>JAWZYU010000021.1:23869712-28869712 GCA_038380435.1 Ryuthela nishihirai | reverse complement strand
AAAGGGAAGTGATGTTTTAAATTTAAATTTTAGCATCTCTGAACTTAAGATAGCTCTCAAATTATGCAAGAACTCCCCAGCCCAGAAACTTACGAACTTTCTTATAAAGTTTTCAAAAATCTGCCTGACTCTGCTTTGAATAAATTACTAAATAATACGTTTATGATAAGCAATAACAATAGCAACTGCTGTCAAATATTTCGGCTCCAATTATTCTTTAAATATTAACCAAATATTGTCTAAAATCGAAATTTGGAAAAATTTCAGTTCTGCTATCTATATGTTGCAAGGTTTCGCTGTAAAAGACTTATTTTCAAAGTTAAAGAAATTTGCAGATGATTTTTCTTCTGATCTAACAAGGAAGTCTCTCAATAGGTTTGCTAATACAGTGTATTGCTTCAAAATCCATATTCTTTTAAAAGTTCGTTTATGATTGACAGGAGAGAATTGACAAAAAAGAGTAATCACTCTCCATGGTTATTTGCATTAATATGCATTATTATTATTAATCTTTCTAAGAATTTAAAAAGGCATAATTTGTTTTACTTAAATAATACAAATTATTGCATAGTGTTACGACAGAAGAATGCGCGCTACAATGAACTTGTTATGTATCGTCTTGTTCCCCTCATATGCTTCAGCGTGATGTTACGTCACCAACGGCATCGAACGAACTTGATTGAAAGGATAAGGAATAAGTGTTAATTAGAGGAATTGGAGTGAGAAGAAATACGTAGTTCGTTTAAGTCGATACAGTATAGTGAGTAAGAAGTTTTTCTTTGGTGTGTTCATTTAAAGATAAATAAGTTAATTAGTATGATCCAGTTAGCAGACCGGTAAGAAAAATAAAGATGTTTAGGACACCTAAAGATGTGTCTGAAGAGGTTTTATGTAAATCGAACGAGTAGATCTAATCTTAACTTTTCTGTCGGAAGAGTTCATCATTTCTTACATAGTTGTATTTAGTTCTTTATGAATTGGTGAGGTTAATCTTTATAGATTACAGGCTTCTTCACAAATATAATTGCGTCACTTATCGACTGTTGAGAATTATAGAGGAAAAAAACATTTTGTATGATTAAAAAAATGCGATATGTTCTTCTGAAAGTTTATTTTTATACTGATACAGAAATGCTGTTGTTTGACTTTAGTTTATATAAATGATTTTATCCATACTTTTGTAATAAATTACATTGTTTTAGAATTAGAATTGTTATATACTATTTATTTGAACTCACGCTCAGTTTTCATCCTTTTAATTCGTAACAGTATAAATGATGGCTTTTGTATTTTTTGTTGGCGCCCCTAGGCGAGTGCCTAACGTGTCTCCTAATGGAAAATCGAGGCTTCTATATCGCACAATTCCCAAGATCAACTAAACAATTGGCGGGAACACTGTCATTTGAAAGAACTAAGTTAGCGTCCATCTGACCATTTCCATCACGTTTGTTTTCGACACGTTTGTTTTCGACACGTTTATAGCCCATCAAGAGCCTCACTAACAACTCTGATGAAAGAGTTTATCTCGTGAACAAAATTTGCCAAGAAACCAAAACATCTGCATAATTTAAGTAAAACATATTTAATCTAAGATCGAAGATGCTTCTTGTGAAAAAACTTCCTAATAACACAGTGTATCATAAAACTACAGAAAGAAGGTGACTAATGAAAATTAGTCTAACATTAGTTATAATCCGAAACCAATCCGTATAGAAATTCTCACTTATCACTTGGCGTTAGTAATAAGAATTTTAATTTTGGAGAAACAGTTTGAGAGAAAGAGAGCGAACAAGTAATGTTATTGCATTTTTGATATTCTAAACAGGAAAGTACCCAGAGGAAAGGTACGGCGGGGAAGTTCCCCCCAGAAAATCCGGTCGTCCTATAAGGAATCTCAAACTAGTCTATCTGCTTTGAAATCCAAAACAATTGTCTTTGTATAATTGATATCATTTTAATCTCTCCTTCTTGGAGGAATATTTTAGCAATTGGGAAACTTTACTCGTCTTATTCTCAGATACCTTCTCCAGCCCTGAAACTAAATCCTGGATATGTGCCTGATTCCGTAACATCTTATGATCAACCACAAATTAAGACGAATCTACGAAGTGAAAAGAATACTTCAAATCTACAAAGCTATTAACTACAAGTTTAGAAGCTGTCTCCAGCTTCTACCATTCTGACTCCATATGTTTCATCTGGAATCGTCGATTTTTAATCTCTTAAGCACAATTATATGAAGAACTTTACAAGAAATATCAGCATATTGATGATCCCTTTGTAATTATTGCAAGAGCAATGATTATCTTTTATATGAATAATTATACCTCTAGAAAAATCTTTTCGAATAATATCTCAGTCGTCATCATTCTGAGATGCTTGAATTGGCAGGAACATCAGACACCTATTTGATCCCTTTAACAATGATCCCAAGCAGATTCTTTTCTAGCACAAGGATTTGGGTTGTTTTACCTCTGAGCGGCACTTTTTTGCACACCATGGGCTAAATGCCCAGGTCACAGGGACCCCGAAGGCTCAGAGAAGGTTGGGGGAGGGGACCCACTGGAACAGCTGTTGGGAGACAGATGGTAGCCTCCCTTCAAGGTCATCCAGCGTGTTCTTTAACTTGCACAGGGTATGGCTCTCCCGCACACGGGACCACGGCTTAACGTCCCATCCGACGGACGGCGGCCTTTCCAAGCCCATCGGTGTCCCCTACTGACCGTGGGCAGGGCGGAGAATTTTGCGGAGATAAATCTCAACGCTGACCCAGCTGGGACTCGAACCTGGGAACTGCAGATTACGAGCCTGGCGCGCTACCAACTGAGCTACCCCCGCCCCCTAGCACAAGGAAGACTGACATATAAAATGCATTACTCTAATTTAGGACAGACAAAGCTGACATGTGAAATATTCTGTTCTAATTTAAGATAAAAAAAGCCTGAAAATAAAGCTCTCTAATACCTGCGACAGCCTTTAATCCCAATCATCCAAACTTTTATAAGATATTCTCTGCATCCAGAAAAAAAAATGAGAAAAATTTAACTCAGCAGCGATACACCAGTGAATGAGGTCCAATTTCTGTAGTCATCATCATTTCATGTAGTCATAATTTGAAATGGTTGGAACAAAGACCTCGTTGACGCCACCTCTTCTCGCCACAGGTACGTACTCAGAACCTAGTTTCCGGGGAGGGTGGCCGAATTTACTTTCGGAGTAGTCGGGGGAAGGTCTGAAAATAAAACCTGAGTAGAATTTCCTAATTACTGAAATATTCCACCGATCAGGAAAGATTAAAAAGACATTCTATACGGAATATGATTTTACGGTTGTAAAGTTTTAAAATAGTTTCTAGTTCGGAATGGGGCTAAAATTAAATGATACAAAGACACCTGTTTTGAATTTTCAAAGTAGATAGACAAGTCTGACCCTCGGACCCCTCCCCTCTGGGTACGTCCCTGCCACGCCAGGATGGGATATGACCACAGAAAACCCGATCAATGAAACAAACTGATCTTTGTCGTCAGTTAAGCTTCACATATGAGGATGTTCTCTTTGAAAGGGCCTTTGAAAAGTGCTTTGCACCACGAAAAGTCGTAGTTGGGTCAGTTTTCTGCAAAGCTATCTTTCCAGTATATGGCTAGTTAACATGTGCCTGATTCCGTAACATCTTATGATCAACCACAAAACTTGCCAGACGCAAGTTAAATGCAAGGAAAAGTTAGCATTTTATCATTAGGCACTTTTAAACAAACAAAATTTATGAAATCATTTTATAAATTTATCTTAGTGCTATTTAGACAGATTTATTTTTGAGTCATCATTTATTTTCTATCATATTAAAACAAGTAACGAATTTATTAGTTTAAAAAATTATAAGTAATTTCTACCTTTTCTAGAAATTATGTGACTTATAAAATGTCTGGACAGGTTTCATTGGTCGTCGAAACTTAAAATTAAAAAATTACAAAAAAATACATATCTTCCTATAGGGGCTCTAGAGTAGAAAAAAACCTAAAACATATCTATGGTGCAATCAGTCATCGAGTTCGTATTCACTTCGAAGTAAGATAGGGAGCCTGCTATCTTGTTGAGTAGATAAATCGGCGCCTTATCTTCCTTTGAAGTGAATATGAATTCGCTGACTGATTGCACCTTCGACATGCCTTAGTTTTTATTTCCTACTCCTTAGGGCCCACATAAGAAGATGGGTATTTTTAAATATTTTAATTATTTTTTGACCAAACATTTTTAGGTGCATTACTAAATGATTTTTATGCCAGTCATAGTACTCAATAAAAACATATATTTTTATTTTTTAATCAAGACAATTTCTTGATTCCTTAAAAGTGTACTCTTTTTAATTCATTACTCATTAGAAACGTATTTTTTTTTGCTGCGAATTTTTCCTGCTGCTCTTTAAGAAAATACTTTTTAGTGACTCTTCGGTAAGATAGGTCTTCTTGATAATTAGAAAAACTCTGTAAATAAAAGTTTATATAAAAACTTAGTGTCCATAAATTTTTTGACACTAGTCGTAAAAACAATTTTAAGCAATTTTTAAATTACTGACTAATACTCAAGTTCGTAACTCATGATACGTTATAAATAAAATATAAAAAAGAAATACCCCCTCAAGCAGCTGCTTGCCACAGAGGTCTGACAGGAGCCTGTCAGTTTATATGCCGTAGTAGAGGGTCTATGAGGATGGCAGGAACTCAGCAGAAAAACACCCATGCCTTACCCGGAGCTCGAACCCAGGTCCCTTAGGTCAGTAGCCTAGCGTGCTAACCACTCGGCCACGTTATAGAGTAAATTAAATATGTCCTCTTTTTGACCTTAAAATTTTATCTCACGAAATGCATATTTTATTGCAGTTTGAAAAAATATTTCATATCGATATTTTATAAAATTTTCGAGTATATTTAAAATACGTAATTTTGGTTTTACATTCTTACCAAGATAAAAAGTTTCATCATTGCCTCATTTACCTTGGTAGAGCGGTTGGGTTGTTTTACCTCTGAGCGGCACTTTTTTGCACACCATGGGCTAAATGGCCAGGTCACATGGACCCCGAAGGCTCAGAGAAGGTTGGGGGAGGGGACCCACTTTAACAACTGTTGGGAGACAGATGGTAGCCCTCCGTCAAGGCCATCCAGCGTGTTCTTTAACGTGCACAGGGTATGGCTCTCCCGCACACGGGGCCACGGCTTAACGTCCCATCCGACGGACGGCGACCTTTCCAAGCCCATCGGTGTCCCCTACTGACCGTGGGCAGGGCGGGGAATTTTTGCGGAGATAAATCTCAACGCTGACCCAGCTGGGACTCGAACCTGGGAACTACAGATTACGAGCCTGGCGAGCTACCGACTGAGCCACCCCCGCCCCTAGTAGAGCGGTGTTCAACCTACGGCCAGAGAACAATTTTCATACGGCCCGCCCAGAAAGCTAATTAAAACAGCATTTTAAATCCTGTTAATTATTTCAAGAACCGTATACATTCGACGTTAAAATAAGTGGAAAGAAGCGAATTTAAAAGACTATGGTGCTCGTTGCGGCGAATATGTGAGAAAGTTACGAAGCCACGTGTTGGTGTCGTGAATTCTGTTTCTTTCATCTGTGTTTTCTTTCAAAATGCGCATGACTGACTAGAAGCGTGCCAAATGTAGTCCAGTGCAGTTATACGTATACTAAATACAGTTAATTGTTTTAATTAAATGCAGTTACAGACTTCATTTTACATTCAACAAGATATGGAAAATGTAACACTAATTTTTCTCGAATCAACTCAGTGCACCCTGTGAAACAAATCTAACTTTGAATATGGCCCCTCTACGGGAAAAGTTGGCACCACTTATTTAGTAAATTATAGCTACCGTTTTGTTCATTATTACAATATTTACAATTTTTTTTCTTCTGTTGTATTTTAAAAGTGTCGCCAAATCTTTTGTCGATCTAGAAAGGCTTCTGTGTTAACAGGAAGCAAAGCAACTTTTTACAAAATCTTCGTCAATCCCTTTAGATTTTTGCAGGCCGATACGATAATTTGTGATTGATTGCTAGATCATAAGGAATTCCTGATAAGTTAGTGTAATGAAAATTCTTTATAATAACACTGAGTCGTGTGTGAAAGTTGGTACGTCTTGAAGCGATTGGTTTAGCATTGCTAGTGGAGTTAGACAAGGGTGCATTTTGTCTCCTTTAGAGTGTATGTAACTGGCGTACCCCTTGTATAGATAGATAAAACTATAGTTATAGTATAACAATGGTAATAAAATAAAAAAACACATTAAATTTTGTATTCATAAATTACATATATCGATAAACACAAAAAATGACATTAACAAATCTTATAAAATTCTAAACATTTTATTGGGGTAATCAGTGAAATCGTTGCGCTTGTTTACGCTTGCACAGTTCATCAATGGTTGGGGTTATCTTACTAAGATAGAGTCGCAATATATAGTTCCTATATTTATTTTTTTAAAGCAGTTTCACATAAATACGTTGTTGTGAAAGGTAGCAAATATTTGACTGCAATTCTTGACAAAGTCGGAAAATCCTTCTCCTCTCCAATCCAGAAACAATCAATGGCTTTTTTGGAATGAATGCTTTTTAAACTATTGTCACAAGATATCTCAATCAACTCTTCTTTATTGGACAATGGAAACTTACATTTTTCCAAATCAAATGTGAAGGGATCTCGAATCTATTCTTGCGTTTTATCAGGGGATGGAAAAAGCTGAAATTGGTCACAGCTGTTATTTTTAATTCCGTTTTCCCAGAGAGAATTTTTTTTTCATGGCCTCTGTTTTCTTCTCAACATAGAACACATCAACGTTGTCTTGTTGCAATGATAAGTTCAAAATATTCATTTTTTTTTTAAATATCAACTAAATATGCTAATACTAGAAACCATTCTAAGTCTTGTAGTCTCAAAGAAAGTTGAAACTCGTGATCCATGAAAAAAAGGCATACTTCATTGTGGAGTTAAAATAAACGGCAAAGAACATTTCCTCGTGACAACCAACGTGCTTCTGTGTGAAGCAGCAAACTCTTATGCAGGCTACCCATTTCTTCATGGGGCGGGGGTGGCTCAGTCGGTAGCGCGCCAAGCTCGTAATCTGTAGTTCCCAGGTTCGAGTCCCAGTTGGGTCAGCGTTGAGATTTATCTCCGCAAAATTCCCCGCCCTGCCCATGGTCAGTAGGGGACACCGATGGGCTTGGAAAGGCCGCCGTCCCTCGGATGGGACGTTAAGCCGTGGCCCCGTGTGCGGGAGAGCCATACCCTGTGCACGTTAAAGAACACGCTGGATGGCCTTGACGGGAGGCTACCATCTGTCTCCCAACAGCTGTTGCAATGGGCCCCCTCCCCCAACCATCTCTGAGCCTTCAGGGTCCTTGTGAACTGGCCATTTAGCCCATAGTGTGCAAAAAAAGTGCCGCTCAGAGGTAAAACAACCCAACCCATTTCTTCATACATGACTGAAAAAAGTCGAGACTTCAATGGTCAGGCTTTCATGAAATTAACCATTTGTGCACTTTCATCCAGAACTCTTTTCAAATCATCAGGGAGAAATTCAGCTATCAGCGCTTCACGGTGAAGACAATAATGAGTGATCCTTTTGATCCTGTGATATAACCATTCATTCCTTTTGCTCCGTCAGTACACACAGAAATACAATTTTTCCATTTAAGGTTGTTTTCGGCAAAAAATGAATCAATCATATTAAAAATATCCTCGTCCGTAGTAGACGTTTTGTAAATATAAATAAATACCCCCTCAAGCAGCTGCTTGCCATAGAGGTCTGACAGGAGCCTGTCAGTTTATATGCCATAGTAGAAGGTCTGAGAGGATGGCAGGCCCTCAGCTGAAAAACGACACAAACAGCCATGCCTTACCACAAAATGAAATATCTTCAAATATTCCATCCTGGAATTTTATACGCACAAAAACAAGTAATTGAGCCAGCCCAGCTACGTCTGTCGACTCATCCACTAGTATGGAAAACCACAGGCTACATTGAATAGCTTGAATGAGTTGGTCCTTAATATTAACAGGTCATATCTTTAATTCTCCTGGAAACTGTGTCGTTTGACAAAAGAATGGTTCTGACAAGGTTTGCCTCTTTTTGACCAAACATACAAGAAGCCATTTCTTCCGCTGCTGGAAAAATGAGTGACTCGCCTATTGTGTGAGCCTTTCCGGCTTTGGCAATTTGCAAGGCTTACTTTGCAAGACGCTTTAAGTGCACTTTCATTTTCTTCTACATCAGAAAAATGCTTAATTACGGTTTTTCTACTACTCAAGTCTTCCAAAAGACGTTCAAAATAGCTTAAGGGCTAATTTTTTAAATGCTCATGTTTTGTTTCAAAGTGTCGCCATAAATGAGACGGTTTCGTAGAATTTTGTGACAGGACTGCAAAGCAAACAACGCACTGTGAATTTGGATGATTCTACTAAATTTCCTTCCAATGTAAAGCCAAATTGTAAATATGATTCATGATATTTACGTTTTTTAATTTTTTTATAACTTGATTGTTTAACATTTAACGTTCTTTTAGTTATTGCTGAATCCACCTCTTTATTCACATGGGATGATAACGTAGTCCGAGATGTAGAAGCAATCGGATCGGGGTCCACGATGCTTTTCTTCTTATTTGTCCATATTTTAAGGCATTTTAGAAACACGTTCATTTAACTTCACAGTAAACTAAAGACTAAAAATAACTTTAAGAACAGCAAGTGAAATAAATCACAACAAAATACATAGAAGAGTAAGAAGGCATATTCACTCACTTAGAATGGATGTTTTGATTGGGCGATCAGTTGTTCGGGTAGGTTCGGCTCTCAGGTAGGGAAGGAAGGATTGACAAAAGTGTACAGACCATGGAGGTAGGACGAGATGGAGGCGCCCTATCGCTTGAAAACTGTAACCGAAATCGCCATATTGTCGCTACCTGTAATCTTGCTATCACTGTGTTAAAGAACGACAGATTGCATTGAAAAAAAGGATTTGGGTAACGCGTTTGATTACAATAATGAACTTACGACATTAACTACAGGATACATTACAATTGACGTGCAGCGTGCGGTTTTCTGAGTAGCAAGAACATGGCTACCGCCGTTCTGCGCGGCTACACTAGCGACATATGTTAAGATATAGTAAGGGCGCCTCCTTCTCTTCTTACCTCCATGGTACAGACATGAACTACAGTGCCGCGCTTCGTCACTCAGTTCTCAGAAATTAATCAGTAGCAGTGTTGCCAACTTAGCGACTTTGTTACTAGATCTAGCGACTTTTGAGCTCTCACGGCGTACCCCAAAATATTTTACCGCGTACCCCACGTTGAGAACCCCTAGTTTAGAGGTTTCAAATTTTCTGATATAGATTATGCAGATGATTTGGCTCTGTTGGCTAATGATGTTGATGAGATGAATTCGTTCATTAGGGCTGTTGATGACACTGGTAATAGAGTAGGTTTGGTGATAAACGGAGAAAAAACTAAAGTGATTAAAATTGGTCAGGCAGATGGTGCTTTAGTTGCTTTGAATGGCTGCACTCTGCTGAGGTCCTGCCATCCTCTCAGACCTTCTACTATGGCATATAAACTGACAGGCTCCTGTCAGACCTCTGTGGCAAGCAGCTACTTGAGGGGGTATTTTTTTTTTACTCTTGAATCTCTTTTGTTGCGATCTTATGCAACCACGGCAATTCCCGGTTCCGCTTGTACAGCACTACCTGGTTATGAAAAGCCGTGCTTATCTAGAGCTGGGGGCAAGGAATACGCCCTATAGGCGCACCTCAACCCCAGCCTCACATGGCAGCAGTCCTATAGAAGGAAAGCTGACCACCGGAAGAAACCTTACTTTAATCTATTCCCCGGTTAGCCATGAACGAGGATATATAGATCCAAGTTCGATCGGCGTCCGGGGTGGAGACTCTTAGTAAGACCCAGACTTTTTGGACAGCTCGTACCTACAGGCGGGTTCAGACCTTTCGGCAGAGCCGTCGAACAGACCACACAAGTCTCCTGAGAGGTGAGGTCTCCAACGCCGTCACCATCCGACCGGCAATCAAGCCGGCCAGCAGCGTCTTCAACCTCGGTTGGCTTCAGCAATGCTCCAGCCGGGGACCACCCCAACCGGCAAAACCTTGGCAATGCTCCAGCTGTTGCCCACTACAGCCGGCAAAGCCTTTGGCCTGCTCCAGCTGGGAATCATCCCGACCGGCAAAGCCTCAGCCGGGTTGCTGGGCCCTAGCCCCCCCCCCCACCACCACCACGACAAGGTGGTCCCCTATAGTGTCTCAGTTTAATTATTTTGGGAGCTATGTAACAGATACTAGTGTTGTGCGGTATGAGATAAATAGAAGAGGGACTGTCGCTGGGACTTTTAAGAATCTATGGAGAGTGTGGAAAAATAGACGAATACGCTAAAAGACTAAAATTAGGCTGTATAACAGTTTGGTTCTTTCTAAGATTAGTTATGGTAGTGAAACTTGGACACTTTGCAAACAAGATAACAGGAAACTAGATGCTTTTGATTCCAGATGCTTACGCAGTATCTTGGGCATTAGGTGGTTCAACTTTGTAACTAATGATGAGGTTAGGCAAAGGAGTTTGCAACCTCCTTTAAGCAGAATATTGTGCAGGGAAATTACAGCCTACTGGAACAGGAAAAAATCAAAATACCTGATCCTGTATATTCACCTGATCTTTCACCATGCGATTTTTGGTTGCTTCTAAAAATTGAAAAAGAATCTGCCGAGAAGCGTTTTTCAAGGGTTCAAGACTTTGCAAAATGCGTTCACTCAGAGTTGTGGAGTATTCCCCAACAGGAGTACCACCAAGCATTTCAGGAATAGCGTAGAAGTCTGCAACTTTGCAGAAATGCTGGAATGGAGTTCTTTGAAGGACAGTAAAAGGTTTTTTGAGGTAAGTGCAATGGTTTTTGTTTTGCAGATACATGTCACGAACTTTTTAAATGCCTCTCTACTAGACGATACTCTCCTCATCCCACGTTTTCAGTTGATATACTATAACTCCTTAGGCATGTGGTAATAATTAAGATAGGTGTGTGGTAAAGAATTAAGTAGGTGCTTAATTTTAGGCTGTTCTATAATATTTCTATGTAATCTTGAAAAATGAATTTTTCTGTTTCATATATTTTGAAAACAGAATTAAAAGAAAGTAAATAACAATGAGATATACGACTACAAAGCAGTAGCATGTAGCATAATTATGATTTTTTGAAGTATCAGGATAAAAGATTCCATAACCTTCTCCATCTGAGGATATCCAATAAATGGCATGAGTCGCAAAGGACAACACAAAAATCATTAAAAGGTGAGCCCCAAGGGGCAGGAAAACAATGATAAATATGGTAGATCAGGGTACTAGACCAAAAAGTGTTCCTGATCGAACACCAATGGGTTGGGTTGTTTTACCTCTGAGCGGCACTTTTTGCACACCATGGGCTAAATGGCCAGGTCACATGGACCCCGAAGGCTCAGAGAAGGTTGGGGGAGGGGACACACTGGAACAGATGTTGGGAGACAGATGGTAGCCTCCCGTCAAGGCCATCCAGCGTGTTCTTTAACGTGCACAGGGTATGTCTCTCCCGCACACGAGACCACAGCTTAACGTCCCATCCGACGAACGGCAACCTTTACAAGCCCATCGGTGTCCCCTACTGACCGTGAGCAGGGCGGGGAATTTTGCGGAGATAAATCTCAACGCTGACCCAGCTGGGACTCGAACCTGAGAACTACAGATTACGAGACTGGCGCGCTACCGACTGAGCCACCCCCGCCCCAACACCAATGGTCTAGCTCTCTTGAATCTGCTCATAGGATCATGATCATACTTTAAAATGTTAGTAATGAAATCCGGAGGATTCGTGTCCACAGCTTCTAAGAATTTCTTAGAGATCTGCTTTATATGGGTGTAAATATGTTGGACGCCTAAATCTCCATGTATATGTCTGATGGTCACAAACCATGGGGCATTTACAGCCTGTCTCAAGATTTTATTTTCGATAGATCTGGATTTTCTTAATATTTCCCTTTGTCTTGTTAGCCTATATGGGGGGGGGGGCTGCATATGTTATAAAGGTCTAAGAAATGTATGGTAAAGTAGTAACTTATGATTAATGTAGAGGATAGAATTCCTTCCCATCAATGGGACAAATCGGCATCGAAGCATACGACTACAAAGCGATGCACACCCATTTTGAAATATATTGGGAAATGAAAATTACTAGAGGTTGTTTATTAAAATTAACCAATACTCCTAAATGCTTAAAATGTAATTTAATTGAAAATTCTTCCCATCTTATTTTAAATTGTGAAAAATTTAATTTACAAAGACAAATTTTTTTTTAAAACCTTGAAAGCATACGAATTAAGGAATATACATTAAATACAATTTTAAATTTTCCTAACTTTATTACTCAACAAAACATTTACCGTTTTTTGCTAGACTTCCTGCAAGAGACAAACATATGGTATACTTTATAGAAAAAAGAAGAAAAATCATATAAAAAAAGAAATAAAATATATATATATGAAAAAAAATATATAAAAAAAGTCATTTTTTGAGAAAATAAGATAATTTTCTACTAAATATTCAATGGGAAAGCCTGAAGAAGGACCTCCCAATTTCAGTGAAGTTCAGTTAATTAATCAATCAATTACTAGCGATTGTTAAAGCAAACAGTAATATTGCGCCACCAATGATAGCCTTCTTATAGAAAAATGTAATGGAATATAAAATAAAGATCTTCATGAAACATATTTAAATCCTTAATATTAAATCCATTCAGTAATCAATCGAAACGATATGAAAACTAAAATATTCCAATGGTAAGCTGTTTGCCGAATTTGATGGTCGTAGCTCTAAGGTTTAGGAGGAATTCGTTTGAAACTGACAAACACACAATCCGTCTAAAATATATTGTAAATTATTCTCCCAAGTGTTTGGAGAATCTTCTTGACCAAAGAGTTGCCTGAGGGATAATTTATTATTAATCAATCAATTTTAAAATTAATTGTAAGCAAGGGAACGTTATTCCCATTAGCTTAAAACGATGAATATCTTTACAATATACGGAATTGAGTTACACTGTCCTACAAATTATTAGAGGATTTCCTTGTTATGTGAATGGGAATCTAACTTCGAAGCTTTATAACTTTTAAAATATGCATTAAGTAGAAAAATATTACTGAAAATAAATTAAAGATCATAATCAAATCTATTTAAACGTCAATTTTCAACAATATTCGTCCAGTATTGAAGGAGTTATGGAGGTCAGAATATTTCACAACAGTAATGAGTCATAAGAATTTATCTCAGATATTAATGAAAACTTTAATAATAAGTACTGTTTCAGATTATTTGATAAAATATACGTTTTAAAACTGTGCGAAATGATTATTTCGATGTTATATAATTATGAATGATTTTTTATAAAACAAGATAATTTATTGTCAAATATCCCAGCTTCCATAGTTCTTTAAAGAATATTGATGAAAAAAAATCGAGATTTAAATAAATTTGATTATTTTTAATTTATTTTCATCAAGTTTTTCTATTAAATGCATATTTTAGAAGTTATATATTGATATATCTGTTGATATAACACGGAAAGATAATACTCTAGCTACTCTGAGCTATTAAATACTGTCACTGTCAAATTAAATACCCAGTCACTATCAAATGCAGTTATCCGAAATCTTGATCATGGTGATTTGAAATATCCAAAACTTGAATTTGTAAGTGTTTCTACTGTCAAAAAGGTGTTGCCAAATTTGAGCCTGAAGAGAAAACTATTAACCCTGTTTCCATCTATATTTCTGTCATGGTTATGTAAAAGAGTTATTTCATTGTTTTTTAACGGTCAAAACCATGGGAAAAATCTTCCCGAAATAATAATAGTTATATTTTTAAAACTATTTTAAACAAATTGTGGCAGTAAATGCGCTAAAGATGCTATGGAATTGAATAGGTTAAATCCTACACCCTTCGCAAAAAAAATGCTAAATTGTAACTATTTCAGCTGTCCAACTTGACAGCATTGCGCCCCCTCCACCTCCTTTCATATTATCAGAAATGAAATATAAATAACTTATAAATAAATAAAAGCACGCATCTTACTCCACCTTTCTTTTAGCATATTATTAATGTTACCAATTTAAAATTTTACACAAGTGCAAAAAAAATGTTTTCTTTTATTTAAAAAATGCTAGGTAGAGTACTAAAAGTACCCCTCGTTTTTCTTGGAGCCCAGACAAAAACGCCAGAGAAAAAACATTTCATCAATTTTTTAAGTTTAAAATTTCAGTTGGGTTGGGTTGTTTTACCTCTGAGCGGCACTTTTTTGCACACCATGGGCTAAATGGCCAGGTCACATGGACCCCGAAGGCTCAGAGAAGGTTGGGGGAGGGGACCCACTGGAACAGCTGTTGGGAGACAGATGGTAGCCTCCCGTCAAGGCCATCCAGCGTGTTCTTTAACGTGCACAGGGTATGGCTCTCCCGCACACGGGGCCACGGCTTAACGTCCCATCCGACGGACGGCGGCCTTTCCAAGCCCATCGGTGTCCCCTACTGACCGTGGGCAGGGCGGGGAATTTTTGCGGAGATAAATCTCAACGCTGACCCAGCTGGGACTCGAACCTGGGAACTACAGATTACGAGCCTGGCGCGCTACCGACTGCGCCACCCCCGCCCCCTAAAATTTCAGTATAACTTTGACAATGCAAGAACTTTGGATGTGGTATGACACTTTGCAAATCGAATGGTTATTTTGCTTCTGAGTAACACTTTCGCACATACAATCCTAAATATTCAGGTCTAAAAGGTTTAAAAGCAGGATTAGAAAAGAAAATCCAGTGAACAGCTTTTGGGACACAGAAGGAATTTTGTTCTTTTATATGCACAGGATATGATTAAATTATATCTTTGGCATTATAATGTTCAATTATATTTTACCTAATGCTTGCAAACTCTTGCTAAACAGTTTTCTCCTTTAAAATTTATTTTTTTTTTTGATAAAAATGTAAAGTGTATGATCATTTTATTTTCTGAAATGAATCGGCTAAAACTCCTTTTTTATGAAAACTTACTCACTTTTGTTAAGCACATGGTACTTAACAACTCTCCCCCCCCCCCCGCTCGCCACTATTTTTATGGAGCCGTACTGGGCCAAAACGTTTCCCACCATTTTTTTTTGCCACATCCAACAAATTTACAGATTTTTTTTTGTTCCCCAACAAATTTAATTCTTTACTAAGAACAAATTAATTTTTCGCTACCCTCTTACTAATACTAATATTATCAATTATATTTGAATACGATTAATTATAAAAATTTCATTGTAAGAATTTAAATAATCGGAATGAAAGCGGAGTAATAGTAAATATATATTTTAGGTATTATTCAAGAATATTTCTTTAAAATATCATTAAACCAGATAAAAATCTCTCAGGTTCGAGTCCCAGCTGGGTCAGCGCTGAAATTTACCTCCGCAAAATTCCCCGCCAGCCCACGGTCAGTAGGGGACACCGATGGGCTTGGAAAGGCCGACGTCTGTCGGATGGGGCGTTAAGCCGTGAGCTGTGTGCAGGAGCGCCACACTCTGTGCACGTTAAAGAACACGCTGGATGACCTTGACGGCAGGCTACCATCTGTCTCCTAACAGTTCTTTTAGTGGGTCACCCTCCCCCAACCTTCTCTAAACCTTCGGGGTCCATGTGACCTGGCCATTTAGCTCGTGGTGTGCAAAAAAGTGCCGCTCAGAGGTAAAACAACCCAACCCAGATAAAAATTACGTTCGCTTCAGTCATCTACTTCAACTTGAATATTTTTGTCAATCTTTACCTGGTATGTACTGGTTGATATTTGCCTAGTAAACACGAATTCATTTTGGAAATAAAATGTCATAAAATTAGTGTGCTAGCTCCTAAACGAAATCTGGAACAAAAAAAAATTGAAGACTTGAAGAGAAAATATCCACGGTATCGGAAAAAATATTTTGTATTTCAAAAGAACAAAAAAGAAAACCTTAGAGGTTTATGATTTTGATGACTGCAACACGGATTATGTGAATATGTATAAAATAAGTTTTGCATGTGAATGAAAACTACAGCTGCATTAAATAACTAACATCAATTCGTATTTTCAAAGAGCTTTTTAGAATAGCATTAACTATTTCACAAAATTCAAAAAATTTCTCGTAGTATATATTTTACATGAAAATTTCATTTAAAATCACAGAATATGACTGCTGCGGAAATTGTGAAAAATAACATTGTTTTTTAAATAAACTAGAGAAGTTAGATGTTTTGGTACAGTGGTTTAAGTGAAACCTACCTGTAGATTTCTTTACTATATTTCATTAAATATAAATACACTTCTGTTGTTGTGTATTGGGATAGCAAGTAGCCAATCCAGGCTGCTAATTTTCATTTTATTCCTGTTATCCAGTTCTTGTGTATTGGGATAGCAAATAGTCAATCCAGGTTGCTAATTTTCCTTTCATTCCTGTTATCCAGTTCTTGTGTATTGGGATAGCAAATAGCCAATCCAGGCTGCTAATTTTCCTTTTATTCCCGTTATTCAGTTCTTATGTATTATGTCCGCATTAAGTCTTGTTTATTGGGATAGCAAGTAGCCAATCCAGGCAGCTAATTTTCCCTTATTCCAGTTATCCAGTTGTTGTGCATTATGTCCACGTTACATCCTTAATTATAAACTCATTACGCAAATATAATTATTGCTATCGCATGGGAAAATATGTGACTTTTTAAATATAGTGTCCTTCCTTGCCGCTAGATGACACAAATAGCATTTTTGGGTGACTGTTTATGGTGTAACGTGATGTACGAAGAATTGTCCGTCGTTGCTTAGGTCGTGTATGACGTCAGCACCGCTCTCATAGCCCGTGGCTTCGTCGCAACTATCGAGATATTTTTATTTCGGCAGATTTTGATACTCTGTGGTTCCCGATGTACATGACGGAACGGTTCCAAATTTCATTGGCGGGTTTCTCCTTCCTGACACCGCGTTGTGTTAAAAAAAACACCTCCCTAGCTGCAATGAGACGCTTCAAAATAATACCTTTGGAAATGGGGGAATCTGGGAACGGCAGCAGATTTAAATATTATTTTGACTTTTACCTTCATAGATAGGGAGAAGTAAATGGCAACAAAAAATTCGACAGCGATTGCCGTTTCCCATAGAAATAACATGGTAAATATTTTTGCTTCTAGTAAGCCCCTCTTTTGGAATTTCAACTTAAAATTTTGCACTGCAACTCGGACCACAATCAGAAACATTCTGTGAAAATTCAAATCGTTTACAACGATTTGCCGATGAGTTATGTCTGCTACAGACCAATAAACACTTTCTTTTATTATTGGGGGCGGGGGTGGCTCAGTCAGTAGCGCGCCAGGCTCGTAATCTGTAGTTCCCAGGTTCAAGTCCCAGCTGGGTCAGCGTTGAGATTTATTTCCGCAAAACTCCCCGCCCTACCCAAGGTCAGTAGGGGACACCGATGGGCTTGGAAAGGCCGCCGTCCGTCGGATAAGACGTGGCTTCGTGTGCGAGAGAGCCATACCCTGTGCACGTTAAAGAACAAGCTGGATGGCCTTGACGGGAGGCTACCATCTGTCTCCCAACAGCTGTTCCAGTGGGTCCCCTCCCCCAACCTTCTCTGCGCCTTCGGGGTCCATGTGACCTGGCCATTTAGCCCATGGTGTGCAAAAAAGTACCGCTCAGAGATAAAACAACATCAACAATCTTTTATTATTATAAATGTATGTTTTCGTTTTTAAACAGACAATTTTTCTGCTGCTTTTTAAGAATATAATTCTTTTCTTAGTGGCTCTTCACAGTTTGGCCAAGACGATGATAGTATCCGCAAATTAGCAAATTAGCTAGTTAGCAATCCGCAAATTAGCTAGCCCAAGACGATGATAAGTATCCGCAAATTAGCTAGCCCAAGACGATGATAAGTATCCGCAAATTCCACTTGCTTACATTAATTTTATTCATTTTCGAAGTAAATCTAAGTTATTTAAATAATCATTAAAATTGTAAATAAGCCGTCAAATATATAAATATATTTCAATCAATACGTATATATATATATCAAAAATATTCACACATGCAAAAAAAAAAACAAATGGTCGAAACCCAAATACACAACAACAACAAAATAGAGCAAGAAAAATTAAAACCACACGCATAATTTTAGATATTTCATATTCGGGACCAAGGGGCCAGACTGCCCGTCCAGATTCCGTTTTAATTACCAACATCGTATTTAGGCAATCAATAATGGGAATAACGATCAATTCTTAGTAAAACTTAATGCATCAATAATAAAAAAGGAGTACATTAGCATTCATTAATAATAAATGAAAGATTTAAAGATTGACGTTAAAGTAGGACTCGTAAGACTTAATATATGTGTATTCAATTTCTTTTTGAAGACAGTCAAATTGTTTTCATCTCTCATATCAAGTGGTAAAGAATTGTAAAATTTTGGTGCCAAATAAGCGAAGTGCCTCTGGAGAATATTCTTCTTTGCCAAAGGTATTTCAAACATTACTCCTTTCATTCGTAATTTGCATTCAATAAGTTTACTCTCTACATATTGTTTATTTCGATATAAAAACAATAGAATTTTATACATATAAATATTTCTAATATGATGAAAATAAATTAAAGTAGATGGATCTAAAGTAGAAAAATTAACATTAAACATTAATTAAAATATTTTTATGTGTCATAAATGAATTATTTATATTAATATCACAATAACCTCCTCAACTATACAAACCATGCTGTATATTAGAATAAACCGAGACAAAATATAGTACTGTTAAAAATTTCTTATCACTATTTTTTTAATATTGTTGCGGATTACAAAAATGGATAGCCACTGAGCGTGAGTATTAAAAGCTATATTTCAAAACCAAATTCAATACAAGGTAAATTGTTACAAAGGAAATATGGATGAAGTATCTTATTAACAAATCAACTATTAGCATGCACAAGTCATCAATCTTCCTGCATGAGCACACATCAGCTCTGTGTATTTTACTAAATACTACCTTTTACTTGATTTACCAGGTCACCCGAAGATCTTCACTCGTAAACCAATTCTCGTCCTGTGCTAATAACTTTTCACACACTAGCCGAACAAAAAGACAGTCCGTGTAGACATTCGAAGTTAACCATAAAAGTTCCCACTTTTATACTTCCGCGTATACACAACACATCAAGTTACTTCTTGATACTTAACGATAAAAGATCCCACTTTTATCCTTCCGCGTATACACAACACATCAAGTTACTTCTTGATACTTACGCGCACTGTCTCAGAACAGCTCACCGTCCATTTTCGAACTCTCCGACCGTTACAACACAACGACCGTTACAATACAAAACGTTAACGCTCCACTCTTCTTCTCCAAATTCTCCCAACGTTCTTATTCGTTGGCTGAAACTTTTTGCTTTCGGTTGCCAGATTCCTTCTGTCGTAACACTGCCCCCTTCCTAGGTCTTGTTCGTCCCGAACAATTCTGGATTCCAAAGTTTCTTTAGTTCTTCGATGAAACGGGGCTAAACGATCCACGTGAACCACCTTGCACTTTGTAGCTGGACGTCGACGAATGCGATATACCACGTCTGTGTCAAAATGAAAGCGAATCTCATTATGACGTAGATTTCTTTTCTGACTGAAGCCTCGTCCACAATCATAATACGTGTAAGGCCTATAGCCCTTGTGAACACGTTTATGTCTCTGCAGGGAGAAGAATCGACTAAGAGTTTTCGTGCAAAACCTGTAAAAAGTTTTCTTCTTTGTCGAAAGTTTTCTTCTTTGGATTTTTACTTCTATCAAGAATAACAAGGAATGAAAGTCATTAGTGACATAAAATCTAGGGAGAAGTTTCATCCTCCAGTCTGACCTTTTTGTCAGTTGACTTTCCCTTAATTCAGAACTGTCGTGATGAACCTTCAGCCATATTTCACCTGATTCCATTTGATCCCCAAGGTGCTTCACAAATATAATATCAGCTCCATAATTCTTTTTAGCTCTTCGGTCCATCTCCTCCTTCCATACTCTTGCTAGAATTGCAGCTTCTAATCCGACAACCTTACCTGTTTCTCCTGTATAAGTGAAATCAGTGATGTGTCGGGCTGCTAGCAATATTTTTTCTGTTTTACCTTCACATAGCCAGCTTGCAACATCTTCAGATACTCCTTGTTCTATTAACATGTTACGAAACTTGTTCAAAGCATTGCCGTTATGCAGAACCTTACGGACACGTGATGCTTCATCTACCCTATTATCCACAATGTTCACAAAACGCAGAAGTTCTCCTAACTCTTCGACGAGCTCTTGCAGTTCTAAGGATCCGTTACCAAGGAAACACTGAACAGCTTCCATCACTTCCAGAGAGTTGTCAACAGAGTTTTCAAGAGATGAATCCATGTTGCTGATAACAGCTGAACAACTCATCAAACTCTTCATTCCACGAGCTTGTGATGCTGCAACCACTTTCTTAACTAAATCAATAGCAACATCTTCTGTACTGATGAGATCAATAGCTCCTTTTCCGAATTCAACATCATAAACCAAAGCACACACTCCTTCAGCCAGCTTTTTGGACACAATTGAGCATATCATTAGAGGAACGCTATCTATGGTAGCCATCAGATCCTTGCAGCGGTAAATCTCCTTATCTGTTGGCACCAGCTCCTCTGTCTGTCCTACGATGCAGCATCCGACGTCTTCCATCATCTGCTCGATTTTATCTTTAGTGCAGTCGACTGTGAAGCCAGGGATGGATTCCAATTTGTCCAGAGTATCTCCCGTCAATTGGAGAGCACGACCGGAGATCATAGGGACCTTGAGACCTAAAGCAGCAAGTGCAGGAGCCAAGACAAGACTCACTTTGTTGCCGACACCTCCTGTGCTGTTTTTATCTACCATCCGATGGCGCCACTCGGGTCTCCAGCAAAACACATGACCCGAGGAGGTCATATTTGCTGTTTCTTCCGAATTCACTTTCTTGGAGCTCTCATTGTAATTAGCCAGGGAAATATCAGTCATGATTGCCAAATTGTTCATTCTGGAGATCAGCGACGAGTTCTGTAACATGATATTGTCCACTTTAGAGCTCTTGTAGTCGTGATAAAACTTTTCTATATCCTTATAATCTAAATGGTTATAATGTCCAAATCTGCACATTGACTGTTCAGAAAAGAAATTCAGCATGGTTTCGTTGAGATTGTCTGAGGGCTTTACTTCTCTCTGATCGTAACTCTGAGGCTTAGTTTCATCCAGAAAGTTAGTCTTTGAAGTACTGTCTCTGCCTGAAGCTCTTTTACTAGCATCACCTGTTATGCTTCTAAGCCATCCTTCGGAATTCCTCTTCCTTAAATCCCCACTTTCTATAAACGATTCGAGTGTGGCTATATGCTTCGGAAAAATCTCTCCGACTTCCGCGGTAAAGTCGAATGGCACTTTGTATCTATGATGAATGGACGCCTCTTCTTTACTCGGACCACTCTGCGAAACGTAAACTCTGTTTCGTTCCCCTTCATTACCACTCGTTACTCTGCCTTTGCGATAATTGTCCATGACGCATTTTGCTGAGAGCGAGGAATAGAATACCTTTCGTGTGGATCTCTCTTCAGATCGTGCCAGACTTGTATACCTAGGTATTTTGAAGTGCAAAGCATACTGTAGAGTCTCACAGCTCTCTGATTGTTCTTCACAGTTCCTAGACATGTCACCAGCGACATAGACACTCTGCCATGCATCACCAGTAGTTGCGTGGTCAAAGGCATTATCTGTGCTATCTCTACGTTTCTTGATTTCCAGTAGCAGATCCACATTTCGAGATTCTCCTTTCTTGCGAAGATTCGATTCTTTTGTAGTCTTCCTCTCGCAGTCTTCTCGCACTTTCTCCATCTCTCTCGAGATCTCTTCAATCCATATGGTTTCATCAGAACGCCGCTGCCCCAGCGAGCTTCTCCTGTCCATCGAATTTTGTAGAAACGAATTGAATCTACATTGCTTCTTTTTCAGACAGCGAAGAATCCCGGAATGTTTTCTGGTTCCGCATCGTTTCTTAAATTGCTTCTTTTTCAGATAGCAAAGGATCTTGGAATGTTTTCTGATTCTGCATCGTTTCTTTCCCGCCTCAGCATTATGTTCATCTGTACTATAGCGCCCACTGCTGGAGATATATTCATCTTCAACCAATTTCGTTGTCTTAACTGTAACTGTAACAACATCTCTACCAGCTCTCGCCTCTTGCATAATTTTGTTCCTATAATTTTTATACTGCTCAACAATATTCTTATGGTTAGCATCTTTAAAACATTGTTCATCTGTAATGTTACCTCCAGTGCTATTAGTTTTGCAAATTTCACCTATTGGTTTTGGATTCACATTTTGATACGCGTTGCCTTTCTCTTTTTCTTTTCCATGTTTACAATCAAACTTAACACTATCAAGATCATCTTTTTCACTGACAAATTCAACATTTAAACTATTGCATTGTCTATTGAGTTCGGTTTTATGATCCTTGAACTGATCAATAATCTTACCAACTTGAGAAGCCACTTCAGCTCTCATCTCAGTATTTTGTGCGGCTATTTCGGCTTTCAAATCATCTTTTTGAGAAACTATCTCCGTTCTCAACTCATTATTTTGTGCGGCCATTTCGGCTTTCAAATCATCTTTTTGAGAAACTATCTCCGTTCTCAACTCATTATTTTGTGCGGCCATTTCGGCTTTCAAATCATCTTTTTGAGAAACTATCTCCGTTCTCAACTCATTATTTTGTGCGGCCAGGTCACCTATTTTATTGCTTTGGGCAGCTATATCAACTTTCAAGCTATCACTTTGTCTAGCAAGGTCACCAATTTTGTTGCTTTGGGCAGCTAGATCACCTTTAATATCAGTCATATCGGCTTTCAAGTTATCACTTTGTCTAGCAAGGTCACCAATTTCACCTTTAATATCAGTCATCAACTTTACTAATTCATCCATACTTCTAGTTAACGGCATTCAATTAATTATTATCATCCCACTTCTGACACCAAATGTTGCGGATCACAAAAATGGATAGCCACTGAGCGTGAGTATTAAAAGCTATATTTCAAAACCAAATTCAATACAAGGTAAATTGTTACAAAGGAAATATGGATGAAGTATCTTATTAACAAATCAACTATTAGCATGCACAAGTCATCAATCTTCCTGCATGAGCACACATCAGCTCTGTGTATTTTACTAAATACTACCTTTTACTTGATTTACCAGGTCACCCGAAGATCTTCACTCGTAAACCAATTCTCGTCCTGTGCTAATAACTTTTCACACACTAGCCGAACAAAAAGACAGTCCGTGTAGACATTCGAAGTTAACCATAAAAGTTCCCACTTTTATACTTCCGCGTATACACAACACATCAAGTTACTTCTTGATACTTAACGATAAAAGATCCCACTTTTATCCTTCCGCGTATACACAACACATCAAGTTACTTCTTGATACTTACGCGCACTGTCTCAGAACAGCTCACCGTCCATTTTCGAACTCTCCGACCGTTACAACACAACGACCGTTACAATACAAAACGTTAACGCTCCACTCTTCTTCTCCAAATTCTCCCAACGTTCTTATTCGTTGGCTGAAACTTTTTGCTTTCGGTTGCCAGATTCCTTCTGTCGTAACAATATGATAAAATTTAAATAATATGCATTTTAACCGCTGTGTTATCTTATTTGCATAAGTCTTCCATTTTAAAGAAGAATCCAATTCAACCCCCAAATAATTGTGATTGCATATTCTTTCTAATTTAGGGCGTAAACAGTTCTGAGTAAGAAGGCAATTGACATCATGATATTTAATTTCTATTAGAGTATCTGTTTTAAGTAACTCAGAATAAACTTAATAATATTCAAGTTTAATTTATTCAAAACTAGCCATCTATTTATTTTTAAAAAATCATTTTCTACATTTGTTTCTATTTCTAAAATAGCATATTCTGTGTAAACTACTGTCATATCATCGGCGTAACAAATTGATGATCCTATTAAAGGTAAATCGCATAAGTCATTAATGTAAATAAGAAACAAGATAGGACCCAATACAGAGCCTTGAGGTACACCTTTTTTGATTTCCCTAAACGAACTTGCACTATATTGCAAAAAAGTGTCCGGACACTTTCATGTTAGGTAAACGAAGAGCCACATTCAAATCTACCTAATTTTGAAAATAAGCTTTTTAGGGGGAAAAATCGCCATACATAAATTGAACGTCTCGGTCAGGGCTCTCTACATCTCTATCTCTATTTGCTATATATAATATATAGATATCTCTATTTGCTATATATAATATATAGATATATAATAGATAGAGAATTAATATTATAGCTCTATCTCTATTTGCTATAATATTAATATAATATTTAAAGAGTTATGGAAGCTATAATATTTAACAACAGATGTTATCACGCACCCCACTTCCAAAATATTTTACCCCAAATTTATGAAAACTTTAAAAATCCTTACACAAAATTCAAATATCGCATTTATATTGCGAACACTTTATTGTAATAGTTGTGATTTCACTTTTCGAAGTAAATTTTCAAGACTAGCAAAAGTTTCACTTAAATGTTTCAGCTGTCATAACTCTTTAAATATCAGTTTAATATTATAGAAAACAGAGATTTAGATAGCTCTGACCGAGATCTTCAATTTATATCTAGTGACTTTTTCCGTAAAAAGCTTATTTTCAAAGTTTGGTAAATTTGCTTGTGGCTATTCGTTCACTTAACATGAAAGTGTCCGTACACTTTTTACAATATAGTGTATTTCCTTATTCACTTTTATCGCCTGACGTCTTGCTAAAAGATAGCTTTTAAACAATTTTAAACATCTCCTTTTATACCGTTGGCAAAGAGTTTTTTGTCAATGGTATATCCTGATCCACTGTATCGAACGTTTTTTGTAGATCCAGAAAGAGTGTCAAATGTCTTTTACCAGTATCAATGCTTTTGCAAATATCTTCCGTTAGTTTCAGAATACGTTGTTTGGTGTTTTTTCCTTCTCTAAAACCAAAGTGGTTCTTGGAAAAAAAACTATGTTGATTTAAAAAATTTACAAGTTTTTTAACAATTTTTCAATTAATTTAGCGAACACCGACAACAATGAGATCGGTCTATAATTAGTCAACAGTTATTTATCACTCGATATATATATATAATCTATAATAATACAAGGAGATGCTTATGTGTCTATGGCGGCCATAACTCACACGGAAATGGTGGTAGACACTTTAAAATTGGACAGAATGTTTTAGATTTGTCGTTCTAGTTTCATTGGACAGTTTGAAGTGGAAATTCCAAAAGAGGGACTTATTAGAAGCAAGACTATTTCCCATTCTATTCTTATTGGGGGGAAGGCTTAGTCGTTAGCTCGCCAGGATCGTAATCTGCAATTCCCAGGTTCCAGAGTAGAAATTTATCTCCGCAGAAGTCTCTGTCCTCGGTCGGTAAGGGACACCGATGGGTTTGGAAGTCGCCATCTCTCTGATGGGAAGTTAAGCCGGGGTTCTGTGTGCGAGAAAGTCATAGTTTGTGCGGACGCGTTGGACAGCGTGTCCAGCATCACGCCGATTCAAAACGCGCTGGATCTGTCCGATGGGAATAGGACACCGATTCAAAACTCGCTGGATCGGTCCAATCAGAATCGGACGCCGGTTCAAAACATCCTGAACAACCTTGACCAGAGGCTATCATCTGTTTCTTAACAGCTATCCAGTGGGTCCCCTTCCCCAACCTTCTGTGAGCCCTCGGGATCCTTGTGGCCTGGCCATTTTGTCCATTGTATGCAAAAAGTGCCTCAGAATTAAAACAACCCAACCTAAATATTTCTATGGGAAACGGTAATCGCTGCTGAACCATTGTTCCTATTTTCTAAAATTTAGGCGTGATTCCATCTTACAGATTTGGCAACACTGCATTTAATCTTATTTCCTTATAACAATACCTACAGGTTGAATCTGTGCTAAGGGGTAGGATGTGATACTTCACAAACTAACTTTTATTGCAGTAAAATTAAGAATATACAGATTACATCTTAAAAGTGAGACCTAGGCAGCCCCAGGGTACAATGAAGCTAGTTTTAAATAAAAGTCTATCTCAGAAGCTTTTCAGTGTCGCCCTTCCCAAACAATGAAATTCGTCTTCCTTAATGGCGTTATTGTTTTCGTAGGTGTCGGCGCCATTTTCTTAATAGTTGGCCTCGGTATCGTCATTGGATGGCTGTTTACAAAAATGACGTCATCTTCGGAACCACCGTGCTTTACAAATGCAATATTTTTTAAATGATTTTATGATCAGTCCACACGAAATCCATTCTCTTGATTCTTCCTCAGTTGCCCCAGAGTATAAGATAGTTGGAGTTGGAGAGTATGGAGGTTGGGTTGTCTTACCTCTGACCCGCCCTTTTTCCACACAAGGGGCTAAATATCCAGGTCACAAGGACCCCGAAGGCTCAGAGAAGGTAGGGGAGAGGGAACCCACTGGACAGCTGTTAAAAGACAGATGGCTGTTTCTCGTCAAGGCCATCCAGCGTATTCTTTAATGTGCACACGGTATGTCTCTCGCGTAGACGGGGCCACGGCTTAACGTCCCATCCGGCAGACGGCGGCCTTCCAAGCTCATCTGTGTCCCCTACTGACCGAGGGCAGAGCGGATAGTTTTACGGAGATGAATCTCAATACCGGCCCTGGTGGGATTCGAACCTGAGAACTGCAGATTACGAGTCCTTTAACTACCCCTCAATCCTTTAAATTCATTTTACCCCTAAGCCTGATGTCGTATAAGCTGATGCTCATTTTTTTTGGCAAAACGTTTCCATCATGTTTATGTCTGCATGAAACATTTGATAAGTGTATTACCCACACTTGAAGTGTATTTCGGGAATCTACATACATAACAATTAACAATAAAGCTTGGGATTTCCAGACTTGATCCAAATACAAGGTGACTCCAGTTTCTTCAAACTTTTTTTGTCCCAAGATTTCTTCGCACAAAAACGAATGCATACGATAGTTCATCGTGTTTACAGTAAATAAATGCAGCTCGGAAGTTAAACAACCGAACAAAGCTTTTCAAAAAAAAATTGCATGAAAGGCAATCTGCACTGCTTTAACTCCAGAAGAAATATCAAAAAGATGGGTTATTTGAAATCACTATAGCTTGATTGATGAACGCTACTTCTTCAGAATAAGTGTTGAGAATTTTGACTGCATAAATGCGTCAAAGAAAGAACTACAGGGATAAACTGAATCAGCATCCTACTAGTCCTAACAGACAGCATTACAGAGAGCTTAAAAAACGTGTAAAGGATCAGTCGAAAGCTGATATGAATCTGGCTTCATAGTTTCGCTGACAAAGCAGAGTAAGCAGCTAGACCAAACAACCACAGATTTGTACCAGACAGTAAATGTTTCCTGGTGAAAGAAACAGACTGGCATTGAAGGATAAACATTGTAATGCTATTTACTGAAGGAGATGATTCTGTCATGGCTAGGTAATGAGTATAGATGCATTATTGGCTTTAATGTTGACCCTATGTTATATGGGGCGGGGGTGGCTCAGTCGGTAGCTGCGCCAGACTCGTAATCTGTAGTTCCCAGGTTCGAGTCCCAGCTGGGTCAGCGTTGAGATTTATCTCCGCAAAATTCTCCGCCCTGCCCACGGTCAGTAGGGGACACCGATGGGTTTGGAAAGACCGCCGTCCGTCGGATGGGACGTTAAGCCGTGGCCCCGTGTGCGGGAGAGCCATACTCTGTGCACGTTAAAAACACGCTGGGTGACCTTGACGGGAGGCTACCATCTGTCTCCCAACAGCTATTCCAATGGGTCCCCTCCCCCAACTTTCTCTGAGCCTTCGGGGTCCATGTGACCTGGCCATTTAGCCCATGATGTGCAAAAAAAGTTCCGCTCAGAGGTAAAACAACCCAACCCAAAGCCCTATATGACATTCTGAAGTTAATTCGGCTATCTCTAAATTAAAACTGCATAAGTCACCTGGTGTAGATGACGTCATTATCGAAATACAGTTGGGAAAGTTTTATCTTGTCACACGGCACGAACTGAAATTTTAATACTTTTTATGATGAGAGTTTCGATATAAAGATTCTACTAGAGCTCATTATCGTGTTTTTAAGAAATTGCGATAGGAGCTCTTGTTCAAAGTACAGGGTAATCAGTCTACTTTCTGTTACAGATAAAGATTTTTTTGCAACATTTTGCTTAGTGAAATTAAGAATTTGGTTGACAGACAACTATGTGATGAACATTGTGGTTTCAGAAGTGTTAGTGAATGTATAGATCAAATATTTTCGCTTAGGCTGAATCTTCAGAAATGTTTGGAATTTCAGAAACCTTTGGTTGACTTTGTAGATTACTAAAAAGTTGATTCTGTTGATCATCATAATTTACGATTGATCGTGAGATTATATGCATAACAGACAAGTTAGTTAGCATATTTATGACTTTCTGTAACAACACGGAGTCATTTATGAGAGTTGTCAATGGCAAAGCTATGGTTTAGCTTCACTACTGGAATTTGACTAGGCTTCATTTTATCTCTTTCTTCTCATTAATTAGGTTATTAATTATGTTATAAAAATTAATTTCAATGAGGAGATTGGGGCCTAAAATGGTCTAGACATCTGAAAATTTCTTATTTAGATTATGATGATGATTTGGTCCTTTTAGCAAATGATGTTGATGAGATGAATTCTTTCATTAGAGATGAAATGATTTCGATGATTTCTTTCATTTATCTTGGGAGCTATATAATAAATACTGGTGATGCGCGGCATGAGATAAACAGAATAGGGATTGCTATGGGCCAGTAGAGCACTCAGGATTTAATCTTGGGGGGGGGGGGGGCGCTGGCCCGGCGATAGGGTGGATTATTATTATGGATTACAAAATTCAGAAAAAAATATCTGGCAACGATTTTTTTAGAAATTAGTGATCTGGCAACCTTCGTGTCACGTGACACGAAGGTTGCCAGATCACTAATTTCTAAAAAAATCGTTGCCAGATATTTTTCCTGAATTCTGTAATCAACCATAGTGTTCGGATATTTTTTGAGTGACTGTACATTCTATTAAAGAAAATCTTTATTTTGATCGCAATGCAATCTAGAAACGAAAAACTGGAAAATGCCGCACATCGCCAACAGTGCTAGGGAATTGTTGCTCGCAGTAATAAGCAGACTCATTACAAAGTGGCAATAGGTTTCCGTTGGGGGAAATCCTTTTATTGCTTTTAAAGCAAGAAAATCTAACAAAGGTAAATGAAATGGCTGCAGATAAAAGATTTACACATACAGAAATTAAACATAAATGTATATATTAACAAAAATGGAGATTGTTCCCACTAATTACTTTATTCTTTTTTTTAAAACCTCGGATTCTCTTATTAGTAAATACCAGTTAGGAAAACACCAGTAACTTTCTGTTAAGAGAAATCCTTTTATTGCTTTGAACGTAAGAGACTTTAGCAAAAAGTAACTGAGACAACGTCACACATTAACAGCTATATTGGTGCACTGTTGTTCAATAAGTTCAGTGCTTTCTGTTGGGGGAAGTCCTTCTATTGCTTTACAAGAAATGGAATTTAGCAAATGTTACTAGAAAAATGTTAAACATTAAGAGCAACATTTGTTGCTGACATTTATAAGTTTAGAACTTCCTAATCAAAAAACAATCCTTTTATTGATTTGAACACAATAGAATTTATCAACTTGTAACGAAAAAACCAATAATCTTCGGTATAACACAGTGATATTATGAGTGAAAAAGGATAAGATTTCAGAAGAATATCACATACTTTTATCGGCTCTCATTCCCAAGTTTGTCAATTGCTGAAAAAGAACTAAAAGCAATACACACATGCTACCTTTAAGAACATTAAAACCATTCTTCGATAATAGTAGACAATGCATTACAGTAAAAATAAGAAATAATTGTAGAGTGTTCGTCGGAATCTCTGCTATTAATTTTCATCTAGTAATTTCATTAGCTATCAGTACATGTGAATTTAGTTAGAGTTCAGATCGAGTTCTCTGTAGGTTTCATTCAATTTATCACTAATGCATCAAAGTGTTTAAAATGAAATTTGCAAAGTCTTTTATACTGTTGTTTGCAATATCTTTTGTATGTGTGGTTTATATTAAGAAATAAATACATAATGTGTCACGAAAGTTTTCACTGTATTAACTTTGTAGTTATCCAGTTAAGTTAATATCCTGCGTGATTTCTTATTTTAAAATTCACTGTAGTGTTATTGGCTATTGATAAAAGAATCTGGATTCGAAACCCAGATAAGGCATGGATGTTTGTGTTGTCTTTCTGCTTAGGTGTCTCCTTCCTCACAGATCTTCGCAATGGCGTGTAAAACTGTCATTCTCCTGTCAGACCTCTGTGCAAGCAATTGCTTCAGGGGATATTTGTTTTCTTTTATAGAATTGTAAAGGAACGCTTACTCGTTGTGCTGTTCTTCTAGGTGCTGCTTTCTGCCGGTGCTCCTTTGGTATAGTAATTGACTGGCAGAAAGCATCACCCAGAAGAACAAGACAACAAGTGTTAGTTTACAGTCTTATAGTGAGCTTTGAAATAAAAAAATCGAGGAATACTGTGGAAAAGAAGCAGAACCATTCTTCACGAGTTTCTTCAACAAAAAAAAAAAAAAATTTTTTTGCTATGATCTGTAACCGTCTTGTTTAGTTGAATCATATCTTTTGTATGATTTTTTTTTCATTTCCACAGTCCAATATCGACATACTATCAAAGCATGGAAGCTGAGAAAGATTACATCTGCAGTCTGGAGAAGGATAACGGACTGCACAGATGCTTAGAATTGCCAAATTCCCGTTACCTAGGGAGACAATGCAACGGATCGGCTAATTCCTTCAGCGATAACATCCCTACCAACTCATCCTGCGTCAACTGGAACCAATATTACACTCTGTGCAAAGCTGGAGAGAGGAATCCTTTTCAAGGAGCGATATCTTTTGATAATATAGGATTAGCGTGGGTAGCCATATTTTTAGTAAGTGATGTTTTTAATTGATTTATTTACGTTGTAGTAAAGGTTTCATGTTTGTACATTTTAAAAACTAGCTGTAGTGTTGCAGAGAAAAAGACGTACAACAATCTTTTGATTATCAGTTTGTGGATTATCCTGCATACGGATTACCTCTGTCCACGAGGTGGGGGGTGTCTCAGTCAGTAGCGCGCCAGGCTCGTAATCTTTAGTTCCCAGGTTCGAGTCCCAGCTGAGTCAGCGTTGAGATTTATCTCAGCAAAATTCCCTGCCCTGCCCACGGTCAATAGGGGCCACCGATGGGCTTGGAAAGGCCGTCATCGTCAGATGAGATGTTAAGCCGTGGCCCCGTGAGCAGGAGAGCCACACCCATTGCACTTTAAAGAACACGCTGGATGGCCTTGACGGAAGGCTACCATCTGTCTCCCAACAGCTGTTCCAGTGGGTACCCTCCCCCAACCTTCTCTGAGCCTTCGGGGTCCTTGTGACCTGGCCATTTAGCCCATGGTGTGCAAAAAAGTGCTGCTCAAAGGTAAAACAACCCAATCCAAATCTCTGCGCACGTGGTACAAGGGTAGCTCGAAGGATTGCCAAACATAAAAATTCGTTGAGTGTTTCGCAGAAATATGACAAATTCATTACTGATTACTGTAGAGTAAACTCTCAATATTCGCGATCTACTCTAATGTTTTTTTTCTTCAAATTCGCGATTTATTTTTTGATATTTTTTCACACAATTTAAAGATAGTTAACTAATTGTAAATCATCTTTGATGCATCTTTTGTGAATGGAAAGGACACAGTGTGAAACATAAAAGCACGATAAATGAGCCCTAACATTCATAACGCACTGCACAAGATCGAGTCAGACCAGGGAATTGACTGAAGATGACCTTGCCGAGTTCATTAATGATGACAGTAAGGAGGAAGAGAAGATTATTGTAATAACTACTGTCAACCTCAAAGCTTTGAATGAGATAATAAAGCTGCAGCGAGTGTTGATAGATAAAGTGGTGGAATGTTTTAATGGAAACCTGCAGCTTCGACAATAACCGTTATTTCAGTTCATATATGATGCTTTAATTAGTCCCAAAGCTAACATAGACTTCATTTTGTTATTATCAGATTGATAACAATGATGAAATGATTTAATGAAGCAGTGCAACTAAAAACGGTGTTACAAACAATGTCCCATAGTGAATAATAACAGATGCTTAACGACTACAAGGATTGTATTTTTTTATGTCATTTGGTTTTCGGTAAGTCTTACGTTTCAATCACCGAATGTTTTGCAAAATGAGTTTCATCAAATGCAAACTAAGAAGAGAGCTTAAAGAATCGAATCCCGAGCATAGGCTAAAAATTAGAACATAATTCTCTCCCAGCATTCAGCAACTTTTAAACCAACTTTTTAATTACACAGTAACATACTGTTGCAGTTTTTTATTTGTATTTTTTCTTCGACAACCTGCTTGAATTCGTACACAGTTAACATAATGTTGCAGATTTTTATTTGCAATTTTTCTTCGACAACCTGCTTGAATTCGTACACAGTTAACATAATGTTGCAGATTTTTATATGCAATTTTTCTTCGACAACCTGCTTGAATTCGTACACAGTTAACATAATGTTGCAGATTTTTATTTGCAATTTTTCTTCGACAACCTGCTTGAATTCGTACACAGTTAACATAATGTTGCAGATTTTTATTTGTAATTTTTCGTCGACAACCTGCGTGAATTCCTAATAAATAAAAGGATGGTAAATGAATTGATTTATTAACAACAGGCAATAAATTTAGATGAAATTTAAAAATTTAAGTATTAGTCATTTCAAACAATAATATGCTAATCAACTAAACTAAATTATCCTGACGAATTATCCTAGGAAGCGAAGGGCAGACAATGTTAAACAGGACCTTCCTAGAATTTGCCTAGAGTGGCCAAATGCAATAGCAGTAGCTCAGAACAGACATATCTAGAGAGGAAAATTACACAGTCTGGTTGGACCTCCGTAGCCCACGGCTGTATGAGGATTTTGCATGTATGTATGCATGTATTGTTGCCCTCAAAATTTATCTCAAATTTGATCGAAGATGAAAAGCAAAGTTAAATAGTTTCCTTTGAAAGATTGACGAATCTCTGCTTTAGACAAATCCTAAAACACTGATGTATTTAAATTTCTCACATAAATCCAAGAACGATGCGAATGATTCTATTCTGCATTCAGTGCAACTGCTGTCTTTATAATAAGTGTATTTAGCCGCTTTAGTTCCCTGCTTCTCTGACATCTATAATGACTTCATGCAATGATATCTATTTACCTAAATATCTTTTATATACATTTTTGACACTTTTTAGCCTTATTCAAAATAGTGAGATAGTTAAGCAGTTTCGTCAGCATCATCCGTTTAAATTGGAGTTGCAATAGTATTTTTAAGAATATCACCTAAAACATCAACTAACAAGGATTGGGTTGGGTTGTTTTACCTCTGAGCGGCACTTTTTTGCACACCATGGGCTAAATGGCCAGGTCACATGGACCCCGAAGGCTCAGAGAAGGTTGGGGGAGAGGACCCACTGGAACAGCTGTTGGGAGACAGATGGTAGCCTCCCGTCAAGGTCACCCAACGTGTTTTTAACGTGCACAGGGTATGTCTCTCCCGCACACGGGGCCACGGCTTAATGTCCCATCCGACGGACGGCGGTCTTTCCAAGCCCATCGGTGTCCCCTATTGACCGTGGGCAAGGCGGAGAATTTTGCGGAGATAAATCTCAACGCTGACCCAGCTGGGACTCGAACCTGGGAACTACAGATTACGAGCCTGGCGCAACTAAGAAGGAAATTTTACAAAAGTCAGAGACCAACCTTTGTCTCTCTAAAGTCCGTTTTGCCCAGCCCGCCCGAGGCCGAAATAAGATGAATATAAATACTTTTCCGTGATTTAAAACTGACATTAAATTCATTCGTTCGGTATTTAAACAGTTATGGGAGCTGGAATATTTAGCAAATTATCTCATTCTGAAAAAAAAAATCACACAAATTTTGTGAAAAAATTAACATAATTATTACGCACACTAAAAACATTTTTACATGTGTAAGTTTAGTATAAAATATTGCTTTGGTTTAAACTTGTTATGTCAACTTTTCATAGCAATTTTTCAAACTTGCTGTTAAATCCATCCATAAGTAAATACACAGATTACCTGTAGAAATAGACTTCAACATTAGTTAATATTTCTTAAAAAAAAAATTGATCGCTGACACGGCGGGAATCGAACCCGCAACTCTCACAGATTCATGCCAGAGCGCGCTATCGTTACACTACGTATCGGAGATAAAAATCTTTCAGAATAAGACCTTATTCTCAAAGTTTTTTTATCGTCCGATGCGTGATGTAATGATAGCGCGGTCTGAGACCCCATAAGTGCCTGTAAGGTCTTATGGGGTGTCAGAAGTTATCATTGAAAACAATTTATCTGAAGGTGTAAGAATTAAACTGAGACGTTATTTTTCATCTATGCTATTCCCCAGATATTTTTCCAGATATTCCCCCAAATGTTTTCCAAGATATTCCCCCACGTATTGTCCAAGATATTCCCCCAGATATATTGCCTTCCCCCCCCCCCCGATATTTATTCCGGGGTCTGCAGATGGTTTTTAATGAAAAATCGTTTTCTAACTTCGAGAGTGCCCAGTTACAGTTGGTGAGTTTTTCTAACACTGGAATCTACAAGCTTATGGAAAAATGGGGAAATATATTGGAAAACAATGGAGACAATATTTATTGATTTAATCAATGATATTATCCGTAACAAATTGAGTTTTATTTTATATAGAGGACAGAACTGTTGCACAAACCCAATATACAGTTAGGTATAGAATTTAATCAAATGCTGTCTACATTTGGGTTGGGTTGTTTTACCTCTGAGCGGCACTCTTTTGCACACCATGGGCTAAATGGCCAGGTCACATGGACCCCGAAGGCTCAGAGAAGGTTGGGGGAGGGGACCCACTGGAACAGCTGTTGGGAGACAGATGGTAGCCTCCCGTCAAGGCCATCCAGCGTGTTCCTTAACGTGCACAGGGTATAGCTCTCCCGCACACGGGGCCACGGCTTAACGTCCCATCCGACGGACGGCGGTCTTTCCAAGCCCATCGGTGTCCCCTACTGCCCGTGGGCAGGGCGGGGAATTTTGCGGAGATAAATCTCAACGCTGACCCAGCTGGACCTCGAACCTGGGAACTACAGATTACGAGCCTGGCGCGCTACCGACTGAGCCACCCCCGCCCCTGCTGTCTACAGATAACCAGATTTCCTCCAATTCTATATATTATACATACAATAGAAATCTGATCAATTTTCTACAGATATTGCAGTCAAACGTAGCTTATATGTTCAAGAGCATTACAATATTCAAGTCAAATTAATTATCCACGTATAATTTAATAACGAATGTCCGATCCAATAACCTATCAAATTATCAACATAGTACGATATATGTAGTAAATTGAATTAGTAAGTTGCTTACGAGTTATGGAGCTTGCTATTCGTCGCAGAGACTCAATGGCCAGAAAATGCAAGCATAGTATTCATATTTGATAACAAAGCACAAATGGTAGAATTAAAGTAGATGGTTTTACAACTGAACACTTTTTTCTACTGAACACTTTTTTCTACACAACGAACCAAATCCCAAAAATTAATAAATTGCTCCTCAAGTAACCGAGTGATTAGCGCGCATGGCTGCTGATCAAAGGAACCTGAGTTCGAGCCCCGGGTAAGGCAGGATGCTTTTGCTGTCTTTTTGCTGTCTTTTTGCTTTCCTCACAGACCTTATTACTATGGCGTATAAACTGACAGGCAGACGTCTGTAACAAGCAGCTGTTTGAGGGGATATTTATTTGTTTTTCAAGTAGCTACTAGTCTAAGAGGTCTGACAAGAACCTATCAGCATAATATGCAATAGAGATGATCTGTGAAGATGGCGAGACCTCGGCTCAAGAAATATAACATCCATCATGCCCGTATATAGTAAAAAATAAAGGAAGAGAGGGAAGACAAGAGACAAGATTTCCAATGCAGTATAACATTTCCCCCTACATTTTAAGGGTCTTTGAACATTTTCTTAAAAATAAATGCATGAAATATTCAAATTCTCATAATTTGTTTGCCTCTGTTACCCTTACTATCATTCTCAAAAGCAAGGATAACATGGCCCTCTTACCCCCCACCCCCCCAGACACGGCCCTGGCATCCATACCTTAATGAGGTTCGAACCCGGATTACTTTTATCAGTAGTCAACCTAGTATAATGGTACCAGTCAAATAATTCTAATTGTTTGTTGTTATTTTGAGGGGGCGGGGGGAGTTATCTGCCATGTATCTGTCTTTTTTTTTATCTACTATTATTGTCGAAGCCATCCCGTGGTCGAATGGTTAGCGCGCTTCGCTACTGAATAAAGGGACTTGGTTTCGAGACCCGAATAAGGCATGGATGTTTGTGTTGTTTTTCTGCTGAGGTCCTGCCATCCTCACAGACCTACTACTATGGTGGTATAAACTGACAAGCTCATGTCAGACCTCTGTGGCAAGCAGCTGCTTGAGGGGCTATTTATAATCTGTTTTATTATTTTTTTCCGATGACTCTAATCGTAGTAATATATAGATAAGCATGAATCATATTCATGAAATACCGTTCCTGATAACAGGGACATATCCAAGGAGAATCCCCTCCCCCCCTCCGAAAATGTGGTCCTGTTATACGAAATTTCAAACTTGTCTTACCTGCTTTGAGATCCAAAACGGTTGTCTTTGTATAATTTTATTTTAGTCCGATATTTTATGTCCGACACTAAAAATAGATTAAAAACAACTATACCCTTACTATCATTCTCAAAAGCAAGGCCCACTTAACATGGCCCACTTAACCCCCCCCCCCCCCCCAGACACGGCCCTGGACACGGCCATATAGTATATGAGCTCTCATTCCATATAGTATATCATTTCATCCATAATAAATACACAGATTATCAATAGAGATAAACTTCAACAATTATTCATGTGAAAAACATTATCGCTGACGCGGCGGGAATCAAACTCACAACTCCCTAGATACTTACCAGACATCAGCGACAATTTTTTTTTTCAGATGAATAATCGTTTAAGTCTATTTTTACAGGTAATCTGCGTATTTACTATAGATGAATTTTTCATAATAACGCTTAAGCATGAGTGACGTCCTCTTTAACCTCTAAATCAGGGGTTCTAAACGTGGGGTAAGCGGTAAAAGTTTTTGGGGTAAGCCGTGAGAGCTCAAAAGTCGCTAGATCTAGTAACAAAGAGAAAATAACCATTGTTATACTATAGGTTTAGTCTATCTATACAAGGGATACGCCAGTTACATACATGTTTCCAGGGCGTACGTGAAGCATAAAAGGTTGACCACTGATCTAAATCATTAGCAACAATTGGAAGTAAGTGTTTCTCCTGAAGTATAGATGGCGCAAGGTTCACCACGTTTCAGTGAAAGATTTATAGGTCATATCCTGGAACTCTGTCGTTTAACTGATTAGAGCGCTCTGAGATATATCTAGAGAGTTGCGGTTTTGATTCATGCCGCTTCAGTGATAATCTTTTTCCACGTGAGTGATTGTTGAATATCATTTTAACCCTTTCTGTCCGGTGAAATATTTTAGTAATGGAAAACCCTACTCAAGTTTTATTCTCAGACTTTCCCTCTCCTCAGAAAACTAAATTCTCGGACCCTACCCGAAACTAAATTCTTCCCCTCTCCACCCCCACAAACTGAGTTCCCCCCCCCCCCCCCGCCGAAATTAAATCCTTGGTACGTGGCTGTCTGTTAATGTAACAAAAGCGCTAATGTAATATCTGCAATGTACAAAATGACAATGTCCAATCCAAAATGGGGCGGGGTGGCTCAGGGTAGCGCGCCAGGCTCGTAATCTGTAGTTCCCAGGTTCGAGTCCCAGCTGGGTCAGCGTTGAGATTTTATCTCCGCAAAATTCCCCGCCCTGCCCACGGTCAGTAGGGGACACCGATGGGCTTGGAAAGGCCACCGTCCGTCGGATGGGACGTTAAGCCGTGGCCCGTGTGCGGGAGAACCATACCCTGTGCACGTTAAAGAACACGCTGGATGGCCTTGACGGGAGGCTACCATCTGTCTCCCAACAGCTGTTCCAGTGGGTCCCCTCCCGTAACCTTCTCTGAGCCTTCGGGGTCCATGTGACCTGGCCATTTAGCCCATGGTGTGCAAAAAAGTGCCGCTCAGAGGTAAAACAACCCAACCCAATCCAAAATGGAAATTGTCTGATTAACTGACGAGGCATTTGACAACTTCGTGAAGATTTCGTTTCTTCGGCTGAAGAATATGACTTTTGGGAATAAAATATGTGCTCAAAATTGCGAATGATTTAATCCTTTTGGCATCAACAACTATGAGCATCTAATGACATTATTAGCCACATTTCGGATGTTTTCTGAAACACATTCATGGTGAGTGTTCATATTGCATGATGATTCGTCATTTAGGAAAATATCACGATAAATATCTCTGGTTCTGTGAGACCCAACGCTACCGACAGAGAGTTTATATCCAAAATATTATCCGACACAGGAAATTCTTTGCACCATTGTTTTAAAAATTCACTTTTTCCCAGGCGATCCTCTCGCTAGTATTATATTTTCCGCCTGTTTTTTTTATCCGTAGAAGGTAATTTCCGATTCTTATCTTAAAGGAAGCATAACGTAACAGAAATTACATTCTGTTTCTTTCAAGATAGTAATTAGATCATTACCGAAAAAGAAATCATGGAGTTTCATATACCAGTAGACGTTGTGTCACTGAACTATCTATATATAGATTTGTTGCAAATGCAATTAGACATTCGTGTCCAGATGAATCATTCAATTGTCTTGATTTGGGCGTTACGTTTCTATTGCTCATGTAGGTAAAGAATGTTCAATCGCCAATCTTGTCACGCAGTTTTGTAACAGGACGAATAATGGTCGTAGCTTTCGCAACTGAGGCAATTAACTCAGTGATGCATGAGCAGTCGCAATGACTCGGACGATCGCTCGGATGATTATTTTGCGAGCTAAAGGAAACGGAAGAAGACGGAGAGCAGAAGGAGATAAAGAGGATGAAAAATACTTATGAAGAAGGATGGAGTGAAGAAAGCAATGATGGGAATGAAATGTAAGTGCGCAATTGCTTGGAGATAAAGTAGAAAAGATTTCAGTAAAGGAATCAGCAAGATTTGTTGCCATGGTCTTTTTCCAAATGTTCTCACAACTTGATCTCGTTTGAGAGTTGCTGACTGTTAAATCACAATTCGTAATTCCTCTTTTCCACATCATGCAACTCATGTTGGTGTTGGGTCATCTGGAATTTATTGTGTTTGAATTTGAGCGAAATGCTTTAGTTATCGCATGTACGAAAACATTCTAAAAGATTTGGACATTGCATTACTTCACACGTTTAATGGATAATGAATAAAAGGGTAAATAATGAACGAAACTTGATTTTTCTTCATGTGTGCCAGTAACAAAGAGGGGAAGTGAGAAAAGAGAAAAAACTGGGACGTATCTTAATATATATATATATTGATGATGGTGAGTGATAAACTGATTGGCTGCTAGGGGATTACGCTAATTCTGAACTATGACGAACATTGTTGAAAATCGAAATATTGATATATTTTCAAAAGAAGAAACTTGTTTGTTTTTTTTATCTACTATTTTTGCCGAAGCCATCCCGTAGTCGAGCGGTTAGTACGCTTCGCTAACCACTCGACCACGTTAAAAACAAGAAAAACAAGTTTTTTGGGCGTTACGTTTCAGTGACACAAAGTTGGTTTTTACAAATTCAGTGACAGACAGTTGGTTTAAAACAAGAGACTTGTTTAAAACTGTTGTTAGAACTTTTCTAGCTTCCCACTGACATAAGACAGGATTGTTCCTAAACTTATGGAAACCAGCGTACATAAGTGTTTTAGGATTTATCTAAATATAGGGTTCGGCAATCTTTCAAAGGAAAAGAATATTTCATTTTGCTTTTTATCTTTCTTTGATCAAAATATTTTGAGGGCAGCATTGCAAATATACAATTCACTATACAAATTAAACAGATGTAAGACCTAGTCCAGCTACTCTTAAAATTAAATTACCGAGGAAATTAATTTAATTATTGTCAAATATTCATGGTATATAAATGCCTGAATCGGTAATTAAAGAGGAATAACATTGCAACCAATTCGCCCACTTCTTATTGTGGGGGGCGGGGGTGGCTCAGTCGGTAGCGCGCCAGGCTCGTAATCTGTAGTTCCCAGGTTCGAGTCCCAGCTGGGTCAGCGTTGAGATTTATCTCCGCAAAATTCCCCGCCCTTCCCACGGTCAGTAGGGGACACTAATGGGCTTGGAAAGGCCGCCGTCCGTCGGATGGGACGTTAAGCCGTGGCCCCGTGTGCGGGAGAGACATACCCAGTGCACGTTAAAGAACACGCTGGATGGCCTTGACGGGGGGCTACCATCTGTCTCCCAACAGCTGTTCCAATGGGTCCCTTCCCCCAACCTTCTCTGAGCCTTCGGGGTCCATGTGACCTGGCCATTTAGCCCTTGGTGTGCAAAAAAGTGCCGCTCAGAGGTAAAACAACCCAACCCAATCTTATTGTGCCCCACTGGTTTCGCTGCAAAGCAGTGAGATACCAGGATTTGGGTGCTCTGAGGTGAAGCGATCTTTCAAAGCTTTCATTCTTTTCTATTAGACTAGCTTTTTTTTTAGCAGAATTTTTCAAAACACAAAATATCTTATTGGCCTACTAAGGGTTAAGAAAGTAAGCACCCGGTAATATCCGGGTCTCACTTTTTATCTGTATATTTAGTTTTTTACTGCACTAAAGATTAGTTTTATAAATTCTGCCCTCCACCCGATATTTTAGCACAATTTGAACACAAGAATTTTTCGGAGTTTCAAAGGTCATTGACGACTCCGCGCGTTCTGTCATAGCTCATGGATTCGTCTAAAACTATTGAGATTTTATTTCGACAGATTTTGGCATTCTGTGTTTCGCGATATACTTAACTGAGACGTCGTAAATTTTGTAAGGGGGGGTCCCACTGCCTGACCCTGTGTTGAGTTAAAAAAAAAAACGGCTCCCTTGCTTCCAAAGGTCTTAAAATAATAACACATTTGGAAATGTTCGGAATCTGGCATCGGCAGCATTTTAAATGTTATTTAACTCTTACGTTCGCAGATAGGGAGCAGTAAATGGCAACAATAAATTTGACAGCGATTAACCTTTCCCATAGGAAAAAGAATGGTAAATGATTTTGCTTCTAATAAACTTCCAATTTGGAATTTTGACTTGAAATTTGGCACTCCAACCCGGAATAACACCAAAAATATTCTATGAAAATTGTAAGCGTCTACCACGATTTTCCAATGAATTATAGCTGCCACAGGCACACATCCAGAATCCGTTTTATCATTATAAATTCTTCTGATAAAAGTAAAAACATTTTTTTCCATTCACCTGGAAACCTTCCAAGAATACTGTAAATGAACATTGTCAAAAATTTACATATTAGTTAATTAATTAATAATCCTTTAAAATTTAGCAATTAATTATTTGACAGCTTATTAAAATATGACATTAAAAATGTGAGGAAAAACGGTAAATCATGTTAATTTAGTAATAAAATGAATTAAAATATAAATTTAATATATGTTTCATTTCAAACTACAGTTGTAATGTAAAAGAGCATCAACATAGAGATGAAAAATAAACTTCAATATTGTCTAATTCAAGCTCAGCAAATACCATCAAAGTTAGAGATCGTCGCTGATTGAACTATGGCGTGATTTGAGAGTCAAACGTTCACATCCAACCTAATCGATGCTGCTGGAACTTCAAAATGTATTTAATTTGCGATAGCTGCAGATTAAAATTTCATTTACTTGGCTAACAAATACTGAAGTGCAGACAGAAGTAAAATATTTCACATAATACGTTTCCGTATAATGTGAAATATTAAAATTGTGCCAGCTTTGATATTTATCTCTGCTAACCTTTGTTCTGCTCTCTTTCAGAAAGGGGACACCAATGGGCAAAGGGGACACCAATGGGCTTGGAAACCCCGTCCATCAGATGGGACGTTAAAGTTGCCCTCCGAAGTGGGAGGTATATATCAGGTAGACGTCTGCAGCTTTAGAAAGTTGCTAGAAGGGTGTACTTTGAAAAAGGTTGAGATAAGTGCAATGGTTTTATTCTTCAGATGCTTGCAAGAACTTTTCGAACACCCCTCATATGCCAAAAAAATACCTCTCTGAGGTAAAACAAGCAAACTTTTGCATGGTAGTAGTCATTTTTTCATGCTTCAGTTGGACGGTCGAAATTTAATGGTCGTAGCACAACCAGGCCCAGCTCTAGTAGGATTATGTCCCTATGCGAAACCCATCCACTAGCATCGGTGTTTTTTCACGTTTTTTTAATTTCAAATTTATTTTTTTCCAAAGTATCATCTATAAAATTATTTCATATTGAAAATATCCCACTAAGCCGAAGTTTATCACCGGGAATCATGGACGTCCGCAGAAAAATTTCCGGGGGGGGGGGGGGCAAAGCTTGGAAACAACTAATTACATCAATAAATTTTTCTTTAATTGTTTAATTTTTTAGGGTTTTTTTTCACAAGTAGATTATAGAATAAAGTATTGCATCAATACAGAAACACATACATAATGTATATAAATTAATTACGTTTAAATTGTTACGATTATAATTTGTGGAATTTTTTACTCGATCCGGTTTTTTACTCGATCCCCGTTTGCCCCCCTCTGCAGACGCCCATGCCGGGAATATATATATATATGGTTTTAACAGATATGATTTAGATGACATCAATATCATGACATAAAATGAAGGGGAGGAAAATTAATAAATAAAAAGAAAACCAATAAAATAATAAACGGTTCCGATTTTAAACATCATTTTTTCGTCAATACAATTTAAGTGTATTCTAAACAAGAAACATTTTCTAAAAACATCAACTTATAAACCAACCATTTTCACCTTGTATTTAGTATTACTTAAATTGATAATAGTGTAACTATTGTATTTTCTGGAATAAGCATTAATATTTATTTATAGGGATTTCATTTTTGATTTGATTCTAGGTAATAAGTTTAGAAGGATGGACAGATATAATGTATTACGTCCAAGATGCCCATTCCTTCTGGGATTGGATATATTTTGTGCTACTTATTGTGGTAAGTTGGAATCATTAATTTTATTTACATGTTTTACCGTTTCTTTCTCTCTTTTCGCTTTGTTCTTTCAACACTTCTCTAAAACAGTAACTTTTTTTGTTTTGTAATCTCTAAACCATCGTAGAGGAGTTGATCTTACACGGTCTATGAGAACACAGAAAACAAGAAGACTTGGAAGAAAAAGTTTTTTGCTCTCCGAATTTTAGAATAAATGTAACTCGCGTTTTATTTTTCATTTCTGTTCTCGTTTATATTAACTTTTCTCCATTACTTTGTACCTGACATCATTATTATCTGCCCAACAGTTTATAAATTACCGGCCCAACAACATTAAAATCTGAAGCTAAGGGCGACATGCTGCTAATTGGCTGCGCTTGTTCTCATCATTAACACAAATAAAAACTGCCATGAATGTAAAGTGCTTAGATCTTTACGTTACTCTATGAGCATAGTAATTTTGAAAACCTGTTGTTAATAATTTTAGACCCGTTTTATTTCAAATATGGAAGCAAAAAAATATATTCGGAGACACACAAAAATGAGAAGATCCTTTCAGGTGGCAAAAATGATACGATTGGTTGAATCGGCAATAAATAAAATTATTTGTAACAGCAGAAAAAATCATGATGTGACATTCAATTATTTCTAGGGAGGCAAAAATAAAGTTACTTTTAGCCGTAACAAGTAAATTTATTTGAGGGTGGGTTGGGTTGTTTTACCTCTGAGCGGCATTTTTTTGCGCACCATGGGCTAAATGGCCAGGTCACATGGACCCCGAAGGCTCAGAGAAGGTTTGGGGAGGGGACCCACTGGAACAGCTGTTGGGAGACAGTGGTAGTCTCCCGTCAAGGCCATCCAGCGTGTTCTTTAACGTGCACAGGGTATGTCTCTCCCGCACAGGGGGTCACGGCTTAACGTCCCATCTGACGGACGGCGGCTTTTCAAAGCCCATCGGTGTCCTCTACCGACCGTGGGCAGGGCGGGGAATTTTGCGGAGATAAATCTCAACGCTGACCCAGCTGGGACTCGAACCTGGGAACTACAGATTACGAGCCTGGCGCGCTACCGACTGAGCCACCCCCGCCCCTTAAAATAAAAAGTAAATTTACTTCAGAGTGCCAAAAATAAAGTTACTTTTAGCGGAAAAAAGTACATTTATAGGATGGCGGCAAAAATGAAATTACTTGCAGACCTAGAAAAATTTACCTGAGAGCGGCAAAAGTTCTTGCAGGGGTAAAAAAAAATGTATTTGAGGTCGGCAAAAATAAAGTTTGCAGCCTAGAAGAATTTACCTGAGGGCGGCAATAAATAAAGTTACTTGCAGCAGTAAAAAAATAAATTTACTTGAGAGCGGAAAAAATAAAGTTAATTGCAGCCGTGAAAAAAAAACTTTCTTGAGAGCTGCAAAAATAAAGTTACTTGCAGCGCTAAAATTAAATTTACTTTAGGGCGGCAAAGAAAGTTACTTGAAGTAGAAAAAAGTAATTTATTTGAGGGTTGCATAAATAAAGTAACTTGCAACAGTAAAAAATAAATTTACTTGAATGTAGCGAAAAGTAAGTTCGCTTTGGGATACAAAATGATTTAGACCGGCGCTGTCTCCTAGCAGTGGCATTCTCGAGGGGGGGGGGGGATTTAGTGGAGGAATCGCCCCCTCCAGAAAGGTTCCACTTTTCATTGGAGCCCCGTTCCCACTAGGTTGTTGTTCACTGACCACTCCATATCACCCCCTATCTAAGGAATAATACCTAAGACCGTCACTGCTCCCAGAACACATGCAGAATCTTTGAAAGTCTGTACATGTTAGTTTATTTCAAAGCTTCTGAAAACCTCAACTTTACCAATGCAGCAGTTTATTGAGTCAGCCCGAACCACCGGTAGATATATTAGTATGCGCATACATAGGGCTCCCTGCTACTGACGGGCCCCCAAATTCCAATTTTCGGACATAGTCACGTTTATTAGATGAACGAATAAGGACTGCAAGATAGATCAGCACGCTGGGCCCCGTGAACCATAATCTGCTCCTAGCTCTAAAGTAAACTTCTGGAAATATTCACGTTTCCTTCGGTGTTTTGCTAACAGTCCTGTGAGGTGTGATTTTTCTGAGGAAAAAGCAACGTGATCATAGGTTTTCTTTTTATAGTTTTTTGAACTATGGAAGAAATTTTATAATTTGGTATCGCTGGAATATTTTTGGTACGCGCTATCGGCGATAAGAGTCTAGGGTGCCGATTCTCCTCGTGATCTAATCTTTTGAATACAGATTACGGGAACTTGAAAAACTTCTCAATGATATTGTCTCCACCATAAAATTGCAAACAACCAATTCAAAAAAAACTTTCAATCAGCAGAATATGGTTTCAATTTCCCAGAATCTAGTAAAAGAATTTTACTGGCGTGATTTTTTTCTCTTAAAGCTGTGTTTATATTTTGACTAGAGTAAAACATTTTCCTTATAGAAAATCTAGGTTTAAAAAAAAATAATAAAACTGTATGTATCGGAAGGTGTAGTGGCAGATTCTAAAGGGTTGGGTTGTTTTACCTCTGAGCGGCACATTTTTGCACACCATGGGCTAAATGGCCAGGTCACAAGGACCCCGAAGGCTCAGAGAAGGTTGGGAGAGGGGACCCGTTGGAACAGCTGTTGGGAGACAGATGGTAGCCTTCCGTCAAGGTTATCCAATGTGTTCTTTAACGTGCACAGGGTATGACTCTCCCGCATGCGGAGCCACAGCTTAACATCCGATCCGACGGATCGCGGTCTTTCCAAGCCCGTCGGTGTCCCCTACTGACCGTGGGCAGGAAGTTTTGTGGAGATAAATTTCAACGATGGCCCAGCTGGGACTCGAACCTGGGAACTGCAGATTACTCCAGTCGCGCTACCGACTGAGCCACCCCGGCCCCGATTCTAAAGATTTTGGGTGAATTGTTTTACCTCTGAGAGTCACATTTTCCCACGCATTGGGCTAAGTGATTAGGTCACAAAGGCTCCGAAAAGACTGGAGAAAGCCAATTTAGTCCACTGAACAGCTGTTAGGAGACAGATGGCGCCTCTCGTCAAATCAAGGCCATCCAGCGTGTTCTATAACGTGGACAAGGTATGACTCTCCTGCGCACGGAGACATGGCTTATACTCTCATCTTACGGACGACGACTTTTCCAAGCCCATCAGTGTCCTTTTTGTTACAGAGAGCTTACACAAAGGCTGTCACAATTAGGACTCGAACCTGGGACTGCAGATTACGAGCCTAGTTCAACACCGACTGAACAACCCCCCCCCCCCCATTTTCTAAAGAGAAAAAATTGCTATCTTGACAATATGAGCATCAGAAAACTCTTAATTGTGTCATAACCCCCCTACTGATTTAGGGTGGTTGATGATCGGTGTTAGGGACAAACTTAAAAAAAAGGAGGGGATTGAAAAAAAATCAGCGTTGTAACTTCGATCCAGTAATATTACGCATTAGTACACTTCACAAAAATTATTTAAGCAAATAACACATTTATTTACCTTATTTCATCAACAAAACTTAGAAACATTTTAACATAAGAACACGTTTACTTGACACATTTTGTCGGGAGGTTTTCACATTAGCGAAATCAGCACTGTTCGACTTCCGTTTCACGATCCTAGAACAAATAATTCAATCGCATAGTTTAAACACAATGTTCGTGCAGAGCCGGGAACATCAACGACTCCAAAAATTCTCTTGAAGCACGTGACAGCGACACTTTTAAGTTACTTGATTTCGGACACCAGATTAAATAAAACTGACCCTTACCTATCATGCTGATGTGGACGGGGAAACGTCGTTGCAACTTTCAGATAGCGCGCTCCAGCACAGCGTCCAAAAACTTGGCATCTCGCACAGACCACTATCGCTCCCTTCATAAAGGCAAAGAGTGTCTTAGACCTTCTTTGATACAGGTGTCCGGTTGATCTCAAACATCGCAGCGGACTCGAACTTCTACGCCTTCCTTCAGCGACGTTCCAGCAAAGAGTGTCCTTTTTTCCTCACCTTCGCCTTGTCTTTTTTCCGGCTAAGGTCACCATCTACGGAATCGTGGCCCTCTGTCATTGGTTGGTGCTGTCGAGGTGCGACACTTTCTAGCCCAGGTGGCTTGTTACCCGTACGCGGGTCACATAGCCCACCATCATCCGGGATCCAAAATACCTAAGGGTGGAATTCCAATGCCGAACAAAAATGGCGAAAAAGATGAATACTGTTGGTTCTTAAAAAAACGGTAGACGGGGTTCTGTCGGCATCAGAACGTCATGTCCACACTTTTGCACAAAAGGCTAGCACGACAATTGACAGAATTTGAATTCTCTTTATTCTGTGTTTAATGTTTTTTGATATCGAAAATGTCTTTCACAGTTTCCTGAAAGTTTTCCTTTTCTCACTGGGCGGGGGTGGCTCAGTCGGTAGCGCGCCAGGCTCGTAATCTGTAGTTCCCAGGTTCGAGTCCCAACTGGGTCAGCGTTGAGATTTATCTCTGCAAAATTTCCCGCCCTGCCCACGGTCAGTAGGGGACACCGATGGGCTTGGAAAGGCCGCCGTCCGTCGGATGGGACGTTAAGACGTGGCCCCCGTGTGTGGGAGAGCCATACCCTGTGCACGTTAAAGAACACGCTGGATGTCCTTGACGGGAGGCTACCATCTTTCTCCCAACAGCTGTTCCAGTGGGTCCCCTCCCCCAACCTTCTCTGAGCCTTCGGGGTCCATGTGACCTGGCCATTTAGCCCATGGTGTGCAAAAAGTGCCGCTCAGAGGTAAAACAACCCAACCCTTTTCTCACTCTCACAGTTTTCCTTTTCTCACAGTTTTCTCCTTTTGAAATGAACTCCATAACCTTTTCAGTCCCGTTGTGCGCATATGTTAACTGCAAAGCTAATTTTGATTAATGCAAAGTTCTTAAATAGCATTAATATTTCAACAGTTAGGAATGCCAATACATATTTTCACAATTTATTGCACTCCAATTTCTATTTTGAATCAATTTTTGATCTCCGTTACACTAGATTGTAATTGAGATTCAGGTAAGATTGGAAAATATTAGCCTAAGATAGTTCTATTTTTATTTGAAATGTAACAGAAATGACTTCATACGTGATAAAATCGGTTTTAAGAAACGTCGCAAAATGTCGAAAAAAAATCGCCAATTATTCATATCTTATTATGGCAAAAACTGTTCACAATTTACTTGGGTTTTTGCATTAATTCAGTAAAAACGTAACAGAAAAATGTTAGTATTAAGCTGCTTTAGTTTCGTATTAATTGTTGAAATTTACAAGATTCTTGTTTACCGATATTTTCAAGATCTTTTACAATATCTGAAGCTAAATTGCTCGTCTAAGTTAAAAACGGATCGATAAAATGGGCATATCTCGAAATGTATTTGGTTAAATTCAATCTACTTCCGTGGGAAAATTATTAAAGTTTGGGCCAAAATAATTTGCTCTTCGAAAAAAGTCTGCTTTCCGATTGTAGAGAAAATCTCGGTTCATCAGAGAACAGGACGTGATCCATTGTTTTCGGGTCCTGGTGACATGTTCGTGACAGCATTATTCTGAGGTCCAGTGACATGATCGCGACTTCCTTACTCTCATATCCTGATGACATGATCGTGACTCCATTACTCTCATATCCTGATGACATGATCGTGACTCCATTACTCTCATATCTTGATGACATTATCGTGACTCCATTGTTCTCAGGTCCAGGTGACATAATCACGACTCCATTACTCTCAGATTCTGATGACATGATCGTGACTACATTGTTCCCGGTCCAGGTGACATAATCACAACTCCATTACTCTCAGATCCTGGTGACATGATCGTGATTACATTGTTCCCAGGTCCAGGTGACATGATCAGGCCTCATTGTTCTCAGATCCTGGTGACCTGATCGAGACTCCATTACTCTCATATCTTGATGACATTATCGTGACTCCATTGTTCTCAGGTCCAGGTGACATAATCACAACTCCATTACTCTCAGATCCTGATGCCATGATCGTGACTCCATTACTCTCATATCTTGATGACATTATTGTGACTCCATTGTTCTCAGGTCAGGTGACATAATCACGACTCCATTACTCTCAGATCCTGACGACATGATCGTGACTACATTGTTCCCGGTCCAGGTGACATAATCACGACTCCATTACTCTCAGATCCTGGTGACATGATTGTGATTACATTGTTCCCGGTCCAGGTGACATAATCACGACTCCATTACTCTCAGATCCTGGTGACATGATTGTGACTGCATTGTTCCCAGGTACAGGTGACATGATCAGGCCCCATTGTTCTCAGATCCTGCTGACCTGATCGTGACTTCATTGTTCTCAGGTCCAGGTGACATGATCACGCCCCATTGTTCTCAGGTCCAGGTGACATTATCACGGCCCCATTGTTCTCAGGTCCAGTTGACATGATTGTAACTCTGTTGTTCTCATATCCTATTGACATGATCGTGACTCCATTATGCTGAGGTCCAGGTGTTTGCTAATCACTTTTGTTATCAAAATCCCTCAAACCTTGTTTGAATTGTTTTACCTCTGAGACTTTGATTATTTTATCTCTGTGTGAAAGATCCCGAAGTCGCTACTCTCTGTTTTTAATATAACTCAAACCTTGTTTAACTACATTGCTCACAAAAATTATGGGATATTTCTTCGCTTCATATTCATTTTAAAATATCCCCTAATTTTTGTGAGCAGTATATATTAAAAGATAAAAATGTTATCAAGGGGAACACGGCCCAATCCTTTAAAAATTTTAATAACCCGAAATGAGACGAAAAGAACAGTAAATATATATTTTACAAGGCTATATTTTAAAAGGTGCAGTCTGAAATGAAGAGGGAAAAATCCTGGTTCTTTTCGGTTCAGTCTAGTCTCTTGCCTGATTCGATCCTCTTGCCCCTTGCTTTTGGTACCAAGTTGTTTATAAATACAGTAGACTCTCCATTATAATATGTATTGAGTACATAAAAAAATATATACCGGTAATCGAATTCCCAGTTATTCCGCCATCCACGTAAAACTCACAAAAACTTCAAAAGTTTCAGAAACTATCGTAATAATAACTTGCTTTAATCAATTGTGGAAAAATGATTCTCCGATGAGTGGGATTCACAACTAAATGGATAAATGACAGAGCTGGTGAAAGCTTAGTAGTTAGAGCTCCTGGCATGTAACTAGAAGGTATGGGTTCGAATCAGGGACATAGCGAAGGGATTATGTTGTGTGTGTGTTGGGGGGGGGGGAGAACGAAAACCTTACAACTCGGAAATCAAATTTTACCAAATGATAAATTGCATAAATTTATTTCTGTCTATGTCAGGGACGTAGCCAAAATTTTGGTCATCTACCCACGATTTTCCGTCGATTTTACAGCCTCGCCATGATTTTACAAAAAAAAAATTATTTACCTCGAACCTACATTTCACCAAATCACTTCGAATTTTGTTAACTACCCAAGATTTTACAAGTTTTCTCGATTCCCAAATCTCCTTAATTTCACCAAACTAATCCAATTTTCACAGCTCACCTGTATTTACCAACTATCCTTAATTAAACTCTCTTTTTTTGTCGTTTCATGTAATGCTAACTAAAAACAACCTAGATAAGCAAATGCTTTTGGATTGTTTATATTGTACTAAATGTTGAAACTTTTGGTTGTTTATATTGTACTAATGTCTAATCTGTTGAAAATAAAATATTTTGATTGATTGATTGATTTTATTAGAGAATTTACGCTATCCAGATTTAAAAACAATAATTTAAGTCCCTTGTCAAACTGTTTATCCCAAAATTTTAGTGTCAGATCCTGTGGAATAGCATTAAAAAACTGCTAGCCGGGTATATATAACGTTGCTGAACTAAAGACCTATAAGCCCTAATATCATGCATCATCAAACGATTTGAAAGTCTGTTATTTATTTTAAACTCCCTAATAATCTGGCGATCCCACTTTTTTTAATATGTTTTTTGACCTGCAAAATATGCAATTTTCTTACCCCTAAAATTTTCAAATCTTTATAAACTTAACTGGAGCTATCATATTTTCTTAATTTCGTCATCGATTTAAGTATATGATTCGGAACATATTGTAAGGGTTTTATATGCGATGCGTAAGCTCCTCTCCCAGGACAATAAGCCATACAGCAAATAGAGACAGCATGTCACCTGTACCTGGGAACAATGTAGTCACAATCATGTCACCAGGATCTGAGAGTAATGGAGTCGTGACCATTACATGAAACGACAAAAAAAGAGAGTTCAATCAAGTGTTTTACCCAGCCGAAGTATATAATTTTCAAAACCGACAGATAAACAAATTTCCTAATGTAATAAATGTTTGGTATTAATTAATTTTATTATTAGGACTTCTTAACATTCAATCTCCACGTTAATATGAATCACCACATCCAAGTATTTATAATTTTCTGTACCTGTAATGATAGGACAACCACAATTTTTTGAGTACGTAATTCAGTGTGATAAATAATTTTATCTATAAAACAATCCGGGTTGTTTTCCCTTGATCTAAAATTAATTTGTTTGGTTTTCTGCACATTTAAAAAAACTTATTTAACCTAAACCATTTTCCGATAACTAACATGTCGCTGTTAATCATTTGCAAAATGTCTCTATCATTATCTTCATAGAAAATTGCAGAGTCATCAGCAAATACTACCAACTTACCACAGAGCTTTAAATCACAAAAATTTTTAATAAATATTAAAAAAAGCAAAGGTTCCACAACTGAACTCTGCGGTACACCATAATTAATGTTAATTTCAGTATTAACGACATTACTAATTCTGACACATCAATATTCTGACACATTCGATAATGTTTTCTGTCAGTTATATAACCTTTTCAACCACTTCAACATAACATCTCTAATTTCATATAGCTCAAATTTTTTTAACAGAATTTTATGTGAAACTGAATCAAATGCATTTTGTAATATGTAAAAAAGAACCACAGAATTGTATTTATTATTAAAACTGCAAAAAGCTTAGGATGTTAATTCTAAGATTGCTTCTTCGATTACTAAACCAAATTGGTTGCTTGAAAAAAATTTTAATTGATCCAGAAACAAGATTAACTTTTTCTTCACAACTTTTTCAATGATTTTAGAAACGACAGATAACAAAGAAACTGGACGATAATTATCCAGTAAATTCCTATCACCATGTTTGTATATTGGAATAACAATTGCTGTTTTTAAAGCATCTGGAAAGCTACTTGATTGCAATGAGAGATTCACTAAATAAAATAAAATATAACTTATTAATCTCATGTTAAATGTTTTTCATAATACAGGCTGAAATGTAATCTGCACTTGTTGCATTGCTACTTTTTAACTGACCGATTGGTTCAGATATATCGATATCTGACACATAAGTCATAAAAAATGAATTACGCAACTGAAAGGAAGCCAGATTACAGAATTCACTTGTAGAAATGTTATCAGAAGCTTTTCCTAATAAAAGTGAATCAATAACTCCAGTTAAATTATTATTGAACTTGTTAACAAATTCCAGAGGATGTTATTGATACGAATATTCTCTGTTTTGATCTTTAATAATCTTTGTATAAATGCTCTTATTTCTTTTCTTACCACATATCTTATTTATTTAATCCCAATTCGTTTTCATATTATTCCTGTTATTTAAAGATTCAGTCTTGTAAAAATTATTTTAGACACTCTAATTAAATTAGTCAACATATTACGATATTTTTTTTAAAATATTCTACTTCAACCTGATTTAGTTTATTTAACTTAATATTGTTTATATGATTTATTTCTATAATTTATCGAATTGATTATTTCCTTTGACATCCAGGACTTTAGTTTATTTAGTTTTTTTTCGTCTTGTTTACAAAGATAGAATTTTCAGTCAGAGTATTCATATCATTATTAAAAAACTCAAAAGCTTTGTTTACATTAGTTTCAGAATAAATTTTATCCCATGATTTCAATCTCAAAGAACCCGAAGTCGCTAATGTGATTTAAGCAATGTGGTTATCAACTTTTATATGTCGCTTATTGATGTTTAGACCAACGAAAAAATTATTACAAATTTCAATTTTTACTATAAATGTAGTTACTTAAACTTTCTAATGTAAAAATAATCCAAATAAGTGTTAGAGCCCATCCTAGTAACACATCTATGGCTGGAAATAAAACCACTTGAGTTTATCATTCCCGTCAACCTTTCAGTTGCAGCATCCTTACTTATCAAATCTATATTTATGTCGCCAGTTACAATTGCATAATTACATTATACTTGGCTAAAGCAATTTTCTAAATCACCAATGAATCTTACTCTTGAATAGTCATGAGACCTATATAAAGCAAAAAAAAGCAACTTCTATATTTGCTAACTGTAGGTACAAAAGAGCACAATCTACTGTTTTAAAATATGGATACTCCTGAAGCACAGGCACATTCTAGTTAACATAAACAATAACACCACCTGAACGTTTATTTTCTCGACTTTTGTAAAATTGACTATAACCATCAATACCATAAAGTGAAATATCATCGTTTTTAACCCAAATTTCATTTAAAATAATAACATTAGGTTTCAATTTAATTAAATTTAAATACACTAAAAAATAATCAAAATTTTTCCTTCGACTTCTAATGTTACTTTGTGTGATATTTAATCCATTTCCCCAAGAATAAAATTTAAATAGAAATTTTCATCGTAAACATTCTTCCCGCTGATGATTACTGTTTTAGAACTATTATCATTATTAGTTGCACAATCAACATCAAATGAAAAGTCAGCATTTGTACAATGTAAGGTATTATTTTCGCTGTAATCTCAGGCGTCAATATCATTATACATAAGTGAGACAGAAGTTGTAGCCATGACAAGGAAGCAAAATACAAAAATAGAAAATAAACAATCTCCCAATTTTCCCAACTCGTCTGTATTTTACCAAGTCGCCTCGAATTTTGCAAACTTGCCACAATTTTTTACAAAAAAAATCCATTTTTACATCTTACCTGAATTTTACAAATCACTTCGAATTTTGCCAAGTTATCTAGATTTTTGCGCAGTATTTTCGATTTTTCCAACTCTCCTTAATTTCACAAAACCAATCCCAATTTTTACACCTCCCCTGTATTTTATCAAGTGGCTTCGAATTTTGCCAACTCCACTAGATTTTGGCAACATGTCATAATTTAACAGAAAAGAATCCCTATTTCTACATCTCACCTGAATTTTACCAAGTGGCTTCGAATTTTGTCAACTCTCCAAGATTTTGCCAAGTTTTCTCGATTTTTCCAACTCTCCTTAATTTCACAAAACCAATCCCAATTTTCACACCTCCCCTGTATTTTATCAAGTGGCTTCGAATTTTGCCAACTCCACTAGATTTTGGCAACATGTCATAATTTAACAGAAAAGAATCCCTTTTCTACATCTCACCTGAATTTTACCAAGTGGCTTCGAATTTTGTCAACTCTCCAAGATTTTGCCAACTCTCCAAGATTTTGCCAACTCTCCTTAATTTCACAAAACCAATCCCAATTTTCACACCTCCCCTGTATTTTATCAAGTGGCTTCGAATTTTGCCAACTCCACTAGATTTTGGCAACATGTCATAATTTAACAGAAAAGAATCCCTATTTCTACATCTCACCTGAATTTTACCAAGTGGCTTCGAATTTTGTCAACTCTCCAAGATTTTGCCAACTCTCCTTAATTTCACAAAATCAATCCCAATTTTCACAACTCGTCTGTATTTTACCAAATGACTTCGAATTTTGTCAACTTCCCTAGATCTTGCCAAATTGCCTACATTTTGCTAACTCGTCATAATTTTACATGTGCTTATCAACACTAAATCATACAAGAAAAAATCCTAATTTTTACAACCCAACTGAATTTTGCCAAGTTACTTCTAATTTTTCCAACTCTCCAAGATTCTGCCCGTTGTCCTGAATTTGCCAACGCTCCTAAATTTCACAAGACCAATCCCAATTTTCAAAACTCGCTTGTCTTCTACCAAGTGAATTCGAATTTTGCCAACTGCCCTAGATTTTTCCAAGTTGCCTGGATTTTGCCAACTCGCCATAATTTTACAGAAAAAAAATCCCAATTTTTATATATCACCTAAATTTTGCCAACTCCCCAAGATTTTGCCAAATCGTCTCGATTTTGCTAAGTTGTCTAGATTTTTGCTAACTCCCCTTAATTTTGCAAAAACGAAATCCCAATTTTCACAATCCACCTGGATTTTAGAAGGTCGCTTCAAATTTTACCAACTCCGATTCATTTTGAGGGCTGAGCCTCCCCCCATAGCTTCGCTCCTGTTTCGAATCCCACTCATCGGCGAATCCTTTTGGACCACAAATTATTTCTTGAAAGACTTACTTTATTATTTTCAAATAAGAAAAAAAAGAAGTTTGCTTTTTCCCTTTATTAACCTTTGGGCGAACTATGCTAAAAACATCGTGCTGCATTAAACCTTTTTTTCTATCGCATCGCATTTTAGATTCACCTTCCTCTTATTCCATGCTCTTTTCGAGCATGCATTATTTTTTTTTCAAAACTCCGGTTACTCCGAAAACAGGAATTTTAAATACATTGTATGTGTGTATATATATATATATTTAAAATATAATATCTATAGAATATATATAATGTAAAATATATAATATATAGAGAATAATGGAACTTTTCGAAACAAATGCCAATGGTTCAAGAGTTACTAGTTTTTATCATGGATTTTTACATCAATTAGAAAAAGTGAAAAGAAAATAGCATAAAATTACGATCTCATCGTAATAGTCCTTATAGTAAATTTATAATAATAATAGCAGAAATATAAAAAAATTATGTGGATTTATTTCAGATAATTAAATGTAAAATCGACACTGAAATTTTTTTGCGAATTTTTTCAGATACATTAGAGATTATTTTAATGCAGAAGAATTTAAAAGAAATTAATGTTATGCTCTCTTAAATTTAAAAACTAACTTTTTTATTAATTACAAATGCAACATATTTATAATCATCAAATTAAATTCAATTTTCCACTTTCGTTTTATTTTTATTACACATATATATATATATGTTACCGCTAAAGTGCATAAATCAGTTATTCTACAGATTATCTAGGTATTGTGCAGATTAACTAGGGTGATCCGTTAACGTGCGGAAAATTGTTTCATTTCTCAAATTACCTAGGTAATCTGCAAATTACCTGGATAATCTGCACATTACCTACTAGGCACTCGTTAAAATGAAAATAAGATCTTTGCTGGAACAACAGGAACGTTTCTGTACGCTTAAATTAACATAATGTTATTTATCTAGTGTCCGAGAGTAGAGTTGAAACCAGGGTCATCCTCTGTGAACATGAATCAGTCGTCCGAATTATAAAAAACGCCCCCAAAATGAGCAGGCCAAGTGAGAACGAATCATTTTAGGGATTCGTTATCAAGAATGAATCACTTTACCGATTCGTTTTCACTTGGCCTCCGCTCATCCGGGGCGTTTTTTATAATGCGGACGTGACACGAAGATTCATATTCAAGAGATTCACCACTATGAGAGAAACAAACTTTTGAACTTTAACGATACGGAAGCCGTTAATGTGCACATTACCTAGGTAAAATGCGGAAAACTCTTGATTCCGCACGTTAACGGAGCAAATCAGTTAATCTGCAGATTAGCTAGGTAATGTGCACATTAACGGCTTTCGAGCTTTAGCGGTAACATATATATTTATTTATTTAGAAAAAATATTAATTTAGTTTTATATGACATTAAAATCTTCTACAAACAATAATTAATTAAACCAAACTAATTAAGTACTGAAAAGGGTAAAGTTCCCTTGATATATTCTGAGTCAAAGCATCTTGCAATGAAATTTTCTCTTCTCTTTTAACAATTAGGTGGGTTCCTTTTTCATGATCAACTTGTGCCTCGTCGTCATAGCTACCCAGTTCTCAGAAACCAAGAAACGAGAGATGGAACGAATGCGCCTTGAACGTGCCCGCTTCCATTCCACGAGCACTCTGGCGAGCACCAATGCCTCAGAACCCACCGGATGTTACGCAGAAATCTTCAAATACCTCTCTCATTTGGGGAGAAGAGCCCGCCGGAAGCTGCTCCGTTTCATCCGAAGACAGAGACGGAAAAAACAACCCGTGGAAGAGAGGCCTTGCTCGATATCTCTGGGACGAAAAAGATCGAGAGCTAAGTTGAAGCCTGGCCAAGGTGGTTCGAGGAAGAACGCGAATTGCACCTCCGATTCCACCGCATCGGGTGCAGACATGGAGCTAGGACCACCCGAAATTAAAGTTGCGACTCCCTTAGCACCGTGCGCCAGTCCCGAAGTGTCTGATATAGATCTCGTGGCTTCACCCCGCCAAGTGGAATTGGGAATTGAGATGGTAGCTGATCACAGGACCTCTTCTACTTATACTAGAGAACGAACCTTTACTGATTCAGGTTTGTACTTCTTCCTTTTTTTCCTTCGTCGGGTGGGGGGAGGGGGGGGCGGTCCGTAACGTCCAGGCCGAGATCATCTAGGTAAGTTATTCTGAAACCTTTTTCGCTCATGGCACACTATTTTTCGCCGTGAACACTCGCGGCACACTAAAATTTTAAGTTGGCAACACTACGACAGACTCACGCATGGGCAGTTTACTTTTAATAATAGCCATTCCTGTGCAGTCGATTGTTAACGCAGAGCTATTCTGTTTAATTCTCCGACGTGTGGGACGGGGGTGGCTCAGTCGGTAGCGCACCAGGCTTGTAATCTGCAGTTCCCAGGTTCGAGTCCCAGCTAGGTCAACGTAGAGACTTATCTCCTCAAAACTCCCCGCCCTGCCCACGGTGAGTAGGGGACACCGATGGACTTCGAAAGGCCACCGTCCTTCGGATGGGACGTTAAGCCGTGACCCCGTATGAGGGAGAGCCATACCCTGTGCACGTTAAAGAACACGCAGGATGGCCTTGACGGGAGGCTACCATCTGTCTTCCAACAGCTGTTCTCTCCCCAAACCTCTGAGCCTTCGGGGTCCTTGTGATCTGGCCATTAAGCCCATGATGTGCAAAAAAGGTGCGCTCAGAGGTAAAAAAAACAAAAAACCCTCACTTGTATTAAAGTTAGTGCGTCCGCCGTATGTGTTATAGGTATGTTTCTGTGTTAATTTTGGTTTTGACGTTAAGATTTAATATGGATAAATATCCGATTAAACGTAAAAAGTTAAATGATGAATCATTAGCAGAAAGTAGCAACAAAATGATTTACAAATTTTCTTTAATCTGCAACATCATCCGAAATTTCGTGGCACACCTTTTGAAAACCACTGATACATCAAGTCTTGACAGATCTCTTGACATCTGTCAAGACCGGACAATGCACTAACAGAAGAAGTAATTTTTAACTATAAAGGTGTTTTAATTAAGTTTTATCGTTTAAAATTTGCCTGGTAGTTACTGTTTTTAAAAAATTTGATAATTAATTGTAAAATATTCAATAATGATTTAATAAAGTCGTGGTTAGTATTTATCTTATTTTACTCTATTCTAGATTAAATATCTTCCAGTTAACATTTTAGACAAATTAAATTACTTAATAGTAAGCATATTCAGTTTCCCTCTTTGCTTTCCTCTTTTGTTCGATTAACTCTCGTGATCTGTAGTTCTCTAATTCGAGCCCCATCTGTATCAGCATTGAGTTTATCTGCGCTAAACATCCCCCCTTCCCTCGATCAGAGGGAAGGTCGAAAGGTCGCCATCCGTTGTTTGGGACGTAAAGCCGTGGCCCTGTGTGAAGGAGAGACATACCTTGTTCACGTTAAAGGGTTGGGTTGTTTTACCTCTGAGCGGCACTTTTTTGCACACAATGGGCTAAATGGCCAGGTCACATGGACCCCGAAGGCTCAGAGAAGGTTGGGGGAAGGTACCCACTGGAACAGCTGTTGGGAGACAGATGGTAGCCTCCCGTCAAGGCCATCCAGCGTGTTCTTTAAGTGCAATGGGTGTGGCTCTCCTGCTCACGGGGCCACGGCTTAAGGTCCCATCTGACGGATGACGGCCTTTCCAAGCCCATCGATGGCCCCTATTGACCGTGGGCAGGGAATTTTGCGGAGATAAATCTCAACGCTGACCCAGCTGGGACTCGAACCTGGGAACTACAGATTACGAGCCTGACGCGCTACCGACTGAGAAACCCCCGCCCCACGTTAAAGGACGTGATGGATGGTCTTGACAGGAGGCTGCCATCTGTCTATTAACACTTGTCTAGTGTCCTTCTCCCAACCTTCTCTGAGCCCTTGGGGTGCTTGTGACCTAGCCATTTAACCCACTGTGTGCAAAAATGCGTCCCTCAGAGGTAAAACAACCCAACTCGAATCCGCTCTTGAATTATGTAGTCAGAAATATTGAGACTTCTTGCTTGCCCTACCCAAATCCTCAAAAATGAATAAATGTGAACAGAACTTTAGAAGTCTTCTAAACGCAAATTTCTATTTTTAACATTATGATTGATTCATACATGCAGAACGGACACGGGAAACAGATCATGATTTTCAAAGTGCGGTTCTTCGTCACAAAATAAACGAAAAAAAAAGAAGCCTTTTTCAAATGAATCCATAAATTTTAAGGAAAATGCGCCCGAAGTTTCATGAGGTTATTGCAGTTTTGTAAACATATATGTAGGCAATTTAAACAGATACATTGTATCAAGCGTAGTATATTGTATTAAAAGGAAGTAAAATTTTCTTCTAGATATTAAAAATCAATATAAAAATTTGAACCACCACTATGGAGCTTCCACTGAAATTCACATAATTCGATGACATTGTTTTAAACTATATCTTATGTATTTTCATGTAACATTATTATTCTTCTCTCCTGCAGATAAGCTCAGCGTTGAGATTTATCTCCGCAAAATTCCCTGCCCTGCCCACGGTCAGTAGGGACACCGATGGGCTTGAAAAGGCCGCCGTCCGTCGGATGGGACGTTAAGCCGTGGCCCCGTGTGCGGGAGAGCCATACCCTGTGCACGTTAAAGAACACGCTGGATGGCCTTGACGGGAGGCTACCATCTGTCTCCCAACAGCTGTTCCAGTGAGTCCCCACCCTCAACCTTCTCTGGGCCTTCGGGGTCCATGTGACCTGGTCATTTAGCCCATGGTGTGCAAAAAAGTGCCGCTCAGAGGTAAAACAACCCAACCCTGCAGATAAGCAGATGCTTTGCGGGTCAATTGCTTAAACTTTTGTATAATTAACATGAATATGAATAAAGATTATTATTATTATTAACTGAATGAAAGTTGCAATAGAAACGCAAGTTTCAAAACAACATTTGCCATTTATTAAAAAATCATCTGAGAAAAAATAGCGATTACCCGTTGGGAATCGAACCCACAACATGACAGAGCAAGCTACTAGTTAAACCACGCCTTAGATGCTAAACTCTTCCAGAATAAGACCAATAAATATTTCACTGAGGTTTCGTCATAAAAACTTCGTTATAAAACTACGTTTGTCTCGTGCAGCGAACATCACCTCCAAGCGCAGTACGATATTTCCATTTCGATTTTGCCAATTTGTTGGCAAAAACGAAATGGTGCCTGATTATGGTGCCCTGATTTTTTATTGTCATAATCAGACAACATAATCAGGGCACGAATGGTGCCCTGATTATGACAACCCAAAAAAAATATTCAACAGACACCTGAAAATTTGGATCCTAGCAACGCCATTAAAAATAAATAAACATCAACCTTTCAGTTAAAACACTTATTACCCCACCACAAACTACCTACATTAAATACTGGTTATTTAAAATAGTTAATTACTGGTTAATTACAAATTAATTAATTATTGATTAATTAAAAACTTGAAAGTTATTTATTTACACTTTACAGGACAGCTATCTTTTTTTTTCGTTGCAATGCAGACACGTATTCTTGAAAATGTTAAAAAAAACTCTCAAAATCGTTATCTTTTGTACTAGAGCCAAGAGCTTGAATATTGCAAAGAATTCCGCATTACAGAGATCGCTCACGTCTTATATTAAGTTTTTCTTCCTTTCCTCCTGATTTATTCTCCTGTTTTCTTCCTGTGGCATTGATTTTTCTGCCGTCTTGATGTGCAGACCCTAGAGTAAATGCCTTTTTGCAGAATGACCCGCTTAAGGTCGATCGAGACTCATTCTCTTGCCTCAAATGGCAGAGCATTATTATCCCTGAATCTAAGTCCAGAATGAGGGTAAAAAAAAAGAAAGACTGGATCAATAGCTGGTAAATCGTGTAAAACTACTGGCGAGGATGGTCTTAACTAACTAGGTGACCTCACCCTACTAGCTGGACCATTCTCACCATACCTAATTTCCAACTGGAGTGGGGGCGGGAGTGGCTCAGTCGGTAGCGCGCCAGTCTCGTAATCTGCAGTTCCCAGCTGGGTCAGCGTTGAGATTTATCTCCGCATAACTCCTAACCCTGCCCACGGTCAGTAGGGGACACCGATGGGCTTGGAAAAACCGCCGTCCGTCGGATGGGACGTTAAGCCGTGGCCCCGTGTGCGAGAGAGCCATACCCTGTGCATGATAAAGAACACGCTGGATGGCCTTGACGGGAGGCTACCATCTGTCTCCCAACAGCTGTTCCAGTGGGTCTCCTCCCCCAACCTTCTCTGAGCCTTCGGGGTCCATGTGACCTGGCCATTTAGCCCATGGTGTGCAAAAAAGTGCCGTTCAGAGGTAAAACAACACAACACAAAGCTCTCAGTGAGAAAGGTGACACTGACGAGCTTGGAAAGGCCGCCGTACGTCGGATGGGACATTAAGCCACGGCCCCGTGTGCAAGAGGGCACGCTAGGATGTCTTGACAAGAGACTACGATATGTCCTAACAGCTGTCCAGTGGGTCCCCTTCCTCCAACCTTCTCTGAGCCCTTGGAGTCCTTGTGACCTGGCCATTTAGCACACTGTGTGTGAAGGATTACCTCTCAGAGGTAAAACAACCCAATTTTATCTTGACTGAGATTGATTTCAATTGTGATTTTGAAAAAGGTGTTTCCCTCTTCGTCAGAAACACAATGGACATCAATGGTGGGCTTCGTTTTCTACAGATCCACAATCTTCTGCATACAAGGGGCTTACAGTGACACTTACTTTCTATAACGAAGGGTTGGGTTGTTTTATCTCTGAGCGGCACTTTTTTGCACACCATGGACTAAATGGCCAGGTCACATGGACCCCGAAGGCTCAGAGAAGGTTGGGGGAGGGGACCCACTGGAACAGCTGTTGGGAGACAGATGGTAGCCTCCCGTCAAGGCCATCCAGCGTATTCTTTAACGTGCACAGGGTATGACTCTCCCGTACAAGGGGACACGGCTTAACGTCCCATCCGATGGACGGCGGCCTTTCCAAGCTCATCGGTGTCCCCTACTGATCGTGGGCAGGGGGGTGGAATTTTGCGGAGATAAATCTCAACGCTGACCCAGGTGGGACTCGAACCTGGGAACTACAGATTACGAGCCTGGCGCGCTACCAACTGAGCCAACAAGTTCTATCACCATAGTGTTGCCATAGGTAACCCTTATTAGCCTGCACATTGCCTACTGAGACTCTGATTGCCTAACGCAATATTTCTGAAACGAGAGTCCCTGAAATCTACCTAAGGGATGTGTGAGTTGAGTAGATTTTACTCCGTAAAACAAAAATACATCCATCCCTCAATTTATATTGTTTCGATTCTACACGGTGAAGAAAACGCAAGCAGTTTCGTTTAACATGATAATAGACTCCGTTTTACACATTCAAGAAGGGGGGGCGGGGGTGGCTCAGTCGGTAGCGCGCCAGGCTCGTAATCTGTAGTTCCCAGGTTCGAGTCCCAGCTGAGTCAGCGTTGAGATTTATCTCCGCAAAATTCCCCGCCCTGCCCACGGTCAGTAGGGGACACCGATGGGCTTGTAAAGGCCGCCGTCCGTCGGATGGGACGTTAAGCTGTGGCCCCGTGTGTGGGAGAGCCATACCCTGTGCACGTTAAAGAACACGCTGGATGGCCTTGACGGGAGGCTACCATCTGTCTCCCAACAGCTGTTCCAGTGGGTCCCCTCCCCCAACCTTCTCTGAGCCTTCGGGGTCCATGTGACCTGGCCATTTAGCCCTTGGTGTGCAAAAAAGTGCCGCTCAGAGGTAAAACAACCCAACCCAACCCATTCAAGAAGGGGATGGCTCAGTCGGTAGCGCGCCAGGCTCGTAATCTGTAGTTCCCAGGTTCGAGTCCCAACTGGGTCAGCGTTGAGATTTATCTCCACAAAATTCTCCGCCCTGCCCACGGTCAGTAGGGTACACCGATGGGCTTGGAAAGGCCGCCGTCCGTCGGATGGGACGTTAAGCCGTGGCCCCGTGTGCGGGAGAGCCATACCTTGTGCACGTTAAAGAACACGCTGGATGGCCTTGACGGGAGGCTACCAACTGCCTCCCAACAGCTGTTCCATTGGCTCCCCTCCCCCAATCCTTCTCTGAGTCTTCGGGGTCTTTGTGGCCTGGCCATTTAGCCCATGGTGTGCAAAAAAGTGCCGCTCAGAGGTAAAACAACCCAACACATTCAAGAAAACCGCAATCAGTTTCATTTTACACGATAATAGCCTCGGTTCGACACTTTTAACAAAATACATCCGGTTTCGTTTTACACGAAAATGGACTCGGTTTAACACGGTCAAGAAAAAAAAAACAGTTTTGTTTTTCACGATAATAGACTCAGTTTCACACTGTCAACATAATGCAGCCGGTTTCATTTCATACAACGATAAACTCGGTTTTACACTGTCAAGAAAAACGAAAGCAGAAAAGAAAATTATCAAGAACCATACCATTCGCCATCGAAGCATTTAAAATAGCAGCTAGTGGTGCAGTAATTAAATCAGGAACAAATTTAATGGGTTTTTGCATGAATACCATTAGTTGCATAACTTTTCTTAACGCTTAGTTTTAATAATTTATGATACACTTCGTATGTGGAAGTAGGAAAGAAAAAGAGACTGTTAGTACAATTCTTATCTGTTAAAAACGTTTTAAAAATATCTGCATCGTTTGAAAAGTAGCGACTTATAACAATTTATTTTTTTCAGAAACAGTTCACATTTCCTTATTTGCTCTTTGCATTACATCAGGAAAAACAATAGTTCTAGTTCCTAAAATATTATCGATATTTTTGCATGTAGTTTTTGGGTTAATTCAGTGCTAAAAATGTGTTGATAATACGTTTTCCCTACGGTTAATTTCTAGATTTAGTTGATTTCTGTAATTTGTAAAAGAATTCCATGAGTCTGTACTTTTTGCATTCAAATATTATTTAAATTCCTTCGATTATTTCGATTTTTTTTCAATATTTGCACAGGAAAACATGCATTAAAACACACAATTGACAAGTTGATAAATTTATTATAATTCCATTAGGATCTTTGCATATTATGACATCTTCCCAGCTTCTAAAATTAATTTCAACCTAAAATTTATTCATATTATCCGAAAAATGTCGAAAAGTAGCAGGAATGTTTAATTATTTTAGCCTATTGTTAAAACAAAGGACATAGATTGTGAATTCACTGAAAGGTTTCACAAAAAAGCTTTAATTCACCAAAATATTTCACTCAATCCAATAAATCTAATTAAAACAAACTGAAAACTGATGGAAGAAAATATTTAATGACACCGAAAACCTAGTTGTATTTTATATTCGTCCATTTCTTTGACAGTTTTCTATGTTCCAAAATGTTGCGTGCGTTTCACATTCAGAGATTAGTCATTCAAATATTACTGATAGCAAATACAGTGATCTGGATTAAAAACTCAAACTGAACGTTATGAGAACAAAGAGCAAGTAAAATTCCTTAAAAAACAACAAGTAGTATATTTTAAATAATAACTTCAATTATTTTACGTTGAATGACGAAAATCGTAAATGTTTTCTCAGAACTTTTCAGGAAGTTCATCCGTGATGAAAGACGATAAAAGTCGTTAACAGAATTCAATCTCCAAAAGAATTATGAAGTAAGAATTAAAGTGAATTTTGTCGATTGGGACCAAACAAATTCTTCTTAGCGTGAGTTAAATCTTTTATCGTGTATGCTAATGGCCACTTAGTCAAAATCAAACAACTTACAATGATGAGTTTTTAAATGGCGAAGGATCAATGAAGCATAAACCTGCCTTTTGTGTCACTAGCAAATACTGATGGCCAAAGACATAATATGTCTTGTTGCTTTTTATGAAACAAGTTAACGCCTTTTAAATCTTTTTAGCTTGAGTGAAAGAGAATTTTGGATGATTTCTTGACTACGAAAGATTTGATCGTAATACTGATTGAACTGTAACCGGCTATGTCCAGATTTCACTTTTAAGATCACTTTGTGCATTCTGATTTTCACTACACTAAAACTTAGTTTTGTGAGTACCAATCCCCATCTCCACTCCATAGGGCAGGGATGTTATCAGAATCTGTTATAAGACTTCCTGTGGGAACGTCATAACCTGTTTTACTTGTCTTCTGTGGGGCGGGGGGAGCTCAGTCGGTAGCGCGCCAGGCTCGTAATCTGAAGTTCCTATGTTGTTGGGTTGGGTTGTTTTACCTCTGAGCGGCACTTTTTTGCACACCATGGTCTAAATGGCCAGGTCACATGGACCCCGAAGGCTCAGAGAAGGTTTGGGGAGGGGACCCACTGGAACAGCTGTTGGGAGACAGATGGTAGCCTCCCGTCAAGGCCATCCAGCGTGTTCTTTAACGTGCACAGGGTATGGCTCTCCAGCACACGGGGCCACGGCTTAACGTCCCATCCGACGGACGGCGGCCTTTCCAAGAAGTTCCTATGTTGAGTCCCGCCTAGGCCAGCGTTGAGATTTATCTCCGCAAAACTCCCCGCCCTCCCCTCAGTTATTAGAGAACGCGGATGGGCTTCGAAACGCCGCCGCCCGTCGAATGGGAAGTTAGGTCTGGCTACGTGTGCGGGATAGCCATTCCCTGTGCAAGTTGGATGACCTTGACAGGAGGCTACCATCTTTCTCCCTAACAGATGTCAGTGGGTTCTCTCCCTGCAATCTTTTCTGAGTCCTTGTGGCCTGACCATTTGGTCCATTGTGTGCAAAAAAAAATTGCCGCTCAGAGGTAAAACAACCCAACATATGTACAACCCGTTAGCACAGATTCAACCCGTATGCATGTTGGTGTTATTTATTCATTTATTTATACTTCCCAAACTCTGGGACGTTTAGTGCTTTTTCTCCCACAGCAATTTGTTTTTTTTTAACATAGAATATATACTAGGAATATAAACAATAGTAAAATGTTTTAAATACAATAAATAAACTTGAAATGATAGCGCAAATTTACATAAAGATGAATTTTGGATCTCAAATGGTCTTAAAAATTGAAAGTTAGTTGAAATAATTGATAAAGCAGTAGATAGATGAACTTCCAATGGATCGTGAAATATCTTTTCCTGTCGTCCACAAGTAATCAGCAAAAAAAGGAATTTTACCAAATCAACCTCTCCTTTTTTTTTTTAAATTCGGTGAAAAAGTGGAGTGAGAAGCAAATAGTCAAGTACAGCCTAAAAGGTTTTTTGTTCTATTGCTGACCGGGTGGATCCGTAATGTTTTGTAATGTGAAGTCTGAAATGTCACGTTTTTCTAGTTAAGTAAAAAATCCGTTCTTTTTGAATGCTATATTTTTGGCAATTGATTAGGATACGTTTGATAGTTTATTTTGCGTCACAGAAAGGATATTTGGATGAATTCGTAGCTTTAATTTTGGTGTTGAAATGAGAAAAAACAGTCAAATGCAGTGTTGCCAACTCCGAAAGATTAAATACACCAAATGTTTAACGGAAGATCATTGAAAACCGTTTCACTAGTCTATAAAAAATTTCCTGAAAATGCACGAAAAAAAAATAAGTTTAATAATCTTGCCGCTATTACCCTTATTAGTATTCAGAAAGGGGGGCAATGGCCACTTGCTTCCCTCCCTAGATTCGGCCCTGGGTACACCTATTCATAGTTGTGCTGTGTAACACTCATCTCAGCTTTGCTAGTCAAGTTCTGAAGCCGAAGAATCTTACAATTATTCAATTGATCTCTTAAGCAGTACCATAATAAGTAACAGCGGTATCCAGGTGTAACGAATGGACGGTGAACAGATTGGTTGATACCAATAGAAAATGCTTGCATTGTACATGCATTCTTGTGTTTATGTGGTCAACCGATTCAGATTTCGGCGCTCTCTGGTTCCCCCGAAACTTGACCTGTGAGTCCCAAATTTGGTATGCGGAATCCCTTGTACGACCCATGTTGGGTTAAAAACTCCAATCCCTACCTATGAGGGGACGCGGATTGGCTCAATCTGTAGTGCGCCAATCTCTTAATCTGTAGTTTCCAGGTTCGAGTCCCACACAGGACAGAATTGAAAATTTATCACAGCTAAAACCTCACCCTATCTTCGGGGAAAAAAATGGATACCGATGGGTTTGGAAAGTCCGTTGTCCATCGGATTGGACGTAAAGCCGTGGCGCCATGTGCAGCAGAGACATCCCTTGTGCATGCTAAAGAGCACACAGGATGGCCTTAACAGGAGATTACCATCTGTCTCTTAACAACTGTCCAGTGGCCCTTCCCCAACCTTCTCTGAGCCCTCGAGGTCTTGTGACTTGTTCATTTAGCCCATTGTGTGTAAAACATGTGCTACTCAGAGGTAAAACAACTCAATCCAATCTCTGATTTTTCTCTTAATCTTTGGAGGAAGCAATTGCCCCTCCCACCATCTTTGGATGGATCATTTTGATGCTCGGTAGGATTGAGGTGTTAATGACCTCGATGGCGATTGCTCAGAAACAATTATACAGAGGTCTAGCTTTTTCATGGATAAGAGAACTATTGAAATAAAGCTTTCTTCTGGTTTTGTATCTTTGTGATTTATAAGATGAACTTTATGATGGTAATCCTCAGACTGACTCTTCCTTCTAATGTAGTATCTGGTGTTCTTAACAAAACCAGTCTATTTATATTAATATCGGTGGCGCAGATAAAAGTGGGGTTTAGGAATTTATACATTATTGTATTTTTATGTAAACCATCAGGTAATAATATAAATATAGGAATATATATACAGGGTGATTCAAAACTTATCGTTCAAATTTCGTGGGGAGGTAGGGAATACGTCAGGAAACCGATTTCACATAGGAAAGTATGTCCGCAAACGTCATCTACATGAACAAAATGGACAAGTAAAGTGAACACAAGGAAACAGTACAGTTAAGTGGTAACGAATGTGACTTTTATTCCAACAAGGTAAAGATGCATATCCGCTAGCTCTTGATGCGTAAAACGATTCATCTTATCACTAGTAAGTCAGCTCGTACACTGATGACAGCGGGAGTGGTCGGGCGAGCTGTACACTGGTTGGGTACACACAGCGCCCTCTATATACGCATGTGTACATTTGCGGACATACTTTCCTATGTGAAATCGGTTTCCTGACGTATTCCCTACCTCCCCACGAAATTTGAACGATAAGTTTTGAATCACCCTGTATATATAAATCCAGGCATTTGCAGTATTCACTGACGTATCTTTTGAGGTTCTGTTGCAAAGAGCAGTGCAGCTTTTGTGCTCCTGAAGCTTCCCATTTTGAGGACGGTGCGACTTCAGAATGCAAGAGAAGTTCTCACTTCAGAATTGCTCGCTATTGACATGGCACTTAAATGGTGCATTAAGCATTCACGCCAGAAAATAGTTTTATTACCAGACAGCAGTTCCGCTTTACATTTTCTTCAAGGTAATCCATGCCGATCCAGCATTAGCTGGATGTTTAAGAGCATTACAAAATTTTCAGCAACCATCATGGGAGTGGTTAGCACGCTTGGCTACTGATCTAAGGGACCTGGGTTCGAGCCCCGGATTATGCATGGATGTGTGTGTCGTTTTTCTGCTGAGGTTCTGCCATCCTCTCAGATCTTCTACTGTGGCATATAAACTGACAGGCTCCTGTCAGACCTCTGTGGCAAGCAGCTGCTTGAGGGGGTATTTATTTATATTTTATTTATTTATCATGGGAAATGACACAGAATTTATGCTACAATGGATCACTGCACACGTGGGGACATAGAAAAATGAATTCGCCAACCTTTTGATAAAGTCAGCATTCTCGCCTGAAATATCCCTTTACTTCTACATGAGGAATGCACGCCTTAAACAGCTAATCAAGAAATTATTAGATGAAGCATTTCAACTTCCCTTTGAAGTATTAAGGCCTGGGAAATCCAATCCCGAAGAATGATTGAGAATGGGATTGTTCCCTTTCGATACTTTGGTATGTCCAGAAGGAACCGAACTTCCATCACCAGGCTCAACTTTATTAAACGGTTCTTTATTTAAAATGAAAAAAGGTCAATTATGTGTTCATTGCAGTGTGACAGAAGCATTCAGTATCACATGTGCTTCTTAATTGTGAAGAATATGAAAACCAGATGAGAAAATTAACGAACGCTCTAAAGAGAAAGAATGTTACTTACTTTAACGTCGTTTAGGCCAAGACTGCTTTTATAAGATTCTGTTACCAACTTTGAGTTTTTTACATAATTATGATCCGTTCGAAAGAATTTAAAAGAACTTTGAACTAAGGAGAAAGCTTGCTTTTAAGCAATTGTCCCATTTTTGCCGATCTGGATGAGAGGGACGAAAAACCCAAAGTTTCCACTGGTGTAGAAGGTTTTGACTGAGTGCAGTGTTAGCTATTCCGATACTATTAAATCAAGAGGCATTCCCCATTGAAGTTGCAAAAATCGATGCCAAAAGAATTCTTCCCAAAGCAAGTACCGACTTTGTTATTGAAATCACTGAGCACAAGAGTCTCCTTTCCTGAGATAATTCAAAATACAGTGAGAGTGTGATATTATGGTCTTCAATCTTTTTTATCGATTATTTAAAGTACAAGGGAGGGCCGCACTTTAAAATCAAAGCCCTTTGTGTTTTTCTTTCATCTGCAAAACATAGATCAGCGATTTGGATTGTTCGAACATCTGCCTCGATTTGGGGCAGGGGTGGCTCAGTCGGTAGCGCGCCAGGCTCGTAATCTGTAGTTCCCAGGTTCGAGTCCCAGCTGGGTTAGCGTTGAGATTTATCTCCGCAAAATTCCCCGCCCTGCCCACGGTCAGTAGGGGACACCGATGGACTTGGAAAGGCCGCCATCCGTCGGATGGGACGTTAAGCCGTGGTCCCGTGTGCTGGAGAGCCATACCCTGTGCACGTTAAAGAACACGCTGGATGGCCTTGACGGGAGGCTACCATCTGTCTCCCAACAGCTGTTCCAGTGGGTCCCCTCCCCCAACCTTCTCTGAGCCTTCGGGGTCCTTGTGACCTGGCCATTTAGCCCATGATGTGCAAAAAAGTGCCGCTCAGAGGTAAAACAACCCAACCCAAAAAGCCTCGATCTGAATTTTGATGAAAAAAAAATATCTAGCCGAATATAACGTAGAACTTTTCTTCTGATTTCAGTATATATATTTATTGTGCCCAAGTGAAGCTAATAATTTGTTGATTTTGATGAAGGCGAAGACAAAGTTTCATAGTTGAAAGCAGGACTTGATGTATTTTTTGGCTGTCTGTCTCTCCGTTGCATGCTGTCAGAATTCCATTGTGTTGTCAACGTCGATCAGTCAGGCCCAGAAGATGCAGTAAGAAAGAGGCGAGAAAGGTACGGTCAGAAACACTTTAGTATATTGGGAATTCTTTTAAGAAATAAATACGTCCTCAAGCAGCTGCTTGCCACAAAGGTCTGACAGGAACCTGTCAGTTTAATACGCCCTAGTAGAAGGATCTGTGAGGATGGCGGGTTCTCAGCAGATTTTTTGCCAATTGCACACGGTGTTCCCAGGTGGTCACCCTCCGAGGTACTGATCGCGCCCAAAGCTGCTTAACTTCGGTGATCGGACAAGAACCGGTGTTTTTAACTTGATACTATATCATTTCAATATACTCCTAAAGTTCAGATGTAGAAAAAAAAAGGGAAGGGGAGGAGGGGGGGTCAAAAGACTGACTTTCCATTGCAGTATGATTTTTTTTCCTTGGATTGAGAGGGTTTTAAAAAAATTTCATGAAATGTGCGTGAAATATGCAGAAGGTTAATCATTTTTGGCCTCCATTAACCTTCTGAGCATCCTCAAAAGGGGGTGGGATCTTTCTCCCCCCTTACATCCTGGTGATCGGGGTGAACGATGGAACTGAAAGATAGAACTTATCCTTCTCTCTCCATGCATCACTTTCTCTACCATAATCTGCCCATTTTCAGTTTACTTCTACATAGCATAATAATTGAAAGGCTGACTTCTACTTAACGTATTAATTGAAAGCCTGAGAATGATAACTGTTTCAAGATCTCCTGTGAAGAACTCTCAAAAATTTTATTCGTTAAAAATGTTAAGGATCACATAAAATCATCTCATGGGACGCCTGTAGTTCCCAGGTTCGAGTCCCAGCTGGGTCAGCGTTGAGATTTATCTCCGCAAAATTCCCCACCCTGCCCACGGTCAGTAGGGAACACCGATGGGCTTGGAAAGGCCGTCGTCCGTCGGATGGGACGTTAAGCCGTGGCCCCTATGCGGGAGAGCCATACCCTGTGCACGTTAAAGAACACGCTGGATGGCCTTGAAGGGAGGCTACCATCTGTCTCCCAACAGCTGTTCCAGTGGGTCCCCTCCCCCAACCTTCTCTGAGGCTTCGGGGTCCATGTGACCTGGCCATTTAGCCCATGGTGTGCAAAAAAGTGCCGCTCAGAGGTAAAACAACCCAACCCATGGGACGCCTGATATCCTTCAAAGGTAAGCTGAGGGTCACTTCTCTAATCTTTATTATAAATATCCTCAAATTTCTGCGATTTCCTCAGAGGAAATCGCAGCAGGTAAACTTTTCGTTTTAGATTTAGCTGTAAGAAGTCTTTCATTAATGCCATCATATCCTTAAAGAACATCACTTGCTTTCCTGCTGAGCTGTAATCTACTACATCTTCAAATCTAAAACGTATTTTTACATGAAGAACCAATGTCAAAAATCAAAATTTCAAGCAATTAGCGGAAGAGTTGTTGAGGTACAGACAGAAATATCGAAAGTTCGAATAGAATCAGAAACCTCGCTCTGATTATGTTTGGTTAATTATGCAATAATAATTCTTGGTCAAGAATATTTCCAAATGAAAAATTATTCAAGTTTCATACGAAATGCTCTTCGATTTATTCTTAGCTGCTCGTTAAAAGTTGCGCGTGCTTACTATTTAACGCATTTTCTGTTTTGAAAAGTTCGCAACAATTTCAGTTCATCAGCACTTCAACCAACTCCGAGTTTCAAGATGCTAACGGCACTTCTTTTCGCAATGAAAGTAGCAATCATTCTTTGCATCGTTTGCAATGGGTTCTGTATTACCGATGCATTAGAGGTATTCTGTCTGTTAAAAAATAAACGAAATAATGATCACCACTTGTCTTTCATAAAATATTTAACTGTTGTCTTGAGTGAGATACGAATCCACGTCTAACCAGTAATTTTGCGAGGCGTCCTAACCTCTACACCATCAGCGGCTAGTTTGTTTTCTTTAGTTACTAATTTATCAAAGACAAGTGTTGATCATTCTCTGGTTTGTTAAAGACAAGTCTTGATCATCCTTTGAATTAAAGACGCCTTGATCACCCTCTGGTTTATTAAAGACAAGTCTTGATCATCCTCTGGCTTATTAAAGACAAGTCTCTAGTTTGTTAAAGACAAATGTTGATCATCCATCGTCATTCTCTGTTTATCAAAAACAAGTCTTGATCATTCTCTGATTTGTTAAAGACAAGTCTTGATCATCCTTTGACATTAAAGACGTCTTGATCACCCTCTGGTTTACTAAAGACAAGTCTTGATCATCCTCTGGCTTATTAAAGACAAGTCTTGATCATCCTCTGGCTTATTAAAGACAAGTCTCTAGTTTGTTAAAGATAAATGTTGATCATCCATCGTCATTCTCTGTTTATCAAAAACAAGCCTTGGTCATCCTCTGGTTTATTAAAAGACAAGTCTTGAACATCCTTTGACATTAAAGACGTCTTGATCACCCTCTGGTTTATTAAAGACAAGTCTTGATCATCCTCTGGCTTATTAAAGACAAGTCTCTAGTTTGTTAAAGACAAATGTTGATCATCCATCGTCATTCTATGTTTATCAAAAACAAGTCTTGGTCATCCTCTGGTTTATTAAAAGACAGGTCTTGAACATCCTTTGACATTAAAGACGTCTTGATCATCCTCTGGCTTATTAAAGACAAGTCTCTAGTTTGTTAAAGACAAATGTTGATCATCCATCGTCATTCTTTGTTTATCAAAAACAAGTCTTGGTCATCCTCTGGTTTATTAATAGACAAATCTTGATCATTCTCTGGATTATAAAAGGCAATTAAGTAGCAAAGTATCCTAGAAGAGGACTCATGAAAAATTTAGCCGGAAAAAAACACACTAGTTTTTTTTTGTGTGGAACTTCAATCCATATATCCCACTAATATGCCAGGCGTGAAAAAAAGCACTACACCATCAGCGGCTGATCTTTTCTTCAGCTAATGTAACTTATAGACAATCCCGCATATTATCTGATTTTTTCGTGATATATGACACCACGGCCGAATCAAATAATATGCGGGATTGTCTATAAGTCATTAGCTGAAGTAAAAAACTAGTCTCTTATGGTGTAGTAGTTAGCACTCTTCGCATCTTACTGACAGACGTGGATTCGTATCTCACTTAAGACAACAATTAAACTTTTTCAGTTAAATATTTTATGAAAGACAAGTGTTGATCATTCTTTGGTTTATTTCCTGACAGACAGAATACCTTTAATACATCGATAATCCAGAAGCCCATTACAAGCGATGCATGAATTTTCCATTCCAAAAGCTTCTCCTGACAAGTCTTTCTCTTTTTTCCAGGCCTAGAATCCCGAGAAGTCCGCCGTTCCTCTGGACGGCGAGAAACCGTCCACGTTCCTTGCGGAACTTCCGGTGCTAGCGGAAGCAGCAGGAGAACGTCTCACTTCACATGCGCAGAGCTGCTCGCTATAGGAGCCACTCAAGGAGCAGCCTTGGCAGGATTTGCCAACAACTTCGCCATGCAACGCTTTTATTCGAGCTTAAACAAAGGTAATGCTTCCTCTCTAAAACCCTCTCCATCACCTTCAGAGTTTTATTACTGAGAAGCGATATTTTTCATCAGTCTCTTTTATTTCTTCGCTCTCTCTCCAAGCGCGATTCTTTAGACTTTTAAATATTTAACTTCTATTTCCTTATTTTAACTCTTTTTAAGTGCTGAGCTATATCTATTGAACACCGACCACGTTGGGATAGAAAGGATTTTGGACTTTTTTTTTCAGTTGAGCTTTTTCTGAAAGATTTCGACATAGAAAAAAAAAGGTTACATAAATGTTAATATTAAAATACATGTTTGTGTGGGGGGGGGCTCAGTCGGTAGCGCGCCAGGCTCGTAATCTGTAGTTCCCAGGTTCGAGTCCCAGCTGGGTCAGCGTTGAGATTTATCTCCGCAAAATTCCCCGCCCTGCCCACGGGCAGTAGGGGACACCGATGGGCTTGGAAATGCCGCCGTCCGTCGAATGGGACGTTAAGACGTGGCTCCGTGTGCGAGAGAGCTGTGCACGTTAAAGAACACGCTGGATGGCCTTGACGGGAGGCTACCATCTGTCTCCCAACAGCTGTTCCAGTGGGTCCCCTCCCCCAACCTTCTCTGAGCCTTCGGGGTCCATGTGACCTGGCCATTTAGCCCATGGTGTGCAAAAATAGTGCCGCTCAGAGGTAAAACAACCCATGTTTGTGTTCTACTTATGATATTTTTTTTTCATATTTTGCAATATGCACAGTACGACTGAAAAGATATGAGACAGAAATTCTAAATCGAAAGCAAATGTTCAGAAAAGAATTTATTACGAAATATCATTCAAAATAATCATTATGGCATTCCACACATCCATCTTCTTTTAATCGTTGAAAGCACTCCTGAAATTTCTCCAAAGTTATCTCGTTGAGAATGATTGGTTACATCCTTTTGGATGATATGAAATCATTTCATCTTCATCTTCCGAAAGAGAAAGTAATCAGCAGGAGCCAAATCTGTTGAATAAGGGGAGGAAGATAGGAAGGGGGAGGGAGTTAATCTCAATAACTAATTTTTGAAAAAGGGTGGCATGCGCGTATGCATTGTCCTGCAACACAAACCACTTTTGTTTTCATGAACGTCTGCTCTGAACTGTCGAATGCTTCGCCAACAGATCGTTCCATCACTTCTAAATGAATCTGAGCATTTATGGTTTTTCCTTCTGGAGAAAATTCTTTGTGAATGATTCCTCTTGAATTAAAAAAATTCGTCTTAGCACTTTTCAGAAGCATTGTGTGTGTTTATGTCTTACATTCATTTATGTATGATACGTTAATCAATTTTATATCATAACTATTTATAATCTTTAATAAATATTTGGGGAGAAAACTGATGTAGTTCTTTTCATCATCTGTATAGAGCCCTCTGTTAATCCTAATATTTTCTATAAAAATATCCATATCATTTTGTAGAGTAAATCGGAATGGGCTCGAATCCTCTGGAAGAGATGAATGATTTTTTTCTGATGTTGACCTTTGTGCTGCTGAAGTCTCACTTCCTCATGGATTTTGTTTATGGCGTATTATACTGACATGATCCTGTCAGACCTCTGTGTCAACTAGTCTACTTGACAAGTAATTATTTTAAATCTATGCACAGTACACACTTCCTTTTCGCCGAAGTTACTTTCCAGAGAGACACTCCAAATGCTGAAAATGTGACCCATCAGGAGAAGACAGTTCTTGTCTCCCAAGGAAAAGTTGGGGGGAAAAAACAGAGATAGATAAATATATTTTTCATGCTGTAATATATTCTTTACAAAATTACTCAAACCTCCAAAATGCCTGTTCTGTCTTTTTGGTCACTCTCTTTGCAACGCTCTGCATCTCAGTCATTTTTAATCCTATCGATCTCAAATTCCGCACATAGACTCTCATTATGGTCCTCTAAAAAACACATAAATTTTGGCTACACTCACAATAGAACGTCCTATTCCAGGATTCTCATTTCTCTCTTCGAAACAAAACGAATCAAGAGACATGAATGATCACAGAGTATTTACACGGAACACTGCGATTAAACAACTTTCCCGTTATGATAATGGGATTCTAGATTTAAAATATTAGATTTGGAATAATGTTTTATATAAAACAAAAAAAAAGTAATTTAATTTATATCCTTAAACACTAATTGCAAGTTTAATCAAACCAAAAAATCACACCCCGTTTCAACGTGCTAAATCTGTTAGTAGTAATCAAGGAACGGATTTAGGGGGGCTAAGATACTATACCCCCCTCCCTTTTTAAAAACGCTAGTAAGGAAAAATGGAGGCCAAAAACGATTAAACTTGTGTATATTTCGCAATTTAACGAAATTTAAAAGCAATTTAAGCAATTTAAAGAAATACATTTTTTTAAAAACCTCTAAAGCGAAGGGGAATTTTTTATACACTGGAAACGAAATATCGTCACTTGACCACTTATTTTACCTTTTTCCGGCCCGAATGCGCTGCGTGCCCATTTCCCTAATATTTTTTTCTAGATCCGTGCCTGTCTGTAATCAAAGTACACTTATATAGTGAAATGAAAAAAATTAGTTTTCCTTTTAGATTCCTGGAGTAGGATCGGATTCGACTGCGATCTTAATCCCGAAATCGAATGGAATATCCCAGAGAACAGGAATTTATTGGATTTTGGCATCGAAAACGCTGTTTCTTCGAGTTTGGCTATAAAGAAAAACATCCTCTGCGAATGGCTAGGCTTCCGTCCCCTGATCAATAGGATGGCTAGATTTTCATCCCCTGATCAATAGAATGGCGCCACGAGCATCAGCTGATCACGGAATTAAATGTTTCTAGTCGTATTGTAGTTAGCTAGAGTTGAACTAGGCTAGGGATAGCTCAGTTTTAAAGCACCTGACATGTAAGGTCTGGGTTCGAATTCCAGTCCTGACGAATAAATTTTTCAAGCTTACTGTACAAGCATTCATTACAGATATCGCATATTTAGAGGTTCATTAAGCGTGCTAAGAAGAAAAATACGAGGATTACGGCAGGCTCAAGCCAGTAAGCAGCACATCAATGTGGTGCAAGTAAAATGTCCAGAAAAAAGACTTCATATTAGGGGTGCAAACATACCTTGAGGCGGTTCTGGCTATGCAACAGAAAAAGGTCAAAAACTATTTTTATGGAAATAATTAGGTTTCATATTTGGCCATAAACGCTTAAAATACCTCTTTAGCTCATTTGCTACAAAAAAGGCACCTCTTTAGTTCATTTGTTACAAAAAAAACCTCTTTAGCTCATTTGTTACAAAAAAAGCACCTCTTTAGCTCATTTGCTACAAAAAAAAGTACCTCTTTAGTTCATTTGTTACAAAAAAACCTCTTTAGTTCATTTGTTACAAAAAAAGCACCTCTTTAGCTCATTTGTTACAAAAAAAGCACCTCTTTAGCTCATTTGCTACAAAAAAAAGTACCTCTTTAGTTCATTTGTTACAAAAAACCTCTTTAGCTCATTTGTTACAAAAAAAGCACCTCTTTAGCTCATTTGCTACAAAAAAAAAAGTACCTCTTTAGTTCATTTGTTACAAAAAAAGCACCTCTTTAGCTCATTTGTTACAAAAAAGTTGCAACATTTGTTACAAATAAATAAATACAGGGAAAAAATATAAGTAAAATTAAAAACAAATATTTGAAAACTGAACATTGAGCTCCAGATTGGGTGTATTCGATTTGAATTCAAGATAAATTTTATACCTAGTGTGCAAAAGCTAAGTATATTATGCAAATTCTCGAAGATCTCAAGATCGCAACAATGCTATGAGATTTGGAATGCCAATGCATTTTATATGACAAAATAAATAGTAAGGCACACAGAAAATCAATTTCATGATTTCCATGGGTTACGCAAATGAATGCCGGAGTGTCTGTGGTTAAGTATCTGTTACAGCAGAACGGGGCGGTTAATACGGAGTTGATGACAGCGAGCAGCTACATAAGCATAAAAACTTCTTATACCGTTTACTAGTTTGGTCTTAGTTTACCATGAAATCTGGTGGCAGTAAATACTACTTTTTCTAAGAGCAGATCGGAGTTTATGGAGCTTTCCTGGAGTTGGGATTGACAACTCTCAGTTCTTATCCACACTGCATCCCATACATGCTCTATATGCTTACCGGGTGTGAAGATTAGGCTGGCCATCCACTGAATATCCTCACTTTCGAGGAATTCATCGACTGACTGTGTGAGCCCTATGAGGGTGGTATTACTATCCATCAGAGTAAAAATCGTCCCGGAATATCCTCACATAGTACTGAAATATATCGTCCCTATACCTTCAACTAGGTAGAGTGCCTCTAGTAACGACGTGATGTATGTCCATTTGACAAAATGACACCCCAGACCATCAATCACCATCACATGCTATCGTTCTCTGATGCTAGAAGGTTGGTAACAAGCTCCTTACTCTCTCCAAATCAAAACACCTAGAGAATCAGTCTGAAGACTGAATCGCGATTCGTCGTTGAACAGTATGTGTTCCCATTGGTCTAGGGTCCAGTCACAATGCTGTCCACACCACGTTAGTTGAGTTGTCGTGTGAGAGAGATTGAAAAAAAATACCCTCTCAAGCAGCTGCTTGCCACAGAGGTCTGACAGGAGCCTGTCAGTTTATATGCCACAGTAGAAGATCTGAGAGGATGGCAGGACCTCAGCAGAAAAACGATACAGACATCCATGCCTTATCCGAAGTGTCATCTGTCTAGTATAGATCCCTCTCTGGTGACGTCTTGTGTAAACAGTTTACCTTTAAACAGCCGTCTGAATAGTTTCAGAACACTCCAGAGGGAGTTGCTTCATTGACATCGCTCTATGACATCAGGCTATTAGTGCAAGATAGGGGTCATTCTGAACTGTTGTCATTCTTAGATGATCTTGCACTCGTCTACGACTAATAGCTCTTTTATGTTAGAATCATCTCCAAATTCTTGAAAGAACTAGTTGGGGGTCATTACAGGTATTGGTCTGGGATCAGCTAGACCCTAACGTACAGATTGCTCTACCACCTGTCAGAGCATCCATATGAGGTCGCTGTGGATTCGTATCCCACCCAGCTGAAGACATTGTTTCCTTTAAATTTCGTATCGATGTTAAGAGAGATTTCATATGTTTCAACTGATGTAAAAGCTTGAAATGGTATTTAACAGTCTTTTTTATTCTTATTGTTGCTATTCCTACAAATTTGTAAATAATGAAATTATTTCTGTAATTTTTCTTAAGTGAAATATTGTGTTTATATGTAAAGTTAGACTCTTCGGGTGCTTTACATGTTAAAATTAAGCAAAACAATGGTTTTCCAAAAGAACTGGTAAAAAGTAAGTATCGCAAAACTTGGCGACATTTTTACACTATTAAAAAGCCATTATTTACTATTTTGTTACACCAAATCAATAACATTATAAAGTAACTTTTGTAATTACTACAGTTTTTCTTACTGCACCCAGCAGGCTCAGAATTTATTTCGTGCGGCTTTTTGGGAGGAAAAATTCATGTACAGTCGCTCAAAAAAGTATCCGAACACTACGGTTGATTACAGAATTCAGAAAAAATATCTGGCAACGATTTTTTTAGAAATTAGTGATCTGGCAACCTTCGTGTCACGATTTTTTTAGAAATTAGTGATCTGGCAACCTTCGTGTCACGATTTTTTTAGAAATTAGTGATCTGGCAATCTTCGTGTCACGTGACACGAAGGTTGCCAGATCACTAATTTCTAAAAAATCGTTGCCAGATATTTTTTCTGAATTCTGTAATCAACCGTGGTGTTTGGATACTTTTTTGAGCGACCCTACGATTGATCTGTGACAAAAAGAAATGTAATTATCATTCTGTGACATCAAGGGCTATTAGCGGAAGATAGTTGTCACGCGGAAAGGAAAAATCTAGAGCGCTTTATGGATCCTTTATAGAAGTATATGAAATTGAATAATATTTGGTATTTTAAGAAACGAGACTGAATTATTTTTTACTCTTGGGATGAAAAGAGAGAGTCTGCATTTTTTGTGCATTATTTTGGATCCATGGGATAAAAAGAACTGGATTTTTTTTAAGCTTTGGAAAAGAAAAATCGATTGTTTTGACTGCAAGAGAAGAAGAAACTGGGTTGTTTCTAACTCATGTCAAAAAAGAAATTGGACTCTTTTTTTAACTCACGGTATAAAACATTAAATCGTTTCTGACCTGTGAGAAAATAAACTCGATTGCTATTTACCTCTTGAGAAAAAAAAAGGAATTTATTGTTTTTGTTCAGTGGAAAAAAGAAACTCGGTTGTTTTGAGCATTGCGGAAAACAATTTAACTGCCTTTTGATATATGAGGGAAAAGAAATTAATTTTTTTACAATTCGAGGAAAAAATGAAAATTGAACTGCATTGCTCTGGAAGAAAAAATAAAATGAGTTGATTTTGGACAGTCAAAAATAACTGAATGATTGAAACTAGTGGAGAAAAAATAAAGTGGAGTATTTTAGAAATAAATTGATCTTAAATTCATCAGAAAGAAAACTGAACAATTTTAAGTCCATAAAGAAAGTAGCAAGATTATTTTAAATATAAGGAGAGAAAGGTGAAATTATTTTAAAGCTGGCCCAATATCCTAAGAGCAGGAATTTATGTCGTAAACTTGCTTACAATGAAAGGAGAGTGGTTTTTATGAATTACTTTCAAGTGTAACTGATATTTCGTTAAATATATTTTTACTTCTACTCTTTCACGTGGAATGAAAGAAATCTTGAGCACAAAAGCAACTGGCTTTTTTATGAATTACTTTCAAGCATAAAGCACATTTTGTTAAATATATTTTTGTTTTTACTCTTTCACGTGGAAAGAAAGAAATATTGAACGCAATAGCAATATGGGTTTTAATAAATTACTTCAACTTGTTGAATTATTTTGTCTACTCTTTCACATTGAAAGAAAGAAATATTGAACGCAATAGCAATATGGGTTTTAATAAATTACTTCAACTTGTTGAATTATTTTGTCTACTCTTTCACATTGAAAGAAAGAAATATTGAACGCAATAGCAATATGGGTTTTAATAAATTACTTCAACTTGTTGAATTATTTTGTCTACTCTTTCACATTGAAAGAAAGAAATATTGAACGTAATAGCAATATGGGTTTTAATAAATTACTTCAACTTGTTGAATTATTTTGTCTACTCTTTCACATTGAAAGAAAGAAATATTGAACGTAATAGCAATATGGGTTTTAATAAATTACTTCAACTTGTTGAATTATTTTGTCTACTCTTTCACATTGAAAGAAAGAAATATTGAACGCAATAGCAATATGGGTTTTAATAAATTACTTCAACTTGTTGAATTATTTTGTCTACTCTTTCACATTGAAAGAAAGAAATATTGAACGTAATAGCAATATGGGTTTTAATAAATTACTTCAACTTGTTGAATTATTTTGTCTACTCTTTCACATTGAAAGAAAGAAATGTTGGACGCAATAGCAATATGGGTTTTAATAAATTACTTCAAGTTGTTGAATTATTTATTTTGTTTACTCTTTCACATTGAAAGAAAGAAATATTGAGAACTACAGCAACAGGGTTTTTATGAGTTACTTTCAACTGTAAGTCATATTTTTTTAAATATATTTTTGTCCTTACTCTTTCACGTGGAAAGAAAGAAATCTTGAGCGCAATAGCAATAAGTATTTTTAATAAATTACCTTTAAGTGTAAGTCATATTTTGTTAAATATATTTTTGCTTTTACGATTTCACGTGGAAAGAAAGAAATCTTGAGCACAATGTGTACGTCTGATGCACCAGCACAGTGATCCTGTCCTGTGATCATCCTTCTGTGTCCTAAATGTTAATAATTAAATCTGAATTTATTAATCTCATGAGATTCCCACCCAACCTTCTCTTCCAGGAGAAAAACACTATTCAGCTCCTCAGTTACTATTCTATAACCCAGAACACGAGACTGAAGGATCACGTGTCCACACCGAAGAGCTCTGGTCCGATTCCGAGTTCGACTCTGAATTCGACGATGATGATCTGAAATCGATGGGCAAGTGTTTCCAGTGGTGGAAGGAGCACCAGGCGAAACTCAAGTTTGTTGTGGATCATCGGTATTTCCAAAGAGGCATCCTTACAGCCATCCTAGTCAATACTCTGAGCATGGGAATTGAGTATCATAATCAGGTTTGTACTTTCGATTTCATTTTGCAAGCTACACAAACGAATTACTCTGTACAAATAAAGGGGCGGGGGTGACTCAGTCGGTAGCGCGCCAGGCTCGTAATCTGTAGTTCCCAGGTTCGAGTCCCAGCTGGGGTCAGCGTTGAGATTTATCTCCGCAAAAATTCCCCGCCCTGCCCACGGTCAGTAGGGGACACCGATGGGCTTGGCCCTGCCCACGGTCAGTAGGGGACACCGATGGGCTTGGAAAGGCCGCCGTCCGTCGGATGGTACGTTAAGCCGTGGCCCCGTGTGCGGGAGAGCCATACCCTGTGCACGTTAAAGAACACGCTGGATGGCCTTGACGGGAGGCTACCATCTGTCTCCCAACAGCTGTTCCAGTGAGTCCCCACCCTCAACCTTCTCTGGGCCTTCGGGGTCCATGTGACCTGGCCATTTAGCTCATGGTGTGCAAGAAAGTGCCGCTCAGAGGTAAAACAACCCAACCTGTACAAATAATTGATATCTTTCTACTTCTAACTGAATTCAAGTAGTTCACGGTTTAACTGTAAACATTAAAATATGCAGAGAAGTACGACAGTTGCTATTAAATTGAGCAATACTGTACTTTTTTACCTGACCCATTTTTTTTTATAAACTTCTGCTCCATCGCTCAATTGCTAGTGATGTAGCCATTGAAAGAGTCTTTCATAATTTTCAAATCGGTTTCTTATGATTACATCAGGGAAATTAAAAAAGATAATCAATAAATCGTAACTATTTATTGATTTATTAACTTCAGTGTCAAACAGGTAACTCTGTTTAATTACCATTCATTGATAAATGGGTTAATAACGCTTTGAGCTAACTATTTATTGATTTATTGACTTTTATGTCAAGCACTAACTCTGTGTATTTACTTTCATTGATTATTTCATTAATAACGCTTTGAGCGTGAGTGACTTCCTTATTTGCTTCTCCCGCCCTGCCCACGGTCAGTAGGGACACCGATGGGCTTGGAAAGGCCGCCGTCCGTCGGATGGGACGTTAAGCCGTGGCCCCGTGTGCGAGAGACCCATATCCTGTGCACGTTAAAGAACACGTTGGATGGCCTTGACGGGACTTGATTATTTCATTAATAACGCTTTGAGCGTGAGTGACTTCCTTATTTGCTTCTCCCGCCCTGCCCACGGTCAGTAGGGACACCGATGGACTTGGAAAGGCCGCCGTCCGTCGGATGGGACGTTAAGCCGTGGCCCGTGTGCGAGAGACCCATACCCTGTGCACGTTAAAGAACACGTTGGATGGCCTTGACGGGAGACTACCATCTGTCTCCCAACAGCTGTTCCAGTAGGTCCCCTCCCCCAACCTTCTCTGAGCCTTCGGGGTCCTTGTGGCCTGGCCATTTAGCCCATGGTGTGCAAAAAAGTGCCGCTCAGAGGTAAAACAACCCAACCCAACCCAATTATTTGCTTCTTATTCAGACCGACATTGGGAAAGAATTTGTCTTTCCTAATGATAGAGGGCGCCACGTGCGTGAGGATTTATAAGTCACATTAGTAGATAAATTAAAAAAGCAGATGCTAGTTTAGTGGTTAGAACACTCTAAAATGAAATGTGGGGTTCGAGTCATTTTTTTTCTACAAAGCTCTTTATTAATAATAATTTAACTAGAGTAGGGTCCTGCTATAGCACTAATTCTGCTATTAACTCCTCAAATTCTGAATGTTGGCTCGGTCTCTTGGGAAGAAAACACATTGTAATGCAGTCACATGATATAGCAGTGCCCTAGTGCATATCAGCAATTATGCAGCAGTTTGTGACTTCACTCATTTTTATTTTTTTATTTTTTTTCAGCCTGAAGAGTTAACTTTGGCAGTCGAAATCAGCAACGTTGTCTTTACAGCAATTTTCTTCTTGGAGATGATGATGAAAATCTTTGCCGAGGGATTCTGTTCGTACATCAGCAGCGGATATAACGTATTCGATGGCGTTATTGTGGTTCTAAGGTAAGCTACAGTTTACTCTCTCAGGAAATGCTTGAAGTAAAAAAGAACGAGACTCATTAACTTCCGTAGAATGAAGACACTGCTTCATGCATTCATACAGGTCGAAAGTTAGCCTAGAACAATGACTCTTATGGTGTAGCTTAAATTTCGAATAGTTTTGCCGAAAAAATGAGTTTTGCGTATGCTCGGGATTCCAACCCACGTCACTCCTGATTCATGGCACAAGTGTTCTAACCACACTATACAGGGTGTCTCAAAAGTATTGGTACAAACTTTTAGGGGAGGTAGATAACATCTAAAGGAATGAGAATTGCATAGGAACCCATAACCGGAAACGTCACCATAAGTCAATAGGCGGCGCTGTTCATCAGTACGCTAGAGGGGAAATTTCGGATTTCCTCATTCGAGTGGTAGTCGACTTACGAAGAGCATGCAAAGGTATTTGAACAGGGAGCTGGCAGACATGCACTTAGTACATGGAATAGTGAGGGCAACGGACGAGCCGCTCAACGAATATATCAAGAACGCTTCCCACACAGACATGTACCGGGCCACCGTTTGTTTGTGCGTGCACATCAAAATTTGTGCGATTATGGGTCAAACTTCGAGCATCTGCTGTAACATTATGAAATGTATCATCTAGTACGCCATTTGTAATAATTACGTCTAATAAATGTTTTCCCATTAATCACTGTCTTGTGTCCTTTCAGATCTTGTACCTCTGCTACCACTTTCCCATGACGTTTCCGGTTATGGGTTCCTATGCAATTCTCATTCCTTCAGATGTTATCTACCTCCCTAAAAGTTTGTACCTATATTTTTGAGACACCCTGTATAATAATCTGTAGGATTATTATGTAGTGTGGATAGGAGTCCTATCGCATAAATCTGGAGAGATGTGGGTTTGAGTCCCTCACATCTCTCATAGTCATAAAGCACATTTTTTTTCACAAAACTTGTGATTGATTTATTGCCTTCTGTGTATTTACTATTGATTGATTATTTCGTTAATAACGCTTTGAGAGTGAGTGACTTTCTCATTCGCATTTTATTTACAACAACATTGAAAAAAAAGAAGTTGCGTTCCCGATCACAGATGGCAGCACCGGCGGCATGTTCGTGCAGTATATAAGTCACATTAGTGGATTAATGATGGAGCCGGTATTAGTTTGGCGGGTTACAACCCTCTGGCGCGAATCTGGAGAGGTGGGTTTGAGTCCCGCACATAGAAAAACTTGTCTTTCACACAATGCTATTTATTGACTTCTGTGTCAACAAGTTACTCTGTGTAATTATGGGGTGGGGATGGCTCAGTTGGTAGCGCTCCAGGCTCGTAATCTGCAAGTTCCTAGATTCGTGTCCCAGCTCGATCAGCATTGATATTTATCTGCGCAAACTTCCCACGGTCAGTAGAGGCAAAGCCGTCTGAAGAGAAAGCCTGATGTCTCGTGATCCGCACAGTCAATGATTTTATATACATACATTTTTTTTTATTTTGTCAAAAGATTTTGGAATGTAAATATGAGCAACATTACCATAAAAAAGGGCGGGGGTGGCTCAGTCGGTAGCGCGCCAGGCTCGTAATCTGTAGTTCCCAGGTTCGAGTCCCAGCTGGATCAGCGTTGAGATTTATCTCCGCAAAATTCCCCGCCCTGCCCACGGTCAGTAGGGGACACCGATGGACTTGGAAAGGCCGCCGTCCGTCGGATGGGACGCTAAGACGTGGCTCCGTGTGCGGGAGAGCCATACCCTGTGCACGTTAAAGAACACGCTGGATGGCCTTGACGGGAGGCTACCATCTGTCTCCCAACAGCTGTTCCAGTGGGTCCCCAACCTTCTCTGAGCCTTCGGGGTCCATGTGGCCTGGCCATTTAGCCCATTGTGTGCAAAAAAGTGCCGCTCAGAGGTAAAACAATCCAATCCAATCATTACCATAAATATTGGTATAGATAAATTATTTATTCTGTTAGCAAAATTATATTCGTACTAACGTCAGATAAGGTTTAACAATCATCATAAATATCACATATACATCTCTCACTAAAAGTATGGTTACATTTCATATAAAACTTTTAAATCTCGCATAGTTTAGATTCTAAGTAGAAAGCTACTGATATCAGAATTTCATTCACAGCTGACGAATTGATCAGTGCAATTTAATTATTTTATTAATAAGACAAGAATTATTCTTACTAAGATTAAAATCATCAGTATCACATAATTCAAATAAACGCTAATACAAACACCAAAACAAGGCTTGATTAACAAACATGATGACATGAAAAAATTGTTATAAAGATTATATTGAAATATTTACAATTAAATATATTGAAAACCTCAAAAGAATTAATTTTTGCTTCAGATATGAGATCAGTATGAATCTGCAAGATTATTATTATTATATTCAAATAATGTTAATTAAAAAAAATGATATTGCTAACAATGACTACACATACTCCAACAAGAGAAATAAATGTTTGAAGTCCACATCAAATATAACTCAATCATATGGTATTCTTCAGAAAATAGTTTGTGACAACCACTGTCTATCACTGAGACGTACCAGTAAATAAGTGAAATTTAATAATACAACATTTGAGCACTATGTTATTGCCTTACTGAAATTTTTAACAGAATACAAAGAAATGTGAAAAAATTACAGATTTCAGTGTAACATTGAAGAGTGTTCCATAATAATAATAAATATAACCCATACAGCTTATTCAGAAAAATGATAACATTGAATGCCATTGACTGAGGTTTCATGATAGTAAGTATAAGACATAAAAATTTGAATTCTACATCAAACATAACTAAATCATATTGTATGCTTCAAAAAATAGTTTATAATAACCAATGTCTATCATTGACACATACCAGTAGAGCAATGAAATTTCAAGATAATATTAAACAAAAATTACAAAATTCACTGCAACATCCAGGAGTATTACATAATCACAAAAAATATAACTGATACAGTTTAACATTAAGAAAAAGTATATGCAGTATTGGTGCATACGAGCACTATATTATTGTCTTACTGAAGCTTGTACCATAATATATTGGCATATAAAAAATTTTACACAATTCAGTTCAATATCCAGAAGATTTTCATAATCACTAGAAATATAACCCATACAGTTATCATTAAAAAATGTTAGAAATGCTACCTTATACTTCAGTTTACCATTGAAATATTCATCAAATATACCAATTTTAGCTTAATCATAATGTGTGCTTTAAAAAATAGTTTGCGATACTTTTTGTTGATCATTGATACTGAGTAGTTGAACAAGAAAATTTTAATAAAAAAATATGTAAGCACTATATTCTTGTGTTTCTGAAGCTTATACCATAACAATAATAATTTTATAATATTTTTCATAATCACAAGAAATATAACCCATGGAACTTGTTAAGAAAAATGCATACATTGAATACCATATACTGATGATAGTAACAAAGACAAATAATTATTTGAATACTACATCAAATACCAATGATAAATCAATCATATGTATGCTTCAAAAAATAGTTTGCGACAACTAATGTCTATCATTTAGACATATCACTAAACATAAATGAATAAATACACCAATGGGAACCCCATATTATTGCCTTACTGAAGTTTCTAATAGAATTCATAGAAATATACAAAAAATACAGATTTTAGTGCAACATTGAAGAATGTTTAATAACAACAAATATAACCCATGCAGCTTGTTAAGTAAAATGATAGCATTGAATACCATATACTGATGATAATAGCTAAGACAAATAATTATTTGAATACCACATCAAATATACCAATTTTTATCATTTTAGACATGACTAGTATACCAGTAAAATTTAACAGATAGACGTAGATAGCATATGTTCGATCATTTCACCATAGTGCTTAGTTTTTTGAGGGGTGCATATTTGGTTTGGCTGTAATTACGCATATGCACATTTCTTGGGCCAAACTAAAAATCACCACTCTTGGGCCAAACTTTAAGGGGAGATAGAACACACCTAAACAAGCACTTTTCTTCATACAATGCATTGTCAGAACTCAAGTGGTGAAGCGCTAGGGGTTAGCAGTTACTGTGTTAGGAAATGAAGAAACACAAGAATGACAGAAGAGGTTTGAAACAATTGCAGATATTACAGAACAGAAAGTACAGAATTTTATTGAACAAATTACAGAAACTGCTCTAAAGGGCGACCGCCAACGTTAATGCAGGCTTCACACCTTCGACGTAGTGATCTGCGTACATGGGCGAAAACACCAGGCCAAGCGATGGGACTACCCCAACCAATCCATCGTCCTGGAAATGTTGCATCCAAGGCGTTCCGCACATCCATGCTGAAATGGGGTGGCGCTCCGCCATGTTGGAACCACATACATGTTTGAATGTTTGCTGGAACAGGGTTCAATAATTCTGGCAAGACTTCTTGTAAAAATACCAGGTACTCCCTTTCAGTCGGGCTGGCAGAAGATATGGGCCAATCAAATGGTCATGGAGGATTCCAGCTTAAACATTTATGGAGAAACACCGCTGGTACGAATGTGGACGTATGGCGTGCGGATTACTGGTGGCCCACACATGTGAACTGTGGGTATTAAAAATGCCATCACGTGTAAAGGTGCATTCGTCTGTTAATAAGACATGTGCACCAAAGTCCGGTTGCGCTGCAGTCTGCTGCAAGAACCACTGTGCAAAATCCATACGAGGCCGATAATCTGCAGGTGTCAAGGCGTGCACCCTCTGTGCATGGTAGGAATGTAATCGTTCGTCTTGTAGCACTGGCCACACCGTCGATTAGGGCACACTTACGGCATGGAAATTCCCAGGCAATTCCCAGATCAGATTACGAGTTTGGCTCACTACCGACTTAGCCAACTCCACCCCCTCTCCAGTGTGATGATCCCCCTCAAGAACAACATATTTGAACATCGAATCCTAGTTATGCTTCATTTATTCTCTGATGAAGATAATTTCAAGAAAATATTGAAATGCCAATCGTGCAAAATCCGTTGGGTTGGGTTGTTTCACCTCTGAGCGGCACTTTTTTGCACACAATGAGCTAAGTATCCAGCTCACAAGTACCCCGAGGGCTCAGAGAAGGTTGGGGGAAGGAGACCCACTGGAAAGCTTTTAGGAGGTAGCAAATGGTAGACTCTCGTCAAGGCCATACAGCGTGTACTTTAACGTGCACAAAGTATGGCTCTCCCGTACACGGACCACAGCTTAACGTCCCATCCGACGGACGGCGGTCCTTCATAGCCCATCAGTGTCTCCTACTGACCGAAGCAGGGCGGGGAGTTTTGCGGAGATAAATCTCAATGTTAGCCCAGGTGAGAATCGAACCTGGAAACTGCAGATTACGAGCTTGGCGCACTACATATTGAACAACTCCCGCCCTGAGATTGATATAGATTTGATTTCAATCCTTCAATTATCTCCAGTCACAGTTTTTCATACAACGCTTATTTTTAAGAAATCACTGAGTTCTGTAGAGTTACTATTGACATAACATTACACTATACAGTATAGTGCATATAGACGATTGTGAATTTCTGATTGACTGAGTGACAAACTGATAGGAGATCACGCTAATTCTAACTATAATGCAGAAGTGGTAGATCTCTGAAAATTGCATATAGGGGTAATTCAGGTCGTAGGACTGGAAAAAAAATCCGAAATTTCACCTCCGACGTGAAGACTTCGAGTTCAAATAGAGGTCACGTAAAGGTAAAAACTCTGATCTACAAATGCAAGAAACGTAAAATTTTGCATCGGGTGGTATTTCGGGTTGTGAGTTTCATAAACGTTACAAAGTTTCAGATCTGGAGGGTCCTTTGAGGTCAAATCACGATCTACCGGTGATGTCAGAAACGTTGCAAGATTTTGGATGCAATGGTCCTTCTAGGACAAAGGTCACATTTCGATATACCCGTGCTTGAGGGCTAAAAATTGGTGCATAGGACTATTTCGGGCTGTAGATCTGAAATACGTCAAGAAATTTAAGATCCGGTTTCAAACTCAAGGTCGGATAGGGGTCAGAGTGACAGCCTAGAAATCAAGAGACACCAATTCATTTCTAGTACCTAATAAAGTGACTGCTGAAAATATATAAATAGGATCTAGTAGTAGTAGTGGTGGTAGAATTTATATCCGCTACCGAGTGGTTAGCGAGCTTGGCTGCTGATCTAAGGGACCTGGTTTCGAGCCCCGGGTAAGACATGGATGTTTGTAGTGTTTTTCTGCTGAGTCCTGCTATCCTCACAGACCTTCTACTATGGCATATAAACTGACAGGCTCCTCTCAGACCTCTGTGGCAAGCAGCTGCTTGAGGGGGATTTATTTATTTTTATTAAAAATCAATAATACTGTATATCATAAATTTTCAAACATGTAACAATTTAAATTGTAAAAACAAAGACAAAAACCAAAAAAAAAAAAATAATTTTAAATGTCACATATACTGGATCAAGGGACTAAATATCCCGTCCTGATTCCGGTTTAACTCCGGTTTAACCGGTTTAATATCCCGTCCGGATTCCGGTTTAACTTACAACGTTATATTTAGGCAACGATAATGGGAATAATGAAATATTCAATTTGTAACGTAAACTTCATACATCTATTATAAAAGGAGTACAGTAGTATTATTATTAAAAAATTTAAATTATTGGTCTTAAAATAGGATTGTGTATGTATATCGTAAATAAATTGAAGCCCAGAGAAATAGCTCGCATTATTCCATTCTATTTTTCTCTCTTCAGCCTCGTAGAGCTTTGCCAGAGTAGTGGCAGTGGACTCTCTGTCCTCAGAACTTTCCGCTTGCTGAGGATCCTTAAGCTGGTTAGATTCATGCCGGCTCTCAGAAGGCAATTAGTCATCATGTTAAAGACGGTAGACAATGTGGCTGTTTTCTTCGCCCTACTCATTCTCTTCATCTTCATCTTCAGGTAAGCACTTATTGGACCTTAAATATCCAATGACACAGAATATGTAAACAAAGTAGAGAACTCGTAAAACTTTGGAAATTGCTTTATTATTCAGTGTAGATAAGCAAAAACTGGTAAATGCCTTCATCGTTCTGAAATAACGGATAGTGAAAAAATAAAAAGCTAAAGTCGGACCAAGATTGCGGGTTGCATAATTTACCTCTGAGCGGCACTTTTGTGCACAGAGGGGGGGGGGGGGCTAAATGGCCATGTTACAAGGACCCCAAAGGCTGAGAGAAAGTTGAGGGAAAGGGGGACCCACTGGACAGTTGTTAGGAGACAGATGAACTTCTCCAGTTTAGGTCATCCAGTGTGTTGTTCAAGGCGCACAGTATATGACTGTCGTGCGTACTGGAATCCCAGACTCAAAGCAGAGAGTGTTGTGTCTTGATTAGCATTGTTATTAATTAATATGTTATGTTTTTGACCTTTCGTAAAGTTGGAATTAGTAAAAAAGTAACAAAATGATTTTTCGAAATAATTATAAATTAATAAATTTTAGTTCATTACTAACTATGCATTTCGTGGATTATTATGCCACTGAGCGTCACTGATTATTTTCACAATGGGCATGTCACAAATACTGAGAGATGTGAAAGGAAATTAATTCTATAGCTGTTAGGAGCCATATAAACGTCTCCTGTCAAGGCCAGCCAACGTATTCTTTAACACGGCTCTCCAGCACACAGTGCCACGGCTTAACGTCCCATCCGACCGACATTCGCCTTTCCAACCTGAACGATATCATCTTTCTCACCAAAAGCAGATTGGGGGGGGAGGGGTAAGGAAAAAATCTCGACATAAGCACAGTCATCTGTGAACACTGTTTATGACCCTGGCACGATGTAATCTGGGAACACAGTTCAGTGGCACAGTTCGTATCTGTGAACACTGTTTATGACCCTGGCACGATGATAACTGAGTCAATTCTAATTCCATAAAGCCTGAAATAAGCCATTTTCAAAAACAAATATACATTTTAAAGATTTGCATAATGATTATTTCAATATTAGACAATTTTACAATTTGCCTCAGAAATTAAATAAAACTTAAATAATAATTATTTCAAACCATTTTTCTAAAACAAATATACATTTTAAAGATTTGAGTAATGATTATTTCAATATTAGACAATTTTGACCGAGTTTTATGAAACAAGATAATTTATTGTTAAATATTTCAGCTTTCAAAGCCTTTTAAATACTGAACGAATATCATTGAAGATCTAGATTTAAACAGACTTAAATATGATCTTTAATTTTATCTCCAGTCAGCATTAAATTCATATTTTTTAAGCTACAGAACTTCTAAGTTAGATTCTAATTGACATTACATGGATATTTTCTAATATTTTGATAGGACATGAATTTTAATTGTGGAACAGGGTTTATAATTATGATCGTCTTTTATTTATTATTCATGAGACGACACGTTTTTCTCAAGTACATGCACATGAATTAGTTTATACACCCTAGGAGAAACTTTTTGCTCTATTAAACATGCATCCTCAAGTACTTCATGCACATGAATGGTTTAATGCACTCTAAGAAACCTTTTAGTCCATTAAACATGCACTGGATTATTATTCTTTAAATTCGCCTATGGTAGCTTAATTGTCTACAACGGTAGAAGATCTTATGAGGTGATTTTAGTTTTAACTCTATTGAACTAAGAACTGTATTCTGGCCAAATCATATTCTAAGAATAATTATTCCTGCTGTATCATGTATACGTAGTTAGCAGCGAATGGCAAGACTTTGGATTGCCATTCCATATGAGATATTTCCTATTGTATATGAGATCGCTCCTAATTGATATATATGAGCTGTCTGCCATATTGCAGTTGGGGATACATACTGCTTTAAGGCGCTCTTAAATATTGACCTGCATCTTATTAGATGCAGATAGAATATAGGCGAATGTGAGTGATTGATGACTACCTGATGGATCAAGGGATCACGCTAATTTTAACTGTGATGAAGAAATGGTAGAGCTATGAAATTTTGTATCTAGAAATAATCCGGATCGTAGATATCGGAAAAAATCTGAAATTTGACCTAAGATTTGTCCTACAAGGATAAATAGAGATCACGTAGTAGCCAAACCTTTATCTACGAGTACTAGAAAAGTGAAAATTGGTGTCTGGGGTGGGGGATGGGATATTTCGGGTTGTAGATGTAGGAAACGTTACTCAATTTCGGATTCGAAGGGTTCCTTCGAGGTCACAGGTCAAATTTAGATTTACCATTTTGAATTTTGGATGAGCTGAATCTTTCGAGGTCAAAGGTCAATTATAAATCTAATGGTGTTAGAGGGCTAAAAATTGTTGCCTGGGGATATTTTGAGTCGTAGATCTCAAAATCCTTAGGCCATCATCAGAAAATAGAAATATAGAAATTTTGGATGCGATGTGTCCTTCGAGGTCAAAGGTCAAATTTCGAGGTACCGGCTGGAGAGCTAAAAATTGGTGAAAAAGGCTATTTCAGGCAGTAGAATGCAGAAATGAAGAATTTTTAGATCCGGTATCGCGTTCAAGGTCAAATAGGGGTCGGAGTACACGGCTAGACAACAAAGAGGTGTCGAAAGTACTTCTTGATGTAGTATATTAACAAAAATACTTGCAATTTCCTAATGCCACTTTCAAACTGCATATTGTTATATGTAATATGAAGTCATTCTTATGATCTATATCAAATTTAGAAGAAAAATTGCTTTTAGTTGAGTAGGATAAGAACCCAAGACTTCCTTATAACATGACATGTGCTCTGAATAGAAATTTTGATCGGGGTCAGATAGCTCAACGGTTAGAGCCAGAGCCCGCGCCAGTCACAAATGTGGGGGGCTCTTCCCCACACCGAAAGCCATGTAAATATATGAACGGATTTAGTAGATGTTTTTAAAAACCAGATTTTATATCAGAAGAGATTTTAAAACCAGATTTAAAACCAAATTTTAAATCTACTATTCGCAGTTCGGTTGCCACATCATCAAAGAAAAGTATAAGTCGAAATGTATTTTACGAAAAGATTAGTTTTCGTTGAATGGCAATTTCACCGTCACAGTAAAAGTTCGTACGTTACCTTTTAATCGTGCTATTTTGATAATCTTTTGTGCAACATTCGTAATTTTAAAGCATGGCACTGATGACTTTTGAACTTAAGCGCATCGAACGATCGAAAGAGTTAATTATAATTATATATACGAAAGTGCGCTCTGAAATATTTACCGGAATAGCTGCAAAAACTGCATCAATTGACTATAAGTCGAAATTTCTAGTTAAGAAATGTATTTTTCTAGATTATCAGAAGATTATTTTAATTGAATGACAACGTGGCTACATCATCACAATAAACAGTTCGTACTTTGCTTTCTAATCGAGTGATTCTATAAGAGGCTGCTGTGAAATATATTCTGAGAACTGCATTTTTAAATAAATTGTTTTGTATTAAATTATAAACTCTCTTTTCCCTGATGAAAGATTAACTTTCTGTGCAACATTCCTGATCAGTCACTTCTCCAGAAGAAGCGATAGAAGCAGGCCAACAACAAAGTATCCAGGGGGACACAACCCCCTTGGTGGGGTTGGCGACCTAGTCCGCAGGGGCAGAGCCCCTATTTAGAGTGTTTTGCAATTTACACGTTATTTACATTTGTTTGACAACGATATGTATATTTAGTGGCCACCTAAGCCAGGGGCCTAGACCAAATGACCCTGCTGTCTTTCCCTCCTCTATATGACATGTTATCAGGAGGTCGTGGGTTCGTAAAAACCCTTCTCTAGACAATTTTTCCTCTAAATTTCAAATCGATGTTAAGATTGATTTCATAAATTTCAACCGAAATAACATCGAGAAATTTATTAAACATATTATTATATTTTTACGAGGGTATGAAAAAAATTCAAGTTAAAATAAAAATCATGTTTCTTGATCATTAATAAAAAATAATTCAAAGTTTCATAAAGAGACATGGCAAAAAACACTAGATTTATTAGGTGAGGGCTCAGCCAGTAGCGCATCAGATTCATAATCTATCTGTTACCTGGTTCGAGTCCCCATATTGCTTGCGTGAGATTTCCTTTGGTAAGCTTCCATGCCCTCAGTGAGAAAGGAAACGCCGATGGGTTTAGGTAGATCTGCAAACTGATTTCTAAATCGTAACTATATGGTAAAGAGAGCAACACTCTATAAATCTTCGAGAGCTCGATGAATGCCTTAATAGGAGCTAATCTATCTGTCTCTTAACAACTATTTATTTCATCCCCTACCTAAATCTGGACTTTTAGGGTTCTTGTGAAATGGTTTATGGTTTGTGAATGGTCACTTAGCTCATTGTATGCAAAAAAAAAGTGCTACTCTGAAGCACGACAATCAAACTTGTTTTAATTGAGGTTATGAGCTTCTGTGAATTAATTTAACCATTTGTTTCAGTTCACGTGTTTTGTTCTTTTCGTTAAACTTCGAAAACTTTTCCCTTTCGAAAAGAACGGCAGATTTTCGTGGCGTAAAAATTTGTACAATTTTGTAGGGAATTCCAGAAACTACTGTTACAAAAAGTATTAATTTTTCCTTCGTTCTATTCGAAATGGTGGAAGGATGGTGATCTGCAATAAATGAGTAAGCATTGTTTTCTCACTTGTCTGGTAAAAAACTGGAAACAATATATCTTGAACAGTCTAGTTAGTTTAAGAAAATGTAAATTATTAATAATAGAAACAGATACGGCAACAAGAGTATATCAAAAAAATTTCTAATACAGTAAACTCCCGGTTATACGGCATCTATGGGGAATGGGGATGGACGGTTAGATGGATCTGCAGGTTGCATGAGAAATATTTCATAGAAACCAAATACAGTAGGTACAATATTGTACTTAAGTCTTAATGAAATAACAATGCAGTCAAAAACAATGACAATAGAAAGGAAATAATATAATGCCCTTAATACAAATTTAAATATCTAATATAGAATTGTTTTTAATAGCGTGAAGGTAACAATGCGTGAAAGATAACGACAGCGGAGTGGGATCCAAAAGAACTACCACGTCCACTGAAATTTGCCTAAGTTCAAATTGAAATTTATGCCGGTTGCATGAGAATTCCGCACGCTTGAGTACAGGATAACCGGGAGTACTACTTTAATGGAAAATAATTTTAAAATTTTGAAATGATTTCTTCTTTTAAAACGCTTAGTCTGAAGAAGGTTATTTAATTCTAAAATTGCATATAAAATTTCAACGAGAATTACATCTAGTTTTAAAATTATATCTAGGAATGCACCTAGTTTCAGTGGTGCACCCAGAAGGGACAGGAAGGGAGCACAGGGGTCCATATGCATCCACTTTATCGAATAGTAGTCGAAACATATTCCCAGAGAATATTCTCTCTATATGTTGATGGGGCGGGGGTGGCTCAGTCGGTAGCGCGCCAGGCTCGTAATCTGTAGTTCCCAGGTTCGAGTCCCAGCTGGGTCAGCGTTGAGATTTATCTCCGCAAAATTCCCCGCCCTGCCCACGGTCAGTAGGGGACACCGATGGGCTTGGAAAGGCCGCCGTCCGTCGGATGGGACGTTAAGCCGTGGTCCCGTGTGCGGGAGAGCCATACCCTGTGCACGTTAAAGAACACGCTGGATGGCCTTGACGGGAGGCTACCATCTGTCTCCCAACAGCCGTTCCAGTGGGTCCCCTCCCCCAAACTTCTCTGAGCCTTCGGGGTCCATGTAACCTGGCCATTTAGCCCATGGTGTGCAAAAAAGTGCCGCTCAGAGGTAAAACAACCCAACCCAACCCTATATGTTGATTATATAGCAGGGGTCTGAAATAAGCAGCCAACGAGCGATATGTTCTATCAAAATCATGGTTGCTAATTGTGGCTTACTAGATTAACTCGTCTGAGATTATTTCACACGATAATGGAGAATATCTTTGCGTTCAGCCAAAGATAAAGCCATTACAAATGAAATTTATGTTAAGGTTTTGGTATTAAGAGTGTGCAACATTTAAATAATAAATATGAACTGTTCCGCACGTACATTGAGAAATAACTGTGATATTTGACAGTAGTTCCTACAGTCAAACTCTCAGAGTTTGCTGTGATTATCTCTGTACATGTAAATGCAAAAGAAAAAAGAAAAATGGAAGTTCTTAAAAATAACTCGTTTTGCTGCTATATAATTTAAGCTTGAGATCCCTGTATATATAACCTCGATTTTAATAGCATTTAAAGACATAGCACAGTTCCTAAATTTTTAAAAAATTTCCACTGATTGTATTTTAATTTTATACCCTAGAACTCTTTACTGCTTGCCCCTTTTTCACTATTTCTTGGATGCACCACTGCCTAGCTTTTGATATTATATTCATCTATTATTTTGTTGTTATTGTTGTTTTCACGATATATGTATTTGTATTATGTCACAAATTAATAAACATACTCTTGATGTATCTTCCCTATTTATTATTGGTGTTTTTAGAACTGCGTCTAGAGTAGTGGCATCGTATTAACGCCACCTATTATTACAATGATTCATGTTTATTGTAACAAAACAAGAGACTATTACAGAGGGCAACGGTAAATTGAAAGGCGATACATCAAGTGTTGGCTTTATGTTCAAAATTTCAAAATCTTATTTGTGTGTTATTGTCCTTTGTAATTTTAAACCAGTTGCTTATTTTTTTCTTGTGTTTATTAATGCTTAAAAAAGTAATGAGGGATAAACTGTTTAATATTTAGTTAAAAATCGGAGATGATTTCGGGCTCAGATTTCCCAATCCTTTTGGAAAAAATTTTTTTTTCTGACACATCTTTAAACATTTATAGAGAAATATATGACGTTAAATTACCTTTTTAAGTCTGTATTATAGACTAAAAAAATTATAATTATTTCAAGCAAAAACAATTTTTTTAATATTTCAAAAGAGAAAGTAAACCTAACAATCATTCTTATTAATTTTAATGACTAAAGAACAGACCCGGATCAAGATGAAAGAGGAGGGAGGGGAGAGCTGTCTTAGTAAAGGGAGGGGGGGGGGCAAGATTAACCCAGAACGCCGTTCAAACATAAAAATTTTCTCTCGGTTTCAGTGATTTTTTAAAACGTTCTTGAAAACACGTTACTGTAATATATACATATATATTTTTACTATATTTTTCACCTCCTTTCCCGTTACTAGCATTCTCAAGGGGGAGAGGTCGCTCCCCCCCCCCTCCCACTGCTAAAGAATAATTAAAATATCGAAATAATAAAAAAATTATCATTTCATCACTTTTTTTTTTCACAAATTCACAAATAAAGGAAAATTAGAAATTTAAATGACTAAGCCCGAGTCCACCTCAGTACTCGGGATCTTTAATACAACATGAGCCAGAAATCCTCTCTGATATATACCAACAATTTTCAAACAGGATCGCACAATCAGTTTCTTCACACTCTTGTAGAAGGAGATATATCTTCTACGAGTACAGATTCTATTCTTATAACTTAATTTTCAGAAACTATTTATTTAGTACTGTCAGTCTTTTGTTTAACATTGTGAAATACACTTCATTTCCGAAAGTATTCGGATACTCCCATGTTATTTGAATAGAAAGTACTATTCAAAACTCCTTAACTTGAAAACAAGCATTTTGCGGGGGGAAATGTCATTGGTGATAAAATGAAGATCTCACTCGAATCTCTCAACTTTTACAAGAGTGAAAAAAAACTTGCAAAGGATTCGTTGTTCAAGAGCATTTAAATGTGATCTCTTTCTTGAGAATCTAAAATGAACTTTTAACAAATGTGAATTGTAAGAATTTGTTCATTCGCAAAGCAAAAACGAGAAAGTAAAACGTTTAATAACTGCTACACCCCGCCAAATGTTTAGCAGAAAACATATTTCTAAAGCAAAAACGAGAAAGTAAAACGTTTAATAACTGCTACACCCCGCCAAATGTTTAGCAGAAAACATATTTCTCTTTTCCATTGATGATTTTCACAATTGCCGACAAAAATTTGGGCGCATAATTATTCATTCATAACTTTCAGAAACAGTGGGGTGACAGCAGCGCCACCCACCGTTTGCCAAATCGCGACATTCACAAAGGGATTAATCCTGTCCCGTGGGAGGTAAGAACCTGATGTTTTAATCGAACACTGGGCCATATACAATGAACTCACATACGAAATTTGAAACCACTCTCAAATATATATGGTATTACTAGGCGCCGAAAACCAGTGATAAAAGCTTCTGAATAGTCTGTGTAGCATATTCAAGCTACGTGCTGAGGTCAGAATGCTGTAGAAGAAGCAAAAACATTTCTCTGTTAATAATAAATTATTATATATATTATATATAATAATAATAGAAAAGAACATTTCTCTGTTCTACGCCTATACTAGTTAAACTCACGCCAAAAGTTTGACGCGAAACGTATGTCCGTTGATAACTATTCCCTGTAAGTTCATTCATAGCTTTCCACTTTTAACGTACTACTCCAGTCCCAATTAAACCCCGCCAAAAGTTTAGCGCCAAATGTATGTCCATTGAAATGTCATTCACAGCTCCCTCCCGTACTACTCACAACGTACTAGTCCATTCACAAGATGTGCGACTTCAGTAATCCCAGAAATTTCGGATGCTTTTCAAGGGATCACTCCCGGTCCACGGTTGCTAGGAACCTGATCTGTTACCCACAGTTAGAACTAAGTAGTACTACTCCACCAATTTTGGGACCGATCGCAAGTAGCCGCAGAACCACGAGGAAACTGCCAATTTCTGCCACTAATGACGTCACACGTGTCCTCCCCCACTTCCATATATTACGGCTATTATCTAATATGTTGATCAACACTTTCATTGATATATGTTAGTGTATATTAAATGTCTTAAATTGTATATAATATTGCAATCATTTTTATGGAATTTGGTACGAAATAATATTATTTATTTTCGATAAAATCCTACATCAATTTCGATTATATTTTTCCTTTACGGTGGCAACATAAATCAAACAAATGTGTACGTTTACGTAGAAAATTATAAAAAAAATTGATGGCACATCAGAAGTCCAATGACACATGAAATATAATCCGGGCTTGAGAATATTCATGTAATATTTAAAGCATTAATGACGCTAGAACATTTAATAGCAGATGTTTCCAATAACAAGAATTTATTTGAAAAAACAAATTACACTGCTCAAAGTGGAATTCGCACACCGAGAAGGAATGGAAAGGAGATATATGTAAATCGCAGGAGGCAATCGGCCATCGAAAATACACCAAAATGCCATTGAATTAGGGATAGGAGACGTTATCTAAATTCAGTACCACAAGTCCAGCATTTGCGCGCATGCGTGGCTGAAAGTCTGGTCATATACAGGATGTCTCAAAAATATAGGTACAAACTTTTAGGGGAGGTGGATAACATCTAAAGGAATGAGAATTGCATAGGAACCCATTAACCGGAAACGTCACCGTAAGTCAATAGACTTTTAGGGGAGGTAGATAACATCTAAAGGAATGAGAATTGCATAGGAACCCATTAACCGGAAACGTCACCGTAAGTCAATAGGCGGCGCTGTTCATCAGTGCGCTAGAGGGAAAATTTCGGATTTCGTCATTCGAGCGATAGTCGGCTGACGAAGAGTATGCAAAGGTATTTGAACAGGGAGCTGGCAGACATGCACTTAGTGTATGGAATAGCTGAGGGCAACGGATGTATCAAGAACGCTTCCCACACAGACATGAACCGGGCCACCGTTTGTTTGCGCGTGCGCATCAAAATTTGTGCAATTATGGGTCATTAAGAGGTAGCAGAAGTGAGGGCAGGCCATTTTAGTACGCCATTTGTAATAATTATGTCCAATAAATGTTTTCCTGTCTTGTGTCCTTCAGATCTTGTACGTCTGCTACCACTTTCCCATGACGTTTCCGGTTATGGGTTCCTACGCAATTCTCATTCCTTTAGATGTTATCTACCTCCCCTAAAAGTTTGTACCTATATTTTTGAGACACCCTGTATAGATGTCAGCTTTGGATTCCCCAAACATTCGTCTTGAGAAACGTAATGGGAAAGGCACGGGATTTAGATGCATTCGATAGAGGGCAGATCGTAGGTGCCCGACGGCTGGGACACTCAATCTCCGAAATTGTCAACGAACTTGGATTCTCTCGTACGACAGTTTCAAGAGTGTTCTGGGAATATGAAAATTCCGGAAAAAAACCAAGCACCCGGACAAACTGCAAAGGACAACCAGCCTTGAATGATCGTGGGCTTTGCCGTCTGACCAGTATCGTACAAACTGATAAGAGGCCAGGCATTATCTGAAATCACCTCCCATCTGAACACAGGTTACAACTGGGAAGCGAGTGCATGGACCATGTAATACTCACTTCATTGTCTCGGCTTTGGGAACTGCCAACCTACGAGAGTCCCACATCTAATGGCACATCACCAGGCCCAACGCCTTGACTGGGCTAAAGAACATAGAAACTAGACCATCGAAAATTGGCAACGGATAGCCTGAAGTGATGAATCCCAATTTAAACTTCATCACACCGATGGGTGACTGAGAGTATGGTGCCAACCCTATGAAGCCATGGATCCTGCATGTCAGGTAGGAAGAGTACAAACTGGTGGTGGCTCAGTGATGGCCTGGGGTGTCTTCAGTTGGATGTACGTGGGATCTTTGGTACGTGTACCGACGACGTTCAATGCATTCCAGTAAGTAGAACTCATGGCTGACCATTTACACCCATTTATGGTCATCATGCATAATTGCAATGGTCCATCCCAATGGAGATGGCGTCGACCAGCAAGACAACTGTTCATCTCACAGGTCCAGTTGGCTACTGCATGGTTGCAGGAGCATTCTGCTGACTTTGAAATAATTAATTTACCACCTAGAAGCCCAGATTTAAATCCCATCGAAAATCTTTGGGATGCTGTCGAACAGAGTGTTCGGCGCCGTGTTCCATTAGCGACGACCTTGAGAGGATTGTGGACAGCTCTGGAGGAGCACGGGTCGCCATACCTGTGTAACATTTATGCAAGCTTGTGGACTCATCGTGTGGTGGCCGTTATCAGGGAAAGAGGGGGTCCAATACGTTACTAGGTTGCTATTCCTAATTCAATGGCACTTCAGTGTATGCAAATAATCAAAGTTCCACAGAGAATGGACACGACAAACAGCCAAACTGTGGATAAATACCAGGTGCCCATGATGTCATATCATAGCATGACCAATAGTGGTGCATGCTGCAAAAATGTTCAGAACATGCCTTGGAGATGCTGGTAGGACTCTTATGCACAGTTTACACCTTCTGAAAGAAAAAGAATCGTCGATATGCAGGAGCTGAGATTGAGCCTTCCATTGATCACTGCACGCATAACGCGCAATGTGAGCGCATTGCAATGGTTCATCTCAACAACATCATGAAGCAATACTGACACGAAGGATAGGTGCGGGACCAGCACACTGCACCACAATATGTGAAGATCACATGCTTTGTAGGAGAGCCATTTGTGACCCTTTAACTACAGTGACTGTGCTGCAGAGTGATTTGTGGACTGCTATGGGTACCATGGTCTCCATGCAAACCATTCAACAACATTTGCATGACGCAGGAATGAGAGTGAGATATCAAGTCTGGCATCTGCCATTGCAGCGACATCATCGGTTACACCGTCTCCACTGGTATTGAACAAAGCAACATTGGACTGTGGAATGGAGGACAATGTGGTCCACAGACGAGTCCAAATTCTGTTTCAGCATGCTAGACACCGTCCGCATGCAAGATATTTATTCAGTATGTATAATATACACCAAAGAGCCTAAACGTTATGACCAGTGTGTCTTTATGCAAATCAAAGCAACTGCAGGTAAATGACAGTGAGTGTGAAGGTCATGAAATGGTATAAAACCTGATACTGAGCTCTGTTAATCAATGTCATTCTTGTCCTTCAGATGGGAAAGGCAGCAGACTTCAGTGAGTTTGGCAAAGGCCAAATTGTAATGGCCAGGTGACTGAGTCAGAGAAATTCTGAGATGGCAAAGCTCGTGAGGTGCTCATGGTCAGCCATGGTTAGTATCTTCGAAGAGTGGTTGAGGAAAGAAAAACCACAAACCACCAACAAGGTGTGGGCCAACAACGTCTCATTGATTCTAGAAGTGAGTGAAGGTTATCCTGTATGGTACGAGCCAACAGAAGGGATACTGTGGCACAACTCGCCCGTAATTTGAATGCTGGTGACTGGGTAATGTATCACAACACAGAGTACATCGAACCCTGATGAAAATGGGGCTGCATAGCTGCAGGCCGCTCCAAGTGCCAATGCTAACTGGTTCACTGTCGAAAACGCCTACAATGGGCACGCGAGCATCAAAACTGGACCTTTAATAATTGGAAGGTCATCGGGTCCAATGAATGACATTTCCTGTTGCACCATGTGGATGACTGGGTATGTGTGCGTTGTTTACCTGGGGAAGTGCTGGCACTAGGATGCACCATGGGACAAAAACAAGCCAGTGGATGAAGCATAATGCTTTAGGCAATGTTCTGCTGGGAAACCCTGGGTTCAGTCATTCATGTGCAGGAAACTACGACATCTACCACCTACATAAACATCATTGCAGATCAGGTACATCCTTTCATGGCAACAGTGTACCCCTCTGGTAGTCCCTTCTTGCAGCAGGATAAGGAGCCATGCCACACTGCCTGGATTGTTTGAGAATGGTTTGCGGTACATGAGGAAAACTTCCAGATATTGTCCTAACCTCCAAATGTGCCAGACATCAATCCAATCTAGCATCTGTGGTTTGTGTTGGAACAGCATATCCGATCTGCGGCAGCTCAACCACATAAGTTACAAGAGTGAAAGGACCTGCTGGTAAAGTGTTGGTACCAAACACCACAAGACATCTTTAAAAATCTTGTAGCTCCATGCCTCGTCGGGTAAGAGTTGTTTTGGAGGCACATGGAGGAGCAACATCATATTAGGCAGTTTGTCATAATGTTTTGGCTCTTTGGTGTATATGAAGATATTTATTCAGTATATATACACTATGTTGAAAAACGTGTACGGACACTTCCATGTTATGTGAATAGAAAGCCACTTTCAAAGCTCCCTAACATTGGAAATAAACCTTTCACCCAAAATTTGTTATTGGCTACAAATTGTAGATGTCACTCAAATCTCTCTAAATATATTTCCCGCAATATTCGTTTAATATTTAAAGAATGAATGGAAACTGAAGCATTTACCTTCAACTTTTGACACTTGTGAAAAAATACCTCAATATATAAAACACAACTCTTGTAAGATAAATGCTTCAGCTTCCATTCATTCTTTAAATATTAAACGAATATTTCGGGAAATATATTTAGAGAGATTTGAGTGACATCTACAATTTATCGCCAATAACATTTTTTGCGTAAAAGGTTTATTTTCAATGTTAGGGAGCTTTGATAGTAGCTCTCCATTCTCATAACATGGAAGTATCCGGACCTTTTTTCAACATAGTGTATGATGATACTAGTCACGTATGAGCATTTATGATAGTAAGTTAAGAAAGGTATTTATTAAATTCGAATATAATTTCAGGAAAAGTTATTACGAGCGTAACAGTTACTGTAAATATTAAAGCAACAGTGTTTGAAATCGAAATTTAGAGATTTAAGTGACATCTTCATTTTATACCCAGAACATTTTAGGTAAAAAAAAGCTTTTTTAAATGTTAGGGAATTTTGAATGTGGTTTTCCATTCAAATAATACAGAAGTAACGGACTATTTATAAAAATATAGTATAATGTTGTATATTATTTACATATCGTTCTTTTTGTGCCCTTTCAGAGATCGACTACTTTTAGATTGCTTGCCTTTTACCTAACGATTGGTCTTTCTTCACCATTTCAAAAATAATTCATCTAAGCTTGAAAATCTTTATATTAATATATGTTCCCATAGACATCACCTAAACCTTTCAGATAATTTCACAAATAATATATAATTAGCATAGACAACGGCCACCAAAGCAACTCTTTTTAAGAATTTTTTCATTAAAAAAAATGATGCAGTTCTTCACTTTACTTTCTTCAGGATACACTAAAATTTCATCATCGAAAATGACAACGTACAGAATTTGCTCAATGCATCACATATTTAAAATGTTTAACCAAAACATCTAAAATATTTTCTGTAGAAATAAGCAGTAAATAAAATCTATCCACTAATTGATGTTGACAGTTTTTGAAAAGCAAAATAAATTCGACATATTTTCAATATTTGTTATTTGATATAATTTTCTTTTGAAGACTTGTTATGTATTACATTTCAAAATAAATTTATACATATTATTTAACATCTTCATGCCAGTTGACCCAGCCGACTATGGTAGTACTCATCTTATGCTTGAAACAAAAGTATTTAATTTAGTGCCAAACACCTTTCACCTTATTATTGCATTCATATTTTCACAAAACTTAGAGTTCCAAAACATCTTATATATATTGTAATATTATACTTCTAAAATATTGTTTTATTTTCTATTTCTACAAGGAAGTATTATATTTAAAAAATAATTATTGTATTTAAAAGAAATTAAAATAGTTTGATATATTTTTGGATAATCCGAATTCGTTTCCGATTACTATTTGAGAGACTTTATGCTGATTACAGGTATATATTTTAATTTGTTCCTGACGCATCACTGCAAAATGCAGTCTCTTGGAGAAAAATGGACTAAATGAATCAAAAAGGTGAAGGCTTTAGAATACTCTAAATTGAAACTTAAGCACCATTTTGCCTCCTCGTATATTAAACTGTAAGAGGCAAAGCATTCATTCCCTCAATGACTTCAGAAAGACTGCTCAATTTCTTGAAAATTTGGGCAAAAAATAATTATTTTTTACTCCCTAATATTCATAACAAACGTAAAAGTCACAATTCTTTTCACATATAATACTATAGTACAGTGAATTAACCAAGGGATGATACTAGGGATTTAACATTCTCTTAAATAATTTAAAAAAAAATCATTGTTTCATAATTTCTATCAGTGGTGCACAACCCGCGGCACCAAGGCCCGCCACTGCTTTTTGTGCTGCCCGCGACACCTTAGGTTGATGTCAAAAATTAAACAATATTTGACATTACTTATTATTTCTATTGTTATTTTTACAAATTTGTAAATAATGCAATTATTTCTGTAATTTTCTCAGTTATGTGTTTATATGTTACGCCTTCAGTGTGTTCTACACGTTAAAATTCGGTAAAACAATGTTTTTCAGAGGAACTGGCACAAAAGTATCGCTAGCATCTTACAGGGTTGCTGTAATATCGTCAAACTTGTCAGTATTATAGAGAAGCAAAGCTAATTTTGGCTAAATTTTTAACGTTTGTAAAAAAGTTCTGTAAAGTTCTATAACGGATAATTCGAGAACTACAGTTACATTTACCGCAATTTTCCTTACTGCAGCACAAAGGTTCAAAGGTCACCGCCTAGGTGACGCAGTGGTATCACGTTGGTTTGCCCTGACACTGCAACTACCGGGGGTCTGGGTTCGAGTCCCGGACTGACATGGTTGTTTCTGTGCTGTTAGCTCTAACTAATGCAGTAGTCAGCAGGGACTTCGGTCTTCGTGGGGTATGTACCTGTATCAAAAGACCTGTATAAACTACTAGTAGTTTCTACGACCCTTCTCCTTCCTATAAGTTGAAAATTTAAAAGGTTGTGCAATACTGATTTACATCAACAAAAACACTAAGAAATTCTTTCAAACATCTAAAAGAAATTATTTCTTCACTACTGTTATATTTTCAAATCCTTATATTTCATATTTTAAACCTCAGGAAGACCAGGTAGATTTTTTGGTTGTTTCGAAACACTCTACTCACTTTTTCTGCTGTAAATTTCAACTAAAATGTCTCGTCTACTCTTTATTCACATTTTATAGAATACTTAAACTGACTTTCTTTAATCCAACTTTCTTTGATTCTAAAGAACCGAAGAAGTATTTCAGCATCCATGTAGTTATTATGACACTGCTTTCAACTTCCAGGTGACTCAATCTCTTCTGAGGACTTATGTAAGTTTTCCCTTTGCATGCATCTTTGAATTAAAGATGTTTCACAATCTCCTTCTTTGCTTGAGTGTTAAGTATTGAATCTTTTATCCCTTCTCTCTCTCCGCTATCTTCTACATCCCCTGCCCTAACCCTGTGTGCTACTTTAAAAACGGAAAATATCAATGGAAACTCAGACATATTTTGATCCAAAATGCATGGTACCTTGGTACTTGGTTTCATTTCGTACCTAAAATCCGTTATCTCAAAAAAATATGTTAATGCATTTCATACTGTATGGATGTGTGTTTTACCTACCTAATGTTTTCCTTTCTGTCCTGTTCTTTCTAGCATTCTAGGCATGAATCTATTTGGCTGTAAATTTTGCCGAAAGTTAGGAGACGGCTTCACGCAGTGTGATAGGAAGAATTTTGACTCCTTGCTTTGGGCCATAGTTACAGTCTTTCAGGTATAATCTGCTTGTGTATGTTTTATTTCAACCCGCTTACTTTATCCAACTACCTATCTTTCTTTTTATTTCGTTTTAGAATGTTTATTTTATTTCGTTTTAGAATGTTTATTTTATTTTGTATGCATGATCTTTACGACTAATTAGAAAGGAAAAAATATATATAGTTAACGTGCGTGATTATCAAACGAGTCGTATGCCGTATTTTGAAAGTTATGGCGCTAAGATATCCTGTCCTTATAAACACTGGAGGTTAATTTAGCACCAATATAGAGAAAAATGAATGCGCATTATTCAAAAAGCCTATAGCAGTAATTCTTGCACCGTTTATTTATAGTTTATTATCCTTTTTTAGTGATCGAGTGATATGGCATGATCCTAATAAGAATGCTTCTCATAATACTGTTTATTTTAATCCAATATTATTAGCAGTTCTCTACTATATTAATTTGATTCAAAAGATGAATTGTAAATTTTGTACTAGATTCATATTTTACGAAATAGACGTTTTTTACTTTACACTTGTTTTCCGGATTGTAGAAAAATAGAGAGAAGTGTAAATATACACATAAATGAAACTAGATAGAGCGCTACATATTATATGAGGATCCTTCTAATGAAAAATGGACAAGTAGGAAATAAAGCATAAGGGATTAATTTATCCACGAATATCATCCATGTCTGTTTTTGTAAAGGTATATAAATGTATTAGCATAATGATACCTAGTTTATAAAAAATACTGTTGTTTGAGGAATTTTGTGACCATGCGCTGAACCTTCTTTTCATGGTTTTTCGTAGAGGACCGAAAATGTGGAAAATCGTGTGGGGAAATGTCAGGGCTCTGGGATGGATGTTCCAGCCATTCCCTACGATACCTATTTAACGTTATTACTGTTAATTTTCCAGTATGGTGACATGTAATTTAAGCAACGAAACAATTCCTGCTCAAAGCTATTGGGTCTTTTCACTTTATTTTATGCCTTAAATGACTCTAAGTTTCAAAATATCGAGTTGATGGTGTCACCACTGTCCAGAAACTTGATCAACAGATGATCCTGATGATCAAATAAAAAATGGTCAGCATACCTAGCATTATTCAAATTTGGATGCTTCCATACGGGATTTTTCTGGAATCCATATAACACCTATCACGTCAAAGTTGATATTTTCCACTGATTCTGGTGTTGATGAGTTCCTCATGAGAAGACGAAACAATCATTCACCCTATTATCGAAATATAAAGATTGTCCACTTTTCATTTGAATGATAATCGAATTTAATAAAAGGGAGATAATAATTATTACTAATTATGAAAATGATTTTTGAATTGAAATGTGTAAAACAATATTCGCAAAAAGATAAGACATATTGGTCTCTAATAATATTCTTGCTTACGCTGTTTTATTACGTTATGGGCCATTCTTCATGTCATTTTGGATATAAGCTTTGTATTCTAAAAGTTTGTGCAATATCTTTGCTCTCCCTAACTTTTCATTTACATGTGTGAAGTATAATCTTGTATCTAAAATCTCTAATTTTAACACCATTCCTACGGTAAAATACAATCAGAGACTGCTAATGTTTTATTCACGATTCAGTAATTTAAGTATTGATTTCAGAGTTCTACATATGGCAACCAAGAGCAGTTGAGTTTCAACATCTCGTCCATTGAATGACGTGAAAAATCAGTAATAGCTTTGCTTGACCGATCACGTCATTGAATGGCGGGTGATGACAGGCTCCACTTGGCCGCTTACGAAAAAGGTATGGGTAATTATTCACCACCTACTTCTCTGGTATCAATAAGAGGAAAATAAAATCTATATACTTATTAATATACACAGTCGTATCAGAATAATATGACCACCCATGGAATCACAGTATATCCACCCAAGCACGTGACAGGGTGCACATGACAAGGTCGACCACATGGAGATATAAGCGGCCGGCCAGGACAGATGAGCCATAGTGCGTAACGTGAGCACAATGGGCAGAGGTATTGATTTGACAGACGTTCAAAAAGGAATGATCATTGGCTACCTCGCCAAAGGTGGAAGCATCTCAGAAACAGCAGATTTTGTGGGCTGTTCGCGAGGTGCTGTAGTAAGGGTGAACCAAGAATGGACCGCTGGCACACCGAGTACCTCCAGACATCTCATAACTATGGATCCCCAAAGGCCATCAACCCCAGAGGAGAACGTCGCCTCCGTCGACTGGTAAAGGGCAATCGGCGTGCAACAGTGCAGAAATTGACCACTCAAATGAACGCTGGGGCACCCAGGTACGTGTCCCCAATAACAGTAGAGTGAACCCTGTTACACAAAGGGTCTCTGAAGTCGACACTGTATAAAGGCACTCATGTTAACCAAAGTCCATCGGCAACAATGCTTGAAGTTCGCACGGGACTACCGTCATTGAACAGTGGAAAAACGTTGCCTTCTCCGACGAATCAAAGTTTCAGCTCCACAGAAGTGACAGGCAGTGGGGGATACGGCGTCAGACACACGAAAACCAACACCTGGACATGCTTGTTGGTCAAGTACAGGCCGGTGGTGGCTGTGTGCATGCCTGGGGGATGTTTTCCTGGTATGACTTAGGACTGCTGATATCACTGGATGGGTCCCTGAATGCCATTGGCTACCTGTCCATCCTTGCTGACCACATGCATCCCTTCATGTTGGACATTTACCCTGGTGGTGATGGTGTCTACCAACAGGACAATGTGCCCTGCCATGTCACTAAGGTGGTGCGTGACTGGTTCCAGGAACACGACAGCATGTCTCCATTTTCCTTTGGCCGGCGAAATCGGCTGATCTCAATCCGATAGTGCACTTGTGGGACCATTTGGGTCGACAAGTTCGGCGTGCAAACCCACAATCACATCATCTTTGGAACTTCCATGCTCTACTGGAATCCGAATGGGCACATGTGCCTCTGGCAACCTTCCAGGACCTCATTGCGTCCATGCCACGCCAGGGCAATCTCGCCCCTGTCGTCTGGGCCAAGGGTGATTATTCCCATTATTAGGTAGGTGGTCATATTATTCTTATACGGCTGCGTACATTTCAAAGGAATGAAACGATGGATGCTGAAATGGATAGCGTTATAAAAACGTCACTACCGCATAATTAAGTATGAAACCAACTATACCAGATGATCTAATTATCATTTCACTAAAGGACTAATTTTTTCTATTGAAAAATATTTTTAGGAATTTTTAAGAATAGCGTTAACATTTAATGCCGATAGATGTCATTGTGAATGCTTATTCTCTAGATTATTCTCCATGAGTGTTATTCAAGGTGGTATTCAGCTTCCACCATTTTGCTTTCCAGTCATTGATGCAGGAAATGGAAGGTGGAAGCAACTAGATCAGTCTCTCCACTTGTGGATTAATAATATAATGTTAAAAATGCATCTACCCTATTACAAAAAATGGGCAATTTGTCCTAACATATAAATAAATTGCAGTTCAATTTGACAAAGAAACGGAAATTTTGAAACGTTAGTATATGAACCAATTGCCGTCATTTTGCAGTGAAAGAAACGAATTGACTCAAAATTTGATATATGAAAATCGACCTATCGATATACGAAAATCGATAGATCCAACTGAATTCACTAAAGCTAATCGTTTCATGACACATATAATTGAATCTTACATGCCCTTACATCCCAGTAGATGATCCTGCTACAGCTCTCACTTGAGACGATACCAATTATTCATTCAAAGTTAAACTATAACCACCCCCCCTCCCAAAAAAATGGCTTCTGTTCAAAACCAGTCTTTTAGAGTTTTAAATTTTTTCTATAGCAGTCATATGAAGAAGAAACAATTTTATATACCCGAGTCTATCCCTCATTGCTCTGAGCAAACTCAACTCTTTTAAAATATCTTTTTTTTAATGAGCTGTATTGAGAAGAGTATATGTGCAAAACGAAGATATAGCGTACCCGAGTGTTTTCTTTCGCTACAGTATATTAGGAATGTTTCTTTTCGGAGGGAAATTTTGCATTCATTCTGATGGTAAAGGGTTGTGTTCCTGCGATGACATCAACAACCCGCAGACAACTTGCATCTGCGACAGGAAACACTTCAACAACTTCTTGTGGGCAACCGTAACCGTTTTTCAGGTAAGGACTAGTGGTATTCAGAAAAATATAATACAGAGCAGTGGTTTTCAACATTACTTGTCTCACGGCCTGGAGAAGTACACGAAAATATCCCCCATGGCGCTAGTACTTTTTAAAGTTTTTGCCTTCAGCAATTTTTATGAATAAATGCATTTTTTTTTACTAAGCATTCAATAATTTTATAACATAATATCATTTGATTTTGAGAGTGTACTCTTCATTTTGTTAAAAAAGCAATATTTTATTACAGTATTCAGGAAATTTTAATCAGAATATATTTTCGAGTTTCGAGTACAATTTTTGGGTAAGCTAGAGGACTAACACTGGTCCGCGGCTCAACTGTTGAAAACCACTGACATAGAGCATATATCTGTGTGTCAGTATATGAGAGAGTTCTATTAAATGCTTTCAGAAATATGAAAATAAACCTTTTTTTTTTCCGAAGGTCATGAAGTCACTTTTACATATCATTATCAAATTAAAAGGAAATATTTTCTTGAGACGGGTGCTACGAACCCACATGGGTTCAGTTTGAACATGCGTTTAACTTAATAAGCTTTGAGAAATTTGCTAAGGTGGGTTTTGTTTGACCTCCGAACTGCACTTTTTTGGCACATAATGGACTAAATGAACAAATCATAAGGACTCCGAGGTCTCAGAAAAAGTTGAGGAATGGGGCCCGCTGATAGGACTGATAGTAGCCTCTCGTCAAGGGCAACCAGCGTTTTGTTTACTTGCTCTTATATAATACGAATAGTATTTAGAGGACTCACTCACGTTCACAGGGTATGACTTACCTGCACATGGGATTAAATGTCTCATCCAGGGGACAGCAGACTTTCCAAATCCTTTGGTGTCCCATCCGAGGGACAGCAGCCTTTCCAAGTCCTTTGGCATCCCATACGACGTACGGCAGCTTTTCCAAGGGTCTTGGTGTCCCATTTAGGGTTGCCAGATGAAGTGAACCACAAACCTTATTCTGGGAAGACGAAACTGTTTGAGCACATTCTCAGTCTTTCTACATACTAGCATGCTGAATGATTGCTTTTATGCTATCATAACTTACACTAAAATTAATATTACACAATTTGCACCTTGACTTAGAATTATCTTCACTTGGACACTTGACAATCCAAGAAAATGTGCCCACCATTCCGAATTATATATACACATTTTTTTTAGAACAGTTTCTTTTGTTGTAGATTCAGTCATTTTAAAAACAACTGTCGGGAGAATTTAATATTTACGTTAAATTTTATAAAGAGTGTCACTAAACTTTCGCGTAATGATTATTAATATTACATTATTTTCGTAAAAATAATACTTCACCTAGGCGCGTTTTGTGTAAGCAGACAGACTGCAGCCTGTACAGTGTTGCCATGCATTCACATCATATTTTGCGGGAAGACATTTAGACAGCTACCCACCGAAAATTTTGGAAATTATGTTGTCAGAGCCATACTGATTTTCGCAATTAATGATTTTACAATTAATGTTGAAATCATTATATTTGCACCATAAATAATTGAACAAAATGCTTCTTTTCAGTGAAAAGCACATAAATCCTTTTTTATTCCCTCTCCTCGAAAACCGAACATTTCTTTTTCCGGTCGGATCCGAACTTTTCCCCCGGAAAAACAGGCCAAAAACCGGACACTGACATCTGGCAACCCTTGTTCCATTTCTGACGATCTCAGGGTGGGGTTTAACAGATATAAATCTCAATCCTATCACAGTTGGGACTCGAACCTGGGAAATGTAGATCACGTGTCTATCACTGAGCCACCCCAGCTCCAATTCACTAGGTAAATTACAATGTGAATTAAAACTTTTTTACTTTTTTGCAAAATAATTCACAATTACTCAGAAGTGCCCAGAGGAGTTTTCCAAGGGTGGGTTGAAACATTTTGGTCCAGAGGTGTACGAAAAGCAAAATTAAGGGATGCATTTTAGTCATTGACGGTGGATTACAACGGCAAGTATGAAAGAAACAAAGCCAATAACAAAACTACGGCGAACGTTTACGGCACATTACAACAGAAATGTCCTTTGAAGACTTTCTGTATACGAATGGGACAGTGGATATTATGTAACGCTTGGTAAGAAAACAGGTAGAACGACTGTATGCAATGAAACAGTGAATGAGTGAAGCAGAGATATCTAACGAATCTAAACATTGTAAACAGGACCGCATCTACTCGGGAGGGAGGGGGGGGGGCGTAATCGAGGTAAAGACTCCTACATCATCCCAAGCTTGGAACATGCAGCAGCAAAAAAATTCATTTTAAATATGTAGCTGTTGTAATTAATTTTATTTTTTTAAATTCTATTAATAGATTTAATTTTTTTAAATCTGATGATCAGTTTTCAAATATTCATAAATATTTTAAAATAGTAGTAATGAATAAATTAGTTTCTTTTATGTAGTTTTAAAACAAATAGATTTCAATTAAATTGTAGACAAATTAAATTGCGCAAAATTAAATTGCGCAAATTTTTATGCATATTAAGCTTCCCTCTTTTCAGTAACGGAAATTTTTCTCCAGTATATTAACCACTAGCTCATACATGGTCTATTGGTTAGCGTACCTGACTACTAAACCATCAGGCATGCCCTTGTATATGTGTTTGTATTTTGTATGAGAAACCAAGAGAAGCCCAGTAGAGCTTCTGTTATCCCCATTCTTTGTATAGGGAAGTACCTTCTTCTGTCCTCCTTTTGCTGAACGGACTTGCCACCTCAACTCTTTGAGAAAACTGTTAAATTTAATAAAGACAAATATTATTAAACTAATGTATATTTCTGTTAAACTAATATATTTTTATGCATTTTTCAATAAATGTTTTAAAAACCTCTAAAACGGAGCGAGAAAATGTTGCACTGTAAGGAAAACAATTCCAGTTTCTTTACACCTCTTTTACTTTTTTCCAGCCCGATAGAGTCACTTCCACCCCTATTCCTTATTCTTTTTTCTGGATCTGCCTTGGGGCGGGGGTGGCTCAGTCAGTAGCGCGCCAGGCTCATAATCTGTAGTTCCCAGGTTCGAGTCCCAGCTGGGTCAGCGTTGAGATTTATCTCCGCAAAATTCCCCACCCTGCCCACGGTCAGTAGGGGACACCGATGGGCTTGGAAAGGCCGCCGTCCGTCGGATGGGACGTTAAGCCGTGGTCCCGTGTGCGGGAGAGCCATACCCTGTGCAGTTAAAGAACACGCTGGATGGCCTTGACGGGAGGCTACCATCTGTCTCCCAACAGCTGTTCCAGTGGATCCCCTCCCCCAACCTTCTCTGAGCCTTCGGGGTCCATGTGACCTGGCCATTTAGCCCATTGTGTGCAAAAAAAGTGCCGTTCAGAAGTAAAACAACCCAACTGGATCTGCCCCTGACTGTAACAGCCATCAGTTCAGGTGTGCAGCAGGGTTGGGTCAGCAAAGAATATACACAGTCGTATCAGAATAATATGACCCCCCCACAATTCCCACTATTAGGTAGGTGGTTATATTATTCTGATACGACTGTGTACACTCTTAATATTCTCTGAACTCAGTCGGTGGCTCGCCAGGTTCGAGCCTCAAAGGTAACTATGTTGAGAATTTTTTCCGCTAACCATGTTCTGCACTCGGTGAAAAAGGAATCCGTCTGTTAAGATAAGACATAAAGCAATGACCTCATGAAAGAGAGAGCCATACTCTCTGAACATTAAAAGAAGACGCTGGACGGCCTTGATGAGAAGCTTTGTCTTCTAACACTACCCAATCGATTCCCTTTTTCCCCAACCTTCCCTGAACCCTTCTGACATGAACAATTACTTCGTTCTGTTCATAATCGTTCCTCTCAGATGCAAACAACCCAACCGATTACAAGTTAGTGAGAATGGTGTATATTTTTTTTGCCAGTGGATTAGAAATACTCATAAAGTTAATGTCCTTCCTAGTCAATGTGTCCCGAAAACAAAAACAGGCTTTACAGAAATTTCCCATTGCTGAAAGGACACAAATCTTCTGTCAGATTCACTTTATTGTATCAGCAAACATGAGACATTAATCTTTCAAAATTAATTTCTCTCTGAAAAAAAAAAGGTCATTTCATTAGATTCCAGGAAGCATAAAAACTTTTCACATTGTGCAATGTATCCGAAAAATAATGGTGGATTTCAGAGAAAATAATATGGCAAAATAATATGCATATTAAATCGAATCAAAGAAATCATTAAAAAATAATTCTGAAAATAGTTATTAATGGAAGAAAGAAAAGATCCTTTTAGCGAATATATACACTACAGGAAATAAAAAATGCAATACTTGCAAGGAGTTATGCAAATGTGACGAAATTTAGGGTGGCAGTAGTATATGGAAATAATTAGGTTTGCAGGATGATCGAAACGATTGGACAGGCGCTAGCTGACGTCACAGGTGTGGAGCAATCAAACACAGATAAATAATGAAATAAACTCGACTATTCAATATCTACTAATAAATCAGCACTTTAACGTCGATTCAAATATTAGAGGAAAAATTGTCTGGAGCCGGGTGGGATACGAAACCATGACCTCCTGATAACATGTCAGATGCTCTGGACCACTGAGCTACCGGCCGCCGATCAATATCTCCTCTAATTAACGCTATGAGCATTCCTATTATGTCACATATAGGCGCTATTCAGGCAATTTTAGTCACAAACGGCTTTCTATTTGCCATATAGATGGAAAGCATGTCTTACAAGTATGCTACTGATAAATAATGAAATAAACTCGACTACTAATAAATCAGCACTTTGACGTTGATTCAAATTTTAGAGCAAAAATTGTCTTGAGCCGGGTGGGATACGAACCAACGACCTCCTGATAACATGTCAGGTCAACAACATGTTATCAGGAGGTCAACAAGGATCACACAGCACATGTCAACAAGGATCAGGAAGACAACATATGATCATGGAACGATAGGACCGCCGTTTGCGACACATAGCATTTGCGTGGCAGATAGCGACTACATTGCGATTGCAAAAAGACTGACAACAGGTAACACATCGAATACCCATCAGGCAGATGGTATACAACAGGCTTTTACATTTTTCCTTGCGAGCCTATTGTCTGGCACTGTGTTTGTCCCTCACATCTGCCCATATGCAAGCACGTTTTCAGTGGTGTAGTCTCAGATAGAACTGGAACTAACAAGAGTGGAGTACCATGATGTTTAGTGACGAATCTCGTTTTTGTCTTGGTCAGTACGATGTAGACAACGTACTTGCCATCATCCAGGGGAAAGGAACACCACCTTGTTCACGCAGTTCTAACACCTGGTGTCTTGGTGTGAAGTGCCATTAGTCGGACATTTTGGTCAGAACTGGTCATCATAAGGGGATCTCTTAACTGTCCAACAATACGTAACCAACATTTTTCAGCCAGTGGCTGTCACATTAATTCAGCAGCATGGAACCTTTTACCAGCAAGATAATGCCTGGCCCCACACAGCCTGCATTAACCTGCAGTATCTACACGAGCAAAACGTTCAGGTATTATCATGGCCAGCACGCTCGCCGGACTTTTCCCCTATTAAACACATCTGGGACATGACAGGCTGACAGCTCCAACAACACCCAAGAGAGTTGGGTTGTTTTACCTCTGAGCGGCACTTTTTTTCAAACCATGGGCTAAATGGCCAGGTCACATGGACCCCAAAGGCTCAGAGAAAGTTGGGGGAGGGAACCCATTGAAACAGCTGATGGGAGATAGATGGCACCCAAGAGGTGCGCCAACCACTGTTGCTGAAATGAAACAGCAACTTGCTACTATTTGACGTTCTAACCCTCAGGAGGACATTATAGAGCTGTACGATAGCCTTCCCCGCTGTGTTCGTAATGCATTGTTGAACGGGGCGGTTCAACATCGTACTATTTATACCACTTTACCAGGCAGGTAAAGTAGTTATTTTCCATATTTTTTTTGATAATGTAATCAATCACACATCTCAGTGTATGCTAACAGCTATCGGCATTTTAATAAAATGGCATTAATCCTTCCAGGTGTTGCAATTTTTTTTTCTGTAGTGTATTTTTATAACCCATTTGTTTGTATGTTTAAGTATAGCTAACACTTCTTGAAAAAACACGGTCTCGGTAGGAAGGAAGCAAATGGATCAGTTGCCCTTTCATCTGGAAAAATTGATCGAAAAAATCAATTTATATTGAATAATATGAGGTGTACAAAAATTAAGGCGTTTTCTAAAAACGAAATGTATAATCGTAATTTTTTTATTTCTTTTGTTTTCGGAAATATATAATTTATTTTTATTTATTAATATGAAAAATATTACATGGTATTATCAATAATAAGTTTTCTCTTTTTTTTAGTTTTGTTTTCAGGATCCTTTACTCTATTTTGGTATGATATGTGAATGATTTCTGTTTTGCAACTGTACTCATTAATAAATGCCTTGAGCTAAACGTTTCTGTCACGAAAATCTGATTTATTCCCAATATCTCCTTCCCTAAAATTTTTGCCATTCGCTGAAAATATTTTATTCCCCCCCCACACACACACTCTTGAAGAATTCCAGCTAACGTCCGTTCAACAATTCTTCTTTCTTCTCTGGACCACTTTGTAAAAGGGGCCGAGAACTTTGTCTTCCTCGGCCCCTTTATCATCTGGTCCATGAGATAGTGTCATCGGTGGTTGCAAATGTATTAAATAATTTTGAATTTGGATGCAAGAGGGGAGCGGGTGAAAGCCGATGGGCCTCCAAGATCAAAATTTGGTCCAAAGATGGTAGAATATCGTAAAAAATCGCAGAAAAGAGAGCAGTAAAGAGGTGGAAAAGTTTAAATAAATGTAATGTGTGTGTATAATTATAATTTAGTTAATAATAATCAGAATGTGAGTTGTTATTAATTTTGGATGCTACCAAGCTGGGCTGAGTGGAAGCATGAGGCCGGATTTAGACTGAATCGTTTCAGCCAATGAGAGGCAAGGAATTTTGGTATTGGCTGAGAGCTGAATCCAAGATGGAGGCAATTTTGAGAGCGAGCTGATTCGAAAGAGAAATGGTAGTGACGAAATTTAGAAATAAATTAGTAGAAATGGGAAAATAAAAACCAAAATAGCGAAAATTATTTAAAAAGTGGTAGATAATGCTTAACAATTTGGAGATAGTTCCACACAGTGAAACATTCACGCTGTGTGCTCTTCTCCAATGCAGTTAAATAGAGGTCCTGATATTTATGCAGGACGAGGCCAGTGGGCGAAATTGTTTTCCTAAGAGATTTTAGTGATGTGGGGATTTCCCATTCAGCGGAGGCTAATTTAGGGTTTGACAAATATTTTAAAAAATCCGTGATATCCTCAAATGTCTCCAAAAATAAGGGGCCATCAGAATTTTGAGTGGGTTCAGGTGTGGTGTTGTGATCGATGATGAAATTTAGAAGGTTGTCTATGAGGGACGAAATGCAGGCTGAATTAGAAGTTTTTTGTTTTTTGTGTGGGTCCTTTTTAGGGGGGGGGGGGGGGGATCAGGTGGTGTGGTGGGGCATTTCCTCTTCTGATTAGATGGGTCCTCAATAACAGGGGTTTGTGGAGTAATTTGAGGCGTAAGTGGGATGGGAGATGGCTGTGTACTTACGCTATGAAGTTCAGCAGGAGGTGGCTGTTGGGGCGTGTCTTCCTGTTCAGATGATGTGGGCTGAGTTTGTAGCAAGAGGGGTGGCAGGACGTTTTTTGCGATTCTGGAATGGTACACAGTCCTTGATGAGATGTCCAGATTTCTTGCACCACTTGCAGAGAAGGGAGACGCCAGAGTAGAAAACGGTGGCCGAAACATTTTCTATTTGTAGAAAATTGGGGATTGCCTTTTCCATCTCTAGGTGCAAATTCTTGTCCCCGTTTGGATCGATTCCAAATCCGGTATTCCGAGATGTTCATCAGTTATGCTGGTGACAGTTCCAAAGGGACTAAGGACTGCGGCTACAGCCTTGTTAGTGATGAAAAAAGGCAATTTTGAGATGGAGACTTTCTTAGCAGGATAGCTGAGTCGATTTACATCCACTTGGTGTCCGTTGAAGAAGTCGGAAGGGAGTGCTGCAAAATTGTCTGACGAGAAGATGAGAATGGAGGTGGAGTTGTTGATTCTCTAAGCAATGGAGATAGCAGAGGGATTCACATGGTTGGCGATTAGAGTCACAATAAAATCATAAGTTAATCCTGGGTGCTTCAACCGAAATGAACGTTTTAACCGAACATCATTCTTGTAATCCATAGTGAGGTCCAAATATTCTAGAGAGCTATATCCAAAACACGTCTACTTTCGTCGAAATCCGAAATTGGAACGTCCATGCATGAAAAACATCTGGGTGACGTTATTGGTCCAAAAATTTCACCTTTTTTACTTTTTCTTACTTAAATGGAAAAAGATTGAATTCGAAGTATCAGGGACCGAAAAGCACAACCTGGATTTGAACTCAAGAGAGTTGTTTTGAATTTCCGCAATGTTTGACGTTATGATCTAAATTTTTTTAGTATCTCCCTGTGGAAATATACGCTGAAAAGCTATGTCAGCAGTTCAGACGCTAATGGTTGACAGGAGAGAAATTTTGCGTCATTCCACTCAAAAGCAGTAACTGGACAAGAGTTTGCAGGAAAGATATTCCCAAGTTTGGTTTCAAAGGGGCATAAGGACTTCAAGAAAATATTTTGTTTCTCAGAGACTCTAATCTAATAGACCGTTGAACTGCCAGCTCGGGTAAACTTTGGATGCTTTGATCTCTATTTATTCATTCTTGTTTTTTTTTTTCAAAAAGACTAAGGTGTACCAAAGTAAACCGTTTCATGACTTCTGCAGTTGTCTTTTAGTCATTTTGCGAGTATGTCGAAATTTGTCAACGGATTTTCTAAGTATTGTTGTGATCATTCAAGTCAGCAGAAATTATATTCTGATGCAAGGAGAAGAGACATGCATCAGCAGGAGGTTTTCCAAGAGGGAATGGGTAGGAAAAACAGAAATCAACGTTTCAACATAAAATTATTCATATCCAGCCGTTCTTAATGATTACATGACCATGATGATGCTATTGTCATTGTAATGACAATGCGGGGTCATGTAATCTTAATGATTACATGACCCCGCATTGTCATTACAATGACAATGCGGCAATCATGCATATACAGCAGCATATATATCATGCATATACCATAGTATGACTAAGGCTGCCTGAAGACAAAGCGAGGAAAGGGAAACTTATTGAAAACACATGTAAAAGTTTATTTTCTTGTTAATAAATAAAACTGTATCATATGCTTCTAAAACAAAAGGAAACGTAAGAAAAAAATCAAGATTACATTTCATTAAGGAAAAACATTAATTTCTGGTACACCAAATATTATTCATCCTCTTTTACATTTTTTTACTGTTCCTTCAATTACGGGGAGGAGAGGTGAATTAGACCTCCTAGGAAACCCACCAGGTTGTGGCAAATTGATATCAAGTAATGTGAATTCAAAAGGAGATGACTTTAATTATTAACATATGTCAACATGCATAGAGAGAGAGAGATGTTAAAATATGCTAAGAAAACAGTCGATTCCATTCTAGTGTTGGGCTCTAGCTTGACGTAGTTCCTATAAAGAGAAACTTTATGTGTAATAAAAGCATATATATTAGACTAGGATATGAGATTTAACAACAACAACAAAGTGAAATCTTGATCACTGGCTGGTAGCTCAGTGGTTAGAATATCTGACATGTTTTCAGAAGGTCGTGGATTCGAATCTCACCGATGGAGTAGGTGCCCTTGTTATCACTATACCCAGTGATAGGAGAATACAACAGCAAAGAAGTGGCTTCAAATAAAAATATTATTTAAATTAAGTTTTCTATTAATTTTTCCATGGGTGTCAGAAGGGAGGGTAATTGCTCCCTCTTCTAAGCCCCATGAGGAGGGAGCTAACTTTAATTTCACTGATGACAACAATGAGAAAATTTAATCTACATGATATATTATTCACTTACGCCTCGAAAATTTATAATTACATGTCATAGAATAATAAATATGTTAAAAGCATATTATTAGCATAAAAATTCGTTTCTTAAAATTAATTTTTTGACCGTCCTTCAATTACGGGTAAGAGAGGTCAATTAGACCACCTAGGAAACTCACCTGGTTGTAACAAAATGATATTCAAGCACTTTTAGAAATCATGTGATACTTGTGTATAGAAAAGTAAAAATATAATTTTATGCTTTCGGTAAGTTTTTGTTTCTAATGTTAAATAATATGAAAATCATATATTAATTAATTGTTTTCAGATAGTGTTTGTTTGTTACAATTTTTTATCACATGTTTTAATATCTTGTTTTATGTATCATTAAATTTCTGAAATATTTTAAGTTACTGTTTCGTAATGGAAAAAAATTGGAGGGAGTTAATATTTTACCCTAGCAGGTAATAAATGTGTTTTATTTCATTTGGTAATTTAAAGGTTATTTTCAATTGGACCCCAGTTGGTAATAAAAATACTTTATTTCAGTTGGTAATTCATAATAATTTGTTGCTATTAAAGTTCTATATTTTTTCCATTTTTGAAAAAAAAATGAACTCTACTTATAATCAAAAAAGTAATGGGTTGTGTAATTTTCTCTCTGAGCAGTACTTCTATGAAAACAATTGGCTAAATAGCATTTCAAATGCCTTTAACAGTTCGGCAGGGAAGTGAATCCGCAGGAATAAATTGTGCAAGGAAGATGGAAATACCATCAAGGCCATCCAGTATTTCTTTAACGTGCACAACGTAGGGCACTGAGTATGGCACAGGATAAAGCCCAACAGTGTTCCTTTTCTCACAGAGTGTAGAAAATCTAAATACATGGTAAGTGGGGATTCGAACCCAGGAACGCCATGTTATGAGACTCACAGGGTACTGACTGAGCCACCTGCCACTTCGGAAAAATACTGGAGTCTAATCATTTGCATTTTATATAAGTTTATTATACCATAGCCGTCCCATGGCCGAGTGGTTAGCGCGCTTGGCTACTGATCTAAGGGACCTGGGTTCGAGCCCCGGATAAGGCATGGTTGTATGTGTTGTTTTTCTGCTGAGGTCCTGCCATCCTCTCTGATCTTCTACTTTGGCATATAAACTGACAGGCTCCTGTCAGACCTCTGTGGCAAGCAGCTGCTTGAGGGGGTATTTATTTATTTTTTATTTTATTATACCATACAAACTTTCGAAAACTAACATAATTTACTTGTGTATCTTTTAATATGCAATAAATTTTACAAAAACAGGGAAATTTGTCATAACCTGGATACATTTAAAAATTAAATGTTCTTGGGGTAACAAGTTCATTGACAATATTAGGCTATTACGTTTTTGAAATTGTAATGAGAGAATAACTATAGATGATACATGTAAACAGAAATGTTTTAAAAGAATCTAGAGAAATATATGATTATTTAAATATAATGAGAGAGAATGGATAATATAAGTATGATAGATCACCTATTAAAATAAATAAATAAAGTGCAAGTTGCTTAATTCATGTTATTTAAAAAAAAACTAATAGGGATTTGGGAGACAAAGTGTACATTGTTGAATCCTCATTTACTGATCATTAGCGATTTATTATGCATTTGGATCAAGTTAGTCTGAATCCAGTAAAGACAGGACCAGGAATTCGATTGAGAAACTAGGAATTTTGTTAAATAGTATTATAAATTTGAAGAACATGTAAAAATTTTAGATTTCAGTGATGTGTATAACAATTGTTCAGATGTAAATGTTGCATATGACATTGACATAAAATAATACATTTCTGCACATATAATAATATAAATCAATCACCGCTTTTGGCACATCTTGATTTCTAGAGGCACCCACTGTGGCAGCTTTCAGTGGCGGCAATGGGAAGCGAAAGAGGGGATGCCATCTGAGCTAATTTATGCTCTCATTGTTCAGTCGGATCTCATCGCTTTAACGGACTCTTGTGTAACTTTCAGGAACAACAGTAATGGAAAAGGGAAGTTATTGCTTACTCCTGTTAAATGTACAGTTGGCAGTTCCATTCCTTTTTATGTTGTAGTAAACTATTTTACAGTTTCCTTCATTAGTATAGGAATTTTGCTTTCCTTATGTAAGGCCCAGGTTAAGAAAAAAATTATGATAGGGGGGAAGGCTGGAGAAAGATAAGGAGGGAGGGGCAAGAAACTGGTTTTCCATTCCAGTAGAACATTTTCCTCTTCGTTTCAAAGGTTTTTAAAAAAATATTTTTAAAATATGCAAAATATGTAAAAAGTTAATTTTTGGCGCTATTATTGCTACCATCATTCTCAAGAGGGAGGGGGGAGGGGGTCATGTCCCCCTCGCCCCCCATTCTTGACTCAGTCATGCTTATATATATATATACACTGGTGCTCAAAATTAAAGGATAATCGACTAAAACATATGTAGCTGCCGATATGTGTAAAAAATGCACTGAAAATGGGAGAACATGGAAAATACGCTGCGTGGAAAACTATCCCGCATTTACGGTTGCCTCAGGCAAGCTGGATTATGCAAACTAGGAATATATTAAAAGACACCGATTCTTTGCAGAGCTGATTATGTCTCAAAGACGTCGTATGGATGATTTTCAGTGGGGGAGAGCGATAAGAAGGATGGAAGCAGGTAATTTCCAGACGGAAGTTTCCAGGGCATTGAATGTTACACAAAATGCCCTCTCGAGACACTAGAGACAGTTTCCACAAGAACAAGGCCGTCCCAGAGTCACAACTGCTGTAGATGATCGCTGAATGAATTTTACTGCTAGACAGAACAGGGTGATGACCACTAAGCAACTGTTGGAGCTTGTAGCAACTACAGGAAAGTGGGTTTCAAGGCATACCCTCTTTCCCCATAATGTTTGCAAGAGACGTGAGCAATGCCTTTATGCCTGACCTGTTATTTGTGTCCCTCTAACTCCCGCCGCCCAGAGAGCTTGTTAAACGTGTAGTTGCCAACATCATACTTGGAATCCAGACCAGTGGTCGCATGTTATATTCACAGATGAATCGCGATTCAGCTTAAGTACTGATTCGCGACGTATTCACATCTGGAGAGAACTAGGGAGCCGCAACAATTCTTTGAACATCAGAGAAAGGGACTACAGTGGTGGCCGTGGTGTGATGGTTGGGGTGAATCATGATGAATGAGCATATGGGCCTGTATATCTTTCCGAGTGGCTCTGTTATTGCCCTCCAGTACAGAGACGAGTTCCTGAACCTATATGCCAAACCATTCTGGGGAGCTGTTGGTCCAGATTTTATTCTTATGTACAAAAGCACCAGACCTCATTGTACTCATGTGGTTGACAATTTTGTTGAAGAGGAAGATATGTGCTGAATGAAGTGGCCATCCAGATCTTATGACCTCAGTCCCATTGAAAATATATGGGATGCTGTAGGAAAATGCATCGGAGCTCAAAAGCCCAATCCTAGAAGCCCCGAGGAGTGGTCATTACACATTAATCCCTCAGGACCTCATCAATACCCTTAAAACAGTATGAGGAGTCGCTTGAACTGCATGGCTCTCAGGGGTGATCATGCTCCATATTAACATACTTTAAGTATTGTTCCATGATTGCTCCTTCATGTCAATTGCATGATTATTATCTTAACGCATGCACATTATAGGATTATGAATTTCTTCTGCTTGATTTACATTTGTAATGTAATAATAAACCTCTTTATCAAATGTTATTGCATTCTCTTAAAAATACTTCGAGTTATATACGAATTTATATTCTATCCTTCAATATTGAGCACCAGTGTATAAATATATATTTAAAATTTTAATAATGAATAAAGTTGACTTTCTTGGAACATTCGTTTATTAGGTTAAATAATCAGAAAAAACAGTGAAAATTTTAGGACCAAATATTTTTTTAATTCAGAGGTACTAAATTCAGTTTAGATCTTTTAATGTGGATTGGTATGAACCAACGAGGTATTACTAGAGAGCATACCGGCAACCTCTGCCATGATCATTTCCAAAAATTAAGCCTTCTCGAAAAAAGGCAGAGAGAGGTGTTTGTAATGGTGGAGCCATGGAGGTAGGAAGAGGAGGAGGCACCCTATCGCTTGAAAAGTAACCGAGCGTCGCCATGTTGCTTCTACTCGTAAGCGTCCTATCACTGTGCTAACAAACGACAGAATGTGTTTAAAAATGGTACGTGCGTAATATACGAATGCGTCAATAGGTTTGCGAAAACGATCAGAGATAACATTTCATAGGTAATAAGTAATGCTGAAGTTTTGTTTTGTAAATTGAAACTTTTTTTGTTATTTCAACTTTTTATGACAGTAGCGTAGTTAGGGCCTGCGGAAGGGGGTAGGGGAGAGTGGATTGCAAAAGCTTGTTGACGGGGGTTGGGAAATTTTCCAGTGTTTTAAATGTAAACTGACTAAATAAAGATTTATTTTAAATTCATAGAAAATATAATAAATCAAGAAACGGGAGAGAACGTAGTACCCACATTATTCATTTCCTATGCTTTTGATACCTTACTGAAATGCAACAGAATTTCTCTGTTATATTAATGAGAATATAAATTGGAAGCTCCACAGGTTCTGAAATATGCTTTAATGGAAAAATGTAACTGAAGATTAATTAAAGATCATAATGATATCTATTTAATATCGATTTTCAATAATATTAGTTTATTATTTAAATAGTTGTGGAAGCTGGAATATTAAATAATAATCTTCAATGTTATACCAGTGAGAATCTATCCTGGAAGCTCTATAATTTCTAAAATATGCATTTAATGGAAAAATGTGACTGAAGATAAATTAATCATCATAATCAAATCTATTTAAATACCGGTTTTCAAAAATATTCGTATAGTATTTAAATAGTTGCGGAAGCTGGAATACTAATACTCTTCCATGTTATGCCAGTGAGAACCTAATTTGGAAGCTCTATAACTTTTAATATATGCATTTAATGGAAACATTTCACTGAAGATAAATTAAATATCATAAGGAAATCTATTTAAATATCCATTTTAACATTGGAAACTTTTGAGTAAGCAATGACACAACTTTGAAATATGCGGGTTGTTGTTGGGTTGGGTTGTTTTACCTCTGAGCGGCACTTTTTTTGCACACCATGGGCTAAATGGCCAGGTCACATGGACCCCGAAGGCTCAGAGAAGGTTGGGGGAGGGGACCCACTGGAACAGCTGTTAGGAGACATATGGTAGCCTCCCGTCAAGGCCATCCAGCGTGTTCTTTAACGTGCACAGGGTATGGCTCTCCCGCACACGGGGCCACGGCTTAACGTCCCATCCGACGGACGGCGGCCTTTCCAAGCCCATCGGTGTCCCCTACTGACCGTGGGCAAGGCGGGGAATTTTGCGGAGATAAATCTCAACGCTGACCCAGCTGGGACTCGAACCTGGGAACTACAGATTACGAGCCTGGTGCGCTATCGACTGAGCCACCCCCGCCCCGAAATATGCGGGAGGCGGGGGCGATTTAACATAGTTTATATCAGGCACCATACGTTTTTTCATTTGGTATTTGCTACAAACTTTAAATTAGTTTTATGTAGCTTATATAAAAGATAAGGTGTCATTTGACATATTCCAAAAATTTGCATTTTGAATTTTTCCCTGGGGAGAATTTCCTTCCCAAAGTTCCGCTGAATCAGGACCGGATCTAGAAAAGAATCGAGGTAAAGTCGGTGGGGGGAAAAAACTTAATCGACCTGATATTCCAATGCAATATAGCATTTTCCCCTCCGTTTTACAGGTCTTTAAAAAAATGAGGCACAAGTTTATTATTCAATAGCATGAAATATAAATAAGTTTAATAATTTTTTTGTGCCTATTACCCTTATTAGCATTCACAAGGGGATGGGGACTCACTAGATTCGGCCCTGCATTGGTTGTTTTAAAATCAATCCCTATTTTATGAAAAAGATGCTGCATAGCTTTCATCTGACACGTAATTTGTTGACTAACCTTAAGTGGGGGTTAAAAAACTGTGTTTAAAAACAAAAGTGAATGCAAATCCGAAGCCGAAAAATTACAATTTTCATAAAAAAAAAACCATTGACCTTCCAAAAAAAAATCGATTTTATTTAGCAATAATTGTAGAAATAAGTCTGCTAATTTAATCAAAGGGTTACAATCACTATTACTACAAAACGAATATATAAAGCTGAATAAGCTTTAAATGCTGAATAAGAATCTTTTTCGTACATGAAACAATTGCGATTTTATTGAGCAGTATTCGTATGAAACATTCAACATTCAGATTTATTGCAATTGATGCGCAGCGCGTGGCTTTCTGAGTAGGAACAACATCACTAGTGTAGCCGTCGTGTTCCGCGGAACGACGGTCACTAGTGTAGCCGTCGTTCTCCGCGGCTACACTAGTGACCTATTCTAAGAGATAGTAAGGGAGTCTCCCCCTCTTCCTATAGATGTTGCACTGCATTTAAATGCTGTGAATAAAATTCAACAAAGGAATTCCACTAGTTCCACTATTATTTTAACACAGTCGTACAGCCAGTTATTCTGCTCGTTAGAAGGACCCAAGATAGCACAGATACCTGTGCCAAAATAGCATCTTGAAATGCTCTAGCTCCAGAGAAATTTTGGTTCACTCGACGACGTTACTGAATTGGAGTCTAAGAACTCCTACAGGATATAGCCGTCCCATGGCCGAGTGGTTAGCGCGCTTGGCAACTGATCTACGGGACTTGGGTTCGAGCCCCGGGTAAGGCATGGCTGTTTGTGTCGCTTTTGTGCTGAGGTCCTGCCATCCTCTCAGACCTTCTACTATGGCATGTAAACTGACAGGCTCCTGTCAGACCTCTGTGGCAAAGGAGCTGCTTGAGGGGGTATTTATTTATTTTATTTTTAGGATATCACAGGTCACAGTTACGGAAAGAAGGAAGTTAACAATGTTTTTTCCATGGTATTTTAGCAGCTTGTGGCGGTGATGTTTAAATATAGTGATATATGTTTGATCATTAACCCTATAATATTTTGCTTTAATACTAGTAATTAGTGAAAAAGAGACATCCAGGATGGCCTGTTCACTTTTTGTGCTATGCATTATATTTTATTTCTGTGTCGGAAATGTTACACCACTTTGTTTCTCCGATGCGACTCCTAGCTCCTTTGATGATTTATTATTGAATTGGAAAGTGATTTTTATACTAGTTTTGTTCATGAGAGTATTTTGCAATATGTAATTCCTTATTTGGTTTCTTGGAGTGGTATTTTTACTACTAAGAATGGTAGTAGATGTCTGAAGATTGGGGAGTACGCTGCTTTAAGTGGCCTATTCATAAGTAATGAGGAAGATTACTGTTGAATGATAAACAGTTCACACTCTGGTTGAAAAAAAAATACCCCCTCAAGCAGCTGCTTGCCACAGAGGTCTGACAGGAGCCTGTCAGTTTATATGCCATTGGCGAATATATTCTGCTTATGCTCCTGTCGTAAAGATGACAGTGAAGCTATAGAAATCAGCAAAAGAATAGTTGTTGCGGTCTCTGGACAGCTTTAATAACTCGCCATCCATCATGCCAATTATCGAAACCTGTATTGCAAAAAAAAAAGGCTGCCACGGAGTAAAACATACGGAAACTTATTTGTGCCATCATACTGAAGGTAATTAAATGAAATAAAATACGATAAAAATTAAATTTGACATAATATTAATCATCTTAGTGCTAGTTTGTTACACAAGTATGTTACAGAAATTAGAAGATAAAAAAACATTTGGATAAAAAAAAAATTAGAAAATTCTCATATAGAAGATAACCAGATTTCCATTGGTAAAAATCCATGATATTCAGTAAATGTCCCCAGATTTCTGAAATGGACATTTCTGTAAATGTCTCAATTGCTTTGTGATAATTTAGCTTTCTAATTTTGAAAATTATCAAATATATGAAATACATATATATTGTTTAAGGAATTTTTATACCATACAGAATAATAAAAGCTATCAGTATCTTCTTTTTTTTTTTCTAAGAGACTCATTTAATCATAAAATTAGATGCAAGACATTGAAATTGGTAGCACTTAAATGATTGCTTCTTGTACTTTGATTATTTTATGTCTACTATGTACCTAACAGACAAGAATATCTCATTAGGTAATAATAGACTTCTAAATTGCTATTTTGGAAAATATACTCTGAAATAGTTGCACAGAAAATGTGCATTGAAAATAGAGTTGTTTTTGAGTTTATAAAACTTGTAATGTTCTTTAATGTGAAATTAAGTAAAGGTAAATTCCTCATCAAACAGCTGCTCACCATAGAGATCTGACAGTAGTCTGTCAGTTTAATATGCCCCAGAAAAAAATTCACGATGAAGGGAATATCCATGCTTTATATAGTATTTGAACCCTCGGTGTTTTAGGTAGATAAGAATTTTGAATGCTTGGCCACCAAGGTAACTAGAATTGTTTCTAAATAATTAGCAAAAATTATGTAAAAGAATTGACTATGGCAATTGTCTTCATTTTCATTTGAAAACAAATGTTATGAATGGCCACAGAGTAGTAATGATAACCACCAAAATTCAAAGGAATTACTGGAATATAGATATATTGACTTTAGTTAGTACCCTTTACAGGTATGATACTTCCTCATCGTTGCATGAATTTCATTGGTCATTGCTTTATGCTGCATGTGTTATTCATCTATGGGTGTTCGAGTCCCAGCTGGGTCAGCGTTAAGATTTATCTGCAAAATTACCCTTCCCAGGTCAGTAGGGGACACCAATGATCTTGGAAAGGCCCCTGTCAGTTAGATGGGATGTTAAGCTGTGGCCCCGTGTGTAGGAGAGCCATACCCTGTGCACGTTAAAGAACACATTGGATGCCTTGACGGGAGGCTACCATGTCTCCCAACAACTGTCCCAGTGGGTCCCCTCCCCCAACCTCCTCAGCCTTTGGGGTCCTTGTGACCTGACCATTTAGACCATGGTCTGCAAAACAAGTGCTGCTCAGAGGTAAAACAGCCCAACCAATCTATGGGTAATTTAGAAAGAATAATAATAATAAAAAAAAATAATAATAAATACCCCCTCAAGCAGCTGCTTGCCACAGAGGTCTGACAGGAGCCTGTCAGTTTATATGCCACAGTAGGAGATCTGAGAGGATGGCAGGACCTCAGCAGAAAAACGACACAGACATCCATGCCTAATCCAGGGCTTGAACCCAGGTCCCTTAGATCAGTAGCCAAGCATGCTAACCACTCGGCCATGGGACGGCGAAAGAATAATATTGAGTTTTATTGAACAGTTAATAAAACATATGAAAGCAAACATGGATGGTAATCATGGTTTAGTAGGATTGGAAGAAAAGGGATTGTTACTCTTGTTTACTTGTTGTAAGTAGTATAATTATGCCTTAGAAGCATAATGAAGTTTTTAAGGGTCCGGGCATATAAATATATTGTTAAATATTAAATGTTGTCATCAAATCAGTATCCTCCTTTGAGAATGCTAATATCAGAATGGAGGCAAAAAAATTAATGTATATATTATATACAACAAGGTCATGGGTTTGTATCCCAGCCGGCTCAAGACAATTTTTCCTCTAAAATTTGAATTGACGTCAAAGTGCTGATTTATTAGTTAACCTTTATACTTAAATATGACCTGAAAAGTAAAAAACATATGCACCACCAATGATAAAATTGCTTTCTCAATTTATATTAACTTCAGAGAAATAAAAAAAAAAATAAATAAATACCCCCTCAAGCAGCTGCTTGCCACAGAGGTCTGACAGGAGCCTGTCAGTTTATATGCCACAGTAGGAGATCTGAGAGGATGGCAGGACCTCAGCAGAAAAACGACACACACATCCATGCCTAATCCGGGGCTCGAACCCAGGTCCCTTAGATCAGTAGCCAAGCGTGCTAACCACTGGATAGGTAAAACTGCCTTCACTTACCAGTTCGAAAATGCTGCCTTGGTTGTTCAGTGGTATCACTTTGGTTTGCGGTGACACTGCGATTGCTGAGGTCTAGGTATGGATGGCATGACCATTTGTTCTGTCATATCTTCCTCAATAACAAAAAGTGTTCACTTGTTGATATGCCAATAAAAATGCCAAACAACTAAAATAAAATTGTCGGCTTCACATTTTCTTTTGAAGTTAATATGAATTGAGTAAGTGATTTCAATACTAACATTATGTTTCACTTTTATTTTTTACTTTTTAGGGCACATTTAAGAAAATGTGTATGTTTTCAAAATTTTTCTTAATCTATTTTTCATATCAATTCCATATCCTCCTCAAGCAGCTGCAGTCACAGAAGTCTGACAGGAGCTTGTCAATTTATATGCCATAGTAGAAGGTCTGTGAGGATAACAACACCTCAGTAGAAAACGCAAACATCCATGCCTTACCCGGGGCTTGAACCCAGGCCCCTTTGATCAGTAGCCAAGTATGCTAACCTCTCTGCCATGAGATGGCATCAATTCCATAACTGATCATTTTCTTTTATTATTGAAATGTATTTAGCTGACAACCTTTATATTCAGCATGATATATTTCATTTTTGTGAACTATACTTAGCTTTCAAAAATATGCCATTTTACTATACAGTTTCAAACTTGCCATGAGTGTGAAAAATTAAGTTGCACTTCTAGTGGACAGCAATATAAAGGGAATTTTAAATAGAAATATAAGAAAAATAATTCTTAAAACACTTTTGGTAATCATTTCAAAGAGAAATTTGCTTGAAATGTTAGATGGCTTTATAAATAAATACATTGTAGTATGCACACTTTGAATCTATATAATCAGAAAATTGCCACACCAGTAAAAGAAAAAAGGAGAAAAATTGAAATATTGATAATAAGATAGCTGATAATTCAGATGACATTTTTAGCCACATTAGTGTTTACTAAGTCCTTCTTTAGTTCTCATTTGAAATTGATTTTAGTTTATGCAACAGTGCATATAACAGAGGTATAAAGCAAGTTTATAAAACCCATGGAAATATTTATAGGAGAGTCTTAGTAAAGAAGTTGGAAGCACCAGGAATTGTTATTACACTTCAAGCATGAATTCTTCATATAAACATTACAAATTGTAAAATAAAAAGCAACAAAATAAACCTTGATAATACATATTATTTGTAATATTCTATACATGTTATTTGTAAAACTCGCCAACAGCTCTGTTATTTCATATTTAGTGATCTGTAAAGATATATGTATTAAAACTCCTAAATATTTGAAAATTGCGAATTATATTATTTGATTAATGCTAATCGAAATAAAAAAAAATTTCTAATTATCATTTTCATTGTTTTCAATGGAAACTTCGTGACGTTCACATTTCACCACCAAAATTTCATATTTCTATCATTAATACATCATTGCAATATTTGTTTGAAATTTTGGAATTTTAAATCTTTTTCACCATTAGAAGGTGCAATTATAGTGTTCGAAAGATTCCGAAAGTGTGAATCATAATATTTTATCAATTCCAATCTAACCCTAAAAAGAGTTTTTTTGTTTATTTCTAAATAAAATTATCTCCTAAAACAAAAAATTGTGTTCTCCCCCCTCCACTCCTGGGTTTAAGAGGTCAATTCATTGTTGCCAATGGAAACATCATGGTATTCACATTCCACCACCAAAATTAAAAAATTTAATATTATAGTTTAAATATGTCATTTGCAATATTTGTTTGGAATTTGCAAATTTAGAAATTTAAAAATTAGAGGGCAGAATTATAGTTTTAAGAAGATTTGAAAAGTGTGAATCATAATATTTAATCAATTCCTATCTAATCCAAGAAGAATTTTTCATTTATCTCTAGAAACAAACAATTATCTACTAAAAAGGTGTGTTTTACCACCCCCTCTGGGTCTAAGGGGTCAACTTATTGGCAATGGAAACTTCATGAATTTCACATTCTGCCACCAAAATTTCACATTTCTAGTATAAATATATCGTTTGCAATATTTGTTTTAGATTTTGGAATTTTCAACTTTTCCACCACTAGAGAATGTAATTATAGCTTTAGAGAGATTCGGAAAGTGCATATCGTAATATTTCATCAATACCTATCCAACACAAAAAGAATTTTTAATATTTCTGCGTAACAAAAAAATTTGATATATACAAATGGTCAGACAGATGAGAAAGCAAAACATTATATTGGTTTCTTTGAAAACAAGATAAAAAGAATATGTAAAATTTGACCATTTCACCCAGATTACAGCTAAAATCGATTTTAACTAACTTGTTTAACAATAGTCTGAAATCAATTTTATCAAATGCTTTTGAAAAGTCAGTGTAAATAATATCTAACTGACTATCGCAATCAAATGAGTCTGTAATATTTTTACTATGACACAGTAGATTGGTAATTGCCAAATATTTATGCAAAAATCCATGTTAGTTTGGAGAAAACCAGTTTTTTAATTGTGAAATTTTTGCATGTATTTTGGATTCAAAGATTTTAGAAAATTGCGATAGAATAGCAATAGGTCGATAATTTTTGATATCATATTTGTTTCCTTTTTAATTATGAGTGTAATTTTTTATTCCTTCCAAGCACTTGGGAACTTATTTTTTCTAATTGAAAGATTAATATTAAAGGAGAGTAAACAAAACTATGAGCACATCCCTTAATAATGAAAGAAGGAACCTCATTGAGGCCAATTGACTTTGACCCCTTTAAATGTTTAATAGCCTGTCTGATGTCATCGACAGTTATTTTTAATGTTAACAAGATCGAGAACATTAATTTCTTTATCGATGGAATCAAAATTATCACTGTTGTAGAAGTGCTTGAAACATAAATCGATTAAAGTATCACCAATGGTTTTAAAATCAAACAATTCATTACCTTGACATTTTATAACATTAAATACTGTCTCTCCTCTGTTATTTCTGTTACAAAAATTCCAGAATTTCGTAGGATCAAATCTTAACTCATTTTCAACTGTAGAAATATAATTCTTATAAGCTGATTTTATTTTCTGTTTTATTAATTGCCTATACATTTTATAATTATCAAAATCTGAACTGTTATTGTATTTTCTATAAATAAAAAAAAATACCCCCTCAAGCAGCTGCTTGCCACAGAGGTCTGACAGGAGCCTGTCAGTTTATATGCCATAGTAGAAGGTCTGAGAGGGTAGCAGGCCCTCAGCAGAAAAATGACACAAACAGCTATGTTTTACCTGGGGCTCGAACCCAGGTCCTTTAGATCAGTAGCCAAGCACGCTAACCACTTGGCCATGGTTCTATAATGTTTACAAAATTTATTTTTCAATTTAATATCTTTGATAATCTCTGGAGTGTAGCAACATGGTAATTTCCTTTTATTAACCCCACATTTAGGAACGCAGGAGTTAATAATTCCAAATAATGTACTATTAAAAAAAAAAAGAGACAGTGTTATCAATAGTGTCAAATAAATTCAGAGCATTCCAATCCAGTCCCTAATGAGATCATACAATAATAAGTATGATCTCATTAGCTCTTTCTATAATTAGCTTTAGTAACATTGTTACTTTGATGTTTAATAATGGAATTGTTTATAGGAACAAAAGTTTCAAGAATTGGATAATAACCATCTTCAGTTAAAAGAACATTGGAAACATGATTAACATTAACTCTATAACTTCCTAATGAGGATAAAACAAGATTCAGAATATTGTTAGTGTTTGGGATGTAATTACACTAGTAAGTTATTGTAAGACATAAAATTTAATAAACTAGATTCAACTAGAGAGTTTGTTCTGTTTAGGTAATCTGAAGTGTTCTAGTCGAGAGATGGAACATTAAAATCTCCAACTAAAATTAAATGATCACGAATTTCTGAAAGCAATTTGAGACTTCGGAAAAAATCTTCAAAAAGAGCAACATTTGTAAGAGGGTGGAAATAAACTACTACAATATACAATTTCTTATTATTCGGAAGAACAACTTTAAGGAGAATATTTTCAACATTTCTGTTGCCACTTAATTCAATATGCACAATATTTTTCTTTATCGCAATCAAAACACCCCCACCATGACTTGGTTAATTAGTTTGGTATTCCTGTCTGACCTAAATACATTGCACCTGTAGACAATGTCATAATCAGAAGACAGGTTTTCAAGTCAGATATACAGGTCACAGGTTTTTGTTCATAAACCTCTGACATTCTGATAATAAATGTTAATATACATATCAAGCTCATATCATATCAGCACTTTAATATATCTGTTAGAGCAGTAATGACAAGCTTTTTTATGACACCTACCAAAAATTAAGCTTTTCTCAATATGACATTTAATGATTCTTGATCTTGAATTGATATTTACAAATATATGTTTTTTTTCACATGTTTCATCTTCACTGAAATTATTACTCTTCTTGAAAAGCTGTTCAAAACTTCTGTAGAATAAATATTTAAACACTCTTAATAACTTTTCCTGTGAAATGAATAAGTTTTTTTAAAAACAAATGAAAAACATATATCAGCAGAAACTGTCTTTGTGATTAAAACATTTACCACAATAGAAAGCCAAATTATGATTGTACCAGCCACATGGCCAGGCATCTAGTAATACATTTTTTTAGCACATTTGAAGAAAAGTGATTTGATATTTTTACTTTTTGGTCTGCTTGTCTGTCCCATCGTAGACATTCAAGTGTTTTTGTTTTTAGAGATAATTTAATAATACTTTAATAGATATTGATGAAATATTGTGATTTGTACTTTTCGAATTTCACAATACCTTTAATAGCTCCCTCTAGCAGTGTAAACAATGTAAAATGCAAAATCTTTAAATGAATAGCCCTATCTGGTCTAGTGATTACTGTACTTGACTACTAAACCAGTGGGCATGTCCCTGTGTGTATGAATTTATATGTTCTATGAGAAACTAGGACAAGCCTAATGAAGCTTCTAGGTATTTCCTCCATTTATACCTTTTCCTTTTTAAATATTAAAAAAATATTGCAAATGATCTATGGTAGAAATTTTGTAGTAGTGTGTGATGGACAAGAAGTTTGCATTGGCTGCAATGATTTGTCTCGTTATAACCATGGATGAGAAAAGGCAACTTTTTGTTTTAAAAGGTAAATAATATTTTTTTTTGTTTTATAGGTACTAATAAAATATAGCTGTGTATTTTCCCAGTCATTCTTTAATTCGAATTTCCACTGTGTAAAGGGTGTTAAATGTGAAAAAAAAAAAAAAAAAAAAAATTCTTTGAAAATGAGCACCCTATATTTGCCAATAAATAATAATAAAAATAACTAATATGTTATTCTTCTAGTTTTATAGTAAAATATACATAGGTAGTGCAAATATAGATACAAATCCTCAAGTTTGTATTATTATTATTTTTTCTTCAAATAACAATTTTCATTTTTCTTAAATTTGCCACTGTTTATTACCAGTAATGTGCATTTTATAGTATATATAAATAAAGAATAAATTGAATTTATGTATTTTTGACTTAGATTCTTACACAAGAAGATTGGAATGTTGTACTCTTTAATGGAATGGAAAAGACTTCTCACTGGGCTGCACTATATTTTGTTGCTCTTATGACATTTGGAAATTATGTTCTCTTCAATCTTTTGGTGGCAATTCTAGTGGAAGGGTTTTCTGCTGAGGTATATGTAATATAAAACTTCTCCTTTTTTGCCCTTTTATCTTAATTGAAGCAAAGTGTGCAAACATTATCAGATCTCATTTCTTGTGATAAAATATTATTTTTGCCACCAGTGGCAGATTAAGACCCATTGGAACTTCTAGAACCATGGCTTTGGAAAAATTTTCTTGTTATTCTTGTCATAGTGTAATTATAAAAAAAAACTATGATATACTGAAAAATGGTTATTTAATATTACAATTATAAGTGACGGTGCTTTTTTAAAAAAATAACGTGATAATAAAAGTCTCATAAACACCAACAGGCATTACAGATGAGTAGTGTATGGACCAAATAAACTACAACCAGTTAAATCAGACAACAAAAACTACCTGTAGAGATTGTATTAATTACTATATTTAATTTTTTTTTAGAATTAGAAAACAAGTATTTTTTGTGTATTTAGTTATTTTTTAATTTATTCTTTTTGATTTCAATAATACTCCCTACATAACAGTCAACTTATGTAGTTAGGGGCCTCTAGGCACTCGCCTACTGTCCTATCAGGTAATCTGGCACTGGCTGTTATCTGTTGATGAGGTCTAAAACTATAAGTCTAAACACAGACTAACCCTAGAAAGCTATATTACAATTTTATCTGTGTTCCAATTATTGTAGAAAAGAAAAATATATATGTTTTGCTCCAAAGAACAAAATGGATCAAGATCTATGGTTACAATCAGTCGTGAAGGTGAAGCTTAAATTGCATTGCTAACCTTACTAGTTTTACTGTTTATAAGCTAAATCTGACTTATTTGAGAATCGGATAGCTTAAGTTTGATGCCATAAAGCTTATAGCCCAATGTGGTTTATTTGCTTACAATTCAGTTTTACACAAAATGTTGCACTTGATTGAATTTGGTTGATTATTGGTACAATTGTCTGGTGATGAAATTAGTAGTAAGAAAGGTTGTAATAAAGAGTTACTAGGAGAAAAACTATGTTCTTAAAGAGCCACAAGAAAAAATTTCTTACTTAAAAATGAAAACATACATTTCTAATAAGTAATGAATTGGAAGAGAAAATTATATTTTTAAGGAATTAAGAAACTATCTTGATTAAAAAACAATTTACCTTTTTAGTGAGTACTGTGAATTGACAAAATCCTTTAGTTATGCACCTGAAAAATGTTTGGTCAAAAAATTGGAAGAAGTGAGAAGTGTTTCTTAGGACATTTTTCTGTGATACTTTATTACTAGATTCAATATATTGAATATTTGTTTTAAAGTGTGGGGAAAGAAATCATGATCATACAGTTGTTAATTTTTTTTTCGTTACTTCTCTAGTAGCTATTATGCCAAAGTTTGTAACTTTTGATTAGGAATTGAACAAAGAATTATGTTTGTAAAATGTTAAATGTTTTCAGAGAAACTGAAATAAAAAATCAAAAATTTTAAAATTTAAAACTTTCATATGTTGTGCATTATTACTCTTTCTAATTCTTGTGTAAAGTTTGAAGTATGCTTCTCCTCTAGATAACAAGAAAAAAATTGACCTTTTACCTTATTGGTAAGTATTCACTTTAGGGGACATCACACTGTATACATACATTATTGCCCACTCAGTGTGCTTTGCCAGTGTTTTTTGTCTCATATATACTGCCTGATCAAAAAATTAGAAACCATTCACTATTTTGTGATTCAAAGATATGCTGAGGAGACACCCACCTGTCAAGTGATACTGATGTGACCATCTCCTTAGAGTATCATTGCATTAGTAGTAATCTTTGCATTGCAGCTGTTGTAAATAGTACATAGTTTCATATTTAACACTGAGTTGTCTAAAATATAAGACATGAGTTGTCTTAAATGTAGGATGGGAGGGCACAAGGGGCCATACCCTCTCCCTTTTGAGAAGCCTGTAAGGTTAATTTACTTCTGTAGTGACCTGTCCATTTAGCCCATGGTGTGCAAAAAAGTGTAATGGAGGCTAAAAACTATTAAATTTATGCATATTTAAACTATTTTTCAAGAAATTTTATGAAAACTACTAAAATGGAGGGGAAAATGTTACACTGCAAAGTGATATCCTATCTCTTGGCCCCTTCTTTTACATTTTTTTGGCTCTTTTGCATTGTTTGCCTCCCCCCCCCCCCTTTATTTTTTTTATAGATTTGGGCCTGGTCTTAACATCTGGTAGGATTAATTGAGGCAGATAGCTGATATGACAGAGAGGGACCTTAGAGTGTTACAGAGGATTGAGGTCAAATTGATATTCAGATATGCACCAAAAGACACTGTTTTCAGCAGATCAGCTTATATAAATTCAGATAATTTGGTGAATAGGACCTAGTACTGTGATATGTTGATAGATATGGCAATATGCTGAACACAAAAGTAGTAGCTATTCAGAAACTTTTAGTGCGAGCCAAAAATCAAAATACAAAGTTTCAGTGTTTGGAAAGGTGTGTGGAGTATTGGATTGGGTTGTTTTACTTCTGAATGACACTTTTTTTGCATACCATGGGCTAAATGGCCAGGTCACAAGGACCCTGAAAGCTCAAAGAAGGTTAGGGGAAGGGACCACTGGATGGTGGCCTTTCCAAGCCCATCAGTGTCCCCTACTGCTCGTGGGCAAGGTGGGGAGTTTTGCAGAGATAAATCTCAATGCTGACTCAGCTGGGACTCAAACCTGGGAACTGCAGATTACAAGCCTGACACAGTACCCTGAGCCACCCCCATCCCTGGACTATTTGGAAAAGGATATGTGGTTATATTAATCTTGATATATCCTCTTTTGGCATATATCATGATGACAGAGTTAGAGTGATGGGCTTGTGTTACATTCACTATACAAGCTCGTGGAGGGGGAATATTTGCTTGACATGTATTGGGTAAACTACTGTTGCATAAAGATTATTCCTTTAACATCCTCATACAGGAATTCCAGTGTTATAAACTAGATATTCTAGGCATGCAAGAAACAAGACAGACAGCTAAAGGTTATTCAGTAATTGTTTGCAGGAATGCTGATATGTCACATTGTTCAAGAAATGATTAGCTTCTGGTGGTCTAGTGGTTATGACACCTGGCATGCTTCTGGGAGAAGTGGGTTCAAATCCCACTCAGGACAACACATTTTTTTCAACTAATGATTTCAAGCTAAAGGTTAGATATTTATAAATAATGTTTAATTTATCTTTTCAGGACAAGAGGATGATAAACATCTACAAAACAAAAGTCTTTCTCAGCAGACATGCAGCGGTGCTCTTCTAAGCTATAACTGCATTAATGAAAGATTTCTTGCAGCTAAATTTAAAACTAGGATTAAGTACTTGAAGGATATCTGTTGTTATGCTCCCTCAGAAGATTGATGAGAATGAGAAAGATAGGCTTTACAGATAGCTTCAGGATATTTTGAATTCTGTCAAGAAAGAAGATATTTCTCTTATGCTAGGTAACTTCAATGCTAAAATTATTACTCACTCTGACCTTTTGGGGGGGGGGGGGGCTCAGTCAGTAGCACGCCAAGCTCATAATCTGCAGTTCCCTGGTTCCTGCCCTGCCCACGGTCAGTAGGGGACACCACTGGGCTTGGAAAGGACACTGTCCATCGGATGGGATGCTAAGCCATGGCCCTGTGTGCAGGAGAGCCATACACTGCAAACGTTAAAGAACATTCTGGATGGCCTTGACAGGAGGCTACCATCTTGTATCCCAACAGCTGTTCCAGTGGGTCCCCTCCCCCAACCTTCTCTGAGCCTTTGGAGTCCTTGTGACTTGGCCATTTAGCCCATGGTGTGCAAAAAAGTGCCGCTCAGAGGTAAAGCAACCCAACTGACCTTTGGGAGGGTGATAGGTCCCTTTGGTATTGGTAACTGTAATGGAAATTAAAAAGAAAATTAAATTAATGCAATTAATTTAATTTTCTTTTAATAAAAATAAAAATAATTTATAATATGAAAATCCATAGAAAAGGTACTGAAAAAAGACACACACACACACAAAAGAAAAACCCTAAATTATTTTGGTGGCAAACTCAAGTCGTACATCTGCATTCATTAATTGTTAATTTGTTTATTGAATAATCATTGGTTATTTCAAAAATTAGTGCATCTTTTGTTTAGCAAAGTATACATTTGCCCTTGAATTCTTTTGATGACATTGCAAATATATTTAAATCGTAATAAATCATGAAAAAACATTGTAAAATCTAAATAAAGTAAATGTGCTAGTTGAAGTCAATCTCAAATTGTCGATTTAAAACGATGATTAACTCTTAGACTATGCTTTGGGGCAACATATGACACCATATTTCACATTTAGGTGGAAGGCATCGATATAATTATTCATGAATTTATTTAAAAGGTAAACATAGTTTCTTCTGAAAATAAAAGGTTTTATATTGAACAGACTTCTCAGAATTACTGTTGGGCTATTTTAAATATATCTTTAATGTGTCTTCAAATGCATAAGCCTTAAAAACCTATTCTGTACTTTTTCAGCATTATGAGCATATAGCTGAATATTTATTCCATTCCTGATTATTGATCCAAATTTCAGAATTGTTCTGATATGTACATTAAGAATCAAATTTCATGCTTCCATATGAGTGAATCCTTTTGTTTTTCTAATTATGTATCCCACATTTTTATGAACTGTAAATACTTGAGGTTGGATTGTGGTGATGTACAATTTATTAATCGTAGCTACTCAAAATCATTTTAGTGAAGGGTTACTCTATTAGTAATATTTTGTTAATATTAGTGATTTTTCACAATTATTCTCTTTCTAGTATTTATATGTGTTTGGGCATATGAGAAAACTGATTTTTGAGGGTGTTAAAAAAGTTCTTGACACATCTCTGTAAATTTGCACTTGTTCTTCCGAAGTTAATGAGCTATGACTTGTTTGAAAGCTTATCTAAACTTGTCATTACATGTTAAAAACAAAGGCCATATCATCATTTTTCTCTTCGCTGGTGGCGCATAGAATTTGGTCTGTGAATTCTGTGTGCTGTTGCTGTGGAGCCTACTAGAGATTGGGAAAGATTTTACATTTTCACAAGGATGCAGGTTGGGGATGACATACAAAAAAAAACATGCAGGTTTATTAAATGTATATGGGGATCATGCCTGTTCATATAGTACTGTTACAGGATGAATGTGCAAATTCGGAGAAGGATGGCAGAGCTTCAAAGACCTCCCTCATGCAGGAAGACTGAAGGAGGCTGTGAATGAGAGAACCATCGCTGCTGTTCATGAATTCATTAAAGAAAACATATGCATCACTATTCAGGTATTAAGTTTAGATGTCAGTATAGAAACAATTAATCATTGATATTTAAAGTTCTGAAAGATCTCTACCAAATAGGTTCTCCACAAACGGATAGAACAGCAAAAAAGGGCTAGAGTCGACTCACGCAAGGAGATGCTGGCAATACTTGAACCTAGTGGTTTCAAACAATTAACAGACATTATCACAGGTGATGGGACTTGGTTTTATTACTATACAACTCTCAGAAAGATCAGCAACTATGTTTGGGCTGCAGAAGATGAAGTACATCACCAAATCTTCCAATAAAACTTTCATCAAGGAAGAGGATGTTCACAATTTTTTTCAGTCCCCAAGGAGTAGTAGCTGTGGAATGTTATTTGTAAAAATTATTACAAATAGCCAATAATACATCAACATTGTTTTGCCCAAAATGGTTAAGGAGATGAAAGAGCAGCATCCAACAACAGACATGTCAAGGATTCTCCTTCTTCATGACAATGCCAGTGATCACAAAACCCAGCAAGTTATGACCTATCTGGAGCAGGAAAGAATTAAACAGTTATCCTATCCTGCATATTCACCTGATTTTGCACCATGTGCTTTTTGGTTAGCAAAAATTAAAAAGGAACTTGCGTGGAAGCTTTTTTCAAGGGTACAATACCTTGCAATGCATTCATTCAGAGTTGCGGAGAATTTTCCTACAGGAGTACCACCAAGCATTCCAGAATTGGTATAGACATATGCAACTTTGCATAGATGCTGGAGGGGGAGTACTTTGAAGGACAGTAAAAGTTTTGTTGAGATAAGTGCAGTGGTTTTTGTTCTGCAGGTGCATGTTAAGAACTTTTTGAACACCCCTCAGTGTTTGTAATTTAGAGTTTCTGTGAATAATGGTTTACCATAAATGCACTTTTCTATAATTTCGATTTTTATAATAAATAATTTGCATATTTAATATATATAATCAAATAATATATATATATGTATATATATATATTATTTTATTATATATATAATCAAATAATATATATACATATATATACTAATAATAAAAAAATAAATACCCCCTCAAGCAGCTGCTTGCCACAGAGGTCTGAGAGGAGCCTGTCAGTTTATATGCCATAGTAGAAGGTCTGAGAGGATGGCAGGACCTCAGCAGAAAAACGACACAAACAACCATGCCTTACCCAGGGCTCGAACCCAGGACCCTGAGATCAGTAGTTAAGTGCGCTAACCACTCGGCCATGGAATATACTAAAAAACTTTAAAACAAAATATATAAAATGTGTGTTTTTTAATAAACAAATTAAAAAATAAAACAATGCCAGTAATAAAATCCCTAGGTCAGTGTATATTAGTTCCAAAAAGAAGATAAGTTTTGTTCCCTACACCTTTTAGAGGGACAAAAGGGAATGGACATGGTTTGTGGCAGCATATAACACTGCCTTTGCCACAAGTTTTCATTTGAGATATAATTCATTATGAACTTTCATTAAATTTCCCTTCCCCTTTTTGGCATGGACAAAATGAGAAGGACATGCTTAGCCTATGACAGTCTCTCATAAGCTTTCATTTCACACATAAATTGTTTTACTTGGCCCTCATATTTTGAAATAGTTGAAATTGTATAAACAAATTTTATTTTGAGGGGAAAGAACCATGGAAGGTAATTTTTTTATAACCTATGATCTCTCTATATCCAAAGCCTTCATTCTAATAATATTTTCTAATGTATTCTAATTATTAATATAATAAATTATTCATTACAATCAATCCTTGAGGGCAGGGGTGGCTCAGTTGGTAGCACACCAGGCTCATAATATGCAGTTTCTAGGTTTGAATCCCAGCTGGGTCAATGTTGAGATTGATCCCCGTAAAACTCCCTGGTCACGGTCAGTAGGGGACACCGATGGGTTGGAAAGGCTGCTGTTCGTCGGATGGGATGTTAAGCCATGACCCCGTAAGCGGGAGAGCCATACCCTGTGCATGTTAAAGAACATGCTGGATGGCCTTGATGACAGGCTACCACCTGTCTCCAATCAATCCCTTCTCACCACTTTCTCTGAGCCATCAGTCCAGTGGGTCCCCCCCCCCCCAAATCTTCTCTGAGCCTTCGGGGTCCTTGTGACCTGGCCATTTAGCCCATTGTGTGCAAAAAAGTATCTCTCAGAGGTAAAACAACCAACCAAACAACAGCAATCAATCCTCATGTTTGGAATATAGTGGAACAACTGTTTATGTATTTTCCCATTTTAGGGGGAAAAGTATGTGTATGGGTATTTTTTTTTTACCTTATAACGCTTTCTACATTACAAACTTTCATTGGCCACATAACTCATTGCACTTGCCCCTCATGTCCAGGGCATTGATATAAGGGGATGTTCATTTATGCATTTACACTTTTTAGGTAGAGGGATTTTTTTTTATTGCCCATGACACTTTCCACATCACAAACTTTGATTTGATACAAAAATTGCTATAATCAGCTACCTGGTTTGGAAGATATGGTGGAATAACCATTTTGACAAACCTGCAAACTGACAGCATCACAAATATCAAGCAAAAATCAATAGGAAGATAGATAATAGATAATAAAATGTGACATTCACTTGTATCAAAAATACCTATTCAACACCTGTTGTATCCTGTAGTATCAAGGGTAATATTTTTTTTATATAATTAGAAATAACTTTTAAGATTGAAAAGTTGTGAGTCCCTTCACATAATTATTGTAACTTACAATATCATCAGCATCTGTGTTATTGGAGTTGAAAGGATCATGCATATAGTTGCGAAGAATGTTGTTATCTTTTGAGAACCTATGACATACTGAGTGAGCATTGAATATTATTGCCTCCCCACCCAATGTAATGTTAACTTTGAAGCTTTATAACTTTCTAAATAAGAATTTTATGAGAAAATGTGACTAAAGGTAAATTAAATATCTCAAATAATTTTACTGAAATATCGATTTTCCAAAAATATTTCTTCAGTATTTAAAGAGTTATGGAAGCATAAACATTTAATAATAGCAATAATGAAAAAAGAAAACTTTAAAATTAATTGAAATGAGTATTTTTTTCAAACCATTTCATAAACAGCTATCTATTTTAAAAGTGAGTGTAAATAATTCCTTCAATATTCGTTTACTTTTTGATGAATTTTCTAGAACATATTGATGCTCTGAAGTGTTTAAACCTCCATACCTCTTCAAGTACTGAAAGAATATTGTTGACAATTGAGATTTAGATAAGATTTGATTGAGTCTTTAAATTAGCTTCAGCTGCATTTTTGTGTAATAAAACTCAAATAATTATTTTAAAAAAATTGTTTTGAAGTTAGCATCTTATTGACATAACATGGGGTGGGATGGTCATAATTTAATTATCACACATTGTAAATGTACCATACATTCCTTTGAGTGTAAACCACAAAAATCTTTGAGTAAATATCTAAACTCATTTTTTTTTGATAAAACTTGCATAATCATTTAAAATTTTGATGAATTTTTCAAATATACACTGAATTCCAACATTTAGTATCAACTGTCACACATCATGAAGGGTGCAGAGAACAAAATTGAATAAACCTATTTTTTAAATTGGGCTTTTTTTTTAACTCTGCATATAATTCCTTTAGATTCATAAGAATTGCCTTTTTGCATGTGACATTTTACATTATTTAATCTTACAGACACAGTCTTTTTTCCCAGGGCATATTCTGGACAGCTGGTTACCTCCGTAGAGCTTTCCTACTAATTTCACCATATTCTCAGGTAAAGGTTTTCCTTTTGCTTTGGATGGCTCAGCACATATCCCTTGAGCAGCTTGTAGCAGTTCAAGTAGCTTGGGCAGCTTTGCAGCTTGCTTAGCTAAATGCTTACTGACACGGAATTTGTTAGCAACTTTCTATTGACCAACTAAATGGAACCAGAATTAGTAGTTTGATTTTTCCATGCTTAATTGATAAATTATATTTTTGAAATTCATTAATAAAACATACAATCAGTGCACTTCTCACAGACTTCAGTTATATTCTCCTGTTGCATTAATATTGGCAATTTTTTATTTAATTTTTTGCTTACCTGCTGTATTTTTCTTTTCTCATAATTTGCTCTTTGTTTTTTCTGCAATTGGTGTGGTTTTAACTGGTGAACAGCCCAGCCCAAAAGTACTTTCATGTAGTTCTGAAACATTACAGTTCATAATTGGCTTTTCATTCCATAATGCAGCATCAGAATTGACATGTTGATCCTTTAACCTTGTTTCACATTGTGTGTTAAACTATTCAGTAACTGAATGTATTCCAGATTAACAGCCTGTAAAAATGATCGTATCATTTTGTGCCTTCCAAGTGGATCACAGCACTCTATTTGACAAATTTCATATGTAGATGAAAACTTCTTTTTGTGATAGTATTTTCAAGTATTTTCTTTTTGTAAAAAATATAAGTATTTTCAAAACAATAACTGCACTGATATATCAGCATGCAAAAGTGTCAACTCTTTTATTTAGTCTTTTTGCTAAATTTAACAGCTGTTTTAGTGGTCCTACTCCTAAGACACTGGATTCCAGTACTTAACATCTTAACCTACCCTTGCCCAGAAAAGATAGGATAGTCTAGTAGGTAGGATAATGGCTTTTTAAGGCAATGATCCTCTATTCAAACTCATTTAATATTAAGATAATCAGGGCTCATTCCATCATGATAAATATTGGAAAAAATTAAATAAAACACTAGGAGAAATTTATATTGGATAAAGTAATTAGGAAGTTGAATCATCATTTATGAGTGAAGATATACCATAGAATAAATCCTATGATTAACATAGGAATTTATAACCCCTATGGTTTATTATAGATATCAGCACAAGTCAGTTAAATTTGATATGAAGTAGTAATAGAGATTTGTAGATGTACATTGTCTACACTAGCAGGATAGTTAATATATTTTGGAAGAAGGAACATGAACTGTGGGTGATAGCCAGTGATCAAAGGCAAAATTGTACCCTGTTTCAACAGTGGGTTGAAATTGGGGAGAGTATTCAAGTTGGGATCACACCCATTATTAACCATTTGTATGTTTCACTGTATAAATTCAACTACTTCTGGAGTAGAATGTAATATATAATAAGTGACAATCTTTATTTCTTACTTTTTGCTTTCCTAGCTCCTTCAGACCTTTGTGGCAAGCTGCTGCTTGAGGGGTTATTTATTTATTATATTTTTATATGCTTTTTCCTACTTTGCATTCAGATATTATCCATCTAAACTTCTGTCACACACTTGAAGCCTCGTTTTATATCATTTCCTCCATACCATCACTCCATTGCTGTTCCTTTTCTTCCTCTTCCATTTATTTCCCATTTCCATATTTTTTTAGACATCTTCCATCAAATTCATATGTCCATTCTATTTCAGTTTCTTTTCAATACCCTCTCCATCATCTTAGTCTATTCCTATAATTCTTTTAATTTCTTCATTATCCATTCTTATCTCCTGCACACATCTTCCCATCTCCAGATCTTAACTTTCCTTTCAGTGTCACTATCTCTGATAATCACACTCTTGCTATAAATGTGTGAAAAATATTTTTTTTTATTCTCTCTTGATAGACTTTTGATGAACTGAAAACTGTATTTCTAAGTTTGCTTATTGTGCATTTTCTCCTTTCCTTTTCACCTCAAGAACTAAAGTTCTGGTGCAATAAATGTGCAGTTAATAAGGCAGTCATCACTATCATTAAATTATGTTCATACAGAATGCACTGACAGTGATAATAGTGATAAAAAGAATTCCTGTTCTTCTTGCTTGGGGATTATCTGTTAATTATTTTACAGCAGGGGAGGTGTTTCAGGAGTGGTTCTCCCAGCTCTTACATTTTTTAGTCTCTGACATTGAAACAGTTTTAAGCTTCATTTGGTTCAGAATAGTCACATTGACTATTCACTCTTACACTTTGTTATATTGTGTTTTTACATTTATTTGCATGATTTATTGACTAAATGTGGTTGCCTTGTTCCCACAACATTCATGTCCTGTTTCCTGTGATTGCATTTTTCTTGGGTGACAGTGTTCTTTGTCACATAGGATGAATCATCTGAAAAAGGCTTGTTGGGTTGGATTATTTTATCATTGAGTGGTTTTTTTTTTTTGTACATAAGGGGTTAAATGGCCATATCATTGACCTGGGCAGGGGAAGGAGACCCATTGGACAGCTATTAGAAGGCAGGCTGAAGCCTTCCATCAAGGCCAACCAGCATTAATGTGCACAGAGGGTATGACTTATGCACATGAGATCATATATTAATGTCATATTTGATGGATGGCATGCTTTTCAAGCCCATTGGTGACCTCTTTTATCAATTTGTTACCTGCAGGGTAACATAGGAATTAGCAGAAAAAATGGAATTCTAACTTGGTAAATCAGTTTAGAAGCGTGATAAGCTATGAACTGAGCAACTCCTAGCCTTTGAATGGGGCAAAGCAGTTAGTGACTGCAGTTATCTGATCCAGGAGGATGGTGAAGTTTTGCTTTCATAGATGATGTCATGAGACAATTCCTATAGGTTAGGAAAGGGAGAAGAAGTAATCTCTCATTTATGAACCTGCTAGTGACAAAATATCAGAAATAATTTCTGTAGACACAATGAGCACAAAAATGCAAAAAATTCTGTTGAAATTACACTCAAAATTGAGCAGAAAAATAGTACATATCCTGAATTTCAGATATGTTTTTTAAAAAGTATGTTATGCAGAGGATTGTAGACTAACATTTCTACTAAAAGCTAGGTATGATCTTAAGAAAGGTATCACTTTGAATTTAACATCAATCAATTTTAGAGGAAAAATTGTCTTGAGCCAGGTGGGATACGATCAGTAGGTATGATCTATTATGTTGTTAACTATGGTAGTTGGAGTTCAGCGGGAGTGAGAAAAAGGGGAATTGGACTAAGGCTAGAATTCGGCAAACTCAACCTTGGGGGTATCCCACTTTTTGGGTCATAACAGTTGATATGGGAGTTAGGTTAGGAACTTCACATGTAGATGTGAGTTGGAACCTCAGTCAGAATTGCAGATCAGCTATAAATCAAATCTCTTTTGGATAAGTTTTCACTGTTGAAAATTTTGTGAAAATTTCTTTTTTCACTGTTGAAAATTTCTTTTTTCCATTTTTCATCAATTCTCATTTGGGTTTTTTGTGTACACATTGTCTTCAGTTTATTCATCATGCATGCATATAGTATCTTCAATTCAAACTTAATTGCATTCATTTATTAAAAAGGAAAAGAAATGTGCAGAAAGAGCTGACTTAACTGCTATCCAACATGTGAATTTAAAGTGAAATTAATGTAAAAAAGTGTGTGTTTCAGAAAGATGAAAATAATTTTTTTAGTGGTTTATTGAAAACTGTAGGTAGAGATATTAAATAAATAGGTCTGAAAGGTAGCATTAGTTATATCTTCCTGAGAAATTTCATCTATTACTCTGACAAGACTTTTAAAATCTTCAATTACAATGTTATTGTCTTTAATTTGAAAAAAAAAATTACCTTTGGCCCTTGAATAGCTGCAAAGAAGGCAGTTATTTTGAATTATTTGCTGCGTAGTTGCATTTAATTGCCCTGCTCAGTGTCTGCAAGCTCACTCATTGTTAAATTGTATAATCTGATTCATGTGTCTATTAAATATCTTTGTTTTTGTCAAAATCAGTTTCTTACTAAATACGTTTCTGCACATCATACTAATGGTGAACTCTTTAGCACAAGGACATCATATATTAAGCCTAATACTTTTTTATTAGCCAAAACAAATGCTGGATAAATTATATTCATCACATTCGTATCATATAAAATTTCTAAATCCTCGAATATGTTTGGGTATCAACAAACTGTACATTGCAAATTGTCATTTTTTTATACTGAAATGCATTATATAAATTAAAATGAATGGATTAAAACATAGGTGGCAATCACAGCATTACCTGGTTGACATTTTAACATCAGTATATCAATAAATATTTTGTGGAAAAAATTTCACCAACATATGGGACATGAACCTGGCATGTTTCTGGAGAGATGCGGGTTTAAGTCCCATATGTCATCGAAACTTTTTCTGCAAATATTTATTAAAATATTTAAAATGAATGGAATTTGCATTGATGCTGTGGATCAATTACTAAAATTGAGAGGCATTCAAACTATAGCAGTAAATTTAGAGCATAAATAAAAGAGCCAAGTGAACAAGAAGAAGCATATAAGCAGATAATATTATGACATTTTATTTCTGGGGCTGGGGTTAGCCCAGTCAAATGCATCTGACTTGTAATCTGATGTTTCCAGGTTTGAGACCCAACTATCCTGCAGTGAGAATTTTTTATACTAACCCCTGTTTGGCCTCAGTGAGAAAGGGAACACTAATGTCTGTAAAATGGGACATTAAGCTCTTAAAAATAACCTAAAATTCTCTGCCATTGAGAAATAAAATTTCGAAGTTTATCCTCCAAACTATTTGCATGTTAAAAGTTTTTAGGAAAAAACTCTGAAGCTTTTCGGAGCAAGGACAGTGCTCCGTCTTCAGTGAAGTGACGTTAGGGCTATTTAGATCTTCTTTCCACATGTCGTGAAAAGCGATTCCAGTGTCTCAGTTGCAAGTGGGGACAGGCGAGGCCATTATTTCAATATCCTCGTGGACTATGGTTCTGTAGAAAATGTATGCATGTGCAAGCAGTGTGGTGTGCTCCCAGTCTATTGTTGCTGCATGTTCTACTGCTAGCTTGGCATAGGAGGCTTCCATCTGTCTCCACTTCTGCCCAGTGGGTCCCCTTCCCCAACTTTCTCTGAACCCTTGGGGTTCTTGTCATTTAGCCATTTAATATAACCCATCGTGGGCAAAAGAATAAGTAAAACAACTCAACCTTTTATTCCTACTAATATTATCCAATGAAGTACAGTATATATGGGTAACTTAACTGTGCTTTTAGTCTGGTTTTACTGTTGCTGTGTAATAAATCTGTCCTGAAAGATTACTTAATTTTGGTTTTAGTTTCTGAATCACTTTCATTTTTATTGTTATTTTTAAATTTGCTCACACAAGAATTAGCATTGGTTTCTTTTTGCTTGCTCATGCACACCAAAGGATATGAAATGTTAATACCATTATATCATTAACAATAGCATCATAGCTGTAGAACAGTGAATCGAACCAGTAATTAAGGTTGCAATGTTGCTTGACTAATAATGGTAAAACGCATATATCAGGTAGGTGGTAACTGAGGTATGCAGTATATGTCAGGTAGGTGATAACTGACGTATGCAGTATATGGTCTCCCTAAAGTGGGGACAATATGCTGCATACATCAGTTACCAATGAGGTAAAAAGTCCATATTTTTTGTTCTCATTATCAAGAGGAGGAGCACACTTCAAATTTTTTTGCAGTGGTTAGATGCATTACTTTTCAGTTGGAGGTATGTGGGCCATTTGTGGTTTGCAACATGTTTATTGCTGATATGGGGAGCCTAAAGATTATATTTATTACCAGACTCTGAATATAAATTAATAAGAACGTTTAAGTAGTTTTTTCATATTTTTTTTTTAATGTTTACTAAACTAATTCAAAAGCAATGCATTTTTCTATCATCCATAGTTGCAAGAGAATGTGTTCTAGTTTTTTTCTGTAACTGTTAAGGTTGGGCCATTTTGGCTTGTCCTTTTTTTTAATTTTTGGCATTATCTATGACTTCAAATAAAATTTCTTTTTCCCCTTAAATTTTGGAACATTCTAGAAATATTTGATTCAAAATCAATTCAATTTTAGATTTTAAAAGTAAAAAAAAGTAGTCAACATTCACAAATCATTCACAATAGAGAGGGAAAAAATCATCAAAATAACGATCACTTTGAATATTCTTGGCAAGAATGTTTTCTGCAAAGCAAGGGAATTTTTGCATTACCCTCTATTGCTGCCTTCCAGGTTTTCAGAACTAATGCGATGGGGATTTTTGCTCAGAAGCAAAAGGATGATTTTTCAGATGAAAATGTTTGGAATTTTTTTTTAGTGATATTTTGTTTCCTTATTATAGACCAGAGAAATGTAGTAATACAGAATCTTGCATTTTGAAAATATTTTTGTAATATTTGGAAATAATATTGATCCTCAGAACTAGGTCATTACTAATATCACAAAGATAAGTGAGCAGTAGAGAGTTAAATTACTAGTTGGCAATACTAAAACATTAACTGACACTATTTTAAACTAAAATTAATTTAAATAGCAATGAAAATATAAAGCAATAAAATTCAACTCTTCTCAAGTAAAGGTAAGGTACACATTGATTTGCCACTTGGATACATATGGTTTGCAATAAAATCGAAAATGATGTTGAGTTTCTTTGAAATCGAAACACCTACTGAAACCCAGGAGGTGATTGAACAACTTTTAAATTAAAGCAAGTATTGGTAACCAGCTGCTACTAGCAAGGGAAATGCAAAGCATAGCTGCAATATTTTGGCAGATTGTTTGAATCCACCTAGATATTACTAATTAAGGTTAAAATGATTATATAAATCCTTTGAGAAAATGTTTTAACTCCTAATATTTTAGATAATGTATATCTTATATGAATGGCCATGCATGCCAAATGTCATTCGAGTTAATGGTGGATTACAATTAAATTAAAGCAAATTAAAATGGTTTAAAAATTAAAATTCTTGTCTTATTTGATGTGGAATGACTCATCAATGTCAGGATTATTATGATTTCTGCAAAACCCAAAATCTTGAAAAGACAAAAATTATCTGACCAGAGAAATGGTACTGCATAAGTTACACATGTTTATGATAATGTGCTAGTTTTAAAGAAATGCAAATATATTAAAACCAATGAAATGTATAGAGACTAAAAACAATGTACCATTCCTAGAGATTACTTTTATCCATTTCTCATGCATAATCAGATACTTGAAAGTTCCTGAAAGATAATTTTCTTGCAGATATAATTGTTTCTTGCATATTATTGTATGAACCAGAAGTCAATGACAAGTAGTTAATTTCGTAGCTATTAAAATAGAATATCACAAGAAGGAATACACATTTGAGGCAAAACATGTTTCATATTTTATTCTTTGTTTCAGACTCCAGCAATAATGCATAGCATCCCTGAATGACTTGGGAAAAGCATTACAAACAATGCTTTAATCAAACCCTTTAGGTCATAATTATGTACAGAGATCTTGATTAATATTGATCTTTGACCTGGAATGAACTTCAAGCAAAAATAATTTTATGTAAAGTTTATTAAAAATGTTTAGGGGCCAGTTTTTCAATAATTTTAAATATTTTCTCTTTCTGGTGAGTTTTGGAATAAGGTTGTTAATATTTAAATTATTATGTGAAGTAGTCATGTCTTAAAATATCGTATTAATATAATTAATGTTTTAAAGGATGAAAGGAAAAGTGGGAGTGGACTGTCAAATTGTTCAATCTGTGATAAACAGGACTATGAAACAAGTACAGAAAAAGAGCACCAGGATACAATAAAATGGCTTCCTTCAGAAGAAGATCCTAAAGATAATATAGAGAAAGGTAATGATTTGTGTTTCCCCTTTGAATGCTAAGTTTGTTGGAAGCAGTGCCACCTGTTGAATAAATACAACTGTAAATATTAAAGGAGTTTTACTAAGGATTTTAAGGAGTTTACTTGAAGGAGGTGAGGGTGGCTCAGTTAGTAGCATGCAATGTTCATAATCTGCAGTTCCCAGGTTCAAGTCTTAGCTGAGCCAGCATTGAGATTTATCTGCAAAACTCCTCAGTCAGTAGAGGACACTGTTGGGCTTGAAAAGACTGCCATCCATTGGATGGGATATTAAGCTGTGGCCCTGTGTGTGGGAGAGTCATTTAGCCTGTGTTCGTTAAAGAACAAAAATTACAGTAGAGGTTCACAGTGCAGTAGTTAAAATTAAATTGAAATCTTTGGTTTCTTTATGACATATTATTTTTTTAGTTCTCTATGACACTGTTAAATGTATGACATTTAACAGTGTCATAGAGAATTAGAGATTTCAATTTAATTTTCATTAAAGAACACACTGGATGCCTTTGATGGGAGCTTACCATCTGTCTCCTAACAGCTGTCCAGTAAGATCCCCTTTCCCCAACCTTCTCTGAGCCCCTGGGGTCATTGTGACCTGGCCATTTAGCCCATTGTGTGCAAAAAGTGCCACTTAGAATTAAAACAATCCAATATCTAGATACCGAAAGGTGTTGCTTTAGCAAAATTCAATATTAAGATTGAAAAAGTAAAATAAGCAAAAGTAAACAAATAATAATAGCAGATATTTTATATTAACATTGCATAATCATTGTGGTTTAAAAAATTTGAGAGAAGATAGCATAACAAAAGTAATTATCAAGATATAATTGCATTTTCACAATACTAGTATTTAACCCTTTAACACCCAAGAAATCTGAGAAAAAGGTAGAGAGTAGTAAAGACAAAGAAATAGCACTATTCGGACTAGTCCATTTCAAAATCTCGGCCGTTTTGAGCCGTTCTGGGCATTAAAGGGTTAAACATTAGTAATTTACAAAATACCAACAAAAAATAATACTAATCTCCTGGTTTTTAAAACAAAGCTTTTGTATTACTTGTAATGCTCCAAAGAATTGAAATTTTTTTAAAGTTTTGGACCCTTTGTCTGATGCAATAATTATTCAAGCTCTGGATAGCTAAGTCGGGTGCCAGGCAATAATTAACAAATTGCCAAAATAAAGTTCAATTAGGGTTCGAATACCAGCGAGCATTACTTAACGAGTAAGAATTCAAAAATTAAATGATTGTCAAACTTCTAATGTAAATTCTAATTAAAACTTATAATCAAAACAATTAACTTTGCTCAAGAGAAAAATTAGTAAAGATTCAAAAAAGGTTTATATAACAAGCAAATTTATTTCCAAAATTATTTCAAACACTCACCAAACTTCAATGAAGAAGATACTACATCATTTCTATCTTACTACAAACTGACAACTAACAAACACTCTTCTACTCTGCCTTCTCAAAACACTCCACCAACTACTTCTAACTCTGACAAACTCTCTCTAATTGACTACTATGACTAACATGTCATGGTTTTAACAAGTGTACAGGCTTAGCAACATGTGGCTGTCACACTGGTAAAGACATTTGCATAAAACAATGAGCGCGCAAACTATGATGCAAGAGGGGGCGTGTCCTTGTACACACACTTTAGCGGGTGACAATCGGAAGTTTGGAGTTGCGCATGCGCAACTCCTATGCTCTTGGAAATGAGCACTGTGTTGCCAAAAATGAAATAAAAGTCCCTTAAATGATAAATATAACGTAAATTAAGCAAAACTGGTTAAGGTAAAGTAAAAGTGAATGAGGGGGCATCACATACTGTGATTCATTGATCATAATATAATATTTCAAAAATACAATGCATGCTTTTGATCAACTTTAATCTTTTGACAAAGAATTATAAAGCTTTACTGCTAAAATAACAAAATACTTTTGTATTGTTGTTTTTAAGTAAAGAACTGATCTCGATAAATGTCAAGATGATTAAGCATCTCTCTTAAATGTTTCAGAAACTTCATTCCATGATCCTTTTCAAAATATTTTAGGAATAAGGTATGGCTGTCAGTAGTGTGCCAAGCTCATAATTTGCAATTCTCAGGTTTTAGAGTCTCACCTGTGCATTGAGATTTATCTCTGCCAAATCTCCACCTTACCCTCAGTGAAAAAGGGTGAATGGTGGCCAGCTGCAAGATGAGATGTAAAACCATGGCTCCATGTGCAGGAGAGTCTTACCCTGTGCACATTGAAGAACCAGATGGCCTTCATGGGAAGCTTCCATCTGTCACCTAACAGCTGTCTATCTGTTATCCCAACCTTCTCTAAATCCTTGGAGTCCTTGTGACCTGACCATTAGTCAAGGTATACAAAAGAGTGCCTCTCAGAGGTAAAACAACCCAACTCAAATATTTTAACATCTGTAGTACACCACATAAAATTGCTTTTCTTTTTTGCAACACTAATAATTCTAGTATTTCTCTGCATGTGATTTGCAGTGTGAATAATCTGAATGCAGATGTCAAGAGTGTAATGTCTTGGTGGTCTTAGCCTGAAGAAAGAATAAATTACATTTTCCATAAATAAAAAGTTAATGAGAAGAGTTAAACAATTTAATTTCTAATTAATTAGAAGTAAGCTGTTGAAACTGTAATATGCATTAATTTAGCATTCAAATTAACCAAAAGACACAAAGTATAGTCAGCACTAAAATTGAAATATGATTGTTTTCCATTCTTCATATGTATCAGTGGTAAAAAGTAATAACTGTTTTTAGCCTCATCTAAACCTCTTTACTGATGTATACCATTTACTGACTTAAATTAACATTTTCTGTGTTATAGCCAAATTAAAAAAAAAAAACATTTCTATATATAAAATTGTGTTAGGATTTCTGTTTGAATCCTTTTTAAAGATTTTAATTTTTTATTTCCAGAAATAAAAATGAAAGCTCTGCCTTATGTGATAACAGTAGTTAAGCCAGATAGGTATAACCAATCACAAACAGAAAACCTTTGCTTTCCTCCTGTCATTACTCATACAGCAGCAACCCCACAAGGTTCTCCTAATGCTACTCTTACTTTGCAACGTGATGTAACCAACAGATTGTGTCCAGAGAAAGCTGTAAATGTCAGTAACCTGTCCATTGTTTCTACTGATAAAAGTTTGGTAGGTAAATTGTTTTCATTATATGCAGTAACTTTAAATATAACCTACAGAAAATTATTCTAAAAGTACCTTAGATGTTTCTTTTTTTTTTGATTAATCATTGCATTCATGGCATTTGCTTTGTCAAGTACCAACTGAAACATATTTTTAATAGTTAATTTGTGACATAGGGAGTGAACTGAAATATTCCCTAGAAAATTTTAAGTGGGAATATGAATTTATGTTAAAGCTATTGAACAAGTAACTATAAAAGTAAAAAAGTTCTAATGAAAACAACTGTTAAATGAAATAGAATACTCTTTTAATCACTTAAATTGTATTGTAGGGCAAAATGGTTTTAAAAAGATAAATGTTAATAAAAAATTAATAAACTTATGTAAGATAACTCTCACCAGAAGTTATGTAATTGCTTAAATTCGCATTAATTAGCTGGTGCTCAAAAGTTTTACTGACCAACCACAAAAATTTTAATAAAATTTTCATGAATGAAAATAATGAAACAAATTTTATGTCATGTATGAAAACAAATTCTGTCTGATGCTCTAAACAAATCTGCAAAACCACATCAAAGTTACAAATTAGGAAATTATATAAAAAAACTTCTGATCACTCACATTGAAGTAGACTTTAATAAATTCTCTGACAATTAATGGCAGACAATGATAATGTTGTCAGTAGATTGGTAATTACTGAAGCATATGATTTAACTGCATTTTTGGGAACAGTTGATTACAATAGTCTAAATGTTTTAATATAAATATTAGAAGCTTAAGATCCAATTTTGAATTTTTTGATTGTTTATAAACTCTGTAGATTATAAGTTTGATTGCATGATATTGACAGAGATCTGAATTAAGGAAAATGAGTTTGATCTTTATCAGATTAAAGGCTATATAACATATTATAACTGTAGACAATATAATAAAGCTGGTGTTGTAGTCATATACATATATTAAATCTCATATTAACTTTAAAAAAATAGATCATAGCCAAATACAAACAGCAAACAGCAGAGTTACTCCATATAGAGCTTCCATTATGTGAAATATCAGTAATTGCAATCTACAGTTCCCACAGTTATTCACCATCTGATTTTATGAATGAATTAGAGCATATTATGCAGGGGTTCAACACAAGAAATATTATAACAGGTGATATAAATATAGATTTGTTAGCGAATAGAAACTTCCAAATTTGTAAATGAATATCTAAATCTGACTGCTATGTATGGATATGAGTCAATGATAAATATTGCTACCAGAGAGGTCCATAATACCCAGTCTTGTTTGGACCATATACTGGTTAAATAACCAGTATATGGTCCAAACAAAATTAATAATAGAATTAATGTACAAGCTGCAGTATATAAAATGTCGATTACGGATCATTACTGCATAGTAATTTAAAATTAGACATAAGGAAAACAAAACTTTTGACAAAAGAAATGATGATATTAAAGATTACATGCTTAGAATTAATTATGAACTAATAAATGATGAATAAAAAATTATAAATGGAAGGAGATAACACAGGAAGCTAATGTTAATAATGCATACAAAAGATTTTCAGAGATTTTGTGTAAAGTAATCAAGGATTCATCTTCCTATGGGGAAAGAGAAAACATTCAGAAACTGAAAAAGCCTTGGATCACAAATGAAATCTGTGTTATGATTAAGCATAGAGATAAGCTATATAAAAATTTTAAAAAATACCCATATAACAAGGACCATGTGGAGCAATTTTTAGAACATAGGAATAACTTAAGGTCTAAAACTAAAGAGGCCAAAAACAAATATGGAAGAATTTTTAAAATGTAATGGTGATATAAAAAAAAAAAATGCAAGTTCATAAATAATTTAATTGGGAATAACTCAAAAGATGAAGTTCTACCAGATAAAATGAATAATATAACACAGAGATGCGGCAAAGGAATTTAACACTTATTTTGTCGATTTACCTAGCAAAATACTTAATAATAAATCCCCATATTGTAAAAAATATAAACCAGATAGCTTTCTTTTTCATTCCTATAACCATACAAGAATTAGATAAGATCATTACAAATCTAATAGAAGGCAAATGCCCAGGAATGAATGAAATTTCATTTTAACTACAGTTAAAAAATATGTAAAAAATGTAATTATTCATCCCTTAATTTATATCTTTAACCTTTCTTTTCAAAGTGGGATTTTTCCAGATGATCTCATCCTCTATTGTACTTCTGATTTACAAGAAGGGAAATAAAAACTGCCCTTCAAACTACAGACCAATATCACTTTTGCCTGTTTTTTTCCAAAATATATGAAAAACTAGTAAAATTCAGATATTGAGTTATTTAAATAAAATAAATTTCTTTTCATCAAATCAGTTTGGCTTCACTAAGTGTAAGGGCACTGATCATACATTATTGTCATTTACTAATTTTATTTATAAATCAGTTGACCAAGAAAATTTAACTCTTATCAGTTTTTCTAGATCTCGAAAAAGCTTTTGACACTGTAACTCATTCATTGCTTTTAAAAAAAAACTGGAGCATTTGGGTGTGAGAGGGATTTCTCTAGAATGGTTTATCAGTTACTTAACAAATAGAACTCAATTAGTTAAATTAAAAACTGCCTCAGCAATCCTAAACAAACTAAATATGGCATTCCACAGGGCTCTGTTCTTGGCCCACTATTGTTTAATATTTATAATAATGAACTGTGTGAAATGAACATTAATTGTAATATTACTACCTTTGTAGATGACACTGCATTAACATTTAGTACTTATTTTTACTTTATTTTAGTACTTTTTATTTACTCAATGCAAAAAATTCTACCTATTGGACATATATTTGTGTTTAGAGTGATTTTTTTTTTAAGCAGAATAGTTTTAATTTTTACATTTGGCCAGATTTATACAACTTCAGAGAAAAAGGTCCTAAATATTCAGTTCCTTTGACAAAAACAAAAAATTGCTCGTAAGCATTATTTGTATATCGCTCCTAAAATCTTCAGTCAGTTGCCTCTTGAAATTAGAAGTGAAAAAAATTTTAATATGTTCAAGCAGAAATTAAAAAGCTTACTCTTTTCTTTGGAAGATGTTTCACCTATGTTAAATAATCAAGTGTAAAGTAAAAATGTATTGTACATATATCAGAAAAATGACACATATTGTTGGTAATCTTTGTAGTGAGTAAATCATTATTGATTTTTTGTATTAATTTTCTTTAGTAGTCCCAGGTAAGGCATGGATGTTCATGTTGTTTTTCTGCTGAGGTCCTGCCATCCTCATAGACCTTCTACTATGGCATATAAACTAACAGGCTCCTGTCAGACCTCTGTGGCAAGCAGCTGCTTGAGTGGGTATTTTTTTTTAAAGCCCAGACAAACCATGTGGTTTTTGGGTTCACTCATATTTTTCTATATTATAAATTGTAAATATGATGAAATAAAATTGATTGATTGATTGACTGATGCTAGAACAGTGAAATCCAAGGTAGTTGTCATTATGACAATATCATAAACCAAAGGAATTAGATGACTGTTTGAGGTGTAGAGCAGTGGGAAGGCAAACAAACCAAAGTCAGGCAGAAGTGGCGAACTGACTAAATGTATCACACTGTGGAACCAGTTCCAAAACCTCAAAATCTCTCAAAGACTGTATAATTCTGTTATATGGTCACTTCAATACTAGTTGATCACTATGTGCAAAGCACCATAAAGATTATACATCACATTAGTTTGATAAAGAACTTCCTGCATTGACAGGAAAAGCTCTATCAAAGCATACTTTGACAAAGGTTTCATGAGAGGGATAGTTATGTGCTATAGTCTACTGTGTTCCTTTGACCCCTTTTAGAGAGGAGCCCACTTGAATAGTGTCGGTGACATCTTGCTTGGATCCAGGAGCAACAGTATTGGACTTAGCAGATGAAGTATGATTTAGCTTCAAACATATTCTTGACAGATGTCTAAATAAAATATGAATTAGTTTTCACCCCACTAACATGAGAGAAAGACATTTATGGAGATGTTAGTTTGACATTGTGGTCAAGCATTACTGTCAGTAGCTGTTCAGATCTTGTGTTCTCAAAAAAGATTCACACAGGTGTAAGAAACAAGGCAATCTTTGTTCCTTATTTTTACTTGTTTTCAGGAACAATTGTCCAGACTTCCTTTTAATGTAAAATAATTGCTCTTTCATACAGAACTTGTGTAATGCAACAATACTATCAGAGTGAGACTGTAATCTGTATAGACTAGCCAGCAAGATCCCAAACCTCAATCATATAGAACAGTGGTTCCCAAAGTTTATATGGGAATTCCCCTTTAGAAGATATGGCCTCATTAAATGCCATGGAATTCTTCACAAATAATGTATTCTAGCAGATGTATACTGTTTTCCATGAGAACTTGAATCCATACTTATCGTACTTTCTTTTTGTGCTTGACATTTGTATGAAGAAAAAAAATATAAATATTGCATATCATAAAGTAATTAACAAGAGCATGAATTTGAAATAAATCAGTGGAAAATGTTTTTGTTATAAAAGTGCTTGCCTCTATCCAAGAGTAAAGAATTATTCATAACTCTTATAGCATTTTGTACAAATGTGCCACTGAGAGTAAACCCAACACACTTTGTACGTATTATTTGGTATTAATTATAGTCATTACTGTATACCATTTGATTTTATATGGATGGTATACTTGATATATTATTTTTCACACACTGAAAGATCAGTTTGATTTACTGTATGATGCACATTGTAACTGTTTTGAAAAGTGCTTAGGAGTGGTTTCTAGGAATGATCCTCCATGGCAATTTATTCTCAAATATGAGATTTTTCAAGAATTATTAAAAAGAAAGAAGGTAACCTAGAAGCTATGTTAGGCTTGTCCTGGTTTCTCATGCAACATACAAATACACAAGGACATGCCCTGGTGATCTTAGTAGTCAAGTACGCTAACCACTATATCAGGTAATTATTCAACTTGTTTCCAGTAGAAGTAAATATATTTATCTGTTAAAATTTGAGAAGGTGATAAATTGGTTTTTGTTACTAATCTGCCATATTTTTTAATGTAAATGAAGAAATTGCATTTATAAAACACATTTTTGTATTCAATAACATAACTACTGTGATAGGACTATATACTTGTCTCTATGTATTATCTGTTAACCCCATATTTCTCATTATCATTTTATGAAAATCTATTATAGAGTTTTTGAATTATTCAAGTTTTTGTGTCTTGTCGTTTAATTTTCGAGTACCAGTGTATGTTACAGTCATAGTAAACAATTTCTTTGCTGAGCTATTTAATAATTTGTCAGATGCATTTTAAAATTTAAGTTGTTCACTTTAATTGATAATTAATATTGTGTAATGGCCAGAACTGTTTGGCAATTGCATAAAATACCTTTGTCTGTATTGTAAAAGCACTGAAATCATTGATTAAGAGTACCTTGCCAGTTTTCATCATTGCAAGAAGTATACTGGGTTTAAAATTAAAGCACAAAAAATTATGATATTTTTTATTTGAAGGAAAGTGTGTGAATTTAATGATGAAACATCAAATCAGTATAAAGGATTAGGTTATTTTCCTTTACTTATTTTTACCTTTATGCCAAACTTTCTGTTGAAAGATATTCTGTTAATATTACTAAGGGTACAATGTTATCTGCTATTAGCTATCAAAGAGAATGATATGTTACCAATGAATATTATTGTTTTCTTGATGAATGAAGCTTCCAGGATATAACAAAATGCTAAATTTTCCATTTCGAAAAACAAAGTTCTGTGAATTTTTCATGAAAATGAGCATTTATCAATTCTTCTAATTATATGCTTTAATTTATCATATTTAGTTGGATGATTTTCTCCCCAATATTTTTGACTTTTGTGCCTAAGAATATGTAAGGACAAAAATATTTGGATATTTCTTCAATATGAAACAGCAGCAAAAAATATTTTTATGTAATTTTCTTTTGAAAGATGGGGTGGTCAAATTATATGAGAAAAAATTCTGTAAGTAAATATATTAAGCTAATAAAAAAACATTGAATTGATTTTTTTCATTAATCTGCATTTTTTTAAATTTTAAATGAAAACATTGCATTTATAAAAAGAAAACTTCAATTTAATTTTATCTTTTTTTCATTTTTTCTGAATTTTAAAAATAATTCTCAGGTAATAAATCAGTTTTAAACAATAAATACTCATTTAAAAAGATCTGAAATTATTAACATTCAATTTATGGTGTTTGTACTAAGGTAAGGAATTCCTATTGCCATCTAATTAATAACGTGACTTCAAAGTCTTCCCAACAATGGCATCAATAATTTATGCCCAGTGGTGCAATCTGTTGACTGGAAAAGATGGACTGACAAAGATTTGATAAAAATTTGTATACTCAATGATTGAGGTTGCTTATGTATAAGCAATCAGGCTCTAGTTCATTTGAATCACAAAATAAATTTTCATATAGTTTGAAAGACTCGTTTTTTTAATTGAGTTTTTTATTGAGTTTATAATTTTTTATTGCTACAAATTGTATTGTATCATCTAAAATTATAATTAATGTTTACATTTGTACTCTTAACATTAGTGAATTAACATTAATTTTAAATAGATAAAAGCAATTTTACATTAAGCCTATTTTTTCCCCCAGAGTCCTCAGTCTGTATCAGTATCACCAGATATACTGCAAATAAATGGTACACCAGCTTTCCATGTGGTATCTCTCAACATTCCCTCCATCAACTTACCAACTACACCACAAAACAGTAGGCGAAATAGTGCGTGCCTAGTATTGTCTCGACAGTCAAGTATTGCTTCTAATAAAAGCAGAAAGGTAAAAGTAAAAAATTCAGTTAAACTATTATTGTTCTAAAAAATATTGTGATTTGATATAAGATTCAAGAGATACAATTAATTCCAAGTTCATAATTCAGGATTTTAAATTGAATATATAATTTTGAAAGTATTTGTCTTTCATTGCCTCTGCATTATTATTAGCCATAGGCAAAACTACAGGGAGTGCCTGGGTGCCCCGTAATGTTTCATTAACTAAATAAATTTCTTTATTGACCTTATGGTTGTGTCTGTCATGTTTCTTCATTTTATATGTACCAGTTTTTCTATTGTTATCCAGTCCTTCATCACTACAGTGAGTCCTTGTCACCCCTGGAAACTCAGTACAGGTGATTTTGTGATTTGAGGGGGATGCTAGTGTGGTCCTGACACTCCCTAATAATTTAGTCTAGTTTTACCTATGTCATTAGCTGCTAAAGTTTGAGTGTATTATATTAAGTGTATTAAATTAATCCTTTTAGTTTTCCGGAGCCAATTTTTTGGGGGGTTTAGATTACTGTATTAAAAGAAATTGTTGTGGTATAAAACCTATTTAAAATATATTGGGTTAGTAACTTGGAAACAATTAGGTAGTATGGTCCAAAGATCTTTGCATGATTAATTGCATATCTCAGAATTCTTTGAAGTAATTTTGTGGTTAAAGTTCTTGTAATGTGAATGATTTTTCAGCATTCATTGAGTTGTGGCCCAAGGTGCCAGTTAAACATTATGTTTCAACTGCCTGATAACACATACTGCTCTTTTATTATTAGAGATAATTAGTAGTTGAGCTTTATTGTATTTGAGAACGATCAAACAACTAATTGTGCACGATGTCATTAAAATAACAGCAAATAGTTAGTGTAGATTATGTAGATATTATCAGCTGTTTGTTCACACTAAATGAAAAGTTTGCTATAAAATTTATTTTAAAATAATTACTTTGTTATTAAAATAACAGCAAAAAGTAATTATTTTAAAATCAATTTTATAACATAAACTTTTCAGTTAGTGTGAACAAGCAGCTGATAATATCTACATAATCTTAAAATATCCAAAGAGTTAAGTTATGAACAACTTAAGGATATTTTGAATTCTGTCAAGAAAGGAGATATTACCCTTGTTCTTGGTGACTCAATGCCAAAGTTGGTACTGACTGACCTTTGAGAAGGAGTGATGGTCCCTTTTGGTATTGGTAGCTGCAATGACAATGAGCAACATCTCCTACAGGTAAGTAAGCTTAATGGTTTGAGGATAACTAACACCTATTACAAACACCATGACATACATAAGTACACATGGGTTTCACCAGATGGGCTGCATAAGAATATGATATATATTAATTAACAGTAAATGAGCTAGTTCTGTTAGGAATACCAGGCCATATAGGGGAGCTGAAATTGTATCTGACCATTACCTAGTTAAAAGTGTCTTGCAACTTAAACTTAAGAAGTGTTGTGCTAAGGTTAAAAACATTACCTTTAATTCTGAAGCTCTGAAAGACCCAGTTATAGCTAAAGCTTACCATGATAGGTTACTTAGTCATTATGACAGTCATGGTTTGCTTACTACTGGAGTTGAGGAAGAATGGGACTGTTTTAAACAGGCTTTTTTTGGAAGCTAACAGTACTCTTTTAGGAAAAAAGGAGCAGAGGAGGCAGAATTATTTGAATGATAAGGCACTTGAGTTTTTTTCAGAAAGAAAGAACTGCAGGAGTGTCCTTAATCAATACCCTGCTAGTCCTAATAGAAAGCATTACAGAGAGCTTAATAAACATGTAAAGGATTTCAGTTAGCTGCTGATAAGAATTATGAGGTCTAGTACCTAATGTACAACCTCTCCTTCTCGTGGTGCAGGCCGTTAGTACCTACTAGACTGGACTTGTTTATGGATTTGAGCTTGATTATTGATCCTGGACTTGCTGCACTGGTGGGCCTCTGTTGAGGGAGAATCTGCTGCTGTGTTTTCTGTTTGCTTCTGGGTTGCCAGCTCTAAGTGAACAGAGGCATGGGATACCTTATATCAGCTGGTGGATAATCCTGATCAGAGACCATAGCAGGTACCTAGCTAGTTGTCACTTACCTAGCTTAGCTAGTTGGGCATCGTCAATCCTAAACTGGAGTAATGTGTCTCAGGCAGGTCTATGGCTCTTGAAATGGTTCACTTGAAAAGGTGGTGCCTGAAGTTCCTGCCAGCATTGATAGGAAGCAGATGAGGAACAGGTCTTTGCCCCATGCATGTGATCAAGGGGCTGTTTGATATTGTTGGCCCTACCTATCTCAATAAACCTAGTTTCTTTAAAAATCATAGTAATCATTTTCTCTCTGCAGGAATCTGGAATGTGAGGGTGTTACATAGAGATTATTCTCTTGATGTCCTCACATAGGAATTCCAGCGTTATAGCCTAGATATTCTAGGTTTGCAAGAGACCAGATGGACAGGATACTTAAAAATAACTTAAAAATAATCTTTTCAGGGAGGGAGGATGGTAAGCATCTCCAAGTGTATTGATTCTCAGCAGACATGCCAGTGATGCTCTTCTAGGATATGACTGCGTTAATAAAAGATTACATAGAGCAAAATTTAAAACAAAAATTAAAGACTTGACTTTCATCTGTTGTTATGCCTTCACAGAGGACTCTGATGAGAACGAGAAGGATACATTTTACAGCCAGCTTCAGGATATTTTGAATTCTCTGAAGAAAGGAGCTATTTCTCTTGTGCTAGGTGACTTCAATGCTAAAGTTGGTACTGACTCTAATCTTTGGGCAGGAGTTTTAGGTTCCTTTGGCATTTGGTTGTTAAAATGGCAATGGGGAACGTCTCCTAAAGGTAAGTAAACTTAATTGTTTGTGGATAACTAACCACGTATTACAAACACCAGAACATTTATCAATATACATGGGTTTTACCTGATGGGTTACATAGGAATATGATGGATTATATTTTAATTAACAGCAAATGGGCCAGTTCAGTTAGGAATACCAGATCATACAGTGGAGCCAAAATTGGGTCTGACCATTACCTGGTCAAAAGTGTTTTGCAGCTGAAGCTTAAGAAATGTTGTGTTAAGGTTAAAAAATGAGCTGTAATACTGAATTCCTGAAAGATCCAGATATAGTCAAAACATACCATGATAGGTTACTTAGTCATTATGACAATCGTGGTTTGCTTACTGCTGAAGTTGAGAAAGAATGGGATCAGTTTAAACAGGCTTTTTTGAAACCAACAGTACTCTTTTGGATAAAAGGAAACAGAGGAAACAAAATTAATTGAGTGATAAGGTTGTGGAACTTATTTCTGAAAAAAGGAAGTGCAGGATCAATATAAAAACACCCTACTAGTCCTAGCAGAAGGCATTACAATGAGCTTAATAAACGTGTAAAGGATCAATTAACAGCTATTAAGAATCTTTGGCTTGATAGCTTGACTGACAAAGCTGAGGAAGCAGTTGAACAGCACAACAGCAGGGGGTTGTACCAGATTATTAATGTTTTATGTGGGAAGAAACACAGGTACATAGGGATTAAGGGATAAACATGGCAAGGTGGTTGAAGGTGAGGATTCTGTGATGGCAAGGTGGGCTGAGCATTTCAGATAAGTTCTAAATAATGTGATTATTTCTACTCCCATTGTTTGTAATAAGGATAGATGCATTACTGGCCTTAATGATGGCCCTATATCACATTCCAAAGTCACTTTGGCTATCTCTAAATTAAAACTGCATAAATCCCCAGGGGTGGACAAAATCACCACTGAAATGCTTAAAGCTGGGAATATTTGTATTGTCACATGGCTGAGTGAAATTTTGAATATTTTTTATGATAAAGGTGTTGTTCCTAAAAATTTTACTAGAGCTATTATTTTTCCAATTTTTAAAAAAGGTGATCACAGTTCTTGTGATAATTTTATGGGATTTAATTTACTTTATGTTCTAGTTTTTTATATGAAATTTTTCCTTCTTTGCATGATTATACTTAATAGAATTAAGAATTTGTTGATGGACAACTGTGTGATGAACAGTGTGGATTCAGAAGGGGTAGGGGATGTATTGATCAAATATTCTCACTTAGGCAATTTCTTGAGAAATGTTTAGAATTTCAGAAACCTATGGTTGCTAGCTTTATAGATTTCAAAAATGCTTTTGACTCTGTTGATCGACATAATTTGTGGTTGATTGTTTGATCATATGGAATATCTGATAAGTTAGTGTAATGAAAGTTCTCTATAATAACACTGAGTCTGGTGAGAGTTGGTACGTCTTTCAGTGATTGGTTTAGCATTGCTAGTGGAGTTAGACAATTTTGTCACCTTTTCTTTTGTGTTTGGTTATTGATGCGGAATTCTTTGCAAGGGAAAGATTTTGTTCTTAAATGGTCTAGAGATTTCAAAATCTCTGATATAGATTATGCAGATGATTTGGCCTTGTTGGCTAATGATGCTGATGAGATGAATTCTTTCATTATGGCTCTTCATGAGAATAGTAATAGAGTACCATTCTCATGGTGATAAACAGATAAAAAACTAAAGTGATGAAAATTGGTCAGGCAGATAGTGCTTCAGTTGCTTTGAATGGCTGCACTCTTGAGAAAGTTTTCTCAGTTTAATTATCTTGGGAGCTATGTACAGATACTGGTGATGTGTGGCATGAGATAAGTAGAAGAATAGGGATTGCCACTAGGACTTTTTCAAGTATCTATGGATACTTGGAGACTAAGGAGAGTGGGAAAAAATAGGTGTGTACACCTAAAAACTAAAATTAGGCTGTATAATAGTTTGGTTCTTTCTAAGGTTAGTTATGGTAACACAACATGGACCCTTTGGAAGCAGGGTAACAAGAAACTTGATGCCTTTGATTCCAGATGCTTATGCAGTATCTTGAGCATTAGGTGGTTTGACTTTGTAAGTAATGATGAGGTTAAAAGGAGTCATCAACCTTCTTTGAGCAGCCAATTGTACAGAGAGAGACTGTGTTGATTTGGCCATGTTGCCCGTATGCATAGCTGCAGATTGGCAAACAGTATTATGAACAATGTGCCTAAGGGTTTGAGAAAAAGGGGGAGACCTAGAAAGCGAAGGGCAGACAATGTTAAACAGGACCTTCCTAGAATTTGCCTAGAGTGGCCAAATGCAGCAGCAGTAGCTCAGAACAGACATATCTGGAGCAGAAAATTACACAGGAAAATTACTAGCCATGGGCTACTCCGTAGCCCATGCCTGCATGAGGATTTTTGTATGTATGTAATAGACAGAAATATTTCTAATGCATATGAATAGAAAGGCTATTTATTTCTGAATAATAATAATAATAAAAAATTGAAACAGCAGTGATTGTTGGCTCGTTCACAGCCTCCTTTGGTTTTCCTGCATGAGGGAGATATCTTCCATCTGGAATTTCCTGTGTGGTTTACATTGCTCATTTTTAATCTTTTACCCTATTTTTTAATATTTTGAATTTATTGTGTCTTGCCTTTTAATGTGTCCTTTACACTATTTTCTCTTTTGGATTTTATTATTGTTGCATCTTATTTATTACCTGGATTCTTTTCACCAGTTATTGATTTTATTATCATTGTTGCCACTGTCACTGTATTGTATCCTTCATGTCTTTTGTTTTTAGCTGCAGTTGTAGGTTCCTTAAAAATATTTATTATTTTTATTATGGATCTTTAAATTCTTTTAGTTACTGGTAAAAAAATGTATGCTGGATCCCTGGACAAGGCATGAATATTTCTTTGCATTGTCTTTCTGCTGAGGTCTTGCCTTCCTCACATAATTTTTTATGATGTATTAAATTGACAGGCTACTGTCAGATCTCTATGGCAAGCAGCTGTTTGAGAGGATCTTTATTTATTTATTGTTGACATATAATAGCTGCAGTTGTTGATGCACCATAAAACCCCAACCAACTACCCTTTCTTGAAAGTGTAAAACAAAAATCAAACATGCAAGCATATGGCTGTTGCCTTGGTGTATAATAAAAATATATGTATTTATTAAAGGAAAATAATAATATTTATTTCCCTTTCTATCTTACGTGTTTAATTATTTGTTGGTTCAAGCATGTTGTATGTTGACTTCGTCATCAAGAAAATAAATTAACAATAAAAGATCAGTCGCAGAAGTTTCTTTTATCATTGTCAAGCACATTTATTTCATTGATGAACATTAATAACATTACTACATGGGACACATTTTACACTAAAGTGAATATGGCAAATTTATTTTTAGTTTTTTCACTCAGTTTGTTAAAAGTTGTAAAAATATACGAAATAATTTTTTTTATGAAATTTTTTAATAAAATTTTTTAGATAAATTCAAGATATTTCATATGACAATTGTTGCTTTGTTGTTTTTAACAAGATTCCAAACAGCTAAATGAGTAAAACTAAATTGTTTCTTGCAATAGAATTCTCTTGGACCATGTTTAAATCTTCAGAGAAAAGGGAGCAAAAGCAGTAATTGCAGTAATCAAGGGCGGCAACATATTAATAGTTTTCATAATTGGAAATCCCACCGACGGAAAAAAAGTGAAAATGACCTCTCTGAAAATGGATCTGGATCAGATGATGTGGTGCTTAATAATATGACTACTCCTTTTTCTCAAAGGTAAATGTAGTATTTTGCAAGTATGCCTTTTATGTAGTGTATGCATCTTAATTGCAATGTTTTGTTGTTTAATTGCAATGTTTGCAATATTTTGACTTTAGTTGTTTGTTTGGTATATGACACAACTTTCATTAGGAATCTGAATAATACCAATGAAGCAGTTTTTCTTTTTAATTACATAATAATTTTTAAGCAATGGATATATTTTTACCTACTATATATAAAAGCCTATATTTTTGGGTATGATGAAATATTTCCACTTATTCCTTTGCACTCAATTGTGCAAAAAAGGAGAGTTAACAGAAACAATATTACACATTTAATGGACAAAACAATCATATTTAGGTATGATATTTTTGAAAATTCAATAACTTGATAAGTAATAGATGCTTGTGTTGTTTTCTTGTTGAAGTCTTGCCAAACTTCATGTCTTCTATTTAGAACATTATGCTGAAAGTTTTGTGTAACTTCCGTATCAAAAAGTTCAGATGGAAATTATTTTGAAAATTAATTGCATCATTTGCTTAAGCAGTAATTTTCAACCTGAAAATGATGAAGTACACTGCTGGCCATTAAAATTGTAACACCAAGAGTAAGAGATATCAAAGCCATATTTAGTGAATATATATCTTATGTTAAAAGGATCAAATGATTGCGAGTAAACTCAGTTAGACTTGTAGAATACAAAGAAATCAGTATCTTCTGTAGCCACTGTGAGTGGAAATATGTGTTTGGGGAATGTTAGTCCATGCAGTTTCAATATGTAGCCAAAGTTCTTCTGATGTAGCAGCTGCTGGTGTCTGGTATGTTAGTCATCATGAGATCATGGACCAGACGTTCAATTGGGGACAGATCCGGTAAATGCGCAGGCCAAGGTAGAAGTGTCACATGGTGGCTATCCAGGAATTGTTGGACGATGCATGCTACATGTGGTCGGTCATTGTCCTGTTGGTAAATGGCACCAGAGAGCCTGAAGATAAGGTACGACCACAGGCTCCAACACCTCAGTGATGTAATGCTGGCTGTTCAAAGTACTGGTATGTGTATGAGGCATGTGCATGAGTGGAGTCCAATGGCACTCCATACCACGATGCGATGCCATTCACACATCCATGCACGATATTCTTGGCATCATTGCAGTCACATACACCTGTGTTGTAGAGTCAATGGCAGCTGACACAATAGCTGCCTAGCAAAGATGCCCCGATGCAGCAGAAGATGTCGAACTGTACGTGAGAAAACTGGTTGATGTGCAACATACCCTAACTGTTGAGCTAAGGTGTTTGATGTGGCTGTATGATCATTGAAAGCCATGCACACAAGATGTCTCTCCTCTCATTCATTTGTGTGACAGGGCCATTGAGATCCCTCACGTCGGTGAATTAGTTCCTCCTCTACCCACAGATGCCATATTCTCATTACTGTGGCAGCATTCCATCCAACATGAGTACCAATGTCTTGGTATGATAATCCGCCTTCCCGTAATCCCACAATTCTCCCTCGATCAAAGTCGGAAACCTGATCATATGGATGCTGTGTTCTTTGACAGGGCATACTTGATCCTTTAGTGCGCAAGAACTGTAAGCAAACACAATTCCAGTGCTTTACACCAACTCTTTGTAATCTCCTCTTATACCACTTCCAGGGGACATTACTGTCATACGTAATGTGCATATATGCTGTGCTTTGAATCATTTACTTGTTCTCCCATGGGCTACCCATCTTGCATATTTCAGGACAATCTGATGAGTTCTTCCTGGTGTTGCACTTTTAATGGCCAGCAGTGTATTAGAAAAAACAAAATGTATTAAAACTAAGGTTTAAGATAATTGCATTTAAATCATCATCATCATCAATATCAACAACAACAACAAAATCTGAATAGGCAGGAGGACAGACATCAATAGATAATATTTTTTCCCTATAGTATTAGCATTAATTTGGGCAGTATAATTAAAAACTACAGAAATTATTGAGATAGTTTTATCTCTATTTTTGACAGATTTTGATTTCTTGTGGTTCCCCAGATATTTGACTGAATAGTCCCAAATTTGGTATGTGGGTTCCCCCTTTGTGACTTCATATTGGGTTAAAAATCAGGTCCTACCTGTACATAGATGGAATAAATAATGAAATAAGCTCGATGTATTCCATATCCACTAATAAATCAGCACTTTATCATCGATTTTAAATTTTAGAGGAAAAATTGTCTTGATTTATTTATTTAAAATTTAAATTTGATGCTAAAGTGCTGATTTATTAGTGGATATGGAATACGTCAAGCTTATTTCATTATTTATTATCTGCATACTTGTAATCACATGCTTCCATCTATTGGCAAATAGAAAGCCACTTGTGGCTAAATTGCCTGAATAGCACCTATAAGGAACATAAAAGGAATGTTCATAGCGCTAATTAGGGGAGATCTTGATCAGCAGCTGGTAGCTCAGTGGTCCAGAGCACCTGACATGTTATCAGGAGGTCATGGGTTCATATCCCACCTGGCTCAAGACAATTTTTCCTCTAAAATTTAAATTCGACGCTAAAGTGATGATTTATTAGTGGATATAGAATACGTCGAGCTTATTTCATTATTTATTATCTGCATACTTGTAACCACATGCTTCCATCTATTGGCAAATAGAAAGCCACTTGTGACTAAATTGCCTGAATAGCACCTATAAGGAACATAAAGGAATGTTCATAGTGCTAATTAGAGGAGATCTTGATCGGCGGCCGGTAGCTTAGTGGTCCAGAGCACCTGACATTTTATCAGGAGGTCATGGGTTCGTAATCCCACCCGGCTCGAGAAAAAAATTTAAATTCGATGCTAAAGTGCCGATTTATTAGTAGACCTAGATGGAATTAGTGCCATTCCAAATGTGGGGGATCTGGCAATGGTGGGCATAATCACTGCTTTCTTGACTGTAATTTGTTAAAGTTATGATTAGAGAATGAAAGTAGGAATTCGTTTTATGCCATAGTTTTAGCTAGTATGACATGAATAACTATATGCTTTAATACATCCTGATTAAATTATTTGTACTTAACATAAAATATTTGTTGCATTGCCATAATTTATTTATTTATATCTGTAGAGCTGTCAAATGTTTAGAGATTATTAGTTGTATAAAAGTATTAAACTAGCATTCATTTGATGATTCAGACTTTTAAAAAATTATGTATTAAATCCCATTTGAAAAGAAGTTTAATATATGGCAGGACTACTACTCAAACAGTGACCTGCAGGCCACAGTTGGCCCAAGAAAAAATCAGTGGCCTGTGTGGTTGATTTGCTTTTCATCTCTCTCCTGAAATTCTTCTTGTCTTACCTTCTAGTCTAAGGAAAAGCACAAAACCTGAAACATAAAATCTGACTTGCTTAAAAATGCAGCTGAGTATCCTTGATCTGTATTTTAAAAAATGCAACTTACACATATGAATTTTATTGATAATGTCATACTTGGAAATCTCATTTAAGAAGTTTCAAAAAAGTAAAATTTTCAAATTAATAATGAGCTAAACTATTTTAATGTTACATAGTTGTAATACATTGTGTTCTCTACAGGTAGCTAGACATATTTGCACTTATTGCAAGGTCCATGAACTATATACCCTACGAACACAGTTTTCCTCTGTTTACATCTCATTTTAAGTCATTGTTTACTCTGCTCCAAGTTGTATCAAGTGCAGCCACATCACCTACACTAGCCTTTTTACACCTCTGGCTCTATATTAGAAACAAACATATTGTCAACTGCAGATGATAATAGTCAAATATAATTGTTGTAGTGAAAATATAAGGGGAAAGAAAACCCTAGAAATTATATACTATAACAAGCAATTAAACTGTTTTTGATCTATTTGAAGCTACATAAGAGTTAACTAAGTAATATTAAATTGCATATCGTGCTTTTAAATAAAAGGTAAACACAAACTGATCATTGTAAATAGACTGTAATAATATATTGTAGAATAGGCAGGTGTGAAAGAATCCACTATGTGACCTCCTCCTCATTTGAACATGGGATCTCCTGGTTTTCCAATTTCTCTACTTCTTAATCTGAGCACTTTACACTATTCAAATCTGGGAGACAACTTAGGGGATTTTTTCCACTTACCTTTTCTATAAATATTCAATTCATTTTGTGGTGTGTTCCTATGTTCATATAGAGCCATTAGCAACCTCAGAAGGCTACATAAGTTGTTTATAATTAACATTGAGTAAATTATGCTGTTAATATTAAAAATAATCCCAGGTTTAGTAATTGTCCAGTTCCTGTTAGTTTAAATATCAGTTCCTGGCAATTTGAATAGTACATAATAATAAATAAAAAAATAAATAAATACCCCCTCAAGCAGCTGCTTGCCACAGAGGTTTGACAGGAGCCTGTCAGTTTATATGCCATAGTAGGAGATCTGAGAGGATGGCAGACCTTGACAAAAACACTATCTTTGTAATCTTGTATAAATGTGTGTATCTTGTATAATATCACCATGGACCACAAAATGATTAATTTAATGTCTCAAATTACAATTTTATTAAATCTGATTGAATGATGTTATTTTTTGATACTTAAGTCTTTTAGAAATTAGGTATGAAAAAATTGCTTGCTTTAGTTTGTATACTGCTTGCAAACAATATAAGGGTATATAATTAAAGAAGTGAAATTTTATCTTGAAAAAAAAAAAAGATATGTAACATTTTATCCACAATGTTTTTTGCTTCTGATGATGCTCTTTTAACCCTATTTACTTTAACAGCTTGTAAGAGCAGGTCAGCAACAAGGGCAATGACTTGACAGATTCTGCTTCTAAGTTAGCCACACCCATACCTGGATCTGCACTGCCATTTCCATACCTGGACTTCTAGCAGTGTTTTACCATTGAACACTGGGGACAGTGGCAAAGTTTTTGGTTGGAACAAATTAACTCTCTGAGATCAATCCTGTTGCCAAACCACATAGTCTCTTTTCACAGGAATCTCAAGGAGAAAGTTGTACTTGCTTGGCTCTACATAGGCCGTGGTTTAAGATTTTATGGTTGTACCATAGTAAAAGATCTGTGAGGAAGGCGAGACCTCAGCAGAAAAAACACAAGCATCCATGCCTTATGCAGCCGCCCTGCCCACGGTCAGTAGGGGACACCGATGGGCTTGGAACGCCGTCCGTCGGAGGGGACGTTAAGCCGTGGCCCCGTGTGTGGGAGAGCCATACCCTGTGCACGTTAAAGAACACGCTGGATGGCCTTGACGGGAGGCTACCATCTGTCTTCCAACAGCTGTTCCAGTGGGTCCCCTCCCCCAACCTTCTCTGAGCCTTTGGGGTCCATGTGACCTGGCCATTTAGCCCATGGTGTGCAAAAAAGTGCCGCTCAGAGGTAAAACAACCCAAACCCAAAGCCTTATGCAGGGCTTGAACTTAGGTCCCTCTGATCAGTAGCCAAGTATGCTAACCACTCGGCCAGAAGCTTTTTATAATACTTTAATTTTACGCCATTGTTTCTTATTTTATATCTTTTCTTCTGGGTTGCTTTTGTATTTCTACATTTATAGCATTATTTTGTGTGTTATTTATACACTTGTTCTTTGCTGTTTAATACTTTAATTATTGTGTTGGAACTGCTGCCATCCATCAAATGGGATGTTCAGCCATGGCATCATGTTCAGGAAGCCATACCCTGTACATGTTAAAGAATATGCTGGATGGCCTTGATGGGAAGCTACCATCTATCTAATAAATATTGAGATAAACTCGACAGTTCACCAACCAATAATAAAAAGGCAGTTTTTGATGTCGATTTCAATTTTAGAGGAAAAATTGTCTGAGTCGGGTGGGATATGAACCAACGATCTCCTGATAACATGTCAGGTGCTCTGGACCACTGAGCTACCGGCCACCAATCAAGATCTCCTCTAATTAACGCTATGAACATTCCCTTTATATCACATATAGGGTTAATTATAGGAGCTCTTGATCAGCGGCCGGTAGCTCAGTGGTCCAGAGCACCTGACATGTTATCAGGAGGTCGAGGGTTCGTATCCCACCCAGCTCAGACAATTTTTCCTCTAAAATTGCCATCTGTCTTTTAACAGCTGCCGATTGGCATGGAAAGGCCGCCATTTGTTGAATGGGACGTTAAGCTGTGCCCTGTGTGTGGGAGAGCCATACCCTGTGCACATTAAAGAACAGCTGGATGGCCTTGATGGGATGCTATCATCTGTCTCCTATCAGCTGTTCCAGTGGGTCCCCTCCCCCAACCTTCTCTGAGCCTTCGGGGTCCTTGTGACCTGGCTATTTAGCCCATGGTATTTAAAATAGTGCCGCTCAGAGGTAAAACAAACCAAATCTTAACAGCTGTCCACTGGGTCCCCTTCTGTAATACTCCAAAAAAGTATGTTAAAGGTTACTGGATAGCTTGGGCATCAGCAGCAATTTACCTTGCCAATAACTTAAATAAGGATACCTTTTCTTTTTATTAATTGTGTTACTGAATTAAAAGATTGTCGACATTAATTTTAGCCTTAATCAAATATTAATCAAACTCTGCTCAAGAGAAAAAGTAAGAGAGTCAAATCTATTTCATGAAACAAATAACATTTATTTCAAATTCTAGACTCAACAAAAATCTGTTGCACAAAAGGCAACTCTTTAAAAAACTAAACTTCTCACAGTAGCAGCAGCGCTCTCTGCTAACAACGCTTTACACTAACTGCCTCTTCCTAACACTTACTTCTCAATTCTGCTGTGTCTGTGACCTAACATCACTTGCCATACACCTCCGGTGTGTGCAAACTGGCATGTGAAGTCACATTTGGATAAATGATGATCATGTGCTCACACTAGCTGTGATGCAAGAGGGCGTGTCCTTCCACGCGCATTAGCAGTTGTCAGTCGAAAAGCAGAGTTGCTCATGTGCAACTCCTCTTGCAATATGGGTGAGGAGAAATGATGGATTAACTTAAATAAAACCCCCCAAAATGATAATTATAATGTAAATAAAGAAAAACTGGCTAAGGAAAAGTAAATGTGAATGGGTGAATCATCACACTTTCCCCAACTTTCTCTGAGCTTTCGTGGTCCTTGTGGTCTGGCCATTTAGCATACTATGTGCAAAAAAGTGCTGCTTAGAGATAAAACAACCCACTTTTAATTATTTTGTTTTATTCCTTTACAATTTCCATGCTTGGGCTTTTGGTGTTAATATACTGCTCACAAAAATTAGGGGATATATTATCACTTCATAGTCATTTTGAAATATCCTCTAATTTTTGTGAGCAGTGTATTTGAAATTTTGGTCGAGGGTTCCAAATCTTTAAGCATTTTTTTTTGGCACATTGTAGCCTAAGTTGCTGATAACCTAAGGTTTAGTTGCTGATAACCTAAGGTTGACAACTTAGGCAACATTGTAGCCTAAGTTGCGGATAAAACCCAATCAACTAACAAGTTGTGAGAGTTCATAGGCATAAGTTTTTAGACAAAGAAACTGATCTTAAGCTTTTGTCCAAATAATATTGATAATTTGAAATACATAATGTTCACTGTTTTATAAACCTACCAATAAAAATAAAATTTTTCAAAATATTATACTACTTAACAGACACATAATCTTATAGAATTTTGATGCCAAGTTCCATTTCTGCAGGAGTTTTATTGATGGATTGTATTCAAAGGCAGTATTGTATTCAGTGCACAAAGACAAAGGCCAATCCAAAGAAAACCACAAAAGTTAAAAGCTGTTTTTACTGAAACTAAAGGGAAAATGTACATGGGAGGCTTCAATGTAATCTCCATTATGTTCTATACACTTTCTTAAATGATGAACTAATGACTGGATTCCTTGAGAGAAGAAGTTTTATTGTTGATGATGGAGCCACTTGTCCATTGCCATTTTGACATCTTCATGTAATGAGAAGTGATGTCCTCTTTGTTCATCTTTCAGTGTCCAAATGTAAAAGGTTTTCATCAACACTAAGTGTCATGAATACAGAGGGGGACATGACACCTCAATCTTCATTTCCTGTATCTACGATACTGAAGAATGTGTGGAGTGAGGCTTGCATTGTCATGATGTATGCACACATATGAGGAAAACAAATGTATTTCTTTTGAATTGCTGATTTTAGATGATTTAAAAGCATATCATGGCACTTTGAATTTGCCACAGTTTCTTGTCTCTCCAGATAATATTCCAGATTTATCCCATTATGAATCTACAATGCAGTGAGTAACACTCTTCAGGGTGTGGACTTTCTTCAATCAAGGTGAATGTTTATGGTGCCACTCAACTTATACCATTGCTTTGTGGTAAGAAAGTCACCCAGGATTCGTCACTGGTTACTATACATATATTCTAAGAAGAAATCCCCTTCCCATTCATACTGTCCAAGAAGCATACTTTAACACAGCATCCCTTCAATTCAAGTGTTAAACTTTGAGTTATCTAATAAGCATGCACTTTTTAAAACTGCATCTCCTTGTCAATGATGCTATATGATGAACCAACACTTATATTCAATGCTAGAGCAATTTCTTCAATGGTAATACATTGATTTTCTTGCATGAGGGCCTCCACTACTGCTATCTTTTGATGTCAGAACATGAAGAACTTGCCTGGGCCATGGAGCATTTTCAATGCATTCAATAATATTCTTGAATTTATTCACCCACTTGTAGACTTACCACTGATTCATGTATCATCCATCATACTGAGCTAACATCCTGCTACATATTTCAGCTGGTTTGATTCCTTCAGTATTCAGAAATCAAATTACAGTTCACATCTTTATCTCAGTGCATAATGGTAAGGTTGCCATCACCTTCAAGACTGACTGTTTACAAATAATGACTGCAAATAGAGCCACTTGTGCCTTCAGCATTGCCAACAGATTTTAATCACTAATCTTATATAAGATTATAATTTTTTTGTGTGCATTTAATGATGTTTTGTGGTTTTCATTTGGGTGGCCTTTGTATAATATAGTATTTCTTAGCTTTTAAAGTGCCTGAAGACACTCTATAATTCCCAGAGAATTTGGCTGCAAGTTTTTATATTTTGCTGAAAGAAATTTATTTTTTAAAAGTGTTTTTCAAGTTAAACATGAAAATTAATATATTACGCTGTGTTAAATAACATGACCAAGTTTTGTCATTACTTCAGCATAAAATTCTACTGCTCTTTAAACTTCCATTTTGAAAAGAAATAAATAATTCAGCACTATAAGGGTTAAGGATCATATTGAATTAAAAATTAGTATGAATTCATCTAGATTAAGAATTAACTAGCTCCATTCTACATTACTTGTGAATTGCTATTGTGCTAGACAGAAATGAAAAAATAAGCTATTTAAGATTCCCATGTTTAAACCAAAACAAGAAGTTATAAAAGAAACATGAATATAGAGAATATAGGAAAGAATAGTTTCTAAAATAAAATGTGTTTAAAAATATAGTTCTAGTTGAATTATCTTCAGAAAGTTCCTTTTTGTTGTTTTTTTTACAGTTTACACATTAGGCTTTGAAGTTTAAATATATCTACAGTTAAGGACTTTTGTTATTAGTGTTTCTTAGCTTGTATTTTAATACACTGAAACTATGTTAATTTTAATCATTGATCTATTTTTAGCAATCTTCCATCAACTGAACATTCACATTGTAATGGAGGCATTCCAACATTAAAGAATACTCCAAATAACAAAAGGCCCATCATTATTCAAAATAGTATCAAGAGCCCAAAAGCTCTCAGTCCTCAAAACTCAATTAGAAGTGTTTCGTCATCCCACTATAGTGCTCAACAGGCTTCCCATGGTCATGTGCCATGCAGTCGCCAAGTATCAGTGAATAGCAGCATTCAAAGTCAAAATACTTTGAGTCCAACAAATACTTATGGGGGAAATAGTTATCTTCCTAGTCGGCAAAATTCTCTAAGTGGATCTTCTTTAAAGGAAGAATATAAACCAAACAATCTGGATGGTTTGCAGACTAAAATAGAAAATAATTCTAATGTTAATACTTGTGAATTTACTGAAAAGGTGAGCAGGAGATGTTTAAATTACCTGTTGTTACTTGCTAATCTCATATAAAGTATTTGAATATTACATTTTACATCATTATTATAAGCATTTTGAATTCTCCTTTGTGAATATTATGTTTTCTATATCTGTTATCATAGTGTAGTGTAATATTGCAATTAGTGATTTTTTTTAGATGAATATGACAAAGCTATAAGTGTATGACTAAAGTTATAAGTGAGCTTACATGTAGTAAAATTGAATTTTTTTATTGCATATTTTTACATGTTGTAATATAGATATTTATTTTTCACATAATTGTGAAAATCTTGAACTTTGCAAAGATTTGTCATACCAGATTTACTATGGAATCCACTTAAGATAACCCAGCATGAGATAAAGTGCTTTAGGTATTTTTGATTCAGTCAGTTGAGTTTTTCATTGGCAAACCATGTTACTGGAATCTGATTATTCATCTCAAGTTATTACAGTGTTCAAAAACCCATATTATCTAAACAAGCAACAAGCACTTCTTTTGTCAGATGTGAAGAGAAGGCCTGAACTGTGCATGTACAGATAGTTAAGGGTAACTGAAAGATGAATATAAAAATCAAAAATAAATATAAGTTAATAGAAAAAATAAATCGGATAAATTAAGAAAATATAATATATATATAAAATGGGGAAAAATATTAACCAATAATGAAAGTTTTAAAAGTATCACTCCATGTTTAAAAGTCTTCAAATAGTGTGAGTGACAGTATGACAGAAAAACAGTTTGGATCATATGTCTTCAGGTGACATTAAATTTCTTCTGTGTAGAAAATAATTTTGATGTTTTTATTGAAAATTGTGATCTGAGATCACAGAAAGCAATTTTTTTTTACCTCAACTCAAATGGTTGCATCCAGGGATATCACTAAGTAGTATACATTGCATCAGGGCCACAGCATTAAGAGCATCAAAATTTTACTGGTGCTTTCTCAAGTGTCAGCTTGCAGCAGTATATTATTTAAAATTATATTTAGTCATTTGAAAAAATGTGTCAATCTGAATTTATGGAAGTTGTGAGCAAGCAATGTTTAAATTGCATATTGTTACTTGCTAATCTCATGTAGTTGATTACTTTGTGGTTGATTACATTGTGTTTGGTATCATTAATATAAGCACTTTGAATTGTTTTATTATTTCATTTTTGTAAGTTAGCTAAATGTATACTAAAATTAACAATAGTTTTGAAATTTGCTTGTGATCAAGAAATAGTCTTTATTTAGAGGTGTTTTCAATTTTCACTAGACTTTGAATAGGGGTGCTTCCAGTGAGCTTTGCATTAGTGTGACACTCATACTTAGTGTCAGCTAAATACATTTATGTCATCACTGGCCTTGCCTTTCATGGTGTTTTGTTCTCCAAAAACAGTAATTAAAACTTTCTCAGAACTTTGGATGACTAGTGCAACATCATCCTTTAACTTCAGTGAAGTGCAATGGGAATGAACCAGAACATAGGCAACAATAATTGCATCTTCACAGCAGTTGATCCATGTCTTGTTTTTTGTGCATCCTGTTTTATGTAAACATGTAGCATTTAATACTTTGACTTGTGTCAAATGCTAATGTACAGGAAAATGTTCTGCATCTTTTCCCTAATATAAAGATTAGTTACTTTTCCAATATAACCGTCTCGCATAGTTCAGCATTTGAATATATGGATGTAAGTTTTAAAGATTGATTTCACTCAATTCAATCCAATGTATTGAAGGATTGGTAGCATTTTTATGTTCATGTTTCCCATTTGATCTGCATATGACATGTATAGAAGAAAGACTGGAAGAATTTGCATCTTATCATGGAAAGTCATTTCTTTTTTCAAGCTCTATTCTGCCTGTTTCATAGCTGATCAGTTTTGCTTATTACTAGATCAGATTCACTACAGCATTATAATTGACTTATTTCTCTTTCTGTCATGGTTTTGAAGTTAGGGTTGATAACTCTTAAAAAATGTCATCAAGAGTGCTGCAATCATTCAAGATTTGCTGGTCACTACTTGTTTCTTACAGGTATCCATTGTTACTATACCTGTAGCATTACATATTTGCATGAATTTTTTAATGTACTTTCTCTATATACTTACAATTTGCTTATAGATTCAGTTTTTTAGACTTAATCTGAAATTTGCAATGTGACTATGACTTATTATCAAAACTGATATGTGAATATGATGTATTATCATTGCAATGTGACTATGACTTATTATAAAAATGTGTGTAATTGATTGGTGTTGATGTAAATTATTGATGGTAATTTTGTGTTAAATATTTGTAGCAGCTGAAGCTGCTACTTTTCTATTACACAATAATTTCAGTGTACATTTTGCTTGCACAAAACAACAGTTACCATCTAGAACAGTAGTTCAAAACCTTTTCAAGTGAGGGAGTAAGGGGGGGGAGTCCTGTGTAAAATATATAAATATATACCATATACATATTTTAATTTCAGATATGCTTTACTTTTAAGACCAAACTTTGAAGTTCATACATTATTTTCTTCATTAATTTAGATATATGTATTTTTAAAATAGTCTAAAGTTCTTTTGTAGTTAACACATTGTTCTTGAGTCTAAACGAATAGGCACACTTTTGGAGTAAAACGTATAGAGTTTTACTTATCGGTATTCAGGGTAGAAGGCCTATAACAGATGTGCCTTAAGTTTTATTTGTAATGTGTAGCAAGTAGAAGCAAACTTGAAGATAAAGTAAAACAATTTATTATGCTATATTAGCCAAAGGTTTATACTAATTGTCTTTCATTTGCATAGCATGCTTACTTCATAACTTGACTAAGTATAATTTTAATTCTTGAGTTGGCTTGAATACAACTAATAGAAATTAGTATATAAAAGAACAAGACAATTAAAATTTCTATGTATAATTGCTGTTATGTAGCATAACCTATTTCTTCAACGTTAAGTATTTTTTGTGCTGTGGGCTTATCTTACAGTTCCAAGTTTTTAATATTGAACTCACTCGGATGGATGGGTTAATTTTGAAGTGTTTTCAAAATTAAATATCTTTAAACCCTTATTTTATAGTAAATAATGAGCAGAAATAAGGCATGTACATACAAAAAGAAAGAATATTTTAAATTCTTAGTATGAAAGAGCAAAATTTCAAAATAAAATAAAAGGCAGTTAAATCTTGTATATATACAGGGTGTCCCTGAATTCATGGTTCAAACCTGAGGGGATGGTAGTACACATCGAACTCACCAATATTTGTCATAGAATATGCGGCCGCAAATGCAGCCCAGTGCCGATAGGGGGCGCAGATGAGGCGGCATGGCTTAAAAGCGCTGGATCAGCCAAATCCCAGCATTCTCAGCCGCCGATGTGCATGACAAGCCCAGTGTTTACAAGCAGGTACGCCGATCACTACTCCATTGTTGTGCCGCCTGTATCAACGTTGGTGGGTGGATGTTTGAGCATTTGTAGTAATGATCTCCAATAAATGTCACTCTGGAAACCTCTGTGTCTGTCCTTCATTTCCGATTGCTCACTGCATTTGTGGCCGGATATTCTATGATGAATATTGGTGGGTTCGGTGTGTACTACCATCCCCTCATGTTTGGGCCATGAATTCAGGGACACCCTGTATATATATATATATATATATTTTTTTTAAAGCGATATTTTGCTTTTTACATTAAAACTTTTTGAAATAATTTTACTGTGTTTTCTATTTCTGTTTCAATATTCCATTATGAATATTGAAATATTTAATAATAATTTTATTATTGCTCAAATCATTCATTCATTTCATTTATTTTTTTAATATGCATTTATCATATGGCTTTATACATTATGCTTTACATTAATTGCTAGCTTAGGTCTAGCAATTTAGCAATGCAGAAAATTTATTTTTCTTTCAAAATAAGATTTTTTTTTAAAAATATGCATCTATAAAGAGGTAAAGAACTATAAATATTCTATTGCATATAAAGTTTAACTGAAGCATTAAAGTTAAATCGAAATCACTTCTGGTTAAGTTTGGATTATCATTTTGGAAATGCTAATGTACCAGAAAACCCAAAAGCATCAAACCAATTATTATGTAAAAATTTATTTGAAAATCAGAGTATACATATATAAACTTTAAAATATTTTATAAAGATTAATAACATTAGGTTCAAGGTGAGGGTGGAGCATAGTGAAATTAGCCTCTTATTTGTGGTTCCCTACATCAATACAAATGGGAAAAGGAAAAAAAAATGCAACTGGACAATTCCTCAAAGGCTTGTTGACCGAAGAAGATTAAATAAAAAGATGTAAAATAAAAAGAAAAGGTATTACATTTTTCAGAAAAGGCTAGTATTCTCGAAGTAGTCACTGAAAGATGAACAAAGCACATGTTCTGCATACTTCTGTTTCAACAAAAGCACATTTTCTGCATACTTCTGTTCTGGGTAACAAGGATGAATGAGATGGAATGGTCAGTGATCCCAATGGAGGTGAGTTACTGAAAGAATTCACATCTTTATCAAAATATGCAGTTGAAGAGAATATGGAATACTACACCAAGCTAGTTGCAGATTAAGCAATTGGGACTATTGATTTTTCCAAGGATGGAGGGACTGTTCACTATCCCAGCAAGGAGATGATAAAGCAGGGTTTCCTCAGATAATAGGAGCTATCTGAAACTAATGGAGGAGAAAATAGGATTTACAAGGAATGTGAAGGAAGATCATCCAGAATCTTTCTGCCACTAGGCTAGGTGAAGCTGCTCTTGATTTGTGAAATGAAAACTTTACAGTCACTGATGGAAAGCAGATAATTAGTGACATGGTCCTTCTTAGCAGTCAAATCTGCTTGCTTGTTGCCTAGAATACCAACCTAGGAAGTGATCCTCTGGAAAGTGGATTGTAATATTGGCAGAGGTAAGTCTTGTGCACACTTTGACTATATTCTAGATTAGGAAAGGGTTTCAGGTACATGGTGGACATCATCTGAAGGGGTGACTTCAAGTCACTGAAGATGACAAAAGTGCCACTGCCAAGGCTATGGATTCACTGCCTCAAGGATAGCATGAAGCTCAGCACTTGGAGAGGAAATCAGATGAGGGAGTCAGAAGCCCCTGGATACATTGCTATCAGGAATGATGAAAGAGGCGGCTCATAACTTTTCCAGCTTGACAGATCCATCAGTGTAGACTTGAGTACGTGCCATAGTGAGTGGTGGTAAAGGCATGGTCATGGTTTCGATGGCGGTATCTAAATGATGCTTTCATCCAATGGAAGGAATTAGAATATTGATCTTCAGATTTTGGGGTCTTCTAGGGTGGTATGTTTGGGAAGAGAATATTGTCCACAGTGGAACCAACAGAAAAGACAACAATAGAAGTCAGTGGCAGAAAGATGAGCATTGAAATGGCAAAGTATGGTCTGTCTTGCAACTTCCTGAGCAGTTCATGTATTTAGTGGAGAGGTGGAGTCTGGAGAAGTGGCACAACAGGTCAGCTTCCTGTGGAGACTGAAGGACATGTCATTGGCAATGACAGAAGCATAACAGGTGTTAGTGCATCATCCAAGACAGATATCACAGAAAAATGTGGATGGTAGCAAGCTTCTTCAGCAGTATGACAAAGGCAGGCATAGTAATAAGGTGAGTGTAATTTATCTTGGACCAGATTAGGTGTCTAGAGGAGAAAAAGAATCTTGCAAGAACTTCCCCATTTGGTGACTGCAAGGAAAGACAAAATATTAGAGGCAAAATTTTATAAAATATTAGACAAAATATTATTATATAATCCTAGAACCTACTCCTAGCTTTTACAGGTCTTCTCATACAATAACATGCCCTACTAAGACCAAAGTCACTGCTGACTACTGCCTCAGTTAGAGCTAACAAAATACACAAAGTTTGCCCTGCTGGAACAGCCTCTAGCTTTGTTTTGTAGTTGCTAGCAGAGTTGTGGTGATGGACTTGAGGTACTAGATGTGAGATCCAAAGGTGAGCTAGTTGTCAAGAACAAAGCCAATAAACTTGTTATGCTTGACTACTTTGATATCATGGACTTCAATATAGATGTTGGGGAAAGTGGCAGAAAAGCACTTCTTTGTGAACACCATAACAACAATCTTGTCATTGGAGGGGAAGTTTGGAGGCAAGTGGTGGGAAAACAACTTTTTGTTTTAAGAGATTAATGAAAAATATTTTTTGAATGGAGTAGGTACTAACAAAATATGATGATTCATAGTTTTTAAATCCTCCAAAAAGCTTTAATTTGCTAGATGTCACTAATGTGGAAAATGAAACTTTAAGTAATATTACTAATAATATATTTATGCTAGAAATGAGAAATTTTGATGGTTGAATGTGTTGATCAAGAATAGATACCCAGTAATTTACTAATATAATTCATATGCTTTAATTAAATTTTGTTGCTTAAAATTTAACTGTTGCTTATAATTTTTAAAAAGTCAGTATGTAATTTGAAAATTTTGAATAATGTTTTAATATAAAAATACCTCCTCAAGCAGTAAACAAAGCAAGTAAAAGCTTTTAACTCCACAGTAGAAGATGTATGAGGATGGTGGGGCCTCAACAGAAAGACAACACAAATATCCATGCCTTACCCGGGGCTATAACCCAGATCCCTTCGATCAGTAGCCAAGCATGCTAACCACTCGGCCATGGGACAATCAGAATTTAATGTGAATGGTGTAGTAATAAATAAATTATTTTATGTACACTGACTGATTTGCCTCTTAAATTTAGAGGGTGAGAATGCAAACTTTTTCATTTTAAATGATAAATAAGAAATTGTTTTTCCATTGTATGGAGCTAGTAATATATTTACATTTTGCAATCTCCCATTAATATGAATTATTGCTGTTAAAGGGTGCAAAATAAAAAATAAAAAAAAAAACTCAGTTTTCTTTAGAATGAGCATTTCATATTTGCTGGAGTTGATATGATATTCTTCTAGTTGATTTTGTTATGGTATGAGTTTGATTTTGAGTGGACACTTAGAAGCCCTAGATCTGTTGCATTTTTCCACCTGTGCCTCTGTGACACGGAGAGCACTGAACTTGTTGCCAAGTTTTACTTGGAACAATCCTGTCAGAGAGGTAGGCCTGGATCCACTTGATGATGTTGCCTGTGAATTCAGGATCCTAACTAAGTCTGTGGAGTATGGCCTGGTGTGACAGGAAGTCAAAAGCCTTCTGGATGCCCAATGACATCAAAAGAAATGAAAATCTCACCTTTTTTATTGCATATCATGGACATCCTTTGCAGAAACAGATGACATGTTTGAAAACAAAAGTTGAAAGTAAAAGTTGAGCCCTTTTTTTAAAGTTAAAAATGATATAATTGCTTATAAACACTATAGTATACTAATCAAATAATGAGAAAATAATTTTTAAAAATGAAAATATATGAAAATGTAATCTAATATTGAAGTATACTTCTGGAAATGTGTAAATTCTGACCACTCAGAAATAGCCATTTTTTCCATTCAAGTGTTTGGAAAACGTGAAATTATTAAAAGTTAAGGTATGTCAACAGTTTAAAATGCATTTTCAATTAATAATTAGTTCCAAGATTTTAGAGAAAGAATAAATAATTAAATATCATCACTGCTAAGTTAGTAGGTCTTAGCAATTGCTACCTGCAACAGTGTAATGCATTGCACAAATGATTATATAGAATCTTTCATTATTTTTAAATGCATTAATCATTGGATATGATCAATTAACTAATTAGTTATCAAATTTGTAGATTTTTAGGATTAATTTTTAAAAACGATCTTGAAATGGGAGACTTTTATTAGAGAAAATAAAAACTTATAGCATATTGGAAATGTTCGTACCTTACAGATATGGCACTTCATTTGGTCTGGGAACTAGAATGCATTTTGGCATATTAAGGGCTTTAAAAATTATGCAAATTATGCAAATGATATGATACCCCTGCAAATTGGGAAAAATCAGAATCATATAAAGATACACAAAGACAAGAATAATTGCTTTGGTTCATAACCCAAATGCCAAAAAGATACAAACAAGGACAAACATGTAACATAAAGTCAAGTATGTTTAAAACTTAAAATGAGGTATATGTAAGATTACACATTAAGGAGATTAAGATGAATGTAAAGAACATCAAAGAATTACATCAAATGATTGAACAGGAAAAAAAAAAAAGGAAAAAAAAACAATCAATGAACTGGACTATCACTCAAGCACAATAATGCCAATTTCAAATATTCTGAAATTGTATTTTGAAAATTTTCATTGGATTTCTCAGGATACCTGCAACAAGAGGGAACAACTTAAAACTCCTGATTTTCAGTTTTGAATCTGAATTTATAATATTATGATAGCTCAGCTTTTGTTTTGAATGTAATAATTTTTTTTTATTTTTCTCTTATAAAGGGCCCAAGCTTAGGACTGTTTAATAATAATAAAAAATATTTGATAAGGAAGTAAGCTTTGTTGCCATACTGCTAACTGATCTGCTGCACAACAGATATTTTAATAAGGTTTCTCTGCATTTCTTAGTAAGAGCCATTAAGCTTTTCTGTGTAAGAGAAGTTGAGAATTATTGCATGATGAAAAGAGGGAACATTTGTGAACCTTTAATGCAGTCAGTAACTTTGATGATCTTTACAAATAATGAAATTGTGTTTTTTCTTAAAGCATTTGAAATATTGATTTGCTCTTGGTTTTATAAAAAGAAATCTGTGTTGCATTTATTAAGTTTTTTAGAAATTTTATAATTGTTTTTACTAAATTATTGTAAATTTTATGTTTCTTGGTAATGTTTTAAATTAAATGCTTTGAATTAGTGGTCACTTCTGAGATATCAACATGGTAATTTATCAATTAATTCAATTAGTGTATATAATTTGCAGCATTGTTATAGGTCTGCAGATATCAAGCACAGGACTCTTCGTACTACCAGATATTGTCATCACCGAGATAAAAGTATTTCATCATTAGGCAGTGCTTGTGTGCAAGATTGTTGGTCTGAGACAGAAGGTTGGCAAACTGTTCAAGGTTTCTGGCAGCAGGTCAGCATATGTTTAATAAGAACACAGTCTGAGAGCACTGCAAAGGCACATTGATATTCAATGTGTAAATTACTGCACACAGCACTACATTATTCGACTTTTAAGCAGATTTCACTTTCCTCAGGGTTATGATACTTTGTACTTATTATTGTACTTTAATTGGCATTGCTTTTTTTTATTGCAGCTTCATTGTTAACTGTGTATACTTTATACAAGATTTTTAAGTTTATGCTTGTAATGCTTAAGGAATAATTTCTTCAAATAACAGATGTGAAATAATGTCAGCCTTGCTATATATAAGCAAAGGACTTGTGCAACTCATTTTACCATTTTGCCTACCAGATGAGATGTTGCTTTAGTACTAGACCATAGGTCTTTGTTTTTTCTGTCTGAATTATATAACACATATGACTTTTAGTAGCATCAACATGATAATGCATTTTTAACTTTTTCATTGTTAAAAGCTTTTTGTGTGTGTGTGTTTTCTGGGCAAATTCTGATTATTGATTTTTCAATGGATTTGATTTGAAATTTTTATGTTAGCCTCTACAAAGCAATAAATTTATATTAATCAATAACAGTACTTGTCCACACAGGGCTTATATTAGAGGAACAGGCAATCATTGTAATGGATTATTCAGTTTGCCCTCTAGACTTGAATTACATTGTGTATGTTGGAGGATGGCTTAGGGATACCATTTAACCATATATAGAAAGACTCAATAAACTTAAGATTACCCTGATGATGGAATGAAGCTTTTTTTTGCCTCTGACTGTTACTCTGAGAGCACCTTTTTACTCCAAATTAAGTTAAACAGCAAAATCACAAGGATTATAAAGCTTAGGGAAAGATTTGGGAAGAATCTTGCAGGAAAATGACAAGAAACACTTTTAAAGCCATTCAGCATGTGTTACATGCACAGAGTATTGCTCTTTGTCATAAAGAATTATAGATAAATATTGAGTTTGATTAAAAGTAGTTGTTGCAAGCCCATCAGTGTTTTTCATATCACTGAGAACAAAACACAGACAATGTAGAAGCTCTCAATGTAGAAAATCTCAATCAATCTCAAGTGGAAACCTAAACCTATGAATCTTGCTTGGTATACAGTCATCTGTACCTTCTCATAAGCAGCCTCACTGATAATGTGAACTGAAAATTTGAGACCATTGCATTTAACAGAGGACCACATTTTATTCTGAAAGCCATGCTTGATGAGCTTTATACTGACAAAATATTTTATTGCTTTGGAAATGCATGTTCTGTAATTGCACAAGAATTAATGTTTATCAGTTCATTGTGTCATGCTTTATTGCATTATACCTTAACATTTTGCTTTATTTGAATGTCTTCACACCATATTTCCTGAATATATTGCCAGGGGCCTTTTGTGCAATTTTAGTTTTTACTCTTGGTGCTTTCATTTTGTTACCAGTATATGTCTGATGATTATGAAATGTGCTATCTTTTGGATACATGACTGTACCTTAAGCAGTGAGGAGATGTTAAGAATGTACAATGTAAAATAATGTAAATTTGAAGCATAGAAACAGAGTAAGTTATTATATAGTCATGTTGAAAGGATGAGTAAAAATATTGATTAGCAATTTGTTGTTTAACAAATAACTGGTATGAAAGAGAGAAGAATGCCTCTTTAAAGTTTTGTACAGCTCAGGTTGTAGAACATTTGATGACAAGGAATTTAATGATTGCAGGATGGCAAAAGTATGGTGTTTTGATATAATATATATGGATGTAATTGAAACTCTTGCTGTGTGTAAATGTATAGAGATTAGTAGATAAAAGGAAATTGTTGATTTTGCTTTTGTCTTATGTTTTTATCAGCCATTTCATTTCTCATTGTTGCTGTAAGCCACATTAGGATTAGCAAGGAACTGTTTTTAGTGATGATGGCACACATTTGAAAATTTTCATTATCATATGGTACTCATGTTGGTAGAAAAATGTAAAATGGATTAAATAATGTTCAATATCATTGCATATATGAATGGCTGTTTTCTACACTCCTGTCTCTGTTAAAAATAAAAGAAATACCATGCATGTTTCAAAAGCATTTAAATTGCTATAGAGCAGCTAATTGTTTGAATTTTCCCTTTGAAGTAATTATTTCACCTTAAAAATTTTCCCAGTATGAAGATACTGTGACCAACATATCACTATTAACCTATACACATTAAACCATTTAGTAATTAAAACAAGACTGCAATGCACAGCTAATTTAAAGCAATTGTTGTAATTTAACTTCTGCTTGCATTCAGCAATTCAGCTTCATTCTTCAAACTAATATCAATTATCAGGCATGTTGCATGTTTATCTTGCCATTTATCATAGTTCATGATTATTGCATTAATGCAGTAGTCACAAAATATTTAAATTATCAGTTAAATTTAATGTTTATATAAGTGAATCAAAATTCCTCAGTTTATTTTGAAATAATTTAAGCATATATTTATAAATTTTTGTACATCTATGTTTTTCAATTGCTGCTGGCTATTTAGCAAGCATGTAATGTAATGTGATTTGCCTTGCATTTTCTTTACATTTAAAATTTAAAATTTTTACAAGATCAATTAATTTTAATTTAAAATGATGTTCTGCTGTTGCAAAGCACAATATAACTATCACACTGGTGGACAAAATGAAAGTAACAATCACAAAAAACTTTTTTTCTGTGATCTATATAAAAGAAAATTTTACAGAAATGCAGTTTATTATTACTGATAAAGGCATAAAAAAGGAGAAACATTTTACCAATCATAATTATGAATATTATATTATGAATTGAAAAGCTACTTGTTCCAACACATGATTATTAGACAAATGTGGAGTATGATCAGTTCTGATGGCTGCACAAGTCTCAACACAGTCCCATGCTCAAAATGAGGATGTCCATCAAAGAAAAAGTTTCCATTCCTCATGAGAGCTAATTTCAACTTGTTAGAGAGCTCTAGGAGGTGATTGGTGATAGTATGACTATTCACTTCTCTAGAATATCTCATACATATATGATGGGGTTTAGGTATAGTGATCTAGCTGGCTACGGCATTCTGTAGATTTCTCCAGTTTCTAAGCAGTCCTACACTATCTAGGTTCTAAGAAGGTAAGCATTGTGATTCATAAACAGGAAATTAGGGCCAATGACACCCCTAGAAAGGGTTATAGAGCTCAAGGATTTCTATCTGATTGTAGATGATCAGGGAAAACCTCCATCAAATAAATGAAAAGGAGTACCACTCTTGATAGTGATGTCCCTCACTTCCACCAACATAGTTATCTTTTACTCTGATACTGGAGGATGATATAAGGTTCTTTGTTCTCTCTACATCAACACTGTCTAGAATCTGGCTTCAGACTGAATTGAGACTTTTATTGGAGACTGATTGTTTGAGGCAAGTACTAATTACTTGATTTTCCCAATTTCATGATAACTAATTAAGCTAGCACTAATTAAGACAGTCTCTTCAGTGGATATCTGTGACAGACCTTTAACCTCCTGATTTCACTCTCATTAATGCTGATGCAACTGTTCTCCTAAAATTCAGTCTTCCAGAGGCTGCAGACAACTCAGAAGAAGTAGATGTATTGCTATATCACTATTTTCCCTTGCCATTAGAGCAAGATACTAATCACCTTCAGTTTAGGTAGCTCTCAGATGATTTTGTCCTGGTCAACTAGCAGTAGTTCTATATCTTATAACTGCATCCAAAATATAAACACATTCAGCTTATCTTGCCACCTCAGTCTGTAACTATCCTGGTTCAAGGGTTTCTACAGTCATCATCATACGAATCATCTGAATGAGAATGGTTTACCATTTATGTGGTAAATCATGGGATTGTGCTTTTATTGATACCACTGAACTAACATAATTTAATAGCCATTACTGCTCTTTATAAACTTCACTATTTGCATGTTGTAATGCATATAGATTAGTTTTCATTAGATGGTCAGACTTTTCATTTCAAATTACATATAGTACATATTTTCAGTTCCTAATTTACTACTGTATTTAACCTATTGATGAAAAAAGGTATGTTACCTTAATTTTGTCCACCAATATACTATGGTCTGTAATATTTATTAATATTGAATATAGCCAATTTTTTGTATTATATTGCATGTCATTGTTAATTTTATACTGAATAGGATTGTTTCAGTATCTCTTTTAAGATTTCAGACAGTACTAATATCATTTACTAATATTAAACTTGTTATTCTTGTTACTTCAGTGCATTTGTTCATGATTTCTGATTTTGAAATTACCTAAAATGCAATATTTACATGTGATTTTTCACTCCTTAATAACCTTTCACAGCACAGCATGTGATGATGTGTAATTGGTATGTCAATACACACTTTGTTATTCCAGTTCCCCATCTTCCATTATTTAAAGAATACAAGATATGTCCAAAAAGTTTCAGGACTTTTATTTTCCTTTTGCTCAGAACCCATACATGCACTTTCGTTTATATATACTTAAAGCAGACTCATCCCCAATGACTACACAAGTTTGATGCATTCATTCTTCTCATGGTATATGTAGCATGCTTTCCTGCTGATGTCCTCATGCTGGTTTGGTATAGCCTGAGATGGACAAGCAAGGAATAGAACATTTAAATTTTGCCTAAGTATAAAACTCTCATTCCTCATGCACTGCATTTGACTGGACACAAATATTTGGCTGAAAAATAGTCTTTGTCATGTACCATATTCAGATTTATCACCACTGGACTCTTTTGTGTTTTTTGTGCTCTAAACTTGAAAGAGCCATGCAAGGCCATCATTATGTGGACATTTCACACATTTATGTGTCTGTAACTGAGTTTATAAACATTATTCCTGAAATTGAATTCCGAATTTGCTTCAGTGATATTCAGTAATACTGGCAACAGTGTGTTAATGCAGAGATAGATTACTTTGTTCTCTGCATTAATATTAATTATTCTCTACATTAAATGGGAAAAGTGCTATTAGTTTTATAAGTACCTTCCATGATTTATTATAATATCAATCCTGGAACCTTTTGGACATATCTTGTAAATTCGTGATGATTCCAGCATGCTCCTATGCATCTTGGTTTGTCTCCATTTACTTCTGTATTTTGATAATTATTGGCCAGTTACACCATAATGAAATATGTTTCTAGCATTAATAAATGATTAGTAAATGTATTTAACCCCATTCATAGCAAATCCTGGAAAACCTTTTTGATTGAAAAAATTCCATTTATGGTAACCTAAGAAATTTTGTGAGTGATGATGATTAATAAATTAGAGTATGCTCTACTACTTTTCCAAATTATCTCTCTTATTTACTCAAAAACTTTACTGACTTTCTGTTTTCAAAACTGAAATGCAGCTTGCCTTTGGTAACAACAAAATATGACAATAAACCAAAATTTATAGGATGATTCTTAAGACATCATATATTGTAAATTTAGAATGATTTCAATGCTGGAACCTCTTCTTTTACACAAGGTTACAGAAAGAGCTACACCATTACTACGTACATGCATAATTCACTGGCATTTGTTGAAATACAAGAATTAAGGACTTAAAAACTATTGTTTCATGAGAAATACTCATATTTACAGTTTGAGTATGTTATACTTTAGCAGCAGTAGTTTTAAATATTAAGTAGTTTACAGAAGTCCACACATGCAGCAAATTCAAAGTGTGTATTAAGCTTGCAGGTAGTTTTTATTTTTTTCTTTGGGAAAAAAGTTGTTGATTTAGAACAATGTGATTTTCATAAGTACAGTACATAGAATGGTTTAAAAATTACAAGAGAGATAATAATTACTTCTGCAATCATAAGATCACAGCAAATGTATATTTTTGTATTGTGGCATGAGAGAAGGGACAATGCATGAAAGCACATTGTACTATTTTGATGATTTTGAGAAAAATCCTTTCTAAAAACTTTCTGACAAACCCTTATACATTTTGTTTATCATGGAAACCCTGCTGAGTATGCTAGGTAAGGGGTTAATATGCATTTTGTATTAGACTTTTTATGAATTTTTATAGAATATCTTATGCAGCATGTATTTGCACAAGGATGCATAAAATTATGCAACTTCTAAAAAGAATTATTTTGCAGGCTGTTTATATCTTCTCTTTCATTATATATATAGATGTGCTGAGAAAAATAATTAAGTATACAAGTTAGAATTGTCTGGATAAACTGATTCACTCGAAACTTTGCATAAGTTTGAAACCTAAGGAAGAGATTTTAACTCAAGTTGCTATAATGCCACAATATTAAAATTAGAGGGGAGCTTCATGGCTTATCTGATATCAATGCTGACCCAAAAGAAGAGTGTGAAAAGTTTGCAATTTTACAATGGAGCTTGTTTAATTTATCCAAATGAATAAGCAAGCTGAAAATATAGTTTAGTTAAACATAGTGGTTGCTGCTGAACAAGTGCAAATCATGTTTTATCCCTAAACAACCAATTACCAGGAGGCATGTGTATAGGCGGTCTGTAAATGGTAGCTAGGTAGTCACTGGAAGGAGAGCTATGCACCAATCCCCTGTGATGATGCATAGAACCGGCCAGGCCTAGCACCTAATGTCCAACCCCGCCTTCTCGTGGTGCGGACCGTTAGTAACTTTCAAAAGAGATACTCTCTTGTGGAAGTGAACGGAAGGGGAGGGCTGCCAGATTAGTGTGGCCTACTGATCTGGACAACTATGGCTACTTTTCTTTTTTTTCTACCCTGCTGAGGAGTGGTCAACCACACAGGGTCCTGGTGCTGACCATATAAACCTACCGGACTGGACAGATATATGGCTCTGAGCTTGATTATGGATCCTGATTTTGCTGCACTGGTGGGCTTCTGTGGAGGGAAAATCTTCCGCTGTGTTTTCTTTTCGTTTGTGGGTTGACATCCCCAAGTGAATAGATTCACAGGATTTGTTTATCAGCTGGTGGATAATCCTGAGCAGAAGTCATCGCAGGCACCTGAACTCTTTGCTTCTATTGGCATCGTCAGATTCTACATTGGAGGAAGTCTTTCAGTGTAGATGGCTTCAGCCTTTAGTAGTGGGGTAACGGGTCTTTGCCCCATGTCTGCGATTAGGGGGCTGTTTGATATTGTCGGCATTCCCTCTCTCAATAAACATAGTTTCTTTAAACATCCCACTAACCATTTTCTCTCCATAGGTAGTTGGAATATGAGGACTCTGCACAGAGCTTTTTCTCTTGATGTCCTCACACAAGAATTCCACCGTTATAATTTAGATATTCTCGGCTTGCAAGAGACCAGATGGACCGATAAAGGTCAGATTCTTAAAAATAATCTTAAATTTCTCTTTTCAGGGAGGGACGACAATAAGCATCACCAAGGCGTGGGTCTGCTTCTCAGCAGACATGCTAGCGATGCTCTTCTAGGATATGAGTGCATTAATGAAAGGTTTCTTACAGCAAAATTTCAGACAAGCGTTAAAGACTTGAATGTTATCTGCTGTTATGCCCCCACTGAGGATGCCGATGAGGATGAGAAGGATAGGTTTTATGGACAACTTCAGGATATTTTGAATTCTGTCAAGAAAGGAGATATTACCCTTGTTCTTGGTGACTTCAATGCCAAAGTTGGTACTGACTCTGACCTTTGGGGAGGAGTAATAGGCCCTTTTGGTATTGGTAGCTGCAATGGCAATGGGCAACGTCTCCTACAGGTAAGTAAACTCAATGGATTCAGAATAACTAACACTTATTACAAACACCGCGACATACATAAGTACACATGGGTTTCACCTGATGGGCTGCATAAGAATATGATTGATTACATATTAATTAACAGCAAATGGGCCAGTTCTGTTAGGAATACCAGGGCATATAGGGGAGCTGAAATTGGATCTGACCATTACCTTGTTAAAAGTGTGTTGCAACTTAAACTTAAAAAGTGTTGTGCTAGGGTTAAAAAATTTACTTTTAATACTGAAGCTCTGAAAGATCCAGTTATAGCCAAAGCTTACCATGATAGGTTACTTAGTCATTATGACAGTCATGGTTTGCTTACTACTGAAGTTGAGGAAGAATGGGATCATTTTAAACAGGCTTTTTTGGACACTAACAGTACTCTTTTAGGAAAAAAGGAGCAGAAGAGGCAAAATTATCTGAGTGATAAGGCACTTGAGCTTATTTCGGAAAGAAAGAACTGCAGGAATGCCCTTAATCAATACCCTACTAGTCCTAATAGAAAGCATTACAGAGACCTTAATAAGCTTGTAAAGGATCAGTTAGCTGCTGATAAGAATCTTTGGCTTGATGGTTTGGCTGACAAAGCCGAGGAAGCAGTTAGACAGCACAACAGCAGAGAGCTGTACCAGATAGTTAATGTTTTGTGTGGTAGAAAACGGACAGGCATACAAGGATTGAAGGATAAACAAGGTAAGGTTATAGAAGGGGAGGATTCTGTCATGGCTAGGTGGGCTGAGCATTTCAGTGATGTTCTAAACAATGTAGTTAGTTCTACTCCCATTGTTTGCAATGATGATAGATGCATTGGTGGCTTTAATGTTGGCCCTATAACACAATCTGAAGTTATTTTGGCTGTTTCTAAACTTAAACTTCATAAATCCCCAGGGGTAGATGAAATTACTACGGAAATGCTTAGAGCTGGGAATGTTTCGGTTACCACTTGGATGACTGAAATTCTGAATCTCTTTTATGATAAAGGCATGGTTCCAAAGGATTTTACCAGAGCTATTGTTATCCCTATTTTCAAAAAAGGTGATCGCAGTTCTTGTGATAACTATAGGGGTATCAGCCTACTCTCTGTTCCAGGTAAAGTTCTTTCCATGATTGTGCTTAATAGAATTAAGAATCTGGTTGACAGTCAATTGCGTGATGAGCAATGTGGATTCAGAAGTGGTAGGGGATGTGTGGATCAGATATTTTCACTTAGGCAGATTCTTGAGAAATGTTTAGAGTTTCAGAAACCTTTGGTTGCTAGCTTTGTTGATTTCAAAAAGGCTTTCGACTCTGTTGATCGTCATAATTTGTGGTTGATTGTGAGATCATATGGTATACCAGACAAGTTAGTTAACATTATGAAAGCTCTCTATAATAACACTGAGTCGTGTGTGAGAGTTGGTAAGGCTTGTAGCAATTGGTTTAGCATTACTTCTGGTGTTCGACAAGGGTGCATTTTGTCTCCTTTTCTCTTTAGCTTGGTTATTAATTATGTTATGCGAAATTCACTTCAAGGGAAAGATTTTGGCCTTAAATGGGCTGGAGATACGAAAATTTCTGATTTAGATTATGCTGATGATTTAGCCCTTTTGGCAAATGATGTTGATGAGATGAACTCTTTCATTCGAGCTGTTGATGAGACTGGTAGTAGAGTTGGTTTGGTTATAAACAGAGAGAAAACTAAAGTGATGAAAATTGGTCAGGCAGGCTGTGATTCATTTAATCTGAATGGTTGCAGTCTTGAGCAGGTGTCACAGTTTAATTATCTTGGGAGCTATGTAACAGATAATGGTGATGTGTGGCATGAGATTAACAGACGAATAGGGATTGCTGCCGGGACTTTTAAGAATCTATGGAGAGTGTGGAGAAATAGGCGTATACACCTAAAGACTAAAATTAGACTGTATAATAGTTTGGTTCTTTCTAGGGTTAGTTATGGTAGTGAAACTTGGACACTTTGTAAACAAGATAACAGGAAACTAGATGCTTTTGATTCCAGATGCTTACGCAGTATCTTGGGCATTAGGTGGTTCAACTTTGTAACTAATGATGAGATTAGGCAAAGGAGTTTGCAACCTCCTTTAAGCAGCATATTGTGCAGAGAGAGACTCCGTTGGTTTGGCCATGTTGCCCGTATGAATAATTATAGAATGGTGAATAGGGTTATGAACAGTGTGCCTAAAGGCCGCAGAAAGAAGGGGAGACCTAGGATGCGGTGGGCAGACAATGTCAAACAGGACCTTGTTGGAATTGGTGTGCAGTGGCCAGATGCAGTAGATGTAGCTCAGGATAGACTTGCTTGGAGAACTAAATTGCACGGTCTGGTTGGACCTCCGTAGCCCATGGCTGCTTGAGGATGATGATGATGATGATGATGTGTATAGATGTTGCTGCAGGAAGTATATTTTCATTTTCATGTTACAAATTATCACAGCAAATCTCATTCTGTCATTTCGTCATGGCATCAAATATTTTCCTCCCTGATGGCTAATGGACCCATTGGATCACAGCTAAATGGATCTTATGATTGCAGAAGTAATTATTAGACCCATTAGAAAAATTGAATCTAGGACAATTAATTGACATTAAGTTGTGATAGAAAAACTGAAAGATATATTGTACTTGTTATTGCTAAATGCACTTTCCATTTAAAAAAAATATTTCTTTCTGTTTGATAGCTGTTCTTTTTCAGGTAGAAATTAGTTTCCTTTTATGAAAGACCTATCCACAGAAATAATAACACTGTAGAAGGTGCAGCACCTAAGGTTGACTTTAATAATTGTAGATATAAAACATAACAGATCAAACGTATTTATATTGATTAAAAATAATTATACCAATACATCATTTCTAATACTTAGCATTTTAAAGTAATTCATACAATTTTACTTTTTTCATTTGAAAATAGAATAACTTCAGTATAACAATGCTTTACATCATAGGTTTCCCAAAGTACAGTATGTGTACCATAGGTTTTATGCAAGCCACTGCTCAGTGGTATGTGGTCAGTTAATAGAAAATATGGGGCGGGGGGTGGCTCAGTCGGTAGCGCGCCAGGCTCGTAATCTGTAGTTTCCAGGTTCGAGTCCCAGCTGGGTCAGCGTGAGATTTATCTCCGCAAAAATTCCCCGCCTTGCCCATGGTCAGTAGGGGACACCGATGGGCTTGGAAAGGCCGCCGTCCGTCGGATGGGACGTTAAGCCGTGGCCCCGTGTGCAGGAGAGCCATACCCTGTGCACGCTAAAGAACACGCTGGATGGCCTTGACGGGAGGCTACCATCTGTCTCCCAACAGCTGTTTCAGTGGGTCCCCTCCCCCAACCTTCTCTGAGCCTACGGGGTCCATGTGACCTGGCCATTTAGCCCATGGTGTGCAAAAAAGTGCCGCTCAGAGGTAAAACAACCCAATAGAAAATATAATATGTAATGTACAAAAATAAGATATGCGACAGGAAGTGAAAGTTTAAGTTATTCATTTAATTTTAATATCATTTATATGACATCTATGAATGTCTGATGAAACATCACTGCAACACAAACAATGAACACACAATGAAGATGTCAGTCAACTTGAATGACTAACTCAAAACAATCTGACAATATTCTCTTAATGCAGATATAATTCAAGGAAAATCAACAATGAAGGCATTCTGCTACAAAAATTACTGAACACAGAATGCCGAAACAATAGATCCTACCAATGAGAGGAGTATTTTTTCCTTTTAATAAATAAACATTTTTCTTTCGTTTGTTCCTTTTGCTTTTATATTCACATCTGCATTCCGAGAGCCTGACTCAATGGCTCAGTGGTTAGAATTGTTAACTTATAGGTAGAATAGTAGAATGTTAACTTATTTGTAGCAAAGGTTCTCAGTTGGAGTATGGTATGGGTGTTAAATCATGTATTTTTATTGCCAGAACTTCATAATCATTTCATATTTCATCCATTATTTCATATTGATATCATTTCGATCCAGATAACCAGATAAATACAGCAAGGAAACAGCATTGCACTGACCACGCAATTGCCATCATCCCATGAATCATCCCATGAATCTGAACATACATGAATGCAATCACTTTCAAAGTGATACATCAAAAGAAATTTGTTCATAATTTTGAAGGAGTTAAAAGCCAGATAATAACAAATACTTTTATCCTTCCAGAGTCCCCACCAATTATACATGTTGACAAAATCCCAAATGACAGAAACTGCTGAATCTGTTTTTAGTACAACACATAAAACTTCAATTTTTAAAAAACAGAAATTTTTTGTTAAAATTAAATATAGTAATGTTGAATGTAAAAATACCTAATTAAAGCTTAAAAAATACTTTTTCCATTTGATGTTTATTTTATTAAATTATCAGCTTTGTTGTATATCACATCATATTACTTTAACATATTAATGTTAAAGTAATCCAGTTGCCATTTTTTATGATGTGATACACAACAAAGCTGATTTGCTTGTTTCTGTTTTTCAATATTGAAGGAACCTTCTGATTTTAAGCTCATAAATTTGATCTGAACTATTGAAAATGCATTTTTGCTTAAAGTTTCAAAATTCTCCCAAAAATTTATCAAAAACAGCTGTTTTTAAAAACAGAGGATTTTGGAAGCAATTTATAAAGTACATAATGTCTATTATTTTCATTTTACTGTCTTTTTTACACCTTAAACCTATTTCAATATTACTAGATTTATTTTTATCATTCATCTCACTTTCAATACATAGTTTCCTGTTACTGAAACCAAAAGCAGAAGTCTGTGAATTATGCTTCACAAATCAGTTTTGTAAAAAAGCAAAACTGCTCATCAAGATGCAGATGCAACTAATTCATGGCACATGTATAGTGCCTGCTGCATGCTGCATACAGCATCATCCCACCTCTTCAATATTGGATATCTTTTCAGTTCTTTCAGTTAGTATATTATTTATGCTTTTATAATTAAAACTTTATAGTTATATTCTGAGTTTATTTCTGGAGATTTATGTATTATTATTGATGTTTTGGAGTTATTATGAGGAAGTCTTGCACAACTTGCTGTTGCAGATATTTTACTTAACATCACTTTAGGCTATTTAATTTTTTAAAATTATTTCTTGGTTTTCCAGTCAAAAAATCTTTGATCTTTTATAATTTCATGAGAATGAATGAAGTTTTTGATATGGAAGCAAAAAGAATTTCATTGGCACAGAAATCAGTCCTCCTACATTTGGGAGGATAATTTTGTCAGGGGCATTTTAATGCCCCCCCCCCCCCCCCCCACACACACACACCTTCCTTTTGCAAAACTTTATGTCAAAGAAATTATTAGTTTTTATTGAATGATTTTTAAACCCCCCCCCCAACTGAAGTTTATGGCTGTTCCTCTCTGAAGATATATAAATTTTTTTATCCTCAGATATTGTGGCATTTTGCCAAGATCCCCAAAGTGTACCAACCAAAGATAAAATGAATGGCGCCCAGAAGAAAATATGTAATTTAACTGTTTTTATTCATCAGGTTTTCCAAAATAAAATAATTATCTAGTTAGATCTGTTTTTTCAGTGCATCATTCTGAAAAATCGTATTAAAATGTAAATTTGTTTAAATCTTTTAATTTTAGAAAATTCAGATTTGAATTCTGTGTAATTTGGTATGTAGCATTATCTCTTTCGGTAAAAAAAAATTCTAAAGCTGATTTGCTTATTTGACTCGACACAGATATAAAAAAAAACCTGGACTTTTCTGTAAAACCAAGAAAAAAAATTACAAAAAGAGAGTAATTATCTTGTTTTAAGTGAAAATTAATTTTTCTGTAATTTAGAAATAATTTGTGTAACTTTCTATTCATATAAATAGTAAAATAAATACCCCCTCAAGAGCTGCTTGCTACAGAAGTCTGACAGGAGCTGTCAGTTTGTATGCCAGAGGTCTTTTAGAATAGTGGGACCTCAGCAGAAAAACAACACAGATGTCCATGCCTTACCCAGAGGTCGAACCCAGCTCCCTTAGATCAGTAGTCAAGCGTGCTAACCACTTGGCTGCATTATAATTATTTTTGCCTATAAGCTTTTTTTTTTAAACAAACTTTTATATGCATTTCCATGATCATTTTTTTCTACTATATGGCTGTAAAAAAAAGCCCTATAAATTAAACATTATTTTTTATAAAATCTGGAGTTAAATGTAGATTAAATTTGCCACATAACATGCCATAATTCCTTTCATTAGTTATTCATCAAAAAAGTTCTGTAGTTTTTTTTTTAATATCTGGGCCTATGGATGAAAAACATGTTTTTCAGGCTGGACCTTGGAAGGAATAAAATACATGCAAGGCAGAGCACAACAGGGAAAAAGGACTTGTTCTCCTTTTTCCAAAATCTGTTAACATAGGTATGGTCAGTATCTGAGGATGAAGAAAAAAATTATAGATTGAATTTTTAATCCAAGCTATTCTGTCTCATACAAAGACAAATTAAATCTATCAACTTCAAAAACAGCAGATAGCGAAGTATTCTGCTAACATATGTTAGTTAAAAAAAATGGATAAAGGATATTTAGCATCTTTTATGGGAATTGTTACTGTATGGAAAATATTATTCCCTATCTAATGTTTTTGACGTTGACAGATTTGGTCTATCATTGCATGGGATAACAAAGCTTGAATCAACAATTCATTTGTAATTTGTTTTTTTCATCATTGGCATGATGTGAATCTGAAAGTTGGGGAGGCTAAAAATGAGGCATGTTTTGAATTCTCTTACCGTGGGCAAGAAATGAAACCAGATTGGTCATATTAATGCTCACACCAAAGTTTCTATTATTGGCACAATTTCACAGCAAGAGCTAACATTTTGCAAAGAACTGGTTATATCAATCTTGACTTTAGGTCCATTAAAATTTTTTGAGATAACCACTAGACTAGGAGCCCTTTGCCATCAACCACACTTAGTTCATATTATTCCACTAGCTTCTCACAAAGAATAATGATGAATATATGTAATAGTGTACCAGCTCAATTAAAAGCAGCCAGTGCAGAATATCTATTTAAACACTAGCACATCTGTGGCTATATATTGGCAGTAGTGAACGATTTGATATTAACTGTGACATTAGTTCATATTTCAGTTTTAACATTTGCAGTGTGATAGATATTCCCTAAATTTTCTTTTCTGATTTTGACTCATTCTTTGGTCTAGACGTCATTTTCACAGACCCGGTTTGACCTTTTATTGCCATGCTATTTTTTTCTAATGCAAAATGCTATACAAAATATTACATTACATTCAGTGACATTTTGGCCAAGAGGAGGTGGCAAAACCGAAATAAAAGAATTAATTTTTTTGCAAGGTTGAGAAAAGGGGCCCAAAAGCATAATTTCAGTTCATGGCAACTGCCTTTTTTTCTTATCTCACTCTTAGAACATCCATGATTGTATTGTTTTACTTATGTGCAGTAAGAACATTAAATGTTACTACAAACCTAATCATAGCTCATGTATAGTATTTCCAAATAAAAATTCAAATATTCAAAACCCTCAAATAATACTGGTTACTGCATGTAGTGAAAAAAGTTTTATAGGGAAAATGCAAATGATACAACTTAGGTATCAAAAGTATTGATGTCCCTTTATACATGTGATTAATTATGAATATTTAATTTAGAGTTACTTTATTTATTGCACATTTTTGTACTTCTGTCACCAATTAAAAGTTATTGTTCTCTCACTTTTAGATTCAATTAATTCAATTATATTCAAATTATAACAATTTCAAATTATAACAATTTTTTAGAAAAATAATTATAATGAAATATACTTTTGTTTGCTGATGTTTAGTGGGCACTATGCCCTTCTAAAATGCATGCATGTTAGGAAGCAAAATTATGTTTTATTTAATTAATACTCTTGGCATTAAACTGCTGTCCATCTCTCTCTGTATCAAATGGCCCAGGAAGTATAGGCAATGATTTCTTAGTAGTGTGTCATATCATTGGATGTCATTGGAATATCCATAGTAAGAACATTTCAAGTACCTTAAGGGTTAAAATTACTAAGTGTTATTTTGTTGCCTTAAAGTAAGGTGGCAATAAGTTTTTGTTGGTTTGTGGTAAATTCACTTAACGTAAAAGTAACTCTAATGTTACATAAGTAAAAGTGATTGAACAGACTAAGTAAGTAATATGTGCATTTATGAAATAAGAAATAAAAGATGTTATCTTCAAAATATTAAAATAGGAAAAGAGTAGGGGAATGAAAACACCTTAATATATTATAAATTACCTAAGATAAGCTAATTGCATAATTAAGCAATGTGTCATAATAAAAGTTTTCTTCAACCCACTTCTTGTGTCAGTTATAGATAAACCATCTTTTTTCTCACAGGAAATAATTAGTGAACACATTTTCTTTTCCGCATTCTCTTATTTGAAACGGGGTGGGGGTGGCTCAGTCGGTAGCGCACCAGGCTTGTAATCTGTAGTTCCCAGGTTCGAGTCCCAGCTGGGTCAGCATTGAGATTTATCTCCGCAAAATTCCCCGCCCTGCCCATGGTCAGTAGGGGACAACGATGGGCTTGGAAAGGTCGCCGTCCGTCGGATGAGACGTTAAGCCGTGGCCCCATATGGGAGTACCACACCCTGTGCACGTTAAAGAACACACTGGATGGCCTTGACGGGAGGCTACCATCTGTCTCCCAACAGCTGTTCCAGTGGGTCCCCTCCCCCAACCTTCTCTGAGCCTTCGGGGTCCATGTGACGTGGCCATTTAGCCCATGGTGTGCAAAAAAGTGCTGCTTAGAGGTAAAACAACCCAAAACAACCCTTATTTGAAACTATATTTTTGGCCCACCAATTTAGCCAACAAAAAAGAAAGGCATCATTCTATTTTTTTAAACTTTTTGTGTAAAAAATGCAAAAGGGACACTGACAGGAAAGTGAACCTGTTTATTCCTTTAAGAAATTATGCAAGTTACCAGAAATTTAAAATAATTATTCTTATTCAAGAAGGTTCTTATGGTTGCTAATACTTTGCTCTCCACTCTCAGACCAGTTTTGATATTTATAATTTTCGTTATTTACTCCAGTACCATATCTGGCTTTTAATTTAATGATTGCTTGATTATGTAGATGCTTACTGCTAGAGAAGTTTTACACAGAGATATTATCAGTATTCCGCATACCCCTTTCACATATTTTTCTTTGGAAATGTTTGGAGTTAAAGAAGAAGTAATTTTGAAATATTTATGGAATGCAAAGAATTATCTGTATTAGAAACCTTACTGAAGTGCTGATATTTTTCTATCAAAGTGTTATTTAAGAAAACTAAAACATATAGGAATCATAAAAAAAAAATTGAGAAGTATATAATTGGAAAGTTTTTGGTAGCTTACTAGATTTTGTAATATATTCAGTAATATATTACAAAATTTATAGAATCAAATGTAAATGATCGATCCTTGAAATTAATTCAGCCTTTTACTGATAGACAGTTGCTTTGATTTGGCTGAATATGAAATTCAAATTTGAAGTTACATAGCCTGAATGGTTTCAAATAAAATGACCAGCTATTTTATCTGAAACCACAAAATCTGTATAAGTTTAAAGTTTACATCTTGAAAATCTTGTATTCTTCACATAAGTTCACAAATTTTAATATTAATGTAAAAACTGTGTCTGTTACATTATTTAAAACCCAATATTGTTTTGAAGGCTTGAATCTAAACCTAGGTAAAATTATTTTGTATTTTTTCCAGCTTTGTTGGTTCATTGAACCTAAAGGATGGATCAAAGAACGAGAAGATTATTCATTATTTTTGTTTCCTAAATCACACGTGTATGTATCAATTGAATGTTATATTTTAATAATACTAATTTATTTAAGTTAAAAAGTGCATAGAGACATACAGGTATATACATTACTTGTCAAACTAAACATAAAATGAATCAAATTTTTGTATCTCAAAATATATATATGGACAAATTCGATCAAATTTCACAGGAAGACACACAAATCTCTCTATATAATGTGATAAGTTATGAAAATTCAGATCAAATGATTTACATATCCCCTAAAAAGAAAACAAAGGGAAGTACATGAAAAAGAGGGTGGGGTTAAATGCAAAATGCACAATCCAGAGAATAGATGCCATTAAAATCCACTGAGCAATAAAAGCAGTCTAGAGGTTTAAGTGGATTTGGGGTAGACGTTGAAGAGTATCATTAAATCTCTGTAGAACATTTGATAGATTTATATTGGGTTGAGAGAATGCAGTCCACTCTATTCAGTATCCCTTCTTTCTCAAGATATTGATTGGTCAGTCTTGTTTTTTGTGAGTGGCCATTGTTTGTAATTAATTAGGATGGAATCATCACTGCCAAGCATAGTCTTGATATAGGGATTAATGATCTCATCTTGATATCTTAGAGTAGGGGTTCTTAATGTGGGGTATGCAGTAAAATTTTTTGGGGTACACCATGAGAGCTCAAAAGTCACTAGATTTAGTAACAAAGTTGCTAAGTTGGCAACACTGCTACTGATTTGTTAAATTGTTTAGTCATTGTTTGTGTTTATCAATATATGTAATTTATGAATACAAAATTTAATGTGTGTATATATATATGTTTTCTTTTATTCCCATTGTTATACTATAACTATAGTTTAATCTATCTATGCAAGGGGTATGTCAGTTACATACACATTTCCAGGGGGTACGTGAAGCATAAAAGGTTGAGAACCACTGTCTTAGAGGATTTGCAGAATCTCCATCAAGCACACAGAGGTTGACAAGGTCACCAAATAAAATCCTGGCTCATGCAGTCAAATCACCACCAATATACTTCTCTCAATGATGTTACAGGACAGGTTGTGATTCCCACCTCTCCTTCAGATCAGTACAAATTTGCTGTCTGATTGCAGAGAAAAACTTCACTTATTTGCAAACAGGATATGACTCCATTATTTTTGGGTCCAGGCTACATGATTGTGATACCATTCAAGTGGGCCTATTTGTGTCCTTAAGTTAAAGGAACATGTATAACAGGATGGTGGACATAAAGTCTGGCACCACGAAGTCTTCTCTTTGCAGTTGAGACAGATGACTTGCTTTCTTGTGGCTGCAATGACATATGAAGGCAAAGATGATTCCATTGCTCCCCTGTTCTGTGGAAAAGTAAGCCAATATAGTGATTATCTTGAGGGATTGTCTAGTGTTTTGTGCTCAGTAACCAGATTTTGTGCTCATGAAAAACAGGATACCTGAAATCTCTCAAATGAACACTGAGAAAATATTACCAGTTATATGAATATTTTTCTGAAATATTGCTGAAGTGTGGTATTAAATGTAATGGAATTGCCAATGTATTCAGAAGGAAATACAAATGTGAAGTATATAGAATTCCCTCATCTTTATTTTCTTTCCTATTTGCTTTATCATCGATTTATAATACTTATAAAAGAAATGTAAAAGGGTAACTGTAATACAGCTTAGTACAGTATAATAAATGTAATGTATATTAAATTAATACAGTGAAGTAATTTTTTTTTTGCCTGTTTAATACACGAGTGTTGGTAGGAATTGTTCTCAAGGATAGGAACAAAAACAAATTAATGTTTAAAGAAAGAAATTTATTCCTGAGCAATACAGTAATTGAAATCTGTAAATTTATTTTGCTTTAAAAACAAAAGTAGCCATAAAAATAATAAATAAAAATTTAAGAGATCAGGAAATAATTTACACATAGATAAGCTTAACTGATTATTTGAAGTTTAAAATAAACCTGCTGCTGGATCCATTACATTGATACTATGGAATTTTTTTTACTTAAACCATAAAAAAATTTATTAACCAATGAATTTGAATTTAAAAACATATATATAGTTAAAAATATCAGGAAGTTTCTGTTATCATATTTGTTTAGCATGTATCTATAGATAACAAATGATTGTATTTTCCACATAACTATGGAAGTGAAAGCAAAATCTGTTTGCCTTCAACACATTAGCATTATATATGTACATTCAAATTTCCCCAGATGTTACTAATAAGCAATTATTATATTAAAAATAGCAAATAATTGTAAAACAAAACTAATAAAGTACAAAGCAAAATTCAAAGTGTTCACTTCTTCAAATATGTAAAAACTATGATCAAAACCTTTTTTTTCTGTTAAAATTTTCAACTAATCAAAATATTCAAAATTAAGAATTTGAGAGCTTTCTTATCTAATAGTTTCATTCTGAAACTTCAGAAAAAGGAAGGTAGCAAGTTAAATGGTTATGCCAGATGTATTATTTATTTATATTTCCTATTTTTATTGTAATAATATAACTGTATTGTGACCACACACTTGTCAGATAAAAATGCTTGTGTATCTCTATTTTGAATAGCAACTGTTTGCTGTTCAAAGACAAATTCAACTCATAGGTGCACCAGCATATTAAAGTGCATTCTTGTTGTGTGAAGTGTCATTATATGGTGATGACCACATAATGTCACTTCACTGAAGACGGAGCACTGTTCTTGCTCCAAAAAGTTCTGAGTTTGCTTTTAAAAACTTTTTGATGTGCAAATAGCTTGAAGGCTAAACTTCAAAAATATTTTTGCTCAATGACAGAGAACTTTAAGTTATTTTATTATTTTATGAGTAAGAATATCTTTTTAATTGTCATATAATATATTGACATGCAGCAAGATGAGTACAGTGCACATTCTGTTTGTTTGGATCACAAGGGATAAAGTTTGTGTTGAAATTCCAGTGTAGAAAATCATTTAGAGTAGGAAAAATCTTGAAGAAAAGAATGTAATATTTGTGAAATGCTAACATATTACATTGACTATTATTAGTGAATTTCCAGTACAAGAACTAGTTATTTTAACCCATTTATAGGTTAGATCTTATTTATCATTTCTATCACAATGAAAGTCTAGTAGAGATATGTTATACACAGTCATATCAGAATAATATGACCACCTACCATAGTATATGTATGATAGGTGGTCATATTATTTTGATATGACTGTTTATAGCTATGTTCTAAAGTATTTGTTAATAATACATGTGTAAAATCTTTGTTTCTCATGGTTAAAACTATTTTACTTTACAGGCTTCGCAAAGCATGCAATAAAATAGTAGATAATAAATGGTTCGATTACACAATACTTGTATTCATTGCTTTCAACTGTATTACTTTGGCAATGGAGCGTCCTACTATTCCACCATTTAGTGCTGAAAGAGAATTTCTAACATTTGCAAACTATGTATTTACTGTGGTGTTTGCATTTGAAATGGCATGTAAGGTGAGTTATGTAACATTATTTCTGATGTTTTATTTTTTGTTCCTTATAATTTAAACTAGATTGCATACCAGTTTCGATTTAATTCTAAATATGTTTAATCCTTTTCAGTATGTCATTACTAAAAGAAATTACCATTTTAATAAGTGATCAATGAATGTACATTTATTAGTTCAGTAGAAAAGTTGTGGGCCATCAGGTATAAGAAACTTTATAAAGCAAAATTCAATATGCATCAAGGGACGGGGGTGGCTCAGTTGGTAGTGCGCCAGGCTCGTAATCTGTAGTTCCCAGGTTTGAGTCCCAGCTGGGTCAGTGTTGAGATTTATCTCCGCAAAATTCCCTGCCCATGGTCAGTAGGGGACACTGATGGGCTTGGAAAGACCGCTGTCTGTTGGATGAGCCGTGGCCCGTGTGCGGCAGAGCCATACCCTGTGCACGTTAAAGAACACGCTGGATGGCCTTGACGGGAGGCTTCCATCTGTCTCCCAACAGCTGTTCCAGTGGGTCCCTCCTCCAACCTTCTCTGAGCCTTCGGGGTCCATGTGACCTGGCCATTTAGCCCATGGTGTGCAAAAAAAGTGCCGCTCAGAGGTGAAACAACCCAATCCAACTCAATATGCATCAAAAGAAAGAATTATGATAATAATTCATGAAAAGTTATTTTCATACTTGAATATGATGAATTATGGTAACATGTGAATACTATAATCAATAAATTTGGTATCCACATAGTTACAGTTTTATTTTTTGCCTAAGTCCATGTCATAATAGGGGTAAGGACTGTTAAATTTCTATACTACAGAGAAAAATGAACATCAGATTGTTACTTGTGCTGTCTACTGGATACAAATAGTAACCCTAGATGAGTTCCTTTATCTCAGTGAATCCATGCTACATTGGATGTGTGTTATTTAAACTCAAGAGAGTTTTGCCTCATTAAGCTAGAATTTCTGTTATTTTGTATATGCATGTTTAGATTTAGGATGCATTTTATGTTAAAAACAAACAAATGAAAATAAAACAGATATGTTCGTTAAAATTGTGAAATAAAAAATAATGCTTTTATTGTTGTTTTATTTGTGTTTTTTTTTATTGTTTGCAGGTTCTGGCAAAAGGACTGTGGTATGGACCAAATGCTTATTTTAAAAGTGGATGGAACATTATGGATGGGTTTGTTGTTGCCATTTCATTAGTTGATGTCCTTCTTTCTTTTGTTGCTGAAAGCAGCCCTAGGATATTTGGCATCCTGCGTGTTTTTAGGTTATTGCGTTCTCTTCGTCCCCTAAGGTAAATGAAGTTGTCAATGTGGTGAAGGTTTTTTATAATTCTGCATTTTCGTATTTGGTATTAATTTGTGTATTTGTAGAATAATTTTGCATTTAAGAAGCTTGTACTTTTTTCAGGGTGTTTAATCATTTTGAAATAATGGAAGATAAAAATACTTTGTCCTGTTTTTTGTTCATAAAAAGATCAATTGAAAAACAATATTTTTCAGGGAAAATTTTTCATAAAAACAGACTTTTGGGAAAAAACTTCCAAACTTTACCAAAAGGCTGGTAATAGTTGAAACAAAGTTTTAGGTCTCGATAGTTATGGTGAATATAGAGTGCTCATTTTCAAATGAAACTGATTTTCCGATTTTACTGCTGTCTAATGGTGGAAATTCAAATTAAGAAAATTTTGAAAAATGCTAATTAATTTTTATTAGTACCTATTCAACTAAAAAGATTTTTTTTTTTCTTAAATATGCTTAGTCATCCTCTCCTTTTGAGTGTAAAATGAAAATCACTGCTGTCATTGATAAACTCATTGATCACTAAACTCTGCCATATATTCAAATTTCTAGCATGAATAGATAGTTTACAATATTGGTTTTAAGTTTTGCCATTTTTCAAATTTAGCAATTCTGCAATAGTGAACATTTATACTAGTGAAAGATTCAGGGTATACAAATCTTAATATTTTTGGGTAAATAATATTAATAAACTAATTTTTATTTAGTTCTTAAAAAAGTTTAATGTTTACAAATGAACATTCAGTTCCATTCAATTTATTATGTTAACAAGTTTATATATAGGTAACACTGACTTAATGTGCCCCCAGCCAATGTTGATTCGCTATAAAATAAAAATTATTAATATGAAATATTCATTCCTTCCATCCCATCAGATTGTTAAAATACTAAAATTATAATTTTTTATGCAAAGAATTTCTTACATGTTGGATAATACAAAGAAGCAGTCTATCCATAATTCATTGTTGTTTTGAGTGAGAGGTCTCCCGAAAGGGTTGACTATCAAAATATCAAAACCATCGAAGAGACACTTTCTTTCCATAACCATCATATGACATAATTGGAGAGACACAACTATGATTTCACATGTGTGCTATGAAACATCATTGTGATGTATTGCCTGAAATATAGAAATAAATGTTTTATTCCAAGAAGGGGAAAAAAAAAAGACAAAAAAAAGTAGTCAATCATGCACTTTTTTTTCAGATGAGCAGCAATCTCTGAGAGATATGATATTTTTATGTTTGGTTTTTTATTTGTAAGTAAGAATTTTACTAATCTTTGCAGTTTGTTACTGTATGTGTCCTTGTTTTTACATTTAATAAATTATAATTATTTACTTGGGTTTGGGGAACATACCCTATCCGATTGAAAATGCATTCAAATCACCTCAGCAAACACCTATTTCACTTAATACAAAGTTGCCACAAATGCATCCACCATGTCAAGTTGGAGTATTTATTTTTGTTTTAAATCGAATTTAATATCTAAACCTTTTGAAGAATCCCCCATTGCAGCATGTTTGGGCAGAATCATTATTTTTGTTTTAATTTAAATATTAAATGATTGTATTAACCATAAACTTAGAAACATTCTGATAATTGTAGAATGTAAGAGAATGCAGTGATGCATTTTATTATGTATATTTGTATGAAATATATGTGTATTTTTTTTTATTAGATACTTAAGTGTATTTTGTTCTATAAATGGTAGATAGACATACACTGGAAGGAGAGCTGTGTACCAATCGCCAGTGATGATGCACATAATCAGCTACGCCTAGCCCCTAATGTTCAACACCACCTTCTTGTAGTGCAGGCCATTAATACATTCCAAAACTGATATTCTCTTCTTGTAGGGAAAAGAAGGGGAAGGCTGCCAGATCAATGGGGCCCTGATCTGGTCATCTATGGCCACTTTTTCTGCCCTGTTGAAGGTTGGTTTGGGTTGGGTTGTTTTACCTCTGAACGGCACTTTTTTGCACACCATGGGCTAAATGGCCAGGTCACAAACACCCCGAAGACTCAGAGAAGGTTGGGGGAGGGAACAGCTGTTGGTAGACAGGTGGTAGCCTCCGGTCAAGGCCATCCAGTGTATTCTTTAACGTGCACAGGGTATGGCTCTCCCGCACACGGGACCATGGCTTAACGTCCTATCAGACGGACGGCAGCCTTTCCAAGCCCTTCGGTGTCCCCTACTGACCGTGGGCAGGGCGGGAGTTTTGTGGCCCTGTTGAAGAGTGATCAACTTCACAGTGTTCTGGTGTTGACCATTTATACCCACTGGAATGGTTTATGACTTTGATCATGATTATGGATCCTGGAATCGTTGCAGTGGGGGCCTCTGTTGAGGTAAAATTTGCTATTGTGTTTTCTGTTTGCCTATAGGTTGCTAGGCCAAATGAACAGTGGCACAGGATACCTTATATCAGTTGGTATCCTGATATTTATAATATCTTGATATTATATATATATTATAATCCTGATTAGAGGCCATTGCAAGTATGTGAACCCTTACTTCAACTAGTTAGCATCACCAATCTTACCCTGGAGTAATGTGTTTTAGGCAGGTCAGTTTCTATCTAGATTCTGGTTCTTGAAAAGGTACTTGAAAAGGGATGCCTGAATTTCTTACCAGCATGGGGTGGCTTCATCCTTCAGTAGTTGGGGGATGGGTCTTTGCCCTATGCCTGCAGTTAAGGGGATGCTTGATGTTACTGGCCCTATCTCTCAATAAATCTAGTTTCTTTAAAAATCTTACAAATTTTTATCTTCAGGTATGTGGAATGTGAGGATGTTATATAGAGATTATTCTCTTAATGTTCTCATGCAGGAATTCCAGAATTATAGCTTAGATATTTGAGGCTTGCAAGAGACCAGATGGACAGGAAAAGGTTAGATACTTAAAAACAATTTGAAATATCTCTGTTTCAGAGAGGGAGGATCGAAAACATCTCCAAAGTGTAGGTTTGCTTCTCAGCAGACATGCCTGTGAATCCCTTATAGGATATGATTGCATTAATGAAAGATTTATTACAGCTAAATTTAAAACTTAACTCAGTGATTTGAATGTTATCTGCTGTTATGCCTCCAGAGAGGACTTTGACAAGCACAAGGAAGATAAGTTTTGCAGACAACTTCAGAATACACAATTAAAAATATCTTCTTTTACAGAAAATAATTAAAGTTCTCTGTCATTGAGCAATAAAATTGTTTGGAGCTTGTCTTCAAACTATTTGCATGTTAAATATTTTTAGGAGCAAACTTGGAAGCTTTTTGCAGCAAGGACAATGCTCCATTTTCAACGAAGTGACACTATGTGGTGACATTAGGGCTGTTAAGAATATCTTTCCATATGTTGTGAAGGGTGATTCCAGTGTCTTGGTTGCAGATGGGGTGAGATCATTATTTCATTAGCCTTGCGGATGATGGTTCCATAGTAAGTGGGGAGGGGTGGCTCAGTTGGTAGTGAGCCAAGCTTGTAATCTGCATTTCCCAGGTTCGAGTCCCACCTGAGCCAGCACTGAGATTTGTCTCCACGAAACTAACCACCATACTCTCGGTCAGTAAGAGAGATGTTAAGCTGTGGTTCCCATGTGTGAGAGAGCTATATCTTGTGCACATTAAAGTATACACAGGATGGCCTTGATGGGAGGCTACTATCTGTCTCCCAATAGCTGTCTAATCAGTCCCCCTCTCCCAGCCCTCTCTGAACCCTTGGGATCCTTGTGACTTGGCCATTTAGCCCACTGTATGCAAAAAAAGTGCTGCTCAGAGATAAAACAACCCAACCCAATTAGCAGTATGTGGATGCACATGGTAGCAATATGGTGCACTCCTAGTCTGTAGTAGCTGCATGTTGTATTACCATCTCAGCAGCGGCAAGTTGCTACCTTGAGGCAGTGGGGTTGCATTTCAAGACCTCAAAACAAAATTATTCAACTCTGCAGCATTTTTACCCATCTTGTGGTGTTGCTACATTGATGATAAATTTTTAATTTGGAATGGCAGCAATGAGCAATTAAACTGCCTCATTAATAGAGCCAATAGCATCTATCCTATAATATGTTTCACAAAGGAAGAGGAAAACAACAATGCTATCCCCTATTTAGATGTTTTTATCCAAAAAGAGATGACAGGAGCCTTGATAATGTCAATATACTGAAAGCCTATCTATTTACCCTCGATCATATGCATGAACTCATGCACCCCATGGATGTAGAAAATTGCAGTCTTCCCTTCTCTCATTCATATGACCCTCATTATATCATCAAATGAGTTTTTATTTAAAAAAGAATTTCAAAACAATCAATCCATTGCTGCATCCCCATGGGTACCACACAAAAACAACAGAAAAGCTAATTAATAAGTATAGAAATGACAACAGAACAGATTCGGCTCTCCTACCAATCACTGACTCCAGTGAGAAACTTTTGCTGGATCCATATCTTATGTTCCTGTCCTGTGTGAATCAGTACACAAATGACTCAGAGCCCAAAAACTTGTTTTCGGCCCAGTGCCAAATCTGAAGAAAATTATAAAAAGAGGGATAGAGACAAATTTACCCTCTTTCAAAAATCGAGCATGTGTGGATTTTCACTGCATTTGCCAAATAATTCCATTGCTTAGTATATCAAAAAAACTCACGTTCTCTACAGGAGAGATTCACAGAGCATCAGACAGATGTCAGCCAAAACAAACTAATGATTGCCACTACTAAACTAGCACATCTGCCATAGACTGTGAGCCCACCACACTGCTAGCACATGCATCCACTTACTATGCAACCATCATCTGTGAAGCTATTGAATAAAATGACCTTGCCCCACATGCAACTGAGACACTGGAATCAACTTTCATGACGTAAAAAGAATTTCTTAACAACTCTAACGTCACCACATAATGTCACGTGACTGAAGACAGAGCGCTGTCCTTGATCTAAAAACCTTATGATTTTTCTCTTAAAAACTTTTTAATATGCAAATATATTGATGAATAAGCTTTAAGAAATTTTATTGCTCAATGACAGATAACTTTAAGTTATTTTAAATTCAGGACATTTTGAATTCTGTCAAGGAGATATTTTTCTTGTGCTTAAGTGACTTCAATGCTAAAGTTGGTACTGACTCTGCTCTTTGGTCAGGGGTGTTAGGTTCCTTTGACATTGGTGTTCCAGTGGTATTGGGGATTTCTACAGGTATATTGGGGATTTCCTACAGGTAAGAAAACTTAGCAGTTTTAGAATAAATAGCATATACAACAAACACTGGAACATCTATAAATACACATGGGTTTCACCTGATGGGTTGAATAGGAATATGATTAATTATGTAGTAATTATTAGCAAATGGGCTAGTTTGGTTATGAATATCAGATTATGTAGGGGAGATGATATTGGGTCTGACCATTACCTGGTCAAAAGTGTCTTGCAACTGAAGCTTAAGAAATGTTGTGCTAAGGTTGAGAGTATTACCTTTAACCCTCTGGATCTTTCAAAGCCAGATATAGCCAAAGTATACCATGATTGGCTACTTAGTCATTGTGACAGTCAAGGTTTGCTTACTACAGAAGTTGAGAAAGAATCGATGAGTTTAAACAGACTTTTCTTGAAACTAATAGTATTGTTTTGGATAAAAAGGAACAGAGAAGGCAAAATTATTTGACTGATAAGGCTATGGAACTTATTTCGGAATGAAGAAACTACAGTATTAATATAAATCAACACCCTACTAGTCCTAACAGACAGCATTGCAACGAGCCTAATAAATGTGTAAAGGATCAGTGAACTGCTGATCAGAATCTTTGGCTTGATAACTTGGCTGACAAAGCAGAGGAAGCAGTTAGACAGCACAACAGCAGGGGGTTGTACCATATTGTTAATGTTTTGTGTGATGAGAAACAGACAGGTATTGAAGGATAAACAAGGTAAGGTTATTGAAGGTGAGAATTCTGTCATGTCTAGATGGATTGAGCATTTCAGAGATGTTCTAAACAATGTGGTTAGTTCTACTCCCATTGTTTGTAATGATGATAAATGCATTACTGGTTTAATATTGGCCTTATATCAGTCTGTAGTTATTTGGACTCTTTCTAAATTAAACTACCTGATGCCCCAGGGCAGATGAAATTACTACTGAAATGCATAGAGTTGGGAATATTTCTGTTATCATATGGTTGATAGAAATTTTGAATATCTTTTGTGATAAAGGCATTTTCCTAATAATTGTACCAAAGCTATTATTTCCCAATTTTAAAAAAAGGTTATTACACTTCTTGTGATAACTATACAGGTATATCCTGCTTTCTGTTCCAGGTGTTCTTTGTATTATTGTGCTTAATAGAATTAAGAATTGATTGATGGACAACTGCATGATGAACAGTGTGGATTCAGAAGTGGTAGGAATGTATAGATCAAATATTTTTGCCTAGATAAATTGTTGAGAAACAGAGTTTGATAAATCAACTGTAGTAATGATAGAGTAGTAACTGTAGTAATGATAGAGATTTGTAGAGTTTTAGAAACCTGTGATTCTAGCTTTATAGATTTCAAAAAGGCTCTTGATTCTGTTGATTGACCTTATTTTGTGGTTGATGGTTAGATCATGTGGAATACCTGACAAGTTAGCATAATGAAAGCTCTCTATATAAACAGCAAATCATATGTGAAAGTTTTTAAAGCTTGTAACAATTGGTTTAGCATTGATAGTGGAGTTCAACAAGGGTGCATTTTGTCTCCTTTACTTTTTAGTTTGGTTATTGATTATTTATGTGGAGTTCTTTGCAAGGGAAATTTTTTGGGCTTAAATGGTCTAGAGATTTCAAAATTTCTGATTTAGATTATGTTGTTCATTTGGCCCTTTGGCTAATGATGTTGATGAGATGAGTTCTTTCATTAGGGCTGTTGATGAGACTGATAACAGAATAAGTTTGTGATAGAGAGAAAATGAAAGTGATGAAAATTGGTCAAGCAGATGGTGCTTCAGTTGCTTTGAATAGTTGCACTCTTGAGCAAGTGTCTCAATTTATTTACCTTGGGAGCTGTTTAACAGATACTGGTGATGTGTGGCATGAGATAAAAGAGAAGAATAGGGTTTGCTGCTGGGGACTTTTAAGGATCTATGGAGATTGTGGAGAAATAGGTGTATACACCTAAAGACTAAAATTAAGTTGTATAATAGTGTGAGTTTTTCTAGGGTTAGTTATAATAGTGAAACTTATACCCTTGGCAAGCAAGATAATAAGAATCTTGATGTTTTTGATGATTATACAGTATCTTGGGCATTAAGTGATTTCACTTTGTAAGTAATGATGATGTTAGGCAAAAGAATAGGTAACCTCCCTTTAGCAGCTTATTGTGCGAAGAGAGACTGCTTTGGTTTGGCCATGTTTTCTGTATGCATAACTTTAGATTGGTGAATATGGTCATGAACAGCATGCCTAAAGTCTTCAGGAAAAGGGGGAGACCTAGGATGTGGTGTACAGACAATGTCAAACAGGACCTTGCTAGAATTGGCCTACCGCTAATTTATTCAGTAATATCAAATGTAGCAGCTGTAGTTCAGGTCAGATGTATTTGTAGAACAAAATTGCGCAGTCTGGTTAGACCACACGTAGCCTTTGGCTGCATGAGTATTTTGTGTGTATGTAAGTATGTTTTTATTGAATCATATGCTATTGTATGGCTTTTGCTGTTAAAATATTTAAAATTTCAGAAGTTAACATTTTACAATCTTAAATCAGACAACTTGAAATAAAATTTGAATATAGTTAGTAAAACAGTTTTCTCTCAAATTTTCATTTAGTGTTCAGATGGTTGTACAATGATTTAGAGAATGATACAGTACTGTAGAATATCACAATATGAAATGTCTTTTCTTAAAATTGCATATTGAACAGCAACAGCAGATAAAATCATTTTTAAATATATCTTCCCTAACACTAATTGAAAACAAACAAAATTTCAGCTCCAACCCAAATATTCACTGCACCTGATCTTATCCATTTCCAGACAGTCAAAGCCATGTAGGTCATGCTGCTAGATTTTCATGAAATTTTAGTAGATTGTTCTGGACCAAAAAATTGGAGATAAACATGTTCCTTTTTGCTGAAGAAAATTATAATTTTTCAAGTATATAAATATGAAATCTCATATACACAGCATATGAAAAACTAATTGAGTTTTGTATGTTATTTTAATAGATATTTCCTATCTTCATATTTAATTTCAAAAATTAAAACCCTTTGGAGGATTTTTAAAAATAAACCATGTTAGTGACAATAAAATGGTTAATAATGGAAAAATAAATTTGATATTTTAAAATATTTGTGAAGTGGAATATTCTTTTATATGAAGAAATAAGCATAGTGATTTCTGGCATTGTTCACAAATTTACCTTATTTCATGTTTTTTCTCTTAAGTCAGTGTTAGGGTTGGGTTGGGTTGTTTTACCTCTGAGCGGCACTTTTTTGCACACCATGGGCTAAATGGCCAGGTCACATGGACCCCGAAGGCTCAGAGAAGGTTGGGGGAGGGGACCCACTGGAACAGCTGTTGGGAGACAGATGGTAGCCTCCCGTCAAGGCCATCCAGCGTGTTCTTTAACGTGCACAGGGTATGGCTCTTCCGTACACGGGGCCACGGCTTAACGTCCCATCCGACGGACGGCGGCCTTTTCAAGCCCATCAGTGTCCCCTACTGACCGTGGGCAAGGCGGGGAATTTTGCGGAGATAAATCTCAACGCTGACCCAGTTGGGACTCGAACCTGGGAACTACAGATTACGAGCCTGGCGCGCTACCGACTGAGCCACCCCCGCCCCAAAGTCAGTGTTAGAATACACGAGACATTTCTTACGAGGCAGTTTCCATCAGTGACAAATCTAAATGGTTCAAGTGGTACACTGTTCTGAAACATTAACTTCACACATTTGCAACACTATATCAGTATTTCTTGCAAAACATTTTGTTTCTGTAGGGTAAGTGAATGCTAAATTCATCTTCTAAATTGAAAGATATGAAGTCACTCTTAACATCAATATCAAATTTAATATCAGTGCCAAGGGAGACTTCATACATTTCAATTTAGAAGCTGAATTTAGCATTTTATGGGTATCATTCTTTATCCTATAGAAAACAAAATATGTATGCTTTATATTCATTTCAAACTAATAGTTGTTAAGAGTGACTTCATGCTTTTTAACTGAAGAAACATCAAAAAATTTATTAAGTAATTAATTAAGTGTGTTTGTAACATATATTGCCATCTTCTTCAGAATGCTATTTGAAGTAGAGAAGAATGACTTCAAGTGACAGATATTTGAGTTGTGCACATAGAATAATTTATATCACTAAATAGAGATCTTGATTGACAGTTGGTAGTTCAGTAGTCAGAACACCTGATATAGTATTAGAAGGTTGTGGGTTCATTTTCAACCCAGCTCAAGGCATTTTTTCCTATAAATTTGATTTTAATGTTGAGTGACTTAATATCTTTTAATTTAGAAGCTGAATTTAGTAACAGCATTCACCACTCGTAAATTTATTCTCTGAAGCTAAATAAAGCTTCAATAATGATTTCTTATATCAAACTGTTTTCAAGTGTATTAATAAATTTATATTATTATTTATAATTTTTTTTATTATAATTAATTTTTGGGGGAATTCTCTCAGTGACTAACACTGTTAAAGCATTTTAGCATCCTGTTTAATATTGAATGAATATCATCAGTCCTTTAATTATCATGTTTTATATAATCTTTGAACAGCCATATAATTTTTTTGATATGCTTCTGCAATATCATTATCATAGGCTATAGTCTCCTAACATCTGTCCAGTGGATCCCCTTCCCCAACCTTCTCTGAGTCCTTGTGATATGGGCTTAGCCTATCATGTGTAAAAAAGTGGCACTTAGATATAAAACAACCCAACCCATTTGCAGGAATCATATTCATATTATTCGCCATTTAATAATGCAACTATAAGTTGAGTTTGGTGAAAATTATGGTGGCTCATTGCATTGACAAGAGAGCTTTAGTATCCATGTCAGAGATAAAGAGATCATAATATGGCAGGTTTAGAACTAAGCAAATTATGCAGTGTCCATGATCTTTTTCATCTTTGATTCACTTTAGAGGCATTCAGAAGTCAGTGTTATTAAAAAAAGTAAGGACAAAATTTTAATTTTATAAAAAAGAGAATCTAGTGACGACAGGTATTCATCTGCGACATATAAACATTTGATACACATACATCTATTTTCACATTGGATATCTTTTAAAAATGTTAAATGATGATCAGAATTTCAATAGATTTGAATAATGTTTTTGAAAATTTATTCTCTCTTTCTCTCTCTCTTTTTTAAGAACTTGTGGAACTATCAATTTAGCTTTCTATTGACATAGACTTTGAAATATTTTAATCTTTAATTTCTTTATATATTATAATATATTTAAACAGACAGTTTTCTGAAACAAAATATTTTTTTTGTGTTAACTGCATAAATTAACTGGGTGGAAACTTAAGAACTTGCATGTTGCACAGAATGTATTTATTTTCAAAGGAAAAGAGAGAAATGTAATTGTATTGAATTAAATCATAAAATATTGTATTCTAATTATTATTAACCCAAAATGATTTATTCTTGTTGCAGAGTTATTAACAGAGCTCCAGGTTTAAAATTGGTGGTTCAAACACTTTTGTCTTCCTTGCGTCCCATTGGCAACATTGTCCTCATATGCTGTACATTTTTCATCATATTTGGCATATTAGGTGTGCAGGTAAGTTGGATCTCTTCTTTATAAAAATTGTCCTATTTCTTTTTGCTTGTCATATTTCAGTTTGTCAAAATGGTTGTTCTACCACATCTTTCCAAGCTATTTGATCATAACAAGTAATATACCAAATGAAAGCTTCTGACATGGGAATAACATTTATCGTAATGAATATTTATATAATGAATAACATTTATCGTAACGAATATTTATATAGTGAATAACATTTCATCATTCCATCAATGAGTTATACACTAATGATAATACTATACCTACAAATAACATTGATGGAATGAAAGAATTACTGATATTAAACAATTGAACAGATCTTCATATTCTGTCTGCTGAAAATCAATTTGTTGTCATTTCACAAAGAATATTGAAAGAAAATTTATGATATTTTATATCACCTAAGTTGTGCCAGGATTGATTATTTTCTTTTTAATCTCAATGTTACACAAACTTAAAAGACTGAGAACAATCTTCATTTAACTACTGCATTAAAAATGCTTGTAATCCTCAATTATACTACAACATCCCAAAATTATACTGCTCACAAAAAATAGGGGATATTTTTATCGCTTCATATTCATTTTGAAATATCCCCTAATTTTTGTGAGCAGTATATTTATACAAATTAAAATGCATAAACCTAATAAACTTGCATGTCCATTTGTAACAAAGCAAAAATCTCCTACATATTTTCTTGAGATTACCTGAATTTGTTATCACCATTATTTATAAATCAACTGAATATGTCTGTAAATCATCTTTGAAGTTTTTGACAAGCATTAAAGACTTAACTGTTCCAGAACATTTTAGAATAATTTCATTAGATATGATCAATTATATCCTAACATACCAATGTTTATAGTTATTGTGTTAACAGTGGCAGAGTGGGCTGCCAGGACACCAAGAGAATTCATGGCAGGCCAGTCAGTTGATAGTTGATTCTTAAAGAATAATGGTGTAAGGACCATGGTCAAATGTGGTGAATTGGTTAGTGGAAAATATAAAAGAATGGAATTGGAATCTCAAGGTGTGGGGCATACACCACGAGCCAGAGTTGCAAAACACAGACAATTGTCAAACATGAAGGTAGAAGCCTTCACTTTGAAGTTATGTAATACTGGGCAATGATTCACTTTGAAGTTATGTAATACTGGGTTGATGATATATTGGTACAAAAGTCGGAAATTGCCTTTTTTGTGAATTATAAAAATTATGTATTGCATTGAAACTAATTGTCAAGTGTATTGGTAATTACTATTTTTTTTAGTAATATATACACAGTTGTATCAGAATAATATAACCACCTAACATACATATACTATGGTAGGTGGTCATATTATTCTGATACGACTGTGTATATATATGATATACACTTGAGTCTCTTTTTATGCGTATCTTTTTAATGCGGTTTTGAAGTTATGCGATGCACATAGTTCATGCATGTGTTTTTTCCACCCAATACAACAAGCATTATTCAGCCATTATATCAAGGCATAATTGCTACTTTAAAAAACTATTACGTTAAGCGCACTTATTAATTTATATTGGATAAACTAGAAAATGAGTCATTAACAGTAACTGACGTTTGGAAAAAATTTTCTATTTTTGGCTGTTTAAATCATGTTGCATCTGCTATCGCTGAAATAAGACCACAAACTTTAAATGCCTGTTGGAAAGCAACTTGGCCTGGATGTGTTGCAAACAATGAAACCAATCAAACATTGACATTATCAACTGAAATCATTACTTTGTCACATGAAATTGGTGGCGAAGATTTGTAACCTTTAGCAAGAATGATATCGACGAATTGCTTGTGGATAATGCCTTAAGTGACGATGATATTATTGATAGGACTTTATATATTGTCGAAGAACCAGAAAACGATAATGAAGTGGAAGAAGAATCTGTCCCCCTCACTGCAAATATAATTCGAGAAGGTCTTCAATTTTGTAATAAATTGGAAAATCATTTTCTTGTTAATGACACAAATTCTGAACGAGCCTTGAAATTCCATTGTGAGCTGAAGAATTATATGTCTGGATATCACGAACTGCATAAGAAATTAGTACAATCATCACTGCAAAGTTCAATCACTGATTACTCTGTCAGAAGACAAAAAACAGCACAGAACAAGCGTGAAATTGATGCTAATGCTATTCATGAAGAACCATTGTCTTTACCAAGCAGATCTGATGTGCTGACTATCTCTTCTGGTGATGAAAATGATTTTGCACCAGTTCAAAAATGCTACCGAGTATTGTCAGATAGCGACGATAATTCTGATGAAAAAAATGTAAAAAGAATTATTACTTTTCAATAAAATTAAATGGATACAATTTTAAAAAAAACCTATTTTAAGTTTTATATCAATTTCTTTCAGATTTTCGAACCAATTTTCCTCACTTTTTTAGCCATTCTTACTTTCTTGAATTTTCATAAACGTTTTTATGCGATTTTCGGTTTATTTTAACTTGTTGCCTTGGTTTTATGCGGTTTTAGAAAATTATGGAACGTATCACTAATTTTGCAACGTAAACTATGTCTTTTTTTAGTGCAACTTTTTTATATCTGGTTTTCTGTGGAACGTATCTACTGCATAAAAAGAGACTCGAGTGTATATATATTTACTGTCATACCTTAGTTTTTTACTTCTAAAGTTGAGGTATTGAGAAATGCAATTTTTATGACTAAAAACAGTGTTTTTCCCCGATTAATTTTCAAACACACATCTTTATTTCCAACTATGTAAAATTGTTCAAAAAGATAATAAGAAATTTTTTTTTTGCCCTTTACTGTACCTGTAAATGGTAGCTAGGTAGTCACTGGGAGGAGAGCTATGCACCAATCCCCTGTGATGATTCATAGAACTGGCCAGGCTTAGCACCTAATGTCCGGCCCCACCTTCTCATGGTGCAGATCATTAGTACCTTTTAAAAGAGATACTCTCTTGTAGAAGTGAACAGAAGGGGAGGGCTACCAGATTAGCATGTCCTACTATGACTACTTTTCAAGACAAAAAAACCTGTTTAAAATGGTCCCATTCTTCTTCAACTCAGTAGTAAGTAGACCATGACTGTCATAATGACTAAGTAACCTATCATGGTAAGCTTTAGCTATAACTGGGTCTTTCAGAGCTTCAGAATTAAAGGTAAATTTTTTAACCCTAGCACAACACTTTTTAAGTTTAAGTTACAAGACACTTTGACAAGGTAATGGTCAGATCCAATTTCAGGTCCCCTACACAACCTGGTATCCTATGACACTTTTCCAACAACTATGACTACTTTTCCTTTTTTTTTCTACCCTGCTGAGGAGTGGTCAACCACACAGGGTCCTGGTGCTGACCATATATACCAACCTGAATGGAATTATGGCTCTGAGCTTGATTATGGATTCTGATTTTGCTGCACTGGTGGTCTTCTCTGGAGAGAAAATCTTCTGCTGTGTTTACTGTTTGTTTGTGAGTTGACAGCCCCAAGTGAATAGATTCACAGGATATGTTTATCAGCTGGTGGATAATCCTGAGCAGAGGTCATTGCAGGTGCCTGAACTCCTTGCTTCTACTGGCATTGTCAAATTCTACACTGGGGGAAGTCTTTCAGTGCAGATGGCTTCAGCCTTTAGTGGTTGGGGAATGGGTCTTTTCCCCATGTCTGCGATTAGGGGACTGTTTGATATTGTCAGCATTCCCTCTCTCAATAAACATAGCTTCTTTAAACATCCCACTAACTATTTTCTCTCCATAGGTAGTTGGAATGTGAGGACTCTGCACAGAGCTTTTTCTCTTGATTTCTTCACACAAGAATTCCACCATTATAATTTAGATATTCTCGGCTTGCAAGAGACCAGATGGACAGATAAAGGTCAGATTCTTAAAAATAATCTTAAATTTCTCTTTTCAGGGAGGGAAGACAAACATCACCAAGGCGTGGGTCTGTTTCTCAGCAGACACGCTAGTGATGCTCTTCTAGGATATGAGTGCATTAATGAAAGGTTTCTTACAGCAAAAATTTCAAACAAGCATTAAACACTTGAATGTTATCTGCTGTTATGCCCCCACTGAGGATGCCGATGAGGATAGGTTTTATGGACAACTTCAGGATATTTAGAATTCTGTCAAGAAAGGATATATTACCCTTTTGTAGGTGACTTCAATGCCAAAGTTGGTACTGACTCTGACCTTTGGGGAGGAGTGATAGGCTCTTTTGGTATTGGTAGCTGCAATAGCAATGGACAACGTCTCCTACAGGTAAGTAAACTCAAGGTTTCAGAATAACTAACACATATTACAAACACCACGACATACATAAGTATACATGGGTTTCACCTGATGGGCTGCATAAGAATATGATTGATTATATATTAATTAACAGCAAATGTACTAATTCTGTTAGGATACCAGGTTGTATAGGGGACCTGAAATTGGATCTGACCATTACCTTGTCAAAGGTGTCTTGTAACTTAAACTTAAAAAGTGTTGTGCTAGGGTTGAAAAATTTACCTTTAATTCTGAAGCTCTGAAAGACCCAGTTATAGCTAAAGCTTACCATGATAGGTTACTTAGTCATCATGACAGTCATGGTTTGCTTACTATTGAGTTGAAGAAGAATGGGACCATTTTAAACAGGCTTTTTTGAAAACTAACAGTACTGGTTTAGGAAAAAAGGAGTAGAGAAGACAGAATTATTTGAGTGATAAGGCACTTGAGCTTATTTCAGAAAGAAGGAATTGAAGGAATGCCCTTAATACCCTACTAGTCCTAATAAAAAGCATTACTGAGAGCTTAAGAAATGTATAAAGGATCAGTTAGCTGTTGATAAGAATCTTCGGCTTGATGGCTTGGCTGACAAAGCTGAGGAAGCAGTTAGACAGCACAACAGCAGAGAGCTGTACCAGATAGTTAATGTTTTGTGTGGTAGAAAATGGGCAGGTATACAGGGATTGAAATATAAGCAAGGTAAGGTTATAGAAAGTGGAATTCTGTCATGGTTTGGTGGGCTGAGCATTTCAGTGATGTTCTAAACAATGTGGTTAGTTCTGCTCCCATTGTTTGTAATGATGATAGATGCATTGGTAACTTTAATGTTGGCCCTATAACACAATCTGAAGTTATTTTGGCTATTTCTAAACTTAAACTTCATAAATCCCCAGGAGTAGATAAAATTACTACGGAAATGCTTAGAGCTGGGAATGTTTCGGTTACCACTTGGATAACTGTATTTTTGAATATCTTCTACGATAAAGGCATGGTTCCTAAGGATTTTACCAGAATTATTATTATCCTTATTTTCAAAAAAGGTGATCGCAGTTCTTGTGATAACTATAGGGTATCAGCCAGCTTTCTGTTCCAGGTAAGGTTTTTTGCATGATTGTGCTTAGTAGAATTAAGAATCTGGTTGACAGACAATTGCGTGATGAGCAATGTGGATTCAGAAGTGGTAGGGAATGTGTGGATCAGATATTTTCACTTAGGTAGATTCTTGAGAAATGTTTAGAGTTTCAGAAACCTTTGGTTGCTGGCTTTGAGCTTTGTTGATTTCAAAAAGGCTTTTGACTCTGTTAATCATCATAATTTGTGGTTGATTGTGAGATCATATGGTATACCAGACAAGTTAGTTAACATAATGAAAGCTCTCTATAATAACACTGAGTCATGTGTGAGAGTTGGTAAGGCTTGTAGCAATTGGGGCGGGGGTGGCTCAGTTGGTAATACTCCAGGCTTGTAATCTGCAGTTCTCTCGGTTGAGTCCCAGCTTGGTCAGCGTTAGATTTATCTCTGCAAAACTCCTCACTCTGCCCACAGTCAGTAGGGGATACCGAATATCTTGAAAAGGCTGCTTTCCACCTGATGAGACGTTAAGCCATGGCTCTTTGTACGGGAGAGCTATACACTGTGCACGTTAAAGAACACGCTGGATGGCCTTGACGGGAGACTACCATCTGTCTCCCAACAGCTGTTCTAGTGGGTCCCCTCCCCCAATCTTCTCTGAGCCTTTGGGGTCCTTGTGACCTGGCCATTCGGCCCATGGTATGCAAAAAAGTGCCGCTCAGAGGTAAAATAACTCAACCCAACCATTGTAACAATTGGTTTAGCATTACTTCTGGTGTTTGACAAGGGTACATTTTGTCTCCCTTTCTCTTTGGTTATTGATTATGTAATGCAAAATTCACTGCAAGGGAAAGATTTTGGCCTTAAATGGTCTGGAGGTAAGAAAATTTCTGATTTAGATTATGCTGATGATTTAGCTCCTTTGGGAAATGATGTTGCTGAGATGAATTATTTCATTAGGGCTGTTGATGAGACTGGTAATAGAGTTGGTTTGATGAGAAACAGAGAGAAAACTAAAGTGATGAAAATTGGCCAGGCAAGCTGTGATTCAGTTAATCTGAATGGTTGCCATCTTGAGCAGGTGTCACAGTTTAATTATTAGCTATGTAACAGAAGATACTGGTGATGTGCAGCATGAGATTAACAGATGAATAGGGATTGCTGCCAGGACTTTTAAGAATCTATGGAGAGTGTGAAGTAATAGGCGTATACACCTAAAGACTAAAATTAGACTAGTATAATATTAGTATATATAGTTTGGTATAATATAGGTATAATATTAGTATATATAGTAAATTATAATATATAATATTAGTATAATAGTTTGGTTCTTTCTAGGGTTAGTTGTGGTAGTGAAACTTGGATGCTTTGTAAACAAGATAACAGGAAACTAGATGCTTTTGATTCTAGATGCTTACACAGTATCTTGGACATTAGGTGGTTCAACTTTTTAACTAATGATGAGGTTAGACAAAGAAGTTGGCAACCTTCTTTAAGCAGCATATTGTGCAGAGAGAGACTGTTGGTTTGGCCATATTGCCTGTATGGATAATTATAGATTGGTTAATAGGGTTATGAACAGTGTGCCTAAAGGCCTCAGAAAGAGGGGAGACATAGAATGTGGTGGGCAGAAAATGTCAAACAGGACTTTGTTAGAATTGGTGTGCAGTGGCCAGATGCTGAAGATTTAGCTCAGGACAGATATACTTGGAGAACTAAATTGCATGGTCCAGTTGGACCTCCGCAGCTCATGGCTGCTTGAGGATGATGATGTGACATAAAATAAAATAAAATTGTGTGTGAAGAGGGTGTTTTGGGCTTTTTTTTGTGATGCAGTGAAAACCAGTTTAAATTCCATACAATTCCCAATCTAAATTTAATATCAGGCACTTGTCAGATTGTAACCTTTGTAATCTGTAAAAAATTAGCTGCTTCTAAGTGCTTCCCCAGAGAGAAAAATATTTTCGCTATAGTACAGAGACTGTCAAAAGTATAAAGTCCTTGTTACAGCTAAGACAAAGCAAGATTAAAGTTACATAAAATCTTAAATTTTTTGTGAGAAAATGTGACAGATGAGTTAAGTATATAAATTAAATTTGAGAATCTGGATTCTCAGCAATATTCATGGAATATTCAAAGAGGAGAGTACTTGTAGCAGAAACAGTGCATGGCTTAGCACTTAACAGTTTCAAAATAAATTTTGAACAAGCACTCTATACACTTATTAAATCATGGGTTAATGTAGTAAATGGTTGTAAATACTAATATTTTTATGGACTGTTCAGAAGTTAACACTGAACTAATAGTAGAAAAAAATTTTCCTGAAGAGAGAATCTGAAAATTAATATTAATGGATGTTGAAATTACTATTGATCAAAATTACATAATATGGGATAGAACACTTCTGGGTGAAGTTTTTGATGTAATTATGGGCAGCATAATAAACCCAATTGTGCAGTGTTTTCAAAACATGAAAAATTATTCTCTGATATATATATATAAGTGTTTTAAATCCAGTGGCAGATTACCACACAGATACGATACACTTGCCTGGTGCCTTGACATTTATGGGGGGAGAGGGTTTCAAAACTGGATTTTTTTTCCTTCAACATTTCATTTGGCAAAATAGTTTACAATTAGTATAATTTATTAATTAAGTACACATCTCATTTTCTTTGAAAACGAGATAATTTTGCTTTGTCATCTGTCTGTCTGTAGACATCGAACTCTTTTGTTTACAGAGATAAATTAAAAATTCTTTTTGTGTTGGATATGTATTTAAAAAATATTATGATATACACCTTCTGAATCTCTCTAAAGCTATAAGTACACCCTCTAGCAGTGGGAAAAGGTGAAAATTCAAAAATTTCAAACTAATATTGCAAACAATGTATTTAAGCTAGAAATTTGAAATTTTGGTGGTGGAATGTGAAGGCATGAAGTTTCCATTGCCAACAATGAGTTGATCCCTTAGACCCAGAGGGGGTGGGAAAACACCTTTTTAGTTTTAGCAGGTAATTGTTTGTGTTTAGAGATAAATGAAAAAATCTTTTTAGGGTTAGATAGGAATTGATAAAATATTATGATTCTCACTTGCGGAATCTTTCGAACACTATAATTGCGTCCTTTAATGGTGAAAAAGTTTGAAAGTTTCAAGTGAATATTGCAACAATATGTTAATGATAAAAAATAAATACCTCTCAATCAGCTGCATGCCACAGAGGTCTGACAGGAGCCTGTCAGTTTATATGCCATAGTAGAAGGTCTGTGATGATGGTGGGATCTCAGCAGAAAAACAACACAAATATCCATAAGCATGCTAACCACTCGGTCACGGGATGGCATATTAATGATAGAAATATGAAATTTTGGTGGTAGAATGTGAACGTCATGAAACAATTAAAATAATAATTAGAAAACTTTTTTTAGTTTGATTGGTACTTATGAAATATTATAATTCACATTTTTCAAATACTTAGTATTTTAATATATATATATGTATATCTTTACAGATCACTAAATATGAAATGGCAAAGCTGTTATCAAGTTTTACAAATAATATGTATAGAATAGAAATTTGAAAAATTAGTGGTTCCACTGACAGCAATGATCTACCCATTTTTCTGAGAGTTGTATGGGAAATGCAGCTTTTTAGGTTTAAGAATTAAAATACAAATACTTTTATGTTGTATAATTACTAATAAAATGCTATTTGCATTTTTCCCATCATCTGCTAGCTCAAATTAAAACTGTTAAGGAATGAAACAGTAGGTAAAGGAAAAAACTTCATTCTCTTTGAAAATGAGATTCTCATGTGCACCAGAGGCAATATGAGTTCTTCTAGTTTACTTTTTTTTGTTAAGACATACACACAGATATTTATTTTGTTTAAAATTCTTTTGTTTATTTCTCAGTATGTGCAAGATTATATAGTACATATTAAATTATCTATTTATGCATTTTTTTACCATTCACAAGTTTTAAATATTTTCTGATTGTCCCCCTCCCCGACAAGTAAGGGTTTTCCAAAGCTCAAAAAGCCTTTGCCCCTACTGCTTTCAGGTACCTTATTCTCTAAACTCTATTAAAAATTAAAGTGCTTTTCGTACAAAATACCAAAAGAGGCAGCAACATGAAGGGAGGAATTAGATGATCTGATTACAAAATGTAATAATTTGAAAATAATAATAAAAGATACATATAAAATAGATGAATCCAGTGATGAGTCTGACTCGGAAAGAATTGACAGTGATGTGAAGAGGTATGCCATGCAAAAATCATACCATAAAAGATGTATTTATGCTGATTCAAGTATAATTTATATTATAGTGTACAGTGTAATATTTATATCCCATATAAATATGATATTACATTGGAATCTACAAGGTTACATGTGAACAAAGTTTTTGTCATTTAAAAATTTGAAAACACACTGAAGTTTTCTGATGCTATCCATAGAAAGCCATTTATTCTTATGTGCACAGAGAAAGATATTTTAATTAGCTTAAATATCTATTGTAAAAGTAATTCTATTGCTAGTTTCGTCACTAAAAGTGCACCAGAAATGAAATTAAAATTTGATGAAATTTTTTGTCTGTCAGTAAATATATACATTTTTTTTACTTTAGCATCTTAATTGTAATTTTAAAAATATCCTTCCACTCACCCTTTAATGGCAAAATTTTACATTTTCAAGTTACTAAGGGCACTCTCAATAATGGGCAAGAAGACACACACTGCACTCTTCTACATTTCATGAAAAATTGGTCATGCAGACACCAATTGCTTGCCAAGAGAATTATTTCAATATAATATATATATTGAGTTGAAATATGCATTTACAACCATATCCCAATCCAATATAGTTTTTTTTATGAAGTGCTGATGCCTGAATAAGTCTTTCTCCACAAAACTCCCCACCCTGCCAATGGACAGTAGGGAACATCTGTCTGTCAGATGGGATGTTAAGCTGTAGCTCTGTGTGTAGGAGAGCCATACCCTGTGTATGTTAAAGAACATGCTGGATGGACCTTAATGGGAGGCTATCATCTGTCTCCCAACAGCTGTTCCCGTGGGCCCACTCCCCCAACCCTTTCTCTGAGCCTTCAGGGTATAATGGGCCATTTAGCCCATTGTGTGCAAAAAAGTGCTGCTCAGAGGTAAAACGAACTAACCTGAATAAATCAAAAATAATTTTTAACGTTTTTAATAATCACAAATTCCAGAAATGTAAAAAAACGAGATATTTCAGAATGAATCTGATTTAAGATTGTGAAGAACATAAATTTCTAAATACTCCTCCTAAGAAGTTGAAAAGAAAATATTCAGATTATTTCAATAATTTGTGGTTGAAGGAGAGCAGAGGACCAGTTTCATTTATTTATATTCTTACGACCACTTTGAGAAGCTGATCCAGCTTGAATGTGACACATACTCTTAAAATGTGATATTTCTTTACTTCTTTTAAAAATTTATCCCCTGAAGGTGAAACCCCCAGTTTGGACCTATAAACTCCAGACCCTGATCAAAAAAGTATAGTTTGCTCTGCCCCTACCCCCTTCCCAGGGGAAAGAAAACTTTTTGAGGTTTGTTATGTGTGATACATATCCAGAGGCTGGTACATAATAGCCAGAATATCCATAACCTGGATATTCAGGATTTGCAAGAGACCAGATGGACAGGTAAAGGTCAGATACTTAAAAATAATTTTAAATTTCTCTTTTTTGTGAGGGAGTATGGAAAGCATCTCTATGGTGTAGATTTGCTTCTCAGCTGACATGCCAGTGATGCTCTGCTAGGATATCTGACTGCATTAATGAAAGATTTCTTACAGCCAAGTTTAAAACCAAGATTAATGATTTGAATGTTACCTGTTGTTATACCCCCATAGAGGACTCTGATTAGCACAAGAAAGATAAGTTTCGTGGACAATTTCAGAATACACAATTAAAAAGACCTTCTTGCTCAGAAAATAATTAAAATAACTTATTTCTCTGTCATTGAGCAATAAAACATTTTTTGAAGCTTGTCCTTAAAACTATTTGCATATTAAAAGTTTTTAGGAGTAAACTCAAAAGCTTTTTGGAGCACGGATAGTGCTTCATCTTCAGTGAAGTGACACTGTGGTGATGTTAGGCTGTTAAGAATGTCTTTCGACATGTCATGAAGGGTAATTCCAGTGTCTCAGTTGCAGGTGGGGTGACGTCATTATTTCAATAGACGATGTTCTGTAGTAAGTGGGACCAGAGTGGTTGGTAGTGTCAGTCGGTAGTGTTCAGCCTCATAATTTGCAGTTCCCAGGTTTGAGTCCCACCAGAGCTAACATCGAGATACATATATCCTCAAAACTCACTGCCCTGAATCAGTAGATGACACTGATGGGCTTGGAAAGGCTGTTGTTCACCAGATGGGATCTTAAGCCTAGGCTTGACCTGGATCTTGACTTGGCTATTTAACCCATTGTGTGCAAAAAAAGTACCGCTTAGAGGCAAAACAACCCAACCCATGTCAGTCAGCCTCAAAATCTTTTATATATATTAGATGAGAAACCAAGACAAGCCAGATATATTGAGCTTCTAGATTATATCTGTCCTTTAAAAAATTTCATATTTGCATTTTTTATTTGCATAATTCATACAGTGGCACTCCTTGCTCAAAGAAATACTAAAATTTTGAGGAAAAGCCACTAAATGTTGAATAGAAAAGAATGTAATGATAGTACTTATTTTGTACATCTGTTTATAAGGAAGATTTTTAGTTCTTTCATTCCATTTAAGTTTCAAATAATATCCTAGACTTGATTTCGAAATGCATGCAATTTGATTTTTATCATAATTGAAAAGATAGTTGGTCCTGTTTATCTAGCTTTTCTGTTGATCTACGGAATATGTTATGTTTTCCTACAAACTACAACTGAGCTATTTGAAACAATGCAAAATGATAAATATTAATCATGCTCTTGTTCCTTTGAGCTCAGTGGACTTGTGAAATGATCTTGTCTAAGCAATAAAAGGTAACTTTGCATCTTGATTAATTCTCCTGTAAATGTACAAAAATCGAAACCAAAATCAAAACTTTTATCTTTAATTGGTATTGGAGTGGAAACTTTGATGTTTATCATATTTCCAATAGATTATTATTAAAACTACCCCATGAAAAGGATCTTTTTCCAGACCAACCTTAAATACATCCAAACCTCAGCTTCAGTTTCCAGCACATCATAAATTTTCGTGAAAGATAAAACAATGCCATCTCCACCATAGATTATAAATTACACTAAAGACTATATTAAAATTTGTGGATAATTATTGCAACAATTTGAAATTTTTCTTTAAAAGTCTATAATCAGTCTCCTTCATGGAGGACTAACTTAACATTAATAATGGAAATCTTTGTGTTGATTGAAAATTAAGACATATTACTTCTGTGAGTAAAAATTTTAATAAAAGAAAACTTAATACAATCCAGTCTTATCAAAGCTATTTGTCATATCAGCAACTTCAAGAAACTTCACTGTTTGCAGCTGCATATTTTAAAGGAAGAGTGTTTTTGGAAAATGTATTTCACTGTTTCTGCTAATTAACCTCATGAGTCAAGAAAATTTTGGAAATTTTATTAATGTATAATATATAAAATGATATGCCATTAGTGTTAAGAACATTATTCATGTATTCAATTTAGTGATAATTGTTTATATATCTCATATTTGTAATTTGCACTACAAAGTATTTTGAATTATTGTGAAATGTAAAATTAAGTAACTATGTATACAAATACACTGTTTAGTTCAAAGTACATTATAGAATACTAAGTTTTTTTAGTTTTTTATTGTTCACAATGAAATAAATTTTTGTTATGGTATTTTATTCACAGCTCTTCAAGGGAAGCATGTACTATTGCGAAGGTCCAAATGTCATGCATGTTAAAAACAAATCTGATTGCCTTCAGGATCCAAGGAATGTTTGGCAAAACAGAAAATATAATTTTGATAACTTAGGCCAGGTAATTTGTAACAATAAAATAAAAAAAATTCTTGATTTTGTAGAAATTGTAGAAAACTGTTTTTGAATAATATAAATTATCTTAAAGTAATCGTGTTTTGTTTTTCATCTTCAAAGTTTGGTTTCCTTTATAACACTTTTTGTTTTCAAAAGTATGAGTGTTTCGGGAATCTATCTTTCATTTTTCAATAATAAATATTTTATGCACTGAAAACCTTTAAATCATGACTGCTCTTAATTTTTTTTAAGAATCCTGTTCTTGACATAAAAAATCCTGTAAAGTATTAATTCATTTTTTTAAATGCAAAAAGCAGAAACAGTATGTATTGTATAATAAAAACAAAAATTTTATATTTTTATATATTGAAATAAATTGACCCCCCCCCCCCAAACTTTGTGCCAGTTCTATAGAATCTTGTGCAAAAGCATGGATTTCATTTTTAAAGCAAAAGCACAAGATTAAACATAGACATAAATCTAGAATATTAACCTTCCTTGATAAAAAAAAAAAGTTAAATGGAAAGTTTCTACAATGTTCACATAAAATAATTTGATTTAACATGAGAAGTTCCATGATTGAATACTTATCACTTATTTCTATTTCTTCAATCTTAATTGCTTTCTTCCTCAATTCATCTGTTGACTCAAATTCTGCCAGATGTTTTCTGCTTGAATGGTACAATACAGCTTTGAGCATTGGTGATTTAATGATGATCTATGAACAGTTTTAATCATAGTCAACTTACTGAAATATCTTTTTACTCCTATATTACTTTGTGGATGTATGAGCATTGCCTTTGCAAGTTTAAATAATAGTTGATTTTCCCCTCCCCAAATTTTTCCTATATTGTGACAGCTTGTACTAGTATGTGTCAATATTCTCAGAACTAGTGATACTTAATGAGTTAGCATCCTGCAGAGGAGGCAAACTCATTAAGTATCACTAGTTCTAATTCTGCATTAAGCAGATCTTGATCACTATACTGAATAATGTTTGGAAACCTATTTCCCAAAGTTTCCTATTGCCAACTAACCCTATTGCCAAAGTTTCCACTTTTTACCAGTCCCAAATAGTTTATGATCTAGATAAAAAAAACACTATATTATTTAAAACTTCATCATTCAGAGGTAAAAGACAATATAATTTTTTTGACCCCATCTTTTAAAATCCGTCTGATATTATGAAAAGAATCCTTTTTCATTATTTTGAACCCTTTTTGTACCTGAGTGTGTTTATGGGCTATGAAAAGTGATGAATCATGGTACTGTTTTTTGTGTCTAATCAATGAATGTTACCAGTGTTTGTAGCCAGACAATGTCAGTGTGTCCGAACACAATGTCACAATTTTGAATAATGTAAAACTGAACAAAGCTTGCTGTGAATTATCAGAAAAATAATACATTTCTGAGTGAAATTTATGTACATATAGTTTTTCTTGCTGAAAAGTTACATTAAATTTATAAAAGCCTTCGTGGTGCAGGCTGTTAGTACCTTTCAAAAGAGATATTCTCTTTTGCAAGGGAATGGAAGGGGAGGGCTGCCAGTTCAGTATGGCCTACTGATCTGGTCATCTATGGCCACTTTTTTCTTTTTTTCCAACCCTGCTGAGGAGTGTTCAACTTCACAGGGTCCTGGTGCTGACCATTTATACCTACTAGACTGGATTTGTTTATGGATTTGAGCTTGATTATGGATCCTGGACTTGTTGCACTGGTGGGCCTCTGTTGAGGGAGAGTCTGCCGCTGTGTTTTCTGTTTGCTTCTGGGTTGCCAGCTCTAAGTGAACAGAGGCATGGGATACCTTATATCAGCTGGTGGATAATCCTAATCAGAGGCCATCACAGGTACCTGAACCTTACTTAGCTAGTTGGGCATCGTCAAGCCTAAACTGGAGTAATGTGTCTCAGGCAGGCCATGTGGCTCTTGAAAAAGTCCACTTGAAAAGGTGGTGCCTGATGTTCCTACCAGCATTGGTGACTTCAGCCTTTAGCAGAGGAGGAACAGGTCTTTGCCCCATGCCTGCGATTAGGGGGCTGTTTGATATTGTTGGCCCTACCAATCTCAATAAACCTAATTTCTTTAAAAATCCTACTAATCATTTTCTCTCTGCAGGAACGTGGAACGTGAGGACATTACATAGAGATTATTCTCTTGATGTCCTCATGCAGGAATTCCAGCGCTATAACCTAGATATTCTAGGCTTGCAAGAGACCAGATGGACAGGTAAAGGTGAGATACTTAAAAATAACTTTAAATTTCTCTTTACAGGGAGGGAGGATGGAAAGCATCACCAAGGCGTGGGTCTGATGCTCAGCAGACATGCTAGTGATGCTCTTCTAGGATATGAGTGCATTAATGAAAGGTTTCTTACAGCAAAATTTCAGACAAGCATTAAAGACTTGAATGTTATCTGCTGTTATGCCCCCACTGAGGATGCCGATGAGGATGAGAAGGATAGGTTTTATGAACAACTTCAGGATATTTTGAATTCTGTCAAGAAAGGAGATATTACCCTTGTTCTTGATGACTTCAATGCCAAAGTTGGTACTGACTCTGACCTTTGGGGAGGGATGATAGGCCCTTTTGGTATTGGTAGCTGCAATGGCAATGGACAACGTCTCTTACAGGTAAGTAAACTCAATGGATTCAGAATAACTAACACATACTACAAACACCGCGACATACATAAATACACATGGGTTTCACCTGATGGACTGCATAGGAATATGGTTGATTATATATTAATTAACAGCAAATGGGCTAGTTCTGTTAGAAATACCAGGGCATATAGGGGAGCTGAAATTGGATCTGACCATTACCTTGTTAAAAGTGTTTTGCAACTTAAACTTAAAAAGTGTTGCGCTAGGGTTAAAAAATTTACCTTTAATACTGAAGCTCTGAAAGACCCAGTTATAGCTAAAGCTTACCATGATAGGTTACTTAGTCATTATGACAGTCATAGTTTGCTTAATACTGAAGTTGAGGAAGAATGGGGCCATTTTAAACAGGCTTTTTTCAAAACTAAAGTACTCTTTTAGGAAAAAAGGAGCAGAGGAGGCAGAATTTTTTAAGTGATAAGGCACTTGAGCTTATTTCAGAAAGAAGGAACTGCAGGAATGTCCTTAATCAGTACCCTACTAGTCCTAATAGAAAGGATTACAGAGAGCTTAATAAACGTGTAAAGGATCAGTTAGCTACTGATAAGAATCTTTGGCTTGATAGTTTGGCTGACAAAGCTGAGGAAGCAGTTAGGCAGCACAACAGCAGAGAGCTGTACCAGATAGTTAATGTTTTATGTGGTAGAAAACGGACAGGCATACAAGGATTGAAGGATAAACAAGGTAAGGTTATAGAAGGTGAGGATTCTGTCATGGCTAGGTGGGCTGAGCATTTCAGTGATGTTCTAAACAATGTGGTTAGTTCTACTCCCATTGTTTGTAATGATGATAGATGCATTGGCAGCTTTAATGTTGGCCCTATAACACAATCTGAAGTTATTTTGGCTATCTCTAAACTTAAACTTCATAAATCCCCAGGGGTAGATGAAATTACTACAGAAATGCTCAGAGCTGGGAATGTTTCGGTTACCACTTGGATGACTGAAATTTTGAATAACTTGTATGATAAAGGCATGGTTCCTAAAGATTTTACCAGAGCTATTATTATCCCTATTTTCAAAAAAGGTGATCGCAGTTCTTGTGATAACTATAGGGGTATCAGCCTACTCTCTGTTCCAGGTAAAGTTCTTTCCATGATTGTGCTTAATAGAATTAAGAATCTGGTTGACAGGCAATTGCGTGATGAGCAATGTGGATTCAGAAGTGGTAGGGGATGTGTAGATCAGATATTTTCACTTAGGCAGATTCTTGAGAAATGTTTAGAGTTTCAGAAACCTTTGGTTGCTAGCTTTGTTGATTTCAAAAAGGTTTTCGACTCTGTTGATCGTCATAATTTGTGGTTGATTGTGAGATCATATGGTATACCAGACAAGTTAGTTAACATAATGAAAGCTCTCTATAATAACACTGAGTCATGTGTGAGAGTTGGTAAGTCTTGTAGCAATTGGTTTAGCATTACTTCTGGTGTTCGACAAGGGTGCATTTTGTATCCTTTTCTCTTTAGTTTGGTTATTGATTATGTTATGCGAAATTCACTTCAAGGGAAAGATTTTGGCCTTGAATGGACTGGAGATACGAAAATTTCTGATTTAGCTTATACTGATGATTCAATCCCTTTTGGCAAATGATGTTGATGAGATGAACTCTTTCATTCGAGCTGTTGATGAGACTGGTAGTAGAGTAGGTTTGTTTATAAACTGAGAGAAAACTAAAGTGATGAAAATTGGTCAGGCAGGTTGTGATTCAGTTAATCTGAATGGTTGCAGTCTTGAGCAGGTGTCACAGTTTAATTACCTTGGGAGCTATGTAACTGATACCGGTGATGTGCGGCATGAGATTAACAGATGAATAGGTATTGCTGCCGGGACTTTTAAGAATCTATGGAGATTGTGGAGAAATAGGCGTATACACCTTAAGACTAAAATTAGACTCTATAATAGTTTGGTTCTTTCTAGGGTTAGTTATGGTAGTGAAACTTGGACATTGTGTAAGCGAGATAGCAGGAGGCTGGATGCTTTTGATTCTAGATGCTTATGCAGTATCTTGGGTATTAAGTGGTTTAACTTTGTAACTAATGATGAGGTTAGGCAAAGGAGTCTGCAACCTCCTTTAAGCAGCATATTGTGCAGAGAGAGACTCCGCTGGTTTGGCCATGTTGCCCGTATGGATAATTATAGATTGGCAAATAGGGTTATGAACAGTGTGCCTAGAGGCCTCAGAAGGAGGGGGAGACCTAGGATGCGGTGGGCAGACAATGTCAAACAGGACCTTGTTAGAATTGGTGTGCAGTGGCCGGATGCAGCAGATGTAGCTCAGGACAGATATGCTTGGAGAATTGAACTGCGTGGTCTGGTTGGACCTCCGTAGCCCATGGCTGCTTGAGGATGATGAGGATGATGATGAATATCCATGGAAGTACTAAAATATCTTGTAATCTGTTAGGGACGGGGATGGCCCTGTCGGTAGTGTGCCAGGTTCGTAATCTGCAGTTCCAAGGTTCGAGTCCCAGTTGGATCAGTGTTGAGATTTATCTCTACAAAACTCCCTGCCCTGCCCACAATGGGGACACTGATGGGGACACTGATGGGCTTGGAAAGGCTGTTGGATGGGATGTTAAGCCATGGCCTCATGTGTGGGAAAGGCCATGCCCTGCACACATTAAAGAACATACTGAATGCCCTTGACAGGAGGCTACCATCTGTCTCCCAACAGCTGTTCCAATGGGTCCCCTCCCCTAACCTTCTCTGAGTCTTCGGGCTCCTTTTGACCTGGCCTTTTAGCCCATGGTGTGCAAAAAAGTGCTGCTTATGGGTAAAACAATCAACCAACCAATGTAATCTGTTAATATCTTGAAAATAGACAAAATCCATAAAAACTTCCTCCCTGCCTTAAAGGATGAATAATAAACAAATTGCTGGGTGTATGTGCCCTGGGTAAGGCATGGATGTGTGTGTTGTTTTTCTGCTGAAGTCCCACCATCATCACAGACCTTCTACTAGGACATATAAACCGACAGGCTCCTGTCAGACCTCTGTGGCAAGCAGCTGCTTGAGGAGATATTTATTTTATTATTATTATTATTATTATGTCAGACTTCTCTGGATGATTTGCTGTGTTATTTAGTGTATCATTAATCAGATTGAAAATTAGGCTTATCTTTTGAAATGCAAATATCAGAAAATAATTTTAATTATATAAGCTGAGCTTAACATTCAGATTATTTTGTTAAATTCTTATAAAGTGTTGTTATGGTGTGATTGTAGGCTCTGGCTATAAACACTGGTGTACAAAAACCAATTTAATCAGAATGTCTGAAATGGAAATTTTATTTTAAAGAAGAGCTTGATTTTAAGGATCAGAAAATTAGCAAGTGTGAAACATCACAGCCATTTATCGCATTTGCTGATTTCCTGATCAGTGGTCACTTGGAATATTAGTGAATTATAAATTAATTTTTAGGAAATGGAAAAACGTATTTTTCATTTAAGTTCTAATGTATAAATATACTTTGTTCATATTTTTATTTGTAATAATGTATTTTTGCATTGCATATTTTTAACTTTAAATGTAATATTTTAATGGTTTTAATTAAGGTTAAATAAATTGGTTAATAAATTTGATTACTTTTAAAATAATAATTTAAATTTACATATTTTTAAACATTAGCATACATTAATAGCCTGTTGTTAATAATTATGTTTAAAAAAATCTTATTTTTATAACATATTTTATTACTTGAGCAAACAAATTTTGTATTTTAGGCACTTATGGCATTGTTTGTGTTGTCTTCAAAAGATGGATGGGTAAATATCATGTATACAGGCTTAGACGCTGTTGGTGTAGATCAGCAGGTAAGGAAAAATATTTCTTTTAACAGAATAATTTTATGCACTTAATGGCTATTGAATTACAACAATTTACCTAAAATTGTGTGGGTTTTCTCAAGCTTGCATAACTGCCTGAACACGATGTAACTTGGATGTTATTATGATACATCTTTGGGGATATGCTCTGTCAGAATGACTGTAAAGTACCCCACAACTGATGGAAAAAGGTAAAAGGTGCTTCTCTACACAAAGGGCAGAGATAACCTAGAAGCTATATTGGGCTTGTCCTGGTTTCTCATACAACATACAAACACACAAGGACATGCCCCATTGGTCTTAGCAGTCAGGTATGCTAACTACTAGACTAGGTAGGATCTTAGGACAAAAGTGCTTTTGCAGGGTATATAAGCAATTCCTTCATGATGTGAAGGACTAATAATAACAATTATTAGTAGCCCATTCCAAAACATCATTCAGATGTTTGTTGTGGTTGAAATATGGTTAGTTGGCTGGTCATGTGATGTGGGTACGTCACCTGCATATTCTCCAAACCATTTCTGTACAATATAAGCTTTGTGACATTATTTATTGTCATGCTGAAAGATGCCATTATCATTGGAGAATAATATTAACATTGAATAGTTTACTTGATCTACAACAATGTTCCAATAATCCACACCCTACATATATTGTCTTTCTTGTATCAGAGTATTCAACACATACTAACAGAACATCCTCTAGATGAGGAGACAAAAGGGCTTAAAGTTGTAGGATACATGAGCAATCCTGCATGAACTGTATTGCTCACTGACACATATGAGCCTGCATGCAAAAGTAGTCTATGGTCAAGATTAAATGACAAGGATATTTCAACTACAATATATGTAACATTAATATACTCAAACAGATGTTTAAAATATAAATAACTAAATATAGGACAGCTCATAATATTGCATTTATAATTTCTAGATCATCCATGTTATCTATGTTTTGTAGGTCTACATAACATGTAGGACTGCCTACATTATCATTGTCTGCATGATGTGAAGGATGGGGCATGAGTTGGACACCCCTGCCCTAAACCATGACACTACTACTGCCAGCCTGCACTGTATGCACTAATCACATGGGGTCATCAATGACAACTGACAATACATGCTTCATGCTTGCCAGTTGTCTCAGCCATCCATATTCATGGTGAAAAGGGAAACACAATTCGTCGGATCTGCAGACCTTTTCAAAGGCTTCTACAATCCTGCTTTATGTTTTTAGCATCATGAAAATCATAGTTTTCAGTGTTATTAGGTTAGGAGCATATGCTGTTGTGGGTATCTACTGTATTGCTATCCTAAATTATGAATAGTTTGATATATTGTCTTATTGCAATTCTATTGTGACTGTCCAATGTTATATTCACAGATGAGTGTCCAACATTGCATTTGCAGGTGAGTTCTCAGCTGTTGCCTATCTGTTGGCTTGCAGGTGTTGAACCCATATATCACCTTGTACATTCACTTTGTGTTTCCCACCACAATTTTTCCTATGGGCTTGGAAAGGCTGCCATCTGTCAGATGGGACGTTAAACCGTGGTCCATGTGTGGGAGAGCCATACCATGTGCACACTAAAGACCACACTGGGTGACCTTGACAGGAGGCTACCATCTGTCTCCCAACAGCTGTTCCAGTGGGTCCCCTCCCTCAACCTACTCTGAGCCTTCAGGGTCCTTGTGACCTGGCCGTTTAGCCCATTGTGTACAAAAAATGTGCCATTTAGAGGTAAACCAACCAACCACCACAATTTTTGTGTTTATTTGTTGATTTTCCTTCAGTGTTCCAGTCCACATACACATTTACAATAGCTGCTCTATAACAACCAATAATACATGTTGTTTCTCATACATCTAGCACTAATGATCATGCATCTTTCAAATTCTGAAAAATTCTTCCATCTGCCATTATTTGTGTCACTTTTAAATTTATGTGTCTCATAAACTTCATCAAAAACTGATTGTTGTCACTGTATACTGTCTTTATTCAGTTCACACAGTTAATTCTTCAACTTAGGTGGGGTGATCATATATTTTTGGTAATACTGGTAAATTTAACTATGCAACTCTTGAAGATCCTTGACCTCGTCTGGTAAACAGTTGACTTAAGATTATCCTCCCCCCCCACAATAAAAAAGGGTGCATTGTATTCGTTTAGCTTGCCATGGAACATCCCCAATGTAATAATTGTTAATTAATATAGTAATATTACATTATATATATATTTGTAATATATTTAACAGAAAAAAAGCATGAATCATTGTAGCATTAAGCATTTTTTCTCGTAAATTTAATTATGCCAATAGGGTATTTAAAATCACAGTAAGTGTACATAAACTTTTTGAATTCACTATATCACTGTATATACAGTAAAATACTGCAGTAAACTATATTAGCATTGTAAAATAATAGCACTTGTAAGCAATTAAAATGTGCAAAAAAATCATACATCATATACACACAGCATATAATTCAACATGAGGCACTGAATTCAAATGAATATCAGCTTGATGACTTAGAATGTTCAAATAGTTCCAATGGTCCAGAAACAAACTGAAATAGGAGGAATTCAAGTTCTTGACAAGGCTGAGTTGTTAAGGAATATATTTGCAGGCAGTATCAAGTCCACAAGAGGTGTGGATAGCACTGTAAGTGTCCAATACTGATAAACATCTTCAATGCAAATGACATCATAAATACATAGCAATATCAGAAGTGCAATAGAATGTGAAAGAGGGTAAAATATATTGTAAACACAAATACCCCTAGGCAACAATGTAAGATGTTGAAGTTACAGCTGTTGCATTTTGGAGGCATCCTTGACATAACAAGACTCAAGTAAGCTGTAAACAAACTTCCTGCAAAGCAGTTAAAATTACACACAAATAGCCTTTAGCACATAAAAGTGTATTTTTTATTAAAATTGTGACAAATTTTCTAAAAAATATAAAAAAAATACATTTCTGTAACACATTCCAAGCATCAGAACTCAATTCAGCATTTTATATGCAAGCTTCCTCAAATCAAGTTTTTGATTTCTAATATAATAAGATTGTTTAAAAACTCCAGATCTTTTTTATTTGATCATGTCAGGTATAAAGATTAAAAAAATTCACATTTTATTTTCAGCAGAAATCAGTTTTTTTTTAATTTGGGCTTTAAAATGACTATCATGATATAGGTAGAATAAAGTTTCTAATATTGTTCCCTGTTTATAAAGCATGTAAAGGAAACAACTCTAAATTACTGGCCTATAGCGATACTTCCAGCCATAAACAAAATTAAGGTAAAATTTTTTGCTGGTGTAATTACAAATTATCTAAACAAATTTAAATTAATTAATATCAGTTTGGGTTTCAAAAGAAAAAACTACAATGATTCTCCTAAAAATTTTTGAGGATTTATAAATTGGAAAGTTTGATTTAGAACACTTAGCAAATTGATTTTTTATGTACCTGCATAAAGCTTTGATGAAAGCACAATATGTTATTAGGAAAACTGCAACATATGGATTAGAAATTCACTGTATTGATTCAAAATTCTGTGATCAACAATTATATTGCAACAAATGTAATGTTTTTAGTCAAGCTAAATGTTTTTCATGGTGTATCACAAGAATAAATACTAGGATTCATTTTATTTCTCATTTATACAAATGATATCAAAGAATTTCATATGTTAAGACATGAATGTTTTTGCCAGTAACATGTAATGGTTTAGCATAAAAATCCTTGGAATAATGAAAAGAATTCTGAAGAGTGATTTAATTGAAATAAGCATACTTTATGAAAATAAAATCTGTATAAAGAGTAAAGAGACTAAAGTTTTTTACTTACATGTGGCATGTCAGATAATAAAAGTATCACTCATTCTATAAATTTTAGTAACCTGAAGGAACAAGACTTAGTAATGCTTGCAAGTGCCAAAATAATGCAAAATTTCATTTGGTCTTATTGACACCACTGTATTTGGCATTAAAACACTAAAGAATTTCTAACAACCAGTGCAAAAGTTAACAATTTATATTATTTGTTAAAACAAACAATCCATAATTCTGTAACATTGTTTAAAAATACTTAATTCTTTTTAATTAAAATATTGCAGTATTCCAGTTGGTACACACTAGAATAAACAATTAAACTGAAAAAATTTGAATTTTTATCATACTATTTTTATTTCGATTAGGAGATCATCAAAAATATTTGGTGCTTGCCAAGTTCATCTTTGGATACCTTGGTGCTCTCCTCTCAAAAAGGTTATGTACCCCTGATATAGGGTGTGTACTCCTATGAATTCATATACAGTTTCATTTAATTATTGTAATGTTTTTTCTGGTAACGTGGTTTTGAGCCTGAATGTCAACAAAAAATTAAAATATATATTTTAAGTGGAGGTCATTTGGGTGGCCAGTATTATTTTTATTTTTAAAAGAACATTTTTTTTTTGCCTTAAGTCACTACCAATCTGGTTAACATGATTTTGTGCTGTATCACCAGAAGGATATCTTCATCGTGGCACCTGCCTGTAACTTGAAAATCAGTCTCATGAAACTCAATAGCTGTTATTAAGTTCCACTGAGATTGTACTCTACAATTTAGAGATATAAATGTATAAATCATAAAATTGAATTACTCTAACAATAAACCCATCCATTTTTCATAAGTCAGTATTTTCAGAATCAGATTTGCCACCTTAATACAGTATGGTACTGTGAATTGGTAGTTTCGTCTGAAAAGATCTGCACCTTCCACACAATGTTATCAAGGGTGGGTAAGAAATACTCACATTATATATTTCACATAGAAAGAGCAATTTAATAGAAAATGAGAATATATATATAATACAAAACAATAGTTTTGAAAGAATATAGCAACTTATTATTAGATCTAGGTTTGAAAACAGTATATCCATTTTATTTCATATATGTTTTGTGTCATTTTCCTTGAGGTTTCAGGTTGAATGCAACATACTTCCTGGTAAATTTGACTATGTAACTCTTGATGATCCTTGACTTTGTCTGGTAAACAATTGACTTAAAGTAATCCCCCCCCCCCACAATAAAAAAAGGGGTGCATTGTATTTATCTAGCTTGCCATGAAACTTCTTCAAATGGTGAAAAGTGATGATGTAGGAAGTGACATTGAATGGAGCAAGGGTGACATGTGGGAGCAACATTCCTTCATGAGTGACAATGCATAAATAGTATTGGCTAGATCTAAGGGAGGGGCCAAGGGGCAATGCTCCCTCCCTGCTTTGAGAATGCTAGTAATGGTGGCAAAAATTATTAAACTTTTGCACATTTCATGCATTTTTCAAGAAATTTTTTATAAGCCTCTAAAACAGAAGGAAAAATATTATACTGCAATGGAAATTCAGTTTCTTAGGCCCCCATTTACTTCTCTTGGCTTGATTGCATCACTTGGCCTCCCTTTATTTTTTTTTTTTTTCTAGATTCAAGCCTGAACAGTTGCCCCATCTTGTCGGAACCAGATTGGTAATCAAATTTTGTGTTCTTTAGTTTTGGAGAAAGAACTGGATATCATTTGATATTATGTTAGGTGTCAGTGTAACAATTTCATATTGGCAGCCAAAGAAAAATACACACCAATTACTCCAACCCAAGAAATATCACACCACACTGTACCCTGTGTTCACTGTCAATCTTTACACAATGTTCACTGTGTAAAGATTGTTATTGTTGGAACTGCTTAGGATTTTCTTTTTCAGGGAGCACTGTGTTCTTATTGTTTACTAGATTACTGTTACCTAGATAAGTTTTGTTTTGTGATCTTTTTGAGTTGAATTTATAAATTGGCAGTGTTAATTTTAAATCATTATATATTTCATATAAAAAAAATAATAATAATAATTTTCTCTTAGCCAATCGAAAATTATAATGAATGGAGACTTTTGTATTTCATCTCCTTTCTACTCCTGGTGGCCTTTTTTGTTCTCAACATGTTTGTTGGTGTAGTTGTAGAAAACTTCCATCGATGTCGAGAGCAACAAGAACTTGAAGAAAAGGCTCGTCGAGCTGCAAAGAGAGCAAAAAAGATGGATAAAAAACGCAGAAGTATACATTAAATTCTTATTAATTTAGTATAACAGACAGTACAAAAATTAATATGCACTAATATACATAAAAACTGTAATAGTTATATGTTGTTGAAGCATATGAAGTCTGACAATAAAACAACCAGGCTGATTCTGTGAAAATTTTTTTATCACTAACCTTTAGTGGATGTGGTTGCCTTCTAAGTACTGTCCTTCTGACATATACACATATCAATATCTCTGTCATGCCTGTAATATTGCTGGAGCTTATTTCTGAAAGTCCTTTCAGTACTATCATCACACTGCTCTGAATGTCTTCAATTTATGTGAAATGAGGTCCAAAGGGTTTTTCTGTTTTGAGAACATGAGAGCTGAGTGAAATGGCACATTATGATAAGCTGGATAAATGGATTTTTGCATCTCATGACAGCGATGTATCAATTAGCTCCTTCAGGCATATTTTGACCAAAAGAAAATTACCCTAGTGTTGGAACATTCACCCTATTAACATCATCTTTCAACATGACTTTTTCATGTTCTCAAAATTGAAAAACTCCTTAGAAGAGTGGCCCCCATGTGCGGGAGAGCCATATCCTGTGCACATTAAAAAACATGCTGGATGGCGTTGATGGGAGGCTTCCATCTGTCTCCCAACAGCTGTTCCAGTGGGTCCCCCCCCCCCCCCAACCTTCTCTGAGCCTTCAGGGTCCTTGTGACCTGGCCATTGAGCTCATAGTGTGCAAAAAAGTGCTGCTCAGAGGTAAAACAACCCAACTCCTTAGAAGAATCTCATTTTGAATCATTTGAAGATATTCAGAACAATGTGACACAGTACTAAAAGAACTGTTCTTTCAGTGCTTCTGTCTTGATGCTCTGAAAGATTCTCAATCAGTCATTCTATTTTCGGACCTCATATGTTTAAATTAGTTAAAAGTAATAAGGATTCATACTTTCTAACTACCATTTGCAAAAATATTGGAATATTCAATATTACATTGGTATCTATCTTGAAATAGTTGTGGTACTCCAGTTGTTTATTTTAGATAATATTTTAATCAAAAGGGTCAAAACTGCATATAGTTATTCTGGTAATAATGTCAACTCAAATTTTATCCTGCCATCATTTTTTTAATTTAAAAATTGTTATAAAAATAATAGATAAACTATGTTTTATTGTGCTGAAATGACAATCCATAGTGCTAATTGATTTTTGGTACATACTGTTTGTACTTGCAAGATAATATTTGTATAAACTTGCAAGAAATGAAATATTTTTGATATATTTTGAGTTTCTATGTGTTTCTATCATTTATTTATTTTGTAAGTATAAACTGAAGATCCAATCAGATATTACTCACTGCTTCTCTGCTCTTTATATGCTTTGATCACACCCATGTAATGCTTTCATTGTAATATGATTTTGAAAAGGTTCCACTTCATGTTATAATTTTGTTTCTGTTTTTGTGATTAATTTTCCACATTTTCACTAGTTGACAAAATTAAAGTACACAACGTTTTTACCAATATTTTATTTTTAACAACATCCCCAAAGGTAAAAATATACTATTGTAGTCAACATTGCATGAAAAGTCTGAATACCCAATTGAAATTGACTTATGACCCCAAAATTCCTATCAACATGTGATGCTTATATAAATACAGATTACTACCAGATCACTTCATTTCATAATTTTTACTTGTAAGGAAAGTTAATCTCATTACTTTTATTGAAGATGGCAAGCCATCATCATTTAGATGATTCTTTTTTGTAGCAGGCTGTTGGAAGACTTGAAGTAGACAGTTGCTTGCAGAGGTAGCAAGGTGGCTCAATGTATTGAGAAAGGTGGTATTGATACTTTGGAAACTTCCAGAAAACAGGAACCATTACCAAAAGAGCTGACAAAGGTTGCTTGAGAGTTTCTTTAACCTGAACTGACTATTATCTTGCTCTAATGGCAAGATGTAACAGTAAGATAACTTTGTGTCAATTGTGTTTCAAGGTTTCTGCTGCCACAGGTGAAAGTATTTCCAGCAGAACACTGTCATGAAACTTAATGCAAGTGAGCTCCCTACCAGGAGGCCAATGTTTTGTGTCCTGCTAACCCCCAACCATTGACAAGCTCATCTAAACTGGTGCTGCCAACTTGCCACTTGGAGCCCTGAACAATGTGCTAAGGTTCTGTTTTTGACCAGTCTTGATTTAGTCTACAGCCAAATTCTAGATGTTGTTTAATCTGGAGAGAACAAGGAATGTGAGATATACTATCCCTTCAGTATCAGAAAAAGGGATACTTATGGTGGATGTGGTGTACTAATCTGGGGTGGCATAATCATCCATAGCTGTACTCCCCTTAATGTGTTGGATGGAAGCTCCGCCACTGCTCAGAGATATGAAGAGGAGATCCATATTGCTTATGTGCAACTTTTTAGAAGTACAGATGGCACTGATTTCCTGTTTATAGACAACAATACCTGTCTGCATAGAGTTAACATGGTGTAGGAATATTTGGAAAAAAAAAAATGTCCAATGAGTAACCTGCTGAGCAAGGTCACCAAACCTAAATAACATGTTTGGGATGCCTCAGGGAGTGCACTGCAAATTATCACTGACCTTCTCAGTCACTCCTGAGGTAAAATATTAGCTCTTGTGAGACAATGGGATTTGTTGCTTTGGGCCTTTTTTGAGCAACCTTGCATTGATCATGAATTGATGCTCTTAGGTCTGTTTTAGCCATCACAGATCATACTCCACATTGATATTGTATGTATCTGAGGATATGTATTGTGTGTCTGTTGAAGTATCTGAAGTCAACTGTGATGCACAATATATTCTTGTTTAAATGACATCATTGTAATATATTCATTTCTGGTCTGAGGGTTCTCATTTTCTACACATTTCCTCACTGTATTAAAATATATTTATGGACAATTTTTTTTTAATTGCATCAACAATGAAAAAGCTATGCCTTATCTTGTTAGTGTTCCCATAACTTTATCAAGCAGTTTAGTTAAAAATGTTTTATAATTATCTATGCACATTATATTTTCCAAAATAAAATGTAATCTCTTTTTAAGATAGATCTGGAAAAATCGTAGAATACTTTCAAATCTGAGCTACTATATTAACTCAAAAAAAGTCACTTTTATTACTGATTTTTCTTTTTCCAAAATTGGGGTATGACTTGTTTTCAATGGTAGTCTGCACATGCTAATAGTTTAAAATTTATAGGATGGTTTTTATGAAATAATTGAGGAATGAAGTAAGCTTATGTTGGAATTCAAATATAAATATGCACATCTGTTTGTTTGTCTATTTTTTAGCTCTCACATATCTTCAAGTTTACCACCAAAAAATATTTCGGGTGGGTGGGGGCTCAGTTGGTAGTGTGCCAGACTCATCTGCAGTCCCAGGTTCAAGTCCCAGCTGGGCTAGCATTGAGATTTATCTCCGCTAAACTCCTTGCCCTGCCCACGTTCAGTAGGGAACACTGATGGGCTTAGAAAGGCTGCCATCCATCAGATGGGACTTTAAGCCATGGCCCCATGTACTGGAGAACCATGACAAGAGGTTACCCTCTGTCTCCCAACAGCTCTCCAGTGGTTCCCCTCCCCTAACCCTTTTCTGAGTCTATGGGGTCCTTCTGGCATGACCATTCAGCCTATTTAGTGCAAAAAAAAGTGTTACTTATTTCCACAATCTTATTCCTAGTTCCTGTGCTCCTAAAAACATCAGGAAAAAGGGTAAAAATGATTGCTGAACAAGATCTTAGTAGAATTGATTTTCAGCATCCAAATCCAGCAACCATTCTTCATACATTTGAAAAACAAAATTGTCCAATATGGTTTGATCATTTGTGCCCTTTTTTATGTGACTGGTTTACACATCAGACAAGGGTCTGTGTTGTAAACTCAACTGCCAAGTATTATGCAGTATAAGACATGGGGTAGCATATACATGTTTCAGATGAATTTGGCAAAATAGTACTGGTACTTTGGACAAATTAGATTTAAACCACTGAACTGAAATAACAACAAAGCAATTTATTCCTTTGTCAGGATACACAATAATTACTCTGCCAGAGATTACTATTCTTTGTGCAGATTTCTCCTATTTTCAACATTTATAAAATGATAACTGGTGCCCATATGTAGGACCATCAGCACAGACCTCACTGAGCAAAAAAACAGACCAGAAAAACCTCCAGTTCCTTTCCTCATTGTTCATCTGCTCTTTATAGACTGGACTTCCTTTTGCTCCATCTGCCTCACTCTTGACTCTGTCCAGCTCTGCTTGTGCAATCAGCACAGCAGAGCTAATTCTTGTGGAATGCAGGTTGGGCATGACCTTTCCTACTCCTGTAGGTACAGAGAGAAAAAGGTGGGGGGGAGACATACTGTCCCATCTGACCTGATCGATCCTGATAGGTCTTGATGGAACTTTCTCCTTCTGAGTCTGTAATAGAAGTGTTCTCTTTCTCCTTTGATAGATTTCCTCTATTTTTGTCTTCTGTCAAGTGCAAAATACCAAATTATCAGTCACTGCCGAGACTGACATGGTTGGGGAAGTTTGTGTTGCTGCAGTTGTTTCCAACTTCATTTCTAACATCATGAGTATAGTCCTTCCATTAGATCTTGGCAGTTGGAGAAAATGGGCTTTCCCAATTTAAGAGGTGGTAAGTTTAAAGATGTGTGGTGTCTGTGGGCTATCTGTAAGGCCTATAGAGCTGTAGCTTAATTGCCTTGTGGTTTTTCACACGGTAATCCTCTGTGGGAGTGGGGGTGGATTCTTATATGTAAGGAATGAAGAGAGACACCAGATAGTTTAGGTAGAATAAAATGCAATCATTGCTTGTTATCCATGCAAACTTGCACCTATGTTGAAAATTTATTTATTTTTTTCATTTCTTAGACATAAATTGTGGCATTTTTTACTTTCTTTCTGTCTATAACCTTTTTCTTGTTGTCTATAACCTTTTTCTTTTTAGAAAAAAATTCTCTTTTGTTAGCCAAGTGCAAAAAACTTGATATACAGCTTTAGAATTAAATTATTTAACTAAATCAGTTCAGGAGTCCAATGTTTTAGATTATTGATAAATAAAAACTGATTATCAAAAATTGTAACTAAACTAAAAAATAGTATTTTGCCTCGAATGGAAAACTGTATTTTACAGAAAATAAATTTTTCATTTCCGCTTCATCTTCTAACTGTGGGAATTCAAAGTAAAGGATAATTTGGAATTACTAGTCCTATTATTTCATTAGTACTTACCTAATCCAGAAAAAAAAATGTAATTTTTCTCCAAAAAGGGGTGAAAAGGTCATGGACAGACAACAAAGTAGCAATGAGTTAAAACTATCCATATACAGTTGGAAAACCCAGCAATGCTGGCATAAAATTCGGAAAAACTGATTTGCAAATTCAGTGATGATATTTAGTAAAAAAAAAATGCATTGAAATAAAAATATAACTTTAAAAATACTTATTTCTCTTGAAGTGATCCTTTTGCTGACAAAGCAGACTGCAAGTTCAAAAATTATTCAAATCTTGCATAGAAAACTGAAATTAACTCTGTGAATTTTTCAGTCACAGACGTCAAGTTTATGTACTGAAATATAGAAAGGAGCTATTAGTTAATTGTAGCGATATTTAATAAATTATTTCTTTTGTATTGTTTGGTATCATTGTTAGGCAGTTATCTACAATTATGGGTAAAAGAAGATTATTCCTATAATTACAGATAAATAAAATATCCCCTCAAGCAATTGCTTACCGCAGAAGTCTTACAGGAGTCTTTCAATTTATACGCCATAGAGAAGGTCTGTGAGGAAGTCGAGACCTCAGCAGAAAGACAAACACAAACATCCATGCTTTACCCAGGTCATTTTGATCAATATCCAAGTGCGCTAACCACTCAACCATGGGGCAGCAGTATTTAAAAGAGCAATATTAACACACAAGAATTTGCAACATTACATTTAGGAAATTTTTATCTATATTTATTAATGCACAATTGTGTATCAATTTATTTCTTTCACTATTTAAGCAACAAAATATCTATTAAAAATTTTTACAAACTGAAGAAATGCATAAATGAGCATATTAAATAATTGAGTGATAAATATACATAGAAAGAACCTAAAATACTATAGTAATAAAATGCAATAAGTAGGATTTTTACCTGAATCTGTTGCATATTACTAAACTATAATTTTTTTATATAAAAATAGTGTTGAAATTAGGTGTTTTAGCTTACCAGAAATAATTTAATTCCAATTTTGGGGATTCAGCAAAAGTATCACTAATTGAATTTGTATTCAAGAAGCCAATGACTATTTTTTTGTGTGTGTGGTAACAAATTATAAGCCCCTGAGTGGTATTAGATTCATATGGTCACTGTACACCAAACAGTATCTGCATTTGGGTGTTGTTTTGTGTACAGTGACCATACAAAATGCTTATAAGTTTCATTCTGATAAATGTTCTATTTCTTTACTATCAGATTCTGTATCAGATAATTATTTGTATTTATATTTATCAAATAATTCACTATTGCTACAGTCTCCTATGTATATAACAAAGCATTCTGTATGATTGTCTAAAATGTCATCTATCATGCCATACATCCTGTTAGGACACAGATTTCCATCTGTGTCCTAACAGGATGTATGGCATGATAGATGACATTTTAGACAATCATACAGGCCTCCCATCTAGGCCATCCAGTGTGTTCTTTTAACATGCATCAGGTATGGCTCTCTGCCTCACTCTGCTCTCTGCCTCACATGGAGCCATGACTTACATCCCATCCGATCGACAATGACCTTTCCTAGCCCAATGATGTCCCCTTTCTGACTGTGGGCAATGTTGAGATTTATATCACCACCAAACCTTGTACAACAAGGTTTGGTGGTGATATAAATCTCAACATTGGTTCAGGTGGGATTCGAACCTGGAAACTTGAAATTATGAGTCTAGCATGCTGCCGACTGAGCCAACCCTGGCCAATTTCAAGGGGAAACTCTAACATATCGTGACGCATTTCTTCAGAAATTCATGAAGCTAAATCATTTTATAATTCATTCTATTACTGCCTATATACACTTAAAAATATATAATTACACTCAAGTATCTTTTTATGCAGTAGATATGTTCCACAGAAAACCAAATATAAAAAAGTTGCACAAAAAAAAACAGCTTACTTTGCAAAATTAGGGATATGTTCCATAATTTTCTTAAACCGCATAAAACCAAGTCAATGAGTTAAAATAAACTGAAAATCGCATAAAAAAAAGTCTGTGAAATTTCAGAAAAGTAAGAATGACTAAAAAAAGTGAGGAAAATTGGTTCAAAAATCTGAAAGAAATTGAAATAAAACTTAAAATAGGTTTGTTTTAAAATTGTATCCATTTAATTTTATTGAAAAGTGATAATTTTTACATTTTTTCATCAGAATTATCGTCGCTATCCGACAATAACCGGCAGCATTTTTGAACTGGTGCAAAATCGTTTTCATCACTAAAAGAGATAGTCAGCGCCTCAGATCTGCATGGTAAAGGCAATGGTTCTTCATGAATAGATTTAGCGTCAACTTCACACTCGTTCTGTGTTGTTTTTTGTCCTCTGACAATGTAATCAGTGATTAAACTTTGTGTTGATGATTGTTCTAATTTCTTATGCAGTTTGCAATATCCAGACATACAATTCTTCAGCTCACATTGGAATTTGTGTCATTAACAAGAAAATTGTTCAGAATTTGTGTCATTAACAAGAAAATGATTTTCCAATTTATTACAAAGTTGAAGACATTCTCGAATTATATTTGCAGTGAGGGCGACAGATTCTTCTTATTGTTTCCTGGTTCTTCGACATTCATTATTGTTTTCTGGTTCTTCGACAATATCTAAAGTCATATCAATAATATAATCATCACTTAAGGCATTATCCACAAGCAATTCGTTGATATCATTCTTGCTAAAGGTATCAAAACCTTCACTACCAATTTCATGTGCCAAAGTAATGATTTCAGTTTATAATGTCAATGTTTCATTAGTTTCATTGTTTGCAACATATCCAGGCCAAACTGCTTTCCATCAGGCATTTAAAGTTTGTGGTCTTATTTCAGCAATAGTAGATGCAACATGATTTAAACAGCCCAAAATAGAATTTTTTTCCAAACGTCAGTTACTGTTAATGACTCATTTTATAGTTTTTCCAATATAAATTAATAAGTGTGCTTAATGTAATATTTTTTAAAAGTAGCAATTATGCCTTGATCTAATGGCTGAATTGGGTATTGGTGGAAATGGGTGTTGTATTGGGTGGAAAAAACACATGCATGAAATTTGCGCACCGCATAACTTCAAAACCGCATTAAAAAGATACGCATAAAAAGAGACTCGAATGTATATTAAACTGTTAAAATCTTGATTTTATTTGGAATGAAAAATGCTAGAAATAATTCTTTAGAAACCGAATTCTCCAGTAACATCATTGCTAATGCTAAAGCAATTCATTAATGAAAGATAAAGAAAAAACACATAAAAAAGAAGGTTGAGTTATTGATTTTGAATTACTAAAGAATTAATTAAAATGTTATCAAAGATTATTGAGTGATAATTTAAATTTATAATTTTCCTCAGAATTGTTAATAAAAATTAGGTAAGAAAATAAATTGTTTCATTTGATTGTAACTTCAAATAAAAGGAAATTATTTATTCTTTTACTTATTTTTTATTCACAGCAACAAAAAAAATTTCATTTGAATTATGACTGCATGAGCACGAATTCATCTGTAGTAGGTAGCCATGATGATAAAGCTGACACTATAGTCACAGCATACAATAAAGTAGGGTTGCAATTCTGGTCCCCTCCCCCAAAATCCAACTCTATGGTTTTTATTGCATGAATGTTTACAATATGTTAGAATAAAATATAGGGTTAAATGTATGGTGTAGTAGACTCTCGATTATCCGGGATTGGATAAATCAGGATGTTAAAAAAAGCATGAAAATAATATTGGTTATGAGAAAGTGGCAACTGAAATATGATTTAACAATAAAATATTTTACTCAGAGAAAATTTACCAAAAGGAAAATGAAGGGGGGGGGGACTTTCCTGCTATCCTATTTTAAATAAATAAAGTAAGACAATATTTTCTTAAAAATTTGAAACTTTTGCATATTTTACAATATTTACATTCAAATTTTAGAGGAAGAATTGTCTTGAGCTAGATATGGGATACAAATCCACGACCTCCTGATAACATGTCAGGTGCTCTGGACCACTGAGCTACTGGCTGCCGATCAAGATCTCAAACATTAATTAATAGATTCTGAAAATAATTCATCACCGACACGGCAGGAATCGAACCCACAACTCTCCAGATTCATGCCAGAGTGCACTACCATTGCACCACGCGTTGGACTGTAACGCTCCAAAGATTTATAATACTTTTAAAGTTTTGGACCCTTTGTCTGATCCAATATTTATTCAAGCTCTGGATAGCTAAATCAGGTGTCAGGCAATAATTAACAAATTGCCAAATAAAGTTCAATTAGTGTTCAAATACCAGCGGGCATTACTTAGCGAGTAAGAATTCAAGAATTAAATGATTATAAATATAATTAGATTTATAATCAAAACTTATCAAATAACGTTGCTCAAGAGAAAAAATAGCAAAAATTCAAAAAAGTTTCTATAACAAACAAGTTTATTTCGAAAAAATTATTTTTAAACACACCAATGTAAATGAAAACGTCGTCTACATCATTACTATCTAACTTCTACTCACAACTCTTCTACTCTGTGACTAACACCAACTCCTACTGACAACTTCTAACTTCTGTGACTACATGTCACAGTTATAACAATCGTACAGGCTCAGCAGTACATGGCTGTTGCACCGGTAAAGACATTTGCATAAAATGATGAGCGCATATGCCATGACGCAAGAGGGGGCTTGTCCTTGCACATGCGCACTTTAGCGGGTGACCATCGAAAGTTCGGAGTTGCACATGCACAACTCCTATGTTCTTGGAAATGAGCACTGTGATGCCAAAAATGAAATTGAAAACCCCAAAATGATAAATATAACGTAAATTAAGCAAAACTGGTTAAGGTAAAGTAAAAGTGAATGAGGAGGCATCACAGGACAATGAAATTTTTCAGAATATGACCTTATAAATCTTTTTTGTTGAGACGTGGCTGAGACAGTGCCATCTATATTCAAGGAGATGCAACTTTTTCTGCATGGTGCAGTGGTAGCACGCTCTGGCATGAATCTGGAGAGATTCCCGCCATGTCAGCGATGAATTTTTTTCAGTATCTATTAATTAATGTTTGATGTCTATCTTAACAGGGAATACTGTGCATTCACTATGGATTGATTTTTAATCAAGATCTCCTCTAATTAATGCGGTGAACATTCCTATTATGTCACATATAGGCACTATTCAGGCAATTTTAGCCACAAGCTGCTTTCTATTTGCCATATAGACGGAAAGCATGTCTTACAAGTATGCTAATGATAAATAATGAAATAAACTCAACTATTCAATATCTACTAATAAATCAGCACTTTGACATCGATTCAAATTTTAGAGGAAAATTTGTCTTGAGCTGGGTGGGATACAAACCCACGACCTCCTGATAACAATATCAGGTGCTCTGGACCACTTAGCTACTGGCCGCCAATCAAGATCTCCTCTAATTAATGCTATGAACATTCCTATTATGTCACATATAGGTGCTATTCAGGCAATTTTAACCACAAGCGACTTTCTATTTGCCATATAGATGGAAAACATGTCTTATAAGTATGCTAATGATAAATAATGAAATAAACTCTACTATTCAATATCTACTAATAAATCAGCACTTTGACATCAATTCAAATTTTAGATAAGTTATAGTTTTAGATAAGCAAAAAGTAGCACCTTTGCTAATAACATACTACTACTACTTGGTTAACTATATCCACTGGTGAAAGTAGGCTGATACACAGTACTGGCAAGAAATTATATGCTGGTACAAAGTACCAGTAAGACATTTTTCAGTAGAGGTGCAGTAAATGATTACTTTTACAGCTTTAATGCTCTTTCAACCAAGCTGTTGATTTGATCTTTGATTTGTCACTCTGTTGTCTCAATTCTGCCTCTGCTGGTAATTAAGACTGAACCCAGACAGCTATGATGAATGTGAGCATGTATTTTCTTGCATGTGGAAAAAATAATGAAGGAATGTACAAAAGTGTAAGATGGAAAAAAATAGTTTATTAAAATTTATTTCACCTTAAAATCTCTAAGTAATTTGCGGTAAACAAAGTCACAAATAGAAAATACTGGAGCACTGTACTTTTACCACCATACACTTCACTTTATTACCCCTGTAGGATGACTTTAGTATAGTGACTGCCTGTGCATGATTTTCTGCACATAGCTATGCTTCAAAGCATTCCCTGCTTGTAAGAAATAAAATCCACTTTCACCACTGACTACATCAATGATAAATGTACCTTTAAAAGATCTAAACTATCTGTAACATACTTTACATCTTACACATTTGGTGTTTCTTCAGATGGCAAGAGGTAATGTGATGGTGATATTTTAAGAAATGTTATTTTAATGTTTTTAGTAATCAGATATTATTTAATTCGTATATAGTGTACACTGTGATTATCTTGTTTTAATTTATTTACTGTGCTTTGTTAAATTTTTACATGTTTTAAGGCATCACTGCTCTAAATATTTATTTTGCCCTAAATATTCCAATGTAAGTTATTGTTTCTTAACTATAAATATATGAACTATTTTTGCATATGTAAACTCTTTATGCATTGTGACAAAATAATATCTTACTGTCTTTTTTTTCTGTAGAAATGCGAGAGCCTCCTTATTATATTAACTATTCCAAGCCTCGGCTGTTTACTCACAACATTATTACAAGCAAGTATTTTGACCTAGCCATAGCTGCTGTCATAGGATTGAATGTTGTTACCATGGCTATGGAGTTCTACATGATGCCTTATGTATGTTTGATTGTAAAATTTCTAAGAAACATAGTGAATTGGAAATTCAATTAAATTCTTTTTAACAAATGTTAGTATGTAGTAGTACATAGAAAAATAATTTCATATATTTCAAATAGATTTAACATTACTACAATAAATATAGTTATTAAACTCCAATTTTATAGTGAATAATTTCTGTTATCAAAAGTAGATATTTTCATATTATGGATCATGTTGAAGTGTTCTAAATAATATAGGCATATATATATATACTGCATATCTTAATATGTTCATTTATTGGCATAGTATACTTTCTAAAATGTTCAGGGAGCTTGTCTTGGAGTTCAGTAAAGTAATTTTTTTTAAATAATTAAAAAGTAAATTTGGTAAGATAATTTATTAGGTTTATTTTATTTCCCTAAGTGATATAAAAAAAGTTAAAAAAGAATACTCCATTTCATAGGTTATATCATGATCAAAAACTAGTAAGGACATCAAAACTTATGTTGGAATTTTTTAAAATTCTGATCTTAAAACTAATATATCTGCCATAGAGAAAAGAAGTATTTTAATTATAAATCCAATATGTGGCAATTTTTTTGAACAAAAAGTGAATGTAACTGAATAAAAGCTGATAATTAGTTTTAATTATATCAGTTTTTATTCAGTTAAATTCACTTTTAGTTCAGAAAGGTTGTGCCATATGTTGGATAAAATGTTAAGTCATGTTCATTTGCAGAAGAACAATACTATGTATTGTCTTAGTAAAAGGCTTTCATTTGCCTCTGATACCTGTTCATTGGGTTTCTTGACCTGTAACATAGTACAATATAGAGTGGAAAGAAGATTGTCACTGTTATTATAAACAACTGCTTTTGTAGTATTTGCAAATATATTTATAATTTCCATAGTAGTAATGCAAACTTCATCCAAAAATGATTCAATTTTAATGATTTTTTTTAAACTAGAATATTTAACTTTTATTTTTCAGTCCTTGGAACTGGATTATGTTCTATCCAAGTAGACTGTCTCACAAACCAGCTTAAAATTTTCAAAATATAAAGATACTAAATGAAGTAAAAAGATAGTCAGTTAAAAATGTAAAACTATTCAACTAATATATATATATAGAGAGAGACATGGTATTCAGTGTTTTACACTTAATTTTGAATCTGTTTATGTTACATGAATCATTTTGTTTGAAGGAACAGAGAATTGAAAAAATAAAACATTAACATGATTGTAAAAAAAAATACACTGACACTTTTTAAAATATTATTCGTGATGATATCCATGAAGAAAAAATCCATTAACTGATGGAAGTAACATATATCATGGATATCATGTGTGACCAAAACTGGATTTTTCATCACATAATATTCACATCTTTTCCTTGCCAACAATTTCAGGGAAGTGATTTTTTTAACAAGCATATAACATTATTGATAGCAAATAGATTTGATCTGTGATTTTTAAGAAGTTATTTTCTTAAATGATAGTTTTTATTATCGTTTGTCAATGTATTGGTTGCTTTAGACAATGAAGCTAATGAACTCAAATGACAAAAGTCCAGTCACTTTTTGTTTGCTATAATCAGTCTCATTGCTGACTCCTAAAGAACAGTGGACTCCATCTCTTTGTACAGAAATGTTATCTCCAGCTAAAAATAGACAGAAACTGAAATGTCAGGTCCAGCCTGATATATGACTGGAAATGTTTTAATATGAAATTTATTAAATTTCCTAGGATTCCCAGATAATTGGAAAATAAAATACCTGCATTCTTTAGTGGATTGGGGACACTTCATAAAATAAACAATAAATAACCTCTGAAGCAGCTGCTTTCCACATAGGTCTGACAAGAGCCTGCCAGTTTTATGTCATAGTAGTAGGTCTGTGAGGATGGCAGGTCCTCTGCAGATAAATGATACAAACATCCATGCCTTATCTGGGGCTCAAACCCAGGTCAAATCAGTAGCCAAGTACACTAACCACTCTGCCATGGGATGGCTTGACTTCATAAAACAGTGTTTAAATTTCATGATTTTTCTGCTTTCTTGACAGTGAATTGGACTTGCAAAAATTCTTTTTACAAGGCTTGATATATTATTGTGCAGCATACACTTTTTTTTTGTAGAATGAACAAAAAATTTACCCTCCCCCCACATTACAGGAAGGAGCAGGAGGGGGGGGGGGGGGGAGAGAGCTGCCTCAGTCAATAGCATGCCAGGCTTGCAATCTGTAGTTCCATTGAGATTTGTTTCTGTTAACACTGACCCTTCCCTCAGTGATAAAAAGTTCACTGGTAGACTTGGAACAACCACTATCCAATGGATGGGACTTTTAAAGCTGTGGCCTTATATGCGGGATAGAAAATTTTTCACATGCTACTGAATGCTTCTGGAAAATGTAAATTAATAAATAAATGATCTGTAAAGTAGGTTGTTTTACCGAGTGGCACTTTTGTGCACACAATGGGCTAAATGTCCAATCACAAGGACCCTGGGGGCTCCATTCCTTTTTATGCTTTTATGCTTACTATTATGAAGTGTCCCCAATCCACTAAAGAATGCAGGTATTTTATTTTCCAATTATCTGGGAATCCTAGGAAATTTAATAAATTTCATATTAAAACATACAAACTACCCCGATAAGGCATGGATGTTTGTATCATTTATCTGCAGAGGACCTGCCATCCTCACAGACCTACTACTATGACATATACTCATAGTGCATTTTAAAGGACACACTGGATGGCCTTGGTGGGATCATCTTATAATTGCTCAGTGGATTCCATTCCTCTATTCAAGTCTAAGCCCCCAGGGTCCTTGTGATTGGACATTTAGCCCATTGTGTGCACAAAAGTGCCACTCGGTAAAACAACCTACTTTACAGATCATTTATTTATTAATTTACATTTTCCAGAAGCATTCAGTAGCATGTGAAAAATTTTCATATGTCAGGAACATAGATCAGCATCACTAGCACAACACACGAAAATTTGATTTTTGAAAAATAGAAATTCATATTTAATTTTTTTTAGCTCTATCTCTTAAAATAGATAATTCAAACTTGAAAAGCATACTTTTTTGTTTCATGCACATGTTATTAAAATATGATATAAATAATTTACCCTAGCTTTATCTCTAGAATAATTGCCTTTTAGAAATGCAATGTGTGCTATTATTGTTGCTTCTTTTCACCTCTCCATTTTGAAGCACCCTCTTTTTTAAGCTCATGAGTTTAATTTGAGCTATTGTCACATTTTTGCTTAAAGTTTCAAAATTCTCTCGAAAATTAACTAAATTAAAAAAAAAAACAGAGGATTTTGTATGCAATTATGAAATGCATCTTTTTTTTACTCTTTTTTCTGCTTCTGCCTATTTCAGTATTTCTAGGATTAATTTTGTTATTCATTCCAGCATTTAGTACAATAATTTATCGAAAATGGGACTAAAAGTGCTATTATATACTTCCTGGAATCAGAGAGACTCCACTACAATGTTGCTCAGTGTGCATATGCCATTCAGTGCTTGCTTTTTTTGTTGTAAACATTGGAGGAAGATTGCATTTTCTTGGTTAGCATATATATATTTTATTAAACTTTCATTTGAATAGATTTATTTTCATTTTATTTCCATAGGTTTATAAATCATTATCGATCTTTTGGGTTTTTTGATACTTTGCCTTTTTTTTTTCTGGCAATATCTGGGTCTGAACTGTACTGGTCTGAATTGCCAACAAGTCTTACACTTTATTGTTGCAGATGTTCCTTTTGCATTCTGTTATTTCTTTTTTTTTATTATCATTTCTTAGTTTTTTTAGTAAAAAAAACTTTGGTCTTTCATGAGAATTAAAGGTATTGGATAGAGAAGTGAACATGCTTTCCTTGGTACAGGAATAAGGCCTACTGTGGCTGAGAGACAATGATGTCATCTAGTCAAGGACATTATACTCCCTTCCCCCACTCAATATCTTAGCTCTGCCACTCTGAGGATATTCATCATCACTTTGCCAAGATTCCCAAAATTCAACACCCCTAAAAAAAATGCACAATGTTCAGTTTTAAAAAAATAGCCAAGAAAAGTGTTCCTCCATTTCATAAACAGGACAAATATGCCCATGAATTTTAGCAGTCCAAGTCACCTTGCGTAACACTTGCCCTTGCTGAAAAGAACTGTGAAAGAAATAAAAATTATGTTTCAGGTAAATATTATCTTATTCAGAAGGAAATTTCCTTCTGAATAATATGTACTTTAACTGTTTTTATTCATAACATTATCAAAAATTAAATTAATTAATTGCATAGTCAGATTTATTTTTTTCATTGTATCATTGTGAAAAAACCTTATTAAAATTATTATGTTTGTAAATGTGCTTAAATTTCATAAATCTGTTTAATTTGCCATGTAACATGACTTATTTATGTTGATTGGTTATTTATTAAAAAAATTCTGCAATTGTTTATTTGACTCAGCACAGCTGGCAAAAAAATCTGGAGTTTTCTCATAGTATAGTACCAAGAAAACGTCAGGAAAAAAAGTATTTTTCGTGTTTCGAGTAGAAATTTATTTTCTTCTTATTCAAAAATAGCTTTTCTGTTCATATAAATTATAAATGGTCTGTAAATAGTAGCTAGATAGTCACTGGAAGGAGACCTAAGCACCAATTCCCTGTGATGATTCAAGGAGCTGGCCAGGCCTAACCTGTCTGGTTCCTAATGTCTGAACCTGCTTTCTCATGGTGCAGGCCATTAGTATCTTTCGAAAGAGATACTCTCTTGTGGAAGTGAACGGAAGAGGAGGGCTGCCAGATCAGTGTGGCCTAGTGATCTGGACAACTCTGGCTGCTTTTTTTTTACCCTGCTGGGGAGTGGTCAACCACACAGGGTCCTGACCATATAAACCTACTGGAAGGAATGAAATAAGGTTCTGAGCTTGATTATGGATCCTGAATATGCTGCACTGGTGGACTTCTGTGGAGGGAAAATCTTCCGCTGTGTTTTTTGTTTGTGGGTTGACAGCCCCAAGTGAATAGATTCACAGGATATGTTTATCAGCTGGTGGATAATCCTGAGCAGAGGTCATCGCAGGCACCTGAACTCTTTGCTTCTACTGGCATTGTCAAATTCTACATTGGAGGAAGTCTTCCAGTGTAGGCCTCAGCCTTTGGTAGTGAGGAAATAGGTCTTTGCCCCATGCCTGCGATTAGGGGACTGTTTGATATTGTCAGCATTCCCTCTCTCAATAAGCATAGTTTCTTTAAACATCCCACTAACCGTTTTCTCTCCATAGGAAAGTGAGGACTCTGCATAGATATTATTCTCTTGATGACCTCACACAAGAATTACACCATTATAACCTTGATATTCTAGGCTTCCAAGACACCAGGTCAGATTTTTAAAAATAATCTTCAGGGAGGGAAGATAATAAGAATCACCAAAGTGTGGGTCTGCTTCTCAGCAGACATGCTAGTGATGCTCTTCTAGGATATGAGTGCATTAATGAAAGATTTCTTACAGCAAAATTTCAGACAAACATTAAAGACTTCAATGTTATCTGCTGTTATGCCCCCACTGAGGATGCTGATGGGGATGAGAAGGATAGGTATTATGGACAACTTCAGAATATTTTGAATTCTGTCAAGGAGATATTACCCTTGTTCTAGGTGACTTCAATGCCAAAGTTGGTACTGACTCTGACCCTTCCCAGGTTCGAGTCCCAGCTGGGTCAGCATTGAGATTTATCTCCGCAAAATTCCCCGTCCTTCCCATGGTCAGTAGGGGACACCGATGGGCTTGGAAAGGCCGCCGTCCATCGGATGGGACGTTAAGCCATGGCCCCGTTTGTGGGAGAGCCAAACCCTGTGGCACATTAAAGAACATGCTGGATGGCCTTGATGGGAGACTGCCATCTGTCTCCCAACAGCTGTTCCAGTGGATCCCCTCCCCCAACCTTATCTGAGCCTTCGGGGTCCATGTGACCTGGCCATTTAGCCCATGGTGTGCAAAAAAGTGCCGCTCAGAGGTAAACAATCCAACCTGACTCTGACCTTTGAGGAGGATTGATAGGCCCTTTTGGTATTGATAGCTGCAATAGCAATGGGTAATGTCTCCTACAGGTAAGTAAACTTAATGGTTTCAGAATAACTAACACTTATTACAAACACTGACATACATAAGTACACATGGGTTTCACATGATGAGCTGCATAAGAATATGATTGATTATATATTAATTAACAGCAAATGGGCTAGTTCTGTTAGGAATAACAGGGCACATAGGGGAGCTGAAATTGGATCTGACCATTACTTTGTTAAAAGTGTCTTGCAGCTTAAACTTAAAAAGTGTTGTGCTAAGGTTAAAAGGTTAAAAGGTGGCTTTAATTCTGAAGCTCTGAAAGACCCAGTTACAGCTAAAGATTACCATGATAGATTACTTAGTCATTATGACAGTCATGGTTCACTTACTACTAAAGTTGAGGAAGATGAGACCATTAAAAACAGGCTTTTATGGATACTAACAGTACTCTTTTAGGAAAAAAGGTTCAAAGGAGGCAGAATTATTTGAGTGATAAGACACTTCAGCTTATTTCAGAAAGAAAGAACTGCAGGAGTGTCCTTAATCAATACCCTGCTAGTCCTAATAGAAAGCATTACAGAGAGCTTAATAAATGTGTAAAGTATCAGTTAGCTGCTGATAAGAATTTTTGGCTTGATGGCTTGGCTGACAAAGCCGAGGAAGCAGTTAGACAGCACCAACAGAGTAGAGCTGTACCAAATAGTTAAAGTTTTGTGTGGTAGAAAATGGACAGGTATGCAGGGATTGAAGGATAAACGAGGTAAGGTTATAGAAGGTAGAATTCTGTCATGGTTTGGTGGGCTGAGCATTTCAGTGATGTTCTAAGCAATGTGGTTAGTTCTACTCCCATTGTTTGTAATGATGATAGATGCATTGGTGGCATTAATGTTGGCCCTATAACACAATCTGAAGTTATTTTGGTATTTCTAAACTTAAACTTCATAAATCACAAGGAGTAGATGAAATTACTACTGAAATGCTTAGAGCTGGGAATGTTTGTTACCACTTGGATGACTGAAATTTTGAATATATTTTATGATAAAGGGAAGGTTCCTAAGGATTTTACCAGAACTATTATTATCCCTATTTTTGAAAAAGGTGATCACAGTTCTTGTTATCATTATAGGGGTATCAGCCTACTTTCTGTTCCAGGTAAGATTCTTTGCATGATTGTGCTTAGTATAATTAAGGATCTGGTTGACAGGCAATTGCATGATGAGCAATGTGGATTCAGAAGTGGTAGGGGATGTGTGGATCACATATTTTCACTCAGGCAGATTCTTGAGAAATGTTTAGAGTTTCAGAAACCTGTAGTTACAAGCTTTGTTGATTTTAAAAAAAGGCTTTCAACTCTGTTAATCGCCATAATTTGCGGTTGATCGTGAGGTCATATGGCATACCAGACAAGTTAGTTAACATAATGAAAGCTCTATATAATAATACTGAGTCGTGTGAGAGTTGGTAAGGCTTGTAGCAATTGGTTTAGCATTACTTCTGGTGTTCGACAAGGGTACATTTTGTCTCTTTTTCTCTTTAGGTTGGTTATTGATTATGTTATGCAAACTTCACTGTAAGGGAAACATTTTGGTTTTAAATGGTCTGGAGATCTAAAAATTTCTGATTTAGATTATGCAGATGATTTGGCCTTACTGGCTAAGATGAATTATTGCTGAGATGAATTATTTCATTAGGGTTGTTGATGAGACTGGTAATAGAGTTGGTTTGGTGAGAAACAGATAAAACTAAAGTGATGAAAATTGGTCAGGCAGATTTGCTTCAGTCACTTTGAATGTTTGCACCCTTAAGCAAGTATCTCAGTTTAATTATCTTGGGAGCTATGTAACAGATACTGGTGATGTGTGGCAGGAGATTAACAAATGAATATGGATTGCTGAGAGGACTTTTGGGAATCTGTAGATAGTGTGGAGAAATTGGTGTATACACCTAAAGACTAAAATTAGACTTTATAATAGTTTGGTTCTTTCTAGGGTTATGGTAGTGAAACTTGGACACTTTATAAACAAGATACAGGAAACTTGATGTTTTTGATTCTAGATGCTTGCACAGTATCTTGGGTATTAGGTGGTTCAACTTTGTAAGTAATGATAAGGCTAGGAAAAGGAGTCAGCAACCTCCTTTGAGCAGCATATTGTGCAGAGAGAGACTCCATTGGTTTGGCCATGTTGCCCTATGGATAATTATAGATTAGTGAATAGGGTATGAACAGTGGCTAAAAGGCCTCAGAAGCGGGGGAGACCAAGGATGCAGTGAGCAGACAATGTCAAACAGATTGAATTTGTGTGCAATGGTCAGTTGTAGCTCAGGACAGATATTCCTGGAGAACTAAATTGCATGGTCTGGTTGGGCCTCTGTAGCCCATGGCTGCTTGAGGATGATGATGTTGATGAAATTATAATTATTTTTGTCTTTTCTTAAACAAATTTTTATTTGCATTGCCAGATGCATGTTTTTACTACATGACTAAAAAAAGTCCCATTAAAATTAAACTTGTCATTTTTGTTAAATATTTTATTTTCATAAAATCCAGAAAAATGCTGATTAATTTGGTTTGATATCAGTTATTTCACAAAAAATATTCTGAAGTTTATATTTTTTCCCAGCTGATCACAGTGAAAAAATATTTTGCTCTGTGGTTAAATTCTGATTTTTCAGGCTGGTAACTAGAAGGGTTAAATGTAAAGGGTTACATAAAGTCATCACATTGCTGGATGAGATCAGGAATTATCTACAAATAATAATTTCCACTCTGTAAGTGGATTAAAATATTTAGAGGAAAAATTGTCTTGAGCTGGGTGGAATATGAACCCATGACCTCCTGATAACATGTCAGGTGCTCTGGACCACTGAGCTACCGGCCGCCGATCAAGATCTCCTCTAACTGATGTTATGAGCATTCTTAACGTAATTTCTAATTTGTAGGGAGTGTTCAGGCAATCCCGCCTCAAGGGGCTTTTTAATGCCTTAGATGGAATGCATGTCTTATGAGTATGCAATCTACAAATAATTATTATTAAACTCAACTCATTAAGTATCCACTAATAATTTCCACTCCGTAAAAGGATTCAAATATTTAGAGGAAAAATTATCTTGAGCCGGGTGGGATACGAACCCATGACCTCCTGATAACATGTCAGGTGCTCTGGGCCACTGAGCTACTGGCTGCTGATTAAGATCTCCTCTAACTGATGTTAATCCTTACAAATTAGGAAAAGTAGGTTGAAAATGTTCATAACATCAGTTAGAGGAGATCGTGATCGGCGGCCGGTAGCTCAGTGGTCCAGAGTACCTGACATGTTATCAGGAAGTCATGGGTTTGTATCCCACCCGGCTCAAGACAATTTTTCCTCTAAATATTTGAATTCATTTACAGAGTGGAAACTATTAGTGGATACTTAATGAGTTGAGTTTAATAATAATTATTTGTAGATTGCATACTCGTAAGACATGCATTCCATCTAAGAAAAGGCATTAAAAAGTAGGTTGAGAATGTTCATAACATCAGTTAAAGGAGATCAATCGTTAGAGGAGATCAGTTAGAGGAGATCTTGATCGACGGCCGGTAGCTCAGTTGTCCAGAGCACCTGACATGTTATCAGGAGGTCGTGGGTTCATATGCCATCCACCTCAAGACAATTTTTCCTCTAAATATTTTAATCCATTTACAGAGTGGAAATTATTAGTGGATACTAAATTAGTTGCGTTCAATTATCTACAATAGGAAAATTGTCCGATGTCCTTTTACCTAACTAATAGTTGTACTCTTTGTTCCTGAATGTTACAAAATTCATTAGCTTGGATATTCCCATAAAATTTTGCTTTTATCAGCAATGGAGCCTCTAATAAAAAAAAGTCTTAAAGCATTTTTGATTTATTTTTGACCAAGAAATCGTATCCCTTCTGCTTGTACTTGGATTTTCTAGACACCCATTATAGCAATTGGATAATCACATAATAATTTCTGTAGTCCATATTTTTGCTTAATTATTTAAGCTAACTAGAAAGCATTCAAGTATTTACATTGTTATTTTGTTAAACCATAATAAGTAATTTCTGTACGATATCTTTTGTTTATGTAAAAAATCCAAAATTGTAACTTGTCAAAAATTGAATGCATTTTCTGGTAACTTTTTTTGTAACAGAAATTGGAATATACTCTGAAGATTTTCAATTACTTTTTTACTGCTGTGTTCATTCTTGAAGCATTTATGAAAGTTGTTGCATTGGGATCAATGAACTACATAAAAAATAGGTATGTAAATTTTAAAGCATTTTTATAACATTTTCAAGCACAACAACAGTGAGATTTTTATAAATGATATTGGAAGATAATTGCAGGATATAGTATATATGTTTAAATTTGAAAATATTCTTCCATTTGGGTTAACTTATGCTAGTATTTTGCAGCAACATGTTTATAACGTTTTCATAAAGTGTAAAAAAAGTTTGACAAAAGGTGTTGAAAATTGTAAAATTAATTATCGAATAAAGCACAGCAATCCTTTGTTATGATATTTTTGTTACACATTTTGGATATATTAAGCCACATATATTTGGATATCATACATTGTTTCATCCAAAGTATCATTGGGTAAATCTATTGTGAAATGCATTTAACATCTCAAAATTACTTGATCTAAAATTATACTGAAGACACAGTGCTTAGATGAGAGACAGCTTATGTGTAGCCACTCTACCTGCAGCATTAATAAATGTAACAAACTACTTCATCTTTAACTTTTAAAAGCAAAGTGTTATCTTTCTGTCTTCAATGATGGAACATAAGTGCAATCACTTTTTGCTACCTGCAGCATTTACAAGCATAATAAGCATATTATGAATCCTGCATGTGGATTGCCATGGATGACTGTGAGAAATATAATGTTGCTGAAGTTACTACTACACTGTGGGATAAATGACTAGGTTAGAAAAGCCATTAAGACATAGGAAGAAGATTCATCAGGAGCTGTCAGGAAGCTCTCATTATGGCTATCCAACATATTTTTTAACCTGCAAAGATATTGTTCTCTTGCACACAGTATTATGTCTGAATCTCCCAGCTGACAAATTTTATTTTTTCAAATAAAAATTTTCTCTTATCAATTGGAAGATGCAGTTGAGAGAAAAAAATCTCAACACTGGCACAGTTGAAACTCAAACTGTGAATCTTAGGTTATAAGCCTGGCATTATATTGGCTGCATTGCTACTTAACATTTTTTTATCTTCTTCATAACATAAGCAGTAAATATCTACTGCCAAATATTAATATTTATGTCATAAGTTGTTATAATTAATTATACAATTAAAAAGACCTTCTTGCTCAAAAATTAATTTGAAATAATTTAAAATTCTCTGTCGTTGAGCAATAAAATTTTGGAGTTTATCCTTCAAACTATTTGCACGTTGAAAGTTCTTAGGAGAAACTCTCAGAAGCTTTTCGGAGCAAAGACAGCTTTCCGTCTTCAGTGAAGTGATACTATGTATTGACATTAGGTCTGTTTAGACAAAGAGCTTCTTTCCACATGTCATGAAGGGTGATTCCAGTGTCTCGGATGCAGGTGGGGATGGACAAGGTCATTATTTCAATAGCCTCGTGGACTATGGTTCTGTAGAAAGTGGATGCATGCGCAAGAAGTGTGGTGTGGCTGAGTGTTGCACTGCTAGCTCAGAGGCAGCTGTCGTTAGCTTCTTTTGGCTGACACCAATTTGGTGCTCCGCGAACCTTTCTTGTAAAGAGTGAATGGTTTTGCTGATGTAGTACACAACGGAATTATCCAGCAAATGTAGGGGAAATCGGTATACGGCCGTTTTTTGAAGTAGGCTATATTTGTCTCTGTCCCTTTTGACTAATTTCTTCAATCTGGAGTTGGGCTGAAAACAATTTTGATATTATGGGCTCTGAGTAATTTGCGGACCGATTCACATAGGACAGGAACGTAAGAAATAGATCCGGCAAAAGTTGTACGTTTGGGGTCAGTGATGGGGAGGAGAGATGAATCTCTTCTGTTTTTGTTTTTATATTTGCTGATAAGATTGTCTATTGCTGTTGAGTTGTAGCCATGGAAAACAGCGATGAAATGGATGTTTAAAATTTCTTCTTCAAGCAGCTGCTCATTTGAAGACACGGCAAAAGCCCTATGTATGAGGGAACAGAAGGCTACAATTTTGTACGCCCATGGGGCGCATGAGTCCGCACGTATGACAGAAGGGACGTAGGTAGGCTTCCGGTATACCAACATCGTCAAGGCTCCTGTGTCATCTTTCTGGATGAAAATATCTAAATAGGGGATGGCACTTCTATTCTCCTCCTCCTTCGTAAAGCGTATCGTGGGATATATATTGTTGGCAGAGTCAATGAGGCTGTTTAATTGCTCACTGCTGCCATTCCAAATTAAAACTATATCGTCGACATAGCGACACCAGAAGAAGGGTAAAATTGCTGCTGAGTTGACTAATTTTGTTTTAAGATCTTGAAGGACAATTTTGGATAGGATGCCAGAAAGGGGTGAGCCCATGGGGGCCCCTGAGTCCTGCCTGTAGATTTGGTTGCCGAACTGCAAATAGTTGTTTTCAGTGACGAGTTTTAGAGCCTCACAAATGGCGTTGATTTCGGGAAGGGAAAATTTTTGCGTTTCAATAATTTTTGTCCGAAACTACATGACCGCATCAAACACTGGAGCGGATGGGAATAAAGAGACTATGTCAAGTGTGACAAATTTGCTGTAGGGAGGAATGGACAGATCCTTGAGTCTGTTGAGAAATTCCGTCATCGACTTTATAGAAAATGGGTGATCGGAAATAAAGTTGGATAGAAATTTCCACAAATTCTTTTCAAGAAAGAAAGTTGGAGAAGTTCTTTTGCACACGAGCAGCTGGATGGAAATAATTATCTTTGTGCACTTTGCACTGGGCAAACATTCGCGGTGCTTGGTAGTTGGATGGCACTAAGCTCTTCTTAAGTTCCTTGGGGAGCGACTTGTTGTTTTTTAGGCTGCAGACCTTGTTTTTGATGCTACTAGTGGGGTGAATATTTAAACTGGTGCAATGGGAGCTATTTATGAAGTCCAAAACTTTGGCATCATAGTCATTCTTGTCTATTATGACAAACTGGCATGTTTTATCAGCTAAGGTGATAACAATGTCAGGGGTGTTTTGAATGTTTTTTAATGCCTGAAAATATTGGATGAAAAATTCCTATCTGAGTAGGATGGAGAATTTTGTCAGGATTTCATGAATTTGAGGACATTTTGTCTTATAGCATTAATTTTATGCTCTTCCAAATGTCTGCACACATTGCTAATGATATTTTCAATTTCGGAGATAATTTCTTTTTTGTCCTATTTTCTATGGAAAGGGCTGAATTTAGGGCCATGTTCCAGAGCAGCCAGTTCGTTAAGGGGAAAAATTTTGTTGGACAGATTAACAACAGGAAGGGGTTTAAAAATAGGGCAAAAAGGCTTATCAGAGGTTTGAGTGAGCTACTGGATCTTTTTAAGATGATTTTGTCTGGTGTCATTCTTGCATTTTTCTTCTGTGTAGTGGAGCCTTTCCAGTAGATCCGTAAGCACGAGGGGAGGGCAGCTGTAGCAGAAGTCCTGGTGCACCTGGTAGGCCTCTGTTTCAGTTCTTGAAATGTGCCGTCTTTTCTCTTGTATTAGCGCAAGGAGAAGCCTAACTTCCGCTGTGCGCAGCACATGTTGACATGAGCCAGGGAGGCTGCCACATATTAGATGGATCAGCTATGGGATAACATTGTTGTGTCGTCAGTTCAGAAGAAACCACAGTTGTTCCAGATTCACGACAAATTTTATCCGTAAACACCGTAACGTTTTCCAATGTTGGTAGTAGGTCATTTCGCAGAGATGGACTTTAAGTATACAATTAAAAAGACCTTCTTGCTCAAAAATTAATTTGAAATAATTTAAAATTCTCTATCATTGAGCAATAAAATTTTAGAGTTTATCCTTCAAACTATTTGCATGTTGAAAGTTCTTAGGAGAAAACTCTCAGAAGCTTTTCGGAGCAAAGACAGCACTCTGTCTTCAGTGAAGTAATTCTATATATTGACGTTAGGTCTGTTTAGACAAAGAGCTTCTTTCCACATGTCGTGAAGGGTGATTCCAGTGTCTTGGTTGCAGGTGGACACAGACGACGTCATGTTGATGCGGTCATGTAGTTTCGGACAAAAATTATTGAAACGCAAAAATTTTCCCTTCCCGAAATCAACGCCATTTGTGAGGCTCTAAAACTCGTCACTGAAAACAACTATTTGCAGTTCGGCAACCAAATCTACAGGCAGGACTCAGGAACCCCCATGGGCTCACCCCTTTCCGGCATCCTATCCAAAATTGTCCTTCAAGATCTTAAAACAAAATTATTCAACTCAGCAGCAATTTTACCCTTCTTCTGGTGTCGCTATGTCGACGATATAGTTTTAATTTGGAATGGCAGCAGTGAGCAATTAAACAGCCTCATTGACTCTGCCAACAATATATATCCCACGATACGCTTTACAAAGGAGGAGAAGAATAGAAGTGCCATCCCCTATTTAGATATTTTCATCCAGAAAGATGACACAGGAGCCTTGACGATGTTGGTATACCGGAAGCCTACCTATGTCCCTTCTGTCATACGTGCGGACTCATGCGCCCCATGGGCGTACAAAATTGCAGCCTTCCGTTCCCTCACACGTAGGGCTTTTGCTGTGTCTTCAAATGAGCAGCTGCTTGAAAAAGAAATTTTAAACATCCATTCCATCGCTGCTTTCCATGGCTACAACTCAACAGCAATAGACAATCTTATCAGTAAATATAGAAACAAAAACAGAAGAGATTCGTCTCTCCTCCCCATCACTGACCCCAAATGTACAACTTTTGCCGGATCTATTTCTTACATTCCTGTCCTATGTGAATCAGTCCACAAATTACTCAGAGCCCATAATATCAAAATTGTTTTCAGCCCAGCTCCAGATTGAAGAAATTAGTCAAAAGGGACAGAGAGACAAATATAGCCTACTTCAAAAATTGGCCGTATACTGATTTCCCCTACATTTGCCGGATAATTCCGTTGTGTACTACATCAGCAAAACCATTCACTCTTTACAAGAAAGGTTCGCGGAGCACCAAATTGATGTCAGCCAAAAGAATCTAACGACAGCCGCCTCTAAGCTAGCAGTGCAACACACGGCAACAATAGACTGGGAGCACACCACACTTCTTGCGCATGCATCCACTTTCTACGGAACCATAGTCCACGAGGCTATTGAAATAATGACCTCATCCATCCCCACCTGCAACCGAGACACTGGAATCGCCCATCACGACATGTGGAAAGACGCTCTTTGTCTAAACAGACCTAACGTCAATACATAGCATCACTTCACTGAAGACGGAGCGCTGTCTTTGCTCCGAAAAGCTTCTGAGAGTTTTCTCCTAAGAACTTTCAACATGCAAATAGTTTGAAGGATAAACTCTAAAATTTTATTGCTCAATGACAGAGAATTTTAAATTATTTCAAGTTATAATTAATATTGTTCCATTATAGTGAACTGTCAAACATCTTTATATTAATATAAATTTGACATTTCTGTTGTGCTTCTGTCTGAAACTTGATTAAATATAGCATTAAAACTTTTAATTGATATGCATTCATTTTCTATAAATGACAGGTGGAATCAGTTAGATATTGTGATAGTTGGCCTTTCAATAGCAGGTATTATTTTGGAAAAAATGGAATCTGATTTTATTCCAATCAACCCTACAATTATCAGAGTAATGAGAGTGCTACGTATTGCACGAGGTTAGTATATTTTTAATGATGTGTGTTTAATATAAAGTATTTAGTAAATTTGCTTATCATCTAAGAAGTGAAAAGTTCAAATCCAAAAAGTATAGTATTTGTTATAATTTAGAATGAAACCTATCATGCATCTAATATTACTATAGTACATGGTAAAAATAAAATATCAGACCCATAAAATCTCAACCTTTGATTAACATTGCCATTCAGAACTATGTTGGAGTTCTTGGGTTGGGTTATTTTACCTCTAAGTGACCCTTTTTTGCACACAATGGGCTTTTAAAAGCACACAATGGCACATAATGGGCTAATAAAAAGGATCCCGAAGGCTCAGAAAAGGTTGGGGGAGGGGATCCACTGAAACAGCTGTTGGGAGACAGATGGTAATCTTCCATCAAGGCCATCCAGCATGTTCTTTAATATGCACAGGTTATGACTCGCCCGCACACAGGGACACAACTTAACATCCCATCTAATGGATGGCGGCCTTTGCCAGCCCATCAGTGTCCCCTGCTTACTGTGTGCAGGGCAGGGAATTTTTCAGAGATAAATCTCAACACTGACCCAGCTGGGATTCGAATCTGGGAACTGTAGATTACGAGCCTGGTGTGCTACTGACTGAACCCCCCCCCCATCCCATGTTGGAGTGTAGTATGTGCCGTGTGTTGCACACTCCCCATCCCATGTTGGAGTGTAGTATGTTTTTTTTTTTCATCTGCAAATCCTATATCAGTGATTAGGCCTGTTTGACCATCTACCTTGGGCTGAGTTTTGATGAAAAAAAATTGTATCCTGCCGGATAGAACATATAACTTTTCTTCTGATTTCAGTATTTATGTTTTTTGTGACCAATTCTACAGGACACAATTTTGTGCAACATCATGTTTGATTAAATTGTGACTGTCACAATTCAGCAACTTTAAAATTGTAAAGACTGTTACATTATTTTGAATTGTTGACTGCTTTTGCTTACATCACAGATGTAGAAGCTAGGTCTGTTCATTTAATCTCACATAATTTTTTTTAATTTTTGTGCATTTCATCATTATGTTCCAAACACATGATAAAAGCCAAAATTAACACTGAAAAGAAATTTAGACCTATTGAATATTGCAATGCAAACAACATGATAGTATATAGAGGAGCCTCAGAGAAACAACTTATGAAGTATTGAAAAACTTACAAAAACCTTATATAAATAACTAACTGCCAGTAAGACAAACAAATTACTTGTCACAATTTCAATGAAGCAACAGTCTTGTAATTTTATGACTTAAGAACTGAGGCTTTCATCTTAAAATGTATAGTACTATGCTTGTTGCTATATAGGAAAATGATAAAGAACATAGTGAATATGATAGAAATAAGTTTTATACTATCATTCGAAAGGTATGAAGTCACTCTTAACATTGATATCAAATTGAGAGCAAAACTGCCTTAAGCTGTGTAAATAAATAATAAATAAATATCTCCTCAAACGTTGCTTGCCACAGAGGTCTGACAGGAAGGAGCCTGTCAGTTTATATGCCATAGTAGAAGGTCTGTGAGGATGGCACCTCAGCAGAAAAACTACACATAGTACATCCATGCCTTACCCAGTGCTCGAACCCAGGTCCCTTAAATTGGTAGCCAAGTGCTTTAACCACAGGATGGCGGCATTCACTAAATAGTTGAATTAGTATACTTGTAACATACATGCTATCTACTTCTGGATGCTGTTTGCAAGCAGAGAAGATACTGCCATAAAGTGAAATGAGAATTGTGTACTTCAGATAGGAAAGAGCATATCATTAAATAGGGGATTGATTGACAGCTGGAAGCTCAGTGATCAGAGCATTTGACATGTAATCAGGAGCTCATAGGTCTGTATCCCACCCAGCTCAAGACAAATTTTCCTCTTAATTTGATATCGATGTTAAGAGTGACTTCATACCATTCAAGTGAAGAAACATTGAGAAATTATAAAATAATTTATTCTATCATGTTTTCTCTTTGCTATTAATTATGCTTTGCATCATTAGAACAAAGGTATATTTTATAGTATACATATTTTATAGTAGCAGTATATTTTATACTGCTCACAAAAATTAGGGGATATATTATCGCTTCATATTCATTTTGAAATATCCCCTAATTTTTGTGAGCAGTATATTTCAATTATTACTATAAATTGAATTATTCATTTAATTAGCAGGTATAAAATATTTGCTAAAAATAACATTTAGCTTGCTTATCTGATTATTTTCATCTTTAAGAAGTTTTTGTTAACTAATTTTTAATAGATGGGTTATTTTACCTCCAAGAAATATTTTTTTTTGCACAATTACTAGATCCTAGGACCCAAAACTTAAGTCAGAGATGGACAATACCCAGTGAACAGTTATTGGAGGCAGATGACAGTTTTCCATCAACACCTCCAGCATATTTTTCAATTTTCACAGTATATACGCTGTCATATATCCTCTTCAGCATAATGTAACTCAATAGTAAGAGGATGCCAGGAAGCCAGAATAATTTTAATTTCATCAGAAAGTGGCAATGTTTTCCTTTCAGTATTAAAACAAACAGTCTTTTTATAATTTGTAAATATATGTATATATAAATGTTACTGTTATACTCAGCATTACCAAAAATTAGAGAATTTACATGTTATGTCAATGGGAATCTAACTTTGAAGCTCTATAGCTTCTAAAATATGCATTTAATGGAAAAATGTGACTGAAGATAAATTAAAGATCAGAATCAAATTTATGAATATTGTTTAAAATTGGGATTTACATTCAGTATTTGAAGAGTTAGGAAACTGAAATATTTAGCAATAAATTATCTTGTTTTATAAAAGAACATTCATAATTGTCTAATACTGAAATAATCATTACACAAACTTCTAAAAGTATACTTCTTTTATTAAATGATTTGAAACAATACTTGTTATTTAAGTTTTAATGAATATCTGATGTAAAGTCTTGTGATATATTACTGTTGCAAATTATTGCAGCTTCCATAATTCTTTAAATGCTGAACAACTATTGTTGAAACTTGAGATTTAAATAGGTTTGATTATGATTTTTAATTTATCTTCAGTTCATTAATTTCATATTTTATAAGTTATAGAGCTTCAAAGTTTGATTCCTATTGACATAGCATTGGAGTTCTGTAATATTTTGGTATGCTGTTATATTACAAGAAAAGAAAAAAAGGATGAATTCATAATAAATTCACAGATTACCTGTAGCCTTTTTTTATTTATTAAGTTTTTCATTTTTAAAGTGTAATCTAATACCTCTTGATCATTTGTTACATATAAAATTTGCAATTTGCAATGTTATTCAGTATAAATGAGCTTACTTAGCTTTGCCATATGTATTGTTAGATGATATTTGAATAGCACAATAAATGAAATTCTTTTATTGCTTGCACAATTAGTACTTATTACCAAAAGCAGTCACTCAGAATAACTTACTTGTACTTTTATATTAGCCTTCAAATGAATAAGCCATTCATCTTTGTAAGATGTACCATATTTGGAGGAAGTTGGTCACTGCTTGCAGCAGTGATCACTTGACTCTATGTTCTGATGTTGTCTGCTATCAGTTTGCAATCCAGAAGATTCCAGTTTGGACTTTGAGAGGTCAGTCAGTCTAGAGTCATGAAAATTAAGAAATGCTCAGAAATCATTATCATGTGCATTGGTTCGAAACCCTGTGGAATATCCAGTATCATTCATCAAATATTTCATTAATAAACTATTTTCTCTAGGATAGGATGTCTTGTTGGTAGGATTTTCCAGATGGCCTTGAGCATAAATATGCAGTTCATGAATACATTTCTAATCCATTCTTTGCTGAATGATATATTTAAGATAGTGGTCACTGTGTTCTTGTAGATGACCAAATCCACTACTTGAGAGCTGTGAGCATAGGCTTATTTATTGAATTATTCTTCAGGTGTGAAATGTTTTGTTCAAAAAAGGACATTGTAATCTGTGTTGTCAGTAGATGTTTAGAGATGGAAACAGGATATGCCTCATATTTCTACAATAATCTTCCATCTCTAAATTAGATTAATCAGTTTAGATATGCTCCTGGATGAGGTACCCATCTCTCTGTACATAATTGTTTCTTTATAGATTTGTTTCTGAAGTAGATTTTGCAAAATTCTCACATTTTTTACAGTCTGTGGAGTCCAGACAGTACACATACAACCAGTCTGAAGACAGTCAGCTTGTTCTTTGGATGCCATTGTAATGATTAATAAATAAATAAACAAATTGGTAATTTTTACTCAACAGCTGCAATATTTCAAATATATTTCCAAATGTCTTATTGATACGTAGATATACATATGTAGGGTAATAATAGAATATGATTTTCTTTCTTTTCTAAGCTTATGTATGTATGTATGAATGAGTGCAATACATCACATAGTTACCAGAGCACATCTGTTTTTATACATATGGCATTTTTTCAATCTGTATTATTTATACTGTTCTTAAACTATGCATATTGTTTCTAGTTTTCTGCTGTGTTGAAAGTGTACTTTTTCTAATATTTTGAGTAATTTAAATTATATTAAACTAAATATAAACTTTTAATTTTGCTATTAATATTTTTTATATTCCTCTGTTTAGTTTCAATCACACATCAATAACTATGTGCAGTAGTAATTAAATATTATTTATGACATAGTGCTAAAGCTTTTGAAGATGGCTAAGGGAATTCGGGCATTACTGGATACTGTCATGCAAGCTCTTCCACAAGTTGGTAACCTGGGGCTTCTCTTCTTCCTTCTCTTTTTTATCTTTGCAGCATTAGGAGTGGAATTATTTGGAAGATTAGGTAAGTTATTAGTCTTGCACAATAATCATTGTTAGGATTGCATTATTAATTTTGAAACCTCCTCATATATCTGTAAATTCATCAGTACCATTGTTATGCACTCTTTACAGACTGACTGCTCTATTTAATTCTCAAAGCATTGTGTTGATCTTTCCATATATAGTAGTGCTCAATAAAATGGCAGAGTCACCATATCCATCAATGGGAAAAGTACACAATTCTATAATCAAATGGATAATAAATCTATTATTATCCCTTTGGTTATAGAAGCAAATTAAAAAAATATTATTTATTTGATCGGAAAGATTATTATCAGATTTAATTATGTCAGTCTTAAAAATTATCAGATATAATATTATTATTTTTTTATATTCTACTCTTCTGCGGTTAGGAATGCTTTCCACTATCTGGATACTGAGCTGCATTGACTTGAGTGCTTGGGGCTCGTTTGCTCTGTGCTGCAGGCTTCTTTGGTGAAGCATGCCTGGCAGTTGAATTCAGGATCAGTAGTCAGGAATGCTCAACTTAACACATTAAAAATGATTGATGGTCACAGCGTGGTCAGGAATGCTCAACTCAACACATTAAAAATTATTGATGGTCACAGAACATGATTAGTCCTAAGCAGGCCCAGATCTAGAAAAAACGTAAGGGTGGGGTCCAAGAGAATGGAATTTCATTTCAGTATAACATTTTTCCTTCTGTTTTAGAGGTCTTTAAGATTTGGACTTTTGTAACCAATTTTATGTTGTTGTTTTTATTCCTGCTAAGTAGTGGTCAACTTCATAAGGTTTGGATGCTAACCATTTATATTCTGTCATACTCTTGACCAGCTTCAATTTTGGATCCACTGCACTGATGGGTTTCTGTGCAGAAGAAACTGCCAGAGTGTTTTATGCTTGTGGGTTGCCAATCCCCAACTGAACAGATTTGTAGGGTATTTTATATCAGCTGCAGATGATCCTGATCAGAAGCCATTGCAGATATATGAATTCCTGAAATCAGTTTTAGCATTGCTGATCCTAAACTGAGGTAATGTGTCAGTCTTGCTGTGGCTTAAGAAGGCCAGATAAATTCTGTTGGTAAAAGACTGTATTGGTTGTCTGAGCATACCAGTATAGAGGCTTAATCCTTTAGGTACTCTGTTAGTAAGTGTTGTGTACAGGTACCTCCAGATTGACTTAGGAATAGCAAAAATAGTAAAATGTAATATCATTTAATGTACTTTCACTCACTTTTTTGAAATCATAACATACCTTCCATGGAATTTGCTTTTGCACTGTCAGCTGTGAGGCTCATGTTGTAAATAAAGAGCTTTCTTTTAGATGGAAAATTTTCTCAGAATGAAAATCTTTTAAAATAGTGCAGTATTCTTTGTATTTACAAGATGTGGCAGAAGCTTACAATGAAGTTTCATCATTGTAACATTACTGTAGATGAAATATTGTTATGTTAAACTTTGAAACTGTATATGCGTGTTGACAATCTGTGAGGACATGTTGTACATATGTATGCCATGCCCACATCCCTCACAGATACTTCCCCACCTCCATCATAAGAGAAGGAAGTGGGTGGTGGATTTACATCTCACATGTCCCTAGGCACACAAAGTGGCCATACGTGCAATAGTTTTTATTTCATTTCTTATAAAATATATAATTTTTTATGTTTTTGCTTTTACAAGCATGAAAAATGGAAATAATGTAACTGTAACGGATGTAGAAATTTGATGATAAATAATGTATTTTTGAAAATTATAAAATTAGTGCAATTAATATTATGCACACAGTATAACTTGTAATATTCAGCAGAAAATACATTTAAAAATCAAATTATTCATTTGAATTTTAAACATTTTTCATCTGTGTGTCTGAGTGAATTTCACTGGATAATCAAAAATATTGGGACATTTCCATGTTGTGTGAACGGAAAAACTATTCAGAATTCTTTAACTTTAAAAGTTTTGCAACGAAAGGTCACAAGAAATGGAAAAATCTAAAAGTATTCCCCAAATATAGATTTTTCAACAATATTTGTTTACTACTTAAAGAATTCTGGAAACTAAAACATTTAACATCAGTGTTACTACTCATAAGAGTTTTCCTTTAAATTATAACAAATTGTTTATTAAAATAAATGCAATTGTATAAGTTTAGGTAATGTTTTTCAATTTGCATCAATTTTGAAAGAGTTTAAGACAGGCAAAACAGTAGCATCTGCTGGCAAATGGCTTATCTTAAATAATAAACAAATATTTTCTAAAATTGACATTTGTATAAATTTTATTGAGATCTACAATTTGACTTCTGCAATATTTTTCTGTAAAAGAGCTTAATTTCAAAGTGAGGCACTTTTGAATATATTTTTCCTTTCAGAAGGGAAGTACTCATTATGTTTGGTAATATACTGTATTGTTTTACATTCCATATTTTTTAAAATCTTCGTTTTTTGATTGTCAGGAGAGAGAGACTACTTTGAAAAGAGAGTAATCACTCTCCATGGATTCTTGCAACTAGTTAAAATTTAAAGTCATAAATCTTGTTGCTTAAATAAACAAATTATAGCTTTTAAATGACTGTACCCTTATGATATTGGCACTTCTAGACCAGTACCTAATGTGCGTAATCGGAAATTTAGTCCTAAGAGGAGTTGGGGGTGGTAAAAAGCTCTAGACAAAATTGCCTCATCATCTCCACAGCAGTAGGAGGCCTCATTCCTGTGCCTGAGGAAATTCTTTTTGCCTTCATATCCAAGACATCATTCATTATCAGAATGAAAATGTTTTTGCTGAAAAGCTAAAAAATAATTAAAAAAAAATTAGAAATGACTTAAAGTGATGTTAAAAAAAATTCACAGCAGCAAGTTATAAGACTTTCTCTTCAGAATAAAGTGGTTAAGATGTATCATAATTCACTCCAAAGGATCTGTAATGATTTATAAATCTATGCAAATAAAAATTATAGTTAAATAAAATTATAAATGCTAACCAATAAAATGTAGTCTTCCTCTAGTATTTATGACAAGAAAATCTGTGCTAGAGAACCTCATGCACACGTGTGTAATTAGGCCACACTGAGCAACATCACAGCTGTCTTCTTTGCTAAATTTCAGAAGTGAACATTAATGGTTGTAATTTGCTTTTAGTAAATTATGCATTGAATGCTGGGATGAACAATAAAAATAATTTAGAAATACTAAAATAGGCTAAAGCAGAAAATAAGATAAAGTAAAATGATTAAAATTAGATATGTGTGTTTCAAATAATTAGCTGAAAAAAATTGGTTGTCCTGACTGGAATTTTGTAATTGCTTGCAAAATACTCTGATTTTAAAAAGAAAAATGTTCAGTTAATTTTCAGGAGAATTTTGAAACTTTATGGAAAAATGTGTTGACAGTAGCTCAAATTAAATTTGTGAGCTTAAATCAGAGGGTTGCTTCAAAATGGAGAAACGAAAAGAAACGGCTGTGATTCTGTCTGTTGTGCCTATGGAACTACAGACAGTGCTGAAAGAAATTATTTATATTGTATCATAATAAAATCTGCATGAAGTAGAAAAGACAAGTATTGTTTTAGAAGCTTGAATTATCTACTTTGATGAGATATATGTTAAAAAGTTTCAAACAGGAATTTATATTTTTAAAAAACGAAGTTTCATTTGTTGTGCTAGCGATGCTGACCAGTGTCTATGCTCTAGATCTGTAGAAATTTGATATGCATTATAGTACTGAGGCTCTAAAAGATTTAATGTTATAGTCATACCTCTGCTTAAATAAATGTATATATATATATTTTTACATAAGGGATTTGTATCTTTTTATGGATATAGAGCAAACTGATTTTTTTTTCTGTTAGGACTCGAACTTAGTTTAGTGTGAAAATATTTCTTTTGCCAGAATTTTAAGTATTAAAAATAACAAATGTTTTACAGAATGTACTGAAGATATACCATGTGAAGGATTAGGTGAACATGCACATTTTAAAGATTTTGGCATGGCATTCCTAACACTTTTTAGGGTTGCAACTGGTGACAACTGGAATGGGATTATGAAGGTAAATTAACAATTCAATTAGTAATATAAAATGTTCTATACCATAGTCCAGTGTATTAAATGCAGAAAAATATCCTAAACATTAAATACTAATAAAGAAATACACATTCATGATTTGAATTATTTTAATTTAAAAATTCCCTTTGTAAGCATTATTATAAGTTCTTGTATGGCATTCAGTGTTGATGCTTTCAAAAATGAGAGTTCTAGAAAGTGCAACATACAATGGCTTATATAACAACAACAAAAAATAAAAGTCATTTGAAACTGATTATTCTAAGAAAACATTGCTGATCATTACAATAGTTTTGCATTGGAAATTGATGCTAATATAAGATAAATCAATAATTGTTGGGACGTTAAGCCGTGGCCCCGTGTGTGGGAGAGCCATACCCTGTGCACGTTAAAGAACACGCTGGATGGCCTTGACGGGAGACTACCATCTGTCTCCCAACAGCTGTTCCAGTGGGTCCCCTCCCCCAACCTTCTCTGAGCCTTCGGGGTCCATGTGACCTGGCCATTTAGCCCATGGTGTGCAAAAAAGTGCCGCTCAGAGGTAAAACAACCCAACAACCCAATAATTGTTGGAATATTTTGTCTGAAGCTTGATTCTTGGTAGAAAAACAATAGTGCCAAACAGACAGGTCATGCTGTTTAGTGACAGAAGGGAAAACTACTCAAGTTATGACACAGAGAAAGAGAGTGTGTTCCACACACCCTACAGTTTTCTATATGGAGTTAGCAAACAAGATATTATCTATAAGTAATTTATCACAAATACCAAAAGATCTGAGCATTAAACTATTTCATTTCTAGGGTGGAACTTAAAATACTCATTGCACAGCTGCATTTTAATCTGGTTTTTCTCAGCAAATCAGTTTTTCATAAATAGAAATGCTCACCAAAAGTAAAGTATATTATGACAAAGTTTGACTATTTCAGAAATTTCATGTGGAAATATTATATCTATGATGTTAAAATTTTCCTTATATGTAGAAGTTGAAATAACAAACTTCAGATGACTAAAAGAAAGCACCCTGAGTGTGTAAAAATCATGGTTTACACACTCAGGGTACTTTTTATACTGGTCTTGATGAGAAGCTAATATCTGTCCATTGGATCTATTTACCAAACCATATCAAATTTAGCTCATGTACAGCAAAACAAATGCAGAATCAGGATTAAAATAGCTAGAAGATTTCAGTTTAGCAGACTTGAAGTACACAGTGTTATGTTAATTTAATCTTACAAATATTGATGTTACAATCATGGTAGAAGATTTTAGCAAGTTCAAAAACGTTTGGCTGTAAGTGAGATTAATTGCTTTAAACATTTAAGCTTTAGGGTATTTATTCTTTGGCCTTGCCAAGAAGTATCCTCAGTCCATTTTTATTTGATTATTCGATTGATTTCATTTTGACTTAAATATGCATAATAGATATATTTATTTGACTTGGGGAGATGCAACAGTAGTGTATTCTACACAGTCTGGTTATTGCTAACAATTCGCAAACTCTTTAGTTGCTGTGGTAACCAGAACCCGTATCTAGAAAAAAATTGGGGGGAAGGAGGGCAAGAAGTGAAATCAAGTCAAAAAACTGTAAAAGAAGAGGCCAAGAGACTGGATTTGACCCATTTCAAGATTAGGAAATAACTCTCGAAGTGAGTTATTTTCCTAATCTCAGTCCTACTCATCAATGAAGGAATTTGACTTAGAATGTAATTTTCTTTATATTAGTAATTTATAAGTCATGAATTGTTTTAACTAGAAAATATATCCACATTGATAATTTTCTTTGTTCACTTCTTTTAATAACTGATTTCATTTTGTTACTGAGCTGAAAAATGTTACATTCATCACCTTGCAGTTTATGCAATACTATTTTATTTAATTTAGTGATGATCAGACCCATAAAGCTACTAGCTTATCTGCAGGTTAGTACAAACAACCATGCCATCCTGGGATTCAAACACGAACCCCAGCAGTTGCAGTGCTAATGTTATACCACTTTATCACTGAAGCAGCAGTGAAAACATTGCAGATTAAGAGTGTTCAGTTTCTTAAATATAAGTGTCATACAACTGAAAAGTAGATGAGTTTGAAATGAAGTGTAAATTATGTATTGATTTGCTCAATTTGCCATGGCTACTGAGATATTTGTCCCAGCATAAAATTAGAAACAAGATAAACTAGAGTAACTTTGGCTGTTGCATGAAGAAGCCTGTGATAATGCACTGCACCTCTTCATCCTATGTTAACTTCCTTCTTTTCATGATGTCATAAATATGAAAATTTAATAATTCAGATTCCAGGACTTCAGAGAGGATGTTCCAGGCATTCTCAACCTTAAAGCTCCCCACAGACGTTCAATTTGGCCTTCAGGTCAAACCAAACAGTCCACATTTGATCTGGTTTACTGTATGTGGATAGATGGACTGTTCAGGACAAAAAACTGGCCTGAAGAACTTTCGGAATGGCAGAAGATCGACTGATCAGGCTGCCTGATCTGAAGTGTCATTTGACATTTGTGGTACTACCTGAAGTCCAATCCTCAGTTCGCTCAAGCTTTTGTAGCATGAACATCTGTCTTGTGTGCTGTTACCTGCATTCATTGTTTTTTTTTTGTGAGGATGACCTAGTGTGTGAATGTTTTACGTTGGAATTTATTGAACTGTTTCATGAGAATGAGTTTACATGTAAATGAAATATTATCATAACTGGATTTAAAAAAGAAAACGAATCTTACATGTACCTGGTCACAAAAATGAAGGGAGTTAATCCTACTGCAAACTGGGAAACTGTCACCAAATAAATAATATGCAGAATTCTTTTTAAAAAGAGCAGAAGGAAGTAATGAAATCTAGGAGATCTGGCACTAGTACTGACAATATCTATATACCTGAATTGTGGTACTTTGATTATTTATTGTTTCTGGTCGACCTGAACTGAACGTTCCCACAAGTTCATAATGTAATATTCAAGACAGTGAAAGCAAGATAGGTGAAAACAGGAGCTAATAGGTTAATGGCAATTTATTCATTCAAAACATTTTAATTTTAAATTTCAAATTTAATTAGCACACCATCCACCATCATTTGGCAGGATGGAAATGCATATTTCATTCAGCAGTCTTAAAATCGAACTTGGTTTCAATTATAGCTAGACAGAATAGTAAAAAAAAATTATGTCTAAAACTCTATCTCAGATTCTATTAAAGATAGAGAATTGATTTTTGAATGTAATATGGTATTGTCAAAGAGAAACCCATAAGATATTCATCTCAGGCCTTAACCATGCTAATATGTCATTTTAAAACTTAAATTTGGGATTGTCTCTTGTTTAAATTATATATATCTCTCTTATTTAAATCAAGCTGCTCTATTATTCTAAATATATTGCATTATTGTTTTATTTTTCAGAATACACTAAGAAATTTCCACTTTATAAGTCGATTGAAATTTTTAGAGAAAAAATTGTGTTGAGTCAGGTGGGATACGAACCCACGATATCCTGATAACATGTCACGTGCTCTGGACCACTGAGCTACCGGCCACCAATCAAGATTGATGCTATGAACATTTCTATTATGTAACATATAGGCACTGTTACGGCAATCTTGCCACAAGCAGCAGATAATGCCAAATAGATGGAAAGTATGTCTTACAAGTACACCATTGATTAAATATTGAATAAACTCGACATATTCAGTTTACATCAAGGAATTCCCCACTTTGTAAGTCGATTGAAATATTTAGAGGAAAAATTGTCATGAGCTTGGTGGGATACGAACCCATGACCTCCTGAAAACTGAACAGCATGTTATCAGGAGGTTGTCAGTTCATAGACCCATGACTGACCTCAAGACAATTTTTTCTCTAAAAATTTCAATCGATTTACAAAGTAGAAATTCCTTGGTGTATACTGAATATGTTGTGTTTATTCAACATTTAATTATTTTGAGATATTTTGATTCAGATTTTTGTGTCTAGAAATGTCCCAATAAAATATAGGATACAAAATATATACATAATTACACTGCATGGCATTGAAATTGCCCCACCCAGAAGGAGTGAGGGGATAGGGGTGAAATGTGGCACACATATTGGCATACCATGATTTAATTTTCAGCCACTTACATTGCTTGGAAGATGAGAAAATGCAACACAATATGACTGCCTTAGTAGGTGGTTGCACTGCTGTGAACAGCAATACAGCATGGCATGGAGTCATACAGTGAATGGATAGCTCCTGACGAACCAAGCAGTGTTGATTGGTGTGCATAATTCATTGAGATTCCGCACCTGCCAGTGGGAGGATTGCACATGTCGTCCAATGTGGTCCCACAGATTTTCTATTGGGGATAAATCTGGAGATCGTGCTGGCCATGGCAGTACTTGAACATGTTGCAAACATTGTCTGGGGACCCTAGCAGTGTGTACATGGCATGGTCACACTGGAAAATGGGCTGCTGCATGCCTCGCAGAACAGTAACAAAACAGACTGCAGAACTGCGCTAACATATTGTGCAGCTGTCATGATGTGGACAAGAGGTGACTTGCTGTCATATCCAATAGCACCCCATATCATTATGCCTGGCTGAGGGGCGGTGTGCCGGTTGTGAACCAAAGCTGGATCCCTCTTCTCACCAGACTGTCACCAGTTACTATTTTGGGAGGCATGCAGGTTGTCATCATACACGGACCCGTCAATCGTCAGCATCCAGACAGAAACGAGATTCATCACTAAACACAAGAGTGTCCCATTCATAACCCCAGTTCACACTACCTTGGTACCAAGCCAGACGAGTGCTGTGATGGTTTGCAGTCAATGACATTCGACGTAATGGTTGCCTAGAGCATAGGTATGCCTCATGCAACCTTCGCTTTACTGTTCTGGTCCTTATGGGAATGCCCATGGCTGCTGACACAGCCTGTTGAATATCACCTTCAGTGCTCTGTGGTGATGAACAAGCATGTCGAACAATGAGCCTATCAAGCCATGCTAGTATCTGTCAGATAGCACCACTCCCTCTGCAACGCATGCTAGAACCTTCATTTCACCACTGTTGTCAACAGCGTCCAACAGTTCATGCATCCTGATGAATGTGGGCAGCGACATGATGTGTAGTCCATTCAGCTTCACATAGGCCTATAATTCTTCCTTTCTCAAAAGCATCCAAATGGCAATAAACCTGCCGACAGCATGTACCAGGCATTTTCGGCCTTCGCTGAACAATTTCCAAGCAGAACCACCTAATCTCAATCGTTTGCACGACTTCCACCTGCATAAACACAATACCATCCCTGTTCTTTCATGCACCTTTTATCTCTTGAGCCACACACGTCATTGGCTCTGGATTATCATCATTTGCATATCTCAAATGCTCACATCCACCCTTCTATTTGCATGTTTGTACATGTCCTTCTGGGTGGGACGCTTTCAATGTCGAAAGTGTATTTTGATTCAGATTTTTGTGCCTAAAAATATTCCAATAAAATATAGATTAAAAATCTTATTAAAAGCACAATGATAAGTTGTTACATTAAAATTACTTCACATAATCATTGTAAATACCTAACTTCTTTATGTTTTAACCTATATAATTACTCTTTACCTAAATACTCATTTTCATTAGCCAGAAGACAGTTAATTACCATTTGGTTGCTTACACTTTACAAAAGTACAAAAGTGAGAAGAGATATGTATTACCATTTTCTTCCTTTCAATTGGCTATCACAGTCCTTATAGGCAGATGTTTCATATTGTTTCTTCCAAGTTGATGTTAAGTAACTCAGAGACTATTACTGGCTGACACACTTCAAAATTGTTTATAAGGCACACTAGATGATCATTGTAGTCATTCCTTCAATTTGGGACTGTCAGTCCAGATTACATTAATGACATAGTGCTATTACTCTTCAGCACTCACTTTCACATCTCTCCTTCTACCTTCCAACTCTCTGATTGTTACTATTTAATTCATTGACATACCCGAACATAACAAATCAAATTTAAAAACTCCCCCCCCCCCCCTCTTTTTTTTTATAAAACTATTTACATTTCACTTTAAAAAATTGCAACATCAAAAGCTCAAAACACAGGAACTAAAACATGTGACCACTGCAACACACATTTCGTTCAGGCTTCCTCTGGCAGTGTTATAAGGTGGTCCCTCTAGTGGAATCCATTGCATAACCTGTAAGATGATTTGTTAATAATTTCCAAGCCACTGGTAATGGTTTTATACATATCTTATGTATTACATAAGAATGTAATACAGATAAGGAAATGGAGTATTCTTGGGAATACTGAAATAGATTTATGACAGAAAAGAGTGTGGAACAGAAAAAAAAATTGGCAGTACATGCTTTGTAATTACTTCCAAAATCTATTGTTTTCAAAAATGGCATTTTTTCTTTTGTTATAACATTAAAATAATAATAAAATCGTTATAATATTAATTGTAAAAACTGCATTCTTATGTAATACAGATATAAAACCATTATCAACGACTTGAAAATTATTAACATATCATCTTACAGATTACACAATGGATTCTGCTAGAGTCCACCTTATAAAGATGTTAATGAAATGATGTACAACCACACTGCCTGAGGAAGCCTGAGCGAAATGTGTGTTGCAGTGGTCACACGTTTTAATTCCTGTGTTTTCAGCTTTTGATGTTGCAATTTTTTAAAGTGAAATGTAAATAGTTTTATAAAAAAAAAGGGGGGGGGCAGTTTTCAAATTTGATTTTGTTATGTTCGGGTGTGTCAATGAATTAAATAGTAACAATCAGAGAGTTGTAAGGTAGAAGGAGAGATGTGAAAGTGAGTGCTGATGAGTAATAGCACTATGTCATCAATGTAATCTGGACTGACAGTCTCAAATTGAAGGAATGACTACAATGACCATCTAGTGTGCCTTATAAACAATTTTGGAGTGCATCAGCCAGTAATAATATCCGAGTTACTTAACATCAACTTGGAAGAAACAATATGAAACATCTGCCTATAAGGACTGTGATAGCCATTTGGAAGGAAGAAAATGATAATACATCTCTCTTCTCACTTTTGTACTTTTGTAAAGTTTAAGCAACTAAATGGTAATTAACTGTCTCCTGTCTCATGAAAATGAGTATTTAGGTAAAGAGTAATTATATAGGTTAAAGTCTAATGAAGTTAGGTATTTTCAATGATTATGTGAAGTGATTTTAATGTAATAAAATATAGGATGCAAAATGTACACATAATTATTATATAATTAACCAATTGTTTAAAATTATTTTCTGTAATCATTGCATTTGTTTGCCAAAAAAAAAACTAAGCACAATTATTAATCAACACTTTAGATGCACTGAAACATATTTCTTTTTTGCAATCTCAAATTGATATATTACTATATTTAATTTGACATACTTTTTAATACATAGTATTGTTTTCTAATTTTTTTTTATGTTGTACTTTATTTTAAAAGTAGTCAGCACATTTGAGAAGCTAGTTTCATCTATTAATAGTATTGTTTGTCCTTACAATTTTTTCTTTTTTTTCTATTGGTTATATTATTATGAAGTTCTTTCATTAGCTCTTGATAATTAATTTCCTCTTCCAATATGTGCATTGGATCAATGACTCACACTTGAACCCAAAAGAGTATTATAACTTTTTTAAAACAATAGTTTTAACTGCATGATAACATATTTTCACTGGATTATATTAGTGTCTTACAGATTCTAGACAGTGATTTTAAGCTTTTAATTAAGTAATTCTATAATTGCAAAATTCTGTAGAACTCCAATGCTTAAAAATAAAAATTGAAGAAAATGTAACTGTTGTACTACATTATTATAGATCACATATTTGCAAGATATTATTGGTTACATATTGTTAGCATACCTCATTATTCCATCTTAACTTTTTGCAGAAGTTAGAGGATAAATTTATTTGTATTTGGTACACTTTTCAAATGATCTGGAAATTGCATGGAACATTTTATGCCATGAAACTTGAGGGTTCCAAGGAACACTGGTTGAAAAACAGTGCTCTTTACACAACTTTTTAGAATGCATTCAATCCCATTTAAGCTGTCCTATTTCTATAGACCAGCAGTTCTTAACCTTTTTTAAGATCCTTGACTCATTGCAATGATGTACAGAAGCCCGTACCCCTATCAATTCTCCCTCCCCCCTTTTTTTTACAAGCCTCTTTGATATATTTTTTAAATAAATAAAAGAAATCTGATTTCCAAATATTCCTCTCTCCCCCCTCCTTGGGCTGCCTTCCCACACCCCACATTATGAACCCCTGCTGTAGATTGTAGCAATGATGATTAATTAAATTGATCATTGTTCAATTAATGATGATCAATCAATTAATGATGGCCCCAGTTAAAAGTGTATGCTTTACTGAAAAACTAACAGTAATAAATAAAAATCAATATCTGCAGTGAACTTATACTTCAATGGCAGTACAAGGTAGTGGTTAGAAAAGATAAGACAGTGAAGAGTAAGTAAATTGAGAGTCAAACTGAGAAAATAGAAAAATTTGAAGAACCTGTTATGTCTAATACTTTGGGACCTGAGGTGGCAGCAGTTGAGAATGAGATTTAAAAAAAAATTCACACTGTAATATGTAAATAAATTATCCTACTCTGAATAAATGAGGAGATTTATTTAGTTCTTATATCCACTGGAATATGTGGCATGTGAGTCAAAGGATTGTATCTAAAATAACATCACTAGAAATAATAACATGACTAATATGAAGACTTTGTTTGGTTGGTGTCACTCTTTATCTTACAAGAATCTGAATTTCCTCTCATATAAAGCTATCTTACAACGTGAATTCCACTATAGTTAAATTTTAAATTAGCAAACAGTATTACAATCTGCAATTCATTGTACTGATGGCATACTATATTAGCATTCCAAAAGCCTTTCACCTCACTTAAAACCTGACTTTAATATTTTTGACTTCAACTATGATTATTAAAAGTTTGAACAGATTTCCATAACACTTAAATGTGATATATAGTTAGTGGCTGAAATGACAGCTGTTTGGAAAATATGTATGATTTTTTTCCCTGTTTAATGTTTTTTTTTCCTGGAAGACCTAATAGTTTAGAAATTCAAAAATTCTGAACTTGGGTAATCTTTGAATATCAGTGTTATTAAGCTTTTTTTGTGATGTTGCTAAAGGTGAAAAAAAAAAGGATTTTTGCTAAATTATTTGACTTTTTTCATATTATTCTTGTTTTCTAAATGAATTTTTTTAAATCTTATTTATATTTTTATTTTTGCAGGATACATTGCGAGATAATTGTGATTATTCTGGTGACTGCATCAAAAACTGCTGTATCTCTCCTATCATTGCGCCTTTATATTTTGTTGTGTTTGTTTTAATGGCCCAGTTTGTATTGGTAAATGTTGTAGTAGCTGTTTTAATGAAACATTTAGAAGACAGCCATAAACATATGGATGATGATATAGAAATGGATGCTGAGCTTGAAAGGGAACTAGCTGCAGAAGTTCACCAAAGAAAATTAGTTGAACTAGGTGAACAAGTAAAAAAGGCAATGGTATGTTTTTGAGTATAGGTTTAGTTAGTATAATGTTTTATTTCCATTTTTCTTGTGTTTTCTATAAATCTAGTAATATTCCAAGATGAAAATGTAATCTAGAAAGGAAACATTATTTGTATTTAAATTAATTTTGACATCATGATGTATTTTATGTGAACAACAAGTCTGAACTTGTTGAAAGGAAAATTGTTATACATCCCACTCTATGTCGATAGGGGTGGACAATGGGGGAGATATCTTCAAAGGGGAACGTTGTGATGTAGGGCCAAAGAAATAATTCAACAATGGTCATGTTTACAGTGTTTAATACTTTCTTTTACTATATTGATTCTTAATAAAATTGAATAACTCATTTAATAGACAAAGCATATTTATTTAACACAATATAACATTATATTGGCCTCCTTGGCCCACATTCGTTCTTAAAGGTGCAGCCACCCAAGGTTTAAATAAAGCCGGAACCAGAACCACAAATTATCAAATAGCATCACTGAGTTAGCAAATTGCTTATTCACATGTCTCAGTCATTATGACAAACAAGGCAATGTGGAGGAGATGGGCAACAAAGAGAGAAGATAAGAAAAATAGCTATCTACCTTTCTTTTCCACCCAGCTTAATTTACTTGCATGGACATTACAACTCCACACACTACTTTGATCACCAATGTACTACATGCATGATAGTACTTGCTAAACTCAAAAGATAGTCAGTATGCCTTGTGTATCCTTCAATCCCTGTATCCTGTCTGTTTTTCCCCATATAAAACATTAAATGTCTGGTACAACTATCTGCTATTATGCTGTCTAGCTGCTTCATCCGCTGTCAGCAAAGTCAGATTCTTATCGGCTGCTAACTGATCCTTTACATGTTTATTAAGCTCTTTGTAATGCTTTCTGTTAAGACTAGTAGGGTTTTGATTAAGGAATTTCTGCAGTTATTTCTTTCCAAAATAAGCTCTAGTGCCTTATCACTCAAATAATTTTGTCTCCTGCTCCCTTTTACCCAAAAGGGTACTGTTACATTCAAGAAAAGCCTGTTTAAAATAGTCCCATCTTTCCCCAACTTCATTAGTAAGTAAACCATGACCATCATAATGACTAAGTAACCTATCAATTAGCTATAACTGGGTCTTTCAAAGCTTCAGGTTAAAGATAACTTTTTAACCTTAGCACAGCAGTTCTTAAGTTTAAGTTGCAAGATACTTTTAACAAGGTAATGGTCAGATCTAATTTCAGCTCCACTATATGACTGGTGTTCTTAACAGAACTTGCCCATTTGCTGTTAATATACAATGAATCTTATTCTAATGAAGCAACTCCCTAATCCCAGGCATGAGGCAAAGATCTATTTCCCCGACTACTAAAGGCTGAAGCCATCTACACTGGAAGACTTCAACCAATGTAAGATTGATGATGCTTGTAGAAGCAAAGGTTCAGGTACATGTAATAGCCTCTGGTCAGGATTATCCACCAGCTGATAAAACATACCAATGCATGTATTTACTCAGGGCTGTCAATCCACAAACAAAAAGAAAATACAGCGGAAATTTTTCCCTCAACAGAAGCCCACCACAAATTCAGGATCCATAATCAAGCTCAGGACCATTATTTCATACAGGTTGGTATATATGTTCAGCACTAAGACCCTATGGGGCTGACCACTCATCAGGGTAGAAAAAAAAAGGTAGCTATAGAGTCCAGATCAGTAGGCCACACTGAACTGGCTGCCCTCCCCTTCTGTTCCCTTTGACAAGACAGTATCTCTTTTGAAAGGTACTAACAGCCTGCACCAAGAGAAGGTGGGGTCAGACATTAGGTGCTAGTCTTGTCCAGTTCTCTGCATCATCACAAGGGATTGAGTCTTTCTGCTGAGTTCTCATCTTCCTCACAGACCTCTATGGTGTATTTGGCAGGCTCTTGTCAGGCCTATGTGACAAGCAGCTGCTTGAAAGGGAATTATTATTATTTATCAGTTCCATTTGAAAACTTATATTATTTACCATTGTTGATAATTATTAGCACAGTGCAAGGAAATGCAAAGAGAAGCTTCAGTTGACCTTGACTGTTTCACTCTCAAACAGAAATGTTTTCTGAACATAGGAAAATTGTAAATCTTGCATATTTCATCTCTTGTTATTGGGATCCTATCACTGTATTTTTCCTTATTTTTGAGCCAAATTAAGATCATAATTATTGTAGTGTTAGAATAGAGCTTATATATTTCATAGGGTTTTTGTTATTTTTTTAGTGATTTTTTTTTAATATTACTGCAACACAAAAATTTATCTTGAGTTCTTTGGTGAATACCATAAAAGTTGCTCTTGAGTTCTTTGGTGAATACCATGAAAAGTTGCATGGGAACAAAATGGTTAATATGCACAGTTTAGAGCACTCCAGCACATGACTATATAGTGAAGTTATAATAATAATAATACATTGGCATTAAATATTGAATAAACTCAACTTTTTTGGTATACACAAGGTAATTACCATTTTTTAAGTCAATTCAAATTTTTAGTGGAAAATTGTCTTGAACCAGGTAGGACCCACGATCTCCTGATAACATTTTAAGTGCTCTGGACCACTGAGCTACTGACTGCCGATCAACATCTCCTCTAATTAATGATATGAACATTTCTACCTACAGTACATATTCCATTATGCCACATGTAGGTGCTGTTTGGGCAATCTGGCCACAAGCACCTACATGTGGCATAATAGACCTACATATACTTTCCATCTATATGGCATTTATTTGCTGCTTGTGGCTAGATTGCCTGAACAGTGCCTACATATGGCATAATGGAATATGTACTGTAGGTAGAAATGTTCCTATCATCAATTAGAGGAGATCTTGATCGGCGGCCGGTAGCTCAGTGGTCTGGAGCACCTGACATGTTATCAGGAGGGTGTGGGTTCGTATCCCACCTGGCTCAAGACAATTTTTCCTCTAAAAATTTGAATCAACTTAAAAAGTGCTAATTACTTAGTGAATACATTGGCAATATAATACAGATTAATAATGTAAAAAGAGTATTAAAATTGCTATTTGTCACCGTGGTAAAGTAATTTCTTGCTATGATGATGATGACAGAGACTTCAAATACCAGCCATTCTGTATTGTTCTGAAATATCTACTTTGGTGGTTCAGTTGACAACATGGTACTTAAGAGATGTTGATACTGAGGGAGATGCAGGCTTAAGGAACATATCAATTCTGAGCTGCATAGATTTATGTTGTTGCTTATGAAGGCTGAAGCCATCTACACTGGAAGACTTCCACCAATGTAGGTTTGATGATACCTATAGAAGCAAAGGTTCAGGTACATGTAATAGCCTCTGATCAGGATTATCCACCAGCTGATGAAACATACCTGTGTATCTCCCTTAGGAACTTCAAATGCTGTTAGTAAGTTTGCATTTCCTTGTCTGCTGTCACAATTCATGAGTTCACACCTTCCAGAAAGTTTAATTTTTCCTATTATTTTCTCTTTGCCATGTCTTGTTTTTTCAAGGGAAGTTGGAAACATCTTTTGAACTGTTTTTTCCCCATTTAGAATCTGGTACCTGTATTATTTGCATCCAGCCATTCTACAGTATCTTCTGTAGTACCAGATTCTCCTGCCATGAACATAGTTTGTGATAATCTCTTGGTTCTTGCCCCTCAAAATCAAGATCCACATCTCTCTCAAAGAGGAACTTCTTCCATCCATTAGCAAGGAATGTCATCTTTATGTCCTGCCAAGCAAGTTCAAGGTATTGTAAGATTATGGTGAAATTAGCCTCCAATGAGAGGGGCCAACACTTGGACACTTAAAAAGGCTGACTTAATCATGTAGCCCTGATGTTGTTCAATGGCTTCTTCACTCTGGTATCTCCAAAACTGCCTTGAGGCATCTCAAAAACCACCATGACTTCATCCATGAACTTTCTTCTGCATAACCTCTTGCATGCCAATATGATACTGTGATCCATAGGTGGTTCAATGAAATCATGTTATAATGGGAGATAATTCCGAGCATTTCATCTTACCATGGGGCAACATTTGTTCTACTTATAGAAGCACCAACATCAAATTTAAGAACGAATTGCTTTACCTTGTCTTTTCTCTATATCAAACACAGTTTGATCATCAACATGAAATTCACTATAAATCTTAGCAACAGATTCACCAGCTTCTAATTTCTCAGTTATCTGTAATTTTTGTAAAACTAAGCAAAGCATGCTCCCTTTTTTCATCATTTTGAAATCATTATATAAAAAAAAACTCTTACTGTATCATTTATTAACACAAAACAGTTCTGGAGCACAAAAAGTCGTTTTTTGTTCACAAAGCTATAAAGTTGATATCCTAGTAGCCGTTGAGGGCAAACTGAGAAAGCAATGTGGTTTGCACATGACTTTCACTGAACAAAACACTTATCAAACCACTTTGGCGTGGGATGGATGAACACTGTAAATTCTGAAGTCTGATATCAGGGTGTGTAAAACAAATTTTACTCTATTTGTTCAAAATGTTTATGTAAATTTAATTTTCCAAAATTAACAGCTTTTACACATCTGTAATCTATTATTACTCTTGATGGTGCAAAATTGAAAATGTTTTCAGTACTAATGCTTAGCTTTGTTTCTTTTCAGGAAGTTTGCAAACACAAGAGCCGTAAATCTTCTAGACCAAAGCCACGTAATCCCAAACCTCTTGTAAAAATGGCATCTTTACCACCAAACTTCATTTTTCCATTTAACAATGGAACTGATGATGGTATTGTATATTTTGTAATAGCTTAATGAGAATTGTGATTTGAGATTAAATTTTGTAGAAATAATTATTTCTGATTTTTTTCCATGGTTATATATTAAATGCACATGCAAAATGTCAAATTATTTCTCTGAAAGGAAGGAATGAATTTCACTACAGTGATAATATATAATAATTAGTTAAGTGTGAAAAAAAAATCCACTCATTTACCTCCTGGACTTGAACTTAAGAACTACTGGTTACATGCCAATTGCTCTGTCATTTTAGCTAAGGCAGGAACAATTCATGTATGCTTAACCCTTCCAGGACCCAGCCTGAAAAACAGGTTTCTATTGTAAGTTAAAAAGGTATTGTATTTTTAACACCTCTAAAATATAAGTTTTTTGGCCATATATATTAAAATTTTTAAAATTCAATATTTATATTTTTTTTTTAAATAAAGTTTGGTATGTTGTACTAAGACTGTATGCATACGTCATCGGCTCTTGCAATTCAGATTCTCCAAACATATATATACGGGTTGGGCCCTGGAAGAGTTATGATGGGTGTGCTATGATCTTTACCATGTCACAACATTTACCATGTGATTCTAAATGTTGGGATGCTTCATGCGCTATTTATATTGATGAGAACCAAGCTTTTATAACTTCATATCAAATAATATACCTTGAGTCTCAAATGCACAACATTGAAGCTCTGGGTGGAAATAACCTCTCTGTCATAGGTTGGCAACCAATTTGATACCATTTCCATCACAACCTATCTTAAGCAAGTGTGAATTGTCCCTCCCATAGCTCAAGTAGTAGAGCAACTGGCAAGTAACCAGGAGATCCAGAGTTTGAGTCCAGGAGGCAGAAAGGAGGATTTTTTCATGCTTTCCAAATTATATTTCTGTGATTTTTGCATTTTATGTAATTTAATTGAGTTGGGTTGGATTGTTTTACCTCTGAGCGGCACTTTTTTGCACACCATGGGCTAAATGGCCAGGTCACATGGACCCCGAAGGCTCAGAGAAGGTTGGGGGAGGGGATCCACTGGAACAGCTGTTGGGAGACAGATGGTAGCCTCCCGTCAAGGCCATCCGGCGTGTTCTTTTACGTGCACAGGGTATAGCTCTCCCGCACACGGGGCCACGGCTTAATGTCCCATCCGACGGACAGCGGCCTTTCCAAGCCCATCAGTGTCCCCTACTGACTGTGGGCAGCGCGGGGAATTTTACGGAGATAAATCTCAACACTGACCCAGCTGGGACTCGAACCTGGGAACTACAGATTACGAGCCTGGCGCACTACCGACTGAGCCACCCCTGCCCCAATTTAATTGAGATTTAAGGTTATAAGTTACCTTGAAGTAGAATGTTGCAAACTGTGTTATCATCTTGGAAAAAAAGTTCCTAAGTAAGTGCATATGCTCAGCCATTTATCCATCCAAATGAGCATACAAATCAAATCTTTAAACAATTTGAGGCCTAAGGTCCAACCAGTCATGGAATTTTTCAAACGTTATTCTAAGCAACAGTTACCACATTCATCAATTGCATATTTCTAATAATTAATCAATTGCATATTCATCAATTGCATTAATTCTAATAAGTCCTATTTTACATCTAACTATCAATCTATCTCAACCTACCAATCTTTACCAGATCTTTAGCAATACTGTTCATAATTTTATTTCTGATCTATGTGTATTTAGAAACATGGCATAATCAGTGTACTACACAAGGTGTTGGTGGGTTGGAGTTTTTTACCTCTCAGTGACACTTTCTTGCACATAATGGGCTAAATGATCAGATCCCAAGGACCCAGAGGGCTAAGAGAAGGTTGGGGAAAGAATACCCTCTAGAAAACTGTTAGGAGACAGATTGCAGCCTTCCATCTAGCATGTTCTTTAATGTGCACAGATTATGGCTCTCCTGCACATGGGACCCCTGTTTTATGCCCCATCCGATGGACAGTTGCCTTTCCATGCCCATTGGTGTCTCCTACTGACTGAGGGTAAGGTGGGAGGTTTAATGGAAATAAATCTCTAAGGTGGCACAGATGAAGCTCAAACCTGGCAATTACAGATTTACAAGCCTGGTGTGCTGCCAACTGAGCCAAACCCCACTCCCAATGCAATTATGATTTCATTAACACCAAAATGACATGAAAGTAAGGTATTATTATGGGTCCAAAGAGTCCAGAACTTTGATTTTTTTTTTTTTTTTTGTATAATTTTAATTATGTAAGCAGCATAATATTTTTTTTTCTCTTTTAAATGCATAAAAAATAAAACTATATTGTCTAATGTTTTTCAGCATCTGGGCTATGAAGGATCACTTTCTGGGGCACAGTCGTATAAAAGTATACTCAAACTTTAAGAATACATTTGTTTTAAAACTTTTAGGATAGATATATTTAAGTGTTACTCTGTAAAAGTATCATTTGATTGCAAAAAGTATACACTTTAAATTATTCAGGTGCTAAAAAAAATTCCAGGTCCATCAGTATTTTACCCCATTATATACTTATTCAGAACTATTGTCAACATGTTTTTTGTAAAGTTTGGAAAAATTCCTGAAAGGTAACCAAACACATTTTTTTTAATATAAATTAGAAGGTTTTTCTTCTTAGATCAGAAGCATATGTGTTGGTCAGCATTGCTAGCACAACAAATAAAACTTCAATTATTTTAAAACATTTCAAATTTAAAAATTTGAATTTTTATGTATGTCTTATAAAAATATATAATTCAAACTTTAACACATTATTTACTTTTGAGTTTTGTGCAAATTTTGATGCACAATAAAATAATTTACCTTTGTTAGCTTTTTCTATTTGCTTCCTTTGTCTCCAAAGTAGCATTATATTTTATTTACTCCATGAAACCCCACATTTAACAAAGCCTTTGATTTGAAGTCTCTGATTTGAGGCCACAGTTTGTTCAGAACTATTGTCAACATGTTTTTTGTAAAGTTTGGAAAGATTCCTGAAAGGTAACCAAACACATTTTTTTTAATATAAATTAGAAGTTTTTGGAATTAATTATTTAAATAAGTATTTATATATGTAGTTTTGTTTTACTCTTCTCTGGTTTAAACCTATTTCATTATTTCTATAATTACTTTTAATCATTCATTCCAGAATTCAGCAGGTAATTTCGCAATACTGAAACCAAAACCATTTGGTTCCAGTAATATACCATTTCATTAGATTGAAGTTCACAGCAGAACTCAAGTTGCAGATGTCCCTAATTGAACACATGATAGCTACTAGTGTGTCTGCAATGTTGCTCCCATTTCGATAAACATTGGATTTTTCAATAAATAATTTATTTTTATAATTAAACATTTTTATTTCCATAGAAATAGTTTGATTTTACTTCCATACCTTATTATTGATCTTTTGAAATTATGCTGTGTCACCAGTTTTTTTCTGGCAAGGAAGTGTTGAAACTTGTTGCTGCTGATATCTTTCTTAACGTTACTTTAGGTTATTTATTAATTTTTTTTTTGGTATTACTAGGCTGAAGGAGATTTAACCCTTCCCCCTCTACTACTATGCTGAAAGAGTTTTACATCCCTCCCCCTTTTCTATAATGCTGAAGGATTTTTAAACCCCCATACCTTTCCCCTCCCCCTCAAAAAAAGTCTTTGCTACTCTGAAGATATGAAATTTTGTTTAGCCTTAGTGCATTAACTTAACGAGATACCAGAAGTGCAACAACCAAACAGAAAATGTGTGGTGTTCATTGCAAAATGAAAAGGAACTAGCCAAGTAGTGTTCCTGTACAAGACAGAAAATCCCTGAGTATGAACAGTGCAAAGTCACCTTCTGCAGTTCGGGCCCATGCTTAAATTATTACAGTGAAAAGAAAACTATAAACAAGAGCAGTCTTGTTTTAAGTGTATTTTTGTATTACACCTTCTATTATAACGTATAAACTGGCAGACTCCTGTCAAACCTCTGTGGCAAGCGGCTGTTTCAGGGGGTTCAGGGGGTTTCAGCTGTTCAGGGGGTTTGTTTTTTATTCAGAGAGAACTTTTATTTATATATAATTTAACGATTTCTATCCAGCAGGTTTTCTGGAATAGGGACTTAATTGCAATGACAGATCTTTTTTGATAACCATTCTGAAAAAGTCAATGAAATGAATACCTTTATAGATTTATTTAAATAATTTATTTTCATAACATTCAGAAGTAAATGCTGTTTAATTTGGTATATAACATGGCCTACTTCTGTTGGTTAGTAATTTGGAAAAAGATTCTAAAGTTCACTATTTTTGTATGACTAAACACAGTTGACAAAGAACCTTTGCCCTTTCTCAAAATATATCATTGAGGAAAAAAAAGTTCAAAGAAGGATAAATATTGTGTTTCAAATAAATATTTATAATTCAGAAAAAAATTCCTTTTTATTCATGTACCATATTAAAATTATTTTGGTTCATTATTTTTTAATAAATTTTTATTTGCCTTTCCAGATCCCTTTTTTCACTATATCACTCAGAAAAAGTCTTTTTTTTTAACTCTTCCAGGATCCAGTCTGAAAAACTGGTTTATATCCACAGGCCCAACTATTTTTTCACTGTGCTCAAGGGGAAGGGGTGACTCAGTCAGTAGCATGCCAGGTTAGTAATCTGCAGTTTCCAAGTTTGAGTCCCATCTGGTTATGGAAGGAACTCTCCACTAATGCCTATTTTGCCTTATGTCAGAAAGTGGTCACTCATGGGCTTGAAAAAGATTAAATTCCAGTGTGATCCAATAAGAGATTCAGTTTCACAACTTTGTTTTATGAAAAGTTATCATCAAAGCTTTCTGACTCAGTTTCAAAACTTGAAACTTACAAGCTGTCCAAAGATAAATTTGGAAAGTGATATATTCTAATTCTGCCTAAATGTCAGTCTCACTGTCTGAATCTGAAATAGGAGCTTAACATACAAATTGAAGAGATTAAGCTCCAGCAGGTTTCTGCCTTGCAAAACTTGCTTTAATGTAATCTTTTCCATTGTAAAAACCTGCTGGAACCTAATCTCTTCCATGTCTTCTCTTTGGTGAAATATACTATTTTTTATGAATTGATATGTTTAATCATCATCATGTTTGCCTTGCAAAAACCTGCTGGTGATTAAACATATCAATTCATAAAAAATAGTATCTTTCACCAAAGATGCTTAGGTGTCACTAGTCAAAATGCTTTTTCTTGGATCTTGAGTGAATAATGTGAAGTGGCACCCCAAGATTGTCTCATGGTTAATGCTATACAACAGGCATGCTTCCTTGGGACAGTCTTGGGTTAAAGCAAGTTTAGGACTACTTTAAATATAGTCAAATTACATTTAAGCAATAGTAGTGTAGTTGATCACTACATTAATATTGCCATTATCTACTTAACTTTTCAATGCCCATAACAGCCAAAAATAGCCAAATTTTGAAATAGATATTCAAATAGTGCTATTCCTTTATATTGACTACCCACTACCCTTTTCTGAGATTTCTTGGGCATTAAAGGGTTAAGCACCATCTCATGTAAAGGGAAAACCTGTGGCCCTCAAATGTTTTGAAAGGATTCTATGACTCAGTGTTAATTTTATTTCTTGCATTATAAAGGAAAATATCTTAAATTCATTTTTGAAATAGAATGGTTGTTAGTTTTTGAAACAAATAAAACAACTGGATTCTAAATTGAATTGGCAGTTTTCCAAAATGTAGTTTCCAATTTATATGATTGGTTTTGCTCTTAGTGTATTTGAAACTTATCACTTGACGTTCTTGATTAGACTATCATTTGAACCTGATTGAATTATATATATATATAAAAGGAGATAATCAATCATCTTTTGGTTTATGTTGGTTTCTCATAAACCTACAAACACTTACACAAGGACATGCTCATTGAGTTAGCAGTCAGATCTCTAACCACTGCACCAGTTAGGACTAGGGCTTGGTATGATATTAGGACTAGAACTTGGTAAGGTTATATGCTGCACAGATTCGAAAAAAATATTCTCATTATAGAAGTGCATTTTCAAATTTGTTATGCTAAGAGTATGATAAATTGATAATGTTTAAAATTGATAAAATTTAAAAAGGATTGCAACTCTGCCTGTGAAAGGGCTAGGATGATATTGTGTGAATTGCTTAAGAATGGGTTTGAAAAGAAAACATTGCAAAAGGAAAAGTTATAGTCATCAGGTAAATACAGAGATTGAATGCCTAGAAACAATGCCTTTATAAAAGAATAAATCTTTGAAAGTGTAGGCTTAGAATAAGTAGAAAGTTAGAGCTTCAAAATAGTCATCCTGATCTGGAAACAGACATTTTAAGGTGAGGGAAGCACCTATTGCTGATTATTTGTAGTGATCATGTGGTTTTTATAGTAACTTTAGCATCCATTCATATATTTTTCCATCATTAACTATTTAATTTAAAATTGATTCCCACTGAAAAGTTCAAATATTAATTCAGTTTTAGTATTGCTAAATGATGTTTTATTTGTCTTATTTTTATTATATAAATTTGTCTTATACATTAAATAACACTCATGAAATTTATATTTCAGTGGATCACAATACTTCAGCTGCTGCTCATAATTCAAGAAATTCAACAGATCATATGTTTAGTAACCAAGGCGAATTATCAGTAGTTACACCCATTCCAGTTACTTCAACTAGTACATCAATACCTTTGTCAGTAGCAAATCCCAATGTAAATATACGCCAGGCATCCCCTGATGATGCAGACAACAAAGTGACTGTAGCAAATCTGAGCCCAGTACCCCTGCGGTCATCTTTTGGATCAACTTTGACTAGCCCAAACAATACTACTCCTAAATCACCTTCACCGCTTAATAGCTGCAATACAGATACCTTGGGTAATGTTTTGTTATTACCTTCTTATGGTGAAAATGACCAGGATGCAGAGCTAAATAGGAATGATACCACTTCTGCAAATATTTTACGGAGTCGACCACTATGTGAATGGACTTGTGTTTTTGCATCATCTAATACTGATCCTTTCCAAGTGAAATTGTTACCAGTCATTTACAAGGATGTTAACAGTACAGAATCAATATTATCTGAAGATTCTCCTACAGGGAATCCCAATTTAAGCCAAACACTAAGTGCAAATATTGGTTCAAATGTTAATTCCATGCAGTGTTTTCTTCCAAATTCATCATTGTCCAAAAAGGCAGTTGATAGCTTTGATTCAGCATCATTAACTGATTCAGGAGGCATCTCCTTATCACCTGCAAAAACAGGATGTGCTCTAAGGACAGCAAAAATATATAGTAGTGGTGACTATGATGCTTCCTATTCTTCACCATCATTGTTTGACTCAGATAGCCACCGTGGAGATGATACACCGCTCATTGTAAAAAGGTTTAGAAAAAAGCATCTAACTATGTGTGGTGAGTCTTCTTTAAGTTCTCAATCAGATGTTCCAGATGATGTGAGAGACAAGTCAGCTGCCACAGATTCTACATCACTGGAATGCTAGCATTACCTGAATATTAGTTTGTTATATATATATAATTAATGAAAGTCTGCCATTTAATAATGACAGAACAAAGGTACAAATTCAGTGGCCAAATGAAACTTTAGAAGCCAGTTACTGCTGTTTGCAGTGAATGGTTAGGCTTTCCATTTTTGTATGCTGAAAGACAGTTGAAAATGTTTCCAAAGCTGAAGCATCAGCCCTTGTGGATCATAAAACAGTATTTTGAAATTAGCTTTTTATTTTGTTATTTACATTTGTAAAGTTAAATTTTTCTACCACAATGCTGAATAAAATATTGAAAGGTGTATAATAACTTGTATATTATAGGTACTTATGAAACTAATGGCCTACCATGGCACTTACTTTGCAATACTAAAGATCTGTCTGCTTATGCAAGGAGATTTATTATTTATTGTGGAAATTCTTTTGTACTGTTCTTGCACTCCACAGTTTTATGACAAAAATGTGCATTTTATTGTTGCATATTATTTAACTCAATCATATACAATTGTTGATAATACATAAGAATTTAATTGCACATAACTCACAAATATGCTACTACTATACATACTCTTTCATGGTAATTTTAACAATTATTAATGGTAAAAAGTGTTCATATAGATGATAAATGGTATGATTAATTCCAACTTTTTGAACGTTTTCACAGGTATTAAAAAATGTAGAAACTATTAGCAGACTTGCTTTTGAAAAATAAGTTTAACAAAATATAAAAATATAGATTTTAATAATTTTCAACAATATACGTAAATAATGCAGCAAAAATAACTTGTTGAAAAAATGCAAACAAATTTAAAATAACTATAGATATTTTTGAATTGTTGCAACATAATTTTCTGCAGCTAATACACTTGAACAATAGTTTTGATGCAATTACTGAAGAAACCCAATTTAGAATTTTTTTTTATAATTATGATTGCTATAGAGCAGTGGTTCCTAATCTTTTGAAAGCAGAGGATGACTACTTCAATTTGAAAAATATGGCAGACCCTTATGGAGGGGTCTGCTGTATTTTAACCACTTAACTGCCTCAAAAGTGAATTTCTAGCTGACTACAAGTTGGGAACTGCTGCTATAGAGGGAAAAAAGTAATCCGTTTATTTTTTCAATGAAATGATCTCAGAATTGGATATAAATGTATTAAGTTATTCAATAGAAGTAAATCATCTAATTCTTATTCAAACCTAGAATCAAATACTATTATATATAATTAAGTCAACCATGATTTCCCACTTATTAATTGATATTATACTTAATATGAAATTGGTATCTTCATATGGCCAGTTTCTGACAAGGGTGACTAAAATTAGTATTTGGGACATAAGTACCTAATATTCATTGTAGCAAAATTAGATATGTAGTAACTTGCATGTTTTGGAATAATTATGGATCCATAATTATAGATCATTTATGTTAAAAAGTATTAAAGGCAGAACTGACATTAGTTTAGTGGTCTTTGAACACTCTGGCATGTTTTTGGAGAGATGATTTGAATCCCTCACGTCGATGAAATTCTTTTCCACAAAACAGTTCATTAAAGTATTAATTGTTAAAAATGCAAAATTCATTTATTAAGATATAAAATTGTTAAATATTATTTTATTAGATTTAGAATTTGCATTTCTAAAAGATACAGTAAATAAGTTAATGTTTATTATCATAGTATCGCCACATTAATAAAGAATTCCTATGAATCTGCATTTCATAAAAATGTTGCCAGAATGCCAATTAGTGAATCCTGGTCTATTCAAAAATTACTTGTATGTGTTTATATTAATATATGAAATAATTTTTGGAAGTTTTAAATTATGCAAATTAGTTTTTTTTTTGCATTAATATTTCAGTATGGTAAAGTATATTAGCAGTAATCATCCTTTGTTTATTAATGCATTAACTTTATGCAACAGATTTAATATTTTGATCATTATGCAAAAGCTAACAATTTCATTGAACTGCTGACTTGTATCAAGTTCATAACATGAAGGGTTCACAGATTTTACCCCAACATTACCAGCTAATTAAATCTTAACTATTTGAATGCATTGTTAGTAGAAGCTAATATTACACTAGGGTAGGTCAATATACTTTGTAACCATTATAGACAAAATATGTTACAACTTAAAGATATCGGTAGTTTCAATTTTCTAAACAAGAGAAGCTATGAACTTCCATGACATTCCACAGAGAAATGCTCAAAATAAACGGATAACTATTCAAGTAAGTTAGACTACAATGTTGCTAAGTAAATGCATTCTGTTTGGTTTAGGATATATCAAACATTAGGACACTCAAAAGGCATAGAGTAAGGTAGGATTCCTCCTGTTCCCCTACAATGCAAATAATTTAAATAATATCTGGGAATATCTACATACCTGCATTGAAGACTACAGATGTTTTATATTGCTTTCAAAAATATTTTGTGTGTAGTTTTTAAAAAACTTACTATGTTAAATGAATATTTTCTTACCGAAAAGTTAATTGTGTTTTTATCACTCCACTCACAAATATGTATACAGAAGTAATGGTTTTAATAATTAAAATCCACTCCTTTTTCAAAATAAATTCTTCGGTAGTTAACCATTATAACTTTGTATGCTTTTATATAAATCAAAATTACTTTTATATTCTTACACAACTGATATTACATAGAGGGATTAAATGAAATTTTTCTTGTTGGATGTTAACATTGAGGTATTTTCAAGTTTTTTCGGGGCTAAAAATTCAGACTTTTTCTTCAAATTAGTCAGTACTAAAATGTAAATGCTGAAAATTTATTCAGCATCAACACTGTTCACAAGTATCCAAATGTTTTTAATTTCTTTGTGGTTACTTTAATTTTTACAATGAAAACACCAAGAAAGAATTGAAGAATGTAAATTTTTGAAATTTTTCTTAAATGTATACAAATATGTCTTGGTCTCACTAAAATACTTTTTTTTTTTCTTTTCATCAAGTATTTTAACCACTATTAAGCTGTCCTTAATCCACAGGGCAAAGATAGGTGCAGATGAAAAAACGTTGCCCTATGGATTAAAGACAGCTTAATAGTGGTTAAAATACTTGATAAAAATCAACCGAGGGCTGTAAATTGCCCTGTGATACCTTTTTTTTCTTGTTTTGCTTTCTTTAAGCTACAGAATTCACCAACTTCAGTGTAACAATCATTTTTGGAAGCAAGAGACATCTATTTTTTGACTTTAATGAATTTTTTACCAGAACTTCTCTAATATTTTTCCATTATAAACTTTTGTCACTTTTTTTAGTTTTTACAATCACAGCATTTCACTACTTTTTCATACCCTTTTAAAAAATCCGATGTACCATTGGAAAAATGTTACCTTAGATGGATTTCTAAAATGCTGCAAAGCTGTTCTAGTTTTCCATAGAAGATGGGCACAGGAATAATATTTTGATCTTCAAGCATTATTATCAAGTCTATTATTTTGGAACATGTTTCACTCATACACTTTTGCTGAATTTTTGTTTTGAGTTAAATGTCTCTTAATTTCACAGTTAGCCTTTATACTAGCATTTTTTTACTTCCACTTATTGAGAAATTTCTCCATTGAATTCATGTATGCTTCACAGTAAGTCTGCTTTAATCCATGAATTGCATTAAAAAGTATGGGAATCAGGAACAATGCCCAAAAATTTTCCTTTGGATAAGAAATATATGCATTTTTAATTTTCTTCTCTTATGCACAAATGGCATATTTGTGAAGAGAATATTTATATTCTTTAGTTCAGAATTCAAAATGGGGCAGAATAAGAACTTCATATATAAATACATCAGAGTATGATTAATCACAACCTGACGACAAATGAAACGTCTCTATATTTGTTATTATGTTATCAGGAGGTTGTGGGATCATATCCCACTGAGCTCAAGACAATTTTTCTTCTAAAATTGATATTGATATTAAACTAAGAGTGATACCTTCCTTGACATTTGAACAGAAATGTCAAGAAATTTCTTCAATTTATGTCTTTATTTATCTTGCAGAATTGAACACCAAATAAGTCCCATTAAAAAAAGAATTGTACTGCTGAAGACCTCTAATGACAGTCTGACTGCAAATTCTTCCAGTAGCTTTATTCAGAAATGACCAGCTAATTAAGGTGATTTGCAGATCATTGTTGCAGTAACTGCACAGTGTAAAACTTCGAACATATCTTAGCTATCCAAAGTTTCATGAACTATTATAACAATATATTTTTCTGAAAGTGGTCTCTGCTCAATGTCAGCACACAGCAGGTTGTCTGAACCCACCATATATTTTTCTAGACATTTTTTGACTACTAAGTGACTTAGTGAACCATGCTTTTTCTATATTTACTTCCCACTCAGGACAACAATTTTTTCAACTAATTATTTCAAGTATTTCTTGTCTATAAGACTTTTTTCCTGTGATACTTTATTACCGAATTACTCTCTTATGTTTATCAAGCATTTTTTGAGCCACTGTCAGTTGTCTTTTGAAACTGGAAGATACCCCAGTATTTTTAGCACTCATTAACAGCTGCTTTATGTGTGTTTCTATACTCATTCTTTTAAAGGCTGGCTTTCTGTTCCCATTGCAAATGTCACAATATATTAGTGTCATTCACATAAAATGTATTGCTCTTAAAAGCTAAAGCATTATTTTAATTTTTCCTATTAACTTAGAAGCAGTTAGAGGGAATCGCAAAAAATTTGCCAGATGTTTCTATTCTATACCACTCTAGGCCAATAAATGTATGGCTTTGATACAGAGCAGAATGACTTCCATAAGTGTGAGAATTGTGTGTTTCAATATTAGTAAAACTAGTGTCAGACTCTCCTACTTCTGGTCCTCAGACCCAAGCAATTAATGTTAAGAATAAAATATTTTATCAGTCACATTTTCGACTGTAAACACATTTATTTACATGCTCCAAGCATCATTGTGCACTGTAAAGATAGTGTTTAAAAATAAAGTTCGATTTGAGGTGACGTTTGATATGCTTTGAAATGGACACTAATAAAGTGATGTTCAAATAAACACTAATTGCTCTAAAAGACGTAATTTAATTATTCTTCTCAATTTAGAACAGAAAGAGAGTTTATTAAGTGGAAATTTATAGCCCTGTGAAGCATTTGTAACGTGCTACAGCTATGTGTTAAGGCCAACTAATGAGTTACACCTCATGTATAGTGTTGCTTTGGCCAAGCAAGGCAGTGGGAAAGAATACATCAATTCCCGAGCTTGACAAATCACCTGAGGAGGTAAAGGGATAATGAATAAGAAGCGCCTGCTAAAGCAATATAACTTGCAGGAGAAATATTTTCATTTTGTGACTTTGGAAGATATATTTTTTTCTCCCCCTTCATTTGCCAGAAATACTGCAATTTTTGTTCTGTTTTACTAGTTTTACATTTTGGTCATGCACACACTGTACTTTCACATAAGTTTAATGGAAGAAAGAAAATGGCAAATTTCTGTATCAATGATATTATGTAGTAATGATGCATTATTTTCTTCTTGCAAGGTTTGTAAGTCATCCTTTGTGGTGTATGCTCAACATTATCTATCTGTAACTCCATGAAGAGAAGTTGGTCTAGTGAAAAGGTTGTTGACCTAGTAAGTCGATAATCTCAATTCAATTTTGAGATTGTCACACCTCAGATTTCTTCCATCTTCAAATTTTTGTCTACATACAATTCCAGTCTAAACTTAGTAGTGAGAGCTAAATTAGAGAATTAATCAGAGTAAATTAAAATTGAGCAAAAACTAAGAAGCTGAATTTATGTAGATTATGTTTAAGTGATAAGCTTTGAAATGACAGCAGATGTAAAGAACTTGAGTACAAGTATATTAGAGTAAAATGTAGTATAGAGATGAACAAGATTTAAGAATTCGAGTGAATCTGTGGAATAAAAATGAACACTAGTCTGTGTTGTTTAGCAGTAATGGCACTGGGGGCATTTTTTTTAGTGTCAAACTCTTATCTTTGCCTGTGCTGAGCTTTTCCCCATCTTGCATTTGTTACTGCATAGTGGATATGACGTTAAGCTGTAGACTCATTTACAGGAGACCTATGGTCTCTTTAAATTAAGGAACAACTCATTGGGTGTAAATATCCTCTTCTTCATCTATAGGTACCCAAAGCAAGATTTGGATTCAGGAGTAATTTTCCTCAGTCCTAATATTATCATTGAAGCTGTTAAAACTCTTTAGCCCAATATTCACAGAAAAAATTCATTGCTCAGCAACAGGGACATAGTTATGGAGGGAGGTTCCCCAGAGTAAAATGGAGTTGGCAAAATTCGAATTGACTTGGTAAAATTGAGGTGAGATGTAAAAATTGAGATTTTTTCTGTAAAATTATGGCGAGTTGGCAAAATTCGAAGCCACTTGCTAAAATACAGGTGAGTTGTGAAAATTGGGATTGTTTTTGTGAAATTAAGAGATTTGGCAAAATCTTGTTGTGTTGGCAAAATTGGAAGTGACTTTGTAAAATTGAGATGAGATGTAAAAATTGAGTTTTTTTCTGTAAAATTATGGTGAGTTGGCAAAATCGAGGGCAGTTGGCAAAATTCAAAGCCACTGGGTAAAATACAGGTGAGTTGCGAAAACTGGGATTGTTTTTGTGAAACTTAGGAGAGTTGGCAAAATCTTGGAGAGTTAGCAAAATTGGAAGTAAATTTGTAAAATTGAGATGAGATGTAAAAATTAAAATTTATTCTGAAAAATTATGATGAGTTCATGAAATCTAGGGGAGTTGTCGAAATGAGGCAATTTAGCTAAATCGAGTGCCTTTGGCAAAATTAAATTCGAAGACACTTCATAAAATGCAGGTGAATTGTTAAAATTGTGATTATTTTTCTAAAATTCAGTATAATAGGGAGAATCTAGGCAACTTGGCAAAATGTTGGCAAGTTGACAAAATTTAGGTGAGATGTAAAAAAAAAGGGAATTTTTCTGTAAAAATATGGTGAGTTAGCAACAAAATCGAGGAAAGTTACAAAACTTCTGGTCTCCCCCTCCCCCACTGAACAATATCTTGGGAACATTCCTGAAGAGACAATTAAATATGCGTACTTATTTCCTCAGTTGGCAAAATTTGATCTCCGAGTTGGAAAATTTTCGTTCTCTGCCCTCCCCCCCCCCCCCCCACCACCACCATAGTCCTTCACTACACCCCTGCTCATCAATGAATGTAACCCAAATTTTCTTATTTTTAGAGCCAGATAATTTACTTAGTTGGAAGTGCAAAAAGTTGCATCTTTTCTTTTAAAGTGCACTACAATAAGACAAAAATTTAAATTTTCTAGTAATAAAATATTTATTGGAGTGAATTGCAACATTTTATTTGTGAAATATGTGCAGTTATTTTTTATAACGGTTTTTTAGAGAGCATGTAATTTTTTTTTTTTTCTGTATACTGTTTATACATTATTTTAGATATATTTCTATTGAAGAGTGTGCCGCCCTTCTATGGACTAGGTGAATGTATTCTCTGGTAGTAAACTTTAATTTTAATATACAAGGGAGTTTTGTGCATTAAGAGCTAATCTTAAACTGTCATATTAAGAAGAGATAGCAACAAATTCTAGAAATACAGTTTGTTTCTAAAATTTCAATTATTTGATACTGTCAAAGCATTGAAATATTCATTTTCCCTCTAATTAACTTAGAGTGCTTCAAATAATCTATCACTCCTAATTGACTTAAAGTATATTGAAGCTTTTATTATGCTAGAAGAATGTGGTTGGTGCTCTGCTGTATAATAGAACCATAGAAAATGATTCGTCATAATGCTGTTAGTATTTAGAGAATTGGTAAGTTTCTGAAAGAATATTAATTGTGCTAACTCAAAAGTTTCAAGCTATAGATTTCAAAAGTACAGAAGCAATACTTTTTAAATCAGATCATAATTGACTGTTTATCCTACCATACTAAAACAATGATTTTGTAACTTTCAAAGATGTCTTAGTAATAGTATTTAAATTAATTTTCTAAAATTATTCTGTTTCATATTTGAAGGTTATATTTGTGTGTTGAGTAAAATAGTTTTTCAAACCTTTAATCCTCAGATGATTAAAATGGGGTCATTTTGGACTCCATTATACAAAGATGGTATGGGTAGGATGAAAAACTTTAAATTGATTTTATAATTTAGTTCTCATATGTAGTACCATCATAACATTTTGCATAACCTTATCTGCAGAGGAAAAGAGGGCAATTGTTATTCCACAAAACAAGAAGTATTTTCTGCAACCACATCTGACTCTTTTTGCTCCAATCGCAAGAAATGTAATTGCATCATGTAATCAAAATTGTAAAATACAGAAGAGAAAATTCAAACTTAATTCAACTATGTTTATTTTCATTAAAACATTATTGCAAAATAAATATAGGTATTATTCTCTTCTTACAGAAACAGGGAAAGAAAACTTAGAAATTTTACACACTTAATCATGAAAACGTTCATACATTAATAAATTAAAAAAATCTGAATTCAATAGAAACCATGGATCAGACTTCAATATGAGTAGTGCAATCCATCAGCAACAGAATAAATAAAATTTGTGGAGCAACTTGCCCTGAGCTTTTATAAAAAAAAAAACCCAGTGGAAATTTAACCCTTTTCAGTCCAAATTATTTTTTGGAATTTGAAGCTATGAGGAGATGGTACCAGCTTATGGCAAATACACATAAATGTAGCAGTATATAGTGTCGAACTCAGTTTGACAGTGGCCTTACTACAAGCACTAGGGCTGTTGAGTCTGACTCCATGAATATCTTGTAAGGGTTCAAGGGTTCTGCATGTATGTATACAGTAAAGCAACACAGTAAATAGGATCTGACCCATGCTATTGCAAAAGCGTTAGAGTTTAGTGGGTATAATCTGTACTTCTTACCATATCCTGTTTGTGAAATACATATTCCTAAAAATTTTTAGATTTATGATTTTGTTCCTGCAACCAACTTGCCTGTACAGTTGATAGTTCCAATGCACCAAAAATGCCATTACAGTGATATTTCAGAACAACATTCACAAATGCAAAATAATTGTTTCATAACTACATAGTTTTTTTATTTAAAAAAAAAAATACTGTTCAAGTTGCAGATTTGTACGGAAAAAAACAAGAAGATTTTATGATGATAAACGGCCCAGTAGACTAACTTTTGCCAAATCTTTTCCACAGATTATATGTCTAATACACTTCATATCTATATTTGATTTCAGACTCAAAAATATACATAATTTATTGAATAAGCTTTTATTTCAATCTAGAGCAACAGCTGTACAGTCAGTGAGGACTTGTTATATTTAGGAAAGACTAAAAATTATGCACCGATTTGGAGCTCCGTTTGTTTTGAATAGATCAGAATGACTTGGTGACAAGATATTTCAATTCAGTCTATGTAAAACGTTTAAGGGGACACCACCACTAATACTGTTTTAGACGAACATTGTAAGGCCAGTTCACCAGTCTTGTAGAGTTAAAGTTCAAAAATAAAGGTAAAGTTCATTGACTGAGAATTATTAAAAATGGACTCAGTTTAATACAAGATGATTGTCCATCGAAAATATCTCGTCCAGGTGCAATTGTAGTATCCGTGCACCTAATCACATATCTCTGGTGTAGTTAAAGACTAAAAAGGTCCAATAGCTCAAGAAATTAAATTATTACAGGTCCAACTAATTTTTTGTGTTCATTCCATTATTCGACATACATACCGTCAAGCCACATTGTTTAGTATTAGAAATTGTCTTGGATCAGTTTGAGATTTGTTATGCTTTAATTCCAGTTGCATATGACAATAACAAATATTGTTCAAAAAGAAATTTTAAAGTAAAAAAACTTTAAATGTGAGGGTGGATTTGTTTAATTATTAATATATTTTTTCATATTTGGCATACACTAAACTATGTGGGTTCTTTTTCTTTAAGATGAAACTATGTGATTTTTATTTCTGTACAAGAAATAGGAAAATAAGTAAAAAAGTAATAAAGACACTAGCCTTCAAAATCTGTTAGCGATATAATAAAAAACTTATGAAATTCAATTGTATACATTTAAATATGCATTTTTGCAAGTAAAAAGATAACCCAACTGAAAGTAAATGTAACATATTTCAATTAGAAACCAAAATTCAGTACATTTCTAATAATATGATGCACTCAATCATTAAGCAGCTGATTCAAACTGACCAGATTTAAGATAAGAAGTTGATATAGAAATCAAAACCACATTTAAAAAAAATGCTTAATAATTATTCCATCTCTATGCCTGAATGCTAATGATACTATTGTAACGTTTTCATATTGAGGCTTTTAAAATACCATTACAAAGTTATACTTAATAATCCATAGTAAGTAGACCCGGATCTAAGAACGGAAATGGGGAGGGAGGGGGGACAAGAAACTCTATTGAATCGGAAAAATGTAAAAAGTGGGTCCAAGAGACTGGATTTCAAATGAAGTAAAAACATTTCCCCTCCGTTTTATAAGGTTTCTTGAAAGATGCATAAATAAGTTTAATTATTTTTTTGCCTCTACTCTTACTAGCATTTTGAAAGAATGGATCATACCAAGATCTGGCCCTAATAGTAAGCATCGAACGTTTTTTGTAAGATTTCTAAGGTGGACATATCCTATAGACCAGGCGTGTCCAACCCGTGGGCCGAATGCGGCCCTGGACAGCTAGTAATGTGGCCCACAAAATCGTAAAGTTTACGACATAAGCTTTCAAGATGATTGTGATTTTCAGCGAGTTTTTGATATCCCACTAGTTTTATGTTGCCCTTTTTTTAATTTTATAATAGAAAACATTTGGAAATAAATGAAGTTTTATTATTCATATACATTAACTATATTATATATTTTATGTGCAGCCCAAAACAATTCATCTTCACTCAATGTGGCCCAGGGAAGTCAAAAGGTTAAACACCCCTGCTATATACTATAATATGTAAAAAAAAAACATTCTAATACATACTAATTGCCCTGGATATCTTTTGTGCAAGGAGAATTCTTTTTGTAAATAAAAGAAGTGAATAATTCTTGGTTTGTTAAGTAAAATAGGAACTATTCAAGACGAGGGCCGTCAAGACTTGGTAAATAAGTAGCTTTTCACTTAATTGAATATTTTGCAAACATATATTCAGCTGTATTTCCATTTTCACCACTACAACTCTAAATTTATGCATAATAAATATTCATAGGAGAGAGAATTGGTTCTGAAACCTCTCAGTGGTATTTCATGTACGTTAAGTTGTATACTGGTCTTGGAATTTCAACCGTAATTGTTCTGAAATGACCAGGTTTGAGGACATTGAGATTACCTTCACATGTTTATCATATTTTTTGCTCTTTCGAAAAATAATTTCCTAAATTCTTAAAACTTAAAATTTGTATCACTGTTTAGATTTATCAACCCATGAGTATATCCAGAAATGTTTTGATTAAAGAGATTCAGAGAAATAATTGACATAACTGGAAATCGAGCCCAGACCCCCTTATTACATGTTGGATGCTGTAACCTGTATAGCTGTCATGCCGTCATTTCCGGACCCAACTGATTCCCAGTCATGTCAATCCTTTCACTGAACCTCATTCAATATCTCTGTGGTAGAGTGGTTCTCAATCATTTTCAATGTATTAGTGAAATATTTCTCAAAATTCACTGAACTAGTTTGTTACTACGTCTTATTACTAACTATACCTTTAGATCTAGTATATATATAAAAGTTGTTCGAATCACACATTTTGTAAACTATGTAAAATTTTTCTGCAGACCAACTGGGAAAGGGCCATGTGCCACTCATTGGATGCTGGGTAATTTACTCCTGAGTACACCTTTATGTAATACTCAGTGGACTAAATATCCAGGTCACAAGGCTCAGAATAATTGATTGGGAACCACTGGCATTGAATTTGTATTTAATAATAATAGTTTTATTGCAGGAAAAATAGTGCGACTTTCCCAACATCAATGAAAGAATGTCTAGAATGTTTGTTGCATCACTTAGTAGTGAAATATGTTTCACATCATCCGGTTGATAGTAGAAAAAATATTCTTAGCATGAAAGGCTGATTGTAAAGGATCTGGAACTGGCGGCATGATAGCATAACAGGTTAAAATCTTTCAGCATGTAACTAGGATCTGGGTTCGATTCTCAGTCACGTCAGCCATTTCTATGATCCTACTTCATTATAAAATTGTCTATCAAGATTTCCGGTATTCAGCAATGTAGTTTCATAAAATCTATTAAAGGTCTATTGTAATAATGCCAGATGAGCATTTTTTTAAGAGTAGCCGAGCAGTATTTTTGTTTGTCAGTCATTACTAATCTAATCCTATTCTACCTTAAAAACTTCTTTAGAGTTTTCTGAGCTGTATTATGCAGTTCTGATTGGGTACAGTTCACTTTTATACCCTAATTCTTTTGGTGCACAGTAGAAGTAAATAATATGTCGATGCTTTATTTTCACAAGATCCTGTATATATTCATTATAGTAAGCAACAAACAGAAGGATGTAATCAGGACTAGCTCAAGGTATGTTTGCACCCCATTGCAAAGTCCCCTTTTCAGACATTTTGCACATGCGGTACTCACAGTTCGCCAACGACAAAATTAAGAAAAGAAATGAGTAAGAACTCTGAACCAGTCATTGGTGGAAATTTTCGTAGTAAAAGTAAGTTTGCGTACAAAAATAGATGGAAATTTAACCAAAAATGTTAATATAAAGACATAAAAAATTTAAGATTTTTAAATTGACTAGAGGGTAATTTTTTTTTCTCTAACTCTTAATTCGTTACACTAGAAATAATTTAAAAACTACAATTATATCACAGTGCTGTGTGGTAAAATGTTAAGCTTTCTGATCTAGGATAATCATGAATAATATGGTATCGATGAAGTTTGTTATTCTTGAGTTGTAGTTTATCCATCGGATGGTATGCACAGGAATGGCAATAAGAAACAAAAGACTAAAGAGTGGTACTACCTGAGCAACTTACAATGTGCCTGTAGTGATGTGTGATAAAAGCTAAGAATTTTATTCGATATGCATTAACGATTAACTTTATGCCGATACACTGTCTGTCTTATGGCATGGCCATTGTTTTAATTGCTAAATAACCTAATCCCAAGTTTCTTCCTGATTCAATCATTTAAAGTATGCTAAAATGACTGATTTATTATGGATTCTGTCATAATTTTTGTGCTAAAACTAATAAATTTTAAATAAGTTCTATGTAAATGAATGACGAGATTATTTTAATTAAAATATATTTCTAAGCTATCTTCTGATAGATTTTCGAATTGCACTCCAAAACCGAATCCAAGTTTTCTCAATAATACAATACGAGCTTATATGTAAGTATTTAAAGTACTTATTAATTTTTATATTATTCATCTGCTAATCAACATGATGCTCGTCCCATGGCCGAGCGGTTAGCACGCTTGGCTACAGATCTTAGGGATCTGGGTTCGAGCCCCGGGTAAGGCATGGTTGTGTGTGTTGTTTTTCTGCTGAGGTCCTGCCATCCTCACAGACCTTCTACTATGGCATTATAAGCTGACAGTCTCCTGTCAGACCTCTGTGGCAAGCAGCTGCTTGAGGTGGTATTTATTTTTATTATTTAATCAACATGTTTTGAAAGAGCAATAATATAAAAATTATTAAACGCTTTTTTGTTAATACGAAAAAATGTATTCCTATGATTAGATAATATCGAAGCCAATATTAAAGTAAAATAATTTAATTCTGTATGACACTGTTAAATGTTTTTAAGCACTTCAACACATGGACCATGCTATCAAGTATCAATAAATATTAAAGAGAGATTTACGTATCATGCCGTAGAGGATGGGAAGTAACAGGAGCTTGTTGGAATGCTTTTGGTGAGAAATATAAAATTCGACGTTCTTGCCGGCAAGTGACGTCTCAGTGGAGATTAAGATAATGATGACTGCTGCCAATGGGCCACCCGCATTGGCGAATGACTTGGCAGCAGTCATCATTATCTTAATCTCCACTGAGACGTCCTTGCCGGCAAGAACGTCGAATTTTAAATTTCTCACCAAAAGCATTCCAAGAAGCACCTGTTATTTCCCATCCTCTACGGCATGGTACGTAAATCTCTCTCTAATAATTATTGATAATTGATAGCATAGTCCATGTGTTGAAGTGCTTAAAAACATTTAACAGTTCCATAGAGAATTAAATTACTTTAATTATTGCACTGTGTAGCTCTACTGTAATTTTTGGAAGCCAATATTGAATATCTCAAAAGATACTATACAAATGTAGAGATAGCAGAAGGTTTTGTTTAATAAAAATAAGTATGAAGCTTTTAGTTAGAAGTCTCTTTGAATAGCACAACCATAAAAAAATTGAATAGAGGTGGTATAGTATGAGCAAATAGTTTTAAACAAGCTCGATGTATTTTTTTTTATCATTTAAAAGTTTATACGCAGTAAAAGTTCTATTGTGTTTAAGCACTTTTGCGTAACTTTCATGATTTTACGTTTTGCCAATATACAGTAGAATACATCTGTGATAAAGGTGATTTTATAAACTGATGTTATTGCATGTGTAGAACTCATACTACAGAGTACTATTGTGATTTGTCACAACTAGCAAATCGTAATGCATAAAAAACATGCCTTGATGTATAAATGTATTATTTAGTTTATAAATCTGTCAAAAGCTGTTGTTTGAGATTATATAGTTTTGATTTTTTAACAAAAATTCCCACCAATATAATAAGGGTAATTAGTAATTCATGTAAGGCAGTAATCCTTTCAAAGTGTACTTAAACATTTTTGATCTCCATTGCTGTTGAGATGACGTATGGAAGATGTTTATTATTAAAATTGTTGAAACAAACTCAATACAAATGTTGGTCTAATAAAATATCTAAAGTATATAACATAAATTGTCGTTATAGTGTTATCATTTTCTTGATTGAAGTTGTATTCTACAAAACAAGGGAGGGAAGAAACCTAGGTGTTTTCTTTCTTTCTATTAATATTTTAGCTAGTTTGTCGCGGTTTCTCGTGCAAAAATATCCCCCCCCCCCCTTTCCCACTGAATTTTACCATTTTATGACTTCTGATGCTGGAAAGCCGACTAATGCAGTGGTTTTGGAATTTTTTCCGAATATGGTCCACTTGAAGTAAGCTGTGAAGTTCGGAGGGCCAGAAATCTGTGCTACCATCGATTGATCGGTGCAAGAAATGACAATAAAACACCGATTTGAACTTGCAGCAGTCGACCATTGACTTCATAAATTGTCATTGTGTACTATCACTGAATTAATGGGTTATTCGGAAAATACAAAGAGTAATTTTTTTTAGCACCCATTGAACCAAAATTAAAATATCAACTATCACTAGTTTTCTCTGCCTCACAAGACTCGTGTGGCGAAGCGCTGTGATCAATCTAAACTCCCCATCCACCATAGTCGACCACCAAAATTTATAATATAGCATGAAACATTCATTTCCACCCATTTGAAGTTCTGCAATTTTACAAAAATGCCCTCTAACTGTGGAAATTACAATTATTCGGATATTCGGACAATGCGAATCTTAATATTTCATTAGTACCACCTATACCAGGGGTGGGCAAATAGCGGCCCGCAGGCCACATTCGGCACGCTAAGAGTTTTTTGTGGCCCGCCAAGACAGTCAGAAAAATCCGCTCTGAACCGAGATTTCCTTCCCGTGCGCGACCGAAGATTCGTCTCGTATTTTCCACTAGGACGGCCACGTCAATACGCATGCGCAGTGTAGATACGAAAACAATTGCCCACCCCTGACTTATACAATCCAAAAGTAATTTGTAATAAGTTGAGTGGTTAGCACGCTTGGCTACTGATCAAAGAGATCTGGGTTTGAGCCCCGGGTAAGGCATGGATGCTTGTGTTGTCTTCTGAGGTCTCTCCTTCCTCACAGACTTTCTACTATGGCGAATTAGACTAACAGTAGTATCCTGTCAGACCTCTGTGGCAAGCAGCTGCTTGAGTGAATAAGACGACTAGATTTCAGGGTGGGTGGGGATGACTTCAGATGCCCAAAAATAGCACATACGTGATGTCAGTATGGAATATAAGTCTCCGTCGGCTAAAGAGCCCTGTCTTTTTTTTTTGTGCCTCAGAGCTCTCCGGGGCAAATACTGTTCTTCGACAAGAGCTAACTTTTCCTCGAGTAATGACCGACGGTTTGCAATGCGTCTCCCTAAAGCATCCTACATATTTTCGATGGAATTTAGGTCGTGATCTTGTTGGTTAGGCCATTCGTTGGATATTTGCACTTTCTAAATGCTCCTTAACTAGGTTAGCTCTATATTGACGATCATTGTCCTCCATAAACAGGAAATCAGCGCCAACTGCACCCCTAAAAAGTAACATAGGGAAGAAGGATCGCTACCTCTGAGCAATTATGGAGGCTCCATGAATAGGGAGTGTTATTCGCAGTTTCCCCAACTGGGGGAGACTATCGGACTGTGCAGGTAATGCCTCGAGAGTTTTTATAGATCAAAGGTCAGACATATCGATCACTTATGAATATAGCTAATTTATGAGAACTGTCGAGGCATCAGCTGAACAGTCTCGTAGTCTCCAGTGGTTCCAAAAATTCTGTGTCAATTTCGATGGCTCTTGTGGAAGAATGGGATTTATTGCCTCGGAAGGGTTGATGCCATATGTGCATATTTTCGGGTCTCTAAAGTCTTTCTGCGTATCTCGAAAACGTTCATAACCTTTCAAATAGTAACTGGAGAGATTATGCGACTGCACGATTGATTCCTTGATACTTGTCATAGGTCATTGACCTATCAATTAGTTGGGAATCAAACTCTGATCAGTGAAAAAGCTTGAAATATCAATTGCGCAATATCATTCTACCCAGCATCACATCATGGAAAAAGCACATAATCGAGGGAAGAGGAATTCGCAGGGTCAGCAGCACTCCCAAAATTTTAAGATGGTTAAAATTCATGAGATTAAGATTTAAGAATGAATTTTTATGCTTTCTGTTTTGTTTCTAGTCCTTTTATTATTTTCATATATATATGCATATAGTCGTAAATTTTACTGGAAGTATATAAAAGACACTAGCCGCTCGTTAATCCGGATGAATTAGGGAAGGAGGGGTACGGATTAGGGAAGCAAAAGATGGCCCTTAAAGATGAAAAGCTTCGAACACAAATAAATGAAAAATTTATATTAACGACCTTAATTTGAATAGAATGAAATATGTATGTAAATGTAGAGTCACTTTCTCCTCTTATGATACTGAGTGTTTGTCTCAAACACACTAAAATTTGAGTTTTTAAAAAAATAATAAAAAATCAGACATTGCACTTTTTTAGTGTTTATTTAAAAAATAAGAAAATGGCGGCACATTTATTCATCAACAGATGACTTAAAAATATTCGAAGGAGGTTCAGGAATAATGGCTCTCGAATCTAAAAAATATATATCAAATTCTTTAGCAATTTTTCTTTCAGAAACACCTTTCTCAAGTTGTTCTGTCACTTTCAACTTCTTAACGATAATTAAAGTAACATGTTTTCTTTTTATACCACTTTTCAACTGCTTAGGACGCATAATTAAATAAAATATTTTAATCTAAATAGTAGAACACAAATTATGCACAATAAGCAATAAAGCTGGTCAGTCAGAGCCAACACTCCAAACGAAACACGTTTGTTGATCGTGTTGAGCAATATCGTCCGTGCCTCAAACCGGATTATCTGTATTCGGACTAGCGAGGGTTAACTGTGCTAACATCTCAATCAACTATATAAATATCTCGATTTTCAATATTTAATGAGTTATGGAAGTTTGAATATTTAGCAATAGTAATGCCAGCCACAAAAACTGATTTCAGAAGTTAATTAAAACAGTAATAAGCAGGCCCGGATCTAGAAAGAAATCGAGAAGGTGGGGGGGGGACTGCGGCAAGAAACATAATCGAGCCAGAAAAATGTACAAGGGTGTGCTACAGACTGGATTCCCAATGCTTTATAACAGTTCCCCTTTCGTTTTACAGGTTTTAAAAAATTTCTTGATAAATGCATGAAATATAAATAAGTTTAATAATTTTTTTCCTTTATTACCATTATTAGTACTCTGAAAGCGGGGGGGGGGGACCAATCGTAGGTCAATGACCAATCAATTACATATTAAAATATATCAAACATTGCGTCATGAATAAAGGTATTAGGCTTGAAAAGAAGAGCAAAACCACAAAAAGAACAAACAAGAAGAGTTGTGGAACAAAATAGGTTTATTGTCATAATGGAATTGACGCTATGTTGATACAAGTCAACGTGGTCCTGGTCATTAAGGCATTTAACATTGCACTGCAGGGTGATTTCTCCTTGAAACATCACAAGCAAAGCTGATCAGTCAAGGCGTCTTCCTGTAGCACCCAACACACTTTCACAGATGAGCTCTCAGTTGAATCAAACAGTTCTCGGAATGAATCATCTTTCTACCAGAAATTAATCATAAATATATTAGTAAATAAATAAATAAAGTTAATATTACTGATTTACATTAGAGTAACTTTATCTTTAAACATGTACAGTCGCTCAAAAAATATCCGAACACTATGGTTAATTACAGAATTCAGAAAAATATCTGGCAACGATTTTTTTAGGAATTAGTGATCTGGCAACCGTGTAACATGACACGAATATCATCTCTGTGATATATCATTACATAGATCGCAACTGGAAGACTATAAAACATGTCGCGCTCTTGACACTAAAATTGGAACAATGGATTGATATTGATACAATACATCCGTCCTCAACAATTAGGTTGCATTGGGAGTGCTTTATAAGTAAATAATATTCTTTAAATTATCAGTGATTATTTCACACTAAAATTAGACAATATGTATTGGCATTGATATATGACCTCTCTGTTCTACCATTACACACGATGCATTGGGAGGGATTCATATGTAAACATTATACATTAACTGTCGAATATTTGACACGAAAATTGGGCCACATGTATTGGTACTGATACCTTTATATGTAAACACTATTCCTTTAACTATCATGTCATAATTTGACACAATAACTGAACCCCCTGTGTTGGTATTGATATATCGCCTCTGTTCTCTACCATAACAGGTTGCATGAGAAGGGCTTTCTATATGTAAAAAAAGGGGGGGGATTTTAATTTTCGAGTCAGTATTTAACAATAAAATTGTACACTATAAAAAGATTAGTATTTATATATCACCCCGGAATTAACCATTACACAGGTAGCATGGGGCCCTCCCCATGGGCGTCCACAGAGGGGGGCAAACGGGCACTTGCCCACCCCCGGAATCGAGTAAAATTTCTTGTTTCAATTAACTCTTGCTTCCTCCGTGCAATCATTACAATGGTACATTATAAGGTTAAGCGTACTGTAAATTTATATACATTATATATGTGCTTTTGTATTGATGCAATACTGTATTCTATAATCTACTTGTGAAAGAAAAACCCAAAATAATTAAATAAAATTTTATTGATGAAATTATTTGTCTCCAAGCTTCCCCCCTTCCCCTGGAAAATTTTCTGCAGATGGTCATGGCCCTCCACATGCTACCTATACAGTATAATCTATGTGCAATAATATGAAAGAAATAGGCCTTTAACAATCAAGTGTGTATGACACTACAATTTGATCCCCATTCACTTATATCACTTCCGTGCTATATCAGTAGTAAGTACACTTTTTTATAAAGGGAGAGGAAAAGTTCCTTCCCCCTTCCCTGTGTGCTCCCTGGATGGTTTTTGTTGTTAGGTTTCCTACTTTTTAGGAGGGGCGTGTTCGAAATGACGTCATCGCTGCATGTTCGCTGGAAGCTTGACAGGCCGTGACTACAGATTTTTTTTCTGAGAGTTCGACATCCTAGGATTGGGCTACGAATTTTATTGGTTTTTTTCCCCTTCACGAACGGTTCACACAGGTGGTCTCTAAACGCAATAGCATCAGTAAAAATGTCAGAATGGAAAGGTAGGTCCAGATTCTATCGCTCTTATTTTTTCATGAGTGTTATTCCTATTCTGGGAGGTCCTCTCTTTCAAGTCGAGGTGCTTTGAAGAGCATTGGGAAGGGGTATTGTACTTAAGAAACATAACAGCTCCCTACGACAATGCTCTTGAAAGAAGCGTGTCTCTGAATAGTCACTATGGACCAATTGCTTCGAGGGCGGCTCTGTTGACAAAATAATTATAGTCGACATGTTACCTGCTACTTAAACAGGTAAGCCTAACAATAGGGAGGGTGACAATGTCCTTCGGGGTCCCTGCAGTAAGAGTTGCGTTGTTCAACTCCTAAACGTGAAAATAAGCACGAATGTAACAACCCAAAGAGGTGTGTCTCTGAACAGTCCCCATATCTGTCACCTAGTATCCGATTGTTGACGAAAAAGTCCCGTAACTCATGTCATCAAAGGAGAGGGAGGAAGTGTTCGCTGGAGGCCGGGTGCAGTAGGTAATACAAGTGGATGTTCAATAAACCAGGATACTGAATGACATAATGTGAGAGCACTAAAGGAGGTGTGTCAGAAAGCCTGTTCTATCGAGAAATTATTATAGGGGACTGACACTTAGCCAGGTATGTGCACTGATAACAATGTCCTTTTGGGAAGCTTCTTAGTCGGGGGTCCTTCAAGGGGGTGTAACGTCCACTCAGAAGGGTCATTACTTTTTACCGAATCTTACCCAATGGCACATTCTGTTTTACAGAAGGGAGGCTACTGACAATGAATGGAAGTCTTGGGCTGGCGATAAGAAAGTCCCAAGGGTAGTTCTTCCCATCCGAGCGTTGCTCAATTACAACAGAAGCGGGGGAGGTAACGAAAAACCTTTAACTCACGTCGGGGAGAATGCATCCCTTCACCCACTGTACACTTGCAAACAAGCGGTTTGCAATGACAAAGACGGCGTGGAAATGCAGCAGTTATTCGGAAAGTGGGAAACAGGATTGTAACGAAGCATTAGCAGTAATTAAGACCCCGAGGCATCGAAAGGGAACTGCCTTCACTTAACGCGGGCCAAGTCTGACAGATTCATCAACAAACCTCAAAATAGATTTAAAACATCAGACAAGGAGATTTTGCATAACTCAAGAAGAAGAAAGCTTTTGTTAAATTTCAAACAAACGTATAGAATAAAAGTGGAATATACTTACGCGTTTTAAGAAAAATTAATTTGTAATCAGACTTTTAGAACGATTAACAGGTTCACGTAATGCTTCAAAAGAGATGCAAAGGACAAAAGTCATAACTGAAATGCAAAAGATGGAAACGTTTAACCAATAAAGTAAAAAGGCATAAAGGAGTCTTTGGTAAAAAAGCACGACCGAGTGTAAGGTACGCGAAATAGAAACTCCGTTCAAGATTAAAAGCAGGGCAACAACTAAAATACGTTAAACGGGGTCACACTTATGCACGCTACGTAATAAAACTGACTTTTCTGGAGAATTGCAATACTGAAAAGATTTTAATCCCCCACTGCAACTTCCGAAATAGTGTGGTCTACGGTTTGAAAAAGAGGCTGATTTTACCCTGCAGAATCATTCCTTACGAGCCCAAGTGCACCAGGGGTGTACATACGGGTAAATTTCCAGTTTTGATTTAATTCATATTTCTGAGGGGAGACAAATAATTTTTCACCATAACACATTTGATTTAGAGGTGACATAAAACTTCGGTACTGAAGCAAAAGTCTAGTTAAAATGCAAAGGATGGAAGAATTAAACCGAAAAGAAAAAGTATTGGATGTATATAATAAAAATGCAGGAAATCAAACGGTAAAATATCCAGTAAAAAGATATAAAGGAGTCTTTGGGAAAAAAAGCACGCAAAATGAAAACTCCTTTCAAGATTAAAAGCACAACGCTCAAGTAAAAATATGTTTAATGGTGTCATACTTAGGACCCTGACGTAATAAACGAATGACCGGAATCAACTACCTCCTAGCGAAAACATGATGGAACTTATAATAACAAAAGGAATAAATGTTTTTCCAAAGTAAATAGACAATTTTTAAAATACAAAACTCCTCAGGAGTCAAAACGCATTTGTGGAGATATTAAGAAAACATAAAGTATTGGTAAAGCAATAGGCCCAGCTTAACACTGACATATAATAAACCCGTTAAGAATTATATTTAGACACTATAATCATGCAAGGCATAATCACTATAACAAATTTTGTGCATGTATCCATTTCATAATTAATTTTTTAAAAAGATTTCTTTATGACATTGTTATGTTTCTTTCATGCTTATGTTATGAGGTTTGACAATAATCTCAAAACGTATTGATTATAGTGTTAATAAAACTGATTTTCCCCACTGTCATGTACATTGGGTAATAGAGGACTCTCCATTTTGAAAGACTAATTGATTTTTCCGCCAGAATCACGAGACCAGCGCATAGGGTTAAAATTTTAATTCATGTTATGCAGGGAATTCATGTTACAGGGAAATACCTATTTGCCTCGCCTGCGTAATGTGAATTAAAATTTTAACCCTATGCGCTGGTCTCGTGATTCTGGCGAAAAATCAATTAATCTTTCAAAATGGAGAGTCCTCTATTACCCAATGTACATGACAGTGGGGAAAATCTGTTTTATTAACCCCATAATCAATACGTTTTGAGATTATTGTCAAACCACATAACTAAAGCATGAAAGAAACATAACAATAAGTCATAAAGAAATCTTTTTAAAATTAATTATGAAATGGATACTCGCACAAAATTTGTTATAGTGATTATGCCTTGCATGATTATAATGTCTAAATATACAGGGTATCCATAAAGTCTCTTCACAATTTAAAAAATTTATTAAAAAATTAAATTAAAATGTAAATATTTGGAAATTATTACAAAATGAGAAGTAGGTATTGAAGTTTTTTTCCTTCATTTAATACACCTCTATATGGGCACCATTAGTTGCACGAAGCACATCAAGTCAGTACTCGATTTCTTGCCATGTTCGCTGTAGCATAGCCTCATTGATCATTTGCTTTGCATTGCATCGATCATCAGTGATCTTTTGCTTTAGGTCAGTGATGTACCGTGTCTTTGTTCGATACACGATTGGGCCATCCCTTCCAATCCACCGGTCTGGAAATGTTTGATTTAGGAACCCACGGACTTGCAGTCCCCAATGTGGTGGTGCACCATCTTGCTGGAAAATGATGGTTGATTGAAGGTCATCTAGTTGTGGTGCCACATATTCAGTCAAAAGGTCAAAGTAAACATTTGCAGTAATTGATGCCTCGTTGGAGAAAAATGGACCAAGGATTCGATTGCACATGATCCCACACCACACATTAACCTTTGGACTATCTCGGTGAAGTTCACTGGTCACATGGGGATGTTCTGATCCCCAGATTCTCACATTATGTGTGTTCAGTTTCACTGAGACATGAAAGGTTGCCTCATCACTAAAACAAACTCGGGTGAGGAACGTTTCATCCTCAGAAATTCGTTCCAGCATGTTAACTGCAAACTCTTTTTGTCTTGGTTTATCATTTGGCTCGAGTGCCTGTAAGAGTTGCATGTTCCGAATAACTGCTGCATCTCCACGGCGTCTTTGTCATTGAAAACCGCTTATTTGCAAGTGTACGGCGGGTGAAGGGACTCATTCTCCCCGACGTGAGTTAAGGGTTTTTCGTTACCTCCCCCGCTTCTGTTGTAATGGAGCAACGCTCGGATGGGAAGAGCTACCCTTGGGGCTTTCTTATCGCCAGCCCAAGACTCCCATTCATTGTCAGTAGCCTCCCTTCTGCAAAACGGAACGTGTAATTGGGTAAGATTCGTTAACAAGTAATGACCCTTCCGAGTGGACATTACGCCCCGTTAAGGACCCCCGACTAAGAAGCGTCCCAAAAGGACATTGTTATCAGTGCACATACCTGGCTAAGTGTCAGTCCCCTATAATTATTTCTCGATAGAACAGGCTTTCTGACACACCTCCTTTAGTGCTCTCACATTATGTCATTCAGTGTCCTGGTTTATTGAACATCCACTTGTATTACCTACTGCACCCGGCCTCCAGCGAACACTTCCTCCCTCTCCTTTGATGACGTGAGTTACGGGACTTTTTCGTCAACAATCGGATACTAGGTGACAGATATGGGGACTATTCAGAGACACACACCCTTGGGTTGTTACATTCATGCTTATTTTCACGTTTACGGGGTGAACAAACCAATTCTTACTTTAGGGACCCCAAAGGACATTTTCACCCTCTCTATTATTAGGCTTACCTGTCTAAGTAGAAGGTAATGCGTCGACTATAATTATTTTGTCAATAGAGCCGCCCTCGAAGCAATTGGTCCACAGTGACTATTCAGAGACACGCTTCCTTCAAGAGCATTGTCGTAGGGAGCTGTTATGTTTCCTAAGTACAATACCCCTTTCCAATGTTCCTCAAAGCACCTCGACCTGAACGAGGGAACCTCCCAGAATAGGAATAACACTCATGACAAAATAAGAGCGATAGAATCTGGACCGTTAACCTACCTTTCCATACTGACATTTTTACTGATGCTATCGCGTTTAGAGACCACCTGTGTGAACCGTTCGTGAAGGGGGAAAAACCAATAAAATTCGTAGCCCAATCCTAGGATGTCGAACTCTCAGAAAAAAAAACTGTAGTCACGGCCTCTCAAGCTTTCAGTGAACACACAGCGATGACGTCATTTCGGACACGCCCCTCCTAAAAGGTAGGAAAAAAAGTAGCAACAGAAAGCATCCAGCGAGCACACAGGGGAAGGGGGAAGGAACCTTTCCTCTCCCTTTCTAAAAAAGTGTACTTACTACTTATATCATTATGCAGGTTGGATTGGGAGAGCTATATGGGTTAACTATAGGTCTTTAAATATCAGGTGAGTATTTTTCACGACATATAAACCTCATGCATCAGTATATATATATATATCACCTCCGTGCTATATCTTTACACAGGGTGCATGGGGGAGAGTTCTTTGGGTAAATTTTAGGCTCTTTAACTATCAAGTGGGTATTTAACAGTAGAAATTAATTCAGTGTCCCGCTCAGTTAATCTGAAACACAGCTGCACAAACGTTTTTGACATCGCTCAGAATAGGAAAATATTATGTTAATTGCGGCCCAATAATTAAAAACGGGTGCAATAAAAGGAAAAATAATATATTAGCTTCCTTTATTCCATTTCACTTTCATATGTATGAGTACAAAAAATACGGAAAAAATTAAATATTAATATAAAATTTGTTTTAACGTCAAAACATAGTTGGATTGTCATAGCAGTCTGTGAAGGATGCGGCTGTATCCCAGAAATAAGCTGCTGAGCATTCGGCTTCAATGACGTTGTGTGATGGTGTTAAAATTTTCTTCTTATTAAAACACTATTCACTTTAATAGAGCCACATTAAAAAATTTATTTTATATTTGAAAATATTTTATGCAGGCAGGATAAAATAGTTAAAAGAACCGGATGCTGTGCATGCCTGAACGAAACAATAAACACTCTAATTGCTTCCATAGCAGCGATTTATTTGTTTTTAGCGAAGAGGGAAAGTTTTATCACACTGTTTTAGTTACTTATATTACTATAGAAAATACTAATTGTCAGGAATGTTATAGCACTTTCAACAATGCTAATTGTCAAGAATGAACTCTTTCAACAATAATAATTGCAAAGAATGAACTCTTTGAACAATAAATATTGTCAAGAATAATATTAGCACTTTCAACAATACTAATTGTCTAGAATATTAGCATTTTCAACAATACTAATTGTCAAGAATATTAGCATTTTCAACAATACTAATTGTCAAGAATATTAGCATTTTCCACACTAATAATTGTCAAGAATGTTAGCACTTTGAACATACAAATTACCCAGAATTTTAGAACACTTTCAACAATTCTAATTATGAAGAATGTTTAGCACTTTCAACAATACTAATTATCAAGAATGTTTAGCACTTTCAACAACACTAATTATCAAGAATGTTTAGCACTTTCAACAATACTAATTATCAAGAATATTTAGCACTTTCAACAATACTAATTATCAATAATGTTACCACTTTCAACAATACTAATTATCAATAATGTTATCACTTTCAACAATGCTAATTATCAATAATGTCACCACTTTCAACAATTCTAATTGTCAAGAATATTAGCACTTTCAACAATATTAACAACCGATAACAATACACACGATATCGGAACTAAATACTGTCTTGCTTCCTACAAAAATTCTTAATCATTATGGATTTGTGAAATAATAAAATTACACAATGATGCCACATGCCTACTACGAAATAACGTAATCGCGAAGTGTACAATATGCCCAAGAAATAAATTGCCTATATAATAAAATAAGAATCACAAATATTATTTTGTAACAAAACATGACATAAACCAAAATATTGGAAAAAGAGAAAAACAGTACATATTCAAATTCTTATATAAAAACAACTTTATCTCTACGTAAAATTTCTGAGGGCACTTGTTTTGCATATTTTGGGCCCAACGACCAGGTCACAAGGTCCTCAACAATTCCATATTGGTAGGGGAAGGCTCTAGAGTAGGTCCCCTTACTCCGACCAATTAATTGTCAAATCAAGGCCATCCAGCTTGTTCCTTAACGGCACAGGCAAAGCACAGGTTATGTTTCTCTTGTGCCCAGAGCCACGGCTTAAAGTGCCATCGGAAGGAGAGTGGCCTTTCCAAGCCCATCAGCATCCGCTTTCTCACTGAGGGCAGAGTTAGCGGAGATAAATCTCAAAGCTTGCATGGACTGGGTCTAGAACCCGGTAACTGCAGATTACAAGCCTGGCACATTTAAAAGGGGTACCGAATTCGAAAAAAAAATTGAATAAAATAAAGTTAAAATAATTAAAATGAAAAAATACAAATAATTAAAATAAAAATACAATAAAAAGCTTGCATGGACTGGGTCTAGAACCCGGTAACTGCAGATTACAAGCCTGGCACATTTAAAAGGGGTACCGAATTCGAAAAAAAAATTGAATAAAATAAAGTTAAAATAATTAAAATGAAAAAATACAAATAAAATAACGAAAATCGAAGTTTAAAACTCGGTTGTTTCTTTGAGGTTTTATGGCCCAATGAAGCCACGCTGCGCCAAACAAGATATAAAATAATAATAATAATAAATACCCCTTCAAGCAGCTGCTTGCTACAGATGTCTGACAGAAGCCTGTCAGTTTATATGCCAGAGTAGAAAGACTGAGAGGATGGCAGGACCTCAGCAGAAAAACTGCACGAACATCCATGCCTTACCCGGGGCTCGAACCCAGGTCCCGTAGATCAGTAGCCAAGCGCGCTAACCACTTGGCCAGATAAAGGTCACGCACAAAAACTTTAATAAAAAAAAATCACATTTTTAGAGCTTTTTTAAATATACTTAAATATACCGTTTTTTGCTAATATTCCGAGTGTATTTGTAAATACCAGTTAAAGTTCATTCAAGAGTTTTATTATTTCTCTTTACATTGGACTTGGTGGTTATGGCATTTAAAGCAAAATATTCTAATGGATAATTTTGGATTGGAAAACAGTTAAGCATAAACTGGAAGGAGAGCTATGCACCAATCCCCTGTGATGATGCACAGAACCGGCCAGGTCTAGCGCCGAATGTCCGACCCCGCCTTCTCGTGGTGCAGGCCGTTAGTACCTTTCAAAGAGATATTCTCTTTTGAAAGGGAACGGAAGGGGAGGGCTGCCAGGTAAGTATGATCTACTGATCTGGTCATCTATAGCCATTTTTTTCTTTTTTTTCAACTCTGCTGAGGAGTGGTCAACTTTACAAGGTCCTGGTGCTGACCATTTATATCTACTAGACTGGACTTGTTTATGGATTTGAGCTTGATTATGGATCCTGGACATGCTGCACTGGTGGGCTTCTGTTAAGGGAGAATCTGCCGCTGTGTTTTCTGTTTGCTTCTGGGTTGCCAGCCCTAAGTGAACAGAGGCATGGGACACCTTATATCAGCTAGTGGATAATCCTGATCAGATTCCATCGCAGGTACCTGAACGTTACTTAGCTAGTTGGTCATCGTCAATCCTAATAAATATAAGGAGTAATGTGTCTCAGGCAGGCCATATGGCTCTTGAAAAAGTCCACTTGAAAAGGTGGTGCATGAAGTTCCTACCAGCATCGGTGACTTCAGCCTTTAGCAGAGGAGGAACAGGTCTTTGCCCCATGCGTGCGATATGGGGGTTGTTTGATATTGTTGGCCCTACCTATCTCAATAAACCTAGTTTCTTTAAAAAACCTACTAATCATTTTCTCTCTGCAGGAACGTGGAATGTGAGGACATTACATAGAGATTATTCTCTTGATGTTCTCACACAGGAATTCCAGCGCTATAACCTAGATATCCTAGGCTTGCAAGACCAGATGGACAGGTAAAGGTGAGATACTTAAAAATAACTTTAAATTTCTCTTTACAGGGAGGGAGGATGGAAAGCATCACCAAGGCGTGGGTCTGCTGCTCAGCAGACATGCTAGTGATGCTCTTCTAGGATATGAGTGCATTAATGAAAGGTTTCTTACAGCAAAATTTCAGACAAGCATTAAAGATTTGAATGGTATCTGCTGTTATGCCCCCACTGAGGATGCCGATGAGGATGAGAAGGATAGGTTTTACAGACAACTTCAGGATATTTTGAATTCTGTTAAGAAAAGAGATATTACCCTTGTTCTAGGTGACTTCAGTGCTAAAGTTGGTACTGACTCTGACCTTTGTGCAGGAGTTTTAGGTTCCTTTGACATTGATAGTTTCAATGGCAATGGGGAACGTCTCCTAAGGTAACTTAATGGTGTACGAATAGCTAACACATACTTCAAACACCGGGACATTTTTAAATATACACGGGTTTCACTGATGGATTGCACAGGAATATGATAGATTATATTTTAATTAATAGCAAATGGGCTAAGTTCAGTTAAGAATACCAGATCATACAGGGGAGCCGAAATTGGGCTGACGATTACCTGGTCAAAAGACTCTTGCAGCTGAAGCTTAAGAAATGTTGTACCAAGAAAATTACTTTCAACATTGAAGGTCTGAAAGATCCAGGTATAGCCAAAGCATAACATGGTAGGCTACTTAGTCATTATGATAATTGTAGTTTGCTTTCTGCTGAAGTTGAGAAAGAATGGGATCAGTTTAAACAGGCTTTTCTTGAAACCAACAATACTCTTTTGGGTAAAACGGAACAGAGGAAACAAAATTATTTGAGTGATAAGGCTATGGAACTTTTTTCTGAAAGGAGGAAGTACAGGATTAAAATGAATCAACACCCTACTGGCCTCTTTGGCTTGATAGCTTGGCTGAGAATGCAGAGGAAGCAGTTAGACTTAAAACCTTTTTTTTACTTTTTAACTGCTTCCTCTTGCCAGATTGCTAATGTTTTATGTGGGAAGAAACAGAAGATACACAAGGATTGAGGGATATACATGGCAAAGTGGTTGAAGGTGAGGATTCTGTGATGGCTAGGTGGGCTGAGCATTTCAGAGAAGTTCTAAATAATGTGATTATTTCTACTCCCATTGTTTATAATGAATATAGATGAATTACTGGACTTAATGATAGCCCTATATCACATTCAGAAATCACTTTGGCTATCTCTAAATTAAAACTGCATAAATCTCCAGGGGTGGATGAAATCACCACTGAAATGCTTAGAGCTGGGAACATTTGCGTTTTCACATGGCTGACTGAAATTTTGAATATTTTTTATGATAAAGGTATTGTTATTAAGGATTTTATTAGAGCAATCATTGTTCCTATTTTTAAATATCGCAGTTCATGTGATAATTATAGGGGAATTAGTTTACTCTCTGTTCCAGGTAGAGTTCTTTGTGTGATTATACTTAATATAATTAAGAATTTGGTTGATGAACAGTGTGGATTCAGAAGTGGCAGGGGATGTATTGATCAAATATTTTCAGTTAGGTAAATTCTTGAGTAATGTTTAGAGTTTCAGAAACCTGTGGTTGCTATCTTTATAGATTTCAAAAAGGCTTTTGACTCTGTTGATCGACATAATTTGTGGTTGATTGTTAGATCACATGGAATATCTGATAAGTTAGTTAGTGTAATGAAAGCTCTCTATAATAACACTGAATGCAGTTTAATGACAAAAGTATTTACAGGATTTTGGTTATTTTTCAACTTGCATAAAACAAATTTAGTTTTATTCTTATTAATTGAGAGTTTATTATTTTCGAACCACATATTAACTTTATCAAGAACATTATGACATTGGACAATAAATCTAATAGTTTGGTTACTAAACGTCAATGCAGTGTCATCTGCAAAAGTAGTAATATTACAATTAATGTTCATTTCACAGCGGTCATTAATATAAATATTAAACAATACGGGGCCAAGAACAGAACCATGTGGAATGCCATATTTAGTTGTTTAGGATTGCTGAGGCAGTTTTTTAATTTAACTAATTGAGTTCTATTTGTGAAGTAACTAATAAACCATTCTAGAGCAATCCCTCTCATACCCAAATGCTCCAGGTTTTTCAAAAGTAATGAATGTGTTACGGTGTCAAAAGCTTTTTCAACACCTAGAAAAACTGCCAGAGTTAAATTTCCTTGGTCAATTGACTTATAAATAAAATCAGTAAATGACAATAACGCATGATCAGCAGCCCTTACCCTCAGTGAAGCCAAACTGATTTGATGAAAAGAAATTTATTTTATTTAAATAACTCAATATCTGAATTTTACTAGTTTTTCATCTTGTAAATCTTTCATTTTAAAAAAAAAATAGGCAAAAGTATCATCGGTCTGTAGTTTGAAAGGTAGTTTTTATTTCCCATCTTGTAAATCGGTAGTACAACAGAGGTTTTGAGATCGTCTGGAAAAATCCCAATTTGAAAATAAAGGTTAAAGATATAAACTAAGGAATGAATAACCAAATTTATGCACTTTTGTCTTTAGTTACTGAAATTTCATCGATTCCTACGCATTTGCATTCTATTAGATTTGTAAACGGTCTTATCAATTTCTTGTACGGTTATAAGAGCAAAAAAGACAGAGCTATCTGTTTTATAATAATTTTTGTAACATTCATATTCCGTAGGTTTATCATTAAGTATTTTGTTAGGTAAATCGACAAGTGTTAAATTTATTTTCTGCATCTCTAATTTTGTCAGTATTATAGTCTTCAATATTATTCATTTTATCCGGTAGAACTTCATCTTTTGAGTTTTTCCTAATTAAATTATTTACGAACTTTCATTTGTTTTATATTCCCATGACATTTTAAAAATTCTTCCATGTAATATTTGTTTTTGGCCTCCCTAGTTTTAGACCTTAAGTTATTCCTATGTTCTAAGAATTGCTTCTCATGGTCCTCGTTATAGGGGTATTTTTTTAAAATTGTTATATAGCTTATCTCTATGCTTAATCTGATCACAAATTTTATTTGTGATCCCAGACTTTTTTAGTTTCTGAATGTTTCTTTTTCCATAGGAAGATGAATCCTTAATTACTTTACACAACATGTCCGAAAAACTTTTGTACGGATTATTAAACCTTAGTTTCTTGCGTTATTCCCTCCCATTTAAAATCTTTTAATTTATCATTTATTAGTTCAGATTTAATTCTGAGCACGTAATCTTTAATATTATCATTTCTTTTGTCAAAAGTTTTATTTTCTTATGTCTAATTTTAACTACTACGGAGTAACGATCAGTAATAGGCATTTTATATACTGCAGCTTGTACATTAATTCTATTGTTAATTTTAACCAGTACATGGTTCAAATAAGACTGGGTATTATGGACCTCTCTGGTAGCAATATATATCATTGATTCATATCCATACATAGCAGTCAGATTTAGATATTCATTTTCTAGGTTGGAAGTATTTGCTAACAAATCTATATTTATATCACCAGTTATAATACTATTTCTTGTGTTTAATCCCTGCATAATATGCTCTAATTCATTCATAAAACCAGATGGTGAATAACTGTGGAAATGATAGATTGCAATTACTGATAATTCACATAATGAAAGCTTTATATGGAGTAACACTACTGTTTGTATTTGGCTATGGTCTATTGTTTTAACGTTAATATGAGATTTAACATATATCATTACATCACCAGCTTTATTATATTGTATACAGTTACAATATGTTGTATAGCCTTTAATCTGATAAAGTTTAACCTCATCTTCTTTAATCCAGATTTCTGTCAATATATCATGCAATCAAATTTAGAGTCTACAGAGTTTATAAACAATTCGAAAAGTTCAAAATTAGATCTTAAACTTCTAATATTTATATTTAAAACATTTAGACTGTTGTAATCAACTGTTCCCAAAAATGCAGTTAAATCATATTCTTCAGTGATTACCAATCTACTAACAACATTATCATTGTCTGACATTAATTGTCAGATAATTTATCAAAGTGTACTTTAATGTGAGCCAAATTTAGTGTTTGACAGTTTATCCAGATTTACCTCATTATTTATGCGTAAAAAATTTGATACATCGAATTCCCTCAAGAAAATTTTCCCATCCTTAAACCATGCATAATTGTACTTCAATTTCTGCTTACACTGCTTAGTTTTATAAAGAAGTTCTTTATTTCTAGGTGTTAGATGCTCATTCAGAAAAATTTTGCTTTCTCTAAATTTTGGATTAATATATTTACAGTTTAAACAATATTTTGTTCTTTTGTTACCTTCCAACCAATAGTCCCTAATTACTTTACTTTTAAATTTTACAATTATATTTTTAATTTATTTCTGTTGGTAGCGGAACTCTATGCGTTACAACTATATCACCTTCTGTTATTTTAACGCTAATCTTATCAGCTATTTTGTTAAGAATGGTACCCAAATTTTCCCCTGGATCCTCCGGGATTCGAACTATACTGCTCACAAAAATTAGGGGATATTTCAAAATGAATATGAAGCGATAATATATCCCATATTTTTTTGTGAGCAGTATATTTCCAAAATAGTATTTCTGGAATACTGCTGCAAGTCCGAGAGTTCCTGTCTGACGTTCCCAAGTTCGTTTCTGATATCTGAATTGGAATACAGACAGATTCTTTTCACAATCTCTTCTGTGGGGCACAATACAGACAGATTCTTCTCACAGTCTCTTCTGCGGCACACAATACAGGCAGGTCCTCTTCACAGGTCTCTTCAACGGCGTACAATATAAACAGGTCCTCCTCACAGGTCTTTTCTATGGTATATAATGCTGACAGGACCTTTTCACAGGCCTCTTCTGTGACTTATAATACTGACAGGGCCTCTTCACAGGCCTCTTCTGTGACTTATAATACTGACAGGTCCTCTTCACAGGCCTCTTCTGTGACATATAATACTAACAGGTCCTCTTCACAGGTTTTTCTGTGGCGAAACATTTCTCTTTCTGCGAAAATAAATAATTTGGAAGCAGATTGTTCCTTTGGCGTCACTTTACTTTTAACCAGTTGCTCTACCTTCCTGCATTCCATTCAACAGAGAGCATGCACGGCGAGTGCAACACGAAGCTAAGTAACCATGGATATCTATGAGTTTATTTAAGTGCTCCCTCCACGAGTGAACCGAGCAGTATTTAGAGAGCACGAACAAGCAGTGGAAAGTTCCAGCTGTTGGTCTCCGCACCATCGTCCTGTAGATATTTTAAGCTTCTTTTTCAAGCTCCCGTTTGCAGTGTGGTTTATTGCTACTCTGGGAATGCCTAAAAGTCAAGAGTTTCTGCTGAACGAATGCACATTTGTTTTCTTTTGTGTTTCATGCTTAGACTAGGAGGTGAATAAAATTTTTGACCTTAGGCTTTTTATATAAAATGAAATATAAATCGAACCAAGTGGGACTAAAAACAAATATATATTTTTCTTTCAACGAAACATCAGCTACATTATATCAGCCGTTCACCTATCAGCAATGGAGAGGGCTTTAACAAGGGAATCGGGAAGTGAGGAGGGGGAGCAAGGGACAGATCTAGGGGAAGGGGGGGCAACTTAACAAAGGCATCGGCAAATGAGGAGAGTGGGGGGGGGGGAACAAGGAGGTCATTTGCTTTCCTGCCCACCTCGAAAAATGTTTGGTTGGTTGTTTTACCTCTGAACGACACTTTTTTTGCACACCATGGACTAAATGGCCAGGTCACAAGGACCCCGAAAGCTCAGAGAAGGTTTGGGGAGGGAACCTACTGGAACGGCTGTTGGGAGACAGATGGTAGCCTCCCGTCAAGGCCATACAGCGTGTTCTTTAACGTGCACAGGGTATGGCTCTCCCGCACACGGGGCCACTGCTAAACGTCCCATCCGACGGATGGACATCCAAGCCCATCAGTTTCCCCTACTGACCGTGGGCACGGCGGGGAGTTTTGCGGAGAAAAATCTCAACGCTGACCCAGCTAGGACTCGAACCTGGGAACTGCAGATTACGAGCCTGGCGGGCTACCGACTGAGCCCCCCTCGATAAATGGATTGAAACATTTATATATGTTGAATAATACATGCCAAACTACCCTAATAGCATACTCAAAGTCCTATGTTATCCTTACTAGCATACCAAAAGCCTATATTACTCTTACTAGCATTCTCAAGGGAAAGCATTACTGGCATTCTCAAGCCTATATTACTCTTACTAGCATTCTCAAGGGAGAGTATTACTGGCATTCTCAAACCTATATTACTCTTACTAGCATTCTCAAGGGAGATGGGAAAGGGGTATTGCCCCTCCCCTCCTTTAAAATTGCTGCTAATAGTAATATTTTTCAAGAAGTTTTTAAAGGCTGCTAAAAGAAGGATGAAAATGTCATATGCAATAGAATTTCGTTTCTTCGCCCCACTCCTTTTACTTTCCTCTGTCTCGATAGAGTCATTTACCCCTTTATTTTTTCCTATATGTGTGCCTGCAGGCAACTGTAGATTTCTGTAAAGTTACGGCCAAGGAACGTATAGGGAGAAGTTTTTTGCTTCCATAAGGACTAATGAAAGTTAAGTACGGTGCATTTCGCACAGAGGTGAAGCTATTTTACAAAGGACGACTGCATCGTTAGTTAATCCTTCTGTAACTGCATATTAAAGTACAATTTCATTAGCTCCATTTTTGACTCCCTTTAACTCAACAGTTCTCAACCTGTTTGAGCCCAATGTACCCTTTTATCTAGTATTATTTCCTAACGGTCCCTTTCATGGAAATAAAACTAGTAGAAAACTAGATAGTGATAGCGTTCCCGTTATCAGTTTCATAAAATAAACGCCCCCACAAATTTCTAAAACGCTTCCCTTGTAGACCACTGCTTTAACTTATCACCTACGTTTTGGGAAACAAATCTCCTCATATATATATTTTTAGGGAATTTTTATAATGACTAGGGACTTCAGTGAGAATTTCACATGTATTTTAATTTAATTGAAATATTTTATTGTTCCAAATCTGGTTCTATTATCGGTAGGAATTTGAATTATAACTCCGAGAAAAAAAAGAACTGCAGTTTTACAAAACTGACATTTAGGAAAATGCTCCGGTTTTTAACTGTGGAAGACTTTAATTATGGCTAGTGTGTTTCAGTGAAATGATTGGACAAGGATTTAAATGCTGCAGCAAAGTTCAACTTTTTAGATTCAGGAAACTTTTACTACAATTCGCAAAATGTGACTCTATGGGAGTAATTTTGGCCATTACCAGAATCCGATTTCAGAGCACAAAAATCGAGCTCTTTTGCGTTTGAAAATTAATAAAAATATTATTTCTAGCCAGAATCTGCCAACGTGTTTTACTTTCGTTGCATTTTCGATCTTTTAAACTGCCCAGGATAAATAGAGAATTTCCATGTTATATCAATCGAAGTCTAACTTCGAAGCTTTAAAATAAAATAGAAATAAATACCCCCTCAAGCAGCTGCTTGCCACAGAGGTCTGACAGGAGCCTGTCAGTTTATATGCCATAGTAGAAGGTCTGTGAGGATGGCAGGACCTCAGCAGAAAACAACACGAATATCCATGCCTTACCTGGGGCTCGAACCCAGGTCGAGCTGTAGCCAAGCGCGCTAACCACTCGGCCACATTTCGAAAATATACATTTATATGAAGAAATGTGGCTGAAGACAAATTAAAAATCATAATTAAATCTATTTAAATCTCGTGTTTCAACAATATTCGCTCAGTATTAAAAGAGTTATGAAAGTTGGAATATTTAACAATAGATAATTTTATTTATAAAAATCATTCATAAATATCTAATATGGAAATAATCATACGCAAACCTTAAAATGTATATTTATTTTATTAAATGGTTTGAAATAATACTTATTAAGTTTTAATTAATTTCTGAGGTAAATTCTGATGACACGTTACTGTTGTCAAATATTCCAGCTTCCATAACTCTTTAAATACTGAACGAATATTTTGAAAATCGATATTTAAATAAATTTGATAACGACAGTTAATTTACCTCCAATTCACATTTTTCCATTACATACGCGTTTTAGAAGTTATAGAGCTTTGAAGTGACATTCCCATTGACATAAATATGGAAATTCTTCAATATTTTCCTAGGGCAGTGTATATCATGAGTGAAAAATACGTTTTGTAACGTTGCAGGAAATGTGTAGCACGCTATCCAGGAACAGATTGAGAAGTCACATGGGGAAAACTGATTTTGAAAGATGGAATAAAATCGCGATGAGGGATCTTGAACAGAGTTGCGCGTGCCAACGGTTTGACCACCAATGCTTTATACGTATATTAATATTCTCTCAAGCAGCTGCTTGCCACAGAGAACTGACAGGAGCCTGTCCGTTTATACGCCACAGTAGAAGGATCTGTGAGAATGGCGAGACCTCAGCAGAAAAACGACACATGCATCCATGCCTTACCCGGGGTTCGAACCCAGGTCCCTTTGATCAGTAGACAAGTGCGCTAACCATTCGGCCAAATTTTCACAGTTTTTTTAATTTATTTAAGTGAGTGTAGATTTTCCGCAGTGCCTTAATAAATCTGGGGGCGGGATAGGCTTAGTCGGTAGCGCTCCAGGCTCGTAATTTTCAGTTCACAGGATCAATTCCCACTTGCGCCATTGTTGAGATTTATGTTTGCTAACTCTGCCCCTGTCCTAGATCAGAAAGGGAACACCGATGGTCTTGGAAAGGCCGCCGTCCGTTGGATGGGACGTTAATCCCTGGCCACGGGAAAGGAGAGTCATTACCTTGTGCACGTTAAAGAACACGCTGAATGGCTTTGACGAGAGGCTTCCATCTGTCTCGTAACAGTTGTTCAGTGGGTCCTCTTCTCTGAGCCCTTGGATTCCTTGCGATTTGAGGGGCGGGGGTGGCTCAGTCGGTAGCGCGCCAGGCTCGTAATCTGTAGTTCCCAGGTTCGAGTCCCAGCTGGGTCAGCGTTGATATTTATCTCCGCAAAATTCCCTCACCCTGCCCACGGTCAGTAGGGGACACCGATGGGCTTGGAAAGGCCGCCGTCCGTCGGATGGGACGTTAAGTCGTGCCCCGTGTGCGGGAGAACCATACCCTGTGCACGTTAAAGAACACGCTGGATGGCCTTGACGGGAGGCTACCATCTGTCTCCCAACAGCTGTTCCAGTAGGTCCCCTCCCCCAACCTTCTCTGAGCCTTCGGGGTCCATGGAACCTGGCCATTTAGCCCATGGTGTGCAAAAAAGTGCCGCTCAGAGGTAAAACAACCCAACCCAACCTTGCGATTTGGCCATTTATTCCAGTCTGTGCTAAAAAAAAGTGCCGCTCAGAGGTAAAACAACCCAAACCAAATTTCCATCGCAATGAATGGCTATTCAAAAGTTGTTCTTTCAATGTGACGGGTAGATATGCTATAGGAGTGGCAAAAAGTTCTCAACAACCTGTTTCTTTTGGTTCAGCCAATTTCTACCCACTAAATTATCAACTTTATATAACCTTTTTATTTATTCTGAATTATTTTTATGCCGAGTTCGAATTTTTTTCCTGTTTCCAAATGTTTTAAACAAAAACACAAAGTGATGTTAGAATTGAACAGGCTGAATCAACTGCTCTATTTATGCTGATCAACCAGACCATCTGACCAGACCAAAATCATTTTATCTAACCATAAAATTGGAATTGTTGGCTTTGGTACATGTTTCAGTGCATTTTAAAACTAAATTTGTGAGGTGGAGCAGTTGTGTATTGCAATCAACATTCTGTGCAGTGTTAATAAAGAACAGTTATGGGAAGTTTTCGATCTTTTCCTCATAATCAGAAATATAAAATAATACGACTTTAGGGTTGTTGGGTTGTTTTACCTCTGAGCGCCACTTTTTTGCACACCATGGGCTAAATGGCCAGGTCACATGGACCCCCGAAGGCTCAGAGAAGGTTGGGGGAGGGGACCCACTGGAACAGCTGTTGGGAGACAGATGGTAGCCTCCCGTCAAGGCCATCCAGCGTGTTCTTTAACGTGCACAGAGTATGGCTCTCCCGCACACGGGGCCACGGCTTAACGTCCCATCCGACGGACGGCGGCTTTTCCAAGCCCATCGGTGTCCCCTACTGACCGTGGGCAGGGCGGGGAATTTTGCGGAGATAAATCTCAACGCTGACCCAGCTGGGACTCGAATCTAGGAACTACAGATTACGAGCCTGGCGCGCTACCGACTGAGCCACCGCCGCCCCACGACTTTAGGAAGGAAGTTATTCTTCGCGTCAAACCACTGCTAAAATCTCACGTGGATCTTTCACTTTTTTACTGTTTAGAGAACAGTGAAAACACAATCTGAACTTAGATCTATTGCTGATAGAGAAAAAAGAACTCGTCGATCTAGGAACTTTACGTGCTGAAAGAGTACTGCATAGGATTGTACTTTCTAACACTTGTGGGTCAATTAACCACAACTTTTAAAAGAATGAGCATTGGCAGAAAACGTAAAAAAATAACAACAAAACTTTTGCTGTCATTTCAAAGCAAGATGCTGATTACAATGGGTAAAAAAGTATACGACGTGTACTGTTGAGTACTGAAAATGGAGAGAAACTTTTAGTGATTAATATCATTTTGCCTTACTAGAAATCAGAGTAGTGCCTACGTAAAAAAGTCTGCCTGATGAAGAATTCAGACCTCAGAGTATTAATGTTACTGAGAAATATTTCAGGGAAATTGTTAATAAACTATAAATGAGATTTCGACTATAAACTATAAATGATTTCTCGAACTATAAATAAGAACATTTCTCGAACTAAATATTTCTGTTTTGAAACACTGATTTGTCTTATGCTCCCCACCATCTCTGAAATAATTTTGCCCCCCTCTCCACAGACCCACCCTGCAGGCGGTCATGTTCAGGAGGCAATTATGTATATACGTAAATCATACGACTGAAATTTCTAACTTTATATATCCTTCTTAACAGCTCATTTCAAATCATTCAAAGCATAATCCGAAACAGTTTTGATATTTCTAATTTGCTCTTTGCATTTATATGCAACAGAATCTTAACACTAACACGAACAATTTCATTGGTCCGCAGAGACATTAAAATTCATAACGCAATTGTGATTGAATGTGTGCTGCAAGCGAGACTATAGTAAGTGCTTCATAAATGCACACATGTAACTCATACAGATTCCCAAAGATCTGTTTAACTTCCAAGAAACGAAGCTAACCATCAACTCTTTGAAATTCAGCATTGAAAGTTAATCCAGTAGAAAATCTCCCTCTTCATCCTTGATAACTTCAAACCTACTGTAAGGAAATCTTTCTGCTTGAATTCTTTCTGGAGGAATTCCCTCGTGCATCAAAGAGCGATCATAGATGAAGAACGATCTCATCATCTAAAGCACCTAAAGGATTTTTGATCACGTTGGTTATTGACATAAACAGCACTCGAGCGAAAGTAACAAATAAAAATACTTTCAGCGGAAAGCCCAACATCCTGCAGGCCACGCTACAGCGATTAAAAGACCCTCAATACCCGCAGGAGTTACTCTTTGGTCCTGATGACGCGCAGGAGGAGCCCGGTTGTCATAGCAACAGTGTCCCTCAGCCACCGTTGGGAGTTCGCCTTTCACCCAATCTCCATAGCTTACAATGGCCTCGGTGCTACGTTTTATAGCAGTCGAGTCGGCTGGAGCGAGCTGCAAAGGTTTGCCTGGAACTTCGGTGAAAAGGAATTTCGAAAATGTGGGATTAAAACAAATGAAGTGCACGTGCATTTTAGCTCTATCGTTTGGGAGGATTGTTGTAGGGGTGTGAAGGGAAAGACAGTTAGGAATAAAATCTTTTTTCATGAAATTTATTCTACTTTTATGGTACGGAAAAGAAGCGTCTCTCACATTACATGGGCACGCGATGGTTTTATTGTAGTAAATATTTAATCTATTCTATAGAATTTCCTGCGTTTTGGCGAACCTTTTATCCAATTTTTCGAACATTTCATGTTTACTCTTAGATAAGGTGATCATTTTAATTGGCATAGGACAGGTGTGTTGAACCGTCTGTGACGAGCTACCGCTGGATCACGGAGTACGTTTTGGTCGATCATGCCTTTAGTGCTGAATTTTTTTTTACGTGAGATTTTTAATGCAATTACAGGTTTTTACCTTTTATAATGTTTAATCATTCAATAATTCTTTTTTTTAACTTGCAATTCATTTTATTTGTGGGCCAATATACATATAGGGTACTTTTCGGTTATCTCCGGTCACATTTTCGTGGCGACTTTTTTTGGGAAAAAATGGCAGTTTTCGATGGAGTCAGGAAGGTTAATGAATAATTTCGAGGTGGGTTATTTGAGCTATAAGATGTTTTTTTGTTGTTGTTGTCTCTGATGAGATTATTTAGTTTCGGGGGCTTTTTTTATAATTCGGTCGGCAGCACACTTTCCGAGTTTCATGTTTTTCTGTTTGTGTTGTCTGCGAGTACATTTGGTTTTGGGGTCTTTTTTATAATTTGGACGGCAGTGCACTGTTTCCGATTTTCATGCTTTTTGGTATGTGTTGTCTCTAATGAGATTATTTAGTTTTGGGGCCTTTTTTATAATGCGGTATACGACGCATTGTCGATGATGTTCTTGGTTTACTTTGGTGTTTATTTTCGGTCGCCAAGAAAATGTGACCGGAGTATTATAAAAAAGCCCCCAAAACTAAATAATCTCATTGGAGATAACACATACCAAAAAGCATGAAAATTGGAAACAGTGCACTGCTGACCAAATTATAAAAAAAAAACCCAAAACTAAATATCCTCGCACACAACACAAACCGAAAAACATGAAAATCAAAAAGTGTACTGCCGATCGAATTATAAAAAGCTCCCGAAACTAAATAATCTCATCCACCCCGAAATTACTCATTAACCTTCCCGACTCCATCAAAAACTGCCATTTTTTCCAAAAAAAGCCACCAAGAAAATGTGACAGGTGATAATCGAAAAGTACCATATATAGCTGTATCCTGCGTAACAACCATGGTAAAAATAATAATAGACCATGAATAATATATTAGAGCTTTTGTCTGGTTTTCGCCAAGTTTATGTGATGTTTTGTGTTCCTATTCTAAGGCCTCTTTTTCCTCACAGATCTCTTTGCTTGTACTGACACGCCCCTGTCAGACCTCTGTCGCAAGCAGCTGCTTGAGGGATAATTAATTAATTAATTTATTTTTGTGTTCATAAACTCTTGTTTGTATTTTTATGATTTTTACACACTTGAATGCAGTCTGTAGAACGATAAACGTGCCCCTAACTATTGGATGTAATTTTAACTAAATAAATTCACATTAAATCTGTTTTATACCGCACTAGTTTTGTTGTAATCGTGATTTTTTATTATCCGGGACCTCCTTCCCCCCATTTTCTCGGTTAATCGAGAATCCATTGTACGTTTCTTTATAACAACTGTGAAGCAATAGTGTTCTCAGTCATTCAAAAATATTATTATTATTATTCCCCACGACATTTTAGCACAGATTTTCAATAGGAAGAAATTTGCCCGGTGTTGACTTGGATCGTTGTCGACGTCAGCGAGCTCTCTAATAGCCCGTGGCTTAGTTTGTGTGTAAGCTATCGAGATTTTTATTTCCGTTATTGTAAAGATGTGATATTCGTTCACACGGTCCAAATTTCCTGAACAGCGTCCCCCGTGTGCACCGGTGATTGGTTTATAAATCAGGTTTTCACTTGGCCCGTGGCATCGTTTCTACACAAATTGTGACAGCTCGTGTCTCACTTTTAATCTGCATAATTTGTTTCGTGCACTAATGGTTAGTATTCTAATGGTAAGTTTTTCTCCCGACATTTTATGATAATTTGAAACACGAAGAATTTCCTGGTGTTGCAAAGGTTATTGCTGATTTGGCTTGCGCTCTCAGAGCCCGTGGCAAAAGATCGAGATATTTTTATTTCGTCAGATTTTGGCATTCTGTAATTCCCGACGTACTTCACCGAAAGGTCCCAAATTTCGCAAGCGGGTTCCCCGTGCCCGACCCCATATTTGGTTAGAAAATCAGGTCCCTAGCTGCAATGGAACACCTAAATAGTGCTTTTGGAAATGTGGGGAATCTGGCAACGGCATCAGATTTGCAGCAGATTTAAATGCTATTTTAAAACTTTACTTTCACAGTTAGGGAGCAATAAATGGCAACAGTAAATTTGACAGCGATTTTCGTTTCCCGTAGGAATAGCATGGTAAATATTTTTGGTTCTAACAAGCTCTCCCTTTTGGACTTTCGACCTGAAATTTGGCACTGCAATTCGGACCACATCCAGAAACGTTCTCTGAAAATTTGGTGTGTGTACGTTGAATTCCCGATGAGTTATGGCTGCCACAGACAGACAGACAGACACCTTCTTTTATTATATAGATAATCGTAAAATTATGTTTTTTTAAAATATATAAAAAAAGGCAACAAAATGCATCATAAAGAATAATAGATGTCGCTTTTGTACACACACACACATGCAAAATTAAAAGGAACGAGCGATCGATTTATTTTTTGGAGCTGTCGGATAATATTTGCTTCTAATCAATAATCTACTTTAAAAAAAATCATTGTACTTTTTTTAAAAAGTATAATAATAAAAACTGCTTTGAGTTATAAGAACAATAATTTGATTTATGTTACCGTTTATTTTCTTTAAAATTATGTAAAAATTCCTTTCTGGGGATAAAAAAAATGAATACTATTTTTGAACTCAGCATAACTACAATAAATTTCACAAAATCCCTTGTTATAATAAAAACAATTTATAACAAGTTGATATTCACAGACAGGTCCTCTCACAGGTAAGCCTGGCACCTCCCCAGAGAGGCTCGGGCACACTACTAACTTTTGAGGCTCCCGGGGGTGGCTTAGTCGATAGTGCGCCAGGCTCGTCATTTGCAGTTTCCACGTTCGAGTCCCAGCTGGATCAGCGTTGAGATTTATCTCCTAAAAACTCCCCGCCCTGCTCACGATCAGTAGGGGACACCGATGGGCTTGGAAAGGCCGCCGTCCGTCGGATGGGATATTAAGCCGTGTGCGGGAGAGCTATATTCTGTGTACATTAAAGAACACGCTAGATGGCCTTGACGGGAGGATCTGTCTCCCAACAGCCGTTCCAGTGGTCCCCTCCTCCAACCTTCTCTGAGCCTTCGGGGTCCTTGTGACCTGGCCATTTAGCTCATGGTGTGCAAAAAAAGTTCCGCTCAGAGGTAAAACAACTAACCCTAATAAAAATTAATTGGTCTCAAGGGGGTGCCGATCCAGGTTTGCCCCTGGGCGAACGGGGGATATATTTGCACCCATGGCAAGAGTTAGTTTTTTCCACATAGCACTAAAAACTGACCACATGTAATAATTTGATATTGTGCCTTACGTTTAATTTGGGCACTTGACAGATATGTCCCATTCGTCCCTCCCCTGATAACTTATTTTTTACGAGCGCTTTTAATTCTAATTTGAGAAAATCTATATAAAACATTTGCATCTGAAGCAGCTCCTGCAACGAAGGTCCGCAACAGCTTGTTAGTATAATAAGACATAGATAAGTTCTGTAACATTAGACTTGAGCAGAAAGACAACACCAAAAAAAAACTAAGGTAAACGTATTTTTTACGCAATTCATGCCTTATCCGAGGCTCGACAGTTAACAAAAATATTTTGCTGAACTCACTTTTTACTGTCATCTTATATAATAAAAGATGGCTGTATGTGTGTGTGTCTGTGGCAGACATAACTCATCGGGAAATCAACGTACACGCTTCAAATTATCAGAGAATGTTTCTGGTTGTGGTCCGGATTGCAGTGCCAAAGTTCAGGTCGAAAGTCTAAAAAGGGGGCTTGCTAGAAGCAAAAATATTTACCATGCTATTCCTAAAGGGAAGCGATAATCATTGTCGAATCAATTGTTGCCATTTAGTGCTGCCTAACTGTGAAAGTAAAGAGTTAAAATAGCATTTAAATCTACTGCCGTTGCCAGATTCCCCACATTTCCAAAGGCATTATTAAGGCGTTCCATGTAGCTAGGGATCTGATTTCCTAACTAAACATGGGGTCGGGCATGAGGCCCTAGGCGCATATTAAATTCGAGGCTCTAGGCGCATATTAAATTCGAGGCTCTAGGCGCATATTAAATTCGTGATCTTAGGCGCATATTAAATTCGAGGACCCCTTGCTAAACATTATGAGGCCCTAGGAGCACATTAAATTCGAGCTAAACGTTTTGAGGCCCTAATCGTCCTTAGTTCGAGGCCTCCCTACTAAACGTTTGAGGCCCTAGGCATACTTAGTTCGAGGCCTCCCTACTAAACTTTTTGAGGCCCTAGACCCACATTAGATTCGAGGCCCCTTACTTAGGTTTTTTGAAATATTTGGTGTTTGGTTCAAGCAAAATATTTAAAAATTTTATTTAGAGAAGTGTAGAAAAATAATCACAAAAATATAACTCAATCCCAGGAAACAAAAGTATACATATTACTAAGATTCATTAAAATATTTTTGGCATGAATTGCAGATTGCTACCAAATTACAATATTGAACATTTCTCGATAAGCAATTAACTAAAATCTTTTCGATCAAAAATAATCAGTGGTTTATTGCGAGCTTTGTCTTTGGCGAAACCATGAATTAAATAATCACAATTTAAAAAATGTGTCAATTCACATTCAATAAACGCTAAAGATAAATTCCACATTTCAGTTTGCCCTAGTGAATTTCGTATTTAAAAATAAGTATTTTATTTTGCAACTATAACAAGGCTGTTTTTTATATTGTTGTTTGTGAGGTATAAGGTTTTAAAATGTGGCCCCATAGAGAGTGAGGCCCCAGCTTGTGCCTAATGCGCCTTATGGTAAATGCGGCCCTGACAGGGGGAACCCGCCTACGAAATTTGGGACATTTCGGTGAAGTACGTCGGGAATTACAGAATGCCGAAATCTGAAGAAATAAATATTTCGATCGTTTGTCACGGGATCTGAGAGCGCGCGCCGAGTCAGCAATGACCTTTGCAACAACGGGAAATTCTTCGTGTTCAAACTGTGTAAAATGTCGGAGGGGGGGGGGATACTCACAAAACTAACCTTTAGTGCAGGAAACAACAGAATATGCAGATTAAAAGTGAGACACGAGCTGTCACAATTTGTTTAAAAACGAAGCCACGAGCCAAGTGGGAACCAGATTTTTAAACCAATCACTGGGCCACACTGGGACGCCGTGCAGGAAATTTGGACCTTGCAGACGAATATCACGGGAGCCATAGGGCGGCAAAATCTGTAGTAACGGAAATAAAAATCTATATAGCCTAGGCAGAAACTAAGCCACGGGCTATGAGAGAGCTCGCTGACGTCAACAACGATCCAAGCCAACACTGGGCAAATTTCTTCCTGAAGAAAATCTGCGCTAAAGTGTCCGCGGGGGGTTGATTCCAAAATTTACCTTCAGTGCAGTGAAAATAAAAATGTACAGATTAAAATTGGCACCCGGGCAGCGCCGAGTACGTTCAGTTAGTATCTAATAACAAAGAAGAAAGGAATTTTGCACTTCAAGTTGGTGGTTGATGTTATGCCATGGCCGACGGAAAGGGCAAGACAAGAAGTGTATTCCCCCACTTAGAAAAAATTGATAGAGGTTTAATTTTGAGTTGGGTGGTTTTACCTCTGAGCGGCACTTTTTTGCACACCATGGGCGAAATGGCCAGGCCACAAGGACCCCGAAGGCTCAGAGAAGGTTGGGGAAGGGAACCCACTGGAAGAGCTGTTAGGAGACAGATGGTAGCCTCCCGTCAAGGCCATCCAGCATGTTCTTTAACGTGCACAGGGTATGGCTCTCCCGCACACAGCCACAGCTTAACGTCCCATCCGACGGACGGCGGTCTTTCCTTGCCCATCGGTGTCCCCTACTGATCACAGGCAGGGCGGGGAGTTTTGCGGAGATAAATCTCAACGCTGGCCCAGCTGGAACTCGAACCTGGGAACTGCAGATTACGAGCCTGGCGCGCTACCGACTGAGCCACCCCCGCCCCATTTAGTTTTGAGAATTGATGTCGTATACTATGAGATGTGCGAAAAATTACTTCGTTAAAGTAAAAATAATTAATCATGAAAATTTTTTACGTTTGCTTTTGTTTCGCAGGAAGACTAATACGAAAATGCATTTTTTCAGAGGTATTTTTAAATAGTATTCCACTTTTATTCCTGGGGCGGGGGTGGCTCAGTCGGTAGCGCGCCAGGCTCGTAATCTGTAGTTCCCAGGTTAGAGTCCCAGCTGGGTCAGCGTTGAGATTTATCTCCGCAAAATTCCCCGCCCTGCCCACGGTCAGTAGGGAACACCAATGGGCTTGGAAAGGCCGCCTTCCGTCGGATGGGACGTTAAGCCGTGGCCCCGTGTGCGGGAGAGCCATACCAGGTGCACGTTAAAGAAAACGCTAAATGGCCTAGACGGGAGGCTACCATCTGTCTCCCAACAGCTGTTCCAGTGGGTCGCCTCCCCCAACCTTCTCTGAGCCTTCGGGGTCCATGTGACCTGGCCATTTAGCCCATTGTGTGCAAAAAAGTGCTCTTCAGAGATAAAACAACCCAACCCAGCACTTTTATTCCTTTTGTTTTGGAGTATCCTTAGCTGTATTGTGGTACGATATATGTGTGATGGCTGTTTTCACAGCGCGCTCATTAATGAACGGATCGGATATTTCTATCTTGAAACATTGACTTGTTTCTTTCCCTTTCTGAAAAAATCTTATTCTCCGCTCCATCCCTGTTAAAAGGGGCGGAGATGACTCAGCCGGTAGCGCGCGTGGCTCGTAATCTTCAGTTCCGGGGTTCGAGTCCCATCTGAACCAGCGTTGATATTTATCTCCTCAAAACTCTTAACCCTTCCCTCAGTCAGTAGCGGAAACCCATGGGCTTGGAAAGGCCGCCGTCCGTTGAATGGGACGTTAAGCCGTGACCCCGTGTACGGGAGAGCCATACCCTGTTCACGTTAAAGAACACTCTGGATGACCATGATAGGAGGGTATTATCTGTCTTCCAACAGCTGTTTCAGTAGGTCCCCTCCCCCAACCTTCTCTGAGCCTTCGGGGTCCTTGTGATCTGATTATTTAGCCCATTGTGTGCAAAAAAAGTGCCGTTCAGAGTTAAAACAACCCAACCCCCATAGAAATACCTAGAGGTTACAAATAGACCTCAAGAGGTTAGGACGGTTGGGTTGCTTTACCTCTGAGTGGCACTTCCGTGTACACAGTGGACTAAATACTCAGGTCACAAGGACTCCCAATGTCTCAGAGTTGAATAGGTGCAGAAAATCAATGGACAACTGTTAGCAGAAGATGGAAACCTTCGTCAGAGTCCTCCAGAGTGTACAGGTTAAGCCTATCTTGTACAGTATCCATGGCTTATCGTCTTATCCGATGGACGACGACCTTTCCAAGCCCATCGGTGTCTCTGTGAATTTACTGGAAATCTGTTAGCAGAAACATGAAAGCCTACTTTCAAAGCCATCCGGAATATTCTCTAAAATTCACAGAATATGTTTCTCCTGCGCACTGAGTTTAGCTTAAAATCCTGTCTGATGATCATTTGCCTTTACAGGTCCACTAATGTCTGTCAAGGCATAGCAGGATTTCCCGGAGAAAATCTCAATACAGGAATAGTGACGTCTCGAACCGAGGAACAGCTGAGTACGAGCATGGCGCGTTGCCGACCGAGCTTACGTGCCTGACGTATTATCGACTAAACCAACTCCCATCCATTATTCATAAGTTTAAAGAAGCCGATCGAGAAAAAACAATCAGAGAAAATCAATATGATTTCTAAATACGGACTTGGAAGACGCCCAACTTTTTTTCAACCCACATTTCTGCTAACCCGTGCAATAGTTCCATCCCAATTGCGAAACAAAATCATTGATCTTGAATCCAACGTCCATAACTGTACACGAATATGAGAAAAATTTTGCAACGTCATCATTCTGCAGAAATATCTTATTCAGCATCCGGAGAGCATTAGTGGGATGCGGAGATGGCGGGTGATCCGGAGAGGCTGACTGACATCTCTGTGAATAGAATGCAAGTTAATCACTTATTTAAAGAGCTCCATAATTAACTAGTAGAACCGTTAAATACTTCATCAGGTTGCAACAAGATTCCGATTCTTTTTCTGTCGTCAGGACGAAGCAATCGCATGTACATTTGTTTGGCGTTTTGAAACTCAAAGAAAGGTCTTAACGGTTACCTCTTAGAAGCATTAATTTTTGAACACACTTCTCGTTTACTGTGTTTGGAGCATAGATTCGTAAAATCGTAAATTATTTCAACTCAGATAATATGATTAATTTTATATCTGAAGCCTCCAGGTGTCCAGGTTTGTTCAGAATGCTTGCGGGACGAATCAAGTCTTTATGAAATTTCATATCTTGTTTTACTTTGAAGTGAGTTTAATTGAGGTGAAAAATATCAATATATGCAAGCCCATCAGTGTACCCTTTCTCACAGATTGTAGGGTGCGAGTTAGTTGAAATAAATTTTAATTCAGGCATAGTTGGGAAGCGAGTTTGGGAACTACAGATTGCAAGTTTGGGAACTACAGATTGCGATCTTGGGAACTACAGATTGCGATCTTGAGGACTACAGATTGCGAGCTTGGGGACTACAGATTGCGAGCTTGGGAGCTACAGATTGCAAGCCTGGGAACTACAGATTGCGAGTTTGGGGGATTGTGAGCCTGACAAACTGCAGGTGGAGCCAATTCTGAAGCACAGATAGACAGCTCAAGACCAGTTCTTTAATACGCCGCCCTTAACAGTCGCCTGCAATTCTCATTTTCTTAATACTTTCCAATTGTGTGGACATTTTGCTTTTTCAGTTCGCATCTGACTTTTTTTTAATCGTCTTTTACAAAAGGAAAATTGGAAACCGAAAAATTTATTTATTAAGATTTTATAATATTGTAGATTATTTAAAATTAACTGTTGTCTTTCAGAAAAAAATACCTCCCTGTATAATTTGAATATTGGAATAAATTTGATCAGACGGAAGAAGAGGAGCTGGAAAAGCTCAGTAACGTGAGCATGCACGTAATATTTCATTTGTTTGCGAGTTTGGGAACTACAGATTGCAAGTTTCGGAACTACAGATTGCGATCTTGGGAACTACAGATTGCGAGCTTGGGGACTACAGATTGCGAGTCTTTGTTCGAATTTTAAAACTTTGTTCAAATTCATTAGCAATCATAACTTTTAGTGTTATTTTTGTAAACATTAAGTGTTTTCCCTAAATTTGTACTGTAGTTTAGAAGTTTTTCTTAGTTTAAAGAAACTTTAATTTTTAAAGCTAAGCCTTCTTTTTTTGCTTCTGTGTCTGGGCTCTTCAGCCGTAACTGTGTATTTGTATGTCGTGAACTTCTGAGTTTGCAGTAACATTGATTCCTTTAGGTATTTTACTCAAGAGTTCAATCATGTAGGAAAATATTAGAGGAACCAGATGCCTACGTGGCTCAGATTTCGACTATCAGTCACTATCTAACACTCAAAATTCACATATCTTCATGAACGATCAAGATCTACTTTTAACTGCGGATACACGCTGTGGCACTATTTTCAAGGTAATCGTCAGAAGATCGGTCCGCCTAGTTTCTATTGCTAAACTAATTGTTCTCAATAAATAGTTAACAGAACAGCTTACTGCCCCAGATCACATGGTCATTCGACCTATGATATCCTATGCTTCCCCAATTTGGGCGAACACAACTCCCACGAACATTCACAAGATACAGATCTTGCAGAATAAAATCCTGCGATGTGTGGCCAATGCCCCCTGGTTTGTAACCAACAGACAATTGCATAAAGATCTGGGCATTGATCATATTTACACATATCTTAAGTTTGTCTCGCGAGGTTTCTACGAGTCAGTGCAGAGAAACCCGCACGAGATTATATCCTGCCTTCTGGACAACGATCATGAAGTCCTTTAACAGATACAAGAGGCCTAAGATGATGACTTTCGCTAAAGAAAGTTATCCATTTTAGGTCTCTTGTGCATCATTACTACTCTTTTGTTTTATGTTCTTTTGCCCTTTGGGGCCCACCATTGTGTGGTTTACCTTTGTTTTTTCAAACTGATGCCATTTAGGCATATTTCCAGATGAAGAAGGTTATGGGTACTATTGTACCTGGTACTTCATTTTATGATGTAACGATCTACGATCTACGATTACTACCCCAGCTGCGGCCAGTCCTGACATATGCCTCACCAGCGTGGAGTAATACTACCAACACCAATGTCAGGAGGCTTCAGTGATTCCAAAATAAAATCCTCAGATCTGTGGTCAGTGCTCCCTGGTTTGTGAAAAACAAGACCATTTACACTTATTTGAGCACTGACCACTTATACACCCACATTCTGAAGTTCGCAGACCTTTTTCGAGGCAGTGGAAAATAATCCTTAATTTATAATTAGATCTTTGATCGATTATGATCCATTGGTTTTAAACCAATTCAAGCGTCCTAATATTGTGGTGTATGACACCCGCATGTTTAACATTTAGTTGCGCTTCTTTAGCAAGCTTGGTTTCCGTTTGTGGTCCCTTTGGGGTTTATGCGTTTTACTTTTGTTATTGCCAATTTAGATATTCGATTAAACTTCGAGATATAAGCCATAGGCTTGGAGTTCTTAATATTAATTAAAGATATCAGATATTAGATTACTGCCCCAGAAGAAGTTAAATTAGTTCGCCGAACAAAAACTAATGCCTTGTGTAACGCTGTGTTAGGTTAAAGAATTGAGTACCAACCTATAATGGGACGGGGTTTGGGACCTCGAATGGCTTTGCGAATGTCGGAGATCTGGGACAATGAGGCATGTATGAATCGCGACTTTCTCATCTTCCGAATGAATAAAAATCAGTGGAACAAACTGTTGGAAAAGAATTTTCTTTATATCCAATAGAAATATATTTTTTTCAAAAATGAATTTAATGTGGAAGGATGAGAAATTACGTATAAAAGTGGAAACTGCGAAAGCTTTGTTGCAAGCGGAAACAAAGTTTCATGCCCCGTGAAATCTTTACTGAAAAACTTGTCGGAAATGAAAATACTTCACAGAAAATCAATTTTTATGAAAAATACCAACAATAACAGTGATTAAATTATCATTATGTGCAAATATTGTCTAAAATATCTTCTAAGTTAGGGGTTCTCAACGTGGGGTACGTGGTAAAAATTTTTGGGTACGCCATGAGAGCTCAAAATTCGCTAGATCTAGTTGTTTGAGTTGAGATGTTTTACCCCTGAGCGGCACTTTTTTGCACACCATGAGCTAAATGGCCAAGGCACATGGACCCCGAAGACTCAGAGAAGGTTGGGGAAGGGGACCCACTGCAACAGCTGTTGGGAGACAGAGGGTAGCCTTCCATCAAGGCCATCCAGCTTGTTCTTTAACGTTTCCCACACACGAGGTCATAGCTTAACATCCCATCCGACAGTCTTTCCAAGCCCATCGGTGTCCCTACTGACCGTGGGCAGTGCGGGAAGGTTTGCGGAGATAAATTTCAACGCTGACCCAGCTGGGACTCGAACTTGGGAACTGCAGACTAGATCTAGAAACAAAGTAAAAATAACCATTGTTATACTATAACTATAGTTACATGCATATTTCCAGGGGGCACGTGAAGCATAAAAGGTTGAGAACCACTGTTCTAAGTGAAAAAAGATTGTGTTACTTTTAAACATAACTCATAAAAAGTCAATCTTTCAAATTGAATTTTAAAAGTCCCCGGATCTCCATCTTGAAATATGGTCACCCTAGCCAAAAGGCCTATACAGAAGAAGTGTCAAGGGCATACAAGGACCTTTATCCAGCCTCGATCCTAAGTAATGTTAGGCTGTTGACGTACGTAAAACTTCACATTATATAATTAATGTAGCATCTGAACAGTTGCTCACAAAGTTTAACTGGTTAGAGGCTGCTTCGGATCTCCTCTGTTTGAAAATGTAAGATAGTAAAAGGACCGAGGGAGGCTCTGATTGCAAGAGTCAGTTTACTACTTTGAGTGTTACATAGGTTATGAATTCTAAGATTCTCTAACCTAAAGCGTTTTTCACCTTTACCATACTATTACCTTTGGGAATTCAAAGGATTCGCACCCTAGGCATTCCGAGTTATCCTTGCCTTTATGGAAGACATTATTCACCGCAAGATAGAGTACGTGGTTCAATATAAGATGTCGTTAATCACCGTAAGATCAAGTACTTGGTTTAACAGAAGACGTCGGTATTAGATCAAGTACGTGGTATAACAGAAGAAGACGGTATTAGATCAAGTACGTGGTATAACAGAAGAAGACGGTATTAGATCAAGTACGTGGTATAACAGAAGAAGACGGTATTCGATCAAGTACGCGGTTTAGCAGAAGAAGACGGTATTAGATCAAGTACAGCGGTTTAACAGAAGTCGGTATTAGATCAAGTACGTGGTTTAACAGAAGAAGTCGGTATTAGATCGAATACGTGGTTTAACAGAAGAAGTCGATATTAGATCAAGTACGTGGTTTAACAGAAGACGTCAGTATTAGATCAAGCACGTGGTTTAATAGAAGATGTTGGTATCAGATCAAGTACGTGGTTTAACAGAAGACGCCGATATTAGATCAAGTACGCGATTTAACAGAAGAAGTCAGTATTAGATCAAATACGTGGTTTAACAGAAGACGTCAGTATTAGATCAAGCACATGGTACAAGAGAAGATTCGGTATTAGATCAAGTACATGGTTTAACAGAAGACGTCAGTATTAGGTCAAGTACGTGATTTAATAGAAGACATCGGTATTCACCACAACATCAAGTACGTTTTTAGGAGAAGACGTATTTATTAGCTCAAGCAGTATGTTAATAAAAGATCCCGGTATTCGGCGGAAGATGAAATGTGTGTTTTAATAGAAAACGTCGGTATTCGCCGCAAGATGAAGTATGTTGTTTAATAGATGAAGCTAATTATTTTTCCCTCCACAGCTAACTCATTTTTATTCGCAAGTTGAAGTGTGTGGTTTAATACAAGACGTCGGTATTTGTCCCAAGATGAAGTGTGTGGTTTAATAGAAGAACCTAATTAATTTTTTCCCTCCACAGCTAACTCATTTTCATTCGCAAGTTGAAGTGTGTGGTTTAATACAAGACATCGGTATTTGCCCCAAGATGAAGTGTATGGTTTAATAGAAGAACTAATTATTTTCCCCCTCCACAGGTAACTCATTTTTATTAGCAAGTTGAAGTGTGTGGTTTAATACAAGACGTCGGTATTTGCCCCAAGATGAAGTGTATGGTTTAATAGAAGAAGCTAATTATTTTCCCCTTCCGCAGCTAACTCATTTTTATTCGCAAGTTAAGGTGTGTGGTTTAATACAAGACGTCGGTATTTGTCCCAAGATGAAGTATGTTGTTTAATAGAAGAACCTAATTATTTTTTCCCTCCACAGCTAACTCATTTTTATTCGCAAGTTGAAGTGTGTGGTTTAATACAAGACGTCGGTAAAATGAAATACATGGTTTTATACACGATGTCGGTACTCATTACAAGATCTAATGCGTCGTTTAATAGTAGACATAGGTATTCATTAAAAGATTTTGTCATTGGCCATATAGATGACATCGGTGGCACGGCAAGAGTGTATTGATTTTGTACAAGACATAAGAATGTACAGCAAGATATAATCTTTGATTTCCTAAAAGACATCAGATATATAGCTAGATTAAAAAAAAGTGATAGAGTTTTCACTTTGGCATCTGTTCGTCTCTAGACATTTTAATTTTATTATTGGCATCGTCAAATTCTACATTGGAGGAAGTCTTCCAGTGTAGATGGCTTCAGCCTTTAGTAGTGGGGGAACGGGTCTTTGCCCCATGTCTGCGATTAGGGGGCTGTTTGATATTGTCGGCATTCCCTCTCTCAATAAACATAGTTTCTTTAAACATCCCACTAACCATTTTCTCTCCATAGGTAGTTGGAATGTGAGGACTCTGCACAGAGCTTTTTCTCTTGATGTCCTCACACATGAATTCCACCGTTATAATTTAGATATTCTCGGCTTGCAAGAGACCAGATGGACAGATAAAGGTCAGATTCTTAAAAATAATCTTAAATTTCTCTTTTCAGGGAGGGACGACAAAAAGCATCACCAAGGCGTGGGTCTGCTTCTCAGCAGACACGCTAGTGATGCTCTTCTAGGATATGAGTGCATTAATGAAAGGTTTCTTACAGCAAAATTTCAGACAAGCGTTAAAGACTTGAATGTTATCTGCTGTTATGCCCCCACTGAGGATGCCGATGAGGATGAGAAGGATAGGTTTTATGAACAACTTCAGGATATTTTGAATTCTGTCAAGAAAGGAGATATTACCCTTGTTCTTGGTGACTTCAATGCCAAAGTTGCTACTGACTCTGACATTTGGGGAGGAGTAATAGGCCCTTTTGGTATTGGTAGCTGCAATAGCAATGGGCAACGTCTCCTACAGGTAAGTAAACTCAATGGATTCAGAATAACTAACACTTATTACAAACACCGCGACATACATAAGTACACATGGGTTTCACCTGATGGGCTGCATAAGAATATGATTGATTACATATTAATTAACAGCAAATGGACTAGTTCTGTTAGGAATACCAGGGCATATAGGGGAGCTGAAATTGGATCTGACCATTACCTTGTTAAAAGTGTGTTGCAACTTAAACTTAAAAAGTGTTGTGCTAGGGTTAAAAAATTTACTTTTAATACTGAAGCTCTGAAAGATCGAGTTATAGCCAAAGCTTACCATGATAGGTTACTTAGTCATTATGACAGTCATGGTTTGCTTACTACTGAAGTTGAGGAAGAATGGGATCATTTTAAACAGGCTTTTTTGGACACTAACAGTACTCTTTTAGGAAAAAAGGAGCAGAAGAGGCAAAATTATCTCAGTGATAAGGCACTTGAGCTTATTTCGGAAAGAAAGAACTGCAGGAATGCCCTTAATCAATACCCTACTAGTCCTAATAGAAAGCATTACAGAGACCTTAATAAACTTGTAAAGGATCAGTTAGCTGCTGATAAAAATTTTTGGCTTGATGGTTTGGCTGACAAAGCCGAGGAAGCAGTTAGACAGCACAACAGCAGAGAGCTGTACCAGATAGTTAATGTTTTGTGTGGTAGAAAACGGACAGGCATACAAGGATTGAAGGATAAACAAGGTAAGGTTATAGAAGGGGAGGATTCTGTCATGGCTAGGTGGGCTGAGCATTTCAGTGATGTTCTAAACAATGTAGTTAGTTCTACTCCCATTGTTTGCAATGATGATAGATGCATTGGTGGCTTTAATGTTGGCCCTATAACACAATCTGAAGTTAGTTTGGCTGTTTCTAAACTTAAACTTCATAAATCCCCAGGGGTAGATGAAATTACTACGGAAATGCTTAGAGCTGGGAATGTTTCGGTTACCACTTGGATGACTGAAATTCTGAATCTCTTTTATGATAAAGGCATGGTTCCTAAGGATTTTACCAGAGCTATTGTTATCCCTATTTTCAAAAAAGGTGATCGCAGTTCTTGTGATAACTATAGGGGTATCAGCCTACTCTCTGTTCCAGGTAAAGTTCTTTCCATGATTGTGCTTAATAGAATTAAGAATCTGGTTGACAGGCAATTGCGTGATGAGCAATGTGGATTCAGAAGTGGTAGGGGATGTGTAGATCAGATATTTTCACTTAGGCAGATTCTTGAGAAATGTTTAGAGTTTCAGAAACCTTTGGTTGCTAGCTTAGTTGATTTCAAAAAGGCTTTCGACTCTGTTGATCGTCATAATTTGTGGTTGATTGTGAGATCATATGGTATACCAGACAAGTTAGTTAACATAATGAAAGCTCTCTATAATAACACTGAGTCGTGTGTGAGAGTTGGTAAGGCTTGTAGCAATTGGTTTAGCATTACTTCTGGTGTTCGACAAGGGTGCATTTTGTCTCCTTTTCTCTTTAGCTTGGTTATTGATTATGTTATGCGAAATTCACTTCAAGGGAAAGATTTTGGCCTTAAATGGGCTGGAGATAGGAAAATTTCTGATTTAGATTATGCTGATGATTTAGCCCTTCTGGCAAATGATGTTGATGAGATGAACTCTTTCATTCGAGCCGTTGATGAGACTGGTAGTAGAGTAGGTTTGGTTATAAACAGAGAGAAAACTAAAGTGATGAAAATTGGTCAGGCAGGCTGTGATTCAGTTAATCTGAATGGTTGCAGTCTTGAGCAGGTGTCACAGTTTAATTATCTTGGGAGCTATGTAACAGATAATGGTGATGTGCGGCATGAGATTAACAGACGAATAGGGATTGCTGCTGGGACTTTTAAGAATCTATGGAGAGTGTGGAGAAATAGGCGTATACACCTAAAGACTAAAATTAGACTGTATAATAGTTTGGTTCTTTCTAGGGTTAGTTATGGTAGTGAAACTTGGACACTTTGTAAACAAGATAACAGGAAACTAGATGCTTTTGATTCCAGATGCTTACGCAGTATCTTGGGCATTAGGTGGTTCAACTTTGTAACTAATGATGAGATTAGGAAAAGGAGTTTGCAACCTCCTTTAAGCAGCATATTGTGCAGAGAGAGACTCCGTTGGTTTGGCCATGTTGCCCGTATGAATAATTATAGATTGGCGAATAGGGTTATGAACAGTGTGCCTAAAGGCCTCAGAAAGAAGGGGAGACCTAGGATGCGGTGGGCAGACAATGTCAAACAGGACCTTGTTAGAATTGGTGTGCAGTGGCCAGATGCAGTAGATGTAGCTCAGGATAGACTTGCTTGGAGAACTAAATTGCACGGTCTGGTTGGACCTCCGTAGCCCATGGCTGCTTGAGGATGATGATGATGATGATGATGATGATTGTTTTACCTCTGAGAGGCACTTTATTTGCACATACAGAGCTAAATATTAAAGTCACAAGAACCCCGAGGGCTCAGAGAAGGTTTGGAGAAACGGGCCACTGGACAGCTGTTAGGAGATTGATAGTAGCCTCCCGTAAAAGCCATCCAGCGTGTTCTTTAACGTGCATAGAGCATGGCTCTCCTGCACAAGGAGCCACGGGTTAACTTCTCATCCAACGGATGCCCATATTCTGACTGAGGGAAGGACGGGATTAGCGGTGATAAATCTCAACACTGGCACAGTTGGGACTCGAACCAGGGAACTACAGATTACGAGCCTGGCACGCTACCTACTGAGACAACTCTTGTCGCTAGACATTAATTTATTTAGAGATAATTTAAAATTTCTTTTTGTGTTTGAGTAGGTATTCATGTTAATGCGCTTTTCGCATTTTTCGAATATCCCAGTAGCTTAAACAGCGTTTTTTAATGGTGAAAAAGTTTGGAAAGCGCAAAATTTGAAATGAATGTTTTTCGACAATCTATGCTAGAAATTGAAAATTTTGGTAGTGGATAGTGAGAGACATTGACAGCAATGATCTGCCGTATAAATTCCAGGGCACGTGCAAAGACGCAACTTTTTTTAAGAGAGAAACGAAAAAAGTCCTTTTGTGTTAAACCAAGAACCTGATGTTGAATTTGAAACAAACAATAACATTACAAACAAAAACTCAATTTTTATGCCTCCTGCGAACAGCACAGATATTGTGAATATAATCAAAATTTTAAATGATAACAAATCCCCTGTATATGACAATATACGAATTAAACATATTAAAAACTGTGTCGAGGTATTTGCTGATGTCATAAAACAAATAGTTAACGAAAGTATTTCAACTGGTACAATACCAACTGAGCTTAAAACGGCAATTCTGCGACCAATATTCAAAGGAGGAACAAAGTCAATTATAACTAATTACAGGCCCATTGCTATTTTACCTTCTGTACATAAAATATTGGAAAAATATGTTTACAATACTTTATATAAATTTCTTGGTAAACATAAATTCTCAGTGAAAATCAATACGGGTTTCAAAAGGCGAAAAGTACCGTGAACTTACTAACGAAATTTATTGATTTAGCCTACATGGCACTGAATAGAGGTGACAGGGTAGTTGCAGTGTCTCTAGATTTACAGAAAGCTTTTGACACTTTGGATCATGACATTCTTTTACAGAAATTAGAAAAGAATGGAATTAGAGGAACTGTATTGCACTGGTTTCAAAGCTACTTATCAAATGGATTTACGGTAACTGAAATTAACAACTCCTACAGCGAAAAGAGTCAAGTTAAATTCGGTGTTTTTCAATGATCTATTTTAAGTCCGCTTTTATTTCTGATTTACATAAACGACTTAACAAATTTGAAACTAAATAGTACCATGTTGTTATACGCCGATGATATAGTTTATAAACGAATTAGAAGAAGATGCGGTTAAACATGTACAAAAAAATTTAATATTATTAAACGATGGTTAAACTCTAATGAACTTCATCTAAATAGCAATAAAACCAAATGCATGACTTTTCATTCATCTGGTTTCAAAATTAACAATAACTTAATTATAAAAACACACAAAATAAACTGCAGAAAAAAGGGAACCATTTCTGAGCTAGATAACTGTGGCTGCATAAAAATTGACAGAGTGCATGCAATAAAATATCTAGGATTACATCTGGACAGTGCCCTCCGATGGAACGTTCATACTGAGAAAATCTGCAGCACATTAAGGCTTTGTGTCTTGAAATTAAATAAATTACGATATTGTTACGACAGAAGAATCTGGCAACCGAAAGCAAAGTTTCAGCCAACGAATAAGAACGTTGGGAGAATTTGGAGAAGAAGAGTGGAGCGTTAACGGTCATTTTTGTATTGTAACGGTCGTTGTGTTGTAACGGTCGGTGAGTTCGAAAATGGACGGTGAGCTGTTCTGAGACAGTGCGCGTAAGTATCAAGAAGTAACTTGATGTGTTGTGTATACGCGGAAGGATAAAAGTGGGATCTTTTATCGTTAAGTATCAAGAAGTAACTTGATGTGTTGTGTATACGCGGAAGTATAAAAGTGGGAACTTTTATGGCTAACTTCGAATGTCTACACGGACTGTCTTTTTGTTCGGCTAGTGTGTGAAAAGTTATTAGCACAGGACGAGAATTGGTTTACGAGTGAAGATCTTCGGGTGACCTGGTAAATCAAGTAAAAGGTAGTATTTAGTAAAATACACAGAGCTGATATTGTGTGCTCTACGCAGGAAGATTGATGACTTGTGCATGTTAATAGTTGATTTGTTAATAAGATACTTCATCCATATTTCCTTTGTAACAATTTACCTTGTATTGAATTTGGTTTTGAAATATAGCTTTTAATACTCACGCTCAGTGGCTATCCATTTTTGTAATCCGTAACATTTGGTGTCAGAAGTGGGGTAATTTATTGAATGCCGTTAACTAGAAGTATGGATGAATTAGTAAAGTTGTTAAATGACTTGAAAGCCGATATGAAAGCCGATATAGCTGCCCAAAGCGATAAAATAGGTGACCAGATGACTGATATGGCTACACAGATGAATGACATTAAAAGTCAAAATAATGAGTTGAGAACTGAGATAGTTTCTCAAAAAGATGATTTGAAAGCCGAAATGGCCGCACAAAATAATGAGTTGAGAAATAAAATAGGTGACCTGGCCGCACAAAATACTGAGATGAGAGCTGAAGTGGCTTCTCAAATTGATAAGATTTCTGATAAGTGTAAGGACATTATGACCGAACTAAATAGTGTAAAAGATGATCTTGATAGTGTTAAGTTAGATTATAAACACGAAATTGAAATTGTAAAAACTGATTGTGAACGCCAGTTTCAGATTTTGAGAAATGAAATGTTACCTTCTGCCTGTGATAATAATAATTCTAGTGGAAATAATGTTATTACACATATCGCTAAAAATACAACTAAACCTTCTACATATGATGGTCAATCATCTTGGACAGTATTTAAAACACAATTCGAAGTTATCGCTACAGCCAATGAGTGGAATGAATTCCAAAAGGCCAGTTTTCTTGCAGCTTCCTTAAGAAATTCTGCTGCGGAAGTTTTGCAGTCTGTTCCAGAAGAAAAACGACTTGATTATCAAAGTCTAGTTTCTGCATTAGAACTAAGGTTTGGTGATAGTTATTTAAAACAATATTACGTGACTCAATTTAAACATCGCATGCAGAAAAATGGTGAAACTTTGCAAGAGCTTGCTAGTGATATTGAGCGTCTAGCTAGATTGGCTTATAGTAACTGTCCACCAGAAATTCAAGATAATTTAGCTCAATTACAATTTATTGATGCTATTGCTGACCCTGACACTCAGCAATCTCTGAGGATGTTGGAAGGTGAATCCTTAAAGTCAGCTGTGGTACATGCTATGAAATACGAGTGCTCCAGGCTTTCCTCCCGAGCGAACAAACGTGCAGTGAGATTTGTGAGTGCAGAAGAAACTGTAGAAAAGGATAATGAAATGAAAGAACTAACCAAAGCCATACTATCCGTTTTGAAAGATATAAAAGGTTCTTCTTCAAAACCTACAACAGACCTCCAGTGTTGGAATTGTGGCAAGACCGGACACATTCGTACCAACTGCACTAGGAAACGAATGAGGAGTCCAAGTACATCAACTAGACAACAGGATCAGAGAAACAGAAAATTTATCAATCTTGCGAGGCAAAGGCTGGTTGTTGATTGGTTGGCCCCAGGGGAAGTCGCCCACGTTTCAACATTACATGGCGATAATAATGGATTAGTAGCTGATGGAGCCATAAATGGAATACCTTGCCGTATGATAGTCGACACTGGTGCAAATGTAACTTTACTCAGAACGGATATAATAAAGAAAATAATACCTCACCCAAACTTGAATACTACACAGTCTAGAATAAGCCTACAAACGGCCACTGGAGATCGTGCAAAAGTTCATGGAAAAATAGAACTTAATATTCGAGTTGGTAGCTGTCTGGTTCGCCATCCTGTTTACATCGCTGACATCTACGACGAATGCATATTAGGCCTTGATTTTCTTAAGAAACATGGATTCAACATTAGACCCAGTGATAACCTACTCATCTATGAGACAGAAGAGATTCCTCTGCTTAGCCGGACGTCTGATTCTTTATCAAGCGTAATTCCAATATTAGTGACGGAAGACACAGAGATCCCAGCACAAAGTGAAGTTATAGTCCGTGGACAACGGGCGGAGACTTCTGGGGCCTTCCGATTGGCAGTTACTGATGCCTCTGGTAAAGGAGCTTTGGCTCATAACATCCTGGTTGCAAGGACTTTAGTCAGAATAGATAAAGAACAGATCCCTATCAGAGTGATGAACTGTAACAAATCCAATAGAATGTTAAAAAAGGGTGAGGAATTAGCAATATGTGAAGCTGTTACCTGTGTAACAAGTATAAATAAAATAGAAGTTACCGATTCATATCAAAACCATACCGACATCCCGTCTCATCTTACTGAATTATGGAGAGAAACAAGACAAATATTAACTGAAAACCAAGCTGCTAAGGCCGAGAACCTATTAAAAGAATTTTCTGACATTTTTTCTGCCACATCAAATGATTATGGCCGTACTAACCTGACAGAACATAAAATCAACACTGGTGATTCTCCTCCAGTCCATCTGCCGGCAAGAAGGCTTCCATTGGCAAAAAGAGAGGAGACGGAACAACTCATAAAGGACATGGAAGCTCAGGGCATTATAGAACCATCACAGAGTCCCTGGACATCACCAGTAGTTCTTGTCAAGAAAAAAGATGGATCTACACGATTTTGTGTAGATTATCGCAGATTAAATGACGTAACAAAGAAAGATTCCTTTCCTTTACCCAGGATTGACGATACACTAGACACTTTATCTGGGTCAGAATGGTTCTCAACATTAGATTTAAAGAGCGGCTATTGGCAAGTTGGTATACGTCCTGAAGACCGTGAGAAAACGGCTTTCAGTACAGGGAATGGACTTTGGCAGTTTAAGGTGATGCCATTTGGACTTTGTAATGCACCTGCCACATTTGAGCGACTAATGGAGTCAGTGCTCAAAGGTTTGTCTTTGGAGGTCTGCCTGGTTTACTTGGACGACATCATAGTTCTTGGAAGAACTTTTGAAGAACATTTGAGAAATCTTCGTCAAGTATTTGAAAAACTTAAGGCAGCCAAGTTAAAATTGGGACCGACAAAGTGTAAACTGTTCCAGCAAGAAGTTCATTACCTTGGTCATGTGATCACTACAGCAGGGATTAAGACTGATCCTAGTAAGATAGAAGCTGTAAGAGACTGGCCTCCACCACAAGATGTTCATCAACTTCGTAGTTTTATTGGACTTTGCACCTACTATAGAAGATTTGTCAAAGGTTTCTCCAACATCGCAAGGCCATTACATCGTCTGACAGAAGAGGGCCAGCGGTTTATGTGGACCACCGAATGCGATATAGCCTTTCAACAGCTAAAGAAAACTCTTTCCACAGCACCAGTGCTAGCGTACCCACAAACTGGAAAACAATTCGTGATAGATACTGACGCAAGTAACACAGGAGTTGGTGCTGTGCTTTCACAAGAACAAGACGGACAAGAGAGAGTTATTGCATACTTTAGTAAAACTTTATCCAAACCAGAGCGGAATTACTGTGTAACACGCAAAGAACTGTTAGCAATAGTAAAAGCAATAGAACATTTTCATCATTATCTCTATGGCCAGAAATTCCTTATACGTACTGATCATGCTGCACTTAGATGGTTATTAAACTTCAAAAACCCTGAAGGACAAATCGCTAGGTGGATACAACGGTTACAAGAATACGATTTCTCCATCGAACATCGAAGTGGTAAAATGCATAAGAATGCAGATGCTCTTTCCAGGCGCCCATGTATTGACAACTGTAAACATTGCTATAATGCAGAACTGAAATTTGGAACTAAAGAGATAATGCCCATAAGACAAATAGTATCGACACAAACAAACAGTGACACCCCTAACATCTGGAATCCAATTGAAATCAGGAAGGCTCAACTAGATGATGAAGACATAAAACCAATATTAGAATTGATTGAAAAATCTGATGTAAGACCTAATTGGGAGCAAATCTCGAGGTATAGTCCAACTACTAAAAGTTACTGGGCACAGTGGGATTCCTTAAAAATGGAAGACGGAGTATTATACAGAAGATGGGAGAATCCCACTGGACGGCTGATCCGTTGGCAGATAATCCTTCCTCGATCCCGAGTGGAACTTGTGATGAAAGATGTACATGATAGTGCCACTGGAGGACACTTCGGTGTTAATAAGACATTAGCCAAAGCCAGGGAACGATTTCATTGGTTGAAAAGTAGGGCAGACGTTGAGAGATGGTGTAGGCAATGTGAAGCCTGTGCAGCAAAGAAAGGCCCTAAGACTAGGAGTCGGGGTAAGCTGCAGACGTATAACGTTGGTGCCCCTTTTGAAAGAATAGCCATTGATGTAATGGGTCCGTTTCCTAGAACTGATGATGGAAATCGATATTTATTAGTGGTAATGGATTATTTCACAAAGTGGCCTGAGGTATATCCCATCCAAGACCAGGAAGCAACAACAGTGGCTGAGATGATAGTTAATAACTTCATTAGTAGGTATGGAGTACCTTTACAACTCCACTCTGATCAAGGACGGAATTTTGAATCCAATGTGTTTAAAGGCATCTGTCAACTATTAGGCATTCAGAAAACCAGAACAACTCCCTTACACCCTCAGTCGGATGGTATGGTTGAAAGGTTCAATAGAACAATTGCTCAGCATTTAGCATTATTTGTGAACGACCACCAACGTGACTGGGATCGCCATGTACCACTCCTTTTGCTGGCATATAGAACGGCAGTGCATGAGACAACTGGACAGACACCTTCCATGATGATTTTTGGAAGAGAGTTACGTCTTCCCTGTGACCTTTTATATGGTCGGCCCGAAGCAATGCCTGTGTCCACTCCACAATACGTACAAGAATTGCAACAACGACTAGAAGAAATCCATCACTCCGTTAGACATAACATCGACATAACAAGTGACAGAACCAAAACAAGATATGACAGTAAAATAAATGGAACTATTTTCAATCAAGGAGATCTTGTCTGGCTATACAGTCCACATAGAAAAAAAGGACTATCTCCAAAACTTCAGAAACCTTGGGAAGGTCCATATACAATAGTTAACAGGATTAATGACGTGGTATATCGCATTCGTCGACGTCCAGCTACAAAGTGCAAGGTGGTTCACGTGGATCGTTTGGCTCCGTTTCATCGAAGAACTGAAGAAACTTTGGAATCCAGAATTGTTCGGGACGAACAAGACCTAGGAAGGGGGCAGTGTTACGACAGAAGAATCTGGCAACCGAAAGCAAAGTTTCAGCCAACGAATAAGAACGTTGGGAGAATTTGGAGAAGAGTGGAGCGTTAACGGTCATTTTTGTATTGTAACGGTCGTTGTGTTGTAACGGTCGGTGAGTTCGAAAATGGACGGTGAGCTGTTCTGAGACAGTGCGCGTAAGTATCAAGAAGTAACTTGATGTGTTGTGTATACGCGGAAGGATAAAAGTGGGATCTTTTATCGTTAAGTATCAAGAAGTAACTTGATGTGTTGTGTATACGCGGAAGTATAAAAGTGGGAACTTTTATGGCTAACTTCGAATGTCTACACGGACTGTCTTTTTGTTCGGCTAGTGTGTGAAAAGTTATTAGCACAGGACGAGAATTGGTTTACGAGTGAAGATCTTCGGGTGACCTGGTAAATCAAGTAAAAGGTAGTATTTAGTAAAATACACAGAGCTGATATTGTGTGCTCTACGCAGGAAGATTGATGACTTGTGCATGTTAATAGTTGATTTGTTAATAAGATACTTCATCCATATTTCCTTTGTAACAATTTACCTTGTATTGAATTTGGTTTTGAAATATAGCTTTTAATACTCACGCTCAGTGGCTATCCATTTTTGTAATCCGTAACAATATAATATGGATAACAATACATGCATTATGTTTTATAAAGCAATCTTAAATTAATAAATAATTAAATCTCTCAAATTTTGTCATAACGATACATGGTACTGTCGCTCAAAAAAGTAATGCAAAAAATTAGTGATCTGGCAGCCTTCGTGTCACGTGACACGAAGGCTGCCAGATCACTAATTTCTAAAAAAATCGTTGCCAGATATTTTTTCTGAATTTTGTAATCAACCGTAGTGTTCGGATACTTTTTTGAGCGACAGTACAACCAACTTAACAAATATTAGAAAAATAGAACGTATTCAATCCTCAATAGCTAAAAATATTATATCAATTAAAGACCGCACACTAAACTATTAATCTAATCTTTAATTATATCAATTAAAGACCGCAATCTAAACTATTAATCTAACATCTAATTACAACCCAAGATAGATTTATTTACTTGGATATTACCAGAGTCTATATAAATATAATATAGTTATACGCAATTTTTTGGACAATACGACACACATAAAAGTAAAGTCCAGCATGATAAAAACACTAGATTTAAAGAAAAAAAATTTCAACTACCAAATTTTGCCAATAACTATGGGAAATGCCCAAGCGGCTACAGGATTCCATACATTTTCATTCTCTTACAAAAGAAACTGCCATCCGTAAATTCTTAAAGAATTAAAACACAAATTAAATAGATTTTTTTTCAAAAAATAGATAATTAATATTAACACTTACTAACAGTAGTGCTGAATGGTAATATAAAAATCTCAGTGTTATTTTGAAATATTCAAAATGAAAAAAGGTAAAACGTTTTGAAAATAGAGGATATTATCTTTGGTCGAAATTTTCAACTGAAATAGTAAAACAAATGCAAAAAGATATAACTGTATTAATATTAGCGGATGAAGACAGAACGAAGGTGTAAAATACTATTATGTCAATGTATTATTCTATCCTCTATATAAGCTGTTAACTTCGCGAGACGTCTGTAAATAGAAATTATTTATTTGAAATTTTTTGAATAAATAAATGATTTAAATATAATATATATCTTAATAAAATACTATTATTTGCATTTTGTAATCATCCATTTGCTTCATTTTCACTGTTACACGGGTGCAAACGTCGGGAGATTAAAATCTCATTCTCTGCGAAAAAGAGCATCCGATATTTATTAGAGAAGACAGCTTATTCTACTGTGAAAATTATTATTCTACCATACAAAAATGAATTATATGGAGACATTTTAATCTTACTGGAAAGCAAAACAAGGAAATTATTTTTGAGCTTCATGCTAATATAAAATAAAAATAATTTTTTAGCGACTCACTTACTATGGAGGTCGACTGTGTTACTTCTGGTGGCAATTTGTTTGCACACAATGGGCTAAATGATCAGGTCACAAGGACCCCGAGGGCTTAGAGAAGGGAACCCACTGGACAACTGTTAGGAGACAGACGTTAGCCTTCCATCAAGGCCATCCAGTGTGTTCTTTAACGTGCACAAGGACCAGACTTTACATCCCATCCGATGGAAGGCGGCCATTCAAAGCCCATCTGTGTCCCACCAAGGGAAGAGTGGGACGTTTTGCGAAGATAAATATTAATGTTGGCGGGCCTCGAACCTTGGAACTGAAGATTACGAGTCTGATGCGCTACCAGATAAGTTATATGAAAGATCTGTAATGCGGTCGAAACATCAGCAGAAAGTAACATCGATCAAAAGACGCGAGGGACTTCAAAACGTTCTTGACATGCGTCTTCAGAATAGAACCCATTGCATTTACCTCAACAAAATTTTTACTATAGTTCAAAGTGCTATCCTTCAGCATCTAGAGGCGGGAGTGGCTCAGTCGGTAGCGCGCCAGACTCGTAATCTGTAGTTCTCAGGTTCGAGTACCATCTGGGTCAGCGTTGAGATTTATCTCCGCAAAATTCCCCGCCCTGCCCACGGTCAGTAGGGAACACCGATGGGCTTGGAAAGGCCGCCGTCCGTCGGATGGGACGTTAAGCCGTGACCCCGTGTGCGGAAGAGCCATACCATGTGCACGTTAAAGAACACGCTGGATGGCCTTGACGGGAGGCTACCATCTGTCTCCCAACAGCTGTTCCAGAGAAGGTTGGGGGAGGGTCCCCTCCCCCAACCTTCTCTGAGCCTTCGGGGTCCATGTGACCTGGCCATTTAGCCCATGGTGTGCAAAAAAGTGCCGCTCAGAGGTAAAACAACCCAACCCTGAATGAACGCATTTTGCAAGGTCTTGCACCCTTGAAAAATGCTTCCCAGCAAGTTGCTTTTATTTTTTTAAAACAACCAGAAATCGCATAGTGCTAAATCGGATATATTTACAGCATGGGATAGCTGTTTGATTTTTTCCTACTTCAGATAGGCCTTGCAGGGTTTTGTGAACTCTAGCATTGTCATGATGAAGGAGAACCCTGTTGTTGGACATTGTTCCTTTATCTCCTTAACCATTTTCGGCAAAGCAATGTTGGTGTGATATTGACAATTTATAATCCTTTTTTCAGGTAAGGTGTCCCCGGCTACTACTGCTTGCAAATTGAAAAAAAACTGTAAACATCTTCTTCCTTGAGTGAAAGTCTTGTCGGAGGATTTGGGGATGCGGTTCATCTTCCTCAACTCAAACATAGTTGTCGATCTCTCTGGGGGTTGTATAATAATAACGTAACAATGTACAGTCGGTCAAAAAAGTATCCGAACGCTATGGTTGCATACAAAATTCAGAAAAAAATCTGGCAACGATTTTTTTAGAAATTAATGATCTGGCAACCTTCGTGTACCGTACACGAAGGTTGCCAGATCATTAATTTCTAAAAAAAATCGTTGCCAGATTTTTTTCTGAATTTTGTATGCAACCATAGCGTTCGGATACTTTTTTGACCGACTGTACAACGTAACAATGTCTGTTAACTGTCTGGGACCACTAAGTTCAAACATTGCCAGCATCTCTTTGATCGAGTCGACCCTTTGCTGTTTTGTCAGTTTGTAGGGTACCCATTTGAAACAGATCTTTCGGAATTTTAAATGTTGATGAAGTTGGGTTGTTTTACCTCTGAGCGGCACTTTTTTGCACATCATGGGCTAAATGGCCAGGTCACATGGACCCCGAAGGCTCAGAGAAGGTTGGGGACCCACTGGAACAGCTGTTGGGAGACAGATGGTAGCCTCCCGTCAAGGCCATCCAGCGTGTTCTTTAACGTGCAAGGGGTATGGCTCTCCCGCACATGGGGCCACGGCTTAACGTCCCGTCCGACGGACGGCGGCCTTTCCAAGCCCATCGGTGTCCCCTACTGACCGTGGGCAGGGCGGGGAATTTTGCGGAGATGAATCTCAACGCTGACCCAGCTGGGACTCGAACCTGGGAACTACAGATTACGAGCCTGGCGCGCTACCGACTGAGCCACCCCCGCCCCTGTTAATGAAGAAACAATTGTTCATCAACATTTAAAACTCCCGTTCTATCGGATGTCCCGTTCTCACCTCAGGGGGAGGGGAGAAGGATTTGGGTCAGCGGATGTTAATATGCAGTTCCTAAGTTCGAGTTTCAACTATGCATGTGTTGAGAATTTTCCCCGCTAACTCCCATTCTCTCCTTGGTGAAAGAGGAGATATTACTGATCTTCGAAAGACGCATTCCATCGGATGTTCCATTGTGGTTAAGCTGTGTTCCGGATACAGAAGAACCATACCCTGTTCTCGTTAAGGAACGCGCTGGATGACACTGACAGGCGTCTCTATCTCTCTCTCTCCTGACAACTCTTCGATGGATTCCTTCATTCCACCTTCTCTGAGCCCTTGGGGTTCTTATGACCTGGACATTTAGTCCATTGAGTGCAAAAATAATTGCATATTAGAGGTAAAACAAACCAACCTTACAGTTTTAGTGAATAGTAGGCAGTGATCTGTTAATCAACTAACGATCTATAAGAACAGTTGAAATATCCCCGCTCAAAAACTGCTAACTGATCTCCTAGTAGTTATTCACGCTACACCACAGCTTAAGAGTAAAAAAACAAAAGCGCGATCAATCCTGATATCACAGCCAGAGCTTCAACAGATCGCAATGACGTCATTACCCACGTGTACTCCCCCCCCCCGCCCCATTTCCCTCTCTCCTCTTATCTGTCATGTGATGGATAAACAAGAGCTCTAGTGTCCAGGTGAAGCCTTGAGCGAGAAAAGAGAAGCTCCGCTGGGGAAATCCTGTCCGCTAGACGTCGCTCTATTCGCCACGCAGCCTCTCCCATCCATTCGCACGAGTGCTTTCCTCCGAGTTGAAGAGGAAGGAACCAGAGAGGTGTGCTGACGATAGTGGTGGATGCACTGTTGTGCTAGAGCTGGTTGTGTTGTACAGGTCGGAGCGTGTATCGTAGTAAGGTGAATCTGTGGAATGGTCGAATAAGGAGCATGGTGGTGGTGTGTTGGCTGCTTTTTCTGTGATGAACGTGGTTCACCCTTTTGACAAACGAGGAGGGGCAAATTGTGTAAAATAATCTCAGGTTTGTTGCTGTTATCTTGATACTGTAAAAAATTTCTGGTTGAAAGAAATGCTAATTGCTATAGCAATTATTACTAAATATTGTTCAAGTTTTCAATTTCTAAAGTTGATGTAGTTGATTTTCCTTTTCTTCGTTTTCCCCGCTTTTTTAATTTTTCTCATTGCATAATTTTTTTTGTCTTGTAAAGATTTCGTTTTTTGTGCAAATTTGTGTAAGATAATCGGGTTGAAGAACTGCTTAATTGGGAGAGCAAATGTTCGTAAAAGAGTTAAATTTTCACTCTTGAAAATTTGTGAAGCTTGTTTCTTTTCTTTGTTTGTGTTTTTTTTTTATTATCCAGATGAATAAATATTTTTGATTTATTGCAAACTTTTTGTTTTTGTGCAAAAATGTAAAAGATGATCTTGGTTTTTTCTTTAATCATTTATTTACTAAAACAATTACAAATAAATCACTTTTATTTACAGATGTCCTGCAAAAATAACAGATTACCTGAAGGAAAAAAAATAATACGTTGATTAACATTTAACATTTTCTCACCGTGTCCATTCTCTAATCTTAATACAATTACATGTTTCATTTATTACATCATTTCATTTTAAAATTTCGACATTGAATAATTCATTCTCTTGTATTAAATATATTACATTAAAACTAATATTAAAATTTTACTCTCTTTTATTACATATGGAATATTTCTTAATCGCACTGTGATTTTTAGGTTCACTTTAAACATTAATATAATCTGTTAGCTGTTATCTTGATACTGAAATCGTAAAGTTTTTGGGTTGAAGAAATATTAGCGCTCATCTGATGGACGGCAAAATGTAGTAAAAATAGTGGGGGAAGCAAAATTAAAAAAAATTGGTGAGGGAAGTAAAAATTTGTAAAATTAGTGGCAGGAGGAGAAAAAATTCGTTTAAAGAAAACCCTTTTTACTGTTTAAAGTTAGTAAAGTTGATATTTCTTCTGTTCGTTTCAAAGTTTTTTATTATCTAGTTCATATTTTTTTCCTCGAAAACTTTTGGGAGTAATTGCACAAAATAATTTGTGGTTCCTTTCCGTTCTTTTGATTCTTTAGGTTTATTTCTGGAAGAAAAATATTTCTTTAAAGCGTGAGAATAAATTTTAACAAAAACAGTTAAAGTTGGTGTAACCGATTTCTCTATTTTTTGTGTTAATATGTTTTTTTTATTATTCAAAATGAATAAAGATTCTGTCATTTATTTTTCAAAAAGAAAAAAAAAATTTTTTTAGCAGTTTTATCTACTTTTAAGTAATCTTTTCGAAGCATTTAATTAGTGCAAGTTTCATTACTGGAACAAAATTCCATTTTTATATTTCTCCCATTTTTCGTGAAGCAAGAGCTGACAAATCCAGAAACAAAGTAGCAGCTTCATATTTTGCAGTGTGAACCTTTCTTTTGCGTGTTATTTTTAATTGAAAACTTGACGCAGTTTTTAAGTAAGAAAAATATTTTATAAGACCAAATACTCAGAAATAACGTAAAAATATGACAAACTAACACGTTAATGATTTGTTTAATCAATTTTAAACATATCATCAAATTCTGATAAGCTGTTTCATAAACAATTATTTACATTAAAATATGCGTCAGGAAACGTTGTACAAACTGCAGTGCACATAATTATTAATTCTATCATTCCTAAGAAAGATAATGTGTTTCCGCTTTGTGAAGCATCATTGGAGTATTCTAGATATTAATTAATCTAGCATAAGAAGTTGATGTTAAAATAAATAAAGGGTCGCTCAAAATTAAAAGTGAAAATGTTCGAAACGAAGCTTAAAAATCATTTATTAGTCTGTTCAACTTCACCAAGTCTATTGAGATATTTGTCTCAATATGAAATAATTATCATGATGATATCCCTTTTCCAGAGCGTCTTTAGCTGTTGCATGAGAAAGTCTATAAAAATTCACTGTACAGTGGCTCAAAAAATATCCGAACGCTATGATTGATTACAGAATTCAGAAAAAATATCTGGCAACGATTTTTTAGAAATTAGTGATCTGGCACCCTTCGTGTACAGTACACGTAGGTTGCCAGATCACTAATATCTAAAAAAATTGTTGCCAGATCATTAATTTCTAAAAAAAATCGTTGCCAGACATTTTTTCTGAATTCTGTAAACAATCATAGTGTTCGGATATTTTTTGAGCGACGGTACCTCTTGACCTTTTTCAGTCTTCTTCTTGGTGTTTTTTAGAGATCCAGAGATGTGAAAATCTAATAAGAGAGATGCCAGGACTACAGGGAACATGTTCCTAGCATTCCAATCATACCTGTTCAACGTTGTTATCTTAGTTGAGCGGTATCGGAAAGAATGTTGTGATCAACAACTGTTTGGCTCAAAAGCCGTGGGCTCTTCGGCTTTATTTTCTGAAGTTGCCCCTCTTCATTTTAATTGGATAATGGTTCAGCCATTTTAAAACAATGTACTATATGATATAAACCACACCGTGAAAAATCCACAATAAATCAGCTGCCTGCGTTTAAACTACAATGTAATCAACCTCGCCATTCCAAACAACGTATCGTAAGAGAAATATTAAAACTGACATGACGTATTTCCTGGGGGCAGGGATGGCTGTCGTTGATAGCACGCCAGGCCCATAATCTGCAGCTGTCAGATTCCTATGCCAGTGCTGTGATTTATTTCCGCTAAACCTCTATTCTGCTCTCGGTAAGAAAAAGAAACACCAATGAGCTGGGAAAATAATTTATAGAAAGTATATATCACAATATGATACCCTGTTTGTAGAAAGACTTTGGCTGTTGTTTTGAAGATTTCTGCGATCATGGATTGCACTTCTTCGTCTGACTCGAATCTCTTTCTTTCATGAATTTTTTTAGGCAATTGAAGATGTGAAAAATCCCATGGGGAGAAGTCTGAACTGTAGTGAGGTTGTTTCAGCCTCACCCAACCAAGCCCAGATTTAAGGGGGAAAAAAGGTGGTGGGCTGGGGTAAGTAGTCGGAGAGAAAGGAAGGTGGTGGGGTGGGACAAGTAGTCGGAGAGAAAGGAAGGTGGTGGGATGGGGCAAGTAGTCGGAGAGAATGGAAGGTGGTGGGGTGGGGCAAGTAGTCTGAGAAAAAGGAAGGTGGTGGGGTGGGGCAAGTATTCGGAGAGAAAGGAAGGTGGTGGGATGGGGCAAGTAGTCGGAGAGAAAGGAAGGTGGTGGGGTGGGGTAAGTAGTCGGAGAAAAAGGAAGGTGGTGGGGTGGGGTAAGTAGTCAGAGAAAAAGGAAGGTGGTGGGGTGGGGCAAGTACTCGGAGAAAAAGGAAGGTGGTGGGGTGGGGCAAATAGTCAGAAAAAAAGGAAGGTGGTGGGGTGGGGCAATTAGTTGGAGAGAAAGGAAGGTGGTGGGGTGGGGCAAGTAGTCAGAGAAAAAGGAAGTTGGTGGGGTGGGGCAAGTAGTCGGAGAGAAAGGAAGGTGGTGGGGTGGGGCAAGTAGTCGGAGAGAAAGGAAGGTGGTGGGGTGGGGCAAGTAGTCGGAGAAAAAGGAAGTTGGTGGGGTGGGGCAAGTAGTCAGAGAAAAAGAAAGGTGGTGGGGTGGGGCAAGTAGTCAGAGAAAAAGGAAGGTGGTGGGGTGGGGCAAGTAGTCGGAGAGAAAGGATGGTGGTCCAGCACCCAGCAGGAATAAATCGGATCACCATTTCGGTGTAATTTTGTACCCTTCGTTTCAATGGTTTCTGGTTAATAGCATTCTGAATGGGGGTGGAATGGCCCCCTTGTCCCCTCCCCTCGTCGATCTGGCCCTGTTGCCAACAATAGCTGTTCAGTGCTACTACTGTTAATTGAGCAGTACAATCGCTCAAAAAAGTATCCGAACACTATGGTTGATTACAGAATTAAAAAAAATATTTTGTAACGATTTTTTTTTAGAAATTAGTTATATAGCAACCTTTGTGTACTGTACGCGAAGGTTGCCAGATCACTAATTTCTAAAAAAAATGTTGCCAGGTATTTTTTTGAATTCTGTAATCAAACATAGTGTTCGGATACTTTTTTTGACTCTCTACGGGAGATGAACGTTGTCATGTAGCAAAACAACTTTCCTGTTCAAAAGTCCTAGGTGCTTCGCTTTATTTTTTGCCTTACACTGTCTAAAATTTAAGGTAGTATCATTACGGACCCTGATAATCAAAGAAAATATGTCAGCATAACGTTTGGGTAGTGGAGATGATGAATTCTTACATTTAATCTCGTTTGTTTCTGAACTGAAATGCCGACACCACGACCCGTCACCTGAACCAGTATGGTGAAACAAATAGTTGCCTTCTGCTACTAAAAACCAAATTACCCCATGTTATTCAAATTTGGACGCTCCCATGGGGCGTTGGTTTGCAATATACACAATGTCTGTCATGTTGAAACCAATACTTGCGACTGAGAAGTTCAAGAGTTCGTTCTATATATATATATGGGGCGAGGGGTGGCTCAGTCGGTAGCGCGCCAGGCTCGTAATCTGTAGTTCCCAGGTTCGAGTCCCACCTGGGTCAGCGTTGAGATTTATCTCCGCAAAATTCCCTGCCCTGTCCACGGTCAGTAGGGGACACCGATGGGCTTGGAAAGGCCTCCGTCCGTCGGATGGGACGTTAAGCCGTGGCCCCGTGTGCGAGAGAGCCATAACCTGTGCACGTTAAAGAACACGCTGAATGGCATTGACGGGAGACTACCATCTGTCTCCCAACAGCTGTTCCAGTGGGTCCCCTCCCCCAACCTTCTCTGAGCCTTCGGGTCCATGTGACCTGCCCATTTAGCCCATGGTGTGCAAAAAAGTGCCGCTCAGAGGTGAAACAACCCAACAACGTTCCATATATATATATCCATTCTTTGCACGAGGACGCAACGATCACTCAAATCATTACTTAGATGTGTTGTCCACTTTTCATTTGAACGATACTGATACACAATGCAATCTGGAAAGTAAAGAGACAAAAATTTTAGAACAAAAAATAAAAATATTCAAAAAGAGTATTTATTATGAAAATTACCCGAAATAGTCACCTTCAGGGCCGGACTTACGCATAAGCTAACTAAGCTACAGCTTAGGGCCTCACGATTATGAGGGGCCTCAAAAATTAAGTTTAAAGTTTACCATGTCACGATTTTTTAAAATTTAAATTAATTTATTATGCAATCACTGTTCATCTCAGCTTTATACGGTCATTTTTGCATACCAATGCTAGTATAATGTTTTCATCACATCAATTTAGTACTGTTTTATGTTCCCTTTAATTAGAATAATAAATACCATATATTTGGACAAACGTGTGTTTCCCCAATGAGTAGTACTCAAACCCATGCCTCCTGGTTACTTGTCGGGTTAATTTCTATGTCAACAGGTAATATCCGCATTTACTATTGACTGATTCATATTATTCGACTTTCGAATTGTTTGGGCCCCTTAAACTTACTGTAGCCTAGGTCCTCTTAAACTTGTTGTAGTTTAGGGCCTCAGAAGGTCGAAATCCGGTCCTGGTCACCATGGCACTTTTAGCTCTCTTATAGTCGTCGAAATTATTCCAAAGCTATCTCCAAAGTATCTCTTGAAATCCCTCCAAATTTGTCTTAAAAGTATCTCTTGAAATTCGTCCAAAAGTATCTCCAAAGCATCTCTTGACTTTCCTCTAAAGTTATCTTCAAAGTGTCTCTTGAAATCCCTCCAGTTATCTTCCAATCATCTCTTGAAATTACTCCAAATTTATCTTCAAAGTATCTCTTGAAACGCCTCCAAAATTATCTTCATCTTCAAAGGTTGTTTGAAAATCCTCAAAAGTTCTCGTCAAATTCTTCCAAACGTATCTCCAAAGAGGATCTTGAAATTCCTCCAAAGCTATCTCCTTGAGATGATTGGTTACATTCTTTTGGATGTTTTGAATGGTAGGAAATCGTTTTCCTTTCATCTCCATTCTTCGTAAAGAGAAAGAAGCCAAACCGAGCTAAATCTGGTTTGGGGGTGGAGGGGATGATCTCAATAAGACCTTTTTACAAAAGAAATCTTTGAAGAATTCATTTATCCAAAAGAATGTTATCGACCATCTCAAGAAGATAACTTTGGAGGAATTTAAAGAATACTTTCAACGATTAATAGAGAGATATATAACGAGACTATAGAGTCCCATGATGACAATTTTGAGTTATATTCGTAATAAATTCTTTTTCTGAAATTTGCTTTCGTTTCAGAATTTTTGTCACATTACTTTTCAGACACACTCTGCAGACTTATTGCAAAAAAAATTATTCTACCCTTATAAATTCTCAACGAGTGTTTTCTCAAGCTATGCACTCAATAAACTTTCCCATCATTAGAACACAAACCATTTACGTACCTTCACTTGCGCATTGTTTCATTGTCAAGCGCATTGTTTCATTGTCAAGCGCCTTGCTCCACATTGTCAAGCGCACCAATTTCATTGTCAACACGCATTGATTTAATGCATGTTTGATGAGTGATAGGTGTTTGGAAAATGGTTTAACACTGTCAACACGAGCAGACCATATTGTTTTTGATAGGCTATGCAAGGAACAACCTATTGTATTCTCTAGTATCTCTAGGGGCGGGGGTGGCTCAGTTATATAGGCATCACATAATATAGGCATCACATAATATGTTCTTAGTATGGTCATGTTTACGCTGCTTATTTATTATTAATTATCATGCGCTTGATTATATTTATTTATCAAGCGCTTGATTATATTTATTTATCAAGCGCTTGATATATTTATTTGCGATATATAATCAAGCGAACATGCGCTTGATTATATTTATTTATCAAGCGCATGTTCCAGTTATATAGGTATCACATAATATGTTCTTAGTATGGTCATGTTTACGCTGCTCTAGAGACTCTTCATTGCTCAAATAGTGGAAGAGATTTCGTCGTAGTATTGAACACAATCAGCATATTTATTTATCAAGCGCATGTTCCAGTTATATAGGCATCACATAATATGTTCTTAGTATGGTCATGTTTACGCTGCTCTAGAGACTCTTCATTGCTCAAAGAGTGGAAGAGATTTCGTCGTTGTATTGAACACAATCAGGTTAGTTCACATACATCAGTAATCCTGTATTGCGTGAACAATCACTCCAAAGAATCGGAATCTATCAGATTCTTTGGAGTAACTGTTCACACTGCCATCCTGTAAAAATACGGAAGTCCTGTAACAATGCCGTCATGTAAAAATACGGACGTCCTGTATTACGTTATAGGATGTCCATATTTTTACACGACGGCAATGTGTGAAGCCATCCTGTAAATCCGTTCTGTATTATATTAAGTATATTTTTTTGTGTTGAAAAATGAACTTTTAAGTTTCTAGTATTTGAAAAGCGATAGTTGGCACCAGACTGTAGTTCCATCTGCCCGAGTGTTTTTTGAGCGGGTCACGCCATATACAGTAAAATGGTCAAGAGCTTTGGGTGAACGGATAGTGGTAGGGGGTGTCCATTTTTTCCGTATATATGCATTCGAAGCAGTTGATGTAGAAGAGGCATTTTCTTATAATCTTAAGATGTGATTTTCTTTGTTAAAAACAAACGCTAACTGCGCTGTTGGCTCAGAACATCAAAATTTCAAAAATTCACTGATGATTTCATCGTTTGGGTTGGGTTGTTTTACCTCTGAGCGTCACTTTTTTGCACACCATGGGCTAAATGGCCAGGCCACAAGGACCCCCGAAGGCTCAGAGAAGGTTGGGGGAGGAGACCCACTGGAATAGCTGTTGGGAGACAGATGGTAGCTCCCATCAAGGTCAATCAGTGTGTCCTTTATTTCATCGTTTGTTGATTAAGTCTATCTGATTTATATTCTTTCGTGATTGCAGATTGTAAATAAGCATTAGGCCATGCCCCATTTTCTGTATCGTGACAAACTGCGACTGCTGTAGTATCTCTTTCCCCAATTTTAATTTGCACGAAATTTTCTCAAAATCTTAGAAGCTCGCCTGTGAATGGTTTTATCCCTTTATTCAATTTCGTTCTTATAAAGATTTAAGTGGGGAAACTTCTCTAGCATCCCAACGCCCCACCCTGAATTGTGCCGGGTTGGCAGAGTCAGTAATACGCTAGGCTTATACAGAGTAATTAAAAATTCGCGCAACCCATATTAAAAATATTTCCTTGATTCTCAGTTTACATTTACAAATTTTTAACAATGGGTGACTGCTGCAAACGTTGATTAATATCCTCAAGTTTTTCATCACTTGTAAGGAATAAATCGGATTTATCGGAATCGGATTATTGAATCGGAATCGGCAAACCAACGTGATATTGCAGACTTCTTGGCTACTGGAGAATCAGAAAATTCTTCACTGAAGTCAGCTTGAACAGTTAAAAATGATTTGGTTGTTAGATAACGTTCGACTGTATATACGCGTTAGGCCTGGGGAAATTTCACCATGGACAACTAGTACAATACACTATACAACTAGTACAATCACTAACAAAGAACTAACAACTAGTACAATCAATAACAACTAGTACAATCACTAACAAAGAACTAACAACTAGTACAATCACTAACAAAGAACTAACAACTAGTTCAATCACTAACAACTGGTACAATCATTAACAAAGAACTAACAGCTAGTACAATCACTAATAAAGAACTAACAACTAGTACAATCACTAACAAAGAACTAACAACTAGTACAATCATTACAAAGAACTAACAACTAGTACAATCACTAACAAAGAACTAACAGCTAGTACAATCACTAACAAAGAACTAACAACTAGTACAATCACTAACAAAGAACTAACAACTAGTACAATCATTACAAAGAACTAACAACTAGTACAATCACTAACAAAGAACTAACAGTATGAGAACTAAACAGTGTTGCGTATGTCAGTATCGCGATTTAATTCCGTTCAGTTGTCGCGAAATAATAATCATTTACATTTTGGGTTGCGCGAATTTTGAATCACTCTGTTGTATCATACGTAACCAACTTTTAGTCCCCCTTGCGCCTGCGTTGAGACTTTCTCTGTTAATATCCCCTCCCCCCAAGTGGTGGGATTCAGAAATTTTAGCAGCCGTTTCTCTCTTACCTTTTCTCCCTTTCATAGTGAAAAATGAAAAACAAAAATATTTAATTGAAATTATGATTTGGGCAATAATCATCCGTGGATAGCGCGAGCAATTATTGCAATGACGGAACGTGAATAGCAGCCTATCTGAAAGAATTAAGGGACGGGGATGGCTCAGTCGGTAGCGCGCCAAGCTCGTAATCTGTAGTTCCAGGTTCGAGTCCCAGCTGGGTCGGCATTGAGATTTATCTCCGCAAAATTCCCCGCCCTGCCCACGGTCAGTAGGGGACACCGATGGGCTTGGAAAGGCCGCCGTCGTCGGATGGGACGTTAAGCCGTGGCTCCGTGTGCGGGAGAGACATACCCTGTGCACATTAAAGAACACGCTGGATGGCCTTGACGGGAGACTACCATCTGTCTTCCAACAGCTGTTCCAGTGGGTCCCCTCCTCCAACCTTCTCTGAACCTTCGGGGTCCATGTGACCTGGCCATTTAGCCCATGGTGTGCAAAAAAGTGCCGCTCAGAGGTAAAACAGCCCAAAGAACCCAACTGAAAGAATTAAGGACCGGTTCGGAGAACTTGGAAAATTCTAGAAACAGGTTCGCACGAACCGACTGAATCCCCCTCCCTGCTTCCCCCTCCCAGTCACAACCTGTGTCTTCGGCGAGAAAAGTGATACTGATAGACTTCGAAATGCCTACTTCCATTGGATGACTCATTAATCCCTGATCACATGATATAATATTGAAGCATGTTAAAGAACAAACTGAATGGCTTTGCCAGGAGGCTTCCATGTCTCTTAACTGCTACATAGTTTATATTCTTTGTTCCCTTATCCCTGAAACTATGGGAGGCTTGCTGATTAAAAGAATTATTCTTTAATAAAAGAATTATTTTCATAAAATTATAAACCATGTATTTATTACAAACCATGTAATGAAATTCCAAATCGTGCAATTAAAAATGGGTTGGGTTGTTTTACCTCTGAGCGGCACTTTTTTGCACACCATGGGCTAAATGGCCAGGTCACATGGACCCCGAAGGCTCAGAGAAGTTTGGGGGAGGGGACCCACTGGAACAGCTGTTGGGAGACAGATGGTAGCCTCCCGTCAAGGCCATCCAGCGTATTCTTTAACGTGCACAGGGTATGACTCTCCCGCACACGGGGCCACGGCTTAACGTCTCATCCGACGGACGGCGGCCTTTCCAGGCCCATCGGTGTCCCCTACTGACCGTGGGCAGGGCGGGGAATTTTGTGGAGATAAATCTCAACGCTGACCCAGCTGGGACTCGAACCTGGAACTACAGATTACGAGCCTGGCGCGCTACCGACTGAGCCACCCCCGCCCCGAATTAGAAATGAATTCCAAATCGTACAATTAAACGTGATATTGTAGATTTCTTTGGTACCGAAGAATCAGAATATTGTTCATTGAAGTCATATCATACGTAAGTTTTATTTAGCCTTTCTGTGGCCGAGTGGTTAGCGCGCTTGGCTACTTATCAAACGGGACCTGGGTTCGAGTCCCGTGTAAGGCGTGGATGTTGGTGTTGTTTTTCTGCTGAGGTCTCGTCATCCTCACAGACCTTCTACTAGGACGTATAAACTGACAGGCTCCTGTCGGACCTCTGTGGCAAGCAGCTGCTTGAAGGGTATTTATTTTATTTATAACTTCTGAGGCAATTTCCTTGGCATTGCTGTTGTTAATATATTCAAATTCTGTAACTCTTTAAATACCAAAAGAAGCTGGATGGCCTTGACGGGAGGTTTCCATCAGCTGTCCAGAGGGTACCCTTCCCCCAACGTTCGGGGCGGGGGTGGCTCAGCCTGTAGCGCGCCAGGCTCGTAATCTGTAGTTCCCAGGTTCGAGTCCCAGCTGGGTCAGCGTTGAGATTTATCTCCGCAAAATTCCTCGCCCTGCCCACGGTCAGTAGGGGACACCGATGGGCTTGGAAAGACCGCCGCCCGTCGGATGGGACGTTAAGCCGTGGCCCCGTGTGTGGGAGAGCCATACCCTGTGCACGTTAAAGAACACGCTGGATGGCCTTGACGGGAGGCTACCATCTGTCTCCCAACAGCTGTTCCAGTGGGTCCCCTCCCTCAACCTTCTCTGAGCCTTCGGGGTCCATGTGACCTGACCATTTAGCCCATTGTGTGCAAAAAGTGCCGCTCAGAGGTAAAACAACCCAACCCAATCCCCCAACGTTCTCTGAATACTTGAAATCCTTGTGACCTGGACATTTAGCCTGGTGTGTGCAAAAAAGAGACACTCACAGGTAAAACAACTCAACTCATGAAAAGCTAATTTTAAAATTAAAAAAAAAAAGATTCGAAATTGTCTTTCCACTGGAATAAAAAGAAGACTGTGCAAATTTTAGTCTAGGCAGTGTCTGCTGTCTGCTGAGCTATCGCCTTTCTCATATATTTTCTACGGTGTATGATGGGCTCCTGTCAGAGTTAGTGGCAAGCGAGCTCTCGGTAGCGTTTTTGCTTTTCGATACTATACGTGTCAGATTAGAGGACTTCTACTGCGCGCTACGGAGATGGACAATAACTCAGAGTTAATTGGTATTCGATTCGCTACAGAACATCAAGGAGTTAAAAAAACGATTAGCATAAGTAAGATAAATTCACCCAAACCACATCTAGTGGTGTATCGTGAGGGACAGTTAGATTGGGTTGTTTTATTTCTGAGTGGAACGTTTATGCATACCGTGGGCTAAATGGTAAGATCGCAAAGACTCCAAGGTCTCAGACAAGGTTAGGGAAATGGAACCTATTGGATAAGTGTTAGGAAACAGATGGAAGTCTCCCATGACAGCCACCTACTGCTTTCTTAACGTGAACAAGGTATGGATGGTAGAGAAGGTTAGGGGAGGGGACCCGCTGGACAGATGTTATGAGACAGAGGGTAGTCTCCCGTCAAAGCCATCAAGACGTCCTTGGCGTGTTCCAATCCAATGAGTCCATGGCGTGTTCCGTCCAAGATCATCCATGGCGTGTTCTTTAACGTGCACAAGGTAAGGATCTCCCGAATATAGAGTCACGGCTTAACATCCTATCCAATTGGCAGGGCCTTTCCAAACAAATCGGTGTCCCCTACTGACCGAGGGCTGGGAGTAGAGATTTGAGACAAAGGGTAGTCTCCCGTCAAAGCCATCAAGACGTCCTTGGTGTGTTCCAATCCAATGCGTCCATGGCGTGATCCGTCCAAGACCATCCATGGCGTGTTCTTTAACGTGCACAAGGTAAGAATCTCCCGAATATAGAGTCACGGCTTAACATCCTATCCAATTGGCAGGGCCTTTCCAAACAAATCGGTGTCCCCTACTGACCGATGGCTGGGCGTAGAGATTTGAGGAGATAAATCTCGACGCTGACCCAGCTGATTCGAACATGGGAATTGCAGGTTACTAGCCTGAAGGGCTACCGACTGAGCCCCTCTACCATTTGGGGTGGGGATTTTCTCCAGGTAGCGCGCCCAGTTGTATTGGGCTGTTTTACCTCTGAGCAGCATTTTTTTTGCACACAATGGGCTAAATGGCCAGGACACAAGGACACCGAGGGCTCAGAGTGGGTTGGGGAAGGGGATCCGCTAGAATAGCTGTTGGAAGACAGATGGTAGTCTCCCGTCGATGCCATCCAACGTGATCTTTAAAGTGCACAGGTTATGGCTCTCCCTCACTCAGGATCACATATTAACGTCCCATACGATGGACGGCGGCCTTTCCAAGTCCATCGGTGCTCCTTACTAATCGTGGGTAGGGCTGGAAGTTTTTCGGAGATAAATCTCAACGCTGGCCCAGCTGGGACTCGAACCTGGGAGCTACAGATTACAAGCCTGTCGTGCAACCGACTGAGCCACTCTCGCACCGTAGCGTGCCGAGATCGTTATCTGCAGTCTCCACGTTCCAGTGTCCCCAACTGTGGCTGCGTTGAGAATTATCTCCGTAACCCTCACCCTGTTCTCAGTCAGAAAGGGGACTCCGATGGGCTTGCAAAGGCCGCCGTCCGTCGGATGGGACATCAAGCCATGTCCCCGTGTGCAGGAGAGCCGTACCCTGTGTACATTAAAGAACACTCTGGATAGCCTTGCAATAAGCTTCCATCTGTCTCCTAATCCAGTGAGTATATTTTCCTTAGCCTTCTATGAGATTTTAGATGGTTTAGATTTTAATTTTGGGTTGTTTTACCTCTGAGCGGCACTTTTTTGCACACCATGGGCTAAATGGCCAGGTCACATGGACCCCGAAGGCTCAGAGAAGGTTGGGGGAGGGGACCCACTGAAACAGCTGTTGGGAGACAGATGGCAGCCTCCCGTCAAGGCCATCCAGCGTGTTCTTTAACGTGCACAGGGTATGGCTCTCCCGCACACGGGGCCACGGCTTAACGTCCCATCCGACGGACGACGGCCTTTCCAAGCCCATCGGTGTCCCCTACTGACCGTGGGCAGGGCGGGGAATTTTGCGGAGATAAATCTCAACGCTGACCCAGCTGGGACTCGAACCTGGGAACTACAGATTACGAGCCTGGCGCGCTACCGACTGAGCCACCCCCGCCCCTTAGATTTTAAATTTAGACCTGGCCATTTAGCCCATTTGTACAGAAAACTACAGCTAAGGGCCTTGTAGTATATAAAATAACTTTGAGTTTCTTTTATTCAGATTGCGATTACTATCTGGAAATCCGAAAGAGCCGCGTCCGAAGAGCCAACATCAGCACCGCGATTACTCAAATGTTCCTTAAATGTTCATCACTCCACCACAAAAATCAATCAGGCTTCTTTCTCTTACGACGAACAATTTTCCCACGAGTGCGATGCGTGCGATTGTTCTAGTGCTCGAAACAAACGTTGTCTCGGACAAAGTTCAAGAGTTCACACGTTTATGAGATTTATAATCAAGTTCAAATGCGGTAAAAGTTTCCCGAAACACGTGTAGTTAAAAAACATAGTTAAATACTGGTTTCTAAAATAACTTTTCACGATGCACTTAGGAAGATAAGAGTTGGTTTATTTTGCCCCCTGACCAACACTTTTTTGTGCGCGTAATAAGTCAGGTCACAAGGACCCCAAGGTTCAGAATTAATAGGGAAAGGCGGCCCTAATTAACTCTGAAACTTGCTAAACTCTGAAAGAGCCTCCCGTCAAGGTAATCCAGTATCTTCTTCACGCGGAGTCACGGCTTAATAACCCTACCGACAGCCTTTCCAAGCCTGTAGGTTAACTTTCTGACTTCCCCGCCCTGCCCACGATCAGTAGGGGACACCGATGGGCTTGGAAAGGCCGCCGTCCGTCGGATGGGACGTTAACCCGTGGTCCCGTGTGAGGGAGAGCCATACCCTGTGCACGTTAAAGAACACGCTGGATGGCCTTGACGGGAGGCTACCATCTGTCGTCCAACAGCTGTTCCAGTGGGTCCCCTCCCCCAACCTTCTCTGAACCTTCGGGTTCCATGTGACCTGGCCATTTAGCCCATGGTGTGCAAAAAAGTGCCGCTCAGAGGTAAAACAACCTCAACCTCAAACTCCCTTTCTGACTGAGAACAGAGTGAAAATTTAGCGGAGATAAATCTGAATGCTGGTAGAGATGGCTGTACGATCCCTCGAATAATTAATTGAGTGATTTTTCTTATGATTTAATAAGTGTATAACGTAGTATATGTTCATAGATATTGATAGTTTAAGTGATAATAATTTCTGTGATCAATGTGACCATTTTGTTCTTGTGGTACGGTTATTGCCGTTGGCTATTTCTGTTGGCTGGGAACGTCGAATTGATGACACTGAATCTAGTGCACGAAATGCATTGAAAATATGTGAGAACCTAGGAGGTGATCCACTTATTATGATGATAGGAAAGGAAAGGAAGCCGCTGTCATTGCTGGTGACCTTGATGAGGCATCCTCCCACACCTTCTCTTGTTCACTGGCAAGGTTTTGGCCACCGGATGAAACCTTATGGCACTGCTGGGTGGTGTTGGCGAGCGCTGTTGCCACCGTGAAGGCATGATCGACAGGAGAGAAAAGGTTCAGCGAGGGGAAGAAAGGGAGATTCATATCGGACGTCAAAGTGTTGAGTCGGGCGTTTTCTCGGGAAACTGAGAAAAACTCGGAAGGAAGGTTTCAGGGTAGGGTTTGATAGATTCAACCCTAAGAATAGTTTGTGTGACTATGAGTAACTAGAGGTCTCTGTGAACTCATTTTTGTATCAAAGGTCTGTGTGACCATTTGAAACAAATGTCTGTGTGACTACAGACAACGAAAGATATCTCAAAGATATTACAGACAACCTCCTAAGGCATATCACATCAACAGAAAGGGAACATTGATGAGAAGGATATAAAGCTCGTTAAGTTTGCAGCAACTACCTTCTGATTATGAACCGTCAAAGGTGGACATTAACTCCTCTCAAGGGTGGGGCGGGGTGGCTCAGTCGGTAGCGCGCCAGGCTCGTAATCTATAGTTCCCAGGTTCGAGTCCCAGCTGGGTCAGCGTTGAGATTTATCTCCGCAAAATTTCCCGCCCTGCCCACGGTCAGTAAGGGACACCGATGGGCTTGGAAAGGCCGCCGTCCGTCGGATGGGACGTTAAGCCGTGGCCCCGTGTGCGGGAGAGCCTTACCCTGTGCACGTTAAAGAACACGCTGGATGGCCTTGACGGGAGGCTACCATCTGTTTCCTAACAGCTGTTCCAGTGGGTCCCCAACCTTCTCTGAGCCTTCGGGGTCCATGTGACCTGGCCATTTAGCCCATGGTGTGCAAAAAAGTGCCGCTCAGAGGTAAAACAACCCAACAACCTCTCAAGGGTTGTATAGCATCAGGCGGAACAGTTGACTGAATTAAACACTCTAAAACACTGGCACTGGATTAATTAATCCTCGAACATCAATATAAGTATTAAATGTTTAGCGTCCTCTACCCTTACCACTGAAGGCAGCGAGGTGCGACATCAATTGACCACAAGAGAGAGAGGGTACTCGACAATGGCACTCGAACCTGTTAACTGCGATAATTGGGGGTTGAACCCGGGAACAGCAGATTAACGAGTCTGGTGCGCTACCGACTGAACCAATCCCGCCCAGGAAAGGGTAAGGATACCTCAAGGAAAGGAAGCGGAAAGACCCGCAGAATGGACAAACATAAGATAAATTATAGTTTTTAGAATGCATTGTGATGACGAAGTTTTTGGTTGGTGAATGAATACCGATGACGATGAGACCAACTGCTTATAAAGTAAATGACACTCACCATGATGTAAAAGCCGTTTATCTTGCAATGTTGAGACTGACGCTGTGAAATTTCTTCCACCTTTGTTGTAGTGGTAGAGAAAAAGGGGACATTATTTCTAGCAGCACGTGATCGTTTACGAGTATATCGTATCTGAATCTCTTTGAGACAAAGTCATCTTTCAGAGTTTTTTTTTTTAGAAACTTGGGCTACGATGATTTTTCCCTGAGTGACACTTTTTTTTGCACACGATGAGCTAAATGGCCAGGTCACAAGGATCCCGAGGGCTAACAGAAGGCTGGAAAGGGGGGACCCACTGGACGCCAGTTAGGAGACAGATGGTAGCCTCTCATCAAGGCCATCCAGCGTGTTCTTTACGTCTACAGGGTATTATAACTCTCCACCAGACGGGTCGACGGCTTAACGTCCCATCCGATGGACGGCTGCCTTTTCAAACTCATCGGTGTACCTTACTGCGGAGGGCAGCGCGGGGTAATTGTGCGGAGGTAAATCAAATCTCATTGTTGGCCCAACTGGGACTTGAATCTGGGAACTGCAGATTATGAGCCTGGTACGCTACAGACTGAGCCACCCCCCGCCACTCTCTTAGAAACATCGAGACAATAAAAATTAGCTGTTTTTAGTTCCTAGCTTGTATTTCTTTTGGCTGAAGGAATGTAATGAACAATGGGGCGTGATTAGCAATTAGGGTAGAAACGTGAATACTACGAAATTACGCAGTTGACAACTGACATGTTTACTGAATTCTTATGTCAATTGTCCTCTCAGTCCCTTGACAATCAACCAACGGTCTATGAGAACTGTCCAGGAATCAACTGCGCGTCTCATAGTCTCAAGTTAACACTGATAATTACAACAGTTTTCCTTGCAAGGGTCTCCGCAAAATTCCCCGCCCTGCCCACGGTCAGTAGGGGACACCGATGGGCTTGGAAAGGCCGCCGTCCGTCGGATGGGACGTTAAGCCGTGGCTCCGTGTGCGGGAGAGCCATACCCTGTGCACGTTAAAGAACACGCTGGATGGCCTTGACGGGAGGCTACCATCTGTCTCTCAACAGCTGTTCCAGTGGGTCCCCTCCCCCAACCTTCTCTGAGCCTTCGGGGTCCATGTGACCTGGCCATTTAGGCCATGGTGTGCACAAAAGTGCCGCTCAGAGGTAAAACAACCCAACCCTTGCAAGGGTTGGGTTGTTTCACCTCTGAGCGGTCACTTTTGTGCACACCATGGGCTTAATGCCCAGGTCAAAAGGACCCCAAGGGCTCAGGGAAGTGGCGCAGTGGTAGCACGTTGGTTCTTGGTGACAGACTGCTAAGGTCCGGGTTAGAGTCCCGATGATGGCATATCATTTGTATTGTTATAACCAGCAGACAATCTAATAGCTTTGGGAATCTGATTCCAAATTGAATGATCAGGAGTTGGGTTGGGTTGTTTGACCTCTGAGCGGCACTTTTTTGCACACCATGGGCTAAATGGCCAGGTCACATGGACCCCGAAGGCTCAGATAAGGTTGGGGGAGGGGGACCCACTGGAACAGCTGTTGGGAGACAGATGGTAGCCTCCCGTCAAGGCCATCCAGCGTGTTCTTTAACGTGCACAGGGTATGGCTCTCCCGCACACGGAGCCACGGCTTAACGTCCCATCCGACGGACGGTGGCCTTTCCAAGCCCATCGGTGTCTCCTACTGACCGTGGGCAGGGCGGGGAATTTTGCAGAGATAAATTTCAACGCTGACCCAGCTGGGACTCGAACCTGGGAACTACAGATTACGAGCCTGGCGCGCTACCGACTGAGACACCTCCGCCCCCCAAATTGAAGGATCAGGAGTTGAAATGAATCAGAACACTGTTCCGGTCTATATATTTTCTTTTCTTTTTAGCATTCAGAAATTGTTTTCAAACATTAGAAGACAAATGTATGTAGAGGTAATCGAGAGAAAAATGGAAGTATCCTCATTTTATGTCAATGGAGAATCAAATTTGTTGCTTCACAATTGGCTAAATAAAGTTTAATGGAAACATATGACTGAACAAAAATGTACAGTAAGCTGTCAATTAAACTGTTAAAATTTCGATTTTTGAACCACATCTGTTCAGTACTTAAAAGGGGCGGGGGTGGCTCAGTCGGTAGCACGCCAGGCTCGTAATCTGTAGTTCCCAGGTTCGAGTCCCAGCTGGGTCAGCGTTGAGATTTATCTCCGCAAAATTCCCCACCTTGCCCACGGTCAGTAGGGGACACCGATGGGCTTGGAAAGGCCGCCGTCCGTCGGATGGGACGTTAAGCCGTGGCCCCGTGTGCGGGAGAGCCATACCCTGTGCACGTTAAAGAACACGCTGGATGGCCTTGACGGGAGGCTACCATCTGTCTCCCAACAGCTGTTCCAGTGGGTCCCCTCCCCCAACCTTCTCTGAGCCTTCGGGGTCCATGTGACCTGGCCATTTAGCCCATGGAGTGCAAAAAAGTGCCGCTCAGAGGTAAAACAACCCAACAACCCAGTACTTAAAGACTTATACAAGTTTGAATATTGAGATGTCAATCATAAGAATTGACCTCAGAAGTTTCTTAGGCCTGACTTCGTTGCTGTTAAGTATTCGAGTTTTCATGGTTTTTTAAATACCCAACAAATATTATTAAAAATCGAAATTTAGATAGATTTGAATGAAATTCAAATTTTTCTAGTCCTAGTTCCTATAAAAATTTATTGTAGAAATTACAGATCTTCTAATATGACTCTCCATTAACATCGGAAGGCTTCCATTTTACTGTCCCAGTATCTGTATATTTTATATTATTTTCGTCTACGTGGCGGTTACTAGTATCCTCCTACATCCGAGTTAGGTTGTTTTACCTCTAAGCGGCACATATTTGAGCACAATAGGCAAAATGGTCGAGTGACAAGGAGCCCCAGAAGCTTGGGGAAGTGGACCCACTGGGACAGTTGCCTAGGAGACAGATGGCATCCTCCCAGTCAATGCCATCAAATGTGTGCTTTGATTTCCACAGGGTATGGTTCTCCCCCACGCGAGCCACTACTTAACGAGGAGCCATCCCCTACTAACCGAGGGAAAGGCAGGGAGTTTTGCGGAGTTAAATATCAACCCTGGCCCTGACGGGACTCGAATCTGGGAGCTGCAGTTTACGAGCTTGGAGCGCTACCGACTGATCACCCCGCCCGATTCTACATCCGGTCCTAGCAATTTAATTATTAGAAGGAAAAAAAAACACTTCGAAATTGTCGAAAAGTGCAAGAATCAATTACACAAACTTCTGAAACCGCATTTATTTTAGTAAACGATTTGCTAGAACAGTTATTGTTTGCGTTTAAAATTACTTTAGAGGTAAATTCTTAGGTTGGGTTGTTTTACCTCTGAGCGGCACTTTTTTGCACACCATGGGCTAAATGGCCAGGTCACATAGACCCGAAGGCTCAGAGCAGGTTGGGGGAGGGGACCCACTGGAACAGCTGTTGGGAGACAGATGGTAGCCTCCCGTCAAGGCCATCCAGCGTGTTCTTTAACGTGCACAGGGTATGACTCTCCCGCACACGGGGCCACGGCTTAACGTCCCATCCGACGGACGGCGGCCTTTCCAAGCCCATCGGTGTCCCCTACTGACCGTGGGCAGGGCGGGGAAATTTTGCGGAGACAAATCTCAACGCTGACCCAGCTGGGACTCGAACCTGGGAACTACATTTTACGAGCCTGGCGCGCTACCGACTGCAGCAAATTCTTAGCCCAGTAAATTCTTAGGACTCTTCAACCCAGTAAATTCCCCAGTAAATTCTTAGGACTCTTCAACGTTGTTGTTAAGTGTTTAGATTCCGTCACTGTTTGAATGTTGCGCTACATATTGCTGAAAAGTCGCAGATTTTGATACTTTTAATAATAGTTGGACACCAAACGCTCTTAATGAGGTGGAAGGGAAATGTTTGAATAGCACTCAGTGACTAATTGGAAAGCTAAACGAGCAACTGCCTGCGTTTACGCATTGTGGAGAAAAGCGGCTCCACTTTGGTCACTTTGAGATAAGCCACGTTTCGTGTCTGCATGACGGAACTATGAATGCCATATTATTGATTAGCGCAAATAACGTGGTTCGAACTCTCTGAAATATGCTAAAAGTATTGATTTAATTAGTCTCTGTCGGTTTAATAAGTAAAGTGGAAAGTTTGTCGGTAATTGATTTTCTAAATTCGAACCTTCGTTACGTCTAAGTTTTCCACGCTAACAAGAGGCAGGGCCAGCTCAGCTGGGTAGCACGCCAGGCTCGTGATCTGCAGTTTCCAGGTTCGAGTCCTTTCTATGCTAGATATTTATTATCTCCGTTAACCCCCCCCCCCCCCCCTCTCCCCAATCTTCCCTCGGTGAGGAAGCGGGAAACTGATGGTCTTGGAAAGGCCATCCGTCAGATAGGGTATCCTGTATCGTTATATCCTGTAAACGTTAAGGAACAGGCTGGATGGTCTTGACGGAAAACTTCCATTTGTCACTTAAAAGTGTGCAGTGGGTCCTCTCCTCTAACCTGGGGCGGGGGTGGCTCAGTTGGTAGCGCGCCAGGCTCGTAATCTGTAGTTCCCAGGTTCGAGTCCCAGCTGGGTCAGCGTTGAGATTTATCTCCGCAAAATACCCCGCCCTACCCACAGTCAGTAGGGGACACCGATGGGCTTGGAAAGGTCGCCGTCCGTCGGATGGGACGTTAAGCCGTGGCCCCGTGTGCGGGAGAGCCATACCCTGTGCACGTTAAAGAACACGCTGGATGGCCTTGACGGGAGGCTACCATCTGTCTCCCAACAGCTGTTCCAGTGGGTCCCCTCCCCCAACCTTCTCTGAGCCTTCGGGATCCATGTGACCTGGCCATTTAGCCCATGGTGTGCAAAAAAGTGCCGCTCAGAGGTAAAACAACCCAACCAACCCTCTCCTCTAACCTTCTCTGAGCCATTAAGATCTTTGTGGCCTGGCCATTTAGCCCATTGTGTGCCCAAGAGTGGCGCTCGGACGTGAAAAAACCCTACCCTCCTTAAAACAAATGCATCACAGATATATAAGTCTTTGCATTACTCGTTTCAAAACAACTAACACATCGATATTGCAGCTTCCATATGAATATATACTATAGGATAGATAAAAATTGGAAAATAAATCGATCTTTTATTTTTACACGATCATAATCTTCTATCGCTTCTATTGATTGATTAGTTTTCATCAACGTCTTGTAAATTCCCCGCCCTGCCCACCGTCAGTAGGGGACACCGATGGGTTTGGAAAGACCGCCGTCCGTCGGATGGGACGTTAAGCCGTGGCCACGTGTGCTGGAGAGCCATACCCTGTGCACGTTAAAGAACACGCTGGATGGCCTTGACGGGAGGCTAACATCTGTCTTCAAACAGCTATTCCAATGGGTCCCCTCCCCCAACCTTCTCTGAGCCTTCGGGGTCCATGTGACCTGGCCATTTAGCCCATTGTGTGCAAAAAAGTGCCGCTCAGAAGTAAAACAACCCAACCCAAATCAACGTCTTGCCTCATATCTGATGCAAACTGTCAATCAGGACCTGGAGCAGTAGCAGAGGATGACAGAGATGATAGATCAGGAAATTGCCTCTGACAGACATTCTGCTAATCCTCATAGAATCAGGGAACCTCGCAAATTCCGAAAATAGTCGAACAAACATAGCTTAGCTTAATCTGAATCCAAATTGCCTCATTCATCGCCGAGACACTGGAAGTTAAGATTAGACCTGAGACTAATCTCCCAAGACATTAATCCAGAGCAGCTGTTAAGTATTGTTCTTTATGCTACATTAACTAAACTAGAAGAATAGAATATTGGTTCTGATGAATATGGAATGCTCGTTTTCAAAGAGGGTTGGGTTGGGTTGTTTTACCTCTGAGCGGCACTTTTTTGCACACCATGGGCTAAATCGCCAGGTCACATGGACCCCGAAGGCTCAGAGAAGGTTGGGGAAGGGGACCCACTGGAACAGCTGTTGGGAGACAGATGGTAGCCTCCCGTCAAGGCCATCCAGCGTGTTCTTTAACGTGCACAGGGTATGGCTCTCCCGCACACGGGGCCACTGCTTAACGTCCCATCCGACGGACGGCGGCCTTTCCAAGCCCATCGGTGTCCCCTACTGACCGTGGGCAGGGCGGGGAATTTTGCGGAGATAAATCTGAACGCTGACCCAGCTGGGACTCGAACCTGATAACTACAGATTACGAGCCTGGCACGCTACCGACTGAGCCACCCTCGCCCCATTTTCAAAGAGACTGAAGATTTTTTCGCCTTTAATTCCTTCTAACGTTGGAAACGAACTAATGGATAATTAGGAAAATGAAAATAGTATTATTTAATTAATACCTATACAACACAAAAATAATTTTTTATTTATCTATTTGGGGGCTGGGGTGGCTCAGTCGGTAGCATGCCAGGCTCGTAATCCGTAGTTACCAGGTTTGAGTCCCAGCTGGGTCAGCGTTGAGATTTATCTCTGCAAAATTCCTCGTCCTGCCCACGGTCAGCAGAGGACACCGATAGGCTTGGAAAGGCCGCCGTCCGTCGGATGGGATGCTAAGCCGTGGCCCCGTGTGCGGGAGAGCCATTTCCTGTGCACATTAAAGAACAAGCTGGATGGCCCTGAAGGGAGGCTACCATCTGTCTCCCAACAGCTGTTCCAGTGTGTCCCCTCCCCCAACCTTCTCTGAGCCTTCAGGATCCATGTGACCTGGCCATTTAGCCCATGGTGTGCAAAAAAGTGCATCTCAGAGGTAAAACAACCCAACCCTTTTATCTGTTTAAAAAAAGGCGCGATTTCCACGCTTCCTGGTGGTAATTGAACAAATCGTTGATCCCAATGTATACAAAAGAAATTTTCAGTAAATGACTTTATTTCGAAAAATCTTTCCTTTTTTTGATTTAATTTTCAGGTTACTGCATCATGAAACTTTTCCAAATATGGCTCTCATCTCTGCCATATTTGGTGTGGACACTGTGTCCAAAGGTTGAAATTTCTGCCATAAATAGATCGTTGGCAATATTCGTTTGAAACTCAGCATTTTTCCAAACTCTTCTGCTGTTGGAAGGAGCTATTGAACCCACTGGGAAATTTCGGATAATGAGAAACACAATATTTCATCAATACCAATCTAATCCAAAAGGAATTTTGGAATCGTTTCTGAAAAGCAAGAAAGTTGGCGGTGTGAAGATGGAAAGTGATATGACAAACTGAAAACATTAGCTCGCTCGTTTTAATTTTGAAAGCGAGCTAATTCATATGATTGAGTATAAATATGCAACAGAGACCGGTGGCTCTTACTATAACGTGATTTAATTTTCATTTTACGTAGATATTTAATAGACTACAGTAGAAACCATTCTTGCAAGCAAGGCCCAAGATTCAGAACAATGTTTTTCATCTCAACGGGATCGTTTCGAAATTTATTGCGGGCGTTTTCTTGAGTTTTTCTGCGCAAATAGATTAAATAGAATGTGTAGTACTTCTCAGATTGGATTGGATTGTTTTACCTCTGAGCGGCACTTTTTTGCACACCATGGGCTAAATGGCTAGGCCACAAGGACCCCGAAGGCTCAGAGAAGGTTGGGGGAGGGGACACACTGGAACAGCTGTTGGAGACAGATGGTAGCCTCCCGTCAAGGCCATCCAGCGTGTTCTTTAACGTGCACAGGGTATGTCTCTCCCGCACACGGGGCCACGGCTTAACGTCCCATCCGACGGACGGCGGCCTTTCCAAGCCTATCGGTGTCCCCTACTGACCGTGGGCAGGGCGGGAAAATTTTGCGGAGATAAATCTCAACGCTGACCCAGCTGGGACTCGAACCTGGGAACTACAGATTACGAGCCTGGCGCGCTACCGACTGAGCCACCCCCGCCCCAGTACTTCTCAGAGTAACATAGTTATGCATATTTTATGTCGACGGAAAAACCTTTCGAAATTTATGGATTTAAATACTCGTAAATTCGTATAACCGGTAAATATTTTTTCAACTAGTTTTCCAAAGAAATTCCAATGAGCACAAGAAAAATTATTTGATTTTCATGGAGGAGGATTGGATTACCTCTCAGCTGCACTTTGTTGCACACCATGGGCTAAATGGCCAGGTCACAAGGACCTCGAAGACTCAGAGAAGGTTGGGGAGGGGCCCCACTGGAACAGCTGTTGGGAGATAGATGGTAACCTCCCGTCAAGGCCATCCAGCATGTTCTTTAATGTGCACAGAGTGTGACTCTCCCGCACACGGGGCCACGGCTTAACTTCCCACCCGACGGTCCCACCACCTTTCCAAGACCATCGGTCTCCCCTACTGACCGTGGGCAGGGCGGGGAGTTTGAGGAGATAAATCTCAACGCTAACCCAGCTGGAACTCGAACCTGGGAACTGCAGATTACGAGCTTGGCGCGCTACCGACTAAGCCACCCCTCTCCCCCCATGGAGGAGGACTTTAGAAAAATAATACCTTGTAATGTGTTAGCCTTAATGTGTGCTTATCTTGTGTTCAGTACAAAATGTTTGGAGCTTTTGTAACCTTGGAGGGATGACCCTCTTTGATATTCCACTAACGGAGGGGGGGGGGGGGGGGCTCAGTCGATAGCGCGCCAGGCTCGTAATCTGTAGTTCCCAGGTTCGAGTCCCAGCTGGGTCAGCGTTGAGATTTATCTCCGCAAAATTCCCCGCCCTGCCCACGGTCAGTAGGGGCCACCAATGGGCTTGGAAAGGCCGCCGTCCGTCGGATGGGACGTTAAGCCGTGGCCCCGTGTGCGGGAGAGACATACCCTGTGCACGTTAAAGAACACGCTGGAGGGCCTTGACGGGGGGGGGGGTACCATCTGTCTCCCAAAAGCTGTTCCAGTGGATCCCCTCCCCCAACCTTCTCTGAGCCTTAGGGGTCCATGTGACCTGGCCATTTAGCCCATGGTGTGCAAAAAAGTGCCGCTCAGAGGTAAAACAACCCAACCCAACAACTAACGGAGGGAAAAAGATCGTAAATTTAAATACTCACTGATCATTTTGTTAGAACCAACTCACGTTACGTCAAAAGTAAGTCATATTCAGCAAGTCATTTCTTAAATAAGCTGCTTATGAAAAAATTCTGCTAATAAAAAAGATATGAACTCAATTTATCCAAAATTGGACTTTTCGAGACATTCACTCAGTACTTATTTATGGAAACAATTATTTAACGACTGAACTCAATGAGGAAAAATCATTAAGATTTGTTGAAAATTGCACAAACTGCTAAAAATGCGTTTTTAATAGTTTCTAGTAAATCTGTTTAAATTAACATTTCAGATAAATGATTTTAACTGGCGTTGCTATGAATAAATATTCCAAAGTTCTTAAATCTCGGAATGTCTAAAAATCCTTAAATCTCAAAAATCGATATTTAAATATATCTGACTGAAACCTCCATTTTCAGTCACATTTTTCCATAAAAAACGCGCATTTAAGAAGTTATAAATTATTATATTTGACTACCATTTAACGTAACCTGAAACTGATACTAATACAGTATCGACAGGGGCGGGGGTGGCTCAGTCGGTAGCGCGCCAGGCACATAATCTGTAGTTCCCAGGTTCGAGTCCCAGCTGGGTCAGCGTTGAGATTTATCTCTGAAAAATTCCCCACCCTGCCCACGGTCAGTAGGGGACACCGATAGGCTTGGAAAGGCCGCCGTCCGTCGGATGGGACGTTAAGCCGTGGCCCCGTGTGCGGGAGAGCCATACTCTGTGCACGTTAAAGAACACGCTGGATGGCCTTGACGGGAGGCTGCCATCTGTCTCCCAACAGCTCTTCCAGTGGGTCCCCTCCCCCAACCTTCTCTGAGCCTTCGGGGTCCATGTGACCTGGCCATTTAGCCCATGGTTTGCAAAAAAAGTGCCGCTCAGAGGTAAAACAACCCAACAACAGTATCGAGAATATGTTACAAGATATTTAAAAGATCACTAAAACGAAGGGAAAAAAATGCATGTTCCACAATTCTAGCAAGATTGATTTTTGTAACAATTATATCGAAACTGAAATCCAGGCACAAAGTTAGGAACCTCAGATATTAAGTTGGGCTGTTTTATCTCTGAGTAGAACTTTTGTGCACAATGGGCTAAATGATCCACTCAGAAGAACCGAAGAAGCTCAAAGTGGATAGGGATCCACTGGACAGCTGTTAGGATTGACAAATGGAATCCTCCCGTCGAGTCCATCCAGCGTGTTCCTTTACGTTCACAGGTTATGGCTGTCCTGCATACGGAAGCACGGCTTTACATCTCATCTGACGGACAGTGACCTTTACAAACACATCGGTGTTCCCTTTCTCACTGAAACAGGCTGGGGATTAACAGATATAAATCTTAACACTGATACAGTTGGGATTCAAATCTGGGAACTACTGATTACGAATCTGTCGCCATACCGATTGAGCCACCTCCTTACACACATCTTTAGAAGAACTAAATAATTCCCCAACAGCTAGTCGTTTCCATTTCAATGAAGTTATAGTTGTAGTAAATCGCTTTATTTCGAAAATCCTTGGGGCGGGAGTGGCTCGGTCGGTAGTGCGCCAGGTTCGAGTCTCAGCTGGACCAGCGTTGAGATTTATCTCCGCAAAACTCCCTGTCCACGGTCAGTAGGAGGACACCGATGGGTTTGGAAAGTCCTCCTTCGGTCGGATGGGACGTTATGTCGTGGTCCCGTGTACGAGGAGGTTCCCTACCCCAACCTTCTCTGAGCCATCGGGGTCCTTGTGACCTGGCCATTTAGCCAGTTGTGTGCAAAAAAGGACCGCACAGATGTAAAACAACCCAACCCGAAAATCCTTTCTTGTTTTTAATTTTCATGATGCTACATTATTAAACTTTTCCAAATATGGCTCTTATCCTAAAATATATCTCTTTCTCTGTTTTACATAAATTTTATCTAATATATATATTTATCTAAACGGCATCCATTTGTCTTTTTATAATTTCGAAAGCAGCGAATTCTAATTCGCCTCCATTTATTTAATTTACTTATAAATTTATCAGTTACGTACCAAAAAAAAACAACACTGCCAAAATTGCATTTGATTATTCTATGTAATGGCTGTACCTTTCTGTTTTAAAGTATAATCTGCTATCTAACATTTAACGAACGCCACTGTAACAGATATTTTTCATGAGTTTTAAAACTCCGAGATTCGCTTTCCACGAACTCATTTGATTTTTCGCATCATTATCAGCTTATCAGAAAATTAAACTTCTCTGAAATTAAACTCAATGACGGTAGATTTTCATTTAAAAGTCTGCTTAGTGAGCTCTGTAATCTACACTTCATCATTGTTTCGTAAAGTTAAATGACTTTCCGACCATAACATTAGTTTTTTTACCCCTTTATTCGATTAAAAAACAAGAAACGACGAAAAACAAATTAGATTCTGCCTGCCTGTGGCGAATCCGCTCAACCATTAAAGAACTTTCAGTCTAATAACGAGCTCGGAGTATCATTACGTTGCATGTTCGCAAATGAAGTTAAAAAAAAGTTAAATTTTTATACCTTTCGTATTGTTCTGAGCCTTAATTTCCAATAATTAAAGGGGCGGGGGTGGCTCAGTCGGTAGCGCGCCAGGCTCGTAATCTGTAGTTCCCAGGTTCGAGTCCCAGCTGGGTCAGCGTTGAGATTTATCTCCGCAAAATTCCCCGCTCTGCCCACGGTCAGTAGGGGACACTGATGGGCTTGGAAAGGTCGCCGTCCGTCGGATGGGACGTTAAGCCGTGGCCCCGTGTGCGGGAGAGCCATACCCTGTGCACGTTAAAGAACATGCTGGATGGCCTTGACGGGAGGCTACCATCTGTCTCCCAACAGCTGTTCCAGTGGGTCTCCTCCCCCAACCTTCTCTGAGCCTACGGGGTCCATGTGACCTGGCCATTTAGCCCATGGTGTGCAAAAAAGTGCCGCTCAGAGGTAAAACAACCCAATAATTAAACTTATTGTTCACACATCACCGAGCAGAATCCAATGCGAATGCTGTTCCCTACACAACTGATAAGGATTAAGAGGACTTATGCAAGAAAATGGACATTCTTCTATGAATAAACATTCCAAATATTATATTTTTTATAGTTTAGTATTTTTGCATTACAAGAACCTGTGACTGACTTTATAAACTTTAAACCGTTTTTTTTATCATATATTCACAAAAGAATTAAAATTGCTAGAGGCTCTGCTCTCTTAATCGAGAGAGACATTCCTCATAAAGTCTTAGAGTTTAGAATATATTCATCATCGCCTTAATGTTGCAGTAGATGAAATTTATTTAAAATCTAAATGTTTTACAATTATTTCTTTTTATAATCCTGGTGCAGTTATTGATCTTATGATTTTACAAAATATTTATAATCAAGTTAAACAGCCTGTTATATTTTTAGGGGATTTTAACTCTCATAACCCTGTATGGGGATCTTATAAGCTCAACAAAAATGGTACTAAACTTCTTAAGTTTATCAATAATAATGATTAAATTTTTATGAATAAATAGTCAGCTACTTTTTGTACTTTTAATTATAATATTAATTCCGTAATTGATTTGTCTTTAAGTTACTTCTAGTTTGGTTCCTACTATAAACTGGAAAATTGATTCCTCCCTATATGTAAGTGATCACTCTCTTATATATTTACAGGGTGAAGGCTTTCAAAACGATAAAAAAAACTATTCACCTAAACAATTGGTATAAATTTTCTCATAAACTGCAAAATACTTAACTTCCTATGAATATGTTGGATTATAATTATTTTATGGATTTCATAAAAAATAATACAAATGATTGTTTTCAAACTATAAAAAATAAAATTCCAAAATTAAACTCTAATTTCTGGAGATTTTGTAGAGCAACCGCCATTAATAATATTCGTTTATATTTTCTTAAATGACATTTAAAAATAAATATTGAGAAAACTTATGTGATGCCTTTTGTAAGGCCCAGCTCTGCTATTCCTAAATTAGATATTAAAATAAATAATAATATACTGCCAAATACTGATATTTATAAATTTCTAGTTGTCTACATAGACTCGAAATTAAATTGGAAAAAATCAATAGAGCATGCCTGCAGGTAATAAGTTATTCAACTTTGTCAAATGTCTTGCCTCCACAAAATGGGGATCCTCCCCTACTTATCTTATTCAACTTTACTGCAATTTAATTAGAACCAAAAATGGAATTTGGGATTGAATTTATTGCCGGCGATGAAGAAAATAAATTTAAAAAGCTCAATATAATTAAAAATAAAATCATCAGATTTACTTTGGGCCTGATGAAAAGTTCTCCTACTCTAACTTTAATTGCTGAAACCTCTATTTCATCTTTCCAGATTAGGGCACCTTATTTATTACTTAATATTATTTCAAGCACCCGGATCATTCTCTAATCAATCTATTTAAAACTGAAAATTTTTTTCACCCTGCAATTAATTCTGTGAAGGAAAAGCTGCTTTTATTTACGTCCTTGACAAAAATCATAAAGGAGACATCATTAGTAATGAACCTACTTGGATTTATCATTTACCAAGCATCTTCAAGGATATTCCTCACATATCCACAAAAAAAAATACTGATATATCTATTTTGAAAACTTTAGGTGATACATATATTCACGAGTCCTATCAAGATTTTACAGTTATTTATACAGATGTTAGGTGTATAAATTAATAAATAAATAGGAATAAGCTGGGAAAAACGGAAATTTTTCTCCTGCATTTCAGTAGTTCGTTGAATGTTACTCCCAAGATTTACTGAATAGTATGATAAAATTTACGAACAGGGTAGGAGACAAAGAAATTGTAGTCTTAAATTTTTCTTTTCAGGAAATATTCATCTCTGTGAAATAACAGAGTTGTTTACAGTCTGTTATAGGTTTCTTAAGGCTGCAAGTGACACTTTCTATGGGTGATTTTAAATCCGAGTGGCACTTTTTTTGGCCACTCGGATCACAAGGATCCACATTGTTTTAGAGAAAATTGGGGAAAGGGGAACCAGATGGAAGTATCTCATCAAGAGCATTCAGAGTGTTCTTTAACGTGCACAAGGTATGGCTCTTTTGAATGAGGGGCTACAGCTTATAACGTCCAAGCCTATCGGCCTCCCCTTTCTCGCCGAGAGTAGAAAGTGGCGAAGCGGAGGTATCTCAACGGAGGCACAGTTGGGATTAGGAACTGACATCTAGAGAGCAGATGGAAGCCTCCCTCAAGGCCATCCAGAGGGTTTTTTTAACGTGTACAGAGTATGACCAGCGAGTTGGGTTGTTTTACCTCTGAGCGGCACTTTTTTGCACACCATGGGCTAAATGGCCAGGTCACATGTACCCCGAAGGCTCAGAGAAGGTTGAGGGAGGGGACCCACTGGAGCAGCTGTTGGAAGACAGATGGTAGCCTCCCGTCAAGGCCATCCAGCGTGTTCTTTAACGTGCACAGGGTATGGCTCTCCCGAACACGGGGCCACGGCTTAACGTCCCATCCGACGGACGGCGGCCTTTCCAAGCCCATCGGTGTCTCCTACTGACCGTGGGCAGGGCGGGGAATTTTGCGGAGATAAATCTCAACGCTGACCCAGCTGGGACCCGAACCTGGGAACTACAGATTACGAGCCTGGCGCGCTACCGACTGAGCCACCCCCGCCCTTTATGACCAGCGACAGCTAGAGAGAAGGCCAATGCGCTTGGCAATGATATCACAGAAGTAGACCTCGAGTGACAACAGCGAGCAGTTCTTTAACATTGTAATCGCCGCCTCGCTTCGTGTACTATTACCAAACTTTGAACGGAATTAATATATTTTTGTTATGAATCATACTACAAATAGTTTAAAAGTTTATAATTTATATATTTCATATTTTATATACAGTATGTGATTTATTTATGGGATTCACGTTCTTTCCAAAATAGCTTAAAATAACAGTACTAATTATGCATAAATTTTTAGCTAGTTTTCAAAGAGAGAGAGAGAGAAAATGAGCGAATGTTTTCGCTTTGATGTCTGGCTCTACACATCCATTTTTTTTTACTTTTACAGTTAAATATTATTTTTGTTTTGGATAGGTACGTTCCTGAGTTGATCAAAGTTTGTATTGGCAGTAATGATTTGACCACTTAACCTTAGGGCAATACGTTGAATATTTTATTTTAAGTGAAATAAAAAGAGTCTTAATGCACTAACATAATATAAACATTCGCATTTTCATAATCATCCAATCTGTTAGAATGTGGATTGGATTGTTTTACCTCTGAGCGGCACTTTTTTGCACACATGGGCTAAATGGCCAGGCCACAAGGACCCCGAAGGCTCAGAGAAGGTTGGGGGAGGGGACCCACTGGAACAGCTGTTGGGAGATAGATGATATCCTACCAACATGGACATGGGAATCACCCATAACAAATGAAAATAATGTAAAACTCATAAATAAACATCAACCAGGAAACAACATGAACAAAAACAATATACAAGGAAAAATTACCAAGATAAAAAATAACCATCTGATATTATTTACGGATGTATCACAAAAAAAATATATCAAACGCAGCTGGAATATTCATAGAAGATTATAATATGAAACAAGGATTCAAACTGCCGATAAACTTAACAATAATGGAAAATGGAATTGCAGCTGTCCTGCAAGTCTTTATAAAAATCAAGCAATTAGGGTTGGGTTGCTTTACCTTTGAGCGGCACTTTTTTGCACACCATGGGCTAAATGGCCAGGTCACAAGGACCCCGAAGGCTCAGAGAAGGTGGGGGGAGGGGACCAACTGGAACAGCTGTTGGGAGACTGATGGTAGCCTCCCGTCAAGGCCATCCAGCGTGTTCTTCAACGTGCACAGGTATGGCTCTCCCGCATACGGAGTCACGGCTTAACGTCCCATCCGACGGACGGCGGCCTTTCCAAGCCCATCGGTGTCCCCTATTGACCTTTGGCAGGGCGGAGAAATTTTGCGGAGATAAATCTCAACGCTGACCCAGCTGGTACTCGAACCTGGGAAGTACAGATTATGAGCCTGGCGCGCTACCGACTGAGCCACCCCCGCCCCTGTTAGAATGTGGTAAAGGCAGAATGTAAAGAACTAAATTCTTAAAAATAGACATCTCATATTCACTAGGGCAATATATTGGCCTATTTTCTTAGTGTATGGCAGTTAAGGAAATATGATAACTTTCACAAAATTAATTACAATTATTAAAATTTAGAAAATTGTGCAATTTTACACATTTTAAATTTACTAATACGTAATTTAAAGATACAAGTAAGCATCATTGCAATAAGCGCTCTTTCATCCACAAGCCTTCTGTAACAGAGTTTGCAAAAATTTTAACATTTGAAACCATTTTGTGAAGTACTTTAGCATCTAAAGTTTTACACGACCCATATTGGTCAGCCAAAATAATGCAATTTAAATGTAACAAATTTTAACTGCAATCATTTACTCGAAAGCCAGCCTGACAATGTATTCCAAAATATCAGTAACGATCTGGTCATTATTTTTCAACTTAACGTAGATACAAGGAACAGTAATATTTCCCTTTAACTTGTCTTTCCAAATTAAAGTTATTGCTTAATAATTTTAAACAAATATTTTAGAGGTAATTATTATCAGTATACAGGATTTAAGACACGATCAAAGCTTTCAGGTTTGAAAGCCCAAAACTAATATAGGCAGCAAATTGTAAAAATAAAAAATTGTTATAATACCTCTGCTTATGTTAATTTTGGGGTCCCACAGGGTTCAGTCTTTGGACCAATATTATTTTTAATATTTTTTAATGACCTATGTGATTTACCATTGAACGGGATTAACATTGTATTTGCAGATGATATTGCACTGGCTTACCTTGGCAACATTGATAATATTGTTATAAAAATAAATGAGGATTTAAAGAAATAAATAACTGGTTGTGAAAAATATGCTAATTTTGAATGTCAACAAATCGAAATATATAAATTTTAGACTAAAAAATAAGTCTATTGATGAACTGTACAATAAATTAATTTATCATGATATAAACTGTCAAAACTGGTCATGTTCTTGTCCAGTTATTCAGGGTGTTGATGGTTTTAGCTATCTGGGAGTATTTTTAGATAGTAACCTCACATGGAAGTTGCATATAAAAAACATAGTAAAAAGCTTGAATATCATGATTTCAAGAATATATTTTATTAGAAGTTTTTTGAGTTTGTCGATGTTAAAAATAGTTTACAATTCGTGGATAAAATCTTATTTGGAATATGGTATTATTTCATGGGGTGGCCTTTATGAATCAAATTCATGGGGTGGCCTTTATGAATCAAATTTGAGACCTATTCAGAATCTTCAAAATTATGCGTTGAAGTGCATGCTCAAAAAACGAAAGTTTGATAGCATCCAAAGTTATTATACTTATTTACAAATTTTAGTCCGAAAATTATATATTTACCATTTGTTAACATATGTTGTCAAAAATTGGGATGATTCAAATGTAAAAGTTTTCAATAAAAATACCAGACTTTCAACAGTTGTACATTTAAATGTGATTACTCCCAGAAAAACAGCTTTTTGCAAACATTATGTATACCTGGCTCCTAAAATACTCGATAGTTTACCTTACAACATAAAAAATGAAAGAAATCTTTATCTTTTTAAAAAGTTAATTATGAAATGGATACTGGAGCAAAAGGTAGAAAGTTTGGTACAGTAATTATGCCTTGCATGATTATAGTGTCTAAATACACATTTTGAGTCATAATGTTAACGGGTTGATTATATGTCAGTGTTAATAAGTTGGTAGTGTTGCTTTACAATATTTTATGTTTTCTTAATCTAATATCTCCACAAACGAGCTTTGGCTCATGTGGAGTTTTGAATTTTACACTTTCAAAATTGTCTATTTATTTTTGGAAAAGAAAAACCTTTATTCCTTTTGTTATTATAAGTTTTAAATTACATGTTTTCTAACGTATCAAAAGTGAGAAATAAATTTGAATTGAAACATTAAACCCGAAAGAACAATTAGCCTGAATATGAAGCTCCAAATTAGACCTTTCAAACTTAATGAAGATTTGGGTTGTTTTACCTCTGAGCGGCACTTTTTTGGACACCATGGGCTAAATGACCAGGTCACAAAAAACCCAAAGGCTCAAAGAAGGTTGGGGCAGGGGGACCCACTGAAACAGCTGTTGGGAGGCAGATGGTAGCCTCCCGTCAAGACCATCCAGCGTGTTCTTTAACGAGCACAGGGTATGTCTCTCCCGCACACGGGGCCACGGCTTAACGTCCCATCCGACGGACGGCACCCTATCCAAGCCCATCGGTGTCTCCTACTGACCGTGAGCAGGGCGGGGAATTATTGCAGAGATAAATCTCAACGCTGACCCAGCTGGGACTCGAACCTGGGAAATACAGATTACGAGCCTGGCGCGCTACCACTGAGCCACCCCGCTCCACTTAATGAAGAGCAAGATGAAAAAAGAAAACTATATTCTTAAAGAGCCTCAGGAAAAATAATCTTAAAAACGACAACATACATTTCTTCGAGTGATAAGCGAAGAATTGTTAAAAAGCTATATTTTTAAAGAATAAAGAAAATATACGTTTTACATGAGTATCATAAATTGAAAAAATCGCTTATGATTGGTAAAAAAAAGGAAGAAATGAGCTAGATTCAGTATATTGATTATTTATTTTATGGACAGCAAGACTTCTGCAATGAGCCGCGTGTTGGACGGGACTGCTGTAAATAACTGAATTCTCAAGGAGTGACTTTTTAAAGATCATTGAGAAACGCCAAACATGAACTTGCTATCTTAAGAAATTATTAACTTTAGAGATCATAAGAGCATTTTTAAACGGGACACGAAGTAAAATACAGAATACCTTTTTATAAACCACAATATCATTGTTAAATTGAGATTTTTTGGGCTTGCAGAAAGGATGTTGAATTGGACAGCAATATGACATATTTTGCCAAAATTGTACGAATCAGGAAGCCTGCACTGTCTGCCTTGGTCTCCCAGTCATGACGTAACCAAGAAAGTGGGCGTGAGCAGTTACGCCTTTTCTCTTGTTGGCGTTTGTCTGTATTGCACACGGCGCCACAGCTTACCGTATCATTCGACGGACGGCAGAATTTCCAATCCCATTGGTGTCGCTAACCGATGACAGTCTGCAGGTTTAGCGGAGATAAATCTCATTGCTGGCATAGGTGGAATTTTCTAGGGAAGAATTTCCATAGATTGTTATTCCTAAGGAGAAGGGGCGGGGATGACTCAGTGGGGAGCGCGCCAGGTTCGTAATCTGTAGTTCCCAGGTTCGAGTCCCAGCTGGGTCAGCGTTGAGATTTATCTCCGCAAAATTCTCCGCCTTGCCCACGGTCAGTAGGGGACACCGATGGGCTTGTAAAGGCAACCGTTTCGTCGGATGGGACGTTAAGCCGTGGCCCCATGTGCAGGAGATCCACACCCTGTGCACGTTAAAGAACACACTGGATGGCCTTGACGTGAGACTACCATCTGTCTCCCAACAGCTGTTCCAGTGGATCTCCTCCCCCAACCTTCTCTGAGCCTTCGGGGTCCATGCGACCTGACAATTTAGCCCATGGTGTGCAAAAAAGTGCCGCTCAGAGGTAAAACAACCCAACCCTAAGGAGAATTTCAATAAAATAATAAATTTTCCCAGGGAGAAATTTCGGTAATGAGAGGTTTTTCCACAGCACGATTTTCCAACACACTATCTCGTCAATGGTGATATCAACAAGCAGAAGGCACGTGCATTACGTTTTCCGGAAGTACCTCTCCGCATCTTTAGTGCTACTGCATCTTAACTTGCCATTTGTTACGTAATAGAACTGTGTCCACAGATGAGATCGTAGGCCAGTGCATGCCAGACATAGTTCCTCCACGGCACACTGTCACAAACATGAGAGATTTATAAATAGAACTGAAACAGCATCAGGGCATCTTGGCAGCTCAAAGCTTTTGTTAGGGATTTGGACTACGCTGATGAGTGGGAAAGAAATGTTGTAGAGTTGATGCTATTTCTAGCTGTTTTTAGTCAGGTTAATGAGTGAAAAGAATTGTGCGTGCATGGTGTCTCGGAGAAAATATTCTCTGTTAACGGTTCTTTAAAATTCTTTAATGCAGTTTTTTATTGTAATATATCAGTTGGATTGTTTCAGTTTTGAGAGGTAATCATTTTGCGCACAGTATGCTGAATGATCAAATCACAAGGACTCTAAGTTCCAGTCCCAGCTGGGTCAGCATTGAGATTTATCTCCGCAAAATTCCCCGCCCTGCCCACGGTCAGTAGGGTCAGTAGGAGACACCGATGAGCTTGGAAAGTCCGCCGTCCGTTGGATGGGACGTTAAGCCGTGGCCCCGTGTGCAGGAGAGCCATACCCTGTGCATTAGCTGAAGAAAAAGGTTAGCGTTGATGGTATAGTGGTTAGCATGCCTGGTATGATATGGGAGATGTAAGTTCAAATCCCACTCACGTTGAAGTTAAAGAACACGCTGGATGTTAAAAGTTGCATTAACGAACACGCTGGATGGCCTTGACGAGAGGTTACCATCTGTCTCCAAACAGCTGTTTGAGAGGGTCCCCTCCCCCAACCTTCTCTGAGCCTTCAGGGTCCATGTGACCTGGCCATTTAGCCCATTGTGTGCAAAAAAAAGTGCCGCTCATAGGTAAAACAACCCAACCGAACACAAGGACTCTAAGGGCTTTCGGGCACACAATGGGCTAAATGGCCAGGCCACAAGGACCACAAAGGTTCAGAGAAGATTGGAGGAGGAGAACCACTTGACAGCAGCGTATTCTTTAACGTGCACACGGTATGGCAATCCTGCACACCGAACCACGACTTTACGTCCCATGCGATGGACGACGGCCTTTCCAAGACCATAATTGTCACCCTTTTCACAGAGGGCAGGGTGGAGGGCAACTGTGTCAAAGTTGAGTTTTATCTCCCTTAAACTCCCCACCCTGCCCTCTGTGAAAAGGGTGACACACCTATGGGCTTGGAAAGGCCGCCGTCCATCGCATGGGACGTAAAGTCGTGGTTCGGTGTGCAGGATTGCCATACCGTGTGCACGTTAAAGAACACGCTAGATGGTCTTGATAGGAAGCTACCACATCTCTCCTAAGGCGCCCGACTGGCTAAACCAACCCCCCCCCCCATGGCGCAGGAATACAGTCGCTCAAAAAATTATCCGAACATTATGGTTGATTACAGAATTCATAAAAAATATCTGGCAACCTTCGTACTTTACAAGCAAAATAAAAATGAAACAGACCTGATTAATAGACTCAATAATACTCACATTAAATGTTTTTAGTTTTAACATATGAACTTACAAATATCTTGATGTAGAATAGCAAAATTGTAGTCATATTAATGTACTTGATTCAGTGGCACATCGTACAGTCGCTCAAAAAATATCGGAACACTATGGTTGATTACAGAATTCAGAAAAAATATCTGGCAACGTTTTTTTTTTAGAAATTAGTGATCTGGCAACCTTTGTGTACTGTGGTTGCCAGATCACTAATTTCTAAAACAATCGTTGCCAGATATTTTTTCTGAAATCTGTAATCAACCATAGTGTTCGGATATTTTTTTGAGCGACTTTACACTTTTGGCTTGGGAAAGTGGCATCTGAAGAGGATGAGGGTGAACATCCCTGACTTTCTTAAACATGGAGCATGACTCCTTGTACCATTAGACGGACGGTGATCTTTCAAAACTCGTCACATCTATTTTCTTACTTAGTTGAGTTGTTTTACCTCTTAAAGGCACTTTTGCAACTGAATATCCTTTATTTTTAATTTAACTCATCGTTCGAACTGGCTAGTGACATAATTCTCACTCAGAGCTATACCTCGAGCGTCACACGGTGCCATAGTCCCGCTTTCATTGGGGCGGGAGTGGCTCAGTCGGTAGCGCGCCAGGCTCGTAATCTGTAGTTCCCAGGTTCGAGTCCCAACTGGGTCAGCGTTGAGATTTATTTCCGCAAAATTCCCCGCCCTGCCCACGGTCAGTGGGGGACACTGATGGGCTTGGAAAAGCCGCCGTCCGTCGGATGGGACGTTAAGCCGTGGCCCCGTGTGCGGGAGAGCCATACCCTGTGCACGTTAAAGAAAACGCTGGATGGCCTTGACGGGAGGCAACCATCTGTCTCCCAACAGCTGTTCCAGTGGGTCCCCTCCCCCAACCTTCTCTGAGCCTTCGGGGTCCATGTGACCTGGCCATTTAGCCCATGGTGTGCAAAAACGTGCCGCTCAGAGGTAAAACAACCCAACACAAACCAACCCGCTTTCATTGTTGTTTCTGTTTCAATATATACATACTGTATTAACCGTGACTTTCGAGAAGTGCGTCAAAAGCCACTAAACGAGGGGAAAGAAGTGATACAGGAATGGCGCTCCAGTTCAATTCTCATTGCTATTATCCCTAACCTTTCACTCGTTTCTCTTGCCCGTCCACACCCTATATTTTTTCTGGATATGCCATGCGCATTTTAAAGAACATGCTGGATGAAATAGTTAGCTGAAAATAAATTTGTTCGTGAGTGGGATTTGAACTTGCATCTCCCATATCATACCAGGCATGCTAACCACAACACTATCAACGCTAACCTTTACTTCAGCTAATGTAACATACACTTTCCGCATATTATATGATTCGCTCATGGTATCATTTATGTCAGGATTTGGGTTTTTAACTTCTGAGCGGCATTTTTTTGCACACCAGGGGCTAAATGGCCAGGTCACATGGTTCCTGAAGGCTCAGAGAAGGTTGGGGGAGGAGACCCACTGGAACAGCTGTTGGGAGACAAATGGTAGCCTCCCATCAAAGCCATTAAGCGTGTTCTTTAACGCGCACAGGGTATTGGCTCTCCCGCACACGGGTACATGGCTTAATGTCCCATCCGACGGATGGCGGACTTTTCAAGCTCATCTGTGTCCCCTACTGGCCATGGGCAGGGCGGGGAAATTTGCGGATATAAATCTCAACGCTGACCCAGCTGGGACTCGAACTTGGAAACTACAGATTACGAGCCTGACGCGCTATCGACCGAGCCACCCCCGACACTCTATGTCAGGAAATGGACAACCAAGTTACTTTTTATGATGGAATTTAATGGCTTGTCACTCAGGCTCAGAGCGTTAAAATAATAATTCAATAGTAAAATATTACAGCAGATCGATATCCTGTAGACATGGGAGTCATGAAATAATTAGCTGAAAAAATTTAGATTGGCCGCGAAAGTCTATAAGTCACATTCGCTGAAAGAAAGGCTAGCATCTGGTGTAAGAAAGGCTAGCATCTGGCTAGCATCTGGTGTAGTGTGGTTAGCATGCTGACCAGTGTTACGGGGTTGGGTTGTTTTACCTCTGAGCAACACTTTTTTTGCACACCATGGGCTAAACGGCCAAGTCACATTGAACCCGAAGGCTCAGAGAAAGTTGGGGGAGGGGACCCACTGGAACAGCTGTTGGGAGACAGATGGTAGCCTCCCGTCAAGGCCATCCAGCGTGTTCTTTAACGTGCACAGGGTACGGCTCTCCCGCATACGGGCCACGGCTTAACGTCCCATCCGACGGACGGTGGCCTTTCCAAGCCCATCGGTGTCCCCTACTGACCGTGGGCAGGGCTGGGAATTTTGCGGAGATAAATCTCAACGCTGACCCAGCTGGGATCGAACCTGGGAACTACAGATTACGAGCCTGCCACGCTACCGACTGAGCCACCCTCGCCCCAGTGTTACGGGGAGATGTGGGTTCGAATACAAGACAAATTGAGAAGTTTCCCAAAACTTTGAGGTAAAACAGCTCACTTCTTTCAGTAATATACTGTACACTATATTAAGTATGTTTTATTTTATATCACTAAATCATATTTTATGATCTGTTAGTAAATTGAAAATTCAGAGTGGGCTGGGTTACCTGTGAGCGGCACTTTTCAGCACACGATAAGTTAAATGGCCAAGTCAGAAGAATTTTTAAAATAAGGTTAAAAAAAAATCATAGTGGTGACAAGTTCTGACCAGAGGTGGTCTAGTGATTTAACTTTTCTAACTAGTGGATGTTGTTGGCTCAGTCGGTAGCACCTTAGGTTCGTAATATGAAGTTCACAGTTCGAGTTCCAACTGTGCCAGCGCTGAGATTTATCTTCCGTAAATCCTGCCTTGCCCTCGACCAGAAAGGGAACAACGATGGGATTGGAAAGGCCCACCGCCATCCGTCGGATGCGACTTAAACCCGTCGCTCCATTTGCAAGGGAGCCATACCCTGTGCACATTAAAGAACATTCTGGATGGCCTAGACACGAGGTTTACAACTTTCGCCTTACAGCTCTTCAGTGGATTCTTTTAATCTTCTCTGGGCCCTTGTGCTGATTGTGACATGGCCATTTAGACGATTGTATGCAAAAAACGTGCAGTCATTGAGGACGGAGTTCAACAGTACCATAAGAGAAACTCCTGGTACTGTTAAGAATACATTATAGTAACATCGAAAAAGTCTTAATAGCAGATACCATAGAGAAGGTTGGGTTGTTTTACCTCTGAGCGGCACTTTTTTGCACATAACGGCTAAATGGCCAGGTCACAAGGACCCCGAAGGCTCAGAGAAGGTTGGGGGAGGGTTGGGTTGGGTTGTTTTACCTCTGAGCGGCACTTTTTTGCACATAACGGCTAAATGGCCAGGTCATAAGGACCCCGAAGGCTCAGAGAAGGTTGGGGGAGGGTTGGGTTGGGTTGTTTTACCTCTGAGCGGCACTTTTTTGCACATAACGGCTAAATGGCCAGGTCACAAGGACCCCGAAGGCTCAGAGAAGGTTGGGGGAGGGTTGGGTTGGGTTGTTTTACCTCTGAGCGGCACTTTTTTGCACATAACGGCTAAATGGCCAGGTCACAAGGACCCCGAAGGCTCAGAGAAGGTTGGGGGAGGGTTGGGTTGGGTTGTTTTACCTCTGAGCGGCACTTTTTTGCACACCATGGGCTAAATGGCCAGGTCACATGGACCCCGAAGGCTCAAAGAAAGGTTGGAGGAGGGGACCCGCTGGAACAGCTGTTAGGAGACAGATGGTAGCCTCCCGTCAAGGCCATCCAGCGTGCTCTTTAGCGTGCACAGCGTATGGCTCTCCCACACACGGGCCACGGCTTAACGTCCCATCCGACGGACGGCGGCCTTTCCAAGCCCATCGGTGTCCCCTACTGACCGTGGGCAGGGCTGAGAGTTTTGCGGATCTCAGCACTGACACAGCTGGGACTCGAACCTGAGAACTGTAGATTACGAGCCTGGCTCACTACCGACTGAGTCACCCCCGCCCCTACCATAGAGAAAAACTGATATTTAGGTATCTCAACTTTTGGATTAAATGTGAAATAAAAAATCATTTAGAACTATTTAACTTTAGCAGGACCCTTGATTGTAGCAGGATTTTGAGAAGCAAAAAAATTCGATGTAGAGGAGTGTGGAGAGAGTTTATTTTTATCATTGGAGATACCTTGACTTGGTTGGCGAGAAGGTCGTAAATAGAACTGTCAACAAATGCCGGGACAGTGGAAAAAAAAACTTCCTCCGCCACTGAAGGACGGTGGTAACTCTGTTGCAAGAGAAAAGGCTAGTGTAGTCATCAAGTATGATTAATGCAGATGTAAAACTGCTTACATTGGCTGGGTTATAAGGCATGGGTGAGGAAATTCGGAAACATGTGACCAGCCAGCAGTTTTTTTTTCACCAATGTGGGGAAGAAGATGGCATTTTTTTCCTTATGCTTATATGGGGCGGGGGTGGCTCAGTCGGTAGCGTGCCAGGCTCGCAATCTGTAGTTCCCAGGTTCGAGTCCCAGCTGGGTCAGCGTTGAGATTGATCTCCGCAAAATTCCCCGCCCTGCCCACGATCAGTTGGGTACACCAATGGGCTTGGAAAGGCTGCCGTCCGTCGGATGGGAGGTTAAGCCGTGGCCCCGTGTGCGGGAGAGCCATACCCTGTGCACGTTAAAGAACACGCTGGATGGCCTTGACGGGAAGCTACTATCTGTCTCCCAACAGCTGTTCCAGTGGGTACCCTCCCCCAACCTTCTCTGAGCATTCGGGGTCCATATGACCTGGCCATTTAGCCCATGGTGTGCAAAAAAGTGCCGCTCAGAGGTAAAACAACCCAACCCTTATGCTTATTAGAGAAAAAAAACAACGTAAAACTAAACTAACGATACTGAATTTAAACGTTCTTTGATCTCTTTTTTTTTTGTGGAAGGATGTAGTTATAACAGGGGGATCTGTGATGAGAGAAAAGTACCCTATTCCGATTTTTTTTTGAAATATTTCATTACTTATTCTGTAGATAGTATTTGCTACTTAAAATAGATTTTTTTCCCTATTTCCGTGGTACTTCTTCTTACCTCGTCGATAATTTGGGATATTTTTTCGTGAAAGGTATTACCTACTGAAGGCATTATATCGTCTTCAGTCGATGTCATTACTCAGCAATAGTGACTCCAGCTGTTCTTGATGTCATTGTGATCTCTCAGAAAAAAAAGGGGCAATACCCCTTTTCAGAATGCTAGTAAAGGTAATAGAAATGAAGCAAAAAGTATTAAACTCGTGCATATTTCACACCTTTTTTCATTGAAATATTTTAAAAAGGGGAGTAAATATTACACTGCAGTAGAAATTCTGTCTCTTGATGTTCTGTCCCCCCCCCCTTTACTTTTTCGCTGCTGGATTGTGTCGCTTGACATTCCCCTCTCCCCTAACTTAAATTTTTTCCCAGATCAGGATCTGCTTACAAACAATACTGATGTCATAATTACATCGCACGTAATATACAACGTATTAATTATGTAATGTATAAAATAATAGTTGTTATTGTTTAAGAAAACGTCTTGCCCTTGTGAAAGAAGAGATAGAACTGATAGAGCTGTTAATCACCCCCCGGTGAGTTACAACTCTCAGGACTCATCGGGGGGCCTGATAATAGGATACGCTCGTCATTGGGAGTGGATTTGTCCAGTCCTAGTGTGGGTAAAAACTATCACATACGTTAATACGGAAAGAGGATTGGGGGTAAGGTGTGGGGGAATAAGGCAGCATCGTCTACATACGAGCGGTTTAAAATCTCCTTAAAAAAAAAAAATATATATATATATAGGGAGTGATTCAGCAGGTAGCTCCCCAGGATCGTTATCTGAAGTTTTCAGGTTCGAGTCTCAACTTGGCCAGTGTTGAGATTTACGCTAATCCTCCCCTTGCTGTCGGTAAGCAAGGCGGACACAGAATAGCTCAGGATGGTCAGCATCCGTCGGTTGGGATATTAGATCGTAGCACCGTGTGCAGAATGGCCATTCCCTGTGCACATTAAAGAATACGCTGGATGGCCTTGTCCGTAGGCTGTCATCAGTCTCCTAACAGCTGCTCGGTGGGTATCCTCTCCCATAATGTTCTCTTAACTCAAGGAAGAATACGCTGGATGGCCTTGTCCGTAGGCTATCATCAGTCTCCTAACAGCTGCTCGGTGGGTATCCCTCCCACAACATTCTCTTAACTCAAGAAAGAATACGCTGGATGGCCTTGTCCGTAGGCTATCATCAGTCTCCTAACAGCTGCTCGGTGGGTATCCTCTCCCATAACGTTCTCTTAACTCAAGGAAGAATACGCTGGATGACCTTGTCCGTAGGCTAACATCAGTCTCCTAACAGCTGCTCGGTGGGTATCCTCTCCCATAACGTTCTCTTAACTCAAGGTCGGGTCTAAAGGGGAGGGGGGGGTGTCTAAAGGGGAGGAGCAGAAAAATATTTATATATATTAGATATCTATATTTCTCGTATTTTTCAAGAAATTCATTAAACATCGTATAATTAAGGAAAAAAAATATACTGGAACGGAGTTCTCGTTCATTTTAATTATACCTTGGTTTCTACCCCTCCACCCCTTGCTCTTTCACTCAAATCATTTCCCCTTTCATTTGTTTCTAGATCCTATCTTGTCTGACCCTTGGGGTGTTTGTGACCTGGACATTTAGCACATTATCTGTAAAGAAGTGCCGATCAGAGGTGAAACAACCCAACCTAACAAAAAGAGGGAAATGTTTTAACAAAATATGAAGTTTTGAGGTGAACTGAAGTCTGAAGTTTGAAAATTTTACCACACGTTTTTTGTTTAAAATGGTTTTAAACCAAATGTATTTATTGATAATCTTAAAATAGCATCGATTATTTCGAAAGGAATGATTATTTTTAAGTAAAAACCATTAGCGAAATTTTCAAAGTTAAATTGAAATTACTCATCAGTTCCCACATTGAAAATTCTCCTGGGGTAGAGCTTGACTCAGTTGTTAGCGTATTTCCCCAATCCTATAATCGCCAAAACATTTTTCGGCTTTGTTAGGTCAATGGGAATCTAACTCCGAAGCTCTATGATTTCTAAAATATTCATTGTGATGTTACCTCTTCGGTTGTCTGTCTATTGGGATCACTTAGGAATGTTCCTCCGGTTCGATCGCAATACGCGACGGGTGAAAGAGTCTTTCAAAACAAAAATCAAAGATCTTATTGCAATTGAAGGGACTCAATACTGAGGCTCCTCCCCAAATAAATGGTTCAACTTAGTCCTTGGTAAAACAATAACAATCCTTTATTGATATGAATTACATTGACTGGTGAGGAAAAACACACTCGTAACTCATTTACTATGCATTACAAAACCAGCTTACTATCCTCGTTCAGCTGTTTTCACGAGAGCCCGAGTACCGCTAATACCAGTCGGCACTCACGAGCTTTTCAATTTTGCGTCTTTCCGCGATCGTCCTTCGACTGGCTCTCCCCCTCCTCGTCGTTGCCAACCCTCTTCTCCCTTCTCTCTCTGCTTCAGCCATGTGGCAAGGTCGCTGGCCCCCGGGTCAAGGGTTTGTTGTCAGCGGACACCAGCAGTGGGTGACCTCCATCCCCCGGACACTGCTACTTCGATTAACATTCCAGATGCTGGGACAGAGGGCCTCCCACGTAGCATATGCCTTTTTGGTGAAATCCAAAATAACGTACAAAACACAAACAAAAAAAATATTTAAAAAGCTCTCTAGCCTGACATTCATTTAATAGAAAAATGTAACTGCAGATAATTTAAATATCGTAATCAAACCTATTTAAATATTCATTTTCTACAGTATTCGTTCAGTATTTAAAGAGTTATGGAAGATAGAATATTTCACGACAGTAATCCATCATAAGAATTCACTTCGTAAATTAAAACTTAAATGAAAGCATTGTTTCAAATCATTTAATAAAATTAACGTACATTTTAGCGGCTGCATAATGGCTATTTCAATATCCATTATGCAGGCATCTATGAATGATTTTTATGAAGCGATTTCAAAATATTCCAGCTTCCATAGCACTTTACTGAACAAATTTTGTTTTCAAATCAAGATAAAAATAGATTTGATCATGATATTTATCTTCAGTCATATTTTACCATTAAATGCGTAACTTATTTTAGAAGTTACAGAGCTTAGAAGTTAGATTCACGTTGACATAACACGAAAATTATCTAATATTTTGGTAGAAGGCATAAATAAACCACTACTAAAGTAGCCTTGGCTTTCACTTCTGAACTCTACCAAAAGCTGCCATTGCGAATTATCAGCACCCTTGCAATCTTCGCAAATTCCAAGAGGATGATCTCCATAGGAACCCAATAATTTTATGCCAATTTTCCTAGTGAGGCATCATCGGAATTTGCTCTCATTTTAACACTCGCATGGCCCCAAACTGCTGGGAATCATTTCGACTCTCACTCCTAATGGAGGAGCTTTCTGATAATGAGAAAATTTCACCTTCATCCAAGCGATAGCTAGCTAATTAGATTGTGTTGATGCGGTAGGAAGATCGATCAAATTAATACCTTCAGATTTTCTGAATTTCGATGCGGAGATAGAATCTGTTGAAATGCTGACTCAGAAATGATCCTATACAACAATTTTTTTCCACGTTTTTATTGCAAATAATTCTGCGGAGGAATCAGATACGTATCGAGAAAACTCACGGGGCATTTTTAATCAATGGCTTTAGGTATTCTAAAAATATTCTTTTCTTTAATTTCAATTTTACTTCTGTTTTATTTTGTAAAGCTGTTTTCCTAAAGTATGGGAAACTTAAACCGTGGTCCCGGTTGCAAGAGAGCATTATTCATAATCTTAAAGTAGCATTAAATATTCCGAAATGAATGCTTATTTTTTAAGCAAAAGTTATAAGCGAAATTTTGAAAATTAAACTGAAAATACCCATCAGTTCCCACATTAATAAATTGTCCTGGGGTAGAGCTTGACTCACATACTCTGTGCATGTTAAAGAAACCATTGGGGCGGGGGGGGGGGGCTCAGTCGGTAGCGCGCCAGGCTCGTAATCTGTAGTTTCCAGGATAGGGTCCCAGCTGGGTCAGCGTTGAGATTTATCTCTGCAAAATTCCTCGTCCTGCCCACGGTCAGTAGGCAGGACGAGACGACGGACGGCGGCCTTTCCAAGGCCGCCGTCTGTCGGATGGGATGTTAAGCCGTGGCCCCGTATGAGGGAGAGCCATTTCCTGTGCACATTAAAGAACACGTTGGATGGCCCTGATGGGAGGCTACCATCTGTCTCCCAACAGCTGTTCCAGTGGGTCCCCTCCCACAACCATCTCTGAGCCTTCGGGGTCTATGTGACCTGGTCATTTACCCCATGGTGTGCAAAAAAGTGCCGTTCAGAGGTAAAACAACTTAACGCAAATATGTGCTTTTGTTCATTAGAGCATATACACAAAAGTAGGCATATTTTAAGAAATTTAAATTTATAGTTTTTTTTTTTCACTAAACACACTTATCTTTGGAGGAGAAAATTGCTTTATTTCCAGAGCTTTCGTTCCACACACAACTCGTAAAAAATCTCTTTCTTCATTTTCTGAATGATGGAGAAAGAAAATTATCTAATTTAAAATAACCCGAGACATTCTAGATAACCAAAGCTTTAATTTGAGGTAAACTCGTAGAGAACGACCCACGTGAATTTTTCCGTCCCCTTTTCGTTGGAGAAGAAAGGCACGGGGCAAAACTAGAGAACGTCCCTATACAGAAGTCTACCATGTGTCCCCCTTCATCAGAAGCTTATATTTGACACCAAAATCGTAACTCTTGTCCTCGTTTTCGGAAGAATAATGATTTCCACATATCCGCTGTTTTAGAGTTGAGTTGTTTTATCTGGGAGCTATACTTTTCTTTGCACAAAATGTGCTAAGCATCCAGGTCACAAGGATCCAAATGCTTAGAGAAGATTGGCAACTTATGCCAGCGTTGAAATTTATCTGCACTAAATACCCACCCTACCCTCGGTTAGAATGGGCATACAGATGGGCTTGAAAAAACCGCCGTCCATCGGATGGAACTTATGCCATGGCACCGTGTTCACGAGAGAGCCATACCCTGTGCATGCTAAGGAACACTCTGAATAGACTAAACGGGAGACTCCCATCTGTCTCCTAGGGGCGGGGGTGGCTCAGTCGGTAGCGCGCCAGGCTCGTAATCTGTAGTTCCCAGGTTCGAGTCCCAGCTGGGTCAGCGTTGAGATTTATCTCCGCAAAATTCCCCGCCCTGCCCACGATCAGTAGGGGACACCGATGGGCTTGGAAAGGCCGCCGTCCGTCGGATGGGACGTTAAGTCGTGGCCCCGTGTGCGGGAGAGCCATGTCCTGTGCACGTTAAAGAACACGCTGGATGGCCTTGACGGGAGACTACCATCTGTCTTCCAACAGCTGTTCCAGTGGGTCCCCTCCCCCAACCTTCTCTGAGCCTTCGGGGTCCCTGTGACCTGGCCATTTAGCCCATGGTGTGCAAAAAAGTGCCGCTCAGAGGTAAAATAACCCAACCCATCTGTCTCCTAATAACCGTCCACTGGGTCCCCTTCCGTCAACGTTCTATGAGCTCTTGAAGTCCTTCTTAACTGGCCATTTAGTCCATTGTATGAAAAAAAGTGATGCTGAGAGATAAAAATAATCCAAAATTTTCGCGTTTACTGCAAACATTTGAGAATCGAAAATTGTTGATGTACAGTCGCTCAAAAAAGTATCCGAACACTATGGTTGATTACAGAATTCAGAAAAATATCTGGCAATGCTTTTTTTAGAAATTAGTGATCTGGCAACCTTTGTGTCACGTGTCACGAAGGTTGCCAGATCACTAATTTCTGAAAAAAATCGTTGCCAGATATTTTCTCTGAATTCTGTAATCAACCATAGTGTTCGGATACTTTTTTGAGCGACTGTACATCAGGAAAAAAAGGAAGATACGTAGCTGTTTTTTAAATTTTAATTTATTATATTATTTAATATAATTGTCTATTATTTTACAATCATTGACTATTTTCACGGCGCTCTCGTGCCATTAAATATTTTCTTCTCATTGCTATTTTCACAATGCTCTCATGCCATCATACATATTTTGTTCCCAAAGGATTACTAATTTCACAATGCTCTCATGCAATCATACATATTTTGTTCCCAAAGGATTACTAATTTCACAATGCTCTCATGCCATCATACATATTTTCGTCTCAAAGGATTACTATTTTCACAATGATCTCATGCCATCATACATATTTTCGTCTCAAAGGATTACTATTTTCACAGTGCTCTCATGCCTTTATACATATTTTCTTCTAAAAGGATTACTTTTTTTACAGTGCTCTCATGCCATTATGCATATTTCCGTCTCAAAGGATTAGTATTTTCACAATGCTCTCATGCCATTAAACATATTTTCGTCTCAAAGGATTAGTATTTTCACAGTGCTCTCATGCCTTTATACATATTTTCGTCTCAAAGGATTACTATTTTCACAGTGTTCTCATGCCTTTATACATATTTTCTTCTAAAAGGTTTACTTTTTTTACAGTGCTCTCATGCCATTATACATATTTTCGTCTTAAAGGATTAGTATTTTCACAATGCTCTCATGACATTAAACATATTTTCGTCTCAAAGGATTAGTATTTTCACAACGCTCTCATGCCATTAAACATATTTTCGTCTCAAAGCATTAGTATTTTCACAATGCTCTCATGCCATTAAACATATTTTCTTCTAAAAGAATTAGTATTTTCATAGTGCTCTCATGCCATTATACATATTTTCTTCTAAAAGTATTACTATTTTCACAGTGTTCTCATGCCTTTATACATATTTTCTTCTAAAAGGTTTACTTTTTTTACAGTGCTCTCATGCCATTATACATATTTTCGTCTTAAAGGATTAGTATTTTCACAATGCTCTCATGCCATTAAACATATTTTGGTCTCAAAGGATTAGTATTTTCACAATGCTCTCATGCCATTAAACATATTTTCTTCTAAAAGGATTAGTATTTTCACAGTGCTCTCATGCCATTATACATATTTTCTTCTAAAAGGATTAGTATTTTCACAGTGTTCTCATGCCTTTATACATATTTTCTTCTAAAAGGATTACTATTTCCACAGTGGTCTCATGCCTTTATACATATTTTCGTCTTAAAGGATTAGTATTTTCACAATGCTCTCATGCCATTAAACATATTTTCGTCTCAAAGGATTAGTATTTTCACAATGCTCTCATGCCACTAAACATATTTTCGTCTCAAAGGATTAGTATTTTCACAGTGCTCTCATGCCTTTATACATATTTTCGTCTCAAAGGATTAGTATTTTCACAATGCTCTCATGCCATTAAACATATTTTCGTCTCATAGGATTAGTATTTTCACAATGCTCTCATGCCATTAAACATATTTTCGTCTCAAAGGATTAGTATTTTCACAATGCTCTCATGCCTTTATACATATTTTCTTCTAAAAGGATTACTATTTTCACAGTGCTCTCATGCCATTATACATATTTTCTTCTAAAAGGATTACTATTTTCACAGTGTTCTCATGCCTTTATACATATTTTCTTCTGAAAGGTTTACTTTTTTTACAGTGCTCTCATGCCATTATACATATTTTCGTCTTAAAGGATTAGTATTTTCACAATGCTCTCATGCCATTAAACATATTTTCGTCTCAAAGGATTAGTATTTTCACAATGCTCTCATGCCTTTAAACACATTTTCGTCTCAAAAGGTTAGTTATTTTCACAGTGCTCTCATGTCTTTATACATATTTTCTTCTAAAAGGATTAGTATTTTCACAATGCTCTCATGCCATTATACATATTTTCTCTAAAAGAATTACTATTTTCACAGTGTTCTCATGCCTTTATACATGTTTTCTTCTAAAAGGTTTATTTTTTTACTGTGCTCTCATGCCATTATACATATTTTCGTCTTAAAGGATTAGTATTTTCACAATGCTCTCATGCCGTTATACATATTTTCTCTAAAAGGATTACTGTTTTCACAGTGCTCTCATGCCGTTATACATATTTTCTTCTCAAAGGATTACCATTTTCACAGTGCTCTCATGCCAGTATACATATTTTCTTCTAAAAGGATTACTATTTTCACAGTGCTCTCATGCCATTATACATATTTTCTCAAAGGATTAGTATTTTCACAATGCTCTCATGCCATTATACATATTTTCGTCTTAAAGGATTATTATTTTCAAAGTGCTCTCATGCCATTTTACATATTTTCTTCTGAAAGAATTAGTATTTTCACAATGCTCTCATGCCATTATACATATTTTCGTCTTAAAGCATTATTATTTTCACAGTGCTCTCATGCCATTATACATATTTTCTTCTCAAAGGATTAGTATTTTCACAATGCTCTCATGCCGTTATACATATTTTCTCTAAAAGGATTACTGTTTTCACAGTGCTCTCATGCCGTTATACATATTTTCTTCTCAAAAGATTACCATTTTCACAGTGCTCTCATGCCAGTATACATATTTTTTTCTCAAAGTATTACTATTTTCACAGTGCTCTCATGCCATTATACATATTTTCTCAAAGGATTAGTAATTTCACAATGCTCTCATGCCATTATACATATTTTCGTCTTAAAGGATTATTATTTTCACAGTGCTCTCATGCCATTTTACATATTTTCTTCTGAAAGAATTAGTATTTTCACAATGCTCTCATGCCATTATACATATTTTCGTCTTAAAGCATTATTATTTTCACAGTGCTCTCATGCCATTATACATATTTTCTTCTCAAAGGATTACTATTTTCACAATGCTCTCATGCCATTATACGTATTTTCGTCTCAAAGGATTACTGTTTTCACAGTGCTCACATGCCATTATACATATTTTCTTCTCAAAGGATTAGTATTTTCACAGTGCTCACATGCCATTATACATATTTTCTTCTCAAAGGATTAGTATTTTCACAGTGCTCACATGCCATTATACATATTTTCGTCTCAAAGGATTAGTATTTTCACAGCGCTCTCATTTCATTGTACGTATTTCCCTCATAGAGGATTTTTGCTTTGTCCCAATAAACCGAATGAATGAAAAGTTCTGCTTTCGACTGTCAGAATAATAAAAATATAATTTTTTAGAACGAGGGGAATAGAGTGATTAAAATCTTCCGTAAACACAAATATTTCGCAGCACACTTGAAGCTAATATTCCTCCCTTAGTGTTTTGATGGTTGGTTGGTTGTTTTTCCTCTGAGCGCCATTTTTTTGCGCACCATGGGTTAAATGGCCAGGTCACAAGGACCCCGAAGGCTCAGAGAAGGTTGGGGAAGGAGACCCAATGGAACAAGCTGTTGGGAGACAGATGGTTGCCTCCCGTCAAAGCCATCCAGCGTGTTGTTTATCATGCACAGGGTATGGCTCTCCCCGCACACTGGGCCACGGCTTAACGTCCCATCCGACGGACGGCGGCCTTTCCAAGCCCATCGGTGTCCCCTACTGACCGTGGGCAGGGCGGGAAGTTTTGCGGAGATAAATCTCAACGCTGACCCATATGGGACTCGAACCTGGGAACTGCAGATTACGAGTCTGGCGCGCTACCGAATGAGCCCCCTCCTCCCCGCCCCCGCCCCCGCCCCCGTCCCCGCCCCCGCCCCCCTTAGCGTTGTGAAGATCTTGAGGGACACACCAGTTTTAAAATATATTTTGTCAATAATTCAATTCCAAGAGAATTACTACGTATCAGCAATTTTTCACACATTGAAAAGAAAAGAAATTAAAACAAATACAATAATACTGTAGTTATATTTTCAACCAGTTATGCTTTTGTCCACGAAATTGTTTAAAATATGAATTTTTTGTGACTTGTTTATAAAATTGTTTTTGACATAAAGATATCTATGATAAAAATAAACTATCATATACATGCATTTAATTCTTGGTTTCATAAGCTATGTAAACAGATAATTTTTCTATCCTTTGGTTTAGTTTTACGTACTTTTACTTTTTTGTATATTTTCCTTTTGGAAACTAATAACTTGAAATAAATATTGCAACTGCTGAATTCTATTTCTTGCAGACAAGCTTATATAGCTTTGCCGGATAAGTGAAATTTGTTTGAGAGAATAAAAAATTTTATTATTAGATAAAACAAAAAGGACTGGATTGAAGAAAAGCTGAAAGGTTTTGATCGTATGCGCTCAGGGCCGGATGAAGGCCAATTGATGCCCTTAGCACAGCCCAACAATGGTGCCCACCGCGGCTCTTCCACTGCTTTACCCGGATAAGGCATGAACGTTTATGGGGCGGGGGTGGCTCAGTCGGTAGTTCCCAGGTTCGAGTCCCAGCTGGGTCAGCGTTGAGATTTATCTCCGCAAAATTCCCCGCCCTGCCCACGGTCAGTAGGGGACACCGATGGGCTTGGAAAGGCCGCCGTCCGTCGGATGGGACGTTAAGCCTTGGCGCCGTGTGCGGGAGAGCCATGCCCTGTGCACGTTAAAAACACGCTGGATGGCCTTGACGGGAGGCTACCATCTGTCTCCCAACAGCTCTTCCAGTGGGCCCCTCCCCCAACCTTCTCTGAGCCTTCGGGGTCCATGTGACCTGGCCATTTAGTCCATGGTGTGCAAAAAAGTGCCGCTCAGAGGTAAAACAACCCAACCCACTGCTTTACTGACAAGACATTAAGACTCAATAAGTGCCGAAGATACTTACTGATGAACCTTTAGCCACTCACCATACCAATGAAAGCGTTTTTTTAACAATTCAGATTAAAGTCGAACACGGCAGATAAAAAAAGACAATTATAAAAAAAATTCGACTAAAGTCGAGTTAAAGAAAGAGTTCAGAGTTAAGGGCATGATAACTAGGGGGAAAAAGTCTGTGGTGCCCCCCTTCCCTTGGTGCCCTAAGCACCTGCTTATTTTGCTTAATGGTTAATCCGGCGTTAGATGCGCTTCATGGATCCTAACAACTATTCAGTGTATTCTCTTTCCCTTCCTAGGTCTGAGCCTTTGTGGCCTTTTGTAACCTGTCAGTTTAGCTCATTTTGTGCACAAAAGTGTCCTTCAGAGTAAAATGATTCAACCCAACTGTTCACGAAACCAGGGACAACGTAAATCTCGAAAAGCAGTCGAGTTGCAAAAGGAGGAAAAGTGAATAAATCTCACCCTTGGTTAAGGCAGGAATCGAACCCACATACCGAAAGTTGGAGAAGGTTGGAGGAGGGGACCCACTGGAATAAGCTGTTGGGAGACAGATGGTTGCCTCCCCTCAAAGCCATCCAGAATTATTCTGCCTTCTGAGAACCTCATTCTGCCTTCTGAGAACTTCTAGGCGATACCCCCAAAAAATATATATATAAAATGAAAATATCGTCATCTTCTGAAACGAATACTAAATACTTCGCCATATGATAGCTAGCGTGTTCAGTAATTTGATTGCACTATTACTCAGCTACAAGTGCTGTTAATATTCCGTCCTTAGCGTATGTTTTAATTAAAGATAAAACCTGTGGGCTATCCGCTTCACAGCAGTGGTAATTTATTATTGCACAGGTCGATTCACTGCCTATGCAATTATGTCCCCTTCCGCCTCATTAATTAAGGGTCGTTAGGGAAACGAACTTATCTTAATGTTCAGAAGTAGCTGCATCATGTCAGAGATTGCAAGCTGAAAGATAACGGAGAGCTTGGGAGGAAATTGATCCTGGAATGCGCTAGGTGAAAAGATTTATGTTAAATAACACATTTCGAGGTTTTTATCTTCGCCGGGATGTTTTTTTTCCCATGAGTTAACCTTTTTTTTATATTAGTTTTTATGTTTATTCCCGCAAAAAACTGCTATTATTATCTGTGCTGCATTAAAAGTCATTAAAAGAAGACCAATGTTAACTCCAATGGAATAATGATGGAAGAGGAATTTTAAGGATTAGGCTGTTAGACCTCTAAGCGGCACTTTTTTGTACATAATAGGTTGGGTTGGGTTTTTTACCTCTAAGCGGCACTTTTTGTACATAATGGGTTGGGTTGGGTTGTTTTACCTCTAAGCGGCACTTTTTTGTACATAATGGGTTGGGTTGTTTTACCTCTAAGCGGCACTTTTTTGTACATAATGGGTTGGGTTGTTTTACCTCTAAGCGGCACTTTTTTGTACATAATGGGTTGGGTTGTTTTACCTCTAAGCGGCACTTTTTTGTACATAATGGGTTGGGTTGGGTTGTTTTACCTCTAAGCGGCACTTTTCTGTACATAATGGGTTGGGTTGGGTTGTTTTACCTCTGAGCGGCACTTTTTTGCACACCATGGGCTAAATGGCCAGGTCACATGGACCCCGAAGGCTCAGAGAAGGTTGGGGGAGGGGACCCACTGGAACAGCTGTTGGGAGACAGATGGTAGCCTCCCGTCAAGGCCATCCAGCGTGTTCTTTAACGTGCACAGGGTATGGCTCTCCCGCACACGGGGCCACGGCTTAACGTCCCATCCGACGGACGGCGGCCTTTCCAAGCCCATCGGTGTCCCCTACTGACCGTGGGCAGGTCTGGGAATTTTGCGGAGATAAATCTCAACGCTGACCCAGCTGGGACTCGAACCTGGGAACTACAGAGTACATAATGGGATAAATGGCTAGGTCACATCGGGCCTCAAAGACTCAGAGAATGTTCGAGAAGGGGATCCATTAACTATTTAATTTTTAACTATTATTAGTAACAAATTATTTGCGAGAACTCGGCGGAGAACAGCTGCTCTAGACAGATGGTCAAGGATAGTCAACGTTGTTCTTTAACGTGCACATGGTCCCAGATAAGTGCACATGATCCATCCAAATCCCAGAGAAGGTTGGGAAAAGAAAACCCACTGGGTAACTGCTAGAAGAAAGATTGAAGCCTCTCGTCAAGGTCATCTGGCGTGTTTTTTGAACGCGCGTAGAACATGGCTCTCATTCACACATGGCCACTGTTTAGTGACCTTTCCGATGGAGGGCGTCATTCCCAAACCCATCGCCGTTCCCTTTCTGACCGAGAGAAGGGTAGGATTGATGGGATTCGAATCTCGAAACTGCGGGGCAGGAGTGGCTCACGCTGTAGCACGCCAAGCTCATAGTCTGCAGTTCCCAGGTTCGAGTCCCGCCTGGGCCAGCGTTAAGATTTATCTCCGATAAACCTATTTCCTGCCAACCTCGGTAAGTAGGGGACACCGATGGGTTTGGAAAGGCCGTCATCCGTCGGATAGGATTTTAAGCCGTGGCCCATGTACATGTTAAAGAACACGTTGTGTGGCCTTGACGGGAGCATACCAACTGTCTCCCAACAGCTGTGGTCTCCTCCCCCAACCTTCTGTGAGCCTTCAGGGTCCTTGTGACCTGGCCATTTAGCCCATTGTGTGCACAAATGTGCCGCTCAATCAAACATTTATGCGGCACAAATAACCGAACTCAATCCATGACGCTACCATTTGTTTCCTAAGAGCTGCCCAGTGGGTCCCCTTCTCCAACCTTCTTTGCTACCTCGGTGTCCATGTGACCTGGCCATTTAGTCCATTGTGAGGAAAAAATTGCCGCTCAGAGGTAAAGTAACCCAACCTGGAAATTGCAGATTACAAGCTGGCGCGCTACCGACTGAGTCAATCCAGGCACGGTTGGGACTGAAACCTGGGAACATTACATTAAGATCCTGGTCAGTAAATATGTCAATCTGCACACGATTCTAGAACGGGACTAATAGTGAAGTTTTTTATTTTTGCAAAAACATTTTCTTATCTCCTCTTCATATTTAAACAAAACACAGTTATTTAAAACGTGATATAGGACGGAAGGAGGGGTTGGGTTGTTTTATCTCTGAGCGGCACTTTTTTGCACACCATGGGCTAAATGGCCAGGTCACATGGACCCCGAAGGCTCAGAGAAGGTTGGGGGAGGGGACCCACTGGAACAGCTGTTGGGAGACAGATGGTAGCTTCCCGTCAAGGCCATCCAGCGTGTTCTTTAGAGTGCACAGGGTATGGCTCTCCCGCACACAGGGCCACGGCTTAACGTCCCATCCGACGGACGGCTGCCTTTCCAAGCCCATCGGTGTCCCCTACTGACCGTGGGCAGGGCGGGGAATTTTGCGGAGATAAATCTCAACTCTGACCCAGCTGGGACTCGAACCTGGGAACTACAGATTACGAGCCTGGCGCGCTACCGACTGAGCCACCCCCGCCCCGCGGAAGGAGGGGATAAGGGGGCTCAGTCTGTAGCGCGCCAGGCTCGTAATCTGCAGTTCCCAGATTGGCCAGCATTGAGATTTATCTCCGCAAAACACCCTTCCCTTCCCTCGATCAATAGGGGGACACCGATGGGCTTAGAAAAGTCGCCGTCCGTCGGATGGGACTTAAGTCGTGGTTCGTGTATGGGAGAGCCATACTTTGTGCACGTTAAAGAACCCGCTGGAAATCCTTGACTTGTCTCCCAACAGCTGTCCAGTTGGTCCTCTCAGCCTTCTCTGAGCCGTTGGAGACCTTGTGACCTGGCCATTTAACCATTGTGTGTGGGGCGGGGGTGGCTCAGTCGGTAGCGCGCCAGGCTCGTAATCTGCAGTTCTCAGGTTCGAGTCCCAGCTGTGTCAGTGCTGAGATCCGCAAAACTCCCCGCCCTGCCTACGGTCAGTATAGGGAAACCGATGGGCTTGGAAAGGCCGCCGTCCGTCGGATGTGACGTTAACCGTGACCCCGTGTGCGGGGGAGAGCCATACCCTGTGCACTTTAAAGAACACGCTGGATGGCCTTGACTGGAGGCTACCATTGTCTCCCAACAACTTTTCCAGTTGGTCCCCTCCCCAACTTCTCTGAGATTTCGGAGTCCATGTGACCTGGTCATTTAGCCCACGGTGTGCAAAAAAAGTGCCGCTCAGAGGTAAAACAACCCAACGTAAAAATCATACCACCCGAAAAGATAAGGAAAGGCGAAAAACTTGATGCCTTTAACAGGCTCGGCATTTCCCGAAAATTAAACGACCGACGAAGTGCTCTTCTAAAATTACCAACTGCACGTTGCTTCATAACTGAGTTATTAAAGACCTTCTAAATGGCAAAGGTTTCTTGAAAGTTTTGTCGATTTATCGCCGACATCTGCTTTATCAGTTTGTGGCCTTAATACAATGACGACAAATTACAGTCCATCCTTATTAGCAAGGAAAGCTGTTCACTGACGGGATGATGCTACGAGAACTGAATACCACCATCTCTATTCTATGTGCAACAACATCCCTCATCGTCTAAATTTTACAGAGTTGTCCGTATTATCCTGGGACTGAACAGCAGTATACTTTCTATTGGAAGGAGAGATGCGTCCAGCAATTCTTGATTCCAGGTAAATAAGTAATATCCCCCGGCACATGAAGTAATAATGCAGCAGCGCTCATGACTTCGGTTCTCTTTGAAGTATTGATGAGCTAGGAACGTTACGTTTCAGTGAAAGAGGATTCGATAAGATTTTTCCCTTGGTGCTGGACCATTTTCCGGGAGATTCCCAAGGTTTCTTTTATGATTCCCTAAAATGTTCTCTCTGTTTCCAATATGGGAATGTTGGAAGATGTGTCTGATACGTTAGGTTGGGATGCAGTTACGGCTTTTCCGTGCGATTACCATTGTGAGATATTTTTCTTTTATAAAGTTTTAAATTGAACTCTTCTGTTATATAGGGTGGAAAATGCAATGCATCTGTAGGGGTGGGTTGAATTTGATAGCTTTTGCGAGATTACCATGGTGGGAGAGATTCACCTTATGATGCTTTGTAGAAGATGATTACAAGGGAAACATTTTTCTGAACACAATGGATTAAATGATCAGGTCACAAGGACCCCGAAAAAGTTTATAAATTATTATTCTTACATAGAACCACATCTTAACGTCCTATCCGACGGACGGTGCCTTATTCGAACCCATCGATGTTCCGTTTCCGACCGAGAGCAGGTGCTGCTGGGACTCGAACCTGGGAATTGCAGATTACGAGCCAGGCGCGCTACTGACTGAATTAGCTTCCTCCCTCAGATATATATATATATTCATAGATAAATAGCCTATATATATACTCAGTACTCACTAAATTATGACCAGCTCCCTCTATGTTATGTCAGTGGATGTTAATTTAGAAGCTCTCTGACTTCTAAGAAAGAGTTGGTGACAGAATGGGAATGAAGGTAAATTAAAGACGTCAATCAAATGTATCTAAATTTGGATTTTCAACAATATTCCCTTAGTATTTAAAGAGTTATGGAAGTTTGAATATTTAACAACAGCAATATCTAACGCTAGAATTTAACTCAGAAGTTGATTATAATTTGAATAAGTATTATTTCACACCATTTAATACAACAAATGTATATTTCAAAAGTTAATGCAAATAAGTTTTCGATATTTTTAAATTTTCCTAAAACTTGTATTGTTGCTATTAAACATTCGAATTCCATAACTCTTTAAGTGCAAAAGGGACATTATTGAAAAATTGAGATTTTTATAGATTTGATTGATATCTTTATCTTCCGTTACATTTTCTCTTGCCGTGCCGTGGCCGAGTGGTTAGCGCGCTTGGCTGCTGATCTAAGAGACTGGGTTCGAACACCGGGTAAGGCATGGATGTTTGTGTTGTTTTTCTGCTGAGATCCTGCCATCCTCTCAGACCTTCTACGAGAGCATATATATAAACTGACAGGCTCCTGTCAGACCTGTGTGGCAAGCAGCTGCTTGAGGGTTTTTTTATTTACATTTTCTCATATAACGTTTAGAAGTTTTAGAGCTTCGAATCTTCCAATTATATAACATGGAGGGTTGGATTGGGTTGTTTTACCTCTGAGCGGCACTTTTTTGCACACCATGGGCTAAATGGCCAGGTCACATGGACCCCGAAGGCTCAGAGAAGGTTGGGGGAGGGGACCCACTGGAACAGCTGTTAGGAGACAGATGGTAGCCTCCCGTCAAGGCCATCCAGCGTGTTCTTTAACGTGCACAGGGTATGGCTCTCCCGCACACGGGGCCACGGCTTAACGTCCCATCCGACGGACGGCGGCCTTTCCAAGCCCATCGGTGTCCCCTACTGACCGTGGGCATGGCGGGGAATTTTTGCGGAGATAAATCTCAACGCTGACCCAGCTGGGGCTCGAACCTGGGAACTACAGATTACAAGATTGGCGCGCTACCGACTGAGCCACCCCCGCCCCAACATGAAGGGAGGTGGTCATAATTCAGTGAGCATTGAGTGTTTGCAGGTATAATATAGATAGTAGCCTCTCGTCAAATTGTCTCTCTTGGGCAGGGCAGGTCATGCATGGTCATAATTAGTGAGTAAAGTTTAACGTCCCATTCGACGGACGGCGGCTTTTCCAAGCTCATCGGTGTCCCCCTTAATCACCGACGGAAGAGTAGGTTAACGGAGTATGAAGAAGATTATGAAAGAAAATCTTAACTCTCGCGCCACAGTGGGGACTCGAACCTTGAACTTCTCCCCATAGAATTAGCACTTTACTGACTGCATCTTTATGGGTCCTTTACTTCGGTAGAGAAAAGGGGAAGCAATCAAAAGGAGAATGCTGGCTGGATGACGCGAGTTGGCAGCATTTCGAGTTGCGAACAAGTCCCGGCAACTAATAGGCCCACAAAGTTGGCTCTCTTGGCTTTGTGACATTCCGCTGCATGTGGTACACATTGTAAACGCACTGTTCTCTTTGGCCTCGGAGACCCCCATCCGGGATGATATTTGGCACGCGCCTTGCTGACTGCCATGATCCTAAGGAGGCAATTTTTTTTCTCTCCTAGACTTGTTTCTGTTTTTATTTCTTTTTTTTCCTTCCTGAGTCAATTTTAACCGTGAAGGAGCAGTTAATGGAGTGTCAAAATGTTCAAATTCAATGCGTAATATTTTATAAAGAGGATACAGAAGAGCATGGAAAGATCACCGTCCGTCGGATGGGACGTTAATAAGCGGTCTTTGTATAGAAGAGAGTTCTCTGTCCGCGTTAAAGAACACGCTGGATGGCCTTGACGGGAGGCTTCCTTCCGTCTCCTAACAGCTGTACAGTGGATCCCCTTTCCCACCATTCTATGAGCCCTTAGGGTCCTTATGACATAGGGGCTGGTGTGGCTCAGTCAGTAGCGCTCGTAATTCGCAGGTTCGAGTCCAAACTGAGCTAGCATTGAGATTTATCTCTGCTAAACCCCTGCCCTCAGTCAGTAAGGTGACACTGATGGGCTTTGAAAAGTTTCCATTCTTCAGATGGGACATTAAGCCATTCTTCTTGTGTGGAAGAGCCATACACTGTGCGCGTTAAAGAACACGCTGTATGGCTTTCACGGGTGGCTGCCACCTATCTTGTAACAGCTGTCCAGTGGGTTTCCCCAACCTTCTCTAAATCCTTAGGGTCCTTGTGACCTGCTCATTGTGAAGCTCATTTTTTTAAATAAAATATATATTTTAGAAACTATATTTTGTTGTTTTACTACAGTGGAATCTTGTAGTAACTATTGTGATAGTACACTTAAGAACAGTCTCAAAAATTGTCCTCAAACATTTCAAACTAAATGATATTAATCATAACATATGCTGCAAGTGGCATTCATGAGCATGTAGACATAATTCTACCCTAAAACAGCTGCTTGCAAGAAAGATCTGACAGGAATATGTTTAATACGCCACAGAGAATATCTGTGAGGAACTCGAGACTTCAGCAGAAAGACAATACAGAAAATAAACTTTAATTCCTTTTCAGGGGCTCGAATACAGGTTCCCTTAATCAGTAGCCAAGCATGCTAAACACTCATACAAGGGGACAGTCTATGCCAGTGCTTCTGAAAGTAATGGACCATGGACCGCTGGCGGTCTGCGAGATAGCAGTCTCCGGTCCTCAGCGAACTACCAGGAAAGAGCAATTTTTTTTTTTTCAATTTCAATGCTGGGACTTTTAGCTAATTTATTTGCTTTATGTCCCAATGAAAGAACATAGAATTTTTTGACATGTCGATAATTGAACACTTTTGATATTGAGGGATAATCACAACAGATAGGACAGAACAAACGACCATGCCATCCATACCAGAATTCAAACCCACACCTCGGTAGTCTCAGTGTCACCTCGAGTCAACGCGATACCACTGAGCTACCGAGCCGTCCAAAACGAAACTTGTTTTCAAAAGCATAATATTTCTATATCAAAGCGCCACAGTTCCTACGTTCCAACACTACAAGTGCCCTCATGTCGTGGGAGTGAGGAAACTATCATGTGCGTAGACATAACTTGTTTCTTGAGGCAATACTTAAGACAGAAGCTCTAAACGTCAACGGTTCCTGGAATACTCTGGAAAAAAGTTGAAACACTACTCTACGCGACAGCTGGGGATTGTAGACGGCTGAGTCGTAGCGCGCCAGGCTCATAATCCGTAGTGCCAAGGTTCGAGTTCCTGCTGGGGCAACATTAAGGTTAATCTACGCAACCTCCTCTGCTCTAGGTTAGAAGGGGACGTCGATGTAATTGGAAAGGCCGACGTCTGACGGATGGGACCTAATGGCCCCTCGTGCTGTTCGGGAGAGCATACCCTGTACATGTTAAAGACCACACTGTATGGCCTTGGCGAGAGGCTACCATCTGTCTCCTAATAGCTGTCCAGTCCCCAACCTTATCTGTCTGTCCCCTTCCCCAACCTTATCTGATCCTGCGGGATCTTTCTAACTTGCCCATTGCGTGCAAAACAAGTGACGCTCAGAGGTGAAACAACCCAGCGCTACGTGACACTTCAAGTTTCTCTGCAACGCATCAATATTAATGGAAGCCACTTGCACGCGAATGTTTGCTTCTAAAGGCATCGCTAGTACGGATATTGCTCTTAACCACTTCCTTGACTCATTTTTATCGAAGAGAATCTAAATTGAACTGGACCACTCATGTTAACTATCTATTGAACAAATTAAGGTATATTTTATACAGATTACATAAACTAATGAAATAGTATCTGTAAAGTTTTTACAAGCCTTATATTTTTCTTGCCGTCCCGTGGCCGAGTGGTTAGCACGCTTGGCTACTGATCTAAGGGACCTGGGTTCGAGCCCCGGATTAGGCATGGATGTGTGTATCGTTTTTCTGCTGAGGTCCTGCCATCCTCTCAGATCTCCTACTGTGGCATATAAACTGACAGGCTCCTGTCAGATCTCTGTGGCACGCAGCTGCTTGAGGGGGTATTTATTTATATTTTTCTTGGTTCTATGCTAGACTCCAATATGGTATGTGTAGTTGGGGTAGAGCCTATGAAACTAATTTAAAAAAGTAAATAATCTCCCTAAAAGAATAGTAAAATTTGCATTCCATCCTGAAGTTGTCCAATGTCAAAATTTATATTAAATTTTAATGATATTATGAATGCCTCTTTTTTTAAAAAAAAAAAATCAACATTGGATTCAAAAAGATAATAGCAACCCAAATTTAAGATGTGGTGGTTCTTTATTTCATGTGCCAATGGCGCACAAAAGTATGCAGAGACATTTTTACTATGTGGTTCCTTGATTATAGAATATTTAGATATAAATTTGAGGAACAAAACCTCTGAGGTAAAATTGAAACAAAAAATTAAAATTGTACTTGCTAAGTATTTTTGATAATAAGTCCTTTGTCACATTTCATTAGCCTCATTCTCTTTCGTTGTAATATAATATTGTTAATTTTCTGTTTCTTTATTGTACATTATTTAATAACAGAGGAAGATGTAAAAATTAATTTCTATATCATATATTTTTGTTAATGGCCCGCAACGTCTATTATTTAATCTATGAGGAAGCCTAGTTTTAACTTATATTAAGTATATGAAACCTGGACTGGTCAGGTGGCACAATCTAAATTGTAGTGGTAATATTTCTATTTTATGTTTTGGTGTATTATTTTTGTGTATTGTTTTTTGCACTTTAATCTAGTTGAATAAAGATATTATTATTATTATTATCTTATCTATATTATTATTATTATGAGGTTAGGCAAAGGAGTTTGCAATCTCCTTTAAGCAGCATATTGTGCAGAGAGAGACTCCGTTGGTTTGGCCATGTTGCCCGTATGAATAATTATAGATTGGCGAATAGGGTTATGAACAGTGTGCCTAAAGGCCTCAGAAAGAGGGGGAGACCTAGGATGTGGTGGGCAGACAATGTCAAACAGGACCTTGTTAGAATTGGTGTGCAGTGGCCAGATGCAGTAGATGTAGCTCAGGATAGACTTGCTTGTAGAACTAAATTGCACGGTCTGGTTGGACCTCCGTAGCCCATGGCTGCTCGACGATGATGATGATTATTATTATATTAAAAAATTCTGTTTCAAAAACTGCACATTTTTTTATTGCATATTTCAAATCATTAATCCATCCAATAATTGAATACTCTTTGCTGGTGAGAAAATTCGGGAAATTTATTTTCGTGCAATATGCTGATTTTTGGCAGCATCAATGAAAAAAGACGACTTTAGTGTATTCCAGGGCCAAAAATTTCCCCTTAATTTAATTTTTCCGGCTCGATCGAGTCAGTTGCACTCTCCACCGCATTTTGTTTTCTAGATTTTGATATTTTAAATGAAATAGTATTGTTAAAAAAATGATAATTAGAAATTTAACTTATTTCTATGCAAAACGGAAAACGAAATTGTCATAAATACTAGAAAGAAAAGTCTAAAACAAAATGAATAAAAAAAAAGGAAGTGATTAGTACAGTCGCTCAAAAAAGTATCCAAACGCTATAGTTGATTAGAGAATTCAGAAAAAATATCTGGCAACGATCTTTTCAGAAATTAGTGATCTGGCAACCTTCGTGTCACGTGACACAAAGGTTTTTTTCTTAATTCTGTAATCAACCATCGGATATTTTTTTGAGCGACTGTACTCGTAAATCGCAGCAACGTTTCTGCCATCCCATTTTGTTAAAAGATCACTCTTGTTTTTTGGTTGAAACGGCGCTATATCCTCGGATATACACAGTCGTACCAGAATAACATGACCACCTACCACAGTATATGTATGGTAGGTGGTCATATTATTCTGATACCGACTGTGTATGTTACGTTTCAGTTTCCCACTACAGGCGAGAGAAATATTTCAGATCTCTCAGAATAACTAAATTTATCATCGAAATTTCAATCCAATTTCAAGCATATACAATGGTGTATAAAACTTAAGTTACAACCCTATGTCATATAAAATGGAAGCTCTATAACATTTAAAATATGCTGTTTTTTTGTGAAAAATCTGATAGAAGATAAAGATCTGAATGAAATATATCAATATCTTGATTTTCAATAATGTTCGTTCAGTATTTAATGAGTTAAGGGTTGGGTTGTTTTACCTCTGAGCGGCACTTTTTTGCACACCATGGGATAAATGGCCAGGTCACATGGACCCCGAAGGCTAAGAGAAGGTTGGGGGGAGGGGACCCACTGGAACAGCTGTTGGGAGACAGATGGTAGCCTCCCGTCAAGGCCATCCAGCGTGTTCTTTAACGTGCACAGGGTATAGCTCTCCCACACACGGGGCCACGGCTTAACGTCCCATCCGACGGACGGCGGCCTTTCCAAGGCCAAACCAAGCCCATCGATGTCCCCTACTGACCGTGGGCAGGGCGGGGAATTTTGTGGAGATAAATCTCAACGCTGATCCAGCTGGGACTCGAACCTGGGAACTACAGATTACGAGCCTGGCGCGCTACCGACTGAGCCACCCCCGCCCCAATGAGTTAAGGAAGTTGGAATATTTAACAATAAACAATGCCTGTCATAAGAATTTATCTCAGACCTAGGACTTAGTAAGTATTATTATTTCAAACGATTTAATTATTTCAAATAAATGTATATTTTAGAAGTTTATGCAAATTAATCTTTCAACATTCGTCAATTTTATATAATTTCTTAGGACTGGCATTGTTACTATTAAATATTCAAACTTTCACAACTCATTAAATACTGAACGAATATTGTTGAAAATCGAACTATTGATATATTTGATTCATATCTTTATCTGCTATCATACGTTTGAAAATAAATAAATAAAATGTATTATTTTAGTGGTTAGAAAGCTTCGACGTTGACTTTCCACTTACATGTCAAAGGGTGTAACTTAACGTTTGTCCATCCTACTTTTTCGCTCCGTAAAAATTTCAATTGGAGCTAATCGATGATGGGAAAAAATGCAAACAGCAGCATCTTATTAATAATCATAAAGGATAAAAATTATGTCTTTTATTTCGTAAATTTCAAAAAATGATTTTTACACAACCCTTTGACTAAAGGAGAAAATTATTGACGTCAGTGGAATATATATCTCTTGACAATCTACCAACGAAATTTAAAATTTCTATTATGAACAGATCCCTTGAAACATCCTTTAAGAGTTTTGATGTTTGCACAGTTAGTGATCTCTAACGATATAAATTACTACTACCTAAGGATTTAAAAAATGCGAATTATAATATTTCATTAGTATCAATCCAACTGAAAAAGAGTTTTCCAATTATCTCATAAAACAAAAAAGTTGCTTTATCACCCACTGTGGGTGTAAGGTATAATTTATTAAGGTGTCCCATGGCCGAGTGGTTAGCGCACTTGGCTACTGATCTAAGGGACCTGGGTTCGATCCCCGGGTAATGCATGGCTGTTTGTGTCGTTTTTCTGCTGAGGGCCTGCCATCCTCTCAGACCTTCTACTATGGCATATAACCTGATAGGCTCCTGTCAGACCTCTGTGGCAAGCAGCTGCTTGAGGGGGTATTTATTATTTTATTTATACTCATGTTGCCAATGGAGACTTCGTGGCCTATACTATTTATAATTCTCTGCTATTATCCTGCTATTATTGACAAATTCAATGCTATTTTCTTGCTGCAGTTAAATCATAGACTGCAGTTTATTACATAATTCTGTTCTATTATCCTGCTATTATTTACAAATTCTGTGCTGTTATACTGCTACAATGAAAGCACAGGCTATTATTTATAATTCTATGCTATTATCCTGCAATTATTAACAAATTCTCTGCTCTTACCCTGCTGAAATTGAGGCACAGGTTACTATTTATAATTCTATGCTATTATCCTGCTATTATTAACAAATTATCTGCTGTTACCCTTCTACAATTGAGGCACAGGCTGCTATTTATAATTCTCTGCTCTTACCCTGCTAAAATTGAAGCACAGGCTACTATTTATAATTCTATGCTATTTTCCTGCTATTATTTACAAATTCTCTGCTCTTACCCTGCTAAAATTGAAGCACAGGCTACTATTTATAATTCTATGCTATTTTTCTGCTATTATTTACAAATTCTCTGCTCTTACCCTGCTAAAATTGAAGCACAGGCTACTATTTATAATTCTATGCTATTTTTCTGCTATTATTTACAAATTCTCTGCTCTTACCCTGCTAAAATTGAAGCACAGGCTACTATTTATAATTCTATGCTATTTTTCTGCTATTATTTACAAATTCTCTGCTCTTCCCCTGCTAAAATTGAAGCACAGGCTACTATTTATAATTCTATGCTATTTTCCTGCGATTATTAACAAATTCTCTGCTCTTATCCTGCTAAAATTGAAGCACAGGCTACTATTTATAATTCTATGCTATTTTCCTACTATTATTAACAAATTCTCTGTTCTTACCCTGCTAAAATTGAAGCACAGGCTACTATTTATAATTCTATGCTATTTTCCTACTATTATTAACAAATTCTCTGCTCTTACCCTGCTAAAATTGAAGCACAGGCTACTATTTATATTTCTATGCTATTTTCCTGCTATTATTTATAAATTCTCTGCTCTTATCCTGCTAAAATTGAAGCACAGGCTACTATTTATAATTCTATGCTATTATCCTCCTATTATTAACAAATTCTCTGCTCTTACCCTGCTAAAATTGAAGCACAGGCTACTATTTATAATTCTATGCTGTTTTCCTGCTATTATTAACAAATTCTCTGCTCTTATTCTGCTAAAATTGAAGCATAGGCTACTATTTATAATTCTATGCTATTTTCCTGCTATTATTAACAAATTCTCTGCTCTTACCCTGCTAAAATTGAAGCACAGGCTACTATTTATAATTCTATGCTATTTTTCTGCTATTATTTACAATTTCTCTGCTCTTACCCTGCTAAAATTGAAGCACAGGCTACTATTTATAATTCTATGCTATTTTCCTGCGATTATTAACAAATTCTCTGCTCTTATCCTGCTAAAATTGAAGCACAGGCTACTATTTATAATTCTATGCTATTTTCCTACTATTATTAACAAATTCTCTGTTCTTACCCTGCTAAAATTGAAGCACAGGCTACTATTTATAATTCTATGCTATTTTCCTGCTATTATTAACAAATTCTCTGCTCTTATCCTGCTAAAATTGAAGCACAGGCTACTATTTATAATTCTATGCTATTTTCCTGCTATTATTAACAAATTCTCTGCTCTTACCCTGCTAAAATTGAAGCACAGGCTACTATTTATATTTCTATGCTATTTTCCTGCTATTATTTACAAATTCTCTGCTCTTACCCTGCTAAAATTGAAGCACAGGCTACTATTTATAATTCTATGCTATTTTCCTGCTATTATTTACAAATTCTCTGCTCTTACCCTGCTAAAATTGAAGCACAGGCTACTATTGATATTTCTATGCTATTTTCCTGCTATTATTAACAAATTCTCTGCTCTTACCCTGCTAAAATTGAAGCACAGGCTACTATTTATAATTCTATGCTATTTTCCTGCTATTATTTAAAATTTCTCTGCTCTTCCCCTGCTAAAATTGAAGCACAGGCTACTATTTATAATTCTATGCTATTATCCTCCTATTATTAACAAATTCTCTGCTCTTACCCTGTTAAAATTGAAGCACAGTCTACTATTTATAATTCTATGCTATTTTCCTGCGATTATTAACAAATTCTCTGCTCTTACCCTGCTAAAATTGAAGCACAGGCTGCTATTTATAATTCTATGCTATTATCCTCCTATTATTAACAAATTCTCTGCTCTTATCCTGCTAAAATTGAAGCACAGGCTACTATTTATAATTCTATGCTATTTTCCTGCTATTATTAAAAATTTCTCTGCTCTTACCCTGCTAAAATTGAAGCACAGGTTACTATTTAAAATTATATGCTATTTTCCTGCTATTATATACAAATTTTCTGCTCTTACCCTGCTAAAATTGAAGTACAGGCTACTATTTATATTTCTATGCTATTTTCCTGCTATTAATAACAAATTCTCTGCTCTTACCCTGCTAAAATTGAAGCACAGGATACTATTTATAATTCTATGCTATTATCCCCGCTATTATTTACAAATTCTATGCTGTTACCCTGCTACAATTGAGGCACAGGCTACTATTTAGAACCTGGGATGTAATATGTCGTAGGCAGTATATCTATTACACGTTTTCAGAATAATTAAATCTGATTTTCTCCTGTTTAAATCCAATCACTTGTCTCTCATCCAAAGACAAGAAAAAATAAATGTAGGTCTATAATAATTGTTTAAAACAAATTTTTTGTGTAAGCAAAATATTTAGACGAGTTTAGCGACAAAGCACAAGTAAAGCTGTACGGCAGTTGAAAGGTAAACATTTTGGTTAAATACAAGGTTATAAATACCATTAGACACTTGCCAAAATTCCATTCTTCAGTTAGAGTTGTTCCCAAATGTGACTTCCAACTGCACATATAGGAACAACTCTACTCTGAAGAAGTGGATTTTGGCAATATTCTAAAACAGTGTCTAAAGGTATTTATAACCTTGTATCTACCCAAAGCAGGTGTTTACCTTTCAACTGCCCTACAGCTTTAATAATGCATTATTGCTAAACTTCACAAAATATGTAGATATGTGCTTGGTATGGGACATGATAGCTATGTCTTCCTCTTTAAATCCAGCTTGATGAATGTGGTGCTGAGTTGATTCAAGAAAGAATGATGAAATGGAAGCCGTCATCTTGAGGTCCGCCATGAGCGACTATTCCCTGTCGTCAACTCCAGAAGCTGTTGTGTAAGAATGTCAGCAAAACAAAGACATTTCAGCTCCTGCAAGTGTGACCTGTCACCATTTTTAGCCTCTTGTAGCTGTTACTGTAACTTCAGATCTGTTGTCATTGGTTGAAGCTCTCTCGATTTACGAGTCCTTGAGATATAGCCAGAACTAAAGAACAGGGCTAAAACTTTAAGCAGTTGACAATGGTCTGATTTCGTTACTCTTAACTTGGAAAATGAAGTATCTTTATTTTAAGGTATTTTTAAAGTATCCATCGGTTTTTCCTTCTTAACTACTGCGAGTGCGCATGGTGGTATAGATATTTTTCTTTCTGATTAGGTTGTCTTTCTGCTTAAGTCTCGCAATTTTTTGCACACAGTGAGCTACATGACCAGGTCACAAGAACCCCTAGGGCTCAGAGAAGGTTGGGGGGAAGGAGACCCACTGGATAGATGTTGGGAGACAGATGGTAGCCTCCCCTCAAGGCCATCCAGCATGTTCTTTAACGTGCACAGAGTTTGACTCCCTCCCGCACACGGACCCACAGCTTAACGTCCCATCCGACGGAAGGCTGCTTTTCTAAACCCATTGGTGTCCCCTACTGACCGAGGGCAGGGAGGAGAGTTTTGCGGAGATAAATCTCAATGCTGGCCCAGGTGGGACTTCAACCTGAGAACTGCAGAGTACGAACCAGGCGCGCTATCGACTGAGCCATCCTGCCCTAGTAACAGACTCATTTCAGACCTCTATGTAATTGGTTTGAGGAATAATTATTTCATAACATTGTAAAGTGGCAGACACTGTATTATGTGATGCAATTTCATACTTCCTATTCCTCCCCAATATTGTGTTTGAAGCTGTTTCTGGGTATGCTATTATTTTTGTCGTTTTATAGTTTTTAGGTATATTATTTACAAAGGTATGAGCAAATGAATAAGATAAATATCTTCTCAAGAGACTGCTTGTCACAGAGGTCTGACAAGAGCCTGTCAATTTAATATGTCGTAGTAGAAGATTTTGAGGATGGCGGGCCATCAACAGATAATGATAATAATCATACTGATATTATGTACAATCATAATGATATGATATTCAACACAAATACCACGACTTACCCAGGGCTCGAACTCAGACCCCTTTGATTAGTAGCCAAGTACGCTAACCACTCGGACATGGGACGACTGAACAATTATTTAAGAAGTAACATTTAAGAAGTTACTAATTTCTGTATCTGAGTTACCATTGACATAACATGGAACTGTACGAAATCAAAGGGGGCGGCGGAGGGCTCAGTCGGTAGCGCGGCAGGCTCGTAATCTGCAGTTTCCATGTTCGAGTTCCAGCTGGGTCAGCGTTGAGATTTATCTCCGCAAAATTCCTTGACCACAGTCAGTAGGGGACACCGATGGGCTTGGAAAGGCCACCATCTGTCGGATGGGACGTTAAGCCGTGGCCCCGTGTGCGGGACCGCCATACCCTGTGCACGTTAAAGAACACGCTGGATGGCCTTGACGGGAGGCTACCATTTGTCTCCCAACAGCTGTTCCAGTGGGTCCCCAACCTACTCTGAGTCCTCGGTCCTTGTGACCTGGCCATTTAGCCCATTGTGTGCAAAAAAGTGCCGCTGACAGATAAAACAACCCAACGAAATCAAATGGCCGCTGAGTGTACACTACATAAAGTTATAAAACTACACATATTTTAATTCATGCATAATTTATATGTTAACCACTTAACTCTGCAGATTTTGATTTCATCCTCTTCCATAGTATATTCACTGAGGATATATTCATTCTGACCGTTTCTTTATGACGTATTAATTTGCCGTATCCAGTCAAAAGGTTAATTGCTGTAGAAGGAAGTTTATGTATGGATGTAAGGCGACAGGCTCGTAATCTACAGCTTCTAGGTTCGAGTCCCAACTGTGCCAGCGTTGTTATCTATCTCCTCTAGCTTCCATCTTGCGGGGCGGGGGTGGCTCAGTTGGTAGCGCGCCAGGCTCGTAATCTGTAGTTCCCAGGTTCGAGTCCCAGCTGGGTCAGCGTTGAGATTTATCTCCGCAAAAATTCCCCGTCCTGCCCACGGTCTGTAGGGGACACCGATGGGCTTGGAAAGGCCGCCGTTCGTCGGATGGGACGTTAAGCCGTGGCCCCGTGTGCGGGAGAGCCATACCCTGTGCACGTTAAAGAACACGCTGGATTTCCTTGACGGGAGGCTACCATCTGTCTCCCAACAGCTGTTCCAGTGGGTCCCCTCCCCCAACCTTCTCTGAGCCTTCGGGGTCCATGTGACCTGGCCATTTGGCCCATGGTGTGCGAAAAAATGCCGTTCAGAGGTAAAACAACCCAAACAACTTCCACCTTGCCCTTTGTCCTAAAGGGTACACAGATGGGCTTAGAAAGATCGCCATCCATTGGATGGGACCAGAGCCGGATATAGGAGGTGGGGAAAAAAGGGCCAATAATTTAGCCCCCCTTCCTTAAGAGCGTTAGTAACTGGAAATTACGTAGAGAAAAAATACACCCAATTCTGTTTTTACACGGTAGATAGGTTCCCAGAAAAACCGTGCAAAAAAAAAACGTGTAAAAAACAAAACACAGTGTATGTGAAAAAAATAGAAGATTGGTTCCAGACGTGAAACTCAGTACAAATAATAATTTGTTTTCAAACAAATCATATCAAAAACTTTAATTAAATCTTTACTTGATTTTTATTCATTTTAACACATTTTTTTATTTCATAAACTTATAAAGTTAATTATATGTACAGTCGCTCAATTAAATATCCGAACACTATGGTTGATTACAGAATTAAAAAACAATCATTGGCAGATCACTAATTTCTAAAAAAATCTTTGCCAGATCACTAATTTCTAAAAAAAACTTTGCAGATATTTTTTCTGAATTTTGTAATCAACCATAGTGTTTGGATATTTATTTGAGCGACTGTACATATATAAAGTAAATTATCCTTCATAAAGAAAAGCATGCAGCATGCGTTTAAAGTTGATAGTTTTAATTCCGATAACGTCAATCCAGCATGTCTGATACAATCTAAAATAGAAAATTTCTTCCACACATCAATAATTGTTAGTGTTTTATCCTTATCTAGTTTATCCAAAATGTATTGGAATGTTCGTCTTACGTTGTAAGGTTGAAATATGGTAATCATCACCTGGTCTAGTGGTTATATTAAGGATGTCGTATTAGGCGGCAGAAAACAAAATTGCACATTTGGGTGTTCCAAAACAGGATGGCCAGGCGCATTATCTATAATCAATAGAACTTTAAATTCGAGATTTTTTTCCCCTTCAAATAGAGTTTAACTTCTGGAACGAAACATTTATGGAACTATTCATTAAAAATTCCTTTTGTAGGCCAGATTTTTTTTTATTTGCTATCCAATACACTGACAATTTATTCAAATCTACACCTTTCATTGACCGTAGTCTTAGTACGACCGTCGTGAATATTTAGGGAAACGTCTTATTGTTTGATCTCTCAGGCAAAAGGTTGGTCTCAGAAAAATTTTGCGGAAAGGGACTCACTGGATAAATGTTAGGAGACAGATGGGATTCTCCTGTCAAGGCTATCCAGTGTGTTCTTTAATGTGCACAGATTATAGTTCTCCTGAACACGGCACCATGGCTTAACGTTTGTGTGTCCTTTCTGATCTTAGATTCGCCGAGGTAAATCTCAAATCTGTCACAGTTGGGACTCGAACCTGGGAACTGCAGATTATGAGCTTTCCGCGCTATCGACTGAGTTAATCCTTGCCTCCCAGCTTGGAGTGAAAACAACCAACTTTCATGCACAAGCTCTACAAGCTGTAGGTCAACTAGACTTAAGAAAATATTAAAACAAGAAGAGCCATCACGAAATATAATATTTTCTAGTACACCCATCCCTCGATTTACAGGATAGATAGGTTCCGGGAACTCATCGATTAAAACCGTGCAAAATGAAACCAACAATTTATGGAAAAAGGGGGGTTCCAAAAAAAAAATCCTTGTCGAGCCCCGGATTAGGCATGGATGTGTGTGTGTCGTTTTTCTGTTGAGGTCCTGCCATCCTCTCAGATCTTCTACTGTGGCATATAAACTGACAGGCTCCTGTCAGACCTATGTGGCAAGCAGCTGATTGAGGGGGTATTTATTTTTATTTTTTGTTTATGAATAAAAACGTACATTAAAGTTTTATTTATACATTTGTATCTCAAATGTCAGTTCAACAGTAATAATAAGCATTAACGTAACATTATTATGTACTTTATTTACACTAAATTCAGATAAACTTAGATTAATTTCTCACACATTTCATTTTGGTCACGAAAAATACTCATCGTTAATGTAGGCGTCCGCTATCGAATTTGAAAACGAAATTTGAAAGAAGAATATTTATGAACTGAATATAAATTGGAATTTAAGCATTTGTACCAACACTTAGTGCTTTATTTTGTGAAATTAGCATTTATATTATATTTTATGAAAGAGTGTACTTACAAATCAGTTATATTTAGCTCATTTAAGAGTTACAAAATTCATGCTAAAAATGAATTAAAACTTTGTTTTTACTAGCCTGAAAGAATTCAGTCTTGAAACGTCAGAAAAATCAAGTCAAGAAAGATCTTTCTGCCGATTCAAAACAGTATTCATTTCATTAAAATGTCTAAGGTATAGCGAGACTGATTGTTATTAAAATGACAAGAATATAATTTTAGTGAAAGAATATAAATATAACTTGTTACTGATGGCAATTTTATTAATATCGGAATTTACTCATCTATTTATTCTTGAAAATAAATGATATCAATTATAACTATTTAATTGATTTTTATCTTGGAATGATAGTCTAATACTCTCGCTTGACGCTATGCCAACGCTACTTCCCAATATGTAGGGGCGGGGGTGGCTCAGTCGGTAGCGCGCCAGGCTCGTAATCTGTAGTTCCCAGGTTCGAGTCCCAGCTGGGTCAGCGTTGAGCTTTATCTCCGCAAAATTCCCCGCCCTGCCCACGGTCAGTAGGGGGACACCGATGGGCTTGAGAAAGGCCGCCGTCCGTCGGATGGGACGTTAAGCCGTGGCTCCGTGTGCTGGAGAGTCATATGGGCCCCGTGTACGGACTACCCTGTGCACGTTAAAGAACACGCTGGATGGCCTTGACGGGAGGCTTCCATATGTATCCCAACAGCTGTTCCAGTGGGTCCCCTCCCCCAACCTTCTCTGAGCCTTCGGGGTCCATGTGACCTGGCCATTTTGCAAAGGTGTGCAAAAAAGTGCCGCTCAGAGGTAAAACAACCCAACCCAAATCCCAATATGTATTTTATATTTAGAAAAATTAAAAAAAAAATCACTCTACTCCCTGTAAATCGAAACTTGTAGCATTTTTTCATCGTGTAAAACCGTAACCATGTAAATCAAGGGATAGGTGTAATAAGTTTTCTTTGCGCTACTTACAATAATTAATTACAACTTAATCATTTTTAGAGAACTTCAAATTTTTGAAAGGCTGAGCCTTAATTTGGCTCTAAAAGGAAAAAAAAAATTCTTTCTTTCGTGTCGGGAGGAGTCAACATTTTCTTTTGTATGATTTAACAAGTGATGTTTTTTCAACAGTAGTTTAATCTACTCTTTGATCTGAAGAGCGTTACTCCAGGTCTGTTGAGTTTAACGTTATTTAGTGTGAAACAATCTGAAAATTTCACTTTCTTTTGTCACTCTTAAGGTAAGAGAGCTCTTAACATCTCAGAAATGTTTGAACTTGGCACGAACTCTTATTTGTTTTCTTAAACTATGTTCCTTAATTGATTTTTACGCTCCTTCACGTTACGAAATTGCTGTTTCTGAACAACTTAGTTTGAGTTAACAAGAGGGCAAACATTGGTGTGGAGTTGCTCAGGGAAGTTATAAAAGAACTTTCCATTAATTCTTTATTTTCCTTCAATCACATCAGAGAGTTTAAAGTTGGAATGCAGTTGTGGGCAAGCGCATCTTTTGTTGGATACTCAGAATTCCTTTACCTCTGAGCGGCACTTTTTCATACAATGGGATAAATGGCTAGGTCACAAGGACCCCGTAGACTCAGAGAAGGCTGGAGGAAGGGACTCACTTGATAGTTGTTGGGAGACAGATGATAGCCTCCCGTCAAGGCCATTCAGTGTGCTCTTTTTTCTCACAAGGTCTGACTCTCCCGCACACTCAGAATTGCTTTACCACTGAGCGGCACTTCTCTTTCATACAATGGGATAAATGACTAGGTCACAAGGACCCCGTAGGCTCAGAGAAGGCTGGAGGAAGGGACGCACTTGATAGTTGTTGGGAGACAGATGGTAGCCTCCCGTCAAGGCCATTCAGTGTGCTCTTTACGTACACAGGGTATGACTCTCCCGCACACTCAGAATTGCTTTACCACTGAGCGGCACTTCTCTTTCATACAATGGGATAAATGGCTAGGTCACAAGGACCCCGTAGGCTCAGAGAAGGCTGAAGGAAGGCACGCACTTGATAGTTGTTGGGAGACAGATGGTAGCCTCCCGTCAAGGCCATTCAGTGTGCTCTTTACGTACACAGGGTATGACTCTCCCGCACACTCAGAATTGCTTTACCACTGAGCGGCACTTCTCTTTCATACAATGGGATAAATGGCTAGGTCACAAGGACCCCGTAGGCTCAGAGAAGGCTGGAGGAAGGCACGCACTTGATAGTTGTTGGGAGACAGATGGTAGCCTCCCGTCAAGGCCATTCAGTGTGCTCTTTACGTACACAGGGTCTGACTCTCCCGCACACTCAGAATTGCTTTACCACTGAGCGGCACTTCTCTTTCATACAATGGGATAAATGGCTAGGTCACAAGGACCCCGTAGGCTCAGAGAAGGCTGGAGAAAGGGACCCACTTCATAGTTGTTGGGAGGCAGATGGTAGCCTCCCGTCAAGGCCATTCAGTGTGCTCTTTATGTACACAGGGTATGACTCTCCCGCACACTCAGAATTGCTTTACCACTGAGCGGCACTTCTCTTTCATACAATGGGATAAATGGCTAGGTCACAAGGACCCCGTAGGCTCAGAGAAGGCTGGAGAAAGGGACCCACTTGATAGTTGTTGGGAGACAGATGGTAGCCTCCGTCAAGGCCATTCAGTGTGCTCTTTACGTACACAGGGTATGACTCTCCCGCACACTCAGAATTGCTTTACCACTGAGCGGAACTTCTCTTTCATACAATGGGATAAATGGCTAGGTCACAAGGACCCCGTAGGCTCAGAGAAGGCTGGAGGAAGGGACGCACTTGATAGTTGTTGGGAGACAGATGGTAGCCTCCCGTCAAGGCCATTCAGTGTGCTCTTTACGTACACAGGGTATGACTCTCCCGCACACTCAGAATTGCTTTACCACTGAGCGGCACTTCTCTTTCATACAATGGGATAAATGGCTAGGTCACAAGGACCCCGTAGGCTCAGAGAAGGCTGGAGAAAGGGACCCACTTGATAGTTGTTGGGAGACAGATGGTAGCCTCCCGTCAAGGTCATTCAGAGTGCTCTTTACGTACACAGGGTATGACTCTCCCCCACACGGAACCACGGCTTGACGTTCCATACGATGGACGGCGGCCTTTCCAATCCCATCGATGTCCCCTATTGACCAAGGGCAGGGTGAGGAGTTTTGCGGAGATAAACACCAACGCTGGCCCAGCTGAGACTTGACCTAGTAACTGCAGATTACGAGCCTGGCACGCTACCGAATGAGCAACCTTCGTCCCAACCCCAAAGGCTCAGAGAAGATTGGAGGAAGAGAACCCACTAGTTAGTTGTTGAGAGACAGATTATAATTTTCCCATCAATGGAATCCAGTATGTTCTTTAACGAGTTAGTTTAATGTCCCATTAGACGGGCGGGGCCTTTCTTAGTCCATCGGTGTCTCTTTTCTGACCGATGCGAAGGTGGGGTCAGCGGAGATAAATCTGAATGCTAGTGCAGCTGAGACTCGAAACCTGGAAACTGTAGATTACGAGCCTGACAGAATATTTTTGTGATGATCTATATATTATAAAATATTTGAACTTTCCGCCATTATTTTCGGCAAAGAATCCAAATCTGCAATGCTCTATACAAAAATTCAATATTTCTGAAGATCTGTACAGAAAAATCCAAACCTTTATCAATATTTATACTAAAAAAATTAACCTATCAGTGAGATGTACATAAAGGAAATAAGTTTTGTAATGATCTACAACAAATGAAAAAAAAAAAACTCTTTGATTATTTGTTTTAAAATTTTAATTCTTTCACTATCTCTAAAAGCATTTGCAACTTTATAGGGGTTTGGTACAATCGTTAGATTCTCAGGATTGTAATCTGATATTCCCGGGTTCGAATCTCACCTATGTCTGCTTTGAGATTTTCGCCGTCCGTCGGATGGGACGTTAAGCCGTGAATCCGTGTACTGGAGAGTCATAACCTGTGCACGTTAAAGAACACGCTGGATGGCCTTGACGGGAGTCTACCATCTGTCTCCAAACAGCTGTTTCAGTGGGTCTCCTGTCCCAACACTTTTCTGAGCCTTCGGGGTCCATGTGACGTGGCCCAGTGGAAAAAATGACACTTATAAACAGGGAATATCCGCCTTCCGTCGGATGAGACGTTAAGCCATGATCCGTGTGTGCAGGAGAACCATAACCTGTGCACATTAAAGTACACACTTGGATGACCTTGTCGTACCCAGATCAAAATCTTGGAATCCTTGTCACTTTGCTATTTAGCTGATACGTGTAAAGAAAAATCAACTGAAAGTCAAAGCAACCCTAAAACAACCCAGTTCACTTTGATGATCTGAATTGACTTCTAAAACTGTTTATGATAGGCAGCAACATTTCTGTACAGTTTACGAAGAGTGTAATGGAAGTTCAGCAGCTACTGCAGGTATCAAGAATTTAAACACAAGTGAAGAAAGAAAAATTCTAAATTCACAACTATGACTTACGGATTGAAATCTGAGCTACATAATTTTTCGAATTTTGGAGTGGGTTGGGTTGTTTTATCTCTGAGCGGCACTTTTTTTGCACACCATGGGCTAAATGGCCAGGTCACATGGACCCCGAAGGCTCAGAAAAGGGTTGGGGGAGGAGACCCACTGGAACAGCTGTTGGGAGACAGATGGTAGCCTCCCGTTAAGGCCATCCAGCGTGTTCTTTATCCTGCACAGGGTATGGCTCTCTCCCCTACACGGGTCACGGCTTAACGTCACATCCGACGAATGGCGACCTTTTCAAGCCCATCGGTGTCCCCTACTGACCGTGGGCAGGGAATTTTGCGGATATAAATCTCAACGCTGACCCAGCTGGGACTCGAACCTAGGAACTGCAGATTACAAGCCCGGCGCTCTGCTGACTGAGCCACCCCCGCCGCCCCCTTTGGAGTGAGATTAATAGAATTTTAAATAACTCTAATTTTGGATACCGTGTAGAACTCTGTGGCATAAAACAAAAGCCTTTAACATCTTGAAATTAGATTAATAGAATTCTCAGCCTTTGAGAAAGTAACAGATTTGTTGAATAATGTACAATGAATATATAAATTTCGACTGGAAACCAGTTCCAATAACAGTTCCTAATACTTTTTAAGAAGAACAATTTTTCACTTTCAAATGCTATCTTCATTTTGGATAGTAAATGGAGCGCTTAATGTGCAAAAAAAAGACAGAAAAAAAAAGGAGTGCAAAAAAGTTCCTAAAAATAGGTTTCAATAGATACAGAGCACACGAATTCTGAAAGATGTAAACCAAGTCTTTGTTCTTTGGAGTTGGCTTGACTGTAGAAATCTGGCATCACTTCTTGGCAATCAACGTTTTAATTCGCTGACGATACATAGGTAAAAAAAAGGCAGCATTGTCTTTATGGAGCTTTTTTTTTAATCTAATGATTCGTAAATGTACTGAATCGTCCATATATGTAAGATTCAGCTACAGTGGGGCCATTTGAACTGGGGCGGGGGTGGCTCAGTCGGTAGCGAGTTAGGCTTGTAATCTGTAGTTCCCAGGTTCGAGTCCCAGCTAGGTCAGCGTTGAGATTTATCTCCGCAAAATTTCCCCGCCCTGCCCACGTCAGTAGGGGACACCGATGGGCTTGAAAAGGCCGCCGTCCGTCGGATGGGACGTTAAGCCGTGGCTGTGTGCGGGAGAGCCATACCCTGTGCACGTTAAAGAACATGCTGGATGGCCTTGACGGGAGGCTACCATCTGTCTCCCAACAGCTTTTCCAGTGGATCCCCTCCCCCAACCTTCTCTGAGCCTTCGGGGTCCTTGTGGCCTGGCCATTTAGCCCATGGTGTGCAAAAAAGTGCCGCTCAGAGGTAAAACGATCCAAGCCATTTGAACTTATTTTTTTCGATGTCTAGAAAGCGCAGCAGTATCGCATTGGCTTGCAGTGATATCAAAATATATACCAATGAGATTCTGGAATCTGGGTTCGAGTCCCCTTTGGAGTGGTTGTGTTGGGAGTATGTGTTTGTATGTTATATGAGAAACGAGGATAAGCTTGATGGAGCTTATATATTCTATCCTTCCTTTGTGTGAGAGAGTACGGTCTTACTATTTAGAAACTAACAAGAAATTAGGTTTGATGGTTTGAGCTTCACGCTTTTACTCACATTTAGCTAAATGTTGAGACTTATCTCCGCAAAACTCCCTGCCCACGGTCAGTAGGAGACATCGATGGGCTTGGAAAGACCGCAGTCTGTCGGATGCGGTCTTTCCAAGCCCATCGATGTTAAGCCGTAGCCCCGTGAGTGGGAGCCCTGTGCAAATTAAAGAACACGCTGGATGGCCATGACGGGAGGCTTACCATATCTGTCTCCTAACAGCTATTCCAGTGGATCTCCTACCCCAACCTTCTCTGAGCCTTCGGAGTCCTTTTAACCTGGCCTTCGGAGTCCTTGTAACCTAAGCGATACCCTGTGCAAGTTAAAGAACACGCTGGATGGCCATGACGGGAGGCTTACCATATCTGTCTCCTAACAGCTATTCCAGTGGATCTCCTACCCCAACCTTCTCTGAGCCTTCGGAGTCCTTTTAACCTGGCCTTCGGAGTCCTTGTAACCTAAGCGATACCCTGTGCAAGTTAAAGAACACGCTGGATGGCCATGACGGGAGGCTTACCATATCTGTCTCCTAACAGCTATTCCAGTGGATCTCCTACCCCAACCTTCTCTGAGCCTTCGGAGTCCTTGTAACCTGGCCCTTTAGCCTATGATGTGAAAAAAAAAAAAGTGCCGCTCAGAGGTAACACAACCCAAACCAATCTCAGTCAAGGACATCCAGCGTGTTCTTTAATGTGTGAATTTCGTGCACAGTCCAAACTCATCGACGCCCATTTTCCCATCGAAGAAAGGTTTGAATTTAGTGGAGATAAATATCAGCGGATTCCCGGAACATCGGATTACTAGCTTGACGATACCAACTGAGTCAATTCTAATCCGTTTTGAAACATCCATGCCTTCTCCGGGGCTCGAACCCAGTCCCCTTTGATTTAGAATCAGCTTAAACTGTCGAAACATAACATCACCTGCAAAAAATACAGAAATTCTTATTTAATGTGCTTCTGTCATTCAGACTTTTCCAGACATAACCTCAAACTCTCTACACGTAAGAAAACTACGATTTTGTTGAACTCTGAGTGGGACTAGGATCTGGGAAGTGATCCTTTAGTGCGTGATTTGTGTTCTCGTTCCGAAAAAAAAATTTAAAAAAAATTTAAAAAATGGCGAAACATTATATAATTTTGATGCGAAATTCCAAAAAATACTCTTATACATGTCAATAAAATTTAGCAAAACGGTTGTTGCTTTCGTTTGAACTTGTTTGTATTAACCTTTTCAGAACAATTATTGAAACTGGCACTGTTGCTGTTAAATATTCCATTTTCCGTAACTCTCCAAATAGAGAACGAATAAAAAAAAATACCCCCTCAAGCAGCTGCTTGCCACAGAGGTCTGACAGGAGCCTGTCAGTTTTATGTGCTACAGTACAAGGTCTGAGAGGATGGCAGGACCTCAGCAGAAAAACGACACACACATCCATCCCGGGCTCGAACCCAGGTCCCTCAGATCACTAGTCAAGCGCGCTAACCACTCGGCCATGGGACGGCTAGATAGAACGAATACTGTTACAAAATCGTGAGTGAGAGATCTTTAGATTAGCTTTTGTCACATTTTTTTTTACAAACTATTCGTTTAAGAAGTAACTGAGTTGCGTTGGTTGGGTTGTTTTACCTCTGACCGGCACTTTTTTTTGCACACAATGACCGAAATGGCCAGGTCACAAGGAGCCCGAAGACTCAGAGAAGGTGGGGGGAGGTGACCCACTGGATAGCTGTTGGGAAACAGATGGTAGCTTCCCATTCAAGGCAATTCAGGGTTCCTTTAACATGCAGAGTGTATGGCTCTCCCACGGGGGGCGGAGGGGGGGGCTCAGTCGGTAGCGCGCCAGGCTCGTAATCTGCAGTTCCCAGGTTCGAGTTCCAGCTGGGTCAACGTTGAAATTTATCTCCTCAAAAGTCCTCGCCCTGCCCACTGTCAGTAGGGGACGCCGATGGGCTTAGAAAGGCCGCCGTCCGTTCGATGGGTCGTTAAGCCGTGGTTCGTGTACGGGAGAGCCATATCCTGTGCACGTTAAAGAACATGCTGGATGGCTTTGACGGGAGGATACCATCTGTATCCCAACAGCTGTTCCAGTGGGTTCCCTCCCCCAACCTTTTCTGAGCCTTCGGAGTCCATGTGACCTGGCCATTTAGCCCATGGTGTGCAAAAAAGTGCAGCTCAGAGGCTAAACAACCCAACGGGACCACGGCTTAATGTACCATCCGACGGACGGTGGTCTTTCCAAGGACATCGGTGTCCCCTACTGACAGTTGGTACGGCGGCGAGTTTTGCGGAGATAAATCTCAACATTGGCCCATCTGGGATTCGAACCTGGGAAGGGCATATTACGAGCCACCACCGCCCCAATGAGTTCCGGATATCAGTTACTATCGCATAACACGGATCCGTACTTCATAAAGTAGCCGCCGAATGCATATATAAACATCTAAATGCTAAAAAAAAAATTCATAGAATTATTTGTCGAAACCACTTAATTTTTTGCGGTGATCAGAGCTTCTAAGGTCTGTGATAACCGCTCACGTGAAACAGTACAAAGTTTAAGACCGATTTCTTTACTTGCGCCATTAAAATTCCTAATGAGAGAAATATTTTTTGCTGTCTAAACGTCCTTTTCCATTGCAAAGAAAAATCTTTCTTCTTTGCATTTTCAGCTTCCAACTTATTATTATAAACTGGCAGATGCTTCAGACAGTTCTAACTTAAAGAAATGGGAAAAGTCTCTAATGACCCACTCGTCGTCATGAAGAGGACGATATTCAATTTATATTCCTTTGACTTGCATTTTACTCAAGAAAGATACTTAATTACGACGACTCACCCCCCCCCCCTTCAAATCGATCGCTTTCTACCTCCACCCCACTCCTACTTCGAGTAATATTGCCACAAAGCCATATAGTTTTTTTCGACTTCAGTTTTTTTTTTGCTCTTCTGAAAACGGCTTATTGAAATTTTTAGCTTATCGATATTTTCGATAAAAATGGATAAATTACGACTTAATGAATACAGTGTTGCTTTGAAGTACCTTTTTTCCCCATTAATACAGCCGATTTTGTTTGAATCTTTTCCGTATGCTAATTGTTATTAATCAAACATTTTAATTATCTAAACAGATGCAATTGAATTTTATGAAATTCATCTGCTTCACGTTCTGGAAGCTTCGAGAACTTTCTAATGACACATAATATGAATCCAGTTTTTGGACAAATCGGGACATTATTATTAATTTTTTTTCCTTTTTTTTTCGTTTTCTAATAGTCCTTTGGATTATGGTAAAGATAGGACAAGTTGCCTTTTACCCTATTTAGAGAACTAAAATATATTAGATATTTTTAAAATAATGGCAATTTGCGATATTAGTAATCAATCACAAACACACATGCCAATCAGGTGTAAAACAATCAGATTCAAATATAAATTTGCATACGAATCAGTGGTATAGTGTTAGTGATTGGGTTACCTCTGAGCGGCGGGGGTGGCTCAGTAGGTAGCGCGCCAGCCTCGTAATCTGCAGTTCCCAGGTTCGAGTCTCACCTGAGACAGCATTGAGATTTATCTCTGCTAAACCCCTGCCCTCAGTCAGTAAGGGGACACTGATGGGCTTTGAAAAGCTGCCGTTCGTCAGATGGGATATAAAGCCATGTTCTTTGTGCGGGAGGGCCATACCCTGTGTACGCTAAAGAACACGCTGGATGGCCTTGACGGGAGGCTACCATCTGTCTCCCAACAGTTGTTCCAGTGGATCCCCTTCCCCCTTTGTGCGGGAGGGCCATACCCTGTGTACGCTAAAGAACACGCTGGATGGCCTTGACGGGAGGCTACCATCTGTCTCCCAACAGTTGTTCCAGTGGATCCCCTTCCCCAACCTTCTCTGAGTCTTCGGGGTTCTTGTGACCTGGCAATGTAGCCCATTGTGTGCAAAAAAAGTGCCACTCAGAGAAAAAGCAACCCAACCTGAGCGGCGCTTTTTTTTCAATGGGCTAATGGCCATGTCACAAGAACCCCGCGTATTCAGAGAAGGTTGGGTTAAGGGGACCCACTGGACAGCTGTTAGCAAACAAATGGTAGCCTCCCGTCAAGGCCATCCAGCGTGTTCTTCAACGTGAAGAGGGTATGGCTCTCTCTCACAAGGGGCTACAGCTTAACGTTCCATCCAACAGACGGCGTCCTTTCCAAGCCCATCGATGCCCCCTACTAATCGTGGGCAAAACGGGGACCACTCAGGGGAGTTTTGCGGAAATAAATCTCAACGCTGACCCAACTGGACACGAATACGGGAACTGCAGATTACGAGCCTGGCGTGCTACCGATTGAGCCACGAATACCCTAATGTTAGTGATAATGGGGAGATTTCAAGACAATGAAACTGCACTATCGACGTCAATGTCTGTTATGTCAGTTCTGATCATATGTCATCATCATCATCCTCAAGCAACCATGGACTAAGAATGTCCAACCAGATTTAGATGTCCAACCAGACCGTGCAATTTAGTTCTCCAAGCATAGCTGTCCGGAGCTACATCTTCTGCATCTGGCCACTGTATAACAATTCTAAGATGATCCTGTTTGACATTGTCTGCCCATTACATCCTAGGACTCCACCTTTTTCTGAGCTCTTTAGGCACACTGTTCATAACACTATTTGTTAATCTATAATTATGCAAACGGGCAACATGGCCAAACCAACGGAGTCTCTCTCTGCACAATATGCTGCTTAAAGGAGGTTGCCAACTCCTTTGCCTAACCTCATCATTAATTACAAAGTTGAACACCTAATGCCCAAGACACTGCGTAAGCATCTAGAATCAAAAGCATCTAGTTTCCTGTTACCTTGTTTACAAAGTGTCCAAATTTCACTGCCATAACTAACCCTAGAAAGAACCAAACTATTATACAGTCTAATTTTAGTCTTTAGGTGTATACGCCTATTTCTCCACACTCTCCATAAATTTTTAAAAGTCCCGGCAGCAATCCCTATCAGTCTGTTAATCTCATGCCGCATATCATCATTATCTGTTACGTAGCTTCCAAGATAATTAAACTGTGACACCTGCTCAATATTGCAACCATTCAGATTAACTTTTCATCGCTTTAGTTTTCGTTCTGTTTGTAACCAAATCATACAGGGGGAAAGGGCTCAGTTAGTAACGTACCAGGCTCTTGATATCCAGTTCCCAGGTTCAAGTTCAAATTGGTTTAGCTTAGGATTTATCTTCGCCAAACACCCAGCTTGTTCTCGAAGAGAAAGGGCACAACGATAAGCGTGGAAAGGTCACCCTACTTCGGATGGGACATTAAGCCGTGGCTTCATGTGCAGGAAAGCTGTACCTGTGCATGTTAAAGAGCATAATAGAATGTCATGAAAGAGACTTCGATCTGTCCCCTAACAGCTGTCCAGTGGTTCCCTTTGCTGCACCCTTCTCCAAGACTTTGGGGTCATAGTGACTTGGCCATTTAGGCCATCGTATGGAACAAACTGCCGCTCAGAGGTAAACAACTCAACCTTTGATATTCTGCGGCTGGGATTGACTTAGTCTGGAGCGCGGCAGTCTCGCAATTTGCAGTTCCCAGGTTCGAGTTCCTCCTGAGCCAGAGTTAAGATTTATCTCCTTTAACCCCGCCTCTCCACGGAACGGGGTACTAATTGCCGCAAACTGAATGAGAGTCACCTGGCGGACAAAAAGTGGGGAAAATATGACCACACCGTGGAAATATTTTCCCTACTTTTTGTCCATTAGTGTCTTTGGATTATATTACGTTCTGCGTTGTTGGGTTGTTTTACCTCTGAGCGGCACATTTTTGCACACCATGGGCTAAATGGCCAGGGTCACATGGACCCCGAAGGCTCAGAGAAGGTTGGGGAAGGGGACCCACTGGAACAGCTGTTGGGAGACAGATGGTAGCCTCCCGTCGAGGCCATCCAGCGTGTTCTTTAACGTGCACAGGGTATGGCTCTCACGCACACGGGGCCACGGCTTAACGTCCCATCCGACGGACGGCGGCCTTTCCAAGCCCGTCGATGTCCCCTACTGACCGTGTGCAGGGCAATTTTGCGGAGATAAATCTCAACGCTGACCCAGCTGGGACTCGAACCTGGGAACTACAGATTACAAGCCTGGCGCGCTACCGACTGAGCCACCCCCGCCCCATTACGTTCTGCCATCTGTTTTTGTTATTGAGTGGTGCCAGTAGACCTGTAAGCTCAAACAAGGTATTCACAATCGTGAACAGCTTTAGTTACCTCAGATTCAAAGTTTTAATATGCATTGGCAATGAAGAGAGGAAATCTGAAGTAAACTTAGAAAGCAATTAGATATTCGAAAAAAAAAAAATCCTCTTGAACACCACACCTAAACTTGGCTGGCATCTCCTAAACATTGGTTTACGATGTGTGTACTCTGCAGGTCTCTAAATAACCAAGATTCGTAAATGTTTTAAAACTCACTGAAAGATTCTCTTAAAACGATTTGGCACGCTGGATTTTATGCTGTAATTAGCAACGAAGTTAGGTAGCATTTATGAAGTTGAAGAGCTATAAACAGAAATATGACATGAATGAAAAAAAAAAACAACTTTTCAGGCAGTTTGACAGAATGTTGTCAGTATCATTCGCCGCATAAATATCTGTGATGAAACCAATGCCAGAGCAGAAAGGTAACATATAGCAGAAGAAGGAATTCCTGTTTTATCCGGGGATCGGAACCCAGAAAGTAGATTTTTCAGTCAAAAAGAACTCAAAAGCAGTTTGTAAAAAAGGTAAAAAAAAGGGTGTAAAAACTCTGCAATCAGTAAATTAGGTGTCAGCTCCATTTTTAGTAAATTGTGGAAAAAAATGGGTGAAAACCCTTTTTTTTTTTCAAAGGAATTCTAAAGTTTTTTTCTTTTTCATTTTTTAAAGCTATTTCCATGTTTTTTCTGTAAGAATTTTTAAAATGGAACAGACTCCTCTACGCATCTTCGCGCGAAAGAATTTTTTTTAGCATTTGCCAATTTCAGTAAGAATATTTTTCTTGTTTCGAAATAAGAAACTTGATGAAATTGATGGTTATTATTTATTAGAAATTTTTAATGTTTTCGTTTAACCCTCTAATAGTAGAAATATGAGCTAAACTGATCATTGAGAAAGTTGAAAGAACATTGGGTTGGGTTGTTTTACCTCTGAGCGGCACTTTTTTGCACACCATGGGCTAAATGGGCAGGTCACATGGACCTCGAAGGCTCAGAGAGAAGGTTGGGGGAGGGGACCCACTGGAACAGCTGTTGAGAGACAGATGGTAGCCTCCCGTCAAGGCCATCCAGCGTGTTCTTTAACGTGCACAGGGTATGGCTCTCCTGCACATGGGGCCACGGCTTAACGTCCCATCTGTCGAATGGCGGTTTTTCCAAGCCCATCGGTGTCCCCTACTGACCGTGGGCAGGGCGGGGAAGTTGAAAGAGCAATTCACCCATTTCTCGATTTGTGAACGTAATTCGTTCCTTTAAACCTTTTTCGCAATGCGAACATTCTTAAACTCTTTCCAATTAATTTCAATGTCAAAAATAACGATTTCGTTCTTGGATTGTAGAATATCAGTAATATTATTCACCATATATGTTATAATATTAAAGAATCGTTCAAATAAAACAACTCTATTATATCAGTTAATGCTAGTTGTCATAAAATACAGTAATATCTAGTTGCGGTTTTCCTAACTAAGTCTAACAACACAGTATTTCGATTTATACAATTACAGTTGCATTTTTAGATGAAAAAAAATCGAAATGCATTATTGCATAAATAACGAAATAACCATTCTTGTTTTGATTTCTGATTATCAATCATTAAATAATGTAACTCTAAAGAAAGTGAAAAATTGAAAAAACAAGCTTGTAAAACTCAGCGAAAGAAGCCGACATCATTGGAGTTGCATTTGAAGTGGGAAGTGCGAATTGGTGGGAGAATAGTCACAGTACCGGATTCTCATAGTATTGATTCTCATAGGCTGATTCTCATAGTATTGGTTCTCATAGTATTGATTCTCATGCTATTGATTCTCATAGTCTGATTCTCATAGTATATTGATTCTCATAGTATTGATCCTTATATGCTGATTCTCATAGTATTGATTCTCATAGGTTGATTCTCATAATATTGGTTCTCATAGTATTGGTTCTCATAGTATTGATTCTCATAGTATTGATTCTCATACTATTGATTCTCATAGGCTGATTCTCATAGTATATTGATTCTCTTAGTATTGATTCTCTTAGTATTGATTCTCATACTCTTGATTCTCATAGGCTGATTCTTATAGTATATTGATTCTCATAGTATTGATCCTCATATGCTGATTCTCATAGTATTGATTCTCATAGGCTGATTCTCATAATATTGGTTCTCATAATATTGATTCTCATACTATTGATTCTCATAGGCTGATTCTCATAGTATATTGATTCTCTTAGTATTGATTCTCATACTCTTGATTCTCATAGGCTGATTCTTATAGTATATTGATTCTCATAGTATTGATCCTCATATGCTGATTCTCATAGTATTGATTCTCATAGGCTGATTCTCATAATATTGGTTCTCATAGTATTGATTCTCATAGGCTGATTCTCATAATATTGGTTCTCATAGTATTGATTCTCATACTCTTGATTCTCATAGGCTGATTCTCATAGTATATTGATTCTCTTATTGATTCTCATACTCTTGATTCTCATAGGCTGATTCTTATAGTATATTGATTCTCATAGTATTGATCCTCATATGCTGATTCTCATAGTATTGATTCTCATATGCTGATTCTCATAGTATTGATCCTCATATGCTGATTCTCATACTCTTGATCCTCATATGCTGATTCTCATAGTATTGATTCTCATATGCTGATTCTCATAGTATTGATCCTCATATGCTGATTCTCATACTCTTGATTCTCATAGGCTGATTCTCATAGTACATTGATTCTCTTAGTATTGATTCTCATACTCTTGATTCTCATAGGCTGATTCTTATAGTATATTGATTCTCATAGTATTGATCCTCATATGCTGATTCTCATAGTATTGATTCTCATAGGCTGATTCTCATAATATTGGTTCTCATAGTATTGATTCTCATACTATTGATTCTCATAGGCTGATTCTCATAGTATATTGATTCTCATAAGTATTGATTCTCATACGCTGCATTATTAACTAATAATAATCAAAAATTCTCACATATATTCGATTTCGAAACTCTTTGTCACGTGACGTTCCAAAATAATGTAGGACTGGTTATAATTTTGTTTTGCAAACTTCAATGGAATGTATAAATGTGAAACAGTTTCATTCCTGAAACATCACATGAATTTTACTCTGGCTGGTATTGCTTTGGAATGAATTTTTTTCTTTTACCAGAAGAACTTGCGCTGCTGAAAAACGACTAAAAAATTCACTCTATTTCTGAACTAAGCACATTCTCTCCTTTATTGAGAAAATTTCGTCATATGCCGAAAAAATAGGTATAAATTTGTTTCTCTCGTTATTTAGAAAATTCGTAAAGCTAATGTTCGTATGTACACTGGGAATAATGGTATGTACAATCAGGGCAGGTTGTCTAGGGGGGAAGGTTGCCATGCCCCCCCCTTCAAAATGCGAGTAAGGGTAAAAGAGTAAAAAACTATTAAACGTATTCATATTTAATGCATCTTTTCAAGGAAATTTTTAAAAACCCGCAAAACTGAGGGGGGGGGGGATGTTGTTTGGGTTGTTTTACCTCTGAGCGGCACTTTTTTGCACACCATGGGCTAAATGGCCAGGTCACATGGACCCCGAAGACTCAGAGAAGGTTGGGGGAGGGGACCCACTGGAACAGCTGTTGGGAGACAGATGGTAGCCTCCCGTCAAGGCCATCCAGCGTGTTCTTTAACGTGCACAGGGTATGGCTCTCCCGCACACGGGGCCACGGCTTAACGTCCCATCCGACGGACGGCGGCCTTTCCAAGCCCATCGGTGTCCCCTACTGACCGTTGGCAGGGCGGAGAATTTTGCGGAGATAAATCTCAACGCTGACCCAGCTGGGACTCGAACCTGGGAACTACAGATTACGAGCCTGGCGCGCTACCGACTGAGCCACCCCTGCCCCAGGGGGGAATGTTATATAGCATTAAAAATGAAGTGTCTTGTCTTCCACCCTTTAGATTTTTTTGGCTAGATTGTGTTTCTTGCCCTCTCCCTAGATTTGTTTCTAGATTCGGGCTTATGTACAATGGAATGATGGGTATTTCTCTTCCTCTATGACACACACCAACACCTCCTATAACAGAAGGCCGGTGAACCAAGTTATGACGTCACCATAAGTAGTCTTGTAATGCAGATAATTCTTATACAATTGTTTCTATTATTATTACTGGTGTACTTTTATACTAATCTTTTTATTAATGGTTGTTTATAAATATATCTTATTTAGAAGAAAAATTATCTGGATTGATTAGCAATTATCATACTGCTAATAAATACGAATAATGTTTCTTCTAAATAAAGTATATTTACAAATAAACGTTAGTATAAAAGTACACCACCGATAATAATAGAAAGAAATATATAAGAATTTTTCTACGTTACAGGACTACTTATGCTGACGTCATAACCTGGTCCACAGGCCTTCTGCTGTAGGAGGTGTTGCACACACACACATAATTCATTTTTCTCTGAAAATGAAAAAGTGGCTCTCTCTCCCCTTTTGGGGTAAGGGGACAAATCATTGTTGCTAATCAAATGTCTTTATCATCAAAATTAAAAATTTTTAACATAAATAAATCGTTTGTATAACATTCGTTTAAAATTTGGCATTTTCCTTCTTTATCCACCGTTAGAAGGCGCTGCAAAAGTTTTTTTTTTCCCGCCTTCAGAATTGGAAATTTGAAGAAATGGATGATTGGCAAAAGGGGATTGGTAGTGTTTTATTTTGGCACTTAAAAAGCAGAAAAAGAAGTTTTCATTTATCTTTTTAGAAATACAAATATTTCGTCTTCCCGAAGGTAAGGGTTTGGGAGTGCGGACAAACTTTGTTGCCAGTGACCATCTTCTGATCATCACACTCGAAACTTTCTTCCATAAATAGATCATTCGTAATATTCATTTAAAGAATTGACATTTTTTCACCTATTTTCAACGTTTGAAGGTGCTATTAAGCAATTGAGAGATGATTAAAATACGGGTTGGGTTGTTTTACCTCTGAGCGGCACTTTTTTTCGCACCATGGGCTAAATGACCAGGTCACAAGGACCCCGAAGGTTCAGAGAATGTTGGGGGAGGGGACCCATTGGAACAGCTGTTGGGAGACAGATGTAGTCTCCCGTCAAGGCCATCCAGCGTGTTCTTTAAACGGCTCTCCCTACACGGGGCGACGGCTTAACATCCCATCCGATGGACGGCGGCCTTTCCAAGCCCATCGGTGTCCCCTTCTGATCGTGGGCAGGGCGGGGAATTTTGTGGAGATAAATCTCAACGCTGACCCAGCTGGGACTCGAACCTGGGAACTACAGATTACGAGCCTGGCGCGCTACCGACTGAGCCACCCCCACCCCGATTAAAATACGGATTCGTATATATATATTAAAAATATTTTTTCATTTATCTCTAAAAACGGAAAAGAATGTCTACAGTTGGGCGGTCAGACGATAAAGTGGAAACATTAGCTCTTTTTATACTTTCAAAAAACTTTTTAATGTACGTCAAATGGAACTGGTACAAATTTCAAATTCCTTTCAAAATAATAATTAAAATCTCACAGAGTATAGCTTACATGCTCTATAAACAGTATTTTGTCTTCCAATGTGAATCAAAAAAGAAAATAATTTCAAAGGAAAAAAAAATGAACGAATTTAAAACTCGTCGGCAAATTGTTTTTCACAATATTTTTTAACCATATCGCTGATTTTTAATTAATTGAAATACCCTATTTTCATTTTTCTGAAACTGGTTCATTGGCACGTAATCGTTCCAGTATTCATCCTTGAAAAAATGGTCTCTTTACTTACATCTTAGGGAGCGGGGGTGGCTCAGTCGGTAGCGCGACAGGCTCGTAATCTACAGTTCCCAGGTTCGAGTCACAGCTGGTTCAGAGTTGAAATTTATCTCCGCAAAATTCCTTGTCCTGCCTATCAGTACGGGACACCGATGGGCTTGGAAAGGCCGTCGTCCGTCGGATGGGACGTTAAGCCGTGGCCCGTGTGCGGGAGAGCCGTTTAAAAAACACGCTGGATGGTCTTGACGGGAGACTACATCTGTCTCCCAACATCTGTTCCAATGGGTTCCCTCCCCCAACCTTCTCTGAACCTTCGGGGTCCTTGTGACCTGGTTATTTAGCCCATGGTATACAAAAAAGTGCCGCTCAGAGGTAAAACAACCCAACTTACATCTTAGATACATCTAAAAAAAGGAAAGAAATATTTACTAGCTTAGGAAAAGTCCAGCTATTGATGGTGACACGAGTGAACATGCATCCCGATTTCTGAAACAGAAAGCTTCAACGAACTGTTTGTTTACCCAAGCAAATTCCATTCTGTTCTTAGATAATGATGCAGCACACGGTAGTCTTCCGCTTGCGAATGCAGGAAAGTTTCCTTGTTCATTCCGTCTTGTTTGGGCATCTCCCATTCTTCAGCAACATCGGCATCTGCCTCTTCTCATAGGGATGCCTCAATCGCTTCAGCGAATGTGCAAATGTACTGCCATTCAGATTTTTCGTTCTTCCTGGGAATGTGGGGACTCTTAGATGCGAAAAAAAGTTGCAATGATGCATTTTTTTTTACACAGTTTTTATGTTCAGTAGCATCACGAAAATTTATTTCGGAAAAGTAAAGCGTTTTTTTTTTTGGGTGTTGTTGCGTCTGAATATTTAATGTTTGAGCTGTGTGTGATAATAATAACATAGAGTATCGCTTCTCCAAGTCTATGTGCTGATGGGTCCAACGGTAAAAAGGGTGGCTTGTCTTGCCAGAGATTTAGAATTCGGCGTCCGCAGAAAATTTTCCAGGGGGGAGCAAAGCTTATAGACAGATAATTACATCAATAAATTTTCATTTAATTATTTGATTTTTTTTCAGAAGTAGATTATAGAATACAGTATTGCATCAATACAAAAACACATACATAATGTATATAAATTTACAATATAAAGGAAGCAAGAAGTAATTGAAACAAGAATTTTTACTCGATCAAAGGGGGGAGGGGGAACACGTGCCCTATTTGCCCCCCTCTGCGGACGCCCATGTATATGATTATAAAAAACAAATAGGGTATATTTATTTATTTAAAGTTTAGTCCAGTTTGATTGATCAAATTTATGTATGTGTTTTTGTATTTATGCAATACTGTATTCTATAATCTACTTGTGAAAATAAAAACAAATAATTAAATAATTAAGTAAAAATTTATTGATATAATTATCTGTCTCCAAGCTTTGCTCCCCCCTGGAAAATTTTCTGCGGACGCCCAAGATCTCACTTTCCACCTCCAGCATCACTGACACAGTTGGGCCATATTTTGCAGGAAGAACCACATTCCATTACCATAAGTGCGTGACTTGTATAAGTCTATTCCACGTCGAATTACGTCTGCTCTGAACGCCCGAGGTGGGCCTACAGCTTATTAATAAAATGCACTCCACAAACACGTACGTGTTTCCATTGTTTTGATAAACTCCTGTATGCTGTTGGGAGGAGTTAAACATTCTTTCTTCTCAAATATGAGAGGTCTGAGTTTTCGCATATATACCACATTTGTGAGAGGAGGAGTCCAATATATTGAGGAGTTCAACATTCCCGAGTCCCTCAAACGCCCAAGATGCCCCGTGGGACGAAAACAAGCCGGTGGAGGAAGTGTAATGCTTTGGGCAATGTTCTGCTGGGAAACCGTGGGTCCAGTCATTCATGTGTAGGAAACTATGATATCTGCTACCTACCTAACTATCATTGCGGACCAGGTGCATCCATTCATGGCAACGGTATTCCCTTCTAGTAGTGCCTTCTTTCAGCAGAATAATGCACCATGCCACACTTTCCAGATTATTCAAGAATGAGTCGCAGAACATGGCGTCCGCAGAAATTCCAGGTATTGCCTGGAGGAAGACTTCCAGGTATTGCCTGGAGGAAGACTTCCAGGTATTGCCCTGGAGTTTTATTTTTTAAGCCGACACGCCTAGAATCAAGCGTGAACCTACGACCTCCTGATAACATATCTATATATCATATATAACTATATATATTATATAGAGTTTATATATATATAAAGAATTAAAATGAAATTATGATGGTTATTTTCATATCCACCGCCCCAGCTGTATATTCCATACTGAATAGTAGAGTAAACCCGGGCATCGTAGAAGCCAATTAAAAATATTTTAGGTACAATAAGTTTTAAATAATAAAATCTGAATAAAATATACCTTTAATTTTTTTGGCTATAATATTAATTTTTTTAATCTCTAAAAATAAATATTTAGCATGAGTAATGCTTTTCAAGTTGGAATCCAGGTATATTACTAAATATTTATAGCATAGTAACTTAGAATGAATAATATGACTATATGTTAGGAATAAGTACATAAAAGTATCGAAAAATGTGTCATATACGTACGTATTAAAAGAAATGAAACTTTTAAGAATGCAGATTTCTTCCGATGCTTGTTTAAAACTGACATGGGATTTGTAAAATTTGTACAAGGAAAAAAGTGAAAACTTTTACTGAAAATTTTACGTCGCTTTTAATGATGGGTTTTTTGCTGATGGTAAGGTTTCGTTGGCGGTCCTCATTTGTTGTATAAGGGCTGCACTTTCGTGAACCCCTGACATAGAGAATATAATATACTTTTTAATAGGAAGGATTCAGAGGAGTTTAACCCACAGCAAACGGTTAAAGGACTAAGAAAAAAAAAAGAAGCCGCGAAACATTAGTAGAATACTTGGATATAGCAGAAATAGCAAATGCATCGCAAACGGGCCACATTTGCAATATAAAATTAACTCTAAAGCACACAGAGGTCACACACAGAGAGCACACAGAGGTCTGACAGAAGTTTGTCAATATACAATGGCGGAAATTGAAAAAAGAACACCATTAACAATTGAATCGTAATCTATGAGATTTATTTAGTATAAACAACTTGTTGAGAAAGGACAGTGATCACACGTGTGAAGTGAATCAATGTTTATTTTACCTTTTAATGAGTATTAGATTTTACAGAAGGCACATTTTAATAAGGTGTTGAACCTCCTCGAGCAGCAATACAAGCTTCCAATCTGGCATGCAATCGGTCGTACAAATGCTGGATATCACGCTGGGGGATACCATTCCATGCGCTTTCAACTTGGACGCGTAATTGGCTATGTCCACACTTGTGCGCTTTCATCTTCAACTTCACTTTCAACTTTCAATTCCGCTTTTCAACACCGAGTAGTCTAGCGCATGCCTTAGATGGAATGCGTTGGACAAATGCCTTCAGCTATCTACACCTGTGCGTCAAATAGTTTTCAATTTTTCTCCAGGTAGACGTGATGTTGCAATAAACCTAACTGATGCTGCTATGTTAGCGGGTATAAGTGCTGTAATTTTAGTGCTGAAAAAGACGTGAAAAATACCGGCGATCGATATGGATGAAAGATTATTTTAAAACGCGGATTTTTTTTGGGGGGGGGGAGGGGGCTCAAACCTCCTGGCAGCCCTCTTGGAATTTTTCACGCTCCCCTCCCAGGAAGGCCCTCACCCAGTTTGGAACCCCTGATGTAAAGACTTATGAAAACTGGACAATTAAACAATTTTACAACACTTCATGAGAATATTTCTTCAAAATGGATGACTTATTAACATTTGATTGAAATCGTCAACTTCTTCCCAGTGATATTTTTCTATAAAATGCTCATTTTTAATATTAGCTTTGAACAGGCTTTTCATTAGCATAAACATGAACTGTTTCCTAATTATTTAAAACAATATAAAACGTCTCAATATTTGTCAAATAGTTCCAGTTTGGTGTAAACAAAACCACAGTTGCACATGAACGAAATATTTAATTTGTTCCCTGTTTTCCTCTACAAGCCGTCCCGTGGCCGAGTGGTTAGCACGCTTGGCTACTGATCTAAGGGACCTGGGTTCGAGCCCCGGAATTAGGCATGGATGTGTGTGTCGTTTTTCTGCTGAGGTCCTGCCATCCTCTCAGATCTCCTACTGTGGCATATAAACTGACAGGCTCCTGTCAGACCTCTGTGGCAAGCAGCTGCTTGAGGGGGTATTTATTTTTTTATTTCCTCTACAAAGGATACTTCAAAACAAACACTCAATCCCCTAACTTACAGCCCACAATATATCACATTGTTAAACCCTCATACTTCCTAAGTTTATAGCAGAGAAAGGCAATATTTCATTCAGGAGTTTTACATCTAGTCGGAAAATGAATACTTGTAAATACTAGGCTCCTTAGATGCATATCTATCGTCATCGGGCTGCGACAATAAGCAGAAAATATTCATATTAAGTATCTCCAATGTCAAAGTGCTCGCAAATAACCCTTTCGTTTCCTCGTACGGAAACACGCAAAGTATTCTGCCATCGCTAATAACGCGTAATTTCACTCTGGTGGCTGAGGAATCCTTTGCCTCAATATTGATGATTTTTCGCATTGTTGGGATTACACTCTTTGGAGAATTAATATCGTCGTTAATTTTCCAGTTGTGTACCAGCGCAGGAATGGAAAGAATTCGCGAAATATTTTCCCTAGCGGCAAGAAATCTGATGTCTTCATTATCTGAATACGTGATTTTCTCTGGTTGTAATAATATATCATCGCATATTGCTTCGGCATACATTCTTTCAAAGGTTTCATGTGAACAAGAGATATTTCGCAATTTTATACTACTCGTTGTTTTCAGTCGATAAAAACTGTTTTCAGAGACTACGAATAAATGACGGAGAACGTTAAAAAAAGAAGTTTGCGTGTTTAATTTATTCCATTGGTCATGTTATTAAAAACAGGAAACTAGATGCTTTTGATTCTAGATGCTTACGTAGTATCTTGGGTATTGGGTTGTTTGGGTTGTTTTACCTCTGAGCTGCACTTTTTGGCACACCATGGGCTAAACGGCCAGGTCACATGGACCCCGAAGGCTCAGAGTAGGTTTGGGGAGGGGACCCACTGGAACAGCTGTTGGGAGACAGATGGTAGCCTCCCGTCAAGGCCATCCAGTGTGTTCTTTAACGTGTACAGGGTATGGCTCTCCCGTACACGGGGCCACGGCTTAACGTCCCATCCGACGGACGGCGGCCTTTTCAAGCCCATCGGTGTCCCCTACTGACCGTGGTCAGGGCGGGGAATTTTGCGGAGATAAATCTCTACGCTGACCCAGCTGGGACTCGAACCTGGGAACTGCAGATTGCGAGCCTGGCGCGCTACCGACTGAGCCACCCCCGCCCCTTGGGTATTGGTGATTTAACTTTGTAACTAATGATGAGGTTAGGCAAAGGAGTCTGCAACCTCCTTTAAGCAGCATATTGTGCAGAGAGAGACTCCGTTGGTTTAGTCATGTTGCCCATATGGATAATTATAGATTAGCGAATAGGGCTATAAACAGTGTTCCAAAAGGCCTCAGAAAGAGGGGGAGACTTAGGATGCGGTGGGCAGACAATGTCAAACAGGACCTTATTAGAACTGGTGTGCAGTGGCCGGATGCAGCAGATGTAGCTCAGGAAAGATATGCTTGGAGAACTAAATTGCACGGTCTGGTTGGGCCTCCATAGCCCATGGCTACTTGATGATGATGATGATGATGATGTTATTAAAAGCTCCGTGACTGGATATCAACGACCTAGAAATAAATACTTTTAAATTTATTTTCAGAATATGTTATATAAATATATTCTGAAATATTATAGAATATATTATATTATAGAATGTATTATATATAGAATATATTATATAATACTTTCAGAATGAATAGACGGCTCATGTGGCGGCCATTGGAGACAATTTGAAAGGCTCGGCAGCCATGTTCATTTAGGGCATTTAGGTATACAACAAACTCTATCTATCGTTCATAGAAGTCCTTACATTGACAGTGGGTGCCTGAAAGTTCGGTAGCTGTGGTTCTAGTCGTTCACAAATATTATTTTAAATATTATATATCTACATCATCACATATGTTTTAAATTTATTTACATAATGGCATTGCGAAAAGCAAAAACACTTTACATTTGAAAATAGGCAATAAACAGAAAATCCAACATATTTTTATAATTTAAAATTTTGCTTCGGTCGTTTAAAAAATAACTTTAAAAAAATTAAATTATCTGGAAAACAATCACAAAGATTTTGATTTACGTCATACATCGGAGAATTTTTACAACTTTATTTGGCAGTAAGATAAAAAAAAGTTAACACATAAAACGTTTTTTTTTTCCAAAGAACATCCGTCATTTAGCATTTCTCTTCCCCTCTTATATTTATTTTCTCGTTCAGAATCTACAGCGGATAAATTCCTAAATATTAATTTCTGTTAATTTGGGATCACATTAAACTATGGGAGAAATGAACTTTGTTATTGAACTGATTGAACGCATGAAAATATTTCATTTTTATTTTTTACATATAATTTTATGCTGAATATTAAAATGTATTTCGAATTTTCAATTTTGCATTTTTAATTTCTTGATCAAACATTCAAAATATCTGTCAATGTCATGTGTTTATGTATTTATTGATGACACTAGAGTATTCTGGTTTGAAATGCACAGAGCAAATATTTATGTTTTTTTTTATAGGGGTTCAATTTTCTTGGCGTACTGCACGTGTCATTTTCGAAAATAGCTCTTCATTTCGTAACAGAAATCTAGAAGAAACAAAAATATTGTTTCAAAGCACCAAAACCGACTGCGTACTCAAATTTTCATCGCTTTTTACTTTCTCATTAAACGTAATTCAGTTTTCTTTTTTTATATCTATTGCAACATTAAATTCTCTAGCAGAAATTAGACATTGTCTCAGAGTTCAAAGTGATTTATAAAGCGAAATGGAATGAGATATTGAAGTGAAGGAAACACCCTTTATCCTACGGAACTCAAACGCGATTGTGAAGGAATTGCCCTAAAGTGTCATGGATGCCGAGTTTCTCAAAATCACGTATTGGTGGCGCTGAAAGTAGTGATATGAACAGGCTATGTATTCTAGATCGTTGCTGGATATATTTATCTGGAGATAGCATAGACTACAGCAGTTCCCAGGTTAACCTTTTCCTTATGAATTATATTCGTGATGTAATCTGCAGTTCCCAGGTTCGATAAGTTCAGCGTTGAGACTTATCTCCGCAAAACTCACCGCCCTGCCCACGGTCAGTAGGAGACACCGATGGGCTTGGAAAGGTCTCCGTCCGTCAGATGGGACGTTACGCCGTGGTCCTTGGTGCGGGAGAGTCGTTACCCTGTGCATGTTAAAGAACAAGTTGGATGGCCTACCATCTGCCTCCAAACAGCTGTTCCAGTGGGTCCGCTCCCCCAACTTTCTCTGAGCCTTCGGGGTCCTTGTGACCTGGCCATTTAGCCCATTATGTGCAAAAAAAGTGCCGCTCAGAGGTAAAACAACCAACTAACAAACCAAATTTGCAACTACATCTCACTCACCACCACATTTGAAACTCATCACAACTCTTTCCAATCTACATAGAATCTTGCATAACAAAAGCAAGGATTTGATTCTTGAAGAAAAAATACAAGCCTAAAGTTAGACCTAAATTTAAAGGATGCTTTGTAAAGAATACTTATCACAATAACAACAGCAAAAAAGGGTCAAATTGGAAGGTCCACAATGGAACTGCTTATATATATGTAATGCTCACATAAAATAATATGCTCTGATATAAGAAGTTTTAACATTGAACACTTAGTGAGAAAATGGAAGAAATAGAGCTTTATTTTTCATTTCATCTACTGGCTTGAACTCGACAAGGTGTTTCCTGCACGAACTTTCACAGTTCATATGTTGACTTGAACTCGGCCAGGTGTTTTCTGCACGAATTTTCACAGTTCATCTGTTGGCTTCAACTCGGTTAGATGTTTTCTGCACGAACCTTCACAGTTTACCTGTTGGCTTGAACTGGGCCAGGTGTTTTCTGCACGAACTTTCACAGTTCATCTGTTGGCTTGAACTCGACCAGGTGTTTTCTGCACGAACTTTCACAGTTCATCTGTTGATTTGAACTCGGCCAGGTGTTTTCTGCACGAACTTTTACAATTCATCTGTTGGCTTGAAATCGGTCAGGTATTTTCTGCGTGAATAGTTCAACGGAGTATTGAACTTTTGTGATTCAAGTGATGACCTTTGAGCAGTTTCAACTAGCGTAAAAGCTTTCCATTCTTGCATTACCATGTGGAAGTATGACCATTGTATTTGAATGTTTAGGCAATGTTAAATAATGTTTTTTTTTGTGTTCCTCACGATGTGTACCATTATGTTTTATACTCTCAAAGGTAGAGATGCTTCCTAAATTTGGGGGATCCCACAGAGTATCGAGAAAGAACTATGAATTAAATGGGTCTTGGTTTCTGTCCTGGATAACATTTGGAAATCAGTTTGCCACAGTTTCGACTTTTTCAGTCTTCTGATGGTTTATGAGCTGGGTTAAGAGTCACTGCATTCTTTAAATATTTTTATCTCGAGGTAAAATATGATATAATGCTTTTATTTCTATCTTAGACCATCAGATATCATGAAAGAAATCCTTTTGGTCAATGTTTACAACACTTTCATTGGTGTTGCAAACGATTCCGCCCGAGTACGGCTTGATCGGTGCCGGCCCGGGTTCTGAACAACTAAATTTCAAATATCCCTTGACACTGTTAAAAAGAAAGTAAAATATAAAGTGTTTTGATTAAAATTTCAACCTTTTAATTAGTGCTTAGTAATTATAAATAAGTACCATACGACTTTTGATGATTTCGTTACATCTCTTCTCCCAACACAACCATCGACGTCCTCTGGATATCCAGAAATAGTCCATATTTTTTGAGGATATACTGGACGTCTATGAACATCTGGAAACGTAGCATTCAAGATATATTATGCAGAAGGCCTCTTATGGACCTCTAAGATATCCATGATGATGTCCAAGAGACATCGTAGATATTATTTTGCAAACATTGTGACAATTTAATTTTGTCGTAAAATGATTATAATTAAAGATATGAAAATAAAATAAATGATTAGTAACCTGCATTTCGGTTTATATGTCTTATGATGAATCAGATAAATTTCTTCTCCAAGTCGAGCTCCGGATTAACAATTGTCGAAATGGTTCGGGTTCAGTGGACACTCGGAGATTCTGGAGAGCCGGTTTGGTAGAATTGTGTATTAGAATTGAACCGAAACTCATCTGCAATACACAGCTCTACACAATAATTAGAGAAATCCCATTTTGTGATAAATTCAGATTGGAAAAAATCAATACCTTGTAAAAAAAATTTAAGTCTGAGAAAAAGGTAAACTAATAATCTAAATCATGAAATTCAACAGTTTACAAGAACCCCAAGGGCGCAGAGGAGGTTTGGAAAGGGGATTTACTGGATAATTGTTAGGAGACAGATGGAAGCCACTCGTCAAGACCATCCAGCGTGTTCTTCAACGTACATCAGCTGTAGTTCTCTTGCACACAGATTATTGTTTTACGTCCCATCCGATGGATAGTGGCCTTTCCAAGCCCATCGGTGTCCTCCATTCTCACCGAGGGCAAGGTGAGAATATTCTGAAAGCATGAACACGGGACTCGAACCTGAGAATTGCAGAGTATGAACCTGGCTCACTCCCAATTGCTTCACATAAGTATTAATATAGGAATTCTTTACTGATTTGGAAAGAATTCTGTTAACTTTACATTAACTCCATGTGATATCGCTTTGTTTTATCTCACCACAACAATCTTGATTCTAGTCAGGTATTGGAAATTACGAGTAATTAATATTCATTTGTTTTATCTACTTTTGCATTTCGCAATTTTCTCTATCTTTATAAAAAAAGTTAAATTCGATTTCTAAATAGTAAATCATCAATCATTATGTCCATTGAGGCGAGTAATAAAGAGTTACCTTCAGTGGATCTTGATTAATGCATTCTGCAGCAAAAATGATTGATGATGACACATATAAAAATACATACAGCACGAGTACTGAAATACTAGCGAGGCTCAAAATGCTGAATTTTCTGGATATTCTGCATAAAAGCGTAAAAATAGAATTTCTCGACATTAAGGACATCAGGAAGGAGAAGAAGGTAAAGAATTTAAAGGAGAAATATATGATTGAGGTGAAGATGAAAGGAAAACATGGGTGGAAATAAGAACAACAAAATTAAAAAGAAAAATGGAGGAAATGGAAATAGAAACGAAGGAAAAGTAATAGAAAATTATGGAGATTGAACATTGAAAGTAAAAGGGTAGAAGTGGAAAAGCGAACACGAAAGATCAAAGAAAAATTTGAAACAAGGAAGAAAGGAAAGTTGAAGAAAAGAAAACAGATTGCAAAAAAATAAAGAGAAAACAGAAAAGACAGGAAACAGATAAGAAAATATAAAAATGAAGAAAAATAAATAGAAGAAACACAGAGGGAAAGAAATAAAATAAAATGAAGGCAATAAAGAACAAAAACAGAAAATACTATAAGGATACAAGAAGAAAAGAAAATTGGAAAAGGAAGAAGGAAGAAAAACGAGGAAACGAAAACAGGAAAAAAAGAAGTAAATAGTAAAGATAAAGAGAAAAGGTTTAAAAGGGCAGAAAAGGAAAAAAAAACTGATGAAGATTTCTTAAAAAAGAGAAGAGAAAAAGAAAAGAAATATGAAAGAAAAGTGTAGGAAAACAAAAGCAAAAACAGAAAAAAAGAGAAAACATAAATTTAAAAAAAGGGAAAGAAAGAAAGAAAGGAAAGGAAAATAAATATATAAATAGGAAAAGGATATATATAATAGGAAAAGAAAAGGAAACTCTGAAAGAACGAAAAGAAAAATGGAAAGAACAATAAGAGAGAATATAGCAAAAATGTGGAGAGGAAGGGAAACAAAACCGATAAATGAAACGGAAAAGCAGAAAGATAAAAAGATGTAAAAAATGCAGAGAAAAGAGAAGAAATAAAAGCAAGAAAGAACGAAAAGGAAATAAAAACAACAACAAAAAAAAGGAAGGAAATGAGAAGAAAGTGAAGAAGGACCGAAAATAGAAAGTAGAAAAAGAAAACTAAAAGAACGTAAGAGCAAAATGAAAGTGGGAAAAACGAAGAGAAGTGGAAAGACTGAAAAGGCAACGAAAAACAAATTTTAAAAAAGAAATGGATGAGAAGAAAATGTCGTAGAGATAAAAGCCAGAAAAAAATAGAAAAATAGAAACGAAATGAAGAAAAATAGAGTAAAAAGAGAGACGAAGAAAAAAGAAAGACAGAGTAAAGACCGAAACGAAAGGAATTGAAGAATAGAAGAAAATAAATAGAACTAAAACAAAAAAATATTTGGAGAAATCAAAAAGCGAAAGAGGGGAAGAAATCTACAGAAGAAGGAAGGAAAATGAAAAACGATAATAAAGAGAATGTAAACAAAATATTCCCGCTCATCCGCAGCTATTGAAAGGTGAGTTCGCCATTTTCCAAGGTAAGCTCGGGAAACGATAGACAGCGTCCATTGTTGGACATTTACCTAGAACAATCTTGTAAACAAGGCAACAAAGAGTCAGCAAACGAACAGATGATTGCTGCTTTGATTTTAACAGGTAAAAAAACTGGTCCTGTGATCAGTGATGAAAGTTGACCACTATGGCGTGCAATAAAACATTTTTTAGTAGTGGCGTAATTAACGATTTCTTTTATAGTTTAATGTTCTTTCAACCGAGCAGTTGATTTGATCTTCAATTTGATCTCGAATTTTTCACTTTATCTCCCCCCGCTGTCGCCCATCAGAAGTTCAACTTTGAGTGGGTTTTGGTTTCTCTAATAAGGTCGAAATCCTCTAATAAAAAGGACTAAAGAAGTATTCTGGCATATTGATATTTATTTCACATTAAAAATCCTTAAATCATTCGCTATTTGCGGAAAACAGGCAGAAATAGAAAATACTAGGGCATTACACTTTCGTCACTGCCCTCGGTCAATAAGGACACCGATGTCCTTGGAAAGGCCGCCGTCCCTCGAATGTGACATTAAGTCGTGGCTCCGTGTGTGGGAGACAAATGCCCTAAGTACGTTAAAGAACACGTTGGATGGCCTTCATGGGAGGCTACCATCTGTCTCCTAACAGCTTTCCAGTGGGTCCACTTCCCCAACCATTTCTGAGGCTCCGGGGTCCTTGTGACCCGGCCATTTAGCCTATTGTGTGCAAAAAAGTGCCGCTAAAAGGTTAAACAACCCAACGTACACATTTCATTACTTTATTACTCCTATAAGATGACTTCAGTACAGCGACCGCCTGGGGGCGGGGGGGGGGCTCATTCGGTAGCGCGCCAGGCTCGTAATCTGCAATTCCCAGGTTCGAGTCCCATCTGAGTCAGCGTTGAGACTTATCTCCGCAAAACTCGCCGCCCTGCCCACGGTCAGTAGTTTTTAGTAGTCAATACGGTCAGTAGGGGACACCGATGGACTTGGAAAGGCCGCCGTTCGTCGGATGGAACGTTAAGCCGTGGCTCTGTGTGCGGGAGAGCCGTACCCTTTGCACGTTAAAGAACACGCTGGATGGCTACCATCTGTCTCCCAACAGTTGTTCCAGTGGGTCCCCTCCCCCAACTTTCTCTGAGCCTTCGGGGTCCATGTGACCTGGCTATTTAGCCCATGGTGGGCAAAAAAGTGCCGCTCAGAGGTAAAACATCTCAACCCGTGTCTTTTACCAGCTGTTTTATATTTTGTCTGGCTTATTATAATCTGAGTTGGTGATGCGCCATAAACCCAAAAAACTGACCAGTAAGAGAATTGCGTCTACTCCTACAGTTGTCCTACAGATTTTGGTTGTGAATTTCAGCGATTTTTTCTTGCTGTTGAAATAGGTTAGTGTATCTAACAACCTTTCAGCAGAAAGGTTGTATGCTCGTAGTGTGCTGGAGCCGGTTATTAAAACTTTTGAAGATCGGCGAGCCAGTTGTTAAAACTTTTAAAGATCGACGAGCCAGTTGTTAAAACTTTTGACAATAAGCGACTCGCCTTTCATTCATTTCTTTCACAATTCCTTTCATTAGTTATTTACCAAAAAGTTTTCAATTTCGAATTTTGTTTTGCCTAAATTCAGCTGAATAACTACACTGGTTTCCATAAATTAAGGAAAATCCCTATGTTAAGTCAATGGAACGTTAACGGCAAAGCTCTATAACTTCTAAAACAAGTTTTTTTGTTTTGAAAAATGTGATTGCAGATAAAGATCTCAATCAAAGAAATCAATATCTCGATTTTCAACAATATTCGTTTAGTATTTAATGAGTTTTGGAAGTTTGAATATTTAACAACAGCAATGCCAGAATTCTTTACACAAAGTTCTAAAATACAAACTTATTTTATTAAACACTTTGATACAATACTTATTAGTAAGTTTTAATTAACTTCTGAAGTCAATTTTTGTGGCTGGCATTGCTGTTGTTAAATATTCAAACTTCCATAACTCATTCAATACTGAACGAATATTGTTGAAAATCGAGATATTGATTTATTTGATTGAGATCTTTATCCGCAATCACATTTTTTAAAACTAAAAAGAATATTTTAGAAGTTATAGAGCTTTGGCGTTAGCTTCCCATTGATACTTAATTTATGGAAACCAGTGTATCTTGGCCACAAGGTACAATCAAATTTTTCAGATCTGACATGGTAAGGATTAAATAATATATTGGAAAATGCCTGAAATATTCATGTCATAACAATTTTTCCTCTTTCTGAAAGGGTGGGGGGGGAGGAGGAGGAAGGGAGATAAAACGGAACATTTAAAAAATATTGCCGTACATTGGATATCATTCCTCCATAAGAATTAATGTAAATAGGAGGATGTTCTGAAACATCAGGACTTTGTCTGTACGGCGCAGAATGCAAATTTTAATTCTATATGATAGAGTAGGATTAGTCCGAGATAAGGACTGCTTCATTTATTGTCACATAAGCAGTACAGACACATATTCCTTTAGTCAATATATGAATAGCGTAAAATTTTAAACAATTTAACCTATCCATCATTTAAAAGAGAGAGGAAACTGGACAAAAAGAGAAAGAAAGGAAATTTTGAAGACATGTCAGTATATTTTAAAGAGATTTTGTGTTACTTTGAGAAGTTGATGAGTGAGATTTGGTTGGACTGGTTAGTGAGGATGTTGAGTTGGGTTGTTTTACCTCTGAGCGGCACTTTTTTGCACACCATGGGCTAAATGGCCAGGTCACATGGACCCCAAAGGCTCAGAGAAGGTTGGGGGAGGGGACCCTCTGGAGCAGCTGTTGGGAGACAGATGGTAGCCTCCCGTCAAGGCCATCCAGCGTGTTCTTTAACGTGCACAGGGTATGGTTCTCCCACACACGGTAAACGTCCCATCCGACGGACGGCGGCCTTTCCAAGCCCATCGGTGTCCCCTACTGACCGTGGGCAGGGCGGGGAATTTTGCGGAGATGAATCTCAACACTGACCCAGCTGGGACTCGAACCTGGGAACTACAGATTACGAGCCTGGCGCGCTACCGACTGAGCCACCCCCGCCCCAGGATGTTGAGAGAAGGCCAAGGAAAGGAACCAGGGTTGCTCACGTTTCTTCTCCTCTTCGGTTAATGAGCTAAAGGGGAACAAAAAAACCAGAGTTTGTGAAAGAACAGAAAATAGTATATTTGTTAATCAATACGCTATATGGAATTGGTATTAAAATAAATTTTTATATCACATGACATTTTCTAATTGCCTATAAATTTTCAATAAAAGTTTAATAATAAAATAGGGAATACTTTTAATTTAATTTCTTTCATGTCATTAAAATTTTCTTAATAGGTCGAGCCTTTTGTTAATCATTTTGAGAGCCGGTTGTTAAACATTTGCGAACTGGATATTAAACGACTTTAGTTTTAACGACTTTAGTTGTTAAACGATTTGCGAGCAGGTTATAAGACATTTGCGAGCTGGATATTAAACATTTGCGAGCAGGTTATAAGACATTTGCGAGCAGGTTATAAGACATTTGCGAGCTGGATATTAAACATTTGCGATCAGGTTATAAGACATTTTCGAATAGGTTGTTAAACATTTGGCAGCAGAGTAAGAGTAGATACAACTAGGACTAACACAGTCCTAGTTGTATCTACTCTTAAACTACGCTGCGTTGTTGGGTTGGGTTGTTTTACCTCTGAGCGGCACTTTTTTGCACACCGTGGGCTAAATGGTCAGGTCACATGGACCCCGAAGGCTCAGAGAAGGTTGGGGGAGGGGACCCACTGGAACAGCTGTTGGGAGACAGATGGTAGCCTCCCGTCAAGGCCATCCAGCGTGTTCTTTAACGTGCACAGGGTATGGCTCTCCCGCACACGGGGCCACGGCTTAACGTCCCATCCGACGGACGGCGGCCTTTCCAAGCCCATTGGTGTCCCCTACTGACCGTGGGCAGGGCGGGGAATTTTTCGGAGATAAATCTCAACGCTGACCCAGCTGGGACTCGAACCTGGGAACTACATATTAGGAGCCTGGCGCGCTACCGACTGAGCCACCCCCGCCCCACTACGCTGCGTAGCAACCTTCCAGTGCGAAGAATTGCATCTTCTGCGACTTTGCCACTTAGAAAGTGTCTGATAGAAAGATAACATCTTCCCTTATGTTAAGTAGAATCTCACCAAGAGGGAGATCGCTTTGGCTCCCACAATATCTGTTTCTCGTTTTTCTTCTGAGTTTAGAGGTTCTTGTGGTCCAATCATTTAACCAAATTCACAGAAGGAAATAAACGGACTGCAAGCGGCCGCACAAAGCAATACACTAATCAGCTAATCTCAACAGAAAGAGAAAATATCGCTGCACTTCACAACCAAAATCTGCTTTTCCACGAGATTCGAACCCGAACCATCCATACCAAGATGGTAAAGTTTCCTCCACATAGTTTAACATGAGTAGTTAGTGAAGAGGTGCTTATAACTAATAGCTTAACGCAGTTTACTTAAGGTTCAGAGTGTTTTCTTAACCTACTGTGGTGAAAGGATTTCTTTTCCTATACTTCAACACAACAATAGAGTCTGATTAAGGGTTCTTGGCATGAGCTGACTCGACTCGAACAATAATAACTCGGCCTTTCTTTCTCTGTGACGTCACCACTCGCCCCTTTGCCAACAACGGGTAGGATCTCCAACAGAATAAAAGCTTCAACAACAGAAATGAGTTCCGACGTTTTCGTTTCGTTGAAGATTTCCAATTAGAATTTATCATCCGTTGCTTTTCGTTATTGAGGGATTTGATAAAACTGGGTTGTTTGAGAATGAAGTTATCGTTGTCTCGAAGAGTGCTTTAGAGCTGTTTCGGATCTTTATCTTTTCTTCTCTGGATACGAAGATTGTTTTAGGTTCGTTTCTAAAAGGCTCGGATGTAGAAAAAGATTAAGGGGGAAAGGGAAAAGGAAGTGACGTAATCGAGCCTGAGAAAATTAAAAGGGGAGCCAAGAGAGTAGATTTCCTTGCAGTATACCCATAGCCGAGTGGTTAGCGCGCTTGGCTACTGATCTCAGGGACCTGGGTTCGAGCCCCGGTAAGACATGGATGGTATGTGTGTGTGTCGTTTTTCTGCTGAGGTCCTGCCATCATCTCAGACCTTCTACTATGGCATATAAACTGACAGGCTCCTGTCAGACCTCTGTGGCAAGCAGCTGCTTGAGGGGATATTTATTTTACCTTAGATTTTAGAGGTCTTTAAAAATTTCAAGAAAATTAAACGAAATATACAGAAGTATGTTTTTCATTTTTGTCTCCATTACCCTTACTAGAATTCCGAAGTAGCGGGTCGTCTTGTGGAATTATTATTCTATAATAATTTAGAAATAGTAAGAGAATAAATTATCGTGCAATTATTCAGAAATTTTTTTAAAGAGGCCCTGAAGAGTAAAGGGGCCTCTCCAGGGCCTGGCTGTCATCATGCTTCACCATTTAAGTCATATTCAAGTCCCTGAAATTATTTCAAATTTCTATCTTTTTTATTCTTCTGTCGCATTCTAATTTCCTATCGAGTGCTTCGAAATTGCGTTGGCATATTTGTGCCAGAAAATAACATATTGTTTTTTTATATTGACAAATGATTCAATATTTGATTTCTGAATGAGAGGCGATATACTTTTTTTTTTTATCCCGATCGAAGTTGATTTGTATTAAGCTTTCCTTGGAAAACGCTCTTTCAACATATGCAAAAAGTAAAACAGAAGCAAATATGAAATATCGAAGCCAAAACCAATTTCGTTTCATATTCTCACGACGAAAGTTGGAAACAATACTTCCAGGTGGGTATCGATTTTTCCTCCTGCCCTGTCACTTCCCAAAATTGCAATTTATCAAGTTGCGTAGACAGTCTTTTGGCAGACTTAGTTATAAGGTTGAGATGACGTCGCTATTTTTAGCTCGTTTAGAAAAGAAAAGTTAATGTTTTCACTTTCTCGTATGTCTGTTTGGTAGACATTATTTTTTTTAAATAAAAATTCGTTTTTTGGATACGTCACGTGTCCGTACACGAAGATTGCCAGATCACTAATTTCTAAAAAAATCGTTGCCAGATATTTTTTCTGAATTCTGTAATCAACCATAGTGTTCGGATACTTTTTTGAGCGACTGTAGGTGGTCATATTATTTTGATACTAGATCGTGTGGGCTCACTCACGGAAATATTGAGCGTGTCCAGTTACCGTTCACAGCAAACTGGAGGGTGTGCAGTAACTGCACACGCTCCAGTTTGCTGTGAACGGTAACTGGAGCGTGTACAGTTGCTGTACACGCGCCAGATATTTTTTCTGAATTCTGTAATCACGTGACACGAAGGTTGCCAGATCACTAATTTCTAAAAAAATCGTTGCCAGATATTTTTTCTGAATTCTGTAATCAACCATAGGTTTCGGATATTTTTTGAGCGACTGTACCACTCCGCCACGGTGAGTGGGAAGCACATTTTTATTGTTTTCGGGAGATATATGGGTAAATCTTTTTTTTTTATGTGTGTGTGTATTGCCTAGCTAGTAATTAAATATTGCTAAATTATCCAATAGTCATAATTTACATTGTTAAAGAGTGCTAAAAATCCAAAAGTAAAATATTTCAATGGTATCCTCTAACGAAGGAAAAAGTTGAGAAATGTCAACAATTATAAGCTCATAGTGAAAACGATGTGGTATAAGACGGAAATTTGTAGTTTGGTGTTAAAATGTGATGGTTATGAGCAGGGTCGTATGTGGGACGGGGTCATATGTGGTGTTTTCTATGTGGGACGGGGTCATATGGAAATCAGTTCTCTTGGCTTTCCTTTTTTAGGCTCGATTGAATCACATGCCACCTCTCTTATTTTTGTAGGACCTTGCCTGGTCAAGAGATTGACATTGACAACGATGACTTGGTCCCTTACCTTTATGGGTGGGTGGTAAATTCAACTTTTTTGTTTCAAGCGATACATGAAAAATTATTTTTATATCTTGTAGGTACTATAAAAATACTGTTCGCGTTTTCCCACTCATACATTAATTTCGTTTCTCAATGTTAGAATCTGCTGAAGACGGAAAATAAAAAATGAAAACGATTATTCACATTCATTTATAGCCGATATATTACCGTATTTCCCCGAAAATAAGACCTAACCGGAAGATAAGCCCTAGCATGTTTTTTCAGGATGCTTGTAATATAAGCCCTACCCCAAAAATAAGCCCCAGTTAAGATCGTCAGCCAGACGGACGCATTTAGTACGTCCGTTGCAACACACGACGGACATATTGAATTATAAAATAATAATATTAATATATAATTAAATGTAAATAAATAATATTATTGACAACAGAATTCAGAAAAAATATCTGGAGCGTGTACAGCAACTGTACACGCTCCAGTTACCGTTCACATCAAACTGGAGCGTGTGCAGTTACTGCACACGCTCCAGTTTGCTGTGAACGTTAACTGCACACGCTCAATATTTCCGTGAGTGAGCCCACACAATCTAGTATCAAAATAATATGACCACCTACAGTGGCTCAAAAAAGTATCCGAACACTATGGTAGATTACAGAATGCAGAAAAAATATCTGGCAATGATTTTTTTAGAAATTAGTGATCTGGCAACCTTCGTGTCACGTGACACGTGGTGGCGGGCGTCTTTGAACGAGAGGTAAACGCCTATGTAAACAGATGAATTCGAGACTTTTTGCACATGAATAAATGTGGATTTTTGTACATGAATAAATGTAGATTGTTGTACATGAAAAAATAAGACATCCTCTGAAAATAAGCCCTAATGCGTCTTTTAGAGCAAAAATCAATATAAGACCCGGTCTTATTTTCGGGGAAACACGGTATTCTTCGCAGTTGCGTTTTTGATATCTGATTGAAAACCAAAGGTTTGCCTGCTGGTTTTACGAGCTGGTCTGTGGATTATGAATCTGAAAAATTCTAAGAAAACTAATATGATTCAACGAAATTCCCAGTTGGCTGTAGGGGGAGGGGGAGGGGGAGAAAGTTGACTCAATCAGCATCTTTCTATTCATGGTAATGTGATATTCACATGTTCGAGTATCAACTCTGCTGCGTTGAGACTTTATATAATATATAAAAAAATAATAAATAAAACTACCCCCCTCAAGCAGCTGCTTGCCACAGAGGTCTGACAGGAGCCTGTCAGTTTATATGCCATAGTAGAAGGTCTGAGAGGATGGCAGGACCTCAGCAGAAAAACGACACAAACAGCCATGCCTTACCCGGGGCTCTAACCCAGGTCCCTTTAAATAATAAAAAAAAAAATACTCCCTCAAGCAGCTGCTTGCCACAGAGATCTGACAGTTTATATGCCATAGTAGAAGGCCTAAGAGGATGGCAGGACCTCAGAAAAAATACAACACAAACGTCCATACCTTATCCGAGGCTCAAACCCAGGTCCCTTAAATCAGTAGCCAAGCGCGCTAAACACTCGACCACGGGGCGGCGCATATAATTACATGAAGACAGTTTTTGTTAAAAGCCGTCCCGCAATATTCGTTTAATATTTAAAGAATGAATGGAAGCTGAAGCATTTATCTTGAACTTTTGACACATATGAAAAAATACTTCAATAGATAAAACACAACTCTTGTAACAATTTGTTCACTAACATAAATTAAATTTCTGAAATTTGCATAACGACTTTTTAAGATTTCATCAATTTGGAGGCAATGAGACAGTGTCGTCTGCTGTTAAATGGTACCGCTTCAATAACTCTTTGAATATTGATCGAAGATTGTTAAAATCGACACTTTCACAGAAATTTAATTATTCAGAAATTTAATTTATGTTAGTGAACAAATTGTTACAAGAGTTGTGTTTTATCTATTGAAGTATTTTTTCACAAGTGTCAAAAGTTGAAGTTGTCCGGACACACCCAATCTGTATTCGGTGAGAGAGGACATTGGTATTCCTTAGGTGAGAAAGAGGACACTGGTTGCCCTTAGGTGAGAAAGAGGACACTGGTTGTCCTTAGATGGAAATGAGGACACTGGTGGTCCTTCGGTGAGAAAAGAAAACACCGGTGTCCTTTGGTGGTAAAGAGGACACTGGTTGTTCTTAGGTGAGAAAGAGGACACTGATGGTCCTTCGGTGAGAAAGAGGACACTGATGGTCCTTCGGTGAGAAAGAGGACACTGATGTTCTTCGGTGGAAAAGAGGACACAATTGGACATTGAAAGAGGACACTGGTGGTCCTTTGGTGAGAAAGAGGACATTGATGGTCCTTCTGTGAGAAAGAGGATAAAGGTGGTTCTTCAGTGAGAAAGATAACACTGATGTACATTGAAAGAGGATACTGGTGGTCCTTCCCTGCGGTGAGAAAGAGGACAGGTAAAAAGTCCGCCTTCCCTCGGATGGAATATTAAACCGCTGCTACGGTATGCAGGAGAGTCATTCCTTATGCATGCTAAATAAATCTCTGGATGGTACTGACGAGGGATTTTTGTCTCCTCCTCGCTCTCCAAATGGATCCCGTGCCGATTACTAGCTACGAGTGCTACAGGACCTTATGTTTTCACTCTTTATCTGTTGTGTGAGCAAAATTGCCATTCAGAGGGGAAATAATCCATCCAACGATCTAAATCTGAGCAGAGCTGAATCTAGAGGGGTAGGAAGCCATCGCTTTTAGCCCCTTATAGAACTTTACTATCCTGAACGGAAGCAAAAAAAATAGTACAGTAGCTCAAAAAAGTATCCGAACACTCCGGTTGATTACAAAATTCAGAAAAAATATCTGGCAATGATTTTTTTAGAAATTAATGATCTGGCAACCTTCATGTCACGTGACAACGCTATGGTTGATTACAGAATTCAGAAAAAAATCTGGCAACGATTTTTTTAGAAATTAGTGATCTGGCAACCTTCATGTCACGTGACAACGCTATGGTTGATTACAGAATTCAGAAAAAATATCTGGCAACGATTTTTTTAGAAATTAGTGATCTGGCAACCTTCGGGTCACGTGACAAGAAAGGTTGCCAGATCACTAATTTCTAAAAAAATTGTTGCCAGATATTTTTTCTCAATTCTGTAATCAACCATAGTGTTCGGATACTTTTTTGAGCGACTGTACACATGCATTTATATATATTTCACAAAAGTAACTTTTAAAACGATCACTAGAAAAGATATCTTACGTTAATTTGGCAAGCATAATTTTTGAGGTTTATTAATTAACTTATTTAAGCTATGAATTTAATTGTTACGAAATGGGGTAGTGGTTCACGGTTCAAGGAGTTGTAAGAAATGTGGCGAAATTTGACTCCAATGAGGTCCTCCCTACACCAGTCACAACAAGAGGGCGAGAAAGCAGAGGCAGAAGACACTATCTCTCAGCTATCTCTCGAAGCTATTATGGGCAGGGGTGGCTCAGTCGGTAGCGCGCCAGGCTCGTAATCTGTAGTTCCCAGGTTCGAGTCTCAGCTGGGTCAGCGTTGAGATTTATCTCCGCAAAATTCCCCACCCTGCCCACGTTCAGTAGGGGACACCGATGGGCTTGGAAAGGCCGCCGTCCGTCGGATGGGACGTTAAGCCGTGGCTCCGTGTGCGGAAGAGCCATACCCTGTGCACGTTAAAGAACACGCTGGGTGGCCTTGACGGGAGGCTACCATCTGTCTCCCAACAGCTGTTCCAGTGGGTCCCCTCCCCCAACCTTCTCTGAGCCTTCGGGGTCCATGTGACCTGGCCATTTAGCTCATGGTGTGCAAAATAGTGCCGCTCAGTGGTAAAACAACCCAACCCAACTCGAAGCTATTAACTATACTAATCTCGATAACTCAAAAAAGAAAACATTAGACCGTGCAGAAGAGGCCAATGTTCTGAAAGAAATCAGTGACCAGTCTCAAGCATGTTCGTAGCAGATTCATATTCCGGTGGTTACCAAGAAGGGAGGTGATGGAACAGTCGGTAGGTCCGATAGCATGAAGCTCCCGGAACAAGGCATCTCTTTCAGCATTGTAGCGGGAGCAGTACGTGAGATACAGTCTCGGGTGTGTTGCATGTGTCACCGTTAGGACTGTACGCTCTACCGAGAGCGTGAAGCGTAGAGTTGTTGTAGATGACACCAACTCGGAGACGATGAAGAAGGGTCTCCTCAGATCTGTGGAGGTCTCCGAGGTTAGGATCAATTAGAGAAGGGTCTAGAGGTATCTGACAGAGTAACTGGAGTCCCTCTGCCAATGGGCAAGACAATATCGGCTCAACAGTTCTGAGACAAAACTCTTGCAGTCGCTGAGAGAGAGAGGGAGTTGGTTACATACCTCTGACTCTCAAGGACCTCTTCCGCAGTCCGATAAACAAGCTCATTGCCAGGTATCCTTACATGGGATACCTGACAATGATCTTACTGATCGGACCGCGAAAGAGGCCTTGAAAGTCCCACAGAGTCCACCGGCGAAAGATATCCACAGATGTGTGACCTACATGGGAGGCGATCCACTGGAAATGGATCGTGATATCGGCCGAAGTGATTTTGGATCACATTTCCATGATCTTCTGAATGAGAAAGGGGTTGCAGCTCTTGCTGTCTCTCTACTGGAGAGCTTGCAAGGCTGACTTGGAGTCGCAAAGGATGGCAAAGTTGCCACTCCCAAGGATGTGGATGAAAAGTACAGCTTCAAGGATAGCATGAAGCTCAGCACAGGTGGGGGAAGTGAGATGGGAAGACGGAAACCTCAGGTGATGACAGTATCAGGGATGGCAAAGGCAGAGGTAGCACAAAGCCTCACGCGGTCAGCAGATCCGTCAGTGTAGACTTCGGTAATTCTAACATATCGTGCAGTGACATAGGAAGGGGGGGGGGGTAGGGATGTTTAGCCGGTAGCGCGTCAGGCTCGTAATCTGCAGCTCCCAGGTTCGAATCACAAATATGCCAGCTTTGAGATTTATCGCCTCAAAACTCCATACACTTCATGAGTAGGGGACACCGATGGCTTGGGAGGCTTGGAAAAGTTGCCGTCCATTGGAGGGGGACATTAGCTGTGGCCAATGTGAGGGAGAGCCATACCCTGTGCATATTAAAGAACACGACGGATAACCTTAAAGGGAGGCTACTAACTGTATTCTACCAGCTGTCCAGTGGGTCCCCTTCTCCAACCTTCTCTGAGCCATCTGGATCCGTGTGACCTGGCCATTTATCTCATTGCGTGCAAAATGCGCGGCTCAGAGCGGAAAAAAAAGTATTAAAATTGTATCTCATGCACGTTTCAAGAACGTTTTTAAAAACCTGTAAAATTGGAGAGGAAAATGTTATAATTCATTGCAAATCCAGTCTCTTGCCCCCCCACCTTTACATTTTCCGACTCGATTGTGATTCTTGTCCCCCCCCCCCCACCTCGATTTTTTTTAGATCCGAGCCTGCTTAGAATTATTACTGTATTTAGGTTGTTTATCCTTTGTATTGGGAAGCTAAACAGGAAAATTGATACGTTAAACATCATTCGCGAAATTCCACTTACAGGATATAAGAATGATATTTAACGATATTTAAAAAAAATTAAAATAATATCCCCTCAAGCAATTGCTTACCAAAGAGGTCTGATAGGAGCCTGTCAGTTTATGCACCATAGCAGAAAGTCTGTAAGGATGGCAGGACCTCAACAGAAAAGCAGCACATACGCCTAAACCTTACACGGGGCTCGAACCCAGGTCTCGTTGATAAAGTCTGTAAGGATGGCAGGACCTCAACACAAAAGCACCACTACGCCTACGACTAACACGGGGGCTCGAACCCAGGTCCCGTTGATCAGTAATGTATCAATTTTCCTGCTTAGCTTCCCAATACTGGGCAGCATCGCCGAGCTCTCGCGTTTGCAGCGACCCTACTGCATATGCAAATATCATTTACAAGACTGAGCTATGGAATTCGATATTACACAAGAAATAACTTACCATTTACAGGTCGCGAGGCACAATTTGAAAGTGAGTTGTTGATGTACAAAACCAGCTAGGCATAGCAGCACAAGTCCAATAACGATCTCTTATGGTACTCTCTTATGTTCATACCTTTCAGGAAGATATTCTTTCAGCTTAAGGGTTGGGTTGTTTTACCTCTGAGTGGCACTTTTGTGCACACCATGGGCTAAATGGCCAGGTCACATGGACCCCGAAGGCTTAGAGAAGGTTGGGGAGGGAACCCACTGGAACAGCTGTTGGGAGACAGATGGTAGCCTCCCGTCAAGGCCATCCAGCGTGTTCTTAAACATGCACTGGGTACGGCTCACCCGCACATTGTGCCAAGCTTAACGTCCCATCAGATGGATGGCGGTATTTCCAAGCCCATTGGTGTCCCCTACTGGCCGTGGGCAGGGCGGGGAATTTTGCGGAGATAAATCTCAACGCTGACCCAGCTGGGACTCGAACCTGCGAACTACAGATTACGAGCCTGGCGCGCTACCGACTAAGCCACCCCCTCCCTCATTCAGCTTCAGGAGAAAGGGTGTGATGTCACATCAGTTTGCCTACTGATTTCCACTCCTGTGCCCAACTTTGTTTTTTCACCCTGCTGAGGAGTTGTCGACATTACGTGTTATTCCATGTCGCGTTACTTCCAATCTTTCATTTAGATACACTGCCTGGGAAAATTATTATGAACACTAACTGCATCGTGCGCGAAGTACTAAGAAACATGCCAATGAATGAAAAATTTCTTACTGACGTAAGTATTTTACGTCACTACATAAGTGCTATAAAAACAGTAAAAAATAAGTGAAAAGCAAAGTCACCATGGGTAAAAAAAGTTAATCTGACTGATTTAAAAAGGCGGTTCGTCATTAGAGCACAATGAGCAAGCAGCATCTCTAAGGGAAGAGATGGAACTCAGCGGAAAATCACCGGGTGCAATATCCCAAAATAATAGAAAATCCGGGAGGAAAAAAGGCTCTGGGAGACAGGGACAGGTATTTGTTGGCAGGAAATGAACGCATAAACAGAGCTGCTGCCGTTCATTAGTTGGAGAGATGACCGCTTGCAGATTTCAAAACCTGTTTCAACGAAAGCCATGCCAAAAGAAATGAAACTTTGAAACATGGGAATCGTACCATGATACATACGACTAATTATTCCATAAGTGTTCATAATATTTAGGCCAGGTAGTGTGGCTTACATACGTGTAATGTGACGTTGCTTCTGTTACTAGAATAGTGTGCTAATTATTGGCACATCAGTTTCAGCTTTTGTTTTTTATGTGGAGAATGGAGGAGGGGAGTGTCCCAGTTGGCAGCGCTCTAGGATCATAATCTGATGTTCCCAGTTTGAGACCCCGCATTTAACATTTTCTCTATTGGATTTCATTGCTGACTCGGTGAGAAAGGGGATACTGATGGACTTGTTGGGTTGGGTTGTTTTACCTCTGAGCGGCACTTTTTTGCACACCATGGGCTAAATGACCAGGTCACATGAACCCCGAAGGCTCAGAGAAGGTTGGGGGAGGGGACCCACTGGAACAGCTGTTGGGAGACAGATGGTAGCCTCCCGTCAAGACCATCCAGCGTGTTCTTTAACGTGCACAGGGTATGGCTCTCCCGCACACGGGGCCACGGCTTAACCTCCCATCTGACGGACGGCGGCCTTTCCAAGCCCATCGGTGTCCCCTACTGACCGTGGGCAGGGCAGGGAATTTTGCGGAGATAAATCTCAACGCTGACCCATCTGGGACTCGAACCTGGGAACTACAGATTACGAGCCTGGCGCGCTACCGACTGAGCCACCCCCGCCCCTGATGGACTTGTAAAGGATACAGTCCGTCAAAAGGGATAATAACATGTGGAACCGTATGCACGAAGGTCTTATCTTGTGCACAAGGGCGTATTTACCGATATGAGGATGGGACAGAATGGCTCAGTTGTTAGCGCACCAGGCTCGTAATCTGAAGTTCCCAGGTCCGAGCTGGGCCAGCATTGAGATTTATCTCCGCAAAACTCCCTGCTCTCGGTCAATAGAGGACACCGATGTGCCTGGAAAGGCCGCCGTCAGTCGGATGGGACGTTGATTAGCCTAGTGTGAGGGAGAACCATTCACTGTGCACGTTAAAGAACAGGCTGGATGGCACTGACGGGAGGGTACTATCTGCCTCCCAATAGCTGTTCCAGTGGGTTCCCAACCTTCTCTGAGCATTACATACCATAGGGCCTCTAAATATTGTTCCACATAGGTCCTATGGACCGCTAAATCAGCTATTGCTTGTGAACTTTAAAGAATAAACTGAACGGCCTTGATGAGATGCTTCCATCTGTCAGTTATAATAATCGAAACGTGATAGATACATGAAATAATTTTTAAGTATTCCTATTTTATTCCTATACCTTGTTTAAAAATGTTTCAGTTAACGACGTTTTGTAAGCTCATATTTACCTAATACTAGTATACAAAAAATTTACTGGCTCTTTAACGATATGCGAAATAAAAAAAAAAAAACAGATTGAGAACCAATTCTCCTAAACAAGACTTTAAAATTATTTGAGGTATTGCATTTAGCACTGGGGGGGGGGGGGGGCTCAGTCGATAGCGCGCCAGGTTCGTAATCTGTAGTTCCCAGCTGGGTCAGCGTTCAGATTTATCTCCGCAAAATTCCACCGCCATGCCCACGGTCAGTAAGGAGACACCGATGGGCTTTGAAAGGCCGCCGTCTGTTTGATGGGACGTTAAGCCGTGGCCCCGTGTGCGGGAGAGTCATACCCTGTGCACGTTAAAGAGCACACTGGATGGCCTTGACGGGAGGTTACCATCTGTCTCCCAACAGCTGTTTCAGTGGATCCCCTCCCCAACCTTCTCTAAGCCTTCGGGGTCCATGCAACCTGGCCATTTAGCCCATGGTGTGCAAAAAAGTGCCGCTCAGAGGTAAAACAACCCAACAACTCCCTCAACCTTCTCTGAGCTTTCGGGGTCCACGTGACCTGGCCATTTAGCCCATGTTGTGCAAAAAAGTGCCGCTCAGAGATAAAACAACCCAATCCATTTAGCAACATTAAACTTGAGTTAAAGAAGTAAGCTTAATAAACAAACACTCCAGGAAATAATTCACTCTTTGTTTGTATAAAACGAACAACAACAAAAAAGACTCAAAACTATCTTCTGTTAATGAATTAATTGCAGCTTTTGGGCACTCTTTTAGCGTTAGAAGGAGACAATTAATTCTTTTGTGTTTCCCAGGAAAGACTCGATTAAACGAGATGGGGACGAGTTAGAGCAGAGGGAAGAGGCAGCCTCTGCCATTCCAGAGATTGGCTAAGACCGGTAATTGGAAATGGGGCGAACGATGGAATTTCTCTTGTGGATGTCTGAGACACTCCCTTGAGGAACCGAAGGATCTGAAACATCATCAGTTTAATTAGATCTGTTCCTGAGAATTGGAAGTTCTGAATGCTAATTGCCGGATGTGGGTGACGAGACGAGAAAGCTGGACGCTGCTAGAGACGTATCGTAAATTACAATATAATTGCTCGCTTTATTGTCGGTTGGGAGGCGAAAATTGTCGAGAAAGTTTAAAAAGTTTTTTGCTTTCGTTGTTCTTATGTTTCTGGTAATCTTTACGATTAATGGTTCTTATGTGTGTTTTTTTTAGAAAAAATTAGTGAATATATGTTGATTTGTAATTTATTGTTATTCTGAAAGTTTTATTGTTCTGGGTGTTATGGTGAAAGCTCAAAATTTAAAGCAAGGCGGAAAACAGAAAAACTTTAAAACCAGAACGTTGAATCACAGGTGGGTTAGCAATTTCTTGCGATGAAAATCCGAACTAATGGGAAGTTTTGGAAAAATGTGAATCATAAATATCGTATTAGTAATCTTTCAAACTCAAAAGAAAATTTTCCTTTATCTCTTACACGAAAAAAAAGGTCCATTTATGGTTCTGACAAAACTGGAGTAAGCCGGACTCAGTACGTAGCTGAAGAAAGCCGCTGTTAAGCATCTTGTCAACGTTATATTGCTTGTTCACCTAATGAAACTAGAGCAAGCCATCCTAAATCTTAAACCATTGTGTCTCTAACTAAGCTAGAGCAAGCCATCCTAAATCTTAAACCATTTTCTCTAACAAAGCTAGAGCAAGCCATCCTAAATCTTAAACCATTTTCTCTAACAAAGCTAAAGCAAGCCATCCTAAATCTTAAACCATTTTCTCTAACAAAGCTAAAGCAAGCCATCCTAAATCTTAAACCATTTTCTCTAACAAAGCTAAAGCAAGCCATCCTAAATCTTAAACCATTGTGTCTCTAACAAAGCTAGAGCAAGCCATCCTAAACCATTGTGTCTCTAACAAAGCTAGAGCAAGCCATCCTAAACCTTAAACCATTGTGTCTCTAACAAAGCTAGAGCAAGCCATCCTAAATCTTAAACCATTTTCTCTAACAAAGCTAAAGCAAGCCATCCTAAATCTTAAACCATTGTGTCTCTAACAAAGCTAGAGCAAGCCATTCTCAGTGTTATGCATTCTCGTTCCTTGAACAACGGAACATCGACTTGCTTGCTACAGTATTCGCACAAAATCGGATGACTACAAGGGAAGTAATATTATCTCCTGTCATAGATTCTTACCATTACGAACGGGATATAATAAACACTCCAAGTTAGTTCCTTAACATTGGCCAAGTCCAAAGTTCATTAGCCCTAAATCCCTAGATATGAAACGAGAACTATTTTGGCGACAAAAGCAGCACGTTTCATTATCCGAAAGTCAGCACGGAACATAACAAACAAAGCATTTTTTGTCTCTGTATAGCTCTTCGTAACATCGCTATATCTGAAAGTTACATATTGGTCATCATAAACCGAAGCCACAATCTAAAATAAATGTCGTAACATGATCGTTAGGTAATTTCATATGTGATCTTAATGGATGAGGAATTATTACGTACTTAGTTCTCCAAATGATATTGGCGCGAAAAGCTGCGTTGACGTAAGTCACTGACTGAGCGGTGGCAATTAGATTAAATATCAGAGAGTTTTGAGAGCTAATAAAGTTAGGTGACTCATTCATGGCGTTATCAGTTCCCAATAGGCTTTAACGCAGTGTTGAAGGGAAAAATATCGGACATTGAGGATGACAGAATGAAAAATTTACTTCTAACTCTGTAAGTATAAGGGATAAGTTCAGTTGCTTTTTCCGTTTTTCTTTTTCCGGAATAAAGGTAGAAATTGTTGTGTGTACGAAACATCAACGAATTGGAAGCCCTTTAGTAAGTTTTATTCAATGAGAAGTTGGACTGGAAAAGGGGGTGGACGCCGTTCACATAGTTCCAGAGTTAAATTTTTTTGATTCTGTATGTTTAATGACAGAAAATATTGAATAGAGGAAATTGAATAGAGGAAATTAGAGTGAGTAGCACATTGAATAGAGGATATTAGAATCGATCGCATATTGAATAGAGCATATTAGAGTGAGCCGCATATTTAACAGTTCAAACTTAAGCGGTTCGACTCATTTTTGAACTGTCTTAATACTGTTGAAATTGTGTGTCTGTTAGCATTTGCCCTGAAGCAAATGAATGAATAAATCTTTAATAATAATAAAAATAATAATACAAAAAAAACAAACAAACACACAAGTAAATAATACAATGAAACTGAACCATCAGTTGAAATGACATAACAAAATAAAAGAACACAATTTCAGAAAATAATAATAAACAGCTCCTATAGAAACCAAGAAGTTCAAAGTACTCGTCCAGGTTTCGATATGAATTTCTACGTTTCCATTTTACGGCAAAACGTTGTTTAATAGCCTTACATCGTAATTCAACACAATATTAACATAGTAATATTAAATGCTTACACTACACAAAACAATTTGATCTGTTATGGACCTCATAGACGAAGCTTGAGTGCATCGCCTATTGAACATTTGACACTTGAACGATCTCGCAGTTATGTTGGGTTGTTTTACCTCTGAGCGGCACTTTTTTGCACACCATGGGCTAAATCGCCAGGTCACATGGACCCCGAAGGCTCAGAGAAGGTTGGGGGAGGGGACCCACTGGAACGGCTGTTGGGAGACAGATGGTAGCCTCTCGTCAAGGCCATCCAGCGTGTTCTTTAACGTGCACAGGGTATGGCTCTCCCGCACACGGGGCCACTGCTTAACGTCCCATCCGACGGATGGCGGCCTTTCCAAGCCCATCGGTGTCCCCTACTGACCGTGGGCAGGGCGGGAATTTTGCGGAGATAAATTCAACGCTGACCCAGCTGAATTTTGCGGAGATAAATCTCAACGCTGACCCAGCTGGGACTCGAACCTGGGAACTACAGATTACGAGCCTGGCGCGCTACCGACTGAGCCACCCCCGATCTCGCAGTGAAAGGACGAAACGTTTTAGTAAGTCTGATCTTCAACTGATTAAACTTAAGTGGGTCATCTCTTGAATGTATACCTGAGTGGATGACAAACAATGTGAAGTTAAGAATCATTATTTTAGAGGTGGGTTGTGATTTTAGAGATGGGTTTTAGAGGTGGGCCGTAGATACTAGGCGAACAAAATATTGTTTTTATCCCGTGTTTTAAATTGTAAACGATTTGAAATTTGCATTTGAAATGTAAATTAAAGAGTTAATGACAACAAAACTGTTTAAAGAATGCAAAAAGAATAAGATTGGAAAGCAGTACCAGGAAAAAAAATATAATAAAAATTATAAATCGATACCCTGTACATTTTTTTCTTTCTGTATTTGCCTTTCTATATCTTTCCGGTAGCCGAGTTGTCAGCCCTCTTCCAATACTGATCAAAAAGACCCTAGTTCGATTCCCGGATATGGTATGGATGTTTTGTTTCTGATGATATATCTCTTTTCTCACATATCTTAATGGACAATGGATAAACAGTTGTTCCTCAACAGATATTCTTTGAAATAGCGTTATTACATTACGATTTCGTAGTTAGGAAGTTGAGCATCATGAAATAAATTTGTAGAGATCTTTGAATACTTCTTAATTTTATGATCATTCTTAAAAAATTGATTTTAGTTGCTGTTTTTTAAGGATTTTATACAATCGCTCAAAAAGTATCCGAACACTATGGTCCCATGGCCGAGTGGTTAGCGCACTTGGCTACTGATCTAAGGGACCTGGGTTCGAACCCCGGGTAAGGCATGGATGTAGGTGTTTTTTCTGCTGAGGTCCTGCCATCCTCTCAGACCTTCTACTGTGGCATATAAACTGACAGGCTCCTGTCAGACCTCTGTGGCAAGCAGCTGCTTGAGGGGGTATTTATTTATTTTTATTTTTATGGTTGATTACAGAATTCAGAAAAAATATCTGGCAACGATTTTTTTTAGAAATTAGTGATCGGGCAACTTCGTGTCGACACGAAGTTGCCAGATCACTAATTTAAAAAAAAATTGGTGTCGACACGAAGTTACCAGATCACTAATTTAAAAAAAAATTGGTTGCCAGATATTTTTTCTGAATTCTGTAATCAACTATAGTGTTCGGATACATTTTTGAGCGACTGTACACTACGAGTTTGTTCTTTTTATGAGCTAAGTGTGCAAAGATTATTCTGTTTCTATTTCGTTTAAGAAAAAAATTAGATTATGTATTCCCTTTGTTGTCTTGTCTGTCCGCAGACATCGAATTTTTGGCTTTTAGAGAGAAATTAAAAATCTTTTTTTGGGTTGAATAGCAATTGATTAAATTTTACGATTCGCACTTTCCATATCTACCAAACGCTATAATTGTGCCGTCTAAGGCGGAAAAATTTTAAAATTCTAAAATTTTAAACGAATATTGCAAGCGATGTATTTATGTTAGAAATTTGAAATTTTGATGATGGACAGCAACGAGACAGATGGGTTCCCCCCAAGGATGGGGGGGACCCATCTGTTTTAAGAAATATTTTAAACATTTTTTTTTTAGTTGGATTGATGTTGCTGAAATTTTATAATTCGCAATTTTCAAAACTTTTGGTAGTTTTAATTTATATCGTTAGAGATCACTAAATATGGAAACAGCAAAACTTTTAAGGAATGCTGCAAGTGATCTGTTTATAGTAGAATTTTGAAATTTCGATGGTAGGGTGTCGAGTCCACTAACAGCAATAATCTGATCCCTTTTTCAAACGGATGTGAGAAAACCAACTTTTTTAAATTGAAGTAATAAAAGAAAACTACTTTTTAATGTTGTATAAGTACTAATAAAATACTACTATTTGCATCCCCCCCCCGTCATCTATTAGTTAGAATTAAAATTTTTCTGGATGAAAAAGTAGGCAAACGAAAAATTTCGTTCTCCTTGAACACGAGACTCCCATATGCAGCAGAGGCACTAAGCTTTCGTCTAGTTTATTCTGCATCATTTTAGCGCAAATACCCTTTGGTTTTTGATTTCGCACCAGATCAATTTGCATGTACGCTTTTTTTTTTGTTTTGTTTTCTGCACCAGTTTAGTGGAAATGCTATTTGATATTTTGCACTCAGAACCAGCGTAAAGGACCAAGTAAACTCTTCGGTGTTTGTGATTTGGACCAACTTAGTCCTAATACTAATTAAGTTTTGCATTCTGTACCAGCTTATTGCTAACAAGAACGCACTTTGCCCACCCTTGAGAATGCTAGCAATGAGAGTGGTGGCAAAAAATTCTTAAACTTATGCACATTTCATGCATTTTTCGTGAAATTTTTTAAAAATCTTTAAAACGAAAGGAAAATATATTACACTGTGATGAAAATCCCGTCCTTTGCGGGGCGGGAGTGGCTCAGTCGGTAGCGCACCAGGCTCGTAATCTGTAGTTCCCAGGTTCGAGTCCCAGCTGGGTCAGCGTTGACATTTATCTCCGCAAAATTCCCCGCCCTGCCCACGGTCAGTAGGGGACACCGATGGGCTTGGAAAGACCGCCGTCCATCGGATGGGACGTTAAGCCGTGGCCCCGTGTGCGGGAGAGCTGTGCACGTTAAAGAACACGCTGGATGGCCTTGACGGGAGGCTACCATCTGTCTCCCAACAGCTGTTCCAGTGGGTCTCCTCCCCCAACCTTCTCTGAGCCTTCGGGGTCCATGTAACCTGGCCATTTAGCCCATAGTGTGCAAAAAAGTGCCGTTCAGAGGTAAAACAACCCAATCCCTCAACCCCAGCTATGTTTGCAATATTTTTTGACTCTGCACTAGATTGGTTGCGAATATTTTATTTTTTTATTCTACTCCAGGCTAAGTGTTCGAATTATACAATTTCGTTTATGTTTAGTGTTATCTCAACTGTAAAGCATTCATGCTGTTTACCACATCAAACAATTCTTATCACACTAAGGGAACTATCGCTGCACGAATGACTGCTCTCAAAGCTTAATCGAAGTACGTGCCATTGAAGACTTGTTTACAAAACTTTCTGTTGCACATCAGTTACGCGAATGAGATCATTGATTTTTCAATCATGCGAAAATTTATGCATCATTGTATGGAAAGGAAGCTTTCGGATTTATGCAAGTCTGGATGTGTTGTTGATCCCTCTGGTAGTATTTTTATTCCTTTTTTTCCGACAAGATAGAGAAAAAGTTTCCACAGGATTGTTTTACTTCTGAGCAGCAACTTTTGTAACACAATAGGCTAAATGGCCAGTTCACAAGGACCCCGAGGTCTCAGAGCAGGCTGGGAGCAGGGACCCACTGGATAGCTGTTGGGAGACAGATGGTAGCCTTCCGTGAAGGCCATCCATCGTATTCTTTAATGTGAACAGGGTATGGCTTTCCTGCACAAAGAGCCACGGCTTAACGTCCCATCTGACGGACGGCGGTCTTTCCTAGCTCTCGGTGTTACCTACTGACCAAGGACAGGGCAGGAAGTTTTACGGAGATAAATCTCAACGTTGCCTCAGCTGGGATTCGACCTGGAAACTACAGTTTACGAGCCTGGCGCGCTACCAACTGAGCTACCCCCGCCTTTAAAGTTCCACAGAGTCATGAATCTGGCGAAGGAAAGTTACTAATAAAGAGATAATGCGTAAAATAGTGGGCGACAAAGTGACCTTCATTTCTAAAAGAAATGGAAAGCTGGAAATGTTTGCTATTAATTAAGCTGTTGGCTTTTAAAAGTTGAATATTCGTGAGCTTTTGTCTATCGGGCAATATTAACGGACGGTTAAAAATTACGGAATCAATCCTTTTTTTTATCACATTCAGATCTTTGCACTCTTATGTAATAAATAAATAATAATAAATAAAAATAAATACCTCCTCAAGCAGCTGTTTGCCACAGAGGTCTGACAGGAGCCTGTCAGTTTATATGCCATAGTAGAAGATCTTTGAGGAAGGCAGGACCTCAGCAGAAAAACAACACATACATCCATGCCTTACCCGGGGCTCGAACCCAGGTCCCGGATAGGTCCCGGATAGGAATAGGAGAACTACCCTTACGAAATTATAAATGTTTTACTCAATTATGATCCTTTGGTGCTGAACAAGTTCAAACGCCCAAAGTTAATGGTTTTTGAAGACCGTATATTTACATTTTGATGTAGTCTACACTTTTGTTGTTGTGCTGGTTTTTTCTACCCTTCTAGTTTATATCTTGCGTTTCAAGTAAACACCTTTTTTGGCCCATTGGGCCCCTTCGAGGTTGTTTCTTTTACTGTCATTATATAGGCACTATATATAATTATTTTAGGGTCTAACACCAGAAACTTAATAAAAATTAATTTAAGACATCAGATATCAGAGAGCAAGAATTGACTAAAAAAATTACAAGTCTTTTATCTTCAATAATAATAATAATACTACATTAACAAAAAACACTAATATATACTGCTCACAAAAATTAGGGGATATTTCAAAATGAATATGAAGCGAAGAAATATCCCCCAATTTTTGTGAGTAATATATTATACAATTAAACTGAAACCTCAGTTTCATAGAATAACAAAATAAAACAACAGAATTTCAGAAAAAAAAATTATTTCCTGTAGAAACCAATGTTGGGTTGGGTTGCTTAACTTCTGAGCGGCACTTTTTTGCACACAATGGGCTAAATGGCCAGGTCACATGGACCCCGAAGGCTCAGAGAAGGTTGAGGGAGGGGGTCGACTGGAACAGCTGTTGGGAGGCAGATGGTAGCCTTCCGTCAAGGCCATCCAGCGTGTTCTTTAACGTGCACAGGGTATGGCTCTCCCACACACGAGGCCACGACTTAACGTCCCATCCGACGGACGGCGGGCTTTCCAAGCCCATCGGTGTCCCCTACTGACCGTGGGTAGGGCGGGGAATAGAAACCAAGAATTATCCAGGTTTCAATTTGAATTGCTGCATTTAAAATTTAGGGCAGACGTTGCTTAATAATCTTTCATCTTAATTCAAAATAATATTAATGGAACAAAAATGAAAACTTGAATATGCATAACAGCTACATTAGATTGCAATCTGAATATTTCTTCAAGATTGTTTAATAGACTAATTAGTAAGCATAATTATTTACGAAAATTAATTTTAGAATTTTGTTTAGGGTTTGTTTTTAATTTCCATCAATTTTGAAAGAGTGTTTATAATAGAAGCATAAAACCGGCATACGCACTGAAATATTTCATTTATAATGATTATTTAAATATTTCACGATTATGATTTAAAATAGAGATTTGATGAATTTGATGGAGTTTTACTTATATTTTGCAGTATTTTTCTGTAATATACTAATTTTCTACAATTATGGAGCATTAAACGATTTTTTCCATTTACGAAATGGAAACGTTCACTTTCGATTGGCAGATGAGAGAGGATTTTGAACAGCTCTTGAACCATGGATATTTACTGTTTTACTCATTCTAATAATTGAAAAGGACATTATGTTGTTTATACTTAAATAAACAAAATGTAACAGTTGAATGATCAGCCCTTGTTATGTTGTCACCCCTGGTAAAGTACATAACGTGATTTATGGGAATGCTGTCATACAAGGAGCCCTAAAGTTTAGAGAAAGTTGGGGAAGAGAAGGCACTGGACAGCTGTTTGGAGATAGATGAAAGTTTTGCATTAAGGCCACCCAGAGTGTTCTTTAAACATGCACAAGGTATGCCTCTCTTTCACATTGCAGCGAAGCGCTTTTTTCCTCTATTTCAGGGCGACTTTTGGTCAAATTATGGACAAGAATTAAGAGTCGTGGATGCCTCTCTACACAAGATTCTCCTTCATCTGCTACTGATGTCTGAGATGGATACCTTCCCTCTTGGATCGCACTGATATCACAAGGATGAGCTATCCTTGCCCCAAGCGCTCGATGATGCGGTCATCTGATGACTTTCTATGGTCTTTTCTGTCGGCGTCTTACGGCGTCTTGAATATCAAAGTCTAAGCCTTCGAGAGTTTGAGAGAATTCCATACAAGAAGGGCCAATATTTATTCCCTTTTTCTGTCCTGACCTATGACTGGGATCGTTTGTTCCCTAAAACGTCTATGCTTCATATTGTTTCTTCTCTATCATTCCATTCCCCTTCCTTACAATAGAACTTCTTAAATGAATACTTTGGGTTGGGTTGTTTTACCTGTGAGCGGCACTTTTTTGTACACCACGGGCTAAATGGCCAGGTCACAAGGACCCCAAAGGCTCAGAGAAGGTTGGGGCAGGGGACCCACTGGAACAGCTGTTGGGAGACAGATGGTAGTCTCCCGTCAAGGCCATCCAGCATGTTCTTTTAACGTGCACAGGGTATGACCCTCCAGCACACGGGGCCACGGCTTAACGTCCATCCGACGGACGGCGGACTTTCCAAGCCCATCGGTGTCCCCTACTGACCGTGGGCAGGGCGGGGAATTTTGCGGAGATAAATCTCAACGCTGACCCAGCTGGAACTGGAACCTAGGAACTGGATACCTGGGAACTACGAGCCTGATGCGCTACATAAATGAATACTTCTCCAAAGTATGTAAAAATCGCAAAAAAAAAAGAAAGATAAATCTTAAATTTCAGTTTTGAAAACGTGAAGTTTTTGAATATTAATAAAATAAGAATCTCTCTTTTTTGACAAAAAGAAATTTAAGGATAACGTAAAAAAAATATTTCCTTGAATTCAACTAAAAGAACACTATATTATTTGGACTTGACATTCTGATATCATTGAAATATTTTTGATAACTTCGGAACGATGCTCAGCTTATTATTAAACTTATAGCAGAATTCCGTTTGAAAAATATTCTCAGAAAAAGTTTCTTTCGCTGCCGAGAGCTGTTTCGAGAAACCATCGCAAAGTGATGAAACCACTGAGGCCAAACATAACAAAAGATTTCACAGATAACTTTTCGATCGATCCATTCGCTGTGTTGATAAAAGTATCAAGAATCTTGAAGTAGCGGAGGAAGAAAAGAATGCAGTACATTTGTGCGAAAGAATATCTGCTCTCAATGTGATTAAAAAACACCACAGATGGAACTATTTCTTTTGTTCAATATACGCAGTTCGGGTTTTTTTTATTTTTCATTTGAATTTAAATTTCTTGTTTATTATTTTCACTAGAGTCTTTGTTTTGTAATGCAGAAAAAACGTAAATAGTTTTGCTTTATGCTGGAAGTTTATTCTACATTTTAAGTGTCTAGAGTTGTTCAGTCGGTTGGATTGGATTGTTTTACCTCTGAGCGGCACTTTTTTGCACACCATGGGCTAAATGGCCAGGCCACAAGGACCCCGAAGGCTCAGAGAAGGTTGGGGGAGGAGACCCACTGGAACAGCTGTTGGGAGACAGATGGTAGCCTCCCGTCAAGGCCATCCAGCGTGTTCTTTACGTGCGCAGGGTATGGCTCTCCCGCACACGGGGCCACGGCTTAACGTCCCATCCGACGGACGGCGGCCTTTCCAAGCCCATCGGTGTCCCCTACTGACCGTGGGCAGGGTGGGGAAATTTTGCGGAGATAAATCTCAACGATGACCCAGCTGGGACTCGAACCTGGAAACTACAGATTACGAGCCTGGCGCGCTACCGACTGAGCCACCCCCGCCCCCTGTTCAGTCGGTAGCGAATCCAGACTCATCAAATGCAGTTCTCAGATTTGAGTCTCGACTATGCTGAGATGAGATTTATCCCGTTCTGTTCTCGCTGAGAAAGGGGGTCATCGATGGTTTGGAAAGGCAGCCGTATGAAGATACATATAGTCCCGAGATGTCATGGTTATTTGTTCATGTGCTGTTTGATCTGTGGCTTGTTGGGTTGTTTTACCTCTGAGCGGCACTTTTTTGCACACCATGGGCTAAATGGACAAGTTACATGGACCCCAAAGGCTCAGAGAAGGTTGGGGGAGGGGACCCACTGGAACAGCTGTTGAGAGACAGATGGTAGCCTCCCGTCAAGGCCATCCAGAGTTTTCTTTAACGTGCACAGGGTATGGCTCTCCCGCACACGGGGCCACGGCTTAACGTCCCATCCGACGGACGGCGGCCTTTCCAAGCCCATCGGTGTCCCCTACTGACCGTGGGCAGGGCGGAGAATTTTGCGGAGATAAATCTCAACGCTGACCCAGCTGGGACTCGTACCTGGGAACTACAGATTACGAGCCTGGCGCGCTACCGACTGAGCCACCCCCGCCCCTTTCCTCTGTGGCTTTGATACAGGAAGAAACTGGATTTTCGACGCAGTCTCTCATTTCGCCCTCCTTTTTACGGGTTTTAAAAATAATTCTTGAAAAAAAAAATGTACGAAATATAAATCATTTTAAATTTTTCTGCCTCTATTACCCTTACTTGCATTCTGAAAGGAAGAGGATAGCCACTTTCCTCCTCCTTGATCCGGCCCTGATTTCAATTTCATTTTTTTATGCTGCCTGCCATTCAGTTTTCTATGCGTTCCTTCAGCTAAAAAAGTTGCCCATATCAGTTGTTAACCATATTATTTCGGGATTGAAAAACTAAGGCAATTACGTAAAAAAAGAGCGGAAGCAAATAGAAGTTTATGAAAAGTAATATAAACGAAAAAAGAAATAATCTCTAAAAAAGATTATTTATTGAAATGTTTGAACTAAACTGAGATAATTTTTTTTGTGTAAGAGGGAAAAATGTAATCAGTTTTTTTTTGTGTAAGAGGAACCGAAATGTAATCGGTTTTTTTTGTGTGTAAGAGGAACCAATTTTTGGTTCGGCGTCTTCAATACAGATACGTAACTTCGTCGAAGTTTATTGAATAAAATGGGAGTTAAAGGAATATAAATTGAATTCCGTTCTCTTTGAAACGAGTTAGTCATTAACTGTGTGTTTTATTTTATACGTTAACCTTTTCTGTTCTAATGCGGGACTGGATAAGATTCCAATTTTTTACTTTCATTACAATTATAGGGAAATGTTAGCTTTCTATCGAGTGGAATCAACATTTTCCTTAAAGAAAGAAATGAAGTCCACAGTTCAGCTACTGAAGACGTCTAACTGCGAGACTGATTGCAATAAATAAAATGTGATTGTATCCATTAGTAAATTATATCAGTTTATTAGATCTATTGGTCATTGCGACGAATAAGCGGAGAAGCGGGAATGTGCAAAGGGTTAGATTTGAACTATCACCAGCATTTACCAAGGGGCAAGAGTGCGAAAAGGGTTAGCTTTGAACTATCGTTGGGTTGGGTTGGGTTGTTTTACCTCTGAGCGGCACTTTTTTGCACACCATGGGCTAAATGGCCAGGTCACAAGGACTCCGAAGGCTCAGAGAAGGTTGGGGGAGGGGACCCACTGGAACAGCTGTTGGGAGACACATGGTAGCCTCCCGTCAAGGCCATCCAGCGTGTTCTTTAACGTGCACAGGGTATGGCTCTCCAGCCCACGGGGCCACGGCTTAACGTCCCATCCGACGGACGGCGGCCTTTCCAATAAACTATTGTTAGAGTTTACCAAAGGGCGAGAGTGCGGGAAGGGTTAGCCTTGTACTATCGCTAGTATTTACTAAGGGGCGAGAATGCGGAAAAGGTTAGCTTTGAACTATCGTTATCAAGAGGCAAGAGTGCGTCAGGCTCGTAATCTGCAGGTTCGAGTACCAATTGTGCTAGCTCTTGGATTTATCATCACTAATCCTCCCCTCAGTGAGGGAAAAAGGTGGCATCGATGGTTATGATGACGCTGTCATCTCATAGGAAATTGCGCCGTGTGCCCTTAAACATCTGTTCACTGGGTTCCCTATCAAACTCTGAACCTTTGGGGGTATTTGTGACTTGGCTATTTACACAGTGTGCAAAAATTGCAGTTCAGAAATTGAACTGTTGTTGAAATTGTTCTGAGCAGCATTTTTTTTTTGTGGGCTAAATAACCGGGTTATAAAAACCACAAGAGTTCAGAGAAGGGGACCCACTGGACGTCTGCTAGGAGAGGGATAGTAGCCTCCAGTCAAGGCCATCCAGAGTGTTTTTTAAGGTGTACAAGGTATGGCGCTCTTGCACACGAGGCCACAACTCATCGTCTTATCCGAAGGACGGCGGTCTTTCCAAACCCATCGGTATCCTCTTTCGCACCGAGGGCAAAGTGGGAGTTAACTAAGATAAATCCTCCCCCCAACACTCTAGACACCTTATTTGTTCTAGGCGAATGGTTAACATGCTTAGTTACCCTACAAAGGGACCTGGGTTTGTGTCCCGGATGAAGGCACGGAAGTTTCTTATGTTGACTCCCTGCTTAGATATTGCTCCCTAACAGATCTTTTCCATGACACAATAGACTCACAGACTCCTTTTAGATCTCAGTGAAGAGCAACTTCTTTTCTGTTGCCTTTCCGATGAGGTCTAGCCTTCCTCACAGCTCATTTCTATCGAGTATCGTACTGACACGCTCCTGGTCAGATCTCTGTGGCAAGCAGCTGCTTGAGGGGACATTTTTTAAATTTAAATAAGTTTATCGTCAAGTTCTCTTATGAGAAATGAAACAGAAGTTCAATCCTCAAATTTCCACCGATAAACAATTTTAAGCGCAGAATAATTTCGGAGAGTTTTGCCGCTTCGGTGACGCAATGCTATCGCGTTGTATCATAGTGACAATGCAATTGCCTGGGTCAGGGTTCGAGTCCCGGATGGCATGGTTATTTGCCTGTGTACTGTTAGCGCTAACTGAAATAATGATCAGCAGTGACTTCTGTAATAGCAGAGGATATGCTCTCTATCAGAAGGCCTTTACAAACTACCAGTAGTTTATAGTACTCTACTTAGGTCAGTAGGGGACACCGATGGGCTTGGAAAGGTCGCCGTCCGTCGGATGGGACGTTAAGCCGTGGCAACTTGTGCGGGAGAGCCATACCCTGTGCACGTAAAGAACACGCTGGATGGCCTTGACGGGAGGCTACCATCTGTCTCCCAACAGCTGTTCCAGTGAGTCTCCTCCCCCAACCTTCTCTGAGACTTCGGGGTCCATGTGACCTGGCCATTTAGCCCATGGTGTGCAAAAAAGTGCCGCTCAGAGGTAAAACAGGCCAGCCCAACTTTTCTTCCTATATGTTGCAAATAAAATATATTGTTGCGGATTACAAAAATGGATAGCCGCTGAGCGTGAGTATTAAAAGCTATATTTCAAAACCAAATTCAATACAAGGTAAATTGTTACAAAGGAAATATGGATGAAGTATCTTATTAACAAATCAACTATTAACATGCACAAGTCATCAATCTTCACGTAGAGCACACAACATCAGCTCTGTGTATTTTACTAAATACTACCTTTTACTTGATTTACCAGGTCACCCGAAGATCTTCACTCGTAAACCAATTCTCGTCCTGTGCTAATAACTTTTCACACACTAGCCGAACAAAAAGACAGTCCGTGTAGACATTCGAAGTTAGCCATAAAAGTTCCCACTTTTATACTTCCGCGTATACACAACACATCAAGTTACTTCTTGATACTTAACGATAAAAGATCCCACTTTTATCCTTCCGCGTATACACAACACATCAAGTTACTTCTTGATACTTACGCGCACTGTCTCAGAACAGCTCACCGTCCATTTTCGAACTCTCCGACCGTTACAACACAACGACCGTTACAATACAAAACGACCGTTAACGCTCCACTCTTCTTCTCCAAATTCTCCCAAAGTTCAATTCGTTGGCTGAAACTTTGCTTTCGGTTGCCAGATTCTTCTGTCGTAACACTGCCCCCTTCCTAGGTCTTGTTCGTCCCGAACAATTCTGGATTCCAAAGTTTCTTCAGTTCTTCGATGAAACGGGGCCAAACGATCCACGTGAACCATCTTGCACTTTGTAGCTGGACATCGACGAATGCGATATACCACGTCTGTGTCAAAATGAAAGCGAATCTCATTATGACGTAGATTTCTTTTCTGACTGAAGCCTCGTCCACAAACATAATACGTGTAAGGCCTATAGCCCTTGTGAACACGTTTATGTCTCTGCAGGGAGAAGAATCGACTAAGAGTTTTCGTGCAAAACCTGTAAAAAGTTTTCTTCTTTGTCGAAAGTTTTCTTCTTTGGATTTTTACTTCTATCAACAGTAACAAGGAATGAAAGTCATTAGTGACATAAAATCTAGGGAGGAGTTTCATCCTCCAGTCTGACCCTTTTGTCAGTTGACTTTCACTTAATTCAGAACTGTCGTGATGAACCTTCAGCCATATTTCACATGATTCAATTTGATCCCCAAGGTGCTTCACAATTATATCAGCTCCATAATTCTTTTTAGCGCTTCGGTCCATCTCTTCCTCCCATACTCTTGCTAGAACTGCAGCTTCTAATCCGACAACCTTACCTGTTTCTCCTGTATAAGTGAAATCAGTGATGTGTCGGGCTGCTAGCAATATTTTTTCTGTTTTTCCTTCACATAGCCAGCTTGCAACATCTTCAGATACTCCTTGTTCTATTAACATGTTACGAAACTTGTTCAAAGCATTGCCGTTATGCAGAACCTTGCAGACACGTGATGCTTCATCTACCCTATTATCCACAATGTTCACCAAATGCAGAAGTTCTCCTCCTAACTCTTCGACGAGCTCTTGCAGTTCCAAGGATCCGTTACCAAGGAAACACTGAACAGCTTCCATCACTTCCAGAGAGTTGTCAACAGAGTTTTCAAGAGGTGAATCCATGTTGCCGATAACAGCTGAACAACTCAAACTCTTCATTCCACGAGCTTGTGATGCTGCAACCATTTTCTTAACTAAATCAACAGCAACATCTTCTGTACTGATGAGATCAATAGCTCCTTTTCCGAATTCAACATCATAAACCAAAGCACACACTCCTTCAGCCAGCTTTTTGGACACAATTGAGCATCTCATTAGAGGAACGCTATCTACGGTAGCCGTCAGATCCTTGCAGCGGTAAATCTCCTTATCTGTTGGCACCAGCTCCTCTGTCTGTCCTACGATGCAGCATCCGACGTCTTCCATCATCTGCTCGATTTTATATTTAGTGCAGTCGACTGTGAAGCCAGGGATGGATTCCAATTTGTACAGAGTATCTCCCGTCAATTGGAGAGCACGACCGGAGATCATAGGGACCTTGAGACCTAAAGCAGCAAGTGCAGGAGCCAAGACAAGACTCACTTTGTCGCCGACACCTGTGCTGTGTTTATCTACCATCCGATGGCGCCACTCGGGTCTCCAGCAAAACACATGACCCGAGGAGGTCATAGTTGCTGTTTCTTCGGAATTCACTTTCTTGGAGCTCTCATTGTAATTAGCCAGGGAAACATCAGTCATGATTGCCAAATTGTTCATTCTGGAGATCAGCGACGAGTTTTGTAACATGATATTGTCCACTTTAGAGCTCTTGTAGTCGTGATAAAACTTTTCTATATCCTTATAATCTAAATGGTTATAATGTCCAAATCTGCACATTGACTGTTCAGAAAAGAAATTCAGCGTGGCTACGTTGAAATTATCTGAGGGATTCACTTCTCTCTGATCGTAACTCTGAGGCTTAGTTTCATCCAGAAAGTTAGTCTTTGAAGTACTGTCTCTGCCTGAAGCTCCTTTACTAGCATCACCTGTTACGCTTCTAAGCCATTCTTCGGAATTCTTCTTTCTTAAATCCCCACTTTCTATAAACGATTCGAGTGTGGCTATATGCTTCGGTAAAATCTCTCCGACTTCCCCGGTAACGTCGAATGGCACTTTGTTTCTATGATGAATGGACGCCTCTTCTTTACTCGGACCACTCTGCGAAACGTAAACTCTGTTTCGTTCCCCCTCATTACCACTCGTTACTCTGCCTTTGCGATAATTGTCCATGACGCATTTTGCTGACGGCGAGGAATAGAATACCTTTCGTGTGGATCTCTCTTCAGATCGTGACAGACTTGTATACCTAGGTATTTTGAAGTGCAAAGCGTACTGTATAGTCTCACCGCTCTCTGATCTGTGTGATTGTTCTTCACAGTTCCTAGACATGTCACCAGCGACATAGACACTCTGCCATGCATTACCAGTAGTTGCGTGGTCAAAGGCATTATCTGCGCTATCTCTACGATTCTTGATTTCCAGTAGCAGATCCACATTTTTATATGCGTTGCCTTTCTCTTTTTCTTTTCCATGTTTACAATCTAACTTAACACTATCAAGATCATCTTTTTCACTGACAAATTCAACATTTAAACTATTGCATTGTCTATTGAGTTCGGTTTTATGATCCTTGAAGTGATCAATAATCTTACCAACTCGAGAAGCCACTTCAGCTCTCATCTCAGTATTTTGTGCGGCCAGGTCACCTATTTTATTTCTCAACTCATTATTTTGTGCGGCCATTTCGGCTTTCAAATCATCTTTTTGAGAAACTATCTCAGTTCTCAACTCATTATTTTGTGCGGCCATTTCGCTATTTTGACTTTTAATGTCATTCATCTGTGTAGCCATATCAGTCACCTGGTCACCTATTTTATCGCTTTGGGCAGCTATATCGGCTTTCAAGTCATTTAACAACTTTACTAATTCATCCATACTTCTAGTTAACGGCATTCAATAAATTATCCCGCTTCTGACACCAAATGTTGCGGATTACAAAAATGGATAGCCGCTGAGCGTGAGTATTAAAAGCTATATTTCAAAACCAAATTCAATACAAGGTAAATTGTTACAAAGGAAATATGGATGAAGTATCTTATTAACAAATCAACTATTAACATGCACAAGTCATCAATCTTCACGTAGAGCACACAACATCAGCTCTGTGTATTTTACTAAATACTACCTTTTACTTGATTTACCAGGTCACCCGAAGATCTTCACTCGTAAACCAATTCTCGTCCTGTGCTAATAACTTTTCACACACTAGCCGAACAAAAAGACAGTCCGTGTAGACATTCGAAGTTAGCCATAAAAGTTCCCACTTTTATACTTCCGCGTATACACAACACATCAAGTTACTTCTTGATACTTAACGATAAAAGATCCCACTTTTATCCTTCCGCGTATACACAACACATCAAGTTACTTCTTGATACTTACGCGCACTGTCTCAGAACAGCTCACCGTCCATTTTCGAACTCTCCGACCGTTACAACACAACGACCGTTACAATACAAAACGACCGTTAACGCTCCACTCTTCTTCTCCAAATTCTCCCAAAGTTCAATTCGTTGGCTGAAACTTTGCTTTCGGTTGCCAGATTCTTCTGTCGTAACAATATAGTATTCCGTGTTTTTGACAGAAACAAATGAGCTTTATATCTTTTTTTTATTTGATTTTCTAGTGTAAAGTTAACAGATTATTTAATATTTTATCACGCTTTTTGTTTTAACTGCGAATGCAAATCACTCGATAGATAAGTGTAATATTCGCTAGATATCTTTGCTTATCATTTCAAATCACGGACTTAAAAGAAACTTTTTTTTAAAGCAAGAATTATAAAATATAAAACATTCATTAATATTTTTTTCGTGCAATGAGCTTAATGGCAGACGCAATCTGTTCATGAATATCCCACGAATGTGATTTCGTATTTAAAAAAAGACACATCATTATTGTAATTGAAATATCAATAATTGAAATGACATGATAAAAGATCCAAACAAATGTGGTTTAACTTATTTTGATTGAAATCAGGAAGAACAATACGATTTGATGGGATAATTTTTTTTTTCTTATGTAAAGAGTAATTTAAATTATTCGCTGCAATGACGAAAAATAATTAAAAATCTCTTAACTCATAACTGGCTCTAGTTGTGAAAGAATGCTACGAAAGGATTTCATTTAGAAAAAATGTTTTGTACGTTTTGTAAATTAATTAATAATCTATGTTCTGGGGCAAGAAGTATTGAACTTTAAAATTGGATACTTCAAAAAATTCATTTCAAAAATTTATAATATATAATATTTAAAAACAACCACATTTTTTTGCCCACTTAATGTCGCAGAAGCCATCATAAATAAATGTCATCTTATTATACAATAGCCGTAATTCCGGGCGAGCCAGCGTGATCTCAACGGTGACAGAAATTATCTTTTTCTCCATTGTTCCGCGAGTACTTGAGCGATCGGTCCCAAATTTGGTGGGGTGGTCCACCTACTTCTAGTCCTCTTATGGCAACCGATCGGTTCCTAGTTGCCGTGGGTCGGGAGTGATCCCTTGGAAAGTGTCGGAAATTTTTGGGGAAGTGCCATATTATTTTGGAGGAAGTGCTTTCCTTATGAATGGAGTACTACATTATCGACAACAGTTGTGACTGGAGTACTACGTCATCAACAACAGTTGTGACTGGAGTACTACGTCATCAACAACAGTTGAGACTGGAGAACTATGTTACCGACAACAGTCGTGACTGGAGAACTACGTTATCGACAATTGTTGTGACTGGAGTACTACGTTATCGACAACAGTTGTGACTGGAGTAGTACGTCATCGACAATAGTTGTGACTGGAGTAGTACGTCATCGATAACAGTTGTGACTAGAGTACTACGTCGTCAACAACAGTTGAGACTGGAGAACTACGTTATCGACAACAGTCGTGACTGGAGTACTACGTTATCGACAACAGTTGTGACTAGAGTAGTACGTCATAGACAACAGTTGTGACTGGAGTAGTACGTCATCGACAACAGTTGTGACTGGAGTAGTACGTCATCGACAACAGTTGTGACTGGAGTACTACGTCATCGACAACAGTTGTGACTAGAGTAGTACGTCATCGACAACAGTTGTGACTGGAGTAGTACGTCATCGACAATTGTTGTGACTGGAGTACTACGTTATCGACAACAGTCGTGACTGGAGAACTACGTTATCGACAATTGTTGTGACTCTAGTACTACGTTATCGACAACAGTTGTGACTGGAGTAGTACGTTATCGACAATAGTTGTGACTGGAGTAGTACGTCATCGATAACAGTTGTGACTGGAGTAGTACGTCATCGATAACAGTTGTGACTAGAGTACTACGTCGTCAACAACAGTTGTGACTGGAGAACTACGTTATCGACAACAGTCGTGACTGGAGAACTACGTTATCGACAATTGTTGTGACTCTAGTACTACGTTATCGACAACAGTTGTGACTGGAGTAGTACGTCATCGACAACAGTTGTGACTGGAGTAGTACGTCCTCGACAATAGTTGTGACTGGAGTAGTACGTCATCGATAACAGTTGTGACTGGAGTAGTACGTCATCGATAACAGTTGTGACTAGAGTACTACGTCGTCAACAACAGTTGTGACTGGAGAACTACGTTATCGACAACAGTCGTGACTGGAGAACTATGTTATCGACAATTGTTGTGACTGGAGTACTACGTTATCGACAACAGTCGTGCCTGGAGAACTACGTTATCGACAATTGTTGTGACTGGAGTACTACGTTATCGACAACAGTTGTGACTGGAGTAGTACGTCATTGACAATAGTTGTGACTGGAGTAATACGTCATCGATAACAGTTGTGACTAGAGTACTATGTCGTCAACAACAGTTGTGACTGGAGAACTACGTTATCGACAACAGTTGTGACTGGAGAACTACGTTATCGACAATTGTTGTGACTGGAGTACTACGTTATCGACAACAGTTGTGACTAGAGTAGTACGTCATCGACAACAGTTGTGACTGGAGTAGTACGTCATCGATAACAGTTGTGACTAGAGTACTATGTCGTCTACAACAGTTGTGACTGGAGAACTACGTTATCGACAACAGTTGTGACTGGAGAACTACGTTATCGACAATTGTTTTGACTGGAGTACTACGTTATCGACAACAGTTGTGACCAGAGTAGTACGTCATCGACAACAGTTGTGACTGGAGTAGTACGTCATCGACAACAGTTGTGACTGGAGTACTACGTCATCAACAACAGTTGTGACTAGAGTAGTACGTCATCGATAACAGTTGTGACTAGAGTGCTATGTCGTCAACAACAGTTGTGACTGGAGAACTACGTTATCGACAACAGTCGTGACTGGAGAACTACGTTATCGACAATTGTTGTGAATGGAGTATTAGTTATCGACAACAGTTGTGACTGGAGTAGTACGTCATTGACATTAGTTGTGATTGGAGTAGTACGTCATCGATAACAGTTGTGACTAAAGTACTATGTCGTCAACAACAGTTGTGACTGGAGAACTACGTTATCGACAACAGTTGTGACTGGAGAACTACGTTATCGACAATTGTTTTGACTGGAGTACTACGTTATCGACAACAGTTGTGACTAGAGTAGTACGTCATCGACAACAGTTGTGACTGGAGTAGTACGTCATCGACAACAGTTGTGACTGGAGTACTACGTCGTCAACAACAGTTGTAACTAGAGTAGTACGTCATCGACAACAGTTGTGACTGGAGTAGTACGTCATCGACAACAGTTGTGACTTTAGTACTACGTCATCAACAACAGTTGTGACTAGAGTAGTACGTCATCGACAACAGTTGTGACTGGAGTAGTACGTCATCGACAACAGTTGTGACTGGAGTACTACGTCATCGATAACAAGTGATGTGTGGCTTTTTCCTTATTGATTTCAGGAACAGCAGCGATGGTTCTTTCAGTCACCTCTTCTTTCGATCATCCTGCACGAGGGAGGTCTTCGAAGTTCTGCCGTCCTTCTCTGGATTTGCGCATCCATTCCTTAAGAGTGCCATATGAACAGGCATGATATCCATATACGTATGATAAACCGGCATGAATTTTCCCCCCATCGTAACAAAGCTGCATCCTTATGAATAAAGTCTTTCCTCCTCTTTAGTAGGCTCCATAGCAACAACGTACAGATTTCGCAGACCGAATTTTACGTGTCGTCAGCGAACAGAAAATGATGATATGGCCTTCGTTTTTAACACGTAATGACAAGTTTAGACAAGCTTTCAAACAAGTCGTAGCTGGTTAACTTAGAAGGAACGAGTGAAAATCTTTAGACACGTGTCAAGAATTTTTTGAACTTCCTTGGTATTAGAGATTGATTTTTAATGTATTAACTTTAAGAAGTGTTTGGCTGGTCAATGGAACTTAAATTTTTCCAACCCCCCCCCCCCTCAAAGCCATTTTATTTACTACAGACCTGTCTGTCCTGAGCTACAGCTGCTACATTTGGCCACTGTAGGCCAATTCTAGCAAGATCCTATTTGACATTGTCTGCCTATCGCTTCCTAGGTCTTCCCCTTTTCCTGAAGCATTTAAGTACACTGTTCATAATCCTGTTTGCCAATTTGCAGCTATGGATACAGGCAGCATGGCCAAACTAACGCAGTATCTCTCTGCACAAAATGTTGCTCAAAGGAGGTTGATAACGTTTTCTTCAAACCTCATAATTAATTACAAAGTCGAACCACCTAAAGCACAAGATACTGCGCAAACATCTGGAATCAAAGGCATCAAGGTTCTTGTTGCCTTTGATTCTAGATTACGTTGTTGCTATGGAGCCTACTAAAGACGAGGAAAGACTTTATTCATAAGGATGCAGCTTTGTTTAGAAAAGATCAATGTTTCGCTACCATAACTATTATACAGCCTAATTTTAGTCTTTTTTTACACGCATATTTTTCTACATCCTCCATAGATTCTTAAAAGTCACAGCGGAAATTCCTATATTTATCTCATGTCGCACATAACCAGAATCTGCTATGTAGCTCCCAAGATAATTAAACGGAAGTACTTACTCAAGAGTGAAGCCATTCAAAGCAAATGCAGGACCATCTGTCTTACCAATTTTGATCACTTCAGCTATTTTTCTGTTTATCACCAAACCTACTCTATTGAAAGTCTGATCAACAACCATAATGAAAGAATTCATCTCACCAACATCATTAGCCAACAGGGCCAAATCATCTACATACTCTAAATCAGAAATTATGAAATATAGAGACCATTGGTATGATCTAACGATAAACCACAAATTATGTCCCTCAACAGAGTTAAAGCTGTTTTGAAATCTATAAAGTTAGTAACCACAGGTTTCTGAAACTCTAAACATTTCGCAAGAATCTGCCTAAGTGAAAATATTTGATCAATGCATTCCCTACCACTTCTGAATCCAGATTGTTCATCACGCAATTGTCCATCAACCAAATTCTTAATTCTATTAAATATAATCATGCAAAGACTTTATCTGGAACATAAAGAAAACTAATTCCCCTATAATTATCGCAAGAACTGCGATCACGTTTTTTTTAAAAATTCGGGACAATAGTAGCTCTAGTAAAATCCTTAGGAACAACACCTTTATCAAAATAATATTTAAAATTTCAGTTAGCCACGTGACAACACAAATGTTCCCAGCTCTAAGCATTACAGTGGTGATTTCACCCACCCCTGGGGATTTATACAATTTTAATTTATAGATAGACAAAGCGACTTTAAAATGCAATATAGGGCCAACATTAAAACCAGTAATGCATCTATCCTTATTACAAACAGTGGGAGTAGAAATAATCACATTATTTAGAACTTCTCTGAAATGCTCAGCCCATCTAGCCATCACAGAATCATCACCTTCAACTACCTTGCCATGTTTATCCCTCAATCCCTATGTACCTGTCTATTTCTTCCCTCATAAAACATTAACAATCTGGTACAACACCCTGCTGTTGTGCTGTCTAACTGCTTCCTCTGATTTGTCAGCCAAGCTATCAAGCCAAAGATTCTTATCAGCTATTAATTGATCCTTTACCCGTTATTAAGCTCGTTGTAATGTCGCTGTTAGGACTAGTATGTGTTGATTCATATTAATCCTTCAGTTCCTTCTTTCAGAAATAAGCTCATAGCCTTATCAGTCAAAAAACTTTACCTCCTATGTTCCTTTTTTTCCAAAAAACAGTACTATTAGTTTCAAGAAAATCATGTTTTAAACTCGTCACATCCTTTCTCAACTTCAGCATTAGGCAAACCATGATTGTCATAAGGACTAAGTAGCCTATCATAGTATGTACTATCATAGTATGTACTATATCTGGATCTTTCAAATCTTCAATGTTGAAAGTAATTCTGTTAACATTTGTACAACATTTCTTAGGTTTTAGTTGCAACACTTTTAACCAGGTAATGGTTGGGTTGGGTTGTTTTACCTCTGAGCGGCACTTTTTTGCACACCATGGGCTAAATGGCCAGGTCACATGGACCCCGAAGGCTCAGAGAAGGTTGGGGAAGAGGACCCACTGGAACAGCTGTTGGGAGACAGATGGTAGCCTCCCGTCAAGGCCATCCAGCGTGTTCTTTAACGTGCACAGGGTATGGCTTCCCGAACACGAGGCCACGGCTTAACGTCCCATCCGACGGACGGCGGTCTTTCCAAGCCCATCGGTGTCCCCTACTGACCGTGGGTAGGGCGGGGATTTTTGCGGAGACAAATCTCAACGCTGACACAGCTGGGACCCGAACCTGGGAACTACAGATTACGAGCCTGGCGTGCTACCGACTGAGCCACCCCCGCCCCAGGTAATGGTCAGAATCTATTTCGGCTCCCCTGTATAATCTGGTATTCCTAACTAAACTTATCAATTTGCTCTTAATTGAAATGTAATCTATCATATTCCTGTCACATCAAGTGAACCCCATGTGTATTTCAAAATTTCCCGGTGTTAGTAATATGTGTTAGTTATTCACAAACCCTTAAGTTTACTTACCCTTTGGAGACTTGCTTAGCACTGAAGTCATCTAGTACAGGAAATATCTCTTTTCTTGACAGAATTCAAAATATCCTGAAATTGTTTCTAAAACATATCTTCTCATTTTCAACCGAGTTTTCTGTGGGAGTGCAACAACAGATGTCATTCAAATGTTCAATTTTTGTTTTAAATTTAGCTGTAAGAAATTTTAAATTAATGCATTCATGTCCTAAAAGAGCATCACTGGCATGTCTGCTCAGAAGCAAACCAAGACCTTGGAGATGCTTTCCATCCTCCTTCCTTGAAAAGAGAAATTTAAAATAAGTTTTAAGTATCTGACCTTTACCTGCCTCTGGTCTTTTTCAAACACCGATTCTAACGCTGAAATTCTTGTGTGAGGACATCAGGAGAATAATCTCTATATAACATTCTCACGTTCCACGTACCAGCAGACAGAAAATGATTAGTAGGATTTTTAAAGAAACTACATTTATTGAGAGAGGTAGAGCCAACAATGTCAAACAGCCCCGCAATTGCAGGCATTGAGCAAAGCTCAGTTCCCCCACCACCAAAGGCTGAACCTACCCGAGGACCCTTTCAAGAACCAGAATCTAGATAGAATATGACCTGCCTGAGACACATTACTCCAGTGTAAGATTGGCGATTCCGAGGTACCTAAGTGAGAGTTCAGGTGCCTACAATGGCCTCTAATCAGGATTATCTACCAGCTGATATAAGGTATCCTGTGTCTTTGTTCACTTAATGCTGGCAACCCACAGGCAAACAGAAAACACAGTGGCAGATTCTCCCTCATCAGAGGCCCATCAGTGCAACAAGTATAGGATTCATAATCAAACTCAAAGCCGTAAACCAGTCCAGTCTAGTAGATGTGAATAGTCAGCACCAGGTCCCTGTGACCACTCCTCAGCAGGACAGAAAAAAAAGTGGTCATAAATGACCAGATCATTAAGCCACACTGATCTGGCAACCCTCTCCTTCCGTTCCCTTCCAAAAGAGAAGATCTCTTTTGAAAGGTAGTAACGGCCTGCACCACGAGAAGGTGGGGTCGGACATTAAAAGCTAAACCTGGACGGTTTTATGCATCATCACTAGGGATTGGTACACAGCTCTCCTTCCAGTTCAGCCTAGCTCCCTGAAAATTCAATTTCATTTGAAGTATATTTAGTGTTAGTATAATTCAAGTCCAATAAGTTGTTTTTGGTAATTCGATGATGTGAAGGCTTTTTTCATTGTCCATGAAGGCAACTTTTCTCAGTGGTCGCCTATTTTACTATAACGGCAGTTCGGTTGCTTTTCCTCTGAGAAGCACTTTTCTTTTTTTTCATAAAATGGGCTAAACGGCCAGGTCACAAGGACATTGATTCCTCAGAGAAAGGTGGATTAGGAGACCCACTTGACAGCTGTTAGGAGACAGATGGGAGAGTTTCGACAAGACTAATCAACGTGTTCTTTAATATGTAAAATGTATGGCGCTCCTACACAAGGGTTCATGGTTTAATGTCCCATCCGACGGACGGATCCCTTTACAAGCCTTTGGTGTACACTTTCTTACCGAAGTCAGAGAAGAGAAAATCTTATCACAGAGAAAATTGGGATTCGAAATTGGAAACAGCAAGGTGCGATCTAACACACACCCCAACTTAGAAGATTTGGGTTGTTTTACCTCTGAGCCTCCCTTTTTTTGCTCATAATGGGCAATGTGGCCAGTTTACAAGGAAAATTTTTGCTCAGTGAATGTTGGTTGTTTTACCTCGGATTAACACTTTTTTTGGACACAATTAACTAAATTGTAAAGTCACAAAGACTAAAAGTGCTCAGAGAAGGTTGGGGATGGGGAATCACTGGACAGCTATCAGGTGACAGATGATAAAATTCCATCAACACCATCCAGCATGCTCTTTAACATGTACATGTGGCCACGGCTTAACGTCTTAACGTCCCATCCGATGGACGGCGGCGTTTCCAAGTCCATCGCTGCCCTCTACTAACCGTGGACAGGACGTGCAATAATGCGGAGATCGAACCTAGAAACTGCAGATTACGAGCCTGGTGCACTACCGACTGAACTACTCCACGTAGGAGGAGTTAAAATATGTGAATAAATGTAACGTGGAAATTTCAGAAAAAAAAATCCCAACTTAATTCGATCTCTGTTTATCTCGCGACAGGTATTCGTGACGTAAAGGGAAAAGTAATTTTCAAATGTAACGAGAGAAGCCTCGGCCTTCATTTTTTTAATGAGCCGCATCTGTTAAGGCTTAAAACAGACGCATTTCCACAGCTCAAATGGAATTAGAATCGCTTTCAAACTAACCTTTGAAGTTGCCAAAATCCACGCGTTTGCGTGTAGTTAGTAACTGAAGAAGACAGATGCGATACTTTTTATAAGTACGAGTGACGAAAATCATTTTCCCCTTCGTTACGTGTCAGCACAATCAGTAACTGTAGCGAACGTGGCAAAATCTTCGTAGCCAATCACAATCTTCCACGTAAGCAAGTCTTGGAATTATTCGCGTAAACTTTCCCCGCCGTGTGGGACACTTTATGAGTCAAGCTGCATCCATCCTCATGGCTTTCAAAGATGCTCAGCTTCCATCTTTCCACCCTGTTACAAGAAGAGGAGGAATGACACGAGTCTAGTGTCACGTGCGCGGAAATTACTCCTCTTCCGCCAACGCGTAGTGGTCCATCTTGCTAAGTATACCTACGCGTATAAACACAACGCTCGCACACATACTGGCATCACCACGTGTCTACGGCATTGTACGTTGACAGACGAAGCTGTTGTCTGTTCCGGAAAATCCGGGGTGTCCTTGGAACACGACTCACAGTGGACTTAATTTAGCATCCTCGCCATCCTTAACCCATTTTGTAGCGACCTACAATAAAAATGCTATTTTTTTCCCTCTATTTGTCTTCTGGTGATTATTCTTTTAATGCAAGGATTTAAAGACAAGTTGCCTCAGACTCTGTTGGCGTTTTCTGTGTGGAGTTTTTTGTTGCTTTTTTTGGTTGTTTCTCGAAGTATGTTGCAATGTGAATATCATTATATATTAAACACTGATGTACACTATGTTATCAAAAGTATTTTGACACTTCCATGTTAAGTGAATAAAAAGACAATTTTTTCTCAGCACAACTTTGACAATAAGTTTTTTTTATCGAAAAATATGCAGATTAAGCCAATTGAAACGGACCATGACTTTCTAGCAGTGGGAAAGAAACTCTCAAAGTTTTCCTGTAAGGATGATATTAGTATCACGTAAAATGTATTAAATGGCAAATTTCTAAATCGCAGGATTGCAGAAATCAGGGAAAACTCCGGAGGGGGGGGGGGATAGAAATTCGAACTTCAGGTCTTCTTATTTGAAATCTCAAACTTGTCCATCTGCTTTGAAATCCAAAACAGTTCTCTTTGGGTAATTTTATTTTAGTCCCAAAATATATGTTCGATACTAAAAGTAAATTTAAAAAGCAACTCTAAAGTTTCATTGCATATCAAATATCATTTCAACTTTTCTTGTCCTGTGGAATATTTTGCTAATTGGGAACCCTACTTAGGTCTTATTCTCAGAACCTATCGAAATTAAATCTTGGGTGAATACATGGCAGAGGTGGACACACCATGCGATTTACAAAAGGTTCCGTGCAAAAACAGTGTAAGAAACTTCGAAGAATCTTACAAAATGTAAAATAAAGTGTTCGTTGTTAAAAGTACTTTTGGAACACATTTATTTTTCTTGTATTTTACTTCTCGGTGGTAAACTTTTATATTAACTCCTTAAATTTTTAGTACTCCATAAATTTCACGTTTTTGTTATTACAGTGAAGATGTTACAAGAGCACTTCTTTTATTGGCCATTTACACTTCGACTGGGAACGCATTTCCTTGTTCGAATTGCCTTATTAAAGTTAAATTTTCTTATGGAAACTTGGATTCTCTTATGCATTTTGGACATGGAATAAGCGACAGCGAAATTTTGCTTTTTTATAAAAAGAAATTGAGAGTATAAAACGTAAAAATGCCGGACACAATTAAAAATGAAATTACCATCTACCAGTGTCATGCGCAGCCCAAAAAACCACGATGGGCAGAAAATATATATGAACGTTACGCTGGGACGGGGGTAGGTCAGTCGGTAACGCACCAGGCTCGTAATCTGCAGTTCCCAGGTTCGAGTCTCAGCTGGGCCAGCGTTGAGGCTTATCTCCGCAAATCTCCCTGCCCTCGGTCAGTAGGGACACCGATGGGCTTGGAAAGGCCGCCGTCCGTCTAATGGGACATCATACCACGGCCCCTGTAAACGTTAAAAAACACACTGGATGGCCTTGACCGGAGGCTAACATCTGTCTTCTAACAGATGTCCGGGGGTACCCTACCCCTAATCTTCTCTGAGCCCTCGGGGTCCTTGTGACCTGAACATTTACCATATCGTGCGCAAAAAAATGCGCAGAGAGGTAAAACAACCCAATGGACGTTATGCCGTGACGTCACAGCTTCGAACACAAGGTGGATCCCACCAGAAATCGTTTTTCTGTAGGTTGCAATTACAAGGCTAACAACAAATACAAAATTCATCGGTGGGAAAATATATTCTTTGACCTGTCTCGAAATTTTCAGAGTGGGCGGCATCCCAACTTGTCCACTCCATTCGCGTTCTACTAATAAATAAATAAATAAATAAATACCCTCTCAAGCAGCTGCTTGCCACAGAGGTCTGACAGGAGCCTGTCAGTTTATATGCCAGAGTAGCAGGTCTGAGAGGATGGCAAGACCTCAGCAGAAAAACAACACGCACAACCATGCCTTACCCGGGGCTCGAACCCAGGTCCCTTAGATCAGTAGCCATTGGTATAATGCATTTATGCAATTATCTTTAGAAGCCCTCACGCATGGGCTTTGGCAGAGGGAGGGGGAAATCAAGAGGGACAATTGTCTCCCCCACAGGATAAACTGATCACAAAATTAAATCATGTTAAATAATATTAGGTGTAGTAATAATTAATATTTTTTTTCTTAACGAAATTTCATTTTTTTTTCGGAAGCACATCATTTATTTTTATTTATTAATATGGGAAAAAAACTTATTTACAAGTATTTTCAATAATATGTTTTGCTTTCTTTTCGTTTATCTCTGGGCGTTCTTAGTTATATTACCCCCCCCTCCTCCCTGGAAAAAAAATTCTTGTTTACCGACACCCATGCTCCCACAAAGAAAATTGGCAAATGCGGAGATTTATCATGAATGTAAATGATTTTCTAAGATGTTATTACTATTTCCCTTTTTTGGGTCCTTATTTTTTTTTATTTATTTAGTCTTAAAAATTAATCATTTCCATTTAAAATAAGACCATGAGAAACAGTAATTTATTTTTTAGTATCAGCCATGCGCGATAATGTCCATAATGATAATGGATATAATATGCATAGAAATGAATATTTAAGCCATTGATATTATTTTTATGCTGAAAAAATATTTTTCGCGCATTTTTAATATTTCATTTTTTGATTATGAATGCATTTCTACTTTACGACAATTCCTAAAGAAACGTTTGTGTGAAAACATATTATTTAAAATCACAAGAAAGCGATAATTCGCTTATGACGAAGATCTTGGCACAGAAGTCTTGAATTGTTAGTTTTCTGCCAACGAAACACACAGGGAAAAGATCTTTTGTAAAGTTAAAAAAAAGGAAACATTTGTGTCGATCAGAAATAAGTTTCGTTGTAAAGAATCACAGGATGTGTCCTGTAGACATGGACTGGGTAGGGTTGTTTTACCTCTGAGCGGCACTTTTTTGCACACCTTCGGGGTCACATGGACCCCGAAGGCTCAGAGAAGGTTGGGGGAGGGGACCCACTGGAACAGCTGTTGGGACACAGATGGTAGCCTCTCCGCCAGCTGGGACTCGAACCTGGGAACTACAGATTACGAGCCTGACGCGCTACCGACTGAGCCACCCCCGCCCCTGTAGGCATGGAACTCATGAAATAATGAGCTGAAAAAAAATGGTTTTTGCCGTGAGTGGGATTCGAACCCACGTCTCCTGGAAACATGCCAGTTATGCTATCGCTACACCATCATCGGCTAAACGTGGTTTCAGTGATGGTGCGGCGGTAGCATAATTGGCATGTGTCCAGGAGACATGGGTTCGAATCCCACTCACGGCAAAAAACAATTTTTTTCAGTTCATTATTTCAGAATTAAGTTCATTTTTTCGGAGTTTTTTGATATTCGTTTCAGTTACTAATTATTTATCTTAATCTTCAGTTCGATTAGAGATCTTAATCTTTTATTTCAGTTAGAGATCTTAATTTCATATCAATGATTTTAATCATCATTTTTGTTTAAAACTAATCTTCATTTTAGTTAGAAAACTCAATATTTATTTTAAATAGTGAACTAAATGGCCATTTTAATAAAGATATTAATTTGTATATTAGTTACAGATCTTAATCTTCATATTAGTTAGAGAATTCAATCTGCTTTTGGAGATGAATCTCTTTTCAGTTCGAGTTATTAATCTTCATATTAGAGCTTTGAATTTTATTTCTCTCACTGGTTTCCATAAATTAAGGAACAAATTAAAGAAACGAGATATTATAATACTCCGACGAAATAACTGCACAAAAGTCACGTATTGTATGTAAAATACGTCACAGAATTGAGGTATGGTATGCAAATGAATGGCAGCGATATTTGCAAAATCATCGAGGGTTAAAAGCGTACATTTTGAAGCTTTTATCCATCAGTTCTCCTGCGAAGTACAAGATGTTTTCGAGATATCAGATTTGTTGGGTGTGTCTACAAGACATCATTTCATAGATATTGCCAGATAGCATAATATAAGTCGTTCAATGGTTCCTGGACTTGACAGAGACTCCAACGAGGATCGAATGCATCCAGACGATTCAGTTGTGAAAGACGAAGAGAAACAACCGAAAGGGAGGACCTTTATATGGTGTTCTGCGACCGGAAGATCAGGATGTCGGACTTCACCAGGGCCACCACAAGTAAGGTCTGTTTGCACTTTGGGTCCGATGCGAAGTCCCTTTTAGGCTCTCCTTCTCAGATATTTTACAAGGGGTGGCTCAGTCGGTAGCGCGCCAGGCTCGTAATCTGTAGTTCCCAGGTTCGAGTCCCAGCTGGGTCAGCGTTAAGATTTATCTCCGCAAAATTCCCCGCCCTGCCCACGGTCAGTAGGGGACACCGATGGGCTTGGAAAGGCCGCCGTCCGTCAGATGGGACGTTAAGCCGTGGCCCCGTGTGCGGGAGAGACATACCCTGTGCACGTTAAAGAACACGCTGGATGGCCTTGACGGGAGGCTAACATCTGTCTCCCAACAGCTGTTCCAGTGGGTCCCCTCCCCCAACCTTCTCTGAGCCTTCGGGGTCCATGTGACCTGGCCATTTAGCCCATGGTGTGCAAAAAAGTGCCGCTCAGAGGTAAAACAACCCAACCCAACATTTTACAGGCGTTGTATTGTTGAAAGCATCACTTTGGAGAAGGCTGCTTACTGGCTTGAGTAGACCGTGGATCTCGCAACAGCTAGTGGAACGGCGATATCCACTACCACCATACACCAAAGTCTTCATAAAATGTGCATGTATGTAAGAAGTAAGAGTGTGTGTAAGTGTGTGTGTATGTCCCTGGCCCAATGCCACATGAGGGACCATCTAACTAGTATAGACATCATGTCAAGTGGAATCAAGAACAATAGCGATCTGTGCAGTTCATGATGAATTGAGATTTGCTCTCCACAGCGATTCGTGGTATCAGTCGATATGGAGCAAATCAGGAACACGCTATCATACTACAAATACACTGGTTTCCATATAGTTTCAGAATGGCATAAAATATCTTAGGTTAGAAACATTTTTCATCAAAAATATTACAGGAACTTATGCAAAAATGAGGTGTCAGAATGAAATGGACAAAGTTCTTTAATAAGGAGTGCGGTCACCCCTTACAGCAATGCAGGCACGATAGAGATGTTACATGCTGTTTATGATGTTGTGAATCAGCTCAGTAGGGAGTAAAGACCATTGTTCCTTTAAAACAGTAATAAGCTCCCCCTTTGTTTCAGGTGGCGGGTTGAGGACAGCAACACATCTCCCTAGAGCATCCCACCTAATAGGACGATAATACATCTTCACCATTGTCGTCTTTTCAATTGCCATCTGGTGAATAGCACTATTAACTGTATGACGCAGACAGACCGATCTCTCGACCTAAATCCTATAGAACATGCATGAGATGCCCTCTAGAGAAGGGTTGCTCCCCTGAACCCTGCTCCTGCAAGACTCCTGGAGTTTCGAAGTGCTTTGGAAGCGCAATGGAGATAGTATTCACAACCCTGCTGTACAGTCTTAACAGCATGACACATCGCTTCAAGTCCTGCACAGCGGTTAAGCGGTGACCACACTCAATATTAAATAACGTGGGCTATCTCAATTGACCTTTGACTTTCTAATATGTATCAATATTCATATATAATTTTTGGAAAGAAAAGTATTATTCTATTTTGCAACTGTTATTCCCGATTCGTATGCAATAGATCCAATGGGTCTTCGAGAAAAACCGGTTTTAAGATTTTTAATTTATGGAAACCAGTGTAGTTAATGATATATTTTCTACTGCGAAACGCAAATAGGCGCGGGGACGGCTCAGTCGGTAGCGCGTCAGGCTCGTAATCTGTAGTTCCCAGTTCGAGTCCCAGCTGGATCAGCATTCAGATTTATCTCCGCAAAATTCCCCGTCCTGCCCACGGTCAGTAGGAGACACCGATGGGCTTGGAAAGGCCGCCGTCCGTCGGATGGGACGTTAAGCCGTGGCCCCGTGTGAGGGAGAGCCACACCTTGTGCACGTTAAAGAATACACTGGATGGCCTTGATGGGAGGCTACCATCTGTCACCCAACAGCTGTTCCAGTGGGTCCCCTCCCCCAACCTTCTCTGAGCCTTCGGGGTTCTTGTGAGCTAGCCATTTAGCCCATGGTGTGCAAAAAAGTGCCGCTCAGAGGTAAAACAACCCACGCAAACGTGAAATATTTATGAACTTTTTAACCTGAAATTTTAGTAAGTCTTTAATTCATCTCGTTAGAGCACTAAAACGACTGATACTAACTATTATTACTACTAGAGATTAAGGGCGCAGTACCCAGAGCAGTATAACTTTAAGAAAACTTTTTGATAGTATATTTTAGAACGTCACTGTCGTTACACGTGTTGTCCGAACTAAAAATAACTATCATCAACTAAATGGTGCAAAAATGGCTGGAGGAAACATCGCTTTTGACATATTGCAGAAATGGCTATTTCTGCAATTGTTAGAAGACTTTTAACCAAAGTTCATATTACAAAAGACGAAGATGTCGTCCCTAACTAGGACGAACAGATTCAAAGCAGTTGGATATGACGTAGTGACATAATTGCTTACCTCCGAGTGTAGTTTTAATCTTGATTTTAGCCTAAGTAGTTTTGTAAAATTCACGGTACTTATAGCTTTTATAGGTTATTATTAACAGGTTGGGCTGTTTTATCTCTGAGCTGAAGGGACAGGGATGGGCTCAGTCGGTAGCGTGCCAGGCTCGTAATTTTCACTTCCCAGGTTGGAGACACGCCTGTACCAGCATTGTGATTTATCACCGCTAACCGTCCTCCTAGCCCTCGGTGTGAAAAGGGGCACCGATGGACATGAAAACAACGCAGTCCGTCAGATGGGACGTTAAGCCGTGGCTAGTAGATATGGGATACTCTCTGCAGGTTAAAGAACACTCTAGCTGTCCTTGTCGGGAAGCAACCATCTGTCTCCTAATATCTATGTAATGGATCCTCTTTCGCAACTCTCTTGAGCTCTTGGAGTCCTTGTGACCTGACTCTTTAGGCAACTGTGTGAAAAAAAAATGGCCATCATGGGTAAAACAATCAACCATATCCTACCACATAAATGTCAAATTCCTAGTTTGAACAGAATGTATAAAATATTATTATTTTTTATTTCGTAAATCGTCAAGCATTTGACGGTTAACAACACACTGGATGGTCTTGACGGGAGGCTACAATCTGTCACCCAAAAGTTGTTCCAGTGGGTCACCTCCTCCAATTAATATGACTAATGGAATATCAGGAAAATGTGATAGACTTATTTATTAATACTCATCCAAACAAACATATTTTTATGTTTTAAAGCGAAAAAAAATTAATATCTGCTAATAGACAGACGACAAAACAAAATGTCTTGTTTTTTAAAAAAAAATAAACAAAACACATGGTCTTATAAAAAACAAGGTCTTTACGCAAAAAAAATTAAGAAAAAAGGCAATGTTTTTTTTTAAATTTCGTCATAACTTGTTAATACAATAGGAAAGTCAGATAATCGAAAATCACCGAAATATTGTCTTAAATGTTAGTGATCAAATGGTTTTATTTTATTTCAATACTTCCATTCGCAAAAGTCAAGATGACCGTTTACATTTTGGGGCGGGGGTAGCTCAGTCGGTAGCGCGCCAGGCTCGTAATCTGTAGTTCCCAGGTTCGAGTCCCAGCTGAATCAGCATTCAGATTTATCTCCGCAAAACTCCCTGCCCTGCCCACGGTCAGTAGGGGACACCGATGTGCTTGGAAAGGCCGCCGTCCGTTGGATGGGACATTAATCCGTGGCCCCGTGTACGGGAGAGCCATACCCTGTGCACGTTAAAGAACACGCTGGATGGCCTTGACGAGAGACTACCATCTGTCTCTCAACAACTGTTCCAGTGGGTCCTCTCCCCCAACCTTCTCTGAGCCTTCGGGGTCCATGTGACCTGGCCATTTAGCCCATGGTGTGCAAAAAAGTGCCGCTCAGAGGTAAAACAACCCAACCCGTTTACATTTTAGTTGCTTAGATTTTTTTTTTTTCGGAGCGGAAGCAATCTTGTAATCCGTCACGGCACGAATGATTAATGAATGCAAAAACCTCTCTGGCATTCACAAACTTCAAAAGACGAAATGTCTCGATTACAAACTCTTCCATGAATGCGAACACTTGAGAAATTGAGGGATTTCTCACCTTTCGCTTCTCTCGGCGAATCAGAAAAGAAGTGGAATAAAAAACAACAACAAAACCGTACAAATATTGTACGGACATTGTATATTGTATGTTTTATAAGACCATGTGTTTTGTTTATTTTTTTAAAAAAACAAGACATTTTGTTTTGTCGTCCTATGAAGAAAAAAAGTTGGGACAGCGTGTAAGTAATTTGAAAGAGGGAAAGAAACAATCTTAGGAGTTACATATTCTGAAAAAAATTCATCGCTGACACAGCGAGAATCGAACCCGCATCTCTCTAGATTCATGCCAGAGCGCACTACCATTGTACCACGCCTCGGACAATGAAATTTTTCAGAATAAGACCCGCGTAAGATTGGCGTGGTCCAATGGTAGTGCGCTCTGGCATGAATCTTAAGAGATGTGGGTTCGATTCCCGCCATGTCGGCGATGAATTTTTTTCAGAATGTTTTAACTAATGTTTGAAGTCTGTCTCTACAAGTAATCTATGTATTTACTATGGATGGATTTTTAATCTTAGGAGTGTTTGACGTGGAAGTTTTAGAAAAAAAAAAGATCTCAGTTGGGAAGAAGAGAAAGAAAGTAAAATAATTTCCACTGGAATCCCTCTCTGTACTTTATTTAAAATGTACTCGTGTATCATTCAGGTGGAACGTTTTCCAAAACAGTGCGGCTTGTTACACGGAAAGTAAAAAAATTTTCAAGTTGAATTCTTTTACATCTGAGGGGCACTTTTGCATACACAATGCTCTAAATGGCCAGGTCACAAGGAATCGAAGGCTCAGAAAAGGTTGGGGAAAGAGATTCCCCCGATATCTGATGGAAGCCTTCCATGAAGGTCATTCAGTGTGTTATATGAAGGTCATACAGCGTGCGCCAGGCCAAGGCTATCTCGATATTTAATGCCATTACAGCCATTCTGATAACGTCTTGAATGAAGGTTTTTATTTAAATATATGTATATTAATATAATATTATTCCATATTTCTTTATGATATATCTAAAACATGGATATAATAAAAATATAATACATTTAAAGTAACAGAAAGTTAAAAAAAACCTATATATGTGTGCATATTTAATTACTGTTATCGACTGTTTTATTCATTTCTTAGGCATACGCTAAAACAAAATACATATATATATATACTCGATTCGTGACGTCATAGCCTTAAGTATACTGGTTTCTAAAATTAAGGAAAATCCCTATGTTAAGTCAATGGGAAGCTAACGTCAAAGCTCTATAACTTCTAAAATAAGTTTTTTTTGTGTTGAAAAATGTGATTGCAGATAAAGATCTCAATCAGTTATATCAACATCTCGATTTTTAACAATATTCGTTCAGTATTTAATGAGTAATGGAAATTTGAATATTTGACAACAGCAATGCTAGTCTTAAAAAACTTATACAAAACTGAATAGTAAAAGAATTCTTTACACAAATTTCTAAAATACAAACTTATTTTATTAAACACTTTGATACAATACTTATTACTAAGTTTTAATTAACTTCTGAAGTCAATTTTTGTGGCGGGCTATATTGTTAAATATTCAAACCTCCATAACTCATTAAATACTGAACGAATATTATTGAAAATCGAGATATTGATTTATTTGATTGAGATCTTTATCTGCAATCACATTTTTCAAAACAAAAAAAAAAAACTTATTTTAGAAGTTATAGACCTTTGACGTCATCTTTCCATTCACTTAACATAGGGATTTTCCTTAATTTATGGAAATCAGTGTATCTATTAGCCTACTATATCATAATGGGATCAGATGGGGCACTGAGAAAAAATTAATTTTCCAATATGTAGGTGTCGTAACTGAAGTTAGGTCTTTTAATATTCAACTGGGAACAATTATTTTTGAAAATTAAGTAATTAATTTTAAGATGTTCATCGATATTTAAATAAATTTTACGTAATTAAAATTAAATATCATTAAAAACTACAGAAATTAATCTTTATTTTTATTAATTTTTCCCAATTTTCTCAACGACTGTCGTGGCCTAGTGTATCTAGGTGTCTCTGACAGAGCTTGTCCTGTTTCCACACAGTACCACGGCTTAACTTACCATCCGACGGACTGCGGTATTTCTAAACTTCTAGTGTCCTTTTTCTCACTGAGAGCAAGGTGGGATTCAGAGAAGATAAATTCCAATTATGGCATTATTGATCTCTATTGAGACTGGATAATAACTCTGGCACTATTAGATCTCTATTGGGACTGGATAATAACTCTGGCACTATTGATCTCTATTGGTACTGGATAATAACTCTGTCACTATAGATCTCTATTGGGATTGAATAATAACTCTGGCACTATTGATCTCTATTGAGACTGGATAATAACTCTGGCACTATGGATCTCTATTGGGATTGGATAATAACTCTGGCACTATTGATCTCTATTGGGCCTGGATAATAACTCTGGCACTATTGATCTCTATTGGGCCTGGATAATAACTCTGGCACTATTGATCTCTATTGGGATTGGATAATAACTCTGGCATTATGGATCTCTATTTGGACTGGATAATAACTCTGGTACTATTGATCTCTATTGGGACTGGATATTACCTCTCGCACTATTGTCTCTATTGGGAGTGGATAATAACTCTGGCACTATTGATCTCTATTGGCACTGGATAATAACTGTGGCACTATTGAGCTATATTGGCACTGGATAATAACTCTGGCACTATTGATCTCAATTGGATTGGATAATAACTTTGGCACTATTGATCTCTATTGGGACTGGATAATAACTTTGGCACTATTGATCTCTATTGGGATTGGATAATAACTCTGGCATTATGGATCTCTATTTGGACTGGATAATAACTCTGGTACTATTGATCTCTATTGGGACTGGATATTACCTCTCGCACTATTGTCTCTATTGGGATTGGATAATAACTCTGGCACTATTGAGCTATATTGGCACTGGATAATAACTCTGGCACTATTGATCTCAATTGGATTGGATAATAACTTTGGCACTATTGATCTCTATTGGGACTGGATAATAACTTTGGCACTATTGATCTCTATTGGGACTGGATAATAACTCTGGCACTATTGATCTCTATGGGACTGGATAATAACTCTGGCACTATTGATCTCTATTGGTACTGGATAATAACTTTGGCACTATTGATCTCTATTGGGACTGGATAATAACTCTGGCACTATTGATCTCTATTGATACTGGATAATAAATCTCGCACTATTGTGCTCTCTTGGGACTGGATAATAACTCTTCCACTTTTGGGACTCTAGCTGGCATTCTACCGTCTGAGTCAACCTTTCGTCCTCACTGAGAAAAGTAAACAATTTCCTGTAACAGTTATTATTTGTATTTTAATTAATTTTCGAGATATTCATTCTTAAGAATGGCAACGTTGCTGGGAAACGTTTTAGCTTCGTAATTATAGATCGGTGAAAAACGAGATTCAGATAAATTATCTAGCGTAGTATTTTTTCTTAAAAAAACGTAAAAAACTGCAAACTGAAAAAAAAAAAGCTTTGAAAGAATTTGCATTCACATAACATAGAAGGGTTCCAATACTTCTCTGGGGTGGTCGTTGGCTCGTAATCTGAGTTCCGAGATTCGAATCCCAATTGTGCTAAAGTTGAGTTTATTTCCGCTAAACCCCACGCTGCCTTCTATAAGAAAGGGCACCACAGTGGGCGTAGAGCGGTAGCCGTCCACCAGATGGGACGTTAAGCTGAAACTCTATGTACAGTAGAACCATACCCTGTTCACACTAAAGAACACGTTACATGGTCTTCACTGCCACCTAACAGCTGTTCAGTGGGTACCCTTCCCTCAGTCTTTTATGAGCCCTTGGGATCCTTGTGACCTGGTCATTTAGCCCATTGTGTGCACAAAAGAGCCACTCAGTGGCGTAACTGGGTTGGGTTGTTTTACCTCTGAGCGGCACTTTTTTGCACACCATGGGCTAAATGGCCAGGTCACATGGACCCCGAAGGCTCAGAGAAGGTTGGGGGAGGGGACCCACTGGAACAGCTGTTGGGAGACAGATGGTAACCTCCCGTAAAGGCCATCCAGCGTGTTCTTTAACATGCACAGGGTATGTCTCTCCCGCACACGGGGCCACGGCTTAACGTCCCATCCGACGGACGGCGGCCTTTCCAAGCCCATCGGTGTCCCCTACTGACCGTGGGCAGGGCGGGGAATTTTGCGGAGATAATTCTCAACGCTGACCCAGCTGGGACTCGAACCTGGGAACTACAGATTACGAGCCTGGCGCGCTACCGACTGAGCCACTCCCGCCCCATCTAACAGCCATGCCTTACCCGGGACTCGAACCCAGGTCCCGTAGATCAGTAGCCAAGCGCGCTAACCACTCGGCCACGGGACAGCTTGCGTAACTAGGTAATTTGCCACCCGTGGCGAGTGATTGTTACTGTCGCCCCCTAGACCAGTGCCCTGCAGTGCATCAGTTTCGCCGTCTTCTGAGAAGAGGGCAACAAACAGGGAAAAAAATCGTAATATCCTTGAAATGTAGAACAAAAACCCTGAAATATTGCTTCTTAAAGACTATTTTGTCACCCTCTGGATTATAGCGCCAGCGGCGATCGTTTTACTTGCGCCTCCTCCTCCCCCGGTTACATCACTGCTCTGTGGTAAAGCGACCCAATAATACTTCTGTTATTATATTGTATATTTTTAGTTCTTGAGAATCTGATCTCTGAAACACAGTTACAAATCCTGTAAATAGAAGAGAAGATTTCAGGTTGAGTAAGTCAAAAAAAAAAACAGCATCCAGTTCGAATTATCTATGTAAATATTTGAAATATTTTCCCATAGCAACAATGGAAGCATAAATCATATTTTGCTACGGCAGATCTCTGTGAACTTTGCGTCGTGTGAGAGAACGTTCGCGGAGGTGACAGGTGGCTTCGTTCGTGAGATGGTGACACCAACCTAATGCATACAACCCGGACAATGCCACTTTATCAAAGAAAGAGACGAAGGAAATCGTGACGTAATATCACGGCCTTGTGTCCACATGCTCCTCCCCTACACTCTGAGCCAATAAATGGACATCCGTCTGGCTCTTTGATAAGGTCTGTTTCCTATATCTGGGTTCCTCCAGAGACAGCAATAGCTTCTTCCCACACGTGGAAAGAAAATCCTGTGGACAATATAGCTTTATTCTCAGACATTTCTTTTCGGTTGGTGCTCTTTATTCATGACTGAATCTGTCAATCACGTGGTTCCTCAGACTGATGGCTCGAAGTTACTCTTATACTTTCATTGAGCGCAATGGTTAGATTAGGTCCGTGCTCATTGGTGGTTAGACTCGAACACATTGGAGACTTGTTAATATAGAGTTTAGTTTGTAGAGGACGGAGTTGGCTCAGTCGGTAGCGCGCCATGCTCGTAATTTGTAGTTCCCAGGTTGGAGTCCCAGCACCAACTGGAGCAGCGTTGAGATTTATCTCTTCAAACATCTCTGCTCTCGGTCAATAAGAGATACCAATGGGCTTGGAAAGGCCGCTGTCTATCGGATGGGATGTTAAACGCTAAAAAAGCCTGTAAGGAGAAGACAGTGTCGAGAATGAGTGTTGTTTGATTGTTTCCCACATACGGAGTGACCCCGTATGTGGGAAAGCCATACACTGGGCACGTTAAAGAAGACGCCGGATGGCCTTGATGGGAGGCTACCATCTGTCTCCCAACAGCTGTTCAGCGAGTTATTGTGGCCTGGCTATTTGGCCCATTTTGTAAAAAAAAAGTGTCGCTTAAAGGTTACCCAGCTTTAGTTTTGTAGAGGATGGTGACTTATACGACATATGAGATAATGACAAATTATATGGTGGAAATATAAAGGAAACCCGATATGTCTTCAAAACTTGTTTTCTCCAATGTATGGAGCAGGGTTGTGTTCTTACCACCCCCGAGTATATTTTAGGGTGGCACACACACTAAGGGGCTGTGATTTTCTACTGCTGCCAAATCTAAGGCAAGTTCCCAGACCAACATCAAAATGAACACACTTTTAGCAATAATCGAAAACTAAGATAATTTCACAGGTAATAAAAACACAACATTTATTAACAGATCAATGTTCAGACGATTTTCACATTTGAATCCATCCTTCGGACATTTTTAACAGGCGCCCCCGGCGCGGCCGCAATTGATGGCTAAAGCCAATCCAAAAGTTAATTAATTCAGTCCAACGCTCAAAAGGTGAGCGGGCGATACACAGTAGATCCGTTCCATGCAGGCCGCGTAACAGTGACTAGTAACGTAATTGCGTGGGAAAGATTAACCAGATCAAAAGCGACTTATGACCCGACCTCGTTCAGTGCAGGCTGATCCCAGGAGACGACATTGTGGTTCGCCAGCTATGACAACTCTGCTGATTTCGCTCTACAGGGTTGGGTTGTTTTACCTCTGAGCGGCACTTTTTTGCATACTATGGGCTAAATGGCCAGGTCACATGGACCCCGAAGGTTCAGAGAAGGTTGGGGGAGGGGACCCACTGGAACAGCTGTTGGGAGGCAGATGGTAGCCTCCCGTCAAGGCCATCCAACGTGTTCTTTAACGTGCACAGGGTATGGCTCTCCCGTACACTCAGCCACGGCTTAACGTCCCATCCGACGGACGGCGGTCTTTCGGTCTTTCCAAACCCATCGGTGTCCCCTACTGACCGTGGGCAGGGCGGAGAATCGCTCTACAGGGACAAGTTGTTCACGTCCGTCCTGTGCTCGACTCCACGACGAGAATGTCCCACACTTTTGCGCCTTTTTCCGATGTACACTGTCCGGTTCCCTGGCAGAGGTCACCTACGATAATGCGTGGCTGTTCGTGATTGGCCAGTAGCCGAGGTGCGAATCTCAGATCCCCTCTGGCCAAAGTTGTTTACTAGGCATATCACGTAGTCCCTCTGCCATCTGAGGTTTCAGGCCCACTTTGGATGATTCTATGCCGTCGGCAGCGTTCTTCTTCTTCGAACTGGACATCAAAATTGGAGGTAATGTGAAATGGCACTATCGATCGATAAGGGCGTCCATGACCGTCCACACCAACAGTCGTATCCACATGATAAACAAATGTGGGCACGACAGTTGGCGTAGTCGGTAGAGTTCAAGACTTAATCGGTGATCACAGGTTAGCGTCCCAAGTCTGCCTGCATTTAGAATTTGCTCCACTAACTCCGGTTCTGCCCTCAGTGAGAAAGCGGGCACCGATGGGCTTGGAAAAGCCGTGTCCATAGGATGGGACTTTCAGCTGTATTCCCGTATACAGAAGAGTCCTATGCTCTGTGCACGTTATAGAGCACGCTGGATGGCCTTGACGGGAGGCTTCGATGTCTCTTTACATCCGTAAAGAGTGGGCCATAATCCAGTGGGCCAACTTCCCCCAGTTTTCTCTGAGCCCTTGGGGTCTTTGTGAACTGGCAATTTATTTAGCCCATTGTGTACCATAAAGTGCTGCTAATAGGTGAACCAATTCAACCCGTTGGTATGTCGGTCAGTCTGTAGATGTTCAACTGTTTATTTTTAACAGATAAATATAGAAATATTTCTGGTTTAGATAAATGTTGCTGAAGAATTACGATTAGCACTTTCGGAATCTCAATTTTTCTCCGAAAAGTTTAATTGCGTCATATATATCGTCGGAAAGAGATGAAAAATGGGAACTTTTTCCACAGATTCCTCATCCGTAACATTTTTCGATTCGTGACAACGGCCTCACCACAGACGACAGGATTCCAACCTGATCTAATCAGTTTCGAGTCCATATTGGGTTTGCTTTAATGCGTCTTTTTCCGTTAACCTCTTCTCTGTCTTCAAAAAGAAAAGGCATAACGATGGGGGGGGGGGGGGGGGGGCTTGTCTATCGGATGAAACTTTAAGCATTACCTCAATGTTTAATAGATACATCCCAGTAAAAGTCAAAGAACACTGTGAATGGCCTTGACGAGGAGTTTCCATCTGCTTCCTAAGAGCATTTCAGTCGATCCTCTTCCACATCCTACCTCTGAGCTCTTGAGGTTCCTTGTGACCTGACTATTTAGTTTATTGTGTAAAAATTTGCTCAAAGGTGAAGCAATCAAACAAAACTCATTCTTTATTCTCGATACTGTCTTCTTACAGGCTTTTTTAGCGTTTAAAATATGAAACTGAACCGATGACACTAGACAAGATGGCTCCATATTGCTTGCGCCGTATTCTGATCCTACCATCATCGCGATGCAAAACGAACCTTGGTTCGTCGGACCAGGCTATCTTTTTCCAGTCCTCAACAGTCCAGTGTCGATTCTCCTATGCCCATTGGAGACGCACTTTCGTGTTCTTCACTGACAACTTCGGCACTCGACATGATCGGTGGCTGTGTAGTCCATTCGTGACAAGCTGATACGTGATGAGTTCGGAGATGATCCTCTGCACACCATTGTTTAATTCTGCTGTAATTTACCTGGTTGTGACCCGTCTGTTGGTTTTCATGATTATCGCCAGTTTCTTTTGACCCCTCTGATCCACAAGCTGTTTTCATCCATAGGATCGCCGATCACTGCTAGTTGTTTGCTTTTCGTACCATTCTCGGTGAATCCTTGAAACGGTTTGCGTGAAAAGCCCAAGAGGATGGCCATTTGGGAGATTCTAGAACCGACACGCCTAGCAATAACTATCTGGTCACGTTCAAAGTCTCTCAGGTCGCTTGTTTTGCCCATTTTGATGCTCAATCCAACTCTAACTGATGCTCAATCCAACTCTAACTGATGCTGAAGTGGTTTGCCTGATTTATAGCGCACACCTCGGTGACATATTACGTATTGGATGGGTTGGGTTGTTTTACCTCTGAGTGGCACTTTTTTGCACACCATGGGCTAAATGGCCAGGTCACATGGACCCCAAAGGCTCAGAGAAGGTTGGGGGTGAACTGGAACAGTTATTGGGACAGATGGTAGCCTCCCGTCAAGGCCATCCAGCGTGTTATTTAACGTGCACGGGGTATGGCTCTCCCGCACACGGGGCCACGGCTTAACGTCCCATCCGACGGACGGCGGCCTTTCCAAGCCCATCGGTGTCCCCTACTGACCGTGGGCAGGGCGGGGAATTTTGCGGAGATAAATCTCAACGCTGACCCAGCTGGGACTCGAACCTGGAACTACAGATTACGAGTCTGGCGCGCTACCGACTGAGCCACCCCCCGCCTCTACGTATTGGAATGAACCATTTATGTGACGAGGAATGATATACCTAATAAACTGGAATCTGAGTGTTTATGACACATAAACATCGCCCACATTTCTCTTCCCCTTTTTTTTGGTGGGGAGGAAAGGGCTCGTGTTTTAAGTAGCCCATACTTTGGAGGCGTCACAAACTTTTAGATATAACTCGTCGACTCCTACGAAATTTTCTTTCTTTTTTTGGGGAAGGGGAGAATGGTGTGAGGCATAATTTGAAGTAGTCTACGGAAATCCTCTCTGAGATTTCATTTGACACGTAACTGTAGGTCTTAGCATTCGGGAGATATAGTAGAAGAACTACTTTCACATTCTCATTTTTTTGGGGGAAAAAATCAAGGGATGTAAATTTTGATAATCCATAACACTCCTCACGCCACAACACATTTGACGTACAACTTGCTACGTTCGGCCCTCGCGTTGGAAAGATATAATAGAACAATCCTTCACATATTTTCCGCATTTTTTTAGAGGGGAAAAGCATGAGGGGCGAAGTTTTATAACTCGTGACACTCCCCATGTCACAACCTATCATTTGATGGATAACCCTTTACTTTCGGCCTTCGCGTTCCGAAGATATTGCTAACACGAAATGGTTTTGTAACAAGCAGTATAAAATTGTTTTCGTATTTCCCCATTTTTAGGAGGAAAGAAAGTATGGAACACTCCCCACTTTACAAGCTTTCATTTGAAACGTGAATCGTTAAGTTTGTATGTCACATTCGAAGGATATGGTGGACAATTCTTTTCACAAATCCTCAAACTGACAATCTGAAAAAACCGACAAATGGCGAGCGAAAAGCAATAGGAAGTAAGATAAAAAAAAAACGAGAAAGAGAAGAATTCACATTTCTTTCAAGAGTTGCATCTATCTAATCAAACTTTGGGGATAAAAATAGTCGAGATTAAAATTAAAAAAAATGATTGAGAAGAAAACCAGAGCAACAAAAGAGAAAATTGTGCTCAGATAGAAAAGCAATAATATGATTTTCGAACTGGTGGAGATGGAGATGCAGCGGATCATCCTTTGGAACAACAGCGCATGGAATTGATGTTTGAATCGAGTTGGAAAAGTATACTGCAACGTGATTGTAGCCTGCCATTGTGATTGGCTTTGATTCGGTTCCCAAATCTGTCCCTTCAAATAAGCAATTTCTGTTTCGTGTTTCTTTGAAGACTCCCATCTCCATGGTAACGATCAATACGTCACTAAAGATACATCTGATTGGAGGAAGAGAGTAGATAGGTAAAAACAAGAGATATGTAAAGCGCATAGATTTTTTTTTTGCTTTGTGCAAGTCTAGTTCTTTGAAGATGTATCTCAACTACTTCCTTCTTCTTCATATCATCAAATATCTCAACTTTCGGTATATTTGATTAACTCATTTTCATCGTATTGTCTTCGTCTCCTTCTTGATATTCTCCGTGAAATGAAATTGTTCTGTCACAAGCAGTGATAAATCTCGAAAAACAGTCAGCTCAAAGGTAAAATAAATAGTCTACCACTAACACCTAAGTCGGGTTTTGTATTCCCTGTTTCAGTTAGATATTCACTGAAACACACAGGAAGATTCACACACAGGATTTCATTGATATTCACAGGAAGTTCCTGTTATACGCGGATAAGCATATTATATGTGTGATAGTGTATATAGATTTTATTGGAATGAACGGGTAAGGAAACATTTTCTGTCCCCCCACCCCTCAAAAAAAATAAAGTGTGGATAAGTCAAAGGCAAGGCAAGTCACAAGGTTAAAGGCAAGCAGCAAATCTCTAATTTTGTTTAGTTTTTAAACGGTTATGAATTTTGTTTTAGTCTTTAAACGGTTCGCACAACACATATTTTTTTTTTAGCAAGCAACGCCATTTTTAGAGATAGATAGATAAATTTTATTACATACTGAAAAATACATTTGCATTTACATTGACTCAAATTCTGAGTCATTAACGATTCAATATCTCACTCGAATTAATACTCGTCTGTGGGTTAACACTAACATTTTAATAGTTAAAGTGACTGCATTCAAAAACGAAAATTTTACGTTATAAGTTATCGTTCTAAGTTTTAAACGTTAATAATTATCTAAGATAAACATAGAAATATTTTAATAATCTTACACTTTGAAATCATGAATGATTTAATTTCTTAAAGCAAAAGAACATTCTTTAACGTTATGTATAAGTTGGCTGACAAAGCTGAGGAAGCAGTTAGGCAGCACAACAGCAGAGAGCTGTACCAGATAGTTAATGTTTTATGTGGTAGAAAACGGACAGGCATACAAGGATTGAAGGATATACAAAGTAATAGAAGGGGTGGATTCTGTCATGGCTAGGTGGGCTGAGCATTTCAGTGATGTTCTAAACAATGTGGTTAGTTCTACTCCCATTGTCTGTAATGATTATAGATACATTGGTGGCTTTAATAATGGCCCTATAACACAATCTGAAGTTATTTCGGCTATTTTTAAATTTAAACTTCATAAGTCCCCAGGGGTGGATGAAATTACTACGGAAATGCTTAGAGCTGGGAATGTTTCTGTTACCATTTGGATGACTGAAATTTTGAATAACTTTTATGATAAAGACATGGTTCCTAAGGATTTTACCAGAGCTATTGTTATCCCTATTTTCAAAAAAGGGGATCGCAGTTCTTGTGATAACTATAGGGGTATTAGCCTACTCTCTGTTCCAGGTAAAGTTCTTTCCATGATTGTGCTTAATAGAATTAAGAATCTGGTTGACAGTTGCGTGATGAACAATGTGGATTCAAAAGTGGTAGGGGATGTGTGGATCAGATATATTCACTTAGGCAGATTCTTGAGAAATGTTCAGAGTTTCAGAAACCTTTGTTGATTTCGAAAAGGCTTTCGACTCTGTTGATCGTCACAATTTGTGGTTGATTGTGAAATCATATGGTACACCAGATAAGTTAGTTAACATAATGAAAGCTCTCTATAATAACACAGAGTCGTGTGTGAGAATTGGTAAGTCTTGCAACAATTGGTTTAGCATTACTTGTGGTGTTCGACAAGGGTGCATTTTGTCGCCTTTTCTCTTTAGTTTGGTTATTGATTATGTTATGCGAAATTCACTTCAAGGGAAAGATTTTGGCCTTAAATGGACTGGAGATACGAAAATTTCTGATTTAGATTATGCTGATGATTTAGCCCTTTTGGCAAATGATGTTGATGAGATGAACTCTTTCATTCGAGTTGTTGATGAGACTGGTAGTAGAGTAGGTTTGGTTATAAACAGAGAGAAAACTAAAGTGATGAAAATTGGTCAGGCAGGCTGTGATTCAGTTAATCTGAATGGTTGCAGTCTTGAGCAGGTGTCACAGTTTAATTATCTTGGGAGCTATGTAACAGATAATGGTGATGTGCGGCATGAGATTAACAGACGAATAGGGATTGCTGCCGGGACTTTTAAGAATCTATGGAGATTGTGGAGAAATAGGCGTATACACCTAAAGACTAAAATTAGACTGTATAATAGTTTGGTTCTTTCTAGGGTTAGTTATGGTAGTGAAACTTGGACACTTTGTAAACAAGATAACAGAAAACTAGATGCTTTTGATTCTAGATGCATACGTAGTATCTTGGGTATTAGGTGGTTTAACTTTGAAACTAATGATGAGGTTAGGCAAAGGAGTCTGCAACCTCCTTTAAGCAGCATATTGTGCAGAGAGAGACTGCGCTGGTTTGGCCATGTTGCCCGTATGGATAATTATAGATTGGCGAATAGGGTTATGAACAGTGTGCCTAGAGGCCTCAGAAGGAAGGGCAGACAATGTCAAACAGGACCTTGTTAGAATTGGCGTGCAGTGGCTGGATGCAGCAGATGTAGCTCAGGACAGATATGCTTGGAGAATTAAACTGCACGGTCTGGTTGGACCTCCGTAGCTCATGGCTACTTGAGGATGATGATGATGATGATAAGACAATTTGGCAAGATGTTATACAGTCTGTTCCAGATTTCATAACCGTTTAAAGACTAAAAAAAAATAGAGATTTGCTGCTTGCCTTTGACTTATCCATACTTTATTTTTTTTTTTTGGGGGGGGGGAGGACAGGAAATATTTCCTTACCCGTTTAATTGCAATAAAATCTCATACACTATCACACATATAATATGCTTATCCGCATATAACAGGAACTTCCTACAGCAGAATTTCTTGCACAAAAATCTGAGAGATCAGCAAATTAAGAACTTGACGTATATACTTGATAGATGCGGATATTTGCATCTTCTGTGGCAAGAAATCTCTGCGATCACATTTCTCGTAGCATCATAAGGTGATTCATCAACATTACTGACTTGCGACTTCATGAACTTGAAGCGACGAGTCATCCAAATCAGTGGCAAACATATCACGGATGAAAGATGGGCGAGATGAGAAACTTCCTGTAAAGTGATCTGCTCATCCTCTTAATAACCTATTGAAGACGGCGAATAGTACAATGATACCAAGGCTGAGTAGTAGCGCCTGGACTGGGAAACACAACCTTACTCTAGGATTCAAAATAAAAAAGAAAATACGTTGACTTGGGTTTTTTGTTTGTCCATTGTGAAAAGGTTGGTCAATCAATAATGCTCGAGGGTCGTAATCTGTAGTTCCCAAGTTTCAAAATAAACTTGCCAGCTTTGGAATTTATCTTCGCTAAACCCTTAACATTTCTTCGCCGAGAAAAGGGACACCGATGGTATTGAAAAGCCTGCCGCATTGAGCATTAAGCTAAGGCCTAAGTGCAGGAGATCCGTATCCATGCAAATTGAAGAATACGCTGGATAGTCTTGACTTGGAACTTTCTTCTGGTGAAAGCAGCTGTACAGTGACAAGCCTTTCCCAGCATTTTCTGAGATGTTGGGATCTTTGTAACTTGTCTCTTTAGGCCACTGGGTGCAAAAAAAAAAATTAAAAAATGCCGCTCAGAAGGAAAACAACCACACCCATTTTGAAATGCAAAACTTATTCTATTAAAGAAATAACAAGTGTTTGAAAGCAATGCGAAATTGGCTTTTTTGTAATATTACGATTAACTGACTTTAACTAATATTTGTATTTTATAATTCTATAATGCCACAAATATTGAGATTCCTTACTACTTCAGGATTACGTGGGGCGGGGGTGGCTCAGTCAGTAGCGAGCCATGCTCTTAATCTGCAGTTCCCAGGTTCGAGTCCCAGCTGGGTCAGCGTTGAGATTTATCTCCGCAAAATTTCCCGCCCTACCCACGGTCAATAGGGGACACCGATGAGCTTGGAAAGGCCGCCGTCCGTCGGATGGAACGTTAAGCCGTTGCGCCGTGTGCGGGAGAGCCATACTCTGTGCACGTTAAAGAACACACTGGATGGCCTTGACGGGAGGTTACGATCTGTCTCCTAACAGCTGTTCCAGTGGGTCCCCTCCCCCCAACCTTCTCTGAGCCTTCGGGGTCCATGTGACCTGACCATTTAGCCCAAGGTGTGAAAACAAGTGCCGCTCAGAGATAAAACAACCCAACCCAACTCAGGATTCCGTTTCTCCCTTTCGCTATTAGCAATGTTGTTTGTGCTAAAAAGCATCTATTAATTAAGATTAAGAATCGACCGAAATTCAGCTAGCATTTCAAAGCATGTATAGACAATTTTCTTGCCCAAGAAGTGTTGATTTTTACAAGTTGTAGATTTGAAATTTTTTGCAATTTATGAGTCTAATATTTCTGCATTTTCAACTGTTTATAAGAGTGTTTTCTGCTATTTGTATGGTTTGTTTGGTTATAATATATGTGTGTATTCTAATGAATATTTTATTCTTAAATACTTTAAGCTTTTGTTTCAGTTCAAGGTACAGCATGTGCTAATGACGTTATTAATATGTGTCTTAATTCTTCCAGGAATACATATTGTTGGATGACCACAAACATCTCTCCTGACTGAAGATACATATTGTGTGAGAAGAACAGGAAACTGCTTCCCTAAAAAAAATACATAATATTTTTAACGGCAACTTATATAATCAGCCAAAAGTTGTTCTGAAGTGATTTCAACGTATCATTTTAAAATCTACTGATTTTTTTCGCATTTTTTTCTGCAATTGACTTCTGTAAAAGAACGTCACAAAGTCTGTTATGGTTAGTTCTTGGGTTCATTATTTCTTTACGAACTTACCGATATTTCGTCATTTCCTGAACTACGAAAGTTTTACTTAGCAAGATAACAGAAAACTACGAAAACACAATTCGAAAACGGTGAAAAAAATTATAAAATAAACACCTCATAATACAAACCAAAATGATGATTCATCCGCCATCTTCACTCCTACCACTTTGTGACTTTGTCTTCGAACGCACGACAGGATAAAAGAGACAGAAGAAGGGAGGAAGAATAGACAAATGAAAGATGTTTAATATCGTAATTGTGTGATTTAACTAAAACTTAAATCAAAGGATAGAGATCTCTTTTCTTCAGTTCAACTGCAAAGAATTTAGCCTTCCACGTTCAAGATGGCAGCCGACGTTAAAACGGAAGATGGGAGCGGCGAAGGGAGCAAGAGGAGCAAAGGAGGAAAAAGGAAGAGAGAAGGAGGAGCCATCTCCAGACTAAGGAGGAGCGTTTCCAGTCGCGATCCGATGGAAATTGTGGTCTTTGAACAAAGGGTACTGGTGATTGCCACTGTGGGATTAGCCCTCGCCGGCATCCTATGGATTATAGCCGTTTCTACTGATTTCTGGTTCCACGTGACGGCCCCTGAAGGGGGGATCTACCAAAACAGGACGAACTCTTTCTTTGTGAGGAGTAATTCAGGTCTGTGGACAATATGCAAGTACGTCACCCAAAATGGTTCTCTCAAAGGTCCACTTGTGCGTAAGTGCTTTTTTTTAAACAAATTTTTTGTTGTGATTTATAGTAATTGTAGAATTACAGACAAGATCACATTTAGAAAGAGGTTGTGTGTGTGAGAGGGGGGGGAGGTATTGTTTTAGGCCTTGCAGCATAAATGAAAGACCGCATTATCAAAAACTGATATTATTGTACAGTCGGTCAAAAAAGTATCCGAACACTACGGTTGATTACAGAATTCAGAAAAAAATATCTGGCAACGATTTAGTGATCTGGCAACCTTCGTGTCACGTGACACGAAGGTTGCCAGATCACTAATTTCTAAAAAAATCGTTGCCAGATATTTTTTTCTGAATTCTGTAATCAACCGTAATGTTCGGATACTTTTTTGACCGACTGTACCTAGGCAAGGTCTGGTCAAACAGTTAATCTGAAGGGTCGGATAGGAAACTGAAAGCAAAAGAAATACCAATGACATATACAGGGTGAATCTGAAAAAGTGGGCAAAACTTTACGGGGTGGTAGAACGCAGCTATACGAGCAATATTCGTCATAGAATGTATGATCGGAACGCAAGCGGTGAGAAGTTAAAAGGTAGTTTTCCACTGTCACATTTAAAGAATGAACACAAGAAGGAGAGGAGATACTCTGTGCCTCACTTGCATTCCCGTCCGCCGCACCGTACACAAAGTGCATATCCGCCATTTCGTGGTTAGTATAACCAGCCATCCTCTCGGCAATCCACGGTAGAAATGCCGTTGGGTGCGAGGACCGACCTTTTTATACCATTTCCAACGCCACCTAGCGGCTCGCCGTTTGCGTTCCGCCCATACTTTCTATGACGAATATTGCTCGTATAGCTGCGTTCTACCACCCCGTAAAGTTTTGCCCACTTTTTCAGATTCACCCTGTATATACTGTATATATATATATAAACAAAGAAAAAAAAAACTAAAGTTAAACATAGACAATATAGTCTTATTAAAATTAATTATTTTAATGAGAATTCGCTTCATCGAAGTTGGATATTTGTCCCCTACACGTTCACTTTTTCTTTTGCAAACTTAATTTCATTGTCGTCAGTAGCACACGGGTCGCAAAAAAGGAGGTTGCGGGTCGTAATTTGCCCAGGCCTGGTCTAGGCCCTACGAAATTTAAAGGGCCTATGAAAAATTTTTCATCATTTTCTTTTCATCTTTAATGATAAAAAACTTAAGAAATATATCTTCTTGAATAGATAGTGAATAAATCAGCTGTAAAGACCTGTTACGTATAGTTTTGCCGTCAGAGAGAAATTATTCAAGAAAATTTTGATCACCCATCTATACACCGAAATCGGTACACCCATAAAATATATCCACTAGAGACCCTGCGAAAAAAAACGGCTGCCCATGATCTACGAGGACATTAATCGAGCCGTGCGTGAAAGAACAGTTTTGGGCGAAGTGTTCTAGTTAGAAGGATCATTTTGTGTGCATGTTTGGTTTTAGTTCGGAACTCTGATCTGCATTTTTCGCACACAATGGGCTAAATGGCCAGATCACAAAGGCTCAGAGAAGGTTTGGGTGTGTGTGACGAACTCGCTCCGGATGTGATGGGCTGGGCCAAATGTCGTGGCCGCCAGAGAACGATGAATTTGTCCCTTAATTACCTTCAACCTTATTTCGATGAAATGACAGGTTCGCGGGTTGTTACACCCGTAACGACGTATGCCTCAGATTTGCTGCGCCAAATGATGTGCAGAAATATGTCCAACAATTCACAAATGAGAGTTGTATAAGGACGACACAGTTTATTTACACTTATATATAGTCACGTGCTGGGGATGCTCTCGTGTATAACGAAAATATGTAAATGTATAACGAAAATATCAGGTTTACGAATTTAAAATTTATCTCGTAGGAAAAAAATATGATCAGTATAACGAAATTTGTAAAAAAAAAGTCTTAAACAATATGTACAACGTAAATTTTTTCCTTCTTAACGTGTTTTGATTTTTAGCATCTGGCAATTCTGCAATAATATAAACGTTGTGAGATATCTAACCAATCACAGCGATGTGAATAACGTATTACTTCATACCCTCCCAAGCATTTTTTCTGATATAACATGGACGCTCTACACAGATGCCGGCAAAATGCTTTAAAGCGGCGTTGCCCCATTTTTTCTAGCATAAAAAGTATTTTTCAAATTGGGAGATCTACGCGATTCTGATTGTATTCCAAGTAACAGTAATGACCAGCGAAAAGTTTTTTCAAAAAAGTCCCAACCCACGCATTTTTTTTAATCATTCATTAAATCGAAGTTATTGTTATATTTGTTCGTTGTTGTTTTTGCTTTATTTGAGTTCGTTAGTTTCGTTTTTCAGCAGCCAATATAGCGCAAAATCGTTAGCAGCCAATATGGTGCAAAATCATTAGCAGCCAATATCGGGCAAAATCATTAGCAGCCAATATCGGGCAAAATCATTAGCAGCCAATATAGCGCAAAATCGTAGCAGCCAATATGGCGCTAAACCATTAGCAGCCAATATGGCGCAAATTCGTTAGCAGCCAATATGGCGCAAAATCATTAGCAGCCAATATGGCGCAAAATCATTAGCAGCCAATATGGCGCAAAACCGTTAAACAGTTTTTTGTGTTAAAACCACAAAAAAAAAAAAATATGGCGTTAGCAGCCTAATATGGCGCAAATTCGTTAGCAGCCTATATGGCGCAAAATCATTGGGCAGCCAATATGGCGCAAAATCGTTAGCAGCCAATATGGCGAAAAATCATTAGCAGCCATTATGGCGCAAAATCATTAGCAGCCATTATGGCGCAAAATCGTTAACAGCCAATATGGCGCAAAATCGTTAGCAGCCAATATGGCGAAAAATCATTAGCAGCCATTATGGCGCAAAATCGTTAACAGCCAATATGGCGCAAATTCGTTAGCAGCCAATATGGCGCAAAATCATTAGCAGCCATATGGCGCAAAAAAATTAGCAGCCAATATGGCGCAAAATTGGAGTCTATTTGATAACTATCAAATCGTTACACTATGTGCAGAATCACATAATTAGATGCATGATGAAACTAAATATTTGAAAGCGTTGCAAATGTATACAATGAATTAGGTATTTTACAAATAAGGAAACTATATGTATTTCAGGTACTGAAATACATAAGGATGAATTTTAATATTCAAACTTTACGGACATTTGAAAAGAACACTCGACTGTCAAAAAACATTTTCTTACTTGATTTAAAAGCGAACAAAACTATTGTTGAAAAACATTGTTTATTTGGCGCCAAAGTTTTTTAACTGCTTACCAGAGTACATCAAAGGAATAAGAAATGATAACTTTTTCTATAAGGAATTAAGAAAATGAATTTTGAATGTGGTAAATATTGAGACTATGTTTTAGAAATAAAAGAGATTTAAATGTAATAAAATTTCATTTGATGCTGGTTGCCCTTAAGGTGCTCAACTGAACCACTTACTAACGCACAGTTCAATATAGATTTTTATATTTTTTTCTGTTTTTCTACCCAGTAAAATCTTTTTATTTTAAATTTTTTTATTTCATTTATTCTTAATGATAATTTTCAAACTTATAAATTAGTTAAATATTTAGTTAGATTTTTTGATCAAGCTAGCAAAGTGTGAGGAAATGTGAAACTGAAGCATGTTGCCTTTTCATTTTATTACAACATAACTGTTAAATTTCCTCCACAAGCGAGTTTTTACTCTCGTGGAAGACTCAACATTTTTTCTCAGACTTGTACTGAAAAATGTAGGTAAAATTATAAAACACTAATGAAATATAATATTAAAATTTTCCATATATATGGTATGAATAAATATATGACTTTTATTGTACAAACTATGTATAAAGAAGAATATATATTAGAAAATGTAATACTTTAAAATTGTGTATCTGAGAAACACAACATTATATATATATTTCATTATAACTTCAGTTCTAAGGTAAAAAAACATGTAAATGTAAAGTACTGCATATTCTGAGAATAAATTATCTATCTATCTATCTATCTATCTAAAATCGTAGCAGCCAATATGGCGCAAAACCGTTAGCAACCATATGGCGCAAATTCGTTAGCAGCCAATATGGCGCAAAATCATTAGCAGCCAATATGGCGCAAAACCGTTAGCAGCCAATATGGCGCAAAACCGTTAGCAGCCAATATGGCGCAAAACCGTTAGCAGCGAATATGGCGCAAATTCGTTAGCAGCCAATATGGCGCAAAATCATTAGCAGCCAATATGGCGCAAAATCGTTAGCAGCCAATATGGCGCAAAATCGTTAGCACCCAATATGGCGCAAAATCGTTGCCGTTTTAGTAATGACAGAGAAAGATATTCCGGATGATGTGTTGGAGAGTTGCGACTTCATTTAAGAATTCACGGAATTAATTATTAAATTAACCTGTTGGAATTATTAATTAACCTGTCGGAACAGAGTTAAGAATATTACCGACTTTTTTAAAGATGTAAACTCTAATACATGGTAAATTTCTTTTGTTATGATTATTTCGTATTATATAACCATCACAACACTTTTTTTAATGGCATTTTAGCAAAAAACCAATATATATTGGTCGCCTCCTCTATTCCGTCGATAACGCTGAATTCTCAGCACTCTTTTGGACCTTGCTTTATCTTAAGGAATTAATGTAAAACTCGTAATTCATAATTTTGACAACAATAGATTTCTAGACTATAGGAAATCTCGGTAATTTTTTCGTTCTTAATACTTAATCCGTTAGAGCTCTTGTTGAATGAGCAAAAGAGAAACACGATTCCGATTAAAATGAAAGTTGTCTATTGCTGAAGATTGCTTCGAGGCACACGCACGCACTTCATCCATAATTGTAAATCGGCTGAATTGTTCTTTACCAACTTTTGCGTGTTTTCCTCTTTCTCTTAAAAGCAGTTGGCATGGCAACTAATAGTAGAATGTCGTGATGAAAGTTCTGCTCCCCCCTCCCTCGCATAAGTTCTGAATCGAAGTGTCTTAAGAGAAAACGAAACGCTGCTCTTCCTTGTATCCTTTCTTTTCCTTAGACAGAATGATTCCGTAATTTCCGTTTAAATAAAAAAAAAACGTGAGAGGTAGAACCTACGTTTCGAATTCTGGAATGAGAAAGTTGAGTTTTTGTTTGTCTTCTATTTCGCACAATGACCTAAATTGCGAAGTTATAACGACCCCAAAGGTTTAGAGTTGGGTTGGGAAACGGGATTGAGGGAACAGCCGTGGCATCGTCATGGGGCGGGCGACACGAGACAGTGCCTTCCCTGGAAAGAGTAATCGGAAAATTAATATAAGTTGAATAATATCAGGATTAACGAAAATTAAGATTTTTTCCATACGAAATTTAAATTTTTTACGTTTCCTTTTGTTTCTGGAAGCATGTCAGTTATTTTCATTTATTAATACGAAAAACATTTTTAGATAATTTTTACAATGATAAGTTTCCCATTTTTTGGGGGAGAGGATTAAGAAACAGATAAAGTCCATTCAGAGTTTTTTTATTGGGCACATACATGTCCTGGGAAAATATAAAGAGGGTGACGCAATAAACTCAGAAAAATTTAAAGGGGAGAGTACAAAAGACTAGATGTCCATTGTTGAAGATTGCTTCGAAGAACACGCACGCACTTCATCATAATTTTAAATCGGCTGAATTGTTCTTTACTAACTTTTGCGTGTTTTACGGCGTGTTTTTTTCCCTTAATATTAGTCTTAGCTCTCCCATGGTCGAGTGGTTAGAGCGCTTGGATACTGATCTAAGGGGCCTGGATTCAACCCCGGGTAAGGCATAGGTGTATGTGCCGTTTTTCTGCTGAGATCCTGTCATCCTCTAAGACCTTCTACTCTGACATATAAACTGATAGGCTCCTGTCAGACCTCTGTGGCAAGCAGCTGCTTGAGGGGGTATTTATTTACTTTAGAGGTCTTTAAATTTTATTTGAAAAATGAATGAAATAAGCACAGGTTTTAAATTTTTTTGCCTCCATTACCCTTACCAGAGTTCTCAATGTGGTGTGAGAGCATGGACCTCTTGTCCCCCCGCTCCCCGCTTTGTCCTCCAGTACATATTTAGCATTGCTTGCTCTTTCTTTTGCTTGGGCTACTTAATTATGTCCTGTCCAGCCGATGACGGGCTTTCTAACCGATCGATGCACCCTTTTTCATCCATGATCTCTATTAATTGCGTTGAGAGTTGGGGAGAGTTCATATTAACATAATGGCCCGAGGGGGCACACCCTCAAGGAGGGAAATGTTAACTTTTTTTTTATAAAGATACAAATGAAAGTGAGAAAGAAGCAGTGAGATGAAAGAATAACAAATTTGAAGGTAATGAAAGCTTAGACCCTTCCCATGAATCTGTCCTATCTCCATCAGGTAGGGACTGGGGTGACTCGTAATCTACAGTACCCAAGTTCGAGTCCCACCTAGACCAGCGTTGAGATTTATTTTTGCAAAACTCCTCACCCTGCCCTTTCCAAGTCCATCGATGTACCCATTTTCATCCATGATCTCTATTAATTGCGTTGAGAGTTGGGGAGAGTTCATATTAACATAATGGCCCGAGGGGGCACACCCTCAAGGAGGGAAATGTTAACTTTTCTTTTATAAAGATACCAATGAAAGTGAGAAAGAAGCAGTGAGATGAAAGAATAACAAATTTGAAGGTAATGAAAGCTTAGACCCTTCGCATGAATCTGTCTTATCTCCATCAGGTAGGGGCTAGGGTGGCTCGTAATCTACAGTGCCCAGGTTCGAGTCCCACCTAGACCAGCGTTGAGATTTATTTTCGCAAAACTCCTCACCCTGCCCTTGGTCAGTAGGGGACATCGAAAAGCTTGGAAAGGCTGCCGTTCGTCGGATGGGACGTTAAATCGTGTTCCTTTCGCACACGGGGTGTGTGCGAAAGAACTGTATCCTGTGTACATTTAAAGAACCCGCTGGATAACCTTGACGGGAGGCTACCATCTGTCCAGTGGATTCCTTTCCCTCAATCATCTCTGAGACCTTGGGATCCTTGTGACCTGGGCATTTAGACCATTGGGTGAAAAAAAGTGCTGCTCTGAGAAAAACAACCACACCCAACAACCCTATAAGGTACCTAATATTATTGTCTTATTCGCTCAGCCGTAGATTAGAGTATCTTCAAAACATCTGCAACATTTTATAATTTAATTAATGTTTTTTAATCATATAAAATTATTGATTTGAATATTGCAATTCTTGAGTAAAATTTTAGATATTTGGAAAAAAAAAATAATAACAAGAAAAAAATAATACATTTAGTAAATCGCTGAAATCTTTTCGCCCCCTCTCATAAAAAATAATAATTCTTTATTTTTATTATTGTTGCGGCAATTGCTCATGCACGAAATTTGTGGATGTCTACTAGAGGGTTCGATTGACTTATCTCTGAGCCGCATTTTTTTGCCCCCACGATGGGCTAAATGATCAGGTCACGAGAACTCCGAAGGTTCACAGAAGGTTGGGGGAAGGGGAGCCACTGGACAGCTGTTAGGAGACAAATGGTAGCTTCTCTTCGAGGTCATCCAGCACGTTCTTTAATGTCTACACGGGGTCACGGCTTTACGTCCCATCTGACGGACGGTCGTCTTTCCAACCCATCTGTGTCCCCTTCTGGCCGAGGATTACTATAATTTTCAAGTTTTTTTTATCAAAATGCAATGGATAGTTTTGTTTGGGAGTATTAATTATTTTTTGTGTTTGGAGCAGGTGTTTTTTTTTAAGAACAGGTTGCCGAAGAAAACATTTTTTTTATTTAAATTTTTTGCTACTATAATTTTTAAATTTTTGTTAGTAAAATGCAACGGAGAGTCGTGTTTAGAAGGTGCTATTTTATTTGCTTTTTAAGCAGGTTTCCAAAAAAACATTTTTCATTTAAACATTTTGTTAACTTTCCCAAGTGTTTTTCCCATTAAAGTCTAATTTAAATTGTATTTATTTTAGCATACACATTTTCTTGAAAAAGGTCATAACTGCATTTTTTACATATTCTCTGTTATAACACCATTTGTATATCGTTATAATAGCAACATAAAGCAACAATCTACATAATTTTATCTAAAAAAATTCTCGCCCAGATGTTTTTTTGGTCCCAATTATTCACGGGTAAGCGGACACCCGATGTACTGTATTTACAGCCTGATACAGACTACCCACCAAATATATATTGCGTACATGAATTAACATTGGCTTAATAAGAAACATTGTAGAATATTGGGTTGCTTCATATTTGAGGACACTTTTGTGCACACAACGGGTTATATGGCCAAGTCACAAGGACTCCAAGTGCTCAGAGAACGTTGGGAGAGGGGACCCATTTCACAGCTGTTAAGAGACAGATTGGCAGCCTTCTGTCAAGGCCATCCAATGTGTTCTTTAACGTGCACAGGCTGTGATTCTCTTGCACACGAGACTACAGGTTAACGTCACATCCGACGGACGGCGACCTTTTTCAAGTCTATCGGTGTTCCCTATTGACCGAGGTCAGGGAGTTTTGCGGAGATAAATCTCAACACTCTCCCAGCTCGGACTCAAAATTGGGAACTGCAGATTGCAACCCTGGCGTGCTACCGACTAAGCCCCCCCCCCGATCTTGGGGCGGGGGTGGCTCAGTCGGTAGCGCGCCAGGCTCGTAATCTGTAGTTCCCAGATTCGAGTCCCAGCTGGGTCAGCGTTGAGATTTATCTCCGGAAAATTTCCCCGCCCTGCCCACGGTCAGTAGGGGACACCGATGGGCTTGAAAAGGCCGCCGTCCGTCGGATGGGACGTTAAGCCGTGGTCCCGTGTGCGGGAGAGCCATACCCTGTGCACGTTAAAGAACACGCTGGATGGCCCTGACGGGAGGCTACCATCTGTCTCCCAACAGCTGTTCCAGTGGGTCCCCTCCCCCAACCTTCTCTGAGCCTTCGGGGTTCATGTGGCCTGGCCATTTAGCCCATGGTGTGCAAAAAAGTGCCGCTCAGAGGTAAAACAACCCAACCCAACCCCCCGATCTTTAACATGGGCATAATCCCACGTCTTAATACCCATCCTACGAGCAACGGTTTTTCCAAGCCATCGATGTCTTCTATTTGATAGAGGGCAGGATGGGGTTTGGAAGAGATAAGTCTCAACACAAGCAGAGTTGGGACTCGAACCTGGGAGCTGTAGATTACGATGGGTGTTGAGAGATACGAATATGGGCATTTTGAAGATGATAAAATCATACATTGATATATAACTCCCCTCCCCCCCCCCCCTTCAGAACACTAGTAAGAGTAGTGGAGTAAAAAAAACTATTAAACTTGTACATATTTCACGCATTTTTTAAGAAATTAAAGACTTCTAAAACGAAAGAGAAACTTTTATACTGCAATTAAAATCCAGTCTTTTGACACACCCCCCGCCATTTTTTCGATTGGATTGCGTTACCTCCCCCCACCACATTTATTATAATTTTCTAGATCCTGTTTATTGGTAGATTTTATCCACAACACTTCACAAGTTGACTGAACGTTGGACTAATATTACGCTGTAAAGTATCATGACATGAGGAAAAATTGTCTTTTGAACCCATGACCTTCTGATGACGTAATGAAGGGAATAACATCAACGACAGAGGAAGTAGGTAGTTGAGTGGGCAGATCACCTAGCATGTCATCACCAGATCTGGGGTTCGGATCACCCATCTGGTCTCAATACAATTTTCTCTCTATACTCACAATACCTCTACAGCATAATAATGGTCCAATACGTAGCTTGTGAAATGTGAATTAAAAGTAACACTATTAGTAATTATGGTTTCCTTATTATGGTTTAAAATTCCTCCTCTGTGGTTCAGTATTATCTCATTGGCACGCGGTGGCATTGAGCTGCCGAGATCTGGGTTCGCGTCCCGGTAATGGCATCGTTGTGTATTCGTATTTGTATGAGAAACCAGTACAAGCCATATAAAGATCTTAGGTGATCTCCGTCCTTGTGAAATAAAAATAAATAAATAAATGCCTCTCGCCAATTTTGTGAAATAACTGATTTGGCCTCCCTATATAATTTGAATGAAACTAACCAAACAATATGTTTCAAAAATGTTTTAGTAAAAATATTGTAAAAAAAAATCAATTCACAACCATTTCCTAAGAAGGATATTAGAAGAGCAATCGAGTTTTTAAAAACATTCTGCTACGAGAACATTGTCCAATATCTGTCAATAAACGAACACACAACCATGCCATTACCGGCCGCCATGCCCACGGTCAGCAGGGGACACCGATGGGCTTGGAAAGGCTGCCGTCCGTCGGATGGAACGTTAAGCCGTGGCCCCGTGTGCGGGAGAGCCATACCCTGTGCACGTTAAAGAACACGCTGGATGGCATTGACGGGAGGCTACCATCTGTCTCCCAAAAGCTGTTCCAGTGGGTCCCCTCCCCCAACCTTCTCTGAGCCTTCGGGGTCCATGTGACCTGGCCATTTAGCCCATGGTGTGCAAAAAAGTGCCGTTCAGAGGTAAAAAACCCAACCCATTACCGGGATTCGAACTCAGACGCCGGCAGCTCAGTGCCACTGCGAGCCAGTGCGATAATACTGATCAATAGAGGTGGAATTTTAAACAATAATAAGAAAACAATAATTACAAATAGTGTTACTTTTAATTCACAACATTTCACAATCTAAGTATTCGATCATTATTACATAGTCCAGTTATTGTTAGTATAGAGAGAAAATGTTTTGAGACTAGATGGACTTCAGCCAATAGCAATTGCATGAATGGAAAAGAATTCCTCCTCAACGTAGCTTTAAATGTGAAAATGATTCATCTTATCAAGTGGTGATTTGTGTTGTTGCGTCGTGAATGCGAATAATGTGTCAAAACCACCCGCTAAAGAATGCATCATTCTTCGAGAATCACTGTTTGCAACAATACTTTGTTTTCTCCTGTTCTAATTTCTTAGGAAATGCGAAATGATTTATTTCTTCTGACGGTGTTATTGCTCTTCTGATGCCGGAAATGCTAGAAAGTTTCTCTTTGTGAAATATAACTAGAAGAATGACATAGCATCTCTGGCGATATATGGGGTAATTCTTTTCAAAAAGAATTGACATTCTTGTTTTCTGAGGGCGGGGGTGGCTCAGTCGGCAGCGCGCCAGGCTCGTAATCTGTAGTTCCCAGGTTCGAGTCCCAGCTGGGTCAGCGTTGAGATTTATCTCCGCAAAATTCCTCCCACGGTCAGTAGGGGACACCGATGGGCTTGGAAAGGCCGCCGTCCTTCGAATGGGACGTTAAGCCGTGGCCCCGTGTGCGGGAGAGCCATACCCTGTGCACGTTAAAGAACACGCTGGATGGCCTTGACGGGAGGCTACCATCTGTCTCCCAACAGCTGTTCCAGTGGGTCCCCAACCTTCTCTGAGCCTTCGGGGTCCATGTGACCTGGCCATTTAGCCCATGGTGTGCAAAAAAGTGCCGCTCAGAGGTAAAACAACCCAACAACCCGCCTGAGACACAATTGGATTTTGCGTCCCGTTTAAGACAATATTTGCTAGAATTCCTCAATATAATTATTTAGCTATTGACGGACTCTTCTGGGTAGTGAGTACAGTTTTTTTTTCTCTATTGTCCGGGTTCTTCTGGAGAATAAACACAGTTTTTTTTAATTGCCGGCGGGGGGGTCTTCTAGGTAGCAAGCAAATTTTTTTCTCAATTTTCGGGATTCTTCCGGAAAATGAGCACAATTTCTTCTCTTTTGAGTTCTTTTGGAAAATGAGCACAATTTTTTCTCTTTTGAGTTCTTCTGGAAAATAAGCGCCATTTTGTCTCTATTGTCGGGGACGGAATGTGGCTCGATTGGACCACCTACCTATATTTGCCAACCAGGTACTTCCCTTCGTAATGGGGGCGGGGGTGGCTCAGTCGGTAGCGCGCCAGGCTCGTAATCTGTAGTTCCCAGGTTCGAGTCCCAGCTGGGTCAGCGTTGAGATTTATCTCCGCAAAATTCCCCGCCCTGCCCACGGTCAGTAGGGGACACCGATGGGCTTGGAAAGGCCGCCGTCCGTCGGATGGGACGTTAAGCCGTGGCCCCGTGTGCGGGAGAGCCATACCCTGTGCACGTTAAAGAACACGCTGGATGGCCTTGACGGGAGGCTGCCATCCGTCTCCCAACAGCTGTTCCAGTGGGTCCCCTCCCCCAACCTTCTCTGAGCCTTCGGGGTCCATGTGACCTGGCCATTTAGCCCATTGCGTGCAAAAAAAGTGCCGCTCAGAGGTAAAACAACCCAACCCTTCGTGATGATAGTGTATCCAAACAACTCTTGCGTCTATCATAATGTTAAAAGTGTGATAGGATGGTAGGATTTTATATCTTCTTTATTTTTATATTTGTTAGCAATACCTAGATTTCTTCTCTTTTATAGTTGGAGTGTTATATTCTGTGTAGCAGTTTTTCAGATCGAAGGGATTCGAAGATAATGTCCCAAATACTTTTTCTTCTCATGCCTGTTGCGCAATACGTTGGGTAGGGAGAAATCATCTTGTGTGATTTCCATATTTTTATTTTAGTACATTCCTTTGGTACACTGTTTTTTGCAATGTAGAAGGATATGTTCCATAGTTTGCGGCAGTGACCAATGTTGGCAGTTGGAATTTTCCTTTTTTTTATTTTGAATAGGAATGTGTTTACTTTGGCATGTCTCGTTCTCATTCTTATTAGTTTGGTATGTAGCGATGTCGGGTAATGTTTTGGTAGGGATGATGATCTTTTTTGCTATTTGCAGTCGTTGGTTGCTAGTTTTTTGGCTTTCTTGTTCGATAATTCGTTGGAAATCTTCTATAACTTGCAGTTTGCATTTGATTTTTAAATAGTAACTTCCTGTTGAGGTAAAAGTTATTTCGTTAATCCCATGGGTATTATTTGCTGTAGTATCCGCTGTTTCATTTCCATGTATTTGATTGTGACTTGGTATCCAATTTATGTTGATTGATTTTAATTCCTTTTCCTATATGATTTGATTAATTATCTCTAAGTTTTTCGTTATTAACATTTTATTATTAATGTGGTATATATTTTTATTGAGTCATTGGATTGCACTTTTGCTATCTCTATATTTAGTTACGTTTTTTTTTTCGGTTGTTAATTGCTTGATGGGGCGGGGGTGGCTCAGTCGGTAGCGCGCCAGGCTCGTAATCTGCAGTTCCCAGGTTCGAGTCCCAGCTGGGTCAGCTTTGAGATTTATCTCCGCAAAATTCCCCGCCCTGCCCACGGTCAGTAGGGGACATCGATGGGCTTGGAAAGGCCGCCGTCCGTGGGATGGAACGTTAAGCCGTGACCCCGTGTGCGGAGAGCCATACCTGTGCACGTTGAAGAACACGCTGGATGGCCTTGACGGGAGGCTACCATCAGTCTCCCAACAGCTGTTCCAGTGGGTCCCCTCCCCCCACCTTCTCTGAGCCTTCGGGGTCCTTGTGACCTGGCCATTTAGCCCATGGTGTGCAAAAAAGTGCCGCTCAGAGGTAAAACAACCCAACCCTAATTGCTTGATTTTTATAAAGACTTGCAGGACAGCTGCAATTCCACTTTCCATTATTGTTAAGTTTATCGGCAGTTTGAATCCTTGTTTGATATTATAATCTTCTATGAATATTCCAGCTGCGTTTGATATATTTTTTTTATGATACATCCGTAAATAATATCAGATGGTTATTTTTTATCTTGGTAATTTTTCCTTGTATATTGTTTTTGTTCATGTTGTTTCCTGGTTGATGTTTATTTATGAGATTTATATTATTTTCATTTGTTATGGGTGACTCCCATGTCCATATTGGTGGGATATCGGTCTAGTTTTCTTGTTGGTGTGTGAAATTGATAACTTCTTCATATATTTTTAGAGTATTAATGATTTTTATTTTCTTTGATCCGTTTTTGAATTTTTTAAAAGAGGCTTTCTCCATATTTTGTAGCTATTTCGATGAAATTGCTTATGATTATATAATTTCTTCTTAAGAAGAGAGGTATTATATTAGCTTCAGCCCATAGGGAAACGATGGGTGTGGTTGGCAGAAGGCCCAATGATCAATCATATTTTTTTTATCTGTTTTTTTGCAATCAAATTTTGAGTCCAGGAAAATTCCTGAAAATTTCTATTCGGCTTTATGTTCGATTTTTTTATCCTTTATATATATAGTCCAATGTTAGGTAATATTTTTTTGGTGAAGGACATAGTTATTGTCTTTTTCGTACAGATGGTCAATTCCTATTGGTCACAATAGGAAGCGATGACATTTAGGGCTGCTTCATTTTTTCCTCTTCGATATGGAATTGGGGCGCTTTTGCCCAGACTGCGACATCGTCTGCAAAAACAGAGGCATTTACATTTCTGGGTTGGTTGTTGGTTCGGTTGTTTTACCTCTGAGCGGCACTTTTTTGCACACAATGGGATAAATGGCCAGGTCACAAGGACCCCGAAGGCTCAGAGAAAGTTGGGGGAGGGGACCCACTGGAACAGCTGTTGGGAGACAGATGGTAGCCTCCCGTCAAGGCCATCCAGCGTGTTCTTTAACGTGCACAGGGTATGGCTCTCTCGCACACGGACCACGGCTTAACGTACCATCCGACGGACGGCGGCCTTTCCAAGCCCATCGGTGTCCCCTACTGACCGTGGGCAGGGCGGGGAATTTTGCGGAGATAAATCTCAACGCTGACCCAGCTGGGACTCGAACCTGGGAACTACAGATTACGAGCCTGGCGCGCTACCAACTGAGCCACCCCCGCCCCACATTTCTGGGGAGTGATTTATTTAGTTCAGAGAAATAAATATTAAATATCAGCGGCGAAGTTGTGGAACCTTGAGGTATACCCGACTCCATGTTCCTTTCTTGAGATAGGGTATTGTTTAATTTTATTTTTCTGTTTGTAATTAAATTTTTTATGAAATTTGTAACTTTTTTGAAGACCATTTTTTTAATTTGATCATTAATAGCTCATGTGGAATGTAATCTAAAACTTTTTCTAGGTCTAAGAAAACTGCTATTGTGGCTCTATTGTAGAAGATGCTTCTTTGCGTATCAATTGCGAGACCGCAAAAATTCCCCGCCCTGCCCACGGTCAGTAGGGGACACCGATGGGCTTGGAAAGGCCGCCGTCCGTCGGATGGGAGGTTAAGCCGTGGCCCCGTGTGCGGGAGAGCCATACCCTGTGCACGTTAAAGAACACGCTGGATGGCCTTGACGGGAGGCTACCATCTGTCTCTTAACAGCTGTTCCAGTGGGTCCCCTCCCCCAACCTTCTCTGAGCCTTCGGGGTCCATGTGACCTGGCCATTTAGCCCATGGTGTGCAAAAAAGTGCCGCTCAGAGGTAAAACAACCCATCCCAACTCAATTGCGAGATCGATTATGCTATCTAAAGCAGAATTATTGGGTTAGAATACGGTCTGGCTGTTATGTATTATGCCATTTTTTGGAGGTGCCATTCTAATCTATTTTTAAGCATTTTTTAATGTTTTTTTTAATGTTTTTTTTAATGTTATATATTGCTAAGTGTGATAGGACGGTAGAATCTTATATCTTCTTTATTAGGTTTGATGAGTGGAATCATATAGTTTTCGTTCTCGAGTCTGGAGAGATGTTGTTTTCCCAGTGAAAGCTGATGATATTCAGTAGCTTGTTGACTGCTTAAGGAGATAAATTTTTAAGGCCAGGTTGGATATTCGATCTGGCCCTGCGGCGGCTTTGACGTTTGAATCTTGTATGGCACATTTTATTTCCCTAAAAGTGGAAGGTTTTTCGATTTCCATTGCAGATTTCTTTAGTTTCTTTATATGTTTCCGTTTTGGTGTTGATCTTTTTTTCTTTATTTTCTTCGTTATGGTTAATATTATTATTATCATAGTTTACAAAATTGGTCTGCAAAATAGTTAGCTAATTCCTCTTCTATCTTGTTTTGCTTTAGTAAGATTGATTTCCAGGGGTGAGATTGTTCGATGGGTTTACCTATATTTTCTATGAGTTTCCACGACTTTGTGAGGGGAGTAAAGATGTTTCCCCATTGCTTTTTTTTGTCTAGCTTTTTTTAAGTTTTCTTTTAGTGGCTGCGATTTTTTTTTATATTGGAAGATATCAGTTAAGTCTAAAGATCTCACCGCTTTTCTCTCTGCTCTGCGTCTTGTTGTTATTAGTTTTCTTATATATATGCCATAGCTAGTCGAGTATTGTTCCTTTATTTCTTTTATTCTACTTTCATTAATGGTTTTATCAATATAGCTATTAAATGTTTTCATTAATCTGTGATTAGAATCTGTGTGAACTTGTATGTCACGTTGTATTATTTCTGAAAAAGTCTCCAGTCAATTGTTTTTTTTTACTTGTCTGTCATTTCGTTATTGAAGAATGCAAATCCGTCTGTTTTAATGGGGTATAATAGGTTTGTGATCGCTTCCAATGCAATCAGGAAGAATTTTCCAATTTAATAGATGGGCTAAATCAGGTGATGTCATCGTAAGATCTGAAGCGGATTGTGTTACATTCGGCTGTAGAATGTCCTAGATCCATCGTCCTCACCATTCGAACTTAGGTTTGGATTGTTTTACCTCTGAGCGGCACTTTTTTTGCACACCATGGGCTAAATGGCCAGGCCACAAGGACCCCGAAGGCTCAGAGAAGGTTGGGAGAGGGGACCCACTGGAACAGCTGTTGGGAGACAGATGGTAGCCTCCCGTCAAGGCCATCCAGCGTGTTCTTTAACGTGCACAGAGTATGGCTCTCCCGCACACGGGGCCACGGCTTAACGTCCCATCCGACGGACGGCGGCCTTTTCAAGCCCATCGGTGTCCCCTACTGACCGTGGGTAGGGCGGGGAAATTTTGCGGAGATAAATCTCAACGCTGACCCAGCTGGGACTTGAACCTGGGAACTACAGATTACGAGCCTGGCGCGCTACCGACTGAGCCACCCCCGCCCCACTCGAACTTAGGTACATCAGTTGAAAACTACTCTTAATATATAATTCTACCATATTTTATTAATCAGTGTTGTCTTCATAATTCAAACTAGTATATATCTATAATACTTAATAGCAACAAGATAGGGCCAGATCTGGAGGGGGGAAGCACGAGGTCCATATCCCCCCCCGCATCCCATTGAGAATGAGAGTAACCGGAATGGAGGCGAAAAAATATTAGACATTTACATATGCCTATATTTTCCAAGAAATTTGTTAAACACCACTAATATAAACGAAACAAGTTTACACCGAAAATGCTTTTAGGCTGATTCCTGCTCGATCTTTACCTCCCCTCTTTATTATTATTAACTTTTTTATCATGATCTGGATCTGCAACCAGATCAGATAGCGCACTTTCGTTCTTAAAAAAAAAAAGATCTCCCTTATAATCAGAAGAATCGTGTTACAAAAAGAAAACGGAGATTAGTAATCTCTTCATTCGAGATTCATGAAAGCGTAGTTTTCGTTGATGTTCTTGTGGTAACGTCGAAATGTTACCAAACAAATTCATATTTTTTATTACGTCTCTCAAGAGAGATCATCGAACAATTTTTGTTTTTAAAGCAAACCACAGTTTATTTTTTTCTTTAAAATGAACCGAAATAACAGCTAATCAGCATATTTTGCGTAAAAATTATCACATTTTGGTTTCTAAAGAAAAGCATAATTAGATTAATGGTTAAGCAGCTTCGTGGCAATCAAATTATGTTGCTTGAAGACAAAAGCAGCTCTAGTGGAGAAAATGATTTCCGATTTATATATAACAAGGAGATTTAGTTAAAGGGAAATGTTCTTCCGTGATAAATAAACATTTTTCCCACGAGCTTTTTTTCTTATGTCATTCGCGAATTCCATGTTATGTTGAACAATGCTCAAAAGATCCTCAAAATTCTTTTTTCAGCTGACCGCATTTAATTAGTATGCTACTCTAAAAAACAGAACCTTCAAGTCGTCGAGATATTATTTTGACCATTTGTGGTTAAAAAGAATAATTGCCTGTAAGAACGTTTTAAAAACTCAACGTGATTTTAAAACTAAAATGAAAGAGAATTTGGAAATTAAACCAAATTTCAAAAGAATGTGACAATTTCGAAACAGCAAATTAATAATGGGAGAAACAAAAAAAAATCTCAAACAGTAATTGTTTCGAAATATCTTTTTTTATACATATCTTAGGTGGGAATTAAATAAACTGATTCTAAAATATATAAGAAACATTTAAAAACCATAAGAAAACGAAAAAAAAAGGAATAACGTTAATGATAAAAAAAGCGTGTAGTGTTTAAAAAAATAAATTAAGCCATTAATGTTTTTTTCTCTTACAGCAATTAATTTAACTATCAAATATTTTTTAAGTAGTGCGCTTTTATTTTTAGACCATAAAAAAAATAATATTTCAATGAAGGAATATTTTTTTCTTTGTTTACTGGTGGAAATTTCCGGTTTTAAAGACGTGCATTTTGAAGTTCCATGCTTCTGCTACTTAAAAGTATTCTTTAAATAATACCTTATTCTAGGTTTTTTAACGCCTTATTAATTCCCTATATCAGACGCTCTTGTAAACATTAAGTCGACTCCACAACCCTATGTTTAATTCTAAACACGGAGGACTCGCCTCTTCTAGTTATCATGTATGGAGAATCCCCCCCCCCCAACTTTTATTCAGAAAGTACTACTGAAGTACATTTAGTAAAATGGTTGGGTTGTTTTACCTCTGAGCGGCACTTTTTTGCACACCATGGGCTAAATGGCCAGGTCACATGGACCCCGAAGGCTCAGAGAAGGTTGGGGGAGGGGACTCACTGGAACAGCTGTTGGGAGACAGATGGTAGCCTCCCGTCAAGGCCATCCAGTGTGTTCTTTAACGTGCACAGGGTATGGCTCTCCCGCACACGGTGCCATGGCTTAATGTCCCATCCGACGGACTTTCCAAGCCCATCGGTGTCTCCTACTGACCGTGGGCAGGGCGGGGAATTTTGCGGAGATAAATCTCTACGCTGACCCAGCTGGGACTCGAACCTGGGAACTACAGATTACGAGCCTGGCGCGCTACCGACTGAGTCACCCCCGTCCCATAGTAAAACGGTGCTAAAAGATATGGACTGGCAAGACTATCATTAACATTTTAATGTTTTAATAACGCGAAAATCCATCTCTGTCGACTCTAAGTGTTTCGATATTGCTCAAATTGAAATTATATATATATATATCAAATTATAGGTACAGTCGCTCAAAAAAGTATCCGAATACTATGGTTAATTACAAAATTCAGAAAAAATATCTGGCAACGATTTTTTCTGAATTCTGTAATCAACCATAGTGTTTGGATACTTTTTTGAGCGACTGTACTGTAGGAATTCATGGATACCCAGAAAAGTTGTTTGCTTCATTGGGGTTGAAAGAGAGAGAGGAATTTCAAAGGACCCGTTGAATTTCAGCTGGGAATTTGTTATGTTAAAACATCCTGTCCCTACCTGTAACAGAACTTGAATTTTCGAAACCTGGACCAAAACCTGGACCACTTTCATTATTTCCGTTTTCGACGGTCGAATTTTCAGCAGTTGTACACCAGTGTTTAATTAAATTAATTTTATTGTTTCTTATTTGCATTTTATTATTTATAATTATTACAATTAATCATTTGAACAACAACAGTTGGGTTGTTTTACCTCTGAACGGCACGTTTTTGCACGTAATGGGCAAAATGGCCAGGTCACAATGACTCCGAAGGCTCAGAGAAGGTTGGGGGAGGGGACCCACTGGAACAGCTGTTGGGAGACAAATGGTAGCCTCCTGTCAAGACCATCCAGCGTGTTTTTTAACGTGCACAGGGTATAGCTCTCACACACACGGGGCCACGGCTTAACGTCCCATCCGACGGATGGCGGCCTTTCCAAGCCTATCGGTGTCTCCTATTGACCGTAGGCAGGACGGGGAGTTTTGCGGAGATAAGTCTCAACGCTGACCCAGCTGGGGCTCGAACTTGGGAACTGCAGATTACGAGCCTGGCGCGCTACCGAATGAGCCACCCGCTCCAAAACAACAGTAATAATATATTTGTTACTTTCGATCTACGTCTATGGGAACTGACTTTGACTAATTTTTGGTAAGGCTTTGGCTTGTGTTTACCTCCGATCGCGGGGTGGGGCGGGGGTGGTTCAGTCGGTAGCGCGCCAGGCTCGTAATCTGTAGTTCCCAGGTTCGAGTCCCAGCTGGGTCAGCGTTGAGATTTATCTCCGCAAAATTCCCCGCCCTGCCCACGGTCAGTAGGGGACACCGATGGGCTTGGAAAGGCCGTCGTCCATCGGATGGGACGTTAAGCCGTGGCCCCGTGTGCGGGAGAGCCATACCCTGTGCACGTTAAAGAACACGCTGGATGGCCTTGACGGGAGGCTACCATCTGTCTCCCAACAGCTGTTCCAGTGGGTCCCCTCCCCCAACCTTCTCTGAGCCTTCGGGGTCCATGTGACCTGGCCATTTAGCCCATGGTGTGCAAAAAAGTGCCGCTCAGAGGTAAAACAACCCAAACAACAACAACCCAACCTCCGATCGATACTTTTTTGGGCAAAATGTACTAAATGGCCAGGGCACAAGGACACCGAGAGCTCAGAGAAGGTTGGGGGAAGTGGATCCACTGTACAGCTGTTAGGATACGGATGGTAGTCTCCCGTCAAGGCCATCCAGCATGCTCTTTAACATGCACAAGATATAGTTTTCCCGCACACGGAACACGGCTTAATAACCCATCTGAAGGATGGCTGCCTTTCCAAGCCCTTTAGGTGTCTCCTATTTCAATGTTGTCACGGTGAAGGTTAGCAGCGATAAATATCAACGCTGGCACAGTTAGAACTCGAACCTGGGCACTGCAGTTAGCGAGATATTCTCTTCCCCTCTCAGTAAGGCACAGAAAATTCTGTTTTTATGCATATGATCTTTCAACCGAAATCTCGAATTCTCCACAGATATTTCTCTATGACGTAAAACACTAACAAGCTGTTGTCAGGCCTCTGTGACAAGTAGACTCTCTCAACAGTATTTTATCTTTTTATACTGTAAAATACGAGTAGTCTTTATGTTTAAAACATCATTTAATAATGCTAAAGGCATTATGAAAGTGAAACAAAAATATTTACAAACCAGAAAAAAAAAAGATTTCTCCTTGAACAGAAGAGAAATTTTCTATCTACTATAGAAATTAATTTCTTAACTCTCCAGTCTACTGATTTAGCTAAGAGCTCCATTACTCTAGTGACCTCAGTTTCATCATCTTCCTTTCATGTCTGAGATGTCTTTCGTACACTCTACCAAACCCCTCAGAGAGCTTTGATGTTTACAACGCCTCTTTCTTTGAACACTGTGTTTCATTTTGGGAAGTGCCCTTATTTCATCTCATGATTAGAGCATTGAAGATAAGAACATCGTCTTCTGTTCACTCATTTAATGCTCGTATTCAGTAATTTATTGCTCCTACCCTAGGCGTATCGTGAAAGACTAGATTAGAGTTCGGCAAGCTCTTAAATCTATGGCACATTTCTTTGCCAATTCCTCAGAGGTACATCAAGGTATTAATGTAAGACACGAGGGATAAAAGGTTACACTGGGGATAACTATTAAATCTTATCGTAAAGATTTGCACAATTGTCTGGCTAAGGAACACTTCTTTAGGGTTCGATTGGATTGTTTTATCTTTGAACGGTTAAGGAGCTAAACGGTTAGGTTAAAAGGACTCCAAATATCTCTGTGCTATTGGATGGCACTTAGTTTTTTTTTAAATCATTTATTTATTGAGACAAATTCAAATAAATCATTCCTTATTTACAGATGTCCCGCAAAGCTAACAGCTTATTTGCAGGAGAGAATAATACATTGACATAAAACATAATACCTTCTTTCTTCCAAAATGTCAGCGTTGAGATTTATCTCCGCAAAATTCCCCGCCTTGCCCAGGTCAGTAGGGGACACCGATGGGCTTGGAAAGGCCTCCGTCCGTCGGATGGGACGTTAAGCCGTGGCCCCGTGTGCGGGAGAGCCATACCCTGTGCACGTTAAAGAACACGCTGGATGGCCTTGACAGGAGGCTACCATCTGTCTCCCAACAGCTGTTCCAGTGGGTCCCCTCCCCCAACCTTCTCTGAGCCTTCGGGGTCCATGTGCCTGGCCATTTAGCCCATGGTGTGCAAAAAAGTGCCGCTCAGAAGCAAAACAACCCAACCCAACTTATTCCTTAATCTGCTAATCTTAATATATTTATATTACATTGCATTTACTATGTACTATCTTACTATTTCAGTTGAGAATTTCGACATTCAATAATATGTTCTCTTTATTAACTTTTTTTTATCTTTTTTCATTTAGAATATTACAAAATAACATTGGGATTTTTATGTTCACATTCAGCACCACATAATTTGTCAGTAGGTGTTAATATTAATTATCTAATTTTTTTAATAAAAATCTGTTTAATTCGTGTTTTATTCCTCTGAAAGAATTTACGACTAGCAGTTCCCTTGGTAATTGATTGAAAATGTAGGAATTTCGTAGCCGCTTGTTCACTTCCCATAGTTATTTGTAAAATTTGGTAGTTGAAAATAATTTTTTTCATTAAATCTTGTGTTTTATGCTGGACTTTACTTTTATGTGTTTTTGTCGAAAAAATTACGTATAACTATGTTATACTTATATAGTCTCTGGTAAGGTAAAATATCCAAATAAATAAATCTATCTTGGGCTGTAATTAGATGTGTGCGGTCTTTAATTGGCATAATATTTTTAGCTATTGAGGATTGAATGCGTTCTATTTTCTAATATTTGTTAAGTTGGTTGTACCATGTATCGTTATGACAAAATTTAAGAGGGACTCAAAGATTGCTTTATAAAACATAATACATGTGTTGTTATCCATATTATATCGTAATTTATTTAATTTCAAGACACAAAGCCTTAATGTGCTGCAGATTTTCTCAGTATGAACGTTCCATCGGAGGATACTGTCGAGATGTAATCCTAGATATTTTATTGTATGCACTCTGTCAATTTTTATCAGCAGAAATACCAGGGCATATAGGGGAGCTGACAGTTATCTAGCTCAGAAATGGTTCCCTTTTTTCTGCAGTTTAATTTGTGTGTTTTAATAATTAAGTTATTGTTAATTTTGAAACCAGGTGAATGAAAAGTCATGCATTTAATTTTATTGCTATTTAAATAAAGTTTATTTGAGTTTAACCATCGTTTAATAACATTAAAGTTTTTTTGTACATGTTTAACCGCATCTTCTTCTAATTCGTTTATATTAACTAAAACTATATCATCGGCTTATAACAACATGGTACTATTTAGTTTCAAATTTGTTAAGTCGTTTATGTAAATCAGAAATAAAAGCGGACTTAAAATGGATCATTGGAAAACACCGAATTTAACTTGACTCTTTTCGCTGTAGGTGTTGTTAATTTTAGTTACCGTAAATCCATTTGATAAGTAGCTTTGAAACCAGTGTAATACAGTTCCTCTAATTCCATTCTTTTCCAATTTCTGTAAAAGAATGTCATGATCCAAAGTGTCAAAAGCTTTCTGTAAATCTAGAAACACTGCAACTACCCTGTCCCCTCTATTTAGTGCCATGTAGGCTAAATCAATAAATTTCGTTAGTACGTTCACGGTACTTTTCGCCTTTTGAAACCCATATTGATTTTCACTGAGAATGTTATGTTCACTAAGAAATTTATATAAAGTATTATAAATGTATTTTTCCAATATTTTATGTACAGAATATAAAATAGCAATGGGTCTGTAATTAGTTATAATGCACTTTGTTCCTCCTTTTGAATATTGGTTCTCAGAATTGCCGTTTTAAGCTCAGTTGGTATTGTTCCAGTTGAAATACTTTCGTTAACTATTTGTTTTATGACATCAGCAAATACCTCGACACAGTTTTTAATATGTTTAATTCGTATATTGTCATATCCAGGGGATTTGTTATCATTTAAAGTTTTGATTATATTCACAATATCTGTCCTGTTTGCAGGAGGTATTTAAATTGAGTTTTTGTTTGTAGTGTTATTGATTGCTTCAACTTCAACATCAGGTTCTTGGTTGCTTTCTCTTATGTCTAAAATTAACGAGCAATATGCATTGTTAAATTTATTTGCAATTTGTAAAGGTGTTAAACTTTTAAACATATTCTTAATGATAGTTTCGTCAATAGATCTTTTTTTATTCTCTTGTGCTTGATGAATTAATTCCCATGTTTTTCTCATATCATTTCTTTTTATCATTAATTGTTTTTTTATAAAGATTTTGATATTGATTTCTGATTTTCGCTGTAACTAAATTGCGCAAATTTTTATACTTATTTTCGTACCTATCACTTTTTGTGTTATTTTTATATTTAATCCAAGCCTTATTGCAAATGAGATAATGATCAGCCTCTACGCTCCATTAAATTGATAATATCCACTGCGATCCATTGTTTGATAACATTACGTTATTTAGATGTTCTAAATTTTTATGCTTTTTTTTTCTAAAATTTCATTGTATTTATTTTTAAAGAAATCGTAACTATTGGTATTTTTGTTTGTATTCGATGAGTTTTTGTTATATTTAGATCAGTCAGTTCAGATTATTTCCCTTTGGATAATTTTATGCTCATAATACCAATTAACATCCGTTGTTTTGATATCGGTTGAGACTTTTCCATATGGTTTCTCATCTTTTGATCCAAATATAGCTGCAATGAGATAATGATCAGCGATCTTACTCTGTGAAATCATAGTTTCAGACATAATTTTTCCATACAATTTTATATTTATATGGTCGATATTTCTGCAACACAAATTGTTACTTACTACTTCTTCTCTAGTTACCTCACTAATTAAGAGATCACATCCTATCTCAGCTAAAATATTTACATACATTTTAACACCATGTTTTTTAACATTCAGTTCATCAAGATGAAAATCTTCTACTAATATTTGATTATGTGCAATAGTATGTTCTAAAAATTCATGGAAATTAATTAAGAAATGGTTTATATCTGTGCTTGGTGACCTGTATAGGGCTAATATATTATAAATTGTTTCGCCTTTAATAACTCTTAGATATAGCTTTTCTGCAGGCAGAATATTAACACTCATTTTCTCAACTGATATTGTGTTTCTGTAGTAAACAATTATTTCTAGTTTTCCTTTCTTAAGAGTATCAGAAATTTATCAGAAATTCGTTAAAAATTGTTTAATTTATAGAATTTTTTTCACCATTAGTAATGTTAGTTTCGGTTAAAATTATTATGCCCAGGTATTATATGAATTCTGCAATATTAACGTTAAAGACATCCCAGTGTTTTCTTAAGCTCCGTCTGTTAACATGTATTAAACCCAGATGGTTGCTGTTTTTAAATTTTTTTGTTTGTAATGGAAACCAATTTTCTGCTTAGTGATACTGTTAACGTATGCATCTTTTTTTCTATGGGGAAGTTTAGCAGACCGCGAGTCAATACTACATTTTCTTTGAGTCGAATTTTAGGCATCCCACATTCCGTGCAAAAAAAAAACCTGCACTGAAATTTATTTTTTCCAGAGACTGTAGTGTAGTAGAGTAAGAGTTTAACCGAAACACTTTCCAACATTTGCCCAGAGATTTACTGCTTTCTAAGGAGTTAGGACATTCCTTTATTACACACATCACATTGGACATTAGGAAGAAAACTTTGTTTATAAAAAGAAATCGCCATGAACAAGAAAAAATTCCATTTCATTCGAAATCACAAGCTGTGAAACATCAGTTGATAATCACATATTTCTCCAAAAAAGAGTTTTATCTGAAAAGTAAATTACATTTGTTCGATTGAGAAACATTCTTTAAAAGCAAACTTTTATCAATCAATTTTTGATCTTTTATGCGCTTTTTTTTTAACTGTTTCCGTTGTTTCATTCATCTCAAGAGCCATCGTTTTTCCCGTGATCCCTTCAAAAACTTCAAATCGATGTTCCATTACATTAAAAAAAGTTTTGAAATGACTGCATATAGAACGACAAAATTCACCGTTGACGGATTCCTTACTAACAGAAGATACAAAACGAGAAAATGAAACTCGGAGAAACATTCGTCGTTTGATATCTGACAGCAAAAGTCTTTTAATGATCAGCTGCAACGGCGTGTGGGAGTCCGTCTAACATTTACCGTGCCGTGAGCTGACAGAAGTTGGGAAGTTACGAGAACAGAGCCACAGAATGCGAAAATTCTATCGCCACTGACTTGTCACCGACGAACTCAGGCATATTTTGTTTTATTTCTGGTATCGTTGAAACTCGAGTGTGATCCTGGAAACTAGCAAAGACTAGGTGATATTTTTGGGTTGGGTTGTTTTACCTCTGAGCGGCACTTTTTTGCACACAATGGGCTAAATGGCCAGGTCACATGGACCCCGAAGGCTCAGAGAAGGTTGGGGGAGGGGACCCACTGGAATAGCTGTTGGGAGACAGATGGTAGCCTCCCGTCAAGGCCATCCAGTGTGTTCTTTAACGTGCACAGGGTATGGCTCTCCCGCACACGGGGCCACGGCTTAACGTCCCATCCGACGGACGGCGGCCTTTCCAAGCCCATCGGTGTCCCCTACTGACCGTGGGCAGGGCGGGGAATTTTGCGGAGATAAATCTCAACGCTGACCCAGCTGGGACTCAAACCTGGGAACTACAAATTACGAGCCTGACGCGCTACCGACTGAGCCACCCCCGCCCCCACTTGGTGATATACACAGTCGTATTAGAATAATATGACCACTTACCATACATATACTATGGTAGATGGTCATATTATTATGGTACGACTGTCATGTACACTCAGGGAAGTCAGTGGAAGCTAATTTCGAAGCTCTATAACTTTTAAAATAAGCGATTTGCGAGAAAATATGACTGATGATAAAATAGAGATCCCAATCAAGTGTAACTAAATCTCGATTATTAACAATGCTTGCTGTGTATTTAAAGAGTTATGGAAGTATGAATGTTATGCCTTTAAGATTATTGAAAAATATTAGATTTACGAGATGTTTCAAGTATATCTCTATTGCATTAAGTGGTTTTAAATGAGGCTTCGTATTCATATTACAATTAACTTCTGAAGTAAATTCTAATGTGTGGCGTTAAAAAATAAAAGTTACCTCCTTCAAGCAGCAGCTTGCCACAGTGGTCTGACAGGAGCGTGAGAGTTATATAGAAATATATAGACGATCAGTGAGGAAGGTGAGATCGTGCTAACCACTCGGCCACTGCATGGAATATGTTTGACGTTGCTCTTATTAAAAAACCATCATCACCATCCTCAAGCAGCCATGGGCTATGGAGGCCCAACCAGACCGTGCAATTCAGTTCTCCAAGCATATCTGTCCTCAGATACATCTGCTGCATTTCGCCACTGCAACCAATTTTAACAAAATCCTGTTTCACATTGTCTGCCCACCGCATCTTAGGTCTACCCCTCGTTCAGAAGTTTTTAGACACACTGTTCATAACCCTATTCGTAATCTATAAATATCCATACGGGTAACATGACCAAAACAATGGAGTCTCTCTCTGCACAATATACTGCTCAGAGGAGGTTACCGACTCTTTTGCCTAACCTCTTCATTACTTACAAAGCTGAACCACCTAACGTCGAAGACTCTGCGTAAGCATCTAGAATCAAAAGCATCAAGTTTCCTGTTATTTTGTTTACAAAGTGCCCAAGTGTCACTACCATAACTAACCTTAGAAAGAACAAAACTATTATACAGTCTAATTTTAGTCTTTTGGTGTATACGTCTATTTCTCCACACCCTTCATAGATTCCTAAAATTTAGATCCCTATTCGCTATCCCTATTCAACTCTTAATCTCATGCCGCACATCACCAGTATCTGTTAATATAACTCCCAAGATACTTAAACTGAGATTTTCTCAAGGATGCAACCATTCAGAGCGACTGAAGCCACTCCTTGACCAATTTTCATCACTTTAGTTTTATCTATGTTTATCACCATAAGAATGGTACTCTATTACCATTCTCATGAAGAGCCCTAATGAAAGAATTCATCTCATCAACATCATTAGCTAACAAAGCCAAATCATCTGCATAATCTAAATCTGAAATTTTGAAATCTCTAGACGATTTAAGGGCAAAAGTTTTCCCTTTCAGTGATGTTCACATAGCATAATTAATAACCAAACAAAAGAGAAAAAATGCACCCTTGTTGAACACCAGAAGTAATGCTAAACCAATTGCTACAAGTCTTACCAACTCTCACACGCGACTCAGTGTTATTATAGAGAGCTTTCATTATGTTAACTAACTTGTCTGGTATACCATATGATCTCACAATCAACCACAAATTATGACGATTAACAGAGTTGAAAGCCTTTTTGAAATCAACAAAGCTAGCAACCAAAGGTTTCTAAAACTCTAAACATTACTCAAAAATCTGCCTGAGTGAATATATGTTATCTACACATCCCCTACCACTTCTGAATCCACATTGCTCATCACGCAATTGACTGTCAACCACATTTTTTATTCTATTAAGTACAGTCATGAACATTTTTTTGCCTACTTTTTGGCACTTACATGACCTTGCATGACTATTTATTCAGCCTACTTTTTGTTACAGATAAAAAATTTACCTTTAATTCTCAAGCTCTGAAAAACCCAGTTATAGTTAAAGCTTATCATGATAGGTTACTTAGTCATTATGACAGTCATGGTTTGCTTACTACTGAAGTTGCGGAAGAATAAGACCGTTTTACACAGGCTTTTTTTTGGAAGTTTTTTTTGGAGTTTCAATTTAGTTTGCTTTGATTGTACACATGCGAGTTCGTTGTGAAAAACACGAAAAGCATGAAAAAAGGTGATGCTACAAGTTTGCAAACTCTATTTGGGCTCTGAGTCAATTCAATTTTCACTCGATTTCTCAAAATTTTCCATCGTTTTTCTAAACACAGCATTATTCATCAATTTGAAGAAGTCTTTTTCGAAATCGTCTGTAATTTTCTTCAGCTGCTCTGTATTAAATTCTATATATGGTTTTAGCCAGCAAGATTGTTTGAATTCTGAAATGCGAATAATTTCGTTCAGCTTCATACCAAGGGCTAAATAATGTTTGATATTACGGTAATGTAGGACATATTTTTCCTTAGAATACAGAATGGGGACTAATTTCGTGACTGATTGATTGGTATTTATTCCAAGGTTATGAGCAAGCTCTTGGCAATGTGGTTATAGCATGTTGTTGGTAATCTGAAGTTTCTCAGGGGCTAGTGGATATTCATTATGCGTGTCGTGGAGAGAAACTAGGTAATCTAAATCGACTTCCAATATATAGCCTTTATTGGATTCATCAGCAACCGCAGCAATATCTAGATCTTCTATTTCTTCTCTATTAAGCCATCGAAAATCGCTTTGAGGAAGACATTGTGACACTGCCCATCCGTAAACATGCGTTGGCATCATTGGGTTGGGTTGTTTTAACTCTGAGCGGCACTTTTTTGCACACCATGGGCAAAATGGCCAGGTCACAAGGACCCCCTAAGGCCCAGAGAAGGTTGGGGAGGGGACCCACTGGAACAGCTGTTGGGAGACAGATGGTATCCTCCCGTCAAGGCCATCCAGCTTTTTCTTTAATGTGCACAGGGTATGGCTCTCCCGCACACGGGGCCACGGCCTAACGTCGCATCTGACGGACGGCGGCCTTTCCAAGCCCATCGGTGTCCCTTACTGACCGTGGGCAGGGCGGAGAATTTTGCGGAGATAAATCTCAACGCTGACCCAGCTGGGACTCGAACCTGGGAACTACAGATTACGAGCCTGGCGCGCTACCGACTGAGCCCCCCCCCCCCCCCGCCCCATTTGGCATCATAGTACATACTGTATTTAGAGGGTAGCTGAGGATTATATGTATCTAGACACTTGATTGTTTGCCGTGCTTAAACGATTGCATATCACTGAAATTCCTCCTCGTATGACTTTTTCCAGGAAAAGGTGCATTGTAGGGTCAGTTATCAATTCTAGATTAATATTTGTCAACTTCAGACATGCTTGTCAGGCTAGCCCAGAAGCTGTGTAAACATAGCATGGATCAATTTCATAATATCTGACCATAGTTGTCTGAAATTCTCAAACACATCAGTTAAGAGGAGCACGTCAGTCTTCAGGTACAAGTCATGATACTGACCTACGTTTTTTTTATTGAATGTATTCCCTACTTCCATTGCATGTTTGCAGTCTTCTTCCTCTAGCGCTTCTTCTGTGAGTTGATTGTAAAATGACTCATGTGGAGGTAACAACGTTTCTTCAAACTTTTTGCAGTTGCCAATATAATCGTAGGGGTAAACTCCTTTTCTCAAAACCAGATGTAGCCGTCCAGGTTCAATATGCTCCTTTAAAATATTGAATTCTTCTAGAGATAAATTATTGATTAGTTTCTAAGAATGCATTTAAAATCTGAAGGGAGTCTATAAAAATTAAAGTTCCAAGGCAGAATGCTATATATTTTTCCCTGTTATTGGGAATGATATTAATCTTATTTTTGATCATACCGATTCCTTGCATAATAAGATGGCTTTCATATCCCTTAAGGTTATGAAATATAATTGGAATCTTATTAGTAAACTGATAATTGTGATTACATGCATTATGGGCAGCTCCTCGGAATTTGCCAGTTAAATGGTCGTGATTCCACACTCGATCTAGTCCCAGAACTTGTTTGCAAATATGACAGTTTGTAGCGATGTGAAATAATTCATCTTCCTGATTTGAAAGTTGCATTGGTTGGACGCCAGGCTCGTAATCTGTAGTTCCCAGGTTCGACTCCCAGCTGGGTCAGCGTTGAGATTTATCTCCGCAAAATTCCCCGCCCTGCCCACGGTCAGTAGGGGACACCGATGGGCTTGGAAAGGCCGCCGTCCGTCGGATGGGACGTTAAGCCGTGGCCCCGTGTGCGGGAGAGCCATAACCTGTACACGTTAAAGAACACGCTGGATGGCCTTGACGGGAGGCTAATATCTGTCTCCCAACAGCTGTTCCAGTGGGTCCCCTCCCCAACCTTCTCTGAGCCTTCGGGGTCCATGTGACCTGGCCATTTAGCCCATGGTGTGCAAAAAAGTGCCGCTCAGAGGTAAAACAACCCAACCCAATGCATTGGTTGGATCTGCAAGAGTAAAAATTAATATCGTTTTCTTCTTTAAGCAAACATTGCAAAAATTCTTTTACGACATTCGGACCTCTATAAATTACTGGAGGTTTACAGCTGCAGCCGTCAGGTCCAACAACAAGATATGCAAATTAACAGGGTCATGATTTGCTGTGATAGTGGTGTGAGATTTTGAAGGGTCAGGCATACAGGTGTCCACTTTCACTAAGAATGATTCAAAGTCGGCGTAAATCACATAAGGAACGGTTTGTTGGAAATTGAAATTTGTGAATTACAGCCATTTCTCCTCTTCTGTTGAAAGCTACTCTCTGAGATCCATGTTCTTGACAATAGTGAATATGATCCTTCAAGAGTGATTCATTCGTGAAACGGTGAAGTCGGTAATCACAGTAGAAGGTCTGGCATTTACGTTCAGTGGGAGGACTGAGAAGTCTACTCATGTTCTTAATGGAGCAATAATGCTGCTTTTCACCATTTGATATCAGTAGGAGATTTGCGTGCTCTTTAAATCTGAATAGTGTAATGTAGAGTGTGAACACCTCTTTCTCGTATCCAAAATCATTGACAGAGATGTTATTCATTTTTTCGAATTTTGATATTTGATTTATTGTTATAGTAAAAGTTAAATCAGATGTGTTTAATTTTTCTTCTAAATGCATGTATTTGCTAGGACCCTGTGGATGATCTGTAGTAGGATAGAAGCAGACCAAAACAGACCAAATAAAGCATTTTTGGTCAGAATTACATATATTAACAATAGCACGTTTCAATAGTTGGAGTAGGGATATAACTAGATCCTCCGAGAGAGATATATTTGCCAATGTTCATTTCATCTTGGAAAACAGCATCCAGTATCCAGCCATGATGAGGTCCTTCAAATACTTCAAATGAAGTCTTGATCTTCTTGCACGCTGAATCCAATTCTCTGTTTAGGGACGAGGTAGGACGACTTGTGAAACAGTTGCTTCGAAAAAAAGGGGTGCAGTATTCAAAAGCAGAAGGAGAAATTTTTCACCTGAAGCGCACTTGCACGACAAGGTACCATTTAATGCTACCTTTCGAGGATAATTCTTCTTTCAGAAGAGTTAGGAGTGACTTCCTTTTGGACTCGAGGAAAATGGTGAGATCAACAGATGTTTCTTCAGTCACCATCAGCTTATGTGTTGGCAAGGTCCTTTTCATTTCTTCAGTAAACTAGCAGGGATCTTCAGGGTGTGGTTTTTGCTTCTTCTAGGATTTCTTTTCATTTTCAGAAAGTTTTCGTTTATTATTGTGTTGCTTTCTTTGATGCCGCAAAAGATTGTCTTTTCTTCCAAACCCCATTACGCATTCTTCGCATTTGTAGATTTTCCTGGAGATGTGGGATAACTCATGACGTCGGATGTTATCTCTCCTTGAGGATGCCGATTCGCATTGAGAACACTTAAACAGACTATTTCCATCATGATTTCTCTTATGACGAATGAGATTCGTCTGATGAAGGAAAGCTTTCTCACATATATCACATACATTACAAAACAGTGACTTGTAAAATGGCTGATTTATACTACACGAGAGGACGTCGAGAACTATCACTGTTGACTTCTAACAGTTGAAAAAAATCAAACAGACTCAGCAGCAAACTGTCACTGTCAACGTCTGACAACAGAATGAGGGTTCTGACTGATGGAAGCCGTATTTATACTAGAAGAAGGACTATCCCGCATAAACTGAAATAAAAAAATGTCTGTGCTGCAGAAAATGAAAAGAAAAAAAATGCTATTGGGTAAAAATATTTTAAAATGTAAAACTTCTAATAGATGACGTCATCCGACGTCTCTGAACTTTCTAGATGGGTCCGAAAATGGCGCCAAGAGTGTGAGGGGGATGCACTTTTCCAAAACGTGTTGTAATACATCATGTCTGATGCAATACGGAAACAAAGGGGTAACGTCATCCAAGATGGCCGTCTTTGGAAATTACGAGTGGGTTGTTTATTTTATCCAATACCATCTGTCATGTATCAATTATTACCTTCAATTTAACTGAATAATATAATTTCATATTAATGCATCACTGGAGGGAGGGAGGTATTTTATTCGGTATTGTCCGACTTCAGTCTTAAAACAGTGAGAGTTCTGACCAATGTGGTTAATAATGATACATCTCCACTTTGAAACAAGTGAGGTGGATCCCATAGGATTAACATTTATCCGCCTCTGGTTTAGAACCCCCATTAATCTCCTACTGACGACCGTCTTTCCAAGCCCATCGTTGTCCCCTACTGACAATGGGACAGGGAGGGGAGTTTTGCGGAGATAAATTTCAACGCTGATCCAGTTGGGACTCGAACTTCGGAACTGCAGATTAGGAGCCTGGAGCGCTACCAACGGAGACCCCATTATTAAAACGAGAATTGATACTTTATTTTCAACTAATTGCGGATGATTTTTAATATTGGAAAGAAAACTAAGCACCTTTTTCCATAGATAAAAAACGTTTTATTTCCTTGGCAATTAAATGATAGCATTTGGCATGTTTCGTTTAGAAACAGTGCTTGTAGCTTAATCCTTAAATTTAATTAATCTACTTCGAACAGACGAGAATTTAGCGTAATGAACTCTCGAGAAATTAATGAAGGAAAAGAGATCGGCTGTTCGAGACTTCAAAAACAAAAACCCTGAAAAACTGTAATCAACTCGAAGCTATCTTTGACTATATTTTTTCCAATAAATTTCTTTCATTAATTAAAAGCAAATCAAAATCGTAATTATTCCACCAGCTTACAGTTATTTTTGGGATGATTGATTAAGATAACTGAATATTAATACACTGGCTTGAGAAATATTCGAAATGATGGGAAAATTAAAGCAAATTATTCACATTTTTAGGATATTTTTAACGTTTATTTTCGAAAAGATATTTTCTTAACATAACAATTCATTACTGCAACAGTCATTTAGCGTAGTTGTCGCCCAGAGGTTGGTCAGGTAACGTCCCTCTATACACCGGGCCCGAACAGCCGTTGAGCAAAAGGAGGAAAGAAAGGAGGGAATATTAATTATGCGTAAAACTTTAAGCGATTTCATTTCTCCGAAATTTAACTAAAATCTATCTCTTCTTTAAATCGCATAAAATAAAATAATTTATCTATTTTTATTAAAGTATTTTTAAATATTTTAAAGCTGATTACTAGAATAAAATACCTGTTGTACAACTATCTGTTGAATTTTAAGGAATTAAAATATAATTAAAACAGCTCTATAATAATAATATAAATATAAATATCATTATATATAAATATATTTAAAAGTCTTTTCTTTTATTACTGCACTGTCCAGGCCTGATATGATGTAGTAGGCTTTGGTAAGATGCGCAGAGGATAGGGAAAAATGACTAACTTTGGGCTTTGCGTTGTGTCTCCTAATGCTTCATACTAAGATCTTATGGCTTCTGCAGGTGGGATCTCATGGACAATAATATCGAATTACTGTGCAATAAGTACTGGAAACAATGTCTTTCCCTTCCTTTCGTTGTCACTTAATCAATTCCTTATTCTTAAAATGGCTAAAATAAGCAGTGCTTTTAAAATCTATTATATTGCTTAGTTGTAATGCTTTCAGAGTTATTGACTTGTCTTTTCCTTTGCCTCCAAATAAAACATCATGTGTTGTAATTACTAACAACAATTATTACTACAAGAGCGACCTGGGGTCATAGTAAATACAATGTTTGGAGCCATTCGTCAGGGTAAATATGTTTTTACTCAAGAAGTCACTGGACATAATAGAGTAATCGAGCCTGGAAATTAGGTAATAATAGCCAAAATTTATTTAATCTAAAATGGCAGACGACGTCCACGAAATGGTTGATTCCGGGTCATTCTAAGGCATCACAATCAGAATCCCAAACGGGAGACAAAAAAATACACCTGATATTAAATGAGAAATTTCGAGAAATATGTTGGGTTGAGTTGTTTTACCTCTGAGCGGCACTTTTTTGCACACCATGGGCTAAATGGCCAGGTCACATGGACCCCGAAGGCTCAGAGAAGGTTGGGGGAGGGGACCCACTGGAACAGCTGTTGGGAGACAGATGGTAGCCTCCCGTCAAGGCCATCCAGCGTGTTCTTTAACGTGCACAGGGTATATATCTCCCGCACACGGCGCCACGGCTTAACGTCCCATCCGACGGACGGCGGCCTTTCCAAGTCCATCGGTGTCCCCTACTGACCGTGGGCAGGGCGGGGAATTTTGCGGAGATAAATCTCAACGCTGACCCAGCTGGGACTCGAACCTGGGAACTACAGATTACGAGCCTGGCGGCTACCGATTGAGCCACCCCCGCCCCGAGAAATATGTTATTTATCTTCTAAAACTAATGAAAATCCTTAATTATCATTTTAACCTAATTACGGAAACTTCTGGTTGGTTAGTGAAACACTAGTTCTAGCAAGGTCTACCTTACTACTCGTGAAACTATCAGAACTCTGCAATATGCATTTCTTCCAGTTCTCTTCTCTTTGGCGCAAACAGACTTTAAATGGCACTCAGTTCATGGATGAAGCAAATCATAGACGGATAATATGCTTGCTAAGTTATCAGTCACTAGCGCATGGTTCCACAATGCGGTGACCAGCCAGTGAAACCAGAGCGCAATGGGAGTTCTATCAACACCTCCTCAGGGGCAAAAATAGAAGGAAAGCTGACCTCTTTACGCATGGAAATGCCTGTCATTCACTTGGACGGTGTAGCAGTGGCACTTGCCATTTCATTAACTATAATAAATAAATAAAAATAAATACCCCGTCAGGCAGCTGCTTGCCACAGAGGTCTGACAGGAACCTGTCAATTTATATGCCATAGTAGAAGGTCTGAGAGGATGGCAGGCCCTCAGCAGAAAAACGACACAAACAGCCATGCCTTAACCCGGGGCTCGAACCCAGGTCCCTTAGGTCAGTAGCCAAGCGCGCTAACCACTCGGCCATGGGACGACCATTAACTATAAGGAGCTACTAATAGCGGGGATTGGTTTGTCCGCTACTTTGAGTGGGACGGAATGGACAGTTCAGCTGACGCCAATTTTTGCAACTGTCTAATTCACACTCTGTTGTCTCTATCACACACTATCTGTCTATTCTCTATTTTTACACGCTATCTTCTTAAACTTTCCAGGATCATGGGTTGTTGAGTCGAGGGTAATCCTAAAAAGTTTTACTTGTCTTCCTATGCTTTTCGTTTGTTCTTTGTCGGTTTATCAGTTTGTTAAAACAGTTGTTACAACATATCTTTCGAAAGAGACGGACGAACTTAACGATTTAGGTGTCAAATGAAAGTTTGTGACGCTGGGAGTGTCATAGTCTATAAAATAAATTAACCCCCATGCGTTATTCACTCCTCCAAAAAGGAGAAATAGGAAAACCATTGCTCCTCTATATCTCCATAAAGAGAGTGCCAGAAATAACAAGCTATGCGTCAAATGAAAGCTTCTGATGCAGGGAGTGTCATACGATATCAAAAGATGGCACTCCCTGATTTCTCCTCCCCTAAAAAGCAGAAATGTGAAAACGATTGTTCTACTATATCTTCGGAATGCAAAAGCCAAACCTAATAAGTTGTATTTGTGATTTATGGAATGTTGTGGGCAACAAAAATATAGTCTCCTTGATTTCTTTCTCCCTAAAAAGGGGAAATGTGAAAGGTCGCTCTTCTATTATCTACAAATGCGAGGGGATAGAATTACGAGCTAGGTGTCAAATGAGAGCTCATAAAAGGACCGTCATAGACTACTTCGAATTATTATGATCCCTCACCATTCTTCCCTCCCCCAAAAGAAGACGGAAATTTGGAGAAGGTCGACAATAACGAATTACATCTAAGAATTAAAGCTTGTGATGTTTCCATTATCATGGGTTACCTCAAATATAACTCTAAAATAAAAAAAAGAGGACGAAAAATGTGGTCGATGTTTATGAGTCATATAGGGCGGGGTGGCTCAGTCGGTAGCGCGCCAGGCTCGTAATCTGTAGTTCCCAGGTTCGAGTCCCAGCTGGGTCAGCGTTGAGATTTATCTCCGCAAAATTCCCCGCCCTGCCCACGGTCAGTAGGGGACACCGATGGGCTTGGAAAGGCCGCCGTTCGTCGGATGGGACGTTAAGTAAGTCCCGTGTGCGGGAGAGCCATACCCTGTGCACGTTAAAGAACACGCTGGATGGCCTTGACGGGAGACTACCATCTGTCTCCTAACAGCTGTTCCAGTGGGTCCCCTCCCCCAACCTTCTCTGAGCCTTCGGGGTCCATGTGACTTGGCCATTTAGCCCATGGTGTGCAAAAAAGTGCCGCTCAGAGGTAAAACAACCCAACTTATGAGTCATAATACAAATGAAAGTTTCTGAAGGTAGGAGTTTTAAGTGGCAAATAAAAATAAATAAATAAATAAATACCCCCTCAAGCAGCTGCTTGCCCCAGAGGTCTGATATGAGCCTGTCAGTTTATATGCCATAGTAAAAGGTCTGAGAGGATGGCAGGATCTCAGCAGAAAAACAACACAAACATCCATGCTTTACCGGGGCAAAATGCAAAAATAAAAATAATAAAAAAAAAAATGAAAAAAAAAGCAGGAAAAATGTGGTCGATGTTTAGGAGTCACATATCAAACGAAAGTTTCTGAAGATAGGTTTTTAAGTGACAACAAAAAAAAAATTAATTTTTAAAAAATACATATCCTCCTATATGCGCTCTAAAAATCGAAATAAACCTAATACATATCGATAGTGCAATCAGTCACTAAATTCGTATTCACCTTAAAGAAAGACTGGGGCCGATTTACTTACTCAACAAAATTGCCAGCGCCTATCTTCCATTGAAGTGAATACGAATTTACAGACTGATTGCACCGATACGTTTTAGTTTTTTTTTTTTCTATTTTTAGGGAACATATAGGAAAATGGGCATTTTTTAAATTTCTAAATTTATTTATATTTAACTGATGCATAGCCGGGTGATTAGGCTTTCACATATGTGTTTCGCTTTCAAGTTCTTGGGGATTGGTCAGAACTCAACTGAACTCTCGATAGTGCAAGCAGATTCCGAAAATTTGACGAAAGAAGTGAACGGAAAATCTTCGATGTTTGGGATGATATCTGGAGCAGTTTTTTTTATGTGTACAAGGGGATTTCCAGAAGTTGTTAACTAGTGTAACGCTGGGCCTCACTTCCCCCTCATTAAGCATGCATATTTCCTGCTTGAAACAAGCTCCTGATGCAGATGACCAACTAATATATTCTAATATTACATTCATAGATGCATACGAATTCCTCATGCAGCCATGGGCTACGGAGGTCCAACTAGACTGTGAAATTTCCCTCTCCAGAGGTATCTCTTCTGAGCTACTTCTGCTGCATTTGGCTACTCTTGGCCAATTCTAGCAAGGTCCTGTTTGACATTGTCAGTCCATCGCTTCCTAGGTCTCCCACTTTTTCTGAAACCCTTAGGCACACCGTTCATAATCCTGTTTACTAATCTGCAGCTATGCATAGGGGCAACATGGCCAAACCAACGCAGTGTCTCTGCACAATATGCTGTTCAAAGGAGGTTGATGACTCCTTCTTTTAATCTCATCATTACTTACAAAGTTAAACCACCTAATGCCCAAGATACTGCGTAAGCATCTAGAATCAAAGGCATCAAGTTTCTTGTTATCCTGCTTACAAAGGGTCCATGTTTCGCTACCATAACTAACCTTACAAAGAACCAAACTATTATACAGCCTAATTTTAGTCTTTAGGTGTATACGCCTATTTTTCCATACTCTCCATAGATTCTTAAAAGTCCCAGCGGCAATCCCTATTCTTCTATTTATCTCATGCCGCACATCACCAGTATCTGTTACACAGCTCCCAAGATATTTAAATTAAGACACTTGCTCAAGAGTGGAGCCATTCAAAGCAAATTGAAGCACTATCTGCCTGACCAATTTTCATCACTGTAGTTTTTTCTCTGTTTATCACCAAACCTACTCTATTACCATTCTCATGAACAGCTCTAATGAAAGAATTCATCTCATCAACATCATTAGCCAACAGGGCCAAACTATCTGCATAATCTAAATCAGAAATTTTAAAATCTCTAGACGATTTAAGGCCGAAATTTTTGCCTTGTAAAGAATTTCGCATAACACAATCAATAACCAAACTAAAGAGAAAAGGAAACAAAATGCACCCTTGTCTAACTCCACTATTAATGCTAAACCAATCGCTGAAAGACGTACCAACTCTCACACGCGACTCAGTGTTATTATAGAGAGCTTTCATTACACTACTTATCAGATTCCATATGATCTAACAATCAACCACAAATTATGTCGATCAACAGAGTCAAAAGCCATTTTGAAATCCATAAAGCTATCAACCATAGGTTTTTGAAACTCTAAACATTTTTCAAAAATCTGCCTAAGTGAAAATATTTGATCAGTACATCCCCTACCACTTCTGAATCCACACTGTTCATCACGCAGTTGTCCATCAACCAAATTCTTAATTCTATTAATTATATTCGTGCAAAGAAAACTCCTGCCCAAAGATTAGAATCAGTGCCAACTGTAGCATTGAAATCACCTAGCACAAGAGAATATCTTCTTTCTTCACAGAATTCAAAATATCCTGAAGCTGGCTGTAAAACGTATCTTTCTCGTTCTAATCAGTCTTCTGTGGGGGCATTAACAACAGATTATATTCAAATCTTTAATTTTTGTTTTTAAAGTTTACTGAAAGAAATCTTTCATTAATAAAGTCATATCCTAGAAGAGCATCACTGGCGTGTCTGCTGAGAAGCAAACCTGCACCTTGGAGATGCTTTCCATTCTCCTTGCCTGAAAAGGCCGTCCCATGGCCGAGTGGTTAGCGCGCTTGGCTACTGATATAAGAGACTGAGTTCGAGCCTCGCGTAAGGCATGGATGCATGTGTCGTTTTCTGCTGAGGTCCTACTATGGCTTTCTGCTGAGGTCCTACTATGACATATAAACTGACAGGCTCCTGTCAGACCTCTGTGGCAAGCAGCTGCTTGAGGAGGGTATGCCTGAAAAGAGAAATTTAAATCTATTTTTAAGTATCTCAGCTTTACCTCTCCATCTGATCTCTTGCAAGTCTAGAATATCTAGGTTATAACGCTGGAATTCCTGCGTGAAGACATCAAGAGAATAATCTCTATATAACGTTCCACGTTCCTTCAGAGAGAAAATGATCAGTAGGATTTTTAAAGAAACTAGGTTTATTGAGAGTGGTAGGTCTAACGATATCAAACATCCCCCTGATCGCAGGATGGGGCAAAGACCTGTCTCTCCTCCGCTAAAGGCTGAAGTCACCGATGCTGGTAGGAACTTCAGGCACCACCTTTTCAAGTGTATCTTTTCAAGAGCCATATAGTCTGCCTGAGACACATTACTCCAGTTTAGGATTGACGATGATCAACTAGGTAAATGAGGTTTCAGGTACCTGCGATGGTCTCTAATCAGGATTATCTATCAGCTGATATAAGCTATCCCATGCCTCTGTTCACTTAGGGCTGGCAACTCACAAACAAACAGAAAACACAGCAGCAGATTCGCCTTCAACTGAGGCCCACCAGTTCAGCAAGTCCAGCATCCATAATCAAGCTCAAATCCATAAACCAGTCCAGTCTAGTGGGTATAAATGGTCAGCACCAGGACCCTGTGAAGTTGACCACTCCTCTGCAGGGTTGAAAAAAAGAAAAAGTATCCATAGATGACCAGATCAGTAGACTACACTGAGCTGGCAGTCCTCCCCTTCTGTTCCCTTCCGAAAAGAATATCTCTTTTAAAAAGTACTAACGGCCCTGCACAACGAGAAGGTGGGGTCGGACATTAGTTGCTAGACCTGGCCGGTTCTGTGCATGATCACTGGGGATTGGAACACAGCTCTCCTTCCAGTTTATGACTAGCTGCATTTACAGACCACTTCTAATATTGCACCTCCTATTTATTATTCTGACACCTTTTCACTTCCCGCTATTGTATTCGTGGCTAACGCCATTCTAAATTTAGGCTCGAAGACTAGGAACACAAGCCAATACGCATCACCCATTTAATACAAAGCTGTCACCATGCTCTGCTGTAAAACTAATAAGGTCCTGCTTTATTGGTTCATCAGGAGACTGCGTGAACCTGTTTCTTACTGATCCCTATTGTAGAGGTTGGCTCTTTCGAGGGCAATTCTACAACCTTGGCCATCCTTCGCTGCATTGCTTTTCCATTTCTGCTCGCTTGTATTGAGGTGTTACAGAATCTTGAATGAGAAAGAGGAACGCCACACTCAAATTCCAGAAGATAGCGAAATATGAGTCAACATAGTACAGACTTAATTTCTGCATTGAGGCTCTTACTCTTTCCAATAATTCGATGAAAATCACGTTATCTCGTTTATTTCATTTGAACTTCTTAGAGAACAGATTTTGAAGTCATTTATGTCTATTTTAACCATTAAAATCGATTAAAGTGGTAATATTTCAGAAGAAAAAAGTTAAGTTTGACTTCTTTAAATCACGTAAACTTTTGAGTTATCAAGCAAAGCCTACAAAGCAACCGACATTAAGTTCTACTTTGCTTCAAGTTTCCATAACACATATTATATACAGGTAATGGACAGAAAAATGGAAACAGCAAATTTTGTGGAAAGCCTAGGTCGATGTTAAACAGCGTCGTCTACATGCCACTAATGAAAGCATGAAACATGAAAATGACATCCGACATGCTTAGTGTCATGTCTATAAAGGTAAACCGGCAAGACTGCATTTAATTATTGGTACCATGGCGTCCAGAGAAGACCTCAGCTATTTCGAAAGGGATATGATTGCTGCAGAGCGTTTATAGCAGGATCTTCGGTAACTAGGACAGCTGAACTCGTTAACGTTTAACGAGGAACAGTTTCAAAGGTCATGTCTGCACGGTAATCTAAAGAGAAGACATCATCTGCAAAATAGGCAAGTGTGGGCGAAAGCGCATTCTCCAGAATCGGGACTTTCGAGCGTTAGTGTGATGTACAGAGCAAAACCGGCGATTGGGTTGGGTTGGGTTGTTTTACCTCTGAGCGGCACTTTTTTGCACACCATGGGCTAAATGGCCAGGTCACATGGACCCCGAAGGCTCAGAGAAGGTTGGGGGAGGGGACCCACTGGAACAGCTGTTGGGAGACAGATGGTAGTCTCCCGTCAAGGCCATCCAGCGTGTTCTTTAACGTGCACAGGGTATGGCTCTCCCGCACACGGGGCCACGGCTTAACGTTCCATCCGACGGACGGCGGCCTTTCCAAGCCCATCGGTGTCCCCTACTGACCGTGGGCAAGGCGGGGAATTTTGCGGAGATACAAAACCGGTGAGCTGCAGCTGATCATTTGTGTACGGATTTCAAACATAGAATGTGATTCCAGTTTCGTCAAAAATAGTGCGCCGAGAACTCCATAGAACTGGATACCATGGTCGAATGGCACTTCACAAGCCACTCATCACACCTATGAACACGTCGTCGTGTCCAGTGGTGCAAAGAGTATAAGCAGTGGAGACTTGAGTAGTGGGAGAAGGTGATATAGTCTGACGAATCATTCTACACTTTGTTTCCGACAAATGAACGAATGCACGTGTGGTGCCAAACGAAGGAAATTTATGACTAATTGCTTATTTCTTACTATTAAGTGTTCTAGCGGTTCTATAATGGCGTGGAGTGCTTTCTCGCTGCATGGTTTTGGTTCACTCATTCCGTTAGAAGTCAAGATTGCTCCATGATTCACATGCCATGGCCTCCATAGTCACCAGATATCAAACCGCTGTAAAATCTATGGGAAGTTTTGGATTTATTGATCACGTTCCTGCCGTATTCCTCCTACTGACTTTCAGGCACTATTAAACTCTACACCATGGCGTATACAGTCTGTACTGGACTTACGTGGCGGTTCAAAATCATATTAATTAATGATTTTACATTATTTTTTTTGGCCATTGTCCTTCTATAATATACTCGTATTATGAAATGATTTATTTATCGCATTTTAAATATCAGCATACGTATCTCTCAGTTAAGGTATCAATTGAAAATAATAAATTTTGAGTGTTTTTTAGTCTATACCAAAAGTTTTGGATTTATTACAAGGTGAAACATTTGGTTCTTTTACGAGTCAAAATAATACACAGGCCTGCGTTGTTTTTTTTTACCTTTTAGCGCCACTGTTTCCTTTCAACGGACTAAATGGTTATTCGGAGACAATGGAAGCCACTCGTTAAGCTCATTCATCATGTCCTTTAATACAAAGAGTAAGGCTTTCCTTCACCAGGGCTTATAGCTTAACATCCTACCCGTTGGATGGCTGCTTCTATATTATAGTATTCCCTTTCTGTCCGAGGGAAGAGTTGGGGAGAAATTCTCAGCGGAAACACAGGTTAAAAACCGAACCTGTGAACACCAGCTGGGGCCTCTACCAAATGATACAGTCCTCGTCTCTGTCAAGTTGGGCCTAACAGGAATCTGTCAACATAAACTATGGAAGAGAAGAAACCCACAAGATTCATAAAAGTGACCTCACGGGAAAGACAACTCAATGCATTTAGGACCAGATATAAGTTGGAAGATATAAGTGGACATCCCTTCTTGCATGGCCGTATCTAGGTGGTGTGTGTGGGAAGCGGGGGTGTCAAAGTGTATGTGCCTCCTTTGAGAATACTAATAACTGGAAATGAGCAAAAATATTGAATATATATATAAATATAACCTGTATTTTTCAAGAAATTTATTAAAGGCTACTGAAACTGGCGAAAAAAGTAAACATCAGACTGATGTTCCAGTTCATTTCGGTGTCCGGAATGAACTGAAACCCGCCTTTAATTTTGTAGGGTGGGGGAGCACCACCGCTTTTAATTTTGTAGGGTGGGGGAGCACCACCGCCTTTAATTTTGTAAGGTGGGGGAGCACCACCGCTTTTAATTTTGTAGGGTGGAGGAGCACCACCGCTTTTAATTTTGTAGGGTGGGGGAGCACCACCGCTTTTAATTTTGTAGGGTGGGGGAGCACCACCGCCTTTAATTTTGTAGGGTGGGAGAGCACCACCGCTTTTAATTTTGTAGGGTGGGGGAGCACCACCGCTTTTAATTTTGTAGGGTGGGGGAGCACCACCGCCTTTAATTTTGTAGGGTGGGGAGCACCACCGCTTTTAATTTTCTTTCTAGATTCATTATCCTCTTCTGTCGGTTTCCGGGGATTGTCGATTCAATTTATCCACAGCGCCCCACAGGCAAGAAAACATGCTTTTGGTTCGTTTCTGATATTGGACTTTCCGCGTTTAAGAATTGAAGAGGGATGACAAACTTGAAGTTACAACAATAACAAAAGTTTAATTCTGAAGATATTTACAGAAGTCTCCGTGAGAACTGACTTTGGCTACTGTCTATGTTGGCTACAAACAATCGTGTGCAGGTTATTTAATAGGTTGAGTCTTCCACGCACCTAACAGAGGAAAACCTCTCCACTCGTGAATTAACTATTCACCAAGCAGCCGCTGTTTTACGTCTGCTCACTATAGACAGAATTCCCTGACATTGGGGCGGGTGTGGCTCAGTCGGTAGCGCGCCAGGCTCGTAATCTATAGTTCCCAGGTTCGAGTCCCAGCTGGGTTAGCGTTGAGATTTATCTCCGCAAAATTCCCCGCCCTGCCCACGGTCAGTAGGGGGCACCGATGGGCTTGGAAAGGCCGCCGTCCGTCGGATGGGACGTTAAGCCGCGGAACCGTGTGCGGGAGAGCCATACCCTGTGAACATTAAAGAACACGCTGGATAGCCTTGACGGGAGGCTACCATCTGTCTCCCAACAGTTGTTCCAGTGGGTCCCCTCCCCCAACCTTCTCTGAGCCTTCGGGGTCCCTGTGACCTGGCCATTTAGCCCATGGTGTGCAAAAAAGTGCCGCTCAGAGGTAAAACAACCCAACCCAAATCCCTGTCATTGGCGACGGGTCGTCCGACGCTATTCGTGTAAGCGCCGTCGTCCTGGTCCCATGGGATGCTCATTTGGTCTGCGCTCCAACATGAAAGGAGCCAGACCGGAAAGAGACCAATTACCAACGATCAGGTACAATAAACCTGTCTTGCTAATTGCAGCAAGACACATCAGCCATAAATAGCCTTCTCAAGAGGTGGGGGAAAGGAAACAGTTTCACATAAAGAGTTACAGAGCAAAGTGAAAGACAAATATATACATAAAATGGCTAAAATATATGATCAGGACAGCATCAAAACCTAACACCTTCTTGGATAATTTTAATAATCATCATCATCATCCTCAAGCAGCCATGGGCTACGGAGGTCCAACCAGACCACGCAGTTTACTTCTCCAAGCATATCTGTCCTGAGCTACATCTGCTGCATCCGGCCACTGCACACCAATTCTAACAAGGTCCTGTTTGACATTGTCTGCCCACCGCATCCTAGGTCTCCCCCTCCTTCTGAGGCCTCTAGGCACACTGTTCATAACCTTATTCGCCAATCTATAATTATCCATACGGGCAACATGGCCAAACCAGCGGAGTCTCTCTCTGCACAATATGCTGCTTAAAGGAGGTTTGCAGACTCCTTTGTCTAACCTCATCATTAGTTACAAAGTTAAACCACCTAATACCCAAGATACTGCGTAAGCATCTAGAATCAAAAGCATCTAGTTTCTTGTTATCTTGTTTACACAGCGTCCAAGTTTCACTAGCATAACTAACCCTTGAAAGAACCAAACTATTATACAGTCTAATTTTAGTCTTTAGGTGTATACGCCTATTTCTCCACAATCTCCATAGATTCTTAAAAGTCCCGGCAGCAATACCTATTCGACTGTTAATCTCATGCCGCACATCACCAGTATCAGTTACATAGCTCCCAAGGTAATTAAACTGTGACACCTGTTCAAGACTGCAACCATTCAGATTAACTGAATCACAACCTGCCTGACCAATTTTCATCACTTTAGTTTTCTCTCTGTTTATAACCAAACCTACTCTACTACCAGTCTCATCAACAGCTCGAATGAAAGAGTTCATCTCATCAACATCATTTGCCAAAAGGGCTAAATCATCAGCATAATCTAAATCAGAAATTTTCGTATCTCCAGCCCATTTAAGGCCAAAATCTTTTCCTCGAAGCGAATTTCGCATAACATAATCAATAACCAAACTAAAGAGAAAAGGAGACAAAATGCACCCTTGTCGAACACCAGACGTAATGTTAAACCAATTGCTACAAGACTTACCAACTCTCACACATGACTCAGTGTTATTATAGAGAGCTTTCATTATGTTAACTAACTTGTCTGGTATACCATATGATCTCACAATCAACCACAAATTATGACGATCAACAGAGTCGAAAGCCTTTTTGAAATCAACAAAGCTAGCAACCAAAGATTTCTGAAACTCTAAACATTTCTCAAGAATCTGCCTAAGTGAAAATATTTGATCCACACATCCCCTACCACTTCTGAATCCACATTGCTCATCACGCAATTGCCTGTCAACCAGATTCTTAATTCTATTAAGCACAATCATGGAAAGAACTTTACCTGGAACAGAGAGTAAGCTGATACCCCTATAGTTATCACAAGAACTGCGATCACCTTTTTTGAAAATAGGGATGATAATAGCTCTGGTAAAATCTTTAGGAACCATGCCTTTATCATAAAAGTTATTCAAAATTTCAGTCATCCAAGTGGTAACCGAAACATTCCCAGCTCTGAGCATTTCTGTAGTAATTTCATCTACCCCTGGGGATTTATGAAGTTTAAGTTTAGAGATAGCCAAACTAACTTCAGATTGTGTTATAGGGCCAACATTAAAGCTGCCAATGCATCTATCATCATTACAAACAATGGGAGTAGAACTACCCACATTGTTTGGAACATCACTGAAATGCTCAGCCCACCTAGCCATGACAGAATCCTCACCTTCTATAACCTTACCTTGTTTATCCTTCAATCCCTGTATGCCTGTCCGTTTTCTACCACATAAAACATTAACTATCTGGTACAGCTCTCTGCTGTTGTGCTGCCTAACTGCTTCCTCAGCTTTGTCAGCCAAGCTATCAAGCCAAAGATTTTTATCAGTAGCTAACTGATCCTTTACACGTTTATTAAGCTCTCTGTAATCTTTTCTATTAGGACTAGTAGGGTACTGATTAAGGACATTCCTGCAGTTCCTTCTTTCTGAAATAAGCTCAATTGCCTTATCACTTAAATAATTATGCCTCCTCTGCTCCTTTTTTCCCAAAAGAGTACTGTTAGTTTCCAAAAAAGCCTGTTTAAAATGGCCCCATTCTTCCTCAATTTCAGTATTAAGCAAACCATGACTGTCATAATGACTAAGTAACCTATTATGGTAAGCTTTAGCTATAACTGGGTCTTTCAGAGCTTCAGTATTAAAGATAAATTTTTTAACCCTAGCACAACACTTTTTAAGTTTAAGTTGCAAGACACTTTTAACAAGGTAATGGTCAGATCCAATTTCAGCTCCCCTATATGCCCTGGTATTTCTAACAGAACTAGCCCATTTGCTGTTAATTAATATATAATCAATCATATTCCTATGCAGTCCATCAGGTGAAACCCACGTGTATTTATGTATGTCGCGGTGTTTGTAATATGTGTTAGTTATTCTGAAACCATTGAGTTTACTTACCTGTAGGAGACGTTGCCCATTGCCATTGCAGCTACCACTACCAAAAGGGCCTATCACCCCTCCCCAAAGATCAGAGTCAGTACCAACTTTGGCATTGAAGTCACCAAGAACAAGGGTAATATCTCCTTTCTTGACAGAATTCAAAATATCCTGAAGTTGTCCGTAAAACCTATCCTTCTCATCAGCATCCTCAGTGGGGGCATAACAGCAGATAACATTCAAGTCTTTAATGCTTGTCTGAAATTTTGCTGTAAGAAACCTTTCATTAATGCACTCATATCCTAGAAGAGCATCACTAGCATGTCTGCTGAGCAGCAGACCCACGCCTTGGTGATGCTTTCCATCCTCCCTCCCTGTAAAGAAAAATTTAAAGTTATTTTTAAGTATCTCACCTTTACCTGTCCATCTGGTCTCTTGCAAGCCTAGAATATCTAGGTTATAGCGCTGGAATTCCTGCATGAGGACATCAAGAGAATAATCTCTATATAATGTCACGTTCCACGTTCCTGCAGAGAGAGAATGATTAGTAGGATTTTTAAAGAAATTAGGTTTATTGAGATTGGTAGGGCCAACAATATCAAACAGCCCCGTGATCGCAGGCATGGGGCAAAGACCCGTTCCTCCTCCGCTAAAGGCTGAAGTCACCGATGCTGGTAGGAACTTCAGGCACCACCTTTTCAAGTGGACGTTTTCAAGAGCCACATGGCCTGCCTGAGACGCATTACTCCAGTTTAGGCTTGACGATGCCCAACTAGCAAAGTAAACAACACAAACGTCCATAGCTTGTCCGGGACTCGAACCCAGGTCCCTTAGATCAGTAGCCAAACGCGCTGACCACTCGGCCATGGGACGGCAGGTGATGACAGGGATGAAAAAAGAATAAATGTAAATGTTTTATTTAAATTAAAACTTGGTCTTCCAAAGAAAACGAAAAATAGAACTTGTTCTTCCAAAGCTTTTTCCTTGCTTTACTCGCTGTTAGAATTCCTCGGCGTCCTATCCGGTGACTATGGTAAACATGAGTGGACATCGTAAGAGTTTAAATGATATATCCTACAATCCTTTAGCTCTCACCGTAGATTTTATACCCACACAAAAAAAAATCTAATGATTAAAACTTGTAAATAGGTAATATAGTTAATAATGTTGTGAAGTTTCGATGAGGCCTCTCTGTGCTTGTCATCCTCGGGGTAGATGTGCTTTATGCTGCGTAGGTTTTTATACCCCCATCCTGAGAATGAGAAGCTTATCGGTTCCCCTTTTGCAACCGGAGACGGGGAGAAATTATACAGAGACTATTTCTAAAGAATTGACTAAGTTGCACAATGTTTTTCTGAATAGTCAAACCTATATTCCGCTAATGAACGTTAATTAAATAGATATGTTTCCAGGATATAAAGTGGATAGGGTACTTTCATTTCAGCAATTAAAATTCTGCGGAAGAGGGGAATGCCTCCATTTATTTTGTTCGTTTAAGCTTTATCTTCATTTCAATGCACAAAAAGCCTTAAAAAATATATTTACACAAATAAGTGTGGCGAGAGTGCCCAGTCACGCGTGTTCGTAATCTGCAGTTCCCAGGTTCGAATGCCAGGTTACAGATTTATCTCTGCTAATTGTCACCATTCCTTCAGTAAAAAAAAGGGACATCCAGGGCTTGGAAAAGTCGTCGTCCATCGAACGAGATTTTAAGCCGTAGCTCAATGCAGGAGAATCATAACTTGAGCGTGTTAAAAGAATATGCTGGATGGTCTTGACGGGAGACTCCCATCTGTCTCCTAGCAGCTATTCAGTACATCCCCTTCCTCAAACTTTTTCTGAACCCTTGGGGTCCTTGTGACCTAGACATTCAGCCCACTGTGTGCAAAAAGAGTGCCTCTCAGAGGTAAAAACTACCCAACAACAAAAACAACACAAATTTCACATATTTTGTCATACGACTCAGTAATACACTTTCCATAAATTAAGAAAAATCCCTATGTTAAGTCAACGGGAAGCTAACGTCAAAGCTCTATAACTTCTAAAAAAAGTTTTTTTTTGTTTTGAAAAATGTTTTTGCAGATAAAGATCACAATAAAATAAATCAATACCTCGATTTTCAACAATATTCGTTTAGTATTTAATGAGTTATGGAAGTTTGAATATTTAACAACAGCAATGCCAGTCTTAAGTTACTTATACAAAACTGAAGAATAGTGAAAGAATTCTTTACACAAAGTTCTAAAATAAAAACTTATTTTATTAAACACCTTGACACAATACTTATTACTAAGTTTTAATTAACTTCTGAAGTCAATTTTTGTGGCTGGCATTGTAATCGCTAAATATTCAAACTTCCATAACCCCTTAAATACTGAACGACTATTGTTGAAAATCGAGATATTGATTTATTTGATTGAGATCTTTATCTGCAATTACATTTTTAAAAAACAAAAGAAATTATTTTAGGAGTTATAGAGCTTTGACGCTAGCTTCCCATTGACTTAACATAGGGATTTTCCTTAATTTATGGAAACCAGGTATTTACAGAAGAAACTTCAAGCTGAGTCTCTAATCTCTAATTTTTGCTGTAACGTTCCCTCTCTCGATGCTGTAAAGTTCCGTCTGGCACATACAGAAAAAGAAAAGAACGAAATTGAAGTGCTAGCTATTTCTGTGCCCCGACACATCTGTTGTACACACTAGGTGAGCAGAATTCCATCGCAAACTACGTTTGACTCGGCGCACGTTTCCTCCTGACAATAGCGCTGAAATCCGGAACACTGAGATAAGCTTCTCTTGGCTCGATCCTTATACTGCTATATCCCTAGGTTTTGTGCGAGTGCCGTGGTCAATCACCGTGAAGCGGGCGGACTCCTCTTCCTCGGTTGATCCCTTCTTGGAATCCTTCCAGGATACAGTGCAAAGTCTTTGCTTTTCTGAGGACAAAAGAATTTCTTTGCCGTCGCTGTCACACGAAAAGGCTCTCCTATTTTATTTATGGCCTTTCTTTTCAGTCTTTTCTTTACCGTGGTGAAGTAGTCTTGGTTACATGCATCAATTGATCGAGTTCTATTCGGTAAATAAACTTTCCTGTAGAGGTTTTTTCTGGATAAAATGCAAGCTTTATCATTTCTTTTTGTGTTGTATTCTAGGTTCCTATTTTTCAATACGATTTGAATAGTTATCCCGTAAATGCAATTCGAAATTCTTTTCATCCAATTCAGCTCAATGTTCTTGTGCATAGAAAAGGTTGAAGTATTCATGTCTTTGTGTATTGAGTTCTGATGGACACTGAAGGATTTTGTTGCCGTTGCTTTTTCTTTGATGAGACGAGCGGATTAAACCTCCCTGATCTCATGTCTCTTTTCCAGCATTTGCAATTTCTCGAAGAGTGTAGGGGTATTACTGCACGATATTTCTTCTGTTTTTGTTGTATTGACTATTCTTGGTATCAATAGCTTCAACACATCACTCTACCAAAATATTAGAGGATTTCCGTGTTATCTCAATGGAAATCAAAATTTGAAGCTCTATAACTTCTAAAATATGCATTTAGTGCAAATATGTGACTGAAGATAAATTAAAGATCATAATCGAAGCCATTTAAGTTTCGATTTTCGATAACATTTGTTCAATACTTAAAGAGTTATGGCAGCTGGAATATACGAGGGCTGATCATTTAATTCGTGGACTGATGTCATAAGTACTCGTACGAAGCGCTTTTTCCAAAGTAACACCAGATGGCGCTATGCGTGACCGTTGCGAAGGAGGCTCCAAGTGTCAAGGTCATTTGGCGTCGACTCCTGTTGTGTTGACTGATTCGAGTTGCGTATCATAGACGTTCGTTCAGAATGTCGGAAATTCAGACGGAACAGCGGTATGTCATTCGTTATTATTTAGGCGATGCCTAAGTGCTGCTGCGACTGTTGAAGAGATGAGTGAAGCCTATGGTGATGATTGTCTTCGTCGGTCTGCCATTTTTAAGTGGCATAAACGATTCAAAGAAGGACACGAATCTGTTGTCGATGACCCAAGACCTGGCCAGCCTTCTTCCTCAATAACTCCTGAGCAAATCGAAAGAGCCCTGGCAATCTTTAATGAAGACAGACGAATAACACTTCGTGAAGTGGTTGTGAAAATGTCAATTTCATAAGGAAGCGCTCACGCGATTATGAAAACCCATTTGAAAATGTCATGAATCTGTGCTCAATGGATTCCACACAGTTTGACTCCAGAACAAAAACAAAAAAGGGTACAGCTGTGCAAGGAGAAGCTTAATCGTTTTGAAAGTCAGGGTCTAACCTTCATGAGTCGAATTGTGACTTGAGGTGAAACTTGGATTCACCTCAAGGACTTGGACTTCTCCTCTTCACTTCTCCTCTTCACTACGATCCCGAAACAAAACTACAGTCGAGTCAATGGAAACATCCCGATTCACCAAAACCCAAGAATATTCGGGTTTCTCGTTCAGCTGGGAAACAAATGACTCTTGTGTTTTTTGACATCAAAGGTATTCTCGTTACTCATTTTGTGCCTCGTGGAACAACCATAAATAAGGAGGCCTACTCGAAGGTTCTCAGAACCAAACTTCGGCATACCATTTGTGAAAAACGTCCGGAACTTTCTCGTGTGACTTGGTTTCTCCATCACGACAACGCCATGCCCTATACGGCTAATATTGTGCAGCCAATGATCATTGCCATAGGTGCTGAGGTTCTGCTGCATCCTCCATATTCCCCGGACTTAGCACCGTGCGTTTTTTTTCCTCTTTCCGCCACTAAAGAAAACTTTGAAAGGGAAACATTTCGCATCCGACGACGAAGCTGCAGAGCCACGACAACACTTTGCATGCTTTTGACAAATGGCTTCAAAGACGCTTTTAATGCATGGGTACAACGATGGCAAAAATGTGTGAAGTTTTGCGTGAAGAAGGGAGAGTATTTTGAGAAAGACAAATGCCAGGAAGATTCAGAGGATGATATTTAATGTAACTTTTTGCTTCTGTCCACGAATTAAATGATCACGCTATGTATAACAACATATTAATTTGCTTAATAAAACTCATTCATAATTGTCTAACATTAAAATAATCTTTGCTAAAACTTCTACAATGTCTGTTTATTTTATTAAATGGTTTGAAACAATACTTGTTACACAAAATTTAAATTATGAGGTAAATTGTTTTACTACTGTTGCGGAATATTCTAGCTTACACAATTCTTTAAATACTGAGCAAATATTGCTCAAAATCGAAATTTATATAGATTTGATTTTGAAGGAAGATATCACTCTGAAAACGTCAATCAATTTAGAGGAAAAAATTGTCTTGAACCGGGTGGAATACGAACCCATGACCTCCTGAAAACGTGTCCGGTGCTCTGGATCACTGAGCTAAAGGCCGCCGATCAAGATTTCCTCTAATTGATGCTATGAACTTACAGTACACAGTTATCCGTGTATATGTCTATATTTTCAGTACACAATTATCCGTGTCTCATGAAGATATTGTCCCAGCTGTTCTCAGCCTCAAGAAACAATGACAAGTATGTCAAAAAGATGGAAAGTATATTCTGAGTATACAATTGATTAAATTGTCGTTGAAGGAAAGATATCACTCTGGAAACGTCTAATTTTATTGAAACGTCTGATCATCTAAAATTGATCGATGTTTTCAGAATGATATCTTCCTTCACAATTGAACAAATACGTCGAAAAAAATCTCTTCAATTTAAACATTTGATTATGATCTCTAATTTATCTTCAGTCATATATTTCAATTAAATGAATATTTTAAAAATCGTAGAGCTTTGAAGTTTGATTCCCATTGGCATAACATAGAAATTCTCTAATATTTTTAATAGAGCATTGTATTTATATTAATATTCAAATTTTCGAATGAACATATGCGTAGAAAAAGAAGATATATGATAAATTGAGAATTTCATCAGGAAATATTTAAGTATCTTATTTTGCTACTTTTGAAAAAAATATTTTGTTAACTTCACCTAAAGATTGAAAATGATGAATGCAAATGTTTATATTTTTTTAAAAAGCACTTCCCTAAAGATTGAGGATGATGAATTGAAATGTTCATATTTCGTTAACAAGACTTCACTAAAGACTGAAAATGATGAATGCAAATGTTTATATTTTGTTAAAAAGCACTTACCTAAAGATTGAGGATGATGAATTAAAATGTTTATATTTCGTTAACTAGACTTCACCTAAAGATTGAAAATAATGAATGCAAATGTTTATATTTCTTTAAAAAGCACTTACCTAAAAATTGAGGATGATGAATGCAAATGCTTATATTTCGTTAACAAGACTTCACTAAAGACTGAAAATGATGAATGCAAATGTTTATATTTTGTTAAAAAGTACTTTCCTAAAGATTGAGGATGATGATTACAAATGCTTATATTTCGTTAAAAAGCCCTTAACAAATAGTTGAAGATGGCAAACGCAAATGCTTAGATTTAGTTAAAAAGTTCTTACTTGAAGATGGCAAATGCTTATATTTCATTAAAAAGCCCTTACCTAATGGTTTAAGTTGGTGAAGGCAAATGCTTATATATTTTGTTTTAAAACATTTTCCTAATGGTTGAAGATGCTGAACAAAATGCTTATATTTCGTTAAAAAGCCCTTACACGAAGGTTTGAAGATGGTGAACCAAAATGCTTACATTTCGTTAAAAAGCATTTGCCTACAGATATAAAGCTCTTATCAAATAATTGAAGATGTCGAACGCAAATGCGTATCTTTCGTTAGAAAGTCCTTACCTAAACTTTGATGACGTTGAACAAAATGTTTATATTTCATTAAAGAAAACCCTTATCTAAATGGTGAGCGCAAATGCTCATGTTTTGTTAAAAAGACTTTACCTAAAGATAATTTATTTTTAAGGTTATTTTAAGGCTATTTTGAAGGTTATAAAGCCGAGCGCGATAACGCTCCAGCTACCGACACTGAGGTAGCGAGATCAAATCACGCTGTCGGAAGGAATTTTTTTAGCCGTCAAAAGACCCCGATTACTTTTCAAATTACTTTTCAGGTGGATAACTTCTCTTTTAATTAAGTTTGCACATTTCGTGTACCTTGGAACACAAATCACTGATAAAAATCTTATACAAGATGAAATTCTTGTTAAAATAAAAGAAGGAAATCAAACCTTTCATGTACCTCAACCTTTACTGTTAATAAAGATATCTCGAGGCCGAGTGGTTAGCGCGCTTGGCTACTGATCTAAGGGACCTGAGTTCGAGCCCCCGGTAAGGCATGGATGTATGTGTCGTTTTCTGCTGAGGTCCTGCCATCCTCTCAGACCTTCTACTGTGGCATATAAACTGACAGGCTCCTGTCAGACCTCTGTTGCAAGCAGCTGCTTGAGGGGGTATTTATTTATTTTTATTATATATTTAATGCCTTACGCTTTAAATATGCAAAATCTATTCGAGTAATTTTTAATAGGAAAATAAACATTTAACAACAAAAATGACTTTTTATTTCATAATCATCAGATAGACGGTATATAAGAATAACCTCCCAAATAGTTAAATTAAAACTCTTTTAATTATCTGAAGCTTAGAAGGCCTTAAAATTTGTGAAAAGTAAGATAATGGTGATAAGATAAGCCTGGAATGAACTAAATTCAGGATCTATGGTAAAAAATTTCATTGTGTATTTGTCCTAAAAAAAAACTTGATTTTATCTAATACCAGTTTTTGGTATTGCAGTAAACGGAACTCACTTATAGTATTCCACATTTGAAGATTTTATTGATATTAGGCAAAATTCTTAGTATTATTCTGAATAAGGTAATATTCATTACGGTAATTATGATATGAATAAAATGGGTTATTCTCTAAGAGGAAGAAAGTTTATCAAAAACATATCTTCTTTCAGAAAGAATAATTGCATCAGGTAGCCTTCTACCTTTACACCTCTGAGCGGCACTTTTTTGCACACCATGGGCTAAATGGCCAGGCCACAAGGACCCCGAAGGTTCAGAGAAGGTTGGGGGAGGGGACCCACTGGAACAGCTGTTGGGAGACAGATGGTAGCCTCCCGCCGTGTTCTTTAACGTGCACAGGGTATGTCTCTCACGCACACGGGGCCACGGCTTAACGTCCCATCCGACGGACTGCGGCCTTTTCAAGCCCATCGGTGTCCCCTACTGACCGTGGGCAGGGCGGGGAAATTTTGCGGAGATAAATCTCAACGCTGACCCAGCTGGGACTCGAACCTGGGAACTACAGATTACGAGTCTGGCGCGCTACCGACTGAGCCACCCTAGAACCGCATCAGGTAGAACAAGTCAAAAACATACTTAGCTGTGTAATTTAAGTAACGGGGCGTTTTCGCACGACAAAAGCAGAAACCTTAAATTCACGATAACAAATAAATTTAAAAATTTAAAATTTCTTTAAAGAAAGGACAGAGATAACTTAGAAGCTCTGTTATGCTTGTCCTGGCTTCTCATACAACGATGCCTTCAGACAGGAAATTATTAAAGCAAGGAAAAACAAGGAGTGGGAGAAAGGCAAAATATGATCACATCATAAAAGTTGGCGGGAAAATGAGAATTACCGATTCATGTCAGAGGCAGCATCTCAAACAGGGAAGCTCAGTCTTCTGTTGGCCAGTGAAAGGCACGTACATGAATGCTGATTTAGTCTCTTTTTTTTTCAGAAGTTATTCTCCTCAAATGGTCTAATTTATTTTCTGTTATTTTTAATTTATTTTTAGTTTGTTTTCAGAAAAAACGAACAAATGTTTTTGCTTTGTCATCTGTTTTTGAAGTTTTTTTAGAGATAATTAAAATTTTTCATAGCTGTTGACGAAATATTGCCATTCACAATTTCGGAATCTACCAATAGCTATAATTATGCTCTCTAACGGTGGAAAAAAAATCGGAAATTCCAAAATTCTTAACGAATATTACGAACTATGTATTTATGCTAGAAATTTTCGAATTTTGAAGATAGAATGTGAAGGCCAATGAAGCTTTTATTGACAGCAATGAGTTCCCCCTCCCAGACCCTGTGTGGGGGGAGGGTAAGAAACGCAACTTTTATGTTTTACGAGATAACTGTTTGTTTTTAGAGATAAAATTTATGTTTGGTTTACACGGGCAATTGGTGAAATATTTTGAATCACAGGTTCAGATCTCTCAAACGCTATAATTTCTCTCTTTAATGGTTGAATAATATCGAAAATTCCAAAATTTAAATGAATATTGGAAGCGATCTATTTGGGCTACAAATCTGATAATTTAGTAGTGGAGTGTGATGATGATGATCAAAGGCTTTGCATTGGCAGAAACAATTTTTTTCCTTCACCCCCAGGGTTGGGGGAGGAAACGCAACTTCTTGTTTTAAGAGATTAATGAAAAATTATTTATAATTAGATAAGTGCTAACGAAATTGATAATTCATAGTTTTCAAAATCTATATTACTAAATTACATCGTAAGAGGGCATTAAATATTACAAACAATAGATTTATGTTAGAAATTTCGATGGTAGAATTTGTTGGTTAAGACAGATTAGCAGAAGATTCATTAACAGTTATTAAAGGTGTTTTATTAAAGTCATATTAATTAAAATCCGACAAGTTGTTCATTATGTTTATAAAGCTAATATTTAATTTTATAATTTTCAATAATATTTCTATACAATAAAAATAAATAGATTATTTTATTTTATGTACATTGCCAGACCTGTCCTTTAACCCTAGGGGATAAGAAAATTCAAAATTTTAAATTTTAAGGGATAAATGAGATATTCTTTTGCTTTTTGTGTTATATAGGGATAATAATATAATTTACAGTTTCTACTGTTCAGGTGTGCAAAAATCCGAAAATGAAAACTTAATTTGAACCACTAAGATTTAACTGGCATAGTGGTTAGGCAGCTAGCGACTGTTCCAGCAAGGCAAACTTTGTGTGTTGTGTTAGCTCTAACTAAGGCAGTGGTCAGCAGTGACTTCGGTCTTAGTAGGGCATGTCCTTGTATGAGAAGGCCTGTATTAAGCTAGGAGTAGCTTCCAGGATTCTTCTCTGTCCTATATGTCGCAAATCAAAAAAATTTCTCTGAAAACGCGCATTCCGTATTCTCCAGGGGTGGTATGTTATCCTTCTAGCTTAAAATATACCTAAAATGCAGTTAATTGTCAGTATAACGGAATCGAGAGGATGATCAAAATATATTCGCTATATGAATATTTCGTTATGCTGAAATGCAATAAAAAAAATTCTATGATGGTTACATACTACAAAATAATCATAATTGAAAGAAATTCATCGTGTATTTGAGTTTACTTCATTAAAAAAAATCTGTAATTTTTAATTGTCTGTTACAAACGCATCTCTCTCTGAATTGTTAAAAGATTTCGCAGTTCTCCATCACATATCTTCCCGTGTCATTAAGAAACGGTAAAGACTTCTCGCCATATTGGCTGCTAATAACGAATCTAATTAATGCAATAATAATAACGAACAAATATAACAGTAACTCAAATTTAAAGAAACAAAAGTAATCTTGTGGACTTCAAAAAGCTTATGATAGTTTTCGTAGAAGAAGCGTCCTTAAGGTACTGAAGGAATTTGGCATACCACAAAAGTTAATAAATGAATAGAGCATTGAGATTTATCTCCGCAAAACTCACTGCCCTGCCTTCGGTCAGTAGAGGACACCGATGGACTTGGAAAGGCCACTGTTTGTCGGATAGGACGTTAAGTTGAGGCCACGTATGCGGGAGAGCTATACCCTGTGCACGGGTGGGTTGGGTTGTTTTACCTCTGAGCGGCACTTTTTTGCACACCATGGGCTAAATGGCCAGGTCACATGGACCCCGAAGGCTCAGAGAAGGTTGGGGGAGGGGACCCACTGGAACAGCTGTTGGGAGATATCTGGAACAGCTGTTAGTAGCCTCCTGTCAAGGCCATCCAGCGTGTTCTTTAACGTGCACAGAGTATGACTCTCCAGCACACGGGGCCACGTCTTAACGTCCCATCCGACGGACGGCGTCCTTTCCAAGCCCATCGGTGTTCCCTACTGACTGTGGGCAGGGCGGGGAATTTTGCGGAGATAAATCTCAACGCTGACCCAGCTGGGACTCGAACCTGGGAACTACAGATTACGAGCCTGGCGCGCTACCGACTGAGCCCCCCCCCCTGTGCACGGTAAAGAACACTCTGGAAGGCTTGATGAGAGGCTTCCATCTGTCTCCCAACAGCTGTCCAGTGGGTTCCCTTCCTCCAAACTTCTCTGAGCCCTCGAGGTCTTTGTGGCCTGATTATTCAGCCCACTGTGTCAGAAAAGTGCTGTTTAGAGGTCAAGCAACCCAAAATATGTTTAATATGTGCATTAATGAAAGTAGAGGTTTGTGATGGTCAACGGATTAAAATCGTAACCCTTTAAAATCACTACGGGTCTAAGACAAGGAGTTGCTTAATCACCTATTCTTTTCAATTTGAGTTAGAAAAATTTTGAGTGACAATAGAAGGAGAATTCAGGGACTGGATTAAAATTCTTGGTTATGCAAAAGACCTGGTGATTTTGGGACCGAAAGATAATGTTATCAAAGACAATATCAGGAAATTAAATATCTCAGGAACAAAAATCAGACAAAAAATTAATCATGCCAAAACTGAATATCTTAAAATGACAAAGAAAGGTCATGAGCCAATCCAATTACTTTTCAGGTGGATACCTTCTCTTTTAATTAAGTTTGCACATTTCGTGTACCTTGGAACACAGATCACTGATAAAAATCTTATACAAGATGAAATTCTTGTTAAAATAAAAGAAGGAAATCAAACCTTTCATGCACCTCAACTTTTACTGTTAATAAAGATATCATCACATAGAGAAAAATAAGGTATATATATATAAGATATTTTTACGCCCAGTTATTATGTATAGCTCAGAAACCTGGAGCGCTACAAGAGCTGATGAAGGTAAGATACAGCGGTTTGAAAATACAATCTTAAGAAAAATATATGGACCAATCCTTGAGAACTCTAGTGTATCGTGGTGAAGGCGACAGAGCCTAGAATTTTATGAAAATATGGCTCTCGTCCCATGGCCGAGTGGTTAGCGCACTTGGCTACTGATCTAAGGGACTTGGGTTCGAGCTCCGGGTAAGGCATGGCTCTTTGTGTCGTTTTTCTGCTGAGGGCCTGTCATCCTCATAGACCTTCTACTATGGCATATAAACTGACAGGTTCCTGTCAGACATCTGTGGCAAGCAGCTGCTTGAGGGGGTATTTATTTTTTTTTATTTACTATAACCAGTGAGCTTTAAAGCCAACCGATTACGTTGGATGGGACACGTTTAAAGGATGGATGAAGAGAGATCCAAAGAAAAGCTATATATCCTTTCCAAGTGGGAAAAGATCAAGAGAGTTCCTCCGCTTGAGATGGAGAGACTGCATACAAAGAAACTTGGATGAATTGCAGATCTCTAACTGGGAAGCTAAGGCTATAGATGGGAAGAGATTTGGATGGAAAGGATGGATAGGAAGGCAAATTTACTTGAAGCGAAGAGCATAGCAGGCTCATATAGCTAAGGAAGAAGAAAGTCACTACACTGCTCTCGGTGAGAAAGGGATACGTAGCGATGGGCTTGAAAAGTCGCCGACCGTCGGATGGGAACAGGTCGGATCTAGGGGGGGGGGGAGAAAAAGGGTCCACTTCCGTCCCTTTAAGAATGTTAGTAACGGTAATGAAGGCAAAAAAAAAATTATTAAATTTGTGCATAGTTCACGCATTTTTTCACCGTTGAGTTTGGACGCTGTCCATCGGTGGGACGTTAAGCTGTGGCTCCTTGTGCGGGAGAGCTATACCCTGTGCACGTTAAAGGACACGCTGGATGCCTTAACGAGAGGCTATCATCTGTCTCCTAACATCTGTCCAGTGGATCCTCTCTCCCAACCTTCTCTGAGACTTAAGGATCCTTGTTAATTAACCCATTGTGTGCAAAAAAGTGCGGCTCACAGGTAATACAACCAAACCCAACTTACGCATTTTTTATGAAAAAATCTTAAAACTTTTGAAACGAAGGGGAAATGTAAGATATCCCCTTCTTCCTTTGTTATTTTTCTAGAACCGGGTATTCAGGAGAACTATACCCTGTGCACGCTAGCGAACACAACTCCCTAGTGAGTCCGAATCCCGAACCTTCTTTCAGCCTTTGGAGTCCTTGTGACCTGGACATTAAGCCCATTATGTGCAAAAAGGAAAAAGGGCTTCTCAGAGGTAAAAACACCCAACCCTCTTAAACTCAACTTCATTTTTGTGTCTAAAGTTCATTAAAAGAATATTCCCCTTTTATTTTTAACTTTAGAATTCAAGCAGACAGAAAAAAAAGATAATGCATCTTCGGTACAGAAATAATGGAAGAAAAGAGAAGATCGTTATTGAAAGATTGGAATTAGAAAAATTATTTCTTGACACATAAAACAGATAAAAAAAATACTTTAGAACTTGAAAAAACAAACACTGCCTGGTAAAAACTTTCGCTGAAAATCCTTTCGACAAGTCTTTCGAAAATAACATTAAAAGTTTCGTTATCAAATTCATCCAGCTAATATCAGAATTCACATCGAGTGTGTGCTTTTATCAAAAGTAAACCAACATGGGAAATGGAAAGACGGAATTATTAGTATATGAAGATATTTTATGTAGATGCAGAATTTGACGAAAGCAATTTGTTTAATGAAGTTCGTTGCTTTCCGACATACTTTTATAAGGAAGAGGAAAGACAAAAAAATATCTCTTGTTTAAAAATGGTTGTGTTTATTCGAACATGAGATGAAAAAATGTGAAGAAGTGTTTTATCTTTCGCTGACCTTTGACTGGATGTAATGCATTTTTTGAAATAATTAGTTATTTATGCCTAGTTTTATATACAATACACTGTAACCCAGTGCGCAGAAAATAGTCATATTATCTTCAGGGATCATATTGTGTTGCATATGTCATTTTTATTTGTATGTCTTAAAATTGAAACGTAAAGGATTCGACGTCCTTAATTTTTATTTTTGTAATCTGGTGACTTGATAAAAGTAATAAGAAAAAAATTACGAAATTAGAAATAAAATTAAAGCAAAATTGTTAATGTTTCATTGAAATTATTTTTACTAAATTTAACTTTATCAGAAAAGAGCAATATCATTGCTTACATTATTCTCAAGGTGCTTAGGCTGCTTGAGGATTCGAGACTATGGAATTTAATCCTCCATGTTTCTCATGAGCTATAGCTGCTGCATTTGACCACTTGGGGACAATAATTCCAACAAGATCTGATTTGTCATTGTCTGTCTGCCGCCACCTAAGTCTCCCCTTTTTTTCTGAAGCCTTTACTGAGGAATAAATTATTCTCAGTCACTATAGTTATGCATACAGGCAACATGGCCAAACCAACGCAGTCTCTCTCTGTATAATATGCTGCTGAAATCATTAACTCTATCTGAGACAGTTTTCAGTAGCGACTTTAGCCTTAGTGGCCTGTAGAAATTAGGAGTAGTTTTTAGGACTCTTCTCTGTCCTTATGTTGCAAATAAATTAATTAAAAGGTAGTTTCTGACTCCTTTGCCTAATCCAGTGGGTCCCAAAGAGGGAAATTGAATTTTTCTTTCCCTTGAATTATTCTGTGGAAATGGATTAAATAGAATATCGAGTACTTCTTAGATTAACATATATGCATGTTTTATTTCGGTATAATATAAATGCACATGTTTTATTACAGCAGAAAGACATTTGAAATTCATGAATCAAAATTTTCATAAATTTGCAAAAAAGATAAATATTTTTTCAACTTGTTTCACACAGAAAAAATTGTTTGATTTTCATGAAGAGAGAGCTAAAAAATAACACTTGGTAAAAGTGTTCGACCAACGAAAAGAGTGAGGTTAAAAACCTTAGTTGAGAACCACTGGCTTAACCTCATCATTTCTCTCACGTCACTTAATGGCCAAAATACTAAGTAAACATCTAGAATCAGAAGTATCAAGTTTCCTATCATCTTGCTTACAAATATTCTAAGTTTTACTGATATAACAAACTTTACAAAGGACAAAACTATCACACTGTCTAGTTTTGGTCTAAGTTACATTAGCTTATTTTTTTCGCAATCTTCATAGATTCTTAAAACTCCCAGCAAGAATCTTTATTCATCTGTTTGATTTACGCCGCACGTCACTACTATAAGTTACACAGTTCTTGAAAAAAAAATTGAGATAAGCCATTATTGTTCAGTCATATTTTTATTATGAGAGCATTTTTAACTTTATTCGAGTACTGAATTTTATTTTTACTAGAAGCGTCCAGATGTCAATTTTTCCTTTTCTGGGAATGTCATCTATTATGTATTTTAGAGAGCTTGATTGAATTACTGATTCGAGAATTACGCCGGATAAATCTGCTGCTATTTTACGAAGCCTAAATCGTATTTCTTCTCTTCGATATGTTTAATAAGAAATAATTATCTGTCTTACCGTGAAGTCGGTTCAAAGAATTTACAGTTCTGACAGGCACGAAAAAAAAAACGTCCCATAGGTATTAAAACAACTGCAGCATAATCTTGCTTTCGAGCCAGGCTCTCGTTCTATTTAAAACCGACAAAGAAGTGTTTTTACCTTTATTTTTTCAGTTCTTAATAAGGCGGAGTTTAGCAATGTAGAAGAAATGAAAGACGTTTGTAAAAAAAAGAGAATAATCCGTAACAGAAAAACCTAATGAAGCAGTAGACAGCGGGATTAAAAAGAAGCCAAAGAACGAATTGTTTCTTTTTAGGATCTTTTTTTTTGTAAGACTAGTTATTTGTTTTCATTCCTATCATTAAGGAGCTTAACATATCATCTCGTCTTCAATTCTTTAAGCTTCAGCTGGTAGCAGTGTTGTGATGCAGAAGCGAGCTGCGATCCAGGGATTAGGAAGAAAGAGTTTGTGGGGGATTTTGAGGAATAAAGAAGGGGAGAGAGCTGATGCAAGCGATGTTTGCGAAAGCTTTTTAAGATGTGTAATTAAACCCACATGTCACTGGGTAAGCTTCTTGGAGAAAAACTTAGAGTAACTTCATCTGTTAATTGGTGGCATATTCGTATAGGAATATTGATTCTATAGGCAATGTCCGATAACTAGTAGAACGCATATCGCCTCTGGCGAATGAAAAAATTGTTATAAAACCATTTTTTCTTATATTCAAATCATGACACATATTCATGTACAAGTTTTCAATATTTGAGTCTTATATGCAAAAATACTAAAAATAATAGCTAGACATAAATTAGATTTATTAGTTTATATTATTAATTTATCAATGAAAACAGGAATCTTTGCGGACGATTTGAAATTTTGTACAATTAAACCAATCTATAAGGGGGGAAACAGAGATGATTATAACAATTATCGACCTATTGCTATTTTATCAATTTTCGCTAAATTCATTGAAAAAACAGTTGGAAAAAGAGTGGTTAGTTATTTGGATAGCATTAAGTTTTTTGCAAAAATCCAGTTTGGTTTCCGTGAAAATTGCAATACGTCTGATGCACTAATAAAATTTAATGAATTGATTTATAAGGGTATTAATAATAATAATAAAAATGATTATTGGGTTTTTTTTAGACATCTGAAAAGCATTTTACTCTATTAATCATAAAATACTTTTACAAAAGCTGAAATTTTATGGTTTTCGTGGTGTAGTTTATGATTGGTTTAAAAGTTCCATTGAGAATAGAAAGCAAATTGTGATTATTAACAATTTTAAAAGTAAAACATTATTGACTGTAAGTGGAGTCCCACAGGGTTCTATGTTGGGTCCTTTACTTTTTCTTATATATATATATATCAATGATTTCTGTAAATTAAAAATTACAGGCCAAATTATTTCTTTTGCGGATGATACATCCATAGTTCTGATGCAGAAGATAATGAAGCATTACTTGGAAATATTAATAGTAGTATAATAATCTTAAAAAATGCCTTACTGAAAATGAACTAAAATTAAATGTAAAAAAATCTAAGTAAATATATTTAACATTAACTTCATTACATACATTTGGAAATAACATCAAACTTCACGATTTGAACTTTTTAAGTACAGACTGCTGTAACTGTGATACTATCGAAGTGACTGATAGCTACAATTGTTTAGGATTAATAATAGAATCTAATATAAAATGGAAAAAACTTATTTACTCATTTTCTTCAAAACTAAACAGAATATTATATAAAATTCACTATTTAAAATTTTTTATTTCTACTGCAATCTTTCTTACTTACATTATCCACATTGTTCTTTTTTAGTTTTAATATGATAGGCTAGTGATCCGCTATTTCCTTTATAAATATTGCCATTTCCATGAACGTAATAGACTGCCCTGTTCTAATAAAGATATAGACAATACAAGACTCAAGCTCATTAGTTACACGCGTATAATTGGAAATTACTGGTAAGAAACCAAATTTATGTAAGGAATTTAAATATAATTCTACATTTCGATTATCTTGTAAATATCAATATTAATATCACCTATAATCACAATATTTTTGCATTTATTGGTTTTCAGAACAAATTCCAATTCCTTTACGAATTCTTTAACGGAATAAATATGGGATCTGTAAATTGCTCAAATATTGATATTTGAATTCCTATAATACACATTAATGCATTTCATGTGAGTATTAAACCTTAAAAACTCAAGCTTTTCTTATCAGAAGTACATTATAATTCAACCAGATTTATTATTACAATACCTAGATTCAAAAAATATGTCATAATCTTCAATATTAAACAATAATATTTCTTCATCTTTTGTCCAAATTTCACTATGTATTATAATATCTATTTTACATTCTATCACGGGTAATAATTCATCAAAGTGGCTACGAACACTTTTTATATTTAAATATCCAGTATTGTATCAACTCATATAATCTTTGTAAATATACTGTAAAAATTCATCAACAGGGTGCAAATCATTCATCATCATCATCATCCTCAAGCAGTCATGGGCTACGAAGGTCTAACCAGATTGTGCAATTTAGTTCCTAAGCATGTCCTGACATGTCCTTAGTTACAAATGCTGCATCTGGCCACTGTACACCAATTCTGATAAGGTCCTGTTTGATATTGTCTGCACACCACATCCTTGATCTCCCCTCTGTCTGAGGCTTTAGGCACACTGTTAATAACCCTATACCCCAATCTATAATTCTGCATACGGGTAACATGGCCAAACCAATGGAGTTTCTCTCTGCACAATATGCTGCTTAAAGGAGATTGCCGACTCCTTCACCTAACCTCATCATTACTTACAAAGTTAACCATCTAATGCCCAAGATACTGCGTAAGCATCTAGAATCAAAATCATCAAGTGTCCTGTTATCTTGCTTATAAAGCGTGCTAAAAAAGAACAATGTGGATAACATGAAATGCATTCACATGAAATGCATTCACTACCATAACTAACTGTAGAAAAGAAACTATTATAGATTACTAAATGAAAAATATTATAGTTTAATTTTATTCTTTAGCTGTATATACCTATTTCTCCACACTTTCTATAGATTCTTAAAAGTCCCAGCAGCAATCTCTATTCGTCTGTTAATCTCATGCCGCACATCACCAGTATCTGTTACATAGCTCAGAAAATAATTAAGCTGAGACACCTGCTCAAGAGTGGAACTATTCAGATTAACTGAATCACACCTACCTGACCAAATTTCATCACTTTAGTTTTCTCTCTGTAACCAAACCTACTCTATTAGCAGTCTCATCAACAGCCCTAATGAAAGAATTCAGCTCACTACATCATTAGTCAGCAAGGTCAAATCATCTGCATAATCTAAATCAGAAATTTTCAGATATTCAGACCATTTAAAGCCAAAAATTTCCCCTTTAAAAAAAATTGTCCATTAAAGGCCAAATTTTCCCCTTTTGCAGTGAAGTTTGCATAACATAATCAATAATCAAACTAAAGAGAAAAAGTACCCTTATCGAACACCAGAAGCGATGCTAAACCAATTGCTACAAACCTTACCAACTCTCACATACGACTCAATGTTATCGAGAGCTTTCATTATGTTAACTAACTTCTCTGGTATGCCATACGAATATACGATATTTACATTAGACAAAGAATTACTATAAACATAGAAATATCTATGTGAATGTGAATCTAGTTCGTGAACAACAATAGGCATTTGGAGTGTAAGTCAATATAACTAGGTATAAAATGGGGCAGCAGAAGCTAATTATACGATAACTCTCATTAATATTTGATCCTGAGGATTTTACTGTTTTCATCTACCCTGATGAAAACTTTTCCATTTTTATCCAAACGAATTTATAATTAAATTTATTTCTGAATTGTTTTGCCCCATATAGCAACTTCTTATTTACCTGAGTAAAGTGTTCATTGACATAAATTCTTGTGTCCATAAATTTCTTAGACATGCAACCTGACGATACTCTTTTTCTTAGCAGCCATCAAAAATCATTTCGTTGGTCCTTTCTCTTAAATTGCACAATGATTGGCTTGATTTTATTTTTAACAGTATTTGGTACTCTTTGCTTGTTAAAAACGTCTATATTTTCCGATATATTCAGGCTTTTTTGAATTCCGCTCAAATTTTCACCTAAATTTTCTCTCTCATCTCTTGAACTCCTACAATTTCCAAATTCATTTTTCGCCACTGTTGTTCTAAACGAATATTTCCCAAAGTGGGCGATACCGCCCCCTGGAGGGCGCTGGAACGATCCAGTTGGTCGGTAGTAGCCTCTGGTGCAATTGGGGGGACGGTGGAAGCATAAAGAAAGAAGGGAAGATAAGAAAATTTTGAAAAACCGTTTGTACATGTCCCATCTGTTGTGTAACATAGAGTTAAAGTCGAATGTTACTATGGTTGATTTTAATAAATAATTCTATAATTTCAAGCTTCAAGGTGTCTTATTTACAACATCTTTCTTTACTATGTTGTAGGACGTAGGTAGAAATATAGATACATAAAAGAACGCAAATTTGTCACTGCATCTTTCTGTTTGTTCGCTTCAAGAAGGTAGATTTCCATGGGGGCGCTGAGCATTTTTTTTCTGAAAAGGGGGCGGTAGGACAAACAAGTTTGGGAACCTCTGTTCTAAACCATTTAAATGAGTTTTACAATCTGCAGCCATATTTTGCAGATTTCTGTTTTCATATTTGTTAACCCCTGATTTGATTTTTTTACTTATAGGAATTCATATTTTAAATTCTCGGTTAACTTCTGTACGTCATTTATTGCTTGTGAATTGTATTCAATAGATCTTTTCAATTTACTAAGATCAACAGTCAAGAACTTATGGATAGATGCAAACTCCGTTTTTACGTTTTACTGAATGTCCCTTGTATACATCATCTCTCTGTTAGGGGCGGGAGTGGCTCAGTTTAGGGCGGGAGTGGCTCTCATAATTTGCAGTTCCCACGTTCGAGTCCCAGCTGGATCAGCATTGAGATTTATCTCCACAAAACTATCTTCCTTACCCATGGTCAGTAGGAGACGCCAAAGGGCTTGGAAAGGCCGGCGTCCATCGGATGAGACGTTAAGCCGTGGCACCGTGTGCTGGAGATCCATACCCTGTGCATGTTAAAGAACACGCTGGATGGCTTTGACGGGAGGTATCCGTCTGTCTTCTAACAGCTGTCCAGTTGTTCTGCTCCCCAACCTTCTTTGAGCGCTCGGGGTTTAATTTGATTCCACTATTTTCTGCACGAAGTGGATTGGGTTGTTTTACCTCTGATCGGCACTTTTTTGCACACCATGGGCTAAATGGCCAGGTCACAAGGACTAAGAAAGTTCAAAGAAGGTTGGGGGAGGGGACCCACTGGAACAGCTGTTGAGTGACAGATGATAGTCTCCCATCAAGGCCATCCAGCGTATTATTTAACATGCACAGGGTATGTCTCTCCCACACACTGGATCAAGCATCCATGCCTTATCCAGGGCTCGAACCCAGGTTCCTTTGATCAATAGCCAAGAATGCTAATCACTCGGCCACGGGACGGCAACGAAGTACGATAAATAAAAAAATATTTAGGGAGATTTGACTGAGACCTTCATTTTATCTTCAGTGACGTTTTTCATTAAAAAAAAACAACATATATTCAAAGTTAGGGAGATTTGAATGTGGCTTTCCATCCACATAAATGGAAATGTTTGTTTACTATTTGTAATATAGGGAATTTTTCTAATCCATGAATTTTAATAAATCCTGCTACTCAATGTAGTCGTTTGAACTCTGGGATAGGAGTGTATGAATCCCCCATTTCTCCTGGGTATTTAAAATATTTAGAGAGTAGAGAGAGAGTTCCTGCAAATGGTAGTTAGGCAGTCACTAGAAGGAGAGCTATGTACCAATCCCCTGTGATGATGTATAGAACCGGCCAGGCCTAGCACCTAATGTCCGACCCCGCCTTCTAATATTGCAGACCGTTAGTACCTTTCAAAAGAGATACTCTCTTGTGGAAGTCAACGGAAGTGGAGGGCTGCCAGATTCGTTTGGCCTGCTGATCTGGACAACTATGGATACTTTTCTTTTTTTCTACCATGCTGAGGAGTGGTCAACCACACAGGGTCCTGGTGCTGACCATGTAAACCCACTGGACTGGACAGATATATGGCTCTGAGCTTGATTATGGATCCTGATTTTGCTGCACTGGTGGGCTTCTGTGGAGGGAAAATCTTCCGCTGGGTTTTTTGTTTGTTTGTTGGTTGACAGCCCCAAGTGAATAGATTCACAGGATATCTCTATCCGCTGGTGGATAATCCTGAGCAGAGGTCATCGCAGGCAAATGAACTCTTTGATTCTATTGGCATCGTCAAATTCTACATTGGAGGAAATCATCCAGTGTAGATGACTTCAGTCTTTAGTGGTGGGGGAACGAGTCTTTGCCCCATGTCTGCGATTAGGGGGCTGTTTGATATTGTCGGCATTCCCTCTCTCAATAAACATAGTTTCTTTAAACATCCCACTAACCATTTTCTCTCCATAGGTAGTTGGAATTCGAGGACTCTGCACAGAGCTTATTCTCTTGATGTCCTCACACAAGAATTTCACTGTTATAACTTAGATATATCTCGGCCTGCAAGAGACCAGATGGACTGATAAAAGTCAGATTCTTAAAAATAATCTTAAATTTCTCTTTTCAGAGAGGGAAGATAATAAGCATCACCAAGGCCAGGGTGTGTTTCTCAGCAGACACGCTAGTGATATGAGTCTTCTAGGATATGAGTGCATTAATAAAAGGTTTCTTATAGCAAAATTTCAGACAAGCATTAAAGATTTGAATTCTGTTATGCCCCACTGAGGATGAGAAGGATAGATTTTACGGACAACTTCAAAATATTTTGAATTCTGTCAAGAAAGGAGATATTTCCCTTATTCTAGGTGACTTCAATGCCAAAGTTGGTACTGACTCTGACCTTTGGGGAGGGGTGATAGGCCCTTTTGGTATTGGTAGCTGCAATGGCAATGGGCAACATCTCCTACAGGTAAGTAAAATCAATGGTTTCAGAATAACTAACACTTACTACAAACACTGCGACATACATAAGTATACATGGGTTTCTAGGGTTAGTTATGGTAGTGAAAGTTGGCACTTTGTGAACAAGATAACAGGAAACTTGATGTTTTTGATTTAGATGCTTACGCAGTATCTTGGGCATTAGGTGGCTCAACTTACAAATAATGATGAAGTTAGGCAAAGGAATCAGCAACCTCATTTAAGCAGCATATTGTGCAGAGAGAGACTCCGTTGGTTTGGCAATGTTGCCCGTATGGATAATTATAGATTGGCGAATGGGGTTATGAACAGTGTGCCTACAGGCTTCAGAAAGAGGGGGAGACCTAAGTTGCGGTGGACAGACAATGTCGAACAGTACCTTATTAGAATTGGTGTGCAGTGGCCAGATGCAGCAGATGTAGCTCAGGACAGACTTGATTAGAGAACTAAATTGCACGATCTGGTTGGACCTCCGTAGCCCATGGCCGCTTGAGGATGATGATGATGATTACAAACATCGAAATACATGGTATGTCTTTTAGAAACTAACCTAAGAAGAGATATTTCAACCATTACCCCAGAAATCTGGCAGACTTCTCTATAATATTTATATCTAAACAAACCAGTGATAGTAATGATAGTTTTGTTGGTTGGCGACCCATTGGCCAGAGGAATTTTGTTTTTATCACTTTAAAGAGAGGAACAGCTGCAGAAAGTAGGATCCTACTCTGCGCTTTACAAACACGCACGATATGTACTTAGGGTGATTATACTTTCCGATTATGCACAGGGATAGTCCCAGATTTTAGATGCTCTCTCAGCATCTTGTCCGGTGTAGTGTTTGCATCAGTTAAAAAAATCCTGTTATTTTCATCCATAAATAAGGAATAAATAAATAAATAAAAATTTCCATCAAATATTCTATTTTCAAAGTTAGGATGTTTTTGAATGACTGAAAACGGAATATTTACTGAACTGTCTCTGTTTCAAGTTCCGTACACTGATATAGATACTGAAATGTCCCGGTTTTCAGCAATAGAAATCTGGTCACCGTTAAAACTGCAACACCAGGATGAACTCATCAGATTGTCCCGAAATATGCAAGAATTGTAGTCCATTGGAGAACATGCAAATGATTCAAAGCGCAGCACATACACACATCATGTGTGACAGTAACACCCATGGAAGTGGTATAAGAGGAGATCACAAAGAGCAGGTGTAAAGCACTGGATTTCTGTTTGCTCGCAGTTCCTGCGCACTAAAGGATCAAGTATGCCCTGTCGAAAAACACGGCAGCCATACGACCAGGTGTCCGACTTTCATCGAGGGAGAATTCTGGGATTACGGAAAGGCGGATTATCGCACCGAGATATTGGTGCTTATGTTGGACGGAATGCTGCCACAGTGATGAGAATATGGCGTCAGTGCGTAGAGGAGGAACGAACTCACCGACGTGAGGGATCTCAACGGCCCTGTCACACAAACGAACGAGAGGACAGACATCTCGTGCGCATGGCAATGAAAGATCGTACAGCCACATCAAACACCTTAGCTCAACAGTTAGTGTGTGTTGCACAGCAACCAGTGTTCGCATGTACGGTTCGATGTAGCGACTGCAATGGTGCCAAGAACGTCGCGCATGGATCTGCGAATGGCATCGCATCATGTTTTCAGGCGAATCCCACCTTAGTATGCAGCACCATGATGGGCGATTCCGTATCTATGGTACCGCGGTGACAGGCTCAGTGAAACATGCATGATGCAGTACCATACAGGTACGGCCCCTTGTGTTAAGGTGTGGGGTGCCATTGGACCCCACTCACGCACCTCGTATGCATTACGGGACTTTGAACAGCCAACGTTACATCAATGAGGTGTTGAAGCCTATGGTCGTACCTTATCTTCAGGCTCTCTCTGGTGCTATTTAACAACAAGACAATGACCAACAATTCCTGGATAGCCACTATGTGACACTTCTGCCTTGGCCTGCGCGTTTATCGGATCTGTCACCAATTGAACATGTCTGGTCCATGATCTCACGACGACGAGCACATCATACACCAGCAGCTGCTACAATAGATGAAATTTGGCTACATATCGAAACTGCATGGACTGACATTCCCCAAACACACATCCGACGTCTCATCTTCTCAATGCCGGACTTTGTAGCAACGGTTATTTGCGCTCATGGTGGCTACACATGATACTGATTTCTTTGTATTCCACAAGTCTAACCGAGTTGTATTTGTAATCATTTGATAAGTAAGATAAACTATGTATTCAATAAATATGGCTTTGATGTCTCTTCTCTTTCCCAGTGTTGCACGTTTAATGGCCAGCAGTGTATGTATATGCTAAAACCCGGTGGTATTTGTTTTTCTATTCTTTTATTCATCAATGACCGTTTTGTACAAATAATGCATTAAATAATCAAGTCATAAGGACCTCAAATATCTCAGGGCCGATTTGGGAAACATGATCCACTGGATCATCCCGTGGCCGAGTGGTTAGCGCGCTTGGCTACTGATCTACGGGACCTGGGTTCGAGCCCCTGGTAAGGCATGGATATTCGTGTTGTTTTCTGCTGAGGTCCTGTCATCCTCTCAGATCTTCTACTGTGGCATATAAACTGACAGACTCCTGTCAGACCTCTGTGGCAAGCAGCTGCTTGAGGGGGTATTTATTTATTTATTTATTATAAAAGGCAGAAAGAAACTTCCGTGAAGCCATCCAATGTGTTCTTTATCTTGCAAATGGTGTAGCTCTCTCTGAACACAGGGTCAACGCTTAACGTTCCATCCGACGTATGGCTACCTTTCCAAGCCCTTTGGGATTCCATTTCCCGAGGGGCTTGATAGTAGGCTTGATAGAGCACGGATTTTGGGGAACATCTAAACGCAGTCCCAGTGGGGAATCGAACCTAGGAACATCAGTTTGCGAGTCTGAGGCACTAACCATTGAGACAACAGTTCGCTTTTTTTAAGCCCGACTTAGACTTACAGAACGATTTTACAGTCGCAGCATACGCCCTCTACCGAATGGGGAAGAGGTACTTGATTATACTTTTTTAGTTTGATTTTTAAATTTTATTTTTGTCTTTACTGTTTTTGAATTCTGATATTATTATATGACATTGTTCTTAAATTTCTCCACATTTATAAAACCCAGACTATTTTAAGAAATTGAAAAAAGAAGTTCTAAAAGAATTCCGCTACTTTTCATTACAACCAGGAGAAATCTTATGGACATTAAATATCCAAAAAAATTTATAAATGCAATATTTGGATTTAAGAAAGTCAAATTGATATTTAAGTGGCTTTTTCCTTAGAAAGCGACTGGTTGAATGCTCTGTTGTGAGTAGTTATTATTCCCTATTTAGAGATCGAGTTTAGAGACTTCGCATTTAGTGGTAGACTTCAGGGTTTACAGTGAATTGAAGTTTCTGTGATGGTAACTTCTGGATTTAGAGCTTATGTAACAGGTTTCTAGGTTTAGATCGAGTATGATTAAGTGTCCTGTGATTAAAGGTAACTTATGTAAAATTTCTGAGATTAGGTCTTGTGGATTGGATTGTGTTAATACTGATGGGTACTTTTAGGTACATAATGAATTAAAAATCCAGGTCATAAGGTTCCAAGGGCTCAGAGAGGTTGAGTTGGGCTGCTTTACCTCTGAGAGGCACTTTTTGCATACAATGGGCTAAATGGCCTGGTCACAAAGATCCCGAGGACTCAGAGAAGGTTGGGGAGGGGGTGGAGAACAACTGGACAGCTAGTGAGTGACAGATGATATCCTCCCGTCAAGGCCATCCAGTGTGTTCTTTAACCTGCACAGGGTATGGCTCTCCCGCACACGGGACCACATTTTAACATCCCATCCGACAGGTGGTGGTCTTTCCAAATCCATTAGTGTTTTTCTCTAACTGAGTGCAGGATGGGGATCAATTGCGATAATCTCAACGTCGGGAGAGTTTGGATTCGAACATGGGAACTGCAAATCATGAACCAGACTAGTAACCAACTGAGCCATTCCCAGTTCCTGTGGATGTAGAACTTCTGGGATAAAGAGTTATAATTTCTGATTTCTTTTATTAGGTCTTTTGAATTTAAAGCCGCTGTGGTTAGGATCTTTGAGACAATACTTTCCTAAAGGAATCGATTTTTGCAAAGCCATCTGTTCTTCAAAGATCTTTTAGCGAGTAACATGAAAAAAGTTTTAAAATTCCTAAGGTCATTGATCGAGCTGTAATCTTAAAGTCACGAGGCAAAAGCGGGATGCCAAGAGGGATGATGTCGGTTTAGCAACGAAGGAAGCGGATTCGATCAAACTTAATGATTCGTGTAATGTGTTATCGAGAAGACTTTACTTTTGACAAGTTTCTCCTATAGTGACACGAAAACAATTCGTCTGGCAGCTCCAGTCATTGACACGGTCTGATGAATGAGTTGTTTACTTCGCTCTTATTACCTAGTAATATAAAAGCGGGAAAAGGTAAAAATATAAATGTAGCGTAAAGGAAAATGAGATATTTTTCCTTCTTTGTTTTTATACACTAGTGCACAAAGGTAAGTGACAATCCCGCTTTCGATGCTGATGGAAAACGAAGTTCGAAATTCTACATTGCTCCTCGAAAGTTAAGCTCTGATGAATGAAATATGCGTATTTCGAAATATTGTTTGACAAAATATATCTAGAAATATAATTTGACAAAATATAGCTAGAAATATAATTTGACAAAATATATCTAGAAATATAATTTGACAAAATATATCTAGAAATATAATTTGACAAAATATATCTTGAAATACAGTTTGACAATAAACCGTGCATGTCTCGAAATACGTTTTGACAATAAATTGTGCATGTCACGAAATACAGTTTGACAATAAATTGCGTATATTTCGAAACACAGTTTGAAAACAAATTCTGCATATCTCGAAACACAGTTTGAAAACAAATTCTGCATATCTCGAAACACAGTTTGACAATAAATTGTGCATATTTAGAAATAAGATGCTTACGCAGTATCTTGGGTATTAGGTGGTTTAACTTTGTAACTAATGATGAGGTTAGGCAAAGGAGTCTGCAACCTCCTTTAAGCAGCATATTGTGCAGAGAGAGACTCCGCTGGTTTGGCCATGTTGCCCGTATGGATAATTATAGATTGGCGAATAGGGTTATGAACAGTGTGCCTAGAGGCCTCGGAATCAGGGGGGAGACCAAGGATGCGGTGGGCAGACAATGTCAAACAGGACCTTGTTAGAATTGGTGTACAGTGGCCGGATGCAGCAGATGTAGCTCAGGACAGATATGCTTGGAGAATTAAACTGCGCAGTCTGGTTGGACCTTCGTAGCCCATGGCTGCTTGAGGATGATGATGATGATGATGATGATTTAGAAATACAGTTTGACAATAAATTGTGCATATCTCGAAATGCAGTTCGACAAAAATATATCTTGAAATATAGTTTGACAAAAACATACCTCAAAATATAGTTTGACAAAAACCTACCTCGAAATACAGTTTGACAAAAACATACTTCGAAATATAGTTTGATAAAAACATACCTCGAAATATAGTTTGACAATGAAATATGAATATATCAAAATATAGTTTGACAAATTCTAATCAAATTTCGCAGGGAAATATAAGATCATATAGTGATTAGTCATGAAAATTTGGGCCATAGTTTTTTGCCTATATCTTAAGAAAAGAATAAATGAAAGTATGTTAAAAATATAATAAAAAAAATTGAATTCTTATGTTCACCCTAACAAGTAGAAATCGCTAACTAAAGCAGAGCGATGGGGCAATCGGTCTCTGAATTCGTATTCACTTCAAAGGAAGATAGGGCAACGATTTTACTTCAAAAAATTATTCCCAAAAATAACCTGTGGGGGAGTTGTTGACATGTTTGAGTCTAATACGTTTTTTATTACGTCCTATTTTACGGATTTCCTTAGATAACATATGTTATTCAAAGAATCAGGGGGATGGGGGATTATAACCTTACTCCTTAGGTACGCTGGGGTGGGGGTGGCTCAGTCGGTAACGAGCCAGGCTCGTAATCTGTAGTTCCCAGGTTCGAGTCCCAGCTGGGTCAGCATTGAGATTTATCTCGGCAAAATTTCCCGCACTTCTCACGGTCAGTAGGGGACACCAATGGGATTGGAATAGGCCGCCGTCCGCCGGATGGGACGTAAAGCCGTGGCCCCGTGTACGCGAAAGCCATACCCTGTGCACGTTAAAGAGCATGGCGGATGGCCTTGACGGGAGGCTACCATCTGTCTCCCAACAGCTGTTCCAGTGGGTCCTCTCCCCCAACCTTCTCTGAGCCTTCGGGGTCCATGTGACCTGGCCATTTAGCCCATGGTGTGCAAAAAAGTGCCGCTCAGAGGTAAAACAACCCGCCACTGCACTGTTTCTAAATGTATTGGAATTCTTCTTTGTTTTGTGAATGGTAAACCACATTCAAAGTTCCTTAACTTTGAAAATAAGTTTTTCACTGAAAAATGTTGCAGAAGATAAAAATCTCATTTAAATTTATCCAAAATTCATTTTTAGACCTAACGCTATGAGACTTGTAACTTGACAATACGATACATTTTAGACTTTGCAATATTCAGTGAATATTGAAAGAGTATTAAAGCTGAAATATTTAACAAAAGATTCTGCTGTCATTCTAGTCCTAAACACTCTTTAAAAAATAGATGGAAATTGAAAAGCCAATTACTCAAACTCCTAAAATTGCATTTCAGTTAACAATTTGTTGTAGCTTTCGAGATATATATTATAGATATATAAAATATATATATATAAAATATATATAGCAACACAAAATAAAAATAAATACCCCCTCAAGCAGCTGCTTGCCACAGAGGTCTGACAAGAGCCTGTCAGTTTGTATCCCACAGTAGAAGGTCTATGAGGATGGCGGGACCTCAGCAGAAAAATAACACAAACGTCCATGCCTTATCCGGGGCTCGAACCCAGGTCCCTTAGATCAGTCGCCAAGCGCGCTTACCGCTCGGCCATGGGACGGCTACTGCCGAATGTTTAAGCTTCCGAAAGTCTATAAAATAGTTAACAAAAATTTCTCAAAACGAGATTAAGGAATTTCCTTTTAGGATTTTTAATTTCTTGAGATCTTTTGCTACAAATCACTTATTTTAAAGTTAGGTGCTTTTAATATAACTTTCTATTCATGCAAACATAGAAGTGTCGCAGCACCTTAATAATTTAGTGAAATTCGTACATTCTCAGAGCAAAAAGTAAAGGGAAGGAAGGAAAATGGGCAAATTTGAAAATGAATAATTCGATTTTAAAATGCTCCTGAAATACCGGTTGGGTTGTTTTACCTCTGAGCGGCACTTTTTTGCATATCATGGGCTAAATGGCCATGTCACATGGACCCGTATCCTTAGAGAAGGTTGGGGGAGGGGACCCATGGAATAGCTGTTGGGAGACAGATGGTAGCCTCCCGTCAAGGCCATCCAGCGTGTTCTTTAACGTGCACAGGGTATGGCTCTCTCACACACGGAGACACGGCTTAACGTCATATCCGACGGACGGACGGCGGCCTTTCCAAACCCATCGGTGTCCCCTACTGACCGTGGGCAGGGCGGGGAATTTTGCGGAGATAAATCTCAACGCTGACCCAGCTGGGACTCGAACCTGGGAACTACAGATTACGAGCCTGGCGCGCTACCGACTGAGCCACCCCTGTCCCTGAAATACCGGATATTACAAATTATATCCTATGTGTAACGTTACTTTATTATGTTATTTTTATGGCATTTGATATTTCAAATCATTAATATTCTTACATCAACGTCAGGATTTCCTTTCTTCATCCTCATGAAAGCAAGAAATGCATATTTTTATACGAAATTTAAAAACTACCGGGCATAACGGCGCGCAATCCCTTACAGAAGAGCTGTAAATCGGGCCCTGTATTCCAGCATTGAGATCTATTTCCGCTAATCCGCGAGGGGCGGGGTGGCTCAGTCGGTAGCGCGTCAGGCTCGTAATCTGTAGTTCCCAGGTTCGAGTCCCAGCTGGGTCAGCGTTGAGATTTATCTCCGCAAAATTCCCCGCCCTGCCAGCGGTCAGTAGGGGACGCCGATGGGCTTGGAAAGGCGCCGTCCGTCGGATGGGACGTTAAGCCGTGGCCCCGTGTGCGGGAGAGCCATACCCTGTGCACGTTAAAGAACACGCTGGATGGCCTTGACGGGAGGCTACCATCTGTCTCCCAACAGCTGTTCCAGTGAGTCCCCTCCCGAAACCTTCTCTGAGCCTTCGGGGTCCATGTGACCTGGCCATTTAGCCCATGGTGTGCAAAAAAGTGCCGCTCAGAGGTAAAACAACCCAACCCGCTAATCCGCGCCTGTCTTCGTAGAGAAAGAAAACTCTGCTGAGATTGGTACAGTCTGCCGTCCGTCGGATGGGACGTTAAGTCCGTGTTCAGGAGTGAGTCATACCATATACACGTTTAAGAACATGCTTAATTACATTGGTAGAAAGCTTCCATATATTTTTTAACCGCTGTTTAGTGTATTTCCCTTTCCTACCAAGCTCTGAACCCTTGGGGTCTTACAGATCACTTGCGACACTCGTTGGAATTTTGCTACTTTCTATTTAGTGATCTCTAACGATATAAATTAAAAAATCTCATTAATACCAATTCAGATAAATAAAGAGTTTTCCAATTTTGTCTGAAAGCAAAACAATTGTAATCCAACTATTTAAATTAAATGAAGACAAATGAAGAAAGAATGGAGAATTTTTTTCTCCGTCTTTCATATAATTTGACCGTATTTGTCTTTTATTTATAAAGAGAAGTCAAAGTCCTTTTTCTCTCTCTTAAAACTAGCCGTAATCATCGCTCTAAATTGTACATTTGCCTTCTTCGGCACTTTGAATTTTTGTGCTTTTTTTTATCTCGTTTTAAAAAAACATAATGTGTTTACTTTGTCATCTGTCTGTCTGTATATATATATATCGAACTTTTTAGTTTATAGAGATAAAATAAAAAGTATTTTTAAGTTGGATAGATGGTGATGAACTATTATCATTCGCACTTTACGAATCTTCCAAATGTTGTAATTTCGCTCTCAACGGTGGAAAACTGCGAAAATTCCAAAATTTGAAACGAATATTGTAAACGATGTATTTATGCTAGATATTTGAAATGTTGATGTGGAGCAGAGCCGGAATAGGGGAAGGGGAAAGGGGGCCATGCCCTATCCCCTAGATCCTCCCTTATTTATATTTCATGCATTTTTCAACAATATTTTTAAAAAAAACCGTAAGACGTAGGGGGGGGGAAATGTTATACTGCATTGAAAACCAAATGTCTTGGTTTCCTGTTTTATTTTTTTACTCTATTTGTTTCTTGCCCCCCACCCTCTTGATTTTTTTTCTAGATCCGGGCCTCATATGGAATAAGAAGATCATAAAGTTTCCACTGATAACAATGAATTGACTACTTATCCCTAGAGGGTTGGAAAAATGCAACTTTTATATTTTAAGAGTTAATTATTTGTTTTTAGAGAGATAAATTAAAAATTCTTTTTGGGTAGGATAGGTATTGATGAAATATTACGATCTGCACTTTTGCAATTGTCTTGTTTTCAGACATAATTGGAAAACTCTTATTTATTTAGATTAGTATTAATGAGATATTATAATCGACATTTTCAATTTATATCGTTAGAGATCACTAAATAGAAAGTAGCAATATTTCAACGAGTATTGCAAATGATCTGTTTGCGGTAGAAATTTTCAATTTCGTGTTAGAGTGTCAAGAGATATTTCACTAACAGTAATAATCAGCCCTCCGTTTCTCAGAGGGGTGGATCAGTCGGTAGCGCGCCAGGCTCGTAATCTGTAGTTCCCAGGTTCGAGTCCCAGCTGGGTCAGCGTTGAGATTTATCTCCGCAAAATTCTCTGCCCTGCCCACGGTCGGTAGGGGACACCGATGGTCTTGGAAAGGCCGCCGTCCGTCGGATGGGACGTTAAGCCGTGGCCCCGTGTGCGGGAGAGCCATACCCTGTGCACGTTAAAGAACACGCTGGATGGCCTTGACGGGAGGCTACCATCTGTCTCCCAACAGCTGTTCCAGTGGGTCCCCTCCCCCAACCTTCTCTGAGCCTTCGGAGTCCATGTGACCTGGCCATTTAGCCCATGGTGTGCAAAAAAGTGCCGCTCAGAGGTAAAACAACCCAACCCAACAACTCAGAGGGGTTGAGAAAAGCAGCATTTCAAATTTAAGAAATAAAAGACACTTTTTATATTGTATAATTACTGATTAAAATGCCATTATTTGTATCTTCCCCATAATCCATTAGCTGGAATTATAACTCTTAAGGAGCGAAAAACTAGGAAAAGGTAAAACGTCGTTCTCTTTGAAAACCAGATTCTCATATGCGCCAGAGGCGATATGCGTTCTTTTAGTTTTAGAAAACGTATGAATAAAGCTTGCAGTAATTTCTCTGCATTGATGGTAGACAGCCATCGGTTAAGTTTCTTTTTCGTTTATGAAATAGTGTTTTTTGGTTCAGTAATGCATAATATTCATTGTGGTCAAGGCCCACTATGGCATGGATCAAGGTACAAAAGTGATTTGGTTACTCTTTTACCATGTATGTAAAATGAATGAGATTATGTCTGAAAAAGTACAAAAGCACAAATATTCCGAAAAATGCCAAAGAAGAAAACTCACAGGGAATTCTGGGCCTGCCATCTGAGTGAAACAGCAGGAACCAAGAAGATTCTTCAGCCTAGGATACGTTTTCCCAATCCCTCAGTATTTGTATTCCGTGGCCCACTGCAACTTCATTTTTTTGTATTTTGCTGACAGGAGTGGAACTCGATTAGATATCCAACTACCATACCTCATCAGTGACAAGGTAGGCCGAATTGTGCCTTCTAATAAGCCTCTTTTACCACCACTGTTGTACCCGGCTCTTATTTGACTGATTGTAGACCATCTGCACAAGTCTCCGTCATCCTCTTTATCAACGAGCTGTTTCCAACCACAAGACTTTTTGGATGTTGCACCATTCTTGATGCACCAAGGTACTGTTAGGCATAAAAACCCGAAAGACAGCTGCTGTTTCCGAGATGTTTATACCAACTCATTGGGGGCGGGGGTGGCTCAGTCGGTAGCGTGCCAGGCTCGTAATCTGTAGTTCCCAGGTTCGAGTCCCAGCTGGGTCAGCGTTGAGATTTATCTCAGCAAAATTCCCGCCCTGCCCACGGTCAGTAGGGGACACCGATGGGCTTGGAAAGGCCGCCGTCCGTCGGATGGGACGTTAAGCCGTGGCCCCCGTGTGCGGGAGAGCCATACCCTGTGCACGTTAAAGAACACGCTGGATGGCCTTGACGGGAGGCTACCATCTGTCTCCCAACAGCTGTTCCAGTGGGTCCCCTCCCCCAACCTTCTCTGAGCCTTCGGGGTCCATGTGACCTGGCCATTTAGCCCATGGTGTGCAAAAAAGTGCCGCTCAGAGGTAAAACAACCCAGCAACCCAACCAACTCATCTAGTGTCAACTACAATACCATGTTCAAAGTCGCTTAAATCTTTCGTCTCGACCATCTTCATTCTGAATTAGAGACATACAAAACCCCTAGGTTTTATACAGTCAATTTCGTTTCTACAGAATGGTACGAACCAAGCCCGGATGGAGATAAAAATAAAAGGGGGGGGGGCGAAGATACTGGATTGCTATGCAGTATAACAATTTCTCTTCCGTTTTCTATATCTTTAAAAAAAAGGTCTTAAAAATGCATGAAATACACATCAGTTTAATAAATTTTTGCTTCTATTTTGCAAGCATTCTCAGAGGGGGGATTGACTCTCCCCCCTCTAAATCTGGCCCTGGTATGAACACGTGATACTCTCATTAAAGGAGCAGTTCATTTTATGGAAAGGTCTATTTTCTGGTATAACTGCAAACATTAAAACGATGTGAAATGTCTATTCGATCGCAGCGGAATGCATCACGTGCTATTGTATATTGCCCGGCATGCATTTTTGCAGATCTCACCACGTTCAGTATATATCAAATTAAATAACCAGTCCATATTTTTATGTTTAGCATCTTTTTTCTCCTTCTTTCCGGTTATTAGCATTCTTAAAAGAAGGGCATGGTCTTTTCCCTCTCCTTACCCCCAAAAAAATCTGGCGTTGGTTCTCCCTCTCTCCCTGTACCTCGAAGGCTAGTCAAAATCATAATCCATTATTTGAACTTTCTTGACCAATCTTCAAGGTGAAATCTTTGTGATTTTACTGTTTGTGATATCCTTATTTCTTAGTTGTTGGTATGATGTCTTGGAGAAGTGTTAGGCTTTTGCATGTTGAGAAGTAAACCTCTATTTGATTTTGAAATTTAATTTTATGGCAGATTCGGTTTTGTCTCAGGAAAGAGGATTGCTTTCTTTCAGATATCTGTACGAATACGTATTTTTAATTGAGGTTATGCAGGATATTTTGAAGTGTGTAATCATAGCCATTTCATTTGTTTAGTTCCTTGGAAGAATTCATCTTTTCTTGTTCGTAGTTGTTACATTTGAAGAGTGCATCCTCATTTCTGTTTGTTTACAGCAGTGACAGTTTGGGGTGGACTTCGTTTTATTTTGAATTGATCATCGTATGTCCGAACTTGAGGCGTTATTTTATTTTGCATGGAACTACGGTGTCCTACTATTTAATCTGTTATTTCATTGACTGTAAGTTTATTTTAAATCTGACAATTGAAAATTGTCTTCTGCAAATATAGCTGATATATCGTTGAAATATGTTTTTGAATGCTCCTGATAAATTATTTTTAATTTTTTTTTGTCTCTCGGTAAGTTGATATGTTCTCCTTTTTTGAAGAGCTGCAATCTTCAGCGGATGACTCCACCTGGATTGGCTCAACAACAATAATAACTGCCAAGTTGTGGGACAATAAAATTTACGAAATTTGATTTAGTTATGTAAGAGCCATAATATCAAGGCCCTTGAAGTGCTGTAATTGTCTTACCAACGAATCTGCTTGTGGTAATTTGAAAAAGCAATTGCGTAATGAAATTTGTTGGGTTGGGTTGTTTTACCTCTGAGCGGCACTTTTTTGCACACCATGGGCTAAATGGCCAGGTCACATGGACCCCGAAGGCTCAGAGAAGGTTGGGGGAGGGGACCCACTGGAACAGCTGTTGGGAGACAGATGGTAGCCTCTCGTCAAGGCCATCCAGCGTGTTCTTTAACGTGCACAGGGTATGGCTCTCCCGCACACGGGGCCACGGCTTAACGTCCCATTCGACGGACGGCGGCCTTTCCAAGCCCATCGGTGTCCCCTACTGACCGTGGGCTGGGCGGGGAATTTTGCGGAGATAAATCTCAACGCTGACTCAACTGGGACTCGAACCTGGGAACTACAGATTACAAACCTGGCGCGCTACCGACTGAGCCACCCCCGCCCCCAATGAAATTTGTACTTGCCATAAAAGTATGCTTGTTTTATAAACTCCGTTTGTTAATTATTAACTATATTATTGTTAAAATTGAAATGAGAATTACATTAGAAAAGTGATGATGGAGAAGGGATGATCTGAACTTTTGAAATAGGCAGTGCCCCAAACAATAAATTTTTTGTCACTAATATTTCAAAAAGTTATTAAATTAATATAATTATTAATAATTAAATTAAATTATATATTATAGATCTGGCAACCTTCGTGTCATGTGACACGAAGGTTGCCAGATCACTAGTTTCTAAAAAAAATCGTTGCCAGATATGTTTTCTGAATTTTGTAATCAGCCATAGTGTTCGGATATTTTTTTGAGCGACTGTACATGAATCATATTTCGAAGAATAAGAAAAGTAGTGCTTTATATTCATTCCCATGGGAAGAGAATTTTGTAAGTGTTGGGTTGTTTTACCTCTGAGTGCACTTTTTTGCACACCATGGGCTAAATGGCCAGGCCACAAGGACCCCGAAGCTCAGAAAAGGTTGGGGAGGGGACCCACTGGAACAGCTGTTGGGAGACAGATGGTAGCCTCCCGTCAAGGCCATCCAGCGTGTTCTTTAACGTGCACAGGGTATGGCTCTCCCTCACACGGGGCCACGGCTTAACGTCCCATCCGACGGACGGCGGCCTTTTCAAGCCCATCGGTGAATTTTGTAAGAAGTGGGTGATACAGTATCGATGCCAACACAAATTCGATACTCAATATGCTAAGATATGTAGTAAGTATTGTTGAGACGACTGTTACGATCGTGACCTGTGAAGCGATCTCTTAGTAATCCCTATTAAGCATAAATTTAAAGCATAAATCCATTTGATATAAAAACCTACCGCACGAAAGTTTAGTTTTAGTTACGATGACCACTTCTACTCGAACCAAGCGATTTTTGTCTCCGGGGTGGGGGGGGGAGAGAGTGTTGCATATTAAATCGATAACTTGAATACTACAACAATGTGCCCAATAAAAAAAGCAGCATTATCACAGGCAATTGATAGTTTAAACACCTCAGCTTATTAGTGCACTGATCAAGAGAATAAAGACTTTATTTTCATTGCGTCAAAGTCAGAGCATACGACGCATTAAACAATTAACCGTCGGCGTCCCTTATTGACCAATAACAGGATGAGTTTTGCGGATATAAATCTCAACGCTGGGCAAGCTCGGAAGGGCTGAGTCGGAAGCGCTTCAGGTTTGTAATCTGCAGTTTACAAACCTGAAGCGTTACCGACTTACTTACCGAATTACAACCTGAAGCTGGTTTTAGTCCCAACTGAGCCAGCGTTCAGATAAATCTCAACGCTGGTACAGTTGGGACACGAACTCGGCATCTGCAGAAGAAATGTGACACCGGTGACTTGGAAAGGCAGCCGTCGGTCGGATGGAACGTTAAGCAGTAGCTCCGTGTGCATAAGAATCATACCCTGGGCACTTTAAGAAACATTCTGGATGTCCTTAACGAAAAACTTCCATGAACACCCTCCTAAACAGTTGTCTATTGAATTCTCTTCTACAACTTTCTCTGAGCCATTGTAAGACTTTATGGCTATTGAAGCTGACTTTAAGTAGTTGGGTTGTTTTACCTCTGAGCGGCACTTTTTTGCACACCATGGGCTAAATGGCCAGGTCACGTGGACCCCGAAGGCTCGGAGAAGATTGGGGGAGGGGACCCACTGGAACAGCTGTTGGGAGACAGATGGTAGCCTCCCGTCAAGGCCATCCAGCGTGTTCTTTAACGTGTACAGGGTATGGCTCTCCCGCACACTGGGCCACGGCTTAGTGTCCCATCAGACGGACATCCTACTGACCGTGGGTAGGGCGGAGATAAATCTCAACGCTGACCCAGTTGGGACTCGAACCTGGGAACTACAGATTACGAGCCTGGCGTGCTTCCGACCAGTCCGACCGTCAGGTCAGGGCTGAGCCACCCCCGCCCTGACTCTAAGTAAACGTAATGGTTTGAGAAAAGTTAACACTTACTTCAAACACGGGGATATTTATAAATATATGTAGGTTCACTTAATGTGTTTTATAGGAATATGATTATGTATTAATTAACAGCAAATGTGAAAGCTTTGTTAAGAATGCCAGTATGTATAGGGGAGCTGAAATGTGTCTGTCGATATATGATAAAAATATATGTGAAATGTGTCTTTCTCTTAATATTTCATAAATATTGTGCTAAGGTTAAAATAATTTCTTTAATGTTGGATCTCTAAAAGACCCTCAGATATCCAAAGGTTACCATGACAGATATTCAATCATTATCACAAAGATGTTTATTCACTACGGAGGCTGAAAATAAATGAACCAATTTTAAAGAGACTGAAAATAATTTGGAAAAATTGAACATAGCAGACAGAGCCATTTGAGTAATGTGCAGTTAATTACTGAAAGAAAAAATTGCATGAATCAGCTGAGTCAACACATTACTACTACTAACAGACAGCATTGAAGCGAGTTGAAAAAATGTGTTGATAGCTTAGCTGATAAAGCAGAGGAAGCAACTAGGCAGCACAATACCTGACAGTAAATGTTTCGTGTGGGAAAAACAGATTGGCAAATAAGGATTGAGGAATATAGAGTTTGTTTCAAAACTCTCTGTACAAATTTCATTGGGCCATAGGGAACACCAAACCATTCTCGTCTGTGAATGCTGACGTAATCCTTCGGTGTTAGAGGGCGCTGACAGAAATATCGGTGGAGCTAGTACAAAAATGAATCGAAACGAGTGCGAACAACATGTTTATTTAAAGAAGGTGCTCAAAGTTGCGACCGGCAACAGCACTGCATGCATGACAGCGTCGAAGCATTGATTGTCGTACATGTTGAAAGATTACCGGAATTTCGCGAACAGTTGCAGCGGCGACAGCGATTCTTGCGACGAGGTTTTCATTTGAGTCAATGGGAGTTTCATACACGAAGTTCTTCATGTATCTCCAGAGGAAGAAATCGATATATGTTAAATCAGGAGACCTTGGTGGCCATGCGACGGGTCCTCTCTTGCCTATCCATGGGACCCAAAAAATTACATTCAGATAATCCTGTACATCATTGCTGAAGTATGCTGGCACCCCGTCGTGTTGAAACCACATTCGTCTGCGAATAGCCACGGGAACATCTTCCAGCAGTCCCGGCAACGTTTCTTAAAAAAATACCCGATGAATCTGCCCGTTGAGTCGGGGAGGCAGCAGGTATGCCCCAATCAAAATGTCGTAGACGATACCTGCCCAAATATTGATGGCGAACCGTTGTTAATGACCATACGCCATTGTGGCATGTGGATTTTCGTGTGCCCAAACGTGAGAATTGTGAACATTAAACACACCCTCACGTGTGAAAGAGGCTCATCTGAGAAGATCACATGAGCTGGAAAATCAGGCTGCACCACGGTCTGCTGCAGAAACCAGTGCGCGAATTTCATATGAAGAGGGTAATCCCGAGGTTGCAATGTCTTGACTCTGACAATGAAATGGATGTGACTGCTGCTCGTGCATCACTCTCCACAAAAGGGTGTGGTTCACACCGAGGCTACGTGCAACAGCTCGCGTGCTTGTGCCTGGATTGTCGTCAATCCGCCGTAGGATCTCTTCTTCCATGTCAGGAGAGCGCATGGTTCTCTCCCGACCAGTGTCATGCATGCTTGCATGGAATGTTCCAGTTTCTTGCAGTTGCCTAATGTTTCGTGGTTTGGAACACGTGTGTTTGGGAAGCGTTGCCGGTCCAACCTCACAGCAGCTCTTCTGTTTCCATTGGCAGCCCCATACGCCAGATGCATGTCAGCCATCTCAGCAGTCGCGAAACACATGTACACGTAATGTGTCTGATTTACGAATGCCGACGGCAAACACAAGGCCGTTCTCCGTCCCCACTTCGATCCTCTAACCAATTGCAGCGCCGTCAAACAGCGCCCTCTAGCACCGAAGGGTTACGTCAGCAAACATATATTCAAAGGCGAAAAAGGTTTGTCTTGGTGTTCCCTATCTCCCATTGAAATTTGTACAGAGAGTTTTGAAACACTTTATATATAGTAAGGCTATTGAAGGTGAGGATTCTGTCATGGAAAGGTGGATCGAGCATTTCAGAGATGTTCTAAACAATGTAGTTAATTCTACTCCCAATATCTGCAACGAAGAGAGCTACATTAATGGCTTAATGTTGGTTCTGTATTACGATTTGAAGTTACATTAGCTGTATCGAATTAAAACTACACAAGTCACTAGGGGTAGTTGAAATTGCTACCGGAATATGCCGAAAACAGCTAATATCTGTGCTGTCACACGCTGACTGATATTTTTTCGTGCTAGAGGGTTGTTCCTAAAGGATTTTACTTGAAAAATTCTTTGGCTTGATAGCTTTGCTTGAAAATAATTTTAACTCCACTAAAATCTTGTTGTAACGAACGCCCAGAGTACCAAAATATTCAGTAAAACGAAATTTTACTCCTGTCCGAGTCCAATTTACTTATATATCTTTGTAAAATATGTTTCATTTTAACTAATACCATTCTAACAAAAATGTCAGTTTAACCAAAAGAAAATTTATCCCTGTACGAAAAACTATGATCACTATAACGAAAATTGTAAAAAAAAATATTCTTAAACAATATGTACAATAATACACTTATTAATCTTGATTTTTTTTAGCGTATGGTCTTGGCTATTGATCTAAGGGACTTGGGTTCGAGCCCCAGGTAAGGCATGGATGTAAGTGTCGTTTTTCTGCTAAGGTCCTGCCATTCTCTCAGACCTTCTACTCTGGCATATAAACTGACAGGCTCCTGTCAGACCTCTGTGGCAAGCAGCTGCTTGAGGGGGTATTTATTTTATTTTTTATTATTTTTAACGCTGCAATCATTTAAACGATGTGAAATATCTATCGAATTTTATTTTCTTCAAAAGAAGGAAAAACGTGAAAGCCGCTCTAAGACTCCAATAGGTTGCTAAAGCCTACCTTTCCGGGCTCCTTTCTCTCTTAAAAGTCAAAATTGACTTCTAGAGCGCCTGTAGGAAGAAAGGTATTTTGAATTTCATTTTTCCCCTTTAGTGACAACTTCGCAGGGTTGAGTTGTTTTACTCCGAGCGTTGCTTTTTTTGCACACAATGAGCTGATTGCCCAACGAAGGAGTTTCGACAAAGGGATCCACTAGACCAGGGGTTCTCAACGTGGGATACGCTGTAAAATGCTTTGGCTTATGCCTTGAGAGCTCAAAAGTCGCTAGATATAGTAACAATGTCGCTAAGTTGGCATTATTATACTCTAACTATAGTTTTATTTATCCATATAAGGGGTACGCCAGTTACATACACATTTCCAGGGGGTACGTGAAGCACAAAAGGTTGAGAACCACTGTACTAGACAGTTGTTAGACGATAGATAGAAGGCTCCTCTTAAGGTCATCCGGCGTGTTCTTAAACGTGAACAGGATATGGTCCTCCCTTTATAAGGGGCCGCGACTTGAAGTTCCATCCGATGGACTGCGGCCTTTTCGAGTGTAACGGTGTCCCCTTTCTCAGTAAGGCAGGAAGAGGACATGGTTGATACTCGGATTACATAATTCACAGGTACGGGCTTTATTAATCGCTAAGATGGCCAATTAACACCCAATAGACTAAGGCCTTTTAAGTTCAGTGCGATTGAATCTGTCAGCTGTGGAAAACTGAGGATTGAATATGGAAATATTAGACGGTAGTCCTAGTGTACCACCTCTAATCCTAGTGAGTTGTCATCACTAAACTTCGACCCACTTGATTTAGTTGTGCGTAAACAAAAGTTCAGATTCTTGCTGTAATACAGCACTGATCTATGAAAATATTAGAGAATTCTTATGTTATGTCAATGGGAATCTAACTTCGAAGCTCAATAATCTATAACAGTGATTCTCAGCATTTTATGCTTCACGTACCCCCCCCCCCCCTCCCCTGGAAATGCGTATGTAACTGCCCTTGTATAGATAGATAAAACTATAGTTACACTATAACAATGGGAAAAAATAAAACATATATATATATACATTAAATTTTCATCATAAATTACCTGGGGGGCGGGGGTGGCTCAGTCGGTAGCGCGCCAGGCTCGTAATCTGTAGTTCCCAGGTTCGAGTCCCAGCTGGGTCAGCGTTGAGATTTATCTCCGCAAAATTCCCCGCCCTGCCCACGGTCAGTAGGGGACACCGATGGGCTTGGAAAGGCCGCCGTCCGTCGGATGGGACGTTAAGCCGTTGCTCCGTGTGTGGGAGAGCCATACTCTGTGCTCGTTAAAGAACACGCTGGATGGCCTTGACGGGAGGCTACCATCTGTCTCCCAACAGCTGTTCCAGTGGTCCCCTCCCCCAACCTTCTCTGAGCCTTCGGGGTCCATGTGACCTGGCCATTTAGCCCATGGTGTGCAAAAAAGTGCCGCTCAGAGGTAAAACAACCCAACCCATAAATTACCTATATCGATAAACACAAAGAATGATATTTTTGCACAGCAGTGTTGCCAATTTAGCGACTTTGTTACTAGATCTAGCGACTTTTGAGCTCTCACGGCATACCTCAAAATTTTTTATCGCGTATCCCCCAGAAACCATAATCTATAATATAATAAATATTGTGACGAAACTCTATAACCTCTGGAATATGCATTTAATGAAATATTGTGACAACAGTAATGCGTAGTAAGAAATTACCTCAGAAATTAATTAAATCTTAGTAAGTTAGATTCTTATTGAAATAAGGCGTAAATCTTGTGATATTTCGCCAGGGCAATCTATGACCAGACAGTCGTCTGTTTCGAATGGTTGAAAAAGAATGGTATTGAACGAAATATACACTGGATAAACAAAACAGTGTTGCAGAATATGAACTTATTTACTTTTTAAATTTCTGATTTGCTGTTGCATTCCGCTAAGAATATTTTTGTGTTCTTTTTGATACACTATATTAGACAACCATTGGCAACACTTTCATATTGTTGCAGATTTTTAGGTGTATTTGAATGTTTAACAACAAAGCATGAATTTGTAATAATAAACAGACTGTAAATGAACTTATTTAATAATTAAGGCAACAAGTTTACATTACTTATTACAAATCTAAGTACCAGTCATTAAACACCAATATGCTAATATCTACATTAAATGATTCTCACAATCATATATACTAAACTAACTTATAAACTAATAAGAACATTCTAAAACCGATTCACAAATCAAAGGTAGAACGCTTACCACACATCTTACCACTAATTATACATCAGATACGAAAGAAAGGACAGTCTCTACACGGATACAGTTGTTGGGTTGTTTTACCTCTGAGCGGCACTTTTTTGCACACAATGGGCTAAATGGCCAGGTCACAAGGACCCCCTAAGGCTCAGAGAAGTTTGGGGGAGGGGACCCACTGGAACAGCTGTTGGGAGACAGATGGTAGCCTCCCGTCAAGGCCATCCAGCGTGTTCTTTAACGTGCACAGGGTATGGCTCTTCCGCACACGGAGTCACGGCATAACGTCCCATCCAACAGACAGCGGCCTTTCCAAGCCCATTGGTGTCCCCTACTGACCGTTGGGGACACCGATGGGCTTGGAAATTCCCCGCCCTTTCGATGATTTCGAAAGGGAGGGGAATTTTGGTGAGATAAATCTCAACGCTGACCGAGCTGGGACTCGAACCTGAGAACTACAGATTACGAGTCTGGCGCGCTACTGAATAAGCCACCCCCGCCCCACACTGATACAGATGCAGTTATTTTTTTCTACCAATTAAAACTACTTTACCACCAAAAAAACGACAATTCATTATAGTCCTCGTCCACACACCAAAGGAGAAATCTTCCTTTACACACTGTTAATAAATTTCTACTGCTCTCATGCTTTTAAATCAATCGTTTCCAATCCATTTATGTCGTCATTTACACGTGTGATATCTCTCGTGTTTCGTAGTAAACGAATACGCTTTCATTGTTCATAGTCCGCTTCAATATCTTTGTTTTATTCAAAGCTTTCTATGGAAATAAACGTTGTACAGAAACGTGTCTCTGGGGATAATTTAAAAATAACTTTTTCATGAAATAGTACGACTCGAGAGAAATCCATGTCCTTGCTCAAAGCCTACTAAATATCTGTTTCAACCATTATTTGTTTTAATTCAAAGTGTTGTTGAAGCTGAAGTAACACAATAGTTCCAATAGTTAACACAAGAAGTTCCAATAGTTAACACAAGAAGTGAAGTTAACACAATAGTTCCAAAAGTTAACACAAGAAGTTCCAATAGTTACACAAGAAGTTCCAATAGTTAACACAAGAAGTTTCAATAGTTAACACAAGAAGTTCCAATAGTTAACACAAGAAGTTCCAATAGTTAAGACAAGAAGTGAAGTTAACACAATAGTTCCAAATAGTCTATGCAATGAGTGCTGTCGTCGTAGCAGCAGTGCCTTTTTCTTAAACGACTAAAAATTTTCTTCATAATTTAATTATTACACAAACTTCTAAAATTATATTCAATTTATTAAATAATTCGCCATGACAAATATTTGTTTCAATTAACTTTTGATGTAATGTTTCGCGTTTCCATTTCAATAGGGGATATTTAGGAAAAAACACTTTTTAATATATTTAAACAGTTAATGCAGATGCCCTTATATTAAACCGTTTTCAGTGAATATAATGTTAGCGATTTAAATTCAGAATAAACTGTGGAATAGATTATTAAATGTCTTAAATGGTACTAAGGTAACTCAGTTAGATATTAAGATTAGATATTAAGAAGAAAAGCAAACGAAGCTTTCTTTGGATTATTCCAGAAATAATTAAATTATTTAAAGTCAGAGATAAGGTTCATAAGAAACATAAAAAGTACCGTTATATTCAAGCGTATAAAGATCAGTATACTGATTTAAAAAGATTAATAGCACGTTAAGGAATTCGATCGAAATATTATGAAAATGAATTCTCCCACTGTTCAGGTAATTCTAGGAAAGAATGGAAAAGGGTAAATCGCATTATAGTTAAAAATAAAAAAAAAGACATTTATTTGCCTATCTGTTCAGACCTATAAATTTTGGCTTCTGACTTCAACAAGCATTTTATTAAAATTAATGACAGTTCTTTTTCACAGAATTTGAATAACACAGGTTATCTCTGCTATTCAAATTGAAAAGTATAACTACAACAAACTGACGTGAAACTGAGAAGTTTAAGATATTATAAAATTTGGAATTAACAAATCATAATGAAGTCTTTAACACCATTTGCAGTCTTAATGACAGAAAATCAATGTGCTGTGATAGCATTAGTTCTAAAACTTTAAATTTAGTGATGAAATACCATCTCAATATTTTAGTTAAATTAATAACTGCCTCTTTTACAGAGGGAATCTTCTTTCATAGATTAAAAATGACTAGAATTATTTCAGTTTTAAAAAGGGTGATTTCAATAATTTATCTAATTACAGGACGATTTCTGCACTGCCTATTTTCTCAAATGTAATAGAACAAATTATGAAGAAGAGATTAATGAGTTTTTTAAAATAGCTGTTCATTTTTCAGTGAATCACAATTTGGCTTTCATGAATCTTTGAGTACAGAGGATGCAATTTTAAAATTAACGTCTTTCATTGTGAACGGAATTGATCAATCACAGAAAGTCAGTGCAATTTCTTAGATATTTCTAAAGCATTTGATACAGTTGATCACAATATTTTTTGAATAAATTACAGCATGCGAGAATTAGAGGACAAGTGTCGGAATGGTTTAAATCATATTTATGCAATAGAAAACAATTTGTCAAAATTAAAACCTTTAATAGTGAACTTTTAAACGTTACAAAAGGTTTCCCACAGGGTTCAGTCCTTGGCCCAGTTTTATTTCTAATTTATAGTAATGACTTTTTTTTCTCAAAAGCTTTGTGGAAAAATATTATCATATGCAGATGATACTACTATTTTATATCAAAATTCAGATGCAAACACTGTTCATAGTGATGTGTTTTGATTTGACTAAAGTTAAAAAATGGTTTGATGCTAATTTGCTAAAATTAAATGTAAATAAAACTAATTTCGTGCGCTTTTCTTTGAATAATTTTGACAAATTTATATATATAAATAAAAATTTTATTCTAAATTTTGCGATATGCCTAATGATTGGCTGCTGTAAAGAGATTTCTCAAGTTAACTGTGTTAAGTATCTTGGAGTACATCATGACTCCAATTTAAAATGAAATATTCACATAACTATGATTACAAAAAAATTAAGGAACATTGTATGAAATGAATTTTCAATTCAACTATATTTTTCATGGCTTCAGGCTACTATTAGCAATGGGCTTGTCAGCTGGGGAGGTACATATTTATGTTCCTTAAGTAATATTATAAACATACAAAATAAATATTTGAAAGCTGTGACTTTTCATAGCAAATATAATAAATTTATTAAGGATAACATTTTTCTTAATTTCAGAAAGTTATAGTATACCGTATAGTTTGTTATATATATAGAAACCCTACAATTTTGGAGATGAAGATTTCAGAGGAAATTTGAGGGATTCAGAATATAAATTTATTGTTCCATTAACTAGAAAAGAAATTTCACACCGGCATTCATGTTTTATGCCAAAATGTTTTAACTTGTTGCCTTATAATATTAGAAATGAACTGTACCAAAGATTTTTCAATAAAAAGATGAAATATTTTTAATGCAGATAAACGATATTGAACAATTATATAGAGCTGCTGCCTAATTGTGTATGAGGTTTGACTATTTAAAAGCGAGTTCCCACTTTTTTAACCTTTTCCTTTCTTTATTTCTTTTTTATTTCAATTTTGTTTCATTCTTAAATATACTATTAACTAGTTACTGTATAGGACAGTAAGAGCAAATTGCTCGTTGTCCCTGTCAATATACAAAATATTCTTAACTTAATTCTTTTCATTATTTTGTTTTAAAAATTTCCTGTTTCTTTATATATTGATAGCTCAGATATCATCATAATAGTATCTATTGTGTATGAACTTAGGAACAGTAATTTATGGATGTGTATCATGAAAATGTACTGTGATTGAATAAAATTTATTTTTATTATTAAATTATGCATTTTTTTAATAAATAGTTATCAGTTATATTTCTTAGAGTTTTAAATCTAATTAAGCTCCTATGTATTTGAATATTAATTTTTCTCTTAGTTTACTGTCCAAGCTAGGTATGATATAGATAGCGGGTCAGGTTCATGATCAGATATTCCCAAGTACGAGTTCCCACTGCGAATGAATTAAGATTTTCTTAGTTAAGTCACAGTTAGTTAAGTCCATCGAGATGGGCGTGATACATTTTCCATCAATCGGGTGGGACGCAACTCGGGTAGCTGTAACGTAGCCTTGCACACGTTAAAGAACGCGCTGAATGTCCTGAACACTAAGAGACCTTTGACTTTTATCAGCTGCTATGAGAGTGGATCTCCTTCCACTTTGAACTAGACATATGTTCGAGCCCAGGCTGAGTATGAGTCCCCCGAGCTCGCTCGCGCAAAGCCATCTTGATATATAGAGTGCAGCACTAATTGAAAAAAAATATATAGAGAGAGAGAGTAGTTTTAATTATATATTTATCTTCGAAATTTAACAGGCAGTTATTTGTTAATAATATACAATATAATGTAATAATATTATATATTATATTATTAATGGGCTGAATTCTTTGACAATTATTTATTTTTAAAATCTGGAAATTAATTTTAAAATATTCTTGAATATTTTTATTAAAGTAACAAAAATCATTTTATTTTAGGCAGTTTAAAATTAACTAGCTTTTAATTATAGTTTAGCTTAATTTTTTACGCATATTTAATTTCCCTTCTTTTGCTGAGCTGCTGTCCAGTCGGGTATCAAGCTCAAAAATATCACAGGCGACTTAGAGCTCGGATTTAATCACAATTTAAGTTTCAGGTTTTTCTAGTAACTCTAAAATAATTAGTAAAAAAAAATATTGTGGTCATAATTTCAACCTTTTAATCAGTCTTTAGTAACTAAAATGAGTATTATTCATCATTCCTTTTTTTTAGGTATTAATGAGTTGATCTTAGCTTTTAAAATGTCTTTAATCAAAACTTTTCAGCTTCAGAGAATTATTTCTTGTGTATTTCGTCCTAAAAAACATAAATATTTTAATTTCATCATCAAATAATTATTTTAAAGTCTATAATAGCTTACATTGTAAGAATTAAAAATTGGTTTAGTGGCTTGTACAGTCGCTCAAAAAAGTATCCGAACGCTGTGGTTGATTACAGAATTCAGAAAAAATACCTGGCAAAGATTTTTTTCGAAATTAGTAATCTGGCAACCTTCTTGTTCGTTACACGAAGGTTGCCAGATCATTAATTTCTAAAACAATAGTTGCCAGATATTTTTTTCTGAATTCTGTAATCAACCATAGCGTTTGGATACTTTTTTGAGCGACTGTCTGTATACATGTTTTAAGATGTGTTAGAAAATTTGCTTTCCTTAATCTGGGCACATAATTACTAAATTAATATGAGATCAGATGGGCTCGGGCTCAGTACTTTAATTTTATTTATTTCCATAATTTTCTTAGTGCAAAGGCAAATCCCATTAAGCTGAAAAATCGTGTCCTCAGGGATCCAAATACAGTATTCAATAAACAGTTATAATATTATAAAAATAATTCGATATTAAAAATTAAATGGTACCACAGACTAAACAGTTAGATATTTTTCAGGAGCCATGTATTGAAGCACTTTTTAATAACATCTCAAATTGATTTAAATTGAACAACATCTTAGGGATACTGTTAAAACAGAGAAAATTTCACAATTTCTACAATTTTACCTATAATTGTTTTTAAAAATATAACTTTGTAGTTACCTTTACATTTATATTTAGTATTTTCATTTTGATTAATCTGGAATTCGTAAGTATTATTAAAATGATACCTAAATATTGATTTATATTTGTGTAGTTGACTGATAGGTAATATAATCGTAATAGTGTATCCCTTATTATTATTATTAAAGATTTTATTTTGGGGTTAGTTGGTGCAATGTGTAACAATTGTATTTTGAATGCTTTCATTTCAGCTATATGTGAACACTAAGTTTCACCATAAACAGTTAAATTAATATAGTCTATGACTGAGTCTCGAATTGCGTGATGACGTTCCATTTTTTGGACACGATTTTTACGATGAATAAAATTATTCTACAAAAGATTAACTATATTTTTGGGTGGCAGCATCTAATTATTAAATCTATTAAACTATCTTATGAAAATAATTTATTCATTAGGATTTTATTAAAATATTTCAGAATATTAAAAAAAAATAAAAAAATAACTACCAGTTGAATTTTAAGAAATGAAATAAAGTTAAAACCTATGTTTTTTAAAAATTAGGTCTTCTCTTACTGCAGTATCCAGGCCTGTTGTATCGAGGTGGCTTTGCTCCAGCTCAGTGGTTATTTCAGAAATTCGGATTCAGGCTCAGTAATTAGGAAAAAAATTCTGTCTCTTGCTGAGCAATTATTAAAGTAGTTTGGGCTCCGTCTCAGTAATTATTAAAAGTTTGGGCTCCGCTCAGCAATTTTTAAATTAGTTCGGGCTCCGTCTCAGTAGTTATTAAAGTAGTCCGGGCTCTGCTCAGCAATTATGAAATTATTTCGGGCTCCGTCTCAGTAAGTATTAAAATAGTTCGGACTTCGCTCAGTATTTATTAAAGTAGTCCGGGGTCCTCTCAGCAATTATGAAATTTCTTCGGGCTCCATCTCAGTAATTATTAAAATAATTCGGACTCCGTTTCAGTAATTATTAAAGTAATTCAGGCTCCATCTGAGTAATTATTAAAGTAGTTCGGGCTTCGTCTCAGTAATTATTAAAGTAGTTCGGGCTCCGTCTCAGTAATTATTAAAGTAGTTCGGGCTCCGTCTCAGTAATTATTAAAGGAGTTCGGGCTCCGTCTCAGTAATTATTAAAGTAGTTCGGGCTCCATCTCAGTAATTATTAAAGTAGTTTGGGCTCCGTCTCAGTAATTATTAAAGTAATTCGGGCTCCGTCTCAGTAATTATTAAAGTAGTTCGGGCTCCGTCTCAGTAATTATTAAAGTATTTCGGGCTCCGTCTCAGTAATTATTAAAGTATTTCGGGCCCTCAGTAATTATTAAAGTAGTTCAGGCTTCGTCTCAGTAATTATTCAAGTAGTTCGGGCTCCATCTCAGTAATTATTAAAGTAGTCCAGACTCAGCTCAGCAATTATGAAATTAGTCCGGGACTCCGTCTCAGTAATTATTCAAGTAGTTCGGGCTCCATCTCAGTAATTATTAAAGTAGTTTGGGCTCCGTCTCAGTAATTATTAAAGTAATTCGGGCTCCGTCTCAGTAATTATTAAAGTAGTTCGGGCTCCGTCTCAGTAATTATTAAAGTATTTCGGGCTCCGTCTCAGTAATTATTAAAGTATTTCGGGCCCTCAGTAATTATTAAAGTAGTTCAGGCTTCGTCTCAGTAATTATTCAAGTAGTTCGGGCTCCATCTCAGTAATTATTAAAGTAGTCCAGACTCAGCTCAGCAATTATGAAATTAGTCCGGGACTCCGTCTCAATAATTATTCAAGTAGTTCGGGCTCCGTCTCAGTAATTATTAAAGTAGTTCGGGCTCCGTCTCAGTAATTATTAAAGTAGTTCGGGCTCCGTCTCAGTAATTATTAAAGTAGTTCAGGCTTCGTCTCAGTAATTATTCAAGTAGTTCGGGCTCCGTCTCAGTAATTATTAAAGTAGTCCAGACTCAGCTCAGCAATTATGAAATTAGTCCGGGACTCCGTCTCAATAATTATTCAAGTAGTTCGGGCTCGGTCTCAGTAATTATTAAAGTAGTTCGGGCTCTGTCTCAGTAATTATTAAAGTAATTCGGGCTCCGTCTCAGTAATTATTAAAGTAGTTCGGGCTCCCTCTCAGTAATTATTAAAGTAGTCCAGACTCAGCTCAGCAATTATGAAATTAGTCCGGGACTCCGTCTCAGTAATCAGTAATTATTAAGATAGTTCGGGTTCGACTCCTCTCTACTCTGAACCTTTTTTTGTTTCTATGAGCTGGCCTTTAGAAGATTGTGTGCAAAAAATGCTGTTCAAGGACAAAATAACTCAACCCAATATGTGTGAGAAATAGGGTCGGTATATAAATATAAAATGTGAAATTAAATTTTAAATGTAAATTTAACATTAAACATATTTTTTCTTTTCGTTTCAGGGGAGTGCCATAACCATCGCTTATTCCCTACATCTGATCAGTTGGAGAAGAATCCAGAAGTAGATAGAACGATTTTAGGTAAGTAAATGGAATGAAGGAAAAGTATAAACTTTGACAGGAAAGTTATGAACTAAAAGATTGATATCTGGTATTGTATATCTGAATCTCTATTTCTAAGAGTCGAGATTTCGTTCATTCGGAGCACTCTTGTCTTAAAATCTGATGATCCTACTTTTGAGTTTCCATTTTCCGTAGAGTATTTTTGTCCACTTAACACTACTTTGTCCTCGGTCATAAATCGATTGCATTCGAAATGCCCTATAAGAAGGATCCTTGGCAATCCTTCAGATGGGTTGTTTCTAGCAATGAACAATGTGCAGGAGAGATCTGTACTTTGTGTACGTTAAAGAACAGATGAGGGTTTCAAACTTCTGAGCCCTTCTGGGTCCGTATGATCCTCTATCCAGTTCTGAGATTTTGGGATTCTTAAGACTTGACCATTTAGCACATTGTGTTTAATAAAAGTGTCGCTCAGAGGTGAAATAATCCAGCTTCGTTTAGAGAGAAACAGCGACAGAGACTCACTAAAAATTAAGTTGCTGAATAACGTAACAATATCTTTACACGATAAATAAGTGTAATAAACTGCCTGGAAAGGTTTAAATACGGCAAACCTTAACTTGGCAATAAATTCTTTTCACTCATGAAATGAGCTCATCATTTCATGAGTTCAATGTCTACAGGACTTATCCTGTGATTATTTACTACAAATTCTCTTCAATTTCTTGCAATAACAAATGCGCTCTTCTGCTATTGCTTTCTCAATAGCAGAAGAGCTGGTAGCACACCAGACTCGTAATCTGCATTTCCCAGGTTCAAATCCCAGCTGGGCTGAATCTGAGATTGATCTCTTTTGAAACCTCATCCTGCTCTCTGTCGGAAAGTGGGCATCGATGGGCTTGAAAAGGCCACCGTCATTCGGATGGGTCCTAAAGCCGCGGTCTTTTATACGGGAGAGCCAGACACTATTCATGTTAAAGAGCACGCTGGATGGCCTTGACAAGAAGATTCCATTTGCCTCTTAACAGCTATCGAGTGGATCCCTTTCCCTAACCTTTATGGTATTTCCCAACCAAGGGGAAGCCACCGGACAGCAGTTAGAGTTGGGTTGGGTTGTTTTACCTCTGAGCGGCACTTTTTTGCACACCATGGGCTAAATGGTCAGGTCACATGGACCCCGAAGGTTCAGAGAAGGTTGGGGGAGGAGACCCACTGGAACAGCTGTTGGGAGACAGATGGTAGCCTCCCGTCAAGGCCATCCAGCGTGTTCTTTAACGTGCACAGGGTATGGCTCTCCCGCACATGGAGCCATGGCTTAACGTCCCATCCGACGGACGGCGGCCTTTCAAAAACCCATCGGTGTCACCTACTCACTGTGGGCAGGGCGGGGAATTTTGCGGAGATAAATCTCAACGCTGACCCAGCTCGGACTCGAACCTGGGAACTACAGATTACGACCCTGGCGCGCTACCGACTGAGCCACCCCCGCCCCCAGCAGTTAGGAGATGGAAGTTTCCCATTAAGGCCTACCAGCGTGTTCTTTAACATGCGCAGGGGCAGGTCCGGATCTAGAAAAAAATCGAGGGGGTGGCAAGAAACATCTAATATTATTATCATTGTCTTATTCACTTACTATCGTTTTGAAAGGGGAAGACTCCCTTGGCTCTCCCTAGATCTGGCATTGCACAGCTCTCTTCACACGGCACTAAAGCTAAACATCCCATCCAATGGGCGGCAGCCTTTCCAAGCCCATCGGTGTCCCTTTTCTTAATGAGGACAGAGTGAGGACTAGCGGAGATAAGTTTCACCGCTGGCAAAGTTAGGACTGGAATCTTTGAACTAAAGATTACGAGCCTTTCTCGCTACTAACTGAGCCAACTCCCGCCCCTGTAAAACAAGGGATAGATGAACTTAGTGATAAATTTTTTTGTGAAGTCTCAAATAATATATATTTTATGTAAAAAATATTCAATATGTACCACAAAAAGTAAAAAAAAAAGTGAAGCAAATAATAATATCAATGATGAAATCACTCTGTCAGTTCATATAACTTCAAAGGAAGACAGGACACTAAAACTTTTATCATTCGCAAAAATAAAATTGCTGACATCATATCTTCCTTTGAAGTTAATATGGATCGAAAAGTCTGTTCATAGTTGACCTTTTGTTTAATGTCTTTCCACTTTTTGTAAAGCGTATTTACAAAAAAAAAAATTTTAATATTTATTTATTGCTCATATACTAAACTGTCACCATTTGCTTAATGTTGTTATTCAGCGCATCTTCACTCTCTTTACGTTCATATTCTGTAACATTTTCCCTTCAATTTACTTTTCCATTTACTCCATACTCATATTCAGTAGCTTTTCCATTTATTCCAAGCTTACATTCCGTAGCATTTCCCTTCACTTAATGTTGATATTCTGCAGGATCTCCAATTACTTTATTCCTCTATTCTGACATTTTCTTTTACTCTACGCTAATATTATAATTTCCATTTTCACATTATTCTGAATATTCACTTTTCACATTATGAGTTATTCATTTTCACATTATTCTGAAACACATTTTTCACTTTATGCTCATGATCGGTAGTATCTTACGTCACAATCTATTCATAAGCTGTAGTATTTCTATTCAATTAATTCTCATGTTAGAACATATTCTGCCATACTCATATTTTATATATTCCTTCTTCATTTCATGTTCATATTCTGTTGATTTCCTTTCATTTTTTTTTCACACATTCTGTATATACTTTATATCTCTTTACCTTATGCTCATATTAACGCCTCCCAACACTTTATGTTCATACTGCGCAACATCTTTCACTTCATGCTCCCGTAAGCACTGTCAAATTCGTGTCATTATCGAGAATTGGTGGGAGTCAAGTGATATAAATACTTTCAGTCTCTTAGATACCGTCAAAATCTCCGTATTCGGTTAAAAAAAGAAGGATCTATGCTCGTATTCTACAATTTTATTTCCCTTTATGTTCATATTCTATAACATCTGTCTTCGCTTTATGCACATATTCCGCAACATCTTTCGCTTCATGCTCTCATAAGCAATATCAGCTCTCGTATGCTATTATAGAGGGTTGGTTAAAGAATTACGTGAAAGAAATACTTGAAGTCTTAGATCCCATCAAAAATCTTCGCATTCAGCGAAGGAAGAAAGAGCATATTAAGACTCTAATTTACATGCAAATTTATCATATATTAAAAAACAAAACATGATACATTCGTTTACCGGAAACATTTAACTAAGAGATACGGAATTTTTCTGTAACGCTAAAATGATGCACATACTGACTGTGCATGAAGGTCAGCTTTAATTAAAGATAATTTCTAATTTTGTTTCCCATAATGAAGCGTGATAAGGACAGCACCGACTGCAGACAATTACTTGAGGAAAAGTAGGGAAGCTATTTAAAGAAACTTATAAGATACAAAGTAACAAGAGAGGAATAATATTATATATATAACACATTTTCACTTTTAGTATAAGGATGCGCAAAAAAGAACTTAAAATTTCCAGCTCTCTTATTAAATTACCTTATTTTGCACTGCAGAGGTATAGTCGCTCAAAAAAGTATCCGAACGCTATGGCTGATTACAGAATTCAGAAAAAATATCTGGCAACGATTTTTTTAGAAATTAGTGATCTGGCAACCTTCGTGTCTTCGTGTCACGTGACACGAATTTTGCCAGATCACTAATTTCTAAAAAAATCGTTGCCAGATATTTTTTCTGAATTCTGTAATCAGCCATAGCGTTCGGATACTTTTTTGAGCGACTGTAGGTGGCCATATTATTTTGATACTAGATCGTGTAGGCTCACTCACGGAAATATTGAGCGTGTGCAGTTGCTGTACACGCTCCAGATATTTTTCCTGAATTCTGTAATCACGTGACACGAAGGTTGCCAGATCACTAATTTCTAAAAAAAATCGTTGCCAGATATTTTTCCTGAATTCTGTAATCAACCATAGCGTTCGGATACTTTTTTGAGCGACTGTACAGGATGAAAGCAGTGAGGGCTCTATAGAGGTAATACAAGCAAAGATAAAGAAGACAGCTAGTTATGGATAGTATCGAAAAGAAGGAACTGATAAAAGAAATGGAGACTGGAGTTTGATTTGAAGTTGAACTTTCTTTTTCCTTTTTCCCAGAAATCGGATTGAAACTAATGAAAAGTCCAATCCTCAATCTCTGACATTGGAACTTTTCTCAGCAGAAGTCAAAGTTTACAACTTCAAGATAGACTCTATGTAGATCATTATAGACAAAACATACCTGATGATAACTAGCATTGTCATAGGATTTATCATCGTATCATCTTACTAGCAGGGGCAGGGGCGGGGGTGGCTCAGTCGGTAGCGCGCCAGGCTCGTAATCTGCAGTTCCCAGGTTCGAGTCCCAGCTGGGTCAGCGTTGAGATTTATCTCCGCAAAAATTCCCCACCCTGCCCACGGTCAATAGGGGACACCGATGGGCTTGGAAAGGCCGCCGTCCGTCGGATGGGACGTTAAGCCGTGGGCCCGTGTGCGGGAGAGCCATACCCTGTGCACGTTAAAGAACACGCTGGATGGCCTTAACGGGAGGCTACCATCTGTCTCCCAACAGCTGTTCCAGTGGGTCTCCTCCCCCAACCTTCTCTGAGCCTTCGGGGTCCATGTGACCTGGCCATTTAGCCCATGGTGTGCAAAAAAGTGCCGCTCAGAGGTAAAACAACCCAACAACCCATCTTACTAGCAAGCAGTGTCCTAGATGAGTGACAAGTTAGGAGATAAAATGAGACTTCTCACAGATCTTTGTTCTCAGAGATCATAGATCAGTGTCCTGCTTAATATTCATTTATAATCAACGAATAGTCTGTGAGAACTACAAAAAGCTTAAGAGATAGAAAATGCATCGATATTACTATCACAATGATATAAAGTTCAAATAATAGTCTACCATTTTATCGAAACGCACTGTTGGCTACTGATCAAAGGTACTTAGGATCGAGACCTGCATAAGATATGAATGTTTATTTTATCTGAGGTCTGCGATTCCTAACAGAGTTTTCCTATGAAATATTATACTGAAAGACTCCTATCAGACTACTGTGGCAAATAGTATCTGAAGGTTAATTTATTTTGCTGATGTTTTGCCTTCACAGATCAGTCTCTATGATAGATGTTCTTGTCACAGATCTTCTCTATGATACATTATACGGATAGGCTCCTTTCAGATCTTTGCATCAAGCAGCTGCTTCAAGGTAAATTTTTATAATTTAAAAAATTATTTCCCTTTTTCATGGACTTTTATATAATGTATACATAGGGGCCCAATGCACTAATAATATATTTTACATAAAGAATAGAGCTGCAAATATTGAAGATAAAAAGAAAATAACCAACCAGTGGAAAGATGTCGCACTCACCTGAGTTCGGGCGGGGGTGGCTCAGTCGGTAGCGCGCCAAGCTCGTAATCTGTAGTTCCCAGGTTCGAGTCCCAGCTGGGTCAGCGTTGAGATTTATCTCCGCAAAATTCCCCGCCCTGCCCACGGTCAGTAGGGGACACCGATGGGCTTGGAAAGGCCGCCGTCCGTCGGATGGGACGTTAAACCGTGACCCCGTGCGTGGGAGAGCCATACCCTGTGCACGTTAAAGAACACGCTGGATGGCCTTGACGGGAGGCTACCATCTGTCTCCCAACAGCTGTTCCAGTGGGTTCCCTCCCCCAACCTTCTCTGAGACTTCGGGGTCCATGTGACCTGTCCATTTAGCCCATGGTGTGCCAAAAAGTGCCGCTCAGAGGTAAAACAACCCAACCCAACTCACCTGAGTTCTAGAAAGAACAACTGCAAATGTAATGCTCCACCACAGCAAATAGTTCCACGTCATGCAAGAAATAAATGTTTTTTCTGTCGTAAATTGCTATTTGGTATAGTAATTTACGATAAAGAATCGAGACGGAGAAATCTAAAATGCTATTTTCAATTTCGGAACATTGTGAAGTGCATGACAAAGCATAATTTATAAAACCCTTGTGCATAAACTCCTTAACCAATTGGGGCGGGGGTGGCTCATTCGGTGCCGTGCCAGGCTCGTAATCTGCAATTCCCAGGTTCGAGTCCCATCTGAACCAGCGTTGAGATTTATCTCCGCAAAACTTCCTGCCCTGCCGCGGGTCAGTAGGGGACACCGATGGGCTTGGAAAGGCAGCCGTCCTTCGGATAGGACGTTAAGCCGTAGCACCGTGCACGTTAAAGAACACGCTGGATGGCATTAACCGGAGGCTACTATCTGTCTCCCAATAGCTGTCCAGGGGATCCTCTCCCTCCAACCTTTTCTGAGCCCTAAGGTTCCTTGTGACCTGGCCATTTATCCCATTGTACAAAAAGTACAGCTCAGAGGTAAAACTCCAATCACTTCAGGGCTGATACATCTTCAGGCATTGCATCTTCTTTTCCATTGGCTTTCATGGTTCAGAGTATTAAGCTACAATTGGTCAAGAAATTCATTGAACTTACCGTTCCATTCTTTATGTGAAACAGAGCATAGCAGGATTTTTTTCTGTTTCTCGCTTTCAAACAACGGAATATTTTTCTCCCATTGCCTTCTGTTCCTTTTTGTCTAACTAACATTTTTAAGATAGAAATAAATGGAACATCTTTCTTTTTGGAACATAAATTGTTAAGAGATAAATGCAAAAATTTTGTGCTTGATAGGAGAAATAAAACATGATTTTCTGAAGAGAAATTTGGAGCCTTGATCGGTATCACCCGAGGCAACCCTCGCCCTAACATAATAGCAAAGTCGAAAATCAGAAACGCCGAAGCATCAACTGCGCAATTTCACAGTTTCTCCTGGGGCGGGGGTGGCTCAGTCGGTAGCGCGCCAGGCTCGTAATCTGTAGTTCCCAGGTTCGAGTCCCAGCTGGGTCAGCGTTGAGATTTATCTCCGCAAAATTCCCCGCCCTGCCCACGGTCAGTAGGGGACACCGAAGGGCTTGGAAAGGCCGCCGTCCGTCGGATGGGACGTTAAGCCGTGGCCCCGTGTGTGGGAGAGCCATACCCTGTGCACGTTAAAGAACACGCTGGATGGTCTTGACGGGAGGTTACCATCTTTCTCCCAACAGTTGTTGCAGTGGGTCCCCTCCCCCAACCTTCTCTGAACCTTCGGGGTCCATGTGACCTGGCCATTTAGCCCATGGTGTGCAAAAAAGTGCCGCTCAGAGGTAAAACAACCCAACTCATAGTCTCTCCAAATCCCACCAATGTTATTTCACTGCTGACACAGGACCTGGTTTTGAAAATAAAATTCATTATGCGAAGAGAGCGGAGTGACTGGGTCGCTAGCGCGCCTGGTCCCGTAATCTACAGTTCCCAGATTCGAGTCGCAGTTGGGCCAGGTTGAGATTTATCTCTGTAAAACTTCCCCTCCCCCAACCTTCTCTGAGCCCTCGGAGTCCATGTGACCTGGCCATTTAGCCCATTGTGTGCAAAAAAGGTGCCGCTCAGAGGTAAAACAACCCAACTCTACTTTTCATCTGCGATGATTCATGATTTTGAAGATGATCATGATAAGCCGATCTGTGGCAACGCTAAATTTTGTAGTGTATTATTTGCTGTCTTAGTGCTTTCATTTACATATGCAGCTTACGGAGGCTCTGAGCGAGTGACAGAGAGAAGGACGAACAGAGTGAGTGTTGCTGACAAACAGAGAGGTCGTTTGTTAAACGCGCCAAAGGAACATAGCTCTTTCTCGGGAACCCTAAAGGAGCAGGGTTCGGTTCTGTGTGAATCAGGGTACGGTTCTGTGTGAACCAGTTGGTTTAGGCACAAATAAATGGAACATCTTTCTTTTTGGAACATAAATTGTTAAGAGATAAATGCAAAAATTTTGTGCTTGATAGGAGAAATAAAATATGATTTTCTTCATCATATTTTATTTCATAATAATATATTCATTCATTATTCATATAATTCATTATTCATATTTCATATTTATTTCATAATAATAATATATTCATTTAATTATTTAATAATATAATTCATATTTTATCTTAATCATATTTAATAAAATATGATTTTCGGGGAATTTTGCGGAGATAAATCTCAACGCTGACCCAGCTGGGACTCGAACCTGGGAACTACAGATTACGAGCCTGACGCTCTACCGAAATGAGCCACCCCGCCCCGATGAAAAGTAGAGTTGCCACAAAGCGCCATTTGGCCAGGCAGGGATTAAAAATGTCTTCTCGCCGAGTTTTGAGGTCGAAAAAGAGATGTTTGTAAAGTACAGATTTCCACCTCATCATATGAACGCTTGCAATTATAAAGCAATTGTCGTTCTCTACAAAGTGAATTGGAAGAATTTACATCTCCCTTCCTGCATTCACTACAGTCCTCTCCCCCCAAACAGGGACAGGGTTGGCTTAGTCGGTAGCGCGTCAGGCTCGTAATCTGCAGTTCCCAGGTTCGAGTCCCAGCTGGGTCAGCGTTGAGATTTATCTCCTCAAAAATTCCCCACCCTGCCCACGGTCAGTAGGGGACACCGATGGGATTGGAAAGGCCGCCGTCCGTCGGATAGGATCTCAAGCCGCGACTCCGTGTGCGGGAGAACCATACCCTGTGCACGTTAAAGAACACGCTAGATGGCTTTGACGGGAGGTTACCATCTGTCTCCCAACAGCTGTTCCAGTGGGTCCCCTCCCCCATCCTTCTCTGAGCCTTCGGGGTCCTTGTGATCTGGCTATTTAGCCCATAGTGTGCAAAAAAGTGCCGCTCAGAGGTAAAACAACCCAACCCATCTCCCCCCAACTTTCTCTGAGTCCTCGGTATTCATGTGATCTGGCCATTTAGCATATTGTGTGAAAAAAAGTGCCGTTCAGAGATAAAACAACACAAACCAACCCATTATGCAAAGTGAAACTTAAAAGAGGTTTATCACCTACACGAGGGTTAATCAGAAAATAAGATTCTCACCTTTTTCGCGAAACTAACAAAAATCTGGGCGTGCCACCATGGAATTTTAGCAATAAGTAATAGCATAAAATTCCACCATGGAATTTTAGCCTAAATAATAGCAATAAGTGACAGTAGTAATCTCTATTACACATCCTTGTTTTGAAGAGCAGAATCAGGGTTGGGTTGTTTGGGTTGTTTTTCCTCTGAGCGGCACTTTTTTGCACACCATGGGCTAACTGGCCAGGTCACAAGGACTCCGAAGGCTCAGAGAAGGTTGGGGGAGGGGACCCACTGGAACAGCTGTTGGGAGACAGATGGTAACCTCCCGTCAAGGCTATCCAGCGTGTTCTTTAACGTGCCCAGGGTATGTCTCTCCCGCACACGGTGATGGGTAACTGTTCTTAGCGATGGGTAACTGTTCTCCATTATCCATTAACCCCAACAGGTGCCCTCTGATTTTCACTTGCTTGGGAAGTTGAAGAAGCATCCCCGAGGAAGAAGCTTTCGATCGAATACAGCCTTTAAAGAGGAAGTCACGAAATGACTTAACGAGCAGAACTCATCCTTCTATCGGCAGAGCTTCGATTAGATAATCGATCGTTAAGACAAATGTCTCAACAACCTTTCGGACTACGTGGAAAAATACTACACTGATGTGTAGACATTTCCCCAGCATTGTCTTCGGTGTAATCACATGCCCTCTCGAGATATAAAATAGGGAACCTTATTTGAGTAGCATAAAAGACTTAGCACCTCCCCTCCCTCTAAATACAGACCTTCTCTATAAAATTACATTTCACACGCTTCAGAAACCATCGGGTTAGAGAAATGATATATAATTTTATAAGCAACTTTCTTTATAATCTAATAAAACAGAGTGTGCAAAATTTGTTATCCCTGGAAACATATGATTCCTTTCTCAAACTGGGTTGGGTTGTTTTAGCTCTGAGAGGCACTTTTTTTGAACATTATGGGCTAAACGGCCAGGTCACAAGGACCCCGAAGGCTCAGAGAAGGATGGGGGAGGGGACCCACTGGAACAGCTGTTGGGAGACAGACGGTAACCTCCCGTCAAGGCCATCCAGCGTGTTTTTTAACGTGCATAGAGTATGGCTCTCCCGCACACGGGGCCGCTGCTTGACATCCTATCTGACGGACGGCGGCCTTTCCAATCCCATCGGTGTCCCTACTGACCGTAGGCAGGGCGGGGAATTTTGCGGAGATAAATCTCAAAGCTGATCCAGCTGGGACTCGAACCTGGATACTACAGATTACGAGCCTGGCGCACTACCGACTGCGACACCCCCGCCCCTTCTCAAACTGTATAGAGCTTTTAAGACAATTGCGATTTTCTACGAAATGCCCAAGATACAATTTGATCTCTCCTTAGTGACACTTCATATATCTGTCGACGTCCACTCTTGCCTCTGCAACAGCTAGTAGCGACAACTAATAACTGACGCTCGTTATTTTCTCTGGAGGTAGATGTAAGGCTTCATTTCCGCAGAGCCGACCTCAAGGGAAACTTCAATAAGTGCATCACCATGCCGGAAGAGAGATTTCCTTTTGACGTCTTTCTCTCAGAGAGATCCGAGAGAGATCTGAGGAGAGAGATTTGATAGAGATCTAAGAGTTGATGATCAGAGCAAATCTCCGTATATTCGCCTGTGATATAAGATATAGAGATCGTTGGAGTATCATGTCATTTACAAACGTTTTGCTGTCTTGTCCAGATGTTTGATTTAACCCTTAACAACCCAGTATGCTTTTGTACCGTAACTGACCAGTAGTTAAAATAAAAAAAAATTCTTTTAGAAAACTTTGGTAAGATAATTTGGGAGATAAAGAAAAGGGGATAATAAATTAGACAAAGTGATTTCACAATAAAATAAACTCTTTTGATTCTGTATGTAAATCAATTTGAAAATGTGTCCGTTGGACACTACTGGGTTGTTATGGGTTAAACTAGCTCATCTATTTGTTTGAATTCCAATTTTTGGAGTGTGTGAAGTGTAAATTTGTAGAGTAGGGTCAGTTTTTAAATAATATTAATAATATTTAAATATTCATTTATAGAAACATTACATCACAAAATCTGCAATGGAATTTGAATGGAAACTACAAGAAGAAAATAAAAATAAAAATAACCATTTAAAATATTGACAGAAATATAGAAATTTAGTAGTATCTCTGTGTAATCTAGGAGTTATAAATCAACTCTTACAGATTACAAAAAAGAAATTCTACTATAAACGAAAAATGAGGAAGTTTAAAAAACTAAGAAATTACATTAAAAGAATCTTCAATATGATCTATATTTAAAAAATAAAGCTTGGTGTTTCTTCTTAAAATTACATTCATTTTTCTCTTCTTTTATAATCATTAGGTAAAGAATTATATTTTTTTGGTACAATAAAATTAAAATGCTTATACATGATTGCTTTCCTCGGTTTAACAACATAAAATCTTTTTTCCGAATATCTGGTATCATATGAGATGAACCATTTTTCAATCCAACAGTTGCTTTTATCTAGAAATATAAGGCCTCTGTATAAATATAAATATAAATTTCTCCATGGTATTGGTTCTTATGTTATCATTTCAAAAATATCATTTCCTATGGAATGATAATTTACATTACTAATATTACTATTTGTGGAACGGAGTGTTGTATTTTCTATTAAAATACGAGGATAAGTCTGAAAAAAGTACCCCTATTTCATTAGACAGTGGCGTATTTTCCTTGAATGCAATGTAAGCACTGAATATCTTTTTTAGGGGCGGGGGTGGCTCAGTCGGTAGCGCTCGTAATCTGTAGTTCCAGGCTCGTAATCTGTAGCTCCTCGCGCCAGGTTCGTAATCTGTAGTTCCCAGGTTCGAGTCCCAGCTGGGTCAGCGTTGAGATTTATCTCCGCAAAATTCCCCGCCTTGCCCACGGTCAGTAGGAGACACCTAGGGGCTTGGAAAGGCCGCCGTCCGTCGGATGGGACGTTAAGCCGTGGCCCCGTGTGTGGGAGAGCCATATCCTGTGCACGTTAAAGAACACACTGGATGGCCTTGACGGGAGGCTACCATCTGTCTCCCAACAGCTGTTCCAGTGGGTCCCCTCCCCCAACCATCTCTGAGCCTTCGGGGTCCATGTGACCTGGCCATTTAGCCCAATGTGTGCAAAAAAGTGCCGCTCAGAGGTAAAACAACCCAACGTTAAAGAACACGCTGGATGGCCTTGACGGGAGGCTACCATCTGTCTCCCAACAGCTGTTCCAGTGGGTCCCCTCCCCCAACCATCTCTGAGCCTTCGGGGTCCATGTGACCTGGCCATTTAGCCCATGGTGTGCAAAAAAGTGCCGCTCAGAGGTAAAACAACCCAACCCAACTGAATATCTTTTCGATTTCCTAAATATGTTCGTTAATTTATTAATAATTACGTTCGAGTACACATTTTAATGCTATGAGATTTTCTTTCCTCTACACTTGCTCTCTTTAAGTGAGAAGGAGCCTACTTATGGGCTTGGAAGAGATACCGCTTGAACGTATGCAGGGTCTTGTAGAAATTCAGAAATTCATACCTGTAGAAATTCAGTAATTATGCTCAGAACTATTTGAGGTACTTTCTTGAATATGCATATTCTTTTACTACATATTGGTTTCCGACACGCCGCCATTATTTTTCGGACACATTGTATTTTTTAGTATAGATATAACCCTGAGATATTTTTTGTTTTAGTTTCTAAAACAATAAGAGTTGCATTTTTCCTACCTTAGGGGGCTAAGGGCGACAACACTGAGCTATCTTTAAAAGTTCTTGACACCTTACCAACTTTCAAATTTCTACCACGAACTGTGGGTTGACCTAGGTTGACTTTAGATTTAAGAAGTGACCTTGTGAATCATTCAAGGGATTTTCTTTTGGAAATGCTCTCAGAATTGAAGGAATAGATGTATAGTTTTCGGAAACTACACGACCACAAAAAAGTCAGTAATATAGAAATATAACAGGAAATATACAAATAATAAAAGACAAAATTTTCACCATTTGGTTGAAATTTGTCGTTTCCAAATTTAGGGCCTTCAAATGGTAGAAATTCGGGACAAATACAAGATTAGTAAAATGAGAATTGCATGTTATTCATATATATCCAACAACTAAAATTTTTGATCTAATTGGTTTGGAAAAAAAAGAACTCATTTTGCAAAGTGAAACTTAAAACAGAAGCGAGGAACTCATAATCTATAGTTCCCTGGTTCGAGTCCCACCTCTGCCAGCGTTGAGATTTATCTTCATTCTAACTTACACTCTGCTCTCAGTCGGAAAGGGGAGAGCGAAGGACTTTAAAAGGCATCCATCCGTTGGAACGTTAAACCACGTATAGGATATCCATATTCTATGCACGTTAAAGAACACGCTGGATGGTCTTGACCTAAGGCTTCAATCTGTCTCCTAATAGCTGCCTCAGTTGGTCCCTCAGAACTTTTGAATCCTTGTGACCTGGTCATTTAGCCCATTGTGTGCAAAAATGTGCAGCTCATTGGTAAAACAACCGAAATCCAGATTGTTCCACCAATTTTTAAAATTTGTAGCACGAACAGATTATCTGTAAAACTGGTATAAATTTTACCGTTATATAATATAAATATCTCTAAACTGTGTAAATTCGAACTATTGGGAAATTCGGAAAATATCCAATCAAAAAAATAATATTTTCAATTTACCTGTTAAACAAAAGAAAAAAAACAATATCTCTGTAGATGATAAGAGGACAATGCTAAAACAACAAGCGTTAAAAAAAAGAGTTAAAAACAATTTTTATCTTTCTTTGGTTGCAATATTTTCTCTTTAGCTCCTTTGAGAAAAGGAAATAAAAAACATAAAGAATTCGACACGAACTTCTGACTTTAATTTTTCTCACAAAAGACGTACGTGTAACTTTAAAACCTCGGAAAGTACACGCCATTAGAAGATAAAATAAAAACAATTGTAATAATTCTCTTTAAAGCTTTCGCTTTATCAGGCCACAAAGACGTATTGCATGCAGCTCACGTTCCTTAAGTATTACGGAATCAGAACGCGATGTACTTTAAATCATAATCAGCCATTTCTAGGTGAGACTGCTTTATAAGCGAAATCCTTCACTATAAGCCTTGTCCATTGTCTTTTTATTTACCATGACTGTGTAGTTTTCGAAAAATATAATTCTCTTCTTACGATTCTGGCAGCATTTTGAAAAGGAAATCCCTCGAGTGATTCATAAGGTCACCTCTGAAAACTAAAGTCAACCTAGCCTAACCACAATTTACTGTTTCTATCCTACTTCACCAGAGAGACAGTTCACGGAATTTGAAGGAAAGACAGGAACTCCATTTACTGAGTTACCATTTAACTTTTAAAGGGAAAAGCACTAGAGCAGAGAATTATGTCTCCCTGAACTCTTAAGTGGAAGGCGAACACAAGAAACATGCTTTAGTTTCTTTCGTCTTGACCTTCCTATGAGCACAAGCAACGAGGCACGCACAAGCGTAGCTTTGACGCGTGAAATATATAGAAACGTGCCAGGAAACACGAGTCGTTACCGTTAGCAACGCTCCAGATGCGTAAACTAGCGCGATTCACGCCAGCAAACAGCATAGAAGGCGAAAGCTTCAGTAAACATTAAAGGGGAGAAGAGGGCGCTTTAAACTATAGAAGATTGTTGAAATATGCCGTTTCTATAGCAACTGTAAACATCTGAAAGTTCTTTCCACTACGAGTGGCCTTACGCACTACTTAAACTTTCAAGTACCTTCTTGAGTTTAGTGAATCAAGTTTTCGCTTTTGGAATTATGGCTATCGTTTCGAGTCGTGGTAATTTCAAGACTGGAAAAGTGTACAAAATGGTTGCTGTTTCTAGAATCAAAGCAGCTTGAGTGCTTTGACTGTAGAAGCTCATTAAATCTTTTATGCTTTAATTTCTTGCATTAAAATGTAACACTCGAAAATAATTTCTCCATTTGTTTCAGTGTTTGTTCCATTAGATTTAAAAAGAAAGAAGAGAAATATAGATATGAAGAAAAGTGTTACAGAGTGTAACTTATTAACGAAGTGTTTCAAGTGTGGGTTCTAAATTATACTTTCTTAAAACACGAATAACGTAAATTGCAATTTCTTAAAACTGTTTGTGTTGCAAATGTAGTTTTGCAAAGGAATCTGATGTAAATTGTAATTTCTTAAAGCTAAGGCATGGATGTATGTGTTGTTTTTCTGCTGAGGTCCTGCCATCCTCTCAGATCTTTTACTTTGGCATATAAACTGACAGGCTCCTGTCAGACCTCTGTGGCAAGCAGCTGCTTGAAGGTGGTATTTATTTATTTATTTTATTTTATAAGTGAGCTAAATGTAGCATTTTAAACCAGCATGATAAAAATTGTAGTTTTCAAAAACAGTCTATGTTGTGATTATAGTTTCTTACACACGTGCGTCATAAAATGTGACGTGTTCTAAGTCTATGTTTCTAAATTGTCTCTTTAAACAGTGTACCTAATATTATATTTTTTTACGATATAAGACAAAATAGTAGTTTATTAAATTAGTTCTTTTAGTTTATTAAATTCATTTGACGTAAATTTTGGTTCCTTAAAATTGTGTGATGTGAATTGCAGTTTTTTAAAAACAGTTTGTGTTGTAAGATTCTTTTAAAACCTTGTTTAGAATGAATTGATTCTTAAAACTATTAGTTACTAATGCTGGGGTAAAAAGCTGCTTAAAATAGCGCAGTTATTACTTTCACAGGAAATATTGATTTCTTTTATAATTTCATGATTATTTCCTATTCAGAGTAAAAACGACTATCATAAGTACTTAATAGCAGATTCTTAAAGTAATTCTTAGTAGTTTTTTTTAAATATATATCAGTCATACTGTGAAATATTCAAATATGATTGTTAAAGGTAAATTGCTACGATGAAAGTTATCGTTTCAAGGAGGATGCATAAGATGACATTCGATCCGCATAGAATTAGTAATATTACAAAATCTACACTAATCAATATCGAAAACATAATTTATAAGCTTCAAACACATGAAATGAACGTTTCATTTTTTAAAATTATTTTAAACAAGGGAGAAATGTTGGAAAATGCTATTTCGGCGCTTACAATGAATATAGTATTTATTGCTTATTTCTGTTCAGTTCCCAGAGCGAATTTTCTTTCCTCAAGACTTCCCGCAAGACCTCAGTCAGTAGGGGATATCTAATGGCTTGGAAAGGCCTCCGTCAGTCGGATAGGACGTTAAGCCGTGTTCCCGTGTGCGGGAGAGCTATACTTTGTGCACGTTAAAGGACACGCTGGAAGGCCTTAACGAGAGGCTACCATCTGTCTCCCAGCAGCTGTCCAGTGAGTACCCTCCCTCCAACCTTTTCTGAGGTCTCAGGGTCCTTGTGACCTGGACATTTAGTCCATTGTGGGCAAAAAAAAATGTCTCTGAGAAGTAAAACACTCCAACACAACAACTAATTTCCTATTAGGATAAAGTTAGATAAAAAAAAAAGTTTGTTTTTTTCCAGTTCCCGGGACTTATTCTATTATCTTCAAACTCCAACAGATTAATAGATAAAAAGGTAGACAGCAGAGATCTGTTCGAACTTTCGAAATTTCGGACGCAACTCAGAAATTGTTTAACCCGTAACTGTTGCGCCCAAACCATTTCGTAAATTATTAAACCAGATTAATGGAAAGCATTTCTCAGACACATCCTGCCACATATGTCTAGAAAAGTATGTTTCTGAACAGGGTTTTCAATTCTTCATATTCTAACTTATTTTAAAATTTTAAAATGCTTATAATTGATGAAGAAATAACATTTGAAGTGTTTTGTTTTTAATTCCGGTTTTTGCAGAATTTTTATAATTCGATTTCCGGAAATAAATATCAGATAAAATCCCGTGAAATCTATCCCTTACTAACAAGGTGGAGAGTATATTCTTTGTCAATTTCTGTTTCTTCCTCATGATGCATTATTTTATCATTTTGAGCCTATACAATAATAAAATAAATAACAAGGCAAGCAGCAAATGCAATTCCTATTCATTTTCTAGGATTTAATCACTGTAATCCAAAAAACTACTAAGACTTATTACAGTATCCTTTAAACTTATAGATTAATAAGGTAGAGAATAGGTTCATTATCTTTTTAAAAGTAAAGAAAAATTACAAGTAAGGTTCTTGCAAACATAGCGCAGCTTTGAGCACTCAGTGGTTAGAACAACTGGCATTTATCGGGACCTACACGAGACGAAACTAAAAATTTTCAGCCATCTTTTCCTAAGTACAGTCGCTCAAAAAAGTATCCGAACACTAGGGTTGATTACAAAATTCAGAAAAAATATCGTGTCACGTGACACGAAGGTTGCCAGATCACTAATTTCTAAAAAAAAACGTTGCCAGATATTTTTTCTGAATTTTGTAATCAACCCTAGTGTTCGGATACTTTTTTGAGCGACTGTACCACCTTTACAGGATCATTATCTTTGATTTTTCTGTACTATTGATCATTGCAATAAATCTCTATTCAGTTATCAGACTTATCACTCTCATCCTACAGATTACACAAGAACAGAATCCGCTTTCGCCATCATCAGTTTCTGCCTGATGGCTATGGGGCTTGGCTTCAGCATCTACACTTTTAAGGAACCTCGGTACATGTTCAAGAGGTTGGCGGGAGGAGTTCATTTCATATCAGGTGAGCATCTATTCCTTCACTTAAAGTTTGAGTTGTTTTACCTCTGAGAAAAATATTTTGTTTTCATATAATGCGCTAAATGTCCAGGTCACAAGGATCCTAAAGGCTCAGAGAAGGGATACACTGGATAGCTGCTAGGAGACAGATGGAAGCCTCCTGATCAATGGTATCCAGTTGTATTTTTTAAACATGCCCAGGTTGGGCCGGATCAAGGAGGGGGGGAGAGCTTTGATCCTCCCTTTGAGAATTCTAGTACGTGTAATGGAGTCACAAATTGTTAAATGTTATATATTTTATGAATTTTTCAAGAAATTTTAAGACTTTTAGCGGTGGGAAAAATTGAGGGATATAATATTGTAATAGATTCCATTATTCCCTACCATTTTACCTTTATCCCGTTCGATCGAGTCATTTTCCCTCTTCCCCCTCCCCTCCAACGTTTTTTTACTAGATCCGGGTCTGATACATGAACCATAGTTTTACGTCCCATCCGACACATGGTGACTTTTCCAAGCTCAACAGTGTCCTATTTCTCACAAAGGGCAAAATGGAATTAGCGCAGATAAATTCCAATGGTACTAGAATTCCAATTTACGGAAATCTAACGATTCTAATTTAAGAGAATCATCTAATTGAGGAGAGAAGCTGAGTTCTTTGATTTTACTCGACTTTTGGTAATATTCAGTGTTTCAGTAGGTTCCCTGGTTCGAGTGATCACAATTCTTGAGAGCAGACAGTTCCTGATAACTCTTGATGTGTTCTCAGTGAGAAAGAAGACACCGATGATCTTAGGGATGCCATTGTCCGACGGATGGAGCATTAAGTCTTGACCCCTTGTATATAGGCGAGACATACCATGTGCAATTTGAAGAAATATTGAATGGTCTTGACGAAAGACTTCTGTCTCCTATGAATAAATCGTAATAGTTGTCCAATGGAGATATTTCTTTATCTAACTCTGAAACTTTACTATTTGTGGCCCGAACATTTATCCCAGTGTGCCAAAAAAAAAACTGCTACTATAAAACAAAACAACTCGGAGTTATTTGTGCAATTGTTAACCTCTGGGGCAATTGCATGATCCGTTGTTATGGGTAATAATACATTCTTCACACCAGTAGTTCCCAAACTTTTCGGTGCTAAGGATCTCCCAAAACGTCTCATCCTTTCTGCTGACTCCCTATCAAGTCTAACTCTTTCTGAACTCTCTCTTCCTATTATTATCACATACATTTTAATTGAAATAAGATCTTCGCAAAGTGGACTCCCTAAAAGTCCCAAGAGAGAGTTATATATTTAGTGCTTTATCTACTGTTCATTTATTGGCTATTTTGTAATTTGAATCTAAACGTTTGAATGGAGAAATTTGACGCTCTTAAATTCTTACGTTATCAACAACCAGTCACAGATTGTGATCAACATGAAATAGCCAACGTTGCCGAATGAATTGACAAAATTACAGCCAAAAGAGATAAAATTTAGCGCGGTTATTAATCGTGGTACGTAAATGTAAAATTTACTTTAGCGTTTTCTGAAATATTACAAATAATTCCCGGATTATTCCCTGATTTATGTTAAAGTAAGCGTAAAGTTTCAAGGCAGAGCTGATACACTGTATGTATTAGAAGGATATCGTCAGCCATAGTGGAATGAGAAGATACAAAAAACAAAGCAAAAAATAAAACAGTAAAGCTTTTCTGCACTTCACTGAGGTACTGTAGTGAAACACACTTCACGTTTGCTAACACTTCACGTTTGCTACTCTTGTGAAGTACAGTCGCTCAAAAAAGTATCCGAACACTATGGTTGATTACAGAATTCAGAAAAAATATCTGGCAACGATTTTTTTAGAATTTAGTGATCCAGCAACCTTCGTGTCACGTGACACGAAGATTACCAGATCACTAATTTCTAAAAAAATCGTTGCCAGATATTTTTTCTGAATTCTGTAATCAACCATAGTGTTCGGATACTTTTTTGAGCGACTGTACATGTGAAGCATCTATTTCATTCTGTCGTTTAAATTCAAATTCGTTTAAAAAACTATTTGTCACACCTGAAACACAAAGTGCTATGTTTCGCTTATCTTATTTATTTCGTATCAAACTGAATCACCATTCGGATCACCTAAGGTGCTTTGGGAAAGAATAATTTTTCTTCTTCCTTAATCACACTCTTATATTCTTTTATTTTCTTTCATATTATTGATGCCTTCACTGCAGTGACGAATATCACTCTTTAAGACATATTTATAACAACATAATCACGTCACTGAAATATAAACTTTATGCACTACACTAGGAAAATGTTAGAAACTTTCCAATGGGAATCTAACTGCAAATCATAGGAAAGGGGGTGGCTAAGTCGGTAGAGCGCCAGGCTCGTAATCTGCAGTTCCCAGGTTCGAGTCCCAACTGGGTCAGCGTTGAGACTTATCTCCGTGAAACTCCTAGCCCTGCCCACGGTCAGTAGGGGACACTGATGGGCTTGGAAATGTCGCCGTCCGTCGGATGGGACGTTAAACCGTATTTCCGTGTGCGGGAGAGCCATACCCTGTGCACGTTAAAGAACACGCTGGATGGACTTGACGGGGGCCACCATCTCTCTCCCAACAGCTGTTCCAGTGGGTCCCCAACTTTCTCTGAGCCTTCGGGGTCCATGTGACCTGGCCATTTAGCCCATGGTGTGCAAAAAAGTGTCGCTCAGAGGTAAAACAACCCAAATCCACTTCTAGATTCAGAAACTGCGAATTCTAATATTTTGCCAATATTTTTCCAACCCAAAGAAGAACTTTTAATTTATATCGAAAAACAAAAGAAGTTGAATGTCGACAGACGTAAAAGCGAAAACATTAGCTCGTTTATTTTATATCGAAATAAAAAAGAGAACACATACATATGAAGAGAAAATAATTATCTTCTATCCTTGCGAAAGGAATACCTCATGCAACAATTGATTACTTGTAAGAAGACGACCAGCTGTTCTCTTTCTTAAGAGTCTTCGAGCTTGCACAGAAAGCACTGACCTCAGCTGCTAGAGTTTCTTCGGCAAAAAGATGACCCACCGGTAACTCCCGCAGCGTCAAGACGGAGATTGATTAGAGTCGGAAAGAGGACCCGCCTTTAGCAGGAGCAGAGACGTTAAGGAGAATGATGAGCTCTTGCATCACAGGGAACTTGCATCTAGTAATCATCTAAGAGGACTGATGGGATAGAAGCATGCTCATTTGACTCATGGCTTGGTTATCTACGGACAATAAGCTTCAGACTAAGTCACTGATGAATATATATTGACTTGAGTTCTCCTGCACTATATTTATGAAGCAGTCAGATTTGTGGGGAAATAGCGTAGGCGTTTTGAACAGAGCAAGGGATAGCTTAATTATGCATTGTACGCGGCAAATTTCTCCTCTGTACTATAATATATCAATGTCTACTCTGTGTTTGGAATTCAACGCTACATTTACGTATATAAACATGTCAGATAATTTGATATTTGAAATGTATATGTTTACGTTAGCCAGAAAGCTGGAAATTTGCGATCTGTAGGAGTTGGTAATTTGGGCCATGAGATTAGTTTTTCCTTACCGCAGAGCGGATAAATATTTGTAAGTAGTAAGATAAAATATTGGTAAAAAGCCAATGTGCTTTTTTTTCTTTTTTCAAATTTCAGCTTAGAAACCTGTGAAATAATTTCAAATTGGCCATGTTGGCCGTATGGATAATTATAGATTGGCGAATAGGGTTATGAACAGAGTGCCTAAAGCCCTCAGAAAGAGGGGAAGACCTAGGATGCGTTGGGCAAACAATGTCAAACAGGACCTTATTAGAATTGGAGTACAATGGTCAGATGCAGCAGATGTAGCTCAGGACAGACATGCTTGGAGAACTAAATTGCACGGTCTGGTTGGACCTCCATAGCCCATGGCTGCTTGATGATGATGATGATGATGATGAAACATTAATTAGTGGATAATTTTAGTTATCTCTCCCTTTTCACATAGTGAACGAAGTGAAAGATCACAAAGACTCCAATGGCTCAGAGAAGGAAGGCCTCTGTCTTTCGTACGGGGCGTTAAGCTGAGGCTCAGTGTTAAAACACTGAAGATCTCGCTGGATGGCCTTGATGCGAGGCTCCCATCTGTTTCCTAATAGTTCAAAGTGGGTCTCCTTCTCCCAAACTTCTCTGAGCCTTTGAGGTCTTTGTGACTTGGCCATTTAGTCAACTGTGCAAAAAGCGTCGCTCGGAGCAAAAACAACACAAGCCAACGTTTAAAGCTTCTGAATACTCATTAACGAGTCCTCACTCGTAATCGCTATTTTACGCAATTCAGTATTGATAATAATTATCCTTCTGCATAATGAGATATATTCTATTAAAATTTCAAATTGCAGCTATCAATTTTTGCAAATTATTTTGTAACTGAAATATTTCATAGACTACTCTCATTTTTAATATGTATATTTGGGTTGTTATACCTCTGGGTATTGGTTGTTATACCTCTGGGTATTGGTTGTTATACCTCTGACTCTGGGGGTCCTTGTGACCTGGCTAAATAGCCAGGTCATAAGGACTCCGAAGGCTCAGAGAAGGTTGGGGGGAGGGGACTCACAAGACAGCTGTTAGGAGACAGAGGGTAGTCTCCCATCAAGCCACCCAGCGTGTTCGTTAACGTGCACAGGGTATGACTTTCCCACACAAAGGGCCACGGCTTAACGTACCATCAGACAGACGGCGGCTTTCCAAGCCCATCTGTGTCCCCCACTGACCGTGGGCATGGCAGGTAATATTGCGAAGATAAATCACAACCCTCCAAGCGGGACTCGAACCTGGGAACTTGCAGATTACGAGTCTGGTGCGCTACCGACTGAAACACCCCCTGCACATGCATATGTGGTCAGGACATCGTCTTTGAAGAAACAAATTAATGATCTTTAGACGACAAGTAGAATATCACGCGCAGCGCGACTTCGGCAGCTTGTATGATGATGTAAGCTTAACTGGATCATCACTTGGATAATATATTAAGATGATCCTAAATCACGGCCAGGGATACCGGCCTAGGTTAACTCCAAATATGTATCAGAGTTCTTAAGATTCAGGATTTTAAGTTGTGTGGTTGGAACTAGAACTGAGAATCTTGAAGATTGAACGTTTTACACTTTAAATGTTTCAGATATAGATTCACTTTGTTAAAGGATACAGGACTGGAAAGTCTGCTCCATTCACACCCCTTTCGATGCCTTTGCTGTGCAGGAATGTTCGACAGAGTAGCATGTGAAGACTTTCAGGCTTTGAAGGATTTGGTTTTTTTCTCCTTTGCCCATTCCCTGGTAGGGTGGGGTTGGCTCAGGCGGTAGCACGCCAGGGTCGTAATTTGCAGTATCCAGCTCGAGTCCCACCTGTTCCAACTTTCAGATTTATCACCTCAAAATTCCCACTCTGCCCTCGGCTAATAGGGGAATACCGATGGGCTTGGAAAGGCCTTCAGAAGGGACGTAACGCCGTGTCGCCATGTGCGGGAGAGTCATAAACTGTGCACTTAAAGAACACGCTGAATGCCCTTGGCGGCAGGCTACCATCTGTCTACCAATAGTTCTCCAGTGGGTCAACTTCCTCAATTTTCTCTGAGCTCTCCGAGTCTTTGTGACAGGGCCATTTAGCCATTGTGTGCAAAAAAAGTGCCGCTTAGAGGTAAAACAGACCAACCTATCCTTGCACTTGGATAAAAGAGCAAAAAACGTGTTTACAAACCACGTCGTTTTTCTTTTAAGACTTTGTATAAATAACAGTGTTAATAATGATTAAATTAATATCTTAGGCAGAACTGCACTGTAAAAATGTATTTTACATCGCTCATATTTTGAAAATCAATGAAATCTAGGAGAGTTCACCAAAGTTGTAATATAGGCAAGTTCCCAGATTCGAGTCCCGCCTGGAGGGTTGAGATTTATCTTCGCAAAACTACCCGCCCTGCTCACGGTCAGTAGAAGATACCGATGGGCTTGGAAAGCCAATGTTTGTCTGACGGGACGTTAAGCCGTGGTCCTTTGTTTGGGAAAGTCATACCCTGTGCACGTTAAAGAACACGCTGGATGGCCTTGATGGGAGGCTACTATCTGTCTCCTAACAGCTGTCCAGTGATTCTTCTCCCCCCAACCTTCTCTGAGCCTTCGGAGTCCTTATGACCTGGCTGTTTAGCCAGGTCACAAGGACCCCCAGAGGTATAACAACCCAAATATGGATATTAAAAATGAGAGTAGTCTATGAAATGTTTCAGTTACAAAATAATTAAAATAAATAAAGATTAAAACCGTCAATATTAATTTTGATGGAAGGTTTTTTTATTCTTTTAAGAACTTAAATAATGACATTTGAGTTAAACCTAGAAAATTTAAAGTGTTTTTAAAGAAATAACAAAAACAGAATTTATACAAGCAACGTAAAATTATTCTTTAAATATTGCTAAGTTCATGTCAGAGTTGTGAAATATAACTTTCTATTAACCTAACCTTCAATTTAACCTAAAAGATACTAGATGAGGTGTTTTGATTACGTAATGTACATGGGTTGGGTTGTTTTACCTCTGAGCGGCACTTTTTTGCACACCATGGGCTAAATGGCCAGGTCACATGGATCCCGAAGGCTCAGAGAAGGTTGGGGGAGGGGACCCACTGGAACAGCTGTTGGGAGACAGATGGTAGCCTCCCGTCAAGACCATCCAGCGTGTCCTTTAACGTGCACAGGGTATGGCTCTCCCGCACACGGTGCCACGGCTTAACGTCCCATCCGACGGACGGCGGCCTTTCCAATCCCATCGGTGTCCCCTACTGACCGTGGGCAGGGTGGGAAATTTTTGCGGAGAAAAATCTCAACGCTGACCCAGCTGGGACTCGAACCTGGGAACTACAGATTACGAGCCACTCCCGCCCTTAATGTACATGGAAATTGTATCGTAATGAAACAAACCAAAAAAAAAAATGCGTGATATCGTTTTGATTGTAAATAGTGGAATATTCACTAAATTTATATAATTGACATATATGTTGTTATATTTAATAACGATTGTTTATTATTATAATATATAGGTAACAATATTACAATCTCAGCTAATTGATTCTGCTTTTGCTTTTATTAAATGCTATATAAGTATTTAGGAACAAATTAGTTCATCAATATTTAATTAAAAAGTATGTGGATGCTTTTTTGACAGTTCGAAATTTATCACAAAACACACAAAATGTAATCTTCACACTTTCTTCCTGTTTAGAATTAGAATCATAAATTAGGTTTCTGAAAATTTATTTTTGCTTTTTGAGAGCATTTAGGAGGATAGCATTTGCCAATTTAGTAATAATTAAATTTAGTAATAATTAACCATCTTAATATCACTAACATCATCTTTTAAAACGTAATCACAGTAGCACAAAGCTGGAAGCCTGTCTTCAGAAATCTGAATAAAATTACATAGATTCTGAAATGCAGTCTGAATGATTCTAGAACGATTAATATTGTAAAAAGAATAAACGTTATCACAATATTTAATCAGTCTGAATATTTTGCGAAAGACGTGTCTGGATGGAATTTTAACTTGGGCAAATCTTTTTAGTTTAAGTAACATTTTTAAATATTATTAAACATATAAAGGTCCCTGGCATAGCAAAGTGAGGGGGATTGGTGCAAGACTTCTTTATCTGGCGCTCCTTCCCCTCCTTGGGTGGGAGTTGCAATCTGCATTCTATAGGTACCACTCCAGGCTCGTAATCTGCAATTTCCAGGGTCGAGTTCAGCCTGGGAGAGCGTTAAGCTTTATCTTCGCTAAACCCTCCTCCTCCTCCCCATCTTTCCCTAGGTCAGAAAGGGATCACTGATGAGTTTGGAAAGACCACAGTCGGTCGGATGGGACGTTAAGAATAAAATGCTGGATGGCCTTGACGGGAGGCTACCATCTGTCTCCTAGCATCTGTCCAGTGAGTTTTCCTTCCCCATCCTTTTCCGAACCCTTGGGACCTATCCATTTAGCCCATTGTGTGCAGAAAAAGTGCCACTCAGAGGTAAAACAACCCAATCCATCCTACTCCCCTCTCCTTAAATTATTTTTTATGGGAACGAATTAAAAGGATATTGGAAATGAATTAAGAATGTATTTATTTTATTGTTCCATTAATTTAATTGTACAGGGTACACATAAAAATCACTTCACATTCGGTTGGAACGTTTCAAAAAAGAAAGTGTTGAAACACATGGCCCTGGTTCAACAGAACCTTTGGAACCAAGGTACTTGAAATGTCAGGGACATACCAAGGTACGTCCCTGACATTTTAAGTAACTAGATTTTTTCCTGTAATTATTTTCAAAATTTCGAAGTTGCGTTAGCTTTCGTTTTACATCTTGTACTTATGCAACGTGATCCGTACAAGTTGGTATTCAAGTTATCTTGTGCAATTCATTAAATAAGTGGAAGTTTTTAGCTTACGAAATTGTCAAATTAAGCATAATTCATTACAATAAGCTGCTGAAAATATTTCCATCTGCAACCAAACGTATCTAAACTCTTTTCGCTTTGTTAACCGACACTCTTATGAAAACTATAAAAGAAATTCGTTGACCAGCATTAGTGATGTTAATTTTTAAATTTCCAGTGGTCCGAGGAGGATTATTGTAGAGTCTCCTTCAAGAATACTCATAAATGAAAATCGGAAGGCGTCAAATCAGATAATTTAGGCGGCTGCATTCTTCAATGATTAATATTTCAGCAAAATATTCACTCAAAAAACCCAATATCCTGTTAACTGTATGAGATTTTGCTCATTCTTGTTGAGAATAACCTAGCTTCAATTCCTTATCATCCAAATACAGAATGTATCGCTGAGTATCGATGGTTTCTTAAAATAAAAATGCTCCAATAATGCTCCCTTTCCACATTGTACACTAAACATCAATTTCATGAATTGTGTCAGATTTCACTGCTGACCAATATCGATTGTCATGCGAAATCACTCATCCTGGTAAGTGAAAGCACACTTCATCAGTACAGAAAGTTAAATATTTAAGCTCGATTGCCACGGTTCTTTTAAACAAATGATAAAAAGCAGTGCGCTTTCGAAGTCAGGAGATAGTAACCGATGAATAGCGTTTATCTTGTAAGCTTTCAGAGATAAGAAAGAATGGCCTTCTGCACTCTGACGACATTCAATCGCATAACTAGGCGACGAGCAAAGGTTTACGACTAAAATTAATTCACAAATTACCTTCAACTCTTTCAACGTCTATTACAATTCTTCTTGCATAATTGTGTTTTCGAAACTTTAGAAACCTTGTCTCTCACAACAGGAACTTACACAATATTTAATTTCGGGAATGGGAGAACACGACTTTTATTTTTTTAGCAATATTTAGGACAGAGGAGAATCCTAGAAGCTACTCTTAGTTTGCACAGCCTTCTTATATGCCCTTATAATGCCCCAATAAGACCGAAGTCAATGCTTCAGTTAGAGATAACACAAAGTTTGCCTTGCTGGAACAGTAGCTAGCTGCCTAACTACTATTCCAGTTAAGGCATAAACTACTTGAGCAGCGTTTCCCAATTACTTAAATGCTCCACTGGACGCAAAGGTTTAAAATTATATTCTTTTGTAGGAGGGCGTTATATAGTTTATTTCTTAAATCTGCTTTTAGTGTGGGATTTAGTTTAGTGTGTTTTATGAGGCTAAAATGAAATTATGCAAAGACAATTGTTTTGGATTTCAAAGCAGGTATACAAGTTTAAGATTTCGGGAGAAGATAAGGCGACGGAATTTTAGGGGAGGTGGGGGAGGAATGGTTACGATCTTGTCTTACGAAACTGTTCACTTTTCAATGAACCATGAGACTTACTGGCTGTTGTCAGTAACGAAAATTTCATTTGAAATACGCTTTTACAGTCCCGATGATCTTTAAAACATACTTTTAAAGATGATTTTTTAAAATATTGTTCAACAATAAAAGCATTTTATTGTGCAGAACACACCATTTTCAATTTAAAAGTTTAAAAAATAAAACTCTCTTTAACGAAATAGAACACAGATACTGTGAAGATTAGGTTTTACTTCACACTACAGTAGGGGTTCTCAACGGGGGGGACGCTGGGAGAGCTCAAAAGTCGCTAGATCTAGTAACAAAGTGAAAATAACCATTGTTATACTATAACTATAGTTTTATCTATCTATACAAGGGGTACGCCAGTTACATACGCATTTTCAGCGGGTACGTGAAGCATAAAAGGTTGAGAACCACTGCACTACAGTATAACGAACGCCAGAATAACGAAATATTCAGTATAACGAATTTTTTTCTGACATTGACCAATTTACTATTGGCCAGGGTCAGAAATTCTCTATGTAAAAATATTTCATTTTAACGAATACCAGTATAACGAAAATATTAGTTTGGCAAAATAAAAATTTATCCCGATCCAAAAAAAATGATCAGTATAAAAAAAAAAATTCTTACTTATCACAATGCTATGAAACGCATTCTATTGCATATTGCGCTGCACGCATTTTTGACGATCTCAATGCGTGACACAAATGCTTTCTACGCGTGCCAGCAAAATGCTTTAAAGCGTATTGCCACGTTGTCCTAGCATAAAAGGGATTTTCAAACTTGGAGATCTACGCGATTCTGATTGCACTGCATTGGATTTGAATTGAATCGTTTTACCTCTAAGCGGCACTTTTTTGCCCACAATGTGCTAATTGGCCAGGTCACGAGGACCCAGAAGACTCTGACAAGGTTGGGGGAGGGAACCCATTTGAACAGCTGTTGGGAGACAGATGGTAGACTCCCGTCAAGGCCATCCTGTTCTTTAACATGTGCAGGGTATGGTGGCTCTCTCCCGCACACGGTGACAAGGCTTAACGTCCAATCTAATGGACTGAGAAGTTTTCAAGTCCATCGGTGTCCTCTACTGACCGTGGGCAGGACGGGTACTGCATTGGAAGTTTTAAGTAGCATCAGCGAAAAGTTCTTTCAAAGCAGTTCCAATCCACGCGTTATATTTTATCATTCATTAAATTTAAGTTATTCTTATATTTGTTCGTTGTTATTATTAAATTCTTTAACTAGTTTCGTTTCGTTATTAGTAGCCAATATGTCGCGAAAGTGTTCGCTATTTCGTAATGACACGGAAAAATATTCTGGACAATGTTTTGGAGAATTACGAAATCATTTAAGATTTCACCGGAGAGTTTCATGTTGGAACTGACAGTTAAAAACTCGAGAACTTTTTTAAGACATAAATTCTAATACGCCTTTAAATTTCTTTGATAAGGATTATTTTGTAGTATGTAACTATAAGAGCATTATTTTGTATAGCATTTCAGTATAAAGAATTTGTTTTGATCATCCCCTAGATTTCGTTACTCTCACACTTCACTGTAATAGGCAAATTTTCCGTTTGAAAACTGTTGCCACTGTTCAGAAACAAACTATGGTACGAGTGCTTACAGGCAAATTCAAATTTCATTGCCCCATTTTAAATGGGGCGGGGGTGGCTCAGTCGGTAGCGCGCCAGGTTCGTAATCTGTAGTTCCCAGGTTCGAGTCCCAGCTGGGTCAGCGTTGAGATTTATCTCCGCAAAATTCCCCGCCTTGCCCACGGTCAGTAGGGGACACCGATGGGCTTGGTAAAGGCCGCCGTCCGTCGGATGGGACGTTAAGCCGTGGCCCCGTGTGTGGTAGAGCCATACCCTGTGCACGTTAAAGAATCACGCTGGATGGCCTTGACGGGAGGCTACCATCTGTCTCCCAACAGCTGTTCCAGTGGGTTCCCTCCTCCAACCTTCTCTGAGCCTTCGGGGTCCATGTGACCTGGCCATTTAGCCCATGGTGTGCAAAAAAGTGACGCTCAGAGGTAAAACAACCCAACCCAAAGCCCCATTTTAACCTGGTCACCAGGTATTATGATCATTGTCAACTTTATAAGTATTATCAAAATAAAACTTCAGTGTTGAATCATCCACATAAATTTTGTGTTTTAGTAGCTTATATACGACTCAGCCAATGTCTTCCTAACAATAATTATTATTTTAATAATATAATATGATAATGATGTTTTCGCTTTCTTCTTTTCCAGCGGCTGCTATTCTCGTAGTCATAGAAGTGGTTGTGAACTCGATTAAGTATGAAGAGCAATTTCTAACAGCTCGCCACCCGAAAGGCGCTGTGTGGACCTACGGTTACTCCTTTATCGTGGCTTGGTTCACCTTCATCGTTCTGGCGCTCTGTGGCGCAGCCTTCATCCTCTGCTCCAGGAAAAGGAAAGGTGATAGAGCCACGGGATTACGTTCTGGAGACGACGAACCTAACATCTTGGGCAGAGGGTGACGTATTCACGAGGTGAAAGAAAAGGCTTTTTTGTATCAACTATTTTGACTTATACCCCACTTTGTAAGAGCCTTGTTAAAAGAGAGGAGGGGGCACTTGCCTTCTATTAGTCTTTGATGCAAAAAATAATCATTCTTTTTTACTCCTTTCTACCCTGAGTTGAAAAGTAATTTCTGTTTCTGTTTTTCTTCGTGAAAAGCTGTTCTTTTACAACAAAGGTTTTTTCTCTAAATACTTCACAGAAAGATTTGGCAACACTTTCCTTCAGAGTATTGTACGGATTTTTGGACACTTCAAATTTATTAGAATTGTGAGTACTAGATATTCCCTCTTTCTTCCAAGTATTAAATATCTCTTAGAATCTTCCTAGTTCCCACATAAAAAAATACTTTAGGGCTCAGACGCAGTCTTTTGGATAAGGTAATATGATTTATATTCCATTTGCGATTTTTTTTAAACGGTACAGTCGCTCAAAAAAGTATCCGAACACTATGGTCGATTACAGAATTCAGAAAAAATATCTGGCAACGATTTTTTTAGAAATCAGTGATCTGGCAACCTTCGTCTTCGTGTCACGTGACACGAAGGTTGCCAGATCACTGATTTCTAAAAAAAATCGTTGCCAGATATTTTTTCTGAATTCTGTAATCGACCATAGTGTTCGGATACTTTTTTGAGCGACTGTACGATAGGATGTTACAATACTAATAAATTCTTACGAACTAAGTGTTATGCATTTGGAATATTCGAAAGCGCATTAACATGCTGTGCTTTCATGGAGAATAAAAGTATTATAAAAAATACAGAATAAATCTATGGAAATGTTGAAGTTCTTAAAGAATGTCGAATATCTGAAATAATTTAATATCTGAATTGCAATTGAAATAAGTAAAATCTGAAGTACAATAATCTTTATAATTTCTCCATAATTTTACAAAAATTATTATACTAAACTAAGGATTTTTAATAAAATATTTTAAGGTTATCTAATTGCTAATTTTACTATATTAATTTTCGCTGAAAACGTATATTTTGAAGGAATTGTAAAGTAGGGTAGTAAAGTATTGTAGTGCTCACAAAATTTAAAAAGAAATCGAAATTATAATCAATGTATTATATGACTATTTATCATCTAGTGTGGAATGTTGTTTTTATAAGCCTTACAGATATTCATTGCCATTATTATTTCCAAAGAACAATTCAGAAATCTGCCTTTCTTCTTCTCAAAGTCTGTACTATTATTACCCTTTGTTACGTATCGGTCTGACAGAAATATAAGTCTGACTCATTTGCCCAATGAACTAGCCTTTAACATCTATCATGTATGCAATTGCGAAATATAAACAAATGTGTGAGAATTTATCTTACGGTCTCTGTTTTATATTATGTGTGTCACTCATTGTAAAGTTCGTGAAATTATTTTTTTTTCTTAGCTAATAATGCAGCATAATTTGCAAGTTGCAAATGTTTGTTATCTTATTATGCTCCTCTCTAATATATTACTATTTTTCATGACTGAGTCTCATCAAAATAAACTCCAGCGTATTTAAACTTTCGACACTGAAAAGTAATTGTAACTTCCTCTATTTTTGCCCAATATCTCTCACTTATACTGATGTACTGTAGGTTTTTTCTATTAGAAACCAATGTTATTAGCTGATAGATATTTTACTAATATTTGCTACTATAGAAATATACTAATATGCATGAATTATTAAATGGATTTATTAATGATATATGCTTAGAATGGATGATATTAGAATTAGATATTTGCAAATCCTTATATTGCAATATGTGAAAGGTAAAAGACACTTATGTAGTATAATTATACTAGAATGTATATTAAAACTTACTAGACACTTTAATTAGAAATATAACACCTTCAGCAAAACATTTCATAACTTTAGAATTACTATTGATAAAGTAAAAAAAATTGGAATTGATCCCCGAGTAAGCATTTGGACAAGATTTGCTGGACATCATTTGAACTAGATTGCTGGCCAATTTCTTCAATATTAAACACACACTAAATTGGAAATCGATAAATTAATAAACAACCAGGGAAGAAGGTGATTTAAAGACTTTTTTCTGTATTTACTCACAAACTACACCTTGATCTAAGTTTATACGCTGCAAATATCCAACACTGGAGAAAAAGCAAACGATAAAGTTAAACAAGAAACAAGAGATGAATTTAACAGTTCCAAAAACGAATTTTGCAGCTCTAATTTAAAACTCTGTAAGGTATGAAAATAAGAAAGGTGGTATTCCCCTACGTAAAGAACGGAGAAGATTTAGAAACTTTATGATGCTTGTCCTAGTTTCTCATACAAACATATACACAGGAACATGACCGCTGGCCGAGAAATCAGGTACTCTAATTACTATATCGCGTAGATCTAAAAGGAAATTTTTTTAGAGATATACATGAAATATATCTCAATTTTTTTTTTTGGCATTTTCAAAGCTACTAAAGGCGAAGCATTTATTTCCTAAAATACAAAGAAGTAGGTGGGAATGGTTCTCTCTCTGTAAAAGGATCTAGGGTTGAGTGAGTAATGGTTCTTCCCCTTTGAGATGATCTAGGTGTGAGTGGAGAATGGTTCCTCCTGTAAGGTGATCTAGTTGTGGTTGGGGAATGTTTTTTCCCTATAATACGGTATAGGAGTGGATGGTGAATGGTTTTTCCCCTATAAGATAACCTGTAAGGTTTTAGTTTCTCGTACAACTTACAGACTCTTGCACAAATAATTGCCAAATCGCATAGCAATTAGGTACGCTACCACTATATAATTAAACACTACCAACAGTATTGTTTGCAGTGGGAGACATGATCTTGCCCTCCGAAATATGGTTTAGGGATGAGTGGGGGAATGGTTCTCCCCCTGTAAGATGATCTGTGGTCGGGTAGGTAACGGTTCTTCTCCTGTAAGATGTTCTAGAGGATGGTGGCGAACGATTCGTCTCCTGTAATATGATCTGTGGTGGATAGGGAATGGTTCTCCCATGTAAGACGAACTAGGGGTGGGTGGGGAATGGTTCCTCTTGTGAGATGATGTAGGGGTAGGTAGGAATGGTTCTCTCTCTGTAAAACCATCTAGGTTTGGTTGAGTAATGGTTCTTCCCCTTTAAGATGATCTAGGTATGAGTGGGGAACGGTTGCCCCTGTAAGATGTTCTAGTTGTGGTTGGGGAATGTTCTTTCCCTATAATATGGTATAGGAGTGGATGGTGAATGGTTTTCCCCTATAAGACAATCCAGGGAGGGTGGGAATGGTTCTTTCCTTGTGGGATGAGCTAGGATGAGTGGGGAATGATTATCTAATTTTAAGATGATCTAGGAGTGAGTGAGAAAACGGTGTTCCCTCTAAGACGATCTAGAGGTGGATGGCGAATAGGTCTCTTCCTTTATGATTGCCTAGGGATGGATGGGGGATTGGTTCTGCCCCTGTAAGAGTATCAAGGGATGGGTGAAAAATATTTATTTCGCTGTAAGATGATTTAGAGGTGGGTAGGGGATGGTTTTCTTCCTTGCAAAATTTTAATAATAGGAGAGGAAAAAATAATAAACATGTACGTTGCGATATTTTACAAGAATGGTTTCTAAAAGATGACTAGAATGGTGGAAAAACACATGATTGTCCTTTGTTGAGAATTTCTGAAAAATAATATATATCTATACCAGAAAATCGTTTTAGTTCACTCCTGTTCATTCTAGCCAATTGGCCCCTTCGCTAAATTTCTTCTTTTTTACCATATGCAAATTTTTTAATGTTTTATTATGTTCAATTTAGGAAATTTTATTACTCATGTCTTATTATAATAAAGATGTTCTTTCCTTGCATGGGGATTAAATTCAATTTCTTTTAATTTAGAAAAGATTAAATTTGCAAGCATAATGATGGATTAACTTTTTTTGTCAGAGACTAATAGTTAAGACATACTTTTAGATTGAAATGGTTGGGACATTTCAGTCAATATTTGACTAGTTAGACCATGGTTGGCCAACCCGTCGATCCCTGACAATTTAAGTGTTTACAATTTTTTAAAGTGTTTACAAAATTTACAATATTTTTCAAATAATTTCATTTAAATTGGCTTTCTCACATCAACAGAATTTGCTGTGTTGTATGTGTTTGATCTTTGGTTTATGTGGTGGAACAAAATATTAATTTTTGTTTTATTCCTATTTTTTTGTGGGGGAGCATTGATCGCTCTGCAATTTAAAAGTGAAATGCAGATCCCAAGCTGATGAAGGTTGGCCATTCCTGTTTTAGATCATAGTAGTATATACTCGTATAAATTTGCCTTAGTAGCATCATAAATAAATCATTATCTCTCTTACTGAAATCATTAACACTTTTACTTACCTCTTTAAAGCTCTTATTCAACATCATTAACTCTTTTTAACATCATTCGCTCTCTTGCTTACTCAACGTCATTAGTTCTCTCTCACAAGTCAAAACTTTGAATTCCAACTTTATGATTTTTAGCGTGCGATGCTAGAATATTTTTAGCACTGACAACGAAATCTGTTTTTTCAGATTTATTGTTCAAATTCATTCACTTCATTCAAAGATTGTATTTGTATCCCTCATTGGGGACAAATCTTATAACATTACAGGTAGTTGTGGCTCCTGAAAATAAAACTTTAAGCTTAAAATTTTCTGTAATATTGTATCTATATTTGTCCATAGCATTAAACTCCAGATTTTGAAAAATTAGAATTTCTGGAAAGTTGGTTCTAAATTGCGCAAATAGAGAGCAAGCTTGATCACTTTGTTAAAGAACAACAATACTTGATCAAAAATTAAGAAATAATTTTGAATTTCATGTTTCAGAAGAAATTTTGTTCGCGTTTGCATGATTACAAAACCTATATTTGCTCAATGAAACATACGTGATTTGGGGAATCAATATTATCATTCATTCAGACACATTGACACGAAGTTTTTCAGAAGGTATTTGTATCCATCTTGGGGTCTAAATTTTGGAGTTTGCGCCTAGATTTGAACCGTTATTTGTCGTGTTTGTACAGAGACCTACCAAAAAAATCAGAGAATTATCATGCTATGCCAAAAGCAAAAAAGGCAAATTGGACCCTTAATATCTTGAAGACTAAATTATGGGAATGAAGCTAAAGGTAATTTTAAGATCTAAATCTGGAATTTTAATAATATTCGGGTATTTAACTAGTTATGGAAGCTGAGATATTTATCACCAAAAGTTGCCGGTCATAACAACTTACCCCAAAAGTTCATAAAAAACAAGAACAGTAATTGTATATCACATCATTTGCTAAAATTACTGCACATTTAGTTCGTCTAATAATTCCCTCGATTTCCGTCAATTTTGACGTAACGTTTTAAGGAGGAGTCATGCTGCTGTTAAATATTCCATCTTCTGTAACTCTTTAAATATTGAATGAATATTAATGAAATTCAATATTAAGGTAGATTTGATTAAGATCTTTAATTTCCCTTCAGCTTCATTCCCATGAGAAGTTCATTCTTAAAGAAAATAAGGGTCTAAATTTATCTTCCCATTATCGTAACATGGAAATTGTATCTCTTTTTGGACTTTGTCTTAATAGGATTTAGAGCTTTGGCTATTAGTGTGGAAAGTTTGCCAAGAGCCTCATCACCATTTTGTTACTACATTGTTTTAAATGAAACAGCAATAGAATCGTTGACCGAAAGGTGACTTCTATCAATTTAAGATATTTAGAAAATAACTTCAATTTCTCTATTGAAAATCTACGTTTATTTATCGTCTAGTTTCTATCAGTCACTTATCATAAGAGATAACTTGTGTGACAATGGAATAACTATAAGACTGCGCGGTTTATGCTTCAGTAGTCTTGTAGATCATTGGTTGATTGATAGATGATTGATGGACCATTGGCCTATGATCTGTCAGAACTGACGAAGAGTCTACTACACTGTTTCATAGTTCCCCAGTTGCCGTTCAAACTATGTCACTGGTTTCTGGTCTCTATGCTTAAGAAATTCCTTTTAAAGATGTAGAAGGGATTCCTAACTTTGTAAATAAACCCATTCACATTTCGTGGAAGTTTTTGAAGTTTACTTAAGTGCAACCATAATTTCTCATATGCATTGAGTCGAAGCCCAATTTATTAATTAGCTATGTAATGTCTTATATATGATCTCTGTCTATCGCCATTGTATTGAATTTGTCAGTCTACCATTCATGTTTAAAGTTTGTGTAATTCTTCTTATATTATAATCTATGCACAATAACTTGTGGCTTTAAAACCGTGGAAAAAACTAAAGGTTTAGAGAAGCTTCTTTTCCCCACAGTTTTGTTTTCTTCGAAGTGAAGACATAAAAATTGCAATTGAAAATTTAACGTCATATAAAACTATGGCTAAGGATTTGACAAATATGCATTGCTATAAATGAAACTGCAATAACATTTACTTTTATTCTGTTGTCCACTGTATATAACTTATGTTTACTATGATAACTGTTTGATTTAGAATTTCTGTGTTGTTTTTATTGATTTTGGTGTTAAAATGTAAGTTTGGATAAACTCGGATAGGATCATTTACAATGTCATAATTTGTGCCTAATTATGTACACATCTAAGCAACCTTTTTCTTGTATATAACATCTGTAAATAACATTTTGAAATGTTTATTACCTTAAGCATATTTTCGAGATTGGCAAGAGTTTATAACTGATAGCTTTTTAGACTATAATTCCATATTTTAATGATCCTAATCGTTAGAATTAAGCCAATAATTTTCATTGTCTTAGAATTTTCAAACTGTTTGTTGTGGTGTGAACTAATGCTTTTTTTTCTTTAAAACACTAAGAACATCAAAGATGATGTCACGGTGCAATAATAATTTTTTTAACTTTTTCGCTTTGCAATAGCATGTAAGAAAATTAGAAAAAAAGAAGTGGCTTTAGTCTTTTTTTCTCCAAGCCAAGACAAATATATGTGAAAAAAATCCAATTTCGTTACAGTTTCAATTACTAAATGTGGTTTACAAAATCCATTGAATATGTGAATCAAACTATTCTTTAGTGGTAAATATATCACTTCTATGTGCATCAGCATCTATGGGAATTTCCGATTCAAATGCAAATTATCGAAGACTAGTCTTTTGCCTTAGGGAAGTTAGCAAGAAAAATTAGTCAATTGGATTAAATTTTAAGCTACTGGAACTTATAAAAGATTTTCTTTATAATACCAATATCATTCATTAATAGTATTTTAGTGCTAAACATTAACATATATAAAATTATATTGTAAATACTACGGGACTTATACAATTTTTTTCGTTATTTTGAATTTAAACTCAGGAATTACAAAGAGAAATATTTGCAGCAACTGTTTTTTTAGAGTAAAAACCTCCTCTGCAATTTCTGAGAAAGTGATTCAGAGTGGATTTCATCACAAATGTGATTGTTTTATATTTAACGACGCTATTTAATAAATGTTATGAATTAGTCAAAGGTATTATCACTTTTTTTTTCGAAGCAACTTTTTAAGTGTTTTTCATATGAATACAGGGTAGATGAACTAGATCCTTTAAATTTAAAGTTTGGCCAATTCGCAATAAAAAACAATTTTACTGGATCTTTTTATCCAGTAAAACCGTTTTTTATTGCCAATTGACCAAACTTAAAATTCAAATGTTCACCCAAGAACTAGAAAAAAAAACCCCAATAATTTCCATGTTATGCTAAATGGAAATCCAAATATAATGCCCCTAACTTCTAAAACAAGTTTGTTATGGAAAAATGTGACTGAAGTTTAATTAAATATCTTCATCAAATTTATCTAAATCTCAATTTTCAACTTCATTCAATATTTAAAGGGCTTATGAAAGTTCTAATACTTAATAACTGCAATGTCACACGAATTTACTTCAGAATTTAACTAAAACTTAAATATCAAACCCCTAAAATGCTTTTGTACATCATCTCTGTACCTCAACCATTTTTAATCCTATCGACCTCAAATTTTGCACAGATCGTCTCGTTATGGTCATCACAAAATATACATTTAAATTTTAAGTCCACTTACAGTAGGATCTCTTCTTCCAGGACTCCCATTTTTTCATCTAGGCAGTCAGGGGCGTACTGGCACTTCTTTTCATCGACACCAGCTGGAGCAGAGGGGCCCGGACTGTAATTTTCGATTTTGTGCAAGATTTCAATACTTATCCAGTTAATAGTTCGTATTCACTGCTTAAGATTGCTCTATTTTTTCAGATTTAGGTGAACCTTCTGCCAATCTCGTCGAAACTTTCTTTGCTAAAGATTTATATCGTTGAGTCGATATCATTAAGAGTGACTCCAGGAATTCTAGGGTCAATTTGAAAAGCAGTTTTTTTAGGAGCAAATTTTTGAAAATATTTAGTGGTTAATTTGTTTACAGCCAGTGTTAATAAGAATTTTTTATATAATGTGTAAAATGAAAATTATTATTATTATTTAAAAACTTATTTTTCCTATAAGGGCCCCTTGCCTTTGCCGCTCCTGTAGGAAGTGTATATTCATTCATAACTTATATTATTGATTAGAAAATAGAAATTTGAAATGCACGCGTATTTACAGTATAACTATATAGGTATTTAATATTTTTGCATTATAAAGGAAGGTATAGGAAGCTATTGGTATTTTGAGCGTTAAATGTAATTCACTTTCAGTCCAATGACCACACTTATCGAAATAAGAAATCATTTTAGAGTACTCAAGTCAAAAATAGCTTTAGGGAAAGTTGCCAGTAATAATAAACGTCTTTAAATCGATAGATATCAGCTCTAACAATGATTGGTCGAATCAATATATTTGAATGTAAATTATTTTATCACCCAAATATAATCCTCACCACTGAATCGAGGGTAGTTCAATCTTTAGACTGCCAAGTGGTCAGTTCCAGTTGTGCAAAGGATTTAATTTTCTGGGTTTTTCCAAACCGTTTCCTCCGCAAAGAAAATTTAGGGCTGATCGACTTAGAAAGATAGTTGTCCTTCAAACAGGTGTTAATCTGTCATCCAGTGTTAAGTACTCTAATGATCTCACGATGAAAAACACGATAATCTTCGTTGGTCCGACCTGCCCCATAGCTCCCCTTTTTTAAAGTTTTGCTGCTATCAAGATGGGTTTAAGAGAAATATTTACTACCACCCAAATGGCTACAAATGTTTTAAGTGGAAATCTTTGCTACTATCACGACTGTCATAGAAATATTAAAGGGAAATATTTACTACCACCAAGACAGTTAAAGATGTATTAAGAATAAATATTTGCTACCATCAAGACGATCACAGATATGCTAAGAATAAATATTTGCTAACACAAGCCGATCGCAGATATGTTAAGAATAAAAATTTGCTACCACCAAGATGATCACAGATATGCTAAGAATAAATATTTGCTACCACAAGACGATCGCAGATATGCTAAGAATAAATATTTGCTACCACAAGACGATCGCAGAGGTATTAAGGAGAAATATTTGCTACCACTAAGACAGTTACAGATGTATTAAGGAGAAATATTTGCTATCACCAAGACATTCGTAGATGTATTAAGGAGAAATATTTGCCCACCAAGAAAATCATAGATGTACTAAGGAGAAATATTTGCTACCACCAAGACAGTCTCAGATGTATTAAGGAGAAATATTTGCTACCACCAAGACGATTACAGATATGCTAAGAATAAATATTTGCTAACACAAACCGATCGCAGATATGTTAAGAATAAATATTTGCTACCACCAAGATGATCACAGATATGCTAAGAATAAATATTTGCTACCACAAGACGATCGCAGATATATTAAGGAGAAATATTTGCTACCACTAAGACAGTCTCAGATGTATTAAGGAGAAATATTTGCTACCACCAAGACGATTACAGATATGCTAAGAATAAATATTTGCTAACACAAACCGATCGCAGATATGTTAAGAATAAATATTTGCTACCACCAAGATGATCACAGATATGCTAACAATAAATATTTGCTACCACAAGACGATCGCAGATATATTAAGGAGAAATATTTGCTACCACTAAGACAGTTACAGATGTATTAAGGAGAAATATTTGCCCACCAAGACAATCATAGATGTACTTAGGAGAAATATTGCTACCATCAAGACAATTACAGATGTATTAAGGAGAGATATTTGCTACCACCAAGACAGTCACAGATGTATTAAGGAGAAATATTTGCTACCACCAAGACGATTACAGATATGCTAAGAATAAATATTTGCTAACACAAGCCGATCGCTAATATGTTAAGAATAAATATTTGCTATCACCAAGATGATCACAGATATGCTAAGAATAAATATTTGCTACCACAAGACGATCGCAGATGTATTAAGGAGAAATATTTGCTACCACTAAGACAGTTACAGATGTATTAAGGAGAAATATTTGCCCACCAAGACAATCATAGATGTACTTAGGAGAAATATTTGCTACCATCAAGACAATTACAGATGTATTAAGGAGAGATATTTGCTACCACCAAGACAGTCACAGATGTATTAAGGAGAAATATTTGCCCACCAAGATAGTCACAGATGAATTAAGGAGAAATATTTGCTACCACCAAGACAGTCACAGATGTATTAAGGAGAAATATTTGCTACCACCAAGACGATTACAGATATGCTAAGAATAAATATTTGCTAACACAAGCCGATCGCTAATATGTTAAGAATAAATATTTGCTATCACCAAGATGATCACAGATATGCTAAGAATAAATATTTGCTACCACAAGACGATCGCAGATGTATTAAGGAGAAATATTTGCTACCACTAAGACAGTTACAGATGTATTAAGGAGAAATATTTGCTATCACCAAGACATTCAGAGATGTATTAAGGAGAAATATTTACCCACCAAGACAATCATAGATGTACTAAGGAGAAATATATGCTACCATCAAGACAATTACAGATGTATTAAGGAGAAATATTTGCTACCACCAAGATAGTTACAGATGTATTAAGGAGAAATATTTGCCCACCAAGACAGTCACAGATGTATTAAGGAGAAATATTTGCTACCACCAAGAGAGTCACAGATGTATTAAGGAGAAATATTTTCTACCACCAAGACGGCAACAGGTCCATTAAGGAGAAATATTTGCTACCACCAAGACAGTCACTGTATTAAGGAGAAATATTTTCTACCACCAAGACGGCCACAGGTCCATTAAGGAGAAATATTTGCTAATATCCAAGAACTTCGACCGACCAAAGAAAGAGCTACTGGATGTCCACACCCCATAATCACAACTCCCTTTTTTTGCTCATTAGTTTTCCTAATAATTTTTCTGATAATTGTTTCGTGCTCATGATTTTTTTTTATTTCATGAGCAAGAGAAAGCTTTAGATGTCAGATCCAAAATTGTTAACAGATATGGTAACAGACACGGTTTTGTGCTGGATTGCACAAAACCGTGTCTGTTCACGGCTATTTTTCCATGCTTTTTACTGAAATCAGTTAGTGGGTTACAGACAGAAAACGGTTTCTAAAGTCAAAGGAGGCATTTCTAAAGTCAAAGGGGTCAACGGTTTCTTGTCAAGGAGGCCATTAATGCCTCCTTGACAATGGAATATATGACACGACTGCTTTACAATAATAAAACTGTATATAAACCAAGTACGGAAGGAAGGGGGAATATTTGTGTGTGTTTGCTTTTAAAATCTCAACGTTGTTAAAATTATAAGACATTTGTAAATAAATCTGTTAAAAAGTTGTTGTTTTTTTTCTCCTTATCTTAAAAACAACTGAAGAAAGGAAATATTCTGATGTATTTGCTTTTGCAACCTTAAAGATATTAAGATGATATGGTTTGTTTTTATCTTCGAATTAAATTCTTTCTCAACTATTATTTAAAATGAATTCTATGACCCTTTTTTTTCCTTTTTCTTCAATGACCATTACAATTCTTTAAGAACTTGTAGGAAAATTCCTTACAATGTTGCAGCCCAATTTAGAATACTTATAAGAAAAGAAACTTATTATTGTAAATGTATTCGAATTATCCTGTTAACTATCCTTCCGCTAAATACTTTTGTGCTCTAAAAGTACGCAACTTTTTTTATTTAAAACAAATGTATAAATAACTTTTCTTTATAAAATATTTCCTCTGAGCGTAAAATTTTGAAACTTTTGCTTAAAATTATATTGATGTTTTGAAATTTCTAAATGCACTGGGATAAATTATAAATTGCATTCAATTAATAGGATCAATGAGGATTTTCTTTGCTTTTAATCTTGTGATTAGACCCACAATCTAGAGCTAGTAGCATATGTGAAGGTTATGATAGAAAAACCACCATTGTCATCTAGGATTCGAACCCATACCCCCAACAAATACCTGGAGTTTCAGTGTCACCGCAAACCAAAGCTATACCACTGGATCACAGGACCAGCAGATATGATCACTCTTTTTTAACCATTTTTTTTTCTTTTCACTGGTAATGACGAAATTGCAGGAAGTAAAAAAAAAATGCTAATCGTAATTTTTTCTTGGACTTAAAGTGAATCAAAATTACAAAAAAAGGATGGATGAAAGAGGAAAAGAGATTATTTATTTAATTATTTCGCAAATCTGTTTTTTTTTAATAATACTATGCAAATTTCTATTTGTAATCAAGCAGATATCTTCTCAGATTCTAATTCAACAAAATAATTTTGAAAACAATTAAATTTTTAACATTTGTTTAAGTTCTCTACAAAGCTTTTCTTAACTTTTTATTCCCCCGTATGCCCATAGAGGATCAGCAAACGTAAGACTAGATTCTCGATTATCCGGTGTCGGATTAACCGAGATGTCCACTAAATAATGTATGCCCGAAAATAGTATGGAATACGTATTTTTTTAGAAATCCAGAGATTTTCAAGATTTACTTACTGAAAGGCTCAAATTCGATTTTTTTCTCAGTTTTTATTTGCAAGAGCATTTAAACCAACATAAGGACCACTGTCAATTTTTTCAAAAAGCTACATATCAGTGAATGGCGTTATCAACACTATTCCTATAAAATAAATAAATATTTCCTCAATTAGCTGCTTGCCACAGAGGTCTGAAGTCAGTTTAAATGCGCCATGGAGAAGATCAGCGAGGTCTCAAAAGAAAAATTCTTATCTCTCATTCATATCTCAACAGAAAAACAACACAAATATCCATGCCTTACCCGGGTCTCGAATCCAGGTCCTTTAGATTAACCTCCAACCACGCTATACACGCGGCCATTGGATAATAGGTTTGAGTAACAATGACAGACCTGAAATGATTTGGGTGGCCATCTCATAAGCCTGCAGTGGCCATATGCAAGAGTTGTTGCTCAAGTAGATGTGTCTGAAAAAATAAAGCCCTGTCTAATTGCATACCAGTTGCCCACGGTTTTTTCTATTGTATTATATGCAATTTTAATAGATCTTATCGACATTAGCAATCTTACTAAGCTTCTTCTTTGCAATAATGGAAATATGAAGAAAAGTAGCTAGCCTCTTCTTAATATATGGATGTTTCATATTCTCCTAGATGTCTAGTGTTAATTCTTTGATGCAAATTTAATTATGGAAAACAAGATTCTTTAAAAATAGCCTTCACTTCAATACAGAATGCGCAACTTAGTCCAATTCAATCTGGACTTTCAGTGGTAAAGTTGAAATTTGCACAAATCTTGAAATTATAACTTTGTTAAAGTATCTGTTGTTTCACATATTATTGAATCGTTAAGGTATAAAATATATTGTAAGAATTCAAAATAGTCATGCGTTTAACTTTAAATTTACCTTTAGCAAAATTAATTTAATCATTTTTCAACTTGTTATTTTTTAGGGTGAACCTGCGGTCTAAAAAATGAAACTGATTTGTAAAAATATCGTAGATACTTCTTTAAAGAATCAAAAATATGTTTTAATTAATAAAGTTATTTATCTAAATTTTCTCGATTACCAGCTGATTTTTTTACATGCTTCCAATTAATATTGAAATTCGTATTTTGCATTACGTCGCGATGCTTAACAGTGAATTGGATTATTTTTTTTTGAAATAGAAGGTAGACTGTTGACTTTGCATTCTAAGTTTAACGTTAAAGGAATTAAAAAAGCGAGTTTATGGATGATTTATAAACTTGCTATAAATCCAAAATAATATTTTTATGATCCTTTTTTTATCACAATGTGTCAAATTACCATCATATTCCCATAATTTTTTGTATTTTAGATAAGTTTATACACTCATCTGTGCTTAAAAAACACACCTGTATTGAGAGGAAAAGCATGTGTGAAAGAGGTGTCTTTCGTCCTCCCCAACGAACACGGGAATTTCCGACTACATGCCAATCAAGCTAAGGCGTGGGCATTTCAAACATGCTTTAAAAATGCTATGAAGGCATGCTTATAGGATTCATATAGGACTTACCTTGCTTCAACTCTCGTTATTCCTGTTTAACACATCTACATGAAATTTGATTTCAGTCAATTACACTGAAGTTTGTTATCCATTACCAGTATTGAGAATTTCATTACTGATTGTTGCAGAGAATCCGATAATTTTCAATACACTATATTATTTTATAAACGCAAGAATTTTACGATTCTTTGTTTAAAGAAAAATTTCGGTATTAATTTCAATAGTGAATGTTAATAAATAAAATGAGAAAGATTGTTTTCCATCTATGCATTACCTAGAATACTATTGCACCTTTAACCGTGTAAGCACTGCACTGCTGTGTGATTGGTTGTGATAGGGCAGTGCACATACACTATTTTTGTCAATATTTCATTGTATTCTTAATATTCTTAATAAAGTGTGTTATTTATCTTTTATGAGTCTTGTTCAATATTTCATGTGCCAAAGCTATCTTTATTTTTTTTGGCACTTTCTAAGTCAATGGAAGTTTTTGAAGTGTTAATGAAAACAGTGGATCCTAACGGGAAGGTATTATTTTTAGAACAGCGGTTCTTAAAGAGGAGTGTATTTTTGTACTTTTGATAACAGTGGTTTTTAATGGGGAGTGTATTTTTTATTTTTTGAACAGTGGTTCCTAATGGGGACTATACCGTATTTCTTCGATTCTAAGACCCCATCGATTGTAAGATGCACCGTAATTTCAGTACCACCAACAGAAAAAAAATGCTTTGATTCTAAGAAAAAAAAAAGTAAAACTCTAAAATATATCTAACAAATATTTTTATTATAACGAGATTCAATTTACTAACAACAATAGTACATGTTTATCAGTAGGTATGTTATTCATCACTTCCTTCTGAATCAATATTAGTCTGATTCTTCCGAGTCGTCATATCTGAATCTGAATCGATATCAGAGTCTACTTCACATTCAGAATCTGTTCTGAGCGAGAGTGTTGATGATGCAACATTTTCTAATTGAGTGCTGCACTATTCTTTCTGGGATTAGCTTCCAAGCTGTTGATACTCATTCCGCGAATTTTGATGCCGGCGCTTTCTTAATTTTTTCTGGAAGGTGTCAGCGGAAGGTTGTCAGTCAACAGCCAGGTTTCAACTTCCTAGTTGTCGCTGAGTGAAATCCACTATAATGAAATAACGGTGGCTTCACATTTGGGAAGAGCGGAAAAATCCCCACGCCACTTTATTCTCCAATTCCATTGGAGAATGCGATAACGATCAAACTTGAAGGCGGGGTTTGCGCGTAAAAGCAAAACGTGTGGTGTCGTGTGCAAAGCACAGGAAATTTTGAAAAAAAAAAAGAAAACTGCGATTCTAAGACGCACCCCGATTTTAGAGACGTTTATATGAGAAAAAACTTGCGTCTTAGAATCGAAGAAATACGATATTTTTTATCTTTTAGAACAGTGGTTTCTAATGGGGAGTGCATCTTTTTATTTTTTCAGAACAGTGGTTCCTAATGGGGAGTGTATTTTTTTTTAGAACAGTGGTTCCTAATGGGGAGTCTATTTTTCATCTTTTTGGAACAGTGGTTCCTAATGGAGAGTGTATTTTTTATTTTTTACAACAATGGCTCCTAATGGGAGTGCATATTTTTAGGACAGTGGCTCCTAATGAGAGTGTATTTTTTAGAACGATGGTTCCTAATGGAGAGTGTATTTTGTTTTATTTTTTTACAACAATGGCTCCTAATGGGAGTGTATTTTTTATTTTTTAGAATGGGGAGTGTATTTTTCCTAATGGGGAGTGTATTTTTTATTTTTTTTACAACAATGGCTCCTAATGGGAGTGTATTTTTTATTTTTTAGAAGAGTGGTTCCTAATGGGGAGTGTATTTTTTATTTTTTTAGAACAGTGGTTCCTAATGGGGAGTGTATTTTTTATTTTTTAGAACAGTGATTCCTAATGGGGAGTGTATATTTTATTTTATAAAACAGTGGCTCCTCTTGGGAGTGTTTTTTTATTTTTTTAGAACATTCAGAAATTTTTAGTGGTTCTTAATGGGTAAGGTGTTTTTTATTTCTTAGAATAGTGGTTCCTAATGGGGAGTGAATTTTTAGAACAGTGGTTCCTAATAGGGAGTGTGTTTTTTGAAACAGCGGTTTCCAACTGAGGCGATTTGGAACAGTCGTTTTAAGTAAAAAAAATAGCAGTGGTTCGCAACGGGACATTTTTGAAAATTTCAGTGGAGGGTTATGATTTTCTTGAGTTTTTCGGTAGAAATAAATTAAATGTAATATCGATTAATTCTTAGAGTAAAACGGTTATTTATTCTTTGTTTCGATATAAAAACTTTAGAAATTCATGGACACATTATCAAAATACTCGCAATTTTTCATACACCAAAAATATTATTTCAATTTGGCTACGCAATGTAATACAGAAAATATGATATATTAAATTCATAAAGGTGGCATTACAAAGGTTAAAAAAGGGGGTCTAGAAAGATTAAGGGGACGCTAAGTTCAAAAAGTTTGGGAACCACTGCAATAGAATGTGAAACCTAACCTTGGACTCTAGCAATGGTGTACCTGGAAAATTCTAAAGGAATGTGTATGAAGAAAATATGTTACAGAAGTGTTCCGGAATATGTGTATGGGGAGGGAGTATATCCCATAATCTTCTCCTCTCGAGTATGTTACTGAGTTCTGATTTTTTTACACTTATCTCCACTGTTTTTTCTTGCATACAATAACCTAAATTATCAAGTCACAAGACCCCAAGAGTCAGAGCCGAGTAGGGAAATGGGTTGGATTGCTTCGCCTCTGAGATGCATTTTAGCACGCAATCAAGGCACATTAAAGAACATGCTGGATGCCCTTGATGAAAAGCTACCATCTGTCTCTTAACAACTGTCCAGTAGGTCCCCCTTCCTCCAACCTTCTAGGAGCCCTAGTGGCCGTTGTGGTTTTACCAACGTGTGAAAAAAGTGCCGTTCAGAAGTAAATCAAACTAATCCAATTAGATCACAGTTTAACGCCCTATCTGAGGGTCGGTGACCTTTCAAATCGATGAATCGGTGTCCCCTCTCACCAATAAGAAGATGGGGGTAGTGGAGATATAATCTCGATGAAGTCATAGTTGGGATTCGAACATGAGAACTGCATAATATGAGTATGTTGTGCTAGCTACTGAGCTACTCGCATCCCGTATGGAAAAGTGGGCCAGTGAACAACTATTCGTACATATGGTAGCTTCCCGTCAATGCTATTGAACGTGTTCATTACTACAAAGGGTATAACTCTCCTGCATAAGGGACCTTTTGTTACGACAAGGGGTTGAAAGGTAAAAACACGACACTTCACATTTTTTAATTCCCAAATGATACGTAAAATAACAATCCCTCCCCAATTCCGACCCCAAAAACGCTTCCGCCGCTCGTCATTGACATAGACAATGGTATCATTGATTTTTGATTTAAGTGAATTTTTCCGGTATAAACAAAATACTATTTTGCTATGTAAGCGCTGCACTGCTATATGATTGGTTTTTGACAAGGCAGTGCATTTAAACGTTTTTTTTAAGAGACTATAAAAAACTTGCGTTGATGTAATCGGCAGACTTGCGGCCGAATTCACACATTCGTCTTCTTAAGCGATGAGAAACTGCCAACCGAATTTTCGTCATTTTTCTCTGGTCACCAATACCTCAAAATTAATTGTTGCTTTATAGTTTGGTTGGTTGTTTTACCTCTGAGCGGCACTTCTTTGCACACCATGGGCTAAATGGCCAGGTCACATGGACCCCGAAAGCTCAGAGAAGGTTGGGGGAGGGAACCCACTGGAACAGCTGTTGGGAGAGAGATGGTAGCCCCCGTAAAGTCCATCCAGCGTGTTCTTTAACGTGCACAGAGTATGTCGCTCCCACACACGGGGCCACGGATTAACGTCCCATCAAACAGACGGCGGCCTTTCCAAGCCCATCGGTGTCTCCTTCTGACCGTGGGCAGGGTGTGGAATTTTGTGGAGATAAATTTCAACGCTGACCCAGCTGGGACTCGAACCTGGGAACTACAGATTACGAGTCTGGCGCGCTACCGAGTTGCTTTAGAGACATAAGAATAAAAAGACAGTAGAAATAAGTGTTTCTTTACTGCAGCTTATTCTGATTTATCTATGTAATACAGAGCTATACATCCCCTTTAATCATCTAATAATCTTTCTCTGGTTCCTTCCCTACGCCTTTCCCTTTCTAGTCTCTACCATGTCTACTTAAGATATTTTCCATTCCATGGAATAACTCCTACTCTGTTCATGGTGAGAAAGAGATTGACTACTGATGGACTTGGAAGGAGGACTGATGTCCGGGAGAGCCATACCTTGTGCACGTCAAAAAAACAGGTTGAATGGCCTTCACGAAACGTTTATATTCCCCAAACAGCTGTCCAAGGGATCCTCTTCCCTTAGTGGCATGGACTCGAAATCTGCAGCTCCGAGGTTCGAGTCTCACCTGTGCCAGCGTTGAGATTTATCTCCTCTAAACCCCTTCCTACCCAAAAGAGGGGACACCTGAGAACAAAAAACAAAAAGACGTGTTTCTTGCGTAAAAAAGCCATACCTTGTGCATGTTAAAGAACACTCTGGAAGGCCTTGATGGGTTCGGTTGTTTTACTTCTGAACGGCACTTTTTTCCACACAATGGTCTAAACGGTCAGATCACAAGGACCTCGGGGGCTCAGAGAAGTTTAGAGGGACGGAACCTACAGGACAACTGTGGGGAGACAGATAGAATCCTCCCATCAAGGCCATCCAGTGTGTCCTTTAATATGCAAAGGATGTGGCTCTCCCGCAAACAAGACTATGGCTTAGCATCCCATCTGACAGACTACAGCATTTCCAAGTCCCCTACTGGCCGAGGGAGGTCGGGGTGTTTCGCGAGATAAATGTCACCACTGGCTAGCTGGGACTGAAACCTGGTAAATGCAGATTACGAACCTGGCCAACACCACCTAGAGGAGAAGACCATACCAGTGGCTGAAGCGATTCCGATGACGTCATTTCTGGTCGACCTAGGAGAACGTGGTAATCTAGCAGTGTGCATCCATCTTGCTATAATTAGTATTCAAGAAGTTTTGCTGCGTTTGATTTCGTGTGTGCACAGAGTATTTTCGTTATTAAATTAAAGAATTTTTTTAGCGAAATGCCATCGCGCTGCTGTGTTCTTTAATGCAGGAGCAATTATGACAGGAAAGAGAAATTCTCAGTTTTCAAATTTCCAGAAGATACCGATTTGAGACACAAATGGATTCGTTCAAACCAATGCAAAACTTCTATCCAACGAAAGCATCCAAGGTAAGGAAAAGTTTATTCTTTATTTACATCTGTTGTCGTATTTTATGAACTTTTAAAGTGAAAATATCGTTTTAACCAGTGGTTCTCAAACTTTTATGCTTCACGTACCCCCTGGAAATGTATATGTAACTGGCATGCCCCTTATATAGATAGATAAAACTATAGTTATAGTATAACAATGGGAATAAAATAAAACATATATATATATGTACGCTTTCTAGTCTCTACCTTTTAGTCTATACACACACACTAAATTTTGTATTTATAAATTACATATATCGGTAAACACAAAAAAATGACATAAACAATTTAACAAATCTTATAAAATTATAAACATTTTACTGGGTATTCGACTTTTGAGCTCTCACGACATACCCCCCAAAACTTTACCGCGTACCCCACGTTGAGAATCCCTAGTTTTAACTATTGCATGTTACATTTGCATAATATACATATATAACATTATTGATCTTGTATGGATTAATTTGACGTTATTTTTATTATGTAAGAAACCTAACAAGTTGGAATAAAAATGTCGAATATACAAATGTTAAAATACTTAAATAGAAAATAATATTTCACAGTCCAGGCTTTTTATTTAATAGATTACAGTAGTAGGTTAAGAAATTTATTCTTTTGTTGTGATGGTTTCAGGGTCTAATGTCATATCGCTATATTTATATATCCATAGAGTTTAATTATTTCTCTCGTATAAGCTAATATGATGATACTGTTAAACTTGAAATGCATATATGAGCCAAAGGCAAGATTATAGGAAAACCTACTTTTAAATACAATATCTCTGCAGAAGAATTAGAAATTATTTTGGTGTTGTTATTAGTATACTTTGATACAAATTGGACCCAGGTTCAAAGCCTAGAGATAGTTTGGGAGTATGTATTCTTTTACTCCTGAAGTTTTGCCTTCCTCACACGTTAGCTATTTTATAATAAAGGTATGACACGGTTTATGAAGAAATAAATTTGCATAATTATATCTCTGAAATCACGTCAAGATGTAGTGGATATTAAAGAATGGGTGGGCTACAACTAGCGTACATATGGATTGATAAATGAAAGGTATTTTGAAAAAGGATTTAATAATAAAGTTAAAGACTTTTTTTTACTTTGAAAGGTATAATTAAAAGTGCATATATTTCCAATCACTCTCGTTGTAAAATGAGATAAGTTAGGTGTATTATAATAAAGCTATAACAGTCTACTGTCATATCTTTATTGCATGTGGCTGCAGCTTTTGTTTTAATTTTGTTAAAAATGTATTCTATCACCATATTAGAGAATATTTGAGGGGATATCTGTCATTTCATCATTTTGTGAATATAAATATATTAAACACCAGAAATGCATACAATATTGATTTCAAGTTAACTTCAAAGTTTATCCTCTATACTGACCACTGGTTTAGTTTTTACAACTGAAGGAGTCAAAAAATTATCACATAAAATTTGAGGTATTTTGATTTTACAGATATATAATGGTAAAAGTTTATTGTAGAAACTGTCGACAACAGTAAACTTCCTTACCAATCAATTCGTAATACTTTTCAGCATTAATATAATACCAGATGCTATCTATACAGACAAATTTATATCTAATAAACTTAAAATCACAGTAAGAGGAAATTGTCTGAAATAATAAACTTAATGCTGGAATTGTTTGCAGGCTCAATTCCTGGACTGGAATATTTCAAACCTTTAAACATTAATTCGTAAGAGAGTGTTGTTTCAAATGATTTTCAGCTCAGTGTGATTTTCGCATTTTATTGTACATTATGACCTTATAGTTGCATTACTAATAGCACTTTATGGCTAGTACTAGCAGTGGAATGCTATTAGATAGTTAGCAATAGCTTACAAGATGAACTATATATGATAAACGAAGGGCTAGAAATATAGAGAAAAACTAGCTTACTGGTAGAATAACTAGGTGCACTCCTTGGGAGAATTCATTTCTTCAACCATGGATTTTTATTCAAATCTTAAAAAATACACTGGTTATAGAATTATTTTGAACACAATAATATCTTTTACTTTCCAAGGAAAAAGGTCTTTAATTCTAAATAAATTTGTTTAGTGTATGGTGTATAGTATTCCTGGTGTGTGAATTTTTTAGTGTTTATTGTTCATCAGAGTTTTTTTGTACATATTCTAAATATTTCTTTTGCATACATAGGTGTGTGAACTCCACTTTGCACCACCTGATGTCGAAAGAGAAACCAGCATGATTGACATTAAAACTGGGAGAAAGCTTTCTGCAATTCTAAAGTATCCAAGATTAGCACCGAACTCCATCCCATGTCTCTTTCCAGGCTGCCCTTCATATTTGTCTTCACACCACAGAAGTAGAGACAAGATGATAAAAGACTTCAACAAGAAAATTTTATATTTCTGTTGTATTTTGAATCTGTTGAAACCTTTTGACCACATGTATTTTGATGTTGCACTCATGTTCCTTCAGAATTCTTTCACTATTATTAAAATTTATTTTTTAAATGTTATTATGATACCTAAAAGGATAAAAATTTCTAATCTTATGTGAAGAAATTAGTTTTAATATGCATTAGTGTGAAAAAGTGTAGGAAAGCAGTTTTTCTTTTCCTTTTGTTGTTGTTCTTTTTATCTAAAAGTCATAGTTGTGCTAGAAACAGTTTTTATGAATGTAATGCATTTTAAAAACACAACTTTCGTATTAAACTATTTAAAAAAATCAGCAAGTCTTCAACTGGGATGAACGGAATACCTTAAAAATTTCCTTTTCAATTTAAACAGTATTGTACAATATTGGTATGTAAATGGTAGCTAGGTAGTCACTGGAATGAGAGCTATGCACCAATCCCCTGTGATGATGCATAGAACCGGCCAGGCCTAGCACCTAATGTCCGACCCCACCTTCTCGTGGTGCAGACCGTTAGTACCTTTCAGAAGAGATACTCTCTTGTAGAAGTGAACGGAAGGGGAGGGCTGCCAGATTAGTGTGGCCTACTGATCTGGACAACTATGGCTACTTTTCTTTTTTTCCACCCTGCTGAGGAGTGGTCAACCACAGAGGGTCCTGGTGCTGACCATATAAATCCACTGGACTGAATTATGGCTCTGAGCTTGATTATGGATCCTGATTTTGCTGCACTGGTGGACTTCTGTGGAGGGAAAAAGGGAAATGTGTTTTCTGTTTGTTTGTGGGTTGACAGCCCCAAGTAAATAGATTCACAGGATATGTTTATCAGCTGATGGATAATCCTGAGCAGAGGTCATCACAGGCACCTTAACTCTTTGCTTCTATTGGCATCATCAAATTCTACATTGGAGGAAGTCTTCCAGTGTAATGGCTTAAGCCTATAGTGGTAAAGGAACGGATCTTTGCCCCATGTCTGCGATTAGGGGGCTGTTTGATATTGTTGGCATTCCCTCTCTCAATAAACATAGTTTCTTTAAAAATCCCACCAACCATTTTCTCTCCATGGGTAGTTGGAAGGTGAGGACTCTGCACAGAGCATTTTCTCTTGATGTCCTCACACAAGAATTCCACCCTTATAATTTAGATATTCTCGGCTTGCAAGAGACCAGATGGACAGATAAAGGTCAGATTCTTAAACGTAATCTTAAATTTCTCTTTTCAGGGAGGGATGACAATAAAGCATCACCAAGGCATGGGTCTGGGCATGGTCCTCTTCTAGGATACGAGTGCATTAATGAAAGGTTTCTTACAGCAAAATTTCAGACAAGCATTAAAGACTTGAATGTTATCTGCTGTTATGCACCCATTGAGGATGCCGATGAGGATGAGAAGGATAGGTTTTACGGACAACTTCAGGATATTTTGAATTCTGTCAAGAAAGGAGATATTACCCTTATTCTAGGTGACTTCAACGCCAAAGTTGGTACTGACTCTGACCTTTGGGGAGGAGTAATAGGCCCTTTTGGTATTGGTAGCTGCAATGGCAATGGGCAACGTCTCCTACAGGTAAGTAAACTCAATGGATTCAGAATAACTAACACTTATTACAAACACCGCGACATACATAAGCACACATGGGTTTCACCTGATGGGCTGCATAAGAATATGATTGATTACATATTAATTAACAGCAAATGGGCTAGTTCTGTTAGAAATACCAGGGCATATAGGGGAGCTCAAATTGGATCTGACCATTACCTTGTTAAAATGTCTTGTAACTTAAACTTAAAAAGTGTTGTGCTAAAGTTAAAATATTTACATTTAATTCTGAAGATCTGAAAGACCCAGTTATGACTAAAGCTTACCATGATAGGTTACTTAGTCATTATGACAGTCATGGTTTTACTTACTACTGAAGTTGAGGAAGAATGGGATAATTTTAAACAGGCTTTTTTGGACACTAACAGTACTCTTTTAGGAAAAAAGGAGCAGAAGAGACAGAATTATCTGAGTAATAAGGCACTTGAGCTTATTTCGGAAAGAAAGAACTGCAGGAATGTCCCTACTAGTCCTAATAGAAAGCATTACAGAGAGCTTAATAAACGTGTAAAGGATCAGTTAGATGCTGATAAGAATCTTTGGCTTGATGGCTTGGCTGACAAAGCCGAGGGAGCAGTTAGACAGCACAACAGCAGAGAGCTGTACCAGATAGTTAATGTTTTGTGTGGTAGAAAACGGACAGGCATACAAAGATTGGAGGATGAACAGGGTAAGGTTAGAGAAGGGGAGGATTATGTCATGGCTAGGTGGGCTGAGCATTTCAGTGATGTTCTAAACAATGTAGTTAGTTTTATTCCCAGTGTTTTCAATGATGATAGATGCATTGGTGGCTTTAATGTTGGTCCTATAACACAATCTGAAGTTATTTTGGCTGTTTCTAAACTTAAACTTCGTAAATCCCCAGGGGTATATGAAATTACTACGGAAATGCTTAGAACTGGGAATGTTTCTGCTACCACTTGGATGACTGAAATTTTGAATATCTTTTATGATAAAGGCATGGTTCCTAAGGATTTTACCAGAGCTATTATTATCCATATTTTCAAAAAAGATGATCGCAGTTCTTTAATAACTATAGGGATATCAGCCTACTCTCTGTTACAAGGAGAGTTCTTTGCATGATTGTGCTTAATAGAATTAAGAATCTGGTTGACAGGCAATTGTGTGATGAGCAATGTGGATTCAGAAGTGCTAGGGGATGTGTAGATCAGATATTTTTACTTAGGCAGATTCTTAAGAAATGTTTAGAGTTTCAAAAACCTTTGGTTGCTAGCTTTGTTGATTTCAAAAAGGCTTTCGACTCTGTTGATCATCATAATTTGTGGTTGATAATGAGATCATGTAGTATACCAGATAAATTAGTTAACATAATGAAAGCTCTCTATAATAACACTGAGTCGTGTGTAAGGGTTGATAAGGCTTGTAACAATTTGTTTAGCCTTACTTCTGGTGTTCGAGGGAAAGATCTTCAAGGAAAAGATTTTGGCCTTAACTATACTGGAGATATGAAAATTTCTGATTTAGATTATGCTGATGATTTAGCCCTTTTGGCAAATGATGTTGATGAGATGAACTCGTTCATTCGAGCTGTTGATGAAACTGGTAGTAGAGTAGGTTTGGTTATAAACAGAGAGAAAACTAGTGATGAAAATTGGTCAGGCAGGCTGTGATTCAGTTAATCTGAATGGTTGCAGTCTTGAGCAGGTGTCACAGTTTAATTATCTTGGGAGCTATGTAACAGATACTGGTGATGTGCGGCATGAGATTAACAGACGGATACGGATTGCTGCCGTGACTTTTAAGAATCTATGGAGAGTGTGGAGAAATAGGCGTATACACCTAAAGACTAAAATTAGACTGTATAATAGTTTGGTTCTTTCTAGGGTTAGTTATGGTAGTGAAACTTGGACACTTTGTAAACAGGATAACAAGAAACTAGATGCTTTTGATTCCAGATGCTTATGCAGTATCTTGGGTATTAGGTGGTTTAACTTTGTAACTAATGATGAGGTTAGGCAAAGGAGTTTGCAACCTCCTTTAAGCAGCATATTGTGTAGAGAGAGTCTCCGTTGGTTTGGCCATGTTGCCCGTATGAATAATTATAGATTGGCGAATAGGATTATGAACAGTGTGCCTAAAGGCTTCAGAAAGAGGGGGAGACCTAGGATGCGGTGGCAGACAATGTCAAACAGGACCTTGTTAGAATTGGTGTGCAGTGGCCAGATGCAGTAGATGTAGCTCAGGATAGACTTGCTTGGAGAACTAAATTGCACGGTCTGGTTGGACCTCCGTAGCCCATGGCTGCTTGAAAATGATGATTGTGATGATGATGATGATGATGGTGGTGGTGGTGGTGATGATGATGATGATGATGATGTACAATATTAATATAATGATTGGTGAATTTTCCTGTTTTAATTGCACAATTTTCTTAAAAATGAAGTAAACAATTATGTGAAATATATGTTTCATTGTAATGTGTATCCGATATATATTTGTGAGGTGTAAAGATTTGGATTCAGATTGTAAAAAATATGTTTTTAATGTGGAATTTGTCGGTTGTTTTTCTTAACATATCCAATATTTAAACATGCTGTTTTCATTAAATAATGTTGTAGACCTCTTTTATATATACATATCTACATATACGTGAAAAAAATACTTATCTGTGGTGTTTTGGTAAAAAGTAGTTTTTTTCTTAAATATATTTCTAAGAATTCTTCAAGAGTGAAAATTTAGTACCTGTTCAATTCATTGATCGATCGTTTGCGAAATTAGTTAAAAGTTTTGGATTTTTGGAACGTTTAAAGTGAAGTTTTAAAGCTATTTGTATAATCGAAAACGGTAATTACTGGTTTATCCATACTAATAAAAGCAAAAAAATACGTTATCTTTAAAAAAATTAGAAAAAAAAAGGGGGGAAGGAATTTTTTAATTTTATGAAAACAAATTATTTTAATGATGATGACGATTTAGTACTAAATATTCAAAAGGTTAAATGGAAGGTTCTATTAGCAAGGATAAGCTATCTCTCATTCTATTCTGCCAGCAGTCTCGTCCACTAATGCTGACGTCACAAATGAGTGCTACGCCTTTCTCCTCTAGGTGGTGTTGGCCTTGCGCGCTACCAGCTGAGACACGCCCATCCACGCCCCCTGGTCTTGATGGGAGACTTTTATATATCTCTCCTCGTAACAGTTGTCTAGTGGATCCACTTCTTCTGACAGATATCTAGTGGGTACCTTATCTGAGCCGTTGGAGTCCTTGTGACCTGGTCATTTAGGTCGGGTGTGCCGCTCAGAGATAAAACAGCCCAAAACTTTCCTATCCAGATGTCAACCATTCTGGCTCTCGTAACCTGATCATTTAATGCACTTTGTTCTAAACAGTCTCGTTCTGATGTAAAACAATCCCCATAAGAAAATTTCCCCCAATCAACCGTTTCTCAGTTGCCGCAATCTTAACGTCGCCAGTGACAACAGTATCAAAAAGTAATTTCATGAAATTGATAGGAGGTGAAATTTGAAACACGGAACGAAGGGGCTTTTTCTTGTCACCTTCAAATCAGATTTTATGGACTACGCTGTAACAAGCTAATAAATAGCTTGTAAGCTACTTTAGTTGGTCTATTGTACGAAACGCAAGAAAACAATACATTGAAAGTGGCATAATCTTATTAAGTTAGGTATAGTGGCAGAACGTTAATTGATTACCAAGTAATAATACTTTAAAAGTTTAGCCTTGCTTTGGTAGTTTGAAGCTTCTGCTAACTATACTGCAAGTTGTCTAATCACAAATCTTGTGTTCTCTCGTTTTCAAAAAATAAGAGAGATAATAATTTCACTTTGTCTGTCCGTCTGTAGATTGTAGTAATAGTCTGTAGTAGTGTAGTGATCTGTAGAGTTGTTTTACCTCTGAGCGGAACTTTTTTGCCCACCATGGGCTAAATGGCCAGGTCACAAAGACCCCGAAGGCTCAGAGAAGGTGGGGGAGGAGACCCACTGTAACAGCTGTTGGGAGATAGATGATAACCTCCCGTCAAGGCCATACAGCGTGTTCTTTAACGTGCACAGGGTATGGTTCTCCCGCACACGGAGCCACGACTTAACATCCCATCCGACAGACGGCGGCCTTTCCAATCCCATCGGTGTCCCCTACTGACCGTGGGCAGGGCGGAGAGTTTTGCTCGGTTGGAGAGATCGTGATTTGCGGTAGGACAAAACATTGTAAATGTCCCAACTTCAATTTTAAGATAATAGCTCGTTGGTATCGAAGTCGCGTGAAAACTCCGTCCCCTCTTTTAGGAGAAGAATAGTGAGGGAATAAACTCGAGGTAGCCTACAACATTTCCCATATCAGAAGCTGTCATTTAACAATTAAGTCGTAATTGGGGGCATCTCGCGAGGGGAAGATAAGTAGAAGAATTAATTTCACCTTCTCAAATTTTTAGAGGGGAAGAAATCAGGAGGGGTAGTAAATGTTTTATAGCTTAAGAGACTTTCTGCGTCACACGCTTTCATTTTACACGATTCGTTGGAACAGGTCAACGTGTTTGGAAGATATTTGTGGAACACCGTTTGGTCAAATACAAATAAACTAAAGACACAGATGACTAAAGACAAGATCAGAAATAAACTAACTGAGAAATGAGAAAATAAAAAGCAATAGAAGACAGGGAATAATAACATATTTGTAGTAAAATGTCACTCAAGAGAAATTAGGGATCGAAATGAAGTCATTCTAAATGTTGAATTTCAAATATTTTCAATCAATAGTTAAAGATTCTAGAATTTTTAACAGCATCAATGCCAACGCTGTAAGAATTATTCGATGAAGCTTCTAAAATGCACTTATTTTATTAAATGGTATGAAACACTAATCATTTGAGTTTTAGTTATGATTCAGATTCGTATAGCTCTTGTTCAATTTTTCTTTTACACACTTTTACTAAATATTAATAAAATACTTTTACTTAGTATAACTATAATTTACTTTTACTAAATACCAATAAAAAATCTGATATCAATAACATTTCAAAACTCATAATATTTATAATAATATCAATAACAATCATAAAATCAAACAATATCAACAATATTTCTAAATATCAATAATATTGCTATGAAATCTATCTCTATTTAACAATTAATAATGAGTGACATTTTACTACAAAAATGAAAAAAACAAATACAAAAATGAAAAAAACTCTTGAGTGACATTTTACTACAAATATCTTATTATTCCCTGTCTTCTATTGCTTTTTATTTTCTCATTTCTCAGTTAGTTTATTTCTGATCTTGTCTTTAGTCATCTGTGTCTTTAGTTTATTTGTGTTTGACCAAACGGTGTTCCACAAATATCTTCCAAACACGTTGACCTGTTCCAACGAATCGTGTAAAATGAAAGCGTGTGACGCAGAAAGTCTCTTAAGCTATAAAACATTTACTACCCCTCCTGATTTCTTCCCCTCTAAAAATTTGAGAAGGTGAAATTAATTCTTCTACTTATCTTCCCCTCGCGAGATGCCCCCAATTACGACTTAATTGTTAAATAGAGATAGATATTATGAAATAATATTGCTATGAAATCTAGATATATGCTTGATCTGAACCCACGACCATGTTATCAGGAGGTGCTGAGTTCAGATCCTACTCGGCTCAAGACAATTTTCTTTTATGTTCACGTTGACCTAAATCATAATAATGTTCAAAAAGTAGTCACTATGAACTGATGTGATTTAAAAGGTTGATAATGTAGACTAGAATGATGTTTAAAATCATGTGGTAAAAGATGGGATTACACTAAGTAACTAAAGAAAGTAATCTACCTTTAAGAAATACAAATTAATGAACCGATAATCTATTAACAAAAGAAGATGTCTGTGTGTGTGTCTGTCTGTGTCAGACATAACTCATCGGACAATCAACGAACAAGCTCCAAATTTTCGGACAATGTTTCTGGTTGTGGTCCGGATTGCAGTGCTAAATTTCAAGTCGAAAGTCTAAAAGGGGGGCTTGCTAGAAGCAAAAATATTTACCATGCCATTCCTACGGGACGATAATCACTGTCAAATCTATTGTTCCATTTACTTCTCCCTAACTGTGAAAGTAAAGAGTTAAAATAGCATTTAAATCTGCTGCCGTTGCCAGATTCCCCACATTTACGAAGACATTCTTTAGGAGTTCCATTGCAGCTAAGGACTTGATTTTCTAACTCATCATGGGGTTAGGTCACGGAGGTATGAATGACAGGAGAGGCCCTAACGCGCTTTCCCTGTCCAAGGAAAATGATGCTGACGCAGCAGGGCGGTAGCCATATTGTTGCATTCAAAACAAACCGTCTGCCGCTGCAATCAAGCCTACTTTTCACTGCTATACTCAGTTTTACTGTGCGTTATATACGGGAAGATTATTTTTTTACGATTAAGAGAAAGCCCATTTAAGCTATTTGGAATTTATATTGCTTTTTTTAATGCAATGAATATTTCCATACAGAATTACTGTATAGCAGAACTATTTATGTATTTCGTTGAATACGACAATAACAATTACCAGATTTTGAAAGTTTATTTATACTGCACTGATAATAGCAGAAAACATTTTATGGATAAAACACTAAACATTATATGCAATAGCAGCATTTAAACTGCAAAAAAATCACATTTGTAAGATTCAGAAAATATCTGTTTTATGTTAAAAAAATTCTCATTCCACAAAAATAAAAAATTTTGCTTAACAAAACTAAATAAAGCCAATAGTATAAGAAGTAAAAAAAAGAACTAAAAATATATATATATATTTATACAAAAAACGCCCCAGATGGTGGCTCGAACCCACCAGCTCTATGTTTGTACCCTCAGCTTCACATCTCTCCCCCATCTCATGCTCATTCTCCTTCCTCAACCAAAGTTAACAATCAATATAAAATACACAATTATTACAATCTCTCAAAAAAAAATCTCATAAGGATTGAAATACATCCTTCCTCAGCCACAAAGGAAAATTTCAAAATAATATCTGAAAAAACTATAGGAAAAAAAAAGCAACTAAAAATTATACTAAGCAAAAATAATAAAATATTAAAAAAAATATGAAAAAAAGAAAAAAAATATATCCACAGGGTGAAGGGAATATAATATCCATTTAAAAAAAGGCAACGTTCCAGACAGTGGCTTCAACCCGACATCTCAGTGCCTGACTTTTCAGTCTCTCATACCTATCTTCATGTACGCCTAACCTACCCCTCAACCAAAATAAAAATAAACTAACTACAAGCAATAAACTCGCTCTATTTGAAATCCATACAGAATTAAATAAATTCAGTATTCACTTTGAAAGGGACAATTAGAACCCTATCAGAAGAATTAACGAAAAGGAGAAAAGCATTACACTCTCCTCTCCTCTTTTAACTAAAATTATTTAAACAATTTGAAAAATTTTCACCCTAACTAATGATCGCTGTCACTCACCTATGACAATTTATACCAGATACATTAAATTAATATAAAAAGAAATTCAAAAATATAAGACTCCAATCCAAGAAAAAAAGGGGGCATTTAAACAAAACCCTTCAATGCTATCCAAATTTAAAAAAAAGAAAGATTATATTTCTCACCTTATGAAAATACTTTATTGTAATTTACTTTTCCTTCTTACACTGAACTTATTAAATCATGAAGAGAGAGGAATTTAAACACTGAAACATTTAAACAAAATAATATCTAATACTTCCACCTAAAATAAAATAAAAAACAAAAAAGAAACTCCTTGATATTTTAATCACATCTATTTAAAAGTATGTAAATTCATCATCCATTAAATAGAATACACACTAATATTCAATTACAGCCAACAAAATTTTTTAACTGAGAAAGCCTGCAGAAGGAATTCTCAAATAAGTGTAACGTAAAATCAATCAATCAATCAATCAATATAAGAAGTACATCTTCACATTTATCACTGAGTACAATCTGAAGAAAATAAAAAAATCTGGTGATGAATCGAAGTTTGTAACTCGAAATAAAACGGATTTCATAGCGGCGTAATTCAACACGAAGTTGCTTGTATCATTATATAATTATTTAAACTTTTATAAAAATGACAAACTTACCGATGAAAGGTAATTCCTGGTATCTTTTTTGAAGGGCGATTCGTGCAGCCGTAAGCTGAACAGGCTGCCCTAATACAAATGTCGAAAAAAATAAAATTTTTATAGCGCAACACTTCGTTACTCACCTATACTACTGATCAATGTTTTGAATAGAACAACATGGCTGCCGCGCAGTCGCCGTAGTATCATTTTCAAGTGCTTAGGGCTCCTCCTCTTATCTTCCTACCTCCATGGGTTAGGTAGGGGAAATCCGGCTATGAAATTTAAGACTTCTCGGTGAAGTACGTCGGGAATTACAGAATGCCGAAATCTGACGAAATAAATGTCTCGATCGTTTGTCACGGACTCGGAGAGCGCGCGCAAAGTCAGCAATGACCTTTGCAATACCGGGAAATTCTTCGTGTTAAAACTGCGATAAAATGTCGGGAGGGGGATACTCACAAAACTAATCTTTAGTGCAGGAAACAACAGAATATGCAGTTTAAAAGTGATACACAAGATGTCACAATTTCTTTAGAAACGAAGCGACGGGCCAAGTGGGACCCTGATTTTTAAACCAATCACCGGAGCACACGGGGGACGCTGTGCAGAAAATTTGGACCCAGCGGTCCAATTTTTTTATTGTCCATTTATTTCTTTGTCATGTATCTATAAGAAATTTTGATTGTAATTACATGACAAATATAATAATTTAATATTTTATCACGAAAATATCAAAGTAGAGTTCCTGCACAATACGGAGCTAAGTTTGACTCAATCAGGAGCGCACCAGGCTCGTAATCTGAAGTTTCCAGATTTCGAGTCGTACGAGAGCCAGCGACTTGGATGAGAAAGGAAACATTGATGTGTTGGAAAACCGCCATCCGTCTGATGACACGTAAAGCCGTGATCCTGTGCGCATGAGAGTCATACTCTGTGCACTCTAAAGAACACGCTGTATGGTCTTGATAGGAGGCTTATGCCTGCTCCTAACAGCTCTTCAGTGAGTCCTTTTCCCCAAAATTTTCTGAGCTCTTGGGATTCTTGTGGCCTGGCCATGGCCAAAAGAATCACATGTTTACATTCAGGTGTCCTGGCATGCGCAAAAATGTTCGGGTGAGAAGTAAAACAATCCAGCCTGCACAATGGAATAAATTTTTTGTTAAAACAATAAATTTGCAATTGTTTTATTGCACACATCACTAAGTCATAAACTTGTGCAAATTTCTCACTGCACTGCTACTCGAAATGGATTTTTTTAGAAGCCATAATTTAATTACATGCAGTTCTAATCGTCCTTAAGCCGTTCGCTGACCGAGTGGTTAGCGAACTTGGCTACTGATCTAAGGGACCTGGGTTCGCGCCCCGGGTACGGCATGGATGAATATGTTATTTTTCTGCTGAGGTCTTGCCATCGTCTCGAATCTTCTACTTTGGCATATAAACTGACAGGCTCCTTTCAGACCTCTGTGGCAAGCAGCTGCTTGAGGGGGTATTTTTTTTTCTATTCATCCTGGTGGCCGAATGTTAGTGTGCTTAGCTGCGGATGAAAGGAGCCTAGGGCATATTTTTAAGGACGGCGTTTTTCGTAATCTGCACCGTCATCCATAAGCCTTTCAGCGGCCCTGGTTACATCTCTGATGGAGGGTGGCGCAGTTGGTAGCGTGCCAGGCTCATAATGTGCAGTTCCTAGGTTCAAGTCCCACATGGATCAGCGTTGAGATTAATCTCCACAGAAATCCTCATCCTACTTTAGGTCAGTAGGGACCACCGATGGGCTTGGGAAGCCGCCATTCATCGTATGGAACGTTAAGCCGTGTCCCCTTCTGCGAGGCCATATTCCGTGCACATTAAAGAACACGCTGGATGGCTTTGACAGGAGGCTACCATCTGTCTCCCAACAGCTGTCACAGTGGGTCCCCTCCCACAGCCTTCTCTGAGCCCTCAGGGTCCTTGTGACCTGGCCATTTATCCCAATGTGTGAAAAAAACTGCAGCTCAGAGGTAACCCAATCTCCATCCCTGATGATCTTCGGGTTTCATTCTTTTCAGTTCTAGCATTATAGTCGCCTCAGTGGATGAGTAGTAAGGCGTTGGCTCGTTGTGACATTGCAGTTGCTGAAGTCTGGGTTCGAGTCCCAGAATAGCATAATTGTGTTTAGGAGTTTGTATGTTGTATGAGAAACCAGGACAAGTTTCGCAAAACTTTTAGGTTACATCCGTCATTAAAAAACATAAAAATAAGCTCACTTACGATATAACAACGTGAAGATGATCCCAAGAGAAACGAGAAGGAAGGCTAAGCCAAAACCGGAAATATCGCTTTGGAATTCAACGGATGTGGGGAAACGGTAGTATTCTAAATAGTTTCAAACACAGGTTCTATTATAAGTTGATACCTGAATTTTTATCACAACACAGGTTTGTTGGGTTGTTTTACCTCTGAGCGACACTTTTTTTGCACCATCACCTCTGGGGTATGAGGGCAGATCAGTGCTGTCAATGTAAATATCTTGATCATCACTTTCTACCAACAAATTTCCGATTTCTAACATAAATAGATCTTTGCAATATTCGTTTGAAGTTTTGACATTTTCTACCGCCGCTAGAGGGCTTTTGTCCCCTCTAACGACTAAAGCTGTTGGAAGATTCAGAAAATGTGAATCATAACATATTAAATTTAAGTAGTCTTCACGAGAAATTTTAAATTGATATGCGAACAAAATATGCATCGAAATCTACGTGCTGGGTATCCCTGTTCTAATCTTTTACGAATTTTAGCTAGAAATAATAATAAAAAAAGGACTTGATAATACACTGCATTATATCTCTTACTTATTAGTTTAGATCGAAAAGATAGCTAAGCTATTGTGTAGAGCAGGGGTGGGCAAATAGCGGCCCGCGGGCCACATTCGGCCCGCTAAGAGTTTTTTGTGGCCCGCCAAGACAGTCAGAAAAATCCGCCTTGAACCGAGATTTCCTTCCCGTGCGCGACCGAAGATTCGTCTCGTATTTTCCACTAGGACGGCCACGTCAATACGCAAGCGCAGTGTAGATACGAAAACAATTGCCCACCCCTGGTCTAGAGACTCTATGATGCTTGGCTTCAAAAAGCTTTCAGCGAAAACTTATATCCTCCATTAAGTTGGAGCTGTGGATATGCTGAAAGATTTATACTAAGGTATCGAATGGTCGTCCTAAATTCACTCAATAAATTGAGCTAGGATTCTAACCTAGAATGTTCAAAAGCAATTATTTGGGTTACAATACGTGAAAGTAAGTTTCCACAAAAATCTGACGTAAGTTCCTTTCGATTTGCTTTTTTCCACGTCGCATTTTTCTCCTTTTGTGTCCACCTGATTTAGTGGAAAAGACAGAAAAGCAAAATGTCACATAAATTGCAATGATGGCTTAATATTCTGTGAGACATAAAAAGGGTTATAGTGAATATTTTTTGCTGTTTGAGCAAAAATCTTTCGTTTGATTTTCAATTTTCGTAAGTTTAAATGAATAACAATAATCCTACGTTAGTAATTTAATAGTGTAAATCGGAAAAAACAACACATTATAGGTATTTTCTTCAGTGTGGGTTTATGTATTTTAGATGATGCTTGGGAAAAAGTATTGGTTTGTTTTTATCTCTGAGCGTACCTTTTGCCTTTTGCACATAATAGTCTAAATTACCAGGTCAAATGGACTCTAAGAGCCAGACTCAGAGATGGTGGGAGAGAAAGGATCCACCTGACAGCTGGTAGGAGACAGATACAGATGGAAACAGGGGGGGGGGGGGAATGGCGATCACAATAGGTCCGGGAAATTACTTGAAAACGACCCACGAATTCAGTTTTTCAATCTGATTCACCCATTTGCAAAGATTTGCATCGGGAGATTCCTGGTAGCCCGCTGGGTCAGTCGGTCCCAGAATGGAAACCTCCTGTCAAGGCCATCTAGCGTGTTCTTTAATGTGCACAGGGAATTCCTCTTTTTGCAGTCACCTATTATATATATTAACTTATTAAATTATAATAGTAAAGATTTATTTCTTCCAACCCTTGACAGGGTTCGAAGATCTCTTTCAAACACTTGTTTCCATTGACATTCTGCTTGTAAACAAAGGGCAGAATTATGCTGAGGAGTTTTTGGCTCTATACTCAGTTTTTTGAGATAGCTGTGTTAATATCTTGCTTAGTCAGAGTTTCTTAAATTAGGTACATTCATCCCCGGTCCAGTCTTCCTAAATTTTCATATTATCTTCACTATGCGGCTGTCCGTTTCTAAGCGTGCAAATCACACATTAAAAATATTTGTACTTTTTCATTTTCCGTTAGACACATTTTCGTTCTTAACTATTATCCTTGAAATTAATTGGTGAAGGCGATGTGGTGGTGATAGGGGCGGTGGTGTGATGGTAATAATGATGGTGAGGCGGCAATGGTAGTGATGAGATGGTGGTTGTGGTGATAATAATTTTGGTTGTTATGTTGATTGATGGTGGTGGCGGTAGTATTGGTGGTGGTGGTAACGATGATAGTTCTGATTGTGGAGGTGTTGGCATTGGTGATGGGTTGGGTTGTTTTACCTCTGAGCGGCACTTTTTTCACACCATGGGCTAAATGGCCAGGTCACATGGACCCCGAAGGCTCAGAGAAGGTTGGGGGAGGGGACCCACTGGAACAGCTGTTGGGAGACATATGGTAGCCTCCCGTCAAGGCCATCCAGCGTGTTCTTTAACATGCACAGGGTATGGCTCTCCCGCACACGGGGCCACGGCTTAACGTCCCATCCGACGGACGGCGACCTTTCCAAGCCCATCGGTGTCCCCTACTTATCGTGGGCAGGGCGGGGAATTTTGCGGAAATAAATCTCAACGCTGACCCAGCTGGGACTCGAACCTGGGATTACGAGCCTGGCGCGCTACCGACTGAGCAACCCCGCCCCACATTGGTGATGATTATATGATGAGGGTTATAATGGTGTGGTGATGATAAGTGTGGCTGTGCGTTAATGATGGTGATGGTGTGCGATAGTGATGTTGTGGATGATGATGGTAGTTCTCAATGTGGTGGTGGTGGTGACGACAATATGATGATGGTGGCGGCGATAGTGATGGTGATACTATTGTGGTGATGGTGATGTGGTGATAATTGCAGCTGTGATGTTGATGGTGGCGGTGCGACAGTGGTGATGTTGTGGATGACGATGTCGGTTCTGATTGTGGTGGTGATGATGACGATGATACGATGATGGTAATGGCAGTAGTGATAATGATGCTATTTTGGTGATCGTGCACCAAATATGGTGATAATGGTGATGTTGATTTTGATGTTGATTAAGGCGACGATGATGATAGATAAGAATTTGGGAACAGCAAGTTTGAATCTAACATCTGGCGCTCTAGCTTTTGGGTCGATAGTAGTCTTATGAATCCTTTCTGACAAAGCAAAAATAAAGTATAGCGGTAAACTGATAAGTAAAACAAATTTTAGTTTGAGTTCACCTAGCAGTCGCATTGCTTCTCTAAACTAAAGTCTCGCTGATTCTCGAAGGAGTCGTGTTTAGTCGCAGTTGATTCAACGTCGTGCTGATGACAGCCTCATACCAGGTTCAGCGAGGACGTGACAGACGTTCAGCAACCGAAGGCGATGGAGCGCGAGAGCGTGACGCGAATTTCGGCGTCGGTGAGTGTCGAAACTCGCGATATTCGTTGACGGACGAATCACCATGACAGATGAAACAAGGTCGCATCGCAGGAAACAGAAAGAGGACGTCAAAACTACGGGGAAAAATTCTCTTCATTTTCTTTGACGAAAAAAAAGGACAACCAAAAGAGAAACTGAAAGTAAGTTTTTTGCCGAGAAGTAACTGCCGTGAGGCACATGCAGAGGGGTGTTTGAGAGCTAGAAGATAGTATATGTATACGAGAATATTTCATTTTTTTTTTATCTCGTTAAGGTAGGGTTGGGTTGTTTTACCTCTGAGCGGCACTTTTTACACACCATGGGCTAAATGGCCAGGTCACAAGGACCTCGAAGGCTCAGAGAAAGTTGGGGGAGGGGACCCACTGGAACAGCTGTTGGGAGACAGATGGTAGCCTCCCGTCAAGGCCATCCAGCGTGTTCTTTAACGTGCACAGTTTATGTCTCTCCCGCACACGGGGCCACGGCTTAACATCCCATCCGACGGACGGCGGCCTTTCCAAGCCCATCGGTGACCCCTACTGACCGTGGGCAGGGCGGGGAATTTAGCGGAGATAAATCTCAACGCTGACCCAGCTGGGACTCGAACCTGGGAACTACAGATTACGAGTCTGGCGCGTTACCGACTGAGCCACCCCCGCCCCTTATCTCGTTAAGAAATTGAATTTAAGGAATTATTCTCTCAGCGGCCACTTTATTAGGAACAGTTCATGTTGTATCGATAATAATTCAGATAAGGAACTTCTTAAATAAACATTTTATGGAAAAAAATGACTGAAGATAATTTAAAGGTTTCTTTCATATCTATTTAAATCTTGATCTCCAATAATATCGTTCAGTATTTAAAGAGCTATGGAAGTTGAAACGTTTAGCAAGTTAGCTCCGTATGCAAAAATAATTCAAAATTAACAGAATTATTACGATAACTGTTAAAAATAATCTTACACGTATTAACAGTATTTAGAATAACGGTTAGTTTTAATTTGCTTTTATTATCTTCTCAGAGCAATTATTTAAATTGGCATTGTTGCTGTTAAAAATTAATATTCCAACTTCTCTGAATCTCTAAATGCCTAAATAATATTAATGAAAAGCTATATTAAAGTACACTGCCCGACCAAATTATTATGACCGCCTAATTAATACTTCGTCACTTGCTCTACCCTACTTTAGAACTTGCAACCCACAATTTGAGAAACTCTAGAAGTGCTTTTCAACTGTTATGGGATATCATTATGGTTTTAAAGAAGGTTTCGAAGAATTCCACAAAAAATTATTTATGTTTAAGGGAGAGAAAATTTTTAATAACTATGCCGTCCCATGGCCGAGTGGTAAGCACGCTTGGCTACTGATCTAAGGGGCTTGGGTTCGAGCCCCGGGTAAGGCATGGATGTGTGTGTTGTTTTTCTGCTGAGGTCATGCCATCCTCACAGACCTTCTGCTATGGCATATAAGCTGACAGGCTCCTGTCAGACCTCTGTGGCAAGCAGCTGCTTGAGGGGGTATTTTTAATTTTTTGATTTTTTTTATGAGGTTACTTTTCCTTTCTGTCTTTCATGTCACGAACAGCAGCAATGGTTCTCTCGTTCACGGCCTCATTCGGTCTTCCTGCACGAGGAAACTCTTCGAAGCTTCGCCGTCCTTCTCTAAATTTGCGTATCCATCCTGTAACAATTCCACATGAACAGGCATGATCCCCATATACTTGTGATATATCGGCATGAATTTTTTAACATCATCCCGAAGCACATCCTTGTGAAGATATAAAATTTTCCCCGTCTTTGGTATTCTGTGTAGTAAACGCACAGATTTCGAAGACCGAACTTTACGAGCGGCCAGCAAAAGAGAAATGATGATACGGCCTTTGTTTTTAACACGTAATGACAAATCTAGACAAGCTTTCAAACAAGTCGTAGCTCGTTAACTTCGGAGGAGCGAGTACAAATCTACAAACATGTGTCAAGAACTTTCTGAACGCCCTCGGTTGTATTAACCCGTAACTGGTATGCGGGGTCTACCAGACCCCAGCGCTATTATTTTTCTTGATAGTTCAAATAATCAATAATTCAAATAATTTGTTAAATATCTGAAAATCAACAGTAACCTATCAGAAATCAGTGAGATGCCATGACATCATGTACTTTGAGCCACTAAGACTCCCTGATCCCACCTTACCAACGCCGTTCCAGAAAATGTACCATACCAGTTATGCTTCGTGTGGACCCAATATGTAATAAAGTACTACTGATACCAAATAACCATTTTCAGTGTGTCTTTTAATCGGGACGTGTTTCATAACCCTTTGGAGTAAAAGGAAATGATCATATTTTTTAGGTTGTTTGTTGTGTTCTATTATAATTTGTATTTTTGCTTTATTCTAGTTGAAAAAAAATTATTAGTATTATAATTATACTTGCAAATTAAATCAATGAAGTAACTAGAAGAACACTTATCACCTCTGAAGAACATGAGAATCTCGTTTTCAAAGAGAATAAGTTTATAGTTTGTCTACGTTTTCACTCCCTAAACGTTTTAATTCGAATTAATTATAAAGTGTGTGTATGTGGGAATAGTTGTATTTTTATTAGTAAGTATGCAATATAAAATTTATTTCTTTTTTTTTCTTAAATCCTCACACTCCTATGAGAAAAAAGGCAAGTTATTGCTGTCAGTGTAATCACTCTATGGGCGGGGGTGGCTCAGTCGGTAGCGCGCCAGGCTCGTAATCTGTAGTTCCCAGGTTCTAGTCCCAGCTGGGTCAGCGTTGAGATTTATCTCCGCAAAATTCTCCGCCCTGCCCATGGTCAGTAGGGGACACCGATGGGCTTGGAAAGACCGCCGCCCGTCGGATTGGACGCTAAGCCATCCATCCGTGTGCGGGAGAGCCATACTCTGTGCACGTTAAAGAACACGCTGGATGGCCTTGACGGGAAGCTACCATCTGTTTCCCAACAGCTGTTCCAGTGGGTCCCCTCCCCCAACCTTCTCTGAGCCTTCGGGGCCATTGGCCATTGGAGCCATGGCCATTGGAGCCTTCGGGGCCACCTGGCCATTTAGCCCATGGTGTGCAAAAAAGTGCCGCTAGAGGTAAAACAACCCAACCAGTAATCACTCTATCACCGAAATTTAGAATTTCTACCATAAACGATAACTTGAAACATTCTTTAAAAGTTTTGCCGTTTGCATATTTAGTGATCTCTAACGATAAAAATTAAAACTACTTAAGTAATTGAAAAATGAGAATTGTAATATTTTGTTAGTACCAATCCAACAAAAAAAATTTTTTTTTTTAGTTATCTCTTAAAACAGTTTCGTTCTCCGTCCACTCTGGGAGTAAGGTAATATGGGAGTAATCATCACTGCCGATGGAAAAATCATAATCTTCACATTCCACCACCAAATTTTCAAATTTCTAGCCTAAATATATCATTTGCAATATTCGTTAAGAGAGAGAAAAAAGAATAATGTATTCAAATTAAAATTTATTTCCAAAGTATTTTCTCTACCAAAGTATTCTCAAACTTTTATGCTTCACGTACAGTTGCTCAAAAAAGTATCCGAACACTATGGTTGATTACAGAATTCAGAAAAAAATATCTGGCAACCATTTTTTTTTATAAATTAGTGATCTGGCAATCTTCGTGTCACGTGATTACAGAATTCAGGAAAAATATCTGGAGCATGTACAGCAACTGTACACGCTCCAGTTACCGTTCACAGGAAACTGGAGCGTGTGCAGTTGCCAGATTAGTGATCTGGCAACCTTCGTGTCACGTGACACGAAGGTTGCCAGATCACTAATTTCCAAAAAAATCGTTGCCAGATATTTTTCTGAATTTTGTAATCATCCATAGTGTTCGGATACTTTTTTGAGCGACTGTACCTCCTGGAAATGTGTATGTAACTGACGAACCCCTTGTACAGATAGATATAACTATAGATATAGTATAACAATGGGAATAAAATAAAACATATATATATATAAAACATATATCTAGCGACGTTTGAGCTCTCACGGCGTCACCACACGTTGAAAACCCCTAATTTATACAATTATTTTACATAAAAAAACACTAGACCGAAGGATATCAGTGTGGGGGGGGGGGTGTATCTGGTTTTAACAGATAAGATCTAGATTTCATCAAAATCATGACATAAAATGAATGAGAAAAAAATAAGAATAAAGAAAAAAGAAACCAATAAAATTAATGTATTAAATCTAGAGAAAAATAAGCAAATTATTTTTATTTACTAAAGACTGATTAAGAAGTTGAAATTATAATCAAAAAATATTTTTGCTTACTATTTTCACAATTACAGGAAATATTTGAAATTTAAATTATGCCGAGCCCGAAGTCGTCTGTGCTCTTTTGTGACCCACAAAGCTCGATCCCGAACTCTCCCTTCTGGGAGTAGAGACTGCAGTGATTGATTTACAGCTTATTTATATTGGCTTAAAATGAAAATTGGAGTTGTACAAGTCTGGTGAAGTTTTGTGTGTAGTTTGGTGATTGATTGTATTATCTGAAAAAGTAATAAACCGATCTTTTTTATGCTAAAGATTCGTCTTTATTCAGAGATGACGTTGATGAAGAATTGAACTCTCTCATTAGTGATGTTAATGAGGTTGGTAATAGAGGAGTAATTATGCAGTTAGTAATTAATGAGAAGATTAATGAGTTTCGTAATAGAGTGTTCTTAAAGATCAATACAGAAAAGGTCGAAACGACGAAATGTGATAGTTAAGATAATCATTTGTTGTTTGGAATGTATTGAATACTAATAATGTTTGACCTCTGTGGCACATATCTGCTAAAAGGGTAAATTTGAGCTGATTTTCAAAAAAAAAAGCTAAAGTTTTCACTTCGTCGTCTGTAGAAATTCAACTTCTTCGTTTTCAGAGATGAATCAGAAATTTTTTTTTGGATTGCATGGGTGTTGATGAAATTGTCATTCATCTTCTAAACGATTATTACAAGCAATGTAATTAAGTTAGATATATAATTAAAAAATTTGGTGATTAAATGTGAAGGCCACGAAGTTTACATTGGCAACAGTGCATCTGGTGCCAAAGGCACTTTTTTGAGCACACTGGGCTAAATGGCCAGGTCACAAGGACCCCGAACGCTCACAGAAGTATGGGGAAAAGGAGACCCACTGAACAACTATTGGGAGAAGATCCTCACTTCAAGGCTATTCAGCGTGTTCTTTAACTTGTGCAGGGTAGGGCTCTGCCGTACAGGGCGTCACATTTTAATGTACCATCCAACGGACGGCGGTATTCCCATGCCATCGGTGTGCCCTACTGACCGAGGGCAGGGCGGGGAGTTTTGAGGAGATAAATCTCACTGGCTAATTAGGACTCGAACTTAGGAACTGCAGATTACGAGCTCCGATGATGAATTAGGGAATCGCATGCCCTAAACGCGAAATAGTTTTGTGAGTGCGAAGGTTACCTAGGCTTGAGTTGTTTTACCTCTCAGCAGGCCCTATTTGTGACACATTGAGCTAAATGGACAAGTCACTAGGACCCCAATGGCTCAATGAAGATTGGGGGAGGATACCCACTGGAAAGTTGTTAGGAGGCAGATAGTAGCCTCCCGTCAAAGCCACCCAGAGTATTCTTTAACATGTACAGGGTAGGGCTCTCCCATATACGGGGCACAGCTAATACCCCATCCGACGGATGGAGGCCTTTTTAAGCCCATGGTGTCCCCTACTGACCGAGGACAGGGCGGAAAGTTTTGCGGAGATAAATCTCAATGCTTTCCGAGTTGGGATTCGAACTTGGGAACTGAAGATTACGAGCCAGGCACGCTAACAACTCAGCCACCCCAGCCCCTAGTTATGTAGGGAATCGTTCTGCTTGCCTAAGGATTTTGTTCATGGTCTCAATTTCCACAGGCAACCTGTTTTTCGATTTTACACAAACATTCTATAACAAGATTATGAGCGATTTTTTTGATTCCAGACCTTACTGATTCATTCCTTCTGTGACTTATTATTTTTTGGTTATTTTTTATAATGTGGCGGACGGATTCATATGAAGCGATAATTCATGTCTATATAATTAAATATTAATCATAAAACAATTATCAAATATTAATATAAACTTATTATCATAAACCCATTATTCTGCTTGGTCCCGCTGTTCAGTGAGGGTTGCCATTTTTATCGATCAATAATTTTCTAACCATTCCGGTGTGCAATATGTGCTGTTCGCTCAAGGATGTTACCTCAGTAAGTTGTGGAATCACTTTCACTGATCAGCATTATGAATCCTCTCGGCTGCATTGTAAAAAAATCACCCAAACGTATAAGATCACAGAAGGATTCAATCAGTGAAGTTTGGAATCCAACACCATTACGTAGGTTAAATACCTTTTCTCGACGTGAAAACCAGAAAAACTAATTAATCTTATTAATTGCTTACATGATCAGTAATACTACTTACTGGTGTCATATTTTTTATAGGACAGAAGAGAATAAAAATCTGTTGCAAGGACAACGGTCACTCTAACAGCGAAAGCAAAATGTATTTAAGAAATTTGTTTAGCCAGATAAAAAAAAGCACGTCACACTCATGCGCAATGGTCAGATGCTTCTTTGATGAGATTTATGCAAATTCACCACATCGTCTAGCGTTATTTCCTATTCCCCTGTCTACAGGATGCCAGACAAAAGTGACGAATTATTATTATCTAAAGTGTTTATTGCGAAATTTCATCACTCCAAGCGTTGCTGTCTGTTCCTTTTGGTTAACGCTTGAGTATAGAATTTGTCACGCACAGTCTACTGTTAAGCTGCATACCTCTATGATTTCTGTCGTAACTGCAGCGTGACTGTTGATCCAGGCATATCCAGAAAATCCTCTAGTAACACTCTCATACCCATGTATGTAGGCAGTTTTAGGATGACTTCAAACAATACGGTTGATGGTAGACAGATTTGAACGTGGACTTGCCATAAAATGCACTCTATGGTAATGGAACATCACGTACATTTACATTCATCTCATGGCCGGATTTACAACTCATGCGCCCTCTAGGCACATGAAGTGGTAGTGAGTTTCTATGATTGGTATTTTTTTATTTAGCAACCAAAAAGTAATCATTAATATAAATACATAAATGTATCTAGAAATTTTAATGATAAGCAATAAGGTTTTATTAATCAAATGTAGTAAAAATTAATATTATATAGAGTGTATAATTTATAATAATGTGCAGTAATACTTGGAAATCAAATTATTAATTTTTATACTTAAACATTTTTCCTCCTCACTTAGATTTTTTGCTGTGGGAATGAAAAAAAAATTAAATAAATTATTTAAAGCATTGGGATATTACTCTTGTACAAATGAAAAACTGTATTCCAAACTTCAAAACTTTGAAACATTTTTTCCAGCTGGTTCTTTATCAAGGTTGGTGGTTGTTTTACCTTTGAGCAGCACTTTTTTGCACACAATGGGCTAAAGTGCCAGGTGACAAGGACCCCAATGGCTCAAAGAAGGTTGGGGAAGGGGACACAATGGACAACTGTTAGGAGACAGATGGTAGCTTCCCATCAAGGCCATTCGATGTGTTCTTTAATGTGCACAGGGTATGGCGCTCATGCACTAGGGCCATGGTTTAATGTCCCATCCAACAGACGGCAGCTTTTCCAAGACCATCAGTGTTACCTACTGACCGAGAGCAGGGAGGGGAGTTTTGTGGATATAAATCTCAACACTAGCCCGAATAGGACTCGAACATGAGAACGGAAGATTATGAGCCTGGCATGTTACCGACTGAGCCACCCCTGCCCCATTTGCATTAAGGATATTTGCAACTAATATTTCGTTCCTTCTAAGAATTCCAAAAAGACATAATTTTGTTGTTATTTATGACAAACAAAAGTGACACTTAAATGCTGACGCCATTATTATGTTGGCACTCCTAGACAAATGACTATTATGGGAAGTTCAGCCCTGCTCACCATACAACAGGACCATCATCCATTAACACTGACGAGTGGAATATATCTTCAGTTCCCAAGTTCGAATCCCAACTCGGATAGTCTTCAACCAGTTCACTTAGTAATGCTATATCCTGCCTCACCACAACAGCATTTTTATCACGTACCTCAGTGAAATCTCACCACTGTCATTTGCACATCTATACACTATAGGAAAAAAAATTGCAACACCTGGAAGGATTAATGTTATTTTATTGAAACGCAGGTAGCTGTTAGCATATACTGAGATATGCGATTGATTACATTATCAAAAAAAGTTAAAAAATATGGAAAATTACCACTTTACTGGGTAGGTAAAGTGGTAATTGCATGCATTCATTAACACGGTGGGGAAGGATATCGTACAGCTCTCTAATGTCCTCCTGAGAGATAGAACGCCAAATAGCGCTTAGTAGCTGCTCCATTTCAGTGACAGTGGTTGGCGCACCTCTTGGGTGTTGTTGGAGCTGTCTGTTCATCATATCGCAGACGTGTTCACTAGGTGAAAAATCCGGCTAGCGTGCTGGCCATGATAGTACCTGAAAGTTTTGTTCGTGTAGATACTGCAGACTAATGCAGGCTGTGTGGGGGAAGGGCGTTATCTTGTTAGTAAAAGGTTGTCTACTGTCGTGCTGACCAAGACAAAAATGAGATTCTGTAATAACCACCCTTTTGTATATTGGGGTGGTTGATTGACGTTAGGGGCGAACTTACAAAAAAATGAGAGGGCTAGGAAAAACAGTGTTGCACTCTCGATTCAGAAATATTACACATTAATACACTTCAACAAAAATTACTTAACTATAAAAGCACATTTATTTATCTTACTTCATTAATAAAATTTCAAAAACATTTTTACACTAGAACACATTTGCTTGACACATTTTGTCAGGGAATTTCCCATCAGCAAACTCAGCGCTGTTCGATTTTTCAAAAGTTTTCCACTGCCCTGGGCCAAACAGTTTAATAACTTAGTCTAAGCACAATGTTCGTAGGGGCGAGGGTGGCTCGGTCGGTAGCAGGCCAGGCCCATAATCTGTAGTTCCCAGGTTCGAGTCCCAGCTGGGTCAGCATTGAGATTTATCTCCGCAAAAATTCCCGCCCTGCCCACGGTCAGTAGGGGACACCGATGGGCTTGGAAAGGCCGCCGTCCGTCGGATGGGACGTTAAGCCGTGGCCCCGTGTGTGGGAGAGCCATACCCTGTGCACGTTAAAGAATTAAAGAAGAAGAACCCCGTGTCTTTAACGTGCACAGGGATGGGCTAAATAGTGACCTGGTTAAATAGTGACCTGGCTATTTAGCCCGTGGTGTGCAAAAAAGTTCCGCTCAGAGGTAAAACAACCCAGCCCAACACAATGTTCGTGCAGAGCCAGGAACATCAACCGTTCGAAAGGCTCTCACGAGGCACGTGGCAGTGACACTTTTAAGTTACTTGACTTGAGACACCAGATCAGAGAAAATTGACCCCTTACCTCTCTACTGATGTGGGCGAGAAAACGCCATTGCTCTCCTCATGCAGCACGCTCCAGCACACCATCTAACATCCTGGCACCTCGATGGGCTGCTATCACTCTTTTGACACAGTCGTGTGTCCCATCTCGAGTGTGGCACTGGACTCTCACTTGTCCGTTCACATTCATCAACGTTCCAGCCACAAGCCACCATTTTCCTCGCCTTGGCCATATCTCTTCCGAGCTAAAGGATCTGCGGAATCGAGGCCTTCTGTCATTGGCGGGTGCCGTCGAGGTGCGAATCTTTCAAGCCCAGATGATGCTTTTTACCCGTTTGCAGGTTACATAGGCTTCCTCATCCAGGGCCCATGATGACCACGGGTGAAATTCAAAAACTGTCGGCGGCATCCTCTTTCATGGTCGAATGCCGAAAAAAATGGCGGAAAAATGGACACTGTTAATTTGTAAAAATGGCTGATGGGATTCTGCCAGCATTGGCACGTAGTGTCCACATTTTGACACAAAATGTGAGCACGACCCTCTCAGGGATGGAGAGCGGTGACACCCCCTGCAAGGGTGTGGAATTGCAAGGCTGGGGCCTCCTCCAATCTAGGTCCGTTGTCCAAAGGTCCTTCTGTGTAAGGTGGAAAGCACTGACACCCAATTCTTCAACCCCTGTCTTGGCAAGGTGTCGCGAGTGATGAGAACTGGGAACATGTAGTCATATCGGCACTGTAGGAAAACCTGCTCTCAGACACAAGCATGGTTGGAGAGTGTTCACAGAATCCTCCCCTCCACAAGGGGTGACACTGCAGAAAAGGTTTGGTCAGATGTCAACAGTGCACGAGGGTGGTGCGGTGGGTTGGATCCATATCCTGGTGAAAATTGCTACAGGATAGCCATGAAATAAAAGTGAAAAAACAATGAAATAAAAGATAAAGGAGGAGGGGTCAGTTCTGGTATCATTGTATGTTTTATTTTACAGTACACATATGTGTACCACTATTCTGCCAGATAGTCACACGTGTCCCCAAGACCCTTATTCCTATGGCCTCCGGGCCTTAGTGTTCATAACATTAACATAATTGCCATAATTGTTCGTAAGGTGTTGGGTTGCTTTTCCCAATTCAACACATTCGACATGCTCCCAGTAGCTTCTGGTAATAGGACATTTTACATTTCAGTGGTCACTCTTCACAATAGTTCACAACACAATTTACATTTGCTTCCTTACTCCTTAATATCTAACTACTATAGTCATCCCTGCATTCCAGTGTCTAATCATTGCAACATGTTACAGATCTAAGTACTTTGTCAACATCCAATATTCACATAGTCTTCCTGTCAACCACAATACTTCGTGGTCTCATTTTGACAATCCTTGTTTAATCAGAACAATTTTTCCTTATCAAATGTCTATAATAATCCTTCCATTAATTCTTTCTCCAGTACATCATTATCCCTTCCTTCCAAGATCCGTGTACCTCATTAAGTCCTAACCCTTGGGTGTGAGTGGTCAGGGGAGTGTGTAGAGTGTGGGATGGCGGATATCAGTGATTGTCAACTGGTGTCCTGATCGTGGACACCGGCGGGTCCTGGGAGCCGACTTGTCGGGGTGTCCCAGTTGGGCAGGCACAGCAAGCATGCCGTGTAAGGGCCAGGCAATAGGGCAGTTCCCTAGACCCACAAGAGAGTCAAGGCCAACCGACACTCAGTGGCACTCCCGCACCTTTCCTTATTTGTGCTCAGACAGGCTTGAAGAACGCTTAGATGACGTCACGAGGATGGGAACATGCACTGTCCATGTTTGTTTGGCTGGCGCAGTGCCCACGGCTCCACTCCATGTCGGTGGAGCTTCTTCGTCTCCATTAGCTGTTTGTTGAGTCACCATGGCATATGTCCTCTTTCACTGCTGGGGCGACCTGCAAGGAGGAGAATTAGTTGGCTGCGGGTCGTTTTGGCCACCTGTTCTTGATTGGTTTTCTCACTGCTATTGATGGTGGCCTTTCCTGGGTGTGTGCTGTGGAAGTGGAGGAGGAAATTGGCGGAATCCGAACTCTGTTTGGAGGCGATGAAGCAGTTCAAGGCTACAGATGTCGCCAGTGCTCTGGCCTGTTCAAAGATGTCCCTTTGCCTTAGCAAGTAAGATTGCATGGGCCACTGTGGGGAGGTGTCCGGTGTGGCAAGTGGTGGTGTTTCTTGGGCTGCCATGGTGGGCTGCAGAGGGCACTCTAAGGCGCGGTTCTGGATGACTGATGGGTCGAAATCCAGTCTTTGTCCGATTCGTCATCATCTTTCTCAGCAATCTTCTGGGTGGAGGGGAGCCTCAGGGCATAGCTGGAGGTGCTTCCGTTGGAGGGGAATCCAACACTAGGTGGGTCCTCCATTTACGCAGCTTCGTCAAGTGGTCCACATGTGCAATCTCTATCCAGTGGGGGTTGGTGACAAAGGCGAGTTTGTAATTCACGGTCATGACTTCCTGCAAGTAATATACTGAATGGCAAACCCTAGATGCTCCGCAATTCAGAGACTGCACTACATATATAGGGAGAATGTCATGTTTACCACTATCCACCATCGGTGCTGAACAATAATGTAGAAGTAAAGTCCAATATTCGCAAAAACCTAACTATAACCTTCGTCCTGGGTCGCCACAAACAAGGATATTGAGAATCCAAGCATGTGCCAGGGCCCTGTGGACAGTTTAGAAAGCTTCTTGGTGTTTTGCCTCGGCACTCAAGGACTGTACAGGAATCCGACGTTTATCTCCTTGTCTATGGCCACCTTCTGCCGTTGCTGCTCCTGTTGGTCAGCGGCTGTCTCTAAATTCTGTTTTACAATCTGATATGCCAAATAATCGCTGCATTAACTGTTCCCCATAGCTATGGTGTTATCATAGGTGGACAGGTCCTTGGCATGCCACAGCTGATAAGGAAAGAACCACGTCCCTGCCATATAACAGGTAGTACGGTGTCTCCTGAGTGACACTGTGGGTAGTGCTTCTGTAAGCCATGAGGACGAATGGCAAGTGTTCATTCCATAGGTGGTTTCATTCAGCTACCATGTGGGACAAAATTAACGTGATCGATTTGTTGAGGCCCTCAGCTGCCCCGTTCACAGCAGGATGGAAAAAACTAGTATTCTGTTTGACGATTTGTAGTCGATTGAATACCTTAGTCATCACATAACCCGTAAAGCTTCTTGCATTATCGCTGATCATAGTAGTGGGGATGCTTTGTTTCAGGATGAAGTCTTCTACAAAACTCGGGCGATTGATTCCACTGCTTGATCCAGCAAAGCATATAATTCTGGCCACTTGGTGAAATAGTCAATCATGACTAGAATGTGTTAGTTCCCCCTCTGGGTGAGGGGTTGGGTACCCAATATGTCCATGCTGACTCTTCGGAAGGGCTTTTTCGTCAGAGGGGTCCGAACCAGGTTGCCTTTCCATTTTTTTTATGTAGTCTCTTTTTATGCAGACAGGAGACTCAAGTCTAGTAGAAGTAAAATTCCGCACATCGTTGTCCATGCCAGAAGTACTCCGCCTTCACCTGATACAGGGTCTTCTGCTCTCCCAAGTGTCTGGAACAGGGATTATTGTGACACAGTTCCAATACTTGACCGCATAGCTCCTTTGGAATCACCAACTGCTCAGTCATGTTAGTTCAGGTGCTATGCGGTTGTGGTAACGTGAAGTGAAACAGAACCCCATCCCTCATATAAGACTGCTCAGGTGGTCGAGCCGGTGGGGGCTGAATTCTGTTCTCCAGAATATCGATGAGTTCTTTAGTGGTGGTTCCTCCAGCTGCATTTCTCTCAGCCAGGCGATATTCTTCTCCAAGGGACTAGGGGGCAGTTGCTGTTCTTCTAAACTTATGATATTCCATGAGAATGTATCGGTGGAGACATTACTCTTCCCCGGGCGATAGATCACATCAAAGTGATTGTCTTGTACCATTAAGTTCCATTTGGCCAGCTGGCTAGAAGGGTCTTTCAACTTCACCAAATACGTGAAGGGGGCGTGATCGAATACAATGGTAAATCGGCGTCCATAAAGATACTGTTTGAAGTGTGTAATGGCAAACTTTATGGCCATAGCTTCCTTGTTGATGGTCGAGTACTGGGTCTCAGGGATTTTAACTTTCTACTGGCGTAAGCCACCAGCTGCGGAAAACATCGCATGTTTCCTGTTCCAGTATGCCGGTTACCCCTATGTCAGTGGCGTCTGTGGACAGGTAAAAATTCATCCCAAAGTCGGGGTATAGAAGGACAGGTTCAGTGACGAGTTTAAGTTTTAGCTGGTGGAAGGCTGCCTCTGCCTTGGGGGTCCATGCGAATTTCGCATCCTTTTTCACCAGAGCTACCAGAGGGGCTTGGGTTGGGTTGTTTTACCTCTGAGCGGCACTTTTTTGCACACCATGGGCTAAATGGCCAGGTCACATGGACCCCGAAGGCTCAGAGAAGGTTGGGGGAGGGGACCCACTGGAACAGCTGTTGGGAGACAGATGGTAGCCTCCCGTCAAGGCCATCCAGCGTGTTCTTTAACGTGCACAGGGTATGGCTCTCCCGCACACGGCACCACGGCTTAACGTCCCATCCGACGGACGGCGGCCTTTCCAAGCCCATCGGTGTCCCCTACTGACCGTGGGCAGGGCGGGGAATTTTGCGGAGATAAATCTCAACGCTGACCCAGCTAGGACTCGAACCTGGGAACTACAGATTACGAGCCTGGCGCGCTACCGACTGAGCCACCCCCGCCCCACCAGAGGGGCAGTCAGATTGGTGTAGTGATCAATGAACCGCCGGTTGTACGAGGAAGGGTCAAATGTTCCACATGGATCGGGGATTGGGAAACTTCTCTATGGCTTCCAAATTTCGTGGGTCAGGTTGCACCCCATCAGTAGTAATCAAATGTCTCAAATAGGTCAGCGACTGCTTAAGGAACTGACACTTTGACAGCTGCAACGTAAGGTTCAAAGCTCGCAGACGATCAAAAACCTTCTGCAACTTGTCCGTGTGTTGGTCAAATGTCTGAGAGGCGACCATCATATTGTTGCGGATCACAAAAATGGATAGCCACTGAGCGTGAGTATTAAAAGCTATATTTCAAAACCAAATTCAATACAAGGTAAATTGTTACAAAGGAAATATGGATGAAGTATCTTATTAACAAATCAACTATTAACATGCACAAGTCATCAATCTTCCTGCATGAGCACACATCAGCTCTGTGTATTTTACTAAATACTACCTTTTACTTGATTTACCAGGTCACCCGAAGATCTTCACTCGTAAACCAATTCTCGTCCTGTGCTAATAACTTTTCACACACTAGCCGAACAAAAAGACAGTCCGTGTAGACATTCGAAGTTAGCCATAAAAGTTCCCACTTTTATATTTCCGCGTATACACAACACATCAAGTTACTTCTTGATACTTAACGATAAAAGATCCCACTTTTATCCTTCCGCGTATACACAACACATCAAGTTACTTCTTGATACTTACGCGCACTGTCTCAGAACAGCTCACCGTCCATTTTCGAACTCTTCGACCGTTACAACACAACGACCGTTAACGCTCCACTCTTCTTCTCCAAAATCTCCCAACGTTCTTCTTCGTTGGCTGAAACTTTTTGCTTTCGGTTGCCAGATTCCTTCTGTCGTAACACTGCCCCCTTCCTAGGTCTTGTTCGTCCCGAACAATTCTGGATTCCAAAGTTTCTTCAGTTCTTCGATGAAACGGGGCCAAACGATCCACGTGAACCACCTTGCACTTTGTAGCTGGACGTCGACGAATGCGATATTCCACGTCTGTGTCAAAATGAAGGCGAATCTCATTATGACTTAGATTTCTTTTCTGACTGAAGCCTCGTCCACAAATATAATACGTGTAAGGCCTATAGCCCTTGTGAACACGTTTATGTCTCCGCAGGGAGAAGAATCGACTAAGAGTTTTCGTGCAAAACCTGTAAAAAGTTTTCTTCTTTGTCGAAAGTTTTCTCCTTTGGATTTTTACTTCTATCAACAGTAACAAGGAATGAAAGTCATTAGTGACATAAAATCTAGGGAGGAGTTTCATCCTCCAGTCTGACCCTTTTGTCAGTTGACTTTCACTTAATTCAGAACTGTCGTGATGAACCTTCAGCCATATTTCACCTGATTCAATTTGATCCCCAAGGTGCTTCACAATTATATCAGCTCCATAATTCTTTTTAGCGCTTCGGTCCATCTCCTCCTTCCATACTCTTGCTAGGACTGCAGCTTCTAATCCGACAACCTTACCTGTTTCTCCTGTATAAGTGAAATCAGTGATGTGTCGGGCTGCTAGCAATATTTTTTCTGTTTTATCTTCACATAGCCAGCTTGCAACATCTTCAGATACTCCTTGTTCTATTAACATGTTACGAAACTTGTTCAAAGCATTGCCGTTATGCAGAACCTTGCGGACACGTGATGCTTCATCTACCCTATTATCCACAATGTTCACCAAACGCAGAAGTTCTCCTCCTAACTCTTCGACGAGCTCTTGCAGTTCCAAGGATCCGTCACCAAGGAAACACTGAACAGCTTCCATCACTTCCAGAGAGTTGTCAACAGAGTTTTCAAGAGGTGAATCCATGTTGCTGATAACAGCTGAACAACTCAAACTCTTCATTCCACGAGCTTGTGATGCTGCAACCATTTTCTTAACTAAATGAACAGCAACATCTTCTGTACTGATGAGATCAATAGCTCCTTTTCCGAATTCAACATCATAAACCAAAGCGCACACTCCTTCAGCCAGCTTTTTGGACACAATTGAGCATCTCCTTAGAGGAACGCTATCTACGGTAGCCGTCAGATCCTTGCAGCGGTAAATCTCCTTATCTGTTGGCACCAGCTCCTCTGTCTGTCCTACGATGCAGCATCCGACGTCTTCCATCATCTGCTCGATTTTATCTTTAGTGCAGTCGACTGTGAAGCCAGGGATGGATTCCAATTTGTCCAGAGTATCTCCCGTCAATTGGAGAGCACGACCGGAGATCATAGGGACCTTGAGACCTAAAGCAGCAAGTGCAGGAGCCAAGACAAGACTCACTTTGTTGCCGACACCTCCTGTGCTGTTTTTATCTACCATCCGATGGCGCCACTCAGGTCTCCAGCAAAACACATGACCCGAGGAGGTCATATTTGCTGTTTCTTCCGAATTCACTTTCTTGGAGCTCTCATTGTAATTAGCCAGGGAAATATCAGTCATGATTGCCAAATTGTTCATTCTGGAGATCAGCGACGAGTTCTGTAACATGATATTGTCAACTTTAGAGCTCTTGTAGTCGTGATAAAACTTTTCTATATCCTTATAATCTAAATGGTTATAATGTCCAAATCTGCACATTGACTGTTCAGAAAAGAAATTCAGCTTGGTTTCGTTGAGATTGTCTGAGGGCTTTACTTCTCTCTGATCGTAACTCTGAGGCTTAGTTTTATCCAGAAAGTTAGTCTTTGAAGTACTGTCTCTGCCTGAAGCTCTTTTACTAGCATCACCTGTTATGCTTCTAAGCCATCCTTCGGAATTCCTCTTCCTTAAATCCCCACTTTCTATAAACGATTCGAGTGTGGCTATATGCTTCGGAAAAATCTCTCCGACTTCCGCGGTAAAGTCGAATGGCACTTTGTATCTATGATGAATGGACGCCTCTTCTTTACTCGGACCACTCTGCGAAACGTAAACTCTGTTTCGTTCCCCTTCATTACCACTCGTTACTCTGCCTTTGCGATAATTGTCCATGACGCATTTTGCTGAGAGCGAGGAATAGAATACCTTTCGTGTGGATCTCTCTTCAGATCGTGCCAGACTTGTATACCTAGGTATTTTGAAGTGCAAAGCGTACTGTATAGTCTCGCAGCTCTCTGATCTGTCTGATTGTTCTTCACAGTTCCTAGACATGTCACCAGCGACATAGACACTCTGCCATGCATTACCAGTAGTTGCGTGGTCAAAGGCATTATCTGCGCTATCTCTACGATTCTTGATTTCCAGTAGCAGATCCACATTTTTATATGCGTTGCCTTTCTCTTTTTCTTTTCCATGTTTACAATCTAACTTAACACTATCAAGATCATCTTTTTCACTGACAAATTCAACATTTAAACTATTGCATTGTCTATTGAGTTCGGTTTTATGATCCTTGAAGTGATCAATAAACTTACCAACTTGAGAAGCCACTTCAGCTCTCATCTCAGTATTTTGTGCGGCCATTTCGACTTTCAAGTCACCTATTTTATCGCTTTGGGCAGCTATATCACCTTTAATCTCAGTATTTTGCGCGGCTATTTCGGCTTTCAAGTCACCTATTTTATCGCTTTGGGCAGCTATATCACCTTTAATATCGGCTTTCAAGTCATTTATCAACTTTACTAATTCATCCATACTTCTAGTTAACGGCATTCAATAAATTATCCCACTTCTGACACCAAATGTTGCGGATCACAAAAATTGATAGCCACTGAGCGTGAGTATTAAAAGCTATATTTCAAAACCAAATTCAATACAAGGTAAATTGTTACAAAGGAAATATGGATGAAGTATCTTATTAACAAATCAACTATTAACATGCACAAGTCATCAATCTTCCTGCATGAGCACACATCAGCTCTGTGTATTTTACTAAATACTACCTTTTACTTGATTTACCAGGTCACCCGAAGATCTTCACTCGTAAACCAATTCTCGTCCTGTGCTAATAACTTTTCACACACTAGCCGAACAAAAAGACAGTCCGTGTAGACATTCGAAGTTAGCCATAAAAGTTCCCACTTTTATACTTCCGCGTATACACAACACATCAAGTTACTTCTTGATACTTAACGATAAAAGATCCCACTTTTATCCTTCCGCGTATACACAACACATCAAGTTACTTCTTGATACTTACGCGCACTGTCTCAGAACAGCTCACCGTCCATTTACGAACCTTCGACCGTTACAACACAACGACCGTTAACGCTCCACTCTTCTTCTCCAAAATCTCCCAACGTTCTTCTTCGTTGGCTGAAACTTTTTGCTTTCGGTTGCCAGATTCCTTCTGTCGTAACAATATAGTCCAAGTTCATCAGTACATGCTTTTGCCACATGCCCATGAGTATGTTGTCCAGGAAGGGATGGAATGTTGAGGGCTATTTTTGAGGCTAAATGGCATAAATTTAAATTTGAACAGGCCCTTTCGACTAATACAGGCTACCTTTTCGATGTCGTGGGGATGCCAGTAACCGGACATCATGTCCAAAGAGCTAAAGTATTTAGCATGCGTCAGCTGATCGATAATTTCATTTATCAGAGGCAGAGGGTATGAATCATGGATGGTTGTGGCGTTCAGGGTCCAATAGTCGACACAAAACCGATAGGAGGAGTTCTTCACCAGGACAATGGGGGACGCAAAGGGGGAAGTACTATCTAGTTTAATTCCATGTTCCAGTAATTCTTCTACCTGACGATCGTACTCGTCCTGTAGGACGAACGGCACCTTATAGGCCCTCTGTCGCCTGGGTTTCTTGTTGGTGAATTGGATCTCGTGGTAGATTGCCGTGGTTCCTGCCAGTCACTCATCTCCCTACCGAACACATCCTTATTTTTAATCAACAACTTACTTAATTTGGCTTACTCCCGGGGTTCTAAGTGGTCGAGCTGGAAGTCATCCAGTGACAGTGGGTGGGAGGTTGGGAAACTTTGTGGCCCCCTGTGGTCTGGGTTTCGGATCTTCTAGTCTTTGACTGCCCCCACATGTACTATTATCATATAAGCGACGTACTTCACTGAAGGGTCCCAAATTTCATAGGTGGGTTCTCCCTGCCTGATCCCATGTTTGGTTAGAAAATCATGGCCCTAGCTGCAATGGAACGCTTCAATAATGCCTTTGAAAACGTGGGGAATCTGGCAACAGAAGCAGATTTGCAGCCATGGAGGTAGGAAGATAAGAGGAGGAGCCCTAAGCACTTGAAACTGATGCTACGGCAGCCATGTTGTTCTATTCAAAACATTGATCAGTAGTTACTCACGTATACTAATTTTTGTCGACATTTGTATTTTGGCAGCCTGTTCAGCTTACGGCTGCACGAATCGCACAGTAAAACTGAGTGTAAGTAGGCTTGATTGCAGCGGCAGACGGTTTGTTTTGAATGAAACAACATGGCTACCGCAATGCTGCGTAAGCATCATTTTCCTTCCACAGGGAAAGCGCGTTAGGGCGTCTCCTTATCTTCCTACCTCCATGTTTGCAGCAGAAGATTTAAATGCTATTTTAAATCTTTACTTTCACAGTTAGGGAGAAGTAAATGGCAACAGTAAATTTGAGAGCGATTCTCATTTCCCGTAGGAATAGCATGGTAAAATATTTTTACTTCTAGTATGCCCCCTTTTAGACTTTCGACTTGACATTTGGCACTGCAATCCGGACCGCAACCAGAAACATTCTCTGAAAATTTGGAGCATGTACGTCGATTTCCCGATGCGTTACCTTCTTTTATTATATAGATTAAGAACTGAAGAACTTTGTTTTGTGATGCACAATCACGACACGTATGACGACCCGGTGCTCGGCAGTCACAGTGTCACCGCGATACCACTGTTCAACTGAGGCGGCATTTACGAATGTGCGATATGGAGACAAATCTATGTAATTAAAGATGTCTGTGTGTGTGTCTGTATGTGTGTGTGTCTGTCTGTGGCAGCTATAACTTATCGGGAAATCAACGTACACGTCCCAACTTTTCAGAGAATGTTTCTGATTGTGGTCCGGATTGCAGTGCCAAAATTCAGGTCGAAAGTCTAAAAGGGGGGCTTGCTAGAACCAAAAATATTTATCATGTTATTCCTAAGGGAAGCGATAATCTCTGTCAAATCTATTGTTGCCCTTTTCTGCTCCCTAACTGTGAGAGTAAAAAGTTAAAATAGCATTTAAATCTGATACCGTTGCCAGTATCCCCACATATCCAAAGTCATTATTGAAGCGTTCCATTGCAATTAGGGACATGATTTTCTAACCAAAGTAGAAGTACGTCGGGAATTACAGAATGCGAATATCTGAATCGGAATTACGAATTAAATACCTTGATCGTTTGTCACGGGCTCTGAGAGTGCGCGCCAAGTCAGCAATGACCTATGCAGCACCGGGAAATTCTTCGTGTCCAAACTGTGATTGAATGTCGGAGGGGATACTCACAAAACTAACCTTTAGTGCAGGAAACAACAGAATATGCAGATTAAAAGTGAGTCACTAGCTTTAGCAATTTGTGTAGAAAGGAAGCCACGGGATAAGTGGGAACCTGATTTTTATTCCAGTCACTAGGACACACGGGGTACGTTGTGCAGGAAATTTGGACTGTGCGGACGAATATCACGGGAGCCATAAGGCAGCAAAATCTGTGGAAACGGAAATAGAAATTTGGATATCGCCACTGGGCTATTAGAAATATAGCCACTGGGCTATTAGAGAGCTCACTGACGTCAACAACGATCCAAGCAAACACTGGGCAAATTTCTTCCTCTTGAAAATCTGTACTAAAGTGTCGGGTGGGGGGGGGGGCTTACAAAATCTCCTTTAATACAGTGAAAATAAGAAGACATCCGGGCAGCGTCGGGTACCGTTCAGCTAGTTTAAAACTAAAGTTCAAGGTATATGATAATTCACTTCGAATTCTTTATGAATAAAGCATTAAAAAGGTTAATGTTTCGAAAACCGATTAATTTTTTTTATGTTTTTGCAACTATGCTTTAGTTTTATATAAAACTAATACATTTTGATTAAAAATTTAACTCCAATTTTTAGATGATGTACACCGAATGGACAAATTATTATATACACCCCGATAACAATATGCACAACTGAAGTATCGCGTCCAGTCACGTGGGATGCTGAAACTGGCAATGCCCATAAACAGAGCAGGTCTCTACGCATTCGAAACCAGACACGGAAAAGTAATCATGGGTAATGGCAGCGACGTAAGTTACCATGGCCAATTAATTGGTGCGTGGAAGACCGTTCTATCCTCGCAGTTGCGGTGTTCAATCACCGCAACTGCTGAACTGTTGGGATTTTCATCTCAGACTATTGCACGTGTATACCAAGACTACATGAAATACAGCAAAACTTCCAACCAGTGGGAGAAATGTGGAGGTAAATGTGTATTTAACTCTCGAGATGAACGCAGACTGTCCCTCATTGGATTGTTAGAAGGGATCGCACAGCTACCGTGGGGAAGTTAACGTCGGAATGGAATGACGGAGCTCCCCCAAGCTTATGCACAAAGACTCTCCGTTGTACCATGGAAAAAATAGGCTATGGCAGTCGGGTCCACATCTTTTCCCCTTGCTGACTGCAAGACACCGAAACATTAGGCTGCAGTTTGCAAAGGCTTATCGCAACTAGAATGCGGAGTACTGGAAACACGTCATCTGGTCCGGCGAATCACGGCTTCAACTCTATCACGCCGACGGTGGAACCAGCTTGCCAAGTTTGGGAGATACAGGCAGATGGAGGCTGTATAACAGTTTGCGGTGCGATTACATGGGCTTCCTTGGGGTCCGTCGAACCCGTCCAGACCACTGTCATTGGCACAAGGTATGTTAATATCCTCGTGACCATCTACACCCGTCCGTAATGATTCTCTTTCCACACCATTACGCCATCTTTCAGCAGGACAACGCCACACTGCATACTTCCCAAATGGCGACCAATTGGCTCCAGGAGCATTCAAATGCGTTTACCACACTCGAATGGGCCCCTTCGATCGCCGAACCTCAACTCCATTAAAAATATGTGGGAAGATTTGGAAAAATCTCTTCGTACCCGCCAACTCCCACCGGCAACGATGGATGCTCTGCGACAGACGATCCTCACTCACTTCACGCGCGGCAATATCACCTCCGTGTTTTCAACACCTCATTGAGTCCTTATCAAGACGACTTACTGCTGTTGAGAGGGCAAAAGGTGGAGCAACAGGTTATTAGATGGGTGTATATTATAATTTCTCCATTCATTGTATAATATATGTATTTTGATAAAATTCAAAATGTTTTAAGCGTCAAAATTTACTTATATTCCTTTATGCGCTCTAAAAGGTAGAAAATAAACCTAAATCATATCGATGGTGCAATCAGTCACTGAATTTGCATTCACTTCAAAGGAATATAGGGCGGCGGCAATCTTGTTGAGTAAATAAATCTGTGCCTTATCTACTTTTGCAATGAATACAAATTCCGTGACTGGTTGCACTATCGAAATGCTCTAGTTTTATTTTCTATTTTCTATAGCCTCATATAGGAAGATAGATTTTTTTTTTTAATTTATTTATATTTTTTGTCACTAAAACACCTACCTTCGAACCCTTTCATTTGATATATGACTGATAAACACCGACTATATTTTTCCTCCCTTTTGGAGTCGTGTTTGAGGTAGCCCACGACATTGGAGACGTGACAAGCTGTAATTTGAGATATTACTCATTAACCTTGACCCCGGCGAAATTTACGTCAACTTTTTTTGAGGGAGGGAATGATGGTTGGAGGGGAGGATACTCGTAGTGGTATATGATGGTTGGAGGGGAGGATACTCGTAGTGGTATATGATGGTTGGAGGGGAGGATACTCGTAGTGGTATATGATGGTTGGAGGGGAGGATACTCGTAGTGGTATATGATGGTTGGAGGGGAGGATACTCGTAGTGGTATATGATGGTTGGAGGGGAAGAATACTCGTAGTGGTATATGATGGTTGGAGGGGGAGGATACTCGTAGTGGTATATGATGGTTGGAGGGGGAGGATACTCGTAGCGGTATATGATAATTGGAGGGGATGATACTCGTAGGGGTATATGATGGTTGGAGGGGAGGATACTCGTAGTGGTATATGATGGTTGGAGGGGAGGATACTCGTAGTGGTATATGATGATTGGAGGGGAGGATACTCGTAGTGGTATATGATGGTTGGAGGGGAGGATACTCGTAGTGGTATATGATAATTGGAGGGGATGATACTCGTAGGGGTATATGATGGTTGGAGGGGAGGATACTCGTAGTGGTATATGATGGTTGGAGGGGAGGATACTCGTAGTGATATATGCTGGTTGGAGGGGAGGATACTCGTAGTGATATATGATGGTTGGAGGGGGAGGATACTCGTAGTGGTATATGATGGTTGGAGGGGAGGATACTCGTAGTGGTATATGATGGTTGGAGGGGGAGGATACTCGTAGTGGTATATGATGGTTGGAGGGGAGGATACTCATAGTGGTATATGATGATTAGAGGGGAGGATACTCGTAGTGGTATATGATGGTTGGAGGGGAGGATACTCGTAGTGATATATGATGGTCCCCGTGTGAACTTTCATTTGATAGCTAACTCGTAACCCTAGGCCTTTGCATTTTGAAAATAAAGTAGGAGAACGACTTTCACATTTCCCCTTTCTTTGGTGGTGTAATTTTACTTTTCACAACACTTTCCACGTGACAAGATTTCCTTCGACATACAAATTGTTACATCTGGCCCTTGCTTTCAAAAGACATACTAGGACAATTCTTCACATATTTTCCTCTTTTCTACGGGGAGGGGAGAAAGAAGGCATGGGGGAATTTTTGTAATTTTAATAATCTGTGTTAGGAGGCTCCCTACGTCACAGGCTTCCATGTGACGTAGAGACTGTTACTTTCGGCTCTCGCATTTCGAAGATGGTTTTCAATTATTTTCGCATGTGCTCTTTTTAGATGGAAGAAAGCATCGGGATAAATTTTGTTATAGTCTGTGATGCTCACCGCGTCACAAGCTTTCATTTGACACATAAATCATTAAGTTTGTCCTTCACGTTTGAAAGATATGGCGAACAACTGTTCTGACAAACTCACGAATTGACAAACCAACAAATGACGAATAAAACGAAATAGGGCAATTGGTAAAAATAAACTCTTAACCTTTATTACCTGAAACATCTTTTAAAAAGTACTTTGCATGTGGATGGCACAGAATCTTCGATTTTTACAACAATTAAAATTAATTTCTTCTATTACGAAATAAAACAGCTGGACATACATTTCTTAATTACAGGATTTTTTTAAAAAGTAATTCATATTGTTATGTTAAACTATTGCATAAACAAATATTTATTATCAATCATTAAGAAATATTCAATGATATTTTCTAAACAACAAAAGGAAACTGTAACTTTCTCTCGCTAGATGGCAACACCTGTGCTTTAACTCACGCCTTTTGAAGAGAACGTCTTCGGTTCGGCTGAAAGCATCAGTTTTCAGTTGGGTATTTTTGGACAGTAGTGGATCCTTTCGAGCGAGAGGGACTCGATAGAGGCTGACGCCTCACCCCCCACTCCGGAAATCTAGCATTAAACTATATCAATATTAAGAACAATTTTGATATTGGACTCACCAGAGGCATAGCTAGACTATTGGCGCCCTTGGCAAATTTGTAATTGTCCGACCTTGTTCAGTTATTAATAAAAAACAATACACATGTTATTTATATTATATATATTTATTGTCATTATTTTAATACAGTTACATGAACAAATATTAATTGCACATAAATAATTGCAAAAGAAATTGTGATTAATTATGCAAGTAATTATTTCTTTAAGCAATTTAATTTTTCGTTGGCAAAATCGTTAATAATCTCATCAAAATTAATTTTTTGAGTCTGTTCTCTCTCGATTGATAGGAAACGAAGTGATGATGTACGCTCCTGTCCTGATGTTGATCTTAAATAATTTTTAACAAGTTTAAATTTGCTGAATCTTCTTTCGGCTGTAGCCACAGTTGTTGGCATGGTCAAGAATATTTTTAGAGCCACTATTATATTTGGGTAACTTTCTTGTAATTCCCATCTGCCAAATATATTTAATGCATCCAAGTGTAAAAATTTAGATGGATTTTCCTGTCTCAAAATTTGATTTATTTGGTGTTTTAAACATTTTAATTTCAATTGTTAATTGATCTCCTTTATTTCTGGATACTTTTTTGATAATGAAAAAACACCCTTGGCTTCCAAATCGTGACTTGTTAATGAATGTAGCTCTTCTCCAGTCAGGAAATCAAAATAATTTTTGCTCCATTTTTCAATGCTCCATTTTTGTCAATGCTACATTTTTGAGACATTTAAACCTTTCATTCAGTTGCATAATAATAGAGTCAATCACTGATAAAAAAGATATTTTTACCAAATCAATGTTCGGTGATTCATCTTCAACCTGCTCGCGGGGCATTTTTTTCCGTTTCCCTTATCTTTTTTTGCTCTGCTGGTACTAATTTTTAGGTTTTTGCAAGTTTTTTTATGTCCATAAATATTTTATTAACACTAAACCTACCACGACCGGTCAAATTTACCTTTTCAAACTTTTGCGTACAATTTCCCACATACAATGTTATCACATCGCTATTTAACTTTACAACTTTTCTTATAATATACATACAATGATTTTTTTCAGTATTTACATCTCCTCTTATTGTCTTGTTTCCGAGAAATATATGTAGCCTGTCCTACCTACCGCGACCGGTCAATTTGACCGGTTGAAAGATTTCTGTTATTTAGCCTGGAAACTCAATTCTAAAACTATATAGTCGGTATAAATGAAAGACTACCAAAGTGTGGCATGACTTCAACTGAAAGCGGAATGAGCCTTTGATACATGATCTGAAGGAGTCGCGATCAAACAATTGCTACGCACGTGCATACGTTAATAACAATGATACATGGCAAAAGTGTGAAATTATGAGGTTTATATCATTTGACAAGAAAAGCGAACGAAGGCAGTGTTTACAAACCAATAAATTTGCTTTGCTATCTGAAATATGGGACCGATTCATTGAGAATAGCCAAAATTGTTACATATCAGGTGCATATCTGACTTTTGATGAGCATTTGTTTTCATCCAAGGCTAGGTGTAGATTTACGCAATATATGCTGAACAAACTAGATAAGTTTGGAATCAAATTTTGGTTAGCATCTGACGTCAATAGCAAATATGTAATAAATGGATTTCTATATTTAGGAAAGGATCAAAAGAGAGAATCTTCAGTTCCATTTGGGGAGTTCATTGTCCTCAAGCTAATAGAACCATTCACAGGATGTGGAAGGTACATAACCACGGATAATTTTTTACGAGCATATCATTAACCACAAAACTGCTACCAAAAAAGAACCACTACTATTGGAACCATCCGTGAAAACAAGCGAGAATTGCCAAAACTTGCCAAACAAGTGAAAGATAATTTTGCACACTTTACAACAAAACTATATAAATCAGGCTGTATTACTCTAACAATTTATAAAAGTAACCTAAATAAAAATGTGGTTCTACTAAGTTCAATGCATAAATCAGTAGAAACTGAAAAAAAGTGATAAGCGTATGCCGGAAACGATTAGATTTTATAATAACACAAAATTCGGTGTAGATGTGACGGATCAAGTGGCAAGAAAATACAGCGTGAAATCGAAATCTTGGAGATGGCCCCTCCAAGTATTTTTCAATATTCTTGACCTAGCTGGAATAAATGCATGAGTTTTATATAAAGAAACAACAGAGGGAAAAATTTCAAGGCAGGAATTTTTATTCCAGTTAGCTGAAGAACTTGCCGCTTAATATCAAGAATCGCAGGAAAAAGAAAAAGGAAATATACCGAAAATATCAACAAAGTTCAGTTTCACATGTACGAAAAACTTGTCAAGTAAGATATTGCAAAGACAACAAAACTACGAAAATCTGTTTGAAATGCAAAAATATGTGTGCGCAAATGTACATTTGAGAATCAATAATTTGTAAAAAAATGCATTGAAGATGAATTAGATATGCATTATTTATTTATAACTGCAAGAAACCACAGAGCTACTGTTCATTTTTCATTTTACAATTAAAATGAAAAAAAAATTGTTTTTTCATTTTGCGAAAGTTGTTTCATTTATTATTTAATTCAGTACCAAATTGATTATTATCTGCGTTCAATTGTAAAAAATATAACTTTTTTTTAAGGACCGGTCACGGTAGGAATAGGTATACATGAAGTGTATACCTATTCCTACCGTGACCGGTCCTTAAAATATATTAAATGCATACGGTAGGAATAGGTATACATGAAATGTATACCTATTCCTACCGTGACCGGACAAATGACCTAAGTAGGGATACCGTGACCGGACAAATGACCTACGTAGGGATACCGTGACGTGTAGGTTTAGTGTTAATTTCGTTTTCATTACTTATTAGATCTTTGAAATAATCTATAAGCCCTTTAACTAATATGGACGACCGATAAATATCTTGATATTTTTTTTTGCAATGAAATATTCACTCTATTTAATCTTTCTAATATCATATTCCAAAAATGTAAGAATGTAATAAATTTGTAATTGTTTAGTTGTCGATGCATTGATATTGCACAAGATAATGCATCTCCAAGTTAATGATCTCTTTTCATATCATTTAAAAGTAAAATAATGTGGTCATTTTGTTCATGTTTTGTTCAGGGCACTTACGCCATTTAGTTTTGAACAGCATCTTGTATCACTATATTTTTTCAAGCTAATTTCAGTAACTGATGATATTCTCTTCCATCTACTAGTAGATGAAGAGAAAAAATTATATATGGATCGTATTGTTCCAAAAAATGTCACGATATCTGCATTTACACTGGCCGCATGCACACCTGTCAAATTAAGGCTATGCGATTGGATTGTTTTACCTCTGAGCGGCACTTTTTTGCACACCATGGGCTAAATGGCCAGGTGACATGGACCCCGAAGGCTCAGAGAAGGTTGGGGGAGGGGACCCACTGGAACAGCTGTTGGGAGACAGATGGTAGCCTCCCGTCAAGGCCACTCAGCGTGTTCTTTAACGTGCACAGGGTATGGATCTCCCGCACACGAGGCCACGGCTTAACGTCCCATCCGACGGACGGCGGCCTTTACCAAGCCCATCGGTGTCCCCTACTGACCGTGGGCAGGGCGGGGAATTTTGCGGAGGTAAATCTCAACGCTGACCCAGCTGGGACTCGAACCTGGGAACTGCAGATTACGAGCCTGGCGCGCTACCGACAGAGCCCCCCCCCCGCCCCAAGGCTATGCGAACAGCATGCTATATAAGGAGCAAGTGAATTCTCATTTTGTAAAATAGCTTGAACATCATTGTACAGTCGCTCAAAAAAGTATCCGAACACTATGGTTGATTACAGAATTCAGAAAAAATATTCGGAAACGATTTTTTTAGAAATTAGTGATCTGGCATCACGTGACACGAAGGTTGCCAGATCACTAATTTCTAAAAAAATCGTTTCCGGATATTTTTTCTGAATTCTGTAATCAACCATAGTGTTCGGATACTTTTTTGAGCGACTGTACAGTCGCTCAAAAAAGTATCCGAACACTATGGCTGATTACAGAATTCAGAAAAAATATATGGCAACGATTTTTTAAGAAATTAGTGATCTGGCAACCTTCGTGTCACGTAACACGAAGGTTGCCAGATCACTAATTTCTGAAAACATCGTTGCCAGATGTTTTTTTTTAATTCTGTAATCAACCATAGTGTTCGGATACTTTTTTGAGCGACTGTACCTGCCCGACATATAGGTATCATTATCATAGCGTTGACCACGAATATTTTCAATTAGAAGACCATCTTGAGTAAGTTTTTCTTTGATTTCTGATGCAATTCCCGCGTCTGTTTTTCCTGTTGTATTAATAAAGCCAATAAATCTTTCTTCAATTGTATGTTTTTCATCGGAAAATTTGATATAACGAATAATTTCGGTTAATTGGTCTTTATATGATACATCCTGGTACTATCAAATATTATGCTGTAATATTTAGCTTCTTGTATCTCTTTTATTATTTCACTACGTGCATTTCTTGCTAGCAATTTAATAAATTCATTTTGAATTTCTGGTGACAGATAATTTGTGTGATGTTTTACATTTGATTCAATAACATATTTTAAATTAACATCAAACTGGCTTGCAAATTTAATGAGGTTTAAAAATATACCACGATTTTTTTCATAATGTTTTCATAATGCCCACGTAATCCCAAATTATTTTCCGCACAAAACAATATGCATTTTATTATGTTTTTCAATACATGACGCCATTTTGAAATTTAATTTTTGAGTGCTTCCTGTGCAAAGTCGTCGGTGAAACTATCTTTTTGAAGACCTTTTTCTACTAATTTCCATTTTGCAAAGTTGTTAATATGTTGCAACGTATTTTCGTGTGCCATAATCTGAGGATTCATGTGCTTCCAGTCATTGAATCCGCCTGAATTACAAAATGGCACATTATACCCAGATACAAATAAAAAAAAATAAAAATAAATACCCCCTCAAGCAGCTGCTTGCCACAGAAGTCTGACAGGAGCCTGTCAGTTTATATGCCAGAGTAGAATGTCTGAGAGGATGGCAGGACCTCAGCAGAAAAACGACACACACATCCATGCCTAATCCGGGGCTCGAACCCAGGTCCCTTAGATCAGTAGCCAAGCGTGCTAACCACTCGGCCACGGGACACAAAAAACAAAATAGTGCATCTCTATTTTCCGAAAAAAAAAACAGCCATTTTCTCTCCTTTTTCTCAACACCTTCGTTTTCACATTTCTAAGAATTGTTAAAACATCGACCATTTGTGACGGAATATTTACTTAATACTCGATGTTCCGGACCATGTTCTACTATAAGTGTTCTATTTTTTTTTTCAATATGTGAATTCCATGTTGTCGAATTATTAAAATTTAAACGATGTTCACATTTTCTTCCATTACCATTGAAGTGCTGCTCTTATTCGTTTTGTTTTCGCTAACAGTGGTGATATTATCAGCCTCATGATCACACTCTTCTTCAAATACGTTCTCGTTCAGTTCATCTTCATTTCCAACCTCAGAGTTACTCTCAGTGTTATTGTCGTTTTCCGGGATAATATTTCCTTTTTGAGTTGGGTTGTTTTACCTCTGAGCAGCACTTTTTTGCACACCACGGGCTAAATAGCCAGGTCACATGGACCCCGAAGGCTCAGAGAAGGTTGGGGGAGGGGACCCACTGGAACCGCTGTTGGGAGACAGATGGTAGCCTCCCGTCAAGGCCATCCAGCGTGTTCTTTAACGTGCACAGGGTATGGCTCTCCCGCACACGGGGCCACGGCTTAACGTCCCATCCGACAGACGGCGGCCTTTCCAAGCCCATCGGTGTCCCCTACTGACCGTGGTCAGGGAGGGGAATTTTGCGGAGATAAATCTCAACGCTGATTCAGCTGGGACTCGAACCTGGGAACTACAGATTACGAGCCTGGCGCCCTACCGACTGAGCCACCCCCGCCCCTATTTCCTTTTTGAAGCCAGTTTTCTAAGCTACTAGCATTTTGCTTTTCGGTTTCTTCCTTTTGCAATCGTTCAACCCGAGATTCTGATGACTGCTTTTTTTCTTTCGAAGCATGTCTGAATAAATGAAACCTATGTTACTTTGTTGCAATAATTAACAAGAATAGTGCGATGAGCTATTTAACAGTTAATATTTCAAAAATGTTATAATTAAATACTAAATAAGAAATCGTTAAATTCTCACTCATTTATTATGTGCTTGTCAGTTTTCTGTGTATGCTTGTCAGTTGTCTGTGTAACTGTAAACCACTTGTTTACAGTTACATATACACAGAACGCCCTTGTGATTGCCTATTATACTATACCACGTTCACTCTCAACTAGGGTTGAAGAATAATCGAAAATTTAAAAGCCAGTTTTTAATCGATCTGTTTTTCAAAAATCGATTTTAACCAGCTTTGACCAAAAAGTATAGTAATTTTTAAAAGCCAAAATGAAAGGTACTGACTTTAACTCTTAACAAGCATAGTTTATCGTCTATTTTTTTGGTCAAAAAAAATGACAAAAAGGCAGCATCATACGCATGCATATGAAAAAGAAAATGACAACTTTGACAATTGACATATTTTATTTTAGCCAAAATAATGCATCATTTGGACAATTTAGAATTGAAAAAAATTAATAAAAAATCTATACATAGAAAACAAAATTTAAACTTTTTGTAAAAAAATTGTAAATAATAAAAATAAAATTTATCTGTATTATGAAAAAAAAAACATTGAAATAAATTTTTTTAATAAAAAACATTTGCCTAGAAAATAATAGACTCTTCTTGTACGAAAAGATATAAAATGAAATTTAGATTTTATCGCTATGTTGAAAATGACATCTTAAGAAACAAAGGGCATTATGGGTATTATCTGTCTTTAATTGAACGAAACTTAGATAAAAAAAAAAAGGCCCGCAGCTGAAAAGCCTCTTTCTGATTCAACACTCGGTGGTTTAATGGTAAGTAACGCATTATGTAAAAGCTCTAAATTTTTACTCTTTTTTAATGTGGCTTTAAGTATTTAAATTCATCGTTTACATTAAAATCTCTGGAATCTTTCATAGGCAGCATTTCTAATTTCAGTGTGCCTAAAGGCCTGAGAAAGAGGGAGATACCTAGGATGCGGAGGGCAGACAATGTCAAACTGGACCTTGTTAGAATTGGTGTGCAGTGGCCAGAAACAGCAGATGTAGCTCAGGAAAGATATGCTTGGAGAACTAAATTGCACGGTCTGGTTGGACCTCCGTAGCCCATGGCTGCTTGAAGATGATGATGATGATTTAAACCATAAAACTATTACCATTACAATCTATTTCATAAAATGATAACTTGTTCTCTCAACAAATATTGGAAATGAATCAAATAAACGAACAGTGTTGCCAGACTTATGAACGAAGTTTTCTTTCTCCTTTAATGAAATTAAAACAGTTTATTTGTACGTAAGCAATGTTGTAGAATGCCAAACCTGGCAACCCAGTAAACGAAGTAAGAACTTGCGCATTAATCTTAAGAAATTTGCAAAAAATTAAATTTTTTGCAAATTCATATTAAAACGCACTGCCCAGAGGTAAAGCGTTTCAAAACTGGCAGAGCAATAATGGGCATAACTGTTTTTCGAATGGCGACAAAATTCCGCAACTTCCACACATGTCTGTTTCTAAATTTCAATATTGGACTTGAACAAACAAACAGAAAATGCAGAAGAAGATTTTTCCCTCAATAGAACCCCATAGGTGTAGCAAATTCAGGATCCATAGTTTCATTCATGGTCAGTACCACAACTCTGTATGATTGACCACTTTTGAGTAGGGTAGAAAAGAAAACCAAAAGTAGCGCAGAGGGGTGATAAATCTCAACGTTGTCAGAATTGGGACTCGAGCCTGGGAATTGTGGATTACAACCTGCCATCAGCTGAGCGACGACTTCCCGAAGTAATTTAGATAATTATGCTTATTTTCTATTTAAGCAAATGGTAAGCTGCACTGATTTATATCAAATTGGTAGCTCAACCAATGGGTAACTAGGTTATTCCCTGTTCGAACCTGGGATAGAAAATAATCGTTTTTATTTTTTCACAGTTGCCTATATACAAAAGCTGACTATACCCCCGCTTGTGTGAGTTCTTTTTCAACAAATATCAATGTTTTACATGGAATACAAATCCAGAGATGGATTTTTTCATTTCTCAGCGGCACATTTATGCGTATAATAAGCTAAATGGCTATTCCACCAATGGTCGGATCCAAGACCATAAGAGCTGAGAACTAAGTAGAACTCACTGGACGAATGGACGTTGTTATGCTCCTACTGATAACGCCGATGAAGATGAGGAAGATATGTTTTACCGACAACTTCAGGATATTTTGAATTCTGTCAAGAAAGGAGATATTACCCTTGTTCTTGGTAACTTCAATGCCAAAGTTGGTACTGACTCTGACCTTTGGGCAGGAGTAATAGGCCCTTTTGGTATTGGTAGCTGCAATGGCAATGGGCAACGTCTCCTACAGGTAAGTAAACTCAATGGATTCAGAATAACTAACACTTATTACAAACACCCCGACATACATAAGTACAAATGGGTTTCATCTGATTGGCTGCATAAGAATATGATTGATTATATTTTAATTAACAGCAAATGGACTATTCTGTTAGGAATACTAGGTCATATAGGGGAGATGAAATTGTATCTGACCATTACCTTGTTAAAAGTGTCTTGCAAATTAAACTTAAAAAGTGTTGTGCAAAGGTTAAAAAGTTACCTTTAACACTGAAGCTCCGAAAGACCCAGATGTAGTCAAAGCTTACCATGATAGGTTACTTAGTCGTTATGACACTCGTGGTTTGCTTACTACTGAAGTAGAAGTAGAATGGGACCGTTTTAAACAAACGGAACTCTTTTGGGAAAAAAGGAGCAGAGGAGGCAAAATTATTTGAGTGATAAAGCATTGGAGCTTATTTTTGGAAGAAAGAACTGCAGGAATATCCTTAATCAACTCCCTACTAGTCCTAACACAAAGTGTTACAAAAACTTAATAAACGGATTATTTAACAACTGATAAGAATCTTTGGCTTGATAACTTGACCGACAAAGCAGAGGAAGCAGTTATACAGCTCAACAGCAGATAGCTGTACCATATAGTTAATGTTTTGTGTGGTAGAAAACGGACAGGTATACAGGGATTGAAGGATAAACAAGGTACAATTATAGAAGGTGAGGATTCTGTCATGCCAAGGTGGGCTGAGTATTTCAGTGATGTTCCAAACAATGTGGTTAGTTCCACTCCCATTGTTTGTAATGATGATAGATGCATTACTTGTTGCTATATCACTGTCTGAAGTTATTTTGGCAATTTCTAAACTTAAATTACATAAATCCCCATGGGTAGATGAAATCACTACTGAAATGCTTAGAGCTGGGAATGTTTCTGCAACCACATGGCTGACTGAAATTTTTAAAATCTTTTATGATAAAAGCATTGTGATGGTCTCGCTCCGATCCTGTTGGACTGCGCCAGAATGTGATGAATTCCTCCGGGATGTGATGGACTGTGCCTAATGTCGTCGCCGCCGGAAGACAATGAATTTGTCTCTTAATTACCTCTACCCTTATTTCGGTGAAATGACAGGTTCACCAGTTGTTACACCTGTACTGGTGTACAAGTGATGTATAAAAATATGTCCAACAATTCACAAATGAGAGTTGAATAAGGACGCCACAGTTTATTTACACTTATGTACAATCACGTGCTGGGGATGCTCTCGACTCCGTAGGCCTTTGCTGCGGCAATCAATTACGCAATGAGGTGGAGAACTGCATACTTTGCAGATTCTCGCTTTACCGATCTCAAACTCGGCGAAAGGATAATTAACCTTTTTCTACAATGTGGTTCATACAGAATCCACAGAATTGTACTAGATTCACCAAGAGTTGGGTTGGGTTGTTTTACTCTGAGCGGCACTTTTTTGCACACCATGGGCTAAATGGCCAGGTCACATGGACCCCGAAGGCTCAGAGAAGGTTGGGGGAGGGGACCCACTGGAACAGCTGTTGGGAGACAGATGGTAGCCTCCCGTCAAGGCCATCCAGCGTGTTCTTTAACGTGCACAGGGTATGGCTCTCCCGCACACGGGGCCACGGCTTAACGTTCCATCCGACAGACGGCGGCCTTTCCAAGCCCATCGGTGTCCCCTACTGACCGTGGGCAGGGCGGGAATTTTTGTGGAGATAAATCTCAACGCTGACCCAGCTGGGACTCGAACCTGGGAACTACAGATTACGAGCCTGGCGCGCTACCGACTGAGCCACCCCCGCCCCAGATTCACCAAGAATCTTGATTCTCACTTAGAATCGAACCCTCTTCTTAAGGGTTTTGTTCGAGTATGAGCCGTGTCCCCTTGATGCATGTTCAAACACCCTTCCTGTTTGACAACTGTGCTCAAGACTGTTCGTTCCTTATGCTCGGTTCCTCTCTGCACTGACTCGCGCCCCAGGCTAGTTAGTTGTAAAAGGCCATAAAAGGCTTCTTGGCCATGTCAACCCTCGCAGGCAGCCAGCTCAGACCCGAAAACAACATCTTATGAGTCACATCCGCACAATAGCACTTCCAAGAACACACTTAATACATAAAAATATTTACAATAACAATAATACTGTTACGACAGATGAACGAGCAACAGTGACTTCATGACTTAACGTGACTGTAGCCCTCGTGTGTGCTTCTACGTGAGATTCAATTAGCCAACGATTTGGAACTTAGAACGATTTGGAAAAATAAAAATATAGCAGTGCAGTGTGTAAAAAGTTGTGAAATCTGAAAGGACGTTCATATGGTCTGAGTCAGTGCGCGTTAAGTGAAAATAAGTATCTTTTATGTGATGTGTCCGCGGGCAGTCGTTTTGTTAGTGTGATAAGTTTAGTGAACTAGCACAGGACGAGAGTTTGTTTACGTCTGAAGATATTCAAGTGACATGGTAAACAAAGTGAAGAGGTAGTATTTAGTAGAACAGACGGAGTTGATATTGTATACTCTGTACAAAAAGGTTAATGACTTATGCATTATAGTAGTTAATTTGTTTATAAGGTACTTCATCCATATTTTCTTTGTAACAATTTGCATTGTATTGTAATTGGTTTTGAAATATAGTTATTAATACTCACGCTAAGTGCCTATCCATTTTGTAATTCGCAATAATACAATAAAATGCAACAATAAACAAAAATAAATAAATTGGAGGGACCTGACAGGCATTGTTCCTAAGGATTTTTCGATAGCTATTATTATTCCTGTTTTTTTTAAAGATCGCAGTTCTTGTAAGAACTATAGGGGCAGCAGCCTACTTCCTGTTCCAGGTAAAGTTCTTTGCATGATTGTGCTCAACAAAATTTAGAATCTGGTTCATAGATAATTGCGTGATGAGCAATGTGGTTTCAGAAGTAGTAGCGGATGTATTGATCAGATTTTTTCATTAAAGCAGATTATTGAGAAATGTATAAAGTTTAAGAAATCTATGGTTACTAACTTTTTAGATATCAAAAAGGCTTTTGACTCTGTTGTCGGTTATATTTTGTAGTTCATCTTGAGATCATATGGAATACCAGACAAGTTAGTTAACATAATGAAAGCTCTGTATAATAACATTGAGTCAAGGACTACCTGGGTAGTGTGACTAGGGGGTACGCCCCCAAATCACGCCCCAAATTCACTCCGAAAATCCGATCGGCTTATACGAACTCTCAAACTTCTCTCCCTGCTTTTAAATCCAAAACAATTGACTTTGTATAATTTTGTTTTTGTCTCAGAGTGCATATCCTCATTAAAAATAGATTTCAAGGGCAACTATGAAATTTTAATCCATATAGAATATCATTTTGAACTTTCCTGATTAGTGGAATATTTTAATAATTGGGAGTTTGGCTACTGATTCGAGCCCTGGATAATTTGTTTATGTTGTCTTTCTGGTGAAGTCTCGCCTTCCTCACATACCTGCAATATGGCGTATAAACTGCCAGACTCCTATCAGATCTCTGTGGCAAGCAGCTGCATTAGGGAGTATTTATTTATTAATTATTTTCTTCGTTTTATTCTTAGAACTTATAGAACACTCTCAAGAAGTATAATAATTAATATACCTCCAATACTAATTTCCCGCCGATACTAAATATCAAAACCTCCCCCCCCCAACCCAAGAATTAAGTCTTCTATACGTGCCTGCTCTGAGTCATGTGTGAGAGTTAGTAAGGCTTGTAGCAATTACTTTAGCATTGCTTCTGTTTCTAGACAAGGGGGTATTTTGTCTCCTTTACTCTTTTGTTTCGTTATTGATAATGTTATGCGAAGTTCACTGCAAGGGAAAGATTTTGGCTTATATATAATACGAATCCGAAAATTTCTGATTTCCATTATGTTGATCAAGTACGTATCCAGGATTTAGTTTCGGGAGAGTGGGAGGGGGGAGGGTCCAAAAATTTAGTTCCCGGGGGTGTCCGAGAATTAAGTGTCAGGGAGGCTCCGAGAAGTTAGCTTCGAAGTGGGGGGGGGGGGGAGGCTGGAGGTGGCGTGAGAATAAGACTTCAGTAGGGTTCCCAATTACTAAAATATTCCACCGAACAGTAAAGGTTAAAATAATATTCTGTGCGGAATAAAATTTTATAGTCTTTTTAAATCTATTTTTAATTCGGACATATATTATGGGGATAAAGTAAAATGTGTTTTGGATTTCAAAGACAAGTGACAAGACAAGTGTTTTCAAAGACAAGTGTTTTGGATTTCCAAGCAGGTAGACAAGTTTGAGATTTAGTATAAGGCGACAGTATTTCCGGGGGAGGGAGTGAAGCTGGGACCTTCCACCACTGGGTGTGTCCTTGATTCTGATGATTTGGTTCTTTTGGTAAATGATGTTGATGAGATGAACTCTCATTAGATTCGTTGGTAAAATGGTAGCAGAGTAGGTTTGGTGATAAATAGAGAAAAAACTAAAGTGATGAATGGTTGTACTTGAGTTAGTGTTTCAGTTTAATTACCTCGGGAACTGTTTAACAGATACTGGCGATTTATTGGCACGAGATAAACGAGAGAATAGGGTTTGCTACTAGGACTTTTAAGAATACATGGAGAGTGTGGGGAAATAGGTGTATACGCGTAAAGACTAAATTTGGCTGTATAATAGTTTGTTTCTTTCTAGGTTTAGTTATGGTAGTGAAACTTGGATCCTTTTTAAACAAGATAACAGGAAACTTGGTGCCTTTTATTCTGATGCTTACGCAGTATCTTGGGCATCAGATGGTTCAACTTTGCAAGTAATGATGATGTTAAGCAAAGAACTTGGCAGCCTCTTTTGAACAGCATGTTGTCCAGAGACTCCGCTGGTTTGGCCATATTGTCCGTATGTATAACTACAGATCAGCGAATAGTGTTATAAACAGTGTGCCTACAGGACGCAGAAAGACGGGGAGACCTAGGACAGTAGGGGAAACAGTGTCAAAAGCAAAGTTCAGCAGACAATGTCAAAAAGGACCATATTAGAAATGGTCTTCAGTGGCCAGATGCAATAGATGTAGTTCAAGGCAGACATGTTTGGTAAATTTCCCGAATAGTTTTTTTAAATACAACTAGAACGGAGTGTAAAAGTACATACACATAGGTACTTATCATGACAACCAGATCATGAACTAAATTTCATGATCTAGTTGGATCTCCGTAGCCCATAGCTTTTTCGGATTCTGTATGTGTGTATATGTACGAACTTAGGACCACTTAATTCTTAGGTGACGACAAGGTGAATTAATTCAATAATTTTCATAGACAGTAGTCAATTATTTACTTCGTTTCATTCGTTCAGTGGGGAGGGGATCCACTGAACAGCTATTAAGAGACAGATGGCAGCCTCCGTCCAATACCTATGGGCGGGGGTGGCTCAGTCGGTAGCGCGCCAGGCTCGTAATCTGTAGTTCCCAAGTTCGTGTTCCAGCTGGGTCAGCGTTGAGATTTATCTCCGCAAAATTTCCGCCCTGCCCACGGTCAGTAGGGGACACCGATGGGCTTGGAAAGGCCACCTTCCGTCGGATGGGAATCTTAAGCCGTGGCCCCGTGTGCGGGAGAGCACATACCCTGTTCACGTTAAAGAACACGCTGGATAGCCTTGACGGGAGGCTACCATCTGTCTCCCAACAGCTGTTCCAGTGGGTCCCCAACCTTCTCTGAGCCTTCGGGGTCCATGTGACCTGGCCATTTAGCCCATGGTGTGCAAAAAATTGCCGCTCAGAGGTAAAATATCCCATCCCATCCCGTCCAATACCAACCAGAGTGTTCTTTAACATGCACAGGGTATGGTTGAACGTTCCATCCGACGGACGGAGGACTTTCCTAGTCCATCGGTGTCGTCTACTGACCGAGGAGATGACAGAGTTTTGAGGAGGTAAATCTCAACGTTGGCCCAGGGGGGTCCGAACCTAGACGTTGAAGATTACGAACATGGCGCGCTATTGACTGAGTAAATAATACGGTAGGCTGCATTTCTAATTGATCAGTCTCGATTTTGCCAATAAAGTAATTTTGTCACTGAATGATAGAAAGAAAAATAATAGCGTATCTTACGTTGAAACACATTGTCAGTTCAAAAGTGCAAATTTAGGATAGCTGAAACATAATAGCATCAACACACTTTGACGCTTCAGAGGGGTTCTGCTGCCATCTATTGTCAATAAGTCGAATTATTAGGATTACGGCTGAAATCAGAGGGAAAGTGTGTGTATGAATACAGACACTGGGTGAATGTACATTTTGGGTTCCTTATACTATTAAAATATTGTTCATCAGATCGCCGTGGTGAATAAAAATTTTTGGAAATATTTTTTTTTGTTGAATATATTGGAAATTTTGATTATGTGGACTGAAATTTTCTAGTGTAGCTGACAAATTTCTTCACAAATCACATAGTGCAGACTTTAGATCTGTGCTTAGATGTTTGGGGCGGGGGTGGCTCAGTCGGTAGCGCGCCAGGCTCGTAATCTGTAGTTCCCAGGTTCGAGTCCCAGCTGGGGCAGCATTGAGATTTATCTCCGCAAAATTGCCCGCCCTGTCCACGGTCAGTAGGGGACACCGATGGGCTTGGAAAGGCCGCCGTCCGTCGGATGGGACGTTAAGCCGTGGCCCCGTGTGCGGGAGAGTCATACCCTGTGCGCGTTAAAGAACACGCTGGATGGCCTTGACGGGAGGCTACCATCTGTCTCCCAACAGCTGTTCCAGTGGGTCCCCTCCCCCAACGTTCTCTGAGCCTTCGGGGTCCATGTGACCTGGCCATTTAGCCCATGGTGTGCAAAAAAGTGCCGCTCAGAGGTAAAACAACCCAACTCACAAATCACATGATAGCGCTCATGCATGTAACCAAAATAAACAACTTTTCAAGTGATAATTTGCGACGAGTAATTAAGTTTAAAGTAATAAATATAAATTTATGTTCGGAACGTAGTGAAAAAAAATAGCAAACCTATATATTAGAACTAATTTTCCCGAATAGTTTTTTTTAAATACAACTAGAACGGAGTGTAAAAGTACATACATATAGGTACTTATTACAGTAGAGGCGCAAAGTATTGAATTGATGTAAAACTAAAGGACCAGATTATTTTTTCAAGTTCTTTTCTAGGAAGGGGGAGGGGTGAAATTATATGTTAAATAATGCGTTTTGACAATAGCTGAATAAAGAATATATACATTAAGAAACGTCTTTTCAGTCCTATGTCAATATCAGGCATCTCACAGTCCCCCTCCCCCAACATCCGGGACCAAATTGTAGCAGTGAAAGTTCTCCACTAAACTATGTTGTCTATTTGTATCATTTGGCATGACTATAATGCATATATTTCTCCATGAAGCATGCATAATTTTGGGTTCCAACGTTACTATATGAATTTCTTGGAACACACACACATATATATATATTACACTAATGTAAAACAAATTAATTGTAACTCAAAATCGGGTTATAAAGTGTATATTTATCAATTTCAGTTAATTTAATTTTTATTTTTTCCTAAAATCATATTATATGATAACTATATATTTAGGAAATTTTAATTTTAGGAAACAAATATAGTTATTAAAGAGCAAAAATAATAGCAATACCACCACTCATCAATACAAAAATATAGTAATGACAAAAAGGAAAAAAAAATGACTTAACAATGTCGAGAACCAAGGGCACCTTATGACCGTCTAGGTTTTGAGAATGAGTCAAGTATTATAAAATGTGGCAACACGTCCGTTGATTTACCTCTAGCAATAAGCAATGTTTCGAATTTACAAATTATATGTCATTAAATATTTAATTCAAAATCATAGCTATGCCTTAACTGGCATAATGGTTAGGGAACTAGCTACCCTTGAAGCAGGGCAAACTTTGCGTGTTGTATTAGCTCTAACTGAGGCTTGGTTGGTTGGTTGGTTTGTTGTTTTACCTCTGAGCGGCACTTTTTTGCACACCATGGGCTAAATGGCCAGGTCACATGGACTCCGAAGGCTCAGAGAAGGTTGGGGGAGGGGACCCACTGGAACAGCTGTTGGGATACAGATGGTAGCCTCCTGTCAAGGCCATCCAGCGTGTTCTTTAACGTGCACAGGGTATGGCTGTCCCGCACACGGGACCACGGCTTAACGTCCCATCCGACGGACGGCGGCCTTTCCTAGCCCATCGGTGTCCCCTACTGACCGTGGGCAGGGTGGGGAATTTTGCGGAGATAAATCTCAACGCTGACCCAGCTGGGGCTAACTGAGGCAATGGTCAGCCGAGATTTCGGTCTTAATAGAGCATGTCCTTGTTTGAGAGGACCTGTAAAGCTAGGAGTAGCTTCTAGGATTCTTCTCTGTCCTACGCGTTTTAAAAAAAGTCAGATAATCATTTGAAAGCAAACACAAGAGTTAAAAAGAAACAGATATTAACGCGTTTAAAAATTGTCCCAATTTATCGATATCAAAAGTATATTTAAGGAAAAGAAAATATGAAAGTATTAAACATATAAGGACGTTGATAATTTACCAGTTAGGAAATTATATATTCATTCAGTTTTAATATACTTGTTCAAAAATTGGTCGGAACAAAATGTAACGATTGCTAATTATAACACAAGTTATAGTAACTCTTTAAATCTTATTGAATTGTTATCTAGAAAGACTGTGATTAAAAAACATTGCATTTATCTTGCACCAAGAATATTTAATTATTTTGTCACACAGTATAAAAATAGAAAAGTATCCATAGACATTCTTAAAGTCTTTATAAATAGCTACTGACAGGCCTGTAGTCAGGGGGAATGAAAGTTAGGGGGGGGGCTAAAGCACTCCCCTTAAATATTTGAAACATAAAAATTAAAAATTGACAACGTTATTTATAGGTGTAGTTTATTATTTTTGGAAAAACTAGAAGTGGGTTGTTCTCTCTCTCTGCGAAGCACTTTGTGGGAGGGGACCCACTGAACTGCTATTAAGAGACAGATGGCAGCCTCCGTCCAATACCATCCAGCGTGTTCTTTAACATGCACAGGGTATGGTTGAACGTTCCATCTGACGTACGGAAGATTTTCCTAGGCCATCGGTGTCGACTATTAACTGAGGAGATGACAGGGAGTTTTGCGGGGATAAATGTTAATTTTGGCCCAGGGGGGCCCGAACATAGAAGCTGCAGATTACGAGAATGGCGCGCTACTGACTGAGTCCTCCCCACCCCACTAAAGAAGTTGTAGCTTGTCAGGATATAAAAAAATGGGATGGCAGATCTCTTATTTTTAATCTATAGCCATGAAAGAATAAAATTGAAATAAGACACTAATCAACAAGAGACGAAATTATCGGACAATCTGCAAAAGTTTGTTTTTCAGAGCCGCTAGCAAGTTTTTTACTAAAACTGTTTCGAATACATATAAGCTAAAAAGGAACAAGCTTCACCAACAAATGTATCGATCATACTACTGTATGGGGTGTGTCAGATTCTTTTCAAAGGTATTAAAAAAAATCTAATAAAGTTAATTGAGCACCTCTTAAACAAATCTTGTATATGCGTCTGATCTTATCCTATTTGTCAATCTTCACGTTAGCATATACACCGAAGAGACAAAACATTATAACCAACTGTCTAATATGAGTTTGGTCCTCCACGTGCTGCCTCCACGTGCTGCTCTTATCCGGCAAGGTTGGACGCTATAAGATTTCTATAGGTGTCTTGTAGTATCTGGTACAGTCGCTCAAAAAAGTATCCGAACGCATTGATTGATTACAGAATTCAGAAAAAAATATCTCGCAACGATTTTTTTAGAAATTAGTGATCTGGCAACCATCGTGTCACGTGATCGTGATCGTGTCACGTGACACGAAGGTTGCCAGATCACCGATTTCTAAAAAAATCTTTGCGAGATATTTTTTCTGAATTCTGTAATCAATCATAGCCTTCGGATACTTTTTTCAGCGACTGTACCATCACGTTACCAGCAGATCTTTTAACTCTTGCAAATTACGGGGTTGAGCCGCCGCAGATCGGATATGCTGTTCGAGCACAAACCACAGATACTCGATTAGATCGATGTCTGGAGAATTTGGAAGCCAGGGCAATACTTGGAAGTCTTCCTCATGTTCCGCGAACTATTATCGGGCAGTGTGGCATGGCGCATTATCCTGCTGAAAGAAGGCACTACTAGAGCGGAATACCGTTGCCATGAAAAAATGTACCTGGTCTGCAATGATGTTTAGGTAGGTGGTAAATATCATAGTTTCCTGCACATGAATGACTGGACCCAGGGTTTCCCAGTAGAACATTGCCCAAAGCATTACACTTTCTTCACCGACTGGTTTTTGTCCCACGGTGCATCCTGGTGCCAACACTTCCACAGGTAAACGACGCACACCTTCCTGGCTGTCCACATGGTGCAACAGGAAACGAGATTCGTCGACCAGACGACCTTCTTCCAGTCATTCAAGGTCCAGTTTTGATGCTCGCGTGCCCAATGTATGCGCTTTCGACGGTGAACCGAGGTTAGCATGGGCACTCGGAGTGGCCTGCATCTACGCAGCCCCATTTCCAGCAGGGTTCGATGCACTCTGTGTTGTGACACATTACTCCCGTCATCAGCATTTAAATTAAGGGCGAGTTCCTCCACAATATCGCTTCTGTTGGCTCGTACCATACGGGATAACCTTCGCTCACCTCTAGTATCGATGAGTCGTGATCGGCCCACACCTTGCCGGTGGTTCGTGGTTTTTCCCTCCTCGGACCACTTTTTGAAGGTACTAATCACGGCTGACCGTGAGCACCCCACAAGTCTTCCGTCTCGGAAATGCTCTGACCCAGTCGTCTGGCCATTACAATTTGGCCTTTGTCGAACTCAGTTAAGTCCGCTGCCTTTCCCAGCTGAAGAACAAGAATAACACTGATTAACGGAGCTCAGTATCAGGTGTTATTTATACCGTTTCCTGACTTTCACACGCGCCGTCGTTTACCTGCAGGTTACTTCGATTTGCAAAGACGCGCTGGTCATAACGTTTTGGCTCTTCGGTGTATGATCCCATATGCCATTTCAGTAGTGTGACTGGGAATCGTTTCTGATTTTCAAATGGCTAAAATAGAATACCGAAATCATTTTTCTGTAGGTATCAATTGCAAAGTTAATATCAAAATTCATTGGTGGCCAAAATATATTTTTTCCCCACTCTCAAAATTTTCAGGTGGGCAGTAGCCCACAACCTTCTCACGTCACCTGTGAACAACACCATATAAATGCATTCCTAATCAATGTTTAATGCTGTATTCAAATCTTTGGCAATTACAGCCATCTTGAACAATACTGAATTACCTTTAATTTGGTTTTGACTTTTACTTTTAAAAATCAAGTTGTTTTGTGTTGGGTTGTTTTTTACCTTTTAGCGACTCTTTTTGCATACAATAGGCTAAATGGCCAGGTCACAAATACCCCCAAGCGCTCAGAGAAGGTTAGGAGAGAGGGACCACTGGACAGCTGTTAGGAGACAGATGGACGCCTCAAGTCATATCGATCCAGTATGTTCTTTAGCATACATATCAGGGCTGCACTTTAATATTGACGTCAAGTTTAAAAGCCCCAAAAAATTGCATAATCGAAACATATATTTGTCATTCTAAATGAAGTGGAACAATGAAAAATAGTATTAAAAACTACAATTTACACACAATCCGCATTCCTAAGCTACAACGTAGCTCATACGTAAATATAAGGTACGGCTTAATTACAGTAACTTATACAGCTTATAACATATATATTACGGCTTATAACAGTGTAAGATTGCATATTCTGGTGCAGAAGGTACAGCTTTCCTGCGAACGAGAGCACGATATTACGTCCTATCAGCCTTTCGAAATCCATCGGTGTTCACTTTCTTACCTAGGCAAGGTGAAGATTTAGATATGATTAGATGTATTCTAAGGAAACATGCCTATTCCTTAAAAACGTCGCAATTGTCCTATTTGAAAGATTCTTACTCTCAAAGGATGCCCAAGATGATTTTTTTTAAAAATAAATCTGGGAACTTTATCGTTGCTGTGGGCACTTTCGAATAATTTTGTTTCTGTTTCGGGACATTTATAGAATTCATTAATGTGCACATTTTTTTAGATCAGTTGATAATCTTATGCTGCATTAGATGATCTATAATAAAAAAATAATTAAGCATAATATTGAACACCATTAGCTAGGCACGCAGGCGAATATTTAGGGGGAGTACTTAGAGTGAACAGCATCATCTTTAAATCTTTGAATGCTCAGATTTGAAAAATGTAAAACGCCTTATTAACTAAAATTGTATAAATTGATACTAAAATAGTTGCAGCCTGTCAAAGTATAAAAAATGGGCATGGCCACTGTGGTGTAATTACCACCAGGGATGCCGATGACCCATCTCAAAGGAGGGCCCCCGAAAAGATCCTCCAGAGATGGGACACCCAAATGTTAGAATGTATATTTTTATAATTTTACTAAGTTTTTAATTTTTAATTTGAATGTTAAACTGAATTTAATTAATGTTTTTGTATAATGTTAATTTAATGTTTTTGTATGTTTGATTTTGATGTTTGATGTTGATTTGATGTTTGATATTAATGTTTATGTATGTTAATTAATGTTTTTGTATAAGTTACTTTTTGGGATATTAGTAAAATATTTAAGTCATTCTATACCTGGATTTTTTATCATTTTACCTGGGGTATGCGGTAAAATTTTTTTGAGTACGCCGTGATAGCTCAAACGTTGCTTGATATATGTTATATATATATATGTTTTATTTTATTCCCATTGTTATATTATAACTATAGTATTATCAATCTATACAAAGGGTACGCCAGTTACATACACATTTCCAGGAGGTGCGTGAAGCATAAAAGTTTGCGAACCACTGCTTTACACAATGAGCTAAATAGACAGGTCACAAGGACACCAAAGACTTGGAAGACGTTGAAGGAAGTAAGAAAAAAGTTCAGCTGTTAGGAGAGGGATCTTCTTTAAGCCGTCCAGCGTGTACTTTAAAGTGCACAGGAGACACCGATGTTTTTTACCATCGGTTTCTCCTTTATCATCGAGAGCAGGGTGGGGATTATTGAATATAACTCTCATTTCTGGATCCATTGAGATTCTGAACTTGGGAACTTCAGATTATGAAGGAGGAGCGCTACCGACTGAATCAATCCCTGTCCAGAAACCTGTGTGATACACATGGTGGCTCAGTGATATCGCATTGGTTCGCGATGGTCCGGATTTGAGTCACTGGATGACATGAATCTATCATAATTCTGTCATAATTTGCAGATAATCTAGTAGTTATGCGAGTCTGTTCATAAAAGTCTGTATACCAAAAAAAAAATATAAACACAATGCAATGAAGAATTCTGTAACGTTCTTCCTATTTGTTGAAAAAAATGACACATACTTTTTTTACTTTACTTTCTCGTAGTCAAAAAAAGATTATACTTTTACCGTGAAATACAACTGTGGATCCAATTTGGGAGGCGAAACTTTATATCTTGGATTGTAGAGACTATTATTTCCCAAGATAGACAGATACAGAAATAAAAAGAGACACTATTTTTTTTTTCATTTAGCTTGACTTACTCTCCTCCGACGGATGTGGCATTAAGATCTGTTTTCAAGAGTTCTTGTTAAAGATTACAGTCGGCGTTCTTCACATCATAGCGATGGCAGTGGACGGATCCTATCATTTACAAATGCTACTTAACTGTTAACATATCACGACAGGATATTTCCATTTTTATATTTTATTGTGTAAAATTATACGCTTTGTTTTGGTATATAACATTACTAATTTCTGTTTATTAAGTACTTTAGGTTGGGCTGATTTACATCTGAACACCATATTTTGCAGATTTGGGATAATTTATCCAGGTCTAAATAATCCGAATCACTTGGGCTAAATACTTGACAAGATATATTTAAACTTCCGCTTCAAATATGTTCTTTAACAAAAACAAAGTAAGACTTTCCTGCACATCGAGATACGGCCTGAGGTTCCGAGAGTTCGTCACATGACTTTCATGCTCATCGCGATACATCCGCGAGCTAGTGTTGCCCAGTCAGTAGCGCGCCTGACCCATAATATGCAGTTCTCAGGTCCGAATCCCAAACTGTGCCGCAATTGAAATTTATCTCCGCTAAATCCGTTCTTCTCTCGGTGAGAAAGGGGATATCGATGGGCTTAGAAAGGTCCATGGCCGTCGAATGGGACGCTAAGCCGTGTCTCAGTGTACGAGGGAGCCTGTGTACCGTACAGAACACTGTGTGTGGTCTTGTTTGAAAGTTTATAACTGTCTTTTAACAGCTATCAAATGGATCGTTGAAGATTTTATAAGCTTATCTACACCCTCTTTTTAACTGACAGTGGGATGGGAGTTAGCGGAAATAAATATCAGCGCTGGGGACAATTGTGAATCGAACCTACGACTGCAGATTTAAATTCTGGTGCTCTACCGATTCCGTTCCCACGCTGAAGGGAGAAACAATTTTGTTAATAACTGCCTGTTAATATTCCATAACTAAAGACTGGTGACTCTCACAACGATATGAATTGGTCGAATTTCCAAAATTGAGGGAAGTAGTGTAGAAGGGTGAGGATCGAGAGAACATATACTAGGGGGTTAGATTGGAAATCACTTGGTTGAATGTTAGCAGGATGAAAACTTCGTCTTAGGTTCCTATTTAACTTTTGCAGATAGCAGGTAATTACACTGGATACAATTAATAGGAGATACCTCCACATAAGGGAATTAATTCTCCACTTACTCACCAGAGTTATTGAGACACCTGTCGCATATCTCACCGAATTCTTGGTGACAAGAAAATACAAAATCATCGTGCAGCCATGGGCTACGAAGATTCTACTAGATTGTGTAATTTTGATCTCTAGAGATGTCTGTTCTGAGCTGCAGCTGATGCATTTGGCCACTGTATCCAATTCCAGCACGGTTCTATTTGACGTATTAAACTGTAGCCCATCGCATCCTAGATCTCCCTTTTCCTTGAGCATTTAGGTACATTGTTCATAACCCTATTCGCCAATCTGCATTTATGCATACGATAAGCATGGCCAAACCATGTTTATCGTATGCAAATACATAAACCAGTCTAGTGCGTATAAATGGTCAACACCAGGACTCTGTGAAGTTGTCCACTTCTCAGCAGGGTTGAAAAAGAAAAAAAGTGACCATAGATGACTAGATCAGAAAGCCAAACTGATCTGGGAGTCATCCCCTTACTTTCCGTTCCAGAAGAGAATATTACTTTTGAAAAGTCAAATATTAGGTGCAAGGCTTGGCCGATTCTGTGCATCGTCACTGGATATTGGTCCACAGCTCTCCTTCCAGTGTATGCCTAACGATCATTTATTGACCAGATATAGGTACTGAGTTGGGTTGTTTTAGGGTTGTTTTACCTCTGAGCGGCACTTTTTTGCGCACCATGGGCTAAATGGCCAGGCCACAAGGACCCTGAAGGCTCAGCGAAGGTTGGGGGAGGGGACCCACTGGAACAGCTGTTGGGAGACAGATGGTAGCCTCCCATCAAGGCCATCCAGAGTGTTCTTTAACGTGCACAGCGTATGGCTCTCCCGCACACGGGACCACGGCTTAACGTCCCATCCGACGGACGGCGGCCTTTTCAAGCCCATCGGTTTCCCCTACTGACCGTGGGCAGGGTGGGGAAATTTTGCGGTAGGTACTGAGTAGAAACATGCAAACATTTTCATGATATCTCGATAGAAAATCCCATTCAGAGCGCAATAACTACTTCAATATGATTTTTATTGAAATATATATATGGATATAAATTAAAGATATCAATCAAATCTATATAAATCTCAATTTTAAACAATATTTTTACAGTATTCAAAAACGTTATGAATGGTGAAACTTTTGACTACAAAAAAGACCCCAAAATTTAATTAAACTTTAGAGCAGGTTAAGAGATTAGAGATAATAGTTGTTAAAAACTGTTTAAATTAATTTTAGAGTCAGTGTTTTGTAGAAATTGTATATAATGAGCAAATATGTTCAAAAACGAGATTTAGATAGATTCGATTGAGATGTATAATTTATCTTTAGATATATTTCTCATTAGAAATCACATTGAAGAAATTATTGAGATCCGAATGTGATCATTTTATTGAGAATATATGGAACTGTTTACATTTTTTCTGACCAATACCTGTACTTCTTCAGCTCCTTAAACAAGCGAAAATCCAATGGCCACAACTCGATTGTAACAATGGCAACGACACTGTAAGCATGTTAACAACACCGAGTGAAGAGAACAAATACCCATCACCGAATGGAGGTAGGGGCGGGGGTGGCTCAGTCGGTAGCGCGCCAGGCTCGTAATCTGTAGTTCCCAGGTTCGAGTCCCAGCTGGGTCAGCGTTGAGATTTATCTCTGCAAAATTCCCCGCCCTGCCCACGGTCAGTAGGAGACACCGATGGGCTTGAAAAGGCCGCCGTCCGTCGGATGGGACGTTAAGCCGTGGTCCCGTGTGCGGGAGAGCCATACCCTGTGCACGTTAAAGAACACGCTGGATGGCCTTGACGGGAGGCTACCATCTGTCTCCCAACAGCTGTTCCAGTGGGTCCCCTCCCCCAACCTTCTCTGAGCCTTCGGGGTCCATGTGACCTGGCCATTTAGCCCATGGTGTGCAAAAAAGTGCCGCTCAGAGGTGAAACAACCCAACCCAACTCACCAAATGGAGGAGAACATCATTTACTATAATCACACGACCATTTTTAATTATTCATTAAGCATTATTTCCTCCCAAGTTGATAGAGCATTCGAGCCATATTGTGAATAAGATATAGATGAAATTCCATCGGTGCTTGCAGAAACCGGAGTTACTGCTCAGATCTCCATCTTCCGATACGTGCTAAATTTTCATGTCATCAATTACTTCGAATTTACACTGTCAGAGGATACTAAAAGATAAATTTTTTAAAAAAATTTTGAAAACTTTATTAGCTCCCACTAACGGTGCAAAAAGTGGTAATGCGAAAATTTCAAACGAATATTCTAAACGATTTTTTTATTTCAGAAATCTTAAATTTTGGTGGTGGAGTGTGATGGTGAAGAAGTTTACATCAGTGGTGATGATTTTCCCTTTACCCCCAGGATGCAAGGAAACGCATCCTAATATTTTAAAAGATAATTGAAAAATTTCCTTTAGGGTTTTATGAGTTTTAATAAAATATTACTATTTTCGAAATCATCCATTACTTGAAATTTCCATTCTTAGAGGATGCTAAATACCGAAAATGAAAAACTTAATTCTTTTCGATGGAGCTGGAAACTAGTGCTAAAAGGGGCTGGGGTGACTCAGTCGGTAGCGCCAGGCTCGTAATCGACTAGTTCCCAGGTTCGAGTCCCAGCTGGGTCAGCGTTGAATATTAATCTTCGAATAACTCCCCGCCCTACTCACGGTTAGTAGGGGACATCGATGGGCTTAGAAAGGCCACCATCCGTCGGAAGGGACGTTAGGCCTTGGCCTCGTAAGCGGGAGGCCATACCCTATGCATGTTAAATAATACTCTGGATGGCCTTGACGTGGGGCTACCATCTGTCTCCCAACAGCTGTTTCAGTGGGTCCCCTCCTCCAACCTTCTCTGAGCCTTCGGGGTTCTTGTGACCTGGCCATTTAGCCCGTTGTGTGCAAAAAACGTGCCGCTTAGAGGTAAAACAACCCAACTAGTACTAAAATAAAAACTGAAATATAAATTTTTTAAAGTGACTTATTTAGCATACTAAAAGCTACATCAAAAAAATATCAAAACCATTATATATCGGACGATTTTTTTTTCTAAAAAAAGTGTGTTTGTTTTTAAAAGATAGGTGATTATTTCGTGATATTTTTTTTAGTAACATTGTTTCATAACAGCATATTCTTTGCTGCGCCAAGAGCAGCGCAAAAATAATTATTACGAAACAATTCGGTGAACGATGTGCGTAATTTTGTGTGTGTGTGTGTAATAACAATAATATTCTCCTGAATGAGACATGCTAAAAATGAGACATGCTAGAAATAGACAAAACAACTGTATATCAACACATCCGGTTACCTAATGTTGAAGTTATGAGTAAGATTACTCGATGAACGTTGTGTTATTTGACCTCAGAGCAGTACTGTTTTTTTTTTCTCCATAAAATGGGCTAAAAGGTCTAATCACAAGGATCCAGAAGCTCAGAGAAGATTGAGGAAGAGGGCTTACTGAACAGCTGTAAGGAGACAGGCGGACCTCCCGTCAAGGTCATCCAGTGTGTTCTTTACAACCCACATGTGGTGACTCTCCTGCGCATGAGACCACGGCTTAACATTCCTTCTGATAGATGGTAGTCTTTCTAAGACCATAGGTGCTCCCTTTCTTACCAAGGGCAGAGTGGAGTTGTTTGCTTGGTGTTCTCTAAGCCGCACCTTTTTGTACACAAAGGTCACAAAGACTCCAAAAATCCCAGAGAAGGTTGAGTAAGGGAGCCACTGGAACAGCTGTTAGAATACAGATGGAAGGCTCCCGCCAAGGCCATCTAGTGTGTTCTTTAACGTGCACAGGGTACGGAACCACGGCTTTATGTCCCATGCGACTGATGGCGATCTTTCCAAGTTAATCGATGTCAATTTCTCACCGTGGGTAAGGTTTCAGTGTTAGCAGTGATAAATCTCAACACTAGCTCAGTTTGGACTCGAACCTGGGAACTTCAAATTACGTTCCTTGTACGCTACCGATAGAGCCATCGGTAGCCTCACTCAATAAAAGAACCACAATCTGGAAACAAAGTGAACCTTCACAGAGTAGAGGAAATTACTCAATGATGTACAACACTTATCATTCAGTTATGCAACAGTAGACGGATGTTCCAATGCATTTTCCCCTTGTTGCATGTACTAGATCGTAATAACTTGGCACTCAGACCACTCTCCATTGTTTTAACTTACGAACCACAGTTAGTCTTCAGTCCCCTCCATCAGTTGATCAGTTAATCATTCCTCAACAAAAACGTCTTTTTGACGATCTTTGAACGATATTCTTAAAAGAGGAAAATAATTTATCATCTTCTAAAAGTTCAAACACTGGGATGAAACTGAGAACCATCAGAGAAGACGTAGAGATAAAAAGAAAAGAATAAATTACATTTAAGATGGCTTATGATGCTAATGCCCAGTGACAGCGTTCTGGCAGTGATAAATTAGTTCGTGTACTTCGTCGGTGAAATTTGGCGTTGCTGCATTTTAAACGTTGACGGTGATGGAGGAAAACCAGTGAGGAGAATCTACGATGGCTGAGGGATAGTTATTTGCGAATGTTCTTTATTTTTAAGTCGTCATCCATATTATCGGTAGTTTTTTTAATTAACATTTGGCGAAATTTCTATTTGCATGGGGTTTTTCCGTGAAGAGTGTTTAAATGAAGCTCGTCCAATCCGCAGCTCATAAAAAATAATCAGTATACTGAATCTGATTATTTCTTCCAATTTTTTGGTGCATAACTAAATGATTTTGCCGATTTATAGTACTCATTAAAAATGTATATATATTTAATATAATATTTTTCTTCTTAATGGAAAAAATAATTGAAATTCCTAATTGAAAAGGGAATTTTCTCTTCTGCTCTTTAGGGTTGTTTTACCTCTCTGGGACTTGAACCTGGGAACTACAGATTACGAGCCTGGCGCGCTACCGACTGAGCCACCTCCGCCCCCATGGTACGGGACTACGGCTTTACATTTCATGCGACTGATGGCGACCTTTCCAAGCTCATCGGCGTCCCTTATTGACCGAGGGCTGGGAGTTTTGCGAAGATAAATCTCAACGCTGATACTTGAACCTGGGAACTGCAGATTACGAACCTGACGCGCTACCGATTGATTACCCTCGCCCCACTGCACTTTAAGAATATAATATTTTCCTAGTGCTTCTTCATTTAGTTTAGGTTGGACGGTCCTGATTTAATTCCTATTCAGAGTCCCTTGTTTGGTGTTCGTGATTGGCTGGAATGTTTTCAGTTTCTTAGCGCAAGGGACAACTGTAGAGATTGTCGGGAGACTACAAGACAATTTGTTGACGATTCAACAGTTCTCAGATATCATAGGTCAACTACCCATCAATCGCATATGAATAAACCAATGATAATCTGGAACGATCAAAGCGTCAACTACGCAGTCTCATAGTCTCCAAAGTTTCCCACCACGCTACTGTAGATAACCCCTTAAGCTATGTTTCAAAATGAACTAAATTGCTAGGTTACAAAGCACCCATAAGTCAGTAGAGCAGTATGGAAAAATTTCGAATAATAATAATATGAATGTAAAAAAAAAACTTTATGAATGTCTATTATTAAATTATATTTTTTTTTTACCTTCCCTGACTGAATTCCAAATCTTATTGTACGTTTTGGAAAAAAATGGATGTAGTAGTTTTTTCTTCTGAGTATAAAAAATGTTTGAGAATATGGCAATTTTTACTTACCTTCCCGCCACTCCTACAGGTACAACAACGTAATGTTGAGACTTGAAATACGTTTGCTAAAGTAATCCACTTAAGTACCTTTGCACCTACAGAGGCTAAATTATTAAAGATAAAAGTTGAAAAATAGAATTTTAACCAGATTGTGCCCATTTTTAACCACTGTGCAGTGGCGGCAGGGGGTACGAATAGACCGCCCGCAACTTCTGCGTTGCCGGGGGGAGGGAGGACGGTTAGGAAGACACGGTTTTTATTTATTTTTATTTTATTTTATTTCTTTTTCTTTTTCAAAATTTATGGGAAAACTTGATATACAACTATTTAAAGGAATAATACGAATTTTTTTCCTGTAGCTTTGAACGAGTTACAACTGAGCGTGTAAAATCAGGGAATTAAGTCGGGTTGTGAACGATCAGCGTCGTTTTCGTTCCTAGAAATTCCTCTCCCTGTGGTCCAAAACTCATGGTCTCAAAAAGTCTTTATGTAGTTTCTAGGGAATAAAATGTAGACAACATTACTAGCTTTTGAGGAACTGTTCTATAGGTATTTACTATGTATACAAAACAAAGTTAATCGTTTGAAATCCAAAACGCGCACATTTGTATTGAAAAAGAATCTACAAGTGTAACAATGAAAAAGAAACTGTGGTACTACGAGACACTCGATGAAACAGAATTTACAAGTGTAACAATGAAAAAGAAACTGTGGTACTACGAGACACTCGATGAAACAGAATCTACACGTATAACAATGAAAACGAGATTGTGGTACTGCGAGACACTCGATGAACATAATCTACACGTGCAAGAATGAAAACGAGACGGTGTACTACGAGACACTCGATCAAACAGAATCTACACATGCAACAATGAATACGAGACTGTGGTATTGCGGAGACACTCGATGAAACATAATCTACACGTGTAACAATGAAAACGAGACTGGTACAATCGCTCAAAAAAGTATCCGAACACTATGGTTGATTACATAATTCAGAAAAAATATCTGGCAACGATTTTTTTAGAAATTAGTGATCTGGTCAGATCTGTCAGAGGTCTGAAAGTCCTGTTAATTCATTACATTATAGAGAATGTCTGTGAGGAAAGCGAACCTCAGCAGAGAGACAAGAAACACCCATGGTTTATCTAGAGCTGGAATCTAGATCCCTTTGATGAGCATGTGTATGTTTGCTAGATGGAATATTGGCGGGAACTATTCTGCCCTCCACACCTGTTTGGTCCAGTCGTGTTATTACAGCACCACCACACGAACACTGCTTGCAGCCTTCTGTGGTAAAGGGAGTATAGTCACTATAGCAGTGTAAAAAGAGGGTTAAGATGTTTTGTTTTACTCTGAGAGACACTTTCTGCACACAATAGGCTAAATAGCCTGATCATAAGAGCCCCAAAATCTTGGAGAAGGTAGGAGGAAGTGGATCCACTGGACAGCTGTTAGGAGACAGATGGGAGTCTCCCGTGAAGGCCATTCAACGTGTTCTTTAGCGTGCTCTCCGGCACTTCGTACGGCTCTCCTGCACAAGAATCACGGGTAGGGTAATCTGACATTTTGTACAGGTTTCCCAATTTTTTAAATGTTTTATAAGAGAGGTAACGTCATTTAAGTTTGCAAATGGATTTTCCAAGTTCTAAACTTGACTGTTAAACAACAGAAGAATATGGTTTATGAATATTTAAGGCGTCATTTCAGCTTAAGATTACAGATGAGATGTAAGTGGTAGTGGCTCTTTAAACAGTTATTATTAATCACGAGTGCTCTACTGATTAGAATTCTTGGTTACAAATGGGATTTGATTTTTTATTCCTGATTAAGGCATTTATGCATGTTGTGAATGTCATGACATGTCTCAGTTAAATAGGCAGTGTAATATGAAAAGGTTATATCCGGATTTACTGCGAGATTCCGTGTCAATGGCACCTGTTGATGTTGCAATATTGATTCTGTATTTAGTCTAGTACAAAGGTTCCCAATGGTAGCCTTTTTGTTATTTTGGGAAATATGTCAAAGTGTTTTTCTGTGGAAATACGTTAAATGGGAGATATTGAATACTTCTTAGAATAACGTAGCCTTCCAAGAAAGGTGGGCGTTGGAAAAATAAAAGGAAGAGTCAAACCCAAAACGTTTGGGAACAACTGTTCTATCACATCCACACTATTCCATCATTGGGCCATCAACCATTTCTACTCACATGAACATGGGAGTCAAGCACAATTTTCCATCAGTGTATGGGGCGGGGGTGGCTCAGTCGGTAGTGCGCCAGGCTCGTAATCTGTAGTTCCCAGGTTCGAGTCCCAGCTGGGTCAGCGTTGGGATTTATCTACGCAAACATTCCCCGCCCTGCCCACGGTCAGTAGGGGACACCGATGGGCTTGGAAAGGCCGCCGTCCGTCGGATGGGACGTTAAGCCGTGGTCCCGTGTGCGGGAGAGCCATACCCTGTGCACGTTAAAGAACACGCTGGATGGCCTTGATGGGAGACTATCATCTGTCTCCCAACAGCTGTTCCAGTGGGTCCCCTCCCCAACCTTCTCTGAGCCTTCGGGGGTCCATGTGACCTGGCCATTTAGCCCATGGTGTGCAAAAAAGTGCCGCTCAGAGGTAAAACAACCCAACCCATCAGTGTATTGTGTGGTATTTGGAGTGATTGCTTAATGTTGATGCATTAATGGAGTCAATATTTAAGAAGGTGTATTGAATGGCCAACATTACTTGGTTCTGTTCCAAACTGTACGATGAATTTGTTAGACGAGAAACCACTGTAATCAGAGAAGTTCTTGTGGTTGAAAAATTACGGCTCCTCTCCTCACTGCCTACGAATTGTACCACAATGTTGAACTGTGTATTCAACCATCAAATGAAAGGTATCGGGGGCCATATGAAATGGTCGCTGATATCCTAGTGATGTCAAAATGGAATTTTTTCTGTGGGGCTATCTCAAGACTCGTGCTTTTGCAACACCAAAGGACAGCCAAGATGATCTCTTGCGTAAGTATCGTGTTGCAAATAATCTTCCCCACAGTGTTGGATAGCGTTGACGGTAGCTTAACCTTTTGACATCGGTGCTGGAAAGCTAGATTTTTTATTTCTTTAAAAAAATATCCCCTGCAAAGTAATGTTTTATTTCTACCCCTTAGTGCAGTGTCTCGCAAACTTTTTTACTCTGCGGCACACTGAATCTAATTTTTTTTACGCGGCACACTGAATCTAATTTTTTTTACGCGGCACACTGAATCTAATTTTTTTTACGCGGCACACTGAATCTAATTTTTTTTACGCGGCACACTGAATCTAATTTTTTTTACGCGGCACACTGAATCTAATTTTTTTACGCGGCACACTGAATCTAATTTTTTTTACGCGGCACACTTAATCTAATTTTTTTACGCGGCACACTGAATCTAATTTTTTTTACGCGGCACACTGAATCTAATTTTTTTTACGCGGCACACTGAATCTAATTTTTTTTTTCGCGGCACACCTAAAAGAGAATTTTTGATGGTTACGTAAAAAGAGGAAAATTGAAGTTTCGTTAAATGCATTTTATTTAAAATAAATATAATAATAAATATATTTAATCATAACTCGGTGTTTGTTTTAAATATTTTTCAGTTCTATTGCTTGAAATAATCAAAAATTAATACCAAAATTTGGAAAAAGCTTGATAAATACTTACAAGATCCCAGTTGATAAAATCTGAAAGATTTTTATTAAATCACGTCGATAACAGAAGTCAAGTCAAAATGAAATCTTTGGAATATCTAGTGTCAATTTGAAAATCTCTCGCCGCACACTTGGAATCTCTCGCGGCACACTTGGAATCTCTCGCGACACACTACTGTGCCGCGGCACACTTGGAATCTCTCGCGGCACACAGTTTGCGAGACACTGCCTTAGTGCAAAACGATCTCCAGCCATTCTTGTTCTGCATGTGACCATCAATCGTCCTTGTATAAAAATCCTCAAATGCAGGTGAAGTGATTGATGTTTTGCTATAATCTAATTGCAGTAGAATGGTGGGAAAGAGTAGATTTCTGACTGTTTGGGACACTTGTCACTTGCCAGTAAACCAACCCTTCAACCTCCCGCTTTTTAAGACAGCAATGAACTGTCACTGATTGGTGTAGTAAAACCTATGTACATACTTATGCTATGTATATCACAACCGTTTTTCCGTTAATCAACGATGTGGATCATATGCTGTTGTCTCAACGGAAGGTTAATGAAATGCAAACAAGAGTGTCTTGTGACTGACTGTGGGAATGTCGAGCACAGTCTTATTTAAGGTGCAGACCTCGTGTAATGTACTGGGTTCTAACAAGTTTTCTTCACCTAGCATCGGATCTACATGAAATGTTTATTCCATCGCCAACTTGTTATGGTATATTTGGGTGGTTGTTTTACCTCTGAGCGGCACTTTTTTGCACACCATGGGCTAAATGGTCAGGTCACATGAACCCCCGAAGGCTCAGAGAAGGTTGGAGAGTGGACCCACTGGAACAGCTGTTGGGAGACAGATGGTAGTCTCCCATCAAGGCCATCCAGCGTGTTCTTTAACGTGCACAGGGTATGGCTCTCCCGCACACGGGGCCACGGCTTAACGTCCCATCCGACGGACGGCGGCCTTTCCAAGCCCATCGGTGTCCCCTACTGACCGTGGGCAGGGCGGGGAATTTTTGCGGAGATAAATCTCAACGCTGACCCAGCTGGGACTCGAACCTGGGAACTACAGATTACGAGCCTGGCGCGCTACCGACTAAGCCACCCCTGCCCCTGTTATGGTATAGATGTCATCCCAAGTACACTTCATGTCTAGCTTGTATTTAGTAAACCTTAGTGCGAGAATTTTTCAAATGCATTTTGATATGTTTAGTAAGTGTTGTGTGGTCTGCTTTGCATCGGGGCGGGGATGGCTCAGTCGGTAGCGCGCCAGGCTCGTAATCTGTACTTCCCAGGTTCGAGTCCCAGCTGGGTCAGCGTTGAGATTTATCTCCGCAAAATTACCCGCCCTGCCCACGGTCAGTAGGGGACACCGATGGGCTTGGAAAGGCCGCCGTCCGTCGGATTGGACGTTAAGCCGTGGCCCCGTGTGTGGAAGAGCCATACGCTGTGCACGTTAAAGAACACGCTAGATGGCCTTGACGGGAGGCTACCATCTGTCTCCCAACAGCTGTTCCAGTGGGTCCCCTCCCCCAATCTTCTCTGAACCTTCGGGGTCCATGTGACCTGGCCATTTAGCCCATGGTGTGCAAAAAAGTGCCGCTCAGAGGTAAAACAACCCAACCTGCTTTGCATCTGTGATGTACCGATAGCTTCATTTAAGGAACATTACTTTTTCCTTCGATATATCAGCTACTTTTCAAAGTATCAGGTTCATTTTAGCTTCGACGCATTCAAGAGCTTTCATGTTGCCTGCATAAACGTAGAGTGGAAGCGAATTTTGTGATCGCGAGAGTATAACCATAACCGTAGCTCGGAGAGTGATTTTTCTGCTGCATTCTCGATATGTCAGATTAAGATGAAGCTTTGTGCTCAGACATAAATCACTAAAATACATCGAACAGCAAAAACATTATGATGACCTGACTAATATGATGTTGTTCCTTCACATGCCACCAAAACAGCTTTTACCCCGGCGAGGTATGGACGCTACAAATCTTCTAAAGGTGTTTTGTGGTATCTGGTACCAACACGTTACCAGCAGATCTTTTAACTCTTGTAAGTTACGTGGTTGAGCAGATCGGATATACTGTTCTAACACAAACCACAGATGCTCGATCGGATTGCTATCTGGGGAATTTGGGGCGCGAAACTCGCTCCACTTTTATCAACTTAAAGCTATTTGCCTCCCCCCAAGATATGGCTCTTAAAATAATCTTTTCTAATATTTCATTTCTTCTTTTATTTCCACAAAAAATTTACTAATCCAGGGGAGGGCTGACTCTTCCCCGGCTTAAGAATAGGCGAGGGCAGAGAAGGTTGGGGGAAGAGGACCCACTGGACAGCTCTTAGGAGACAGATGGTAGTGTTCATCCAGCATGTTCTTTAATGTGCACAGAATATGTCTCTCCTGCACGTGGAACTAAATCTCAACGCTGTCACAGGGAGTGACTCGAACCTGAGAACTACAGAATACATCTGGCGCGCTAACGACTGAGCCACCCCCGCCCCGCTCATTTCTGGGATCCAATCCGATCCTTCATATAGTGCTTCGACAAGCCAACTTCAGTTTTGAGGTTAAAATAAACTTTTTTTTTAAATATTTCATCATTCTTTTATTTTCATGAGAAATATGCTTAAGCCTGGGGGAGGGCCCGCTGCAGAAGTCTCATACCCTGGTAGGTATGGCTCTGTGTCACTTTATTATGTCACTGATGATTACGTATAATCAGACCCATATCTTTGGGGAGGGAAACAAGGAGTCATGTTCCCCCTCCCCCTTTGAGAATGATAATAAGGATAATGGAGTCAAATGTCATTGAACTTGTGCATATTTCAGTCCTACTAGCACTTTTGGATTGGATTGGATTGTTTTACCTCTGAGCGGCACTTTTTTGCACACCATGGGCTAAATGGCCAGGTCACATCGACCCCGAAGGCTCAGAGAAGGTTGGGGGAGGGGACCCACTGGAACAGCAGTTGGGAGACAGATGGTAGCCTCCTGTAAAGGCTATCCAGCGTGTTCTTTAACGTGCACAAGGTATGGCTCTCCCGCACACGGTGCCGCGCCTTAACGTCCCATCCGACGGACGGCGGCCTTTTCAAGCCCATCGGTGTCCCCTACTGACCCTGGGCAGGGCGGGGAAATTTTGCGGAGATAAATCTCAACGCTGACCCAGCTGGGACTCGAACCTGGGAAGTACAGATTACGAGCCTGGTGCGCTACTGACTGAGCCACCCCCGCCAGCACTTTTGTCAACGGAAATTTTTAAAAACCTTTAAGATGAAGGGGAAAATGCTATAGTGCAATGGAAAGCCAGTCTCTTGCCCTTCCCTCTTTATTTTTTTCTATATTCTGGCCTGCGTACGATAGCCGTATTCTTTCTGCGGTTTTTTCGCTGTTTTCACCACCAAGCGAATGCATCACTGGTGTCGTAACCAAGGTGGTGCCTGAATTAGTAGCAGTCAGCAACCAATTAGAGAGTAGCACGATTTAAATGACAAGAGAACCGTTAGGAGTGGAGAATTATTATATAAACCCCTATAACAATATGCAAAATAGAAGTATTGCGTTCAGTCAGTGGAACGCTGAAATTGGCCGTGTCTGTAAATGTTGCAGGTCTCTAAGCATTGGAAATCAGGCATAGAAAAGTAATCATGGGTAAAGGCAGTGTAAGTGAGTTTGATCGTTGCCAGATATTAAGTGCGAGGAAGGCAGTTGTTGAATCACCGCAACTGCTGAACTGTTGGGATTTCCATGTCAGACTGTCGCACATGTGTACCAAAGAGGAAAGCCCATGGAAATAGCAGCCAGGCTTCTTGGTAAGGACTCGATGAGGTGTTGAAAACACGGAAGTGGTATTGCCGCCCATTGTTCTCATTTCTGATACGCTAAATAGAATCACAGAAGTTCCCCCAATCCCACACAAGAGTTTTCATACAAGAAAATGCGCTACTATTTCAGAAATTGCTGTTTCTATGGGCTTTCCTTTTCGGTACACACGTTGATGGGAGGGTGTGTGTGTGTGTGAATGGTGTAAACCACACGAAGCGATGGACCCAGCTTGCGAAGTTGGGGTCATACAGGCAGGTGGAGACGGTGTAACAGTTTGGGGTGCGTTCCATGGGCTTCCTTACATGAAAAACGATAAAACTTCCAACCAGCGGGAGAAATGTAGATGTAAACGTACAACTGAATCTCGAGGTGAGCGCATATTGTCCCGCATCATTACAAGGAAATACATGGTTACCGTGGAGCAGATAAAATCGGAATTGAATGAATGTACATCCACAAGTTTATGCAAAAATACTATTCGTCGTATTATTAAAAAATAGGCTATGTCAGTAGATGCCCATATCATATCCCCTTGTTGACTGCAAGCCACCGCAAGATTGGGTTGCAGTTTGCAAAGGCTTATCGCAATTGCAATGCGAGAAGGACTGAAAACACGTCATCTGGTCTGACGAATCCCGGTTTCAACTCCATCACGTTGATGGGAAAGTGTGTGTGTGTGTGGCGTAAACCACACGAAGCGAAGGACCCAGCTTGCGAAGTTAGGGTCATACAGGCAGGTGGAGACGGTGTAACAGTTTGGGGTGCGTTTCCATGGGCTTCCTTTGGGACCCTCGTACACATCGAGACTTCCGTCATCGGTAGCTCAAGATATGGGAATATCCTCGCTGACCATCTACATGCGTTCGTAAATGATTCCCTTTTTGCACTATGACGCCATCTATCAACAGGACAACGCCACACCCATACTTCCCGAATGGCGATCAATTGGCTCTAGGAGCTTTCAAGCGAGTTTACCACACTCCAAATGGCCCCATCTATCGCCGGACCTCTACCACATTGAGAATTTGTGGAACGAATTGAAAAGATCTGTTCGAGCCCACCAACCCTCACCGGCAACTGTGGATGCTCTACGACAGACAAACCTCGCTTCATGGGCGACAATACCACTTCCGTGTTTTCAACACCTCATCGAGTCCTTACCAAGAAGCCTGGCTGCTGTTTTGAGGGCAAAAGGTTGAGCAATAGGTTATTAGGCAAGTGTATATAATAATTTGTCCATTCAATATATTTCTTATTGCTTTGACCACGTCATTTGTCGGTTTGTGTGTTTGCCAAAAGAGTTGTTCCACCATATCTTTCGAATGCGACGGGCAAACTTAACGATTTATGTGTCAAACGAAAGCTTATGACGCCGGAACTGTCATAAGCAATAGAAAATTTATCCCAATGCTTTCTTCCCTCCTAAAAAGGGGAAATATCAAAAAAAGATTATTCCGCTATATCTTCGGAACGCGAGGGTCGAAAGTACTGAGCTATGAGTCAAATGACTTGTGACATGAAGAATGTTGCAGGTTATAAAAATTCCCCCCCCCCATGCTTTCTTCTCTCCCTAAATAAGCGGAAGATATGTTAAGAATTTTTTTTTATTCTATCTTTCGAACGCAAGGGAACTATCTTACGAGTTATGTGTACCGTCGTAGACTAATTCGAATTATGCCACCACCATTCTCTTCCCCCCTCAAAGAAGAAGGTGATGAAAGGATGATGATCCTATTTCACGGGATTGACTTTAACGAGTTATATCTCAAATTAAAGCTTCTCCCCAATGTTACGGTCTACCTCACACACCACTCCTTCCCTTCCCAAAATAAAGGGTGAGCGAAAATGAAGTCGATCTTTATGATTTATGTGTGAAATGAAAGCTCCTGAAGGAAGGTACTTTAAGTGACAAAAGAAGAAGAAACATAAATTTAAAAGATTAAAATTTATCTACTTCATAAAAATTGGAAAATGAACCTAAAGCATATCGATGGTGGAATCAGTCGCTGGATTCGTATTCACTACAAAGGGAAATAGGACGCCGATTTACCTACTCAATAAGTCTGCCTATCTTCCTTTGAAGTGAATACGAATTCATTGACTGATTACATCACCGATATGCTTTAGTTTTATTGTCTACTTTTTAGAGCGCATGTAGGATGATGGGCATTTATTTACACTTTTTCATTTAGATTTTAGTATTTTTACTAAGTTCGATTATTGGGACGAGGAATGATTTGCACATTCAAACGGAATTTTTGCTAGCATCTATGAAAATACGTCCAAAGTCCGAAAAATCTAGCTTTGCCTCTTATATTTCAAAAAGTTTAACTGGCATGGTGGTTAGGGAGCTACATAACTATTGTTACAGCAGTCATATTTTTGTGTTTTTATATTAGATGGTAAGTGATGCATAGGTCAAGCAATTTTTGAATTAGTAGCGCATTTTCTTGTATGAAAACTCTTCTGTGGGATTGGAGGAACTTCTGTTTCTATGTAGCGTATCAGAAAAGAGAACAATAATCAGCCGAGGCATACGGTTTACGATACGTTTTGACGAGCACTAACAGTTGGCCAGGCCTGCAAAAACTCCGGCCCGCACAAAAATTGGAAAAAAATTAATTTCTGGCTTTTAAAAATTTTGAATAGTATCATACAACTAGCACCATCGTCACTGAAACCGAATGTTCAGTAGTCATTTCCGAGTTGGGTTATTTTTAACTCTGAACGACTCTTTTTTTGCACGCAGTGGGCTAAATAGCCAGGTCACAAGAACCTCAAAAGCACCAGAGAAAATTTAGGGAAGAGGAACCACTGGACAGCTGTTAGGAGACAGATGGTAGCCTCCCGTCAAAGCCATCCAGCGTATTCTCTAATGTGCACAGAGTATATCTCTCCTGCACGCGGAACTAAATCTCAACGCTGGAACAGGGGGTGACTCGAACCTGGGAACTACAGATTACGAGTTTGACACGCTATTGACTGAGCTACCCCCACCCTGCCCATTTCTGGGATACTTCGACAAGGCGAATTCAGAGATAAATCAAAAGGTGCGAGATTTATTAGATTTACTGTCCAGTGAATAACTAATGCATATCTCGGCATGCTCTTTCAAGTGGCATGCAGAATATGCTAAAAAATGCCACATGCAATCTATAATGCAGTGCAAAAGCTTTCAAGGAGATGGCATGTCGCCACTAAAAGAATAAGGGGAAGAAATGGAAAGCAGTACGGAAACGGTTGCTGAATCCTGTGTCTTAAAGTTGAGAACTACCACTGTTTAGTGATATGTGATATTCCAGTCACACTGTACCAAAATAATTTACAATCGCAATTGTTGTAGAAGATGATGCTGGATTAAGTCTCTTTAATTAGGGAAAGGATTTTTTAATGAGGAAGGAGGGGAAAATGCCACTGGTGTTGTTCAAATTTTTGGAATATATGAAATTGATAACCCACTGATAAATCGATGATATTTAGTACGATAAGAATGATATTAATTTTCTAAATAAATTCAAAAATGTGCGAGATCTATTTGACGGTGACTAACTAGAGTTAGAAAGTCATTTTTCTTATTACAAAATTTTGTACAAAAGATTCTTTAATATGAGAGCTAGACCATTTTCATAACGTTGTTACAAACTTTGGTAAAATTGAAATTGATACCATTTAGTACGATAAGATGTGATATAAATTTTGTGAATAATTATAAAAATAGGCAAGATCTATTTATCAGTGACCAACTGAGTTAGGAAGTTTGAAAAATGAAAGTGTGTTTAGTGTTAAGTGATATCTGTTAAACGGCACAAAAATAAGTTTCAATCACTGTTGCTACAGATTGTGTTGTTGGGTTGTTTTTCCTCTGAGCGGCACTTTTTTATACACCATGGGCTAAATGGTCAGGTCACATGGACCCCGAATGCTCAGAGAAGGTTGGGAGAGGGGACCCACTGGAACAGCTGTTGGGAGACAGATGGTAGCCTCCCGTGAAGGCCATCCAGCATGTTCTTTATCGTGCACAGGGTATGACTCTCTCCCCTACACGGGGTCACATCTTAACGTCTCATCCGACGGACGGCGGCCTTTCCAAGCCCATCGGTGTCCCCTACTAACCGTGGGCAGGGCGTGGAATTTTGCGGAGATAAATCTCAACGCTGACCCAGCTAGGACTCTAACCTGGGAATTGTAGATTACGAGACTGGCGCGCTACCGACTGAGACATCCCCATCCCTGCAGATTGTGAGGCTGAATTAAAACAAGCCTCCTTACTAGAGAAAAGCTTTAAAAAAGTGATTCTTTAATTTGAGATAAAGTCATTTTCGTGAAGTTTCAAACCTTGGGAACATGTAAAATTGATAACACGTCTAATCGTATCAATGTCAACTGTCTCTTTTTTTCCTTTCCGTGTTCAAAAAAAAAAAAATCAGAGGTGTTATTATTTGCTTCAGCTGTGTTTCGTACACATCATGTAATGGAAAAGTAATCATCGGGCAGCTATCCTGTTTTGTTAATGAGGTAAAGCCATATGAAAGTGGACGGAAAATACGGAAACCTCCGGAATATGTAAATTGGTTGAAAGCGTTGAGGGAGAGAACTGATGGCATATTTTTGGTGATGAAGTAAATAGGCAGAAAGAAGTAGAGTCACTCAACCATGAGGGATATTTTATTTGTATATCCACGATAGGTTTTCATATAAAAACAGCTATCAGATCAGTCCTTGTGTGCAGCTTGATTGATGATGTTACAAGAAACCTTTACCGAGGGGCTGTCCACTAAGTGCATCAGCCTAGAAAATGGATGAGGTATTTGCTCCGCATCCTTTCCAAGCCTATAAAGATTCTCTAGAGGATGCGAAGAGAATTTTCTTTAATAGTACAGTTATTTATTATACAAGATTGATTTCTTTTTAATCTCTCTTTAATATATTGTTTTTCTTAATAATTCTTATAAGATCAACCTCTGATGCTATGCAGGAAATAAATGGTTTCATCAACATACTCAATAATTCCGACTAAATTGCGAACAAGTACAATATAACATTCTCTTAATCTTCTTTAGGCATAACGATTTGTTTCAGAAAATAAAGTAAAACAGTTTCGGTTTTATATTTTTCTGGACCAGGCAACTGTAAATGCATCAAAAACAATTAATGGCCTTTATTTATGTTCTTACAGTTAATTCTCCTAATATTTCTCTGAATTGGTTTAATGCTTTTGCTTTAAACTGAAAATAATAGTAATACAATTAATGGATATATATATATATAAATCAGTTCAATATATATATAAAGTTATATATAATTATTTGACAACATATCAATCTTGATGTATATATATATGTTGAATAGAGTTAATGAGACTCTTAAGAATCATATATATATATATATATAAATATATATGATTTATATATATATATATATAAATGAGTTCAATATATATATGAAGTTATATATAATTATTTGACGACATATCAATCTTTATGTATATATATATATATTGAATAAATATTTATTGAACTGATTTAAATATAAATATTGAATACATATATGTCGAACTTATTTTTAAACCAATATTAATATTTTATATATATTAATAATTTCATGTATAAATATTCCTTATATTTGAACTGTTATATGTCGTTATTAATAATTTTATTAGAAAGTAAGCTTATTATTTCCATTTCATTTAATATGATAAATGACATCATCTTTGAGTCGTTACCAATAATAAGGATTTATATTATCAACTACGTTGTTAAAATAATTATCACTATTTCTTTTATTTTGGGATAAGAAAATTTTTCTATCAATAATAATATTAAAGAGAAAGCAATCACTCAATAAATGATATCTATACACGACAGACTTGAAAAAATTCTTGTGGTATTTCCCACAAAGTAATATCGTTCTGTAATCAAATCATTGACGATAAAAAAAGAAAACGCTCCCAACTAAACAATTATTTTATTGTAACTTGAATTTTACTGAAGGCTATTTGCATAATCTGTTAAAACGTCAAAGTTAAATCCATGCTCCAAGTTATAATCAATACATTCTGAATATAATTGCATTTTTAAACGAATTGTTTCGGAAAATATTTCGATGAAGGTAAACTGATTGATATGAAAAGGAAGTTATCACTCTTAGTTTAAAGTCGATATCAGATTTAGGAGAAAAATTGTCTTGGGATGGGTGGCATATGAAAAGACGATCTCCTTATAATACGTCAGATGCTGCTATCCGGTGGTCGTGGGTTTATATCCCACACAGCTCAAAATGTTTTTCTTCTAAATTTGATATCGATTAACATCGATATGAAATTTAGAAGAAAATCATCGATATCGAAATTTATTACATTTATTAAGTGGTTCAAATGATTCATATTTTATCTTATTTTAGATTCAGAGCTGCTTTAATACGTTTACAAATGCATCAAGTTCTAACTTACTTGTTTCTCTATCAGTAATTAATCAGGGACTGATCTAGGGTAGAAGGGAGAAAGAGAGCCCCCCCCCCCCCCTCCCCCGCAGCCTTCTTCCCTTCTCCACCCATTTAACGACTTCCAAAGAGGAAAAGTGTAACATATTTGAGTCTAATGGGAGATGGAAATTGGGATGCTTAAGTCTGTGATTTGAGAGGATTTCGCAGAAAAATATAGGTTATTGAAGACCTCGATGTTTTTCTGATTTCGATGAAAAAGGGGGATTTACAATCTCAACCCTTTGAGCACTCCACGGCCACACACACAGAGAGAGACCTGGATAATTTTATAACCAGAATGAAGGAGACAAAGATACAAAAAACGAAAAGGAAGAAATGCATTTGCAGATAAAATAATTTCGAAAGTAGAATGGTGTTTTGGTCCGTTGTGGTTCAACTCAGTTCTTAGACTCATTTTTTCTGAAATAGGACCTCCCATTAACATTTCTTTTGAACATTGTGTTTCTTTGAATAACTTTAGGCCGTTTTCATTTTCCATGTTCAACAAAAATCTCTTATTCTATTGTTCTTTTGGTATTTTCGTTTCTTTGTTCTCGACAATAACTTTGCTAACGATTGCATACATCGGTCTAATTTCTGCTAAATAAAATGTTTACATGATACCTTTGATAAAGAACACGGTTCTCTTCTGATTCGTAAAGTAGGAGTAGGAGAGGTTTAGTTATACGAAAATATAATAGGCTAATTTATTTAATAGTACAGAGGAGCTGAGATTGATGTGTTGAGAAGAAAGGCTGGACAAAGATACGAAAATAATTACCTTTAGTGCTGAAGCTCTGAAAGACCTGGAAATAGCCACAGCTTATTGTGATAGATTTTTGTAGTTATTATGACGAACGTGATTTGCTTACAACTTGGTTGAGGAAACAAGTCTTAAAATCAACTTAGTCAGAAGAGGAAAAAGATAGTGTGACTTGAATGAAAGACAATGCGGTTTTTTTTCCTAAATAAAGTTGTGTAAAGACAATGAATCAAAATCATAGTAGTCTTAATAGAGAGCGTTGCAGGAATTTAATAGATGTTTAAGATATCGGTTCGGTAGAATCATTTTACTTCTGAACTGCACTTTTTTGCACACAGTGGATCAAATGGTCAGGTCACAAAGACATCAAAAGCTCAGAGTTAGTTAGGACGGGTTGTTTTACCTCTGAACGGCACTTTTTTGCACATAACGGGCTAAATGACCTGGTTACAAAGACCCCAAGGCCTCTGAGATTGTTGGGGGAATGGGACCCACTGAACAGCTGTTAGGAGACAGGTGGAATCCTCCAGTCGAAGCCACCCTGGTGTTCTTTATCATGCACAGGTTTTGGTTATCCTCTATATACGGATTACAGCTTAACGTCCCATCCAATGCGACAGCCTTTTCAAGCTCATCGGAGTTCCCTTGCTAGCCGTGGACAAGGTGGGAGTTAGCAGAGATATATCTTAACACTGACACAGGTCTAACACCCCCCACCCCCCACTGAGCGCTTCAATATCGTAAACGTTCTTAGAAAGTCTCTGACTCCCCCCCTCCCGTTGAGGACTTGAAAATCTTATCCTTTCTAAGAAGTCTCTAAAACCACTCCTTGAGGGTTTGAATATCGTACATTTTTTAAGATAGTCGGTAGCATGCCAGGCTCGTAATCTGCACTTCCCAGGTTTGAGTAGCACCTGGGCCAGCACTGAATTTTATCGCTGCAAAACTCCTCGTCCTGCCCTCATTCAATAGGGGACACCGACGGACTTCGGAAGGCCACCGTCCGTCTAATGAGAAGCTTAGCACCATTGCACAGTGAGGAGCACAGCAAGGACCTTCCACACTAAGGAGGAGAACCAACTCCTGCGCAAATTAAAGAACATGCTGGATGGCCTTGACAAGAAGTGTCTCTTAATAGCTAATAATTCCCCACAATTCCAAGCCATTGGTGTCCCCTTCCCCCAACTTTCTCCGACTCCTCTCGTGGTCCTGGTGACTTGGTCATTTGACCCATTGTGTGCAAAACAACAACAACAACAACAAAGAGGTGCACAGAAGTAAAGCAACCCAACTCTGAAATCGCATTCTCCCCCCCCCCCCTCCTTTGAAGGTTTAAATGTCGAATTTTTCTAAGCGAGTCTCTGAAAATTAGAGACTCAAGAAGCCCTGTACTCACACACACTAAAATGTTCTCAATATGCTGCTGCAACCTGCAGTATACAACTCAAATATCTGTAACATTTAAAGAGAGTGCATTCCCCAATTCCAAATAACGTCATGATGTTATCAAGTGGATGTGAGTTCTTATTCCACCCTGCTAAAAACAATTGCTCTGTAAATTCGATAATCGATCTAAGACTGACTTCACTACCTTTTCGACTGAATCCAAAACGAGAGATTTACTAAGTAAACTTTTATTGATATATATATATCTATATTTCAAACCAGTAGCTCTTCCGATTTTTAGTAAAGGACAGAAAACTTAGAAATTAATTTGTAGTTGTTTGCATTAAGTGGCAAAGCAGATTTCGTTTAAATATATTATTTAAAGGATTCGATAGTTTTTTGAAAATGTGTTTTTTAAGTATATTTATAGATTTTTATCACATTTACGAATAGCTTCCTTGGAATTATGTTTCAATATTCTTCTTAAAACGAATGTATCTGCATTAAAATGTACTTTACTGCAGCGCTAGGGGCGTGGGTGGCTCAGTCGGTAGCGAGCCAGGCTCATAATCTGCAGTTCCCAGGTTCGAGTCCCAGTTAAATCAGCGTTGAGATTCGTCTCCGCCTTGCCCACAATCAGTACACCGATGGGCTTGGAAAGGCTGCCGTCCGTCGAATGGGACGATAATCCGTGATCTGTGTGCATACCTTGTGCACGTTAAGGAACAGCTGGATGACCTTGACGAGAGGCTACCATCTGTCTCTCAACAGCTGTTCCAGTGGGTCCCCTCCCCCCAACCTTCTTTGAGCCTTCGGTATCCATGTTCCCTGGCCATTTAAGCCCATGGTTTGTAAAAAAGTACCGCTCAGAGGTAAAACAACCCAACGCTGTTTCTGTGTCAGTTTAGCGGGCGGTTGTGGCTCTGCAGCAATTGTTCATTTCCCTTACAATGAATCGATTTTGAAGCAACTCTATCGCATAACGTGACAAAATATTATTTTGGGCTTAGAGCCTTGATTATTCAACACTGAATCTGTTGTTTAACAAATTATTATGTAATGTGACTCAACAAGCTGTAATAAACAGTGGATAACTGATAAATAGCGAAACTGTTTCGTGATTTGCCAAGTGTTAATTTAACAATACAGACAGATCGCAGCTGATGAACGCAACCTCGATGAATGTTCATAACATGGATTGATATTGGCTATACATGAGCATCAATTGGGAGGTGGGAAAATAGGGGAAGTTGTCCCCAATCTCATAGGAAAAATTGTTTATAAGGAATAACACAACATGCGAAATATTAATGTTGATGTTCCATAACACTGTTCCTTAACTGATTTTTAAAGTTTGCTTTTGTTTTTGGAAGTACATCTTTTATATTTTTAGATTAATGTGAAAAAAACATTTGTGACATGTACATTCGTTCAAAAAAGCATCCAAACATTGTGGTTGATTACTGAATTCAGAAAAAATATCTGGCAACGATTTTTTTAGAAATTAGCTTCGTGTCACGTGACACGAAGGTTGCCAGAACACTAATTTCTGAAAAGATCGTTGCCAGATATTTTTTCTGAATTCTGTAATCAATCATAGTGTTCGGATACATTTTTGAGCGACTATATTTTCAATAATAAGTTTCAAATTTTTCATTTGAATTTTTCATTTCTTTCGGTATCGTGCCAGGCTCGTCATCTGCAGTTTCCAGGTTCGAGTCCTAACTGTGTCAGCGTTGAGATTTCTCTTCGCTAACCGCACCCTGCCCTTGGTCAGTACTGGACACTTATGGGCTTGAAAAGGTCACCTCCATTGGAAGAAACCTAAAGCCGTTTATCCGGGTGCAAGAGAACCGTATTCTGTGCACGTTAACGAACACGCTGAATGTCCTTCACGGGAGACTACCATCTGTCTCATAACAGCTGTCACGTGGGTCCCCTTCTATCAACCTTCTCTGGAGCTCACTAGGTCCTTGGGACCTGACCATTTAGCCCAATATGAAAACAAAATGGGCTGCTCAAAGGTAAAACAGCACAACCCTTTTTCATTTTGTTTTCGGGTATCTTTAGTTGTGTTATAGTATGATATTTATGTATGCAGACCCGTATCTAGAAAAGAATAAAGAGAAAGACAAGAATCTCAGTCGAGCCGGCGATTAGCGCTTCCCATGTCAAAAAATTGTGGGTTGGGTTGTTTTACCTCTGAGCGGCACTTTTTTGCACACCATGGGCTAAATGGCCAGGTCACATGGACCCCGAAGACTCAGAGAAGGTTGGGAGAGGGTACCCACTGGAACAGCTGTTGGGAGACAGATGGTAGCCTCCCGTCAAGGCCATCCAGCGTGTTCTTTAAGTGCACAGGGTATGGCTCTCCCGCACACGGGGCCACGGCTTAACGTCCCATCCGACGGACGGCGGCCTTTCCAAGCCCATCGGTGTCCCCTACTGACCGTGGGTAGGGCAGGGAATTTTTGCGGAGATAAATCTCAACGCTGACCCAGCTGGGACTCGAACCTGGGAACTACAGATTACGAGCCTGGCGCGCTACCGACTGAGCCACCCCCGCCCCTCAAAAAATTGTGGAGTTCCCCAAGGAGGTGTTCCCAGTCCATTGCTCTTAAATATCTTGCTCTGCGACCTTCTTTCCCTGCTGAACAATTAGTCTAAGATGCAATCCAAAATTAGTCTCAGGCATCACACCAGGTCAGGATCTAGGGAACAAATCAAATGAGTGGGAGGGAGAACTAAATAACCCTGGAGAAAATAACAGGGAGAGAGGCTAGAGACTCAATTTCCATTGAAGTGTAATATTTTTCCTTCCTTTTTACAGATCTTTAAATGAAAAATGCATGGAATATATATATCAATTTAATAATGCATAATTACTGTTTTCACAGCTGGGTTCATTAATAGACTGCTCAACCCAATATTTCTATTTTGAAACATAGATTTGTTTTTATCCCTTCCCCTGAAAACATTTCTGCCGACGCCCATGTCCCTAAAAGTAACAATATTAAATTCACTGATGAATTATTCGTTATCCATTCAAAGACTAAAAAAGTTTTGTTGTGTACAAAGCTTCCTGTACATGAATTTAATTGGTTCCAAATAATATAGAGTGCTTTGCAAATTCGAAGAACAAATATTAATTGAAGCAGAAGTTTTTATTTTAGTTCCAATCATCAGTAGTAGTCAAAATATTTAAATTTTCTGAAGTCGTTTATGTTTATTAGTTTTCAGACGCGATATTTAGGGGGGGGGGGGAATTCTGCTAACTTCGAAATCTGAGCATCCGCACAAGGATTAAAAATGCTCAGAATGCTGTCACCGAATAAAATACTATCCAATAGCATCCTTCTACTGCTTTATATTTAAATTATATAAATATAACTATAATTTAAATATAAAGAGTGGAAGGATCCTGTTTGGATAATATTTTCGCACACTATAATATATCTATTCGTCTCAAGATTGATAAAAGTATCTATATGTTATTAAAAGAAAGCAAGAAACTTAAGTAAAATCGAAACGTATATCTCTTCTTGCGAGTACGGGATACTCGTTTTCAAAAAGAATGAAGTTTTTTCATTTACTGACTCTTGTACTTTTTAACAGGGGTAATACGAACTAACGGATGATTGGAAAAATGCAGATTTCGTTCTACTGTATTACTATACAGTAGAACGTCCTGAATTCGGAACATTTTCATATTGCACATTTCAAATTTTTTGTAACCTATTCCGCTATGGCCAGAGCAAGATTTTCAGGACCAATGGTGATATTCAGGAGAAAACGTTAACTCACCGCTTCACATCAAAATTCACGAATTCTAGAACCAGTTTGCAGACATCCAATCAAAACACATCCAATTGTCGGCTGACTCATACATGTTGGTACATTTACAGAATAAAGTCGTGGCGGGGTGGCTCAGTCGGTAGCGCGCCAGGTTCGTAATCTGTAGTTCCCAGGTTCGAGTCCCAGCTGGGTTAGCGTTGAGATTTATCTCCGCAAAATTCCCCGCCCTGCCCACGGTCAGTAGGGGACACCGATGGGCTTGGAAAGGCCGCCGTCCGTCGGGTGGGACGTTAAACTGTGGCCCCGTGTGTGGTAGAGCCATACCCTGTGCACGTTAAAGAACATGCTGGATGGCCTTGACGGGAGGCTACTATCTGTCTCCCAACAGCTGTTCCAGTGGGTCCCCTCCTCCAACCTTCTCTGAGCCTTAGGGGTCCATGCGACCTGGCCATTTAGCCCATTGTGTGCAAAATAAGTGCCACTCAGAGGTAAAACAACCCAACCCAACGGAATAAAGTAGGCGATACAGAAAGTTAAAATGTACTTCAAACAACCAGAGTTTTCTAAAATCCGGCTCGTGCTGTCTCGAGGGTGTAGGATTTATGAGGTTCTACTGGCTACTGGTTAAAGGGACCTAGGTTCGAGCCCGGGTAACGCATGGATATTGGTGTTGTCTTTCTGCTGAGATCTACTCTATGGCATATTAAATTGACAAGATATTGTCAGACTTCTGTGGTAAGTAGCTTCTTGAGATGTAATTTAATTTTTTTTTCGTAATACAGTAAATTCTCAACATTCACGATAGTTACATTTCTCTAAACTTTCGCCAATGTGGAATTAGGAGATGTTGAGACCATAATTCAATTAAAAATGGGGATTTTCCATGATTCGACGAAAGGTAATATCTGAGAAGAGTAGAGAAGTAAATACGTGAGTACACAGAGAAAAATCAATAAATAATGATCTGGTTATGCCACTTGTTCATTCCCAGCTATGAGCATTTCAATTGTGATTTCATCTACCCCTGAAGACTTGTGTAGTTTGGTAATAAACTATCACAGGAAAAGTCCTGTAGACAAGGAAAACTTTAAAAAATGAGTTGCAAAAAATGGTTGTCCTGACTGAGATTCGAACCCAGGTCTCCCAGAAGCATCCTCAGTGGTCTTGTTTGTTAAGACGCCCGGCATGCTTCTGGGAGACATGGGTTCGAATCCCAGTCAGGACAACGAATTTTTTTTTCAACTCATTTTCTCAGAGAAGGTTTGCGGGAGGGGAACCCACTGGACTGCTGTTAGGAGACAGATGGTAGCCTATCGTCAAGGCCATCCAGAATGTTCTTAAAGTGCATAAGGCATGTCTCTCCCACACACGGGGCCAAGGATTTGCGTTCCATCCGATGGACGGCGACATTTCGAAGCCATTAGTGTCCCCTAGTGACAGAAGGCAGGATGTGGAGTTTTGCAGAGATAATCTCAACGCCTGACCAAGCTGGGACTCGAACCTGGGAACTACAAACTACGAACCTGGCGTATTACCGACTGAATCACCCTCCCCCTCCTTTTAGAAAACGTTTATAATTCGCATAACGTATAAATATCCTGCTATTTTTTGCAATACAGTGTATGTGTTAACAAATTTTCGCATGTTGAGACGTAAATTATTAATGAATGAAAGACTAAGATTTTATTGATGAAAAAGGGTTGGGTTGTTTTACCTCGGAGTGGCACTTTTTTTTGCACACAATGGTCTGAATAGCCAGGTCACAAAGACTCCTAAGGCTCAGAGAAGGTTGAGGGGACGGGACTCATTGGAACATCTGTTAGGAAACAGATGATAGTCTTCCGTCAAGGCCATCCAGCGAGTTCTTTAATGTTGCACAGGGTATGGCTCTCCCGCACACGAGCCATGACTAAACGTGTCATCCTACCGACGGCGGCCGTTCCAAGCCTATCCGTGTCCCCTACTGACCGAGGGCAGAGCGGGGAGTTTTCAGGAGAAAAATCTCAACGCTAACCCAGCTAGGACTCGAACCTGGGAACTGCAAATTACGAGCCTGACGCGTTACCGACTGCGCCACCCCCTCCCTATTGATGAAACAGAAACAGATATTGTGAAATAACTTTTTCGGTTCTTTTTATGTAACAGTACATAATTTAAATAATATTGCTTAATTTTCACGCAAACACACATACAAATGATTTCTCAATAGTGCGCTTGTTATATAATAAACCAGATTAGCCAATTTTCCTCACATTTTCGAAGGGCTACAAGCACTACATATGAGTTCGTTTTGCTATCTGCGCCGGTACATTTCCCTCTATTGCTAGTAATGGCGGGTAGAATAATATTCCCAACATCGTAGCAGCATTCCACTGTAATACAATATCTGTAAGCAATTTTTCATCATAGATGTTGCTCCTTTTGGCATTAATGGGATTAGTAATGGGCTCTTCATCTCTTAGAAACATTTGAGGGTGAAATTACACGACCTTATTGACTAGAATTACACTGGACACACCTGACGCGAAGACTTGAAAGCAAACACTAAATTCTTAATCTGGAATTGGTGTTCATAAATCTCTGGTCGTAATTTAGACAAAAGTTGTTTAGTTGAGTATTTTCAAGAGATTTTGGTATTTACGTATCCTTTTAAAAGAGATGTAAGATTATTTAATTAGTATGTTGTCAAAGACTCCTGTAAACTTTATCCTCAAGTAGGGAATATGAGATAATAATAAATGTAATAAATATGAGTAAACTGATCTTAATTATTTGCTGTGAGATGATTCTTTTTTCATATGTTTTACTAAATCGTATTTTATCATCTGTTGTGAAATAATATCATTTAAAAACTGCTGTTAAATTACATTTACTATCTGTTGTGAAATAACATAGTTTACTACGTATTATTTTTTACCGCATGTTATTAAATAGCATCATTTATCTATCATCTGTTGCGAAAAACATCTATCTGTTGTGAAATAATATCACTTACCATCTGTTAATCTAATCAATAATAATCAATTATCAGCTTATTGAAATAACATCATTTACAACTATTGTGAAATAACAGCATTTACCAACTGTTGTGAAAGAACATCATTTGCCAACTGTTGTGAAAGAGCATCATTTACCAACTATTGCGAAATAACATCATTTACCAACTGTTGTGAAAGAACATCATTTGCCAACCGTTGTGAAAGAACATCATTTACCAACTATTGCGAAATAACATCATTTACCAACTGTTGTGAAAGAACATCATTTAAATTGTTGTGAAATAACATACTTTACCATCTGTTGCAACAAGTACCTTAGTGAATCTTTCTTTATCATCTATATTGAAACAGCTGTTAGATAAATGTGTAATGTGTTTTTTCACTTTCATTAGATGCTGGTTTATGACACTCTTCTCTCTTTAGCAAATCGTCATTGGCCATCTCTTATGAGGTAATGTTTAATTTATTTTAATGAGTAGGTTACTTATCTTATGAGAGTTAATGCTTTTATTTGAACAAGTCACCATTCATCTTCTGTTGTGAGATAGTTCTTTTTAATCATTTCAATAAATCGTCTTTAATAATCTGTTTTGAGAATGCTTTTAATTCTTTTTTTTAAAAAAAAACCATCATTCATCATCTCTGGAGAAATAATATTTTAATGCACTTTAACAAATCATCATTCATCAGTTGTTCAGATATATGTCTTGATTAAATTTAACAAATCATTGATCATCATCATCTATTTTGAGATGATGCTTTTAATTCATTTTAATAAGTCGCCATTCATCACTGTTGAGAATTATGTTTTCATCTTCAGGTCATCATCTATTGTGCGATAACGTTTTTGATTAGTTTCAATAAATCGTCAATCATCATCTGCTGTAAGATAACCCGTTTAATTAACTTTAATAAATCATCAGATACTATATAAGTTGTTGTGAATTAATGCTTTCAATTCATTTTAATAAATCATCATTCTTCATCTGTCGAGAAATATAGTTTACTTCATTTTAATAAATCGACATTCATCATCTACTGTGAGCTATATCGTGAGATTATATTTATTAGTAAATTCGTTATTTGTAACTTTAACACAGGGCTTGTGCTGAATGTTTAAGGTAGCTGAATGCTTTACGTTGCGTGATACGTACAGTACACGAACGTTGCGTCGTGTACTGTACACGAAGGTTGCCAGATCACTAATTTCTAAAAAAATCGACGCCAGATATTTTTTCTGAATTCTTTAATCAACCATAGTGTTCGGATATTTTTTGAGCAACTATACAGTTAATATATAAAGACATTTGCGTTTATTTCGCTGATAACATTAAAATTACTTTTTTTCCGAACAGATGTGAATAATATATGCTATACTTGTTTTGGAAGCATAGACTCCACTTAGAATATGATGTATATTTTTCAAAAATATTTAATGCAACTGTAATTTTCATATTAGTAATTGACTTGTTTTACTGATAAAATTGGCTTATGAATTTCTTGTAAGATTCGTTGTATAACATTTACACATTCGAATACTCCGGTTATTCTTCAGTGTGTTCGGTAGATTATTAAAAAGGAATATATAACTTCAAAAGAATATGAACAGTTAACAATTCACCTATGATAAAATTTAGACATCATTTTAAAACTTCTTGAAACGGAAAAAGGTTTTACGAATTTTCAAAATTTCAATTTGAATTTAAATTAAAGAATGAAAAGGAAATATCTTCATCGAAACTGATGTTTTGGAGAGAAATACTACATCTGGTGAATGTGGTCAACTGACTTGTTAAAGTAAGAATTTTCATTTCTTTATATTTAAATTTTGCAAATTTAAATGCAGTTGCATATCTAAATGGAAACTATTATTTAATCAGCCAAAACTCTGGGGGAAAACTGAAAGTAAGATTTCAATTGAAATCGTATTCTTTTGATTGAAATTAATAGATATGAAAGCAGAAAGATTTTGAATTTAATGATTGAGTTGTACTGAAAGAAAATTAATTTTGTTGCGAAAATGTTAAAGAACAGACAATTTATATACTGTTGTTCTTATTATGAGGTCCACTAAAAGCCTGGAACCATCTTATTTTAGTAAAGTTTTCGATATGACGATTACTGTATACGTTTTAATCGACTTTTGAGACAATTTCTTGATTCGTAACGGTGTTTATTACCTAGAAATTTCAGTAACTCCTTTGATATTGAAGTCATATATTTGAATTTCAAGATTGAGTTTGACTTGATTTATATTTTTAATTTACTTTCATTCTCTTCATAATACCTTTAGAATTTATCAAACTGAAGTTGTAAATGATGTAATTTATTTTTTTACATTCCACTCCAGAGCTCTTTCAACAGTTTTGTCCTGATTACAACTTTTTCTACACAATGAGAGAAATCCATTTCCGAAAATATGATTTGATTTAAGTATAAATGTATGTATTAACAAATTTGGACGTACTGTAGGACTTTTGCCAGAAACGAACAAGCAAATAAATGTATAAATTGTTTTAAAATTTAGCAGAATACTTCTCTTATATATCAGTGCTACTTATAAGTTTTAGGTTGTACAGCTTAATACTAAAATTAAATTTTCCAAAGTGCAACTGATTGGTATTCAGATACCGAAACTCTACAGTTTTAAAATTTAGCAGAATAGCAGTCTTACATATCAATACTAGTTTGAAAAATTTCAGTTTTAGAATAAGAATATATTTTATGATAAGAAAATTAAACTTTCTAAAGTGATATTTAGTATTTAGATATCCGGTTCTATACTGTTTCAGAATTTAGCAACTTTAGTTTTTATGACTTAATAAAGAATTAAATTCTGAAAAGTGTAATTATTTGGTATTTAGATATACAATTCTACAGGGTACATAACAAATTTACAATAATTTATATACTGTTTTAGTATTTATCAGAATACTAGTCTTATATATCAGTGCTACTTTTAAATTTTAATTTTTGAGAGTTAATAAAATAATTTAATTTTGCAAAGTGTAATTATTTGATATTTAAATATCTAAATTCTACAGTGTTTTAGAATTTATAGACTCTTTTAGAATTTAGCAGAATACAAGTCGTATTATCAGTGCCACTTCTAAATTTTAAGTTTTAAATCTTAATAAGAAAATAAAATTTTCCAAAGTGTAACTGACTGGAATTCAAATACTCCAATTCTATATTGATTGTTTCCCAGCATTTAGTCTTTTTCTCTTTATGAGTATCGGCAACTAGAATAATGTGACATCAAAAATAATTTTGGTTGAATTTAAATACGAACAAGGTTGGTTAGTTTGTTTTTACATGGTTCTTTAGCAAAAACGGATGAGGGCTTAGATTTATATCATACCAAAAATTACGAGAATTCAAGAGAAAACTCTTATTTATTATAATTTCTATTGTTTGATAATAATTTCAATAATCTAAGCAGAAAAAAATGTTACGTATAGCCAAAAAAAAACAAATATCATATATTTGCAAGTTGTTCATCTGAAAGAACAGATTCAGCATAGAATTGCATTTGAAGCATCTGTTGGAACAAAAGAATTAAAATTTTAACTCAGTGCATAAAATCTTGTATAAATCCATTACTTTGCACCAAAAATGCCTAAAACGTTCAGGTTTATGCTGTATTATATATTAAATTAAGAATGTTTATTTTGAAAAATGGTTAAACTAATGTTTTTCATACGTATTGCATTTGCCATTTCATACACATACATAAGTACATTTTTACGACATGTCGTATTTTAGAAAAAGCACTAAACATGAATTTATTATTATCATTAGAATATGTCCTACAGCAATATTAAAAAAACTATATTAAAACAATAGTTATAAAGATTTATTTTCTTTGGAAAATAATGTAACTTTTTTAATAGGGAATTTAGGTAAGGTCTTCTAGAGTGTAAGATATAGAAAAAAAAGTCACAAACCTGTTGTTTTTACAAAAAATTAAAATAGAACAACCACATCATATTATTCGTAGAAATCCAAAAATATTAATAATTGAATTTTTTTTTATAAAAATACCTAATTGCTTTTGTAATTTATGAAGGCACAGCTAAAGGAAAAGATCAATACAAAGACAATAGTACAAAACATTTGGGTAAAAATCAGTTATATAATTTAAATGCAAAAATCTTAAATTTTATTCTTTTCAAAGAAAACGTAAACATTTTTTACTTCCATAAAAATATTAAATTAAAGTTATTTATATTTTATATTCAAAAGAAACAAATTATTTCATGACTCATTACTCTCATGTGAATCAAAGGAGTTTGGCAAGAGAATTATTCTTTCTTCAACTTACTAAACTCAAAAATATGTGCATACTGCACATAATTCAAATCTATTTCTTACTAATTTGAACTATGAATTGTTTGAACATTTTTAATTTTTTTAGCTGGCCGTAGCAAAATCTAAGTTAAATGAAGGGGAAAAAACGTAGAAAAATTTAATCTTTTAATAACATTTCGATTAATAATTGTAATATTTAATGATACTTTATTTAACAGATTAGCAGAGTTTTCAATGGAAAGTATATTGAATCAACCAAAGAAAAAAACTTGATTTAATAAAAAATAGTTAATCTTCAGGTCTCATTTAGATAATTAAGCGGGCCGACAAGCATCAGAGGTGTCTTATATAATTGCTTCTTAAGAGTAATTCAAAACTAATTTAATCAAGAATTTAATATGTTTACAATACCATGAAACTGTTATTGATTGTACTTTTCAGTTCCTTTTTGCTGATGCTGTAGCGAACAACCCCACGTGACATAGATGATTTCTAGTAGATCTGCAGCAACAAATGCCTTGGTTGTTGCCAAGAGATGGCGCTACGGAAGCACCCGGACAGCTCTATAGCCAGAGCTGTCATGCGAATAATACTAGTGTTGCCAGATTTATCATTTCCGAATGCTTGCTGTGGCTCTTCGGTAGAATAAACCATACGGACAACTGGAATAATGGCAGTGAGAAAATCAGTAACTTTCAAATATAGTTACGACTGTTTCCAAGTGCAACCCTGAGACATTTGGTTATTAGTAATTAATTCAGTGGTGGCAAAAGTAACAGCGTATATATTTTGTCATTAGTACAACTGTATCGATATTTACAGCTTTTTTGAGCAGTGAGTTTTAATTTCAGTAATTGTGTTCAAAATATCGAGTAGTGATTTTTATTTTCTTTATGTGTATTCAATTTCGTGAGTAGCGAATTTTATTTCATTGAAGTGTATTTAAAATCGTGTGTAGCAAATTTTATTTCCTATAAGTGTATTCAGAATCGTGAATAGGAAATTTTTTTTCTTCAAATGTATTCATAATCGTGAGTGGTGAATTTTATTTTGTATCGGTGTATTCGAAATCGTATGTATTGAATTTTGATTTCCATAAATGTATTCATAATAGTGAGTAGTGAATTTTATTTTCTGTTATTGTATTCAAAATGGTGAGCGGTGAATTTTATTTTCTTAAAGTGTATTCAGAATCGTGAAAAATGAATTTTCTTTTAGTGTATTCAAAATCGCGAGTAGTTAATTTTATTTCCTATTAATATATTCAAAATCGTTTCATGTGATAATATTACTATTTGCTTCAAAAAATATTATAATTGGCCTTATGAGTGAATTCCATTCCTGACAGTACTTTTTATAGTAGCTTTATAACCATGCATCTTTAAATAGAAAATTGCATCTTTATTTAGAAACCACTGCTATAACTTCAGATTTTGAACCCTTGAAGAAACAGAGTAGCAACCTCCACGTATACGAATTCAACATAATGAAACTTTTTACATGATAAATATTTTTTAAATAATAAGATATAATTTTTTATGAAGTAAAAACAATAATTTCAGTTTTAAAATATTTCATATGATTATCAATACCAGATCTAGGTGTGTGTGTTTAGGGGATAACTCAGACAGCTGGAGATAATAATTCGAAAGGAGACGAAAACTTGTTAATTGTATATAATGTTTTCCTTAATAGCTGTCTAAATGTTATCAGAATGTCATTGGTTCGTACCTCACCCTGCTTAAGACAATGTTTCCTCTAAATCTGATATCGATGTGAAACTAAAAGTGATTACTTACATATATCATTTTAATTTAAAAGGCCACTAGATTAGAGGGAAAAATATCTTTTTCACTCTTTGTCAACCACAGTTTAAATATATATATTATATATTAAATTTCCTTTCAAGCAGCTGCTTTCCAGAGAGGTTTGACAAAAGTTTCTCAGTGTAATACGCCATAGAGAAGATCTGTGTGTAAATGGAGACCTCAACAGATAGACAATGGAGAAAGAAACTGCCAAGGTAGTTATCATTTTTGGCTGTTAATCAGGGTTGGGTTGTTTTACCTCTGAGCGGCACTTTTTTGCACACCATGGGCTAAATGGCCAGGTCACATGGACCCCGAAGGCCTCAGAGAAGGTTGGGGGAGGGGACCCACTGGAACAGCTGTTGGGAGACAGATGTTAGCCTCCGTCAAGGCCATCCAGCGTGTTCTTTAACGTGCACAGGGTATGGCTCTCCCGCACACGGGGCCACGGCTTAACGTCCCATACGATGGACGGTGGCCTTTCCAAGCCCATCGGTGTCCCCTACTAACCGCGGACAGGGCGGGTAATTTTGCGGAGATAAATCTCAACGCTGACCCAGCTGGGACTCGAACCTGGGAACTACAGATTACGAGCCTAGCGCGCTACCGACTGAGCCACCCCCGCCCTATAGTGAATTAAGAACAGAGAGAAATATTTTATACTAACCAAGCTTATAGAGCGAAACTTAAATCACTATTTGTGAACCTTCAAAGATAATATTGGTTGGTTGGTTGTTTTACCTCTGAGCGGCACTTTTTTGCACACCATGGGCAAAATGGCCGGGTTATAAGGACCCCGAAGGCTCAGAGAAGGTTGGGGGAGGGGACCCACCGGAACAGCTGTTGGGAGACAGATGGAAGCCTCCCGTCAAGCCCATCCAGCGTAACCTTTAATGTGCACAGGATATGGCTCTCCCGCACACGGAGCCACGGCTTAAAGTCCCATCCGACAGACGGCGGTCTTTCCAAGCCCATCGGTGTCCCCTACTGACCGTGGGCAGGGCGGGGAGTTTTTTGGAGATAAATCTCAACGCTAACACAGCTAGGACCCGAACCTCTGAACTGCAAATTACGACCCTGGCGCGCTACCGACTGAGCCCCCCGTCCGTAAAAGCTAATATGCAACGGAGTATCCACTTTTATTTATGATGATTTTGGAATTTCTAGTGCGGGTGAACGTTTTCTTCAGGTTGAAGATTAAGTGGTGCGAGTTAATTTATATGTGTAAATAAGCCTAACTTTTATTCTACATAGTTATTCTACAGGAAACAGCTTCGATACCGAAATTTCTTTTGCCACTGTGTTTTGACTCTGCGTCTGGTGTAACACTTACAACAGTTGCAGTGATTCTTTACATTAAATGCTGCAAATCACTATTTTTTTTCCGAATAAACAATGTTTTAATGTATGTAAATAATCCAGTGGTACCAAATCTGGATTTCCCCGGGCCCCCCCAAGATGTCCACCTCTGTCAATCCAGCGATTTGGAAATTTGGCATTTAAGACATTACATAGGACACTATCGTTACCAAGGGACTATGGTGCTTCAAACTCGTAATCTGCAGTTTCCAGGATCGAGTCCCGCCTGGAATGTTAAAAACGTTGTGGATACAATAAAAACTTTGTATATTCGTTAAAATCGTGATTTATAGATGATTATGTTGTTAATTTAAAAGAAATAGGCGGAAGTGTTTGTGCAGAAGTGGTCTCGCTAAAGAAACATTTTCAATGTATATGTTATTGAATGTAAATAATAAAATTATTACCTAGTATCTTAAAAGTTGAAATTGACTGAGTGAAATAAACTTAAAAGTTTATTTCACTCAGCTAACTTAAAAGTTTATTTCACTCAGCTTTCAACCCGAATTTGAGAAAAAATATCGCTTGCTTGCGCTAATTTGAGCTATGCGCTAATTTGAGAAAAAATATCGTATTAATTTCGACCCGATTTCAAGCTGAATTTGAAAAATGGTGATAAGGACGTATTAAATCGTCTGAAGTAGTCTGGCTCTACAAAATATTAGGAGCCCCCCCCCCCCCGTAGGAGGCTTTCAAAGATTTTTAATACGATAATTTTGTCCCTCATCCTAAAAATATTTCGATTCTATGCTTTTCGTCATCAAAGTAATCCCCGAAATTCGTTATTTTTAAATAGTATTGTTTAAGATATCGTTATTATTTAAAGAGATCAATTTAAATGAAATCATTAATTTTTTAATTTAAATGAAATCATTAATTTTTTAATTTAAATGCTTTTTAGGATCAGGCTTTTTCTTTGTATTTTGATGTCCCTATGTGAATCAAACGTTTTCATCTTGAAAGAAGTTTGAATATTTTATCTCAAAAATTCTTCATTAGGAGCTAGTTCTTTATTTTCGAAGTTTAGAGCATCTTTATAGGTCAGTTTTTTTTTTTCATCTTTTAAAATAAGTGCCTTTTTTAGGCCACTGTTTCAATTTTTTTGAATTCAGTACCTTTTTCGGGGTCAGATTTTTCTTTTTGAAACCAGTGACTCTTTCTAGGCCAGATATTTTTTTTTAATTTTTTGAATTCATAGCCTTTTCTTATAATTGATTTTTTTCTTCATTTTTAAATTCAGCGCATTTTATTATATCAGATTTTTTTTTCATATGTTGAATGCAGTGTCTCGTTTTAGACCAGATTTTCCCTCATTTCCGTTTTTTATGGTAATTTTTACGGAACAAATTTTCTAGTCTTTCGAAATTTTCTTTGTGGGATAGATGTTGTTTCCTATCCTTTTATTGATATTCTTTTTCCATCCAGAAATGAACATTAAAAAAAATAAAAGTGAACAAAATATTACACTTCTATAGTAGGCTTCACTTTTTTTTAGCGTATTTGTTTTTTAGATTTCGCATTTTTTTCCGCAAACAAATGTTGTTTTTTTTCTCTATTTCTGATTTTACATTTGTCCGATATTCGACAGTAAAATGCTTTTCATAGGCTGGGTTGCTTTAACTCTGAGCTGAGCTTTTATAGGCACAGTGACCTAAATAGCCCGGCTACAGGAACCCAAAGAAGTGTAAGGGAAGGGCACCCACGATAGAGCTATTAGGAGACATATTGGAAGCTTCCTACCAAAGCTTTCAGCCTATTATTTAGCGACTCTCCTGCACCCTGTAATATTGCTTTACAGCCCATCTCACGGAAGGCAGTGGGAAAAGCGGGATAAGCTGAGATAATTGTCAATACCAGTACGAACCTGGACTCTACAGATTACGAGTCTGGCGCGATACCGATGGAGCCAACCACAACACGTTTTCGTGGACTACCATTTGAGTAGTTTATACACTGAAACGGTTGAGTTATTTTTCCTCCGAGAGGCACTTTTTGCACACATTCTCGTCGAACCCATCCAGAATGTTCTTTAACGTGCACAGGGTATGGCCTTCCCGCCCATGGCGCCACGGCCTAATGTCCTATCCGACGGACTGTGGCCTCTCCAAGCCATCGATGGCCCCTAGTGACCGAGGGAAGGGCGATGAGTTTTGCAGAGATAATTCTCAACCCTGACCCAACTGGGGCTTGAACCTGAGAACTGTAGATTACGAGCCTCGCGAGTTATCGTCTAAGCCATCCCTGCCTCTCTACACTAAAAGAAAGAATTAATTCAGTTGAACATCACATCTCCTATTCAGGGAGAACTGAAATAAAAAACCTACACAATTATTTGGATTAGCTAGCTGATGTAGAAATTTTAAATATTTGACAGAAAGCATTATCTCAAAGCATTCACTCATTTAATTTCGTCAGCTGTTAAAAAAAATAACGAAACTTTCAAAATCGGATAAAAATCTGGATTGGACATCTTAATATTCGAGATACCTGAACTGAATGATTAGAAGCAGAAACTATTTGTTTGAAGAGTATATTTGTTTTCAATTTCGCAGATTTTAGATTCATACGAAATTATCTGCATTCTGCCTGGCAGGAGCGAAACTTGACAGAGATTACCAGGTTACATTACAGAACTTTTTATTGGATATTCCTTTTTTCGTTATTAAGTTGTGGGTGGGTGGGACGGGGATGGCTTAGCTGGTAGGGCGCAGGCTTGCAATCTGCAGCTCCCAGATTCAAGCCCCAGCTGGGCCAGCGTTGAGATTTATCTCCGCATAACTTCTCTCCCTGTACTCGGTCAGTAGGGGACACTGATGGGCTTGGAAAGGCCATCGTCCGCCGGACAGGATGTTAAAACGTGGCTCTGTGTGCTGGTGAGTCACACCCTGTACACGTTAAAGGACATTCTTTGGTTGGCCTTGAAGGGAGGCACTTATTCGATTGTGTGCAAAAAAAAAGTGCCTCTCAGTGGTAAAACAACCCAACCCATCGTGGGGTATATATAATGTTTTTCATTTTATGACCTTTATTTATACTCTTAGGTTTTCATTGTGAAAAATGTAAATTGTTTAAAAACCTTTATATCTCTCGTGATTAAAGTGATAGATTAACTGGCATATGTGGGCGAGGGTGGCTCAGTCGGTAGCGTGCCAGGCTCGTAATCTGTAGTTCCCAGGTTCGAGTCCCAGCTGGGTCAGCGTTGAGATTTATCTCCGCAAAATTCCCCGCCCTGCCCACGGTCAGTAGGGGACACCGATGGGCTTGGAAAGGCCGCAGTCCGTCGGATGGGACGTTAAGCCGTGGCCCCGTGTGCGGGAGAGCCATACCCTGTGCATGTTAAAGAACACGCTGGATGGCCTTGACGGGAGCCTACCATCTGTCTCTCAACTGCTGTTCTAGTGGGACCCCTCCCCCCAACCTTCTCTGAGCCTTCGGGGTCCATGTGACCTGGCCATTTAGCCCATGGTGTGCAAAAAAGTGCCGCTCAGAGGTAAAACAACCCAACTGACATAAGTACTTGTCAAACCTAAATAAATGAACTCCACACGGAAATCCTTCCAAATCTGCATCTTTGTATGAAAATACTGAACAAATTTCCAATTAAAAAACTCTCAAATTTAGTAATTTAATGAGGTATTGAAATCTTTCGATGAACTATATTCTAAAATTTTGAAAATATACAAATTTTTGAGGAAATCGAATCAGACACAATTTGGAGTTTTTCAGAGACTTCAGTATAATGCAAACGATTTACAAGTTTTTAAACTTTATCAACGTTGGTAGACAGGTGAGGAGGGGGGGGGGAATTTTCCCACCCCTGGATAAATTTGTTTTAAAGATATGAAAATTGACGACAATGTTATGAAAAATAATTCTATTCACCATTGGTAAACTTTTTGCTCTCCATTGAGAAATTCTTACCAATTTTCTTGTGAAAGGGAGGGAGTTTATTCTCCCTCCCCCACCTTTCCTGGGTATACCTTGCTCACTAAGCCACATATTCTGACTGATACATTGATACACATTGGAGTGAGGGTTGAATAAAGTCGTCGTGATGAAACAAATAAAGTAATATCTGGAGGGATATGAAAAAAAAAAATCTTAAAATTAATGCAACCAAAATCTGGAACCTTAGATTCCAAGAAGATTTAGTTTTTCCTGGGATTCCAAGAAGAGATAGTGGTGGATTTTTTTTCCTTTTGTAAAAAGAAAACAAAAAGACTCAAAAAATACTATTAAAAACGTCATTTTTTTAAAAGCTACAATTGATGTGATAAAATGAAGTTTGAAAATTACGCAAATTGACCATACCCAGCTTAATTAGATCACCAACATATTTTGAAGATACTCCAATAGTAATTAGATATAAAAATGTAATTATATAATAGTAATTAGATTAATTAATTAGAATAGTAATTAATTTAATTAAAAATGTAATTATATAATAGTAATTAGATCACCAACATATTTTGAAGATACTCCAATAGTTTGTAATGAAACTTTGGTCATTACATATCGAATAATATTCATAAATATTATAATATATATATATAATGTTATATTTTTATACAGTTAATATAATTTAGTATAATATAGTAATTCATGTATATAATTAAAATATATTAATTAAAAATAAATTTTTTAAAGATAAAATGATGATTTAAAATATCTACATAATCGTGAAAAATGTAAAGATCATAATTTGTATTGTGTTGTTTATGTTGTTATGTTATTATAATGTGTATTTTCACTTTATTCGTTGAATAAAGAATTACTTACTTTGAAAAAATTGGGATTTGAGTAATCTGCATTGCATTTCTGTTATATAAAAGAAATTTCAACAACTCATAATCTCTAGAAAAATATTTAGTAAAAAATATTACAAACAATAATTAAATTATAAGTCTCATAAAATTTATTTAAAATAACACTGGCGATTTGGTGCTTAAATTTTTATTTTGTGTAAATCGAAAAATAATTTTGTTACAAATATATGCTCAAGAATCACTAATAATTTAAACTTAAATGGAATTTTTATTTTCCACTTATCATAAATAAAATGAGCATATAGTTATGAATAAAATTTTCAAGAGTGAAAAAATCGTGTTTTGGATAAAGCGATTCCTAAAGTTGTAAAATTTCCTCCTTTTCTTCGCTAATTTTTTTTGAAATTCACTTGAAAACAGTCATAACTCAGAGCAAAAACTTCGAATGATCATCACTTTCCTGAACATCTTCATCCTTTGCAAATTAACACTCAATCGCGCAATATGACAAATCATTTCTTAACCAGTGCTTGCAATTGTATAGCAATAGGTTAAATCCAACAACATGGAATTTAGATCAAATTATCGTTTGTTTATTGCTAAGACAAACAAATCTTTGCCGTCGATTTTTTTTTTTTGCATTTCAACGTATTTTTCCAATGATGTTAACTTTTGTTTTTTTTTTCATTTTATTATACAAAACAGCGATTATAAATGTTTTACATCTGGCAACACTGTACAGTAACAAACTACAGTCTCTCGTATGTGAAGTTCATCAAATCGTCGAAAACATTCCTTTGTTCGCTCTAAAAACACTAACTTACACTTTCCATCCACATTCCATATAAAATTATCCTCACATTATCAGTAAATAAAAGTCTTAAGCAAAGAATACTAACCAACAGTTTACTCTGTGCAATGTTCAGCTATAAATCGTTTTCTTGTTTTTTTTTTACATCTTTTGCACATGATTCATTATTAAAACGATGAATAGCATAAATATGTCAACAAGCAGCATTCAAAAAACAGAAAAATGAAAAACGACTGTTGGAAACAGCACATGTCATCGGTAACAAACAGGTCATTATTAATCAAATAATCAATAAAAACAGGTAGGAAATGATATAAGAAATCCAAGTTCTTTGCAAAAATAGTCTTTCTACGTTTAAAGAAGCGATACGTAGATGAAACAGGAGAAACAAGTATGTAGCTACCATAACTATAAATTACTGTTAGGCCTAGCAGGGCAAAACCGCCTTTGTTTTCGGCCTGTGATTTCTAGTGCTTTCTCTACCTAGCTACGGAGTATTACAGATTGCAGTAAATTTCAGAACGGGGGCATACTAATACTAGACAAATCGTTTAGTCCTATAAAGTATCAGTGTGTATGAACAAAGTGGAATAATGCATCCAGTCTGTTATTAGGCTTAACACTTACCTTTTTTTTATGTTATTTTTTTTTTCTTTTTTCAGGACAGCCCCTTTTAGTGAGGCTATTAGCCTCCACTAGAAGGCAATTCCTAAACCTCGTTGTTCCACTGTTTCTACATGTTGTGTAAAAGATATATTATATAGACCTGACGTGGCTGTATACATACAAACTAGGCACGTACACAGAAAAATTATAAACTGGGCCTCTTTCAATGACGTCACAAAATGAAGTCTTAAATTGGTTCAGAATATATTCCGTAAAAGACGTCATTTCGAAAATACACTTATTTAATTCTTTACAAAGATATACGATTATACAAGATATTATTATTATATCTTCTTCAGACAGTTATTTTTTTTTCTACATGGAACGGTTTATAATTCTATCTATGAATCCAAAAATTGTGATTGGTACACTTTTTACGAAAGAAGAGTGGCATAAAGGTGAATAAAATACGTTCTTTCCAATTTTTTTGTATTGTAACGATCGAAGTTGATTAATTTTTACTTTAAAATTTTTTACTTTCGCAAAAGTATATTCTTATCCGAGCACATTTTTGTTAGAGAAGTGATCAAATTTTACATATAAGACAAGGTAGTTGAAAATCCTAAAGTTCCTAAATTAGAGTACAATTCATGTAAAAAAAAAAGATTTAAATTTATGTAAAATGATTATTGTGCAAGGAACAGAAAATCAAAGAATTTTATTTTATTCAAATTTAAGATAAATAATGCGCGTAAGTTGGTTTCGAATTCTCTAAGCAAACGTTTTAGCATACATTAATAAATGTATAAATTGCATTGGAAAGTGCTATGTGGAAATAAGGATGAAATATCACAGAATTTTTCCCCCTTGAATGGGGGGAAATTTCCTTCTTGAAATAGCTGTGACTCAAAACTGGGGTATAACTTCTCTTTTGGTTGATGTATGATGGATTCAGTAAAGACATATTTATGGCTAGGAAAACATTGCACCAACCCAGGGACCACAAATCACTACATAATAATGGCATTCTTTTAAAATTTAAGCGCAATATTTGATCTAGGGCAGGCATGCCCAACTGTTTTTGCCCCCGGGCCGGATTAAAAAAAAATATTTTCACGGGCCGGACGAAATATTAAAATTGAAAAATGTTAAGAAAAACACTTATTTCTTTAAGTAAACAAAATTTTATTATGAAATTTGTTTATGAATAATTGTAAGTAAATCAATACAACAAATTAACATAATTACTAATGCGACGTGTTGAGGCGGTTTGCATCGCTTATTATTTTTTTTATTATCGTTCGTTTTAATACGTCGCTTGAACATGAAATAGATCATATCGAGTACAGATGAGTATAAAAGTTTTAATTCTTTATAACGGAATCTTTTTTAAAAAATATAGAATTATCGAGAACTAATTCGATTAATTACTAGAAGTTAAATGCTAATATTGAAAAATTGTTCGCGGGCCACATAAATTCATTACGCGGGCCGGATTCGGCCCGCGGGCCGTATGTTGGCCATGCCTGATCTAGGGCAACCACATTAGTTTCAGAGTTACATCGATGAGAGATGTAAAAGTTTTTAGTTTTTGGATCATAGACATTTAGTTTTATTTAAGTCCCAGTTTTTAAGTTTATCTGATCTGTAGGAATTAAGGATATGAAATCAAACTTGAAAACACGTAAGATTAATTTTTTTGCTATTAACGTTTTAGTACACTATTACACTGTAAAGATACATACCCTTTAAGCTGTCATATTCTCGACTTAGCAATAACTTTCTTTTTAAATCAACCTAACTTTCTGAATTGCAAAAACTTGTTGGTTGAAAAAGTTCTTTCTAGAAACATTGAAATGCTAAATATGTTTATATTAAATTGTGGATGATTCTATTTAAAAATAATAATTCTGAACTAACTGTCCTTGAAATAGTTTTTTTTTGTAAAATTTAGCTTGTTTACACTATTGGTAATTATTGAAGTGAATTGAAAGTTTTAATCTTACTTTCAAACTTTGAGGTAAATGTTAACGATGAGAATGTTACGAACTGTTTAGAAAACAAACGCAATAATTTTGTAATTTCTTATGTTGATTCACTTTGGTGAGTGAGTTTTAATAAAATGTTGATTTGATTTTGCTACAGATTAGTAGCAAAGAAAAAAACGAGTTTAAAAAAATATTATTTTAATCTATTTTTAAGCAAAATAAAAAAAAAAAACTCTTCAACAACTGAAATAATCGCTCATTGATCACATTTAGTCTGGAATAAAATATATAAATTTTATTCACTTTATAGACAACACTTTTTCGGAGTACTTATCACAAATAGCACACGGCTAAATTCATTTGATCGTAGTTCAGAGTTTCATTTAAAAACCTCTTAAAATAATTGTATTTCCACAGGTAGCTTTACCAGGAGAGTTGTGAAGAAGGTTTGCGAATTGAACGTTACGATGGAATTTTATTAAATCTAGCAGAATTTAAGTAATGGGTGCATGCAATAAATCAGCCACGTAGTTCCCCAAATTATTGGAAATTTAACTCATGATTTCATATTTACTTTACATCAAGTAGTGCTGTGTTAGCGTCATGAATCATTTGCTTCCATTGTATCTCTAGACCTGGGATTTTAACTTAAATAGCATAGATGCCGAATCAGCTACTTCTCAATATATGGCAGGTCGCAATTTGCTATAAGCGATAATAAACAAAACATTACTACTGTTTTAGTATTTAAATGTTACATACTTTTAAATACCAATATAACCACCTAAATTTAGTTTATAGTGGCTTCATCTTCGACAGAAAACAACCATATTCTCCACACTCTAATGAAGTTCCACACAGTTCACATAATTACGACAGAACGTATTGCTTATAGGAAGCACGAAATGACTTTGAGGGTCGAATGCTTGAGAATCCTGCTCTAAACATTCCCGATTATTTAACATACTTTATCACAAAACAGTCTTCTTTTTAAATAACCTTTATATTACATTTTTTCCTCTCAGTTATAGGCGTATGATAAAATGTGACCCATTGCTAAATTTTGTAGTTGAGACTTACTAATTTGCTACACAGAATTTGAAGCAAAATAACTGCATTAAAATAACGCGAAACTGAAAATATTATGGGTTTGACCTTCGGTACAGATATGATATCTACAATGCAATCCGAATCTCTAAGACGGGAAGATTGGGATGGAGATATTTTACGCCTTTTGCAGATTAGATTAGCCTGAAACAAGAGGCTAGTATTTTCACATAATAGAAGAGAAATAGAAGGCTCTATGAAGGATTCTATGTCTCCAGCAGAAAAATAAACGGATAATATTCCCGTTTCACGATACCTTACTTGATCACTGGCATAATTCCCAATTGAACCTGTTTCTAAATCTACGTGTAGAAATACTCGATTTTTTCGCATTTGATAAAATAATTTATTTGTCACTGGAATGGTTTTTTCCTTCCCAATGAATATATATATTAAACTATATCTTTCAAATTAAAAAAAAAAATCCGGAAAGTTGTGAGAATACACCCAAAAGGTAAGGCCTTGATTAACGACTAGGCCCGTAAGACCCTGGCATAGGGCTCATTTTTTCCTAGGCGAGGGGAGACGAAGTCTATAGATCATTTTTATTTAAATAACTTCTGCTCCACAGATGGGAATACTGTGTAGTATCGCAGGATGAAGAAAAACACCATTTGAAAGTCAGAATAATGTTACAAAACATCGAACCTCCGGGGACCCCTCCTGAAAAGGTTCCTGGTAAGCACGCTATGCCTAGGGCGCCCTGAAACATTAAGTGGGCTTTGTAAAAGATCAAATGGTATCCAAATTATTTCATAATGTCTAAAACTTAACCATAAATTTGGAGGTGTATGCGGATTTTTTCTAATTAATAGTTGGCATCTTTTTTATCCTCATGTGTTTGAAATTCAGACCAAACTATCTTATTTGAACGGATGAACAAACCGCTTAAGAACGTTTTCTCAAATTACTAGAATTCTAAGTTTCTATCTAATGTTCAGATTTAAGATAATAGAAGAATGTAGGCTATTACTTTAAATTCCAAAACAATACAAATTAATCTGTTTAACGATATATGTGTGTAACACACATTGTCCAATAACAAATTACCTTTAATCTGTAGGTTATTTACTGCAGCTTGTTAATGATTAATAGTTGTCTAATATTAATTAGTTTTTCTTCAAATGTAGAAAAATTAATTGTATTTTTGTGATAAGAAAGTCGTTGAAAAGTTATGAACTTTTATTAATCAGTGTCAGTTTACGTATCCAACGATCAATGATTGAACGTTGAATTCAACGATCAAACGGAGTTGATGACACAAGTAATTTGCTCTTAACCCTTGAGGGTAAAGATATTTTTTCTGACAATGAATATAGTAATATATGTTATACTGGCTCTTTCTTGATTAGCTAGATGTTTTGTTAGTATATATATATATGTATATAAAAAGGCAGAAATTAAAGGTCCCTAAAATTTTAGCCATTAATGCAGAGTATCTGAACGAATAACTAGTTCAATAACGCGTTTAATTACATTATTATTAGGAACAATACAAATTTTACTCTCTAATCCTTTCAAAGTGGACATATAATTTAAAATTTCACTCTTACTACCCAACGACATTACAGTCCCCGAAGGACGGTTTAGGTTGATATCGGAAAAAAAATCATTTTGTGACGTCATTGAAATGAAATTATAATATTTATCATATCTTTTTCCTTTCGTAGATTGTTAGTGCAAGGTTACGAATAGAATAGAGAAAAACGCAAGAGACATTTCAGTAATGAAATGCGTATACAGGCTCAGCATGTAAAAACTGTCTCCGTCTTTTGCAATATAAAGTTACACAGTGTCTGAGGGTCTTAGCCGTGAGGAAGGCACAGAGGAATTTTCTGAGCAATCGGCTAACGGGGTCTTTTGATCTACCTCACACGTGACATGGGGAATTGACAGTCACGGAGTATAAAACATGCTAGTTTATTTTTCTGTTAAACTTTTTTTTTAAATTATTTTCTCTTGTATGTGTGAAAATTCTAATCGCTTTAAATCGCATTCAGTCACTTAAGCCTGATGAGCACTGTGACAGTAAATGCTTGGTGTTGCTTGTATTATTGTTGTTGTTTCTCTCTTTTTTTCGCACTTTTTTTTTTGTTTCCGATTCAACTATTTGTTAAACATTCCAACCAAACATTTTGTCTTCGCTCAAGGATTAGGAAGACTGACATGAAGTTAAAACTTTCGCACTTTGTACTCTAAAATGAATACAGATTATCTTTCGGAGCTTATGATTTCTTCTCTGACATCATCTGCATCTTCTCCATCTTCTTCTAACTCTTCATTGTCTCTCGTTTATACACCAATTCTAGTTAAATGTACAACAAGTGCTGAAAAGCATCTCCTTTTTTTACCAGACAGACTTTTCTCTTTTCGTTAACAATAAGTAACGTTTCCTCTCTCTCGTACACTTTTTCGCAAAAAGAAACTTTTTCCCCCATCGCATTTTTCGCCACGAAAATGCGGATGATATGGAACAATGCCGTATTAATTACATCATCTTCATCACCACCATCTTCTCTTCGTCTCCTTTTTACGGCAAGAAACAGCAAAATACTGTACGCTCAAGGCAGTGAGCGACTTTTGTTGACAATAATCAAGACCAGACCTTAAAAGGGGCCCAGCCTCAAACAGGTGTGGTGCGTCTCAAAATTTCAAACGAAAATTCGCGGGAATATTCCCTGTTAATGTCCGCCGTGGTCGACACTGTGTTACACGTGGTGTCCCTAGAGAACGGAGGAAAATTGTAGTAGGCCAAATCTCTCATGGACTCGGACATTGGTATTGAGGTGTGCACGGTTCGTCGACTAGCGCCTCCTCCACCTCTGCTGGTCGACGGGCAAGGGGAAGTATCACGCGACGAGTCACGCGCTTTGCTACTCCGTCGTCCCTTGTGACGTCGGCAGGACACGTGGTCTTCGCCGGTGGGAATAAAATCTGCGTACTTGTGCCTTTCCTGCTTCTTCCTTATCTCAGCCTTGTGCCAGTTGATGAACAAGAAAATGGTGAATGTCCCGGCAAGCTCACACATCATAAGGCCACAAACGGCTAGATAAAAAGAATAGCCATAGTGGTAACTGAACATAGGACCCTGGAATGACGATTTCGGCCGGAGCTTGTTACCTACTTCCGACTTGAACGTGGAGATGTAGATCACCATCCCAGTCAGGATTAGTAAGCCTAGAAAGAGAATTGAAAGCAAAAAGAAATTAGTTTTTTCTAGATTTATCAACGGCAACAAATAAACAGATGTTACTTTTTTTTTTCTATTCAAAACATTCGAATAATTAGAATCTCAGACATCAACGATATCACCGCCAAAAACAAATATTCAACAACAACAAATGACGACGGCATTAATACCAACAACAAATGACAACTGCAACAGCTGCAGCAACAACAAATGACGACGACAGCAACGACAACAAGTGACAATGGCAGCAACAAAACAAGTGACCTCGGCAGCAGCATCAGCAATAATAGCAAGTGACAGCGGCAGCTACATCAGCAATAATATCAAGTTACAGCGGCGGCAGCTGCAGCAACAACAACTGATAACGGCAGTAGCAGCAATAAATTTCGACGACGAGAGCAACAATAAATTACGACGACAGCAGCAATAATAAATTTCGACGAGAGCAGCAACAATAAATTAAGACGATGAGAGCAACAATAAATTACTATGACAGCAGCAGCAAAAACACCAAATGACTGCGACAGCAGCAGCAACCAGAAATGACGGCAGCAGCAGCAACCAGAAATGACGACGGCAGCAGCTGCAGCAAAAACACCAAATGACTGTGACAGCAGCAGCAACCACAAATGACGACGGCAGCAGCAGCAGCAACCACAAATGACGACGGCAGCAGCAGCAGCAACCACAAATGACGACGGCAGCAGCAGCAGCAACCACAAATGACGACGGCAGCAGCTGCAGCAACAACAACAATTGAAAAACAATGGCAACAATAATGGAAACGTTTAAAATGCTAATTACGATGATATTTTTTGAGCGCAATAATCACACTATGTTTATGAGATTAAGCTTAAGTTTTGATCCACTCATCTTTAACACTGGTCTAATTATGAGATCATAAATTCCGTTTTCGTCTTCACATATCTTTCAAAATGATCCACTTACAACAATTGCCACTGTGAACACTGAAATGGATGACAGTTCTTTCAGTGATTCTTGCATTGTTTCTAGAAGGATTACTTTATTTCTTGATGCATCAGCAGAATTGCAACAATGCAAGTGTCCACCAACAATGTAATACAAAGAGAATTAAAGTATTGATTTTAAATAAAAATCGATATTATTTGTATTTTCCCATCATCCAGTTTCCATTGTTAGAGAGCTGAAGATGGAATCTTCATTTTCTTTGAACGGGCATCGAATATTCTCCAAAGGTGATATTTTATTATCTTACTTAATTTTTTTATTTTTCTAAGAGTATGACAAAAATTAATAAAAAATTCATCTATTTAGAATATTTCCAGAATATTGAACAAAATACCAACCCTGGACTGAAACCCAAACCCCAACAGTATATTCACGAACCAACGTGATACTATGCACCACGGAGGCGTGTACTCCAATCTCGACTGCACGTTATGTTTATGTACTTTCAATTACAAAATTTTCCCAGTTCACAAGAAAAACTTAATCACTGTTATTTGTGGCTTTAATCGGGCCATTTATTTGAGATTTGTTACAGCTGATATTAATGCTGAGTATGCGTTTGACGGCTTTTGTGTGTCCTTATTACCTTTCCGAATTACATAATAATGTTTAAAATGTTGTAAATTGTGTTACTGCTAATATTTTTTCCTGTTGATAAGCTAAGCAGCTTTGAGGGGCACATTTTTCTTATTTGTATATGTATATTCTTTATGTATCGATAATAATTAAAATAAAAATTCCACGGCCCGTCCTTTAATAACCACTGATGTTTATGCGGTCTGTATATGGTAGCTAGGCATAAACTGGAAGGAAAACTGTGTACCAATCCCCAGTGATAATGCACAGAACCGGACAGGTTTAGTAACTAATGTCTGATCCCACATTCTCGTGGTGCAGGCCGTTAGTACCTTTCAAAAGAGATATTCTCTTTTGGAAGGGAACGAAAGTGGAGAGCTGCCTGTTCAATATGGCATACTGATCTGGTCATCGATGGAAACTTTTTCTTTTTTTTCAACCCTGCTGAGGAGTGGTCAACTTCACAGGGTCCTGGTGCTTACCATTTATACCTACTAGACTGGACTTGTTTATGGATTTGAGCTTGATTATGGATCCTGGACTTGCTGCACTGGTGGGCCTCTGTTGAGGGAGAATCTGCCGCTGTGTTTTCTGTTTGCTTGCGGGTTTCCAGCCCTAAGTGAACTGAGACACAGGATACCTTATATCAGCTGATGGATAATCCTGATCAGAGGCCATCGCAGGTACCTGAACCCTCACTTAACTATTCGGGTATCATCAATCCTAAACTGGAGTAATGTGTCTCAGGCAGGAAATATGGCTCATGAAAAAGGTCCACTTGAAAAGGTTGTGCTTGAAGTTCCTACCAACATCGGTGACTTCAACCTTTAGCGGAGGAGGGGCAATTCTTTGCCCCACCTCCGCTAAAGACTGAAGCTAGACCTCCGCTAAGCTCCAATTAAAGACGTTACATAGAGATTATTTTCTTGATATTCGCAGGAATTTCTTTGATTTCGCAGGAATTCTAGCGTTATAACACAGATATTCTAGGCTTGCAAGAGACCAGATGGACAGGTAAAAGTCAGATACTTAAAAATAACTTTAAATTTCTCTCTTCAGGCAGAGGGAGGATGGAAAGCATCTCCAAAGTGTAGGTTTGTTTCTCATCAGACAGGCCAGTGATGCTCTTCTAGGATATGACTGCATTAATGAAAGATTTCTTACAGCAAAATTGAAAACAAAAATTAAAGACTTGAATGTCATCTGTTATTGTGCCCCCACAGAGGACTCTGATGAGAACGAGAAGGATACATTTTACAGCCAGTTTCAGGATATTTTGAATTCTGTGAAGAAAGGAGATATTTCTCTTGTGCTAGGTGACTTCAATGCTAAAATTGGTACTGACTCTAATCTTAGGGCAGGAGTTTTAGGTCCCTTTGGCATTGGTTGTGCCAATGGCAATGGGGAATGTATCCTGCAGGTAAGTAAACTTAATGGTTTGCGAATAACTAACACATACTACAAACACCGGGACATTTATAAGCGTACATGAGTTTCACCTGATGGGTTGCACAGGAATATGATAGATTATATTTTATTTAACAGCGAATAGGCCAGTTCAGTTAGTAATACCAGATTATACAGGGGACCCGAAATAGGGTCTGGCCATTACCTGGTCAAAGTGTTTTGCAGCTGAAGCTTAAGAAATGTTGTGCTAAGGTTAAAAAAATTTGCTATAACTCTGAATGCCTTAAAGATCCAGATATATTCAAAACATACCATGATCGGCTACTTAGTCATTATGACAATCGTGGTTTGGTTACTGCTGAAGTTAATAAAGAATGAGTTCAGTTTAAACAGGCTTTTCTTGAAACCAACACTACTCTTTTGGGTAAAAGGGAACCGAGGAAACAAAATTATTTGAGAGATAAGGTTATGGAACTTATTTCTGAAAGAAGGAAGTGCAGGATTAATATCAATCAACACCCTACTAACCCTAACAGAAGGCATTGCAATTTATTAAAAACGTGTAAAGGATCAGTTAACAGCTAATAAGAATCTTTGGCTTGATAGCTTGGCTGATAAAGCTGAGGAAGCAGTTAGACAGCACAACAGCAGGGGGTTGTAACAGGTTGTTAATGTTTTACGTGGGAAGAAACAGACAGGCACACAGTTATTGAGGGATATATATGGCAAGGTGGTTGAAGGTGAGGATTCTGTGATGGTTAGGTGGGATGAGCATTTTCGAGAAGTTCTAAATAATATGATTATTTCTACTCCCATTTTTTATAGTAAGGATAGATGCATTTCTGGCTTTGATGATGGTCCTATATCACATTACGAAGTCACTTTGGCTATCTCTAAATTAAAACTGTATTAATCCCCACTGAAATGCTTAGAGCCGGGAACATATGCGTTTTCACATGGCTGACTGATAATTTGAATTTTTTTTATGATAAAGGTGTTTTTCCTAAGGATTTTCGTAGAGCTATTATTGTCCCAATTTTTAAAAAAGGTGATGATCCATAGTTCTAAAATTAGACAGTATAATAATTTGCTTTTTCTAAGGTTAGTTATGGTAGTGAAACTTGGACGCTCAAGTTTCCTGTTATCTTGGAAAAAAGATAACAGGAAACTTGATGTTTTTGATTCTAGATGCTTACGCAGTATCTTGGGCATTAGGTAGTTCAGCTTTGTAAGTAATAAAGAGATTAGGCAAAGGAGTCGGCAACCTCCTCTGAGAGAGACTCCGTGGCCATTTTCCTGTATGGATAATTATAGATTAGCGAATAGGGTTATGAACAATGTGCTTAAAGGCCTCAAAAAGAGTGGAGACATAGGATGCGGTGGGCAGACAATGTCAGGCAGGACCTTGTTGGAATTGGTGTGCAGTGTCCAAATGCAGCAGATGTAGCTCAGGACACATATGCTTGTAGAACTAAATTGCACGGTGTGGTTGAACCGCCGTAGCCCATGGCTACTTGAAGATGGTGATGATGATGATTTATAGTTCTAGTGTACTGGAAAAATATACTAAAGTACTTCGGATTCTACTACACTTGAAAATTGGGCTAAAGTACTCTTGATTGTACTACACAGAAAATTGTACTAAAAGGTTCCATTGCGCTAAAATTAACAAAAGTTTCACGAGAACCCGCGGATACTGGAGACCGGAAAAAACGCTGCTGGTGAAATGTAGAACCAGGTACTAATCGCGGATACTGGAAACCGCGAGTGACGATGGTTGCTGTAATTCAGCACCCTTCAAGAAACAAATGCACCTATCCTCCTGCCTCGCTTCAGATCATCAAATGTTACTAAGTGCTACAGAGAGCTTTTACCACGCTAGTATGGAATTCTATTTCCAGCTGGTTACCAAAACAAGTGGCTGATTTATGAACCAATTAAGGTTTCATATGAAGAATCGGCCTCCGATGCCTTTGGATGAAAGAAAACCGACCGACTCTGTTGGCGGTATGGACCACAGTAGAAAAGATTTATGTTGATGCTGAAGAGAAATTTCAGCAGCTGCAGAGATCTCTGTTTTATGTTCATCATGAACAACAACTGCATCCATAAACTCTGGGGTTGCTAGAGGTATATTTCATTTCAAGGAAATAAATGTCTGTAGCCATACGTAAGCATTTTTGTTTTATTATCACAGTCATTACGAATGCGGTCAGCAATATCTCAGTCTAGAGGTTTCTTATTGTATTTCTAAAGGGTTAGAAGACATCATTTCTCACCTCTAGTATTGGATCGTGGAAATGTCGGTTAGGTTTTCTTTCATTGTGCGCAATGAATGATAATCGGAAGTTTTCTAGCGACCTTGACGTTTTCCGATTTGTTTCATTAGACTGATAGAAGGTTTTTCATGGTGGTTTACTTCAAACAATATAATTTTCCATTTTAAATTACAGCAGTAATTCCCATTACCAATGTTTTCGGTTCCAAGGTTGGGTTGGGTTGTCTTACCTCTGAGCGGCACTTTTTTGCACACCATGGGCTAAATGGCCAGGTCACAAGGACCCCGATGGCTCAGAGAAGGTGGAGGGGGAGGGTGCCCACTGGAACAGCTGTTGGGAGACAGATGGTTCGGCTCCACGGACTACTCTACGAATTCTCATTGTTTCTGCGGACCCTCTACAAAAGTCTAATTCTTTCCAAAGACCCTGTTCTCCTCATTATCTGATGCCTTTTAACTAAAATATATAATCTCTCAGAGAGGACTCCCTAAAAGCCCCAAGAATTAATTACATCTCTTTATTTGCTGTTCGTTTATTGGCTATTAACTGAACGGCACCTGGCCCTGCTCGGATCCCACTTTTAATCTCTCAATTTTGTTTTTTACTGCACTATAAATTAGCTTTGTAAGCATTACCCACCCCTCTCTCCCAACCCTTTAGAACAGGAATAACACGAAGACTTGCCCGGTGGGGGGTAGATATGGCTCATTCGGTAATACGCCAAGCTCGTAATGTGTAGTCCCAGGTTCGAGTCCCAGCTGGGTCAGCGTCGAGATTTATCTCCGCAAAAGTCCCCGCCTTGCAAACTGTTAGTAGGGGACACCGATGGGCTTCGAAAGACTGCCGTCCGTCGGATGGGACGTTAAGCCGTGGCTCCGTGTGCCGGAGAGCGACTCTGTGCATGTTGAAGAACATGTTGGATGGCCTTGGTGAGAGGCTACCATCTGCCTCCCAATAGCTGTTCGAGTGTGTTCCTCCCCCAACCTTCCCTGAGCCTTCAGGGTCCATGCGACCTGGACATTTAGTCCATGGTGTGCCAAAAAGTGCCACTCAGAGGTAGAACAACCCAACCCTTGCCCGGCGATGCACTTGACTTTGCTGACGTCAGAGCACGCTCTCATATCTGTGAATTCGTTCCTACGCAAATTACAGAGATTTTTATTTCTGTTTCTACCTGTTTTTCTATTGTTCTACCCTATTTTGGTAACATGTGATTCTCGATGTACTTAGTCGAAAGGTCCCACATTTCGTACGGGTAAAAAAATCAGGTCCTTTCCTGCAGTGGGACACAGTAATATAATAATGCCTCAGGAATGTGGGGGATTTGACAAAGACCTCAGATTATTAAAGCCTTCATGATTTCCCTATGAGTTATGGCTGTTACAGACAGCCACAGACATCTTTTATAGTTATAGATTTTGTAACTGAATCTAAACATTTGAATGGGGAAATTCGATGCTTCAGAAATTCTTATGTCATGAATAGCCAATTACAACTCGTGATCAGTATGCGATAGACAGTGTTGTCATATTGAATAGACATAATTCCAGAAAAATCAATAAAACTTACGCTCTTATATAATCGTGATAGCTATACTGTTACCGTTAGAAAATTTGTTCCCCAAAATTCTCTTTCTGAAGTATTGAAAATAGCAATAGGATCCCTTTACCATCTTCACGGCCTCTAGGAGTCTGAGGACCACTGGGTTGGGTTGGGTTGTTTTACCTCTGAGCGGCACTTTTTTCACACCATGGGCTAAATGGCCAGGTCATATGGACCCCGAAGGCTCAGAGAAGGTTGGGGGATTGGACCCACTGGAACAGCTGTTGGGAGACAGATGGTAGCCCCCCGTCAAGGCCATCCAGCGTGTTCTTTAACGTGCACAGGGTATGGCTCTCCCGCACACGGGGCCACGGCTTAACGTCCCATCCGACGGACGGCGGCCTTTCCAAGCCCATCGGTATCCCCTACTGACCGTGGGCAGGGCGGGAAATTTTGGGGAGATAAATCTCAACGCTGACCCAACTGGGACTCGAACCTGGGAACTACAGATTACGAACCTGGCGCGCTGCCGACTGAGCCACCCTGCCCTATTGAACCAATGAGACTGCGCAGTTGTTGCATTGAAGGTTTTCATAGGTCGGTAATTTATTGTTCTACCATGATTTCTAATCAGCCAATCTCACAGGCCAATTATCATTGGTTGATTCACTAGTGATTGATAGCGCAATTAACCAGTGATCAATGAGGCCCATTGATGTATTTCAACTACGCAATCTTATTGCCTTAATTATTTCTATGCAATTTCACCACCACTGAAAGTAAATTTTAATCCTGTCTCAAGCGTTAATTAAACCCATTATTTATCAAATTATTACGTTAAAGTGATAAATTTTAGTATAAATCATTGTAAACTATAATGTAACAAAATATCTAAATAATTCTGAAATGGTTATTGATATTAATACATTTTTATTGAGATATAACATTAACGTAACATATATACAGGGTGTCCAAAATATAATGGTGGGGTTTCGAGAACCAATATGTACAAAAGTAATACACATATTCAAGATAGTAGTAATTGAATTGAAAGCGTACATCAATTAGTTTTGAACATGATTAGTGAATTAACACATATAACTCTGTCTACGTCCAATTAATATTCCACTATTTGTCATATACAGTGCACCATATCTCTTGTTACTTGCTTAGTGGGGCGGGGGTGGCTCAGTCGGTAGCGCGCGAGGCTCGTAATTTGCTGTTTCAAGGTTCGAGTCCCGCCTGGGCCAGCGTTTGAGATTTTTCTCCGCAAAACTACCCCACCCTGCTCACGATCAGTAGGGGATACCGATGGGCTTGGAAAGGCTTCCATCCGTCGGATGGGATGTTAAGCCGTGACCCCATATGCGGGCCGTGACCCCATATGCCCCTGTGCAAGTTAAAGAACACGCTGGCTGGTCTTGACGGGAGGCTACCATATGTCTCCCATCAGTTGTCCAGTGGGTCCCTCCTCAAAACCTTCTCTAAACCATCGAGGTCCTTGTGATCTGACCATTTACCACACTATGTGCAAAAAAAGTGCCGTTCAGATGTAAAACAATCCAACCTAACATGCTCAATTACTTCTCTTTTTCTGGCTTTCAAATGACTCAGGTTTAGAATTTTGTCCATGTACACGTAATTATTTACAAAACCTCACAAGAAACAAGCTAGGGGTCAAATCACGGCTGAAATGAACCACCCTAGCAATCGATCTGTCAGGAAACGTTGCGTTAAGAACTTCCGTGACATCTCTCTAGAAATGTGGCACCGCGCCATCTTGTCTGGTGGCCGTCCGTGAACTGTTGAGTGAGGGGAATGTACAAACAAAAAAAAATGTTGAGTGAGGGGAATGTGTCCTGCAAATCCACCATTATTTGTCGGACATCATATTCATAGATAATCATTAAACCGAACCAAACATTTAGAGCGAAACTTCAGCCTATTCATAACTTTTCCCACCGACAACATCTATCGATCGGCATCGTACGACATTGACAACAACTTTCGATCAGTAACGTATTGCTTCAGTGATGAGAAGGCGATGGCAGCTCACCCAGAAATTTCGGTCACTTTCGTACTACTCCCTGACAGTGGCAGCTAGGATTCCGATTTCTTATCTTAATATGGTTAGATCAAGTTGGGGTAACTACACAAATTTGGGACCTATCGGTCAAGTGCAACGCGGAATCAGGGAAATGGTAAATTTCTTCCCCGATTGACGTCACACATGTCCGCCTGTTCATCCGTCCGCCCGGAATTACTGTTATTATATAATGCCCCACCAAAAGTTCCCACACAAAAGTTTGGCGCGAATCGTATGCCCTTTGATAACTCTTACTCCATTCAGTTTTCCACCTTACTACTCCCAACGTAGGGCCGGGGGTGGCTCAGTCGGTATCGCGCCAGGCTCGTAATCTGTAGTTCCCAGGTTCGAGTCCCAGCTGGGTCAGCGTTGATATTTATCTCCGCAAAATTCCCCGCCCTGTCCACAGTCAGTAGGGGACACCGATGGGTTTTTGAAAGGCCGCCGTCCGTCGGATGGGACGTAAAACCGTGGCGCCGTGTGCGGGAGAACCATACCTTGTGAACGTTAAAGAACACTGGATGCCCTTGATGAGAGGTTACCATCTGTTCTCCCAACAGCTGTTCCAGTGAGTCCCCTCTCCCAACCTTCTCTGAGCCTTCGGGGTCCTTGTGACAGGGTCATTTAGCCCATGCTGTGCAAAAAAGTGCCGCTCAGAGGTAAAACAACCCAATGTAAGTAAATAATTTATTAGATTTACAAATAACACTCACTGCACTCTCCGGGTACAGTTAGTTTTTTTTTCTTCATCTTAGAACTAGTGGGACGCCAACCTATCTCGTCCCAACCTATTTCCACCACTAATCATGACTTAAAAGGTTAATTTGCAAAGGTAGTCTGAAGTTCCTTACCAGCATTGGTGACATATATTCTTATAAGTGGGCTTCTTTGTACATTCTTGCGATTAAAGAGCTGCTTGATATTTTTGGTCCTACTGCTCTCGAAAATCTTGTTTCTTTAATAATCCAAAAAACCATTTTTGTTCCGCAAAACTCTGGGATGTACAGACTATTAATAGAGTTGGGTTGGGTTGTTTTACCTCTGAGCGGCACTTTTTTGCACACCATGGGCTAAATGGCCAGGTCACATGGACCCCGAAGCCTCAGAGAAGGTTGGGGGAGGGGACCCACTGGAGCAGCTGTTGGGAGACAGATGGTAGCCTCCCGTCAAGGCCATCCAGCGTGTTCTTTAACGTGCATAGAGTATGGCTCTCCCGCACACGGGGCCACGGCTTAACGTCCCATCCGACGAACGGCGGCCTTTCCAAGCCCATCGGTGTCCCCTACTGACCGTGGGCAGGGCGGGGAATTTTTGCGGAGATAAATCTCAACGCTGACCCAGCTGGGACTCGAACCTGCGAACTACAGATTACGTGCCTGGCGCGCTACCGACTGAGCCATCCCCGCCCCTATTAATAGAGATTATCCTCTTTTGTTCTCATATAGGAATTTCAACTTCTAAAATCAGAACGTTTTGGACTAGAAATAATTGAAAATAACCTGATTTTTTTCTTTTCAGGAGTGATATCTTCTTTATCGATAAGAATTCTATTGATACTCTTTTAGGATATGATTCCATTAATCACGTAAAGCATATTTTTGTAAATCATAAGACTTTTTCTAAAAATAAATTTTGGTCTGACCAATAGAATCTATTTTCTATCGTTTAGTAAACAGAATGTATTAAGTTTGAAAAATAATTATTGAAGTGACAAAATTTAACAAATTAATCTTTCGTAGTTTGACGCCATTGTTTAATACTCTAAAAATAAGTCCAAATCTACAATATTCGTCCAGTATTTAGAAGAAACTCTCTAAATACTGGACGAATATTGTAGCGATTCAAGATTCAGAAGGAATCTGATTTAAACTATCTCCAGTGACATTTTTGCATGGAAAGCTTTATTTTAAAGCTGCGACATTAAAAAAATTGGAACTTGGAGTGTGGGACATAAACTGGCATGAAACAATTGATTGTCTACTTTCTTTTCAGCATCTGTGTCTCAGTAAAAATTATGAAACCTATAGTCACGTTGAAGATTTATTTTCAAAAGCGCAAAGAAATTTTATGCTTAAGATTAGAGTGAAGAATTAAACTTAAGTTTGGTGTTTTTTAACTTTTTAAATGAGGTTTTTATGGAAAATGCTACTAAATTAAATTACAAATCTACATTGTCTCTATAAATTCTAAATTTCAGCAATTTTTGCCATTATTTAAACCTTTAAGTCCCATGAGAACTTATACCAACTGTAAAACTATTTTTGACAAATATAAATTGTTGAATAGTGTACTTTTTATAGTATACAATTTTGACGGAAAATGTTTATTAGGATCTAAATAATAATAATAATGTGCTCCAAACTTTTTTACATTAATGAAATTAACACTAGACCGTAAGGGTTAAAAAGTTATGGAAGCTATATTATTTAATATGAAAAAAGCCAGTTGTAAGAAACTATAATGAATTGACGGATATTGAAAACATTTTAATACAGACTTCTAAAATGTATATTTATTCTGTTAAATGATTCGAAATAATATATTAATATTTAATTTTTAATTAACATATGTGTTAAAGTCTTATGATTGAACCTGCTGTTCCTACAGTTTCAAACTTCCATAACGTTTTAAATACTTATCTGAATATTATTATAATCAAAGACTTCGATAGATCTGATGTGACTTTCTCATCTTCTGTTAATGTCGTTTTCGTAAAAAAGCTTATTTTATAAGCTACAGAGTATCGAATTTAGTTTTCCACTGGGATGATATGAAAATTCTCTAGTATTTTTGTTACTCAGTGGAGACTGATTAGTGCCTAGTGAATGGCAACTAAAGAGGTTATGTATGAACTATAAGGCTACGCACAGTTGATACTTCCACAGTTCTCTTAGATCAGTGTCTCGCAAACTGTGTGCCGCGAGAGATTCCAAGTGTGCCGCGAGAGATTTTCAAATTGACATTTTTTCATTTCAAATTCCAAAGATTTCATTTTGACTTGACTTGTGTTATCAACGTGCTATAATAAAAATCTTTCAGATTTTATCAACTGGGATCTTGCAAGTATTTATCAAGCTTTTTCCAAATTTTGGTATTAATTTTTGATTATTTCAAGCCATAGAATGGACAAATATTTAAAACAAACACCGAATTATGAATTAAAGAACGAGAGCAAATCTTCAAGTAAAACCAGGCTGATGACTTCAACAAAGCGCAAATATAATGACGATTATATAGAGTTTGCTTTTATTCTTTTTTAGGTGTGCCGCGGAAAAAAAATTAGATTCAGTGTGCCGCGGGAAAAAAATTTGATTCAGTGTGCCGCGGAAAAAAAATTTGATTCAGTGTGCCGCGGAAAAAAAATTTGATTCAGTGTGCCGCAGAGTAAAAAGGTTTGCGAGACACTGTCTTAGATAATAGGTAAATGACCTGTCAATAAGCTGTGATTTCAGAAATGTCAGTGCATCACAATGTGCTTCTGGTACTCTCCCTATTCCCTAAGAATGTTTATTAATTTTTACTCCTTAAAAAGATTACTCCTTAACGTCAAAATTTATATTTATTTTTAAGAGTCAAGGGAATTTATATGTACTTAAATATTTAAAGAAATTTATTTCTAGTAGCATCAAGAAACCTAAATACAGGGTGGTTATAAAATAGGTTTGCCTATTCTGGAGTCTCTGGAGCTGTGACGAACAGAAACAGCGCCGCGAAAATTGGTAGCTAGCTTAATGAGAACATGCGGAAGCGATTTAGCGAAGAAAAAAAAAATAGTTCCAAATGTCGCCACCACGGGGAAAACGGGCACTGCAAACACAAAGAAAAGACACAGGTGAGAAAACCATGTTTATTGGCTTCCCGCATACGTCTGTTACAGAAACTGATCAATATGCTCCCCATAGGTGCAGAGGATGTGCTGGAAGTTAAGAACGTCATGGGTCACGATTGCATCGAAAGTCTCGAGAAATTAAATGTTCATTGTTGAACGTTATACACAACAAGTGGGGGTGCACCATCTTGCATTAACACTTACGTTCCTGGAAAGTGGGAATCACGTGATGATGCAGAAGAGCCCTATAACAGGAACCTGTTATGGTAAAAGCACTGGACCATTAAGTGTAACCTCCTTAAAAAAGAACATCCAATGATGAATTCTGCACTAAAGCCACACCTCACTGTCACATACAGCGGCTTGAGAGGCCATTCATGTACAGCAGAAGGAGGTGACCCCCTCCCGTCCCCATAAGCCAGAGTTTCGTGTGTTGATGGCCCAGTGAGGGTGAAGTGCACTTCGTCGGTCTGCAGGACTGCCCGTGGCCACTTGTCGTCCGTCTCTATCCACACCACAGGTGAGAGTGAGAAGAGAAATTAGTCGGTGTTGAGAGTCACGCAGTCACAGTTCCTGCACCATATGAATCCTGCATGTGTACCATCACACAAAAAGATGTAGCACTTTGTGGACTGTTGCCCACAAAAGGACCAATTGTTGTGACACCTCTCTGGCACTTCTGACTGACCGCATGTCACTTCTGCAACTGGATGTCATGGCAAACATCACCTAATCCACCACGTCTGCTGCAATGGGTTGTCGTACCTTTCTTCCACTCCCAACTCACGGGTTGCTTCAAATTTCTTCACCATTTTCCTTAAAGCCACTGATGTTACGAGTCCTCTCCGCAGGCTTTTCAGACTCCGATACTCTCACGGTGCAACATTTGTGTTGCTCTGATTCTCGTAGAATATCTTGATTAAGAGCGCGCGTTCTTTCTTCATGAGATCCATATAACCGTTTGCTTGCGGTGTAAGCATTCTCACTTTTATACGACGTCTTTTGCGTTGGACATGTGTTATTACGCAATCGGAAGTTATTAGCACACCTGAAGCAAGCAGTTCCCAGGTTCGAGTCCCAGCTGGGTCAGCGTTGAGATTTATCTCCGCAAAATTCCACGCCCTGCCCACGGTCAGTAGGGGACACCGATGGGTTTGGAAAGGCCGCCTTCCGTCGGATGGGACGTTAAGCCGTGGCTCCTTGTGCCACGGCTCCTGTGCCAACAGCTGTTCCAGTGGGTACCCTCCCCCAACCTTCTCTGAGCCTTCGGGGTCCTTCTAACCTGGCCATTTAGCCCATGGTGTGGAAAAAAGTGCCGCTCAGAGGTAAAACAACCCAACCCAACCTGAAACAACCGTTTCCCCACCTAGTGGCGATAGTTGGAACTAATTTTTCTTCTTTGCTGAATCCTTCTACAACGTTCTCATTACGCTACCTAACGATTTTAGCGGCGCTATCCCCTTTCGTCACCGCTCCAGAGACTCCAGAATAGGGAAACTTATTTTATAACCACCCTATATATGTATTCTAACATAATTAGAATTGACTGTACACACTGTTATACTGAAAAGCAGAATGGCGTAGAATAAAACGCATTATCACTATTTTCCGTCAAAAAAAGGTATCTGATTTCAATTTCTTTTATACCGGAAAGGATGAAGGCAATTCCCGAGGAGAAAGAAATGACCGGCCTCCTTCGACAGATGCTTCCGATGATGCAGAGGAGGAACCCAAAAAGTAGGATCATGCAGCTCATGAAGACGAATGCTGCAGCCCGTTTCACAGCATCTGAAATAGAATGATAAACATTTGTGTATTCGTAACCATAAATACAGATCTTCGTAACCAATAAATACAAAAGAAAAATAAACATTTCTGTATTTCGTAGCCATAAATACAGAAGATAAACAAACAGTTGTGAAAATTTCGTAGAAAAAAAGCAGCGAAGAAAAGTAAATATTTATGCATTTCATAACCAAAAGCATAGAAGAAAGTAAATATTTATGCATTTCGTAATCATAAACATAGAAGAGAGTAAAACTTTATGCAATTCGTTACCATGAATACCGAAGAAAAATAAAGGTTTCTGTGTTTCTTACCAGGCGCGTACTCACGATTTATTCATTCATTTTTTCTTTTGGTGGTGGTGGTTGTGTATAGAGGGGGGAGAGTCAAAAAATTTAGTTTCGGTGAGGGTTTGACAAATTGGTTATAGGGAGGGTGAATAATTTAATTTTGGGGTTCTAGAATTTAGGACCCACAAAAGGGAGGAGGACTAGAATAAGTTGTTTTGTTTTTCTTCTGAGCGACATTTTTTTTGCACAAAATGGGCTAAATGGCCAGGCCACAAAAACCCCGAGGGGATTGATAAGGTTGGGAGGAGGGTTAGGAGACAGATGGTAACCTCCCGTCAACGCCATTCAGTGTGTTCTTTAACGTACACAGGGTATGGCTCTCTCTCACACACGGGACCATGGTTTACTTTCAGTCCAACAGAAGGCCGCATTTCCAAGCCCATCGGTGTCCCCTACTGACTATGGATAGGTCGGGGAGTTTTCCGGAGATAAATCTCATCGCTAGTCTCACTGGGACTCGAACCTGAGAACTACAGATTACGAGCTGGCGCTCTACCGAGTGAGCTACCCCCGCCCCTGCTGTGAATATGTTGGGTTGGGTTGTTTTACCTCTGAGCGGCACTTTTTTGCACACCATGGGCTAAATGGCCAGGTCACATGGACCCCGAAGGCTCAGAGAAGGTTGGGGGAGGGGACCCACTGGAAAAGCTGTTGGGAGACAGATGGTAGCCTTCCGTCAAGGCCATCCAGCGTGTTCTTTAACGTGCACAGGGTATGGCTCTCCCGCACACAGGGCCACCGCTTAACGTCCCATCCGACGGACGGCGGCCTTTCCAAGCCCATCGGTGTCCCCTACTGACCGTGGGCAGGGCGTGGAATTTTGCGGAGATAAATCTCAACGCTGACCCAGCTGGGACTCGAACCTGGGAACTACAGATTACGAGCCTGGCGCGCTACCGACTGAGCCACCCCCGCCCCCTGTGAATAAGACAAGTAGGTTTTCCCAATTACTAAAATATTCCACGCGCAACAAATGTTAAAATAATATTCTGTGAAATAAAATTTTATAGTTATTTTTTAAATCTTTTTCTAGTGTCGGACATATGTATATTATGGGGGGGGGGGGGTAAAATAATGGAGCTAAAATAAAATTATACAAAGACAACGCTTTTTTTTCATTCCAAAGCAAGTAGACAATTTGAGGTTTCGTACAAGACGACCAGATTTTCCATAAAGGAAATCAGGTCTCTATTTTTTTTTTTTTTGACGGAAAATAGTTTCTGACCTCTTGGTCCGCCGTCTGGTTACATCCTTATTTCTTACTCATAAATACAGAAGAAAAAGAAACTTTTTGGGTATTTCTCTCTGTATATAGAGTATCTTAACAAAAAAAAATAGAGAAATTGTATCAATGGATGTTAACTTCGAAGCATGACTTTTTTCTCGTTTTACCCGATTTCACCCCGATTTTTACCCTCCTAATAACAGATTTTTTTATATATATTCATTCAGGTTACACCCTAAAACCCTGCAAAAGAATACGCATTTCAAAATAGTTTTCTTTTCTTTTTCATAAGAAAAAACAACAACAAAGATTAACTTAATTTACTATCAATCTGTCTGGGTTTTTTTGGCAGTCATAAAACTATTTTGAGAACATCAAACAGGGCCGAAACAGTCATTTCTATATGAGGGAATTGTAAAATGCTGTTTTATAATACATACATATATACATACAAAATTTTAAGGAACCATAGGCTACGGAGGTTCACCCGGACTGTGTAATTTAATCCTTCAAACATGTCTATCCTGAGCTACAGCTGCAGCATTTGGCCACTTCTTGATAATTCTAACGAGGTCTTGTTTGATATTGTGTGTCCACTACATCCTAGGTATCTCCCTTTTTCGGAGACTGTTAGGCACTAGTTCATAATTCTATTTACTAATCTGTAGTTATATGGCTAAAGATTAATATGCCAAATGGCTATATGAATGATATATAAAAGCTGTAGTTCTGTTTGCTAATCTGTATATGTGGCAAACACGTCTCAGTCAACAAAATGAAACAACCTCATCATTACTTATAAGTCACTTAATGCTAAAAACATTGTGTAATCATCTAGAATCAAAAGCATCAAGTTTCCTCGCCAGGCTCGTAATCTGTAGTTCCCAGGTTCGAGTCACAGCTGGGTCAGCGTTGAGATTTATCTCCGCAAAATTCCCCGCCCTGCCCACGGTCAGTAGGGGACACCGATGGGCTTGGAAAGGCCGCCGTCCGTCGGATGGTACGTTAAGCCGTGGCCCCGTGTGCGGGAGAACCACACCCTATGCACGTTAAAGAACACGCTGGATGGCCTTGACGGGAAGCTACCATCTGTCTCCCAACAGCTGTTCCAGTGAGTCCCCTCCCCCAACCTTCTCTGAGTCTTCGGGGTCCATGTGACCTGGACATTTAGCCCATGGTGTGCAAAAAAGTGCCGCTCAGAGGTAAAACAACCCAACCCATCAAGTTTCCTACTTATCTAGTTTACAAAGAGTCCAATTTCACTACCATAACAAACTTTAGAAAATACTACACTGTTATGTAGCTTAACTTTAGCTCTTAGGTGTATATACCTATTTTTCCGCAAATTTCCAGAGATTCTTAAAAGTTCCAACAGAGTAAAAATTTATTGTAAGGTAGAGGTACAGAAAATGGCGATATTCCCATGCATGATCGATTAATAGTATTTGGAAAAAGTGCTGTTAGGAATATCAGGTCTTAAACTTAATTATAAATTACTCGTGATATTTTTTATTGTAAATATTAGTGTTAGCCGTCCCATGGCCGAGTGGTTAGCACGCTTCGCTACTGATCTAAGGGACCTAGGTTCGAGCCACGGGTAAGGCATAGATGTTTGTGCCGTTTTTCTGCTGAGGCCTTGCCATCCACTCAGACCTTCTGCTATGGCATATAAACTGACAGGCTCCTGTCAGACCTCTATGGCAATGCAGCTGCTTGAAGGGGTATTTATTTATTTTTAGCTATTACTTCATTAACTACGCTTTACAGTTCTATTTTCACAATCCTTACGGCCACAATAAATGAAAAAAAAAAGAATACGTTTATTATGAAACTTTGACCAACCCAACAAATATTCAGAGTTTATCACGGTATTTAGTCATTGGGACGAACATGATATTGGATTGGATTGTTTTACCTCTGAGCGGCACTTTTTTCCACACCATGGGCTAAATGGCCAGGCCACATGGACCCCGAAGGCTCAGAGAAGGTTGGGGGAGAGGACCCACTGGAACAGCTGTTGGGAGACAGATGGTAGCCTCCCGTCAAGGCCATCCAACGTGTTCTTTAACGTGCACAGGGTATGGCTCTCCCGCACACAGGGCCACGGCTTAACGTCCCATCCGACGGACGGCGGCCTTTCCAAGCCCATCGGTGTCCCCTACTGACCGTGGGCAGGGCGGGGAATTTTGCGGAGATAAATCTCAACGCTGACACAGCTGGGACTCGAACCTGGGAACTACAGATTACGAGCCTGGCGCGCTACCGACTGAGCCACCCCCTCCCCAGGTCTAACATGATATACTTACTGGCTTAGTTATATAGGATGTAGTCCGGCTGAACTTCAAACTAGCAGCCGTATTTTGTGTCAAACGTACCAAAGCAGAACAACTGCAAGGATAAAGTAATGCAGGTAATTTCTTACGGAAAATAAGGCGTTGAATGATAAATCCAATTTCCTCTGGTGAATGGAGAAAGCTCGTTTTCCAAATGGACACGTTTTGCGCGATTTTAGCGCTCTCTAACGATAGAAATTCAAACTAATATGATTCAAAACACTGGAATAATTAATATTTATTAGCAGATATGCAACCAGAAATTGGTGGAGTGGGTAGCCTCAGTTGGTAACCGCCAGTTCCAGGTTCGAACCCCACGTCTGCCGGCATTGAGATTTATTTCAATTAAACACCCATTCTGCTCTTGATCCGAAAGGGACACTGATGAGATTGTAATGGTTGACATCTCGGATGGGACGTTTAAGCCGTGGACCCATGTGTAAGAGGGCCATACCCTGTGAACTTTAAAGAACTCGCTGGAATGTCCTTGACGAGAGACTTCCATGTCTCCTAAAAGCTGTACAGTGAGCCCTTCTGACAGGGGCATTTAACCCTTCTGTGGGCAAAACAAATGCCTCTCAGAGGTAAAATTACACAACACGACCAAAAAAAAACAAAAAAAAATTCATTTACTTTTTAAATGAAAAAATTGTGTCCTTAGGGGAGGAAGTGAAAGAAAAACTCTTCTGCCACTGTACCGCATTATAAATTCATAGGCCACACACCATACTGCTTAATTACCAAATTTCTAGCGTAGAAAATGTGAAATGATGTTTAAAATATGCTTTTAAATTTTTGCCATTTTCCAAAATTTATAGCTTTCTAAACGATAGAAAATCGCATTATTGGAAAATTCGGTGTTAGCGCAATTTTCAGCTATTCAATTCATTAATTTATCTGTTGAAAAGAATGTTGAATGTCTACAGATGGAATGTAAAGACACCAAGCTGGAAAGAGTGTTTTGATTTCTTTCGAAAATTTAAAAACTGCATGAAACTTGGTTCTAAAATCTTTGCTTCATATCATAGATAAAGTATAAAAAGAAGATAGATCAAAAGAGATAATTGTATCTAAATGTCAGTGATTTCTGCTCAAAAACAAAGACAGAAGGGTGTGAAAATTTTGAAGGTAGAAAGATAACACCGCAATCGGAAGTGAGAATTCTGTTGTGACAAGGTGGATTAGCTTTGAAAGAGTTTACCACGGTATTTAGTCACTGGGACGAACATGATGTCCTTACTGGCTTAGTTATATAGGATGTAGTCAGGCTGAATTTCAAACTAGGAGCCGTATTTTGTGTCAAATTTACCAAAGTAGAGCGACTGCAAGGATAAGGTAATGTAGGTAATTTCTTACTGAAAAGAAGGGAAATAGTTTCCTCTGGTGAATAGAGAAATCTCGTTTTCCAAAAAGAAAACGGTTGAATGGTCGAATAATGAATGGCTGATGGTATGAATAATGCTAGTGGCTCTGTATCAATCGTTATAGAAACAGAATATATATATTTTTGGTTTAAATATTGGTATATATCTCGAACATAAGTTACCTTGGCTATCTGAAAATTAAAACTATAGCAGTCCAGTACTGATAAAGTGCTGAAATCTGGAGATCATATCGTTGTGGTATGACTACTGAATTGTGGAATATTTTCTATTACCTGAACTGTACCTGTCGCTGCCCGGATCTCACTGGGGCGGGGGTGGCTCAGTCGGTAGCGCGCCAGGCTCGTAATCTGTAGTTCCTAGGTTCGAGTCCCAGCTGGGGCAGCATTGAGATTTATCTCCGCAAAATTGCCCGCCCTGCCCACGGTCAGTAGGGGACACCGATGGGCTTGGAAAGGCCGCCGCCCGTCGGATGGGACGTTAAGCCGTGGTCCCGTGTGCGGGAGAGCCATACCCTGTGCACGTTAAAGAACACGCTCGGTGGCCTTGATGGGAGGCTACCATCTGTCTCCCAACAGCTGTTCCAATGGGTTCCCTCCCCCAACCTTCTCTGAGCCTTCGGGGTCCTTGTGACCTGGCCATTTAGCCCATGGTGTGCAAAAAAGTGCCGCTCAGAGGTAAACAATCCAACCGGGACACTTTTCAGATATTCTTATTTGAACTACACTAAAGATTAGTATAAGAGTTCATTCCACTCCCACCCTCAGTATACAGATTCAATACATATATACGTGGATGTTGTAATAAGGAAAATTCGATTAAATGCAGTGTTGTCGACTGCAAAAGGTTGCACCACGCCTGAACTTCAGAGAAAGGCAACGATGGATCTGACAGCGATTACCTCTCTCTCTTTAGGAATAGCATGGTAAATAAATAATTTTTGCTTCTTGCAATCCTCGTTTTGGAAGTTTGACTTGAAACTGGTCAATATAGGTCAAATTATATATCTGTCAAATTTCGAATAGTTTACTATGATTTCCAGATGAGTTATGGCTGTTAGATTCTATTTGTATATTCTGTTTTTCACTCCACTAATAGTTATTATGAGTTCCCCTCTTCTCCCGCACTTAGCATATAGATTGAACAAGAAGAATTGCCCAGCGTTGATGATGACGTCAACGTAAGCTCTCATACCCCGGTGGCCTGCTTTCTACCTAGACTATATTTTAATTTCCATTTCCACAGATTTTGGCATCCTGTAATTCTCGAGTTGATCGACCGAAAGGTTCCAAATTTTCATACGGGTGTTTACCCTGTGTACCCCTACGTTTGGAGTAAAACAATTGTTTTCCTATTTGCATGGGGCGGGGGTGGCTCAGTCGGTAGCGCGCCAGGCTCGTAATCTGTAGTTCCCTGGTTCGAGTCCCAGATGGGTCAGCGTTGAGATTTATCTCCGCAAAATTCCCAGTCAGTAGGAGACAGCGATGGTTTTAGAAAGGCCGCCGTCCGTCGGATGGGACGTAAAACCGTGGCCCCGTGTGTAGGAGAGCCATGCGCTGTGCACGTTAAAGAACACGCTTGACGGCCTTGATGGGAGGCTACTATCTGTCTACCAACAGCTGTTACAGTGGGTTCCTTCCCCCAACCTTTTCTGAGCCTTCGGAGTCCTTGTGACCTAGCCATTTAGCTCATGGTATGCAAAAAAGTGCCACTCAGAGGTAAAACAACCTATCTGCATAATAATACATCAGTGGTTCTCAACGTGGGGTACGCGGGTTTTTTTTGGTTTTTTTTTTGGCGTACGCCGTGAGGGCTCAAAAGTCGCTAGAGCTAGTAGCAAAGTCGCTAAGTTGGCATTATTGTACTATAATTATAGTTTTATCTATCTATATAAGGGGTACGCAAAGTTACATACACATTTCCAGGGGGTACGTGAAGCATAAAAGGTTGAGAACTGCTGATATAGTGCCTTAATATAATAGTGCCTTTGGGAATGTGGGGGATATAATAACGGCAGCATATTTAAATGTTGCTACAATTCTTACGTACACAGAGCAGTAAATGGCAACAATGGATTTGGCAGCGATTACTGTTTCCCGTAGGAATAGTGTGGTAAATATTTTATGCTTGTTGCAATCACCGTCCCCACTTTTGGAATTTTGATTTAAAATTCGGCAATGCAAGTTGGACAACAACCAGACACTTTGTGGAATTTCGAATAGAGTCTACCACCATTTTCCGATGAGTTATTATGGCTTCTACAGACAAAGAGACAGACATATTTTATTATTATAAATTATTTTTAAGAATTAAAAAAAAAAACAATTATCCATCAAGCAGCTGCTTTCCACGGAGGACTGGGTAGTATAGTATGTCATTGAGATGATCTGTAAGGTAGGCGAGACTTCAGCAGAAAGTACAATATTAGAAAGGATACGTCCATGCCTTATCCCAGGGCTCGAACCCAGATCCCTTTGAAAAGTAGCCAAGCACGCCAACCACTCAGCTACAGAGAATAATCATTTACATTTCACGGAATACATTTCATTTAATTAAATGATAATTAGTAATAGGTGAGACAACAATTTTCTTCTTGTCCCTGATAAAGTTATTTCATTAATTGTGCTTAACATAATTAAACATTTGAGTGATGACCTACTTATGAAGAAGAATGTGGATTCAGAAGTGATAGGAACTGTGTAGAAGCTGCAGAATGTTTTCACTCAAGCAGCTTCGTGAGAAATTTTTGGAATTTAAAAAAAATGAGGTTCTTATCTTTGTAAAAAGTCAAGAAAGTTTCTGACTGCTGATCGCCAAATTTTCCAGTTGATCGTGAAGTCTAACGGAACTCTTGTAAAAGTTCGCTTTTGATAGTAATGATGGCTCATTATCATTAATTCTTGAGTGAGAGTTGATAAAGTCTTCAGTGATGAGTTCGGCATTACAATTGTAGTCAGATAAGCCTAATTTTTGTCCCTTTCTTGTTTATTTGTTTGGTGATTGATTAGATTATGAGAAAAAATCATGGAAAGGGAAAAGTGGGTCTCAGAGGGACAGGAAAAATGAAAATATCAGACTCGATCGTGGTGACATTTTGGCTCCCTTGACAGATGGAGCAGAGGAGATGAACTCTCATTTTGATGAGTCTGGTAATGGAGTAAGTTTGGTAATGATTATATATCAGAGTGAGAAAGTGATTAAATTTGTCAAGATATTGATGCCTCCGTCTTTTTGAGTGGCTGCGGCTTGGAGTCAATTTCTCAGTTAATCTTCGCAGTTGTATGATAAACAAGTGAGATGGGTGACGAAGTAAATATGAGAATTTTAATTTCGAATGGGACTTTCTTGGGTGGAGGAGGGAATTTGTTCAGAGTTGGGAAGAAGGGGTGAATAAATCTGCATGAAATCAATCAGACGTTAGGCAATTATTAATAATCAGTTAATTATTTAATTTATAACAGCCCCGGATCTAGAAAAAAATCGAGGAGGGGGGAAAGAAACACGATCGAGAGGGAAAAATGTAAATGGGACTGGATTTCCAATAATAATATATTTATATAATATATTTAAAATGTATTAATATAAATAACCTTAATAATTTTTGCCTCTATTACCAATACTGGCATTTTAAAAAGAGGTGGGGATGTGGTATGGCCCACTTCCCGACCCTAAATCCAGCCCTGATCTATAATAACACATATTAGTATATTTCAAATTCAATATAAATGTGGTGATATCACAGTAGAGGTATTCAGATTAATGTAATAGATGTTAGATTCCCATTAATATAATATGTAAATTCTGTTAATATTTTGGGAGGGAATGAATAAGAATATAGTTATCAGAAATTAGAATGATATGAGTAATTGTTCCAGAGCTTTTTTTCTGAAAGAAAAATAAACAGATAAACAAACGAAAAAATAAAGAAACAAAGAAAGGGAATTTTTGTTTTCCTCAGCGAGCAAACAATGGGCGTGAAAATAAAAAAGGGGTCGACCAAGAAAGAGATCATAGAGAACACCAGACAGACCAAACTATGTCTCATTACACGAGACCTTCATGGCAGAATGCTGAAACCTTTGCTCACGTTTAGACATGTTTGGTGAACCGAATTGGACAATCTGATTACTTCTACTCAGCATTCGGTTTCCTGAGGATTTTGTGACTACATAATAGGATTAAAAAACGACAAAGAGAAGGAAAACGGAAATATGATCGAGCAGAGTGGTGGAGTTGACTTGCATTTTATCAGATGGCAAAACCCTGATGCCCAGCACCGCTCTTAGCTGAAACCGCAACCGCCAGAAAGAAGAGAATCAATTCAATAAGTTTTCTCGGAGTAAACAATCTGTATTACAGAATAAGTAGAGGTAGAATCAGCGGCGATTTTCGACGAAAGAAAACCTGCATTAGACTCATCTTTTCCATCTCTCCGGTATGGGAAGTTAGGATTCTAGGAAATCACTAGAGCATGGATGGTCTCCGGATCTTGGCTCAGTTTTAGCGGTCCCATGGGTGAAGCAGAATGGACCACTTACAGGAAGACATGTTTAAGCTTGCTTGTCCACGTAACAAATGAGTGAGGCGTCTATAAATTTGGCCCTGAAATTCGAAGTTCTCTAAGACAGTAGAGCTTTCTTTTTTTCTCTTTTCCGTCAGAAAATTGAATAAATCAGCAGTTCGAAATCCTTTATAAATTTTAGAGTTTTAAGTGAGATTGCATGTTCGTATGTACCGGGTGCTAAAAAAGTAACTCGAACGCTCGATTTGTCTATCTTTATGGAATTGAAAATGACGACAGTAGCTCGAAAGACTTTTCGAGAATTTAGAAAATTATGAAAGTTATTGATCCATGATTTCTTTTTATTCATTTAGCTTTGTCACCTAGGTACGTTTGTATATGTGAGCGGGGGTGACTCAGTCGATGTTTCCCAACAGCTGTTCCAGTAGGTCCGCTCCCCCAACCCTCTCTGAGCCTCCGGGGTCCTTGTGACCTGGTCATTTAGCCCATTGTGTGCAAAAAAAGTGTCACTCAGTAGTAAACCAACCCAACCGATAGACTTGAAAAGGCTACCGTCTGTTGGATGGGATGTTAAGCCATGGCTGCTTGTGAAGGAGCCACGGTTTAACATCCCATCAAATATATCAGGAGAGTCACACCCTATTCACATTTAATACATAATGGATTGCATTGGTGGGAAGCTATCATCTGTATCCTAAGAGTTGTCCAGTTGGTCCCCTCCTCCCAGTCTTCTCTGAACCCTAGAGGTCCTTTTGACTTGGCCATTTAGCCCATTATGTGCAAAAAAGTACCGCTCAGAGGTAAAACAAACCAACCCTTGCAATTATTGCTGAATGGTTTCATGAAGTTGGGTTGTTTTACCTCTGAGCGGCACTTATTTGCACACCATGGTCTAAATTGCCAGGTCACATGCACCCCAAAGGCTCAGAGAAGATTGGGGGAGGGGACCCACTGGAACAGCTGTTGGGAGACAGATGGTAGCCTCCCGTCAAGGCCATCCAGCGTGTTCTTTAACGTGCACAGGGTGTGGCTCTCCCGCACACGGCTTAACGTCCCATCCGACGGACGGCGGCCTTTCCAAGCCCATCGGTGTCCCCTATTGACCGTGGGCAAGGCGGGGAATTTTGCGGAGATAAATCTCAACGCTGACCCAGCTGGGACTCGAACCTGGGAACTACAGATTACGAGCCTGGCGCGCTACCTACTTAGCCCCCCCCCCCCCGCCCCTAGTTTCATGAAGTTTTCTCTTCTACTTTGAAATAAAAGCCAAATATCTGCATAGTCCCTGACTGACGTTTTTCGGGTATTTGAAGAGTAAACGTGTTAGATATAAGATCGAAGCACCAGGCAAGAGACTGAAAGCTGCCGTTGGACTTTCAAGCTGGGACTCCAGCATGCAACGTAGAGGAAGGAGAGAGACTTTGTTGCTTCAGATTTTTTTAAGTCCGGTTTTTGATTTGATCTCCTGCATTTAATTCCTTTGTATTTGCCCTGTTAGTCCAGATTTGTGAGTATCATTCTTAAGGTTAGGTTGATTTGAGTAAGATTCTTCTTAAGGTTAGGTTGATTTCAGAGGTTAAGTAAAACGTTTTGGGAGAAAGTAGGCTTCAGGAAATCTTTTTTAGGTGTAGAATCCGACAAACCAATCAGTAAACAGTACAATGTAGAAAAGGGGAGACTTTGAGATATAATACAAAAATTTCCAGATGTTTGAAAAGTGTAAAAATCCAACAAATCAACAGAAAAATCAGGAAAATTTATAAAAGGAGATTATTCGGCAAACCACTCGAGAAACACCACATTATAGAAAGGTGAAAATCCGATGCAACCAACCAAAAAACGGCATTGTTTCGGAAAGGGGAAACTTTATCAAACGACCCGAAGATCACCGTATTTTAGAAAGGTGGAAAATCCGATGAACCAACCAGAAATCGACACTATTCGGCAAGGTGAATCTTCGGCAAACGATAGGAAAATCGACATATTACAGAAAGGTGAAAATCCGATAAACCAACCACAAATCGACACTATTTCGGAAAGGGGAAACTTCAGCAAACCACCCGAAGATCCCCATATTTTAGAAAGGTTGAAAATCCGATGAACCAACAAGAAATCGACACTATTTCGGCAAGAGGAATCTTCGGCAAACGATAAGAAAATCGCCATATATTAGAAAGGTGGATTGTCCGATAAATCAACCAAAAATTCGGCACTGTATTTGGGAAAGCAAAAAACGATATATTTTAGAAACGTGGAGAGTCCGATAAACCAACCAAAATTCGGCACAAGTTATAAAATGGAAGATACTTTTAAACTATTCAAAAGTGAGAACATTTAAGAAAAGTGGAGAATTCAACAAAACAACCAAGGAATTGCCACACTTTAGAAAAAGGAAAAATCTAGCAAACTACGGAAAAAGTCGCATTTCATAAAGTGGAGAATCTGAAAAACAAGCAAAATCGGACAATTTAGGAAAAGGGAGAATCCAGCTAACCACCAAAAAATCACCACTTCTTAGAAAGGTGGAGAATCCGAAACACATCCAAATATCGGTACAATATAAGAGAAAGAATCTTAGAAACTTAGCCCAGATCTAGAAAAAAAAAGAACGAAGATGGAGGCAAGATACTCGATCAAGCGGGAAATAAGTAAAGGGGATGGAAGAGACTGGATATCCATTGTAGTATAACATTGTCCTCCTCACTTTTAGAGATCTTTAAAACGCTTCGCAAAAATAGATGAAATACACCTATCCCTCGATTTACACGGTACTCAGTTCACACAATTTTGGCTTTGCACGGTCAAAAAATGCAACCAGTTTCGATTTACACGGTACTGACTGAGACGTACATAGAAAGGAAATCTCAGTCAGTACCGTGTAAATCGAAACTGGTTGCATTTTTTGACCGTGCAAAGCCAAAATTGTGTGAACTGAGTACCGTGTAAATCGAGGGATAGGTGTATACGTATATAAATTTAATAATTTTTTTGCCTCCATCACCCTTACTAGTATTTTCAAAGGAGGAGACGGGGACATGGCCTCTTTGATTCCTCATTAGATCTGGCTCTGCCTAGAAACGACAGGTTTAAGAAAGATGAAGAATTGAAACACACCAACCTCAAATCTGCACAATTTAGACAACAGCAGATTCACAAAATCACCTTATAATCGCTTTTTTTTGAAAGGTGGATAATCCGGAAAACAACCAAACATCGATAGAATTTAAGAGAGAAGAATCCTTCAAACTACACCAGAATACGGATTGAAGAATAGTGGAAAATCGAACAAACCAAACAAAAAATCGACACAACTCAGAAGGGAAAATCCCGCAAACTACCTGAAAATCGTCATACTTTTAGATAGGTGACGAAACCAGCAAACTACATGAAAATCGTCATACTTTTAGAAAGGTATAGAAACCAACAAACTACCCGAATATCGTCATACTTTTAGAAAGGTGTAGAACCCAACAAAATACCCGAATATCTTCATATATTTAGAAAGGTGAAGAAACCAACAAACTACCTGAAGATCGTCATACTTTTAGAAAGGTGAAGAGACTAATAAACTCCCCCACAATCGTCATACTTTCAGAAAGGTGAATAAACAACTACCTGAAAATCGTCATACTTTTAGAAAGGTGAAGAAACCAACAAACTACCCGAAAATCGTCATCTTTTAAAAAGGTGAAGAAACCAACAAACTACCTGAAAATCGCCATACTTTTAGAAAAGTGAAGAAACCAACAAACTACCTGATAATCGTCATACTTTCAGAAAGGTGAAGAAACCAACAAACTTACCGAATACCGTCATACTTTTAGAAAGGTGAGGAAACCAACAAACTACCCGAAAATCGTCATACTTTTATAAAGGTGAAGAAACAACAAACTACCTTAAAAAGTCATACTTTTAGAAAGGTGAAGAAACCAACAAACTACACGAAAATCGTCATATATTTGTAAAGGTGGACAATCAGAAAAAACGACAAAAAACAGCACCATTTAGGAAAGGGGAGAATTAGGCACACCATCCGAAAATCTTCATACTTTAGAATGGTGGAGAATTAGAAAAGCAAAAAAAAAATCTGTAATTTCGTAAAGTGGAAGAATACTTCAAACTATTCAAGAATCGGCATATTTAAGAAAGCTGGATAATCCGACAAACATAGTAAAAAACGGCACAATTTTATAAATGGGAAAATCCGGTAAACCACCAGAAAATCGCCATATTTTTAAGGTGTAAAATCGGGCCAACCACCAGTAATCAGCACATTTTAGAAAAGCACTTCTGTAAATCATACAAGGAAATGCTGCAATTTAACAAGGATGAGATTCCGTAAAGTAGCCCTAACATCAGCAAAATAAATTTATATGTCACGTTTGAGGTGCATCAGTGTTTACCACGTGTTTCTGAACTTCAGTTTTCCGCCAAATTTCACGAAAAGGGAACATAAAGAAATATGGTTGTAAAACATGGAACAGCGTGAATTTCCAAATGTAGAAAAGCATGATGTTTTTTTCGGAGAATAAGAATTCATAAGATACTCAAAATTTTGACATCAGTGCAGTCTAAAATGTAGAAAGTTTAGCTGATCGAAGTTGGCACAATTTCAGTCCAGTAAATTAGTAGTAATTTCCTGACAATAGCCAGAACTCGCAGGAAAGAACCCACAGGAAAGTGCACTTGCCGCAAGTAGCATAAGATAATAGGTGTTGGCGGGAGGTGGCTTTCATACACACACACATATATATATTGGGCATTTCACATTTACAGCGTCTCTCGTTTAACAATATTCTATTTTACGCTATAGAAAACCTTTTCCAGGTCAGATACAATAAATATCTTTTTTTTTACTTCGGTTATGTACAATTTCTTTTAGTTGAGCAGTTGGTTATAGTTTATGTTTTTGTTTGTTTCTTTGAATCTATTTTTAGGACATCTTTTAATTTGGGTTTCAATAAAGTAAAATAGTTTAGGCAAAATATTTCTCTTGGCAAGAGGTTAAAAGTATGTGGTATTTTGTAATTGCTTTTACATTTTCCACAGTTCCACATTTTTTCGTGTTGGATTTTTACTTTATGTTTATCATTGGATTGGATTGTTTTACCTCTGAGTGGCACTTTTTTGCACACCATGGGCTAAATGACCAGGCCACAAGGACCCCGAAGGCTCAGAGAAGGTTGGGGCAGGGGACCCACTGGAACAGCTGTTGGGAGACAGATGGTAGCCTCCCGTCAAGGCCATCCAGCGTGTTCTTTAACGTGCACAGGGTATGGCTATCCCGCACACGGGGCCACGGCTTAACGTCCCATCCGACGGACGGCGGCCTTTCCAAGCCCATCGGTGTCCCCTACTGACCGTGGGCAGGGCGGGGAAATTTTGCGGAGATAAATCTCAACGCTGACCCAGCTGGGACTCGAACCTGGGAACTACAGATTACGAGCCTGGCGCGCTACCGACTGAGCCACCCCCGCCCCTATGTTTATCATCAAAAATTATTTACTTTTAGATTGTATTTATATAAATTTCGAAATAATAAGATATCTAAATAATCAAATCTTTCTTTAGTCTAGTTAGATGTCTGCGGTAAATCTATACTTCAATTCAAAATGACAACCAATAACTACCATTGAAATTTTCACAAATTTCATTCCAGTTTCTATGAAACACTAAAAATAATTTTTTCAATTTTATATTCGATTTGTCAACAAAAGAGCTTCTTTCGCATAAATAAGTTTTTTCATAATTTCTAACTTCATCTCAACACATTTTTAAAAGGTGAATATCAACATTGAAATTTTCAAGTTATTATTTTTTCGTTTATCTGAAGTGCTTTTTTTCACTCATGTCAGTCATCAATAATGCAGTAACGATTATCCATGTTCCTACATATTTTATCAGCAGAGCACTTTTGAATGCAAATATTCCTCCGCTGATATCCGCATCCGCGCAGACCTAATAAGTAACAGATTAGTAAACAGAGTAATGGGAAATAGTGCAAATTAAATTACATTAGTTTATAATAATAAAGACAATTTTCATTATCATCATTGTTATTATCTCTTAATTATTATCTCCCATATGTATTGTTATTTCCATATTCTAGGTTAGTGAAGATTGGAACAAGTGAGCTGCTTTCACAACTTTGAAAATAAACATTTTAAAATCGCTGAAAATCTATATGATTAATAATAACCATTTATTATTTAAAAGGGGTATTAAAGATAGAGCAAGTAACAGCAATAGCTGCTAGTCCTAATACTTTAACTGAAAAATTTAGTAAAATGCAAATGAACATTTTATGTAACAAATATATATATTAAAAGAAGATGTCTGTTTGTCTGTCTGTCTGTGGCAGCTATAACTCATCGGGAAACCAACGTACACCCTCCAAATTTTCAGAGAATGTTCCAGGTTGTGGTCCGGACTGCAATGCTAAATTTTAGGTCGAAGTCCAAAAGGGGGGCTTGCTAGAAGCAAAAATATTTGCCATGCTATTCCTACGGGAAACGAGAATAGCTATCAAATTTACTGTTGCCATTTATTGCTTCCTAACTGGAAAGTAAAGAGTTAAAATAGCATTTAACTCTTGTGCTGTAAATTTGATGCCGATTTCCCACATTTCTAAAAGCATTATTTAGGCGTTCCATTGCAGCTAGGGACTTGATTTTCTAACCAAACATGGGGTCAAGCATGGGGGACCAGCCTACGAAATCTAGGACCTTTCGTTGAAGTACGTCGGGAATTACAGAATGTCAAAATCTGACGAAATAAATATCTCAATCGTTCGCCACGGCTCTGAGAGCTAGAGCCGTCAGCAATGACCTTTGCAACACCGTGAAATTCTTCGTGTTGAAACTGTGATAAAATGTCGGGGGGGGGGGACTCTCACAAAACTAACCTTTAGTGTAGGAAACAACAGAATATGCAGATTAAAAGTGAGACACGAGCTGTCACAATTTGTGTGGAAACGAAGCCACTGGCCAGGTTAGAACCTGATATTTAAACCAATCACCGGTAACTACCGTGCGAACGAATATCACGAGAGCCATAGGGCAGAAAAATCTGTGGTAACGGAAATAAAAATCTGGTAACTTATACAGAAACTAAGCAACGAGTTATGAGAGAGCTCGCTGACGTCAACAACGATCCAAGCAAACACCGCGCAAATTTCTTCCTGTTGAAAATCTGTGCTAAAGTGTCGGAGGGGGGGGGGGCGGATTTAAAAAGTTTGCCTTTAGTGTAGTGAAAACAAAAAAACAGGTTAAAAGTGACATCCGGGCAGCGCCGGGTACGTTCAGTTAGTAGTTTAATAAATAAATGCAATTTTAAAAGTTTATGTCGTTTTACTTTTAGGTCTCTCAAATTTTGAACAAAAGTATTAAGGAAAAGATTAAGAGCAATCTCTGCTGTTAAATATTTCAGCTTCAAAAATTCTCCAATCCTAAGCAAATATTTTTGAAAGAAAAGAGTTTAAATAGTTTGAAAAGAGACCTAGAATGTTTGTGTGACATTTTGTCGAAAAAAAAAGTTTAGTTTAAAATTTAGGAGCTGTGATCTTGGCTTTCCATTGACATAACACGGAAATGTGGAGTAATATAACTTTCAAACATCTTAACAAAGATTGCAGAATTGCGACTTACTATTAGTGCACAATTGTCCCGATTTACTAGAGAGAACAGTTGTCCCGATGCACTAGAGAGAACTATTGTCCCGATGCACTAGAGAGAACAATTGTCCCGATGCACTAGAGAGAACAATTGTCCCGATGCACTAGAGAGAACAATTGTCCCGATTCACTAGAGAGAACAATTGTCCCGATTTACTAGAGAGAACAGTTGTCCCGATGCACTAGAGAGAACAATTGTCCCGATGCACTAGAGAGAACAATTGTCCCGATGCACTAGAGAGAACAATTGTCCCGATGCACTAGAGAGAACAATTGTCCCGATTCACTAGAGAGAACAGTTGTCCCGATTCACAAGAGAGAACAATTGTCCCGATTCACTAGAGAGAACAATTGTCCCGATTCACTAGAGAGAACAATTGTCCGATTCACTAGAGAGAACAATTGTCCCGACTCAGTAGAAAAAACAATTGTCCCGATTCGTTAGAGAACAATTGTCCCGATTCACTAGAGAGAACAATTGTCCCGATTCACTAGAGAGAACAATTGTCCCGATTTACCATTAGTGAAAAATTTTGCCATCTTAAATTTTGCCAACTTAAATATTGCTTTCGTACAACTCAACGATTTTTTAAAATACTTATTAAACATTTCAATGTACTTTTATAAGACATCAACTAATAAAATTTAATCAAATAAAAAAAATATTAAGAGGAGGAAATCGGACTGAATGAAAAGCCATTTAACCAAGAAAAAAAAAAGGCAGTTTGTTGAGATAAGAAAACGTCTGGTATTTTCCCTTAGTATTAGAAATCACTGTAGCGCCTGTGGGAGTGACCAGCCCCATTAGGGGGAGGATTGTTAGAGTCAGATACAGATGATCGATTTTTCTTCATCAGTCTTGGGAAGGAACACAAGCATTCTATCAGAAACAGCAATTGCAACGGAGTGCTTTCATTGTCTCTTCGCACGACCTAAAGGGGCAGAAACAAGGAGAAAGAAAAACAATGATGACCCAAGTTAAACGTTTCTCCTCTTAATACGTTAATCGTCGTGTCATCAACGCGTAGTTGGGCTCTGTAATTGTTCGCCGATTTTTGTGGTTCTACATGAAAGCTGGAAAAATGCCATCGGGATTTTCTGGAATAAAATTTGATGCGATTAATGCCCAATTGCATTGATTTATTTTTATCGCGAAATTGTCTGAATTGTTTAGAATTGCTATAGTAAGCAATTATTTTAATTTATTTTGGCACGAGATGATCGCGGATTATTATTTTTTTTAGTTCATAATTGTCTCAAATCGATATAATGAATAATTGTCACGAGTTACATTTTTTCGTAATTGGCTCGAGTTATGTTGGTTAGTAATTGTTTCGAATTGTTATAAAGAATAATTGTCTCGAGTTATTTTAGTTCACAATGTCTTTAGTTATGGGGGGCGGGGGTGGCTCAGTCGGTAGCGCGTCAGGCTCGTAATCTGTAGTTCCTAGGTTCGAGTCCCAGCTGGGTCAGCGTTGAGATTTCTCTCCGCAAAATTCCTCGCCCTGCCCACGGTCAGTAGGGGACACCGATGGACTTGGAAAGGCCGCCGTCCGTCGGATGGGACGTTAAGCCGTGGAACCGTGTGCAGGAGAGCCATACCCTGTGCACGTTAAAGAACACGCTGGATGGCCTTGACGGGAGACTACCATCTGTCTCCCAACAGCTGTTCCAGTGGGTCCCCTCCCCCAACCTTCTCTGAGCCTTCGGGGTCCATGTGACCTGGCCATTTTAGCCCATGGTGTGCAAAAAAGTGCCGCTCATAGGTAAAACAACCCAACCCTTTAGTTATTGTTAGCGAAATATTGTTTGCATTTGTCATGAATGCAGAAATATCTCGATTTATTATTAGTGCATAATTGTTTCGAACTGCTATAAAGAACAATCGTCCTGATATTTTGTTGTGCACAATTGCTTAGATTTATTATTATAAAAAATTATCTAGATTTATTATTATTAGGGAAATAGCACGATATATTATTAATGCGAGAATTGTCACAATTGCCTCGAATTATTATAGTACCAATTATTCCGATTTGTTTCAATGCAGTCTTATGCTGATTTATTATATATGAAAATTGTCTGGATTGATAATTGTCTGGATCAGTGTATTTCAACAGTTTTTATTTTTAGTGCGCAATTATCTGCAATTATTATACTGCGTACATTTAATTTAATAATAATCGTCCTGATTTATTTTCATGCACAATTGTTTAGATATATCATTAGTGTAGAATTGTGTGGATTTATTATTGTTGCAAAAATATTACGATTGGTGGGAAAATGTCATCTAAAGCTGTAATTATGCTTTCTAGCGGTGGCAAAAGTTGAAAATTCCAAAATTTCAAACGAATATTGCAAACGATGTATTCATACTGGAAATTTGAAATTTTGGTTGTGGAATATGAAAGTCACGAGGTTTCCATTGCCAACAATGAGTTGACCCCTTAGACCAAGATGGGGTGTCAAAACACACTTTTTTAGTTTTAGCAAATAATTGTTTGTTTTTAGAGATAAATGAAAAATTCAATTTGGATTAGACAGGAATTGATAAAATATTATGAGTCACACACGAAAACTATAATTGCCCCCTCTAACGGTGGAAAATTTGCAGTTTTCAAACAAGTGTTGCAAGCGATGTATTTAAGCTAGAAATTTTGAATTTTGGTGGTGGAATATGCACGCCATGATGTTTACAATGGCAAAAATGAAGTGACCTCTTAGACTCAAGGAGGGGAGACAATTATTTTGTTAGCAGATAATTGTTTGTTATTTAGAGATGAATGAAAAAAAAGTTACTTAGAGAAAATTTTAAAAATGCCAAAACTTAAAACGAATATGTCAAACGAAAACGTTATAGTATAAATTAAAAAATTTTGTGGTAGAATATTATGATTAAGAGGGTTACACTGGTAGCAATGAATTTCTCGCTTACCACCAGGTAGCGTGGTTTGGGTTGTTTTACTTCTGAATGACATTTTTTTGTGCACAATGGGCTAAATTGCCAGGTTACAACGACCCCAAGCGCTCAAAGAAGGTTGGGGGAAGGAGATCCACTGTACAGCTGTTAGGAAAGAAATTGCAGTCTCTCGTCAAGCCATTCATTGTGTCTTTAAGGTGCACAGGATATTGCTCTCCTTCACACGGAGCCACGGCTTAACATCCTTTCCAATGGACAGCAGGGGCTGTGAGTTGGGGCTCTGACAGGGGCTCTGACAGAGAGCAGTTGGCATCCCTCTCTGTCAGAGAGGGATGCCAACTGCTCTCTGTCAGAGAGCAATTGGCATCCCTCTTTGACAGAGAGCAGTTGCGGGGGAGGGGTTAGCAGGGGTAAATCTCAACCCTGCGTGAGGTAGGACTCGAACCCGGGAACTGAAGATTGGGTTGGGTTGTTTTACCTCTGAGCGGCACTTTTTTGCACACCATGGGCTAAAATGGCCAGGTTACATGGACCCCGAAGGCTCAGAGAAGGTTGGGGGAGGGAACCCACTGGAACAGCTGTGGGGAGACAGATGGTAGCCTCCCGTCAAGGCCATCCAGCGTGTTCTTTAACGTGCACAGGGTATGGCTCTCCCGCACACGGGACCACGGCTTAACGTCCCATCCGACGGACGGCGGGCTTTCCAAGCCCATCGGTGTCCTCTACTGACCGTGGGCAGGGCGAGGAATTTTGCGGAGATAAATCTCAACGCTGACCCAGCTGGGACTCGAACCTGGAAACTACAGATTACGAGCCTGGCGTGCTACCGACTGAGCTACCCCCGCCCCCAGGGAACTGAAGAATGTGATCCTGGTGCACTATTATTGACTTAGACAACTCCTGCTCCCTGGGATGTTTGGTATTGATTTTTTTATCCGGATATAATCTCAGTCGTCTTATCGTATCCTTGTACCAAATTTAATGCGTACCTTCCACTGAAAGTGTGAGATAGTTGCATATCGTTTTTTAATCCATTAAAGTTGGTAAGTCTATACTAAAACTGATCAGTAACGAAATAAAAGCGTTCAGTACCGCTTAATTATATGCTACTGTTGCCTGCTATTGAAAATTTAATCGTTTAGGAAAGAATGGTAAAACGGGGGAGAAATCCTCTGGCTCTATGGAATGAAATGAGTTCTTATTTTTATTTATGGAATACTTAATGAACAATGGAAGTAGGAAAGATAGCGGGAAAACCAGAAAGGTTTGAGGCATAGGAAGACAGAAAAATTAGAAAAGTCTGAGACTTAGGTAGAGAGAAAAACTATAAAGGTCTGAGGCTTGGGTAGAGTGAATATCTAGAAAGGTCTTAGGGTTAGGTACTGGGAAAAACCAGAAGGGTAAGAGGCTTAGGTAGAGTGAAAATTAGAAAGGTCTGAAGGTTAGGTAGAGAAAAAATCTATAAAGGTCTGAGGGTTAGGTTGCGGGAAAACTCAGAAATGTCTGAGGCTTAGGTAGTGGGAAAAACCAGAAAGGTTTAAGGTTAGGTAGAGATAAAATTAGAAAGGTCTTAGGGTTAGGTAGAGAGAAAATCTATAAAGATCTGAGGATTAGGTGGCGGGAAAACCCAGAAAGGTCTGAAACTTAGGTAGCGGGAAAAACCGGAAAGATCTGAATCTAGATAGAGAGATAATCTATAAAGATCTGAGGCTATAAAGATCTGTCTATTAGCTTTTTTTTTATAAATTTTTATTTGTGTTGCCAGATGCATTTTTTTACTACATGACTCTTAAAAAGCCCTATTAAAATGAAACATATTGTCTTTTTTGTTAAATATTTTATTTTCAGAAAATCCAGAATTAAATGTTGATTAATTTGGCATATAACATGCCATAATTTATTTCACTAATTATTTGGCAAAAAAGTTCTAAAGTTAAATTTGGCCTATGGATGTAAACCAGTTTTTCAGGCTGGACACTGGAAGGGTTAATGGACTGCCCTTCAGACATTTAATCAGATAATAATGTTTATATTAATGTTTTTATTGCGGAGTTGGGTTGTTTTACCTCTGAATTGCAGCTTTTTCTCACACAATGGACTAAACAGCCAGGTTACAAACACCCCCAAGTCTCGGAGAAGGTTGGGAAAGGTGACCCACTGGACAGCTGTTGGGAGACAGATGGTAGCCTCACGTCAAAGCCATCCAGCGTGTTCCTTAACGTGCACAGAGTACGGCTCTGTGGTCCATATCCTATTTTTTTTCGCTTTTCGACAAATACCTAGCATTTCTGTTTCTACCATTATTAGATTAATTTATAATCCATGGTTTTATTACCGAAAAAAATATTTTAAAACAAGGTATAAGAAAATAATAAGTAGTACTGAAAACTGATTAATTTTCGTGCATTTATCATGCTACAGCATGCAAAGCACGCAGTCAGATGATAAGCATGCAAGAGGATGATAGCAGTAATTGCTGTGCAAATCTATGTGTGAATGACTGCCGGTAAGTTGGTTTATTTTACCTCTGAGCGGTACTTTATTGCATATAATGGGCTAAATAACCAGTTCACAAGGACCCGGAGAAGTTTGGGGGAAGGGGACCCACTAGACAGCTGTTGAGAGACGGATGATCGTGTTCTTCAAAGTCATCCAATATGTTCTTTAACGTATACAGAATATGGTTATTCCGCACACGAATCCACGACGTAGAGTCCCATCCGACTGACGGTGTCCTTTACAAGCCCATCGGTGTCCCCTACTGACCGAGGCAAGGGAGGAGAATTTTGAGGAGATAAATATCAACGCTGACCCAGCTGGGCCTCGAATCTAGGCCCTGTAGGTTATGAGCATGTCATGCTACCGACTGAACCTACCGGTTCGAGTCCCACCTGGTCCAGCGTTTAGATTTATTTCCGCAAGACCCTCACCCGCCTCGTTCAGAAAGGGAACACCGATAGGCTTGGAAAGGCCGCCGTCCATCGGATGGTACATAAAGCCGTGGCCCCGTGAGCGTGATAGCCATACCCTGTGTGCATGTTACAGATCCCGCTGGATGGCCTTGACCGGAAGCTACCATCTGTCCGCCTCTTGGTGGGGGTCCCCTCCCACCAACCATCTCTGACTACTTGAGGCCCTTCTGAACTTCCATTTAGCCCATTGTGAGAAAAAAAGGTGTCATTCATAGGTAAAACGCACAACAGAAAGCTTCAAACTTAAAAGACTTTTAATGGAAAAATAAAATATTTCGCTGAACATGGACTGATCTATTGGACCAAAAATATAAACGTTGAAAAAATGATTTAGGTTCTATGAATGAAGATTTATTTTCTGCCTACAGTTAACACCTCATGAAAAAAAAAATAATAATAATAAAAATTATCTGTCCAAATACAGTTTGTGTTGCATCTTTATTTCGTCCAAGGTTTCTACCTCTGATAAAAATATGATAAAATGCTTTTTCAGCGTTATTATTTCCTTATCAAAACCTAATTGTCATTCACAACCTTTCACACCTTTCTTTTACGAATTCGCCTTTATCTGTCTCCCTCGAGTTTTTTCCCCCAACATCGACAATTTTTCCCGCTTTTATTGCCGCACTTTATTTCCTGCGCCAAATCGCTATTTTTTAATTATCTTCAAACGCGAGAAAGTTCAAAAAAAAATAAAGTGGAGGAATACAGCGAGAAGAGGAAGAATTGACCTTACCTCATTGAACAGATGGATAGCGCTGAACCGATAAGGGGATTTTTGGTCTTTGCCAGTTGGAGCACTGGTGCCTGTGGGAACGATCACACACAGAGATGAGAGAGGAAAGCAACTGAAGTTGGATACAGAAGATCGATTCTTCATCATCAGAGGAAAGAAGAGCCAGAATCCTGTCAGCGACAGCGATTACAACAACCATGGCAGACTTCACAAGCAGGAGTCCACAGATGATTAACACGCGCTTACAGGAATCTCGGCTTGCTGTGGGTTTTGCGTCACAGCCAATGACAGGTCCTTCTGGTTTCATTGTATTTTTTTTTTTGTTCTTTCTCTACATCTTCTTGTTTTCTAGAGAGAGTCGGAAAAAATTTTGCTTTTCGCTTGATCTGTTAATGGCGAAATCTGAAAAGCATTGTGAATTTTGATCATCTTTCTATGAAGTTCTTTTTAAGCTATTGCTTCTTGTAGTAGACGTTGTTTATTTTTTTCCAAAAAAAAAAGTTACCCTCTGGAAATGAAATAGACCTTTAGCAAGGTTGTTGTTTAAGCTTAATTGCTTTATATCTGAGAGAAATTTGTGCAATGGAATAAATGGATAGATCAGAAAGATCAGAACAGCAGTCTATGCACAACATATGGCTCTCCTGAAGAGACGGGCCACGGCTTAACACCCCATCCTACGGACGGCAGTCTTTCCAAGCCCAATGGAATCCTTTTTCACCCCCAGGGAACGGTGGAGGTTAGCTGAGTTAAATCTTAACGATGGCACCGTTAGACTGGAATCTGGGTACTGCAAATTACGAGAATACTCGTGTAAGAAGTAGAAAGAAAACTCATACTGAAAGAGGAAAAGAAACTAGGCTTCCTTTACAATATATCTACCACAATATCTTAATATAAAGGTCTCTCAAGTGACACAGGGAGACGGTTATACCTAGAAGTACTCATCAACACCAGAATCAGTGACAAGTATCTACTTGAAACGTTGTGTGACACCCAGAGAAACTCCGCATAGAAGTTTCCATAGTTGAACAATGTACGTTATGATGACGTTTCAATTTGACTAGTTAGGACAGATGACCGTGGTGAAACCATCCATTCTCAACGAAATTTTGAACTTTGGTCATTTGAAGACTGGTAATAAAATCAAAGTACCAGGACTTTTTAAGTAAATCGGTTATTTTGTTGAATCAGAACGCCCGCTACTATACTCTTCAAGTAACGATAATAACATCGAACAGCTAATAGGAAAGATATTCCAGGAAGAATTAAGCTCAGTAGGTAGCGCCAGCATCGTAATCTGCGATTCAGAGGAGTTCAATGGGATTGAAAAACCGCAGTCCGTCGGATGGTACGTAAAGCCGTTGTCCCGTGTATGGGTAATTTTTTTTACCTCTGAGCGCCATTTTTTTTGCATACAGTAGGCTAAATGGCCAGATCACAAGGACCTCGATGTCTCAGAGAAGGTTGAGAGGAAGGGCCCCCACTGGACAGCTGTTGGGAAAGAGATAGACGCCTTCCTTCAAGGCTATCAGACTGCTGTTTAACGTGCACAGAGTATGGCTCTCCCGCACACGGGGTCAAAGCTCAACGTCCGAACAGACGGAAGGTGGATTTCCCAAGCTCGTCGCAGTTTCTTTGTTGGCAAAGGGCAAGTTCCGGAATTTTACTCAGATATATCTCGGGACTTTTCTTTTTGAAAAAAAAATATCTTTATTTACGTAATTGACACAGTATACACTCTATCGACTGAGCCCCATCCCCCTGGGTGCGGAAGATCCATACCCTGTGCATGTTAAAGAACACATTAGATGGCCTTATCAGAAGTCTACCATCTTTCTCCTAACAGCTCTTCGGTAGGACCTAAGTAGTAGCATGATGAGAGTTCTGGCACAGTAAAAGGGGCTCGAGAATTCTAAAGATCATGTTATTAAACGTTTAAAAAGATCATGTTCTTTGACCCAGGAATTAAATGTATTATCACAACCAAACCATTTAACATAATACTATTTTTTATTATTCTTCACTCTAGTTTTCAGAAAGGTTTCAACTTTATAAATGTCATCTTGCTTTTCGTATTTCACCATTTCTTGGGTGTAAAAACTACCAACGATTGGTTCTCCTTTCAGATCCTTGATCTTATAGGTTATGGGGTCTGTATTAAGAGCTTGAGCAATTTCAAAAATTTCTTCTGTAAAATTCGGCAGATAACCTTTTTTAAACGGTGTCTTGTACTTGGCGATTCTCACTCTGTCGCCAATTTTAAATTTTGGTGCTGTAATAGATTTAATTCTTTTGCGAAACAGATTAAAATACACAATATCTTTGTTTTTCTGCAAGCTTGCCTCTTTTGGGGTCATTCTTATTGATCTGTGATAAGAAGTATTGTAATTCTTAACGAGTTTTGGTAGGACACCGATCCATTTTCTAGTGTTATTAGCAGTGAAATATTTCCACATTTTTGTCTATTAAATCGTTCCACAATTTGAGCTTTAGTCTCATTTTCAGTGGCAAACCAATGGACACCTCGTTGGTTAAACAATGCTTGAGTTTCTTTATTGATAAACTCAGTTCCCTTATCCGTTTGTAACTGGGGCGGGTGTGGCTCAGTCGGTAGCGCGCCAGGCTCGTAATCTGTAGTTCCCAGGTTCGAGTCCCAGCTGGGTCAGCGTTGAGATTTATCTCCGCAAAATTCCCTGCCCACGGTCAGTAGGGGACACCGATGGGCTTGGAAAGGCCGCTGTCCGTCGGATGGGACGTTAAGCCGTGGCCCCCTGTGCGGGAGAGCCATACCCTGTGCACGTTAAAGAACACGCTGGACGGCCTTGACGGGAGGCTACCATCTGTCTCCCAACAGCTGTTCCAGTGGGTCCCCTCCCCCAACCTTCTCTGAGCCTTCGGAGTCCTTGTGGCCTGGCCATTTAGCCCATGGTGTGCAAAAAAGTGCCGCTCAGAGGTAAAACAACCCAACCCGTTTGTAACTTGGATGGCTTACGTTGTTTAAATATTTCTACAAATGCTTTGGTAATCTCGCTACCCGTTTTCTTTTTAATAGGTATTACCCAGGCGAATTTGCTGAAAATGTCAATCACGGTTAAAATGTAATTCGTGTGGTTATTGTGAAATTCAAATTTTTGCATATCGATCAAATCACTCGGCCACTGGTCGTTTACATTCGAGACAAAAACCCGTCTGGTTTGGAATTTTTTATAAATGGGTTTGTGTAACGTGTACACATCTTGTTGTTGGAGAAATCTTTTTACTTCTTTTTCAGTCAATCCGGTTTTGCGCATTAGATCTTTTATGCCGCAAAATCCCTTTAATGGGTCATAGTAAACGGAAGAAAACATTTTATTTCTTGCGTCCTAAACCGAACCGTTTCTTTGTTTTAATGATTGGTTTGATTATCGTCCTTGAAATTCTTTCTCCTAAAGTTGGGTTCTGAATTTCATCTAAATCATTTAATAATTCTTGGTCGGCTTCGTGCCTCTTTTTAGTTTCTGTAGATTTGCTGTAAGAAATGTCGTGCTTTTTGAAGGCTTTGTCCACACGGTTAATACCAGGATCTCCTCGCATTAACCTTTTCTCCAGTTTCGTAAACGGTCCACAATACTGGTAACCTGGAATGTGCATTTCGGGTGGATTAAACTTTTCTTCAATCCAGCTTACTATATCTCCACCTTTTACAAATTTTCCTTTCTGTTTCACAAATTTATACTTCATTTTTCCACACGTTCGGCATCTATCTCTCATCATTACTCTTTTATTCTTTGATGTGACATATTCAACGTTATCCGTTAAAGTTTTCGTTATACACTTTACACAATACATGCTTAATTTTTACATATAAAATATAAGTACGTGATGCTTATAAAATAAAGTATAATGTATCACAGTTATCTAACTAGTTTAACGCCTGGACAAAAACAAAAATTGAAGAGTGCATTTGTAAATAAGAATCCTATGACTTTAAGTATTGATCCACAGAAGAAAGGTAACGATACTTTGAAACTGACAAAGCGACAAATCATTAAACTGAAAATATCTACAACGCCAGTTCGACTTCGTTTCAGTAAAACACAGCTAGGTGGATTTCTGCCGTTCTTAATACCTGCACTCGTAGCATTGGGAAAAGCAGCTGCATTTGAAGCTGCGGGATATGCTGGTACTAAGCTTGCACAAAAAGTTCTAGGAAAAGGGTTATACATTCCTGGAAAGCAAAAAGCAGCTGGCTTATCTAAAAATAAAAGAAAGAGAAAAGGTTTGTAATTCCAGGGAAACAAATAGCTCAGGGATTAAAAAAAAGAGCTATTAAGTAATTTAGATATCGAAAATATAATGGAAAACGAGAAAGGATTCCGTGGTGTATACTCTATCGATTCATTGCCAACAAAAATATTCAATAACGAAAATGGTATAGTGAACTTTGACGTTTCCAGTGGTTCAGGAACTCATTGTGTAGCTTATTTCAATGATGCGAAGTTACCTTACGTCGAGTACTTTGATCCATTTGGTTTATCGCCACCAGAAGAAATAAAACACTATTTACTTACATCTTCAAAGCCGATCGTGTATAACTCTTCGCAAATTTAAGCAAATTACTCTGTAAAATGCGGTTACTATTGCATCTATTACATTAAACGAAGAAATAACAACATAAGCCCATATGATGTATTGTATCAGTTTGAACAAACTCCTAACGGTAGTAATGAATTGTTGGTAACAACTAGCATATAAGTACTACATAGTACTACACTATATTAATAAAGATGGTACTCATAACTATCAATTCCTCTACTATTACAGCATACAACCCCAAAGATTTGGAAATTAATTATGAAACGCAGATCGAATTTTATGAAACTGTATCCGATATTCCACTTCGATGTCAGCAAATACGAATCACGTCTATATGAATTATCAACAACTGCTGGCATCGAAATACGATTTAAATTAAATAGACCGGCAAATGAATTTTAACACGTATATTGCGTAATTGTCTCAGAACGAAAAGCAACTTTGCAACCACTAGAGGGAAAACTTCTAGTTGTTGGATAAAAAAAATATTTTAAATACCATCATTACGAAATCTACATATATTTGCATGTTTAAAAAAAATATGTATGTTCCCGAACCAGTATTTTTTCCGCTTCAATGCTTCCAATTCTGAGGTTCAGTGAATAAGAGATTTAGTTCAATGAAATTAAATCTCGAGCCTTCGTTGTTCTTTTGAGGAGACTGATTTCCGTTTAGCACGATAAAACTCTTCTTGCTTTACAAACTTCACACATTCTCAAAATTATTCTAACCTACATTACTTTTCACTTCAATTTTTTTCTAATTGTTTTCACTTCCAAAAAAAAATTTTTTCTTTCATCTAGTACCCTCTCTTTATACATTCACAGATATCCAAAGTCTGTCTTTTCATCAGACGCCCGAAAAAGTCATTTTACCGGTTGATTTTGTCATATGTTTCAAACAAATTTCTCAAAACTGACTGACTTTTTCAAATTCTCCGATTTGTCTGGCTTTTTACAACCGAATAATCCAGTGAAGTGTATGATAACTCAACAAACCACATGGTTTTTATCTCTTTCACACACCCTCATTTTTTCTGAAAATTAGTTAAACAAATTAGTTTAAATCACGTCTGCCCAAAAAACTTAAATTACTTTTTTCACATGAAACACCCTGGTTTTTTTCCGATTTTCACACATATTTTCAGAAAAAACCACAAGAAACACCGATTTAACTGTTGATTTTGTCATATGTCTCAAACAAATTTAAGTGTACGATAACTCAACAAATCACACCATTTTTATCTCATACACACAACCTTTATTTCAACCTAATTCATTTAAACTAATTCACAAATTACTTTAAACCTCATCTTCCAAAAAAAAAAACTTAAATTAGTTTTTCACATGAACATTGTTCCAAAACTCTCATCTACCACCGAGTCTGTCCAACCAGCTAGCAAGTTTATCCAACCAACCAGCGACTCTGTCCAACCAACCAGCCAGCCAGCCAACGAGTCTGTCCACCCACCCACCAAGTCTATCCAACCACCCAACGAATCTGTCCAGCCAACCAGCGAGTCTGTCCAGCCAGCCAGCGAGTCTATCCAGCCAGCCACCCAATCTGTCCAACCACCCACCGAGTCTGTCCATCCACCCAGCAAGTCTATCCAACCACCCAGCGAATCTGTCCAGCCAACCACCGAGTCTACCCAACCATCCAACCACCGAGTCTGTCCAGCCAGCCAACGACTCTATCCATACAACCAGCTCAACAAAACATATCATTTTTTCTCTCATACACACCTCATTTCAAACTAACCGATTTAAACTAATTCACAAAATTAGTTTAAACCTCATCTTCCCCCCAAAAAAAACTTAAATTAGTTTTTCACATGCTAAAAATCACTCCCATTTTTTCTAATTTTCACCCATATTTTTCACAAAAACCACAAGAAACATACTTTTTCCCTCATTCCCCATAAATTTTCCCAAGGATTTTCATAGAATTCTTTGGACCCATTTACTGGCCCAGAACTCTCATTTATGCTACTATTGACCTATTCTTCAACTTTCTCTGAGCTCTTTGAGTCCCTGTGACCTGATCATTTACCCCATTGTGTGTAAAACAGTAACGTTCAGAGATACAACCCCCTCACACGAGGAGACTAATGTGAGGATGTCCGAACCTCATCTTGTTGAAACATATTCCTCTTTGGTGCTCTCTAACTGTATTTCCACCATCAGATATTCTTCAACGAGCATAGATTGGAATTGATTATTTTCGTAAAAAAACCTCCATCTTTTGTGAATTTTTGTAACATCAGCCAATATAAAGATCTGTTAATTACTTCAATGTTTAAGTTTGTGACATTACTTTATGTACACCCTGTAGACTACCTCCGAATATTTTAAATGCTCACTATCTCATTTCTCAGAATCTATACGTTTTCATAATTGCAGACTACAATAATTTAGAGAATTGTACTCCCTGATTCACTTTCTGAAATAAAGACATTTTCAATACCAAATTTATTTAAACATTGTTTACAAAGATCTAATTTTATACGTAGTTACCAATTTAGTTTCTCCACACGTAAGCGATTTTTGTTTACACGATGCTTAGGAGAGGGGAAAAAAACATCTAGTGCCGTATCGCACTCGAAATTCTAACTCTGACTTCAGAGAAGAGATGCGACCTATCAATGTTAATGCTGTCTTGCTGATGATATGAAAATTTATGTAATGGACGAATACCGATAAGCTAAAAGCGTTTAATGATGCACTTGCTAATGACACTTATGCATTGCCATGCGGAACGCTACCTACGTTTTAAAGTCGTTCCGAGAAAAGATGACGGAAAAATTCTACTAGGTAGTTAGCAGCACCGAAGCAAAACGAAATAAAGGATCACCACTAATTAATTCACAAGTTGTTGCTATATTAATTGTAGCTACAAGTCGTGGAAAAATAAAAAATAATTAGGAACGGTTATTAAAAACACGTGATTTTATTCCATAATAGTAGAAAAAGGATTTTTCTTTTCGGTTGGGTTGTTTTACCTCCGAGTAGCACTTTTTTTGCGCACAATGTGCTAAATGGCCATGTCACAAGGACCCTTAGGGTTAAGAGATGGTTGAGAGCGGGGGCCTACTGGACATCTGTTAGGAGACAGATGGTACCCTCCCGTTAAGGCCCTCCATCGTGTTCTTTAACGTGCACAGGTATGGTTCTCTCTCACACGGAGCCACGGCATAACGTCCCATCCGATTGAAGGCCGCCTTTCCAGGCCCATCGGTATCCCCTACTGATCATCGGCAGGGTAGGGAGTTTTGTGGGAGATAAATCTCAAAGCTGACCAGGCGGGACTCGAACCTCGAACTGCAGATTGCGAGCATATAATAGATACTGCATGTAAACTGTTTAGGCAAATTATTATGAACACCTATCAAATGAAAGGCTTTCGAATCATGATGATACAGTTCCAAAATTTCAAAATTTTCAGCTCTCTGCATATTATTCTGGTAGAAAGAAGTTTTGAATTATTGTTAGCGGTTATCTCTCTCAGCTGATGAACTCAGCAGCTCTGTTTTGCCTTACAGTTCGTGAAAACAAACGTATGTTCCTGTCTGTCAGATTTTTTCCTCCCGCATTAGATATAATTGGCGGACTTCTTTATTTTTTTGACACCATTGCTATTATCCATACATTTGGGATATTGTTCCCTGTGATTTTCTGCTGAGTTCCATCATCTCCGTTACGGATGTTCCTGTCCATCGCGCTCCAACGATGAGCCTTTCAACCCACGTTGTACTTGACTGCATTCCACCATGTCTTTAAGGCTTTTATAGGCCTCTCAATGACGTAGAATATTTACGTCAGTGGGGAAAATTTTCCTACATTGGTATGTTTCATGGTACTTCGCTCAAGATGCAGCAGTATTCATAATGAGTTGTCTAGACAGTTTATGTTTTACAATATGGGACAGAAATATTTTCATTTAATCAGGCTGGTGGGGCCCTGGCTCAGTAATTATAGCAATGGTTTGGACTGGCCGGCGCACAATAATTTCTGTTTCAGACTCGAAAATATGAACCCGAAGTTATCTCTGTATATCTTAATTTACGCGGATTTAATTAACTCATTTTTGGGATAACGTGGTCCCTATATTTGCACCTTTTTTTTAATATTGGATATTATTATTACTATTATTTGGAATAATGAGGTTATAGGTAATTAGTAGACTGTAATTAAGAGTCAACATAACCCTAATAATGATGCACAAGCATAGACCTACTGTCAAATACCGAAATTCATCTTCAATGATCCATTACTTATATTTAGAGTTGTTAAATATCCGAATATTTTGATAACCGTGGTTATTCGAAAACAATATTTGATATCGGACGAATATCGATTAACCAGTAAGTAAAATTAATTAAAAAAATAATTAAATCATTGACAATCCAATAAATATATTCTATTTATTCAGTCGGGTCGTCGCGACACCAGCGCTAATCAAAAAAAGTGTTTTTTGATAAATTGTAACATATTTTATAACTACTTATCATACCTTAACTCCCTAGTAAAATTGTCCGATGGTATGAAATTTTTTCAGCGGCTGTAGGGCCACCCCTATTGCGTTCGAAAATCAAGTCTCTGTCTATAAAAAAATCGGAGATTATATTTCAGAAGTCATTTTTCTTAACGTTCTTATCTATTTGCGTCGTTTTTTCTTTAAATGGGAGCCCTCTCGTGAAGCGCCAGTTGCTCTACCAATTGCGCTAAGATAGCGTCGTTTTGAACTTGATTAAATAAGGTTATGATAGAAGTTTCATAGATATTCAATTGAAAGCACTTTAGTCAATTCATAAATAAAAACTCTAGGAGAACTTCTATTTTAAATTCAGTAAACAACGAGTCTGGGAGATGGACTGGAAGTTTTTTCACACTTGCGTAATTATTGAATAATATAAAACTGCATATTATTAACTTACATGCATCAGTAACAAATAATAATTAACTTTAGGTGTCTTGTTTTTCGTTATTTTCACCAATCAAATTCCCTTTATTTCAAGGCCTGTTGCCAGTTTTGTCTACGCTGATGATGTCAAATTCTACACTACAGTTTCCAAATCTGAGTTGGATTGGGTTGTTTTACCTCTGAGCGGCACTTTTTTGCACACAATGGGCTAAATGGCCAGGTCACATGAACCCCGAAGGCTCAGAGAAGGTTGGGGGAGGGGACCCACTGGAACAGCTGTTGGGAGACAGATGGTAAGCCTCCCGTCAAGACCATCTAGCGTGTTCTTTAACGTGCACAGGGTATAGCTCTCCCGCACACGGGGCCACGACTTAACGTCCCATCCGACGGACGGCGGCCTTTCCAAGCCCATCGGTGTCCCCTACTGACCGTGGGCAGGGCGTGGAATTTTGCGGAGATAAATCTCAACGCTGACCCAGCTGGGACTCGAACCTGGGAACTACAGATTACGAGCCTGACGCGCTACCGACTGAGCCACCCCCGCCCCTTCCAACTCTGAGGGCATCATATACTTCACGAAGCATAAGATGATATTGCTAGTGGAGAGCACTTAATACTCTACCTATCTAGAAGGGTTAAACTAGAGTCTTTAAATACAAGCTATAACACAGCTACTCTTTTGATTTCTCGGATATAGAAAAGAAAGTGAAACACACACAAACTTGGGCATCAACCTAATTCTCGACTTAACTTTTTCACAAAATTGCAATTTCATCGCTGAAGACCAACCGTGTCATGTATATGATTTTGAAATGCTACAACAAGTGTTACATAAGCACCCTTATCGAAGCTTTCATCACGTATGTTCGGCCCGTTTTTGAATACGGTGTGGTCCCCGTATCGTGTGTCTAACATTGAAACTGTTGAAAAAGCTTAGAGATTTTTGACAAGAAGTTATTGGACTTTCGCATCAAATCGTATCAACAGATATTAAAATAACTCTCGCTGCATTCTCTGGAGTGGAGACGACTTCAGTACGATTTAATTATATTCTATAATATCGTCACTTTCATTCCGAACAACCATTTTCTTAAAATAATCAATACAGGACTAGACAACACCCGCTGTGTATTGACATCCCATTTGCAAGAAAAGAATCCAGATACCATTTCTTTGTCTGTAGAGTAGGAAGAGTATAGAATAATGATCTTCTGGAAGACGTTGTCATCTCTCCTACCATAGCCATTTTTAAAAAGTATTTACGAAGCATGGACTTATGTAAATATCTCAATACTATCACTTTTAAGATTTTCAATTGACTATCAAAGGATTCATTTGTCTATGTCTTATTTCTTACATGTGATGTTCTATATAATCTTTTAATTCATTTTATGTTTGTAATGCTCTTATCTGCTTCTCAATTCTCCAAAATGGAGTCAGTGTAAACAACATTTATCTTTCATTTATTGCTATTAAATTAAATTAATAATTTATGAGACTTTAAAGTGCTTCTTTATTCAAGTTTATGAATCCATGTGAAAAATTAGTACTGAACGCTTTGATAAATACTACGTCGGAAGTATTTATTAGATCATTTAAAGCCAATTTATTATTTTCTTTTGAGCTAATTAAAGAACAAATCTGATTATTTATCGCCTTCGTTTCTTACGAATTAAGGGATAACGGAGAATCAAGACATGAACATACTCACACGGTATTGCCATCGTAGAATCGTTAGGGTCAGGGCTGTATTCCTCCTTAGGAAAATAATCGATGTTGTCACACTTCATGATCGTCTTGCCCGCTGTAAGGAGAGACAAATCAGTTTGTGAAACGAAACTTACCAAGAATTGTTTTTAATAACATATAGTTAACGTGATTGCAATAACGGAACAACTGTGACGAAGAAACAGTTCAATCCTTATATTGAAAATAACAGAGAGTTAAAAATGAAGTGGATTTTTAGTAATTGCCAATTAAAGTATGGTAGTTTGATTAATAATAAGATATTATTATATATATGATGATGAGAGATATAAAATGATTAAGATTTGGGTTGTTTTTCCTCTGAGCTGCATTTTTTGCACACCATGGGCTAAATGGCCAGGTAACATGGACCCTGAAGGCTCAGAGAAGGTTGGGTGAGGGGACCCACTGGAACAGCAGTTGGGAGACAGATGGTAGCCTCCTGTCAAGGCTATCCAGCGTGTTCTTTAACGTGCACAAGGTATGGCTCTCCCGCACACTGTGCCACGCCTTAACGTCCCATCCGACGGACGGCGGCCTTTCCAAGCCCATCGGTGTCCCCTACTGACCGTGGGCAGGGCGGGGAATTTTGTGGAAATAAATCTCAACTCTGACCCAACTGGGACTCGAACGTGGGAACTACAGATTACGGGACTGGCGTGCTACCGACTGAGCCACTCCCCCGCTACAAATGATTAAGGTATGATTATAAGAGTTGTAAAATAATTAAGATATCATAGCAAGACATATAAAAGAATTAAGATATCATAATAAGAAATATATAATAAGAGGTAATTAGAGATATGATAATAAGTGATCTATAATAAGAGATATGAAAATACAATAAGAGATATGAAAATAAAATAAGAGATATGAAAATACAATAAGAGATATGAAAATACAATAAGAGATATATAATAAGATACGAAAATTTCACTTATTATCATTAAAAATTAGAGATACGATAATAAAAGATATATAATAAGAAGTAATTAGAATTCATAATAGGGGATCTATAATAAGAGGTAATTAGAAGTATGATAACACTGGGCAATTTTTCATAAAAGTCATGACTCTGAAATGAAGACATTTCTTAAAGATTTCAAGGTGCTGAACACGAATAAATAAATAAATAAATACCTCCTCAAGCAGCTGCTTGCCACAGAGGTGTGACAGGAGCCTGTCAGTTTAATACGCCATAGTAGAGGGATCTGTGAGGATGGCGGGTCCTTGTATGAAAAATAAAAAATGCAAAATTGGGTACGATTTCTGAGAACTCCGCAATAGTTTCTTATATAACAGTGGATTACATACATATGACATGTATCGGTAAAACTCCGCTTCTACTTCCGACGTCGCTTTGCCCGTCGCTTGTACAGCTGCTCAGGATCATCTCTGGCGAACGTCCAACAGTAGTCAGCCAACATTGAAGTGGAACAGTTTCCCCGGTATCGTTTCTCCATCGTTGCAATGTCCTGGTGAAAACGTTCACCATGCTCATAACTAACCATCAGTTTTTCGGTATATAATAAGAGGCATATAATAAGGGAAAATTAGAGATATGCTGATAATAAGATATTTAGAACAAAGTTCTGGATCTGAATTACTATTGACATGACATTGACTTGCACCTAATAAAGTGACCGCTGAGTGTAAATGTATAAGGAGATGCCATGGCGTTAATTAATGCTATGGCTTGATATTTAATTCTATGGTTTGATAATAAGAGATTATTAAAACTATGATATTTTGAATAAGATAAAGCTGTGGCAGGTTGAATAAAACATAATTTAAGCTATGGTAAGCTGAAGAAAAAAAATTGGTTAGAACTACAGTACTTTGAACAGAAAAACCACTATAAAATTCTACTCAAATCGTCCCAAATTGAGGGCCAAATCGGACCCTCGAAGCAGGCTTGTCCACTTCACTAGTGAATGTGGATGGTTATTAATATTCTCATGTAAATTGAGAACCGACGGTAAACTAAAAGAATCAGCCGTCCCATGGCCGAGTGGTTAGCGCGCTTGGCTACTGATCTAAAGGACCCGGGTTAAGGCATGACTGTTGTATCATTTTTCTGCTGAGGTCCTGCCATCCTCTCAGACCTTCTGCTATGGCATATAAACTGTCAGACCTCTGTGGCAAGCAGCTGCTTGAGGGGGTATTTATTTTTATTTATACGTATATTCACTCTATCTTATTGTTCAGGACCACTAAATACTGCTACAATAGTTTTTCTTATTCAAGTAACCTAAAAAGCTTTACAATTTGTTTTCTCTAACTTGAGGTAAAATAGGCAAAACCCCATTTTAACCTATAGTTATCCATGCCATCTTTGTTTCTTTTTTATAGATAGGATGAAACCCTAACTTTTTTTAAACCACTGAAGAATATACCGTTTTCGAAAGAAGAATCTGTTAAATATTCAGCATAATATTTAAAAACAATTTTAGTACATTGATACAATCTTATATCCTGCAGATTTATTTAATATGGATTTAATATTAAGCACTATCTTAGAATTCATAGGTTCCAAACATTCAGAATTCGAAGTGTCCTCTAGAGCAGGGATGGGCAAATAGCGGCCCGCGGGACACATTCGGCCCGCTAAGAGTTTTTTTGTGGCCCGCCAAGACAGTCAGAAAAATCCGCCTTGAACCGAAATTTCCTTACCGTGCGCGACCGAAGATTCGTCTCGTATTTTCCACTAGGACGGCCACGTCAATACGCATGCGCAGTGTAGATACGAAAACAATTGCCCACCCCTGCTCTAGTATGTTTCCATAAAATGAATTATTAACAACACCTACATTACTACCTACATCAATATTACATTTTAGTAGAGTTTTTAGTAGATTAGTAAAACAAAGTATTATTTTCCAGAACCTGAGTTGAGAGGTAGATTATCTATAGGAAATATTACGATTGTATCTGGTTAATCTACATCTAATAATAATGTTATGATTCGTACGTTGGTAAACATTCTGTTTTAAGACAATGCGTTTCAAATAACAAATAATTTCACCCATTCTGAATAACACAGAGTTAAATCAAAAGAATTTTAAATGGGTGAGAGATGAAACTATTTAATTTGATTAACTGAAAGTTTAAGCTATATTTCAAATAATAGTTTTAGCAATGATATTTTGATTAACAATAGTTAAAGCCATAACATAATATATGATGAAAGCTTTATTAATGCAGGGTAGATCCAATTCTATTGGTACACATAGAAAATCATCAAGCCTTCATTGGCTGCAGTATCCAAAGTATATATATAGTTCTGGTGATTTAAAATGATCGGCATGAACCACACTGGAAAATTACTTTTCTGTAAAGTGAGGAAAATTGTTTTGGAAGACCAGAATGATAAGCCAAACTGGTCTGGTATCTCTTCTTTACCTATCTTTTTGTCAAACTGGTCTGGTATCTCTTCTTTACTTATCTTTTTGTCAAACTGGTCTGGTATCTCTTCTTTACCTATCTTTTTGTCAAACTGGTCTGGTATCTCTTCTTTACCTATCTTTTTGTCAAACTGGTCTGGTATCTCTTCTTTACTTACTTTTTGTCAAACTGATTTATACCGGACTGAATAACCGGTTTATATTTTTGCCCTCCAATTGATCTGGTATCTCTTCTTTACCTATTTCTTTCTCAAACTGATCTGGTATTTCTTCTTTACCTATCTTCTTGTTGCTTTTCGAGCTCCATTAGCTTGTTGGTTTGTGTGTTGGACAAAACGATTGTTCCACAATATCTTCCTAACTCCTTGCCCAATTTTGACGAGTTATGTGTCCAATAAAATCCTGCCACGCGAAAAATATCATAGGCTATAAAAACTCATAATTCATACTTTATTCCCTCCTAAAATTGGAAGAATGTTAAAATAGCTCTTCCGCTATAAATTCCGAATGTGAGAGCCCAGAGTTACTGGTTTGGTGTCAAATGAAAGATTGTGATAGTGGAACTGTTGTGAGCTACCTCGACCTTATTCTGTCGAAGAAATGAGCGAAAATCTTAAGAAGGTCGCTCTCAAAGAGTTATATATAAAATTAAAAAGCTTGTGAAGACTATAGAGCCGTGGACTACTTCAAATTATGCGCTAACTTATTTTCCATCCAAAAGAATTGTCTGTGAGGGGCGAGGAGAACCGGGGTTGTTTGTTTGGGTTGGTTTACATCTGTGCAGCACTTTTTGCGCACAATGGTCTAAATGGCAGGTCACAAGGACTTAGAAAAGCTCAGAGAAAGCTGGGAGAAGAGGACCCACTAGAAAGCTACTGGGAGACAGACGGTAGTCTCCCGTTAAGACTAAGACCATCCAGCATGTCCTTAAACGTGCACCGGGTATGGCTCTCTAGCACATGAACTCACGGCTTAATGACCCATCCGACGGACGGCGGCCTTTCCAAGACCCATCTCTCCTACTGATCGAGAACAAGCTGGAGAGTTTTGCAAAGATAAATCAAAACGCTGGCCCAACTGGGACTCTAACCTGGGAACTACAGATTATGAGACTGTCGCACTACCGACTGAACCACCCCCGCCCCAAAGAAACGGGGTACGATCTTTATGAGCGCAAAGCAATTGATAATAACACCGGAGACAGGTTATCTCAGCTAAACTCCCAATCTGACTTCGACCAGAAAGGGGACATCGATTGGCCTGGAAAGGCTGCCGTCGGTGAATAGGATGTCAAGCCATGAGACCGTGTACAGGAGAGTCATACAATGTACACTTTAAAAAACACGCTTGATGGTTATGATGGGAGACTTCCGTATGTCATCTAACACTATCCAGTCTTTCCTCTCTCCTTTTCTAAGCCATTGGGGTTTTTGTGATCTGGCCATTTAGCCAATTGTGGACCCAAAAGTGCAGCACAGAGGTAAAATCAACCCAACATCCGAAAACAGTTATTTAGTGACAAAGTAAAAAAAAAATCTCTTCATCGCTGAAAAATCAAAAAATAAAGCATACGGATGGTGAAATCACTCGTTGCATGATTATTCATTTCAAAGGAAGATAGGAAGCCAATTTAGCTGCACAACAAAAATTACCAGAACTTTATCTTCCTTTCAAGTGAATAGGAATCCAGCGAGGGATTTCACCATCGGAATGCTTTAGTTTTACTTTCCACTTTTTAGGACGACAAAGATGGTTATTTTTGAATTTAATTCCCTTTCCCTTAAGAGGAGAGAATATCTGCTTTCTAATGGACTGCACCATATGAAGGCAAACTCTACTGCTATGACTAGCAGATTATATTCGCTATCCACAGGGAAATCCCAGCTGTCCTTCAAATGCATGCTGAGGCATTACAGACACATATATCCAAATCAATCGTAATTCATACGTATCTCCAAACTATTGGTACATATGCATGCCATTAAATCCTTCTTTTAAATACAGTACATCATTAATTCCATTGACACACATGCATATTTCAAAAGCTTTTTGTTACGGATACATATTCACAAACTTGCTAGACAAATGTCTTGTTGAATATTCGAAAATTTAATAGACATTTCGGCTTTTGCATAGTTTTTTTTAAATCCCTTTTTTTTTGTTGATAATTCAGAACCAACTGCCTCGCAAACGATCCCCAGTTCGTTATTGGATTGGATCATTTTAGTTCTGAGTGGTACTTTTTTGCACAGAATGGGCTAAATGGTCAGGTCACAAGGACCCCGAAGGCTCAGAGAATGTTGGGGGACGATAACCTCTGGACAGCTATTGGGAGATAGATGGTAACTTCCCGTCAAGGCCATGCAGTGTCTTCTTTAACGTTCACAGGGTATGGTTCTCCCTCACACGGTGCAATGGCATTACGTCCCATCCGACTGACGGCGGCCATTCCAAGCCGAACGGTATCCCTTACTGACCGACGGCAGGGCAGGGAGTTTTGTGGGAGGTAAATCTCAACACTGGCCCAGGAGGGGTTCAGACCTGGGAACTGCAGATTACGATCCTGGCGCGCAGCCGACAGAGCCGCCGCCGCCGCCTCTCCCTTGTTCGAGTACCAAGTGTGCCAGAGTTGAGATTTTTCCCCGCTAAACCTTCACCCTGCCCTGGGTCAGAAAGAGGACACCGAGGGGCTTGGAAAAGATGCCGTCCGCCGGATGGGGCGTTAAACCGTGAATCGTGTGTATGAGATCAATTCTTTGTATGTGGTAAAGAATATGCTGGAAAGCCTTGATGGGAGGCATCCATCTCTCTCCTGACAACAATCCGGTGGGCCCTTCCTCTACCTCTCTCTGATCCTTGGCGTCTTTGTGACCTGACGTTTAGACCATTGAATGCGCAAAGATGCCACTCAGAGGTAAAATAACCCAACAACCCTCGTAAAAGAAATATGAAAACAACTAAAACAGTATCTTAAAGCCACTAAACGTATAAAAACACCTTTAAACAGAGTTATATTGTTTTACCATTGAGTGCATTTGCCCTTCTAAAATTTCTAGTAAACGTTTTTTTTTTTCCTTTTTCTGTTGTTTTCTGTTGGTATGGAATGATAAACCATTTAAAAACAATTTACTACGAACAAAGGAACTCATGGATCTTTTTTTTTTTGGATAAACATTTGCTTTTTGCAACATAGTGGACAGAATAACCAATTAAAAACATAAAAAGACCTTGTATTACGGGGCGAGAGCTGACTCAGTAGCTAGCTCGCCATTATCGTAATCTGCATTTTCCAGGTTGGAGTGCCACCTGTTCTAGCATTGAGATTTATCTCTGATAAATTTCCCATCCTACCCTTGGTTTTTATTTTATTATTAATAGTGTGCACCAACAGGCTTTGGAAAGGCCGCCATCCGTCTGATGGGACGTTAAGCCATGGCTCCGTGTGCGGGAGAGCCATGCCCTGTGCACGTTAAGAACACACTGGATGGCCCTGACGGGAGGCTACCATCTGTCTCCCAACAGCTGTTCCAGTGGGTCCTCTCCCCCAACCTTCTCTGAGCCTTCGGGGTCCTTGAAACCTGGCCATTTAGCCCATGGTGTGCAAAAAATGCAGCTCAGAGGTAAAACAACCCAACCCAACTTTGTGACCTAGCCATTTATTTCATTCTGTGCAAAAAAGTGCCATTCAGGGGTAAAACAATCCAACCCTTCTAATTAAGACGAATTACCGTTCTGTTGAAAAGAAGCTAAGTGAATAACTCTTAGCTCCAGATGGCATATTTTCAATTAAATAACATAATGCATTTCATAACTTACAATATCATTGATTAATTAGTATCGTTATTATTGATAGAGATGAAAATAAGGAATATAAAATCTGATTTCTTCGTTCTGAGTAGCATAGCGTAATTGAAATTGAGGAATGAACTGTAATGATTCAGCATATTTTAATACTGTTGTTTCGCATTATAGAAATTTTAGGAAAGAATAAAAAATTCTTCAGCTCACTTGTCCCCAGAAATTAAAGTGTGCCAATAGTTAGGTAGGAGTGTTTGTAAAATTTCAAGAGTGGGATAATAATGATGCTTTACTGAAGGTAAGATGTTAAATTCATTTAACTGACATGGTGATTTTTCTTGGATTTTATCTCCGAAAGGTAGTTTTTTTTTCTGAGAACACTAGACTACAAGGAAGGTTGGGTTGTTTTACCTCTGAGCGGCACTTTTTTGCACACCATGGGCTAAATGGCCAGGTCACATGGACCCCGAAGGCTCAGAGAAGGTTGGGGGAGGGGACCCACTGGAACAACTGTTGGGAGACAGATGGTAGCCTCCCGTCAAGGCCATCCAGCGTGTTCTTTAACGTGCACAGAGTATGGCTCTCCCGCACACGGGGCCACGGATTAACGTCCCATCCGACGGACGGCGGCCTTTCCAAGCCCATCGGTGTCCCCTACTGACCGTGGGCAGGGCGGGGAATTTTGCGGAGATAAATCTCAACGCTGACCCAGCTGGGACTCGAACCTGGGAACTACAGATTACGAGCCTGGCGCGCTACCGACTGAGCCACCCTCGCCCCACAAGGAAGGTAATAAGGATCCCAAGGACTCAGTGAAATATGGAACATTCGCTGGATAACTGTTAGGAGGTAAATAAATACCTCCCATCAAGATCATTTAGCAAATTATTTACCTTTCAGAGGTTATGACTCTCCTATATAGGGGAATGACTGTGGTGTTTCTAAGACCAATGACCACTTTTCTTTCACCAAGGGCAGAAAAGGGGTTCGCGGAGAAAATTGTCAAACACAGTCACAGTTGGGGATTTAACATTGGCAGTCACGTTTAGTGGAAAGACACATTGATTGACACTCAAAGATTAGCAAGTATGGCGTTTTCTCAAGTGAGTCGGTGGGGTTGTTTTACCTCTGAGCGGCACTTTTTTTTTGCACACAATGGGATAAACGACCAGGTCACAAGAACCCCGAGGGCTCAGAGAAGGCTTGAGTAAGGGTACCCACTAGACCAGGCATGGCCAACTGTTTTTGCCCCCGGGCCGGATTGGAAAAAAAATATTTTCACGGGCCGGATGAAATATTAAAATTGAAAAATGTTAAGCAAAACACTTATTTCTTTAAGTAAACAAAATTTTATTATGAAATTTGTTTATGAATAATTGTAAGTAAATCAATACAACAAATTAACATAATAACTAATGCGACGTGTTGAGGCGGTTTGCATCGCTTATTATTTTTTTTATTATCGTTCGTTTTAATACGTCGCTTGAACATCAAATAGATCATATCGAGTACAGATGAGTATAAAAGTTTTAATTCTTTATAACGGAATCTTTTTTAAAAAATATAGATTTATCGAGAACTAATTCGATTAATTACTAGAAGTTAAATGCTAATATTGAAAAATTGTTCGCGGGCCACATAAATTCATTACGCGGGCCGGATCCGGCCCGCGGGCCGTATGTTGGCCATGCCTGCACTAGACGCTCCTCAAGGCCACCCAGTGTTCTTTAACATGCACAGGGTATGGCCTTCCTGCACATGGAGCCACGGTTTAAAATCCCATCCAACGGACGGTGGCCTTTCCAAGCCCATCGCTGTATCCTACTGTCCAAGGGCAAGGAGTTTTGCGAGATAAATCTCAACGCTGGATCAGCTTGGGCTCGAACCTGAAAACTGTAGATTACGAGTCCGGCGCGCTAACGACTGAGCAACCCCCGCCCCTATGCAATCACGTCTGTGTAAACTGGCTATTAGAACCAAAAAAAAAGCGGAGGAAAAATATAATTACAATTAGAATAGAAAAAACTCAAAAATTATTTTATTTATTACGAGTTTTATAAATTTTAGTTCTGATTAAGTTTTTTCTCCATTTTTTTCCCATTGTAGCTTAACTGCCAGTGTTTTAATATTTTACAACACGATATCCTATTTCTATACGAGATTTATTATTTGATAATGCCATTATTTCAAAAGCGAAACATTTTGGCTTCCCGCCAGCATTTCCAAGAAAGCGAAACATGGATCCAAAATTCGTGATGTATGGTCGACTTATGTATATTCCCTGCTTTCCCATAAGAACTGGGGGGCGGGGGTGGCTCAGTCGGTAGCGCGCCAGGCTCGTAATCTGTAGTTCCCAGGTTCGAGTCCCAGCTGGGTCAGCGTTGCGATTTATCTCCGCAAAATTTCCCGCCCTGCCCACGGTCAGTAGGGGACACCGATGGGCTTGGAAAGGCCGCCGTCCGTCGGATGGGACGTTAAGCCGTGGCACCGTGTGCGGGAGGGCCATACCCTGTGCACGTTAAAGAACACACTGGATGGCCTTGACGGGAGGCTACCATCTGTCTCCCAACAGCTGTTCCAGTGGGTCCCCTCCCCCAACCTTCTCTGAGCCTTCGGGGTCCATGTGACCTGGCCATTTAGCCCATGGTGTGCAAAAAAGTGCCGCTCAGAGGTAAAACAACCCAACCCATAGGAACTGGGCGGGTGTTGTCTCAGTCTGTAGTCGTAATTAGATGATCCTAAGTTCGAGTCCCAACTGCGACATCGTTGAGATTTATCCCCGCTAGCTCTTACCATGGCCTCGGTGAAAATGTGGACATTTATGGGCTTGGAAATGGCCGTTCATCAGATGATATATAGGGAGGCCTACCATCAAGACCATCCAGCGTGTTCTTTAGGTGCAAAGGGTATGGCTCTTCTGCACATGGGTCACGTCTTTTGAACTTTAAAGAACACGTTGGATGACTCAATGGGAGGCTTCAATCTGTCTCTTAACAACTGTCCAGTGATCCTTTTCCTCAAACGTCATTGAGCCATAGAAATCTTTGTGATGTGGGCAAAACAAAAATGCTGCTGAGAGGAAAAGCCAGTCAACCCATGAAAGGATACACAAAATAATCTCTGGGAAAGTTTATTTTCTGAAAACTTAGCTTGAAAATTAGGAAATACTTTAAATATGTTACAAATCAATATCGATACAGTCTTCCAATACTTTATGGAGGGGGATCCCCGTTGTGCACATTAATTACGTTCACGTGAAGATTAAAAACAATTGAGTCCAGCGACGGAGATTGGATTCAGCAAGTGGGTGGTATTTAGCGAGAATAGCGTTATCAGCAATCGAAAAATGACTCAAATATTGTTAAACACGAAGCGACGGGAAAAAAGAGGATGCAAACTCTAAACGAAACTCTTGGCTAAGAGCAGCATGAGGTTAATTAATTTCGTCTTGAACGAAAAGCGAAACTTCAATTAGTAGATATTTTATCTGATGGGAAACTATACACTTCCCGTTTTCTTTATTTAATTATTCTCTACTCTCTAGACAGGATAACACAAAATGAATAAGTAAATCTAGTTAGTCCATGCTAATTTTCAATTTCTACTCTACTACTGGCTATATCAAATTATCTCATTTACTTATATCTCATTTGATTCAAAATTAACAATGATGAATAAACCACAAAAATAGTTAGAAGCTACATTTTAATTGAAGGGCTATTACACAATATAATGGAGCTGAATATGATTAATAGAAGGTATCAATAAAATTTACAGGAAGGTATCAGTGAATTTTAGAGGAAAACATCAGTAAAATTTACAAGCATGTATCAGTAGAATTTACTTATAGGTAACAGTAAAATTTACTGGAAGGTATCAGTAAAATTTAGTGGAAGGCATCAGTAAAATTTAGAGGAAGGAATCAGTAAAATTTAGAGGGAGGCATCAATAAAATTTATAGGAAGGTATCAGTAAAATCTAGAGAATGGTAACAGTAAAATCTAGAGAATGGTAACAGTAAAATCTAGAGAATGGTAACAGTAAAATTTAAAGGAATTTGTCAATAAAATTTAGAGGAAGATATCAATAAAATTTACAGGACGATATCAATAATATTTAAAAGAATTTATCAGTAAAATTTACAGGAATATATCAGTAAAAATTAACAGGAAGGTATTAGTAAACAGGAATATGCTAATAGCTAGTCGTGGACGAAAGAGAAATGATGGAGGAGAGGGAGGAGACAACTAATGAGAAATATAATTTGGTTTTACTTCAAACATGTTTCTGGCAATAAATTCAATCTCTGACTAACACGAATTCTACCAACACGTTTCCCGTTTAATACGATTTTTAAAGTAAGGCTGATTTTCGACTAATTGGTCATTCAGTATAATGGAACTGAATATTATCCACTATGATCTCTCATAATGAATTTATCTCTATGATCATTTATATTATTACATTTAGCGTTTATATTCGTTTATTTATTTATTTATTTCATCATCATCATCATCCTCAAGCAGCTGTGGGCTACGGAGGTCCAACCAGACCGTGCAATTTAGTTCTACGAGCATATCTCTCCTAAACTATATCTGCTGCATCTGATCACTGCACACCAATTCTAACAAGATCCTGTTTGACATTGTAAGCCCACCGCATCTTAGGTCTCCCACTCTTTCTGAGGCCTTTAGGCACACTGTTCACAACCCTATTCGCTAATCTATAATTATCCATACGGGCAACATGGCTAAACCAACGGAGTCTCTCTCTGCAAAATATGCTGCTTATAAAGGAGGTTGCCAACTCCTTTGCCTAACCTCATCATTACTTACAAAGTTGAACCACCTAATGTTCAAGATACTGCGTAGGCATCTAGAATCAGAAGCATTTTAGTTTATTAATTATTATAAGTATCTTAAATACTTTCCATGCCTCACCTATCTAACCTATCCTTGATCGAAATTTCAGCTGTTCCAAAAACATATTTTACATTTACTTATGCAAATTAATGTATTTAAACCAACACATGATATATTTGCAATAATAAGGAACGTTTTAATTGTTACCGACCAACGACAATATAAGCTTATACAAATTCACCCTAATTGTTTAAAGATAGAGTAAAAACTTTTGAAAATACATATACAGTTAATCATCGTAATTTCTCGACACAATTCTTACAAAAATTAATTTTCATTTTCAATATCCATTACTAGACAACAATTTTACAACAGTCAATTTTCATTTTTCGTTATTCATCTTTACAACAATTCTTTAGCAGTCAATTTCTCATGTTAAATATTCATTACTCAACAATCATATATACGTACTACGTATTTAAATAAAATTGCATTTATCTATTTCTTTATTCCTGTCTTTATCACTGTACCTTTCTGTAAAAACGGATTTACCTGTATGTAATATATATCAACAATTTTAAAACGCAAAACGTTAAGCAAATTATATTCCTGATAATGGAATAAAATTGAAAATATGCTAATAAGGTTATGATTCTGGAAAACACATCCCCCTAATTTACATTATTTCTTTTGAAAAATTCATGTCCGACTAATACGATTTCTTCTTACAGGAACTTTTAGAAGAACTCATCTACAAGTCAGTGGTGGACTAATTGTATGCTAATTTTCTTCATACCATAATAGTTTGTTTCTTTTTGAAAAAGCATTCTTACAAAACATTTATTTATAATAATTTTACAATAATTTTTTTTCTTCTATTACCCTTACTAGCATTCTCAAAGGGATGGGAATGCCCCCACGCCACCCCCTAGATCCTGCCCTTCCAACTATTTTGCCATCTATCTGTAATAATTACAAAGGCCCGTAAAGGCGACATGTACTTCAACTGGCACTAAAGGGGTTAAACTAAATAAGTTGTTTTACCTCTGAGCGGCACTTTTTTGCACACCATAGGCTAAATGGCCAGGTCACATGGACCCCGAAGGCTCAGAAAAGGTTGGGGGAGGGGACCCACTGGAACAGCTGTTGGGAGACAGATGGTAGCATCCCGTCAAGGCCATCCAGGGTGTTCTTTAACGTGCACAGGGTATGGCCCTCCCGCACACGGAGCCACGGCTTAACGTCCCATCCGACGGACGGCGGCCTTTCCAAGCCCATCGGTGTCCCCTACTGACCGTGGGCAGGGCGGGGAATTTTGCGGAGATAAATCTTAACGCTGACCCAGCTGGGACTCGAACCTGGTAACTACAGATTACGAGCCTGGCGCGCTACCGACTGAGCCACCCCCGCCTCAAACTAAATAAGACTCAACTATAATATAATTTCAAGCAGTAATTTAGTGATACTTAAGAAAAACTCACATTTAATTGACATCTTATTTATACTGATTCTGAACCAAACCCTCTTTACAAAACTTGGGTATTATTTCGTCTCTGAATCCTTGTGGCTGAAAAGAGAAGGTGTGTTCTTTCGTGTAAAGGAATTAAAAATAGTCTGGATAATAATCTTTAAAATTTTCTGAACTATCCCATTACATAATTTTAGGAATAAATTACACTCACGGTTACTCTTTCAACGCCGCTTTCGTTCTCGAAAATATCATCTTTAATTGAATGCATTATGTGAACATTAGGAAAATGATGTAGTAAATGCATAAATTTTTGATAGCGCTATCGTTCGACTAGTTAATTAAATTTTTTTATCCAAGTTATTAAATTGTTTGCGTTTACGTATTTAATTTGAATAATGTTTTTTTTTTCTAATTTAGTACAAAAATATATTTTTTTTTACAATTTCTGTTATGTAATGTACTGTATATTTCCAAAATATTGAGACGTGTATTGGAGTTTACTCAAATAAAACTTAAAAAAAAATGAAATTTTATTTTGTGTTTAGAAAACTACAAACACCTTTTTTTTACATTTCTGAATACTTTATCAGTCTAAGACAAAATTAGAAACAGTAAAAAAAAATAAAAACTCTAATTGTGATTCAATTCCAAACTGAAATGAAAAAGTAAAATTAGTTAATGTATATCTGATAACCACGAGGCAAATATGTCTGTTCAGGTTATGAAATGTACAGGCATGAAAGGCAATGTGCCTCTTTTGGCGAGCATTTAAGTTTGTATTAATGTAAATTACCATAAAATACACTAAAAATAACATTTCGATGTATATTAATATGTATATACTGTACAAACGCAGTATCTTCATGTCTTCATCATCCATCAATCAAGGCAAAATTATACATGATAGTGAGAAAATCACAGGAAATTATTCTGTAAATATGGAATTCGCGAAAGATTAGCAGGAAGATTTGTGTTCCGCCTAGAGTGGTATATCAAATTGTGACCTCTAGTAACGCGGTTTCATAAATTCAAAAAATTAAATGCTTAAATTACAAATATGAGGATTTTTTTAAATGATAACATGCCAGGTGCTCTGACTTCTAAGCTACTGAAGCTCGAGCTTTATAATTTAGCTAATTGTAACCCTAATTTTTCCTGTGCAATCGCTTTTGGCGGAAAAAATAATATAATTTTCTTTTTTTCATCAAAAACTTAGTTACAGAGTTAGGAAGCTTGCAAGGTCCGCCGCACCTCAGTGAAATATTTATAGGTCAGCCTGGAATTGTTTGTTGTCTGATGCGTGGTTTAACTGCTTAGAGTAGAGAGATTTATCTAAAGAGTTGTGGGTTAGAAATAATATTTTGTTTTCCAGGTGAATAATTATTGAATTCTATATCTACCGGTAATTTGTGTATTTACTGTGGATGGGTTGGGTTGTTTTACATCTGAGCGGTACTTTTTTGCACACCATGGGCTAAATGGCCAGGTCACATGGAACCCGAAGGCTCAGAGAAGGTTGGGGGAGGGGACCCACTGGAACAGCTGTTGGGAGACAGATGGTAGTCTTCCGTCAAGGCCATCCAGCGTGTTCTTTAAAGTGCACAGGGTATGGCTCTCCCGCACACGGGGCCACGGCTTAACGTCCCATCCGACGGACGGCGGCCTTTACAAGCCCATCGGTGTCCCCTACTGACCGTGGGCAGGGCGGGGAATTTTGCGGAGATAAATCTCAACGCTGACCCAGCTGGGACTCGAACCTGGGAACTACAGATTACGAGCCTGGCGCGCTACCGACTGAGCCACCCCCGCCCCATCTATAATCGGAAAAGGGACAGCTAAGCTGCAACGTGATGTTTGTAGAATAATTTGAATAAATTTAGTTAGCATGACTTATTAACATTGCTCACATCACGCTTTTTTGATTTTTCAAACGAGTAATCATAATTAATGTTTTTTCATGAAATACAGTGATCGATTTATATTAAGAACAAAAATCTAATTTTCCTTAAAACCGAACGTAAAATTTACGAGTCTAAACTTTCGAGATGATATGGGAAATATGCCACAGAAACAACATACCTTAAATCGGATTATTCGCCTTCCGTTGCTGACGTGCCAGGAAAGCGTTCTCTAACCGCGCGAATATATCTACACATATCCCTGCACCCATCTCCAAAAAAAGAGTGAACGTGATTTCTAGACAGATTTATTACCAGATAAACATATAACACGGACGAATGTGTACACTACTAGCACGAGATTGAAAGAGAAAAATGATGACCGCCAGATAGATCTACTTCTGAACAGAGAAGCAATCTTAGATTTCCCGCCACTGCTGATAGATGCCGAATGTCTACGTGTAAGCAACGGCAACAAATTGCCCAGCGTCCACGTTCTCCCAATACCCTCTGAAGAATGTTCCAAGGCCCCGTAATCGGCCGTTGTCGGTCCTTTAAGTTCCAACTTGTAATAAAGAGAGTACCCGGAAGCTTCGATAATGTGTTCGTAGCGATGATATGGTAGGAGCGAAAAGAGTGTTTCCACCAACCACGATCTCCTTTTCTTTCCCTCCCTCCTGCTATCCTATCTCCCCCCTTCTACTTCTCCTCAACTTTTGTCGTATCCTCTCCTCTGCACATCTGCGATCTGCTCGGTTCTTGAGGACGAACCTCTTACGGTTCGTTTTCTCCAGTTTGCTGTCGACGTAATGACAAGCAAGCATCGGCGAGAAGTCCTAGGGATGCGCCGTAAAATGGAATCAAGAAATAAAGGTTTTACACTGATTACAGATATTTCGCCATGTCGCTATCTCGCCACATATGTCTGATCTTTGTTTCCTTTCTCGAGTCTCTTCTTGCCTCTGATCATTCCTCCTTTTTTCCTTCTCCCATCGTTTCCATCTATGGACAAATGCGATTCCAATTTTTATTTAGAAGATGAGAAAGCCGAGAAAGAAAAGAAAAAACTTTTTTGTTTCATTTTTTCTCTCGATCTTTTCCATTCCGCGAAGTTGTCTCTCTCCCCCACTATCGTCTGTCGTTCACTCTTGCGTGCACAGGGCAGAAATTGGAATCCAAATTGAAGAAATTCGGAAGAAACGACTTTTGACCATTTTTTTTGCTCCTTCCTTATCCTCTCCGTTCTCTGCCTTTCTTTCGTAAGTGTATTTTAACTTATTGTTTTGGGATAGTTTCATCCGTGGAAAAGCTATATTGTTCCTTAAAGGAAAGATAGAAGACGAACACGGTTAGTTATATGAAAACAGTGCGGAATGGAATTTATAATGTTAGTGATTTTCTTAGCTTTATATGATTTGGATGGCACAAATGGAATTTTTTGTCTTTTATTTATCTCATCCTCAGGAAGGATTCCAGAAAGAAAATAAGAAAGCGCAAAACATTTTACGAATTTTCCATTTTTTTTTTATACTGTGAGCAGATTTTGTTGAAATCTTACTGTTTTCCTAAAGAAACATTGCTATTGAGTAATAAATTATCATAGGAAAAGTCCTGTAGACAAGGAACACTTGAAATATTGAGTTCAATAAAATCGTCCTTCCAGTCAGGACAACCAATTTTTTCCAACTCATTATTTCAAATGTTCCTTGTCGACAGGACTTCTCATATGATAATTTGTTACTAAATAGTTTATATAACGCTGTGAGCGTTAGTAACAAATATTACTACCATCAAAAATATTGCGGCTTGACTTCCAACTCCTGATAATAGATGGCGCCACTGATGAATCAACAGGAAGGCTTATAAGTCACTTAGTTGAAGAAATGGTCAATTCTTCGGAGGTCTAGCGGTTAAGACGGCCGCCATACCTATGAGAGGCTTGGGTTCGGATCGAAGTCAGGACAACCAATTTTTTTTCCAATTCATTATTTTAAACGTTGCAATGTTTGCACTATAGTTTATTTGTTAACGTTTAGTTAGAAGTCTATGAAACGTATGGCAGCTGTGAGAAATGTTGTTACAGATTCCATCCACAGTAAATACACAAATTACCGGTAGATATAGAATTCAATAATTATTCACCTGGAAAAAAATATTATCTCTAACCCACAACTCTCTAGATAAATCTCTCTACTCTAAGCAGTTAAACCACGCATCAGACAACAAACAATTCCAGGCTGACCTATAAATATTTCACTGAGGTGCGGCGGACCTTGCAAGCTTCCTAACTCTGTAACTAAGTTTTTGATGAAAAAAATAAAATTATATTATTATGAAAAAATTTTAAAAAATGTCACTGGAGACAAATTGAAGATTTCACTCAGATCAGGCCCTACATGGTCTAGTAGTTAGTATGCTTGACAACTAAGACCTGTTTGGCATATCCTTGTACAGTCGCTCAAAAAAGTATCCAAACACTATGGTTGATTACAGAATTCAGAAAAAATATCTGGCAACGATTTTTTTTAGAAATTAGTGATCTGGCAACTTCGTGTCACGTGACACGAAGTTGCCAGATCACCAATTTCTAAAAAAGGTAAAACATTTAAATGCAACTTTTGCTACTCGGGAAAATTTACTTTCGAAGATAAAACACAACTGTTATAACAAATCGTTCGCTAACATAAATGTAATATTTGATGCTTCTACCGATTTTTCTAAAAAAATCGTTGCCAGATATTTTTTCTGAATTCTGTAATCAACCATAGTGTTCGAATACTTTTTGAGCGACTGTACAAGCGTTTGTATAAGAAACCAGAACAAGCCTAATATATCTTCTAGTTATCTCCGTCACTTGTGTGGGGCGGGGGTGGCTCAGTCGGTAGCGCGCCAGGCTCGTAATCTGCAGTTCCCAGCTTCGAGTCACAGCTGGGTGAGTGTTGATATTTATCTCCGCAAAATTCCCCGCCCTGCCCACGGTCAGTAGGGGACACCGATGGCCTTGGAAAGGCCGTAGTCCGTCGGATGGGACGTTAAGCCGTGGTCCCGTGTGCGAGAGAGTCATACCTGTGCACGTTAAAGAACACGCTCGATGGCCTTGACGGGAGGCTACCCTCTGTCTCCCAGCAGCTGTTCCATAGGGTCCCCTCCCCCAACCTTCTCTGAGCCTTCGGGGTCCATGTGACCCGATCATTTAGCCCATGGTGTATAAAAAAAAAGTGCCGCTCAGAAGTAAAACAGCCCGTCATTTATGTAGATAAGTAGTATCTCTCTAAATATCTGTTTTCCGCAATATTCGTTTAATATTTAGAGAACTATGGAAGGTAAAACATTTAAATGCAACTTTTGCTACTCGGGAAAATTTACTTTCGAAGATAAAACACAACTGTTATAACAAATCGTTCGCTAACATAAATGTAATATTTGATGCTTGTGTACCGATTTTTTCAGTTTTCATCATCAGAGGGAAGAAAGGTTTAGGAAGAGCGTGACAGCGGCATGGTGCCGTTAAATGTTCCAGCTTCAATAACATTAATCAAACATGGTTGCAAAATGTGAGTAAGAGAGGTTTGAGTGAGATCTTCAATTTATCTTCGGTGACATTTTTCCTTAAAAAGCTTATTTTCAAAGTTTAGAGAGCTTTGAATGGGACTTTCCATTCGCATAAGATGGAAGTGTCCGATTACCTTTTGTAATATAATGTATTTTCCAATTATAGGACGATGGGCTTGGAAAGGCTGTCGTCCGTCGGATCGGACGCTAAGCCGTGGTCCCGTGTGCGAAGAGTCATACCCTATCCACGTTAAAGAACATGCTGGATGATCTTGATGGGAGGTTACCATCTGCCTCGCAACAACTGTTCCAATGTGTCTTCTACCCCAACCTCGTCTGAGCCCTCGGGGTCCTTGAGACCTGCCATTTAGTCCATTGTGTGCAAAAAAAGTGTCACTCAGAGGCAAACACAACCCAACTCATTACAGTGAAATCTCAATTCGACGAACAGCATTACAGACGCCATGTTAGATTTCAATTTTCGCCAAGTCTGACATGCTTTTGTTCAGTAAAAGTCACAATTTGCTTTTAAGTATCCCGTGGCCGAGTGGTTAGCGCGCTTGGCTACTGATCTACTGGGACCTGGGTTCGAGCCCCGGGTAAAACATGGCTGTTTGTGTTGTTTTTCTGCTGAGGTCCTGCCATCCTCTCAGACCTTCTACCGTGGCATATAAACTGACAGGCTCCTGTCAGACCACTGTGGCAAGCAGCTGCTTGAGGGGGTATTTATTTATTTTTATTTATTTATATGTTGGGTTTTCTGCAAGAGAACAAGAGAGCATTTTGTGAAACATTTAAGTGCACTAACGGAAGACATTGAGCTATTTACAAAAACTTGAACTCGTTAAGAACGAAAGTCTGGTTTTATCTCAGATTTACAATGCTGATGACTTATTTGTTTTGACTGTGGCTCCAGGAAAATCCGAGTCCAATCAACTTGAAAGTTCTACACCAGACCGTAAGATAAGTAAGGATCTAGAAGTTCTGTTGTTTTGCCTCTGATTGGCACTTTTATGCACACAATGGGTTAAATGGTCAGGTCACAGGTGCTCCGAGGGCTCAGAGAAGGTTGGAACGAGGATGCCCACTGCACAGCTGTTAAGAGACGTATGATAGCATACTATCAAGGCCATCCAGCTTGTTACTGAAAGTGGCGTAGGATTGAGCTTTTCCTCACATGGGACCATGTCTTTACTCCCATCTGACGGACAGCATCCTTTCCAAGCCCATCTGTGCCTCTTTTCTGATCGAAGCAGCGTAGGATTTAGGAGGAGAATCTCAACGCTGGCACAGGTGGGATTCTAACCTGGAAACTTGAGATTACCAACCTGGAGCACTACTGGCTGATACAACCCCGTTCTGGATCTAGGAATTAAGTGTGCCAATGTAGTAGAGTAGCATCGAAAAAATAAATCTGTTATTGGTAAATCATTTGGAGATAAGGCGAATGATATCTTATTAAAATCAGAATTAGAAGGACCTGGATCAGAGGCATTTTTTTCTTGTTGTTATTTATTTTAGTGTTTTTATTGCTAATATTGATATTAGATACATGTCTCACAGCACAATGCCGGTGTAATGAATGCCGGACTAAAAAAATTCAGTAAAACGTAATTATTTTCTGTTCTATGACAATTTACCATGCATCTTTATGTTAAAATTATAACGAAATTTGAGTTGGGTTGTTTTACCTCTGAGCGGCACTTTTTTGCACACCATGGGCTAAATGGCCAGGTTACATGGACCCCGAAGGCTCAGAGAAGGTTGGGGGAGGGGACCCACTGGAACAGCTGTTGAGAGGCAGATGGTAACCTCCCGTCAAGGCCATCCAGCATGTTCTTTAACGTGCACAGGGTATGGCTCTCCCGCACACGGAACCACGGCTTAACGTCCCATCCGACGGACGGCGGCCTTTCCAAGCCCATCGGTGTCCCCTACTGACCGTGGGCAGGGCGGGGAATTTTGCGGAGATAAATCTCAACGCTGCCCCAGCTGGGACTCGAACCTGGGAACTACAGATTACGATCCTGGCGCGCTACCGACTGAGCCACCCCCGCCCCAACGAAATTTGGAAAAGGAAAATCCGTAAACAATACGACATAAGCTTTTCATCTTTATTGTGTTTTATATTTAGCATCTGAACGTCAATTCATAGTAACCTTCTTTAGTTAAAATTGTTTTCTAACTTATAAATATCGTTCTGCATTTTTTTATTGTGTTTCATTGTAACGAAATTTTATGATAACGAATATAATGCGTTCTCCCAACACGACTTCGCTATGCTGACATTTCATTGTAGTCTGTTCAACGGTGTTAACGTACTAAATTGGTTATTATAATATATGATCATGTACTATGTGCCTCGTTACACAAGCATTCGGATTTAACTGACTTTCGGCATTAACCCATCCTGTGTCCTGAACGTATATATCCGTTTTTAGTACAATAAAAGAAAACGATTTAAAAAAAATTGCCATTTGAAAAAAATTAATAAATAGCTTATAAATATGTAATTTAAGCTTAATAAATAATATATTCTTTTTTATTTTATGCATATTTTATTAAACTATGATATAAATAGTTTGCTAAAGCCTTCTGTTTGCCATTTCTTAGAAGTTATATAAGGTATTGCCAATTTGTTTGTTAACATTACTCTGTGCTGAAGCAATCCCCTAATTTAAGTTCAGAAGTTTGATTTGAACTATAATCAACAAAGTTTTCCTTAAAGTTTTTAAAATCTCCTGATAATTAACAAAGAACTGCTACTTTTTAAAAATGGAAGATTTTGGAAGTAATTATGAAATGTGTACTTTTTTTCGGTATATCACTGTAAAAATTGCTATTAAAATTAATATGTTACTACAGAGTTCAAATTTTTTACTACACTAAAATTGAGAATTAAATTCTTTTTAATTTGGTATATAACATAAGCTATTTCTGTTGATAAGTTATTTATTAAAAATATTCTAAATGTGACTTGTTTATTGGACTGCAACAAGCCCGGACTTTTTCTCAAAGTATAGTATGGAGAAAAGAATTTCAAAATGGAAGAAATGTTTACTGTAAACAAGAATTTTTTTGTTATTTAGAAATAAACAGCCTTTCTATTCATGTGCATTATAATAATTTCTGTCTATTAGTTTTTTTTTTATAAACTTTTATTTGTGTTGCCAGATGCATTTTTTTACTACATGACTCTTAAAAAGTCCTATTAAAATGAAACATATTATCTTTTTTGTTAAATATTTTATTTTCAGAAAATCCAGAATTAAATGTTGATTAATTTGGCATGTAACATGCCATAATTTATATCACTAATTATTTGGCAAAAAAGTTCTAAAGTTAAATTTGGCCTCTGGATGTAAACCAGTTTTTCAGGCTGGACACTGGAAGAGTTAAGGATCAGATAATAATGTTTATATTAATGTTTTTATTGCGGAGTTGGGTTGTTTTACCTCTGAATTGTAAAATTCCCCGCCCTGCCCACAGTCAATAGGGGACACCGATGGGCTTGGAAAGGCCGCCGTCCGTCGGAGTGACGTTAAGCCGTGGCCCCGTGTGCGGGAGAGCCATACCCTGTGCACGTTAAAGAACACGCTGGATGGCTTTGACGGGAGGCTACCATCTGTCTCCCAACAGCTGTTCCAGTGGGTCCCCTCCCCCAACCTTCTCTGAGCCTTCGGGGTCCATGTGACCTGGCCATTTAGCCCATGGTGTGCAAAAATGTGCCGCTCAGAGGTAAAACAACCCAACCTCTGAATTGCAGTTTTTTGGCACACAATGGACTAAACGGCCAGGTTACAAAGACCCCCAAGTCTCGGAGAAGGTTGGGAAAGGTGACCCACTGGACAGCTGTTAGGAACCAGATGGTAGTTTCCCGTCAAGGCATCCAGCGTGTTCCTTAACGTGCACAGAGTACGGCTCTCTCTCGCACAGGGGGTCATGGCTTAACGTCCCAGCTTTTTATTTTTTTTTTTCAGTTCGTTTTCCATGAAAACGAGATAGCAGTTTCGCTTTGTCGTCTGTCTGTCCGTCTGTAAACATCAAACTTTTTTGTTTACAGAGATAAATTAAAAATTCTTTTCGTGTTAGATAGGTATTGATGAAACATTACGATATGCACTTTCCGAATCTCTCTGAAGCTATAATTACGCCCTCTAGCGGTGGAAAAATTGGAAATTAAAAAATTTCAAGCGAATTTTGCAAACGATGTATTTAGGTTAGAAATTTGAAAATTTGGTTTTGGAATGTGAAGGTCGCGAAGTTTTCATTGCCCATAATGAGTTAACCCCTTAGACCAAGACGGGGTGAAGAAAACACTTGCTTTTAGTTTTAGAAGATATTTGTTTGTTTTTAGAGATAAATGAATCATTCTTTTCGGGTTAGATAGGAATTGATAAAATATAATGATTTGCACTTTCGGAATCTTTCGAACACTATAATTGCGCCCTCTAACGGTGAAAATTTTTAAAAATTCCAAAATTTCAAACGAATATTGCAACAATATATTAATGATAGAAGTATGAAATTTTGATTGTGGAATATGAACATTATCAAGTTTCGATGGGAAACACTGAAAATGATAATTAGGAAACTTTTTTTTAGTTTGATTGGTGCTAATAAAATATTATAATTCGCATTTTTCAAATACCTAATAGTCTTAATACATATATCTTTACGGACCGCTGAAATGATGAAACAGCAGTGTTCTTATTGAGTTTTACAAATGATATATTGTTACGACAGATGAACGAGCAACAGTGACTTCATGACTTAACGTGACTGGAGCCCTCGTGTGTGCTTCCGGGCGGGGGTGGCTCAGTCGGTAGCGCGCCAGGCTCGTAATCTGTAGTTCCCAGGTTGGAGTCCCAGCTGGGTCAGCGTTGAGATTTATCTCCGCAAAATTCCCCGCCCTGCCCACGGTCAGTAGGGGACACCGATGGGCTTGGAAAGGCCGCCGTCCGTCGGATGGGACGTTAAGCAGTGGCCCCGTGTGCGGGAGAGCCATACCCTGTGCACGTTAAAGAACACGCTAGATGGCCTTGACGGGAGGCTACCATCTGTCTCCCAACAGCTGTTCCAGTGGGTCCCCTCCCCCAACCTTCTCTGAGCTTTCGGGGTATGTGACCTGGCCATTTAGCCCATGGTGTGCAAAAAAGTGCCGCTCAGAGGTAAAACAACAACCCGTGTGTGCTTCTACGTGAGATTAAATTTAGCCAACGAATTGGAACTTAGAACAGTTCGGAAGAATGAAAATAGAGAAATGTAATGCAGTAGTGCGTGATATTGTGAAAGATAAAGGAGTTCATCTTAGTATTTACGCGTTAAGTGTGTTAAAATTTGGAGATCTGAAAAGGACATTCAGATAGTTTGAGTCAGTGCGCGTTAAGTGAAAACAAGAAGAAGTATTTTTATTATGGTGTGTGCGCGCTTGATTATTTTGTGTTCTTAGTAAGATAAACTTAGTGATCTATCACAAGATGAAGGATTGTTTACCCCGGAAGTGGAGGAATTCAAGAGATACGACAGACAGTGAAGAGGTAGTAATTTAGTAAAAGAGACAGACTGGTCTTGTATGCTCTGTAGAAAAAGTGTTATTGATTTTTGTACATTAGTAGTTAGTTTGTTTATAAGCTATTTCATCCATACCATTGTAATTTGTTTGAAAATACACTTATTGAAACTCACGCTCAGTGCCTATCCATTTTTAAATTTGGAACAATATGTAAGAGAAAAATTAATGGTAGTTTTTAAGAGATATTCCGATGATAACAGTAATCTACCTACTTTTCTGAAAGATATGTCTGGAAATGCAACTTTTTAGATTTAAGAATTAAAAGACGAATACCCTAATGTTGCATAATTTACTAATAAAATACTATTTACATTTTTCCCATCATCCGCTATCTCAAATTGAACTTTTAAAGAATGAAAGAGTAGGTAAAGCAAAAACTGCTTTCTCTTTGGAAACGAGATTCTTGTATGCGACAGAGGCGATGTGAGTCTTTCTAGTTAAGAATTCAGTTTAAGTGTCTGTGAACACGAAATAAAGTTATTTAGCTCGTTTCGTTTTAAGTAATGTTTTCATTTTGACTTCTGTAAACATCCAGCTTTCTTGCTTTAAGAGATAAATAAAAAATAATTTTTCGATTGGATCGGTATTGATGAAATCTTACGAATCTCATTTTCCGAACTCCCAACAGCATCAATAGAGCTCTCATTAACTGTTGAAAACATTTGACTCAGTCGTGAGCGCGTCAGGCTCGTATTCTGCATTTCCCAGGTTCGAGTTCCACTCAGCTTTGAGATTTATCTACTCAAAATTCTCCGCTCTTGATAGGAGAATTCCAACTCTCTGTTTATATTAATCCAATGGGTCCTCTTTCCCAACCTTTCATGATATCTTGGGGTCTTTTTATCTGGACATTTTACTCATTGTGGGGAAAGAAAATGATTTTCGTTGATAAATAATCGATCACAAGTTGGGTTTAACCGTTCTACCTCTGAGCAGCACTTTTTTGCACACAATGAACTTAATGGTCAGGTCACAAAGACCCCAAGTGATGAGGAAAGGTAGGTGGAAGGGGACGCAGTGGAGAGCTGTTAGAAATGGCAATCTCTGGTAGGATTGGTACCGGTGGTAGTCTCCGTTCAAAGCCAATCTAACGTATAGGTTCGACTATATCCCTGTACATCTAACGTGTACATGGATACAGGGTATAGCTCTCCTGCATACGGGTCCAGAACTAAACGTCAAATCCGTCGGATGGCGGCCTTTCCAAACCCATCAGTGTTTCCTTTCTGACTGAGGGAAGAATGGGGTTTAGCGGAGATAAAGCTCAACGCTGGCCCAGGTGAAACTCGAACCTGGTAACTACAGATTACGAGTCTGGATCGCTACTGACTGAGAAAATGCTTGTCCCTGCTATTCCTAGGACAAGGCCCTTAATGACAAAAATTAGTCCGGGGAGAGTCTTTTTAATGGGTAAAAATCAATCCAGGAAGAATCTTTTTTATGGGAAATATCACTACATGAAAGTATTTGTTTATGGGGAATATCACGACATGAAAGTATTGTTTATGGGGAAAATCAGCTCAGGTAGAATTTTATTTATGGGGAAAAATAAGCCCTGATAGAGTCTTGTTTATGGGAAAAATCAGTGCAGATAGACTCTTGTTTATGGGAAAAATCATTCCAGGTACAGTCTTTTTATGGGAAAATCGTTTCAAGTAGGCTCTTTTTTATGGGAATGTAATTCCAGGTAGAGTCATTCTTATGGAAAAAATCATTCTAGGTAGAGTCTTGTTTATAAGAAAATCATTCCAGGTAGAGTCTTTTTTATGGGGAAAATCATTCCAGGAAGATTCTTTTTCATGGGAAAATCATTCCAGGTAGATTCTTTTTCATGGGAAAATCATTCCAGGTAGATTCTTTTTAATGGGAAAATCATTCCAGGTAGAGCCTTTTTTTTTTTTTGGGGGGGGGGGGAATCATTCCAGGTAGAGTCTTGTTTATGGGTAAAATCACTCCAGGCACTCGTAGAGTGTTCTTTATGGGAAAAATAATTTCAGGTAGAGTGTTTTTTATTGGAAAAATCAGTCCAGACAGAGTCTTGTTTATGGGAAGAATCAGTTTAGGTAGAGTCTTCTTTATGGGAAAATTAGTATAGGTAGAGTGTTGTTTATGTGAAAAATCAGTCCAGGTAGAGTCTTGTTTATGTGAAAAATCAGTCCAGGTAAAGTATTTTTTATGAGAAAAATTAGTGCTAGTAAATTCTTGTTAATAAGAAAAATTAGTGCTAGTAGACTCTTGTTGATGAGAAAAATTAGTGCAAGTAGACTCTGCTGATGATAATAATTTTCCAGGTACAGTCTTTTTTAGGGGGAATTAATTTCAGATAAAGTCTTGTTTATGGGTAAAATCATTCCAGATAGAGTCTTTTTTTATGGAAAAATCATTCCAGGTAGAGTTTTTTTTATGGGAAAATTATTCCTGGTAGAGTATCAGCTGGTGGATAATCCTGAGCAGAAGTCATCGCAGGCACCTGAACTCTTTGCTTCTATTGGCATCGTCAAATTCTACATTGGAGGAAGTCTTCCAGTGTAGATGGCTTCAGCCTTTAGTAGTGGGGGAACGGGTCTTTGCCCCATGTCTGCGATTAGGGGGCTGTTTGATATTGTCGGCATTCCCTCTCTCAATACACATTGTTTCTTTAAACATCCCACTAACCATTTTCTCTCCATAGGTAGTTGGAATGTGAGGACTCTGCAAAGAGCTTTTTCTCTTGATGTCCTCACACAAGAATTCCACCGTTATAATTTAGATATTCTCGGCTTGCAAGAGACCAGATGGACAGATAAAGGTCAGATTCTTAAAAATAATCTTAAATTTCTCTTTTCAGGGAGGGACGACAATAAACATCACCAAGGCGTGAGTCTGCTTCTCAGCAGACACGCTAGCGATGCTCTTCTAGGATATGAGTGCATTAATGAAAGGTTTCTTACAGCAAAATTTCAGACAAGCGTTAAAGACTTGAATGTTATCTGCTGTTATGCCCCCACTGAGGATGTCGATGAGGATCAGAAGGATAGGTTTTATGAACAACTTCAGGATATTTTGAATTCTGTCAAGAAAGGAGATATTACCCTTGTTCTTGGTGACTTCAATGCCAAAGTTGGTACTGACTCTGCCCTTTGGGGAGGAGTAATAGGCCTTTTTGATATTGGTAGCTGCAATGGGCAACGTCTCCTACAGGTAAGTAAACTCAATGGATTCAGAATAACTAACACTTATTACAAACACTGCTACATACATAAGTACACATGGGTTTCACCTGATGGGCTGCATAAGAATATGATTGATTACATATTAATTAACAGCAAATGGGCTAGTTCTGTTAGGAATACCAGGGTATATAGGGGAGCTGAAATTGGATCTGACCATTACCTTGTTAAAAGTGTGTTGCAACTTAAACTTAAAAAGTGTTGTGCTAGGGTTAAAAAATTTACTTTTAATACTGAAGCTCTGAAAGATCCAGTTATAGCCAAAGCTTACCATGATAGGTTACTTAGTCATTATGACAGTCATGGTTTGCTTACTACTGAAGTTGAGGAAGAATGGGATCATTTTAAACAGGCTTTTTTGGACACTAACAGTACTCTTTTAGGAAAAAAGGGGCAGAAGAGGCAAAATTATCTGAGTGATAAGGCAGTTGAGCTTATTTCGGAAAGAAAGAACTGCAGGAATGCCTTTAATCAATACTCTACTAGTCCTAATAGAAAGCATTACAGAGATCTTAATAAACTTGTAAAGGATCAGTTAGCTGCTGATAAGAATCTTTGGCTTGATGGTTTGGCTGACAAAGCCGAGGAAGCAGTTAGACAGCACAACAGCAGAGAGCTGTACCAGATAGTTAATGTTTTGTGTGGTAGAAAACGGATAGGCATACAAGGATTGAAGGATAAACAAGGTAAGGTTATAGAAGGGGAGGATTCTGTCATGGCTAGGTGGGCTGAGCATTTCAGTGATGTTCTAAACAATGTAGTTAGTTCTACTCCCATTGTTTGCAATGATGATAGATGCATTGGTGGCTTTAATGTTGGACCTATAACACAATCTGAAGTTATTTTGGCTGTTTCTAAACTTAAACTTCATAAATCCCCAGGGGCAGATGAAATTACTACGGAAATGCTTAGAGCTGGGAATGTTTCGGTTACCACTTGGATGACTGAAATTCTGAATATCTTTTATGATAAAGGCATGGTTCCTACGGATTTTACCAGAGCTATTGTTATCCCTATTTTCAAAAAAGGTGATCGCAGTTCTTGTGATAACTATAGGGGTATCAGCCTACTCTCTGTTCCAGGTAAAGTTCTTTCCATGATTGTGCTTAATAGAATTAAGAATCTGGTTGACAGTCAATTGCGTGATGAGCAATGTGGATTCAGAAGTGGTAGGGGATGTGTGGATCAGATATTTTCACTTAGGCAGATTCTTGAGAAATGTTTAGAGTTTCAGAAACCTTTGGTTGCTAGCTTTGTTGATTTCAAAAAGGCTTTCGACTCTGTTGATCGTCATAATTTGTGGTTGATTGTTAGATCATATGGTATACCAGACAAGTTAGTTAACATAATGAAAGCTCTCTATAATAACACTTAGTCATGTGTGATAGTTGGTAAGGCTTGTAGCAATTGATTTAGCATTACTTCTGGTGTTCGACAAGGGTGCATTTGGTCTCCTTTTCTCTTAGCTTGGTTATTGATTATGTTATGCGAAATTCACTTCAAGGGAAAGATTTTGGCCTTAAATGGGCTGGAGATACGAAAATTTCTGATTTAGATTATGCTGATGATTTAGCCCTTTTGGCAAATGATGTTGATGAGATTAACTCTTTCATTCGAGCTGTTGATGAGACTGGTAGTAGAGTAGGTTTGGTTATAAACAGAGAGAAAACTAAAGTGATGAAAATTGGTCAGGCAGGCTGTGATTCAGTTAATCTGAATGGTTGCAGTCTTGAGCAGGTGTCACAGTTTAATTATCTTGGGAGCTATGTAACAGATAATGGTGATGTGCGGCATGAGATTAACAGACGAATAGGGATTGCTGCCGGGACTTTTAAGAACCTATGGAGAGTGTGGAGAAATAGGCGTATACACCTAAAGACTAAAATTAGGCTGTATAATAGTTTGGTTCTTTCTAGGGTTAGTTATGGTAGTGAAACTTGGACACTTTGTAAACAAGATAACAGGAAACTAGATGCTTTGATTCCAGATGCTTACGCAGTATCTTGGGCATTAGGTGGTTCAACTTTGTAACTAATGATGAGATTAGGCAAAGTAGTTTGCAACCTTCTTTAAGCAGGATATTGTGCAGAGAGAGACTCCGTTGGTTTGGCCATGTTGCCCGTATGAATAATTATAGATTGGCGAATAGGGTTATGAACAGTGTGCCTAAAAGCCTCAGAAAGAAGGGGAGACCTAGGATGCGGTGGCAGACAATGTCAAACAAGACCTTGTTAGAATTGGTGTGCAGTGGCCAGATGCAGTAGATGTAGCTCAGGATAGACTTGCTTGGAGAACTAAATTGCACGGTCTGGTTGGACCTCCGTAGCCCATGGCTGCTTGATGATGATGATGATGATGAGAGTCTTTTTTTATGAGCAAAATCGTTCCAGGTAGAGTCTTTTTTTATGGGAAAATCATTCCAGGTAGAATCTTGTTTATGAATAAAGTCACTGCCGGCAGAGTCTCGTAGAGTGTTCTTTATGGGAAAAATCATTTTAGGTAGAGTCTGGTTTATGTAAAGAATCAGTCCAGTCAGAGTCTTGTTTATGGGAAAAATCAATGTAAGGAGACTCTTGTTGATGGGAAACATTATTCATGGTACAGTATTTTTTATGGGAAAATCATTCCAGATAGTCTTGTTTATGTGTAAAATCACTCCGGGCAGAGCCACGTAGAGTGTTCTTTACGGAAAAAATCAGTCCAGATAGAGTCTTGTTTATGGGAAAAAGCAGTCTAGGTTGAGACTTGTTTATGGGAAAAAACTGTTCAGGCAGGGTCTTCTTTATGGGGAAAATCTGATCATCCGCTATAGAAAATGCGAAGTGAGACTCTTAACCAAGCCCAGATAGAGGAGGGGGGAAGGAAATAGAGCCATTTGCCCGGACCCCTTGTTCTAGGGAGCTTCATATATGTATATCATTGTCAAATTATATTTCAAACAAATATAAATAATTCGTAAATTGCACAACACTGCAAATCGTTTATATCATGTTAAAAGTATTGTTGCAAATTTAAAATGGATGAGCACTAAAAGTGAGTATAAACAAGTATATTTTTCAATACAAATTACAATACAATGTAAAAATTACAAAAGTATGGATGAAATAACTCATAAATAAACTAAATACTACCGTACATAAAGTAATAACTTTTTTTACAGAACAATTAAGATCAACTGTGCTCGACCAAATTACTACTTCTTCTCTTTGATTGTCATGTCTCTTGGATATTTTTATTTTAGGCGTAAATAATCCTTTTATGTCACTAGATTTAACACTAACAAAACTAAACAACACCCCGCGCACTCACCACACAAAAATACATCTTATTTTTTTAACTATCGTACACTGACTAAGGCTATTTTATGCCTCTTTTTAGATCTCAACAACTTTTACATTGTAGTTCTCTCATTCTTAATTTTTAGATCGGTTCTATGTTCAAATTCGTTTGTTATATAAATCTCACGCACAAGTATATGCGAACGTTCATGTCACGTTTTTCATGAAGTTATTGCAGCACGTTCATCTGTCGTAACAGTATTTTTATTAATGATAGCAAATCTGATCTTTTTTTAAGAATGTATTAAATTTTTTTGTTATCTTTATAACGTATTTTGTGGGTAGAGAGCGCCATCTCACCTCTCTCAGATCAATAATTGAACTTTCGGATAGAGGTTGGGTTGTTTTACCTCTGAGCGGCACTTTTTTGCACACCATGGGCTAAATGGCCAGGTCACATGGACCCCGAAGTCTCAGAGAAGGTTGGGGGAGGGGACCCACTGGAACAGCTGTTGGGAGACAGATGGTAGCCTCCCGTCAAGGCCATCCAGCGTGTTCTTTAACGTGCACAGGGTATGGCTCTCCCGCACACGGAACCACGGCTTAACGTCCCATCCGACGGACGGAGGCCTTTCGAAGCCCATCGGTGTCCCCTACTGACCGTGGGCAGGGCGGGGAATTTTGCGGAAATAAATCTCAACGCTGACCCAGCTGGGACTCGAACCTGGGAACTACAGATTACGAGCCTGGCGCGCTACCGACTGAGCCACCCCCGCCTCCCTTTCGGATAGATGTTACATGAATCACACAAAATATCCTTCGTACGTCATTTTCTCTCTCCTGATCGGTAAAAGCAAAATAGAAATATGTATAAGACCACAATAATTTTTTTGCGAAATCACTTTCGCGAAAAATAGGGCATGAATAAATTGTCTTCGGGCTTCAGTATTTGCCTCAGCACATTACATCGTAGGTGGATTGCGAAACGCTGAGAAATTCCCAAAGGGTCATAGGTCAAGGGACTTCTTCATACGTTATTGGCTGTAGCTTGACGCCTAGAAACCGACATGACGGAAAGCCCTCTGGCTAGTGACTTACAGTGGCATATTGAAATCTCAGAAATGTGTCGTATTTCGTGTAACTGGGTATTTCGCCGAAATGATGGAAATAGCAACTTTAAATGTCTCAGTGCAGTATAAAAAAATGGAATTCTAGGGATTAAATTTGCCCGCGAACAACATCTAAATTCAAAACTGGAGAAACAAATAGATTCTTCATTCAAATATTGGGGCGGGGGTGGCTCAGTCGGTAGCGCGCCAGGCTCGTAATCTGTAGTTCCCAGGTTCGAGTCCCAGCTGGGTCAGCGTTGAGATTTATCTCCGCAAAATTCCCCGCCCTGCCCATGGTCAGTAGGGGACACCGATGGGCTTGGAAAGGCCGCCGTCCGTCGGATGGGACGTTAAGCCGTGGTCCCGTGTGTGGGAGAGCCATACCCTGTGCACGTTAAAGAACGCGCTGGATGGCCTTGACGGGAGGCTACCATCTGTATCCCAACAGCTGTTCCAGTGGGTCCCCTCCCCCAACCTTCTCTGAGCCTTCGGGGTCCTTGTGACCTGGCCATTTAGCCCATGGTGTGCAAAAAAGTGCCGCTCAGAGGTAAAACAACCCAACCCATTCAAGTATTGTGATTATTTATATATTTATTGTAAAAAAAAATATATATATATATATGGACAATAATCTATATATACATGGAAACGTGATGTTTCAACAAAATGTGATTCAAGTTTTGGTGCAATATAGTAAATTCTGAACGTTCGCATTAGTTACGTTCTTGTGTATTCTAACTAATGTAGAATTCGGAGATGTTGAGACCATAATTCAATTGACGAAACGTAAGCGGTGAATACATGAGTACACAGAAAAAAATCAGTAAATAGTGATAACAATAAATAATAATAAATACCCCCTCAAGCAGCTGCTTGCCACAGAGGTCTGACAGCAGCCTGTCAGTTTATATGCCACAGTAGAAGATCTGAGAGGATGGCAGGACCTCAGCAGAAAAATGATAGGTGCAATATATTAATAGTAAAGCCAATCCGTATCCTTTGAGAAGAGCGATTTAAAAGAGCTGTTATTGGCAGAAGCAGAGAATTTAGGATGAAAAAAAAAACATCGTATAATGTTCATTCATTTTCCTGTTCTCTATAGTTCATTTTTCATTTCATTGTAGTCACGAGATGCAGCCTCAATTGCCCTCTTAAATCTGAGGTTTCTCTCCATTACAAGATCGAATTCCACCACTTTGTCTATCAACTCTCGCTGTCATTCAAAGAGCTTTGAGGTTGAGGGTAACTATTTCATCAGTCTCCTCTTCCTATTGTCTTCATTTATGATCTCAGGAAGGCCATTTTCAATCAATTCCTTGGTGTGTGATTCAACCTTGTATAGTACAGTCGCTCAAAAAAGTATCCGAACACTATGGTTGATTACAAAATTCAGAAAAAATATCTGGCAACGTTTTTTTTTTTTAGAAATTAGTGATCTGGCAACTTTCGTGTCACGTGACACGAAGGTTGCCAGATCACTAATTTCTAAAAAAAAATCGTTGCCAGATATTTTTTCCTGAATTCTGTAATCAACCATAGTTTTCGGATACTTTTTTGAGTGACTGTACGCTGTGAATATCACGGATCATTTATCGTGCTTTTATGTTTCTATCCATTCCCATTGCATTCATAAAAGAAACTTCACAGGTGATTTATAGATAATTAACTACAAATGAAATTTCTTAAATTTAAATCAAAAAATAAATCGCGAATTTGGGAAATTGAAAAATCATTAAAGTAAATCGCGACTATGCGAATATCGCGTATGTTGAGGGTCTACTGTACTTGTGTTGACGTTTATGGATAGCAGGGATTTCCCCCAGGTTGAAGCTGGACACCCACCTACTCCGAAAATACAGTCATCTTATACGGATCTCAAATTTGTCTACCTGCTTTGAAATCCAAAACAGTTGTCTATATAGAATATTATTTTAGCCTTTCCTGTGGTGGAGTATATTAATAATTGTACTCCAGTCATATTCTCAGACCTTTCCCCAACACCCACCCGAAACAAATATTCGAACCCTCCCCGAAACTAATTCTAGAACCCCCAAAAACTCAATTTTCGATCCACCCCCACTCCCGAAACTAAATCACAAAATCATGGGTACTTGTCTGATGGAGAGTTTTTGGGAATTGTATCCAAGTCTTATTCTTAGACATCGCCTCCCTCCTTCCCCCCCAAACCCCCCCCCTAATAATCGAACCCTTCCTGAAACTAAATTCTCATACCCCTCAAAACTACTCCCTTGTATAACAGGGCATTCTCGGCGTCACTCAGCACTTTGGTGTAGTAAGTTGGTTAGTACGAAGGTTGCCAGATCGCTAATTTCTAAAAAAATCGTTGCCAGATATTTTTTCTGAATTCTGTAATCAACCATAGCGTTCGGATACTTTTTTGAGCGACTGTACTAGAAAACTATTACTAATTGCTTCTTCCTAGTCGTCTATTATATCGAATTTCACTGTTATAGGATGTTAAAAGCGAAAAAATAAAAATATTGAATAGCGCCATCTAAGGGTGAAGAGAATTGCAAAAGGTCAAAAATTCAAAAAAAAAAGAAAACTACATACGCTCAATTATGCTAGAAATTTAAAAATTTAGTAGTAGAGTGATTTGGGTTGTTTTAACTCTGAGCAGAATTTTTTTAAATGATTTATTTGTTCAAACAATTTCAAATAAATCATTTCTCTTTACAAATGTCCCGCAAAGCTAACAGCTTATCTGCAGGAGAAAATAATACATTAACATAAAAGCTAATCTTATACATATACATATATAATCCGCTAATCTTATGCAGTTACATCTTGTTGCATTTGTTACACTATTTCAGTGAAAATTTCAACAAAAAATAATTTTCTCCCTTTGCAAAATATTTTTTACCTTTTTTTTATTTCGAATATTTCAAAATGACATTGGTATTTCTATATTCACATTTTGTCGACAATGGACTAAATGACCAGGTCACAAGAACCCCAAGGTATCAAAAAAGGTTGGGAAAGAGAATCAGTTATATAGCTGTTAAGAAACAGATGTAAGCCTTCTGTCAAAGCCATTCAGTATGTTCCTCAATGTGCAAGGGTATGGGCTCTCCTGCACACGGATTTTATTTTATTTTATAATTATATCCATCCAAATTATTACAAAGAGATGGGATTCTCTTGTTACGGGCATCTATACTATTACAAAGAGGCGGGAACCTCATGTTACAGATATCAAGATAATTTCTGAGAAAGCTAAATTTCTCGTTACAGCTATCCAAACTGTTAAAAAGAATGAGAATTTCTTGTTACAGCAGATTGTAAAGAGAATGGGAACGTCTTGTTACAGACATCCAGATTGCAAGAAAAAGTTAGAACTTCTCATTGCAAACATTCAAACTGCAAAAAGAATCGAAATTTCTTGTTACAGACAATCAGATTGCAAGAAAGTATCCGAATTTCTTATTAAAGTCATCAAGGTTGTTACAAAGAGTGAGGACTTGTTAAAGCCATCCAGAGTGTTAAAATTAGTGGGGACTTCTTTGTACCGAAATCCAGACTGTTACAAAGATATTGTATTCTCTTGTTACTGTCATCCATACTGTTTAAAAGAAGCGGGAACTTCGTGCTAGAGATATTAAGATAATTATAGAGATCTGAGGCCAATTTTGTCAGTCATCCAGACTTACGGAGGGTGAGAACATCCTGTTACAGCCATCTAGACTGTTAAAAAGGGTAAAAACATCTTGTTAGAACCATCTACACTGGCAAAAGAGTGTGCACTTTTTGTTAGAACCATCTAGTCTAAAAAGAGTGGAAAGTTTTTTGTTACAGTCATCCAGTCTGGTAAAAGAGTGTGAATTTCTTGTTACAGCCATCTAGTCTAAGAAATGAGAACTATTTTTATGTCATCCAGACGATTAAATGAGTGAACTTCTTGTTCAGCTATCTAGTCTAAAAAATGGGAAATTCTTTTTAGTCGTCCAGACTATTAAAAGAGTGAATTTTTTGTTACATCCATCCAGATTGATAAAAAGAACAAGAACTTGTTACAGCCATCCAGACTGTTAAAGAAATTGAGAACGATCTTCTTCAGTCATAGAGACTTAGAAAGAAAGAAAAATATTTCATTAAAACCTTCCATTTTTATGGAGTGAAGATGAATTCAGTTGTTGTTGTTGTTTTACCTCTGAGCGGCACTTTTTTGCACACCATGGGCTAAATGGCCAGGTCACATGGACCCCGAGGGCTCAGAGAAGTTTGGGGGAGGGGACCCACTGGAACAGCTTGTTGGGAGACAGATGGTAGCCTCCTGTCAAGGCCATCCAGCGTGTTCTTTAACGTGCACAGGGTATGGCTCTCCCGCACACGGAACCACGGCTTAACGTCCCATCCGACGGGCGGCGGCCTTTCCAAGCCCATCGGTGTCCCCTACTGACCGTGGGCAGGGCGGGGAATTTTGCGGAGATAAATCTCAACGCTGACCCAGCTGGGACTCGAACCTGGGAACTACAGATTACGAGTCTGGAGCGCTACCGACTGAGCCACCCCGCCCCGATGAATTCAGATTCCAAATTTCAAATCCGAGGTTAAGCTACAGTAACTCTCGGCTCTCCGTCACCCATGGGGATTGGAGTATTCCCATTAATCAAATATTCTTAGTTAGACAGAAAGAGATCTTAGAGCAAACATTTTGATGTACAATACCATGGGAAAAATGAACGAAGGTTGCCAGATCACTAATTTCTAAAAAAATCGTTGCCAGATATTTTTTCTGAATTCTGTAATCAACCATAGCGTTTGGATACTTTTTTGAGCGACTGTACCTATTAAACACAAGAAGAATGTTTTTAATTATCACTTGAAATAAAAAAAAAATTCCGTTTTCCCACATTAGGGTTCCGTCTAGGAGACAGGATGAAATTAATTGCAGCCAATGTAATTCCCCATCTTGATCTACAAACTCTACCAGAAAAATTTCGAATTTCTAGACTAAATAGATCATTCAAAATATTCATTTAAAATTTTAGCATTTTTACCTTTCTATATAGCCTTTCTATATACTTTCTATATAGACCTTTCTATATAGCCTTTCTATATACTTTCTATATAGACCTTTCTATATAGTTAGAGAACGGTGCTAGAGGTATTGGGAGATTCACAATAAAGCAATCTAACACTTCAATAACACCTACTCAACCCCGAAAAAAATTTAAATTTAGTTCTAGAAATAAAATTATTGAATGTCTACATACGAATATACAGGGTGAATCTGAAACAGTGGGCAAAACTTTACGGGGGGTAGAACGCAGCTATACGAGCAATATTCGTCATAGAATGTATGGTCGGAACGCAAACGGCGAGCCGCTAGGTGGCGTTGGAAATGATATAAAAGGGTCGGTCCTCGCACCCAACGGCATTTCTACCGTGGAGTAATTTCTTTGAAGTTGAGCAATTTCTTGAAGTTTGAGCAATTTCTTTGAGCATGTACCTCAATTACATTCCTGTTAATAAAATGTTTTCTGAAGTATCTCCTCTCCTTCTTGTGTTCATTCTTTAAATGTGACAGTGGAAAACTACCTTTTAACTTCTCACCGCTTGCATTCCGACCATACATTCTATAACGAATATTGCTCGTATAGCTGCGTTCTACCACCCCGTAAAGTTTTGCCCACTTTTTCAGATTCACACTGTATAGAAGACAAACAGAAAATATTATCTGATTTTTTTTGGGTTTTTTTTTTTAAACGAGCTGACAAGAGACACCCATTTCTCATTATCATTCTGGAAAGTTGCAAGAAGTTCTCTTGCATCCATAGCAGTTGAAAAGTGTAGAAAGTGTGACTATTGGGCGTCAAAAAATTGACGAGCCTATAAAACATTTTTGACTATATTTTTTCCCTTTGCATAATTAAAATTATAACAAAGATCTCTTCTGAAATAAGGAGCGATTAACTCAGTTGTTATGGCCTGTTACATATCGTTTTGGTATCGGAGAAAAAATAATCTAGATAATTCCCATCGAAATCTATAAGCCAGAAACAAAATGTACCCGACAAAGGGCTACGAAAGAAAAGTTCCTAGGGCAAACTATCATCATCATCATCATCCTCAAACTATGGCCCACCATTATTGTGCAGGCCGCGAGTTTCTGATGACAAAAAAGTTAAACTTGTAAAAGAGAAGAAGAACGTATATAGGGAGAAAAAGTCCAACTTCGGGGAAGCGAATTCTCATTAAAAACTAATTAATTTTAATTAAATTACATGGTTTATATTTCGCTTTAGTTTTTTCTGCGTTGGTTATACATAGGTTTTCGATTATATGTTTCTTTGGCGGCCCACTTCTTCTATTTCAGTTTTCTATGTGGCCCTTCAACTTAGAAGTTTGCTTAGGCATGGCCTAAGTCTTCCAGCACCTTAATCCGGCTCTACTACGATAAAGTGTTTTGTTCAAATCCCAGTTTTGATGTTAGTTCTGAAACTGGGAGATATTCACAGGGACAGTTGAAGTAGGAAGAAAATTTAGCCTAGACTCAGATGGCAGACTGGTTTTGAAGTGGGCAGAATTTTTACCTTCTATATAATAATAATAGAGATCAGTTCGGGCTGGGGCTGGCTCGGATTCTTCAGGGGTTGGGTTCTGTCATAAGTCAAATTTCCAATTATTTAAAATATGAAAAACAAATAAGTAAAAAAGAATTATAATTTTTATTATAATTTTTATATAATTTCGACCAATTATATTTTTAACTCTTTAAAGGTCAGGTTGTTATAGTTCAAGCCTATCACTCCAGGTCGGATTGCGCGACATCTGCTGACATTTAATTAAAAACAGAGCTTCAAAATGATCTACTAAGTGAGGTGGAAAGCTACTAGCGTTCAACATTAGTTGTCACTTGGACCTGCCAAGAGCGCCAACTGAGAGGCAAACTGTTGTCTCTTGACCTGTCAATAATATCAACAAAAAGTCAAACAGTTGTCACCGTACTTGTGAAGAGCGCCAATGGAGAGCCAAACAGTAACCGCTTGACTGTCAAGAGTATCAATGAAGAGGAAAGCAGTGTCGCAAGACCTGCGAAGAGTGCCAATGGAGAGATGAATAGGTGTTGCTTGACCTGTCAAGAGTATCAATGGCAAGACAAACAGTTGTACCTTGACCTGTCAATAACACCAACAGAGAGGCGAACAGTTACAATTAGACCTGTCAAGAGTGCCAATAGAGAGCCAAACAGTTGTCGCCTTCAAGAGTATGAATAGTGAGGAAAACAGTGTCGCTTGACCTGTCAAGAGTATCAATGAAGAGGAAAACAGTGTCGCTTGACCTGTCAAGAGTATCAATGAAGAGGAAAACAGTGTCGCTTGACCTGTCAAGAGTATCAATGAAGAGGAAAACAGTGTCGCTTGACCTGTCAAGAGTATCAATGAAGAGGAAAGCAGTGTCGCAAGACCTGCGAAGAGTGCCAATGGAGAGATGAATAGGTGTTGCTTGACCTGTCAAGAGTACCAATGGCAAGACAAACAGTTGTACCTTGACCTGTCAATAACACCAGCAAGAGAGGCGAACAGTTACAATTAGACCTGTCAAGAGTGCCAATAGAGAGCCAAACAGTTGTCGCCTTCAAGAGTATGAATAGTGAGGAAAACAGTGTCGCTTGACCTGTCAAGAGTATCAATGAAGAGGAAAACAGTGTCGCTTGACCTGTCAAGAGTATCAATGAAGAGGAAAACAGTGTCGCTTGACCTGTGAAGAGTGCCAATGGAGAGGCGAATAGTTGTTGCTTGACCTGTCAAGAGCACCAATGGCGAGACAAAAAATTGTCACTTGACCTGTGAAGAGTGCCAATGGAGAGGCGAATAGTTGTTGCTTGACCTGTCAAGAGTACCAATGGCGAGACAAAAAATTGTCACTTGACCTGTCAAAAGTATCAATGGAGAGGAAAATAAGTGTCTCATGACAGGTCAAGTGGTAACGGTGAAGCAAACAGTTGTTACTTGATCTGTCAAGAGTATCAATAGTGAGGAAAAAGTATCTCTTGACCTGTCAGGAGCAAAACATCTTGTCGTTAACCTGTCAAGAGCATCAGTGAAGAGGTAAACAGTGTCGCTTGACCTATAAAGAGGGCCATTGAAGAGGAAAATAGTGTCGCTTGACCTGTCAAGAGTACCAATTGCGAGACAAACAGTTGTACTTTGTCCTGTCAATAACACCAACAGAGAGGCAAGCAGTTACCATTAGACTTGTCAAGAGTGCCAATAGAGAGCCAAACAGTTGTCGCTTGACCTTCAAGAGTATCAATAGTGAGAAAAACAGTATCTCTTGACCTGTCAAGAGTACGAATGGAGAGCCAACAGTATTCGCTTGACCTGTCAAGAGTATCAATGAAGAGGAAAACAATGTCGCTTGACCTGCGAAGAGTGCCAATGGAGAGACGAATAGTTGTTGCTTGACCTGTCAAGAGTACCAATGGCAAGACAAAAAATTGTCGCTTGACCAGTCAAGAGTATCAATGGCAAGACAAACAGTTGTACCTTGACCAATCAATAATACCAACAAAGAGGCAAGCAGTTGTCATTAGACTTGTCAAAAGTGCAAACAGAGAGCCAAACAGCTGTCACTTGACCTGTCAAGAATATCAATGGAGAGGAAACCAGTGTCTCTTGACCTGTCAAGAGTATCAATGGAGAGGAAACCAGTGTCTCTTGACCTGTCAAGAGTATCAATGGAGAGGAAACCAGTGTCTCTTGACCTGTCAAGAGTATCAATGGAGAGGAAACCAGTGTCTCTTGACCTGTCAAGAGTATCAATGGAGAGGAAACCAGTGTCTCTTGACCTGTCAAGAGTATCAATGGAGAGGAAACCAGTGTCTCTTGACCTGTCAAGAGTATCAATGGAGAGGAAACCAGTGTCTCTTGACCTGTCAAGAGTATCAATGGAGAGGAAACCAGTGTCTCTTGACCTGTCAAGAGTATCAATGGAGAGGAAACCAGTGTCTCTTGACCTGTCAAGAGTATCAATGGAGAGGAAACCAGTGTCTCTTGACCTGTCAAGAGTATCAATGGAGAGGAAACCAGTGTCTCTTGACCTGTCAAGAGTATCAATGGAGAGGAAACCAGTGTCTCTTGACCTGTCAAGAGTATCAATGGAGAGGAAACCAGTGTCTCTTGACCTGTCAAGAGTATCAATGGAGAGGAAACCAGTGTCTCTTGACCTGTCAAGAGTATCAATGGAGAGGAAACCAGTGTCTCTTGACCTGTCAAGAGTATCAATGGAGAGGAAACCAGTGTCTCTTGACCTGTCAAGAGTATCAATGGAGAGGAAACCAGTGTCTCTTGACCTGTCAAGAGTATCAATGGAGAGGAAACCAGTGTCTCTTGACCTGTCAAGAGTATCAATGGAGAGGAAACCAGTGTCTCTTGACCTGTCAAGAATATCAATGGAGAGGAAACCAGTGTCTCTTGACCTGTCAAGAGTATCAATGGAGAGGAAACCAGTGTCTCTTGACCTGTCAAGAGTATCAATGGAGAGGAAACCAGTGTCTCTTGACCTGTCAAGAGTATCAATGGAGAGGAAAACAGTGTATCTTGACCTGTCAAGAGTATCAATGGAGAGGAAACCAGTGTCTCTTGACCTGTCAAGAGTATCAATGGAGAGGAAACCAGTGTCTCTTGACCTGTCAAGAGTATCAATGGAGAGGAAACCAGTGTCTCTTGACCTGTCAAGAGTATCAATGGAGAGGAAACCAGTGTCTCTTGACCTGTCAAGAGTATCAATGGAGAGGAAACCAGTGTCTCTTGACCTGTCAAGAGTCAATGGAGAGGAAACCAGTGTCTCTTGACATGTCAAGAGCAACAATGGAGAATCAAACAAGTCGTTTGGCCTGTCAAGAGCATCAATGGACAGGCAGAGGTAGACATCTGTCTCTTGACCTGTCAAGTTCACCAATGAAGAATCAAACAAGTCGTTTGGCCTGTCAAGAGCATCAATGGACAGGCAGAGGTAGACATCTGTCGCTTGACCTATCAAGAGGATCAACGAAGAACGCTATCTTCTCTTGACCATGAAAAGGTTAATCAGTCTTTAGTAATTAAACATCATTCGACTTTTAATTATTTTCTTTTTTGTATTCTCTCTTTTGCATTAATGAATCGCTCTAAACGTAATCATGTTATACAAAATTCTCAATATCTGTATATTAATTATATTATTTTTATTCCAAATAATATTAAGATTTCATTTTATCATTTAATAATTTCAATTACTTTAAAGTTTATAATAGTATACAATGAGAAGAATCAGAAAATTGACTTAGCGGCATTTATTTTTATATACAAGTTTCAGAATCTGTCATTATTATTTCTTTCAAAAAAGGCTCGACCTCAGTAATTATTGAAACAGCTTGAAAAGTTGATGCCGAACCAACAAAGTTTAATAATCATGAACTGTAAGGTTATAAAATAATTTAATTTGTAAGGCCAATGTTTGCGAGAACCTCCTGACTTTTTAGGCCTTTTCCAAGGTGGCTAAGTTCCTAACAAGGCCCTTGTTTCACTCCACAAATGCTCCATTATTTTTTAAGCTAACAAAATTTTAACGAGTTTTTGAAAAAAAATCGGAAAAAAAAACAGAGTGGTTTTTAAAAAAGTAGTTAAAAAAGATTTTTTACAGTACATAATTCCGAAAGAAAATTTTTCTTATGATCATAAAAACATTATACATTAATAAGTATTATAGGTAAATTAAACTAACAGAACCTGCTCCCTGTATTGACAATATCATTTTACTTTTTCGCATGTGGAAATCCACGTCATATGAATTTAATTATTGCATAAACAAAGTTTAAAACCCAAAAAAATCGGCACCTCTAGTCAATCCCGCAAGGAAGAGCGAAACAGTGTTTTTAAATATATAATGAACGAAAACACTTACATAGGGATATCGAAAATATCAACAGAAAATTAATTGGGCAGGTCCATGGACATTGTATTATCGACATATTCGCTTGGCAAGTTTCTAAACAAATGTAATTAGCTTACAGATTCAATTTATGTACCTATTTGCTTTATATTTAATTTTCCTTGTGATTGCTTTTAATACACAACCGTAAACCTCATTTTACCTGTTGATTTTGAACAGTCATATTTTTAAAACTAATTTCCCAAACTGTCTTGCATTTCTCAATTTCTCCTATTTACCGGATTTTACACCCCCAACACCACAATAATTCAGTGAAGTGTTGATAACTGCAACCCCCTCGTGTTCTGTCTTTCACGCAGAACGTCTTCCCCAAAAATTAGTTTAAAGCTCATCTCTCCAAAAGTGTCCCATAGGATAACATGGGATCACCTATACTTTAACATTGTTCCAGAATTCTCATTTACTACACTACTGCTCCTGAACTCTCATTTACTACACTACTGCTCCTGAACTCTCATTTCCACACTACTGCTCCTAATCTGAAGTTTTCAGATTCGAGCTTCAGCTCTGCCACCGTTGATATTTATCTGCTCTAATCCTTGCCCTTGTTGAGAAATGGGAACACCCATGGTCTTAGGAAGACTTTTGTCCGTTGAATGGGACGTTAGGCCGTGGCCCATTAGCAGAGAATCATACATTGTTTACGACAAAGAATACCTCTGGATGGTCTTAACGAGAGTATATCATCTGTTTATTAACAGCTGTCTAGTGGATCCCCTTCCACAACTTTCTCAGAGCCCTAGGAGTCCTTGCGATCCCATTCAGCACATTGGGTGCAGAAAATTAAAATGCATCTCAGAGATTAAACAATCTTTGAAAAAAAATAATCAAATTGACGAAAATAATAAAGAAACGAAACGAATTTAAAAATACAGATTTTTTTTTTACTAAACGATTTGATGGAACAGTTATTAATTGTGTTACGATTAACTTTTTAGGGAAATTCTTGCCATTGGCAGTTTCCGCAGTTTAATATTTCAACATTCAAAAATTCTTCAAAATCGAAACGAAGATTTCTAACGTTCAAGATTTAGATAGACGTGATTTAAATATTTCGTTGTTATTTTCTGTCATTCCAATGAAAACGTTTATTCTACAAAAAAATGCGAAGTTCCTAATTTGGCTTCCAACATGTATCATAGGAATTACTAAATATTTTTCTGGATCAGGGTTGGGTTGGGTTGTTTTACCTCTGAGCGGCACTTTTTTGCACACCATGGGCTAAATGGCCAGGTCACATGGACCCCGAAGGCTCAGAGAAGGTTGGGGGAGGGGACCCACTGGAATAGCTGTTGGGAGACAGATGGTAGCCTCCCGTCAAGGCCATCCAGCGTGTTCTTTAGCGTGCACAGAGTATTGCTCTCCCGTACACGGGGCCACGGCTTAACGTCCCATCCGACGGACGGCGGCCTTTCCAAGCCCATCGGTGTCCCCTACTGACCGTGGGCAAGGCGGGGAATTTTGCGGAGATAAATCTCCACGCTGACCCAGCTGGGACTCGAACTTGGGAAGTACAGATTACGAGCCTGGCGCGCTACCGACTGAGCCACCCCCGCCCCCTGGATCAGGGTGAGCAAACTTAAATCATACAGAGGCAAAATTGGATTCTTCTTAGTTTATGGCCATCAGCATTTTACCTTAAGCAATAATAACCAAAATATGATTACTTATATTGTTGTTTTGTTATTGAAATCTTACATAGTTTTAATACCAAAACATAAACTGAAATTTAGTTTGCTCGGTTTCATCTTTGGCTGAACGTGATCAAATTCTCCATAATCTCGTGAGACCATCGCAGTCACCAAGTTAGACGGTCATCTGGTGTGGGGTGGGCTTAGTCTATAACTCGCAGGCTTGGAATCTGCACTTACCAGGTTCGAGTCCCACCTAGGCCAGCGTTGAGATATATTTTCTCAAAACCATCACCCTGCCCGCGGTCAGTAGGGGAACACCAATGGGCTTGGAAAGGCCACCATCCGTTGGATGAGATATTAAACCCTGGCCCGTGTGCAACAGTGTTATAACCCTGTGCACGTGAAAGAACACGATAGTTTGCTTTAATGGGGACGATATATCTGTCTTCTAACAGCTGTCCAATGGGTCCCCATCTCTCAAACTTCTCTGAGCCGCAGGGGTCCTTGTGACCTGGCCATTTAGCCCATTGTGTGCAAAAAATACCTCTCAGATGTAAAACAACCCAATAACAACCCTTGGTGCTGTGTATGCATCAACGTCTCAGGAGTAAATAGTGTATATATATATTTTTTTTCTTCCGAAATTCTCAAAGATTCTGATTTATCATTAACCAGCATGTAGAGCGTGTGGGCTGGCACTAAGCAAGATATTAGAACTAAAAGAAGGATGAGGAGATAGAAAAGCGATGATGTAATTAATCTCATAAATAATTTAGTGAGCTTCATTCTACCAAACCTCACTGCTGAAACTCAGCTAACTCAAAGCCCCAATTAACCAACGTGCCACATGCTGCGCATTTAGTTGTAGTAGTTTTTTTTATTCCCATTTCATAGACATGCTACATATTTCACATAAAGTTGCATTTTAGATATCTTATTCTCTTAACAAGCATATATCCAAGTTTCGGAGTACTAAAACATCCACAAGAGTTGAAAAACTCGCATATGGAGTTATTGTTATTATTATTGATTTTCAATTTGGTTGCTGTGACTTATAGTTAATATTCGCTTTATGTCCCAATGTGAGAACACAGATGTTTTTTGGACATGTTGATAAGTGAACACTTTTGTATCTTCTACTAAGGGATAATCACAACATATATGCCAGAACAAAAGATCATGCCATACACGGGAATGGAACCCGGATCACGGCAGTTTAATATCACCACCAGCCAACGCAATACCACTGAGCCACCAAAATGCCATGCATGTGGATTTAAATAGTTTAAACTCTATTTCGCATAAAGAATGCAGCGGCAATATCTTGAAATAAAAGAACACAACAAATAATGAAAATATGACATACCTACATTATTTCTAGCAACAATACTCACAGATAGAGTGGTCCGCCACAGAAAATAATTCCACGCTTTATGTGAGAAATAAATACTTTTTCTAACGTATATTTTTTATTATGTATAGTTTATGGAAGTAAGCAATTTCAAACACTGTTTTTAATATCAGAATATTGTAAAGTGCATAATATCCTTTACATCAGGACATTCGCAATGTAAAACACTTGCCTTAGAAGCTCCTTAACCAGTGCGGATTGATATATTTTTAAGCTTAGCATCTTGCTTTTCATTGGCTTTCGTGTTTAAGCGTAATAAGTCTCGATTGGACAAGCCTTTTGAGGGAGACTTGCCGCTCTATTCTTTAAGGGAAACAAAATACATTTAAATATTTAAAGGAAAAGCAACAATTTTGACAAAAAATAGATGGGTGTGTTATCATTGTCAATGCACTTGTTAACAAAACACAATCCATTTTTAAAAGTGAAAGTAAAATTATAAGCCAAAGATAACAAAAATACAAGAAGCCCAGCTACTGTAACGATGACCGCTCTCCCTTTAAAGGTGAAAAATTTTCAACATCATAAATTTTTCTAATCCAGTTTTTTAATTTCCATTTAAAATAATGGTTGTGTGGTCTTTAAAAGTTACCGGCGAATAATTAAATATTTTTGGCACTAATGTATTCTACGCACTAAATACAGTTTAGTGCGTAGATAACAAGCTGAGTCCAAAGAAGCTGGAAAAATCACTTGGGCTCCACCAGAATTTTTTTACTTACCAGTCCATGGGGTAGAGAACGCTTGGGTCAGGAAAGCTGAAAGTAAAACTTGCTTACCGCAGCTAAGAAGATCTATCGTCCTCTATCATTGCGCATGCGCAAAAGTGGAGAAGCGAAACGAGCAAAGAAAAAATAGAAAGAAGAAGAATGAAGAGAAGATGGAGTGGACGAAAGAAAAAAGAGGAGAGAGATCCAGGCAATCTCTCGCAACAGCGGGAGATTGATGACTTTCATGGATGCAAAGAAGATAAAGAATTATCCGTTCCCTCGAGCGCAAGAAAAAGAAGGAAAAATATGTATATATATAGGAGATATATATATAAAAATAGCAATAAAACGTCATGAAAACAATGAAATGACGTTCCGCGTGACCTTGATGAAATCGAGAGGGAAGAAAAAAAATAATCGACAGGACTAGAAATAGAAGATGAAACAGCAGCAAAGCAAAACAACGAGTTTCTGAAAACTGAAAGTGTAAATGCGAATAACGGTTCTCCCATTTTGCTCTTTATGTAGTCAAGAAAGTTGTGAAGAAATATGGGAAGACTATTGCCGATTTTATTAGTTTTGTATGACATGTTAAGAAGTTGAAATTTTAGGTCAACAAGTTGGGTTCTCTGAGCGGCACTCTTTTGCACACAATGGGCTAAATGGCCTGGTCACATGGACCCCGAAGGCTCAGAGAAGGTTGGGGGAGGGGACCCACTGGAACAGCTGTTGGGAGACAGATGGTAGCCTCCCGTCAAGGCCATCCAGCGTGTTCTTTAACGTGCACAGGGTATGGCTCTCCCGCACACGGGGCCACGGCTTAACGTCCCATCCGACAGACGGCGGCCTTTCCAAGCCCATCGGTGTCCCCTACTGACCGTGGAATTTTTGCGGAAATAAATCTCAACGCTGACCCAGCTGGGACTCGAACCTGGGAACTACAGATTACGAGCCTGGAGCGCTACCGACTGAGCCACCCGCGCCCCTAGGTCAACCAGTCAGCGAATCTTAAAGCCTCTCTGAAGTGTGTTCAGTGTGTTCTCTAGCTTGCAATATGTATGTATTCTAGAGCACACGTAGATATGCCGTTGACGAATCTTGTATGGAAGCAATTGAGGCAACGAGACTCCGTAGTTGAGGGCGAAGGTTGGCTCAGTCGTCGACAGATTAGTAATCTGCATTTCCTAGTTTGGGGTTACAATTGTGTCATCCCTACATTGTCTCTGTGAGACAGAGGACAACGACAGGAGGCCTTGACAGGAGGTGCCATCTGCCTCCCAAATGGAGGAGATCATCTGACCTCCCAAGGAGGTGCCCATCTGATATCCCAAATGACCAGGTCACAAAAATCCCAAAGGCTGAAAGAAGGAGGCGGGCCTCCTTCCTTCAGCCTTTGGGATTTTTGTGACCTGGTCATTTGGTCCATTATGTGCAAAAAAAGTACCGCTCAGAGGTAATATAACAAATGAACCCAACTGCGTAGCTGAGGCATCGACGACAGATCACCGATGGGTGAGTTAACGATCACTTATGAACCAACGATGAAATCTGGTCTTGAGTTGAACTTTTCGCAGTTCTCACAGGTCATAGATGAATGACCAATCAATCACCTACCAATCATTTACATAGGTTAATGACCAATCAATCATCTGCCAATCACTTAAATAGGTTAATGACCAATCAATCACCTGCCAATCATTTAAATAGGTTAATGACCAATCAATCACCTGCCAATTACTTAAATAGGTTAATGACCAATCAATCACCTGTCAATCACTTAAATAGGTTAATGACCAATCAATCATCTGTTACGTCAACCCACGAACTTTCGAGGTGTTAGCTGCGCAGTCTCAGAGTCTCTTAATGCTTCCTCATTTTTCACTACAGCTCCACTACTATTTTGCACTATATAGCCACAATTAGAAGACAGATTCGAGCAAATTCACATAACATCGGAGTTTTTGAAGTGAACAATAATATAGGATCATAAGCTTCGAAAATAATTTTAATCCCCCCCCCCATGAAAACAGGGCGGGAATAGTTGTTTCGAATGATAGTTACCAAGTTCGAGTCCCACCTGGGTCAGCGTTGAAATTTCTCTCCGCAAACCCCACATTCTGTCCTCGGTCCGAAGGGGAACATCGACGGTCTTGGAAAACCCGTCAATCTGTCCGATTGGAAACTTCCTATGGGACAGATTGCATAGAGTGCTACGGCTTAACTAAGCCGTGGCACTCTATGCAAGGGAGCCATACCCTAGGCGCATTAAAGAACACGATGGATGGCCTTGACAGGAGATTCACTTAGCTCATCATGTGCACCAAATGCCACTCAGAAGTAGAACTACCTTTCTCTGTGCATGGTAGAGAACACGCGTGATGTGATGCTACTCTCTCTTAACATTGTACAATTGATCCTTACTCACTTTTAAACACTTGCTGCTTTTGTGATTTAACCATTTAGCCAATAATAACTGAACCAGAAAAAAAAGTGCATTTTTTCCATTTCAGTAAAAAACTTATCTTACGGTATAAAAGAATATTATTAAATCAGAAAAATCTATTAAACTAGGGATCAATTGACATTAATCGCGAACTATAATAACGATATTGCAAAACACTACGTCATGGCATACTCTTGAATGAAAAATAAAATAACCTAAATGGTAGATAATCCTTGTTATTTCTAAGAAATTTTTCTAACTTCTCCTCCTTCTAACAGATTCAGAACGTTAATCGTATCCTTTTTAAAGGATTAGAGCTTTTAGTTTAATTCCAAAATTTCGTCTGAATGGATTCCCAAAAGACAACAGATAGAAATCGAAAATTCTTAGTTCTGAACTTTCGTGAAATGAGTTTCTAGTTTGCTTTCAACAGTACAAATCTGTAGAAAAAGAAAAAAAAGATTTTACCTTCGGAAAGGGAAAAAAAACCAAGACAGTGATTCTCAAATTGCTGTGTAGGCATCTGCTTTCTTAAAGGGAAACAAGATTCTAAGAAATATCAACGGAGTTTATTGTTGGACTGCTTTACCAGAAACGAGCACATTTTACAATGTGCAGAATAGAGGTCACAAGGACGCTAGGGGTTGAGAGGAAGGAAAATCTGTTGGATAGCTGATACGAGATAGATGGCAATAGCCTTTCATGTCCATTCGACATATTCTTTAACGCAATGCTTCCCAAACATTTTGAGTCCACGGCACACTTTTGGAAATCTAAATGTGTCGCCGCACACCAGGAAAAAAAGCACACGAATACCTATATTTTTTAAATAATTATTTATTGGTTAGTATCACGGCTATTATTTTACGTTTCCTTTTTTTTAACTGTTTTACAATCACCCGAGGAATACGACCATCTATAACACATATAACGAATTCAAGGGCATAAAGAATGAAAAAACGTAGCTTTTAATTCATGCTCTTTTTTAAACTTTAAATAAAAATTTCAAAGGAATTAAACATATTTTTTCAGCAAATCTTCGTCATAAGATTATAAAAGAACTCCGATTATCTGGTTTTGAAATAAAACGAAAATCTATATCATAACTACTTCGTGTAAATACATCAAGACTAATTAAGGCAAATTTTAAACTTCTTTCAAATTTTAACCCTCTTTCTAGACAATTGGCACACCTCACCAGATCTTTGCAAGAGACTAAAAAATTGTTCTACGAATATAATAGGCACTGTAAGGCCTATTAAAAAAAAAAAGATGCCAAAGATGATGATGCCAAAAAAAAAGATGAAAAAAGAGATGCCCAAAGATATTTCTACCAAGAAATTGAAGCATGCAGTGTATGACATCTGGTCAGCCAATAACATTCTCTGTGTGAAGTGGAAGGACAATAAAGATGTTCATTTTTTGACGTCTAAACATAGATCAGCTGACATCAGGGGCATTGAAAAATTACGGAGAAAGAGAGGTCAACAGCCACGAGAAGAAAGAAAGAAAGCTGCTTGTGCCATTGAATACCAGAAGGTGATAGGAGGGGTAGATCTCCAGGATCAGGTAACTGCTTTTTTCCCCAAAATGAGAAGAACTGTGAAGGGGTATGGGAAGATTTTTTTTTATCTTCTCGATATATGTGTTTTCAACGCATTCATTCTTCACAACAAACTGACTTGCAAGAAGAAAAAACTTTCTCTGACTTCAGGATTGGCCTTGCAACGCAACTGCTTGCATCAGCTGATATGCCAGACTATACTGTGCGTGGGCGACCTTCATCAGCAATACACCTCTACGACTACAGGCAAAAAATTGGGGCCACTTCCCAATGCATATTCCATCTACCGTGAAAAAGAAAAATGTTAAAAAACGGTGTGTAGTATTCTACAGCAAGGGTAAACGAAATGGAGATACATGGCAGTGTGAAAATTGCAACACTCCGCTTCACTTACCAGAGTGCTTCAAGGTTTACCACACTCAGACATCATACTGAAACAGGGTGGTGAGTATGTAATTCAAGTAATTTCAAAATTTGAATCTTACAATACTCAATGGTTAATTTTTTATGACTTTTTTAAGTAATATAAGCTTTGTTAAAATACTCAGTAGGTAAAGGGGATTTAAATCAGATTCCTGCGGTAGAAGCAGGGCGTTTAAATATGAAGCGAATGGGTTAACACCTATAAATTTCAGTTTTCCTTTTTCAAGCTCAGTCGGTAGCGCGTTAGGCTCATAATCTCCAGTTCCTGTGTTCCAGTTGGGCCAGCAATGAGATTTATCTCCGCAAAACTTCCCGCCCTGTCTTGTTTTCGGTCAGTAGGGGGCACCGATGGTCTTGTAAAGGCTGCGGTTCTTCGGATGGAACGTAAAGCAAGCCTTGTGTGCGAGAGAGCCATACCTTGTGCACATATACACGGTACAGCAAGGTAGATGGATGGATTTGACTAGAGGCTACCATCTGTCTCATAACAGCTGTTCAATGGGTCCCCTACCCCATAACCTTCTCTGAGCCCTCAGGGTCTTTGAGACCTGGCCATTTAATCTATTGTGTGCAAAAAAAGTACCGCTCAGAGGTAAAACAACCCAATTCTTCCCATGTTGAACGTCTGAGTCCTTTGGGTCTTTCTGGTCCATTGTGAGCAAACAGCCAATAAATCGATGAATAAGAACACTTGCAATGAAAAAAGTTTGTCAAAGAGATCCACGAAAAAGCCAATGTTCCCAACTACACAACGCAAAAGACTACCAAGGATGAAGCAAAGCTGATGGAAGCTGCCTCAGATTGGTTAGATTTGATCACGACTTCTAAAGATTAATACCTTCTGATGTCAGGTTGAAATCCACAGAGGGAAGAAATCTCCCGTCCCATCGGGACGACTTAGAACCATGGACTACAAAAAATAAGCCTATTGACTAACGGCGGCTATTGACGAGACGCAACTCAGGTTAAATAGAGAGGTGAGAGACTGCTTCTTGCGATGAAAAGACCAATAGATGTTATGAAAGTTCCCTTGTTAACATTAAATATTAATGCATATACTGTATGTTCGTTGCAGATTAAAAGTCAACACTAATACATTTTTCACAACATCTGTATGAATACGGACGTTTTTGGAATTGAGGATATTTTAGTGATTACTAATATCGGTAACCAAAGTCCAACCTGCAGAGGAGGCCAAACGGTTGGGTTGGGTTGTTTTACCTCTGAGCGGCACTTTTTTGCACACCATGGGCTAAATGGCCAGGTCACATGGACCCCAAAGGCTCAGAGAAGGTTGGGGGAGGGGACACACTGGAACAGCTGTTGGGAGACAGATGGTAGCCTCCCGTCAAGGCCATCCAGCGTGTTCTTTAACGTGCACAGGGTGTGGCTCTCCTGCACACGGGGCCACGGCTTAACGTCTCGTCCGACGGACGGCGGCCTTTCCAAGCCCATCGGTGTCCCCTACTGACCGTGGGCAGGGCGGGGAATTTTGCGGAGATAAATCTCAACGCTGACCCAGCTGGGACTCGAACCTGGGAACTACACATTACGAGCCTGGCGCGCTACCGACTGAGCCACCCCCGCCCCGGAGGCCAAAGGGCCATGCCTCCCCATTTGAGAATGCTAGTAAAGGTGAAGGTCAAAATTATGGAACTTGTTCAGGGACGGATTTACCCATAAGTTAACTAATCTACAGCTTAGGGGCTCACGATAATGAGGAGCCTCAAAAATTCAAGTTTACTATGTTATGAAATTTTTATATTCAAATTAATCATTGTGCAAACACTGTTCATCACAGCTTTAAACAGCTAATAAACAGTCGTATCAGAATAATATGACCGCCTACCATACATATACTATGGTAGGTGATCATATTATTCTGATATGACTCTGTATGTTAAATCGGTGCTAGTATAATGTTTTCACAACATCAATTTCATGATTATTTTTTAATGTTCCTTTCAATCAGAATAATAAATATATAACTTATTTCGACTTTCGAAATTTTTAGAGCCTCTTAAACTTATTGTAGCTTAGGGCCTCAGAAGGTCAAGTCCGGCCCTGAACTTGCTCATATTTCACGCATTTTCATGATGTAAAAAAAAAAAACGCTAAAACGAAGGGGAAAATACTTACATTGCAATGGATATCCAGTCTCTTTCTCCCCTCTAACATTTACCCCCTCCCCCTTTTATTTTTTTTCTAGCTTTGGACCTGTAGGTAACTAATAATCCTAAATGCTAAATACAAGTATATAAATACAGGGAAAGTGGGCTCTACTCCGAGCCATCAAAACCCCTGTACATATGGTTGCACTGCATATGCTTTCAACCCCACTTGTTTAAAAGCTCATGAGTAATTTTTCTTTTGTTATCTGGAATTGGGTGAAGCCACTGAACCCTAGTCACCAATTTTGACGTTTGTACTAGGTGTCGATCACAATTTGTTCCGTATTTGACCTCCTTTGAACCTTCAAGGATATCTCGGATCAGAAATTTAGGAAATTTTCCCGAGATTACGATCTGAATGACTTCTAGTGGCACATTTCTATAGTTAGAATAAACATTACCTTTCCGTCACTTATTCATTTGGTGGGACGGGGTTAGCACAATCGGTAGCCATCAGGTTCGAGCCCCAATTTTTCCAGCATTGAGAATTTTCTCTGCTCTCGGTCAGAAAGAGGATACTGAACGGTTTGGGAATGCTGCAGTCCGTCGGATCCGTGGCGCCATGTTCTGGAGAGTTGGATTGGGTTGTTTTACGTCTGAGCGGCACTCTTTTGCACACCATGTGATAAATGGCCAGGTCACATGACCCCGAAGGCTCAGAGAAAGTTGGGGGAGGGAACCCACTGGAACAGTTGTATGGAGACAGATGGTAGCTTCTTGTCAAGGCCATCCAGCGTGTTCTTTAACGTGCACAGGGTATGATTCTCCCGCACACGGGGACGCGGCTTAACGTCCCATTCGACGGACGGCGACATTTCCAAGTCCATCGGTGTCCCCTACTGACCGTGGGCAGGGCGAGTTCTGGAGAGCCATGCTTTATTCACATTAAAGAAAACGCTGGATGATCTTGAAGGGGAGGCTTCCATCTCTCTTCTAACAGCAGTACAATGGATCTACTTTCCCGGCATTCTCTGAGCCAGTGAGGTTCCGGTGACCTGGCCATTTAGTCCATTGTGTGCAATAAAAGTGCTGCTCAGAGGTAAACCCAACCTAACCAATAAAAGCCCAACCCAACCTAACCAGTGCACATAAAGGAAGACGCTGATTGGTCTTGGCGTGAAGTTTTCCCATCTGTCTCATAACCATTATATACCCTTCTTAAGTAAATGGCATGAGTTGGGTGGTTTTACCTCTGAGCGAAACGTTTTTTTACACAATGAGCTAAATGGCCAGGTCACAAGGTCCAGGAGGCTCAGAGAAGGTTTGGGGGAAGGGACCCACTGGATGGCTATTGGAAGACAGATGGTAGCCTTCTGTTAAGGACCATCCAGCGTGTTCTTTAACATGCACTAGGTATGGCTGTTCCGTACACAGAGCCACTGCTTAACGTTCCAACCCTATCGATGTTCCGTACTGACCGAGGGCAGAGAGGAGTGTTTTGTGGAGATAAATATCATCACTGGCCCAAGTGGGTTGTTTTACCTCTGAGCGGCACATTTTTTTATACGAGCTAAATGGCCAGGTCACAAGGGTTGGGTTGGGTAATGTTACCTCTGAGCGGCACTTTTTTGCACACCATGGGCTAAATGACCAGGTCACATGGACCCCGAAGGCTCAGAGAAGGTTGGGGGAGACCCACTGGAACAGCTGTTGGGAGACAGATGGTAGCCTCCCATCAAGGCCATCCAACGTGTTCTTAAACGTGCACAGTGTATGACTCTCCCGCACACGGGGCTACGGCTTAACGTCCCATCCGATGGACGGCGGTCTTTCCAAGCCCATCGGTGTCCCCTACTGACCGTGGGCAGTGTGGGGAATTTTGCGGAGATAAATCTCAATGCTGATCCAGCTGGGACTCGAACCTGGGAACTACAGATTACGAGCCTGGCGCGCTACCGACTGAGCCACCCCCCCGCCCCTCAGATCACAAGGACCTCCAAGGTTCAGAGAAGAATGGGGAGGGGACCCACTGGAACAGCTGTTGGGAGACAGATGGCAGCCTCCTGTCAAAGCCACCCAACGTGTTCTTAAACGTGCAGAATATGGCTCTCCTGCACACAAGGCCACAGCAGTCCTAAGGAGGGCGGCCTTTCCACAGCCCATTGGTGTCCTCTACTGACCGTGGGCAGAAGCTGGGAGTTGTGCAGAGGAAAATCTCAAAGCTGACCCAGCTGGGACTCGAACCTGTGAACTACAGATTGCGAACCTTGCGCGCTACCGACTGAGCCACTCCCGTTTATGACCAAGTGGGACTCGAATCTGGGAACTATAGATTCCGAGCTTGGGGCGCTGCAGACTGAGGCATCTCCGCCCCTATAAATGACATGACATTGATAATTAAAAAGTTTGACTTATGTAGCAAAAGTTTAGGGCATTTTTTAACCAAAAAAAGTTACAGGTAACGTGTATCGCAATGTTTTCGGGAACTAATTTTTAACCAGAAATTAATGACGACAACATTAAAAAAAGAATTATTTGTCAACAAAATGGCTGCTTTCTTCATTGCCTGTTTCAATTGAAATATTTAACAAATCAGCAAATTCCAGGCAGCTGCAACACTCATGGTGGTTCACAAAAATTGTCTCCTCGTTAATTGGATCTAACCTCACTCAATTTCCTTCTATGGAGTTCTATGAATGATGAGAGTCATATAGGCAGATGGAGACGGGGTAACATTTTTGGGTGCGATTAAAAGGGGATTTCTTGGGGCTCCTCGTACCCATCGAGACCTCCGTTACCAAATTTGCCACAGTTATCACCGCCATTACCGCAATTCATCAATGAACTGCAGAACAGGAGATTATGTTGACGAGCTTCTTTTACACTGATGAATCATTTATATGCTTGAAACCCCTGATGCAGTTTTACTACTGATTTGCATATTCACCACATGATATCAATAGGTGACTCAATTTTCGATTTTTTATTTCACATATTTTTCAAAATACACTCCCAATCGAACTATTAAGAGAATTTCCATGCTATGTTAATAAGAATCTAACTTAGAGCTCTATAACGTCTAAAATATGCATTCACGGGAAAATGCGACTAAAGATAAATTAAAATTTAGAATCTAATCTGTTTATATCTCGATTTTTCAGTAATATTCGTTCCATTGACACAACATGAGAAATCTCTAAAATTTCGTTAGGGTAGTGTAATACGAAAGGGAAATTTGATTTTTGAAGTTGAGTGTACTCTCTTTATATCTCTATGAAAGCTACGTGATTTATGATTTTGTAATGATAGTATTTCTAACGTACTTCATTAATTGAAAATGCCTTTTAACAGATTGCATGCTTCCCACTCCCTTCGTGATATATGTGTGAATCATGAGTATTGCGAAATAAAAAAAATACTTTAGATACAGTACCCCTTCCCCCCCAAAAAAAAGAAATAGAATCGAATTACACATCTTCTCATACTGCTTAGTAATCTGAATGTACAACTTATTATATACACCCCGATAAAAATATGAAAAAGCAGAAGTATCGTGTCCTGTCACGTGGGTTGTTGTTGGGTTGTTTTACCTCTGAGCGGCACTTTTTTGCACACCATGGGCTAAATGGCCAGGTCACATGGACCCCGAAGGCTCAGAGAAGGTTGGGGGAGGGGACCCACTGGAACAGCTGTTGGGAGACAGATGGTAGTCTCCCGTCAAGGCCATCCAGCGTGTTCTTCAACGTGCACAGGGTATGGCTCTCCCGCACACGGAGCCACGGCTTAACGTCGCATCCGACGGACGGCGGCCTTTTCCAAGCCAATCGATGTCCCCTACTGACCGTGGGCAGGGCCGGGAATTTTGCGGAGAAAAATCTGAACGCTGACCCAGCTGGGACTCGAACCTGGGAACTACAGATTACGAGCCTGGCGCGCTACCGACTGAGCCACCCCCGCCCCCCTGTCACGTGGGACAGCTGAAATTGGCAATGACTGTAAACAGAGCATGCCTCTACGCATTACAAACCAGTCATGGAGAAGTAATCATGGGTAAAAGCAATGACGTAGATGAATTTGGTGGTGGCCAGATAGTAGATACAGTCGCTCAAAAAAGTATCCGAACACTATGGTTTATTACAGAATTCAGAAAAAATATCTGGCAACGATTTCTTTAAAAATAAGTGATCTGGCAACCTTCGTGTCACGTGACACGAAGGTTGCCAGATCACTTATTTTTAAAAAAATCGTTGCCAGACATTTTTTTTTAATTCTGTAATCAACCATAGTGTTCGGATACTTTTTGAGCGACTTTACAGGAAAGCCTATTGTTCAATCACCGCAACTGCAGAGTTGTTGGGATATCCATGTCAGACCGTCGCTCGTGTATACAAAGACTACGTGAAATGTTATAAAATCTCCAACCAGCTGGAGAAATGCGGACCTCAGCGTGCAATTGACTCTCGAGGTGAGCGCAGAGTGACCAGCATCATTACTAGGAATCGCACAGCTACAGTGGTGAAGATAACGTCGGAATTAAATGAGGGTATTTCCACAAGGTTATCCAGAAAGACTATCCATCATACTATGAAAAAAATAGATTAGGTCAGTCAAGGTCTACATCGTATCCCCTTGTTGACTGCAAGGCACCGAAAGATTATGCTGCAGTTTACAAAAAGCCTATCGCAACTGGAGTGCGGAAGACTGGAAGCACGTCACTTGGTGTCCCGAATTATTGTTTCCAACTCCATCACGCCGATAGCAGGGTACATTTGTGGCGTAAACCACACGAAGCGATGGATCTAACTTTCCGAGTTGGGGTCATACAGGCAGGTGGAGAAGGTGTAACAGTTTGGGATGCGTTTCCATGGGCTTCCTTGGGGCCCTCGTACCCATCGAGACCTCCGTTACCGATACATAAAATAAAATAAATAAATAAATAAATACACCCTTAAGCAGCTGCTTGCCACAGAGGTCTGACAGGAGCCTGTCAGTTTACATGCCATAGTACAAGGTCTGTGAGGATGGCAGGACCTCAACAGAAAAACGATACACACATCAGTAGCCAAGCGCGCTAACCACTCGGCCATGGGACGGCTTTTTTGGGTGAATATCCTCCTGACCATCCTCAACAGTTCGTAACGATTCTCTTTCAGCACCATGATGCCATCTTTCAACAGGACAACGTCATATCGCATACTTCCCGAGTGACGACCAATTAACTCCAGGAGCATTAAAGTGAGTTTACCACTTTCGAATTTCCCCCTCGATCGCCGGACCTCAACTCCATTGAGAATTTGTGGGACTAATTGGAAAGACCTGTTCGAGCTCTCCAAACACCACCCGCAATTGTGGATGCTCAACGACAGGCGATCCTCGCTTCATGGGCGACAATACCACCTCCGTGTTTTCAACACCTCATTGAGTCCTTGCCAAGACATCCGGCTGATGTTGTAAGAGCGAAAGGTTGAGCAACAGATGATTACGTAGGTGTACATAATAATTTGTCCATTCAATGTATTGCATGGTATGTAATATTTAACCAGAAATACCAAAGTGTTTCTTATTTAAAAATGATTACTTTAAATATGATACACTTTTACTAATGGGTGGTTACGTTCACTAACAGATGCCAACTTCCACTAGTGGTCAGACACTTCCACTAGTGGTCAGCCACTTTCACTAGTGGATAGTCGCTATTAATTAGTGGTGGACAACTTTCGCTAGTGTGTGGTAGTTTTCACTAATGAGTAGCAACTTTCAGTTGTGCTTAATCATTTCCATTAGCTGGGACACTTTTATTAGAAGGTGGTTACTTCCACTAGTAGATGGCAATTTCAACTATCAGTTAGCCCAACACTTCTTGTAGCAGAAAGCCTGTGGACGAAGTTCTGACGTCAGTATAGATAGCATCATTTATACAATTCTTGTATATTTATTTCTATTATTACTACTGGGGAACTTTTACTTTTATACAAATCTTTGTACCATTATTTATAAATATACTTATTTAGAAAGAAAAGTATTTTTGTTTATTAGTATTATGGTAATTGCTAATAAATAGGAGTAATTCTCCTTCTAAATAAGGTATATTTATAAATAAACATTAGTGTAAAAAATTAGTATAAAGGTCTATCAGTATTAATCTATATAATAACAGATGTCTGTGTGTCTGTCTGTGTCTCTGGCAGCCATAACTCATCGGAAAATCAACGTACACTCTCGAACGTTTCAGAGAATGTTTCAGATTGTGGTCCGGATTAGAGTGCCAAATTTTAGGTCGAAAGTCCAAAAGTGGGTTATTGAAAGTCAAAAAGGAGTCGAAAGTCCAAAAGTGGGTTATCGAAAGTCAAAAAGGAGTCGAAAGTAAAAGGGGTTTGCTTGAAGCAAAATATTTACCATGCTATTCCTACGGGAAATGATAATTGCTGTCAAATTGTCAAATCTATTGTTGCCATTTACTGATCCCTAACTCTGAAAGTAAAATGTTAAAATAGCATTTAAATCTACTGCCGTTGCCAGATTCCCCACATTTCCAAAGGTATGATTGAGGCGTTCCATTGCAGCTAGGGACCTGATTTTCTAACTAAACATGGGGTCGGACAGGTGGAACCCGCCTACGAAATTTGGGACCTTTCGGTGAAGTTACGTCGGGAATTACAGAATGCCAAAATCTGAGGAAATAAAGATCTCGATCATTTGTCACGGGCTCTGAGAGACCCCGCCGAGTCAGCAATTATCTTTGCAACACCAGGAATTTCTTCATGTTCAAATTGTGTAAAATGTCGGGGGGGGGGAGGCGGAGATACTCACAAAACTAACCTTTAGTGCAGAAAACAACAGAATATGCAGATTAAAAGTGAGACACGAGCTGTCACAATTTGGGCAGAAACGAAGCCACGGGCCAAGTGAGAACCTGATTTTTAAACCAATCATCGGGCCACTAGGGGTACGCTGTGCATGAAATTTCGACCGTGCTGACGAATATCACAGGAGCTACAGGGTGGCAAAATCTATGGTAACGGAAGTAAAATCGCGATAGCTTACGCAGAAACTAAGTCACGGGCTATGAGGAATGCTCGCTGACGTCAACAACTATCCGAGCAAGTTTCTTCCAGTTGAAAATCTGTGCTAAAGGAAAGAGGGGAAGGTCTTACAAAATTTACCTTTAATGCAGTGAAAATAAGAATATGCAGGTAAAAGTGACACCTGGACAGCGCCAAGTACGTTCACCTAGTAATAAGAAATAAAAAAATGTAAGAATTGTCTAAGAATAGTATTGACTTCATAATTTGCACGTTGGTCCACCTACCAGTCTTAGGAGGTGTTTGTTGATCATGTGCACAAGCGGGTATTCATTTCCAGTAAAACCTGGAAAATTTCATTTTGTTTAGTTTTCGGAATATTTCAGCTAATGGTCGGAACATTTCACCTCTTTTGTGAAATTTTATTAGTGGTTGGAATATTTCACAAATGGTCGTCAAATTTCACCAATTTTATAAAATTTCATTAGTGTTTGGAAAATTTTACTAGTTTTTCTGAAATTTTATTAGTCGTTGGTTTGATCGAAACGGACAGACAAAGATTTAAATGCTCTCAAATGAAGATTTATTTATTGAAAGTAAAATATATATATTAGATGTACACTGTCATGTCTACCATTATGAATTCATTTAAAACACATGTTCATGAATAAATTTAAGCAATGATATTTATAAGACTACATGGACAATCTCATTTTTTTTCACAGTAAATTGAAAGAAAATAGTTAAAATATCTCTTATCGCATTAATAGTAGGCAGAATATTTATTTGTAACGTACATTTGGATTTCATATTTAATTTAAAGTATTGTGCTATCTTCTAAATAAAAAATAAAAGTTTTTCTTCAAATTATTTTGCTAGTTTATAAATAATTTTTTTAAAATTATTACGCTAGTTTATAGATAAGAAACAAGAGTTTTTCTTCAAATTATTCTGCTAATCTATATATATAAAAAAAGTTTTTCTTTAAATTTTTCTGCTAGTTTATAAATAAAAAACAAGCGTTTTGTTTTCAAATTATTCTGCTATTTATAAATAAAAAACAAAAGTTTTTCTCTAAATTATTCTGCTAGTTTATAAATAAGAAAGAGGAGTTTTTCTTTAAATTATTCTGTTAGTCTATAAATAAAAACAGAATTTTTCTTTAACTTATTCTGCTAGTCTATAAATAAAAACAACAGTTGTTCTTAAAATTATTCTGCTAGTATATAAATAAAAACTAGAGTTTTTCATCAAATTATTCTTCTATTTATAAATAAAAAACAAGAATTTTATTAAAATTATTCTGCTAGTTTATAAATAAAAAACAAGAGTTTTTCTTCAAATTATTTTTCTTTTTATAAATAAAGAACAGGAATTTTCTTTAAATCATTCTGCTAGTTTATAAATATAAAACAATTTTCCTTTAAAATGTTCTTCCTTTTTTTATAAGAAAACTACACTTTCTCGCATTCGACCGTGATCATTGCTATAACTTTTCCTCTCTCTCCTCGAAATCTTTATTCAAAAGGTAAAATATATTAAAAGTTAATTCATACGTGCATATAAACTTGGAAACAATCAACGAAATCTATTCAAACAAATAACCCAAGAATCATACAACAATTTTTTAACTATAGAGGAAAAAAATCTTTGAAAAATTGATTCTAAGAATCCCCAAATTAAAAAACCTCAACTTTAAGAAACATATCAGTAAAAAAGTCATTCTAACCTGCTTCAATGATTATCGGTAATCGTACCTTTACCAAATAACCTCTATAAAATAACGACGATGAAAGAGAAAAAACGACCTTTAAACAAGAACAAAAAGAAAAAAAAACACTCGCTAAACTGCCTACAAATATAAAAACTAGATCCAAAAGAGTGTAAATATTCTGCTTCTCTTTATGCATGTCTTCAGAACCCAAGTGTTATTCTTTTGAATGCGAAAACATTTTGGCTTTCTTCAAACAGTTTTCTCGCTAACTCTCAAGTGAGGAGTCTTGATTTCGCTCTTCTTTTAAAGGACAGCGACCCAAGAGCAGTTACAGAACCAACTGAGCATTGCCCCATCATTATGGAGCAACGGATACTACAGCTCAAAGTAGCATGAAAAATTAATAGCGAGGAAAGTTTCTCGAAAACTTTCCTCAGTCACAGTGGTTAGAACTCTTTAACAACGTTTGGGCTTGTGATCGTTTCTATCCTACCCATCTCTATTTCCCTAGGAGAAGATTTTTATCTGGAAATCTGGACGAAAATGGGGTGTTTTGGAAAGACTTGTGCATTGGCTAAGCGTTTTGCGAGGTCGGGAAAAAAAGTGTGAAATATAAAAACGTAAACGCAAAGTAGAGCAAAAATTTGAAAATGCTTGAGTGGAATTTTAAACGTAGATTTTAAGTTGAGGAAGATTTCATTGATCTTATAAAATAAACGATTATGATTCGTTGGAAGCCGCCCTGTTTCCCCTGCAGAAGGGGCTTCGGCTTAGCGTGTCATGCAAAAGGTCGCAAAACTTCCTAGTCCCCTTCTTTTTCTTTTGTTCAAATATGTATTATTTAAATTTGATTTAGATTAATTTCTACCTTCTTAACGATATGATTTGCGATTAATACTCTTCCTTAGTATATTGCGTGCACTTTTATATGGGCAACATTATATTCCTATATACCTTATACTAAACTTCTGGTGAGTAAAGAAATGAATTAAGTTGCATCAGAGATGATCGTAATTAATTTATTACAACATTTCTGGATTTTAACACCTCTCTTTATGTATAATACACTTCTTCGTCTTTTTTGGACTATCACCGACTCTACTATAGTAGACTCTTTCATTAGTGTTAAAGCAAACTTTTCTGCTATATTTTGAACATAATTGCTGAGTTCGTTTACTTTACCTCTCAGGGGCACGTTTTTTGCGCACAATGGGTTAAATAGTCAGGTTAAAAAGACTTCGAGGGCTGTGAGCAGTTTAGGGGACCCACTGGACAGCTGTTAGGAGATAGATGGTAGCCTCCCGTCATTTACATCCAGCGTATCCTTTAATGTGCACAGGGTATGGCTCTCCCGCACACAGTGTCACGGTTTTATGTCCCATCCGACGGATGGCGGCCTTTCCACTTCCATCAGTGTCTCCTATTGACCAAGGGAAGAGTGGGGATTTAGCAGAAGTGCTTCTCAAAGATGGTCAAGGTGGAATTTTATACTATACTCTAGTAAAAATTTAATACTGGCTTTTCCCAGGAACTGACAATGCATCTGGGCGAAGACTTTGGGGGCTCATTAAACATTTCTTTGCTTTATTTGACAGTTATTCTTATTATATCATAATCTCTCTCACATTTCCTTTGAAAACCACCAATATATAGAAAGTTCGTTAATTGATTCTGGATTCAGAGGCCGAATAATATTTGTCGCAAAATCATTCAGAGTTTTTTTTTCAAATTTGGACATTCTATCATGCTTTAAAGCGCCAAAAAAAGGGCTGAATTCTATGGTGTCTTCTCAGAGGAATAATATTTTACAGATAGATCACATTTTTCATTCAAGGAATTCTCAAGGGGTTCAAAACTCTTTAAAACGTTATTTCTGAAGTTGGATAATTTTATTCTTGAGCAGTAGTACTTTTGTGCACACAATGGGCTAAATGGTCAGGTCGCAAATACCCTAAGAGTAGGAAGTTCATATATCTCCCGTCATAGTCACCTAGCATGTTATTTGACGTGCAAAGTGTATAAGCACTGCTGCATACGGGGCCACGACTTTGACGGCTCATCCGATGGACTGCTGCCTTTTCAAGCCAATCGCTGTCTCTTTCACCATCGAAAGTAGGGAGGAGATCAGCGGAGATAAAGTTCAAAGCAGGTACAGTGGGGACTCGAATTTGGGAACTTCAGATAAGGAACTAATTCCACTTCCTCTGCTCTAAAGGTACTCTAAAGGTACTAATTCCACTTCCTCTGCTCTAAACCTACAGAAGTGGTTCTCAAACCTTTTATGCTTCACGTACCCCCTGGAAATGTGTATTAACTGGCGTGCCCCTTTGTATAGATGGATAAACCTACAGTTATAGTAAAATAATGTTAACTTAGCAACTTTGTTACTAGATTTAGCACATTTGAGCTCTCACGGCGTACCCCAAATAATTTTACCGCATACTCCACGTTGAGAACCCCTGACCTGTAGTGTGTGATGTATCGTACAGCAGTGGTTTTCAAACTTTTTGAGACTTCTATCCTTTGGAATTGTAAGAAATTCGCGAGACTTCCTAGCATTGCGATATTTTTATTCGATCCCTTCCCCCCTAGAATCGATGAAAAGATATGTGACCCTTTCTCTATTCGCTACGAGTAGGATCAACAAATTTCCCTAATATCAAAAACGAATACAAAAACGAACCACTAAAATTACTAGCAAATTTAAAACTATCCGAGCTTTGAAACCTCTTTTCAAACTGATCGCTACACAGTGTGAGAACATTGATGCGGGGAAGGTCGACACATATTTTGAATTTTATATATATTGTATTATCCGTCAAATTTGAAGTAAGCTTTGGTTTCTAAATATAAAAAAAAATATAAAATATAATACCGACCATATCGTCAAAGCAAATTAATAATTAAAATTAAATTCAGACTTCTTGCTTGAACAAGTTATTAAAAATATGCTTATTACTTTAACACTGGTGTGAGGAGGTTTGTCCATATTATTATCACTCGTATAAGCAGGTTTGTTCATATCTTTAGCACTCGTACACGGAACGAACAAATTATTATATACACCCAGATAACAATATGCAAAGCAGAAGTATCGCTTCCAGTCACGTGGGACGCTGAAATTGGCAATGCCTATAAATAGAGCAGGTCTCTAAGCATTGGAAACCAGTCATGGAAAAGTAATCATTGGTGAAGGGAGCGGCGTAAGCGAGTTTGACCTCCGGTTGTTCAATCACCCCAACTACTGTACTGTTGGGATTTCCCCGTCAGTCTGTCGTATATATATACCAAGACTACGTGAAATGCGACAAAACTTCTAACTAGCGGGAGAAATGTGGATGTAAACGTGCAATTGACTCTCGAGGTTAGCGCAGATGTCCTGCATCGTTACAAGAAATCGCACGGCAATCGTGGAGCAGATAACGTCGGAATTGAATGAGGGAGCGTCCACAAGCTTATGCATAAAGACTATCCACTATTATGAAAAAGCTATCCCAATCTCATCAATGTGCATGTCAAACTGAAAACTTTCAATGATGGGAGAAAACTAAATAGGATTGTTTTACCTCTGAGCTGTTTTTTTTTGTTTTATTCTTTATCGGTTTTGTTTTAATATCGCTCATATATGCAGGTTTGTTAACATCTTTATTCACTCGTATAAGCAGGTTTGTTCATATCATTAGCACTTAATATGAGTGTTCTCATCTATTTTTATCGGCAGGCTTGTTCATATCTTTATCGCTCGTATAAGCAGGTTCATTCATATCTTTATCACTCGTATAAGCAGGTTTGTTAATATCTTTATGACTTGTATAAGAAGGTTTTTCTATGTTTTTGTCACTCGTATAAACGGGTTTCTTCATATCTTTATCACTAGTATAAGCAGGTTTGCTAATATCTTTAACGTTCGTATAAACACGTTCATTCGTATCTTTATCGGTCGTATAAGCAGGTTTATTCCTATCTTTATCACTCTTATAAGCAGATTTCTTCATATCTCTCGATAACCTGCTTATACAAGTATCTTTAGTCGCAGAACTCATATCTTTACTTACACGCAGGTTCGTTAACATTTTTATCGCTTGTATAAGCAGGTTTGTTCATATCTTTGCCGCTCGTATACGCAGGTTTATTCATATCTCATTCAATATCGCTTATAGCAAGTTTGTTAATATTTTTATCACTCGTATTAAGCAGGTTTGTCCATATCTTTAGCACTCATAAGAGTAATTTTCATTCATCACATTTCGCGGAAAAATGTGGTATGGTCTATAACTCGATTTCTCACCGAACCTCAATCAAGATTAGAAATCACAGCTGAAAACTAATTGGCTTTAATCAGATTTTATTTCGAAATTGCTTCTGCACAACTTAATCGTTTTCAATTAAACTAGCTAATTGAAAAAAAAAATCGAAATAAGTATCTTAATTTAATGTTGCAAGAAGGTAAATATTGTTGGTAGAAGATTAAAAAATCAGACAGACGTGAAGGAGAAACATCAATTAGTGAATGTTATTCAGCGATGACTGCTATAGTAAGCAATATCCCGGAGGCATTTTCAAATTTATCGGAGCTATAACGAGATCTGGAAAAAAGACATAAAAGTGGAGTGGGGGAGATAAATGAGTGGATGGAGCAGGAAAGAACAGGAACGCAGTTCTAGTGTAAACCTTTCTCCTCTGACTTCGCATCCGTTCCAGTTATTAGCATTTTTAGGGGTGGGGATGAATTCTTCTCACTTCCCGATTAAGCCCAGATAATAAGTGGCCTATCTCATCAATGTGCGTGCCAAACTGAAAACTTTCAATGATGGGAGATAAATAAATAGGATTGTTTTACCTCTGATCTGATTTGTTTTGCGCGTGATGGATAAATTTCCAGGTCACAAGGACTTCAAATGGCTCAGAACAAGTTGGGAAGGGGATTTCCTGAAGAAGATGTTAGAATACATATGAAGGCCTTTTTAAAAGCTATCGAGCAGATATCGAGCAGGGTTCGACTCTTACGGGCCACGGCATTACGGCCCATCGAATGGACGGCAGCCTTTCCAAGCCCGGCGATGTCCGCTTTCTAACGTCGGTAGAATTAGAGTTAGTGGAGATGTCAGTACGGACACAGTTGGGACTTCAACCGATAACTGAAGATTGAAAGTCTGGCGCGCTGCTATTTGGGTAATGAATAGCGAAAGGCAAAGTTTTTATAGATTTTGTTATTAAACTGTAACATGCATATATCGTTTTGTGTTGTTGTTGTACCTCTAAGTGGCACTTTTTTGCACACCATGGGCTAAATGGCCAGGTCACGTGTACCCCGAAGGCTCAGAGAAGGTTGGGGGAGGGGACCCACTGGAACAGCTGTTGGGAGATAGATGGTAGCCTCCCATCAAGTCCATCCAGCGTGTTCTTTAACGTGCACAGGGTATGGCTCTCCCGCACACGGGGCCACGGCTTAACGTCCCATCCACGGACGGCAGCCTTTCCAAGCCTAGCGGTGTCCCCTACTGACCGTGGGCAGGGCGTGGAATTTTTCGGAGATAAATCTCAACTCTGACCCAGCTGGGACTCGAACCTGGGAACTACAGATTACGAGCCTGGCGCGCTACCGACGAACCACCCCCGCCCCCCTATCGTTTTGTGCTAATGTTTCAAAGTGAATAAGAACTGGGGATACTATGAGATTGTTCAATTCATGCTTCATCAGCTCTCATAATTTCATCAGTTGAGGGATGAATAATAAATAATTAACCTATGAAGATTGTCGAAGCCTCAACTGCATAATCTTAAACTCTCCACACTTGGCAATGCTGTAATAGAAACGAACCATTCCAGCAGTCAAGAAATAATTTAGAAACTAAACTAATAGAGTTAGATGTATCCTTTTCTCTACATCCAAATTGTTAAATCTTCTATATTCTATTTCAGATTAAGTAGGTAGCGGCGAAACATGAAGATCAAAGAAAGCAATCAACCAATGAAAACATGCCACAACCAGTGTTTTAGCAAGAACTACTCGCAGATGTAATTCTCCGCTACGTCAAGTAGTTCCCATCTTATACAAGATATGAATGAATTTTTTTTCTACTATGCAGAGTGGTTAGCGCGCTATGCTACTTATCAAAGGGACCTGGGTTCGAGGCCCGGTTAAGGCAAGGACGTTTGTGTTGTTTTTCTGCTGAGGTCCCGCCATCCTCACAGATTCTCTACTATAGCTATAAATTGAAAGGCTCCTGTCAGACCTCTGTGGCAAGCAGCTGCCTAAGGGGATATTTAATATTTATAAATTATTATGCATAGTATGTAAAAGTGAGCAATGGAAAATGGTGTTTTTAATTTCGGAATTTTTGCAAAGTACATGATGCATAATTTCTAAAACCCATATCGTAGAAACTCCTTAATGAGTTGAAGATTGATTTCTTTTGCTGGTTGCGCAACTTGGCTTTCATTGGTTAAGAATATCAAGCCCCAATTCGACAAGAAACTTCTGAGGGGGATTTGCAGCTCCATTCTTCAAGAGAAGCATTGTATTGGGTGAAAAATGCTTCAGTGAGAAGCGCGCTAGGCTCCTAGCTTGTTGTTCTCAGGTACATGACTCTACTCGGCCTTTGAGATATTATCTTTTAATCCTCTTTTTGTACATGGTGAAAAAAAGAGGAACCGACGTGTTTCAGATGGGACTTAAAACCCTGAACTCAAGAGTGCGGAACAATACTTTATTGACATTGAAAAAGTTGGATAGCCTTGGACACTAGTGGTTTTCAACTACTGGTAAAAAAAGATATGGTGCTATTGCCATAAGAAGACGTTTTTGACATTTGAAGAATAGTAGAGGGGTTTTGGGTTGAAATAATTAAATTGAATATTGAATAGTTCCTAGATTAATATAGATAAGCATGTTTTTATTTTCATGTTTAGAAATTCATGGATGGAAAGTACCCGTAGATTTGTATCCATAGTAAATATTGTTTCAGCTAGCTTTATACAGAAAAAAAAACATATTTTGAATTCTATGGAGCGGGGAGCTTATAAAGGTTAAAGGGTTTGCTGATTCGGTTCTTTTGCCTCTGAGAGGTGTACTTTTGCACACAGTGCGCTGAACTGCCAAGTCACAAGGACCCCAAGGGTTCAGAGAAAGTTGGGAGAAGAGGCCAACTAGGCAGCTGTTAGCAGACAGATGGTAGCCTCCTGCCAAGTCCATCCAGCGTGTTCTTTAACGTGAACAGAGTATTACTCTCCTGAACACGGAACGACGGCTCCATGTCTCTTTTGAAGGACGCAACTTTCCCAAGCCCATCGGTGTCCCCTTTTCAATCGAACATGTGAACTGGAGATTGCGAGCCTGGCGTGCAGCCGAGCGAGCAAACCGTCGTCTCAAAAATAGTTGGTAACCCCTGTCTTAGACGAAAGGCACTCATCTATCCAATAAAAGTGTCCAAGAGTTTCCCTTCTTCTAGCTACTTCTGAGCACCTGGAATCCTTGTAGCTTAATCTGTTGGGTTCACGAAAGTACCATTCTCAGATTTAAAAAACTCAAAACTCTTAAAATACATTTTTATTCGAAATATTTGGCATCTTTTTATTACTAACGATTGTAACACTCCGTTTAAGGGCGAAAAATAACCTAGGATAAACCTCCATTTTATTTGCTCTCAGATAAAGGCTTTGAGAAACACGGTTTGTTTTTCCTATTATTATAATATTTAATAATTTTCGAGCTGATCTTTCAGATTCCTTTTTCCGTGTGTGCGTTTCTCTCGGTGTAATATAACGCCCTTAAGTGATTTCTCATTTCTGCTGTGTGACTAACGCGTACATTTTTATACAGCCCCCGTCTGGTCCAACATGTCGGCAGACCTCCTCTCTATGATGACAAACGCACGAGCCACGCAGCGTTGGCAGCGTGAATCCTGCGTGATTCTCATTGGCTATTCGACGCTCGGTTGCCATGACAACGACTCTCACCGGATTTGTTGAACTCCTGTTACATCTCCGCAAGTGAAGCCCGTGTAACGCGAGAGCGCAAAGCGTACACCGTCCTCCTGGTAGTACCTCTGCCGAAAAGCAAGCATCTGATGGAATCAGAGGCATCACTCCAAGATGTTTTTAGTATCGGGAATTCGCCATGCCAGAGGTATAGAACATTAATAGCTGGACGAGAAATGGGAAAAATATCATATAACGGTGTGCCTTCTGGAATATATATATATGTGCAAGCATCCTGCTGGTTGTTGAGAATGATTATACGTACGCGGAGAAGTTGGATTATCAAGGGAACTACTTGAAGATGGAACGAGTAGTGTGGGGGAAAACTTTGTGATTAAGTTATTATTTTGATTGGTGAACGATAAATATCGCCTTTTTTTTAGTCCACATCCACACTTCTTGTCAGATAAACAGAGAAATGAAAACAGCCAGTTCAGGGTAGAGACTGTTGTTTTCATTGATGATATTTTGCAACAAACAAGAAAATTGTGCTGAAGTTAATTGGAATATTGTTCTAGACAGTGAAACGAAAGTTGAATAATAATAACTTGTTTTATGCATATTTTGGGATTAGAGGGAGGATTAAGTGAGAAAATAAATATAGAGGAAAGGTCAAAGTATGGAGATTGATATTTATGGCAGTGTAAAGCAGGAAAACTGATGTTCAAGATTATGTATAGCAGGGGAATTGATATTATTGGCAGTGTAAGGCAGGAAAATGATATTTATAGCAGTGTAAGTTAGAAAACCGTTAATAAGAACTTTTAATATAAAGGTTTTAACATTATTCAGGATTATCTAGATAGGAGAATTTTGAAACTGATATTCATGGCTGTGTAGGACAGAGATACTGATATTTATAGTCATGTGTGGCTGGTTAGTTAGCTAGCTTGGCTACTGATCCAAGGGACCTGTATTGGAGCCCAGGTTAAAGCATTAATATTTCTGCTGAGATCTCGCCTTCCCATTGGATCTTATATGTGATCAGATATCGCCTTCCTCACAGATCTTATCTGACACGCTCCTGCCAGAGCTCTGTGGCAAGAAGCTGCTTGAGGGAAGATTTATTTTTTTATACGGCAGACAAACTGATATTGAAAATATTTTGATATAAATGTTTTAACATTTTTCATGAAGGTCTATTAAGAAATTTCGAACTGATATTCATGGCGGTATAAGACATGGAAATTCATATTCATAGTAGTGTAAGGCAGCTAAACTGATATTCCTACTGGGGAAAAGACAGGGAAACGGATATTCACATCGAGGAAAAGAGTAAAAACTGATATTCATATCGGGGAAAAGACAGAGAAACCGATATTCATATTGGGCGAAAGAGAAGGAAATTGATAGTCGAATCGGGGAAAAGGCAGGGAAACTGATATTCGTATCTGGGAAAAGGCAGGGAAACCGATATTCGTATCGGGGAAAAGACAGGGAAACTGATATTCATATAGGGAAAATACAGACAAACTGATATTCGTATCGGGGGAAAGACATGGATACTGATATTCACATCGGGGGGAATGACATGTATACTGATATTCATACCGGGGGAAAAGATATGGAAACTTATAAATTGGGGACAAGGAAACTGATATTCATATTGGAGAAAAGACAGGGAAACTGATATTCATATCGGGGAAAAGAGAGGGAAACTGATATTCATATCGGGGAAAATACAGGAAAACTGATGCTCATATCTGGGAAATATAGGAAAGCTGATATTCATATCGGGGAAAATACAGGAAAACGATGCTCATATCTGGGAAATATAGGAAAACTGATGTTCATATCGAGGAAAAGACAGGGACACTGATATTCGTATCGCGTAAAAGAAGAGAAAACTGATATTCATATCGGAGAAAAGACAGGGAAACTGATATTCATATTGGGGAAAAGACAGGAAAACCGAAATTCGTTTCGGGGAAAAGACAGGAAAACTGATATTCATATCTGAGAAGAGACAGGGAAATTAATATTCGTACTGGAGAAAAGACAAGGAAATTGATAGTCGTATCGGGGAAAAGAGAGGGAATCTGATATTCATATCGGGGAAAAGACAGGAAAACCGAAATTCGTTTCGGGGAAAAGACAGGAAAACTGATATTCATATCTGGGAAGAGACAGGAAAATTAATATTCGTACTGGGGAAAAGACAAGGAAATTGATAGTCGTATCGGGAAAAAGACAGGACACTGATATTCGTATCGGGGAAAAAGACAGGAAAAAACTGATATTTATATCTGGGAAAAGACAAGGAAACTGATGCTCATATCGGGGCAACACAGGAAAACTGATATTCGTATCGAGGAAAAGACAGGGAAACCAAATTTCATATCTGGGAAAAGAGAGGGAAACTGATCTTCGATTATTATCTGGAAGTTGCTAAGGTTTGAAAGTTAATTTGTTTAATTAATAAGGGTCAGAAGAGTTGTGGTTTGTTTAACAAAGAACAGAAAAATTGATGTTAAGTTGGTAAGGTTTTAAAAGTTAATTTATTTAATTAATAAGAGTCTGAAGAGTTGCGTTTGGTTTGGTGAAAAACAGAAAAATTTATGTTAAGTTGGTATAGGTTTTTAAAGTTAAATTGTTTAATTAATAAGTGTCAGAAGAGTTGCGTTTGGTTTAGCAAAGAACAGAAAAAAATATGTTAAGTTGGTCAGGGTTTGAAAAGTTAATTTTGTTTAATTAATAAGGGTCTGAAGAGTTGCGTTTGGTTTAGCTAAGAACAGAAAAATTGATTTTAAGTTGGTCAGGGTTTGAAAAGTTAATTTGTTTAATTAATAAGGGTAAGAAGAGTTGCATTTGGTTTAGGAAAGAGAAAAATTGATATTAAGTTCGTAAGAGTTTGAAAAGTTAATTTGTTTAATTAATAAAGGTCAGAATAGTTGCGTTTGGGTTGGAAAAGAATAGAAAAATTGATGTCAAGTGGTAGGTTTGAAAAGTTAATTTATTTAATTAATAAGGGTTAGAAGAGTTGCGTTTGGTTTAGCAAAGAACTGAAAATTTTATGTTAAGTTAGTCATGGTTTGAAAAGTTAATTTTGTTTAATTAATAAGGATCAGAAGAATTGCGTTTGGTTTAGCAAAGAATTGAAAAATGTATGTTAAGTTGGTCAGGGTTTGAAAAGTTAATTTGTTTAACTAATAAGGGTCAGAATAATTGCTTTTGCGTTGGAAAAGAACAGAAAATTTGAGATTAAGTTGATAGGTTTTAAAAGTTAATTTATTTGATTATTAAGGGTCAGAAAAGTTGCGTTTGGTTTAGCAAAGAACAGAAAAATTGATTTTAAGTTGTTAAGGATTTGAAAAGTGTTTAGTTAATAACAATTAATGAATTACACTACTCACAAAAATTAGGGGATATTTCAAAATGAATATGAAGCGATAAAAAGAATTTAATTTAAATTGTTTTTATTAAACAAGAACATCAGATAAGCAAACGACAAGTCAAAGAAAGTTGTTCGGTTATGCAAATGAGATGCAAACTCAATTGTCGTGATTGAGTAGCAAGTGATATATTGGTGGGGGTGAACAGAAGCATGTCAAACTGGACGAGAGTGGCACACATTGGCTGTTCAGTAGGGTGTATGGTCACCCAAGACTGCCAAAACACATTGTCAGCGATGGGGCATGGACAGGATCAGAATGTCCAGCAATTCTTGTGGGATCCTCTGCCACTCTTGCTCCAGGGCAACTTCCAGCTCAAGAAGTGTTGTGGGAGGCATTGGACGGTTTGCCAGACGTCTTCCCAGTGCTTCCCAAGCATGTTCAATGGGATTCAGGTCTGGAGAACGTGAAGGCCAGTCCATGCGTTCGGTTCCTGCCTCCTGAAGCATGTTGTTGACGAGATGTGCACGGTGGGGCCTTGCATTAACGTCCATGAAAAGAAAGTTGTTTCCAACTGCTCCAGCATAGGGTACCACTATAAGGTGCAGGACCTCATCTCGATATCTGACAGCAGTCAGCGATCCGTTTCTGATGACGTGGAGGTCGGTACGACCACCAATGCTGATGCCAGCCCACACCATGATTCCACCACCACCGAAGGAGACCCTTTCTCGCATGAAACGTGGATTCTCCCGTGTTCCTCGTTCAGGCCAGATCAGGACACGATGATTGTCAGGCTGCAGACTGAATCGTGACTCACCAGAGAAGCGGACAGTTGACCACTCATCACGGGTCCAATGACGATGCTCATCAGCCCACCTTCTACGGGTTCTGCGGTGTTCAGCAGATAACGGAATGCATACCATTGGTCGCCGGGCATGCAGTCCAACACGATGGAGCCGATTTCGTATGGTCTGGGTGCATATCCGTCGTCTAGTGACAGCAAGAAACTGTCCACGCAGCTTTGTTGCATTGCTGCGCCTGTTCCATCTTGCCAATAAGGTCAAGTAGCGGTCATCTCTTGCTGTTGTGGCAGATGGGCGACCCTGTCCTCGTGTTCTTCGTACTGTGCCGGTCTCTTGAAAGCGATTCCACAGTCTGCTAATCACGCTTTGGGATGTTCCAAGTGCTGTTTCCATTGTCGTCTGTGTTTGACCAGCTTCAAGACGTCCTATGGCTCTCCAAGCTTCGCATTCGGGCAAATCGTGTTGCAGGGGCATTGCAAGGGTTGGGAAATTGCAGGATGTGCACTTTCAAGATTAAGGAACGTGCAGGTACTCCAGTATTTTCAGCCTTTTGTATTGTGCATTTTCCCAATGAAATAAAAGTTGGTTTTGCATCTCATTTGCATAATCGAACAACTTTCTTTGACTTGTCGTTTGCTTTTCTGATGTTCTTGTTTAATAAAAAACAATTCAAATGCTTCTTTTTTTTAATATTCATTTAGAAACATCCCCTAATTTTTGTGAGCACTGTATATTTAGTCAATAAAGGGTAGAAGAATTTGATATTAAGATATTAGGGATCTGAAAAGTTGATTTCTAAATTAATAGGAGGTATAATCAGGCTCTGATCTAGAACAATGTAAAGAGAGGGATGAAGTAACTTAGATGAGCCGAAGAAAAGTGGGTCAAGAGACTTTATTTCTATTGCAGTATAACATTTTCTTTTACCTTTCACAGGTCTTTAAAAATTTATTTGAAAGTGCATGAAATATGCACAAGTTCAACAATTTTTGGCATCTATACTCTTAATTACATTATCAAAGTGGTTGTGGACATGGCCCCTTTGTTCCCCCCCCTAGAATCCCAACATTGATTCCCTGGCGAATCCCAAAATTTTACAATACATTTTACAAATCAACAATCCAATCCCCTGGGCGAATCCCAACATTTTGCGTATTTCAGTCTAACGAGGTGACATTCATTCCATTTTTATAAATATTCCAAGAATAAAAACAGGAATTTTAAACTAGCTAAAAAGAAAGAACTGCTAATAAAATATTTTTGAATTATTAAAAACAATAAAAGAGATATTTCCTCTGACTTAGGGATCAGGTTGCCACTTTTTTCATTCCATACCTTGCTAAATGCAAAGTTTATTAGATACAGTTCGTTAGTCACAGAAAGCGATGGTATTTCATGGCATGAAGTCAAAAATGAAGTCAAGGCATGACTCAAAAAGTAATGCCCAAGTTTTTATAGGTGAGGATTTATTCTTCGGCATTGTTTGTTGCTTTACAGTGTAAAGATATATCCTTCCAACTTCTTTTTATTTCAAGTACATCGTCTTCCCACATACGGCGCTGTTGCAGCTTTAATGGAACTACCCTCATGGACATCGATGGAAGCAATGTGATGTTAATGAATTCTTGGTGTGTGTAAAGACACTGTCGGGTTGGGTTGGGTTGTTTTACCTCTGAGCGGCACTTTTTTGTACACCATGGGCTAAATAGCCAGATCACATGGACCCCGAAGGCTCAGAGAATGTTCGGGGAGGGGACCCACTGGAACAGCTGTTGGGAGACAGATGGTAGCCTCCCATCAAGGTCATCCAGAGTGTTCTTTAACGTGCACAGGGTGTGGCTCTCCCGCACACAGAGCCACAGCTGAACGTCCCATCCGACGGACGGCGGCCTTTCCAAGCCCATCGGTGTCCCCTATTGACCGTGGGCAGGGCGGGGAATTTTGCAGAGATAAATCTCAACGCTGGCCCAGCTGGGACTCGAACTGGGAACTACAGATTACGAGCCTGGCGAACACTGTCGGTATCATCCAAAAGAGACTATAAAATATTATGGGGTCGATGAGGTTGACTGCAAAACAATTAACCGGTGGGCCAAGCAGATATCTACAAGAGACGGCACGCCAACCTATGACGTCCGCAGAAATTTTTCCAGTGGGAGGCAAGCATCTTTGGAAGAGTCCATGATACTTTTTGAGATAGTGGTAAATCCTGCAGTTTTATATTCCAGTAATCCGCAGTGTGTGTGTATGGAAGGTCCCCTGCGGAAGCTCATGACACCAATCTTCAAGACTCCACTAACAGGAAAGGTATAGAGGCCTTCCCTATGAGAGTAGTCCTGGTCTCTTTGTTCCGGGTTGGTGTGAAACAGTTGAGGGTGACGGTGATCATAAAAAAAATAGGATTATGATCCTGAATTCAATCTGCCTTGCAAATAACAATGCTGTAGATGTAGTATAAATGTTACCGCTAAAGCTCGAAAGCCGTTAATGCTAGCTAATCTGCAGATTAACTGATTTGCTCCGTTAACGTGCGGAATCAAGAGTTTTCCGCATTTTACCTAGGTAATGTGCACATTAACGGCTTCCGTATCTTTAAAGTTCAAAAGTTTGTTTCTCTCATAGTGGTGAATCTCTTGAATATGAATCTTCGTGTCATGTGACTCACTCGTCCGCATTATAAAAAACGCCCCGGATGAGCGGAGACCAAGTGAGAACGAATCGGTAAAGTGATTCATTCTTGATAACGAATCACTAAAACGATTCGTTCTCACTTGGCCTGCTCATTTTGGGGGCGTTTTTTATAATTCGGACGACTGATTCATGTTCACAGAGGGATGACCCTGGTTTCAACTCTACTCTCGGACACTAGATAAATAACATTATGTTAATTTAAGCGTACATAAACGTTCCTGTTGTTCCAACAAAGATCTTATTTTCACTTTAACGAGTGCCTAGTAGGTAATGTGCAGATTATCCAGGTAATTTGAGAAATGAAACAATTTTCCGCACGTTAACGGATCACCCTAGTTAATCTGCACAATACCTAGATAATCTGTAGAATAACTGATTTCTGCACTTTAGCGGTAACATAAATATTGATCTGTTAAAAAACAAATGCAGGGCTTTACTATCAGAATGAGTATCGCAGTGTGGATATCATTTTTGACAAACGTCCCGATTGAGCTTTACATTTACTTTACGGGTAAAAAACGATAAAAGCATTTATCAAAAGCAGAAGGTGAGATTGTGTAAAATAGTTTTCAAATGAGAAACCTCACAAAAATTAACTGATGATATTTACGGCTATATGAATCATTAAAAATATTTAGGCGAAAGCAATCCACTTTCTTTTGAGTTTTGCCACTGAAATCGCGTCTCATTTACGTATAATTCGAGCAGTTTTATTTCAAAGACACTAATGTTTCGAATGGGAATTTGCATCCATTAGTCTTAATCAATTCTTAAAACACTTCGCTACATTTTCAAAAATATTAATTTCTGAACAAAGTCTTTGTAATGAATAAAACAAAATGAAATCGAATAAAAATGAAAAACATTTTACCTTCGTTTTAATAAATATTTTTAATGCAAAAGTATAAGAAAATGTTCTTTTTGTGGGCCCCGTGATTCGTAGGTCTTGTGACTTCGAAGTCATAGTTTACGTATACAAAGCCTTACCTAATCATTAAAGAATTTTATGTCATGAGTGTGAAAATTAAATATCTCGAATATGAACTTTTATGGCAGTAAGATCTAAGATTAATATCTAAATCAAGTTTGTCTAAATCATGCCGCTTTATATCGTTTATATCGTAAATGTTGCTTTATATCGTAAGCACGATATTCCTTCTGGGTTGGGGCGGGGGTGGCTCAGTCGGTAGCGCGCCAGGCTCGTAATCTGTAGTTCCCAGGTTCGAGTCCCAGCTGGGTCAGCGTTGAGATTTATCTCCGCAAAAATTCCTCGCCCTGCCCACGGTGAGTAGGGGACACCGATGGGCTTGGAAAGGCCGCCGTCCGTCGGATGGGACGTTAAGCCGTGGCCCCGTGTGCGGGAGAGACATACCATATGCACGTTAAAGAACACGCTGGATGGCCTTGACGGGAGGCTACCATCTGTCTCCCAACAGCTGTTCCAGTGGGTCCCCTCCCTCAACCTTCTCTGAGCCTTCGGGGTCCATGTGACCTGGCCATTTAGCCCATGGAGTGCAAAAAAGTGCCGCTCAGATGTAAAACAACCCAACAACCCAATCCTTCTGGATTTATCAGACATTCCTCTAACTTTTTCGATGAAGAGTGTTTTTTTGGCAAAACGTTTAATGTAACAATTATTACTTGTGATTTGATTAACTCTCTGACGTAACTTCCATCTCTAAATACTAAACGAATACTCCTGAAATTCAAGATTTAGAGATATCTAAAATAGAAATCTTAATTTACTTTAAGTCATTAAATTGAATTGTAAGCTGGTAAGGGTCCAAAATGTAAGGGAATTTGTAAGCATCAGAAAGGTAAATTAATTTGTACATTAATAAGAGTCAGAATAGTTGGTTTAGGAGTAGTAATAAAATATTTTTCTTCAAGATATTTAGTTTCTGATGTGACTTTCCATTGTCCTAGCACTGAAGTCCTGTAATGATTGGGTAAAGTTTGCATTTTTTTAAATTTATTTACATATTGCTACTGCATCCCATACCTGTCTCTACAATATCTGGACCGTAAGGAACAATTCGTAGCTTTTTCCACACCCACACACAATCGATAACTTAATAATGATTTACTAAAACCTGACCATCGCCAGTTTTAGGCGTAATAGCAATTCCAGCGAGCGGCCTCTCCTCACCCGCCAAACGCACAGGGAAGCAAAAAGACTGGAAACCTAATGTAGTTTTCCGTCTCCGCTTGCAGAGCACGACTGGACAGAAGCCCACTACTACGTCCTTTCATCCCCCTACAAAACCGCCGTCATTACGGTTTGGGAGATTTATAGGAAAGCATGAAGCACCCAGCCGGTGATGCATGCTGCCTGTAGTCGGTCGTGATCTGTAGGGCACGCCCACAGAGAAAGCGATTTGAGCGGTTTAGCGTTTTTAGCGCTATGTCAACTTTCTGGTCTGAAACCATTACCGAACAACAGAGAGGTGGCCTTAAGGCAACCTGGAGCTAGTGTAAAAGATTGCTCTTTAAGGTTCAATCTCTACACCTTTTGGAACAGTAATGTTCTCATTTTAAGAAGCCTGAAAGTTTGGGAACGCTAGTGATGCTAAAACCATTCAAGCCTCTTTTTGTGTGTCCGTGATTCGTAGGTCTTGTGACTTGGAAGTCATATTTTAGCAGACCTCTTAAGCGGAAACCACTAAACCGGAAGTGTAGCGAACTCCTTTGCCAGGAATACATTCCCCCTTCATTTTTGGTTTCCTGTTGCCTCAAGGGCGAGCACAGTACGTAAGACTTCAGATCCATTACAAAGTGATTGGTTTAGTTTTTATTCCACTTGAGTACGGGAAAAGGTCTGTAGCGATTGATAGTTTGGATTTTTTTTGTTTATATATCTGGAGTGTTTATGATGATAAGTACAGTATCATATATATAATAAAATAATGTAAAGAAGCATTTCAAAAATGCATACAGTAAGTCCTCGTTGTTCGTTAATTCGTCACAGGTGTAGAGATTTTTTTAACCTTTATATATTTATATGTTTTACCATAATTAATTAGTAAGAGTGTCAAATTTTCAATCTATTCTGATGATTTGACCCTTTGCTCTGAAGCACTAACATTTCCAAAAGTTAAACAGAATTTACAAATTGCATTATAAATAAATCAATTTACATTGTGATAAATGACACTTAAAATTTGGTATTTGAAAATTTTTGTGCCATTTGTCGGATATAAAGCTATTATCCCTTATTTAAATATTATTATTCATGAAAATCTGTTACCTATTACGGAACAGAAAGCATATATTGGAACTTTAGACATAAACTCAAATATAACTTTGCATGTTCACAACTTTCAATGCATGTCAATTAAATATATTTCAAATGAAATATAAATAATGTAAATACGGAATATAAATGATATAAATATGGGATACAAATAAATGCAAATAAATTAAGTGAATAAGTAAAGCGAAATATATTAAGTGAATAAATAAATGGAAATAAATTAAGTAAATAAATAGATGCAATTGTTAATTGCTAAATAAATAAAGATAAATGAATGCTAAATAAATGCAATATGAATATATATATATATAACTATGCGTCTATGTACATATCTATACTCTGTATGCATGCAAGTTAGTCAGCCCGTTTTAATTCATTTTGTTGTTGGTGGGATTTTGAGAAACGTAATCCCGGTTAACAACGAAGACTTATTGTATATCCTAGTCAATTAGGAGATAACATAATTATATTTTACTGATGCACAGTTTTAACCATATTTCTGTTTTAACGAAGAACAGTTATATACATTTTTTTAGTTTGTTCCTTTTTTTAATGAAGCACAATTAACTAATATTTGTTTGTGTGTCTGTTCGTTTATGCACTCGGATCTCAGAAGAGCTAGAGGCACCAAACTTTGCATGAGCATTCCCTTCACTAAGAGGTCGGAGAGTATAGACTACGTCGAACCCCCGAGGTCGATCAAATTTGGGGGTGGGAGAGTTCCAACTTCTTGAAATCCCCGTAAACTTAACATTAATGAATAAAAACGGCGTCTTTCAGAGACATGGCATTAGCAGTTATTCATAATCACGTGGCGAGTGCTTCTATTAAACTTTATAGAGTTTCAGACTTTATCTAAAGAGGTTTTTTGAGTTACTTTAACTTTGAGCAGTACTTTTTTGCACACCATGGGCTAAATGGTCGGATCTCAAGGACCCAAAATGCTCAGAGAATGTTGTATTGGAGGGGACTCACTAGGCAGCTGTTAGGAGACAATGGTTGCCTCCCATCAAGGCCATCCAGCGTGTTCTTTAAAGTGCACAGAATATTTATCTTCCGCTCGTGGGGCTTCAGCTTTACATTACTGCAAATTCCGTCAGACGGCGACATTTCCAAGGCCATCTTTCTCCTCTACTGACCGAGGGCAGGGCGGAGAGTTTTGTAAAGATAAATCTCAACGCTGGCGAAGTTTGGATTCGAATCTGGGAACTGCAGATTACGAACCTTGTAGAATGAGACAGGGGCACGCACGCCAACCTCCTCCCCCTGAAAGCTGCAAACAGCTCACTTGTGTGCACTGGGTGGTACCACTGAGCTAATCCCCGTCCCCTGTGAAACACGGATAGTAATATTTCATTAGTACCTATCCAACCTAAACGGAATTTATCAATCAATATTATTTTATCATCATATAGAATGAAAAAAAATATATATAGATGAGTGAACCCAAAAACCACATGGTTTGTCTGGGCCACTAAAAGAAATTAATAAAAAAAATCAATAACGACTTAGTCAATACAAAGATCACAAAAAATAAGTGTCATTTTTCAGATATGTGCACAATAAATTTCTGCTTAACAGTTGAATATTTAACATAGGCGCAACATCTTCCAAAGTAAAGAGAAAGCATTTTAAGTTCTGCTTGAGTATATTAAAATTTTTTTCACTTCTAATTTCAAAAGGCAACTAATTTAAGATTTCAGGTGCGTTATACGAATAATGCTTATAAGCAATTTATGTTTTTGTATAAAACAGGTGCGATATACGAATAATGCTTATAAGCAATTTATGTTTTGTAAAAAAAACTGAGTATTTTGGATCTTTCTCTCTGAAGTTGTATAAATCCAGCTGAAGGTTAAAATTAAAGCAATTTTGCTTAAAAAATATCATCACTCTAAAAACAAACATATGTTTAATAGATAGGATTTTTAGCATAGAGTAACGACTGAAATTGCCTAAATCATCGATGTTATTTTTTGCAATTAATTTAATAATTTGGTTTTGCAGAGACACCAGAGGTTTCAAATCCGAAACAAAAGTTCCACCCCAACAAACTATACCGTATTGAAATGCAGATTGTATCCATGAGAAGTACAATGTTCGCCGCATATTAAGATTAACTTTGTATTTCAAGTGGTGTAATTTGAGTAGTATGTAGCGTGCTTTACCTGTGATGCAGTAAATATGTTTCTTCCATTTTAGATTATTATTTATGAAAATACCTAAATATTTAATGCTCTCAACCTGTTCTATGTCGTCACAATGTCAATCAATATTTATAGCATTGAGGTGAATGCCGTTTAATGACAAAAGTATTTACAGCATTTTGGTTATTTTTCAACTTGTATAAAACAAATTTAGATTCATTCTTATTAATTGAAAATTTATCATTTTCGAACTACATATTAACTTTCTCAAGAACATTATTGACATTGGACAATAAATATGTAATAGTTTGGTTGCTAAACCTCAATGCAGTGTCATCTGCAAAGGTAGTAATATTACAATTAATGTTCATTTCACAGAGGTCATTAATATAAATATTAAACAATATAGGCCAAGAACAGAACCTTGCGGAATGCCATATTTAGTTTGTTTAGGATTGCTGAGGCAGTTTTTCAATTTAACTAATTGAGTTCTATTTGTTAATAACCATTCTAGAGCAATCCCTCTCATACCCAAATGTTCCAGTTTCTTCAAAAGCAATGAATGTGTTACGGTGTCAAAGTTTTTCAAGATCTAGAAAAACTGTTAGAGTTAAATTTCCTTGGTCAATTGACTTATAAATAAAATTAGTAAATGACAATAACACATGATCAGTGCCCTTACCCTCAGTAAAGCCAAACTGATTTGACGAAAAGAAATTTATTTCATTTAAATAACTCAATATCTAAATTTTACTAGTTTTTCAAATATTTTGGAAAAAAATAAGCAAACGTGTGATCGGTCTGTAGTTTGAAAGGCAGTTTTTATTTCCCTTCTTGTAAATCGGAAGTAGAATAGAGGATTTTCGATCATCTGAAAAAAATCTCAATTTGAAAATAAAGGTTAAAGATATAAACTAAGGGATGAATAATCAAAATTTTACACTTTTTTATTGTAGTTACTGAAATTTCATAGATGCCTGCGCATTTGCATTCTATTAGATTTGTAAACGGTCTTATCAAATTCTTGTACGGTTATAGGAGCAAAAAAGACAGAGCTATCTGTTTTATAATAATTTTTGTAACATTCATATTCCGTAGATTTATCATTAAGTATTTTGTTAGGTAAATCGACAAGTTTTAAATTTATTTTCTGCATCTCTAATTTTGTCAGTATTATAGTCTTCAACATTACTCATTTTATCCTGTAGAACTTCATCTTTTGAGTTATTCCTAATTAAATTATTTACGAACTTTCATTTGTTTTATATCCCCATTACATTTTAAAAATTCTTCCATGTAATATTTGTTTTTGGCCTCCCTAGTTTTAGACCTTAAGTTATTCCTATTTTATAAGAATTGCTTCTCGTGGTCCTCGTTATATGGGTATTTTTTAAAATTGTTATATAGCTTATCTCTATGCTTAATCTTATCACAAATTTCATTTGTGATCCCAGACTTTTTCAGTTTCTGAATGTTTCTTTTTCCATAGGAAGATGAATCCCTAATTACTTTACACAAAATCTGAAAATTTTTTGTACGCATTATTAACGTTAGTTTCCTGCGTTATTCCCTCCAATTTAAAATCTTTTAATTTATCATTTATTAGTTCATAATTAATTCTGAGCACGTAATCTTTAATTTATCACATTTTTTGTCAAAAGTTTTATTTTCTTTATGTCTAATTTTAACTATTATGGGATAATGATCCGTAATTTTGTGTACTGCAGCTTGTACATTAATTGTATTATTAATTTTAACCAATCCTTTTTATAAACAAGACTTTGCATTATGGACCTCTCTCGTAGCAATATTTATCGTTGATTCATATCTATACAAAGCAGTTAGATTTAGATATTCATTAACAAGGTTAGAAGTATTTGCTAACAAATATATATTTATATCACCAGTTATAATACTATTTCTTGTGTTTAACCCCTGCATAATATGCTCTAGTTCATTCATAAAATCAGATGGTGAGTAACTGTGGGAACTGTAGATTGTAATTACTGATATTTCACATAATGAAAGCTCTGTGTGGAGTAACACTGCTATTTGTATTTGGCTATGGCATATTATTTTAACCTTAATATGAGATTTAACATATATCATTACACCACCAGCATTTTTATATTGTCTGCAGTTACAATATGTTCTAAAACCTTTAATTTTATAAAGATTAATCTCATCATCTTTAATCTAGATCTCTGTCACTATCATACAATCAAATATATAATCTACAGAGCTTAAAAACAATTCGAAAAGTTCAAAATTGGATCTTAAACTTCTAATATTTATATTTAAAACATTTAGACTACTGTAATCATCTGTTCCCAAAAATGCAGTTAAATCAGATTCTTCCGTGATTACCAATCTTAATAACATTATCATTGTCTGCCAGAAGTTGTCAGAGAATAATTATTTACAAAAAACGCGTTCTACAACCTTTCTGGTTAGGCAAATCGATGTTGTCAACCATCACATTCTACCATAAAAGTATTTAAATTTTTAATGTCAAAAATGATGGAAGAGAAATTAAACTCTTTGAAACCGATGTGTCGAATCATGGCCGTCTATATACCTACCAGGCCCGAACATTTCGCCGAGGTCTAGTTGTGACGTCACGCACGTAGTGTTACTTCATAGCAATATGTCGCCGTGTTCGCGTGTAGTATGTATTACAATTGTGTTTGACCATATGTGTTATCTAAAACGAATTACATTACCCAAAGGTCAGTTACATATTTTGAGTTTCTAATCTTAGTTTTTGCTAATAATGTAATTTATTGTAATAATTTAGCTATTTTCGATTAGTTCTGACCATATATGAAGTTAAGCCTAATTTTAAGGATAGAGGTAAATTTAAATTTTAAGCCATGAACTTTTAAGTTATATCTACTGATTAATATATGAAAGTGAAGTGGTGAAGTAAAGAATTTTAGGTCACAGCTGTAAGCATCATAAATATTTAAACTTTTATTCAATACCAAAATAACTGCTATACTTCAAAATACAGTGTTAATCAGCAAATCATCTGAAGTATACATAAGGAAATTCCTTGTTTATTGAATGTAATAGTGTGTGTGTGTAGATATATATTCCTTAATTTGTGAAATATGATGGCTTCTAGAATTTCAAGATTTCTAAATTGTTAGCTATTTAGTTTAGGTTATGTTTTGATTTTATCTATTGTTTCATAATAAATGCCAGCTCATCTAAGAGCAAGAAATGGACAAATGTTCCTTGAGCACCATGCCAGAGTATGGCTTGAAACAGGTGTTCCTTCAAACTTAATATAGTCTAAGGAATATATTCCACTTCCTAATCTTCACACTTTTGGACACATCATAAGATAATGATGTTTGTTTCATTAATTTATAAATTGATCCTGCACTTAAAATAGCATGTTCTGTGGTTATTAATGCTTAACTTCAAATATTGGCATTCATTGATAATGCTCGGTTAAAAAAATTAGGAAATATTGATAAAATGCCAACAAAAGTTAGCAAAACAATGAGATAGCAATGAGAGTTTTTTGCAATACATTGAGACTGATTAATTGGATGCAGTTCAGTTTGATAACTTGTAAGAAACTGTGCAAATGGAACCACTGCAAGAAACTGTGCCTTAGATATTAATAAAATAAAAAATAAATACCCCCTCAAGCAGCTGCTTGCCACAGAGGTCTAGCAGGAGCCTCTCAGTTTATATGCCATAGTAGAAGGTCCCAATCTGTTAATTATTTTTTCTTCCCTACTGTATTCTGTTGCACATGTTGCATATAGATTGTAAATATTTCTACTGATATTTTTCTACTGATTTTTTTCAAAATGAAAGCACTGTGTAGTAAAGATTTAAAAATGTATAGATTTAACTCTTTCAGGACCATAAGGTTTCTAAGAGTAAATATTAGTATGGAACTGTTTATTTTAGTTTGTTTAGACGTAAAATAAATAAAAATCATAAAAAAATACATAACAATGTGTAGTTTTTTGGCATTTTATGGGAAATATTTTTCCCAATGGACTATAAAGGTAACACAAATTATAGTTAGGCTTATTATGCAATGTCTTTTATTTATTGGTTTATTATAACAAAATGTTAACTAAAATAATACAAAATTATGAAATAAAATTACTATACAAAATGATGTGCTAATTATGATATTCTGCGAAGCAATTTCTTTTGGTAGTGAGGCAAAGATGGACATTGCACATTGTACATATATTATGCGTCCTGACAGTTCTGTTTTTGTTTTCTAAACGTTCCCGTTTACGTAATTGCGTTCGGCATACGTTCTATTTTGACATTCTGTAAAAAAAATGCAGATAAGGTTATAATTAAATACGACAATCACCAATTTTAAAATGGGAAAAATGTTTCCCTTAGTCGTGAAAGGGTTAAGCAGAATTAACACTTCTTTGCTATTAGCACAAAATACATTAGATCTTTTTTTGCAATACATTGCGACTGATTAAATGGATGCAGTTAAGTTTGATAACTTGTAAGAAACTGAGCAAATGGAACCACTGCAAGAAACTGTGTCTTAGATATTCCAATCTGTTAATCATTTTTTCTTCCCTACTGTATTCTGCTGCACATGTTGCATATAGATTCTTAAGTCAGGAAATATAGTGTTTCCTTACCCACCAATTCTTTTGACAGATTTGTACATCACTTAACACATGTCCACATGCAGAACAATTTGATGATAAATCTTTAGCATACATACAGTTGAAGTATAAATTACAAACACTTACATCCAAAACTGTTATCTTAATGATGGTTGAGCTACACATTAAACCAAATTTTAATGGATGTGCATTTGATGGCAAAAATGCTGCAAATCGTGTTTGTTTTCTTGGTAACTGGTGTTATGTTTCCTTTTAAAGATGTACACATACTTCCTGTGAGAAATATAACATTTGAAGTTTTTTGTGTAGATTTTTTAAAAATTTTAATTGTTTTGGTAGCTTTAGGATACAGAGGCATATGTTAGTGACAATAATTCCATAAACAGAAAAGCAATGTCTTTTTTTTTACTACTTTCACAGAATATTGTATTATTATTGTCAATAATGTAATTTATTGTAAAAATGTACATAATTACATTATATACATTTATACATTATCACATTTATATTATATTATATACATATTGCCTGGGAAATTCCAGACAGATTGTTTAGAATATAGATTTAGGAAACACAGGCAACTTACTGGAGGTCAATATCACATTTCAATATGGCAGGTGTTTGAGTGGGATTTTCATTTGTTTTTTGTTTTTTGTTTTTTGAAAAACCACATTTGTAGTTTTTCTGCCATTAGAGATGGGAAGAGCTGAAGGCAAATTTAAGTGTTTCTTTTACCATTATTGTTACTGTGCCTACTTAGTTCCAAAAAAAAATGGAATGTGAATCCTGATACACATCAGTGGTGTCTCCTTGAAATAAATTCATTTATCTGATTGATTGCTGTTCACCCTTTGATGAATAGTAATTCAACTTCCTTTGATGAATAGTAATTCAACTTCTCTTAATCTACTGATACGTTTTCAGGGTTGATGTCTGCTTTATCTTTGAGATATTTAGTGAAATAGATACAGATGATGATATGGAATTCTTATTAACTGATTTTTTTTGCTACACATAGCATCAGTATTAAATTGAAGTATATAGTGAATTAAAAACTTGATTTTAATTTTAATTACCACACATTACCTCTATTCTAATTTTTGTTAGTATCAATATATTGGATTAGACAGTTGCTCAACTGTCAGATAAAAATATCTAACAATATTAAAACCTAGTAATTTCTTTTGATGATTTTTTTTTATCAAATTTGCTCAAAGGTCTTCATCTTTTGTCATACCCTTAAAAAACAGTATATATTTATTGTTAATTCAAATAGGAAAAAACCTTATAAATATATTTCCCTATATAGAATTTGTCAGCAATTTAATATGTAAATCATACCAGTATTTTCCAATATTGGCTTTGAATGCTATCAATTTATTTGTAATATTCCTCCCCCCTCTCCCTCTCTCATTAATCTCTAATGCTGGTGTCATTTTAAGTACATTGAAATTTTACTTTTCCACGTCACTTCTCCCATGTATTGTTTCTCATAAATTTCACTTCTGGTCAATAACTTTCTATTTGGAACAAAAAACAAATTTATGATTTAAAACCTCTGCATGATTCATAATGTGACTACAGTTTCAATGAGAATTATCAGCAATAATCAATCTCAAGTTTAAATGAGCATATTTTGTTTAACCATTTAAAAAGTAATTTATAATCACATAACATTTGAGAGATAATCACCCTGATCGTTATGTGGTTAGTGTGCCTGGCTATGGAATATAGTGACCACATTTTGAGCCATGGGGAGTGTATGAAATTTTCTTTTATCAGGCATTAAGAGCTGAAGTTTTGTTTTTTCCAGAGAGATCTACAGCTTATAATGGCAAGTTATATCAGACTTCTGCAGCAAGCAAATGGTATAAGGAAATTTTTTCGGCTTGTGGTATACAATGATCATCATGGTACATGATGTATTTTATATAAGCGATGTATGAATTTTTATGAAATCACATTTTATGTTGTAAGTAGAAATTTACTGAAAACTGTATTAGTGCTAGACAACAAAAGAGCAATGCAATTTAGTTAAAAATTCTCGTAGTTAAAATACAAAGATAAGAATTGAGGTGTTAAAACTCTGAAGTTTACTTTCATTATAGTACAAATCATCATATCAGTTGCTTTAATAAAACTTCTAACTTTCGATATTTTTTTATCTCCTCCATATGGCGGGATGTACAGAACAAATATAGTTTTTTTAATTTCTTTCCCAGTACTCAAGACTAAAATTAGTTGAATACTAATTTCACCATTTTTTCGATGTATTTATAATTGTCTGCCGAAAGCAAGCGGTGAACCATAGATTTTTTTCATTCTACAATTTTTTTTCTCTTCTCCATATGATAGGATTTACAGAAAAAAATGCATTTTTTTCATTTCTTTCCCAGTAGACAAGATTAAAATTGGTTAAATACTAATTTCCCCATTTTTTCGATATATTTATAAGTTTAAAACAACTTTTTTGGCCAAAGCAAGCGATGAACCCTATATCTTGTTGTAGTCTACGACTCTTCCATAGCCCCACGTTCGTAACGTCAAAAACAGAATGTTCGGGCTGGTAGGTATATAGACGGCCATGGTCGAATCCGGACTATTGACAATCGATCTACTTCTACAATCGACACAATCACAATCTCAAGAATATATCTTTCAGATACCTAAGATGACCTATAGATATCCATTTTCCACCTTCGATATCTTCTGGATACTTTGGTTGTATTGGAAATGATCGTTTTGTTTGCTGAAAGGCTTGGATTGGATTGTTTTACCTCTGAGCGGCACTTTTTTGCACACCATGGGCTAAACGGCCAGGCCACAAGGACCCCTAAGGCTCAGAGAAGTTTGGGGGAGGGGACCCACTGGAACAGCTGTTGGGAGACAGATGGTAGCCTCCCGTCAAGGCCATCCAGCGTGTTCTTTAACGTGCACAGGGTATGGCTCTCCCGCACACGGGGCCACGGCTTAACGTCCCATCCGACGGACGGCGGCCTTTCCAAGCCCATCAGTGTTCCCTACTGACCGTGGGCAGGGCGGGAAATTTTGCGGAGATAAATCTCAACGATGACCCAGCTGGGACTCGAAACCGGGAACTACAGATTACGAGCCTGGCGCGCTACCGAGTGAGCCACCCCTGCGCCCCGCTGAAAGGCAAGGAGTGGTGTTTTTTAAATTTCGAACTCTCAGATAAGTTCTGAATGCTATTCCGGTAGGAATAAATAAATTCTACATGTACATTTTTATAACAAACAAACAATTTTAAAATAATAAAATCTCAAAAACGACAATGCGCTTAAAAACCTACAGGTTGCAAAACGATAAATGCACATCATATTGTACGAACCAAAATTTGTGTCATAAAAAATGAAAATAAATTATACTTATGGTTGAAACGTCATCATTTCGTAAAAACAACATTATCTTTCCAAAGAAATGACAATTCTAAAACGAAACAGTGACACTAGAAAAGAAAACGGATTTTGAAACAGACCAGGGAAAAGCACATCGTAATCAGTACACAAGAAAGCGAAACAATTTCAAACGAGATTTAAAACAATTTTTGAAACTGACTCTGCACGCAATAAAATACATTCTTCTTTTGTCACAACACGAATATTGGGAGTTGAAGTTATTATTCCTCTATCCCTTCGAGTTCTTAACTGAAAGCGACGTTCACAATGATTGTCAGAGGCTAAGCGGGGCTGCAAGTTGCGAAGAAATTACTAAGGAAATGAAAATCCACAAATGTGCCGCTGTTGATTCATAGATATATATATTCCGCGAAATCTATCGCACTTCTGAAGCGAATTCATCGCACTTGTAAAGCAGGTTGAATCACGATCGGGGAAGTATGGGGGGGGGGGGATTGAGATTGAAGCCATGAGACGTCGGTGGCCCTCTCAGACATTTTAATGACTTTACAATAAGAATTGTCCCTAATGCCATTGAAGGCCTCTGCTCTTATGGCACGATGTCTGCGATGAAGAAGGTTTCGCGTATTTTGCGAAGGGGAATGAATGGCAAGAAAGGCTGCTACTGTCGAAGCTTTCGTTGCGTTGCATTCCCAAGTGATTTCAGGCAATTTTTTCACACTGACAAAGGAGCTTAGTTCCTCTCGCTAAACTCTGATAAATATACAAATATCGTGTTACTCGTTTATTTCGTCTTCCTTTTTTTTTGTTGGAAAACTTTCGTGTGTGCTTTATTGTGGTACTCTTAGAGGAAAATGGGTGTTTTCTAAAGGAATTCGTGTGATTTATGAAACAAGACTGTGTGCACAGTGAGTGTCAACTACTACAGTGACTATGGTTAGTCGACTAAGGGACTTCGACAGTTCTATAGAAAATATATTATTTATTTATATATTCATAAACTATATGTTATATTTGGGGAGGAACTGTTAAATGTGGAGATAAATCTGTTTTAATTGTGGAGAGAACCTGTGTTAAAATTGGAGTAAAACATGTGCTAAATTTTGGAGAGAACCTGTGTTAGCTCTAAACGAGCCAATGACCATCAAGCAAAATAACCATCAAACAAGATTTCTGGGCGCATGTCCTTGGTGTGAGCTAAAAGTACTTCCTGTGTTTAACTGTCCTCTATATATCATATAAACAATTAAAATAATCAATGCGCATATGCTGTTTTGTTTTTTTCAAATCCTAAAAGCTTCTAATAAACTCGCATAAGAAAATATATTTTAAAGAACCTTCACATTGTATGCAGAATGTATTCAACAAATGTAATCAATCACTACTGGTATCAAAACAAAAGTTCAGTATCACCCAGTAAATTGAATAAATGTTTAAGTCATTGATAAGTTTGATTCATTGTTATGAAGAGACAATGGCGAACTCTGTGAAAGTTGTTACACTTCATATACCTTAATAATTAGTTTAACAGAAATCTTTATTCACAGTAGTATATTTTTTTCCACTTTTGTAAAAACTTATTGCACTGCAACAGTGAAATGCACACGAAAGAAATTGAGACAGTAAGAATTCTATGTTGATGAATCCTCATTTTTCTGAGATTATGGATTGTTTTAACAACCAAGAATTTTTGATATCTTTGAGATCTGCAAAATCATTGGTTGATTAAAAAGCAATGGATAACTCAATTGACCAATGATCTACGAGAACTTCAAACCGCCAATTGCACAACAGCATCTTCATGGTTCTTCATGGCTATATTGCAATAAAATTTTTTTTGTATTATCATAATCTATACTCACCTACCAAAAGATCAGATAATTTCCTTGTTACGTCGATAGAGCATAACTCCGAAGTAACATATATTACTTCGAAGCTCTGTAAGTTCTGTTTATCTCCGCAAAATTCCCCGCCCTGCCCACTGTCAGTAGGGGACACCGAAGGGTTTGGAAAGGCCGCCGTCCGTTGGTTGGGACGTTAAGCCGTGGCCCCGTGTGCGGGAGAGCCATACCCTGTGCACGTTAAAGAACATACTGGATGGTTTGACGGGAGGCTACCATCTGTCTCCCAACAACTGTTCCAGTGGGTCCCCTCCCCCAACCATCTCTGGGCCTTCGGGGTTCATGTGACCTGGCCATTTAGCCCATTGTGTGCAAAAAAGTGCCGCTCAGAGGTAAAACAACACAAATCCTGCATACAGCTTAATGTCACTCCGAAAAAAGTTAATGTCACTCCGCCTTTCGAAACCCATGAGTGTTCCCTACTGACCGAAGAGTTTTGGGAAGATAAATCTCAACTCTGGCCCAGGTTGGACTCGAACCTTGGAATTGCAGATTACAAGCCTGGCACGCTACCGATTTAGCCACCCCCACCCCAGATTACAATAGATTTGATTGTAATCTTCAGCTGATAATCAACTACATTGTTTCATTAAATGTATATTTTAGAAGTTGTAGATCTTCAAAGTTAGATTCTCCTTGACATAACATGGAAATTCTTTCACTAAGGCAGTGTGTAAAATATTCAGAAAGTCGTAAAAATTCGAAATTCCTGAAAGATCTATCTCCCGAGAAGACAATGTTTCGGCGTCCCAGAGTACTACTTATTCGTAACTAAGAAGAACGATGAATACACATTAAGGACTTGTTGACTACAAGGTCAACTTCGAGACTTGTGACCCAAATTAACATTCATCAATCACTGCCTAATAGCTTTTAAACATATTTCAAGAATATTAATGTTCTCCCACATCCACGAAGACAACGCCATTTTGTTAGACAAGAGTTGAAACGTTATTTAAAATTAATTTCCCTTAAACCTTTCAGCTTAGACATGGATGATTTTTATTTAATCACTCTTTATTAAATTAGAGCTAAGATCAGTCTACGAATTCATACGCATATATCGGCCTTTTAGCATCTCTAAACGATGGATAGAGAAGTTCCGCGAAGAACCTTCAATAGATTCTGCTTCTTGAGGATGCGACTCGCAGAGGTCGGTAGCTGGTTTCCATGAATTAATAGAGATATCACTTTCCCAGCTCAAACAATGCCGAGAGTAATTTAACTGCAACGCGTTCCACAATTCAATAACGAAATTGAGTCATGTCGCTGGCGCACATAACGCTCCGAGAGGTGTGTCTAGTAGGCTGTTTATGCGGTTCTAAATGCTGCGATGCGTTTGAAAAATTAGGCGAATTGCTGAAGCTGCTGCTTCTGCGCCGCGATGCGAACTCTTCCCTCTCATCAAGCAGGCTCTCGCTATCATGGCGAAATGAAATCCTCTCTTCTCCGTTCGCACGAGCTCACCTCCTCTCTCCCAACGTTCGCTGTACTAATGAGGAAGGTTCATCTCATTCAGAAAATTAAATTTCCATTGCTTCATGGAGACTGGGAATCCTCGGAGAAATGTTGTTGGGTGAGATCACTGAGTCGAATATAACCGAGTCTCTTCTAAACACTCTTGTTTACAGTTCCGAATGTTTCCGTTTTCTATCGTTAGGAGCTCGGTTCGCTTTGGTCTTTATCTTGAAGGCGTTTTTCTTGCGTATTTTGTGCTTTTAATTTTAATTTATTTGAAGTGTTTTTAAAGATTATCTACTTTTGTTTAAATGTATAATTTTTATATTCCTGAGTTCTTTTATATCAAGTAGATTTCTTACTTTGTGCTCTGTTTCTAACACGTTTAAGTTTAAATAAAGAGCAATTGCTTTGTTTTGTGGTAGGGCGTGGGTTGGTTCAGTCAGTAGCGCTCCCGGCTCTAATCTGTAGTTCCCAGATTCTTAACCCACTTGTTTCAAGGTAAAGATTTATTTCCGCTAAGTTCCCATCATGCCGTCTGTCAGAAAGGGGATGCCGATGGACTTTGAAAGACCTCATCCGTCGGATGGGACATTAAGGCATAGTTCCGTGTGCAGGAGGTCACCCTTTCACGTTAAAGAACACGATGGATGATCTTGACAGTAGGATACCATCTATCTCCTAACAGTTATGAGTGGGGACTCTTTGCCCAAACCTCTCTTAGACTTTGGGATCCTTGTGATTTTGCCATTTAGCCCATTATGTGAAAAAAGTAACGGTCAGAGGTAAAACAATACGAACCACACAACGCTTCACTTTATCGTCTGTGGCATTCAACTTTCGTACTTTATGAGGTAAAGGAAAAGATTTCTCTTTCAGTTTTTTTTGCTTTCGAAGATGTACTTCTCGTTAAAAGTTAAGGATATCACAAAAATGTGAATTTTGGAAAAAAAAATAGCAAAAATCGTAAGAGTTAAGTAGCTTTTAATTTATCTAAGCAATGCAATGTGTAGTTTGGAAAAATCAACATGTAATCACACTTTTACATCATCTAATAAGTAATCATTTCAAGTTGAAATGATGCATTGTCAATCTGGAATATGCGATTGATTCACGATGACTCAAAGAAACAATGGAAAGCCATCGAAAAATTGGTGGATGGTCAAAGAAGTATGGAGATGACCATAGTCTTTGATATCCACCATTCTGTTATCTCAAGGCTACGGCAGCAATTCCAAACACCCAAAGAGTTATCAGGATATCGTTAAAGAGCGTACTAGGGTTACAACCTCTCAATATGATGGCTATATTGGACTACTGTACTGTCGGAACAGAGGAGCAAAGCATCATCTCTGCATTCAGACCTCATTTCAGTCAGAGGAAGTTGACCAAGAAAAATATAACTAATTTCAAAGTGCAATATTAATTAAATATACACTGCTCGACATAGAAATGTCAAACCAGGAAATATTTGTCGGAGCGCCATGCCGATAGGTGGGTTGTTGGGTTGGGTTGTTTTACCTCTGAGCGGCACTTTTTTGCACACCATGGGCTAAATGGCCAGGTCACATGGACCCCGAAGGCTCAGAGAAGGTTGGGGGAGGGGACCCACTGGAACAGCTGTTGGGAGACAGATGGTAGCCTCCCGTCAAGGCCATCCAGCGTGTTCTTTAACGTGCACAGGGTATGGCTCTCCCGCACACGGGACCACGGCTTAACGTCCCATCCGACTGATGGCGGCCTTTCCAAGCCCATCGATATCCCCTACTGACCGTGGGCAGGGCGGTGAATTTTTCAGAGATAAATCTCAACGCTGACCCAGCTGGGACTCGAACCTGGGAACTACAGATTACGAGCCTGGCGCGCTACCGACTGAGCCACCCCCGCCCCCCGATAGGTGGATATGTGTCGGCAGTCGGGTTATGTAAATGAGGGCAGTTGCAAAACAATCACGTGATAGGTGAGAGAGATAAAATAGCGAAACGGGCTCAGCGTAGATAAGTTTGGTCGTCCTCACCTAGACTTGTGGACCACTGCATCGGAATTATCTCGGCGGCGAAAGCACGTGTAAGGAGCGACAATGCCTGGACGACGTCGTCGGGAATTCTACCATCATATGGACACCTTTACCAGAGTCCTCATCATAGGGCTATGTATGGCTGGTTGGTCCTTGCGTCTATCATGACGGAAACGCATTAGGATGCAACAACTGTCGACCGAATTAGGCAACAGTAGTTGGAGGAAGATAAAGTGTGTCACTGTAGTAAGATACGTAGGTGGACGTCCGAACACCTGGATCGCTGCATTCGACGTCAAGCCATAGCAGCACCACAATCCACAGTAGACAACATTCGATATGGTGTACAGGCAGTTACGGGCATCCCCGTGTCGACATGGGCTGCGAAACGCAGGTTGTCTGAGGCAGAATTGCGCTCTCACCAGTCATTATGACGACTGCCCTCACCACATCACATCGTCGCCAAGGTTGAAGTGGTGCCATACCAGATATGCGTGGCAGGATGAATGGAACCATGTTGTATTCGGCAATGAGTCTCGCTTCTGTCTCAGTGCCAACGATCGCCGATTGAGATTCTGGAGATGACGTGGTCACAGGCCTGATCTTGCTGCCATCCGTGAGTAGATGCTCCTCAGCCTGGTGTCATGGTTTGGAGTGCTATCAGTTTCAACAGCCGTTCACTCCTCGTAATCATAGAGGGTACAATGTCAGCATGACGATACGTCAATGAGGTGCTGCAGCCTGTTTTGTTGCCGTATCAGAGTGGTATCCCTGATGCCCAGTTTCAAGACGATAAACTCCCCGCCCTGGGTGGCTCAGTTGGTAGCGCGCCAGGCTCGTAATCTGTAGTTCCCAGGTTCGAGTCCCAGCTGGGTCAGCGTTGAGATTTATCTCCGCAAAAATTCCCCGCCCTGCCCACGGTCAATAGGGGACCGATGGCTTGGAAAGGCCACCGTCCGTCGGATGGGACGTTAAGCCGTGACCCCGTGTGCGGGAGAGCCATACCCTGTGCACGTTAAAGAACACGCTGGATGGCCTTGACGGGAGGCTACCATCTGTCTCCCAACAGCTGTTCCAGTGGGTCTCCTCCCCCAACCGTCTCTGAGCCTTCGGGGTCCATGTGACTTGGCCATTTAGCCCATGGTGTGCAAAAAAGTGCCGCTCAGAGGTAAAACAACCCAACCTAACTCCCCGCCCTGCTGACGGTCAGTAGGGGAAACCGATGGGCTTGAAAAGGCCGCCGACCGTCGGATGGGACGTAAAGCCGTGGTGCCGTATGCAGGAGAGAGCGATACCCTGTGCACGTTAAAAAGAAAACGCTCTATGGCCTTGACGGGAGGCTACCACCTGTCTCCCAAATCTGTTCCAGTAGATCCCCAACCTTCTCTGAACCTTCGGGCTCCTTGTAACCTGACCATTGTATGCAAAAAAAAGTGCCGCTCAGAGGTAAAGCAACCCTACTGTTGTGCTGTCTAGCTGCTTTATCAAGCCAAATGAATTTTTATCAGCTGTTAACTATATTGCAATGTGGTTTTCGAATTCCATCTTTGATATTTTTCTCTCCGATGAATATGACATAGCTGCTCTAAAAGTTCGACGAGTTATGCAAGGTATACCAAAAAACGTACCCAGTTTAAAAGTGAAATAAAACCGTAATAGATTGTGAAAGTATTAAAGTGGAAGAATACAGAAAGCTTATTTTCAAACACAAATGAAAGCTTTTTTTTAATTTTCCGCTTTTGAAAGAAGACGAATATATTTGAGTAAGTAGTTAAATTCTGTTACAAGTATCTGATACAATCATCAGTGCTGGAAGAATAAGGAATCACAAGAAACAATGCGTTTGCTGTTGTCAACAAATTCCTAGTTTGAGTTGCAGCCTATGCCATAATCCTTTCCGATACACTTCTATCATCTTATTGGGAAGAGGAGTTCGTAAAAAACGCCTATTATACTGAGACAAAACTACAGTGCAAATAATGTCCCAATTGACAATTGGTCCAAACGCTACATACAGTTAATGTAAAGAACACAAATGAAGGAAACTAATGGAACTAAATAATCATCCAAAACTTTCAGATGACATTCAACTTCTTAGAAGTTTGATGGAGGTTGTTTAGTTGCTAACAGCTCGAATGATGTCAATTTCTCCTTGCATGTTGCTTACAACGTTTGTTTTATGTGATCATTCTTACTAGATCGTCTTGTAGAACTATAAATAGCCCAATAAGATTATCAGAAAACTTTCTTCACTTTGTTGACTTTTTAAGACGCAATCCTTTTGGATGATAAAGACTTATTGCATTATTTCTTGCTTGGCGTTACAAGAGAAACATAAAACCTGACATCGATACAAACTGATTTGCAGATACAGGTACTGAACAAAAAAATGAAACAGCTCCATGTATTCTCGATAGAAAAATCTCATTCAGAGCTCAATAATTTTTTCAATGTGATTTTTAATGAATTATATGTGCGATGAATTAAATATCTCAATGAAATCTATCTAAATCTTGATTTCAAACAATATTTGCTCAGTATTCAAATAGTTTGAAAAGCTGGAATATTTAACAGGCAGCAAAGAGACAGCATTATGATATTAAAACAGGTTAAAAGAGTAGCTGACTCTAATCGAGTACCGGGTATATTGAAAAGATTAAGAGATCAGTACAGTCCGGTACAGATCTCTTAATCTGTTTAATGTTTTGATTAAATTATGTGATCAATTTTTTGTAGCCTGTTATAAACCACAGGGTTCACAATTCTTTGGGTACTAAACATATATTTTTAAAAATCGAGATTTAGATAAATTTGATTGAGATCTTTAATTTATCTTTAGGTTTATTTCTTCGTGTCACGTGACACGAAGGTTGCCAGATCACTAATTTCTAAAAAAATCGTTGCCACATATTTTTTCTGAATTCTGTAATCAACCATAGTGTTCGGATATTTTTTGAGCGACTGTACCTCTTAGAAACCACGCTGGATAGTGTAGTGTAAATCATTAAGTCCACTGTGGTGGTAAATCGTTAGCGTAAATTTGAGACAATGAGATTGGGCAGTTGGCAAATCACTTATGAATCACCTTTTAAATCAATAAATGATTTCATAGATAAACGATCAATAGTTGATTAACATGCGATTGATAGCTCAGTCAACCAATAACCTATGAGAAATGTAGATTCTTCAAATGCATAGTCGCATTGTCTCTATTAAATCCCAGCCCTATTCGCCACTGTTCTACTGCATTTGCTATACTTGTCAAGATTGAGTTGAAATTCGCACTACATCACTGCTATGCATGTAATAGACCTAGGGACTATGGGGAGATTCTGAAGATGCGCAGTTAAATCTCCGATAATTCTCATCTATCATCAGTTGACATTCACGTTACGCCACTGATACAAACCGCTGAAAAAAGGCGTACAAATTCTTAAAATTTGTAGGAATATTTTCATTTCCTTACGTTTCATCTTTTCTGCATTAAGAATGCTTGATATATTCAGATATAAACGTACTCTATGAGATTGTCTTAAATAGTGTCATGGGAAGAGTTCTCATTATGTAGAGTACATTTTGATCGTTTTTAGTTTCATCTTTTCTGAATTAAGAATGTTTTTTTAATAGGCAGCTTTATCCGTACTTTGTTAGATTGTTTTAAGCAATATCTTGAAGAATTCTCCATTACGTAGAGTATATTTTAGTGGCTATTAATTTTGCAATAAGAATGCTTGATATGAAGGTATATACTGTATATATGTACTCTGAGAGATTGTCTGAAGTATAGTGGGAATAATTTAATTTCACATTATGTAGAGTATATTTTTATTGCTTTTAATGTTTTTTCTGCATTACGACTACTTAATATGTGTACTCTGTAAGACTGTCTTAAATAATGGAAAGAATTCTACACTATGTAAAGCAGTGATTTTCGCACATTTTTGCTCACTGCATAATATTTTTCGCCGTGAATACTCCCGGCATACTAAAAGACAGGCTGCGCAAACTCGCGCATACTAGAAGGCAGCAAGTATACTAGAAGTACAGTGTATACTACAGTACAGCGTGGGGCGGGGGTGGCTCAGTTGGTAGCACGCCAGGCTCGTAATCTGTAGTTCCCAGGTTCGAGTCCCAGCTGGGTCAGCGTTGAGATTTATCTCCGCAAAATTCCCCGCCCTGCCCACGGTCAGTAGGGGACACCGATGGGCTTGGAAAGGCTGCCGTCCGTCTGATGGGATGTTAAGCCGTGGTCCCGTGTGCGGGAGAGCCATACCCTGTGCACGTTAAAGAACACGCTGGATGGCCTTGACGGGAGGCTACCATCTGTCTCCCAGCAGCTGTTCCAGTGGGTCCCCTCCCCCAACCTTCTTTGAGCCTTCGGGGTCCATGTGACCTGGCCATTTAGCCCATGGTGTGCAAAAAAAGTGCCGCTCAGAGGTAAAACAATCCAATACAGTACAGCGTATACTAGAAGGCAGCAAAATAATACAAGACTGCGCAGTCTGCCTTCAATAATAAGGATTTCTGTGGATTCGTTTGTAAACGCAGAGCTATTCAAGTGCTGACTGGTGTTACGGCTAGTGAGTAATGCCGTACGTGTTATGGTACTGTTTGTGTTAATTTTGACTTTAAAATTAAGTTTTAATATGGATAAATGTTTGATTAAATAGAAAAAGTTAAATGAAGAATCAGTGGCAGAAAGTAACTATAAAATGGTTATAAATGTCCTTTTATCCACAATATCATCCGACATTTCGCGGCAAACCGTCCAAAAGACGTGCTGTGGCATACTTACTAGTGTACAGCGAAACTAACCTCGCGGTATACTAGTAATATGCCGCAGCACCTCCTCTGAGATCCCCTGATATAGAGTATATTTTTATCGCATTTGATTTCACCTTTTCTGTTATAAGAATATTTGATATGCAGATATATACATACTCTGATATTGTCTTAAATAGATCATGGAAAGAGTTCTACTCTACGTAGGGTATATTTTCATCGTTTTTGGTTTCGTCTTTTCTGCTATAAGAAAGTTTGATATGTAGATATCCATGATATTATGTAAAGTATTTTGGGAAGAATTTTGAACTTTTAAAGTGTATTTTCAACGCATTTATTTTAAAGTGTATTTTCAACGCATTTATTTTAAAGTGTATTTTCAACGCATTTATTTTAAAGTGTATTTTCAACGCATTTATTTTAAAGTGTATTTTCAACGCATTTATTTTAAAGTGTATTTTCAACGCATTTATTTTAAAGTGTATTTTCAACGCATTTATTTTTATACTTTCTACATTAAGAGTACTGGATACGCAGATATATTCCGTGAGATTGTGCAGAATTCTGTTCTAGAATTCTATTAGGATTAATCTGCTTTGAAATTGTATTTTTATCGTTTTATTTTCAGTTTTTCTTCATTAAGAGTGTTTGATACGCAGATATACTCTATGAAATTGGCTTAAGCATCTTGGTGAACCAAAAACAAGAATACTCGAAACAAACAAAAGCAATAAATGGAATTATTACGAATGCTTAAAACAGTGAATCCAACCACATAATGATACAACTACTGTTCGTTCACAACTCTCCGTCTGTTTGTTAAATGCCTACAGTTAGGTGTGAGGAATCAAGCATCCGTTTCCCAAATAAATAGCGGAGGAGAGCTCTAGGGTGTAATGCTTCCTATAGATGAGATAGAATGCGTATGCTTATGTAGCGACGAGAATGGTAGATCCATTAATTAAGCCTCCGGGCTAATTTTTCACAATGTTCAATTAGGGAAGCCAAGCCATTTGCAAATTAGCGAGTAGGTCAACAGAAATACGGTCGTCTGTGATAAACTCGTGCAGCTCTCTAATCTCGACAACAGGTTGAACCTCTTGCGGACGTTGTTCTATCGTTGTTCTAATGGACGTTGTTTAATCAGACTCCTTTCTCTCTCGGATATTAATTGAAAGAAGCTGTTAAACACTTAAAAACTAAATGAGATTACAGGTAAAGAACAGAACAATCTGAGATGGATTCCTGTCTCCAACTTCCATTTGATTAGAAAAGCTCAGATCATTTTCAGTGAGCTAATAATTATCTATACCGTTTTTCACCGAATTTTCATCCTTAAGAATTTGTATTTATCACGAGATGAGCTTGGATCTTTGCAGCATGAAGAAAAGATGAAAAACGCACTGAACAAAAAAGTTTCTCAATATTGAGAATATAATCAGGCCATTGTTATTGAAGTAGAATACGAATACGGACCACCATCTGGAATAGAACCTCCAGGTGGTGATGCCGTGAAGAAAAAAAATACGAAGATGTTCATTCTATGCATTTCTAGGGATAAGCACGCATGTCAGTGGATCTAATTTGAGCTTTATTGTTAGTAACTGTCGATGGAATACTCCTTCTCATTGGAATACTCCTTCCCATTTCGGTGCCCATGTGACGAAACCTAGAAAACAGATGTTAACAGAGGAGCGAGGGATTATCATCAATGGCAACTTGGGAAAGTATGTAGAGACTACGGAGGAGAGCAGGCTCAGTTTTTCGAAACCACGTCCGCCCGAACTCTACTGACATTTTTTTGCCCAAGCCTGCCTGATCCCCATTAACGAAAAAATTTCTGACGCATCATTAAATATATATTAAGGCGATTGTGAATGATTAATTGATCACGCTAATTCTAAACCATGATGTAGAAATGGTAGAGCTCTAAAAAGTTGCATCTAGGAGTAATCCAGGTCGTAGATATAGGCATAAATCCAAACTTTTTCCTCAGATGTGTCTTCAAGGTCAAATAAAGATCATGTAGAGGTCAAACCTCAATCTACGAGTACTGAAAACGTAAAAATTGGTATCTGGGAGTGTTTTGGGTTGCAGATGTCGGAAACGTTACGACATTTCGTATCCGGGGGCGGGGGGGGGGGGGGGGGGTCCTCTGAGGTCAAAGGTCAAATTTAGATCTATAGGTACTAGCGAGATAAATATTGGTGGTCATAGATACGGGATTCCAGGTCACAGATACAGGAAACGCCACGAAATTTTTCGTTAAAAGGTGGGTCCTTTTTAACAATTTTTTTCAGAAATTTCCCAACAATTTTTTCAGAAAATTAAAAATTGTTGAATGAGAGTATTTTGGAACGTAATGTGAGACGCGTTCTGAAAATTGCTATTTCGAGCAGTAGAACTGATAAATATTAAGAATGAGAGGATTCGGTGTCATCTTCAACGTCAAATGGGGTTGTACATTAAGAAATGCCGAAAGCACCGATTGAATTTTAGTAAGACATATAGAGAGAAATTGAAGTCGCTAATCATTTATTTTTTTCTTATATTATTAATTTAATTATTTTACGATAAAAATTATAATGTCAATGCTATTTGGAATGAAAAGCATTAAAAATATAGTAGAAACTGAAAATTATTGGGTTTCATCATCATAAACACAAAAAGTTATTTATTTATTAAAGATAGAGAATATGTTAAAAATAATCAAAAGCTGCATGGTTGCTATTTTTAATTACGAAAGACATTAAAAACTTGAAATTAAAATGAAAAAAAAATATATATTTCATTTTTTCTACAATTTCAAGAAATATTTGAAATTCAAATTATTTTAAGCCGGATGCCGAACTCATGAGTTTAGAAGAGACTATGACACTCCGCAGTTGAAGTTTCGACATCTTTAATAAAGTATACGTTGAATGACAGGGATTGATGAGTTATTTACCTTACGATTTATGAAAATTATCAAAGCTCCAACAGTGCACACACGTTAGTCACTCCAGTATCTACTCATATTGTCAAATTGTCTCCCACACACTCGGTTCGCGTTAGGCTTGCAATCTTCAGTGACCAATTATTATTTTTATCTCCGCTAACCTTCGCCGCCCGTCGGATGGGATGTTAAACCATGGTCCCAAGAGAATGGGAGTCACATCCTGTTCATCTTAAAGAGCACACTGGATGGGTTGGGTTGTTTTACCTCTGAGCGGCATTTTTTTGCACACCATGGGTTAAATAGCCAGGTCACATGGACCCCGAAGGCTCAGAGAAGGTTGAGGAAGGGGACCCACTGGAACAGCTGTTGGGAGACAGATGGTAGCCTCCCGTCAAGGCCATTCAACGTGTTCTTTAACGTGCACAGGGTATGGCTCTCCCGCACACGGGGCCACGGCTTAACGTCCCATCCGACGGACGGCGGTCTTTCCAAGCCCATCGGTGTCCTGACTGTGGGCAGGGCGGGGAATTTTGCGGAGATAAATCTCAACGCTGACACAGCTGGGACTCGAACCTGGGAACTACAGATTACGAGCCTGACGCGCTACCGACTGAGCCACCCCCACCCCGCACTGGATGGAGTTGAACGGAGGCTCCCATTTGTTCTCCAAATATCTGCCCTTACGATCCTTGTGACTTGGTCATTTAGTCCATTTAATGTCAAAACAAATACCACTCACAGATAAAACAACTCTAAGTGAACCGAAAATATTTTAATCACCGACACCCCCAGGAAATCAATTAGTTACTTAAAGTGGCTTAGTGTTATTGGTTGATTCAACTATCAATTACTTGTTAATCAGCAAAGTAATTTCATAGCAACATGATTTCATAATCCGTACCGAAGACAGCAATTATTTCTAGTATACATATATACACCGAAGAGCCAAAACATTATGACCACCTGCCATGTATGATGTTGGTCCTCCACGTGCCGCCAAAACAGCTCTTACCCGGCGAGACATGCTCACTACAAGATTTCTAAAGGTGTCTTGTGGTATCTGGAACCAACACGTTACCAACAGATACTTTAACTCTTGTAGGTTACGTGGTCGCAGATCGGATATGCTGTTCCAACACAAATCATAGATGCTCAATTGGATTGACATCTGGAGAATTTGGAGGACAGGGCAATACCTGGAAGTCTTCTTCATGTTCCGCGAACCATTCTCGAACATTCCGGGCAGTGTGGCATGGCGCATTATCCTGCTGAAAGAAGGCACTACTAGAAGGGTATACCGTTGCACATGAAAGAATGTACTTGGTCTGCAATGATGTTTAGGTAGGTGGTAGACGCATATCAATGATTGGACCCAGTTTCCCAGCAGAACTTTGCCGAAAGCATTACATTTCCTCTGCCGGCTTGTTTTCGTCCCATGATGCATCCTGGTGGCAACACTTCCTCAGGTAAACGACGCACACGTACCTGGCCGTCCACATGATGCAATAGGAAACGAGATTCATTGGACCAGACGACCTTCTTCCAATCATTCAAGGTCCAGTTTTGATGCTCGAGTGCCCATTGTAGGCGCTTTCAACGGTGAACCGAGGTTAGCATGGACACTCAGAGAGGCCTGCGGCTACGTAGCCTATTTTCAGCAGGGTTCGATGGACTGGACCAGCATTCAAATGACGGACAAGTTGCGTCACAGCATTCCTTCTGTTGGCTCGTACCATACGGGATAGCCTTCGCTCACCTCTAGCATCGATGAGCTGTGGTCAGCCCACACCTTGCCGGGGGTTCGTGGTTTTTCCCTTATCGGACCACTTTTTGAAGGTACTAACCACAACTGACCGTGAGCATCCCACGAACCTTGCCGTCTCGGAAATGCTCTGACTCAGTCGTCTGTCCATTAAAATTTGGCCTTTGTCAAACTCACTGAAGTTCGCTGCCTTTCCTATCTGAAGAACAAGAATAACACTGATTAACAGAGCTCAGTATAAGGTGTTACTTATACCGTTTCATGACCTTCACACGCGCAGTCGTTTACCTTCAGTTACTTCGATTTGCATAAAAACGCACTGGTCAAAATGTTTTGACTCTTCGGTGTATATGCTCAACTGCAGAAAAAAAATCAAGAGTAGAATTGTAAAATTTATGCCTTTCAGTTTTATAAACAAAAAAAATTTGTACCTTTTTTTGCTTCCTATTGTTTTTCGTTTATTATTTGTTGTTTTGTCGATTTGTCCATTTGAGAATTTGTCAAAACAGTTGTACCCCATATCGTTCGAAAGCGACTGACAAACGCAATGATTTATATGTGAAACGAAAGCTTGAGGCTCGGGGAGTGTCATAGGGTCAAAAAATTTACCGCCATGCTTTTTCCCCCTAACAAAGGGAAATATGAAAACAATTTATTTCGTTGTATCTCCTGAAGGCGAACGCCTAAAGTAAAGGGTTATGCATCAAATGAAGGATCGTGACATGGGAAGATCAGAGGTTACGAAAATTATACTCCCATTTCTTCACCTGCCAAGAAGGAGGAAATACATTAAGAATTATTTCTCCCTTATCTTTCGAACGCAAGGGACGAACGTAACAAGTGTACAGTCGCTCAAGAAAGTATCCGAACATTATCTGAAATGTAATCAACTGAATTCTGTAATCAACCATAATGTTCGGATACTTTTTTGAGCGACTGTATGTCAAATGAAAGCTTGTGACGTGGGGAGTGTCATGGATTACAGAAATTTACCCCCTTGCTTTCCCCCCTCTGAAAAAGGGGAAGGATGAAAGTCGTTCTTCTACTGCATCTTTCCGAATGAAGCTCATATGAGGACGGTCGTAGACTACTGCGAATTATATCCCACCAACATTCTCCCCTAATAAACAAAGGGGAAGGAATCTTCTTGGGAGTCAACCTTAACGAGTATATTTCAAATTAAAGCTTGTGAACTCTTTAATGTCATGTACTACCTCAAACACGACCCCTCCCCCCTAAAAAAAGAGGAGGAGAAATGTGGTCGATGTTTAGGAGTCATATATCAAATGAAAGTTTCTGAAGATAGGTATTTTAGTGACAAAGTAAACATTAAATAAAAGAATAAAAAATGAAAACTATTTTCCTATTTGTGCCCCAAAAAGTAGAAAATAAAAGTAAAGTATATCGATGGTGCAATCAGTCGCTGAATTCGTATTTACTTGAAAGGAAGATAGGGATCCGATTTACCGCCTGAACAAGATTGCCGGTGCCTTATCTTCCTTTCAAGTGAATATGGGTTGGGTTGTTTTACCTCTGAGCGGCACTTTTTTGCACACCATGGGCTAAATGGCCAGGTCACAAGGACCCCGAAGGCTCAGAAAAGGTTGGGGGAGGGGACCCACTGGAACAGCTGTTGGGAGACAGATGGTAGCCTACCGTCAAGGCCATCCAGCGTGTTCTTTAACGTGCACAGGGTATGGCTCTCCCGCACACGGAGCCACGGCTTAACGTCCCATCCGACGGACGGCGGTCTTTCCAAGAACATCGGTGTCCCCTACTGACAGTGGGCAGGGTGGGTAATCAAGTGAATACGAATTCAGTGGCTGATTGCACCATCGATATACTTTAGTTTTATTTTCTACATTTCTGAGAGCATATAGGAAAATACATATTTTTTTTATTTTTTTTTTTATTTTAGAAAGATTTTACTTTCTAATAGAGACTTTTTTTTCTGGAATATTTCACAAAGATGCTTTTTTATTGAAATATTCATTTCTTGGTATCAACCAACCAGATTTCTGATAGGCCTCCCATATTCTCATCTATCTGGACATTCGATTATTTGCAATTGCAGGCTGTGTGCAAATTGTGTGTGTTTAATTGTATTGCCTGCAACAACAAAGTATTGATTTATGCACTTTTGTCTTTTAACTGGTAGTTAGAGGAAAAAACAATGCTCATCACTGTCTATTTAGGCTATAGTTGGTAACTTTAGAATACATTTCACCATGCGATTCGGTAGTATTATTTTCCGTATAAAGAATGGAGTGTCAAATCTCCCTCAAAGAGTTTCTTCTCCAATCATGTCTTTATGCGCTTCAGCATGAAAGCCAATGAAAAAAAAGACGGAATGCCAGAAAATGTATCAATCCTCAATTAGTTAGGGAACTTCTACAATATGTGTTTTAAAAATCATGTTTCATCGGGTATTTCATAGTATTCAGAAATTAAAAACAGCATCTTAAAATGCCCGCTTCCGTATCCTAATGCATAATAATTTCCATTGGAAAAAAAAAAGTATTTATTTCTTGCATAACGAGTGGAACTATTTGCTGTGGCGGAGCATTATATTTTTGAATTGTTCTTGCTAGAGCTCATATTGGTGTAGCCTCTTTTCTTTGGTCGAATGCTTTCAGATTTTGCAGCTCCATTCTTTGTGTGAGAGATAGCAATTTCATGAATTTATGACTAGGTATAAATATTCGGGAAAAATACATCATTAATGCTGAATGTTATGACACAGTTCCTTGTGCTGAAGATCCGTACCTTGTTTAGTTGGGCTGGGTAGTTTTACCTCTGAGCGCCACTTTTTGCACACCAGGTCACATGGACCCCGAAGGCTCAGAGAAAGTTGGGGGGGAGGGGACCCACTGGAACAGCTGTTAGGAGACAGATGGTAGCCTCCCGTCAAGGCCATCCAGTGTGCTCTTTAACGTGCACAGGGTATGACTGTCCCGCACAAGGGGCCACGGCTTAACGTCACATCCGATGGACGTCGGCCTTTCCAAACCCATCGGTGTTCCCTACTGACCGTGTGCAGGGCGGGGAGTTTTGCAGGTACCTTGATGGTATTAGTTGGAAGATGCATTTGTGTATAAGTATTTACTTTATTGTTTTTGTGTCACATTCATTTGTTTGATAAATTTCCCTTAGATGTCTTAAGACTTACCAGCAAAATAAAATCAATTTCGTACTATTTGTTTTACATCTTAGATGCTTAATGACTTATCAGCAAAAAAAAAAAAACTTTTTTGTAAGCAAATATATCGCCTTAAAACATTTTTTCATCTTCTTTCAAAACCACGTTTTGTTTTACAAAAAAAAAAAAGAAATTATGCAAATATTGCCGCTACATAATCGATTTAACCAACCACATGTGGCATGAGAAACACGATGCTCCTCTATACAGATCAAAAATCGGCCATAGCCGTTAAGAGCCTTGCCTTCTCTTCCAGAGTCTAAAATCCCATTAATAGCAAAGCTAGAGCTGCTGCCACTTTAAAGATGGCAAGGGTTACCCACACCCAGCGAATTAGAACGAGCAGAGTTCCTCCCGACTTTCACAGATCATTAGTTGAGACGGTTGCTAGGCGACCGACCTCTACCCTCGCTCCCCCACTGACTTGACTCTGTCATTGTTGGCAATAACCAGCTAACCTCGAAAAGGAAGATCTTCCTAGCATCCACCTCTGGGGTCCACTGAGTCATTGGATGAGGCTCTGAATAATACGGTACAAGATAAAATTTCAGCATTAGCCGGTGAAATAATTCCTGAGATATCGGTAGCTGCAAAGTACTCTTAATAGTTTAAAATGATAAAAGATTTTTAATTAGAACCATATGGAATAATATAGGGCAAAGTTAGTATTTCAACATTATCAGGTGAAATAATTTCTGAGATATCGTTAGCTTAAAAGTTATTTTAAAACTTTAAAATGATAAAAGATTATTAACCAAATAATGGATGGAATAATAAAGGTACATAATGATATTTCAACATTAGCAGGTGAAATAATTCCTGAGGTATCGGTATAGTTTAAAATGATAAAAGATTTTTAATTACAAGGGACGTTATAAAAGTTCTTCACGTGTATTTGTAGGGCAAAAACCATTGCACTTACCTCAACAAGACTTTTGTTGTCCTTCAAAATATTCCCCTCCAGCACATATGCAAAGTTGCAGACGTCTACGCCTATTCTCTAAATTCCCCGCCCTGCCCACGGTCAGTAGGGGACACCGATGGGCTTGGTAAAGGCCGCCGTCCGTCGGATGGGACGTTAAGCTGTGGCCCCGTGTGTGGGAGAGCCATACCCTCTGCACGTTAAAGAACACGATGGATGAGCTTGATGGGAGGCTACCATCTGTCTCCCAACAGCTGTTCCAGTGGGTCCCCTCCCCCAACCTTCTCTGAGCCTTCGGGGTCCATGTGACCTGGCCATTTAGCCCATGGTGTGCAAAAAAGTACCTCTCAGAGGTAAAACAACCCAACAACCCAACCTACGCCTATTCTGGAACGCTTGATGGTACTACTGTTGGGGAATACTCCGCAAATCTGAATGAACACATTTTGCAAGGTTTGGCACCCTTGAAAAAGGCTTTTCAGCAAGTTCCTTTTAATTTTTTAGAAACAACCAAAAATCACATGGTGTAAGATCGGGTGAATATGCAAGATAGAATAACGAATCAACAAAAATTGCAAAATATGTCATTTTGTTGGAGAAATTGTTATTTTCTGGTATTCTAGCGGTCAGGACGCTTGGCGTGCTTCTAGGAGGTGTGATTTCGAATCCCACTGAGATGAATTAATTATTTTAAGTGTTTCTTTTGTATAGGATTTTTCCTGTGATGCTTTATTACTGAAGTTCATAGCTTGTTAAATTCTGAGGAACGAGTACAAATCTACAGACAGGTGTTAAGAACTTTTTGAATGCCGTCGGTAAATACTGGATGCAATGATACGGAACATAATAATATTTCAGCATTAACCAGTGAAAAAAGTCCTGAGGTATTGGCAGCTGAATAGTTATTTCAAATGGGTTTAAAGTGATATGGTTTTAAGTATTTCTTAATAAATGTACAAGATTATAATTGTGAATTAAACAGTACGAATACGGATCTAAAAACGGGCAAATCCCAAGAAGCTAATCATTCTCGGTTTGAAAATGAGATATATTAATCGTAGATAGGAGTTTCTTCCTAAGACCACCCAGCGTGTTTTAACACCCTGAGGGTATTTATACCACGGATCACTGCTTAAAATTTCAACTGTCGGTGGTGGTGGTGGTGGTAGTGGTAAGAGAGTTTAGGCTTATTCATTAGCAGGCAATGTTCGTTAATTGCAGTTCCCTAGTTCGAGTCGAAAATGGGTTAGGTTTGGAATTTATATCCGCTGATCCCGCACTTTGCCCTCGTTCAGAAAAGGGGCACAGATGGGCTTCTTCGAAAGGCCGCTATCCGTCGAAGAGAAAGTAAAGCCGTGGCCCCCTGCGGCAGGAGAGTCATATTTTGTGCACTTAAAGAACACACTGGATAGCCTTGACGGGAAGATTCCATCTGTCTCCTAACAGCTGTCCAGTGGGTTCCCTCCCAAACCTTTCTCTGAACCATCGAGATCCTTGTGGGCCTGGCAATTCAGTCCGTATTGTTCACAAAAGTGCAACTCAGAGATAAAACAACCCTACTTAACTCATTCATTTGACGGACGGCCTATGATTTCTCGTCTCCTGAATGGGGTAATATTTCAATACTGTCATAGATCGTTTATCCATCTTCATTTGTTAAATCACGCCGTGTGCTAGGCCTCCATTCATAATGTTTCAAAACAAGTTCTTTTCCCTATCTTCACATGGATATCCTTAATTCATCGCCGCACCTTGAATCCACAGACCTTTAAAATATGCAACACTTAAATTCTCGAACTTAGAAATTGAAATGCACCTTTAAATTTATATTACCCCCTTCCTCTGTAAACAGCTTCAGGAGAATATGTTTTCTGATTTTGGTACATCGATTCTTTATACAGTATAGTTAAAAACCAATCCCCGCATTTTAAAGGGCTACATTTTATTAAATAATAGCGTAACGAAAGTAATTTTTGCTTATTATGACGGAAAGGAGTTATCATCACATTGTGGTGAAAGAATCACGTGTAATATTTTAAATTCCAACTTTCGAAATCGCTGCGTTGATAGAGATGGATCGAACATGAGGTTCCCGAAAAGTCCCTATTTGATACCACTGAACTTCTTATTTTTGGGATAGATTAAAAACATCGCTTATTACGAAATGTTTCGCAATTTGCATGATATAAAGGAAAGGATCACTGTAGTTGTTGGGAATGGCTCAGTCGATAGCGCGTCAAACTCGTAATCTGCAGTTCCCAGGTTCGAGCTCCACATGGGTCAGCGTGGAGATCTATCTCCGCAAAACTCCCCACCGTGCTCTCGGTCAGTAGGGGATACTGATGTACTTGGAAAGGCCGCCGTCAGTCATATAGGATGCTAAGCCGTGTACCCGTGTATGGGAGCACCATATTCTGTGCACGTTGAAAAACACGATGGATGGCCTTGACGGGAGGATACCATTTGTCTCCTAACAGCTGCCCAGTGGGTCTCCTCCCCCCTCCCCCCAACCTTCTCTGAGCCCGTTGAGTCCTCGTGACCTGGCCACCTTTCAGAGGTAAAACAACCCGACACACTTCAGTTGTTTCAAATGATATACCAGATATGATGAGTTGAACATGGATGGAAGTTGAATATCACATCACCAACGACACCCTCATTAAAAACTTTTGAGAGAGCAATGAACAATAAAACAAATGAGAAGAGTAAATTTTAAGTTTTTGTTAAACGAAAAACGAAATTTTGCGAGTTTCTTGACACTTTGCACACATCATTACATTTGTTACTTAATTATTTAATAAAATATAGCACTTTAAATATGGGTATTCTTTAATAATGACCCTGTATAAAGGCACGAAGTGAATTCATACAAGATATAGGCCAGTCAATTTAAGAAAGAAAGAACAACACCGGAAACTCCCTCTCCAGTTTTTGAATGAAATTGAAAAACCCCTCTCGTGTAATGATCGTTTGTAAAGAGAAAACAAATTTGTATTTTTTAAAATTTAGTGTCCTTTACAGATGAAAATTCAAATTAATGGAAATTCGGAAAATAAGAAGAGTAATATTTTATTACACCTATCTTACTTAGTAGTTCCTATTTGGCTTACCATACATGAAGCGGTATAACCCTCCATTTCATCATCATCACCATCCTCAAGCAGCCAAGAGTTACAGAGGCCCAACCAGACTGCGCAATTTAGTTCTCCAAGCATACCTGTCCTGAGCTATATCTGTTGCATGTGGCCATTGCACACCAATTCTAACAAGGTCCTATTTGACATTGTCTGTCCACCACATCCTAGGTCTCCCCCTCGTTCTGAAGCCCTTAGGCACACTGTTCATAGCCCTATTAACCAATCTATAATTATCTATACGGGCAACATGACCAAACTAACGGAGTCTCCCTCTGCACAATATACTGCTTAAAGGGGGTTGGTCGACTCCTTTGCCTAACCTTAGCATTACTTACAAAGTTGAACCACTTAATGCCCAAGATACTGCGTAAGCATCTAGAATCAAAAGCATCAAATTTCCTGTTTTCTTGTTTACAAAGCGTCCAAGTTTCACTACCATAACTAACTCTAGAAACACACCAAACTATTACAGTCTAATTTTAGTCTTTAGGTATATACGCATATTTCTCCACACTCTACATAGATTCTTAAAAGTCCCGGCAGCAATCCCTATTCGTCTGTTAATCTCATGTTGCACATCACCAGTATCTGTTACATAGCTCCCAAGATAATTAAACTGTGACACCTGCTCAAGACTGCAACCATTCAGATTAACTGAATCACAGCCTGCCTGACCAATTTTCATCACTTTAGTTTTCTCTCTGTTTATAACCAAACCTACTCTTGTACCAGTCTCAATCAACAGCTCGAATGAAAGAGTTCATCACATCAACATCATTTGCCAAAAGGACAACATCATCAGCATAATCTAAATCAGAAATTTTCGTATCTCCAATCCATTTAAGGCCAAAATCTTTCCCTTGAAGTGAATTTCGCATAACATAATCAATAACCAAACTAAAGAGAAAAGGAGAACAAAATGCACCCTTGTCGAACACCAGAAGTAATGCTGAACCAATTGCTACAAGCCTTATCAACTCTCACACAAGACTCAGTGTTATTATAGAGGGCCTTCATTATGTTAACTAATTTGTCTGAATCAACCACAAATTATGATGATCAACAGTCAAAAGCCTTTTTGAAATCAACAAAGCTAGCAATCAAAGATTTCTGAAATTAAACGTTTCTCAAGAATCTGCCTAAGTGAAATTATCTGATCCACACATCTGATATCCTACTACATCTGAATCCACATTGCTCATCACGCAATTGTCTGCCAACCAGATTCTTAATTCTATTAAGCACAATCAATCAAAGAACTTTCCCTAGAACAGAGAGTAGACAGATTCCCCTATAGTTATCAAAAGAACTGCAATCACCTTTTTTGAAAATAGGTATAACAATAGCTCTGGTAAAATCCTTAGGAACCATGCCTTTATCATAAAAGATATTCAGAATTTCAGTCATCCAAGTGGTAACCGAAACATTCCCAGCTCTAAGCATTTCCGTGGTAATTTCATCTACCCCTGGGGATTTATGTAGTTTAAGTTTAGAAACTGCCAAAATAACTTCAGATTGTGTTATAGGGCCAACATTAAAGCCACCAATGCATCTATCATCATTGCAAACAATGGGAGTAGAACTAACCACATTGTTTAGAGCATCACTGAAATGCTCAGCCCACCTAGCCATGACAGAATCCTCCCCTTCTATAACCTTACCTTGTTTATCCTTCAATCCCTGTGTACCTGTCCGTTTTCTACCACACAAAACAATAACTATCTGGTACAGCTCTGCTGTTGTGCTGTCTAACTGCTTCCTCAGCTTTGTCAGCCAAGCCATAAAGCCTAAGATTCTTATCAGCAGCTAACTCATCCTTTACACGTTTATTAAGCACTCTGTAATGCTTTCTATTATGACCAGTAGGGTATTGATTAAGGACATTCCTGCAGTTCTTTCTTTCTGAAATAAGCTCAAGTGCCTTACACTCAAATAATTCTGTCTCCTCTGCTCTTTTTTTCCTAAAAGAGTACTGTTCGTTTCCAAAAAAGACTGTTTAAAATGGCCCCATTCTTCCTCAACTTCAGTAGCAAGCAAACCATGACTGTCATAATGACTAAGTAACCTATCATGTTAAGCTTTAGCTGTAACTGGGTCTTTCAGAGCTTCAGTATTAAAGGTAAAATTTTTAACTCTAGCGCAACACTTTTTAAGTTTAAGTTACAAGACATTTTAACAAGATAATGGTCAGATCCAATTTCAGCTCCCATATATGTCCTGGTATTCCTAACGGAACTAGCCCATTTGCTGTTAATTAATATATAATCAATCATATTCTCATGCAGTCCATCGGGTGAAACCCATGTGTACTTATGTATGTCGCGGTGTTTGTATAAGTGTTAGTTATTCTGAAACCATTGAGTTTACTTACCTGTAGGAGACGTTGCCCATTGCCATTGCAGCTACCAATACCAAAAGGGCCTATCACTCCTGCCCAAAGGTCAGAGTCAGTACCAACTTTGGCATTGAAGTCACCTAGAACAAGGGTAATATCTCCTTTCTTGACAGAATTCAAAATATCCTGAAGTTGTCTGCAAAACCTATCCTTCTTATCTTCATCGCATCCTCAGTGGGAGTATAACAGCAGATAACATTCGTCTTTAATGCTTGTCTGAAATTTTGCTGTAAGAAACCTTTCATTAATGCACTCATATCCAAGAAGAACATCACTAGCGTGTCTGCTGAGAAGCAGACCCACGTCTTTGTGATGCTTATCATCTTTCGTCCCTGAAAAGAGAAATTTAAGATTATTTTTAGGAATCTGACCTTTATCTGTCCATCTTGTCTCTTGCAGGCCGAGAATATCTAAATTATAATGGTGGAATACTTGTGTAAGGACATCAAGAGAATAAGTTCTGCGCAGAGTCCTCACATTCCAACTACCTGTGGGGAGAAAATGGTTAGTGGGATGTTTAAAGAAACTATGTTTATTGAGAGAGGGAATGCCAACAATATCAAACAGACCCCTAATCGCAGGCATGGGGCAAAGACCCGTACCCCCACCACTAAAGGCTGAAACCATCTACACTGGAAGACTTCCAATGTAGAATTTAACGATGCCAGTAGAAGAAAAGTGTTTAGGTGCCTGCGATGACCTCTGCTCAGGATTATCCACCAGCTGATAAAACATATCCTGTGAATCTATTCACCTGGGGTTGTCGACCCACAAACAGTAAGCACATCGGAAGATTTTCTCTCTACAGAAGCTCACCAGTGCAGCAAATTCAGGATTCATAATCAAGCTCAGAGCCTTATTTAAGTCCAGTCCGGTAGGTTTATATGGTCAGCACCATAACCCTATGTGGTTGACCATTAACTCTGAGGGATACCTTTATTCATACAGTGGAGTAAGTGATCAGGGCACAAGTGTTTCAATGGATCAGAGAAATTGGGGAAGTAGATTAACTGGACAGTTGTTAGGAGACAGATAACGAACGTTCCTGGATGATGCGCCTGAAATGTATACTCAACTCGCTAAAGGCAAGTGTTTTACATCGGGAATGTGCCGGTGTAAAAGAAATTGTGCTTCATCGCATTCAATTTCCGAATATATAAATAGCATTTTCAATTGGTCACTTCCATAAGACCGTCCCGTGGTTGAGTGGTTAGCACGCTTGACTGCTGATGATTAACGAGTCCTGGTGTTTTAGTGCAATTAAGGAGAGTTGGTAAAATTCTAAGTGGCACGGCAAATTCAAGGAAGATGCAAAAATTTGGATTTCTTTTCTGTAAAATTACGTAGAGTTGGCAAAATCTAGGGGAAGTGGCAAAATCGACGCAACTTCGCACAATCTTGGGCACTTGGTAAAAATACAGCTGAGTTGTGAATTAAAAAAAATTTAAAACTACCTCTCATCCTATATGGCCCGTAAAAGCAGAAATAAACCTAAAGCATATCGAAGGTGCAATGAGTTCAAAGGAAGATAGGGCGCTGGCAATCTTGTTGTGTATGTAAATCGGCACCCTAACTTCCTTTGATGTGAATAAGAACTCAGTGACTGATTGCACCATCGATATGCTTTAGGTTTATTTTCTACTTTTAGGGCCGTATAGGAAGATAGGTCTTTTTAAAATTTTTTAATTTATTTTTATTTTTGTCACTAAAAACACCTATCTTCAAAAACTTTCATTTGGTATTTGACTCGTAATCATCGACCACATATTTCCTCCCTTTTGAAGTCATGTTGTTTGAACTAGCCTCTGACATTGTAGACGTCACAAGCTTTTTTTGAGATATTCGTTAAAGGCGAACTCTGCGAAAATCCCCTCCCCGTTTTCATCAGGGGGGAATAGCGAGAACAAAATCGTAATAGTTTATGAGGTTCATTATATGAGCTTTCATTTGTCACCTAACTCGTAACTGTAGGCCCTCGCATTCGCAAGATATAGTAGAACAACTTTCACAGTTCCCATTTTTAGGGGATGACCAATACCAAAGGGGTCTATCACTCCTGCCCAAAGGTCGGGGAGGGTCAATTTTTTATAGCCTACGACACTCACTGCATCACAAAAGGGGCGGGGGTGGCTCAGTCGGTAGCGCGCCAGGCTCGTAATCTATAGTTCCCAGGTTCGAGTCCCAGCTGTGTCAGCGTTGAGATTTATCTCCGCAAAATTCCCCGCCCTGCCCACGGTCAGTAGGGGACACCGATGGGCTTGGAAAGTCCGCCGTCCGTCGGATGGGACGTTAAGCCGTGGCCCCGTGTGCGGGAGAGCCATACCCTGTGCACGTTAAAGAACACGCTGGATGGCCTTGACGGGAGGCTACCATCTGTCTCCCAACAGCTGTTCCAGTGGGTCCCCTCCCCCAACCTTCTCTGAGCCTTCGGGATCCTTGTGACCTGGCCATTTAGCCCATGGTGTGCAAAAAAGTGCCGCTCAGAGGTAAAACAACCCAACCCAACGCATCACAAGCTTTCATTCGAAACATAACTTGTTACTTTCTGCACTCGCGTTAAGAGACATAGGGGAACACTCATTTTCATATCCCCCCTTTTTTTTAGAGGTGGAGAAAGCATGGGGAACATTCGATGCGTCAGAAGCTTTCATTTGACATATAATTTGTTACTTTCAACACTTGTGTTCTAGAGATATAGGGGGACAATCGTTTTTATATTTACCCCTCCCTTTTCAGGGGTTGTACGAAAGCAGAGGATTCAATTTTTAATAGCGTTAAAAGCTTTCGTCGTAGCGTCAGAAGCGTTCGTTTGACATAGCTTATTATTTTCCGCTTTCTTATTCAGGAGATAGAAAGGGACAATCATTTTCATATTTTCCCCGTTTTTAGGAGGGGGGGGATTGGGTTGGGTTGTTTTACCTCTGAGCGGCACTTTTTTGCACACCATGGGCTAAATGGCCAGGTCACATGGACCCCGAAGACTCAGAGAAGGTTGGGGGAGGGGACCCACTGGAACAGCTGTTGGGAGACAGATGGTAGCCTCCCGTCAAGGCCATCCAGCGTGTTCTTTAACGTGCACATGGTATGGCTCTCCCGCACACTGGGCCACGGCGTAACGTCCCATCCGACGGACGGCGGCCTTTTCAAGCCCATCGGTGTCCCCTACTGACCGTGGGCAGGGCGGAGAATTTTGCGGAGATAAATCTCAACGCTGACCCAGCTGGGACTCGAACCTGGGAACTACAGATTACGAGCCTGGTGCACTACCGACTGAGCCACCCCCGCCCCTAGGGGGGGGGGGAAGCATGAATGTCAAAACCCCGCATCAGAAACATTCATTTGATGTATGGCTTGTTGCTTTCGACACTCAATTCTGGAGATATAGCGGAAGAATTTTTTTTCATATTTCCACTGGCAAAATTTGAAGCCACCTGGGAAAATGTAAGTGAGTTGCGAAAAATGGGAGTGGTTTTGTGAAATTAAGTATACTTTGTACAATCGAGAAAACTTGACAAATTGACAAATGTCAAAGCCAAAAGCAATATGAAAAAAGGTAGAATTGGAATTGATTTTGTGAAATGAAGTAGAGTTGGCGCAATCGAGGAAACTTGGCAGAATCTAGTGCAGATGAAAAAATTCGAAGCAATTTGGTAAGATAAAGGTCAGTTGCGAAAATTGGGATTGGTTTTGTGAAATCAGGAGAATTAGCCAAATGTAGAACATTTGGCACAAACTTTTGGATTTGGCAAAATTTGAAGTCACTTGGTGAAATACAAGTTACGTGTAACAAATTGGTTTGGTTTTGTGAAATGAAATAGCGTTCGTACAATCTAGGAAACTTGGCAAAATCGTGTGGAGTTGGTAAAATTCGAGAGGTAAAAAAAGGAAATAGGAATCGAGTCACGTGTCAAAATCCGAAATCGATGGAAACTGTCAATTCTTCCCCCCCCCCCTCACAGAGACAGAGAACGTAATTCTGGGCACGTCAGTAATAGGAACATAATTAAATTTATGTAAAGTACTTATTTTCTCAGTTGGCAAAATTCGATTTTGAGTTCGAAAAATTTGTTTCTGTCTTCAACTAGGCCTTCGCTATATCCTTGATGTTTTTTTTTTATTTCAGATTTATAATGAAAATTGGGAATTTAAATTATGGCTCAGTCCGAGCTAGTGCAATAGAAACTAATCTCTGACAGGTACCGCAAGTTGAAAGTATTTATATTAATAAATCAATTAAATTAATTTTGAATTCTAGCCTTCCTAGGTGCATTAGTTACATTCTTTTTTATTCGTAAGATTAATCAATAAGTATGACACCAAGATGTAAAATGAAAGCGAAGCATGATATACTTCAAAACGTCAGATGCAGGGAATTGCCAAAAAATATCCGTGTATTAAGTGCAGTGAATTTGTTCAGTGTGGCGAACGTGAGGATGAATAATGAAGCATAGTTGAGTTTTATGATCGTCAAACAAAACGGTAGAAAACATTTAAAGTTTGCTGTAACTTAGATATATCATAAAAAATGTTAAGGTGTTAAGGAAGTTAACCGATTTCTGACTATTTTAATCCATCCTGCCCTTGATCAGAAAGGGGATATGTATGGTGTAATCGAATAAGGAAGGCCGTCGTATGTCAAAAGTAACGCTGAACCGTGCCCTTTTGTGCAAAAATACGTATCTTGATTTTTATCTGTGATTATTAAAATAAAACAATGGTTATAAACAGTTTATAATTCACAGCAAAACACCAAAGCACAGTGAGTTGGGTTGGGTTGTTTTACATCTGAGCGGCACTTGTTTGCACACTATAGGCTAAATGGCCAGGTCACAAGGACCCCGAAGGCTCAGAGAAGGTTGGAGGAGGGGACCCACTGGAAGAGCTGTTGGGGCAGATGGTAGCCTCCCGTCAAGGCCATCCAGCGTGTTCTTTAACGTGCGAAGGGTATGGCTCTCCAAGCCCATCGGTGTCCCCTACTGACCGTGGGCAAGCTTTCGTTTGACTCATAGTTTGCTACTGACCTTTGGTGGTATATGACTCGTAACATCGACCATCTTGGTATATGACTCGTAACATCGACCATCTTGGTATATGACTCGTAACATCGACCATGGAAATGGATCTATTCCTAGGTGTGCTGCAATGTGTACAAAATTAATATAAAATGCGACACCTAATACTCCCCCCATTTAGACATTTCTGCGTATGCCACTGGGTTCCATTTTATATTTTTTTCAGTTTTGTCTTCGAATTTTGCAAATCTTTTCCACTGGTTTTTGAAGGAGTAAACGGTGTAAAAACCAACCATAGAGTCTACTCATGTAAGAATAAGTAATAACTTTCAAATGACCAGACATTCAAATGTTTTCGTGTTGCTAGGTTTATACAAAGCGACTATGAGCAGCAGCGTAACTTATTTTAAGTCACTAATTCTGTGCATGCCATCAGAATGTCCAATCATTGGCCTTGAGTTGAGTTGTTTTTTACCTCTGAGAGCACCTTTTATGCACACACTGGAATAAATGGCCAGGTCATAAGGACTCCAAAGGTTCAGGGAAAATTGGGAGAAGGAGACCCACTGGACAGCTGTTAGAGACAAATGGTAGTCTCGCTAAAAGGCCATGCAGAGTATTCTTTGACGCACATTATAAGACTCTCTCTCCTTACACGGAACCATGGCTTAGAGTCCTATCAGACGGAGATAAACCTAAGTTAATCTCCAACTCGCGCAACTGAGAACCCAACTGTCACAGTTGGGCTCTCAGTTGCACGAGTTTTGAGAGCGACTGTGCCAACTGGCACAGTCGCTCTCAACCTGCGACTACAGATTATTCATCTGGTCCAACATATTAGCAGGATATGATTTCAAAATAAATTTCGACTGTTCGATGAAAGAGGGGAAATGACATGCACTCCCTCCTCCCGTATGCTCTACTCTATGGGGATTTAGAAGACGTTCACAAAGTAAGCGATAAATCGAATTTTTCTGCACTTAAAATCGCGAAAGAAATAATGAGGTAACAAATTTCTCTACAAATAAAATAAAATGTTATAACACCCCAAGCAGCATGATTTATTTTTTAAAGTTCGTTTTCCTGTAAAATAAGCAAAACTTCAAAGTCAGAAAATCCCAGAGTTCAAAACAACCTATAAAATGAAACAATAATAGTTGAAAACGATTTTGCAATACAGCTTTAAATCTTGTGGGAACGTAATTTGCCAAATAATATTGCGGAATTCTTTACTGAACTTTTTTGCGAGAAGGTTTCATGCTGCGAAATGTTGACGATTTTTCTTGAAGTACAGTCTTCTTGAAATTCAGAACAATTTTTTTTTGGCTTTTTAATGAGACGTATAAAATATCCACGTCATAAGAAGTCTGATAAACTTGGGAATACTGTACAGATCGTGATAGAGTTCGCATCGTCCAAATGCTTTATAGCTCCCTTAGAAAGTCGTCGTCTTCTGATATAGAAGCAGTGAGAACGAAGAGAACGAAAAATATGTTTTAAAGCCTTTAGAAAATTGCAAATGGCTTTCATTAAAATAACATATTTTTCTTTAAAATGTAAACGATATTATTAAATTTAAATAACATACATCCCTTAGGCTATTGGTTCACAAATAATACACAGCTGTAAACGATTTTGCTTCTTTTATTTCTTATTTTCCATACGTTTATATCACTTTTGGAAGCCAAAAAAGTATAAATTCATATAAAAGAAAGTCAAATAAGAATATAAATGAATATATTTTCACTATTTATTTAAATTCATGACAATAAATTGTTTATTATGTGTGCATTTTATAGCTTTTAAATAACTTAGAATATAATACGAAATTGGGGTACAGTCGCTCAAAAAAGTATCCGAACACTATGGTTGATTGCAAAATTCAGAAAAAATATCTGGCATTAATTTTTTTTAGAAATTAGTCATCTGGCAACCTTCGTGTCACGTGACACGTGACACGAAGGTTGCCAGATGACTAATTTCTAAAAAAATCAATGCCAGATATTTTTTCTGAATTTTGCAATCAACCATAGTGTTCGGATACTTTTTTGAGCGACTGTACGAACCAATCGTGTGTTAACGCTTTGGTGAATATTGGGCGATAATAACTGAATCATGCGATTTATTTGTATATTTTCTAAGGACCGGTATACACCTATCCCTAGATTTACACTGAAGATAGGTTCCGCACAAAACCGTGTAAATCGAAATCCGTATAATCGAAATCAAAACCGTGTAAATCGAAACTGAATTATGCACATTTTAGTGTTTTTTTTCGTTTTGCACGGTTTTACGTAACAAAATCCAAGATTTCGATTTACACGGTTTTGTGCGGAACTTATCTTCAGTGTAAATCGAGGGATAGGTGTATTTTTCCCAAGGAACGGCACCGGGCTGCAGATCACATTTTGGGAAACGATGCCTTAAGTTCCTCATGTGTTCCTTGTCTACAGGACTTTTCCTGTGATAATTTATTACTGAATAGTACGTGGCCGAGTGGTTAGCACGCTTGGCTACTGATCGAAGGGACCTGGGTTCGAACCCCCGATTTAGGCATGGATGTGTGTGTCATTTATCTGTTGAGGTCCTGCCATCCTCTCAGATCTCCTACTATGGCATATAAACTGACAGGCTCCTGTCAGACCTCTGTGGCAAGCAGCTGCTTGAGGGTGTATTTATTATTTATTTATTATAAATCACCAGTAATGATTCATTCTTTGGACGTAAAACCAAGGATGGGGACTTTTATATGATATTTTGAATGACACAAAGAAAGAGAGAAAACTAGAAATTCCCCCCAGAACTTTAAAAACAACGATATATTTTGATTATGTATTGAAGTTTACAAAATATCATATAATAACCACTATCTTTGGTTTTACGTAGAAAGAATAAATCATTGCTGCTGATTTATATTAGGAAATATCAAACTGAAGTTTTGCATTTTATATCTTAAATTGTCACATGTTTTTCACACATTACTAGCATTCTTTCATAATCATGCTTTTGATTAAATATAATTCCTGTGCGCTATCTCCTCCCTGCAAAAAGTCCCTCACTCCCAATAGTTTATACATCTCTGGTTTATAACGCTGTACATAAGGATTGGATTGTTTTACCTCTGAGAGGCACTTTTTTGCACACCATGGGCTAAATGGCCAGGTCACAAGGACCCCGAAGGCTCAGAGAAGGTTGGGGGAGGGGACCCACTGGAACAGCTGTTGGGAGATATATGGTAGCCTCCCGTCAAGGCCATCCAGCGTGTTCTTTAACGTGCACAGGGTATGGCTCTCCCGCACATGGGGCCACGGCTTAACGTCCCATCCGACGGACGGCGGCCTTTTCAAGCCCATCGGTGTCCCCTACTGACCTAGGGCAGGGCGGGGAAATTTTGCGGAGATAAATTTCAACGCTGACCCAGCTGGGACTCGAACCTGGGAACTACAGATTACGAGCCTGGCGCGCTACCGACTGAGCCACCCCCGCCCCACTGTACATAAGGAATAAATCCTTAAAAAAATAAAATATCACCAACTTAACGGAATTATAACAGTATTTTAGAATAGTATTTATATCATCAAATATGAAATTCCAGATTTTTAATTTCAGTTTATATCTTCTATTCCCTATGGATAATTGTAGATTGGCGAATAGGGTTATGAATAGGGTGCCCAAAGGCCTCAGAAAGAGGGGGAGACCTAGGTTGCGGTGGGCAGACAATGTCAAAAAAGACCTTGTTAGAATTGGTGTGCAGTGGCCGGATGCAGCAGATGTAGCTCAGGACAGACATGCTTGGAGAACTAAATTGCACGGTCTGGTTGGACCTCCGTAGCCCATGGCTGCTTGAGAATGATGATGATGATGATGATTGCTAATCGACTTCATTTTGAGAAAGAAGTCTACCTTCTGTTCAATTCATCCTCCAGTTACAGTATTGAAGAAAAAGCCTTTTTTAATAACTGGGGATTTTATGCAAAAATGTATTGAATTTGCAAAATCGTATTTATATATGTTTCCAGTGAGTGTTTCAGTATATTTTTCCATGTAGTATTTCCAGTATTAAAAGGCCTGTGCAATACTTGCGTCCCTGAAAATTTTTCAAAAGAATGACTTCCTTTATTCAACGTAATAAGTATTACTCAATGAGCAATAAAATTTTAGCTTGTGATCATTTTTTTAATATATATATATATCTGTATAATGTTATATAGAGCCGCCATTGAAATGCGACGCGGAATTAGAGCCATTTTACAGTTTAAAGACTTCATAAAGAAGAGTATCTAACTTGCATGATAACAGTTCTGCTTTTGGTGTGAGTGTGCATTGCGCATTCTTTAGGAATATTTAAAAATATATTTATTCTTAGGGAACTCGTTGATCTTACAAAAGAATTTTAATTTAAAGAGCATTCAACTTCAATGCCTGAAGCAGATTGCCTCATCATTACCTGAGAACCAGTTTCAAACTTAACGAAACCACTGAAGTAGTGTTTGTATGACTCTTAATGCTATGTGTGTAATTGCTTTGTAATTTATACGGTTCATGCAACAACAACAAATGCACACGGATTGTATTTAAAGTTTGGAGTCGCTTTCAAGTGCAGAAGAATACTTTAAGAACACTTTGAACTCTTCGCTGTGCAAAGCAAGTCCAGTTAAAAGATTGTCTCTTGAAACACGTTACGCGTAATTGGAATCTACCAGCAGTTGAAAGAGGGCCACAAGGGATATCTTTGGGAACTCGCTAACAGCTAAAGTGCAACTAAACGGCGCAGCCTATTAACAGTGTCCGATAGAAACGACCTGACTAAACCAGGCTCTTTCATAAAGGCAGTTATGTCAACTGTACGTGGCATCAAGCACGGCTTCGGTAGCATTGTTCCATGCTGCCTTGATTCAACGCGAAACCTGCTGTAATAGAGTAGGTGTCAACGAATGCAACTAGATCGAAAATGAATGACTAAACACATGTCCTCCCTCTGTGGAGGGTTTTTTTTTCTGTTTAACCGCATTATTTAAATTTCTGTTGCTGGGGATTTAGCGATACAACGACAATGATGGAGGAAGCAGACTTTGAAAATTAAGACACACGAAGTTTTATTATTCATGTTAAATAGGTTCCTTAACGTTATATTTGAAGTGTAGAGAACGTGTTTTAACGTGACACAATGCAAATATCTATGTCATTTGAAGGCAATATCATCTCAGATTCAGGGCGGGGGTGGCTCAGTCGGTAGCGCGTCAGGCTCGTAATCTGTAGTTCCCAGGTTCGAGTCCCAGCTGGGTCAGCGTTGAGATTTATCTCCGCAAAATTTCCCCGCCTTGCCCACGGTCAGTAGAGGACACCGATGGGCTTGAAAAGGCCGCCGTCCGTCGGATGGGACGTTAAGCCGTGGTCCCGTGTGCGGGAGAGCCATACCCTGCGCACGTTAAAGAACACGCTGGATATCCTTGACGGGAGGCTACCATCTGTCTCCCAACAGCTGTTCCAGTGGGTCCCCAACCTTCTCTGAGCCTTCGGGGTCCTTGTGACCTGGCCATTTAGCCCATGGTGTGCAAAAAAGTGTCGCTCAGAGGTAAAACAACCCAACCCATCTCAGATTATCAACAGAATCCTAAAGATGATCGCAAAGTATGCAACAATTATATTCAATTAAATGAGTAACAAAGTTTTTGATGTTTTTTAGTCTGTTCAAAGGTAAGAAATTACTTTAAATAAAAAGGAAAAATAACTTTTTTTTTAACATCATAATTTTAACACCCAATTCCGAAACAAATGCCAACTCTTGTTACTGCATAATGAAAATGACTGAATATTCTATTATGTACCACGGGATTGCTGTTTACTAGTTCAGAATTAACGTCGACATGGTCAATTCTTCAACTGAAGCGCTTTCCACCTCTACCCTGTTAGTGCCAAATACCAAAAAAATTCTGTTTTATTATCGTCCACTTTACATTTAATTTTCTGTAGAGCACAATAAAAATCGAATCCTAGCTACAGTGCGAATGTTTTTACTATCTTTCCTTTGATATAGTACTTCAATCACAGATCTTTCCTCTGGACTCTTGCTTCCTTCACCGTTCTTTACTCTGAAAATCGTGATTCCGATGGAGTTGTTCTGAAATCCGACTTCTTTTAGAAGTCTTTCTTCTGAACTCCTGCTTCCCTTAGTTCTTTTTTCTGAGCTCCTCCTTCCCTTAGAAGTCTTTTTCTGAACTCCTGCTTCCCTTAGAAGTCTTTCTTCTGAAATCCTATTCCCTTAGAAGTCTTTCTTTGAAATCCTGCTTCCTTCTAAGGGTCTTTCTTCCGAAATCCTATTCCCTTAAAAGTCTTTCTTTTGAAATCCAGCTTCCCTTAGAAGTCTTTCTTCTGTAATGCTGCTTCTCTTAAAAGCATTTCTTTTGAAATCCGGCTTCCCTTAGAAGTATTTCTTCTGAACTCCTGCTTCTCTTAAAAGTCTTTCTTTTGAAATCCTGCTTCCCTTAGAAGTCTTTCTTCTGAAATCTTGCTTCTATTAGAAGTCTTTCTTCTGAAATCCTGCTTCCCTTAGAAGTCTTTCTTCCGGAATCCTGCTTTTTTAGAAGTCTTCCTTCTGAAATCCTGCTTCTCTTAGAAGTCTTTCTTCTGAAATCCCGCTTCTTTCAGAAATCTTTCTTCTGAATTCCTGCTTTCCTTAGAAGTCTTTCTTTTGAAATCCTGCTTCCCCTAGAAATCTTTTTCCTGAAATCCTGTTTCCCTTAGAGGCTTAATGTCCCATCCAAAGGACGGCGGCTTCCTCAAATCTTTCTGTGCCCTTTCTCACCAAGGGCAGGTGAGGGTGGTTGAAGATAAATCTCAAAGCAGATACTATTGGGACTCGAATCTGAGACTTGGAGTTTATGGGGCGGGGGTGGCTTAGTCGGTAGAGCGCTAGGCTCGTAATCTGTAGTTTCAGGTTCGAGTCCCGCCTGGGCCAGCGTTCAGATTTATCTCCGAAAAACTCCTCAACTTGCCCTTGTTCAGTAGGGCACAACGATAGGCTTGGAAAGGTCGCCGTCCGTTGGATGGGATGTTAAGCCATGGCCCCTTGTGCGGGAGAGCCATATCTTGTGCACGTTATAACGTTATAGAACACATCGGATGGTCGTGACGGGAGGCTTGCCATCAGTCTCCCAACAGCTATCCAGTGGGTCCCCTCCCCCTAACCATCTCTGAGCCCTTGTAATCCTAGTGACATGACCATTTAGCCCATAGTGTGCAAAAAGGCGCCCTCAGAGGGTAAACAACCAAAAACTGGAGTTTATGAGACTGGCTGATTACCTACTGAGTCCTTTTTTTCTCATTAGCGCTGAATACTTTGTCTAGTTGTAAATAAAGAAATGCAAATGAATTTCCATTTAAGGGCTCTCCATTTACTTCTGTATATTTTTCGGGCGTTTGCAGATGCGTTCGTTCACATAAAGAGAAAGCTCATCAGTAACAAGCATCATTTGGTTGCAGCAGCATTCTCACAGAAACCAAGGACACCCTTTCTGGACCATATCGCTCTCTCACAACAGCATTGCTGGGCGGTATCCATTTCAAGATGCCGTGAATTAATTATGGCAGTTTGCCATCGAACTGGTAGTGCCTGTAAAGAGTACTGCCGTCGGTTGTAATTCCATTTCGAAAAGACATTAATTGTGGACCGGAGATTAGTGAATAATTCAAGTGACTCGACGATGGAGATTTGTCTTTCTGCTTCCTGTTGGTTTAAGAAACTGAGAAAGTGAATTGTGTCTATGATGATCAATTGGCGATCTCGTGGGATATATCCGGAGAGACAGTGTCATCTTCTCTTTAATACTAAGATGTTGTCGTCGGAATAGGTGACGACCTCACTCAGTTAAAGTTTAGCAAATGGCATCAACGAAGGAAGGAAAGAATTAAAGATTGCTTATGTAAAATGCAAGTTAAATTTGTAGTGGGTGAAGGAAATAATTAATTAAAGAATGTGATGAGGCATGTAATGGAATGATTGTATCAATGGAAGATTTGGTAATTAATTTAGTGAAAATATGAATTAATGAGGGAATAGGACTGAATAAACGAATTAATGACGGAATATGAATAATTTGACGAATTAATAAATTAATAACAAAAAGATGAGAATAAATACGTGATTTCATGAAAGAATAAGAATAAATAGATGAAGTAATGAAAGAATGAGAAGTAATATCTGAATTAATAAAGGAATGAGAATAAATAACTGAATTGACGAAGGAATTAAAGTAAATAAAGGAAATAATGTAGTGAAAAGTTGAAATAAATGAATTAATGAAGAGATAGAATAAGAATGACAAGATGAAATAATGCAGGAATGAGGTTAAATGAATGAGCTAATGAAGGAATAGGAATAAATAGCTGAATTAATAAAGGAATAAGAATAAATAAGTGAATTCATGAAGGAATCAGAGCAAGTAGATGAAGTTATGAAAGGATGAGGATAGCTGAATTAATGAAATAATAATGTTTAATAAATGGAGAAGTATCGAATAAAAATGGTTTGACAAAATAATGAAAAAAATGATTGAAAGAATGAGAATAAATAATTGAATTAATGAAGGAATGAAAATATATAAATGAAACAATACAGGGAACAGATTAAACAAATGAATAAATGAATTAATAAAAGGTGAGAATAAATAAATTAATTCATGAAGGGAAACGAATAAAATGATGAAGTAATATAAGAATGAGACGTAGTATCTGAATTAATTAAGGAACGAGAATAAATACTAAAAGGGCGAGAATAGGATAATTCACGAAAGAATGGAAAATAAAATAGATGAAATAATGAAAGAATCAAAAGTAATATCTAAATTATTAAAGGAATAAGATTTAATAAATGAATTAACGAAGTAATCGGAATAAGTAAATTAATTAATGGAGGAATGCACATTAATATGAAAATTAATGGAGAAACATTAACAAATTAATTAAGAAATGAAAGAATGAGAATAAATAAATGAATTAATGAAGGAATTATACTAAATAAATAATCCAGTTATGGGATTGTAAGAAATAAAAAAAATGATTGATTGATTAATTAGTGAAGGAATGTAAAGATTAAATGTCTGAATAAAAATGAGAATAAATAAACGAAGAAATGAATAAAAGGGAATACATAAGTGAATGAAAGTAGGAATGAGACTGAATAAGCAAATGGAGGAGAGAGTAAGAATAAATGCATCAATTAGAAAAGGACTTGGGAATTCTAGAAAGTTTGATCAAGTTATGTCTATGAAAGACACCTAGTCAAAAAGAATTGTAAAATTTATGTGTTATGCAATGGAAAGCTTAATTGGTTAATATGCAGCATCTAATATAAATATATATTTTTCGCGTTCAAATCTGATTGAAATTAAATACTTCAATCAAGCATATATCTAGATTTCATAGCAATATTATTGATATTTAGAAAAAAGGTTGATATTGTTTGATTTTACGATTGTTATTGATATTATTATAAATATTATGATTTTTGAAATATTATTGATATCAAATTTTTTATTGATATTTATTAAAAGTAAATTATATTTAAAAAATAATGAAAAGTAAAAGTATTTTTTGATATTTAGTAAAAGTGTGTAAAAGAAAAATTTAACAAGAGCTATACGAATCTGCATCATAACTAAAACTCAAATGATTAGTGTTTCATACCATTTAATAAAATAAGTACATTTTAGAAGCTTCATCGAATAATTCTTATAGCGTTGGCATTGATGCTGTTAAAAATTCTAGAATCGTTAACTATTGATTGAAAATATTTGAAATTCAACATTTAGAATGACTTCATTTCGATCCCTAATTTCTCTTCAGTGACATTTTACTACAAATATCTTATTATTCCCTGTCTTCTATTGCTTTTTATTTTCTCATTTCTCAGTTAGTTTATTTCTGATCTTGTCTTTAGTCATCTGTGTCTTTAGTTTATTTGTGTTTGACCAAACGGTGTTAAACAAATATCTTCCAAACAAGTTGACCTGTCCCAACGAATCGTGTAAAATGAAAGCGTGTGGCGCAGAAAGTCTCTTAAGCTATAAAACATTTACTACCCCTACTGATTTCTTCCCCTCTAAAAATTAGAGAAGGTGAAATTAATTCTTCTACTTATCTTCCCCTCGTGAGATGCCCCCAATTACGACTTAATTGTCAAATGAAAGCTTCTGAAATGGGAAATGTTGTAGGCTACCTCGAGTTTATTCCCCCACTATTCTTCTCCTAAAAAAGGGGACGGAGTTTTCACGCGACTTCGATACCAACAAGCTATTATTTTAAATTGAAGTTGGGACATTTACAATGTTTTGTCCTACCGCAAATCACGATCTCTCCAACCGAGCAAAACTCCCCGCCCTACCCACGGTCAGTAGGGGACACCGATGGGATTGGAAAGGCCGCCGTCTATCGGATGGGATGATAAGTCGTGGCCCCGTGTGCGGAAGAATTTTGGTTGTTTGGATTGTTTTACCTCTGAGCGGCACTTTTTTGCACACCATGGGCTAAATGGCCAGTTCACATGGACCCCGAAGGCTCAGAGAATGTTGGGGGAGGGGACCCACTGGAACATCTGTTGGGAGACAGATGGTAGCCTCCCGTCAAGGCCATCCAGCGTGTTCTTTAACGTGCACAGGGTATGGTTCTCCCGCACACGGGGCCACGGCTTAACGTGGCCCCGTGTGCGGGCCACGTTAAGCCGTGGCCCCGTGTGCGGGACGGACGGCGGCCTTTCCAAGCCCATCGGTGTTTTTCCAAGCCCATCGGCCCTACTGACCGTCGGCAGGGCGGGGAATTGTGCGGGAGAACCATACCCTGCGCACGTTAAATAACACGCTGGATGGCCTTGACGGGAGGTTATCATCTATCTCCCAACAGCTGTTCCAGTGGGTCTCCTTCCCCAACCTTCTCTGAGCCTTCGTTGTCCTTGTGACCTGTTCATTTAGCCCATGGTGGGCAAAAAAAGTACCGCTCAAAGGTAAAACATCCCAACCCAACTCGAATCGAAAGAGGGGATGAAAACGTGGTTAGATATTTAGGAGTTTCAATAGTAATGCAACGGTTCCGAAGATAGGTGTTTTTAGAGACAAAGTAAAAATTATAATTTCTTTTTTGAAAACACTTATCATCCTCGTCCTAAAATGTGAAAAGCAAACTAACTGAAACACGCTGATAGTGAACTCGCTTACTGAATTCATATTCATTTCAAAGAAATTTAGAACCGGCAAATTCGTATTCCTTTAAAGTGAATACGAATCCAGCGAGTGAGTTCCTTTTTTTTTTTTCACGTTTTAAGGATTGGGTTGTTTTACTTCTGAGCGGCACTTTTTTGCACACCATGGGCTAAATAGCCAGGTCACATGGACCCCGAAGGCTCAGAGAAGGTTGGGGGAGGGGACCCACTGGAACAGCTGTTGGGAGACAGATGGTAACCTCCCGTCAAGGCCATCCAGCGTGTTCTTTAACGTGCACAGGGTATGGCTCTCTCCCGCACACGGGGCCACGGCTTAACGTCCCATTCGACGGACGGCGGCCTATCCAAGCCCATCGGTGTCCCCTACTGACCGTGGGCAGGGCGGGGAATTTTTGTGGAGATAAATCTCAACGCTGACCCAGCTGGGACTCGAACCTGGGAACTACAGATTACGAGCCTGGCGCGCTACCGACTGAGCCACACCCGCCCCACGTTTTAAGGAGAGGAAGATAATCTTTTTTTAATTGGTTTTAAATTATATTGTTTTAAGAAGTTATGGAGCATCGAATTTAGCTTTCTATTGGCGAAAAATGAAAATCTTATTTGTTTTCTGAGAAGTATATTGCCTTTATGCGGACGATGATGATAATAAAAAAAGTTATTGATATTTTAATAAAACCCCGAACAAAAAAGTGAGAGCGTTTTCTGCGCATTAAATCATTTAAAGTATTAACTTCGTAAAAAATTCGTTAAATGTTTTAAGATTCGTAGAAAGTGTAATATTCAAAAGCAGCGATTTAAATTTATGTGGATCTTTTTCTTTGAGATAATGCAAACAACTGTTTTCAATAAAAAATTTCTGTTTAGTTTCAATGTGGTATTCATAAAATGTATAAGGTTAAACATATACTCCATGCAAAATCTGGCGATCAAATTATTTTTTCATGAAAACGTTTTATGAACAAAAAATTCGCTCAGAGTTAAAATAACCTAACTCAACCCAGTCAGCTAGCTCGTCAATAGCGTAGACTGATATTCATAATTTAGAGTGCCCATTTTTGCCTGTATTGAACTTTTCTCTATCATTCATCTTTCAACCCTCACTGAAACAGGAAACACCGATGGGCTTGCAAAGACAGCAGCTCATCGGATGAGACTTTCTGTCTTCGTTTGTAAGAGAACCAGATTCTGTGTACTTTAAAAATCACTCGTTTCAGGGTTCGGACCACTTGGAGTAAACTCTGAATCCCGACGGACCAGAAATCGGTACTCTTATCTGTCGATCGTGGTGAGAAAGGCCAATAAAATAATACTAGTTTTGAACTTGTTGGCAATCGGCAACTCTCAACCAACGATAATCGCACTTGGCAAAGTTTTCGCTGACTATTTCGTCCCGCATTTTAAAAATTAACAAAATTAAAATTCAGTTTCAGTTCTGAAGCTATTCTTATGAAAATCTTAGTTGGCCTGATAAAATATCTCTGCAAGCTATAGTTTCCCCATCACTACTAGCGATAGTTTCCTGAAGACTTCCATCTCTTGTCTTAAGTGATTGCCTAGTAGATCCTATTTTCCATCTATCTCTTAGTCATTGGAGGTACTTGTGACTCAGTGACTTAACAGTTTCCATTCCCAAAAACTTTGGGTTGGGTTGGGTTGTTTTACCTCTGAGCGGCACTTTTTTGCACACCATGGGCTAAATGGCCAGGTCACAAGGACCCCGAAGGCTCAGAGAAGGTTGGGGGAGGGGACCCACTGGAACAGCTGTTGGGAGACAGATGGTAGCCTCCCGTCAAGGCCATCCAGCGTGTTCTTTAACGTGCACAGGGTATGGCTCTCCCGCACACGGGGCCACGGCTTAACGTCCCATCCGACGGACGGCGGCCTTTCCAAGCGCATTGGTGTTCCCTACTGACCGTGGGCAGGGCGGGGAATTTTGCGGATATAAATCTCAACGCTGACCCAGCTGGGACTCGAACCTGGGAACTTCAGATTACGAGCCTGGCGCGCTACCGACTGAGCCACCCCCGCCCCTTCCCAAAAACTAAGTGCTTCTAAGAGATAAAACAAATCCTTAAGATAATGAAACAGTTTACACTTTATTTTACCAAGACACCTTAGGTATCACAAATTCTCCATTTGCCTAGAAATATTTTCTGATAATCCCCTAATTATCCCCAATTTCAAGGGGAAGCTAGCATTATCAAACTAAACCTTGATTACACTTAACTACAAATCTGAATGTCTTCCATCCCATTCCTTCATCTCCATTGCTTCACTAATACGAGTGATTTTTAAAGTGCACAGAATCTGGTTCTCTTACAAACGAGGCCAGAAAGTCTCATTCGATGAACTGCTATCTTTGCAAGCCCATCGGTGTTTCAGTAGAGGGTTGAAAGATGATTGATGGAGAAAAGTTCAATACAGGCAAAAATGGGCACTTTAATAGCTAAGAATAAAAGCAATTTACGTGTACCCGTTTGAATTAAAAATAAAATATTACTAGCTTTTAATTATCAAGGAAGATATCACTCTTAGTTCAACGTCGATATCAATTTTAGGGGAAAAATTGTCTTGAGCCGGATGGGATACAAACCGACGACCTCCTGATAACAGGAGGTCGTGGGTTGGTCAATATTTCCTCTAAAATTGATATCGTCGTTAAATTAAGAGTGATACCTTGTTTGACAGTTGAACACAAACGTCGAGAAATTTCTTCATTTTATTTAGTTTTTAATTGCTTTTTAATATGTTGTTCTAATCCCACTTTCCGACTAGCATTATCCAACTAAACCTTGATTACATTTAACTACAAATCTCAATGTCTCCCATTCTTAGGTTGGGTTGGGTTGTTTTACTTCTGAGCGGCACTTTTTTTGCACACCATGGGCTAAATGGCCAGGTCACAAGGACCCCGAAGGCTCAGAGAAGGTTGGGGGAGGGGACCCACTGGAAAAGCTGTTAGGAGACAGATGGCAGCCACCCGTCAAGGCCATTCAGCGTGTTCTTTAACGTGCACAGGGTATGGCTCTCCCGCATACGTCCATCCGACGGACGGCGGCCTTTCCAAGCCCATCGGTGTCCCCTACTGACCGTGGACAGGGCGGGAAGTTTTGCGGAGATAAATCTCAACGCTGACCCAGCTGGGACTTGAAATTGGGAACTGCAGATTATGAGCCTGGCGCGCTACCGACTGAGCCCCCGCTCTCCCCCCTTTCTTAGGCGTTAACAGAAAGTTTTCAGGTGAGGAAGGGGGGGGGGAATGGTTTTAGGGTGAGGTAAGATTTTTGTCAGATGGGGGAAGCATAATAATGTGTCAAGATAGAAATATTTAGGTCGAGACGCTCATTAATGAGACAATTGCAATGCAGAAATCATGCATGTATCATAATATGATACAACTAAAAATGCTCAAAAGCAAACATAAAAATGGAGAAACTTGTTATTGAAAACACTTATAAAACATTTTCCCACATTAATAAATAAATTTGAATAATCTGCTTCCGAAAACAAAAGGTAACGCATAAAAAAAAATCAAGATTGCATCTCATTGTGTAAAAAGCGACATTCATTTTTTGGCACACCTGTATTATTCAACATAAATATATTTTTCGATCAGTTTTTCCAGAGAGGGCTATTATTCCTCCCCCCTTTCCGACGCTCTACTCACATTCACAAGAAAACTAGAAGAAAAAAAAGATCTCACTCCTGCTTGCGTTGTCGTAAGTCCTAACCTGTGTTATCACCCGTTTTATCAAGAATACAAAATGGCAACCATGGAAATAGGAGACAGTCAAAACTAAAAAAACTGATCCAATGACATCGTACCTTGATGATGTCTTATGACATATGTCTCGTTACAAACAATCCTCTAATCCCATTGTCATTCACGCAGTTTTGCACTAGATTCTCTTGCACGTTAATTAAGCTCCTCCCACTAGTCACGTGTTTTCCCTTCATCTTCTTATTCTTCTTCATCTTTTTTTGCTCTCTTCCCCCTTCACGTCTTAAAAAAACCTCCTCCAACAATAAGCAAACAGACAAAGCGACCTGCTCGATTACCCAACCTTCAATAGCAGTAGCAGCATCCAGAGACTCCTCGTGTGTCATGCGTACACTCAGTGACTGAGGCATGCCTCTGCTCTGAGGAGCGGATCGATAACTGAAAAACTGAAGAGGAGAGATAGAATCCGGTAGCCATGGTGAACGCGTGCGCTACCCCCGGCACCACTAAATGAGATAAAACTCAGTTGTAAAAGCGGTAGTCAGTAGGGCCTTGCATTCCTTCTGCTGTTCGCAATTCTATGAGGCAAAGTGTGACACAGGGCTTGAGGCAAGAGAAGTGGTAATCACAGATGTCAAAGGTAGAGAGTGGTAAAAGAGTACATGTGCTGCTGCTTCTACTATGGGGACTACTTTTGCAGGCTTCTCCCTGTGAAAGTCAGGAAAGCGGCGGAGTTCAGCAGAGAGCAACGGCAACACATATACTTAATACACGAGGGAGCGGCAGTTAGGTGAAGAATTCTGTATGCGTCCTAAGTAAAAATAAGAAGGAGGAGGTGGTGAGAGAAAAAAAAGGAGCAGGAAAGAACATTGCAGTTAAGGAACAGATGTATAAAAGGGAGGAGAGTTGATTGTACTCCATTAAACGTTTTCGGCAACTGAGAAGGAATTCAGTGACTCTGGCAGGTTTTTATTTTGGTCGATTTTTAGGAGTTGAATAATTGATTGGATTTATGAGGTGAAACCAAGAGTAGATAAATTTGGCATATAATAAAAGACTTAAGAAGTTAATTGCTCTAGAATCAGTTTCGTCGAGTGCAAATAAGGGAATTTTATGTCCACTGAGAAGTAATTTGTTAATTTATAATTTTTTTTTGTCGAGTGCAAATAAGGGAGTTTTATGCCCACTGATAATTAATTTATTATTTATAATTTTTTTCTAACTAACGAAGACTGCCATTAATAAAACTGAAAAAGTGTGGTAGAAATAGAGGATAATTTAAAAAATAAAATTTCGAAATATCTTAACTCACAGTTCGTAACTCGTATGTTTTAAAACCTTACGGTAAAAATTAATTTTTGTTGTGGGTCTGGCGAGTTCTTATTATGTTCGACTATTAGGTGTTGACTAATGGGCTGCATTTTTGAGATGAAATAAAAAGTCGATTTATGTGGCAAATAACAAAAGACTTAATTAATAGAACTCTAGAATTAATGTCATAGTTTCGTTGAGCTAAAATAAGGGAATTTTATTCCGCTGATCATTAATTTATAATTTTTTGTAAGAGAGACTGTCATTAATAAAATTAAAAGTTTCGGTGGAAAAAAAATGATAACGGAATAAAAAAAAGAGATATGTTCGAAAAATATAAATCAAAGTTAGTAAAACTCGTAATTTTTAAAAACCTTACGGTAAAAATTATTTTTTTCATTTGCTGTGGCGGGTTATTTTTTTGTCGACTTTTAGGTGTTGAGTGATTGATTGGATTTATGAGATGAAACCAAGAGTAGATTAATTTGGGAAAAAATAAAAGAATTAATGAATTGCTCTAGCTCTGAAATTAGTGTAATGATTTCCTTGAGGGCAAATAAGGGAATTTTATGTTCTTCGATTGCAAATTTATGATTTTTTTAAATAAGTAACTAGTCGAGACTATCATTAATGTCATTTGAAAACAATGTTGTTCAGATATCTAAAGCAAAGTTAGGACTCGTAACCTTTACAATATTACGGTAAAAAGTAACTGCTATTATTGTGGTTTGACGGGTAGTTATTGTGGTCGACTTTTAGGTTGGGTTGGGTTGTTTTACCTCTGAGCGGCACTTTTTTGCACACCATGGGCTAAATGGCCAGGTCACATGGACCCCGAAGGCTCAGAGAAGGTTGGGGGAGGGGACCCACTGGAACAGCTGTTGGGAGACAGATGGTAGCCTCCCGTCAAGGCCATCCAGCGTGTTCTTTAACGTGCACAGGGTATGGCTCTCCCGCACACGGGACCACGGCTTAACGTCCCATCCGACGGACGGCGTCCTTTCCAAGCCCATCGGTGTCCCCTACTGACCGTGGGCAGGGCGGGGAATTTTGCGGAGATAAATCTCAACGCTGACCCAGCTGGGACTCGAACCTGGGAACTACAGATTACGACTTTTAGGAGTTGGGCAATTGGTTGGATTTATGAGATGAAATTAAGAGCAGATTAATGTGGCAAATACTGAAAGACTTAAGAAATGAATTGAATTCTAGAATTAATGAATTGTACTCTAAAATTAGTTTAATAAATTATTACGTTTTTTTTTTCTCAGTAATTAGCTAAGAATGTCATTAATGAAATAAAAAATTTCAGTGAAAAAAATATATCAACTGAAATATGAAAAAAAAGTGAAGTTGAAAGAATAAATAATAAAAGACGAAAAAAACATATTCGAAATATATAAAATCAAAGTTTGGAACTCGTAAATTTTGAAAAACTTACGGTAAGAATTCATTTTTATCGTTGTGGATCTAACGGTAATTATTGTGTAGAACTTTAAGTGTTGAGTAATTGTTTGGATTCATGAGATGAAACTAAGAGTTAATCTACGTCTTGGTTTCATCTCACAAATCCAATCCATACCTAATCCATATCCATATTTTGGAAATAATAAAAGACTTAATAAATTAATCGTGCTCTGAAATTAGTGTAATGATTTTTCTTCAGGGCAAATAAGGGTATCTTATGTCTCTCTATTACAAATTTATGTTTTTTTTTCTAAGTAACTATCGAACAAAGTCATTAATAAAATTGAAAATTTCGGTGCAAAAAAAAACCGTTAACTGAAAAAACAGATTTCGATATCTCTAAAATCAAAGTTCGGAACTTGTAATTTTCACAGTGTTACAGTAAAAATTTATTCCTATTACAAGGTATTATCAAAATACTTCTATCTATTTTAATAGTTGGTTGGGTTGTTTTACCTCTGAGCGGCACTTTTTTGCACATCATGGGCTAAATGGTCAGGTCACAAGGACCCCGAAGGCTCAGAGAAGGTTGGGTGAGGGGACCCACTGGAACAGCTGTTGGGAGACATATGGTAGCCTCCCTTCAAGGCCATCCAGCGTGTTCTTTAACGTGCATAGAGTATGGCTCTCCTGCACACGGGGCCACTGCTTTACGTCCAATCCGATGGACGGCGGCCTTTCCAAGCCCATCGGTGTTACCTACTGACCGTGGACAGGGCGAGGAATTTCGCGGTGATAAATTTCAACCCTGACCCAACTTGGACTCGAACCACAGATTACGAGCCTGGCGCGCTACCGACTGAGCCACCCCCGCCCCTTATCTTAATAATAACATGCCTTACTGATTTTACAACCTAAATAGGAAAATAAAATATTTGCTAATCACCTTTTTCTCCTGAATAAATTTTTATTTAATCTTTTAATAATAATAAAACGTTTATCCAACTAAAATAAAGCACAAAAATACAAAAAGTAAACACTATTATTAAACTAAACAAAGGACAAAAAAATGTGTAAACACAAAAAAGCGAATACAAAACATTTCGTCGTTATAATTAGAACTGAGTCATCACCTAACGGCTGCATTTCGGATTGAATTATTAGTCAATGAGAAAATACAAATATAATCATTTGAAAGGATATGGACAGCATTTTGTAGCTAACGTTGTAGTGATTAAATAAAGATTAAATTTGAAATAGGTAGTTAAACTCTCATTCAACGCACGCTAATTTTGCTAATAATCTTTTTTCCGTAAACTGTAGTGTAAATGATTATCGTGTCTGTGTTGACAACGACGAATTATCAAATCTCAATTACAAATTCAATTTTCAATAATATTTGTTTCGAATTCAGAGTTATGAAAGCTGAATCATTTTACAGCATCTACGTCAATTGCAAAAATTCATAAAAAAACGTTATTTGATTACTTCTCAAGCAGTTTGCCACAGAGGTCTGACATGAACTTCTCAATTTAATACACAGTAAATCAGGTATGTGAGGAAGGCAGAAAGACACACAGAAATGAATATTTATTCATCCTACTACTTCTGGGCCTGTACTGCATTCTGAAGTGCAAAATCATTCGATGACTGTCCGCTGTCCTTGACGGATAGGTACGACAACCATATCACATAAGAACTTAGATCCATTGCTTCATTTCTACAGAATCATTTCATGAGTGACTACCTGCAACCTATTTTACTGCCAAACAATCTCCGCCAAATTCTCCGCCAGGCCCAATGTCAGTAGGGGACACCGATGGACTTGGAAAAGCCGCCGTCCGTCGGAATGGATGTTAAGCCGTGGCTCCGTGTGCGGGAGAGCCATACCCTGTGCACGTTAAAGAACACACTGGATGGCCTTGACGGGAGGCTACCATCTGTCTACTAACAGCTGTTCCAGTGTGTCCCCTCCCCCAACCTTCTCTGAGCTTCGGGGTCCTTGTGACCTGGCCATTTAGCCCATGGTGTGCAAAAAAGTGCCGCTCAGAGGTAAAACAACCCAACAACCCAACTGCCAAATAAAAACTATTCCAACATTTTCAAATATATATATATATTCTGTTTTAAGAGTGTTTGAATTTTTCACAAGGCAGATGACTCTACAGGCCAACTTGCTGGTTCAGTATCTTTGATGATGATGATGATTTATCTGCTACTCAAACAGTTCCTTTTAAACCTTAGCTAACCATTCATTTGCTCATAAAAAGTTTCCCCAAACGAATGAAAACACAACTGATAGCTGTTATAAAATATATAGAGTAAAGTAAATAAAATATTATAAGTTGTGTAATGATACAGTTTATATGAGGGACTTGACAGCTGCGTCTTTGGTTTAAATATTCTAGTTTCAATAACGTTTTACATATTAAACGACTGGTGTCGAAAAAAAGTTTAGAGAGATTTGAATGACATCTTCATTTTTATCACGTTATTTTTCTGTAAAAAAGTTTGTTTTCAGAATTAGGGTTGAATATGGCTCCCCATTTAATTAATATTGAAGTGTTGCAGTACGTGATGGAAAATTATATGCATTGCTTTGATCTCGAGCGCGAGTCTTAACACAAGGCCCGGAGGTAGAAAAAAATAATGAGGGAGGGAGTGGTAGGCGATGAAATCGAACAGAAGAGAAGTATGGGTTGGGTTGTTTTACCTCTGAGCGGCACTTTTTTGCACACCATGGGCTAAATGGCCAGGTCACATGGACCCCGAAGGCTCAGAGAAGGTTGGGGGAGGGGACCCACTGTAACAGCTGTTGGGAGACAGATGGTAACCTCCCGTCAAGGCCATCCAGAGTGTTCTTTAACGTGCACAGGGTGTGGCTCTCCCGCACACGGGAGAGCTTAACGTCCCATCCGACGGACGGCGGCCTTTCCAAGCCCATCGGTGTCCCCTACTGACAGTGGGCAGGGCGGGGAGTTACTATTCGGGAATGGGGTTGTATTGTTTTACTATTGAGCGTCCCTTTTTTGCACCTAATGGGTTAAATGGCCAGATCACAAAACCCCCGAGGGCTTAGAGAAGGTTGGGGAAAGGAGACCCACTGAACAGCTGTTAAGAGACAGATGGTAACCTCTCGTCAAGCCATCCAGCATGTTCTTTAACGTGCACAAGGTATGACTCTTCTGCACACGGGGCCACGGCTTTAGGTTGCATCAGACTGACATCGTCCTTTCCAAGTCCAGTGTTGTCCCCGCTACTAGCCGAGGGCAGGGCGAGAGTTTTTGCGGAAATAAATCTCAACGCTGACCCTGATGGGACTCGAACATGGAAATGTCGAAGACGAGGAATAAATTGTGTCGTTTACTTACCCTGTCTACTTTAAAGAACACGCTAGACCAGTGGTTCTCAAACTCTGGGCCGCGACCTTCAGGGGGGGAGGGGGGTATCAGGAGGTTGGAATGGTCATCCTTTGATTAATCTGTTGATATCTGCATTGAAAAGCACTTCCACGGATAAAATAATAATGTTAAAGCGAATAGCAAATGAAACCACGGATAAATAAAATTGACATTAACGCGAATAGCGGATAAAACTACGGATAAATAAAATTGATGTTAACACGGATAGTGAATAAAACCAGGATAAATAAAATTGATGTTAACATGGATAGTGAATAAAATCAGGATAAATAAAATTGATGTTAATGCGGATAGTGAATAAAACAGGATAAATAAAATTGATGTTAACATGGATAGTGAATAAAACAGGATAAATAAAATTGATGTTAATGTGGGCAGTGAATAAAACCAGGATAAATAAAATTGATCTTAACGTGGATAGTGAATAAAACAAGGATAAATAAGATTAATGTTAACGCTGATAGCGGAGAATAGCTGAAGAAACATGGGCAAACATTATTGCATTATTAATGGCCGAAATGAGTGAAAAAAATTAAATAACGAAAAAAACCAGATCGGAAAAGTCAGTGATGATATTTGCTTAAAAAATGCAGTATTAAAAAAAAATTCTTATGTGAAGGAAGCAAATTTTTTTTCTGACAAAGCAAATATTTACTCAAAAAATTACTCAAGTGTTGCATAGAAAACTGGATTAAATCTGTGAAATTTTTAGTCTTGGACATCACGAAGTTTTCAAAGGGAAATGAAGAGGAGAGGCAGTAGGTAATGAAAAGGAATGTATTCACATAATCGCTGTTAACTGCATTTAAAAGAAAAAAAAAACTTTTCTCAGAATAAGTTTCAAAATTACCTTCTGGTATATTTTTATCTACTATTTAGTAAGACGTATTTTGATGAAATATAGGCTATTTTATCATAATATATTTTTTCAATTAATTATTTGTTGTTAATAAACTGGTGGCCGAGACAAACCATATGGTTTTTGAATTCACTCATAATTTCTGTATTGTAAATTGTATATGATGATGAAATAAAAAAACAATTAGACTGATTTATTTCATTCGCAAACATACCTTAAACATTGCATATCAAACTTCAAGCATTTGAAAAACCTCGACGATTACTAAGTAGTCAATGTATGCGGATGCTGATAATGTTTTGCAGATGCAGGTGCAGATAGGAGGTTTGATATCTGTGTTATATATCTTCTCTGATAAGGCCTCTCACAGATCCAGGGTGACCTAGGTTATTTATAACTCTTACAGATTCAGAATGGCCCGGACTACTTACAACTCTAACAGATCAGAGAGGCCCGGGATACTTACAACTCTTACAGATTCAGAATGGCCCGGACTACTTACAACTCTAACAGATCAGAGAGGCCCGGGATACTTACAACTCTTACAGATTCAGAGTGGCCCGGGATACTTACAACTTTCACAGATCCAGAATGCCCTGGCTACTTACAACTCTCATAGGTCCAGAGTGGCCCTGGCCACCTACAGCCTTGCAGGTCCAGAGTGGCCCAGAGTACGCACAACTGTCACAGGTCCAGCGAGTCCCGGACTACTTACAACATCAGCAGAAAATACCACGAAAGAAACATCCATTTTTAGTCGAGTCTCATCAATTAAAATATTTTATCTTTCATTAAACTACACCTTTTACTCTTGATCTAATATCATATCAAAAATTAAAAAGCTTCAAAATTTCAGGTCACTTTGAAGTTGAAATCCAGGTTAATTGGCCCTTTAAACCTCATGCATACAAACACATATTTGAAAGGTCTTGGCCTCTGGCAACTATGGACTGTTTGTTTTCAGATAAATTGTGTTTCTCTTCCACCTTTAGCATTTTCTAACAGTGAAAATTAAAACTAGTGGATAATTGGGAAAATTTAAAGTAATACTTTATTAGTACCTGTGAAATACAAAATGATTCTTCATTTATCTCTCAAAAAGCAAAAGCTGTGTTTAAACCCCCTCTCCCCTGTGGGTAAGAAGACAAATGATTGATTACAATGTAAAGCTCTCAATTATCAGTGTTTCATATATCTAGTATAGATTGTTTGCAATATTCGTTTAAAATTAGCTGTTTTTTCAACTTTTTCCCACCACCATTAGAAAACACTATTTAAGGTATTGGGAGATTCGGAAATTGCGAACCGAAGTAGGATTTATGGTATGATGAAAGTTCATTCCATAATGATTGGATTTAGTTCAAGTGAATGGATAGAGCGAGATGAGTCATTCCGTAATGAATGGATACGTATGAAAGTTCATTCCTTAATGAAGGGATATAGATGAAAGTTCATTCATTAATAAATCGATAGAGATATAGAAATTCATTCCGTAATTAATAGATAGAGAGATCAACGTTCATTCCCTAATGAATGGATAGAGAGATTTCAAAAATCATTCCCTAATGAACAGATAGAGAGATCAAAGTTCATTCCCTAATGAATGGATAGAGAGATTTCAAAAATCATTCCCTAATGAACAGATAGAGAGATCAAAGTTCATTTTATAATGAATTGATAGAGAGAGTAAAAGTTCATTCCATAATGAATAGATAGATAGATTAAATGAATGGACAGAGAGAGAGAGAGATGAAAGTTAGTTCCCTAATGATTGAATGACTTTTCATTTCTCTATTCATTCGTTATGGAATTAAATTTCATCTTTTTCTATCCATTTATTAAGGAATGAACTTTTAATTCCTATCGCTTCCGAAATATTACATATCCAAATACTTTATCATTGTTCCTGGAAGATAAAATTTAATTGTTCTCTAAAAAAAAACTTGAATGTTTACAAACGAAGAGACTAAACATGAAAACATCAACTCGTTTTTCTCGGAAGTTATTAAGCTTTTCCTTGAAATATTCTTTAACTCGATCCTACATCAATTTACCCTGCATCCAATGGGGCGGGGGTGGCTCAGTCGGTAGCGCGCCAGGCTCGTAATCTGTAGTTCCCAGGTTCGAGTCCCAGCTGGGTAAGCGTTGAGATTTATCTCCGCAAAATTCCCCGCCCTGCCCACGGTCAGTATGGGACACCGATGGGCTTGGAAAGGCCGCCGTCCGTCGGATGGGACGTTAAGCCGTGGCCCTGTGTGCGGGAGAGCCATACCCTGTGCACGTTAAAGAACACGCTGGATGGCCTTGACGGGAGGCTACCATCTGTCTCCCAACAGCTGTTCCAGTGGGTACCCTCCCCCAACATTCTCTGAGCCTTTGGGGTCCCTGTGACCTGGCCATTTAGCCCATAGTGTGCAAAAAAGTGCCGCTCAGAGGTAAAACAACATAACCCAACCCTGCATCCAAAAACCCCTAACCTCCCACGTGTAATAAATCTTAATCAGGAATCCTGATTAAGAAAGGTCCCCGTCTTCTGCAATTTCCGAATAAAAAGGTGAAACACCCAGCACCTAGCGACAGATCAATTCTCAATAAAGTAATAGGCAAGAAACCGCACGTTTTAATTACACGTCTCTGTCGAGGTCTAATTTGCTATAAAGAGAATGAGCAAGATGGCCAGTGGCACTTTTCCCCAGTCTGTTTCTCTAGTAACTATCGCGAAAATTATCTTCCTTATCAAATTATCATTTCCCAATCCTTTCTATCCTCTCCTACCTTTCGACCGATGCCTCCTTTGTGTTGGTTTTGCTGCGCTCTTCCCGTCTCGGCACTTAGTGCTTCTGTAGCTGTAGGAAGGAACAATCAGGAAAATGGCCTAAGAGCTGAACTACCAACGCTGAGATGATTGGGCTCTTGTAACGTTTCCTTTCGCCATCTGGCCATACTCCACGCGACTGGGAGGCCTTCGTTTCTTCTTTCTGTCCTCTTATTCCCTACTTCTCTATGGCTGTTCCTTTCTTCGTTCTATCTTAACGAATTTTTGTTGTTCTTTGTACTCTTCTGCCTCCCTATCAAATCTCGGAATATGTGATTGCTATTTTTATTCCAATTCTTCTGCTGACTTTGCTCGGTGTGTACTTGGTGGTTAGAGTGACGTTATGTACCAAGGAGAGAAAAAAAAAACCTCGAAGAATAAATAAACAGCTAGCCACAAGATATACTGCGTTGTGAGGAATTTGCAATTGGAATTCAATTTTATGTTCTTTGCCGTGATTTTTCTTCTCATTTACCCAATGGCTTTGAATGAATAAAGTAGATTATGTTCAAAGATGTGTTCAATAGAGATAATTTTTTTAGCATGATTTGCTTTTTAAATCTTGACCGTGAATACAAACCATCGAATAAGAACAATGAGAGCATCCAATAACAAAAAAATCATAATTTTTATTCTTATATTCCGTTAACAACATCGCAAAATGGTTCATTTGTTAGAGAGAACAGGTTTCTGCAAGGTATAAGAATCAACACAGCCAAATCGGACTGAAACCTATGACATACAGTATAAGCAAGACCGTATTATCCAATAGGCAGAATGCGCACTCTGCCTAGGATCTATGAAAAGTGTACTTTGACTATGCTGTTTTTGTATGATAAATACTGTAACAAAAATCTCTTCTCGAGAGTGGCGTCTGGTTGGGTTGTTTACCTCTGAGCGGCACTTTTTTGCACACCACGGGCTAAATGGCCAGATCACATGGACCCCGAAGGCTCAGAGAAGTTGGGGGAGGGGACCCACTGTAACAGCTGTTGGGAGACAAATGGTAGCCTCCCGTCAAGGTCATCCAGCATGTTCTTTAACGTGCATAGGGTATGGCTTTCCCGCACACGGGGCCACGGCTTAACGTCCCATCCGACGGAAGGCGGCCTTTCCAAACCCATCGGTGTCCCCTACTGACCGTGGGCAGGGCGGGGAATTTTGCGGAGATGAATCTCAACGCTGACCCAGCTGGGACTTGAACCTGGGAACTACAGATTACGAGCCTTTTTTCTGTACTACATATATTTAAAACATAAAAATCCGAATTAGAATAAATAATAAAAGTAATATTTTTCCTGGATGTTTGCTCTCTAAAATATCTTACCCGTTTTATTTCATTTCAATAAGTACTTAATGAAGTAATACACTCGAAACTGTCTTGCTCGCCTTAATTATCAGGGCGAAATTTTGCGAGAAAGCTTCAAGTTCCACCCCCAGCCCCAGAGGCTAAATTCTCGAACCCTCCCCTGAACTAAATCCCCCTCCTTCGAAACAAAATCGAAATCCTGAGGTGCGTGCCTAATAAAGCCACAATATATATATATAAATATGGAAATTTTATTACTTGTACATATATATGTTCTTTTCCAATCGATGTTCCTTTTTTCACCGAAGACAGAATTGGGGTTAGCGGAGAAAAATCACCGACGATGCGCATTACCATCTGAACCATCACCGTCTCTCCCTACTCGGTTTCTTTGTATAAAATATTACGCTGGCCCCACCTACTTAGAAACCCACGAGTCGCCACTACTTCTCGATTACATCCTGATTAAATCAACTGTTAATACCATCCCGTGGTTGAGTGGTTAGCGTATTTGGTTACTGATCAAAGAGACCTGAGTTCGAACCCCGGATAAGGCATAGATGTTTTTATGTTCTCTTTCTGTTGATATCTCGACTTTCTCACAGATTCTTCTCTATGGCGTACCTCTATGGTAAGTAGCTGCTTGAGGGTTTTTTGAGGCCTTTTACATATCATTTCGCTATCTGAGAAAAATTTTTCAAGACAGTTTTCCTTACCAAATGCACCGCTAAAGGGCCTACGAAACAGGAGTGTCTAGGGCAGGCCTGCGCAAACCTTTTAGTTCAAGTGCCGCATAAAAAACTGAAATGGAAGGGCAGGCCGCCAAAAAAATATATAATAAATAATGTATGTATAACCAAAGGAGACAAAATCCAAAGTGAAACGTAAACAATATATTTTTATTAAAATTAATTTTTTAAATTAGACTTCTTGTCCTCTATACGTTCTTTTTCTCTTTTGCAAATTTTATTTATTTGTGATCAATAAGTCGCGGAACGTAATTTGCATAGGAATGGTCTAGGGATTGCAAGGTTATTAATTCCTCCCTACCTCAGTCTTATACACCAGATTTTCGGAAAACGTTATCATCTGAGTTGTGCATCGCATCATAATTTTTCTGGATTAATGTTGTAAAATACGAGTTAGGTTGTTTCACTTTAAACGGAACTTTTGTACAAAAAATGGGTAAACAATAAGGTCACAAAGACCCCCAAAGTCTAAGAAGTGTAGAATAGGAAAAATGATCAACTGGGTAGCTGTTAGGAAACCTCATGAGTTGTGTTGTTTTACCTTTGAGATTAACTTTTTTGCACACAATGGACTAATGGCTAAGTCACAAGGACCCCAAGGACTCATAGAACGTTTGGGGAAGGGAACTGAACAGCTGTTAGGAGACAGATGGTAGCCTCCCGCAAGGCCAATCCAGCGTGTTCTTTTACATGTACAGTGTACGGCTCTCGTGTACACAGAGCTACGACTTCACGTCCCATCCGACGACGGCGGCCTTTTCAATCCCATTTGTGTCCCCTTTCTGACCCCGAACAGGGTGGGGGTTAGCGGAGACAAATCTAAACGCTGTCAAAGGTGGGACTCGAACCTGGGAACTAAAGATTATGAGCCTGGCGCGCTATGAACTGAGCCAACCACCGCTCCGAAACTTCATGTCAACTGTATTTAGGGTTTTTTTTTTAACTGCACAGAGTAGGACTCATCTGCATATGAAAACCTAGCTTTAACGCCTCATTCAAAGAATAGCTCCCTTTCCAAGTCCATCACAGGAATTGCAAGCATAATTTAAAAATCTCTCTCTTTTCTTTAGAGAATGTTGCACCTATGTTAAATAATCAAATGTAAAGTAAAAATGTATTGTACATATATCGGAAAAATGACACGTATTTTTTGTAATCTTTGTAGTGAGTAAGTCGTTATTGATTTTGGTATTAATTTCCTTTAGTGGCCCAGACAAACCATGTGGTTTTTGGGTTCACTCCTATTTTTCTACGTTATAAATTGTATATGATGATGAAATAAAAATTGATTGATTTATTGGATATAGTAATTTTTAGTAAGACTCCTTAAATCACATTCCCACTCTTTCATTCGGAAGAATTAGGATACAAACTTGGACGGCATAAAATTCATATCTTAAAATTACAGAGGGATATATGTTTGACACCCTAGTATAGACGATGTATTATGATGTCAGTACAAAGACTGCACAAGAAAGATAAAAAAAAAAGGAAAATTTGAAATGACATAGGCCAACCTTAGGTAAGAAAGTTAAGCTTAAAAAACAGGGAGCGTGTCAGAGTCCGGTAGGTTTTAGGTAATAAAAGTGAGCCGAAAAAATTAAAGGTAAGCCTGTCAGGGTTCAGATGTCCTGTCCTTGGTAAAAAGAGTGAGTCGTAAAAGGACAAAGGGTCAGAGGTCCCCTCCTTAGTTGATAACTATGAATTAAAAGAAAAAAAGTAACTTGAGAGAAATGCAGTATTGTTTAGATAAGAAACACAGACAAAAAAGATTAGAGATAAGCCAGTCAGAAGTTTTCAGATCCGCAGTACTTTCTCACATAAAGAGGAAAAGACAAAACTTAGCTTAAACAAAATGATGAGCTGACCCGAAGTCTCTTCTTCAAATAAAAAAAAAATGAGCAGGTCAGATAACCAGACAAACGACACAACGAAGAGAAAGGTTCATACTAACTCAATTGCGAATAATTGTGGCAAAGCGACTTTGCAGTGAGCGCAACGATGGTATGAAAATTGTATGAAAAATAGTATGTAAAACCAATGGTATGAAAAGAGCAGATTAAAAAAAAGACCTAAAGATGATATAAAAAGAACATTAAAAAATAGTCCCACAGCTGATATGAAAAGAATATAGCCCAACGAATAATACAAAAAGCGGATTAAGAAGTCCCAAAAATGATATAAAAGTAGATAATAAAGTGTCACCATTGGTTAGAATAAAAATGTGGAAAACATACCTTCCAAGGGTATAAAAAGAAGATAAAAAAGTGAATCTCTGATATGACGAAAAATCCTAAAAATAGTATAAAAAAGACTGAAAAACGAAATGATATGAAAAGGGTAGATTTAAAAAACTTCCAAAAATAATATAAAGAGAAGATATAAAAAACTCACACCAGTGATATGAGAAAGAAAAAGTCTCACCAATGATATAAAGTGGAATAAAAAGTCCAAAAAGTTATATAAGAGTGAAATGAAAATCCCACCATTGATATAGAAAGAAGATTAAAAAAAAAACCTACTAAAAATATTAAAAGGAGATAAAAAGAATGAATGTCCCATCGATGACAGTAAAAGACTTTAGCGAACATAACTATTCTGACTCTACAAGAAGAACACAAACAAATCATAATCCTGACAAAACAGAAGAGAAGAAGATAACGAAGGCAAAAATACTTTATAATGAAATGAAAAATATAGCAAAGGTTTATCAATGATAAAAAAGCAAGGTTATGAAGACCGTAGTCCCAATCAATTGCACAAGATTCCTTATAACCATACAAATAGCAGCATAGATCTTAGTCAAAGCTAGAATTTGATGTCAGATGTTATGACCAATGTACAAAAAAAGAGGATAAAAAAAGAGCTAAATTTTATTTCAGTTGATTTGCTATTGTTCAAAAAACGTTATGCAAATAAAGTCTGACATTACTCAAGAGATACAAGAACCCGAGATACAATTTAATAATTTGTTAAGTATCCAAAAATGAACCAAAAAAATTAAATCCTCTAGTGAAATATTTTTAATGTGTGCTCTAATAGAATATAAGGAAAACTAACGGTCAAAATATGGATTTCTTCTCCTCATCCATCCAGTTGCAATTTTTCGACTGGGATTACACGAATTGTAATAGTCAAGTATTCCTTCTTTAAATTAGAATCTATGATCACGAGTTTACTAAGACTAATACCCTTCGGCTTTTAGTCTTTAATGATCACATATTTTATCATCGATGAAAAATATGAAACATACAGAACTAAGAACAAAAGCAGTCAGTGTCATTCAAAATTTTCAGAAAAAAACAACACATTGCAATGTATAGCACACATTGCAAATACTTCAAAGCATACAGACACACGCTGAAAATAATCACTTGAGTAATCATATTTTTCATTCTCTCTAAGCAACAGAAAAATACAAAACTCCCCTCCTAAATATAATAATGAGATAAAAAAAACCAACGAAAAACAAGCGCATTACAGAAATATTTTATAGCATACAACAGTGAACAATATTACAACCAAAAAGGGGAAAATGGAGGCCAGGAAAAAAAAGAAACATCTTAATGACGATGTAATTATCTAGTTTAACGATTGTTAGTTCCCTTTGGCTAATGATTACCACCCAGAGAGAAAGATGAAAGCGTCTCATTGCGAGTCCGTTAAACATCATCCTGCACTAGCGAACCTCCCAGCGTTCTTCCTTAGAAAATAGCCCTTGTGAAGAGGGAAGACGATTTAGCAGTCCAGAATCGCACTTCTCCCTGTTTTCCCTCTCTGCCTGGCTCTGCAGGGAGCTCTCAGCTGCTTATGAAATTTATTACCACATGAAGACGACGTGTTTTATGTGAGCGTTTGAACTCTTAGTATTGCTTCATTCGTTAAAGGGGAATTCTGCACGATAGCTTTCAATTCCTGTAAGGGTTCGGCAATGTCACGGGCTCTGAGTAATTGAAACGAAGGGCAACGAGATTTTGCGGAGGATAATATTATCAGAAATGATCTTTTTTTTTATGCTTTCGGTAAAATTCGGATAAAAGTAGAGATGTAAATTGCTTCTTATTCATTCACTGGAGTTGAAGAAATATAACGTTTCAACCCTGCTGAAATGAAATGAATGCGTTTGTGAATTTGTTTAGCTGTGATTTATTTTAAATGAGCTTAAGTTTGCTGGTGTGCAGAATTTGGAATAAGGCATGCGTACCGGTAAATTATCATATGACCTAAGTTTCCTCAAATCTTCAGAAAGAAACATTGTGCATTTTCAGTTCTAAAAAGGCAAAATAGTTTTAGTTTTTTATATCATTCCATAGAAAGAGGTTAAATATCCTGTATTTTATTTCAAGTCTCTCTCGAATTGATTTTTTTGTCACTGAGTGGCACTTTTTTTGCACACAATGGGCAAAATATCCAGGTCACAAGGACCAGAGAAGGTTGAAGGGAATCGACCCACTGGAAAGGACAACTAGCCTTGAATGATGGTGGGCTTTGCTGTGTGACCCGCATCATATAGACCGATAAGGGCCAAACATTATCTGAAATCACTTCCCATCTGAATGCGGGTTCCAGCCGGGAAGTCAGTTCACGGTTCGTGCAACACTCACTTCATCGTCTCGGCTTCAGTAGCCGCCAACCTACAAGAGTCCCACTTCTAACGGCAGGACACCGGGCTCAAGGCCTTGCCTGGGCTAAAGAACATCGAAACTGGACCTTCGAAAATTAGCAACGGATAGCCTGCAGTGATGAATTCCGATTTAAACTTTATAACGCCAATGGGAGACTGAGAGTATGGCGCCAACCCCATGAAGCCATGGATCCTGCATGTCAGGTCGGAACAGTACAAGCTGGTGGTGGCTCAGTGATGGCCTGGGGTGTCTTCAGTTGGACGTCTGTGAGATTTTTTGTACGTGTACCGACGACTCTCAATGCATCCCGGTATGTAGAACTCATGGCTGACCATTTACACCCATTTATGGCCATTATGCATCCCAATGGAGATGGCGTCTACCAGCATGACAACTGTTCATCTCACAGGTCCAGGTTGGCTATTGCATGGATGCAGTAGTATTCTGCTGACTTTAAAATAATAATTGATCACCTAGAAGTCCAGATTTAAATCTCGTCGAAAATCTTTGGAATATCGTCGAACAGTGTGTTCGGGCCCGTGTCCCATCAGCGACGACCTTGAGAGAATTGTGGACAGCTCTGGAGGATGCATGGGTCGCCATACCTGTGGAACATTTGGGCAAGCTTGTGGAGTCCTTGCCTCGTCGTGTGGCGGCCGTTATCAGGGCCAGAGAGGGTCCAACACGTGACTAGGTTGCTATCCCTAATTCAATGGCACTTAGAAACTTTTGACCTCACCTCAAGGGCCGTCAGATCAGAAATTTCATACCGTTTCTAAGTTCTACTATTTGCGCAAACATATTTGTTGTGCTGATTATAAGGCTTACAAAATTACAATCAATAAAAGAGAAGGCTGACTTAACACGGATTGTGGGTTGGGTTGTTTTACCTCTGAGCGGCACTTTTTTTGCACACCATGGGCTAAATGGCCAGGTCACATGGACCCCGAAGGCTCAGAGAAGGTTGGGGACCCACTGGAACAGCTGTTGAGAGACAGATGATAGCCTCCCGTCAAGGCCATCCAGCGTGTTCTTTAACGTGCACAGGATATGGCTCTCCCGCACGCGGGGCCACGGCTTAACGTCCCATCCGACGGACGGCGGCCTTTCCAAGCCCATCGGTGTCCCCTACTGACCGTGAGCAGGGCGGGGAATTTTGCGGAGATAAATCTCAACGCTGACCCAGCTGGGACTCGAACCTGGGAACTACAGATTACGAGCCTGGCGCGCTACCGACTGAGCCACCCCCGCCCCACTGATTGTGGGAAGGGAAGGGGATGTTTAGCAAAGGATACGTGATGTTGGCTGTTGAAACGAAAAACCTTATAGTATTAGGTTAGGTTACTTCTGGGCGGCACTTTAGTGCCCACAAAGAGCGAAGTCCATCCAGAGTGTTCTTTAACGTGTACAGAAAATGACTCTCCTGTAGTCACTGCCTAACATAATTTATGAACACGTTTTAAGAACATTGTTTGAAATGGAATGTTCTCATCACATACTTCTTCACTTAAGAAGTTTCTGTAGCTTGTTTTAAATTTTAAACCGAAACAAATATCTTTATAATGACATACGTACCCAAGATGATTTTGTTTGTAGCTTTGTATTACTGAAAGTTTAACTTTTAAAATATATTTATCTCTTTGAAATTTAGAACAGTTTCCCTAAGCTAGATAATTTTGTCCTCGATCCTGATTAGTTTTTAACGCTGTTGTTATGAAGTGTATGTTGTAACAGATACAATTGAGTATTATGTCACTTTATAGGGAACTAATATGAACATAAATCAAAGAATATAAAACACCAGTAAAACCATCTTTCACTTGTTTTGTTCTAGAACTACCGGAATTTTGTGCAATACCTTAACAAAGCCCTCACCGAGTCTTAATCAGCTGAGCTTTGCTTCTTGACAAAAGAAACAAAATAATCCTCTTAAAAAAATAGTAATCGGATTATTGCAAAGTTGTAATGGTATAGTCGCGGCTTCTTCTACATAATTCTACATAAATTTAAAGCTTATCTGGACGTCCTATTAGACATTAAACATCTAACGGTCGTTCCAAATACTTACTTGTAAATAATTGATTAAAGACTTTAAATGATACATGGTGAATAGTTGAGCATGAATTTGTTTAAACTCTGATGCTTTCGGTTACTGAAGAGTAACGCTTGGAGCTTTCTACAAAATCGTTACAGCTTTAATTTCGCCATAAATAAAATTAGATTTGAAATTGCTACTCTGTTATTTAATGACTTTCGAATATTGGTTTTCTTCCATTTTTTTTGTTTTATTGACAACTAAACCAAGTAACCAAGTGAGTAAACCAAGGGCTATAAAGTTAATTATCAATCTTTGACGGAAGTTGGGAATAAGGTGAGAATTTAGTCATGGAGAGTTGGAAATAACGGTATTGTGCATAATACGATTAAATGCATAAATCAATGCACAATCAAGAATTAAATAAAGAACGAGTAAAATAGAATTCATTGTGGAAATATACTTTTTAATACTCAATAGTTAGAACTTATTATAGCTTAGGTAGAAAGAATATTTGATGGAATTTGTTTTACGAATATTGCTAAGATTTCAATATAGTTATGGAAGGAAAAATATTCCAAGAGATTTGGGTTTCGCTTGATTAATTAAATTATAAAAACCAAGAAAGGAAGGATAATCTTTTGAACATAGTTTGCGATCTCTCTGCCCAGCTGCTTTAAAAACCCTAGCAACCAAAAGTATGAATGCATAATGGAAGTCATATTCATTAAGATTCTCATTTTATTTGCTTTCAAGGCAATTTTAATGCGGCATTACCATTTCTACAGATCTGAAGTGCTTATGCCATCCCATTTAATATTGATAGTCTTTCAAGTGGAAAAACTGCCACCCTATTTCCAGGGTAAAAGTCTTTCAGGTGAAAAAGATGCCATGCATTTCCAGAGTAAGGGTCTTTCAGGATGAGTAGAAACTACACCACGTACAGGGTAAGAGTCTTTCAGAGTATGAAGATGTCACTCCACTTACAGGGCAGGGGTCTTTTAGGATTATAATATATCACCCAATTCCAGGGTAGGAGTTTTTCAGTATGAGGAGATGGCACCCGATTTCCAGGGTGAACTCTTTCAATATCAGAAGATACCTCCCTACTTTCAGGGCAAGAATCTTTCAGGAGGAATCTTTCCACTTCCAGAGTAAGATGCTAAACTGGCATCTTCTGATCTCTATTCTTTTTGGTGGGAGAGATGCCACAAATATCCAGAGTAAGAATCTTTCAGGATGAAAGATGCCATCCCATTCAAGAGTAAGAATCTTTCAGGATGAAAGATGCCATCCCATTCAAGAATAAGAATCTTTCAGAAAGCCTCTCCACTTCCAGGGCAAGAATCTTTCAGGCGGAGGAATGCCACCCCACTTCCAGAGTAAGATGCTAAACTGGCATCTTCTGATCTCCACTCTTTTTGGTGGGAGAGATGCCACCTATTTCCAGAGCAAGAATCTTTCAGGATGAAAGATGCCATCCCATTCCAGAATAAGAATCTTTCAGAAGGAGAAGATACCCTCCTGTAATTAGAATTTTAAGCGTTATGCTATTTTTTGGTGGGATGACATTAAAAACTATTTTATTAGGGCTATTTTTCATATTACTTATATTACTATATTATTTACAGCAGAAGAAATTTTATCCCACTTGTCAACTTACTTATACCTACAGATGGCCACTTTAGAATGAAAAATGAAAGTGATTTCAAGGATTTAAATAGTTTAAATATTTATTTTGTAATGCTTCTTTCGTGACTCACGTTCCCTATTTAATTATTAACTTTGTTATATAGTTTCAATGTACGTTATTATATAGTGTGTTTTTCTTGTCCTTTTCTGTCGTCAAAAGAAGAGAACTAAAATTTTCCAACTGTGACATGAGCATTTAGCTAAGTTTGGGTTGTTTTACCCTTGAGTACCACTTTTTGTGCACAAAATGGTCTAAAGGGCAAGATCGTTGGGTTGGGTTGTTTTACCTCTGAGCGGCACTTTTTTGCACACCATGGGCTAAATAGCCAGGTCACATGGACCCCGAAGGCTCAGAGAAGGTTGGGGGAGGGGACCCATTGGAACAGCTGTTGGGAGACAGATGGTAGCCTCCCGTCAAGGCCATCCAGCGTGTTCTTTAACGTGCACAGGCTATGGCTCTCCCGCACACGAAGCCACGGCTTAACGTCCCATCCGACGAACGACGGCCTTTCCAAGCCCATCGGTGTCCCCTACTGACCGTGGGCAGGGCGGGGAATTTTGCGGAGATAAATCTCAACGCTGACCCAGTTGGGACTCGAACCTGGGAACTACAGATTACGAGTCTGGCGCGCTACCGACTGAGCCACCCCCGCCCTGGGCCAGATCGCAAGGACCCGAAGGACTCAGAGAAGATTGGGGGAAGAGGATCCACTGGGCAGATGAAAAGGAGACATATGGTTGCCTCCCGTCAAAGCCAGTCAGCGTTTTCATTAACCACAAGGTATTGTTCTCCTGTGCACGAGACCACAGATTAAGATCTCGTTCAATGGGCGGCGATCTTTCCAAGCTCATCGATGTCCCTTTTCTCATCGAAGTTAAAGTAGGGGTCAGCGGATATAAATCTCAATAAATCACAGCTGGAACTCGAACCTATGAAATACAGCTTACGATCCTATCACGCTATTCCAACTGCTACATTATTTAATGAACGAAACATCCACCTGACAATTAAAATTTTAATACAAAATTCCAATAAATATAAATGCTCTTTAGACACTCGCACACCAAACCTGGCATAGAACAAACAACTAATTCGAGAATAATAGCGAACAGAACTAGAAACACCAAGGTCAAACAATTATAAATAAAACCCTAAGACAAAATAGATACATAGCGGAACAAACAACACACTTTAAACTGACGAAATGTCGTCAATATATTGAAACATTTACAATGAAATCTGCATTCCAACTAAAAGGAAATCACGAGCCTTCTACCATGAACGCAATCAAGCTAGCACTCAAGAACAAAAGCTCATCTTTCGCTAATATTAATCTAACTATGCTTATTCACGTCACCGTTCAATAACATATTAAATCGCACTCATAAGCACTGCAACACACACAAACTGCGGCGGAGACACACGGAGTGATACAAGAAGAAGAAAGAGTTCGTGACAGAGGAGTAACGGGTTAAGAGGAATGAAACAATAACTGATACTCTTCCACTGAAAGCACTAATACAACAGCTTTAGTTCTGGCTTAGTTGTGCCACACTAACCCTCCTACAGTCACCTCTGGACCCGAGCAGTGTACGCTCGAGGCTCATCGATTATCGTAGCCGGGTCAGGCTACGTCAGATGGGGGAGGGTCCAGAGGGATGGATGAAGCATGGGAAGACAGGGAGAACTAGGACAACACGGTGATGCACCTCTCGGGTGAAGTATTGCAGTTTCTGTAATTCGTCTACTGTGATAGTGATCGATGAAAAGGCGGACAGGAAGACAAGAACATAAACTGATATAGAGTTATATCTGCTTGGGAAGTGAAGGAAAGAAAGAGGAAAATGAGTGACTGAGTCATTAACACCATCTTTCTTTACTTATGGTGGGTTGGGTTGTTTTACCTCTGAGCGGCACTTTTTTGCACACCATGGGCTAAATGGCCAGGTCACATGGACCTCGAAGGCTCAGAGAAGGTTGAGGGAGGGGACCCACTGGAACAGCTGTTGGGAGACAGATGGTAGCCTCCCGTCAAGGCCATCCAGTGTGTTCTTTAACGTGCACAGGGTATGGTTCTCCCGCACACGGGGCCACGGCTTAACGTCCCATCCGATGGACGGCGGCCTTTCCAAGCCCATCGGTGTCCCCTACTGACCGTGGGCAGGGCGGGGAATTTTGCGGAGATAAATCTCAACGCTGACCCAGCTGGGACTCGAACCTGGGAACTACAGATTACGAACCTGGCGCGCTACCGACTGAGCCACCCCCGCCCCTTACTTATGGTGAAAAAACGAAAGTAGTTAATAGGAAAACGGAGTATATCGTGTTTATATGTATACGTTGAGTTGTTTTGCCTCTGAATGGCAATTGTAGACAGTAGACTAAATGAGCAGGTCACAAGGATCCCAAGGTCTCAGAGAAGGTTGGTGAAGGGGATCCACTGGACGGCCGTTAGGAGACAGATAGAAGCCTCCGTAAAAGCCATTCAGAGTGTTCTTTAACTTTCACAGGTTATAGCTCTCCTTCATATGGTTACAGCTTAATAACCCATCCGATGGACTGCAGCCTTTTCAAGACAATTGGTGCCCACTTTCTCAACGGGGCAGAACGGGACTTAACGGAAGTAAATCTCAATGCAGGCGCAGTTAGGATTTGAACCTGAGAACTGCAGATTACGAGGCTGGAGCGTTACCGACTGAGCCGACCTCCCTCCCTTGTTTTGTTGTGCATATGTATAGCTGCTACATGCATGGGAAATTTGAGTCAGGGGTTTATTTGTTTACAGAATTATTTATCCTGACAAAATTGGAAATTAATTATTTTATTTTATTTAAATCTAAACCAGTTCTCAATGCCAATCATATAAACCAATAGAAAATAGAAAATTTCATTTTCTTTGAAAACGAGTATCCCATGTTTCCCAGAGGCAATTTGTTATTCTTCTAGTTCACTATTTTTAAAGCTTTTTCTCTTAGCGTCACATTTCTGAAATAGTCCATTTATCACGACACACTTCTGAAAGAGTCCATTTACCACGACAGATTTCTGAAAGAGTCCATTTACTGCGAAACATTTCTGAGTCCATATACTCACGACACACTTCAGAAATAGTTCATTTACCGAGACACACTTCTGAAATAGTCCATTTACTGCGACACATTTCTGAAAGAGTCCATTTACCACGACAGATTTCTGAAAGAGTCCATTTACTGCGAAACATTTCTGAGTCCATATACTCACGACACACTTCAGAAATAGTTCATTTACCGAGACACACTTCTGAAATAGTCCATTTACTGCGACACATTTCTGAAAGAGTCCATTTACCACGACACATTTCTGAAAGAGTCCATTTGCTGCAACATATTTCTGAGTCCATATACTCACGACACATTTCTGAAATAGTCCATTTACCACGACACACTTCTGAAATAATTTATTTACCGTCACACACTTCTAAAGTAGTCCATTTACCGCGACACGCTTCTGAAATAGCCCATTTGCCGCGACACACCTGTGGTAAAAAGCCTTTTTTGTCTTATTATATATCTTAAAAGTCAATTTATTTTAACAAAAACATGTATTAATCTCAACATTTGCCAAAACAAAAACAATAAAATCACAATAAAAATGCAAAAAAAGTGCTAAAATGCAAATTGTTGAGTAGTACTACAGTGAAATGTCAGTATAACAAAATCGATCCAAGTGAAAAAAATATATTCGTTATAATGCAATACAAAATGTGCCTTAATAGTTACTTACTGCAAAACAATCATTAAGAAAGAAATTTACCGTGTATTAGATTTTATACTTCTTAAACAAGTCGGTAATTTTTAACTGTCTGTTCCAACAAGGATCTCTCCGTGAATTATTAAATGATTTCGCAACTTTTTCCAATGCATTGTCCAGAACATTTTTCAGTGTCATTACGAAATAACGAAGACTTCCCGCCATATTGGCTGTTAATATAGCGAAACCAAAGTAATGAACGAACTTAATTAAAACAATAATAATAAGGAACAAATATAAAAATAACTTAAATTTAACGAATGGTAAAGAGCATCTGTCTCACGCATTGAGATCGGAAAAAATGCGTGCCGGGAGATATAAAATAGCACGTGATTCACAGTACTGTGACTGGTTAAAAAATATCTCAAAGAATTTAAATCATTGAAGATCTGCCAGATGATGGGGCGGGGGTGGCTCAGTCGGTAGCGTGCCAGGCTCGTAATCTGTAGTTCCCAGGTTCGAATCCCAGATGGATCAGCGTTGAGATTTATCTCCGCAAAATTCCCCGCCCTGCCCACGGTCAGTAAGGGACACCAATGTGCTTGGAAAGGCCGTCGTCCGTCGGATGGCGCGTTAAGCCGTGGCCTCGTGTGCGGGAAAGCCATACCCTGTGCACGTTAAAGAACACGCTGGATGGCCTTGACGGGAGGCTATCATCTGTCTCCCAACAGCTGTTCCAGTGGGTCCCCTCCCCCAACCTTCTCTGAGCCTTCGCGGTCCATGTGACCTGACCATTTAGCCCATGGTGTGCAAAAAAAGTGCCGCTCAGAGATAAAACAACCCAACCCAGATGATAAAAACTAAAGCATGTGAAGATGAGAAAAATATTGTTTAAGGATTTTTTTTACAGATTTCGTTATGCCGATCATTTTTTTGTTGTATAGGAATAAATTTTCGTTAAACTTATATTTTTATTTTACTCGCATTCATTAAAATTAAACATTTTTACATAGAGATATATAATAAATTGACCGGGGTTGAAAAAAAATCCGCCATACTGAATATTTCGCTATTCTGGAGTTCGTTATACTAGCATTTATTTTAATGGTATTTGTTTTCATTAAATTTTCGCGACACAGTACTCTAGGCATTCGATTGTTTCAACATTGAACTGTTTTTTTTTACTTACATTTCTTTGCTCTTATATAGTTTGGCATTTATACAAAATCCTATAATGTATTATCTATAGGTATGATGCTAGTTTTAGCAAATAAGGATCTAATACTAATAACCTGAAATATATTAATGATATTTCTTTTTAAGTAGAAATCGCAATCCACAGTAGTCACATGCATGGCCAGGTTGATCAACATTAATGTAAACGTTAGGATGTCAGAGAGGTCCACTTCCACCTTCATATCTTTCACTGGCTTCAGAGGAATATCATTTATTTGGTCGATAGCAAAACGTTATTTATTTAGTTATTATTTATCTGTTTTGGTTTGTCAATACACCTAACCATGCAGTAATCATATTTTTTCAATGTTGTCCTGTATGTGTTACTTTGTTATAAGGTTCCAAAGATTTCACTTTTTCATTGTAGAATGTTTGAGTTGGGTTGGGTTGTTTTACCTCTGAGCGGCACTTTTTTGCACACCATGGGCTAAATGGCCAGGTCACATGGACCCCGAAGGCTCAGAGAAGGTTGGGGGAGGGGACCCACTGGAACAGCTGTTGGGAGACAGATGGTAGCCTCCCGTCAAGGCCATACAGCGTGTTCTTTAACGTGCACAGGGTATGGCTCTCCCGCACACGGGGCCACGGCTTAACGTCTCATCCGACGGACGGCGGCCTTTCCAAGCCCATCGGTGTCCCCTACTGACCGTGGGCAGGGCGGGAAATTTTGCGGAGATAAATCTCAACGTTCACCCAGCTGGGACTCGAACCTGGGAACTACAGATTACGAGCCTGGCGCGCTACCGACTGAGCCACCCCCGCCCCAATGTAGAATGTTTGAACACATGGGCTTATTTCAAAATATTTAGCTGTACAAATAACTTATTGGAGAAGGATATTGCTGGGTAAATGGACATCTAAGCTAGAACTAAAGCTGTTGTGTACTTAGTTATTAGAGATAGAAAATAAGAATCCTGTCTAAAGGAGTTGACATCAGAATTCAAGTTTTAATGATATTATCAAAAATTAGCAAGGAAAATAGAAACGCGATTTCTTTTTCATTTAAGATGTCGTCATCTTAAATGAAGTCTCGGATCTATCCTTCCGAACAGAATGAAGAAAGATAATTAAATAAGATTTAATTTATAAAAAGCTTCCTGAGCAGGGACTCATAAGGAAGTTGAAATTTAGAATATATTAAGTCAGGAAAAGTTTCATGGTTATGGCTTAATGTTTCCTCTTTTTCAGGAAGCCCTCTTCCAGTTGGAGTAAAAGCTGATATATTTGAGGAAAACAAATATTGTCAATTGGTTTTCTCTTCTGAAATATCACCTTTAGCTCCTGCTCCTATCAAAAGAGCTGACTGGGTTGGGTTGTTTCACCTCTGAGCGGCACTTTTTTGCACACCATGGGCTAAATGGCCAGGTCACATGGACCCCGAAGGCTCAGAGAAGGTTGGGGGAGGGGACCCACTGGAACAGCTGTTGGGAGACAGATGGTAGTCTCCCGTCAAGAACATCCAGCCTGTTCTGTAACGTGCACAGGGTATGGCTTTCCCTCACACGGGGTCACGGCTTAACGTCCAATCCGACGGACGGCGGCCTTTCCAAGCCCATCGGTGTCCCCTACTGACCGTGGGCAGGGCGGGGAATTTTGAGGAGATAAATCTCAATGCTGACCCAGTTGGGACTCGAACCTGGGAACTACAGATTACGAGCCTGGCGCGATACCGACTGAACCATCTCCGCCCCAAAAGAGCTGACTGAGCATGTCAAATATTGGAAGATAGCAAGTAAAATTTTATGAAACAATAAGATGCATGTAAAAACAATAGATAGAGGAGAGTAAAAATATAGCAGTTAAACAAAAGTTTAAAAAACATTTGTAAGAAACTTTTAGAGGATAGCCAAAAAAAGATAGAAGTTAACTAGTAAGCAAAATTTTGCTAAAAATAATGAGAGGCTTACAATTGCGAATTAGTCCAGCATTCTACTGAACACTGGAGTAATTAGGCCAGAGATAACCAAAAAAGCAGTTTAACAGTAAACGAAATTTTGTCAGCAATTATAAGTGACTTCGAGATAAAGTCCTCAAGAAAAACAACAGTTTTAAGCGTAAGCAAAATTTTGGGCAAACAATCATAAGAGGGCTTACAGAGAAAGTTGGAAGAGAATAACAAAAAATAATATCAGTTAAACCAATAAGAAAGCGTTTACCAAACAATTATTAGAAGCTCCCAGAGGAAGTCGGCAGAGGATGTCATAAAAATAACAGTTAAACCAGTGGAAAAAATTGCCAAACAGCTATAAGAAGCTTCCAGAGGAAGCCGGCAGAGGATAACATAAATTCAAGTTAAAATAGTAAGAAAGTTTTATCAAATAATTATAAGAAGCTTCCAGAGGAAGTTGAACAGAGGACAGCGTAAAATAACAATGAAAGCACTGAGAAAAATTTGACAAACTGTTATAGGAAGCTTCCAGGGTTGGGTTGTTTTACCTCTGAGCAGCACCTTTTTGCACACCATGGGCTAAATGGCCAGGTCACATGGACCCCGAAGGCTCAGAGAAGGTTGGGGGAGGGAACCCACTGGAACAGCTGTTGGGAGACAGATGGTAGCCTCCCGTCAAGGCCATCCAGCGTGTTCTTTAACGTGCACAGGGTATGGCTCTCCCGCACGCTGGGCCACGGCTTAACGTCCCATCCGACGGACGGCGGCCTTTCCAAGCCCATCGGTGTCCCCTACTCACCGTGGGCAGGGCGGGGAATTTTGCGGAGATAAATCTCAACGCTGACCCAGCTGGGACTCGAACCTGGGAACTACAGATTACGAGCCTGGTACGCTACCGACTGAGCCACCCCCGCCGCTGGAAACGTCCAGAGGAAGTTATATGTCACTATTTCCACAGCTTCAAAAGCCTTTATTTTAATTTTTATGATGTTTTAGAAGCTTATTTTTTACATAAATAAAAGAGATTGGGTTGGGTTGTTTTACCTCTGAGCGGCACTTTTTTTGCACACCATGGGCTAAATGGCCAAGTCACATGGACCCCGAAGGCTCAGAGAAGGTTGGGGGAGGGGACCCACTGGAACAGCTGTTGGGAGACAGATGGTAGCCTCCCGTCAAGACCATCCAGCGTGTTCTTTAACGTGCACAGGGTATGGCTCTCCCGCACACGGGGCCACGGCTTAACGTCCCATCCGACGGACGACGGCCTTTCCAAGCCCATCGGTGTCCCCTACTCACCGTGGGCAGGGCGGGGAATTTTGTGGAGATAAATCTCAACGCTGACCCAGCTGGGACTCGAACCTGGGAACTACAGATTACGAGCCTGGCGCGCTACCGACTGAGCCACCCCCGCCCCTAAATAAAAAAAAAAAGATATTGACACTTGATAAACTAGTAAGAAAACTAGTACAAACAATTTTGCCAAAGAACCATAAGAGGTTTCCAGAGGAAGTTGGGTGAATATAACATGAAAATAGCAATTAAACTAGCAAGCAAAATTTTGTCAAGAAATTGTAAAACGTTTCCAGAGAATATCAGCGGAGAATAGACAAAATATAGCAGTCAACCAGTAAGAACAATTTGGTTTTGAAAATATATTCACGTTTACTCTATTTAGAAGAGACAAAAGGAGAAAAAAAAAACGAAGCTAAAAGAGAACAATGAAATGTTGAACATATTTATGTTTATTATATATTTATGCATATTATTACATTTGTTACTGTTTTTGTTTTTTTAAAGAAATTAAAATTCACAAAACTTTGGTCCAGTTTCTACTGAACACTGGGCTAAAGTTTTGCCTCATGTATGGCAAACTGTGAATTTAAATGCTTGGGAGATCTATTTCAAACTAAGAACAAAACACTGAGAAGGAAAGAAACTTTCTATGCAGCAGCACCTGGGGCTTGAATCTTTGAGAATCAGTATTTAAATCAATTTTATTGTGATATTTAGCTTATATTTAATATCGCTGTTTAATCGCAGAATTTAAAACGCTGTTTCATTGCCGTATCTTGAGTTCGTCCCTTAATTTTAGAGATCATCGTACCAATATTTGCAAATGTTTGTATGAAAATAAATTTCTAAACCATCATAAGAACTAAAAGGCTTAGGAAGCAATGGAAATAGTGACATATTCCTTAGAGAAGGGATTCTCAACTGGGGTACGCGGTAAAATATTATGGGGTACGCCGTGAGAGCTCAAAAGTCGCTAGATGTATGTTATATAACATATTTATATATGTTTTATTTTATTCCCATTCTTATATTATAACTATAGTTTTATCTATCTATACAAGGGGTACGCCAGTTATATACACATTTCCAGGGGGTACGTGGAGCATAAAAGGTTGAGAACCACTGCCTTAGAGAGTATCATTCAAATTCTCATGTTAACCATACATGGAAGCAAACACACATAATAATGCATAAATTTCAAGCTGAACTCCTTTTTCCCAACGAAACGAGGTTTTTTTCCAATTGACTAGAGACAGCTTTAGAGAATTTCAACTTCATTTTGTAGCCTTTGTACCTATGCAAAGAAGCAAATTAATGCATCATGCCATTTAAATCCCTACAAAAAGCATTTAGGAGAAAACCTTTCCCCTTTGAATGCCACTTACGGTCCTAGCATTCCTTCCAGAAAGAAGTCTTCAGTAAAGGGAAAGTGCATTAATAAAACATGCTTCAAAATTTCCCATTATTTTAGTTAAGTAGCCTTGTAAGAAATCTTTCCATATACGGAGCGTCTCAGTCAGAGTAGTTCATGTCTTTTTTTCCCCTTCTTCTTGCTTTCCTGATGCTCCAACTATGCCCTGCCGGTGGGGGAGACTGGTCGAACAATGCCTGCAACGAAAGTTAATGGAAGACACACTTGATAAGTACAGCAGAGGCAAGATAACTGCTAACAACAACTTCCTTTCCACTAGATACCAAAGCGGCATCACCTCTGTCGATGTTCGTGGAAAGAGCAACAAAAGAGAACATAACCAAGGATGTAGAGAGGAGACAGATAACAGCATCACCAACACGTCTCTCTCCCTTCTCTTCTCTTACTATCTACCGCACGGAGATAACAGCTTACTTAAGCTTAATCTACATCAGGAGGATAAAGGCCAAAGGGAGGGAGAAGGGGAAGAGGAAACAGAGGCTTTGTATTGAGAAGCGAAAGACAGTTCAATGAGAATCCTTTCAAACTCTAGATAACGCCATTGTAAAGGAGCGAAAGACAAAAAAAAAATGCACATATTGTGATGGAGATGACAAGATAACAGAAAGCCCAGGATGTAATAAGAAAAATGTATCATTTCTTTATTGTTTTGTTGATTATGTATTAATTAATGACAGCAGATGCTAGTAGGTATCTGTTCGTGTTTTTTTTTTCTCTTGAAGAATTATTTTTCATAAGCTTAATAATTTTTGAAATTATTTCCCCTCTGTCCTCTGTTGTCTTCCTCTCGAAGTTTCCATGATTGCTCCACTAAATTTTGCTTGTTAGTTAAGTCCTGCTTTTTGTCTATGCTCTGCTGACTTTCTCTGGAGGCCTGCTTATAATTGTTTAGCAAAAAGTTACGAACTTGCTAATTGATATTTTTATGGATATCTTCCGCCAAGCAGCAAAAATATGCATATTTCGGAGATGGAAAGATAAAAAAAGCTCAAGGTGCAATAAGAAAAAAAAAAAGTATTTGTTTATTTTTTTTTAGTGATTGCATATTTATTTTAAACAGTAGAAGTTGGTAGAGATCTGTTCCTTTTTATGTTTTTTTCTTCAATAATTCTGTTTACGTAAAAATATTTCAGTTAAGTAATAAAATATTAGATTTTTAAGAGACCTATACATTTTTTACATAGTCAATAACGTAATCTTTTATATGGGAAGCACTGAACACTTTAACTACTTACAGTTATGTTTGTGCATATTATGAAAGAAATTCAGAAATAACAGAAATCTAGGGATCTAATAAAAAAATCTCTGTACACTTTATTGCTTTACCAATTACGTATAAATTAACTAGAGCACGAGATGGAAAACTTGAGTTTCTGTTTACCTTTCGTTTTTAAGAGGTTTTTTTTTTGCAAAGGGTATTACATTCTCAATTGAAACGCTACCGTTTGGGATAACTTGTTATAAAAGTTAATCGTAAATCTTCAAAACTCTTAATTAATGCGCAATCATCAAATCAATAAACTACTACAGGAGATGTGAGGCTTTCAGTTCCTATTTACTTTTCGTTCTCTGAGAGGTTTTGTAACGCGTCTTATATGCTTAACCGAAATGCTGTGTATTGAAGATGACTTGTTGTAAAACTTAACCTCCATATCTCTATATCTCATTATTAAAAAAATAAAAAAACAAATCTCCATATCTCTTTATTGCTTTGCTGATTATACATTAATTAACGATAGCAGTAGGTGTGAGGTGATTTTGCTATAATTTACAATTTCTTGCTTCCATCTGACTACAATTTGAGTGCTACTACATTTTGCAATTCCTCGCTTCTATCGAACTACAATTTGAGCCCTTATTACAATTTTCAATTATTGCTTCTATCTGGTTGAAAATTGAGCCCGGGCTACAATTTAAAATTTCTTGCTTCTACATGACTTCAATTTGAGTCCATGCTACAAATTACAATTTCTTCCTTGTATCTGACTATAATTTCAGTGCTATTACATTTTGCAATATCTTGCTTCTTTCGGACTACAATTTGAGCCCTTGCTACAATTTGCAATTTCTCTTTTCTATCTGACCACAATTTGAGCCCTGCTAAAATTTACAATTTCTTGCTTGTATCTTACTACAATTTGGGTCCGGGCTACAATTTGCAAATTCTTGCTTGTATCGGAGTACAATTTGAGCCCTGCTAATAACTACAATTTCTTTTTTCTACCTGACTGCAATTTGAGGCCAGGATACTATAAAATACCAATTTACAATTTAATTAAAGCTAACTGAGACCTACATAATTATTGCGCGGGAGTTTTTTCAATTACGTTATGAACGTATGATTGATTACATAAAAAAAGTTCAAAATACTGTTCAAGTTTTTTCTATGTAAAAATTTTATAAATCGTTCCATGGCAAACACTTTCCTAAAGTAACCGTAAAATTCCGTTTTCACAAAAAGGAATCCTCACATCTCAGCAAACAAGTCCACATACTCTAACATAATACATTCGTTTTCGAATGAAGTGTAAAATTGTTAATATAAAAATACTGATGTTGTGCGAGACAGTTCTAGACTCTTACCCAGCTAATATTCAAATTACGGACTACAATATAGATCTCCGGCGATAAATTATGTCATATACATTCAGAGACTGATTTAAGGGTAGGGGAGGGAAAAGGGACCATGTCACCCCCCTGAAAATTTTAATTAGGACGGAGGCGAAAAAGTATTAAATATGTACTACTCGTTTTTTTTTTTTTAATATTTTTTAAAGTAATTATTATTATACCGGAATGGAGTTGTGGTTCAATCTAGGACTCCCCAATTCTATTTGGATTGCTAGTACCCCCTAACCCCTTTATTATCCTTTACATCCGGGCTCTAGATAAGTATATATCTATTACAAAAGAAGACTACCTATTAACACATATACTTCAATAAATGCCCATCCGTTCTTATTATTATTGTCAGTGTGTGTGTGTGTGGGGGGGGGGGTGCAGGTTAAGTGGGTAGCCCCACCAGGCTTGTAATCGTCAGTTTCCAGGTTCGAGTCCTGACTGTAGCAGCGTTCAGATTTATCTCCGATAAACCTCTCCCTCTCCTCTGTGAGAAAGGGGACGCTGATGGGCTTGTAAAGGCAACCGTCCGTCGGATGTGACGTAAAGCCGTACTCCGTGTGCAGGATACCCATGTCCTGTGCACATTAAACAATACGTTGAATGTGCTTGATGGAAGCTACCATCTATTTCCCAACAGCCTTCCAGTGGGTCTCCTTCTCCAACTTTTTCTAATTCCTTGGAAGCCTTGCGACCATTTAAACCATTTTGTGCAAAAAAAAAAAGTACAACTCAGAGATAAAACAAGAACAACATAACCATAATTTTCAAGTGCAATATGATGTGTATTAAGTGAATAAACTAAACTCAGTATTAAATGCCATTTACCGTTTATCAGCTGCATTCTATTTCTGAATTAAATAACGTTTCAATTAATCAACTGCATTTTGGTTATTTCAATTTCAGTAACTTTCTAAATAGCGAACGAATATTCTTGAAAATCGACATTGAAATATATTTGATTGAGATCTTTAAATTATACTCAGTCACATTTTTTTTTCAAAACAAAAGCTTATTTAAGAAGTTACTGAGTCCTGTGTCTTAGTTACTATTGATATAAGATGTAACTGTACCTATTAAAACTGCAGTTGAATGTAGACCACAGCGTCTAAGATGTTCAAGAATGTTTTTTACACAAATTTCTTCACTTTTCCTGACTTACAATTTGTTTTTTTCCGTGCCAAATAACAGAGAAACTTGTTGTCTTTATGAGAAAATATTTACTCAACATCGTAAAAAGAATATCGATTTCAGTGTCAAGTTGCACTCTTCGTGTAATGAACTCTTTTAATGCGATGCTAATAGATTTTACAATCGGCTCCTGTCTGCTGTGCACACTTAATTATACTCTGCTTCTCAGAAGCAGAAAAAAATGCGGCATTAAATTTTTAATTGAAAGGTTTACTTAACTTTGATGATTTAAGTCTTGTTTCTTTTCTTTTAATAAGTTTGCCATTTACCTGGTGCCAAGGATTTTCCAGTGTTTGCTATTAAATGCAACAAAAAGGCATTAAAGATGCTTACAATCTTCGGGAGAATGCGTTCAGTAACGTTATCTTTTTATTGCTTTCTTTAAAAATAATTGGAAGTTGGAGGAAAGCCAACTATCTCTCTTCATATGAAGCTCGGATTCGTCAGCATTGGATTCGCTTTCGGGATGAGGAGAATGTTGGATAACGAATTTCGTAATACAGAAGTCCCAGTCATTCACGTATCACATGAGCTTTTTATGGGTTTTTCATAAAACAGAGGCTCCCAACCCTTTTCAATTCCCTCTTTACTGCTTCTAACACTCCCTTTACTACTTCTAATCTCCCATTTACTACTTTTAACAACACTTTACGACTTCTAGAATCCCCCTTACTAATTCTAAAACCTCTTTACTACTTCCAAAACCTCTTTACTTCTAAAACCTATTTACTACCTCTAACACTCTTTTACTACTTCCAAAAACCCTTTACGGTACTTCCAAAAACCTTTTTCCTTTTTAACACCCCTTTACTACCTATAATTCCATGTTTACTACTTCTAACTTTCTCTTTACTACATATAATCCCACGTTTATTACTCCTAACATCCCCTTACTACCTCTAATTCCAAGTACTGCTTCTAATCCTCCGCTTCCTACTTCTACACTCCCTTTCACTACTTTTTTACTATCTTTAATCCCCTGTTTATTACTTCTAACAACCCATTTATCGTTTCCAAATCTTCTCTTTACTACTTCTAACCTTCCGTTTTCTACTTCTAACACTTTCTTTATTCTTTCTAATACTCCCTTTACTACTTCCTAGGAATCCAAAATATTTTTACGTTATAAAAACAGTTGAAATCATTTTTACCTTGTATACAAATATAGTCTGACTGCATGTCAGTCTGTTGAAGCCTTTTACCTCCCGAATGATTGAAGCCACTGAATTTACATTTTATATTTAATGAAATTTTCATCTGAACCAGGGACCACGCGAATACTGATACTGTATAAAAAATAATTAGGGGCAACTGACATGAAAAGATTTTAAAAACTGAGGGTTTTCTTAAAAGATTGCTCTAACGATATTATTAAATTTTACCTCTCTTTTAGAAAGCGCTTGCCCAGTCATTACTGTACAGGCCGGATGTTTTAAAAAATAGCTATCAATCAGTCCATGGGATACTGAGATGTACTTATTATAAATGTACATAGGTAAATAGTGTGAGTCAACCAGTGTGATTCCGAAAAATGGTAATGGGTAAATAACTACAAGTGTTCCTTGTTCAGCCAATAAAAAATTCGTAGGTTAGGATTAGGAACTCAATCGTTGTAAGAATATACTTTTTATAGCAACAATAATAATAAATTAAAGTTGCAAATAGAAAGAAATGAAAATGAAATATATGTTGCACAACAAAAACTTGACTTTCCCCAACATTCGTCCAGTGTTTAAAGCTGGGTTGTTTTACCTCTAAGCGGCACTTTTGTGCTGCTCAGAAAATGCGATGAATGGCCAGAGTATAAGGACCTCGAGGCTTAGAGATGGCAAGGAAAAGGGGATTCACTGGACATTAGACAGACAGATGACCAGGAAGGGACCACTGGACTAGGAGACAGATAACATCCTCCCGTCAAGGCTACCCAGCGTGTTCTTTAACGTGTACATGGTATGGCTCTCCCGCACACAGGGCACAGCTTAACGTGCCATCCGAAGGACGGAAATTCCCGAACTCATCAGTGTCCCTTTCGCACCGAGAAAAGCTTAGTGTTTAGCAGAGACAAATCTCAATGTTGGCACATTTGTTGGGACTCGAACCTAAGAACTTCAGATTAGAAGCCTGGCACTTTAGTGACTGAGTCAATGAAACAAATAGCTTATAGGAACGTTTAGGGCTGTTGAGCTCCCTATACCTACCGACTGAGGCACCCCCACTCCCAGTATTTAAATAGTTATGGAAACGAGAATATTTCACAAAAAATATCACTAGTCAGAAGCATTTATCTCAAAACTTTAATAAAAATGCAAGTTATGGTTGTTTTTTAGAGTAAATCCATTAATAAAATAATTGTATATTTAGGAGCTAGTTTAATTATTTCTTAAAATAATGTCAATTTAGAAGAAACGTTTTAAGACAGTGACATTCCTATTGAATATAACGCGGTGGTTGTCAAAGTCGGTATCATGCTAGGCTCGTAATCTGCAGTTCTTAGGTTCGATTCCCAACTGTGCCTGCGATGAGATTTATCTCCGCTAACGTCCACCCCCACCCCATCCTGAATTGGATATAGAATATGAATATGAAATGAATATTTTGAGAAAGTGGAATCTATTTTCAAAAGACTGCCGCCCTTTGGATAGGATATTAAGCCGTTATTCTGTGTGTAGGATATTGTATGTCGTTAAAGAACATGCTGTATGGTTTTGGCAGGAGGCTTTCATATGTCTTCTAACATAAAAATCCCTTCCCCAACCTTCTATGAACTATTAGTATCCTTATAATTTGGCAGTTTACGTGAGCCAAAAATGAACTGCTCGAATGTAAAATAACTAACTGTAGACGGCCGAAAATATTCTCTTTTCATTTTTCAGGTGAAATATCTACTTCTGGTTTTGGTTCATTAAACTTAAATATAAAATAATAAATAAATACCCCTCAAGCAGCTGCTTGAGGGGGGTATCAGAGGCCACAGAGGTCTGACAGGAGCCTGTCAGTTTACATGCCATAGTAGAAGGTCTGAGAGGATGGCAGGACCTCAGCAGAAAAACGACACATACATCCACGCCTTAATCCGGGGCTCGAACCCAGGTCCCGTAGATCAGTAGCCAAGCGTGCTAACCACTTGGCCACGGGACGGCCCAGAGGGACAATTAAAAAACTAATCCTCAGTCCTCTGAACTATTTTTTTTTAATTCTTAATCTTTTCATCTCCGTTGCTTTGTACAAACGTCATCCCTTTAAGCTTTCCGGATCGTGGGATGCCGTGTCTCACTCATAGAATGTAGGGGAGGTCATCAGCGTTTTTATCGGCGGGACGAAAGGTTATTTCTCAGATATTTTCGTTTAAAGACTTAAATAATATGGCATATGTCAACAGAACTTAACATTTTCATGAAAAGGTTACTTGCAGCATTAAAATTCACTTGGAAAAAAATCGAATAAAAATTATAATCGTTTAATTTTTTTAAATGTTTTCTCGAACAAAAAAACTTAAAAAACTTATCTTTCTAAATAAAACAAGATCATATAGATTTTATATTGAATGAGAAGAGTGTGCTTGTTCTTCAAGCGATAAAATTCAACATTATAGTTTTGAGAATATAAATTTGAATTTTCTGATTCGTCGTTAACTTCGAGTGTCTGGTTACAAATCTTGTCTACCGTAATCTTTCCTCCGGGTCGTAGTCTGGAAACCCCAGCTTTTGTGCTGCTATATCTGAGTATTCTAGAGCTAAGTTCATTAAACATACAGCATCTAGAATTAAATGTGTCAAAATTATCAATTTTCTGACAGTGCAATATAGGTAAAGAATACACAAAAGTCTATCTTTTTAATTGAAATATTACACACGGAGCATTTAAATGTTAAAACTCACCCCGAAATAAACATTTGACAGACCACTGAAATCCTCCCCAGAAGAAAGTTTCAAGTTTAAAGAGATCCTTATACACTGCCTACCAAAATATTAGAAACTTTTCATGTTATGTCAATGAAAATTTAACTTCGAAGCTATATAATTTCTAAAATATGCATTTTATGTGAAATTGCGACTTAAGATCATAATCAAATCTATTTAGATCTCGATTTCAACAATATTCGTTCAGTATTTAAAGACTTACGGAAGCTAGAATAATTTACAAGTGCAAAGCGTCGTAAGACTTGACCTCAAATAATCAATTCAAATTAAATTATGAGTTTCAAACCATTTAATAAAATAAATGGACATTTTACAAGTTTTCGTAATGATTATTTCAATATTAGATCATTTTCCGTGATTTTTATAAAAAACAATTTAATCGCTAAATATTCCAGCTTCCGTAACTCTTCAAATACTACCTGCATATTGTTGAAAATCGAGATTTAAATAAATTTGATTATGATCTTTAATTTATCATCAGTCACATTTTCCCTTTAAATGCATATTTTAGAAGTTATAGAGCTTCAAAGTTAGATTCTCATTGAAATAACATGTAAATTCCGAAATATTTCAGTAGGTCATTGTATTTTGTCTTCTAACTGTACACTAGTCATAAACCTCTTAATCAGACGTATTTTCCGAACCAAACGAGAATTATTCGCATTAGGTCTTCACGTTCCAACGCACGACCCTACATGTCTCAACTGATTGAACAACAAAGAACGTCATCAACTTCCAACCACGAGAAGCGATTGTCTCTAGGTAGTATCTGACGTCACGAGATGTTATCACGCGAAGATGGGGGCAACATAGAGATTACGTCGCGATCTCTAGGCACGCCCATCACCAACCAATGCACTCTATCCTTAACTAACGAATAGCAACTGACGATTGCGTGGCAGATGGGTTCGGCGATGGAGGAATGAACAAGTGGACCGAAAATTAATTTCCTCTTGCTTCCCGAGGGATAATCGTTTAAAGTCAACACAGATAAACCCATCAACGAGGCTACAGAACACTCAGTACAGCGTAGGTGGAGGTGAAGCCTTGCAAGTTGAGAAGCTACGACGACGAATAACGTACTCTTCCGAGGAAGGTATCACTCTGTGATTAATGATAAAACTTGAGCCTTGAAGTGTTTGGTGTGTGGATTTTTTTTCTGGCTTTACGTGTTTTTTTACTACACAGCGTGCAGTTTATTAATACCGAAATAAAGTGTATTTTTTAATCGTATTACGTATCCTACTCGTTTTCTACTAGTGATATTTTATATTTTTATTCTATTTCGCACTGAACGCGATGAGACTAAACATATTAATTTTAATTGCGCATTAGTTTAAATCGAGATAAGTCTTTCATTAGAGTTTTGATTACCTATACGCAAGCAGTAAGAATATACCGACTTTCATACAGATTCACATCAGTACACTTAAATCTATATGCACATATTCAACACATATAACTACACTCACAGTCACACATATTCACATGCACACACATATCTACACACACATTTACACACGTATACTTACACATATATATATCTATATACACTTGCAGACAAATATATCTACGCACGCAACATTTATATATATAGATACACACATTCGCACACCTAAAACTATACACACCCACTCACATTCAAACACGTATATCTACATACACATTGCACTTATATATCCACATACATTGACACACACACATATATCTATACTCATTCACACATACATATTTATACACATTCACACATACATATTTATACATATATTCACACACAAATATATCTACACACGTATACCTATGCATACATATATCAAAACACATTCACATATATATATATATATCTATATGCGTATTCATTCCCGCATAACTACACACATGCACACATTCACACTCATATAACTATATCCAAGAAAACACACCACCTACACATAATAATAAACGTATATCAACACACACAAATTCTCATATCAATAAACATCAAATATTAGGAAATTCCAATTCCCCTACGCTTTAACATTGAGATGCACTTAAGCTTTCACATTAGCACTCTGTACAGTCGGTCAAAAAAGTATCCGAACACTACGGTTGATTACAGAATTCAGAAAAAATATCTGACAACGATTTTTTTAGAAATTAGTGATCTGGCAACCTTCGTGTCACGTGACACGAAGGTTGCTAGATCACTAATTTCTAAAAAAATATCGTTGCGAGATATTTTTTCTGAATTCTGTAGTCAATCATAGTGTTCGGATACTTTTTTGAGCAACTGTACCTATGTGAACATTCGCCTATACACATTAGCATTCACTTACACATTAACATTCGCGTACAGTAAGTAATATTACATATTGGCGCATGCACATATTTACATTGTACATGCATGTTAACATTCACTCATGCATTAACAATGATGAAGGATGTATGGACATAACTGACACAATGAATATGAGCAGTGGACGATTCTTATAAGTCATTGCTTGATTTAGGTATTAATCCCTCTAAGTGAATTAGTGATCTTTAATGAATAGTGGGTTCGTATCGCACCCGGCTAAACACAATTTTTCCTCTAAAATTAATATATCGATGTTAAACTAATAATGATATCTTCCTTACCAGTTGCACATAAACGTCGAAACATTTCTTCAATTTAATGATCTTAAAATTATAAAATCATTCGTTGATTGCCGTCCCGTGGCCGAGTGGTTAGCGCGCTTGGCTGCCAATCTAAGGGACCTGGGTTCGAGCCCCGGGTAAGGCATGGATGTATGTGTCGTTTTTCTGCTGAGGTCCTGCCATCCTCTCAGACCTTCTACTGTGGCATATAAACTGACAGGCTCCTGTCAGACCTCTGTGGCAAGCAGCTGCTTGAGGGGGTATTTATTATTTTTTATTATTCGTTGATTTATAAGTGATTAATAGTTTAATCAACAATGAGATATGAGAGCCATCAATGAGTGTATTGAGAAATATTTTTGAACCATCGCTATTACAGTTTAGTATTCCAGTACGCACAATAGATTTCCTGTAAATGCATTAGTATTTCGGTATGAACAATAGAATTTTTGTATATACACCCAATTCTGTTTTTACATAATAGATAGGTTCCCGAAAAAACCGTACAAAAAACGTGTAAAAAAGAACAGTGCATATAAAAAAAATAGAAGATTTGTTCCAGACGTGAAAACCCAGTACAAATAATAAGTTGTTTTGAAACAAATCATATCAAAATCTTTAATTAAATCTTTATTTGATTTTTATTAATTTAAACACATTTTTTATTTTATAAACTTATAAAGATAATTATATGTACATATATGAAGTGAATTATCCTTCATAAAGAAAATCCCATCATCCTCACCCTCAAGCAGCCATGGGCTACGGAGATCCAAACAGACCGTGCAATTTAGTTCTCCAAGCAAGTCTCTCCTGAGCTACGTCTACAGCATCTGGCCACTGCACACCAATTCTAATAAGGTCCTGTTTGACATTGTCTGCCCACCGCATCCTAGGTCTCCCCTTCTTTCTGAGGCCTTTGGGCACCCTATTCATAACCCTATTCGCCAATCTATAATTATTCATACGGGCAACATGGCCAAACCAACCGAGTCTCTCTCTGCACAATATGCTGCTTAAAGGAGGTTGCAAACTCCTTTGCCTAACCTCATCATTAGTTACAAAGTTGAACCACCTAATGCCCAAGATACTGCGTAAGCATCTGGAATCAAAAGCATCTAGTTTCCTGTTATCTTGTTTACAAAGTGTCCAAGTTTCACTACCATAACTAACCCTAGAAAGAACCAAACTATTATACAGTCTAATATTAGTCTTTAGGTGTATACCCCTATTTCTCCACACTCTCCATAGATTCTTAAAAGTCCCGGCAGCAATCCCTATTCGTCTGTTAATCTCATGCCGCACATCACCAGTATCTGTTACATAGCTCACAAGATAATTAAACTGTGACACCTGCTCAAGACTGCAACCATTCAGATTAACTGAATGAGAACCTACCTGACCAATTATCATCACTTTAGGTTTCTCTCTGTTTATAACCAAACCTACTCTACTACCAGTTCCATCAACAGCTCGAATGAAAGAGTTCATCTCATCAACATCATTTGCCAAAAGGGCTGAATCATCAGCATAACCTAAATCAGAAATTTTCTTATCTCCAGTATAGTTAAGGTCAAAATCTTTCCCTTGAAGTGAATTTCGCATAACATAATCAATTACCAAGCTAAAGAGAAAAGGAGACAAAATGCACCCTTGTCGAACACCAGAAGTAATGCTAAACCAATTGCTACAAGCCTTACCAACTCTCACACACGACTCAGTGCTATTACAGAGAGCTTTCATTTTGTTAACTGACTTGTCTCGTATACCTTATGATCTCAAAATCAACCACAAATTATGACGATCAACAGAGTCGAAAGCCTTTTTGAAATCAACAAAGCTAGCAACCAAAGGTTTCTGAAACTATAAACATTTCTCAAGAATCTGCCTAAGAGAAAATATCTGATCTACACCCCCCCCCCTACCATTTCTGAATCCACATTGTTCATCACGCAATTGACTGTCAATCAGATTCTTAATTCTATTAAGCACAAGTCTGATATCCCTATAGTTATCACAAGAACTGTGATCACCTTTTTTGAAAATAGGGATAACAATAGCTCTGGTAAAATCCTTAGGAACCATGCCTTTATCATAAAAGATATTCAAAATTTCAGTCATCCAAGTGGTAACCGAAACATTCAGAGCTCTAAGCATTTCACTAGTAATTTCATCTACCCCTGGAGATTTATGAAGTTTAAGTTTAGAAATAGCCAAAATAACTTCAGATTGTGTTATAGGGCCACATTAAAGCCACCAATGCATCTATCATCATTGCAAACAATGGGAGTAGAACTAACCACATTATTTAAAACATCACTGAAATGCTCAGCCCACCTAGCAATGATAGAATTCTCACCTTCTATAACCTTACCATGTTTATCCTTCAATCCTTGTATGTCTGTCCGTTTTTTACCACCTGAAACATTAACTATCTGGCACAGCTCTCTGCTGTTGTGCTGCCTAATTGCTTCCTCAGCTTTGTCAGCCAAGCCATCAAGCCAAAGATTCTTATCAGTTGCTAATTGATCCTATACACGTTTATTAAGTTCTCTGTAGTCCTTTCTATTAGGACTAGTAGAGTACTGATTAAGGACATTCCTGCCGTTCCTTCTTTCTGAAATAAGCTCAAGTGCCTTATCACTCAAATAATTCTGTCTCCTCTGCTTCTTTTTTTCCTAAAAGAGTACTGTTAGTTTCCAAAAAGGCCTGTTTAAAACGGCCCCATTCTTCCTCAACTTCGGTAGTAAGCAAACCACGACTGTCATAATGATTAAGTAACCTATCATGGTAAGCTTAGTTATAACTGGGTCTTTCAGAGCTTCAGTATTAAAGGTAAATTTTTTAACTTTAGCACAACACTTTTTAAGTTTAAGTTGCAAGCCACTTTTAACAAGATAATGGTCAGATCCAATTTCAGCTCCCCTATATGCTCTGGTATTCCTAACAGAACTAGCCCATTTGCTGTTAATTAATATATAATCAATGATTGATTATATAAAGAAAATAATATATCACTATTTCAAGAACACAAAAGTGCAAAAAAAATGACTTACATATGGTTATTAACTAGATTTTATTCGTAGTCACTTTCTGACAATAGACACATTCGTTTGCGTAAGACTAGAATTAAATCACTTTCATCACTTGAAATATTTTGGCCATCGTGTTCATACTCCAATTGTGAAATGCTCTCTGTGGCATGGGGAACCAAATTATCACTTGTTCCAGTGATTCTGAAGTTTGATTAGTTTAGACAACGAACCCTATAATCAATCGTTGAGATTTTGCTTTGACTAGATCTTTGTATTATTCTTGATAACGCTCCATATATGACTTCAGTTCACGTTTAAACTGCTTAGCTCGTTCGACAATGGGATCACGACTAAGAAAATAACTTTCCAATTTACTAGACATTTGAAGCCCTTCTTTAATTAAACCTGCAGTGAGTGGAACCTCTTCATCACCATCACTTTTTTCTTTTTCACAGGAGTCTCAAGGACAAATACTATTATTTCATCTTCGCTGAGAGCTTTGTCAACCAGCAATTCATCAATATCGGCAAACGATAAATCATCGAATCCTTCTCCACCAACTGCATGTGCTAAAGTGATGATATTTGGATATTCAGTCGAATTTGGGGGTACAGGATCTTTGCTTTTTTGCACATTCTGGCCAAATAGCTTCCCAGTATGCGTTTAAAGTTGATGGTTTTAATTCTGATAACGTCAATCCAGCATGTCTGATACAATCTAAAATAGAAAATTTCTTCCACACATCAATAACTGCTAATGTTTTATCCTTATTTAGTTTATCCAAAATGTATTGGAATGTTGATCTTAGGTAGTAAGTTTTAAATGTGACAATTATACTCTGGTTTTATTAAGGATGTCATATTATGCGGCAGAAAACAAAATTGCACATTTGGGTGTTTCCAAACAGGATGGCCAGGCGCATTGTCCATAATCAATAGAACTTTAATTCGAGATTTTTTCCTTCAAATACCGTTTAACTTCTGTAACGAAACATTTATGGAACCATTTATGAAAAATTTCTTTTGTAGCCCGTTTTTTGTTTGCCATCTAATATACTGTCAATTTATTCAAATCTACACCTTTCATTGACCGTGGTTTTAGGGATTGATTGATGAGCAACGGTTTTAACATACGATCTTCTAAGGCGTTGTGCAAAATAGAAATGTCACACGATCTTCTGAAGCGTTGTGCAAAATACAAAGGTCACACGATCCTTAGCTGCTTTAAAGCCACCAACAGTTTTTTGTGATTTTTCTTCGTAGGTTTTACTCGGCATTTTTTTCCAAAAAAGACCATTTAAACTCGATCAGGAGTGTATCCACCATCTTCAATGATTTGGGCCAATTTTGGACAAAATTCTTTAGCAGCTGGCTCATCTGCAGATGCAACTTCACCTTTTATCTTTACATTATGAAACGTGTGTCTTTGAAGAAAACCTGCAAGCCAATCTGTACTTGCAGAAAATTCATAATTTTTGTTTAACTGAACTAATGTGGTTGGTTCCATTACTTATATCTGCTTATATTATTCGTAATGCCATCTGATTGATGGTATTTCCGTCTAGAGGTATTCTTTTTTGCGAGTTATCTTCTATCTACATTATTAGTGCCTTTTCCATCTTCACTTTTATAATATCTCTCATGTACGATGCCGACTTAGAGCTCAGTTTTGTTCCAGAAGGCACAGATTTTCTAATAGCATCTTCACTTTTCTTGATGGTTTTTACGATAACTTCATTCAAACCAAAATATTTACCTATGGAGTATCTTGGGTTTTAGGTCGTTCAACTTTGTAAGTTAAGCAAAGGAGTCTGCAACCTCCTTTGAGCAGCATATTGTGGAGAGTGAGACTCCGTTGGTTTGGCCATGTTGCCCGTATGGATAATTATAGATTAGAACTTTAAAACATTTGAAATGTAGTTTTCTACTGCGGAGATTGATCTATAAGATGATTATCCACGATTAACGAAACAGACTCTATAATATAGGTAAAGACCAGTATCTTGCAATATTTTTTGGAATTACGATCGACACCAAACTTAAATCGTTTCCCAGACGGTTTTTAAGCAGATGAATCACAAAATTAGAATCGATTCCACTTATAAAGAACCAAGACGTTTCAGTATATGTCCCAGGCTTCAGTCCTGAAACCTGGACAGTTTAGTTATGGTTACGATTTTAGTTTATTGAAACTGGGACATTTCTCACCGGAAGTGTAAGCCTACAGAAAACACCTAAATTTATTAAAGAAAGTTGCGCAATGGAACATTAGATATCACGCGTGCATAATAGACAATTTGCAGTTGGGTTCTGGAGCAATAATTCGACCACACGAAACGAATCGACTACAGGTTGTACATTGAAGTGCCATTGAATTAGGGCTAGGAGACGTTATCCAAATTCAATACCGCAAGTCCTGCATTTGCGTGCATGCGTGGCTGAAACTCTGGTCATATATAGCTGTCAGCTTTGACTTCCCCAAGCTCCATTTGTCGTGAAAAGCGTAATGGGAAAAGCGCAGGATTTAGATTCATTTGACAGAGGGCGGAAGGGACAATCGATCTCCGAAATTGTCAATGAAATTGGATTTTCTCGTACGGCAGTTCAAGAGTGTTACGGGAATATGAAAATTCCAGCAAAAAAACAAGCACCCAGACAAACTGCAAAGGACAACAGTCATGAATGATCATAATGGGCTTCCCTATCTGACCCGCATCATACAGACAGATAAAGGCCAAACATTATCTGAAATCACCTCCCATCTGAATGCGGGTTCCAGCCGGGAAATCATTTCACGGATCTTGCAACGCTCACTTCATCGTCTCGGCTTCAGTAGCTGCCAACCTACAAGAGTCCCACTTCTAACGACAGGACACCGGGCTCAACGCTTTGCCTGGGCTAAAGAACATCGAAACTGGACCATCGAAAATTAGCAACGGATAGCCTGCAGTGATGAATCCTGATTTAAACTTCATAACACCAATGGGAGACTGAGGGTATGGTGCCAACCCCATGAAGCCATGGATCCTGCATGTCAGGTCGGAACAATACAAGCTGGTGGTGGCTCAGTGATGGCCTGGGGTGTCTTCAGTTGGACGTCTATGGGACCTTTGGTACGTGTACCGACGATTCTCAATGCATCCCGTTGCAAAGAACTGATATCTGACCGTTTACACCCATTTATGGCCATCATGCATTCCAATGGAGATAGCGTCAACCAGCAAGACAACTTCATCTCACAGGTCCAGGTTTGCTATTGCATGGTTGCAGGAGCATTCTGCTTTTGAAATAATGAATTGACCACCTAGAAGCCCAGATTTAAATCCCATCGAAATTCTTTGGGATACCACCGAGCAGAGTGTTGGGGCCCTTTTCCCATCAGCGACGACCTTGAGAGAATTGTGGACAGCTCTGGAGGATGCATAGGTCGCCGTACCTATGGAACATTTGCGCAAGCTTGTGGAGTCTTTGTCTCGTCGTGTGGCGTCCGTTATCATCCCAGAGATGGTCCAACACGTTACTATGTTGCTATCCCTAATTCAAGGCACTCCAGTGTATAATTATTTTGCATAAATTGACTATAAGCTTATGTCTCATAGAGGGGAGACTTTTATTGTTGTTGAGAGCGTGTTGGAGAAGTGTAACGTCTATCGTGACACGATTAATTCCCTCACGAGGAATGCTTGCCCTAAAGTTCGTACCTCATTAGACGACAACACTCAACTAAACTGGCAGATTTAACCCACTGTTTGGTGTTCAGGGAAAATAGCATTATTGCACAAAAAATGTCTACTTTAATTAAAAATAAAAGGCGTAAATACAGTGATTGAGCTTTTGCCAAAAATGTGTTAATTAAATTCAAGGAAATCGATAGGCGACTGTATATGCCCAAAATGTTTTTCGTGACGTCAAAGTTTAACTTCTGTGACATTTTCGATAAAACGTTAAAGATTTCCATCACATCTATCTGAACCTTGATTTTCGGCGACGGTCCTTCGGCGTTTGAAACTTTATGGAAGATGAAATATTAAACAGCGGTAACGCGAATTAAAATAATTACTATGAAAAATTAACTCAAGCAACTTGAAAGAAATAAACTTTTAATGAAGTTTAATTCAAGAGTTAAGTGTATTTTTTGAAGTTCTGTGTTTTTTTATTCTTAATTTTTGCCACTTTTGGAGTTTTTTCCGAACGAACGGATTAGATTGTTATTTGTTTCGAATTCCATTGCTCTTTAAACACTGAACAAGAAATTTCGAAAATTAAAAATTTAGATAGATTAAATTTAATTTTTTGTCGTTAATCAGATTTCCACAAAAACAAATTGTTTAACCTTTTGAGCGTCACTAATTTTTTTCTTTATCTCTGTCCCATGGTGATTTTTTTAATGTTCGTTCTTAATTAAAAAAGGGCCACTTAAAAAATCAGCAGAATCAGATGTAGAAAAGAATGAAAAAAAAAAGGAAGCTCCATTTTTATTTAAAAAGCAGCATTTAATATTCCAGACGATCCGAAATACGAACATGAAATTTTGACAGAATTTCGACAGCCCGAGTTACACGGGCATGAAGCTCTAAAGGTCAAGAAGCTATATAGACTTTTTTCGACAGAATACGGGGATGTCCTATAAAATGGCTACGGAATGCAAATATTTAATCAAAAAACATTTGGCAAATCTCGTTTTCTTAAAGAATTTTACTAAAAATTAATATTCATAAGCGTAAAATAATATAATAAATATATATTCATCATATATATTTCATAAGCGTAAAATAGGTTGTTACGCTTATGAAATTTAAATTATGCTTTTATTACTTAAACGTTTTTTCACTGATGTCAGTCATCAATAATGCAGCAATATGGGGACCATGATCCTGCAGATTTCATCGGCTATCCGCATTAATATGATTTTTTTTTACACTCCGCGTTAACACTATTTTTTTTTCTTCGGAGTGCTTTAAAATGCAGATTATCCGCGCCGATGACTCAACTCCGGTTTTCACAGGTGATTGGTTGATGAGCCATCAGTAAGCGAATGATATCAAAGATCGTTGGCTGCTTAACAAGTAATTGAAAGGTCATCCAGCCGCCAATGACTTATGAGAGTCATAGATTCTTCCAATACGCATTCTCATTCGATCAATGTTCTCCATACAAGCTTTTCCACTAATAAGAAAGTGAGTGCTGGCCGCTAGAATTAAGCTATATATAGTCGTCTGAATGGATGTAGTTATGTAAAAAAAATAGCGCGAGGTCTAATTGCTCCTTCATCGATTATCAATTAAAATGGATTTTTACCCTTTAACAAAACGTTTTCTGCCCATTGGCTAAGTACTCAGCCTGTGAAGACATAGTTGGAAGTATCCAGCAACTTTATTAGTTAAGACTATGGGATGATTATGAGGCTTTGCATGCCGCACTTCGATATTGACAGGCAATTAAACCATCAAACCATCCATCGTATTCATAAGTTGATTCGCAGAGTTTATTAACACGTGAAGTATGATTAACCTGCCAGTTAACCCATGAACTGTGAGAATTATCGAAGACTCCATTGCACAGTATCATAGTCTCCAAATCTACCTCATACCACTAACCTCACCCACTAAGAAACCATAACGAAATCCACCAAAAACTGCGTTTACAAAGAAAGAGTCTACGAAGAAATAAGGGTAATCTTGAAGATATTACACCTTGAATCAGCGAACCACTTCCGAGATTGACACTAAGAAACAGAGACCAAATCTTCCAAAGGCTTCGTTTTCACACAGATAGTCCACAGAGAAATTAAGCGAAATCTTGAAGTCGATGTACTCTAGTCAGCGAACCTCACATTGCGAGACATAACACTAAGAAACAGCCGTCAAACTCACCAAAAATTCTCTTTTCATAGAAACTGTCTTCGGAAAAATGATGGGGAATATTGGTAGTTGATGCACTTCGAGTCAGCGAACCACACATTTTGAGACTGACACTAAGAAACAGCGATCAAATCCGCCAATACTCCGTTTTCACAGAGACGGATCAGCAAAAAAGTGAAGGGTAATCTCGAATTTGATACACTTCGAGTCAGCGAACCCCACATTTCGAGTCTGACACTCGCCCTGCTGAACTGCTCTCCCGCCACCATTCCTCTCGGTAAATCACAGAAGGAGCACATAACACTAGAAGAAAGCTGTGTTTCTTCTCGCATCATTACTGTATTACTCTCCCATCTCAACCATTCATCTCACTTTTAATCTTTATGTTTTATATTTTTCTCTTGTCGGACAATTCCCTTTTCAGTGATTTTATTTTTATTTCTTTTAAAGTCCCTCTTTTTTTACAACCTTTCTACTCATCGGCACACTTTGCTTCCTTTTCGCTTTCCCTCCCTTTTCGACCCCCCTCTTAAACCTTTCTTTCCCCTTCATTTATCCCCGTACACCGTTAATCCTTGGGAAACTGAAAACCTCTTTTTTTTCCTCCCGTTGGGGGCCATGTAGAAGATTGAATGTCTACATTCACGAGTGTTATTGCCGCAAATTATGTATGTGCTTTCCTATTCACAAGCACGGATATAGAAGCTATGTGGGGGAATTTATGGCCAAGCTTCAGAAGAACAAAGTGTCTCGAATGAAAAATCGGTGGGAGGTGCAGAGGATTATAGAATGTGTGAGGAATTGTAAGGAGGCTATTTCCTGCTCTGTCGACATGGCCCATTACATACGGTCTTTGGGGAAACCTTTTCTCAGTTTGTTTTTAGTCACTACTTCTATTTCTTATCTTATTTCCCTTTGTAACACCTTACACTCTGCAGTTTGACTACTGGCTTCCACAGTGGGTGCCATCAGGTTATAAACCAAATTCATAATGTTGTTATCGTTTTTCGTTTTATTTCCCCCCTTCACCCCGAAAAAAATATAAGTAATTATCTTACTACCGGGTACAATAAATTGTTTAAATATTTATTATTGTATGGAGAGAAGAAGCTAAGGATATAATATTAGGAATGTTATTATGATTTACATTGGGGAAACGAAATTAAAAGAACTCAAAGGAGAAAATAAATTGTTTGGATGCAAAGAGTTAAAAATACCAAAGTATTTGTTCAAATTAAAATTAATGGCTAGTAAAACGCACGAAGGAAAAGAAAATAAAGAATGTCAAATGTACTTGTGTTTAAATCGATGAGCAGATTAAGTAAAACTGACAAACAGAGTTAGTAAAGAGGTAGTCAGATCCATTAAACTGGTAGGCAGAGCCATTAAATTGACATGCAGAGACAGTAAATCAGTTAAGCGGAGTCAGTAAATCAGTTGTGGAGCCAGTAAATTGGTAATGCAAAGCTAGTAAATTGGTAAGCAGAGTCAACAAATTGGTTAAGCGGAACTAATAAATTAGTTAAGCGATATCAGGATATTGGTCAAACAAAGTCAGAAAATTGATAAGCAGAGCCAGTAAATAAGTTAAGCGGAACCAGTAAATTGGTTAAGCAAAGTCAGAAAACTGATAAGCAGAGTCAGTAAAAAAGTTAAGCGGAACCAATAATTTGGTTAAGCGATATCAGGATATTGGTTAAGCAAAGTCAGAAAACTGATAAGCAGAGTGAGTAAATAAGTTAAGCGGAACCAAGGTTAGCGATATCAGGATATTGGTTTAAGCAAAGCAGAGCCACTAAATTGCTACGAATTTAATAACTTGTAAATAGAACTAGTAACTTAGGATATAGAAACAGCAACTTGGTTGGTAGATTCGTTAAATCGGTAAGAGTAGATTCAGTCTCTATTATATCTGGATCTAGATAGATAGAAAATAACAAACTAATATATATATACATTTGTTAGAAGAAAGTAATCAAGCGTATTCTTTATCATTTACAAAATAATACTAGCATTTACACGAATTAGTGGTCTAGCACCCCAACCGAATGACAGCAAATTTTAAAACCAGTTCGCATCTACATTCTCTCATGAAAATTCTATAAAACCGAATCCCATTTCGATTCGAACTCTATTTCACATAAGGAATGGAGAGGCCAAATCTGAAGATCAAAGAAAGCAATCAGCCAATGAAAAGATGTCACACCCACCTGAGTTCTAGGAAAAACAACTAGTAGATCTAATTCTCCATCACAGCAAATGGTTCGACGTCTTATTCAAGAAACAAATCTTTTTTCTATCGTAAATTATAATTATATATAATTTATGAAATGAACAATTGAAAAATGCTGTTTTTAATGTCGGAATATTGTAAATTACACAAGGAATCATAATTTCTAAAACACTTGAGCACAAGTTCCATAACGAGTTGAAGGCTGATATATTTCCAGGCGTCTCATCTTGCTCTTCATCGGCTTTCGTGATTAAGAGTATTAAGCTGCAATTGGACAGAAATTCTTCGAGAGAGATTTGCCGTTCCATTTTTTACGTGAAAGAGTATAGTTTTTCTTTCTGTTTTCAATTTATCTTTCCGTCGCTATCAGGAAGATGTGAAATCGGTACTCACTAGTCGCTGAAGTGGTAAATGTTGAACGAAACTAGCAGCGAAACTTTTCAGATGGCAGCAGCCAGTGAGGAGACCGACTGAAGTGGGCAGTTTCTTAGCACAAAGAGCTTTACTCCGTGGATACGGATTCTGGTTTACCCTGCATTTGTCGGGATTTTTTAGGAAGTGGAAATCGTCAATTCATACGTGTACATTCACTTTTGTTTCACCTTCTACGAAGAATGAATGGATGACAGTAGTTGAAAATGAGCAAAACACTATTTCATTTAAGCTCCAAGTGAAATTTATCTCTCTGAATCATGGTATTGTACTTTGACTCTTGCATTGATGACTCTACTCAGTAATTTTCATTCTCACATGGAGGCAGTGGTTGGCTGGATAGTGTTCCAGGTTCGTAATCTGTATTTCCCAGGTTCGAGTCCTAAATGGACTAGCATTGAGATTTATCTGTACTCCGTCCCCACTCTGCCCTCGTTAAGAAAGGACAACGCGATAGGCTTGGAAAAGTCGCTATCCGCAGGTTGAAATGTAAAGTAGTCGGCCTCTGTACAGGAGAGCCGTACACGCTGTACCTTAAAGAACACGCCGTCAAGGTCAAGGATGACCTTGACGGGAGATTCCCGTCTGTAGCTTAATGGCTGTACGGTGAGTCCTCTTAGACCTTGGGACCTGTGTAACCCGGCCATTTAGCTCACTGTGTAAAAATATAATGGCCCTCAGAGGTAAAACAACCCAATCCAACCCTTCTTCACATGAGATTTACACCCCTATTGACAATTAGTATTTTACAATGAGTTCCATTTTTCAAGACTCCTTTCTGAAAATGATTTATAAACCCCGTTTAAAGGAAATTATATTTTTAAAGAGTGTACTACCTACCCAAAGGATCAGGCAACCAAGATGTTCTATACTGTTGTCCTCGTTTCATTTTCAACATGTAAACACACACACACAAGGTCATTTTGGGAAAGAGTCAGGTCAGTTGATAGGGGTTCGGAAGTTATTTGAGAAATGATACTCACTCTAAGCTATTAGGAAGAAGATGTTTTTTGGAAAAACGACTTCCGGATTCTCAGTAACTGTATAATGAACTCTCTTTCCCAAATGACTTCTTACTTCACAGTAACTGTCCAGTGAGTCCTCTTTCCCAAAGGACACTTTAATTCACAGTGATTGTCCAGTGAGTCCTCTTTCCCAAAGGACACTTTAATTCACAGTGATTGTCCAGTGAGTCCTCTTTCCCAAAGGACACTTTAATTCACAGTGATTGTCCAGTGAGTCCTCTTTCCCATAGGACACTTTACTTCGCGGTAACTGTCCATTGAGTCCTCTTTCCCAAAGGACACTTTAATTCACAGTGATTGTCCAGTGAGTCCTCTTTCCCAAAGGACACTTTACTTCGCGGTAACTGTCCAGTGAGTCCTCTTTCCCAAAGGACACTTTAATTCACAGTGATTGTCCAGTGAGTCCTCTTTCCCAAAGGACACTTTACTTCGCGGTAACTGTCCAGTGAGTCCTCTTTCCCAAAGGACACTTTAATTCACAGTGATTTTCCAGTGAGTCCTCTTTCCCAAAGGACACTTTACTTCGCGGTAACTGTCCAGTGAGTCCTCTTTCCCAAAGGACACTTTAATTCACAGTGATTGTCCAGTGAGTCCTCTTTCCCAAAGGACACTTTACTTCACGGTAACTGTCCAGTGAGTCCTCTTTCCCAAAGGACACTTTAATTCACAGTGATTGTCCAGTGAGTCCTCTTTCCCAAAGGACACTTTACTTCGCGGTAACTGTCCAGTGAGTCCTCTTTCCCAAGGGACACTTTAATTCACAGTGATTGTCCAGTGAGTCCTCTTTCCCAAAGGACACTTTACTTCGCGGTAACTGTCCAGTGAGTCCTCTTTCCCAAAGGACACTTTAATTCACAGTGATTGTCCAGTGAGTCCTCTTTCCCAAAGGACACTTTAATTCACAGTGATTGTCCAGCGAGTCCTCTTTCCCAAAGGACACTTTACTTCGCGGTAACTGTACAGTGAGTCCTCTTTCCCAAAGGACACTTTAATTCACGGTGATTGTCCAGTGAGTCCTCTTTCCCAAAGGACACTTTACTTCGCGGTAACTGTCCAGTGAGTCCTCTTTCCCAAAGGACACTTTAATTCACAGTGATTGTCCAGTGAGTCCTCTTTCCCAAAGGACACTTTACTTCGCGGTAACTGTCCAGTGAGTCCTCTTTCCCAAAGGACACTTTAATTCACAGTGATTGTCCAGTGAGTCCTCTTTCCCAAAGGACACTTTAATTCAGTGATTGTCCAGTGAGTCCTCTTTCCCAAAGGACACTTTACTTCGCGGTAACTGTCCAGTGAGTCCTCTTTCCCAAAGGACACTTTAATTCACGGTGATTGTCCAGTGAGTCCTCTTTCCCAAAGGACACTTTACTTCGCGGTAACTGTCCAGTGAGTCCTCTTTCCCAAAGGACACTTTAATTCACAGTGATTGTCCAGTGAGTCCTTTTTCCCAAAGGACACTTTACTTCACGGTAACTGTCCAGTGAGTCCTCTTTCCCAAAGGACACTTTAATTCACAGTGATTGTCCAGTGAGTCCTCTTTCCAAAAGAACACTTTACTTCATAGTAACTGTCCAGTGAGTCCTCTTTCACAAATTAATTCTGGATTCATAGTAACTATCGAGTAACTCGTCTCTCCCAAATGTCTTCTGGACTCATAGTAGTCTTTCCAGTGAAGAACTTAGCAATCTCAGAACACAGGTTACGATACTGATATATAGTTAAGTCAGCTACATTGGAATTTTTAAAATTCTCCAACTTCCGACAATCTCTTTTCTTCACGGAGCAAATCCATAAAAATGGCTTTGCGCTGGCAAGTGGAATAAATGCGGAAGTTCTAAAGAATGTCTCAGTAGTTCGGACGGAATGCACTGGGGAGTCATTTGGGAAAGAGAATTTTGGAAAGGATACTTACTTCTGAGATAAAAGAGTCTTGTTGTTAACCGCTACTTTGTATAGTGGTTAGTGTATCCGACTGTAGGCCAGCGTGTATATTTTGTGTATGTATTTGTATATTGCATAAACCAGAACAAGCAAGATAAAACTGCTAAATTATCTCCGTCCTTTGTGCAGGGGAGCACACTCTTGGAAAAAAATTCACTTTATTTAATGGTTCATAAATAATTTCATAAAGGAATCTCACTGGACAGCTGCTAGCAAATTAGATTTCATTTGAAATATTGGTCAAAAAAATTTGACCAGTGAAACATTGGATAGACTGCTAGTTGCCAATAAAGGTACAAACGGTGCTGCAACAATACGGAACAGTCACCCAAAAAATATCCAAACACTTATGGTTGATTACAAAATTCAGAAAAAATATCTGTAAATGCGTAATTAAAAAAAAATGCGTACATTTTTTTGAAATTAGTGATCTGCCAACTTCGTGTACTGTACACGAATGTTGCCAGATCACTAATTTCTAAAAAAAGTTGCCAGATATTTTTTCTGAATTCTGTAATCAAGCATAGTGTTTGGGTAATTTTTGAGCGACTGTACTGATAGGAGTTCAGAAGTCATTTCAGGAAGGACACTCAGTGGACAACTACTAAGGACCAGACGTTATTTGGTAAAGAGGGCTCCTCGTTGACAGTGACGTGTCACATACTCTGAGTCCAGATGTCATTTGGAAAAAGACCACTGATTGAATATCTATGGGATCCAGATGTTTTGAACGATTTTGATCCAGACAAATCCAGAAGATTTAATTTTGGCATTGGTAAGATGCATTCTCTGACTGAAAGGTATTCACGAAAATCTTTAAAAAATAGCACAAAAGTGCAGATAAAAAGTAGCGAGACAATAAGGCTCTGGTGACGCTTGCTGTAAGCCAATTCTATTTACGCACTTTCACTTTATTGCCGTTTTTAGTGAATGATCTTGTGATAATGGTACAGGAACAGATAAGAGAAGCTAGCCCTGATGAACTATTATTTGGAGAATTCTGTTGTGAGAATATTCGTTTATCAATTTAAGTTACTTCATCATTTAAAGGATGTGTGGGATAAATTCCGTCAATGGTAAAGGGATGTGTGGGACAAATTCCTTCAATGGTAAAGGGATGTGTGGAACAAATTCCTTCAATGGTAAAGGGATGTGTGGAACAAATTCCGTCAATGGTAAAAGGATGTGTGGGAAAATTCTTTTTATTTTAAAAGAGAGCCTAAAAGTATTCCATCAACGATAATGAAGGCAATTATTAGAAAACATTTAGAAAATTTAAATTACATTATAAGTTAGGAGAAATTCTAGTCCGGCTAACATGATTTCGCTTTAACGAATGTTTTTGAAGAACACATTCCTATCGTGTTATTCTGGGGACTTGGTATCTAATATTTCCTCAATACGTATTCAACCGAAAAGGAATTTTTATTATCTCTAAAATCAAAAAATTGGAATTAATGAGTTGGATTGTTTAACTCCTGAGCGCAGTTTTTTTTTGCACAATATTGACTAACTGGCCAGGTCACAAGGACCCCAAGGGTTCAGAGAAATTTGAGGAAGGGAACCCTTTGGACAGCTCTTAGAGGACAGATGGTCAAGGTCATCCAGCGTGCTATTAACGCATATGGGACCACGTCTTAAAGTCCCATCAGACAGACGGCGGCCTTTTCAAGCCCATCGGTTTCCCCTACTGACCAAGTGCAGGGTAGGGGGAGGGAGTTTTGCTGAGATAAATCTCATCGCTGACTCAGCTGGGACTCAAACCTGGGAACTGCAGATCACGAGTCTGGAGCAAACCACCGACTGACCACTACCCGCCCATTTTTGAATTAATGAATATATGACAAACTAAAAACATTTTTCGATATCGAAACTGCTTTCTAATGACTCTTTTTCTAATGACTTTCTAAACAAACTTAATAATGTATATATGCTATTCAAACAATTATTGCTATTTTCCTTTTAGTAGGAGCATACATTACGCCTTTATAAAAAGAAAACGAGCTCAAGTTTTCATTTTGTTGTTTGTCTGTCAGTCTCTAGACTGGGACAAATTCCGTCAACAGTAAAGGGGTGCCTGGGACAAATTCCGTCGATAGTAAAGGTGTGTGTGGGACAAATTCCGTCGATAGTAAAGGTGTGTGTGGGACAAATTCCGTAGATAGTAAAGGTGTGTGTGGGACAAATTCCGTCAATAGTAAAGGGGTGCCTGGGACAAATTCCGTCGATAGTAAAGGTGTGTGTGGGACAAATTCCGTCAATAGTAAAGGTGTGTGTGGGACAAATTCCGTCAATAGTAAAGGTGTGCGTGGGACAAATTCCGTCAATAGTAAAGGTGTGTGTGGGACAAATTCCGTCAATAGTAAAGGGGTGCCTGGGACAAATTCCATCAATAGTAAAGGGGTGTGTGGGACAAATTCCGTCAATAGTAAAGGGGTGCCTGGGACAAATTCCGTCGATAGTAAAGGTGTGTGTGGGACAAATTCCGTCAATGGCAAAGGGATGTGTGATCTGTTTGCCAGTCTGTCAGTCTCTAAACTGACAGACAGACAAACAACAACCTTTAAGTTACCTTTAAACCACTTTTAAGTTAGAGAAAAATTGAAAATTCTTTATAAATAAACATTCTACGGATGAAATGCTGCAATTAAGAGTAGCGGAACTAGCGGGGAAAAAGGGGTCATGTCCCCCTACTCTTTTCAGAATGCTGATAAGGGTAATAGAGGCAAAACGTTGTTAATCTTATATATATTTCATGCATATTTCTTATGTATATTTCATGCATATAATCGGAGGGGAACTGTCACACTGAAATGGAAATTAAGTTTCGTTGTCCCCTCCCTTTTACGCTTTCCCTGCCTAATTGAGTTTCTCCCCCCTCCCACTCCTACCCCCGTTTATTTTTTTATATAGATCCGAGCCTGTTACAATTCGCATTTTCCAAATTTCCCAATATGTTTAATAGAAGTACAGTCGCTCAAAAAAGTATCCGAACATTATGGTTGATTACAGAATTCAGGAAAAATATCTGGCAACGATTATTTTAGAAATTAGTGATCTGGCAACCTTCGTGTCACGTGACACGGAGAAATATCTGAAAAAAATTGTTGCCACATATTTTTACATTTCTAAAAACATCGTTGCCAGATATTTTTTCTGAATTCTGTAATCAACCATAGTGTTCGGATACTTTTTTGAGCGACTGTATCTACAGCTGCGAAAACGTGGGAAAATGCCACAACTTGAAACGAGTGTTGCAAACGATCTATTTAGTTTGGCATAATTGAACTTCTGGTCGTAGAATGTTAGAGTAAAGATTTTGTTAAAATATTACTCTTTTTATTTTCTCGATTATCCTTTAGTTCGAATTTCCACCGATAGAGGGTGCTAAGTGAGAAAATAAAAATTTTCTTTCACTTTGGGAACGAGCATCCCATTTTATCCAGAACTTCCCATTCTATTAACATTTATTTGCATAAAACTAACATTATAAGAATTATTGGAGTCATAGCACATTTTAAATGTTCCGTCAAACAGACTTTCTGTTAATTCGGAATCAATAATACTTTTTATCATGAGTTATGCTGAAAGGTGATACTTATTCTGAATTTATATCGTTTGGAAAGAGTTATGCAAGTGTTTCTCAACAACATAAATCGATAAAGCACGATATTAACTTTAGATAAAAAAGAGTATTGCGTAAAACTGCTTTGTTTAAAATTTTAAAAACAAATACTAGCTGTAAAGCAACCTTCGTGCGTCTGTAAAGTGTGGTTCTTTCCTCAAAAGCTTCCCAGACACACGCGCGCATACACATGGACCTCCCCACATCTCACGTGTGTACCCGCCCACCTATCTTGGTGTTCCGTTCCCTGTTTTCAGAATGGATCAATAGAGGCTGAGTGTTGCCTGCTCTGTGAAGCGATTCATATCTGGGAGGAATACTGTATTTTCCCTACCTAGACAAGCTACTATTAACAGGAATAAATTCGAAGTAAACAGTCATTGTCTTTTTGTAATCGAAAATAATAAATCTTGTTTTTTAACCTTTGTAATAGAGGCGTAAAGTTGCTTCGGAATACTTAATATAAACCATTGATCAAATATATTATTTCAATATATTTACAAATTGAAACTTAATGTTACTCTTTTTAACAGTTTTCCCTCGACATAAGTATTGATGGTCCATTTGATCATATAATACATAATTGAATAGGATAAAGATGATTTAGAAAATCTCTAATGACAAAATTCAGTTTTATGGGATAGAAATATACAGTCAAAAACATTTAACACGAAAACGGGTAAGGCGAAACTAAAATTTGTTCTTTCGATCGAAATACTTTTACATGCATAAATATTCTTTTAACGTGAAACAAATAACACACAAAAAAAAAAACGCTTAGTCTGAAAATTTCTATGGTCCGAAGAATAAAATGTTCTTCAAACTTCCTCGGATAATACGAAATTTTTAGAAAATAGACAAACGATGACTTTTGAACAGCTTCTAATTCCTTTCTATTAGTCAACAGCGACTATGACGACACTAGCTTGTTTTAGACTTGCACCTGGGAAACAAATTAATAAGACTGTCTGCTGATATGGAAGTCTGCAGGTGTGTGTGGGGAGAGAGAGGGGGAAATGTTATTCCCACTCGAAAAAAGCTGATCGAAATTAATTTTTTGTTGAGAAATATCCTTTTTGGGAAATATAAACTTTTTGTCTTTACCACAAGAAATCTTTTTTTCATAACTTTTGTTTCCAGGAGCATATTTTTTATTCATTAACATGACAAAAAAAAAAGGTTTTTACATGCCTTTTCAATGATTTCGCCCTTTTTTTCTTTTAAGCTGGGTTGGGTTACCTCTGAGCGGCACTTTTTTGCACACCATGGCCTAAATGGCCAGGTCACATTGACCCCGAAGTCTCAGAGAAGGTTGGGGGAGGGGACCCACTGGAACAGCTGTTGGGAGACAGATAGTAGCCTCCCGTCAAGGCCATCCAGCGTGTTCTTTAACGTGCACAGGGTATGGCTCTCCCGCACACGGGGGCCACGGCTTAACGTCCCATCCGACGGACGGCGGCCTATCCAAGCCCATCGGTGTCCCCTACTGACCGTGGGCAGGGCGGGGAATTTTGCGGAGATAAATCTCAACGCTGACCCAGCTGGGACTCGAACCCGAGAACTACAGATTACGAGCCTAGCACGCTACCGACTGAGTCACCCCCGCCCCATTTGTTTTAAGTATTCTCAGTCGTATCATGTATAACGATATAGCAAGTACAGCAATTCATAAAATTACTATATTCGTAACTGTATTTATTAATGAAAGGCTCTACCAAAATCTTTCTATTTTGAAACATTGCTTTTTCCGCTTCCTCTGGAAAACATCCTGCCTACTCTCATGTCTATCCATTATGATGGTAGTTTCCTGTTCTTCATTCTGGTTTTCGATCTTTTTAGTCTTTGATCGGGAATAATATTCCTAATGTAAGCTGGATGAGCTGAAATCTCAGATCATTAATGATAAAAGGTATCATTGAAACTTTGCATCCATTTTCATTCTCAAAATAAGGTGTAGGCTACGAATAGCGTTAGGAGTCAACAAGACAACGTTTTCATCAATATATTCAGCGGAAAGTTTTGTCAAATACGAAATTTTACACTCGTCGCCTGATTTTCATATAACTGTTTTGCCTTGTATTAGGAGAGAATAAAGTAGTGACTTTTCACAGTGTTGTAACGTATGGATCAGGGAAAAGCCAAATATGTAATATAAACTAGAATGATACCCATATGGGAATCTCGTTTTCAAAGAGAATGAAGTTTTCCGTTTACCTACTTTTTCACTCTTTAAAAGTTTTAATTTGAGCTAATGAATGATGGTGAAGACGCAAAAAGCAGTATTTTATTAGTAGTTAGCCGTCCCTTGGCCGAGTGGTTAGCGCGCTTGGCTAGTGTTCTAAGGGTCCTGGTTCGAGCCCCGGGTAAGGCGTGAATGTATGTGTCGTTTTTCTGCTGAGGTCCTGCCATCCTCTCAGACCTTCTACTCTGGCATATAAACTGACAGGCTCCTGTCAGACCTCTGTGGCAAGCAGCTGCTTGAGGGGGTATTTATTTATTTATATAACATGAAACGTATTTGACTTTTATTTCTTAAATTTAAAAAGTTGCTTTTCTCTCGTGCTTTCAGCAAAAAGGTGCTTTTGCCCTCTGAGAAAAGGGAGCATGTCGTTGCTATCAATGGAATATCTCTTGACATTCTGCTACCAAAATTCAAATTTCTACAATAAAGAGATCATTTGCAACAGTCATTAAAAGCTTCGTCGTTTCTATGTTTCGTGATCTCTAAAGATGTAAATTACAACTAAGTATTTGAAAAAATGCGAATTATAATATTTATTTATTATTTATTAATATGATAGAAAACGTTTTTACATGCCTTTTCAATAATTTCTATTTTATATATATATTAGACATACGTAGTTGTATTATGTTATAACGATTCCAATTATCTCTTAAAACAAAATAATTGAGTTTTCCACAGACCCTGGGCGTAAGGGGTCAACTCACTACTTCCAACGATAACGTCATGACCTTCATATTCTACCACTAAATTTTGAAATTTCTAGCATAAATACATCATATGTGTTAAAATGTTTGGAATTTTCGAGTTTTTTCAATGTTAGGGGCGCAGTTATAGCTTTTGAGATATTCGGAAAGTGAAAATCGCAAAAGTTTATCAAACCTAAAAGCAATTTTAATTGTTCTCTGAAAACAAACAATTTTCTCTTAAAACAGAAGAGTTCTGTTTTCCCACCTCCCTCAGTATAAGGGGTCAACTCATTGTTTCCAATGAAAATTTCTGACCTTCACACTCCAGCACTAAAATTTCCAATTTCTAGCATAATACATTGTTTAAAATATTTGTTTGAAATTTTGGAATTATCTATTTTTTTCCATCGCTAGGAGGCGCAATTATAGCTTTTGGGAGATTCGAAGAAAATGAATCGTAATATTTCATCAATACATATAAAAACCTAAGGAAACAATATTTATCTCTAAAACAGATAATTTTCTCTTAAAAAAAACAGTTGCATTTCTCACTCCCCTGGGTCTAAGGGATCAACTCTTTGTAGACAATTGAAACTTCATAACCTTCATATTCCACCACCAAATTTCAAATTTCTACCATAAATACCTCGTTTATAATAATCGATTTTAATTTTAAAATTTTCAACTTTTCCACCGTTAGAGGACACCTTTGTAGCTTTTGAGAGATTCGGAAAGTTCAGATCGTACTATTTCATCAATACCTATCCACCCAAAATGATTTTTATTTGTTAAAACAAAATATTTGAACCCCCGGTCTAAGGGGTCACCTCACTGTTGCCATTGGAAACGTCATGACTTTCACATTCCACCACCAAAAGTTCAAATTTCTATCTACCGTTTGAAATATTCGTCTGCAATTTTCGAATTTTCGATTTTTTTTCCACTATCAGAGGGCGCAATTTCAGCATTTTGGAGATTCGGAATGTGCAAATTGTAAAAATGTCATCAATACATACAAAACATAAAAAAATTATTTCTAATTTATCTCGAAAACCAAACATTCCTTTAAACAGCATTTTCCCACCCCCTGGGTTTAAGGGATCAACTCATTGTTGCTAATGTAAATTTCGTGACTTTCTCATTCCACCAATCACAATTTCAAATTTCTAGCTTAACTACATCGTTTGCAATAGGGGGTGGCTCAGTCGGTAGCGCGCCAGGCTCGTAATCTGTAGTTCTCAGGTTCGAGTCCCAACTGGGTCAGCGTTGAGATTTGTTTCCGCAAAATTCCTTGCCCACGGTCAATAGGGGACACCGATGGGCTTGGAAAGACCGCCGTCCGTCGGCTGGGACGTTAAACCGTGGTCCCGTGTGCGGGAGAGACATACCCTGTGCACGTTAAAGAACACGCTGGATGGCCTTGACGGGAGGTTACCATCTGTCTCCCAACAGCTTGTTCCAGTGGGTCCCCTCCCCCAACCTTCTCTGAGCCTTCGGGGTCCATGTGACCTGGCCATTTAGCCCATGGTGTGCAAAAAAGTGCCGCTCAGAGGTAAAACAACCCAACTCGTTTGCAATATTCATTTGAAAGTTTTCAATTTTAAAATTTTTCCACCGTTAAAGGACGCAATTATAGCTTTTAGGGAAATGTGAAAAGTGCAATTCGTAATATTTCATCAATACCTAACACAAAAAAAATTCTAATTTATCTCTACAAACAAAAAAGCTCTATATCTACAAACGGACAAACAGACGACAAAATGAAAAGATATTACTTTTGTTGTATTTTTATTTTGAAAACGGGATAAAAATAAGTGGATACTAATTAAAAATGCATGTTTTTTGGACGATAAGCCGAAGATAGTTCTACTTCAGTATATGTGCTTATTGCTCGCAATAGCTTAGTTTCTAATGCAAGCTGTTGGGTAACCCAACCCAACAGCTTGTTTTACCACTGAGCGGCACTTTTTTACACACCATGGGCTAAATGGCCAGGTCACATGGACCCCGAAGGCTCAGAGAAGGTTGGGGAAGGGGACCTACTGGAACAACCTGTTGGGAGACAAACGGTAGCCTCCCGTCAAGGCCATCCAGCGTGTTCTTAAACATGCACAGGGTACGGCTCTCCCGCACATGGTGCCACAGCTTAAAGTCCCATCCGACGGACGGCGGCCTTTCCAAGTCCATCGGTGTCCCCTACTGACCGTGGGCAGGGCGGGGAGTTTTGCGGAGATAAATCTTAACGCTTACCCAGCTGGAAATCGAACTGGGAACTACAGATTACGAGCCTGGCGCGCTACCGACTGAGCAACCCCTTGCAAGCTGTTGAGTTTTATCTTTGTTTTAACATAATTCGGTCTCTTGTAATTCACTAAATACATGACAGACTGGTTCGACATTTTGTACACGGTTTCTCCTTGTGGCACCCGTTTCCCGTTAAAAGGCCGTAAGGTAAAAGATCTAATCAAGAAACTTTTAGATTATATATATATTTTAGAGGCTCAGAAAAGGAGTCTCAATGAAATGTGAACATACTTGAGGTGGGGCTGGGGTGGCTCAGTCGGTAGCGCACCAGCTCGTAATCTGCAATTCCCAGGTTCGAGTCCCAGTTGGGCCAGAGTTCAGATTTATCTCCGCAAAACTCTCTGACCACGGTTTGTAAGGGATACCGAAGGGCTTGGAAAGGTCACCGTCTGTAGGATGGGACGTTAAGCAGTGGCCCGTTAAGCAGTGGGCTTGGAAAGGTCACCCTCTGTAGGAGTGGACGTTAAGACGTGTGCGGGAGAGACATATCCTCTGCCGTTAAAGAACATGATGGTTTGTCTTGACAGGAGGCTACCATATGTCTTCCAACAGCTGTTCCAGTGGGTCTCCTTCTCCAACCTTCTTTGAGCCCTCGGGGTCCTTGTAACCTGTCCATTTAGACTATTTTGTACTAAAAGTGCCGCTCAGAGGTAAAACAATCCAACTTCAGCTTGTAAATTTCACAGACTCAGAAAGACTGTTCAAATGAATATACAGTATATACACTTGAGATTGTACAGTTTACAGTCTAAAGTGTGTGTGCACATTTCATTGGAAGAATCTGTATATGTAACTACTAATGTTTTTGATTTGAGAGAAGTAGCTTAATTCTGAGGACAGTTCATTTGGAATAAGTTTGCAACTCAATTCCCTTTTCCTACATGGCTTGGAGAAAAGGATTTGAAAATCACATATGAATAGTTTCTAATTACTCTAATATGTTGCTTTGTATTGGATAATTAAATATATCAACTTCCATTCCATTTCAATGAAATTTTTAAACTTTGAGAACTCTTTTAAATGCATATCAAGCTTCGAAATCAGAATTTGTTTGTTTCACTAGGAAAGCATGTCCTATATTTCTTTGAATAAAAGGGTTATCCTTTGGCTCATTATATGGTGCTTGAATCAACTTTAATACTCGACGTATTAATTCAGTGGGAGGTCGAGAAAATTGTATTCTATATTTTCTGAAGAAATGCAGTGAGAGAATATGTGAAAATTGCTAATCAGACTCTCGAACTTAGTGACGAAGCTTTGGTTTCGAGATAGAAACAGAAAACAAAGTACGTACGACATAAAGACGTACGATATAAAGAAATATTCGGTTTCATATAAAGAATGGAGCGGCAAGTCTCATTCAAAAAATGTCTTGTCCAATTGAAAATTCCCACAAAAGGAAATGAAAATGAAAATGTCCGAAAATGTGTCTCCCCGTAGGGAATTTTAACCACGAAAGAAAATGAAAAGCAAAATGCTTGGAAATGTGTCTCCCCGTAGGAAGTTTCAACCACAAAAAAAGTGAAAAGTAAAATGCCTGAAAATGTGTCCCTCAGTAGGGAGTTTCCACCACGAAAGAAAATGAAAAGCAAAATGCCTGAAAATCTGTCCCTCCGCAGGGAGTTTCCACCACGAAAGAAAATGAAAAGCAAAATGCCTGAAAATCTGTCCCTCAGTAGGGAGTATAAACCACGAAAGAAAATGAAAAGCAAGATGCCTGAAAATGTGTCCTTCTGTTGGGGGTTTCAACCACCACAAAAGAAAATGAAGAGGAAAATGCCCGAAAATGTGTCCCTCAGTAGGGAGTTTCCACCACGAAAGAAAATGAAAAGCAAAATGCCTGAAAATCTGTCCCTCCGTAGAAAGTTTAAACCACGAAAGAAAATGAAAAGTAAGATGCCTGAAAATGTGTCCTTCCGTTGGGGGTTTCAACCACAAAGAACATGAAAAGGAAAATGCCCGAAAATGTGTCTCCCAGTAGGGAATTTTAACCACGAAAGAAAATGAAAAGCAAAATGCTTGAAAATGTGTCTCCCCGTAGGAAGTTTCAACCACAAAAAAAGTGAAAAGTAAAATGCCTGAAAATGTGTCCCTCAGTAGGGAGTTTCCACCACGAAAGAAAATGAAAAGCAAAATGCCTGAAAATCTGTCCCTCCGCAGGGAGTTTCCACCACGAAAGAAAATGAAAAGCAAAATGCCTGAAAATCTGTCCCTCAGTAGGGAGTATAAACCACGAAAGAAAATGAAAAGCAAGATGCCTGAAAATGTGTCCTTCTGTTGGGGGTTTCAACCACCACAAAAGAAAATGAAGAGGAAAATGCCCGAAAATGTGTCCCTCAGTAGGGAGTTTCCACCACGAAAGAAAATGAAAAGCAAAATGCCTGAAAATCTGTCCCTCCGTAGAAAGTTTAAACCACGAAAGAAAATGAAAAGTAAGATGCCTGAAAATGTGTCCTTCCGTTGGGGGTTTCAACCACAAAGAACATGAAAAGGAAAATGCCCGAAAATGTGTCTCCCAGTAGGGAATTTTAACCACGAAAGAAAATGAAAAGCAAAATGCTTGAAAATGTGTCTCCCCGTAGGAAGTTTCAACCACAAAAAAAGTGAAAAGTAAAATGCCTGAAAATGTGTCCCTCAGTAGGGAGTTTCCACCACGAAAGAAAATGAAAAGCAAAATGCCTGAAAATCTGTCCCTCCCCAGGGAGTTTCCACCACGAAAGAAAATGAAAAGCAAAATGCCTGAAAATCTGTCCCTCAGTAGGGAGTATAAACCACGAAAGAAAATGAAAAGCAAGATGCCTGAAAATGTGTCCTTCTGTTGGGGGTTTCAACCACCACAAAAGAAAATGAAGAGGAAAATGCCCGAAAATGTGTCCCTCAGTAGGGAGTTTCCACCACGAAAGAAAATGAAAAGCAAAATGCCTGAAAATCTGTCCCTCCGTAGAAAGTTTAAACCACGAAAGAAAATGAAAAGTAAGATGCCTGAAAATGTGTCCTTCCGTTGGGGGTTTCAACCACAAAGAACATGAAAAGGAAAATGCCCGAAAATGTGTCTCCCAGTAGGGAATTTTAACCACGAAAGAAAATGAAAAGCAAAATGCTTGAAAATGTGTCTCCCGTAGGCAGTATAAACCACGAAAGAAAATGAAAAGCAAGCTGCCTGAAAATGTGTCCTTCCGTTGGGGGTTTCAACCACAAGAACATGAAAAGGAAAATGCCCGAAAATGTGTCTCCCCGTATGGAATTTTAACCACGAAAGAAAATGAAAAGCAAAATGCTTGAAAATGTGTCTCCCCGTAGGAAGTTTCAACCACAAAAAAAGTGAAAAGTAAAATGCCTGAAAATGTGTCCCTCAGTAGGGAGTTTCCACCACGAAAGAAAATGAAAAGCAAAATGCCTGAAAATCTGTCCCTCCCCAGGGAGTTTCCACCACGAAAGAAAATGAAAAGCAAAATGCCTGAAAATCTGTCCCTCAGTAGGGAGTATAAACCACGAAAGAAAATGAAAAGCAAGATGCCTGAAAATGTGTCCTTCTGTTGGGGGTTTCAACCACCACAAAAGAAAATGAAGAGGAAAATGCCCGAAAATGTGTCCCTCAGTAGGGAGTTTCCACCACGAAAGAAAATGAAAAGCAAAATGCCTGAAAATCTGTCCCTCCGTAGAAAGTTTAAACCACGAAAGAAAATGAAAAGTAAGATGCCTGAAAATGTGTCCTTCCGTTGGGGGTTTCAACCACAAAGAACATGAAAAGGAAAATGCCCGAAAATGTGTCTCCCAGTAGGGAATTTTAACCACGAAAGAAAATGAAAAGCAAAATGCTTGAAAATGTGTCTCCCGTAGGGAGTATAAACCACGAAAGAAAATGAAAAGCAAGCTGCCTGAAAATGTGTCCTTCCGTTGGGGGTTTCAACCACAAAGAACATGAAAAGGAAAATGCCCGAAAATGTGTCTCCCCGTATGGAATTTTAACCACGAAAGAAAATGAAAAGCAAAATGCTTGAAAATGTGTCTCCCGTAGGGAGTTTTAACCACAAAAGAAAGTGAAAAGCAAAATGGCTGAAAATCTGTCCCTCCGTAGGGAGTATAAACCACGAAAGAAAATGAAAAGCAAGATGCCTGAAAATGTGTCCCTCCGTAGGGAGTTTCCACCACGAAAGAAAATGAAAAGCAAGATGCCTGAAAATCTGTCCCTCCGTAGGGAATTTAAATCACGAAAGAAAATAAAAAGCAAGATGCCTGAAAATGTGTCCTTCCGTTAGGGGTTTCAACCACAAAGAACATGAAAAGGAAAATGCCCGAAAATGTGTCTCTCCGTAGGGAATTTTAACCACGAAAGAAAATGAAAAGCAAAATGCTTGAAAATGTGTCCCTCCGTAGGGAGTTTCAACCACGAAAGAAAATGAATAGCAAAATGCCTGAAAATGTGTCCCTTGGTAGGAAGTTTCAACGAAAAGTGTCTTACATCGAGAATGTACCATTATATCAGGTCATGTAAAAAGTTCCAGCGCTTTCACACCGTCATAAATAAACACACCTGATGATTACAAATAAAAAATACCCATCTTTATTCGTCAAAATAATCAGCAGCAAATGAAATGACCTTACCCCAACCCTGCTCCAGGTAAAAAATACCCTGCCGATAGAACTAAGCATTCTTATGGGTAAAGAATGCCTGCCGGGACCTCTTCTGCAGGCGTCCCGGTTACAGAACCGTCACTGAAGCATATGATTGTTCAGCGCAAGAAATAGGTGGTAGTTATTTGGTGAAATATCGGGGTAATATGGCAGATGTGGCAGAACCTCCCATTTGAGTTCAGCAATTGTGTTACGGATCACGATAGTGTATGCGGCCTTTAGTTTATCCTGTTTTTTTTTTCTTCAGAATTGGCAATTTATCAAGAGAGGGCCATGAACTTTTTCCATAGGAAAGCAATGACGTATGAAATTGCACGATCATTTTTTTAAAGTCGTTCGAAAAAACAAGCTACGTCGGGTAAATCTCCTAATAATGTATGAAATCAAAATATAAATTGGTTTGATTGTTTAGGTAGCCAAGGAGCAATCTGTGAAGTAAGATTTAGCTGCTTTGGATATTTAGATACCCAAAGAATAACACGTAAAATCATAATTACTCCCATTTTTCGATTTACATGGTAGATAGGTTCTGGCAAATCATCGTGTATATCAGAACCGTGCAACCACCAGCTTATGGAAAAAAGCAGGATGGGTTCCGAAAAAATCCTTGTGATGAATAAAACCTACATTGAAAGTTTTATTTGTAGATATTTATCTCAAATTTTATATCATTAATAATAATAAGCTTTAATATAACCTTATTTTGTATTTTATTTGCGCTAACTCACAGAAGCTTACATTAATTTCTCATTCATTTTTCCTTGGTCACAAAAGATACTCATTGTTAATATAGAAGACGTAAACTATTGAATTTTAAAGAAGGATACTTATGCACTGAATATAAATTAGAAATGAGACTTTTTTACCAATACTTAGTGCTTTATTTTGTAAAATTGGCATTTACGTGGTATTTTATGAAACTGTACCTATGAATCAGCTGTATTTAGCCTATATAATAGTCTACATCTATAATAACTATAATAGTCAACAAAACCAGAACGGTGTAAACCCAGTATCGTGTAAATCGAGGTGTAGGTATATTTGTTTGATTGTTTATATGTATTATAATATATATTGTATTATATATATATATATGTATATTGTAATACATTATAATATACATATATCTATATATAAAAGATGTGTATATTTTAATACACTATAATGCGCATACATATAATAAAATATATAGGTATATTATAATTAAAATTTACATATATATTTTATAATATCATATGTATATTATTACTGAAAAGTTTAAATGTATATTATTACAGAAAAGTTTATATGTATATTATTTACTGAAAGGATATGGAAAACGAAGAATCATGTTATACTGATGATTTACATGTTGAAGGAATAACGTGCAAACTATATTATGTTACAGTGATGGTTTACATTTATAATACTATACACTAATATTCAGTAGTGTAGTTCTAAAAAATGGTACACGCGCACTATTTGCTTTCTCACCGGAACAGTGAAAAAGAAAGTACTGTCTTTTTTAACATTTTCATGAATGTTTCAATTTTTTTGCAATTTCAACGAAGGTACAAGCTTTAAATCTTTATTCTTCATTTTACAAATAAATGCACATTTCTTTTTCCGATAAATACGTTTGATTTTCTAATAAATACATCTTATTTTCTTATAAATGCATTTGATTTTTTCTTGAACTGCATTTCATTTTCCTACAAATATATTTGATTTCTCTATAAATATATTCCATTTCTTTATAAATACATTTGATTTTCCTATATTAAGCATTCCAGAACCTGAATTCACCAATAACTCATTTCCGTCTGTGCTCCTAAATCTTATAAAATCTAATAATGCAGCAATTAAAGAACTGGGGGTTCGCCCTAATTCACCTGGGCTCAACTCAACCACTGCTAATATTTGATAACATCAAATGCCTGATTCGAACATAATGGGATTATCAAAGACTCACTGGACGGGCAAAATATATATTAATTTAAAAAACCTAAAAATGCATTATACAGGAATGAAAAAAAAGGAAATCATAGAAAATGCACTGTAATTATTGTAATGAACGTTTTAATTATATCGGAATTGTCGAAATAAAACCAATATACTTGAGAATTCTTTCAGTAAGATTTGAATAAAAATTAAGATACATGCATAGATGGTATAGGCATATGCATCAGTCCATTCTGATGTGTATAATAATATAGATATTTCTAAATAAACTGTAAGAAGTAGAGATAAAACCATCAAAAATATGTTTATAATCATGAGTGTTTTTGAGGCTAAGATTGTTGATTATGCAGAAGAATGAATGAAGGAGGAAATTTGGAAATGATAAAATGAATGGAAGAGAATAAGAAACTCTCGAGTTTTGGGTTGTTTTAACTCTGAGCGATATTTTGTTTTGCACACAATGGGCTAAATGGTTAGGTCACAAAGACCCCAAGGGCTCAGAGAAAGTCGAGGGAAGGAAACCCACTGGACAGTTGTAAGGAGACAGATGATAGCCTTCTGTTAAAGCCAGCGAACATGCTCTTTAACGTGCAGAAGGCATGGCTCTTCCGCACACGGCACCATGGCTTTACGTCACATGCGACGGATGTCGGCCTTTCCAAGTCCATCAGTGTCCCTTATTGATAGTGGTGGTAGCTTATCGGAGATAAATCTTAACGCTAGCGCAGCTGGGACTCGAATTTGGGAGATGCAGCGCGCTATCGACTGAGCAACCCCATCAGTCTTGAAAAATGAGTGGAATTGTTTGTAACTATAGACGGTAATATAATATCCTATTACTTAATACACATATATACTGTATATAGATGGACCTCTCCGAACTAAAGAACTACAAACTTCCTAGACGAAGATAAAATATGTAAAACACTCATTCAAAATGAAAAATAAAATATTGACTTGAACTCTGTCGATAATCTTCTTTATACAAAAAATATGATATTGATTGAATACCTAGGAAAATAAAAAAAAAAGACTTCAAATAAAAGTTCGTAAAACTGAATCTATGCAATGCATATAGTATGAAAATCTGAAGAAAATCTGAGTAATAAGATTAAAAACTTAAAATTAGAAAACACTGAACAGTTTTTGCAGACAGAGAAATAAATCATATTGGATACACGAAACACATGATTTTGAAGAAAAAAAAAGCCAAATAATAAATGGATTATCAGAGAAATAACGAATATAATTGAGCAGAAACAACAAAAGGAGAACCCAATAAACACAATAGAAAATCATTTTGGGAAATAAATAATGGAAAAAGAAATATCTAGGAAATGCAGACAAGCAAATGACGACTGGATCAGTTTAAAGAAGATATTTGTTTAGATGTAGTTCTATGCAATTATTCAAAAAACGCTGTAATACTGTTATTAAAGAAAGATATAAAACATACAAATCTAAGCCGACAGAAGAGAAATATTGAGAATGAAACTTGACAGTCGACATCAATATAATGTCTAATATATATCAGGAAGGATTATTTTAAACATTTTTTGAAATATTTTTCTAAACATAAAAATAAACTGCATTTAATTATGTTGTAATAAATGAGATAGAAGAAACTCCAATTATATTGAAGGAGGATGTAGAGATGACGCTTGCACAAAGAGATGAAGGAAAAGCAGCAGAACGAGATGAAATATGGTATAGCTATGGAAGGAGATTTAAAACTTTATGTAATAAAATTATTTAAAAAATATCTTCACAATTGTGAAATAATCCCAGAAAGACTTGTTGTGCTAATTACCTCTGAGCGGCACTTTTCCTGCAAAATATGGCGCAAATGGGCAAGTCACAAGGGTTCCAAGGTCTCAGATAAGGTTGAGGGAAGGGAACTACGGGGCGGTTGTTAGGAGACATTTGGAAGCCTCCCTTCAAGGCCATCGAGAGTTTTCTTTAAAGTTCACAGGGTATGGACTCTCTCCTACATATGCAGCAAGGATCAATTATCCGACGGATGGTGACCTTTTCAAACCCATTGATGTCCTCTTTCTCGCAGAGGGTAGGAGTTAGAGGAGATAAATCTCAACCCTGAAACAGTTGGAACTCGAACCAAGGAACAGCAGATTATGAGCTTGGCCGCTACCGACTGAGCCACCTCATAACCCTCTAAACCGATGGGTTTGTAAAGACTATGGCCCATCAGATGGTAAGCCATGGTCCTCTAGGGAGGAGAGCGATAACCTGGGAGGAGAGTCATACCCTGTGCACTTTAAAGGGCAGGCTGGATGGCCTTTCCTGGAGGCTACCACCTGTCGTCTAACAACTTTCAAGTTGGTCCCCTTCCCCCAACCTGCTCTAAGCCCTTGGGTCATTATAAACTGGCTATTTAGCATATTGTATTCAAAAAAGTATCGCTCAGAGTCATGGGCGTCCGCAGAAAATTTTCCAGTGAGGGGGCAAAGCTTAGAAAAAAATAATTACATTAAGAAAGTTTTATTTAATTATTTAATTTTTTTAGGTTTTTTTTCACAAGTAGATTATAGAATACAGTATTGCATCAATACAAAAACACATACATACATTATAATGTATATAAATTTATTACGTTTAAATTGTTACGATTATAATTTGTGGAACTATTTACTCGATCCCAGGGGGGTGGAGAATGCCCAGTTTGCCCTCCTCTGTGGACACCCATGCTCAGAGGTAAAATAGCGATCCAGTAACAACCGTATGGAGTGGGGTGGCTTAGTCGGTAGCGCGCCAGGCTCGTAATCTGCAGTTCTTCGGTTCGAATCCTTGTTGGTTCAAAAAAATACATAAAAATGGTGGAATATTTAGAGGCATTTTAATTTGGTAATAATAAAAATAACTAATATTGAAAAAGGAAAAAGAACAGAATTTAGCACTGAATGTCAAAACATAGAAACACGTGAAGACATTCAATATTTAGGAGTAACTATGAGAAGCAAATCTTAATTACGAAAAATCCATTCAGCTTGATTGGTCAACAATGGCCAAAATCACTAAACTATGGAAAAACTACTTTCTTTAAATGGAACTTAAACTCAGTTTTTAAACTGTAGCTTAATAAATTTATCGCTGCTACTTCAGTTGAAAAGTATAATATCACTGTTAACATTGATATCAAATTTGTAGAAGAAATTGTCCTAAGTAGGATACGAATCCATAATTTACTAAGCAATTGGATTTTATAACGGTAACATACATTGCCATCTAATTCAGGATGCGGTTTGTAAGCACAGAAGACATTCCTTCAAATGAGACAAATATTTGAATTATGTGCTGCAGGTAGAGTAACTCATTTCATTATATAGAGCAGTTTTTGATCGGCAGCTGGTAGTTTTGGTCAGAGTACCTTTTATGTTACCAGGAGGTCGTGGGTTCGTATCCCACCAGCTTTCCAGTTGGTTCAAGGCAATTTTTTCCTCTAAATTTGATACTGATGTAAGGAGTGATGGATTGGATTGGATTGTTTTACCTCTGAGCGGTACTTTTTTGCACACCATGGGCTAAATGGCCAGGCCACAAGGACCCCGAAGGCTCAGAGAAGGTTGGGGGAGGGGACCCACTGGAACAGCTGTTGGGAGACAGATGGTAGCCTCCCGTCAAGGCCATCCAGCGTGTTCTTTAACGTGCACAGGGTATGGCTCTCCCAAACACGGGGCCACGGCTTAACGTCCCATCCGACGGACGGCGGCCTTTCCAAGCCCATCGGTGTCCCCTACTGACCGTGGGCAGGGCGGGGAAATTTTGCGGAGATAAATCTCAACGCTGACCCAGCTGGGACTCGAACCTGGGAACTACAGATTACGAGCCTGGCGCGCTACCGACTGAGCCACCCCCGCCCCAAAGGAGTGATGTCATACTTTTCAGTGTTTATTTGCAACAGCCCTCTCTGGAGACGAGGTCTGGATTGTCAAGAAGAAAGGCAAAGACAGATTTGATCAATAGGATTGGTGAAAAACTGCTAATATAAGATTAATAAGACGAAGTGAGAGAAATTAGAATGCAATGGAAAGAGAAGATTTGAACTGCAAAGACGCAATTGCACAAGGTGTGAAGGAAAAGCAATTATATGGGGTGGATATATTTGTAGAATACAATCGAGAAGATTACGTGGAAGACCTAGAATAAGACAGAAAGAAGATTTTGGAGTATATTAGAATATACTGCGACTACCTGGCTAAAGTCCCTATGTGATATAGACACAATGAATTCCTGGGATCTACTGTATAGTTCATAGGTTGACCTGATCCTCCTTGGGCAGATACAAAAGACTAAAAAAGAATATAGTTTACATATCGAATGCAAAATCAAGATTTAGATTGTTTTGGTTGAATAATTACTGAGTTCATAATGTGTGACATCAGGATTTAGAAAGATCTGATTCAAACCTTTTACCTATTTACAGCTTAATATTTCCATAAATATCTTAATTTATGAGATGAGTTTCGAATTTTACTTTTCATTGGGGGTACAGGAGGAACAAAACTTACGAGCATGTGCATACCATGAAGTTAGTTTGTTAGTTGGAGCATAAACTGGAAGGATAGTTGTGTACCAATCCCCAATGATGATGCACAGAACCGGCCAGGTCTAGCACCTAATGTCCGAACCGCCTTCTCGTGGTACAGGCCGTTAGTACCTTTTAAAAGAGATATTCTTTTAAAAGAGATATTCGCTTTTGGAAGGGAACGGAAGCGGAGGGCTACCAGTTCAGCATGGCCTACTGATCTGGTCATCTATGGCCACTTTTTTTCTTTTTTTCAAACCTTGCTGAGGAGTGGTTAACTTCACAGGGTCTTGATGCTGACCATTTATACCTACTGGACTGGTTTATGGATTTGAGTTTGATTATGGATCCTGGACTTGCTGCACTGGTAGGCTTCTGTTGAGGGAAAATCTGCCGCAGTGTTTTCTGCTTGCTTCTGGGTTGCCAGCCCCTAAGTGAACAGAAGCATGGGATACCTTATATCAACTGGTGGATAATCCTGATCAGAGGCCATCGCAGGTACCTGTACGTCACTTAGCTAGTTGGGCATCGTCAATACTAAACTGGAGTAATGTGTCTCTGGCAGGCCATATGGCTCTGGAAAAAGTCCACTTGAAAAGGTGGTGCCTGAACTTCCTACCAGCATCGATGACTTCAGCCTTTAGCGGAGGAGGAACAGGTCTTTGCCCCATGCCGGTAATCAGGGGACTGTTTGATATTGTTGAAATGGCAATGGGAAACGTCTCCTACAGGTAAGTAAACTTAATGTTTTACGAATAACTAAAACATACTTCAAACACCGGAACGTTTATAAATATACATGGGTTTCACCTGATGGGTTGCACAGGAATATGATAGATTATATTTTAATTAACAGTAAATGGTCCAGTTCAATTAGGAATACCAGATCATACAAGGGACCCGAAATAGGGTCTGACCATTATCTGGTCAAAAGTGTCTTGCAGCTGAAGCTTAAGAATGTTGTGCTAAGGTTCAGAAAATCACCTTCAACACTGAAGGTCTGAATGATTCAGATATAGCCAAAGCATACCATATTGGTAGGCTACTTAGTCATTATGACAATCGTGGTTTGCTTGCTGCTGAAGTTGGGAAAGAATGGGATCAGTTTAAACAGGCTTTTCTTGAAACCAACAATACTCTTTTGGGTAAAAGGGAACCGAGGAAACAAAATTATTTGAGAGATAAGGCTATGGAACTTATTTCTGAAAGAAGGAAGTGCAGGATTAATATGAATCAACACCCTACTAACCCTAACAGAAGGCATTGCAATTTATTAAAAACGTGTAAAGGATCAGTTAACAAGTAATAGGAATCTTTGACTTGATAGCTTGACTGATAAAGCAGAGGAAGCAAGTGAGACAGCACAACAGCAGGGGGATGTAACAAATTGTTAATGTTTTACGTGGGAAGAAACAGACAGGTACACAGGGATTGAGGGATAAAGATGGCAAGGTGGTTGAAGGTGAAGATTCTGTGATGGCTAGGTGGGCTGAGCATTTCAGAGATGTTCTAAATAATGTGATTATTTCTACTCCCATTGTTTGTAATGAGGATAGCTTCATTACCGGCTTTAATGATGGCCCTATATCACATCCCGAAGTCACTTTGACTATCTCTGAACTAAAACTGCATAAATCCCCAGGGGTGGACAAAATCACCACTGAAATGCTTAGAGCTGAGAACATTTGTATTGCACACGGTTAACGGAAATTTTGAATATTTTTTTATGATAAAGGTATTGTTCCTAAGGATTTTACTAGAGCTGTCATTGTTCTAATTTTTAAAAAAGGTGATCGTAGTTCTTGTGATAATTATAAGGGAATTAGTTTCTCTCTATTCTAGGTGAAAATTCTTTGCATGATTATACTTAATAGAATTAAGAATTTGGTTGATGGACAACTGCGTGATGAACAGTGTGATGAACAGTGTGAATTAAGAAGAGGTAGGGGATGTATTGATCAACTATTTTCATTTAGGCAGATTCTTGAGAAATGTTTAGAGTTTCAGAAACCTGTGGTTACTAGCTTTATAGATTTCAAAAAGGCTTTTGACTCTATTGATCGACATAATTTGTGGTTAATTTTGAGATCATATGGTACACCGGACAAGTTAGTTACCATAATGAAAGCTCTCCATAATAACACTGAGTCGTATGTGAGAGTTGGTACGTCTTGCAGCGATTGGCTTAGCATTGCTATTGGAGTTAGAGAAGGGTGCATTTTGTCTCCTTTTCTCTTTAGTTTGGTTATTGATTATGTTATGCGAAATTAACTTCAAGGGAAAGATTTTGGCCTTAAATATACTGGAGATGCGAAAAGTTCTGATTTAGATTATGCTGATGATTTAGCCCGTTTGGCAAATGATGTTGATGAGATGAACTCTTTCATTCGAGCTGTTGATGAGACTGGTAGTAGAGTAGGTTTGGTTATAAACAGAGAGAAAATTAAAGTGATGAAAATTGGTCAGGCAGGCTGTGATTCAGTTAATCTGAATGGTTGCAGTCTTGAGCAGGTGTCACAATTTAATTAACTTGGTAGCTATGTAACAGATACTGGTGATGTGCAGCATGAGATTAATAGACGAATAGGGATTGCTGTCGGGAGTTTCAAGAATCTATGGAGAGTGTTGAAAAATAGGCGTCTACACGTAAAGACTAAAATTAAACTGTATAATAGTTTGGTTCTTTCTAAGGTTAGTTATGGTAGCGAAACATGGATCCTATGTAAGCAGGATAGCAAGAAACTTGATGCCCTTGATTCTAGATGCTTACGCAAAATCTTGGGCATTAGGTGGTTTGACTTTGTAAGTAATGATGAGGTTAGAAAAAGGAGTCATCAACCTCCTTTTTGCAGCATATTGTGCAGAGAAAGACTGCGTTGGTTTGGCCATGTTGCCCGTATGCATAGATGCAGATTATCCAACAGGATTATGAACAGTATGCCTAAGGGTTTGAGAAAAAGGGGGAGACCTAGGATGCGATGGGCAGACAATGTCAAACAGTACCTTGCTAGAATTGGCCCGGAGACCGACGGTTGGATCTCCGTAGTCCATGGCTGCATGAGGATTATGTATGTATGTATGTATGTATGTATGTATGTATGTATGTATGTATGTATGTATGCATGCATGTATGTATGTGCGTACGTACGTACGTACACATAGTAGTCGTGTACAGTACATACAGTGCATTTTGTCTCAACTTTCAAAATCTGAACATGCACGTAAGGTTTGGAATACATAACTTTGAAACCCTGATCTTTCCGCAGCTCATAAGTTACGTAGATGCTTTGAAAATAAAATGAAAACGTTATTCCATTAGATGTACTGTAACCAAAAGCGGATTAAAGGTCCATGAGGCCTTGCAATGCAGCCGTTTTTGGGGGACCCAATTCTTTGACCTAAAGAAACGTGACTATGCCCGAAAACTGTAATTTGGGAGCTCCTCAGCCGTACGGTGCTGCACTTCTTCGCATACTGCTCGTAGATGTAAATCCTCCCATTACTGTAACCGTCATTGATCCGACTTGCAGACTTCTCATGATTTGAGAAAAAAGTTTAATATTGTCAAAGAAAAGCAAAAACATAGCTAATAGCTACTCTGGAATATAAGTAGTTGGTTGTTTTTCAAAAGTTGTTTAATATGTCCACAGAGTAGTTTAATTGCAACGCTGGACAAGAGGATGAAATGCGTAGTATTGCACGTTCGAACATATTCAAATGTTCAGGAGTGCGGGATCTATGTTCGTTAATTGAATGGTGAGTCAAACTTCATCATAATGTACTATAGATTTTCGTAAATACGAATTGTTCGCAGCTCGAATGTTCGTAAGTCAAGTATATAAATACCTGTAATATAAAACTTATGAATCTTTTGGGATATAATTTCCCCAAAAGAAGTCCTCAAAGAAAGTCCCCCGTACCAAAAGAAAGTTTTGGGAACGAATTGTTTGCAGCTCGAATGTTCATAAGTCAAGCATATAAATACCTGTAATAAAAAACATATGAATATTTTGGGGATATGATTTAAAAATATTAATCTCAATGCAGACTGCTGCTGGATTAACGTTAAGATTTTTCTACACTAAGTTCAGGTCTGCACTCTGTGAAAAAGATGACATCGAACGGAAAGGCTATCGTCCGTCGGATGAGACGTTGTCATGGTACCATGTGCAAAGAGAGCCATGACCTTGTGCACGTTAAAGAACATTGTGGACTGTTTTGACGGGAGACTTAAATCTGTCTTCCGTCGGTCTCCTAACAACTATCCGGTGGATTCCCTTTCCTAACCGTCTCTGAACCTTCAAGGTCCTTGTGACCTGGCCATTTAGCCCACTGTGTGCAAAAAATGTTCCTCAGAGGAAAAATAACTCAACATGCAGGTAGAAAATTAGCGAATAACTGTCTTTTTGCTAATTATTCTTCCTGTTACGGATATTACAAGGGAACTGCGATATCTCATTTTTATTTGACAAACTAAGTTGAAGCGATTTTATTTTTCAAAATTTACAAACAAAGCTAAAACTCAAACGGACGACGGTACCATCAATTTTATTCTTTACGCATTCGAAAGGCTAAAAAAGTCAAAAAAGAATTACAATCAATTCAACAGAATGGAGTCGCCATTACTTTTTCTTTAAACAATTCAAAACTTTTCATTCCTGGAAATTGCAAATCGTCTTATGTTAGACATGGGACATGGGTAATTTGTGTCTGTCTCTGTTTTTGAGATGCAGAAACAACAGAAGCACGTGACGTTGATCTATTACGTCAACTACTAACTATTGCGCCATGCAGCGAACGATAACGAATAATTAAATTTCGCTTCTCCAGAAACACACGTCGGTTTTAATCTTCGCTCTAAATGGTCACCCATTCATCGGTCCTTTTCCTACACGTTGTGTCTTTTCCATTACAAGTCTGTTGCTATCATCTGTGCAAACCCGGCTTTTGGATGATGAATCAACCCCTGCAGCCGAGGAATCAATAAGCCGATACTAATGCTTGGCGGCTCTGTGTATCAAGGGCTAACGTTATCCGCAGAAATCCACAGTGATGGAGGTGACGGAGTAATCGTTCCTTGGCAGTCCCAGTAGAGCTCGAACTGAAGAACAACGTGTATCTCGGTGGCGTCTTTCTGCCATCAAGAAACGATGAGAAAGGAACCAGCCCTCAGTCTCTCGGAGACCCATGAGAATGGATGGCTTTCTTTTTTCTTCTTCTTATCTCTGGATTGAGTGGGAGTGAAATATTGTTGTGTTTAATTCTGAATCACTTTCGCAGCTGTGATGAGTTGTGTTTAAAGTAGAGACCTTCAGAGCGTTTGAAGAAGGAGGTTGAGTCTTTTAAAGGAAAGGCTGCTGGCAGGGGCGTACTGATAGGCCCGCAAGCCCCATGATGCGCGTGGAAACCTCCCACGGTTAAAAGAGCTTGTCCGTTTTTTTTACAAAATTTATGGAAAAACTTGATATACAACTATTTAAAGATTAGGTTGTTTTATCTATAAGCGGCATGTTTTTGCACACAGTAGGCTAAACGGTCAAGTCACAAAAACCCCGAGGGCTCAGAGAAGGATGGGAGAAGGGTACCCATTGGACAATTGTTAGAAGACAAGTAGAATTATCCTGTTAAGGCCATCCAGCGTGTTCTTTAGTGTGCTCTCCCTCACAACGACCCGTGATTTAACTTTTCATTTGCAGTACGGCGCCGTTTCCAAACCCATCGGTGTTCCCTCCCTGCCCTCATAGGCGCTTCCGACTGTATCCCCCACAGTTATGTCCTATTTAAAAGAATTGCCGGGAAATGTTTTCTATAGTTTTGAACAATTAATAACGTATCGTGAATAATCAGCTTCGTTTATTACAACAATAATAACAATTTATTCAATGACAACAAAAAATAATCAATTTTGCTAAAGCTTCATAATATTGGTTTCCATTTCAAAGATCTTGTGGTATTAAATTTCTTGCATACTTCCAGGTTTTTGCTTCCCGTTTAGGCATTAACATCATTTTTATTCTTTAAGTCACCTCGGGTCCTTGCCTTTCTATCACATCATTTTTTATTCCTTCGTGAATTTGAAGGGGTTTTTTCCCTTCGGATATTCCAAATTTTTAATTATTTGTTCAAGATTTCTAGAATTTTATTTCGTACTTATTAAATTTTTTAATAGGAATTTAGAACTTTTTCGGAGGAATATTTTAATTTTTTTTGTCATCTTGGGCATTTTTTTTATATTTAAAGGAATTTTTTTAACCTTTTTTTTTAATTTGATTCCGACTTTTTGTTTTTCTTTCAGATTTCGCAAGCTCTCAATATTTTTTCCAGTCATATTGGAATTCAAAGTTTTCTTCAGCCACATTCGAGCTTTATCGCATCTCTTTGGCCTCCTCTTTTTTTTTTTTAAATGTATTGAGTTTTAATTTTCTCCCGGCATTTCGCGCTTTTTGTTTTCTTTTAAATCATAGCAACTCATTTACATTGCATTTGCTATTACATATCATATAAAGTTTATAAGATCTTGAAATAAAATTAAAAAAGAAACAAAATTTTGAAGACTAATATTGCGCAACTCCGACTCGAGAACGTACTCGCATATGGGAGCAGTTGACATCTCCGCGAAGCTCTTTAAGGCTTATCCGCAGATATTATTTCTCTCCTTGCTGCCTATGGGCCAGAACGTATTTTCTCAAAGCCTCTCCTTAATTCTCTAACGACTGAAATTTACGTGATATATTTAAATTTTGGGTAAGTGTTTTGTAGGTATTTAGTATAAAGCTAAGATGACCGTTTGAATCAAACAGCACACATTTGTATTTTATGCAGCAGAATGTAATCATTTTGGTTCTACGTGAAGTATCTGTGAATTCTAAAAAAATAATTTATTAAAAAAATTACAGAAAATCTTAAAAAAAAATATTAATAGGAAACCTAATTATAAAATTTCAGCAATTGAAAGTTAACATATTTTTGAAAAAGGGTGACGGAGACATTTCTCACTCCCCCCCCCCTCTCACTCCATCTGTGATTTTCTGGTACGTCACTGGTTATTAGGTTGTTTTACTCTCAACTGCACTTTTTTTGCACTCAATGGGGTCAAATAGCGAGGTCACAAAGACCCCTAGGATCAGGAAAGGTGAGACAAATAGACTTCTTCTGTCAGGGTCATTCAGTGTGTGTTTTTAATCTGCAGAAATCATGACTCTCATGCACAGAGACCACGGTTTAACGTCCCGTCCGATGGACGTCCACCTTTTCCAAGCCCATCGGTGTACCCCTTATGACAGAGGGAAGGGCGGATGTTTAGCAGAGCTAAATCTGAACCTTGTCACAGGTGAGACTCGAACCTGGGAAATACAGATTACGAGCCTCTCGCGCTGCAGGCTGAACCAACCTCCTCCCCTGAAAGGAAGCAAGAATTGTGAACTATTCACCACAAATCAAGATGTGTCCTATCAAAGCATTATATTAGTGTTAACTGATCATTGAAATGCTACTACTAGATATGAGTGTTACATCATATATGATATGTATATATATATATTAATGAGTGTGCACTATTATTCTGTATTTAAGTCACATGATGACTAAGGTATAAAGAAAAAATTATGGATCCCAGTCAATGACTTCCTAATAACTTGTCAGGTTCTGTGACCGCTGAGCTACCATCTGCTAAACAATCATCTATGTTATCAGGAAGTCGTGAATTCGAATCCACGCCTCCCCCCTCCTAAAACAACTTTGGCTCATTACCTTAGTCATCATGTGATCATGTTATGCCACATAATAATGGGTAAGGAGCAATAGTGATGAGTGAACTTTATATCTTATAATAACTCCAAACGTTTATAAGATAAAAATCGATATCTAGGCGAATTAAGGTGAGCTTGGAATAAAGTTGAGGAAAATACGCGAGCTTTTATTTGCTAACTTAAAAAAAAAAAATCGATAATTTTTCCCAGAATTCTCGGGCATTTTTTTCTACCGAAATCTATGGCTTAGTCTCTCCCTCTCTCTCTTATTTGCGGGCATTTTGAGCTTTTCTGTTTTCTCTCAGCTTCATAATTTTGATTTTGATTTCAAAGTTCTTGTGGTATTAATTTTCTTGCAGACTTCCAGCTTTTTGTTTCCCATTTAGGCATTACTATCATTTTTATTGTTTCAAGTTACATCGCGTCCTTGGCTTTCTATCACATCATTTTTTTATTTCTTCGTGAGTTTGAAAGGTTTTTTCCTTCGTATAATCCAAATTTTTACTTTGGAATATCCGAATTTTTAAATTTTTTGTCATCTTGGGCATTTTTTCCCTAATATATTAAAAGGGATTTTTTAGCTTTTTTTTTTCTTGATTCCGAGTTTTTGTTTTTCTTTCAGATTTCGCAAGCTCTCAATAATTTTCTCCCGGTCATATTCGAATTCACCGTGTTCTTCATTCACATTCGAGCTTTATTACATCTCTTTGAGCGCCTCGAGGTTTGTTTTTCAAGCGAATTGAGTTTTAATTTTCTCCTGGTATCTCGATCGAGCTTTTTGTTTTCCTTTAAATCATTGCTTTCATGTTAAGCCTAAATATTCTGGTTTAAAATTGTATTTACCGAGATTTTCTTTGAGGTTGTGAACAATCTTTTCAGTATACCTTAGTATTGGTTTTGAATTTATTTTATGTCCATACATTTTCAGAGTATTTATGAGTTCTTGATGAGTTTCTTTCTGAGTTTCTGAGTTCTTCTTAAGTCTTAATATTCTGGTTTAAAATTATATTTTCTGTACGCTAGTCATCATTTTCTTTGAGTTTATAAGCAGTTCTTAGTTCTTGGTGCTTTCATGTTAAGTTTGATATTAAGTGTGAAAATATTAGAAAATGCATTTAGCAATGTTTTATTGATATGTTTTGTATTCTTCAGTTACTGTTTTTCTGTTTTATATGCTGCTGTTCATGTAATGTTAATAGGGAGCATGAGTATGTACAAACATCAGTATTTGTATTGCTCACTTTCTTTTTTTTTCTCAACAGGTTTATACTTTTTTTGTTATATAAAACTAATTGTATGATATGGTGGTGAAATATACATTTATTATTATTATTATTATTATCATGATAGCATTAATTTATCCGGATCATATTGACTCTTTTACTTTCTTTTATGTCTCTTTAACTTTTCCGTACATTTCAGACTTCTTTCGTCTCCAGGCATTTCGAGTTTTGAGTTCAGCTTCGAGCATTTCCAGAGCTAGAATCTTTCGAGGCAGTTTGAGCTTTCTGACTTCCCTTCTGATGTCTCGAGTTTTTAGGTTTCTTTCTGGCATTTTGAGCTTTTTTTTTTATTGCTTTTCGGACCCGGATTTCAACATAACATGATCCACTTTATCCACTACTACAATTTACCCTCTACTAGTTTAAAACTAAGCATTTTTTATTATTGAAATATCTTAAAAAGTTTAAGATTGATATAAAGCCAACGCAAAAATCCTGAACGATATCCATTTAATGTTGGTTTAGTATAACGGGGTTTATTTTTCTTTTTTTTTTTCAGAAAAATGTCTTTAAAAAAATCAATTCAGCATTTTATTAACAATTTATTCTTTCTAAGCAACTCATTTGTTAAGACTGCAGCATATAAAATCGCATCATTAAGGGAACAGTTTTAAAATTAAATGTAAAATTGATTGATTGATATTAAGAACAGAAGCCATTTATTCATTACTTAATAATTAAGTGAGCAGAGATACGGAAATAAACTGTGGCTATTGCTTTGTTCTAGTCTGCTTAGAAACATAACATTTCTGTAATATGAAATTAATTGAAGTTCCAATTTATTTCTGCAAAGAGTTCCATATGCGAGTTTTCTATAAATGTAAATTGTTAAGTCCTAATAGGCAGAGAAATATAAAGCCTTCGAAATTTTTCTAAAGCGCTGTTTATATAAAGGGGTTCCTAAAATGCGATTCGATCACCTAAATGATATTGCTACCTTAAACAGATTTATATCACAGAAGTATATAACAAAAGACAAGATCTCTAGCTAATTACTCAGTTAGAGGTTAAATGCAGGTAACTCCGGTTTAATGTGGATTTGCTATAACGGGGTATAGTTTTTTAGGCCCCACCCCCTTTTTTTTCAGAAAAATGTCTTTAAAAATCGAAAATCGTGTAAATATTTGGTGCATAGTTACTGTTGTGACACCTGCATAGTGTGAAAATCGTACGATGTTGAATTCTCGTTTCATATGATACGTCGGCTATGTTATAAAAGAACGAGTCAAGTGTACATTCAAATTTCTTGTTATTCCATTGGTGAATATGTTTTTTCAAAGTGAAAACCACAGAAACTAAATAATCTAATTAATTGTTTATATGATTAGAAACACAGGCGCCATTTATTTTTTCTACGGCAGAAGAGAATAAAAATCTGTTGCAAGCACAACGGTTACTCCAAAAGTAAATGCGAAATGTACCTTTATGAAATTTATGTTAAATTTTAATAAAAACTGTCAAATATGATTATTCTCTTTGAAATAAAACAGTTATTATAATACAAAGAAAGAAATATAAAAAAATTCAATATGTAAAAATACAAGCAAATAAAAAATATCCCCAGTTTAACACGAGTGTCGCCGGAACGCATCTCCCGCATTAAACAGGGTTACCTGTAAACATACAAGAGTACAGTCGCTCAAAAAAGTATCCGAACACTACGGTTGATTGCAGAATTCAGAAAAAATATCTGGCAACGATTTTTTTAGAAATTAATGATCTGGCAACCTTTGTGTCACGTACACGAAGGTTTCCAGATCACTAATTTCTAAAAAAATCGTTGCGAGATATTTTTTCTGAATTCTGCAATCAACCGTAGTGTTCGGATACTTTTTTGAGCGACTGTACTCCCGCTGGAACAAAAGCTAGCTCCCTAACCAACATTGCACCCTATCAATCATCATTCCCTGATCATTATCATCTCTTAACAATTATTCATATACGATTTAATTTTGTTGCGGGATACGAATAGCATTGGAAGCACATGACCGCTGTGCAATATCTACACCGGTTCTACGCCAATTCATCGCACGCCAGTTCATCGCAACGTCAGTTCATCGCAGCGTCAATTCATCGCAACGTCATTTCATCAAAGCGTTAATTCATCGCGACGTCATTTCATCGCAGCATCAATTCATCGCGACGTCATTTCATTGCAACGTCAATTCATTGTAGAGCAAATTCATCGCGACGTCATTTCATTGCAACGTCAATTCATTGTAGAGCAAATTCATCGTGACGTCAGTTCATCGCAGCGTCAATTCATCGCAACGTCATTTCATCAAAGCGTTAATTCATCGCGACGTCATTTCATCGCAGCATCAATTCATCGCGACGTCATTTCATTGCAACGTCAATTCATTGTAGAGCAAATTCATCGTGACGTCATTTCATTGCAACGTCAATTCATTGTAGAGCAAATTCATCGTGACGTCAGTTCATCGCAGCGTCAATTCATCGCAACGTCATTTCATCAAAGCGTTAATTCATCGCGACGTCATTTCATCGCAGCATCAATTCATCGCGACGTCATTTCATTGCAACGTCAATTCATTGTAGAGCAAATTCATCGCGACGTCATTTCATTGCAACGTCAATTCATTGTAGAGCAAATTCATCGTGACGTCAGTTCATCGCAGCGTCAATTCATCGCAACGTCATTTCATCAAAGCGTTAATTCATCGCGACGTCATTTCATCGCAGCATCAATTCATCGCGACGTCATTTCATTGCAACGTCAATTCATTGTAGAGCAAATTCATCGCGACGTCATTTCATTGCAACGTCAATTCATTGTAGAGCAAATTCATCGTGACGTCAGTTCATCGCAGCGTCAATTCATCGCAACGTCATTTCATCAAAGCGTTAATTCATCGCGACGTCATTTCATCGCAGCATCAATTCATCGCGACGTCATTTCATTGCAACGTCAATTCATTGTAGAACAAATTCATCGCAACGTCAGTTCATCGCAGCGTTAATTCATCGCGACGTCATTTCATCGCAGCATCAATTCATCGCGACGTCATTTCATTGCAACGTCAATTCATTGTAGAGCAAATTCATCGTGACGTCAATTCATCGCAGCGTCAGTTCATTGTAAAGCAATTCATCCCAATGTCAATTCATCGCAGTGTTAGACATAATTTTATTGATTTTTCATATTTTCACAAATGAATTCCCTAAAGACAATAATTTAGACTTAAGGTTAAACATGCGTCAGAAAAATTCACCTCAGAAATTAATTAGACTTAAATAACAAATATTGTTTCAAGTCATTTAATAAAATATGCATTTTAAAAGTTTGCCTAATATTGAAATAATCATTACGCAATCATTAATAATATTTATAAAAATATTTATTGTTAAATATTCCAGCTTCCGTGCCTCTTTAAATACTGAACGAATGCTGTTGAAAATCGAGATTTAAATAGAATTGATTATGATCTATAATTTATCATCAGTCATATTTTTCCATTAAATGCACCTAATAGAAGTTACAGAGCTTCGAAGTTATATTCTCATTTACATAACATGGTAATTCTCTATTTTGGTAGATCAGTTTTAGTTGGTATTTTGGGAAGCTTTTTTATATGTTGACCCATTGTTACGTGAAGTAACTAAAACTCATATATTTTATGCCCCACCTTAGTAACAGAGGGTTAAGTTATTTTACCTCTGAGCGACTGCCTGGACAGCTGTTAGGAGAAAGATTGAAGCCTCCCATCAAGACTATGTTGCATGTTCTTTAATATGCACTGGGTATGGTTTAGCCTTCCCATGGCCGAGTGGTTAGCACGCTTGGCTACTGATCTAAGGGACCTGGGTTCGAGCCCCGGGTAAGGCATGGTTGTGTGTGTTGTTTTTCTACTGAGGTCCTGCCATCCTCTCAGACCTTATACTATGGCATATAAACTGACAGGCTCCTGTCAGAACACTGTGGCAAGCAGCTGCTTGAGGGGGTATTTATTATTTATGTTATATGGTTTTCACCCACACGGAAAACGGCTTAATGTCTCATCCAACGGTGGCGGCCTTTCCAAGCCCATCGGTGTTCCTTTTCTGATCGAAGCCAGTTTATCAATACCTATCCTACCGAAAACAATTTTTAAGTTATCTCTAAAACCTAACAATTATCTCTTAAAACTAATAAATTGCAGCACCCCCTAAGGATAAGGGTTAAAAACAATCAATTCAGTTTCGCACAATTTACAGTTAGAGCAGCCATGGCCAAATTACGGCAAGCCATTTCTTTTTGTCTGGCCCCAGAGCTACTGATGACAAATTAATTAATTTTGCAAAAAGAGAAAAAGAATGCATATAGGACTTGAAGTCCAAATTCGACGAAGCAAATTCTCATTAAAATAATTAATTTTAATAAAATTAAATAGTTTATATTTTTTTTGCACTGGTTACATATATTTATACTGGTTACTATATATATATTTATACTGGTATACATGTTATTGATTATATATTGCTTTGGTGGTCTATAACATCAAAAATATGCATTTAGTAGAAAAATGTAACTGACGATAAATTAATGATCATAATCAAATCTATTTAAATCTCGATTTTCAACAGCATTCGTTCAGTATTTAAAGAGGCATGGAAGATGGAATATTTAATAATAAATTATTTTTATAAATATCATTAATGATTGCGTAATGATTATTTCAATATTAGGCAAACTTTTAAAACACATATTTTATTAAATGATTTGAAACAATTCTTGTTAGGCTAGTTTCAATTAATTTCTGAGGTAAATTCTTCTGACGCATGTTTAAACTTTTAAATCTAAATTATTGTCTCTAAAGTTCATTTGAACAATCTACAGATTCAAAAAGTCAATAAAACCATATCTAACACTGTGATGAATTGACGCTGCGATGAAATGACGTCACGATTAATTGACGCTGCGATGAAATGACGTCACGATGAATGACGTCTGCGATGAAATGACGTCACGATGAACTAACGTTGCGATGAATTGAGCACGATGAATTGACAGGACACCATCTACAGCAGCTTTGTAGGAGAATCTAATGCATTTAAACTCCACCATGTACGAAAAGCGTCCTACGCTATGAAACATATATTCTTTTTCACATAACGAATGGAGTGGTAGAATCTGAAGATCAAAGAAGACAACAATAGATGGTAGAGATTGCCATACCAACATGAGTTCTAGCAGAACAACTCGCAGATCTAATGCTCGGCCACAGCAAATAGTTCTACTTCTTATCGAAGAAATAAATATGTGGTCTACTTTAAATTATTATTATATATAGTTTATGGAAGCGAGAAATTAAAAATGCTGTTTTTAATTCGGAACATTGTAAAGTGCACAATGAAGCATTATTTCTAAAACAGATGGAATCCGGTCTTTATGTGAGAGTATAGAGTCTAGTAATAAGCGTAATAAGGGTCGTTCAAATGAAAAGTGGACTTTTAGGAAATGAAGCGTAAATCCTTTATTGATCTATTCAAATTCGTCATACCTATTGAGACATCTGGCCCTATATGAAACTATCAACATGGTACACTCTTTCCTAGAAGGTCTTTGGCTGTTGCATGAGGATGTCTGACAATGGGCAACACACAAAAAGCCTTTGAAATGAAAATAGCCAATCTTTACTAATTTTGAGCTGCTGAATACGAAAATGATAATAAAATTTGCGATTGCCTCTTGTTTAGGGGAGACAGAGATGGTCATGTATAAACGACTCAGTCCTCATTGAGTAAACAGGTAACCTTTTCGTAACACTGTATTTTAAACAACAGATTGCAACATATTGCGTTGTATTGCATCAGCCCGCTATACACACAACCCCCGGAGGTATTGCATCATGATCTGATGTCTTCTGGTTCATGGTCTGATGCAATGCAGTTCAGTTATGATATCGCGGCTTTACGATCGTGGACAAAAGATGATGCAATCGTTGGTTGTACAATATACAATGCCTCGTAGGGTGAGCAAGTCTTTGAGCGACTCCCATTTACCCCTGAGTCATAAGTACAACACAAGTGATCCTTACAGTTTTAATCCACCATGATGTCTCGTAACTGTGTTAATAGTGCAGATACATTTTTTTTACATTTGCAGGAAGTGACATTTGCAAACCAGAGAAGGGCCATCACTCCAATAGTGAAAGCGACATATGAGTTTTATTTTGGATGCAAGATCGGGGACCAGAACTAGGCCTGAGTACATATGCTGCAGTAACATATGCTGCAGTACGTGTGCAAGAAATCTTCCGAAGTGACTGAAAGGCGAAAAAGTGGCGATGCCGTTTGCTGTTCCTATGGTTTGGAGAGCAATCACACAAATGACTGCTACTTCTGCATGGTTCACATGTTTCTGGAGGCATCACAAGGGAAAAGAAGTGGACAAAGCTTACCCGAATATACAATCTGCTCTCCGACCAATTCTGCATGGCGAAGGCCTTCCCGTTCCCGAACCACCAAAAGAATTTTCCATCGATTCAGACGATGAGGTGGGAGGCGAATTGGCGTCGAGTTCTCCGCAGCCTTCGGTATCTAATGATGATCCATACATCTGCCACGGTTTCCCATCTGCGCCACACATTCTCACTGAAGAAGAAATGAACGATCTTGTTCGCGATCTGGAGCTGTCCAAGGCCACAGCAGAGTTATTGGATCAAGACTTAAACAATGGAATCTTCTCAAGGAAAATGTCCGAGTGACTTCGTTTCGAACTCGTCATTAGCAGTTTGCACCTTACGTCAGAAAGGAAGATGACCTTGTGTTCTGCTCCGATGTAGATGGCCTGATGAATGCCCTCGGAATCAAACATGACCCTCAAGAATGGCGACTATATATAGACTCCTCAAAATTGAGTCTCAAAGCGGTATTGCTGCATAATGGAAATCGACATCCATCCATTCCGATCGGACACGCTGTCTACATGAAAGAAACCTACGACAACCTAAAACAGCTATTGAACTGTCTTCAATACAGCAAGTATGGCTGGCATCTCTGTTGTGACTTGAAGGTTTTTTTAACACCCAACAGCTCCAACCAACAGCTTACCCTGTTGATGGGTCTGCAGCTGGGATATACGAAGTACTACTGTTTCTTATGTGATGGGGACATCCGAGCAATGACTTTGCACTACGTGAAGAGAAACTGGCCTCAGAGGAAATCTCTAGAAGGTCGGAGAGAAGAATGTGGAACACCCAGCATTGGTAGAAACGCACAAAATCCTGCTCCAGTCCCTACACATCAAACTTGGTGTGATTAAAAACTTCGTAAAACCCATGGACTGGACTGCATCAGCTTTCACGTACTTGGCTGACAAATTCTCTCGACTGAACGAAGCGAAAATTAAAGAGGGAAATTTTGTGGGTCCTCAGATCCGCGAGCTGTTCAGAGACCAGATGTTCGAAAACCTGCTTCAGGTTGACAAGAAAAAGGCTTGGGACACACTTCGTCTGGTGTCAACTAAATTCCTCAGGAATGTCAGGGCAGACAACTACAAGAAACTGGTTAAGGACCTGTTGTCTCTGTATCACAAACTTGGCTGCAATATATCTTTAATGATCCACTTTCTCCATTCCCACTTAGATTTCTTCCCCTACAACTGCGGGATGGTTAGCGATGAGCACGGTGAACGTTTTCACCAGCACAACGATGGAGAAACGATACCAAGGAAACTGGTCCACTTTAATGTTGGCTGACTATTGTTGGACTATCCCCAGAGATGATCCTGAGCAGCTGAACAAGCGACGGGCAAAGCGACGTCGGAAGTAGAAGCGGAGTTTTACCGATACATGTCATATGTACGTATTACTCTATTAGAATTATAAGAAATTATCGCGTATTTCTCAGAAATCGTAGCCAATTTTGCATTTTCATTGTCATATTCACGATCAGTACCTTGAAATCTTTAAGAAATGGCTACTTTTATCTCAGAGGCATGAATTTTATGAAAATTTGTTGCCCAGTGTAATGTGCTGCTCTACTTCGTCTGCGTATTACCATCTGTCTTCTAACATTATCCATCTTTGATACCTTGAAGTTGTATGCTTCTACCTCTGAGCGGCATTGTTTTGCACGAAACTGACTAAGTGTCCAGGTCACAAAGGCTCCAAGGACTCGGAGGAGACTGAGGTAAAACACCCGTCAAGGCCATCCAGTGTTTTTGAACATGCACATGGAGCCACGGATTAACATCCCATCTGACTAACGGTATTTTTTTTAACACCCAACAGCTCCAACCAAGCTCTTTTTCTCACCAAGGTCAGCATGAGAGGAGTAACGGAAATAAATCTCAACTCTAGAACAGTTGAGACTGGAACCTGAAACATAATAATTACGAAGCTGGTGCACCACGGATCGAGTCAACCCTCAGCCCCTCACACCGACACTTTCAGGTCCTTGTGACTTAGCCATTTAGCTCATCGCGTGCCCAAAAACTGCCGCTGAGAAGAAAATCTCGACTCTCGAAGCTCCTCTCCATTAACAACAAAACGAGAGCTGTATATCTCGCGAAATCGTTTCGAATTGGAATCTATCTTCGTTTGGAAACTAGATTTGAAAAGCCCCATAACAGCGTTCTGTGTTTCACTTCTGCTATCTGGCACTGTCTCCTGAAAACACAAGCACGTGCTCAGTGATGATGATGACGATGCCAGATCCCATTGGCCATAAAGATTTTATTTTTCTTTCCGTAACGCCTTGATGACGGGAGGAAATGGCAGAAAGGATGTTCAGGAATATCTCTTTCAATATTTGACTTCGGCAGTTTAATGATCTATCATAAATGGCGTCCCAGAATCGTTCAAGGCCCTCTTCACCTGTCGTTTTCGGATAGAAAAAGAATTCACCCGACTGCCAGAACCCGATAAGAGGTCTGCGCCTGCGTAGACATTGTATAGAGTAAAGAACTGATTTACAACGAGTTAACGAATTCGTCGAGAAAAAAATTTCAACCTTTAAAAATTGCCCTACCAAAATATTGTTATGCCAATGGGCATCTAACTTTGAACCTGTATAAGTTCTAAAATATTCATTTAATGTGAAAATGTGACTCAAGATAAATTAATGATCCCGATTAAATCTATTTAAATCTCGATTTTTCAATAACATTTGTTCAGCATTTAAAGTGGTTTTGAAGCTGGAATGTTTCACAACAGTAATACATCAAAAGAACTTACCTCAGAAATTAATTCAAACGTAAATATTAAATGTTGTTCCAAACTATTTAATAAAACAAATATGATTATTTCAATATTAGATGATTAGGAATGTTTTTTTTTTATGAAACAAGAAAATTTATTGGTAAATTTTCCAGTTTCCTTAACTCTTTAAATACTGAACGAATATTGTTGGCAATCGAGATTTAAATAGATTTGGTTACAGTCTTTAATTCTCTTCCGTCACATTTTTCCATTTAATGCATATTTTAGCAGCTTATACAGCTTAGAATTTAAATTTCCATTGACATAACACCGAAATTATCGAATAGTTTGCTAGGAAAGTGTATTTTGTTCTCAATTGAGTTTTTCGTGAAAGGTATTTTTAAGGTTGGATTGACCGACTTAAAGCATTCGTTTTTTAATCTAAATACCAGTGGGTTAAAATGTTTTACCTTGGAGCAGCACATGAGGCTAAGTGGAAAAGTCACAATAGCTCCAACACTCAGGGGCAGAGGAAAGGATAGCAGTTAGGATGAAGATGAAACTCTCCTGTTAATGATATCCAGTGTGTTCTTTAAAATGATAGGGTCTCTCTTAAATAGGAGCTCACTGTTTTAAAACCTATTCGACAGACAACGACATTCCAAAGCTAAGTAGCGACCCTTTCTCACCAAAGGCAGTCTCTCACACAATGCGTCACGGTTTAACATCCCATCCGATGGACGGCTGCCTTTTCAAGCTCATCGGTGTCCCTTACTGACCGAGGCAGGACGCTGAGTTTACGGAGAGAAATCTCAAAGCTGGACCAGGCGAGACTCGAAAGTCGAACCTGGAAAATACAGATTACGAGCCTGACGTGATATTAAGCCCCCTCCCCACCACACACATACACCACCACACACATTACCACATCACCAATATTATGGGGTTAGCGAAGAAAATTTTCACGGAGACAATGTATGGACTCTAACTCTTGAACAGCTGTTTAAAAGCCTGGAATACCGATTAGAATACTTTCTCCCAACCCCCGTCCTTAACTATCAGTGGTGTAACATATGGGCAACTAGGGTCTATATGGAGACTATGACATTTCGCAGTTGACTCATTGATAGTTTTCATATATCATTATCGAGTGATAGGGGATTCATGTGTTATTGGCCCACAATCTATGAAAACTATTGTAGAACTTAAAGTTTTATAGTCTCCCTGTTTTCCTTCAAGCTGCTCCTTACCATAATACCAATACTTTTCGAGTGCCATCATTTTACCAAACAGTTTTCGACATTAAGTCTGTATTTTATTTCATATAATGGAGCTACAAAATCCGAAGATCAAAGACAGTAATCAAAAAATGAAAATGTGATGCTAATTAAAACTTCTGAAAAAAATTATTGTCGAAGCGGCGGGAATCGAACCCGCAAATCTCCAGGATTCATGCCAGAGCGCACTAACAGTACACCATGCATCAGACGGTAAAAACTTTATAGATTTTACTGTCTGATTTGACATACGCACCTCAGTTCTAGCTAGAATAATCCACAGATGTCATGTTCCGCCACAGCAAAGAGTTCCACGTCTTATGCAAGAAATAAATACTTTTTCTTCTGTAAATTATTATCTTGTATGTTCGTGTTGTTTTTCTGCTGAGGTCCTGCCAACCTCACAGACCTTCTACTATGGCATATAAACTGACAGGCTCCTGTCAGACCTCTGTGGCAAGCAGCTACTTGAGGGGGTATTTATATATATATATTATATATAGTTTATGGAAGGGAGCTATTGAAAAGGCTGCCTTCAATTTCGGAATATTTTAAAGTAAACAATGAAGCATAGTTTATTTAGACACTAATGATTTCAGTATTGATATTTACATAGTGCTTAACGAGTCGAAAAATGATTTATTTTGAGGCGTCGTATCTTGTTTTTATTGGCTTTCGTAATTAAGAATATTAAGCTACAAATGGATAAGAAACTCTTTGAGGGGGACTCAAATAAATGATCATAAACAATGGAGCGAGGCCTCCCCATTCTTTATGCATAACGGAAATATAGCCTTCTATGAATGAAAGGTGCACATCCACCGAGGACTCGGCTGTTTATAAAGTAAATGAATAAATGAATAAATAAATAGCAGAGTATACAAAAAGCTATCACAAAAAAATAACTTAAAAATACCGGTGGTTAAACTCGGGCAATTCTCTCTTCGTTTTTGTCTCTGAAATAGACTAAATTTTTTAATTCCCGTCTTTTAAAAACAGTATTCTACAGACTGTGTACGGTCTGAATCTTCCATTATTTTAATTTTTACCATTAAAAACACTAATAAAGTAAAGAAATTTAAAACAGAAATATTCGAAAACGAGCATTACACATTTAGCAGAGATAATTGGACTGTCAATTTCGTTTTGATTTTTTTTTTATAAAAGAAACTTTTTTTAATTGATTGATCTACTTGTTGTGCGAATTTATACCGTACATTTATGCAGGAGTCATTATAGACTGATATTCACATTTTAAAGTAATATAGTTTATTAAATGACTAGCAGAATGTCCCGGCTTTACTACGGCTTTCATATAATGACTCAGAGTTGTAGCGTATATCGAAAGGTGCGCACTGATTGGTGTGTTGTTTCTATGTGCGATTTGGTGAGTGCAGTTTAGTGATCGAGTTCCTAGGTGCGGTGGGCCACGATTAAAACCGCCTCAACTCTCTGAAATATCTGAGGGAGCTATCTTCGACTACTTTATGAATAGGGAATTAAAAATTGGGAATGGTACGATTCGTTTAATGCCAACTGGTCCAATGCCGATTGATCCAATGCCAACTGGTCCAATGCCAACTGGTCCAATGCCAACTGGTCCAATGCCGATTGATCCAATGCCAACTAGTCCAATGCCGATTGATCCAATGCCAATTCGCCTAACGGAACGATTCGTTCAAAGGACAATTGGTCCAAAAGACGATTCGTCTAATGAGACAACTCGTCTAAAGCTCTTTCGTTCAAAAGTGTAATGGCCAATGACGATAGTATAATGCTATCAGGGCCGGAGCAGGGGCGGTATTGCTGGGGGGGGAGGGCTGAGAATTGCATAAAGGGTAAGAGAGACCAAAAACTGCTAAACTTATATATATAGGTATACACACTGAAGAGCCAAAACATTATGACCACCTGCTTAATATGATATTGTTCCTCCACATGCCGCTAAAACAGCTCTTACCCAGCGATGCATGAACGCTACAAGATTTTTTAAAGATGTCTTGTGGTTTCTGGTCCAACATTACTGTTGGACATGAAACTTTTATACACTGGCGGAAAGTGAAAAAAGAACATAATTAACAATTGAAGCGTAATCTATGAGATTTATTTAGTAGAAACAACTTGTTGAGAAAGGACAGTGATCACACGTGTGAAGTGATTCAAAGTACGTATTGTTACCGGCATATCCTTTAACTTTATTTAGTAGATTAGATTTATTTAAAAGAAACAACTTGTTGAGAAAGGACAGTGATCACACGTGTGAAGTGATTCAAAGTACGTATTGTTACCGGCATATCCTTTAACTTTATTTAGTAGATTAGATTTATTTAATAGAAACAACTTGTTGAGAAAGGACAGTGATCACACGTGTGAAATGATTCAAAGTACGTATTGTTACCGGCATATCCTTTAACTTTATTTAGTAGATTAGATTTATTTAATAGAAACAACTTGTTGAGAAAGGACAGTGATCACACGTGTGAAGTGATTCAAAGTACGTATTGTTACCGGCATATCCTTTAACTCTTGTAAGTTACGTGGTTGAGCCGCCACAGATTGGATATGCTGTTCCAACACAAACCCCAGATGCTCGATTGGATTGATGTCTGGGGAATTTGGAAATCAGGCAATACACGAAAATCTTCTTCATGTTCCATGAACCATTCTCCAACAGTCCAGGTAGTGTGACATGGCGCATTATCCTGCTGAAAGAAAACCCTACTAGAGAAGACTACCGTTACCATTGTAGGTGTTTAGATAGAATGTACTTGGTCTGCAATGATGTTTAGGTAGGTGGTAGACGTCATAGTTTCCTGCACATGAAGGACTGGATCCAGCGTTTCCCAGCAGAACATTGTCCAAAGCATTACACTTCTTCCACCGGCTTGTTTTTGTCCCATGGTGCATTTTGGTGCCAACACTTTCCCAGGTAAACGACGCACACGTCCCCGGCCGTCCACATGATGCAACAGGAAACGAGATTCATCGGACCAGACGACCTTCTTCCATCATTCAAGTCCAGTTTTGATGCTTGCGTGCCCATTGTAGGCGCTTTCGACGGTGAACCGAGGTTAGCATTGGCACTCGAAGTGGTTTGCGGCTACTCAGCATCATTTTCAGCAGGGTTCGATGGATTGTGTGTTGTGACACATTACTCCCGTCACCAGCATTCAAATGACGGGAAAGTTGCGCCACAGTATCCCTTCTGTTGGCTCGTACCATACGGGATAGCCTTCGCTCACCTCTAGCATCGATGAGCTATGGTTGGCCCACACCTTGCCGACGGTTCGTGGCTTTTCCTCCTCGGATCGCTTTTTGAAGGTACTAACCACGGCTGACCGTAAGCACTCCATAAACCTTGCCGTCTCGGAAATGCTCTGACCCAGTTGTCTGGCCATTACAATTTGGTCTTTGTCAAACTCACTTAAGTCCGCTGCCTTTCCCATGTGAAGAACAAGAACACACTCATTAACAGAGCTCAGTATCAGGTGTTATTTATACCTTTTCATTACCTTCGCACGCGCCGTTGTTTACGTGCAGTTGCTTCGATTTACATAATGACACGCTGGTCATAATGCTTTGGCTGTTCGTCGTATACATTATGCATTTTCCAAGACATTTTTAAACACCTCTGAAACGGTGGGAAAATATTTTACTGCAATGAAAATCCAGTTCATTTATTCACCTCACATACTCTTTGTTTTTTACTTTTCTAGATCTGGGCCTTATGTTATACACTGGCGGAAAGTGAAAAAAGAACATCATTAACAATTGAAGCGTAATCTATGAGATTTATTTAGTAGAAACAACTTGTTGAGAAAGGACAGTGATCACACGTGTGAAGTGATTCAATGTTTATTTTACTTTTTAATGAGTATTACATTTTACAAAATGCACATTCTATTAAGGTGTTGAACCTCCTCTAGCAGCAATACAAACTTTCAATCTGGCACGCAATCCGTCGTATAAATGCTGGATGTCACGCTGGGGGATACCATTCCATGCGCTTTCAATTTGGACGCGTAATTCAGCGATGGTCGTTGCCTGCCGCGGTCCGTGGAAGAATCTTTGTCCGATCCAGTCCCAGACATGCTCGAGTGGAGACAAATCCGGAGAATGTGCTGTCCAAGGGAGTTGGTACACTGCCTGAAGAGCATGTTCAGTTGCTTGGGCGGAGTGTGGGTGGGCATTATCCTGCTGGAATATCGCATTTGGGATTCACTCAAATATGTCAGGACGACTGGCTGTACGATGTCGCTGACGTACGTATTGCTATTCAGTGTACCGTATGCAAATACCAGACACGTACGAGACTGACAGCTAATCGCTCTTCACACCATGATGCCCTATGAGGGTCCTGCATGGAAGAAGCCGCTCACCTTTGTCGCCTTGGGACGCATAAACGACCATCAGATGCTCCTAAACAGAATCGGCAATCATCACTGAAGACCATAGACTCCCATTCTTCCCTCCAATGAACTCGTTTTTGACACTACTGCAAACGTGCTCAACAGTGATGTGGTGAGAGTGGTAATCGTGGAAGCGGCACGCATGTCCCTAGTCCTGCTTCCAAAAGGCGAATTTGTATAGTTCTTGTAGACACCCTTGGTACGACAGAGGATCGAATTTGTAACACCGTAGCCGTTCACTCCTTGAGCCACCGTAGCCGTCCACTCCTGATACACCGATCCTCTCATGCATCCGTAACTCTGTGTTGCCCAGACCGACATCTGCAAGTGTTCGAATGTTCTTCTGACCATCGACGCCACCATCGTACTACTACCGATACCTCTCGTCCAACGCGGTGTGCAATTTGACGAAAAGACCAACTTGCTTCCCGAAGACCCACTATACGACCTCGCTCAAACTCTGCTAACTGAACAAATGTTGCGCACTGCGTCCTCCAGGCATGGTAGCTTCTTCAAAGAGCACTGAACGACATGACACAAGACGAATAACTAATTTTTTTCACCTCCTAATCATTAAATACGTGCTGCGTACATTTGCATCTTTTCATACTCAGTGACGTCATTATTTCGTCCAATGACTTTCAATCTTGGATCACTGTTTCTGCTGCCCATAACTATTAACATATTATAATATAACATTCCTAAAGGAATTCCTTCTAGGTGTTCTTTTTTCAATTTCCGCCAGTGTATCTCATGAGTATTATTGTGAATCAAAATTTCTTTTTTTTTTAATTTGTTTTAACTCATTTTCTTGAAAGCAAAATTTGCTAATGTTATCACCAGGTCCGACCGTCCGTCCATCTGTCTCTACATTCAATATCTCTGGAACCAATTAATATAGTTCGATTGCTCTACTTGTGTTGGATGGAGAAAAACGCTCAGTGTGCACGCAGATATCTTTATAACGGTCTGTTGATGGACGCAATATTTTTGCAACTAATCAACCGATTTCGTTATACTTTTGCCTTCAATAGAAAAAAGGATTTAGTTTTGCACGCGCATATTTTTGGTTCCCGATATCGAGGGGGTCACCTAAAAAAGCTGTTGCATCTACAGTTTGGATCATTAGAAGTGAAATATATCAAGGAAATGTGCCTTTTCATCAGCTCTGGGAAAATAAAAATTTACCTTTTTGTGCGTAAAACAATTTTTTCTTTTCCTCATAAAATCGCAACTTTTTTTTATGTTTTTTAAATATGCTTTAAACTATTAAATACCCATTGCAATGCAAATATGCTAAACGAATAAATTTAAAAACACGCTGCAGAATGGAAAAAAAAAACAGTTTTTGTTAATGTGTTCCACGATATTACTAATTATTATCTTGATAAGGAAACCAGAGAACGTTACGATTAATATCGGTTTAGAATGTATTTATACAGACAGACGGACAGACGGACGGTGGAACCTGGCGATAACATTAGTAAGCTCTGCTTTAAAGAAAAATATGTTAAAAAATGAAAACATTAAAATCTTGATTCATAATAATACACATGAAATATTAATATTTAGTCTCAGATCTAGTAAAAATTTAACCTGTTTTGTTTCTCAACTTCAACAGCGTATTATAATTAAATGAAAAGACTGTGAAATACATTATTTATATGCAAATATAAAAATCCTCCTTCTAAGTGTCAAACATTTTAAACAGTGCATTTCGGCGAAATTTTTTCTTTCATGTATGCGCAAAGTTTGTTCTTTCAACAAAGAAAGAAAATATGATAATTCTTAAAACAAAGAAAGGAAATAAAATAATTCTTTCAATATGTTCATTTCTTAGTTCATTTCTTGCCTTTGACTTGGAAGCTGACTACATTTCTGCGAAATCCATTAATGATATTAAAAAAAAACGGAAAGAAAATAAGAGCAATGAAGCCTTTGTATGTAATTTTACCGTTGTCATGCAAGTTTTACGAAATGGACCAAACTTCTTCAAAGTTGATTTTTGAAATAAAATCAGAGAAAAATTAAGGAGGGAAAATAAAGAACATCAATAATTCCAGAAACTACTACTGCAAATTTTAATTCAGTTTACTTTTATTTACTATTAATATATCCATCATATCTTATTCTAAATCTAGATTTTGAGCAAAATTTGTCTACTCTTATATATTATTAATATTTTATATTGAGTTATGGAAACTGAAATGTTTTAACATCAGTGTTGGTATTCGAGAGTTTATTTTAAAATTGTAACAATTCGCATACTATAATAAATATAATTTTAAAATTTTATCGATAATTGATTTCCCTTTGCATCAATTTTGAAACAGTTCAGTTTCAGTGTTCAGGACGAATATAACAGCTAAAATCGAAATTTGGATAAATTTGGTTGAGGTCTGCAAATCTCTCTTCTGTAACCTTTTTTTCTTTTTGCTTCTTTTTCGGAACTTTGGATGTGATTGTTTATGTAACATATCTTATTATATATTTTTAATTTACTATTATTTATATCCATCATATCTTATTCTCCTAAGTACAGCTGGAAAACTGCAATTAGAATTCCGTAAGGTAATAATGATGACAAAATAATGCAATGGCTTAAAATTAAAATATGACGGTAAATTATAACCAATGACGAGTAATTATGCATGATACATATATAAGGAATGATTTACACCCTTTGGTGATAGATGAATTGTCACCTTACATGAACGTCTCCTTTAGACAATCAGTTATAGACGAATCATCCAGTTTGATCAATCAAGTCATTTTATGAATTAGTATTGCACGAATCGGTATTATACGAATCGTACCATCGGTATTGGACGAACCGTACCATTGAACCAATCATACCATTTATATACCAATCGGCATTAGAGGAATCGTCCTGGACCGGTAAAATCTACAGATGACTTTGCATCGATACTAGCGGCATCGTGTGATATTAATACCAGGCCTTTATAAAATGGACTAAGAGTTTCTTGATAGTTTAACCACACAATCACTATTGTCCAGGTCTGTATTTCTCATTAGGCACTTTAGGCACTAGACTAGGAGCGTCAACATAATAGAGGTACTATCATCATTCAAATGTTATAATTTGGTTATGTAACAATAAAATTATCTTTTTCAACTAGTTGCAAGTATGAGAACGATTTACTTTCTTGACCATCACATTCAAAGTTCCGAAAAAGAAGAAAAAAGGAAAAAAGGTTTCAGAAGAGAGATTTGCAGACCTCAACCAAATTTATCCAAATTTTGATTTTAGCTGTTATATTCGTCCTGAACACTGAAACTGAACTGTTTCAAAATTGATGCAAAGGGAAAACAATTATCGATAAAATTTTAAAATTATATTTATTATAGTATGTGAATTGTTACAATTTTAAAATAAACTCTCGAGTACCAACACTGATGTTAAAACATTTCAGTTTTCATAACTCAATATAAAATAATAATAATATATAATAGTAGACAAATTTTGCTCAAAATCTAGATTTGGGGAATTTTATGAGATTTTTCATTTCTCGTACCATTTGTTACAAAACGATTATTCAAAGTTGCTTAGTTTTGAATAAAGTTTTCTATTCACACAATGTAGAAATGCCCCAATACTTTTGGTAATTTGGTATAATTTGTTCATTCAGAGCAAAACAAATAATAGGAAAGAAAATATGTATTGGTAGGATTTTTTCAGAAGGAAGGTGGGGGGGGGAGAAGGTGGGGGAACTGCTTTCAGATAATGACAAAATATTTTAAGGGTAATGGTAAAAAGCAGATCAATGTTTCAAGATAGAAATATTTAGGGCGAGGCCGTTCATTAAAGAACGAAGTTACGAATGCAGCAGTCATGCATACATCACACCATAGTAAAATTATGCCCATAAACAATGCAAACCTAATATTGAAAATACAGAAAAAAATGTTTTTCTTATTAATAAATAAAAATAAATGATATGCTTTCAATACAAAAGAAACCAAAACAAATTCTTTTCGTTAAAGGAAAAAATACTTTGTAGTACACTTGATACTATTCAAAATAAATAACTTCTTCGATTAATATTTTAATAGGGGGGCTGCTCCGTTTGCTTCCCCCGTCGACGTCCATGGAGGAGACTGTACGATTGCATAGATGATTCTCTGACTTCTTATGGATCATAGATCCATTCATAGATGGGTTCAATTGCTTTACCTCTGAGCAGCGTTTTTTTTGCGCGCAATGAGACAAATGGCCAGATCACAAGGACCCCCAAGACTCAGAGAAAGTTGGGGGAAGAAGACCAACTGGATAGCTGTTGGGAGCTATATGCTAGCCTCTTGTCAAGGCCATCCAGCGTGTTCTTTAACGCACACAGGGTAACGCACACTCTTAACCTTCTTATCCGACGGACGGCGGCCATTCCAAGCCCATCGGTGCGCATTCTGACCGAGGGAAGGGTGGGGGTTCATAGAAAAAAGAAATTTCAATATTGGCATTGGTGGGACTTGAACCTGGTAATTGTAGATTACGAGCCTGGCGTGCCACCGACTGAGACAACCACCGCCCCGATTCATAGATGATTGCTAAGCTATTAACCTATAACCTCTGATGACTGTCCAAAGGTCAACTGTGCAGTCTCATAGTCTCCCGAATTGCTACTCATCCTACACTATGGGGCTGGGGTGGCTCAGTCGGTAGCGCACCAGGTTTGAAATTTGCAGTTCTCAAGTTCGAGTCCCGTCTCGTTAAGATTTATTGAGCTAACGTTGAGATTTATCTCCGCAAAACTTCCTGCCCTGTCCTCGGTCAGTAGGGTACACCTATGGGCTAGAAAAGGATCCGTCTGTTGGATGGAACGTTATGCCGTGGCACCGTGTGCGGAAAAGCCATACCCTGTGCACTTTAAGGATCACGCTGGATGGTCTTGACCGGAGGTTACCATCTGTCTCCCAAGAGCTATTCCAATGGGTCCCCTCTTCTCCGATCTTCTCTGAGCCCTCGGGGTACTTGTGACCTAACCATTTAGCCTATTGTGTGCAAAAAAGGTGCCTCTCAGAGATAAAACAACCCAACCCTACACCAGTAAAAGTAGCAATTTTCTCTACCTCACCAAAGACTTAACTCTGTCATCTTTCCTCACCGTCTTTGCCATCTGATAATCTAAATTTATATTTAACAGCTGTTGAATAAACAGAGGTTTTTTTAAGGTGCAGACAACTTTCTTTGAGCAATCCTAACGCACTTAAGACATCATTCACAGTCCAGAAACTAAACAAATTAGAAAGCGATATTTATTTCATTAGCTTACACATGAGAAAATGTAATTTCCCAAATGCAATTTGGCAAAGGACTTCCTTTCACAACATCAGACAAAGCAGAACGTTAAAGTTCGAGTTTATAAATAGAAGAAGATAAACTTAATGCTTTCTGACACCGTGACGTAAGAAGCCCTGTTCTCTCTCCTTCGTATTCTTGCTTCACATGAATGCAAACTATCGTTCAACATATTATTACAACGCTCGCAATGTTTCGTTCTGGGTGGATATGACTTTCTTCTCTTTTAAGCTTCAGACGTGAATCCTTAGTGATTACATCTCACAGTAGCTTCACGCAAATTCGTCTGAGCTCACGCATTGAGTCATGGAATGAATTATCATATTCATTCAAACAATTCGTTTTCTCTCTGGATTATATTTGGTAACGAGTTTTCGTTTATTCTGTCTCGTGAAAGGTTCACTGGCGCATGAGCAATCTCTCGCCCGTGCTTAAATGAGGAAATAATATTCAAGGACAGAATGGAAAGAAGCTTATTTGAAGGAAACAGAATTAAAAAAAACCGTTTAAATTCATTAATTCTTTCGCTATAGCCTATGGGCTGAACGAACGATAATTATGAATCATTTTATTATATTTGTTTATTTTTGTAATATAATAATTAATTTGGGAAGATTTCAATTGCTTCTTAAAAGTGGATTTTGGTCAGGAAATTGGATTATATAACTGTCTGTTCAAAAACGGTAACAAAGTCACTTTCAGGAAGAATGATTTTTTTTTAAATTATAATACGGTTTTCAACTTTGCTTTCAAGGTTGGGTTCGATGGTTTGACCCCTGAGTTGGGTTGTTTTACCTCTGAGCGGCACTTTTGTGCACACCATTGCCTAAACGGTCAGGTAACAAGGACCTCGAGGGCTCAGAGAAGGTTGGGAGAGGGGACCCACTGCAACAGCTTTTGGGAGACAGATGGTAGTCTCCCTCAAGGCCATCCATCGTGTTCTTTAACGTGCACAGGGTATGACCCTCCCGCACACGGGGCCACGACTTAACGTCCCATCCGACGGACGGCGGCCATTCCAAGCCCATCGGTGTCCCCTACTGACCGTGGTCAGGGCGGGGAATTTTGCGGAGATAAATCTCAACGCTGACCCAACTGGGATTCGAACCTGGGAACTACAGGTTACGAGCCTGAGCCCGCTACCAACTGAGTCTCCCCATTCTCAGGCGTTAACAAAAAGTTTTCAGGTGAGGAAGGGGGGCGGAATGGTTTTAGGGTGGGGTAAGATTTTTGTCAGATTAGGTAAGCATAACAATGTCTCATGATATAAATATTTAGGTCGAGACGTTCATTAATGACTTATTATTTAAAATACTTGTAAAACATTTTCCCACTTTAATGAATAAATTTGAATAATCTTCTTCGGAAAACAAAAGGAAGTGCATAAAGAAAATCAAGATTGCATCTCATTATGTAAAAAGCGACATTCATTTTTGACACACCTATGGCTCTTCCGCATACGGGGCCACGGCTTAACGTCCCATCCGACGGGCGGCGGCCTTTCCAAGCCCATCGGTGTTCCCTAGTGGCAGGGCGGGAGTTTTGCGGAGATAAATATCAACGCTGACCCAGCTGGGACTCGAACCTGGGAACTGCAGATTACGAGCCTGGCGCGCTACCGACTGAGCCACCCCCGCCCCTGTTTGACCCCTGAGAAGCACGTTTTGCACACAATGGGCTAAATGACCAGGTCACCAGGACGCCAACGACTCAGAGATCATTGAGGGAAGGGAACTCACTGGATAGCTGTTAGAATATAGATGTTAGCCTCAAATCTTGGCCATCCAATATTCTTTAACGTGCACAGGTCGTAGCTCTCCTGCTCACGGAGCCACGGTTCAATGTCCCATCCGCGGAAGGCGGCTTTTCCAAGCCCATTGTGACATTTAATGACGAGGGCAGTAAGGGGAGTTTTGCGGAGATAAATCTCAGCGCAGGGGCGGGGATGACTCAGTCGGTAGCACGTCAGACTTGTAATCTGCAGTTCCCAGGTTTGATTCCCAGCTGGGGCAGCGTTGAGATTCATCTCCGCAAAACTCCCTATCCTTTCCAAGTCAGTAGGGAACACCGATCGTTTTGGAGGGCCGCTGTTGGTCGGATGGTTCATTAAATCATGGTTCCGTGGGCGGAAGAGCCATACCTTGTGCACGTTAAAGATCACGCTGGATGGCCTTGACAGGATGCTACCATCTGTCTCCCAACAGCTCTTCCAGTAGGTCCTCTCCCACAACATTCTCTGAGCGTTCGGGTCCTTGTGAACTGATCATTTTGCCCATTGTGTGCAAAAAAGTGCCCTTCAGAGATAAAGCAGTCCAAACCAGCGCTGAGATTTAGGGTTTGGTTGTTTACCTCTGAGCGGCACGTTTTTGCAACCAATGGGCTAAATGCCTAGTTAACATGGGTGAAGGCTCAGAGAATGTTGGGGGAAGGACAGTCACTGGACAGCTGTTAGCAGACGGATGGTAGCCTCGCATCAAGGCCATCCGCCCGGTTCTTTAACGTGCACTGGATATAGCTCTTCTTCGCATAGCGTATGACTTAACGTCTTAACCGACGAACGGTGGCCTTGCCAAACCCATCCGTGTCCCATTTATCATTCAGAACAGATAAGGAGTCACTATAGAAAATCTCCACGTAGACATAGTATACAATCAAATCCGGAAGCATAAATTAGTAGCTAGGAGTATTACCTACCTAGCCAAGGCCTGTTCCGTCCGATCTGGTTGTATGTTATATATGAAATTCTGAACTCTGAGTAAGCATCCTAACTCTAATGTCCGGAATGTCTACATGTTGCTATTTTTGTTTTAATCAAGACGACCAATGATATCAACCCTTAAGACATAGCACATTAAAAATATGATACCAAGCTGAAAAAGAACTACTATGAATTTATTGAATCAGATAGGCGAGGAAGATAGAGTTGGCTTAAAACGAAAAGCGAGGAAATTAAGAAAATTATAACAATAAAAGAAGATATTGGAGAGAATATGTAGTTGGGTTGTTTACCTATGAGAGACACCTTTTTGCACACAATATGCTGAATTGCCAAGTCAGAAGGACCCCAAGGGATCAGAGTTGAGAAAAGGAAGGGAACCCCCTGGATAGTTGTTAGGTGAGGTATAATAGCCTCCCTTCAAGGTCATCCATTCTGTTCTTTAAAGCTCACAATGTATGATTCTCCCAGAGAAGGGACCACGGCTTAAACATCCCATTGCACGGAAAGCGGCCTTTACGAGTTCATCAGTATTTCCTGATGGGGAAGTATTCCTTGATGGACTTGGATACATTTGCCAGAATTAAATTTTCAGAGTGTCACAAATCACATGCCTCTATCCATTCCTTTGTAGTTGATTCGAGTTCATAGTGGGTCAGAAGGGTCTTTGTTTTGAATTAGTTTCGCAGCGAATCGGATTGCTCTATGGTTTATTGGGTATTATTTTTCTTTGAATCTAATTCGTAGTAGATATGTGCATTTACTGATTTAATCAGGTTTTCTGTGGTTCATATTATTCTTTGATCAAATGGAGTTATAGTGTGTCGATTCTTTTTCGCAGTGGGTTGAATTGAATCAGGTTAATAGTAGGGCGAATTGAATCAGACTTACAGTAGGTCGAATTGAATCAGATTCATAGTAAGTGGAAATTGAATCAGGCTCATAGTAAGTAGAAATTGAATCAGGTTCACAGTAGATCGAATTGAATCAGGCTCACAGTAGGTCGAATTGAATCAGGTTCGCAGTGGGTCGTATTATTTTGGGTAAAGCAGATTCGCAGTTTATAGGAATATTCCTTTATTGAATCAGTTTCGCAATGGGTCGAATTTGAGAGCAATATTTCGATCTGTATTAAATTTTAACTACCCGATGCTTAATTCTATTCATTATAAATACCGTAAAACAACACAAAAGAAAGACAGTATCTTTGCAGGGTTCTTTTTATTACTTTAACCACTTCAGACCCCGTTCAAGGTATCACATTTCATTTTATCACGTTCATCACATTTTGTCTCTTTTTTAAACATTGGAAGAGGTGCCTGTGGTCTTGCAATGTTTGAAAAGCGTAGATCAGTTTTAACTACAGGAATGGAATTGAATTTGGTGCTATCTATGATATAATAGAAACTACATACAAGAACGTTGAATACTATATATGATATAATAGAAACTACATACAAGAACGTTGAAGATAACTGTACCTGACACGCAATAAGAACTGTTCTGCGACATTTCCCAAGAAAACACAAGAACTATTTTTGCTACATTTCATAGGAAACCACAAGAACTATTTGGCCACATTTCACACGAAACCACAAGAAATGTTTCTCTACATTTCAAAAGTGCGATTGATTTGATGTGTTTTCATGACAAGTGCACATAAAAGATCTTTTTTGCTTTCTTTTACTTTTTACTATTTTCTGACATTTCAGAATTTCCCAACTTTTGAGACAATTTTTTGCATTACAATATACATTATTCAGAAAAATAATGCAAAAAAAGAACTTTTGTATATTGTTGTTTCTTTGGTCATAAATAAAGCACATCTAAACTGAAACATCTCTTGTCATCAATTTTCTTTTTTTATTTTATAAAAAAGTATTTTCTGAAGGCTTTTTTTTTGTGTGTGTAGCTCCTAGACTATCTCTGGCCTATTTTGCTGTTGTATTTGCTCTAACGAAACAGTTCCATATCACAAAACTTAACTTACACTTAGATTGCCAAACTGTTGGTAGACGCTGAGTCCAAACGTGTCGATTCTACTTGTTAGATTAAGCAAATATAGACACGCATTACAAGTAACGAATTTACCTGCTAGTCTAGATTTATGAGAACGATAAGGAGATTATGAAGATTCTGCTGCCGTTAGCAATCCGACAGGCAAATTGGAAGCCCAAACCTCCCCTTATATTAATGAATGCCATGAATACACCGATTCACAGTAATTCAGACAAATGACTCAAAGTAATGCCGATACTTCTGTGGTATAGGCTGCTAAACATGGATGGAAAACTGGGCTAATTGCCCAGGACCGAACTAATCATGATATAGGGAAAACAAAGAAATTTCCCATTAATACCTCGGGAGAGATGAAATTGCATTGCTCTTACTTTTAATAGCAAGTCATCTTTACTTGACGGAGGAGGACCGACGTCGAACTAATTTGTAACAGCATCAGCGGATCGTAATTCATATTACCGACGAAATCTTTGAAATGCGTCTCTACACTTTCGTTTAATCAGAACGATTCATTTGTTTCATGGAACTTAATTTTCTTAAAATAGTGCATGATGATCATGTTGGAACTCTTGAAATTCTGTTTTTGGCAGGCATAGAGATGTCTGTTGAAAATTTACAATCAGAAAACTTAAAGAAAATTAGAAAATACTTATTGAAGAAGTGATAAAATTTTGAATATTTGAGACAGTAGTCTAATAATAGTTTACCTCGTACCATGGGCGTCCGCAGAAAATTTTCCAAGGGGGGGGGGTGACAAAGCTTGGAGACAAATAATTACATCAATAAATTTTTATTTAATTATTTAATTTTTTAGGGTTTTTTTCACAAGTAGATTAAAGAATACAGTATTGCATCAATACAAAAACACATGCAAAATGTATATAAATTAATTACATTTAAATTGTTACGATTATAATTTGTGAAATTTTTTACAGATCCCAGGGGGGCAAGCGCCCCGTCTGCCCCCTCTGTGGACGCCCATGCCTCGTACACATATTTTGTTTTTTCAGAATGATTCAAACTTCCTTCTCCCCCCCCAAAAAATAAAAGAAAAACACACATACTTTTTTTTTTCAGGAGGATTATTCAGTGCTTAAAAAATTATACCTTCGTAATACTGCGCTTTTTATAAAAAAAAACATAGAACAGTTTACCATTTTTGAATATTAAACTATTATCACCTTCACACCAACTGGTGATATGCAGGTACAGTAATAATTCAAATTCAATGAAATACGTAAACCGCACACACACACACACAAACAGAACAAACAAAATACAAGCAGAAAGAAAGCTGGGATCAAGGAAAGCGTAGCCCATCCAGATTCTAGATACAAATATAGAAATATTAGAACTTTATCAAGAGTGTAAATAAAAAAAATGCACTTCCACTCAGTTTGAAATAATAGAGCTTTCATCACGAAAATCAAAAATGTTATGACTAAGTTGGTAGGTTCTGAGATTATATTGTGAATTTTGTTTTGGAAATCGTACGGGATATACTCCATTCTAAAATCATAAGGTAAAGACTGCCTTTGCAAAATAGACTTTAAGAAATGGAACCTTAAAAATTTATATTTTTTTTCTTCATATTATAATCAACAAATAATAATAACTAATTAATCTAAATAATTAATAATCAACTAATTAATCTAATACAGTGAAATGTCGATATAACCAACCACAGAATAACGAAATATTCAGTAAAAAATATTTTTTCTGACCCTCACCAATTTACTATGTGTCTCTATGAATTTGTTTTTTTCATTTTAACTAATAAAAAGAATATGAAAATATCAGTTTAACGAAATAAAAGTTTATCTCGATACAAAAAATATGATCAGCATAGCGAAATTTGTAAAAATCAAATCCGCAAACAGTTATGTATAACTTACATTTTATCTCATCTTTCGTGTTTTGTCTTTTAGCATTCGGCAACGCTGCAATGGATTTCAACGCTATGAAATATCTAACCAATCACAGCGCTATGAATCATGTGCTATTTTATATCGCCCGATAGTAATTTTTGCTGATCTCACAGCGTTCAGTCGTGACCTTCGTGAACAACAGGCCATGACAGCCAACGATGACGTCATCCTTTCTGTCTGGGGATTGCTTGCTCGGTAAATACAACCTATTGTATGCTTAAAAGTCGCAAAGGTTTGAGTAATCGCTCCAATATTTTTTTCCTTTTCTATTATTCTTTTGCTACTCTTACATCGTTTCCCTTATAAGAGGACAAGAAAAGATTCTACGTAAGACAATTTATTGTAAATTTTGTACGCTTGTTTGAAACTAACAGAAGTAATGTTTATGAACAAAAAAATTTACAAATAATTCACTCCCAAATGCCAATGTATTAGAGAAACTGAAAAACGAATGTCATATATTTATCATGTATATTTTTAGAAAGTTGGAATTAAAGTGTGGGATGTTGCACATTAAGTGGGAATGACAAACAGTTAAAATTATATATTTTCACGAATCAGAATTAATAAGATTTTTCTATCAAGTTTTTCTTGTTTATTTTTTTATTTTCGCTGACTAGAAGCTGAAACTTTTTGTCCATTTTACGTAGGTTTTTCAAACAAATATCTGCAACTTTTAAATAGTAATTCGTGTTCCACGGATATTATACTTTTAAAAATACAAAAACTGTGTACTAATCATAGCTTCATCTGTTAATATATTCATGCAGATACGGCATTTTAAAAACAATTATCATCAATAATGGTTTAATAATTACTATTGAAATCTTTTTCGAAAACTCCGGATATTTTGAATTTTACTCCATAAACAGACTTTGTGAATCATTTAAAACATAGCTTACTGCATTCATTGGTATATTGTTATCACCCTGAAACATGTATATCTTCATAATCAGTTTTCCAGCTGTTTACTACTTGGGGAATGGAATCATCATCATCATCATCATCATCATCCTCAAGCAGCCATGGGCTACGGAGGTCCAACCAGACCGCGCAGTTTAATTCTCCAAGCATATCTGTCCTGAGCTACATCTGCTGCATCCGGCCACTGTACACCAATTCTAACAAGGTCCTGTTTGACATTGTCTGCCCACCGCATCCTAGGTCTCCCCCTCCTTCTGAGGCCTCTAGGCACACTGTTCATAACCCTATTCGCCAATCTATAATTATCCATACGGGCAACATGGCCAAACCAGCGGAGTCTCTCTCTGCACAATATGCTGCTTAAAGGAGGTTGCAGACTCCTTTGCCTAACCTCATCATTAGTTACAAAGTTAAACCACCTAATACCCAAGATACTGCGTAAGCATCTAGAATCAAAAGCATCTAGTTTCCTGTTATCTTGCTTACACAGCGTCCAAGTTTCACTACCATAACTAACCCTAGAAAGAACCAAACTATTATACAGTCTAATTTTAGTCTTTAGGTGTATACGCCTATTTCTCCACAATTTCCATAGATTCTTAAAAGTCCCGGCAGCAATACCTATTCGTCTGTTAATCTCATGCCGCACATCACCAGTATCAGTTACGCAGCTCCCAAGGTAATTAAACTGTGACACCTGCTCAAGACTGCAACCATTCAGATTAACTAAATCACAACCTGCCTGACCAATTTTCATCACTTTAGTTTTCTCTCTGTTTATAACCAAACCTACTGTACTACCAGTCTCATCAACAGTTCGAATGAAAGAGTTCATCTCATCAACATCATTTGCCAAAAGGGCTAAATCATCAACATAATCTAAATCAGAAATTTTCGTATCTCCAGCCCATTTAAGGCCAAAAGCTTTCCCTTGAAGTGAATTTCGCATAACATAATCAACAACCAAACTAAAGAGAAAAGGAGACAAAATGCACCCTTGTCGAACACCAGAAGTAATGCTAAACCAATTGCTACAAGACTTACCAACTCTCACACATGACTCAGTGTTATTATAGAGAGCTTTCATTATGTTAACTAACTTGTCTGGTATACCATATGATCTCACAATCAACCACAAATTATGACGATCAACAGAGTCGAAAGCCTTTTTGAAATCAACAAAGCTAGCAACCAAAGGTTTCTGAAACTCTAAACATTTCTCAAGAATCTGCCTAAGTGAAAATATCTGATCTACACATCCCCTACCATTCTGAATCCACATTGCTCATCACGCAATTGCCTGTCAACCAGATTCTTAATTCTATTAAGCACAATCATGGAAAGAACTTTACCTGGAACGGAGAGTAGGCTGATACCCCTATAGTTATCACAAGAACTGTGATCACCTTTTTTGAAAATAGGGATAATAATAGCTCTGGTAAAATCTTTAGGAACCATGCCTTTATCATAAAAGTTATTCAAAATTTCAGTCATCCAAATGGTAACTGAAACATTCCCAGCTCTGAGCATTTCCGTAGTAATTTCATCCACCCCTGGGGATTTATGAAGTTTAAGTTTAGAAATAGCCAAACTAACTTCAGATTGTGTTATAGGGCCAACATTAAAGCCAACAATGCATCTATCATCATTGCAAACAATGGGAGTAGAACTAACAACATTGTTTAGAACATCACTGAAATGCTCAGCCCACCTGGCCATGACAGAATCCTCACCTTCTATAACCTTGCCTTGTTTATCCTTCAATCCCTGTATACCTGTTCGTTTTCTACCACACAAAACATTAACTATCTGGTACAGCTCTCTGCTGTTGTGCTGTCTAACTGCTTCCTCAGCTTTGTCAGCAAGGCCATCAAGCCAAAGATTCTTATCAGTAGCTAACTGATCCTTTACACGTTTATTAAGTTCTTTGTAATGCTTTCTATTAGGACTAGTAGGGTACTGATTAAGGACATTCCTGCAGTTCCTTCTTTCCGAAATAAGCTCAAGTGCCTTATCACTTAAATAATTCTGCCTCTTCTGCTCCTTTTTCCCTAAAAGAGTATTGTTAGTTTCCAAAAAAGCCTGTTTAAAATGGCCCCATTCTTCCTCAACTTCAGTATTAAGCAAACCATGACTGTCATAATGACTAAGTAACCTATCATGGTAAGCTTTAGCTATAACTGGGTCTTTCAGAGCTTCAGTATTAAAGGTAAATTTTTTAACCCTAGCACAACACTTTTTAAGTTTAAGTTGCAAGACACTTTTAACAAGGTAATGGTCAGATCCCATTTCAGCTCCCCTATATGCCCTGGTATTTCTAACAGAACTAGACCATTTGCTGTTAATTAATATATAATCAATCATATTCTTATGCAGCCCATCAGGTGAAATCCATGTGTATTTATGTATGTCGCGGTGTTTGTAATATGTGTTAGTTATTCTGAAACCATTTAGTTTACTTACCTGTAGGAGACGTTGCCCATTGCCATTGCAGCTACCAATACCAAAAGGGCCTATTACTCCTCCCCAAAGGTCAGAGTCGGTACCAAATTTGGCATTGAAGTCACCAAGAACAAGGGTAATATCTCCTTTCTTGACAGAATTCAAAATATCCTGAAGTTGTCTGTAAAACCTATCCTTCTCATCCTCATCAGAATCCTCAGTGGGGGCATAACAGCAGATAACATTCAAGCCTTTAATGCTTGTCTGAAATTTTGCTGTAAGAAACCTTTCATTAATGCACTCATATCCTAGAAGAGCATCACTAGCATGTCTGCTGAGCAGCAGACCCACGCCTTGGTGATGCTTTCCATCCTCCCTCCCTGTAAAGAGAAATTTAAATTAATTTTTAAGTATCTCACCTTTACCTGTCCATCTGGTCTCTTGCAAGCCTAGAATATCTAGGTTATAGCGCTGGAATTCCTGCATGAGGACATCAAGAGAATAATCTCTATGTAATGTCCTCACGTTCCACGTTCCTGCAGAGAGAAAATGATTAGTAGGATTTTTAAAGAAATTAGGTTTATTGAGATTGGTAGGGCCAACAATATCAAACAGCCCCCTGATCGCAGGCATGGGGCAAAGACCTGTTCCTCCTCCGCTAAAGGCTGAAGTCACCGATGCTGGTAGGAACTTCAGGCACCACCTTTTCAAGTGGACTTTTTCAAGAACCATATGGCCTGCCTGAGACACATTACTCCAGTTTAGGCTTAACGATGCCCAACTAGCTAAGTAAGGTTCAGGTACCTGCGATGGCCTCTGATTAGGATTATCCACCAGCTGATATAAGGTATCCCATGCCTCTGTTCACTTAGAGCTGGCAACCCAGAAGCAAACAGAAAACACAGCGGCAGACTCTCCCTCAACAGAGGCCCACCAGTGCAGCAAGTCCAGGATCCATAATCAAGCTCAAATCCATAAACAAGTCCAGTCTAGTAGGATAAATGGTCAGCACCAGGACCCTGTGAAGTTGACCACTCCTCAGCAGGGTTGAAAAAAAAGGAAAAAAGTGGCCATAGATGACCAGATCAGTAGGCCATACTGAACTGGCAGCCCTCCCCTTCCGTTCCCTTCCAAAAGAGAATATCTCTTTTGAAAGGTACTAACGGCCTACACCACGAGAAGGCGGAGACGGACATTAGGTGCTAGACCTGGCCGGTTCTGTGCATCATCACTGGGGATTGGTACACAGCTCTCCTTCCAGTTACGCCTAGCTACCATTTACAAGCGGGAATGGAATAGAACTCACTAACAAAATGCAGATTTCTGTTTGTATTATGAACGATCGTATTTGCAATTTAAATAAATTTCTTTAAGTAGAAATGCCTCTCGAAAACGTTTCAAAATTTAATATTTTATTGTTCTTTTTAATTGCAATATGCGCTTCTGCCTCTCGTTTTGCATTTTTTTTCGGCTTGGTGCTTGTTACGAGAGATATGACGTCCTACGAATATTCAGGGATAAGGATTACCTTTTAAAGTTGGTCGCTTTAGATGAATGTTTTTACAATTTTGAGTTTTTATTGAGAAAGTCGTCTTATCTAATAATGATTTTCTCGCGAAAATATCTTTCACAAACTTTTTTCCTGATAATAATTTCATCTAGAATTTTTCTTAGCCAATATGTTTTATCTCATCACTTATCGGAAATCGGAAAACTCTAACCTATTCAATGTTGCCTTTACTTTGATAATTTAACCGATATTTAGTTACTCAAGTGATCAAGCACAATGAGTTGGGTTGTTTTACCTCTGAGCGGCACTTTTTTGCACACCATGGGCTAAATGGCCAGGTCACATGGACCCCGAAGGCTCAGAGAATGTTGGGGGAGGGGACTCACTAGAACAGCTGTTGGGAGACAGATGGTAGCCTCCCGTCAAGGCCATCCAGCGTGTTCTTTAACGTGCACAGGGTATGGCTCTCCCACACACGGGGCCACGGCTTAACGTCCCATCCGACGGACGGCAGCCTTTCCAAGCCCATCGGTGTCCCCTACTGACCGTGGGCAGGGCGGGGAATTGCGGAGATAAATCTCAAAGCTGACCCAGCTGGGACTCGAACCTGGGAACTACAGATTACGAGCCTGGCGCGCTACCGACTGAGCCACCCCCGCCCCCAAGCACAATGAATTGAAGGGTATTAAAGTATAACGTTTTCTGCACTACTGTATTTCTTTCCAAGCATTCAGTTATTCAGATTATAGACAGAGAATAATTGAAAATCACAAACGCCAGTGTCTTCAATTAACACAAAAAGTACAAAAAGAACTTGAAACCTTCGCGATAAAAAAAATGCGACATCACGTTTTAAAACTTTAAAGCGCTAAAAAAAATATTATTATACTCGTAAATTTGCAAAAATAACACAATATGCACGCTATAGAGCCGTAAAAGAACAGACAATCGGTACTTGGTTACTTTAACCGGAATGACGTTATTCAACACCTCCTATAACAGAAAGCCGTAAGACCAAATTTATGAAGCTAGCTAAAGTAGTCTTACCAATGTAGACATTTCTTATATTTTAATTCTAATATTATTACTGGTGAATTCTGTGCTAAACTTTATACTGATGTTTGTCTATAAATATATTTTATTTATATTAATTAGCATTATACTTGATAATAAATGCAAATAATTTTCTTTCTAAATGAAATATGTTTATAGATAAACATTAGTATAAAAATTAGCACAAGAGTTCACCAGTAATAATATTAGAATCAAAAATATAAAAATTTTGTATATAGTAGGACTACTTAAATTATGTTTAATAATTTGGTACATTGGCTTTCCGTTAAAGGAGGTGTTGCATTAGGTTGGAAAGGATGACTCATCGCCTGCGTCGCTCAGAGCTGTCCAGGCCTTGTAGTTCACGAAGGTCACGGTTCAGCATACACATTCTCTACACATGCTGGTATAATATTTTAAAACGACGTTGCCACATTTTCCTAGAAAAAAAGGCGATTTTTAAACTTGGAGATCTACAAGATTCTGAATGTATTGCATTGCAAGTAACTGTGGGTCAGCGAAAACTTCTTTCAAAGTAGTTTCCATATACGCGTTTTATTTTATTATTCGTTAAATTTAAATTATTGTAACATCTATCCCTCGATTTACACGGTTTCGATTTTACACGATCATAAAACTGCAAACAGTTTTGATTTACACGAGACAGACTCAGTCTTACACTTTAAGGAAAAATGCAACCAGTTTTATTTTACACCATACGATTGAATTTTTTTTTTTATATAAGTAGATGAAATAGGTACATATCATAAAGTAGTAGTTTATAGCATTTAGGGAGAATATTAGACTGTCTAAAAAAAGTAAGAAACGACTAATTGGTGTTAATTGATGGCATTTATTTTCAAGAATAGATAATAATGAATATACATATGAATAAAATTGCGATCTGTTAACAACAAGTCTTTCGCTTAAATTACATTCTTGTCGTTTAATGTAATCACTTTAGAATTGAGAGCGAGATCTGTCTTTTCTAGACTGAATTTTTCAGACTAGTAAAAACTATGTTTTGTTTCATTTTTACAAATAAGTTCACCTTCGTAGACTATAATATAGGCTACACACACCTGATTCGTAAGTAGACTTATAAAATATCATGCAAATACTAATTTTACAAAATAAAGCACTAAGTGTTGGTATAAATGTTTAATTTCTAATATATATCCATTTATTACCATCCTTTGTCAAATTTCATTTTCAATTTTGGGTAGCGTACGTCTATATTAATGATTAGAGTATTTTTCGTAACCAAACAGAAATGTATGAGATATTATGCCATGTTTATCTGAATTAATGCAAATAAAGTGCAAAATATAAAAATATATTAAATTAATGCTTATTATTACTGTTGAACTGAAATCTGAGATAAATATGTATAAATAAAAGTTTGAATGTACATTTTATTCGTAAGAATGATTTTTTTTTTCGGAACCTATCACTATTTTTTTCCATAAGTTGTTGGTCTCGATTTTTCACGGTTTCGATTTACACGGTGATTTCCTGCAACCTATCTACAGTGTAAATCGAGGGATTGGTTTATTGTTTAATTAATTCCGTTAATTAGTTTCATTTTTGTTATTAGCTGCCACTATGGCGTGAAATCTTCATCTTTTCGTAATGACAGGCAAAGATATTCCGGACAAGTGTTGAAGGGTTGCTACAGAATTTAAGAATTCTCGGACAGATAGTTATAAAATTACAGACTCTTTAATAAATAAACTCTAATATACAGTAAATTCCTTTCAAAATGATTATTTTGTAGTGTGTAACTATTACAACATTTTTCATTGCATTTCTGTGTAGCGAAATATCAGTATAACGAATATACATATTTTGATTACCCTCTGGATTTCGTTATACGGTCATTTCGCTGCACAAACAGAAGAAAGTTTGTTAGCTTGTGAATCTGTGCGCAGCTGCACCAAATAAGTTAGAGGCGCAAACATTGCATGACTTTTCTCCGCGTTCAATAAAAAGTATAGACTAGGTGCAAACCAGTAGTAGTAGTAGTAGCAAACTTCCCCCAGTTGATCATTATTTTGTCACACGGAATAAAAACCAGCTGGATTAATTACAACTAGGGTTGAGGAATAATCGAAAATTTAAAAGCCGTTTTTTATTCGATCTGTTTTTTTTAATCGGTTTTAACCGGTTTTGACCAAAAAGTATAGTAATTTTTAAAAGCCAAAATGAAAGGTACAGTCGCTCAAAAAAGTCGTTAGAATCGTTGCCAGATATTTTTTCTGAATTCTGTAATCAACCATAGCGTTCGGATACTTTTTTGAGCGACTGTACTGACTTTAACTCTTAACAAGCACAGTTTTTCGTCTACCTTTTGATAAAAAAAATGCCGAAAAGACAGCGTCATACGCATGTATATGGAAAAAAAATGACAACTTTTACATATTTTATTTTAGCCAAAATAATGCATCATTCAGACAATTTAGAATTAAAAAAAATAATAAAAAATCTATACTTAGAAAACACAAATTAAACTTTTTGTGAAAAATTATAAAAAATAAAATTAAAATTTATCTTTATTATGGAAAAAACCTTGGAATAAAAGATATAAAATTAAAGTTAGATTTTATTGCTATGTTGAAAATGACATCTTAAGAAACTAAGGGCATTAAGGGTATTATTATCTCTCATTCTTGAACGAAGCTTAGATAAAAAAAAGGCCCGCAGCTGAAAAGCCTCTTTCTGATTCAACACTCGTTGCTTTAACGGTAAGTAACGCATTATGTAAGAGTTCTAAATTTTTACGCTTTTTCAATGTGGCTTCAAGTATTTAAATTCATCGTTGACATTAAAATCTCTGGAATCCTTCATAGGCAGCATTTCTAATTTCAGTGTGCCTAAAGGCTTCAGATAGAGGGGGAGACCTAGGATGCGGTGGGCAGACAATGTCAAACTGGACCTTGTTAGAATTGGTTGCAGTGGCCAGAAACAGCAGATGTAGCTCAGGAAAGATATGCTTGGAGAACTAAATTGCACGGTCTGGTTGGACCTCCGTAGCCCATGGCTGCTTGAGGATGATGATGATGATTTAAAATATAAACTATTAGCATTGCAATCTATTTCATAAAATGATGACTTGTTCACGTAGGCCTTCATTCTCGCACTCTCTCTCTCTGTATATACGGTATATAAAATTGGAACGGAAAAAATTTTTATGTATGCATTCGTTCATTATTTGAATGACCTTGAAATATGTTCATTATTCATTTTTTTCTTTCTCCTTCTCTCTCGCTTTCTATAAAAAACTTTTATAAAAAATTCAACATTACTGTAGTCAAATGAAAAATAAATCAAAATAACCGATTTTCGATTTTTGGGGGAAATTTTATAAACCGGTTGAAATCCGGTTTTTAAAAGCCGGGTTTCAGCACTAATTACAACCGATGTAAACTGGTTTGAATTTCTGAAAATCCCTATAGACTTAACATTAACTGATAAAAGTTATTCAAACAACTGTTGCCACCAATAAATTTAAAAGTAGGAATGCCTCAGTTAATTTCTTTCTCTTTTCGCGTGATAAGCCATTGTTTGAGAAGTGGATAAAGATCACGCGTTCCTGAGGAAATTGAAGTCATTCTGTTTGGACCGAAGATTCTTTATCGAAATGAAGACTTCAAAAACTAAGAATTTATATCGGATGTGAAAATAACTACCTTAATTTGAAAAATATGTAAAAGTTCCTTAAATTAATAAATGTATATCTCATAAAAATACGCTAATTCATAAATGTTTTAAATAATATATTAAGTAATAACGTTTTCCTTTTACTTGTACATTACATTCCTAGTACGTGCATATTTTTTGTACAACTTACACCATACTTAATTTTCTTTTGCTATGAAGTTACAGATACGCGGCAAAATATATCGAAGCAACTCTGGTGGAAACGGAATGATTTCAAAATGGCACCTCTATTTATTTGTTGTCGCTTTCTTTGATCTTCAGATTTTGCCGCTTCATTTATGTGAAAAAAAATATATATCTCGAAACACATATAATGGAAAATTGATTTAAACACGAACCATTTTACACCGTAATGATATTAAATGTTAATATTTAAATCCGGCAGATAACTGATTTTATTGTTTCATATTTAAATAAAAATGTGTTTTTTTAAATTAAAATATATAAACAAATTATTTGCTATTTTCACTTTACTCTTTTATTATTATAAAAGTAAAAATTTGCACCACCTTATCGAGTGGTACAGTCGCTCAAAAAAGTATCCGACCACTACGGTCGACCGTAGTGTCCGGATACTTTTTTGAGCGACAGTACAGACCCACTCGATAAGAGACTGTTTTGTCTAAAGTCTCGCACCACATGGGGCGGGGATGGCTCAGTCGGTAGCGCGCCTGGCTCGTAATCTGTAGTTCCCCGGTTCGAGTCCCAGCTGGGTCAGAGTTGAAATTTATCTCCGCAAAATTTTCCCGCCCTGCCCACGGTCAGTAGGGGACACCGATGGGCTTGAAAAGGCCGCCGTCCGTCGGATGGGACGTTAAGCCGTGGCTCCGTGTGCGGGAGAGCCATACCCTGTGCACGTTAAAGAACACGCTGGATGGCCTTGACGGGAGACTACCCTCTGTCTCCCAACAGCTGTTCCAGTGGGTCCCCTCTCCCAACCTTCTCTGAGCCTTCGGGGTCCTTGTGGCCTGGCCATTTTGCCCATGGTGTGCAAAAAAGTGCCGCTCAGAGGTAAAACAATCCAATCCAAACTCGCACCACACCGAGAAATACTTGGAAGGAGAGCTTGCAGGACATGAGAAAAGAAATAAACTCCCAAGAATGTTAATAAGAGAGACGGAGACGAAAAATAATAATGGAATAAATTATAGGTAATTTGCAAAAATAGTTTTAAAAGTGCATTAGAAAAGAGGAGAAAGAAATCCACATATTCCACTATTTGAAGAATATTTTAATCTTACTCATTCTTTTCCGTTCTTATTTAGTCTAGTTACTTGCCTCCCATACACACTTAAATTTTTTCCAGGTCCTGAATGTAAGGAAGGGGTATAAAATTTTCTCCTACTCCCTTGTAACCATGTAACCAAAAATTTTTCTACACTTTTCTGTGTCTAGATTCTTGTAAACAAGGATCTTTCTACACTTCCTGCATATCTATTCGTGAAATCTAAAATTTTCCTACACTCCCCTGTAGCGTCATTCGAATAGTCAGAAAATTCCCTTCTCTCCCTTTTGAGTAACCAGGAATTTTTCAACACTTCTTTGTATTTGCATTCATGCAATTAATTATTTTCCTATGCAATCCGTAGCTATTTCCGTGAAGCAAAAAAGTATCTCCTTCTTCCCCTGTAGTTGTTTTCGTGTAACCAAAAATTTCTCTCTTCCTCTATAGTTATTTCATGTAATCAAGGACTTCCCTCTTCTTCTGTAACCCATTTCATTAAACAAGTATTCCCTCTTCTCTTGTAACTATTTTCTTGTAAACAAGTATTCCCCTCTTCTCCTGTAACTGTTTTCTCGTAAACAAGTATTCCCCTCTTCTCCTGTAACTATTTTCCTATAACCAAGGATTTCCCACTTCTGTTGCAACTGATTTCGTGTAACCAAGAATTTCCCTCTTGTAACTGTATTCCTGTAACGGTATTCGCGTAACTAATACCTTTGTTCCTCACCTGTACCTGCATTCGTGCAACTAAGGATTTTTCGTCCATTTTCTCTATCTACATTATGTAATCAGAAATTTCCATACCTAGTCCTGTAGATGCATTCTGATTACAATTTCTCTACATTTCTGTGTACACTTTCATGAGTACCTGTACTTTGCGTAACCAAATCTTTCCCTACACTATCTTGTAACTTCATTCGACTAACTAAGAATTTTTCAACACTCCAAGTTGAATAAACGTAAATCACTGTTTACAACTTTATGAATACAATGATTCGATCTCTCTCAAAATCTCTTTAGACCTAGCTTTCCCTCTACTTACAGACATTTGTGAGCAAGATGTCCTCAACCGTTGTCCTAAAATTAATTACAATGAATGCTGCAAGGTTTCAGACCATGTAAAGCCAATTGTGAATCTTCCTTTATGTAGTGACGACAAACATCTCCAACGGGTACCTTTACAGTCACTTTGTCACCCAAAATAACTGTGAATAAGCTACTGTCCATATATTATAGTTAGTGTGCACTTGATTGCCTCCATAAATTACTCCTTTAAGGATTATCTGCTTGGAATCCTGCCAGAGCTCAGTGGCATGCCTTCTCAAGATTAAGTTTATTTTTATTTGGAATGTGGCAAATGTTTAGGTTATTTTTAGCGATCTCGCAGAATAAGGGCTGCAATAGAATGGAACAAAACAAGACATCACCTAATTTCCTTTAGCAACAAATTTCGTTCTGTTGGCGATTATTTCACTCTATGAACTAAATTTATGCTCTATCATGTGCTCGTGGTAATTCATGTTATATAAATAGGGACTAAGGGCTAGGGAACTGTTTTTAATATGTTTTTTACGGATGTCGTTGTTGTCTTTTTTCTTTTATTCTCTGAGAGCGCTTTTTTGTATACAATGGGATAAATGATGGGATCACAAGGACACCAAGGGTTGGGTTGTTTTACCTCTGAGCGGCACTTTTTTGCACACCATGGGCTAAATGTCCAGGTCACATGGACCCCGAAGGCTCAGAGAAGGTTGGGGGAGGGGACCCACTGGAACAGCTGTTGGGAGACAGATGGTAAGCCTTCCGTCAAGGCCATCCAGCGTGTTCTTTAACGTGCACAGGGTATGGCTCTCCCGCACACGGGGCCACGGCTTAACGTCCCATCCGACAGACGGCGGCCTTTCCAAGTCCATCGGTGTCCCCTACTGACCGTGGGCAGGGCGGGGAATTTTGCGGAGATAAATCTCAACGCTGACCCAGCTGAGACTCGAACCCCTGGGAACTACAGAATACGAGCCTGGCGCGCTACCGACTGAGCCACCCCCGCCCCACACCAAGGGTTGAGAGAAGAATGGAGAAGGGAACGCACTGAGCAATGTTAGGAGACAGATGATATCCTCTCGTCAAAGCCATCCAGTGTGTTCTTTAACGTACAAAAGGATGACTTTTCTGCAGCCGAGTCCCCTTCCGCAACCTTCTCTGAATCCTTGGCTTCTTGTGACATGATTGTTTAGCCCAATGTGTGCACAAAGGTGCCTCTCATATACGAAACAACTCAATCCTATAAACTGCTTAAATTTGAGTTATATGTTTTAGGAAAATTTAATATAACATTTATTGCTTTCGTTTTAACCTGTTTGAATTAACTTTTCAGGTGTCAGTTATTTGAAAGGAATTCTTGATATTAAATATTCCAGTTTCGATATTTAAAGAAACGAAAAATACCCCCTTAAGCAGCTGATGCCATAGAGGTCTTTCAGGAGCCCGCCAGTTTAATACGCCATAGTGGAAGATCTGTGAGGATGGCTGGACTTCAGCAGCAAAATGAACAAACATCCATGCGTTACCTGTGATTCGAACACTGGTCCCTTTGATTAGTAGCCAAGTACTCTAACCACTCGGCCTTCGTAAAATTTTTCCCACTTGTAAGCGTTTTTGCTTATATAATTCAAGGCTTGATTTTTCCAACGCGCACTTTCTAATAATATTTCCTTTATGGGTACAAGATTCCTATAACTGTAACCGTGGCAAGTCTGTTGACCTCAGCAGAAAAACATCCATGGCTTACCCGGGGCTCGAACCCAGGTCCCTTAGGTCAGTAGCCTAGCGTGCAAACCACTCGGCCACGGGACGGCTTGTAATTTATTTATCTGATTCTATTTGAGAGGAAAATGCTAAAATATACGCTAACATCATTCAAGATTAAAAATATGATATACAAATTGCTAAATATTTAAACAAGCATATATGTTTATAATATGAAAAAACATGTTCAGTAGACCTCACGCTTTCCACTAAACATACTATAAACGATGAACAAGCCATTGATAAATATGCAAACATGAGCAAAACAGATATTAATATCCTTTAGTAAATAGTACTGCTTATGCCAAATAGGTAAACCATTACCTAGTTTTTCTACTTCAACTTTCTGATAAGCAGTATTATTTACTAAACGTATATAAATTTGTATCCCACCCATTGTTTGCATATTTATCAACAGCTTGCTCCTCATTTACAGTAAGTTCTCTGCCTAGTGAAAAAAGTAGTCTTACGAACATGAGTCCAACATTGCTTTTTGTAGTTAAGGCCTAAGTCTCTTACGGGTTGAAAAACTTTCTGCTGAAATGTTCAAACGAAAAAAAAGAAAATGCAAAGTATTTTCATTGTGTTAAAAGGAAGAGAACTACAAAAACAAGGTGATACAATTGTAAGGCAGAACTGAAAACAGTAGACTGTGTTAAATGAACAAATAAAAATAATTTAAATGTTTTAAAAAACTAGATGGACTACCTTGATTTAGTCAGTCATTAAAACTATGCAAAGAATGGAACAGCAAAGCAGTGGAGTAATGAATTCTGCGCATGATCAATTTGGCATAGAAATGCAGAGTAAATGTCTTCTTACTCCTTATTTCTAATAATTTTAGAATTTGAAACAAAATTGAAATTATGCACACCATGTATCTGTCTGGATCATTGATCCAAAATCTCCAGGTTAAGCAATAACTCCACGTTATGTAACAACTGAGTAAATTACTTATATAAATGCTGTTATTTTGTGCCATGTTTCAAAGTTCATCTCTCCTCTTTTTTTTTCAGATGCAAAAATATGTTTTCATCAATACAACTGTAGCAACTACCAAATTAACAGTATTTAGAAAAAAGTATTAGTGCTCTGCGATTCTGTGTTCATAAAAATTTATTACTCTACTAAATGCTTTTTTTTTTCATTTGGATAATTTAAATCATTTCAGTACAAAACAAAAAAATATGACAATTGTATATTAATTTTTGGGCTTCTTACAAAGATCTATACTTTAATTCTTAAAAAGATCTATACTTTAATTCACTAAAGAGCAGCGATATGAAGAACAAGAAAATAACAAGCAATGACAAGATCTCACCTCCACTTTACTTTTAGCAAGAACTCTTGCGTTCTGCCACAGCAAATAGTTCCATACCTTATGCAAGAAATAATATACATAATTATTATGTATACATTGTGGAACTGAACAATTAAAAATGCTGTTTTTAATTATGGAATATTGTAAAGTGCGCAATGGAGTATAAGGTTTTTTTTACATAGATACACAGTATTAGTGACTAGAAAAATTGCTTGGCATTGCTCAGGTTGTTGCTGACGTCAGCAGACACTCTCACTGCCTATAGCTTCATTTCTAAGCAAATCATTAAAACTTTTATTTCTATTTTGATAGATTTTGGGTGTTTGTAATTCCTGAGATCACATGGTATCAAATTTGTACTCTGGTTCCCCTTGTGCGACCTTATGATGGGTGAAAAAAATCAAGTTCTTACCTGCAATGGGATGACTTAATAATGTCTTTGGAAATGGCTAGTGGCTTTCTCAATTAGAAATTGCGAGTAAAAAAGAAAGACATTTTATCCAAAATACATAGCTCTAATCATCTATTGAACATATCAAGTTAATGTTTTGCACTGTACATTCTCGTGTTACTCTTAATGTTCTGCCAAACATCCAGGTTCCTAGCCCCTTTATGTGAAGAATTATAAACATTAGGAGTCATGGCTTTCTATTGTTATAGATGTGAAACATTTGCCGTTGGGTTGTTTTACCCCTGAGCGGCACTTTTTTGCACACCATGGGCTAAATGGCCAGGTCACATGGACCCCGAAGGCTCAGAGAAGGTTGGGGGAGGGGACCCACTGGAACAGCTGTTGGGAGACAGATGGTAGCCTCCCGTCAAGGCCATCCAGCGTGTTCTTTTAACGTGCACAGGGTATGGCTCTCCCACACAGGGACCAACGGCTTAACGTCCCATCCGACGGACGGCGGCCTTTTCAAGCCCATCGGTGTCCCCTACTGACCGTGGGCAGGACGGGGAATTTTGCGGAGATAAATCTCAACGCTGACCCAGCTGGGACTCGAACCTGGGAACTACAGATTACGAGCCTGGCGCGCTACCGACTGAACCACCCCCGCTCACACTTGCCGTAAAAGCTCCCTAACGAATTGAGGAATGATATATTTTCAGGCGTAGAATCTTGCTTTTCATTGGCTTTCGGGGTTTAGCTTAATCACGATTGCACAAGAAACCCTCTGAAAGAGACTTGGTGCTTTATTCTTTATGTGAAATCATAGTACGATTTAGAACGCATACTTAGCAATACGGTCAAAACTCCAAATTTAAATAAATATCTTTAGGTAATCTCCAATTTCTTTTTATCATAAAAAGTGTATTTTATAAATTAGGAAGCCTTAACCGTAATATGGCTTTCGATCATATAAGGGAAAATTTTTGATTAACTCTAAAGATTTGTAAATGTTCACATCATCGGCCAACTAGGTTTGTTGATTTTACGCGTAATTTTATGTGGCATTATTCAGCATTATTCGATCCCTCTTTTGCTTCAGAACGTTTCGAATTTAGAGAGATATAAGATATCCAAGTTTATATATATTGACATTCAGGCAGATTATTTCCTCCTCAATCACAATTTTCCATTAAAAGCCAATTCAATTTAAGCCATTAAAATCTAGTTACAGAAATTCAAATTTCACTCTCTTTTGATAGGTCAAGGTCGAAATTCGAATCTCCTCCCTTGCTCATTGAAGTTTAAATTAAGATATACTTATTTTGTACTAACAATAACAGAGGGGCGGGGATGGCTCAGTCGGTAGCGCGCCAGGCTCGAAATCTGTAGTTCCCAGGTTCGAGTCCCAGCTGGGTCAGTGTTGAGAATTATCTCCGCAAAATTTCCCCGCCCTGCCCACGGTTAGTAGGGGATACCGGTGGGCTTGAAAAGGCCGCCGTCCGTCGGATGGGACGTCAAGCCGTGGCCCCGTGTGCGGGAGAGCCATACCCTGTGCACGTTAAAGAACACGCTGGATGGCCTTGATGGGAGACTACCATCTGTCTCCCAACAGCTGTTCCAGTGGGTCCCCCAACCTTCTCTGAGCCTTCCGGGTCCTTGTGGCCTGGCCATTTAGCCCATGGTGTGCAAAAAAGTGCCGCTCAGAGGTAAAACAATCCAACTAACAATAACATATATTTTCAAAGAAAGTCTCTGAAAAAGAGATTCAACCATTTCAATCCCTACCCTGCGCCCATTATACTATGTTTCAAATGATGTTTTTTGTATAGTTTATAAAAATGAGCGATTGAAATGTTGTTTTTAATTTTTTGAATATTTTAGAGTACACGATGAAGCGTAAGTTCTTTTGCAACGAAACATTCATGCTGTAAGACACTTTCCATAGAAGATTCCAAACGTTGCGGATTGATATATTTTCAGGCATCACATCTTGTTTTTCATTGGCTTTCGTGTTAAAAGTAATAAGCCATGATTAGACAATAAACTCTTTGAGAAGACGCTCCATTCTTTATGTGAAACAAAGTATATACACTTCGCGGTCAGTAGGGGACACAGATTGGCTTGGAAAGGCCGCCGTCCGTCGGATGGGACGTTAAGCCGTGGCCCCGTGTGCGGGAGAGCCATACCCTGTGCACGTTAAAGATCACGCTGGAAACAAACTTTGATGCTTTTTGACGCTTTCCAAATTGACGCTCCATACTTTATGTGAAACAAAGTATATACACTTACCAAGATTACAGCACCAGAAACGTCGAAATTAGTATTTATGAAGCTTGATAATCTTCGGCTTAGTTGGATTTATTTATGTAAAATAATTATAGATAATACTTATATAAAAAAAAATTCAATTTGAACTTCTCATTTCTTGATTAATATCATTGCTTCTCAACTTTGGGTTCTCTGTTTCTAAGATAAGTTTCAATTACCTGAGTTTTAGCATTTTCCTAACTATAAATATGTAGTGTATTTCTTTAGATCAATACTAGCAATGGATGAAGGAGGAACAGAAGGAATGTGTGCATTTAATAAAAAAAGGAATGTCCAAACATGAAATGAATCAGAAAAGTTTCAAAATTTAGTTTATATCCCAATGAATATTTTCATTGAAAAGCTGTGGGATGTAGACAACACATCCCAAAACTGTTCATGAAAATGTAGAACAAATATATAGAGAGAGGGTACTACTCAGTCAGTACTACGAAAGGTTCGTAATCTGCAGTGCTCAGGTTCGAGTCCCATCTGTGCCTTATTGGGCCTCCGCTAGCTCCCACAATGCCCTCATTGAAAAAGGGGACAACGATGAAATTTCAAGAACCACTGTATGTCAAATGTGATGTTTCCCATGACCCTGCATGCAGGAGACTTTGTGCATGCGAAATAATATGCTGGATGGCCATGATAGAAGGCCATCCAGCATGTTCTTTAACGTATACAGCATATATGACCAGTATCCAGCATGTTCTTTAACGTATACAGCATATATGACCAGTATCCAGCATGTTCTTTAACGTATACAGCATATATGACCAGTATCCAGCATGTTCTTTAACGTATACAGCATATGTGTCCAGTGTCCAGCACGTGCAATAACGCTTGTTATTTGTCTGCTAAGAGCTGTCGAGTGGTTCCCTCTGTTCTGAGCCTTTTAAATCCCTATGAACTGGTCATTTAGGCCATTGTGTAAAAAAGAGATGGTCTTATGATGAGGGAAAGAACCCAACTTTTTTATATAAGGATTTTTATAATTTTTTTAATTTTTTTTATTTTGGTAAATCCATTACCTTTTACATGTTATAAAACATGACAATGATTAAAGAGTTTCATTTTCCAACTTTGAAAATCTAGTCACCTTAATTTACATAAGCAAATCAAAAACTTGCGTGGGTGGGTTGTTTTACCTCTGAGCGGCACTTTTTATACACACCATGTGCTAAATGGCCAGGTCACATGGACCCCGAAGGTTCAGAGTAGGTTGAGGACCCACTGGAACAGCTGTTGGGAGACAGATGGTAGCCTCCCGTCAAGGCAATCCAGCGTGCTCTTTAACGTGCACAGATATGGCTCTCCCGCACACGGGGCCACGGCTTAACGTTCCATCCGACGGACGGCGGCCTTTCTAAGCCCATCTGTGTCTCCTACTGACCGCGAGAAGAGCGGGGAGTTTTTGCGGAGATAAATATGAACGCTGACCCATTTGGGACTCAACCTGGGAACTGTAGATTACGAACCTGGTGCGCTACCGACTGAGCCGACTAATTATATATTATATTATAATATATAATAATATATAATAATTAATAATAATATATATAATATAATGATATTATATTATATATATAATATAATAATATTATATATATATAATAATATTATATATATATATATAATATATAAATTATATATAATAATATATAATAATAACTATAACGCCCCAACGAGCGTGGGCGTTTATTTTCAATCTATTAGTAAATACAGTAAAAGACAGCAAAGAGGAGAGGAGGATCACTTGTTTCTGTGAGATGCAAAACTGATAGACATATCTAAAGACATCACACAGGAAAATGGTTCCTTTAATTTTTATTCAGTATTCATCACTTCTTTTCTTAAGCCTTGGGAGTCTTTGTGACCTGTTTGTTTATCCTTCCATGCAGGAAAAGGGGCTTCTCAAGAGTAATACAATTCAACTGAACAAATATATTACCCACGACGCTTCCAAAATCATTCATACACATCCTACATCCATCGAGAGGAGGATGAATGTGTGGTTTGAGTGATTGGATAGCTTCCACGGTTGACATTTTGTTTCGCAATATTCCGAATTCTTCTGCCCTAAGTTGAGGCCAGTATAACTGGAACATGTCGATTATCACCAGAAGATGCAGTCTTTTCTATATAATGATCCACAGTCTTACGAATACGTTACGTCAATAACAAAGTCATCCCTTCAAGGCATGTTTATATTCGATCGTGTAGTCGGTTGTCAGAAAAAAAAATCATTTCACTTCAAAAAGAAACGCATCAATATTATAGCGTAAAAGGGAGAATGTTTTGAATTTTTCATTAATGTCTATCTCGAGTGTTTTTTACTTTCTTATATTCCTCATCGGTATTTAATGCCAGGCGTATTCCTGTAATGTTCTTTCATTTTCCATTGAGAATATCTTCATACACATAATAGTTTGTGAACAAGTCTATTCATAATCATTCATGTGGTAAAAATAAAAGAATCTCATGATTATCTTCAGCCTTGCAAAATGGTTGATAAAAAGAGTATAAATATTTGCATAAATGTACGAAGAAGTAGATTTACTTGCACATGGTGTGGATACCACTTTTTGAGGAATTGATTAGAAAGGAGGATCATTAATTAATTCGTGTTGATATAAAGGGTAATAATTCATGAAACAGTAAAGGTTTCATGAATAGTTGTGTGTGTCAGGAATGGAAGAGTGGAATAGCTCCCTTTGTTTTATGGATTGAAATTAATATGGAATTCAGTTAGAAAATTTCTTATGAGTCTCAATTGCAGATTTAATAATCTTTTAGTCTAATTTTATAATTTAAGCGATATAAGAAAACTTGCATGTGGTTTCAGGGTTGGTAAGATTCGTCTTTTAGTTTTTGCCGAAAATAAGAGATTGATTACCAAGAGTCTGTTCCCTTCTTATCCAACAACTCTTCCTCGCTTTGCAACGCCCTCCCGATGGGAACGACTACTCTTTTAATTCACTCTGCTATTATGACGTGTAATTTATCACCTATGATTTCCATCAATGTGAAATGAACTTTCGTTTTCAGTTGTGTTGAGTTACATTTAATCGGAACAACTGTGCCCAGAATGGACTACGTGGCAAGGTCACAAGGATCCCGATGGCACAGGGTTAGTTAGAGGAAAGGGAACCACTGAGCAAATGATAGTCAGGGTTGTTCTTTAACCCTTTCACGACTAAGGGAAACATTTTTCCCCATTTTAAAATTGTTGATTGTCGTATTTAATTATAACCTTATCTGCATTTTTTATACAGAATGTCAAAATAGAACGTATGCCGAACGCAATTACGTAAACGGGAACGTTTAGTCCATGTCCATCTTTGCAATAATGTTGCATCTGTGCAATGTCCATCTTTGCTTCACAACCAAAAGAAATTGCTTCGCAGAATATCATAATTAGCACATCATTTTGTATAGTAATTTTATTTCATAATTTTGTATTATTTTAGTTAACATTTTGTTATAATAAACCAATAAATAAAAGACATTGCATAATAAGCCTAACTATAATTTGTGTTACCTTTATAGTCCATTGGGAAAAATATTTCCCATAAAATTCCAAAAAAACTACACATTGTTATGTATTTTTCTTATGATTTTTATTTATTTTACGTCTAAACAAACTAAAATAAACAGTTACATACTAATATTTACTCTTAGAAACCTTATGGTCCTTTAAGGGTTAACGAGCATAGGGTATGACTCTCCTGAACTCGGAGCCTCCTGATCAGCTCCGACAGACGGTGACTTTCAAACGCATCGCTGTCCCTTTTCTGACCGAAGGCAGTGTGAGCCTTTAGCAAAGACAAATCTCAATGCTGGCAAACAGACTCGAAACCTGGAACTGCAGATTAGGAACTTCGCATTAAAAGCTTGGATTTAAAACTGGTAACATCAGGCTATGAGGTTAGCACATTACAAACTAACTGTATCACCTCTGTCTCAAATTTTATCATGAAACGTTAAGTAAATTGAAAGCCATGTTTAACATTAGCTGAAATTTTTAATCCTTGGCAAATCGTAGGTTAAAGCATGGTTAAAGAAATGGTTCGTAAACTTTTATAGGAGAGCACTAAAGTTGCCTAATTGTGTGATATTTCTTATTTTATTCTATCTGCGTTGTTTAGTGTTAAAATTATATATTAACTCTTTGAGATGAACGATTACACAATGAACTGCATATTCGTATAATTTTTTGACCAAACAATTGCTCTATTTTGACATAAAATCTTTTAATACCCATCGCATACAACGGTTCCTAAATCCATGATAGGATTCTTTATTCCGCATTCCGTGATATCTGTATCTTCACTCCATACATAATTGCTAAACTCACTTTGATGCATTAATCCTCGCACATGGAACACATATAAATGTCTTTCTCAAAGTCATTACCACTTTCTCACATCTGTTATACCAATACAGCAGTGGTTCTCAAACTTTTATGCTCCACGTACCCGCTGGAAATGTGTATATAACTGGCGTACCCATTGTTTAGATAGATAACACTATAATTATAGTATAACAATGGTTATTTTTACTTTATTACTAGATCTAGCGACTTTTGAGCTCTCACGGTGTACCCCCAAAAATTTTACCGCGTACTCCACGTTGAGAACCCCTACACTACAGCATCAAAATTGTTTTCACTGAATTAGGGCTATCAAGGAAACAGGCAACCTTACCCTATTTGTACCTTTGTTTCTTCACTATAACTCTAATAATGAATTTCTGTATTATTTCTAGTGTCTATAGTTGTATTTTACTAGCTCTGTCCCAAATTGGTCAAGAATCAAATATATATATAAAATAATAAATAAAATAAATACCCCTTCAAGCAGCTGCTTGCCACAGAGGTCTGACAGGAGCCTGTCAGTTTATATGCCACAGTAGAAGGTCTGAGAGGATGGCAGGACCTCAGCAGAAAAACGACACATACATCCATGCCTTACCCGGGGCTCGAACCCAGGTCCCTTAAATCAGTAGCCAAGCGTGCTAACCACTCGGCCATAGGACGGCCATCTATATATATATATATATAACTCATATTAAATAATTGCCCCCTCAAGCAGCTGCTTGCCACAGTGGTCTGACAGGAGCCTGCTAGTTTAATACGCCATAGCAGAAAGTCTGTGAGGATGGTATGACCTCCAGCAGAATGACAACGCAAACATACATGCCTTGCCTGGGGCTCGAATTCAGGTCCTGTTGATCAGTAGCCAAGCTAAGTGATTTTAATGAGTGAGGTAGTGTAGTGACAGGAGATTATGCTAATTCTAACTATGATGCAGGAGCTCTAAAAAAAAAAAATCGTCACTAAGGGTAAGTCGAGTCATACATCTCGGGGAAAAAATTCGGAATATGACCTCAATGCTTTTCAGGGTCAAATGAAGGTCATGTAGTAGTCAAAACTTGATCTACAAATGCTAGAAGCGTAAAACATTCGTGATGGGGGGGGGGGGGGGTAGATCTGAGAAACGTTGCGAAATTTCGGATCTGGTTGGTCTTTCGAGATTCAAGATCAAATTTCGATTTATCGGTGCTATAGAGATAAAAATTGGAAACTAGGGTATTTCGGATCCTACATCTCAGAAAAGTTATGAAACTAGGCATCCGGGTGGTCTATCGAGGTCAGAGGTCAAATTTCAATCTATATGTCCTACAGACCGGAAAAATTGGTTACTCCATTTCTACATCTCAGAAATAGTGCGAAATTCTGATCTAACAGGTCCCTTGAAGTCAGATGTCAACTATCCATCTTCCTCTGAAACATAGATGAGAATCGGCGCATAGGAGTATTTCGCGACGTATACTTTATTACACATAAAGAATAGAGCCGAAAAATCTGAAGATCAAAGGAGGCAATAGCCAATGAGAAGATGTAACACTCCGCCATAGCAATTAGTTCCACGTCTCGTGCAAGAAATAAATACTTTTTGTACCTTAAGTAATTATTACGCATTGATTATGGAAATGATCAATTTGAAATGCTGTTTTCAATTTCGGAATATTGGAAAATACACGATAAAGCATGATTTCCAAAACCCTTGAGAACAATTTTTATAACGAGTTTACGATTGATACATTTTTAGGCTCATGGTAGCTAGGCGTAAACTGGAAGGAGAGCTGTGTACCAATCCCCAGTGATGATGCACAGAACCGGCCAGGTCTAGCACCTAATGTCCGACCCCGCCTTCTCGTGGTGCAGGCCGTTAGTACCTTTCAAAAGAGATATTCTCTTTTGGAAGGGAACGGAAGGGGAGGGCTGCCAGTTCAGTATGGCCTACTGATCTGGTCATCTATGGCCACTTTTTTCTTTTTTTTCAACCCTGCTGAGGAGTGGTCAACTTCACAGGGTCCTGGTGCTGACCATTTATACCTACTAGACTGGACTTGTTTATGGATTTGAGCTTGATTATGGATCCTGGACTTGCTGCACTGGTGGGCCTCTGTTGAGGGAGAGTCTGCCGCTGTGTTTTCTGTTTGCTTCTGGGTTGCCAGCTCTAAGTGAACAGAGGCATGGGATACCTTATATCAGCTGGTGGATAATTATAATCAGAGGCCATCGCAGGTACCTGAACCTTACTTAGCTAGTTGGGCATCGTCAAGCCTAAACTGGAGTAATGTGTCTCAGGCAGGCCATATGGTTCTTGAAAAAGTCCACTTGAAAAGGTGGTGCCTGAAGTTCCTACCAGCATCGGTGACTTCAGCCTTTAGCGGAGGAGGAACAGGTCTTTGCCCCATGCCTGCGATCAGGGGGCTGTTTGATATTGTTGGCCCTACCAATCTCAATAAACCTAATTTCTTTAAAAATCCTACTAATCATTTTCTCTCTGCAGGAACGTGGAATGTGAGGACATTACATAGAAATTATTCTCTTGATGTCCTCATGGAGGAATTCCAGCGCTATAACCTAGATATTCTAGGCTTGCAAGAGACCAGGTGGACAGGTAAAGGTGAGATACTTAAAAATAACTTTAAATTTCTCTTTACAGGGAGGGAGGATGGAAAGCATCACCAAGGCGTGGGTCTGCTGCTCAGCAGACATGCTAGTGATGCTCTTCTAGGATATGAGTGCATTAATGAAAGGTTTCTTACAGCAAAATTTCAGACAAGCATTAAAGACTTGAATGTTATCTGCTGTTATGCCCCCACTGAGGATTCTGATGAGGATGAGAAGGATAGGTTTTACAGACAACTTCAGGATATTTTGAATTCTGTCAAGAAAGGAGATATTACCCTTGTTCTTGGTGACTTCAATGCCAAAGTTGGTACCGACTCTGACTTTGGGGAGGAGTAATAGGCCCTTTTGGTATCGGTAGCTGCAATGGCAATGGACAACGTCTCCTACAGGTAAGTAAACTAAATGGTTTCAGAATAACTAACACATATTACAAACACCGCGACATACATAAATACACATGAGTTTCACCTGATGGGCTGCATAAGAATATGATTGATTATATATTAATTAACAGCAAATGGGCTAGTTCTGTTAGAAATACCAGGGCATATAGGGGAGCTGAAATTGGATCTGACCATTACCTTGTTAAAAGTGTCTTGCAACTTAAACTTAAAAAGTGTTGTGCTAGGGTTAAAAAATTTACCTTTAATACTGAAGCTCTGAAAGACCCAGTTATAGCTAAAGCTTACCATGATAGGTTACTTAGTCATTATGACAGTCATGGTTTGCTTAATACTGAAGTTGAGGAAGAATGGGGCCATTTTAAACAGGCTTTTTTGGAAACTAACAGTACTCTTTTAGGGAAAAAGGAGCAGAGGAGGCAGAATTATTTAAGTGATAAGGCACTTGAGCTTATTTCAGAAAGAAGGAACGGCAGGAATGTCTTTAATCAGTACCCTACTAGTCCTAATAGAAAGCATTACAAAGAACTTAATAAACGTGTAAAGGATCAGTTAGCTACTGATAAGAATCTTTGGCTTGATGGCCTTGCTGACAAAGCTGAGGAAGCAGTTAGACAGCACAACAGCAGAGAGCTATACCAGATAGTTAATGTTTTGTGTGGTAGAAACGAACAGGTATACAGGGATTGAAGGATAAACACGGCAAGGTTATAGAAGGTGAGGATTCTGTCATGGCTAGGTGGGCTGAGCATTTCAGTGATGTTCTAAACAATGTGGTTAGTTCTACTCCCATTGTTTGCAATGATGATAGATGCATTGTTGGCTTTAATGTTGGCCCTATAACACAATCTGAAGTTAGTTTGGCTATTTCTAAACTTAAACTTCATAAATCCCCAGGGGTGGATGAAATTACTACGGAAATGCTTAGAGCTGGGAATGTTTCTGTTACCATTTGGATGGCTGAAATTTTGAATAACTTTTATGATAAAGGCATGGTTCCTAAAGATTTTACCAGAGCTATTATTATCCCTATTTTCAAAAAAGGTGATCGCAGTTCTTGTGATAACTATAGGGGTATCAGCCTACTCTCCGTTCCAGGTAAAGTTCTTTCCATGATTGTGCTTAATAGAATTAAGAATCTGGTTGACAGGCAATTGCGTGATGAGCAATGTGGATTCAGAAGTGGTAGGGGATGTGTGGATCAGATATTTTCACTTAGGCAGATTCTTGAGAAATGTTTAGAGTTTCAGAAACCTTTGGTTGCTAGCTTTGTTGATTTCAAAAAGGCTTTCGACTCTGTTGATCGTCATAATTTGTGGTTGATTGTGAGATCATATGGTATACCAGACAAGTTAGTTAACATAATGAAAGCTCTCTATAATAACACTGAGTCATGTGCGAGAGTTGGTAAGTCTTGTAGCAATTGGTTTAGCATTACTTCTGGTGTTCGACAAGGGTGCATTTTGTCTCCTTTTCTCTTTAGTTTGGTTGTTGATTATGTTATGCGAAATTCACTTCAAGGGAAAGCTTTTGGCCTTAAATGGGCTGGAGATACGAAAATTTCTGATTTAGATTATGCTGATGATTTAGCCCTTTTGGCAAATGATGTTGATGAGATGAACTCTTTCATTCGAACTGTTGATGAGACTGGTAGTACAGTAGGTTTGGTTATAAACAGAGAGAAAACTAAAGTGATGAAAATTGGTCAGGCAGGTTGTGATTCAGTTAATCTGAATGGTTGCAGTCTTGAGCAGGTGTCACAGTTTAATTACCTTGGGAGCTGCGTAACTGATACTGGTGATGTGCGGCATGAGATTAACAGACGAATAGGGATTGCTGCCGGGACTTTTAAGAATCTATGGAGATTGTGGAGAAATAGGCGTATACACCTAAAGACTAAAATTAGACTGTATAATAGTTTGGTTCTTTCTAGGGTTAGTTATGGTAGTGAAACTTGGACGCTGTGTAAGCAAGATAACAGGAAACTAGATGCTTTTGATTCTAGATGCTTACGCAGTATCTTGGGTATTAGGTGGTTTAACTTTGTAACTAATGATGAGGTTAGGCAAAGGAGTCTGCAACCTCCTTTAAGCAGCATATTGTGCAGAGGGAGACTCCGCTGATTTGGCCATGTTGCCCCATATGGATGATTATAGATTGGCGAATAGGGTTATGAACAGTGTGCCTAGAGGCCTCAGAAGGAGGGGGAGACCTAGGATGCGGTGGGCAGACAATGTCAAACAGGACCTTGTTAGAATTGGTGTACAGTGGCCGGATGCAGCAGATGTAGCTCAGGACAGATATGCTTGAAGAATTAAACTGCGCGGTCTGGTTGGACCTCCGTAGCCCATGGCTGCTTGAGGATGATGATGATGATGATGATGATCTTTCGTTTCATTGGCTTTCGTGGTTAAGAGTATTAAGCTACAATTGGATAAGAAACTCTTAAAGGAAGATTTGGCGCTCCCAATCTTTATGGGTTGTTGTGTTGAGTTATTTTACCTATGAGCGGCACTTTTTTGCACACCATGGGCTTAAATGGCCAGGTCACATGTGACCCCGAAGGCTCAGAGAAGGTTGGGGGAGGGGACCCACTGGAACAGCTGTTGGGAGACAGATGGTAGCCTCACGTCAAGACCATCCAAGGTGTTCTTTAACGTGCACAGGGTATAGCTCTCCCGTACACGGGGCCACGGCTTAACGTCCCATCCGACGGACGGCGGAATTTTCAAGCCCATCTGTGTCCCCTACTGACCGTGGGTAGATCGGGATTTTTTGCGGAGATAAATCTCAACGCTGACCCAGCTGGGACTCGAACCTGGGAACTACAGATCACGAGCCTGGCGCGCTACCGACTGAGCCACCCCCGCCCCTAATCTTTATGGTAAACAGATTATAGAAATGTATATATTTTATATATCATTTCTTATCTCCAGTCCTCTTTTCAGTGAAATAATCAAATTTTTCCTGGGGATGGAATAGTGAAGGAAGATACCTCTTGATTATGCTACCAACACACAGCGCAATACACAGCCAACGTTTCTACTCCCCCTTCTACGAACTCTCTGTTGTTAATAAGTCGCTAACGAAATAGCGTTCGTGTCCAGTAAGTGAGGAGCAAATGGAGTAGAACCACGGCTCCACTTTGCTAATGTGACGTAGTTCATTGAAGGACAATAAGGCATACACTGTTGGCTGTCAACCCGAGTTATTCTCAACCCCTAACTTTATCACCAGCGAAACACGCCTCGGACACTCGAAGGAGAAATACGATTACCAGATCCCGGACTACTGAAGAAAACTCCGCGATCAGCGAGACTTACCGAAATACTCCTTCTCTGCCCAGTAGGGGCAGAATGACGTCATTCACAAGTTATCGGAAGGGTGTCGGATCATTTATCGAGACAAATCACGATGAACGGGTCTCTTCTGGCTTTCCTCTGTTGTAATGACATCAGGAAAGTCGCTTCAGCTGCTAATATTCATTATTTCATTATCGCTGACTGGAGTATAGTTGAAAGGGAAGAATTCTATTAAGGAATAATCGTTTATTTCCGTCGGTAGTTGAAATTATAGGTTCCTGTTTGGCAGCACGGTTGTCATGGCCGTTGTGAATGTTAAATAACATTTTGATACAGTTTGGAGAGATATTAAAACTTAATCTATTTCCTCATAAAATGGGTCACGTTGTCTTTATTAAGAAATTGGTTTAAAGAGATTTCTTCAGAGGTATACGATAAAATTAGTCTGAATAAGCTCGTGCACACAATGGACTAAATAAGCATGTCACAAGGATTCCAAGATATGGTAAAGTTGGTCTGTGCAATACGTTTGCTCACGTAATTAGTTAAATAAATAGGTCACAAAGATTCCAAGATATGGTAAGGTTGGTCTGTACAATACGTTTGTTCACGTAATGAGTTAAATAAATAGGTCACAAAGATTCCAAGATATGGTAAGGTTGGTCTGTACAATACGTTTATTCACGTAATGAGTTAAATAAATAGGTCACAAAGATTCCAAGATATGGTAAGGTTGGTCTGTACAATACGTTTGTTCACGTAATGAGTTAAATAAATAGGTCACAAAGATTCCAAGATATGGTAAGGTTGGTCTGTACAATACGTTTATTCACGTAATGAGTTAAATAAATAGGTCACAAAGATTCCAAGATATGGCAAGGTTGGTCTGTACAATACGTTTGTTCACGTAATGAGTTAAATAAATAGGTCACAAAGATTCCAAGATATGGTAAGGTTGGTCTGTACAATACGTTTGTTCACGTAATGAGTTAAATAAATAGGTCACAAAGATTCCAAGATATGGTAAGGTTGGTCTGTACAATACGTTTGTTCACGTAATGAGTTAAATAAATAGGTCACAAAGATTCCAAGATATTGTTACGACAGAAGGAATCTGGCAACCGAAAGCAAAACGTTTCAGCCAACGAAAAAGAACGTTGGGAGAATTTGGAGAAGAAGAGTGGAGCGTTAACGGTCGTTTTGTATTGTAACGGTCGTTGTGTTGTAACGGTCGGAGAGTTCAAAAAAAATGGACGGTGAGCTGTTCTGAGACAGTGCGCGTAAGTGTCAAGAAGTAACTTGATGTGTTGTGTATACGCGGAAGTATAAAAGTGGGATCTTTTATCGTTAAGTATCAAGAAGTAACTTGATGTGTTGTGTATACGCGGAAGTATAAAAGTGGGAACTTTTATGGCTAACTTCGAATGTCTACACGGACTGTCTTTTTGTTCGGCTAGTGTGTGAAAAGTTATTAGCACAGGACGAGAATTGGTTTACGAGTGAAGATCTTCGGGTGACCTGGTAAATCAAGTAAAAGGTAGTATTTAGTAAAATACACAGAGCTGATGTTGTGTGCTCACGCAGGAAGATTGATGACTTGTGCTTGTTAATAGTTGATTTGTTAATAAGATACTTCATCCATATTTCCTTTGTAACAATTTACCTTGTATTGAATTTGGTTTTGAAATATAGCTTTTAATACTCACGCTCAGTGGCTATCCATTTTTGTGATCCGCAACAATATGGTAAGGTTGGTCTGTACAATACGTTTGTTCACATAATGGGTTAAATAAATAGGTCACAAATATTCCAAGATATGGTAAGGTTGGTCTGTACACTACGTTTGTTCACATAATGGGCTAAATTAAAAAGAGGTCACAAGGTTTCCAAGATATGGTAAGGTTTGGCCTGTACAATACATTTGCTCCCATAATGGGCTAAATAAGCAGGTCACAAGGATTCCAAAGTATGGTAAGATTGGTCTGTACAATACGCTTATTCACATAATGGGCTAAAGGTCACAATGATTCCAAGATATGGTAAGGTTGGTCTGAGCAATACGTTTGCTCACATAATGGGCTAAATAAACAGGTAATAAGGATTCCAAAATATGGTATAGTTGGTCTGAGCAACATTTGTGCACATAACGGACTAAATAAGCAGGTCGCACGGATCAAAAGTGAGACTTTTCTGAAGAACCTATTTGGAACACAATGGAATAAAAAAGCAAATCACCAGGATCCCATTATAAGTTTTGTCTGATCACTATGTTTGTGCACGCAATGGGCTAAATAACCATGTCACAAGGACCCTAAGAGCTCAATGTTGAACTCGAAACTGGGATATCAGGTTACAAGACGGAATGTTTACCAGCTGAACTAACCTCCATCTCCCGATCGCAGTAAGGGAAAACACATTTCCTTGAACCGTCGTAAAACATGTATAAAAAAATACATGTCATGGGGGCTGAATTTTTTTTGGGAGGCGCGGTTTTTTTACCTCTGAGCGGCACTTTTTTTGCACACAATGGATAAATGGCCATGTCACAAGGACTCCAAGAGCTCAGAGAAGTTTGGGGTAAGGAGATCCACTGTACAGATGTTAGGAGACAAATGATAGCGTCCCGTCAACGCCATTTGGTTTGCTCTTTAATGTGCAGATAGTATGGCTCTCCTGCACACAGACGGTGGTCTTTCCAAGCCCATCGGGGCGGGGGTGGCTCAGTCGGTAGCGCGCCAGGCTCGTAATCTGTAGTTCCCAGGTTCGAGTCCCAGCTGGGTCAGCGTTGAGATTTATCTCCGCAAAATTCCCCGCCCTTCCCACGGTCAGTAGGGGACACCGATGGGCTTGGAAAAGGCCGCCGTCCGTCGGATGGGACGTTAAGCCGTGGCCCCGTGTGCGGGAGAGCCATACCCTGTGCACGTTAAAGAACACACTGGATGGCCTTGACGGGAGGCTACCATCTGTCTCCCAACAGCTGTTCCAGTGGGTCCCCTCCCCCCAACCTTCTCTGAGCCTTCGGGGTCCATGTGACCTGGCCATTTAGCCCATGGTGTGCAAAAAAGTGCCGCTCAGAGGTAAAACAACCCAACCCAACCCAAGCCCATCGGTTTCCCCTTTCTCATCAAAGGCATAACGGGGTTAGCGGAGATAAATCATAACACTGACACTGTTAGGACTCGTACCTGAGAACTGCAGATTATGAGCGTGGCGCGCTACCGGTTGAGCTAACCCCCTCCTTCGCCTATGAGCAATTCGATAATTTTAACGTTTTTTATATATAAAGTAATGAAATATAAATGAATGATGTATTACTGGAGGGAAGAAATTGATTTCGCTTTCTGATTTTTTTTTTTTTGTAATAGAGATTTGTTTACATTTTAAAATGAGAAGAATTGAAATGCAATATGGAGGTTAAAAAGATGGTAATCATTAAATATCATATAAGAGGAAGGAGGGAAGAAGAGGAGGAGGAGGAGAATGTTAAGAGTAGGTGAAGAGAAGGAGGAGGTAAATAAAATGAGCAGTTAAATAAGAGTAGGAGGTTGAGTTGGGTTGTTTTACACCTGAGCGGCACTTTTTTGCACACAATGGGCTAAATGGCCAGGTTATAAGTACCCCGAGATCTCAGAGAAGTTTGAGGGAGAGGGAACCACTGAAACAGCTGTTGGGAGATAGATGATAGCCTCCCATAAGGCCATTCAGTGTATTCTTTAACGTGAACAACTCTACCGCATACTGGTCACCATTTAACGTCCCATCCAATGGACGGCGGCCTTCCAAGGCCATCGATATCCCCTACTGACCGAAAGTAGGGCGGGGAGTTTTGCGGAGATAATTCTCAACACTGATCCATCTAGGGCTCGAACCTGAGAACTGCAGATTTGAGCCTCGTGCGCTACCGACTAAGCCACCCCTGCCCCAGGAGTAGGAGGTAAGAGGAAGAAATGAGTAAGAGGAGGAGGTAAGTAGGAGTTATAATTAAAGTGAGTGGAATTACGCACATTTCACTATGACGCAAAGAGTGTAATGTTTAAAAATTTAAGCCAAGTGGTAATTTGGGTCATGGATCACAGAAAAATACGAAATTTAAGATCCGACTTGGCTTTTAATAGAGGTCAAATTTTGATCTAATCGTGATCTATATGTGTTACATGCAAAATCCTGATACGCCATGGGCTAAGGAGGTCCAACTAGACAGTGTAATTCACTCCTCCAAACATTGTCTTGAATTACTGTTGTTGCATTTATCCACTGTAGGCTAATTCTAAAGAGAATCTGCTTGACATTGTCTGCCCATCACATCCTAGGTCTCCCCATTTTCCTTAGTCCTTTAGACACACTGTCATAGCCTTATTCACCAATTTATAGTCATGAATACAGCCAAAATGACCTAACAATGCAATCTCTCTCTGCACAATATGCTTCTCAGAGGAGGTTGCCGAATCCTAGCCGTCCCGTGGCCGAGTGGTTAGCATGCTTGGCTACTGGTCTAAGGGACCTGGGTTCGAGCCCCGGATTAAGGCATGGACGTTTGTGTTGTTTTTCTGCTGAGGTCCTGCCATCCTCTCAGACCTTCTACTTTGGCATATAAACTGACAGGCTCCTGTCAGACCTCTGTGACAAGCAGCTGCTTGAGGGGGTATTATTATTATTATTATATGTACTAGGAATGTGAAATTCCGTGGCAGAATAATTCATAGCGCTCTGAAAAATTTGATGAATGAAGTTTCTGCAATATTTCAGGAGACTGTAGAGGTCGCAATGTGGCGCTCAGGATAAACAGGTCATAGGTTGATAGAGGTCATAGTTCGATCTGACTATGATCTACATCTTCTAGAATTCTGGAAACTGCTATTTAGGGATGATCTATATCGCAGTAAATAATTAGATACAGTTCCATGTTGTACCAATAGTAACTTAGAAACGGAATCTTAATCAAACTTAGAGAACGGAATCTAACTTAGAAACGGAATATCTCAATCAAATCTACTTTAATCTCAATTTTAAACAGTATTTTTTTGGTATTTAGAGAGTTACAGTATTTGGAATATTTAACAGCAACAGTGTCAGTTTAAATAATTGCTTTGTAAAATTAATAAAGCAAGTCAGAACGAAACCAATAACCGTTGTACTAAATTTTACTATCATGCGCAAGAGTATTTTTAGCAGTTAATGAAATAATTATGCTAATTTTCACCAATTTGCAATATTCATCTTTTTTCCAGAACGAGCTAACTTTTTGTTAAGAGTTATGGACGCTGAAACGAAATGTTTCAGCGTCCATAACTCTTTAAATACTGAACGCACATCGTTGATGATTTGATTCAGATCTTTCATTATTCTCAGTCATGTTTTTCCACAAAAAGCTTCTTTAAGAAATCACTCAGTCCGTGTCTGAGCTACTATTGACAGAATATGGAATTGTGCCTAATAAAGTGGCCGCTTAGTGTATTTTCAAAAGAAAAGCAAATGAATGACGTTCTGCTTCATTCAGGTTCAGTATAATGATTTGCACTCACTTTCCCCTCCCATCCAAAGCTAGTTTTTGTTTCTGTTATATAAATATATATAACATTTAGCTCTTAATGCTGTGCCATTTAAGAAAGCTAATTCGCGACACCGGCAATCGCATTTCCCTTACTTCTCAAACAGTAAATTTGCCATGTTCATATTTTTGTTCATAAACGAGTAGAATAAGCAGGAGTTGCAGTCAGCTTATTCGCTCTAATGCTTCGTCGAGCAACTAGAGAGAAAAGAGTAAAGACGAAAAAAGAAAAGGAAAAAAAAAAAGCTCGATTTCAGTAGCCGGTTTCATAAACTGTCAAGAACGTAAAGAACTCTTTTTCCTAAACTATTTAGAAGTGAAAGATTGCAATTTAAAAAGAAAGGTTAAACGAATTGGTTTTGAGATTTTTGACAGCAAGGGGCCTATTAACGACAATCAACAGCTGGGTTCTACATCACACTGGGAATGCGGTAATTAAAGGATTAAAATCTGCCTTGAAATATTCAGAGGTGTAAGACTTCCAACGGTGTTTCTTTGTTCTTGTTTTCCAAAAATGATTTATTAACGCCTTTCCAAGCCAAGAGAGTGTCTGAATTAACACTTTCTTCCGAGAAATATTTGATAGAATATTTAAACGTAAGATAAGGCTTTAGTTAATAAATCGTAACTTCTTTGCAATAAGAGAGAAGTACGGATTCAAATAATTTGGCTTATTTTGTGGAGAAGACCCATTCGATAATGCGCCAAAATTTTGAACTTCACGTTATATAGATTCGACTCCAAATCAGACAATGTTTGACGAAGTATGAAGTCGCAAACGACTTTATACCTTCGGTATTTTTATTAATCATCGGAGGAAATTACTCACTAATGACCCTGGAGAGGCTTTCTGTCATCCTACAGCAGAAATTTCTAAACCTTACAAGCAAACCCCCTTCCAGTATGTCACTATTCGCACAGCTTTGTTTAGAGTGGGTACAGTCGCTCAAAAAAGTATCCGAACACTACGGTTAATTGCAGAATTCAGAAAAAATATCTGGCAACGTTTTTTTTAGAAATTAGTGATCTGGCAACCTTCGTGTCACGTATTTGTCTTCGTACAACCAGATCACTAATTTCTAAAAAAATCGTTGCCAGATATTTTTTCTGAATTCTGCAATCAACCGTAGTGTTCGGATACTTTTTTGAGCGACTGTACTTCGTATGAGTAAGTGCAGCATTCATATAAGGTTACGATATGCCCTCCTTTTTTATCCCATTCCTCCCTGCATTTTGAAAAACATGAAATATCCTCCTTTTTGTATAAACTCATAAGAACTTGTTTTAAACTAAAGTATGCTATTTTTGTATTTCTTTTTTTAAATTTCTTGAACCCACAACTCTCATACAATTTTCAGTTAACCGTGCAAACATTTACTGTAAATGCAAATCGCGAATGCTAAAATCATTCTGTTAATGTTGTAAAAGTTACTATTTTTCTGTAATACTCATTATCAGCAATTTATATTATAGATTGTAAATAACACAGTTGATTGCTTATCAAGTATGAATAAAAATCGGCACATGTCACATATTTTGAAGTGTACTGAATAATAAGCATTAAGCCTTTTTCTGACTGAACTGTTAGTAGCTACTTAAATTTAACTAAGTAGGAAAAAAATTACTTTAGTTCACAAATGAAAAACATGTCCTCCTGTGTCCTCCATTTCTAGCTTTTTTCATCCTTTTAGAAAACTAGCATCTGATAACCCTACATAAACATAGCTTTTTTGAGTAAGCCAATATTCACCTAATCTCCTTGGAGTAATCATTACTCTAATAAGTAATCATTACTCTAATAAGTAATCATTACTTATTGGAGTAATGATTACTCCAAGGATTACTTATTGGAGTAATGATTACTCCAAGGATTACTCATTGGAGTAAAGGATTACTATTGGAGTAATGATTACTCCTTGGAGTAATCATTACTCCAATAGTAAGTTACGTAACTTCTTTTGAGCATGTCACTCTTCACATAACGCTATTTTGAATGAGTACTTCATTTAAGTAAAGCAGCATGCATGCAGCTTCTTTAATTAATCCAATAGTCACTTAATCACCTTTGTCTATGACACTATTCATGTAATCTCGTTTTGAATTAGTACTTCCTTTGAATAAGTTGGGTTGGGTTGTTTTACCTCTGAGCGGCACTTTTTTGCACACCATGGGCTAAATGGCCAGGTCACATGGACCCCGAAGACTCAGAGAAGGTTGGGGGAGGGGACCCACTGGAACAGCTGTTGGGAGACAGATGGTAGCCTCCCGTCAAGGCCATTCAGCGTGTTCTTTAACGTGTACAGGGTATGGCTCTCCCACACACGGGGCCACGGCTTAACGTCCCATCCGACGGACGGCGGCCTTTCCAAGCCCATCGATGTCCCCTACTGACCGTGGACAGGGTGGGGAATTTTGCGGAGATAAATCTCAACGCTGACCCAGCTGGGACTCGAACCTGGGAACTACAGATTACGAGCCTGGCGCGCTACCGACTGAGCCACCCCCGCCCCCTTTTGAATAAGAACAAAATACAATTTATAATAGGCCCACAGGATGAACATTACAGAATGTTATATCATATTATCAGTTTTGCAGGTAAAGTGGTTAATGTTGGGTTGTTTTACCTCTGGGCGGCACTTCTTTACACGTAATGGGCTAAATAGCCAGGTCACAAGGGGCCCTAGGGCTCAGAGAAGTTTGGTAGGAGAGGACCCACTGGACAATTGTTGAGAGACAGATGATAGTCTCCCGTCAATGCACCCAGTCTGCTCTTTAACCTGCACAGGGAATAGCTCTCCCGCACATGGGACCACGGCTTAACGTCCTATCCGACGGACAACGGCCTTTCAAGCCCATTGCTGTCCCCTACTAATCGAGGGAAGAGCGGGAAGTTTTTGCGGAGATAAATCTAGACGCTGTTCCAACTGGGACTTGAACCTGAGAACTGAAGATTACGTGCCTAGCGCGCTACCATCTGAGCCATCTCCTCCCCAAATTATTAAAACTTTTGGCTATTCTTTACAGTAAAATTGACACTTTAAGTGTTTTCCGGTTCAATAAGAATTCAAGAAATACCATGTCAGGATATGTGTGACTAGATACCAGAGATAGCACAAATTACAGGAAAAAGGATCAAGTTATCAGCTATTAAGATCGAAAACTCTATCATCACTTTGTTATTATATACAGTGAACCTCCCGCATAACGAATTTAATTCGTTCCAAGAAAACTTCCGTTATCTGAATTTGGGAAATGCATGTTAAAGGCGTAATTCGTTCCAAGATTTTCCAAAGTTCACATTTGCGACCCTAAAACGCAGTTTACAAAATTTAAATTCTCGATAAAAAAAAATATTATAAGAACATGGTAAAAGATTAAGATCAATGGAAACATAGCAAAAGAATCACTAAATAAAGCAATTATATCGTAATAAAGGCATCATCTAATTTCGTAGGGTTTATTTTGCCCTTATTTAACATCATAGTGGAAATGATTGATTGAATTGATTGAAACAAGCTATACTGCAGAGCAAACACATTTACAGTATTTTGAACCATTTTCAGACTTCTCAACTATTTTTGTTTTCTTTTTTCTCCACAGTTTGGATCTTTTCCTACTCTACTCTTTTGCGAATTATCTTTAAGGACCACCGCGATCACTATGATTCACTTTTACATAAATAAAAAAAAAAAGGAATAACAACGAAAGGTCTTCAAGAGAATTTTTTCCATAAACAAAATTACAATATAAACAAATCAATCTTTCTCCAAAGGCTCATAAAATGGGCATTGCTAATTGGTTGAAGCCTGCTGACCCTACTTAAGAGATTTCTGATTAGTTGGAAATGTGACAGCATGACTTCATACGTAATTCCTCATGTGAAAAAATTTGTTGTGTTTGGTAATGGGAACCTATGAGAGGTAATTCGTTAAGCGAAAATTCATTATCCGATGACTTCGTATGCAAGGTTTCACTGTATTTATAAATTTCAGAACAAGCACTGTAATTACGTGTAATATGTTTAAAATTTGTAAGATACATATGGAAGATACATATGGAGTCTGTGCTATTATCAGGGTGGCTCAGTTATTAGCGCGCCAGGCTCGGAATCTGTAGTTCCCAGGTTCGAGTCGCAGCTGGATCAGCGTTGAGATTTATCTCCGCAAAATACCCTGTCCACAGTCATTAGGGGACACCGATGGGCTTGGAAAGGCCGCCGTCCGTCGGATGGGACGTTAAGCCGTGGCCCCGTGTGCGGGACAGCCATACTCTGTGCACGTTAAAGAACACGCTGGATGGCCTTGACGGGAGGCTTCCATCTGTCTCCCAACAGCTCTTCCAGTGGGTCCCCTCCCCCAACCATCTCTGAGCCTTCGGAGTCCGTGTGACCTGGCCATTTAGCCCACGGTGTGCAGAAAAGTGCCGCTCAGAGGTAAAACAACCCAACCCGCTATTATCAGGTTTTAATAGCCTTGGTGCGAATAGCCCTCCGTCCAGTCTCTCAAAAATATTTTTTGCCGTTTCAATACCAAATGAACATTGAAGAGAGGAATCATTTCAATGTATTTAGCATGAAAGTCTCTATGAAAACTAAATCTGAACTGTCTCAGATTATCACGAAAAGCATTAACAAGTGAGTTTGTAAAATTTATCGATGTTTTTTCGAGTTTTCGAAAAAAGAATAGGTCGACTTAGTATTCAAGTACGAATGTTACAGTTATGTACATTCGTACTTGTACAGTTATGGAGGATAATTCCTACGTGGTTCCATGTAGTTTAATAAGATAATAGAGAATGCTATGAATGATAAGCCACTGGAAGTCCCTAAGGACAGTAGTGCATCAATGGAGGACCCTATGGAAGATAAACCACTGGATGACCAATAGAGGACTCTGTAGAGAGTACTACTCCTTCAGAGGGTACCTCTTTATACCTAAATGGATAGAGTGATCCAGGTTAGTAATCTTTTATTCCCAGGTTCTAATTTCACTTTGACCATTTCTCTGCTAACCACCAACCTATCTTTAGTGATAAAAGGGATAGGTTTGCAAAGGGCGCCATCCATAGTAGGGGACTTAAACCGTGATACTGTGTGCAGAAGATGTTCATGCTCTAGGCCCGTTAAAGTACACACTGAATGGCCTTGAAGCGAGGCTGCCTTCTGTCTCGATTCCCCAAACTTCTCGGAGCCCTTAGGGTTCTTGTGGCCTGAGTGACCCTAAAAAAGTCATTCAGAGGTCAAACCAATAAAATGAAGATACGCCACTGTATAAGTCTAAAGATGATATATAACTAAAAGATTGTATGGCGAATAATGACACTGCATAGCTCTACGGAGGCAAATTCCCTAGATGGCACACCATTGGACACTCACTCTACTATGAAAGATACACAACCATATAAATATTCCATAATTTAAGATTTCGGCTACTCGTTACAAAAAAATATAATTTTTCCTTTATATACATATATTATACTACTTTTTTATCTTGTTTTAAAAACGAATCATCGTTTTGTCGTTACAAAACGAATTTTTATAACGATAAAAATCGTCGTTACAAAAACGAGTTAACATTTTTAACCTTTGTTATTTATAAATTTCTTTTAAATATTTAATTTTTGTTCCTCAAGCGTGTTTCACGAGTCCCATCTGTTCCAGCTTTGAGATTCATATCATTTAACACCTCGGTCAGTCCTCTTAACTCACCCCTCTTCCTGTAATGGATAGGCATTGACAAAATATTACGAATCCTTGTTACGAATATCCCAGTTGCACCAGAGGGAAAATACCAAACCTTTAACGAATATTACAAGCTATACTTTGTTTCACATAAAGAATGGAGAGACAAGTGTCCCTCAAAGAATTTCTTCTCCAGTTTTAGCTTAATACTCTTAACTAGGATGGGGCGGGGGTGGCTCAGTCGGTAGCGCGCCAGGCTCGTAATCTGTAGTTCCCAGGTTCGAGTCCCACCTGGGTCAGCGTTGAGATTTATCTCCGCAAAATTTCCCCGCCCTGCCCACGGTCAGTAGGGGACACCGATGGGCTTGGAATGGTCGCCGTCCGTCGTATGGGACGTTAAGACGTGGCACCGTGTGCAGGAGAGTCATACTCTGTGCACGTTAAAGAACACGCTGGATGGCCTTGACGGGTGGCTGCCATCTGTCTCCCAACAGCTGTTCCAGTGGGTCCCCTCCCCCAACCTTCTCTGAGCCATCGGGGTCCATGTGGCCTGGCCATTTAGCCCATGGTGTGCAAAAAAGTGCCGCTCAGAGGTAAAACAATCCAATCCAATCTTAACTAGGAAAGCCAATAAAAAGCAAGATGCGACTCTTGAAAATGTATCAATCTTCAATTAGTTAGGGAGCTTGCGAGCAAGTGTTTTAGAAACCATACTTTATTCTGTACTTAAACTATTCCGAAATTAAAAACATCATATTAAATTGTTCACTACCATAAAATATACCTATTTATAATGTATGATAGCAGTAGCATTTATTTCTTGCATAAGCTGTGGAACTATTTGCTGTGGTGAAGGATTACATCTGCGAGTTGTTCTTGCCTAAACTCAGGATGGGTCTTTTTTGGACCTTCAGATTTTGCAGCTCCATTCTTTATGTAAAACAGAGTATAGATCCGACAACTTCGGAAAGAATTAAAAGGCATCAGCAATTATCTACTTTGCAGCATAATATGAAACAAGAGGTTTGCATTCACAGTAATGATTCGACTTCCTAACCCCAGGGGAGTGAGAAAAGGCAGTGTTTTATTTTTAAAGATAAATTAGAAATTAGTTTTGTGTTGTGTAGGAACAAATGCAATATTATCATTTATATTTTCCCAGTATTCCATTGGTTCAAATTACAATTCTTAGAGGCCATTGAAAGCTTAAAATAAAAAACTTCGTTCTGTTTGAAATCATGTGCCTCATACTCGCCAGAAGAGATGTGTTTTTTTTTTCTAGTGCAATCCTGATCAACCCGTAGATCTTTGCAAAGTAACTTGAAAATTAACTCATAAAACAAATCAATATACTCAATCTGGCTCATTTCTTCCGTCTGTATTAACTAAACATTTTTAGGTTCTTAACTAAACGGTTTATTCCAATTCATATTATTCGTTTGAAAGGTACATCTTTGTTTTTCAATCAAGATATTTTCTCGATTTCTAAATAAATTGAAAAAAATTCTATTTTTGATTGTCTTAATGTCCCATGGAAGTTTGGCTAGAAACTCCTGCGCCTGCGTGGCAAATCTGCCGCTACAAGTTAATATGTAAATTAGGAATGAATGAAGCTCACTACAGTGATATTCATTTGTAGTAATTATGCAAATGTGGAAAAAAAAAGCACTCATCAGCCTCCAGGACTCGAACCAGAGATTCAAAGTTCTAGTCCAGGAGACGGATAGATGTTTTTTTTTTCACGGTTGTCTAATTAATACATAATTGTTTCTTCCTTTGTAGTTTTATCATTATAACTTTTTTTATATACATATTTCATTAATGCAAGTTACATGTCGAGAGCTCTTGTAACGCACGATGTCCAAGAGGGCAGTTGATCGGAGATGCTGCACTGGAGATTGAAACTCTTCGAATGAGGTCAAGACAAATGTAGAAGGAAAGATGAGTGTCGGAAAGTGGGGCACGCGGAGCATGCCACGAAGAGCTAGAGCAGAAACTGGGCAGGCGGATGCTCAGTGGTCAGCGAGCGCGCTTGGAATGCTGGGAACCCGGTGTGTTGGTATTGGTGTGTCGAAAACACGACCCGATCATTTGAAGGCGAGCGTGCAATTAAAGGGAGTGCTCGCGAAGGTAGATGGAGCGGTGTCTCGATTGGGGGATATATTCTAGAACGTTACGTCAGAGGTGAATGCTGGGGGAGGCAGAGGAAAAAAAACCTTATTCTTCTTGGATATTTAAGTCACACTTTTTAGTCTCTCTAATTCTCCCTTTGATTATGCAAGGCTTCAGACAATAATAAAATAACTAAGGTTTAGAGATTATTTTAGATTTTTGATCTAAAATAATCTCTAAATTTCTGATTCTATTGACTTTTTTTGTCGTTTAGGGTTTTTCGTTTGTTTATTTGCGGCACAATAGCTGTCGAAAAGCAGTTATTTTGAAGAGCCATTTGTTTAGTGTTGTTTTTAAATATATTCTTTAAAAAAAGAATTACGTCTTACTACAAAAAAGACACAGAAATTTGGTCGATCGACTATAACAGTCAGTGATTAATATACAGAATTTATAGATTTCTTTTAAATATTTAGTTTTTGTTCCTCAAGCATGTTTCTCGAGTCCCACCTGTTCCAGCTTTGAGATTCATATCCGTAAATTCTCAGTCAGCCCTCGGTGAGAAAGGTGATACAGAAGTGAGAAATGTAGCAGTCCGTCGGATGCAAGAATCAGAGAAAGTTGGACATGTTCTCATACAACTTAAAGAACACTACGCAACTTAAAGAACAATATGGATAGCTTTGACAGGATGCTTCCATCTGTTTCCTGATGTTTCCTTCCCCAACCTTCTCTGAATTTTTGGAGTCCTTGTGAATTGCCCATTTATCCCATTGTGTGTGAAACAAAGTGATGAAACAACACAAGAAGATGGATAAAATCTAGCACATATGGTATCGTCCACAAAGTATTATTTTCCTGAATAATGGACCAAGGTTAAATATTCCTGCAAACGGAAAATGTCTCTTCTATTAGTCCTTCAAGTAATTCCTTTCTCACCGAGTAAATTGCTAGGGGAGACAATCTCTACATTCAGTTCCACTTTCTCAGTCGGAAGTCAGCATTTCAAATAGGCGTGTTTAGTTTAAAGCAATTCTCATTTTAACTAAGAGATAAAATATTTTGAATCTGTTAAGTAAGGGTTTAATTTACAACTAATGTAGTTAAAACACTGAATTTGTTTGACAAGCCAATTTATTAAGTCCAGCTTTTTATACTTAGAGGCGGTGATTGGTTCAGTCGGTAGCGCGTCAGGATAGTAATCTGATGTTCTCAGATTCGAATCCAAATTCTGCCAGCGTTGAGAATATTTTCCGCCAACACCAGTCCTACCCTTGCTGAGAAAGTCCGCACAGATTACCTTGTAAATGGGGGCGGGGGTGGTTCAGTCGGTAGCGCGCCAGGCTCGTAATCTGCAGTTCCCAGGTTCGAGTCCCAGCTGGGTCAGCGTTGAGATTTATCTCCGCAAAATTCCCCGCCCTGTCCACGGTCAGTAGGGGACACCGATGGGCTTGGAAAGGCCGCCGTCCGTCGGATGGGACGTTAAGCCTTGGCCCCGTGTGCGGGAGAGCCATATCCTGTGCACGTTAAAGAACACGCTGGATGGCCTTGACGGGAGGCTACCATCTGTCTCCCAACAGCTGTTCCAGTGGGTCCCCTCCCCCAACCTTCTCTGAGCCTTCGGGGTCCATGTGACCTGGCCATTTAGCCCATGGTGTGCAAAAAAGTGCCGCTCAGAGGTAAAACAACCCAACCTTGTAAATGCTTATCCATTGGATGTGACGTTAAACCATCCTTCTCTGGAAGAAACCCAACTTTCTCTGATTATTTAGAGTCCTCGTGACCCGGTAATTTAGCCTATTGTGTGCAAAAACGTGCCACTCAGAGATAAACAATACAATCCATACATGTTTCATTTATTTGTAAACTGAAATGGATTTCTGGCGAAAGATGTAGAGGAAATGAATATTATGATCCCGGCATATGAAAAGAATGGATGATGGAAGATGAACTGAAAAAGGATGTGGAAATAGGAACCAAGACCTGAAAAGATTGAAAGATAATGTGGAGGAAGCGATGGAAAAATGATCTTTGAGAGGAAGATTCGATACTAGAAGGAAGAGATTATGTTATCTCGGCCAAAATTACTTTTTAAATTGGAAAAAAAATTCATCTCTTCTCCAATAACTCATATTGGCTTAAATATCAATGATCATGTATGGATTGGATATACATTGGAATAAATGGCCTGGTCAGAAGGACGCTTAGAGCTTAGAGTAGATTGGTGAAAGGGATCCATTAAACTGCTGTTAGAAGACAAACGAAAAATACTACGATGACCTTGAAAGCCACCTTTCAAGGCAATGTTTTTAGCGTGCATAGGAATATTTATCTACTGCAAAGTGTAAGTGTAACGACTGTAATAATAATCATTGTCCTTAAGTGTAACGATTGAACCAATCACTGCCCCCTAGATGTAGCGACCGAACCAATCACTGACCCAAAGTCCCAGGTAGAGATCTCAAGTAGAGATTGTCTCACGACTGAGGTCATCCAATAACGATTGGGGTCATAAGGTGTAACGACTGAGACTATGGTGGACCAATACTTTCCCCTAAGCGTAACAACTGAGACAATCACTGCCCCCCCCCTAGGCGTAACTACTGAACCAATCACTGTCCCCCCCTAAGATGGAGCCTATCACTGCCCCAAGTATAATGCCCCTTAGGATGGATCCTATTACTGCCCCTAGTATAATGATTGAAATAATTAATGGCCCTAAGTGTAACGACTGAGCCTATCTATGCCACTAGATGTAGCGACTGAACCAATCACTGACCCAAAGTGTAACAAGCTGGATTTGATAAATTGGCTTGTCAGACAAATTCAGTTTATTAACTACATTAGTTGCCAATTAAACACTCACTTAACAGATTCAAAATATTTTAGTTAAAATGAGAATTTCTTTAAAATAAACTCGCCTATTTGAAATGTTGACTTCCTACTGAGAAACTAGAACTGAATGTAGAGATTGTCTCTCCTAAAAATTTACTCGCTGAGAAAGGGATTACTTGTAATGGCTTATAAAGACATTTCCCGTTTGGAGGAATGTTGCTTTGGTTCACTATTCAGGAAAATAATACTTTGTGGGAACAGGCTAGATTCTATCCACCCGCTAGGTTGCAGGAGAAAAATTTAAAACTAGCTGGACAGAGGACCATTAAATAATTGCTCCTGATATATAGGAACCTGCAGTCGAGAAGAAAGTTAATAAATTGCACTATACTCCATTCCAGATATAGAATTGGGTTGGGTTGTTTTACCTCTGAGCGGTACTTTTTTTGCACACCATCGGCTAAATGGCCCCCGAAGGCTCAGATAAGATTGAGGAAAAAGTACCCACTGGAACATGGAAGCCCGAAGACTCAGATAAGATTGAGGAAAAAGTACCCACTGGAACAGCTGTTGGGATACAGATGGTAACCTCCCGTCAAGGCCATCCAGTGTGTTCTTTAACTTGCACAGGGTATGGCTCTCCCGCACACGGAGTCACGGCTTAACGTCCCATCCAACGGACGGCGGCCTTTCCAAGTCCATCGGTGTCCCCTACTGACCGTGGACAAGGCGGAGAATTTTGCGGAGATAAATCTCAAAGCTGACCCAGCTGGGACTCGAACCTGGAAACTACAGATTACGAGTCTGGCGCGCTACCGACTGAGCCACCCCCGCCCCCACCAGATAAAGAATGGAGCAGTAAATCTGAAGATAAAAGAAGGCAATCAGCCAATGAAAAGAAGCCACACCCATATGAATTCGTGCAAGAAAAACTACCTGATGTAATTCCTCCACAGCAAATAGTTCCACACCTTATGCGAGAAAAAAGTACGTTCTCTAAATCGTACATTTATTAATATGTATACTTTATGGATGTGAGCAATTAAAATTTTTTTGCCATTTTAAAATGTCGCAGAGTACAAACTAAAGCATTGTAGAAGAAATAAAACGAGTAGAAGAACTGCTCGTTGTTCAGGTCATTGCTGACGTCCGTGCGCGCTCTCATGTCCCGTGGCTTCGTCTTAGGCGTTATTTCCGTTTCGACGGTTTTGTCCTCTATAATTCCCGAGATATTTCATGGAATGGTCCCAAATTTTGTATGCGGGTTTCCCCTTTATGACCCCATGTTGGTCCGTCGGATGGGACGTTAAGCCGTGGCCCCGTGTGTGGGAGAGCCATACCCTGTGCACGTTAAAGAACACGCTGGATGGCCTTGACGGGATGCTACCATCTGTCTCCCAACAGCTGTTCCAGTGGGTCTCCTCCCCCAACCTTCTCTGAGCCTTCGGGGTCCATGTGACCTGGCCATTTAGCCCATGGTGTGCAAAAAAAGTGCCACTCAGAGGTAAAACAACCCAACCCAACCTCATGTTGGATGAAAATATCAGGTGATCTGTTTACGATAGAAATTTAAAATTTCGGTGGTAGAATGTCGAGTGATATTAAAGGAAATTTTTAATATAATAATATCATTGGGAATTCGAGGGATCTGGCTACAGTTGGTGGCTTTCTCGATTAGAATTTACGAATGAGCATGAGTTACATACTAAAACACAGATGCATTTCACATTCGAAATAGATTCTTATTTAACGGAAATCACAATTTATTTTTATATACGATAGAGATTTGAATTCTGTTACCGAAAGAATTGGAGAGATAGGAAAACCAAGACATGAAGTCAATCTCAAAGAAATTTATCAATGACTGAAAATACTTCCCGAAAGCTGTTTTCTGCATTTTATTTAAAGAAAGGAACGGTTGTATGGACATATATTTGCTTTTCACCGAAAGCAATAAGTTTATGAACCATTTAGTGATATATCTAAAAAAACTGAATATTTACGATTTATGATTTTGAAAAAAAAAAAGACAGCAACTTGCTCCCTAATTCAGTGATGTAAGATGCTGTCGGTTTCGATTTGCCCTTACCCTGTCTCCTTTCGTTCCATATGAAATGAGAACCTGCAGGTGTACTCTGGCTATTTCCGGTCTAACTGCTGCAGCGGAAGTGACCCTAAGGACGTCTCTCCCATAGCCACCAGTGTTTGAGGTTGTTGCAAGAACGTTTCCGTCATTTGATGAGATAGGCAGCATCCTGAGCGTTTTTTTTCCCTCTCTTCTTCAAGGATGCGCGGGATATTTCGGATATAGCATCTTTGCTCCTCATCTGGAAGATTACAGATTGCTGAGTTAGCAGCAAGAAGAAGCAGCAACGATTCGAGATTTTTTTGTGTGTGTTTGTGTAAAAGAACATCTGAGCCAGAAGACGAAACTTTTTTTTTTTCTTTCCTTCATTTCTCACTTCACGATGGGATGATGAAGCATCGCGAAAAAGAAACGAAGTCCGGACTCAGTGGAGGAAGTGAAGATGGAAAGAATTAAGTGATGATAGAAGAGATGAAAAAAAAAACACTTCAATATCATAAGTATGTAAATACTTATGATATTGAAGTGTTTTTTTTTCAATTCGTAAATGAGTGTCGAGGCTTTCGATTCAGTGGCTTCAATTTTTTGATTACAACGTTCAAGTTCCACTTGGACCAGAATGGAGATTTGTTCCATATGCCCACAGGTTTGTTCGCAGTGAAAAAAATGGACGTTTGAGATTTGTGTATAGTGAGAAAGGGGAGAGTGGCGGGCTCAAAATAAATCACTGATGAGCTTGAAATATTTAAAAAAAAAATCGAGAAAAACAATCTCGTTTTTAAACAGAGTGAAAGTTTTCATTTACCGGCCTTTGCACTCTTTAAAAAGTTTTAATTCGAACTAATGTGTGATGAGGAAAATGCAAATAGCAATATTTTATTAGTTCTTATAAAACGTGTAAAATATTTCTCTTTTATTCCTCAAATTTAAAAATTTGCGTTTTCTCACACACCTCTAAGAAAAGGGTTGGGTTGGGTTGTTTTACCTCTGAGCGGCACTTTTTTGCACACCATGGGCTAAATGGCCAGGTCACATGGACCCCGAAGGCTCAGAGAAGGTTGGGGGAGGGGACTCACTGGAACAGCTGTTGGGAGAAAGATGGTAGCCTCCCATCAAGCGTTCTTTAACGTGCACAGGGTATGGCTCTCCCGCACACGGGGGTCGTGGCTTAACGTCCCATCCAGACGGACGGCGGCCTTTCCAAGCTCATCGGTGTACCCTACTGACCATAGGCAGGGCTGGAAATTTTTGCGGAGATAAATCTCAACGCTGACCCAGCTGGGACTCGAACCTGGGAACTACAGATTACGAGCCTGGCGCGCTACCGACGGAGCCACCCCCGCCCCCGCCCCCCTAAGAAAAGGGAGCAATTGTTTGTGTCAAGGGAATATCACTCGACACTCTACCACCGAAATTTTAAATTCCTATCGTAAACAGATCACCTGAAATATTCGTTAAAAGTTTGGCATTTTACATATTTTGTGCCCTCAACAATGTAAATTAAAGCTACCTAAGGATTTAAAAAAGTTGAATCATCAGGTTTAATTGTTTTCCAACTTAAAAAGAATTTCCAGTTATCTCTTAAAAGAAAACTTTTTGGTTTCCTACCCCAATGGGTGTAAAGCGGCAATTTATTGCTTTCAATGCAAACCTCGTGACACTCATATAGCGCCATGAAAATTTAAAATTTCTAATATTAACGCATCGCTTGCAAAATTCTCTTAAAAGTTTGCAGTTTCCAAACTTTTCTTCCGTTAGAGGTGTCAGTTGAAACTTTTGGGCGATTGCGAAAGTGTGAATCGCAATATTTCATTAATACCTATCTGATCCAAAGAGAATTTTTAATTTATCTCTAAAAACTAAACAGTTGCATTTCTCACTATCTTGGGTGTAAGGGATAACTTATGGTTCTCAAAGCAAATCGTTTGCAATATTCGTCTCAAAGGTTGCAATTTCAACCTTTTGCACCATTAGGAGGTGAAATTTGAACTTTTGAGAAATTCGGAATGTGTGAATCGTAATATTTCACCACTATCTATACCAGGGGTTCTCAACGTGGAGTACGCGGTAAAATTTTTTGGGGTACACCGTGAGAGCTCAAAAGTCGCTAGAGCTAGTTGGGTTGTTTTACCTCTGAATCACACCATGGGCTAAATGGCCAGGTCACATGGACCCCGAAGGCTCAGAGAAAGTTGGGGGAGGGGACCCACTGGAACAGCTGTTGAGAGACAGATGGTAGCCTCCCGTCAAGGCCATCCAGCGTGTTCTTTAACGTGCACAGGATATGGCTCTCCCGCACACGGTTTCGCGGCTTAACGTCCCATCCGACGGACGGCAGACTTTCCAAGCCCATCGGTGTCCCCTACTGACCGTGGGCAGGGCGGGGAATTTTGCGGAGATAAATCTCAACGCTGACCCAGCTGGGACTCGAACCTGGGAACTACAGATTACGAGCCTGGCGCGCCACCGACTGAGCCACCCCCGCCCCGCCCCGCGCTAGAGCTAGTAACAAAGTCGCTAAGTTGGCATTATTATACCATAACTATAGTTTTATCTATCTATATAAGGGGTACGCCAGTTACATACACATTTCCAGGGAGTACGTGAAGCATAAAAGTTTGAGAACCACTGATTTAAAGAATGTTTTAAAAATAAATTGTTATTGGTGCGTTTGAAACGTTAAAAAGAAGTCGCTGATCAACTTAAAAAGTAAAATAAAAACTGTTATTTGTGAGTTAACTTTATGAGAGGTCACTGATGGACTTTAAATGTAAACAAAGAAGTCACTGAATGGCTTGTAATGTTAACAAATGTCATTGACGGGTTTGAAACGTTACAAATTGGTCACTGATGAACTTGTAATGGTGGCAAAGGAAAGAACAATGGATTTGAAAGGTGAAAAATTATATACTACTGATTTTGAAATGAGCATGAAGAGTGCACTTTTGGGCTTGGAATAGAAAAAATGGACACTTTTGCGATTGGAATGGAAAAATAAGATGCACTTTTAGGCTTAAATAAGCAGAAAACGGAACAGTATTAAGTTTAGAACGAGTGTTATCAGTTGATGGAATCGTAAGCTATGATTCTATATCAAACAATATCATGCAGAATCCATAAATAAAAAAATTACCTATCTTCCTTTATACGCCCTCAATTGTATAAAAAACTTGGCAAACTATCCCTATGATGAAATTATCCAATCAATTCGATTTTCACTTCAAAATTCAGTCAGTCGGTAGCGCGCCAGGCTCGTAATCTGTAGTTCCCAAGTTCGAGTCCCAGCTGGGTCAGCGTTGAGATTTATCTCCGCAAAATTCCCCGCCCTGCCCACGGTCAGTAGGGGACGCCGATGGGCTTGGAAAGGCGGCCGTCCGTCGTATGGGACGTTAAGACCTGTCCCTGTGTGCGGGAGAGCCATGCACTGTGCATGTTATAGAACACGCTGGATGACCTTGACGGGAGGCTACCATTTGTCTCCCAACAGCTGTTCCAGTGGGTCCCCTCCCCCAAAGTTCTCTGATCCTTCGGGGGCCTTGTGACCTGGCCATTTAGCCCATGGTGTGAAAAAAAGTGCCGCTCAGAGGTAAAACAACCCAACATTAAAGAACACGCTGGATGGCCTTGACGGGAGGCTACCATCTGTCTCCCAACAGCTGTTCCAGTGCGTCCCATCCCCCAACCTTCTCTGACCCTTCGGGGTCCTTGTGACCTGGCCATTTAGCCCATGGTGTGCAAAAACGTGCCGCTCAGAGGTAAAACAACCCAATACAACCCATTTACCACTCGCGCTTCGTCGCTGCAACCAGTCAATGCTCCGCAAAATTCCTCGCCCTGCCCACGGTCAGTAGGGGACACCGATGGGTTTGGAAAGGCCGCCGTCCGTCGGATGGGACGTTAAGCCGTGGCCCCGTGTGCGGGAGAGCCATACCCTGTGCACGTTAAAGAACACGCTGGATGGCCTTGACGGGAGGCTACCATCTGTCTCCCAACAGCTGTTTCAGTGGGTCCCCTCCCCCAACCTTCTTTGAGCCTTCGGGGTCCATGTGACCTGGCCATTTAGCCCATGGTGTGCAAAAAAGTGCCGCTCAGAGGTAAAACAACCCAAACCCAGTCAATGCTCGATAAACAAAATTTGTTAAACAATTACATTTTACGGTGCTCTTTTTGTAACTCAACAGTTTCACCGACAAATATCAGTAAAATTAATGGTAGGCAATAAAAATACTCTAAGCGTTTCGTTGAGTTGTTTTAGTTCTGATCGAGAGGCGGGGATGGCTCAGTCAGAAACGCGCCAGGCTCGTAATCTGTAGTTCCCAGGTTCGAGTCTCAGCTGTGTCAGCTTGAGATTTATCTTCGCGAAACTCCCCGCCCATCCGTGCCGCTCAGAGGTTAAACAACCCAAACACCGAACCACCTCTTTTGCACGCATTGGACTAAATGACCAGGTCACAAGGACCCCAAGGGCTCAGGGAATGTTGAGGGAGCAAATCCACTGAAACAGCTGTTAGGAGACATATGGTAGCCTCCCATCAAGACCCTCCAGCATGTTCTTTGACATGCTTAGGTTATGGCTGTCCTGTACAGTAAGTCACGGCTTAAAGTTAACTGGCATAACTGGCTAAAGCCTTAACTGGCATAGTGGTTAGGCAGCTAGCGACTGTTCCAGCAAGGCAAACTTTGTGTGTTGTGTTAGCTCTAACTAAGGCAGTGGTCAGCAGTGACTTCGGTCTTAGTAGGGCATGTCCTTGTATGAGAAGCCCTGTATTAAGCTAGGAGTAGCTTCCAGGATTCTTCTCTGTCCTATATGTCGCAAATCAAAAAAAAAGTACCATCCGTCGGACAGCGACGTTTCCAGGGGAGTGCAGGACGGGGAGTTTTGGGGAGATAAATCTCAAGACTAGAACATTGGAACTGCAGATTACGAGTCTGGCGCGCCCAAAGATCCCGAAATATGGGTATGCAGTTCATAAATAAATTGAACGATACAAAGTGTATTAGTCCATGACTCATCATATTCTCTTCCGCATAAAGAATGGAGCAGCAATTACCTTTCGAAGAGTTTCTTGGCCAATGATCGCTCGTTACGCTTAACTACGAAAGCCAATGAAAATCAGGATGTGAAGTCTGAAAACGTATTAATCCTCTCTCGCTATGGAGCTTCTAAGACAAGTGTTTTACATCGCGAATGTACTGTGCAAAAGAAATTATGCTCTATCGCGTACTTTACAATATTCCGAAGTTAAAAAGAGCAGTTTGAATTGCTCACTTACATAAACTCTCTATATATAATAATTTACGTTAGAAAAAGTAATTTTTTTTTGCAAAAGAGCTGGGAATATTTGTTGTGGAGGAGTATTACATTTGCGAGTTGTTCTTGCCAGAAATCATGTGGGGTGCGATACCTTTTCTATTGGATATTTTCTTCTTTGATCTTCAGATTTTGCCTCTCTATTCTTTATGACCAATAGAGTTTAGTGATAAATGATTCTGCTCTTATTGAAGACCTGTACAACCCACAGAATCTATCTGAAAGAAACAACTTTTTTTTTTCTCCACATTCAGGAATATCAGGTGTAAAAAAAAAGTCCAAACCCTATTATCCGCCATGTAGGCCATCGAATTCATTCGCCCATTGATGTTGACAGCTGGTAACCTCTTTTGACACTATAACAGTAAAACAGGACTTTATCGCCTCTGTGGTTTTGTCATCAAGAGTCATAACAAGCCATGTTAGGAACGCAGTCTTACAAAAAGGCATTACCACTAACTCACGTCAGCTGACTTGAAGCCGCCAGCGTGACAAGGAGGACGGTCTGCTAAATGCCTTCTTGAGCATATTATCAAACGCTGACGGATTCACCTCTGCGTATAATTCACCGATGAGAGGAAATTCTTTTCGATTAACTAAGCTGAATCTGGGGGGCGAGTGAGGAAAGGATGAAAAAAAGAAACAGAGGAAGGAAGAAAGAGATTGAAGCAGAGTCGTCGAGCCGCGCGCGCCAGCATGTGCGCAAGTTGCCCCTAAAGAAATCCAAAAGAAAACTCTGAACACATAAAGACACACTACCAGGCTTAATCGTAATTTATCGCAGAAACAAAAATCGGAATGTGATTTAGAACCGCGGTGCGTTGTGCTAGGGGAAATAAAAGCAAAGAAGAAGCGAGAGGGGAGGGGGGAAATACCGACAGGATGGCCCTCCTCTCTGTGACAGCTAACCCTCCCCCCTCCTATTGTCATCAGCGTCGGGATGGCAGACAACATCAGGACCAGCCGCTCCCGCTCGTCATCTGTGCCACTGGCAGCTGAATGCAGGCGGGATGGCGTAATCCGTGTTACGTCAGCCTCGGGCTGATAGTCGGCGGTGGCCAGGGCGCAGGGAATTACTGGCCGACGGCACTTGGTAAGGTTGGGATGGAGGGACAGCTTCTGTGTCTGCATGTGTTGGATGATGGAAATGGAAAAGGGGGACTGAGGTGGATCAGCAGATGTGGAGAGGGTTTGTCTGAAGTGATGAGACAGCTGGAAGATAGCGAGAGACACAATGAGAGGATTGATAAATATTGGATGATGGATGGAGGAATAAGGATGGAAACTATAAATAAGTTCTCTAAAGAAGATCCGATTTGAAATTTATAGAGGAAATTAAAATAAATCGGTAATGAGCTTTTGGGAGCGAGTAGGAAGATGGAATTTTAACGATGGTTCATGGATAAATAAACCGGTGTGATGTGTTTTAAATGATAGGTAATGAAATATACATTGACGGCTTCTATGCAATGTATCAGTTTTAAGCTACTATTACAAACATTTTGAATATTTTAAAAAATGATTAAATTTATTTGGTAAAGAACAGTAACTACAGTAAGAATGTTATGCATACGAAAATGTATGAACTTATATAGAGTGTTTAAGAAATTAATAAACATCTCGACGGATCAATGTGTTTTTTCAGCTTGAATAAAATTGAAAAAACTTTTTCTACATACAGAAATATTATTATCACTGTGGTTCCTATTTTTCACCTGAATGAAGACCCAGTACTCGATAAAACCAGTGTTCGACATAAAATATTTATAATTATGTAATGTCATAGATGATACTGATATGATAATATCTCGCGATTTCCATGCGAGATACATTGTACAAGTAACTAAACAAGTAAAGACACTGTACAATTGAATAAATAGAAAGATAGAACAAAGATATTTCTGTTTCATTCAAAATATACTCTTCATCTTTCCCTACGATATTTTTAAGAAAGGGGTGGGGAGGGGCGAGTTTTTCACCAGGGCCTGTATCACCTTGAACCGCAACTGCGAGTAACCTGATCATGAAGTTAGGACACCACTAGTACACCGAGTTCCTCCAGGGCTGGAGCGAGATCTATAAAATAGTGCCATTGCTAGTTTTTAAGATAATGGGACTGTTATATATATATAAATATATAAAATACATATAGATGATATATATCGGCGATTGCCGTTCCATGGCCGAGTGGTTAGCGCGCTTGGCTAGTGATCAACGGAACCTGGGTTCGAGCCCCGGGTAAGGCATGAATGTTTGTATTGTTTTTCTGCTGAGGTCCCGGAATCCTCACAGACTTTCTACTATGGCGTATTAAACTGGCAGACTTCTGTCAGACCTCTGTGACAAGTAGCTACTTGAGGGGGTATTATTTATTTATATTATTATTTATAGATGATTGAGGCTGATTGGCTGAAGGCTAACAGAGGAGGGGCGGGGGTGGCTCGGTCAGTAGCGCGCCAGGCTCCTAATCTGTAGTTCCCAAGTTCGAGTCCCAGCTGGATCATCGTTAAGACTTATCTCCGCAAAACTCCCCGCCCACAGTCAGTAGGGGACACCGATGGGTTTCGAAAGGCCGTCCGTTGGATGGGAAAAAGCCCATGGTGTGCAAAAAAGTGCCGCTCAGAGGTAAAACAACCCAACCCAACCCAGCTAACAGAGGATCACTTTAATTCTAAATATGATGCATAAATGGTAGAGCTCTGAAAATTTGCATCGGAAAAAATCTGAAATTTGAGGTCACGTACAGGTCACATAGAGGTGGAACTTTGATCTACGAGTGCTAGAAATGAGATAATTAATAGGATTTCGTGCTGTAGATCTCGGAAACATTACGAAATGTTGAATCCGAAGGCTCATTCAGTGTCAAATTTCAAAATTTAAATATTACCGATGCTAGAGAGCTAAAAATTGGTTCCTAAGAGTATTTTGGGGAGTAGATCTCCGAAATGTTGCGAAATTTCGGATGTGATGGGCCCTTTGAGGTCAAAAGGTAAATATATATATAAATATATTTGACTTTTGAGCAGTGTATGCATGTCGAGCTGTGTGTATATGTATATATATATATACACTACTCGATATTGAAAGTGCCCCACTCAGAAGGACATGTAAAAACATGCAAATAGGAGGGTGGGTGTGCGCAGTTGAGATATGCAAATGATGATGATAATCCAAAGCCAACGACGTCTGTGGCTCAAGAGATAAAACGTGTAAGAAGGAACACGAATGATATTGTGTTCATGGAGGTGGAAATCATGCGAACGGTTGAGATTAGATGGTTCCGCTTGGAAATTGTTCAGCGAAGGCCGAAACTGACTGGTACACGCCGTCGGCAGGTTTATCGCCATTCGGATGCTTTTGAGAGAGGAAGAACTATAGGCCTATATGAAACTGGATGGACTACACGTCGTGTAGCTGCCCATGTTCATCGGGATGCACGAACTGTTGGACACTGTTGGAAACAGTGGCGAATGAAGGTTCTAGCATGCGTCACAGATAGAGTGGTGTCGTCTGACAGATGTCAGCACGGCTTGATAGGCGCATTGTTCGACATGCTCGTTCGTCACCACAGAACACTGCAGGCGATATTCGAAGGGCTGTGTCAGCAGCCATGGACGTCCCCATAACGACCCATATGGTAACCAAAGGTTGCATAAAGCACACCTGTGCTCTAGGCAACCGTTACGTCGACTGCCATTGACTGCAAACCATCGTAGTGCTCGTCTGGCTTGGTGCCGAAGTCGTGCGAACTAGGGTCACGAATGGAACACTGTTGTGTTTAGTGATGAATCCATTTCTGTCTGGGTGCTGACGATCGACTGGTCCATGTATGGCGACAACCTGGCAAGAGGGCGGATCCAGCTTTTGTTCGTGACTGGCACATCATCCGTCAGCCTGGCATAATGGTATGGAGTGCTATTGGATATGATAGCACGTCACCTCTTGTCTGTATCACAGGAACACTGACAGCTGCAAGATACGTTAGCCCAGTTCTGCAGCCCATTTTGTTACCGTTCCTGGGAGGCATGCAGCAGCCCATTTTCCAGCATGACAACGCCTGTGTACTCACTGCTAGCGTGTTTAGACAATGTTTGCAACATGTTCAAGTATTGCCATGGCCAGCACAATCTCCAGATTTATTCCCAATAGAAAATCTGTGGGACTACATTGGACGATGTGTGCAATACTCTCACTGGCCGGCGCAGAATCTCATTGAATTATAGGAACAAGTCAACGCTGCTTGGTGTGTAATTCCTCTAGAAAATATCCATTGACTGCATGACTCCAAGCCACGCGGTACTGCTGCCCGTATTGCCGTTCACGGCGGTGCAACCACCTACTGAGGAGTCACATTGTGCTACATTATCTCATGTTCTAACCGCTGTAAGTGGCTGCAAATTAAATCATGGTATGCCAATATGTATTGCTATATGTGTGCTGAAAAGGGTCACCTATCCCCTCACTCCTTCTGGGTGGGGCTATTTCAATGTCGTGCAGTGTATATCTACTGATGTTAGAGGATAAATATTATTCCGATATAACGTTACGAGAGAGCTAAAGGTTGGTGGATAGGCTCTATCCAGCAGTAGAACTCATAAATATTAAGAATGTTCAGATCCGGTGTTGTGTTCAAGGTCAAATGAAGGGTCGGAGTGACGGGCTAGAAATCAAGAGGTGTCTAAGGCTCCGTTTGATTTCTAGTATATATTTATGTGTGTACCGTTATATAGAGGATGCCCGACGAAGAATAGATATATTTCAAACATTTTCTTGTGGAAACAAAGAAAATTTGGAGAATACGGTTTTCACCGTATGAACAACCAACTCAAAATGTTTACAGCCCTTCAACTTGAGCACAGTTTGCCACTCTTACAATATCCATTCGGTATTCAAATGCCCGTAAAGCGTTGGCAAAAAATCTCAGGCGCGATGCCCCTTACGGCAAGGACGATGAGGTCATTCAGGTCTTTTAAAAATGTGACTGGTGTGAGGTACACCAGATCCTTTGTGTGCACGCACAAGAAGAAATCCCGAGGTGTAAGTCTGGCAATCTTAGAGGTCATGGAAAGGGACCACCTCTACCGAGTCTTCTGCGGGGAAAAGTTGGGTACAGAAATCGCAGGAAGGTTACACCCAAATATGGCGGTGCTCCATCTTGCCGCAATATGGCCGTTCGAGTCAGTTCCTGAATTTGTGGACACTTCCAGCATATCAAGATGCGCGCTCGTTGGAACAGGCATGTAAAATTAGAAGAGTGCCGTTGTTCTGTCGTTATTCATTTTCATTTTGCATTGCTTTTCCTTATGATAAACTGTATGATATATATAGTATGTGTGTTATAGATATTAGACGTATTCTTAGAAAACGTTTAATCATATTTGTGTCGTTTTAATTAACTACATTTGTTACAAAAAAAAATTTAGGCAAAATTTCATCGTTAGGACAATTTTTCAATGATACAAAAATTTGGGAAAATTGTGTTCCAGTTACTCCCCCCTCCTGCGGACGCCAATGGATACCACTATCAGGATATTAGGAACCTGTTCAGAGAGATAGGATTCCTTATCCTGTGATAGTGGTATCCTACCACGTATTTAGTAACCATTGCATTTATTGAAAAAGACTTTATGTCAAAATGAAACATTTGTTTAGTAAAAAAAACGTATGGATACTTAGTTCATGTTGTAGCATTTCAGTTGGAACAGTTATATTTAATTTTAACAATAACTAACGTAAATAAAAAAGAAAAGTAATTTAAACAAAATTAAACAAGGTTGGTTTGGGTTGTTTTACTTCTGAGCGGCACTTTTTGGCACATAACAGGCTAAATATCCTGTCACAAGGATCCCGAGAGCTCGGAACAGCTGTTAGGAGACAGATGGAAGCCTCCTGTAAAGGCCATCTAGCATATTCTTTAACATGCACAAGGTATGGTTCTCCCGCACAACGGGTCCACTACTTAAGATCCCATTCAACTGATGGCGGTCTTTCCAAACCCAAAAATATACCCTTTTTCACCAAGAGCAGGGTGAGGGTTAGCGGAGATAAATCTCGACTTCGCACTCGAACCTGGAAACTGCAGATTACGAACCTGGCACGTTACCCACTGAGCAGCCCCCCCCCCCCCCCCCCGCCACAAATTAGACAGGAGATACTCATGAAGAATACGATTTGCTCTGATTGTGAAATCAGTCACTGAATTCGTACTCACTTCAAAGGAAGATAGGGCGCTGATTTACCTACACATCAAGATTGCCGGCGCCTTATCTTCCTTTTAAGTTAATATGACCTCAGTAACTGATGCCCTTCGATATGCTTTAGGTTTATTTTCTACTTTTTAGGGCACCTATAAGAAGATAGGTATTTTTTAAAAATTTCAATTTATTTACGTTTTTTTTACGCATTCTGTGTCTTTAATAAATAAACGGCTCTATGCGTTTATAATGATGTTACCACGAAATTTCCATTTCCACTAGCATTTCTAATGTTTTTAGTTCCAAACAGCATTAATATTTTAATTTTATCATAAAATGATTATAATTAATAATATAAGAATAAAATAAATGATAAGCGATATGCATTTCTGTTTATATGTCTTAAGATGCATCAGAAAATTGTTTTTCGGAAATCGGGCTCGGACTCAACAAATGTCGGAATAATTCAGGCGCGGGCGGACTCAGGCTCAATAACTTCCGGCTCGTGCTGGGGCGGACTGCAAATATTGAGCCCGACATCTCAAATTGTCAGTACCACGAAAGTGCTCATGTGGAAAATGTTTCAATAAAAATCCCATTTTTTGTGATTCGTATCAGCAGTCGATATAAAAATGTGTTCACGAGATCTTACTGTTTTGTGACATTATTTTGACTACACTCTGATATCCATTTCGTTTACTGCTTTAGGGGCGGGGGTGGCTCAGTCGATAGCGCGCCAGGCTCGTAATCTGTAGTTCCCAGGTTCGAGTCCCAGCTGGGTCAGCGTTGAGATTTATCTCCGCAAAATTCCCCGCCCTGCCCACGGTCAGTAGGGGACACCGATGGGCTTGGAAAGGCCGCCGTCCGTTGGATGGGACGTTAAGCCGTGGCCCCGTGTGCGGGAGAGCCATACCCTGTGCACGTTAAAGAACACGCTGGATGGCCTTGACGGGAGGCACCATCTGTCTCCCAACAGCTGTTCCAGTGGGTCCCCTCCCCCAACCTTCTCTGAGCCTTCGGGGTCCATGTGACCTGGCCATTAAGCCCATGGTGTGCAAAAAAGTGCCGCTCAGAAGTAAAACAACCCAACGTTTACTCCTTTCAATGTACCGAATTCCGTCAACAAATACCATGATTCAGAGTTCATTGAATTTCCCCTTAATTCTGAATAAGTTAAATTACTCAGCGATAATCCATTCGTGTTCTAATTATTCTTTTAAATTCAACAGCATTCTACGAATTGCAGTTTTACGTAGCAAGAAACTAGTGAAATGTTAGTGAATCATCTGAATAAGCGTAAAAGATCAATTACACGCGCAAACAAGACGATAGAGTTGAAGTAGCTTCAGCAAATATTGATTCATTGGTGTGCAGATGGTTACCATGTAAACACAACTTAAAATCTGGTTCTTTTCAGATTAAAGCTGCATATAACCCACATGCAAAACACATCAGTCTTCTGTATTATTTGCTTTTATCAACAGATGATTTGGCGAATATTTGTGCACTAAGGATGATATTTACCCAAATACTCAAGATGCCAGTGAAGCTTATAATCGGAAAATTTTTAAATATTCGTTGTTAAGTTGCATAAAACCAATAAAATTAATATGTGTCAAATTACAGTTTCGAATAATATTTATAATGAAATAGTTGTTGTTTTTTTTTTTGCTGAATTTTAGTTGTTTGAAACATGAACAAATTTTTGGTCTAAGAGTCTCTAACGTGGATCGATTAAAAAAAGTTTGAGATACAAAATACATTTAATGATAAAGATTACGAAAAGACTTTCAGACACAGTTTTGTTCATAATTTCCAGAAATTTCGAAGAGTTTCTATTTTTTCTTCTATATATATAAAATAAATAATAAATACCCCCTCAAGCAGCTGCTTGCCACAGAGGTCTGACAGGAGCCTGTCAGTTTATATGCCATAGTAGAAGGTCTGAGAGGATGGCAGGACCTCAGCAGAAAAACAACACGACCATCCATGCCTTACCCTGGGCTCGAACCCAGGTCCCGTAGATCAGTAGCCAAGCGCGCTAACCACTCGGATAATAAATAAATAAATACCACCTCAAGCAGCTGCTTACCACAGAGGTCTGACAGGAGCCTGTCAGTTTATATGCCGTAGTAGAAGGTCTGTGAGGATGGCAGGACCTCAGCAGAAAAAACGACACATACAACCATGCCTTACCCGGGGCTCGAACCCAGGTCCCTCAGACTTTTCTTTCAATTAATTACAGAGAGAGATGTGCTTTCAACCAGAATTTGGACTAAGAATAGTATAATATATTCTGACACTGATTCAATTTTTATTTCATAAATTCAAATCCATTCCCCTTAAAATATTTACTGCATTAAAGTCATTTTACTGTTATAATTTTGTTTTTATACTAAATAAGGTAGAGCTACATTTTTTGTGAGCTTTCAGGTAAGTCACAATCGAGTTAGTTTGAGAACGACTGGTCTTAATCAAGATTATTCAGACTGCGGGAAACCTGTGTCGAAAATGTAGCAAATTAAAAAAAAAAAGATTTCAGAAAGAAGAAAATTTTTGAATTCTTAATAATGTTGCATATGAAGTTTTAACAATTATTTTGAAAATGTTAAATTTCATTTCTGATAATTCCAGTAGTTTCTTCAACTAATATTTCGAGACAGATTTTATGATTTTCTCTTTTTTTGACTTAATATTTTTCGCACGTGTTGCAAATCACATTATTCTCTAAATCGAAATCAAATTCGATAAGTTTAAGAACGATAAAAAAGTAATATTTTGTGACAAATACTTCAACCAACAATTAAATAAATTAATTGCGATGTGTTTTTTTTATTTTTTAATATTTTTATGTGACCCGTAATTTGAAATCGAGAGACTTAGAACGGAATAGGCGAATAATGCTCACACGTTTCCTTATCAATGTGGCATGAAGTAGCCATATGCAGACAACTATACATGCACTATCGATATATACTACCAGCTACATATATAAAGAGACGTATTTTGCAAAACTGTATTCTACAATTCGATCTGTTGGGTTGTTTTACCTCTGAGCGGCAATTTTTTTGCACACCATGGGGTAAATGGTCAGGTCACAAGGACTTCAAAGGCTTAGAGAAGGTTGGGGGAGGGGACTCACTGAAATTGCTGTTAGGAGACAGATGGTAGCCTCCCGTCAAGGCCATCTAGCGTGTTCTTTAACGTGCACAGGGTATGGCTCTCCCGCACACGGGGGCACGGCTTAACGTTCCATCAGACGGACGGCGGCCTTTCCAAGCCCATTGGTGTCCCCTACTGACCGTAGGCAGGGAATTTTGTGGAGGTAAATCTCAACGCTGACCCAGCTGGGACTCGAACCTGGGAACTACAGATTACGAGCCTGGCGCGCTACAGACTGAGCCACCCCTCCCCCCAATTCCATCGGTCTTCTGTAGCACAGCGCCAAGACATGGATGAAAGCAAATGAAATAAGGACACTGCGCAGGTAAACACATCCGGGTTTTGTTAGGACTTTGGTCGAGTGAGCTACGAACTCCTTGCTAATCATCCAATGGTCTTTAGTTGGACATATCATTGGTTGATTGGTATACAATTGATAACTGAATCAACCAATGATCTGTTATACCCGTCAATAAATCTCCTGCAATAAATGACTTCGTCAATGAATCTGCGCAATATCACTATATCGAACATTGTCTCCTGCACGTTTCTCCGCTGATGAAAGTTGAACCAATATGCAATTTTAGATTTATATATAACTGAATACAAATTCGTTCCTTTAAGCGTTGTTCTAATTGCTAATGTACGATTGAAAACAAATAAAACTAGAAATACACCATACATCATAGAAGTCAAAATGTTGTTTTCGTTATGTGTGACCCAACAGAACAACGTTTCCTTATGTTAAGAGTATTTTTTTATTCTTCGCACATAAATATTCTTTAGAATAGAAACATTCCTTCACATTTATTAGTAGTATATAGGAGCTCTTGTAACATACATGTAAATGTCAGAAAAATGGAAACAAGTTTTGCGGAAATAAATAAAAAAATAAATACCCCCTCAAGCAGCTGCTTGCCACAGAGGTCTGACAGGAGCCTGTCAGTTTATATGCCACAGTAGGAGATCTGAGAGGATGGCAGGACCTCAGCAGAAAAACGACACACACATCCATGCCTAATCCGGGGCTCGAACCCAGGTCCCTTAGATCAGTAGCCAAGCGTGCTAACCACTCGGCCACAGGACGGCTGAAGCCTTCAGTTTATGTTGAGCAGCGGGGTCTACGCCACTGACGAAGACCTGAAAACATGCAAATGATATCGCAGCATGTTTAGTATTATGTCTGTAAAGGCAAACCCAGAGTAACTTCATGTAATTATTGGTACCATGTCTTCGAGAAAAGATCTCAATAATTTTTAAGGGGGCATGATTGTTGGAGCCTCGTTTGGCAGGAGCTTAGGTCACTAGGACTCGACAACGACATGTTGAACTCGGTAATGTTTCACTAGGAACAGTTTCGATGGTGATGTCTGCATGGTAATCTAAAGTGAATACATTATCTGTAAAAGGCAACAATGGCGAAAGCGCATACTCCAGAATCGAGAGTTAGTGCGATGTGTAAATCGAAACTGGCGAGCAACAGTTGATCAGTTGTGCGCGGATTTCAGCGTAAGACCCAAGAGAACAGTTTCGTCAAAAACAGTACATCGAAAACTCTATAAAGCTGGATATCACGGCCGAGTTGCACTTCACAAACCACTAATCACACCCGTCAACGCACGTCGCCATGTCCAGTCGTTACAAAGAGAACATGCAGTGGAGGAATGTCATACCGGCTGACGAAACATCATGTAATTTGTTTCCGACAAATGGACGATTGCACGTGTAGTATCAACAGAAGGAAGCTTACAACTCTAATTGCTTGTTTCCTACTCTTAAGAGTCCTTGTAGTTCTGGGGTGGGGGTGGCTCAGTCGGTAGCGCCCCAGGCTCGTAATCTGTAGTTCCCAGGTTCGAGTCCCAGCTGGGCCAGCGGTGAGATTTATCTCCGCAAAGTTTCCCGCCCTGCCCACGGTCAGTAGGGGACATCGATGGGCTTGGAAAGGCCACCGTCCGTCGGATGGGACGTTAAGCCGTGGCCCCGTGTGCGATAGAGCCATACCCTGTGCACGTTAAAGAACACGCTGGATGGCCTTCACGGGAGGCTACCATCTGTCTCCCAACAGCTGTTCCAGTGGGTCCCCTCCCCCAACCTTCTCTGAGCCTTCGGGGTCCTTGTGGCCTGGCCATTTAGCCCATGGTGTGCAAAAAAGTGCCGCTCAGAGGTAAAACAAACCAATCCTTGTGGTTCTGCAATGGTGTAGGGTACATTCTCGTGGCATGGCTTGGGTGCATTCATTCCGTTAGAAGACATGATCGTTATTTGACAGTCCTGAGTGATCATCTTCATCCAAAGGTACAGCATTTCTTTAATGAAGAGAGAGCTGTCTTTCAGGATCACAACAATCCCATCCTCAGAGCACATATGGTCACCCAGTAGTTTGCAGAGCATGAGACTGAACCTTTTCTCATACCATGTCCACCGCAATCACCAGATATCAGCCAACTGGGAATCTATGGGAAATTCTTCAAATCTATGGAAAATCTATGGGAACGACGTCTCAGGCAACTCTTTCCAGCTCCATCGAACAACAGGAATTGATCACGTTCCTTGTGGACGAATGGTGTATTCCCCCTGACTGATTTTCAGACACTGGTAAATGCTATGTCACGACGTACACAATGTGTACTGACTCACCTGGCGGTGCAAAACAATATAAATGATTTTTTCATAGTTGTTTCCTTTTCTCTGTCCATTATCGGTATGTAATGGACATACCAGAACGTTCGACCTTAATGAGTGGCAAGTCATTTTTCAACAATGGTGAATTATGTGAATAGAGACATTAATGAATTATCTTTTGGCAAAGTATATAGAAGGAAAGGAATAAAACAACTGTCTCTAGGGTTTATTTCTGCAATATTAGTGATTAGTTTGGTGATATATACTTATATCCATAAATTAAGTAAAACTCAGAAAAATTATGATAAATAAAAATTACGAATGATTTTAATGAAATTTGATGGAAACATGAATTACAATGGTAGTTTCAGAATGGCATAAAATATTTTACACTAGAAACATTTTTCGTTAAAAAATAACACTTACAGGAACTTGTCCAAAAATGAGGTATCAGAATCCAATGGGCAAAGCTCTTTAATAAGAAATGTGGTCACCCCTTATAGCAATGCAGGCACGACAGCGATGTTCCATGCTGTGTATGACGTTGAATCAGATCAGTAGAGAGTAATGAAATTGTTCCTTTAAAGCAGTAATAAGTTTTGTTTCAGGTAGCGAGATGAGGGCAGCAACACGTCTCCCTAGAACATCCCACACATGCTCAATCGGGAGATCGAGATGGCCACTCCATGCGCATAATGGTCTCCTCTTGAAGGTATTGTTCCATTAGTCGAGCTCTGTGTGGACGAAAGTTATCGTCTTTTAAGATGAATATTTCATCTATTGCATCAGCATAAGGACGTACATAAGGATCTAGGATGTAATCTCTATACCTCTGAGCATTGAGGTTCCCAATCTTCAGCGCATAGAGGTCTGTGCATCCACCTAAGGAAATGCCACCCCAAACACACACGCTACCTCCTCCGTAACTGTCTCTTTGACGGATGTTACTGGGATGATAGCGGGTACCTCGTTCTCTCCTATCAAACAATGTCCGGAATCACTCTGCAAGCAATATCTGGACTCATCTGTGAAGAGTACGGACCTCCGCTGCTCTTCTGTCCAGTTAGTATGAATGCGTGTCCAATTCAACCGCTCTTTCCTGTGACGTGACATAAGGGGTATACATATTAGTAGCCTTCTAGCGTACAGACCGCTCTCATGAAGCCTTCTACGCACAGTAGAATCTGATACAACTTTCCCAGTGGCTGCTGCAAGAAAGGATCGTAGCTGAGAGGGAGTAGACGTCCTTCTCCTTCGTGCTGTTAATGACAGATATCGGTCTTGTACAGCTGTCGTAACTCTAGCCCTTTCTTAGCTAAAGCTGCGAGACGAGGAATACATGCTAAGAAATTGATTCCACAGTCTATGGACCACAGAAGGACTCACATTCAGCTATCGTGCAACTTCTGACTGACTTTGGCCTGCTTCAAGCCGGCCAATATGTCTCCGCCGCAGTTCATTTGGCAAATAATGTCTGGAGGTCATTCCTACAAAATGGCTATTTCGAATTTGTTTATTCACGTTTACAACACAAAATAACGATCCATTCCAAAAACACCCGTTTTTATCCCGCTATCCGATTGCACAAATTGACGTAACCTAGATTAATTTGCATACGATATGCTCACTCGGCATTACTCTACTGGTTATATGAACATGTTTGGAGAGTATCGCACAATTGTTTTGGTGAATCATCTCGTTTTTTTGCACTTTTTCTTAATTAAAACCAGTGTATATTAAATAACTTAGTTAACAATTTTGAAACCGAGCTACAACAAACGTCCGATTATTCGTGTTAATTAGGACCGATGAGCACGCGAAAAACTGGAAAAACATAACTGAAGCAAGTTAGGTTTACGAAAAATGTTTGTTTGTACAATTAACTAAAGGTATAGCAAATTATTAAAATAAAATATCAACTGTCAGTACATTTTGAAATTGTCTACCGTTTTGGTCTGCTTATTCCGTTTTTTTCCCCTTAGAAAAAAAAATTAAGTCAAAGAATATACATCAATCGAAAACTGGCTCGAATGTAGTAAAACATCATGCTTAATGCCATACTAGTCAAATACTAGTCCATTAAGCCATACTAGTCCATTAAGTCAAAGAATATGCATCAATCGATAATTTATTTCTAGTTCATTTAGCCATACTAGTCCATTAAGTTAAAGAATATGCATCAATCGAAATTCATTTCGTTTCGTTCAAAAACGTGTATATATACCTGGAGGAAGATAAAAGTTTCTCACGAATTTCAGGTTTGAAGTATGTATCACTCTCGCTGTTACGATCATTTCTGAAATGCTTGTTTTCCATTTTAATATTAGTGCAGAAAACGTTTGATTGTTTTATGTTATTTAATGTAAATTAATTTTTCAGTCGATTTTTTTCCAGGGGGCGTGGAGCAACTACCCTGTCGGCATCCATGCTCTCAGTAAAATGTTCATATGTTATCTAGAATACTTATAAGGATGTTAAAACCTTAACAAAGACAACACAAAAGCATTACTGTTCCATCCTAGGCTCGAATCCAGATACTTTTACACTACAATCAAGCACGATAGCACTCGACCATCAGTACTTACAAACAATGTATTTAAAGTCATGCTCGAGTGAAACAACACATTTTATCAATATGAGTGAACAACATATAGTTGTTTGGGTTGTTTTACCTCTGAGCAGCACCTTTTTGCACACCATGGGCTAAATGGCCAGGTCACATGGACCCCGAAGGCTCAGAGAAGGTTGGGGGAGGAGACCCACTGGAACAGCTGTTGGGAGACAGATGGTAGCCTCCCGTCAAGACCATCCAGCGTGTTCTTTAACGTGCACAGGGTATGGCTCTCCCGCACACGGAGCCACGGCTTAACGTCCCATCCGACGGACGGCGGCCTTTCCAAGCCCATCGGTGTCCCCTACTGACCGTGGGTAGGGCGGGAAATTTTGCGGAGATAAATCTCAACGCTGACCCAGCTGGGACTCGAACCTGGGAACTACAGATTACGAGCCTGGCGCGCTACCGACTGAGCCACCCCCGCCCCACACACAACATATAGTGAAACAGCACATTTAATAGTAGACAAAATCAGAGAGAATTTTTCAGCAAACCGTGAACTCATGAAAGGTTCGCTGAAAAAAACTGAGTTTTCCTTTGAGTGGGATACGAAAACACGACCTCCTGATCACATGCTAGGACATTGTAACAGCATGATATAAGGAAGTAGTGGGTTCGTTTCACGCTCGAAGCGAAACTCAATTTCTTTTCAGCTAACCATTCATCAACCTATTTAATCTGCACTGGAGTAAAATAACACATTGAGTCATACTCGACTAAACCAGCATTTAATCATACTTGAGTAAATTGCATGCTTAATGCCATAGTAGTAAAACAGCAGATTAATTGTCATACTAATAAAACAGCATCTTAATGCCATCCTGGTAAAACAGCAGATTTATTGTCATAATAGTAAAACAGCATGCTTAATGCCATATTATTAAAACAGCAAATTTAAAGTCAGATTAGTAAAACAACATATCTAATGCCATACTAGTAAAACATCATGCTTAATGCCATGCTAGAAAACAGCAGATTTATTGTCTTACTAGTAAAACAACATATTTAATGCCACAGTAATAAAACAACATATTTAATGCCATAGTAATAAAACAGCAGATTTAATGCCATAGTAGTAAAACAGCAGATTTAATGCCTTACTAATAAAACAACAGATTTAATGTCATAATAGTAAAACAGAAAATTTATTGCCATACTAGTAAAACATCATGCTTAATGTCATACTAGTAAAGCATCATGCTTAATGTCATACTAGTAAAACATCATACTTAATGTCATACTAGTAAAACATCATGCTTAATGCCATACTAGTAAAACAGCAGATTTAAAGTCAGACTAGTAAATCAACATATTTAAAGTCATGCTAATAAAACAACATATTTAATGCCATAGTAGTAAAACAGCAGATTTAATGTCATATTAATAAAACAACAGATTTAATGCCATAGTAGTAAAACAGAAAATTTAATACGATACTAGTAAAACAATAGATTTAATGCCATACTTGGGTAAAACAGCACATTTAATCAATGCTTGAGTAAAACATTACATTCAATCGCATACTTGCTTATATTACGCTAAAGTTTTATTCCAAATTATATAATTAAATTGGGACGAAGAAAATTTAAAAATAAATGAACAGAGTTGAAGTTTTGACCTCTAATTCGACGTTTTGTGAGAGAGATGGCAAAGTAAGCTATTTTCACTCTTGGAAGAATAACTCTTGAGGTTCTTCATTCACTTGAGTGCATCCTAATATTCAACATGTCTGTCTTGAATGGGAAAAATTATTTTTCGAAATTAGTTGTTGGAAAAAAAGTGGGAGAAGCTCGTTACAGGTCAGCGCTTGCTTTTTTTAAAGTAGGAGTTTTTTAACACAAAGGTATACTTTGTCTTAAAACAAAAAGGGAAAACAAACAACGGAAGCTAAAACAAATGAATGATATTTTCAAAGCCTACTTGCCCAAATAATTGTACAGGCTTCAGCAATGTTTTCAGTGAGCCCCTTTTCAAAATACATAAGATATTTAATGTTTCAGGCTTTATTCCAATGAAGTGTAGGAAACAACAAAATTGAGGAGCTAAAAATAAGTGAATCATATTATCGAATCCTATTGTTCAACCAGTTAAATAAATCTAACTTATATTTCGAAAAACTGAACAACTATCACGAGTGGAGAGTTTACATGAAACTAACAAATCGACAATGAGACTCGCATCACATCTTCAAAACAAAAGAATGAAAAGGTTAAGTGTTACCATTACACAGTTAACAGATGTGACATTACCTCAACTTGTATATATCGTTATCAGAAGGTTTACAGTTCTAACGCACAGGAATTACTGTGAAAGGTTGGATTATTTTGAGCAGCATTTTTTTCCTTACAATAGACTAAGTGGACAGGTCACATAAACGCCAAAGACTCAGATAATGTTGGGAAAAGGGTTTGGGTTGTTATACCTCTGAGCGGCACTTTTTTGCACACAATGGGCTAAATGGCCAGGTCACATGGACCCCGAAGGCTCAGAGAAGGTTGGGGGAGGAGACCCACTGGAACAGCTGTTGGGAGACAGATGGTAGCCTCCCGTCAAGACCATCCAGCGTGTTCTTTAACGTGCACAGGGTATGGCTCTCCCGCACACGGAGCCACGGCTTAACGTCCCATCCGACGGACGGCGGCCTTTCCAAGCCCATCGGTGTCCCCTACTGACCGTGGGGCGGGAAATTTTGCGGAGATAAATCTCAACGCTGACCCAGCTGGGACTCGAACCTGGGAACTACAGATTACGAGCCTGGCGCGCTACCGACTGAGCCACCCCCGCCCCACACACAACATATAATGAAACAGCACATTTAATAGTAGACAAAATCAGAGAGAATTTTTCAGCAAACCGTGAACTCATGAAAGGTTCGCTGAAAAAAACTGAGTTTTCCTTTGAGTGGGATACGAAAACACGACCTCCTGATCACATGCTAGGACATTGTAACAGCATGATATAAGGAAGTAGTGGGTTCGTTTCACGCTCGAAGCGAAACTCAATTTCTTTTCAGCTAACCATTCATCAACCTATTTAATCTGCACTGGAGTAAAATAACACATTGAGTCATACTCGACTAAACCAGCATTTAATCATACTTGAGTAAATTGCATGCTTAATGCCATAGTAGTAAAACAGCAGATTAATTGTCATACTAATAAAACAGCATCTTAATGCCATCCTGGTAAAACAGCAGATTTATTGTCATAATAGTAAAACAGCATGCTTAATGCCATATTAGTAAAACAGCAAATTTAAAGTCAGATTAGTAAAACAACATATCTAATGCCATACTAGTAAAACATCATGCTTAATGCCATGCTAGAAAACAGCAGATTTATTGTCTTACTAGTAAAACAACATATTCAATGCCATAGTAATAAAACAACATATTTAATGCCATAGTAATAAAACAGCAGATTTAATGCCATAGTAGTAAAACAGTAGATTTAATGCCATAGTAGTAAAACAGCATATTTAATGCCTTACTAATAAAACATCATGCTTAATGTCATAATAGTAAAACAGAAGATTTATTGTCATACTAGTAAAACATCATGCTTAATGTCATACTAGTAAAATATCATGCTTAATGTCATACTAGTAAAACATCATGCTTAATGTCATACTAGTAAAACATCATGCTTAATGTCATACTAGTAAAACAGCAGATTTAAAGTCAGACTAGTAAAGCAACATATTTAATGCCATGCTAATAAAACAACATATTTAATGCCATAGTAGTAAAACAGCAGATTTAATGTCATATTAATAAAACAACAGATTTAATGCCATAGTAGTAAAACAGAAAATTTAAGGCGATACTAGTAAAACAATAGATTTAATGCCATTCTTGAGTAAAACAGCACATTTAATCTATACTCGAGTAAAACATTACATTAAATCGCATACTTGCTTATATTACGCTAAAGTTTTATTCCAAATTATATAATTAAATTGGAACGAAGAAAATTTAAAAATAAATGAACAGAGTTGAAGTTTTGACCTCTAATTCGACGTTTTGTAAGAGAGATGGCAAAGCAAGCTATTTTCACTCTTGAAAGAATAACTCTTGAGGTTCTTCATTCACTTGAGTGCATCCTAATATTCAACATGTCTGTCTTGAATGGGAAAAATTATTTTTCGAAATTAGTTGTTGGAAAAAAAGTGGGAGAAGCTCGTTACAGGTCAGCGCTTGCTTTTTTTTAAAGTAGGAAATTTTTTAACACAAAGGTATACTTTGTCTTGAAACAAAAAGGGAAAACAAACAACGGAAGCTAAAACAAATGAATGATATTTTCAAAGCCTACTTGCCCAAACAATTGTACAGGCTTCTGCAAAGTTTTCAGTGAGCCCCTTTTCAAAATACATAAGATATTTAATGTTTCAGGCTTTATTCCAATGAAGTGTAGGAAACAACAAAATTGAGGAGCTAAAAATAAGTGAATCATATTATCGAATCCTATTGTTCAACCAGTTAAATAAATCTAACTTATATTTCGAAAAACTGAACAACTATCACGAGTGGAGAGTTTACATGAAACTAACAAATCGACAATGAGACTCGCATCACATCTTCAAAACAAAAGAGTGAAAAGGTTAAGTGTTACCATTACACAGTTAACAGATGTGACATTACCTCAACTTGTATATATCGTTATCAGAAGGTTTACAATTCTAACGCACAGGAATTACTGTGAAAGGTTGGATTATTTTGAGCAGCATTTTTTTCCTTACAATAGACTAAGTGGACAGGTCACATAAACGCCAAAGACTCAGATAATGTTGGGAAAAGGGTTTGGGTTGTTATACCTCTGAGCGGCACTTTTTTGCACACAATGGGCTAAATGGCCAGGTCACATGGACCCCGAAGGCTCAGAGAAGGTTGGGGGAGGGGACCCACTGGAACAGCTGTTGGGAGACAGATGGTAGCCTCTCGTCAAGGCCATCCAACGTGTTCTTTAACGTGCACAGGGTATGGCTCTCCCACACACGGGACCATGGCTTAACGTACCATCCGACGGACGGCGGCCTTTCCAAGCCCATCGGTGTCCCCTACTGACCGTGAGCAGGGCGGGGAATTTTGCGGAGATAAATCTCAACGCTGACCCAGCTGGGACTCGAATCTGGGAACTACAGATTACGAGACTGGCGCGCTACCGACTGAGCCACCTCCGCCCCATGGGAAAAGGGGACCCACCGGACAAGTATTAGAAGACAAATAGATGTCTCCCATTAAGACCACTCAGCATGTTCTTTAACGTGCACAGAGTATATGGCTCTCACCGGTACAGAGCCACGGCTTTACATCCCATCCGACGGATGTCAACCTTTCCAAGCCCATCGTATCCCTCTCCGACTGAGGACAGGGTGTGGGTTTAGCGAAGATAAATCTCGGCACTGAGCCCAGGGGAGACCCGTGATTTGGCACTGAAAATTACGAGCCCGGCAAGCTACCGATTATGCCAACTCCGCCCCATTCAATAATGTTGGGATGTTTTACCTCTGAGAGGCACATTTTTTTGCACACAATGAACAAAATGACCAGGTCACAAAGATCTTGAGGGCTCAGAGAAGGTTGAAACTGGTAGCTGTTGGGAGACAGATGATAGCCTCCAGTCAAAAACATCCAGCGAGTTCTTAACGTGAATAAGGTACCGCTCTCCCGCACACAGAGGCACGGCTTAACATCACATCCGACAATGTCATTCCAAGCCGATAGGTGTCCTCTACTGATCGAGGGCAAGGCGAGAAAATTTGAGGAGATAAATATCAACCCTGGCCCAAGCAGGATTCGAACCTGTGAACTGCAGATTAAGAACCTGGCGCGCTGTCGACTATCGAGGGCAGGGCGAGAAATTTTGAGGAGATTAATATCAACGCTGGCCCAAGCAGGACTCGAACCTGTGAACTGCAGATTAAGAACCTGGTGCGCTATACCCATTAAAGTTAGTAATTTCAAATACAATATAAAAGAGACATCTATCCACACACATACACACACACACACCAAAAAAAAACAACTCACAATGTTACATCACCTCAAAAGAAAAGCGAAATACTCAGATGTATATTTATAGGGGAGTGAATTTCCAGAAATATATCTTTCGTTTAGCAACAGAGAGAAATCGGAGTTGATCCTTTGAAATATGATCACCAAGCCTTAAGCCGTCGGGAATAGCAGTTTGAAAGCGACCTGCCCCATCACTTAAAATGCTTGACATTAACAGGGGCTTCGTGTCATGAGAACGACCACAACTGCTTTACTGTCAGGGAAAGGTCTATTGCTCTATTTTAACTTCAACTTTGGGCAACACTGGGAAAAAAGCGAATGGACAATGCATGTTGCACTTAGGTTACAAGAAATCCCTCCTGAGAGAAGAACTCTTCTTTAGAGTCATGTATTTATAATACCAAAATTTATTTCGCTGGGGGAATTTCTCTCCAACTGATTCTCTGAAGTAAAGGAAGAAGTCCTACTTTCAGAAACAGTTATTCTGTAGAAAACAATGCGGTATTTTGTAGGACAGGAGAGAGGATTTTTCAGAATCAAATTGTATCTATTAAAGGGAGTATAAAAGTTATTTTTTAAGACCAATGTTTTTATGGAATTTGTAGAAATGCCACGAAATATTTCTGATTAAAATGAAATTTTTCCCAACTAAGGAAAACAAACAGAAATTTAAGATATTCGGAAAAATTGACCTCTTGCTTGTTTGGAATGCGAACCTTTTATCAATATATATCTTGTTAGGTGCTGTTGCAACTCAGCTTGATAATCAAGAAAGATCAGCTTGATAATCTGCTTCTTTAATCAAGAAACTTACCTAGATACTCTAACTTACTGGGCAAACTGCCCTTCTCACTGTGGGTGTCATGTTCTGCTCACTGGATGTGTCACATCTCTACTCATTGGATGTGTCACATATTCTACTCCCTGTTTCTGTCACATGCTCTACCTTCTGGTTGTGTCACATGTCTAATCACTAGTCATGTCACATGCTCTGCTCACTAGACCTGTCGCATATTCTACTCCCTGTTTGTCCCATGCTCTAATCACTGGATGTGTCACATGTCTACCCTTTAGGCATGCTCTACACTGAAGGTGTCACATGTCTACTCAATGATGTGTCACATGCTCTGTTCACTGGTTGTGTCACATATCAACTTAGTAGGCATGTCACCTATCTACTCACTAGGCATGTCTCATGCTCTACTCACTGGGTGTGTCACATGCTTTGATTACTGGGAGTAGCACATGCTGTCACATATCTGTCACATGCTCTAGCCTCTGGTTGTGTCATATGTCTAATCATCACCGGGTGTGTCAACTGCTCTACTCACTAGGTGTGTCAACTGCTCTACTCACTAGGTGTGTCAACTGCTCTACTCACTAGGTGTGTCAACTGCTCTACTCACTAGGTGTGTCACATTCTCTACTCACAGGGCATGTCACTTTCTACTCACAGGGCATGTCACTTTCTACTCACTGGGCATGTCACGTACTCGAATCACCAGGCCCGGATTTATACCTCATTCGCCCCTAAATAAATGAAGAAGGATTGCGCTCTTACGCACAGTTGCTTTAGAAACAATACTTGTTTATTATTTGCACAGTTTTGGGAGCTGAAACATTTAACAGTAGTGCTGCTAAACGTAAGATTTTACCTCAAAATTATAACACTTCCCTTAATAAATATAAGTTTTAGAAGTTTGTGAAATGGTTTTTCAGTTGCCATCAATTTTTAAAGAATGTTTACGAGGAGTGTGACAGCAACATCTGCTGTCCAGTATTTCAGCTTCACTTTAAATATTAAACAAATATTGTTCAAACTTGAGATTTGGAAAATTTTGATTGAGATCTATAGGTTGTGCAACATCTATAATCTCACATTTTTTTCTGTAAAATAACATTTTTTTTTTAATTTGAGGAGTTTTGAATATGGTTTTATATACACATAACATGGAAGTATCCCAATGTATTTGGCAATATAGTGTATCTTTATATTTCTATTACCTAAAAGTTGACTTTTAAGTATTAGGAGAGAATTCTTTGAATAGAGGGTAATCGCTGTTTACATCAAGCATTTGCTACTGGGTTGGGTTGTTTTACCTCTGAGCGGCACTTTTTTGCACACCATGGGCTAAATGGCCAGGTCACAGGGACCCTGAAGGCTCAGAGAAGGTTGGGGGAGGGGACCCACCTGAACAGCTGTTGGGAGACAGATGGTAGCCTCCCGTCAAGGCCATCCAGCGTGTTCTTTAACGTGCACAGGGTATGTCTCTCCCGCACAAGGGACCACGGCTTAACGTCCCATCCGACGGACAGCGGCCTTTCCAAGCCCATCGGTGTCCCCTACTGACCGTGGACAGGGCGGGGAATTTTGCGGAGATAAATCTCAACGCTAACCCAGCTGGGACTCGAACCTGGGAACTGCAGATTACGAGCCTGGCGCGCTACCGACTGAGCCACCCCGCCCCAAAGAAATTTATCTCATACTCTTACCAATCTTGTTTAATGTTCAGTTAGCCAGAAAAGTCTTTCAGTTTTTGCTACTGGAAAGCCTAAGGAACACCTAAGAAATGAAAACCTAAGAAAGGAACACCTAAGGAATGAAAAAGCATAATTTTGTTGTTTGTTGTAACACCTAAATATTGGCGTCCCTTTTATGTTGGCGTCTCTATGTCACATTGTCTACTGGATGTGTCGTTAGATATGAATATTGGGAATGTGACGTGCTCTACTTCCGAGGTGTGCCATGAGATCTAATTCTCCGGGTGGCACATTCACTGTATGTCTCATACGATCTGATTATTCAGGGTGCACCATTCTCTGATTTACTGAGAGTTTCACATTCTCTGATTACTGAGAATTTCAGATTCTCTGACTACAGTTTCACTTGCTCCAGCTCATTAGGCTTGTCATGCACATTATGCATGCTTTGTCACTGGTGGGTCACATTTATTATGCTCTACCTTAGTAACTTTCTCTAGCTCACTGGGTGTGTCATGCACATGAGCAGATTATGTACATTAGTACACTGGATTGCCATTGAATTAGAGATAGCAACCTAGTAATGTGTTGAATCCAAGTTCGCTGACAATTTCGGAGATCGAGTGTCCCATCCGTCGGGCACCTACTATCTGCCCTCTGCCAAATGCATCTAAATTCCGCGCCTTTCCCATTACGCTTCTCACATTGAATGCTTGTGGAAGCCAAAGCTGACAGCTATATATGACCAGAGTTTCAGGCCACGCATGCGCGCAAATGCGGGACTTGCGGTATTTAATTTGGATAATGTCTCCTACCCCTAATTCAATGGCACTTCAGTGTATTATGCATGCTTTGTCACTGGGTGGGCCACATTATGGTCTGGACTCCTAATATGCTATTGTTTGCACTACGCTAGACAAGCATTTAGCTTCAAAAGGATAGGCGACACACCATTTGTTTTCCTGCATACATACTCCGTTCATTCAGCCTCTTATACAGAGTATTTATGAAACTTTTGTTCCCGTGATCAATGAAACTGTTGCTTATTTGCCCGTGTGAGTACTGAAACTGCTATCCTGTGTTGTCCGTATGAGAAATGAAACTGTTATACTGTGTTGCCCCTCTGACTGCTGAAACTACATCCGGTGTTGTCTCTATAAGTACTAAAAATGCTGTCCCATGAGTACTGAAACTGTCGTTCTATGTTGTCACTATAAGTACTAAAACTGCATCCTGTGTTGTCCCAATAAATACTGAAAATGCATCCTGTGTTGTCCCTTAGAGTACTGAAATTATCATCCTGTGTTGACCCTGTGAGTACTGAAAATGTCTTCCTGTGTTGTCCCTGAGTACTGAAACTGTTTTCTTGTGTTGTCCCTCTGAGTACTGAAACTGTCATTGTGGATTGACCCTGCGAGTACTGAAACTGTCTTCCTGTGATGACCCTGCGAGTATTGAAACTGTTACCCTGTGTTGTCCCTGTGACTGCTGAAACTAAATCCCGTGTTGTCCTTATAAGTACTAAAACTGCATCTAGTATTGTCCCAATAAGTACTGAAACTGCATACTGTGTTGTCCCTATAAGTATTGAAACTGCTTCCTGTGTTGTCCCTATAAGTACCTATAAGTACTGAAACTGCATCCTCTGTTGTCCCTATAAAAACTAAAAATGTTGCCCCATTAGTACTGAAAGGGTTATCCTATTTTTTTAATTACTGAAGCTGCATCTTCTGTTGTCCCTATAAGTACTGAAACTGCATCCTCTGTTGTCCCTATAAGAACTAAAAATGTTGTCCCATTAGTACTGAAAGTGTTATCCTATGTTATTTTTGTAATTATTGAAACTGCATCCTGTGTTGTCCCTATAAGTACTGAAACTGCATCTTGTGTTTCCCCTATCATTTCTGAAAATGTTGACCTGTGAGTACTGAAGTCCTGTGTCCCTGTGAATACTGAAAGTGTCCTGTCTTGTCCCTGTGAGTACTGAACCTGTTTTCTTATGTTGTCCCTATGTTGCTCGTGATATAGTTGCCTAGCTTTCATTTCTATATGTTGCCTTGTAGTTAAAGACAGAGATCTGTCTTCTTGAGCAGTCGTGGTCCACAGATTACCATGTATGCGATTAACCCTCCTGGTTTCTTCAGATTGTCTCAAAAAAATCTTGAGAGAACATTTTCGGATACGAGGCCGTGAACACCTCTTTGCGGGATTGAACCGTTTATAGGATATCCTATAGTATCGTACCTGTAGCCATCCACGGTAAACTATCATCCATTCCACAGCTTTGTGACACGATAAAATCAAAATATTTCCCAAGTTAACTTTGGAAAATCAGCTCTCATTTATAGCAATCCTAATTTGCTATAAATGCGTAGTCATGCTCTCTTTTATAGCAATCCTAATTTGCATACTCGTAATATCGTCGGTTAAATGTGTGCAATTTCTTCTTCACCGTTGGAATATTTACATATCATCATCGTCTCTTCTATATTGTGAGACTATCCTTCAGTTTCGAGCACCGATGTATTATGAATGTAACAGCAATACGACACGTGCCCGTGAGGATTAAAAACTATGATTTAAACCAGAGGTTCCCAAACTTATTTGTCCTACCGTCCCCTTTTCAGAAAAAAAAAATACTCAGCGCCCCTCTGGAAATCTACCTTCTTTAAGCGAACAAACAGAAAGATACAGTAACAAATTTGCGTTCTTTTATGTATCTATATTTCTACCTACGTCCTACAACATAGTAAAGAAAGATGTTGCTGTAAATAAGACACCTTGAAGCTCGAAATTATAAAATTATTTATTAAAATCAACCATAGTAACATTCGCATTACACGCAGAAAATTAAGATAACGAAGGATAATTTTATCTGTTTATTTGGAAAATAAAGCAATCACTACGACTTTATGTTACACAACAGATGAAATATGTACGAACGGTTTTTCAAAATTTTCTCATCTTCCCTTCTTTCTTTATGCTTCCACCCCCCCCCCCCCCCAATTGCACCCGAGGCTACTACCGACACCCAGGATCGTTCCAGCGTCCCCCAGGGGGCTGTATCGCCCACTTTGGGAAACATTGATTTATACCATCAGCTCACAACACATTCTTGCTAGAACTGACTTTCAGAATATCTCAAAACCAAAGTTTAAACACTGATTGGAAGCAAATCTTCCTGTTGTAGCTCATGGGATATTAATAACTGTACATTATTTCTCTAAATTAAATAATCAGAATAAGTTCAATTGAAGAACTATTCAGTTATTATTTATGGGTTCGCTTGATTTTCTTCTCAATTAGAGTTTTCAAATAGAGCGTCATAGTGAGCCTTTGGAACGAATGAATATTCCCTAGTGACACTGGAAGCTGAAAATTTTCGACTACAATCTTCACACCATTAACATTCCATAAATATAAACTGGAAAGCTAATAAACTCAAAGCTGCTGAGAAAACCTCATGGCTGAAGAAGGTTTCAGAGACTGTTTTTCAAAAATTAAGATTTTAGTTTAAATGTACTTCATGTTACTTTTAAAGGCATATTCCAAGTACTAGTGGAACCTTGGCCTCAATTTCTAAAGCGTTTGGTTACATTTATTCTGTTTACGGCAACGGCTGTTTATATATTTTAAATCAATGTTACATACACTTTTATTATGGTCACTTACTTAATATTTCGTCGTATGTATCATGGTACACTTCCCAAATTTCAAAGTTTTCCATTCTCTGCACATAATTCTCGTTTAAAAAAAGTTTCGAAGTACTGCTAGGTCATCTCTCTCAGCTGGTGAACTGTGGCAGCTCTGTTTTGGGGTACAGTAACTCAAAGAAGTATCCGAACACTACAGTTGATTACAGAATTCAGAAAAAATATCTGGCAACGATTTTTTTTAGAAATTAGTGATCTGGCAACCTTCGTATTACACGAAGATTGCACGAAGGTTGCCAGATCACTAATTTCCAAAAAAATCGTTGCCAGATATATTTTCTGAATTCTGTAATTAACTGTAGTGTTCGGATACTTTTTTGAGCAACTGTACAGTTCTTCCAACCAACACCTGTCGCTGTCTATCAGAGTCTTTTTGCTCCCACATTTGACACGATTGACGGACATTTCTTTGACACCTTTCCTTTCTCCACACACTTGGGATGTTGTGCCCAGCGATTTTCCTCTGAGTCCCATCACCTCCGTTACAGATGCTTCTGCCCATCGCGAGGGGCGGGGGTGGCTCAGTCGGTAGCGCGCCAGGCTCGTAATCTAGTTCCCAGGTTCGAGTCCCAGCTGGGTCAGCGTTGAGATTTATCTCCGCAAAATTCCCCGCTCTGCCCACGGTCAGTAGGGGACAGTGATGGACTTGGAAAGGCCACCGTCAGTCGGATGGGACGTTAAGCCGTGGCCGCGTGTGCGGGAGAGTCATACCCTGTGCACGTTAAAGAACACGCTGGATGGCCTTGACGGGAGGCTACCATCTGTCTCCCAACAGCTGTTCCAGTGGGTCCCCTCCCCCAACCTTCTCTGAGCCTTCGGGGTCCATGTGACCTGGCCATTTAGCCCATGGTGTGCAAAAAAGTGCCGCTCAGAGGTAAAACAATCCAACAATCCAACCCATCGCGATCCAACGATGATCCCCTCCCGCTTTCATAGTAAGTCAGATCAGCCTTTTTACCCATGTCGCATTTTATTTTGCTTTCCACCATGCCTTTATAGTTTTTATAAAAAAACATGCATTTTTGAATGAATTTCACGATATTTAAAATAATCTTTGCATTGCAAAACGGATAATTAACCCATAACTTCATTCTTTAGACTTCTTTGCTATCCGTTCTATTTTATCACATTTCTTGCATTATAAAAAGTTATTTTTAAAAATGAACAAATTACCTCTCAAGTAGCTCCTGCCACAGAGGTCTGACAACGTGTCAGTATTATACAAGCCGGTGGACCAAATTATGACGTCACCATAAGTAGTCCTGTAATGTAAATAATTCTTATACATTTATTTCTGTTATTATTACCGGTGTACTTTTATACTAATCTTTTAATTAATATTTATTTAGAAGAAAAATTATTTGGATTGATTAGCAATTATCATACTGCTAATAAATACGAAAAAGTTTTATTCTAAATAAGGTATATTTATAAATAAGGGTTAGTATAAAAGTACGCCACTAATAATACTAGAAATAATTGTATAACGTTACAGGGCTACTTACATTGACGTCATAGCCTGGTCCACAGGCCTTCTGTTGTAGTAAGAGTTGAATAAACCCACCGCAGGGGCGGGGATGGCTCAGTTGGCAGCCCTCCAGGCTCGTAATCTGTAGTTCACAGGTTCGAGTCCCAGCTAGGTCAGCGTTGAGATTTATCTCCGCAAAATTCCCCCGCCCTGCTCACGGTCAGTAGGGCACACCGATGGGCTTGGAAAGGCCGCCGTCCGTCGGATGGGACGTTAAGCCGTGGCCCCGTGTACGGGAAAGCCATACCCTGTGCACGTTAAAGAACACGCTGGATGGCCTTGACGGGAGGCTAACATCTGTCTCCCAACAGCTGTTCCAGTGGGTCCCCTCCCCCAACCTTCTCTGAGCCTTCGGGGTCCATGTGACCTGGCCATTTAGCCCATGGTGTGCAAAAAAGTGCCGTTCAGAGGTAAAACAACCCAAACAACAACCCACCGCAAGTGTCCGAAATCTCTAGGGACGTTGCTGTCGATAACCTTATGACTGGCATCAATGAGGCGTGCCCGGATCATGCCTTGTCGACGGCTCGAAGTGTCACATGTTTTGGACCACTTTTGATAGGTACTAACTACTGCATAGTGTGAGCAGTCTACCAGCGTCGCTGTTTCGGAGATGCTCTTACCAAGGCGTCTTGCCATAACGATCTAGCCTTTGTCGAAATCAAATAAATCCTTTGCTTTTCCCATGTTGAGACGAAATGAAATACTGCCTGCGAGAGCTCCGACCTAGTTATTATATATATCATTTTCGACCTTGGCACGGAACACTGATTGGCTGCACGCGCGCTTCTTTGCATAACGCAAAGGTGGTTTTAATGCATTGGCTGATCGATGTATATCCCTTTAGTATAATTCCCACCAAAAGCTTATTTATCAACAACATAAATTAAGAAAACAACAACCTCAAGCAACTATTTGCCACAGAAGTCTTACAGAAGCCTGTTAGTTCAATACGCCATAGAGAAGATATGTGAGATAGGTGAGACCTCAATAGAAGAACAACACAGGAGTTACCCGGAAAATTTCCATGCTTTATCTGAGCTCGAAGTCCGGTCTCTTGGATCAGTAGCCAAACACTTTAACCCTGCTCTCACGGTACCGCCGAGGTATTGATTTTCAACTTGACTTTGTAATTGGCATAACAAGATAATTCTCCATTTTTTGCGAGGCGGGGGTGGCTGTGTCGGTAGCGCACCAGGCTCGTAATCTGTAGCTCCCAGGTTCAAATCCCAGCTGGGTCAGCGTTGAGATTTATCTCCGCAAAATTCCCCGCCCTGCCCACGGTCAGTAAGGGACACCGATGGGCTTGGAAAGGCCGCCGTCCGTCGGATGGAACGTTACGCCGTGGCCCCGTATGCGGGAGAGAGCCATACCCTGTGCACGTTAAAGAACACGCTGGATGGCCTTGACAAGAGGCTACCATATGTCTCCCAACAGCTGTTCCAGTGGGTCCCCTCCCCCAACCTTTTCTGAGCTTTCGGGGTCCTTGTGACCTGGCCATTTAGCCCACGGTGTACAAAAAAGTGCCGCTCAGAGATAAAACAATCCAACCCAACTCCATTTTTTGCTAAGGCACTGTAAATTAATTCAGCTGAAAAATATCTCTTGATCCCATCAAGATCAATTCGAATTATTTTTCTTCTTAAATTATACAGGTAGCACTATCTCCAAGCATTTAAAATAATATATAAAAATAAATTAACCTTTAAGAAGATACTTATTACAAAGGTACGACAAGAGTCTGTCAGTTTCACAAGCCATAGAGACGAATATCTGAGGAAAGAATGACCTCAGCAGGCAGACAATACAGAAACATCGAATCTTATCAGGGCTCGAACCCAGACTCCTTTGATCAGTAGCTAAGTGCGCAAACCATTTGACCACACTAAATTAAAAATGCAAGACCTTTACATAACATTTTCAAGTTTACAGTATAGAGACGACGACCTTTGCTCTAAATCGACCGAGCTCGATTTGGAATAAAAATTTCACTGATACATCACGAGACATAAAATGCAGAAATGTGGATCTCTAATAACCTGTTTCATATTTATATTATGAATTAAAATCATTTTATGAAAAACTGAAATGTTACTGCTTTTTGGAACGTAAAAATTTAGAAATACTTGTAGAAAATGAATGTTTGTGGATAAACATCATTAAAAGGACAAATAGCCATTTATTTATTAAAATAAATAGAGAATATGATTTAAAAAAATCAAAAGATGCATGGTACTTATTTTAAATCACTAAAGGCTATTTAAAAGGCTGAAATTATAATAATTTTTTTGTTCATTTTTTTACAATTGCAAGAAATATTTGAAATTTAAATTATTTTGAGTCTGAGTCCGAAGTCGTCTGTGTTCTTTTGAGTCCGACAAAGCCCGAACCCGAATTTTTTTCAATTGAATTATTCAATAATAAATGAAATTATATTTTTTATTTTTTACTCTATAAAAGTAAAGAGAAATCAGAGATCAATTATAAACAGAATGATTATATTGCTGTAGATGCCATTGCAAAAATTCTCACTAGCAGTTGTGCATGAAACAATTACGGAAAGAGCTTGGAATAATTTAAGATGCAGAAAAATGCATGTGACCTAACTCTAATGATTAAAACAAAGAGTCATTGATTAGTAGAGTTCTGATTACCTCCCTAATCTAAAGTTTTCTCAGCTATCATAAATGTGATTCAGATTTGATGAGATGGTGCCTTCTGGCTTGACAGAATAATAGCGAATCAATTTAAAATACCAACATTAAATTCTCAAAGCGCATTATACATTAAAGTTTTATTAGAGTTTTCCCCAAATTATTAAAATATTCAATTGTACTAACAGTGAGTTTAACAGAATTTAACCTCCAAATTCCCTCTGCTATTATTAGTTTCCTCCCTCAGGTCAAACATTCCGAAGACAATTAAAATTTATTTGCTAGCGCATCGACTTAACGTTCTACAACAGAGACGATGAACTAATTCGCCTTCTGGGAAAAACCTAGAGATAATACTTCTCATCTCAGAAAACATATCCTGATGTTTTCATAACATATTGACGTAAGTTTTATGCGTTCATGTTTAGTTTCTGCTGTTTTATACTGAATTTCTACGAGAGTTAAAACGGCAAAAATTTCCTGGTTGAAAAGGTGCCATTTATATATCAGCTAGCTCAGATTTGTAGGTCGAATTTGAGCCACAAAAATTTACAAAAAAATTAGTCGCTCTTATGGCTCAGATCACGTTTTATAAAGGAATGGGTAGTTAAAAGTTTTAGATCGCGGTTAAGAATAGTCTAAAGTCAAAGTTAGAACGAGAGTGGCACAAAGTTTTATACTCCCAATGTTTAGTTTCTGTTGGTTTTATATTGAATTTCAACGGGCTTTAAAAACCGCAAAAAATTTCTGGTTGAAAAGGAGCCTCTCTTAATGTGAATGAAGAGCTACATTTGAAGTCCGCAACTTCGAAAATAAGTTTTTTATGAGAAAAAAATGTCACTGGAGCTAAATTAAAGATCTCAATCGAATTTCTTTAAATATTTTTTGCAATATTCCTTTAATGGTTACAGAGTTATGGAAGCTGTAACATTTAATTGTAGTATCAGCTGGGTAAGCGTTGAGATTAATCTCCGCAAAATTCCCGGTCTTGCCCACGGTCAGTAAGGGACATCGATGGGATTGGAAAAGCCGCTATCCGTTGGATGGGACGTTAAGCCGTGGCCATGTGTGCGGGAGAGTCATCCCTGTTTACGTTAACGAGCACACTGGATGGCCTTGACGGGAGGTTACCATCTGTTTCCCAAGAGCTATTACAATGATGGGTCTCCTCCCCCAACCTTCTCTGAGCCTTCGGGGTCCTTGTGACCTGACCAATTATTCCATTGTGTGCAAAAAAGTGTCGCTCAGAGGTAAGGCAAACTAAACCAAAACCAAACATTTAATTGTAACTTTTAAAATTCCCCAACATTCACTTCAAAAGTTAAAACAGAACTGTTATAGCAAATTGTTCATTAAAATAGATGCCATATTTGAAGTTTGCGTAACGATATTTTAGATTTTCGTTGATTTGAGAGGAAAAATTGTTTAGGAATAGTGTGATCAAACATCTGTTGTTAAATATGCCAGCTTCAATAATCTTTAAATAATAACTCCTTAAATATTAAGCAAATATTCTCGAAAATCAACATCGTAGCGCAGTGTGAAGGAGAGACGTACCCTGAGCACGTTAAATAAAATGTTGAATGGTCCTAATGGGAAGCTACCATCTGTCTCCTAACAGAAGGTGACGTAGGTCCCCTCCCCAACCTTCTCTGAACTGTAGAATTCTTGTGAACTGACAATTTAATTCATAGTGCGAAATAAAAATTGTCGCTCAGAAACAAAACGATTCAACCCACTGATCTATTCGCCGATGTGTAATTATGCGTGGGGGTAACATGAATCAAACTAAAGCTCTCTTTCCCTAAAAAAAGATGATGATGAAGTAATGAGAAATGAAGCGTAGATTAAAACAAAAACCCATCTCCTCATACTCGGGGGGCGGGGGGGGGGGGGGGGGGGGCTCAGTCGGTAGCGCGCCAGGCTCGTAATCTGTAGCTCCCAGGTTCGAGTCCCAGCTGGGTCAGCGTTGAGATTTATCTCCGTAAAATTCCCCGCCCTGCCCACGGTCAGTAGGGAACACCGATGGGCTTGGAAAGGCCGCCGTCCGTCGGATGCGACGTTAAGCCGTGGCCCCGTGTGTGGGAGAGCCATACCCTGTGCACGTTAAAGAACACTCTGGATGGCCTTGACGGGAGGCTGCCATCTGTTTCCTAACAGCTGTTCCAGTAGGTCCCCTCCCCCAACCTTCTCTGAGCCTTCGGGGTCCATGTGACCTGGCCATTTAGCCTATGGTGTGCAAAACAGTGCCGCTCAGAGGTAAAACAACCCAACCCTCATACTCGGGCTAAAAAGTAAGAAAGTAAACTATGCCAATGATGAAATTGTTATTGAATTCATATTAACTTCAAGGAAAGAAAAGTGACCTGATTTTTTTTTTTCATTGGGAAGAGAAACCGATTTTGGCGCCCTCTTCTTCTTTTAAGTTAACATGAACGTAGTAAGTGATTTCATCAGTCGCATGTTTAGTTGTTTTTTTTGTGTGGTGGTGGTGGTGGTGGGGGGGGGGGGCTCAGACTGTAGCGCACCAGGCTCGTAATCTTCAGTTCCCAGGTTCGAGTTCCATCTGGGCCATATTTGATATTTATCTCCGCAAAACTCCCCGCCTTGCCCTCGGTCAATAGGGGACACCGATTATCTTAGAAAGTTCCGCCGTCCGTCGGATGGGACCCCAAGCCGTGCTCCGTGTGCTGTGCACGTTAAAGAACATGCTGGAAGGATTTGACGGGAGGCCCAACTCACCTCAACCTTCTCTGAGCCTTCGTGGTCTTTGTGACCTAGTCATTTAACTTATTGTGTGCAAAAAAAGGGCCACTCAGAGGTAAAACAACCCAATCCAACTCTTTTTTTTACTTATCATTATCATAAAATGAAGTAATCCATCGACGTTTTTTCAATGTCAGGCAGTTTATGAATGATTATCGTAAAACAAGGTAATATATTGTTAAATACTCCAGCTTTCATAATTCCTTAAGTACTGAACGAATACTGTTGAAAATCGTAATTAAAATAGATGCGATTATGATCTTTAATTTATCTTCTGTCATATTTTTCCATCAAATGCATATTTTATAAATGATAGAGCTTTGAAAATTTATGTTCCCATTGACACACCATGGACATTCTTCCTTTTTGTTTCGTCCGGCAGTATACACTGAAATGTAAATCTTTTGCCGCAGTGTTGGGCTTCTATAGGAAATTAGATTTGTGTTCGGCAGTCTATTGCAGTGAGATTAGTATTCCGTATCATTTTTTTTCTTGCATTGCTTTCGATGCATGTCTCAGCATCGAAAGCAATGCAAAGTAGCAAAAGATAACGAAATCAGTCTGTCGTTTTTGTTATCTCTTGCTACTTTGAGAGCAAAAGATTCCTGAATGACCTTAATAAATTATCGATGTTTCTTCAGTTGAAAATCAAATTTGGAGGAAAAATTGTCTTGAGCCGGGTGGGATATGAACTCGCGACCTCCTGATAGCATTTTTTCGTTTAAATTTGATATCGATGTTAAGATTGATTGCTTACCGTCCAATAGAAAAAAAAAATCAAGAAATTTATTAAGTAATCTTTTGGTTCGGATGTTTTACCTGTGAGCGACACTTTTTTTGCACACAATAAGCTAAATACCAGGTCACAATGACCCCATGGGTTAACAGAAGTTTAGGGGAAGGGAACACACTGGACAGCTGTTAAGAGATATATGGTAGCCTTACTTTAACGTGCACTGGCTGTGGTTCTCCCGCACATGGATCTACGGCTTGGATTGTTTTACCTCTGAGCGGCACTTTTTTGCACACCATGGACTAAATGGCCAGGTCACATGGACCCCAAAGGCTCAGAGAAGGTTGGGGGAGGGGACCCACTGGAACAGCTGTTGGGAGACAGATGTTAGCCTCCCGTCAAGGCCATCCAGCGTGTTCTTTAACGTGCACAGAGTATGGCTCTCCCGCAGACGGGGCCGCGGCGTAACGTCCCATCCGACGGACGGCGGCCTTTCCAAGTCCATCGTTGTCCCCTACTGACCGTGGGCAGGGCGGGGAATCTTTCGGAGATAAATCTCAACGCTGACCCAGCTGGGACTCGAACCTGGGAGCTACAGATTACGAGCCTGGCGCGCTACCGATTGAGCCACCCCCGCTCCTAGGATCCACGGCTTAACATCTGCTTTAACGGACGACGGCCTTTCCAAGTCCATCGGTATCCCCTACTGACCAAGAGTAGGGTGGGGGTTAGCGGGGATAAATCTCAACATTGACAGAGATGGGACTCAAACCTAGGTACAGCAGACTATGAGCCTGGTGAGATGAGCCACCACCGTCCCATTAAGTAATCGAATTAGTATATTCGTAGCATACATTGCCATCTACTTCAGGATGCTGTTTGTAAGCAGAGAAGACATTGCCTTCAAGTGACAAAGATATTCGAAATGTGTATCACAGGTAGAAGAAATTCTTATCTTCAAATAGAGAGAATCTTGACCGAAGGCAAGTAGCTCAGTGGTCACAGCGCCTGACTTGTTATCTTTTTTTTATTGCTAATTATAATCATTTTATGCAAAATTAAAATATTAATATGCTGTCTGGAATGAAAAAGTTTAGAAATTCTGTAGTATTTTGTAAATTTCAGGATAACATCAAAAGAATAAAATATAAATATAAATATAAAAGCAAAGAGACATTCATTTATTAAATATAGAGAATGCGTTAAAAAAAAAACACTGCTCAAGAAAATTTTGCCTCTAAATTTGATACTTATGGTATGTTTGATTTCATATCTTCCATTCTGAAGGATCGTTCAGAAATTCCCAGATTCGAGTTCCACTGTGTCAGCCTGTTCTCCGGAAATTCTCGCCCTGCCCTCGGTGAGTAGGGAGACACCGATGGTCTTGGAAAGTTCCGCCATCCGTCGGATGGAACATTAAGCCATGGCTCAATCTGCGTCAGAACCATACCCTGTGCACGTTAAAAATACGCTGGATGGCCTTGACAGAAGTTAATACCTTCTAACAGCTGTTTAGTCGGTTTTCTTCCCCCAACATTCTTTGAGCCCTAGGGGTCTTTGTGAGTTGGTCATTTAGCCCATCGTGTGCAAAAAAGTGCCGTTCATAAATGAACTCAACCCTTATCTTATATTTAAAATCTTGTTTACTCTCCACTATAGAGAGTATGTAAAGGCAGCCAAACATTTCAAAAGATGCACAGCAGAAGACAGATATTTGCGATGACGTCATCTCTTGTCGACACGTGAGAAGTGTTCTGCTGATATTAAGTAAACAATGATCTATGTCATAACAGAATATGGCTCTGAATATTACAGCACTTCCCCTGTTAATTAATCCCATGTATTAATAATACATAGTAAACAACTTCTCTTAGTGAATATATGTAAAAGTTCAGGCTGTTTAAGAGATAAAGGGATCATGTGTCATATTCTTATTTTGACCATCGTTCCGTGAAACGGAGGATGATCAGACGGAATGGCGCCAAGCTCATAATCTGCAGTTCCCAAACACGAGTCACACCTGGGCCAGCGTTAAGATTTATCTCCGCAAAATTCCTCACCCTGTCCTCGTTAAGTAGGGGACACCGATGGGCTTGGAAAGGCTGTCGTCCGCCGGATGGGATGTTAAGCTCTGGCCCCGTGTGCGGGAGAGCTGATCCTTGTGCACGTTAAAGAATACCCTGGATGGCCTTGACAGGGGTCTATCATCTGTCTCCTAACAACCGTCCAGAGAAGGGTTCGGAGAACATTGGGTTCCCTCTCTCCAAACCTTCTCTGAACCCAAAAGCAGTAGAATAGAGCTCTTATGAAGTTGCCCATTGTGCGCAAATAAAAGTGCTGTCCAGAAGTAAATCAACCAATCCATTTGCAAATTGGTATTCCTAACCCCCACCCCCCCACCCCTCTAACAACCGAAAAAGTACAATTCAGTCAGAATAATAACCAAAAAAAGTGAGAAAAATTGTTATTTTTAAAATTTATATGCAGTTAAGAAATATAATAATAATACTAATGGCCAAAGTCAAACACAAACGTCGAAATTGATCACTTTTAAGACTGCCAGTATCTGCAATGGAGCTTAAACGTATTTCTATTACTAACTTAAAATATAAGAATTCAATCTAATTCATCGATTATCAACTTAGGGGGATGGTTGTGATATGCATTAACGACCATTTGATTATTATCATTTATTGCCAAGTCACTATAAAATAATAATAAATACCCCCCTCAAGCAGCTGCTTGCCACAGAGGTCTGACAGGAGCCTGTCAGTTTATATGCCATAGTAGAAGATCTGTGAGGATGGCAGGACCTCAGCAGAAAAATGACACATACATCCATGCCTTAACCCGGGGCTCGAACCCAGGTCCCTAAGATCAGTAGCGAAGCGCGCTAACCATCGGCCACGGGACGGCTGCCAAGTCACTACCGATTACTAAAGCAATATCTCGTCTATTTACGGTTGCTACGAACATTTCTACCTAAAGGACATAATTCAAATTCTGTGTCACCCGAGAGATAATGTCATCTCCCCCTCCAATCAGCGTAATCAAGATAGATGGTATGTTTGCCTCCAGTTTACTACCAATCACAAGCTAATAATAACCAATAGATGTGTTTCCTTCCGTACAGATTCCATGCCGGTTTCGGTATTCCTTCTGACAATGCATGCTGACGTAACATTTAACCAGTTTCACAAAGGACATGACCAACAGTGGCGCACGCAGCTTAATTCACTGTTGGAAGGTCAAGATGAAGCACATTGAAAAACCTAAAAGTAGGACACGAAAGGACTAGAAAGGAGGGTAAATAGGGCAATGGAAAATCAGAAGGAAGGACGCAAAGGTGGACAATGAAGAAATAGGAAGAAATAGAAAGGTGGTAAAATAAAGAATAGAAGAACATTGCAAAATCAGAATGGAAGATAAGGGGTAAATAGAACAGAACCAGAAAAGAGAGAAAATGGAACAGAACCAGAAAAGAGAGCAAATAGAACAGAACCAGAAAAGAGAGCAAATAGAACAGAACCAGAAAAGAGAGCAAATAGAACAGAACCAGAAAAGAGGGCAAATAGAACAGAACCAGAAAAGAGGGCAAATAGAACAGAACCAGAAAAGAGAGCAAATAGAACAGAACCAGAAAAGAGAGCAAATAGAACAGAACCAGAAAAGAGAGCAAATAGAACAGAACCAGAAAAGAGAGCAAATAGAACAGAACCAGAAAAGAGAGCAAATAGAACAGAACCAGAAAAGAGAGCAAATAGAACAGAACCAGAAAAAAGAGAGCAAATAGAACAGAACCAGAAAAGAGAGCAAATAGAACAGAACCAGAAAAGAGAGCAAATAGAACAGAACCAGAAAAGAGAGCAAATAGAACAGAACCAGAAAAGAGAGCAAATAGAACAGAACCAGAAAAGAGAGCAAATAGAACAGAACCAGAAAAGAGAGCAAATAGAACAGAACCAGAAAAAAGAGAGCAAATAGAACAGAACCAGAAAAGAGAGCAAATAGAACAGAACCAGAAAAGAGAGCAAATAGAACAGAACCAGAAAAGAGAGCAAATAGAACAGAACCAGAAAAGAGAGCAAATAGAACAGAACCAGAAAAGAGAGCAAATAGAACAGAACCAGAAAAGAGAGCAAATAGAACAGAACCAGAAAAGAGAGCAAATAGAACAGAACCAGAAAAGAGAGCAAATAGAACAGAACCAGAAAACAGAGCAAATAGAACAGAACCAGAAAAGAGAGCAAATAGAACAGAACCAGAAAAGAGAGCAAATAGAACAGAACCAGAAAAGAGAGCAAATAGAACAGAACCAGAAAAGAGAGCAAATAGAACAGAACCAGAAAGAGAGCAAATAGAACAGAACCAGAAAAGAGAGCAAATAGAACAGAACCAGAAAAGAGAGCAAATAGAACAGAACCAGAAAAGAGAGCAAATAGAACAGAACCAGAAAAGAGAGCAAATAGAACAGAACCAGAAAAGAGAGCAAATAGAACAGAACCAGAAAAGAGAGCAAATAGAACAGAACCAGAAAAGAGAGCAAATAGAACAGAACCAGAAAAGAGAGCAAATAGAACAGAACCAGAAAAGAGAGCAAATAGAACAGAACCAGAAAAGAGAGCAAATAGAACAGAACCAGAAAAGAGGGCAAATAGAACAGAACCAGAAAAGAGGGCAAATAGAACAGAACCAGAAAAGAGAGCAAATAGAACAGAACCAGAAAAGAGAGCAAATAGAACAGAACCAGAAAAGAGAGCAAATAGAACAGAACCAGAAAAAAGAGAGCAAATAGAACAGAACCAGAAAAGAGAGCAAATAGAACAGAACCAGAAAAAAGAGAGCAAATAGAACAGAACCAGAAAAGAGAGCAAATAGAACAGAACCAGAAAAGAGAGCAAATAGAACAGAACCAGAAAAGAGAGCAAATAGAACAGAACCAGAAAAGAGAGCAAATAGAACAGAACCAGAAAAGAGAGCAAATAGAACAGAACCAGAAAAGAGAGCAAATAGAACAGAACCAGAAAAGAGAGCAAATGGAACAGAACCAGAAAAGAGAGCAAATGGAACAGAACCAGAAAAAAGAGAGCAAATGGAACAGAACCAGAAAAGAGAGCAAATAGAACAGAACCAGAAAAGAGAGCAAATAGAACAGAACCAGAAAAGAGAGCAAATAGAACAGAACCAGAAAAGAGAGCAAATAGAACAGAACCAGAAAAGAGAGCAAATAGAACAGAACCAGAAAAGAGAGCAAATAGAACAGAACCAGAAAAGAGAGCAAATAGAACAGAACCAGAAAAGAGAGCAAATAGAACAGAACCAGAAAAGAGAGCAAATAGAACAGAACCAGAAAAAAGAGAGCAAATAGAACAGAACCAGAAAAGAGAGCAAATAGAACAGAACCAGAAAAGAGAGCAAATAGAACAGAACCAGAAAAGAGAGCAAATAGAACAGAACCAGAAAAGAGAGCAAATAGAACAGAACCAGAAAAGAGAGCAAATAGAACAGAACCAGAAAAGAGAGCAAATGGAACAGAACCAGAAAAGAGAGCAAATGGAACAGAACCAGAAAAGAGAGCAAATGGAACAGAACCAGAAAAAAGAGAGCAAATGGAACAGAACCAGAAAAAAGAGAGCAAATAGAACAGAACCAGAAAAGAGAGCAAATAGAACAGAACCAGAAAAGAGAGCAAATAGAACAGAACCAGAAAAGAGAGCAAATAGAACAGAACCAGAAAAGAGAGCAAATGGAACAGAACCAGAAAAGAGAGCAAATGGAACAGAACCAGAAAAGAGAGCAAATGGAACAGAACCAGAAAAAAGAGAGCAAATGGAACAGAACCAGAAAAAAGAGAGCAAATAGAACAGAACCAGAAAAGAGAGCAAATAGAACAGAACCAGAAAAGAGAGCAAATAGAACAGAACCAGAAAAGAGAGCAAATAGAACAGAACCAGAAAAGAGAGCAAATAGAACAGAACCAGAAAAGAGAGCAAATAGAACAGAACCAGAAAAGAGAGCAAATAGAACAGAACCAGAAAAGAGAGCAAATAGAACAGAACCAGAAAAGAGAGCAAATAGAACAGAACCAGAAAAAAGAGAGCAAATAGAACAGAACCAGAAAAGAGAGCAAATAGAACAGAACCAGAAAAGAGAGCAAATAGAACAGAACCAGAAAAGAGAGCAAATAGAACAGAACCAGAAAAGAGAGCAAATAGAACAGAACCAGAAAAGAGAGCAAATAGAACAGAACCAGAAAAGAGAGCAAATAGAACAGAACCAGAAAAGAGAGCAAATAGAACAGAACCAGAAAAGAGAGCAAATAGAACAGAACCAGAAAAGAGGGCAAATAGAACAGAACCAGAAAAGAGGGCAAATAGAACAGAACCAGAAAAGAGGGCAAATAGAACAGAACCAGAAAAGAGAGCAAATAGAACAGAACCAGAAAAGAGAGCAAATAGAACAGAACCAGAAAAGAGAGCAAATAGAACAGAACCAGAAAAAAGAGAGCAAATAGAACAGAACCAGAAAAGAGAGCAAATAGAACAGAACCAGAAAAGAGAGCACATAGAACAGAACCAGAAAAAAGAGAGCAAATAGAACAGAACCAGAAAAGAGAGCAAATAGAACAGAACCAGAAAAGAGAGCAAATAGAACAGAACCAGAAAAGAGAGCAAATAGAACAGAACCAGAAAAGAGAGCAAATAGAACAGAACCAGAAAAGAGAGCAAATAGAACAGAACCAGAAAAGAGAGCAAATAGAACAGAACCAGAAAAGAGAGCAAATAGAACAGAACCAGAAAAGAGAGCGAATAGAACAGAACCAGAAAAGAGAGCAAATAGAACAGAACCAGAAAAGAGAGCAAATAGAACAGAACCAGAAAAGAGAGCAAATAGAACAGAACCAGAAAAGAGAGCAAATAGAACAGAACCAGAAAAGAGAGCAAATAGAACAGAACCAGAAAAGAGAGCAAATAGAACAGAACCAGAAAAGAGAGCAAATAGAACAGAACCAGAAAAGAGAGCAAATAGAACAGAACCAGAAAAGAGAGCAAATGGAACAGAACCAGAAAAGAGAGCAAATAGAACAGAACCAGAAAAGAGAGCAAATAGAACAGAACCAGAAAAGAGAGCAAATAGAACAGAACCAGAAAAGAGAGCAAATAGAACAGAACCAGAAAAGAGAGCAAATAGAACAGAACCAGAAAAGAGAGCAAATAGAACAGAACCAGAAAAGAGAGCAAATAGAACAGAACCAGAAAAGAGAGCAAATAGAACAGAACCAGAAAAGAGAGCAAATAGAACAGAACCAGAAAAGAGAGCAAATAGAACAGAACCAGAAAAGAGAGCAAATAGAACAGAACCAGAAAAGAGAGCAAATAGAACAGAACCAGAAAAGAGAGCAAATAGAACAGAACCAGAAAAAAGAGAGCAAATAGAACAGAACCAGAAAAGAGAGCAAATAGAACAGAACCAGAAAAGAGAGCAAATAGAACAGAACCAGAAAAGAGAGCAAATAGAACAGAACCAGAAAACAGAGCAAATAGAACAGAACCAGAAAAGAGAGCAAATAGAACAGAACCAGAAAAGAGAGCAAATAGAACAGAACCAGAAAAGAGAGCAAATAGAACAGAACCAGAAAAGAGAGCAAATAGAACAGAACCAGAAAAGAGAGCAAATGGAACAGAACCAGAAAAGAGAGCAAATAGAACAGAACCAGAAAAGAGAGCAAATAGAACAGAACCAGAAAAGAGAGCAAATAGAACAGAACCAGAAAAGAGAGCAAATAGAACAGAACCAGAAAAGAGAGCAAATAGAACAGAACCAGAAAAGAGAGCAAATAGAACAGAACCAGAAAAGAGGGCAAAGCACAGATAGGAGAACATTGGTGAATCAAAGAGGAGGACAAGAAAGGATAAGGTTGAAGATACAGAAAAAAAGGATGCAGAAGAACTAGACAGAAGGAAAAAGAAAAAATAGTGGACAAGAATGTAGGACACGAAAGGACTCGAAAGCAGGACAAGTGACAAAGAGAGCAGAAAGGACAAGGGACAATTAGAAGGATGTTGGGTGACAGGAAAGGAGTATATCGTGCAAGTTTCGTAATCTGTGGTTTCCAAGTTCGAGTCCCAGCTATGCCAGTTAAGATTTATCTCTGCTAAAGCCCCACCCTATCATTGGTCCGAAAAAGCTGCCACCTGTCGGATGCCTTAGCCCCGTGTGCAGGTGAACCATACTCCGTGCACGTTAAAAAACACGCTGAATAGCCTTGATGGGAGAAGTCCATCTGTATACTAACAGTTGTCCAGTGGATTCTTTCTCCCAACCTTCTATAAACCCTTGGGGTCCTTGTGATATAGCCATTTAGCCGACTGTGCGCACAAAAATGCCTCTCAGAAATAAAGCAGTCCCACCTAGAAGAGGATGCGAAACGATTAGAGCGTAAAACAAGGATAAAATAGGAGGACATTGGAAAACCAGAAAGTATTATCATTGTAAATGGATTGCCGTAGAAGCTTCCTAATTAGTTCAGGATTGATACAATTTCAGGCGTCACATCCTGCTTTTCATCGGCTTTTCTGGTTAAGCGTAATACGCTTCGATTAGATAAAAAAAACTCTTTGAGACAGACTTGCCGCTCCATTCTTTATGGAGGCTGAGGTTGTGTGCCAGGCTCATGATCTGAAGTTCCCAAGTTGGACTTAGATTAATGGCTCTCCCACCTGAGTCTCCCCGCCGCGCCCTCGGTTAGTAGGGGACACCAATGGGCTTGGAAAGGCCGCCGTCCGTCGGATGGGACGTTAATTTTCATTCAAAGCCGTGGTCTAGTGTGAGGGAGATCCATAACGTTAAAAACATGCTGGATGGACTTGACAGAAGGCTACCACCTGTATCCTAATAGCTGTCCAGTGGGTTTCCTTCCCCCAACCTTTATTGTGCCCTAGGGGTCCTTGTAAACGGTCATTTAGCCTATTATGTACAGAAAAAGTGCTGCTCAGAGCAAAAACAACCCAACCATACTTTATGTGAAGGAGAGTATAGGCTTATCAATAAATCACTATTTCATAGATGTCTGAATATTTTATTTAACTTTTCAAACGAGCATATTAAAAGTGCAAGGTAGGTAGCAACTAACGAACTAAAACGGTACCTTGAAATACGTTCGTTAGCTAAATGCTTCTAAGTTGAATAGTTTTTTTTTACATAGGAAATAATGCTAAATCCATGAATGCATGATACGATCATTAACAAAAATCAACTCTTTTCGATAAAAGGGAATATAGAATTAAAGAGTATTCTTTTTTTTAACAAAAAATCGCAAATTGGCTACACGCAGTAGCGTTAACTAATGGATTCGAAACGGTTGGTGAAAATATGAAAAAAAAAATAATTCGGAATTAAAAAATGCTTAATAATATAAACTTCAAATATTGACATTCATATACATAAAGTCTCAATAATAAATACATAAAGTCTCAATATTTGCTATTATTTTAATAATTTTTCAAATTCGGGATTTATTTCTTGTTAAGGAGGAAGAAGAGATTGTTTAAATGGCTACTCTCAACCTTAAAGCTTTGAATGAAATGATAAAACTAAAGCGAGAGCAATAGACAAAGTGGTGGAATGCGATCCTGTAATGGAGAAGAGCCTCAATTTTAAGAGGGAATTTGAGGTAGCATCCCGTGGCCCAGTTAAAATTCAAAATGAACTGCAGAAAACAGAAAAACAAAATGAACGTTACAGAGTTCTTTTCATCCTAAATTATTTGCTTCTGCCAGCAACAGCCTTGTTTCATTCACCTTCTTTGGAACATACGGACCGACTTTACCAGTACGTATCATAACATCATAATTTAGTGATTTCTGTCTATTTTCTCATAAATTTACCTTTTTACTCTCCATTACGTTTCTTCGAGCCATGAATTTAGTCTATAACTCAATCTGTTACCAAGCCATTAATCAAGAATTTTCAATTGAATTATGGTCTCTACACCCCTCGAATTCTGCATTCGGGAGGGGTGGAAAGAATTGGAGGAGGACTGGGTTATAGATTGCTTTACCTCTGAATGGCACTTTTGTTGCCCACTGTGGGCAAAATGGGCAATCACAAAGCCTCCAGGGGGTTAGAAAAGGTTTGAGGTAAGGGACCTACTGAACAGCTGTTAAAAGGCAGATGAAAGTTTCCCTTCAAGGCCATCCAGTGTGTTCTTTAATGCGCACAGGATATGGGTCTCCTGCGCAAGCGCCAAGGCTAACCGTCCCATCCGAGGGACGCCAATCTTTCCAAGTCCATCGGTGTCCCCTTTCTCACCGAGAGCATGGTACGGTTTAGCGGAGATAAATCTCAGCGCTCGCAACATGTTGGACTCGAACCTTGAAACTGCAGATTAGGAGGCTGGCACGCTAGTGACTGAGTCAACCGCCGCCATATTAGATAAGGATTTTGGGTTGTTTTACCTCTGAGCGGCACTTTTTTGCACACCATGGACTAAATGGCCAGACCACAAAGACCCCGAACGCTCAGAGAAGGTTGGGGGAGGGGACCCACTGGAACAGCTGTTTGGAAACAGATGGTAGCCTCCCGTCAAGGCCATCCAGTGTGTTCTTTAACGTGCACAGAGTATAGCTCTCCCGCACACGGGCCACGGCTTAACGTCCCATCCGACGGTTAGATAAGGAAATAGTGTTTTATCTAGAATAGATGATCTTGGAATTGCCGCCGTCCTTCGAAAGGGAAGTCAAGGCCGTGATTTGGGGTGCACGAGAGCCATATTTTGTCACGTTGAAGAATAACCGAATTCCCTTAACCGGTGTCTTCCATTTATCATCTAACAGTTTTTCAGTTCAACCCTTTCCCAAACTCTCTCTGAATCCTTGAAGTCCTTGTGACCTATCAGTTTAGCCTATTGTGTCACAAAAGTTCCACTCAGAAGCAAAACGACCCAATCATGGTCAGCTTGTCTGAATCGTTTAGGAAGCTACCTGAAGCCCAGCCAACCCTGTCTGAATGGAAAACTCAGATCATCACGACCCTATATGAATGTTTTAATAGGGGCCAGCAACCCTTGGGTAATCGGTGGTTATGTGCAGTCATAAATCATTTGATGCTCCAGCTCCTTAAAAACCACACTGGTGACTAAATTAACATAATTTGTGTCATTTCCTGTGGGTAATTTTGCCGATATTTCATTAATGGATTCCCAGGGAGACGCAGGATACACAAAACAGACTCAGCGCAAAACCGGTCCTCCAATAAAATTCTGCTTTCGATTTTCCTGATGTTTTAGGATATCCGAACACTATGGTTGATTACAGAATTCAGAAAAAATATCTGGCAACGATATTTTTAGAAATTAGTGATCTGGCAACCTTCGTGTCACGTGACACGAAGGTTTATTATACATTATTACGATTTGTGAGACAGAATAAATTTTATATAATAATTATATATCATATTCTTCGATTAGTGTTTCTATCTACTTTCTATTTTTCAACTTAATTGCGCATAGAGTTGCAGAAAACAATTATTAATGCGAGTTTGTGCCCCTGTGCACGATTTATTAATTTGATGTTATCAAAATAATAAAATCATTCTTGTAATGACTATACCTGTAAAAAAAATCACTGATGTTACATCTCTAGTCAAAAATTTGCTTCTTTTATAATGCGTTTTTCGTTTCTGATAGAAGCATTGTCATTATAGATCGCGGTTGTTGGGGCTGGGGTTAGATCAAGAAGATAGCGCGCCAGGTTCGTAATCTGCAGTTCTCAGGTTCGAGTTCCAGCGTTCAGATTTGTTTCCACTAATCCCTACCCTACTCTAGAAGAAAAAGGTGACACCTTTGTGCTTCGAAAAGCAGTCGCCCGTCGCATGGGACGTAAAACCGTGGTTCCGTATGCAAGAGAACCAAACTCTGTGCACGTTAAAGAACACGCTGGATGATCTTGACGGTTGGATACCATCTGTTCTAACAGCTGTCTAATGAGCCCCTTTCCTATAACATTCTCTGAGCTCTTTGGGTACTTGTGACTTGACCATTTAACTAACAGTGTACAGAAAAGCACCTCTCAAAAGTAAAATAACCAAACCTAACTACCATCTTTGCAACTAAACATTTCATTATCTTCGCCTAACTAAAATCATAACCCCCCCCCCCCCCTCTTTTTTTTTCATTCTGAAATTGGTCTCTAGCTGTTTACTATTTAAAAACAACATATTCTCAGGTTAATGCACCCACAAGGGTACATATAAAACTGGCACCGTAATCATCAAAATAATACTGACGTCGATATCCAACAAAACAACAAAATAAGAAAGGAACTAAACGAATAAAAAAGGGATTTAAACGTACAGCCTTTGGCTTCACTTATCCGAGGTCTGGCAAAGCGTTTTCCACAAGAGACATGTACTTCTGGCTGTATTTCATCGGAAGATACTCAAAGACTTGTGAAGCACTTGGACAAAATGGGTCTTATGTTGGACCACCTCACCCTTACCCTTGGGGGGTCGCTAGCTCCGCTTCTCTCCAGGGATTGCCGAGACGATAGTGAACAGCCAAAGATCTCTTTTGGGAAAAAGGGATCGTTGAAAGTTGTATGAATTTGTCGGCAAAAGAGGAGAGGGCGTCTTGGCCTTCTGGTGTGTTTTACAACGAAAAAGTTGAAGTCACTTAAATCCGCGTCTAAACGTTGGAGAGTTCGAACTTGATAGAAGACCTCTAAGGAGAAAATGTATATTTATGGGTAATGTATTTTTATCTCTTTTTAAAAAAATTATATTTAATTGATTTCATATTCGGCGGTTATTTAAGGAGAAACCCTTCCTTGTCTGTTTTTCCTTTAAACTCATTAAAGTGAGGAGAATACAAATTCGAGACATACAATATATAAACCCGTTCATAAGAGCTCATATTCAAATAAACTAAGTCAAGAAAAAATTAAACTTTATTGGGAGTAGTAATAGGGATCAACTAAAAGAGCAGGTTAGTTCTATTGTTAAGCCATGCATAGGAGTTTTAAAATTTCTCATTTCCATTAGCTTCTAAACAATATACTTTTTAGTCTGACAAATACATCAGGAATCCACTTAAGTGTGAACAATGTGTAATTTCTGAGGCTTAGGTATTGGTAAACATGCTCCCGAAGAGATTGTTTGAAATATTAATTTTATAGTTGAAATTTATCTTACACTGCGGATTTTAAACGTGATGGGTATAATTGAAAAGTTGTATTGAAGAAACTAATAAAGATTTATTTGGGTTGTTTTACCTCTGAGCGGCACTTTTTTGCACACCATGGGCTAAATGGCCAGGTCATATGGACCCCGAAAGCTCAGAGAAGGTTGGGTGAGGGGACCCACTGGAACAGCTGTTGGCAGACAGATGGTAGCCTCCTGTCAAGGCCATCCAGCGTGTTCTTTAACGTGCACAGGGTATGGCTCTCCCGCACACGGGGTCACGGCTTAACTTCCCATCCTACGGACTTTCCAAGCTCATCGGTGTCTCCTACTGACCGTGGGCAGGGCGGGGAATTTTGCGGAGATAAATCTCAACGCTGACCCAGCTGGGACTCGAACTTGGGAACTGCAGATTACGAGCCTGGCGTACTACCGACTGAGCCACCCCCGCCCCAGATTTATTTGGAGTCAATTCATTGGTAAGCCGAAAACACAGTTTGATTTACTCTTACGATACGGAGGAATCATTCCTTCTCTAGTCTTTAAAGGAGATCAAAATAATATGCAAGAGTGATGTGAAGGGAATTAAATACTGATTGATATTTTCGGTACTTAATGATGATCGCTTTAGGAAATATGTATTAACACGAAATGTAGCGATGTTCTTTTGGAATATGACTGAATTACTGAAAGAATTCTTGCAGCAAATGCAAGGCAGTAATTAAGGATCAACGTACTATTTGCTGCCATGCTTCTACTGATAGTTGCAAATGAGAATGTAAAGGGAAAACTTTAAAAGAAACTTTAGTCTTTTGAGACATTTTGGAAAAGGGATATTGTGTTTGGCGACTTGAATTTCAAATTTTGCTCTTTGAGTTGGGAAGCTTTACCTCTGAGCGTATATATATAAAACTGGCACCGTAATCATCAAAATAATACTGACGTCAATATCCAACAAAACAACAATATAAGAAAGGAACTAAACGAATAAAAAAGGGATTTATGGCCATTTATTCCACACAATGGGATAAATAGCCAGGTCAAAAGAATCCCGAGGGTTAAGAGAAGGTTGAGGAGGAGAACCACTGAGCAGCTGTCAGGAGACAGATGGAAGCCTTCCGTAAAGTCCATCCAGTGTGTTTTTTTACGTGCCAGGGTAGCTCCTGCACAATAGGTCCACGGCTTAACATTCCATTCAATGGATGGCCGTCCTTCCACGGTGAACTGTGTACCCTTTTTCACCGAGGGTGGGGATTAACGGAAATAAATCTCAACCATGACATAGTTGGCACTCGAACCTTAGAACTGTAAATTGCGTACCTGGTATGCTATCAACTGAGCCCACCCCTCCTCCAACAGGAGTTACTCATGAAGTAATGAACATATCTTTATACTTATTGCTGTTACAATGTCAAACGAAAAGACAATTTTTTGCGAAACAATTTTCATATCAGCACCATTCGTTTTATGGATAATTTGCAATTGATAATCAGTCTTAATTCATGCTCGCCTAGCCTAATTGTGTAAATGCTTTTACAAAGTCCAAAATATGGGGCTTAATGAAAGTCCAAACCTAGAGCTCATAGAAGGCTGTGGGGGACGATAAGCTTAATCTCAAGGTGTTAGTCTGTCGTCAGTGCCATCCAGTGTGTTCTTTAAGGTGCACAGGGTATGGTTCTCCCGCACACGGGGCTTCAGCTTTATGTCCCATTCAACGGACTGTTACCTTTCCATAGTAACTTTCAATTGTAGGTTGAAAACATTAAGAGAAAATCTCATGGAAATAAACAAACTTCACGGTTTGGAAATCCAATAGGTGTTAGAAAATAATATATGCGATGATGTAAGCTTCATAACAAAAGAACGAATCTTTAATATATAGTAACTCAAAATGGTGCTATACGTATTTCTAATTCTCGTAAGGCGATATTTTCCCCCTTCTTCAACTAAATTTTACCTTTTTTAATACAATGGCATATTTTGGGAGGTGCAATTACACTACCTGACCAAATATTATAGAATTTCCAAGTTATGTCAATGGGAATCTAACTTCGAAGTTCTTTAAGTGAAGTACATTTTAATAGAATTCTGTAGAAGTACATTCTGTAATAATGCAAGAAAAGGTGTTTAATGAAGATCCTTTCTAAAGGAAGAAATAAATTCTAAATAGGTCGGTTGCTTAATGAAAAACTTTTTAAAGCAATAAAAAACACGTTACAAGAAGTTTCTTAACTAAACATAGTGCATAATAGAGAACATTATAAAAATAACAGAATTTATTTAAATACAGATGATATTTAATTTTGAACTTAAAATATGAACGAGATTTCAATAGCTTTCCAATGATGCAGAATCTTATTTAATAAAGTTAGAAAGTAAATAATAGGCTGCAATAAGTTGCTGTTGCTTGTGTGTATTTGGATGGTGTTTTGAACTGTTTTTCTGAGCAGTTTTCTGGTACACAATTGTCCAAATGATCAAGTTACAAAGGCCCAAGGGTTGGAGGAGGAGATCCACTGGATAGCCACTTAAGAGACAGATGAAAACCTTCCTCCAAGGTCATACAGAGTGCTCTTTAATGTGCCCAGGGCATGCTCTCTTGCACACGGGACCCAGTCTTAACGTCCCATCCAACAGACGGGGGCCTTTTCAAGTCCGTCGGTGTCCCCTTTCTCACTAAATGTAGGGTGGGTATTAGCGGATATAAACGTCACACTGGCACAGTTGCGATACGAACCTAGTAAATGCAGCCTGGCTTGCTACAGACTGAGCCTACACTTATACCGAGCTGGTGGGTAGGTGGAGATTTACAGTTTAGTGGGATAAACGGAGATGCAAGTGAAAATTAATTTCTCAGTTATATATTATAAATCAGAAATGTATCAGATAATAAAATGGAAAATTTATAGTCAATATAAATTTTATCAACTTATTTATCAGAAATGCATATTTATATATTTTATATTATATATTTATAAAGCTGTTTGAAGACGATCAAATAACAGTTTGCTTGAAATATATGTCTATATTTTTTTTATAAAAGGAGAATTTTCAAAGTGAGTTTTTTTCATTCATTATATTACACAAGAAAAAAATGGCAATCAATAAAAATTAATGCACAATATCCTCTTTAAAAGCATCCTGCATACGGAAAACGACCCTTGATGTTAGAGATGGCAAGAAAATATTTCGCTGAGATATGAAACAATTAATAATTTTCTACTGGTTATCATTAAAGTTAAAAATTCTTACAACGTATCTCATTTAGTGCTTTAAAAATTTTCACTAAGCCCTGACTATTTAAAGACGTTTTCGAACTTTTTTATTCCTTGGAAAGGATCTTGATTAAACACCCGTATTTACTACAATCGTACAAAGACATCTGTACCTCTGCTTGAATGATGTGATTTAGAAAGTTCTTATACTTATCCAACATGGATATTATGAATAAAAACCCCTATTTCAATTGTTTTGTAAGATTTTATTTGTAATAATAATATAGCATGACTAAACATTAGAAAAACTTCCATTCTCCAGCCCCACTCCGAAAAAAAAACCGGGGTTCGAAAAGGACCCCAGTTGGACTTTTAAAGGTTAAGGAGAAGAGATTACTGAAAAATATTTCAGCACCCAAAGGTTAATAAGGAGAAGAGATTAGGGTTAAATATTTGAGCTTTCAAAGACTGAGGAGGAGAGATTGCTGTTAAATATTTCAGCTTCCAAAGGTTAAGGAGAAGAGATTGATGTTAAATATTCCAGCTTCTGAAGGTTAAGGAGAAGAGATTGATGTTAAATATTCCAGCTTCTGAAGGTTAAGGAGGAGAGATTACGGTTAAATATTTCAGCTTCCAGGGTTAAGAAGCGGAGATTACGGTTAAATATTTCAGCTTCCAGGGTTAAGAAGGGGAGATTACGGTTAAATATTTCAGCTTCCAGGGTTAAGAAGTGGAGATTACGGTTAAATATTTCAGCTTCCAGGGTTAAGGAGAAGAATTACGTTTATATATTTTAACTTCCAATCGTTAAGAAGAAGATATCACGTTTAGATATTTCAGTTTCCAAAGGTTAAGGAAAAGAGTTTACGGTTCAATATTTCAGTTACCATAGGTATTTAAATACTGGAGAATTTTGATGAACTTTGTCAGATACAGTAGGTTAGCTTGATTTAGATTTTTAATTTATCTTCAGTTTCATTCCAATAAATTTAGTATTAAAGATATGGAATTTGTAAATGGAAATTCTCTAATGATTTGATATGGCGTTGTTGATTTGTTTTGCAACAAAAATCAAGTTGGGTTCTTGAGTTGTTTTACTCCTGAGTGGCTTTTTTTGTACACAACGTAAATGGCTAAGTCACAAGGACACTTCTGGCCCATAGAATAATGTGGGAAGAGGATCCACTGGTCAGCTGTCGGACGAAACCTAGGAGGATAACACTTTAGGAATATATCCCAGATGTATAAGAGGTTTCCAGTCAAAACACTGTAGATAAAACCTAATATATGTGAAGTACATATAGCCTAGAAAATATATCTAGAAACTTCGGAGTATTCGGGACACAACATAGAAGTATAGGCCTTTTATAGGTATATCCTAGAAAATAAAATATATACTAAATATGTTAGAGAATTCTAGGTTCATGTAATTGCAAAACTCTGAGCCTTGGCAAAAGGGAGAAGGATGCATTCTTTATAGATTGTTAGCGCTCTTGGCTACTCATCTAAGGGACTTGGGTTCGAGACCCAGATAAGGCATGGACGTTTGTGTTGTTTTTCTGCTGAGGTCCTGCCATCCTCACAGACCTTCTACTACGGCATACAAACTGACAGGCTCCTGTCAGACCTCTGTGGCAAGCAGCTGCTTGAGGGGATATTTATTTTAATTTATTTTACAGATTATTAGATAACAGCTGGTATGGCTGGTAGTCCTATGATCCACGCAAAATTGTATAACAAGGACCATGACAAAACAGAGCAAGATGGGTCCATCTTAGAGACAAAGGGGAAAAAAAGTCCAACTTTTACTAGATGTAAGTGGCGACTCCAAACGTTGCTTCGCTTCGTATGGTGCATTTGGTATAGCGGGAAAAACTAATAGTACAGGGGCAAATTCTTCACTTAATAAAAATGAGTATTTTCCAAAAAAATTAAATCTGTATACGTAAATGAATAGGATTCTGTTGGACGGAATTTTCTCCAATTATTATTGTGTGTATCATATCCAGTTGTAATCAATAAATGGACGTGAAAACACTTTTGGCGGTCGTTGCATCAGTAAGTAGCACCTTCGGCTCGCGATAGGCATTTCCTAAGTCCAAGTCCCTTGTACCAGCGTTGAGATTTATATCCGATAAACTTCTACCCTGCTCTCGGTATGAAAGGGGAGATCTATGGGATTGGAAAAGCAGTCATCCGTCACGTGGAATGTAAAGCTATGGTCCCTGTGCAGGAGAGCCATATCCTGTGCAAGTTAAAGAAAAGCTTAATGGCCATGACGAGAGGCTTTCATCTGTCTCTTAACAGCTATCCATGGGTCTCTTTCCCTAACGTTCTCTGAGTCCTTGGTTCCTTGTGACATAGCCATAGTCCATTTTATTCACAAATGTGCCGTTCAGCTTTAAATCAACTCAGTAAGGTTTACTAGACATTCTATTAATAATGAATAAGGCATATTTGTTCCCATAAGGCATATTTGCAAATAAGGTATATTTCGCACCCCAAGGATAGTTTTAAAAACTAGGGTATCTGTTTTAATATAATTTGTTAATTCATTATATTTCAAACGTAATGTTTTATTTTCAACATGATTTATTTTGAGTTCATTGTCTACGAAACCTTTCGAAAATGTCAATTAAATTTAAAATGAAATTGAAATTGAACTAACCATTTTATTCTCTTAAATTCGCAAATTACAGTTTGATATTTTCTTATTTTACTTAAACAGTTTGTTTCACATGTTCGTTTCTCTACATTTTTCTTTTACATTAATTGGCATTTCAATGTTAACATCAAATGCGAAGTAGTTGATTCGAAAGACTACGGTAATACATTATGAAGATGAATGAAAATGAATGAACTGCAATAATTAGCTTTAACTATCAAGATAGCAAGACAAACACCACAAAACGCTTTCAATCCTACATCTTACGCATTTTATTTTTTCTTGAAAGAAAAAAAAAATAGTCAGTAATAGCACGATACTAAAATCACTTAGTTTAACCATTAACTCATTACATGACTTCTTCCACCTCTTCGACTGCGGAGTGCGTGCGTGCACCCGCGTAGGAAGCAGGAACCTTTTGTGCGTGAACGGCTACAATTAAGTATCGACCACGAACTGGAATTCAAGGCTGCGTGCGTGGACAGAAATTGTCGCCCAAACATTTCCTCCCTGCGTTCATGCAGAAACAGAATGGTGACGTATATGCAACGCAGATGCACACCAGGGACACGGTGAGAGGAATCCCAAATCACGTGACAGAAGAGTGAGAGGGAGAAAGGCAAGAGTGAAGAGATTTAGAGAGTCAGCAGTAAAGAGACGCAAAAGAAAAAAAGCTAGAGCTCTCTGAAGGAAGCTCTCCCCGTGTGCCTCACCTGTAAGGTGTAAAGGCATCGACTATGTGGACATCGAGGACGAAATGTGTTGTTTGGACGTCACTCTGACGTCATCCGCCATCACCCTGGCGAGGTGATTGACCTCCAGCAAGTTGCTGGCTTCGTTCGAGTTTCAGAAAGCCTTTTCCGCTTTCTACTCCCTCTCGCGCGCGCTCCTGGTGATGTTCTGAAGTGCAGATTTTTATCGATTGAGGATTAACTTTAATGTGCGTCGAAAGCATCCAAAACAAAATCGTTTAACTTGGCGTTTCTCTTACCGATGTGGATGCACTCAATCATGCGGAATGAAGAGAAGTTGAGACGGAACGTTTTAGACTCTCTGCGTGCTCCAATCCGGATGATTTAACTTACGATGCTTCGCGGAGGTGGTGTTTGCTTCTTTCTGAGTGCCATAAAAGAAAAACTCCTTTCAATATCAAGATGCGAGCGTATGTGGAAGTTCTGTTAACGTCAAACTGAGCTTGATTTGGAGACAGGAATGGGACATGATACCCTCGTAGATATTTTAGTATATGAACAACGTTAAATTGCTTTACCTCTGAGTTGCACTTTTTTTGCATACCATGGACTAAATGATCAGGTCACAAGGACTGCAAGGGCTCAGAGAAGGTTGGGCAAAGGATTCTAATGGGCAGCTGAACATTGAATTTCCCACATATTCCGCAAGAATGTTTTCTTAAAATTATCTTCTAATGATTTGTTTTTTATTTGATTTGCAACATATAGGACGAGAAAGGTCCTATAACTATGTCTAGTTTCCACAGGCCTTCTCATACAAGGGTCGGGTTGTTTTACCTCTGAGCGGCACTGTTTTGGACACAATGTGCTAAATGACCAGGTCACAAGGTTGGAAGAAAAGGTTAAACAAAACGCTTTCAATCCTATTAAATATAAATATCACATTAAATATTCGTGGTCATGTGATTAGTGATTAAAAGTAGTATTATTTTCTGTGTTTCTAAGAGTGAAATTTATAGCTGTAGAAAATTTCTTACTTAAGAAAACTTTACTGCAAGCCAGTGTGGAGGGAGTGTGGACAATTGATCCGAGTCATAGATGGGAACAGATTGAGTTGAATGAATATTTTTTAAATGCTGATTGGAGATGCATTTTTTAGAGTTTGTGTCGTTTTGGGTTATGGTCTTTTTAACTTTGTTTTATACTGTTACGGACGATAAAAATTTTGGGAAATGATTGTTTTAATGCGGAAGACTATATTTGATAAATTAGTTATGTAAGGAAATAAATTTGGAATAATGTATAAACATTTTATCTAAAACCACTTTACGCCATATTGGAATAACCAATAGTCACAAGAAGCTCATTCTGTGCAAGTTATTACGACTACAAAGTGCCAAAACGAAATAACGTTTTACAACCTGTGCCCATTTTCACTTTATGACAATACATTGGAGAAATTGCTGGATTACAAAAGAATGCCAAGAGCACGGCTTGTGCAAAAATTACAACTAATATTTTACAGCAAAGCCGGAATGTCGGTTGGAAAATCATTGGGGGTCTTTCTGACTTAGCCATTTAGTCCATTGTATGGGCAAAATCAGAGATTGATAGACTGAAAGACAATCAAACCAACCTAACCACATATTTGTTATTTTCTTCCAAAAATTATTCGTTAAAAATTTATTCGTTAAATATTCTTTCAGTAGCCAGCATATGCATTGTCCTGCCATTATATCAAAGAATTTTAATTTATCTTCAGTCACATTTTTCCATTAAATGTATAATATAGAAGTTGCAGAAAGTTAAATTACCATTGACATAAACACGGAAATTTTCTATTATTATAGTAGGGCAGTACATATTACGATATAATTCGTTTCAGAATTTATTCAAAGTTCGTTTTAATTTGCTTATGTTGACGTTTAAGTATCTGATGTCCGGGACAAAAATCTACCAAAAGCAACACAATTCACGGTTTAATATATAGTTGTTGGTAAAAGTGTAGCACCACTATCCTACACATCGGCAGTTGCTTTTATAAAATTAAATTCAGTTCCCCGAATGTTTTATTGGACGGGTGGTCTCATGGAATGTCCTCGTAGATCCACGGATTTCAGCCCTCTTTATATCTTTCTTTCCGGATACATTATGGATACTATTGACCAAACTTCCGGTTGTGGTACGTCCAAGTAACGGGTTGCGTTGGGTTGTTTGACCTCTGAGCGGCACTTTTTTGCACTCAGTGGACTAAGTGGTCAGGTCATAAGGACCACGAGGGTTCATAGAAAGTTCGGGAAGGGGACCCACTATGCAGCTGTTAAGAGACAGACGGTCCCTTCAAAGCCATCCAGCATGTTTTTTAGCGTGCACAGGGTATGACTCTCCTGCACACTGAGCCACGGCTTTTATGTCCCATCCAACAGATGGCGGCCATTCCAAACCCATAGTGTCTACTACTGAGCGAAAGCAGGGTGGGGGTTTTTGCTGAGATAAATCTGAATGCTCACCCAGGTGAAACTCGACAGTGGAAATGCAGATCACGAGCCTGGTGCGCTACCGGCTGAGCCACCCCCCGTCCTACTTTAGTAAAGGATTTGATGCAAAGGAGTCACCGTATCACCGCTGCTTGTGCAACATTCACTCCTCAGATAATATGAAAATAACTGGCGAGAAATGGAGTACCGTTTAAATATCTGTCGTGCTACTTAGGGCCAGCATGTTGAAATTTATTGTTCACTCTAATTTGGTCAGTTTCTTTGTCTTTTACCTGAAGCTCCATGCTCGTAGTTCCATTAAGCAGTGATTTGTGTTTGTTTTTAACTGGTAAAATTTGTCCCGAACATCCTGTATATAAATCTGTATAGTATGACCGATATGTCAAAAGATCCGTAAACAGAGTTGGTTTGCAACACAGTGGCTAAAATCACTGACTAAGAAAACTATTTGTAAACTATTTATGTTTCAGAACTTAACAGATGAATGCTTCATTTGACTCAGTTTCTTCAACAAGACCTAAAAGTTTCATTAACGCTAACAAAGGCTTACAAGAAAACTAGAAGCTTGTTTCAGTTGGCAATCACGTCAGACTTCACTAGATCAGGGCCAACATCCTTTCTAACTCATCTGTAATCGTAAAAGAAGTGGAATTAGCAACTCGTCGTATTCTTTGAAAGTACAAATGAGTAGGAAAAGAAGTCGAAGCAGCAAGTCATCGTATTCCTGCGGATTAGTCAAAGGTTGAAAAAAAAGTGCTCAGGAAACTGAACATTTTATTATTACAAGGGCAATTAAAATCTCGGAAATTAGCTCAGAGAATCCTTTGTAAACGTTGAATTTTTAAAGGGTTGAGGCTCTTTTACGGGTAAATGCAACCATCCGTCTAGAGCTTAACTCAGAGTTGTTTAACTGTATATAAAGCCAGACTTCTTCATGAAGCGTAAAAAGAAATAAATCCAATTTAGTATGCGTTCTTGAAAAGTTAAAGAGACGATTAACGATAGCCAAAACGTTTAGTCAAATGACGTTTTAACGACAAATAACAAATTAATGAATTTTATGTACATATATTTAATGCGCATAGATAAGGTAAAGTTCCACAATGAAAGGTTTGGTCAATCGAACCTAGTTATTTAAATGCTATAGTTGATTAGTATATTATATATATATTAGCCCGGTTATTTAAAATACTACTTAACCGTAATTTATTCGAATCTAACATGATCTAGCTAACTAATTTCAAAATTGAAACCAGAAAATTCAATCTTCCATAATGGTGAATACAGAATATTATTTTCAAAGAGAATCAAGTTTTATCCGTTTGTAAATTTGGCGCTTTCCAAAAGTGGAAAATTCAAGCTGATAGGAGATTCGAAAAATACGAATGGAGTATTTTATTTTGCCTATTAAACGGAAATTTTTATATTTGCTTATTAAACCAAAATTTTATTTTTGCCTATCCAACCAAAATTATTTGGCCTTACTTGCCAAAGTAGCCAGTAAGGTCAAATATCAAAAAAAAATTTTCATTTATCTTAAAATGAAGATTCAGTTGTCTTAACCAGAACAAAAACTTTAGCTGCCGCACCCGCGATAAAAATTTAATTCCGCCACCCCGACAAAAAGTTTAGTTTCCCCGCCACCGACAAATGTTCAGTTCCCTCACCCCTGACACTTTTCCCCTGGTGAAAAGACGAATGCTGGCTTTTAATATGAGCCCATTCATTAGCACACTGTACCGCCTAAATAGCAATTTTCTAGCGTAATCGACTGTTCAGTACAAGTAATTGATCGTTTAGTATACTAAAATTTTGCCGTATGCCAAATTTAGTACCTTTCAACGGTAGAGATTCAGACTAATGGAAGATTCGTAAAATGAGAAGGTAAAATTATATTAATACTTTCTAGCCCCCCCCCCCCCCCAAAAAAAAATAATAATAATAATTTTCATCTTTACCTTAAAACATCAATTCTTACACTTCAGTGGACTTTGAACCACCATTTTTATTTTATCTTTTCTTAACTGGACAGACTTAATAACATACATACATGCAGAATCCTCATGCAGCCATGTCCAGCCAGAGGTCCAGACAGACTGTGTAATTTTCCTCTCCAGACGTGTGTCTTTTGAGCTATAGCTGCTGCATTTTGCCACTCTAGGCCAATTCTAGCAAGGTCCTGTTTGACATTGTCTGCCCATCGCATCCTAGGTATATAGCTATGCATACGGGCAACACGGCCAAACCAACGCAGTCTCTCTCTGCACAAGGTGCTGATCAAAGGAGATTGATGACTCCTTCATCTAACCTCATCATTACTTACAAAGACAAAACTCCTAATGCCCAAGATCCTGGGTAAACATGTAGAATCAAAGACATCAAGTTTCTTGTTATCCTGCTTACAAAAAGTCCATGTTTCGCTACCATAACTAACCTTGGGAAGAACCAAACTATTATGCAGCCTAATTTTAGTGTAGATGTATACGCTTATTTTTCCATACTATCCATAGATTTTTAAAAGTCTCAGCGGCATACCTATTCTATTTATCTCATGACGCACATCACCAGTATCTGTTACATAGCTCGTAAGATAATTAAACTGATACACTTACTTAAGAGTACAGCCATTCAAAGCAACTGAAGCACCATCTGCCTTACCAATTTTCATCACTTTAGTTTTTCTCTGTTTATCACCAATACTACTCTATTACCAGTCTCATCAACAGCCCTAATGAACGAATTCATCTCATCAACATCAGTAGCAAACAGGGCAAATCATCTGCATAATCTAAATGAGAAATTTTGAAATCTCTAGACCATTTAAGACCAAAATCTTTCCCTTGTAAAGAATTTCGCATATGATCAATAACCAAACTAAAAAGAAAAGGAGACAAAATGCACCCTTATCTAACTCCACTAGCAATGCTAAACCAATCGCTGCAAGACGTACCAACTCTCACACACGACTCAGTGTTATTGTAGAGAGCTCTCATTACACTAACTAACTTATCAGGTATTCCACATGATCTAACAACAGCACCAAATCACTATGTGATGATTTTACTGATATCAAATTCAGTATCTTGTTTTCAGTGTTAGTTTTTTTTACTGGAATCTTTTCCCTCCCCCCATGCATTTTTTTCTGATCCTTAATGTACAATGTGCCATTCACTTGTTTTGTAATAAATTGTCATTATATGTGGGCGCTGATGGACACAATGGTGGATTTACTTCTAGATATATAGACAGAGAAAAAAGAGGGGGAGCAATACAGAGAAAAAATGTTTAATATCCTACGGCATACCAAATGGTAATGCCCACATCATAAGCTTTCATTTGACATAACTATTTACAATCAGAACCAACGTATAAACGACACAAAACAATAAATATCCAATTTTTTTGTTGTTGGGGGGTAAGAGGGAAAAAACGTGAAAAAAAGTTTCATGCGCTGTTTCTCGTCATTTAATAAATTGCATTTGATGTAGAATGATTACGATCGCTGCCTATGTTCCTATCAAAATATCAACTTTGACAAATTCAGTTACAAACGGCATTAGGAATATGTTTTTGCTTAAAATAAAGAATCAAGTGTAAAATATATTTCTGTATACGAAGTACCTGTGTAATAATTATCTCGATACCTTTGGGTTTATTTGCAAAAAACGTATTATTCATGTAACGTCTTTGTAACATTTATAGGGTTATAAACAGATGCATGTACCTAAGGTACGATTCTAGTGTTTTGCCCAACTATTCGGCCATGACACTACTTCCTTACTGGCCCATTACGTCTAATGGTGCATCTACACGAGTTCTGCCTCTAATACATATACGTAGAACTATGTTAATTATACTTAAAAAGCGGGTTACAATACCAGCTTGTAGATTTTATAAACTTTATAAACTCTTAGGAATAAAATAATAGTGCAGTCTAAATTTTATTAATAGAGAATAAACAAAAGAATAGTAAATTGTATAACTCAGCTTGTAAAAATCAGCGCTCTTTATAACTTCTTGGTGTTTTTAATCAGTAAGTACTTTATAAGTTTTTTAGAAAAAAATATTTTGCAATGTTATTTGTACACAGAATTTCGGAGAAAGAAAAGGCAATGCGAAGAATTTCCGCTAATGTTTTGGCTCAAGGCCAGAAACAGTAATTGAGTGGTAGTTAACCAATCAGAGGAAGAATAAACATACGCATAATGCTTCTTTTTGCGAGTACTGGTTACAGGGGTGTAGCTACGTGAGGATGAACCCCTCCTTAGGGAAGGTTCCATACGCATAAGGCTTCGTTTTGCGATTACTGGTTACAGGGGTGTAGCTATGTGAGGATGAACCCCTCCTTTGGGAAGGGTCCATACTCACATAACTTCCCCCCTGTAAGCCCTCACATAGTTACACTCCCTGTAGATACAGTTAGTATACCTCTCACATAGCTACACCCCTGTAGATACACTAAGGGATCCAAAGGGATCATAAAGGATGGACCCTTCCCACCCTTTGGATCCCTGTAGGGGAGGTGCTCCCCTCCCAAAGGAAATCGGTGTTGGCAAAGTTAGAAGCGACTTGGTGAAATCCAGGCAAGTTGCGAAAATTGAGATTATTATTTTAAAATAACGGGGAGTTTCGCAAAACGAGTCACCTTGGCAAAATTTTGGTGAGTTGGCAAAATTCCAAGCGACTTCGTAAAATCCAAGTGAGTTGTAAAAATTCAGAGTTTTTTTGGTAAAATTAAGAGGAGTTGGAAAAATGGAGCCAAATTTGCAAAATCTTACTGAGGTTGGCAAATTTTGAAGTGACTTGATAAAATCCAGGGAATGAATTAACCAGTCTGCAAAATCAAATATCCGCAGAATTGAGTAAGGCCTGCGTCAGGAGTCCTATAGCCAAGTCAAAATCCATATAGACCATCCATATGAGTTCTTGTTTAGTCAACCTTTAAGTTACAAAAGAAATAAGGGTGGCCATGCATAGGGGAAACCGAGAATACCGGAAAATATTATAATTTGCCTGATGAGGGAATATCAGAAATGATCTTGGATTCCCAAAACCTTAATTGTACCGGGTCCCTGTATATGGCCTCCGGGAATTATACAACTTTAGGTGATGAGTGAGCCAGTAACTGATAGTCTAGTTGTCAGAAGGGTACTTATAGGGTGCGCAATCCCGGCGATGCGGGGTGGGATCATGATTAGTTGGCCTCTGCAAAACATTTTGCAAAATTTATCGGGAAACTTGTTGTACAAGTGTTTTAAGGAACAGCCTGGAAATTTTTGCTATAGCTTTGCATCAATAACAACAGATAGTGAACAGTCAGTTTCGTTTTCCTTGTTATAAATTCCTCTCATTATTCTGGCGGGCATGACTCAGTCGGTAGCGCTCCAGGCTAGTAATCTGCAGTTTCCAGGTTCGAGTCCCAGCTGGGAGAGCGTTGAGATTTATCTTCGCAAAACTCCCCGCCCTGCCCATGGTCAGTAGGGGACACCAATGGGCTTGGAAAGGCCGCCGTGGCTCCTATCCAGGACAGCCATACCCTGTGCGCGTTGAAGAACACGCTGGATGGCCTTTACAGGAGGCTACCATCTGTCTCCCAATAGCTGTTCCAGGGGTCCCCTCCCCCAACCTTCTCTGAGCCTTCGGGTCCTTGGGACCTGACCATTTAGCCCATGGTGTGCTAAAAAGTTCCTCTCAGAGGTAGAATAATTCAACCCAACATCTCATTATTTCTGTGGTCAGAACTCATTGTCTCAAAGCCGGAGATCGGCCGTGAACTTCGTTAACATAAAGCTATAACAGTAGTGAGACACGTTAACCTTTGCGCCTGACTAGCGATTGCTCTCGATTAAGTTTAACCTTTAAGACTACAAATGTTTCACATATCACTAATTTTTTTAAAAATTATTCCTATTCCTTTGCTGCTCTTATATCATTCTTTGTAATAGAGAGGAAAATGAATCACAGTCAAATAAATTTAGTTGAAACTATAGAGAAGAAAATGAATCACAGTCAAATAAATTTAGTTGAAACTATAGAGAAGAAAATGAATCACAGTCAAATAAATTTAGTTGAAACTATAGAGAGTAAAATGAATCACAGTCAAATAAATTTAGTTGAAACTATAGAGAGTAAAATGAATCACAGTCAAATAAATTTAGTTGAAACTATAGAGAGGAAAATGAATCACAGTCAAATAAATTTAGTTGAAACTATAGAGAGGAAAATGAATCACAGTCAAATAAATTTAGTTCAAACTATAGAGAGGAAAATGAATCACAGTCAAATAAATTTAGTTCAAACTATAGAGAGTAAAATGAATCACAGTCAAATAAATTTAGTTCAAACTATAGAGAGGAAAATGAATCACAGTCAAATATATTTGGTTGAAACTCTAGAGAGGAAAATGAATCACAGTCAAATAAATTTAGTTGAAACTATAGAGAGTAAAATGAATCACAGTCAAATAAATTTAGTTGAAACTATAGAGAGGAAAATGAATCACAGTCAAATAAATTTAGTTGAAATTATAGAGAGGAAAATGAATCACAGTCAAATATATTTAGTTGAAACTATAGAGAGGAAAATGAATCACAGTCAAATATATTTAGTTGAAACTATAGAGAGGAAAATGAATCACAGTCAAATAAATTTAGTTGAAACTATAGAGAGGAAAATGAATCACAGTCAAATAAATTTAGTTGAAACTATAGAGAGGAAAATGAATCACAGTCAAATAAATTTAGTTGAAATTATAGAGAGGAAAATGAATCACAGTCAAATATATTTAGTTGAAACTATAGAGAGGAAAATGAATCACAGTCAAATAAATTTAGTTGAAACTATAGAGAGGAAAATGAATCACAGTCAAATAAATTTAGTTGAAACTATAGAGAGGAAAATGAATCACAGTCAAATAAATTTAGTTGAAATTATAGAGAGGAAAATGAATCACAGTCAAATAAATTTAGTTGAAACTATAGAGAGGAAAATGAATCACAGTCAAATATATTTAGTTGAAACTATGCAGGGCCATGAAAAGATATCTTTGCCCGCGGCCCAAAGATTAAAGGATACATGAAAATGTTGTGTATTCTTGATATAAACCATATTAACTCTTTAAATGAGAAATATTCTATAGAACGATATTTTGGCCCACCAAATTTTGGTCGATAGACAAAGTGGTCTAATGATAAAATAAAGTTTGGCGACCCTGCTCTATAATATCAATGCCTAGTTGATCCATGAAAGCCTCTATACACGACCCGAAATTAATTGAGTTTGCTCCTGTTTAAGAACCGCAATGAATAAAAGATAACTCCATGAGTTCTTTGGGCGCTAAATTATTAAAAACGTCTATCAAATATTGTAACATTAATCAACCTCAAAAAAACTTTTAAACTCAAATATGATTTACATTTCCTTACAATTCAGTGCGATGAATCAGTTTGAATTGCATTTCTCTTTAAACGTATTGTGATTATGAGGATTTATTTACTTGTAAGCCGTCCCGTGGCCGAGTGGTTAGCGCGCTTGGCTACTGATCTACGGGACCTGGGTTCGAGTCCCGGGTAAGGCATGGATGTATGTATCGTTTTTCTGCTGAGGTCCTGCCATCCTCACAGACCTTCTACTCTGGTATATAAACTGACAGGCTCCTGTCAGACCTCTGTGGCAAGCAGCTGCTTGAGGGGGTATATAAATATTCTTTAACGTTGACACTTAAGATGAAGCTTTTAAGATTAAGTTGTTTTATTTATCACCAGGTATTTCCCCTGGTACATTATTCAACTGAGTTAAGGTTATATAAGGTCGTATATCTAGTATATAAGGCCAACGGGAACTGCTGGCTTTTCCATCAAAAGAATACCAAGTTTCAAAGTCTTGATCCTCGTTTTCAAAATTTCATCAGTCACATGTTCCTTCTTCATTATAATTGCGTAGGAAAATTTTCATTAAAACTTACTCTGTTATATCAATTTTTTTACACTTTTAAATTTCCCTTTTCTAATTTCTTTCTTTCAAAACCGCATTACATTTTTTAAATTTGATTTTTTAGCGAATTTATAATCCAAATCTACATCAGTACAACTGCTGTAGATTTGGTTTTCAGAATCTTCGTTTTCAGAATTGAGGTGTGGCTATAATATCGCATTAAATATCTGGGATACATTAACCGTTTTTCCTTCCTTTAATTGTAAGATCATTGGAAACATAGTGAATAAAATACATGACATTAAGTTTAAAAATTATGTATATTACTTAAAAAATATAATATCAATAAAATGTGTAGAGGAAAAATTCCCGAAAAATATTTCGCTATACGAAATTTCGCATATCGAAAAGTTTTCCATCGACTAAGTATTACAAATCGAAAATGTTATCTTAAATGTTAATTTTAGAAATTAGGGTAGAGTAAAATAACACCAAAGAGTGCAATAAATACTTTTTAAACTCTGATATTTTATGAACAATCCAGAATCGAATTTAATGACCAATTATTAAATACATTAAGTACTATTTTCAGTCCATGTAGTGATGTACCACCAAGTTGTGTGTAACCTATATATATATTATTCTAAAGGATTATTTCTCTTTAAAACATAAAACTACAAATAGTAAATAAACAACATAGTTAAAGCATTTTTCTATGCTTCAGCAAGCAAATATTCAATAATTTTACGCAATTCCTAGTAAGAAATTCGCTATGACGAATTTAATTGAATTCGCTATGACGAATTTCTATCCTTTTCCTATCGAATTTTGCGCAATTTATAATGTTTATATTAGTAAAAATTGTTAATGTGACCCTTCGTACATCGAGTAATATCTGCATGCAATAACAATAATAAAATTTATATTGTAGTATTAAACTCTATATAAATAGAATATTATTAATTATTAAAGTTAAATTATTAATAGCAAATTGATATAAACTAATTCCTATATTTTTTTATTAAATTAATAATTTATGTTGTTCAGATAGAGACATAATTAAATACATGTAGAAGTACTTATTTTCTTATTTGGCAAAATTTAATTTCCGAGTCGGAAAATTTGCATCGCCATCCCCCCAACGTAACTGTAGTCCCTTCGCTACCCCCCTGACTGCTTATTTTAGATGCCTAATGCAAGCTAATGTTGTGTTGTAGGTTTATATTGTACTCTTCTTCGGGCGGGGGTGGCTCAGTCGGTAGCGCGCCAGGCTCGTAATCTGTAGTTCTCGGGTTCGAGTCCCAGCTGGGTCAGCGTTGAGATTTATCTCCGCAAAATACCCCGCCCTGCCCACGGTCAGTAGGGGACACCGATGGACTTGGAAAGGCCACCGTCCGTCGGATGGGGCGTTAAGCCGTGGCCCCGTGTGCGGGAGAGACATACCCTGTACACGTTAAAGAACACGCTGGATGGCCTTGACGGGAGGCTACCATCTGTCTCCCAACAGCTGTTCCAGTGGGTCCCCTCCCCCAACCTTCTCTGAGCCTTCGGGGTCCATGTGACCTGGCCATTTAGCCCATGGTGTGCAAAAAAGTGCCGCTCAGAGGTAAAACAACCCAACTTGTACTCTTCCTATAACACGATCACATGAATTGTTGCTGTCAATATGTGGGTTTATTGTTTCAATTAAATCGGTTCGACCGAACAAGCCGGGTATTTTTTTTGCTTCCCAGTTTACTCGGTATCTGGTAGCCGGCATTTTTAAGCAACCGGTACGTTACTAATTTCAATAATAAATTACCATTTTTCTTCGTTTTGTTTTTGGCATCTTTAGTTGTAATATATAGTCTGTAAATGGTAGCTAGGTAGTCACTGGAAGGAGAGCTATGCACCAATCCCCTGTGATGATGCATAGAACCGGCCAGGCCTAGCACCTAATGTCCGACCCCGCCTTCTCGTGGTGCGGACCGTTAGTAACTTTCAAAAGAGAAACTCTCTATTGGAAGTGAACGGAAGGAGAGGGCTGCCAGATTAGTGTGGCCTACTGATCTGGACAACTATGGCTACTTTTCTTTTTTTCTACCCTGCTAAGGAGTGGTCAACCACACAGGGTCCTGGTGCTGACCATATAAACCTACTGGACTGGACAGATATATGGCTCTGAGCTTGATTATGGATCCTGATTTTGCTGAACTGGTGGGCTTCTGTGGAGGGAAAATCTTCCGCTGTGTTTTCTATTTGTTTGTGGGTTGACAGCCCCAAGTGAATAGATTCACAGGATATGTTTATCAGCTGGTGGATAATCCTGAGTAGAAGTCATCGCAGGCACCTGAACTCTTTGCTTCTATTGGCATCGTCAAATTTTACATTGGAGGAAGTCTTCCAGTGTAGATGGCTTCAGCCTTTAGTAGTGGGGGAACGGGTCTTTGCCCCATGTCTGCGATTAGGGGGCTGTTTGATATTGTCGGCATTCCCTCTCTCAATAAACATAGTTTCTTTAAACATCCCACTAACCATTTTCTCTCCATAGGTAGTTGGAATGTGAGGACTCTGCACAGAGCTTTTTCTCTTGATGTCCTCACACAAGAATTCCACCATTATAATTTAGATATTCTTGGCTTGCAAGAGACCAGATGGACAGATAAAGGTCAGATTCTTAAAAATAATCTTAAATTTCTCTTTTCAGGGAGGGACGACAATAAACATCACCAAGGCGTGGGTCTGCTTCTCAGCAGACACGCTAGCGATGCTCTTCTAGGATATGAGTGCATTAATGAAAGGTTTCTTACAGCAAAATTTCAAACAAGCGTTAAAGACTTGAATGTTATCTGCTGTTATGCCCCCACTGAGGATGCCGATGAGGATGAGAAGGATAGGTTTTATGAACAACTTCAGGATATTTTGAATTCTGTCAAGAAAGGAGATATTACCCTTGTTCTTGGTGACTTCAATGCCAAAGTTGGTACTGACTCTGACCTTTGGGGAGGAGTAATAGGCCCTTTTGGCATTGGTAGCTGCAATGGCAATGGGCAACGTCTCCTACAGCTAAGTAAACTCAATGGATTCAGAATAACTAACACTTATTACAAACACCGCGACATACATAAGTACACATGGGTTTCACCTGATGGGCTGCATAAGAATATGATTGATTACATATTAATTAACAGCAAATGGGCTAGTTCTGTTAGGAATACCAGGGCATATAGGGGAGCTGAAATTGGATCTGACCATTACCTTGTTAAAAGTGTGTTGCAACTTAAACTTAAAAACTGTTGTGCTAGGGTTAAAAAATATACTTTTAATACTGAAGCTCTGAAAGATCCAGTTATAGCCAAAGCGTACCATGATAGGTTACTTAGACATTATGACAGTCATGGTTTGCTTACTACTGAAGTTGAGGAAGAATGGGATCTACAGTGACTTAGACATTATGACATTATGACATTAGACATTATGACTGGTTACTTAGACATTATGACAGTCATGGTTTGCTTACTACTGAAGTTGAGGAAGAATGGGATCATTTTAAACAGGCTTTTATGGACACTAACAGTACTCTTTTAGGAAAAAAGGAGCAGAAGAGACAGAATTATCTGTGTGATAAGACACTTGAGCTTATTTCGGAAAGAAAGAACTGCAGGGATGTCTTTAATCAATACCCTACTAGTCCTAATAGAAAGCATTACAGAGAACTTAATAAACGTGTAAAAAATCAGTTAGCTGCTGATAAGAATCTTTGGCTTGATAGTTTGGCTGACAAAGCCGAGGAAGCAGTTAGACAGCACAACAGCAGAGAGCTGTACCAGATAGTTAATGTTTTGTGTGGTAGAAAACGGACTGGCATACAAGGATTGAAGGATAAACAAGGTAAGGTTATAGAAGGGGAGGATTCTGTCATGGCTAGGTGGGCTGAGCATTTCAGTGATGTTCTAAACAATGTAGTTAGTTCTACTCCCATTGTTTGCAATGATGATAGATGCATTGGTGGCTTTAATGTTGGCCCTGTAACACAATCTGAAGTTATTGTGGCTGTTTCTAAACTTAAACTACATAAATCCCCAGGGGTAGATGAAATTACTACCGAAATGCTTAGAGCTGGGAATGTTTCGGTTACCACTTGGATGACTGAAATTCTGAATATCTTTTATGATAAAGGCATGGTTCCTAAGGATTTTACCAGAGCTATTGTTATCCCTATTTTCAAAAAAGGTGATCGCAGTTCTTGTGATAACTATAGGGGTATCAGCCTACTCTCTGTTCCAGGTAAAGTTCTTTCCATGATTGTGCTTAATAGAATTAAGAATCTGGTTGACAGTCAATTGCGTGATGAGCAATGTGGATTCAGAAGTGGTAGGGGATGTGTGGATTAGATAGACAGATTCTTGAGAAATGTTTATAGTTTCAGAAACCTTTGGTTGCTAGCTTTGTTGATTTCAAAAAGGCTTTCGACTCTGTTGATCGTCATAATTTGTGGTTGATTGTGAAATCATATGGTATACCAGACAAGCTAGTTAACATAATGAAAGCTCTCTATAATAACACTGAGTCGTGTGTGAGAGTTGGTAAGGCTTGTAGCAATTGGTTTAGCATTACTTCTGGTGTTCGACAAGGGTGCATTTTGTCTCCTTTTCTCTTTAGCTTGGTTATTGATTATGTTATACGAAATTCACTTCAAGGGAAAGATTTTGGCCTTAAATGGGCTGGAGATACGAAAATTTCTGATTTAGATTATGCTGATGATTCAGCCCTTTTGGCAAATGATATTGATGAGATGAACTCTTTCATTCGAGCTGCTGATGAGACTGGTAGTAGAGTAGGTTTAGTTATAAACAGAGAGAAAACTAAAGTGATGAAAATTGGTCAGGCAGGCTGTGATTCAGTTAATCTGAATGGTTGCAAGCTTGAGCAGGTGTCACAGTTTAATTATCTTGGGAGCTATGTAACTGATAATGGTGATGTGCTGAATGAGATTAACAGGCGAATAGGGATTGCTGCCGGGACTTTTAAGAATCTATGGAGAGTGTGGTGAAATAGGCGTATACACCTAAAGACTAAAATTAGACTGTATAATAGTTTGGTTCTTTCTAGGGTTAGTTATGGTAGTGAAACATGGACACTTTGTAAACAAGATAACAGGAAACTAGATGCTTTTGATTCCAGATGCTTACGCAGTATCTTGGGCATTAGGTGGTTCAACTTTGTAACTAATGATGAGGTTAGGCAAAGGAGTTTGCAACCTCCTTTAAGCAGCATATTGTGCAGAGAGAGACTCCGTTGGTTTGGCCATGTTGCCCGTATGAATAATTATAGATTGGCGAATAGGGTTATGAACAGTGTGCCTAAAGGCCTCAGAAAGAAGGGGAGACCTAGAATGCGGTGGGCAGACAATGTCAAACAGGACCTTGTTAGAATTGGTGTGCAGTGGCCAGATGCAGTAGATGTAGCTCAGGATAGACTTGCTTGGAGAATTAAATTGCATGGTCTGGTTGGACCTCCGTAGCCCATGGCTGCTTGAGGATGATGATGATGATGATGATGATGTAATATGGCATACCATATGGTAGCCGTTCTGTGGCCGGGTGGTTAGCACGTTTGGCAACTGATAAAAAAAAAACTGGGTTCGAAACCCGGATAACCATGGATGTTTGTGTTGTCTTTCTGCTGTGGTCCCCCCCATCCTCATAGATCTTATACTATGGCGAAATAAACTGCCCGACTTCTGTGGCAAGTAGCTGCTTGAGGAGGTGTTTCTTTTTTATGCGCGTGATTGCTGTATTAGCAACTGCAATCATTAATTGCCATCATTTATGAACTACTATTCCTAAGTATTTCTATCTAGAAACGTTGATTTGTGATTGAACTCCCCCTCCACCCTCCACTTGAAACAATTTTTCTCCATCCTGAAACAATTTTTGCTTTCCTCTTGGAAATATTTCTGCAGAAATCAATTTCCCACATCGCAGTGAAAATCTTTTGTTTAGCTATTGGCAATCCTTCCTAAACATTAAGATTCCTTTTGACTATTAAATTCATTGGCATTAAGAAACTAGTGCTTATTAAATTCATTGGCATTAAGAAACTAGTGCTTAGATGTAAAGTAAGAGAACCCGAAATTAAAAAAAAAATGCTATTCTTCTAATTTCATAAATCTCTTACCGGAAAGCGATTGTCTTTTTTATCGTCGCAGATAAAAAATTTATCTCCGACTTAAAAAAACTACTTAAGCATGTTTTTTTTTCACGTTTTTTTATTTTATTATTTAATTGTCTTTATCTCACCTTTCCGTATAACAATACCCAAAGTGACATTAAACTTCATACTTTAAGGAACTAGATGCGACGCCAATATCGTTAAAATGTTAAACAAGCTCTTCGATGATTATTGTTCCTTCAGTACTGACATCCTTAATGATTGTTGCTTCTTTTTTTATTGAAAAAAAAAAGGTCTCGAAACTGAAAAAAAAACGATAAAAAAACGAAAGAAAAGACAGAAGAAGAAGAAAAAACAGCAGGACTTTATCCATCAGTTGCCTCTGTTTCTTGGCACACACTAATTGAGATGTCCAACAAAAGTATTGAATTAATCATGAGTCTCCTTAATTGAAGTACACCCTGCCGGTAGGTTTGAAATAAGGTTCCCTTTAACTCTTAGGACTTAGATACTGTCAAAAAAATATTGCACTATCGAAATAAAGCACTATTTTGATCTCAAACTCTTCTTTGCATGAAACCATTTTTTATTGCTGTTCTTATTTGTCTTCGCCCTCTGCTGTTGTTGTTTTTTTTTATTTTCAAGCGTCTACTTTCTACTACGAAATAATAAAAAGCAAAAATAGACATTTTTCTGCATCTTGTGGCAATGGGCATTTTAACACGACACACAAACAACTCGACGTTTAAACGAATGATTTTTGCACGCGCTTCTCTTTCTTCTTCTTGCTCTGCGAAGAAAAACAGGGATGCATTAATTTTACATCTTTCTTTACGACGTTCTGCAACGTAAGATGAAAGAAAAAACGTCCGAAAGAATTTTGCGGATGTAGATTTTTTGGAATATATATATATGTGAAATATTTATCTTTCTCGCATTTGGTTATTTAAAATAAATAGAATCCAGTGAATATTTATTTATGCATATTTACGCACCAAATGTACCCTGGGGATAGCGTGCTCAGCTTCCAAAATTTAGTGTGCCAGATTTCATTCGACTTGTATATATATCAGCTCTCAATAATGATGTAACGTGAGTAGAAACTTTGGAAACTATGAGATTGCGCAGTTGATTGGGTTGGGTTGTTTTACCTCAGGGCGGCACTTTTTTGCACACTCAAAGGACCCCGAAGGCTCAGAGAACACCGAAGGCACCTCACGTCGAGTTGCTTGTGTGTCGTGTTAAAATGCCCATTGCACCTCATGGACCCCGAAGGCTCAGAGAAGGTTGGGAGAGGGGACCCACTGGAACAACTGTTGGGAGACAGATGGTAGTCACCCGTCAAAGTCATCAAGCGTGTTCTTTAACGTGCACAGGGGTCACGGCTTAACATCCCATCCGACGGACGGCGGCCTTTCCAAGCCCATCGGTGTCCCCTACTGACCGTGGGCAGGGCGGGGAGCGCAGTTGATACTTCGAGAATTCTCATGCAACACACATATTGGCGCCTATTGAACACAAAATAATAAATTGATAATTTTTTGACATGCTGTGCACATAATTGCAAACTAATTTTGCAATTAATTTTTTTAATTAATTAATTTTAAAATTTATAAATGCAACTTATAAAAATAACCTATAAAATAAATATAAACTAAATTTATAAATGCAAATTATTAATAAATATTTTTTAAATTAATTTTAAATGTGCAATCAATTTTTTAATAAAATATTACACTTTGAAGAATGAACATTCTTTCAGAAATACGCTATGTACATTTGACTCCTTGGCTCCTTTTTTTTCTCATTTGACTCCTTGGCTCCTTGTTTTTCTCATTTGACTCCTTGGCTCCTTTTTTTTCTCATTTGGCTCTTTGGCTCCTTGTTTTTTCTCATTTGACTCCTTGGTTCTTTTTTTTCTCATTTGACTCCTTGGCTCCTTTTTTTCTCATTTGACTCCTTGGCTCCTTTTTTTTCTCATTTGGCTCCTTGGCTCCATTTTTTTTCATTTGACTCCTTGACACTCAAGGACCGCATGATTAATGGCGTGTCATTATAACAGTTATGCCCCTGTTAACATGTATTATTTGATTTTAAACAATACCATTTACGCCCTGAACCTTCTTTCATTTAAAGCAATGCCAGTTACATCCCTTGTTAACAAATATTCTTTCATTTTAAACAATGCAGTTATGCCCCTGTTAAGAGACATTTTTTTTTTTGCATTTTAAACCATCCTAGTTATGCCCCTGTTAAGAGACATTTTTTTTTTGCATTTTAAACCATCCTAGTTATGCCCCTGTTAAGAGACCTTCTTGCATTTTAAACAATGCAGTTACGCCCCTGTTAAGAGACTTTCTTTCATTTTTAACAACACTAATTACACCCCTTATAAGAGACGGTGTTTCATTTCAGACAACAGTACGCTCTTATGAAAGAGATCTTTTATCATTTTAAACAATGCAATAGATATATGTAGAGAAGAAAAAAACTCATTTTTTGTATTCTATAATTTGTTCTAACCGAGGTACATAAATATAATATTCGATGCATTTTGTTTCTTGAATATCTGAATTATGCAGATTTTTGGTTTCCCCAAAATGATCTTCGTTTAATCCGTCTGCCCCCAAGTAAGTAACAATTTTATTTCCTTCATTGGGATAAACAGATTTTTACATAATAATACAGAGAAATCTTTGAGTTGTATCGTTTAATCCTTGAAGGAGACACTTTTTTGGCACACTATGAGCTAAATAACCAGGTCACAAAGACCCCAAGGGTTCAGAGAAGGTTGGGGAAGGGTATTGATTGGACAGCTTTTACAAGGCAGATAAGCCTCCCGTCAAAGCCATCCAGCACGTTCTTTAACATGCGCAGTTGGATCTCCTGCACACTGGTCCACGACTTTACTCCCCATCCGATGGACGATGGCCTATCCACGCTGTTGTGACGCACTCATTTTTATTGAAACTTCGAATGCACTTACATCCTTTTCGGTTCATCTTGATATTACGTAAAAATATGGGAAAAATTTGACAATCGATAATTTTATCTCATACAGTAGTAAAAACCATTTTAAGCAGTTGGCAATCCTGTAGTGAACATTAAGATTTCTTGTGACCAGGCCCTGATCCAGAAAATATTGAGGGGGGGGGGGGGGGCTATAAACACAATCCAGCCATAAAAATGTAAATGAGAGGGGGGAGAGACTGGATTTTCATTGAACTATGACATTTCCCCCTCCTTTTTACAATTCTTTAAAAAATTATTGAAAAGGGTGTGAAATATGCATAAGTTTAATACTTTTTGCCTCTATTACCATTATTAGCAACCTGAAAGAGGGGCTATGTCCCCTTGCCCCCTAGTTCCTGCTCTGTTTGTGACCGTTAAATCCAATGCCCCTTAAGAAGAGGGCACGGGGTATGCCTCTCCTGCACTGTTATAGCACCTTACACTCGGATACTTTTTTACAGATCACTCGTTTTTAACATCTTGAACGTCTTTACATTTTTACTTCTTAATGGTTATTTCAGTCGCATTTAATGTTTTACATTTTTGAAATTTAGACTTCTTACCCCCCCCCCCCCCCCCCCTTAATTCTAACGAGTTTCTGTTTGGCATTCTCTGCCCAAACAATCTTAGGTCTCCCTCTGTCTCTAGGGGCCCTTAGCATACTAAAGTTCTAAGGTTTCTCTGGAGCATTTAGCATACTATTCATAACCTTATTCGCTGATCTATCGTTATGATTGGATTGGATTGTTTTACCTCTGAGCGGCACTTTTTTGCACACCATGGGCTAAATGGCCAGGTCACATGGACCCCGAAGGCTCAGAGAAGGTTGGGGGAGGATACCCACTGGAACAGCTGTTGGAAGACAGATGGTAACCCCCCATGAAGGCCATCCAGCGTGTTCTTTAACGTGCACAGGGTATGCCTCTCCCGCACACGGGGCCACGGCTTAACGTCCCATCCGACGGACGACGGCCTTTCCAAGCCCATCGGTGTCCCCTACTGACCGTGAGCATTTGCGGAGGTAAATCTCAACGCTGACCCAGCTGGGACTCGAACCTGGGAACTACAGATTACGAGTCTGGCGCGCTACCGACTGAGCCACCCCCGCCCCTATCGTTATGAATACCGGAAACATGGCCAAACCAACTCCGTTGGTTTCTTTATTTTTGTATTTTACATTTGTTTCTGTGTTTACGCCTATAATTGTTGTTGTTATAGGTCTTTCCTTCAGCGATAATATATTTACTTCCCTAGAAGATTTTTTTAACGTTATTCCACAGGATCTAACCGAAATGTTTTACCATAAACAATCTGACAAGAAACTTAAACTATGGTTCCTGAATCTGAATGAAATAAATTCTTCAATTGATTGATGAATTCAATTGATTGAAAATGATTTCATATTGTTAAATGGCTTGTATATTGGTTGAGTTGTACAGTTTTTTTTCTCATTTTATTACCCTACTGCTTTTGCTAATAATTTAAATGATCCAATGAGAGATTTCAGTTACATTTCTCCACATGTGGGGAGGGGGTGGCTCAGTCGGTAGCGTACCACACTCGTAATCTGCAGTTCACAAATTCGAGTCCCGCCTGGGCCAGTGTTGAGATTTATCTCCGCAGTAAGAATTTCCTCAGTAACCCTTCCCTCAGTAAGTAGAGGACACCGATGTGCTTGAAAACTCCATCGTCCATAGACGAAACATAAAACCGTGGTCCCCAGGGCGGGAGAACCATATCCTGTGCACGTTAAAGAATACGTTGGATGGCCTTTATGGGAGGCCAACAACTGCCAGTGGCTCCCCTACCCCAACCTTTTCAGGGTCCTTGTGGCTTGGCCGTTTAGCCCACTATGCGTAAAAAAGTACCGCTCAGAGATAAAACAACCCAACTCTCCACATGCGAGTTCCCACTTTTGTGAAATTATTCGTTTTTTTTTTTTCATTCTTGTTTTCAATGGCTGCATTGTACTTTATTTTCTGAAGAAGTGTTGCAAGTTTTGCATTTGACTTTTATATTTACTACCTTTTGTAACCTAGTTGATCATCGGGAAATTTGAAAGTTTCCGTCATTTTACAGCTAAAATTTCTTTTAATGTTTGTTGTATTCAGGGCCAAATCTAGGGGGGAGAGGGCAAACGGGGTGCCCCCCTTTCAGAATGCGGTAAAAGAGGCAAAAATTATTAAACTTGTTTATATTTCATGCATTTTTCAAGAAATGTTTAACACCTGAAACGGGAGGGGAAATATTATACTGCATTGAAAATCAAGTGTCTTGGCCCACTCTTTTACATTTTTTAGGCAAGATTGTGTTTCTTGCCCCTCATTTCGTTTTTTTCTATATCCATGCCTGGTTTTAATAATATTTTGAGGTTAAACATGATATAACAGTCAACTAAAGCTTATGCAATATTGATGATGATGAATGAAATAAATGTTATCTTACACCGAAGAGCCAAAATGTTATGACCAGCGAATTTTTATGCAAATCGAAGCAACTGCAGGTAAACGACGCAGCGTGTGAATGTCATGAAACGATATCAATAACATCTAATACCGAGCTCTGTTATTCGGTGGTTTGTTCTTCAGATGGGAAAGGCAGTCGACTTAAGTGTGTCTGACAAAGGCCAAATTTCAATGGCCAGACGACTGGATTTCCGAGACGGCGAGGGTTGGGGGTGCTCACAGTCAGGCGTAGTTAGTACCTTCAAAAAGTGGTCCTAGGAGGGAAAAACCATGAACCGTCAGCAAGGTGTGGGCCGACCACGGCTCATCCACGCTAGAGGTGAGCGAAGGCTATCCCGTACGTTACGAGCCAACAGAAGGGATACTGTAGTGCAACTCGCCCGTGCTGGTGATGGGAGTAATGTGTCTTGATACACAGTTCATCGAACCCTGCTAAAAATTCTCCGAGTGCCCATGCTAACCTCGGTTGACCGTCGAAAGCGCCTACAATGGACACACGAGCATCAGAACTGTACGTTTAATGATTGCAAGATGGTCGTTTGGTCCGATGAATCTCGTTTCCTGTTCCATCATTGGACGGCCGGGTACATGTACGTCGTTTACCCGGGGAAGTGTTAGCACCAGGATACACCATGGGGCGAAAACAAGCCGGAAGAGGAAGTGTAATGCTTTGGACAATGTTCTGCTAGGAAATGCTAGGTCCAATAATCCATGCGCAGAAAACTATGACGTCTACCACCTACCAAAACATCATTGCAGGTATATTTTTGTGTCGCAAGTACATCCCTTCATGGCAACGGTATTCCCTTTTAGTAGTGCCTTCTTTCAGCAAGATAATGCTCCATGCCACACTGACCGGATTGTTCGAGTATGGTTCACGGAACATGAGGAAGACTTTCAGATATTGCTCTGGCCTCTACATTCCCCAGACATCAATCCAATCGAGCATCTGTGATTTGTGTTGGAACAGCATATCCGATCAGCGGCGGATCAACCATGTAACTTACTAGAATTAAAGGATCTACTAGTAACGTGTTGGTACCAGATACCACAAGACACCTTTAGAAATCTTGTAGCGTCCATGCCTCGCCGGGTAGGTGCTGTTTTGGCGGGACATAGAGGGCCAACATCATATTAGGCAGGTGGTCATAACGTTTTGGCTCTTCGGTGTATTTCTTTAACTTACCTTCATTTTTTAAACTCCCCACTGAAAAGGAATGCAAGACTGTAGATCGTTCTATCTCAGGTGTAACGTGATATGAGCATGTTGAAGCAGTGGGATCTAATCCTAATGTTAATTGAAGAAGAACAATTTGCATATTCAGTTGTTTAGGAGAAAAAGTCTTGGGTGTCGAGAACGTCCAAACCCGTTCTGACCGCAAGGATCAACGCATGCAAAGGTGTCCCAGAAAAGAAAAAGTGCAAGTGCAAAGCAAAACGTCACTGAGGCCAGAAATGTGAAAAAAACTTTCAAAAATGGTCAAAGGAGAGAAGAGCCGCTTTCCACAGCTAAGGACACTCTTTCACTCGTCGTGGTTTTATTTTTTTTTGTCCTTTTCCTTTAGTTGTAGGTTAACAAAGCTTTTGTAACTTTACACCATGTTTGGAGCAGCATGGCCTTAGTTGCCTTGTTCTGAAAAACCCCAAACAAACAAGCTCTCTTGCACACGGGTTCATGGCTTAACCTCCCAATGGAAGACGGTATTTCCAAAAAAAAAGAAAAAACTTTTTGTCACTTACCTTCTTCAATGGACAAATAATAGACAAAGCGGGAAAAATATCATTCCAGGACTCGTGTGGAATAAACTTGAGAACATCAAATATCGAGCTATCGAATGAACCAACCATGACCCTCAGATAAATGGTGATTTCTCACATAGGATCCGAAACACGTTAAGGAGAGTGTAAAGTATTAAATCTATAAGGATAAATTTATCTGCTTCCTCACGATTAATGGAAATGATATAAATGAACACAGACCAAAGAAAGAAGAAAGAAAGTGACTTACCCGAAAGGAAATAAAATTGAAGCTCAAGAACAAGTGAGGAAGAAAGAGAGAGAGAAAAAGTGACTGAGAAAGAGACTAAGGGAAAAAATACTTGATAAATAATTCAGAATATAAAAGAGAGTCATTTTCTGACATTCAAGCCGTGGTTATGTCTGGTGTGAGACAGACAGGGATCATTGGCAACTGCATCTAACGGCAGCAACGGATTTAAGGTATGGTGCTGGTAGTCTCTGCGGCGTCATAGGCACCCAGCCCAAGAGCAGTGTATACGGGAAGCATACGAAAGGGAAAGGGGTTGGGAAAGATGGAGAGATGAAAGAGAAGTGCAGAAGGAAAAAGAAAATGCGAAAGAGAAAGAGGAAATAGGAGATAAAAAAAAGAAAACAGGGCAGGGATGGAATGAAGAGAGAGAGAAGATGGGGGAAAGGAGATGGAAGAAGAGGAGGAGGAGGAGGAAAAGACATCTTCATGTTTTATTCCATTTAATCATCTCTCTTTTTCCTTTTTTGTTGCCTTCCGAAGAACGGTCACGACTCAATATGATCGCGCAAGTCCCCCCTTCCACTTCTGGATGTAGTGTACGATGACTTTCACAAAAGCAAGGCAGACTTCAGGGAGGAGCTGCGGCAGCAGGAGCAGGAGGCAGTCAAGGCGGGTTGGAAGTGTGGTAAGTCGACTCTGAAAATAACTTAGGTCGTGTTTACAGCTAACGGCGAGCGCAGCTAATTCAAGAAGGGGAGTCATGGCAACCATGGGGATGCTGCAGAAGGATCGTCTCATCATTCTCTAGCAAGGGTGTACTCCGTGGTACGCGTTCACACGTATCAGCGTGCGCACGCACGTACGAACAGATACACTCTCGCCGTTGCAGATATGGTTCATGTAAATGTGCGTTCGCTAAGGCGAAAACTTGATAAACCTTTGGTAGCAACGCATGTGTTCTGCGTTGATGTGGGGAACAGGTTTACTTACAAGTCTTCTGGATAAAATCATCAGTAGCAGGTGGAGTTTGTGTACGTGGAGGTCATCAATGAATTGAGTTTATAAAAGGTTGAAATGGCTAAAATTAGGAGTCAGGAAAGTTAAACTTTTTCGTGTGGACTGGAAAGTGTAATATCGATCGAGGAGATTCTTTAGGAGTGACGGAGTGGTGGGGTTAAGGAATATGCTTCCAATTTTAAAAGACAACGCAGTTAATTTTACAAAGGATTTAACAATATCATTCCTAGGATAGTTTGTCCTAGACATAATATGATTAGGATTACTAACAACAATACTATGGCAACTTATTTTTGGAACGTTCAGGAGTAGGATTTGGTAAGAGTATTTACGGCAGGTTTAGGATTTAGTAGAAACAATACGAGAACTTTTCCTAATCAATTCAAAAATGAAGATTTAGTAAAAACAATACTATGGTAACTTATTTTAGTACATGCCAATAGTAGTTTTTTTATGATTACAAAAAATGGAACATGAAAAATCATAGGAAGTGCTCCTAAGTTGTACAGGGATGAGATGTTTTACCTGAGAGGCACTTTTTTGCACACAATGGGCTAAATCACCAGATCTCTAGGATCACGAAGGCTCAGAGAAGGTTGGGGGAGAGTACCCACTGGAACACCTGTTGGGAGACAGATGGTAGCCTCCCGTCAAGGCCATTCAGTGTTCTTTAACGTGCACAGCTATAACGCACACTAAGCCACGGCTTAACGTCCCATCCGACGGACGGCGACCTTTCCAAATCCATCGGTGTCTCCTACTGAACGAAGGCAGGGAGTTTTGTGGAGATAAATCTCAATGCTGGCCTAGCTAGGACTCGAAACTGGGAACTGCAGTTTACGAGCCTGGCGCACTACCGACTGAGCGACTCTCTCTCCCAGTCTCACCATCTAAGGTCGAGATCAGTATTGACTACTGCCTTGGTTAACACAACACAAAAAGTATGCCTCCTGGAACAGCGCTTCCTTTGCACTATTCCACTTAAAGCTTGTAACAATCTTACTGTAACTTATACTAGGTATACCTGGGATTAGAATTTAGTAAAAACAATGCTGCCCTAACCTAACCTAAGCATCCTACTGGAGGTGAGTTTGGGCAGTGGCTTTATCGGGCTCAGCCTGAATGGGTAAAGGTCTCCTTGATACATCAAGCCTATAGTGTAGTAACAGAACTAATTTTGAAATATATATAAGCTCACCGGGAAAAAATTAGTCACCCTTGGCTGAATGTGACCTAATAGCACGTAACGCCTCCGTGTGACCGAAGAACCGCCAAAATCTTGTCTGGCATGGATGCCACCAGTGTGCTGATGTAGTTCACATCAATATTCATCCACTCTTCCACCAGCAAATGCTGCAGTTCGGCCAGATTGGCCGGATGGCTGGGACGGCGCTTCACTCGTTACCCCAAATACTCCCACAAGTTTTCTATGGGATTTGGCGGGCCAGTCGGGATGTTCAAAGGCTTCAAAATGCTCGTTGTGCCAATCCGACACACTTCGAGCACTGCGCACGGGACAATTGTCGTCTTGGAAGACTGTGGTATTCTTCTGGTGTTCACTGTGGAGATGCTGCACAAAAGGTAACATGTGGTCATCCAGTAGGTGCATACAGCCCTTCTTGTTCAAGTGTGACGTCACCGCAACCAAAGAACCCATTTCCTCGTACGTTAAACACCCCCATAACATCACAGAGCCTCCTCAGCTTGAACAGAACCTTGCACACAGTCCGCATGGAAGGCTTGATGTGGCTTACGATGTATCCGTCGCCTCGCATCATTCGAGTACAAGCAAAAACGTGACTCATCCGACCAGATCTCACGCTTTGAAGAGTCTACAGTCCAGTCTTTGTGGCGTCGCGCTTACTGTAAGCCGTGCAGCCTTATCCAGAGCTGTTAGCATGGGTCTCTATCGCAGTACTCTGCTCCATATATCCATGGCATGCAGTTCCCTTTGGTGTGTTCGTTCGAAAAAACTTGTTGTAGGCCTGCATTGACTGACTGGAACAATTCCTGCCTCGTTGCAAAACGGTTTGCCTTTACAGTGCGTGACACACTGCGGCAGTTCCTATTGGTGAGCACAGCCTTTCTGCCACAGTTCTGGCGAAGATTAGCAGTGGACTGCAATGTACGCCACTGCTGGAAGACCCGTTGGACAGTACATTTCGACTCACCTGCGAAAACAGCAACTTCTTATACATTATGCCCTTTGTCTCGGCCAAATGCAACAACACCTTTTTGACACTCATTCACATCTTTGGTGCGACCCATGTTTCACGGAGCGACTAACACATACATGGCACACAACAACTTCTTGTCACTGTATGAACACCGTAACGCACGGTACAACTATTTGTAGGACTCGTTTATTACTCGTGCGCCCTCTGTTACTGTCGAATGGATGTAACCCTCTTACGGCGGGAGATGACCCATTTTTTGTCCAGTGAGTTTATATGTTTATATAGTAATTTCAATTATTGTCTCTAAAATTTCCACTTTTAGATATTTATTTTAAAAACTTAATAATTAATTTTAAAATTCTCTTAATTATTCCAATAAAATTGTAACGAATAAATTATTTGTTTTTACAATTTAAAAATGGATTTTTTTAATGAAATTTTGACAAATAAAATCACTCAAATTTTTACGCGTAATTAATCCCAACTGTTCCAACATTGATATTTATATCCATTACTTGGTGAGGAAAAAGATACCAATGATCTTGGAAAATCCAACCGTCCATCGAATGGTACAGTCGCTCAAAAAATATCCGAACACTTTTTTCTGAATTATGTAATCAACCATAGTGTTCGGATATTTTTTGAGCGACTGTACGTTAAGCCGTGACGTGTGTACGAAAGCTACACCCTGCGCATGTTAAAGAACACTCTAGATGGCTTCAACAATGGCAGCCTTTCATCTGTCTCCTAAAAGCCGTCCAATGGGTCCCCTTCCTCCAACTTTCTCTGACGCCATGGAGTCCTTGTGACCTGGCCATTTAGCCCATTGTTCCCTTTGATATTGAAGATCCTCCAAGAAACCATCATATCCAGGAATATTCGTTCGTGAATACAGATTATTTTTACCATTTCGACTGTACTTATCGATTTCTTCTCTGCGTCACACCCTACATACTGGGTAAAATCGCGAAAACTTTATCACCCTTACCGACATGCGTTGAGAATATAGCATTTCACAATACCGTTTCTATACAGAACAATGAATCTTCTTCATCTGTCATTCTGAAACTTTTATTAAAAATTCCGTGTAGTTCTCGTTCAATTTTACTATAATACTCACAAAACATAATCACTGATACATTGACGAGGCTTTTCTCTGGCGACAGTGGATCTCTACGTTTGTAAAAACACTCTTTCTGTTAGGGAAAATATCGCGGGAGTCAGTAAGCACATATTGGATGAAATCAGACCGAAATATGAAGTTGGTTATATCAACCCCGGGCTTTAGAATCGATTAAGTTTCTTTTTCCATTCTGTTGCTCTCTTCTTCTTAGAAATCTGCAGAACAATCAAATTCGATAAATATACCATCGGCATTTTTCGGCCTGGACGATTATGTCTGAGATCTCTTGGGTTACATTCGCGTTAAAGATGAACATCATCTAATGATACCAATGGCAAGTCAACAGTGGAAATTGTAGGAATTGCTCGCTGTTGACGTTTCGACAGTTCTAATAGCTCATTGGTTGACTGATATGTCTGTGAAAACTGTCTATTGGTTGACTGATATGTGTGTGAAAACTGTCTATTGGTTGACTGATATATCTTAAAACTGTAGAAATGTCAACAGTGCAGTCTCAGAGTCTACTTATTATCACTGATGGTATGCCAGGGGCGGGGGTGGCTCAGTTGGTAGCGCGCTAAGCTCGTAATCTGCAGTTCCCGTCTCCGAAAAATTCCCCATTCCTCCCTCGGTCAGTAGGGGACGCCAATGGGCTTGGATAGGTCGCCGTCCATTGGATGGGACGTTAAGCTGTGGTTCCTTGTACAGGAGAGCCATACCATCATCATCATCATCATCATCCTCCTCAAGCAGCCATGGGCTACGGAGGTCCAACCAGACCGTGCAATATAGTTCTCCAAGCAAGTCTATCCTGAGCTACATCTACTGCATCTGGCCACTGCACACCAATTCTAACAAGGTCCTGTTTGACATTGTCTGACCACCGCATCCTAGGTCTCCCCTTCTTTCTGAGGCCTTTAGGCACACTGTTCATAACCCTATTCGCCAATCCTTTAAAAATGTAAAGGGAATAAAAAAAAGTACTTAACAGCTTGGCCACATTTGAGGAGAGAGGAAGGGGCCATGTCAAGGTCACCTTGATACAGAGGCCTGGATAACCGGTGAGCAAAAGGAGAGAATGAAGGAGGGTAATGAAATATGCATAAAAATTTAATCTGTATAAAATTAAACTGAAATCTATTTATTTTTAAACTATACAAAATAAAATAATTTATGAATTTTTACTGTATTAAAATATTTATGAATGTATTAAAATTGGCTACAAGAATTTTGAAAATTTATAGCTTCCAAATAAATTAAAACATATTTGGTTAAGCAAAATCTCTACGTGTATATGTGTGTATGTGCTTTATATATATGTGTGTGTAAATTAAATCTCATCTGTTACTGTCATCTCCAGACCTTCTCTGATGAAGGAGGCTTTGGTCATGTCCTAATCTCCTCTCCCCCCCCCCCCACTTTGAGAATGCTAGTAACCGGAACGGAGGCGAAAATATATTAATTATACATATATGTAACCATATTTTAATTTTTTTTAAATACAACTAAAACGAGGTAAAACCTTCTACGAATCATTGGAGTCTTTGTGACCTTACCGTTTAGCTAATTTTATGCAAAATAAGTACAGCTCAGATGTAAAATAATTCCTTCAACCCTGATCGATCTTGCACCACTCACCCCCTCCTTTCACACGTAACACTTGCACCACTCACCCCCTCCTTTCACACGTAACACTTGCACCACTCACCCCCTCCTTTCACACGTAACACTTGCACCACTCACCCCCTCCTTTCACACGTAACACTTGCACCACTCACCCCCTCCTTTCACACGTAACACTTGTACCACTCACCCCCTCCTTTTACACGCAACACTTGCATCACTCACCTCGTCCTTTAACACGTAATACTTGCACCACTCACCCCTCCTTTCACACGTAACACTTGCACCACTCACCCCCTCCTTTCACACGTAACACTTGCACCACTCATCCCCTCCTTTCACACGTAACACTTGTACCACTCACCTCCTCCTTTCACACGCAACACTTGCATCACTCACCCCGTCCTTTAACACGTAACACTTGTACCACTCACCCCTCCTTTCACACGTAACACTTGCACCACTCACCCCTTCCTTTCACTCGTAACACTTGCACCACTCACCCCTTCCTTTCATTCGTAACACTTGCACCACTTACCCCCTCCTTCCACACGTAACACTTGCACCACTTACCCCCTCCTTCCACACGTAACACTTGTACCAGCCCATTTATATTTTCTACATCCTGCCTACTGAATAGTAACGAATCTGAGACTGCTGTTACAATTTGGCCCAACTGTCAAAGTCAGGGTACTAAATCCAAAATCCCCGGGCAAACCGGGGTCGGGCTTGACTCAGTCGATATCACTCCAGTCCCGTAATCTTCAGTTCCCAGGTTTGAGTCCTACTTAGATCAGGGTTGAGATTTATCTCCGTTAAATCCCCACCTTTCCTTGGTCAGAAAGGACAGTGGCCTTGGAAAAACTGATGTCCATCGGATTGGAGATAAAGGCGGCACACGTTCGAGGACCCTCTCGATGGGCTTGACAGGAGAGGTTCTTCTGTGTTCTTACAGCTCTGCAGTTCGATCCCCTTCCTCCAATCTTTTCTAAGCAATTGGGGTCGTTGTGACCTGGGGCGGGATAGTTCATTTGGTAGCGTACCAGGTTCGTAATCTACAGTTCCCAGGTTCGTCTTACCCTACCCTGCCTGCGGTCAGTACGGGGGTTGGAGAAGTCGCCATCGGTCGTATGGGATGTTGAAACGTGGTTCCGTATACGGGACAGCAATACCCAGTGCATGTAAAAGACTGGACAGCTGTCTTCTAACAGCTGTACAGTGACTTCTTTCCCTCAACTTTCACTAAGCACTTGGAGTCCTTGTGACCTGGCCATTTAGCCCATTGTGTGCACAAAAATGCAGTGCAGAGGTAAAAAAATATCCTGATAGAACTTTCCCCTCTTCTTTCAGTCATAACTTAGTGAAATATAGTCATAAGGCAAAATTATAGCACGGAGTGTAAAGGGCAGATTACTACACTACACGTGTGGAAAATTGCAAAGTTTTAATCCGTTAATTCGCTAATGCTGAAAAATAATCTTATTTTCTTCCGTTAAGCATATCGGAAATTGTTCTGGTATTGCAGCTAAAAGCTAAATATCTTAAACAAGAACAAATGGACATAGCAAGTGTGTATGTAATTTGCAAGAAATAGCTGTAAATAAAATGTAGGAAAAAAAGAGTAATGGAAATATTCCATCGCCTATGTCTAGTAATAAGATAATAAAGACTAAAAAGTTTCAGTCACATTTCAAACTGGGTTTTGAAGCCTATTACAGAAAAAATACACTGGCACTCAAAATTAAAGGATAATCGACAAAAACGTATGTAACTACCAATATATGTAAAAGAATGCACTGAAAATGGGCGAACATGAAGAATACGCTACGCGGAAAACTATCTCGCACTTACAATTACCGCATGTAAGCCGGGATATGCAAATTAGGAATGCGTTAAAAAGACGCACTAGACTACTCGCAGCTAGTTTTTGTTCTAGCCAACCTCTCCCTCCTAATTTAATATTATATACTTATTTAATATTTTTTAATGTAAATTTAGTATTGATTTCACGTCCAACGGTTTACCCAAATCATTTTGAAATATTTTACATCTGTGCTGAGGAATCCAAACTTAGCGAAGAGTCACTTCAAAACAAAATATTGTATTTTTCAAAGCCGCAGGAAATATTCTCTATTTAAAAACTAAAACCAACGTTTCTAATGAGTAACATTTTTAATGAATAATGTAAATTTTGAAAATCATTTTGTCACGCACCTATAAGTATTTGGTGAAAATTTTTAAAGAGTTATCGTAACGGTTGTTTTACCTCAGAGCAGCACTTTTATTGCACACAATGGGCTAAATGGCCAGGTCATAAGAACCCCAAGGGTTCAGAGAAGTTTGGGGAATGGGGTTCCACTGGAGAGCTGTTAGGATGAAAGTATCCTGTTAAAGCCATTTAGTGTGTTTGCACTATGACCTCTCCTGAAGCTCAGTCGGTAGCACGCCGGGAGCTCAGTAGGTAGCACGCAGTTCACCGGTTCGAGTCCCGTCTGGTCCAGCTTTGAGATTTATCTCCGGAAAACTCTCCGTCCTGTTCTCGGTCAGTAGGGGACACCGCTCAGCATGGAAAAGCTTCCGTCCGTCGAATGGGAAGTTAAGCCGTGGTCCCGTGTAGGGAGAGACTTACTTTGTGCACGCTAAAGAACACGCTGGATGGCCTTGACTGGAGGCTATCATCTGTTCCAACAGCTGTCCATTAAGTCCTCCCCCAACCTTCTCTGTGCTCTCGGGGTCCTTATGATCTTGCCATTTAGGGCATTGCGTGCAAAAAAGTACCTCCTAGAGGTAAAACAACCTAACCCAATCCTGCACACAGGTCAAAGCTTATAACGCCCATCCGATGGCGACAGCCTTTCTAAGCCCATCGTTGCCCCCTAATGATCGAAAGCAGGGGGCAGGTTTTGCACTGACAAAACTACCCCACCACCCCGCCCAAACTTACAAGAAATGAGCCATATCAAAAATATATTAATGATTTATATTATGAGCCGCAAGTTCTTTTGTAATGAGCTGCGGGTTTACCAGGTTCGTTTTAAATCTTCTCTCTCTATTTATATCCAGTAATTGTAATTATATAGAAGCTGTAATTGCAAAGTTCTCAGTAGCAGTAATTTAATAGTAGCTATAATTGAGAAGTATGTTATGCTGTTAAAGTTAATCATGATGCTGATATTAATTATTCAGCTAAAATGAACGCGAGAAGTAATAGAAATGCACGCACCATGCAATAGGAAATTATTTGGCGAAGCGAGATATAGAGGAGGATTAACACAAAATAGGAAACTAGACAGAATAGCAAATGTTGAAATATTAAAACAGAATTGGTAAAAAGTAGAAAGAACATTTAAATTCTCGCAACAGAAATCGTAGAAAAAAGTGTACCTGGATTATCCTATACTAAAATCCTAGCAAAAATGTACCTGGATTGTACCACGAAACAATTGTTAAGATATAGATGATAACCTACCGTCAAAGCCATCCACATTGTTCTTTAACGTGCACAAGGTATGGCTCTCCCGTACACAGACAGAACCACGGCTTGACATCCCATCCGACGAATACAATGGATCTCTATTAGGAGAAATGGAAATGTCCTTCAAGGGTGTCAGATATAATCTTACTTCCTTATCTTTCTTTAGGCTTTATCTTTCCTTAGGGCTATCGTTGTCTCTGTTCTCATCTAGGGCATTGAGAAGGTTAGCAGAGACATTTACAACCCAGATATGTGGAGGTCGAGCTGGGAACACCAGATTACGTATATGGCGTGCTATCTAATAAGCCAATCCCTGTTGCCATTGCTCATGTTAGACCGGTTTGGACAACTAAATTTAACGGTTTGGGCAAATTTGAGTTTTTTTTTTTAATATATCATCTTCGTGCGTGCATTTCCCTGTCCTGAATTGATCAACGGAAGTATTTTCGTTTATTTAATGTAAATCAAAAATAGATAAAACTATTTACATATGTAGTTCGGTAGAATATAAAATTTTAATTTCGATAGGTAAATAGTCAAAGTAACCACAGAAATTTAGAATAAGCTTTTTTCTCTCCCTATAACACGTTTTGAGAGCAAGAATTTAAAAACAGAAAATATTGACAATTCTTTGAGCATATTTTTCAATAGAACTGGCTTCATTTTGTTTTTAAAATGCGTCCTCTTTTGGGGCGGGAGTGGCTCAGTCGGTAGCGCGCCAGGCTCGTAATCTGTAGTTCCCAGGTTCGAGTCCCAGCTGGGTCAGCGTTGAGATTTATCTCCGCAAAATTCCCCGCCCTTCCCACGGTCAGTAGAGGACACCGATGGGCTTGGAAAGGCCGTCGTCCGTCGGATGGGACGTTAAGCCATGGCCCCGTGTGCGGGAGAGCCATACCCTGTGCACGTTAAAGAACACATTGGATGACCTTGACGGGAGGCTACCATCTGTCTCCCAAAAGCTGTTCCAGTGGGTCCCCTCCCCCAACCTTCTCTGAGCCTTCGGGGTCCTTGTGACCTGGCCATTTAGCCCATGGTGTGCAAAAAAGTGCCGCTCAGAGGTAAAACAACCCAACCCAAAGTCCTCTTTTGATTTTCCTCTTTAGAAATATAAATCTTGCAGCAGAGTAGTTTTATAGAGGAATCATCACTACCATTAACAAAAGGACTATGCCATGTTCAGTTGGTAGAGCGGCAAGCTCGTAATCTGATGATCCCAGGTTCGAATTCCAATTGTCTCTACGTTGAGATTTGTGTCAGTTAGCTCCTACTCTGCCCTCGGTGAGAAAGAAGACACTGATGGGCTCGAAAAGCCGACCTATGGATGGGACGTTAAACTGTGGCTCCAATGTGCAGGAGAACCATATCCTCTGTACGTTATAGGAAACCCAGGATGGACTTGACTAGAGGATTCCATCTATCTCCTAAAAGCTCACCAGTGGATCCCATTACCCTGCTTAAATCTGAACCTTTGGAAACCAAATTATTATGAATCGTGCAGAAAGTACCATGAAACAAACCAATGCATGCAAATTGTTTAACTGATGTTAGAATTTTATCTCGCTACGAAGTCGTATATAAGTTAGAAAGGCATGGTGGAAAGCAAAGTCAATTGCGATAGGTGTAAAAAGGTTGATCTGATTTACTTCGAAAGGGGGGGGGATCATCTTTGGAGCGCGATGGGTGGGAGCATTCGTAACGGAGGGATAGAATTCAGTCGAAAATCAGTGGGCACAATATTCCAAGTGTGTGGAGTCTGTTAACAAAACATCTGGAGGAAAAAGGCTCTGATAGACATAGGCAGAAGTTTGCTAGCACGAACGCTAACGTATGAAAAAGTGAAATATTTTTAAATTTAATGAATTGATTTATTTTTTGTAGGTTAATGTTTTATATTTCATTATTTTAATTTTTAATTCATTTTTGAAACTCGAATTATCGATTTCCCTTTATATATCAGTCTATTTGTAAACATTCAACTTTTTTTGTTGTAAGAGAAAAGTGAAATATTTTTTGGTTGAAATATTGCTCTTCGCATCTTCTACATCATCCATTAGTTCGAATTTTCTTCCATTGAAAGCTTGCCGTCAATACCCGCTTATAAGTGATGTTATTCTAGTTTACATTTTCACGCGAAAAAAAAAAGTTTTGCTGTCTAAATAATAACAATGCAATATTGAATAACAATATGCCTCGTAATCGAGTGTTCAAAATTTATGAGATGCATGAGTAGCTCAGTCGGTAGCGCGCCAGGCTCTTACTCTGAAGTTCCCTAGTTCGAGTCACAACCTGTGCCGGTGTTGTGATTTATTTCCGCAAAACTCTCAACACTTCCTTCGGTCAGTAAGAAAGATTGATGGGCTTGGAAAGGCCGCCGACCATCGGATGGGATGTTAACCCGTTGGTCAGTGTGCGGGAGATCCATACCCTGTGCATGTTAAAAATGCGCTGGATGATCTTGATGAGAGGATACCATCTGTCTCCTAACAGCTGTCTACTAGGTTCCCTCCCTCCAGTCTTTGGGGGTCCTTGTAACTTGGCCATTTAATACATTTTGCACACCAAAAAAAAGTGCGTTCAGAGGTAACCTAACACAAAATTTAAAATTACCCGAAACATTTCACGACTGAATAATTCTATTTCTCACTTTTTTCTATCACTTAATCCCCCATACACACAAAAAGGGCATTAATTTCGCTGAAGTGAACTGTGTAAGAATTTGCCCACATATCATCAATTAAGGTAAGTGTACCTGACGGAACACTGACGCTTTAACCTTATGGACGATAGAAAAAAATACCTTCGATATTTGCATCGGTTTAAAAGATTTTCGCTTTCCTCATAATGACACATCTTTAAAATCTATATTGCTTCTGGGAATATTTGAGAAGTGAGCTAAAATCATTACACGTTTCTTAAGACATTTTGAGCATCGGACATTTTGAGCATCGTTCTCTAGACATTTTGAGCATCGGAGTGGAAGGAGTTCAGGCTGCGTTCGCAAACTTTACAAGCTCTATTAAAATCTGTTATTAGAGTGCTCATCGATTCCAAAGCGGGTTTCAGACTAACCTAGAAAAATCGAAAGCGTTGCACTGTTTGAAGGTGTAACAGGAGCGAAAAATCGATTACCAGACTCTATTAGCACGTTTTAATGGAGTTTTAAAGTTTGGAAGGAGAAGTTTTATGATGGAAAAAGGTATATCTTTAAAACGTACAGATATTTCAACTAAGGAGATAGAGAATAAAACTGACCTAGCTATTTTGAATTACTTGCTACAGGATTCATATTTTAATCGTTCAACTTTTGGTAATTCAATGGTCTTTTCTTTTCGATGGATGGGGCGGGGGTGGCTCAGTCGGTAGCGCACCAGGCTCGTAATCTGTAGTTCCCAGGTTCGAGTCCCAGCTGGGTCAGCGTTGAGATTTATCTCCGCAAAATTCCCCGCCCTGCCCACGGTCAGTAGGGGACACCGATGGGCTTGGAAAGGCCGCCGTCCGTCGGATGGGACGTTAAGCCGTGGCCCCCGTGTGCGAAAGAACCATACCCTGTGCTCGTTAAAGAACACGCTGGATGGCCTTGACGGGAGGCTACCATCTGTCTCGCAACAGCTGTTCCAGTGGGTCTCCTCCCCCAACCTTCTCTGAACCTTCGGGGTCCATGTGACCTGGCCATTTAGTCCATGGTGTGCAAAAAAGTGCCGCTCAGAGGTAAAACAACCCAACCCAATCTTTTCGATGGCTTTTCAGAAAATGAAAGTTAGAAACGTAGTAATGATGTTAGAAACGTAGTAATGATTGAAGTTACTATGCTGGACAGTGCAGAGACGGCGTGGTTCTTGAAACGATAATTTTTGTTACGGTTACGAGTGGAGATTTTTTAAATCAATTATTCTAAATGAGAGGTATTTTTTCTGTTATTTTTAATTTAAGAAAATAAATTTCTACAAAAATACTTTGTTTGTATTTGAAAGAAAAACTTTTTTACTGACAATTTTTAAATTTCAGTTATTTTATTGAAATTTGATTTCGACTACACAAAAACTGTTTTCGCTTAAATTAGGTGCCATCTTGAAACGAAATAATAGTTCTACACAGAGCCAGATCTAGGGGGGCAAGGGTGCCATGCCCCTCTTTCAGAAAGCTAGTAAGGATGATCGAGGCTAAAAATTATTAAACCCATGAATATTTCGCGCATTTTTCATGATTTTTTTGTCAGTCTCTGAAACAAAGGGGAAACTTTTGCACTGAAATTGAAATTCAATATCATGTCCCCTCCCCCCCACCTCTTTTCCCTTTTTCCACCCGTTTCCGTAACCCTTTTTTAGCTTCCACCCCACAAACCTTATTTTATTTGCTTTCTAGATCCGGGCCTGGTTCTACATGTGCCATGTGCAAAATAATGCTGATTAAGAACAGTGCTTTCATGAATATATAAAAATATTTTCATTTATGTTTTGGCTCAAGCTCCGCAGACATGTTTCCGTTGATCAATTTTGGCAATTCTCCGAAAATATGTGGTAACGAGATTAGGAGCTCCCCTAACCTTTACTCAATCACTTCCTGCATAGATGGGGCGGGGTTGGCTCAGTCGGTAGCGCGCCAGGCTCGTAATCTGTAGTTCCCAGGTTCGAGTCCCAGCTGGGTCAGCGTTGAGATTTATCTCCGCAAAATTTCCCCTCCCTGCCCACTGTCAGTAGGGGACACCGATGGGCTTGGAAAGGCCGTCGTCCGTCGGATGGGACGTTAAGCCGTGGCCCGTGTGCGGGAGAGCCTTTTAAAGAACACGCTGGATGGCCTTGACTGGAGACTAACAGCTGTTCCAGTGGGTCCCCTCCCCCAACCTTCTCTGAGCCTTCGGGGACCTTGAGGCCTGGCCATTTAGCCCATGGTGTGCAAAAAAGTGCCGCTCAGAGGTAAAACAATCCAATCCCTGCATGGATTTTTTTTTAATAATACGGCCTGCGAATATCTGAAGAGTTATCTTAAAATAATTATAAGATTTTATTATTCTGCTTGTTCTCGCTGGCTGGTAGGTGGCCATTTTTATCGCTGTTGTTTTACGAACAATAACGATGTGGACTGAGTATGTATCGATTGTGCATATAACTTTATATTAAAATTTTATAAATATTTAATCGTATATCATGAATTATCATGTCATATGAATCAGTCTGCTGCATTGCAAAAAAAAAGGCCGGTAAAAATATAATCACAGAGGGAGTGAATCGGCAAAGTGTGGATTCAAAATAATAACACATTATCTCATTCCATACTTAATTTTAATTTTTGATTCATCACTTAGCAATTTTTTGCAGCATCATTTTATTTTCATAACACCAAAACTGTTTAATTCTGTAGATTTATAACCTTAGGAATGTAAAAGCTATTCGTTGTTGCTAAGTGAAGTGAGAAGATATATTATTAATATTAGTGATTCTGAGGGGGGGGGGGGGGGGGGGGCTCAGTAGGTATCGCGCCAGGCTCGTAATCTGCAGTTCCCAGGTTCGAGTCCCAGCTGGTTCAGAGTTGAGATTTATCTCCGCAAAATTCCCCGCCCTACCCACGGTCAGTAGGGGATACCGATGGGATTGGAAAGGCCGCCGTCCGTCGGATGGGACGTTAAGCCGTGGCTCCATGTGCGGGAGAGCCATACCCTGTGCACGTTAAAGAACACGCTGGATGGCCTTGACGGGAGGCTACCATCTGTCTCCCAACATTCCAGTGGGTTCCCTCCCCCAACCTTCTCTGAGCTATTCCAGGTGGTCCCCTCCTCCAACCTTCTCTGAGCCTTCTGGGTCCATGTGACCTGGCCATTTAGCCCATGGTGTGCAAAAAAGTGCCGCTCAGAGGTAAAACAACCCAACAACTAGTGAGAGTTTAATTTGTTTTAATTTGTGACTCAATACAGTTGCATTATTTGATAAAATTATTGATTAGCTGATAATATTTTTATGCTTTGAGGTAATCACTTGTAACAGATAATTTTATGTAGTATGTTATACCAAGTTGTGATTTGTTGGTTCAGTTTCGTCTAAAAGCGTAATAGCAAATTTTGTAGTATGGACGGGTTTAAAACCGTTGGCACAAAATGTTAAAAACAAGATATTTTATTTCTTGTTTTACTAATTTAATTATTTCAATAATTATTAATTTAATGATAATTTTACTTTTTTCTTATTTGTATCAATTGTTTTTGTTATTTTAATGTGCTCATTCATAGAATAAATGTTTTTTCAAAGTTTTGTACTATACAGAGTGAATCTGAAAAAGTGGGCAAAACTTTACGGGGTGGTATAACGCAGCTATACGAGCAATATTCGTCATAGAATGTATGGTCGGAAAGCAAGCGGTGAGAAGTTAAAAGGTAGTTTTCCACTGTCACATTTAAAGAATGAACACAAGAAGGAGAGGAGATACTTCAGAAAACATTTTATTAACAGGAATGTAATTCAGGTACATGCTCAAAGAAATTGCTCAAAAGAGCTGCCGCCAGCTGTAATGCAGGCTTCACACCTGCGGGATAGGGACCGACGCACATTTGCGAAGACACCAGTGCGAGGACCAACCCTTTTATACCATTTCCAACGCCACCTAGCGGCTCGCCGTTTGCGTTCCGCCCATACTTTCTATGACGAATATTGCTCGTATAGCTGCGTTCTACCACCCCGTAAAGTTTTGCCCACTTTTTCAGATTCACCTTGTATATTTGTAATTAGATGATGATAAAATTATTATTTTTATTATTAATTACAATTCTTAGAAAGGTTGGGCTAATGAGTAGTATTTTCATTCGAATCATAACTTATACATGCATATATATTTATATAAGACCTCCAATATGTGAGAGGGACGGGAATGTCTCGTAATCTGAAGATCTCAGGTTCGAGTCTCGTCTGGGCCAGCTTTAAGATTTAGCTCAAAAGGAGACATCCCTCGGTCAATGGAGACATCGATGAGCTTGGAAAGGCCGCCTTCCGTCGGATGAAACGTTAAAGCCTACAGGATATAACACGTGTACAGGATATAACACTTCTGCGGGATAGTTATATCCTGTACACGTTAAAGAACACTCTGAATGGCTTCCATGGGAGACTACCATCTGTCTCGTAATAGATGCCCAGTGGGTCCCCTCCTCCAACCTTCTCTGAGTCTTTGGAACCTGGCCATTTAGCCCATTGTGTGCAAAAAAGTGCCGCTCAGAGGTGAAACAACCCAATCCATTATGCGAGTTTAATTTTATATTAATATATCTTTCTGTTTTTTTTTTCTTTTTTCGTTCTAATTTTGCCAACGGTTTCCCTCTACAGTGTTCTGCCGCTATTCAAATATTTCTGGACTTCCCTCAGAAAAGCTATAAAAGTAGCAGAAGCGCAGATATTATCAGCTTATATAGTAACGAAAAAAAAGTGTTTGTAGTGCGTATATGTACATTTCTCTGTGTGCGATGTTGACACACTTTGTGAGCATGGGCAAAAATACGGGGAAATGATCATCTCCTCCCCCTTCCTTCTCTCTGCAGATCTCCGTCCTTGCTCCTCTGCAGATCTCCGCCCTTCCCTAGTAGAGACTACTGTTCCAATTTCTTCTCTGGCTTTCAGCATGCAGAAATACGCCAACTGGAACCGAATTGAAATCCACTGGAGTGAAATAAGTTCCTTTATGCTTTTCACATTTGCAGCTGTGAGAAATGGCTTTTCTTCGGCTGCGCCCCTCGTATCGTAGCACAGTGCCCTGTGGAGGAAGTTTATGCTTTTCTCGTGCTCAAAGGACAGAGATTGTGACAAAGTTTTGCATCGGTTTGGAGCATAGCAGAGAGAAGAATGACGTTTGTTATTCCTGGTTGCGATCACGGACTATGCCCAATAACAACACCAACGCTGTTTTTTTAGTAACAAGTCATACAATGTGAAAGAATAGATTATACTTAATAATGAAGTCATACGCATTTATAATTTATAATTAATATTTTTTATGATTAAACCTTAATGTGGGGTCGAGGGTCAGTTCAGTCGGTAGCGCGCAAGGCTCGTAATTTGCAGTTCAACTCCCGCACTGTCGAGGGATGGGGGTAGGTCCGTGGGTAGCGCGTCATGCTCGTAAACTGCAGTTTCCAAGTTCGAGTCCCACATGGGCCAGCGTTGACATCGTAACATTCCTTGCCCTGACCTCGGTCAGCAGGGGATACCGATGGGCTTTGGAAGGCCGCCTTGAATCGGATGAGACGTTAAGCTGTTGCTCTGTGTGCGGAAAGCCATATCCTGTGAACGTTAAAGAACGTGCTGGATGACCTTGATGGAAGCTACCATCTGTCCCCTAACATCTATCCATTGAGTTCCCTCCCCCCCAATATCTTTTCTGAACCCTTGTGGTCCTGGTAACCTGGCCATTTAGCCCTTTGTTTGCAAAGCAGTACCTTTCAAAAGTAAAACAACTGAACAATTAACGTGCCAGGTTTTTAAAACAGACTTGCCATTGGTAGTTCGGCTAATTTTAAAGTAATTCCAGCAGAAATAAAAGAGCAACTTTAAATCCTTATCTTAGAATAACTAATACAGGGAACTAAGTCATGAAGCACATAAAAATAAAAAATTCTGTAATGAGATTACTGAAATAAATTGTGGTAAGTATCTTGAAGTAGGTCGTGTCTCTCTAATTTATTTTATTGCTCTATTTATTGTCCTTGGTCTGTAAATGGTAGCTAGGTAGTCACTGGAAGGAGAGCTAGGCACCAATCCCCTGTGATGATGCACAGAACCGGCCAGGCCTAGCACCTAATGTCCGACCCCGCCTTCTCGTAGTGCAGACCGTTAGTACCTTTCAAAAGAGATACTCTCTTGTGGAAGTGAACGGAAGGGGAGGGCTGCCAGATTAGTGTGGCCTACTGATCTGGACAACTATGGTTACTTTTCTTTTTTTTTCTACCCTGCTGAGGAGTGGTCAACCACACAGGGTCCTGGTGGTATAACTTAACCCATATAAACCTACTGGACTGGACAGATATATGGCTCTGAGCTTGATTATGGATCCTGATTTTGCTGCACTGGTGGGCTTCTGTGGAGGGAAAATCTTCCGCTGGGTTTTCTGTTTGTTTGTGAGTTGACAGCCCCAAGTGAATAGATTCACAGGATATGTTTATCAGCTGGTGGATAATCCTGAGCAGAGGTCATCGCAGGCACCTGAACTCTTTGCTTCTATTGGCATCGTCAAATTCTACATTGGAGGAAGTCTTCCATTGTAGATGGCTTCAGCCTTTAGTGGTGGGGGAACGGGTCTTTGCCCCATGTCTGCGATTAGGGGGCTGTTTGATATTGTCTGCATTCCCTCTCTCAATAAACATAGTTTCTTTAAACATCCTACTAACCATTTTCTCCCCTTAGGTAGTTGGAATGTCAGGACTCTGCACAGAGCTTTTTCTCTTGATGTTCTCACACAAGAATTCCACCATTATAATTTAGATATTCTCGGCTTGCAAGACACCAGATGGACAGATAAAGGTCAGATTCTTAAAAATAATCTTAAATTTCTCTTTTCAGGGAGGGACGACAATAAGCATCACCAAGGCGTGGGTCTGCTTCTCAGCAGACACGCTAGTGATGCTCTTCTAGGATATGAGTGCATTAATGAAAGGTTTCTTACAGCAAAATTTCAGACAAGCGTTAAAGACCTCAATGTTATCTGCTGTTATGCCCCCACTTAGGATGCTGATGAGGATGAGAAGGATAGGTTTTATGAACAACTTCAGGATATTTTGAATTCTGTCAAGAAAGGAGATATTACCCTTGTTCTAGGTGACTTCAATGCCAAAGTTGGTACTGACTCTGACCTTTGGGGAGGGGTGATTGGCCCTTTTGGTATTGGTAGCTGCAATGGCAATGGGCAACGTCTCCTACAGGTAAGTAAACTCAATGGTTTCAGAATAACTAACACATATTACAAACACCGCGACATACATAAGTACACATGGGTTTCACCTGATGGGCTGCATAGGAATATGATTGATTATATATTAATTAACAGCAAATGGGCTAGTTCTGTTAGAAATACCAGGGCATATAGGGGAGCTGAAATTGGATCTGACCATTACCTTCTTAAAAGTGTCTTGCAACTTAAACTTAAAAACTGTTGTGCTAGGGTTCAAAAATTTGCTTTTAATACTGAAGCTCTGAAAGACCCAGTTATAGCCAAAGCTTACCATGATAGGTTACTTAGTCATTATGACAGTCATGGTATGCTTACTACTGAAGTTGAGGAAGAATGGGATCATTTTAAACAGGCTTTTTTGGACACTAACAGTACTCTTTTAGGAAAAAAGGAGCAGAAGAGACAGAATTATCTGAGTGATAAGGCACTTGAGCTTGTTTCGGAAAGAAAGAACTGCAGGAATGTCCTTAATCAATACCCTACTAGTGCTAATAGAAAGCATTACAGAGAACTTAATAAACGTGTAAAAGATCAGTTAGCTGCTGATAAGAATCTTTGGCTTGATGGTTTGGCTGACAAAGCCGAGGAAGCAGTTAGACAGCACAACAGCAGAGAGCTGTACCAGATAGTTAATATTTTGTGTGATAGAAAACAGACAGGTATACAGGGATTGAAGGATAAACAAGGTAAGGTTATAGAAGGTGAGGATTCTGTCATGGCTAGGTGGGCTGAGCAGTTCAGTGATATTCTAAACAATGCAGTTAGTTCTATTCCCATTGTTTGCAATGATGATAGATGCATTGGTGGCTTTAATGTTGGCCCTATAACACAATCTGAAGTTATTTTGGCTGTTTCTAAACTTAAACTTCATAAATCCACAGGGGTAGATGAAATTATTACAGAAATGCTTAGAGCTGGAAATGTTTCGATTACCAATTGGATGACTGAAATTCTGAATATCTTTTATGATAAAGGCATGGTTCCTAAGCTATAACCAGAGCTATTATTATCCCTATTGTCAAAAAAAGGTGATCGCAGTTCTTGTGATAACTATAGGGGTATTAGCCTACTCTCTGTTCCAGGTAAAGTTCTTTCCATGATTGTGCTTAATAGAATTAAGAATCTAGTTGACAGTCAATTGCGTGATGAGCAATGTGGATTCAGAAGTGGTAGGGGATGTGTGGATCAGATATTTTCACTTAGGCAGATTCTTGAGAAATGTTTAGAGTTTCAGAAACCTTTGGTTGCTAGCTTTTTGATTTCAAAAAGGCTTTCGACTCTGTTGATCGTCATAATTTGTGGTTGATTGTGAAATCATATGGTATACCAGACAAGTTAGTTAACACAATGAAAGCTCTCTATAATAACACTGAGTCGTGTGTGAGAGTTGGTAAGGCTTGTAGCAATTAGTTTAGCATTACTTCTGGTGTTCGACAAGGGTGCATTTTGTCTCCTTTTCTCTTTAGTTTGGTTATTGATTATGTTATGCGAAATTCACTTCAAGGGAAAGATTTTGGCCTTAAATGGACTGGAGATACGACACTTTCTGATTAAGATTATGCTGATGATTTAGCCCTCTTGGCAAATGATGTTGATGAGATGAACTCTTTTATTCGAGCTGTTATGAGACTGGTAGTAGAGTAGGTTTGGTTATAAACAGAGAGAAAACTAAAGTGATGAAAATTGGTCAGGCAGGCTGTGATTCAGTTAATCTGAATGGTTGCAGTCTTGAGCAGGTGTCACAGTTTAATTATCTTGGGAGCTATGTAACAGATACTGGTGATGTGCGGCATGAGATTAACAGACGAATAGGGATTGCTGCCGGGACTTTTAAGAATCTATGGTGAGTGTGAAGAAATAGGCGTATACACCTAAAGACTAAAATTAGGCTGTATAATAGTTTGGTTCTTTCTAGGGTTAGGTATGGTAGTGAAACTTGGACACTTTGTAAACAAAATAACAGGAAACTAGATGCTTTTGATTCCAGATGCTTACGCAGTATCTTGGGCATTAGGTAGTTCAACTTTGTAACTAATGATGAGGTTAGACAAAGGAGTTTGCAATCTCCTTTAAGCAACATATTGTGCAGAGAGAGACTCCGTTGGTTTGGCTATGTTGCCCGTATGAATAATTATAGATTGGCGAATAAGGTTATGAACAGTGTGCCTATAGGTCTCAGAAAGAAGGGGAGACCTAGGATGCGGTGGGCAGACAATGTCAAACAGGACCTTGTTAGAATTGGTATGCAGTGGCCAGATGCAGTAGATGTAGCTCAGGATAGACTTTCTTGGAGAACTAAATTGCACGGTCTGGTTGGACCTCCGTAGCCCATGGCTGCTTGAGGATGATGATATGATGATTGTCCTTGTATATATATATATATCTATTTTATAAGTGTATTTTTAAGAAGTGTCTTAGATGGTAATGTTGCTCATTATTTGTCATTCGGAGCCAAGCTGGGCAGTATAGTATCTCTGTCACTCCGCTCCGCCCGGAGGGGTTAGGGTGTAGGTAAGAGGGACGACGGGAAGATGCAGGAAACAAAGCAGAATGAATGTTGCTTACAAACGGAGAAAGCACATTTGCTTAATGCGTCAAAAATGTAGGGTTCGGTTCTGTGTGAACAAGGGTTAGGTTCTGTGTGAACAAGATTATGTAGGAAGCGTTTAGAATATCCTCTTGCTGAGGTTTGAGGTCTGCAAAGCGATTTCTATATGGGAAAGTACAGATTTCCACCTCATTAAGCGAATGCCTGTAAAGCAAAGCAGCATTCAAGTTATATAAGCTGATTGGAGAAAGTCTCCAAGGAACATCGATAAAGCCATTTCATCCTACGAAGTGTTGAGCACAGCTAAGGTCCACAGAATCGAGTAGATTCCCATATGACATATATGTGTGTAAATGTAAATAAACAGTGTGTCGTCCTCTACATTGGACATTGTTTATTGGACATTTGTTTATTTCATCGAAGGCACAGCACTTCTGACACACACCTAGGCACGGATGTAAAAACCAGCGAATCTGTGATTTCGCCCACAATCACGGGTGAAGATTAGTTAATTTCAATAATTAATTAACAAAGAAGTTAAAAAGAAGTTCGGGAGTGGTCCACTACTATTCGTCCGTGGCAGGGTATATTTTGACTCCTTTTTAAAATGAAATCTCACATAACAATCGTTATAAAAATAACAATCGTTATAAGAAAAGAAATTAAGGTTTCGTTTATATAGGTTTTTACTATATAAGAAAATTTGTATCAAACTAATTTTTAATTCAAGTTTATTTTCTTTTATGTTTTAGACTACTATTATCTATGAGTTTGTCTGCTGAAGATACTTATGTTCTTTAAGTAATATTATAAACATCCAAAGAAATATTTAAATGTTATGACATTTCGTAACAAATGCAGTAAGTTTATTACGGATAAAGTTATTTTTTATTTAAGAAAATTGTATGTCTACCTTATAGTGTATTACATATGTAAATTCCGTAGAATTTTGCAGGTGAAAATTCGAGAAATGCAAAATACCGACGGGCTTAAAGATTTAAGTTCCATTATCTAGAAAAGGGTTGGATTGTTTTACCTCTGAGCGGCCCTTTTTTGCACACCATGGGCTAAATGGCCAGGTCACATGGACCCCGAAGGCTCAGAGAAGGTTGGGGGGGAGAGGACCCACTGGAACAGCTGTTGGGAGACAGATGGTAGCCTCCCGTCAAGGACGTCCAGTGTGTTCTTTAACGTGCAGAGGGTATGGCTCTCCCGCACACGGGGCCACGGCTTAACGTCCCATCCGACGGACGGCGGCCTTTCCAAGCCCATCGGTGTCCCCTACTGACCGTGGGGAGGGCGGGGAATTTTGCGGAGATAAATCTCAACGCTGAGCCAGCTGGGACTCGAACCTGGGAACTACAGATTACGAGCCTGGAGCGCTACCGACTAAGCCACCCCCGCCCCTCTAGAAAATTCATTTCACACTGGCATTTCATGCTTTATGCACCAAACATTTTAACTTTTTTCCCTAAAATATTAGGAATGAGCTGTACCAAAGACATTCAAGAACTAGATAAAATCTTTTTAAAGGAGTTAAGATATTGAATAGTTATGTAAAGTTATTCTCTAACTTCGTATGGGTTTTCTCTGAATATGTGGAAACGTGTTGTCATCTTTTAACCTCTTGTTTATTTCATTTTGATTGTTGTTTTATTGACTTTTTACCTTTTTCTTAATATATATATTGTTAAGTTCTAATATGCATCATAATGTGCATGCGCGCTCTGATATGTAAAAAAAAAGGGGTGAGTGAAGCAATCGAGAGGGAAAAAGATAAAGTGAGTTTATGCAAGAGACTGAATTTCTAGTGTAATGTAGCATTTTAACCTACATTTAAAGATTTTTTTAAAACATTTCTTGAAAAATGCGTGAAATACACAATTTCTTAAATACGTTTCGGCCTCCATTAACCTTACTATATTTCTGGGAGAGGGGGGGTTATGGCTTCCTTCCCCACCTTCTAGATCCGGTCTTGTCCCAAATTAAAAACAGTAGTTCATAGTGTGTATCATGAATATGTATTGTGATTATTATATCTGCCCACTCAAAGTCATTCAGCGTGTTCTTTGACGTGTACAGAACACGATTCTCTTGCACGCGGACTACGGCTTAATACTGTATTCGTCGGACGATGACCCCTCCAATCTCATTTTGGAGGGTAGAGGTGAGGTTCATTATTGCAAAGCTACCGACTGAGCCAACATTTGTCTATATAAGAAGAAGAATTCTTCCATAAAGCACAAAGTTTTGAAATAATAAAAACCGTTTCTTATCAATTCTAGCGAGCCTAATATAATACAGAAAAAATAAAACACGATTCAGTATTACAAAAAACAGCTCCAAAGCATCTTCTACCAGGCACCAATATCAGAAATGAGCGTACTTTCATCCACCTAATAATCTCTCCGTTTTTGTCATCCATGAAGATTTTTTCCCCGTGCATACCTTCTGCTACATTATTTTTTCTAATCCAGCAAAAGACGGTCTCAGCCCTATTCCACTCTTTAACGCGAATGAAATTAAGTTCCCCCTTTCGATGTGCATTGCCCCACCGGCGCTGCGAATTAACGAATCTGGAAAAATGCCAGTTGACGCACGCTCGTCATTCAATTAGCTGCATCATTCCCAACTTCGGTTGCAGCCAGCGGTGCTAGAGGTTCAGCGACACTACACCTCCTGCGAAGGACCTGCAAGGAGCAACATTATGATACCATTAGGAATTAAGTCAAACGACTTGCCACTCTCTCCCTTTAGGCTCCGATGTTGAAAGCTTTTGCTCTAAATTAATCTAGTATGCAACAACGTTGCAGCAGAGTCTTGCTGAGTACTATCTTCTCTTTTATTACAAGAGAAGGACTACTACAGAAGATGGTACTGTTATGGTGCTTATGTGTTCAGTGCTCTCCTGTGTATTTTCTTTCCTAATGGACTATCTTGAGTTCTCGTGTTTTCAGGTATGAACCGGCGTATATATTTCAAAATATTTTCCACCATTTTAGTGCAATTTTAATATCTTATATATGAAATAGCTATTGCGATTTATTGACATTCTTTTAATAGTCATAATATTTTAACAGGTCCGGATCAAGGTTGAGGGAAGGGGTGTCCTCTCACGTCCTTGATGATTCTAGTAACCGGAATAGATGAGAAAAGTTATTTAAATTTATGTGTATTAGATGCATTTTTTCGAGAGATTTTTAAAGACCACTAAGAGAGAGGAAAACTTTCGTATCGGAACCGAAATCCAGTGACTCATCCGTTCCCTTTTATTTTTTAGCCTTTTTGAAACTAGTCATCACACGCCGGGGCGTAAATTGGCTTAGCGCGCCAGCTACGTAATATGTTTTTCCCAGGTTCGAGTCCCAACTGTGCCAACGTTAAGGTTTTACTTTTCTAACCTTCCTACCCTTCCCTCGGTGAGAAAGGGGACACCGTGGATTTCGAAAGACTGCCGTCCATTGGACTGGACGTTCAACTGTAATTCCTTATCATGAAGAGCCATGCTCTGAACATGCTGGATGAACTTGAAGGGAGGATGCTATCTTTCTCCTAATAGCTGGTGGGCCCTTTCCCCAACAATTTTTGTACCCCTGGTGTCGTTGTGATTTGGGCATTTAGACCATTGTCTGCACAAAAGCACCGCTCAGGGGTAAAATAACTCAAACAACCCAAAAACTGCAATGGAGAATTATTTATTCTGAATTTATAATTTTGGGAACCGTATATTTATGCTGAAGAAATAGATACAACTACTACTAATATTTATCTTAGTAATTTAGCTCCGATTATGTAAAATTATTTGAAATATTTTGTTTATTTCTTTTTGGTCCTTAATTATTAATTTTTATCATTTTTAATTTGACAAATTATGTAATGTATTTTCCATTATAATCTGGATGAGCTCGTATTTAACTCATTGGTTATGCATAGTAAAGAATATATGTTACTTTTTCTTCATGTACATGTATGATGCACCGCATATATATATTATGTATGTATGCTATTTAAATATTAGAATTTGTTATCCTTGATATCGGCGTATATATATATTTCAAATATATACGCCGATATACGTGGTTTCATATAAGTTTTATACATGGTTTCATATAAGTTTTGTTGCACTTCTTATATACTATTTATATATTATATGTTAAAAGTGAAATAAAGGTATAAATTTACAGTTCAAAATTATTGTCATTGTTTGGCTGCCATGATTAGTGAGCTTCATTTGAAGAAAAAAAAACTAATTTCGTTCCTAATTCAAGTGCTCTTAATAGTCATTTTTGCGTTAGTAGTTAACACGCTTGGATAGTGATTGAAAGGATTTGGTATCGAGTCCTGGGTAAGCCATTCATGTTGGTGTTTTTCAGCTGAGGTGCCGCCATCTTCTCAGAGCTTTTACTATGGTGTATTAAACTGACAGACTGCTGTCAGACCTCTGAAGCAAGCTTTGGGATATTTAGATTTTTTTTATTGTTCACAGGTATTCACTTTTTTTCAACAATTATTTTCGCAGTATTTTCTTAAACTGAACTGAAGAAGATAAATTTTCTGATAAATGAAAAGTTTAAATCATTCAGAAAATACGTATTTTGATATCTTTTCAGTTTGAAAACTGTTTAGTTAAAAAGTGTTTTGAGACCACCACCTTTCTCCTTGCTGCTAACCAATGCGTTTGCTTCCCCCAACTTTCTCTGAGCCTTCGGGATACTTGTGACCTGGCCATTTAGCCCATTGTGTGCTAAAAAGTACCTGAGGTAAAACAACCCAACCGGAAAAGAGCCTCCTATATATTGGTATATCTAGAGAATATTCAGGTTTTAATTGCATAGGGAGTTTGTTATTATTAATCTGTAAAATGAGAGCAATTTTTTAAAAATATTTTGATTGATTTTTACAATATTAATAATAAATTATTTTTATTTATATTATTAGTAGAGAAATAACTTGTAGTTAAACTTTATTCAAAATAAATAACAAATTTTTATGCATATCACAGTTTTCTGCTTTTGTTGAATAGTTGTCCGGGCTCTGTGTATCTACTAACTTTAATTCATATTTCACTTGAAGCAAAACTCGATATTTGTCTTTAGGTAATTATTCAAGTATATTATGATTACATAACATTATCTGTTATGTAATCGTAATAAGTGTATTAACACTTGAACACATTGTTGGATATTCAATGTTATTTCAAACACTGAATACCCATCAATGTTCGTTCAGTATTTGAAGAATTTTATAAGTTAGAATATTTAAAATATTATTATTAAATTTAAAATATTAAATATTATAAAATTTTCCAGATTAATATCAGCATATCTCTCTTCATATCTATATATATATATGTTACCGCTAAAGTGCAGAAATCAGTTATTCTACAGATTATCTAGATATTGTGCAGATTAACTAGGGTGATCCGTTAACGTGCGGAAAATTGTTTCATTTCTCAAATTACCTAGGTAATCTGCAAATTACTTGGATAATCTGCACATTACCTACTAGGCACTCGTTTAAAGTGAAAATACGATCTTTGCTGGAACAACAGGAACGTTTCTGTACGCTTAAATTAACATAATGTTATTTATCTAGTGTCCGAGAGTAGAGTTGAAACCAGGGTCATCCCTCTGTCAACATGAATCAGTCGTTCGAATTATAAAAAACGCCCCCAAAATGAGCAGGCCAAGTGAGAACGAATCATTTTAGTGATTCGTTATCAAGAATGAATCACTTTACCGATTCGTTCTCACTTGGCCTCCGCTCATCCAGGGCGTTTTTTATCATGCGGACGAGTGAATCACGTGACGCGAAGATTCATATTCAAGAGATTCACCACTATGAGAGAAACAAACTTTTGAACTTTAACGATACGGAAGCCGTTAATATGCACATTACCTAGGTAAAATGCGGAAAACTCTTGATTCCGTACGTTAACAGAGCAAATCAGTTAATCTGCAGATTAGCTAGGTAATGTGCACATTAATGGCTTTCGAGCTTTAGCGGTAACATATATATATTGGAATTTGAGACAATATCTTACATTAACTGCATTTAACTTACTAACATAAATAATACGAAATTTAATTAAGCAAAGGGTCGAATCAGGTAAACAAGGAAATGCTATTCGATTTTGTTTTACGTAAAAGAAAAAACGCCTTAAAATTTGCGAAATATGGCTCTTAGAAACTGAGAAAATTAAATTAATTGATTTTTATTGAATTGTTTTGTCTTTGAGTCATACTATTTTGCACGCATACGTTGGAATGTTAGACACATCTGGGAATGTTAGTTCTGGGAACGTTAGACACGTGCCCTTTGTCCCTTTTGAAATTTAAAAATGAGATGTTTTGACATAAAAATAAAAATACTTATGTGAAATATAAAGTAACAATGAAATACGTACAAAACTCGAAGAATTTATAGCAAAATATTTCTGATTAAATTTTATTGTAAAGAGGTACGTTTTATGAATTTTAAGATACACTTCTTTTACAAAAAAATGCGCCACACAGAAGGAATATCATGCGTACGATACTAAGGGACCTGCTAAAAGGTAAAGAAACAAGTGATAACATTTGAGACTGTCTAGTGAGGCGGATACATGGATATTAGGATAACATTAGAACGAGGTGTGGCTGCAACATAAGCATTTTTTATTCATTTGCGACACACAAGGCACAGAAGAATCCTAAAAGCTACTTCCTGCTTTTACAGGCCCTAAATAAGACAGTAATCACCGCTTCAGTTATAGCTAACACAAGACACAAAGTTTGCCTTGATGGAACAATAGCTAGATCCCTAACTACTATGTGCCAGTTAAGGCTAATGCAGTTAGAAAGTGAGTCAAAAAGCTTCCTAATAATGTTTTGGTCTATGGTTCTCCAGATTTGCTGCACGTACGCCTGAAGATCCATCAGGTTATGCGTTGGAGTCAGTTATGTTCTCAGACGTCCTTTCATGAATTCCTATGTGTGCTCAATGGATGTGGCCATGATAGCACGGGAAAGGTTTATAGACAGTGCTGACAAACTCATGCTGTATGTGGTCTGTCATTATCATGTTACAATGTAGTGTTTGTGATGCTCTCATGAGTAGTAAGACCACAGGGTGGAGAATGGTATACACCTACTTCTGGAAGGTTAAATTACCCTCAGTTACTATGAAAAATGAAATTTTGTATACATTGGTATGTTTCCATGATACTTGACTCAAGAGACTGTAGTAAGATATGGTGCCCCACACCAGAATCTCACTAGAGGGTGCTGTATGTCGCTCAACGATACACGACATGGAAGCTCTTTCACTGGTACATTGCTCCACATTAGTGCAGCCATCTTTCTGTCCCATACAGATGCGACCTCAGAGCTTAAACATTATATCGACATTCGTCACGCCACTGAGCTCGTTCGTTGCACCACTGCAATCTGGTATTTCTGCGGCTTCGAGTGAGCAGTATGCAGAAGAGTGGGTGCCTCCCTCTCACATCAGCTTCGTGCAGGCGTCGACGAATGGTACTAACAGATACCTGCCGTGCCTTAGTCGTTCTGTCACTGAATATGTGTTGTGCAGTCACGTTTCTTGTACTTACAGCGATCTGGCAAATCTGCCAATATAATCCTGATCTGTAGTCACTCGAGGACGACCTGTTTCTGAACGATGACATGAAACATTTTATGTGTCCATTACTGCCGGAATGGGGGTGGCTCAGTCGGTAGCACGCCATTCTCATAATCTGCAGTTCCCAGATTAGAGTCCCAGCTGGGCCAGCATTAAGATTTATCTCTTCAAAAACTCCCCGCCCTGCCCATAGTTAGTAGAAGACACCGATGGACTTAGAAAGGCTAATCGTCGGATGGGACGTTAAGTCGTGACCACGTGTCTGCGAGAGCTGCCTGTGCACGTTAAAGAACTCGTTGGTTGGCTTTGACGGGAGGCTACCATCTGTCTCCCAACAGCTGCTCCAGTGGGTCCCCTCCCCCAACTTTCTCTGAGCCTTCAAAGTCCTTGTGACCTAGCCATTTAGCCCATTGTGTACAAAAAAGTGCTACTGAGAGAAAAAACCAACCATCTCATTGCTGCCAACATTGGGAACTGTTGGCAGTAGTAGACACGGGACACATGGATCAGGTCCCAAATGCACTGCAATTCGTTACGTAGACCATTGTGCTTCAATAGACCTTCACATAGACGTATAAACGCCATTACCTTTCTATGGTAACCAAATTTCCAGGTCAGGCTCGGTTTCTTCATTGTCCGCACTGTGTACACTGTCCACTTTTCCTCAGCGACAACCTTCCCTGCAACTAACGGCATCTGTGTCATTCACTGCATTTCAAATGGATCCAAGATTTTGTCTTCATTTGCATATATCATTGTCCCACACTTCCATACTAATTTGCATAAATGTAATCTACTCCTTCCTGGGTGGGGCAATTTTTTTATGACGAGTGTATATAATTTAAGACTACACAATTTTTTTCTGTGTTAAATATTCTTTGTTTAATAAACTGTTTAGTGCAAATTCCTCAATCTACATTTTTGTAATTGACTTAAATGAAATGTTTCTTTTTAGAGATACAGCACAGCTCAGAAGAGCAGGAGAGGTGTACTGCCTGGCCAAATTATTATGGAATTATTGTGGAAATTATTAAATCATCGCTCGCCAAGTACCATGGAAGCATGCCGATGTAAGCAAAATTCGTTACTGACATAAGTATTCTACGTCGCTATGAAGTCATATAAAATCCTTAAAGTCAAGTGCTTCATGGGAACAAAGGCCGATCTGACTAACTCAGGGGAATCATCGTTGGAAATAAAGGGGAATCATCATTGGAAAGAGATGTACATGAGCATCCGTAACGGAGCTGATGTAACTCAGCAGCAAATCACGTACTGAGAACAAGATGTATTCGAGCTCCCGATAAGGCATGAATGTTTGTGTCGTCTTTCTGCTGAGGTCTTGCCTTCCTCCCAGACCATCTCTATGGCGCATTAAACTGACATTCCATGTTCTCTCAGAATATTTAATAATATCTAAAAGGATTTTAAGATTATTGATATTTAAGAGAATTACTATTAACATGAACTTGTACCATACAATGTAATGCTGCTATAATGGTGTGATGGTGAATTTAGATTGTGTAAATCAACTAAAGGCAAAAATAGTGGAACTCTAATAGCTGAAAGTTCAGTCACAAAAAATAAAATATTTTCAAACAGTTTAAATTGTTCAAAATATTCAAGGTGTAGTATACATATGTATATATATATCAGGACTTCTTATGTTTGAATGTTAATATGTAACCGATGTATGGCAACTATTTGTAATTGTATATATTTTAAGTTTCCTTCGGATAAGCTACATCAAGCTTCGCGTGGATTTTATTCACATTGTTACTCTATTTAAGCGTTTCTTCTGTTTTCTCTATTAACTGTATGTGCTATTTGTAAGGAGCACGTTTATATCATTTAGCATATGTTCTTATAGTCAAGCTCTTACAGATTCTATGATCAACTCTATGTATGTAAATGCAAAGGAAATAAAGTTATTATTATAATCACCGCACCAACTTGAATCTAATCAGTGTACTGGGCGCTCCACCTTGAATCTTCTCAGTGTAATGGATGTCCACCTTGAAGCTGCTCAGTGTCATGAGCACCTTACCTTGAAACTACTCAGTGTAATGGGCCACCACTTTGAAGCTATTCAGTGTAATGGACACACCTCCTTTAAGTTTCTCAGTGCAATAGTACCCCACCTTGAAGTTGCTCAGTGTAATGAGCGCACACTTTGAAGCTACTCTGTGTAATGAGCACACTACCATGAAGGAGGAATGTTCTTACAGTAATTTTTTTAATATATATATATTTTACATATATACCGTATATTTCCGCAGATAAGACGATAGTTGAATCATAAAAAAAGGCCCCCAAAATCCGGGTCGTCTTATAGGACAGATACAAAAATAACGCAACAATGCTAAAGGAGGCTTTTCCTTTATGCGTGCAACCACCGACTGCGACTGATCTTGAAAATTACTACAACTATTCGAAAAATCTATCATATTATTTAAATACGCTATATGATAATACATTACATTGTAATAGTAAATAATACATTACATTGTAATAGTAAATAATACATTACATTGTAATAGCAAAACAATACTAAAACAAAATAAATATTAAAAGTTATGTTTATTGAGCTACTGAGGGAAAAACGGACAAACCGTAATTATTTACTAGTACAGAGTAGGGTATGTCCACAAAATAGAATAGCCCATACGACGCTTTTGTGAATAGTCAAGGTCATTACTCGAATTCCCGAATCAGTGCGAATGTTTGCGAATAGGACATAATTCCGTATACGCTATATAGTATTATTATCCAGATGATGATCGCCGATCTAAACTAAATTCATAGGCAGTTGATAGTTTGGGGATAGATTGATAGTTGTAGGACAGATATATGCTAAAACTATAAAACTTTGACGAAAATTTATACCTCGTGTTATCTGAAGGTCGTCTTATCTGCGGAAATATACGGTATATATAATATTAAATTATGCATTCCATTTCTCACATTCAAAACGTTATTTGGTATTGTGCTTTTTTCTCTTTTATTTTTGTCATTAAAGTAACGTTACCATACACCTTGCAATAATAAGATCATCCCACACGAGTAAAACTCGATTGTGGGGTTTATAAATGAAAAACATGTTCATACACGTGGCATGATCTCTAATATTTAAAGAATAATTTTCCATTTAACGTCTTCATTTCGTTTTTTCTTCATAAAAATTAAAAAATTCTAAGTTAAAATAATCACAGATATGCCAATTCCTTTAAGAACGCTATATGCAGACAAAAATATGTGGGATAAAATTCAACTCGAATGCATCAGAGTCGGCAGGGAGTTGATCGAACACTTAATCTGTATTTAATATATAAGGTGTACCAAAAATTAATGTTTTTTTTTTGCTTAACGAAATGCTATCTTGAAAGGTGTAATACCACTCTGAACATCGATATCAAATTTATAGAAAATATGTTGTTGTGTTTGGTGGGATATGAACCCATCTTTCATCTATAGAAGTGATAAGGATCAACGAATTGCTTTACATAGATATGATGAAGTTAATCATTTTCGCTTGGATTAATATTGCGATCAAGCGCATTAAATAATCCACAGAAGACATGAATGGAACAATGGGATTTTCGTAACCAATTCTAAAGCAGCATCTGCTACTAAATCCATTTATGAATTATTCAATTTCGTATGCAACCAATTCGAAAAGCAGCGTTTACTACGAAATCCAGTTATGAATTATTGAATTAGTAAACAATATTAATCGAGTACGTGCTTTGTTCGAAACCTTTTGGTTCATTCCCTAATTCAGTTACAATTTAAACTTAATAAGCATTCTTAAATTAATTCGATTCCTATGCGTGTTTAATTAAGAGCTTCTAAACTGAGTCTAGCAGTCATCGTCTATAGCAAACCCTTACGACAAATCATCTTCTCGTGATTAAGACTAGATTCTGACACATGTTGATGATGCTGCACCAAAAAATGGAGTACCGCAAAAAAAATCAGGAAAAGACTATGAAAATATTTGGATAGGTTGAAATTATGAAAAATAAGGGTTCGTATCTAGAGGAGATGGAGGGGAAAACATTTCGGTGTTTGACGGGAAAATTTCCTGAAAAAACGTGTGGAGAGAAGAAAAGAGAGCACCACATAATATTATGGAACACCACATAAGTCGATGTCTAGTTTTTTTTTTAGTTCTATACGTATATACGTAAATGCACCGCACTTCGTCTATTTTTTTTTTCACGTTTTCCATCCAGCAACGTGCCTAAATGTATATCAATCTGTTACAAATCGTTTTCGACGATGCATTTCTGCTGATGAATGTTGATTAAGCTGATAAATGATGATGAGGTGCATTTAGTGAACGGCAAGTGCCAAGAATAAAGGACTCAATATGTATAATTTTGATTTTCAGAAATATGTGAGAAAATGTATATACATATTATGTGAATTCTATGTATCAGTTGTGAGTTGGGTTATTTTACCTCGAGAGGCACTTTTTGTGGACACAATGAGATAAATGGCCATACCACAACGACCACAATGACTCAGAAAATATTAGTGGAAGGGAACCCATTTGAAAGTTATTAGGAAACAGAGAGTAGTCTTCCGTTAAGCCCATCTAGCGTGTTTTTTAACGTGCACAAGGTATGACTCTCCTTATGCAGACCACGGCGTTTCGTGCCTCTGACGGACGACGGCCTTTCAAGCCGATTGGTGTCCTCCTATTGACCGAGAGTAGTGCGGGGAGTTTCGAGTAAATAAATCTCAACATTGGCCCAGCTGGGACTCCAACCTGGGAGATGAAGTTTACGAGCCTGGTATGTTACCGACTGAGCACCCTGTTATCAGAGATAGTTTAAATAAAATTTTATTCGTCCGAATGTAAAAACATTTCATTTAAGGGATTTTTCCGAAAATTTCGCTTCGTATTAGAAGACTATTTAGGCATCTAAAAGTGGGTCGCCGAATCCGAATAAACTTTAGTGTCTTGTTATTTAGCCGATGGGCTAAAAACCGCCTCCGTCGGATGGGACGTTAAGCTGTGGTTCAGTGTGCGGTTGAGCTGTGCACGTTAAAGAACACACTGAATGGCTTTGACGGGAGGCTACCTTCTGTCTCCCAACAGCTGTTCCAGTGGGTCCCCTTCCCCAACATTCTCTGAGCCTTCGGGGTCCTTGTGACCTGGCCATCATGGTGTGCAAAAAAGTGCCGCTGAGAGGTAAAACAACCCATCCGTTTTAGTGTTGTGTTTTCGACTTTATTACCAAATGTGTTATAGCACTTTCCTGTAGAGTGAATTTACATTTTAACCTTCTCTTACACTATATATTATTAGGAGATTCAGGAAATACGAATGGTAATATTTTTTTATTATTATTTATCCAACCAAAAAATATTTTTTTCACTTTTCTTGTATAAGAGAGAGTTGAATACCTAAAGAGAACAGAGTGAAGCCAACAAGTCGATTTTTGAAAGCAACAACAGCTAACGAGCTAAAATAAATGATAATAAAGCAGAGAAAGTAATGGGGAAGCAAATAGATGTGTCTCTGAAATGAAGTAGAAGTACATTTTGTGCACGGTCCCTACAGTGCACATCTAATGTTTAAGGAGAATGCTGCGACAGTGTAATGGACCCGAAATGGTCAGTGATAATGCTAAACCTCTCTCTATACATTTCTACCCCTGCCTCTGTTGCTCCTCTGCCATTGAGGAAGATGCTGGAGGAATAGAAAAGCTGCGCGTGAATTGCACATGACTACGAGAAGGATATGGGAGGTAATGGCCAACTGAAGAATGCTCCTATGGTCAGCGGTTGATTATAGTCTTCGGAACTCATCTCAGGAAAAGGAAGAATTCTCCGGAGGCAGCTAGATAGACTTCGTAACGACATAGCAGTGTCGTTCGGTTTTAAGCATTCAGAACATACAGCTGTTGCTTTCCTATGGACGTCGAAAATGAACCCACTGTTCCGTGTTTTGAAGCTTGCGAGTTTCAAAAGCGTGAATTAAGTAACAAGCATGCTGTTTGGCGTAGAACTTGTACGGTAAATTGCATCTTAAGCACCTAATGGATGATATTCCTGACGTGGGGATCAACGTAGACAAAGCAGAATCATTTCTCGCGCTACGTGAGAGGAGGAGAGAGAAATTAAAAGCGCAAATGCGCTCTCGCGGAACGACCTCCGCTGCATATTTTAGCCGTTAGAATTTAATTTATGGATTCTTGGTACGGCAACAAGTGGAACGTTGACGAAAGTCAAAACTGACACCTCTTTCTACGTTTGCTCTTGGGAATTTAGAATAAATATTAACACATGAAAGTTTCGTAGCTTTGGGAAGGTAATTGTTTATGTCATGAGGAAAGATTTCCCGTTCTTGAAATCAAAAGATCTTGAAATGAAATGTCTTACTAATTTATATTTTTCTTCCTTTGATTTCATTGTTTTTTATGGATTATTATAAACCTGGGAGTTATTTGGCTCTTTTTAAAAACACCAGCTGATGTTTTCATTTTGTAGTCTGTTTGTAGACATAGAACTTTTTGTTTTTAAACCTAATTAAGGAATAAAAAAATCTTTTTTTTCGGGGGGGGGGGGATGTTTTTAGGTGGAATGTTTTACACACAAAGTGCTAAATATCCAGGTTACGAGGACTCCAAAGGCTCAGAGAAAGTTGAGAAAGGGGACACATTGAACATATTTAGGATACAGATAGCAGCCTCCAGTTAAGCTCATCCAGTGTGTTCTTTAACGTGCACAGGGTATGGCTCTACCCCGCATGGAGCACAGAGTTTTACATCCCTTCTGACGGACATCGGCTTTCCACGCTCATCTGTGTCTCCTAATGACTTAGGGAAGGGTGCGGGTTTAGCGGAGATAAATCTCAGCGCTGGCACAGGTGGGACTCGAACCTGGGGACCGCAGATTACGACCCAACATCCGCCCCTTTTTTGGGGTTGAATAAGTATGGAATGAAACATTACGATTCGCACTTTTCGAATCCAGCAGAAGCTTAAATAGCTCTTTCAAACTGTGCAAAAATTTGGAAAATGCCAAGACTTTAAGGAAATATTGCGAACCATCTGTTTATGGCACCGGCGAGGTATCCTATTTAATCCTAGGAAATTTTGAGGGGAAAAAGGTATGTTTACTCCTAAGAAGTTGTTAGGAAATGAATTTTTAGTCATTTCGGAAATGGGAAATTTTGGTGGTAAAAAAGTTCTTATGAATTTACCTTGTTTACACTCTTTATATTTCACTGTTTTTAAAGATTATTATAAACCTGAGCGAGTATTTTTTAATTCGATAAAAAGAAAATGAGTTTATGTTTTTACTTTGTCATCTGTCTGTTAGAGAAAATTTTAATAATATTTTTTGTTAGATAGGATTGATGAAACGTTACTAACCATTCGTATTCACCGAATTCCCCAGTAGCTTTAATAGCCAACGCTTTAAACGAATATTGCCAATGATATATGTAAAGTAGAAATCTGAATTTTTTTGTGGCAAATCATCATCATCATCATCCAAATCTCTAAACTTAATAACTCCATGGCCAATTGGGAACCTTGACTCATTCAAATCTTTGAAGTCACCTTAAAAATCTATTTTGACAAATAATCAGATTTAAATAATTTTGGATTCATTATTATTATTTTAGTTATTTATTTACTTTGAAACAGAAGTACAAACTTTCTTTACAGCAGAGAAAAAAAAGTTCCTTTTAGGCATAAAAATGTGGAGAATTCTTCTTTTTTCAGAAGATGTAACTGAAGGGAATACTTTGCTTATAATTTTCTTTATTATATTTATATACAGGTAGTGGATAGGAAAATAGAGGTCCACATTATCTCAATAAATCATATTCGGAACGTAATAACTTCTTCAATATGATTTTAAATGAAAAATATTTCTTAGAGATAAATTAAAAATCTGAATCAAATCTATCGAAATCTCAATTTTAAACAATACTTATTTAGTATTCAAAGAGTTATAAACGCTGGAATTTTTAAAAGGCTAAAAAAATTGACCCAAAAGGTTACATTATATATGTATAAATGTGATTTTGTATTGAGATCATCGGTGGACTGCACAGACTAGACAGAAAAATGGAAACATGGAACTGTTTCCATTTTTCTATTCAGTACCTATGTAAACATGTTTATGTTTCTTTCTTCCAGTCTTTTTCAGGATAAGATATAACTACAGTTGATTTTAATTCAGTTTATCATATCTCCTTGAATCTTCGTTGAGAGGAAAGTTATATATTTATGAGTACAGATGATTCGCTCAAAAAAATCCAAATAAATATGTCAAAAAGTGAACGCGGAAGTCCTCATGCATCTTCATATAACATATGAATATGTAATTATGTCTCAACATGTGTCTTCATGAAATATAAGAATATATTGCAAAGTAATCTTAATGTCTCTTCATAAGTAGGATAAAAGAAAGATAATACTCTCTATGTTTCTTCTTATATTGTGAGAGTGACTTGGTGGCCAACAAGTGTGATGATAAAGAGGTTTAGATCGGCAGCAATGATTAACCCCCTTACTTCCAAGGGGCTTGGTAAAATTCAATGTTTTATTTGTTTTAAAAGATTATTTTTTTTGTCCGTAATAAATACCGTTAAAATATTAGTATAGTCATTTTCCCCAATTATGAGTTTCACTATTCGAAAGATCAAAGGCGAAAAAATAAAACAACTGCATTCTGTTTGAAAACGATCTCCATATATTCGCCAGAGACGGTTTCCTATTTTTCAGTTATGATCTTAAATGTTGTCAGTTTCCCCACTTAAAAATAATAATAAATAAATGTTTACATATTGCCATTTTTTCATAGGTAAATATGTTTTTTACTGAAACCATTCAACTGTGTGAATTAAATAACCAAATATTCGTATTTGCAGATTGAAATCATACTTCTGAGCAATAAACAAACAAATTGATATATTTGTATTTTGAAAATTAAACGAATGAATCTTTAGATTCTGGCCATGAGCCTATACACTTCTGAGAAGTGAACAGGTGAATTGTAGTTTTTGAAGAATGGACCTATTCACATGTGGGTTTATCTCCGCAAAATTCCCCGCCCTGCCCACGGTCAGTAGGGGACACCGATGGGCATGGAAAGGCCGCCGTCCGTCGGATGGGACGTTAAGCCGTGGCCCCGTGTGCGGGAGAGCCATACCCTGTGCACGTTAAAGAAGACGCTGGATGGCCTTGACGGGAGGCTACCATCTGTCTCCCAACAGCTGTTCCAGTGGGTCCCCTCCCCCAACCTTCTCTGAGCCTTCGGGGTCCAATGTGACCTGGCCATTTAGCCCATGGTGTGCAAAAAAGTGCCGCTCAGAGGTAAAACAACCCAACAACCCAACCCACATGTGAGTTGCTAATGAACTAATACTTATATTTTTAGAATGAAGCCATGCATTTGTAGGAAGTGAACATGATAATATTATTTATTTGAGGGAATAAAATTACATGTGAGAAGTAAACAAGAAAATCTTTGTATTTTTAGTATGCCACTAGCTTCTTTCGATTTATATTCTAGTAAAAAAGTCATACTATTGCAAGAATTTAACATTGAAATACGTGACGTAAGAGGATTTTCATATTAAAGAAGAAAAATCATTCACATAGGAAAAGTAAACAAAATACGTTACTGTTTGAGAATGAAACTGTACACTTGGAGAAGTAACTAGAAGTATCTTTCTTTATATTTATATTTTGCGAATTTAACTATTCAGATGAGGCAAGTAAATAATCAAATATTTATATTTCGGGTATTCAATTTTCTCGAAATTTCAAGACATTCAATTTTAAGAAATACAGGTCATACATATGTGGACTGGTTTGCTTTACCTTTGAATGATACTTTTGTGCACACAATAGGCTAAACAGCCAGGTCACAAGGACCCGAAGGTTCACAAAAGATTGGAGAAGGATTGATTGTTTTACCTCTGAGCGGCACTTTTTTATGCACACAACCAGCTAAATGGACAAGTCACAAGGATCCCAAGGGCTCAGAGAAAGTTGGGGAAACGGACACACAGAACAGCTGTTAGGAGACAGATGGAAAGGTCAAAGGTCAAAGTCATCTATCGTGTTTTTTAATGTGCACAAGGCATGGCTCTTCTGCATACTGGTCCGCGGCTTAACGTTCCATCGGTGCCTCATTTCTGACTGGGGTTAGAGTGGGGTTTAGCGGATAAAAACCTCAAAGCTAGCACAGTTCGGACTCGAATCAGGAAACTACAGATTACGAGACTGGTGCGCTAACCTACTAAGTCAACCCTCACCCCTCATTAGATATGAGAGAAGTAAATAAAATCAATCTTTATATTTTAAAAGTGGAATCATTAGCATTTGAGTTGCGAACTAATGTGTCCTAAACAAATTAGCAAATCTCCATTGGCTTTGTTATTTGGGAAGAAAACAATATTTTTTGAGAGCGAAACATTTGATGTGTTAGATGTAAACAAGTTAATCTTTATGAGAATGAAACCATTCACGCCTAAGGAGCAAACATGCACAAATATCTGTTTTGTGAATATAAGGATTCAGATATGAGAAATGAACAATAAAATTTTCGTACTTTAAGAAAGAAACTATTTATATGGGAAAAATAAGACAAATCTTTTCAATTTAGGAGATTAACTTTTCGTACACTGAAAGCAAAACAAGTAACCTTGTATTTTGAGAATGGTATCATTCACATTGTAAAAAGTAAACTTGCATTTTGAAAATATCATTCACATTTTGAAAAGTAAACTTGGATTTTTAGAATGATATCATTCACATTTTGAAAAGTAAACCAGATATATTTAGAGAAAGAGGTAAGAGATTTGCATAAATATATTAAAAAATTAATTAAAAAAAATAAAAAATAAATTAAATTAAACAAAATAAAATCTCTACAGAAAAATATTTTTTTCTAAATTGACACTTTTGACGAAAATATTCACTGGTTTCCATAAATTAAGGAAAAATGAGAAAAATTGCGATAATTCGCCATAAAACTAAACTTGTTCATATAACCAATAAAATAATGCCGAGTGAATATATCGTATGCAAATTAATCTAGGTTGCGTCAATTTGCGTAAGCGGATAGCGGCATAGAAACGGGTGTTTTGGAGTGTATCGTTATTTTGTGTTGTAAATGTGAGTAAAGAAATTCGAAATAGCCATTTTGTAACAATGACCTCGAGACATCTTTTGCCTCGTGCGGTGGAGAGCTATTGGTCGGCTTGAAGCAGGCCAAAGTCAATTCGACGTAGCACGATGGTTGAATGTGAGTTCTTCTGTGGTCCCATAGACTGTGGAATCAATTTCTGAGCACGTATTCTGCATCTCGGATGTTTAGCGGAAGAAGGGCTAGAGTTCCAACCACTGTACAAGACCGATATCTGTGATTAAATACACGAAAAGCAGAACATATACTCCCTCTCAGCTACGATCCTCTCTTACAGTAGCCACTGGGAGGATTGTATCAGCCTCTACTGTGAATAGAAGGCCTCCTGAGGGAGGTCTGTACGCTAGAAAACCAGTAATTTCTATACCAATCACGTCACGTCACTGGAGAGAGCGGTTGAATTGGGCACACACGCATGCTAACTAGACAGAAGTGTGGGCGAAAGTTATCGTCTTGTAAGATGAATATTTCATCTATAGCATCAGCATAAGGACGTACAAATTGCATCTATTGCATCAGCATAAGGACAGCGGTTGAATTGGGCACGCAAGCATGCTAACTGGACAGAAGAGCAATGGAAATCCGTATTCTTCACAGGTGAGTCCAGATATTTCTTGCAGAGTGATTCCGGACATTGTTTGATATGGAGAGAACGAGGTACCCGCTGTCATCCCAGTAACAACCGTCAAAGAGACAGTTACGGCGGAGGTAGTGTGTGTGTATGGGGTGGCATTTCCTTAGGTGGACGCACAGACCTCTATGCGCTGACGATTGGGAACCTCAATGCTCAGAGGTATAGAAATTACATCCTTGATCCTTATGTACGTCCTTATGCTGATGCAATAGATGAAATATTCATCTTAAAAGACGATAACGTTCGTCCACACAGAGGAAAATGTCCACACTAATGGAACAATGCCTTCAAGAGGAGACCATTATGTGCATGGAGTGGCCATCTCGATCTCCCGACCTAACTCGGATTGAGCATGTGTGGGATGCTCTAGGGAGACGTGTTGCTGTCCTCAAACCGCCACCTGAAACAAAGGGGGAGCTTATTACTGTTTTAAGGTTACAGTTGTTTTTTCAGTTACTCCCTACTGAACTGATTCACAACATCATAAACAGCATGTAACATCTCTATCGTGCCTGCATTGCTGTAAGGAGTGGCCATACTCTTTATTAAAGAACTTTGTCCATTGCATTCTGACACCTCATTTTTGGACAAGTTCCTGTAAGTGTTATTTTTTGACGAAAAATATTTTATGCTATTCTGAAACTAGCAATGTAATTCATGTTCCATTCAAATTTCATTAAAATCATTCATATAGAATTTTATTTATCATAATTTTTCTGAGATTTCCTTAATTTATAGAGACCAGTGTCTATGAAAAGAACAGGGGAAACAATTTGATAAATAGGGTTGGATTGTTTCACATTAAGGACTTTTTTTTTCATAAAAGGTCACATGGCAAATCACAAAGATCTCAATGGTTCAGAGTCGTATAGAGAAAGGGGATACAATCGACACCTGTTAGGAGACAGACAGATGGATGCCTTAGTCAAAGTCATTTAACGTTATCTTTACCATGTACAAGGTACGGCTCTTCTGAACAATAACCGGGTTTAATATCCCATCTGACGTACGACAACCTCTCCAAACCTATCGGTGTCTCCTTTCTCATCAAGAAAAGAGTCAAGATTTATTAGATATATTATCAATGTAAGTACAGTTCAGATTTGAACTGGGAGCATTGGATTAGGAGCCCGCTTTGCTGAAGACTGAACCAACTCCCGCTCTTGTTATATGTATTTATTCCTCGTGGGAAATCGCGCCATTGGTAAAACTCTGCAACTGCGTGCTCTCATTAGTGTAGCTAATGACTCACACAACTTAATCGATAGCACAAAAAAAAACATCAAAACTATTACAGAAAAGTGGTGTATCCTCTAAGAATATGAAATTACTCCTTGTAAAGTAGCTTTGCACAGACAAGATATGTCCAAAGAAAGGTATACTTGAGGAAGGTTTTTAATCCCGATAAGCAATCATTAAGAATTTTTTCCAGGTTCTTATGTTCGTTGAGAAAGAAGGTTATATTTAGGCTGGTATTCAAGATTTTTTTATTAGAGGGGTGCTGAATCTAAGAGTTATTAAAGGACCTAAGATTGTTTCACTGAACTTGAAAGGTAAACGGCCAGATTTGTTTAAGGAGGTACCGAACCACTTTTCTTTTTTTAGTTAGCCTGGAATAAATCTTAATTTGCTCGAGATGTTTTTGTTGTTTGAGGAGAAGAGGGGGTTTGTTTGCATCAGAAGCAGCTTATGTCGACTAAACTCTCCGCTCTGCCTACGGTCAGTAGGAGACACCGATAGGCTTGGAAAGACCGCCGTCCGTCAGATGGGACGTTACGACGTGGCCCCGTGTGTGGAAGACCATACCCTGTGCACGTTAAAGAACACACTGGATGGCCTTTACGGGAGACTGCTATCTGTCTCCAAACAGCTGTTCCAATGGGTCCCCTCCCCTAACCTTCTCTGAGCCTTCAGGGAAGGTGGTTCAGGTTGTTGTTGAAAACAATGTTATCTGTGCTGGTGGCTTAGAAACTAGGGGTGATTGGGGTGGATTAGTCGGTATTCGATCATTCGATAGGTTAGTCAACCCCTGGCAGAAACCGAAAGTTCGTGGGAAACATAATTGAAAACGAAAAGAGCCATTAGTTTTTTGATGATAATGAATAAAAAATATCAAAAGCCTCATGGTACTTAATTTTAATTACTAAAGACTGATTAAAAAGTTGAAACAATTAAAAATATTTGCACTGATAATTTTTACATTAAAAGAAATATTTTGAATTTGAATAATTCTGATCCCGAGACCGAAGTCATATGTGCAATTTTGAGTCCCAGCCCACCTGAATTCATATCTATTGTGCCTCATCACCATGATACCTAGATGATACATAAGTGGCCCTGATTCAGAAAATAATAGAGGGGGAAGGAGAAGTGAGGCAGTTGATCCGTAAAAAGAAAAATTAGGTATAAGTTACTGGCTTTCCATTACAATATAACATTTTCATCTCCGATTTAATGATCTTTTAAATATTTCTTGAAAAATGCATAATATGCACAGATACGTTTTTTTTGTCTCCGTTACACTTGCAAGCATTTTTTAAAGAATGAGGGTGATTTAGTTCTTTCCCCCCCCCTCCCACATTTCCCTCAAAACGACATTATCATGAGACAGGGAAATTGAAAAGTCTATATTGAGAAGACTAAGATGTAAGTATGTTGTGTAAGAATCGTTTTCAAAATCACTCCTGCTTGATGATATTATTGCTGATTGATAGTAGATTGAATAATATTTTTGTCAGACTTGGAGTTTTGAGAGACTTGGAGACTTGGAGACTCTTATCAGACTGGAGAGACTTATCAGACTTGGAGTTTATGAGACGGCGTAGCTACTTCAGTTCTCGCAGATCATATGCACCTGTCAGAATCGTCTGTCACTCAACCGACAATAGGAATTCGATTGTGAAGTCTCGTAATATATTCAGTCGTAACTCTTGCTACTTCACTGCTATGTAAGAAAAAGAAATGGAAGTTCTTTTGCTCCCTTAGTTTATTTCGGCTCAGTGTAACGAGAATAAAATAACATTCTCCTCTTAGCTCATTCTGTGAAAGTATTTTTGCTCCCTTCGAGAGTTCAATAAAACAAAAAATATTTATTTTGCTATTTGACACTTTTTTTTTTGAAGAGTTCGCTATGACCCCTTAGAAAATTTCAAGAGAAAAACGAAAAATGAAAATCTTTCTTGCAATACTTTTTGAGAAGCTTACGTAGATCCCTTGGAAAATTCCAATAAAAACTTATTCACCTCTTGGAACCTTTCCTAGAGTTTGCTTTGATCACTTGGAAAGATGCAATAATAATAATAATAACACATTTTCCTCTTGGTCTCTTCTGTGAGGTTTGCTTTGGCTCTTTTGAAAGTTTCAATTGAAAATTATCTTCCTGGCACCTTCTGTGAGGTACGCTTTGGTCCCTTGGAAAGTTGCAATAAAAATACCTATTTTCTTCGCAGCACCTTCTATGATGTCTGCCTTTTGTCCTTCGGAAAGTTGCAATAAAATACTGTTTTCTTCGCAGCACCTTCTGTAGTTTGTCTTGGGTTTTTGGAAAGTTGCAATAATAAAGAAAAAAATTACTTTTTTATCCCTCTTGGCCTCTAGCGTGGAAATCAGTAAAATTGTCACTCTGCCCCCTCTGCGAACTTCCATGCTGTCTATAAATTTATCTTGGAGACAAAACGAAAGTTTTATTCCAAAAGTGTAGTGAAAAAAAAAGTGTAGTTCCAAAAGTGTAGTGAAAGTGTACCAAAAGTGTAGTGAAAGTATTTCAAAGAAGAGTGTGGAAGACTCATATTTTGGTCGAAACACCTATATCTGGTTGTTAGGTACGGGCAAGTATGCGTCCAAGGAAGTTAAATCCGGCGAAGTTGCAATAAACAAAGTATAATGACCTCCCATAATCATAACCACACTTGCAATTTTACATCAGTTACAAAGAGAGGCGCCAACAAAAGAAACTGTTCAATTGCGCCAACACGTTTCCCACACTTTCGCGTAAAACTTAAGAATGTGGCCTTTACCACTTCCCCTTTCAGGCAGTAAAAGGCCAGAGCACTCAACGTTAAGTTTGTAGAATTTTGACATAAAAACAAAACTCAGGGCATTAATTACTTTCTTTAGAATACTTTTAAGATGTGAGAAACCTAACTTGGGTGGCGAAAGGGGCACATAATAGTTCTTTGCGGTGAAATGAGAAAAGAAATTTGGTCGCTCAACGTGTCACAACGAAGAAGAAGACGCCAGTGCGCATGTGCAAGTCTCCTGTATCACCTTCATCCACAACAAGGATAATGTGATTTCTCATCAGCCACCCGGTTTGTGCGGTGAAGTTCCTTATTCATTAGACAGGTTCGTGCTCGCTTTATGACGATGTGAGGAGTCTGGGAAAAAGCGTTATTACGTCGGCGAAGAGGAGACGCGTCTCGTCCTTTGTTATAAACTGCTCGAGTCATATACGAAATACACGTTTTCAATCTTGTTGCGTATCACCAGTTGATTACTGTTGAGGAGTGCGAAGAGTTTGTTTTAAAGTTTTCGGTGATTACGAGGAACTTGACGCAGTGGAGTCTGGTCTTTTGTGCCTTCGTGAACTGGGGAAGAATATCTGGAATCTGCGAGTCCCTTTTACTTCCGTTTCTTTCTCGTAAGGCGCATACACAGGGAGAGTAAAAACACGTTGATATAAAGGCGAAATGATATACGTTGATATAAAGGCGAAATGATAAAACTTCTCAGTTAATGAGGCATTCAGTAATTAACCTCGAAGCAAAAATTTAACAGTTTATGATTGTTCCCTTTCTATTTTTATATACTGTTTTACGCAGTGCGGTAGATAGAGTTGGGTTGTTTTACCTCTGAGCGGCACTTTTTTGCACACCATGGGCTAAATGGCCAGGTCACATGGACCCCCGAAGGCTCAGAGAAGGTTGGGGGAGGGGACCCACTAGAACAGCTGTTGGGAGACAGATGGTAGCCTCCCGTCAAGGCCATCCAGCGTGTTCTTTAACGTGCACAGGGTATGGTTGTCCCGTACACGGGGCCACGGCTTAACGTCCCATCCGACGGACGGCGGCCTTTCCAAGCCCATCGGTGTCCCCTACTGACCGTGGGCAGGACGGGGAATTTTGCGGAGATAAATCTCAACGCTGACCCAGCTGGGACTCGAACCTGGGAACTACAGATTACGAGCCTGGCGCCCTACCGCCTGAGCCACCCACGCCCCTCCGCGGTAGATAGAACTAGTGAAGAATATCAACTTGGATGATAGTACCAGTGAAATTTCGCAGCTCCGTAAAGATAGCACTTGAATAGGCTCTTGAATTGGCTCAATCAGTAGCACTCCAGGCTCGTAAATGGCCAGTCACAAGGACTCCAAAGGCTCTGAGGAGGTTGGGTGGAGGGGAGCCACTTCACAACTATTGGGAGACAGATTGCAGACTCCCGTCAAGGCCATCCAGCGTGTTCTTTAACGTGCACAGAGTAGGGCTCTGTTGAACACGGGGTCACAGCTTAACGTCCTTTCCAACGGACGGCTGCCTTTCCAAGCCCATCGCTGTCCCCTAGTGACTTAGGGGCAAGGGGACGTTTTGCGGAGATAAACCTCAACCCTGACTCTGGGGTCTTTGTAACCTAGCCATTTAGTTCATGTATGTAAAATGGGTGGTTAGCGTGGTTGGATGCTGATCAGAGGGACCTAGGTTCCAGCCCCGGGTAAGGAATGAATGTTTCTGTTGCTTTACTGCTGAGGTTCTGCCATCCTCACAGACATTCTGCTATGGCGTATAAACTGAAAGGATCCTGTCAGGCTTCTATGGCAAGCAGCTGCTTGAGGGGATATTCATTATTGTTTATTTATTCAAAAGAGTACCTCTCAGAGAAAAAAAACAATGAGAAAAATCAAGGTTATCACTCTTTAATTTTTGTATAATATCGAGTATATTAATCCTATATAGAATATTATAAGCAATTTTTATTTTCCGTAATATACGATATGAAATACGAAATTCTGTCGTTTGAGTGTATACTTTAACAGTATTAATATCGAAAAAAGTCTTCTATCATTTTCTATAGTGTAGTAACCAATCACTTAAAGGTGCGTTTTATTTGCATTACTGTGTTACATATGTAGAAGATAGCGGTGTGAACATCAAGGGACGGAATATTGAAGCACATGGTGTCGTAGGTCCCTACAGGATAGGGAATAGAAACAACGCCTAAAGATAATGCAAATAGTGATCATTTAGAGTACATTTCGATACACTTGACACACATGTTGAGCTCTCGCGTTATGAGTCATTGATGTGTTTGGGCCATTTCGTCCTTTTCCACTACAAATCTAACTCTTAGATCGACTTTTAAGCAACGTTCCTTTATATATGGAGAGAGAGGTATTAAGCCGAAAAATTGTTGCATGTTGTGTCAATTGTAAGTCATATCCAGAACTCGCAAATTACTTAATCAAGCCTTTTTATGGAAATATGAGATTAAAGGATACCATCGGATGTGTCTGTATTTTTCAAAAAATATTCATTCAGTATTTGAAAAGTTATGAACAATGGCTTGGGTTGGTTTACATCTGAGCAGCTCTTTTTTTGTTTTGCACACATGGGATAAATGGGCAGGTCATAAAGACCCCGAGGGCTCATAGAAGGTTGTTCTCCCGCACACGTGGCCAAAGCCACTTTTCCAAGCTCATCAGTTTCCCTACTGACCGAGGGTGGGGCGGGGGTGGCTCAGTCGGTAGCGCGCCAGGCTCGTAATCTGTAGTTCCCAGGTTCGAGTCCCAGCTGAGTCAGCGTTGAGAATTTATTTCCGCAAAAATTCCCCGCCCTGCCCACGGTCAGTAGGGGACACCGATGGGCTTGGAAAGGCCGCCGTCCGTCGGATGGGACGTTAAGCCGTGGCCCCGTGTGCGGGAGAGCCATACCCTGTGCACGTTAAAGAACACGCTGGATGGCCTTGACGGGAGGCTACCATCTGTCTCCCAACAGCTGTTCCAGTGGGTCCCCTCCCCCAACCTTCTCTGAGCCTTCGGGGTCCATGTAATCTGGCCATTTAGCCCATGGTGTGCAAAAAAGTGCCGCTCAGAGGTAAAACAACCAACAACTGACCGAGGGCTGGGGGGGAGTTTTGCGGAGGTAAATCTCAACGCTGGCTGAGGTAGGACTCGAACCTTGAAACTGCAGATTACGAGCCTGTTTGCAATCCGGTTGTTATATCATCAAAGGAAACTATAATTCGAAATGAATTTTACAAGATTATGGAAAGATTAGTTTCATGGAATGGCAGCCTTTACCGTCACAGTAAGCAGTTCGTATGTTACGTCCTAATGGTTCTGATCGAGGGAATTATAATAATGTGCTATGAAATATTTTCCGGCATACTTGCATTTTTAAATAAATCGTTTTATGTTATATTCTAAACTCTGTTTCCTGTGATGGACTGGGGAGGGTATGCTCAATCGGTAGGGCGCCAGGCTCGTAACCTGCAGTTTCCAGGTTTGAGTCCCAGTTGGGCCAGCGTTGGCCCAGTTTGGCCCCGCTCTGCCCACGGTCAATAGGGGACACCGATGGGCTTAGACGTTTGCCAGAGAGGACGTTAAACCATGCCTCATGTGAGGGAGAGCCATACCCTGTGAATGTTAAAGAATACGCTGGATGGCGCTGACGGGAGGTTATCATCTGACTCCCAGCAGCTGTTCCAGTGGGTCTCTTTCCCCCAGCCTTCTCGGGGTCCTTGTCACCTGGCCATTTAGTTAATTGTGGGCAAAAAAGTGCAGTTCAGACGCAAAACAACCCATCTCTGATGGACAAATGATTAACCTTTGATAATATTTTTCGCAACATTTGAAATTTTAAAGCATGGTTATTGATGACGTTTGAACTTAAGGGCATCGAACGACTGATATAGTGAATTACTATTATATATCTGAAAGTTTGCTGTGAAATATTTGGCGAAATAGTTACATTCTACACTTGTTTCCATAAATTAAGGAAAAATTAGAAAAATCGCGATGATTCGCCAAAATATTGTGCGATTCTCACCAAACGTGTTCATGTAACCAATAAAGTAGTGCTGAGTGAGCATATCGTATGCAAATTAGTCTAGGTTGTGTCAATTTGCGTAATCGGATAGCAACATGAAAACGGGTGTTTTAGAGTGGATCGTTATTTTGTGTTGTAAATGTGAATAAAGAAATTCGAAATAGCCATTTTGTAGGAATGATCTCGAGACATCTTTTGCCAAATGAATTGCGGTGAAGAGCTATTGGTCGGCTTGAAGCAGGCTAAAGTCAGTCAGACGTGGCACGATAGCTGAATGATAGTCCTACTGTGGTTCATAGACTGTGGAATCAATTTCTTAGCACGGATTACGCGTTTCGCAGGTTTAGCGGAGGAAGGGCTAGAGTTACGACCGCTGTGTACAAGACCTTTATCTGTGATTAACGGCACGAAGGAGAAGGACGTCTACTCCCTCTCAGCTACGATCCTCTCTTGCAACAGCCGCTGGGAGGGTTGCATCAGCCTCTACTGTGAGTAAAAGGCTTCATGAGGAAGGTCTGTACGCTAGAAGGCCATTATTTTATATATCCCTCACGTCACGTCACAAGAGACAGCGGTTGAATTGGGCACGCAAGCATGCTAACTGGACAGAAGAGCAATAGAGATAAGAATTCTTCACAGATGAGTCCAGATATTGCTTGCAGAGTGATTCCGGACATTGTTTGATATGGAGAGAACGAGGTACCCGCTATCATCCCAGTAACATCCGTCAAAGAGACAGTTACGGAGGAGGTAGCGTGTGTGTTTCAGGTGGCATTTCCTTAGGTGGACGCACAGACCTCTATGTGCTGACGATTGGGAACCTCAATGCTCAGAGGTATAGAGATTACATCCTTGATCCTTATGTACGTCCTTATGCTGATGCAATAGGTGAAATATTCATCTTAAAAGACGATAACTTTCGTCCACACAGAGCTCGACTAATGGACCTTCAAGAGGAGACCATTATGCGAATGGAGTGGCCATCTCGATATACCGACCTAAATCGGATTGAGCATGTGTGGGATGCTCTAGGGAGCCGTGTTGCTGTCCACAACCCGCCACCTGAAACAAAGGGGGAGCTTATTACTGTTTTAAGGTTACAGTTGCTTTTTTCAGTTACTCCCTACTGAACTGATTCACAACATCATAAACAGCATGTAACATCTCTATCGTGCCTGCATTGCTGTAAGGGGTGGCCACACTCTTTATTAAAGAACTTTGTCCATTGCATTCTGACACCACATTTTTGTACAAGTTCCTGTTATTTTTTGACGAAAAATATTTCTAGTGATGCTATTCTGAAACTAGCAATATAATTCATGTTTCCATCAAATTTCATTGAAATCATTCATATAGGTTTTTATTTATCATAAATTTTTGTTTTCCTTAATTTATAGAAACCAGTGTATATAATAAAAATCTATTTTTATCACTGTGTGACGGAATCCGATTAACAGAGGTTAGGTTGTTTTACCTCTGAGCGGGACTTTTTTCGCACAATGTGCAAAATGGCCAGGCCACAAGGACCTCGAGGGCTCAGAGAAGATTGGGGGAAGGAACCCACTGGAGAGCTGTTAGGAGACAGATGTTAGTTTCCCATCAAGGCCATTCAGCGTGTTCTTTAACATGCACAGGTATGTCTCTACAGTACAGGAGAGACGGAAGGAGATCTTTCCAAGCCCATCAGTATCCCCTTCTGATTGTGCGCAGGCGGGGAATTTTGCGGAGATAAATCTCAACGCTGACCCAGCTGGGACTCGAACCTTGGACTGGGAACAGATTTCGAGCCTTGGGGGCTACAGTCCCCGACTCCCTGTCGCCAGAGTATTATCTGTTCATATTTCATTTACCTATTGATTAGTTACGAAAGCAGTTTTATCCTATGTTATTCCATCCATAAATGCAAATTTGATATAGGTTTAATGAGGCACTTCTCTTGGAGCAGTAAGCAAAGTGAGTCAACAACGAGAGGATATTTTTATCTACACTAATATTTTTGTTAATATAAATTTCTTAGCTTACATGCGAGTTAAACGTTTCTGATTTGGAAATTTAATATCAAATTTTGTGTTTTAATGAACTCGATAACTGTGTAAAATAAATTATTATTAATATTAGAATGCAATACAAAATATTAGAATGCAATACAAGGAAAAAGAGATTAGTTTTTAATGCTTCTTTAGGAAAAAGAGTCATACAAATGATCTTTCTTGGCTTTTATTCAATTCTAGTATGCACAAGCACATAGCTATATGCAAACAAACTTCCCTAAATTATAATGATTGTATTTTCACATTTAGTATTAAATAATAATCTAAACGTGTTATAAGCAGACAAATAAATTGTTACGAGAGCTTCGAACAGTTAAACAACCAAACTATGGGCTTCGCTAAGAGCGAAACATTTCTGTTAGAAAAATAACTTGTCACACCACCACTACTACACCTAATATTCTAATTATGATATCAGGCACCAGATGCAGCTGCATCAAGCAAACGTGTAATTAAATTCCTCATTAGGATGCTTAAAATATTTCCCCGTGGCTTTCTGAATATTAAACAGCAATTATTGTGTGTTTTGCATTTGCCAGTTTATCTGAGCTTCATGTAAGGCTCAATTACCCAGTATTACAGCAGCTGTTCTAATTAACGTAACAGCCTACAAAATATTTAGCAAATTGTTTTAGTTCACCGCCATATCATTAGCATACTTTGCATTGCCAGACGACATCAGGTACCAAACAAGCCGCTGCATACAGGTCCTTTTCTACACGATAAAACCTACATTGACTTCCTAAATCTTGACTATTCCTCTTTAAAAGTTCTACTTTATTTTCTAACCCAGAAATATATTTGAGCATTACGCATTATCTGAATAAATTATTAACATCATCCTCTAGTACACTACTATTATTTACCATTGCTCTGAGCTTAATCTTCCTCTGTTACGTTTGCATTTTTCAGCTATTACAGAGTTTATCCAATTTACAGAAAACGTTATCGTTCAAACGCAGCAGGATTTATTTTTCATCGCTTATTATCCCACTCTTGCAAAGGCTGTTGAAAATCCGTGTAACCACTATCACTGTAGCATCTCTATACACTACCTATCACGATTTCAAAATTCTATGTAATGAGAATGCTACCATTTAACTATTATGTAATAGCTGTAGATATTTACTTTCATTATTTCTGAAATGTAGGAATGTATTGCCATGGCTTAACACTTTTTGTTTCTTATCACAGTTTGATATCTCTCTGTGCTTCTTCTTGCGATTTAACAATTCTTTGCAATTACAGCCATTGTTTATTATTCTGTGTGCCTCTCATCACGGTTTAGTACTCTTATCACAGTTTAGCAACTCTATGTATCTACTACCTCTGGCTATTATTCTATGTGCTCTTATCACGGTTTAGTAACTCTATGTGCCTTTTCTCACGCTTTAGTAACTCTATATGTCTTTTCTCACGCTTTAGTAACTCTGTATCTACCGGCAATATTTATTACTCTATGAGCCTCATGTTATGGTTTAGTATATGGCTAGTATAGAGTTACTAGACAGTAAGTAGAGGTATATAGAGTACTACGCCTCTTATCATGGTTTAGTAACTCTTTATATTTATCCCAGCGAACTTATATTTACCACAGAATAATACTCTATATATTTACCACACAATAATACGTATTATTCTGTGTACCTCCTATCATGGTTTAGTAACTCTATGTTCCTCTTCTCAAGATTAAGTAAATATCTATGCCTCTACTTACGGTTTAGTAACTCCATATATATACCTCTTCTGGTGGTTTAGTAACTCCATATATATACCTCTTCTGGTGGTTTAATAACTCTATATACCTCTACTTACGGTTTAGTAACTCTATATACCTCTTGGCCTGTAAATGGTAGCTAGGTAGTCATTGAAAGGAGAGCTATGTGCTAATCCCCTGTGATGATGCATAGAACTGGCCATGCCTGGCACCTAATGCCTAACCATGCCTGGCGCCTTCTCGTGGTGCAGGCTGTTAGTATCTTTCAAAAGAGATACTCTCTTGTGGAATTAAACGGAAGAGGAGGGCTGCCAGATTACTGTGGTTAATGATCTGCACATCTCTGGCTACTTTTCTTTTTTTTTTCTACCCTGCTGAGGAGAGGCCAGGCATATAGGGTCCTGGTGCTGACCTTATAAACTTACTGGGCTGGAATAAGCCTCTGAGCTTATTTATGGATCCTGATTTTGCTGCACTGGTAGGCTTCTGTGGAGGGAAAATCTCCCTTTGTGTTTTCTGTTTGTTTGTGGGTTGACAGTCCCAAGTGAATAGATTCATAGGATGTGTTCTGTGGAGGGAAAATCTCCCTTTGTGTTTTCTGTTTGTTTGTGGGTTTGACAGTCCCAAGTGAATAGATTCACAGGATGTGTTCTGTGGAGGGAAAATCTCCCTTTGTGTTTTCTGTTTGTTTGTGGGTTGACAGTCCCAAGTGAATAGATTCACAGGATGTGTTCTGTGGAGGGAAAATCTCCCTTTGTGTTTTCTGTTTGTTTGTGGGTTTGACAGTCCCAAGTGAATAGATTCACAGGATGTGTTCTGTGGAGGGAAAATCTCCCTTTGTGTTTTCTGTTTGTTTGTGGGTTTGACAGTCCCAAGTGAATAGATTCATAGGATGTGTTCTGTGGAGGGAAAATCTCCCTTTGTGTTTTCTGTTTGTTTGTGGGTTGACAGTCCCAAGTGAATAGATTCACAGGATGTGTTCTGTGGAGGGAAAATCTCCCTTTGTGTTTTCTGTTTGTTTGTGGGTTTGACAGTCCCAAGTGAATAGATTCACAGGATGTGTTCTGTGGAGGGAAAATCTCTCTTTGTGTTTTCTGTTTGTTTGTGGGTTGACAGTCCCAAGTGAATAGATTCATAGGATGTGTTCTGTGGAGGGAAAATCTCCCTTTGTGTTTTCTGTTTGTTTGTGGGTTTGACAGTTTAGTTTAGTTTAGTTTACACTTCACAAAAATTGGGAGTTCCTTGCACAGACTTTCCCATAGAATTTATGTTTTCCTTTTTTTTTTTTGAAAATTCTTGATGTTCAGTATTTTTTTTTCCTCTTAGATTTTAAGAGATTTTTTTTTTTGTTTCGTCTTCCTCCTAAACTTTAGGATTTAATTCTTTTGTTTATTTTGTTTTTGTTTATTTAATTTTGATTTATGTCTTTTTTTTTTGGTATAAATATATATTTTTTTTATTATTATTTTTTTTTTGGCTTTCTTTAATTTTTTTTTATAACCCTTTTTTTTATTATATTTTTTTTTGTTATTTTGTTAATTTTTTTTTCTTTCTTTTTTTTTTTGTTTTTTAGAAATTTTTTTTTTTTAATTTTTTTTTTTATTTTTAATTTTTTTTTTATTTTTTTATTTTTTTTTTAAGATTTTTTTTTAATTATTTTTTTTTCTTATTTTTATTAATGAAAAAAAAATTTTTTTTCTTTTTTTCTTTCTTTTTTTTATATTACGTTTTTTTCTTTGTTGTTGTTCTGTGTTACAATTTATTCCATATCTCTGTTTCTTTGATGAATTCCAATAGGAAGGCAAATATTTTTGTTTGAATTGAGATTGTAGGGTGATTTAAAATTAAGTTCAGAGTAAATTCGTTAATATTTATGTTTCTAAGTTTTTCAAAGAATTTTTCTCGTTGTGAGTCATATTTTGCACAATTTAATATAAGGTGTGAGGAATTTTCAGTAATATTGCATTTTGTACATTTGGGTGAGGTACTTAATTTTAGTAAGAATTTTGATTTATTTAAAAGAATTGTATCTGTTCTTAGCCGAAATATGATTTTGGATTCATGTCTGGAAAATGGTAATTGTAGGAAGGTATTAATTTTGTTGGAAAGTTCAAATCTGAAATTTGGTTTGAAGATAGAGTGAAATTGAACATGTTTTTCTAAAATTTTGAATTCTAATTGTTTTATTTCTTTTTTAACATGTATATAAAAATTGTGTGTTGGCGAGATGTTATCATAATCATGTGCTGATTTTGCTATGTTATCTACATATTCATTTTCTTTAAATCCAGAGTGTCCTGGTATCCAACAAAGTTGAATATGGTTATTTTTTTCATTTAGGTTTTCATTATAAAGTTTTAGGAGTGTATGTGTGTAGTATGGATATGTGGTGTATGTGTTGTCTTGTATTAATGTGTGTATAGCACTTTTAGAATCAATGAATATAACTATTGATTGATTTGTTAAATTGTCTAATGTCCAGTTAAGTGCGGCAAATATTGCATAAATTTCAGCATGCAATATCTGAGTAAAATCAGGCAATTTGTATGCTAATGATATGTTGTGTGATGGAATATATACAGCAGCACTGGATGACCCAGAATCTTTTATGTAGGACCCATCTGTGTAGATTTCCAAACAATTGTTAAATTTTTCAGATTTAAAATTAATGAATAATTGATATAGAGCTTCATTAGAAATTTCATTTTTTGAATTTAAATGTGGAATCTCTGTATAAACTACTGGGAGTTTGTAACACCATACTGCTACAGATTCAGTAATGTCTCCTCGCAGTTCATCTTTAGTTAGTTTATTAAAGAATTCTTTTAATAATTCATTTTCTTCGATTTTTTTATAGAATATGAGTCTTTTAAAGTTTAGATAAAATGGGTGGTCTGGTAGTTTATAGTGGAGTCTTGTGTAATATTTTAAGATTAAAATTGAATGCCTAATTTCAAATGGAGGAATGGCTGTTTCAGCCAGAAGAGCTAATGTTGGACAAAATTTTGGTAAGCCTAAAGCAATTTTTAAACATTTGTTTTGAATAACATTTAATTTCTTTAAGTTAGTTAAATTAGGTTTGTCTATAAGGTCTAAGCCATATTCCATTTTTGATCTGATTAAATTTAAGTAGAGTGTAATTAAGGTTTTTTGATCAGTACCTTCTTTTTTGAATGCAAAGTATTTCAAAATGTTTAGGAGTTTTGAACCAGAATTGTAAGCTTTCTCCAGATGAGAGTTCCATATTAATTTTGAGTCTAAGTTAAATCCCAATAATTTACATTTGTTGACTTGATTAATAGGTTGCGAGTTAATTTTTAAGAGAAATTTTGGATTATAATTTCTACGTCTATAGAAGTAAATACAAAAAGTTTTATCTGTGTTAATTGTTAAATTCCATTTGTTACAATAATCTATTAGTTTGTCTAATTGTTGTTGTGTTTTTTCTTGTAGAGTATATTCATTTTTGTCTGATACCCAGAAGGTAAGGTCATCAGCATAGCTTGTAAAGTTAAATTTTTTATCAAAAATCTTTTTGATGTCATGTAAGTATAAATTAAAAAGAACAGGGGATAAGGTAGATCCTTGTGATAATCCTTGTGTAATGTTATAAGACTTAGAGTAGGTTGAGTTTAATTTAACCTTTAATTTTCTGTTTCTCAAAAATTTTGCTAGGAATTCTATTAATTTATAGTCTAATTTAGCTTTACACAGTTTGAGTAGTAAATGTTCTATGGAAACTGTATCAAAAGCCTGTGATAGGTCTATTGACACAGCTAGTACTGTTTTTTTCTTTTTATTGGCAGAGTAAATATCATTTAAGAGTAGTGAGATGCATTCTTTAGAAGATCTGTTTTTTCTGAAGCCAAAGAAGTTTTTTGGTAATAATTTTTTCTCTTCAATTTGCCAATTCAGTCTAATAAGAAGCATTTTTTCAAATAATTTTAAGGAGTTGGATAATAGAGAGATTGGTCTATAAGAGGTTATTTCTGTAGGGATTTTATTGGGTTTTTGGATAAAAATTATTAAAATTTCTTCCCACTCTGGTGGTATGTCTAGTGTGTTCCATATATGATTAAAGATAGATAATAATTTTTCTTTCCATGCTTCTGGAAGATTTTTGAAAAGTTTGTTAGAGATCAAGTCTGCACCAGGGGCAGATTTAAGATTAAGTCTTTTTATTGCTCTATTTAGTTCCAATAAGGAAAATGGTAAGTTAACTGTAGTGTCGATTGATTTTAATTTGTTTAACTGTGTGTTATAAAAGGATTTTTGTCTAGAATCTAAGCTAGGTGCAGTTTGAACTATTTTTAAGTTTTGGGCAAATCTTTCAGCTGTTTGACTAATGGTAATGTTATGTTGTAAGGCATATTGGGCTATTGGAAAAGTTTGTTGCTTTTCTTGGACAATACTTTTAAAAATCCTCCAGATGTTTTTTCCTGGAGTAGAGGTTGTTAATTCTGATGTAAATTCTTTCCAATTATCACGAGAGGCAGTTTTTAATTTTCTTCTTACTTCTGCTTTAATTTTTTTAAAATTGTTGATGTCTTGGAAGGTTCTGGTCCTTTTAGCTTTTTGTTCTGCTTTTTTTCTGATAGCTGTTAATCTATTCATATACCATATATTTTTTTTTAATTTTGGAATTTTGTTTATAATTGTTTTAAATACTGATTTAGTTTGTTCCTTAATTGATTCAAAGAATTCATTATATTTTAGATTGTTAGAGGGAGGAGTATTGTTAAGGATTTTTTCGAAGGAGTACCAATCGTTTAAATAAATTTTTTGTTGGTATTTTACTTGTAGTTGTGAAGTCAAAAGTATGGGGTGGTGGTCACTGCCCCTAGTATCTGGGAGCAGTGACCATTTGAATTTGTCAATTAAATCAGTTGAGATTAAAGTTAAATCAATAATTGATTGATTATAGGCTGGGTTTTCGTGAGTAGTTTCTTTACTATTTAGTAAGATCAGATTTGATTTTGTTATAAAATTACTCAACTGGACACCTGCTGGGTTGGTAGTGTAGGAGTGCCAAAGGGCATGATGGGAGTTAAAATCTCCCAGAATAATAATAGGTTCTGTTAATTGTTTAAGAATATCATTATAGAAATCTTCTCTGATAACCAAACCAGGATTGTAAACATTTAATATGGTGTATGACACATTGTTAATTAATATTTTTACAGCTAAAAGTTCTAATAAAGGGGTATTGTAATTAATTGGAATTATTTTGTGGTGTATATTTTTGTTAATAATGAAACCTATGCCATTATTACTGTTTGTAGAAAAATGATAATATGATATAAAGTTAGAAAAGTTAATATGCTTTTTAGTTTTTATCTCTTGTAATGCAAAAATATTTACCTTCATATATTTAGCCATTAGTACAATTTCTTCCTTTTTCGAAATTATCCCCCTGCAGTTCCACTGTAGGAGGTTTAACTTATTAGGACTTGAATTGTAGAAGAATGTCCATGATTAGTATGTAGGTCTCTTCCGAAGGGCAGATGAATTTCAAGAGGTGAAGCACCAAGTCTATCAGTAGGTTTATAGTGACATTTTCATCTTTTAATTGCCTGGCGATTGAGTTGGAGGACAAAGCATGTTTGATTTTTTTCGTCTGAACGCTTTTGGAGTTTAGTCCTTTTTTTGTAATATTTGCGTAGCTAGGTTTGCTAGGAATGTTACTTTGCAAAATTTGTTTTTCAATAGGAGACAGTTTTTTTGATGTGCTTGGGCTGGACAATTGTATATCACTTTCATCAGATTCTGCTAGTTTGTTTCTTTCAGTTATTTGTTTATTTTTATACGATAAGCTAAATAAGTCCATTCCATGAAGTACAGGGAATTTTTTAGTAGCTTGTCTAGATCTCTCATCATCAGGTTCATTTTCAGAGAGATCTTGTCCCAAGTGAATAGATTCACAGGATGTGTTCTGTGGAGGGAAAATCTCCCTTTGTGTTTTCTGTTTGTTTGTGGGTTGACAGTCCCAAGTGAATAGATTCACAGGATGTGTTCTGTGGAGGGAAAATCTCCCTTTGTGTTTTCTGTTTGTTTGTGGGTTTGACAGTCCCAAGTGAATAGATTCACAGGATGTGTTCTGTGGAGGGAAAATCTCCCTTTGTGTTTTCTGTTTGTTTGTGGGTTTGACAGTCCCAAGTGAATAGATTCATAGGATGTGTTCTGTGGAGGGAAAATCTCCCTTTGTGTTTTCTGTTTGTTTGTGGGTTGACAGTCCCAAGTGAATAGATTCACAGGATGTGTTCTGTGGAGGGAAAATCTCCCTTTGTGTTTTCTGTTTGTTTGTGGGTTTGACAGTCCCAAGTGAATAGATTCACAGGATGTGTTCTGTGGAGGGAAAATCTCTCTTTGTGTTTTCTGTTTGTTTGTGGGTTTGACAGTCCCAAGTGAATAGATTCATAGGATGTGTTCTGTGGAGGGAAAATCTCCCTTTGTGTTTTCTGTTTGTTTGTGGGTTTGACAGTCCCAAGTGAATAGATTCACAGGATGTGTTCTGTGGAGGGAAAATCTCTCTTTGTGTTTTCTGTTTGTTTGTGGGTTTGACAGTCCCAAGTGAATAGATTCACAGGATGTGTTCTGTGGAGGGAAAATCTCCCTTTGTGTTTTCTGTTTGTTTGTGGGTTTGACAGTCCCAAGTGAATAGATTCATAGGATGTGTTCTGTGGAGGGAAAATCTCCCTTTGTGTTTTCTGTTTGTTTGTGGGTTGACAGTCCCAAGTGAATAGATTCACAGGATGTGTTCTGTGGAGGGAAAATCTCCCTTTGTGTTTTCTGTTTGTTTGTGGGTTGACAGTTCCAAGTGAATAGATTCACAGGATGTGTTTTATCAGCTGATGGATAATCCTGAGCAGAGGTCATCGCAGGCACCTAAACACTTTTCTTCTACTGGCATCGTTAAATTCTACGTTGGAGGAAGTCTTCCAGTGTAGATGGTTTCAGTCTTTAGTGGTGGGGTACGGGTCTTTGCCCATGCCTGCGATTAGGGGTCTGTTTGATATTGTTGACATTCCCTCTCTCAATAAACATAGTTTCTTTAAACATCCCATTAACCATTTTCTCCCCACAGGTAGTTGGAATGTGAGGACTCTGCGCAGAGCTTATTCTCTTGATGTCCTTACACAAGTATTCCACCATTATAATTTAGATATTCCCAGCCTGCAAGAGACAAGATGGACAGATAAAGGTCAGATTCCTAAAAATAATCTTAAATTTCTTTTTCAGGGACGGAAGATGATAAGCATCACAAAGACGTGGGTCTGCTTCTCAGCAGACATGCTAGTGATGTTCTTCTTGGATATGAGTGCATTAATGAAAGGTTTCTTACAGCAAAATTTCAGACAATCATTAAAGACTTGAATGTTATCTGCTGTTATGCTCCCACTGAGGATGCGATGAGGATAAGAATAATAGGTTTTACGGACAACTTCAGGATATTTTGAATTCTGTCAAGAAAGAAGATATTACCCTTGTTGTAGGTGACTTCAATGCCAAAGTTTGTAATGACTCTGACCTTTGGGAAGGGGTTATAGACCATTTTGGTATTGGTAGCTGCAATGGTATAATACTTCTCCTACAGGTAAGTTAACTGAATGGCTTCAGAATAACGAACACTTATTTACAAATACCCCGACATACATAAGTACACATGGGTTTCATCTGATGGGCTGCATAAGAATATGATGGATTATATATTAATTAACAGCAAATGGGCTAGTTCTGTTAGGAATGTAAGGTCATATAGGGGAGCTGAAATTTGATCTGACCATTACCTTGTTTAAAGTGTCTTGCAAGTTAAACTTGAAAATTGTTGTGCTAAGTTTAAAAAATTAACCATTAATTCTGAAGCTCTGAAAGACTCAGTTGTAGCTAAAGCTTACCATGATAGGTTACTTAGTCATTATGACAGTCATGGTTTACTTACTACTGAAGTTGAGGAAGAATGGGGCCATTTTAAACAGGCTTATTTGGGAACTAACAGTACTCTTTTAGGAAAAAAGGAGCAGAGGAGACAGAATTATTTGAGTTGTAAGGCACTTGAGCTTATTTCAGAAAGAAAGAACTGCAGGAATGTCCTTAATCAATACCCTACTAGTCCTGATAGAAAGGATTACAGAGAGCTTAATAAACGTGTAAAGGATCAGTTAGCTACTGATAAGAATCTTTGGCTTGATGGCTTGGCTGACAAAGCTGAGGAAGCAGTTAGACAGTACAAGAGCAGAGAGCTGTACCAGATAGTTAATGTTTTGTATGATAGAAAAAAAGATAGGTATACACGGATTGAAGGATAAACAAGGTAAGTTTATAGAAGGTGAGGATTCTGTCATGACTAGGTGGGCTGAGCATTTCAGTGATAGTTGAACAATGTGGTTAGTTCTACTCCCATTGTTTGTAATTATGATAGATGCATTACTGGCTTTAATGTTACTCTATAACACAATCTGAAGGTATTTTGACTGTTTCTAAACTTAAACTACATAAATTCTCAGGGGTAGATGAGATTGCTACTGAAATGCTTAGAGCTGGGAATGTTTCTGTTACCATTGGATGACTGAAATTTTGAATATCTTTTATGATAAAGGCATGGTTCTTAAGGATTTTACCAGAGCTATTATTATCCCTATCAAGTTAACATAATGAAAGCTCTCTATCATAACACTGAGTCGTGTGTGAGAGTTGGTAAGGTTTGTTGCAATTGGTTTAGCATTACTTCTGGTGTGAGACAAGAGTGCATTTTGCTTCCTTTTCTCTTTAGTTTGGTTATTGATTGTGTTATGCGAAATTCTCTGGAAGGGAAAGATTTTGGTCTTAAATTGTCTGGAGATATGAAAATTTCTGATTTAGATTATGCTGATGATTTAGCCCTTTTGGCAAATGATGTTGATGAGATGAACTCTTTCATTCGAGCTGTTGATGAAACTGGTAGTAGAGTAGGTTTGGTTATAAACAGAGAGAAAACTAAAGTGATGAAAATTGGTCAGGCAAGCTGTGATTCAGTTAATCCGAATGGTTGTAGTCTTGAGCAGGTGTCACAATTTAATTATCTTGGGAGCTATGTAACAGATACTGGTGATGTGCGGAATGAGATTAGCAGACGAATAGGAATTGCTGCCGGGACTTTTAAGAATCTATGGAGAGTGTGGAGAAATAGGAGGATACACCTAAGGACTAAAATTAGACTGTATAATAGTTTGGTTCTTTCTAGGGTTAGTTTTGATAGTGAAACTTCGACACTTTGTAAACAAGATAACAGGAAACTGGATGCTTTTGATTCTAGATGCTTACGCAGTATCTTGGGTATTAGGTGGTTCAACTTTGTAACTAATGATGAGGTTAGGCAAAGGAGTCGGTAACCTCCTTTAAGCAGCATATTGTGCAGAGAGAGACTCCGTTGGTTTGGCCATGTTGCCCGTATGGATAATTATAGATTGGAGAATAGGGTTATGAACATTGTGCCTAAAGGCTTCAGAAAGAGGGGGAGACCTAGGATGCGGTGGGCAGACAATGTCAAACAGGATCTTGTTAGAATTCGTGTGCAGTGGTCGGATGTATCAGATGTAGCTCAGGACAGACATGCTTTGAGAACTAAATTGCATGGTCTCGTTGCACCTCCGTAGCCCATGGCTGCTTGACAACGACGACGACGAAGACGACGACGACGACGATGATGATGATGGTGATATACCTCTTCTTACGGTTTAGTAACTTTATATTCCACTTCTGCTGGTTTAGTAACTTCTATATTCCTCTTCTCGTGCTTCAGTAACTCTATATACCTCTTCCCATGGTTTAGTACCTCTGTTTGCTTGTTCTCACGGTGTAGAAATGGTTTGTACCTAACGCCACTTTTATTATTCTGTGCATCTCTTATCACTGTTAAGTAACACTATATGGCTGTTATCAAGGTTTAGTATGCATCTATGGCCACTGTTTATTTTTCTGTGTGCCTCTTATCACAATTTTGAAACACTATATGCCTCTTCTCACGGTTTTGAAACTCTTCGTATCTAACGGCCCTGTTTAGTATTCACCTATGCCTCTTATCACGGTTAAGTAACTCTAAATAGCTCTTATCAGGTTTAAATAACTCTTTATCCCAGTTATAAAGTTTAGTAACTCAGTCTACAGTCACTGTTTATTATTCTGTGTGCTTTTTATCATGTTAAGTAACTCTGTACCTCTTATCACGGTTAAGTATCTCTTTGTATCTACGGCCACTATTTATTATTCCCTGTGCCATGGGCGTTCGCATATAATTATCCGGGGAGGGGGAGCAAAGTTTGGAGACAAATAATTTCGTCAATAATTTTTTATTTAATTATTTAATTTTTTTAGGTGTTTTTTTTTCACAAGTAGATTATAGAATATAGTATTGCATCAATACAAAAACACATACATAATGTATATAAATTAATTACGTTTAAATTGTTACGATTATAATTTGTGGAATTTGTTACTCGATCCCAGGGGGGAAGTGACCCGTTTGCCCCCCTCTGCGGACGCTCATGCCCTGTGCCTTTCAAAGCACTTGCTGCCACTTGCGCTTTCTCACTTTCCAAGCGCATCGGTGTTCTTTTTCTGACCGAGGTAGGGTCGGGGGGGGGGAGGGATTAATGAGAATAAATCTCAACCCTGGCACAATTAGAATTCGATCCTGGGAAATGTAGATTAAGAGCCTGGCCCACTCTTGACTGAAATGCCTCTAATATGAATGTGTACCGATAGATTTTGGAGAATAATGTGCATATATGTTATTTTTTATTGTACGTTTCGCACTATTGGTGATAACGAACACTCTATTTCTAAAGGAATCAAACGTTTAAGCTACAGTCAAATTTTGCAATTTTTAAAATGTTTTAGGAATTTATTAAACACCTGAACGATTTTTAAAAACATTTTCTACTTTCAGTTTTAAGTAAAGTGAAATACTAGAATAAAATGCTGATACACTAGTACAGAGAAAAGGAAAACATTTAATAGAGCATATTTTTATACTTTTTTAAAAAATATTACTCGATTAAACGTTCTGTTTTCTCCGTATGATCATTAGTAATTTTAAAACGATTCAATAAAAGCATATTTTCCCAAAGGCTAGAAAAACCCTTCTTTTACACATAAATATCATTACCTGCTAACTTAATTAGCCTTTAAGAAGCTTTGAAATCTTCAAATGCTTGTTCGTTAGGCCTCACTGTGTTTGAAGTAATTAGCATTACCTCGTGCTGTGTGGTGAAGAGCTGAACGGAGAGCAAACGCAAGGACACAGCATCCCACCTTGTGGCTCCCGCCTAGTTCTCTCTTTCAGTGAAGCTCGCACAGCAAGTACATGTTGGCACTTCTCCAGAACTATTCAGCGTGCTTAAATGACACAAACAGTTTTTCTTCTTCCCACCTACAAAGCATTTTATCGCTAGGTTTTCGAAGGCCAGAAATAAAATGTCGTATCCTGAAGGAATCTACTACTCGCCCTCAACTCTCAGCTTTTGGGGGTAATACAACACAAAAATGATTGAATGTGGGACATATAAGCAAATAGACAGCAATGATTTATACAGACACCGATCTGTCAGAGTTTGGCATGGTGTGAAAATAGACACCGATGATCTTGGAAAGACTATTGTCTCTTTAACTGTTAAATCAAGGTTCCTGAACATTTCCAATATATTTCTGCTAACAGTGGGTGTTTTTTGTGCTGGAGTCCATGTGACCTTTATATTTTACTTATAATTTAGCAAAATAATGTAGTATATATTTTTCTGCGATATTGACTCTGAAATTTAACATTTGTCAAAAAAGTGATGATTTGAAGGATTTAAAATCATCATTGGATTCCATTTAACGATTTTATATATATATATATTGCTAGTGTTGCCATGTTCTTGCTGTCTCAGCATCGAGAATTCAAATATTAAAGTCCCAAAAGTACCATTTCCAAGCATTCATGAATTTAATATGTCAAGAATGAGAAGCTGAGGCTTATTCATGTATCAAATGTATCAATAGTGAGATCCCGAGGTTTAAACATTTATGTATCAAATCTGTCAGCAGTGAGAATTCGAGGTTCGAACAATGTATTAAATGTGTCAATAATGAGAACCCGACTTTCAAAACATTCATGGAATCTTCACTTGAAGCACTTAACTGCAGTGAATCGATATCGATTGTTTGTGAGTTGAAGCACTGAATTGCAGTTTGTCAATATCGATAGGCTGTAACTTAAAACTATGAATTGCAGTTTCTCAATATTTATTGGGTTACCAATTGGATGGTCAATACCTATTGGGTTATATACCTATAGACCTATACCTATTGGGTTATATACCTATAGACCTATACCAATACCTATTGGGTTATATACCTATAGACCTATATCAATACCTATTGGGTTATATACCTATAGACCTATACCAATACCTATTGGGTATATATACCTATAGACCTGTGCCAATACCTATTGGGTTATATACCTATAGACCTATACCAATACCTATTGGGTTATATACCTATAGACCTATACCAATACCTATAGACTTGAAGCATTGAATTGCAGTCTCTCAATACCAATTGGCTGCGACTTCAAGCAGTGAATTGCAGTTCCTAGATGCCGATTTGTTGTGACTTGAAATATGTCATTGTAGTTTCTCAATGTCAATCATACTACATTGGTATGATTTGTTCAAAAGTCAATCATACTACATTGGTATGATTTGTTCAAAAGTCAATCATACTACATTGGTATGATTTAAAACCTTCAGTTGTAGTTTCCCAATATCAATTGGTTATGCCTTGAAACATTGGATATTCGTCTCTCAATATCAGTTGGTTGAGATTTGAAACTCTGAACAATTGAACCTGTCGATTTTTGGTAAATTTGTCATTTTTCACTTTGAACTTCAACCGTGTAAAGACTGAAACCCCTGAGTCCCAGAATGATAAAAGATCTAAATAATTCAGTAATACGAGGGGCTGATCAAAAAGTTATTAATATGCATCTGCAGAACAAAACTCATCACACTTACCTCATCAAAAGTTTTACTGTCTTTCAGTGTATTCCTCTCCAACATCTATGCAAAGTTTCAGACGTCTATGCCAATTCTGGAACGCTTGGTAGTAGTCTTGTTGGAGAATACTCTGCAACTCTAAATGAACGCATTTCCATGGTGAAACCCGTGAAAATGGCTTCCTAGGAAGCTCCTTTTTAATTTCTGAAAACAACCAAAAATCGCATGGTGCAAGATCGGATGAATATCCAGGATGAAATAGCTGTGTGATTTTTTCCTGCTCCAGATAGGCCGTAACTTAACGGGTTTTGTGATCATTTGCATTGTCATGAACAAATAAAACTCTTGACCTGCCTGTTGGTGGACGCTGCATCTTCATCAGTTTAACCATTTTGGGCAAACTAATGCTGGGTAGTATTGGCCATTTATAGTCATTTTTTCAGGTAAGGTGTCCACCACTACCACTCCTTGAGAAATGAAAAAAATTGTAAGCATCCTCTTCCATGAGGGAAAGTCTTGTCGAAGGATTTAGGACAGCGGTCCATCTTATTCAACCCAAACATTTTTGTCGATCTTTCTGAGAGTTGTATAGTAATAAAACCATACCTCATCACCTATTACGATGTCTGCTAACCGTTTGAGGCCACTAGGTTCCAACAGTACCAGCATCTCCTTGCACGAGTCGACTCTAACCCTTTTTTGTTGTTCTGTCAGTTTCTGGAGTACCCATTTGGCACAGACCTTTCGGAATTTTAAATTTTGATTAATAATTGTTTCCACACTGCCAATCCACACGCTGAATTGCAGTCTCGCAATACCAATCGGATCGACGTTCAGGTAATATACACTGATATCTAACTATTACCTGAACGGTGATGTGTGGGTTTTCCGTAATACAGTCACGAACAGCAGTGATGATTCTTTCATTCACAGTCTCCTTCAGTCTTTCTGCACGAGGGAGAAAATCCCAATTTTTTTTCAGCTAATTATTTAAGGATATAAATAATTGCTTGAGAGAAAGCAGTTTTAGATCCTCAAAAGAATGCTCTTTTTATTCTGTCAAAAATTTGGGAAGAGTACAGTAAAAAAAAATATATTTTTTTTGCCTCTAGTTAATACCCTTTCGTGCAGCACAGATCAGTTGAGTTGTTTTACATTTCAGAGGCAATTCTGCGCACGCGCTGTGCTCAAATGCTCAAGACTGGACAGAAGAAAGGAATTTTAAGAGACAGAGAGAAGAGAGACAGAAAGTCTCTCATAAAAGCCTCCTGGCATGAACTTTAATATGCGTGGGATATGGCTTTCGTACTCACTTTGTCATGGCTTGATGTCCGATCAAACGAATGTCGGACTTTCTAAGTATATTGGTATTATCTTTAGAGGTGAGTTCGAACTCGAGATTTGACGGGCTCAGTCCGAACCATGCTGGGTCTCGGCGAGCTAGGGCTCAAACTAGCACAGACGTCTTCAAACTCGAAATAATTTAAATTTGAAATATTTCTTTTCAGTTGAAAGTTAAGCTCTTGGCGCTAGAGCCTACGTTAACCCATGTCCCAGCAAAAAATGTGTTGTTTACCTCTGAACGTCCTTTTTGCATATAGTAGCTTAATGTCCAAGTCACAAGAACCCCAAAAACTCAGAGAAAGTTAGTGAAAAGAATATTTTGAACAACTGTTAACGTGCACATGGTATGTCTCTTCTGAACAAGTAAATGGCTTTGCGCCTCATCTGACGGATGGTGGCTTTTCCAATGCATTGGAGTTCCCTTTCTCACCGAGGACAGAATGTTCTAAGCGGAGAAAATTCTCAACTAAACACAGCTCCGTCTCGAAACTAAGAGCATTTGATTGCGATCCTGGTGTGTTCAACACAAATGAATTTCAGCTTCTTGCTTCATTATTTTCAATGCTTCGAAATTCAGTCTAGCATCTATAACTCATTCATCGACGTCAGAATAAATGTGAGAACAGATTTCCTGCCCCAGCAGAGTTTGCAAATTACATCAGTAGCAGCAGAAAGTGAAATATCGGTGTTGGCACTGTTCCATTTTCAATGCAACATATCGGTTATTGCTTTCTATATTGAAAATTTCGACGTATTCCTAAAGCAATTAAATGACAACGCTGTTTATATTTAGACGCAGTTCTAATTCTAGAGGATACCAGGATCTAAAATATAAATACGTTGTGGATAAATCGCATTATAACCTCGAGTATATTCACACTCAAGCAAGATGTTATTATCTATTAATGCGTTATACAGAAGTGAGACGACTTAACAGACAATAATCGCTTCCAAGTGAAGTTATTAAATTAATTTGCATGAAATGCTGATTAAATATCTACGCTGTTGAATGTGCAGTAATGTTGCACAGAACATCTCTGCTATATGAAAACAAATTTTAATTGTTTGAATACTTTAATAAAGGTCGAACACAGATTATCATTATATTGCAAAAATTGTTAGGATATTCCAGGACTGCAACTAGGGAGGAAAAGGACGACCCCCACACATTTATGAATGTTAAAAGGAAAGGAGAAGAAAAAACATTAAAAGTATACATTAAAAGTATACGCATCTTGATTGAAGTTTTTTTAAAGACCAGTAAAATAGTGGATGAAATTTCACAACGAAATAGCTTTCTGTTCCATATCGATCCAGTAACTTGAAACTTCCAGCCAACCACTTAATTTTTTATGGATCCGAGCCTGGGGAATTTATACGTTACGTTAATATAAAATCCACATTCAGAGCTCACTAGCTTTGAAAATAAGCTTCTAACGGAAATATTCAATGAAGATAAATTAAAGATCTCATTCAGATTTCTCTAAATCTCATCTTTCATACAGAAAATGAATGAAAAATTATTAAAAAAGCGAAATATTCAATAGAAAAAGTTAACGAAGGTGAAATATTTAACATCAAAAGTTAATGGAAATGTAAGCTTTAACAGCAAAAGTTACAGGAGAATTAGAAATATTAACAATAGTATAAGATTTAACAGCAGATGTTAGGAAAGGATGAAAGAATTCACAGCAATATTGCTAGTGGTGAAAAAAAATCAAGAATATTATAGTTATTGAAACACAAATAACAACTGCTATAAGAGTCGTTTATTAAAATGAATATAAATACATTAAAAAGAATAAATACCCCCTCAAGCAGCTGTTTGCCACAGAGGTCTGACAGGAGCCTGTCAGTTTATATGCCATAGTAGAAGGTCTGAGAGGATGGCAGGACCTCAGCAGAAAAACGACACAGACAGCCATGCCTTAACCGGGGCTCGAACCCAGGTCCCTGAGATCAGTAGCCAAGCGCGCTAACCACTCGGTCACGGGACGGCTGGTACATTTAATTTCTGTAAAATTTCTTTCCGTTTTCGTTAATTCTAAAAAAATATTAGAACTATCATAAGAGAAACCGTTGCTAATAAATGTTATAGTTGAAATATCTTTTAAATGTTTAATACATAATGCTAAATGTCGGGATTCTCATAAATCTGATTTAGATCTTCATTTCCACCGACATTTTTTCGAAAAACAGAAAAGCTTATTTTTCAAAGTTAGGAAGCTTTTAATAAGGCAATTGCATTCACGTAACATGGAAGTGTCAAAAAAGTTTTGCTAATATATTGTCTCATTCTTCCCCATTTAATTTATCATGATGCAATTTTTTTTTATTTTTGATTGAGAAAAACGTGAATAAATTTTTATTAACTTCATTGGAAATGTAATTTCAGTTGTTTAACGAAAAACTTTGAATAAACTCTGGTCAAAATAATATGATCAAATTGTAAATAATAATTTTTCAGTTTCAACTGAAACATCAAAAGGCGCTCTTACATAATGTCGATAAAAATTTCAAAGGAAAATTTTCTATTCCCCCTCTTCAAAATACTTTTTAATCTAAATCCGATATCGAAGTATACGAGTGAACAAGACCAATCTAGCGGGAGCGGGGGGTGGAGAAGAGAGGGAGCAAAGGTTTTATCCTTTCAGAATTCAAGTAAGGATAAAAGATGAAAAAATTGTTAAACTCAACTATTTTTCATGAATTTTTCAAGTTTTTTTAAAGAACTGTAAAATGGAGGAGGACAATTATACTGCATTAAAAATCCAGTCTCTTGGCCACCTTTTGCATTTTTTCGGCCCGATTACGTGTTCTGCCAACCCCCCCCCCCCTTCGTTTTTTTTAGATCCAGGCCTGCGAGCGAGAGCTTGATATTTCAAATAATATTTTGATATTTATGCAGTAAATTATAAATAATATAAAGAGTGCAAGTTGAGATATTTTTTCATATTTTTATTATTCATGTTCTCAAACAAACTAATGTTCATCACGTCGAAATGCGGTAGTCAAAAACTGAAAATTCGAAATGGCGAATAGAGAGAATGGATAAATAAACAGTGGCTCCAGTTTTCCGAAATCGTGTTCTGTTAGAGATACGAACTTGAGCTTTTAATACTACGAATTTCATATTGAATTTTAATAGCTATGTAGAAACTCATTCGCCGACCGACTTTTCCCCACTGTAATGAGTTAGAAAAAGTTAACCTGATTTAAAACTCGTAGTCGAATTCTATCACAGGTAGAAAATTGAACTTTTAACGAAACAGTGACTTGGGGGGGGGGATAAGTAAACCCTTTGATACCTAGCTGATTAATATTTGTGGAGTTTCGGAGAAGTGGAAAATTGTTTAATTAAAATTTCGTATAATAAACGATAATGGATGATGGAGAAAAAGGAGATTTTCGTGGTTTTAAATTGGGTGGTTCCACTTGGAGATTTTAACGCAATACGGAGTGAGACAGAATAATAAATCTGTGTATGAAATTTGGGACAGTGGAGTCAAGTATTTTGGTAATTACAGGGTCTTCAAACATTGAAAATGATAGCAATGCTTCAAAATTGTTTGGCGCCAAACGTATGTCGACTGATAAATTCAATCACAGTTATTCACACATACTACTCCATTCACAAAGTAGGAGACAGCAGCGACCCGTAAATCTCGGAAGCTTTTCGAGGGATCACTCCCGACCCACGGCAGCTAGGGACCCCATCTGTTATTCCAAGAGGGTCAGAACTAAGCGGGACCATCCCACCAAATTTGGGACCGATCGTTCAAATAGCCGCAGAACCACGGGGAAACTGAAAATTTCTGCTACAATGACGTCACACGCTTCCTTCCCCTTTCTTCCGGAATTACGACTATTATATAATATGATGATTCTAGTGACACCCAGTGTAACTTCCTAAATACCTGACCTGTAGGTTCCAAATTTTTCTTACATATTTTCATCTGTCATCCAGTGTCTCTACCTACGATAGAACCCCGATTTCTAAACTAGTTTTATTTTTTCACTTCATTTCGTGGTGGTGACGTCGGTGGGCTGGAGGTTTAATTTCAATACGAAATTCATTCCGTTAGAACTTCAGTGTTTGCTTGTAACTAACTTATTTAGAAGATGAAACCACTTTTCCCTCTTTCTCCCCACTTTCCCATATTGAATTTTCAGTTTCCAGTAAGTAATGCATGTAGAATCAAGGATTTTATAATATTGATTAAGCCCACAAGATACAGTGCCTGGCCAAATTATTGCAAACACCTACCTAATACTTCGACGTATGTATCATGGTACAGTTCTCAAATTTTCATCGAAGTTTTTAATTTTATGAGAGTAGTTATAGTTAAAATGACGTTTGAAGTTCTGTTACAGTTAGGGTTTAAGATTAACTGTAGCAGCTCTGCTTTGCAGTATAGTTCTTGCCAAATAAACGCCTGTCCCTATCTATCAGAGTCTTTTTCATCCCGTATTTGCTACGATTGTTGGACGTTCCCATTCTCTCTCTCTACACATGGGATATTGTTGCAATACTGAAACACATGGACTACACATGGGATATTGTGCCCCGTGAATATCCACTGAGTTCTATCACCTCCGTTACGGATGCTTCTGCCCTTCACTCTCAGGCGATGAGCCCTCTTTCGAAGTCAGTCAAATCAACCTTTTCGCCCATGTGGTACTTGACTTTCCACCCTGATGACTTCGAAGCTTTTATAGAACTTCGCAGTGATGTAGAATATACTAATGTCAGTAAAATATTTTGCTGAGATTGGCATGCTTCATGGTGCCTCGAGAACGTTGCAGTGTTCGTTATAATTTAGTTAGGCAGTGTATACTTTACACAAAGCTATCAAAAATTTAATGTGACTACCAAAATTATTAATAGATGATAAAACGGATAAAAAAATAATGAAATAAAAAATGAAGTACCGAAACTATTCCAGATTGTTTTTTCCAGTCGTCCATATTTTTTCCGTAATCATATTAACTAAAACACAAATGAAAAAAAGCGAATAAACTTCGATTAGTGATTAAAAAACACATTAATAATTCCTTCTAGAGATGATAAACGTCAGTATACTCAACCATTTCGAATATTAGAATTGGTGTTTGAATTAAATTCGCCTCAGCTTTGTGAAATTGAATTTAGAATAATCGATATTGTCAGCACGTTATTCCCAAGGGATATCTCTATCCTGTAGTCTTTCAGTATTGCCACAAAAATGCAATATTTCCTAAGGCAAAATGTGTTCCTCAGGAATTGAAATCGCTTCGGGTGGTGCTGTAGTGAGGGTTCACGTTTTTTCTGCACTGTTTCATATTCAAAGTATGTGAAAAAGGACTAAAAATTACTCCTTTCCCAACACTGCAAGTGACAAATTGATCACTGCAGAATGATGCGGGAGGAGGTAGATTTAAATGGATCCAGAGAGATGTACGTAGTCTAAGTGGTAGAAAGAGGTATTGAGATAACTTGGATGTATTTACCGCTAAGCGACACATTTGGTACAAAGGGGGATAAATGGCTGAGTCAGAAGGACCTTAATTGTTCAGATAAGGGTGGGGGTGAATTGTTTCAACTATGAACGGAATTTGTTTTCCGAACAATGGATTAAATAGCTAGGTCACAAGAACTAGGTCACAAGAAAGGGCTCAGAGAAGATTGGAGAAGGGGACCAACTTCTACTTGAGGTCATCCAGCATGTTCTTTAACGTTCACATAGTATGGTCACGGCTTTATATCCCAGCCGCAAGATAGAGACCTTTTTTAGTCCAATGGTGTTCCATTTGTGGCCTAAAACAAAAGTGGGCGTTGAAAGGAGATGGATTTTAACGCAGGCATATTTGGGACTCGAACACTGTACCTTCAGATTACAAGCCTTTCGTGCTGCTATAGAACAACCCCACCCCACATATTTCTGGAAAAAAGTATGAATGCGACTGTAAAAGAGGATCATTAAGAGTAGAAAAGGAAATGATTGAGATTGTAAAAAGAGATAAATGAGATTGGAAAATAAGTTGCAGTAAATGAGACGGAAAAGGAGATGATTGAGATTGGAAAGCAAGATGATTGAGATTGGAAAAGATCATTGAGAGTGGAAAAGAGGATCATTGGGACTGGAAAAAGCGTATCAAACTCCCATAAGTGTAAGGGCGAAACTCATCGAGACTTTAAGGACTGATGACCAAGTTTTATTTTAAGGACTGATGACCAAGTTTTTCTTCCAAGTTATATTCTAAGTTTGTTTTTTCACAATTGCAAGAATCGAAATTTTCAAAAGAAAAATTTACTTCTAAAGAAGATGACCAACTGTTTTCATAAAAATCTATTAAATCATTTCTGGGAAGCAATAACCATTCTGTGAGTACAAATATTCAAAAATATAAAGGAAAATATCTTATCATAACTTATACATTGCTAAGCAAACATGAGTCTACTAAAACCAGTTAGAAAGAATGTTTTTATGTGTCTGAGTGAAATATCCTTTCCCGAAAGTCCAAAAAACGGTTAACTTTTCTCTGTTATCGATATTGGGGACAAATTTCTGATTAGTTGTAACATTTATATCAAAGTGGAAACGTTTTCCTCGAAGTTGCAACCTATATTTATTTTTAAAAGGGAAGAAGGGCCCACCCCCTACACAAAGGACGAAGATAACCTAGATCAGTGGTTATCAATCTTTTATGCTTCACGTACCTCCTGGAAATGTATATGTAACTGGCGTACCTCTTCTATAGATAGATAAAACTATAGTTGCAGTATAACAATGGGAAAAAAACTTTGTTACTAAATCTAGCGGCTTTTGAGCTCTCACGGCGTACCCCAAAAATTTTGCCGCGTATCCCACGTTGAGAACCCCTATCCTAGAAGATCAATAAAGCTTGTCCTGATTTCTCATACACTGTACAAACTCAAAGACACGTTCGCTTGTTTAAGAAACAATTTTAATATTTTTGTTACTCTACATAATAATATTTTCTTTATATATTAGTATACTTTGTTTCTGCACTTGTTTAGTAATCAGGTACTTTTTCCATATGCGAGAATATATGTTCTCAAAAGACAATTCAGGTACTGGACAGAGAAATGGAAACTATTCCATATTATCTCAATGTAAAATAACGTTAAAAGCTCAATATCGTTTTCAAAATTTTTAATGAAAAATTACATCTAAAGATAAAGATCACAATCAAATATATCTAACAGTCGATTTTAAACAATATTTGTACAGTATTCAGAGTTATGAAAGCTAGAATATTCAACAGACTACAAAAACAACCTAAAATTTAACTAAAACATTAAAAGATTAGAGATCATAGTTGACTCTAGTAGAGTAACGGGTGCATTGCACCCTATTCTTTTTTTAATTTTAGGGTCAATGTTTTGTAGCCTGTTAAATAACCAGCGTTTATAACTCTTTAAAAATTGAAAAAATATCGTTTAAAATCGAGATTTAGATATATTTCATTGAGACATTCAATATATCTTTGGACATATTTTTGGTTAAAAATCATTTGCAGAAGTTATTGAGCTCTGAATGTGATTTTATATTGAGATAACAAAGAACTGTTTCCAATTTCTTCTGTCCAGTACCTGTTGTTTCGAAATAATAACAATTTCTAAGCCTTAGCGAAATCAGATGCGAAATTTATTTTTATACGAAATTCTTGGTTAACAGACTCAGAGTTATTACTATTCGCATTTCAAGAGATATTTATGGTAAGAAAAATATTTCAGTGGCCATATGTTTAGCTATACTAAAGTTTTCAACTCTCAGCCGTCCAAGGGTCAACTGCGCAGTCTCCCCTATCGTCACACTATGCCAATGCTAAAATCATCTGTACTAAGTTCCTATAATTCTAAGCGTTACATTTGATTTAAATACAACAATCTTTTCTACAAAAGCCCAGTATAGTAATCGTGGCGTCTATTCCAAAAGTCCTTTGTGCGTTTTGGTTACTCGTTCATATACTGTAACACTATCGGGGTCTTAATTAGGAAGATACGAACATGTACATCGGACGAGGGACTTTTTATTTGGTGTTATCGTATAACTTTTTAAATTACCTTAAATTAAAATTGAGCCTTTAGCACTATATCGCTAATACTACTATTCAAAGGTCTTTGTCAAATTGTCTCTCAGTTTATCCTTAATTTGAGCTGTCTGTAGCGCGGATACTGGTAAATGGAAACACATCCTGTATACCTTCAATGCCGGAATGTTGCACTTGCAATATGAGCTTTGTATTATTGTGATATGTTTGCGTCTCTTGTGTTTAACCACCAGAGCTGTGTCTCCTACGCCATAACAATCAGGGATCAACTGAGCGGTTTAGTCGCTTTGGTGGACAGTGGCCATGCAGCTAGTTAATGAGCTCTGCAGCCCAGCATTAGTGAGACTATATCCATCACAGATGCACTACTATAGGTAGTATTATTCTGTTGTTTAACGATGAGAGGTTGTGCAAGATGGTGCAGCAGGTAATGCGTCAGGGATTTTCCTACAATACCCACAGCGAAATGGGGCAGGTGTTGGTTGATATCGAGTCACGCTACGAAGTGTCTGCAACCCCGTGATACACCATCTTTCCGTTTGCTGAAAATGCTATTTAACAGGATGCTCATATCTTTTGGCTGAGATGTCAACTTTTGTGGTGTCAGTTTTGAAACTTCAAGAAATATTGGACTTCAAGAAATATGACATATGGCTATTACCATAGGCAACAGTGTGAATGGCTTCAAATTCCGGTGGTTCCTGCCCAATCTCATCTACCTCACGTTTTTCACCAATTAGGAATGTTGAGAGGTGAAAAAAGCCTTAAAATAGCACAGTTTGGACCATAATCGTAGAATATCAAATTACGAGGTTGGCATGGTAACGACTGAGGTCTCTCAAGCTTCTTCATCTTGGAAACCGTGAATTGGCAGATAACTGTTGCAGTGAATCCACCAGAATAATATTAATAACCAAGTACTTTCGCATCATATAGACATTAAGAGGTATCTTTCAAATATGCTGCTTAATTCTAATAAAAACTGCTTCCAAGTTCGAGTCCGACCTGCTGAGATTTTCTGCGCTGAAACCCGTTCCCAAGTTCGAATCGAAGCTGTTCAAAATTTTAGCGCTGAAGCCTGTTCTCAAGTTCGAGCCTGAATTGTTCAGATTTTCTGCCCTGAAACCTGCTCTCAAGTTCGAGTCCGAACTGTTAATATTTTCTCCTCTAAAATTTGATCCCAAGATTGAGTCCGAACTGTTGAGAGTTTCTGCGCTGAAACCTGCTCCTAATATCGAATCCGAACTATTGAGATTTTCTGCGCTGAAACATGCTCCCGAAATCGTATCCGAACTGTTGAGACTTTCTCCTCCGAAATATGCTCCCAAATTGTTGTGATTTTCTGCACTAAAACCTGCGCCCAAACTCGAGTCCGAAATACTGATATTTTCTCTGCCGAAACCTGCTCCCAAGATTTAATACGATCTATTAAGAGTTTTCTGCTTTGAATCATTCTCCCAAGTTTGAACTCCTAAGATTTTCTCAGCTAAAACCTGTTCCCAAGTTCGAGTCCAAACTACTGAAATTTTGAATGAATGAATTCGTTTATTCACTTAAATATTACAAATACTGCAGCACAAATTTACAATTTAAAAATAAGTGAAAGGGAAACACATAAGAAGTCTAATCTTTTAAAACAGTGTTTCCCAAAAACGTTATAAATTTTCAATACATCGATGGTAAACTGCCATACCGAAATTAAACATGACATACTGAGATTCTTTTGTGTAAACATCACTAACAAAGTGTTATATTAAAATTTCAATTATCATATTGCTCTATTTTCTGGATTGCTAATAAATGTTTTTTATAAGAATTTGGGTCTGTAAATGGTAGCTAGGTAGTCACTGGAAGGAGAGCTATGCACCAATCTCCTGTGATGATGCATAGAACCTGCCACACCTAGCATCTAATGTCCGATCCCGCCTTCTCGTGGTGCATGCCATTAATTCCTTTCAAAAGAGATACTCTCTTGAGGAAGTGAATGGAAGAAGAGGGCTGCCAGATTAGTGTGACCTACTGATCTGGCCAACTACGGCTGCTTTTTGTTCTGCCCTGCAGAGGAGTGGTCAACCACACAGGTTCCTGGTGCTGACCACATAAACCGGATTGGATTAAGGCTCTGACTGGTGAAAAACAACATTTAAGCCAGCTCTGTTCCTTTTCTAAGACACAGTGAACTGCATCTCAATATTGCTTTCTTAATAAAATTCTACCGTTTGTGATCCATAAATATTTATAACCATTACCTGACCTGACTTTTCTTGACTCAAAAAATAAGTCTCTATAATATTGAGTTAAATATTCATTAACAGAAATGTCATGTTTTTCCTTCACAATATCTGCCTCCATTGTATTGAGCTTCTTCCTCAGTTTACTCTTGTCCGTTACTTTATTTCTGATTCTTTTGTTGGTAAAATTAATTAGGATTTTGCGAGAACTCTTATTAAGTCTTTCTGGCTTTCTCACCCATTAAGTAGAATCTACTTCAAGATTTAGTTGAACATCTAATGCAGTAACAACCTTTTTCCCAATAATGCCCAGGTTCGAGTCCCAGCTGGGTCAGCGTTGAGATTTATCTCCGCGAAATTTCCCCGCCCTGCCCACGGTCAGTAGGGGACACCGATGGGCTTGGATGAAGTCGCCGTCCGTCGGATGGGACGTTAAGCCGTGGCCCCGTGTGCGGGAGAGCCATACCCTGTGCACGTTAAAGAACACGCTGGATGGCCTTGACGGGAGGCTACCATCTGTCTCCCAACAGCTGTTCCAGTGGGTCCCCTCCCCCAACCTTCTCTGAGCCTTCGGGGTCCTTGTGGCCTGGCCATTTAGCCCATTGTGTGCAAAAAAGTGCCGCTCAGAGGTAAAACAATCCAATCCAACCCAATAATGCTGGTATCCTCATTTACTAACTCTGGAACACCATCTATCTCAAGGCTATACAGTCAGATAGTTCCTTTATTAAGAGATCAATCTTTTTTCTCAATCCCTTCATATTTATTATTTATAAATTTAATTATCTGTTCAATTTCTCCAATTATTTCTGTATCATTTCTTATATCAGCCATTCTTCTTAACATTACTTCAATGTCCTTATATTGAACTTGATTCTCCGCACTTTTTCTTGCTAAAGTTTGGCTGTTGGCCAAGCCGTATTGTTTCCTCTACGTTAGACCTAACAAAACCTACATCGACATGATGAGTGTTATTCACTTTATAAAACACAGGTTACATAACGCCACTTACTTTTACTTTTACGTTACTTTTACGTTCAGAAAACATTTTTCTGAAGTTCTTCAGACTTCGGTGAAATTAACACAAAGGAAATGACTTTTCTTTTTACATTCATTTCAACAATTTCATCAATATTAATGACACGCTCGTTGCATTGATCACATTTCTCCTCCATCGTGTTGTCAAGTTTTAGGCTACACTACAAAAAAAAATAAACGATTTAAAAAGGTCAATCAAAATAATTACTATTAATCAGTTTTTGCTAGCTTTGTGCCGAAGTTCTTACAGTACTTAGAGCCGTACACTGTTCTTCCATGATTGCATTGCTTTCCTGAGCTCAACAGCAGCTGTGAGAGGGGAAGTTTCAGTCAATTGACAGCAACGGGAGCTGGACAAATGAGATGCTGATCGAGGTCAACCTCGCCATAAAACATTTCTTCGCTGAAACCTGCTCTCAAGATCGTATCCGAACTTCTGAGATTTTCTCTGCTGAAACCCGCTCTACCTGGGTGTGAAAAGGGATACCGACGGTCTCGAAGTATCAGTCATGAAACAGATGAGACGTTAAGCCAAGGTACTCCGTGGATTAATTTATCTGATCTCTGGAAGTCCCCTACTGATAACTTGGTTGGGTGAGTTGTTTTACCTCTGAGGGGCACTTTTTTGCACACAATAGGCTAAATGGGCGGGTCATTATGACCTCTAGGGTTCAGAGAAAGTTGAGGGAAGAGGACCCACTGGACAGCTGTTACGAGACAGATGGTAGCCTCCCGATAAGGTTATCCAGAGTGTTCTTTAACTTGTACATGGTATGGCTCTGTCGCACACGGAACCATGGCTTAACAGTTCTGTTGCTCAATAAACATACTATCCGACGGACGGCGACCTTTCCAAACTCTCGATGCCTCTTACTGCCCGAGGGTAGGGCTGGATTGAAAACTAAGTTAAATTGTAATGTTTTACCTGTGATCGATAATTTTTTGCGCACGATGTGCAAATTGGCCAGGTCACAATGACCCCAAGGGTGCAGATAAGGGTGGGAAAGAAGACCTACTGGACACTATTAGGAGACAGATGGTAGCCTTCCGTCAAGGCCGTTCGGCGTGTTATTTATTGCACAGTATAGTGATCTCCTGCACAAGGAGCAATGGCTTAAGGTCCGAACCAGATGATATTCAATGGATAAAACAACCCAACCAGAGGGACGGCGGCCTTTCCAAGCTCGTCCGTGTCCTCTTCTCACCGAAAGCAGGGTGGAGGTTTTTGGAGATAAATCTCAAAGCTGGAACAGTTGGGACTCCAAGCTGGGAACTGCAGATTATGAGCCTGGTGCGCTGACGACTGTGCCAACCCCGTCCTTGGATGCAGGAGAGACATACCCTGTGTCCTTTAAACAACACGTTTGACTGCCTGATAGAAAGCTTCCATTTATCTCCTAATAGCTACCTGGTGAAGTCTTTACCCTACCCAACTAAGGGCTTTTACTGTTCCTTGTGACGTTGTGCGGCGGGGGTGGTTCATTCGGTAGCGCGCCAAGTTCGTAATCTGCGGTTTATATGTACGAGTCCCAGCTAAGCCAACGTTGAGATTTATCTCCGCAAATCTTCCCGCTCCGCACACGTCAGTATAGGACACCGATGTACTTGGATAGACCGCCATCCATCGAATAGAACGTTATGCCGTGGCTCTTTGTGCGGAAGAGACATACCCTGTGCACGTCAAGAACACACTGGATGGTCTTGTCGGGAAGCTTATCATCTGTCTCTCAACAGCTCTCCAGTGTTCCCCTCCTCCAACCTTCTCTGAGCCCTCAAGGTCCTTGTGACCTGGTCATTTAGCCCACTGCGTACAAAAAAGTGCCGCTCAGAGGTAAAACAACCAACCTAAAAAAATGGTCAATTCATCTAAAAATTATCATTCCTCCTCTAAACCCAAACCTTTAGAGGTTCAATTTTCCAATAAATAAAAATAAATCGCAATTTCTAAAAACACATATATTTTTTTAAATTTTAAGAATTTTCTTTATACGCCCAGTCTCAACAGATTGTTTCTTTTAAATTCTACAGCATCGGAAAGTGAACAAATCCTGAATTCTTGGTGCATTTCGACTAGAAATAAAAGAATAAATAAATAAGTAAAGATATATGACACTAAGAGGCGAAATGAGAAGAGCGCTCGCGAAAGAAACCTTCTTCTCAGAGAGACGTGACTGGGCTGCCGAAGATGCGACGAAAAAATAAAAGGGAAAGAACACGTAAAGTAGAATTTCGAGGCTTCCAGAGAAGTGCAATGTGTCTGATCCGTATTTTTGAGAAGAGCCGCCAATGCACAACGGCCGCTACTATCCTAGCAACTTTCAGCTTTACCGAGATTAAGAGAGTTCCGCTGCTTCCGAAGGAGATGGTGATTCGGCTCCAGATTAAGGTGTTCTGTCGTCATTCCGATTCGGAGTCGGCTCAAGCCAAAGGCAGTTGCTCTTCTCAGCCTACCTCTTGCCTCTCCCAATCCCAACGCTTGCTATCAGCCCGAGTGCCATTCACTATTAAGCGACGTTCACCATCAACGAACACACAAAGCATAGAGCACAACTCAACAGAGCAGACTCTACCGTCTTCTTACTCTTTTTTTTTCCTTTTCCACTTGCGATTTTTTTTTTCATTCTGCCTTGTACCATTATTCCTGATGTTATTTTCAGCTAAAGAAAAATATAGTCATCTGTATATATATATATAGAGAGAGAGGGTTGTTATAAAATATATACGCGTATTTTAAAGTGCTACGTTTTGTTAAGTAATTAAATAACGAAAGTAATTACGTGCGCAAAATGTTAAGAAGCTCTCAAGTTCCGTATTGTGGTCATCAGACTTTACTGTGGATGCCTTTGTTATTGACGAATATAACTTGAAAGTTCTGCAGTTTTCTTACTGTAAATTGCGAATATTTTTCGGGTTGGGTTGTTTTACCTCTGAGCGGCACTTTTTTGCACACCATGGGCTAAATGGCCAGGTCACATGGACCCCGAAGGCTCTGAGAAGGTTGGGGGAGAGGACCCACTGGAACAGATGTTGGGAGACAGATGGTAGCCCCCTGTCAAGGCCATCCAGCGTGTTCTTTAACGTGCACAGGGTATGAATCTCCCGCACACGGAGCCACGGCTAACGTCCCATCCGATTAGTGTAGATGGCGGCCTTTCCAAGCCCATCGGTGTCCCCTACTGACCGTGGGCAGGGCGGGGAATTTTGAGGAGATAAATCTCAACGCTGACCCAGCTGGGACTCGAACCTGGGAACTACAGATTACGAGCCTGGCGCGCTACCGACTGAGCCACACCCTCCCCAATATTTTTCGGAATAAATGACGTTTTTTATGTATCCCTCAAAACAAAAAATCCAATGATGTCAAATAAAAACTTCTCTCGGGAGACACTAGATTATTCCACTTGAACCATTCCATCGATTTAAAAATTTGCATTTAAGACACTACATGTGATATTAACTCCATTTCGCCATTACAAAGGAGCTCTGAGAGTTTCCTCATATTTTGGACGCAAAACAGCTTGTGTTAGTAAATTATTTAATGTAACACTTTAAATATGGGTATTCTTTTATAATGAACCTTATACCTGGTGTTTCCAAAAGATGTAGTCAAACGTTGGAAGAATTTTCTATTGTACATAGTGACGGAAAAATGTTCCTATGAACATTGGACGAGAAACTCTTCCCTTCAGGGCTATGGCACATTTATTTTGAGAGTACAAATAAGAAAGCCTCTGAAGTTAATTAGTTTTTATTCCAATTATTACAACACACTGTAAGTGATCGATTAGAACAATTATTTAAGTCCACATCAGAGCAAGTGTTCAAAATGGCCTCCTTGAACAGCAATAGACGCCTCACATGATGTCTTCTCATTGACTGTCGGACATGTCAGAAAAGTCCTGGAGTATTCCGAATTCTTTGACAACCATTTACGATCCATTCGTGGAGAGCTTGCGTATTAGGAATCGGGGTATCGTAAACATTAGTCTTAACGTGTCCCCATAAGAATACATCCAGTGGATTCAAATCCTGTACAACGTACTAAGTACAGAGAATACAGTTGGTCCATCTACACTAATTCAAAGGGCAGAATATGTGCGATTGAGATCACCCAGGAGTGGTAGAATTTTGTCCAACATTTGCATACATATACTATGCCGTCACATATTCAAATTGCGTAGCATCGTAACTTTTGATAGGCTTTCTTTTTGCGCTCTCAAAATATGCTATAACTCGAAAGGGAAGCGTTTCTGGGCCACTGTTCATAGGAGCATTTTTCATCCCTATTCACAGTAGAACACGTTCCCAAAGTTTGACTAGACCTTTTGGAAAACCCTATATACCGTGTATTCAAGTCTTCCTTCTTATTTGAAGCCCAACTTATTTGAAAGTATTTCAACGTTCGAAAATTAAAACAAGAAAGGGATATTTCTTAAACGGCAGGGGATATTTCTTAAACGGCAGGGGCTAATATAACGGAATTCGGTACACAGCTTCCACTCAAGTAAGTTAAATATTTTTAAGTGTTTCACCCCCTCAGCCTTTCGTTTCCCACCCCACAAAAGAAAAATTCCACATCAAAACTAAGGAGAATTGTTCTTATACGGAAGAGTTGGAATCTTCGAATTCGGTATAATCTTCATCACATCATGATTTAAAGTACTCCTAACCATTATCCCTTTCCCCCAGAAAGGGAAGTTACATGTAACAGACAGAAATATTGGAAACATTCCCATGTTAAGTCAATGAAGAATCATATTCGAAATTCCCCGCCCTGCCCACGGTCAGTAGGGGACACCGATGGGCTTGGAAAGGCCGCCGTCCGTCGGATGGGACGTTAAACCGTGGCCCCGTATGCGGGAGAGTCATACCCTGTGCACGTTAAAGAACACGCTGGATGGCCTTGACGGGAGGCTACCATCTGTCTCCCAACAGCTGTTCCAGTGGGTCCCCTCCCCCAACCTTCTCTGAGCCTTCGGGGTCCATGTGACCTGGCCATTTAGCCCATGGTGTGCAAAAAAGTGCTGCTCAGAGGTAAAACAACCCAACTCATATTCGAAGATTTGTAATTTCTACAATAATATTTTACAGGTAAATTAAATTTTTTCATTCAAATCCCTCAAAATCTGGATTTTTAACAATATTCGATATATAAAGAGTTATGGAAGCTCGAAATTTAACAGCAGTAGAGTCAGTCCTAAGATTATGTCTTAACATTTATGTTATTAAACAGTTTTAAAAAAATACTTTTTTTTTAAGCTTCAATGAACTTCTGAGGTAGATTCTTACGACTGGCATCGCTGACGTTCAATATTTAAACTTCTATAACTTTTTAAGTTCTAAACAGATATTGTTCAAAATCGAGATTTAGAGAGATTGTAATGAGATTGTAATTTACCTAGTCCGAATTTCCTGTAAAACGCTTATTGCAGAAATGAGGGATCTTCGAATTTGACTCTCCGTTGACTTAACATGGAAATGTTTCCATTTTTCTGTCCAGTATCTCAATGTTAGCGATTATCAATGGTTGGGTTGTTTTACCTCCGAGCGGCACTTTTTTGCACAGCATGGACTAAATGGCCAGGTCACATGGACCCCGAAGGCTCAGAGAAGGTTGGGGGAGGGGATCCACTGGAACAGCTGTTGGGAGACAGATGGTAGCTTCCCGTCAAGGTCATCCAGCGTGTTCTTTAACGTGCACAGGGTATGATCTCTCCCGCACGCGGGACCACGGCTTAACGTCCCATCCGACGGACGGCGGCCTTTCCAAGCCCATCGGTGTTCCCTACTGACCGTGGGCAGGGCGGGGAATTTTGCGGAGATAAATCTCAACGCTGACCCAGTTGGGACTCGAACCTGGGAACTACAGATTACGAGCCTGGCGCGCTACCGGCTGAGCCACCCCCGCCCCCTGCACTGAAGAATGTTAATAATAGTAACAGAGGCAAAAATTCCTGCATTCTTCGATAATTTTTTAAGACCTGTAGAATGGAGAGAGAAATGCTATAACGCATTATAAATCTAGTCTCCCCACACCTCTCCTCTCGATTTTGTTCTAGATCCGGGGCTGCTTCAGTGTAATCAAAACTAGCCTGAATACTAGCAGTCACTTCTTGTGTAGTTCATTATAGAGGAAGGCTTACATTATACAGCTCAATCCTTAAACTATTCTATATGATAGGCCTTAGCTCATGGTACAGAATTCAATCGTCAGTCTGTAACATGGCCAGATTGGGGGGTGGGTGAGTTGGGGAGAAGATCCCCATCTCACCCACCCCCAAATTTTCACACTTAAAAAAAATTGCTATCGTACCTAAATATTATGTTCAAGTCAACTAAAACTAAATTTTAGCATTCATTAAATATTTTGTTTCCCTCGTAATACGGGGCGGGGGTGGCTCAGTCGGTAGCGCGCCAGGCTCGTAATCTGTAGTTCCCAGGTTCGAGTCCCAGCTGGGTCAGCGTTGAGATTTATCTCCGCAAAATTCCCCGCCCTGCCCAAGGTCAGTAGGGGACACCGATGGGCTTGGAAAGGCCGCCGTCCGTCGGATGGGACGTTAAGCCGTGGCCCCGTGTGCGGGAGAGCCATACCCTGTGCACGTTAAAGAACACGCTGGATGGCCTTGACGGGAGGCTACCATCTGTCTCCCAACAGCTGTTCCAGTGGGTCCCCTCCCCCCAACCTTCTCTGAGCCTTCGGGGTCTATGTGACCTGGCCATTTAGCCCATGGTGTGCAAAAAAGTGCCGCTCAGAGGTAAAACAACCCAACCCTCGTAATACGGCCATTGAACTCGAAGACTAAAAATGAAAAATGAAAAAAGTTATCTTTATATTCTTACTTCAAAAAATTGGACTACTTCAATCAAATCTTAGACATAATATATAGAGAATTCGCAGCATGTTATGGAATTCGTTATCAACAAACTAACCTCCACGGTGTATTTCCCTCCTTTCTGAAGCACATGAGCCTCCTAGCATCGAAGATCGCCTAAACATTTGGGCCTTGATGTATTACTCTGCTTGCTTATAGTGACAGCTCTGGCAATTGCAACGACTGGGTTTCGATGTATTGGACTCTCAAGGCTTCTCGTGAGGCCCGATCTCCTACAGGGTAATCTAACCCACTTCTTATGTAAATATCGCAAGAAGTATGTAATGGAGTCATTTCTTTCTGAAATGATGTTTTCGCTGGAGAATCTATTTCAGAGAATGGGAAGCAAAATATTGTTGTTTTGTTTCAGAATATCCAAAACAGAAAATAACAATAATTGTATCTGTTTTCATTGCAGTTGGTATTTTTGCTTCATTCCAATCTAGAGATGTACTTTGATGTCATTAAGAATAACTGGGTAGGTAAAATGATCCCCTAAAAAAGTCTAACGGGTTCCATTCAAGAAACTGTGAAAAGAGATGGGAGAAATGTTATTATTTTGCGATAAAAAAACAGAAGAAGGGAAACATCGCACTTGACAAATAAATTTATTTATTCTCAAAAAGTTAGCAAAGTTAGTTGGACTGACGTAGTTTTCTTTCATATATTTACATAATGCGTTTTATTTTTCAAAGCATCTCCTACAAGGACAGATCGCTCTACTGAAAACCACACTGCATCTAAGCAGCGCCTGATCTAGTAGGGAGGAAAGGGATCTTGAACGCCCAAACCCCTTTAAGAATGCTGGTAATGGTAATGGAGGCAAAAAAAAAAAACACATTAAACTTATGCATTTTTCACACATTTTTTAAAGTCTTCTAATACGGAGTGCAAAATATTATAAATTAAAATTGAAACAAAATTAAAATATAAACAAAAAAAATAAATATCCCCTCAAGCAGCTGCTTGCCACAGAGGTCTGACAGGAGCCTGTCAGTTTATATGCCATAGTAGAAGGTCTGTGAGGATGGCATGACCTCTGCAGAAAAACGACACTTACATCCATGCCTTACCCGGCATGGATGTGGGGACTACTGATCTAAGATACCGGGTGCTCGAACCCAGGTCTCTTAGATCAGTAGGCAAGCGTGCTAACCACTCGGCCATGGGACGGCTAGCAAAATATTATACTACAATGGAAATTGAGTGTCTTGCCCACGCCCTAATTTTTGGAACTCGATTGCGTCACTCGTCCTCTTTCGTTTTTACTGCTCGATTACGTCATTCGACCCTCCTTTTAATTTTTCCAGCTCGATTGTGTTCCTCGCTCTCTTTTTAGTTTTTACCGACTCCATTAAGTCACTCGTCTCCTCCTTTTAGTTTCCCCGGCTCGATTGTGTCACTTACTCCCCCCCCCCATTTCAGTTTTTTCGGTTCGATTGCGTCATTCGACCCTCCTTTTAGTTTTTCCGGCTCGATTGCGTCACTCGCCCCCCCCTACTTTTAGTTTTACCGTCTCGATTGCGTCACTCGCTCCCTACCTTTACTTTTTCCCACGCTCGATTGCACCCCCACCCCCCGATTGGTTTTCTAGATCTGTGACCGGCATATAAGTATAGAGATTCAAATGAATCGGCCAGTTTTAGGATTTCGATAACATTCGTAAATGCGCTTCTGTTGCGCTTTCGATGCAAAATTTGTTCTAGATTCCCCCCTCCCCCATAAAAAACGCACGCATAGGGAGACATGCTCACTCTATTTCCTTGGTAGACAGAGTTGCTCAATCGGTAGCCCACCACACTCGCAATCTGATGTTTCAAGGTTCGAATCCTAACTTTTCTCACTTTCGGTATTTTTCGCCGCTAAACTCCACTTTGCTATCGGTAAGAAAATGAAAAAGATAGGCTTGGAAATGCTGCTGCCATTTGGTAGAATGTTAAAACGTTTCCACGTGTTCGACAGTCATGCTCTATGCACATTAAACAACAGGGTGAGGGACGAGAAACACATTTGGTAACTCGTCAGACTCGTAATATGTAATTCCTAGATTCCAGTCCCAGCTCTTTCAGTGTTCAGATTAATTTTCCCTACTCTCAATGATAAAATATACTAAAACAACGATGGAATTTTCAGTATTCTTAGTTTTTTTTTATTATTTAGCGGAGATAAATCTGAACTCTGACCTAGTTGGGACTTGAATCTGGGAGTTACAGATTACGAGCCAACCCCACCCCAACAAGAGAACCATACCCTGAACAGTTTAAAGAACACACTGAATGGCCTTGACGAGAGGTTTCCATCTGTCTCCTAACAGCTGTTCAGTGAGTCTCCTTTCCTCCAATCTTCTCTGAGGACTTGGGGTATTAGTGACCTAGCCAGGTAGCCCACTGTGTGCAAAAAGTACCGCTCAGAGGTAAAGCAACTGAACACAGCAACAACAAGAGAATTTTGAAGATTTAATAAACTAGCATATAACAAAACATTAAATTATATATACTGTATATGCTGTAGCATTTAGATCTTATTATGGGCAAAAGTGAAGCAGCAAAAAGCAGCATTATATTTACATATTATGTTTTGCAATTTTCACCATCTCATTTGTTTTTGGGTTGGGTTGGGTTGTTTTACATCTGAGCGGCACTTTTTTGCGCACAATGGGCTAAATGGCCAGGTCACATGGACCCTGAAGGCTCAGAGAAGATTGTAGGAGGGGACTCATTGGAACAGCTGTTGGGAGACATATGGTAGCCTCCTGTCAAGGTCATCCACCGTGTTCTTTAACGTGCACAGGGTATGTCTCTCCCGCACACGGATCCACGGCTTAACGTCCCATCCGACGGACGGTGGCCTTTCCAAGCCCATCGGTGTCCTCAAATGGCATTTGTTTTCATGCGCATGGCTTTTTGATTTCTAAAATGTTTTTATGATATATTTTTGATTATCATGATTTGGGATTTTGATTTCTAAAACCCAATCGTTTCTTGTTTTCGTGTTTATTCTCGTGTTCCCTTCAGGTTCCGAAATTTGTTTTTTGTACCGAATGTCGCTTACGGACACATTATTTGAACGTCTAGAATACCAAAATATCGTTGTTGACTTACGTAATTAAAAATATCTCTAACTCTCAACAAAATTTCAGACAAGAAATGCAACTTCTATTTTTGTTAAGGAAAATTGTTTATGCGTTATTACATATTTCTACATCAGAAGCACAAAAATAGTCCGCCTAAACTAAAGAAATAGAGCGATGCATCAAAATAGAAATTCCTTGTTTTTTTTGTTTTTTTTCGAATACTGCCTCATAGTACAACTGTACAAACCAGCGGAGAGGTGTTTATAAAGTTCCTGTCTCAGACGTCACCCATGTGACAGCGATGCCATCTTCCTATATTAACTTCTCTATTCTGACGTCCTAGAGACACACAATTTAGGGAACAGCTGACACGGAACATCACTTGGAGATCCTTCAGAGGGTGAGACGAGAGGCATGGACGGCCTGTATCGCTGAACGTCATTTATTGACTTGATTCATTCCTTTCAAATGCGTATCAGACGGAGTTGGTGAATTCTGTAATCAAACCCTTTGCCCATCGACGTGTTATGTGACGCCCCAGAAACGCGCTGAATGGAAGTCCCAGATGGGAGATGCTCTACGTCGGTGGAGGAAGTCAATTTACCCAGTCGTCACTCTTAATGAGAATGATGAATCGAAGCGATTCTCTAGACAAAGTGTTTATATGCTGGTTACACAAAACTACAGGAAATTAGAGTAATTATCACAGCATTGTTTTTTAGGCGTTTCTTTCGAGTAAAATAACAGAACTTGGCACTTTCTTTTCTGAAATTTAAGAAAGGCTAAGATATTTACCGATATCTGACGAAATAAATTTTGAATACAGTTAAATGAGAAGATCTAGTTGCACACGGACTGATAGACCTCGACTAATTTTATTTCATTTGGTAAAACGTTATTGAAATGTTTAATACAATGGTTTCCACAAATTAAGGAAAACTCATAAAATTATGATAAGCAAAGAACTATACGAATGATTTTAATGAAATTTGATGAAAACATGATTTACAATACTAGTTTTTAGAATGGCATAAAATGTTTAACACTAGAAACATTTTTCGTCAAATTATAACACTTAGAGGAACTCGTCCAAAAATTTGGTGTCAGAATGCAATGGTCAAAGTTCTTTAATAAGGAGTGTGGTCACCCCTTACAGCAATGAATGCACAACAGAGATGTTCCATGCTGTTTATGATGTTGTGAATCAGCTCAGTAGGGAATAACGAACATTATTCCTTTAAAGCTCTCCTTTTGTTTCAAGTGGCGGGTTGAGAGCAGCAACACGTGTCCCTAGAACATCCCAAACATGCTCAATCGGGAGATCGAGATGGCCACTCCATGCACATAATGGTCTCCTCTTGAAGGTATTGTTCCATTAGTCGAGCTCTGTGTTTACGAAAGTTATCGTCTTGTAAGATGAATATTTCATCTATTGCATCAGCATAAGGACGTACATAAGGATCAAGGATGTAATCTCTATACCTCTGAGCATTGAGGTTCCCAATCGTCAGCGCATAGAGGTCTGTGCGTCCACCTGAGGAAATGCCACCCCAAACACACACGCTACCTCCGCCGTAACTGTCTCTTTGACGGATGTTACTGGGATGATAGCGGGTACCTCGTTCTCTCCTATCAAACAATGTCCGGAATCACTCTGCAAGCAATATCTGGACTCATCTGTGAAGAGTACGGACCTCCACTGCTCTTCTGTCCAGTTAATATGAATGCGTGCCCAATTCAACCGCTCTTTCCTGTGACGTGACATAAGGGGTATACATATTAGTATCCTTCTAGCGTAGACTTCTCTCTTGAAGCCTTCTACGCACAGTAGAATCTGATACAACTTTCCCAGTGGCTGCTGCAAGAGAGGATCGTAGCTGAGAGGGAGTAGACGTCCTTCTCCTTCGTGCTGTTAATGACAGATATCGGTCTTATACAGCTGTAGTAACTCTAGCCCTTTCTTAGCTAAAGCTGCGAGACGAGGAATACATGCTAAGAAATTGATTCCACAGTCTATGGACCACAGAAGGACTCACATTCAGCTATCGTGCAACGTCTGACTGACTTTGGCCTGCTTCAAGCCGGCCAATATGTCTCCGCCGCAGTTCATTTGGCAAATAATGTCTCGAGGTCATTCCTACAAAATGGCTATTACGAATTTGTTTTTTCACGTTTACAGCACAAAATAACGATCCATTCCAAAACACCCGTTTTTATGCCGCTATCCGATTGCACAAACTGACGTAACGTAGATTAATTTGCATACGATATGCTCACTCATCATTACTCTACTGGTTACATGAACATGTTTGGAGAGGATCGCACAATGTTTTGGCAAATTATCGTGATTTTTCTCATTTTTCCTTAATTTATGGAAACCAGTGCAATATTAGAGAATTTAGATTCGGTTCATTTACATCTGAGATACACATTAAATGGTATAGGCAATTATACAATTACCACTTTGCAAAGACCCTATTGGCTCAGAGTTATATGAGCAGATAATTCATTGGACAGGTGTTAGTACCAAGATGGAAACCATCCTGCGTGTTCTGTAACGTGTACAGTATATGATATTTTTCACACGGAGACACGGCTTAGTTTCCAATTTGACAGACGGGCCTTTACAAGCGTTTGGTGTTCCCTTTCTCACCGAGATTAGTGTAAGGTTCACCGGGAATAAATCTCAACGTTGGCACAATTGGGACTCGATCCTGGGAACTACAGATTGCGAGCCTGGCAGACTGGCGAGCTACCGACTTAGAAAATGCCAGCTTCAATTTCAGCAGAAATCGCCACTAATACATAAATTTGTAAAATAATAAGCTGAAAAAAATTGGTTTTGCCATGAATGGGATTCGAACCCACGTCTCCTGGAAACATGTCAGTTATGCTAACCACTACACCATTTTCAAGAGACCATTCACCGACACCATTTCCATTCCCAGGAGACGTGGGTTCGAATCCCACTCACGGCATCTTTACTACATAAATTTATACTTCCTCAAGAACAAAACATATGTGACAAATTATTCCCTAAATAGAGAGGCGTCGGTAAGTCAGATTTTAGCGCGCCAGGTTCGTAATCTGCAGTTCCCGATTCGAGTCCCGGCTGGGCCAGCCTTGAGATAAGTCTCCTAAAAATTCTCCGCCTTGCACGCTGTAAGAAAGAGGGCACCGCTGGGCTTGGAGAGTCCACCGTCCGTCAGAAAGGTGATAAGCCGTGGCTCCGTGTGCGAGAGAGAGTGCCATACGCTATGAACGTTACAGAACATACTGTATGGCCTTAACTGGAGTCAACGAGGTGTCCAATGGTTCCCCTTCCCTCAACCTTCGCTAAGCTCTCGGGGTCATTGTGACCTGGCTCTTTAGCTCATTGTGTGCAAAAAAAGTGCCTCTCAGAGGTAAAAGATCCCAATCCTAAATAAAAACAAAAGTTGGAGTTATTTTCTTACAACCTTACGGCTTTGGCGAAAGAGAACTGCAGTCTCATAATTAAAATATTTGATAAGCCATCATCAAACAGGGGATCGATAATAACTGAGCATAATATGTGATCCTCTGAAATCAATGCCTACCAGAAAATTAAATTCATTTTAGAAACTCTGTTAATATTTTTTTAACATGAAAACTTTCAATAGTGTTTAAGACTACTTACTACAAATGGTCAAAATTTTATGAAAAATCCTTACAACCATATTATAAACGCTAATTAGTATGCATAAGGTCTGCACTCCTAGAGTCTCAGCATAGTTATCGACTTATCCGAATAGATAAATGCGTAATTACAGTTACATTCCGACTGCCCGGCATCATTCGGACATGAGTGGTGTCAGATGATACTCTTATAGAAATAGCCCTTTAAGACACTTTTATTTCATATTTTTGCGTCTTAGACAGTATTAGCATAATTGTAAGAGTAATAAGTAGCTTCTTCTCTTTGCCCTGAGAACAATATTCCATTTCTCTCATGAAACTTCCTCTTCTCCTATAAAACAACATTTATTAAACTGTGCTACGCGAAGCTTCTTCCAATGGTTCGCCAGTTTATTATTAGCATGAATCGACATAGATTGGCCCAGCAATTCATGCTTATCATTTTACTGCACGCGCATGAAGTAACATGATAAATACAAGAAAGTGAATCAGTTTTCAGTACTATTTTTTTCCTATATCTTATTTGAAAATGATTATATCGCTTATAAAACCATGGTTTGTAGGTTCATCTATTAATGGTAGAAGCGATTTGTTGGCAAGCAAAAAAAGGTTGTTAACTACTAATATAAAAACATTTTTTTCTATGATGATACAGTATTAATTCAGATTGTGTGAAACAGAGTTGTCGACTGAGAAAGTCGCAGGAGGTGACGTAACTATAAAGAGAAGGAGGCGATATAATTATACCTAGCAGGAAGTGATTTAATTAAGCATAGCAGGAAGGAACATAACTGTGTAACAGGACGTAACTATACACAGCAAAAGGCAATCTATTTGTATACAGGCAGAGGTGATTTAATTAAGCATAACAGGAGGCAATATAACTATAGAACAGGACGTAACTATAAAGAGAAAGAGGCGAGGTAATTATACATAGCAGGAAGTGATTTAATTAAGAAAGCAGGAGGGAACATAACTGTAGAACAGGACGTAACTATACACAGCCGGAGGCAATGTATTTGTACATAGCCGGAGGTAATTTAATTAGGCATAAGAGGAGGCAATATAACTATAGAACAGGACGTACCTATAAAGAGAAGGAGGCGATGTAATTATACCTAGCAGGAAGTGATTTAACTAAGCATAGCAGGAGGGAACATAACTATGTAACAGGACGTAAATATACACAGCAAAAGGCAATCTATTTGTATACAGGCAGAGGTGATTTAATTAAGCATAACAGGAGGCAATATAACTATTGAACAGGACGTAACTATAAAGAGAAAGAGGCGAGGTAATTATACATAGCAGGAAGTGATTTAATTAAGAAAGCAGGAGGGAACATAACTGTAGAACAGGACGTAACTATATACAGCAGAAGGCAATGCATTTGTACATAGCAGGGGGTGATTTAATTAAGCGTAACAGGAGGCAATATAACTATAGAACAGGACGTAACTGTACACAGCAAAAGGCAATGTATTTGTATAGAGCCAGAGATGATTTATTTAAGCAAAACAGGAGGCAATATAACTATAGTACAGGACGTAACTATGTACAGCAGGAGGCAATGTATTTGAACTTAGCCTGAGGTGATTTAATTAGGCATAAAAGGAGACAATATAAGTATAGAACAGGACGTAACTATAAAGAGAAGGAGGCGATGTAATTATACATAGCAGGAAGTGATTTAATTAAGCATAGCATGAGGGAACATAACTGTATAACAGGACATAACTGTACACAGCAAAAGGCAATGTATTTGTACAGAGCCAGAGATGATTTATTTAAGCAAAACAGGAGGCAATATAACTATAGTACAGGACGTAACAATGCACAGCAGGAGGCAATGTATTTCAACTTAGCCGGAGGTGATTTAATTACGCATAACAGGAGGCAATATAACTATACAACAGGGCGTAACTGTAAAGAGAAGGAGGCGATATAATTATACCTAGCAGGAAGTGATTTAACTAAGCATAGAAGGAGGGAATTTAACTGTAGAACAGAACGTAACTATAAAGAGAGGGACGCGATGTAATTATACAGAGCAGGAAGTGATTTAATTAAGCATAGCAGGAGGGAAAATAAATATACAACAGGACGTAACTATACACATCAGGAGGCAATGTATTTGTACATAGCAGGAAGTGATTTCATTAAGCATAGCAGGAGGGAACATAACTGTAGAACAGGACGAAGTTATACACAGCAGAAAGCAATGTATTTCTACATATCCAGAGGTGATTTAATTAAGCCTAACAGGAGGCAATATAACTATAGAACAGGACGTAACTGTAAAGAGAAGGAGGCGATGTCATTATACTTAGCAGGAGGTGACCTAATTAAACATAACTGGAGGCAATATAATTATAGAACAGGATGTCACTATGAAGAGAAGGATGCGATGTATTATACATTGCAGGAAGTGATTTAATTAAGCACAGCAGGAAGTTACATAACTGTAAAACAGGACGTAACTATACACAGCAGGAGGCAATGTATTTGTACTTATCAGAAGTGATTTAATTAAGCATAGCAGGAGGGAACATAACTGTAGAACAGGACGTAACTATACGCAGCAGGAGGCAATGTATTTGTACATAGCAGAAGTGATTTAATTAAGCATATCAGGAGGGAACACAACTGTAGAACAGTACGTAACTATACACAGCAGAAGGCAATATCATTGTACATAGCAGGAGGTGATCTAATTAAGCATAACAGGAGGCAATATAATTATAGAACAGGATGTCACTATGAAGAGAAGGATGCGATGTATTATACATAGCAGGAAGTGATTTAATTAAACATAGCAGGAGGGAACATAACTGTAGATCATGACGTAACTATACACAGCAGGAGGCAATGTATTTGTACATAGCAGGAGGTGATCTAATTAAGCATAACAGGAGGCAATATAATCATAGAACATGACGTCACTAAATAGAGAAGGAGATCATGTATTATACGTAGCAGGAAGTGGTATAATTAAGCACAGCAGTAGGAAACATAACTGTAGAACAGGACATAACTATACAAAGCAGGAGGCAATGTATTTGTACATAGCAGGAAGTGATTTAATTAAGCATAGCAGGAGGGAACATAACTGTAGAACAGGACATAACAATACACAGCAGATGGCAATGTATTTGTACATTGCCGGAGGTATTCTAATTAAGCATAACAGGAGGGAACATAACTGTAGAACAGGATGCAACTATACACAGCAGGAGGCAATGCATTTGTACATAGCACAAGTGATTTAATTAAGCATAGAAGAATGGAACATAACTGTAGAACAGGACGTACCTATACACAGCAGAGGGAAATATTATTGTACATAGCAGGAGGTGATCTAATTAAGAAGAACAGGAGGCAATATAATTATAGAACAGGATGTCACTATGAAGAGAAGGATGCAATGTATTATACATAGCAAGAAGTGATTTAATTAAGCACAGAAGGAGTCAACATAATGGTAGAACAGAACGTAACTGCACACAAAAGGAGGCAATGTATTTGTATATAGCACGAGGTGATCTAATTAAGCATAACAGGAGGGAACATAACTGTAGAACAGGACGTGACTATACACAGCAGAAGGCAATGTATTTGTACATAGCAGGAGGTGATCTAATTAAGCATAACAAGGGGCAATATAATTATAGAACAGGACGTTACTATGAAGAGAAGGATGCGATGTAATTACACATAGCAGGAAGTGATTTAATTAAGCACAGCAGGAGGGAACATAACTGTAGATCATGACGTAACTATACACAGCAGGAGGCAATGTATTTGTACATAGCAGAAGGGATTTAATTAAACATAGCAGGAAGGAACATAACTGTAGAACATGACGAAACTGTACACAGCAGGAGGCAATGTATTTGTACATAGCAGAAGGAATTTAATTAAACATAGCAGGAGGGAACATAACTGTAGAACATGACGTAACTGTACACAGCAGGAGGCAATGTATTTGTACATAGCCAGAGGTGATTTATTTAAGCTTAACAGGAGGCAATATAACTATAGAACAGGACGTAACTGTTAACAGAAGGAGGCGATGTAATTATACCTAGCAGGAAGTGATTTAACTAAGCTTAGCAGGAGGGAACATAACTGTAGAACAGGACGTAACTATACACAGCAGAAGGCAATGTATTTGTAAAAAGCAGAAGGTGATCTAATTAAGCGTAACAAGGGGCAATATAATTATAGAACAGGACGTCACTATGAAGAAAAGTATGCGATGTAATTATACATAGCAGGAAGTGATTTAATTAAGCACAGCATGAGGGAACATAACTGTAGATCATGACGTAACTATACACAGCAGGAGGCAATGTATTTGTACATTGCAGAAGAGATTTAATTAAGCATAGCTGGAGGGAACATAACTGTAGAACATGACGTAACTATACACAGCAGGAGGCAATGTATTTGTACATAGAAGAAATTTATTTTATTAAGCATACAGGAGGGAATATAACTCTAGAAAAGGGCATAACTGTATACAGCAGAAGGCAATGTATTTGTACATAGCCAGAGGTGATTTAATTAAGCTTAACAGGAGGCAATATAACTATAGAACAGGACGTAACTGTTAACAGAAGGAGGCGATGTAATTATACCTAGCAGGAAGTGATTTAACTAAGCATAGCAGGAGGGAACAAAACTGTAGAACAGGACGTAACTATACACAGCAGAATGAAATGTATTTGTACATAGCAGGAGGTGATCTAATTAAGCATAACAGGGGCAATATAATTAGAGAACAGGACGTCACTATGAAGAAAAGGATGCGATGTAATTATACATAGCAGGAAGTGATTTAATTAAGCACAGCATGAGTGAACATAACTGTAGATCATGACATAACTATACACAGCAGGAGGCAATGTTTTTGTACATAGCAGAAGGGATTTAATTAAGCATAGCAGGAGGGAACATAACTGTAGAACATGACGTAACTATACACAGTAGGAGACAATGCATTTGTACATAGAAGAAGTTATTTTATTAAGCACAGCAGGAGGGAATATAACTCTAGAACAGGACGTAACTATTCACAGCAGAAGGCAATATATTTGTACGTAGCCGGAGGTGATTTGACTAAGCATAACAAGAGGCAATATAACTATAGAACAGGATATAACTATAAAGAGAAGGAGGTGATGTAATTATACATGGCAGGATGTGATTTAATTAAGCATAGCAGAAGGGAACATAACTGTGGAACAGGACGTAAATATACACAACAGAAGGCGATGTATTTGTACGTAGCAGGAAGTGATTTAATTAAGCATAACAGGAGGGAACATAACTGTAGAACAGTACGTAACTATGCACAGCAGGAGGCAATGTATTTGCACATAGCAGAAATGATTTAATTAAGTATAGCAGGAGGGAACATAACTGTAGAACAGGACGTAACTATACACAGCAGAAGACAATGTTTTGCACATAGCAGGAGGTGATTTAACTAAGCATAACAGGAGGCACTATAACTATAGCAGGACGTAATATACACAGCAGAAGGCAATGTATTTCTACATAGCAGGATGTGTTTTAACTAAGAATAACAAGAGGCAATATAACTATAGAACAGGACGTAACTATACACAGTAGAAGGCAATATTTTTGTACATAGCAGGAGGTGATTTAACTAAGCATAACAGGAGGCAATATAACTATAGAACAGGACGTAACTATACACAGCAGAAGGCAATGTATTTGTACATAGCAGGAGGTGATTTAACTAAGCATAACAGGAGGCAATATAACTATAGAACAGGACGCAACTATACACAGCAGAAGGCAATGTGTCTGTACATAGCAGGATATGATTTATCTAAGCATAACAGGAGGCAATATAACTAAAGGACAGGACTGAACTATACACAGCAGAATGTAATGTATTTATACATAGCATGAGGTGATTTAACTATGTATAACAGGAGGCAATATAACTAAAGGACAGGACTGAACTATACACATCAGAAGGTAATGTATTTGTACATAACAGGAGGTGATTTAACTAAGCATAACAGGAGGCTATATAACTATAGAACAGGAGGTAACTATAAAGAGAAGGAGGCAATGTAATTATACATAGCAGGATGTGCTTTAATTAAGCGTAGCAGAAGGGAACATAACTGTAGAACAGGACGTAACTATACACAACAGAAGGTAATGTATTTTTACATAGCAGGAGATGATCTAATTTAGCATCACAGGAGGGAACATAACTGTAGAACAGGACATAATTATACACAGCAGAAGGCACTGTATTTGTATATAGCAGAGTGATTTAAATAAGCATAACAGGATGCAACATAACTATAGAACAGGACGTATTTATACACAGCAGAAGGCAATGTATTTGTGCATAGCAGGATGTGATTTGACTAAGCATAACAAGAGGCAATATAACTATAGAACAGGAGGTAACTATAAAGAGAAGGAGGCGATGTAATTATACATAGCAGGATATGATTTAATTAAGCATAGCAGAAGGGAACATAACTGTAGAACAGGACGTAACTATACACAACAGAAGGCAATGTATTTGTACATAGCAGAAGTGATTAAATTAAGCATAGCAGGAGGAACATAACTGTAGAACAGGATGTAATTATACACAGCAGAAGGCAATGTATTTGTATATAGCAAAAGTGATTTTAATAAGCATAACAGGATGCAACATAACTATAGAACAGGACATAACTATACACAGCAGAAGGCAATGTATTTCTACACAGCAGGAGGTGATTTAACTAAGCGTAACAAAAGGCAATATAACTATAGAACAGGACATAACTATACACAGCAGAAGGCAATGTATTTGTACAGAGCAGGAGGTGATTTAACTAATCATAACAAGAGGCAATATAACTATAGAACAAGACATAACTATACACAGCAGAAGGCAATGTATTTGTAAGAACAGATGATAGCAGGAGGTGATTTAACTAAACATAACAGGAGGCCATATAACTCTAGAACAGGACGTAACTATACACAGCAGAAGGTAATATATTTGTACATAGCAGGAGGTGATTTAACTAAGAATAACAGGAGACAATATAACCAAATGACAGGACTGAACTATACACAGCAGAAGGTAATGTATTTGTACAAAGCAGGAAGTGATTTAACTAAGCATAACTGGAGGCAATATCACTATAGAACAGGACGTAACTATACACAGCAGAAGGCAATGTATTTGCACATAGCAGGATGTGATTTATCTAAGCATAACAGGAGGCAATATAACTGAAGGACAGGACTGAACTATACACAGCAGAAGGTAATGTATTTGTACATAGCAGGAGGTGATTTAACTAAGCATAACAGGAGGCAATATAACTAAATGACAGGACTGAACTATACACAGCAGAAAGTAATGTATTTGTACATAGCAGGAGGTGATTTAACTAAGCATAACAGGAGGCTCTATAACTATAGAACAGGAGGTAACTATAAAGAGAAGGAGGCCAAGTAATTATACATAGCAGGATGTGATTTAATTAAGCATAGCAGAAGGGAACATAACTGTAGAACAGGACGTAACAGGAGGTGATCTTATTAAACATAACAGGAGGAAACATAACTGTAGAACAGTACATATCTGTACACAGCAGAAAGCAATGTATTTGTACAAAGCAGGAGGTGATTTAACTAAGCATAACTGGAGGCAATATCACTATAGAACAGCACGTAACTATACACAGCAAAAGGCAATGTATTTGTGCACAGCAGGAGGTGAATTGACTAAGCCTAACAAGAGGCAATATAACTATAGAACAGGACGTAACTCTACGCAGCAGGAGGCGTAATTGTACATAAGAGGAGGCAACATAACTATAGAACAGGACATAACTATACACAGCAGAAGGCAATGTATTTCTACACAGCAGGAGGTGATTTAACTAAGCGTAACAAAAGGCAATATAACTATAGAACAGGACATAACTATACACAGCAGAAGGCAATGTATTTGTACAGAGCAGGAGGTGATTTAACTAATCATAACAAGAGGCAATATAACTATAGAACAAGACATAACTATACACAGCAGAAGGCAATGTATTTGTAAGAACAGATGATAGCAGGAGGTGATTTAACTAAACATAACAGGAGGCCATATAACTCTAGAACAGGACGTAACTATACACAGCAGAAGGTAATATATTTGTACATAGCAGGAGGTGATTTAACTAAGAATAACAGGAGACAATATAACCAAATGACAGGACTGAACTATACACAGCAGAAGGTAATGTATTTGTACAAAGCAGGAAGTGATTTAACTAAGCATAACTGGAGGCAATATCACTATAGAACAGGACGTAACTATACACAGCAGAAGGCAATGTATTTGCACATAGCAGGATGTGATTTATCTAAGCATAACAGGAGGCAATATAACTGAAGGACAGGACTGAACTATACACAGCAGAAGGTAATGTATTTGTACATAGCAGGAGGTGATTTAACTAAGCATAACAGGAGGCAATATAACTAAATGACAGGACTGAACTATACACAGCAGAAAGTAATGTATTTGTACATAGCAGGAGGTGATTTAACTAAGCATAACAGGAGGCTCTATAACTATAGAACAGGAGGTAACTATAAAGAGAAGGAGGCCAAGTAATTATACATAGCAGGATGTGATTTAATTAAGCATAGCAGAAGGGAACATAACTGTAGAACAGGACGTAACAGGAGGTGATCTTATTAAACATAACAGGAGGAAACATAACTGTAGAACAGTACATATCTGTACACAGCAGAAAGCAATGTATATGTACAAAGCAGGAGGTGATTTAACTAAGCATAACTGGAGGCAATATCACTATAGAACAGCACGTAACTATACACAGCAAAAGGCAATGTATTTGTGCACAGCAGGAGGTGAATTGACTAAGCCTAACAAGAGGCAATATAACTATAGAACAGGACGTAACTCTACGCAGCAGGAGGCGTAATTGTACATAAGAGGAGGCAACATAACTATAGAACAGTTAATGTAGTTATGGAAGTTTGAATATTTAACAATATCAAAGCCTGTCACAAAAGTTAACTTCAGAATTAAAACTTCTACTCATCATTTTTGTATAAATTTCTTAAGACTATCATTGCTGTTGTTAAATATTCAAACTTCCATAACTCATTAAATGCTGAACGAATATTTTTGAAAATCGAGATATTTATATATTTGATTGAGATCATTATCTGTTATCACATTTTTCAAAATAAAACAACTTATTTTAGAAGTTACAGAGCTTCGACCTTAGCCTCCCATTGACATAACATAGTGTTGTTTCTAAATTTATGGAACCAATGTATGTATTGCCTTTTTTGTAGAATTCTGCTAAATCATAAACTGATTTCCACTTTATATAAATGGAAAGCAATATTATTTCCTATGTAACTTCTAAAGTAAGATTTAAATAATCTTGAAGATAAACATTAGAAAAAGTCTATCTTAATCCCGATTTTCAACAATATTCGTTCTGTAAAGAATTATTTTGGTCGAATATTAAACAGCATCGATTGCAATCTTAAAGAAATGAAACATACAAAATTGAGTATGGATTGAATTATTAATACGAACTTAAAATAATCTTGCCTATTTAAATTATCTGATATAATACTTGTTAGTTAAGTTTTGAGTAACTTCTGAAGAAAATCCTTATGAGTGCTATTAACGTCGCTAAACATTCAAGCGTTCAAAATGAACTTTTATAATGCTTTCAATAGTGAACTGATAGTGTTAAAAACGAGATTTAGATAAATATGAATGGGATTTAAATTTATATAGTCCTATTTTCTTATAAAATAACTTATGATAGAAATTACGAATCTTTGAATTTTGCTCTCTACTGACTTAACTTGGGAATGTTTCCATATTCTTTTTGTCCAGTTTCTGTATACCTGTACAGTGAACTGAGTGATCTTCGTACTCTACTATTTTATGCAGGGAAACGGATATACTGTACATAGAAGGAACTCATCAACACTATAATCAGTGGCAAATATTGGCTTGAGCGTGATAGACGTTGTGGGGATTCCAGACATACCTGCAGAAGTTTCCATAGTTGAACAATGTCCGGAATGCTGACATTTTAATCTGACTATCAAGGCTGACTGTTGATCGATAATCTGTACCAAGGTGACACCATCAACTCGCAAAGATAATGCAAAATTATTGATCTTGAAGGCGATAAAGTGTTTTGAGTCAAACTGTCATTTTGTTGAATAACATCTCCTCGGATACTAAGCAAGTAATAATATCAACGTTGAACAGATATGGTTTGAAATACCTAGAACATTTCCCCTACAGTCGTGGCATCTTCCGCATTAAATGTTGTCTGACGAAGTCTGACGACATTTAATGCGGAAAAAGTCTGACGAAGTCTGACGACATTTAATGCGGAAAAAGTCTGACGAAGTAGTGCAATTTATTGTCACCAAGACTTTTATGCAACAGCCTTAAGAAAAAGGGTATCATTTCATGTCAGAATAACTGTGTCAAGAGATATGGCGAATTTAAACAGATCAACAAATGATTTTCGTTTCTTTTCCGATTTGTTGAACGATTCTTACAGATTATTTTAGAAGTCATGGATATTTTTCAAATTATTCTTTCCATTGACATAATTTTTTCTGTTCGGCTCTCGATTTTTGAGAAACAATATTTTCTTACCCTTAACTAAAATTTTTAATTGAAGAATACTTCCGTTCTCCCTGCTCTCCAAAATATAGGATCATATATTATTTTCAAAAAACTTTCTTTTGAAAGAACATCATTGCTAATTTTCCAGCAGTAACATCACCGACGGCAGTTTTCCCTTATACCTCACATTCGTATGAACATCACAAAAGAACATCGTATGCTTTTTCTTCACCGTAAGCAATACAGGAAGAATGCTTAATCCATCTAATTTCTCGCCCAATGACTTCCCCATTCCGTTCATTATGGGTTCCCGTCATATAACCCGTCCCGGCCATATTCAGGCTATTAGCGGCAAGGCTGCTCCCTGACGTTAACGCCCCCATCTCCCTCTTTAAATCTTCCCCATAATCGCAAAAAGGTAGCTGTACCTAATGGCGGTAAAGTTCTTTTGTATAGTGGAAACACTTTACCAGCTCATTTGTGTCATTGATCTGTCACGGACCCGAAGGTGTCTGCGAGCAGCGGAGATGGGTGATGCTGCTCCTACTGCTACTGCGGCTTAGCATAAAATGTAGATGCTTCGAAAATGCTCCTTCTTCTTCCCACGTTTCCAAAGAGACGCTATTGACTAATGCACGCACATGCCAATGCACATAGTACGTGAGCTCCTCGCTCAAAACCGTATACGCGCCTGAATGCTCTGTCTCTCTACAAAATATTGATCTTTCACGAGACAGTGAGGAGGTCTCCTGAAAAATCTACTTCTTTCGTTTCTTTCGTAAAACGTGAGGAGATAATAGAAAGCGACGACGAGTGTTTGGAATATTGTTTCTATATAGTCTTTGAATTTAATGTTTACGTCTAGTCTACATTCAAGGTCGGCGTTTTAATGTGCATGGGAAATGAAAGAGGTTGCCATTGGATGCTGATGGCCTCTTACTGGGAAAGATTAAAGGACGTCGCCCTTTTGAAAAGGTTTTAAAATATAGTTATTTCGGTACATAATAGTAGAAAAAGTGGGTTTGTTATAAAGTTCTTTTGTTGTTGTTGTTTTTCGTTACATCTCAACGAATGAAGCTGTTTGTTTGTTTTTATATGAAATGTTACATTTTGAAATTTTGCAGTTAAAAAAGTATATCGTTTTCTGTAGAAATAAGAAAAAGTGATTTTGCTATGTAATAGTAAAATGGGTTGTTTCTCCTTTGAGTGGAACTTCATTTGCAAACAAAGTGTTAAATGGCCAGGAAACAAAGAATGAGAGGGATCAGAGAAGGTCGACGGACTGGAGAACTGCCACTGGAGAGCTGTTAGGAAACAGATGGTACCCTCTCATTACATCTATCCAGCGTGTTCTTTAACGTGCATAGGGTATGGCTCTCTCGAAATTTTCTCATCCAATGGACAGCGGCTTTTTCAAGACCATTAGTATCTCCTACTGACAGAGGACAGGGGGGAGCATTTTGCGGAGATAATCTCCGCTCGCCTATGCAGGACTCGAACCTGGGAACTACATATTACGAGCTATATAATAGTAGAAGGACCGCACTTATCACCAGGTTTTTTTTTCTTTATCTTTGTGGGAAAGTTACATATACAAATTTAGCAGTTCAAAAATTATGCCTATTTCGTGAGAAAAAAAAAAGCTCTTTCCCGATGTAATATTAAAAAAGAGAGGGTGTAATATAAAGCTATTTTTACACCTTAACGAACGAGGCTATTTGTTTGCTTATGTATGAATCAGTTACATTTAGAAAATTCGCAGTTAAATTATCATGTCGTTTTCTGTGGAATAAAAAACGTTAATTCATTATAATAGCAATAATACGAAATAACGTATTTGTCGCTAAAAGTTGTTGTAATTTCGTATTTGTCGCTAAACGTTATAATAGAAAGAGCCAATTTATTATAAAGATTTTTTTTTCAACTCACCGACTGCAGGTATTTGTTTGTTTACATTTGAGTGAATTAAGTTAATGCTGTTTTTTCACAACTCGACGAATGCGGCTATTTCTTATTTTTATGTATGTACGAATGAATAATATATTACATTTTACAAATTTTGCTGTGAAAAAGTCGTGTCTTTTGTGGCGACAAAAGTTATTTCGCTATGTAATAGCAGAAAGGGCTGATTTGTTATAAACTGTTTTTCCAACTCAACGAATGTGGCTATTTGTTATTTTTATGCATGTACGAATGAATATATTACATTTACAAATTTTGCTATTAAAAGTCATGTATTTTGTGGAGAAAAAAGTTATTTCGCGATGTAAGGTAGAAAAGGCCGGTATGTTATAAAGCTTTTTTTACAACTCATCGACCAGCTATTTGTTATTTTTATGTATGTACGAATGAATAATATATTACATTTTACAAATTTTGCTGTGAAAAAGTCGTGTCTTTTGTGGCGACAAAAGTTATTTCGCTATGTAATAGCAGAAAGGGCTGATTTGTTATAAACTGTTTTTCCAACTTAACGAATGTAGCTATTTGTTATTTTTATGCATGTACGAATGAATATATTACATTTTACAAATTTTGCTGTTAAAAAATCATGTCTTTTGTGGCTAAAAGTTATTTCGCTATATAATAGTAAGAAGGGCTGGTTTGTTATAAAGCTGTTTTTTACAACACAACGAATGTGGCCATTTGTTTGTTTTTGTATGAATATGTTACATTTAGAAACTGTGCACTTAAAAATTATGTCGTTTAGTGGAAAATGTTATTTTGCTACATAATATTTGGAGGAGCGCTTTCATTATATTCTTTTTTAGAACTCATCAAATGCAGTTATTTGTCTACGTATGTAAGAATTAAATTTAAATGTTGCATTTAAAGATTTGAACTTAAAAAATTATGTTGGGTCAAAAAGTTTATTTTGTTATGTAAATAGTTAGTTTATTACAAAGCTAAATTTTTATAACTCAACCTAAGCAGATGTTTGTTAGATTTATGCAGTAGCGAATATGGTAGATTCAGGCGCCGACTGGTAAGAGTCCCTGAGCTTTGTAGCTTCCCTTGCCCCTAGTGTCGCAGGCTCCTGGGACCTCATAGGAGAAGGATATATTTAATAATAATAATAATTGCTATTTTACAGAAATTTTATAGAATTTGGGGAAAGCTATTTTAAAGCTTAACGTACGAACTCTCGAAAGTATATGTGATGACCCAAAAAGGTTCTTCTTATCCTGTAGGCTACTCCAGATGTCGTGACCCAAAGAGGTTCCGATCCTATAAGACTAAGTCAGATGTGATGTCCTCCCTTCTCTTAATATGGTGACTGAGCCATACGTCGTGGCCACCGGAGGACGATGCGATTGTTGCTTAATAATTATTTCACCCTTACTTCGGTGAAAAGACAGGTTCGCGAGTTTTTAGGCCGGTGTCGAATGACGAATAACAACAGTCCATTAATTACTGCACGAGAGTTAGATACGGACGACACAGTTTTATTTATGATATATACAGCTACGTGCTGGGAATGCGCTCAAACCCGTGGACCTTTGCTGCTTTGCTGCTGCAAACATTAATAATGAGGTGGAGAATCGCAAGCTCTGCGAGTCCTCACTTTACAGACCTCAAAACTCGGCGAAAGGATAACCAACCTTTGCCTACACTGTGGTTCCTTGTATGAATCTGTTTTATTCCTGTGGTTCCTTCTGAACCAGAGGAATAAAACAGATTCATACAAGAATCTCGATTCCCCTTTGGAATCGCACCCTCACATCAAGGGTTACTTTTGAGTATGACGGCGTCCTTCTGACGCGTATCGAAATGATTCGTTCTCGTTCGACAGCTCACACCAAGACTAACTCTTCATTCTCCCTTCTCTAGCCTCCTTGCTACACTAGCTCTCTAGGCTAGTCATTTACGGCCATAAACAACTGTTGGCATTTGTCACCGCTTGCACGCAGCACTTTAGACCCGAAAAACAACAACAGTGATTCATCCCAGCTCAAACATTTCCAAGAACACATAAAAATATATACAATAATAAAATACAACAAAAACACAGCATTAAATAAATAAATATAAAATTGGGGGGACATGACAGTATAGTTATACACTAAGGACAAAAAAATACACTAACATTGCTCAAGACTTAAAAAACAGAAATATTTACAATGTGGTTATCACTTGTTGGGGATAACATCACTATGATTAACACTTTGAGAACATATAATTACATACATAGAGAAGGTTAAAACTTAATACATTTTAGAAATTTGACTAAGTCGACTGTATTTAGTAGATCTTTGAAAATACGCAAAGTTGGGGACAACACATCATGAAGTAGAGAGTTTCAACTCGGCATATGAAGGAATGATATTTACAGTTTGTTCCTTTATGAGGGATGCTTCCTTGTTCACTGAGGATGCCTCCTTGTTCTGCTAGAGTCCAAGACATGAATTAATAACTCGACCGGATTTGAATAGGGAATGTTGTTAATGATTTTATAACAGATTTTTAGATCGTGAACCTACCTTCTCCATTTCAAGTAGTGAATGTTGAGAACTTTCAATCGTTCCTCGTACCTTGAATTGGAAAGTCCAGGTAGTCTCTTGCTAAACCGACTGAGTGCACGTTCAACTAGAGTGATGCCAGAGATCATATGAGGAGACCAGACATGAGATATACATTCAAGATGCATTTCTTATAGCAGTGCAATATCATGAACGCTTTTTCAACTGCGTCCCTGATAAAACGGTTCCCGTCCGCCCCTGGGTGCATTAGCAGATTATAACAGAAAATAATTTATGTCTTTGGGAGTAACAGCTGTTTACTGAATCTTATATAGATTATATAGATTATACGGATTTATATAGATTACAACAGCAAATAATTTGTCTTTGGGAGTAACAGCTTATTACTGGATATACTTCCTCAAATTTTCCGAGCTTTTGGAGTCCTTGAGGACATCTCACGATCCAGCCCTTTATGTGCAAAAAAGCGCCGCTCAGATGTATAAACAACCCAATCTATCTTAACTGTCTTCTTCCTCATTGAAACCACAGAAATTTCTATTATCTGCTACCGTCATGCATACAACGATGCACGATGTTGACCTTTGTATTTGGGTTGCTTTACCTCTGAGCAACAACTTTTTTCACACAATGGATTAAATGGCCAGGTTACAAGGACTCAGAGAAGGCTGGGGAAAGAGATCCACTGGACAAATGTTAGGTAGCAGATGAAAGCCTTCCTCAACACTATCCAGCGTGTTCTTTAACGTCCAGTCTGACAGACGGCGGCCTTTCTAAGACTCACGGCTGACAAGGTACCACGCTGATTCCGACAATGATGCAGTAATTGTAAAGCTCATAAAATTTATTCCTATGGGTAATCCGGGTTGTAGCTCTCGGGAAAAATCCGAAATTTGGCCTCCACCGTCAGTCGCATGGGACGTTAAGCCGTGGTTCCGTTGCGGAAAAGCCGTACTCTGTGGACTTAAAGAACACGCTGGATGGACCTGGCCGGAGGCTACCATCTATTTCTTAGAAGCTCCCAGTGGGTCCCTCAACCCTTTCTCATCCCTCGGACCCTCGTATCCTTGCGACCTAGACATTTAGTCCATTGTGTGCAAAAAAAAAGTGCCGCTCAGTGATAAAACAATTCAGATCAATTGAAATCGCCGCTACCTGTTTAGGTACTTTCCTAATATAATAGCGCTAAATTAAATAGCAAAGTTAAAAAGTAAAACGTTTATAAACTAGCCTTGGTATTTGTTTTTCGTTAAAAGAGTTTTCCGGTAATGACAATTTCGAATAAACGTGCTCTTACTCTATTTAACTTTGTTTCCGATTAATTAAAATCTCCTTTGCCTGTTTTACGATTTTTTCTGATTTAGAAAAAAATATTTTTTTAATGCTGGATAAAAAAAACACACTTAAACTCTGTCGAAATCTCCGTTGCCTGTGTTAGGAATCTTTTTGTAAGAAAAATGTCGGGTAAAAGAGTTTCTTTCTGCACTTAATTTAGTTTTAGACCAAATGAAATCTCTTGTACCTGTTTTACTATTCTTATTGTTATACACTGTATTACCATAGGTAACCAGACATTTCCATGTTATTGGAATGAAAAGCTACACTCAAAGCTTCTTAACTTTAAAAATAAGCTTTTTACGGAAAAATGTCCCTTGATATAAAACGAAGATCTGATTAATATTTCTCAAAAATCATGGTTTTCAAGAATATTTGTCTAATATTTATGGAGTTACTTAAACAGGAACGCTTTCTGTCACATACTTCCTAAACATGTTTTCCCCAAATTGACAAAAACTTAAAAAATCGTTACACAAGCGTCAAATATTACATTTAGATTAATAAACAAAATAATGAGGTGGAGAATCGCACGCTCTGCGAGTCCTCACTTTACAGACCTCAAAACTCGGCGAAAGGATAACCAACCTTTGCCTACACTGTGCTTCAGAAGGAACCACAGTGTAGATTTTTGTGAAACTTGAAGTGTGTAAATTTTTTTTAAACTTGAAGTGTGTAAATTTTTTTTAAACTTGAAGTGTGTAAATTTTTTTTAAACTTGAAGTGTGTAAATTTTTTTTATCCAGCATTACTAAATCATAAAAAATCGTAAAACAGGCACCGGAGATTTTAATTAATCGGAAACAAAGTTAAATAGAGTAAGAGCACGTTTATTCGAAATTATCATTACCAGAAAACAGTTTTATCTTTGAAAGTAAATTTTCAAGAATAGCAAAAGTTACAGTTAAATGATTGAGCTTCCATGATTCTTTAAATATTAAACGAATATTGTCGAAAATAGAGAACTAGAAATATTTGAGTGAAATCTACAATCTGTCTCTTATAACACGGGAATGTGTGGTTACCTTCTTTTAATATAGCATAAGTATGTAGTATAAATGCGTTTCTATTACTTGTGACTCCAGCTACGTATTATTTACAAAATTCTGCTATCACCATTAAAAGATGCTTTGTTCTTGACACTATTTACATGAAAAGGATTCAATATTACACTCTCAAATGCGTACTACTAACAATTCCACTACTATAAGAGTGTCCCTATTCATTTCAAAAGAAATTTATCTCATACTCTTACCAATCTTGTTTAATGTTCAGTTAGCCAGAAAAGTCTTTCAGTTAGTCTAAACCGCGTATTAAAGCGACTTTATTACTTCAGAGCTGCAAACTTCTAGATCCAAAGAGTTTCTCAATTACAGAATTCTCCTTAACCAAACACGTCCCGATGACCGCCTCGCCACCTTTCGCGGGGTGGCCTCATCAAAGCGTTGTTCTCTCTAGATCGCAAGATTTGCTGACTGGTGATACCCCCCAACCTCTTTCCTTCTGCCCCCCCTCCTCCTTTTCCCTTTCAGCAGCGAGCCTCTCTGACACAGCACCGCTCTTGCTGCGTCAACAGTCAGCGGGAAATCCACCAGGCAAGAGGAGTGCAGTTGTGTCTCCTGTCACGCTTGGGGCATCTGTCGGTCAATTTGGGGCCAGGATTTGGGCGCTTATTGACATTGGCGCGATCACTTTTGCTGTTAGCCCACTCGACAGTTAGCGGAGAACGACAAACCTACTCATGGAGTTTGATTCTTTCTCCGACAGATTCAGTGGATGCCATCATGTGTTACGCATACACCTGGGACTTATTATAAAAACTGTTAAAACGTTAAAAAGCAAATGAGCTTCTAAAATTAAAGTTTTAAGTCTAGAATAATCGTAAATTACATCAGGCCCTAATACAGAAAAAAGTAACGGGGGAGGGGAAGGTCAAGTAATGCGAGTGAAATTTGGAGGGGTTGACTCAGCAACAGAGTGATGCTTCAGGAAGGGTCGCTGTTGAAAGGGAAAAAGAGGAGGGAGAAGCGAAGTGGGGCGGAGAAAAAGAGAGGGGTTGGCATCACCAAGATTCAGTCAAAACCCATTCCGGTATATAATTTTTTTTTTCCATTTTAGTGGGCTATAAAGAAATTTATGAAAAATGCGTGTATAACATATTTATTTCATATTTTATCACCACACATTTAGTAGCATTCTGAAAGATGGGGAGGGGGGGGGGAATAGCTCTCTCGATCACCTACCTAAATTCGGTTCTGATTGAACAACACTGTCAGGAACATTGAAGAATCCCTTTTCTCTGAGAGAAAGGATAAATGTTGGTGACTTAAAAGTTAAATTTAAACCGTCTTAAACCTCCCCAAATATGTCATAATTTAGGACAGTGGTTCCCAAAGGAATACCTTCAACCCATTGTGGCCGTTTTAAAAATTTAGGACATAGATAGGCGTTTCCTTGGGTTTTTCTGTAGAAAGAAATTACATAAAATGTCGAAGAGGTCTTAGATTATCAGAATTATGCACGTTTCGTTTCGATAGAAAAACCTTAGAAATATTTGGATACAATATCGAAATACTCGTAAATTTGTATACACTGTACATATTGGGAGCGGGTGTGGCTCTGTCGGTAGTGGGTTCGGCTTTTAATACGCAGTTCCCAGGTTAGATTTAGTGTTGAGATAGTAGTAGATGAGTAATTTCCAGTGTTCAGATTTATCTCCGCAAAACTCCCCTTCCTGCTTTCAGTCAGTAGGAGACACCGATAGGCTTGGAAACGCAGCCGTCCATCGGATGGGACGCTAAGCCGTGGCCCCGGGTTGGGTTTCCTCCCCACGGAAGAGCCATACCCTGTGCACGTTGAAGAACACACTGAATGCCCTTGACGGGCGTTTGTCGTCTAACAGCTGTCCAGCGGATTCCCCTTTACCCAACATTCTCTGAACCTCTGGGGTCCTTGTAACCTGGCTGTTTAGCCATTTTTGTGGGCAAAAACGTTTCGCACAGAGGTAAAGCAAATCAAACTACGGTAAATATTATTTCAACTTGTTTGATACTGTACAAGAAAAATTTTATTTATTTAGTCAGAAAGAGTAAAGTGGACATTAGAAAGGATAAAAGGGTCTTAGATCAGAGATTCGAGTCAAGGACATCTTAATCATTAACATTCATAATCATACACAATAAAAAATAAATATTCCCTCAAGCAGCTGCTCGCCACAGAGGTCTAACAGAAGCCTGTTAATTTAATATGCCATAGCAGAAGATCTGTGAGGATGGCGGGACCTCAGCAGAAAGATAACACAAACATCCAAGAATTAGAAACCCAAAGAGGTTTGGAACCCAAGTCTCTTTGATTACTAAACAAACGTACTAACCACTCGGCCACGGACACACTAATAATCATAATATATTGACCATTTTATATGTTTCGAAATCCTGAATTCGATAAAAGTTTCCTTTTCTTTTTGATCCCTACGTTCGTGGCTGTTACAGCGATCAAAGTGACCTGGGTTCGAGCCCCCGGGGATTTGATGTTTTTTGATGATTTTTTGCGATTTTTGTGTGTTTTAATTTTTTAAATTGTTTTTCTGCTGAGGCTCTCCTTTCTCACATACCTTCTACTATGGCATATAAACTGACAGGCTTCTATCAGCCCTCTGTGGCAAGCAGCTACTTGAGGAGATATTTATTTACATTCGAAACAAATCAGGCTATTTAAAAAACGCCTATGGCAGCGTTTTTCATACTGTGGGTCGGGAGCATCTTAAATGGAATCGCAGCAGTTAAATGTGTAATGTATTAAAAAAACAACTTCGTTCATTGTAAAAATTAGGGTTAAAGCTAAATATGTTATAAACTTTCGCTTCAGTAACTAAATCATGACACAAGTTTTTATTTCTGGTACGGCTCTCCGACGATCTAGAACGACAGTAACACCCCCTATACCACACAAGTAATGATATCCGTAAACCCTCCTCTTTACCCTGGAACCCTCCTCTTTACCTACAGATAACTGTAATCCACATATATCTGTCTCTCCAGCGAAAGGTTAACTTTTGTTAACCTTTAGAACAGTTATTTAAATTGGCACTGTTGCTGTTAGACATTTCAATTTCCTTTAAATGGCCATTCCAGGCGTCTTAGTTTACCAGTAATTTATGGTGCTGTGCTCTATACTGTTATGGAAATATTCTTATCCCAATTCAAGTTACTTTCGTCAATGGTAAAGAACGTATGGGATAAATTCTGTCATTGGAAAGAGGTTGGGTGACAAATTCCACCAACAGAAAAAGGGGCCGCGAGTATTTCGATCAATAGTAAGGGGGGTTGCTACTGGATAAAAAGTTTGAGAATCCCTGAGCTACGTTGTTCGAAAAGCTTTCTGTTACAAGCAACCACCTTACGAAATTGTCCGTACCAATTTAAGCTAGCTTAAATCCCCAGTTTCTTCTTACACCAACTTGTAAATAATGACAATATTGTATCAAAATGCATAGCCAAAACTGCCCTTAATTTCCAACTGCAGAAAACAGCAAACTGTGCCCCAGCTGTAAGCATTTCTCACTGGTCTAAAGGGGAATTCCCGAATGTTCAAGCCCAGATAAAGAGGTGAACTTCATTTCGATATATTCCCTTCCCCTCTCTCCTCTCTTTCGTTTCGCACACAGGATTATGAGTGTATCTTCCTTATCGGAGCAATCGGTCCATTGTCTTCTTCTTGCCACCCTTTTCCAGCTTTGCTAATCAACGGAGCGGACTATCATTCAACCTAATCCCTGGCCAACGACAGCAACAGCCGCTGGTAACTTTCAGCAGACATCTTATCTGCAGCGGTCCAGGAGATGCCGTAAAACAGTCGATTGAACTTTAACGACGGCAGACCAGATTAAAAGATCGGCGCTCACTCCTAAAAGGATATTGTGAAACCCATAGACGGAAGGAAGTTACAATAATGCTCCTTTGATAAGCAGAACTTTCGCATGCTCTCGAGGGATAACAGAGAAGTGGAGATCTCAGAGCACGGAGTGCGTGCTTCGCGTTTAGTTATTTGAAGTGCGACTTGTCATCGTAAGCAGAGTTGCATATCGTATTTACTCGCGCAATTTTTCTCTCTTGATTTTCGCAGCTGCAAAATATGTAAGGGAGGGGGCAATAAAAGGATCTTTTTGAAGTGTGAATTAATAATTCCGAATAGACGGATCTAGAAGGGAGAGGCTTGGCTTGTTTTACCTCTGAACGGCATTATCTTTACACACGGTGGGTTGAATTATCAGGTCACAAGAACGCCACGGCCTCACAGAAGGTTGGGGAAGGGATCCACTGGACAGCTGTTAGGAGGCAGACGCCTCTCATAAAGGGTTGGGTTGGGTTGTTTACCTCTGAGCGGCACTTTTTTTGCACACCATGGGCTAAATGGCCAGGTCACATGGACCCCGAAGGCTCAGAGAAGGTTGGGGGAGGGGACCCACTGAACAGTTGTTGGGAGACAGATGGTAGCCTCCCGTCAAGGCCATCCAGCGTGTTCTTTAACGCGCACAGGGTATGGCTTTCCCGCACACGGGGCCACGGCTTAACGTCCCATCCGACGGACGGCGGCCTTTCCAAGCCCATCGGTGTCCCCTACTGACCGTGGGCAGGGCGGGGAATTTTTCTCATAAAGGACATCTAGCAAGTTCTCTAAGTTCACAAGGTACAGCTCTCCTGCACACGGGACCATCGGAAGGACGGCTGCCTTTCCAAGCCCATCGGTGCCTCATACTGTCCAAGGTAGGGTGAGGATTTTTTCTTGGTTTTGAGGAGATAAATTCAACTCTTTCCCAGGCGGGGCTCGAACTTGGTAACTGCAGATTATGAGCCTGGCCTGCTGTAGACTGAAAACCGCCCCTCGAAGCTAAAGTCATTTTTTTTCTTTAAGCCTCTTATGAAAACCACATGTACTCAGCAATCACTTTATTTGATACGATTCAAAGTTATCACAAAAGCAACTCAGATACAGAATTCAGTAACTTCTTAAATAAGATTTTATGGTAAAAAATGGAGATAATTTAAAGGTATCAATCAAATCTGTTAAAATTGCGATTTCCAATAATACGTATTCAGCATTTCAAGAATTGTGGATGGATGCGAAACCTTTAGCAAGTCAGATCGTTCTGCAAACAAAATTTCTAAATTGATGAAAATAGCGTAATTATTACACGAACTGCTAAAACTACTCTTAAAATGTTACTAAAATGGTTACTGCTTTCGTTTTTTGTTTTTGCTAACTCTGCGGAACAATTACACTAGAGAACAAATTGAAACTTTTTTTTTATAACATTGGTCAAATAGGATGTTTTTAACTAATTTTGTGGTGCTCAATTCAAATATGGCTGTGAAAAAACTGCAGTACGTACAGTTTTTTTTTAAATTACGCATTGATATATTTCAAATTTCAATGAATACGCATATTTGGGAAACGAAAATAAATGTGACTATTTTATTAAATTGCAATTTAAAACTCATTAATTAATTACATGATTACAGTGAAAAAAATAAAAACATCATAGTTATAGACAACTGAATATAAAGTAAAAATGAAATAATATTGAAACGCAAAATAAGAAAACATGGATAAGGATCTTTTATACTTACAAGAAGTTCATTTTTGTCTTTTATGTGCTGAGATATCTTCCTTCGGCAAGAAACAGCAGTAGTCACCCATGATTGCTGAGTCCCACCTGCTTTGGTATCTCTCTTCCATGGTTCGGATATCCTGGTGAAATCTTTCCCCTTGCTCATTATTGACAGCTCCTAAGTTCTTGGGAAAGAAGTCGAGATGCGAATGCAAGAAATGGATCATCAAAGACATTCTGCAGCCAAGATTTTCATAGTTTCTGAGAAAATCTTGAATGAGCTGATGGTAGTTTTTCTCTTTATGAGTATCCAGAAAACCCTGGACTACAGGCATGAATAATTTCCATGCAGCGTGCTCCTTCATATTCAGTTTTTCTTCGAAGAGAGTATCATTCAGTAGCTTCCTGATCTGAGGACCAACAAAGATTCCTTCTTTGAGTTTGGCATCACTTGGTTTTGGAAACTTTTCCTTCAAGTGCAAAAACCCTTTATCAGTTTTGTCCATAGCCTTTACAAAGTTTTTCATAAGCCCCTGTTTGATGTGTAGTGGTGAGAGCAGAACATCAGAGGGTCAACTAGAAGCTTATACTTCACATTACTCTTTCGAGGAATGAAAAGAATAAAAACATCTCTTTTGGGTCAGACTTTTGTTTAGTTGCGTTCTTTTCTGGCCTTACACTCCCACAAACACAGAAAACAGCAATATTTTGTGAATACTTCTTGAAGCCCGAGAAAAGAAATATGACGTTTAGGTCACCATATATTGTCCACTTAAACTGGTCATATATTATAGCAGTGAGTATTTTTTCCATGCTTTCATAAGTTTCCTTTTCATAATTGTCACTGGATGGAAGGATTTTGGTTTCCTTTATGCAAAAGACAGTTTTTAAGCTGAATTTTGACTAATATATAAATAGACGCTATTCTTTAGGGTCGTGAGTTATTCGAATTTCTTCCATCAGCCCGGAAATATCTGTACAGAAACACAAACCATCTTGCATCTCGTAATAAGCAGATAAAACCAAATTTCTCTTTCTGAACAGAGAAACTTGGAAAGAAGATTCCACTCTTGAAGTCTTCAACTTAAAACCTCAGCTTGTTGTTTGAAAGTCCTAGGTCTCGAATAAGATCATTTAGTTCATTTTTCTGAATTAGATTAGGCTCGTCTAACTTTTAAGGGGTGTATGTAGGATCAGGATGTGTATGTACCTCAAAGGCTTCCTCCAATGAATGTGAATCCATCTTACGTTGGCTCACGCTAAATCATTGGAACAGCAAAGGGCATGGATTTTATCTTACCTTTCAACCATTCGTTCAGGCCAACAAAGCATGAAATGCAGAATACATGTGGAGCTCATGTTTTGTCCTGATCTCCAACATGACATCCAAAATACAAGTTATATGCTTTTTTCACAATTTTTTCAAAGAACGACCCTGGGATTTTAAAATATAATTTCCACACACATAACAAACCTTATCTGCCATATTAACACATCGGCGATGCTGTCTTTGTGCCATTTAAACGCCAAAATTCCCTCTTCAACGTCCAGCACATGTTCATCCTACAATGAAAGCAACAAGAATGGCGATCTGAGGTAAGGTTACTGTTACTTGTTTTCTTCCACTTGCCAATCAGTGTTGCAGGCCACAAAAATTAAAATATCTAGTGTGCTATCAGTTGCCTGGAGCTGTTGGTATAGAAAAATCTTAATAGGAGTCAAAATGACCAATAACATAAAAACGTGAGTCCTAGCCATTTTTTAAGGTCAGATCTGAAATCAGGACCTGAAAAGTAGTTAAAGCCAGCTTCAATTGTTCATGTTATAAAAACCTGTAACCCAGTGTTATTTACATTTGCATTGTGTCTGTTAAATATTTCAATTTCCGTTACTCACTAAATACCGAACGAATATTGCTAAACATTTAAAACAGGTTTGGATGAGATCTTTAAATTAATTTCTGTCTGTTTTTTTTTTTTCATAAAAAAGCTTATTTAAGACGTTCTGTATATGAATTGCTATTGAGATAACGTGGAGCTGTACCTAATAAAGCGGTCTCTGAGTGTATAGTGGAATATCTGGTTATAATGATTTCTGGAGGAAACCTCTCTCTCTGTATCTATACGTATATTCACTGCACGACTTTGAAATTGACCCACCCAGAAATAGTGAGGGGATAGGGGTGAAATGTAGCACGCACATAGCAATATATATTGCCATACCATGATTTAATTTGCAGTCACTTACAGCAGTTAGAAGACGAGATAATGCAGCACAATATGACTGCCTCAGTAGGTGGTTGCACAGTCGTGAACAGCAATACAGGCTGCAATATGGCGAAGTATACAGTTGACGGATATGGTCCTGAGGAATTGCACTCCAAGCAGCGTTGATTTGCTCCCATAATTCGAGATTTAGCGCCAGCCAGTGAGATGATTGCACACGTCGTTCAATGTGGTACCACAGATTTTCTATTGGGGATAAATCTGGAGATTGTGCTAGCCATGGCAATAATTGAACATGTTGCAAACATTGTCTGGAAACCCTAACAGTGTGTACACGGGCGTTGTCATGCTGAAAAATGGGCTGCTGCATGCCCCCCAGAAACGGTAACAAAATGGGCTGCAGAATCGCGCTAACGTATTTTGCACTGTCAATATTCCCGTGATGCGGACAAGAGGTGACCTGCTGTCATTATGCCTGGTGACAGGTGGTGTGCCGGTCGCGAACAAAAGCTGGATCCTTAATCTCGCCAGTTTTTCACCATACACGAACCCGTCGATCGTCAGCACCCAGACAGAAATGGGATTCATCACTAAACACTGTTCCATTCGTGATCCCAGTTCGCATGACTTCGGCACCAAGCCAGACGATCGCTGCGATGGTTTGCAGTCAATGACAGTCAACGTAACGGTTGACTAGAGCGCAGGTGTGTCTCATGCAATCTTCGGTTTACCGTTCAGGTCGTTATGGAGACGTCCATGACTGCTGACACAACCCGTCGAATATCACCTGCAATGCTTTGTGGTGGGGAACGAGCATGTCGAACAATGCGCCTATCAAGCCATGCTGATGTCTGTCAGACGGCACCACTCCCTCTGCAATGCACGCTAGAACCCTCATTTCGCTACTGTTGCCAACAGCATCGTGCATCCCGATGAACATTGGCAGGGACACGACGTGTAGTCCATCCAGCTTCACATAAGCCTATAATTCCTCCTCTCTCCAAAGCATCCAAATGGCGATAAACCTGCCGACGGCGTATAACAGGCATTTTCGGCCTTCGTTGAGCGTTGAACAATTTCCAAGCGGAACCACCTAATCTCGACCGTTCGCACGACTTCTACCTGCATAAACACAATACCATCCCTGTTCCATCTTTCACCTTTTATCTGTTGAGCCACACACGCCATTGGCTCCGGATTATCATCATTTGCATATCTCAACTGCGCACACACACACACCCTTCTGTTTGTATGTTTGTACGTCATGTCCTTCTGGGTGGGACACTTTCAATGTCGAGCAGTGTATAACGGAATGGCATTCTGATAAATTACGGTAATCCATTGACTTGCTCCATCCCCAAAACCTTTTTTTTTTCGAAATAACATATTGTCTTCAAGCAGCACCTTTAAGGATTGAGAGATTCCGTTGGTTTGGCCACGTTCTCGCATACTGCAGTTTAGGGAACCTTTGCGAATACTGCGAAATATCAAAAATACTAACTAAAGACCTAGAAAATGGTGGAGACACAATATGAAACAGAACCAAGTTTGAATTGACCTGCAGTGGCCTGGAGCGGTGGTGGCTCGGTCGGTAGCGCGCCAGGCTCGTAATCTGTAGTTCCCAGATTCGAGTCCCAGCTGGGTCAGCGTTGAGATTTATCTGCTTAAAATTCCCCACCTTGCCCATGGTCAGTAGGGACACCGATGGGCTTGGAAAGGCCGACCCGTCCGTCCGTCGGATGGGACGTTAAGCCGTGGCCCCGCGTGCGCGAGAGTCATACCCTGTGCACGTTAAAGACCACGCTGGATGGCCTTGACGGGAGGCTACCCTCTGCCTCCCGACAGCTGTTCCAGTGGGTCCCCTCCCATAACCTTCTCTAAGGTAAAACAACCCAACCTGCAGTGGCCGAATGCAAGAGCTATAGCTCAGCATAAATGTATTTGAAGGACTGCATTTTACACAGTAATTTCACCTGGTAAACCTCTGTAACTCATGTCTAGTTAAGGATTATATTCGCATCTTTCTAGATTATTTTGGATTAAGATTGTCATTCAGACATATTGCTCTAATCTAATTAGCGAATAATTCTTATTTACGACTACAAAAAGCCTCATTTAATATTCCGTTGTTTTGAAAATAAGTGTTTTATTGGAAATATTTCACCAAGATAAGCTAAAGATCTTAATCAAATCTCTGAATCTTGTAATCTCTAATCCTGCCAAGAGATAATTCGTTTATTCTTTAATATAGGTATTATTGCAGTAATACAATATATAATCCAATGACCGGATCTCGTGACAGATAAGAGTTCCCCCACACCTACTGGTGGAATTTTAAAACCAAATCGAGGCAAAAAAAATAATGAATATATATAAATACATTAACCATCACGTAAACAATGTTTTGCATAATTAAAATGTGGTATTTGTCTTTTAAACGTATAGATAAAAATACATCTTCATTTCTATGAGTAATAAATATTTTTTCAGCAAATTTTATAAAGAAAAAATTTCTTGATTTCCACGAAAGAGCATTAGAGAACAACACTGGGTAAAAGTGAGATTCTACTCGAAAACATGGGAAACCATTTGTATAAAGTTTGCACATCTTGATAAAATGGAGCCTGGGGGTAGCTCAGTCCATAGCACACCAGGCTCGTAATCTTCAGTTCCCAGGTTCTATCTAGCCTGGGCCAGCGTTGAGATTTATCTCCGCCAAACTTCCACATTCTACATTCGGTCAGCAGGGGAAATCGATGGGCTTGAAAAGGCCGCCTTCGGTTGGACGTTCAGCCGTGTCGCCGTGTGCTGGAGGGCCATATTCTGTGCACGTTAACGAACACGCTGGATGGTCATGTCGGTAAGCTACCATCTGTCTACCAACAGTGTTCAGTGGGTCTCCTCCCGTAACCTTCTCTGAGCCTTAGGAGTCCTTGTGACCTGGCCATTTATTCCACTGTGTGAAAAAAGTGCCACTCAGAGGTAAAACAAACCTCGAAAAATGGACTATTTTACTGCTTTGTTCAGTAATAATACCATATGCTTTGTTTGCCCAAATGAGGTTTTTTTTTTTTAAATTATGCCTCTGATTGAAATATCCAGCTCACATTTTTAACTCATTCTTTAAAAGAAGGGTGTTTTTACTTTATCCTTCCTCCGTCCAAAGATATTCAATTTCTTCACTTTTCATAGCTAAAAGAAAAATTATTTTCATGTGGGATACGTAAAAGCACAATATCACATTCCCCATTTTACGAATCTTCCAATAATTCAAATTTCCACCGTTAAGATATTGCATAATTTTTAAATTTACAAAACGTTTTCTCCTTGAAAAATGATCTCCTTGAAAAATGAGCGTTCCGGATCCACCAGATGTGACTACAACTTCTAGTATGACAACGAATTCCTTATTTTGAATTTACATCTAAAAAAGAATACAAGTTAAATTGATGAATTTCGATATCAAAATGTTAAATTTGTTAAACCTTCTGTTGTTTCTCTAAAGCCGAACCTTTGCATTTACTGAGAAGAAGACGGAATTTCAATAGTAAACATGTTTTGCAACGTTAAGAAAAGCAAAAGCAGACAGCGTTGGTCGAAAGAGAGAACAGATTGCAGCGTTACATCATCTTTTCTCCCTCTGGATGATACATTTCTGCTGGGAAGTCCGTTCGCCTGATGTTTTCAGTCAGGGAACACAAATGTTGGCCAGTTGCCATTGAATTATCTACCACTCATAACGAGGTCGGGATCATTTCCAAGGGAACGGAATAATCATCACTCGAAAAATAAAAATTGCTCAGCAGTTCCATATTGTTGTATGGCGATAGAGAGCAAAAGTCAACCTTTTTTTTTTCACACTCTAGTATGATCAGCTCCGATTAAATGCGAAGGATCTAAACGTTTTCGACACTGAACTACACGGAGAAATTTAAGCTTAAAAAATAGTGGAGAGTGATCACAGAGAATTTTCGGGTTTGACAGTTAAGACCAAAATCGTGCCCAGAGCATCGCCAAGTGTTCAATAAATAATTTTGCTGAAAAAGGGAATGGGTTGGGTTGTTTTACCTCTGAGCGGCACTTTTTTGCACACCATGGGCTAAATGGCCAGGTCACATGGACCCCGAAGGCTCAGAGAAGGTTGGGGGAGGGGACCCACTGGAACAGCTGTTGGGAGACAGATGGTAGCCTCCCGTCAAGGCCATCCAGCGTGTTCTTTAACGTGCACAGGGCATGGCTCTCCCGCACACGGGGCCCACGGCTTAACGTCCCATCCGACGGCCTTTCCAAACCCATCGGTGTCCCCTACTGACCGTGGGTAGGGCGGGGAATTTGGCGGAGATAAATCTCAACGCTGACGCAGCTGGGACTCGAACTTGGGAACTAGAGATTACGAGCCTGGCGCGCTACCGACTGAGCCATCCCGCCTCTGACTTCTTCGTTTAGTTTTCTTTGTTTAGTTTCTAAGGACCGATGGTGAAACGTGCATAGTCGAAATTCAATGAACGTGCACACTTCACATCTCGAGTTTGTGGTGTCAGCAGGGCTAGACTTACGCATAAGCTAACTAAGCACCAGCTTAGGGCCTCACGATATGAGGGGCCTCAAAGAAATGAAATTCAATTTTTATTGCATTGCGAAAAAAATTTTAATATTTAATCTATTGTGCAAACATTATTTATCTTTGCTTACCAATGCTAGAATAATGTTTTCACCACATCAATTTCCTGTTTGTTTTCCACTGTTCCCCTCAATCAGAATAATATATATATTTCGCCTTTCCAAATTTTTAGGCCTCTCAAATATGAATTAATTAGGGCGTCTTACATATGCCTTCGTTAGGGCATCAGAAGGTCAAAGTCCGGCGCTGGGTGTCAGGTAGATTACCATCATTTCATGTTGAAAAGTAACACCATATTCGGTTGAAAGGTTACACAAAAAAAGCTGAATCAAACAGCAGAAACAAATGCAAAGTAACACCACATTGTGGTGAAAAGAAAGTCATGAAAAGTAAAACATAGCAATGTAAAAAGGATTAAAATTACACTTTATCCTATTTAGAACGAGAATCAGATATGAAGTAACACAGGGTGAAAGGTTACACCTAAAAGCGAAAATGATACATGACGTATTAGAATGTTTTTAACATCTCTTAAAAAGATGCATCATCTAGAGATATTAAAAGAAACTTCTGTGCACTTTCAACATCTACTAAAAGTATTCAACATCTAAAGATGTTGAAAGGAATATCTGTTCACTTTCAACATCTCTTAAAAGTATTCAGCATCTAAAGATGTTGAAAGGAATATCTGTTCACTTTCAACATCTCTTAAAAGTATTTAGCATCTAAAGATGTTGAAAGGAATATCTGTTCACTTTCAACATCTCTTAAAAGTATTCAGCATCTAAAGATGTTGAAAGGAATATCTGTTCACTTTCAACATCTCTTAAAAGTATTCAGCATCTAAAGATGTTGAAAGGAATATCTGTTCACTTTCAACATCTCTTAAAAGTATTCAGCATCTAGAGACATTGAAAGGAATTTCTTTGCACTTTCGGAGATACTGAATATGGAAAGAAACAGCTATATGAAAAAAAAAATGGAAAAGAAAAAATAAGCAAATGTATCACTGAAGAAAATAAAACATGCTTTTTTTCAAAGTCAATTCTTTTACATCGTTTTTTGTTATAAGAAATTTTTAACTCCTTTATAGCGTTACATTAACATTGTAGTGAAATATTTTTAGTACAAATATAATGAAATGTATGTTAGCATTTGTATTTTATATGGATGCAGCAGTTTCGTCCAATGGTTCGCCCCCCCCCCCCCCCACCTTCCCAGAGAATCTAGGGAAAGAAATAATGTACAAAATTTAGTTTTAAGAACAGAATTTTCAGTTAATTTGTTTTTAACGTTTATTATTCTGTCAAATGCAATAATCCGCTTATTATTTTATTCCGTATGTGTAATTGTAAACTTTACAGTGAATAAGAATTTTTTTTTATCTGCATCTAATTTTTCCACCACCTCTTTTAGCCTTGCGGTCTTTAGACCGTAGTCACTGTAGAATGTTTTGTCACTGTAACTCGTAATTTACAGGCAACTGGGTTGGGTTGGGTTGTGCTCTGAGCGGCACTTTTTTGCACACCATGGTCTAAATGGCCAGGTCACATGGACCCCGAAGGCTCATAGAAGGTTGGGGGAGGGGACCCACTGGAAAGCTGTTGGGAGACAGATGGTAGCCTCCCATCAAGGCCATCCAGCGTGTTCTTTAACGTGCACAGGGTATGGCTCTCCCGCACACGGGGCCACGGCTGAACGTCCCATCCGACGGACGGCGGCCTTTCCAAGCCCATCGGTGTCCCCTACTGACCGTGGGCAGGGGGGGGGAATTTTGGGGGAGATAAATCTCAACGCTGACCCAGCTGGGACTCGAACCTGGGAACTACAGATTACGAGCCTGGCGGTATAAATATCATAAATAAATCCATTGAATCATATATAAAGCGAATTACATTTGAATAAAAGGGAAAGAAATACTGAGCATTTCGCCGAAGGATGCTTCGTAAAGCTCTAAAAAACTGAGATGTACGCTCTCGTGATCACTTTTAATCTATTAAAATGATACAAAAAATTGATATGTAAGGCTTCACATTAAAGTTTAAAAGGAATCGCTATTAAAAATGAAAGACTAACGCATCATAAACGAGTTATGGTTTTACGAATATTTGGGGTCAACAATCCTTGCCAAACTAACGAACCTTTTACTAAATTGCAAAATGATATCTACTTGTCTAAAAAACTGTAAAATAAAATTTAAATGTATAAGATATTTGCAATAGGTTCTTGATTATACACAGAAATTATTTCGCATATTATTATAGTCAATTTATAACTGTAATATCTCAGGTCTGGAACTAGAAAAGGGGAAAGGAGATGCAAAGAGCGACAATCTTCCGAAAATGTCAAAAAAGGTGCTTAAAAAATGGAATATAAAGATATTAAACATAATATGCATATTTTGCAAGAAATATTTTTAAAGAACACTGAAATGTAAAGGGTAACTGTTTATTTATTTATTTTTATCCACCTAACTACCATGGTGAAGTTAAGGCCAAGTCCTTCTACACCAGCATTCAATGCATCGAAACGGCGTTCCTGATAGATATTTTCACTGGCCCCACCCCAAACTTTCTTTCTGGATCCAAGCCAAGTCTAGAAGGAAAGCTTCTATCTATCCTCTAATTGCTATCCATCCGTCACCCATATCTCAGCCTTTGTAATCTATCCATACATTTAAATTCAATGAACAGTCGAAATCTAGTAGTTTTATGACATAATCATCCAATATATTACAATTATATAAGCTTATTTCATAGCTTTAAAATTCATTAACGAAGTTCACATAAACGTTAGACTCTCAAATAATCTGGTACTAACGAACTTTTGGGTTGTTTTACCTCTGAGCGGCACTTTTTTGCACACCATGGGCTAAATAGCCAGGTCACATGGACCCCGAAGGCTCAGAGAAAGTTGGGAGAGGGGACCCACTGGAACAGCTGTTGGGAGACAGATGGTAGCCTCCTGTCAAGGCCATCCAGTGTGTTCTTTAACGTGCACAGGGTATGTCTCTCCCACACACGGGGACACGGCTTAACGTCCCATCCGACGGACGGCGGACTTTCCAAGCCCATCGGTGTCCCCTACTGACCGTGGGCAGGGCGGGGAATTTTGCGGAGATAAATCTCAACGCTGACCCAGCTGGGACTCGAACCTGGAAACTACAGATTACGAGCCTGGCGCGCTACCGACTGAGCCACCCCCGCCCCACTAACGAACTGCATTATAGTCAGAAGCGCATTAAAAGTTCGTACCCTCCAAGCAAAAAGCAGGTAAGGAGGGTAATTTATCACCCTCTTTGCCTCTCCATGGTTTAATTATTGATTATCAATTGTGAGCATAATGTACTTAATGAAGAAATTTTAAAGCACAACTTTTTTGCCACTTTTAGGAAAATGTCGGCCTAGTTGTAAGCGTAGCCTTACCACAAAAAATATTACATTTATATAATCTTATTATATATCCTTCCAATTCATTCAATAAGCTCACTATAAACGTTAGACTTTCAAATAATCTTATACTAGCGAACTGTATTATTTAATTAGAAGCTGTTTATAAGTTGGTACTCATCCCAAGCAAAAATATACCTTTTTTTCTACTTGAGGTGAATACCAACTTGGGGAGAGCGATTTACCACCCCCTTTACATCTCTATGGTTTGATTATTGATTATCAATTGTTCTTTTGAGCATAATGAATTTAATGAAGAAATTTTCAGCACATTGTTTTGCCACTTCTAGAAACATGGCATGCATATATAAAGCAAATTATATTCGAAATAAAACGGAAAAGATACTGAGCATTCCGTAAAAGGATGTTTCATAAAGTTCTAAAAAATTGAGATGTACGCTCTCGGAATCACTTTTAATCCATTAAAATGATGTAAAAAATTGAAATGCAAGGCTTCATTTAAAGTTTAAGAGGACCCGCTATGAAAAACGAAAGACTAACGCATCATAAACGAGTTATGGTTTACGAATATCTTAAAAACACAGGGTGAAAGGTAAAAAAATTAACCCCAATTTCTGAAAAGAGACTTCAAATAAGCACAAAATTAATCTAAGAAGTAAATTAAGAAATTGAAAACATTACTTCAGGCAATTTGCTCCTAGACGTACAAGACAGACATCGTCACTGCTTGAATGAAACATGAGAACTATCCCCTTTCTTTCTCTTAACATGTGTCCAGGGTGGGTTGACTGTTAAACGGATTTGCAAACATACACAATGGAAATATTTCTTGGAGGCAAGAAGAGAAATCGAAGGCTGGTGAGAAGGCCAAAGCCGAACGTTTTGGATATTTTCAAGGTTAACACTTTCCTCCAATTCTCCACCCTACACCTAAATTATCCCACTTACATTTCTGATATTTGATATCTTAACTTGTACGAGTGCCAAGCCAATAGCTCATTACCTCTTAATCTCATAAAATTAGTGTCTGATGGGCGAATGACAAAATGCAAGAGATGAACCCAAGAGGGGCCACAATGGCGGCTACAATAACAAGTGCTCATGAATCACTACTAGAAGACAAAAGCGCTGTCCTCAGAGACCATCAACTTTGGTGTCTTATACTCGTTCATGGCCAGTGGATTGTAGTTGATCAGTGATACTATGATCTCATATGGATGATATATGAGTATAGATGTGGTCAGGGTTCAGATCTCTGTGAATATGTTTGTTTTTGACAAAACTTTGTCAAAACCAACATCATGGAGCGCTGAACTGACAACCTTATTATGAAAGTTTTGGAGCTTTCTGATGTTGGTATCTGAGGTATTACCCCACGCAGTCGAGGCATACGTAAGAACAGGTAGTAGAACGGTCACATATAGAAAGTGTCTTTTCTTCGGAGGCAGCTTGGAGCTCCATCTGATCAGTTGGAGCTCATAACTCATTCATAACCCATCAGTTGGAGCTCATAACTCATCAGTTGGAGCTCATAAGCTTACATTTCATAACATTAACTTTGAATAGCACTTTCCTGACATGAGCATCCCATTTTAATCTACAATGAAATTGCATAAGTAGATTTCCATTGACTTTCGATTCCAAATATTTTGGAAAGTCGGGATCTTTGATTCTCTTCCGAGAGAAGAGTACCGATTGACTCTTCTCAGGATTGATCTTAATCCTCCATTTGGAGAACCATCCCTCCACCTTGTTCATCCCTAGTTTTAGTCTCTTGATGCCCAGAATGGGGTTGAGGGATGGAGAAAGTAGGGAGATAGCATCAGCATATACTTCAGTCGTCATGGGATGAAGCTCAGGAAGATTATACATTTACAGACTGAATAAAGTGGGCCCAAAAGGAGCCTTGTGGGACACCTGTCTCAATATTTCTGATCGTAAAGAAACTATCACTGATCTGGACGCTGAAAGTTTTTTCGTTAAGGTAGTATTAGGTTATGGTGGTGAAACTCGTTGGGAATTTGTCTTGGATCATTTTAAAAACGAGGCCGTCGATCCAGACCTTGTCGAAGGCTTTAGTGACGTTGAGATGCCACGGTCTTGTTTACGTTAAGATAATCTGCCACCTTTTCTACTATTCTGATATTTGGTGGACGGTAGAATGCTTCCGTCTAAAGCCAAATTTCCTCTTCTGGAATCAAATTGTTAATCTCTCACGTACGTAGTTCCTTCTCCAAGTGGTTAAGTGGATCACAGGGAATTATAATATATATGGGATTTCGCCCAATTGTAATTGCCCTGTTTTCCTTCTTGTATCATTTTTCCCCGCTACAGCTCTTATCTGGCTATCACAAATCCCTTTCTCTGAGCGCCAATTATTGAGAAGATGGCTAGCCCAGCTGTTGTCTGCTTCACACAAGTTTGTAAGTAATTATTTTAAAATAAAAATCTGAAATGCATCAACACAAAAACAGAAGAAATTTTTCTTTCCGTTATTTGTTACGTTATACATATTTTGAAATGACTTTAACGTTATTCAAAAATCATCTTGATACACTGAGTAATGTCTTTCGGACACTGGGTAATGTTTTCCAACATTGGCCATAAGGCAACACAGAATGACACTTCCTGCATTCCTCAGACCATGGAGACAAGAAGGACAAAGAGACAGGAAGTTCCAATACCTCTAGCTACATGCCTTGGAAAGATCAAGCAACACATTACGCCTATGAAGAGCATTGGCACTCAACAGTAGATACATACAAGTAGACAGGAATGCTAGAAATATAATAGGAAACGATAATATAACTCAAAATTAAACTGAGAAACTAAAATATAAAGAAGAAAAAGAAGAAAAAAGAGGAAATCCTACAAGAAAATTATTGTAAACCCATAGGGGACTCAGTATTGGTAATTTATTTATAAAATAAATACTTCAATCACTGATTTCTTATAAAAACTCAGAAGAATAAACATTATTAAGGGAAAAGCTAAAGTATATAAATCTTCCTAGATTTCCCTAGATAAATGCAAAACGCCAATAAACATTCCAGATATAATTTCTCCAAAAGACGAAAACAGAAAGACTGAGTCCTCTCCCATCAACCTTCTCATAACGATAAAAATACAGAAACAAAAATTATTTTCGAGAAGCTGTAAACAAAATAAACATTTTCTTTCAAAAACTCTAAACCATACTCCAACGCTAGACGACAGAAGACAGAAGATTTTAGAAATAAAGAACATTTAAATCACAAGCGCCTCTAAAAGCGCCTCTAACATGAGCCTAAATGATATATATAAAAATATAATGAGATAACTCTAAAAGCGCCTCTAACAAGCGCCTCTAAAATGAGCAGTGCTAAAGACTCCTTCTTCCTTTATTTCCTCTTCCTCTTTCCTTCTTTTGACAACTGTGCCCTTGAAGTTTTTTTTCTTCTTTTTTTTCATGTTGACCCTGTCGAGCTGAGAAATTTTCTTTCCCAACTTCGAACAGGAATAGTGGGCTACGCAGGACTAAACTTTCCTTCATTATGCTGATTCAACATTATCCTAGAAATGTTGAAATAGATTTCGGCTCACTTTCAACATCTCAAACAGATATATCTGGAGATGTCGAAAGGCACTTCTGAGAGTCACATCCCTTGAAGAGAAGCAGCATAAAGATATGTTGAAAGGGACACTGGGTATTTTCAACATCTCTTAAAGAGATGTTGAAGGGAACGTCTGTGTACTTTCAATATTTCTTAAAAGAGATATAACATCTGAAGAACTGAAAGGAATTTCTGAATGAAATTCTGTACTGAAAGGAATTTCTGACTGAAATTCTGTACTGAAAGGAATTTCTGACTGAAATTCTGTACTGAAAGGAATTACTGACTGAAATTCTGTACTGAAAGGAATTTCTGTACATTTTCAACATATCTTAAAGCGATGCAGCATTTAGAGATATTGAAAGGGACTTTGGGAATTTCATACACTTCTTGAAGAGAAGTTACATATAGAGATGTTGAAGGGGACTTTTGGACACTCTCAAAATCTATTGAAAGAAATGTAACATCTAGAGATGTTTAAAAGGATTTTTGTGCAGTTTTGAAGCGCTGAGGAGAATACTAAACGTTCAGTTTCAAAAGGAGCAAAATGGTGAGTGTTCCTTCCTCACCCACTAGAGGTAGGGGCAATTCGCTCTGTTAATTTAAACCCCAAGACCCTTAACATTCTACCATCTAAATATCACAAATATAACATATAAAAGATTATATACAAAATAAGTATTAAATAATTTTTAGAGCCCTTTAAAGGTGGAAATTCAAACAAGTAGAAGAATAAAAAAAATGCGAAAAAGTTAATATTTGATTAAAAAATAGACGAAAAATAGATTAAAAAATAACGGAAAAGTTAATATTGATATTGATTGACCTATCCAAACAAAAAGTACTATTTTTAACTTATATTTTAAACTGAAAAAACAATTGGACGTCTATTGGCGAATAGGTGACAAAACTTTTTAAACTTTTTTCACCTATTCGCCAATAGACGTCCAATTGTTTTTATCTATTTAGCTCATTGTGCGTTGAAAAAGGGCCACTCAGAAGTAAAACAACTCAAAAACATCTGGAGTAATATTTTTTTTCAATGTCTATCCAATTGTTTTTAAAAAAACAACAGATAATTTTTCCTCCTCGAAAACGAGCTAAATAAGAGAAAACAGTGCAATACAACGTCAATTTCTCTTCTGTTCATGATTTGAATTTAATGCTAAACATTTATCTCCTTCCTAATGTAAAAAACTATTTTACGTGAATTACTTAATCATTTTTCAATATTTAATTAATAATTTGATAAGTCGTCATTTGCTTGATTCTTCTGCATCAAGCCAAAAAACCAGGAATCTAATGAAAGTTCATTTTGTGACAATATTTATTCTTTCAGTATACTGACAAGTTTCAAAACGTTTCTGCGATAATCCGACGCAGTTTGTAGTTCATCAGACTTTGAAATAAAGCATGAGATTGATAATCTAAAGTTTAATTGAATTATCTTATTTCAAATGTAGTTCATTTTAATTAAAGTGATAATATGTGTAGTTCTATTACGTATTGTCAGTGTCTTTCATAAGACTAATTTCACGGATCTTAAGCTGATTCGTGATTTCAGGTAATTTATATGGAGATTACGGACTTGTAAGCTAATTCCCAAGCAAAGTTAGGTGTTAAAAATGTTAATTTGCGGAATGAGAAACCCATTCAACCATTAACATCATCCAGAGCCTTGCTTTTTTAAACATTAATGGAAACTTTAGAGATCTACCTCGTGTACTAATAAAGACAAAAGAAATCACAAACCAAAGAGAAAAAATCAGCAAAAAATGATAAAAAAAAGTATCACATCGAAACAAAGCCAACGACAAAAGAAAAACCTTTATATCTTAAATAATGAAATTTTTTAGTACTTCTCGGAAAATAATGCATTCTTTTTTAAATGGAAAGCAACACTGATGTTCTTGAGTGGGCTTCTGAATTAATAGTCTAGCGGTTTGTGCTAAATGTTATCAAAGAAATTTAATTACAATTTCTTTCCAGTCAAAAAGCATTTTTATAGAAAGCAATTCAAAGATTCAAATCGTTTAAGGAGAAAGAGAAGAAAATGTAAAACACACACAAAAAAAATGAAATGTAAAAATTTCTGAAACGGTTCCAGAATAACAATGCTAAAAAACAAGCTTCAAATAATGTGGTTATTTCCATAGAAAACGGTGCGAAGACAGTTTTGTGTGTTTTTGTTTGCTTCTTCCATTTTCATTGTTTTCTTCTTCTCTTTCTTCTTTCTCTTCCACTCACTCATTCTTTTATTTATTTATTTATGTATTTCCTTCATTCTTCCTTTTTTTTAACTTCTTCTCTATGCCGCAGTTGCAACATAGATGAAAATTTGGGACTCCGGACAACTCAAACAGAATGAAATTTATTCTGTCTAATGCCTCAAGCAAGAATTATGGGATCCTTGCCCATGAATTGAATGTGTAACCAAATTCGAGAATGGAGGAAAGAAAAGTCATACATATGTATGAGAGAACAAGAAATCAAATGTCTGGAGAAGAATAGAAGACCAGATGCGCACAAAAAATTAATTTTTTTCTTAGTATGACTTAGGATTTGTTTAAATAATAAAGGCTAATTAAATGATATTAGCAAAATCAAAATTCAGACGAGAAATTTGAATTTAATAATGCTATTTTAATGACTCATAAAAAGTAATATCTAGAAGCTCTTTTCAAAAAAAGATAAAAAGTCATGCGTGCAGAAATTTCGTAATTCAAGTGATGATTATGCTATTATCATCATGTTCACCCGTGACTTTTAAGTATCAGCAAAAATGCGATTACCGTTCGAGCGTTATAAAAATCATCGCTTTCGAATCATCATCATCATAATCGCCATCGAAATAATGACGATAATAATGATTACGAATTTGGGAACATCATATTTCTCCAGATGTTTTTGAGTTGTTTTACTTCTGAGTGGCCCTTTTTCAACGCACAATGAGCTAAATAGATAAATCACAAGGACCCCCAAGGCTCAGAGTTGAATCTGGGAAAGGTACACACTGGACAGCTGTTACGAAATGGATGGCTGCCTCTGATCACACCCCCACAGCTTAACATCCCATCCGATGGACCGCTGCTTTTCCAGGCCCATCGGTCACCGAGAGCAGGGTGGCTGTTGAATTACGAAATTTCTGCACGCATGACTTTTTATCTTTTGGTGAGAAATGTCAACGCTGATACATTTGAAAACTGAAGATTACGAGTCTGGTTCACTACCGACTGAGCCACCCTCGCAATAGAGGAGGAAATGCACGAAAGAAATATCGGGAAGGGAACGAAAAATTGCAAACAAATATGGCATAACAAAATCGTGAAACATTAGAATCAAAGGATGCAGTATATCCCTGACATGTGCAATTTTGTTGGCTGGATTTTAAAAATAACTGTATTCTTATATACATCCTAAAATGTAAACCAAAACAGTAAAAATGTCATTGATAAATCCAATTGCTGAATTCGTTTTAACTTCTAAGGAAGATATGGGGAGGGAGTCTGGGAACAGAAGAAAACACGCCAAGAGGGAAATCTTTCGTTCACAAATTTGAGTAGCACCTGTGCCAGCGTTAAGATCATCTCCGCAAAACTCCCAGCACAGCTCACGATGGAGTTGGAAACCGTTGGAGGTGGAAAGACCGCCCTCTGTCGGGTTGGACGTTAGCCGTGTTCCAGTGTGCTGAAGAGACATATATCCTGTGAACGTTAAGGAACACTTTGGATGGCCTTGATGGGAGGCTACCGTCTGTCTCCTAACAGCTGTCCAGTGGGTCTACTTCCCCAAACTTCTCTGAACATTTGGTGTCATTGTGACCTGGCCATTTATCACATTGTGATAACAGGAAACTTGATGCTTTTGATTCTAAATGCTTACGTAGCATCTTGGGTGTTAGGTGGTTTAATTTTGTAACTAATGACGAGGTTAGGCAAAGGAGTTTGCAACCTCCTTTAAGAAGCATATTGTGCAGAGAGAGACTCCGCTGGTTTGGCCATGTTGCCCGTATGGATAATTATAGATTGGCGAATAGGGTTATGAACAGTGTGCCTAGAGGCCTCAGAAAGAGGGGGAGACCTAGGATGCGGTGGACAGACAATGTCAAACAGGACCTTGTTAGAATTGTGTGCAGTGGCCGGATGCAGCAGATGTAGCTCAGGAAAGACTTGTTTGGAGAATTAAACTGCACGATATGGTTGGACCTACGTAGCCCATGGCTGCTTGAAGAGGAGCATGATGATGATGTGCAAAAAAAAGTGCTGTTCAGAGATAAAACAACCCAACCCCTAAGGAAGATATAGTGCCGACACGTTTTTTTCAATTGTTAAAAGAAACTAATTTTGTCGACCTATCGCCCTACGAAGTTAATATGAATTCAGTTAATTTCATCACTCGCAAGTTTATTTTTACTTTTTAGAGCCCATATAAGAAAGGTCTGTAAATGGTGGTCTGTAAATGGTAGCTAGGTAGTCACTGGAAGGAGAGCTATGCACCAATCCCCTGTGATGATGCATAGAACCGGCCAGGCCTAGCACCTAATGTCCGACCCCGCCTTCTCGTGGTGCGGACCGTTAGTAACTTTCAAAAGAGATACTCTCTTGTGGAAGTGAACGGAAGGGGAGGGCTGCCAGATTAGTGTGGCCTACTGATCTGGACAACTATGGCTACTTTTCTTTTTTTTCTACCCTGCTGAGGAATGGTCAACCACACAGGGTCCTGGTGCTGACCATATAAACCTACTGGACTGGACAGATATATGGCTCTGAGCTTGATTATGGATCCTGATTTTGCTGCTGGAGGGAAAATCTTCCGCTGTGGAGGGAAAATCTTCTTCTGGGAGGGAAAATCTGGGAGGGAAAATCTTCCGCTGTGTTTTCTGCGGAGGGAAAATCTTCTGTGGAGGGAAAATCTTCCGCTGTGTTTTCTGTTTGTTTGTGGGTTGACAGCCCCAAGTGAATAGATTCACAGGATATGTTTATCAGCTGGTGGATAATCCTGAGCAGGGGTCATCGCAGGCACCTGAACTCTTTGCTTCTATTGGCATCGTCAAATTCTACATTGGAGGAAGTCTTCCAGTGTAGATGGCTTCAGCCTTTAGTAGTGGGGGAACGGGTCTTTGCCCCATGTCTGCGATTAGGGGGCTGTTTGATATTGTCGGCATTCCCTCTCTCAACAAACATAGTTTCTTTAAACATCCCACTAACCATTTTCTCTCCATAGGTAGTTGGAAAGTGAGGACTCTGCACAGAGCTTTTTCTCTTGATGTCCTCACACAAGAATTCCAACGTTATAATTTAAATATTCTCGGCTTGCAAGAGACCAGATGGACAGATAAAGGTCAGATTCTTAAAAATAATCTTAAATTTCTCTTTTCAGGGAGGGACGACAATAAGCATCACCAAGGCGTGGGTCTGCTTCTCAGCAGACACGCTAGCGATGCTCTTCTAGGATATGAGTGCATTAATGAAAGGTTTCTTACAGCAAAATTTCAAGCAAGCGTTAAAGACTTGAATGTTATCTGCTGTTATGCCCCCACTGAGGATGCCGATGAGGATGAGAAGGATAGGTTTTATGAACAACTTCAGGATATTTTGAATTCTGTCAAGAAAGGAGATATTACCCTTGTTCTTGGTGACTTCAATGCCAAAGTTGGTACTGACTTTGCCCTTTGGGGAGGAGTAATAGGCCCTTTTGGTATTGGTAGCTGCAATGGCAATGGGCAACGTCTCCTACAGGTAAGTAAACTCAATGGATTCAGAATAACTAACATTTATTACAAACACCGCGACATACATAAGTACAAATGGATTTCATCTGATGGGCTGCATAAGAATATGATTGATTACATATTAATTAACAGCAAATGGGCTAGTTCTGTTAGGAATACTAGGGCATATAGGGGAGCTGAAATTGGATCTGACCATTACCTTGTTAAAAGTGTGTTGCAACTTAAACTTAAAAAGTGTTGTGCTAGGGTTAAAAATTTACTTTTAATACTGAAGCTCTGAAAGATCCAGTTATAGCCAAAGCTTACCATGATAGGTTACTTAGTCATTATGACAGTCATGGGTTGCTTACTACTGAAGTTGAGGAAGAATGGGATCATTTTAAACAGGCTTTTTTGCACACTAACAGTTCTCTTTTAGGAAAAAAGGAGCAGAAGAGGCAAAATTATCTGAGTGATAAGGCACTTGAGCTTATTTCGGAAAGAAAGAAATGCAGGAATGTCCTTAATCAATACCCTACTAGTACTAATAGAAAGCATTGCAGAGAACTTAATAAACGTGTAGAAGATCAGTTAGCTGCTGATAAGAATCTTTGGCTTGATGGTTTGGCTGACAAAGCCGAGGAAGCAGTTAGACAGCACAACAGCAGAGAGCTGTACCAGATAATTAATGTTTTGTGTGGTAGAAAACGGACAGGTATACAAGAATTGAAGGATAAACAAGGTAAGGTTATAGAAGGGGAGGATTCTGTCATGGCTAGGTGGGCTGAGCATTTCAGTGATGTTCTAAACAATGTAGTTAGTTCTACTCCCATTGTTTGCAATGATGATAGATGCATTGGTGGCTTTAATGTTGGACCTATAACACAATCTGAAGTTATTTTGGCTGTTTCTAAACTTAAACTTCATAAATCCCCAGGGGTAGATGAAATTACTACGGAAATGCTTAGAGCTGGGAATGTTTCGGTTACCACTTGGATGACTAAAATTCTGAATATCTTTTATGATAAAGGCATGGTTCCTAAGGATTTTACCAGAGCTATTGTTATCCCTATTTTCAAAAAAGGTGATCGCAGTTCTTGTGATAACTATAGGGGTATCAGCCTACTCTCTGTTGCAGGTAAAGTTTTTTCCATGATTGTGCTTAATAGAATTAAGAATCTGGTTGACAGTCAATTGCGTGATGAGCAATGTGGATTCAGAAGTGGTAGGGGATGTGTGGATCAGATATTTTCACTTAGGCAGATTCTTGAGAAATATTTAGAGTTTCAGAAACCTTTGGTTGCTAGCTTTGTTGATTTCAAAAAGGCTTTCGACTCTGTTGATCGTCATAATTTGTGGTTGATTGTGAGATCATATGGTATACCAGACAAGTTAGTTAACATAATGAAAGCTCTCTATAATAACACTGAGTTGTGTGTGAGAGTTTATAAGGCTTGTAGCAATTGGTTTAGCATTACTTCTGGTGTTCGACAAGGGTGCATTTTGTCTCCTTTTCTCTTTAGCTTGATTATTGATTATGTTATGCGAAATTCACTTCAAGGGAAAGATTTTGGTCTTACATGGACTGGAGATACGAAAATTTCTGATTTACATTATGCTGATGATTTAGCCCTTTTGGCAAATGATGTTGATGAGATGAACTCTTTCATTCGAGCTGTTGATGAAACTGGTAGTAGAGTAGGTTTGATTATAAACAGAGAGAAAACTAAAGTGATGAAAATTGGTCAGGCAGGCTGTGATTCAGTTAATCTGAATGGTTGCAGTCTTGAGCAGGTGTCACAGTTTAATTATCTTGGGAGCTGTGTAACAGATAATGGTGATGTGAGGCATGAGATTAACAGACGAATAGGGATTGCTGCTGCGACTTTTAAGAATCTATGGAGAGTGTGGAGAAATAGGCGTACACACCTAAAGACTAAAATTAGACTGTATAATAGTTTGGTTCTTTCTAGGATTAGTTATGGTAGTGATACTTGGACACTTTGTAAACAAGATAACAGGAAATTATATACTTTTGATTCCAGATGCTTACGCAGTATCTTGGGCATTAGGTGGTTCAACTTTGTAACTAATGATGAGATTAGGCAAAGGAGTTTGCAACCTCCTTTAAGCAGCATATTGTGCAGAGAGAGACTCCGTTGGTTTGGCCATGTTGCCCGTATGAATAATTATAGATTGGCGAATAGGGTTATGAACAGTGTGCCTAAAGGCCTCAGAAATAAGGGGAGACCTAGGATGCGGTGGACAGACAATGTCAAACAGGACCTTGCTAGAATTGGTGTGCAGTGGCCAGATGCAGTAGATGTAGCTCAGGATAGACTTGCTTGGAGAACTAAATTGCACGGTCTGGTTGGACCTCCGTAGCTCATGGCTGCTTGAGGATGATGATGATGATGATGATATAAGAAAATGAATATTTTTAATTTATATACTGATTTTTTTTTTTGGCTTTCTAATGAGAACTTTGAATGACACTTCGCTACTAAATACATTTTTGTCTCTGTTCGTTAGTCACTAAAAGAATATTTTTCCCGCTTTGCAACAGTGAATTTTTATACTCCTTAAGTTACATTGCTTTCTGAACATTTCTTTTTTCCTTGTGATTCATTACGATCGATACCTGTCAAATTTCCCCCCTTCCATTTTTGTGAGGAGGGTGGCATGAGAAAAGAGGGTGAATAATTTAACCCTAGGAGCAGAGGTCTCAAACACTCGGTCTTCCATACCATTCTGTGCGGTCCGCGATGTTATTCTATTCGGCCCTCGATGTCATTCTGTGCGACTCTCGATGTCATTCTATGTGTTCATGATATCATTTTGTGGAGCTCACAATGCTATTCTCTGATGCTCGCGATGTCATTCTGCGTAACCGACGATGTTATGGCCCTCAACGTTAGTGTAGCCTCGATGTTATTCTGGCGGCCCTCAATGTTATTCTGTGCGACCCTCGATATCATTCTGTCCGATCTCGCTGTTATTGTGTAGCCCTCGATGTCGTTTTGTGCGATTCTCGATGTCATTCTGTGCAGCTAATGATATCTTTCTATGGATCCATGATGTATTCTGTGCGGATTTTGATGTCATTCTGTGCAGCCCACGATGCCATTCTATTCAATCCTCGATGTTATTTTTTTCGACCTCGATGTTATTTTTTTCGACCTCGATGTCATTTTTGCGACCTCGGTGTGCGGCCCTCAGTGTCATTCTGTGCTGCCCACGATGTCATTCTAGGGCCCCGCAAAGTCATTTTGCACATCCCATAAGCAGTACATTCTATCATAATCATGATCGTGAACTGTCACCATTTCTGTAGCTTGTCCCGACTGCAATGGTTTCACTCTGCCATAGAGAATATGGTCGCGTTCAGTATATGAAGCCACTAAAGGAAATTTAGTATAAAAGAAGGTAACATTTAAATAATGATAAAACAAATATTAATTATTATTATTTCTTTACTGTTGCATAAAACAAAATCCAATCAGCTATATTTTGAGAAGTAACTGAATTGGATCCCTGTATGATTTGCGTTTTAACCGCTTCTTTAGAGTGTCAGGATCGATTTGATCGACGATAATAAAATTTGTGTAAATTTCCAGGATTGATTCCTTGTATTTCCTATGTAATTTCTTTTAAAATCAAGAGATGATGCATGAATGGATATACGAGAAATGAAACTAATTATTAACATCCCCAATAACAATTACGAAGGCCCTATACAGATGGCACGTAACTTGCACTCAAACGCTTAAAGTAACCAATGACATTCCCCAAGGTTTTCTGCACGTCTTAGGGGAGGGAACGGTTCAGTCGATAACGCGCCAGGCTAGTAATTTTATAAGTTCACAGGTTCGAGTTCCAGCTGGGTCAGTGTTGAGATTTATCTGCGTAAAATTCTTCGTCCATTCCTCGATCAGTAGGGGACACCAATGGGCATGGAAAGGGTGCCATCCGTCACATGGAATGTAAAGCTATGGTCCCTGTGCAGAAAAGTCATACTCTGTGCACATTAAAGAACACGTTGATAACATTCTTGATAGGAGGCTACTATTTGTCTCCTAAAAGCTGTCTAATGGGTTCCCTCTTTCAACCTCCTCTGAGCCTTCGGGGTCTTTGTCACCTGGTCATTTAGTTCATTGTATGCCTAAGAGTGCCGCTCAAATGTAATACAACCTCTGCACATCTAAGATTTCATTTTCCCTCGGTCGCTCATTTTTTGTGAGAAGAAGAGCAACACTGGAAATGATGAATAATTTGAGATAGGCCAGACAATTCCCATGTCACAAGCTTTCGTTTCTTTCAAATTCTTACTTAAGTCATCATATATATATATATAACTCGCATAATATAGTGGTTGCGATCGATATTATCATCATCATTAGTATATTATAATAATATGGTTACCAACAGCATATATTTGCAATACTCTTATTAATCCAAGAGCATCTAAGCTCATGTAGGTTAGCATACAAATTATTTAAGTACGTAATTTTGGCAACATTGACACTCAACTTTACAAAAAGGAGAAAAAAATATACAAAAAACAACAAAGAATTTATAAAAACCAATGAACGATTATTTTACTTTAACACTGAATACTGGCTGTCAGCATTAGTAAAGCTCATTAGATAATTAGCAGTGAGAAATTTGAAATGCATAAAATTTGATTCATTTCGAATTATAATGGTAAAGAATGAAAACTTTTAGGGGCCAAATAATCAAAATATCCGTGCATAATTTCTTTCTTTGTAAGTGGAAACAAACTTTTTTTCCATCATCTGGCATAGAATAATTTGCATAATGAAGCACTGCATTGTTGTTTTTAAAGAAGAAATTTAATGTTCTATAAACAAATAAGTGTCTTAGTGGAAATACATCTAAAATCGTATACTTGTAACAGATGGTAACATTTTTATATTTATTTAGTAATATTTGAAATATAAATTTTTTGGCTTGAAATTAGACTTCTTAACCACTTCATCACAATTTTAGATCAGTGTTCACGTTATAAAGGCGATTTTCTAGAGAATCAACACATAAACTTAATGATGTGTCATTTCACGTTATAAAGGAGATTTTCTAGAGAATCAGCATATAAACTTAATGATGTATCATCTGCAAAACTGTTAATATATCTATTTATTTTTACTTTACATAGATCATTTATGAATATCAACAACAGTTGGTCCCAAGACTGAACCTTGTGGTACACCATGTGAAATATGTTTTGAGTTACTAAACGTATTAAAAAGATTAACACATTGCGTTCTGTGCTGTAAGTAGATCTTAAGCCATTTTAATAGAACACCACAAACGCCAATATTTCCTAGTTTGCTGATTAAAATTTCGTGATCAACGGTGTCAAAAGCTTCCTCCAAGTCCATAAATACGTGTATAGTAAATTGATTATTGTTCATGGAACAAAACACCTTTGATGTAACACTGCATAAAAACTGCACGTAAACTGCATTGTTGAATTTTAATTCAAGAATGCAATTTACATACTTCTACCCTTACTAAACCCAAATTGGTTTTCAGAGAAAAAACTTCAAACTATCTAACTAGTTTATTAGTCTATATTAACCAGTTTTTCTAATATTTTCGAAAAAACTGGAAGAAGAGCTATCGGTTTGATAATTCTTAAATTCATTTTTATTTCCTTTTTTGTAAACTGAAATTAAAATAGCATTCTTCATTAAATCTGGAAAGTGTCAGTTTCGAAGGATAAATTACAAATATGAAGCAATTGTTGAATCAAGTTAAAAGAACATTTTTAACAGCAAAAAATGGAAATATTGTCTTACGCAGCAGATTGTTTCATTTTTAAAATCTTTTATAATATTGCTGCAAATCTAAAATGGATAGGCACTGAGCGTGAGTACTAATAACTATATTTTCAAACCAATTACAATACAATGCAAATTGTTACAAAATATGGATGAAGTATTTTATAAATAAATTAACTACTATCATACATAAGTCATGAACCCTTTTGTAAAGAGCGTACAATATCAGCTCTGTCTGTTGTACTAAAATACTACCTCTTCACTTTGTTCGTCATATCTCTTGAATACATTCACTTCAGGCGTAAATAATCCTTCGCCTTTGAATAAATCACTGGATTTATCAAACTAGCAAAACAAAACGACCGCCCGCGCACACATCACATAAAAGATACTTCTTGTCTTTTACTTACAATCTTTTACTGAATCAGATCTTTTACTGTCAAACAATGTCTTTTACTGAATCAGATCATCTGAACGTCCTTTTTGATCTCACAACTTTTACACACTGCACTGCTCTATTTTTCATTATCCCGAATCGTTCTCAGTTCCAATTCGTTGGCTAATTAAAATCTCTCGTAGAAGCACACACGAGGGTTTAAGTCACGTTAAGTCATGAAGTCACTGTTGCTCGTTCATCTGTCGTAACAATATCAATCAATTCCTTTTTAAAGTTGGAGCTAAAAACGTGGATTTGGCATTTTTATTCATATGGCTATTCTCATTTCTTACTATACTATTCGTTGAAATTTTGCTGCTATATTTACAAAGTATTCATTAAATTCGTTTGCCAATAACTTAGCATTTTCACTTGAATAGGAACCACTTTCTAATTCTGGATATTTATTTTCTACCTTCTTCTGATTTATTTTCTCGTCTGTCAATTTCCACTACTTTGATATATTGCCATCACAATTTTGAAATTGAATTTGAAGAAAACTTTTTTTGCATTCCGAATTTTATAATTTATTTGATTTCTAAAATATTTAAAGCTACTCTCCAAAATTTCATTTAAAGGGTATTTTTCTGTTTTTATATAGCTTATCTCTTTGCTTCAATAAGTTCAGAATTTCGGAAGTAATCCATGGCTTTGTTGATTGTGATTTATTATGAATTTTTCTTTCCCTAGTTGAATTTTTGTATACGAGATTAAATGTGGTTAAACATTTACTATAAGCTTCATTTACAACATTGAAAATTAATACCTCGTCCTAGGAACAGTCACTTAAAAGTCTGTTCAATAATGTATAGTGTATGTAGTAATAAAGATAGGCTCTGGATAATTATCACATTGTGTATTCATATTGTTATTAAAATTGATTGTTATGGCAAAGGGATAATGATCAGTCATTGCTAATTTAACAATACTAATTTTGAATGAACTTTCAATTTTGCTTTTAATAAAATGTGATTTAAACAAGTAGAAGATATCATACTTCCCCTGGTCACTGAAATTATGAAACTTTGAAACTGACAATTATGAACCATTTGATGACAACAAATTTAGATATTTATTTGTGTAGTGATCATTTCCTAGTATATCTATATTTAAATCACCAATTGCATCACCTTCGCCTTTATTATCAAATGATAAGAGTAATTCCTGAAATCTACTAGGAAGGTGGTAAGTGGGATACGAAGAGATCTATAGATATGTACGAAATATTGCTGATAATTTTCTAGATAAATAACAATATATTTAACTGAATTTATATCATTACATGCAATTTGCTTGACTATTAAAGAACTTACAACGTAACAAAGTATCCTGCCAGATTTATTGTAAGCTCTACAACAATGGAACATATGATATCCATCCATTTAATGCAAATTTAACTCGTGTGGTTTGCTCTATATTTCCGAAAGTATTTAAACACTCAAGAATAGCTTCCAACTGTTCAAATTTATTTCTGAAACTTCGAACAACTGCTTTGATAAATACACAAACGGATAAAACCATCAAACTGAGAAATGACGAGCGAAAAGCAGGAAGAAAAATAGCCAAAATGAGATCTTATTTGCTCTATAAATACTATTATCTGAGCTTAATTGTCTCCACAAATTTGGTAATGGTCGTTACATATTTAATGTTCTATTTGACAAATTGTCAAATAAAATGTAGTGAAGTTTACTACGTTTTATTAAGTGTAGTGAAGTGTAGAGAAAAGACTCTCAAACCAAATAATTTAATGCGGGAGATCTACTTTAATAGTAGAGTTTCGTGGGTGTTTCCGTGGGTGCCATAGTCTGGTAAATAACAAACAAGTTTGTTAGAAACGGTGACAAGCTCACAGCTTACATTGTTTGTCATCCATTATCGAAAGGTCATAAGTTACCTGAGGTGTTGTAACGACATGCAAAGTTTTCCATATTCTTTAGGATTATCAGCTGTAGAATGTTGTGCATTGGCAGGAAGTTGCAAGGCATACACTTCGTTGGTAGAAATGTGTATCCAGAAAACGGAAATCAAAAGTATAAGTTCTATTATAGTGCAGGGAGAAAGTTAGAAAAGCTCCATTAATTTAATGCGAAACCTACAGGTGTTCCTTTGGGCGTTTCCGTGGGTGTCATATGCTAGTAAATAGCAGAAAGGTTTATTGCAAATGATGACACGATCATCAGTTATGTTATTTAATATAGTGGAAAAGGTCATAAGTTATGAATCCCTCAGTCAAAAAAGAAAAGCATTTCCCAGAAACTTTGGATAGATAGTTTTACCTCTGAGTGAATCTTTTCTAAACCAAATAGGCTAAATGGACAAATCACAAGAAATCCAAGAGATGGGTATCCACTGTACAAGTTTAAGAGACAAATGGAAGCTTCTTGTCAAGGCATCCAGCGTATTCTTCGTTAGAGTATGTTTCCTGCACATGCATCCAAGGTTTAACATTTAATCATTTTTCGTTGGGTAACATTTTACTTAATGAATGATATATCATTTTATAACCTTAACATTCACAGCTAAACATTCATTAATATTGAAACCACGTGTTAAACATGCAGCAATTGCTTATCAAGGCGTGCGCATTATATCAGGAGGTGCTTCACGTGTTGTGAAAAATACGACATGTTTATAATGGAACTAACGGTTGAGTTTGAATTGTAAATTCAGTTCAGTGTAAAATTTTAGTTTGTGCGAGGAGAGTAGAGTTGTGTTGCCCAAAGCAAGAATTTATGTCAAGCAGATGAAAATTGATTTTGACAGTGGAATTTGTCAAAGATGAAACTTATTTTCGCTGTTGATAGCAATAAGAAGCACAACAAAAAATGAGGGGTGGCTCAGCCGATAGCGCGCCAAGCTCGTAATCTGTAGTTCCCAGGTTCGAGTCCCAGTGGGTCAGCGTTGAGATTTATCTCAGCAAAATTCTTCACCCTGCCCAGGGACAGTGATGGGATTAGAAAGACCGCCGTCCGTCGGATGGGACATTAAGCCGTGGGGGGGATATTTATTATTATTCTTTTATTTGTCAATATCAACTTTTATTTGTCAAAACAGGTGAGAACCTTATTCTAGAGCAACGTTAAACAGCATACGACCAACAGATCAGTGTTATACGTTTATCATAAAATAGAAGGATAAATTATTTACCGAATTCTAATATTTAAATTAATTGAAAAATAGTTTTAAAGTGTTCGACACGAAAATTTTGTTAAGCTTCCTGTGTAAAATTTATTTTTATCTTTGAAAGAGAACATTGTCTCTTTTTTATCATGTAGATGATTTTCATTTGGAAACGTTTCATAGGAATATTTTTAACAGTACATAAACTAATAGAGTTAAAAATCTTCGTTGGGTTTGAAGTGGTACTCTGCTGGTTTGGTTGTTTTATCTTTGAGAGACGCTTTTGTGTGCACTTGTGCAATAAAATCCCAAACGAAAAACCAATGTTTTCCTCTACTTACTGGGCTAAATAACCAAGCCATAAGGACCTCTAAGGCGCAGAGGTGGATGTGGGAAAGATACCCAGTTGAACAGTCGTTACGAGACAGGTGGAAGCCTCCAGTAAAAACCATCTAGTGTGTTCTTTAACGAGCACAGGGTGTGGCTTTCCTTCACACAGAGACATGGCTTTACATCCCTTCCAACGAACTGCGATCCTTCCAATTACATCAGAATACACATTTTGACCGAAAAGAGGGTTAAGTTTAAGTTTTAAACGTAGAAAATTCTCATCGTAGGCAGAGTTAGGACTCAAACCTGGAACTTCAGCCTCGTGCGCTACCGACTGATTAAACCTGTCCCTCAAGTACTTTTTTTCCCTTATAACATCAAAGCATCCAGGTTTAAATACCGAATACGTTTCTACTCTAGTTTACAATAACAAACCTATAAGCTACAAAGAGCGTCTAATATTTTTCACTTTTAATGAGGGCATATATATATATATTTCATCCTCTTTTGATAATATTTAAAACACCGTCGGTGTCAAATTTACACATTTACTGTGCATTTATCCATAATTCTATTTTTTTTCGCGGGCCATTTATTTTACTTGCATATTTGGTATTTATAAGCTTTGCGACATTATTTCTAGCTTCAAATTACTTAAAACCAATATCGAATATTTGGTGTTTTGCAGTTTTATTCGACCCTAGAGCAACCTTAAATAATAATTATTGCAAAAAATACCAAGCACATCTCCAGTTTAAGGTAGCAAATAGCAGTCTTAAGAGCAAGCAAATTTCTCATACATTATCAAATTCCTAGGCAATGTCAAACCGAAAGAGCAAAAGAACTTCAGAAACGTATTTAGAATCCTCCTTAAAACCAATGAACATCAATAATTTTACTCTTGAAGCCTTGGGGCACAGCCGGTAAATTCAATGACGTGCCCAGCTCTGGCACAGTTTTGAAAGTTCAGTCGTCTGGTATCTTAAGAAAGAATAAAGGAATTTAAACCTTCTCATTTTCGTCATTTATTTATTCTTCTCATTTCATTTTTATTTACCTTTCCCCTTTGTGTGAGCTCTGAGGATATCCAGCAGAAATACAATGGCAAAACTTTTTTTTCTTTAACTGTAACTAGGGTGTATAAATTATTCAATTATTAAATAAACGACTCCTGCAATCCAGAATATTTAAACTTTAGCTACCGTTTTAAGTGTTCAGAGAAGATAATTGATTCCAGACTCTTCAAGACAGTGTAGCTAGGTAAAATATTAAAATATTACGGAATGTTCGTCGTGGGAATGTACCTTATTAGGTCGGAGAGAAGACATTGAAGATATACATTAAGCGAGTCTTGTACGTGATGTTAAACTTCAGTTTCAGTGCATTGCTGAGTTCGGTTTTAGATCCTTCATTTTCTTACTTCATTCATCACAAGATTTTCGTTCTGCAATCGTAACATTTCGCTAATTACGTTCCACAAAACAAACGAAACTTTTCCGCTTTTTTGAATAGAAATATTAATGAAGTTCTTTAGATAGAAAAGAAGCTAGTATTTGGAGTCCATTCTGTTCTTTAACTCTTATGTTTAATTCAGTCTGCTAAATTCATTGGGGATATGTTTAAAGCTGACTGGTAAATTCAGTCTGCTAAATTCTTTATTGAATAGGTTTAAAATGACTGGCAAATTCAGTCTGCTAAATGCGTCATGGGGAATAAGTATAAAGATGACTGATAAATTCAGTCTGCTAAATTCATTATGGGGAATATGTATAGAGATAATTGATAAATTCAGTCATCTTTTTTTCTAGCTTTCTTAGGGTTGAAGTTTGTAAGACATATCAGAGAACAGAGGATGCTGATACAACAGCATCCCTACATCTATGAAATTTTTGCTCTGAAATTTTCTCACAGTTTTTTGGGATGTTAATGAACACTTGCGTTGAAGATTTTTCTATATCGCTTCGTTGCGAGGACATCCTTAAAAGATTTTGTTTCAAGGTAGCTTTGGTTACTAATTGCCTAAAACTGCAACTTTTCTTAACGTGCATTGATTACAATATTGACAAAGAAATAACACAAATTTGCAAATATTAATTACAAATTAATAGTAGAAATAGTAGTCTACAATGAAACCTCTTCTTCGTAGCGTGTTATATGAGATTGTGCAAAAGTATAGCAATCAAATATTGTTCCTGACAGATTATCTGTTAGTCAGAAGAATGCGGTTGAAAATGATTTTATGTACGGGATGATCATTGAATACATTGAATACACATTTTATGTACGGGATGATCATTGAATACATTGAATACACATTTTATGTACGGGATGATCATTGAATACATTGAATACACATTTTATGTACGGGATGATCATTGAATACATTGAATGCACATTTTATGTACGGGATGATCATTGAATACATTGAATACACATTTTATGCACGGGATGATCATTGAATACATTGAATACACATTTTATGTACGGGATGATCATTGAATACATTGAATACACATTTTATGTACGGGATGATCATTGAATACATTGAATACACATTTTATGTACGGGATGATCATTGAATACATTGAATACACATTTTATGTACGGGATGATCATTGAATACATTGAATACACATTTTATGCACGGGATGATCATTGAATACATTGAATACACATTTTATGTACGGGATGATCATTGAATACATTGAATACACATTTTATGTACGGGATGATCATTGAATACATTGAATACACATTTTATGCACGGGATGATCATTGAATACATTGAATACACATTTTATGTACGGGATGATCATCATAATACAGTGTATGCTTGGAACTTATTACTATGTCGCACTCACAGAGCTTTTTAGATGGGGAGGGGGGAGGCATTTTACCGGGTCTCAAGCTCAAAGGAGGCCTCAAATGTAGACGCTAATTTTTTTTAATATTAGATATAAGACTAAAAAAAATGTTATTTAGCAAAATATATAATTTTAAACTGACAAGTCTTAGTTGAAGCACGAGTGTTTCTTTTCTGGTGTCATCTTTCTACTGATGTCTCACCTTATTGACAGGATTGGATTGTTTTACCTCTGAGCGGCACTTTTTTGCACACCATGGGCTAAATGGCCAGGCCACAAGGACCCCGAAGGCTCAGAGAAAGTTGGGGGAGGGAAACCACTGGAACAGTGTTGGGAGACAGATGGTAGCCTCCCGTCAAGGCCATCCAGCGTGTTCCTTAACGTGCATAGGGTATGGCTCTCCCGCACACGGGGCCACGGCTTAACGTCCCATCCGACGGACGGCGGCCTTTTCAAGCCCATCGGTGTCCCCTACTGACCGTGGGCAGGGCGGGGAAATTTTGCGAAGATAAATCTCAACGCTGACACAGCTGGGACTCGAACCTGGGAACTACAGATTACGAGCTTGGCGCGCTACCGACTGAGCCACCCCCGCCCCCTTATTGACAGGCGTCTTTATAATATATTATACTAACAAGCTCCTGTCAGGGAGGTGCTTGAGGCATACAAGAAAAAACAAAACGACATTTCCACTGGTTTTCTAATCAGGTACGCTAATCAGTAGTCCAGATGTGGGGTTGTGAGTATATAGATATTTGTCAAATTAGAATTAATGTAATATTTAAATGAAAAGGGCTAAAATGTCTATTTTGGCTGGGACTTAAAAAGTTGAAAGTGGAACTGGTCTCTCTGGACCCCTGAGAGACGCTGAGCACTGGCAGGACTAAAATTTGCTGTAAATACTTTCCAAGCAAAAAAATTAGAAATATCAATGTCATGCTGGTGAACGGCGAAATGTAAGAACCTTCAACTTCAAAAATAATATTTTTATGGAATAAAAACTGGACTGAAACTCAAGATCAGTATAAAGTCTATCTCATCCCGCATTTTCAAATTATTCCGTATTTAAATAAGTAAGAAAGTAAAATAAGTAAATAAGTAGAAGCTGGAATATTTGAATAAAAGCATTGCCAGTTCTAGGAAATATATGCAGATTTTATTAATATTGCACGAATTGTTTACACAAACTTCTAAATTATACATTATTATTAAATTGTTTGAAAAAATATTATTATTTTGGTTTGAATTAAATCCTGAGGTAAATAACTGGCTTTGAAGCTGTTAAAAATGTGCATTTCTATATCTCTTTGAAACCAAGATGATATTGTAGAAAATTGAAATTTAGAAGGATATGAATAAAATCTTTAACTTCGATCATTTTTTTCATAAAAAATTGATTTTGAAAGTTACAAAGCATAGAATTTGGATTTTATCTGCCAGAGTACGGAATTTTTTTTACATTTTATTTACCATTTTTTAAGCAACTGAAACTCCACGAAGAGACATTAGGAAAAAACAATATTCCTAATGAGCCGCAGCAGACATTCTGTACATAAAAACAAAAACATATAGTATTAGTGAATAATCCGTTAAAAAAAATAAAAAACCCTCAAGCAGATGCTTGACACAGAGGTCTGACAGGAGCCTGTCAGTTTATATGCCATAGTAGAAGGTCTGAGAGGATGGCAGCACCTCAGCAAAAAAACGACACAAACAGCCATGCCTTACCCGGGGCTCGAACCTAGGTCCCTTAGATCAGTAGCCAAGCGCGCTAACCACTCGGCCATGGGACGGCTTCAAATAATTCGTTAGAGGAAAAAAAAATGTGTTTTTATGAAATCAAGAAAACATCTCGATTATTATTATATATATGGTTTTCATGAGTACTAAGCATTTGAAAAATTCTTTAGTTATGTACCTAAAAATATTTGGTCAAAAATTTGGAGTAAATGAGCCAGATTCAGCATATTGATTATTTGTTTTATGAGTTGAAGTCATTTTGCAATGATTTTAGAGCATTAAATGGCGGGCCGCATTTTATTATAAGCAATAATAAGCAAAGTATAATTATTATCAGTGTTGGAAATGGGGTAGAACTTGACAGAGCGGCGTCCCAGTTTTGTTTTTTTTTTCAAGGAAGTCTCAATGCTGATGAAGCTACATCAAGAATGCAAGAAAAAGTTTAATATGACGATTCTGAGTTTAAATATCTATGGAATGTTTTATAGTATCTATGAAATATTCCAAAGAGATCCAACTCCATAGCCCATAAACATTTAAAATCCATAAGTGCAATTTAAAATCAGTTGATTAGATTGATTTATCTGTATTCCCTTTTTTGTTTGTTTAAACTATGTTTTCCAAATTCTTCCATTTCCAATTCTCAGTAAATTCTGAAATATTTTCATTTTCAAACAACACTTAACCGAAAATAAAAAAAATATCGTTGAAGTTTGTTCTGCTTTCGTTTTTTCCATTAACAAAATAAGCGACTCTTACATTTCATCTTTTGCTTGCTTCAGCAACATAAAAGGCGGTAGAGGTAAAACCCAGAAACGTTACCATGATCATTAGCTTGACTCTTTGAATATTATTTCGGGTAAATCTTTTTTCTTTAGGGGCGGGGGTGGCTCAGTCGGTAGCGCGTCAGGCTCATAATCTGTAGTTCCCAGGTTTGAGTCCCAGCTGGGTCAGCGTTGAGATTTATCGCAAAATTCCCCGCCCTACCCACGGTCAGTAGGGGACACCGATGGGCTTGGAAAGACCGTCGTCCGTCGGATGTGACGTTAAGCCGTGGGCCCGTGGGCGACAGAGCCATACCCTGTGCACGTTAAAGAACACACTGGATGGCCTTGACGGGAGGCTACCGTCTGTCTCTCAACAGCTGTTCCAGTGGGTCTCCTCCCCCAACCTTCTCTGAGCCTTCGGGGTCCATGTGACCTGGACATTTAGCCCATGGTGTGCAAAAAAGTGCCGCTCAGAGTAACCCAGAAGAAAAAAAGTTGGGTTGTCAGTAAAACAACCCAACCATTTTTCTTTAGGGCTGAGGGGATTGAAGTATGTCGAAGAATCGATGTATTTTGCTGTTCACTTAGTTCAAAAATCTATTTACAGAAATGATTATTATGGAAGGTGTTCGAAGAATTCTTGACACCTTTAGTTTTTCGAAGTTAAGGAGCTACGACCTGTTTGAAAGCTTGTCTTAACTTGTCATTACGTGTTAAAAACAAAGGCCGCATTATAATTTCTTCGCTGGTGGCGTTTAAAGTCCGGTCTGCGAAATCTGTGCATGCAATGGTCTTTTTGTCTTTTTGTTTTTGTCTTTTGTTTCGCAGACACAAAAAGAAAATTGTGTCTGCGAAATCAATGCTATGGAGCCTACTTGACGGAGAAAGAGTTTGATTATTCACAAGGATGCATCACAAGGATTTTCACAAGGACCAGTTTTGTGGTTGGTGACGATGTGAAAAAAAATCCATGCCGATTTATTACAATATATGATAATCATGCCTGTTCATATGCCACTGTTACAGGATGGATGCTCAAACCCAGAGAAGAATGGTAGTGATTCAAAGACCTCCCTCATGTAGGGACACCGAAGGATGTCAGTGTGGATGTCAGTGTACCTATTGGTAGTGTGGGAACAATTATTCATCGAAATATAAAGTTCTGAAAGATTTGGGCCAATTGAGTATCCCACAAACTGACAGAACAGGAAAAAGGGAACTAGAGTCATCTCGTGCAAGTAGATGCTGACAATGTTTGAACCTAGTGGCCCCAAAACGTTAACAGTCATTGTCACAGGTGATGAAATGTGGTTTTAATACACAAATCCCAGAAAGATCGGCAGCAATGTTTGGGTTGCAGAAGATGAACCATGTCCCCAAATCATCCGACAAGACTTTCGCTCAAGAAAGAGGGTATTCTCATTTTTTTTTTCAATTTGCAGGGAATGGTAGACGTGGACACCTTACCTGAAAAAAATAGCTATAAATTGACAATGCTACACCAACATTGTTTTGCTCAAAATGTTTAAGGAGATGAAGGAGCAGCGTGCAACAATAGGGGTGTCATCATGGGTTCTCCTTTTTCATGACAATGCCAGTACTCACAAAACCCGGCAATCTACGGACTATTTGAAGCATGATAATATTAAAAATCTACCCCATCCTACACATTCGCCCGATCTTACATCATGCGAATTTTTATTGTTTCCAAATATTAAAAAGAAACTTGCTGGGAAGTGTTTTTCAAGGGGGCAAGACCTTGCAAAATACATTCATTCAGTTTTGCGCAGTATTCCCCAACAGGAGTAACACCAAGCATTACGAAATTGGCGTATACATCTGCAAATTTGCATAGATACTGTAGAGGAGTACTTTGACGAACAGTAAAAGTTTTGTCAAGATAAGTGCAATAATTTTTGTTCTGCAAATGGCTGTCAAGAACGTTTTGAAAAGCCCTCGTATATTGTTGCTTTAGTATTTAAACGTTACATTTAATGCTATAATATAACCTAGATTTCATTCGCAGATGCTTCATGTTCGACTGAACGGGATTATATTCTCCATACTTGCATCAGATCATCGCAGTAGCCAAGCTAGTAATCCACAATTAGTTACCATGATTTAATAACATATATTGCTGGCAGGCAGTACAAAATGGATTAAATTATTGCGGGCCGGGTGTTTGATACCCCTGGTATGGGAAATATAGTTTGCATGAAACAAAAGACGGCTTCTAGCGTAATATAAAAATAAAGCAAAATATTTCATTAAAAAATATCCCAACTTCAGTGAAATTAATGTTTTAAGTACATTTAAATGAATAAATATTTTATTTCGAGTTTGCTGTATTGTAGTATAAATGCTATCGTTATTTTTCCAATATTAACGGTAGAGTTTTTGAAATACAGACGCAAAACACAAAATCGAATCTTAGACGGCTCTCACTTTTCGAAAATTATTCTTTTGGATTCCCGACCGAGTTTTGCAAGGCGATAATTGTAGCTTTAATCGATTAGCTCAATGTTTCCCGAAGTGAGCGATACCGCCCCCCCCCCCTTGGGGGCGCTGGAACGATCCAGGGGGTCGGTAGTAGCTTCGGATGCAATTGGGGGGGGCGCTGGAACGATCCAGGGGGTCGGCAGTAGCTTCGGCTGCAATTGGGGGGGCGTTGGAACGATCCAGGGGGTCGGCAGTAGCTTCGGGTGCAATTGGGGGGCGCTGGAACGATCCAGGGGGTCGGTAGTAGCTTCGGGTGCAATTGGGGGGCGGTGGAAGCATAAAGAAAGAAGGGAAGAAAAGAAAATTTTGAAAAACCGTTCGTACATGTTTCATCTATTGTGTAACATAGAGTTAAAGTCGTAATGATTATTTTATTTCCAAATAAACACATAAAATGCAAGTTATAACCGATCAGTGGTCAAATCCGCCGACAGGTCTTATCAAGCAAGGTGTTTGCAGGCGAGCGTGTCGCGCATTGTCGGGAAGTCCAGCATGGATCGGCAGGAATATGTGCATCTTTCTGTTTGCACGCTTAAAGAAGGTAGATTTCCAGGGGGGGCGCTGAGTATTTTTTTTTCTAAAAAGGGGGCGGTAGGGCAAATAAATTTGGGAACCTCTGAATTAGATGATTAAAATTAGACAGACGTTGATTATAAGCAAGTTTAGTGTTGTGACGAGTTACATCTAAGTAAGAAAACGGGACTCTGCGATTATAACGCATATCTCTTTCTGTTCTGAATAAATAATTCAGTTATTAATTATTTCAGTTAATTATTTACATTCAGTGAAATATATATATTTACAGAAAATACTTTTGGAAATTAATCATTTCTGATTTTCGAAAGTTCATGTCTTTTGGTATGTTGTAGTTGTCAGTATCAGATTTTTCCAAAAATGGGTCTACTTCTAAATTTAGGCTATGCGCCGAATTGAAAGATTTCCCTAACACTTTTTTCCTGCTATTATCGGATTCGTAGAACTTTTCAAAGAAGAAAGTTTTAATAATTTCATATGATTCCTACCATGCTATAAAAAAAGGAAATTTTTAATATTATTCCTCAAATCCCTAACACTTATTAAAGAGAGAAATTGTTAATATCATTATGTAATATTCCGAACACTTTTTTAAAGAAAATGTTAAACATTATTCGTAAAATTCCTAATACTTTTCAAAGAAGATTTCAATATTATTCGTAAGTTTCCTAATAATTTTTGATGAAAATTTTGAATGTTATTCGCAAGACTACAAATAATTTTTTCAAACAAAATAAGTTTGAATATTACTTAAAATCATTCAAAATGTATTTCGTTTTGCAATGTTTTCTGTTTAAATTATCATACTCAAAATTCTTGAACTTTTAACCGAACTAAGTTTTATATTATCCTTCACCTACGCACAGCAAACATGAAATTAAATTTTAAGAGTGTCATATTTATTTAGGTGTCTCCTGAACTGCGTTTATTTTGGAAATACAAACTGAACCTATCTCGCGAACGTCACATTATACAATAACTGTAGTTCCACATGCCGATTAATTTTCTCAGGACGCGTGACGTCATTGGTGTTAGAAATTGGCGTGTGGTTCCGTGATTACTTGTGCGATCGGTCCCAAATTCGGTGGGGTGGTCCCACTTAGTTTAATCAGTGCTGTGGTCAATACCGGGTTCCTAGCTGCCGTGGGTCGGGAGTGATTCCTTGAAAACTGTACCAAATTTCTGGTGGCGCTGCGATCGCCTATCTTGTGAATAGTACCTGTGGAAAGCTGGGAAAGAAGTTATCAATAGACATGGATTTGGCGTATTAATTCTGGTTGAAGTAGTAGTACGTTAAAGATGGAAATCTATGACTGAAATCTGGAGGGAGGAGTTATAAATGGATTTTCGCGCCAAACATTTAGCGTGGGTTTAACTAGTTATTATATAAAGGCAAAATTCGGAACGTGTTACGTCATGAATGGCAGAAATTGGCAGTTTCCCTGTGATTCCGCAGGAACTGGAGCGATAGGTCCCAGATTTAGTGGGTACTAAGCGTGTTGGGGTAACAGATCGGGTTCCTAGCTGCTATGGGTCGTGATTGATCTCTCGAAAAGTGTCCGAAATTCTAAGGGCGATATTGAACTGAAAAATGAAAAATTGATGTTTTTCCTTGGAAATATTTTACTGTTTCAATTTTACTTACCTTTGAAAGTAACAGACCATGTCAGAAAATTCCCTCTCGTTGGAGAATGGATTTTCCCAGCCCTGAATATATATATCTAGTATACATGAAATATACAAATGACATAACAAATCAAAATGCATTCAATAACAAAATCGAACATTTAAGATTTACCTGGCAAAGCCGAATTTAAATGGGGAAGGTAGCTATATCCCCGCCCCCTATTGAGAGAGCTAGTAACTGGAAAAAGGAGGAAAAAGTATTAACCATATATTTTTCGTGTATTTCTGAAAGAATTCTTTAATGACCACTGAAATTGGTAGAGGAGAGAAGTTCTACCGGAAAGGGGTTCTGGCTCAGTCTTGGAACTCCTTTTCAATAGGATCACTTATTCCTATATTTACCTTTATTTTTAACCATAACTCCTCCACCTTCATTTTTTTAGATCCAGGCCTGGTATCTGGTAAACGCTGCGCTACATTTCTTTAGCTGCTATTTAATGAGCTAGTTTTAATGTTTTTACAAGCAAGCATGTATATAGCTATTGTAGGATTGCATCTTCCATGTCTCTCTTTTTGAATTTCGCCCAACTCTAGTTTTTTTTTTCTCTAAACCTCTACCTATTACATCAATAAATAGTTAGATAAATAGAAAATAATATTTTGGTAGGACAGAGTGTAAAATTCAAACTTAAATTCAAGCATGTCATCGAAAACTCTCACCGAAGATATGAGCTATCAGTTCTCAATCAAATATGTCTAAATGTTCGTTTTAACAATATTTGCTTATTATTTAAAACGTTATGGAAGATAAAGAACATTTAACAAAGGTAACACCAGTTGCAATTATCGATCTGAAAAAAAAAACTAATTCAAATAGGTTAAATTTACATTTTTAATCATTATATTGACCTTTGCTAAAGTGTATAAGTATTTTTAACAGAGTAAGCAAAAGTGTTGAGTTTCCGTCATTTTTTAAATGATATGAGCAATGACCTATACTCTATTTCACATAAAGAATAGAGCGACAAAATCTGAAGATCAAACAAAGAAAATACACCTATCCCTCGATTTACACGGTACTCAGTTCACACAATTTTGGCTTTGCACTGTCAAAAAATGCAACCAGTTTCGATTTACACGGTACTGACTGAGATTTCCTTTCTATGTACGTCTCGGTCAGTACCGTGTAAATCGAAACTGGTTGCATTTTTTGACCGTGCAAAGCCAAAATTGTGTGAACTGAGTACCGTGTAAATCGAGGGATAGGTGTATTCCACACCTACATGAGTTCTAGAAAAAGCAACTTGCCGATATAATACTCCGCCAAGGAAAGTAGTTCCATGCCTTAAAAGAAAGAAATACTTTTTCTAACGTATATTATTACTGTGCATAGTTTACTGAAGTGAGCAATTGAAAATGCTGTTTTTATCTGTAGAATATTGTAAAGCAAACGATAAAACATTTCTTTTACACCTGTGGTGCCTTAAAAGCTCCCTAAGAGTGAGGACTAGGTGCATTTTCAGGGGTCACATCTTTCTTTTCATTGGTTTTCGTGGTTAAACGCCAGGATTGGACAAGAAACTCTTTGATGGAGACTTCCCCTTAATATTATGAGCAACACAGACTACAGGTTGCTAAGTGTTTCAGCTGCCAGAATTCTTTAAATAAAGAACAGATAATTGTTCAGAAACAGAAACATGATGGAGACTTCCCCTTAATATTATGAGCAACACAGACTACAGGTTTCTAAGTGTTTCAGCTGCCAGAATTCTTTAAATAAAGAACAGAAAATTGTTCAGAAACAGAATTATGATAAACTCGCAGATTTAACAGTCATTGCTCGGGTTTTCGAACGCCTTCGTTTCCACAAAAAAAAAAAGCTCGTGTCCCTCTCATGCTATTTGCTCATTTCAGAAACAATTCTTTATCACGCCAAATCAGAAAGAAATTAATGGAACTATTTCTTCCTTTAAAGGTATCGCTGGTAACAATTATTTTCAATAATCTCTGATGTTAAGCCTATGGAACATTGGCTTTTAACTACTAATGTGAAGTGTACGGGAACTTCGGGAATTTGACCCGGTCAACACCGGTTCTCATTCCTACCAACAGTTTCGCACATAGCTTATAATTTTCTCCTAAGTCAAGGAAAAGTTCGGGCAAAATTTCTGTCTCAAGTTCTTTAGAGGGCAGAGTGAATAAATGAACTCAGAGAAATGTAGACAAGAAAACACAAAGACTCTCTTCCTTGAATACACTGCCCTTCCAAAGTAATTAGAGAATTTCCATGTTTTGTGAATGGGAATCTGACTTCGAAACTCTATTACTTCTAAAATATACATTGAGTGGAAAAATGTGACTGAAGATAAATTAAAGATCACAATCAAATCTTTTTAAATCTCGATTTTCAACAATATTCCTTCGGTATTTAAAAAGCTGTGGAAGTTGGATTATTTAACAATAAATTTCTTGTTTCTTAACAATCATTCATCATTGTCTAATATAGATATCATCATTACGCAAACTTCTAATATATATAATATATATATTTATTTTCATTAATTGTTTGAAATAATACATATTATTTAAGTTTAATTTCTGAAATTATTTCTTATGATGCATTGCTGTTGGGAAACATTTCACCTACTATAACTATTATTTAAATATTGAACGAACATTTTCGAAAAAAAATCGAGATTTAAATAGAATTAATCAAGATCTTTATTTTCAATTACGTTTCCCATTAAATGTTTATTTTAAAGGTTAGCGGGCTTCCAAGTTAGATTCCTGTTCCTATAATACGGCAAGTAATATTTTCGTAGGACCGGTGTAAAATTTCATTGAGATATTTATCTTCAATCACGTTTCCAATGAATCGTATTTAAGAAGTTACTGCGTTCAGTGGGGGGGGGGGGGGGGGGGGCTGAATAGGTAGCGCACCAGGCTCGTAATCTGTAGTTCCCAGGTTTGAGTCCCAGCTGGACTAGCTTTGAGATTTATCTCCTCAAAATCTCCGCCTTTTTCTCAGTCAGATGGGGACACCGATGGGCTTGAAAAGGCCTCCGTCCGTCGGATGGGACGTTAAGCCGTGGCCCCATGTGCATGAGAGTTATACCTTGTGTACCTTAAAGAACACGCTGTAAGGCTTTGACAGGAGGTTATCATCTGTCTCCTAGCATCTCTCCAGTTGGTCCCCTCCTCCAATTCAAAAAAGAGTCGCTCTGTACCAGATTTCATATTAACATAACGTTCTTCTGTTCCTATTAAAATTATCTTTATTTACTAATAAAGTTATCAGCAACAAACCATAATTCAGAATCAGAAAACTTTGATTTGTATTTCATAATAACAAAAGTTAAAGAAATGTGATTTTATCAGAAAATTCTGCTACTGACATTTCTTTTGAAATTGGAATTAAAGGTTCTGTTTGAACGATTAATTTGACAAAGGAACGTTACGTTATGACGTAATACGGAGTTTAATTTACCGACAACACCTTTGAATTAAAAAAAAGAGAAGAAACGGAACAAAACTGAAATCCTTCTAATAAAACGTGAACGAAAAGAATAAAAACGCCAATTAAAGAAGATTCTCTGGAAACCTAAAGGAAACAAAATAGGAAAAAAAATTCGTTTTCCGTGTATTAAAACTAATACAGAAAACGAAAATGTGTAATCAGTGAATATCACTACGCCTTATGTGATGAAAAACATTTTTTTTAAAACCTACATTATTAAATGCATTTTAATATCAAACCTATATTGTGAAATTATATTTTAGCTCTCCTCTTTTGAAAAGAAAATCGAATTATTGTCTTCGCATTATTCTCCGTAAGTCTATAAAGATTCATTTTAGCTCTCCTCTTTTGAAAAGAAAACCGAATTATTGTCTTCGCATTATCCTCCGTACGTCTATAAAGATTCATTTTAGCTCTCCACTTTTGAAAAGAAAACCGAATTATTGTCTTCGCATTACCCTCCGTACGTCTATAAAGATTCAAATTTTTTGGGTGTGGGATAAACTATTTTTTTCTCTTGATAGATACTAATTAAATATCACTATTGTTAAATTCTGAATTTCCAAACGTTAAAGGACGATAAAATTAAAAAAATGGCAAAACTGTAAAATTATAGTATAAACGATCTATTTATGCTGTGTATTATTGTTAGATTTGTCGGTTTGGGTTATTTTAATTCTGAGTGGCGTTTATTTTGTACACAATGGGCTAAATAGTCAGGTCACAAGGACCCTCAAGGAGCTCGGTCGAGAAGGTCGGGAAAAAGACACACTGGACACAGTGACGGATTACAGCATAGGACAACGAAACACCGCCTGTAGTCTCAGCACTCATCTCAGGGCCTCAAACCATGTCAGAACACGATTTTTTTCGAACATTTTCTTGAGCAAACTTTTTAAAAATCAGTATAATCTACTATTTATGTACACCTCTCTTGTTTCTACTAAGGTTAATACCAAATCTAATGTGAGTTTTGCTACAGATACTAGAACACATGCTTATTTAGGTTTAAAAATTAGGTTGCTGTTTATTTTTCAGTTGTTGTTTTGGTTGTTTGCACCAGCACCAATAATTTGCCCAAAAACACCAGGGGACGTGGGGAAAGCAAACCTTTCTTGTTTCAAAAGGTTCATTTTGTGTTTTATATGTACTAATAAAATATTAGCAATGTATTTGCTTTTAGTTCATATTCAGCTGGCTATATAAGCCTTCTTTAGTTCGAATTTTCGCTGTTAGAGGGCATTGAATGATAAACTTCCTCCTCTTTGGAAAGGTACACATACATTCGCTACAGGCAATGTGTTTATCTCAGTTTTAAATTTTTTTCTTCAATAGAGATACTTCAAAATATTCTGAAATTAAGATTAGTTTTTGAATTTTTAATATCACAATTTATCATTAATAAAACCTTCTTACATTACTAAAAAAGATGATAAGTAATGCAAAAAAAGAGTAAAACTTTCTTACATTATTTATCTTTAATGGCAACTACTATATAGAGTAAAGTATGCATGTGTATGTGTATGTATATATAAGTGTAAAACTCTAAAACATTTTACTGAGTAGAAAGCAAGCAGGTCAAAACAATGATAACTGTGCATTAAAGCTCCATATGCTAAAATCTGATACGAGGAATGTTTTGAAGGTTACTATTAGAATCAGGAACAGAGACTTTTTGACGAATATATACCAGAAAAGAAATATGTTAGTTCACTCGATATTAATGAAAATTCAGCATATAACTTTTGTATGAATCGCAAATGTCGCTTCTGTCTGATTCAACCAAGAATTCCAGGCTAGCTTAGGAGTTTATCCGATTCAAATATGTATTATCGCATGGGCCCAAAATGTAAATGCCATCATGGAATGTTGGCGATCACAGCGCGTAACGAATCTCATTTCCTGGTAGAGCCGCTTGATGAGCAGACACAACATGTCGTGCCAGACAGAGTATTGACCCAACATGTTGTGGTCGTTTATAAACAAGCGCTCAAGAACTTATGTGAAGAGTTACTGTTTTGAAAAGGTTTAAGGAAAGCTACAGTATTCCCCATTGGAGCATAATATATATACATTACATGTATGTTTAGGTATATATATTATATTTCAAGATTGGATTGGATTGTTTTACCTCTGAGCGGCACTTTTTTGCACACCATGGGCTAAATGGCCAGGCCACAAGGACCCCGAAGGCTCAGAGAAGGTGGGGGGAGGGGACCCACTGGAACAGCTGTTGGGAGACAGATGGTAGCCTCCCGTCAAAGGCCATCCAGCGTGTTCTTTAACGTGCACAGGGTATGGCTCTCCCGCACACGGGGCCACGGCTTAACGTCCCATCCGACGGACGGCGGTCTTTCCAAGCCCATCGGTGTCCCCTACTGACCGTGGGCAGGGCGGGGAATTTTGCGGAGATAAATCTCAACGCTGACCCAGCCGGGACTCGAGCCTGGGAACTACAGATTACGAGCCTGGCGCGCTACCGACTGAGCCACCCCCGCCCCTATATTTCAAGAAGTAACCAGTCACTTCCATGTTATGTGAATGTTAAACCACAGTCAAAACTGCCTAACTTGGAAAATAAGCTTTTTACGGAAAACTGACATAAACTGATAATCTGATTAATATCTCTCTAAATGTCAATTTTCAAGAATATTTATTTAATATTTAAGGAGTGATTGAATCTGGAATATTTAACAACAGACGCTGTTATCATACTTTTCCTAAGCATTTTTGTCTCCAGATTGATGAAAATTAAAAAAAAAATCTTTACGCAATCTTCAAATATTATATTTCTGTTAGTGAACAATTTGTTATGACAGTTGTGTTTTAACTTTTGAGTTACGTTTTCATGACTAGCAGAAGTTGCAGTTAAATATTTCAGCTTCAATACGCCTTTAAATATGTGAACTTCTATTCCTCTTTCAATATTTTAGCTTCTATATGTCTTTAAATAGTTCAGTTTCTAAACGTCTTTAAATATTTCATTATATAATAGCTTCTCTATGTCTTTTAAATATTTCAGCTTCTATACGTTTTTAAATATTAAAGGAATATTGAGGATATAGAAAGGTAGAGAGAGAGAGATATTTGTGTGAGATCTTCAATTTATCTCCAGTGATGTTTTTTTTTTTTCATAAAAATATAATTTACGGAGTTAGGTAGCTTTGAATGTGACTTTTCATCCTATAACGTGAAAGTCTCCAGTCACTTTTAATAATATGGTGTATGTGTATGACCAAGATTATATAATTTTGAAGTTTAACACCTGAGCGCTACTTTTACACGCAATGGACTAACTGGTCAGGTTTTAAGGCCCGCAAGTGTTCACAGAAATTTGGAGAAGAGGACACATTGAACAGCTGTTAGAAACTAATTGGAAGGAGGTCAAAATAGATTAAGAATATTCTTCAATGTGAGCAGGTATGTCTCTCCTGCACATAGGACCACGGCTTAAAGTTTCATTTGAAGGAAGGCGATTTTTCCAGGTCAATCAGTGTTTCTTTATCAACGAGAATAAGATGAAGATCAGCAGAGAAAATGTTGAAAAGGGCACTGTTGGAATTCAAGTCTGGGAATATAACATTCAACAGCTTCCATTGTTGCCAACTGATCCAATAATGATTCCTTTAATGTTACAAGAGATATGATGATCTTAACAGAATTATTTATTTGTTTTAATGATTTTTTTGTAATTTATCCTTTACTCAGTAAAGATAGAACATCTCTATAAATCTCCTCACTGAAAAGCAAATCATAAATTTCTCAAAGATAAGTCACTAAAAAAACTCGATTATTACACTCACTTAAATTCTTGTTCTTCACACTTTTAAAATTCAGACTGCCTTAATAATTTCAGTGAATCCCCTTCTACAATACAGCTGTGAAATGAAAAATTTCATCACAAATAATAATTTAAGTATGTCCGAATGCACGTTTCTCAGATATCTGAAGCAGATTTAATCCAATTCTGTCTATTTCAGTTTCATGTTATAGGTAGTTTAGCATTACCCTGTATACGTTGTTTCCCAGCATTAACCCTCTACTTGCTGGTAAGTCATCTCCATGGGTTGGGTTGTTTTACCTCTGAGCGGCACTTTTTTGCACACCATGGGCTAAATGGCCAGGTCACATGGACCCCGAAGGCTCAGAGAAGGTTGGGGGAGGGGACCCACTGGAACAGCTGTTGGGAGACAGATGGTAGTCTCCCGTCAAGGCCATTCAGCGTGTTCTTTAACGTGCACAGGGTATGGCTCTCCCGCACAAGGGGCCACTGCTTAACGTCCCATCCGACGGACGGCGGCCTTTCTAAACCCATCGGTGTCCCCTACTGACCGTGGGCAGGGCGGGGAATTTTGCGGAGATAAATCTCAACGCTGACCCAGTTGGGACTCGAACCTGCGAACTACAGATTACGAGAATGGCGCGCTACCGACTGAGCCACCCCCGCCCCCAAGTCATCTCCATAATTTCAAATCAAATTATTCTTTTATTTTTCTTCTTGGATAGCATGTGATGAATACATTCGGAGAAAAACCCTTATTATAAAAGAAAAGGATGTAGAGCATTTTCCGAGGACAACACCATACACAAGAAGGGATCTAGGAGAATTTTAAAGGGAGGTGATCTCATTCGAATTCTGTTTATTTCAGTTTCCTGCTGTAGGTGTAGGTGCACAGTTTAGCGTTACCCTATATAGGTTATTTTCCAGTAATCACATTCTACGTGATGGTAGATCATCTCCATAACATCCAATCATATTATTCTTCTTTTTCCTCTTGGGCAAAAATTTATCACGATGCATGAGATGAATCAGCATGATATGAATGCAATCAATGAAAAATCCTAATTATAAAAGAAAACGATGTAGATAGTTTTCTGATGGCAACACCATATAGAAGAAGAGATTGAGAGAAATTTAAAGGGAATAATCTAGTTCTAATTCTGTATTTCAGTTTCATGCTCTAGCTAAATTGTTTAGCGTTGCCCTTTATAGATTGTTTCCCAGCATTCATATACTACTTGCTGGTAAGTCATCCCCATAATTTCCAATCATAGTTTTTTTTCCGACTTTGGCAAAAATTTAGCGTGGTGGCCTAAAAGCATGCAATGAATACAATCAGCGAAAAATCGTAATTATAAAAATAGAAGATCTAAAGAGTTTTGTGGTAACAACACCTTACACAAGAAGAGATCTAGGAGAAATTTAAAGAGGTCGATATCGTTCGAATTCTGTTCCTTTCAGTTTCATAATGTAGCTATATAGTTTAGCTTTACTCTCTATAGGTTGTTTCCAAGCACTCATAAGCTCTGGTAAGTCATCTGAATATTTTCCAATCAAATAATTTTTTTCCTCTTGGGTAAATATTTATCATCCCAACATAAAAACATGCTTCAATACAATCACTGAAAAATTCTAATTATAGAAAAAAAAATTGTACCATAGACACAAACAAGAAAAAGATGTACCATAGTAAAATAACACCATAGACAAGAGTATATAGATCTAGGAGAAATTTAAAGGGAATATTCTCGTTCGAATTCTGTTTATTTCAATTTCATGCTGTAAGTAGTAGATATGTACATAATTTAGCGTACCCTGTATAGTGTCTTTCCCAGCATTCACAGTCCACCTGCTGGTAAGTCATCTCCATGGTTTCCAATCAAATTATTCTTTTATTTCCCTTTTGGGTCAAAATTTATCACGATGTCATAAAAGTATCAGATAAATACAATCAGCGAAAAATCCTAATTATAAAAGAAAACAATGTCGAGAATTTTTACGATCACAACACCTTACACAAGAAGAGATCTAGGAGAAATCTAATGGGTTGGTGTGGGGTAACTTCATTAGACCAGAACGAACCAGTCAGCATTCAGAAACGGAACTTCGCAATTTTTTTTCCTGTTGTTCCGTCTCATTAAATAGAGTTACTGTTATTCATCAACTCACTCAGACCACAACTTAACATATGGCCATGCATTCTCAAAACCAAAAACAAGTCTCAGAAATTGAAATCTTTTCAGTGTTTTTTCCAGACATTGCAACGACTTTTCCATTTGGACAATCTGCACGATAACTTGTCACTTTCCCCAGCACAACACTGCTTTTTCAAAAAAAAAATATTATTCGACTAAAAATCTAGAAATCACAACAACGCTGCTACATTGTCAGTTTACAGGTTTTACTGTAGCACCAGAAGATCCCAAACGACATTTTATAGCTCTCCTCACCCGATTGCAATCAAATAATAACTTTTATTTACGAAATTCTATGCAAATTTACCCTTCCTATCGCTCTCTCTGTGCGGTGCCAACTTTAAATCTCAGAAAGTTTGCAGGTGATGAAAGCTTCCTTGAAATGCGAGAAGACGATATAAGTATTTACTATCATTACATTACTAAGCATATTATATAAGCATTTACTAAGCATTTACATTACTAAGCATATTATGCTATATTTATGTCACGTGATGACTAAGAGGTATAGAGGAGAAATATAGAGATAGAGGAGAGGTATAGAGGTATATAGAGAGTATAGAATATAGAGGATAGGTATAGAGAGTATAGAATATAGAGGAGAGGTATAGAGAGTATAGAGGAGAGGTATAGAGAGTATAGAGGAGAAATTGTCTTGATCTTGGTGGAATCCTAATCCACGACCTCCTGATAACATGTTAGGTGCTATGACCGTTGAATTACCAGCCGACGAACAATCATCCTCTAGTACGTTTCTTAAGCGTTACATTATAGTTATCCTATAATCTCGGCCTCAAGATGCCGTTTTTGACTCCAGTTGTAGATTCTGTCCTTAAAAGCAACCCAATCAAAAACACAAGACAGGCACGCTCGAGGAGCGATCCGACTGCCATTTTTAAAACAAACCTTAATTCATATTTCAATCCTTGATAGTCACTACTTCCTTGAGGTTACTACATAAATCCACAACTCGTAAACTAAAGGTTTTTGTCTAAGGAGATTTTTCCTTTATAAATTAGTCATTATGCGACATAATACAGCATACAATCATTTGTTTTTATTCTTGCTATTTGTCGTTAGAAAGTGTAAAAAGACTGCATTATATTATTTTAAAACGAAATTTAATTCATAGTGTTATTTAAAACTAGTACGTTCACATCCCTATTGTTTTCATTTGTATATTTTCGAAACATTGGCTTATAAAGGTTATTAAAGATTTTATATTAGTAATTTCTTTAAATAAATTAATTACCCTTTGAGCTAAAAAAAATAATGATGCATGTAGATAACGGTAAATGCGAGTGTACATTTCAAAGGTCGGATTCTCATTAACCCTATTTGCCATTATAAATAATAAATAATAAATAAATACCCCCTCAGGCAGCTGCTTGCCACAGAGGTCTGACAGGAGCCTGTCAGTTTATATGCCAGAGTAGAAGGTCTGTGAGGATGGCAGGCCCTCAGCAGAATAAACGACACAAACATGCCTTACCAGTGGCTCGAACCCAGGTCCCTTAGATCAGTAGCCAAGTGCGCTAACCACTCGGCCATGGGACGTTTTGCCATTATATCTTATGAAAAAAATATCTTTGTTTTGGTATGCAGCAAAATTTTACAAAAACTTTTAATGAAGTAAATAGCTTTAAATGTTTTAGTATTTTTTTTCTCTAGAAGTAGTTTAAAAATAATAATAATAATTTTTCCAAAATATATTCAAATGATATTTCATATTTTACACTCTGTTCTACTTGTTAATGATATTCAAAGGGAGGATAAGTGCCCCAAACCATAGATTTTCGCTAAATTCTGTCGTGATACATAAAATAATTTTACATTATTGTGAACAAAAACCTACGTATTTTACCATTAAAAGCGAAGTATCTTCGTTGGGAAGAACACTTTACATATGTATACTGAATATCTTCCAGTTGAGTAAAGTGAAAATTGCTACAAATTTCAATGGAACATTTTGACATAGAATTGTGTCAAACTGGATTAGTGACAGCGATTTCATTTCACACTTCCGATTGGAACACTAACTATAAATTTCGGTATCTCTTGTGCAAAATTCGATCAGCTGTGGAACTAAAGAGCAGCGCTTATTATACACGCCTTGCAAAATGCTTAGTTTAGAAATCAAAGACTGAAGGATAAACTGAGTTTTCGTTACCTTTATTTAATTCAAAATTTATATTAGAAATGAATTATTTCTTCTCGTTTTAAAGAGATAAGCTAATTTTTTTTCTATTGTTTTAAAATCTAGATGTAAAGAAATTATTGCGTTTGCAGTTTTGTGAAGCTTATTATGAGTTTTTATTTGAATTGCATTCTATGGAGATAAGATATATGTTTCTCATTAATTTTTAAGCTTATTATGAACATTTACTTTTATTACATTCGATGGAGATGCGCTGCTATACATGTTTGTCATTAGTAAGTAAAAGTAACTACAAAGGTCCTCTCCTTTATATCGACTTTGAGAGCTTTTATTTACCTGTTCTCCTAAATCCGTATCTCTCGACACTATGCCTCCGTTATCTCTCTGACTGGAGAGCCCGGTTTGACCGTTCTCTATCGATCCAACCAACCACAGTGAAATCTGCTGACCACCATTCTACAGTAAAAAGATCAAGTTCACCTACAGCCACAAAAAGCAAATCTCGAGTCAAGAAACAAAAAAAACCTAACCGTAAAAAACATTGACTAAACTGTTAAAAACAATCGAAATATTGTTTTACTCAAAAATATTTGTGTATTTGTTAGAGAGGAATTATGCAAATACGCAGGCTATGTTCATCATTTTAGAGCTGAAATGTCTATGTAGGATCAGTTTTAAACTGAAAGGTTCGATTTCTTTCACTTTCCCATGTACTGGCCTCGTCTAGAAAGCAGACAACAACAGAGTGTCGGAAAGGATGCTAGATCGTGATCCTGAGTGTGGGAAAACATGCGCATGATAAAAGCAATCATGTTGCCCTTTATAGAATCATGCTTATTTACCTCATTATTTTATTCTGTATGGCACATTCAGCTTTGAATGTGTCCTGTATAATTTCAACTACAAGCAAGAGTTCTTGGCCGGACCTTTTATATGTGTTCTAAACAATTATTGGCACATGAAAAAAAAAGAGCGAATGGTGAGATGGAGATCACGAATCGTGAAAAAACGAGTCTGCTGGGACGTTCCTTTATGCTCTCTAACAGTTTTCCAGTGGTTAGAAATCAGTTGATACTTCTTAATAGATTAATTGCGATTAGACTGTTAATCAACACAAAATCTACACTTCCTGGCCAGATTATTATGAACATTCCATAGTTCGCCAAGCACCATGAAACATGTTAATGTAAGCAAAATTTCTTACTGAGATTAGTATTCTATGCCACCATATATATGTATATATATATACATGCATATATATATATATATTCGTTTTTATATCAAAGAAGTCAAAATGGCCATGCATTGATGTTATAAGACGTCTCATTTTGCTTCAGTTACAGGTAGGTTACTGCCATATTGAAAGCAGTTTCAGAAATTTATCTTTCTTTAAAGCTCTTAAAGCTTTAAGCTTTCTTTTATCTCCTTTGAGGTCTTAATACCATTTATAACAATAGGAGATGACCTCGCATAAAAATATAGCGTACCATTTGGATGTGAATCTCCGTTTGCTGTTGATATTAGTTTTAAGATGCCAAAAAATCTGAAAACATCGATACCTTTCTCTGTGTGGCCGTATCCTAATGATTGAACAATTTAAACATAATCCCCTTTAACGATGCAAATTGTCCTAACAAATTCAGTATAAGAGTGCACTCTGAGAGGGAAGGCTCGCTCTTTAAACTTATATTGAGAGTTGCATTTTTAGTAAATGTGTTCGTTTTCGTTTAATAACAGCAGGCATTTGACAAACCATCGTCGCCAAAAAATAAATTTCTGTTAATTAGTCTAAATTCAATTTTAATTGTTTACATCCTGCAATTTAAATTTGTTAAATTTTTTATCTTTATTAACTTACAGCACTGTTAATGATAAACTAGAATTTACGTCAAGGGCATGGATTTCAGCAGTTTCTAGTCGATCGGTATTAGCGACTTTTAAAATTTGTCTTATTAATAATTAATACTAATTAGTAGTTTAGTTGATTTATTTTTCACGATGCATAATAGTTTTCGAAATCACAATCCATTAATATGCATGTTTTGTTTATAAAAAATATTGATTTAATATAAAATCCAAAAAACGTCTAATCTACTAACTATTGCTTAGTTTCTTGAAATATATCTTTAGTCCCAATTAAAGTTGTGTTACATTCAAAAGAGATGCATCGGTTTTTATTTGAATTTTATTCTCTATAAATAGTAAGATAATACCGAGTGATTAAAAATGAATGTAAGGATTTTAAATATTTATTATACAGAAAAAATAAATGTAACATTAGCAAATCCTGCTTATATTTGGAGAATATGCATGAAAATTGTTTACTTTCCAGAACAATGTGTTCAATATGGCTACCGTGGTATACCTTATTGACATCCACTCTAAATTCCAGTTCATTCCATACACGTTCACATTAGGAGCTCTGTCACACATGTTCTTAAACTCTCCTGGGATTTTCAGTGCCCCAAATTCTAACATTGTGGCAAGTAACTTTGCCACTGACGTGAATGGTTGCTTCATCAGAGAAGTCTAACTTTTTAGAAAGACTTTTATCGCTCCCGAGCTATTCCTTGAAGTCGTAGGAAAAGGTGAACCCTTTTCCTGTTGGTTTTTCAGTCTATATTTTTTCATGGTGTAAAACAAACTTTCGCATTTCTTCTTTCAAAATGCGCATGATTTGTTGAATTTGCATGTGTAGGGCTTTTATAAGAAATTATAAAATCGTTACATTCATTTGTAATCACCCCATATTTAAATCTTAATTTAACAGTCAATGGTTTCCAAACCTTTTCAGTTTCTGACCCTAAAATATAGAACATTGGAATATATACTTAAAAGGCAATTTATTATACACACCCACCTGTAGACATGTGGGTCCACATTTCGCCCTCACAACAGCAGCAACATGTCGTAGCATGTCTACCAGGTGTCGGAAACATTCGGGTGGATTTTGGCCCATGATTGCAGGACAGTCGACCATAAAGCCTTTTGAACTCACTAGAATGTTAATCCAACCAGTCCTTCTCCAAACAGGAGTGATGAGATGGTGTCTTGTTGAAACAAGGTATCATATCATGGTAAATAAATGATCACTAACGTGTGCAGGTGGTTAGTGTGTATGTCAACATAACCTTGTGCTGTGATGGCAGTCTCAATAGGTATAAGGGGCCCAAAGTGGCCCATGTAAACACGTCCCACAATATTACACTACATCCACGGCTATGTAATCATTTAGTCTACGCCATAACTGCAACCTCCCATCGGCGTGTTGGAACCTCGATTCGTTGACCAAGCTACAAATTTCCAATCTTCCACGGTCCATTGCCAATGTTCCTTCACTCACTACAGCCTCATAACCCAGTGACATGCTGTTAACAAGGATACTCGATGTGGGCCTAAGTTTCCATAGCCCAGTCGTGTCATTATAAGTCGAATGTCTTTGCACAAATCTTCATTGCTACTCCATCGTTTGAATGCCGACAATTATCATTTGCTCTGTGGCTCTCCTTTGCAATGTTACGATACAGGAGAGGCAGCGCTCACCTCGAAGATCAACAGTCTAATTATGGCCACATTTCACCCAGCAACTGCAGGTTTGGACGGTTTTGATGTAGTCCTGGTACATATGTACAACTGTCTCATGCAGAAATCTCAGACGTTCTGCCTTTGCGGATATGTAACACCCCTACTTTCTCCCACCGACTATCTGCCCACGATGTACTCGCTCAGGTCGCCATGTTTACCCATCACAACAGTCATAGGTACGCTATACAGCAGGTAGATATCTGACCTATTTATAGCCTACAAAGGATTTCTCCTGGCCGCATTATTGTGGGGAAGGGCAGATATGTGGATGGGTGCAGTATGTATAATAAATTGTGCAGTGCATATCTCACCCTAAATTGAAATAATTATACCCATTCATTTCATCGCAATAACCTTCGTGATTTTGTTTCATAATTAATAGCGACAAACCAATTTCCCCCTCCATCACATGAATGGCAGAATTGCGCCAGGCTCGTAATCCGCAGTTCCCAGGTTCGAGTCCCACCTGGGCCAGCATTGAGATTTATCTTCACATTGCCCTCCGTCAGTAGGGGACACCTATGGGATTAGAAAGGCCGCTCTCAGTCGGAGGAACGTTACGCCTTTGTCCCGTGTACGGGAAAGTCATACCCTGCATGCGATAAAGTGGGGTTACGTTACATTTAGGGTTAGTAAAGAAAAAGCTCTCACAAATTATTGGGTAAGCCTGTGGAAAGACATCCCATTGTTGTAATGTATATAAATAAATAAAGAATGAAAAAGCTGGATGACCTTGACTGCTGGCTACATGTCTCCTAGCAGCTACCCTGTGGATTCCCTTCGCTCAACCTTCTCTGAGCCTTCGGGGTCCTTGTGACCTGTTAATTTATTGCATTGTGGGAAAAATGATAGCATTGCGAGGTAAAACACCTCAACCCCTCAGTTATGATCAATCAATCATTTTAATCTCACATGGTGATCTCTTGTCGTTCTGTTCAAGTAAAGTTTAGAGAAATGTGTAATTAATAACCACACAAACATAATGAACTCTGACATCTCTACAATGTAGAATTTCAAGCAAATAAGATTTCGCCAACCACAATATCTAAACCCTCTTTCAAAAAATTTTAATCAGAATATATTGTGAATGACGCAGCTACCTCAAGTGGAGTTTCGATTCTAAGGTATCACTAGTGTGAGAGAATTCAGTTGCAGGTTAGTTTTAATTCGGTAGAGAAACTGCTTCACATTTTAAGTAGCTTTGAAAATATCTCGTGAGGTTTAATTTCAGTTGTAAAATGGTGACAGAGGTTTCAGTTTTAGACTAATGAGATGAATTGATAATGAGCTGTGCGTATTGGTCATAATCATTTCTTCAGTAATTCGATATGATTCATATTAGCAAACTTTTAACGCATAATAGTAGTTTGTACTCGTGTTATTTAACAGTCTTAGGAAATATTATTTGAATTCGAAGATCCTATAATTCGCGTTCACATCGTTTTCGGGTTAATGGAAATCGCGGACCAGCTATTTGTCACGTGATTAAAGATACGTTATTAGGGGAAGGTGATTCCGACCTACTCAGAAATGGATATTGGAGTTGCGAAGATCTGAGACAGATATTGGAGTCGTGACGGTGTCAGATATTGTTCTCACCCAAAGTCTGATATTAGGACCACCAAGGTCTCAGATATTGAGATCACCCAATGTCTCCGATATTAGGACTACCAAGGTCTCAGATAGTAGGACCACCAAGATCTCAGATTTTGGGACCGCCCGAAATATCAGATATTAGAGCTGCATAAGTTTCAGATTTGGAGACCACCCTAGGTCTCAGATATTATGATCACCCGATGTCTCAGATATTGAAGTCGCAATGGTCTTTGAGACAGATATTAGGGTCGCAACACACAATTATTAGGTTGCGAACCTGAAAATAGTTCTAATGGCGTCTCTAAATGGTCTCTAAATGGCGTCGTTCTCTTTAGATGGTCCTCAATACCCTAAAAGTTCTAACTCCTCCTCTAACATCATGGTCATCCTTGCCGTATTCATTTCGTCATCATCATTATAATCATTATTTAAAGTTATGTTCGCAAATGATTTTTGATGGTTGTTTTTATTAGTTAATAGATTTAATTTACTTCTAATATTATTAATTCCTCTAATAAAAACTTTTTCTATCATAATATATTTATTCTTGCGATCCTTGATCCCTCTTCCACTTCTCTATAATCCCTACCCATTCCTCGCTTGATTCAGGAACTGCACAAATCGACATAATTTTTTCATGCCATTATTTTCGGCATTCACAATGTTTTCTAAAAACCTAAATCCTGCGAATAACTAGTCTGTTGTACCGCAGAATCATCGGCCATAATAAAAGCCACTTGCTTCTCCTTGGTCTGACTGTAGATCTTAGAATAGGTTGTGGAGAGGGGACTCACTGTACAGCTGTTAGGAAACAAATAGCAGCCTCACGTCAAGACCATTAAGTGTGTTCTTTACAGTGCGCAAGGTATGGCTCTTCTGCATAAGGAGCCATGGCTTTACATCCCATCAGATTGCCGACAGCCTCTCCAAGCCCATCTGTGCCCACTTTCTGACGAAGTGCAGTATGTTGGCATAGAGGGGAAATACATCTCCACTCTGTCAGAGATGAGATTCGAACCTGGGAACTACAGAACCTGGGAACTACTACACCCATTCGGACTCAGTCAAGTGATATCTCTGATTTGTTTAGTAGTTTATATCTTATAATATGACTGACAACGTTTAAGTGTAATTTGAAGTTCATTTCATGAACATATTCCATATAATACTTAGAACTAAGATTTTAATATTATGTACGGAACTTTAATTCATGTTTTAATAGTAGAAAATGTATTCAGAATAATAAATATGTTGTCACAAAATTTACCAGACTGTCCATTTAGGGCAGATATTTCGGGCAGCCATTTCAAGCGTTGTCGGTAAATGCTAATTTTGTATTCTGATATGCCAGTGGCCTCATAAAATTCAAGAAGTCCTGCACTTGATGATCCTTAATTTAATCGTTTTTATGTGGAGAGAGGGCCCAGTAGCTTAGTAGAGTAGATGGAGAATTTTGCAATTTTGTTGAATTCCAGATTTCCGAAAGTGCCAATTTGCAGAATAACCCATTAAAGAATGTTTATCTGTTGTTTAAATCTTAAATCTCTGATATATTCAAAATTCGGAAGTTTGAAATTGAAATAATATTTCGATTTGAAAATTGCAAACTACGTTTTTCTTTCTATGGTTATCAATAATTTGTATGGCATTAGCTATATAATGTATTGTGGATAATGCTGCAGAGTTACTAAACTATTAGCATGGAAATCACAATGCCTCGAAGTTAGAAAGGAATCCCATGAAATCACGAACATGCTTGAGAGCCATCAGGAGATGCAAGTGATTAAAGTTGGAGACAGATATGTATAAAACGCTAGCTGGTATTCAATAAGCAGTATGGCTAACGCTAGCACGATCACAAGCATTAAGATGTCTAGGCATATGTCAAACAGATCGTCAGTCTGGTAATGTTCACTCATCAGAACTCGTGCTTGCAGTTTCTGTAAAGTACAAGCAGGAGTTTCCTTGCACAGTTTAGTCTAATAAGTCCCAGTCTTTCCTGATGGAGTAGAAGTCCGGTGTTCGCAAGGATCATGGCAGTACGTACAAGAAAAATAGGCTATATATGCGGTGAGTTATTGATGTAAAATACTAACTGGAAAGGTCCATGGAAATGAAATTCCTCAGGAGTACGTGTTGCCCAATAAGGTGAATGTATCGTAGGATGGTTTTAACTCCGAAATGTGTGCATGGAGTGTGTTTCTGTATTACCAGTAAATCATGGGTTGGTCTGAGATACCATGAAATAACGCACCTTTCAGAAAATATCTCATGTGCACACTTATGGAAGTGTGTCCTATGTATCATCATTTTGTCTTAGACAGATGTAGGATTTGTCAGTGAGCAGTACTGATCACCATTCATGCTTCCCATAGTTTTGTGCTCCATACCAGCAACCTGCAACTAATTCAGCTGACTGGTCCTGTTATCTGGTAATAGTGGTGAGCACTACATTGGTCTGAGGAACTGGCTCCGGGAAACTGGCTTCAGTCATGTAAGAGGCATTAGGTACCACAGGCTCTCTGGATGTCAACATTGAGGAGGATCGCTATTGCAATGCTGTCTCAGAATATCATTCGCCGGAGTCGGCAATCTTCATAAGTTGTGGTCCTGTGTTTCGATTCATTCCGTAGACACCATATGCTTTGATGTGCTCTAATCCAACGACACCAATAGCGTTGTAAAGTTTCGACATCATGACCAACACATGAAGAAGAACTTTCATTTGCAGTCGTTATACGTGCCGCAATTCGATGATCCTTTCACTCCTGATGTTCTTCACTTGGCGATATTTGTGACGTTGTCGTTCTCTAGGCAAGCTTTGTTCTTCCCATAGTCGTCTCCTAATTCAACAGCTGGTATTGTTCTCCGATTTTCTTTGCTCCAATGCAATTAGTCTCCCACATAACCACTCATTTTGGGATTGTTATCGCTATCTCTACCCCTTTTCCTTCATGGTTGGGTTGGGTTGGGTTGTTTTACCTCTGAGCGGCACTTTTTTGCACACCATGGGCTAAGTGGCCAGGTCACATGGACCCCGAAGGCTCAGAGAAGGTTATGGGAGGGGACCCACTGGAACGGCTATTGGGAGACAGATGGTAGCCTCCCGTCAAGGCCATCTAGCATGTTATTTAACGTGCACAGGGTATGGCTCTCCCGCACACGGGGCCACGGCTTAACGTCCCATCCAACGGACGGCGGCCTTTCCAAGCCCATCGGTGTCCCCTACTGACCGTGGGCAGGGCGGGGAATTTTGCGGAGATAAATCTCAACGCTGACCCAGCTGGGCTTCGAACCTGGAAACTACAGATTACGAGCCTGGCGCGCTACCGACTGAGCCACCCCCGCCCCCTTCCTTCATGGTACTGCACAATGTATTTGCATGGCCCTGTAGCGTAATCCACACTGTTGTTGTCGATGTATTTGTTGCTGTTTTATTTGTTGTTGTTGTTGTATTTGTTGTTATTGCTGCTGTTGCTCCTGTTGCATTTGTTTCTGTCGTTGTTGTATTTGTTGCTGTTTCAGTTGTTGTGGTATTTCTTTGCTCCTGCTGTTTTAGTTGTTGTTGAGGTGCATTGCAACTCAGATTATACTTACAAATACCCATCTTACGTAAATTATTACTTGTATCTGAAGTATTAAAAATTTCTAATCATACATTAATCTTAACGACTACAAAGAACTCGCAGATCAGCCACAAGCCAAGAGACATTGTCATTTGCAATGATATTGCTTTTCGTAGGTGAACATCCATTAAAGGATTTTCTTTATGAAGAAAAATTTAGAACTTTCTTTCCTTTTTAGAGCATTGTACAATTTATATAGATGCAATATAACTAATTTCTTAAACAGCACTTTTTTACACTGGCATAAGTAGTTTATTTTCGTTATCGCTTAAGAATCTTTGCAAAAGCTTTAATTCAGTTAAGTTTAAAGCTTTTTTCTCTAACTTGAAACCTACATAATTCAAAAGCATGCAGTATATTTTTCCACAAATGTTAAATAAATGGTTTGAGCCTATTTAATAGTGGATTTGATTTTAAATTGTTTTCGATAATGATCAGCAATATTTTTCGAAATTATTTTTTGATATCAGTTAATTTTAATTGTTTGTTGTACTTATCCAGACTCCTGCAGCCATTCAAAAATGACGACCCTAATAAATATACTAGGCGACCCTAATACATATATTAGAGTCATCGTTTTTAATAATCTACAAGATACCTAAGATGCAAAAAGATTTCCATTTGCCATCTTAAATATCATTTGGATACTTTTCCAATATTGTGGTTGTGTGGGAAGTGTACAAAAATCTTTTTTATCCAAATGTATATTCTAAGTATGCATATAGTAATCAATTATTTTTTATCAGTAATATAATCGATATGAAGTTTTCAAGATAACTTGCTACCAATATAAGCACCCCCTATTACTGACTGTAATATAAGAAATAAGCCCTTAGCAGCTGACTGTCACAGAGGTCTGACAGTAGCCTATCAGAGTATCAGATCATAAAAATAAAACCTGGTTTTAAACATCAGTTTTTAAGTCTGGCATTGATTGTTGTTAAATTATCCAAACTTCCATAACACGGATACCCTGAAGTGCTACTGAATTAGGGATAGTAACCTGGTAACGTGTTAGACCCCCTCTGGTCCTGATAGCGGCCGCCACACGACGAGACAAAGACTCCACAAGCTTACGTAAATGTTCCACAGGTATGGCGACCCATGCATCCTCCATAGCAGTCCACAATTTTCTCAAGGTCGTCGCTGATGGGATACGGGCCAGGACACTTAGTTCTACGGTATCCCAAAGATTTTCGATGGGATTTAAATCTGGGCTTCTACGTGGCCAATTCATCATTTCAAAGTCAGCAGAATGCTCCTGCAATCATGCAGTAGACAACATGGACCTGTGAGATGAACAGTTGTCTTCCTGGTAGACGCCATCTCCTTGGGATGCATGATTGCCATAAATGGGTGTAAATGGTTAGCCATGAGTTCTACGTACCGGGATGCACTGAGAGTCGTCGGTACACGTACCTCAGGTCCCACAGACGTCCAACTGAAGACACCCCAGACCATCACCGAGCCACCACCAGCTTGTACTGTTCACTCCAGGCTATCAGTTGCCAATTTTCGATGGTCAAGTTTTGATGTTCTTTAGCCAAGGCAAGGCGTTGAGCCCGTTGTCGTGATGTTAGAAGTGGGACTCTCGTAGGTCGGCAGCTCCCGAAGCCGAAATGATGAAGTGAGCGTTGCACGGCCCGTACACTGACTTTCCGACTGGAACCCGCGTTCAGATGGGAGGTGATTTCAGATAAGTCTGGCCCCTATCGGTCCGTGCGATGTGGGTCAGACGGCGAAGCCCACTATCATCAAGGCTGGTTGTCCTTTGCAGTTTATCCGGGTGCTGTTTTTTTGCCGGAATTTCGTATTCCTGGAACACTCTTGAAACTGTGGTACCGAGAAAATTCAAGTTCGTTGACAATTTCGGAGATCGTGTCCCGTCCGTCGGTCACCTACGATCTGCCTGACCTCTGTAAAATGCATTTAAATCCCGCGCTTTTCCGATTACGCTTCTCACGACGAATGCTTGGGGAAGCCAAAGCTGACAGCTATGTATGACCAGAGTTTCAGCCACGCATTCGCGCAAATGCTGGACTTGCGGTCCTGAATTTGGATAGTCTCCTATCCCTAATTCAATGGTACTTCAGTGTACCAAACTAATATTATTGAAAGTCGTGATTTAGATAGTTTTAATTGAGATCTTTTATATGTCATCGGTCGCGGTTGACCATTAAAAGCTTATTATAGAAGTAGTAAAGCTTCGAAGTCAGTCAACAGAAGATATTCATTTTATTATATTATCAATATTGTCTTCTCCATTTAGAGTAACAGCAATTAAATCCATTGAATATGAAAGCAATAAATTAGATTAATTAGTTAAAAAGATCTTCTGAATAAATAATGTCAAAATTAATTTCGTTAGGAATTCTTCTTCACTGAGGCTTAAATATTTTCTATTTTGATTAAACTCTAAATTATTTTTGCGCATTTGAAATAGCTATAGGATGAATTCATAAGCTTCTTTAATAAACATTACAATTTTTTATTATTTTGAACTTACAAAAAAATTGCTTTTTTTATTATCACCTTTTGTTTAAGTTACCGATAAAAAGAATATGAATGTGTGAGGTTTTCATGGCTTCATAAAATTTAAGAAATTCTTTTATACGTTATCATCAATTTTATATTTACGAGTTCATCGACCTCAAGTTTTACATAGTCAATAATTGGTTTTATAATGTACAGTTTTGAATTTTGTGACCTCAGATGTAAGGTTGAATCAACTGGTAATGTGTACCTGATGCTGCAAAGTAAATTTAATACGTTCATCAAGCAATATATATGAAATGTTTTTTATGCAAACACAATATTAAATTAATTTAATTCCTACATCGTATGTTTTCTACAATTTATTTTCACAATAAATTATGACCAACTTATTCTGAACTATATAAAGTGTTCATTTTTTAAAAGCGTAGAATTTGCTTATTTGTAATCGATGGATATATTGTATCTGTTTTCATCATCAAAATAATTTGATTTTATATACAAATATACATAAATACATGCAAACTTCTCATGCAGACATGGGCTACGGAGGTTCTACCAGGTTGTGTAATTCTGCTTCTGCAAACAAATCTGTCCTGAACTCCAGTTGCTGCAATTGCCCATTGTGCGCCAATCCTAGCAATGTCCTGTTTTACATTGACTGTTCACCGCATCCTTTTCCTGAGGCCTTATGGACACGATTCATAACCCTATTCGAAAATCTGCAACTATGTATACGGGCAGCATGGCTTAATCAACGCAGTCTCTCTTTGCACAATATGCTGCTCAAAGGAAGTTACTGACGTCTTCTTCTAACCTCCTCATTTCTTACAATGTCAAACCGCAAAATGCTCAAGATAACTGCGTAAGTATCTAAACAAAAAGGAATGAAATTTCTTCTTGTATTTGCTTATAAAGGGTTCAGGTTTCACAACCATAACTCACCCCAGAAACAATCAAACTGTCATACATCCCATTTTTAGTATTAAGGTGTATACCCCTATTTTTCCACACTCTTCCTAGATTCTTAAAGGACTTAGCAGTCATCCCTATTCTTCTATTTATTTCACGCCGCACATCGCTAGTATCTGTTAAACAAGTCCATAGATAATTAAAATGCAGCATAAACTCCGGCATCATTTACCTGACCATTTTCATCACTTTAGTTTTTTCTCTGTTTATCATTAAACCTACTCTATTACCAGTCTCATCTGATTTTAGAATGTAAAACAAACGCCTGAGAAAAACGTTTTAGGTGAAATAATCAGATATAAACCTCTCGATCTTTATATTCCATGCTACCCTGTTGAATAAAATTATCTATCAGCTCCAAATTAAAGAGTATAAATCAGGGGGTTCTCAAAGTATGGGCCGATACCCTGGATGTCAAAGCTCTGAAGAATATAACGAAATCATTAGATTAACTATGCAGATACTACATTGTACGGTACTACATTGTACGGTTCAAGTCATATTGATATGACTTGAAAACTTAATGACTTTGATGGAAAGGGACGCAGAAATTTATATACGATTCTTGGGGGTCCGCAATATCAAAACGTTTAAAAACTCCTGGAATAATTGACTAAACTATAGTAAACCCATTGGTTATTTCTTTAAAGAATATGCCATTTTATAATGTAATATGCAATTTGAGCAAATCAGTCCACATTAACACTATTATAATAAAAAAACTTTAAATACTAGAACGGTGCCTAATAATACTTTAAAAATCTTAAAACTCAGTACAGAATATTATACAGGTTACTGTATAACTGTATAAAACGTTACTGCATAATACTCCACAATATAGGTTATTGTGGAATAAAGCATTATAATTCACTACCATAAAAGTTAGACAAACTAATAACATAATTACAGTTAAGAAAGAGGGGAAAAAAGATTGGATATGGTAATTCACTGTAAATAAATTCATTATAATATCAAAATATTAAGTACTCTCTCTCTCTATTAATTTCAACAGAATATTATAATTATTGATAAAATTATTGTTTTCTATAACAGTGAATATTTATATGAACTGGTTTACTTTTAAGTGTTGATTGATTTTAAATGTATGATTCAAACAGTCCTTCTTCAGTTCATTGTGCCTGAATGTCCTTCAATCATTTATATATTGTTATATTCAATCATTATTTATTGTATTTGCTATATTTAATCATTATGTGCACAGGCGTGGTTAAAATTGGAAAATTAAAACTAATCTGTACACGTAAAATAGTATCGACTCCCAATTTTGAAAACTCTTGTGTATACTGTATGACTAATATTTTGTGTATATATATATTACCAGAAGCTGAATAAAATTTTACTATATTGTTGCATTGTATTAAAATTTAAGAATCGCTATTATGTTGAAGTTGTCTGTCACTGGTGACATCTAAATGAACAATTGTCGACCGCTTATTGACGGCACTAATCCGTGGAGTGGTACTTAGCCTATACTTCAGAGCACATTATTTATTTAGAACGGGCATAATGTCGATCAAATACTCGGTTACATTCATCAACAATAATAGTCGTTTCTATATATAAAAAATATACAAAATTTATCATACCTCTGTTCATATTAATGTATCTTTAGTTAGTTACAATATTTCTGACTTTAACAATGGATAGTTATTGTAATCAGATATCTATTTCTTCTGTCTAGACAGAGTTTTCCCTCCGCATTGACTTTTATCAGGTTTTCTCTAAAAATTTTCTCCCTTGAAAAAAATGCTATCAGCTTCCTATTTAGTGTTCTTTGAACATCACTAGAACTGCAGATAGAAAAGCATTTGATTTCACATAATATGGATCGAAATATTACAAAGTAATATATTTTGCAGAATGTTTTGATATCCTACAGACATGCAAACATTTAATCAACGGTAGTATGATATGTAATAAAATCATTTTCCAAACTTTTTATTGAAATGCAGTGAAATCAATCTCTCTTAATCATTTATGTCTAGACGTTCTTTAGACGTTAGTGATGCATAAGAGTTTCACAAAATCCATTTTAGTAGTTCCTCCTTTTTGATGAAAAGACAACTAACAGAGATATGACTTGAAAACTTAAATGACTTTGATTGATAATTTGATTATGAATCTGTTGCTATTATCCGTTGCTTTTAAAGTAATACATCAGTTAGGATACAATTGCTTCTTGCGCTGCCAATGCTTTGCAGTCAATATCAATAGTAGTTAGGAAGTTAGGATTATGCTTTAAACAAACTGAATGGTTGAGTGTTTTAGATATCAAGTAAATAGCAAAATTCGAATGGCAAAGGTACTTGAAATATCTCATTTTGTAATCGTTTCTCGATAATTTCTTTCACTCCTTTTGTGACAAAATCTGGTAAAAGAAATGGTACAAATTATGAATTATAAGTTTTTATAAGCAGAATGTTGATTTGTCAGGCAACTACTAGAGTTTTTATGATTTTTCTATAAGTCTAAACACCAAAATTAAGGACAAACTTCACGGTTTGTTATGAGAAGCACAAAATCAGAGAAACGCAAAGATTTTGATACTGTAAATATTACCAAAGAATCGAGAATTATAGAATGTCAAGATATCAAGAATTTACTAATAATGTAATATGCAGACTTTACTGTATCTATTTTCTAAATCTTACACTATGAACCAAAACAAACAACTAACACCGATTTCTAAATCTTACACCATAAAACCCAAACAACTAATACTGAATTCTAAATCTTGTACCATAAAACACGAATAACTGACATGAATTCTAATCTTACATCATAAAACCCAAACAAACAACTAACACTGAATTCTAAATCTTACACAATAAGCGAAAATAACCAACCAACCAACATATAATTCTACATCTTGCACCATAAGATCCAAAACAGACAACCAACTTGACTTTTAAATCTTACACTAAAAAACCCAAACAATCAAACAACTCTAAATTCCAAACTTTGCGCTATAAAACTCAAACAATCAACCAACTATGAATTCTAATTCACACCATAAAACCCAAACAAACAGCCAATTCTGAATCCCAATTTTATCTTCGCAAATATTATCTAAATCTCGACTTTATATCTAAAACTGATAGCAAACTTTAAACCTTAAAATTATTACTGCAAGTTACAATTGACAATTTGAGGTACATTTGAAAATGGAAATATATAATCCTACAAAGCTCTAGAACATGATGTTTTAATGGACTACTTTACACGTAATTCTCATTCACCTTATGGTATTTTCGCCACAAGTTGTTAACATTTCTGCAGAGTTTTCAGCTTCTCTTGGCAAATGCAGTCAACAACTGGCTCTATCACAAAACATGATAGAATTCGAATTGTAAATACAGAATTATTATTATCATTACTCAGAAACGATAGAAATGTAGGTTGCAGCAAAAATTCAATAATTCAGTCGATGCTGCTAACATCAGTAAAGAGTAAAAAAGACGTTTTTTTTTTTAAGAAATAATATTTTGAGAGTTCCAAATATATCGTCTAAATAATAATAAAATGATTGTCTTATTCTCTAGCTATAATTTATTCGGTACTATTCATTAATTCCAATAAACAGTCTTGTCTACTTTGCAAACAATTTTGAGAAAATGAAACAATTAATACTTTCATCAGTTTGAACAATAAAGGCTAGTTTACAATAGTAAGGATTATTGAGCCCAGTTCAGTTGACGCCAATAAGTTGGGACCATCTCTAATTTTTCTCTCTAATCCCCTCTAAATATCCAATTCTAATTTTTTATGCATCCATAAAACGGTTCGACATTTACATTGAGCCAGTAATTTTCTAATCCGTTATTGACAACAGCAATCCATATCAGTGTAAACTAGTCTTAGAGTTGTGGATGTTATAACAGGAAAAGTTACGAATGTTAATGAAATAATTTAAATGCTTTCAAAATCAATATTTTGTAGCGAATCAATAACAGTTTTACACTTTTTTAGCATAGCATAACACACTAGTTTCAAACGTAGTTCTATAACAATATGGTTGATAGAAAATGAGAAAACGTCAAGTAACCGATACATATTTGAAGATCGCTTATGAACAACTATAGTACATTGAAGAGGGTTATCATCCTAAAAAATCTGAAGTTCATCCTCAATAAGATCCCTAGATATTAAAAACAACTTCGCTTTCAGTATTTCGACATATCCTTAGTTTTCACTGTCTCTTTTATAATGCATAGCCTTCCAACACCCCTACAGGACAGCAACCCCCATACCATGACAGAGGTTCGATGTTTCAAAAAGCATTAAACACTGAGTGCTGAATTCTCACGAGGCCGTCTTCTTACGTAGACACTACTCTGTTTTCAGTAAATGAAAATTTCCTTCATCACTAAAACTTACTTTTTCCAGTCCTCAACACCCCAAAGTTCATACTTCTTTGTCCATTGTAATCGTCTCTTCCTCTGGAAATCTGCCACTAATTGTTTTCGATGAGATTTGTAATACCGCTATCCGATTTCCAGGAGTCTTCCTCTTGCAGATCTTAGTATCTATTGACATTTGTTACAAATGTCCATTCTATCAAAAGCTGTGGGGAAGTCAGATTTCCGTTTCCTTAGAGCAATGCATCACCCTGTCGGCATGTAAAGATGTTTTCCTAAGTAGCCATTTCTTTATCAGCAACAGAGCTAATTTCGCAATGTGGTTTAAATGTTCTTAAAACGGTAGAGTCCACGTGGTCCTTTAGCAGCGATTTGACACAAATAATAACCTTTTACCTTGATGTCTTTTTTTATATCTTATGAAGCAAAAATAAGACCTACTCATAAATTTTCTTTATTAATACTTCACAAAATATTCAATGTAATATATGATATCTCAGCCCCACACTCAAAATTTCGTTGTGAGATAAATTAACATAAATACCGAAGTCAACAAGTCAAATTTTATGGTTCTCATCTGTGATTGGTTGACATAACAGAACATGTGACTGGTTGCAACGAGAGACTGTTCAATACCTCTATCACCTTCTATGTGCAGTTATATGGTTTTTTTTTTTTTTTTTTTTTAAATATCTGAAGACCTATTTAAAATATTTCCAACGATAAAAATAATTTGAAAACCAGTGTACAAAATACTTCAAAGTAACAATAGAAATTACGTAAAGTTGATAATTTACTGGGTAGAAACAGCTGAAACACGAAAAACATCTGAAATACAAATGTGTTCAAGACTTTTTTGCCAGCACTCTAATTTGATTAAGCTTTATGTCTTGGATACATGTGCATAATATTGCTCTGAACCGAAAGAAAAAAAACTGTTCCCTAATTCCTTCAATCTCCTTTAACGATTACTGTTTGTTCCAGATATACATACTTAGAAAATGTAGTTATTTTAGACCACGGCAAAACTACTAAAATCTTTTACACAAAGCATAACCTAGCAAAATAATGCGTTTTAACATTAAAAAAAGTATAATTTTCTTAATTTTGAAAATGTTTTGCTATATTGTACTTTAATAGTGTTTAAATACTTTCTAAATGTTCCTTAGTATTAGTACCAAAACAACCATTTGTTTTACAACTATGAGGTATGGAAATGCTGTAGATAATTAAACTATATTTCTATTCAGGTTTCAAGTCAATTTTGTCACGGAATATTACCAGTATATTGCCTAGAAATGGTAATTTAATCGGAACTTATCGATTCAACAGAACCAGGACATCCTCAGAAACACTTTTGAATCCCATTGGGCATAAGTCACAAAATAATAAATACTTTGAAAAGGAAGTGTAAGTTGATAATTTCAAAATAAACTATTAAGCAATAGTTCAAGAAAGCTCAAGAATCTATTCAGAGTTGTCATATACTCAATTCTGAAATTCCCTCATTTCACAACCGATGGAATCACAAAAGAAATATAATGTTTATAGTTTCATATTTAACCTATTTCGAAGATCATCTCTTAAAAGCTAAAGTTTTCTCTTTTATATACAATTTGAAAGTCATCTTTTAAAATTCATTATTTTCCTACCTATGAATACATATATGTAGCTTCAACACGATGACAACACACAATTGCTTATAGATGACATAAAAAGAGTTCTTAATTTTAAAATAAAATAAATTGGTTTGAAAGCAATCTATTGGAATTAATTAGTAGTCATTTATCCAATACATGAAAAAATAACGTGTTGTTTTCTTTATACTATTCAACAGTAAGTATCCATGTACATATTTTTATCGAAACTTTATCCTTTTTACACATTAAATGGTATATTTAAAATGTGTGTATCAGTCTTAGCATTTACATAAACTATATATAGCGCAAAAACATGACATATTTTAACATTAGTGACTATGTGAATAATGAACTTGAAATGTAACTCTTATGACAAAATTAAATTACATTCAAATTCTTCTACAATATCTTTGATTTTTTGTAAGAGATAATTTGTTGGAATTGAAAAGTTTAAAAACTTGTATACCAATAAATCTCAGACCATTTATGTGATAATGTTTCATTAACACACACGTTAGGCCTAACATCTGCACGGTGTGTGAACCATGTTATTCATTATTCTATTAATATTAAGAAGGGCAGAAATAATAATGAAAGAACAATGTTACCAGGAGCGATGTAGAATTAAGTATCTTTATTATTTTTTGAATTAAGTGTTGTATCTTTATTATTTTTTGCAAATATATTGTATATTTATTTCCAATCGGTATTTTTACTGATTGAAAATTTTACGAAAATCAAGAATTCATTTATCACCAAATTGGAAAAGGAAATTAAATAAAAATGGAGTATAACGAACTGCGGAGAAGACTTTTTTTAGTATGATATATTTGATGCGAATTTTATATCTTTTCTTTCAAAAAAGATTTGACGTATCACTTCATTATGGTCACTGATAAAATTATAACTCCTATTTCAATACATCATACATATACTTTAATATTCCTTTAGTTAGTATGCTTTTTCTTTTTTAATTTTATAGTTAACACTACCAACAGTGCTTTTACAACGGATCATGTAAGTAGGGGATTCTTGATTGAAACATACAGAACAATGGAAATTGTATCTCTAATAAATGAGGGAGTATGAATTAATTAGGCTTAACGTGCAATATATTATTTAAACATAGCTTTGGTTTTGCTTTATGTTTCTTTGATTCGATATATAAAAATGGATGTGAAGATGTTTATTTCACTAAATTTATTTAAATTTAAATAGAAGATTACATAAATGAGTAGCTTTTAAGATTTTCATTTTATTTCTTGCTTTCAGTTGAAAGAAAAATTATTCAGTTCTACAATAAAACTCTGATTTTTCGAAATTTTTACTTCTTTTAATATTTTTTCATCAAAGCAAAGAAATTAAAATTAAATTTTTGCCTATGCATAATTTAAGGGTAAATATTACAACACTCATTAATTAGACTTTTTTATGTAGTCATATTATAGACAACGGAAAATCGGGAAAATTTTTAGGATGCATATTATTTGATTCTTAAAACACATTTTAACTCTGAATAATGCTTATCCTGTTATACATTATTAATTTCAAAATCCCCTACTAGATCTGATTTTGACTTTCAGTCATTAATTCCACGTTAGCTACAAGATAAAAAGTTCTCTAAATAATTGAACCCACGAATAATTACTATTATTGTTAAATATACTGCAGATATAACAGTTAGTTCTAATATCATTCAGAACGTAAACCGAAATGCTCAAACCATTTTGCACTTTTTTTCCTTAATTATAATTCTAAATATTTTTCAATATTTCCTCATGTTCAAATACCAGTCTTTAAGTATTATTTGGCGAAATATTTTAAGGAAAGGAAAACAATCTGCGTAAGCACAATAATAGTAATTCATCATGGCTAAATAGTTTAAAGAAACACTTGTTGAATTGTTTCCTTGTCTGTATGCAAAATGGGAAAATGGACATTGTGGAGTGGCATAAGCGACGCCTCAATGAAGTTAACGTGTGTGGATTATCAGCAATAACACAACTAAAAGGAGAAAAACATAGTCAATTGTTTCTGTGGTCCTCATCTCTTTGAGGTAGAGAATGAGGAGAGGTGTTGATGAGAGAGAACGGAGGATGCCGGCGCAGTTTAAAGGCCATTCCTCTGCTCCTCTCCCACACCATTGACGATCGATCTATAAGCCTAGCCATGCAATAATGGAAGAAGGTATACGTACGTTCATTGTAACAGAGCCGCCAGAGTCCTGAGACCGTGTGTTTGGCGAGGTACTCCCCGTCGCCTGTTCCGTTATACCGTGGGTTAGGCATCAGTTCTTTGCTGAACAGCCAGCCGTTTGAGCTGATGGCAATAGCCTGAGCCACCAGGGCGACAGTTGCGGCAAACAAGGTGAGGGCTCGGAGAGCGTTGAGGGAGGCTTTGATCATGGTGCCGTAGCGGGGGCCGTGGGGCCGGGAACAACCTCCGCAGGGAGGAGACGGCTAAGCCTCGCGGCGAGCTCCCTCGGCATGGAGGGTGGGAGTACTCCGATCCTTGATACCACGACTACCACCGTCAGCAGCACCACGCGAGCAACTACGCGACGACCGGCGGCATCCTGCTCACAAATCTTCCGCATCCGCCGTCCTGCAGCATCTTCCTTCCATCCAAGTGGCGACGGCACGTCCTCACGAGGCACACGCCGGCACACGCACACACATACGCGACGGCTTCGTGTCCACCGCACCACCATACAGAGGAGGAAAGGGAACAGAGAGTGAAAGGGATGAACGGGATCTGGAGGATGAGGATGCTTCAAAGTGAGGGTGGGAATAAGGGTTACGGGGATGGTGACCTTCTCCCTCCTGTTCGTGATCTTTCTTCTCCCCCTGCTGGCTCTCCTCGATGACCCCAGCACTGTCCAACCTCCGCCAGCATCCGCTTATCCGGGGTGGGGAGCTGGTCGCGGCCGGAGATGCGACGGAAGCCACGGGAACGGAGAACCAGATCGGCAGCAGCACCAGCAGCAGTACCGCCGCCGCTGGCGACCCAGTTGGGCGAGTTCATCTAGGCTGCCAAGGAGGGGAGAGCCAGTGGTCGCGCGAGTTCTCTTCAAGCTGCTGAATTATTTAGGAACTTGTTTTTGCCTCTAGGAAGAACAATGCAGGTAAAGTGCGTAGTATCTCTATTATGTTGCTTTGCTAACCTTTCACCGTGATGGAAGCGTAGATTGGACAATTGGACAAGAGTTTACGCTAGATTGTTTCTTTCGCTTTAGAATATTATATACTTCTTTTTAACGGACTAGGGACTTTTTTAGATTGCAAATTTTTAAAAGTTGTTTTTTAGTGTTTCAGCTTATCGAATAGATGTATGTTCAAAATTAGAGGTATGCGTTTCAAATAGATATATGTTCTAATTTAGAGGTATATGCTTCAAATAGATATATATATATATATCCTAATTTAGATATATGTAGTTCAAGTAGATGTATCTCCAAATTTAGAGGTATTTGTTTCAAATAGATGTATATTCTAATTTAGTGGTATTTGTTTGAAATAGAAAATATTCTACTTTTCAGTTTGTGTTTAAACTATGAGTAAAAAAATAACAGAAGTGTAAGCGGTGCATATTAGGCAAAATTAAAGCAAAATAAATATGACTTCATACCGTAGCGCCGTGTGCGGGAGAGCCATACTCTGTGCACGTTAAAGAACACGCTGGATGTCCTTGACGAGAGGCTACCATCTGTCTCTTAACAGTTGTCCAGTGGGTTACTTTCCACCAACGTTCTCTGAACCCTCGGGATCTTTATGACCCTTCTCGCTTCCACCTCAATATATATTATATATGTATATAAGGATTTTTGAATAGGGTGAATTAATGATAAAATAAAAAACTTCCATGGGATTTTAGGGTAAACATAATGGACAAGTGATAATAGAAAAAATGCTCTCTAGAGTTTTAGGCTAAAGAAAGCGAGCAAATGATGAAAGAGAAAAATGTTCCCGAAGCGTTTTAGAGTAAAAAAAGTGTACAAATGACAAAAAGGAAAAAAAAAAGAAAAAAAGACTTCTGCAGGGTTTTGGGGTAAAGAAACATGATAATGACTCTTATCCATGAAAAGGTGATCAGGTACGATTTTAAAGTACGCAGACTGCTTTCATTGATTGATTGGGATGCTTGGGACACGACCATTTTAACCCATTGTATACACCAAGGTTGAATCTAGGTAGATAAGATAGCCTTGGCCTACTTTTGAAGAAAAAAACTAGTAAGGGTAATGGAAGTGCAAAATTATGTGTATTTCGCATAATTACGTAAAATTTCGTATAATTAATTGACGTATGTTTCACGCATTTTACAAGTAAATTTTTACAGGCCTCTGAAGCGGAGGAGGGAGGGGAATGTTATATTGCAAAATAATTCCAGTCTCTTCCCCCCCCCCTCTTTTCTGAAATAATTCCCCCCATTTTTGTGGATAACACTGATAATATCATTTAAAATTAAAAGAAATATGTATAACGTTTATCACTAAAAACAAAGCAATATAATGATAATAGAGGCTGTCTGAAAAATAACAGTAGGATTTCGAGAGCCAATATGAGGAAAATAATGTACATTTTTCAAAAAGTTAAACTTTTAGTTGAAAGCCTACTTCAAATAATTTTCAACATAATGTACAAATGTCACGTGACACAAAGGTTGCCAGATCACTAATTTCTAAAAACAAATCGTTTGCCAGATATTTTTTCCTGAATTCTGTAATCAACCATAGTGTTCGGATATTTTTTTGAGCGACTGTACACCGTTCGTGACTCTACATATGCCCAATCTGAATTCCACTTCTTGCCATATACGCTGCAGCATATCTCTTGTCACTTGCCTAGTTGCATCTCTTATTCTGGCTTTCAAATGATTCAGGTCTCTAGTTTTGTCCATGTAAACATAATTCTTTACAAAGCCCTACAAGAAAAATTCAAGAATCATGGAATTAGACCCACCATGCCTATCCATCTGTCAGGAAATGTGTAGCCAAGAAGTGTAATATCAATTGAAGATATGCAGGGTCAAGAAAGGTGCTCTGTGGAAATTCACTAATTATATTCAAAACTATTTCCGTAAGTTTTTAGTTGAAAAATTACTTTTTTGAATATGTATATCGTTTTCCTACATATTGGTTCTCGAAACCCCTATTTATTATTTTTCGAACACCCTGCATAACTCTACGTCTCTGATAGAGGTTATTACTTGGAAACTGTATTTTTCCCACCTCCCCCCATATAATCGACCTTTCCCTACACTTACCCACTATTTGTCTGATCTACCTACTACTTAATCAATCCACCCACCATTTACCTGACCCCCACCATCATTTAGCACACTTCATCTGCGTCATAATATGGCTCAAAGCTAATCACAGTTCCCACACACGTAAATAAATACTACCCACACTACCACCTACAGACATTCACTACCGTAACTCTAAAAACACCCATGCAAACAAACTCTCTATAGCTCGGTGACACACAGATCGCTGTAGTAAAGAAGAAAAGATGTGGTGATTTTTAAAGAGATAAGGGTCTGACGAATATTACTCAAGCTTTCTTTAATAATATATGTTTCAAACTCCCTTTCAAATTTGATCTCCCGAAGAAAATGAAAGTAATTCTCCGTTGATTGGCATATGCTGAGTTCGTCGTTATTATGTCTACAGATTTTGCTTTTTTAATGCGAAGCACATATCGAGTGCTACAAACATGGTAAAAAAAATATCTCGTTATCTAATAATATATAAAGAAGAAAGTATGTTTCTGTCCACTTATGCACTCAGTCCCTAGAAGAGCTAGAGGCACCAAACTTTGCATAAACGTTCCCTTCACCCAGGTAAAGGGTATAGGCTATGTGTGAACCCGTTGGGGTCAACTAAAACTGGTGTGGACGGGTTTGAATTTCTCGAAATCCCCATAGACTTAATATTAGCCGTTAAACACAGTGCGTCTCATAGACTTAGTATTAGCAGTTATTAAAACTCACTCGGTAAGTGTCATCTACTATAACTTTAGAGAGTTTCAGACCTCCCCTGAAAGAGTGGGATAAAATTTTTATCGAAGTGGGGCGAGTGAAACGTTCGTAATGGGTTTTATGCCAAGTGAAAGCTTTCGGCGTGGGGAATGCAATCAAGTTTGTTTATCACAGGCAGGGTATACAGTTTGGCCAAATCATATAAAGAAGGATGAGACCGAGTCGAAAATGAATCTCACTCTCGGAGACAAAGAACTTCTGCCAATCCTGCCAATGTTATCAGAATTGAGGAATTTATCCTATATAAACGTTGGATAACAGTTCGTGAGAGTGTTGAGAGTGTTGAAGAAATTTGTGCACGACAAGGTGAAATTCAATAAAATGAGCGCAAGATGGGTCCAACGACTTGTGTCACGGGAGCACAAGGACAACGCTAGTCCAAGACAACGATCGTCCTCATACTGCAGCTTTAACGATGGATAGTCTACGGAAACTGAAGTGGGATGTACTGCTTCATCTACCTCATAGTTCCCACTTGGCTCTATTAGACTTCCACTTGTTTGGCCCGCTAAAGGAGTTTTTAGGGAGCAAGAGATTCTGAGACGATGATGGGTCATTTCAACTGTGCAAAATTGGATTGACAAGCAACTAGCCACTTTCTTTGAAACTGGAATTAAGAAACCTCCAGAACTTATAACAAATGCATTGCAGTTAAAGGGAAAAAATTAATGTTATTAATTGAAATGAAGTTTGAGTTTATACTTACTCAGCTTGCAATTTTTTAAAAAAATTACGCAAATATGTTCAGAAAATTATCAAATATTTGAAAAATGAAAGATTGTCATGATGCTTAATTTTATTACAATAAATAACTAATGCAGTGGTTCAAAGAAATTCTAAAATAAAGTATTAAAAACATTATTTTGAATTCTATTTAATTTTAATCATTAGTTTCAATGAAGTAATCTTGTTTTGTCAGAAGTTGTCTAAGTGATCAACAGCGTATCAGACTTGCTTCAACATAACATTGAGTAGTTGATATTAGGCTTCAAATCTCGTCTGATTGTTTGGATTTGAACATAAGCAGTTGGAGTACAGATTCGAATCATGATTAACAACATGGTGGTTCAAGCGATAAAAGTCTGCGCTCAAATCTCAAATATAGCATTGATATTTATTGAAACGGTTAAGGTCTGAATTCAAATTTAGCGATGGTTATTAAAACAATTAAAGTACGGTTTCAAATCCTTGATGATAGCGTCATTATTTACTGAAACCATTAGGGACCGGAAACAAATCCTGGATAGTTGTATCGATGTTTACTGAAACTGTAAAGTGCGCGCTAAAATTTCTGGATGGTAGTATTGATGTTTACAGAAATATCTAAGGTTCAGATCCTGGTGGTAGTGTTAATGTTTGCTGAAACAACATTTTAAATCAACATTCCAAATCCCGGACGGTAATGTCCATGTTTATTGAAACAATTTAGACCCCGGTTCAAAAATACTGGATGGTAGTATAGAAGTATATTAAAACAATTATTAAAGTTCTAAGTTAAAATCCTGTATGAAAACGTCGATGTTTTCTGTAACAATAAGATCAGATTCAAATCCTGAATGGTAATATTGATGGTTACGAAACATTTAAGGTTCAGGTTTCAAATTCTGAATGTTAATATTAATAGTTATTGAAACAGTTAAGGTCCCTGTTTCAAATATACTGGATAGTAGCAGCGATATTTACGTAAACAAGATCTCCGTTCAAATATTGAATGGTAATATTAATGGTTACTGAAACATCTAAGGTACATATTTCAAATTCTGAATGATAATATCTATGTTTACTGAAGCATTTACGGTCCAGGTTTAAAATTATGAATGGCAGTATTGATGATTGCTGAAACAGTTAAGGTCCGAGTTCATCTCTACGGACCGGATAAGGATTATCAAAGTACGGTCAGACGGATCATACCCTTCATTATTCAAAAAACACTCTTACCCCACACCCATATACACCAATGCTCTGAGTAGACTATATAGTTTTAGAACATAGAAATATTTCTGCCAGGGGTATTAATGTCAAGTTTTGAGATAAGGAGATATACGAAAATGAGCATCTAACCGAAATCACTATACAACTTTTTTACTTAACAAAGCAGTTTAAAATGAACAATGGATTTCAGTTTGCATGGATCAAGGACATTAAAATATTTCTAAGAAAAGGTACAAATGCTGGGATATATAAAATTCCAAGTGAGGAAGTTTTGTAGAAAATTAAGGCTTAATGGAAGAGGAAACTGAAATTAAATCACCTGTGATATTAAAGGATATCTAAGAATTCAAAATTAAATAGAAGTGAATGAATCACATTTCTTAATTCTACATTATAACCTACGAAGTCTTACGCAAAATTTTGATGAACTTTTGGTACTTTTGAACTCTTAAATATAGTTTTGAATTGATTATGTTAACTGAGATCTGGATTAAGGATTATGGGTTGGGTTCTTTTACCTATGAGCGGCACTTTTTTGCACACCATGGGCTAAATGGCCAGGTCACATGGACCCCAAAGGCTCAGAGAAGGTTGGGAGAGGGGACACACTGGAACAGCTGTTGGGAGACAGATCATAGACTCCCGTCAAGGCCATCCAGTACGTTCTTTAAAGTGCACAGGGTATGAGCTCTTCTGCACACGGGGCCACGGCTTAACGTCCCATCCGACGGACGGTGACCTTTCCAAGCCCATCGGTGTCCTCTACTGACCCTGAGCAGGGCGGGAAGTTTTGCGGAGATAAATCTCAACGCTGACCCCTGGGACTCGAACCTGGGAACTACAGATTACGAGCCTGGCACGCTACCGACTGAGCCATCCCCGCCCCATTTTTAAGGTTTATGAGGTTAACCTATATAATATTCCACGGTAAAGTAAATTCTTTAGTTGTATATCTCATAATAGATCTAGAAGTGTAGTTGTGTATGTTAGGAAAAGTTTATCAAATTTTGTACATTCTGATATGAATATGAATACAGTCGAATGTCTGGTGATAATAATAATAATAGTACTTCAGTAATTTTAATCTACAGATCTCAGGCATACAATATTGAATTGTTTACTGATGAATTTTATGCAATTATGAAATATATAAAAAGTAGTACCATTTATATAATTGGGAATATAGCACTGATTTACTAAAAGATGGAAGTGATATAAGTGAATATAAGGATTGCAAATCAGAATTGGGTTTTAGACAGTATATTAATATTCCCACAAGAACTGTTCAACTTGCATAGATCATGTTATAATCAGAGAAAAAACTAAAACTCATATAGGTTGCTTTATGTGAAACTAGTATAACTGATCATTTTTTATTACTGCGTAATATTATGTATCCAAATGGGATTTTACAAAAATTCAAAGTACCAAAAACATTTTGAAGTAATTGATTATGTAAGTTATGAAAATTATATAAAAAATTACAAAATTAATATGTGTCTTGAAAACTTGAATGTTAATGCTCTTTTTAAAACGTTTCAGGAATGGCTTTTCCATTAAAAGGTATGAGTAAAATTCACATTAAAAAATTCTACTAAAAAGGAATGAATAACTGGTGAAAAAGCAAATCAAAAGGACTAAAGAAATTTTTTTTAATCATCGGGACTTTAACAAATGCGAAAAAGATTCAAGAAAGCAGTCGAAATGTAGTGATAAAATTTTGGGTAATGACTGCACGCAACGAGTATTGCCTAAATTTAATGACTTATGTCACATAGCTGATGCCACGAATAGTCATTTTATTAAGTAAGAAACATTTATTGAATATAATATTATTCATTAAGAAATAAGAATAATTCACCCTCTATCATTATCAACAACCCAAAATCTGTGTTCTTAGTTGAAACTACAGTCAATGAGGTTTACAATATTGCAAAAAATTTAAATGCTAGAAAGGTAGTTGGAATTGATAGAATAACTCTAAAAATGTTTCATATTATTAGTAAATATCATTCAGATTTCATAGTTCATAAAATAAACGAATCATTTTCGAGTGGAATATTTGTTGATGATTTAAAAAAGGCTCTGGTATTTCCTGTTTATAAATCTGGAGATGGAATTTTATTTTCTAATTATAGAATAATATCTATTTTATCAGCTTTTAGTAAAGTAATAGAAACCTTAATGAAGAGAAGACTTATAAAATTTCTAGATTCTTTTGATTTTTTTAGTAAAAATAAATTTGGTTGTCGGGAAAACAGAAATACAGAACAGGTATGTTCGGGATTTACTGGTTTGATATTTAAGAGTACTGATTTGAGTAGAAAAACCTCAGCTATATTTTTTTATATTCAAAAGGCTTTTGATTCAGTTAATCATGAAATTTACTGAAAAAAAAATATATACTATGGGTGTTAGAAGTAATTGCTATCAGTGGTTTGCATCTTACGTATATAATAGACAGCAAGCAGTTACTTTGAGTAATGCTAGAAGTAAATTTCATAATATAACGACAGGAGTACCACAAGGCTCTGTTTTAGCACCATTGTTATTTCTCATTTCTGTTAATGATTTATGTTCATTGAAACTAAATGGTAATCTTATTAGTAATGTAAACGACACTGGTGTAATTTATTCTTCTGATAATATTCAAAAATTAAAAAAATAGAATTAGATTTATTTTCCTTGAACAGATGGTTTAATAAAAATAACAGAATTAAACTGAATGTTAAAAAATTAAATTTATTTTATTTGAATGTAATGATAAAACACCCCAATACGTCATGTACACCAAACAATGATGAATGCTCTTGTGAATTAATGGAAGAGGTACAAGAATACAAATATTTAGGTGTTCTTTTAGATTCTAAATTGAACTGAACAACTCATGTTCACTATCTATAGAACAAATTAAGATACACTGAAGAGCCAAAACATTATGACCACCCGCCTAATATGATGTTGGTCCTCCACGTGCTGCCAAAACAGCTCTTACCTGATGAGGCAGAAAGCTACAAGATTTCTAAAGGTGTCTTGTGGTCTCTGGTACCAACACGTTACCAGCAGATCCTTTAACTCTTGTAAGTTACGTGGCTGAGCCGCTGCAGATCGGAAATGCTGTTCCAACACAAAACACAAATGCTCGATTGGATTGAGGTCAGGGGAATTTATAGACCAGAGCAATACCTGGAAGTCTTCTTCATGTTCGCGAACCATTCTCGAACAATCCGAAGAGTGAGGCATGGCGTATTATTCTGTTGAAAGAAGGCATTACTAAGGGCCATACCGTTGCCATGAAAGGATGTACCTAGTCTGAAATGATGTTTAGGTAGGTAGTAGACGTCATAGTTTCATGTCCATGAATGAATGGACCCAGGGTTTCCCAGCAAAACATTGCCCAAAGCATTATAATTCCTCCACAGGCTTGTTTTCGTCCCACAGTTCATCCTGATGCCAACACTTCCTCAGCTAAACGAAGCACATGTACCCGACCGTTCACACATGGTACAACAGGAAACGAGATCATCAGACCAGAAGACCTTGTTCCAATCATTCAAGGTCAAGTTTTGGTGCTCACGTGCCCATTATAGGAACTTTTGACGGTGAACCGAGGTTAGCATGAGCACTCGGAGCGGCCTGTAGCTACGCAGCCCCATTTTCAGCAGGGTTCGATGTACTGTGTGTTGTGATTCATTTCTCCAATCACCAGCATTCAAATTATGGGCGAGTTGCGCAACAATATCCCTTTCTTTGGCTTGTACTATACAGGATAGCATCTATTAGCCATGGTCGGCCCACACCGTTCGTGTGGTTTCGTGGTTTTTCCCTCCTTGGACCTCTTTTTGGAAGTACTAACCACGGCTAACCTAGAGCATCCCACAAGCCTTGCCGTCTAGGAAATGCTCTGACCCAGTCGTCTGGCCATTACAATTTGGCCTTTGTCAAACTCACTTAATTTCGGTGCCTTTCCCATCTGAAGAACAAGAATGACACTGATTAACAGAGCTCAGTATCAGGTGTTATTTATACCATTTTATGAACTTCACATGTGCCGTCATTTACCTGCAGTTGCTTCGATTTGCATAAAGACCCGCTGGTCATAATATTTTGGCTCTTTGGTGTATATTTTTCACAGATTATATAAACTAAAAAAATGGTATCTGTAAATATTTTGCAAATCCTTTTTTTTTCTGGGTCAATGCTAGACTCCAATATGGTATATGTAGTTGGGGTAGAGTCTATAAAAACCAATCTAAAAAAATTAAATAGTCTCCATAAGAGAATAGCAAAATTTTTGTTCCCTCTTGGAGTTTTCCACTGTCCAAATTTACTAAATACTAAAGAAATTATGAATTAAACGGATGGAAAATAGCGTGAGTGTAAAAAATATAATAGTATTTAACAACTATAATTCTAAAATAATGTAATTTATTACAAAACTATGAATGAAAACATTTATAGAAACTTAACTAACACAAATCTAAATCATTACAAAAATAAACCTGCAATCTATAAAGAATAATAACCTTACCAATTCCTAAACAAACTAAATACAACTATATAACAAATGATAATCTCTTCCTACAGAAAAGTTGAGATCAGCTCTGCTTGTTTGACTAACGTATAACCTCCTCAAGTATCCTAAACATTCTTCTTTTCCTTGCCAGTCCAATAACAGGATCTACACTATTAAACTTAATTAATCTGCCGTGCACACACCATATGAAACACTTCTTCTTTAGATTATCTCATCGTGACAGACTGAGACTAACTACGTTTCCTTTCACACAAAATCTTCCTAATTTCTACAACTTATTCCTCATTTTTTAGTTAGTCGTTCGAAGCAGTTGGTGACGTAATTCTCACGCTGTAGTTCACGCGAGCATCAAAATGAAACATCATAAGTTCATTGTAGCACGTTCATCTGTTGTAACACTGTAATGAATGTCATATAGTTATGTTTGTTTAGAATATTGCACTTTTTGTTTGTTTAAAAGTCAACATTTGATTCAAAAGTATAACAGTAAGCAAAATTTAAGATGTGGTGGTTCTTTATTTCATGTGCCAATGGCGCAGAAAAGTATGCAGAGACATTTTTACTATGTGGTTCCTTGATTATAGACTATTTAGATATAATTTTGAGGAACGAAACCACTGAGGCAAAATTGAAACAAAAAACTAAAATTGTACTTGCTGAGTATTTTTTGAAATTGAGTCCTTTTGTCACATTTCATTAGCCTCATTCTCTTTGGTTGTAATTTAATATTGTTAATTTTCTAATTTTCTGTTTCTTTCCCGTGACCGAGTGGTTAGCACGCTTGACTACTGATCTAAGGGACCTGGGTTCGAATCCCATTAGGCATGGATGTGAGTGTCGTTTTTCTCCTGAGGTCCTGCCATCCTCTCAGATCTCCTACTGTGGCATATAAACTGACAGGCTCCTGTCAGACCTCTGTGGCAAGCAGCTGCTTGAGGGGGTATTTATTTATTTATTTATTTATTTTATTGTATATTATTTAGTAACAGAGGAAGATGTAAAAATTAATTTCTATGTCATATATTTTTTAACTAAAAATTAAGTTAAATTTTAATTAATTATTAACTAAAATTAGTTTTAACTAATACTAAGTTATGAAATTTGGGCTGGTCAGGTGGTTCCCCTGGTTACAATTATAGTGGTAATATTTGTATTTTTTGTTTTGGTGTTTGTTTTGGTGTATTTTTTGTGCTTTATTCCAGTTGAATAAAAGTATTATTATTATTATCATTACGAAAAAAAGCTTTATAATCAAGGTAATTATAAAAATTCATCATAAATAAAAAATATACTGGACAAGGAGCCTAGAAATACTAATCAGTTGATAAGTTCATATTAAAGCAGTATGTTTACCGGGACAATATCCTCTTCCAAACACACAAGAGAACACTAATACTCGAACTCCGTACTAAAACATATTCTAGTCAAATCATCCTTCATACTAAAACACATCTATTATTTTTGTGCCCAAGATCAAATCAATTTTACACCAACTCACTTCAAAACTCGAACTTTTCAAAAGCCAAAGTCTCACTTTCGTCTCTGCGATATGACGTCACAGCACGTAGAGAATCTCGTGACACAATACACACGTGTTTCAATAAACAATTGTTGTAGGTTAGCACATCGCTTCAATAACCTAAATTGCCATGGTAATTGAGGGGTGTCATATTCTAACACAATGTCCCTACCTCTTGTTCCCTCTAACTCTAGTGCACCAGTTTTTCCCCAAAAGGAGGAGAGGGTGGAAATTTCACGGGGATTGATCGCAGAAGTTTTATTTGAAATGAAAGCTTGTGACGTTGAAACTATCAAGGGCTGCCTCAAAGTGTTCCTTCTTTCTCTCAAAAGAAAGGAAGACCACGAAATGTTAACGGGAAGCCGATGATTACAAGTCATATGTCAAATGAAAGCTTAAGATGAACAGTGTAACGTAATCAATACATTAATTTCTCCCCTAAAATAGGGGAAAGACAGAAATTTTTAATGAAAACATTTCCTTCGAAGGTGCCACTGAAAATCAAGAAATAAAATATACAATTCAAGGTATTGCTCTACATGTGCCTTAAAAAGTAGAACGAAACAGTAAAATAAATCACTTGCTTAATTCATATTGTTTGTTTTTTATTTTAAATGCAAAGCTCGTAAGTTGGTTTTTTGTCACTACCCTAACAAAAATTGTCGATTCACTTCTTTCCATTTCAGTTTAAATTCGAACTGATAACTGATTTCATCATTGGCGTGCTTCATTTTGTTTTTAGTGTTTTAAGGCACATGTCGGAAAATAAATATTCCTTATTTTTCTTTTTATTTTTTTTCTATTTGTTTTTGATGTTAGATAAGTTTTGTAATTTAGTGTAGTATTATATAAAATACCATTTATCTCTACTTCTATTGTAACTAAATGAAAATTCATCGAAAATATTAACATAAAAATGCAATAGTTTTTCAACAGCATTATATAAGCATATTACCATATAAATTACATTTACCATTATAATGATACGAGTAGCATTCAAAAACTCTTGACAGGTATCTGCAGAATAAAAATTATGCACTCATCTCAACAAAACGTTTACAATCCTTCAAACTACTCCCCTCCAGTGTCTAGGCAAAGTTGTAGACGTCTACGCCAATTCTGGAACGCCTGGTGGTACTCCTGTTGGTGAATACTCTGAAATTCTGAATAAACGCATTTTACAAGGTCTTGTATCATTGAAAAGGTCTTCCTAACAAGTTCCTTTTTGATTTTTGGAAACAACCAAGAATCGCATGGTGCAAGTTCGGGTGAATATGCAGGATGGGGTAGCTGTTTAATTATTTTCATGCTCGAGATAGGCCATAATTTGCTGGGTTTGGGTGAGCACTAGCATTGTCATGACGAAGGAGAACCGTTGACATGCGATGTTGGACGCTGCTCCTTCATCTCTTTAAACATTTTGAGCAAAATAATGTTGGTCAAATATTGGCCATTTTTAGTCATTTTCTCAGATAAGGTGTTCACGGCTGCCATTCCTTAGAAATTAGAAACACTTGTGAACATTCTCTGCCTTCAGCGAAAGTCTTGTCGGATGATTTGGAGACGCGGTTCATCTTCAGCAACCCAAACATAGTTGTCGAACATTCTGAGAATTGTATAGTAATAAAACCACGTCTCATTACCTATGACAATGTCTGTTAACCGTTTGGGCCCACTAGGTTCCACTAGGTTCCACTAGGTTCCATTGCCAGCATCACCTTGCACGACTCGACTCTAAATCTTTTTTGCTGTTCTTTCAGTTTGCAAGTTCTCGTTTGGCACAGATCTTTCGGAACTTTAAATTGAAGAATAATTTTTCCCCACTGCGAATTGATACACTGACATCTAAACTTATTACCTGAACGGTGATGTGTGGATTTTCCTTAATGAGTTCACGAACAGCAGCGATGTTCTCTTGTTCACGGCTTCCTTATGTCTTCCTGCACGAGGGAGATCTTCGCAGCTCTGCCGTCCTTCTCTGAATTGCGCATGCATCGCTTAATAGTGCCATATGAACAGCATGATCCCCATATATTTGTGATAAATCGGCATGAATTATTTCGCGTCTCCCCCAAACAGCATCCTTCTGAAAATGTCAAATCTTTCAACATCTTTAGTAGGCTCGTTAACAACAACGCATAAATTTCGCAGACCGAACTTTATGTTCCACCAGCGAATAGAGAAATGACGATACAGCCTTTGTTTTTAACACGTGATGTCAAGCTTAGGCAAGCTTTGAAACAAGTCACAGTTCGTTAATTTCGGAGGAACAAGTGCAAGTCTACAGACACGTGTCAAAATTTTTTTTTCAACACCCTCTGTATTACCATTATAAAATTTTAAATTCACCTTAGAACTTCTATAACAGACATTCCAAAAAAAATCAAACTTTAGCTTGTTTTCCGAAAAAAACGATGATAACGAGAAAAAAAATGGTTCCGAAAAAAAAAAAGAGAAAACTTTTTTTAATGTGGATGTCATTACTCTAAGTTGTCTTGTTAAAAGCGTTCCAGTTAGTTTTGTGTGTTACAACAGGTTATCAAATGATATGATCGATAGAAATATAACATATTGCTGCCAATATATTTTAATACGTATTTTTATATTTAACGCGTTTTCATTTATCAAAGTGTTTTGCTTTTAAAATCTCTTCAGAAATTGAGATGATGTAGATTACCCTAATGTGCACATCTTTCAACTTTCCTAAATTTTAATATTCTAAATTGCTATCTTTCAAAATATTCAATTATTACTATTTAATGCATCGATAAATAACGTTACATCTACAAGTTGCTTACGTATATAATCTGCTTTAGATGAATGATATTTATTAATAGTGGCGTATCCAAAAAAACTCTCTTGTGGGAGGGAATCTCTTATGGGGAGGAAATCTCTTATTTTCAAGAAGTTTCTTAAAAAATTATGTTTTCAACCACTCAAGATAATGGGGTTATAACTCCACCGTTCCTCTGGATGTGCTAATGCTTGTTATAACAAATGGAATATTAATACAGTGCGGAAAAAACATCCACCATCGTAAACAATTCAATGCTCATCATTTTAGAGCAAAATAAATTGTATAAGAACTGTTTTACAACTCTTTTGTTCACTCTGTATTGGTAGGAAACATTCGACTAATAAGAACTGACGACGATAAATGAACTACCAAAAGATACTTTAAGAAATTATATGATAATAATTAAATGCTTATTTATGCTTATTAATTATAAGTATTATTATGCTTATATGACAGGAATAATAAATTAAAACGTTTTTGAATCGAGTATTAAAAGAGTTATCGAGTTTTAGCTTATGTTTTCAATTAAGTTTTCTTATATATGCAAAGAGAGTGTGTTTTAATAAATCTAGAAAATTGTATTTAATCAATGCAATTAGCGTATATTTAATCAATTTGGAATTTTTCAGTTTATTGTGTGTCAATCTTAAAAATGAAATAGTGGCAAATTATAGCAATCTATATTTTCTTTCTAATACATTATTTAATTTCACAAATGCAAAGGTTTTATTATGATAATTAAACTTTTACAATTCATAATATCATTTTGAAATAAATATTTCAAATAAAAGTTTTTAAATTAACGTCTTCAACTATTTGGGTTCATTGTTTTGTTTTGTTTTGTCCTACTGACATGTTTTGTCAGTTTCCTTCATCCTTCTTGTCATCGTTTGTCAGTGACTTTGTTTTAAAATGCAAAACAATAACTACTTATTATAAAACACCAAACACAAATCAGAGGAAAACTTTAGACATTATTGTAAAAAGGACTAATTCCCCAAATAATAAAATAACGTGTAAAAGGAACAATCCATAAAACATACGTTGCTATCTTTGTAGGAGGTAATCACATTAATAATTCCTTCTCCGTTTTTCAAGAAAGTTTCAGTTCATTTCATAATATCATTTGGAAGAACATATATATATAAATACAGATATATATATATATATACAGTCGTATGAGAATAATATGACCACCTACCTAATAATGAGAATAAACACCCTTGGCCCGGATGACAGCGGCGAGACGGCGTGGCATGGACGCAATGAGGCCCTGGAAGGTTGCCAGAGGCACACATGCCCATTCGGACTCCAGCAGAGCACGGAGGTTCCGGAGATGACGTGGCTGTGGGCCCGCACGCTGAATCTGTTGATCCAAATGGTCCTACAAGTACTCTATGGGATTGAGGACGGGTGATTTCGCCGGCCAAGGGAGAATGGAGACATCGTTGTCGTGTTCCTGGAACCAGTCACGCACCACCTTAGCAACATGGCAGGTCTCATTGTCCTGTTTGTAGACACCATCACCACCAGGGTAAACGTCCAACATGATGGGATGAATGTGGCCAGTGAGGATGGACAGGAAATTAGTAATGAAGACAAAACCCAGATGCTCCACTAAATGATCATAGCACTACATCTATAGCGATAATGCCATAATCTCCACTACCTACGTCGAGGGCAAGACAACACCATATAGATGCAGCTCGCCCCACGACTACCTATGGCGAACAGTCCTATAGAAGGAAAGTTCATCCATCGGTCAAAACTTAATTTAATCTGTGCCCTGGTTAGCCACAGACAAGGATATACAACCCAAGTTGCCTCGGCTCCCGTGGTGGAGACTCTTAGTTTGGCTTTTCCATCGACAAGCCTGTCAACCGGGGATCCCACTCCCAGTCACAAGCCTTCGACTTCGTCATCTCCATCATGGCCACGAACCCGCAGCCCCCAGCAGCAGTCTGCTGACCCACGACTTCACTGATACCAAGTTGATGAACCCACTTGACCGGGAGCACAAATTCCAGTCAGCAGGGCCCTCCACTACAGCCCCTCCATCGGGGCTGCAACCCGGAACTTCTCAGGGAACAAGTCTATGAGCCCGCTTGAACGAGGGACACAATCCCAGTCAGCAGGACCCTCTAAAGGCCCTCCATCAGAGACTGCAAGTTCTCAAGCAAACCATGACCAACAAACCTACTTCACAAAGGCACCGTAGGCCCCCCACCACGTCAAGGTGGTCCCCTATCAGGGGAAGTGACGATGGACAGGTAGCCATTGGCATTCAGGGACCCATCCAGTGGTACAGTAGCTCAAAAAAGTATCCGAACACTACGGTTGATTACAAAATTCAGAAAAAATATCTGGCAACGATTTTTTTAGAAATTAGTGATCTGGCAACCTTCGTGTCACGTGACACGAAGGTTGCCAGATCACTAATTTCTAAAAAAATCGTTGTCAATATTTTTTCTGAATTTTGTAATCAACCGTAGTGTTCGGATACTTTTTTGAGCGACAGTACCAGCGTTCCCAGGTCATACCAGGAAAACATCCCCCAGATTTGCACACTGCCCCCGCCGGCCTCTATGTGACCAACAAGCGTGTCTGGGTGTTGGTTCTCGTGTGTCTGATGCTGTATCCGCCAACCCCCGTCACTTCTGTGGAGTAGAAACCTCGATTCTTCGGAGAAGGCAACCTTTTTGCACTCTCCCACTGTTCAATGACGGTAGTCCTTGTGCGAACTGCAGGCGTCATTGCCGATGGACCTTGGTTAACATGGGCGCCTTTATGCAGCGTCGACTCCAAAGACCCATGCGTAACAGGGTTCGTTCTACTATTATCCGGGACTCGTACCTGGGTGCCCCAGTCTTCATTTGAGTGGTCAATTGCTGCACGGTTGCGCGTCAATTACCCTTTACCAGTCGACGGAGGCGACGTTCTCCTCTGGGGTCGATGGCCTTTGGGGCTCTACAGTTATGACGTCTGGAGGTACTTGGTGTGCCAGAGGTCCATTCTTGGTACACCCTTACTACAGCACCTTGCGAACAGCCCACGAAGTCTGCTGTTTCCGAGATGCTTCCACCCCTGGCGCGGTAGCCGATGATCATTCCTTTTTGAACGTCCGTCAAATCAATACCTCTGCCCATTGTGCTCACGTTACGCATTATGGCTCCTCTGTCCTGGCCGGCCGCTTATATCTCCGTGTGGTCGACATGTGCACTCTGTAACGCGACTGGGCGGGTACACTGTGATTTCGTGGGTGGTCATAGTATTCTGATACGACTGTGTATATATCTTAATAAAGTTCAAGGTCTATATACGAATAGATCAGGCCAATCCAGTCTCAGTCTCATTAGCCTCATGCTGCTCATTACAAAAGAACTTGCAATTCGTAAAACAAATCATCAATTTAATGAATCTGGTTCATTTCTTCAAATGTTTTTGACCATACGATTTTAGATGCATAGCTAATCGACTTTGAAATTTCATAGGGCGCATTAGAATTTAAGAGACCTAACCGAAGTAATAGTACGGCAAACAGCCTGCTTCCTGGATCTGTACCGACTATCTGGGGTCAAGTCAGCCCTTGTAGCTAGACCCTTTCTCCCCAATTTTGAATGAATATAAATTATGGAATAAGGAAAATTTAGGCTTATTTACGGAACTACTGTTATTTATCAGTTTCAAACTCGATGAGATACCTAGCTCCTTTCCAAAGGAAATTTACCCCTGAAATGTTCAATGAAGTGAATAAGTGTATATTTTTATTTTTTAACAGAGCCGGACTTCCTATTAGTGACGTGAACCATTTGCATAGGAGCTCCGACATGTTAGGAGCTCCATTATTTAAGTTCCAATTTGTTTAGCTAACAGCAAAATTATGTCCTTTTCAAGTATTTAATGTCATAAACTTGTTGCAAACAGTCTTGATTCTCTCTTCAAAACACTTCTCTCATAACAATCTAAACTGAACTTTTAAAAGATATATAAATAGATAGATCTTTTTTAACTTTATACAATACATCTATATAATAAAAGAAGGTGTCTGACTGTCTGTGAGTCTGTCTGTGGCAGCCATAACTCATCGGGAATTCAACGTACACACTCCACATTTTCAGAGAACGTTTCTGGTTGTGGTCCGGATTGCAGTGCCAAATTTCAGGTCTAAAGTCTAATAGGGGGGCTTGCTAGAACCAAATATATTTACCATGCTATTCCTACGGAAAACGATAATACTCTAACCTGTTTCAAAATTGATGGAAAATAGAAAAACTATTACGCAAATTCTAAACTTTTATTTATTTTATTAAGCGAGTTGTTATAACATTTGAGATAAATCCTTATGACTAGCAACACTGCTGTTAAATGATTCAGCTTCCAGAATTCTTCAACAAATATTACTCAAAATCGAAATTTGGGGTTTTCTTTTTAAAAGAGTTTCTTTTTTTGCGAGATTATGCTACAAAAGTTTTACTTCAAAAATAGATAACTTTAAAAAAAGTTTCTATTAAACACCTTGGAAGTTTCCAAAGCTTTCAAAAATTAAGTGCCATTTGTTTTTACCCAGATCAAAAGTGAGAAAGAAAAATGTTTAAATACGAGAATGAATAATTTTCTCAAGGCTTACTGAATATTGAATATTATACATTATGTATAATATTTATTACATTAATTTTTACGTACTTAATAACAAAACTGTAACACTTCTTTAAATTGAAGAGATATTTTTCGACGTATTTAAAGAATATTAAAGGAAGATATCAATCTGAAGTTAACGTCGATCAATTTTAGAGAAAAAATTGTTTTGAGCCGGATGGGATACGAATCCACTCCTTTCTGATAACATGTCAGGTGCTCTGGACACTGAGCTACCGGCCACCAATTAACATCTCCTCTAATTGATGCTATGAACTTCCTAACATCAGAGTGGGCGGGGGTGGCTCAGTCGGTAGCGCGCCAGGCTCGTAATCTGTAGTTCCCAGGTTCGAGTCCCAGCTGGGTCAGCGTTGAGATTTATCTCCGCAAAATTTCCCCGCCCTGCCCACGGTCAGTAGGGGACACCGATGGGCTTGGAAAGGCCGCCGTCCGTCGAATGGGACGTTAAGCCGTGGCCCCGTGTGCGGGAGAGCCATACCCTGTGCACGTTAAAGAACACGCTGGATGGCCTTGACGGGAGGCTACCATCTGTCTCCCAACAGCTGTTCCAGTGGCCTGAAGCCCCCCCAACCTTCCCTGAGCCTTCGGGGTCCTTGTGGCCTGAAGCCATTTAGCCCATGGTGCGCAAAAAAGTGCCGCTCAGAGGTAAAACAATCCAATCAATCCAATCCTAACATCAGTGCACAATTCTCCGTGTCTCATGAAGGTATTTGTCCCAGCTGCTTTCAGACTCAAGAAATAATGACAAGCATGTTATGAAGATGTTAAGTACATTCTGGGTGTACAATTGTTTATATTGAAGAGATATCTTTCAATGTATGTTAAGGAAGATATCACTATGCAGTTAACGTCAATCTAAGAGGAAAAATTATCTTGAACCGGGTGGGATACGAACCCACTACAAACAATTGTACACTCAGAATGTACTTAACATTTTCATGACATGCCTGTCATTATTTCTTGAGGCTGAAAGCAGCTGGGACAAATACCTTCATGAGACACGGAGAATTGTGTACTGTTGGTAGAAAGTTCATAGCATCAATTAGAGGAGATCAAAATATTTTCTTGAGTCTTTAAAAATCTAGTTTTTTTTTTAATTCGTTTACTCATTTAGAAACGTATCTTTTCGTTTATAAATACGATTTTTTCCTGAAGCTCTTTAAGAATATAATTATTTTCTTTGTGGCCCTTCACTAGGTTTGGCTGACGGTCCTGATTTGCTATTTACAAATGTTTGTCTTTTAAAATAAAAAAATAAATACCTCCTCAAGCAGCTGCTTGCCACAGAGGTCTGACAGGAGCCTGTCAGTTTATATGCCACAGTAGGAGATCTGAGAGGATGGCAGGACCTCAGCAGAAAAACGACACACACATCCATGCCTTACCCGGGGCTCGAACCCAGGTCCCTTAGATTGATTTTCTAGTTTGAAATTTTAATGATTTTTTTTTGTTGCCAGAAGGAAGTTCGTTGAAAATTAATGAAAGTTAATGAAAGTGATTTTTTTAAAACCAATATTAAGTGGCGACTATTTATTCGCAGTAACATTAAATCTGTATTTAAAAATTAAAAAATTGATATTATATTTATTTTTCCGATTTTATATTAAATATCTGATGCAATCATTGATACTATATCGAGACATTTTCTCCGGAGTTTAAATTTATCTCCGCTAATACCCTTCTTCCTCTCAGTTAGAAATGGGGTACCGATGGGCTTGGAAAGGCCTCTGATCGTCGGTTGGGACTTTAAGCAATGACCCCCATGTACAAGAAAGTCGTACTCTGTGCACTTTAACGAACACGCTGAATGGCCTTGACTGTAGGATTCCATCTGGCTTCTAACAACTGTCCAGTGAATCTCCTTCTAGAATCTTTCTTGAGCTCTTTGGATCCTTGTGGCCTGACCATTTAACCACTGTGTCTAAAACAAGTGCCGTTGAGAGGTAAAACTATCTAACCCAACCTAAAGGACATTTCGATGTCATGTGATTCACTTTAATTATTTAACAGAAAACGCTGGTGCATTTACAACAATATTCGTTAATAGCAACTCGTCCACTCCTGGGTGGAGCAACTGTAATGTCACTATGTGACACCAAGTTACTCCACCCAGAAAGAATGGACGAAATTTAAAATTCATGACAGACACAAATAATGAGATGGATATGACATGATTTCTTTTACATTCCAACGAATTATATGAGCAGCATACAGTAAAATTTGCATCATTTAGTAGCGTAACCGCCGTGTTTCGCGATACATTCAATGATACTTCGCTGTTTACAGGCGTAGAGATTTCTGATGGTATTTTGAGGGATGATCCACCACGCAACCTGCACGTGGTTACTTATCGCAGCTGTGTTTTGATCTGATTGAGGGATGGCTTGAAGGCGACGAGCAATCACAACATCTGAATGGGTCACATGGTTTGGTGCTCTGTAGACACACCCTGGAGGTTGGAGCAGCATGTTAGCGAACGTTATCTTGCTGGCATTAAGTATATCCCCCCCCCTTCAGAAATAGTCAGAGACGCTGTCGACGTATCGCCGAGTGTTCGCGTTACCTATTACACCTACCATAGGTGACTTGTTGTGGCAACAGATGTCTTCCCAAACGAGGACACCCAGTGTGCGAGCAGTAGTGTGTTCTGCAGTGACAGCGGGATTCGCTCTCTGGCTCACGTCATCTCCAGACTTGAATACGACCGTCATCAACATCTAGGCAGAACCACAAGACATCACTGAAGACCACGTGTTGACGTTCCTCATTCCAAGTAGCACTAGCCCGAGAGCACCAAGTAGCACCAGCAGTCCTGTACCTCTCAGTATCTAGTCTAGCGATTGTCCTGATCATGATGAGAGCATCCATGGTAACAGTTACAGTTCATCAAATGGTAGCTACGGTTGCCAAAGAATCCAGTGATCCACTCTTGCTGCTGTTGTTCATCTGTCAGTGTCTGACCCTGTATGCGAATCTGAGTATCTTCTTAAAACCATTGGCGACAAAACCGCTGACCACATGTGCAACGATACGGCGGGTAGATCCTCTGTCTTCCCATTCCCACAATCCGATCACATTCAAATATGTCCTAATGCTGATATAGTTGGTGAAAGAGTCGTCATGGCGTCCTCTACACTTCTCCCTTGTATCTGTTATTAATACTATTTTGTTGTTTGTTATATAGATCTTGAAGCATTTGGTATTAATGCTTAGCAATCGTCCTGTGATATCCATCAAATGCCGTGCGTTCGTCATGAAAACGTAATCATTTGAGAATATCACTGCCCTGCACTGACACGCTGATTTGAGTACAAATACGTCCACTTCTTTTCTGTGGTGCAATTTGAATGTCACAGAGAGTACGCAAATATAGTACAAACAGCAGACGTTGAGGTTATACTAGTCCTAAATTAAATAAAACTTCTAAAACTTGGTTTATTCGAAATAAACAATTTGCAATAATAATTATTGCACTGGTTTACATAAATTAAGGAAGTCATTTCTGAACTATGTTTGTTTTGTTTTTTTAAATGTGAAAAGAGATAACTATTTCAATCAAATACACCAATATCTCGATTTTCAATAATATTCGTTCTGTATTTAATCTGTTACGGAGTTTGAATATTTAGCTATAGCAATGCCAATCATAAGAATTTATTTCATACCTAAGACTCAATAAGTATTATTTCAAACGATTTAGTTATTTAAAATACATGTAGATTTTGGAAGTTTGGGCAAATTAATCTTTCAGTTAATCATCAGTTTCGTATAATTTCTTAGTACAGTCATTCTTATCGTTAAATTTTCAAACTTCCATAACTCATTAAATACTGACCAAATATTGTTGATAATCGATATATTGATATATTTGATTGTGATCTTTACTCGCTTTCACATTTTTCAAAACAAAAAACTTATTTTAGAAGTTATAGAGCTTCTACATTAGTTTCCCATTGACACAACATTGGATTGTTCTTTAATTTATGGAACTCAGTGTATTTTTGCTTTAATTAATTTTAAGACAAATTTGTATGACTACTAACACCACCACTACTACTACAATTAGCTATTTTAACCGTCCCATGGCTGAGTGGTTAGCGTGCTTGACTACTGATCTAAGGGACCTGGATTCGAGCCCCGGGTAAGGCATGGATGTTCGTGTTGTTTTTCTGCTGAGGACCTGCCATCCTCACAGACCTACTATGTCATGTAAACTGACAGACTCCTGTCAGACCTCTGTGGCAAGCAGCTGCTTGAGGGGGGTTATTTATATATATGTATTTTTTTTGCCGTCCCGTGGCCGAGTGGTTAGCGCGCTTGGCTACTGATCTAAGGGACCTGGGTTCGAACCCCGGGTAAGGCATGGTTGTATTGTCATTTTTCTGCTGAGGACTTGCCATCCTCTCAGACCTTCTACTTTGGCATGTAAACTGACAGGTTCCTGTCAGATCTCTGTGGCAAGCAGCTGCTTGAGGGGGTATTTATTTTATTTATTTTTATTTAATCTCCATAGCTATTTAAATGTTAAACAAATAGTGTTGAAAATCAATATTTAGAATCGAGATTAAAATTTCTGTTTTGGTTCTTCATTTGAACTGATTCTTTAAATCAACGAATTCTAATTGGATATTTAGAATTTCGTTTTGATTGTTCAACTAATTTTTCAATTCGACGAATTCTAAATCGAGATTTAGAATCTGCAGTTTCCAAGTTGGTGTCCCAACGGTGCCAGTGTTCGGACTTATCTCTGCCACCCAGCCAGCGATTACTACTTTGTTACCAGAATTTGAAACGGTAGGGTGCGGATTGAATGAATCAGTAGACCACCAGACTCAAATTCTGAAGTTTCCAAGTTGGTATCCAAACAACAGGCTGGTTCAGATTTAGCTCTCTTAATACCCACCCAGTGAACGGTCAGAAAGGGAACACCAATGAGCTTGGAATGATCGCAATTTCAAGAATGGGACGTTAAGCCATGGCTCCGTGAACAGGGGAGCCAGACCCTGTGCTCTTTGAAGAACACTCTGGATGACAGGAGGCTACCATCTATCTCCTAAAGTTGTCCAGTGGGTTCCCTTTCCCAATCTTCTTTCAGGCGCTGAGGCCTGTTTGTCTGACATTTCTAGTTATTGGTGTTTAGCAGTTTTACGAGTAAAAGCTAATATTTCGAACTCAAATTTCATAAATATGATTACTAAAAAAATAGCTTCACAAATTGCACAAAAAGTCTTCATTTATTTAAAGGAAATAAGGTTATCTAATTTTTTTCCCGTTAACCAGCTTAATTACTTTCCTATTACATGAATTCATTATCGCTATAGTCATTTGGTATAGGTAGGAAACTAAGTATACAAACTCTTTTGTAGTTAGAAAAAAATTAGCATATGGTCCTTTTTTTCTGAATTTATCACAGGATCAATTTTAAATCTGTTTACACCTATTCTAGACATTTAAAAGTAGGTAAAAAAGCAAATAGTATATATGAGAAAAAACTGCAACTTGATTTTCACCCAATTGACTTCAAATTCTGAGAAATTAAGCTAGAACGATAAAAAAAAAACTAATTTTTTAATATATAATAATTGTAACAGAACTAAAAATAGTTACTTTGCACAGAAAATTACTGCCTGATTAGTAAAAAATAATTTACAAATCTAAATCCCATCAACTGCATTGCAAACAAGAAAACTGACTCTTCAAGATATAAATTTTAGTAACGTTTTTTCCTTTAAAGTATCCTTTTCGTTCTGACATTTTATAAAAAAAAAATATTAGCTTCCTCAGGCAGCTCTTAAACTGCAGATGGCGACACCATCAAATGCCTCGTTGTTTGCAATAAAAATTGCACCCAACATGGCCTCTGATGCTTGAAGAAAACCTCAAGTGCGAGAGGTTGAAAAAGAAAGCCTGTGTGATGCGGCTAAAATTGATGTATAAACGGTTTTGACAACCTCCTGTTATCCAGTACCGTTACTCACTGTCTGGGATATATTAAATTCTGGAGATACAAAGTCTCGGAGCATCTGCCCGTTGAGGGTCGGAGTTGTAAAGGATTTTTCGTTTTATTGGCCTTCAAGAACAATGCCAATATGCTGGATAATATTTTTTCCTCCCGTTGAAAAGGTATCGATATTTGTCATTCGCTTTGAAAAGTGGTACGATGGGAAATGCGACTAAAGAATGGGAAACAACTTGTTTGATGTCATTCCACTGAGAGCACAAAAGGAACAATATTGAAAAAAAAAGATTTAATTTTGGACAAACAAGAAATGAAGCAATTTCTCTCGTGTTTTCCAGAGTAATCAATGCTACTTTAACATGAGGATTTTGAATTGTTCGTAACCGCAGTTTTGTGGCGAAATGGGTTAAAAAAGAAATTATAAGATAAGAGTAGCACACAAAAAGGGTATGGTACATATTAGATATGAAGTCGTACCTTAGTTTGCCCGAACCATTTCACAATGATTGAGCTCGATTTGGAATTCGGTTATTTTACTTCTGAGCGGCGATTTTTTGCATAAAATGGCTGAATGGCCAGGTCACAAACCCCCTAATGGCTCGACAAGATTGGGGGAGAGACCCCACTGGACAGCTGTTAATTTTATTAAATTCTGGAGATACGTCTCGTAGCATCTGCCCGTTGAGGGTCGAAGTTGTAAAGGATTTTTCGTTTTATTGGCCTTCAAGAACAATGCCAATATGCTGGATAATATTTTTTCTCGTAAATCGTAGATCGGTTATTCATTTTCAGAGTACCAGATACGTGGGTACCCATAACCTCTTCCATCTGAATATGTGCCTAGTTGGCATCAGTGTAAACACAACATAGTAAAATAAACCACCAATGGTGGGTCCCAAAGGACAATAAAGATCAACAGTAAAAACTGTAAGGATGCACAAGAGACCTAAAATGGATGACTCTCTTTGCTGAAAGCCATCATTTTAGGCCTCTTGTAACTATTCATGACTTCATGATTGTAGTCGAATAAGCAGGATATAATTTCATGTGGATTGCTTTGGACTGTCTCAAAGAAACCACGTGAAAGAAACTTGATATAAGAGTAAATATGGTCGATGTCCAGATCTTTGTGGATTTGTCTGTTCGTTACAAACCAAGGGGCATCGACCGCACATCTCAAGATCTTGTTCTGCAAGACCTGAATCTTGTGGATATTGGTTGCAGTAGTGTTCGCCCAAATAGGGGAAGCGTAGGAAATGATGGGACGTATGACCAGGTCGTAGAGCAAAAATATTATTTTTGTCCCGTTGAAAAGGTATCGATATATGTCACTCGTTTTGAAAGGTGGTAGCGATTGGAAATGATTTAATTATGGATTTATTGAATGGTGAGGATTTTGAATTGTTCATAACTGAATAATGTAATTGAGAAATAATTGAATGGTGAGGATTTTGAATTGTTCCTAACAGAATTTTTGTTGCGAAATGGGTTAAAAAAGAAATTACCAGGTAGGAGTAGCACACAAAAAGAAAAAAAGTATGGTACATACCGTTTTTGTGTGCTACATTGTATGCATAAAATTGCCGCTCAAAAGTAAAATAACCGAACTCCAATTCATAACGATTGAATCATTCTGAGCCAGAACCCGAAGTCGTCATTAAGGAAACAGATGGGAGCCTCCCGTCAAGTCCACCCAGTGTTTTCTTTAATGTGCTTATGGTATGACTCTCCAGCACACGGAATACGCTTTAAGTTCCATCCGACGGACGGCGGCCTACACAAGCCCATCGGTGTCCCCTACTTATGGAACACATGGCAGGATATTTTTGTGGAGGTAAATCTCAATGCTGGTGTAGGTGGGACTCGAATCTAGGAACTTCAGATTACGAGCGTGACGCTCTACCGACTAAGTCCCCCCTCCCGATTATGTGAAAAATTTCTCTGTTGGCATCATAAGTTATATAAACAAAAATGTATGTCGAGAATCTTTTATTTTTATGTTATTCATTATAATCATTTTTATGACAAATTTAAAATATCTATGCTATTTGGAAGAGAAATATTAGAAATAATAATAGAAACCAAAATTTCCTGTCATTATAAACGCAAAGAATAATTCATTGTTAAAAATAGAGAATACGTAAAACAAAAATATCAAAATCTGCATACTACTTGTTTTTAATTACTAAAGACTGATGAAAAGTTGAAATTATAATTAAAATATTTTATATTTTTTACGTATTCTTTTTTCTTTATTACAAAAACAGTTTGAAATTTAAATTATTCTGAGCCAGAACCTAAAGTCGTCTGTGCTATTTTGAGCCCGGGTAAAGCGCGGAAAAGCTCTAACTCATTTAGAGTGCATTTGGTTTAGGAATAAATATTTTCAATTTCGATTCCTTCGCTTCTCAGGAACATTAAAGGAATCAAACATATCATGATACCTTATCTGTCATAATTATTAGTCTGTGAGTTGCCCTTGAGTCAATAGCCTATTTTGGTTTTCTGAGCTTCATCAATTGATTTTTTTTTTTCTTTCTAGAGATGGAGTAAGAGATTTTTGTCGGGGTGAACAAGGTCCCGAAGAAGGAGAGTGTTACCTAATTTGGAGTACAAGAATTACCGCAGGAGGAGTGAAAGAATTGCAGCCCGAAGAAGGAGAGTGTTACCTAATTTGGAGTAAAAGAGTTACCACAGGAGAGTGTTACCTAATTTGGAGTAAAAGAGTTACCACAGGAGGAGTGAAAGAATCGCATCCCGAAGAAGGAGAGTGTTACCTAATTTGGAGTAAAAGAGTTACCGCAGGAGGAGTGAAAGAATTGCAGCCCGAAGAAGGAGAGTGTTACCTAATTTGGAGTAAAAGAGTTACCACAGGAGAGTGTTACCTAATTTGGAGTAAAAGAGTTACCACAGGAGAGTGTTACCTAATTTGGAGTAAAAGAGTTACCACAGGAGAGTGAAAGAATCGCATCCCGAAGAAGAAGAGTGTTACCTAATTTGGAGTACAAGAATTACCGCAGGAGGAGTGAAAGAATTCCAGCCCGAAGAAGGAGAGTGTTATCTAATTTGGAGTAAAAGAGTTACCACAGGAGAGTGTTACCTAATTTGGAGTAAAAGAGTTACCGCAGGAGGAGTGAAAGAATCGCATCCCGAAGAAGGAGAGTGTTACCTAATTTGGAGTAAAAGAGTTACCGCAGGAGGAGTGAAAGAATTGCAGCCCGAAGAAGGAGAGTGTTACCTAATTTGGAGTAAAAGAGTTACCACAGGAGAGTGTTACCTAATTTGGAATAAAAGAGTTACCACAGGAGAGTGTTACCTAATTTGGAGTAAAAGAGTTACCACAGGAGAGTGAAAGAATCGCATCCCGAAGAAGAAGAGTGTTACCTAATTTGGAGTAAAAGAATTACCGCAGGAGGAGTGAAAGAATTGCAGCCCGAAGGAGAGTGTTACCTAATTTGGAGTAAAAGTGTTACCGCAGGAGGAGTGAAAGAATCGCATCCCAAAGAAGGAGAGTGTTACCTAATTTGGAGTAAAAGAGTTACCGCAGGAGGAATGAAAGAATTGCAGCCCGAAGAAGGAGAGTGTTGTCTAATTTGGAGTAAAAGAGTTACCACAGGAGGAGTGAAAGAATTGGATCTCGAAGAAGGAGAGTGTTACCTAGTTCTGGAGGTAAAAGAGTGCTCTCCAATGGGTGTAACAAGACCCGATACCGACGAAGGAAAGTGTTATCTTTGCAACAAAAGAACCACTGTTGGCAGAGTAAGAGGACCAGATCCCAAAGAAGAAGAGCATTACCCAACTTGGAGTAAAAGAGTTTCTCCAGGCGGAGTAAGAGGAACGGATCCCTAAAGAAAATGCTTCCAAGCTCTGGAGCAGAAAAGTATACTCCAGTGAAAGTAAGAAGACCTAATTCCAAAGAAGGAGAATGTTACATAGTATTTAGGGCAAAAGAGTTTCTCAAGGAGGAGTAAGAAAACCCGATCTCGAAAAAAAAAAAGTTACCAAGTTTTTCGGGTAGAAGAGTGCACTCTAGACTGAGTAAGAGTACCTGACCCCGAAGAAGGAGAGTGCTCTCTAGTTTCGGAGCTCAAGAGTATTCCAGTGGGGACAAGATGATCCGATTTTGAAGAAACATAGTTTACTTAATTTGGACACTAAAGAGTTTCTTCCGGCGGAGTATGAGGATCTGACAACGAATAAGGAGAGTGTTACCTAGTTTAGAGCAAAAAAGTGTGACCAGGACTGAGTAAGAAAATGTTCTCGATGTGGACTGAGATAAGTTTCCTTAGATGAAAACAGAATATGCTCCCCAGATGGAATAGGATAAATGTCTTTAGATGAGGTTTAAGAAATATCGCCTGGTGTGTGTGATGACCGGGATGTTCGGATACTGTCCGACTGCGCCAGATGTGATGACCGAGCCGAACAAGAGAGAGATACGACGATGAAATTATTACTTAATTCACTTCGGTGAAAAGAACAGATTCGCGGATTTTTACGCCCGTGCCACTGTATGCCTCAACTTTACTGTGTTGAATGAAGAATAGGAACTGTTCATCAATTAACTGCACGAGCGTAGATAGGGACGACACACTTTATTTATAATATGTACAGCTACGTGCTGGGAATGAGCTCCACTCCCTTCTCCTTTGCTGCTTCACTGCTCTTCAAATAATATTAATGAGGTGGAGAATCGCACACTCTGCGAAATCTCACTTTACAGACCTCAAAAACTCGGCGAAAGGATTTTCCTTTGCCTATACTGTGGTTCCACTTGAACCACAAGAATAAAAAGACAGATTCTCCAAGAATCTGGATTCCCTCTTGGAATCACACCCTGACTTCAAGGGTTACTTTTTGAGAAAGGCGGCGTCCTTTTGACGCGTGTCGCAACGACCTTCTTCATTCGACAGCTAACGCACAGACTGAAGCTTTCAAGTCTCCCGCCTAGCCTTCTCGCTGGGCTAGCGCCCTAGGCGGTCATTAACGTCCATCGACAACTGCTGACAATCGTCACCCTTGCACGGAGCAGTTTCAGACCCGAAAGTAACAACAGTGAGTCATCCCAGAACAAACATTTCAAAGAACACATAAAAATATATACAACAATGTAATACAACAAAAATATACAATAAATAAATAAAAATAAAATTCGAGGGACATGACAGTGTAGTTTGCTGTTAGCTCTGACCTTTCGGTTTCATTTACAATTTAATTTCTTATTTTCCTTCTTACTGTAAAAAACAAAAGGAAAAAATAAACAAAATAAATAATATCTTTTGATTATAATTCCAATCTTTTAATCAGCATTTAGTAATTAGAAATAAGCCTTATTCAGTCTGCTCTTTTTGATATTCTCTTGGGTTAAATCACTCTTAGAGTTTATAATGATAGTACTCAAGACCTTTCTGTTTCTACGAATTATGTCTAGTATTCTTCGTCTTAGTAACATTAAGATTTTAATTTTGTCATAGAATCATTCTAATTATTTTTAAAGTTGTGGTAATTTGAAATATGAAGAATTAAGAAATGGATTCGTGGCATGGGTTGGATTGTTTTACCACTGAGAGGCACTTTTTTTGCACACAGTGGGCTAAATAGTCAGGTTGTAAGGACCCCGAGAGCTCAGAGAAGTTTAAGGGAAGGGAACTCACAGGGCAGTTGTTAGGAGACAGATGGTAGCATCCTGTCAAGCCCTCTAGCGTGTTCTTTGATGAGAACAGGGTATGACTATCCCATACACAGGGCCACGGTTTAACATGCTTTCCGACTGACGGCGGCCATTCCAAGCCCATCGGTGTCCCCTACTCACCGAAGACAGGATGAGAAGTTTCGAAGAGATAAATCTCAACGCTGGCCCAGATGAGGCTCTAATCTGAAAACTGAAGATTACGACCATGACGCTTTACTGATGAGCCACCACCACCCGGCCCCATCCAATTTAACGGAATGCATTAAAGTATGCACTGTTATCCAGGACGGATCTAGAAGGGAACAATGCTCCCCCCCCCAACTTTAAAATTCTAGTAAAGGCAAAAGAGACAAAAAATATTAAAATAATTTATATTTGATACATTTTTCCATAAATGTTGTAAAGATCTATAAAAAAAAGTAGGGGAAAATATTGTGCTACATTGGAAATCCAGTCTCTTCCCCTCCCTTCAGATTTTTCCATCTCCGAGCCTGCTCGCATGCTTCCCAATTTTTGTGAAGTGTAAACTAAACTAAACTAAATTAAGATGTGAGAGAAATCGTTTCCCCTATTCAGTCTTAGTAATTAAAGAAATGGTCCGAGCCCGAACTTCTCTGTTCTGTGTAAGAGAGTTCCCCATATGGACTAAGAGAGTTTTCCGATGTTCTGTTTTGATTGCGTCATTTGGCTGCCACTCTTTTTTTTTTCTAGGTCCGACCCTCTAAGTATACATATGAAAAACAGATGGCGATTTTTTTAATTTGAGGATGAAATTAATATATAATTTCATTTGAATAGTACAGTCGCTCAAAAAAATATCCGAACACTACGGTTGATTACAGAATTCAGAAAAAATATCTGGCAACGATTTTTTTAGAAATTAGTGATCTGGCAACCTTCGTGTCACGTGACACGAAAAGTTTACAAATGAAATATCAGAAATCCATGAAATTAAATGGATTTATTGACCTCTGAGCTTTACACAATGCCATTAAAATAAGATAAATAAGAAAACCATTGTTTTAAACTATATCCCAACTATTACAGTATCCATAGATGTTTACTACAATTCATCTTCCCTATCACATAATAAGTGTCATACTCTGATACTGAAAGCGCTTTATATTATTACTAACTATTTAATTGTACCAATTCAGAATGGCTTTTAAGGGTCGAAGAAAGTTAGTAAATGCAATCAACAAGAAAACTGTTAGGAGAAAATGACTCAGTTAAAATTATCCAGCATATTTTGTTAACGTTCCTACAATATGGCTGCGAAACTCGGATTAGCGTACCATTAAACAGGCGTTGTTCTTTTCCATGCCATTGACGTTATCTTTCTTACGGAGACAGAAAGGGAATTACCGGAGAAAATATAAACATCGACGCGTTTGAAACTCGAACCTGAGAATATTATATTAGGAGCAAGGGGCGTTACTGACAAGCGCCATCTGAATACACCGGGCCCGGACAGACGTCGAACAAAACGAGGAGAGAAGGAAAAGAAATTAAACATGCATAAATTTTCGAGTGATTTAATTTGAAGTTTAACTACGAGCTATTTGTTTTCAAACAGTATTAAACAAAATTATTTATATTTTATTGAAATATTTGTGAATATTTTAAATTTGCCAGTTTTTTTAATAATTAGCAGCTAGTTTAATTTCAAGATAATAACTATAAGTAAAAAAAAAACCGTACATTTAAAATTTAATTCTTTTATTAGTGAACTGTCCAGGCCGATATGATACAGGTAGGTCTGGCCAACAAAGCGTTCATAAACTTGAAGCAACCATGATCGTCGGCAAGAATTTTTCAGGGGAAGGGAATGGTTTTCAGAGGTGGATCAAAAAACAAATAGGTGTTTTAAGACAGAAATATTTAGGTTAAGCCGTTCATTAATGAGCTCAGTTTCGAATACAGCAATCATGCACAGGCCATACCATAAAATAAATCATGATACACGAAAAAGGATATATTATTCGAAAAAAAAAGGAAAATGTTTACTGAAAAATCTAGTAAAAATTATTTTCAAATTAATAAGTAAATGAAATAACAAAGGGAAACGTAAAAAAATTAAGAAAACATATAGAAATAAGATAAAAGAAAAATATTAATTTTAGTACACCTGATAATATTCACCATATATTAATTTTTCGATCAGTTTTTACAGGATGGTTAAATACCCTCTCCCCCCCCACACACACATACACGCACACATAGTGGCGGGAATGGCTCAGTCGGTAGCGCGTCAGGTCGGTCAGGCTCATAATCTGCAGCTCCCAGGATGGAGTACCAGCTGATCAGCGTTGAGATTGATCTCCGCATAATTTCCCTCCCTGCCGTTGGTCAGTAAGGGACATTGATGGACATTCCTTGGAAAAGTTTCCGTTCATCGGATGGGACATTAAGCCTTGGCCCGTGTGAGGGAGAATCCTACCCTGTGCACGTTAAAGAATATGCTGGATAGATTTAATGGGAGGCTACCATCTGTCTACCACAGCTGTTCCAGTAGTCACCTCCCCCAACTTTCTCTGAGCCTTCGGGGTCCATGTGACCTGGCCATTTAGCCCATTGTGTACCAAAAGTGCCACTCAGAGGTGAAACAACCCCCCTCCCACATACACGCACACCCTTAGGATGACCATAATTAAAGAAGAAGTTCAGGAGACATCTGATATAATTCATTCTGAGCGATTGACTTTTCGTGAAATTATTACGTTAAAAAGTAACACAATTATTTAGAGCACATAATAATAGTTTAATTTATTGCACATAATAATAGTCATAATATTTAGCAGCATAAACTAAACCTTGAAAATCGCAGTTCAATTAACAAAAATCATTGATTTCAATGCGTATATTTTTCATACAAATGAATTTTTTTGTAGAATATTTTCATTTAAGCACGTTTTGTTCTAAAGATTTAACAAAAGGCACGAAATTTTGTTTTCAGTTGCAACAAAGCCTTCACGATGTCCACTTTTATACGTTGTTCATCATTCGTTAATATTAAAGTGATATTTGGAAAAATTATTTCAATTGAAAGGAAAGGAGAATTCTCTTCCAGCATTTTCCTTTATCGCCTTCCTCTTTCACAAGAGAAGAAAGTGGCCGAAGGAGCAATCTCAGACGACGCACCGCTGCCAGATCTCCCACAAAGCCACTTGAGATTCTGCACAAAACGACTATAATGTAGCAAATTCTTGGTTTCAGAAAAGCAAACTCTTCTTAAATGAAGAAAAAACCAAATATATGATTATTCAGAGTAGGTACAAGTGAAATAACTTATGCATTAAAACACATAATTATAACTGTCAATATAAATTAATAATTAACCAAAACGCATGTTCCTGCCCAATTGGGGAAGAGGTTAATAAAATTCAATATTTGGGGATTTATATTGACCAAGATTTTAAATGGAAATCGCACATAAAATATACTTGTGATAAACTAAGGTATGCATCTTACAAGGTGTTGAAGTTGAATACACTTATTCCATTGGATGTCATAACAATGATATATAAAGCTCTCTGTGAATCAATCATTAGGTGTGGTATCAGTATATATGGATGCACATATAAATCTGTTTTAAACAAAATTAAACGAATACAAAAAAGTACTTTAAATAATATTGTTAAATTCAATAAACATGTAATTAATGAAGATCATTTTGGCAATAGTTTTCATTATCTGAACATTTTATCAGTTGACTTGTTATACATTTATGTAACTATCATTAGAAATTATTTTAAAAATGAACACAAGGAGAAAATTTTGCATGTGATCTATACAAGACGAAAGTGTGAAAATTATTTTGTTGAACCAGTTTTTCACAATAATTATGGAAAAGCGCGGATATCTTATCAAATACCCAAAATTTTTAATTCTCTACCGAGAGATTTGCTATGCCTGAGCACTTATTCAGAAATTAAAACTAAAGTTTCGAAATGGTTATTAGATATAAATAATTGAAAAGTAATGTTTAAAAAGTCATATCCTGTATCTGGTATCCTTTAAGCAAGTGCAATATTGATGTGAAATGATCACTTGTACAATAGGTGATAGTTTTGTGCAATATGTGCTGTAATCCGAAATTTTATAGGTTTATTTTATAAATATGTTTCATTTTTCATGTCTGTGTTTTAATACGTGTTTTTCTTTTTTTGTTGTTATTGTTTTAGTTTTTGTTTTTAATTATGTGTTTATTTTCCATTATACATTTTACATTCTTTAATAAACCTGTCGTGTGATTGAAAAGAATCCTGCTGACAAGCCATAAGGCTTAGCGCGGTAGTCTATGTATATAACCATACTAAGGCTTAATAAAGTTATTATTATTATTAAACCCCGGGATTGGACTAAATTTTTAACCCAACATAAGGGAAACTTCTGTTCTGAATTTGGGACTTATTGATAAAGTATCTGGGGAACTATAGGGCGCAAAATCTGTTAAAATAATTATGAAACTTAACGTGCATAGTAAGTAAGCCAACCATAACGCCGAGGTTAGTGTCCTCAAGTAGAAGAAAATCATGCATTCCCTATTGGTGTCCGCACGGACGTCACTATCATTTTGATAATGATTGTAATTAAAATATTTCAGTAACTGCATTGAGACCGAAGTTTTTTATAACAGTGTTCCCACTACTATTATAATAGTAAAATCTACTCCAGCTCTGCAGTCAATATAATATTTAAAAAACATCTAACACCAAATTCCGGGAACATTTTCGGAAACATTTATTCGTCAGGGACAGAACCTTTGGTCCAAGGACTGTCCCCGGAATACGTGGACGTATAGTCATCCCTACCTCCACCAGTCGAAGGCCATGATGTCAATAAGATTTTATTGTTCAGAATTTGTGTTGTTATTTCTTTCTCATAACGTACCTTACTTTCCAGTGTCTCATAAAATCTTTGATCAACCAACTTTATAATTGTGATTTCTTTTATCTTTCCCAGATTTCAAGAGTAAAACCATTGAGACCCAAAACATGAAAAGCTTAGAGAATTCGACACAAAGGATAGCACTTAAGGGTAAATAGAAAGCCACAAAGTCAAGAGTTTACCTACTGAGAGAACTCTGTAAGAACTCTGGAGAGCATTGAAACACTACTGTAAAAATCACTCGTCTGTATTCTGTTTAACATAACGAATGGAGCGGCATGTATGTATCTTTCAAACAGCTTCTTGACCAAAAGGAGTTTATTAGGTTTAACCACGAAAGCTAATGATATTGTTGCGAATTTTAAAATGGATAGGCACTGAGCGTGAGTATTAATAACTATATTTTCAAACCAATTACAATACAATGCAAATTGTTACAAAAATATGGATGAAGTATTTTATAAACAAATTTACTACTATCATACATAAGTCAATAACTTTTTTGTACAGAGCATACAATATCAGCTCTGTCTGTTCTACTAAAATACTACCTCTTCACTTTGTTTACCATGTCACTTGAATACCTTCAGATGTAAACAAACTCTCGTCCTATGCTAGTTCACTAAACTTTTATTACTAACAACAGAAAACAAACACCCGCGCACACACTAATAAATATACTAATTTTTTTCACTTAACACACACTGACTCATACTATCTGAACGTCCTTTCAGATCTCACAACTTTAACACACTGCACTGCTATCTTTTTTTATTCTTCCGAATCGTTCTCAGTTCTAATTCGTTGGTTAAATTGAATCTCACATAGAAGCACACACGAGTGTTCAAGTCACGCTAAGTCATGAAGTCACTGTTGCTCGTTCATCTGTCGTAACAATATGTAAGATGCGACGCCTGAAAATGTATCAATCCTTAACTTGTTAGAGAGCTTCTATGACAAGTCTTTTGCATCGCTAATGTATGAGAGCAAGACTGAATCTAAGAGGAAGAGGCCATTCCTCCATCCTTTTAGTTGCTAATAAAATAAAATAAATAAATACCCCCTCAAGCAGCTGCTTGCCACAGAGGTCTGACAGGAGCCTGTCAGTTTATATGCCATAGTAGAAGGTCTGAGAGGATGGCAGGACCTCAGCAGAAAAACAGCCATGCCTTACCCGGGGCTCGAACTCAGGTCCCTTAGAATAGTAGCCAAGTGCGCTAACCACTCGGCCATAAGGGTAATGGAAACAAAAAAATTATTAAACCTGTATGCATATTTAACATGTGTGTGCAATAGAACATATGATTTCTTGCAAAGAAAATTCCACAAACGCAATTCGTAATAGAACGATCTTGATATTAAATTTCATGAAATTATTCGAAAACCATAATCAAAGAAATGATACTCAAAAACATAAAATAAAAAACGAACTAAGAAACAGATAAATGTCAAATTTACCCAGGATTTTGGTTCGGCATACATTATAGCACTGAATAGATATAATGAATTAAACATTAATACCACTGAACGTCCCCAACGACTCAGAGAAGGTTGGGGGGGGGGGGGAGTGGACCCACTAGGCAGCTATTAAGAGACAGATGATAGGCTCTCAAAAAGGTCATCCAACGTGTTCTTTAATGTGCGCAGGTTATGGCTCTCCTGCACAGAGGGACACGGCTTTACATCCCACTGTTAGTGACAGCGGCCTTTCCAATAGCAACAGTATCCCCTTTCTGGCCGACGGCAAGGTTATATAGAACTGTTCGTCTAAAGACGGACAGTTTAGTGGAGATAACTCACATGGTGTACAGGTGGGACTGGAATCTAGGAACTGCAGATTACGAGCCTGGGTTGCTACAGATTGGACCAACCCTCACTGCAACCCATTTATTCAGGATGTGCTGAAAGAAAGATAAGTTAGATTATGTCGAAATTATTAAATAAAAGAAAAGAAAGCTGAACACAGTCCTTAAAAAGAACTCTTAACAGACCAAAAGAACCCATCATTTTTAACACTTAAATTTCTTTTGAAAGTTCTGTAAATTTCAAATTCTGAGATAAAACCTATTCACCCAGTTTTGGCTTACCTAGCAATCTGCTGATAAAATTATTATAATGCTTATGCTGTCTTTTGACCATTATCTCTGCAATTTTACGTATCTCAGCCATTCTCAACTAGGGGTGGGGGTGGCTCAGTCGGTAGCACGCCAGGCTCGTAATCTGCAGTTCCCAGGTTCGAGTCCCAGCTGGGTCAGCGTTGAGATTTATCTCCGCAAAATTCCTCGCCCTGCCCACGGTCAGTAGGAGACACCGATGGGCTTGGAAAGGCCGCCGTCCGTCGGATGGGACGTTAAGCCGTGGCCCCGTGTACGGGAGAGACATACCCTGTGCACGTTAAAGAACACGCTGGATGGCCTTGACGGGAGGCTACCATCTGTCTCCCAACAGCTGTTCCAGTGGGTCCCCTCCCCCAACCTTCTCTGAGCCTTCGGGTTCCATGTGACCTGGCCATTTAGCCCATTGTGTGCAAAAAAGTGCCGCTCAGAGGTAAAACAACCCAACCAAGCCATTCTCAACCCTGTCGACCTCAAATGTTGCACTCCCATTAATGTCCTCACAAAACACATATAAATTAACACTAAGAAGTAGTAGAATTCTTGAAGCAGTTATAAGATTCACTAATAATAGAAAGTCCTATTCACCGGATAGGAAAGATAAAAATGATATTCTATACGGAATAAAATTTTATAGTTTTTTTTAATATAATTTTAGTGTCGGACATATAATATGGGGCTAAAATAAAATTATATAAAGAAAATTCTTTTGGATTTCAAAGCAGGTAGATAAGTTTGAGATTTCGTATAAGACAATCGATTTTCGGTGGTGACCTCTCTGGTACCCTTCCTCCCTGGGTGGGGCGGGGGTGGCTCAGTCGGTAGCGCGCCAGGCTCGTAATCTGTAGTTCCCAGGTTCGAGTCCCAGCTGGGTCAGCGTTGAGATTTATCTCCGCAAAATTCCCGGCCCTGCCCCACGGTCAGTAGGGGACACCGATGGGCTTGGAAAGGCCGCCGTCCGTCGGATGGGACGTTAAGCCGTGGCCCCGTGTGCGGGAGACTCATCCTGTGCACGTTAAAGAACACGCTGGATGGCCTTGACGGGAGGCTACCATCTGTCTCCCAACAGCTGTTCCAGTGGGTCCCCTCCCCCAACCTTCTCTGAGCCTTCGGGGTCCATGTGACCTGGCCATTTAGCCCATGGTGTGCAAAAAAGTGCCGCTCAGAGGTAAAACAATCAACCAACCAAATCCTCCCTGGGAACACTACTGAAAGGACCTAAGGGCTCGGAGAAGGTTTAAAGCTCTCCTGCACCAGGGCACAAGGCTTAATTTCCCATTCGAAAGACGGTGTCCTTTCCAATCCCACCTGTGTCCCTTTTCTTATAAAGCAGATAAACAGAGATAAATCTCAAAGCTGACACACTCGAAATTCGAACCTGGAAACTGCAGATTACGAACCTGAAACTACCGACTGAGCCTCCTAAGAGCACGAGACAATTCTATATTACGCAAAGCCTATGCCTCTATTTAGTGATTTGTGCTGACCGTTTTGCTTTATTAATCCTTCCACGTGAGTTGCAACTGTATTAAACTACATATTTATAATAAGCTGTCAGGATTGCAGAATGCTGCATCTTGGACGGATACTGTAGGTTTTGCTTTGTGCTACCATCTACGTTATGAATGGATTATGAATGGACTTATGAATGAGAGTTATGTTGTGAATGGAGTAGTACGTTATCGATGCGCTAAACTGTCAATGGGCAGAAGTTTCGCGGTCAACTTTGTGGGGAGGGTCTAATTTTCTGGAGTCGAACTGACAGTGCACTAAGTGAGATGAAACTATAGACGAATTTTGGTGGTCTTAACTCTGACTGTCCAGGAAAGGGATCGGGAAACAGCGGCTCTGAGCACTCAAAAAAGTAGTTCTTGACACTTTATGGTTCAACGTTCAACTCTGAAAATGCTTCAATGATTTTCATTGAAAACAAGTACCAAAGCATGTTGGCAGACGAGAGTTTGAAAGCACTGGCGTTATTTAAATGCTCTAAATACGCCCCCAATTTAATTACGTCGCTCCAGAAGACTCAAGCTCAAAATTCACCCTGATGAATGGCAGATTTTTACCTATCTTACTATTGCGTTCGGATTTGACATTTGTCGGTTGATCGTTTGTCAATTTGTGGATTTGACAAAATATTGTTCCACCATATTTTTGGAACGCGATGGATAAACTTAATGATTTATGTGACAAATGAAATCTTGTGATGCGGGGAGTGTCATAGGCTAAAAAAATTAATCCGCCCTGTGGTTTCTTCCCTCCTAAAAAGGGGGTTGGGTTGGGTTGTTTTACCTCTGAGCGGCACTTTTTTGCACACCATGGGCTAAATGGCCGGGTCACATGGACCCCGAAGGCTCAGAGAAGGTTGGGGGAGGGGACCCACTGGAACAGCTGTTGGGAGACAGATGGTAGCCTCCCGTCAAGGCCATCCAGCGTGTCCTTTAACGTGCACAGGGTATGGCTCTCCCGCACACGGGGGCCAAGGCTTAACGTCCCATCCGACGGACGGCGGCCTTTCCAAGTCCATCGGTGTCCCCTACTGACCGTGGGCAGGGCGGGGAATTTTGCGGAGATAAATCTCAACGCTGACCCAGCTGGGACTCGAACCTGGGAACTACAGATTACGAGCCTGGCGCGCTACCGACTGAGCTACCCCCGCCCCCTAAAAAAGGGGGAAATATGAAAATTATTCTTAAGTTGTATCTCCAGGCTTGTAAATGGTAGCTAGGTGTAAACTGGAAGGAGAGCTGTGTACCAATCCCTAGCGATGATGCACAGAACCGGCCAGGTCTAGCACCTAATCTCCGACCCCGCCTTCTCGTGGTGCAGGCCGTTAGTGTCTTTCAAAAGAGATATTCTCTTTTGGAAGGGAACGGAAGGGGAGGGCTGCCAGTTCAGTATGGCCTACTGATCTGGTCATCTACGGCCACTTTTTTCTTTTCTTTCAACCCTGCTGAGGAGTGGTCAACTTCACAGGGTCCTGGTGCTGACAATTTATACCTACTAGACTGGACTTGTTTATGGATTTGAGCTTGATTATGGATCCTGGACTTGCTGCACTGGTGGGCCTCTGTTGAGGGAGAGTCTGCCGCTGTGTTTTCTGTTTGCTTCTGGGTTGCCAGCTCTAAGTGAACAGAGGCATGGGATACTTTATATCAGATGGTGGATAATCCTAATCAGAGGCCATCGCAGGTACCTGAACCTTACTTAGCTAGTTGGGCATCGTCAAGCCTAAACTGGAGTAATGCGTCTCAGGCAGGCCATATGGCTCTTGAAAAAGTCCACTTGAAAAGGTGGTGCCTGAAGTTCCTACCAGCATCGGTGACTTCAGCCTTTAGCGGAAGAGGAACGGGTCTTTGCCCCATGCCTGCGATCAGGGGGCTGTTTGATATTGTTGGCCCTACCAATCTCAATAAACCTAATTTCTTTAAAAATCCTACTAATCATTTTCTCTCTGCAGGAACGTGGAACGTGAGGACATTACATAGAGATTATTCTCTTGATGTCCTCATGCAGGAATTCCAGCGCTATAACCTAGATATTCTAAGCTTGCAAGAGACCAGATGGACAGGTAAAGGTGAGATCCTTAAAAATAACTTTAAATTTCTCTTTACAGGGAGAGAGGATGGAAAGCATCACCAAGGCGTGGGTCTGCTGCTCAGCAGACATGCTAGAGATGCTCTTCTAGGATATGAGTGCATTAATGAAAGGTTTCTTACAGCAAAATTTCATATAAGCGTTAAAGACTTGAATGTTGTCTGCTGTTATTCCCCCACTGAGGATGCTGATGAGGATTAGAAGGATAGGTTTTACGGACAACTTCAGGATATTTTGAATTCAGTCAAGAAAGGAGATATTACCCTTGTTCTAGGTGACTTCAATGCCAAAGTTGGTACTGACTCTGATCTTTGGGGAGCGGTGATAGGCCCTTTTGGTATTGGTAGCTGCAATGACAATGGGTAACGTCTCCTACAGGTAAGTATACTCAATGGTTTCAGAATAACTAACACATATTACAAACACCGCGACATACATAAATACACGTGGGTTTCACCTGATGGGCTGCATAGGAATATGATTGATTATATATTAATTAACAGCAAATGGGCTAGTTCTGTTAGAAATACCAGGGCATATAGGAGAGCTGAAATTGAATCTGACCACTACCTTGTTAAAAGTGTCTTGCAACTTAAACTTAAAAAATGTTGTGCTAGGGTTAAAAAATTTACCTTTAATACTGATGCTCTGAAAGACCCAGTTATAGCTAGAGCTTACCATGATAGGTTACTTAGTCATTATGACAATCATGGTATGCTTACTACTGATGTTGAGGAAGAATGGGATCATTTTAAACAGGCTTTTTTGGACACTAACAGTACTCTTTTAGGAAAAAAGGAGCAGAAGAGACAGAATTATCTGAGTGATAAGGCACTTGAGCTTATCTCGGAAAGAAAGAACTGCAGGAATGTCCTTAATCAATACTCTACTAGTCCTAATAGAAAGCATTACAGAGAGCTTAGATAACATGTAAAGGATCAGTTAGGCTTTGGCTTGATGGCTTGGCTGACAAAGCAGAGGAAGCAATTAGACAGCACAACAGCAGAGAGCTGTACCAGATAGTTGATGTTTTGTGTGGTAGAAAACGGACAGGCATACAGGGATTGAAGGATAAACAAGGTAAGGTTATAGAAGGTGAGGTTTCTGTCATGGCTAGGTGGGCTGAGCATTTCAGTGATGTTCTAAACAGTGTGGTTAGTTCTACTCCCAATGTTTGTAATGATGATAGATGCATTGGCAGCTTTAATGTTGGCCCTATAACACAATCTGAAGTTATTTTGGCTATTTCTAAACTTAAACTTCATAAATCCCCAGTTGTAGATGAAATTACTACAGAAATGCTCAGAGCTGGGAATGTTTCAGTTACCACTTGGATGACTGAAATTTTGAATAACTTTTATGATAAAGGCATGGTTCCTAAAGATTTTACCAGAGCTATTATTATCCCTATTTTCAAAAAAGGTGATCGCAGTTCTTGTGATAACTATAGGGGTATCAGCCTACTCTCTGTTCCTGGTAAAGTTCTTTCCATGATTGTGCTTAATAGAATTAAGAATCTGGTTGACAGGCAATTGCGTGATGAGCAATGTGGATTCAGAAGTGGTAGGGGATGTGTAGATCAGATATTTTCACATCCCCTACCACTTCTGATCTTCAGAAGTGGCAGATTCTTGAGAAATGTTTAGAGTTTCAGAAACCTTTGGTTGCTAGCTAAGTTGATTTCAAAAAGGCTTTCGACTCTGTTGATCGTCATAATTTGTGTTGATTGTGAGATCATATGGTATACCAGACAAATTAGTTAACATAATGAAAGCTCTCTATAATAACACTGAGTCATGTGTGAGAGTTGGTAAGTCTTGTAGCAATTGGTTTAGCATTACTTCTGGTATTCGACAAGGGTGCGTTTTGTTTCCTTTTCTCCTTAGTTTGGTTGTTGATTATGTTATGCGAAATTCACTTCAAGGGAAAGCTTTTGGCCTTAAATGGGCTGGAGATACGAAAATTTCTGATTTAGATTATGCTGATGATTTAGAAGGAGGGGGAGACCTAGGATGCGGTGGGCAGACAATGTCAAACAGGACCTTGTTAGAATTGGTGTGCAGTGGCCAGATGCAGCAGATGTAGCTCAGGACAGATATGCTTGGAGAATTAAACTGCGTGGTCTGGTTGGACCTCCGCTGCTTGATGATGATGATGATGTATCTCCAGAACGCGAAGGCCGAAAGTAACAAGCTATACGTCAAATGAAAGCTTCTAAGGCGGGAAATATCGTAGACTCTGAAACACTGACCCTCCATGTATTATCCACACCTAAAAAAGTAGGGATGTATGAAAATGATTGCTCCATATATCTCCAGAACGCGGGTGCGGAAAGTAACGAGCTGTGTGTCAAGTGTAAGCTTGTGATTCGAGGAGTGTCATAGGCTATGAAAAACTGACCACCATGCTTTCTTCATCTCTAAAGGAACGGGAAATGTGAAAGTCGTTCTACTATATCTTCCGAACGGGAGGGCCTACAGTAAAGAGTTAGGTACAGTAAGAAATTAGGTGTCTAATTAAAGCTCGTATAATGACGGTCGTAAACTATTTCGAATTTTGTTCCTGCTATTCTTCCCCTCATAAAATAGGTGGGGGGGGGGCGATTTTCGAGAGTTCGACTTTAACGAGTCGTATCTCAAATTAAGTTCGTGGTCTCCAATGTCACGGGCTACTTCAAACGTGACTTCAAAAAGGGAGAAAATGTGCTCGATGTTTATGAGTCATATTTTATCAAACATTTTGAAGGAAATGTTTTAGTGGCAAAAAAATATGAATATATTTAAAAAAATATCTATCTTCCTATAGGTATTTATAAATACCTATAGGAAGATAATATATTAAAAAGTAGAAAATAAACCTAAAGCCTGTCGAGGGTGCAACCAGTCACTGAGTTCGCATTCAATTCAAAGGATTTGGGTTGGGTTGTTTTACCTCTGAGCGGCACTTTTTTGCACACCATGGGCTAAATGGCCAGGTCACATGGACCCCGAAGACTCAGAGAAGGTTTGGGGAGGGGACCCACTGGAACAGCTGTTGGGAGACAGATGTTAGCCTCCCGTCAAGGCCATCCAGCGTGTTCTTTAATGTGCACAAGGTATGGCTTTCCCGCACACGGGGCCACGGCTTAACGTCCCATCCGACGAACGGCGGCCTTTCCAAGCCCATCGGCAATTCAAAGGAAAACAGGGCGCCGGCAATCTTGTCTGGTAGGTAAATACGCGCGCTATCTTCCTTTGAAGTGAAGACCAACTCAGTGACTGATTGCACCCTCTATAGGCTTTAGGTTTATTTTCTACGTTTTAGGACCCTGTAGGAAGATAAGTATATTTTAAATATTTTAATTTATTTATTTTTTCACAATTCTTTTTAAAAGTTTTATTACATATATTTGAATACACCTATTTTAAAAACATACGATAACGTTTTATTTTTGTTAATAAAGTAATCTGTTTCTTTTTTCCTGTTATGGCTCTTGATCCAATAAAGATTATAATTTGTGGCTCTCGAAAATTTGTTGGTTTACCTTGTTTTTTGGGCTTTTTACCCCCCCCCCCAAAAAAAAAAAAAAAAAAAAACGTTTTCCGACCTCTGGCTGTAATATATGACGAACAAATAGACATATCAACTCTCTATTTTACAAGTATTTCTATATAAATTTCTCTAGATCAAGTCCTTTCAACCCAAACTTAATGAAGAGCCACTAGGAAAAAAACTATATTCTTAAAGAAACGCAGAAAAAATTCTCTACTTGAAAACGAAAACTTGCATTTCTAAATCAGTAATGAATTAGAAAAAAAATATATCTTTTTAAAGAATCAAGAAAAATACCTAGATGGAAAAGCAAAAATATGCATTTTAATGAGTATTATGAATTGGCAAAACCGTCATACCCTAAAACTTTTTTGTAATAAAAAAAAAAGATGATGCCGCAAGTTATTTTGAAATGAGCCACATATTGGACGATACTAGACTAGCTACTTAACTACGCATTTTTGTCCGGTATTCTCTAATAGGGAGCATCCGTGGTTTACTGCTAATTAAAAAAATTTAAAAAAATTAGAAGTTGCCATTATATTGGATAAACAAACTTACTCTCTCAGTAGAAAAGTTATGCAAATTATATATTTGGGTAGATTTATTCTGTTCTGTAGGATATATTTTTGTCTATTTCAACCACAAATTCATTTGCTGTAAAAATAAATCAGTGCACGGAAAACAAGACGGAAATATTGCTGAAAAAAAAAATGCAAAACTCAATTGTCCATCATAGTTTATATCCCAATATTGTCGAACTAAAGATGGGGGAGTGTATGCTATGTAAACAAAAGTCAAAATCTCATGGAAATCCATTATTCACAAAATTTATTTCTTTTAAATCAACGACTGCAAACAGAGAAATTCAAAGTTAAAACTTATCCCAAAATAATATTTCACACGACATTGCAATCTTTCTGCGCAGAGGGATTAAATACTTTACTCGGATAATACGACTTTTTAAGCACTTTACACGGAGAATGAAACTTAATAAAGTACTTTACCAGGAGAATGCGACTATATTAATTATCTTACTCGGATTATGCGAATTTACTAAGTTCTTTACTCGGATAATGCGAATTTGGTAAGTACTTTAGTAGGATAACACAACCTTGTTAAGTATTTTACCTGGAGAATGCGACTATATTAAGTACTTTACCCTTATAAAGCGACTTTATGAAGTACTTTACTCGGAAAATGCGACTCCATTAAGAACTTTACTCGGAAAAAGCGACTTTATTAAGCATTTCCCCCGGAAAATGCGACTGTAATAAGTACTTCACTCAGATAAAGTGATGTTATCTAGTACTTTTCGCGGAGAATGCGGTTGGGTTGTTTTACCTCTGAGCGGCACTTTTTTGCACACCATGGGCTAAATGGCCAGGTCACATGGACCCCGAAGGCTCAGAGAAGGTTGGGGGAGGGGACAGCTGTTGGGAGACAAATGGTAGCCTCCAGTCAATGCCATCCAGCGTGTTCTTTAACGTGCACAGGGTATGGCTCTCCCACACACGGGGCCACGGCTTAACGTCCCATCCGACGGACGGCGGCCTTTCCAAGCCCATCGGTGTCCCCTACTGACCGTGGGCAGGGCGGGGAATTTTGCGGAGATAAATCTCAACGCTGACCCAGCTGGGACTCGAACCTGGGAACTACAGATTACGAGCCTGGCGCGCTACCGACTGAGCCACCCCCGCCCCCGCCCCCGCGGAGAATGCGACTTCCTTAAGTACTTTGCTGGTAAAATGCGACTTTGTTAAGTATTTTTCTCGGAGAATGTGACTTTGTTAATTTTTTACTCGGAGAATGCCACTTTGTCAATTTTTTTTACTCGGAAAAAGCGACTTTGTTAAGTATTTTACTCGAAGAATACGACTTCCTTAAGTACTTTTCTCGTCAAATTCGACTTTGTTAAGTGTTTTTCTCGGAGGATGTGACTTTGTTAAATTCTTACTCGAAGAATGCGACTTTGTCAAATACTTTACTCAAAAAAAGCTACTTTGTTAAGCACTTTATTCGGAGAATGAGACTTTGTCAAATACTTTATTCGAAAAAAGGTACTTTGTTAAGTACTTTACTTGGAGAATGCGACTTTGTTAAGTACTTTACTTGGAGAATGCGACTTTGCTAAGTACACCCAATTCTGTTTTTACACGGTAGATAGGTTCCCGAAACAACCGTGCAAAAATAACCGTGTAAAAGAAATACAGTGCATATGAAAAATTAGAAGAACGGTTCCAGACGTGAAATACCAGTAAAAATCATAAGTTGTTTTCAAACAAATCATATCAGAATCTTTAATTAAATCTTTGTTTTTTATTCATTTAAACACATTTTTTATTTTATAAACTTATAAAGAGATTTATATAAAATATTTATATTTATAATAAAGATAATTATATGTACAGTCGCTCAGAAAATTATTCGAACACTATGGTTGATTACAGAATTCAGAAAAAAAATATCTGGCAACGATTTCTTTATAAATTAGTGATCTGGCAACCTTCGTGTACTGTACATAGTGTTCGGATATTTTTTGAGCGACTGTACATATCTAAAGTAGATTATCCTTCAAAAAGAAAATAATATGGTGCTAATTCAACAATACAAAAGTGCAAAAAAATATGACTTACATATGCTTATTAACTATATTTTTTTATTCGTTGTCACTTTCTGACAATAGACGCATTCGTTTGCGTAAGACCGGAATTAAATCACTTTCATCGCTTGAAAACTTCAAAAAATAATTTTTTTTTTCGATTTCTTCTATTAAACATCTGAACACTTCTAACTTTAAACACGAAATGAGAGACCAAGACCAAGATAAAATTGAGGGGAATTCCCGGAACTCAATGTTGCCACTTTATTCCGAATGAAGTAGGATTTGTACAATTTTTCCATATAATAGAGAATTAAATAGAGAAAATTTGTTGTGTAGTTATGTTAGTGTAGTTTTTATTTTGGGGATTTTAGTGCACAAAATGTGTATCTATAATACATTTTCAAAGTTAAAACTACTTGGAAAAATGTGACCATAAAGGAGGCATCTTTGTCATAAATGTAAATTCTAGGAATTTTTTTTTCAGGTTTCAAATGGAAATTTTTAAAAAGGCGCCTTTTGAACAGTGTTAGATCAAAATAAATCGTATAAAAATAAAATCGGAATTTTTTTCTAAACCGTGTAAACAGAGAATTGGGTGTATTTTACTTGGACAATACGACTTTGTTAAGTACTTTGCTCGGGTAATCCGACTCTATTAAGAACTTTACTCGGATAAAGCGACTTTATTTAGCATTCGGATAAACGGATAAAAGGATGTTATTGCGTACTCTTCGCGGAGAATGTGACTTTCTTAAGTACTTTTCTCGTAAAATGCGACTTGTTAAGTATTTTTCTCGGAGAATGTAACTTTGTTAAATACTTTATTCGGAGAATGCGACTTTGTTAAATACTTTACTCGGAAAATTTGACTATAATAAGTACTTTAACCAGAGAATGCCGCTATAATAAGTACTTTACCCTTACAAAGCTGCTTTGCGAAATACTTTACTCGGAAAATGCGATTCTATTCTTTTCTATTTTTTTTACTCGAATAAAATGACTTTATTTAGCATTTCCATCTGAGAATGCGACTATATTAAGTACTTCACTCGTAAAAAGGGATGTTATTAAGTACTTTTCGCGGAGAATGCGACTTTCTTAAATAGTTTTCTCGTAAAATGCTACTTTGTTAAGCATTTTTCTCGGAGAATATAACTTTGTTATATACTTTACTGGGAGAATGCGACTTTGTTAAATACGTTATTCAGAGAATACGACTTTGTTAAGTACTTTACCAAGAGAATGCCCCTATAATAAATACTTTACCCTTACAAAGCTACTTAATGAAGTACTTTACTCGAAAAATACGACTCTATTAAGAACTTAACTCGGATAAAGCAACTTTATTTAGAATTTCCCCCGGAGAATGCGACTATATTAAGTACTTAATTCGGAAAAAGGGATGTTATTAAGTACTATTCGCAGAGAATGCGACTTTCTTATGTAGTTTTTTCGTAAAATGCTACTTTGATAAGTATTTTTTTCGGAGTAAGTATTTTTTTTCTTATGTAGTTTTTTCGTAAAATGCTACTTTGATAAGTATTTTTTTCGGAGAACGCGACTTTGTTAAGTACTTTACTTTGAGAATGTAACTTTGTTAAGTACTATACTCGGAGAATGCGATTTTTAAAGTGCTTTACTCGGAGAATGCGACTTTATAAAGTATTGTACACGGAGATTGTGACTTTGTTAAGTAATTTACTGGGAGTCCCAAATTAAATACAAGATTAAAACTAATGATTTGATTTTTTTTTTCTGTTATTTCCTTTTCTTTTATGGATCTTTCTTTGGGCATCTTATACTGATAAGCTGCTCTCAGACCTTCATGGAAACAAGGATGACTAAAGATAATATTAAAATACTATTCATATAGCATTAAATATATCCATTCCTATGTCGACGATACGTTTGGTTGTTTTACATCTGAGCGGCATTTTTGTGCACGCCGTGGCCAGTCACAAGGACCCCGAGGGCTCAGAGAAGGTTGGGGGAAGGGAACCACTGGATAGCTGGTGAGAGACAAATGGTAGCCTCCCGTCAAGGCCATCCAGCATGTTCTTTAATGTACACAGGGTACGGCTCTCCCACACATGCTGTCACGATTTTACATTCCATCCGACAGACAGCAGCTTTTCCAAACTCGTGGTTGTCCCCTTTTGGCCGAGGGAGCGCAGGGAGTTTTGGGGAGATAAATCTCATCCCTGGGACAGGGGGGACTCGAACCTGACAAATGCAGGTTACGAGACTGGCGCGCTTCCGACTGTGCAACTCCAGCCCTCTACAACAGTGCGATACCTCTTTCCCGCCCAACTACAATAGGTTCTTGTTGTCACTGGCTGCTACGTCGACATAAGATCGACACAGCATTTTACTGCATCTGTCAATTACATATGATTTTTCTACCTTTGCAAAACTCTGTGTTAAAGATTAACATTAAAGATGAGTTGCGCTCGAACTTCGTCGTGCTCAAAATATCACAGTTGGACGGACCAGAATAATTTAAATGTCAACAACACTGATGGACAAAGGTTACAATCCTATGTTATGTCAAGTGGAAACTAACTTCAAAGCTTTATAACTTCTGGGGCTGGGGTGGCTCAATCGGTAGCGCGCCAGGTTCGTAATCTGTACTTCCCAGGTTCGAGTCCCAGCTGGGTCAGCGTTGAGATTTATCTCCGGAAAATTCCCCGCCCTGCCCACGGTCAGTAGGGGACACCGATGGACTTGGAAAGGCCCGCCGTCCGTCGGATGGGACGTTAAGTCGTGGCCCCGTGTGCGGGAGAGACATACCCTGTGCACGTTAAAGAACACGCTGGATGGCCTTGACGGGAGGCTACCATCTGTCTCCCAATAGCTGTTCCAGTGGGTCCCCTCCCCAAACCTTCTCTGAGCCTTCGGGGTCCATGTGACCTGGCCATTTAGCCCATGGTGTGCAAAAAAGTGCCGCTCAGAGGTAAAACAACAACAACAACAACAAAGCCGTAATAGAAAGAATTAAGAAAAAAAGAAAATCCTAAAAATAACTGATCCTGTACTACCTATCACTTTCAAATTCTTTTTTTCCTATTCATTCAACGGGAAAAAGATTTCATACAAGTATGATAAAATTGCAAACATATTGTAAGAAAGATGTTGAAAATAAAAAATAATACTGACAAGTATCTCGAAATCTTTTTTCTTTATCCATTTGTAGCCAGCTGTTCCTTTTTCTCAAAAATAATACGTTTTATTTCCCAAATTTCTAAAGAACAAGAGGAATACCCTTTACTTGCTGCATTGTGTTTGCAAAATAAATTCACCCTATTTTTTTCTCTCTCTCAGCACTCCCCACCCATTTTTACATTCCCTTTTGAACTCCCCCCACCAACTTCTTCCCCTATTCTATCTATCTCTTAACGTCTAGATAAACAGAACGCCAGAAGACGCGAGTTCAAGCTCCCTCTCTCTCAGAGGTGTGTAGAAAAAAAATCAATAACACAACATCCATCAACTTCGCTTCTCCCAGCTGCCATCTTCTGTTCTTCAATTTTATTTGACCAACCCTTCCAGCGTCTCTTCCGCGAACAAGCTGGAAGCATGATTAGCTCGGAAAGCGCCATGTAAAAACCTATTTCCTATGAACACAAATTTAATTAGGACTTCAAAAAAAAAAACAGCTAGAGTGGAGGAGACCCTTGTTCGTTTCTCATCTCCACTTCGTTCTCTTCTCCTTATCCGTTCAGTCGTTTCTTTTTTTTTCTTCTCTTACTTCGTTTTCTTACACTTTATCTCTCACAAAATCCGTTCTTTCCTCCAACAGCTCTTTCTTATCTTTCTTTCACTCGCTTCCACCTCTCACCCACACTTTTGCTTCTAAATAAACTCCAATGAGCCTCTATCCAGCCTCAGAATCCATTTAACGTTCAGCTGCAATAACCTATTGCAAATTTCCTCCCTATTTACATATTTGGAACAGATGGATGTTTGGTGGCTATTTTAAGCTCGGCAGAGATGGTAATTCTGTTAATTCATTGTTCAGTGTCGCAAACACGGATGGTAATTCTCTCCTGTCGTTTGGCTGATAATCAACTAAACTGGATTACGTAATAGGACTGAAAGGAGAGATGTCAAAGAGATAGCATTGTTAGGGAAATAATGAGAGTTTTGAGTAAAGTGGGAGGCAGATCTTCTTGACCTTCTGTTGTCTAAAACCTGCCCTTTTAATAATACTGCTCAATAAATAATCTAAATAAGAAGTTAATAAGTGCTCTCCTTATATGCATAAGTCACTCCAAGAAAGGTTTTATGATATGGCCTTACTATATTGCCTTTCTCTTGCACGGAATGGTTTCTTTCATCTTCTACCGCTTCGTAACGATGTTCATATACGAGTTTTGTTTTTAATAATATTTAAGCGACAATCGTTTAAGACGAAAAAGAACATTTATTGATTTTTGTTGCAAAACAACACATATTTAACAATGATTTGCAATAATTTGTTTACTAAAATATACAGCTGGCATTTAATATTTATCATCTAAAAAATAAAATTTTCAGAAAAAAAGAAACGGCTGAACGGAGCGAAGATGAGAATCTTTCTCACATTTTAAAATTTATCATCTAAAAATAATAAAGGTTTTTAAGCTTATATGCAACCAAGTGGGAACGTGGTTGGCTCAGTCGATAGCGTTCTCGATTCCTAATCCTGGTGTATTTACGTTCCGCTATTACTAATTCCTGGTGTATTTACGTTCCACTATTACTAATTCCTTGTGTATTTACGTTCCAGTTCCAATTGTGGGTTGATATTTCTTCTGTAACTGAGGAAGGGGTGGTTCGACCAATAGCACGCCAAACAAGTAATCTGCAGTACCCAGGTTCGAGTCTCATTTGTGTCAGTATGGAGATTTATATCCTCTCTAAACCTTTCCTTCCATCTGTTCATCACTGGACTTGGAAAGTTCGCCGTCCGTCGTATAGGACATTAAGCCGTGGTTCCGTATGCAGGAAAGCCATATACTGTGCACTTTAAAGAACATTCTCAATGGCCTCTCCCTAACAGTTGTGTTCTACATACATTTTTCTAGTTACACAGGACATTAACAATGCTTCATTGCTATTTGTTCAGTATTGTCGGTGCCAGGACTTCAGACTTGTGAGCCTTTTACGGCAAATTCTGGGCGGGTGGCGCCTTTGGTCGCCATCCTATATTCATTACACCAATTGTAAGTGCTTGTATTGTTTGTGAAATCTAATAGAAGATGTTAATTGACCAGAAGTGTAAATAAATGTTAATTTTTCTTATTGTTAAAAGATGGTAAGTTTCTGTCGCTTATTGCTAGGTAGAATACTTAGAGTATATAATTCTTTTCACCTTGTGGTTCATGCTAGCATACAGACTGGCCAACGAAATTTATATTAATAAATTGCCATATTAAGGATTTTGCAACACGTTACAGATGTTCTAGTTGGTGTAAAAAAAAACGCGATGTACTTTAGGGTCCGGCGTGAGGAAGTCTTTTTACCAAATATGGTATAATATAATAAAACTTCGGGAACAATTATCCGATGGATTCTCTTTCCCAACATTCTCTGGGCCCTTGAGATCTTTGTATCTTTGCCATTTAGCCCATTGTGTGAAAATAATTGCCGCTCAGAGGAAAATCAACCCACTCAACTCTCCTGTAACTCCAGCTCTTAGCCAATACCTTGCCATAGTCAGAACCTATTCCTACTCGCTTTGCCCCCGATTGTAATGGTTATGTTACCGCTAAAGTGCAGAAATCAGTTATTCTACAGATTATCTAGGTATTGTGCAGATTAACTAGGGTGATCCGTTAACGTGCGGAAAATTGTTTCATTTCTCAAATTACCTAGGTAATCTGCAAATTACCTGGATAATCTGCACATTACCTACTAGGCACTCGTTAAAGTGAAAATAAGATATTTGCTGGAACAACAGGAACGTTTCTGTACGCTTAAATTAACATAATGTTATTTATCTAGTGTCCGAGAGTAGAGTTGAAACCAGGGTCATCCCTCTGTCAACATGAATCAGTCGTCCGAATTATAAAAAACGCCCCCAAAATGAGCAGGCCAAGTGAGAACGAATCATTTTAGTGATTCGTTATCAAGAATGAATCACTTTACCGATTCGTTCTCACTTGGCCTCCGCTCATCCGGGGCGTTTTTTATAATGCGGACGAGTGAATCACGTGACACGAAGATTCATATTCAAGAGATTCACCACTATGAGAGAAACAAACTTTTGAACTTTAACGATACGGAAGCCGTTAATGTGCAAATTACCTAGGTAAAATGCGGAAAACTCTTGATTCCGCACGTTAACGGAGCAAATCAGTTAATCTGCAGATTAGCTAGGTAATATGCACATTAACGGCTTTCGAGCTTTAGCGGTAACAGTTATACCGATGGCTTTGATAAGAATGCCCTCCGTCGTATAGGACGTTAAACTTACATAGACGTTACGAGTGAATTTAATCACCTTTTTTCTTGAGTTTTTCTACTCAATGTGAGCAAAAAAAGCGTCCTCGATAGAAAAATAATTCAGTCTCAACACAACTTGAAGATTCATCCCATGCAACTAATCAAAACACAAGAAAAAGTTTTGATTTCATGCATTGAAATAATAACCTAAAAAATTTCAGTACAAGATGTGCTCCTCCCAGATTAGCTTCCATTCAATTAATTGCAGCCAATGTCTCCTGTAAGGAAGAATTTAAGATTTTGTTAACCGTAACTTCCAGAACTCTCCTTTTTTTAGGATCAATTGATTACAGTACAATAGTCTTTTGTGTTTGAGTACTTTTTCTCATTCGAGGGAATGTGAATTAGCAATCACCCTTTTTCTAGAGTTTTGTCTCAGTACGTTTCTAAGTCTAAACAAGAGGTGCTGATATAAAATTGTGTACATAACAAATAGCATTAAAACCAAAATCTGAAAGGTGTTTTTCTCATGCTGAAATCGCATTACTTTTTCCCCATTGGTCAATATTATTCCCTTTTAACTATTAGATTAGAAAAACTAGTTGATTATTGCGACAACTTTTAGTCACACTTGCATTAGGTACGATATTTTTTTCTTGCAAGGGCAGGGGTAGTTCAGTCGATAGCGTACCAAGCTCGTAATCTGCAGTTCTCAGGTTCGAGTCCCACCTGAGCAAGTGTTGAGATTTATCTCCACAAAACTCATCACCCTCGGTCAGTAGGGGATATCGATGGACCTAGAAAGCCGTCCGTCGGATGAGACATTGAGGCGTGGACCATGGCCCGGAGCGGCCTTGATGGGAGGCTACCATCTATCTCCCAGCAGCTTTCCAGTGAGTCCCCTCTCACCAATCTTCTCTGAGCCCTTGTAGTCTCTGTGACCTGTCCATTTAGCCCATTCTTTACAAAACAAGTGCCGCTCCAAGATAACCCATACCTCTGTTTATCTTATGATCTTCTACATTTATCTGTTCATTAATTTCATCTCTGCAAAACTCCACATCCTGCCCTCCGTAAGTAGGGGACACTGATGGGTTTGGAAAGTCTGCCGTCCGTCGGATGGGATGTTAAGCTGTGGTCCGTGTCGGGAAAAGCCATACCCTCGGTACTTTAAAGAACACTCTGGATGGCACTGACTGCAGGCTACAATCTGTCTCCTTACAGATGTCCAATGGGTCCCCTTCCCCAAATTTGTCTGAGCCCTAGGGGTCCTTGTGATCTGGCCATTTAGTACACTGTGTACAAAAATGGTGCGCCTAAGTATGTAGTATGTACTTACGTTGCTAAAACATAATATTAGTCGTTACGCCAGAACTACTTGCGCTAGACACGTGATTCTTAGAATAATCTTTTTTCCAAATTCTTTTTGAAACTTCGCTAAAGTGCTTTTTTTAAAATGTTTATTATCTTATTTTATCAAATAAGTTTAAAATAATTTACAATTCAACAATTTAAACAGTTTATAAAAATTTTGGCATCTTGTTTAAACTCTTTATTATCCCAAAGTAACAATTCTGCATTAACCAGTTGGGCGTACTTAATTTAAATAATTATATTTGACAATTTGTAATGATAAACAATTCAGTTTGAAGCAGTTCGACATATTTTTAAGAAAAGAAAACCCTGTAGCAGCTTGAAAGAGAGATTCAATAAAGCCACAGGAAAAAAATCGATATCGTTTTCCTTATGATTACGGTTTAATTATTACAAATGATACAAAACTCTTTAGCCATCGTTGTTAACCATATTTTATCATGAACGATATAAACAAGCATTGTTTTTATCGATAATTTTAAACAACAGTAGATATTAAACAATCGAAGAATAAAACTGACTTTTTAGCGTCGAAAAATAAATTTAAACGTTATATATATAATGAAATAGGTGCTTTAGCGAAGTTTTAAAATTGGATAATTGGATAATGTACGCAGAATTTGGAAAAAAGATTAATCCCAGAATCGCATCTCTAACCCAAGTAGTTCTGCGTAATCACTAATATTATGTTTTAGCTACATAGGTACAGTCGCTCAAAAAAGTATCCGAACACTACGGTTGATTACAGAATTCAGAAAAAATATCTGGCAACGATTTTTTTAGAAATTAGTAATCTGGCAACCTTCGTGTCACGTGACACGAAGGTTGCCAGACCACTAATTTCTAAAAAAATCGTTGTCAGATATTTATTCTGAATTCTGTAATCAACCGTAGTGTTCGGATACTTTTTTGAGCAACTGTACATGCATTCCTACATACTTAGCTGCTCTTCTTTGTTTTGCACACATTGTGCTAAATGGCTAGGTCACAAGGACCCTTAGGACTCAGACAAGATTGGGAAACAAACTTTATAGATTAATTTAGAGTTTAAAAATTCATTTTATTATATTGATTTAATTATATTTTTAACGCTTTTCGATATTGCTACTAGTATATACACTTGGTAATACCCTTTCATCCAAGAGAATAATTAGTACTGGTGTGCCTCAGGGCTCTCTCCTGGGTCCCACAATTTTTTACCTTTTTATGGAAGATATTCCAACTTCGTGTAATATCAAGTTAGCTCTTTATGCAGACGATAGAGCCATCGTTATATCTTCTTTGGATGAAGGGTTTGCAGTGGAAAATGTTAACTAAATCAGAAATTTGGTGCACGAAATGAGGGATTAAGCAGAATGCTCCGAAAAGTTCACCTTTATTTTTCACAAGCAAGAGAGTTCATGACCTCCCCAATGCTATAATTTTTAATAAAACCATCAATTGGAAAGATTCTTCAAAATATATCAGAATCGTAATTCATAATAAGTTTAACTAGAATCATCATATTATGGAAACTGTGAATAACGCACAAGGTTTCAGATGTAAATTATACTCATTGATTTGTAGCAACTCTTCGCTTTCTCTGGAGAATAAACTTTTACTGAACAAGACTATCTTTCCAACTCTCTTATGTTATGCCTCACCTGTGTGGGGTTGGGTTGTTGGGTTGTTTTACCTCTGAGCGGCACTGTTTGGCACACCATGGGCTAAATGGCCAGGTCACATGGACCCCGAAGGCTCAGAGAAGGTTGGGGAGGGGACCCACTGAAATAGCTATTGGGAGACAGATGGTATCCTCCCGTCAAGGCCATCCAGCGTGTTCTTTAACGTGCACAGGGTATGGCTCTCCCGCACACGGGGCCACGGCTTAACGTCCCATACGGCGGACGGCGGACTTTCCAAGCCCATCGGTGTCCCCTACTGACCGTGGGCAGGGCGGGGAATTTTGCGGAGATAAATCTCAACGCTGACTCAGCTGGGACTCGAACCTGGGAACTGCAGATTACGAGCCTGGCGCCCTACCGACTGAGCCACCCCCGTCCCTGAGTGTGGGGTTACTGTGGAGTTAATCACCTGAAGAAACTGCGGTCGTTTCAGAATAAATATCTCAGATCATCAGCTGCAGTGTCGTGGTTTGTGCATAATACTATTAGTCATCGGGATCTCAACATTCCACCTATATTTCAGTTATTAAAGCATCATCAGTCAAGTTCTTCCAACAAGTGGAACAAAATCCAATTTCTATTATATCCAATTTGTGTAACTAGGAACATATTTCTGAACATAAATTCAAAAGTTCTCGAGCTGTTCTCTTTTAAACCGTTACTGTTACTCCCGGGCTCTGGTTGTTCCAGGTACCTTTATTAGGGTTTCTACCTAATTATTCTGTTACTGCCATTGGAAGCACAACATTTTATCCGATGAAGGAGATTATGGGATTCCTGTAGTCCCGGTGCTCTATTTATGTTAGGCAATGATCCATGGTCGATGCTTTTCCGGAAAATTTACACCTGTTGATTTTAGTTAGCTTACAGATGTTAAATTTCAGTTCTCGTGCAAATATAGCAGAAAGTCGGTGTAACGAACGGCGTATTAACGAAATATTCAGTAAAACGAAATTATTTTTCCTCCCTTGTGAATTTACTCTGTATCTTTACGTTAAAGTTAGAGGAAATTTTGTAATCAATAAATTATTAAATAATTATTTTTGATTCTTGAAAACTTTTTTGAAAACTATTTATACATTCAAACAATTACAAATGAATCATTTATGTTTATAAATTTCTCGCAACGCTAACAGCTTATCTGCAGGAGAGAATATTGTATTGACATAGCGTTTTAATCTTCTTTCTGTCTTAATCTGCTAATCTTAATACAGTTATATCTTGTGTCATTTACATTATACATTTTGCAATTTCAGTTGAAAACTTCAACAGTGAATAATTTGCTCTCTTTATTAAAATTCTTATCTCCTTTTTTCATTACGAATGTTTCATAATAGCGTTGGGATTTTTATATTCATCTTCAGCTCTACATAATTTGTTGGTAGATGTTAATTTTAATTTTAATTGTCTAATTCATTTTAAAAATCTGTTTAATTCGCGTGTTCTTTCTCTAAAGGAATACATAAACATTTCTAAAAAAATAGATTGTTAAATAATTATTTTATATTCTTCAAAAACTGATAAATACATGGTCAGGTAAATATATTACTACACGTGCAAAAATTTTTATTTGCGAACTGTCAATAAATTTAGAAAAAAAATCAGTTTTTCTAACTTACGCCCTCGTGGAATTATCCACTTTAAATTACAAGAAACATCGGATTGATTGCAATTTAAATACTTATTTCCGCTTAATATGGGCATGCAGGATGAAATTACTTTCCCGGAAACATTTATTTTCTTTTTCCCATTGGTTGTTGTTTGGACACGCTTACTCGTAACCAGGGAAAGGAAGATATTACGAGAGTATTTTTCTCGCCATCATCATGGTCACTAAGTGGTTTCTCTCGCAAAAATTCAAAAGAGGTTCGCATTTTTACGTAATTATTCTGGTCGGAAGAAACTACTCACGCATCAAAAAGATTACTTTTAGGAAAGCGCTTAAATTGTGGAAGACTTTTAAGTTTCAATCTTACCTTAATTGCCGTTAAAACGAAACAAACCGAAAGATGCATTTGTTGTGGCTTCTTAGCATCTTCTAGCAGATAGGACGAGAACAGATGCATTATTATAACGAATCCCAGACTGACTGCATTTAAGAGATTATCTAATTTACTCTGAAACAGTCCTGAGGAAGAAGGCGTATCTTCGCGGGCGTATCTTCGGAAGCGGTACTTTCTTTTAGAATTAATCTTTTGTGATATTTGTAATCAGAGGACGATCTGAAGAAGTTTTTTTTTTGATTCCAGAAACGAATTTCCTATTTTAATATTAAAGAAATTTAAATTTAAGTTTTTCTTTTTGAATTAGCTATTTATCTGTTGGGCAGAATATTAAGCTTGTTTGAATCATTCCGCTTGCAATGTTAATTATTTTGTAGATGGAAATTATAATATTCGATATGTACTCAATTTTGTTACTTTATTAGGTACACAGTCGTGTTTTGTGAAGAGGCAGCCAGAGTCAAAACAACTTCTTAAATACGATATTTAGGGAAATTATAATATTCGGTATGGACTCAATGACTACTTTATTAGGAAGAGATTCATATTTTGTGAAAGGGGGAGCCAGAGTTCAAGCAACTTCTTAAATACACTATTTATGTGCTGGATTGTTTTACCTTTCAGTTGTATTTTTAACTAGGTCACAAAGACATTTATTTTAACTAGGTCACAAAGACACCGATACTAAAAGTCTGTTAATTTGTGCCATTTATTTACTTCATTTCAATTCAAAAGTAAGAAAGCGCTCTTAATGTCGATAACAAATATAGAGCACAAATTGTCTCCGGCCCGGTGGGATCCGAACCCACCACCTCCAGAAATCCGTCTGTGATGTCAGTGATTTCCTATTGAGATAAGAGGGAACTGTTCCCATTTTTCTATTCAGTTCCTGTAGATAAGAACACTTTATCACCTAGTGAGTATGCTCGTACCATACATTGTCATTTACTTCAGGATGCTATTTGTAAACAGAGAAGGCATTGCCTTCAAGTAACAAAATGAAAGTTTGAAATGTGTACTGCAATTAGAAAAAGTTCATATCTTTAAATAGAGGAGGTTTTGATCGACGGTAGCTTGCTCAGGGGTCAGAACACCGACATGTTATCAGGAGTTCGTATCTACCTGACTCAAGACGTTTTTCCTTTACATTTTATATCGTTGTTAATAATGACTATACAACTTTCTTACCTTACACCTGTTTATAGTGGTAACTAGGTTATCACCATTTTATGGCGAAAAGTAATATTGTATTCTGGTGAAAGATTACACCCAAAAAATGAAATCGACACCAGAAACAAATGTAAGTTGACATCACATTCTGGTGAAATCATACACACTGAAAGGGAAATCATACACACTGAAAGGGAAATCATACACACTGAAAGGGAAATCTAATACCAGAGAAGGAATAAAGTAATACTATATTGTAACACCAAAAACTGGTGTAAAGTTGCAACACATTCGGATGAAAGTTTAAGACTAGCGAAACTTAATACTATCAAATGTCAAGTGTTAGGTTTACGTTTCTGAACCTTTGGAAAAAGGGATTTTTTATGTAATCATTTGTTAATAGTATAGCGAATAGGGTTATTAATTGAAGTGTGAATAAAGGTTCAGGAAAAAGGGGAATCCTAGGATGTTATGGGCAGACAATGTGAAAAACACCTTGCTAGAATTGGTCTACAATGTTCAAATGCAGCAGCTGTAGCTCTGGATAGACATGTCTGGAGAACAAGGTTACACAGTCTGGTTGGATCTCCGTAACTCATGGCTGCATGTGGATTTTGTATGAATGTACGTTATGTATATAAGCTATATGTATGTATTATTTATACTGGGAGGTACGAATTGAACAAAAAAAGCAAGAATAGACTACTTTATGGTAGTATTTAAAAATCGAAAAGCAGCCAATCATTCTTACTTTAAAAAAATGAAAATTTTTATCTAAGATCGAAATAAAATTAAATGCCAAATTCAAGAATAGAATTTTTCTTTAAGGCTGGCGTTATTGTGCCCCACAACGTGATGTTAAATACAAAAACGAGGTAAAGTCCTGAACTAATACTGTTTGTGGTGTAAGGTCACATCATAAACCGTACACATTGCATCCTTTTTTCTTTAAATAAAAGGGTTTTTACGTTTAGGGGTGTAACATTACACACTTTTTTTGAGCAGTAAAAGGCTCAGAAATGGTTGCTCAAAAGGATGAATTGAACAGCTGTTAGGTTAAAAATGAAAGACTCCTGTTAAGTCTATCCATCTTTTTTTTAATGAACAGGGTATGACTATCCTGCACATAGAACCAGGGCTTAACGTCCACCTGACGGACGGTTGCTCTTCCAAGCTTATCAGTGTCCTCTTTCTAGTTGTTGTTGATGCACAGTTGAAATACAAACCTGAGAACAACAGATGCAAATCTGGCAATCTTCGTATCACGTGACACCAAAGTTGCCAGATCACTAATTTCTAAAACATCGTTGCCATATATTTTTTTCTGAATTCTGTAATAAACCCCAGTGTTCGGATACTTTTTTGAGCGACTGTACCTCACTTACTGAACAAGGGGCGGATTGATCTATCGAGGTATCCCTCGGTGGGCCGATGGGGTACTGTGGTCTCCATATTCATTGAAGTAGCGTCTGTTCAACGATTTTTGTTTTCCTAAAAGTTTTTAAAAGTAATTTTTTTTCTGTTTCCTAAAAAGTATAATTTTAAAACTATTATTGTAACCAAATGAAACCACAGCCAATTTTATTGATATTATTGTGGTATAATATTTCAAATTATTATGTTTTTGCCGGATTAATAAAAGAGCTTGTTATTGATTGATTTCTGTAATTTTTTGCAGTAAGAATATTTTTGATGAGCAAATAATCGATATATTAGCAAATAGAACTAAAATATAGGGAGGGTTTTTAAATTATATGTAAAAAATAATAAAACAAATAACATTTTATCATATGGATCGTTTTATTCAAAAACTCCTTCGAGCGGATCAGAACCTTCAATCCACTCCTGTATTAAACCCATCACTTCTCCTGTTTTGTTTGTTTCGATTGTTTTTTAATGGGTTACTATGATTTTTAACTCTCTAAATCTCGATTTAGAACAACATTCGCTCTTACTTTAAAGAGAGGTTGACTCTAAAACGTTTGCCAGCTGGTTACAGTCTTCAAATATGATTCAAAATTAGCGAATATCAAAATTCGCAAATATTAAAACACAATATATTAAAAAGATAAAAATACACTTATTTCTACATTTTACTCAGGTTTAAAATAGCAGTTATTGAAATAATAAAGTATCAAAGAAAATGTCTTGTCGATAAGAAACATTTGAAATACTTTTGAAAAAAAAATCCGTTTCGTCCTTAGTGGGATTTTTGCAGTAATATTATTTCAAGTGGTTCTTGCCAACAGGACATTTCCTGTGATACTTTATTACTCAATTATTTATACCGCTGTGAGCGTGAGTGTCAAATATTCCATAATAGGGGGCAGCTTAGTTGCCCAATTCCCTACGATAGATGGCGCCAGTAGCGAATCAACAAAAAATATGCAGTAATGCTTATATGTGACATTGTTGAAGCCTAGCGGTTATGACGCCTGGCATGCTTCTAGGAGATGGGATAGTTAGCTAACCTGTCACCTGAGGCTCTGTTTGTGCTTCTTAAAGTCTTCAATCACTCCTGGACCACCTACACAACACCTGATTCATTGAAGGCAACACACATCATACCTATCTTGAAGCAAGGAAAATCCGCCACTGAGCTGTCCTCTTACAGGACCATTGCTCTATCGTCTTGCCTCTACAAGATCTTAGAGAGTCTGGTCCTTGGACTCCTAGAGTGGTATCTTCAGTCCCTGACAGTCTCTCAGGTTTACACCAAAGGAGGTGCACATCCAATAATCTTATTGACTTCACCAACGCTGCTGATCAGGCGTTGTCCGAGGGACAGACTACAATCGCTGTCTTCTTCGACATTCAGAAGGCATTCGTCTCCCAGTTTCATTTGGATATTCTCTGCAGGCTCAATGATCTCGGCCTCAGAAGCAATATCATCGACTGTATCTCGGCATACCTCTCGAAGAGGAGTTCGTGTGAAGCTGAGCAACATACTCAGTGCCTCCCACACTATAAATCATGGAGTACCTCAAGGGGGTGTCCTCAGCCCGATGTTGCTGAACATCTTGCTGTCAAGCCTACCCTCTCGACTCGAGAATAAAACGGGTATTTCCATCTACGAAGATGACATCTGTGTCTGGTTCCCTAGTCAGAAAACCTCCTATGCTCAGCTCAAAAGAAACGAGCTCTGGCCACAGTCGTGAAGTTCTTCGACAACCTAAGCCTCACTCTTTCCACCTATAAGATGTGGCCATGGTTCTCACGAAGAGACGCCTTCCACCTTCCCTGGCCTCATGCTTGGACCAGACCACATCAAGGTCATCAAACAGCATAAGTTCTCTGGTGCGGTCCTGGACAACAGGCTAACCTGGTGACGTCACATCTAGCATCTTAAGACAGTTGCCACAGCGCAGAAAAATATACTGTCTTTATTTGCTGGTACCCACTGCGGTTGTCTCTGCAAGACCCCGCTGGTCTTGTACTGGCACTTCATCCTCTCCCACGTCAACTACAGTGATTACCTTCTGAGAAATGCCTCTGCTTCACTGCTGAGCAAATTGGCCACTGTACACACTATATCTCTGTGCCTCTGTCTCGGACTCTGCCCTAACACACCAAATGCGTCTGTCATTGCAGAGGCTGATGACATGCCTTTCTGCCTGCACCTGAAGAGAGATATACTGTGTCATCTCTCGCGGCTCCATTTCCTCCACTTTAACCATGAGTTTCTCAGGAAGTTGCAAGACAGGGCAGATTCTGCCATCGCCGTGTCTGCCACTGACTTCTACGACCGAATCGTCCCTGCCAGCTCTACTGCTGGCGATACGCTCTTCCCTTACGGAAGATGAAAACCTCTGGCAATCCTCGATACGGGAATTGCCAGAGGTTTTCGTCTTCCGCATCTCGTTTCCTCCATCTGTGCAGAGCTTCATGCTATCCTTGAAGTTGTACTCTTCATCTTCAGCCTCGAGAGTGGCAACTTTGTGTGAAACTGACTCGAAGTCACCCTTGGAAGCTCTCCAGAAGCGAGACAGCAAGAGTTGCAACCCCTTCCTCATCCAGAAGGTCATGGAGACTTGCTCCAAGGTCACTTCTTCCGGAATCACGGTTCATTTCCAGGCATCCCTCCCATGTAGGGATACCTGGAAATGAGCTCACTGATCGCACCGCGAAGGAGGCGCTGGAGAGTCACTGGTGTGTAACTAATTATCCTCTCTCTCTCAGCGACTGCAAGAGTTCTGTCTCACAACTCATAAGCCAGTATCGTCTTGCCCAATGGCAGAGGGACACCAGCCTTTTCCTCATTCAGGTACCAGGTTGACACTTCTCTCACTGTTCTTAACCTCGGTAACCTTCGCCGATCTGAGGAGACACTCCTTCATTGTCTCCGAGTTGGTGTCATCTATAGCAACTATATGCTTCACACTCTCGGCAGAGTTTACAGTCCTAACTGTGCAACTTGCAGCACACCTGACATTATATATGACGCTCTGCTCAACTGCTCCCGCTACAATGCCGAAAAAGAAGCTTTGTTCGGTGAACTTCATGCTATCGGAACCACCGACTACTCCATCACCCCCCTTCTTGATAATCACCACACTGTGAAGCTTCAGCGAACGCGCTTCCGACTGGTCACTTCTGCAACATTGGCCTCTTCTGCAAGTTTTAACGTTTTTTTTTACCTTCTCCTGATTAGTACTCTTATTAGCTTCGAGAGACAGCTGAGAGACAGTTTCTTCTGCATCCGTTATCTCGCCCTTCTGTTGTGACTGGTGTAGGGAGCACATTATTGGAGGCTAATTTCACCATGAACTTACAACACCTTCAACTTCATGAAGAAACCAAACTTTGGCAGGAAATTATTTATAGCTACTATTGCCTTCGTTTTTCATTACAGACCAAATAATATAATTACGCTGCTTTACATGGATTTTATAATGTGAACAATTGTTGCTGCTTTTAACTACTTTTCAGGTGCTGATACCAGATCTGGCCTTAAAAAATGGCTAGCACGACATGTTTTTATGTTATTGTTCGTTTTGACTCCTATTAAGATCTTTCTATACCAACACCTCCAGGAAATTAGGAGAATACCAGATATTTCCTATTTTGTGGTTGGCAACACTAATTGCCAATGGGAGAAAACATGTAACAGTAACTTAACCTCAGACCGCCATGCTTGTTGTTTTCATTGTAGGAAGAACACGTGCTGTACGTTGAAGAGAGTATTTGGCTTTTAAATGACACAAAGGCAGCGTCGCGGATGTGTTAATGTGCCAGATAAGTTTTATTATGTATGTGAAAATTATATATTAAAATCCCAGGGTAGTTCTTTGATAAAGATTGTGAAGAAAGCCTATAACTGGTATTTTGGATGTCATGTTGGAGATCAGGACAAAACATGGGCTCCACATGTTTACTGCATTTTGTACTTTGTTGCCCTGAGTGAATGGTTGAATGAATGGTTGAAAGGTAAGCTAAAACTCCTTTGCAGTTCCACTGGTTTGACGTGAGCCAACTAGTCACTTGCATGATTGCTATTTTTGTTTAACTAAAGTGTCTGGTTTTTCAAAAAAGAACAAAAGCAAAATACAACATCCAAATGGGCATTCAACCATAAGGCCAGTTCCTCATGGAAAAGATCTTCCTATACCAACAACTCCAACCAACTGCGAGGAGACGGATTCACATTCATCGAAGGAAGTCTTTGAGGAACATACAGATTCTGATCCTAAATACACCCCTAAAAAGTTAGACGAGCCTCATCTGATTCAGCAAAATGAACTAAATGATCTTGTTCGAGACCTACGATTTTCCAAACAACAAACTGCGGTTTTAAGTTAAAGACTTCAAGAGTGGAATCTTCTGGTCAAGGGTACCAGAGTTTCTCTTTTCAGAAAGAGAAATTTGTCTTTATCTGGTTATTACCAGATGCAAGATGGTTTGTGTTTCTGTACAAATATTTCAGGGCTGATGGAAGAAATTGGGACAACTCACGACCCTAAGGTATTTATAGATTTTTCAAAATTCAGCTTAAAAGTTGTCCGTTTGAATAAAAAAAAACAAATTCCTTCCATTTCAATTACACAAGCTGTGGGAATGAAGAAAACGTAGAAAAGCATGGAAAAAGTACTCATTGCTATACAATATGACCAGTTTAAGTGGACAATACGTGGTGATCTAAAAATCATATCTCTCTTGCTCTGGCTTCAAGGAGAATTCACAAAATTTTGCACAAAATTTTGCAAAATTTGCTTTTCTGTATTTTTGGGACAGTAGGGCCAGAAGGGAACACTACAAAGCAAAAGACTGGCCCAAAAGAAATGTTTTTATTCCTCGAAAGAGTAATGTGAAGTATAATCCTCTAGTTAACCACTTTGATGTTCTGCTCGCACCACTACACATCAAACTGGGGCTTATGAAAAACTTTGAAAAGGCTATGGACAAAACTGGTAAAAGGTTTTTGTACTTGAAGGAAAAATTTCCAAACCTAAGTGATGCCAAACTCAAAGAAGGGATCTTTGATGGTTCTCAGATCAGGAGGCTATTGAATGGTACTGTCTTTGAAGAAAAACTGAATATGAAGGAGCACGCTGCATGGAAATTATTCATGCCTGTAGTCCAGGGTTTTCTGGGGACTCATAAAGAGAAAAACTACCATAAGCTCATTCAAGGTCTTCTCAAAAACTATAAAAATCTTGGCTGTAGAATGTCTTTGAATATCCATTTCTTGCACTCGCATCTCGACTTCTTTCCCAAGAACTTAGGAGCTGTCAGTGATGAACAAGGGGAAAGATTTCACCAGGATATCCGAACCATGGAGGAAAGATACCAAGGCAGGTGGGATCCAGCAATGATGGGTGACAACTCCTGGTTCTTGGAGAAGGACGATACCTCAGCACATAAACGACAAAAATAAACTTCTTGTAAATATAAAAGACCTATGTTTTCTTAATTTCCGTTTCAGGATATTTCATTTGTTACTTTATATTCAGTGGTCTATAACTATGATGTTTCTTACTTTTTTACTGTAATCATGTAATTAATTAATAAGTTTTAAGCTGCAATTTAATAAAATAGTCACATTTATATTCATTCCCCAGATATGCGTATTCATTGAAATTTGAAATACATCAATCCGTAATTTAAATAAAAACTGTACGTGGTGCAGATTTTTCACAGCCATATTTGAATTCAGCACCCCAAAATTAGTTGAAAACATCCTATTTGACCAATTTATAAAAACAAGTTGCAATTCGTTGTCTAGTGTTATCATTGATGCTGTTCTATATTTTAGCTTCGTCAACGCTTTGAATACTGAAGGAATATTGCGGAAAATTGAAATTTATTTCAGATTTCTTGCCGAAACTTTCATTTAGTGTCAGTCGCATTTTCTCATAAAAGCTTAAATCAAATCAAATTTATTATAACATAAAGAAATCGACGAGTACAATGAACACCCAACATATAACACATTATCAAATGGTTTATCAATGTAACACTTTACAAAGATCATCAAAATAATGAAAGCACAAAGCTATGCAAAAATCATCAAGTTTTATGTAAATAACCAAGGAGCTTTTTAGTTCTTCCAGGTTATAAAAACATAATATCTTTTTAAAACGTTTAATCAATCTCTGAACCTAACTCCTATTGATGTAATATATATATGCAGTATATCTGTTCCTAACAAAGTGGTCATTGAATGTAAATCAGAAAGAAAATTTTCGATAAAATACAACATAAGTGAAATGTTCGATATGTTGAAACTGTAAGAAACTAGAGGAAAATGTGCGTTTCTCCGAATATGCAATGTTAGTTTTCAAAGAAAATAAAGTCTATTTCGAATACTAATTAATGGATGCTTGAAAAATGAGTATGATATTTGTTTTCTTGGATTGTTTTATCTCTGAGCGGTAGGTTTTTCGTACACAATCGGCGAAACAGCCAGATCACAAGGATCCCAAGGGCTTAGAGAAGGTTAAACCTTCTGGAAAGTTGTCAGGAGACTGACGGTAGCCTCCATTCAAGGCCATCTAGCGAGTTCTTTTAGCATTCATAGCTTATGGCTCTCCAACAGACGGATCCCATCGGACGGACGGTAGCCTTTCCAATTCATCAGTGTCCCCTTTCTGAATGAAGGCAATGGTTTAGTAGAGGTAACTCTCAACGCTGCCCCAGGTGGGACTCGAACCTGGGGGCGGGGGTGGCTCAGTCGGTAGCGCGTCAAGCTCGTAATCTGTAGTTCCCAGGTTCGAGTCCCAGCCGGGTCAGCGTTGAGATTTATCTCCGCAAAATTCTCCGCCCTGACCACGGTCAGTAGGGGACACCGATGGGCTTGGAAAGGCCGCCGTCCGTCGGATGGGACGTTAAGCCGTGGCCCCGTGTGTGGGAGAGTCATACCCTGTGCACGTTAAAGAACACGCTGGATGGCCTTGACGGGAGGCTACCATCTGTCTCCCAACAGCTGTTCCAGTGGGTCCCCTCCCCCAACCTTCTCCGAGCCTTCGGGGTCCATGTGACCTGGCCCTTTAGCCCATTGTGTGCAAAAAAGTGCCGCTCAGAGGTAAAATAACCAAACCCAACACAACTCGAACCTGAGAACTGCGGATTACTGCGAACCTGGAACGCTACCGATTGACTCACATTATCAATGGTGCTTTCTCCCTGATATGGACCAGATCCTTACTGGCGTTTGTGTATAACTTCTCGCACTCACTGTTGCCAGCAACAAACTGTAATAAATTTGCAGCCGACACGTTCATCTTACGATATAGCTTGATCATCCTGATTTATAGAGATGGAGTCTGATAATTTGTCCTCTCTCAAATACTGTTGGCGATATGGTTACACATTATCTTTGAATTCCATGCTTTGTTGTTTCTACAATATTAAAGAGTATGTAAAAGTTAGAGTCGCTCAAAAATATATCAGAACACTATAGTTGATTACAGAATTCAGAAAAAATATCTCTCAACGATTTTTTTGAGAAATTAGTGATCTGGCAACGTACACGAAGGTTGCCAGATCACTAATTTCTAAAAAACTCGTTGCGAAATATTTTTTCTGAATTCTGTAATCAATCATAGTGTTTTGATTTTTTTAAGCGACTGTACATCAGTTTATTGCGTTACCTTACTGCACAAATTAGACTTTTGCACAGGTTTGGTCTCTATTAGCGTATTATGGCTAACATCACTCTTGAAAGCTGCTAAGATCATTCTTGAAGTAAAATCCTATCCTTGAATTTGACATTTAATGTATAATATCCTATTCTTGAAATTGATATTAATTTTCTTTCATAATTCTGTAACAATTTAAAAATATTTAAAACTAGTCAACGGCACTCTGCGCTGTCCGGCTCTCACTTTTAAGAGGCATATTCCGATTTTCGCTGCACTAACGTTTGGAATGGTCCAAAGATGTGGATTCCCCCTATATACCCTGGATGGGTTAAAAAATTAAATGCCCACTTGAAATGGGACTCGTTATTTTATAATAATGCGTTTAGGAATGTGGGTGATTTGGCAACGGCAGCAGATTTAAAAGTTGTTGACTTGTGCTCACAGTTAAGGAGCAGCAAATGGCAACAATGGGTTTCACAGTGACTTCGATTTCCAGTAGGAATGGAAATATAAATATTTTTGATTGTAGCAAGTCCCCTCCCTTATGGAATTTCGACTTGGAATTCAGCACTGCAACTCGTATGACAATTAGAAACACTTTGCGAAACTTTGAAGCTGTCGTGTTGTTTGGGACGGGAGCATAAACGTATCCAACCTTATTAGAGGAGATCCATTAGTCCCTTAATAATATTCTCCATTATCTAGTGAAATCACACGTTCGCGGGTTTTTACGCCCGTACAGACACATGCCTCAGACTTGCTGTGCGAAGTAACATGTAGAAACACGACCACAATTCAAGCACGATAGTAATGGATGAACGCCACAGTTTATTTACATTCACATACAATTATGTGCTGGGATATGCTCGATTCCTTTACTGCGCTGAAGACAAGAATGAAGATCTGAAGATCAGAATGATTTTTCCTAGATGTTTTCTGGACTTCCTCCAATCAGCCCGAATTTAATCTGAACGCTTCTTTAAATTAATGCCGAATTTAATCTGAACGCTGCAAGCATTCATACAATGAGGTGGAAATCTGCACTTTACAGAAATCGCTTTACCGACCTCAAAACTCGACGAGAGGATATTTAATCCTTTCCTCTATTACCTGGATCACACAGAACCGTACCTCAGTTCACACAGATACGAACCTCTGGTTCACACAGAACCGAACCTTGGTTCACACAGAACCTATCCCGTCCTTAAAGGTTTTCTTTTTGAGAAAGAGTCTCGTCCATTGACGCTCTTAACAAACTTCCTTCCTGTTTGGCACTGTCTGCTCTTCATTGTTTACGCACTCACTCCCTCACTCGCACTAGACCTCAGGCTAGCATAAAAGTGCTTTTGTCCAGTGAGTATATGCAGCCAGCCAGCTCAGACCAAAAAACACACTTAATACAGATATATATTTACAACAATAACAAAAATACAATAATAAATAAATTAGAGGGACATGACAGAAGAGTCTACCACGATTTCCTGATGAGTTACGGCACAGACAGACAGATATTTTTTTTTATTATTATAGGAGCAGGAATGGTTCGATTACTTGATTAAGTACCACAATGAAGTATTTTATTATTAAATAAAAAAAATATCTCCTCAAGCAGTTGTTTGCCACAGAGGTCTGACAGGAGCATGTCAGTTCATATGCCATAGTAGAAGGTCTGAGAGGATGGCAGGACCTCAGCAGAAAAACGACACATACATCCATGACTTACCCGGGCTCGAACCCAGGTCCCTTAGATCAGTAGCCAAGAGCGCAACCACTCAGCCATGTTACTTTTTCATTTATTTCCTGATTATTCGTTGCTTCTCAGCATAAATATAAAAAAAAAATCATTATATAAAAAAATCCTTTGTTTCTAATGCTAAGAAATAGTAGTAATGTAAAAGTGATTAACTTGACAATCTGTTGTTATGAAGTTTCGCTTCTCTGGCGTTGGGTTGGGTTGTTTTACCTCTGAGCGGCACTTTTTTGCACACCATGGGCTAAATGGCTAGGTCACAAGGACCCCGAAGGCTCAGAGAAGGTTGGGGGAGGGGACCCACTGGAACAGCTGTTGGGAGACAGATGGTAGCCTCCCGTCAAGGCCATCCAGTGTGATCTTTAACGTGCACAGGGTATGGCTCTCCCGCACACGGGGCCACGGCTTAACGTCCCATACGACGGACGGCAGCCTTTCCAAGCCCATCGGTGTCCCCTACTGACCGTGGACAGAGCGGGGAATTTTGCGGAGATAAATCTCAACGCTGACCCATCTGGGACTCGAACCTGGGAACTACAGATTACGAGCCTGGCGCGCTACCGAATGAGCCACCCCCGCCCCTTCTCTGGCGTAAACTTTCATTCGAATGCAGTGTTACTTCACACCTGTCTATTGTGTTATAACATAGTGTTATTTTACTCTCTTTCCTCGTTTTAGGTGGGGCGGGGGTGGCTCAGTCGGTAGCGCGCCAGGCTCGTAATCTGTAGTTCCCAGGTTCGAGTCCCAGCTGGATCAGCGTTGAGATTTATCTCCGCAAAATTCCCCGCCCTGCCCACTGTCAGTAGGGGACACCAATGGGCTTGGAAAGGCCGCCGTCCGTCGGATGGGACGTTAAGTCGTGGCCCCGTGTGCGGGAGAGCCATACCCTGTGCACGTTAAAGAACACGCTGGATGGCCTTGACGGGAGGCTACCATCTGTCTCCCAACAGCTGTTCCAGTGGGTCCCCTCCCCCAACCTTCTCTGAGCCTTCGGGGTCCGTGTGACCTGGCTATTTAGCCCATGGTGTGCAAAAAAGCGCCGCTCAGAGGTAAAACAACCCAACCCAACCCTCGTTTTAGGTTTCACTTTTTGAGTGTATCGTTACATCAGAATTGATGTTACCTAACACTTGTTTCTGGTGTTAAATTTCGCTTTTTAGGCGTAATCTTTCATCGGAATATGGTATTATTTTTCAACATGAAATGGCAGCAACCTAGCTGCCACCATAAACTGGTTTAAAGTAATGCCTTTTTTTACCGTACATCGGCTTCGTTCTCTAGGATTTCTCAGAGTTTTATTGGCCACAAACTCGTTGGGGTTTAGTTCAGATGAGGGCATGTCTTGCTTCATAAAGCCGACGCTCTCCACTTGATTTGTCTGAAAATGGAATTATTGCATATTCTTCCATGCTCCACTCCTATTCCACTTTTGCGTAAAAATCGGACCACTTCATCTGAGTGGTGTAATTTCAACTCCACAGAACTTTCAGCCATCTCATCCTAAGTGGGGGCGGGGGTGGCTCAGTCGGTAGCGCGCCAGGCTCGTAATCTGTAGTTCCCAGGTTCGAGTCCCAGCTGGGTCAGCGTTGAGATTTATCTCCGCAAAATTTCCCCGCCCTGCCCACGGTCAGTAGTGGACACCGATGGGCTTGAAAAGGCCGCCGTCCGTTGGATGGGACGTTAAGCCGTAGCTCTGTGTGCGGGAGAGCCATACCCTGTGCACGTTAAAGAACACGCTGGATGGCCTTGACGGGAGGCTACCATCTGTCTCCCAACAGCTGTTCCAGTGGGTCCCCTCACCCAACCTTCTCTGAGCTTTCGGGTCCTTGTGACCTGGCCATTTAGCCCATGGTGTGCAAAAAAAGTGCCGCTCAGAAGTAAAACAATCCAATCCAATCCATCCTAAGTGTCCCTCTTTTTCTATAGCATTTTGGTTCACTGTTCAAAACCGTTTTGACTAATCTATAATTATGTATATTGGGATAAAGTTATGTAAAGTCATAACGAAAAGTACCTATATTTTAAAAAGCTGTGTTTTATTAAATAATTAAATAACGAAAGTAATTGTATGTCCAAAATGTCAAGAAACTCTCAAAGTTTTGTTTTGTGTTCAACAAACTTAACTCTGGGTGACATTGGTGGTTAGATACAACTGTCCTGATTCTCAATTGTTTCTTTCATTTAAATGCTGTAAATTATGATGTTTTCCGGAATAAATGATGTTTTCAATATATCTTAAAAAAGAAAAATCCAATGGTGTCAAATTGGGACCTCTACCAATCCAGCGGTTTAGAAATTTCGAATTTAAGATGTTACATGTGATTCAAGCATCAACATTTGATACTAACTCCACTCCGCTATAACAAGGAGACTTTGAGTTGGGTTAGGTTGTTTCACCTCTGAGTGGCAGTTTTTTTTCACACAATAGGCTAAATGACTAGGTCACAAGGACCCAGAAGACTCAGATGACGCTGGGGGAGAGAGAGACCCATTGGACAGTTGTTGGGAGACAGATGGTAGCTTCCCGTCAAAACCACTCAGCGTGTTCTTTAACATGCACAGGGTATGGCTCTCCCGCACACGGGGTCACGACTTAACGTCCCATCCGACGACGGTGGCTTTCATTCTGAGACATCATTCTGAGTTCCTTGTCATTTTGGACACCCAGTAACTTCTGCTCCTTCAGCGTTTAATAAATTATAACACTTTAAAATATGACTGCTCTTTTATACTCACCCTGTATTTAGACACACTGCTTCGCGGATTAACGATATTCATCACGAAATTCTATTCTTAAAATGCGGTAAGCAAAGTCATCATTTTTTCTTTCCACCATCGATGGAAATTTATTTACAATTTCCATCATCGACGAATAAGAACCTCAATAATATCACCCTGGTGAGCGACCGCCGATGTTCACAGTTAAGTGCTAAGCTTGACGAGTCTCCGGTCTCTTGGCTTCCACGCTGATTAAACAGTGGCCTCTAGCGCCCTTGGGTGTAAATACGGAAGAGATGGAAATTAATATTTATTATTTTAATGACAAATTAAAGTGGCGGGTTCTGGCAACAGCTTTATAAAGCGACATTTTGATCAGCGTATTTGGAATTCGTTTACACTGCTGCTAATAAGTCAACCGTTGATGACGATGTCGTTATTCAGCCATCCAAATTCCTTCCAGAAATGATTTATTGTAGATTACCAAAGTTCAAAGCAAATCACCAAAAGAGCCGTTTTCTCACTTTTGTTATTTGTTATTTGCTTTCACTCACAATTGTGTAGGGTTAATGTGAAATGGGTGGATGTTTTGCTTATTAAAGAAAACGCTTTAGATAACGAGGGGGGTGGGGGGAGAGATTCTCTTTAAGGCTTTGACAACAGTAGATGATATGTTACTTGTAACAACGAAGAAAATGAAGTTAAATAATGCAATATTTAACGTATATAAAGTTAGTTTAAGCATTGTTTTCATTTATTCCCCATTTTTCCCCTACATGTGCGGATTATCTTTAAATTACCACTTGTGAGCCCCAGAGCTGCAATCTCACTTTGTCGCCAGTGAGAAAGGAGACGCAGGTCGGCTTGGTAAGGTCGCCATCCATCGGATGGAACATTAAGCCACGGCCCTTGTGCAAGAGAGCCATACACTGCGCGCGTTCAAGAACACACTAGATGCCCTTGATGGAAAGTTTCCATAGGACTTTTAACAACTGCCCGGTAGATCCACTTCCCACAACCTTGTCTCAAAAATCTCTTAAAGAGCCCTTTGGTTACTTGAGGCCGGACCATTTAGCCAATTGTGTTCAAAAAAGTGCATCTCAGAGGTAAAACTTCGATCAGTTTTTCATGATGAATCGAGTTTCATGATTCAAATTTAAAAACAGAATGTAAGGACTGATTTCATTCGAATTACTGTTGACAAATGTGCTCGGTTTTATATTAAAAATGACAAGTTGAAATGCTTTATCGCTGAGTGGTCTTTGGTGCGCACAAAAGTGCTATATGACCGCTCACAAGGGCTCCATGGCTCAGAATTACAGAGACGGCGACACTGGATAGGTTTTTAGGTCACATATTGAATCACCCTGTCCGATTAAATGACCAGGTCACGAGGAACCCGAAAGGTTCAGAAAAGGTTTGGGTAAGATATCCACTGGACTGCTGTCAGGAGACAGAGAGAAGTTTCCCGTCTAGGTCAATCAGCGTATCTTTAACGAGTAGAGTACATGACTATACTGCACACGAGATCATAGCTTAATGTTTCTTCTGACAGATGGCAGCTTTCCAAGACTATCGGTTACCACTTTCTCACTAAGAGTAGAGTGGGCGTCAGCGAAGAAAACCTAAACTATGGCAAAGTTGTGAATCGAATCGAGAACATTAAATTACTAACCCCGATTTACGTACCCGGGATTCAGTTTCGATGGGGTTGGGTTGGGTTGTTTTACCTCTGAGCGGCACTTTTTTGCACACCATGGGCTAAATGGCCAGGTCACATGGACCCGGGAAGGCTCAGAGAAGGTTTGGGGAGGGGACCCAATGGAACAGCTGTTGGGAGACAGATGGTAGCCTCCCGTCAAGGCCATTCAGCGTGTTCTTTAACGTGCACAGGGTATGGCTTTCCCGCACACGGGGCCACGGCTTAACGTCTCATCCGACGGATGGCGACCTTTCCAAGCCCATCGGTGTCTCCTACTGACCGTGGGCAGGGCGGAGAATTTTGCGGAGATAAATCTCAACGCTGACCCAGCTGGGACTCGAACCTGGGAACTACAGATTACGAGCCTGGCGCGCTACCGACTGAGCCACCCCCGCCCCGTTTCGATGGGGAGAGGGCAATCAGAGAATTTAGTTTTGAGATATGTCAAAAATTTAGTTTCGATAAAAGTTGGACAATTTGGTTTCGTTGAGGATTTGATAATTTGATTTCGGGGAGAGTTCTAGAATTTGGTTTCGGGTGGGGGCTGAGATATAAGACTTGAGTAGAATTTCCCCATTGCTAAAATATTCCGCAGGACAGTAAAGGCTAAAACGATATTCTACTATAAGGAAAAAAATTTTATAGTTTATAGTTTTTAAAAATCTATTTTAGTATTGGACATGTACTATGGGTAACAGAATAAAATTATACAGACACAACTGCTTTGGATTTTAAAGCAGGTAAACAAGTTTGAGGTTTCGTATAATACGACTGGATTTTCGGGGTGGGGGAGACCTCCCTGTTACAAGTCGTGTTTTTTCTTCAACGTTCTTAAATAAGCCGAAGAACCGAGAACCTTTGATGGGTGACCTGAATTTCACTACATAGTTAAAATTGGGCTTATTCGGAATCCTGTAACTTATGCTGACTACCGCACAAGATAATTTCTTGGATGAATGATTTGCTAATCATGAGGTTATCTTATGAGTCCCACAATAGACATCAGTACCATTGACCAATAATTACAATCTGATAACTTACTGCATGTCATGCGTCACTTTATGCTTAGAAGTATTAAGACACAAATAGCGTAATAAAAGCCTTAGTTATTCGACATAACCATCGATCGTCCTATTGTTCTGATTGCTCTGGGTGCTTTTGAAATTACGGTCATTAGTGTCATTAAACTGGAATCAATGAACGGTTTCAGAATTTATGGTATTGCTCAGTGAATGCGTTTCTTAAGGGAGGAATCTCTGGATCTCTGATTTGTCTGTAGCATTTGACTTGAGATAAGGTGCAGTCTTTTGATGGAAAATGGTCTAACATTAAACAAATAGAATTTAAAATTGCCTAACATTAAACAAATAGAATTTAAAATTGCCTGCGTTTCATTGGAATTAGAAAATTCCTCCATGACGTATCAATAGGAACCAAACTTCGAGGTTTTATAACTTCTGAAATATGCATCTAATGTAAACGTGTGACTGAAGATAAAATAAAAATCAGAACCAAATCCATTTAAATACCGATTTTCAACAATATCCGTTCAGTATTTAAAGAGTTATGGAAGCTGGGACATTTAACAATAAGTTATCTTGCTTTATAAAAATCACTCATAATTGTCCAATATTGAAATACACATTACGCAGACTTTTAAAATATATAGGTATTTTATTAAATAGTTTGAAGCATAATTTATTATTTAAGTTTTAATTGCTTTCTGAGGTTCTTAATGACGCATTAGTGTTGTGAAATATTCTAGTTTCCGTCTCTTAAATTACTGAACGAATATTGTTGAAAAATCGAGATTTAAATAGATTCGATAATAATCTTTATATCTTTTTATTTGAGTCACATTTTTCTCTTAAATGCATATTTTAGAAGTTAGAGCTATTCCAGTTATTAAATAAGAACATCGATGTTAGATCACCATTGACATAGAAATTATTTAATATTCTGATACGGCGGGGTCGGGGGGGGGGTCTCAGTCGGTAGCGCGCCAGGCTCGTAATTTGTAGTTCCCAGGTTCGAGTCCCAGCTGGGTCAACGTTGAGATTTATCTCCGCAAAATTCCCCCGTCCTGCCACGGTCAGTAGGAGACACCGATGGGCTTGGAAAGGCCGCCATCCGTCGGATGAGACTTTAAGCCGTGATTCCGTGTGCGAAAGAGCCATACACCGTGCAGGTTAAAGAACTCGCTGGATGGCCTTGACGGGAGGCTACCATCTGTCTCCCAACAGCTGTTCCAGTGAGTCCCCTCTCCCAACCTTCTCTGAGCCTTCGGGGTTCATGTGACCTGGCCATTTAGTCCATGGTGTGCAAAAAAGTGCCGCTCAGAGGTGAAACAACCCAACCCTGACACGGCTGTATATGAAAGGTGTTCCAAAAGTTCTTCACACGTGTCTGTAGGTTTTCACTCGTCCCTTCGAAGTTAACGAGCTACGACTTTTTGAAAGCTTGTCTAATTTTGTCACCACCTCAAATAATTAGCTGAACAAACTGATTGCTTTGAGTAGGATCGAACCAGTTATGGATCGAACCCGCATATGCTGACTAGGAGAAAAACTTTACATTTCTCCAAGAACGAAATATTATTTAGATTTTTGTACCTTTTTAAGAGCTTAAGATTTTCTTTAAAGTGAACATTTTCATGACTTTTCCACTTCATTATTTTTTCTCTTCTGTCTTTCGTTTACTGAGCAAAAAAGGCAATCGATTCGGAAAGCTTTTGCTCTGTATCAAGAAAGTGATGTATTGATACTCTTGCTAGTAAGAGGAAGGAAGAGCAGTCTAGAATTAGTTCTTTTGCAAAGTGTCCTTAAATGCTGAAGTGTTTGACTGTAATTGCGCTTAGCGATGGTGGAAAACACGGGAGTTGATGGCTGAGGGGATGACAATTTTGCCAATCTTCCCCAAGTGACGGAGACGGCAATCGCTACGAGGATTAATTTACGTTTCCGTTTTTGTAGTACGACGGTTCAGAACATTCTTGTTCCTTATTGGATCTTTAGACTTACGCGTGTAATTAAATATTCTTTCTTGCGTTGTTTTGCACTTGCCTCTCAGGCATTAGAAATATTGTTCGCAATGCGTTCCAAACGGTTTCTATTGGATTAACCCCAACTTTAACCAGTGATGCTTTTCTAATCATTTAGACCAGAGGTTCCCAAACTTATTTGTCCTACCGCCCCCTTTTGAGAAAAAAATTATTCAGCCCCACCTGGAAATCTACCTTCTTTAAGTGAACAAACAGAAAGATGCAGTGACAAATTTGCGTTCTTTTATGTATCTATATTTCTACCTACGTCCTACAACATAGTAAAGAAAGATGTTGTTGTAAATAAGACTCCTTGAAGCTTGAAATTATGAAATTATTTATTAAAATCACGAACGATTTTTCAAAATTTTCTTGTCTTCCCTTCTTTCTTTATGCTTCCACCGCCCCCAATTACATCCGAGGCTACTACCGACTCCTTGGATCGTTCCAGCGCCCACCAGGGGACCCTATCGCCCACTTTCGGAAACATTGATTTAGACTAGATTTCACGAGTTGGGATGTTTTACTCTGAGCAAAATATATTTTGCACATAATGTGCTAAATGGGCAGGTCACAAGGACCCCGATGGTAAATCAAATGGGTACCCCACAAACTGAAAGAACAACAAAAGCGGGTTAGAATCGACTCGTGCAAGGAGATTCTGGCAATGTTCAAACTTAGTGGCCCCAAACGGTTAATAGATATTGTCAAAGATGATGAGGCGTGGTTTTATTACTATACAACTACCAAAAAGGTCGACAAATATGTTTCGGTTGAGGAATATGATCTGGATCCCCAAATCCTCTAACAGACTTTCGCTCAAGGAATATGATGTTCAGAATTTTTTTCAATTCCCAAGGACACCTTACCTAAAAATATGACTATAAATGACCAATACTGTACTAACATTATTTTACTCAAAATGGTCAAGGAGCTGAAAGAGCGGCGTCCAACAGCAGGCGAGTCAAGGGTTCTCCTTCTTCATGCCAATGCCAGTTCTCACAAAACCCGGCAAGTTACGGCCTATCTGGAACAGGAAAAAAATCAAACAGCTACCCCCATCCTGCATATTCACCCGATATTGGACCATGCGAATTTCCGTTGTTTCCAAATATTAAAAAGGACCTACCTGGGAAGCCTTTTTCAAGTGTGCAAGACCTTGAAAAATGTGCTCATTCAGAGTAGCGGAGTATTCCCCAACAGGAGTACCACCAAGCGTTCCGGAATTATTGTAGATGTCTGTAACTTTGCATAGATGCTGGATAGTAGTATATTGAAGGACCGTAAAAGTTTTGTTGAAGTAAATGCAATGTAATTTATTCTACAGATGCACGTGAAGAACGTTTGAAAGCCCCTTGTATTGCTGTAAAGAATTTGCAACCCTGGTATAGTAATAGATCAGTATCGGATATTAGGGAAGATAAAAACAGTAAATATATATGGGTTTATCACTAATAAACTGATTAATCATTTCGAATAATATTAACAAACATTATTACTTTTACTTAATATTAAATTGACATAAAACATAAAACGTCTATCCGCAAAGCAAAAAGATTATCTGAAGAAATGAAGAATTCTTTGCAGGGACTTATAACGAGGTCTCTAAGGCCCCGGAGGAGTGGAGTAAGAGCCCCTCCCCCCCTACTCCCCAACACGCGCACGAGCAACTCATCAACTGTATTATATAAGAAACGACTGACAGTAAATTCTGATTAATTCGAAATTCAACGGGATGCAAAGATCCCAAAAATATTTTTAATACGGATAACCTAGTTACTTCGAAATTTACGACAAAATATTAAAATATCTGTTGAATAGGGAAACAAATATAAAATGCAAAGAAAAAATAGATATGATTTACTTTACAATGTAATACTAACCTCAATTTGAATAGATTTATTATCAAAACTGAAAGAAATTTCTATTTCAGCAATAGATAATAGAAAAGTTATCACTGTTACCAGTTATGCTCTTTAATACTTCGTAACAGGAGCCCGGATCTAGAAAATATGAGGGGGGAGGCGGCAAGAAACTCAATCGATCCGGCTCCGCAAAACTCTTCGCCCTACCCACGGTCAGTAGGGGACACCGATGGGCTTGAACAGGCCGCCATCCGTTGTATGAGACGTTAATCCGTGGACCCGTGTGCGAGAGAGCCATATCCTGTGCACGTTAAAGAACACGCTGGATGGCCTTGACGGGAGGCCTATCACGTGACACGAAGGTTGCCAGATCATTAATTTCTAAAAAAATCGTCGCCAGATATTTTTTCTGAATTCTGTAATCAACCATAGTGTTCGGATACTTTTTTGAACGATTGCACAAACTTTTAGGGGAGGTAGATAACATCTAAAGGAATGAGAATTGCATAGGAACCCATAACCGGAAACGTCACCGTAAGTCAAGAGGCGGCGCTGTTCATCAGTGCGCTAGAGGGGAAATTTCGGATTTCGTCATTCGAGCGATAGTCGGCTGACGAAGAGCATGCAAAGGTATTTGAACAGGGAGCTGGCAGACATGCACTTAGTGCATGGAATAGCTGAGGGCAACGGATGTATCAAGAACGCTTCCCACACAGACATGAACCGGGCCACCGTTTGTTTGCGCGTGCGCATCAAAATTTGTGCGATTATGGGTCATTAAGAGGTAGCAGAAGTGAGGGCAGGACAATTTAGTACGCCATTTGTAATAATTATGTCCCATAAATGTTTTCCCATTAATCACTGTCTTGTGTCCTTTCAGATCTTGTACCTCTGCTACCACTTTCCCATGACGTTACCGGTTATGGGTTCCTATGCAATTCTCATTCCTTTAGATGTTATCTACCTCCCCTAAAAGTTTGTACCTATGTTTTTGAGACACCCTGTATATGTTTTATTTTATTCCCATTTTTATATTATAACTATAGTTTTATCCATCTATGCAAAGGGTACGCCAGTTACATAGACATTTCCAGGGAGTACGTGAAGCATAAAAGTTTGAGAACCACTGTCGTAGACTATAAAAAAATTGACCCTCCATGCTTTCTTCCCCCCAAAAAGAGGAAATGCGAAACAATTGTTCCGTTATATCTCCAGACCGCGAATGCCGAAAGTAAGAAGATAAACGTCAAATGAAAGCTTTTAACGCTGGGAATATCGTAGGCTATGAAAATTTGACTCCCCGTGCTTTCATCCCCCCCTAAATAAGTGGGACAATGTGAAAATGATTGTTCAGTTATATCTCCTGAACTCGAGTGCGGAAAGTAACGAGCTATTGTGACGAAGAGAGTGCCATAGGCTATAAAAAATAACCCCCCTTGCTCACCTCCCCCTTAAAAAATGCGAAATAATCGTTCTGCCATATCATCGAAACGCGAAGGCTTACAGTTACGAATTAGATGTCAAATGAAAGCTCCTATAATGACGGTCGTAAACTATTTGTAATTTCGACCTCACTATTCCCCCTGATAAAATATGGGGGTCGGATTTTTGCGGAGGTCAACTTTAATGATCTCAAATTCTCAAAGTATATCAAATTAAAATCTCATGTATCTCAAATTAAAGTTTGTGATGTCACCAATGTCATGTCCACCTCAAACGTGACTCCAAAAGGGGTGTTATTCTGTTTGATGTTTATGGGTCGCATATCAAAGTTCTGGAAGGTGGGTGTTCCTAGTGACAACAAAAATAATATAAACCAAAAATTTAAAAAATACCTATCTTCCTATAGTGCCTTAAAAAGCAGAAAATAATCCTGAAACACATCGATAGTGTAATCAGTCAGTAAGTTCTTATTCGCTTCGAAGTAAGATAGGGCGCTAATTTACCTACTTGACAAGATTGCCGGCGCCCTATCTTTCTTTGAAGTGAATAAATTCATTGACTGATGACACCATCGATAACTTTAAGGATTATTTTCTACTCTTTAGGGCACTGAAGAAAGATAGATATTTTTTAAATTTTTTTATTTTATTTTTTGAGGAATCCGTAGTGCAATGTGTTGCAAAACGTCAACAAATTTCTCACTGACATATCTCGTATCCCTAACAAATATCTCCGGGTATTCCTAAAGCTGGATCTCATCTATTTCGTTATCGTGGCTATTTAACAGCTGTGTTCGCAGACATACAATTTTTACGACTTGTTTTTACCATAATATTCAAGCATAAATATATTGATATATTCAAGCATAAATATATTGATATATTCAAGCATAAATATATTGATATTGATTTCGAGCCCCGGATTTAGGCATGGATGTGTGTGTCGTTTTTCTGCTGAGGTCCTGCCATCCTCTCAGATCTTCCACTTTGGCATATAAACTGACAGGTTCCTGTCAGACCTCTGTGGCAAGCAGCTGCTTGAGGGGGTATTAATTTTTTTTATTTTTATTTATTATTAGAACTTTGAGATTTTTTCGGATTAGGAGTCAGAGGTTGCGAATTATCCAGGTACTTTTGTTGTACTCCCACTATTTTTTTCCTACTAATAACAAATTACAAATCATGCAGAGTACTACTATGAAGAAATCTTGTCGGTCCATCCAAAATAATTTCAAAAAGAGAGTATTTAAATAACTTTTTCGTCAATGTAGAATACTACTTAAGGTAAACAACGCCCTTGAAGTGTCATATACATTTCTTCGTCTTAATAAACTATTACACAACGCCTGAAGATTCAGGTTCAAATGCAGCATGAAATTTTATTTCAGATTCTAGCTTCCCAACGAATCATTTTGTCAAACCACTTTATGTATACATGGGGTCCCATTTATCCGTTTCCCCGCATAGGGGGAAATATTGTTGAGGAACTTTACATAAAAATCTCTCCGCACTTCCGAGTATCACAAATGACGACAACAATGACCTTTCAAAAGAAAAATCTTAGCAAATAAAGTGTCAAGAAAAATATCACTTTTAGTTTAACGTGGATATTAATTTTTTAGTTGGGTTGTTTTAACTCTGAGCGGCTCTTTTTGCACACCATGTGCTAAATGGCCAGGTCACATGGACCCCGAAGGCTCAGATGAGGCTGGGAGAGGGGACCCACTGGAACAGCTGTTGGGAGACAGATGGTAGCCTCCCGTCAAGTAGTCCTTTCTTTAACGTGCACAGGGTATGGCTCTCCCGCACACGGAGCCACGGCTTAACGGCCCATCCCGACGGACGGCGGTCTTTCCAAGCCCATCGATGTCCCCTACTGACCGTGGGCAGAGCTGGAAATTTTGTGGAGATAAATCTCGACGCTGACCCAGCTGGTACTCGAACCTAGGAACTAAAAATTACGAGTCTGGCGAGCTACCGACTGAGCCACCCCAGCCCTCTATTAATTTTTGAGAAAATATTGTCTTGAAAACTGTTTAGAGGAAATATCGACGTCATATTAAGAGTGATACCTTCCCTGACAGATGAACCAAAATGTCGAGAAATTTCTTTAATATATTCAATTGTATACTCGTAGCATACTTGCCATCTTCATGACAAAGTTGTCATCTGCTTCTTGAGGTTATTTGTGAGCAGCTTGGACAGTGACTCATGAGACACAGAAAATTGTGTACTGTTTAAATAGAAGGTTCATAGCATCAATTAGAGGGGATCTTGATCAGCGGCAAGTAGCTCAACGATCAGAGCACTTCAGATGTTATCAGGAGGTCGTGGGTTCGTATCTCACACGGCTCATGGCAATTTTTCCCCTAAAATTGATATCGACATTAAACTAAAAGTGAACCTCCCTTGAAAGTTGAACAAAAACGTCAAGAAATTCATTCAATTATTAATAAACAAAGGTTCAAGAGAAATCTCCAGTAAAATTGATGAAGCTCTGAGTTATTTTAAGAGTGATTATCCTCTCTGTGATCGTTCTGCCAAAGTTGAACATTAGATACCAGATGCTTTGTCATGCTGCAAAGTAATTCTACAAGTAAAAATGCAAGCAGTAACCCAAACAATTTTAGACTCGTTCTTTACAAAACACAAATCTATCATTGCGGAATCTAAACCTCAGGAAGGTAGTAGAATTTTTGTATCAATGTCCCTCTAATTTTCACCCGACATCCGAAGGAGGGAATCAGGAGATGACAGCAGATCACCATCTCTCAACACTAATGATCCTGCATCTGCAGCTACCGCCAAATTCTCTCCCAACATTAATCTCCATCCGTCTAATCAAAATCAACATCTATATTTTTTAAGGTAATAAAAATCACTGATATCTTAAAACAATTTGTTAAATACATAATTCCTGCTCGTGCAAACACACACAGAACGTAAAATTAGAGTATTAGTTTTAAGATAAGTAGAGCGATAACGTATAATAAGTGATAGGTCAAGGTAATATCTTATAAAAATGTGTACTCAAATGTTTAATCAAATGATATGGTCCTTACTCTTGTTTTCATTATTTTTATGGGCGAGAATTCCCCACTTAAATGAATTCGCTTTAAGTGGAGTTTTTTAGGTCTCCATTAACCATGGTTAATGGGGACCTTCTGTGCTACATTTCATCGTTTCTTCAATACTTACATCTGGAATTATAAAGTTTTTAATTCTCTTAACACTATCGATCCTTTTCTCTCCAGGTTGGGTTGTTTTACCTCTGAGAGCACTTTTTTGCACGCAATGGGCTAAATGGCCAGGTCACAAGGACCCCGAAGAATCAGAGAAGGTTGGGGGAGGGGACCCACTGGAACAGCTGTTGGGAGACAGATGGTAGCCTCCCGTCAAGGCCATCCAGTGTGTTCTTTAACGTGTACAGGGTATGGCTCTCCCATACACGGGGCCACGGCTTAACGTCCCATCCGACGGACAACGGCCTTTCCAAGCCCATCGGTGTCCCCTACTGACCGTGGGCAGGGCAGGTAGTTTTGTGGAGATAAATCTCAACACTGACTCAGCTGGGACTCGAACCTGGGAACTGCAGATTACGAGCCTGGCGCGCTACCGACTGAGCCACCCCCGCCCCCTTCTCTCCAGGAAATGCAAGGTTAATTTCACATTTATTTATGGTAAATTCATTGCAAAAACAATGTCCAATTTCAAAAGGTTAAATTTCGATAACGAAAGGAAAAAAACATATACATAAAAAAACATTCTACATAGAACTTTGTTAAAAATAAAAACATCTTGAAACCTTCCTAGTGGATCGACGTTACATCTGATGTCATCTAAAATTCCACGTTCTGACAATACCAACTCAAATCGTTTATCGACATTTTTTTTATCACGCTGTACATTACAGAAACTTTAAAAAGAGTTATGGGAATCTTCACTCTGTGAACTTTAAACTCGTGTTTCGTCTAACGCCCAATTCAAGGAATAACGATGAAGTAAATCCCCTGACATCTCTTCGTATCTCGTGAACTCATAATGAAGCTATAAAAAAAAACAATTCCAAGGAGACTGCGAAAAAAAATGCACGTATTATACGCAGCCTTGAGCGAAACTGCAATAATTGCTGCTAACGGATCAATCATAGTTAATTTTAATTTCATTGCTAACTGCCTTTATCGGTTACTCGTTCGCAATGAAGACCGGCGGTAATAAAGTGCGAGTATCGTCGGATGTTCAGCCGGTGGAATTTGTAGGTTCTCACACTCCCATACATTAGTGCTCGCTACTTATTAGTTTGAAACTTGACAAAAGCAGATACCCCCGAGGGATTTAAAAATATCTTGTTGGAATTTCTGCGCTTTGAATGAATCAGAGGAAACTCTCCGCTTATAAAACTTGCCGAAAAGAAGAAATCTGAAAGAGTTATTTTGCAAGGTGAAAGGTAAATTAAAATGACATTCTTTTTCATTTGCTCAAATTTTAATTTTATTTAAGGAGAATCTTATTGTTTTTAACGAACATTGTAAATGTGGAATTCTTTTACAATGTTCTATGGTTGTTAATGCTGATGAAAGTAATCGAAACTAATGAAACATGGCCCGTTCCAGTATATATATATATACATGTGAAAAACATCCATTCATTTTGATTTAATTTATTACATTCATGCTTAAGTATCGATTATTGCAGTGTTTCTCACCATTTTTCGCACTGGGGGAACCTTACGAAGTCTCATTCATTTTGGGGACTCCTCACGAAGGTCCCAATCATTCTGTACATCCTTTATGAAGTCTCGCTCATTCTTACGAAGGTATCCCTCATTCTGGGGACTTCTTACCAAATATCGCTCATCCTGGGGACTACTTAAAAATAATCTCTCTCATTCTGGGAATTCCTTACGAAAGTCTAACTCGTTCTCTGGATATTTTTACGGAAGTCTCTCTCATTCTGAGGATTTCTTACGGAGTCTCACTTATTCTGAGGACTCTTTACGAAGTTTCACTCATTCTGGAGATCTTTACGAGGGTCTCGCCCATTCTGGAGATTTTTTTTTACAAAGGTCTCATTCATCCTGGGGACTCCTTAAACAAAGCTCATTCTTGGAACTCCTTACGAAAGTCCTGCTTGTTCTCTGGACATTTTTACGAAAATCTCGCTCATTCTGGAGACTTCTTACGAAGTCTCAGTTATTCTGAGGACCATTTAAGAAGTTTCGCTCATTCTGGGGACTTCTTACGAATTCCTACTCATTCTGTGGACTCCTTAAGGAGGTCTCGCTCATTCTGGGTACTTTTTACGAAGGTCTCGCTCATTGTAGAGACTTTTTTTGCGAAGATCTCACTCATTCTGTGGACTCCTTAAAGGGATCTCGTTCATTCTGTGGACTCCTTAAGGGGATCTCGCTCATTCTGAGGCATTTTTACGAAGGTCTCAGTCATTCGTGGAATTTCGTATGAAGTCTGGTTCCTTCTGGGGACCCTTACAAAGTCTTGCTTATTTGGAGACTTCTTAAGAAGTCTCCAATGTCTCAAATGCCTCATTCTGGAGACTACTTAAGAAAGTATCACAAATTTAGTGACTCCTTATAAAGTCTAGTAAATTCTGGAGACTCTTTAAGTTCTAGCTCATTCTAGGGTCTCCTTATGAAGTATCGTAAATTTTGGGGGTTCCTTAAGAAGTTCTTTCACATTCTGAGGAGTCATTACGAAGGTCTCGCTAATTCTAGGGGCTCAATGCGAAAGTCTTGCTCCTTCTGGGGACCTCCTTACGAAAATCTCGCTCATTCTGGGAAGACCTTACGAAGGTCTCGTTTATTCTGAGAATTCCTTAAGAAGAACTCGATCATTTTACGTTTAAAGTTTGTTTTCCTCGATTTCAAAGTTGTGAAACTACTCCCAAAATAACCTATATGTGATATACGTGCATCAGGAGAAATATAAAGGAAATTTACCACTGCTGCTGTAGATTCTTCGAAAGGTACAGTCGCTGAAAAAAAATATCCGAACACTATGGTTGATTACAGAATTCAGAAAAAATATCTGGCAACGATTGTTTTTAGAAATTAGTGATCTGACAACCTTTTTTTGTCATGTGTTCGTGTCTGTAATCAACCATAGTGTTCGGATACTTTTTTGAGCGACTGTAAGCTGACCGAGGACGGGAATGTTCATTTCTATTATGGGTAAATGCTGTTGTTAATCTGCCTGTACGTTGAGATATCCATTTTACCTGCTGAAATTTGCTGTATATTTTTTATGATCAGAGAATCGTTTGAAAAACGTACAAAGCAGGTCAGTCCCCTTCTCCTTCCAAAAGAAAATTAACAAAGCTAAAATGCGATGCATAAGCATATCAACTAAATAAAAATGGTGTTAGTCAAACGTGTATGAATATTTCATAACAGACTTGAAAATCAATTTGACAATTTGGAGAAACTAGGAAAATTCTTCTTTTTATCATTGTTGTTGTCTTTGTTGTCACCATTTTTTGCTTACTTTTATAAATGTATTAAATTGTGAATATTTGGGTGCTAAAATGATTATTTCAAAACCAAAACAATATCAGATTAATGATAAATTATAGTTCACGATGTTTTCAATAATTTGCTCAAAAATAACATTTTATCTTTTTCCTTCAGCACTTTTCTCAAATGTTCAACTTCTACTTATACCGAAACTCTGTTTATTGAAATTATTAAACATTATTTTTTTACTATACTTACATTTATTAGCTGCAAACAATTCAATTTTTAGAGTTTTTCTAGCAGATTGCATGGGTGTTTAGAGAATATCATCTGTAAGTAAAAGTTGCAAACTGAATTATCGCCTTTAAATATTATTCCCATCGAATTTTCAAAAGATTTAGATTACCTGAATTTATTTCGATTAAACATTTTCCACATTAGAGGACACAAAAAATAGTGTTTTTGCCTTATTATCACTTCAAAGAAAATGCGTTCTACTTTTCCGAAAAGATGCAAAATCACAAGAATTGTATTGCGTAGTTGGATAATATTTTCACATGATTCTCAGAAAAAAAAATGCACTAAAACACGCAATATCGTAAATGCCTCAGCTAATCCACACCTTTCGCACATGCATATGAATAATTCAAGAAATAATGTATTGAATTCGTTCATTACAGTATTTGTCCGGCTGCTTCAACAGCGGTCCGGATGATTAACTCAGGGAATAATGGATCATACAAATATTTACCGTGAAGTGGTCGTTTCACTCTCATTCATGGCAGTTGTTTGACGAAGCATTCAGCGAATTACATTTCGTCTGTATCCGTCTCCTGCAGAAGATTTGTGTGTGGGAAAACGATCTAAGACACAAAACCTTTAACCGCCGATGTTAGTAAGATGAAGTCATTGAAACTTGAAGAATTATCATTATCTGCACTACCTCGCATTCTGTATGGAGGATATTTGGAGATATTTAATATTGCAAAGAAGCTTTATGCAGGAAACAATCACCGCAGATAAGTGGAAGAATTCAAACAAATCTCCCTAATACTTGATTTTCAACAATACATATTCAATGTTTATAAAAGCTGAACGTTTATAATCAGATAATGGAAAGTCATGATTTGGAGTAATATTCATTTAATGTTTATAAAATCATCAAAGTTGGAACATTTAATAACAGATACAGTCGCTCAAAAAAGTATCCGAACACTATGGTTGATTACAGAATTCAGAAAAAATATCTGGCAACGATTTTTTTAGAAATTAGTGATCTGGCAACTTCGTGTCACGAAGTTGCCAGATCACTAATTTCTAAAACAAATCGTTGCCAGATATTTTTTCTGAATTCTGTAATCAACCATAGTGTTCAGATACTTTTTTGAGCGACTGTACAATCAAATCTTCCCAAATCTTGATTTATATCAATATTTATTTCATATTTTTAAATCTATGAAAGCTGGATCATTCATTAGCAGATAAGATATCACAATTAAATCTCCCTAAATACTGATTTTCAACAATATTCGTTTAATATTTATAAAGTTATTAAAGTTGAAACATTAAATAACAGATAAAGAGATCTCAATTAAATATCCCTAAATCTTAATTTTCAAAAATATTCGTTTAATATTTATGAAGTTATTAAGGATGGATCATTCAGTAGAAGAGAAAGAGAAGATTATTAAAGTTGAAACATTTGAAGCAGATAGGTAGAACAACTCAATCAAATCTTTCTTAAATCTTGGTTTCAAAAACACTCATTTAATATTTATAAAGTAATTGACCCTAGGACATTTAATAACAGATAAATAGAAGACCACAATGAAATCTTCCAAAATCTTCATTTTCAACAACATTCATTTAATATTTATAAAGTGATTGAGCTGAAAATGGTAATAGCATATAAATGATAGAGCTCAATCAAATCTTCCTAAATCTTCATTTTCAACAACATTCATTTAATATTTATAAAGTAATTGAACTGAAAATGTTAATACCAGATAAATGGAAGAGCTCAATCAAAAACCATGACCCCATACATGAGGCCTGTGGATGTTTTTGCCATGTCTCAATCATACTGAAACGGAATATACACATGTAACAATGAAAACGAGACTGTGGTACTACGTGACACTCGAGATATAGCACGGAGTGTGGATTACGTTACTTACCAGTTCGAAAACCATGAACTTAAAAGTAAAGAAGAGAATACAGTTGGAGTTCGAAAAATTAGTGTGAAGGAGAAAGAGATTTAGTCTGTGCGCGTTAGTCTAAAGAAGAAGGTTTTCGATGGTATGTGCGCGGAAGTGTTAAAGTAATTATAAAAAAAAGCAGCAGAGAGTTTTGAACAAGTGTAAAGTGAGACAATTTAGTTTGTGTTTTGAGGGTGATAAGTTCATGGTACTGAAGTGGTAAAAAAATTCTTGTTTTGAAGTAAAACGAAAATGTATCTGCATCGCTGATTATATTCCTTTAAAAATCGCTATTTAAACATTGAAATGTGATTAGCAAAATTTCTTCTTATACATTGATTTGTGAATCAGTTTCCAAATGTGCTTGGTTTAACAGATAGTGTAGTAATTATGATCATCGGGATTATTTAATACTGATAGATAGCATATTGCTGTTTAGTGTGACTAGTTTAGAAATTTGTTTATGATTTATATAATTTTATTGCCTTAATTATTAAATCAGTCCATTTATAGTCTATTTATTTCGACTTTTAGTTGTGTTTTTTTAACCAGTGTCGGTAAGAAGGTAAAGAAAAGTCTCAGTTTAGAAACTAAATTAGGCGTTTTGAAAAGAATTGATTCTGGTGAACGGCAAGTCGATGTATGCAATAATTTTGGACTAACAAGTAGAGAAGAATAAAGAGTAAGCAAGAATAAGAATAATTTTTAAAAAAATATCCGTTTTAGCAACAGAAAAGTTAACCATTCCACTGCAGGCAACAAAATTAACTAGAGCCAGGCCTGCTATTATGATTGAAATGGAAAGACTTCTAAATATTTTTAGTGATAATAATACCCAACGTAAAATTCAGTCATGTTCAACTATTTAAAGTAAAAAAAACACTTATATGAAGAATTACTTAAATGAAAATTTTAAAAACTCAGCGTGAAAAATCTGTAGAATTTCGATATTTTAAAAATGCGCTCTAAACTCCACACTATACAAATATCAAACCAAGGAAAAGCCGCAAGAGCAGATCAGAATAGAGCCGAAATTTTCAAAAACGGATGCTAAAATATATATATATTGTTGTTGTTGTTGGAGGGGGGGGGGAGTTTATATTGCTGAACAAGTTTTTAACCACGCTACTAATAATGCAACAATCGAACACACATTTTTACGGAAAGGCAGCCCTCACGTAGCGCTGTATTACTATTATTAGGAGGCGAGGATAGCTCAATCCATAGCACTGTATTACAATTACTAAGGGGAGAGGATGGCTCGGTCCATAGCGAGCCAAGATCGTAATCTGCATTGTCCAGGTTCGGTCCCAGCAGGGATTTATCTCCGCAAAACTCCTCGCCCTGCCTTTGTTCAGTAGGAAACACCGATGGACTTGGAAAGGCTGTCGTCCGTCAAATGGGACGTTAAGCCTTGACCCCGTGTGCGGGAGAGTCATACCCTGTGCAAGTTAAAGAATACGCTGGACGGGCTTGACGGGACCCTACCATCTGTCGTCCCTCAACCTTCTTTGAGTCCTCGGGGTCCTTGTGACCTGCCATTCAGCACATTATGTGCAAAATATATTTTGCTTAGAGTAAAACAGCCCAACTCGTGAAATCTTAGTCTAAATGATTAAAAAAACATCACTGGTTAAAGTTGGGGTTAATCCAATAGAAACCGTTTGGAACGCTTTGAGCACAATATTTCTAATGCCTGAGAGGCAAGTGCAAAACAACGCAAGAAAGAATATTTAATTACACACGTAAGTCTAAAGATTCAATAAGGAACAAGAATGTTCTGAACCGTCGCACTACAAAAACGGAAACGTAAATTAATCTTCGTAGCGATTGCCATCTCCGTCACTTGAGGAAGATTGGCAAAATTGTCATCCCCTCAGCCATCAACTCCCGTGTTTTCCACCATCGCTAAGCGCAATTACAGTCAAACACTTCAGCATTTAAGGACACTTTGCAAAAGAACTAATTCTAGACTGCTCTTCCTTCCTCTTACTAGCAAGAGCATCAATACATCACTTTCTTGATACAGAGCAAAAGCTTTCCGAATCGATTGCCTTTTTTGCTCAGTAAACGAAAGACAGAAGAGAAAAAATAATGAAGTGGAAAAGTCATGAAAATGTTCACTTTAAAGAAAATCTTAAGCTCTTAAAAAGGTACAAAAATCTAAATAATATTTCGTTCTTGGAGAAATGTAAAGTTTTTCTCCTAGTCAGCAAATGGGGCGGGGTGGTTCAGTAAGTAGCGCGCCAGGCTCGTAATCTGTAGTTCCCAGGTTCGAGTCCCAGCTGGGTCAGCGTTGAGAGTTATCTCCTCAAAATTCCCCGCCCTGCCCACGGTCAGTAGGAGACACCGATGGACTTGGAATGACCGTCGTCCGTCGGATGGGACGTTAAGCCATGGCCCAGTGTGCGGGAGAGACCCTGTGAACGTTAAAGAACACGCTGGATGGCCTTGACGGGAAGCTACCATCTGTCTCCCAACAGCTGTTCCAGTGGGTCCCCCCCAACCTTCGGAATCCTTGTGACCTGTCCATTTAAGCACATGGTGTGAAAAAAATGCCGCTCCGAGGTAAAACAACCCAACCCTAGTCAGCATAAACGTTTTGTCTATGGATACGTATATCATTTCGAAATAGAATTTTTTCTTTACATTTATCATTTTGAAATTTGTTAAGATAATTTATTTACCCCTACGTTAAATGTCTATTTGATTTAATGAAATCTACTTGTAACTACAAGTGTAATGTATCGTCCCTGGCGATTCCGAGGCTCTCGCTTTCAAAGAAAATTCTGTTGTTGTTTTTTTTAATTATTATTATTTCCCGCCTTCAGTGACACTTCTAACAGTGGAAATTCTAACTAATTAATGATTGTGAAAATGAAAATAGTGTGCTTTATTAGTTCCTATAAACAGAGAAATAACTTTCATTTATCACTTCCAATCAGGGCCAGATCTAGGCAGGGGGAGGGAAGAGAAAGATGCCATTATTTTGTGATTGCTAATAAGAGTAATAGAGGGTTAAAAATTATTAAATTTGGTCATATTTCATACATTCTCAAAATTTTTTGAAGACCACTAAGCGGAAGAGAAAACGTTATACTACAATGGCAATCAAGTACCTTCCTCCTACCCCCCCCCCCCTCATTTTGTTTTTTTTTTCTGCTCGATTGCGTCACACCCCCCCCCTCCCATTCTTTTTATTTTTTTTTTCTAGATATGAGACTGCTGCCAATGTAAACCTCCTAATCATCACACTCTACCACCAAAACTTGAAATATTCATTCTAAATACAGTTTTGTTTATTTCTATTTGTTTCTTATTTATCAATTGTTACTTTTTTATTTAATTTAACAAAACAAATAATGAATTTTTATATTATAACCTGAATGAGTTTGTATTTATCTCCTTGGTTATGCATATTAAATAATAAATAAAAAAATACCCCCTCAAGCAGCTGCTTGCCACAGAGGTCTGACAGGAGCCTGTCAGTTTATATGCCAGAGTAGAAGGTCTGTGAGGATGGCAGGACCTCAGCAGAAAAACGACACATACATCCATGCCTTACCCGGGGCTTAAAAATATGTTTATTTAAGCCTTTAGATAAATATTTTTTCCTACCTAATTTTCATCATCATACCTTTACAAGTCTTTAATGAAGTGTTTCTATCTAGTACATACACACACAAAATCCTCAGGCTGCCATGAGCTATGCAGACCCTACCAGATTGTATAATTTTGCTCTTCACACCTCTCTCTGTCCTGTTGCTGCATTTGGTCATTGTATGCTTACTTTAGCAAAGCCCTGTTTGATATTATCTGTTTATCCCATCCTAGATCTCCCCCTTTTCCTGAAGCCTTTGGTTGGGCACATTGCTCGTAATCCTATTTGCCGATCAGCAGCTATGCATATGGGCAACATGGACAGACCCACGTTTTTTCTCTCTGCACAAAATGCTGCTCAAAAGAGGTTGTTTTAAAAGTATACTTTGATATCTAGATTTTAAATTCGTGTGTTTAAAGGCCTTCCTATATGTACTCTTTCTGAGTTTTATTATCACGTCTTTTGTCTCTGTCAGTAACAATAGAATTTACTAACCAAAACGTAGGAATTCTAACCATGTGGCCTGACTCACGAATTCTTTCCGTAAGAATTGCAATTAAGGAAGATTGGGTAGGGTTGTTTTATCTCTTAGTGGAACCTTTATGCACACAATGGGCTAAATGTCCAGGATACGTGGATTCCGAGGGCTCAGAGGACATTGGGGAAAGGAATTCAATGAGGAGATAGATGGAAACCTCCCATCAAGACTAACTTCTAAGACATGATAATAGACTAGCGGCACAGGACATGGCTGTCCCCGCTGGATAGGGTCCCTCGGCTTAACGTCCCATCCTACAGACGGCTGCCTTTCTAAGCCGCTCTGTGTACAGTCGCTCAAAAAAGTACCCGAACACTATGGTTGATTACAGAATTCAGAAAAAATATCTGGCAACGATTTTTTTAGAAATTAGTGATCGGGCAACCTTCGTGTCACGTGACACGAAGGTTGCCAGATCTCTAATTTCTAAAAAAATCTTTGCCAGATATTTTTTCTGTATTCTGTAATCAACCATAATGTTCGGATACTTTTTTGAGAGACTGTACCCTTTCTCATCGAGGGAAAGGAGGAAGTTACCAGAGATAAATCTCCACACTGTCACCGTTGCGATTCGAACTAGAGAAATGCAGATTACGAACCTGATTCGCTACCGTTTGAAACCACCCCTGCCCACAATTAGGGGGGGGGGGGGAATTTAATATAAGGTATAATTTGTTTACGAAGTAAAATTTGGTGTGAAAATAAATAAAGTAACATTACGTATACTCTTTAGGATTCACCGAGATATTTCAGAGAAGCTGCTGGAAAAACTTTTGTAACTCGCTAATTGTCGAAAGAATCAAGTTGCAATTTTCTTACAATTTGGATTTATATCTGGATCTTTCGAGAAGATGCTTTACCATCTGTTAAATGGCTTTCTCTGTGTGCTGAACAGAAAGCATCAAGAGCATATACTTGAACACAAATTAATAGTTTTATGCTACTTGGGTAAATTAGGCAATAAGCTTTCCTACAGGTCAGAGAGGTTTTAAGAGAAGATAAATATGCGCCCGTTTAGAGCATTATAATTAATATTTAAGTCCTCTTGTGGATTTCAGTGTTAAATATGTTATTTTGGATATAAATTTGCTGCTTTAATTCTATTGCGTGCTACGGATACTTGGTATGGTCTCTAATTTCATTTGTTTCCCATTTTCCGCTAATGGACTCGGATCGCGTTGCGGAACGCTCTTCAGCAGAATTTGTCTTCTCAACATTTAATATAGAAATATGTTTCAAGTGAGGACCACTAGGGGCTTCTAGGGTAGAAGATTGAGATTGGAGCAAATGGTTTAGGGTGGTTTGATTCTTGTATTTAGGCTCACCGATAAATGATGTCGTTAAACTTTAGATCGTGAATAAAAGTTATCACTTTTGAAAGATAATTTTTTTCGATGAAACATGTTGCACTTAAAGAAGACAAAGAAGAATGTGTCTTTTAACTTGTCAGGCTAGTTCGTTGGTTGGTTATTTGGAATTTTATGGCGCAAGAGCAACAAGGGAGATTGCGCCAAACAAAGATAAATTAAGAAATAAAAGATATTTAACCCACAACCATAGTTAAAAGCAACATACATACTATAATGGACGCTACAGAAACAAAAAATGCATAACAGTGAGTACAAAAAACCAAAAAGAAGAAGATCCAACAAGAGTAAAAGTCGATAGAAAACAATGGGTGTATAGGATCCTTTTAAAAATAGAAAACAAGTGTAAAATCTGTGAAACAAACGATAAATGTTATAAACGGTTAAAACAGCCTGTAAAAAGTAAAAAGGCAAAACAAGGGTTAAAACTGAGTCATCGGAAAAATATGTCTGAATGTTTGTGGGGCTCGGATATTAAATCATGAACTAAAATATAATCTTCGTTCAAGGTTAAAAGTTGTACATTCAATTAAAATGTGTTTAATGGTTAAAATGGTGTCATTTAACTTGCACTTAGGTTCGTCGTCCGCACGTCGAAGAAAATAATGCATAATAAACGAATGACCTAGCCGAGCAGAACACGTACAGTCGCTCAAAAAATTATCCGAACACTACGGTTGATTACAGAATTCAGAAACAATATCTGGCAATGATTTTTTTAGAAATTAGTGATCTGGCAACCTTCGTGTCACGTGACACGGCCTTCAGGTGCCTTTGTGAAGTAGGCTTGTTGGTCCTGGTTTGCATGAGAGCTTGCAGCCTCTGAGTCACGTGACACGAAGGTTGCCAGATCACTAATTTCTGAAAAAAAATCATTGCCAGATATTTTTTCTGAATTCTGTAATCAACCGTAGTGTTCGGATACTTTTTTGAGCGACTGTACAACTTCATCCTTGCGATTCCTGCGAAAACATGACATCTACGATTTGACGATAGGCTTGATCTTGAAAAGTTTGTTTGCAATCTGTTGTGACCAAGATCTTTGCCGCTGTGCCCAGAGCTCGATGGCAAAACACTTCTGGAAGTCCAGGCATGGAACCGGCTGTGGAGAATCGGACAGGGACGTGGCCAACTTGGAAGCAGCGTCCTTTAACTTGCCAGGATATTTTCGTATAACGTCATTCCCAATGAAACAAATTCTCTCTTTATTAGAAAAATAGTACTACAACGTCTTATCCTACTGAAAGAGTAGCACAGGGTAATCTCATCTCTAATAATGGTTCTCAGGCAGTTGCACTATCCCACTGGTATAATGGTAAAGGTTTCCTGACTAATGCAACATCCTACTGGTATAATGGTGAAGGTTTCCTGACTAATGCATCATCCTACTATAGTGGCACAAATTCTCTTACCACCAGAGCATTATTCAACTGAAATACTGGATTACTGGATGGTTTTGTGGGGTTCTTCCATCCGTCTCTTAACAGCTGTCCAGAGGGTTCCCTTTCTCATACCTTCTCTGAGAACTTGGGGACTTTGTGACCTCTCTGTTTATCCCACTGTGTTAAAAAAAAGTGCTTCTCAGAGATTAAACAACCCAGTTCTCTTATTTCTTCATCATCTCACTAAGATGATGACAGGGGAGGGATTTAAATTTAACGGAGATAAATATCAATACTAGCATAAGTGGGTTGGGTTGTTTTACCTCTGAGAGGCACTTTTTTGCACACCATGGGCTAAATGGCAAGGTCACATGGACCCCGAAGGCTCAGAGAAGGTTGGGGGAGGGGACCCACTGGAACAGCTGTTGGGAGACAGATGGTAGTCCCCCGTCAAGGCCATCCAGCGTGTTCTTTAACGTGCACAGGATACGTCTCTCCCGCACACGGGGCCACGGCTTAACGTCCCATCCGACGGACGGCGGCCTTTCCAAGCGCATCGGTGTCCCCTACTGACCGTGGGGAGGGCGGGGAATGCATAAGTGGGACTTGAATCTGTGAACTGTAGATTAGCACTGACACACTATCGAGTGAGTCAATGAAATGACTCCGCCCCAAAAGAAATGGTACAGGTTCTTTGATCACTGGCATATGTGGTATGTATGTAATAATAAGTGAAAAGTTGCGTACATTCGCACCACAAGAAGTGAAAATAATGCCATCTTAAACTTTATATCTGGTCCAATTTTTAACTTGACCTCGAATTTTTAACTCAATACAAGTACAATCTGAGAATCCTATGGAAGAAATTTGGAACCGGGTTCAAATATTTAATTATTTAAGAGGGGTCCCTGCTAGTAAGGTTAATAAGAAGGATAAACGGGTGAAAAGATAATGAAAACCTCTGTAAGAAAAATAACTTCTGAAATTTTATATCGATTCTATTTTAAACAAAGCTTTGATTTTCGAACGCAGTATGAGGTGGCCCGCTAGTGGATCCGGTAAAAAACATTTCGAAACGATTGGAGAATTTTCTTGGGAATTGCGGTTATTATAATGAAAAGTAAATGAAATTCCTCAAGCAGTTCTTGCCATAGAGATCTGAGAGTAGTATGTTAGTTAATACGTCATAGAGAAGATCTGTGAGGTAGGTGAGACCTCAACAGAAAGAAAAACAAAAAAAAATAAATAAAATCCATACTTTACCCGAGGCTTCATCTAGGGTTGGGTTGTTTACCTCTGAGCGGCACTTTTTTGCACACCATGGGCTAAATGGCCAGGTCACATGGACCCCGAAGGCTCAGAGAAGGTTGGGGGAGGGGACTCACTGGAACAGCTGTTGGGAGACAGATGGTAGCCTCCCGTCAAGGCCATCCAGCGTGTTCTTTAACGTGCACAGGGTATGGCTCTCCCGCACACGGGGACACGGCTTAACGTCCCATCCGACGGACGGCGGCCTTTCCAAGCCCATCGGTGTTCCCTACTGACCGTGGGCAGGACGGGGAATTTTGCGGAGATAAATCTCAACGCTGACCCAGCTGGGACTCGAACCTGGGAACTACAGATTACGAGCCTGGCGCGCTACCAACTGAGCCACCCCCGCCCCTTTCAACCTAGGACTTTGATAAATAACCAAGCACATCAACCACTCTACCACTGTATATGAAGAGGTCATAAAATCTGTTACAATATATATAAAAACAGTTGGGTGGTGCTGGTGTTTCAAATACCAGACTGAATAAATAAAATATTTTAATTTGGATGTTCAGGGAATAAATCAGTTTGTCCTTAATCCTTTTTACTTGCCGATTAATCAATATTGCTAAAATCAAAAATTGCTGTCCGATAACCGCAATTATCGAAACGGTATTTGGGAACATTAGTCTGTAAACATTTAATGTTTTTGATTTTAGAGATAAATAAACTATTTCATTTCGGATACTTATTACGAAATGCACTGAAAGCACAACATATTACACACACTTCATCCATCCACAAACATGGAGGATACCCTTTGCAGGTTATAAATAGTTCAGATAATTATCTGATACTATATTTCTGGGTGCGACCGTCGCACGTGTGTACCAGGACTATATCAAACCATCAAAACCTGCAGCCACTGCGAGAAATATGGTCATAAATGATCTGTTGATGTCCGAGGTGAGCACCACTTCTCCCTTATCGTAAAGTCAGAATGGAGGGCCACAATGTAGATGATAACGTCGGCATTCAACGAAGGGGAAGCTGCAAAGGTTGTGCAAAATGCATTCGACATATGATGTGATGACTGGGCTATGGCAGCTGACACCTACATTGTCTACCCTTGTACAGCATGTCACTGGGCTACGAGGCTGCAGTGGATGAAGTAACATCGCTAACGGACTGTTGAAGATTGGAAACGGGTAGCTTGATCCGACAAATAGAGGTTCCAACTTCAACATGTTGATGAGAGGTTGTGTATAAGAAGTAGACCACACGAGGCCATGGACCTCAACTGTTAAGTCACTGGTCGTGGAGTTGGTGTAATGTTCTGGGGCATGTTTACGTAGGTCAACTTGAGGCCTCCTGTACCTATTGAGAGAGAGCCCCCCCTCCCCGATAGGGGACCACCTTGACGTGGGAGGGGGCTTAGTGGTGCCTCTGTGAAGTAGGGTCACGGCTCGTTGTTTCCTCATTTGCACGATGGGATGTAGCCTTTGGTGGCAGGGCTTGTAAGGGTCTGCAGAATGGTTTGTGGTTGGCTAGTCTAGTGGGCTTATTCACTTGCTCAGGGAAGCTTTAGGATGCAGCCCCAACTGTGGCTGTGGCTGAGGGTTCTGCGGACCGGGCTTGGGACACCCGGTCCTGTGGGCTCATCAGTACAGCCTCAGTGAATTTGGGGTACAGACTGCTTCTGGGGGGCAGTGGGTGCGTGGCGCTATGAAAAGAGCGAAGTTGAAGGCTTGCGACTGGAAGCATTGGCTGGTTGACAGGCTTATCTATGGAAAAGTCAAACGAAGAGTCTCCACCCCGGGAGCCGAGTCAACTTGGTTCTATATACCATTTTTGTGGCTAACCAGGGAACAGATTAAATTTAGGTTTTGACCGATGGAGGAACCTTCCTTCTATAGGATTGTTCGCCATAGGTAGCCGTGAATGAGCTGTGTTCTTGTGGCACTGTCTTGCCCAGCGTAGTTAGTGGAGATTAAGGCATTCTCCCCCTAGTTGGTGTGCAACCATATGTTGCGGTACAACTGGGACTTGCCATTACTTAATGTATAATGTAACGATTGAGATCACCATTGAAGCACAAGACTACGTTGATCTACACATCAACCACTTAAACTCGTTCGTGGCTATCTATTTCCCATGGCAAGATGCCTTCTGTCAACAGACAGTGCTCGTCTCATCGCTCCAGTTTGGAGAAGGACTGGTTGGACGAACATTCCAGTGAGTTCACAACCTTCGAATGGCCCTCTCACTCCCAAGATTGAACCTTATTAAGCATCTGCAGGACCCAGGTTCGAGTCCCAGCTGGGTCAGCGTTGAGATTTATCTCCGCATAATTCCCCGCCCTGCCCACGGTCAGTAGGGGACACCGATAGGCTTGGAAAGACCGCCGTCTGTCCGATGCGACGTTAAACCGTGGCCCCGTGTGCGGGAGAGCCATACCCTATTAACGTTAAAGAACACGCTGGATAGCCTTGACGGGTGGCTACCATCTGTCTCCCAACAGCTGTTCCAGTGGGTCCCCTCCCCCAACCTTCTCTGAGCCTTCGGGGTCCATGTGACCTGGCCATTTAGCCCATGGTATGCAAAAAAGTGCCGCTCTGAGGTAAAACAAACCAAACCAAAAGCATCTGCAGGAAGAAGTGGAGCAATGCATTCGAGCCCATAACCCACCACCGACAACTCTCGGCGCTTTACGGATAGCTGTCCTGGAATCATGGGTCATAATATCACTGGAAAATTTCCAAAACACACACATTCCAAAGCCAAAGTGAAGTCCATGCCACGACGTGTTGCTGCTGTTGTGAGGACGAAAAGTAGACTCACAAGTTATTAGGTGGTTTGTATAATAAATTATCCTTTAAGTGCATTAAATCCGCATTTTCTGAACTCCTAGTAATTTCAATAGTGTCTTCTTACAGTACTGTGCGAATTAGTTGGGACAAGCGAAGGAACACTAAGTCCCTTCCGCTGCAGAGTCTAAACTGCTGCAAGTCTAAACCTGTTCGTAACCTTCTGCTGCAAGTCTAAACTTGCGCGTGCAGCTTCTGGGCCACAGATGCTTTACCCCATTGAAGGAATGATGGACAGCGAAAAGTACATAGGCGTTCTGGAGGCGAAAATGGTTCCAAAACTGCAGAAGCCGTTTCCTAACGGCGATGGGGTATTTCAACAGGATCTGGCTCCATGCCACAATTCTAAGCTTGCTAAGCGCTTCTTTACCCAGCCATATTTGAAGGTATTGGAGTGGCCAGGAAATTCACCCGTTCTAATCCCCATTGAAAATTTATGGGCCATTATTAAAGCGCGCATATCTAAGATGGATTGCACGACGAAAACCAAAATGATAGAAAGTGTCGTGAAAGTGTGGTACCACGACCCTGAAGTGAAGGACATGTGTGGAAAGCTAGTGGCATCAGTGGTTGAGAGGATGAAAGAAGTAATTAAAGCTAAGGGGGGGGGGGGGTCACATTCACTATTAACTACACTATTAAACAAATAAATATTTTAGTTGTGTCTTTGTTACTGCATTTTCCTATTGTCCCAACTAATTTGCACAGTACTGTAACTTCGAGATTCATTGAAAGTTGGAAAATTCGGAAATTTCAATGAATATTGCAAACGATTTATTTATACTAGTAATTTGAAATTTTGTGAGAGTTTAAAGGTCAAGAGGTTTACCTTTGAAGCAGTGAATTGCCTCCTTACCCCCAAGGGGCAGTGGAAACAGCAACTACTTTATTTTAAAGTAAAAATAAAAAATTATTTTTGAATTTTACAGGGAAAAATAAAATATTATTGTTCGCATTTTTTTAATCGTCCATTAGTTTCAGTTTATGCACTTAGAGGTGAAAGACGGGAAAAAAAAAAACTTCATTCCTTTTGAAAAAAAGCATCACATATTCGTTAAAGGCAATATATTGTTATGAATTTTTATAAGAAATCTTGAGCGTGAAAAGAATGTTTAACAACAAAAATTCATAAATGAACTAATTTATTACAAAAGTATAAAACCACATATATAAAAAAATTCAACTAACATAAATCCTTGTCATCATCAGTAGGAAGCTAAATCATCAAAAGAATATTTCATATCATCGATCCATACTTCAAATTGTCGTACTACAACTCTCACAGACTCCATTCAAAGCATAAAAGAAAGCTTTTTACAGTATTCAATAAGTGGCACAATTATCCTTGTGAACAAACCTATAGTTAGTAAGATTAACCTTACCAATCCTTTTTACACATTAAGATCACTACGCATCAGAGGATCAACTTTTCTAATGAAGAAATTAAAGCCGATCAGCAGCTTGTTCGACGAACATATTGCCTCTTTAGTTTGATCATCAAGTCTTGATTAACCTAATATTAATTCACTACAAGAAATAAAATGTACACTTTCAACTTTATAATATTTTAACCGAATGTTTCATCTTTATAATATTTTAGCCGAAAATTTTTCAATTCTCCACACTGTTAAATAGTCAAGTCTGTCTGTTACAATAGGTCAGTGACGTAATTTTAATGCTGAGGTACAACGCGAGGGTCAATGACACATCAATCATTATTTTATTGTATCACTTTCATCTGTAGTAAAAATATTATTGTTCAAGTTTATATTCTGCAGCTATTGTTGTTGTTAATATGTTATTTATGAGTAAGCTGTTATTATAATTGTTGCGTCTGTCACAGGTATTTTTTATACTAATTATGTTACTCCCATTTTGCCTCAATGCCTTTCAGCGGCATTTGTTACTTTCTTTATATATTAGGGTTGGAAATGGGGGGGAACACGGATGTACCACGTCCGTGTTCCCAGCTTCTTTTTTTTTGATTCCATATATTTAACGTCAGGAAATAAATCAACTCTATATATTATATAGTATTTCCACTCCTTTATAATATTTTGATCATAATTCCAAGGTTTTCCAAACATATTATTTTACGCATTGTCCAACTTCGCCCTGTCAACTACGATGTATCTTTTTAATTGATTCTGGAGCTTCCACCAAGTTATGAAAAGTCCATTTCCATCCCTGCTAAAGATACAATTACACTGGCGGAAATTGAAAAAAGAACACCCAGAAGGAATTCCATTAGGAACGTCACATTAATAAAAATAAAAATAAATACCCCCTCAAGCAGCTGCTTGCCACAGAGGTGTGACAGGAGCCTGTCAGTTTATATGCCAAAGTAGAAGATCTGAGAGGATGGCAGGACCTCAGCAGAAAAACAACACATACAACCATGGCTTATCCGGGGCTCGAACCCAGATCCCTTAGATCAGTAGCCAAGCGCGCTAACCACTCACATTACAATACGTTAATAGTTAAGGGCAGCAGAAACAGTGATCCAAAATTGAAAGTCATTGGATGAAATAATGACGTCACTGAGCACGAAAACATGCAAATGTACGCAGCGTGTATTTAAGGACTAGGGCGTGAAGAAAGAAGTTATTCGTCTTGTGTCGTGTTGTTCAGTGCTCTTTGAAGAAGCTACCATGCCTGTCGACGCAGGCGCGCAACATTTGTTCACTTAGCGGAGTTTCAGCGAGTTGTATATTAGGTCTTCGGGTTGCGTTGTTGTTTTACCTCTGAGCGGCACTTTTTTGAACACTATGGGCTAAATGGCCAGGTCACAGGGACCCCAAAGGCTCAGAGAATGTTGGGGGAGTGGACCCACTGGAACAGCTGTTAGGAGACAGATGGTAGCCTCCCGTCAAGGCCATCCAGCGTGTTCTTTAACGTGCACAGGTTATGGCTCTCCCGCACACGGGGCCACGGCTTAACGTCCCATCCGACGGACGGTAGCCTTTTCAAACCCATCGGTGTCCCCTACTGACCGTGGGCAGGGCGGGGAATTTTGCGGAGATAAATCTCAACGCTGACCCAGCTGGGACTCGAACCTGAGAACTACAGATTACGAGCCTGGCGCGCTACCGACTGAGCCACCCCCGCCCCTGGGTCTTCGGGAGGCAGATTGGTCTTTTCGTTAAATTGTACACCGCGTTAGAAAAGAGGTATCGGCGTCGATGGTCAGAAGATCATTCGCACACTCGCAGACGTAGTTCCATGCAAAACAGAGTTACGGATGCACGAGTGGAACGGCGTATCAGGAGGGAGGCGGTGGCAGAGCTAACGGCTATGGCATCACAATTCAATCCTCTGTCGTACCAAGGGGCCTACAAGAACGATACGCAATCATCTTTTGGAAGCACAACTATGGGCACGCATGCCGCTGGCACGGTTACCACTCTCACCTCGTCACTCTCGAACACGTTTGCAGTAGTGTTAACAACGAGTTCATTGGAGGGAAGAATGGCAGTCTGTGGTCTTCAATGATAAAAACGATTCTGCTTAGGAGCGTCTTATGGTCGTTCACGCATCCGAAGGCAACAAGGTGAACGGCTTCTTCCATCGTACATTCGCCAGCGACACACAGGGCCCACACCGGGCATCATGGTGTGGGGAGCGATTAGCTATCAATCTGGTGCGATCAACGTATCTGGTGTTTGTACAGGGTACATTGAATAGCAATACGTACGTCAGCGACATCGTACAACCGGTCGTCCTGTCATATTTGAGAGTAATCCCAAATGCGATATTCCAGCAGGATAACGCCCGCCCACACTCTGCCCGGGCAACTCAACATGCTCTTCAGGCAGTGCACCAACTCCCTTGGCCAGCACGCTGTCCGGACTTATCTCCAATCGAGCATGTATAGGACTAGATCGGACAAAGACTCTTCGGCGGACCGCGGCAGGCAACGACCATCGCTGAATTTCGCGTCAAAGTTGAAAGCGCGTGGAATGGTATCCCCCAGCGTGACATCCAGCATTTATACGACGGATTACATGTCAGATTGGAAGCTTGTATTGCTGCTCGAGGAGGTTCAACACCTTATTAAAATGTGCCTTCTGTAAAATCTAATACTCATTGAAAGATAAAATAAATATTGAATCACTTCACGTGGGATCACTTCCTTTTTTCAACAAGTTGTTTCTACTAAATAAATCTCATAGATTACGCTTCAATTGTTAATGATGTTCTTTTTTCAATTTTCGCCAGTGTATAAACAAATGCTGTGATCTAGACGAAGTTTTTTTATTTGCATCTTAAATGTGTGCTTTATTTTCGTTCTCCAGATTTAAAAACCAAATGTAAATTAATATTTATCCCAATATATGGTCCCATCGCTGAAGATAAGATAAACTTTTGCTAGTCTTCTCGACCGAAAACAAAAGAACAAGAAACAAAGTATAAAAAAAAGAATTAAATTATGCAGCCCGTTTAAAAAATAAGTGTTTTTTAATTGCAGAATGTTTTTTGCCGAAATGCTGACATTCGATTACGCTCTTTCTATATTTCAGAAAAATAACATCTCAATAGCCTAGTAAGCATTTTTCAGCCTTCATAATTTTATATTTTTTATTTCAACACCAGCAGATTAACACCCTTTAAAACTAGGGTTTCTGATTTCTCGACAATTTTAAATTCTCGAGAATTGGGAATCAAATATCAGAATACTCGAGAATTCCCAAAAAACTAACTCTACATAAAATAATGTTTTTAAAGATTATTTTCGATTCTTTTATTCAAATAACTAAAATCACTAGCAAAGTTGCTTACTAACTAAACAACAAAACTTTAATTATAAAAGAAGAATTTGTATGTTTATGATATATAATTTACACTCATGGACACAAAGATTGCAACATCCTGAAGCAATCCTCGGTGAAACCGAGCAGAGTAGTAGAGCATGTTACAAGGTAGTAATGATTAATCGCACAATCACATGCGTGCATATTAAGAGTGTGCTTAGGGACCTCCAATATGGGTTCTCAGTATGGGGTATGACCCCAATTGGCACCGATGTATGCAGCCAGATGACGAAGCGTCGATGCATACAGGTCCCTAACACTGCCCTGGGTTACTTTCTGCCATTTGTCCCCAAGTGAGATGCAGGGTATCCAGTATGTATGCTGGCAGTGGATGCTATCGTAGAAATAGACTCAGCACATCCCATTTGTGCTCTGTAGGGGAGAATTCCGGTACATAGCATGCCAAGGTAGGGTGTTGATATCCCATAGGCACAACAAGAAAATGCGTGCACAACAAGAACATGCGTTATTCTGTTGAAAAATCACCCCAGGAGAGCTCCACAGTAAAGGTATCAGAATGTCGTCGATGTATCATTGAGCTGTCAAAGTTCCCTGGACAAACAATAAAGGAGCTCTGGAGTCATAACTAATGGCATCGCACACCAGAACACCAGGTGTGCAGATGCGGTGGTGCTCCGGATGTGTGCCAGATCTTTCTTCTAGCCGCAACATCAAATCCTGCTGCAAACCGTCATCTGTACCCAACGAAAGCATCACTCATACAAGAACACGATGTGATGTCATTCCTCCTCCCATGACACAGGCTCGATTGATCACAGAAGATGTTCCTGGCAATGATTAGCAGTCAGCGGCGTGTAGGGGTTATCATGCCAGTTATTCAGCTTCTTTCAAACGTCCGTGTGAACTCTGGTGCATCTATTGCAGGTGTCACATTGTGCTGGATTGCTGTAGATGTCACATAGGGGTCAGAGGTTGCTTGCCAGTGGATGAGGCGATATTCTCGTTGTGTGGTGTATCTGTGGTGCCATTCCTCCTCCCATGACACAGGCTCGATTGATCACAGAAGATGTTCCTGGTAATGATTAGCAGTCAGCGGCGTGTAGGGGTTATCATGCCAGTTATTCAGCTTCTTTCAAACGTCCGTGTGAACTCTGGTGCATCTATTGCAGGTGTCACATTGTGCTGGATTGCTGTAGATGTCACATAGGGGTCAGAGGTTGCTTGCCAGTGGATGAGGCGATATTCTCGTTGTGTGGTGTATTTGTGGTGCCATTCCTCCTCCCATGACACAGGCTCGATTGATCACAGAAGATGTTCCTGGTAATGATTAGCAGTCAGCGGCGTGTAGGGGTTACCATGTCAGTTATTCAGCTTCTTTCAAACGTCCGTGTGAACTCTGGTACATCTATTGCAGGTGTCACATTGTGCTGGATTGCTGTAGATGTCACATAGGGGTCAGAGGTTGCTTGCCAGTGGATGAGGCGATATTCTCGTTGTGTGGTGTATCTGTAGGGGCCTGAGCCATGGTGACGTGAAGTGGTATCTGTCCTTGTCCACTGCTCGAAATGGGTGTCACAGAGCTCACTGCACGACAAAAATGGTTCGATAGAATGGGTAGACCAACCTGTTTCATGCATTCCTACGATATAGCAGTGTTTCAAAGGGCCTAGCAGATATTGACGCACTCTGCGATTGTAGCCTTGGCATAACTCAAACACGCATGCACTGTTTCACTTCCACTGACTTCCTGCTGTCTGCTACGATGGCTTTTATTAGAGGTACAGCGCTTCCTCTATTTCCAGTTCCATGTGACGTCATGTTATGTTGTCGTTACTGGAATCATTTGCATTGGACCTCCAGTACTACATGTGGTAATGATTTGGTGTCACTGCATTCATCAATTACGGATGTTACAATTTTTGGACCATTAGCACATGAAGAAGAGAGTTCCTGTGTTTGTTTCTGTGTTTGTACATATGTCCGCTTATGTACTTGGCCCCCAAAAGGGCTAGGGGCACCAAACTTTGCATGAATATTCCCTTCTCCCAGGAGAAGAGTATAGGCTATGTATAGTCGCTCAAAAAAGTATCCGAACACTATGGTTGATTACAGAATTGCGAAAAAATATCTGACAACGATTTTTTCAGAAATTAGTGATCTGGCAACCTTCGTGTCACGTGACACGAAGGTTGCCAGATCACTAATTTCTGAAAAAATCGTTGCCAGTTATTTTTTCTCAATTCTGTAATCAACCATAGTGTTCGGATACTTTTTTGAGCGACTGTACGAACCCATTGCGGTCAACCAACACTGGTGTGTACCTGTTTGAATTTATCGAAATCCTCATAGACTTAACACTAACGGTTAAAAGTTATTCGGAATAGCTGTTGCCACAAATAAATTTAAAAGAAGGACTGCATCAATTAACTTCTTTCTGATTTCGAGTTATAGAATCTATGTTCAGTTTTTTGGGTAAAGTGCACGAGGCTTTCTGTGGAAATTGAAGTTATTCTAATTAAGCGTGACGAAAGACGAAATTCTTTGTTGAAATGAAAGCTTCGAAGACCAAGAATTCATACTGGACCTTAAAATAATTAACTTAATTTGAAAAACGTATACAGGTTAATAAACGCCTATCTCATAAAATATGTTAATATAATGTTTTAAATGACATGTTAAGAAATAAATAATGTTTTTCTTTTCATTGTACATTACATTCCTAGTGCGTCCACATTTTTTGTGGTTAATTTATTTTTTGCTATAAAGTTTCTTATGCTTAACCAATCGTATCCTAGCAATTCTGATGGGTATGAAACGATTTGAAAAGTTCGATTATCTGAGCGAGGGAAGCAATACCGTTTTTGTGCTTAGAAACCTCTGACATGGAGAGGATCATGCGGTACCCTTAAATATGTCCACTTCTTTCCTTCCCTAAAACAAAGACAAAATAGATAACAGGATAGGGATCGATCATAATGGGTTTTACGCCAAATGGGAGCTTGCAATATGGGCAGCGCAGTCTATTTTTCAGACCCGAACAACTCTGGATAAATCTACTACTTTATTATAACAAAATAAATAAATAAATAAATACCCCCTCAAGCAGCTGCTTGCCACAGAGGTCTGACAGGATTCTATCAGTTTATATGACACAGTAGGAGGTCTGTGAGGATAGCAGGACCTCAGCAGAAATAACAATACACACAACTATGCCTTATCCCGGGGCTCGAACCCAGGTCCTTTAGATCAGTAGCCAAGCGTGCTAACCACTCGGCCATGGAACAGCTTAACAAAATGAAAATATTATTTTTAAGCAAAACTATTCCCTGTTCATTTTTTAATATACGCTGCTCAAAGTGTAAATCGCAATACCAAGAAGAAATGGAAGTAGATATATGTAAATCGCAGGAGACAATCGGCCATCGGAGATATCGAAAATGTCCGAGGTCTGCAGTGAAATGGACACATGACACCACACGATGGCCCACGAGATCGTATCATAACATGACCGACAGTGAGGTTAGAGTGCATGCTGTGAAAATGTTCGGAAACATGCCTTGGACACACTGGCGGATATATGAAGCCCTCATTGGAGGTTAATTTCACCATGATATTGCAAGACCTTAAATTTTGAACCTTGGAACCTTTATGCAAAATTGATGCCTTCTGAGAGAGAGTGAATCATCGATGTGCAAGAGCTCGGATTGAGCGTTCGAGTTATCACCGCATGCAAGGTGCACAATGTGAGTACAGTGCAATGGTGCATCTAACGCAAGATCCTGCGGCACCAAATGGCACGAAGAACAGGTACGGGACCAGCACACTGCACCCCAGGTTGTGAAGATCGCATGATCTGTATGAGGGCCATTCGAGACTCTTTCACCACAGCGACTATGCTACAAAGTGATTGCGGACTGCTATGCATACCGTATCTACCTACAAATCATTAGACAATGTTTGCATGGCACAGGAATGTGGGTGAGACATCCACTCCTCATCTGCTCATGTAGCGACTCACTGGTTGCACAGTCTCCACTGGTGTCGAGTGAGGCAACATTGGACAACGGAATGTAAGAGAGTGTTGTTCACAAACGAGTCCTGATTCTGTTTCGGCATGCCAGACGGCAATTTGTTCGCATGGCGTTGGAGTCGTCAATGACATGAGGGAGCTTATTCCATTAACTGCCATACGGCTCCCCACCAAGGTACAATGATATGGGGTGGCATCACATATGGCTGCCAGATACCTCTGCTCCTGTTTCTGGCACGCTAATGGCTAGACGTTGCATCGATGACATCATTAACCCTATAGCACAACCCTTCTTTATCACCATGCCTGGACTGATTCTGCAGCAGGGCAATGCCACCCCACACACTGCACGTGCGTTCTCCCATAGCCACCATACTTCCCGGACTTGTCGCCCATTGAGCATGTGTGGGACCTTATGGGTTGGGTTGTTTTACCTCTGAGCGGCACTTTTTTGCACACCATGGGCTAAATGGCCAGGTCACATGGACCCCGAAGGCTCAGAGAAGGTTGGGGGAGGGGACCCACTGGAACAGCTGTTGGGAGACAGATGGAAGCCTCCCGTCAAGGCCATCCAACGTGTTCTTTAACGTGCACAAGGAATGGCTCTCCCACACACGGGGCCACGGCTTAACATCCCATCCGACGGACGGCGGCCTTTCCCAGCCCATCGGTGTCCCCTACTGACCGTGGACAGGGCGGGGAATATTTGCGGAGATAAATGTCAACGCTGACCCAGCTGGGACTCGAACCTGGGAACTACAGATTACGAGCCTGGCGCGCTACCTACTGAGCCACCCCCGCCCCTAGGGACCTTATGGAGCGCTGCCTTCGCCAGTTCCCTCCAGCGGCGAACTTAGTACAGTTGCGTTCCCATTTAGATGTTGTTTGGAACGCCATACCTCAGGACACCATTAATCATTTGTTTGATGGAATGCCGAGACGTATACAGGCTGAGATGGACTACTACATACTAATGAATCTACAACAAGCGCGCAGACATTGCGTTCTCACTTTCCGTTTTTTGATCATTTGCACGTTTACCCTCATAGCTTCCCTCCTGTCAGTTTCGGGCAATTATAATTAAATCATCTATTTATGCATTAAGTTCAGAGAGATACTTTAAAAACTTTAAACATCGGTCGCTCTCTCTGATAATTCTGTATTTTGTTTTGAAACAAAATTCCTCAAGTCGAGAAATTGCTTTCTGTTCGTGTTCCGGTTGATCTTATAGTTAGCGTCCAAAAGAAGTCTTATGTTTGGTGTTACTTTGTATGACACTTCATAGAAATTGAACTCCTTTGTCAATGGGGGCGGGGGTGGCTCAGTCGTCAGCGCGCCAGGCTCGTAATCTGTAGTTACCAGGTTCGAGTCCCAGCTGGGTCAGCGTTGAGATTTATCTCCGCAAAATTCCCCGCCCTGCCCACGGTCAGTAGGGGACACCGATGGACTTGAAAAGGCCGCCGTCCGTTGGATGGGACGTTAAGCCGTGGCTCCGTGTGTGGGAGAGCCATACCCTGTGCACGTTAAAGAACACGCTGGATGACCTTGACGGGAGGCTACCATCTGTCTCCCAACAGCTGTTCCAGTGGATCCCCTCCCCCAACCTTCTCTGAGCCTTCGGGGTCCATGTGACCTGGCCATTTAGCCCATGGTGTGCAAAAACGTGCCGCTCAGAGGTAAAACAACCCAACCCAACTTTGGTCGATGAGGTAAAATTTTCGAGTGATGGAAGTGGCTTTACTTTCCTCATAGATATTGCTTTTTTTAATTAGCCTTTAAATCTTAGTTCCGCTTCTATTCGTCTGTGTCTCTGTATTCTCCATTTCCACTAGAGTGGGAGGATTAGTCGGTAATTTATCAGTCTCATAATCTGTAATTTCCAGTTCGAGTCCCACCTGGGCCGGCGTTGAGATTTATTCCTGCTAAACTACCATCCTGCCCTACGGTCTGCAGGGGACACCGATGGTCTTGAAAAGGCCGCCTTCCTTTGGATGAAAATTAAGCCATGGCCCAGAGAGCCATATACCTTGCATACATTAGAACATGCTAGATGGCCGTGAACGGGATACCATCTGTCTCCTTGGGTTGGGTTGTTTTACCTCTGAGCGGCACTTTTTGCACACCATGGGCTAAATGGCCAGGTCACATGGACCCCGAAGGCTCAGAGAAGGTTGGGGGAGGGGACCCACTGGAACAGCTGTTGGGAAACAGATGGTAGCCTCCCGTCAAGGCCATTCAGCGTGTTCTTTAACGTGCACATGGTATGGCTCTCTTGTACACGGAGCCACGGCTTAACGTCCCATCCGACGGACGGCGGCATTTCCAAGCCCATTGGTGTCCCCTACTGACCGTGGGCAGGGCGGGGAATTTTGTGGAGATAAATCTCAACGCTGACCCAGCTGGGACTCGAACCTGGGAACTACAGATTACGAGCCTGACGCGCTACCGACTGAGCCACCCCCGCCCCCATCTGTCTCCTAACAATTCTCCAGTCATTTCCTTTCCAACCATCTCTGAGATTTTAGGGTCCTTGAAACCTGGCCATTTAGCTTATTGTGTGAAACAAAAATGGAGTTCAGAGGTAAAACAACCCAACCCTCTTCCACTGGATTTCTAGATTCTTTAAAAACCTTTTCCATACTTGCTTTTGTCAATTTTATAACTTCAGTTTTAGTTGTTATAACAAGAGAAATTATCTTCTCGTATAAACACTTAAGATTATTGAAAAACTTTATAAGTGAAAGTAATAATTTATTTCTTTGTTTGAATCCATAATCGCCAGTTCTGGTGTCTTCGGGCTCTTTTGCAACCAGAGTAGCGGAAGAAGACGTAGAGGGGGGGGGGGGCACAAAATGGGATGGAACTGGTTCCAGTGTGAAACAAAGAGACGATATTCCCCTCCCAGATTGTGCTTGCTAGTCTAAAGCCTGCCATGTAATTAAATTAAAGGCATTTATAAGTGTTGCCACATGATAATTTAAAATAATAATCTACTAGCAAATTTCTCGAGAAAAATAGTAATTTCTCGAGAAACGAGCATTGTGGAAATTGTATATTTCTCGTGAAGAAACTGTAGTTGAATCGGACCATGATGTACCGGTTTGGTCAATCTTATCTTTTCTAATAATAATAGGTGTCTGTAGTAACCATAACTCGTAGAGAAATTGGGGTAGACGATTTAAAATTTCCTGCTGATCTTAGGGTGTACAAGGGAAAATAATTGCCATGATATTCTTTATCGGAAATGGTAATCGTTGCCAAATCCACTGTTGCCATTTGTTGCTCCCTAACTGTGAACGTAAGAGTAATAATAACATTTAAATCTTCTGCCGTTACTATATCCCCCACATCTCCAAAGTCATTTTTATTTTAAGGCATCTCATTGGAGGTAGGAATCTGATTTTTTAACCGAACGTGGGGTGACGCAGGGGCAACCAGCGTACGAAATTTAGAATCATTCGGTCAAGTACTTCGGGAAGCACAAGGTACCAAAATCGGTTGAAATAAAAATCTCGACAGTTTGCGACAAAGCCATGGGCTGCGAGAGTTCGCGTTGACGTCAGCAACTGTCTGAGCAACGCCGGGCAATTCTTCCTGTTCAGTCTGTGCTAAAATGAGTGGAAGGGCAGAGCTCATAAAGCTAACCTTTAACCTTGTACGATTTTTCGCATTACGGCCACCCCCACAACCTTAGCGTTATCTATAATTGCGATTGCAAAAATGAGCAGGCGCCAAAATAGAATAGCAGCGAATTGCAGGAGCCAGGTCACCATTTTGTAGTAGCCCATGACACTTGATTGGCTGATTCGACCAATACAACCAATGATCGAAGATCTTGCTATTTAGTGGGGCGGGGGTGGCTCAGTCGGTAGCGTGCCAGGCTCGTAATCTGTAGTTCCCAGGTTCGAGTCCCAGCTGGGTCAGCGTTGAGATTTATCTCCGCAAAATTCCCCGCCCTGCCCACAGTCAGTAGGGGACACCGATGGGCTTGGAAAGGCCGCCGTCCGTCGGATGGGACGTTAAGCCGTGGCCCCGTGTGAGGGAGAGCCATAACCTGTGCACGTTAAAGAACACGCTGGATGGCCTTGACGGGAGGCTACCATCTGTCTCCCAACAGCTGTTCCAGTGGGTCCCCTCCCCCAACCTTCTCTGAGCCTTCGGGGTCCATGTGACCTGGCCATTTAGAGCATAGTGTGCAAAAAAGTGCCGCTCAGAGGTAAAACAACCAACAACCAACCAACCAATCTTGCTATTTAGCGAATATCTTCATTTGACTGTGGAAGGCTCAACAAGCCTAAACTTTGCTGAAAAGATGTGGTTGAATTGGGTTGCCACTTTCGAATTTGCCAAGGAAGTTGGTTGGTTGTTTTACCTCTGAGCGGCATTTTTTTGCACATCAAGGGCTAAATGGCCAGGGTCACATGGACCCCGAAGGCTCAGAGAAGGTTTGGGGAGGGGACCCACTGGAACAGCTGTTGGGAAACAGATGGTAGCCTCCCGTCAAGGCCATTCAGCGTGTTCTTTAACGTGCACATGGTATGGCTCTCTTGTACACGGAGCCACGGCTTAACGTCCCATCCGACGGACGGCGGCATTTCCAAGCCCATTGGTGTCCCCTACTTACCGTGGGAAGGGCGGGGCATTTTGTGGAGACAAATCTCAACGCTGATCCAGCTGGGATTCGAACCTGGGAACTACAGATTACGAGCCTGGTGCGCTACAGACTGAAGCACCCCCGCCCCTGCCAAGGAAGGATATTTATTTGTGAAGTATTTAAGAACAACCTTAGATATGAAAATATAAACTGTGTTGAACATATTGTCTACACGAGAATCTAATATTATTTTAACATTACATCTCCTCATAAATGCGTAACTCAGTCAGCTAAATAATAATAATAAATAAAAACCCCCTCAAGTAGCTGCTTGCCACAGAGGTCTGACAGGAGCCTTGTCAGTTTATATGCCACAGTAGAAGATCTGAGAGGATGGCAGGACCTCAGCAGAAAAACGACACACACATCCATGCCTAAATCCGGGGCTCGAACCCAGGTCCCTTGGATCAGTAGCCAAGCGTGCTAACCACTCGGCCACGGGACGGCTCAGCTAAATACCTTGGGTATTTGGTCTTTTTTTTTTCAATCTTTTTTTGTAATTCAGCCCAGTGGATAACGTGGTTGGCTACTGACGCACGGGACCTATGTTCGATCCCGGGTAAGACATGGATGTTTGTGGTGTCTTTCTGTTGAAGTCTCACCTTCCTCACAGACCTTCTACTATGTCATATAAACTAATAAGCTTCTGACAGATCTCTGTGGCAAGCAGCTGCTTGAGGAGGGATTTAATTTTTTTAAATGCAATAAAATATACATAATAAATTAACATTGCAAATTAAATATAATCAAAATAGACAACTTTTCGATTAATAATTTACGAGTATATAAGTATATATAGTTTATAATATATATTTTTTAATCGGAATGGTGTTAAAAAATTAAACTTATATATTAGATATGATTTTCACGAATAGTTTTTAAAGTACCACTAGAAATTAAAAGAAAAATACATATATATATATACAGAGGGGTGCATAAGTAGGTATACAGTTTCCATTCTGTTATCGTATATTGATTATATTTTTATTATTTTTTCAGATAATTAAGTATGGCTGGTAATTTAACAGATGAACAACGAAGTCGATAATCAAACAATATTGTAAGACAGAGAATGCTAAAAAGGTTCAGCAGAAACGGGAAGAAGAATTTGCAACACTTCCACCAACTAGGCTAACAATATACCGAATACGTGACAAATTTGATAGAACTGGATCCGTTTGTAATTCACCAAAAAGTGGTCGACCAGTGAGTGTTACTACTGATGAAAATGAAATGTTAGTGGCACTGGCATTTACTCAAAGCCCAAAAAAATAAAAAAAGAGAGCTTTTAAAGATTTGGACATTTCCCGTAGATCTATGGATCGTCTAATGCAACGCTTAAGGGCTGAAAATGTATCGGACAAGATTAATCCATGGATTATTAGAGGATGATCCGGATCGGCGCTTACAATTATGTGAAGCAATTTTGAGTGAAGAAACACAAGGAGATGGCATGATTAGAAAAATAAATTGCTTCGACGAAGACAACTTCAAACTTTCAGGTGCTGTCAATAGGCACAACTGTGTTTATTACTCAACAGAAAACCCCCATATAACAATTAAAGAACAGTTGAATCAACCTGGGGTTAGTTTGAGCGGCCCTTTCATGTAAAGGGGTAATTGGACCTATATTTTTTCATACAACGGTTACCTCAGACCTGTACCTTAACATGCTCCAAGAAAATGTCATACCACAATTGCAGTTGGTGCATGAAAATGAAGACTTCTATTTTCAGCACGATGGAGTCCATCGTCACTATGCTTTAGCTGTGCGTAATTTTCTTGACGAAAAATTACCCAATAGGTGGATAGATAGACGTGGTCCGGTTGAATGGCCACCATGGTCACCAAACCTTACCCCGACGATTTTTTTCTTTTGAGGAGTTATAAAAGATGAGGTATATTCCAGAAAACCACGCACAGTTGATAACATGATTCGACTCATAAAAGAAGCATGCCAAGAAATTAATGCCAATAATGAACTTTGTGCCAAAGTGTGCTTGAGTGTATAAACTAGATTACAGCAATGTGTAAATAGTGAGGGCCGCCAATTTGAGCATATAAGAGATTGTAATTAATTGTTTTGTTATTGAATAAAATATTATTTAAACTGCATACCTATTATTATTATTATATTTACTTGTTATTTAAACTGTATACCTACTTGTACACCCCTCTGAATATTGGTAATTATTATAGGGAAGGGGTAAAATACTAAATTGACGTAGAAAGGACAGGAAAACCTTTTCGAGTGTTTTTTTTTTTCCCTAAAATAATGCGTTTTGAGAATAATAAAAAATAAAATAAATAAATACCCCCTCAAGCAGCTGCTTGCCACAGAGGTCTGACAGGAGCCTGTCAGTTTATATGCCAAAGTAAAAGATCTGAGAGGATGGCAGGCCCTCAGCAGAAAAACGACACATACATCCATGCCTTACCCGGGGCTCGAACCCAGGTCCCTTAGATTACGAAACGTCTTTTCAGTCCTATTTGGTTCAACTGATATCAAGCATCGCCCCAATATTTCTTACTACATCCGTGTCCTGTCTGTAGTAGTCAGAATCCCCGCCAAATATTTTATCATGAGTCACCACTGCTTTTAGTGAAGTAAAAAACCGAATATACAGATTAAAAGTTGGGTTGGGTTGTTTTACCTCTGAGCGGCACCTTTTTGCACACCATGGGCTAAATGGCCAGGTCACATGGACCCCGAAGGCTCAGAGAAGGTTGGGGGAGGGGACCCACTGGAACAGCTGTTGGGAGACAGATGGTAGCCTCCCGTCAAGGCCATCCAGCGTGTTCTTTAACGTGCACAGGGTATGGCTCTCCCGCACACGGGGCCACGGCTTAACGTCCCATCCGACGGACGGCGGCCTTTCCAAGCCCATCGGTGTCCCCTACTGACCGTGGGCAGGGCGGGGGAATTTTGCGGAGATAAATCTCAACGCTGACCCAGCTGGGACTCGAACCTGGGAACTACAGATTACGAGCCGGGCGCGCTACCGACTGAGCCACCCCCGCCCCCAGATTAAAAGTGAAACCCGGGGATTGCTGGATGCCGTTCAGCTAGTAGTCAACATTTAAAGAAATAATTTTTTATAAAACGTTATTCAAAAGTTGCATTGTACTGAACCTAATCTCTCATTATCACCCGGAAAAGCTCTCTAATCAAAAGGTTCCGTGTAAATACTCTTTGATCATTCATAAATGTCGCTTTACTCTTTTTGCTTTTCAGTCTTCCAACTGAATAGAAAAAATGAGAGTCCTGGAATAGTACCTACTCTGAGAGGACCCAAAATTTTTTAAATATGTTTTTGAGGACCATAACGAGAGTCTATGTGCAAAATTTAAGGTTGATAGGATTAAAATTGGCTGAGATACAAAGACAAGTCTAAAGACAAAAGTACAGAATGAGCATCAAAATCAAAGCCGGATCTAGTGGAGGGGGGGGGGGGGAGGGATAAGGAGACCATGCCTTGATAATGCTAGTAAGCATAATAGAAACCAAGATATTATTGAAAGTTGAGCATAGTTCACGCATTTTTCGTGAAACTTTTTAAAAACTATAAACAAAGGAAAAGGTTACACTGCAATGGAAATCCAGCCACTCCCTTTTTTGCTCCCCCCCCCTCCCTTTACCTTTTACCAGCTCGATTGCGTCGCTTGCCTCCACCTACCTCACAGTCCCTTTATTGTTATTATTTATTGTTTATTGTCACTACTATTATAGTCCAGACTATCAGGGAAGAGCGATAAAATAATATCTGAAATTGATTTCTCTTTACCCACTAATAACTATATATATGAAGACAAAAATATTTAGACTTATTTTCCCCTAATTAAGTCCTGAATTATAGTGTCGTTGGGTCTCTAGACCTGTGCTCCTCATGCTGTAGAAAAATACGAAAAAAAAATTTGTATATTTGGGCGATTCGCAGGTGACTGCTGTTATCCTTACTCCATAATTACAATATCATTCTGAAGACAGAAACATTTTGTGCTGATTTAGCACTTTTTCCATAGTTCTAACTATCAGTTCCCGTCCTAGCCTCGGTCAGTACGGACACCGACGGGCTTGGAAAGGTCGCCATCCGTCAGATGAGACGTTAAGCCGTGGCATCATGTGTTAGAGAGCCATACCCAATGCACGTTAAAGAGCACGCTGGATGGCCTTGACGGGAGGCTACCGCCTGTCTTCCAATAGCTGTCCAGCGGGTCCTTGTGACTTGTCCATTTAGCACATTGAATGCATAAAAGTGCCGCTCAGAGATAAAACAACCCAGCATATATTTTCATTTTCTTCGTAATTGTATCTATCAGTCTACACGCAGAAAATATTTTAATATAATTTCCATCTCCATTGTTCTTTCAACGAATATCCCACAGACAGAAGATATTTTTAGTAAAAGGTCTTAGTATAACATCATAACTCTTGTAAAAGTTTGCCTTACGCTTCCTTAAGAGAAAAGTGCGAGTTTATTACAATGATTAATTTCAACCATTTTATGGAGAATAAGTGTACAGAGAAACTTCGAATCCGCTCAATTTGACGGCTAATTGTTCTCCCAACGAACTTAATTAGCTTAATAACGCTAACGACCAGCATAAATGATAAACATCGCCGGTAATGGTGTTATGCTCTCTGGCACAGGGCCTCTACGAAACGATAGCAAAAAATAAATCTCCTGAACGTCATTAAGTAAAACGGTAGGTACGACCATGGTGAAGAGTAATTATAAACTCATTTTGTTCATTCTTTGCAGATCACGTTTAAAATTTTAAATGAATATGTCCACAATAGACCAACGTTCTGGAAATGTAAACCACCTCAGTAAAGGATATCTAACCGTTAAAATCGAACAGTTTGTAAATAGTTTGTTTAGTTTAGTGTATCTTTATGCAAGGAGTGAATTATGAAAGATATTTAATGTCGTTATGGAAAGTATGGAAGCTTCTTTGTCCACGGGCAACAATTGTAGCCTGATTAAAGGTTTGTGTTTGGAAGCTTCAAGAGACGTGAAAAGAATTGAAGACAGATTTCATTACAATGAAAAAAAAAATCGTTTCTGATTAATGCACGAGACCAGAATAGTCCGAATATGTTGATATTCCGGATAATAACGAAAAGAATCTTAATTGTTTGAGGGCGGAAGTTGGTTGGTAGCGCTTAAGATTTATTTCTGCAGACCGGAACCCTGCCCTCGGTTAGAAAGGAAACATCACTGGGCTTGGAAAGGATGCTATCCGTCGGAAGAGACTTTCAGTCGTGGCCCCGTGTGTAGGAGAGACATACTCTATGCATATTAAAGAGTAAGATGGGTGGCTCTGATGGTCCTCTCCCCCCAACGTTCTCTGAACACTTGGGAGTCCTTTTGACCTGGCCATTTAACTCTTTGTATGCAAGAAAAGGATTACTCCGAGGCAAAACTACCCAAACCCAACCGAATGTTTTAACGAATGACTTGAACACTTAGTCCGAGTTATATTTCTTTGAAACTTTCAAAACAATATTTTCGTTTATTTAAATTTTTTAAAGATGTTATTTTTGTTGAGCCATACTGTTCAATGGACTTTACTATTATCACAAAGTAGCACGGTAACAGCAACAGTTTGAGAAAACATACACAAAGTATTAGTCGTATTGAAATACATTCTGATTGTTCAAATATCATATTTTATAGAAAATGAAATTGGATATTGTTTTCGTATTTTGTTAGTAGTTGCAGGAGTTAAATGCGCAAAATTTGACATGTTGTTAACCTTCAATCAGTGATACTATGGTACAGATATTACGATGACCATCGTCCGTCGTCCGTCGGATGAGACGTTAAGCCGTGCCTCTGTGTGGAGGTAACCATATATATAGTTAAAGAATATGCTGGATGTGCCTCGACGGGAGGCTTTCATCTGTCTCTCAATAGCTCCCCTGTGGTTGCCACTTCCCCAACCTTCTGTGAATTATTGGAGTCCTTGTTACCTGCTCACTTAGCACATCATTTGCAACAAAAGGGTTGATAGCAAACCAGACTCGAAATCTTCAGTTCTCAGGTTCGAGTCCCAGCTGGCCCAGCTTGAGATTTATCTTCGCAAAGCTCCCGCCCTGCCCACGATCAGTAGAGGACACTGATGAGCTTGGAAAGACCGCCGTCCGTCACATGGGACGATTAGTCTTGGTTCCGCGTGCGGGAGAGCCATATTCTATGCACGTTAAAGATCATGACGGATGTCCTTGACGGGAGGCTACTATCTGTCTCCCAACCGCTGTCCAGTGGGTCCCCTCCCCCAACATTCTCTGAACTCTCGGGGTGTTTGTGACCTGGCCATTTAGCCCATTGTGTGTAAAAAAGTGCTGCTCAGAGATAAAACAACTCAAAAACCCACGTGCAACAAAAAAATGACACTTAGAGATTAAACAACTCTGAACAGCAACTCACAAGAATTTAAAAAAAAATAACATCCCACCTCCCTTTGAACGAAGGTACAGTCGCTCAAAAAAATATCCGAACACTACGGTTGATTGACACTACGGTTATCTGGCAACCTTCGTGTCACGTGACACGAAGGTTGCCAGATTACTAATTTCTAAAAAATCGTTGCCAGATATTTTTTTCTGAATTCTGCAATCAACCGTAGTGTTCGGATATTTTTTTGAGCGACTGTATGTTTCACATGATTTTTCTTTACTATACCTTCACCTTTATATCTATTCTAGTATAAAACGTTCTGCAAAATTCATGAGTTTTTGACTCAATTCCCATTCAGGGAGGAAACAAAAACTAGATATGAAGCTAAGATAATAGTTCTATTATATCAGGTTTGATTGCTGTGATAGTTTAGTACACCTGTCTCTTGCTTTATATATTTTCATTTCAATATGGTTTATGTCTTGGGAACTACCAGGCTTTGCACGCCCAATAACTCTCTTTAGAATGGTTTTGAAACATGTCTCGATAAATACTTCGGTTTCCATAGCGACCGCCACAGTCAGACACTGTCGAGATCTCGTATCGATAACGCTGAACTGTGCAGTGCTTACTGTGTATATGTAAATAACTAGCAGATTGATCGGGCGTTGCTCTGTCTGAAACTCTCTGAAGTATATAGGAGATGGGATTCCCCAAGTCGCAAGGTTTCATTTGGCCTAAAACTCATTACTACCGCTTCGTCCCTCCTCTACCCCCAGGGTAAAAACTTTATCTCCTTCTTCTAAGTGAGGTTTGGAACTCTCTAAAGTATATAGAAGATGGCATTCCCCGCTTGGGAAGCTTTCATTTGTCATAATACTCATCACAATGGTTTCTCCCCCTCCTCTAGGGGTGGCGGTGGCTCAATCTGCAGCACGGCAGGCTCGTAATCTGCAGTTGCCAAGTTTGAGTCCTGTCTCGGCCAGCGTTGAGGTTTATCTCCACAAATTCCCCGCCCATGTCCACGGTTAGTAGGGGACAACCGATGTGCTTTTAAAGACACCGATGGGCTTTTTAAGAGCTAATGTTAAGTCTATGGGGATTTTGAGAAATTCAAACGCGCTCACCCCTGTTTTTGGTTGACCTCAGCGGGTTACCACATAGTCAATATTCTTCCCCTGGGTGAAGGAAACGTTCATGCAAAGTTTGGTGCCTCTAACTGTTCTGGGAGCCGAGTGCATAAGCGGACACAATTTATTAAATTATTATTTTTTAATAAATATATTTTTAACAAAATATTATTTCTCCATGTTATGTCAGTTGAACCTAACTTCATCTGAACAGTTGTCAAATAGATCTCTTCTTCCTTCAAATTTCTCTTTCCAAAGGACCAGAGGACCGATTCTTCTATCCAACTCATTCTTTGGGTTCCTTCTACCAGGCCATTTAGTCCATTGAATGAATGGAAGAGCAGCTCAGAAATAATCAAAAGTAGATCCAATTCTGCTATCAAAATCATCCTTTGGTGTACTTGAAATCTGGCTATTTAGCCCATTGTGTGCAGAAAAGTGCTGCTCAGAGATTATAAAGGATATATGCGTTTATAAACGCATATATCCGGTGACACATGTGATTATGTGCTGTTCGGTGAAGGTTCGTATCATTAATAGGAGAATTCTTGTTTGCGGACTGTAGCTCAATGGTCACAACAGCTAAAAAGTTATCATCAGCTCATAGGATCATATCCCACCGGGTTAAAGGAAATTTTCCCCCAACTTTGAATTTGCTGTCCAAAGAGGGTTTCAATTCAGTAAAATTTATAATTATCTAGTGTAGTCCTTAACGTCTCTTGAACTTTTTTAAAGTTTGCACACCTAGTTAATCTTTAGAAACACACTTTTTTGCAGAATTAACGGGGGACTTTAAAAACGTTCTTGTCACGTGTCTGAAGATTAGCACTCGTTCCTTCGAAGTTAACGAGCTACGACTTCTTTCAAAAGTTGTCCAAACTTGTCATTACATGTTAAAAACAAAGGTCATATCATCATTTCTCTCTTTCCGGCGGCGCGTAAATTTCGGTCGGCAAAATTTGTGCGTTGCTGCTACACACCTTACTAAAGACGGGAAAGATTTTACATTTTCACAAAAATGTAGCTTGGGGATTGCGAGAAAAAATATCATGCCTATTTATCCCACGTATATAGGGTTCATGCCAGTTCATATGGCACTGTTACGGGATGGATGTGCAAATTCGGAGAAGGACGGTAGAGCTTCGAAGACCTCCCTCATGCAGGAAGACAGAAGGAGACCGTGAACGAGAGAACCATCGCCGTTGTTCGTGAACCCATTAAGGAAAACCCACACATCACCGTTCAGATAATAAGTTTAGTTATCAGTATATCGATTGGCAGTATGCAAAACAATTATTCATTAACATTTAAAGATCCGGAGGATCTGTGTCAAATGGGTACCCCACAAACTAACAGAACAACGAAAAAGGGCTAGAATTCACTCGTGCAAGGAGATTCTGGCAATGTTCGAACCCAGTGACCCCAAACGGTTAGCAGAAATTGTCTAAGATGATGAGACGTGGTTTTATTACTATACTACTACCAGAAAGATCGACAAATATGTTTCGGTTCAGTAATATGAACTGCGTCCCCCAAATCTTTCGACAAGACTTTCACTCAAGGAACATGATGTTCAGAATTTTTCCAATTCCCAAGGAGTGGCAACTAAAGACACATTACCTGAGTAAAGGACCATAAATGGCCAATGCTACAGCAGCATTGTTTTGCTAAAAATGATTAACGAGACGAAGGAAGGAGAAGCGTCAAGCAACAGGCATGTCAAGGATTTTCCTTCTTCATGACAATGACAGTGCTTCATAAAATCCGGCACGTTACGACCTATCTGGAGGAGGAAAAAATCAAACAGCTGTCCAATCCTGCACATTCACCCGACTTTACACCATACGAATTTTGGCCGTTTCCAAAAATTAAAACAGGTTGAGTTGTTTTACCTCTGAGCAGCATTTTTTTGCACAACATGGGCTAAATGGCCAGGTCACATGGACCCCGAAGGCTCAGAGAAGATTATGGGAGGGGACCCACTGGAACGGCTGTTGGGAGACAGATGGTAGCCTCCCGTCAAGGCCATCCAGCGTGTTCTTTAACGTGCACAGGGTATAGCTCTCCCGCACACGGGGCCACGGCTTAACGTCCCATCCGACGGACGGCGGCCTTTCCAAGCCCATCGGTGTCCCCTACTGACCGTGGGCAGGGCGGGGAATTTTGCGGAGATAAATCTCAACGCTGACCCAGCTGGGACTCGAACCTGGGAACTACAGATTACGAGCCTGGCGCGCTACCGACTGAGCCACCTCCGCCCCAATTCCAGCATGCCACAAGCATTCGAGAATGGCGTAGACGTCTGCAACTTTGCATGGGTGTTGGAGGGAGTACTTTGGAGGACAGTAAAAGTTTGTTGAAATAAGTACAATGGTTTTTGTTCTGTAGATGCATGTCAAGAACCTTTTAAACGCCCCCTGTATTATATAATATTTATGCAAAATTATTGTTGTGGAACGAAACCCATATCTTAAGCATATCTTCTTTACTATATCTTATGCATTTCTTCGCTAACAGCGGTGCCTACGTCATGGGAATGCCTGCCGAATTCCGCGATTCTCCTGTTAGCAAGCGCGCACATGAGGGCAGTACCGTTCCGCCGTAAGCCAACCTACGCTAATGGTAAGCATATAGCGATCTGGTCGAATATAGCGATCTGGTCGAATATAGCAATCTGGTCAATATAGCGATCTGGTCGAATATAGCGATCTGGTCGAATATAGCAATCTGGTCAATATAGCGATCTGGTCGATATGGTAAATCCGAGGACAAGTCAAGAGAAAGAAAGAATCAGATAGATGGCTAATCAAGTACAATAAGCTAGAATCTTTCTCAGAGGTACAAACGGGAATAATGAATCCTTAAATACTAGACGAATGCTGTTAAAATCGAGATTTGAATAGTTATAAATTTGAATTTATAGTAAGATTCCCATTCGCATAACGCAGAAATTCTCTAATATTTTGTTAGGGCAGTATAACTCAGTTCCATATATTGTAAAGGTTTCTGCGATTCCAAATTATTATTTATTCAAACGTGATCTCACAAATTTTTTCCAATTTCTCATGTCATCGTTACGTTGTCGACATATTGATGCAGCCACGTGTCTTGCAGATCCAGTTTGGAATAGATTCGATAGAAACTGAGTTTTGCTTCTGCAAAACATCACACAATACTGCATCATCGTTCAGACTTCTAGTTAAAGACAGCAGAAAGTAGACAGAACAGTAAATAAATCACATATGGACAAATCCGTATCAGAATCCAATTTTGAAGCAAGCGGTAAACAGCGTAATAACCTATACTGCTAACGAAACAAGTAACAAGCAAAACAGCGGATCGCCAGCGCCAAATAGTACAGCCAAGCGGACGAAAATGTAACTAGCGCTGCACGTCTTGAAATCGGCAGGCATTCTCATTACGTAAGCACCGCTAACGGTATCACTTAGTATTGTAACGTCAGCAGTAGTTTTTAATAATATTGTTATAAATTAAAATGATGGAAATTGAACGTGAGTTCTAAAATAATAACTGGTAACAATAAATCTAAAATGAAGTAAATTATTACAAAAGTATGGACGAAAACATTTATATAAGTAACTTTTAATCAACTCAAATGTCTATCAGCATAAAATAAATCATCAGAAGAACATATCACCTTTCCTAATCATACAAAAAGTTGTTTCCTCTATAATTCTCAACAATCGTTAAATGACACAATTAAATTTATGAATAAACATGTAATCAATAAAGAATAGCCTTACCAATTCATAACTAGCTAAATACAACTATGTAACAAAGGATTAACTCTTCCAACAGAAAAGTTGAGACAGATCTAATAGTTTGACTTGTATAAAATCTTTCAGTGTCTTAAACTTCTTTATTTTTCTTACCGGTCCGCTAACTGAATCCCTAATTAACTTATTTATCTTACCCCGAATACACACCAATGAAAATCACTTCGCTTTTACTATACTGTATCGACTTAAACAAAATGCATGTTTCTTCTCACTCAACTTATTCTTAATTCCAACAGCTAACTCTTCGTTTTAAAGTCAAGTCCGTTCGGTGTCATTTTTGACCAAATTCTCACATTTAAGCATACACGAGCGTTCAAAACGAAACATCACATCATAAGTTCATTGTAGAACGTTCATCTCTCGTTATATATATATATAATTATCGTTATTTAACTGTATATATTTGGGTTGAGTTGTTTTACCTCTGAGCGGCACTTTTTTGCACCACCACCACCATCATCCTCAAGCAGCCATGGGCTACGGAGGTCCAACCAGACCGCGCAGTTTAATTCTCCAAGCATATCTGTCCTGAGCTACATCTGCTGCATCTGGCCACTGTACACCAATTCTAACAAGGTCCTGTTTGACATTGTTTGCCCAACACATCCTAGGTCTCCCCCTCCTTCTGAGGCCTCTAGGCACACTGTTCATAACCCTATTCGCCAATCTATAATTATCCATATGGGCAACATGGCCAAACCAGCGGAGTCTCTCTCTGCACAATATGCTGCTTAAAGGAGGTTGCAGACTCCTTTGCCTAATCTCATCATTAGTTACAAAGTTGAACCACCTAAAGCCCAAGATACTGCGTAAGCATCTGGAATCAAAAGCATCAAATTTCCTGTTATCCTGTTTACAAAGTGTCCAAGTTTCACTACCATAACTAACCCTAGAAAGAACCAAACTATTATACAGTCTAATTTTAGTCTTTAGGTGTATACGCCTATTTCTCCACAATCTCCATAGATTCTTAAAAGTCCCGGCAGCAATACCTATTCGTCTGTTAATCTCATGCCGCACATCACCAGTATCAGTTACGCAGCTCCCAAGGTAATTAAACTGTGACACCTGCTCAAGACTGCAACCATTCAGATTAACTGAATCACAACCTGCCTGACCAATTTTCATCACTTTAGTTTTCTCTCTGTTTATAACCAAACCTACTGTACTACCAGTCTCATCAACAGTTCGAATGAAAGAGTTCATCTCATCAACATCATTTGCCAAAAGGGCTAAATCATCAGCATAATCTAAATCAGAAATTTTCGTATCTCCAGCCCATTTAAGGCCAAAAGCTTTCCCTTGAAGTGAATTTCGCATAACATAATCAACAACCAAACTAAAGAGAAAAGGAGACAAAATGCACCCTTGTCGAACACCAGAAGTAATGCTAAACCAATTGCTACAAGACTTACCAACTCTCACACATGACTCAGTGTTATTATAGAGAGCTTTCATTATGTTAACTAACTTGTCTGGTATACCATATGATTTCACAATCAACCACAAATTATGACGATCAACAGAGTCGAAAGCCTTTTTGAAATCAACAAAGCTTGGAACCAAAGGTTTCTGAAACTCTAAACATTTCACGAGAATCTGCCTAAGTGAAAATATCTGATCTACACATCCCCTACCACTTCTGAATTCACATTGCTCATCACGCAATTGCCTGTCAACCAGATTCTTAATTCTATTAAGCACAATCATGGAAAGAACTTTACCTGGAACGGAGAGTAGGCTGATACCCCTATAGTTATCACAAGAACTGCGATCACCTTTTTTGAAAATAGGGATAATAATAGCTCTGGTAAAATCTTTAGGAACCATGCCTTTATCATAAAAGTTATTCAAAATTTCAGTCATCCAAATGGTAACTGAAACATTCCCAGCTCTAGGCATTTCCGTAGTAATTTCATCCACACCTGGGGATTTATGAAGTTTAAGTTTAGAAATAGCCAAACTAACTTCAGATTGTGTTATAGGGCCAACATTAAAGCCACCAATGCATCTATCATCATTACAAACAATGGGAGTAGAACTAACCACATTGTTTAAAACATCACTGAAATGCTCAGCCCACCTAGCCATGACAGACAGAATCCTCACCCTCTATAACCTTGCCTTGTTTATCCTTCAATCCCTGTATACCTGTTCGTTTTCTACCTATCTTGTATCTTTCTACCTATCTTCTATCTTGTATCTTTCTACCTATCTTCTATCTTGTACAGCTCTCTGCTGTTGTGCTGTCTAACTGCTTCCTCAGCTTCGTCAGCAAGGCCATCAAGCCAAAGATTCTTATCAGTAGCTAACTGATCCTTTACACGTTTATTAAGTTCTTTGTAATGCTTTCTATTAGGACTAGTAGGGTACTGATTAAGGACATTCCTGCAGTTCCTTCTTTCTGAAATAAGCTCAAGTGCCTTATCACTTAAATAATTCTGCCTCCTCTGCTCTTTTTTCCCTAAAAGAGTACTGTTAGTTTCCAAAAAAGCCTGTTTAAAATGGCCCCATTCTTCCTCAACTTCAGTATTAAGCAAACCATGACTGTCATAATGACTAAGTAACCTATCATGGTAAGCTTTAGCTATAACTGGGTCTTTCAGAGCTTCAGTATTAAAGGTAAATTTTTTAACCCTAGCACAAAACTTTTTATGTTTAAGTTGCAAGACACTTTTAACAAGGTAATGGTCAGATCCAATTTCAGCTCCCCTATATGCCCTGGTATTTCTAACAGAACTAGCACATTTGCTGTTAATTAATATATAATCAATCATATTCTTATGCAGCCCATCAGGTGAAACCCATGTGTATTTATGTATGTCGCGGTGTTTCTAATATGTGTTAGTTATTCTGAAACCATTTAGTTTACTTACCTGTAGGAGACGTTGCCCATTGCCATTGCAGCTACCAATACCAAAAGGGCCAATTACTCCTCCCCAAAGGTCAGAGTCGGTACCAACTTTGGCATTGAAGTCACCAAGAACAAGGGTACTATCTCCTTTCTTGACAGAATTCAAAATATCCTGAAGTTGTCTGTAAAACCTATCCTTCTCATCCTCATCAGAATCCTCAGTGGGGGCATAACAGCAGATAACATTCAAGTCTTTAATGCTTGTCTGAAATTTTGCTGTAAGAAACCTTTCAATAATGCACTCATATCCTAGAAGAGCATCACTAGCATGTCTGCTGAGCAGCAGACCCACGCCTTGGTGATGCTTTCCATCCTCCCTCCCTGTAAAGAGAAATATAAAGTTATTTTTAAGTATCTCACCTTTACCTGTCCATCTGGTCTCTTGCAAGCCTAGAATATCTAGGTTATAGCGCTGGAATTCCTGCATGAGGACATCAAGAGAATAATCTCTATGTAATGTCCTCACGTTCCACGTTCCTGCAGAGAGAACATGGGCTAAATGGCCAGGTCACATGGACCCCGAACGCTCAGAGAAGGTTGGGGGAGGGGACCCACTGGAACAGCTGTTGGGAGACAGATGGTAGCCTCCCGTCAAGGCCATCCAGCGTGTTCTTTAACGTTCACAAGATGTAGCTCTCCCGCACACGGGGCCACGGCTTAACGTCCCATCCGACGGACGGCGGCCTTTCCAAGCCCATCGGTGTCCCCTACTGACCGTGGGCAGGGCGGGGGAATTTTGCGGAGATAAATCTCAACGCTGACCCAGCTGGGACTCGAACCTGGGAACTACAGATTACGAGCCTGGCGCGCTACCGACTGAGCCATCCCCGCCCCCTGGAGATATAGCGAACAAATTGTTTCATTCTCCCCCCCCTCCTCTTTTAATGGGGGGGAAGAAATCATGGGGTAAATTTTTTATAGCCAATGACATTCCTAACGTCAGAAGCTTTCATTTGACATATAGCCTTTTTCTATCGGCAGTCGCGTTCTGGAGATATAACGAAGAATGGTTTTCATATTTCCCTTTTTTCAGTGGATGAAAGCTCGAGGGATCAATTTTTTATAGCATGTGACACTCCTTGCGTCACAAGCTTTCATTTGGCGCCATATATCATTAAGTTTCTCCATCGCGTTGAAAAATATGGAGGACATCTGTTTTGACAAATCCACAAACTGACAAACAAATGTCAAGCGAAGAGAAAGAGTAAGATAGGTAAAAAATACCTACCTTGCCAAATGCGCACTGAGGATGTAGGTGATACAATTAGTCATTCATTTCGTATTAGTGACTAATTGCTTTGGGTTGGGTTGTTTTACCTCTGAGCAGAATTTTTTTGCACACCATGGGCTAAATGGCCAGGTTACATGGACCCCGAAGGCTCAGAGAAGGTTGGGGGAGGGGACCCACTGGAACAGCTGTTGGGAGACAGATGGTAGCCTCCCGTAAAGGCCATCCAGCGTGTTCTTTAACGTGCACAGGGTATGGCTCTCCCGTACACGGGGCCACGGCTTAACGTCCCATCCGACGGACGGCGGCCTTTCCAAGCCCATCGGTGTCCCTACTGACCGTGGGCAGGGCGGGGAATTTTGCGGATATAAATCTCAACGCTGGCCCAGCTGGGACTCGAACCTGGGAACTACAGATCACGAGCCTGGCGCGCTACCGACTGAGCCACCCCCGCCCCTTAACGGTATATAAATATCGTTATTTTATTTCCTTGTCTTCAGAGAGAGTCCGAATTTTAAACCGTATTTTAATAAGCAATTAGCGTTTTTTTTTTTTACTTGAATAACAATTCCACACGTTGGACATATTCATCCATAAGAAGAAAAGACAACAACAATGTTTTATAAACAAGAATACATTTAAAAAACTCTATTTTCCAGTTAATACAGCGTGACTGTCAAAACACAAGAAATTATCTATCCTCATTGATTTTTTACTTCTTTTTATCGTTTCGAAAAGATGTTATTAAATATTTCAAAGCAATTTCCTTCCATCTTCTTCAAGAGTAAATAACGGATAATTTCACGGAGTTAAAATATCGTAAATATGATAAATATTCTTCCGAAGTCTCAGAAAAAAAAACACATTTTTTTGCACAAAATAATTATGTATTGTGTATTTTGTCATCATCCAGAAAATCTCAAACACGTCAATTCCTTTCATAACTTCCCCTATCATTATAAAACTGAAATGGATAGAAAATAATAAATAAGAAAGCTTAAAAAATCAATTGACAAAGGCGGATAAAAAAAAGACCTCACTTCGTTACTCGATCTAGCTACTTCCGTCGGCTAAGTTGAACTCATGAGTGGAAATACTGACAAACACATAAGGACATCTATCAGTGCGATACACAGTTACTGGCATTATTGCTTCTCTGGCGTTCCAAACTCAGCAAAAAGGAAAAAAAGGCCCAGATATTTGAGATAACTGCTCTGCAAGACAATATAATAAGAAGTCATTTTTTTTAGGGTCTTCCAGTTCTTTTTTTTTTCGTGTGTGTGGGTTCAGCTTTTCATTCTGCATATTGCATAACTGTATTTTGTGTCCTCCAGGCATTTAAATAAGTTCGGTAAGTTTATTTTTTTTTTCTAATATTTAGATAAATGGAACTAGAAGTGATATCATTAGAATGTAAGAATCGGGTTGGATTTTTAATCTATTATCGCTGTTTTTATTCATACTTTGCGGATTTTCAAACATTTTAGCTATTAAGCATATTGTAATCAAATGTCCTCATTTAAACCTACATCGATTTTTTAAGCTGTCGTAATTTATATCCGGTTTTTATTCTCCGACATATTTTAACCTTTTTACCAACTCGTTTTATATTTTCACTTTTTAATGTCTATTTTAATAGAATTTGATTTTACAGCTTCGTTGTTTATATTCTACATCTGGCCTCTTTTACAATATGGTCTAATTTTATATTTTAAATTTAAATTATAACTATTGCCCTACATTTGTTTTATGTTTCCTTCTCGCCCAATGTAGAATTGATTTCGCCTAAAATTCGTCTATTATTTGCTTTTAATTTAGGGTGTGTGTTATTTCTTTCTTTTCATCTTGCTTGCATTACAGCATGATTTAGTGTTGTGCCATAAAACTTAAAGGATCAACCAATTTAAGCACACAATGAGCTAAGTCGCAGGTCACAAGAAAAAGAAACAGACTTGCTGAAATATATAAGAATTCCAGTGATGAAACGGACAAGGAAAGGCACAGAATTTGCAGAAATTATGTCACTGGTTTAATAAGAGAAGCTAAACAAAAATACTATGAAACTAAATTTAATATATATGGTGATACTTCGCTGAAACAGAAATGGAGGCTGATAAATAACCTATTGTCTCGGAATAAAAACAAAAATCTTAGAATTGGGGACATTGAGATGGCTGAAAATGTACTAACAGACGATGCGCAAAAAGCTACAGCTTTCAACCAGTATTTTAAAAGTATAGCAGAAGATCTAGCAGCTGATTTCAATACAAAAAATCAAGTGCAATATAAATATTATGGATACAGTTTTCCAGATAGTTTATATATTGAACCTTTTTCTGAAGATGATATATGTCATGTTATAAGTATAATGAAACCTAATACTTCTTGTGGGCCTGATGATATCTCAATAAATGTAATTAAAAATGTTAAAAATGAAATTAAGATCCCCCTCACATATATTTTCAACTTGTCACTTCAGAAGGAAATTTTTCCAAATGAAATGAAACTAGCAAAAATAATACCTATTCACAAGAGTAAAAACCTGAAAGATATAAAGAATTACAGACCAATTTCTTTACTCTCAGTTTTCGCCAAGATTTTCGAGAAATTAATACATAAATGTATATATAAATTTATATCAAACAGAAAGCTAATTATACCAGAACAATATGGTTTTCAACATGGCAAATCTACACAAGGTGCTATTATAGATACCTATGATTATATTGTTAATAATCTTGAACATCAGCGAGTTGGCTTGGCTGTATATTTAGATTTGTCTAAAGCATTCGATTGTGTAGATCATGAAATTCTCTTGGAAAAGATTAGACACTATGGGCTTCGAGGGAAAATAAATAATTGGCTTAAAAGCTACCTATTTCAAAGACCAGCGTTTGTACAAGTCAATAGGACTACATCTGAACAAATCAAATTCAATAGGGGAGTGCCACAGGGTTCTGTGCTGGGACCTTTATTATTCCTTTTGTATATAAATGATATTCAATCACAAAAGGGAGCAGCTAAACTAGTTATGTATGCAGATGATATAAATGTCATTTCTTTCCATACTGATGTAAGAACTTTAGTAGAAGAAACAAATACTCTAATTGGAAATATGCATAAATGGATCACATATAATAAACTAGCTATAAATATTTCTAAAACAAAGTGTATGGTCTTTAAGAACAAGAATAAAAAACTGAATTATAACGAAATAAATATTTTGATGAATGATCAAAAGATTGAAATATGTGAATATATAAAATTTCTTGGACTCTGGGTAGATGCTAATTTAACTTGGAATTATCATATTAACCAGCTAAGAGCTACTATTTCAAAAAATATTGGATCGATTGGGAGGATTAAAAAATATGTAAATCAACAAACTTTGATAAATTTATATTATGCATTAGTGTACCCACATTTAATATATGGAATTAGTGTTTGGGGAGATACTAGTTCAGCCAATTTGAATAGTTTATTTTGTCTGCAAAAGAGAATTATGAGATATATTCTAAGATTAAATTTCAGAAATCCGGTACAACACTTGATGGCAGAAAATGGAATACTAAATATATATAATATTTACAAGTATGTTATGGGGAATTTTGTATACAGAGTGAAGAATAAAATGACAGAGTACTCGGAACTTTACTGCTGCTTAGAAAGAACGAAGACTTTCAGTTATGATACTCGCCTTAAGAACAAGATCATGTTGCCCCTATATAAGAAATCTATAGGCCAGAGATCAATACGGTACATTGGCATTAAGATTTGGAATGACGAGATACCAGAGGATACTGCTGCAATGGAACAATATAGAACTTTTAAATTTAAATATAAACTACACTTATTATCAAGTCAATGATAGAGTCAGACCACAAAAATTCATGTGCTCAAATAAATGTATAAATGTATAAATTAAGGTCACCTGCAATGTTTTAAATTTAAGTGTATTTCAGGAAACATTTATTCAAAAGCTACGGCTTATTATGTTCTCCTTTTTCACCTGTCTGTGAACTTGTCTGTGTTTTATCTACCAATATATGTATGTTTAGGTGAAATAAACTTCAAACTTCAACTTCAACTAAATGGTATGCAAAGATCCTAAGGATTGAGTTCGATAAGAAATCGGATCCAGTGATTCCTTTTCTCTGAGCTACCCCTTTCACTCATACCTACGTTATCTCTGAGTTACCCCTTTCATTCATACATACTTTATATCTGAGCTACCCCTTTCATTCATACATATCATACCTCTGAGCTACCCTTTCTTTCATAGATGCCCAAGTAACAAGATTTGCAAGGGCTGAATTCGATAAGAGATCGGGATCCACTGATTGTTTATCTTTGAGCTACACTTTTATTCATGCAGTAGTGGTGTAAATGGCCAGGTAACAAGGACCCCAAGAGTTAAATTCGATAAGATATTGGGATCCACTTTACTTGATAGAGTATTGTTAATGGTCAAGTAAGAATGACCCTCAACGGGTGATTTCCGTAGAAGAATAGGATCCACTGTTGTTTATTTTTTATCTCTTAGCTACTATTTTATTCAATGAATGATTTAAGTAGCCAGGTCACAAGGACAACAAGGAATAATTCGATAGCCGGATCCAATCCACTTGTTTATCTTTGAGCTACTCTTTTATTTATACAATGACGGTACCAGGTGTAAATGGCCAGGTTACAAGGACACCAAGGACTAAATTCGGTAGGAGATTGAAATCCATCGATTGTTTATGTCTGAGCTACCCTTTTACTCACATGATGGTGTAAATAGCCAGCTAACAAGAATCAGGGTTGAGTTCAATAGGAGAATTGCATCCACTGGTTACTTATCTCGGCCTAAACTTTTATTCATAGAGTGGGGTAAATTGTCCAGATAACAAGGACCCAATAGGATGAGTTCGATAGCAGATTGGTATCCCCTGATTGTTTATCACTGAGCTTCCCTTTTATTCATACAGCGATGTAAATGGTCAGGTCACAAGGACCCCAAGGGATGAGGTCAGTAGGAAATTGTGATCTACTGATTGTTTGCCCCTTTCATTCATACAATGATGTAAATAGCCAAGCCACAAGCTCATCAAGGGCTGAGCTACCCTGAGTTCGATGGAGAACTGGATCCACTGGATTTTTATAACTTAGCTACACTTTTATTCATGCAATGATCTAAGTGACCGGTCACAAGGTTGGGTTGGGTTGTTTTACCTCTGAGCGGCACTTTTTTGCACACCATGGGCTAAATGGCCAGGTCCCTAAATGGCAGGGCGGGGGATTTTGCGGAGATAAATCTCAACGCTGACGCAGTTGGGACTCGAACCTGGAACTGCAGATTACGAGACTGGCGTGCTACCAATTGAGCCACCCCCGTCCCTCCAGTATAGAGGGCTTCAACCTTTAGTAGTGAGGGAAATGGGTCTTTGCCCCATGCATAGTTCCTTTAAACATCCAACCAACCATTTTCTTTTTGCACCTACGTGGAACATGAGGACGTTACTTTGAGATTATTCTCTTGATGTCCTCGCGCAGGAATTCCAGAGTTATAACCTAGATATTCCAGGCTTACAATAGACCAGATGGACAAGTAAAGGTGATATACTTAAAAATAACTTTAAATTTCTCTTTTGAGGAAGGGAGGGTGGAAAGCATCTCCAACGTGTAGGTTCCTTCTCAGCAAACCAGTGTTACTATTCTAGGATATGAATGCATTAATGTAAGATTTCTTACAGAAAATTTTATAGCTAAAATTAAGGACTTTAATGTCATCTGTTGTTACGCCTCCACAAAGGATTCTGATGAGAATAAGAAGGATAAGTTTTTTAGATAATTTCAGAATATTTTGAATTTTGTCAAGAAAGGAGATATTACCCTTGTTCTCGGCGACTTCAGTGCCAAAGTTGGTACTGATTCTGACTTTTAAGGTAGGGTGATGGGCCCTTTTCGTATTGGTAGCTGCAATAGCAATGAGCAACGTCTCTTACAGGTAGGTAAACTTAATGGTTAGAGAATAACTAACACCGCGACATACATAAGTACACATGGGTGTCACCAGATGGACTGCATAAAAATATTATTAATTACGTATTAATTATGGCAAATATAACTAGCAAATGGGCTAGTTCTGTTAGGAATATTAGGTCATATAGCGGAGCTGAAATTGGATCTGACCATTACCTTGTTAAAAGTGTCATGCAACTTAAACTTAAGAAGAGTTGTGCTAAAGTTAAAAAATTTATCTTTAATTCTGAAGCTCTGAAGGACACAGTTATAGCTAATGCTTACCATGATAGGTTACTTAGTCATTATGACAGTCATGGTTTGCTTACTACTGAAGTTGAGGAAGAATGGGGAATTCACTGAGATAAAGATGTTGGCCTTAAATGGTCTGGAAATCTGAAAATGTTTGATTTAGATTATGCTGATGATTTAGCCCTTTTGGCAAATGATGTTGATGACATGAACTCTTTCATTCGAGCTATTGATGAGACTGGTAATAGAGCAGGTTTGGTAATAAACTGAGAAAACACTAAAGTGATGAAAATTGGTCAGGCAGATGGTGCTTCAGTTGCTTTGAATGGCTGCACTCTTGAGAAAGTGTCTCAATTTAATTATCTTAAGAGCTATGTAACAGATACTGGTAATGTGCGGCATAGGCTAAAGACTTAAAATTACACTAAATAATAGTTTGGTTTTTCTAGGTTAAGTTATGGTAGTGTAACTTGGACACTTTGTAAACAAGATACAGGAAACTTGATTCTAGATGCTGACGCATTATCTTGGGCATTAGGTGGTTCAACTTTGTATGTAGTAATGAGGTAGGCAAATGAGCCGGCAACCTCTTTTGAGCAGCATATTTTGCAGAGAGAGAATCGGTTGGTTTGGTCATGTTGCCCGCATGGATAATTTTAGATTGGCGAATAGAATTATGAACAGTGTGCCTAAAGGCCTCAGAAAGAGGGTATGCGGTGGGCAGAAAATATCAGTATGCGGTGGGCAGAAAATATCAAACAGGACCTTGTTAGAATTGGTGTGCAGTGGCCAGATGCAATAGATGAGCTGAGGACAGATATGCTTGGAGAACTAAATTGCACGGTCTGGTTGAACCTCTGTAGCCCAAGGCTGGTTGAGAATAATGATGATGATTTTCCTAATCTGTCACTAATTAAAATTTCCACCGTTTTAGGTTTTTTAAATATTGAAAAAAAAATTTTATTCCTTGAAAACAATCATTCCTTGTAATTCATTTTGATGAGAATTTTGCTTTTCAAAATTTAATTAGACTTTCAAGCTCTTTTAATATTTTTATAAAGAACTAACATATGAGGCATGTAGCCAGAATGCTAAACAACAACTTTTTTTGCACATAATGGGCTAAATGGCCAGGTCAAAAGGACCCCAAAAGCTCAGAGATGGTTCGCGGAAGGGGACTCACTGAACAGCTGTTAGGAGGCAGATGGTAGGCTCCCGTCAGGGCCATCCAACTGTTCTTCAGCGTGCACAAGGTATAGCTCTCCTGCACATGGATTAACGTCCCAGCCAGAGTCGGAGGATTTGGAAAGCTCTATTGACCTAGGGCGTACTGACCAGGGTAGTTTTGCCGAGATAAATCTCAACACTAGCTGTGGGACACGAACCTGGGAACAGCAGACTATGAGTCTGGCGCGCTACCGACTGAGCTACCACCACCTCAAGCAAACAAGTAAATACAAAAAAAAACAAGTCACAAAAAAAATCATATATTTATAGTATAATCAGTGACTGTGGGTTTAGTGGTTAATTTTCAGGACTCAACCTCTATTCATATTTAAAATTCAATCAGTCCTTTTACATTTCCACCACATTAATCACCCTGTTTTGCATTTTACCGTGTGACTAAATGGTAGATTACGACTAATACATAACCACTTTTCACTCAAATTTGTAACAAAATTATATTTCTAACTTTGAACCTGTAACTGGACAGAAAACTAACTATCTGTCTCTCAAATTTCGTCAACATTTAACTTTCTCTACGGCGAACCACTGAAAATTCAATAATGTTCCAGGAATCCTTTCCCAATCACTCACTCTAAGCACAACAGCAAGCAAACCTAACCAATAAGGATCCATCTGTTAAAACAGAGAGACTAATAATTAGGAAAAGGGTCTTGGAGCGTTTATCACCAGAAACTCAATATACGTAATGGATGACAGCACTGACTGTGATCCTATGAGAGAGAGAGAGCACACAAAGTGTCAAACCGAAGAACATGAAAAGTGCATGGGGAGAATTCCAAGCTTTCGCGACACCAGAATGTCTGGGAATATTTATGCAAGACAGAGCATTTATTCGCTAACAGAACACACCCAATACAGATCCTATTGCCTGTTAAATCTGTCACTCTATGGATGGCAGCGTTTGTAAATTTCGGCTCCACATTTCTCTGTTCTGTTTTCTGTCTTCAACTGATGAGAGGTCAAACGTCTTCTGCGTAAACACACCCGCAGGGGAAAAACGTTTCATTAAAACAGCTTTCGTGTCGCGAGAGCTGGTGAGAGCGAATGTTCGAGAACTGGCAACTTATTTCTCTCGCTGTCTTGCACGTTCGAATATTTGCATACTGCCGCGTGTGAGATATATATATATGAGCAATTTAAATGCTTCAGTTGAAGTGCAAAAATGTGTCTTTGTTTCAAGAAAAAAAAGCGAATGAGCATGAGAGAGAAATTGCCGGAGCAAAAAACACGAAGACGTGGAAAAGAAGTTGAATTTGTTTGAATCTATTTCTGTTTGTTTTCTTTAATGCATAAGAATTGATGGAAATTCGTGAATCTGGGTCCCTGGATGTTTGAAACATTGCTCGTTAAATGCTCGTAAAGTTTGTGGCTCGTAGACTTATGATTTAGGAGCACATAAGAAAGCACAAAAGTTGTAACGACATGTGACCATAATTTCGTACTAAGATTTAATACTAAGAATTTCTTACTGTTTCGTTGAGTTAGAATTTTGAACTAAGGCTTCAAAACTCAGGATTTCATGACACTGTAAAACCAAGAATGTTGTTCTAAGATATTAAAATCAAAAATTTCGTAGTGAGATTATGAAACCAAAGATTTTCGTACTAAATCTTTAGTACTTATTTTTGTACTATTATTTTAAAACTATGAGTTTTCTGAGATTTTAAAACCAAGGTTATCGTACAATGATTTTAATACTAAGAATTTCGGACTAAGATTACAAAAGCAAAAAATTTCTTACTAAGTGGTCTAATGCTTAGAATTTTGTATTAAGGATCTAAAATTAAAAGTTTCTTGAAAATTTAAACCACAGAATTTTGTGCTGAAGGCTTTAATATAAGAATTTCATGAGACATTAAAAACTAAGAATTTCATAAGACTTTAAAAACTAAAAATTTCACAAGGCTTTAAAAAATAAGAATTTCATAAGATTTTGATACTAAATATTTTGTACTTAGGTTTTAAAACTAAGAATGTCGTACTAAAATTTTAACAATAAGAATTTCTGATTTAGGTTATAAAACCAAAAGCTTGTACTAAGTCTTTAATATTTGAACTTTGTCTTAATATTTTAAAATCAAAGATTTCAAGAGACTTTGAAACCAAAAATTCCATATTAAGATGTTAGGCTAATTATTTCCTATTAAGACTTTAATACTAAGAATTTCGTGCTACGAGTTTAAAACTAACAATTTCGTGCTAAGCTTTCAATGCTTAGAATTTTGTACAAATGCTTTAAAACTAAAATATTCATGAGAATTTAAAACAAGAAATTCGCACTAAGATTTAAATATTAAAACTTTTGTATTAAGCCATTTAATATTAAGAATTTCGCACTAAAATTATAAAACCAATAATTTTGTACTATGGCTTCAATATTTAGAATTTTTTCCAAGGCTTGAAAACTAAGCATGTCATTAGATTTAAAATCCAAGAAATTCGTACTAAGACTTTAATACAAAAAAGTTCTTACTTAGAGTTTAAAGGCAAGAATTCCGTATTAACTGTAAAAAATAACAATATAGATTTTAAATTTTAACACTAAAAATTGACTCTCAGGCTTCAAAAGCAAGAATTTTTAGTGACTTTAAAGCCGATAATTCCGTGCTCAGACTTTAAAACTAAAACATTCTTACTATCATTTCAGAACTAGAATTTCAACTAAAACTTTGAAACAAAGAATTTTGTACTGTGATTTGTTGCTTAGAATTTTATATAAAGACTTTAATGCTAAGGATTTCATATTCATACATCAAAACTAAACAAGTTTTTGCTGATTTTTACAATTTCGTGCAAAGACTGTAAGTTACTTCTAAAAGGTCCTGTTCTTACTTTTCCTCTTTTTCCGAGGTCTTTAGGCACTCTAATCATAATTCTGGTCGCTAATCTGTGGTTATGCATAAGGACAAAATGATCCAACCAACGCAGTCTCACTTTGCACATTATGCTGCTCAAATCAGGTTGCCCACGTCTTTGCTTAATCTCATAATTACCAAAAACATCAACCCATCTAATGCCCAAGACACTGCGGGAGCATCTAGAATCAAAGACATCAAGTTCCTGCTATCTTGCTTACATAGGGTACAAATTTGGCTACCGTATAACTAATCTTAGAAAGAACCAACCTATTATTTAACTTAATTTTAATCTTTAGATTTATGATGTATATTGCAACGAATGCCTCCAAGAGAGTGGGTTCCACGAATGCAGCACATATACTGAATGACTCCAAACTGCTGTGTTATTCTACATGAATGCAAGACATTTACTGCTTACAAGACACAAGCTTATCCTGCATTAAGTGACGCAAATACGTTAATTCTAGATGCACACTGAATGACTATAAGTCAGTTACGAATTCTCCATCAATGCAAAACATTCTAATTTCGTGCTAAGCTTTCAATGCTTAGATTGATTGCCTAATTTGATCCTTCGTGAAACGGAAGGTAAAATAGAAATAATAATATATAGGAATTATTATGATCGCATCTAGGAATACTAAAGTATTTTCTTTTTGACTCGTCCTTTAAAAATGCATAAATTGTTTAAAAAAAACGGCAGTTTCAACATTATTTTATCTTTTTTTATCTCACGTAAGTAGTTACACTAATTTGGACCGTAGAATAGAAAAAAAAGAGCAAAGAAAGGAAGTCTCTTTATCATCAAATCCTCCATGAATGCAAAACATTTAATTTACGCGTTACTTGATCCTTCGTCTAAAGAGAAAATAAATATGGAAATTATTTTTTATAGTAAATCTCAATATTGTATTTAAGGATGTTAAAGAGTGTTTGACCCGCCCTTTAAAATTTCAAAAGTTTAGAAAATGTAAAAAAAATAAAATTTTTAACGCCGTATGTTGTGTTTGCTCTAACTAAGACAGGGTCACCAGTGACCTCGGTCTTAGTTGGGGCATGTCCTTGTATAAGAAGGCCTGTAAGAGCTAGGGTTGGGTTGTATTACCTCTGAGCGGCACATTTTTGCACACCATGGGCTAAGTGGCCAGGTCACATGGACCTCAAAGGCTCAGAGAAAGTTGGGGGAGGGGACCCACTGGAACAGCTGTTGGGAAACAGATGGTAGCCTCCCGTCAAGGCCATCCAGCGTGTTCTTTAACGTGCACAGGGTATGGCTCTCCCGCACACGGAGCCACGGCTTAACGTCCCATCCGACGGACGGCGACCTTTCCAAGCCCATCGGTGTCCCCTACTGACCGTGGGCAGGGCGGGGAATTTTGCGGAGATAAATCTTAACGCTGACCCAGCTGGGACTCGAACCTGGGAACTACAGATTACGAGCCTGGCACGCTACCGACTGAGCCACCCTCGCCCAGTAAAAGCTAGGAATAGCTTCTAATATTCTTCTCTATCTTATGTGTTTCAAATGGAGAAAAAAAATCAAATCCTCCATGAATGCAAAACATTTATTGCAAGCATTACTTGATCCTTATCTGAAAGAGAAAATAATGTACTAATTAATAGGGATGTTAAAAAGTTTTTGACCAGTCCTTCAAAAACAAAAGATTAAAAAAACAAAGAATATTAAAACAATAAAATTTTAAACTTTCCATTATCTCTTTTTATCTCACTTTAGTAGTTAAGCACATTTTTTTAAGAATATAATTTTTTTTCATAAGAATAAAGAATACAAATACATTTAATATTTGACCCACAAAGCTAAATAGCTTATCTGCAGGAAAATGAATAAATTAAATTAAACATAGGTCATTCAACCACAAAAATGGTGTACATCAAATAAATCCACAAAACACAACACATAAAAATCAGCTAATTAGAAATTCCCAAATATTTTTAATTCGATTTTCAGTCTTCTAAAAGAATCTATATTTAGTATTTTTGTGATATCATTAAATATAAGTGGTACTTGATATTCGGATGTATGTTTTCCATAATTATTTCGAAAAGTAGGCATTTTCTAATACTCTTGGTTTTGAAGTCTTATATTTTTATTGTGTTGAATTTTTAGTTTGTAAGTTTCGTCAAAAAATTTTAATTATTAAACTATATTTATATAAAATATTGTAGGATAAAAGGTCTAAAAATTTAATCTATCAGTGGAAAGTTTATAATATTTTTGCAAATGAAACGGAATAATATTTTTAGCTATTATAGACTGCAGGTTTTCTATTTTATTTATGTTAGTTAAGTTAGTTGTTCCATGCACAAATATTCCATAATTTAAAATAGATTCGCATATTGCTTTATAAAATAATACCCAGGTTTCCATATTTAGTATGTATTTCAATTTTTGAATTTTTATCGCTGATATTCTCAGGCTTTCACATATGTGGGATTATGGGCATTCCAGCTAAAATATTCATCAAAAATGATTCCTACGTATTTTATTTGATTTACTTGCTCAACAAGTGGGTAACTACATAATGATTTGAAGCATCTATTTTTATTTAATTTTTATTTTGCAATTTATTTTATGTGTTTTGATAAAGAGGTTTCGATGAATATTAAATCGTGGTGAATGTAAAATCATCACTTTTTTTCCTCATTTAGGTAGATTTTATTATGATTTAACCATCTAATTATATTATTGTAATCTGTTTGAATCTCTAAAACGCTATCATTTAAATATTTGTGACTGTTTTTAAAACAATGTCGTCAGCATATATAAATAGCACTTTTTAATTTTGTATTGAACAAATCATTTATGCATACTAGGAACAATAAAGGACATAAAATTGAACCTTGGGGAATTCCATATCGTTAAATTACTTTTCTGCTGTAACAGGTTTTTATTTTAGTAATTGTGTATCTGTCTGATAAATAATTTTGAAACCAATCTAACATTATACCGCGAATACCGTAATTTTCCAATTTATTTAGTAAAATGTTATGATCTATTGTATCGAAGGCTTTCTTTAATTTCTATTAATTTCTACTGTAGAATCGAAAGGCAGAGCTAACCTCAATTTATCCTTAGCTGAAACAGATATCAAGCAAATAAAAGTTTATTACATTTTACATTTACATATATGTAGATGTTTTTACATTCATAAACAAAAGAATATATATATATTTGTACATTCCTGGACAAAGAATATATAAATATATATTTGTTGTTGTTTTGGGTTGGGTTGTTTTACCTCTGAGCGGCACTTTTTTGCACACCATGGGCTAAATGGCCAGGTCACGTGGACCCCGAAAGTTCAGAGAAGGTTGGGGGAGGGGACCCACTGGAACAGCTGTTGGGAGACAGATGGTAGCCTCCCGTCAAGGCCATCCAGCGTGTTCTTTAACGTGCACAGGGTATGGCTCTCCCACACACGGGGCCACGGCTTAACGTCCCATCCGACGGACGGCGGCCTTTCCAAGCCCATCGGTGTCCCCTACTGACCGTGGGCAGGGCGGGGAATTTTGCGGAGATAAATCTCAACGCTGACCCAGCTGGGACTCGAACCTGGGAACTACAGATTACGAGCCTGGCGCGCTACCGACTGAGCCACCCCCGCCCCAATATATATTTGTACATTTGTGCAGATGAGCAAAGTATATATATATATTTGCTGTGAAGTGTTATAAACCAAGGGTTTAGGTTAAAACAGTGAGTATTAAATTTTTTCTTTAAAAAAGCAGTGGATATATATAGATACGTTCAATTTCTTGAGACTAAAAAATTGGATGATTTCGAATCATTGTAAAATAGCGAGAAAAGGTCTACATTGCTAATATATTAAAGATAATTCTTTAGTAGACACAGAAAGTGATAGTCATTTGACTCATTATATATAAAGGTAATGAATTAACAATCTTTGGTGTAAGAAAGTAAAAGTGTTTATAAAAAAATTTGTTTTGTTTTTTTAAATTGGAATTATATTTATGTTAAGTCACTAAATTTATTATTATAATATAACTCTTTTAAGTCGCCTACTATTAGAAGAGAAAAAATTTTAGCTTTTAAAAATGTGTAAGTGTCTAGGTGGAAAAATGCAATGGATCTAAAAAGGGCTAAACAAAATCTCTCTCTCATGCTACTCCTGGCTAATGAACTAAATAAAATGAATAATCTCACACCTCGAATCAGAAATTCCTCTCGTCAAAAACAATTAATTAAGTAGCAAATAAAGTGAAAACTGAAATTGTGAAGATTATTGAAATTGCTTTCAATTTCTCTTATTGCTGCAGATAACTCTTTGGGTCGACAAAGAAAATTTGTATGATTTAGTAAGAGAAAAGGAGCCACTCAAGTAAATGAGGATTCCCTTTCCTAGTCTGGTTCTTGATAGTAACGAAAGAAAAAGATGAAACTGAGAACAGGAATAATACAGACAAGAGGATTGTAAGAAGTTTGGCACAGAGCCAAACGACCTCGTCGGTGATAATCAACGATCTACCAACGAAACGTGTGTTTACCTTTTAAGAGTTTGTCGATTCCTGACTGTTCCGACTTCCGCAAATATATGAATTGTTCATGACTTACTGATCATCAAATCAACAAATATTCTCTTTAAAATTTATCATCAATAAGTCAATAAATATTTTTTAAAACTGATCATCATCATCAAGTAAACAAAGACTGCTTTTAAAATTGATCATCAACAAAAAAACTGCTTTTTTCAACTTAACAGAAAATCAACATTGAATTGGTTGGTTTTAAATCAACGATCACCTTTAACGCAATTTTCTGCCTTCAGTGAAAAACGGCACACCGTATGGGCTTGGAAATGCTGCCGTCTGTCGTATGGAACGTTAAGCCGCGTCCCCATTTCCATGAGAGCTATACGCCTGTGCACGTTAAAAAACAAGCTGGATAGCCTTTATGGGAGGCTGTCACCTGTCTATAAATAGCTGTCCCGTTGATGCCTTTCTACATTCTCTGAGTTCTTGGGTCCTTGTGACCTGGCTATTTATAGCCCATTGTGTGCACAAAAGCAATGCTCAGATGTAAAAGAACTCAACAACAACAAAACAAAAACTAAATCTAAGCTAATGTGTAAAGATGATATTTGTACATCTCCAATCAAGGAAAACCAAGAAAGTTCTCTTCTGACAACCAGATCCAAGGAGAATCTAAATATACTGAAATTCCGAATTCTATTTGTCAATACTGCTCTCTCATTATGGAATACTTTGCTAAATGATTGAAAATAATATCAAACGAAAAGTACTGTCGCTCAAAAAAGTATCCGAACATTATGGTTGATTACAGAATTCAGGAAAAATATCTGGCAACGATTTTTTCAGAAATTAGTGATTTGGCAACCTTCGTGTCACGTAGGTTGACAGATCATTAATTTCTAAAACAAATTGTTGCCAAATATTTTTTCTGAATTCTGTAATCAACCATAGTGACACGAAGGTTGCCAGATCACTAATTTCTAAAAAAATCGTTGCCAAATATTTTTTTCTGAATTCTGTAATCAATCATAGTGTTCGGATGTTTTTTGGAGCGACTGTATTACATTAGAAATATTAAACGGTACTTTTTTCGCAGGGAGGGCCCAAGGAACACATTTTCTCCCCCTCTCCATTTCAAAAGAGGTCAAAAGTTATCAATATTGCATAATAAAAAAATAAATAAATCATTTCTTAATGATAAAGGGCTTGTCTTAAAATTGGGCTTGCCTAAGCAATACATGTCATTTTAATATGTCATCCAGGGCCGGATAAGGATGGTTGGACAAGGAGCCATGCACTCCCCTCCTCTCTTACAGAATGCGAATAAGGGTAAAAGAGACCAAAATTATTAAACTCATTTATATTCCATGCATTTGTTTTAAGAAATTATTTTAAAAACTTGTAAAACGAAGGGGAAAATATTATACTCCATTGAAAATCAAGTGTCTCCCCCCATTTTTTTTATTTTTTTCTGTTCGATTGTTTTTTTTTTTTTTTTTTGTCTCCTCCCGCCCTTGATTTCTTTTTCTAGATCCAGGCCTTGTTAGATGTGGAACAAGTAATTATATTGCTACTATTTTGGTATCTACTCAATACAAATCACTTTTATATAATGTTTATTTGTATGTAGCTCAATTATGTCCATATGGTATGTTTATATTAATGTTTGCATTATTAATATATTTTTTAAATCGTTGCATTGTAATTCTTTGGGAGCTAAATAACTTACTTTTAGGTTCAGTTCCTAATAACTACATATGAAATTGCAACTTTTTTAGTAGCGCGCCAGGCTCGTAATCTGTTAGTTCCCAGGTTCGAGTCCCAGCTGGGTCAGCGTTGAGATTTATCTCCGCAAAATTCCCCGCCCTGCCCACGGTCAGTAGGGGACACCGAAGGGCTTGGAAAGGCCGCCGTCCGTCGGATGGGACGTTAAGCCGTGGCCCCGTGTGTGGGAGAGCCATACCCTGTGCACGTTAAAGAACACGCTGGATGGCCTTGACGGGAGGCTACCATCTGTCTCCCAACAGCTGTTCCAGTGGGTCTCCTCCCCCAACCTTCTCTGAGCCTTCGGGGCCCATGTGACCTGGCCATTTAGCCCATGGTGTGCAAAAAAGTGCCGTTCAGAGGTAAAACAACCCAACCCAACTTTTTTATGGATTTCAATATATCAAATCAAGTCAATTATATTTATACACTCAATGAAAATTGAAAATAAAACTACCAAATAGATAAACTACGAAACATTTTCTTGTGCACACATGAAAAAAATCCGGAGTTCTTGTAAGTTCCCTAACTACTAAATTTTGCCGTTTTAATTCGCCAGTGAAAGAAATTAATGTAAAAATAAAAATTAAACCTGTGTAATGTAACCTTATAAAAAAATTCAACATATAGGAATTTCAAATACTAACTTTTGTGAATTTGTAGTCTTAAGGAAACTGTTTTTCTTATTATTCTCAAATATCATAAGGAAGATCATACATTTTTTAATTCTTTTGAAAAAATCGATTTTTAGGAAATATCAGGAAGAAATAAAATATATTCATTATAATATCTGCATCTTAATGTAGATACATCTACTGCATACTTTATCAACTGTTCCATGGGCAAGAGGTTAACGTGTTGGCTGCTGATCAGTCCCACCCACAGGTTCGATTCCCGGGAAAGGCATGTGTGGTTGTTTTTTTGTCTTCCTCACAGATCTTCTAGTATGGCGCATAAACTGACAGGAGAGACTGTCAGGCCTCTGTATAAAGCAGCTGCTTAAAGGATTATTTATAATAATTAGTGAGTTTTTATTCTTGTGGATTTTTCTTTCATTTCAAATGGCAAATATATATATCTTAATCAGGAAGCTAATTACACGTGTTAATGTCAGTTATAAATACGGTATAAATAACACCTGACACTGAGCGCTGTTAATCAGTGGTTATTCTTGTTCTTTAGACGGGAAAGGCAGCAGACCTAAGTGAGTTTGACAAAGTCCAAATTGTAATGGCCAGACGACTGGATCAGAGCATTTCCGAGACGGCAAGGCTTGTGGGGTGCTCATTGTCAGCCGTGGTTAGTACCTTCAAAAAGTCGCCCTAGGAGGTAAAAACCATAAGCCAGCAAGTTGTGGGCTGACCATGGCTCGTCGATGCTAGAGGTGAGAGAAGTCTATCCCATATGGTACGAGCCAACAGAAGGGATACTGTGGCGCAACTCGCACGTCATTTGAATGCTGGTGACGGGAGGAATGTGTCACAACACACAGTACATCGAACCATGCTGTAAATGGTGCTGTGTAGCCGCAGGAAGCTCCGAGTGCAATGCTAACCTCGGTTTACCATCGAAAGTGCCTACAATGGGCTAGTGAGCATTAAAACTGGGCCTAGAATGATTGGAAGAAGGTCATCTGGTCCGATGAATCTCGCTTCCCGTTGCACCATGTGGACGGCAGGATACGTGTGCGTCGCTTATCTGGGGAAGTATTGGCATCAGGACACGCAAGTGTTGTACCGTGAGACGAAAACAAGCCAGTGGGGGAAGTGTAATGCATTGGGCAATGTTCTGCTGGGAAACCCTGGGTCCAGTCATTCATGTGCAGGAAACTATGACGTCTACCACCTCCCTAAGCATCATTGCAGACCAGATACATTTTACTTAAACACGTACAATGGTAACGATATTCCCATCTAGTAGTGCCTTTTTGCAGAGGATAATACACCACGCCACACTGCTTGGATTGTTCGAGAATGGTTCGCGGAACATGAGGAAGACTTCCAGGTATTGCTCTGGCCTCCAAATTCCTCAGGCATCAGTCTAATTGAGCATCTGTCGTTTGTGTTGAAACAGCATATCTGATCTGCGACAGCTCAACCACGTAACTTAGAAGAGTTAAAGGATCTGCTGGTAACGTGTTGGTACCAGATACTACAAGACACCTTTAGAAATCTGGTAGCGTCCATGTCTCGCCGGGTAATAGCTGTTTTGGCGGCACGTGGAGGACCGACATCATATTAAGCAGGTGGCCATAATGTTTTAGCTCTTCGGTTATAATCATCGTCGTAATTGCGATAAAGGCCTAGTAAATAACAGTGATAATAAAAATAGCATTTTGAGTGTAAAACCAAAGCAAGCCTTGCAGTGACCTTTTTTGCAGTTGTTTTGATTTTTGCAGAGAAGTGCTTAGGAGACATGTCGTTTTGAAGTGCTTCTGCTCAAGAACATTATTATTTTTCACATCGTGTATGTATCATGTAGTTTACATTTTGAGACTCTTGTCATTAAAATCAATCTTCGAAGGTTTTATTTCCTTTCAAAGGAGAAGTTCGGTTTCAGTTTTACCAATTTTTTGTGACCCGCATTGGATGTGGGATTCAAGACAGCGTAATTTTAATGTCCATAAAAATAATGTAATATGTTATGTAAATAGAAACTGATAACATCATTAAAAAGGGAGCAGCCATCTTAATGGTATCAAAACAAACAATGTCGTATAATAAGTTTGCATTTATTTAAGCAAGTTTCCATTTATTTTAGGGTGATAATGATATCAGCGATAGGCAACGGTACACTGTTTTTTTTTTAAACATTAATATCCATTTTTCACTTTCAGTTTTATACTTCTGGTCATATGAACTAAACTTGAGCTTAACATTTCTGTTCTTTTCTTTTATAATAATAATAATTTTATTCATTCCTTAGTATGGTTGTATATGTACATAGATTAATAGTAACTTTATTTATTCTTTAGTATGTTTATTTACATAGATTACTACGCTAAGCCTTATGGCTTGTCAGCAGAATTCCTTTCAATCACATGACAGGCTAAATAAAGGATAAAACATGTATAATGGAAAATAAACACATAATTAAAAACAGAAAATAAAACAACAACGAAAAAAAAGCATGAATTAAAACCCAAACATTAAAAATTAAACACATTTTTAAAGGAAACCTATAAAATTACGGATTATAACACGCATTGCACAGAAATATGACCTATTGTACAAGTCATTATTTCACACTACTATTGCAGTTGCTTAAAACAATAGCAGATACAGGATATGACTTTTTAAGCATCATTTTTCAAATATTTACATCTGATAACGATTTCGAAACTTTAGTTTCAATTTCTGAATGCGTGCTCAGGCTTATCATATCTCTCGATAGAGAATTTAAAACTTTGGGTATTTGATAAGATTTCCGGGATATACCATAATTATTGTGAAAAACTGGTTCGGCAAAATAATTTTCACACTTTCGCCTTGTATTGATCGCATGCTAAATTTTCCCCTTGTTCTCACTTTTAGAGTAATTTCTAATGATAGTTACATAAATAAATATATGGCAAGTCAAGTGGTAAAATGTTCAGATAATGAAAACTATTGCCAAGTTGATCTTCACTAATTACATGTTTAGTGAATTTAACAATATTATTTAGAGTACTTTTTTTGCATTCGTTTAATTTTATTTAAAACAGATATGTGCATCCATATATACTGACCTAATGATTGATTCACAGAGAGCTTTATATATCATTGTTATGACATCCAATGTAAGTAGAGTATTCAACTTCAACACTGCAAGACCTTAGTTTATCACAAATACATTTTATGTGCGATTTACATTTAAAATTTTAGTCAATATATATCCCAAATATTGAATTTCATTAACCTCTTCCACAATTGGCAACCACATGCATTTTTGGTAAATGTTTAATTTATATTGACAGTTGTATTATGTATTTTAATGCAGAAGTTATTTCACTTGAGCCTATTCTGCGTGATCATATATTTCGTTTTTCTTCATTTAAGAAAAGTTTGTTTTTCTGAAACCAAGAATTTTCTACATTATAGTCGTTTTGTGCACATCTAACTACCTCTTCTACCTGCATACCTGCTTTCAGCAGAACGGTATAGTCAGCAAACATGAACAAAGTACTCTGAAATTTTATTTCTGCTAAATCATTTATACAAATTGCAAAAAAATGGTTCCAAAACTGAACCCTGTGGTACACTTGATTTTAAAATTTCATCTCTACCCTGATAATTTTCAATCTTAGTGATGATAGCCTATTAGAAAAGTAACTTTTGAACCATTTATTCAGTGAACCTCGAATTCCAATCAATGATAATTTTTTTAACAATATATCATGGCTAACTGTGTCAAATTCAATCCATAAATATAGCAACTGAATGCTGTATTAATGTATTGTGATAAATTCTCTAATAAATCAATCAATCCTCTGTCCTTCCTAAACCCGTACTGTCTACCTATTATTATTTTGCATTTATCTAAAATAGTATTAACATATTTATACTTTTTTTCTAAAACTTTTTCAATAACTGATAAGATCACGATCGGTCTATAATTATTATGTATATTTCTTGATTCCTTTTTAAATATATGAGGCGCAATTGCAGTTTTGAGTGTGTTAGGAAAAATGCTAGTGTTGAAATTCATATTAATCAAGCGTTGCAGGATCTCAGAAAAAACATTTGCATTGCTTTTCATATATGAAGTTTTCATCATATCATAACCCACTGTATTACTAGTTTTTAAATTGCTAATGATAAGTAATACCTCATCCTATTTGTTTCAGGTATAAAAACAGAATGTGAATTAGAAGGTGTAATAATCTCGTTGACAGCTATATCTATATTTTTTGAATATTTCCGGATTAAAATTTCGGTAACACTTGAAAGGTAATTGTTAAAATCATCCTCTATCAACTCCATCGCTCTATTTTTACCATATTGGCGTTTTATTTGCATATCAACAGATAATTATTTTGTCATTAACCGTATCTTTTATCAGCTCCCAAATTTCCTTATTGTTATCTTTATTTAAATTGATTTTATTTCTATAATAAAATCATTTTTGTCTCCTTTTTCGACTATTTATGGTGTTCCTTACTTTTTTATATTCATCATATACTATTGTAGTTTTCATATTATTCTTATATACCCACAATAGATTTTTTTCTTCAATGGTTTTAATTATCCCCCCCCAGTTATCAATTATTTTGGTTTCCTTTTGAAATTTTTAACACTAAATGCCTTGAAATAACACTGATTCCTAATTTCGTTAATTTTATCTAATATCAATTTCAACAAGTCTTCCGGATTAACAACCTTAGTTACCATAACATCTCAATCTATTAGCCTAGTTTTTTGGGAACGTTTTTTATCATCGACATATGTACCTAAATAAGCGTTATTACTATGAGTAGTGATCTTATTTATATAATTTATGGAGCCGTTTTCTTTCAAAATACGTAACGTTAGCAATTGTACTCATAGTCCTACTGGTTTCGTCTGTTACATCTGTTATTCTTAAATCGGAATCGGAGGAGGTACTCTCTCGGTAGTGCGCCAGGCTCGTAATCTCAAGTTCCCAAGTTCAAATCTCACCTACGCCAGCGTTCAGATGTATCTCCTCTAATCCCCCCCCCACCCCAATCGAATCTCCTTTCTCCCAACCTTCTCTAAGGACTTCGGGTCCTTGTGACCTGGCCATTTCACCGATTTTGTGCAAAAACTGCTGCTTAGAGGAAACCAATTCAACGTAAGTCAGAAAGGAGAAAAATATAAAAAAAAAGTTTAAGAAATCTATATCTCAAATTTTATAAAAAGAAGAAAAATCAATCGATGTCTTCGGCGCCCCTTCAATTCTTGTTTGTAACTCTGATCCATATCCGACCTTAAACGCCACGTCGTATCTGAAATTTCCTAAAGTTTCTGAGACGCAAGACCCGAAATATCTCTAACTACCAATTTTAATCTTTCTAGCTCATGTATATCGACTTTTGCTGAAAAATTTAATTTGTTTTCTTGCAGACAATTCGGATTTAGACAAAAACGGTCAACTGAAATTCTCATTACACTTCTTGTTAATAAATCTGTAATGGATTTAGACAGCAAAGTGAAGACGGCTGTCTGAATGGTTTCCCTTGACATCTCAAAAGGATTTGATTCAATTGAACACAAGCTTATCTTGAAAACACTCGGCTAGAATTTTAATCCCTCACCCTTAGTCCTTTCTTGGTTTAAATATTATCTCAACACTGTGTTATCTGAGCTAAATTAAGCACCAATGAGATCCTATACCTCTTAAAATTAAACAGGGAGTCCCCTAAGGAACCATTCTTAGCCCACGTCTTTTTGACCTTTTTTGTAAACGATCTTCTAGAATCTTTCATGAACTATAATATTTTTATGTATGCAGCCGATTGTCTTCTTTTACCTCAAGTTCTTTCACTTCTCTAACACAAGAAATAGAAAATAATATTCATGATGTACTTTATTGGTATATTAAAAATGGATTCTCTGAATATCAAGAAAATGAATATTGTTTTTCTTTCAACTTCAAAATCTCCCTGCCTGACACAAGCATTAAAATTAATAACACCCATATTGCAGTTTACACTACCATGAAGTATTTAGGTTTGACTACAGATAATAATCTTGACTTTGAACTTCACATTAATAAAACCTTCACTTCAACTTCTAAAAGAACTTATGTAGTGAGATACATTCGTAACTATTTATCTTCCTATGCCCCAATGTCCTGCAAAATTTATATACGACCGAAACTCTAATACTGTGGTGTTAACAAACATCACTTTTTGGTATTAACAAAAAATAATTCCTATAACTGAGAAAAAGTTCAAAATGAAGCTCTCAAAATCATTAGCAAAATCTCTTTTACCAAACAAGAATCTCTAACACTTACTGATATTTGTTCCAAATATCTTCCTACTCTTGAATCTAGAAGAAAGCTTCGATTTATTAACTTTTTTCTCGACACTATTTATAACAAGTCTCATCCCCTTCATTCGAATCTTACATCCCTGGTATTCGATTACCACATCGCCACATTCTTGCTCTGATAAAAAGAGGTTTTCAATTCCCAAGACTTTAAATGCTAACTATTAAATTTCTTTTGTTTTTCAAGTAATCTCAACTTGGAAATCACTACTAAGCAATATCACTTCTTTAAGTTTTGAAACAAAATTCAAAAACTATATTACTCCACCCCTATTAAAATATTGAAATTTCGACCAGCATTTTCCCGTGTTCAATCATCTAATATTACTCTCTGTTGTTCTTAAATATTCCTTTTTTTATGTATATATACAGGGTGAATCTGAAAAAGTGGGCAAAACTTTACGGGGTGGTAGAACACAGCTATACGAGCAATATTCGTCATAGAATGTATGGCTGGAATGCAAGCGGTGAGAAGTTAAAAGGTAGTTTTCCACTGTCACATTTAAAGAATGAACACAAGAAGGAGAGGAGATACTCTGTGCCTCACTTGCATTCCCGTCCGCCGCACCGTAAACAAAGTGTATATCCGCCATTTCGTGGTTAGTATAACCAGCCATCCTCTCGGCAATCCACGGTAGAAATGCCGTTGGGTGCGAGGACCGACCCTTTTATACCATTTCCAACGCCAACCTAGCGGCTCGCCGCTTGCGTTCCGCCCATACTTTCTATGACGAATATTGCTCGTATAGCTGCGTTCTACCACCCCGTAAAGTTTTGCCCACTTTTTCAGATTCACCCTGTATATATCTATTCCTATATATTGTTTTTCTGCTGAGATCCTGCCATCCTCTCAGACCTTCTACTCTGGCATATAAACTGACAGGCTCCTGTCAGACCTCTGTGGCAAGCAGCTGCTTGAGGGGATATTTATTTTTTTTTATATTGTTTTTACTAGGTTTACTATCATATTCCCTGTTATATATTTCTCTTCGTCTAAGCAAGATGCTGTCATTTCATATATGTATCAAATAGTTACGCAACTTCTGTACACGTTTCTATTTTTACGCTGTCTTTGATATTTCCTGAAATTTCTCAAATGTTATGGGGCATCAAGCCACTTGATATTTAATTAATATTGAAAATTACCTGTACGTCGGTTTTACTGTGACTGCCGCAAATGGAATAAATTAATAATAATAATAATCGTTATTTGACCTCGATTTCACATCGGATCATGACTTTTGTAATTTTTCTGAGGCGTACGAACCAAATTCCTCCTTGGTACAAATTTTCAGAGTTGTGCAATTTGTGCATCATAGCTGGAATCAGCTTTATCTCAATCAGCTATTTACATTCAGCTATGTACATAGGCATCGGGGGGGGGGGGGGGAGAATTGATCGAAATATTATTTTATTTTTTCGGAAGCGTATTATTTATTTCAGTTCGTGGAAAAGCATTTTTTAAAAGTATTTTTCAGCATGTTTCACTTTTATTCCTTTTTGCTTTCGGGCACCCTTAGTTGATTTGCGGTATGAAGTAAGTTTGATTGCTCTATGGGGCGGGGGTGGCTCAGTCGGTAGCGCGCCAGGCTCGTAATCTGTAGTTCCCAGGTTCGAGTCCCAGCTGGGTCAGCGTTGAGATTTATCTCCGCAAAATTCCCCGCCTTGCCCACGGTCAGTAGAGGACACCGACGGGCTTGGAAAGGCCGCCGTCCGTCGGATGGGACGTTAAGCCGTGGCCCCGTGTGCGGGAGAGCCATACCCTGTGCACGTTAAAGAACACACTGGATGGCCTTGACGGGAGACTACCATCTGTCTCCCAACAGCTGTTCCAGTGGGTCCCCTCTCCCAACCTTCTCTGAGCCTTCGGGGTCCATGTGACCTGGCCATTTAGCCCATTGTGTGCAAAAAGAGTGCCACTCAGAGGTAAAACAACCCAAACAACCCAAATTGATTGCTCTATTCGCAACCACTTCCAATTATGACTTTCAGTTACGTCTATTTCTGTTCAAGCATTGATTTATTTTTCTGCCCCCACTAGTGGAAAAAAATCTCCCACTACCTGAAACGAATTTCTCCGTAAAAATTCCTTACGACGTCCATGACTAGAGGTAATAGATATTCACATTACTGAGTTAGAAAATACCGAATATGTGAAAAAATCAAAGCATCCACTTCCAAATTTTATATTTTTAAAATTTCAATTTTATAATTTTTACATCTGAAGTTCATAGATTACATTGATTCAAAACATTATATTGATCAGATAATAATAATAAGCATGAATTATAGAAATATGAATTATAAGCATGAATTATAATTTTAAGCATGAATTATAGAAATCACGTCACTCATAGCTTAAACCGAGACATAAAGAAATCCTTGAATTCATTTTTTGAAAAGAAATAAAAATCTATGCATATTATCGATTAACAAATCAGCAATGAATATTATCTCAATGAAATTAATATTTATTTGATTTTGTTCCGAAAATTCGGAGAATATTCCAGACATACCTGATATCTGAGAAAGCCAATAGGCCATGTCCTCCATCTCTCCTACTCCATCTCTCCTACTCTCCTACTGTCCTCCATCTCTCCTCCATCTCTCCTACTCAATTCCTTTGCGAATGCTATTTGTAGGAACAGGGCGAAAAAATACGAAACCTATCACTGTTCTATCAAAATATTAGCGGATTTCCATGTTATGTCAGAGGGAGCTAACCATTAGAGGATTTAGAGGTGAGGGATCCTAAGAGAAACAACATCATGGGGCCCTATAGTGTGAAGTTGAAATGACTTCAACAATTATGAAAGCAATCCAGAAAACGATTTGGGAATTCCTCAACAAGCAATTCAAGTAGCAGGGGACCTAAACCGCTGCTTAGTCCGACTCTCAATCTAACTTCGAAACTCTATAGCTTCTAAAATGTGACTGAAGACAAACAAACAAAAACATATTCAATCTCGATTTTCAACATTTGTTTAGTATTTATTTATTTAGTTATGCACCTAACAACCATGGTGATGTTAGGGCCAGGCCCTTCTACACCAGGTTCAGTTAAAAACAATACAAAAAGTATAAAGAAAAACAAGAGAATATTTTAAATATTATACATATCAAATATATAAGTTGTCATTATTCAATGGAGGGTCATAGTAATAAAATTTAGTAGTTTTAGGCTTAATAGTAAAATAAATAAATAATAGTTTAAAGTTTGAAAATAAAGATCTGAGTAATAATAATATATTTAATATGTGCATACCAATTACACGTATTCAGTACCAAAGTCAGGCTGTGAAGGTACAAATTTCCGTTACAGAACGTTAGAGTAGAAAGATTGAATTTAATAGCTGTAACCATAGAAACTGAAATCTGATCGGTGGAGCTTTCCCATTGTTGAGGGGAAATCCGGTTATATCCTGCTAAACAAAGAAGTCGCGAGCAGGAAGTTAATAAGAAAGTAGTCGCTTGCATTTCTGACGTCATCTACTGGAAAATTCAACATATTTTGTAAGCTGATTTATTCCTAGTTGAGATAATTGCTGATAATAAATTTTACGTTCTTTGTCATAATGTGAACAGTTCAATAAAATATGTAAAGAGTTAGGGTTTGGGTTGTTTACCTCTCAGCGTCACTTTTTTGCTCACAATGGGTAAGGTCACAAAACAAAACAATTAATCAAATTTTTTGCACACAAAAACCCAGGTCACAAAACGTACTCGAGGACTCAGAGCCATCCACGGTATTCTTTAATGTGCATGTCTCTCCCGCACATGGGGCCACAGCTTAACGTCCCATCCGACAGACAGCGGCCTTTCCAAGCCCATCGGTGTCCCCTTTATGACCTAAGGGAGGGTGGGGGTTTATCGGAGACAAATCTCAACTCTGGCACAGGTAAAGCTCGAACCTAGAAAGTACATATTACTAGCCTTGTGCGCTACCGACTGAGCCATCCCCAAAAGAGTTAGAAAAATTAGAGTATTTCACAACACTAATGCGTTATAAGAATTTATTCCAGAAATTGATTAAACCTGAAATACTCTGTTTTAAACCATTTAATAAAATAAATCTACATTTTAAAAGTTTGCGCAATGATTATTTCAATATTAAACAATTGTGAATGATTTCTATAAAATAAAGATAATTTATTGTTAAATATTCCAACTTCCAGTAATCTTGAAATATCGAACAAATATCATTAAAAATTGAGACTTAAATAGATTTTATTATGATCTTTAATTTATCTTCAGTCACATGTTTTTTTCATTAAATTCATATGCCAGAAGCTATAGAGCTTGAATGGTAGACTCCCTTCGAAAATAACATAGATACTCTCTATCATTTTGGTATGTACAGCAATGTATAACACAATACAATATACCTTGGACCCATGAATCTAAATTAACTTATCTGTAAGTAATTGAATGAAACATTCTTATAATACAAAGGCATACGTTCGGTCAAACATCAATTTTATTGAAAAGAAAAATAGATAAAATACAAAATAATTCACCACAACAATAAATAAATAAAGGTATACAGTTTCACTCAATATATTCTTTAAATTTTCTTTTAATCTGTTGTAATCAGGTACGGATATAGCTTGATTATAATATTTTGTAATCAGGTTTCATCTGGGGGGCCTCCCCCAATGAGAAAGCTAGTAAGGACAATGGACTCAAAAAATATTAAACTTGTGCATGCTTCACGAAGTTTTCAAGAAATGTTTTGAAAACCTCTAAAACGAAGGTATGAAAGTTATATTGCAATGGAAATGCAGTTTCTTGCATTTTATTTTCTCTTGCCAAGTTTTTGCTAACTCGATTACGTCACTTACACCCCCCCCCCCCCCAAAAAAAAAAAAAAAAACCTTTCTTTTCTAGATCCGGGCCCGACTGTGATTATCTAATTTATAATTTCATCTGGAAGTAAGTAAGAAATATGTTGTATTTTACGCTCTTTGATACATTTTCCATAATTTTGTTTTTTGGAATTTAGGTAGTTTTTAATACATTTTTGCCAGTACAAAGCAAATTTTACCTTGTATCAAATATTTGGGCTCAGTAACTATAATCACCACTAACAGTTCGATACCAGTGCCTGGTCTAGTCGAGCTCCCACCTATCTACCACCTGTCTGAACATCACGTTCGCTACGTCACGTGACTTGGCACTTGTCATTCTGGCTGGCACATCGTCCAGCCCACACCATTGCCAAGGGAAACACAATTTCCCGGCCTTGGTACTCTCCAGCTAACGAATGGTGCTGCCCGCCAATGGTCTCCTGACACTGCGGACTGCTCTAAGACTTCCCACTGGGGATGGGGAGAGGCACGAGATGGACTGGCAGAGGGATTAGGCCTACATCATTAACTAACTAATTGCTAGATTTATTAGCTAGTCATTAGAGAATATATTTACTAGCAGCGATGTATAGCTAAAAGAGACTTAGGAGATTGATTTCCGGATGGAAAGAGAAAGACTAGTGGTTTAGCTTACTTAGATTATTATTAGAAATACTGATAAGAAGCAAAAGGATGAGTGCATATTATTTTATGTGTTAGGCACAGTTGAGATTCAAGCTTTAGTATAACTCCAGAGATTAGAACCTTGGAGGAGTTTTTAAATTCTTTTAATTTTCGCATTCGGATTCGAAGTTTTGAAAAGATTATTATAATGTTAGATACAACTGTAAACCTAAATTATAAATTCATGAAATATATACAAACATCATAATTAACCACTGTTTCACAACTGGTTTGGCCCTTTACATAATTAATTTTGGCGGTTTTACTTCTAAGAGACGCTATTTCGTACACAATGGACTAAATGATCAAATCACGAATACTGGCCATTTAGTCCACTAGAACTATTAGGCTACTAAGATTTGGCCATTTAGTCCATTAAACCTATTAGGTCACTATGACCCGACCATTTAGTCACTAGATCTATTAAGTCACTAGGACTTAGCCATTTAGTCCACTAGACCAATTCGGTCACTAATAACTGGACATTTAACCCACTAGAACTATTAGGTCACTAAGATTTCGTAATTTAGTCCAATAGAACTATTAGGTCACTTAGTCCACTATACTTATTAGGTCACTAAGACTTGGTCATTAAGTCCACTAGACCTATTAGGTCACTAAGACCAGACCATTTACCATTGATCACTTACTACTGATCAGTCGTTGGATATTTATCATTCATCATAATTAATCCCTATTTCGGAATCGGTTTAACCTATTGAAGTAACATTACCAAGTTCTGCAGTTTCACCTCTATTCGGCTCTTTTTCTGCACAACGGACTAAATGGCCAGGTCACTAAGACCCCAAGAGCTAGGAAGTGGGAGGGAAATCCACTGGTCATCTACCCCTGGACAATCGTTGGATAAGCGACACTACCTCCTGCATATGAATACGAACTTATTTTCGTACGATGAGCTAAATGCCACGGTCGCAAGGGCCCAAAATCTTAGAGCAGGTAGGAGGAGTGGAATCCATTGGTCAGCAACAAGGAGGCAGAGGAAGGCCTCACGTCCAGACCATCCAGCGTGTTCTTTAAAGTGTACTGTTTAGCTCTGCACACGGAGACACAGGTGAACGTCCGATCCGACGGACGGTAGTCTCCTCTTTTGTTTTGGGCAGGGCGAGAGTTAGAAGAGAATGTCTTGACGCATTCGCATTTTAGACTCTAACCAGGGAACATCAGATTACAACTGTGGCGTCTTACCGACTAAGTCACTTTCAGCCCCTTTTACGTTACATGAATTTCATATTTTTTTAAGAGCTACAATAGCTCTTCGATAACTGGTAAATATGGCTACACAAAAGTCCTGAAGCTTCAATAGTAGAAAGAGAGAAGTTAGATAATAAGACATAAAATAATAATATGCGCTAGTTTCCATAAACTAAGAAACAACCTTTTGTTAATGGAAAGCTATCGTCAAGCTCTGTAAGTTCTAAAGTAAGCTTTTATTTTGAAAAATGTGATAGCAGATAAAGATCTCAATCAAATATATCAATATCTCGATTTTCAACAATATTAGTTCAATTTAATGAGTTATGAAAGTTTGAATATTTAACAATAACAATGCCCGCCTTAAGAAACTGATGCAAAACTGGTGAATAGTGAAAGGTTTTTCTACACATATTTCTAAAAATATATATTTATTTTATTAAACACTTCGAGACAATATTTATTACTGAGTTTTAATAAACTTCAGATGTCACTTTTTGTGACTGTCATTGTTATTGTTAAATATTCAAACTTCCATCAGTGAAACTTCCATCATTACCTATCAGTGTAAATTGGGATTTGAGACACAAAGACTTCAGCACAAAGACAACAAAGACATCCTGTTTAGATGAGAGTATCTGGGTATAAAGTCGTCTTTGTAGACAAGACTTCAACAGAAAAAGAAAACATCGGGAAAAGAAATATCCATAATATACACTGAGATACCAGTTTATTTGGTACACTTACTTACTAGCGTGTTTCATCTCCTTTGGCCTTCAAAACAGTCTGAATTCGTCGCGGCATGGAACTTAGAAGATGCTGAATGTGTCCTGCAGGAATGTTGTACCATGCGGAAATGACTGTGTCTCAAGGTTGATGCAAATTAGACGGCGAAGTCTCACTGCGAACAGACCTCACCCCCTCATCCAAAGATGCTAGATCTGGGGACTGTGCAGGTCAATGAAGCAAAGAAAACTCGTCGGATATTCCTGGAACTATTGGGTGACGATACGTATTTGTGAGCAGGTGCATTATCATGCTGAATGTGTCCATCTGAGCAAGAGTAGCCTGTAGCCATGAAGAAATGAACTTGGTCAGCACCGATGTTCAAATCATTCCATGGCGTTCAGATGTCCATCTCTGGGTGTCAGGGAGACTAATGTCTGCCAGGAAAACATTCCGCACACCAACACACTGCCACCACCAGCCTGTACTGTTGACAGCAAACAATATGGATCCATAGCTTCATGTTGCTTGTGACAAATTGTTTGTGACAAACATGTTGCTTGTGACAAATTCTGATCTTTCCATTAGCATGATGCAAAAGGAACCTTGATCCATCTGATAAGGTAGACAAGGCTGACAAGGCTGACAAGGTAGTCTGACAAGACTACCTTTTTCCAGACCTCAATAATCCAATGTCAATGCTCCTGCACCCACAAATGACGTGCTTTGGTGTTCTTCACCGACCATGTCGAGTGCAGACGGCTATTGTAGCCCATTCGCAACTGATAAGTGGTCTTTTCAGTTGGGTTGGGTTGTTTTACCTCTGAGCGGCACTTTTTTGCACACCATGGGCTAAATGGCCAGGTCACATGGACCCCGAAGGCTCAGAGAAGGTTGTGGGAGGAGACCCACTGGAACAGCTGTTAGGAGACAGATGATAGCCTCCCGTCAAGGCCATCCAGCGTGTTCTTAACGTGCACAGGGTATGGCTCTCCCGCACACGGGGCCACGGCTTAACGTTCCATCCGACGGACGGCGGCCTTTCCAAGCGCATCGGTGTCCCCTACTGACCGTGGGCAGGGCGGGGAGTTATGCGGAGATAAATCTCAACGCTGAGGTGTTTTCAGAGATGATCTTCTGTACACCAATGTTTAATTCTGCTGTGATATGCCTGGCTGTGTCCCATCTGTTCGTTTGCAGGATTCACACCAGTCTCTTTTGATCCCTCAGATCCATAAGATGTTTTCTCCCACAGAATTGCCAATCGATGGTAGGTTTTGGCTTTTCACACCATTTTTGGTAAATCCTTGAAACGTTTGTGCATGAAAAGCCCAGGAGGATGGCGTTTGGGAGATGCTAGAACCGGTATACCTAGCGCCAACTATCATACTACCGTCAAAGCCGCTCAGGTCGTTCGTTTTGCCCATTCCGACGCTCAATCTAACTTTAACTGATACTCGAAGAGCTGGTCTGCATGATTTATATCACATACCACGATCATGTGACGTATTGCGTGTTGGAATAAATCATTTATATAACGAGGGATGATGCATCTAATAAACTGGCATTTCAGTGTACATCTGATATAATATCAGTAAAAATCGTAATTGGACCAAAGACTTCAGTAGAAATGCATCACATACTTATCAGCATAAATCGCAATGGGACAAAAAGGTTAGCAAAAAACCATGATAAACACACACCGTGCTTTAGATGCCAGGCTATAGTTAAATCATCATTGGAGAGAAGACTTCAACAGAAAGACAAGAAAGACATCCCTGATAAGACCGCCGATCACATTAAAATCGCAAATAGAGACTTCAGAAGAAAGACAATACATATATCATGCTTCAGATGAAAACCTATTAGTTAAATCATCCTTCAAGACACGACTTCAACAGAAAGACAACAAAAGCATACATAATAAGACACCCTAAAAGTATAAATAGACATCGGAGACAAACCTTCAGCAGAAAGACAACGCAAGCTTCATGGTTTAGATGACAACCTATCAGTATAATCGCCATAGGACACAAGACTTCAGCACAAAGACAACAAAAACCTCATGCTTTAGACAATCTATCAGTATAAAACACTGATGGAGATAAGCATACAGCAGAAAAACAACACAAACATCATGCATTAGATGACAACATATCAGCATAAATCACCATTGGAGACAAGACTTCATCAGAAAGCCAACGAAAATCTCATGCAATAGATGCAGGGACGGACTTGGATCTTCTGAGGCCCTAAGCTGTGACAATTTAAAGAGGCCCTAAGCTATGGTAAGTTTAAGAGGCCCAAAAAATTCTAAAGTCAAATCAGCGCCGGATCTAGGAAGGGAGCATTCCCCCCCCCCCCTAACACCACCACTTTGAGAATGCTAGTAACGGTAATAGAGACAAAACTTGGGCACATTTAACTTTTTTCAACAAATCTTTTCTAGATTTTAAAACTAAAGGCAAAATGTTATATTGCAAAGGAAATTCAGTGTCTTTGTCTCCTTTTATACTTTTTTTCCGTCTCAATTGAGTCACTTGCCCCCCCCCCTCATTTAATTTCCTAGATTTTTACAAAAACTTAACACCAAATAGATGTGGGGGAAAGATTATATTAGTACATTATATTGGTATACAATAATGACTGTTTAGAGCTGAAATGAACAGTATTTGCACAATAGATTACTTTAAATATTAAAAAAAAATCGTGACACAGTAAACTATATTTTCTTAGGCATCTCATAACCGTGAGGCCAAAGCCGTAGTTTAGTTAGTTATGGATAAGTTCGGCCCTGATTAGATGACAACATATTAATATAAATCTCCATTGGAGACAAGATTTTATCAGAAAGCAAACAAAAATATCATGCTTTTAGATGACAACCTATCAGTATCAATTGCTATTGCAGACAAGGCTTCAGCAGAAAGACAACAAAAACCTCATGATTTTAGATGACAACCTATCAGTATCAATCGCCTTTGCAGATAAGGATTCAACAGAAAGACAACACAAACCTCATGCTTTAGATGACAACCTATCAGTATCAATCGCCATTGCAGACAAGGCTTCAGCAGAAAGACAACACAAACCTCATGCTTTAGATGACAACCTATCAGTATAAATTGTCATTGGAGACAAGACCAGCAGAAAACCAAGCAATTATCATGCTTTTGATGACAACCTACCACTAATAATCGCCGAATGGGGCAAACTTGAGCAGAAAAACCACACACACATCGATTTGTTATCTTGAGATTCGATTCCAGTTTTTTTCGGAGCCAATCACAATAATCATCTTACAGTTCTCTTCCATTTTCTGAATGGTTATGTTACCTTGCTTCCCCATCCCCGCTCTAGTTTTTAAAATATTATTTCATTCTGCAGTCAAAACAGCTGCTACAATAGAAAAACGGAAAAAAGGAAAAAAAATAATTACGCATTATTCTTCTTTCAAAAACTTGGTTGCAGCGTTTAAAAAAAGGCTATCTACTAGCCTCGTCCAAAAAAAAGAGGCGATTTTTGCGAATACAAGTCTTTATATACTCAAGCATTATTTCCCTCACGACTGACTTTAAATTAAAAGTTAATGCTTTAATGCAAACGGAAGAGGAATTTTTTTTAAACTTTCATTTCAGTATACGCATGAATGTGTGCCGACTTTTAAACGTTTATTTGTCATGTTTTATTATTATTATATCACTGAGCGCTCTTTAATTACATTCCCATTACATTTAAGTAATTTACCCTAATGGAAAGAGATTAAGCCTCCTAAGAATTCCAGACGTAATAAAATAATCCTTAATTTATTTTTTATTCTATTTCGCCAAAAATAAAAAGTAAAAGTAAAAAGACACCCCTTTTAATGATGAGAAATAAAACAGTCGATTTTAAAAGCCAAGCGACTCTTGAAAAAGAATAAATATTCGAATCCTGACGGCGGAGATCTCAAAAAATGTGGATTCAGAGCATCCCATGCAGTTTGGACTAAAACAAGCGATAATGTCCTTAGCCTAGAACCAGACATCTGCGATGCCCCTAGGTGGCGTGCCTGTCTCCAGGGCTTCGCCAACGGATCAATAAGGAAGACGAAGTCCAGGGAGTGTGTCGGTACGTATGTGGAACAGCATATGCGGCGAAGAGTGTGGATTCAGCAGTCTCTATTCCTCGTCGCTAGAATGCAGCCACCGTTCCATTCGCTGACAGGTGATGGGAGAATTCAGAGGCGAAGGATGGGATGCTGAGAGGATGAGCAGAAAGAGCTGAAGAAAATTACCGTTTCGGATGTAGATGTCATGTCACATATTGTAATGTTCTCTCAGCGTTCAGAGTGATACTGCTGATGAGAGTGACTCGGCTGTTAAAGAAATGTGTCTGGAAATGTAGTGTGACAAATACGAAAAGTTTGAATACCCCTCAAAAATTCGGCACTTTTTGGTGCTGTTTTTCTCCTTCTACGTTTTGGTGAGATTGATGGAGGGAAAAATGGTGTTAAAGTGGAAATTGGTTACCTGGACAATTTGTGCTCAATAAATTATTAATCAGTTAAAGTCTGCTTGAGTGCTAAGTCTAGTAGAATTATTACGTCATTAAATCTCGGTTTTATTCAATTTATTTATTTATTCAATATTATTTAGCCTATTTAACAAACCAACCTACCGTTTCATTATCAGTTTCCATTCGCCACTTTCAGTGTATTGCGTACATATTATATACTTATATATTTAACATTGCACTATACTTTAAACTACATTTCGTTTACGACGATCATTATAAAAAAAGAAGATAATTTTTATATATATATATTTTATATATTTTACTTTATCCGCTTTTTACGAGTTCGAGTCCCAGCTGGGTCAGCGTTGAGATTTATCTCCGCAAAAATTCCGCCCTGCCTACGGTCAGTAGGGGACACCGATGGGCTTGGAAAGGCCGCCGTCCGTCGGATGGGACGTTAAGCCGTGGCCCCGTGTGCGGGAGAGCCATACCCTGTGCACGTTAAAGAACACGCTGGATGGTCTTGACGGGAGGCTACCATCTGTCTCCCAACAGCTGTTCCAGTGGGTCCCCTGCCCCAACCTTCTCTGAGCCTTCGGGGTCCATGTGACCTGGCCATTTAGCCCATGGTGGGCAAAAAAGTGCCGCTCAGAGGTAAAACAACCCAACCCAACCGCTTTTTAAGCAATTTTTCCATTGTTCACAATGGAACATTGAACAGTGATTTAACTTTTTAACCTCAGGTGTTGAGAGAACGCAACTTCTTATTTTAAGAGTAATTGCTCGTTTTTTAGCGATTGATTAAAAAATGGTTTTTTGGGTTGAATAGGTATTGATGAAATTTTACCATTCGCACTTTCCAAATCTCACAAGAATTTAAATTGGATTCTCTAACGGCGAAAAACTTTTGAAAATTCCAAACGTTTAAGCGATGTATTTATGCCAGAAATTTGAAATTTTGATGGTAGAATGCGAAGGCAGTTAGACATTAGACACAAGATTTCATTTGCAAGAATAGATTGTTCAGGGGAACGGGAATCGCAACTTTTTGGTTTTAGGAGATATTTGGAAATTTTTTTTAACTTGTATTGGTACAGTCGCTCAAAAAAGTATTCGAACACTAAGGTTGATTACAGAATTCAGAAAAAATATCTGGCAACGATTTTTTTTAGAAATTAGTGATCTGGCAACCTTCGTGTCACGTGACACGAAGGTTGCCAGATCACTAATTTCTAAAAAAAATCGTTGCCAGATATTTTTTCTGAATTCTGTAATCAGCCATAGCGTTCGGATACTTTTTTGAGCGACTGTACTAATAAAATATTACAGTTTGCATTTTTCAAAATCTTAGACGTTTTAAATTTACATCATTAAATTTACATCATCACTAAATGCTGAAACGATGAAACCTTTAACGAACATTGCAAGTGATATATTTATATGGCAGAAATTTGCAATTTCGGTAGTAAAGTGTCAAGAGATATTCCAATGAAAGCCATAATCTGCTCTCTTTTTTTCAGAGGAGGATCTTTTTTAATTAAGGAATAAAAGGCATATACTTTTCATGTTGTAAAAGGTGGCCGAGTGGTTAGCGTGCTTGGTTACTGATCTATGGGATCTGGGTTCGAGCCCCGGGTAAGGCATAGATGTTCGTGTCGTTTTTCTGCTGAGGCCTTGCCATACTCTCAGACCTTCTACTCTGGCATATAAACCTTCAGACCTCTGTGGCAAGCTGCTGCTTGAGGGGGTATTTATTTATTTTATATTATTTAAAAGTACTAATAAAACACTATTATTTCTATTTTTCTACAAACACTTAAAAAACTTTTGCACTTTTAAAGAGTGTAAAAGTAGGTAAACGAAACACTTTATTTTCTTTGAAAATTCGATTCTCATATTGGCCACAGATGATATGCGTTCTTCTAGTTCTTTTGAATATTTTTGTTCAACGTTAGTCGATATTTTTGATAATATTCGAATCCCGCTTAAGAAAAGAAAAAGATTTTCATTAATGATGATTTTAATCATCAAATTTTTGCGATTCTTACGGCTTTGTTTTCGATATTATTTTTATCTCATATTTATTACATTAAGAGACTTCACCCGGCATTACAGAAATATAAATAATTTTTATCACTTAAAATGTAAAATACGCAATTTGGGAAAATTAATTAGAAGAATTAAAGATTGATAAAAAGTGATGAAATATGTTGGAATAAAATTGACAGAGAAATGTGCATAAAATGGACTTCACAAACATAATTAAAAAATTGTTTGATGATAACTATTTGGAGTAAATTATTAATTATATCATTTACGAATGCCTAAATATTAAATTGTTTGTTTACTGTGCGTCGAACAATTAAAGTAGAAGTTTTATTCGCACGGGGCTAAAAATTGCAACAATTGTAGAAATGATAAAATAATATTGCAGTGAACATCTGATCTATATCATGACAAAAATATTACCAATGCATACAAAAGCTAACTTTTATTTATTTACTGTATATATTTCGAAATTTTTTATATATTTTATATATTTCACAACTAGTTATCGAGTTTGGACTTTGATTAATATATTCCAATTATTATTTTTAATTTTTAAACATTCAGCATTTAAGTATACAGTTAACCAGCATGCATTAAAGTTTATTTAGTGAATTTTGTAAACCGTTATTTAATATTAGTTGCCTTATTTTTATATTCCATACATTACAGTTTAATGCATTGATATATGAATATTTTACCTATCTCCCTTTTTGCTTTTCGATTTGATATTTGTCAGTTTGTCGGTTTGTGAATTTTTCAAAACAATTGTTCCACCATATCTTTCGACCGCGATGGTGAAACTTAATGATTTATATGTCAAATGAAAATTTATGACGTGAAGAGTGTCATAGGCTATACAAAATTGACACACTATTCTTTCTCCCCCCTAAAGAAAAGGAAATATGAAAACTATTCCTTCGCGATATATCCAGGCTGTCCCATGACAGTGGTTAGCAAGTTTGGCTACTGAACTAAGGGACCTGGATTCGAGCCCCGGGTACGGCATGGATGTTGTGTTGTTTTTCTGCTGAGGTCCCGCCATCCTCTCAGACCTTCTACTATGTCGTATAAACTGACAAGCTTCTGTCAGATATCCTGGCAAGCAGCTGATTGAGGGGGGTATTTATTATTATTATTTGTTTATATCTTCAGAATGCGAGTACCCAAAGTAACCAGCTATACGCCAAATGAAAGTTTGTGATGAAGGGAAGGTCATATTCTACAAAAACGTGACCCCAATGCTTTCTTCCTCCTAGAAAAGGGAGAAATATGAAAATGGGAAAAAGAGGGGAAAACTTTCCCTAAAAAAGGAGGTTCCTCTTTATCTCCTGAACGCGAGTGCGAAAAGTAACAAGCACTGTGTCAAATGAAAGCATGTGATGCGGGGAGTGTCATAGGCTATAAAAAATTGACCCCCATGCTTTCTTCCTCCCTAAAGGGAAATATGAAAATTATTCTTCCGCTATATCTCTAGAACACGAGTGCAGAAAGTAGCATGTATATGTCAAATGAAAGTTTCTGACGCGGGGAATGTCATAGAGAGGAAAATTGACCTCCCATGCGTTCTTCCCTCCTAAACTAGAAGGACGCATACCGCCTCTCGCGCATATGAGAATCTCGTTTTCAAAGAGAAAGAAGTTTTTCCATTATCTATTGTTTCATTCCTTGAAAGTTTTAATTTGAGCTAGGGGATGATGAGGAAAAATACAAATAGTATTTTATTAGTAATTATGCAACATAAAAGTATTCGAATTTTAATTATTCAATCGAAAAAGTTGCATTTACCGCACCTCTCTCAGAAACGTGTGTATATTATTGCTGCCAGTGAAATAGGTGCGCGACAATTGGACGATGGTCAACTGGGCGATAGCCAAGTGGGCTAAGGTTAATTGGGCGATAGCCAAGTGGGCTAAGGTTAATTGGGCGACCGTCATTTGGGCAACAGAAACTTAAAAATTTTTGCACGCTTAACAGACATACGATTTGGCGGATATATTAATTTTTTGTAAATATTGGTAAAATATATATAAATATAAATATGGTTAAGACTTATAAGGTATGTTTTATAAGTTATGAACTATGAGTTATTTCCACATAATTAAAAAAAACCTAAAACTAATCCAGACCAAACGACCTAATCTGACCTAAACTTACCTGCGTAAATTTGCCTCCGATATTCTAATTTTCGATAAATTTAAAAAATCTATTTTTTCGAAGAATTGATTATTCAAAAAACGACATTAATTAATGACATATATAAATAATAATGAAAACATTCGAATTTATTAATCATTCGAAAAACTTCTTTCGAAGAATTCATTTTCGAAGAACTTACCGTGAATCTAAAATAAGCATGTATAAGGGCAAATCATTTTCAAAAATGAGTTAGAAGTATTTCTAAGCTTCATTGCGTAAAGTCCCTTCTCTAGCAATTTATCATTTGTGCATTTTGTTCGGTTTGTGCGGTTTTTAGTTCAATAGGCATTCGCAAGATATTTTGACTTTTGTTAAATAATTAAGACTAGTTGTTTTTTATTACATCGTTTCCAATATTTGTGTCAACGTTGCAGTTACAACGTGCAAAGAACAGCTGTAAGTAAATAAAAGGTACGTATTCAAAATTCATAAACTTAATCGTATACTAATTGTTTTTTTAACCTTTGACATATTTATAAGTAACACGAAGCAAATTGTATATGTAATATCTAAATTAATTAAAATAAATTTTAAACTCTTGATTATCTGTCAAATGAAACAAATTGCTAAGTACAATTATAATTATGAATCTTTTATTTGTGTCCCAACAAGTGAAAAATAGTACTGAAAAAATCCTTAATTATTTCAATAGTGAAAACTTTTTTTTAATTTTATTTTTATTTCAATATTTTTTTTTCTATTCTTCAGAAATGGATAATTCAAGAATATTAAGTCAAAGAGACAAGGAAAAATATGCTTGAAATCGGTATCTTTATGTTAAAGACAAGATTAATAAGGAAGGTTCGATTCTTTTTTTGCGTTGTGAAAATAAAAACAAAGGATGCAAAGGTAGAATCTGGACAAGTGTCAGTGATGGATCATTAATTTCTGAAAAACAGGAACACACATGTAGCAGTTCTGGAAATGCGGTCAGAGTAATAAATAACGCAAGAAGATAGTACAGCAGTCAAAAAATTAGTGGATACGACAATGAGCAACCCATCACAAATCAGAACTCGAGTTCTAGAAAATGTTTCTTCTGCGGTAGAAGGAATTCTTACAAATCATAACAGTCTGCGCAGAAATATTCAAAGTAGATTTAAAAATTTAAAGGCCCCAATTAATCCTGATTCTAGGGAAAGAATAATTATTCCTGTAGAATACTTAAATTATGAATTCAGTCCATCAAAATTTGAATGTTTTTTATTGGCTTATTCTGGGTTGTTGGTTTGTGTTGTTTTACCTCTGAGCGTGGGCTAAATGGCCAGGTCACATGGACCCCGAAGGCTCAGAGAAGGTTGGGGGAGGGGACCCACTGGAACAGCTGTTGGGGGACAGATGGTAGCCTCCCGTCAAGGCCATCCAACGTGTTCTTTAAAGTGCACATGGTATGGTTCTCCCGCACACGGTGCCACGGCTTAACGTCCCATCCGACGGACGGCGGCATTTCCAAGCCCACCGGTGTCCCCTACTGACCGTGGGCAGGGCGGGGAATTTTGCGGAGATAAATCTCAACGCTGACCCAGCTGGGACTCGAACCTGGGAACTACAGATTACGAGCCTGGCGCGCTACCAACTGAGCCACCCCCGCCCCCAGGCTTATTCTGGATCAGAATAGGTCGACTCAATGAGAATATTAATTTTTGGTCGTGAAAGTCATGCAATGTGGAGCCAAAGTATGAACGAATTATTTGTGGATGGCACATTTTTACTTTCTCCCCCTCTTTTTGCTCAATTTTTTGTTATTTTGGCTAGAAAGGATGGAGGTCCTGTTTTCCCTGTTTTATATTGTTTACTACCTAATAAGACTCTTGAAACACACACAAAATTATTTTATATGATACATGAAATGTCGCCATTTCTTGATCCCGAAAATATAAATGTTGATTATGAAATTGCCATTCATCAAGCTTTAGGTATAGTATTTCCGCAAGCTAACATAAATGATTGCTTTTCATCAGGTACAAAATTTTCGTAAGCATTTAGCTTCATGCAGTCTTCTAACCAGATACAATTCTGATGCTTTCAATTCGCTTTAAATTAAAAAATGATCACTTCACTTGCTTTCGTTCCAGAACAAGATATTATTTACGCTATTTCTGAACTTGAGAATCATTTATCCAATGAATTTGAACCAATCTTAGAATGGTTTACGAACACATACAGTCGCTCAAAAAAGTATCCGAACACTATGGTTGATTACAGAATTCAGAAAAAATATCTGGCAACGATTTTGTTTTAGAAATTAGTGATCTGAAGTTGCCATAATCAACATCACAAAACTTATGATGTTGATTATGAAAGAGCAGTAGCAGGGTTTCAACATCAACACAAACGTAGACGTTGCAATGAAGCTGACCAAAGAATTTTGAGAAAAGTTATAAATTACGATAGGGAATATATAATAGAATATTTACGTGGTATTGCATATAACTATAATATGAATTAATAAATTTAAAATAAAAATTTTGCTTTGAATTTCATGTACTTTTTTGTTTTAATGTATATATGTAACATGTGTAAACATGTTTGTTAATTGCAAAATAATATTAATAAATGAATTAAAAACCTGTATTTTTTTTCTTTATTTTAATATTGTGCAATTATACCTTTTCACTTTTAAATCATTTTCGCACCACTTTTTTAACCGTCTCTTTCTTAAATGATTCTAAAAATTTTGATATATGATATAAATGAAAATATTTATTAATTAGCTGACTCATTTTTACATGGGAAATTTCAATATAACTTCTATATAATTTTCTAATTCTACACAATAAAAATAAACTTAATTATAAGCGAGATTTTTCAAATTTTATGTTTAGAACGTTTTTTTAACTCATTTCTAAAAAAAAATATTATTTAAATTTATCGGGTAGTAGATCAATAGAAAAGAATGGTGAATTTTAATAAAAAAAAGATAAAAAAATTATTTCTATTGCATATTTGATCTATTATTTTGTCGCCCACTTGGCTATCGCTCAGTTGTCCGTCGCCCAGATGACCATCGGCCATTCGCCGCCACCCAGTTGACCTTGTCCGTGTTATCCTCCCCCTTCTGGGGCGGGAGTGGCTCAGTCGGTAGTGTGCCAGGCTCGTGCGTTGAGATTTATCTCCACAAAACTCCCCGCCCTGCCCACGGTCAGTAGGGGACACCAATGGGCTTGGAAAGGACGCCGTCCGTCCGATGGGACATTAAGCCGTGGCCCCGTGTGCGGGTGATCCATACCCTGTGCACGTTAAAGAACACACTGGATGGCCTTGACGGAAGGCTACCATCTGTCTCCCAACAGCTGTTCCAGTGGGTCCCCTCTCCCCAACCTTCTCTGAGCCTTCGGGGTCCTTGTGACCTGGCCATTTAGTCCATTGTGAGCAAAAAAGTGCCGCTCAAGGGTAAAAAAAAACAACCCAACCTCCTCCTTTTAATTAGTGCCTGGTTCTATGCGACGAATGAGCGACTTTCAAAGCCCATCGGTGTTTTCTTCCTCCCCGAGGACAGAGAGGGCCTTTGAGGAGATAAATCTCAAAACTGGCGCAGGCGAGAATCGAACCTAGGACCTGTAAATTTTTAGCTTGGTGTGTTACCGACTAAGCCAATCCCACCTCCTGAATTACGAGAATTCAAACATGTAATAAAAAGAAATATTCCCTCAAGCAGCTGCTTACCACAGAGTATGTCAGAGGGCCCTGTCAGTTTATACGCCATACTAGAAGGTTTATGAGGACCTCACCAGAAAGACAACACAAACATTAATGCCTTACCAGGGGCTTAAATTCAGGTTCCTTTGGAAAAAAGTGACCGACACTGACTATTATGTAATTTGATTATATAAGATTGTTACTAATCGTATTTGCTTGCCACTACTTTGTTTCGCTTCTTGCAATTTTTTTTTGTAATATTATTATTCATCTATTTTATTCTCTTTTTCTTGACACTACTCATAGAACGTAGAAACCCGAAAATGCTCCTAAGTCTAAGAATAGTATTTCTGGGAAGAAAATCACGTTCACTTCTGGAAATTACATTTTAACTCGACGTTATTTTATAGAAAGGATAGAAGCAGCTGCTTAGCATAAAGGGCTGCGATAACATAGAAGATTTATCCAACTTTAACTAGTTTCTCATAGGAGGGGAACAATTACAAAATGCACAGCATACAATCAGGGATTTGATATGCACTTTACGAGATAGGGCACTTTTATTTGTAAAATGAAAAATTCACCTAAGCTTTCATTATGAAAGTTAAAAAACTATAAATAATAAAAAATCCCCTAAAGCAGCTGTTTGCCACAGAGGTTTGACAGGAGTCTGAACAAACATTATTTCTAATTCCTTTATATCAATTAACGCGTCCCATGGCCATGTGGTTAGCACGCCGAGTGGTTAGTCTAAGGGACCTGGGTTCGAGCTCCGGGTAAGGCATGGATGTTTGCTGTCTTTCTGCTGAGGTGCTGCCATCCTCTCAGACCTTCTACTATGGCATATAGACTGACAGGCTCCTGTCAGACCTCTGTGGCAAGCAGCTGCTTGAGGGGGTATTTATTATTGATTTATTTTTTATTTATATTAATTATCCAGCATTTGTAAACATTTATTGAATTAAACAAAGGTTTGAAAAAAAGTTTGTATTAAAATATAATATTTTCACTATCTTTAAATGTCTCTTTTGGAAATTCCTTATCTCTCATAATCATATAGAATTTAAATCCTAAATACCGAAGTAAAAGTAACTAAAGTTTTATAAATACAGATATATACAGTGATTGGGCAAATTATTATGAACACTGAATTGTGCGGGAAGTACCGTGAAAACAAGACAATATATGCCAACTTTTACTCACTTTAGTATTCTAAGTACCTACCTAGTCTTATAAATATCATGATGGCATGGTGGAAACAAAGTCAAGTGCGAGACGAGTATACAGGCTGATTTGACTGACTTCGAAAAGGGTTTCATCGTTCCAGAGCGATGGACAGGAAGTGATGGAATTCAGCGGAAAATCACGGGGCACCATATCTCACTGTATGGAGAATGGAAACAGTCTCTAAAAACGTCCGGTAATCTTGGCAAATCAGAAAGCCAAAAGGTTCTGACAGATAGGGACAGACGTTTGTTGATACGAACTGAACGACTAAACACGCTGCTACAGTTCATCAGCCGTAAGAGATTGGAGCACCTCTGGCAGTACTTCAAATCCCATATCAACGAGAACTATGCGTAGAGAATTGAAACCTTTTTAAGTTTGGGAACTGTACAATGATACATGCGATGAAGTATGAAGTAGGTATTTATATAATTTGGCCAGGCAGTGCATATGAATGAAAGAATCATCAAGATGGTATTTGGAAGAAGGATTATGAAGCAAATGATTCTTGATCAGTGAGTTTGATTTGTAGGATCATTTCAAGCTAATCTAATGAAATGAAACATTTACATGCGTTTTTCACTTGAGACTGAAATATGGTATGAACATACAAAATTCTGAAGTTGGCCCAAATGTAGGAAAAAATCTAGGGAGGGGGTGGGGCGGATTTTGGGTTGTTTTACCTTGTGCGGCACATTTTTTGCACACCATGGGCTAAATGGCCAGGTCACATGGACCCCGAAGGCTCAGAGAAGGTTGGGGGAGGGGACCCACTGGAACAGCTGTTGGGAGACAGATGGTAGCCTCCCGTCAAGGCCATCCAGTGTGTTCTTTAACGTGCACAGGGTATGGCTCTCCCGCACACGGGGCCACGGCTTTACGTCCCATCCGACGGACGGCGGCCTTTCCAAGCCCATCGGTGTCCCCTACTGACCGTGGGCAGGGCGGGTAATTTTGCGGAGATAAATCTCAACGCTGACCCAGCTGGGACTCGAACCTGGGAACTACAGATTACGAGCCTGGCGCGCTACCGACTGAGCCACCCCCGCCCCAGGGGGTGGGGCGGAAGAAAGAAACTGATTCGAGAATCATAAATGTAAAAGGTGACCAAGAGACTAGATTTCCTTTGCAATCTAACATCCCCCCCGTCCTCTCCTCCCTCCGTTTTAGAGGTATTTAAAAATATCTTTAAAAAAAATGCAAGGAATATATACAGGGTGATTCAGAATTCATCATCAATATTTGGTGGGGAGGTAGGTAATAAGAAACGAAGGAGATTTCACATAGGAAAGCATGGGCGCATATGCCATGTAGTAGGGCAAAATGACCCCAGTTCACTGATGGAAAGAACACATAAGAAGGAAGTGGTAAGGAAAAAACATTTATTATCTTACATGTAACATTTCTTTGCATTGGTTGTACAGACTTACAAGAGGTGCTCGAACTGCCGACCATGTGCTAGAATGCATGACTCACAACGGCGTTGCATGGACAGCCGGACCCTGTGGAAGATGCCTGGCATTTCCCGGATGTTTGAGGCAGCAACTGATATGCGTGCTACAAGATCCATAGCACTATCAACAGGGGTCTCGTACACCATGTTTTTCATAGCACCCCATACAAAGAAATCGATTGGAGATAAATCCGGTGAACGTGGTGGCCAAGAAACCGGTCCACCGCGGCCAATCCATTGACCACCAAACTGTCTGCGTAGGTAAGCACGTACAGCATTTGCGAAATGTGCAGGAGCGCCGTCATGCTGGAACCACATTCGCCGGAGACTACCATCAGGAACCTCGTTCAGAAGATCCGGTAACACAGTCTGAAGAAATGTTAGGTACTTGGCACCGTCCAAACGGGATGGTAGTAAATACGGGCCCAACAAACAGTCACCGACAATCCCAGTCCACACATTGACAGCAAAACGTTGTTGCGCAGCTCCAGGTCTTGTACCGTGTGGGTTCTGATGAGCCCACACATGCCAATTGTGTGTGTTGAAGACACCATCTCTAGTGAACAACGCCTCATCGGTGAAAATAGCATACGTTGGGAAATTGGGATCAACGGCTGTTCTCTGCATGAACCACTGACAAAAAATAACACGCTTGGGATGGTCGTCTGCTGCCAATAATTGCACTCTTTGCAGATGAAACGGATGTAACCCTTCATCGTGTAATATCCGCCACGCTGTTGCTTGCGAAATTCCAAACTGCCTAGCCATACCTCGTGTGCTAGCACCAGGTTGTTCCTCGATTTCCTGTAGGACAGCTTCCTCTCCTGCTACTGTCCGTGCCGATCTGCGCCTCCCTCGATTAACATTACTAGCAGCAAACGATCCTGTTTCACGCAGTTGGCGATGAATACGTGAAAACATTTGATGCTGTGGCACACGGCGGTTTGGGAAGCGCGCTGCATACAATTGCCTGGCTCGAAGACATCTTTCTCCTGCCGCACCGTAAGTTACATGCATATCTGCACATTCATTCCACGTATACCGGTTCATGATACTTCTGCAAATTCACCTTGTCGAATGACAACTGACTGCACGCGTCAAACAGCTGTGCTTCTGTATGTGAGGTGTGTACACACAGCGCCCTCTACACCACCATGCGTTCGTCTGCCCCCATACTTTCCTATGTGAAATCTCTTTCTTTTCTTATTCCCTTCCTCCCCACTAAATATTGATGATGAATTCTGAATCACCCTGTAGTTAAATTTAGGAATCTTTTGCTTCTATTGTCTTTCTAGCATTCTTAAAGGAGGGGAGGGAGAATGCCTCTTGCGAATGCTAGTAAGAATAATGGAGACAAAAAAATTACTCAACTTGTGCATTCTTCACGTATTTTTAAAGAAGATTTTTAAAAATCTATAAAACGAAGAGGAAAATGTTATAATGCAATGGAAAGTCGAGTCTCTTGACTCTCCTACTTTTTTACAGATAGATTGCGTCATTTTCCTTCCACCCTTTATATTTTTCTAGATCCTGGATATTTTTTAGATTCTGAGAATTTGGATTTTCTTTCACGATTTCCCTAATTTGGATTTTTTCCCCTGGCTGGGAAAAGTGGAATTCAGTGTTGGTACTCCACATTTCTCCAACGTACTGCTGCTTGAATTTGAATTAAGCCGTCCAGTGACCGAGTGGTTAGCGTGCTTGACTATTGATTAGAGGGACCTGGGTTCGAGCCCCAGATAAGGCATGGACTTATTTTTTTTCCGGTACGCCACTCGATCTCACAATCAAAAACAAATTATGGTAGTCAAACCGAACCGAAAATATTTCTGTAATCTACGAAGATAAAGTAAAGGATAGGTAGAGCTGTAAGGATAGGTAGGGCTGTAAGGTCCGACACTGACTATTATGTAATTTGATTAATAATAGGTAGATAAAAAAGATAGGTAGGGCTGTTAGGTTTTCGGGGCGCAAATTTCCGATACAATATCCGCGAATTACAGTGTTTTTGAAACGTTTCCGCAAATTTTGGATATTTTTTAGATTCTGAGAATTTGGATTTTCTTTCACGATTCCGCGAATTTCGTTTTTATTTTTCTTTCTTAAAATTCTGCAATTTTTCAGAATTTGAACAATTTGAAAATTAAAATAACGGGGAATTGTTTACTTTCTCTTCCAGGTAAAGTTCTTTGCATGATTATACTTAACAGAATTAAGAATTTGGTTGATAGACAACTGCATGATGAACAATATGGATTCAGAAATAGTAGGGGATGTATGTATAGATAAAAACATTTTCACTTAAATAGATTCTTGAGAAATGTTTAGAGTTTCAGAAACCTGTGTTTATTAGCTTTGTAGATTTCAAAAAGGCTTTTGACTCTGTTGATCGACATAATTTGTGGTTGATTTTGAGATCATATGGAATACCAGAAAAGTTAGCGTAATGAAAGCTCTCTATAATAACACTGAGTCATGTGTAAGAGTTGTCAAGGCATATAGCGATTGGTTTAGCATTGCTAGTGGAGTTAGACAAGGGTGCATTTTCTCTCCTTTTCCTTTTAGTTTAGTTATTGATTATGTATGCAAAATTCTTTGCAAGCTAAAAGATTTTTGTCTTGAATGGTTTAGAGATATCAAAATTTCTCATTTAGATTGTGCAGATGATTTGGCCCTATTGGCTAATGATACTGATGAAATTAATCTTTCATTAGGGCTGTTGATGAGACTGATAATAGAGTAGGTTTGGTGATAAACAGAGAAAAAACTAAGGTGATGAAAATTGGTCAGGTAGATGGTGCTTCAATTGCTTTGAAAGACTGTACTCTTGAGCAAGTGTCTCAATTTAATTATCTTGGGCGCCATTAACAGATAATGGAGATGTGCGGCGTCAGATAAATAAAAGTATAGGAATTGCCGCTGGGACTTTCAAGAATTTATGGAAATTGTGGAAAAATAGGCGTGTACACCTAAATACTAAAATTAGTCTGTATAATAGTTTGATTCTTTCTAAGATTATTTATGGTAGCTAACATAGATCCTTTGCATGCAGAATAATAGGAAACTTGATGCGTTTAATTCTAGGTGCTTACGCATTATCTTGGGCATTAGGTGGTTTGACATTGTAAGTAATGATGACGTTAGCAAAGGAGTGGCAACCTCAAAGGAGGTTGCTGACTCTTCTAACCTCATCATTACTTGCAAAGTCAAACCACGTAACGAGCAGCATTTTGTGCAGAGAGAGACTGCGTTGGTTTGGCCATGTTGCCCGTATGCATAGTTGCAGGTGATTATGAGTAGTGTGCCCAAAGGCTTCAGGAAAAGGGGAAGACCTAGGATGCGATGGGCAGACAATGACCTTGCTAGAATTAGCCTACAGTGCCAAATGCAGCAGCTGTGTTGCTCAGGACAGATACAGGAGAGCAAAATTATACAGTCTGGTAGGACCTCCGTAGCACATGGTTGCACGGGGATTTTGTATGATAAGTCAGAAGAGAGAATAGTTTGGATAAATTTCCAACTTTTCCCTCGTTTTTTATTACCTTTTTCTGAAATGCATGAAAACATTTACTTTTCCTCGATACCTAGTTACTACATGACTTACGCGATAACTTCTCCCCACATCCATTACTTAGTTGGATGAGACAATCCCCTTCAGTTCTCCTCTACATGATTTTCATTAGTAGAGTAATGCGTTCGGGAAAAGTGGAATTCAGTGTTGGTACAGTCGCTCAAAAAAGTATCCGAACACTATGGTTGATTACAGAATTCAGGAAAAATATCTGGCAACGATTGTTTTTAGAAATTAGTGATCTGGCAACCTTCGTGTCACGTGATTACAGAATTCAGGAAAAATATCTGGAGCGTGTACAGCAACTGTACACGCTCCAGTTACCGTTCACAGCAAACTGGAGCGTGTGCAGTTACTGCACACGCTCCAGTTTGCTGTGAACGGTAACTGCACACGCTCAATATTTCCGTCAGTGAGCCCACATGATCCAGGTCTTTGTGAGCTCACACGATCCAATGTGCTGTGAATATTAACCGCAACCGCTCCAGTTTGCTATGAACGGTAACTGCACACGCTCCATATTCATTGCATTATATATTCATACGCATTATATATATTAAAAAGTATCCGAACACTATGGTTGATTACAGAATTCAGAAAAAATATCTGACAACGATTTTTTTTTTAGAAATTAGTGATCTGGCAACTTCGTGTCACGTGACACGAAGTTGCCAGATCACTAATTTCTAAAAATAATCGTTGCCAGATATTTGTTCTGAATTCTGTAATCAACCATAGTGTTCGGATACTTTTTTGAGCGACTATACTCCACATTTCTCCAACGTACTGCTGCTTGAATTTGAATTAAGCCGTCCAATGGCCGAGTGGTTAGCGTGCTTGACTACTGATTAGAGGGACCTGGGTTCGAGCCTCAGATAAGGGTGGCGGGGGTGGCTCAGTCGGTAGCGCGCCAGGCTCGTAATCTGTAGTTCCCAGGTTCGAGTTCCAGCTGGGTCAGCGTTGAGATTTATCTCCGCAAAATTCCCCGCCCTGCCCACGGTCAGTAGGGGACACCGATGGGCTTGGAAAGGCCGCCGTCCGTCGGATGGGACGTTAAGCCATGGCCCCGTGTGCGGGAGAGCCATACCCTGTGCACGTTAAAGAACACGCTGGATGGCCTTGACGGGAGGCTTAATCTGTTTCCCAACAGCTGCTCCAGTGGGTCCCCTCCCCCAACCTTCTCTGAGCCTTCGGGGTCCATGTGACCTGGCCATTTAGCCCATGGTGTGCAAAAAAGTGCCGCTCAGAGGTAAAACAAAGCAACCCAAAGCCCCAGATAAGGCATGGATTTTTGTGTTGTCTCTGCTGAGGTCTCGCCGTCCTCTCTGAACTTCTACTACGCCGTATAAACTGACAGTCTGCAGTCAGACCTCTGTGACAAGGAAATTTTCAGTGCAATCAAAAAGATATGCATTGACTATTTCCGATCAGTTTTTATTTTGTTTGAAGTCGTCGTATATCAACCATGAAGTCTATAATGAAATCAATAATTTTGCAGTAGTCTTTATTAGTTCTAATAATTTCAATAGTAATTTTATTTACCTCAGGGCTTGTGTAATTTCAATTTAGAGATCGCCAAAGTACCTTCAGATCTTTATAGGGCCAATAGTGATTATTGTTCAAAATCCCTCGGAAATCTTCAGCTGACCTTGCAGCGACAGATGCCTCACTTTCAATAACCTTGCCATCCCAACCCCTATATACTATTCTGTTTTTTTTCCCTTCAACAAAATACAAAATGACTAGCTGAATCCACGCCAAAAGTTGGACGCGAAACGTCCGTCCGTTGATAACTCTTTCCATCGATAAGTTTATTCCCAGCTTTCCACCGTTAACGTACTACTTACTTATCCCAGACATTGGGGGGAAGCGAACATAAATTTCATTTTCGACGAAGTCCCACAGAAGCGGTCGATTGGGGATAGATCTACAGACCCCCCCGCTCATAATCAGGAAACTACGTGTTCAGGAATTTCGTGGTCTCACAGAGAGTATGGGTAACGCATAAACCAGAAAGAAAACGAAGTTCAGCTACTTTCCTAACAATAATTTTGTTTGGTAAGAAACTCAATATCTCTCTTTGTGTGAAAAGCAAAAAAACAGCACATATTGAACTTCAATAGCCAATAGGGTACCAGAAAACGGGTTTTGAATTGTTCTTCCCAGCTATCTAGGTTTCATTTCTGCACAGCATTTCTTTTTAATAAATTTTTGAAAATGCCCAAATCATTGCAATTATCCTGCATTTACTATCTGATTCAACTTGTGTTGTATCAGATAGTTGTGTTGTTTAGCTGCTTCGTCAGCCAAGTTATCAAGACCAAGATTCTGATCAGCACTCGACTGGTAATTTAGCCATTTATTAATATCTCTATATTACTGTCTGTTAAGACCAATAAAGAGTTAATTCAACTCAGTCTTATACTCCATTCCTTGAAATGTAAGCTGCATAGTCTTATCACCAAATGAGTCTGTCTCCTTGCTTTATTTCCTCCAAAACGAATACTATTGGTTTCAAAAACAACCCCTTAAAATGGCCTCATTCATTTTGAACCTCAGTAATAAACTATCACGATAATCATAATGACTGAGCATAACCATGGTAAGCTTTGTCTATCAGAAGATCTTTCAGAGCTTCAATGTTGAAGGTGATTCTTTAGCTTTAACATATTTTTCAAGCTTCGTTCTTAGGGTACTTTTAATAACCTGATGGTCAGATCTAATTTTAGCTCCCCTATATGACCTGATGTTTATAACGGCTAGATAATTTCATCATCATCATCATAATCATCATCATCAAGCAGCCATGGGCTACGGATGTCCAACCAGACCGTGCAATTTAGTTCTCCAAGCAAGTCTATCCTGAGCTACATCTACTGCATCTGGCCACTGCACACCAATTCTTACAAGGTCCTGTTTGACATTGTCTGCCCACCGCATCCTAGGTCTCTCCCTCTTTCTGAGGCCTTTAGGCATACTGTTCATAAACCTATTCGCCAATCTATAATTATTCATACGGGCAACATGACCAAACCAACGGAGTCTCTCTCTGCACAATATGCTGCTTAAAGGAGGTTGCAAACTCCTTTGCTTAACCTCATCATTAGTTACAAAGTTGAACCACCTAATGCCCAAGATACTGCGTAAGCAGCTGGAATCAAAAGCATCAAGTTTCCTGTTATCTTGTCTACAAAGTGTCCAGGTTTCACTGCCATAACTAACCCTAGAAAAAACCAAACTATTATACAGTCTAATTTTAGTCTTTAGGTGTATACGCCTATTTCTCCACACTCTCCATAGATTCTTAAAAGTCCCGGCAGCAATCCCTATCCGTCTGTTAATCTCATGCCGCACATCACCCATTGTCTGTTACATAGCTCCCAAGATAATTAAACTGTGACACCTGCTCAAGACTGCAACCATTCAGATTAACTAAATCACAGCCAGCCTGACCAATTTTCATCACTTTAGTTTTCTCTCTGTTTATAACCAAACCTACTCTACTACCAGTTTCATCAACAGCTCGAATGAAAGAGTTCATCTCATCAACGTCATTTGCCAAAAGGGCTAAATCATGAACATAATCTAAATCAAAACTTTTCGTATCTCCAGTCCATGTAAGACCAAAATCTTTCCCTTGAAGTGAATTTCGCATAACATAATCAATAATCAAGCTAAAGAGAAAAGGAGACAAAATGCACCCTTGTCGAACACCAGAAGTAATGCTAAACCAATTGCTACAAGACTTACCAACCCTCACACATGACTCAGTGTTATTATAGAGAGCTTTCATTATGTTAACTAACTTGTCTGGTATGCCATACGATCTCAGAATCAACCACAAATTATGACGTTCAACAGAGTCGATAGCCTTTTTGAAATCAACAAAGCTAGCAAACAAAGGTTTCTGAAACTCTAAACATTTCTCAAGAATCTGCCTAAGTGAAAATATCTGATCCACACATCCCCTACCACTTCTGAATCCACATTGCTCATCACGCAATTGACTGTCAACCAGATTCTTAATTCTATTAAGCACAATCATGGAAAGAACGTTACCTGGAACGGAGAGTAGGCTGATACCCCTATAGTTATCACAAGAACTGCGATCACCTTTTTTGAAAATAGGGATAACGATAGCTCTGGTAAAATCCTTAGGAACCATGCCTTTATCACAAAAAAATTCAAAATTTCAGTCATCCAAGTGGTAACAGAAACATTCCCAGCTCTAAGCATTTCCGTAGTAATTTCATCTATCCCTCGGGATTTATGAAGTTTAAGTTTAGAAATAGCCAAAATAATTTCAGATTGTGTTATAGGGCCAACATTAAAGCCACCAATGCATCTATCATCATTGCAAACAATGGGAGTAAAACTAACCACATTGTTTAGAACATCACTGAAATGCTCAGCCCGCCTAGCCATGACAAAATCCTCACGTTCCTGACCTTACATTGTTTATCCTTCAATCCCTGTATATCTGTTCGTTTTCTACCACACAAAACATTAACTATCCGGTACAGCTCTCTGCTATTGTGTTGTCTAACTGCTTCCTCGGCTTTGTCAGTCAAGCAATCAAGCCAATGATTCTTATCAGTAGCTAACTGATCCTTTGCACGTTTATTAAGCTCTCTGCAATCCTTTCTATTAGAAGTAGTAGAGTACTGTTGAAGGACATTCCTGCAGTTCCTTCTTTCTGAAAAGTGCCTTATCAGGTGTGTTCCTTATCAAGTGTTTTCTCAAGTGCCTTATCACTTAAATAATTCTGTCTCCTCTGCTCCTTTTTTCTTAAAAGAGTACAGTTAGTTTCCAAAAAAGCCTGTTTAAAATGGCCCCATTCTTCCTCAACTTCAGTATTAAGCAAACCATGACTGTCATAATGACTAAGTAACCTATCATGGTAAGCGTTAGCTATAACTGGGTCTTTCAGAGCTTCAGTATTAAAGGTAAATTTTTTAACTTTCGCATAACACTTTTTAAGTTTAAGTTGCACGACACTTTTAACAAGGTAATGATCAGATCCAATTTCAGCTCCCCTATATGACCTGGTATTCTTAACAGAACTAGCACATTTGCTGTTAATTAATATATAATCAATCATATTCTTATGCAGCCCATCGGTAAAACCCATGTGTACTTATGTATGTCGCGGTGTTTGTAATAAGTCTTAGTTATTCTGAATCCATTGAGTTTACTTACCTGTAGGAGACGTTGCCCATTGCTATTGCAGCTCCCAATACCAAAAGGGCCTATTACTCCTCCCCAAAGGTCAGAGTCGGTACCAACTTTGGCATTGAAGTCACCTACAACAAGGGTAATATCTCCTTTCTTGACAGAATTCAAAATATCCTGAAGTTGTCCGTAAAACCTATCCTTCTCATCCTCACCGGCATCCTCAGTGGGGGCATAACAACACATAACATTCAAGTCTTTAATGCTTGTCTGAAATTTTGCTGTAAGAAACCTTTCATTAATGCACTCATATCCTAGAAGAGCATCACTAGCGTGTCTGCTGAGAAGCAGACCCACGCCTTGGTGATGCTTATTGTCGTCTCTCCCTGAAAAGAGAAATTTAAGATTATTTTTAAGAATCTAACCTTTATTTGTCCATCTGGTCTCTTGCAAGCCGAGAATATCTAATTTATAATAGTGGCATTCTTCTGTGAGGACATCAAGAGAAAAAGCTCTGTGCAGAGTCCTCACATTCCAACTACCTATGGAGAGAAAATGGTTAGTGGGATGTTTAAAGAAACTATGTTTATTGAGAGAGGGAATGCCGACAATATCAAACAGCCCCCTAATCGCAGACATGGGGCAAAGACCCGTTCCCCCACCACTAAAGGCTGAAGACATCTACACTGGAAGACTTCCTCCAATGTAGAATTTGGCGATGCCAATAGAAGCAAAGAGTTCAGGTGCCTGCGATGACTTCTGCTAAGGATTATCCACCAGCTGATAAACATATCCTGTGAATCTATTCACTTGGGGCTGAAAACCCACAAACGAAAAGAAAACACAGCGGAAGATTTCCCTCCACAGAAGCCCACCAATGCAGCAAAATCAGGATCCATAATCAAGCTCACAGCCATAATTCCATTCAGGTTGGTCAGCACCAGGACTCTGTGTGGTTGACCACTCCTCAGCAGGGTAGAAAAAAAAGAAAAGTAGACATAGTTGTCCTGATTAGTAGGCCACACTAATCTTGTATCCCTCCTCTTCCGTTCACTTCCACAAGAGAGTATCTCTTTTGAAATGTACTAACGGTCTGCACCACGAGTAGGCGGGGTCGGACGTTAGGCGTGGCCGGTTCTTTGCATCATCTCAGGGGAGTGGTGCATAGCTCACCTTCCAGTGACTACCTAGCTACCATTTACACACCAGATAATTTCATGCTCATTTAAAGCTAGAAAATCGTATTACTATTAGTCGAACGGGAAAATGGAAAAGACAGAAATTCTAAGGACAAAAAAGGAAAAAAAATCAGAAAGAAGAATAAGACCTGTAAAAATATGGTGACTATGGAGAGACGGAAGGAATGAGAAGAGAACTTGAAAAAATGTGGAGAGACTAGGATGTGTTTTTTTAGCTCCGAGTGGCACTTTTTGTTTTGCAACATAATGGATCAAATCGTTAGGGTTGGGTTTTTTACCTGTGAGCGGCACTTTTTTGCGCACAATGGGCTAAATGTCCAGGTCACAATGACCTGAGGACTCAGAGAAGGTTGGGGGAAGGGGACCCATTGGACAGCTATTAGGAGACAGAGGGTAGCCTCCCGTCAAAGCCATCCATGGTGTTATTTAACGTGTACAGCGGCCTTTCCTAGCCGATCGGATATACCCTACTGTCCGAAGGCAGGGTATGGAGTTTTGCGGAGATAAATCTTAACTCTGGCCCAGCTAGGAGAAATGGCCAGGTCACAAGGACACCAAGGGCTCAGAGAAGGCTGGGGAAGGAAAACAGCTGAACAGCTGTTAGCAGACAGATGAAAGCCACCGGTCAAAGACCTAAGCATATTAATATTCACAGGTTAGTTGCTGTCCAACAAAATGGTTCTCCAGAGTACACGATTTAACGTCTCATCCGACGGACAGCTGCTTTCTCAATGTTGACAAAGACCTGACTCAAACCTAGGAACTACAGACTACGAGCGTGTCCGCTACCCACTGAACGAAACCCCGTCCCCTCGAATCGGTTCGACTACGACGTGAGAGTGCTGTAGATAAATTGAATGTTTTACGTAGCCTGCGGAGGCCACACTTGAGCAGAAACACAACGTAAACAACCACCTTGAAATCTGAAGCTAGATCACTTCTCTGCATAACCCTGTCACTGAACCATCTTTTCCTGAAATTCAGCCCTATCCTAAATCAGAGAGTCAATGGCTTAAGAATCTCCTTAAGCCATTGCAGCATTTAGTCCCGGTTTCCATTCCACTGTTCATAGTTAATCACAGGGTCTATTGTTATTTGAGACAATTAACGTACCTCAACGATGCTATGCAATGGTCACTTATCTTCTCTTGCTGGCTGGCAGTCCTGCATACAACACGACTCAGAAACAATTACGATCTTGTAGCTTAATGACTCATGCAAATGACGAAATTCATTCGTTCCACATCAATGAAATTGCTGCACTTGTTTCAGCCATGTCATACTATTGTAAACGCCATCCAATGACCTCAACAGTAGTGTGGTCATGTTGTACATTAAAGATAACCAAAATTCTCGCTAACAATCGATAAAACGTACTGAACAACAAATTGAAACCTTTTTTTAGATTTCCTTACTTAAACTACGCTTTAGTCAGATATGTACCTAGGGGCGGGGGTGGCTCAGTCGGTAGCGCGCCAGGCTCGTAATCTGTAATTCCCAGGTTCGAGTCCCAGCTGAGTCAGCGTTGAGATTTATTTCCGCAAAATTCCCTGCCCACGGTCAGTAGGGGACACCGATGGGCTTGGAAAGGCCGCCGTCCGTCGGATGGGACGTTAAGCCGCGGCCCATACCCTGTGCACGTTAAAGAATACGCTGGATGGCCTTGACGGGAGGCTACCATCTGTCTCACAACAACTGTTCCAATGGGTCTCCTCCCCCAACCTTCTCTGAGCCTTCGGGGTCCATGTGACCTGGCCATTTAGCCCATGGTGTGCAAAAAAGTGTCGCTCAGACTTAAAACAACCCGACCCAGGTAGGTATACAGGATTTAGTTTCGGGAGGGGGGTTATAGTTTTTATTTACCTAATCTTTTAGGTGTCGGACATAAAATATGGGACTAAAATAAAATTATACAAAGACAACTGTTTTGATTTCAAAGCAGGTAGATAATTTTGAGATTTAGTGTACGACGACAGGATTTGCGGAAGGAGGGGATCGCCCCCCCCCCCCGCTCCTCTTTGGGTACGTCCCTGTGATAAGTTACACATTTTTTAGCGCCAATTACCGCCGAAAATGACTTTTTTAGTGAACAATCAAAAGTACGTTTACAGAATCACGTGATATAATAGAGGTTTTAAAAATAATTACGCAGCTAACTATTGTTTCAGAAGGCAGCCTTTGTTGCGTTTGCTCTGAGACAGTGGTCAGCTAAATTTCACTTCGGATATGGATAGAAATGTTCATTGACGTCATTAGAAGGGCTATGAAAGAAGCTACGAGTAGCTGTTAACATTCTTCCCCCTTCCTTGATGAAAATGAAAACTTTGAATTTGTATTTTCTAACTTAAAATTTTATGACGAAATATTTACACTTCGTATTATTTGCTCCTCCAAATTTAAGTCGATCTGCTGGCATAGGAATCGGAATCTGATTAGCAGGCAAGGACTTCTGGATCTGGCCCTGGGTACAAGCGATGATTTCTGGATGCGGCCCTGGTGGCAGGTAATTGTTTCTGGATCTGGTCCTGCCTGCCAAGCGATGGCTTATTGATCATCCTGGGTGCCAAGCGACGATTTGTGGATCATTCTTGGTACCAAGCGATGACTCATTGATCATTCTGGGAACCAAGCGAAGATTTCTGGACCATTCTAGGTACCAAGGACTTATGGAGCCTGTCCTGGGTAGAAGATAATTTTTTTTGGATCTGTCTCCGTGGGTGGTAAATGATGATTGCTGGATCCATTCTTGAGTGGCAAGTGATGATTTCTGGATTCAGTTCTGAGCGCCAAGATATGTTTTCTGGAGCCACCCAAGGGTAACAGATGATGATTTCTGGATTCAATCGTGGGTTACAGATGATGACTTGTGGATTCGACTCAAGGTAACAGACAATGACTTCTGGATCTAGCCCTAGATGACAAATAATGGCCTCTGCATTCGACCGTGGGTCGCAGGCGATGAGTTCTGGATCTGACTCTGAGTAGCAGGTGATGACTTCTGGTTCCAGCCTGGATCGAAAGACATAAGTTCTGGATCCGGCCCTGGGTAACATGCGATGACTTCTGGATCCAGTCCTAGATGGCAAGAGATGAATTTTGGATCCAGTCCTTGGTGGCAAACGATGACTTCTGGATCTAGCCCTGGATAGCACATGATGACTTCTGAATCCTGCTCTAGGTAACAAGCAATGACTTCTGGATCCGACCCTGGATGGCAAGTCATGGCTCTCGGATCTAGTCTGGAATTCGATGGCTTCTGCATCCGCCCCTGAGTAGCACAAGACACATTCCAAAAGAATAATAATGTGGCACATTGCAGGCAAAGGTCGCCCAATCAGGCTCTAGAGCTGCATGGATGACCAACCAGCAAAACTTGACTAACATAGCTGAACTCCACTTCTTTTCATAACTCTGTAGCATCATTTCTTGATGGTACTTTTACCATGTTTAATTTCTCATTTTGAAAGATTTCATGGACAAAACCTCTAAATGGGAACCTGTCGTTTCGGAGATCAACAGTGTTCCACTCCCGAACTTCCTTTTAATTTTTCTCTTAATTAATTTCTCTAATTAATTAATCTTTACACGTTCTTCTGGGCGAAATCACAGATTTGCAGGTTTACACCCGTTCTTCAGGGTGAAACCACAGATTTGCAGGTTTACACCCGTTCTTCAGGGTGGAACCACAGATTTGCAGGTTTACACCCGTTCTTCAGGGTGAAACCACAGATTTGCAGGTTTACACTCGTTCTTCAGGGTGAAACCACAGATTCGCAGGTTTTACACCCGTTCTTCAGGGTGAAACTACAGATTCGCAGGTTTTACACCCATTCTTCTGGATGAAACCACAGATTCTCGGGTTTTACACCCGTTCTTCAGGGTGAAACCACAGATTTGTAGGTTTTACACCCGTTCTTCAGGATGAAACCACAGATTCGCAGGTTTTACACCCATTCTTCTGGGTGGAACCACAGATTCGCAGGTTTTACACTCGTTCTTCAGAGTGAAACCGCAGATTCGCGAGTTTTTACACCAGTTTTTTTGGTAAAACCACAGATTCGCAGGATTTTACAACGTGCTTAGTCGTGCGTCACAAGTGCTCTAGACTGTCTGTGCTCGACACTTCGTTGGATAAAATGGCTTTATCGATGTTCCTTGGATGTTTTCTCCAATCAGCTTAATGTGACTTGAATGCTGCTTGGCTTTTTCAGGAATTCATTTAATGAAGTGGACATCTGTGCTTTCCCGTTAATTAAACGTAGATAAATCGTTTTACAGACCTCAAAACTCGTCGAGAGGATATTCTAATCCCTGCCTACACAACCTGGTTCACAGAGAACCGAACCCCGCTCCTTTAGGGTTTCTGAGAAAGAGCTACGTCCCTTTGATGCGCTAAAACAAACGTGACTTCGCCGTTCATAAGCAACACTCATTCTGATTTTTTAACTTCGCATCTCTCCGTCGCTCCTCTTGGTAACTCACACCCTAGCACCTCCGGCTAGTGACTAAGACTCCATAAAGTCATTTGCCGGCATTCGCTTCCCGATCATATGGAAAACAGTTCAGCTTGGTCCGAATGACGACTAATGAGCAACATTCCAACTTCTGAAAATACACTTACAATATAAATATATATATATATGTATAATAACAATAAATAATATAATAAAATAATTTAGAGGGATACGACAGAACCCAGAAAAGATTTTCTTGTTGTATATTGCTTCCCAAATCTTCATATGCCTGTAGCACTATTTCCATCATTTCGTAACATTTAGAAGCTTTGGCCATGATTAATTTACATTCTCGAGAACTTGATCACACTGGGTGGCAGATACAAAAACGAAACTAATGCGAGTTTCGGAATAAGCGTTAAAAGCAATAAGTATTACTGTCTTATTTTTTTTACGTTTAATTCCCCTGAATTAATGCAGTCAGTGGTCAATAACTCACTGGCAGGTTATAACACTTAATATCTTCCCGGAGATTGACCCACCCAATGCTATTAAATTCAATTGCACCGCTAAATCAAAAATTATTTTCCTACTTTCATTTAATTGACTATGAGTATTGGAAATACCCTCATAGGCGACATAAGAGAGAAGTTTGTCCGATTGTGATTTGTTCTACGCATGCATGCAAGATTACCAATTTTGGTTTGGTTTGTTTTACCTCTGAGCGGCACTTTTTTGCACACCATGGGCTAAATGGCCAGGTCACATGGACCCCGAAGGCTCAGAGAAGGTTGGGGGAGGGGACCCACTGGAACAGCTGTTGGGAGACAAATGGTAGCCTCCAGTCAAGGCCATCCAGCGTGTTCTTTAACGTGCACAGGGTATGGCTCTCCCGCACACGGGGCCACGACTTAACGTCCCATCCTACGGACGGTGGCCTTTCCAAGCCCATCGGTGTCCCCTATTGACCGTGGGCAGAGCGGGGAATTTTGCGGAGATAAATCTCAACGCTGACCCAGCTGGGACTCGAACCTGGGAACTACAGATTACGACCTTGGCGCGCTACCGACTGAGCCACCCCCACCCCTAAGATTACCAACTAAACAGCAGTAAACGTCAGTGTGCTTGTATGACTAATGCGCTCGTATAAATAAAAATAAATGCTTAAAAATCTTCCTCCACTGCATTTTTACACTTTCCTAAAAAAACTGTTCCTGAAAACTTCAGAAAACAATAAATCCAAAGATGCCAACACATTCCACTATTTTATAAGCCATAGCATTCTGTCTCTAGCATTCAATTCACATTATGATTTACTTCTATGAAGTTAAAAGTTAGTTTTCACGGAGGAGGGGGATAGTGAAATACTCCGTATTTATGTGAGAAAGAATGATTCCAAAGAATTATTCCAAGTATTAAGATCAAATCCTACATTCAAAATCCATTATTTGAAATAAAAATTGCACTTCTCCCTTATTTTGACTGGCTACAATGAATCATAAATAACAAAAGGAAATGAATTATAACTTATTTAAACAAACATGTAACCCCCATTCGTCGAAGGCTTTGTGCAAAAATGTTTACTCCTCCTTAGATGAATCTCGAAGTCTTCACTAACAGATTCAAAATTTGACAATAAACCAATTATGACACATAAAATCCTCTTAGATCTAAAATAATTGATTTATTTTCACAGTTTCAAAAGAAATGTAAATGCCGAAAACAAAGATATGAAATTTAAAATCAATTATTCGTTCTCTTCCTCGAATATTTCGGGAACGAATCCAAAAACGGAAAAAACTAAAAGCAAGGAAAAAATCTATAATTCCTTGCGAATTCAACACCAAACGGCCAATTAATTGCGCCTCCAGATATTGAAAAAATTCCTATCATAGTTTTAATGAAAACAATAATAACAAATAAACAAAGTTAAAATGTGAATGGCAACATAAGTATTAAAGGTAAAAAAACTGGGGAGGAATTATAATACACATTAAATAAAACATAAATATAATAAATAAATATATAAATAAAAAAACAAAAAAACAACAAATATTGCAAACCATTCTTTTATTAAATTCTACACCTCACAACATAAAAGGTCGAACATACTTCATACAGTTATCTTCAGAATTCCTTGACATATCTTCTTTTCCATTCGACCAGATTCCCATTAGCGACCCTCCGTCCACCAGGATCTTTGCTCCCCTTCTCTTCACCCCCACAGTCTCTCTCACCCCCTTCCCTCTCTATCATCACCCTTCCTCTCCCAATCTCAGCGATACAACGTTATCAACCCACCCACCGCAAGCCACAATAGTGAGCGCCTCCCCTCCCCTAGTGATTTCCTCATTACAATCAGACCGGCAACAGGCGGGTTGGCGGGAAGGAACTTCCAATCCAACCCCACGTGACCTACATAGCGGTAATTTATTTCGTCCGTCATCAGCAGACCCGTTCGTGTCAGATCCACGCGCCTTTACCCGCCACCCAGGCGAGAGAGGCGGAAGCCTCATGAATAACCAGCTGCGTAAAGCTCCAATTGCTCCTGCTACTCCCGAGTTTCGGCGGCTTACCGCCCACGGAAGAGGATGCTGTCATCTCTCTGTTCTGCTCTTTCTCTCTCGCTTCCAACAGGTTCGGGCCAATGAACCGGACAACCAAGAACGCTGCTGACCAGAAATCGCGAAGCACGAGGATCGCAAATTTGATTTCCTTTCGCATTTGGGCTTCCTTTATTTCTGCGATGCATATGAAGTCCCGGTGGCTCTAGGGATGCCACCTATTTCTCTTCACCAACGAGGTTGTCACATGGGTGGCCTTATTCCTCATATATTATATACGATATTTTCTTGATGTCTTGGTATGTTTGTTATATGGTGTCTACGGGTAAGAAATTGGTTTAGCTAGGTATACGACAATTTCTTAAAGAATAAAAGAATATAATAACTTTAACTCTTAACATGTCAAACAATCTTATGAAACATTATACACATATCTAGAATGTAGCATGTAAAATAGATAATATAAATAATAAAATATATTTATATAGAGAAAACTTACAATAATATATTTATATATAGAGAGAGAGAACAAAAGTTTATATTAATATATTTATATAGAGAGAATGAAAGTTAATATTAATGTATTCATATAAAGTGAGTAAAGTTAATATTAATATATTTCATAGAGGCAACATTTACACTATTATATTGATTTATTTGCATAGACAGAAAATATATATTAATATATTTACATAAACAGAAAATTTATATTAATATATTTTATAGAGACAAAGTTTATACTATTAGGCTAATATATTTACATAGACAGAAAGCTCATATTAATATATTTATATAAAAAAGTTTTTATTAATATATTTTATAGTGACAAGGTTTACACAGTTATATTAATATATCTTATAGAGACAGCGTTTGAACAGTTATATTAATATATCTCATATAGACAACGTTTACACAGTTATATTAATATAATTTATAGAGACAAAATTTATATTATTAGATTAACATATTTACATAAGCAGAAAATTTATATTAATATATTTATATAATAGAAGTTTATATTAATATATTTTTATAGAGACAAGGTTTATACTCTAATATTAGTATATTTACATTAGCAGAATATTTATATTAATATATTTATGTAATGGAAGTTTATATTAATATATTTTTATAGAGACAAAGTTTATATTATTATATTAATATTTTTACATAGAGTGAAAGTTTATATTAATGCACTTATATGAAGTGAAAGTTTATATTAAATATGTTCAGATAGAGGGGAAGTTTACATTAATATATTTACATAAACAGAAAGTTTATATCAATACATTTTTATGGTGAGAGTTTATTTTAATATATTTATATAGAGAAAGCTGACATTAATATATTTATTAATAGACAGAGTAAGTTGATATTAACATATTTTGAGAGTCAAGATTTATACTATTATATTAATATATTTTCATAGACAGAAAGGTATATTAATATATTTATATAAAAGAAGTTTATTTTAATATATTTTATAGAAACAACATTTATACAATTATTTTAATATATTTTATAGAAACAACGTTTATACAATTATGTTAATATATTTTACAGAGAGAAAATTTATACAATTATATTAATATATTTGCCTAGGCAGAAAGTTTGCTTTAATATATTTATATAATGGAAGTCTATAATAATATAGTTTTATAGAGACAAAGTTTATAAAATTATATTAATATATTTTATAGACACATATTCATATAATTTGATTAATAAAAAATGAAAGTTTATATTAATATATTTTATAGAGATAAAATTTATACTATTATTTAATATATTTATGTAGACATGAAATTCATATTAATATATTTATGTAAAGGAAAATATTAACAATATATTTTATACAAGGTTTATACTGTTTTATTAATATATTTACATTGACAGAAAGCTTATATTAATGTTATCAGATGGAGATAAAGCTTATATTAATATATTGAAATATAGAAAAAATTTATATTGGTATATTTATATAGAGACAACTATGACCGGATTCAGTGGGGGAGGCGACCATTGAGAATGCTAGTAAAGGTAATGGATGCCAAAAAATATTAAACTTGTGAAAATATTCCTCGCATTTTTCATGATTATTTTAAACCTCGGAAACTGGGAAGAGGAAAATGTTACACTCCAACAAAAATCCAGTCTCTTTACCATTTTCCGGCTGGATTGTGCCGTTTGTCCCCTCTAACTTTTAATTGTTTTCTACACTGGAGACTGGAGACAACATTAAGACTATTCTATTAATATATTTGTATTAATTCTTTTACATAGAGAGAAAGTTTTCATTAATATATTTGTATAGACAGAAAATTTATTTAATATATTTTGTAGAGAGAAAGTTTATATTAATATATAATAAATTTATTATAGAGAGAAAGTTTATATAAATCTCAACGAAGGCCAGGCAGAACGTCAACCTGACATCCCACGTGTCCGCTCGTTCGTTAGCCTGGATTAGGGCTATTATATGTATAATTATATTTAGCTTTTCATAGATATCTATATTTATACCAGTGTGTCTCTTTATGGTGCCCTGCCCGCCATTGTTAATAACTTTAAGGTTTCTTACTGCGTGGTATATTCTCATTAATGTAAACTTATTTTTACCCTACACATCATGTAAGCTAATATAAATCGCTCTATTCGTATTATTCGCTATGCAATAATTTAGCAGCATTTCTCAACGTTGTTCTGGCAAGGAGAGTCTAAGGGGCAAGAGTACAAGGTTACACAGCCATAAAATAAACTATATGATAGTAGCACTTCCTAAACGTGGCAAATCCCTATATTACAGTGAAGCCATCGCGCCACAAAAAACCCTGAAGCAGCTGCTTGCCCCAGATGTCTGACATCATCTTCTTACCGCATCACTAAACGCAATCTTCAACTTCTACGGCATCACTAAACACTGTCTTCAACTTGAACGACATCACTGAGTACGGTCTTCAGTTCCTACAGCATCATTACACACGGGCTTCAACTTCTACGATATGAACTCGATGAAAAGAACGGTATTCAATTTCTACGACATAACCTCGATGAAAAGCACGGTCTCCAATTTCTATGACATGATCTGGATGAAAAGCACGGTCCTCAATTTCTACGACATGACCTCGATGAATAGCACAGTCTTCAATTTCTATGACATGATCTGAATGAAAAGCACGGTCTTCACATTCTGCGACATGACCTCGATGAATAGCACGGTCTTCAGCTTCTGCGACATGACCTCGATGAAAAGCATGGTCTTCAATTTCTACGACATTATCTGGATGAAAAGCACGGTCTTCAATTTCTACGATATGACCTCGATGAAAAGCATGGTCTTCAATTTCTACGACATGATCTGGATGAAAAGCACGGTCTTCAATTTCTACGACATGATCTGGATGAAAAGCACGGTCTTCAATTTCTACGACATGACTTCGATGAAAAACACGGTTTTCAATTTCTACCGCATGGTCTGGATGAAAAGAATGGTCTTCACCTTCTACGACATGACCTCGATGAAAAGCACGGTCTTCAAATTTCGTAACATACCTTATTATGGCCTAAGCATTCTAAGCATTGCCACCAACTAACGCTTCAGGTTTATCTCGTTTCCTTTTACTATCTTTTCCTCTCAAACTAAGTTAAGCTTCTAATTTCACAGTAAAATATTCGCAAAATAGTTTAATATTAATAAATAGGAGGCATGTAAAATTTATATTGACTGCATTACGAGAATTTGTTAAAAATTTGCATAAATGAATTTCACAAAAGTATGCGGATAAAAGGTATAGAGTTAAAAAGCTATACAAAATATCGAAATTAATGCATTATACCACAGACCAGGGCCTCAAACAGCCGACTCCGGAAGTCATCTCCGCAAGTTACACGTTTTATCATGATCATTTTAGCCAATTCTGGCTTACTAACTTGGCTCGACTGTGATGATCTCACGCAAATAAGGAGAATATGGTCACGTTCAGACGAAGACGAAGCCTCTAGAAACCAAATTTATGTTTTAGTATTAAAAGTATTTAACATTTAAATACTAAAAAAACAGGAATTATGTTTCATTTATTATTGATTAAAATAAAATATGACCGCAATCAGCGGAGGACAGGGCAATACCCTGGTGGGCTGAAAATATTTGGGCAACTTGACGCAACACAGTTTCGGTTTAAAGAAACATTCTAAGTTTCTTTGTTTGTTTGTTTGTTTGTTTTTTATTTCTTTCAACAGCAAGAGTAGAATTCAATAAAAGTCGAGTTCTTAGTAATTATAGTTTGTGAATATGGAGAAGTGATGGCAAAAAAGCAGATGGGAAGGACAAAAAACAAATATAATCCGAGGCGACCAGACAAACACTACAGAGGAACAAATACTGAAGCCTCAGTGGGTTGAACATGAGGGAACAGAGCGGTTAACCTTTCACGAATTTAAAATACCAGATTCTTCGTAATACTCCTCGGCATTCATTTAAACATGCGTAGAAGGCTAGATACGTTGAGAATAGGCTTAGTAGATTGTTTTATGACAGGAGTCAACCACGATGTTGGTTGAGGAACCTTGATCGTTGCCCAAAGGTGTTCACAGTAGACTTTCTCACTTAGTTGTCGATAGCAGTTTCCTTTAATCTTGAAAGTCAAGGTGATTTCACCAAGTGGTAGACTTCATATTTCCAGAAATTGTTTCCTTGATGGGCGATGTTTTCCCAACAGCTAACTGAAGACAAACACAACGATGATTGTAACGGGCAGATGAGAGTTAGCTACTCCAAGCGCCAGGAAAAGCCGAAATGTCTTGCTGCCGGATGTGGGAGGGTCCACAGGAAAATATATATATATAAGACAAGACCCACTAGTTCCGCCGAAAGGCACTACCAGTATAGGGAAATGCCATTTTCGCCACTAACTACGGTCGGGGGCAAGACAGTACCATATAGATACAGCTCATCCCCGACTACCTAATGGCGAGCAGTCCTATAGAAGGAAAGCTCATCCATCGGTCAAAACCTAAATTTAATCTATTCCCCGGTTAGTCACAAACGAGGATATGTAGATTCAAGTTGACTCGGATCCCAGGGTGGGGACTCTTAGTTGGACCTAGATTTTGAAATTGGGGTCCTGGCCTACTAGACGGACCAAGTCGTTCAAAGGGCCCCGAACGACTCCCCTGAGTCTACTTGATGGAGGTCTTAGCATGTCCAACTGGGTCCCATACCGGTCAGCAATGCCTTCGACCTCAAAATGGTCTTAGCTCTGTCCAACCGGGGCCCAAACCCGTCAGCAGAGCCTTCGACCGCACTGGGTCACAACCCCCCCCCCCCCCCCCCCCCCCCATCACGTCAAGGTGGTCCCCTATCGGGGGGAGGGTCCACAGGGGTCATCAATCTGCCCCCTTGGAAACCAGCAATGACCAGCACTTTTGACCCCTATGTGGACAAAGAACCCCATGTGACAGGGCTGGAGAGAAGGAGCGAGACTTGGGCTACTTGACTTCGTCGGTGAAAGAGCACAGCGAAAGGACGGAGAGGCAGGCTCTGTCGCGGCGGCGGAAAAAGTATCCAGCCGGGGCCATTGTTCGGCCATTTGTAGTAGGGTTCGAGGCTCTAGTGGAGGGTCGATGTAAATATTTTGTAAATATAGTTATATTGTGAGCAATAAATGTGTTGTGCATATCTGTGCAGTCTTTTGTTGATCCATGCGACCACCCACTCGCCATATTCCTCATATATACGCTGCATTAGGTACCTTTTAAAATAACGTTCGGGACCCACACGCCGGTTCAACGAATTTATGATCTTCACGAAAATACCGGTTGCAACGATGACTTTCTAAGAATGATTGCTTATGGGCATGAGAGACTGTAGGGTGAGTTGGAAGTGGTGCATGTGAAATAGGATAAAAAAAACTTTCGGTTGCGGTAGCTCTTTTTTTACCCTATATCACGAACCGACAATCATCCTGGAATGAGACAACGAAAACTACAAAGCAATATGAGGGTAAATATTCGGACTTTTCTGATTTCTCTCAATAGATTTATTTTTGTGCTCTTTGTCTTTGCAAAAACAGGATGGATGCTTTTTTGCAAAACTATATTTAGAATTTATGCTCTAATATGAAATATTTTTCACCTCTTCTTTGATGTTCTCACTGCATTTCTTATAACAATGCCCAAGGAAAAAATCCAATATGGAGAACCACGTCTATCAAAGACAGGTTTTTTAATTAGGTCAGTTATTGAGATTTCTGATAAACGCCAAACCATTTTATAATGTCTGATTTTTTCTCCTTGCAGTCTTACGTAAATCAACTTCGAAATATATGCACTTTTTTAATAAAATTATTTCTTGCACTATCTAGTCCGAAAATCCAGACTAGCCAAAAACATGTATTGGTCATAAAGTTTGAAATATAAGAGATCAAAACACTTCTTTGTAAGTCTGTTTTTTGTTTTCGCTTTTGAGTTCCTCTTAGTTAGTTAGTTTTGAGTATGGACAAGTCTTTCACCTTCGAAATTGTAGAATGACTTAAAACTAATATTTAACGAATTTTCTGGTGTAATTATTTATTTTTATCTTATTTCTCGGTATCGTATAGACTGAAAGTCACCTGTCAGACTTTTGTAACAAACAGCTGCTTGAGGAGGTATTATATTTATTTTTTTGCTATTCTGTTACAGGTACTTTTAAACTTGTTGGAATTAAATGAAAAAAATGCGACTGTATTTTTCACTACTGTCGCCATTTATTTTATCTTTCCTACCCCTGAAAAGTTTTTTTGCCATATGTCTGCTCTGATTTTTCCTCTTTGATTTCAAGCACTAGTTTTTTCAATTTTTTTTTACGAACTCTATTCGTTCCGTGATCTTATTTTATTTAAATCCAGTGATTCAATTCTTTCCGAGTAAAAAATCGTCCCGAAGTTGGGAAAAAATTTGAAAACAGCTGTTTCTAGACTCCAATCTCAGTAAGAGAGGGTAAATGGAAAACATTTAAAATTCTTCTGCAAAACTGTGTGCTGTATTCTATCTAAAGTGAGTATCGTTTTTTGCATGTTTTAGAGTTAAATAATTTTAAATTGCAGAAAAAGTCTAAGTACGCGCATATAAAGCCAAAATTACCTGAAAAGGGTTGAATTCTCGTGATTTTTTTCCACTTAAGCTTCGATCGTTCTATTTTATATGCTATGCTTGCTTCTCATGGTTTACTCGAAAATGTGGTTTTTACTCTGTATTAAAATGGAATCCAAAATCCGATTTTTTAGAATGTCTTAAATTGCTTAAATTTCAAACAAGCTAAAAACTTTAAACTATATTTACAAATGCAGCAATTCAAGCAATTTTTTTACAAATTGAAAATAAGCCATTTGCTAGAGTTCCTTTGATCAGTAGTGTAGTTCGCTAGCCATTCGGACAGTGGGAAGGAAAGCATTCTCTACGGGTGAGGTTTAGCAGTGAATTTTAATGCAATCGTGAAAGTGGGTTCTGAAAAGAAACTTTTTATCTCGTTTCTTTTTAAAAAGCGAGGTAATGTTGACCCACTGTCGTTCGTCCTCCAGTCTGTTTGTCTGTCTGTCCGTAGACAGCCAACATTGTTGTTTTTAGAGATAAATCAAAATTCTTTTTGGGTTGGATAGATATTGCTGAAATTTTAAAATGCGCACTTTCTGAATCTTCCAAAAGCTGGAACTGCGCCCCCTAACGGGAAAAGTTAAATTGCAAAATTTTAAATGAATGTTGCAAACCATGTACTTTGACAGAAATTCGAAATTTTGGTGGTCAATGTGAAAGTCATGAGGTTTGCATAGGCAACAATGAATTGATCGGTTACATCTGTGGGGGGTGGGAATGCAATGTTTTTGCTTCAATAAATAATTGTGTGTTTTTAGAGATGAATTGAAAATTCCTTTTTTGAGTTGGATACGTATTGAAGAAATATTACGATTCGCACTTCACGAATCGCAAAAAAATTTGAAGTTCGCCCTCTGATAGCGAAAAAAGTTGAAAATTGCAAACTTTTAAACAGATATTGCAAATGATATATTTATGCTAGAAATTTGTTGGTAGAACGTGAAGGTCAATACTTATAAACATATTGAAAGCGGTATATTTATGCTAGAAATTTGTTGGTAGAATGGGAAGGTCAATACTGTTAAACAGATATTGAAACTGGTATATTAATGCTAGAAATTTGTTGGTAGAATGGGAAGTTCAATACTTTTAAACAGATATTAAAAGTGGTATATTAATGCTAGAAATTTATTCGTAGAATGGGAAAGTCAATACTTTTAAACAGATATTGAAAGTGGTATATTTATGCTAGAAATTTGTTGGTAGAATGGGAAGGTCAATATTTTTAAACAGATATTGAAAGTGGTACATTTATGCTAGAAATTTGTTGGTAGAATGGGAAGGTCAATATTTTTAAACAGATATTGAAAGTGGTATATTAATGCTAGAAATTTGTTGGTAGAAAGGGAAGGTCAATACTTTTAAATAGATATTGAAAATGGTATATTAATGATAGAAATTTGTTGGTAGAATGGGAAGGTCAATGCTTTTAAACAGAAATTGAATCTGGTATATTAATGCTAGAAATTTGTTGGTAGAATGGGAAGGTCAATATTTTTAAGCAGATATTGAAAGTGGTATATTAATGCTAGAAATTTGTTGATAGAATGGGAAGGTTTAATACTTTTAAACAGATATTGAAAGTGGTATATTAATGCTAGAAATTTGTTGGTAGAATGGGAAGGTCAATACTTTTAAACGGATATTGAAAGTGGTATATTAATGCTAGAAATGTGTTGGTAGAATGGGAAGGTCAATACGTTTAAACAGATATTGAAAGTGGTATATTAATGCTAGAAATTTGTTGGTAGAATGGGAAGGTCTATACTTTTAAACAGATATTGAAAGTGGTATATTTATGCTAGAAATTTGTTGATAGAATGGGAAGGTCAATACTTTTAAACAGATATTGAAAGTTGTATATTAATGCTAGAAATGTGTTGGTAGAATGGGAAGGTCAATACTTTTAAACAGCTATTGAAAGTGGTATATTAATGCTAGAAATTTGTTGGTAGAATGGGAAGGTCTATACTTTTAAATAGATATTGAAAGTGGTATATTAAGGCTAGAAATTTGTTGGTAGAATGTGAAGGTCATGTAGTTTGAATTTGCAACAATAAGTTGACTCCTTACTCCCAGGGTGGGTGAACGCAATTGTTTTGTTTTTAAGATATAATTGAACCAACCCTTTTTTTATTAAATGGTACTAATGAAATATTATAATTCTCATTTTTCAAATCCTTAAGTAATTTTAATATATATCGTTAGAGATCACTAAATATGGAAACGACGAAATTTTTAACGAATGTTGCAAATCATCTGTTTAAGGTAGAAATTTGAAATTTCAGTGGTAGAGTATCAAGAGATAATTCAAGAGTGAAGAGAGATTCTACTAACATCAATTTAACCTTTTTTCTCCCTTTTCGGGTGTGAGGAAGGCAACTTTTTAAATTTACAGTTTTTCGTTGTACAAATACCAATAGAATACTACTATCTGAAATTTCCTATTAATCCATTAGTTCGAATTAAGCTTTTAAAGAGTGAAAAAGTAGATAAACGAAACACTTCATTCTCTTCGAAAACGAGATTCCCATGTTCGCCAAAGGTGATATGAATTCTTCTAGTTTAAACTTTGAATTTTATATTCTTAACGAGGCAAAAATTTAAAATTTATCTTCTTAAAGGAGCAAAAAAGGGTTTAACCAGGTCCATCCAACCTGCACCTTATAAAACAAATAACTTAAATATTAAATTTGTCTCATTTTTGAATTTTTTTCAAGAAATTTTTTTTTAGATTTTAGTGTATAACTAAAAGCTTTTGTCAATTCACAGTACTAATTTAAATATATATTTTTGTTTTGTAATCAAGATATTTTCTTATTCCTTAAAAATTGTATATATATATTTACAATTTATTATTCATTTAGAAATGTATGTTTACATTTTTCAGAAAATAACATTTTCTGCGACTTTTTAAGAATATAGTTGCTTTCCCTGGTGGCTCTTCACTTAGCTTTGGTTGGACGGAACTGATCTAAACGATATTTAAAAGAGAAGGGAGGTTGGTTATACATACACTATTGATTAAAACCCTTTTAGTCAATATAAACATCGGCTTCGAAATGTTATTAAAAGTAGCGTGCATCATCACAAATGATAGAGAACACTTAGAGTTTCGTAATGTTTTTTAAATGGTCTCATTATTACTCATAGTTAAAAAATTATGGATATTGGGAAAAACGGTTTATCGCAAAAATTAGTTACATTTCCTTTTGTTCATTTCGGTAAGGCTAGGGTTGGGTTGTTTTACTTCTGATCGACACTTTTTTTACACCAATTGGCTAAATGGTCAGGTCACAAAGACCCCGAAGGCTCAAAGAAGGATGGGGAAGGGGATCCACTGGACAGTTGTTGGGAGATAGATGAAAGCTTCTCATCTAGTCCATCCAGCCGTTTTTTAATGCACAAGGTTGACTCTCCCGCACACGGACCACGACGTAACGTACCATCCGACAGATGGCGGCTTTTCCAAGCCCATAGGTTCCTCTACTGACTGAAGGCGGACAGAGAGTTTTGATGAATAAATCTCAACACTGGCACAGGCTGGGCTCAAACCTAGGAACTGCAGTTGGTAAGGCTAGAGCAGGACCGTGTTAGATCAGACTAACGATTTCAGTTTACTAAACTGGCGTACAGTAAACTGAAATAAAATTCTTGCTGCCAAAGAAATATATTGTCAATAACGTATGTATAAACCGGCCCCCCCGCCCCCCAAAATAATCTGATGTGAAACATAAACAATATATTTATATTAATCATTTTAATGAGAATTCGATTCGCCAAAGTTGGACTTTTCGTCCTCTATACGTTCCTTTTCTCTTTTAAAAATTTATTTTTCATCAGTAGTCGTCGGTCGCACAAAACGTGATACATGGCATAGTGACTATTTGCCCACGCCTGGGCTAGAGTGTCGTTCATATATTGCGAAACAATCTCGAGGAGGAGGTTAGTTATATTACATTACCTCGCGTACACGAGGGAGAATAATGTCAAATTGGTATCATGCAACGATTAACTATTTCTGCAGTTAGCAATTTATTTTACAATTTTCAAGGAAAACGTCAGCTACTGTGGTATATCATTAATTATAATTTAACTACGACTACTATAATACACATTTTTCTATGATGATTATTGTATGATGACTTACAAAAAGGAAAGTGTTAAATAACACAGAATCGGGGGGGGGGGGGAAGTATTCCATCGAGCCTAATGTAATGTCGTACCTAGGAGAATGTATGCCATAAAATTCCGGTAAAACAGCGTTGCATAATATGTGGATTTTTTTTTTACCCTTAAGTAACAAAAAATATAAAGAAATTATTTAATAGTGCTACAACCAAATCTGATTATATTTCATGGAAAGACTCTACGGAGATATAAATATTAGAATTATTACAGCTCAAAAAAGTAAAATTATTGCGATTTCATACTTTATTAAGTCCGTCTTCATATTGTAGGAAAATAAAACATAATATATTTTTTCCTAAGACCTAGTTTATAAGAGCTGAATAGCTCGAAACCATAGTGGGGCGGCTCAGTTGGTAGCGCGTCAGGCTCGTAATCTGTAGTTCCCAGGTTCGAGTCCCAGCTGGGTCAGCGTTGAGATTTATCTCCGCAAAATTCCCCGCCCTGCCCACGGTCAGTAGGGGACGCCGATGGGCTTGGAAAGGTTGCCGTCCGTCGGATGGGATGTTAAGCCGTGGCCCCGTGTGTGGGAGAGCCATACCCTGTGCACGTTAAAGAACACGCTGGATGGCCTTGACGGAGGCTACCATCTGTCTCCCAACAGCTGTTCCAGTGGGTCCCCTCCCCCAACCTTCTCTGAGCCTTCGGGGTCCATGTGACCTGGCCATTTAGCCCGTGGTGTGTAAAAAGTGCCGCTCAGAGGTAAAACAACTCGAGACCATACTAGGATCATCTGTAATATAACCCAATATTATTGATGTTTGATGGTTCATATGATGAATGGAGGTTGAAGCAGTAGAGGATTTAAACTCTCACGCTGCCACAAAGAGAAAATGGGTTGTTAAAAGTGATAATTTTCATGATGAAATTTCTAAATTCAAATATTATGTTGTATGTAAATGGGTACAAACCGTATAGAGAGAAAATGAATAGTGACAGTATGTTTATTACGACGTATTCTTCTTAATTTTAATTTTACATAAGTGAACGTAAAAATTGCATCAGTGTATAAAGAGACGTATATAATTAAAACGTAAATAATATGCCAAGCATATGATATGAAATTAAAGCAGTCTTTTTTCCAATTCTTGATTAATAACACATAAATTTAATTATTGACACATAAATTTAATTATCGAAATTTAAATTTTAAATAGTATTGTTAATTAACAGTAGAAGGAATTTATATCCCACAGAAGAGACCTTAATTTCTCACCTAAGTAAATCAGCATCTATTTGAAGTGCATATTAGGGTATTTATTAGGCATAGTCTGAGGTTTTGCACATTTATCGAATTTTTTGTATAAATGGATCGTTTGCAATATTCGTTGAAAGTTTAAACATTTTTAAAGTTTTCGGCAGGAATAAAGAGTGCACTATTAAAATTATTAAGAAATTTGGAAAAACGACTCCTAATATTTCATCAATATCTATCAAACATAAAAGAAATTTTAAATTTATTTCTTAAAACCAAAAAGTTGATTTTCTATAGACAGACAGACAAACAGATGACAAAATAGAAAATATTATTTCGCTTTTTGTTGCTCTTTTTTTTAAACGTTGTAAAAATAATAGCGGGCGAACCCTGGGGTTGTTTTTTCGAAGAAAATACCAGAGTACTCCTCGCCTGAGGCAAAATTTAGCATAGGATCGATCTTGGTCGTATGTGGCGATTGCCATATATTTGCCCAGTTCCCAATCCTCCCTTACCCGTCATGTATTGAGAAGCAATTTATTTGGCCCCTTTATGATTTGTGGTTGAGACCTCATGGTTTGGACCTCGTGCCAAAGAATGGGACATAGAGCTGTGACCCTGTGTGCGGGAAAGTCATGCCCTGTACAGGTTAAAGAACACTCTGGATGACTTGACGAAAGCTGCCATCCCCCAACCTTCTCTGAGCCCTTGGGGTCCTTGTGACATAGTCATTTAACCCATTGTGTGTAAAACATTCCCGCTGAATGGTAAATCAACCCAACCAAAACCAACCTCGTGCCAAAGACGGTTGAATCCAGAAGAAATATTGAGTAAAGACAATAGTAAAATCTAAAGTTTTTAACATAAAAGATATTTTGAGAAGTCAATGAAACTTAAACGCTTTTTAGAAACAAGCATGGTTGGGTTGTCAGCACTCTGTACTTTTTACGGTGCGTATAGGATGATAAATATTTCTCACATTTTTCTAATTTATAATATAAGCAATATATTTATCTGAATATTAATTCGAATTTTCCTGTTCCTTGTTGGCTTCGCTGGTCGGATGTGGGTCGTAATTTGGGCGGCCCCTGCTATAAAATGGCAATAGTCCCCTGCGTGCAAGGCTCACGTTTGTGATTGGTGTGCTTGCTGTGAAGTCAATGTTACATAATCTGCTTATCTTATTATAACATTTAAATTTACATAAATTCAGGTCTAAAAACCGTAGGGTCTGGGATTGGCTACGTTCAGAGAGCGCCTGGCTCGTAATCTGCAATTGGAGTCCCAGTTGTGGCAGCGCTGATATTTATAACCTTATATTGATTACTGCCACTGGATTCTTCCAGAAATCAGTTTTACTGAATACTGCCACTTGACTCCAAAGGACTCAAAATTCTTTAAGCAATCAGTTTACCGAGAACGAGCCAATACACTACAAAGGACTCAAAATTCGTTCAGAAATCAGTTTTATTGATTACTGCCATTACACTGCATGCACATAAAATTTTCGGGGGGGGGGGGGGGGGGGCTCAGTTGATAGCACGCCAGGTTCATAATATGTAACTCCCAGATTCGGTACTCAAACTGTGAGATGTTTGAGATTTAATTCCGTTAATCCCCACCTTGGCTTGCGTTAAATAGGGTACATGCTGGGCTTGAAAAGACCGACGTCCGTCGGATAGGGAATTAATCCGTGGTTTGTATTCAAGAAAGCACATTAAAGAACACGTTGAAAGGCCCCGACGGGAGATATCCATCTATGTTCTAACAGCTCCCCAATAATCCCCTTCTCCCAACCTTCTCTGAGACCATGTGACCTGGCCATTTAGCCAATTCTGTGCAAAAACGTGACGCTCAGTGGTAAAAAAAAATCCAGTTCAGCCTAAAAAATTATCTAAAGAAATTACTCGGTTAAATAGAATAGGAAAAAAGATAATTATTTAGAATTAATTTTTAAAACATTACATCACCTCACTCTAGCATAAATTTCAGCCACTTGTTATCTTCTCTTGAAGGCTATTGTTCATCAATGGCTCTTTCTTAAGATGAAGAGTGCAATACATCGGAAGAAAGATGACTTGCTTCATCTTCTCTTTCTTTCACGAGATGTCTGTGAGGTATTGTATCGTTGTGTGTTATGTGACCCCAGGCATTTATGACGTCTTGCCTTGGGCCTCCCTTATCGAGATGATTCAGATGACCCCAAGTGACCATGCTGTATGTCACCGTTCTCCCGTTCTAGTGTTTCATCCCTTCGGATATTAATCTTCTCTCTCTAGCTCCCCAAATCTATGACTTGGACCGTTAATGAAAGAGCGATTGCTTAATGAGAAAGATTCACCTGCTCAAAGGAAAGATTGGCATTTGCCCAAGTGCATTTTTTTTTCCACATTGGCATTATTTTTTTCTCTGCTAAAGAAATTAAAAGTGAAAAAGTCACATTGTGCTTATAGTTGTTTTTCTTAGATAGGAACAGGTATTATTTACTCGTTTGAGAAGGTCGTTGATTCGTCAAGAAAATACGTTTTAATGAGAAACTGAAATATTTTAGAATTTGACATCTGATATATATCGATGATTATGATGATTGACGGCTGACTGAAGGTTCACAGGGGATCATGCTAATTCTAACTATGATTCAGGAATGATAGAGGTTTGATTATTTACACTAGGATGGTAGGGGTAATCCAGATCGTAGAGCGTGGACGTCACTTTCAAAATCAAAAAGAGATCAACATTGATATACAAGTGCTAGAAACTTGAAATGTATTGTCAGAGTGTCTGATAAATATATCGGGCTGTAGATATAGAGAGAATGATAGAATTTTGGATTCGGACGGTCCTTCGAGGTCATAGGTCAAATTTAAATCTATCGATGCTAGAGAGTTAAATCTTGGTTTATGCGAAATATTTTGGGTCGTAGATCTCGAAAATGTTGTTGAATTTTAGTTGCAATGGGTCCTTAGATATTAAAGGTCAAATATAGATCTACTGATGGTAGAGAGTTCAAAATTGGTGTCTGGCGGTTTTTGAAGTCGTATATTTCAGAAATTATGCCAAATTTCGGATGCGATGGGTGTTTCGAGGTCAAATGTCAAATTTCGATCTACCGGCTCTGGCAAATTAAAAATTGGTGAATATCCAGCAGTTTAAGGTAGAAATTTGAAATTTCGGTGGTAGAATGTCGAGAGATATTCTACTGACAGCAATAATCTGCCTCCTTTTCTCAGGGGTATGAGAAAAGTACTTTTCTTTTTTTTTTTTTCATTTAAGAAATAAAAAACAAATGCTTTCCATATTGTATAATAACGAATAAAACACTACTATTTGCGTTTTCTTCATCATATATTAGCTGAAATGAAAATTTTTAAGGAATGAAAAAGGTAGGTAAACCAAAAACCTCATTCTTTTTGAAAGCGAGATTCCCATATGAGGCAGAGGCTTTATGCGTTCTTTTAGTTCATTATATTCATATTATTTTCGTCCCAATTTAGGAGTATTAATTGTTTGAAATCATCTAAGAATTCAGTCCTCAATTAATCGGGACTCATCATGGGCATCTATAGGATTTGGGTTGGGTTGTTTTACCTCTGAGCGGCACTTTTTTGCACACCATGGGCTAAATGGCCAGGTCACATGGACCCCGAAGGCTCAGAGAAGGTTGGGGGAGAGGACCCACTGGAACAGCTGTTGGGAGACAGATGGTAGCCTCCCGTCAAGGACATCTAGCGTGTTCTTTAACGTGCACAGGGTATGGCTCTCCGGCACACGGGGTCACGGCTTAACGTCCCATCCGACGGACGGCGGCCTTTCCAAGCCCAGCATCTATAGGAGGAACAATGGGGAGTCCTCCACCTAGAAAATATTAAGTTGATTCTAAAAATTAATCGATGTTGAATTAATATCACGTTTATCAGAAATTTAATATTATTAGCTTTCTGTCCTCCCCTCCTTAGAAAAAAAATAAATTTAAATTAATTGATAGTGAATAATATAAGTGTTATCAGATGTTCAATATTTGTACCTTTTTTTTATCCCATCTTCCACGGAACAATTCCTGAGGACATTCAGGTTGCCAGTATTTAGAAACCTGCTGGAGGCTCATGGTCCAGTGGTATATCGTAGGATATAACGTAGATATCGTAGAATATATGTGGACCGACCACAGTTCAAAGGAACAAATATAGCGAACGGCAGCTTTTACACGATTTTTCTATCATTACCCTTCGGCTGAAAGATGAATAGTTTTCTTCTTCTTCATTGGAAGGGTGCCAGCAGGAACTTAGGAAAACAGAACTGCTGCCAAAATATGAAACGATGGGAAAGGAAAAATTTTGTTCTGTTGAACAGCAGCTTCGAATATGCATATATGAGAGGAATGGAAACAGTATATCCCACCAATGGTCACTAATGGTCAATTACCATGACACACTTATAGCAAAAATTCAACTTTCTTCTTTATTATAATAACTGAAATTTTAAAAAAGAGCAATACTATTTACGTATGCAAATAAAACAATTTGGAAGACTTTCGATTATTCTTACTATATTATTTAAATTATAAAATCCAATCTAGTGATATTATTTAATATTCAGAAAAACTAATAGCTGAAGCAAATATTTGCCAGGAATAACAGATCATAACCTATCCAATGTCATATGTATTTCAAAGGCAAAATTATCGCCTTATCGATAAAGAGATACGAAGCGTGAATGACAATGGATGGTACAGTCGCTCAAAAAAGTATCCGAACGCTATGGTTGATTACAGAATTCAGAACAAAATATCTGGCATCGATTGGTTTTAGAAATTAGTGATCTGGCAACCTTCGTGTACCTACACGAAGGTTGCCAGATCACTAATTTCTAAAAAAATCTTTTCCAGATATTTTTTCTGAATTCTGTAATCAACCATAGCGTTCAGATACGTTTTTGAGCGACTGTACATATAAGCATGCGCAGTTGACATTTCGATAGCTCTCATATATCAGTGATCGACTGATGAACTATTGATGTGTCACTGATCAAGTGAATTCGTTAATTCAAAAGTAATTAATTGGTCAATGACGTATGATGTACGAGAGCGGCTGAAGAATTAACTACACAGTTTCATTAGTCTCACATTGCTTTCCCAGTTTCCATACACAACTCTCATTAATGCACCACATTTCCATACACAACTCTCATTAATGCACCACATTTCCATACACAACTCTCATTAATGCACCACATTTCTGTGCATCACTCTCGTTAATGCACCACATTTCTGTGCATCACTCTCGTTAAATGCTCCCATACATCCTCATCCTCTTTCATAAAGTATCCCAATATTATAGATGCATCAAGTAATCGCTCATAACTATTTGATGCTAAAACCCTATTTCAAAAATATCTAGATCAGCATTCCCCAATATTTTATTTCGTCTGCATACTTCTAAAATAATTTTACCGCAACACACTTATAAAATAGCCCGATTAACCACAACACATCTATAGAAAAAATTCGACTTTTTTTGGCTTTATTATAATAACTGAAATTCCAATTTATTTAAACAAATGCTCAACATTTCATTTGAAAATATTTAAGAATTTAAAAGCACTACAGTGCAAATGGTTATGTAATATAGTGATTTATCAGAAATTTCGAGACACACCTGGACCTTAGACGCAACACACCGGTTGGGAATCACTGATCCAGTTATTTGGCATTTAATTTAAACAAATTTAATTCTGGTTCGAAGAGGCGCTGGATGGCCTTGGCGATAGGCTACCATTCGTTTTCTAACAGCTGTTCAGTGGGCCACTTCCCCAACCTTCTCTGAGACCTAGGGGTCTTTGTAACCTGGTATTTAGCCCGATGTGTGCAAAGAAAAGTGCAGATCAGAGGTAAAACAATCCAACCCAAAGCTATCATTCCAGAATTCTTCTCCCTGATCCCAGTCGTACATTTACTTCAAGCTATTCTCCATGATCAGGCTACTATTGTAAACACTGGGCAACTATTTTAGAACTAACTACTATTCGATACCAGGTAACTATTAGGGACTTGACAACTGTTTGAGACCCGGTAACTAGTTTAGAGAAGTCTCCTATTTATGAATCTTTGCATACCAAGGTAAAATTCAAGCACAGGATTCTCTTCCGGCATCCTCATTTTGTCGAGCATTTTAGGTATTTAAACAGTCTAAGTAACTAATGTCAATAGTTTGTCATTACAATTGGTTTCCTCTAGTTCATGGGTTTAGTTAAACTTGGAATTTTAAGCACACTTTTACATAAATAATTTAGGCACCGAAGAAACCTAAAAAGTCCTAAAGTAATTGCGGAAGAAATAAAAAAAATTCATTTCTAAACAAAAACACAAAAGAAATGACGAAAGCTCGAAGATACATAAGATATTTTTCTTTAATATGTCATTGGTAAAAAGATTGGGCAGTTCAATATTGCGGAAATAGAGAGAAAAAGAATGATTGGTGCACTTCGATATTATGGAAATGCGAAAAACAGAATGATTGGTGCACTTCCTATTATGGGGAATAGGGACAAAAAGTGATTGGTGCACTTCCATATTATGGGAATGGAAACAAAAGAATTATTGGTGCATTTTCATATTATGAGAATGGAGAGTGAAAAAATGATTGATTCACTTCCATGTTATGAAAATGGGGAGAAAAATAATGATTGGTGCACTTTCATGTTATGGAAATTGAGAGCGGAACAATTGCTGCAGTTTCATATTATGGAAATGAACAAAATGATTTTGTGCACTTAATATTTTGGGAATAAAGAGAAAAAGGTCGGTGCACGTATATATTATGCAAATGCAGAGTAAAAGGAATAGCACGTTTTTATGTTATAGATAAAAGAGTAAAAGAATTGACTCACATCCATATTTTAGGAATGGGGAGCGAAATGATCAATGCATTCCCTTGTTATGGAAATGGGGAGCAGAGCTATTCGTGCCTTTCTACATTAGGCAAATGGAACACAACCTTTCAGTGCATTTTTATATTACGGAAATGGAGATCACAACTCAGTGCACTTCTATATTAAGGGAATGGTGAACATAAGGGAATGGTAACACCCCCCCTCCCCCTGCTGTTCTTCAGCTATGTCAGTTCCGTTTACTGTGGCCTCAAAGACACATTTTGCCGTCAGATGACTGTCGTAAAGAATAACCGCGATTGAAGTGAAATTGGCTAATCATCAATTTATATTTTGGATAACTGAACAAAAATGTGCGAAATATGACCATGATATACTGCACATGTAAAAAGAATATTTTGGAACATTCTGATTTGTTGCAGTGTATTGAGTGTTCTGAGACATTTCATTTCTACTGTCTGGGACACTCGGAAAACGTTTTTTCGAAAAATGTCGACTGAAAATAGAAAAAAATTAAAATGGGTAGAATGTAAAGTAGAAAGGAAAACGGTTGCACATGATATAGAGGAGAAGAATTTGCCAGGTGACGTCGACATTTCTGTTGCTGGCAAAAGTTCTTTACGTAAATTTATTGCAGATAAAATGAAGAAGCAATTTATGGCAATGAACAAAGATATGATTCGTCAGAATTCAAGCATTTGATCAGATCTACTGAAAGATTTAGAAGATTTTAAAAAAATCTGTTGCTTTCTGTTCAGATAAGCTCGATGAATATATTAATATCGTCAAAGGAACTGTCAAAAGTTGTCAAAGAGGTGCAACTCCAAAACTCGAATCTGAGAGAAGAAAACGGGTTGGTTTGGGTTGTTTTACTTCTGAGCGGCACTTTTTTGCACAGCATGGACTAAATGACCAGGTCACATGAACCTCGAAGGCTCAGAGAATGTTAGGGGAGGGAACCCACTGGAACAGCTGCTGGGAGACAGATGGTAGCCTCCAGTCAAAGTCATCCAGTGTGTTCTTTAACGTGCAAAGGGTATGGCTGTTTCGCACACGGGACCACGGCTTAACATCCCATACGATGTACGGTGGCCTTTCCAAGCCCATCGGTGTCCTTTACTGATCGTAGGCAGTGTGGGGAGTTTTGCGGAGATAAATCTCAACGCTGACCCAGCTGGGACTCGAACCTGGGAACTGCAGATTACGAGCCTGGCGCGTTACCGACTGAACCACCCCCGCCCCACATTTCACGGAAAACCACAATAACTGTTTTGCTATATTTCACAGGAAACCACAAGAACTGTTTTGCTACATTTTACAGTGATGTGATGATTTCAATTTGATGAGTTCATCACGAAAAAGAACCTATAAATTATAATTATTTTCTTTTATGTCCCTTTTTACTGCTTTCCGAGATTTCAGAATTTTTTTAGCTTTTGGGACGGTTTCTACATTATAATATATTTATTCCAATAAATTCCAATAAGTGAAAGAAATTGAAAATCAAGAGAATCAAATTCTTTACAAATCAGTTGATCTCTTATAGGCAACCTACCTCTATTATGCACAAGCTCAATTTCAGCGAAATGATGTTAATTTTTTTTTACATATTCTTGTTCCTTTGGCTAAAAATAAATCACATTTAAATGAAAACATATTTTCTTCTATAAATAAAAATTCAGATCTGAAGAAGTTAAAAGAGCATGCCTTTTTCACAATTTTATTTAGAAATATTTGTTACCATAAAGAAAAAAAATATTCAAATATGCACAAAAAACACTATTAATTCTACGTGATCGCCCATCCACCACAAGACACCACTGCATCTTCTTAATCACCCACAAAATACGCATAATCGTGTTTCATTAATCGAATTCCAAGTCATATTTCTTCAAACATTTTTTCATCAAATATTTATAAAATCAACTACTTTAGCTGATCCACAGCTATTTCATTTCCACAGAATAAAAAAATAATCCAGAGAGCTTGTGGCCTGAACACGTGCGAAATATCAACACATCTGGGAGCAGAAATCGATGAGTACAGAAAGAAATTAGATTCCTGACGCAGCCATGAGCATTTTCCAAGCCATTACGTGCTCCGAGATCATTAATTATTACGTCGAGAAGTTTAAACGCTTATATTTGCTACTTCCCTTAGCCGGCTCGGTTAAAAGTGCGGCAGACATGCATTCATCATTGCACATTATAAATGTCTCAGTGACAAAGTACCGAAAACATTTCTTTACCGGAAGAGGAGAGAAGCACAATCACTTTGCAGACAAAATGCAAACGCTTTCCGGCTTCATCAGCAGCATTAAGTATATGACTGCCATCTAGCGAAACATTTTCACACTATTTTAAATTTTGTCCTAATGGATAAGGAAATTATGCCTTTATGTCCAAAAAAATTCGATAAAAGTAATTTAAGAGGAAAAAACTTGTTTGAAATTCTGATCAGGGGTTTAAGAACAAGTTATTTAAGAGATCGATTAATTTCAGAAAGAAAGGTGTTAAAAATGTAGTGTTTGTGATTTTTTTTAGGTCAATGAAACAATATATGTGTTTATTAAAAGAGTGTCAGTTTTTAAAATTTTTTATTCGTTGTTTAAATTTTTGCTAATATTAATTTGTATATTTTTTATATATTGAATGAATGTTATACATTTTAGGAAGAATTTTCGTCGTTAAACTTGTGAGACTTCTATTGGTTGAATTGCTTTACCTCTGAGCGGCTTTTTTTGCACACAATGGGCTAAATGGACCAGGTCACAAAGATCCCAAGGTCTCAGATTAGGTTGGGGGATGAGACCCACCTGACACCTGTTAAAAGACGGGTAAAAATATCTCGTGAAACCCATCTAGGTGTTCTTTAACGTGCACAGGGTATGGCTGTCCTGTACACGGATCCATGACTTAACATGACATCCGACGGACGGCAGCCTTTCTTAGTGTATTGGTATCCCCTTTCTCACTACGGCATAGTTAAAGGATTTGGGAGAATAAATCTCAACTCTAGACAATTGGGACTATAACTTTAGAACTGCAATGTAGAGGCTACAAACTGGGCCAACTACTGCCCGTGAAATTTCTGTGCCTTCCTTTAAATCATGATGAAAAATCGAGATCTTTCCAGGATAGGATCTTGATGCATTCGGGTTCGAGTCCACACTGTTCCAGCGTTGGGATTTTCTTCACTAACACCGCTCTTTCCCATTTGAGAAGGGGTGGGGGGGCACCATCTGTCGAATGGGATGTTAAGCCGCCTGCAGAGATGAATATTTTACGTCGACCATTTGTCTTCGTGAAAAATATAGGACATATATGTAGAAAAAATACATTTTCTTTCTTTTCCGTCACTATTATTTATTCGTCAATATTTGTCATGAGAGTGTAAAATTTACTTTATTTGTCTAGTAAAGTCATTCTCGAACACTGTTAAATATCGTAAAACGTTCTAAAATTAAACAAATGATATGCATACATTAATTTTATTTAAAATTAATTTTTTTTTCAAAAACGTGAAACAAAAATATCAATAAAGTGATTTTTAAATTTGTCAAAAGTTCGCATTATTACAAGAACTATTTAATAATTTATTACCATTAAATAATTCGAATAATAAACATTTTCGTTATGCGTTATTAATTTTCCTCAGTTACATCAAAAATAATAAGATAAATTTATCAAAATTAGTGATAAGATACACGAATTTTCATTTGGTATCAAAAATACAGGACTTTTAAAGGACAGAATAAAATATATGTAATAAAATAATATTTTTGAAATTATTTTAAATATATAGGACAACGCCCTAAAATGAAGGACGAATGAATACCGAAGCCATACAATGCGCACGCGAAAAAGCTTTTGGGTTGTTGTTTTACCTACGAGCGGCACTTTTTTGCACACCATGGGCTAAATGGCCAGGTCACATGGACCCCGAAGGCTCAGAGAAGGTTGGGGGAGAGGACCCACTGGAACAGCTGTTGGGAGACAGATGGTAGCCTTCCGTCAAGGCCATCCAGCGTGTTCTTTAACGTGCACAGGGTGTGGCTCTCCCGCACACGGGGCCACGGCTTAATGTCCCATCCGACGGACGGTGGCCTTATTCAAGCCCATCGGTGTCCCCTACTGACCGTGGGCAGGTCGGGGAATTTTGCGGAGATAAATCTCAACGCTGACACAGCTGGGACTCGAACCTAGGAACTACAGATTACGAACCTGGCGCGCTACCGACTGAGCCACAACCGCCCCATCGCTCCGAGGTAAAGCAATCTAACACAATCTACGGATCATTACAAATGAAATGTAATTGATGCATTAACAACAAAGCCCCATCGCAGATTTCTTAAAAACGTGAATAAATATAGTTAAAGGAGGTTTAAATCTCAAAAATGAACACACAATAAATGCTGCATTAATTATCAAATCAATCGGTTAAAACTTCTCGCATTATTAACTTCCGAGCAAACCAGACTTTCCTATTTACAAATAAAATCCATAAGCGAGCCATATGCTTCGAAATATTTACCACAGTCTCTCCATTTGGTTTATTAATGACTTATTTTGTGTATCCATCTTTTCATCCTCGTGTTCAGTTGTTCTCCATCAGATATCAACTTAACAAATACTCGTCACTTCCTGTTTAAAACAATTTATTTCACACCAAGTGCCTCGAAATAAACAAAATACTACTTTAATCGAATTTTGTCAAGCAAGTTTATTTCGATAAGCAAGTTATTTACAGAACAGTGGCTTCAATAAGTACTGAGATGAACATCAAACCCTGAGCATCAGGCCCAAACTCTTCTATACAATCAATACGTTTCAAGCCACAGTCCGACTGAAAGCGCAATCGGACCACTGAAAGACATTAATCCGCTTCTCAACTAGTCTTCGTTTCGTTGGTCACATTTATTTTATCACTAAATAACGAAAAGTTCGGTTCAAACCGTTCAATATCAGATTCCCTAAATCCAGACTCTGTACTAAACCCAACTGCAACAGTTTCAAATTTTCGATTGTCGTTTAGCTTGCTAATTATCACATTCAAAGTAAGTTCGTTTAATTCTCTCGCACTCTTTATCGCTTTCTGTAAAAGGTAGTTCCTCTCTTTGTTTGTGTCCATTGTCTTGTTCCCAACAGATGACGCGTCCTTTCTTCAGACCACGTGCAACAGTAACGGCTCGGTGCACCCGAACAAAGCTCATTATCTAAGACCGAACTGGAATCGCTTAAAACTCCTCAGAAAAATCACTGGACCCTTCTTTCTATTCTTTTTTCGTCTGAAGAGCTGTCAGAAGCTAAAATTATCTGACTTAAAAGAATACCGCATTTGCGCAGTTTTCTAAACGTATTATAGGAAAGAAAAAAATGATATGGCTGAAGATTTTCATCTAGATTGTGTTTATTCCTTGAACTTCACGAGTTGAGCGAATAACTTAATTATATTCAAGTTCAAGTGGATGTTACAGTTCATCTCTAAATCTCCGTAGATACTTTCATATCTTTGAAGAATTAACTGTAATTGTATTTGCTAGTCTGTAGTTCGAATTTATTAAAAAGACACACAGTTTATGGATAAAAAAATTCGAAGAAACAATTTCAATGCAAATGTTAAACAAACTAATCAATAGGCCTGCAATTTTTATCGTTATTGTTTCGAATTTTCTTTGTTTCACTTTTCGGGAATATCAGACACATTTATCCGTTATTTTCAAGAGTTTTGGCTGAAGTTACATACTTGAATTTCTAAATCCGAATAAGTACTTTTATTATTACGTATCCTCCTATTGCTTTTTCGATCATCATTTGTTGGTTTGTCAGTTTTTCGATTTTTCAAAACAGGTGTTGCATCATATCTTTCAAACGCGAAGGAGAAACAATAATTTTTGTGTGAAATGAAAGCTTGTGATAGGAAGAGTGTCTTAGGCTATAAAACATTTAACATCCATGCTTTCTTCCCCACTAAAAAGGGGGGGAAATGAGAAAACGTCCACTTTATTTTCAGAACCACTATATTTCCACTATATTTCCACACTGTTCCACTATATTTCCATACTGTCCCACTATATTTCCATACTGTCCCACTATATTTCCAGAACGAAAATCACGAAAGTAATAAGCTATGTGTCAAATTCAAATGAAAGCTTCTGATGCGGGGAGTGTCATAGGCTATAAAAATTCACTCCCCCCTGTTTTATTCCTTCTTACAAAAGGGGAAATATGAAAATGGTTGTTCTGTTATATCTCCGAAGCGCAAGGGCCAAAAATAAGAGGCTATGTGTCAAATGAAAGCTAGTGATATGGGGAGTGCCACAGGTAACAAAAACTCCATGTGTCAAATGAAAGCTAGTGATATGGGGAGTGCCACAGGTAACAAAAACTCCATGTGTCAAATGAAAGCTAGTGATATGGGGAGTGCCACAGGTAACAAAAACTCCATGTGTCAAATGAAAGCTAGTGATATGGAGAGTGTCACAGGTAACAAAAACTCCATGTGTCAAATGAAAGCTAGTGATATGGGGAGTATCACAGGTAACAAAAACTCCATGTGTCAAATGAAAGCTAGTGATATGGGGAGTGTCACAAGTAACAAAAACTCCATGTGTCAAATGAAAGCTAGTGATATGGGGAGTGTCACAGGTAACAAAAACTCCATGTGTCAAATGAAAGCTAGTGATATGGGGAGTGTCACAGGTAACAAACAATCCATGTGTCAAATGAAAGCTAGTGATATGGGGAGTGTCACAGGTAACAAAAACTCCATGTGTCAAATGAAAGCTAGTGATATGGGGAGTATCACAGGTAACAAAAACTCCATGTGTCAAATGAAAGCTAGTGATATGGGGAGTGTCACAAGTAACAAAAACTCCATGTGTCAAATGAAAGCTAGTGATATGGGGAGTGTCACAGGTAACAAAAACTCCATGTGTCGAATGAAGGCTAGTCATATGGGGAGTGTCACAGGTAACAAAAACTCCATGTGTCAAATGAAAGTTAGTGATATGGGGAGTGTCACAGGTAACAAAAACTCCATGTGTCAAATGAAAGCTAGTGATATGGGGAGTATCACAGGTAACAAAAACTCCATGTGTCAAATGAAAGCTAGTGATATGGGGAGTGTCACAAGTAACAAAAACTCCATGTGTCAAATGAAAGCTAGTGATATGGGGAGTGTCACAGGTAACAAAAACTCCATGTGTCAAATGAAAGCTAGTGATATGGGGAGTGTCACAGGTAACAAAAAATCCATGTGTCAAATGAAAGCTAGTGATATGGGGAGTGTCACAGGTAACAAAAACTCCATGTATCAAATGAAAGCTAGTGATATGGGGAGTGTCACAGGTAACAAAAACTCCATGTGTCAAATGAAAGCTAGTGATATGGGGAGTGTCACAAGTAACAAAAACTCCATGTGTCAAGTGAAAGTTAGTGATATGGGGAGTGTCACAGGTAACAAAAACTCCATGTGTCAAATGAAAGCTAGTGATATGGGGAGTATCACAGGTAACAAAAACTCCATGTGTCAAATGAAAGCTAGTGATATGGGGAGTGTCACAGGTAACAAAAACTCCATGTGTCAAATGAAAGCTAGTGATATGGGGAGTGCCACAGGTAACAAAAACTCCATGTGTCAAATGAAAGCTAGTGATATGGGGAGTGTCACAGGTAACAAAAACTCCATGTGTCAAATGAAAGCTAGTGATATGGGGAGTGTCACAGGTAACAAAAAATCCATGTGTCAAATGAAAGCTAGTGATATGGGGAGTGTCACAGGTAACAAAAACTCCATGTGTCAAATGAAAGCTAGTGATATGGGGAGTATCACAGGTAACAAAAACTCCATGTGTCAAATGAAAGCTAGTGATATGGGGAGTGTCACAGGTAACAAAAACTCCATGTGTCAAATAAAAGCTAGTGATATGGGGAGTGTCACAGGTAACAAAAACTCCATGTGTCAAATGAAAGCCGTGATATGGGGAGTGTCACAGGTAACAAAAACTCCATGTGTCAAATGAAAGCTAGTGATATGGGGAGTGTCACAGGTAACAAAAACTCCATGTATCAAATGAAAGCTAGTGATATGGGGAGTATCACAGGTAACAAAAACTCCATGTGTCAAATGAAAGCTAGTGATATGGGGAGTGTCACAAGTAACAAAAACTCCATGTGTCAAGTGAAAGTTAGTGATATGGGGAGTGTCACAGGTAACAAAAACTCCATGTGTCAAGTGAAAGTTAGTGATATGGGGAGTGTCACAGGTAACAAAAACTCCATGTGTCAAATGAAAGCTAGTGATATGGGGAGTGTCACAGGTAACAAAAACTCCATGTGTCAAATGAAAGCTAGTGATATCGGGAGTGCCACAGGTAACAAAAACTCCATGTGTCAAATGAAAGCTAGTGATATGGGGAGTGTCACAGGTAACAAAAACTCCATGTATCAAATGAAAGCTAGTGATATGGGGAGTGTCACAGGTAACAAAAACTCCATGTGTCAAGTGAAAGCTAGTGATATGGGGAGTGTCACAGGTAACAAAAACTCCATGTGTCAAATGAAAGTTAGTGATATGGGGAGTGTCACAGGTAACAAAAACTCCATGTGTCAAGTGAAAGCTAGTGATATGGGGAGTGCCACAGGTAACAAAAACTCCATGTGTCAAGTGAAAGCTAGTGATATGGGGAGTGCCACAGGTAACAAAAACTCCATGTGTCAAGTGAAAGCTATTGATATGGGGAGTGTCACAGGTAACAAAAACTCCATGTGTCAAGTGAAAGCTAGTGATATGGGGAGTGTCACAAGTAACAAAAACTCCATGTGTCAAACGAAAGTAGTGATATGGGGAGTGTCACAGGTAAAAAAAACTCCATGTGTCAAATGAAAGCTAGTGATATGGGGAGTGTCACTGGTAAAAAAACTCCATGTGTCAAATGAAAGCTAGTGATATGGAGAGTGTCACAGGTAACAAAAACTCCTCCCATGCTTCGTCTCCAAAAATAAAGGGAAGAAAATATATGAATGATTGATATTCCTTTTCTTTCAAACGCGAACGTCTAGCGTAACTAGTTGTATGTCAAATGAAAGCTTCTGACACGATGAGTGTTGTAAGCAATAAGATATACCCCCTTGCTTTCTTTTCACTAAAAAAGTGGTAATTAGGAATTGGAGACACCTGATATGGAATTGAAAAAATAGTATTAAAAACACGTTTCGTAATTCATATATTCTTTTTTCCAGCGATTTTCCATTATTTAACAAAAATTTTCGGGGAAAGAAATAAGTGTTCTTGCCCTTTCCGCTTCAATTTAGTACTTTGCCCCTCCAGTGTAATAATTAACTATATATATGTATCTGTTCTCTGCGCTCTAGTGGAATTTAAAAACAAATTCGTGAAAATTATGTCTAACGTATAGTTTTCCTTTTTTTTTCTCCTCCGTTCCGATTATATAAATTTATATTTCTTATTTTAAACTGAATTTCTCGTCATGAATTATCTCTTGAAACATTTTCTCTTTTGGTTATATTTAATTTTCATTATTAATTTATTTTATACCCATATATTTTTTTCATTGCATATATAAAGTTATTTTACAACTAATTGTGAAAAAAAATGATATGATAGTATAATGAAATTTAAAAAATGACTGGAAAACAAGACTGCAATGGCATCCAAAGATCTTTAAGTTGCAAATTCCGAAAAAAAAACTGCATTCAACTGACTGTGCTACATATTTCTGGCATAACATGATGTTAAAATATAATATTAACATTATCTTCTAGAAGAAATTCTTCATACATATATATCCTTCTTCGGAAAAATAAAAAGTTGTCAACCCAGTTCAAACACACTTGTCAAGAAAGTTTAGACTTGTTGAGCCTACCCCAGTCAAATGAAGATATTCCCTAAGTAACAAGATTTGTGATTATTGGTTGCACTGATAGAATCAGCCAATCAAGTGTCAACTGAGTGAATGGGCCACTATACAATGATAGCCTGGCTCCTGCAATTCAGCGAATTCGTGTCATCGCTATAATCCATAATGCTCAGATTGCTGACAGTGGCCGCAATGTTAAAATTCGTTTTGAAAATAGGAAAGCGGCCGACGTAAGACTGATTCGCAAAGTAAACGTTATGATTGACTACATCACACGGCAAATAATGATTACAAAACAGATATAAAGTTCATTCAGATATGAAATATAATGAATACTAACTTTGAAATTCGTTTATTATTTTTTGCGATTATTTTTGGTGGTCAGTGTCCCAAGTAACCTAATGGACGAGCCGACCCGTAGCATAATAATTTAGCTTTGGCAATCTCATATCCACAAAAAACTTTAAAAAATATTGTAAACAAATTCTGGATTAATTTTTCTATTGAAAATATCTTTAACTTGACAACTGAATGAGACTAATATACTTTAAAAATCTGAAAAATATATACAGTGGGCCCCCGATATAACGCGCATGTCGGGCGAGAAACAACACCCGCGTTATAAGGTGAACCGCGTTATACCGAGCGGCGCAGTGACGACACAATAAATTTCACACTGTAAGCTTTTCTTTTACTCATCATGCATACAATAATTAAACACTATACAAAATACATGCAGGAACTCAATACATACACAATTACTCAATACGCAGTAACAATAAAATGCGATACTCACTAACGCCGCACGGACCTGTATAAACATGTTTGAACTTATCGCGAACATCGCCCGCGCTATAACCGAGTGCGCGGTATAGCGAGCAGCGCTATAGCGAAGGTCCACTGTATTTCTGGAACAGTCCTATAGCAAGAACATACATATACAAAACTTGCTTCAATAAGTAAAATGGCTCAAAAAAGTATCCGAACATTATGGTTGCTTACAGAATTCAGAAAAAATATCTGGCAACATTTTTTTTTAGAAATTAGTGATCTGGCAACCTTCGTGTCACGTGACACGAAGGTTGCCAGATATCGTTGAAAAATCGTTGCCAGATATATTTTCTGAATTCTGCAATCAACCATAGTGTTCGGATATTTTTTGAGCGACTGTACGGGATGTTTGAAAAATAATGGTGGGGATTCAAGAACCATTATGTAGGAAAATAATATGCATACTATTCAAAAAAGTAATATTTTAATTGAAAGCGTACCTCAAATAGTTTTGAACATAATTAGTGAATTTCCACGTGTACACCGTTCGTGACCCTGAATACGTTCAATCGTTATTGCAATTTTTTCACATACGCTACATCATGTCTCTTTTTACTTGCTCAGTTGATTCTCTTATTCAACCTTTCAAATGATTCAAGGCTCGAATTTTGTACCTTTTACAAAGCTTCACCAGAAATAAATCAAAGGATGTTAAGTGAGGGCTCCTTGGTGGCCACAATATTGGACCACCCCATCCCTGTCAATCCATCTGTCAGCAAATGTTGCACTAAGAACTTCCGTAACATCTCTTGAGAAAGCCCCGTCCCCTGGTGGCCGCCCATGAAACTGTTTCGAGTGCACCATTCAATGGTATGCCTTTTGTGCATTTGGGGAGAATGCCTTCCGAAATCTTGCCATTATTTGTCATACAACCTGCATTTAAATGCATTGTTTGGTGAGTATGTTTGCTGAAAAAAATGGGCTTTCTTTTCTCTTTAATCCAATAATTTTCACCACCTAATATTTAGACTTACGTTGAGACAAGTAACAGAGTTGGGTTATTTTACCTCTGAGCGGCATTTTTTTCGGCGGCAGGTCATGAGGACCCTAGAGCTCAGGTAAGATTTGGAGAGGGGACCCGCTGGACAGTTGTTAGGAGACAGACGGTAGCCTTCAAGGCCATCAAGCGTGTTCCTTAATGTGCACAGGCTATGACTCTCCCACACACGGAACCACGACTTAACCATATGACGTGCGGCGGCCTTTCCAAGCCCATCGATGTTCCCTACTGACCGAGGGCAGCGAGTTTTGCAGAGATAAATCTCATGGCAGTCCAGGGCGCAGAGAAGGGGACCCACTGGACAGCTATTAGCAGACAGATGGAAGCCTTGCACAAAGCTACCCAGCGTGTTCTATATTCCATAAGGCTCTGAATACGGTGCCACGGCTTAATACACAATGTGACGGACGGCAGCCTTTCCAAGTCCATCGGTGTCCTCTTTCTACAACATAGAAAAACAGGAATTAATGGAGAAAACTCCCAACATTGGACCAGTTGGTACACGAATATGAGAATTACAAATTATGGAACTGGACGCGCTACTGACTGAAATCCCCCCCCCCCGATTATCAGAAAGATATTCCTAAAAGATAGGGTCGAGTTTAGGGGAGGAGAGGGGGCCGCCCTTCCCCCCCCCATCTTAAAATGCTAGTAAGGCATATAGAGGCAAAAAATTATTAAACATATATTTAATGCATTTAAAAAAATTGAACACCTCTAAAATGGAGGGGAAAATATTATACTGCATTGGGAAACCTCTCTTGGCCCTCCCCCACCCCCTTACCTTTTTCCGGCTCGATTGTGTTTCTAGTCCCCCACCCCCACAATTTCTTCTAGATCCAGGACTGCTAAGGAATATTTCCTTTTATCTTGGTAGACACCAGTAAATAGGAAACGGATGTGACATCAGCGTGTAGCTGATATAATCATATCCGCATTTTATTCATTAATGGAATTCCTACGAATTTCTCTTTTGACACTGAACGATTCTGATGTTGGGTGTTTATGATTAAAGAGTTAGTTTTTCTCTGCTGCTCAGTGGCGTCGCGAGGCATATTTAACTATTTCCTACTTCTGAAAGAGATGGGAGTTGAGTGAGTCGATAGCGTTTCAGATTCATTATCTGATATTACCAAGTTGCGATCTGAGAAAAAAAATTAGTTATTTTTATTTTGTTTCAAATGTTTATATTTTCTTTAATGATTGTTTTATTTAAAAACTAATTTCATTAGCAAACCAATCTCGTTCGGAGTTATGAATAAAATGGTCATATTTTCAAAACTGAAAACATTCAGTTACATTTCAGTTCTTGTTATTTTCAGGTACATTTCAGTTATTGTCCTCCTTTGTGGGGGGTAAAAGCAAAACATCTCAGTCATTGTCCTCTTTTTGTGAAGGGTAAAAGCGAGACATCTCAGTTATTGGCTTTGTGGAGGGTGAAACGGAACATCTCGGTTATCATCTTCCTTTGTGAAGAGCAAAATGAGGACATCTCAGTTACTGGTTTTGTGGAGAGTAAAAGCTGGATATCTCAGTTATTGTTCTTCTTTGCGGATTGATAAAGTGGGACATCTCAGTTATTGTCCTCTTTTATGGATTGTAAATGCGGGACATCTTAGTTATTGTCCTCTTTTGTGAAAGGGAAAAAGGGACACTTCATATAAGTTTCAAATCACGTGAAAAGGGTGCCACATTCTTCAATTAAAAAGTGACGGGCATTTCCATTGAGTTTTTTTTTTTTGTGTGTGTTTATGTGATTATCTTAAATTCTCAGCTACTCAATAAAAATATTCTGATTTTTATTTCAAATAATGAAATTTGTTTAAATAAGATTAAAAATAAGAGAAGTTTATAATTAAAAGCATGCATTTTTTGCTTTCAATAGAATTCAATAGGCAATAGAGGAAACACTGTTACCCGGGTATGATTCGAACCCACGGCAATCTGTTAAGTGTTTTAACCACTGAGCTATCCGCGGCTACTTAATCACTTAAGTCCCCCAGATAGAAAGGAATCTCTCTGACTTTAATTGAATAGAGAGTTCTCAGCGATCAGAGCACCTGACATGTTCTCAAGTTGGGTTGGGTTGTTTTACTCTGAGCGGCACTTTTTTGCACACCATGGGCTAAATGGCCAGGTCACAAGGACCCCGAAGGCTCAGAGAAGGTTGGGGGAAGGGACCCACTGGAACAGCTGTTAGGAGCCAGATGGTAGCCTCCCGTCAAGGCTATCCAGCGTGTTCTTTAACGTGCACAGGGTATGGCTCTCCCGCACACGGAGCCACGGTTTAACGTCCCATACGACGGACGGCGGCCTTTCCAAGCCCATCGGTGTCCCCTACTGATCGTGGGCAGGGCGGGGAATTTTGCGGAGGTAAATCTCAACGCTGACCCAGCTGGGACTCGAACCTGGGAACTACAGATTACGAGCCTGGCGCGCTACCGACTGAGCCACCCCCGCCCCTCGTGTTCTCAAGAGATCGCGGATTAGGATTCCACCCGGTTAATGACAACTTTTCCTCTACACTCATTTAATGTATATATATATTGTTATAAGTTTTAATAGGAAATTCTTGAGCGTGAGTTCAAAAGAATATTTAGCAACAAACTTTCATAAATAAAATAATTTATTTCAAAAGTATGAATAAAAACGCAAATATAAAATAAATTTAACTAACACAAATCTTTATCTTCATCAGTATGAAAATAAACCATCAGAATATTTCACCTTATCACTATTACTACAAAGAGTCGTTTCTTTAGAATTCTTATAGTTCCCACTCAATGCATTAAATAAGACCTTTCACAATATTCAATAAGTGGCAGCATCATGTGCACCAACCTGTAAACTACCAAGTATTATCTTACCAATTCTTTAAACAAACTAAAAATAACTACGCATCAAATGATTTTCTTCCAGAATTTCAGCCATCAAGTACTCCAAAACTGCAGCGAAGTATACTGATCTTTCAGAACCAATTCTTTTCATACGTTGATCACCACGCATCAGACGATGAACTCTTCCTTCAGAGAAGTTGAGGTCAGCCTTACTTTCTCCACTAACATTTCACGTCCTTGACCTAATTTCCAAGTACCTTGAGAAACTTTCCTAGCATTAACTTTATGCTAATTCACTTAGTACAAAGGAAATATACATATTCAAACACTACTATTTTTTATTCCTCTTTTAACATCTTTAAAGTTCGAGTTCTTGGCTACTGATCTACGGAACCTGGGTTCGAGCCCCGGGTATGGCATGGGTGTGTGTTGTTTTTCTGCTGAGGTCCTGCCATCTCTCAGATCTTCTACTGTGGCATATAAACTGACAGGCTCCTGTCAGACCTCTGTGGCAAGCAGCTGCTTGAGGGGGTATTTATTTTATTTTTATTTTCTTATTACTCCAATCCACGAGTGACGTAATTCACATGCTAAAACACACACGCCAGCATCAAAATGGAACAGGACATCACGGTTTCATTTCTGCTCGTTCATCTGTCGTAACAATATACAGTATAGTCTACAGTGCTGATCTGTGATTTCCTACTATCCAATATAGCTATAAGAATATTGAAATTGGTGGACATAGTCAGAAGTATAGTCACAATTGAAAATGCCTTAAAGGAAATCTCACACATGAATAATATGCATAAACAAAGAAAGATATTACTAATACTTCATTTTCTGCAAAAATTAAACAATATAACAGAATTAGCTGTTAGATTTTGCAGGATGTTTCCTGACACTAAGAAGGGATTAAACTTACAAAAGTATCAAGCTACCACTGATACGATCCCAATACTCTGATCACCAAGACCTTTATGTTTTTTCAGATTCAAATTCAGATTTATTTCGCTACAGATTTTGCATATACACCCATTACATACCACAAGAAATATATAAACAAATAGGAATATACGAAATGCAACAATCTCGGATAGTAATGACATAAAATAAATCAGGGGGGGGAAGAAATAAAAGCATAAAAAAAGCATAAAAAAGAAAAATAAAAAAAATGAAAAAAACTGAAAAAAAAATGCATTAAATTTTCTAACTCTGTTTTAACTATAAAAATTTTAAAAATAAAAAAGAGAATGAATATATATGTATAGAACAAAAAAAAAAAGAGGATAAAAGAAAAGAAAAATAGATTTTTCCTCAGAAAAGATAAAATAACATTTTTTAATTGGGAAAGTCTGGATAAGGAATTCCCATAGCAGTGTAACGTAGTGTAATGTAATGTGTACGAAATGCAAAACGTAGAAAGAAATAAAACCTACATATATGTATATCACATATGTGCCATGTAACTTTTCGCATTATTATTAGTAACAACCCACTCGAGTTGTACTCGTTTGTGGGTCAAAAAATTGCTTATAAAGAAATATTTTAATGATATCTATATTTTACTAAATTAAAAGTAATCACTTAAGTCCTCAGAGGATTAAAGAAATCCCAATACAGTAATAATAACATGCAATCACTGAAAAAATTTAAATATCTTAAACTTATCTACAACACATTTTCGAAGTCTGTTATTAAAATTATTCAAAGTTCTCTTAATTTTCTAACCATTTGGTGGTGCATTAAACAATTTAGTTGCAATATAAACGCGGTGTTTTAGTAAAAATATTCCTCTTTACATGTATCTCTACCTATAATCTATTCCCTGGTAATCTCATATTATAAGCAAAAGCCCAAATTCTCTTTATTTCCTCATGTCAATTTTTTTAAAGCTAGAAACACGTATGATTTCCTTATCTCCAAAAAACTTAGTTTCTTAAAACAATTTACAGTGCTGTCTCGTTTCTTCGTTTTTTTAAAATGCATCGAAGCACATACTTTTGCATAATGTCTAAAGGTTTAATATATTTACAATAAGTCCTATATATAATTCTTAAGGGAATTCGGGTTGGAAAGGTGAAAAGTAGACCTAACATTTTTCATTTATGGTAAAAAGTATGTATGAACTGGCAGTTACAGTGCAAAAAAATCAGCAAGAAAATCATTTTACCCACTGCGAGCTTTGAAATTTTTAAGTACTCATGCCGTTTTTTTTTCACTCTCGCCGAACTGCCAGAGTTTTAATATTTTACAACACGTTACCCTATTTGTATACGAGATTTATTCTCTGATATTTCCAGAGCGGCAGAGAAAATCAACGTTTCAAAGCGGGGTCATTTTGGCGTCCTGCAAGCCTTTTCGGGAAAAGAGGGGCATGGACCCAAAAAACGAGATGTATGGTCACCTTAGTTATGATTGTAAAAATCAAAGTGCTAAATATTACTTATAGACAAGGGTTTGCTTTGGGTAAAATAACCATCAGTTTACTACTAACATAAAAGAGATTGAAAGAAATGACACAAACATAGGAAACGATCAAAACACCCTGTTGTTTTGGGCAGAAATTATTCTCTTTAAATAGCGTATTTTTTTTTCTTCTATTGTAGTGATATTTGAAAAAAGTTCCTTGCAAAATATCTGTAATATACACTACAGTAAATAAAAAATGCAACACTTGCAAGAGGTTATGCAAATGAGACGAAATTTAGGGAGGCGGTAGTATATGGAAATGCATCGAAATGATTTGGTTTGCAGGACGATTGAAACGATTGGACAAGCGCGAGCTGACGTCATAGGTGCAGAGCAGTCAAACACAGATAAAGGCAACTAAAGCTCTCTGGTTGACCAAACGTTGCGGAAAATGTTCTAAACCGCTTAAGATGCCCTTATGCAGACTTCGACAGCTGTTCCAACAGTTAAGACTTTGAGTGTGTAAGAATCATCGTCCGTTGAGAAACTGGTTTGTCATACGAGATGTGGACAACCTTGTTTGCCGTAATCCCAGCACCATCGTACACATATGGCGACAGTGGTTCAAAAAGGATCCAGCATACGCCGACAAGGATCAGGAAGACGACATGACACGGATCAACAGGACCATCATTCGCGATGCATAGCATTGCGTGACAGATTCGCAATCACAACACAACTGCAAAGCAACTGTCAACAGGTGACACATCGAATACCTACCAGGCAGACTGTAAAAAACAGACTTTTACAGTTTTCATTGCGAGCCTATCTTCCGGCACTGCGTTTGCCCCTCACATCTGCCCACATGCAAGTACGTCTTCAGTGGTGTCGCCTCAGACAGAACTGGAATGAACAAGAGTGGAATACCGTGGTGTTTGATAACGAATCTCGTTTTTGTCTTGGTCAGTACGACGATAGACGACGTATTCGCTTTCATCCAGGGAAAAGGAACGACACCCAGTGCATGCGACATCGTCACACAGCTCCAGCACCTGGTGTCTTGGTGTGGAGTGCCAGTAGTTGGACATTTCGATCAGAGCTGGTCATCATAAAGGAATCGCTAACTGCCCAACGATATGTTACCAACATTTTTCAGCCAGTGGAAGTCCCATTTGTTTAGCAGCAAGGAACCTTTTACCAGCAAGATAACGTCCGTCCCCACACAGTCCGCATTAGTCTGCAGTACCTACACGAGCAAAACGTTCACTACTGTCATGTCCAGCACTCTCGACAGGTCTTTCACCTATTGAACACGTATGGGACATGATGGGCCAACAGCTCCAACAACACCAAGAGGTGCGTCAACCACTATCGCTGAAATGGGACAGTGACTTCGCGCTATTTGGCGTTTTATCCCTCTGGAGGACATTATAGGGCTGTAGGATAGCCTTCCTCGGGTACCTTGGAAAATGCCGTGTTCACGACTGCATTGCTGCGCGGGGTGGTTCAACATCACACTAATTATACCATTTTACCTGGTAGGTGAAGTGGTAATTTTCCATATCTTTTTTGATAATGTAATCAATCGCACATTTCAGTGTATGCTAACAGCTGCTTATGTTTCAATAAAATGGCATTAATCCTTCCAAGGGATGAAATTTTCCTTCCTATATTGTATATATAAGTTATATATATTCACAGTGCGCTTGAAAAATGATGAGACAAGAATTCTAAAACAAAAGCAAATGCTCAGAAAAAGATTTAGTATGAAAAATAATTCAAAGAAATCACCAAGGGACTCTACACACTTTTAATACCTCTCAAGTATTCATGAAATTCTTTCTACGTTACTCCTTGACATGGTCAGTCACATTCTTCTGAATAATTTGGATGGTATGAAATCGTTTCCATTTCATCTTCATTTTTAACGTCGAAAGAGAAAGAAATCACCTGGAACCAAATGTTGACGATTTTTATCACCTTTGTACCAGTTACTAAAATTTTCCAAGGTACCTATTCTCCAAAGGAAGGCTATGTCCCCCCAAAAGACCCGAACCTGTAAATAAACAAAATATACATCCAAAACATAAACTAAAAATAATAAAAAACTGAATTAGTGAGATATGTCCAAAATTGAAAGTGAAACCATGAACTTTACAACACATACAAATATAATTATATTTTCATACGTCAGCTTACGACGTCGTGAGATCTGACTTGCACCTCCCAGTTTCTTGTAACACAAGGATGGTTTTCTGGCACTCTTTTTTTTTCATATTGCGTATCTTCCAAATCTTCTTCTTTCCCATCGTTGATGATTTCTTTTTCTCTTCTACATCTTATTTTGTAATATATTTTTCTGACAGGAAACAAATAAAGTTTCAGCAAGCCTTTTCAGTTTCCATTTGTAAGCTCCGTGTGCTTGAGAGCGCCAGTAATAGGTTTGCTTCTCTTCTTTTTTCCTTTCACTCCGGTCGTTTGCCTTGTTTCGTGCAGATTTATGTGCTTATAAATCAAGTTTTCTACACAGAATGCTTTCTCGACTTTGACTGAAACGACAAATAAAGTGCTTTTTTTTTTCAGGACAAGACGGGGGAAAAAAATAATATTTCCCATATTTCGTAAATAACGTTTATAATTTTGGATGGTTGCAGTGATTTTAACAGAAATTAATTTTCTTTCTGTACTATAATGTTTTAACATTTTTGCTCTAATACCTGTTTCTGAATATAGAATAAAAAACCTCCATTGTTTTTTACAACCGAAACTCGCGATTAATCGGCAAAAAGTTGAGTTTTTTACCTCTGAGGTGTACTTGTTTGTACACAATTGGCTAAATGGCCAGGTCATAAGGACCACAAAGACTCAGAGCAGGTTGGGAAAAGTAGATTCATCAGACAGCTGTTGGGAGACAAATGGAAGCCTCCCGTCAAAGCCATCCAGTGTATTCTTTAACGTGCACAGGGTATATCTCTCCTGCACATGGGTCCACATTAGTATAAATGGGCACATTAGTATAACTGAAATGTAAAACAAGTCTGAAAATACTTTTGCGGGAGAAATGCGTTGGATAGGTTGTTTTACCTCTGAACGGCACTTTTCTGCACACCATGGGCTAAATGGACAGATCACAAGGACTCCGAAGGCTCAGAGAAGGTTGGGGGAGGGGACCTACTGTAGGAAGATAGATAGTAACCTCTCATCAAGATTATCCAGCGCGTTCTTTAACGTGCACAGGAAGGATACACTGTAAAGGATATATCTCCAGATAAGAACTTGTATATCGTCTTAAAACATACATGGAGCTGCGAACTGTATCGTTTAGTATGGCATGTGTCAAATTAAGAATGTTTTAGCCCTGGTAAGGCTTAGGACAAGGGAATTTTTGCATCTGTTGGTAAATCATAAGTCAAAATATACACCTTAAGTATTGCCCAGTAAGGGATAAGTGAAGATTACATCACGTACATAGTCCAGTAAGATTTATTTCAACTTGACGTCTCAGAATAAGTTTTACACGAGCTTGTCATCACCGAGTAAGATTTATAAGAACTTGTTCATCGCCCAGTAAGATTCATATGAATTTGTACATTGCACAGCAAGCTTTATATGTACTTGTTCATCGCTCAGTAAAATTTATATATACTTGCTCTTCGCCCAATAAGCATAATACGACTTTGTGCACTTAAGCACCCAGTAAGCATAATACGAACTTGTGCACTTAAGCACCCAGTAGGATATATACGACCTTGTACATCGCCCAGTAAGATTTATATGTACTTGTACATCATCCAGTAACAGTTATATGAACTTGTATATCGTCCAATAAGAACTATATGAACTTGTGCATTATTGAGTAAGATTTATACGAACGTGTGTATCCCCAATATTTATATGAATCGCCAGAAATACGTACACAAGATAAAAAATAGATCGAAACCCACGTTTGTCTATTAAAACACGGGTACCGCTTGCGTACATTAATATATGTACTTCTTCATTTGTCTATGAATTTGTCTATTTGTCTTTAATTTGTCTATTTGTTTTTAATTTGTCTATGAAGATTTGCTCCCCGAATGCTTCTTTATCGTTGCATAAACACCCAGTAAGATTTATATGAACTTGTGCATCACTTAATAATATTCATATGAACTTGTTCATATATATTTTATAAACATATAGTAAGCCATATCAAATGCAAACTTTTAACTCCTGATTAGACTTATATCAAAGTGCAAATTTCTGCATCGCCTTGTAAGGCGTATATCAAAATAAAAACATGAATTCGTGTATCATCTGCTAAGGATATTAAATAAATAAATACCCCTCAAGCAGCTGCTTGCCACAGAGGTCTGACAGGAGACTGTCAGTTTATATGCCACAGTAGAAGGTCTGAGAGGATGGCAGGACCTCAGCAGAAACACAACACAAACATCCATGCCTTACCCGGGGCTCGAACCCAGGTCCCTTAGATCAATAGCCAAGCGCGCTAACCACTCGGCCATGGGAAAGATATTACAAGTTGATAGGTCATTTTACTTTTCTCGGTCAATTACGATATATTTTTGTCTATGAAGATTTGCTTCCCAATGTAAGAAAACTACCGTCACTATTAAAACTCAGTCACAACTGATTATTATCAATAAAGTCCGAAGTTATAGTCGATGAACTTTCCTACATTTTCAGCATAAAATGACTCTGTGCTGGTTGAAGCTCTACTTGCTAATCGTATGGCCACTCGAGGTCAAAAAAATCCAGAAAGCAGAACGCAAATTACAAACGACGATTGCGTTAATGACACAAAGTAATTAAAAGGAAGCGAAAAAATGTAGACTCGAAGTTTATCTTTGATAACAGTGAGGTTGTACTTTTTTATGCATTAGAAGTTCCCCCCTCATTTTCGGTGGCAGACAAACGTTATCTTGCAAGAATTTATGATGTTCTATGTACCACAGAAAAAAAGAAATGATTAAGCTATTTTGGCGTAATAAGGAATTGGGTTAATGTCTTATTAATAAGTATGATACCGATAAAAAATGCTGTATATCATTTTGACTGCGGAATTGTTTTGAGATTTTGAAATATCTTAATACGTTTTTTTTTACTTTATTCTTTTAGTATTACAGTAAATTGGCTTCATATCCGATTATTTATAACCAGTTCTTATTTGATCATTCAGTTACATATTGATTATATTACATAGGGGCAGAAGTGGTTCAGTGGGTAGCGCGCCAGGCTCCTAATCTGCAGGTCCCAGCTGGGCCAGCGTTGAGTTTAATATTCGCAAAACTCCCCGTGTTTCCCTCGATCAGTGGGGGACACCGATGGGCTTGGAATGGTAGCCGTCCATCGGATATGACGTTAAGTTGGGTTGTTTTACCTCTGAGCGGAACTTTTTTGCACACCATGGGCTAAATGGCCAGGTCACATGGACCCCGAAGGCTCAGAGAAGGTTGGGGGAGGGGACCCACTGGAACAGCTGTTGGGAGACAGATGGTAGCCCCCCGTCAAGGCCATCCAGCGTGTTCTTTAACGTGCACAGGGTATGGCTCTCCCGCACACGGGGCCACGGCTTAACGTTCCATTCGACGGACGGCGGCCTTTCCAAGCCCTTCGGTGTCACCTACTGACCGTAGGCAGGGCGGGGAATTTTGCGGAGATAAAGATATGACGTTAAGCTGTGTCCCCATGTGCGAGAGAGCCATACCCTCTGCACGTGAAAGAACACGCTGGATGGCTTTGATGTGAGGTTACCATATATCTCCTAACAGTTGTCCAGTGGGTCGTCTCCCCCCAATCTTCTTGCAGCCCTCGTGGTCCTTGTGATCTGGTAATTTCGCCATTGTGTGCAAAAGAAGTGCCGCTCGGAGGTAAAACAACATATGATTTTATCCAGCAATTATTTTCTAGGAAACAAGTTTGGGATTACTGTGGTCTTCCAACAATATTCTTGTACGAGTTTGGAGGGGGGCGGAAACGTTAAATATGCATTTTATTTACTGGATAAATAGAACAAAAGTACAAATTAATATTATAAAAAGTCAAGAAAATTTTCCGACCACAGTTATGCCTTCAGAATTTCAACATCTTGATTTCGTTATTTCTTTTTGGTGTCGACATTTTGAATTGTTATCCAGTCGAGAACAAAATAAATAAAAATATCACCGATGTATATTAAAAATCTGCAAATAACAAACTTTCATATGAAAGAAAATAAATTGATTGTAGATTTACACTAACGGCAAAAAGGTGGGGACACTGCGCATACCAACACTGATTATGCTTATCACAAAGCCGGTCCTTTTTGCTAATTTTACAATGGATTAAGGATTATTTATTTAATTAAAGATTTAAGAGCAAGGCTTGATCTATGAAAGGGGGGGGCGAAAAGGGACCATGCCCCCCACCACTTTGAGAATACTAGTAACCGAAGCAGGCGAAACTTATAAATATTACACGATTTTCTCCAGAAATATTGTAATGATCACTACTACATAAAGGCCAGGCTCGTAATCTGTAATTCCCAGGTTCGAGTCCCAACTGGGTCAGCGTTGAGATTTATCTCCGCAAAATTCCTCGCCCTGCCCACGGTCAGTAGGGGACTCCGATGGGCTTGGAAAGACCGTCGTCCGTGGGATGGGACGTTAAGCCAGGCCCCGTGCACAAACATGCCCTGTGCACGTTAAAGAACACGCTGGATGGCCTTGAGGGGAGGCTACCATCTGTCTCCCAACAGCTGTTCCAGTGAGTCTCCTCCCCTTAATCTTCTCTGAGCCCTCGGGGTCCTTGTGACCTGGCCATTTTGCCCATGGTGTGCAAAAAAGTGCCGCAAAGAGGTAAAACAACCCAACACAACTACAACATATGTGAAAATTTCATACCCCTGTTCCAGTGGGTCTCCTCCCCCAACCTTCTATGAGCCTTCGGGGTCCTTGTGACCTTGCCATTTAGCCCATGGTGTGCAAAAAAGTGCCGCAACGAGGTAAAACAACCCAACACAACTACAACATAGGTGAAATTTTCATATCCCCCCCCCCCAAAAAAAAAAAACTTTATTTTCAAATCCGGGCCTGTTTAGTAGTAAAACACGATGCTGTCTTCCTTATGATGTAATAAATTTGGATATGAAATTCACTCCAATTTCCAATGTAACATATTTAGGTCTAAAATACGGCATTGCTTTGTAATGTAATGCAACGTTTATTGTAGCAGATTGAGCACTAAAGTGTAACTTGCAAAACAACAAGTTTAATAATAAGATGTACCCATATTTCTTTAAGAGATTTAGGACTCAAATATAGTATTACATATCTTGTAATGTAATATTTTAGGAATAAAATGTAGTCACATTTCTTAAAACAAATTCAGAACTAAAATGGAGTTTTACCCATGGTCGGATTTACACCTCACGCGCGTCCCTAGGCACACGAAGTGGCAGTGCGACCTTATGATTGCTTTTCTTTTATTTATCTACGTAACAAAGAGAAAAAAGAGGTAATGTAATCAAAACAGGTGTGAGAATTTCGATGGTAAGTAATACGGTTTTGTTATCAAATTCTGTAAAATATTAATAGGATAAATTAATTATGAAGGAAGTATTCGCTCTCAGTTTAACGACGAGATCACATTAGAGAAAAACATTTTCTTTTCTCGGGTGGGATACGAACCCACAATCTGATATTATTTAATTCACTTAAATATTTTTATTGATGATATCATTTTTATTAACAGACAACCTGATATCATTTAGTTGGCAGATATATTTTTATCAATGATATCATTTTTGTTAACAGATAACCTGATATCATTTAGTTGACAGATATATATTTTATTTGATATCATTTTTATTATCAGACACTCTGATATTATTTAGTAGACAGATATATTTTATTAATGATATCATTTTTATTAACAGACAACCTGATATCATTAAGTTAACAGATATATTTTTATTCCTGATATCATTTTTATAATCAGACAACCTGATATCATTTACATGACAGATATACTTTATTCGTGATATAATTTTTATTATCAGACAACCTGATATCATTAAGTTGACAGATATATTTTTATTCGTGATATCATTTTTATAATCAGACAACCTGATATCATTTAGTTGACAGATATATTTTTATTAATGGTATCATTTTTATTATCAGACAATCTGATATCATTTAGTTGACAGATATATTTTTATTCGTGATATCATTTTTATTATCAGACAACCTGATATCATTTAGTTGAGAGATATATTTTTATTAATGATATCATTTTTATTGTCAGACAACCTGATATCATTTAGCTGACAGATATATTTTAATTAATGATATCATTTTTATTATCAGACAACCTGATATCATTTAGTTGACAGATATAATTTTATTCGTGATATCATTTTTATAATCAGACAACCTGATGTCATTTAGTTGACAGATATATTTTTATTAATGGTATCATTTTTATTATCAGACAACCTGATATCATTTAGTTGACAGATATATTTTTATTAATGGTATCATTTTTATTATCAGACAACCTGATATCATTTAGTTGACAGATATATTTTTATTCGTGATATCATTTTTATTATCAGACAACTTGATATCATTTAGTTGACAGATATATTTTTATTCCTGATATCATTTTTATTATCAGACAACCTGATATCATTTAATTGAGAGATATATTTTTATTAATGATATCATTTTTATTGTCACACAACCTGATATCATTTAGCTGACAGATATATTTTTATTAACGATATCATATTTATTATCAGACAACCTGATATCATTTAGTTGACAGTTATATTTTTATTCGTGATATCATTTTTATAATCAGACAACCTGATATCATTTAGTTGACAGATATATTTTTATTCCTGATATCATTTTTATTATCAGACAATCTGATATCATTTAGTTGACAGATATATTTTTATTAATGATATCATTTTTATTATCAGACAACCTGATATCATTTAGTTGACAGATATATTTTATTAATGATATCATTTTTATTATTAGACAGCCTGATATCATTTAGTTGACAGATATATTTTTATTCGTGATATCATATTTATTATTAGACAACCTGATATCATTTAGTTGACAGATATATTTTTATTAACGATATCATATTTATTATCAGACAACCTGATATCATTTAGTTGATAGATATATTTTTATTAATGGCATCATTTTTATTATCAGACAGCCTGATATCATTTAGTGGACAGATATATTTAATTAATGATATCATTTTTATTATTAGACAGCCTGATATCATTTAGTTGACAGTTATATTTTTATTAATGGTATCATTTTTATTATCAGACAACCTGATATCATTTAGTTGACAGATATATTTTTATTAATGGTATCATTTTTATTATCAGACAACCTGATATCATTTAGTTGACAGATATATTTTTATTCGTGATATCATTTTTATTATCAGACAACCGGATATCATTTAGTTGACAGATATATTTTTATTAATGGTATCATTTTTATTATCAGACAACCTGATATCATTTAGTTGACAGATATATTTTTATTCGTGATATCATTTTTATTATCAGACAACCTGATATCATTTAATTGAGAGATATATTTTTATTAATGATATCATTTTTATTGTCAGACAACCTGATATCATTTCAGCTGAGAGATATATTTTTATTAACGATATCATATTTATTATCAGACAACCTGATATCATTTAGTTGACAGATATATTTTTATTCCTGATATCATTTTTATTATCAGACAATCTGATATCATTCAATTGAGAGACATATTTTTATTAATGATATCATTTTTATTGTCAGACAACCTGATATCATTTTAGCTGAGAGATATATTTTTATTAACGATATCATATTTATTATCAGACAACCTGATATCATTTAGTTGACAGATATATTTTTATTCCTGATATCATTTTTATTATCAGACAATCTGATATGATTTAGTTGACAGATATATTTTTATTAATGATATCATTTTTATTATCAGACAACCTGATATCATTTAGTTGACAGATATATTTTATTAATGATATCATTTTCATTATTAGAAAGCCTGATATCATTTAGTTGACAGATATATTTTTATTCGTGATATCATTTTTATTATTAGACAACCTGATATCATTTAGTTGACAGATATATATTTATTAACGATATCATATTTATTATCAGACAACCTGATATCATTTAGTTGATAGATATATTTTTATTAATGACATCATTTTTATTATCAGAGAGCCTGATATCATTTAGTGGACAGATATATTTTATTAATGATATCATTTTTATTATTAGACAGCCTGATATCATTTAGTTGACAGTTATATTTTTATTAACGATATCATATTTATTATCAGACAACCTGATATCATTTAGTTGAGAGTTATATTTTTTTCGTGATATCATTTTTATTATCAGCCAATCTGATATCATTTAGTTGACAGATATATGTTTATTAATGATATCATTTTTATAATCAGACAACCTGATATCATTTAGCTGACAGATATATTTTAATTAATGATATCATTTTTATTATCAGACAACCTGATATCATTTAGTTGACAGATATATTTTTATTCGTGATATCATTTTTATAATCAGACAACCTGATATCATTTAGTTGACAGTTATATTTTTATTCGTGATATCATTTTTATAATCAGACAACCTGATATCATTTAGTTGACAGATATATTTTTATTAATGATATCATTTTTATTGTCAGACAACCTGATATCATTTAGCTGACAGATATATTTTAATTAATGATATCATTTTTATTATCAGACAACCTGATATCATTTAGTTGACAGATATAATTTTATTCGTGATATCATTTTTATAATCAGACAACCTGATGTCATTTAGTTGACAGATATATTTTTATTAATGGTATCATTTTTATTATCAGACAACCTGATATCATTTAGTTGACAGACATATTTTTATTCCTGATATCATTTTTATTATCAGACAACCTGATATCATTTAGCTGACAGATATATATTTATTAACGATATCATATTTATTATCAGACAACCTGATATCATTTAGTTGACAGATATATTTTTATTAACGATATCATATTTATTATCAGACAACCTGATATCATTTAGTTGATAGATATATTTTTATTAATGGCATCATTTTTATTATCAGACAGCCTGATATCATTTAGTGAACAGATATATTTTATTAATGATATCATTTTTATTATTAGACAGCCTGATATCATTTAGTTGACAGTTATATTTTTATTCGTGATATCATTTTTATAATCAGACAACCTGATATCATTTAGTTGACAGATATATTTTTATTCCTGATATCATTTTTATTATCAGACAATCTGATATCATTTAGTTGACAGATATATTTTTATTAATGATATCATTTTTATTATCAGACAACCTGATATCATTTAGCTGACAGATATATATTTATTAACGATATCATATTTATTATCAGACAACCTGATATCATTTAGTTGACAGATATATTTTTATTAACGATATCATATTTATTATCAGACAACCTGATATCATTTAGTTGATAGATATATTTTTATTAATGGCATCATTTTTATTATCAGACAGCCTGATATCATTTAGTGAACAGAGATATTTTATTAATGATATCATTTTTATTATTAGACAGCCTGATATCATTTAGTTGACAGTTATATTTTTATTCGTGATATCATTTTTATAATCAGACAACCTGATATCATTTAGTTGACAGATATATTTTTATTCCTGATATCATTTTTATTATCAGACAATCTGATATCATTTAGTTGACAGATATATTTTTATTAATGATATCATTTTTATTATCAGACAACCTGATATCATTTAGTTGACAGATATATTTTATTAATGATATCATTTTTATTATTAGACAGCCTGATATCATTTAGTTGACAGATATATTTTTATTCGTGATATCATATTTATTATTAGACAACCTGATATCATTTAGTTGACAGATATATTTTTATTAACGATATCATATTTATTATCAGACAACCTGATATCATTTAGTTGATAGACATATTTTTATTAATGGCATCATTTTTATTATCAGACAGCCTGATATCATTTAGTGGACAGATATATTTTATTAATGATATCATTTTTATTATTAGACAGCCTGATATCATTTAGTTGACAGTTATATTTTTATTAATGGTATCATTTTTATTATCAGACAACCTGATATCATTTAGTTGACAGATATATTTTTATTAATGGTATCATTTTTATTATCAGACAACCTGATATCATTTAGTTGACAGATATATTTTTATTCCTGATATCATTTTTATTATCAGACAACCTGATATCATTTAGATGACAGATATACTTTATTCGTGATATAATTTTTATTATCAGAGAACCTGATATCATTAAGTTGACAGATATATTTTTATTCGTGATATCATTTTTATAATCAGACAACCTGATATCATTTAGTTGACAGTTATATTTTTATTCGTGATATCATTTTTATAATCAGACAACCTGATATCATTTAGTTGACAGATATATTTTTATTAATGATATCATTTTTATTGTCAGACAACCTGATATCATTTAGCTGACAGATATATTTTAATTAATGATATCATTTTTATTATCAGACAACCTGATATCATTTAGTTGACAGATATAATTTTATTCGTGATATCATTTTTATAATCAGACAACCTGATGTCATTTAGTTGACAGATATATTTTTATTAATGGTATCATTTTTATTATCAGACAACCTGATATCATTTAGTTGACAGACATATTTTTATTCCTGATATCATTTTTATTATCAGACAACCTGATATCATTTAATTGAGAGATATATTTTTATTAATGATATCATTTTTATTGTCAGACAACCTGATATCATTTAGCTGACAGATATATTTTTATTAACGATATCATATTTATTATCAGACAACCTGATATCATTTAGTTGACAGTTATATTTTTATTCGTGATATCATTTTTATAATCAGACAACCTGATATCATTTAGTTGACAGATATATTTTTATTCCTGATATCATTTTTATTATCAGACAATCTGATATCATTTAGTTGACAGATATATTTTTATTAATGATATCATTTTTATTATCAGACAACCTGATATCATTTAGTTGACAGATATATTTTATTAATGATATCATTTTTATTATTAGACAGCCTGATATCATTTAGTTGACAGATATATTTTTATTCGTGATATCATATTTATTATTAGACAACCTGATATCATTTATTTGACAGATATATTTTTATTAACGATATCATTTAGTTGACAGATATATTTTTATTCGTGATATCATATTTATTATTAGACAACCTGATATCATTTAGTTGACAGATATATTTTTATTAATGATATCATATTTATTATCAGACAACCTGATATCATTTAGTTGATAGATATATTTTTATTAATGGCATCATTTTTATTATCAGACAGCCTGATATCATTTAGTGGACAGATATATTTTATTAATGATATCATTTTTATTATTAGACAGCCTGATATCATTTTGTTGACAGTTATATTTTTATTAATGGTATCATTTTTATTATCAGACAAACTGATATCATTTAGTTGACAGATATATTTTTATTAATGGTATCATTTTTATTATCAGACAACCTGATATCATTTAGTTGACAGATATATTTTTATTCCTGATATCATTTTTATTATCAGACAACCTGATATCATTTAATTGAGAGATATATTTTTATTAATGATATCATTTTTATTGTCAGACAACCTGATATCATTTTAGCTGACAGATATATTTTTATTAACGATATCATATTTATTATCAGACAACCTGATATCATTTAGTTGACAGATATATTTTTATTCCTGATATCATTTTTATTATCAGCCAATCTGATATCATTTAGTTGACAGATATATTTTTATTAATGATATCATTTTTATTATCAGACAACCTGATATCATTTAGTTGACAGATATATTTTATTAATGATATCATTTTTATTATTAGAAAGCCTGATATCATTTAGTTGACAGATATATTTTTATTCGTGATATCATTTTTATTATTAGAAAGCCTGATATCATTTAGTTGACAGATATATTTTTATTCGTGATATCATTTTTATTATTAGACAGCCAGATATCATTTAGTTGACAGATATATTTTTATTAACGTTATCATATTTATTATCAGACAATCTGATATCATTTAGTTCACAGATATATTTTAATTAACGATATCATATTTATTATCAGACAACTTGATATCATTTAGTTGACAGATATGTTTTTATTAATGGTATAATTTTTATTATCAGACAGCCTGATATCATTTAGTTCACAGATATATTTTTATTAACGATATCATATTTATTATCAGACAACTTGATATCATTTAGTTGAAGCAAAGGTTATCAGCTGATGGTGTGAAGGTTAGCATGTCACTGGAAAATATGGGTTCGAATCCCACTCACTGCAAAAAAACTAAATTTCTTTTCCAACTTTCTATTTCATGAGTCCCATGTCTACAGGACATTTCCTGTGATAATTCACTACTGAAATATTAATAAATTAATATTACACATGGCGTATATTTTATAATTTAATGTATAGTAACATCTAAAAATCAAATTATTCATTTTTATTCTTTAACATTTTCTTCCTCACTTTTTTTGCCCTGGGAATGAAGAAATTACAATAAATTATGAAAAGTATTCGGACATTTCATTTGTCCAAAAGGAAAATTGTATTAAAAATTTCCTAAGTTCGAAATAATATTTTTCCTGTTAGCGATATGTATCAAGGATTTTGTAACTAATTTTTCATTCCTTCTAAGACTTGAAAAGGACATAACTTTGATATTACTTAAATTGTGGGGGCGGGGGTGGCTCAGTCGGTAGCGCGCCAGGCTCGTAATCTCTAGTTCCCAGGTTCGAGTCCCAGCTGGGTCAGCATTGAGGTTTATCTCCGCAAAATTTCCCGCCCTGCCCATGGTCAGTAGGGGACACCGATGGGCTTGGAAAGGTCACCGTCCGTCGGATGGGAAGTTAAGCCGTGGCCCCGTGTGTGGGAGAACCATATCCAGTGCATGTTAAAGAACACGCTGGATGGCCTTGACGGGAACAACAACTCCCAACAGCTGTTCCAGTGGGTCTACACCCCTAACCTTCTCTAAGCCTTCGGGGTCCATGTGACCTGGCCATTTAGCCCTTGGTGTGCAAAAAACTGCCGCTCAGAGGTAAAACAACCCAACTACTTAAATTGTAAAATGCTGACTCCTTTATTATGTTGAAGCGTCTAACGTGCCTTGAGGAAAATTGAAAGTTTCTTGTAATGTCGTCTTCAAGATTCCGCAAATTTCCGTTGCTTTTCCAACAAATTGAAAAGATTTCAGTAATCGTTTATAGTTATATTCAGCGGCTAATGTTTCAATAGTTTGATTCCATATATGCTTAGATTCGACATACGCCTGTGCTTTGTACGGAGCAGAAAATTGTCAGTGAAAAATGACAACAACGAATATCGTGGCATTAAATGGAATATATTATATTTACTATGTCAACCCCATTAAATGGATACATGTATATTCCGTATTGTATCAATGTCATTAAATGGATATATGTATATTCTGTATTGTATCAATGTCATTAAATGGATATATGTATATTCCGTATTGCATCAATGTCATTAAATGGATATATGTATATTCTGTATTGTATCAATGTCATTAAATGGATATATGTATATTCTGTATTGTATCAATGTCATTAAATGGATATATGTATATTCCGTATTGTATCAATGTCATTAAATGGATATATGTATATTCCGAATTGTATCAATGTCATTAAATGGATATATAATGCGAAATATAAATGCGAGGCGTATATTCAAGGAGGACACATACTATGAGTTGCATATTTCTCCTAAAATCGGTAGGCAACGGGCTATCCGATGTAAACCAATCGTCTGTGTTACCAATGTTTATAAGATTGGATAAAAAAAAAAGAGTTGGGTTAGGTTGATTTACCTAACTCAACTTTCTGAGTGGCACTGTTTCCCACACAGTTGGCTAAATGTCCAAGGACCCCAAAGGTCCAAGGACCCCACAAGGACCCCAAGGGCTCAGAGAAGATTAAGGGTCAACGCTTGCCCAACTGGGACTCGAATCTGGAAACTGCAGATTACGAGCCCGGCACGCTACAAACGATTAAGCACCCCAGTTCCATTAAAAAGAGAAACATTGAATAGCTGTTAGAAGACATATGGTAACCTCCCGTCAAGGTCATCCAGCGGGTTTTTTAACGTTTACAGGATATGACTCTCCCACACATGGCATCGCGGCTTCAGAATAGATTTGTAGACGACAGAAAAATACTGCTTATATCCGCTTTCAAATAAAACTGCATTAAAAATGTTAGTTATAACTTTAATTATTACAAATCCAAAATCATCCATTACGATTTAACTGCCGTCCATTCATATCCAATGCAATATATCTTGTTACATAATAGATCAAATTACGAACGGGGAGGAAAAAACGAATGGAAGCTCCTTTCTTAGACGTCTGCCACGTGAGACGTCATTGGGGGAAGAAATTTATCGGGTTGATTGTTTTACCTCTGAGCAGCACTTTTTTGCACACCATGGGCTAAATGGCCAGGTCACAAGGACCCCGAAGGCTCAGAAAAGGTTGGGGGAGGGGACCCATTGGAACGGCTGTTCGGAGACAGATGGTAGCCTCCCGTCAAGGCTATCCAGCGTGTTCTTTAACGTGCACAGGGTATGGCTCTCCTGCACACGGGGCCACGGCTTAACGTCCCATCCGACGGAAGGCGGCCTTTCCAAGCCCATCGGTGTCCCCTACTGACCGTGGGCAGGGCGGGGAATTTTGCGGAGATAAATCTCAACGCTCCACATCTGGGACTCGAACCTGGGAACTACAGATTACGAGCCTGGCGCGCTACCGATTGAGCAACCCCCGCTCCGAAAATTTCTGGTCCCTGTGATTACGCATGTACTTAATCGATCGGTTCCAAATTTCGGGTGGTGGCCCAGTTATGTCCTAATATGTAGAGTTTAGATATCGGGAATAATCCTTATGCAAGTATACAGAATTTCTGTGGGCACTGTCGTCGCCTGCTTTATGGATGGTTGGTTGGTTGTTTTACCTCTGAGCTGCACTTTTTTGTACACCATGGGCTAAATGGCCAGGTCACATGGACCCCGAAGGCTCAGAGAAGGTTGGGAGAGGGGACCCACTGGAACAGCTGTTAAGAGCCAGATGGTAGCCTCCCGTCAAGGCCATCCAGCGTGTTCTTTAACGTGCGCAGGGTATGGCTCTCCCGCACACGGGGCCACGGCTTAACGTCCCATCCGACGGACGACGGCCTTTCCAAGCCCATCGGTGTCCCCTACTGACCGTGGGCAGGGCGGGGAATTTTGCGGAGATAAATCTCAACGCTGACCCAGCTGGGACTCGAACCTGGGAACTACAGATTACGAGCCTGGCGCGCTACCAACTGAGCCTCCCCCGCTCCTTTTATGGATGGAGTTGTGCATTATCAGCCGGAGTTGTTAATGGCGTAGTATGTTTTAGATCGGAAAAGTTATGAATGAATTGACATTTCGCGCCGAACTTTTTGGGGCGATTTAACTAGTGAATAAGAAAACTTCTTTAAATTTTAATCCATATTTACAAAAAGTCTCCGAATTAATAAAAAAAAGTGCTCTTAAATCATGACTTCTTTGAGTTTTGAATTTCCTCAGTTTTTTTTCCTTTTTCATATTTTTTTAATTTGGATTTTTTTAAACCCGAATTTTTTGCTCGAATTTGACATCCCATTCAACTTGGTAATGTAGACAATAGGCTAGTTCCCCTATTTGGACGGACCACCCCTGTGTGCACACAGAAGTGCTCCTTAGAGAAAAACAACTGAACAAAACAGAAAAGTGATGAACCGCCTAAAACTAGAATTAACGCATATTACTTCAAAGATCTGAATGACACGGCTTTCCAGTTTGCTTTCAGCACAGCTATTGGCTTCTCTGATTCTAAAAATCTTACTAAACCATTCGATGAAATGCAATATACTCTTAAGAAATTATATATCATGTATATGTTACCGCTAAAGTGCAGAAATCAGTTATTCTACAGATTATCTAGGTATTGTGCAGATTAACTAGGGTGATCCGTTAACGTGCGGAAAATTGTTTCATTTCTCAAATTACTTAGGTAATCTGTAAATTACCTGGATAATCTGCACATTACTTACTAGGCACTCGTTAAAGTGAATATAAGATCTTTGCTGGAACAACAGGAACGTTTCTGTACGCTTAAATTAACATAATGTTATTTATCTAGTGTCCGAGAGTAGAGTTGAAACCAGGGTCATCCCTCTGTCAACATGAATCAGTCGTCCGAATTATAAAAAACGCCCCCAAAATGAGCAGGCCAAGTGAGAACGAATCATTTTAGTGATTCATTATCAAGAATGAATCACTTTACCGATTCGTTCTCACTGGGCCTCCGCTCATCCGGGGCGTTTTTTATAATGCGGACGAGTGAATCACGTGACACGAAGATTCATATTCAAGAGATTCACCACTATGAGAGAAACAAACTTTTGAACTCTAACGATACGGAAGCCGTTAATGTGCACATTACCTAGGTAAAATGCGGAAAACTCTTGATTCCGCACGTTAACGGAGCAAATCAGTTAATCTGCAGATTAGCTAGGTAATATGCACATTAACGGCTTTCTAGCTTTAGCGGTAACATATATACTAAAGGATATATATTATAGGCAGCTTACTATAAGAAGAAATATCCTAAATGTCTTCCCCAACCGTAGTATATTTTCAGGAAACGTAACCTAAGCTGTTTGAGGCGGGATTGGCTCAATCTGTAGCGAGCCAGTCTCCTAATGTTAGTTCCAAGGTTCGAGTCCCACCTGTGCCAGCGCCGAGAGACTTATCACCTCTAAATCCTCACCTGATCTCTATCAGAAAGGAGACGCCGATGCGTGTTAAAAGACAGCTGGTCCGTCGGATGAGACGTTAGGCCGTGGCACCGTGCACAAGGGAACGATACCTTGTGCCCGTTAAAGAACACACTGATTGGACTTAACGAAAGGTTTCCATCTGTCCAGTTTGTCCCCTTTTCCCAACCTTCTCTGATCCTTTAGGATTCTTCTGACCTGGCCATTCAGCCCATTAAGGACAAAGAGTGACGCTCACAGATAAATCAACACATCCGAAGCCAAACTGTAAGAATAAACAGAAAAATCTAGATTCAGTGACAACTTTATTCGGTTGGGTTAGGTTGAGTTGTTTTACCTCTGAGCGGCACTTTTTTGCACACCATGGGCTAATTGGCCAAGTCACATGGACCCCGAAGGCTCAGAGAAGATTGGGGGAGGGGACCCACTAGAACAGCTGTTGGGAGACAGATGGTAGCCTCCTGTCAAGGCCATCCAGCGTGTTCTTTAACGTGCACAAGTTATGGGTCTCCCACACACGGGACCACGGCCTAAAGTCCCATCCGACGGACGGTGGCCTTCCAAGCCCATCGGTGTCCCCTACTGACCGTGGGCAGGGCGGGTAATTTTGCGGAGATAAATCTCAACGCTGACCCAGTTGGGACTCGAACCTGGGAACTACAGATTACGAACCTGGCGCGCTACCACTTTATTCGGTACAGTTCCATATTATTTCAATAGTAATTTATACACAGAAATCGGTAGTTTCTTAAATAAATTTGTTATGAAGAAATGTGCCTGAAGATAATTTAAATAAATAATAATAAATAAATAATAAATACTCCCTCAAGCAGCTGCTTGCCACAGAGGTCTGACAGGAGACTGTCAGTTTATATGCCACAGTAGAAGAAATGAGAGAATGGCAGGACCTCAGCAGAAAAATGACACAAACAGCCATGCCTTATACTTTAATCTCGGTTTCCAACAACAGCTCGTTCTGAAGAAAAAAAATCAAAACTGCGAAAATTAACAAAATATTTACGCAACCTGCTAAAAATTTTATTTAATGTTTTTGTTACTGTATTAACTGATTGCATTGAAATGAGGTATGAGTAGTACTATGTATTGTATATGTATTTAAGCAGCGTACGGATAAATTGAATTGTGTGTAAAAACTTACACTTTTTGTTCAAGTTATGAAGACCTGAATCATGTAGGGCGGGGGTGACTCAGTCGGTAGCGCGCCAGGCTCGTAAACTGTAGTTCCCAGGTTCGAGTCCCAGCTGGGTCAGCGTTGAGATTTATCTCCGCAAAATTCCCCGCCCTGCCCACGGTCAGTAGGGGACATCGATGGGATTGGAAAGGCCGCCGTCCGTCGGATGGGACATTAAGCCGTGGCTCCGTGTGCGGGAGAGCCATACCATGTGCACGTTAAAGAACACGCTGGATGGCCTTGACGGGAGGCTACCATCTGTCTCCCAACAGCTGTTCCAGTGGGTCTCCTCCCCAACCTTCTCTGAGCCTTCGGGGTCCATCTGACCTGGGCATTCAGCACATGGTGTGCAAAAAAGTGCCGCTCAGAGGTAAAACAACCCAACCCTGAATCATGTACACTGAATGGACCCATTATTGTATACACACCGATAACAATATGCAAAGTAGAATTATCGTGTCCATTCACATGGGACGCTGAAACTGCCAATGCCTATAAATAGAGCAGGTCTCTACGCATTGGAAAGCAGTCACGATAAAGCAATCGTGGGTAAAGGCAGCGACATAAGTGAGTTTGACCGTGGCCAGATAGTAGGTGCGATGAAAGCCGGTTGTTCAATGACCAAAACTGCTGAACTATTGAGATTTCTACGTCAGACAGTCGCACACGCATACCAAGACTACGTGAAATACGACAAAACTTCCAACCAGCGAGAGAAATATGGACCTAAACATGCAATTAACTCTCGAGGTGAGCGCCGATTGTCCCGCATTGTTATAAGGAATCTCACGACTACTTCTGGAGCAGAAAAGGTTGAATTGAATGAGGGCACGTCCACAAGCTTATGCACAAAGACTATCTGTTATACCATGGAAAATACAGCTAAGGCAGTCGACCTCCACATCATGTCTCCTTGTTGACTGCAAAGCACCGAAAGATTAGGCTGCAGTTTGTAAAGGCTTATCGCAACTGCAGTGCGGAGAACTGGAAACACGTCATCTGGTCTGACGAATCAAGGTTTCAACTCTTTCACACCGATGAGAGGTGATTTTGTGGCGTAAATCACACGAAGCGATGGACCCAACTTGCCAAGTCGGGATCATACAAGCAAGTGAAGGCTATGTAACAGTTTGGGGTGCATTTACATGGGCTTCCTTGTGGCTCCTCGTACTCATCGAGACCTCCATCACCGGCACAAGTTTTGTGAACATCCTCACCAACCATACACCCGTTTGTAATGATTCTCTTTCCCACAACATCTTTCAAGAGAACGCCGTACCACATACTTCCCGAGTGACGATTGATTGGCTCAAAGAGCATTCAAGTGAGTTTGCCACACTCGAATGGTCTCCTCGATCGCTGGACCTCAGTCCCATTGAGAATTTGTGGGTTGAATTGGAAAGATCTGTTCGAGCACGCTAATCTCCACCAGCAACTGTGTAGGCTACAACAGGCGATCCTCGCTTCATGGACGGAGCAATACCACCTCTTTTATTTCAACACCTCATTGAGTCCTTACCAAGATGTCTGGCTGCTGTTATGACGACAAAAGGAGGAACAACAGGTTATTAGAAAGGTGTATATAATAATTAGTCCATTCAGTGTATATCAATATCTCGATTTTCAACAATATTTATGCGGTATTACATGAGGTACGGAACTTTGAATATTTACCAACAGCAACGCCAGTCTCAAGAAACTTAAACAAAACTGATGAATAGTAAAAGAATTATTTACACAACTTTTAAAATACACAATTTTATTAAACACTTTTATACAATAGTCATTACTAAGATTTAATTAACTTCTGAATTCACTTTTTGTGACTGGCATTGCTATTGTTAAATATTCATATTTCCATAACTCATTAAATACTGAACGAATATTATTAAGAAACGAGATATTGGTATATTTGATTGAGATATTTATCTGCAATCACATTTTTTAAAAACGAAAACCTCATTTCAGAAGTTTTCGACGTTAGCTTCATATTCACATAATAACATAGAGTTGTTCCTTAATTTACGGAAACCAGCAGGGATTCGATCCAGATCTTAAAATTTTCTTGCTTATTTAAAAAGTTACTGAATTCTGTATCTGAGTTATTATTGACCTAACAAAGAAGTAAACCTAATAAAGTGGCCACTGAATGTATATATCGTATATGACGTACCAAACGCCTGGACCAAAACAAAAGCGTTTGCTTGAAATGTGTCAGATAATAGCGCAGAATTCGTAAACAATTGGGTTGGGTTGTTTTACCTCTGAGCGGCACTTTTTTGCACACCATGGGCTAAATGGCCAGGTCACATGGACCCCGAAGGCTCAGAGAAGGTTGGGGGAGGGGACCCACTGGAACAGCTGTTGGGAGACAGATGGTAGCCTCCCGTCAAGGCCATCCAGCGTGTTCTTTAACGTGCACAAGGTATGGCTCTCTCCCACACCGGGAGCCACGGCTTAACGTCCCATCCGACGGACGGTGGCCTTTCCAAGCCCATCGGTGTCCTCTACTGACCGTGGGCAAGGCGGGGAATTTTGCGGAGTAAATTTCAACGCTGACCCAGCTGGGACTCGAACCTGGGAACTACAGATTACGAGCCTGGCCCGCTACCAACTGAGCCACCCCGCCCCTTCGTAACAGTCAAGAAGATGCTAGTGAATATTTATTTGTGTTTAACGGGGCAGAACAATTTTTTAAATTGGTATGTTATAATTACTTCAATATTAATAGAAGCAAAACTTTTTACTTTTCCTACGGAAATTCTTACGGTATTAAAATTGGTGCGAAAAGGTGCTCAATAAGTGAAGCGCCAGGCTCGTAATCTTCAGTTCCCAGGTTCGAGACCCAGCTGTGTCAGCGTTGAGACTTATCTCCTCAAAATTCCCCGCCCTGCTCACGGTCAGTAGGAGACACCGACGGGCTTGGAAAGGTCGCCGTCCGTCGGATAGGACGTTAAGCCGTGACTCCATGTGCGGGAGAGCCATACCTTGTGCACGTTAAAGAACACACTGGATGGCCTTGACGGGAGACTACCATCTGTCTCCCAACAGCTGTTCCAGTGGGTTCCCTCCCCCAACCTTCTCTGAGCCTTCGTGGTCCTTCTGATCTGACCATTTAGCCTATGGTGTGCAAAAAAGTGCCACTCAGAGATAAAACAACCCAAATACCAGATTCGAGTCTTTCCTAGTCAGCGTTGAGATTTAGCTCCTCAAATCTCCCCCCCCCCCCCCTCTGTCAGTAGAGGACACCGATGGGTTTGGAAAGGCTGTCGTTCGTCGGAAGGGACGTAAAGCCATGGCCTCGTGTGTGGGAGAGCCATATTCTGTCGACGTTAAAGAAAATACTGATGACCTTGACGAGAGGCTACCAACAGCTGTCCAGTGGGTCCCCTTTCCCCAACCTTATCTGAACTCTCGGGGTCCTTGTGGCCTGGCAATTTAGCTCATTCTGTGAAAAAAGTGGCGGTCAGGGTTGGGTTGTTTTACCTCTGAGTGGCACTTTTTTGCACACCATGGGCTAAATGGCCAGGTCACATGGACCCCGAAGGCTCAGAGAAGGTTGGGGGAGGGAACCCACTGGAACAGCTGTTGGGAGACAGATGGTAGCCTCCCGTCAAGGCCATCCAGCGTGTTCTTTAACGTGCACAGGGCATGGCTCTCCCGCACACGGGGCCACGGCTTAACGTCCCATCCGACGGACGGCGGCCTTTCCAAGTCCATCGGTGTCCCTACTGACCGTGGGCAGGGCGGGTAATTTTTGCGGAGATAAATCTCAACGCTGACCCAGCTGGGACTCGAACCTGGGAACTACAGATTACGAGCCTGGCGCGCTTCCGACTGAGCCACCCCCGCCCCGTGGAGGTCAGGAGTTAAACAACTCAACTATATTAAAACTGATATCCACACAGATTAACTCTTTTATACTTGGAAACAGTTAAAACTCCAAGTATTACTTATAACAAATTTATACCAAACATTTTGTAATCTATTTGAAAGTAATGTATGTACATTATGTCAGAGTGTGAATTGTTCGGATGTGCGAATTCTCTTTTCAGCAAAACGGAATTTTGCAATAACTCCAGGAAAGTGTTTAATTTGGGATGGAAAGAATTCTAAAATTATTCACATAAAAATTAAAACAGTTTTGCCTACTCTTTTTATGAAATCACAAGTTCATTAATTAATCGAAAAAAATCCGTGTAATAATTGTGCAGATCTCAGCTACTGTTAATTTAATTAGTACCCTGGGCTTTTAGAATAGTTTGGATTCAAATTGCAGCCTGGACTTCATTTTTAGAAGTACGTTCCTTCGTTTCTTTTTACTTCCAGCTGATTCGCTGTCACATTGCCAAGTCTTTTACCGACCTCAAATAAATCTTTCCACTACAATTTAGGCTTTTAAGTGTCGCTATATTTTTTTTTTACTTATTAGGTTCTCTTCTTAGAAACCACTGAACCCGTCTTGAGTTTTCTTTTTATATTATCCCTGATGCTTTAATGTGGCATAAAAATAGTTTTTGGAGCAGCATTTTTGGATCCGTGTCACAAGCCGAAATCCATCAGATAACTGCCATATTTTGCAGTATTTCTGTTCGGGATTATTTGAATGTAGCGAAAAGGTTCTGGAATAAGATATAATCTTGTATGCGCAGCCATCGATTTAGAAACGTACTTCTAAAACAGTTTTCCGCAAAAGGTATCTCGTGACAGCAACTTAGGTGCGCCATGAAAATAGCAATTTTTTTTGTCATTTTCAAGGTATTATTCTCCTACACAAAAGACAGATATAACCTAAAAACTTTATGTATCTTGTCCTAGTTTCTCAAGCAATATACAAACACATATTCAAGGTCATGCCAGCTGATCATCATCACTGGGGAGGGGAGATGGTTCAGTCGGTAGCGGGCTATGCTCGTAATCTGTAGTTCCCAGGTTCGAGTCCCGCTTGGGCCAGCGTTGAGAATTATATCGAAATATTTTCACTCTGCCCACGGTCAGTAGGGGACAGCGATGGAAAAGCCGGCGTCTATCGGATGATACAGTCGCTAAAAAAAAGTATCCGAATGCTATGGTTGATTACAGAATTCAGACAAAAATATCTGGCAACGATTTTTTTTAGAAATTAGTGATCTGGCAACCTTCGCGTACGTACGAGAAGGTTGCCAGATCACTAATTTCTAAAACATTCGTTGCCAGATATTTTTGTCTGAATTCTGTAATCAACCATAGCGTTCGGATACTTTTTTGAGCGATTGTACGTTAAGCCACGATGCCATGTGTGGGAGAGTCATACCCTGTAAATGTTAAAAAACCCGCTGGATGACCTTGACGGAAGGTTACCATATGTCTTCTAACAGCTATTCAATGTTTCCCAAACCTTCTCCGAGCCCTCGGGGTCCTTGTGTCCTGTCATTTAGCCCATTGTGCGCGAAAAATGCTGCTCAGAAGTAAACAACCCAACCCTTCATCATCACTGATACCCAAAAAATAAAGACTATTGACTTGAGATTCAAAAGTTGTGTGTCAGGTAACTTTACTCTGAGCCAGACTCCCGAATTTAAAAAACATTAAGGAAAAATAGTTACTATCGGAATATCATTTCGTGCCAATACCTAGATATCTATAATACCACTTGATGTCTATCTCCACCTCTTTTTTTCCCAAACTTAGCATCCCGTTAAATGCATGCTTTCCTCAAGGATAGATGACATTTTAAAGTATAATCTAATACATTATCACTATAAACCTTACCACTTTCTTGTGTCACGAAAAAAAGTGGAAACACTGAGTTTCAGTTGCATTATGAATAACATCAGGAAAGGCTTTCTGGTGGGTTGGGTCAGAAAAACAAAACTCTGTTTTTACTGATTAATTCAGGAGCTTCAAGAAACAAGATACGTCAAAAAGCATGATCTTTCCTCACAGCATACAATATGACGTCATGTGGAGCAGGACCGGATCTAAGGGAGAATCTTCATATTGTTAGTAAAGGTAATAGAAGCAGAAAATTATTAAACTTTTCATGAATTTTTCAACAAATTTTTATATAAAGACCTGTAAAACGAAGGGTGAAATGTTATACTCTATTGGAAATCCAGTCTCTTGCCCCTTACATTTTTTGGCTCGAGTCTGTTTCTTGCCCCCCCCCCCCCCCCCCCCCCACCCTTGGATCTTGATTTTTTTTCTACATCCGGGCCTGATACGGAGTGTGGAACGTGTTACCTATGGCCTTCTATTACCTTCTATGGCGCTAAAGGTTGGGAAGTTTTAACTCTGAGGGGCACTTTTTCTTGCACACAACGGGCTAAATGGCCAGGTCATAAGGACCCCGAAATCCCAAAGAAGGTTAGGGGGGACCCACTGAGCAGTTGTCGGGAGACAGATGGTATTACCTTCGTTTACCTATGACCTTCTATTACCTTCTATGGCGCTAAAGGTTGGGAAGTTTTAACTCTGAGGGGCACTTTTTTTTGCACACAACGAGCTAAATGGCCAGGTCATAAGGACCCCGAAATCCCAAAGAAGGTTAGGGGGGACCCACTGAGCAGTTGTCGGGAGACAGATGGTAGCCTCCCATCAAGGCTATTCAGCGTGTTTTTTTAAAGTGTATAGTGTATAGCTCTCCTACGCAAGATGTCGCTCTTTTGCGTCACTTTGACGGACGGCGGCCTTTCTTAGCCCATCCGGTGTCCCCTGCTGACCGTGGGAAGGGCAGGGAGTTTTGCGGAGAGTTATTCTATGTTATATTAATGTTATTCTTCTGAAAATATATTTCCTTCTTTCTTTCAGGGCAGCTTGCTGTGAACCGGCAGCGGCCTTCTGAAGTCACTTTGGGAACTACTGCCCTGAACAATACCGCGAAATCTTACAGGAAAACTAAAATTTCTTCCAAAAAAAAAGGGTGGGGGATGGTTTCCAAAAGTTTTTCTTTAAGATTGAGATCTGGATATCAAAATGGCCACTCTATAAGGTGGTTTGGTTGGGTTGTTTTACCTCTGAGCGGCACTTTTTTGCACACTATGGCTTCCAAAAAAAAAAGGGCAAAACACATAACAACGTCCATCCGATGAAACGTTAAGCCGTGGCCCCGTGTGGAAACCACCGTTAAATAACACGCTGTATGACCTTGACGGGAGGCTATAAACTGCATCCTAACAGCAATCAAGTGAGTCCCCTTCTTCCAACCTTCTCTAATCCCTTGGGATCCTTGTGACCTGGCTATTTAGCACAATGAGTGCAAAACAGTTCAAAGTTCAGATATAAAATAATCTAATCCATAAATCTGTGGTTGAAAATCAAAGTAAAAGACGGATAACTTTTTTCGTAATTGCAGGATATTCATCGTAGCTCAGGTATCAAGACTTTTCCCTTTACCTCCAAAGACTGTCTCGGGATCCTTCCTGGAAAGCATTGCCCCTAGAACATCCAACACATACTCTTTAAGATTTAGATCTGGATATCAAAATGGCCACTCTATAAGGTTGTTTGGTTGGGTTGTTTTACCTCTGAGCGGCACTTTTTGGCACACCATGGGCTAAATTGCCAGGTCACATGGACCCGAAGGCTCAGAGAAGGTTGAGGGAGGGGACCCACTGGAACAGCTGTTGGGAGACAGATGGTAGCCTCCCGTCAAGGCAATCCAGCGTGTTCTTTAACGTGCACAGGGTATGGCTCTCCCGCACACGGGGCCACGGCTTAACGTCCCATCCGACGTACGGCGGTCTTTCCAAGCCCATCGGTGCCCCTACTGACCGTGGGCAGGGCGGGGAATTTTTGCGGAGATAAATCTCAACGCTGACCCAGCTGGGACTCGAACCTGAGAACTACAGATTACGAGCCTGGCGCGCTACCGACTGAGTCACTCCCGCCCCTCTCTATAAGGATAATGCTGTTTAACTGAAGACATTGGTCAATTAATTTGGCTCGATGAGATGGGCATTATCGTCCTGTAAGATAAAATTGCCTCCTTCCCTGTTAGGTATTGCGCTAGGTGGGTCCAGGATGTCGTCCCTCAATCTTCGGTTCATCCACCCGAAGAAAACTGTAGGATATACTTTATATAATAGCTTTGAATATCATAGATTTAAAGAAAGGCTTTAACTCTGTTGATCGATATATAGATGAATCCATTGGGTGCATGAAAAATATTTTTATAGAAATCAAATACAGTAGGTACATTCTTGTATTCAGGGCCGGACTTACGTATAAGCTAACTAAGCTACATATCGTGATATTTGAAGCCCTGATATCGTGAGGCCCTAACTAAACTTAGGGGCTCGCGATATCAGGGGCTCAAAAAAATGCGTTTCTTGTTTTACTATGTCAAGGAAAATTTTTATTTATATTTAAATTAATCTATTGTACAAGCATTGTTCTTCTTAGCTTTAAAAAGTCAGCAATGTACCAATTCCTGTGTAATGTTTCTCCCACATCTAATATGCCATAGTTTCGAGCCTCTTATTTTTGTCATAGTTTAGGGCCTCTTAATTTAGCCATAGCTTTTAAGGCCTCAGAAGGTCAAAGTCTGGCCTTTTTTTTCTTCATCATTCGACAACAATTTCTCGTTTTAAGTCTCATCGATCGACAAGAATTTCCCCCTTTTCAGTCTCATCAATAGACAACAATTTTTCATTTTCAATCTTCATCACTCAGCAACAATTTTTCTTTTCCAGTCTTCATCACTCGATAACAATTTCTTGCTTTCAATATTCATCACTCGATAACAATTTCTTGATTTCAATATTCATCACTCGATAACAATTTCTTGATTTCAATATTCATCACTCGATAGCAATTTCTTGCTTTCAATATTCATCACTCGATAACAATTTCTTGTTTTCAGTCTTAATCACTCGATAACGATTTCTTGTTTTCAATATTCATCACTCGATAACAATTTCTTCTTTTCAGTCTTAATCACTCGATAACGATTTCTTGTTTTCAATATTCATCACTCGATAACAATTTCTTGTTTTCAGTCTTAATCACTCGATAACGATTTCTTGTTTTCAATATTCATCACTCGATAACAATTTCTTGTTTTCAGTCTTAATCACTCGATAACGATTTCTTGTTTTCAATATTCATCACTTGATAACAATTTCTTTTTTTCAGTCTTAATCACTCGATAACGATTTCTTGTTTTCAATATTCATCACTCGATAATAATTTCTTGCTTTCAATATTCATTACTCGATAACAATTTCTTGTTTTCAGTGTTCACCACTTGACAAAAATTGCTCTTTCATTCTCATCAACTGAAAACGATTTCTCATTTTCAGTCAATAACAATTTCTCTATTTCAGGCGACAACAATCTCTCTATTTCAGTCTTCATCAGTTGACAAGAATCTCCCTTTTTCATCTTCGCTACTCGACAACAATTTATTATTTTCAGTCTTCATCAATCGACAACAATTTATCATTTTTAGTCTTCATCAATCGACAACAATTTATCATTTTCAGTCTTCATTACTCGACAATAATTCTCCTTTTTTAGTCTTCGTCAATCGACAACAATTTATCATTTTTAGTTTTGCTACTCGACAGCATTTCCTCATTTTCATTATTCATTAATCTACAACAATTTCTATTTTCAGTTTTGACTACTTGACAGCAATTTCTCATTTTCGGTCTTCATTACTCGATAATAATTCCTCATTTTCAGCTTCATTATTGGATAATCATCTATTTTTAGACATCTGCTTTTATCCATTTTTTGTTTCTATCTTCATCATTTTTCTCTTCTATGAATGAGATATATGAATAAAATATACAAAAACAAGTTAAAAAAGTCAAAGTACTAACGAAAGGATAGTCGCAATAAAGTAATAAAATTAATGATGGCAGTTCGATTAAGATTCTGGAACGCCTCTCCTTATTCACATTTTTTTCTATAAAAAAACCATATCCGACTAACACGATTTTTTTAAGAAGGCACCTATGGTGTTAGTAGGGGACTGGATGTATTAAGTAGGTATTTTCCTACAAGATTTATAACTGTTAATTAATAATTAGTAACCCATAAAATCTTTCATGTTCAAATTTAAGCTTAATGTCAAGTCCCCAGAATAGAACCACAGAGCCCTAAAATCTCCAATCTAAAATTCATTTTTTAAGTTCAAGGTAACACTGAAAACTAAAATTCTGTTCATTTCATTGTTTTGGGGGGTCGTATTAACCGTACTAACTACGCTTTTTAGTTTCTTTTCCAAATTTATTATTAAAATGCAATTTAAAAAGTGTTTTAAATATTTGTCTTCACTGGATATTAATGAGGTAGAATAAAACGACATCGCAAAACGACATCAAACGAGAAGCGAAATAGTCAGTGAATCACCATGGAATCCACATATGTAATACGAATATACTCAACAAAATTAATCTCTCCTTGGATAAAACTCTTTTTCCCAATATCTCACTAGAATTTTGTTGCATTCACTAACGATAACGTAAAAGGCTTTAAGAGCAATATCAGATGTAACCATGGCTAGCGAGATAGCAAACTAAAACTAATCCCACAGGCAATCAACTCCCAGCACGGTACTAACGATTATGTTTAATTATATTACACATAAGTCAACAGATGGCGACACACTTCTGATTCTCCGCAAGCACCAGGAAATACGTCACACAAAGGGCTTCGCGAGCAAATGGTTTCTATAGCAGCAGAATCATTTACCGTCTCTCCCGAATCACGTGTATCAGACAACGTCGGCATTCGACAACATTTGTTTTCACCAATTCTTACAGCTGACTTTATCGAACAGAAGAAAGCAGCGTCGATACTTCTTATTCTCTTTATTTTTCTGGAGCTTTGGCATCTGGCTCTTTTTTTTTTGTCTTTCTGCCGATGGCGGCCTCTTTGTTTTTTCTATGGCTCAAGGAGCTTAACTGTTAAACAGCCTTCAATGTAGGGTTGCTTTACCTCTGAGTGGATGGTTGGTTGTTTTACCTCTGAGCGGCACTTTTTTGCACACAATGGGCTAAATGGCCAGGTCACAAGGACCCCGAAGGCTCAGAGAAGGTTTAGAGAGGGGACCCGCTGGAACAGCTGTTGGGAGACAGCAATGGTAGCCTCCCGTCAAGGCCATCCAGCGTGTTCTTTAACGTGTACAGGGTATGGCTCTCCCGCATATGGGGTCACGACTTAACGTCCCATCCGAAGGACGGTGGCCTTTCCAAGCCCATCGGTGTCCCCTACTGACCGTGGGCAGGGCGGGGATTTTTGCGGAGATAAATCTGAATGCTGACCCAGCTGGGACTCGAACCAGGGAATTGCAGATTACGAGCCTGGCGCGCTATCCACTGAGCAACTCCCGCCCCATCTCTGAGTGGAAATTTAAGTGCACACAAAAGGGTGAATGGAAAGATCACAAGAACACCAAGAGCTCAGAGGAATTTAAAATAAGAGGATCACTTGCAGCTATTGGGAGACAGATGGAGAGGTGGAAGACTTACATCAATACCATCCAGCGTGTTCTTTAATGTGTATATCGCGTGGCTCTCCTGCACACGAGGCTACGGCTTTACGTTCCATCCGACGGATGGCGGCCTTTCCAAGTTCATTCCATCAGGTCATATAGGGGGTGTCCCCTTTATTACCTAGTGGGACGTTAAGCCGTCCCCCTTGTACAGGACAGCCATACCTTGGGCACGTTAAAGAACACACTAGACGGCCTTGACGGGAGGCTTTCATCCGTCTCCTAACAGCTGTCCAGTGGGCCCCTCCCAACAACAAATATTCCTCTGTTTGAGACCTAGGGGTCTTTTTGACATGGTTATTTGGCCCATTGCGTGCAAAAAAGTGCCGCTCAGAGGTAAAACAACCCAACTCTTTCTGACCGAGGGTAGTGTAGGTGTTTAGCGGAAATATATCTCAACACAGACAGTTGGGACTCGAACCTGGGAAGTACAGGATACGAATCTGGTGTGCTACGGACTGAGGCATCCCCCGCCCCAAGAACCAATGGGGTTAACGTTAATTCTAACAATGGTGTTGCAATGACAAAGCTCTGAAACTTTCCACTTACGGGTCATCCGGATCATAGATGTCTGAAATCTTACGAGCTATGTGATCTCTCGTGCCTTCAGGGTAAGAGAGAGAGAGAGTTCAAAAAAATGATCTAGCCATGACCTGTGTATAATATAAAAGGGATGATTTCGAATCATATATCTCAGAAATGTTACCAGATTCCTTTGAGGTCAAATAAATGTTAAATTTCGACCTAATCGTAAATTACATGCAATAAAGGTGAAAATAGAGAGTTAATTTGGGCAGCAAATATTAGAATTTTTTTTTACAGAGCCCGATATGGCTTCAAATGGATCAAAATACCGGCAGAAAAATTAAGATATACCATTGGATTGCTTTGTTTTACCTCTGAGATACACTTTATTCTTCACACAATGGTTTGAAAGGCCAGGTCACAAGAACCTCCAAAGGCTCAGATAATATTGGAAAAGGAAAACCGTTGGATAACTGTTAGTTAATATGCACTTGGTCCAGGGCTTAACGCCTCATTTGATGGACGGCGGCCTTTTCAAGATCACTGGTGTGCCTTATCTGACCGAGAGCAAGGTGGGCTAAGTGCTCGGGTTTTCACACACAGGTCACAAAGACCCCAAGGGTTCAGAGAAGTTTTTTGAAGAGGATCCGCTGGACAGCTGTTAGGAGACAGATGGAAGCCTACCTTCAAGGCGTGTTCTTTAACGTGTACAGTGCATGGCTCTCCCGCACACGGGGTCACGGATTAACATCCCATTCGACGGACATCAGCCTTCCCACTCCCATTGATACCCTCTTTGTCACCGAGAACAAAACAGGATAAAATTCTCAACACAGGTATTTTAACTGCAAAAGTTCAGATAGGTAGTGCAATTTTTGAAATCTAATCCTGAAATCTTACAAATATTTAAGTTCTAAAACAGAACAGAAACAGACGAAAATTGGAAATAATCGGTTTAGCTTTTAACCAATTAAGTTAGGAAGCCGAAACTTTCTAGGACGGGGGTGGCTCAGTCGGTAGCGCACCAAGTTGGTAATCTACAGTTCCCAGGTTCGAGTCCCAGTTGGGCTAGCGTTGAGATTTAACTCCCCAGGTCAGTAGAGGACACCGATGGACTTAGAAAGGCCGCCTTCAGTCGATGGGAGGTTAAGCCATGGCCCCGTGTGAGGGAGAATTATATCTTGTGCACGATAAAGAACACGCTAGATGGCCTTGACGGTAGGCTACCATCTGTCTTTCAACAGCTGTCCAGCGGGTAGCCAACCTTCTCGGGGTTCTTGTGACCTGACCATGTAGCCCATGGTGTGCAAAAAAATTGCCACTCAGAGGCAAAACAACCCAAAACTCTCTAAATAGCTCAAAATTTCAAATACCATCGAAACTCCATTTTGGTGAGAATCAAAATCATCTGACAAAAGGAATTTTATTTTATATTAGAATAGAAACCCGTGTACGACTATGCCAAAGATTCTAATATTAAGAAATCATCTTTTTTTATTTTATATTTTTTTCTTTCTATTTTTGTAAAGTAATAAAAGCATTATATTATGGATCTTTCTATGAATATCATTGGCCAATCAATTATTGAAATCTCGACTGTTAATTCCTTCCCGCCCTATTGGAAAGCATCCAAATGTTCTTGTCCTTAATTTGATCCGATATGAGGCTTATTGTGCTGAGAAATTTAACAGATCACATTCTGTCTTGTCGTTAGTCATTTTTAACCTCTTCAACTTCGCTTTACTATAAATTGTTCACTCTACAAAGTTCATTTTCTTCTGCTTTTGTGTTACCAAACGGAGCTCTCCTTGTTTTCTTGCTCATAGTTCTTGATGTCAGGATAAAAAAGATTCGTTCGGTACTCCATTGCGTACTATCGCTGATCTCCGGGCCACGATTTAAAATCCCTGTGTAAAGTGGCGTGATCTATATCACATGTTCTGCTTCGTGTGTATATCAGTCTTCTACAAGTACTGGAGGGAAAAATGGAAACAGTTCCATATGATATCATAGAAAATCACATTCACTGCTCAGTAACTTCTTCAATATGAGGGGCGTGCCTCATTCGGTAGTGCGCCAGGCTCGAAAATCTGTAGTTCCCAGGTTCGAGTCCCAGTTGGGTCAGCGTTGAGATTTATCTCCGCAAAACTCCCCAGACTGCCTACGATCAGTAGGGGACACCAATGGGCTTGGAAAGGCCGCCGTCTGTCGGATGGGACGTTAAGTCTGTCCCCGTGTGCGGGAGAGCTATACCCTGTGCACGTTAAAGAACACGCTGGATGGCCTTGACGGGAGGCTACAATATGTCTCCCAACAGCTGTTCCAGTGGGTCCCCTCCCCCAACCTTCTCTGAGCCTTCGGGGTCCTTGTGACCTGGCCATTTAGTCCATGGTGTGCAAAAAAGCGTCGCTCAGTGGTAAAACAACCCGACTCTTCAATATGATTTTTGATGCAAAATGTCTGCAAACAAAGCATAAATTGAAGAGCTCAGTCAAATCTATCTAAATCTCGATTCGAAACAATATTTTTTCAGTATTCAAAGAGTTATGACAGGTTACAAAAATTTGGCTCCAAAAATTCGATTAAAACAGAACTGTGGTAGAGTACCGGGTATATTGCACCTATCTTAACATATTTTAACCTTATTAAAACCTATTTTAACCTATCTTAATCTTAACCTATTATTATTAATTTTTTGGATCAATTTTTTGTAGCCTGATAAATATTTCAGCGTTCATAATCTTTGAATACTAAACAAATATTGTTTAAAATCGAGATTTAAATAGATTTGATTGATATCTATAATTTATTTTTAAATATATTTTTTATTAAAAATCGTTTTGAAGAAGTTGTTAAGCTCTGAATGGAATTTTCTATTGAGATAACCTGAAACTGTTTCTATTTTTATATCCAGTACCTGTACGGCATGAGATTAACAGACGAATAGGGATTGCTTGCTGCTGGGACTTTTAAGAATCTATGGAGAGTGTGGAGAAATAAGCGTATACACCTAAAGACTAAAATTAGACTGTATAATAGTTTGGTTCTTTCTAGGATTAGTTATGGTAGTGAAACTTGGACACTTTGTAAACAAGATAACAGGAAACTAGATGATTTTGATTCTAGATGCTTACGCAATATCTTGGGCATTAGGTAGTTCAACTTTATAACTAATGATGAGGTTAGGCAAAGGAGTTTGCAACCTCCTTTAAGCAGCATATTGTGCAGAGAGAGACTCCGTTGGTTTTGTCTTGTTGCCCCTATGGATAATTATAGATTGGCGAATAGGGTTACGAACAGTGTGTTTAAAGGCGTCAGAAAGAGGAGGGGACCTAGAATGCGGAGGACAGACAATATCAAACAGGACCCTATTAGAATTGGTGTGCAGTGGCCAGATGCAGAAGATGTAGCTCAAGACAGACTTGCTTGGAGAACTAAATTGCACGGTCTGGTTGGACCTCCGTAGCCCATGGCTGCTTGAGGATGATGATGATGATGTATTGCACTATACTGAAAGTAAACTACTAAATTAGGCAATAGAACCCATCGATGGCTCAATAGTATCGCGTTGGCTCCTGGTGATGATGTCTGGGTACGTGGTTGTGTGCCCTTTTTGTATATCGTATGAAAAACCAGGACAAACCTGATTAAGCTTCTAGCTTATCTCCATCTTTTGTGTAACCGATGGGCTTGGAAAGGCCGCCGTCCGTCGGATGGGACGTTAAGCGGGACCCCGTGTGCGGGAGAGCCATACCCTGTGCACGTTAAAGAACACGCTGGATGGCCTTGACGGGAGGCTACCATCTGTCTACCAACAGCTGTTCCAGTGGGTCCCCTCCCCCAACCTTCTCTGAGCCTTCGGGGTCCATGTGACTTGGCCATTTAGCCCATGGTGTGCAAAAAAGTGCCGCTCAGAGGTAAAACAACCCAACCCAATCCATCTTTCGTGTAGGGCACTAGCTTAATGTTTTTCTGTAAAAGACAAACACCTAAAAATTATAGTTTGGATTGTTTTATCTTTGAATGACATTTTTTACACATAATGAGCTAAATGGCCAGGCCACAAAGACTCCGTAGGACTCAGAAAAGGTTGAGTAAGAGAATTCCTCGTACTGGAAGCCTCCCGTCAAGGGCGTCCAGCATGCTCTTTAACGTGCACATGGTATAACTCTCCTTCATGTGGGACCACGGTTTAACCTGTCATCCGACGGACCGTGGCCTTTTCAAGCCCATCGACATCCCCTTTCTCGCCGAGGGCAGATTAATCTCAATGCTAGCCAGTAGGGACTCCAACCTGAGAACTACAAATTACGAGCTTGGTGCATTACCGAGTCAGTATCCTGCCAAAATAGTTATAGTCTAAAATGGCTGCAATTTAAAGACATTTGTTCATTCTTCTGTTGTTTGATCTCTGAGCAGCCCTTTTTTTGAATATAATAGGCTAAGTTGCCAGGTCACAAGGAACCCAAGGGCTCAGAAAAGGTTGAGAAAAGGGGACCAAATGGACACCTGTTAGGAAAGAGAGTTAGGAGCGTGCCATCAAGGCCATCCAACGTGTTCCATAAGAAGACCAGGGTCTGGTTATCCTACATACAGGGAACCACAGCTTAACGTCTCACCCGACGGACGACGGCCTTTCGAAATCCATCGATGGCAATTTTCTCACCCTAAACCAGTAAGGTCAAAGGTTAGTTTTGAACATTGTAATAGACTTCAGGTTAGTACATTATATTCTTACAATGAAAAAATAAATACTCCCTCAAGCAGCTGCTTGCCACAGAGGTCTGACAGGAGCCTATCAGTTTATATGCCACAGTAGAAGGTCTGTGAGGTTGGAAGGACCTCAGCAGAAAAACAACACGAACATCCACGCCTTACCGGGGCTCGAACCCAGGTCCCTTAGATCAGTAGCCAAGCGCGCTAACCACTCGGCCACGGGATGAAAAATTATCATTCTCTAAACTATGCCCTTACATTATATATCATGCCCACTCCCCTTTCAGAATGCGAATAAGGGTTAAAGAGGCAAAAAGAATATTAAAATTATTTATATTTTATGTATTTTTCAAGATTTAAAAAAAAAAATCCATAAAACGGATTGAGAAATATTATAGTGCTTTGGAAATCAGGTCTCTTGATCTTTTGCATTTTTTCAATTCTATTGTGTTTCTCCCCACCCAACCATCTCCTCAATTTTTGGGGCGGGGATGGCTCAGTCGGTAGCGCGCCAGGCTCGTAATCTGTAGTTCCCAGGTTCGAGTCCCAGCTGGGTCAGCGTTGAGATTTATCTCCGCAAATTCCCCGCCCTGCCCACGGTCAGTAGGGGACACCGATGGGCTTGGAAAGGCCGCCGTCCGTCGGATGGGACGTTAAGCCGTGGCCCCGTGTGCGGGAGAGCCATACCCTGTGCACGTTGAAGAACACGCTGGATGGCCTTGACGGGAGGCTACCATCTGTCTCCCAGCAGCTGTTCCAGTGGGTCCCCTCCCCCAACCTTCTCTGAGCCTTCGGGGTCCATGTGACCTGACCATTTAGCCCATGGTGTGCAAAAAAGTGCCGCTCAGAGGTAAAACAACCCAAACCAACCCTCAATTTTTTTCTAGATCCGGGCCTGGTTATTAGATCTGAATGAAAAGAGTGATAAGCAAAAATATGGAAGGAATCATACAGGAAAAAATGGGAAAAAATAAATAAACTGGATGGATATTGGAAAAAGATTATTGCCAAGAAAAAAATGCAAGTAGACAAATAAGCAGACGTTTATATACATAGAATAAGACTTTATAAATGGAAAAATTAAACCCAGATTTTTTCGATCCGTGTGTGTTAGATGATCGATAAATACACGAGAAGTGAGCAAAGGGTGCATTGACCAGTATTTATAGGGAAATAAAAATCATGTGTAGAGTAATGTAATTGAGGTTGAGAAAAAGAGACAGTTTTCTAAAGGATATCTGACCTGCTTACGTCAGTTGAATTCCGTGACTTAATATCTGGGCAGAGCAGAACAGAAATTGGAGAAATATTTTCCAATCACGCTACTTCCTGGAACACGGAATGTAACCAACCCTTGCACGCGTTTACTTAGAATTCTAAACCGATCGTCAATCGAAAATTATTTTTGATGTTTTCATTTTGTTTCATGAACGATTGCACGCTCTGATCGACATCACGAAATAACGTATTGGATTTTTAATCTATTTTTTACGATTTTGACGATTCAACTGCACGTTCTGTTGGTTTATGTTGTGGTTCTTAAGCCTTACCGCAATCGAAATAGTTCATATGCATCAATTTCTCAAATATTTTGTTTCAAAGCTTTCATTGACTCTTTGCTGCGGATAATCACTTTGTCCTCACCTATCTACTCACTAATATGTATATGGGCAGGCTCACCTAATAAGCTTTGCTCAGAGCTCGGATACCCTGTTACGAGGGCAGGATTATCTCAGTCGGTAGCGCGCCAGGCTCGTAATCTGCAGTTCCCAGGTTCGAGTCCCAGCTGGGTCAGCGTTCAGATTTATCTCCGCAAAACTACCTGCCCACGGTCAGTAGGGTGCTTGAAAAGGCCGCCTTCCGTCGTGTTAAGGACGTTAAGCCATGGTCCCGAGTGCGGGAGAGCCATACTCTGTGCACGTTAAAGAATGCACTGGATAGCCTTGACGGGAGGCTACCATATATCTCTCAACAGCTGTAACAGTAAGTCCCCTCCCCCAACCTTCTTTGAGCCTTCAGGGTTCTTGTGACCTGGCAAAAAAAAGTGCCGCTCAGAGGTTAATCTGGACCTCTGACCAATCCTGTTACGATTAAGGACAATACTTATTGCTCATATTACTGTTTGGTTAGATATGTCACTAATCTTTTTACACACATAACTATTTTGTTAAGTTAGTGTCAAAACAAAAATGGCTTAAAACTCGAATCCAATTTTGAATTTTTAATGCAACGCGGTATACAGTGAAACCTGTGTGAGAAATTTATAAACAATGCAATCAGGGACTGATAATTTCTTGGTGCTCTGTCTGTGTTCTGGGAATGCCTTTTCTTAGGTGCTCTATCATACACCTCTGGGGGAGGGGGTGGCTCAGTCGGTAGCGCGCCAGGCTCGTAATCTGTATTTCCCAGGTTCGAGTCCCAGCTGGGTCAGCGTTGAGATTTATCTCCGCAAAATTCTCCGCCCTGCCCACGGTCAGTAGGGGACACCGATGGGCTTGGAAAGGCCGCCATCCGTCGAATGGGACGTTAAGCCGTGGCCCCGTGTTCGGGTGAGCCATACCCTGTGCACGTTAAAGAACACGCTGGATGGCCTTGACTGGAGGCTACCATCTGTCTCCCAACAGCTGTTCCAGTGGGTCCCCTCCCCCAACCTTCTCTGAGCTTTCGGGGTCCATGTGACCTGGCCATTTAGCCCATGGTGTTGCAAAAAAGTGCCGCTCAGAGGTAAAACAACCCAACCCATACACCTCTTTGTGTACTCGACTCTCTCTCTTCAAAATGGGCCACATTGAACAGATTGGATGTTCATCGTGATTTGAATTTTGAGCAAAAAATGTTTCACTGCTAATGCTGAATGAGTAGGGGATGTTGTCGGGATGAGCACATTGCGTCCGATCATACATTTTTCGGCAAGGGCGATAACACACACCTTACAGAAACCGGCATAACAGAAACACTCTGGTGCTCAAAAGTTAAATTTCAACCTCATTTTATGTCAATAGGAAACTATCATTCGAAGCTCTATAACTTTAAAATAAGCCTTTTACGGTAAAATGTGTGAAGATAAATTAACGATCTCAATCAAACTATCCAAATCTCAAATTTCGGCAGTATTAAGTATTTAAAGAGTAATGGAAGTTTGGAATATAACAATAGCAATGGAGGGGCGGGGGTGGCTCAGTCGGTAGCGCGCCAGGCTCTAATCTGTATTTCCCAAGTTCGAATCCCAGCTGGGTCAGCGTTGAGATTTATCCCTGCCCACGGTCAGTAGGGGACACCGATGGGCTTGGAAAGGCCGCTATCCGTCGGATGGGACGTTAAGCCGTGGCCCGTGTGTGGGAGAGCCATACCCTGTGCACGTTAAAGAATACGCTGGATGACCTTGACGGGAAGCTACCATCTGTCTCCTAACAGCTGTTCCAGTGGGTACCCTCCCCCAACCTTCTCTGAGTCTTCGGGGTCCATGTGACCTGGCCATTTAGCCCATGGTGTGCAAAAAAGTGCCTCTCAGAGGTAAAACAACCCAACAACAACCTAGCAATGGCAGTCAGAAGAATTCACCTCAAAAGTTAATTAAAGCTTAATAAGTATTGTTCCGGGACGTTTAATACCATCAGTGTATGTTTTAGATGTTTGTGTCATTACTTTCAATTTTCGTCATCTCCGCAAAACTCCTCGCCCTGCCTCAGCTAGTACAGGTTACTGATGGGCTTGGAAAGGCCGCCGTCCGTCGTATGAGACGTTAAGCCGTGACTCCGTGTGGGGAAGAGATATACCCTTCGCACTTTAAAAAAATGCGCTGGATGACTTTAGAGGAAAGCTACCATCTGTCTCCTAAGAGCTGTCCAGTGGATCTCCTCCCTCCAACCTTCTCTGACCCTTTTGGGTCCTTGTGTCCCGATCATTTAACCCATTGTGTGCCTCTCAGATATTAAACGACCCAACCCATCCCAATATTCGTCAATATTGTATTAATTTTATATCAGTGAATTACTGCTGTTAAATATTCCAATATTCCAGTTCCATAACTCTTTAAATACCAACTATGAAAATAGAGATTTATGTAGATTTTATTAAGATCTTTAATTTATCTTCAGTCACATTTTACCACAAAATGCTTATTTTAGAAGCAATGGAGCTTCGAAGTTACTTTCCTATTTACATAAATTAGCGTTGTAATTTAACTTTAGCGCACCAGTGTATTATTCACCTGATTTCAATATGCGAACGGTTGTTAGAATCACAAAAAAAAATCCTAATCAGTTACTAAATTCGTTTGATTACTGAAGGGGATATTATTTACGCTATACGTGTATAGTCTTGTTTATATTTTGCCTCATCTCATATTCTTTCAAATATTTATCATCTGAATCTTCTTCTCCTGTTTGGGGCGGGAGTGGCTCAGTCGGTAGCGCGCCAGGCTCGTAATCTGTAGTTCCCAGGTTCGAGTCCCAGCTGGGTCAGCGTTGAGATTTATCTCCGCAAAATTCCCCGCCCTGCCCACGGTCAGTAGGGGACACCGATGGGCTTGGAAAGGCCGCCATCCGTCGGATGGGACGTTAAGCAGTGGCCCCGTGTGCGAAGGGAGAGCCATACCCTGTGCACGTTAAAGAACACGTTAGATGGCCTTGACGGGAGGCTACCATCTGTCTTCCAACAGCTGTTCCAGTGGGTCCCCTCCCCCAAGCTTCTCTGAGCTTTTGGGGTCCATGTGACCTGGCCATTTAGCCCATGGTGGGCAAAAAAGTGCCGCTCAGAGGTAAAACAACCCAACCTTCTCCTGTTCTTTCAGAAATCCACTAGCTATATTTTAAGAAAAAAGAATCAAACATTTGTTTTTGGATGGATACTATTAAATTATTACAATTCACATTTTCGGAAACATTCCTTTCATTTCAATTTTTACCGTCAAAGAACACTAATGTTTGAACTTCACAAAACATTTGTCTTTTCGAAAATATACACTTCGCCTTCGTCAGAGGCCTCCTCTGAAAGAATTTTATTATTAATGCCAAAATACCAACTTCGAAAAACTCATAAAGGTCAATAGGAATTGCAGCACAGCGAAACTTGGCTGCAATGCAACTGCAACACTGACATCAAGTTATGTGGTTTTTTTTTTCAACCACTTTGTAGCAATTTATTTTGTTGCCATGGCACTCACTAGTACTCGTTAAGGGAATTGATTCTCTTGCAGATTTCCCACGGTTTTAGAGGTTTTTGAAAAATTCGAGTAAAATAGGCGAAAACCATACTTGGCGACCACCCCGGCGAGAAAGCTCCTTTTTCGGAACATTATTTATTAAATTATCTAAATTAATAGAAAACCCTAATTTTTTGTAGGGCATTTAGCGGACCACCGGTTCAAAAATATCTGCTGCAAGTACTTTCTTCAAGTGCCTTTCAAACCTTTCGTACTTGCCTTTCAAGTGCTTCAAGTTTCTTCACTTACCTTTCAAGTGCTTCAAGTTTCTTCACTTACCTTTCAAGTGCTTCAAGTTTCTTCACTTACCTTTCAAGTGCGGCACTGTTGCAAGCGAGTACTTTCTTCCCTTTCCCCCCCTAATTTTCATCGAAAAATATTAAAATTTATTCTTATATATATAATGGTCTATAAATGGTAGCTAGGTAGTCACTGGAAGGAGAGCTATGCACCAATCCCCTGTGATGATGCATAGAACCGGCCAGACCTAACAACTAATGTTCGACCCCGCCTTCTCGTGCTGCAGATCGTTAGTACCTTTCAAAAGAGATACTCTCTTGTGGAAGTGAACGGAAGGGGAGGGCTGCCAGATTAGTGTGGCCTACTGATCTGGACAACTATGGCTACTATTCTTTTTTTTCTACCCTGCTGAGGAGTGGTCAACCACACAGGGTCCTGGTGCTGACCATATAAACCCACTGGACTGCACAGATATATGGCTCTGAGCTTGATTATGGATCCTGATTTTGCTGCACTGGTGGGCTTCTGTGGAGGGAAACTCTTCCGCTGTGTTTTCTGTTTGTTTGTGGGTTGACAGCCCCAAGTGAATAGATTCGCATGATATGTCTATCAGCTGGTGGATAATCCTGAGCAGAGGTCATCGAAGGCACCTGAACTCTTTGCTTCTATTGGCATCGTCAAATTCTATATTGGAGGAAGTCTTCCAGTGTAGATGGCTTCAGCCTTTAGTGGTGGGGGAACGGGTCTTTGCCCCATGTCTGCGATTAGGGGGCTGTTTGATGTTGTCGGCATTCCCTCTCTCAATAAACATAGTTTCTTTAAACATCCTACTAACCATTTTCTCTCCATAGGTAGTTGGAATGTGAGGACACTGCACAGAGCTTTTTCTCTTGATGTCCTCACTCAAGAATTCCACCGTTATAATTTAGATATTCTCGGCTTGCAAGAGACCAGATGGACAAATAAAGGTCAGATTCTTAAAAATAATCTTAAATTTCTCTTTTCAGGGAGGGACGACAATAAGCATCACCAAGGCGTGGGTCTGCTTCTCAGCAGACACGCTAGTGATGCTCTTCTAGGATATGAGTGCATTAATGAAAGGTTTCTTACAGCAAAATTTCAGACAAGCATTAAAGACGAATGTTATCTGCTGTTATGCCCCCACTGAGGATGTCGATGAGGATGAGAAGGATAGGTTTTACGGACAACTTCAGGATATTTTGAATTCTGTCAAGAAAGGAGATATTACCCTTGTTCTAGGTGACTTCAATGCCAAAGTTGGTACTGACTCTGACCTTTGGGGAGGAGTGATGGGCCCTTTTGGTATTGGTAGCTGCAATGGCAATGGGCAACGTCTCCTACAGTTAAGTAAACTCAATGGTTTCAGAATAACTAATACTTATTACAAACACCGCGACATACATAAGTACACATGGGTTTCACCCGATGGGCTGCATAAGAATATGATTGATTATATATTAATTAACAGCAAATGGGCTAGTTCTGTTAGAAATACCAGGGCATATAGGGGAGCTGAAATTGGATCTGACCATTACCTTGTTAAAAGTGTGTTGCTACTTAAAGTTAAAAAGTGTTGTGCTAGGGTTAAAAAATTTACATATAATACTGAAGTTCTGAACGACCCTGTTATGGCTAAAGCTTACCATAATAGGTTACTTAGTTGTTATGACAGCCATGGTATGCTTACTACTGAAGTTGAGGAAGAATGGGGCCATTTTAAACAGGCTTTTTTGGACACTAACAGTACTCTTTTAGGAAAAAAGGAGCAGAAGAGGCAAAATTATCTGAGTGATAAGGCACTTGAGCTTATTTCAGAAAGAAGGAACTGCAGGAATGTCCTTAATCAGTACCCTACTAGTCCTAATAGAAAGCATTACAGAGACCTTAATAAACTTGTAAAGGATCAGTTAGCTGCTGATAAGAATCTTTGGCTTGATAGTTTGGCTGACAAAGCCGAGGAAGCAGTTAGACAGCACAACAGCAGAGAGCTGTACCAGATATTTAATGTTTTGTGTGGTAGAAAACGGACAGGTATACAGGGATTGAAGGATAAACAAGGCAAGGTTATAGAAGGTGAGGATTCTGTCATGGCTAGGTGGGCTGAGCATTTCAGTGATATTCTAAACAATGCGGTTAGTTCTATTCTCATTATGAGAATATGCATTGGGATGCAATGATGAGAGATGCATTGGTGGCTTTAATGTTGGCCCTATAACACAATCTGAAGTTATTTTGGCTGTTTCTAAACTTAAACTTCATAAATCCCCAGGGGTAGATGAAATTACTACAGAAATGCTTAGAGCTGGAAATGTTTCGGTTACCACTTGGATTACTGAAATTCTGAATATCTTTTATGATAAAGGCATGGTTTCTAAGGATTTTACCAGAGCTATTGTTATTCCTATTTTCAAAAAAGGTGATCGTAGTTCTTGTGATAACTATAGGGGTATTAGCCTACTCTCTGTTCCAGGTAAAGTTCTTTCCATGATTGTGCTTAATAGAATTAAGAATCTGGTTGACAGTCAATTGCGTGATGAACAATGTGGATTCAGAAGTGGTAGGGGATGTGTGGATCAGATATTTTCACTTAGGCAGATTCTTGAGAAATGTTTAGAGTTTCAGAAACCTTTGGTTGCTAGCTTTGTTGATTTCAAAAAGGCTTTCGACTCTGTTGATCGTCATAATTTGTGGTTGATTGTGAAATCATATGGTATACCAGACAAGTTAGTTAACATAATGAAAGCTCTGTATAATAACACTGAGTCGTGTGTGAGAGTTGGTAAGGCTTGTAGCAATTGGTTTAGCATTACTTCTGATGTTCGACAAGGGTGCATTTTGTCTCCTTTTCTCTTTAGCTTGGTTATTGACTATGTTATACGAAATTCACTTCAAGGGAAAGATTTTGGCCTTAAATGGGCTGGAGATACGAAAATTTCTGATTTAGATTATGCTGATGATTTAGCCCTTTTGGCAAATGATGTTGATGAGATGAACTCTTTCATTCGAGCTGTTGATGAGACTGGTGGTAGATTAGGTTTGGTTATAAACAGAGAGAAAACTAAAGTGATGAAAATTGGTCAGGCAGGCTGTGATTCAGTTAATCTGAATGATTGCAGTCTTGAGCAGGTGTCACAGTTTAATTATCTTGGGAGCTATGTAACAAATACTGGTGATGTGCAGCATGAGATTAACAGAAGAATAGGGATTGCTACCGGGACCTTTAAGAATCTATGGAGAGTGTGGAGAAATAGGCGTATACACCTAAAATTAGACTCTATAATAGTTTGGTTCTTTCTAGGGTTAGTTATGGTAGTGAAACTTGGACACTTTGTAAACAAGATAACAGGTAACTAGATGCTTTTGATTCCAGATGCTTACGCAGTATCTCGGGCATTAGGCGGATCAACTTTGTAACTAATGATGAGGTTAGGCAAAGGAGTTTTCAACCTCCTTTGAGCAGCATATTGTGCAGAGAGAGACTCCATTGGTTTGGCTATGTTGCCCGTATGGATAATTATAGATTGCCGAATAGGGTTATGAACAGAGTGCCTAAAGGCCTCAGAAAGAAGGGGAGACCTAGGATGCGGTGGGCAGACAACATCAAACAGGACCTTGTTAGAATTGGTGTGCAGTGGCCAGATGCAGTAGATGTAGCTCAGGATAGACTTGCTTGGAGAACTAAATTGCACGGTCTGGTTGGACCTCCGTAGCCGATGGCTGCTTGAGGATGATGATGATGATGATCCAGTCATCCCCTCTCCTTTTATTTTAACATTTTTCGACTCGATAGCGTCACCCCTCCGCCTTAATTTTTCCTAGATCAGTATTCTAAGAATTATAAATCAGCATATATTACTGTATATATATATATACCTAAATGTAAAAAGTCTTACAAGTGGTTTCCCCACCTTTAGGCAATCGCAGAATGAACTGCGATTGGCAGAAGAAGGTTTAATCGCGTCTACCCCAAAGAATAAATACCAAAGGTGATAAAATCTGACGTTTGGGTATCTTGCTACTAACATCGAGCATCTGCAATATTGACGATTCGAACTAGGAACAATCCTAAGTAGGAAGAAACACCCAATAAATCAGAGACGGAGTCTTTGTATTGAGATCGGCTCTCCTAAATCGGGGAAATCCATCCTCTCTCTTTGCGATCACTGATCTGAGGACTGGGAAGAAGTCTTTCGGCAAACGTTATGCCGGCTATAAAACTTTGCTCTAACGACAGACATGGGAGATTTCTAGCGACCATATATATCGAGGGCCATTTCCTCTCTGCCCTTGTATTTGCTTCTTCTCTCCGTGTGTCTCTCTGTTTCCTATCGGAGCATGCTTTAAGTCACGCTTGTCAAGGTAAATAATGTGACTCGATTTCGTGCTGAATACTGTTGATCGAGGAGAACTAGAATCCTTTGCCAACTTTAACGATTACGTGCTCGAACGTGTTCGGAGAATGTAATCAGGAGGTTCGTTTCTTTCATTTCTTCCTTTTTCAGCTCTTTTCATTTTTATATTCGATTTTTTTATGATGAGCGGAGAAGGGGAGTTGGCGAAGGATGCGGGGGGGGGGGAGGAAAGAAGCCTTTAAGAAGGTTTAGTGTAATCCTTGTGACGACAGAAACGAGGAGATGCATTATTATGCACGCAATGGACTAAATGGCAAAAAATGTCTAAGGACCACAGCTGGGAACAGAAACCATTGGACAGGCTTGGTTGTTTTACCTCTGAGAGGCACTGTTTGCACACCATGGGCTAAATGGCCAGGTCACAAGGACCCCGAAGGCTCAGAGAAGGTTGGGGGAGGGGACCCACTGGAACAGCTGTTGGGAGACAGATGGTAGTCTTCCCGTCAAGGCCATCCAGCGTGTTCTTTAACGTGCACAGAGTATGGCTCTCCCGCACACGTGGCCACAGCTTAACGTCCCATCCGACGGACGGCGGCCTTTCCAAGCCCATCGGTGTCCCCTACTGACTGTGGGCAGCGCGGGGAATTTTGCGGAGATAAATCTCAACGCTGACCCAGCTGGGACTCGAACCTGGAAACTGCAGATTACGAGCCTGGCGCGCTACCGACTGAGCCACCCCCGCCCCTGGACAGGTTCAGTTTTATTATCTGTGAATGCCACTTTTCTGCACACAATGGGCTAAGTCGGAAGGCCCCAAATGCTCAGGAGCGAGAGATGGACGCATTTTAGAGCGACGATGGACGCATCCCGTCAAAGCCATCCAGAGTGTTCTTTAACGTGCATAGACTATAGCTCTCTCCTACATACGGACCACGGCTTTTCGTCCTATCAGATGGACGGCGGCCTTTTCGAGCCCATGGTGCCTGCTTTCTGACCCAGGACAGTGTAGGGGTAAGTGAATATAAGTCTCATCCTTTGCCCAGTTGGAACTCGAATCTGGGAACCTCAGATTATAAGCTTAGATCGCTATCGACTTAGCCACCCCCGCCACTCATTGTACAGGCGATAGAGAGAAGCTTTCGATTGTTCGTCAAGTCCACCCAGTAATATAAAGCACAGCTGTCATGTGCATGGATCCTCTTTTTAACGTCTTATCAAGAGGTGAGAGCTGGTTCAGCTGGTAACCCCAGATTGGTAAACTGATGTGTCCTAGGTTCGAGTTCCACCACTGACAATGTTGAGATTTATCTTCGTCAACCTCCACGGTGAGAAAGGTGACAACGAAGGGCCTGAAAATTCAGCTGTTCATCGGATGGTCCCCTTCGCCCAACCTGTATGTGTTCAGGACAACTATCCACTGTGCACTCTAAAGAATATGCTGTATCGCCTTAACGTAAGGCTTCCATTTATCTCCTAACGTTGTTCAGTGGATTCCATTCCCACTACCTACTCAGAGCCCTTGGGCTCTTTGTGACTCGCCCATTTTGCTCAGATTAGTGCCCCACAGAGATAAAACCACCCAACCAACTTTTCGTCAAATGGACAGAAACTTTTCCTAGTCCTTGATGTCCCTTTATCACTGAGAGCATAGTGGGGTTGGGTTGTTTTACCTCTGAGCAGCACTTTTTTTTGCACACAAACGCAGGTCACAAGGCACAATATCTGGCACACAATGGCCAGGTCAAAAGGACCCCGAGAGTTGGGTTGTTTTACCTCTGAGTGGCACTTTTTTGCACACCATGGGCTAAATGGCCAGGTCACATGGACCCCAAAGGCTCAGAGAAGGTTGGGGGAGGGGACCCACTGGAACAGCTGGAGACAGATGGTAGCCTCCCGTCAAGGCCATCCAGCGTGTTCTTTAACGTGCACAGTGTATGACTCTCCCGCACACGGGGCCACGGCTTAACGTCCCATCCGACGGACGGCGGCCTTTCCAAGCCCATCGGTGTCCCCTACTGACCGTGGGCAGGGAGGGGAATTTTTGCGGAGATAAATCTCAACGCTGACCCAGCTGGAACTCGAACCTGGGAACTGCAGATTACGAGCCTGGCGCGCTACCGACTGAGCCACCCCCGCCCCGGACCCCGAGAGCTCAGAGGAGGTTGGGTAAGAGGGCGACCAGTGGACAGCTGTTAGAATATAGACGGTAGCCTCCCCATCAAGGTACTCCAGCGTATTCTTTAACGTACCTACGTATGGCTCTCCTGCACACGGAGCCATGGCTTAACGTCCCATCCAATGGATGGCGGCCATTCCAAGCTTATTGGTGTTCCCTACTGACCTAGGACAGAGAGGAGAGTTTTGAGGATATAAACCTCAAAACTAGGTCAGGCGGGACTCGAACCTGGAACTGAAGATTACGAGCCTAGCACGCTACCGGCTGGGCCACCCCCTTCCCCGAAGAGCGAAGAGTTAGTGGAGAAAATTCAAGGCAGGAGGAGTAAGGATTCGAACTGAGAAATAGCAATTTACGAGCTTGGAGCTTTACCAAATGAGCCAATATCTGCTCCTGAAGCAAAGGGAGTTATTGGCAAGATATGGGCCTTATTTAAAACGTTGTGGTTAGACGTATATGCTAAAAACGTGCAGAATGATAACAAGGAAACCCATATAATTGAATTAGAAGAAAATGAATTTCGTTTAATAAATGAACATATCTCTGTCTAATTATGCTATTTATCATCCTTCTTAGATAAAACACTCGATTTACCAGTCTGATACAAATGAATGAGACAGAACTTTGGAGAGAAATGAGGATTTTAGTTAACAATTACAGTTTCATTACAAGGAGGCAAAATTCGTAAATTGCTAATCGTTATACTTATATATCGTCAATGCTTATCACACCCAAAAAGCATTTTTAACTCATATTTTTAAAAAAATTCCCGTATCTATGGACGGAAAGGCAATACAGATAGACGGCAAAGTTAAAATATTATCTCGTTTTATTTTTCATTTTTGTTTTTTGCAAACGACAAAAATATTAGTTACGTATTTCAATTTAAATATTTCTAATTTTTAAAAAACAATAATCGTTCAGTATTTAAAACTAAAAGAAAGCATATCGCCTGTGGAGAGAATGCAGTTTTCAATTTACTGATTTTTTTCAAATTTCAATTCGAACTAACGGATAATTGGAAATATGCAAATATCAATATTTTATTAGCACGTATGCAACATAAAGAATATTACTCTTTTATTTTCTCAAAATGAAAAATTTTTATTCCTCACAAAAATTTCGGAAATTGCTATTTCATATTCCATTGACAGCAAAAAATGCCCCCTTTTCTCAGAGGGATGTGAGAAAATTTTAAAGATTTTTTTTTTTTATTTTAAGGAATAAGTGAGAAATACTTTTTATGTTATATAAGTATTAATAGTACTATTTGCAGTTTCGAAACGTCCGTAAGAATTTACCTTAGAGTTAATTCAAACGCCAAATATAACTGTTATTTTCCATCGTTTTACTGAAATATGTTCTTTAAGAGCTTTTCATAGTATTACTTTAATATTTTTGATTCATTCACTAAGAACGTTTGGTACACAATATAGTGTCATCTAAATTTATGCATACTCTATATTATACACTTATTCGTTCACAATTGACCTACGGTATTAAATCTTTAAACGGCATGTACTGTAATTTTAAACAACTTTTAGAACTTCGGAAAAGGTTTATTCATTCATTCGCATCTTTACTAAAAGTTCAAGGATGCAGCCTTCATTGTCCTAGTTTCAAACAGGCAGGGTTGGGTTGTTTTACCTCTGAGCGGCACTTTTTTTGCACACCATGGGCTAAATGGCCAGGCCACATGGACCCCGAAGGCTCAGAGAAGGTTGGGGGAGGGGACCTACTGGAACAGCTGTTGGGAGACAGATGGTAGCCTCCCGTCAAGGCCATCCAGCATGTTCTTTAACGTGCACAGGGTATGGCTCTCCCGCACACGGGGCCACGGCTTAACGTCCCATCCGACGGACGGCGGCCTTTCCAAGCCCATCGGTGTCCCCCTACTGACCGTGGGCAAGGCGGGGAATTTTGCGGAGATAAATCTCAACCCTGACCCAGCTGGAACTCGAACCTGGGAACTACAGATTACGAGCCTGGCGCGCCCCCAGCTGACTGATTACTGACTGAGCCGCCCCCGCCACCAAACAGGCAGGAAGTCTTCCTTTGAGACACTATTATATCTTTGAAATTTCTAAAATATTTTTGCTTCAGAAATTAGCATGCCAATAAAAAAACTGGAAATCAATACCAGTTAAGGTGTGATAAAAATGTAAACTACGAAATGCCTCAGTTACAATAGGAAGTATTAAGACAATATTACCTGTACCTTACTCCAAAAGTTATGTCTTCCCTTCCTTCCGCCATTAAAAAGATAACAAATAGTCGTATGTTTCGTCAGGTCCTTAGGGACCATATTTTAAAGATGGATGATGCAGAGAAATGTTTCCATTAAAATTCCTATTTATTGCATGATGTTTTTTTCTTTCGTAAGTTAACAAATTCTTTGTTAACTTACGAAAGTCTCAAGAACGAAATTTCTCTTTTAAGATCCAAAAATAGAGTTATATATATATCTATGAAATTAATATGAAAAATAAACTATTACTATTACTACTAAAACAATTTATTTAAGGCTATCGTAGAACAGACTTTCTGAATCGTGCAATAGTTCAGATTTTCACAGTTTGAGAGCCCTAAATTTGGAAAATGGAAAACTTTTAACGAATTTTTCAAATGATCTATTTTTGCTAAAGATTTGTAATATTTGGGAGTAGTGAGAAGAATGAGAATTCTGGGCCAATGTTAAATCTTTTACACAACCACCTTCTGAAAATTAGTCTAACCCCTCATCTCCCAAAACTTCTCCCACAGCTTAACATGGGTTTCCCTATACTTTAACATTGGCTCAGAACTCTCATTCTTCTCACTACTTTTGGGTGGTAATGCGAATATGCAATAAACAGGACTTCCCCTCAATATTAGACCCCATTTTCGAGCACGTATCCCCCCTTCCCCGCTTTACCCCAAATATTGCGAATTGCCTCATCACTGATAGCAATGAACTACTGAGTTTTGAAAAATGTCTACAAAAGAATGCCGTCCGTCATAAGGGATGTTAAACCGTGACATGATGTGAACGAGAGCAATACTCTGTATGCATTAAAGAACACCCTGGATGGCCTTTGCCGGAAGACTTCTATCTGTCTTCTAACAACTATCGAATAGACGACTTATCCTGCTTTAACCCTTAGAATCCTTGTGACCCCGAGGGTTAGTTAGGTTGGGGTCTTTGTGACCTGGCCATTCAGCCCATTGTGGGCAAAAAAAAATTACCCTCAGAGATAAAGCAGCAGAAACCAACTTCAGAATTACAAATTTGCAATAATAGTTTAAAAGTGGAATCATAATTCAGTCGGCAATGAGCTAAATATAAAATTTAAGCTCGATATCTTTAACCAATCAGCTGCTAGAAAGCCTCAAGTATAGAAAGACGACATTGCTAAATGCACTTTTTCAAGTTCGCGAAAGCCTAAAACTTAATTCTGAAATAAATTAGACCAACAACATTATCGCCCAGGGGGAATATGAAACGCTCATTACAAAGAAGATGGAGTTTATCATTTTACATCTTTACTACCTCTAAAGGTCGATATTAAGGATTGGGTTGGGTTGTTTTACCTCTGAGCGGCACTTTTTTGCACACCATGGGCTAAATGGCCAGGTCACATGGACCCCGAAGGCTCAGAGAAGGTTGGGGGAGGGGACCCACTGGAAGAGCTGTTGGGAGACAGATGGTAGCCTCCCGTCAAGGCCATCCAGCGTGTTCTTTAACGTGCACAGGGTATGGCTCTCCCGCATACGGGGCCACGGCTTAACGTCCCATCCGACGGACGGCGGCCTTTCCAAGCCCATCGGTGTCCCCTACTGACCGTGGGCAGGGCGGGGAATTTTGCGGAGATAAATCTCAACGCTGACCCAGCTGGGACTCGAACCTGGGAACTACAGATTACGAGCCTGGCGCATGTCCATATTAAGACTAAAGGATAAATCGGTAAATACGAATAATATTATTTTATTTATACCTATTCAACATTAAAAGAATTATCATTTTGCTTTAAAAAAAAGGTTGTTTTCTCCGCACTCTCTCAGAGTTAGGAGGAAATCGCCATTGCTCAGATAAACCCGTTGATATTGTACCATAAAAACTTCCAAACTCTAGCAAGAATAGATCGTTTGTAACATTCGTTTCATATTTTGCATTTTCCCAAATTTAGGGGGCCGCAAACAGTGGGTTGCGTTGTTTTACCTCTGAAAGGCACGTTTTGGCACACAATCGGTTAAATGACCAGGTCACAAGGACCCTGAGGACGCAGAGAAGGTTGAAGAAGGGGGCATACTGGAAAGGAGACAGATGGTAGCCTCCCGTCAAAGCATCCAACGTGTTCTTTAACGTACAGTCGCTCAAAAAAATATCCAAACATTATGGTTGATTACAGAATTCAGAAAAAATATCTGCCAACGATTTTTTTTTAAATTAGTGATCTGGCAACCTACGTGTACGTACACGAAGGTTGATCACTAATTTTAGTATTTAGAAGATCACTACTTTTAGTATTTAGTACATTAGTACATACATATTACAAGAAAAAAAAAAGAAAAAAAACTGAACATTTCCATGTTACGTGAGGGGAAAACAATATTCAAATCTTTTTAACTTCTCCAATGAATCTGCAGTAACATATTTCTATAAAAAATTATTTTTATATCATCAAAGTTAGGAAGATTTGAATGTGTTTTTCTACTCACATAATACGTAAATGTTCAGGTTTTTTTTTCTTCTAATATATATGTACTAATGTACTAATGCAATGTATGTACTAAAAATACGTAAAAATATGTTACTGAAGATTCATTGAAGATCTCATTCAGATCTTCAATTCAGATTTAATTTTTTTTAGTTCAGATTTTGATATTTTAAAATGTATAGGCGATTAATAAAACAGAAAATAAATTCAGCTTATAAGAATTATATTTTATAGTTGAGTATGTGTTATGATCTCACCGTAAGAAATTTCGTAATTTTTGTAACAGAAATAACAGAGGAGGGACAGTATTTAATGCTATGAAATATCAAGGTAATGAATTCCTTGATTTTAAAACCGTTAGTGATATTTTTGTCGATTATTCTAAATCGATTTATGTTTCAAGCATTTCTACAACAGTGATAATTTTGATTCCGTAGATAAAGAAATGAATGTTCTCGATCTTGTTACCACTACAAAAATAACTGTTGATAACATCAGACAGGATATTAAACATTTAAAGGGGTCAAAATCAATTGGCCTCGATGACGTTCCTTCTTCCATTATTACGTGATGTGCTGATAGTTTTGTTTACCCTCTTTTAATATTGCTTTATTTCTCAATTAGAACCAATAAGTTTCCAAGTGCTTGGAAAGAATCGAAAATTATACCCATAATTAAAAAAAGGAAAAAAAAACATGATACCGAAAATTATCGACCTATTGCTATTCTATCACCATTTTCTAAAATCTTTGAATCCATAATACATACAAAAATTTCACAACAACTAAAAAATTGGTTTTCTCCAAACCAACATGGATTTTTGTCTAAACGTTCGTTTATTACCAAACGACTATGTCTCAGTAAAACTATTGCAGACTCATTTGATTGTGATAGTCAATTAGATGTTACTTACACTGACTTTTCAAAAGCGTTTGATAAAACTGATTTCGGATTATTGTAGAACAAGTTAGTTAAAATCGGTTTTAGTTTTAATTTAATTGGATGTTTTTAGTCCTTTTAGAATGGTAGATCTATTTATGTTTGATCAGGTTCTGAGTTTTCCTACAATTTTTTTAATAGCCCTGGGGTGTCCCAAGGCTCTAATCTGGGACCATTGTTATTTATCATTTTCCTTAATAATCTACCAAATATACTAGTTCTTGTAGTTGTTTAATGTAGGCAGATAATGTAAAATTTTATAGACGGATTCACTCAATTAACGAATGTCATTTACTGCACTCAGATTTCACTAAATTCCACAACTGGACTGTTCTGAATGGATCCAACAGAATATTTCAAGATGCTCAATTTTAAGCTAGTCTCGTAAAGCGATTTTTGTTACGTATGATTATAACATCAACTTTTATGATATTCCACGGAATTGTTTTGTCCGTGATTTAGGTATCTTGTTTGAGTCGAACTTTAATTTTCATATGCATATTCAAGAAATTGTGAAGAAAGCTAATAGGTAGTTTTATTTTTAGAAAAACGAAATACTTTACTAATACAAGGTCTGTAATTAATTTATTTAATTCATTAGTTCGTTCAAACCTAGAATATGGAAGCTTAATATGGGATCCTTACTCTCAATATAATATTCATAATATTGAAAATGTTCAAAATAAATTGCTAAGATTGCTTTACTACAAGACACCGGAATTTATCTTCAAGAATTTTCTACTGAACAACTTAGAAATATGTATAATGTTTGCTTATTAAGTTATAGAAGAAAAGCTTTTTGTCTAATATTTTTTTATAAATTGTTATACAACATGATAGATTGTACCGAACTACTGATTTTAATGAGCTTTGCGTTAACTAAGCATCCAACGAGAAATACCTCATTTTTTTAGAGATCCATTCCATAAATCAACTGGAAACTTTGTTAAATTTTTCCGTGGTTAGGTTTTTCAACCTTTTTAACTTGTACAACAATATCCCCGATTTGTTTACAATGTCTTTAAAATTTTCAAATCACATTTTATGATGTTACTTTGTTTTTGATCTCATTTCTGATCATTTGTGTTTATGTAAGTGTGTTGTATATGTTGTTTCAAAATGTGCTGTATGTCCTTTTTCACTTTTTTGTACTAGTTTGTTTATGTATCTTTATACGTAATAATTTTTAATTATTCTCTTTGTATCATTGATCACTGATCTGTTGTGAGCCCATTAAATAAATAAATAGTTTCCTTTAATATTTCAAGAATAATGGAAGCTGAAACTTTGAAATGTAACTTTTGCTGCTCATTAAAAATTTATTTGACAAAAAGATAACAACACAGCTTTTATACTAAATCGTTCACTTACATAAATGTAATGTTTGAAATTTGTGCAATTGTTTTTTTAAAGTTTTCGTCAATTTTGGGGAGGAAATGTTTAGGAAAAAAGTCTGACAACGGTATCTGATGTTTGATGTTCCAGCTATAATAATTCTTTAAATCAGGCGGATTTTGTTGAAAATTGAGATTCAGAGAGATTTTAATGAGATCTTCAAATTGTATCTAGTAACGTTTTCCGTAAAAAGGTTGTTTTCAAAGTTATGGCTTTCCATTCATATCAGCATGAAAGTGTCCGATTACCTTTTGTAATGGGAAAAATGGAAAAAAGAAAATAATTTTCTAATTTTCAATGACCACAATTAAATCGAAAAGAAAAAATAAATTATTTTTCTCATTTTTCAATGACTACGTTTAAATTGAAATGAAAACATATCCATTGGTTGGATATGCAACTTTAAAAGAGTGCAAAAGTAGATAAAAGAAAAACTTTATTCTCTTATTAAACGAGATTCCCACATTCACCAGAGGCCATACGTTTCCTTGTAGTTTAATTTCACCCCGTTCATTGAGGGGCGGGGATGGCTCAGTCGGTAGCGCGCCAGCTCGTAATCTGTTGTTCCCAGGTTCAAGTCCCACCTGGGCCAGCGTTGAGATTTATCTGCGCAAAACTCTCCAACCTGCCCACGGTCAGCAGGGGACACCGATGGGCTTGGAAAGGCCGCCGTCCGTCGGATGGGACGTTAAGCCGTGGCCCCGTGTGCGGAAGAGTCATACCCTGTGCACGTTAAAGAACACGCTGAATGACCTTGATGGGAGGCTACCATCTGTCTCGTAACAGCTCCAGTCATTGAGCTACATAGGGAACTGGAGGGACAGCTTTACGGTGAACAAGTGAGGTCGGTTATCGATTACATTTTCCTAGTCCAGGTGGTAAAAGAAACGTACCTTAATGATAACCTATGGGGAAACTCAGGATTTAATCAGAAAAATAATAAATCATAATGGCTTTCTTTCGTGTTCCACTGGCTGAATGAATAAGGTAGACTATAAAGGATAGCCTTCAGAAGTGTTTTAACTAAAACAATTATCAAAAAAAATATTTTTCTTAAATCAAATAATTTGGGTTGGGTTGTTTTACCTCTGAGCGGCACTTTTTTGCACATCATGGGCTAAATGGCCAGATCACATGGACCCCGAAGGTTCAGAGAAGGTTGGGGGAGGGGACTCACTAGAACAGCTTTTGGGAGACAGATGGTATCCTCCCGTCAAGGCCATCCAGCGTGTTCTTTAACGTGTACAGGGTATGGCTCTCCCGCACACAGGGCCACGGCTTAACATCCCATCCGACGGACAGCGGTCTTTCCAAGTCCATCGGTATCCTCTACTGTTTTGCTAAATAATTTAAGCTTTCTGGAGATAAATCTCAACATTGACCAAGCTGGGACTCGAACCTGGGAACTACAGATTACGAGTCTGGCGCGCTACCGACTAAGCCATCTCCGCCCTATATATAGCTCGATGTGTCCTGTGGATTCTTCCTTCCAACCTTCTCTAAGCCTTCGGGATAAATATGACCTGGTCATTTAGCCCATTATGTGCAAAAAAATTGCCGCTCAGAGGTAAAACAACTAATAAAAAGTTAAGGAGTTTTAAATATGCATTTTCATTCACATAAAATTGAAGTGTCCGGTTGCTCTTTTCCAATATAGTATATCGAACATTAATGGAAATTTTCATATATCTCTAAAAAAAAAAACATCTAATATCTACAAACAATAGCTCACTTTATTTAATTTTTTTCTAGAAACGATCTAAAATTGAAATCGATTTTTTTTCTTCTTTTCGTGATCACAATACTTTCTGCAGAATTTTTACGAGAAAGGGAAAAAAATTTCGAAAACAAACCGAATTTAATATTTCTTTCTAAGATGACAACGATGTGCGTGTCAGAACCAGCTCTTCCGCTCAACGTGACCGAAATATGAACGCAAAACTGGGATATGTTTCACGCATACTAATGATCAATCTCGTCCATGTTCTTTCTCCTCACCAATGGGATGTGAAAAATAATGCTGAAACAATTTAGGTTACTCCTCCACCCCCAGCTTCATTTGATCCTCATTTTAGCTTAAACAATTAATGATAGCAGAGAACATTCTGGAAGAAAAGCTAATGGCAAACTCAGTTTAAGAAACTATTACAATAGAGTCCTTAAGTTAATGGAATTCGCTATGAAATTCCACTTCTCAAATGGAAATTAAAATGAGAACCATTTGTTCATCGTTTTCTCACAGAAGAAGCGGTTAATAATACTCGTAATTAAGGACGTATTTTTTAAAAAGTTGTTTTGTATTCAAATTTAGCACCTAAGGTGTTTCAATTAATTGCTTTTATGATGCTGTGATGAGATATCTATCCAATGAAGTTCGGTCACGAAGAAACCTAAATTGTACTATTTATTTTACATAATTGCAGAGTGCCTCAACTGATGCTGAGATTGCTTGGTTACGAGTGGAGTTATTTTCACTGAATTCCACAAGGGAGAATGATATGTCGTTAAACAGAGGGGAAATATGTATTCGCATTAATTCTCGAAAAGAGAAATTATTTCTAGTTTAGGTAAGAAGCTCATCTTTAAAAATAAATAAGCCACAAGAGCTCAGCGCCGGCCAAAGATATTTTGTCGTCCCAAGCAAGCTTACTATTTGATACTTTCAAGTATATGTATATTTATGGCCCTCCAAATAACTCTGTTTTTGCCGCTACAAAAAACCATTTTTGCCGCTATAAACTACTGTTTGTGCTGCCTCTCAAGTAAATTACTTTTACTTTCCTTCAAACTAACTAATAGCCCTACCTGGGCTAGTGTACCTAACTACTCTTTCATTTTGCCGCTATAAACTACTGTGTTTGTGCTGCCGCGCAAGTAAATTACTTTTACTTTCCTTCAAACTAACTAATAGCCCTACCTGAGCTAGTGGTTAGCGTACAGTCGGTCAAAAAAGTATCCGAACGCTATGGTTGTATACAAAGTTCAGAAAAAACAACTGGCAACGATTTTTTTAGAAATTAATGATCTGGCAACCTTCGTGTACCGTATACGAAGGTTGCCAGATCATTAATTTCTAAAAAAAATCGTTGCCAGATTTTTTTCTGAATTTTGTATGCAACCATAGCGTTCGGATACTTTTTTGAGCGACTGTACCTCGGAGCGGCGCTTTTTAGCACACAATGTGCTAAATGGCCCGATCGCAAGGACCCCGAGAAGATTGGGCTAAGGGGACCCACTGGATAGCTGTTAGGGACAAACGACAGACTCCCGTCAATGTCATCTAGCGTGTTCTTTAAATGCATAGGGTATGGCTCTCCTGTGCACGAGGACACGGCTTAACGTCCCATACGACGGACGGCCACCTTTCCAAGCCCATCGGTATCCCCTACTGACAGTGGGGATAGTGATGAGTTTTGCGGAAATAAATCTGAACTCTGGCCCAGCTGGGACTCGAACCTTGGAACTGCAGATTACGAGCCTGGCGCGCTACCGACTGAGCCACTCCCGCTGCAGGTTCAGAGCTGGATACAGGAAGAAAATCCAATGGAGAGTGTTATGAGAGAGACGAAAACCTCCTGTAAATAGTATCCAGCACGGTCGAAGAAAAGGCGGTTAGTGGCTGAGTAGTTAACATTTTTGTCTACTAAATGAAAGGATCCGGGTCCAAGACCTGATAACACTTTGAGTTCTTTAGGTTTCCATTCTAATATTATCTACTGAGGCCTTCACTTTGCAGGCTCGTAATCTGCAGCTCCCAGGTTCGAGTCCCGTCTTGGCCAGCAAAGAGATTTATCTCCTTAAAACTCCTTGGTGAGCCTGGAAAGGCCGTCGTCCATCGATGGGATGTTAAGCCATGGTTCCGTGTGCAGGAAAGCCATACCCTACGCACGTTAAAGAACATGCTAGATAGCCTTGACAGTAAGCTGCCATCTGTCTCCTACCAGCTGTTCAGTGGGTCCTCTCCCCAACCTCTGAGCCCTCGGAGTACTTGTAATCTGGTCGACTTTAGTATTCTAAGTCATTACGACGTCCTATAAAAACTATAAAGGCATGGTGAACAGCAAAGTCAAGTACAACATGAGAAAAAGGCTGATCTGACTGATTTAGAAAGAGGGCTCATCTTTGGAGCGCGATGTACAACAGCATCCATAGCGGAGGCGATAGAACGTACGGGCAAGAATATCCCAAGAATATTTAGAATAGGAACGGTGTCAAAAAATGTGCGCCAGTCGTGGCAAATGGGGGAGGGAGAAGGCTCTGACAGACAGGGTTGGGTTGTTTTACCTCTGAGCGGCACTTTTTTGCACACCATGGGCTAAATGGCCAGGTCACATGGACCCCGAAGGCTCAGAGAAGGTTGGGGGAGGGGACCCACTGGAACAGCTGTTGGGAGACCGATGGTAGCCTCCCGTCAAGGCCATCCAGCGTGTTCTTTAACGTGCACAGGGTATGGCTCTCCCGCACACGGGGCCACGGCTTAACGTCCCATCCGAAGGACGGCGGCCTTTCCAAGCCCATCGGTGTTCCCGACCGTGGGCAGGGCGGGGAATTTTGCGGAGATAAATCTCAACGCTGACCCAGCTGGGACTCGAATCTGGGAACTACAGATTACGAGCCTGGCGCGCTACCGACTGAGCCACCCCCGCCCCTGCGGATGAGAAAATGTTTCCCTGGATCATATATGATTTAGACGAGGGAAAGGTTATTGAACAGGTGATTAAAATGTTGAATTGCAAATGATACCTTATGAAAATTTCTGTTGTGAAAATATTATGAGAAATTTTCGTACAAAGAAGAAAGCGTACGAAAAATTGCTAAATAATATTAAGAACAATGCTAAGTTCAACTTTATGCGAAACTAATGAGAATGATTCTAACACAAATTGTAGAAAGTATGATAGTATATGGATCAGAGACATAGGTGACGAACAAAAAGGTTAACATCTGAAGTAAGAACAATCGAAATGGATTTCTGGTGAAGATGTGTACATTGGGTTGGGTTGTTTTACCTCTGAGAGGCACTTTTTTGCACACCATGGGCTAAATGGCCAGGTCACATGGACCCCGAAGGCTCAGAGAAGGTTGGGGGAGGGGACCCACTGGAACAAGCTGTTGGGAGACAGATGGTAGCCTCCCGTCAAGGCCATCCAGCGTGTTCTTTAACGTGCACAGGGTATGGCTCTCCCGCACACGGGGCCACGGCTTAACGTCCCATCCGACGGACGGCGGCCTTTCCAAGCCCATCGGTGTCCCCTACTGACCGTGGGCAGGGCGGGGAATTTTGCGGAGATAAATCTCAACGCTGACCCAGCTGGGACTCGAACCTGCGAACTACAGATTACGAGCCTGGCGCGCTACCGACTGAGCCACCCCCGCCCCGAAGATGTGTACAAAAGACAATAATGGATAAAATAAAAATGTATTTTATTTTATTCCCATTGTTGACTAAATAGTCAGGTCACGAGGACCCCAAGGGCTCAGAGAAGGTTAGGAGAAGGAATTCACTGCACAGCTCTTACGATGATGAGATGGAAGGCTCCAGCTAAGGCTATCCAGCTTGTTTTTTTAAAGTGAGCAGAATATGGCCCTAGTGCTGACTGCGCCACCATTTAATGTTCCATCCGACGGACGGCAGTCTTTTCAAGCCCATCGACTGTCTCTTGATCACCGAAGGCATGGGATTTAGATAAATCTCAAACTGGTATAGTTGGGAGTGGAACTGTAAAGTGCAAATCTGGAGCACTACCAACTGAGCCAACTTCCTCCCTAAGAAACGAGAAAATGAAAAGAATTTACAAGGTGTGTTTACAAAAGAATTCACAGGTTGTAAATAAATAAGTAAAATCAAAAGCATTATGAAATAAAGGAAAATTGTTGGAGAGAGTATTTAAAAGAAATTTATTGGTTCGGTTTTTTTTTCCTCTAAAAGGCACTTCCCCCCCCCCACATTGGCTAAAATGTTGGTTCTCAACCTTTTTTGCTTCACGTACCCCCCCCCCCCCTGGAAATATGTGTGTCCTTGTACAGATGGATAAATCTATAGTTATAGTACAACAATGGGAATAAAATAAAATACACATATATACATACATATTAAATTTTGTATTCATAAATTACATATATCGATAAACACAAAAAATGACATTTTTGCACAGCAGTGTCGCCAACTTAGCGACTTTTGAGCTCTCACGGCGTACCCCAAAAAACATTACCGCGTACCCCCAAGGTATACACGTATCCCACGTTGAGAACCCCTGGACTAAAAGGCCCCCAAAGTATCACAGAAGACTGGGGATTGGAATTTACTGGACAGCTGTTAGGAGACTGATGGAAACCACCCGTCAAGGCTATCCAACATATTCTTTAACGACCACAGAATATGGTGTTCTTTCATCAAATGTTTTATCCAGCAAACGACGGCCTTTCAAGCACAAAGGTGTATAAACTCCTTATACAAAACGCAACTGCAAACGCAAAACGAAAAAACTGAAGCCATAAAAACGCAACGAAAAACATCTAAATTTGCTATAATGGGTGATTTTTTTGTTTTTAGGCTTTCTTTGCTTTCGTGTCCTTTTAGGTCACGAAATCACGTCGAAGGAGTAACGGGAGCTGGAGTGACAAGGGAAGAGAATTGTCGAAACGTGTTAATCAATCACTTCACAAGCATCTTGTTCTAACCTCGGAACATGCTCGGGAAGGCGAGTCTGACCTGTTTTCTCGACAGAAGGAGAGGATGATGTGTAGAATCGAAGGATTTCTTAGGAACATCCTCCTCAGGCATTTCGTTGAAGTGGTGGGAGAGAAGAAATGACTGGTCATTAGAGTTGGCATTTGTTTCCCCCTCCCCCTTTTTTTTTTTGGTTCTCCCAAAATATCTGTCATGATCTTTTTCTTTCTTTCTTATCTCTTCTGCAGTTTGTTCCTGAAGGAGCTGCGATAGAAAGTTAGAAACAGCAATCTTTTATCATTAAGTGCTAGTAGTCGCTCTTGGCCACCAGTTGACGAGCCGTAGAGTTGATCTCGTTATCGATACGTTGTAAAAATGAAAAAGACTTTTGAACTAATAATGTTAAAATCTTTAATTCAAATATTTGAAGATTTCTTATATTGACGATTTGTTCTAACCTGTCAACAATTTCGCCAAGAGGTTGCAATCTTCACTTTGTTAGATAAAGGGTTGTTTTTAATTTTGAGAGGTACTTTTTTGCACACAATGGACTAAATGGCCAGGTTACAAGGACCTCAGGGGATTAGAAAAGATTTGAAAAAGGGAACCCACTGGACAGATGTTAGGAGACAGATGGTTGCCTCCTGTCAAGGACGGAGGAGGGGATGGCTCGTAATCTGCAGATCTCAGGTTCGATTTCCACCTGGATCAGCGATGAGATTTATCTCCGAAAAACTCCCGCCTTGCCCTCCGTCAGTAGAGGACACCGATGGCTTGTAAAGGCCGTCGTCCGTCGGATGGGACATAAAGCCATGGCGCAGTGTGCGAACCATGTACGCGTTAGAAAAAACACTCTGGAAGGCCTTGACGAGAGGCTACCATCTGTCTCCGAACAATTGTCCAGTGGGTCCCTTCCCCCAACCTTCTCTGAGCCCTCGGGGTCCTTATGACTTTGACATATAGCCCATTGTTTGTAAAGAAGTGGCACTCACAAGTAAAACAACCCAAACCAACAACCTGTCAAGGCCATCAAGTGAGCTACATTTCTTTTAATAAGAAAAGATAATATATACAAAAATGCTTTTTTTGCTGTACAACTGCTTGTAAATGTAATCAGATAAGTAGAAGAAATATAAGAAGGCATACAAATTATGTAAATACAACTTTCACTCCTGCGGATAATATTTTATCTTTGCGAGTCAGAAGCAAATTTAAATGTTTTATTCAGACATGACTGTCTGAATACAATAAATTAAAAAATTGTTTCTTAAACTGGTTCATGTATTTATGTTAAAGGATTTACTATTGGCCCTGTAACATCAAAAGCATTTTAACCGACCACCTAAATTTCATAAAAGTTTTCGCAATCTGCGTAAGTTGCATGAAATTTCGGGAATCGAGTCTGCCCTGTTTTGTTAACAGAAGGAGAGGACGATGTTAGAATCGAATGATTTCTTGGAACATCCTCCTCAGACATTTCGTTGAAGTGAAGTGGCGAGAAGATTGGTTGGTTGGTTGGTTGGAGCAACAAGGCTATGTTGCCCAAACGAGGTTAAATGAAACGATAAAAGTCATTGAAGCGGCAACCAAAGTTAAAAATATCACAGAAAAGCGGAAAAGAAAGAAAATATAAAGGATACAACAAGAAAGAAAGATGTATTGCAAATAAAAACGCGTATACACTACGGGTTTAAAATGGTACCAACAAGTTAAAAGAGAAAAATCACCATAGATGTATAGGACCCATGTAAAAATGAATAGAAGCGTAAATCCCAAAAAGCAAAGTAAAAACACTATAAACGTGTAAAATACCCAGTAAAACGCAAAAAGTAAAAAAAAAACAGCGGTTGAAATCGAGTTATCAGATAAAAAATATCTGAGTGTAAGGGCTCGGACGTAAAATCATTAAAGTTTAGAAATAATCGTCGTTCAAGGTCGTTCAAGGTTCGTCTTTTAAAGCGGGCAAGCAATTAAAATATGTTTAACTGTTAAAATAATGTCACAAACTCGCACATACATATTTTCTTATCTAAACTTTAAGTAAGAAAATTAAGTAGAAGGTTCGTCGTCCGCCCGAAGAAGAAATAAATGAGTAATAAACGAATAACCTAAGTGGAGCCGAGCAAGTACAACTTCCTCCTTGCGATTCCTGAGAAAAATATACTGCCATAGTTTGATCTCGAATAGCTTGTCAGGCGAAAATCTCTGCCACAGTGCCTGGAGCTCGAATGAAAAATACTGTCGGAAGTCCACGTATGGAACGGGCAGTGGAGAGCCGGATAGGGGCGTAGCCAACTTGGTAGCAGTGTCTGCCAGTCATTGCCCCTGATCTCGATGTGACGGACACCCAAGAGAATAGAATGGCGGTTGTGGTTCCCAGACGATGGAGCTGTTGACGGATCTTGGAAAGAACAGGGTGAGGCCGTGAGATCAAAGTCTATAGCGAGCTAAACGAGTCAGTGTAGAGGACACACTGACGATGATGCTTATCCGCTATATGGTCTAAGGCGAAGCTGATACCATGCACCTTGCAGTGTTTGGTTTGGGTTGGGTTGTTTTACCTCTGAGCGGCACTTTTTTGCACACTATGGGCTAAATGGCCAGGTCACATGGACCCGAAGGCTCAGAGAAGGTTGGGGGAGGGGACCCACTGAACAGCTGTTGGAAGACAGATGGTATCCTCCCGTCAAGGCCATCCAGCATGTTCTTTAACGTGCACAGGGTATGGCTCTCCCGCACACGGGGCCACGGCTTAACGTCCCATCAGACGGACGGCGGCCTTTTCAAGCCCATCGGTGTCCCCTACTGCCCGTGGGCAGGGCGAGGAATTTTTGCGGAGATAAATCTCAACGCTGACCCAGCTGGTACTCGAACCTGGGAACTACAGATTACGAGCCTGGCGCTCTACCGACTGAGCCACTCCCGCCCCTCCTTGCAGTGAAGATGGAACACTGCTGCAATGATAACATCACAGCAAACCATGACCGATCCCACTGATGTGCCGGACTTCGAACCATCTGTGAAGAAAGGCAAAAAGTCCAGATGCTCACCACGGTAGCTGGCAAAAAGTTTCTGGTACACACAATAGGGTGCAAAGGCCTTCTCCGTCCTGCAAAGGGAAAAGTCGCGGGAAGGGGAAACAGCGAGCCCCGGTGGAAGTGGCTCGGCTGTCAATTCGGCAACGCTTTCAGCACTGATGTCGGAGGTACCCTCGGATGGGCGAGGAGAAATGATGGTGTAGATTATATGGGACATATGTGTTCCAGTTGCACTTTTTATGTGACATATTTGCCCCAGTGGGATTTTTTAGTGGGACTTATTTGCCCCAATGGCAAAATGGACTTATTTGCCCTCCGCAAAACTTCTCGCCCTGCCCACGGTCAGTAGGGAATACCGACGGGCTTGGAAAGGCCGACGTCCGTCGGATGGGAGGTTAAGCCGTGTGCGGGAGAGTCATACGCTATGCATGTTAAAGAACACGCTGGATGGCCTTAACAGGAAGCTAACAGCTGTTCCAGTGAGTCCTCTCCACCAGCCTTCTCTGAAATCTCGGGGTCCTTGTGACCTGGCCATTTAGCCCATTGTGTGCAAAACAAGTGCCGCTCAAAGGTAAAACAACTCATCCGTCGGATGGCCGCCTTCCCAAGCCCATCGGTGTCCCCTTTCTGATCAAGAGCAGAGTGAGAGTTTTGCGGAGATAAATGTTAACTCTGGCACAATTGGGACACGAATCTGAGAGCTGAAGATTGCGAGTCTGGCGCACTACCTACTAGCCAACCCCTTAGGCAAAAGTGCAATTTCTTTGCTGTTTCTTTAAAAACGTTCATAGGTTTTTTTAAATTCTTCCATCCTTCTTAGGAAAACAGTCTTTATTTCCCTCTTCAGGTCTTGAAAATATAGGAATATTTCTATTCCTCTTGTTTTGCTATGCAGAAGGTCTTATAGTTTTTTTTTCAAACAATTGAGAAGGATTTTCTTTTCTTCCCAACTTTTTGGATAAAGGGTTTCTATTTCATTTTCTTATTCCTCCAAAATATGTATAAGATATTTTACTTTCCGCACCTAGTGAGGCAGAGGTTCTCTATTTTCCTTATTTATTTCAAATGCATAATTTTCTTTTTTTTTTTCACCTTCTTAGGTTAAGGATCTCTATAGGGGGCGACTTCCTCTCCTATACCCCCCCCCCCCCTGGTGATGCTCATGTACTCGGGAAAGTTTCATGAAACTTACGAAAGCTGCGTAAAATTTCCTGAAGCTTTGGAGGACTATGGAAACTTTCATGAAGCATAAGCGAACTGTGGAAAACTTCACGAAATTTTGGTGACCTGTTTAAATTCCATGAAACTCACGTGACCGATGAAAAGTTTTATAAAGTTTCAGGTGGGCTGTGGAAAGTATCATGAAGTTTAAGTTGACTCTAAAATTTAAGGACATTTTAAGGGTGCCACTAAACAAATTTCATGAATTTCGCCATTGAAAATTTCGTAAACTTACTAGAGTTGCGGAAAATTTCTTAAAGTTTAGATTGCTGTGGAAAATTTCTTAAAGTTTAGTTTAACTATGGAAAAGTTCAAGAAATTTTGGTGGGCTGGGCAAAAATTCATCAGGTTCAGTTTGGTTGCGAAAAATTTCACAAATTTTAAGTGTGCCGTTGAAAATTTCATGGAGTTTAGAGGAGATGTGGGAAAATTTATTTAAATTTAGTTTGGCTGAGAAAATTTTCAAGAAATTTTGTGGATTGGGCAAAATATCGTGAAGTTTAGGTGAGCTGTGTTACGAAAAAGCTACTCGGAAAGAAAGCTTTGTGGTAATTCTTCCTTTACCACAAAGCTTTCTTTCCGAGACTTTACATTTTTATTTGACTTGTACATTTTTATATGACATATTTACTGTGGTTACTTTTTATAATACGTTTTTTTTTTAAATATATATGTTTCTACACTATACTTTACAACTTCGCAGATTCGAGTCCCAGCTGGGCCAGCCTTGAGATTTATCTCAGCAAAACTCACCACCCTGCACTCGGTCAGTAGGGGTAAAGCCGTCTGAAGAGAAGGCCTGATGTCACGTGACTAATGGCGTCAAAAGCGGGGGCCGTGCATCGCATCACAGCTTGAGCCAGCGGATCTGATTCAATTCTAATTCCCTGGCTCAAGCTATGATGCGATACACGGCCCCGCTTTTGACCTCATTAGTCACGTGACATCAGGCCTCTTCAGACGGCTTTGGTAGGGGCACCGATGAGATTGGAAAGGCCGTCGTCCATCGGATTAGATGTAAAGTCATGGTCTCTTGTGCAGGAGAGCCACACCCTGTGTTCGCTAAACAACACGCTGTCTGGCCTTGAAGGAAGGTTCCATCTGTCTCCTAACAGCTGTTCAGTGGGACTCCTTCCCCAACCTTCTTGGGATCCTTGTGACCTGAAGATTTAGCCCATTGTGCTAAAAAAAGTGCCGCTCAGGGGCAAAATAACCTAACTTAACCTCTTCTCCTTCTTCAAGCCATTTCATGATATTATAATGCATATAAAATTGTACATATTGACTTATTAAATGTTAACTGTGTTTAGTATAGCATCAAAGCTTCTATATCGAAATCCTAATTTTTATGCAGTGATAACTTTCTCGCTTAAAAGTAACAACAAGTTAATAATTTGTTGCTCATTTTTCTGTCCGTCTGCAGACATTTGACTTCTGTTTAAAAGAGAAAAAGGAAAATTTCTTCTCGATTCGGATAAAAACTCGTCAACACTGATTCTTCTCAATCTCAATATTCTCTTCTGTCCTTTAGTGCCATTCGCAAAAGGCGTTGATGCCTAATTATCAACTCCAACTCTGTTTTGAAAGCGTGAACAGAATCAAAGCTTTGCTCTCCTGTTTTTCGCCAACGTTGATAAGAAAACAGAGCCAGTAATCTAAACACAAATTTGCATCACTGCATTTAATCACAGCGTGAATGCCTTCTACAACAAAGGCGAAAAATAATCAATAGCTTTCTGGAAACAAAACAAAAAATTCTCTCCGAGTTTACCTTACTATAAGACACGCCTTTACACACGCGTGAAGAAAGTACTTCGCTCCTAAATAGCAAAATTCTTGAGAGAAAAATACTTCGACGATGTGAAAAGATTGCACACTTCTGTTTTAGACTCTCTCAGAAAAGCCTTCTCTCCTCAAATCGATAGAGTCGGAAACAATTACTCCATCACAACGGCAACCTTAGCGTATCTAAAACAATGACCTGTAATGCTTCATGACGAATACAAACATCGGGGTCGGTTGAAGCAGGGGTACCATCAAAATGTCACTGTCGCGCAGAGAATTGTGGGTAGTAACGAACGATGCTGTACGTCTACCTTCATACCTTTCCTGAGCTGCAGCAAGGTGCATGCTCCTCCGTCAGACCGCTGCCGCCAACTCGCTCTCTAACGATACGCACGAGGTGGGGAAACGCGTGTTCTCGTCCAGAAAGGTAGTGAAGTTCTTTCTCGCTGAAGGAGTTCTGCAGGTAAGCCTAACCTCATGGGTGACGTTAACAGAGACCGAAACTGCGAACGAGTAATGTTTGAAGATATATCATAGGTAAGGCTTAAAGTTGGACTATTTATATCTGGTACTTTTTATTTTATGACGAAAATTGTTTTATATTAAGCGAATAGAGTGTCATTCAGCTCATTTTAATGTTTTATTTTAATTCAAAACAATTTTAAGGAAAGATGCATTGCTTTTTATAATGACGGATATCTAAGACAAGTGAAAGTTTTAATGGAGAAGAATCGTTAAAAGATTTCGAATTGCTAAGAATTTTGAAGAAAAAGTGAAATATAGTTTGTTTTAGGTAAATCAGTTTAACAGATTTTTTTTTCTTGGATTTATTATGAGCTCTAATCGCTTGAACCAAAGTTAATGAACTTTTCTAAAGTTATTTGGTTCTAAGTAGGATCGAGTCTTATAACAAAGAATCTGATGAGTTCAATATAATTTGTAAACTTTCCGTGGCTGAATGGTTAGCATGCTTGGCTTCTGATCTAAGGGATCTGGGTTCGAGTCCCGGGTAAGGCATGGATGTGCGTGTTGTTTTTCTGCTGAGGTCCTGCCATCCTCTCAGGCCTTCTACTTTGGCATATAAACTGACAGGCTCCTGTCAGACCTCTGTGGCAAGCAGCTACTTGAGGGGGTATTTATTTTTTTTTTAATGACTAGAATCACCTTTTTGTGATCCCTGGTCGTAGCCAGTAAAAACGAAAGTCTGGGGTGGAGTCTCTCCCTGGAACTTGATAATAAAAGATTTTTATAAAAGTTTTCATATTAATCATTAATAAATGTAAATTTGACCTTCAAAAACTTGGAGTGATTGCATTAACTTAAACGTTAAACAAGATAAGATGTTTCAAATCTGAGTAAGCAATTCGGCATTATTTTTTTTTGTTTTTACTATTCCTCTTAGTTTTTGATTTTCCCGCAAAAATATTGCAGCTGCTCCTGTTGAACCTTGAATCACTTTGTAGAACGCTACACAGAAGATAATTATCACACAAATAATATAGCAAATAATGTATGAATAATCAACAAGTAATTTACAAATTATGTGTCAAATAATGTGTGAATAATGTGCCAAATAAATTACACATAACGTGCGAATAATATAACAAATAATAGGTGGATATTTTGAAACTGATGTACTATTATTTTGACACATATTTTACAAATGAGTTGAGAAGAGGTTTGTAATTATGGTGATATATGATTTTCAAATCAAGGAACAAATTATGTGTATATAATGTAACAAAAATTTGGAAACAATGTGTCAAACGAATAGGTGAATAGTTTGAAAATAATATGCAAATAATTTGAAATTGAAAGAGCGTTTACGATTTGCATTGGAAAATAATTAGCCAAATATAATCTAAATAATGTGACAAATAATGCCAAAATTATATGCAAGTACAGAATGGTAGAAACTAAAGCTTTCAAATCCATCATTAAATGTTTCTATGTAGAAATCGTGAAATCTTCAAGTTAATCATCATCATCATCACTAAACTCGAGTTTTGGATTTTCTTGCATCTTGAAGGCAAACTCATCCAGAGACCTCAAGTTAATAAACTAAGAATTACTACCATAACATTAACTCTTGAATTTCCTAAAAATTATTGTGTAATCTCTTACAATACTTTTAACATAATACTGCAATTAATAATTAAAGAAAACGCATAATATAATTTATGGTTAAGTCAAACATATTCTATTTTACATTTTTAAGACCCCAATCATCAAACAATGCAAACTTCGATAGGATTGCTGCATATTTAGTGAGAGCCCCAGAGAAATTTGAAAGTAATGAAAGCGAGAACAATTTTCCTTTTGGTATGATTATTAAAAATATGCAAAGAAATTGCTATTTAAAGATGTACAAAGCTTTTACTTTATCAAACATTTATGAATATAAAAATCAATTTTGCCGAAGTCATGACACCTAAAATATGCATTAACTAAGATGAACAAAATATAAGTCGAACTTAATGGTAACTTAATGGTAGATTGCTGATAAAGCCTTTTCCTATAGAATAATTAATCTAATAAATAATAAGACTAACCATAAATATAAATGATTAATAGCAGAGTGATTTTTCTATCGTCATATCCTCGTAAGAGACCGATGTAATATTTCAATCTCGAAACTGAAATCATGTGTGTTCCATTTTCATGAATATTTTAGTCATCAAGGAAGGGGGGTTACTTTTTTAAAGAATATAAATACCAGGAAAAAAAATTAGTACGTTTACATTACTGCAGATAATTAATTAAGCGAGAGATTGTGGAGTAATCCCACCACCACTGCTGCAACTTAAGATTATTATTATTATTCATTAATGAGGGTGGTGGTGGTGGTGGAAGTGATGAAGATAATGTGGTGGTGGTGGTGCAAAGAAAGAGGGTTCAGGTAAATACTTAGATCAATAAGTCTTTACCAAGGTACGTTTGCGAAAAATATACAGGTTAAAAAATTAAAAGAGTTTTTTTTTGTTATGTTGTTGTGAGGTAAAAGATGTTTCATACGATTAAACAGACCTTTTTCTCAGACTCCGTTCTAAGGATGTACTAACTGTAGATTCATAAATGAGTTGTAGACAATAAGAATAAGCGAAGGGAAAGTTATTTTGATTAATATGTTGTCAAATTTCTTTTTGACATTTTTATTCTCCTCCAGATCAGGTCCTAATAATCACTTTTTTTTTTTATCAAATCATTTGTACGGAATCATTTGTACAAATCTAAAATTCATGACCTTTGTGTAGGCAAAACGTTTCCAGATGGGACTCGCAAAACCTTTGAGATGACAGATCCTTTACAGATGAGACTCACAAAAGATTTCAGATGGTGAAACGTTTCAGATGAGACTCGCAAAACCTTTGAGATGGCAGATCCTTTACAGATGAGGCTCACAAAAAATTTCAGATGGTGAAACGTTTCAGATGAGACTCGCAAAACTTTGAGATTGCGGATCCTTTACAGATGAGACTCACAAAAGGTTTCAGATGGTGAAACGTTTCAAATGAGACTCGCAAAACCTTTGAGATTGCAGATCCTTTACAGATGAGACTCACAAAAGATTTCAGATGGTGAAACGTTTCAGATGAGACTCGCAAAACTTTGAGATTGCGGATCCTTTACAGATGAGACTCACAAAAGGTTTCAGATGAGACTCGCAAAACTTTGAGATTGCGGATCCTTTACAGATGAGACTCACAAAAGGTTTCAGATGGTGAAACGTTTCAGATGAGACTCGCAAAACCTTTGAGATTGCAGATCCTTTACAGATGAGGCTCACAAAAGATTTCAGATGGTGAAACGTTTCAGATGAGACTCGCAAAACCTTTGACAAGGCAAAACTTTCTAGACGGCCCTTTAAAACCTTTGAGATGGTAAAACTTTTGAGAGATGTGTTTCGCAAAACGTTTGAGATTGATCTCACAAAACTCTTGAAGGGGCTTGGCATTATTGTGAAACAAGGATCAAAGTTTGATTGCTTAACAATAATGTAAATGATCAGAGCACAACACCAATAGACATGATAACAGGAAACTAGATGCTTTTGATTCTAGATGCTTTATACAGTATCTTGTGCATTAGGTGGTTCAACTTTGTAACTAATGATGAGATTAAGCAAAGGAGTCGGCAACCTCCTTTAAGCAGCATATTGTGCAAAGAGAGACTTCGTTAGTTTGGCCATGTTGTCCGTATGGATAATTATAGATTGGCGAATAGGGTTATGAACAGTGTGCCTAGAGGCCTCAGAAAGAGGGGGAGACCTAGGATGCGGTGGGCAGACAATGTCAAACAGGACCTTGTTAGAACTGGTGTGCAGTGTCCGGATGCAGCAGATGTAGCTCAGGACAGACATGCTTGGAGAACTAAATTGCATGGTCTGGTTGGACCGCCGTAGCCCATGGCTGCTTGAGGAATATGATGATGATGATGATGATGATGATGATGACAGACCATTAGCGAAAAATGAGTATTTAGTGAAATCCTAATGAGTACAAACCTGTCTTTTTATACACAGGACCTTGACGTTAACATTCATTTCGATGGACGGCAGCCTGCTCAAACGTAATAACATTTTGAACATAAATCTTTGAAACTCATGCTATGATCATTTTAAACATTTTCTTCAACTCAGTTCACTGATTAAATTGAATTGATCGAGTGCTTTATGCATCATTTATGCTAAAGCAAGTATTGCATTTAATAAAGGAACAATGTAAAATCTAAATAACAACTCAAATGGTGATTTTGCACTTTAAAAATTCAACTGACGCGAAAGTTTGAAGCAAAATATGTGACATGCTGTTCAATAAAACAAAATCTCTGATATCGAAAAAATTCGATTTTAAAATATGAATGAGCTGTATTTCTCTTTACGAAACGATGTGCAAATGATTTATATTCAGGAGATTAGTTTCTCCAAATTACGAAACGATGTGCAAATGATTTATATTCAGGAGACTAATTTCTCCAAATTACGAAACGATGTACAAATGAATTATATTCAGGAGACTAATTTCTCCAAATTACGAAACGATGTGCAAATGATTTATATTCAGGAGACTAATTTCTCCAAATTACGAAACGATATGCAAATTATTTATATTCAGGAGACTAATTTCTCCAAATTACGAAACGATGTGCAAATGATTTATATTCAGGAGACTAATTTCTCCAAATTACGAAACGATGTGCAAATGATTTATATTCAGGAGACTAATTTCTCCAAATTACGAAACGATATGCAAATGAATTATATTCAGGAGACTAATTTCTCCAAATTACGAAACGATATGCAAATGAATTATATTCAGGAGACTAATTTCTCCAAATTACGAAACGATATGCAAATGATTTATATTCAGGAGACTAATTTCTCCAAATTACGAAACGATATGCAAATTATTTATATTCAGGAGACTAATTTCCCCAAATTACGAAACGATATACAAATTATTTATATTCAGGAGACTAATTTCTCCAAATTACGAAACGATATGCAAATGAATTATATTCAGGAGACTAATTTCTCAAAGTTATTAATAATAAAAAAACGCAGGCTAAAGGTGTTAAAAAAGGTTTTTTTTCTTCATGAACTAAAATAAATACAGCGCGTGTTGCCCACAACTTTTCAAGTCAAAGACTTTCATTTGACATGTTATAGGTGCGGAACTAGAAAATAAAATAAAAATTGAGGTTTCAGTCATTGGATCATGCTGAAATGTACGAGAACGCAGTTCCTTTGCATAATTTTCTCTTAAGTTTTAATGTTCTTAAAATATATGAGTCAAAACTATTTCTGCCCATGTTCGAGTCCCAGCTGGGGCAGAGTTGAAATTTATCCCCGCAAAGCTTTCCGCCCTGTCCATGGTCAGTAGGGCACACCGATGGGCTTGGAAAGGCCGCCGCTAAGTCTTGACCTGTGTGCGGAAGCGCCATACCCTGTGCAAGTTAAAGAACACGCTGGATAGCCTTGACAGAAGGCTGTCATCTGTTTTCCAACAGCTGTTACAGTGGGTCCCTTCCCCCAACCTTTTCTGAGCCCTCGAGATCCTTGTGACCTGGCCATTTAACCCATTGTGTGGAAAAAAATTGCCGCTCAGAGGACAATGACTGGCCAAATTATTATGAACACTGCATCATGTGCGAAGTACCATGAAAGCAAAGTCCTTTGCGATATTGGTAAAAATGATATCACTGACTTCGAAAGGGGACTCATCGTTGGGGTGCAATGGGTGGAGACGATGGAACTCTGAGGAAAATCACGGGGCATAACATCCCAAGTGTATAGAGAATGCCAACAATCTCTATAAACTTTGGGGCGGGGGTGGCTCAGTCGGTAGCGCGCCAGGCTCGTAATCTGTAGTTCCCAGGTTCGAGTCCCAGCTGGGTCAGCGTTGAGATTTATCTCCGCAAAATTCCCCGCCCTGCCCACGGTCAGTAGGGGACAACGATGGGCTTGGAAAGGCCGCCGTCCGTTGGATGGGACGTTAAGCCGTGGCCCCGTGTGCGGGAGAGCCATACCCTTTGCACTTTAAAGAACACGCTGGATGGACTTGACGGGTGGCTACCATCTGTCTCCCAACAGCTGTTGCAGTGGGTACCCTCCCCCAACCTTCTCTGAGCCTTCGGGGTCCATGTGACCTGGCCATTTAGCCCATGGTGTGCCAAAAAGTGCCGCTCAGAGGTAAAACAACCCAACCTATAAACGTTTGCCAATCTTGGCAAATGCGGGAGGAAAAAGATCCTGATAGACAGGAAATGACGATTGTTGGCACTAAAATAATCGCAAAACAAAGCTATGCTACAGTTCACCAGCAGAGAGAAATGACCGCTAACAATATTTCGAACACCATTTCAACGAGAACTATGCTCAGAGAATTTAAAACTTTGAAATTTAGGAACTGTAATATGCTACGTACGCCGAAGTATGTGGTAGGTGTTCGTAATAATTTGGTGAAGCAGTGTACAGTTTAGCCCTAAGATGCCTTGAGACTTTCCCAATTAGCCTGTTTTATGCGCAGGAGTAAAACGCTTCAACACACAAACTCATCCTTTGAAATGTAAAATTATGTGCAAAATTTTTTTCCTCCGTCATGAAAAGTTTAAAAAACGTTTTAATGTTACATAATCGAGGGAAAAGGCTTGAGCGAAATGTCGGAAATAAATTAAAGTTAATAAATTAATGGGGAAAATACCAAATAGCCATTTGCCACAAAACTCTTACATGACCCTGTCACTATAACAGTTCGTTAAGGATATATGTGCGAAAGGTGTGACTTTAACAGGAAAACAACATATATGGAAAATAAATTCCATACTCTATCAGAGGATATAAAGGATATAATCCAGATATATTTTATCAGTTCTCAAGCTCGCTAACCACTTGGCCAACGGAATAGTCAACGCGAGTGAATGTGTTTGATATTTAAAATATGCTGTAAAAGTGCAGAATAGGAAAGTTTAGTGACTAGATTTGGGATGTTTTACTTCTGAGCGGCACTTTTTTTGCACACAATGGGCTAAATGACCATATCACAAGGACCCCAAGGGCTCAAAGAAGGTTGGGGGAGAGGATCCACTGGACAATAGTTGGGAGACAGATGGTAGCCTCCTATCAAGGCCATCCATCGTGTTCTTTAACGTGCACAGAGTATTGCTCTCCCACACACGGTGTCATGGCTTAAAGTCCCATCCGACGGACGGCAGCCTTTCCCATACTGACCGTAGGCAGAGCGGAGAGTTTCTGGGAGATAAATCTCAACGCTGGCCCAGGTGGAACTCGATCCTGGGAACTGCAGATTACGAGCATGACGCGCCACCATCAGAGTCACCCTCGCCCCTTAGTGTTGATATTTCTGTTGATATTTCACTAAAAGCTTTCCAACACTGCATTGGAGAAAGCTGGCAAATGCAGCACCATAAGACGTTAGACAAATTCAGTGGATAACGAATTTGTTTAGGTTAAACCAATAATCGGATTATGAAATAATGGTTGATCAAGGATTTTAACTCCATCAATAAAATTTGCTACGTAAGAGCCATCCCATGGCCGAGTGGTTAGCACGCTTGGCTACTGATCTAAGGGACCTGGGTTCGAGCCCCGGGTTAAGGCATGGATGTGTGTGTTGTTTTTCTGCTGAGGGCCTGCCATTCTCACAGACTTTCTGCTATGGCATATAAACTGACAGGCTCCTGTCAGACCTCTGTGGCAAGCAGCTGCTTGAGGGGGTATTTATTTATTTTTATTTAATATAATAATCTCTATCATAACGGGTGGCGTTTACTCATTCGGTATTGCGCCAAACCCGTAATCTGCACTTCCAAGGTTCGAATCCCACCTGCTCCAGCGTTCAGGTTTATCTCTGATAAACTTTCACCCAGACCTTGTTCAGAAAAGGGGTACTGAAGTGCTTGGAAAGGCCGCGTTCCGTCGTATGGGGCCGTAAAGCCGTAGCCTACTGTTCAAGATACTTTTAATTATCAAATTGCAGATATGTGGGATTTTATATGTAAAAACTTGGACTTTCAATTATTGTTTTCATTGTTACCTTGACTTTAAAAACTATATTTTGTTGAAACATGCTGGTACTTGTACTTCCCAATTAGGAAACTAAAGTTCAACTATCAATTAATATTTTACTGGAGGTGCGAGAATTGATGAAACAATAGCGCCAGGCTAATCTTCAATTCTCAGGTTCGAGTTCCAGCTGGGCCTGCGCTGAGATTTATCTCCCCAAAACTTCTCACCCTGTCGCAGATTATAAAGAGGATATTATGGACTTGGAAAGGCCGCTGTCCGTCAGATGTGAACGTTAACCTGTGATCTTATATGCAGGAGGGCCATACCTTTTGCACGTTAGAGAATACTCTGATGGCCTTAATGAAAGGCTTCCATTTATCTTTCCATAGCTGTCCAGCGGGTACTATCTGCCCCAACCTTCTCTGAGCCATTGGGGTCCTTGTTACCTGGTCAAATAGTACACTGTGTTAGAAAAAAAAGTGCCTCCCACAGCACAAACTCAACTCTCTAAACACATCAATCGATTTATTCTATTCCCTCTAATGCCTTTCCCATTGAGCCTTTCAATTCCTTTTCTCTTCCTACTCCGTGCTGAACCGATGTTATCCCTGATCCAACCTCAACTCCCGTGCGCTAAGAATCCTTCCATTGGAGCCTCATTTAAAGCCCATTTTCTTCCACCCCCTGCAATCTGTTAAGTTTCAAAATGCATCATTGCATCGTCATCTGTTCGCTTTATCCGCATTCACTCGAAGGAAGGCCGGATCAGCCAGCCTCAAACAGCTAATGGTTAAATGATTACAGGGTTGAGAGCGCCATTTTCCTCTGGAACGAAGCGAAACTAGTGTAGGGTAGGCAAAGAGATGTACTGATGTCGACACAGCTTAAACTGCTACAAAGATGTATGAATCAAAATTGTTACTTAGGTTGAGTCATGTTATATTGCGTCTAGTTTTAATCGTCAGTGACATAAATATTAATAACTGGTTCTTTACGTATACATATAAATATGGGTTGGGTTGTTTTACCTCTGAGAGGCAATTTTTTGCACACCATGGGCTAAATGGCCAGGTCACATGGACCCCGAAGGCTCCGAGAAGGTTGGGGGAGGGGACCCACTGGAACAGCTGTTGGGAGATAGATGGTAGCCTCCCGTGTGCAGGGTATGGCTCTCCCGCACATGGGGCCACGGCTTAACGTCCCATCCGACGGACGGCGGCTTTTCCAAGCCCATCGGTGTCCCCTACTGACCGTGGGCAGGGCGGGGAATTTTGCGGAGATAAATCTCAACGCTGATCCAGCTGGGACTCGAACCTGGGAACTACAGATTACTAGCCTGGCGCGCTACCGACTGAGCCACCCCCGTCCCTATATATATATAAATATGGGAGAAATAGAAATAATTTTTTTATGTAGGTGAGGATTGTCACAATCGGAAGCGCGCCAGCATCATAATCTGCTGTTGCAGGCTCGAGTTCAAATTTTCCCTGCACTAAAAATTATTTCAGCTAACTTTCAATTTTATCTAGGTTAGTAGAGGACACCTTTGGATTTAGAAATGCCGTCGTCCGTCGAATGAGACTTAAAGCCGTGTACCCGTGTGTATGGGAGCTATAGTGTGTGAAGATTAAAGAACACGCAGGATGACCTTGACGGGAGATGTCCATCTTATAACTGCTGTCAGATATATCCCCTTCCTCAAATTTCTCTGAGCTTATGGGTTCTTGTGACCTCGCTGATTATTCCACCGTGGGCCTTTCAGAGGTAAAAGAATCCAACCCATAATCAGTCTCAACATAATGTTCAACATTTAGAGTTTAACTTTTAAAACAATATTTGAGTTATTATTATTATTCATTTAAAAATATTCAGAAAGTTTTACATATAGAATCCCCCCTCTGATAAAATATTTATCAATTATTATAAATATATTAATTCATGCATGGCAAAATCAGCTTCCACACCAAATCTATTTTTCTAAGCGTCCAAATTGAAATTTCAAAACGTGTTAAAAGATCATACACCAAAAATTCAAAAATCTAGAATATTGTCATGTTCCTCGAATTTTATTTTTATTTTTTTATTGTATATTTTTGTTGTATTACATTGTTGTAAGCCGTCCCGTGGCCGAGTGGTTAGCACGCTTGGCTAGTGATATAGCAGGACCGGGTTCGAGCCCCGGGTTAAGGCATGGAAGTGTGTCGTTTTTCTGCTGAGGTCCTGCCATCCTCTCAGATCTTCTACTATGGCATATAAACTGACAGGCTCCTGTCAGACCTCTGTGGCAAGCAGCTGCTTGAGGGGGTATTTAAAAAAAAATAATATATTTTTATGTGTTCTTTGAAATGTTTGTGCTGGGATGACTCACTGTTGTTGTTTTCCGGTCTGAAGCTGCACCGTGCAAGGATGACGAATACCAGCAGTTGTCGATGGACGTTAATGACCGCCTAGGGCGCTAGCGCGGCGAGAAGGCTAGGCGGGCGATTTGAAAGCTTCAGTCTGTGCGTTAGCTGTCGAATGAAGAAGGTCGTTGCGACACGCGTCAAAAGGACGCCGCCTTTCTCAAAAAGTAACCCTTGAAGTCAGGGTGCGATTCCAAGAGGGAATCTAGATTCTTGGAGAATCTGTCTTTTTATTCTTGTGGTTCAAGAGGAACCACAGTATAGGCAAAGGAAAATCCTTTCGCCGAGATTTTGAAGTCTGTAAAGTGAGAATTCGCAGAGTGTGCGATTCTCCACTTCAGTATTATTGCTTGCAGCAGTGAAGCAGCAAAGGCCCACGGAGTGGAGCTCATTCCCAGCACGTAGCTGTATATATTATAAATAAAGTGTGCCATCCCTATCTACGCTCGTGCAGTTAATTGATGGACAGTTCCTATTCTTCATTCAACACTGTAAAGTTGAGGCATACAGTGGCACGGGCTTAAAAACCCGCGAATCTGTGAATTCACTGAAGTGAATTAAGTAGCAGTAATATAATCGTGGTTTTTTCTCTTGTTTGGATTGGGTCATCACATTTGGCACAGTCGGAAAGGATCCGAACACCCAGTCACTAGCTCTGTCACAGTCTGACAGGATCCGAACACCCTGGTCACTACATCTGGCCCAGTCGGAAAGCATCCGAACACCGGGTCACTACAAATATATTCTTTGATTTGTATGCTTTCCTATCAAAATACACCGAAGTGCCAAAACATTATGACCACCTTCCTAACGTGATGTTGGTCCTCCACGTGCAGCCAAAACAGCTCTTACCCGGAGAGGCATCGACGCTACAAGGTTTCTAAAGGTGTCTTTTGGTAATTTGCACCAAAACGTTACCAGCAGATCCTTTAACTCTTGTTAGTTACGTGGTTGAGCCACAATGGATCGGATATGCTGTTCAAACACAAATCACAGATGCTCGATTGGATTGATGTCTGGGGAATTTGGAGGCCAGGGTAATGCCTGGAAGCCTTCCTAATGTTCCGCGAACCATTCTCGAACAATCCGGGCAGTGTGCCATGGCACATTATCCTGCTGAAAGAAGGCACTACTAGAGGGATATACCGTTGCCATGAAAATATGTACCTGATCTGCAATGATGTTTAGGTAGGTGTTAGTCGTCATAATTTTCTGCACATGAATGACTGGACGCAGGGTTTCCCAGCAGAACATTGTCCAAAGCCTTACACTTCATCCACTGGCTTGTTTTTGTCCCACGGTGCATCCTACTGCCAACCCTTCCCAACACAATCAAGGCACTCTGAGCTACCTGTGGCTATGCTGCCCCATTTTCATCAAGGTTCGATGTGTGTTGTGACACATTACTCTGTGGTCAGCCCACACCTTACCGGCAGTTCCTGGTTTTTCTCTCCTAGGACCACTTTTTAAAGGCTGACTGTGAACATCCCACAAGCCTTGCTGTCTCAGAAATGCTCTGGGGGCTTCGGGCCCAGCAGCCCGGTCGAAGGTTGTGCCAGCCGGATTGGGTCCCCGGTTGGACATAGCCAAGACCAACCGAGGTCGACGATGCCACTGACCAGTTCCCTTGCCGGTTGGATGGTGAGGGTGTCTTAGACCTCAACCTCAGGGCTCTGTGTGAGCAAGTTCAAGGGCTCAGCTGAAAAGGATCGCGCCTCAGTAGGCTCGAGCCCAGTTAAAAGTCTGGGCCCTACTAAGAGTCTCCACCCCGGGTGCCGAACGAACTTGGATTTACATATTCTTGTTCATGGCTAACCGGGGAACAGATTAAAGTTAGGTTTCTTCCGGTGGTTAGCTTTCCTTTTATAGGACTGCTGCCATGTGAGGTCGGGGTTGAGGTGCGTCTATATGGCGCATTCTTGCCCCCGGCTCTAGATAGGCACGGCTTTTCATAACTGGTAGTATTGTCAGGCGGAATCGGGAATTACCGTGGTTGCTTAAGATCGCAACAAAATAGAACGATACAGTCGTTTGGCCATTACAATTTGCCTTTGTCAAACCGGTGCCTACGTAATGGAAATGCCTGCCGATTTCCTCGAATCTCCGTGTTAGCAAGCGCATAGGAAGCTTCAGATCTTGCCACATGAGGGCAGCACCGTTCCGCGGTAAACTAACTTAGGCTAACGGTAAGTATATAAACGATCTGGTCGAAGTCATATGGTAAAGAATCAGACAGATGGTTAATCAAATACAATAAACTAGAATCTTTCTTGGAGATACAACGGGAATAATGATTTACATGTTTAAAAATAAGCTTGTTACATTTAAAAATTATTATTCATTAAAATGCGAAATTTTTAAGTGTTTACCCAATAATATTATTTAACGGTAATTCGTTAAAGAACAAAATTTAATTTTTTCCAAAGCAATTCTTTATCTAATTTAATAATTTTAATTACTATTGCAATAGAGCTTATTTATTGTTAAGGGAAATTCATATGCAATAGATTTAGACAAGATTATTTTGATATTAATACCCGATTTTTCAATTAAGCATAAAATGGAAAATTTGCTAAAAAATTAAAGATTAAAAATAACAGTTTTTAAATGCAATAGGCGCAAAGTTTATGTTGCAGCACAGAATTGACTTTTTATACGTTAGTCTTCTAATTTCAATTACTTCTCTTGACCAACAAGGCCCCCTGCTGTTTTTTTTTTTTTTTTTTTTTTTGCTTGTTTTAACGTAATGTTACTTTTTATCACGTTAATTGACGATTTTTATATAAAGCAGTTCAATTTTCCTTATTTTTCAGTTTAGAAGGCTAAAAGGGTTCATTTAGAATATAGTTCTAAGGCTGCTATTTAGAACTTTGTTCCAGGGCACCCATTTGGAACTTGGCTCCAGGTCTTCCATTTGTTTAATGCGCCCTGGTTCATACACGTATTTGTGCAGTTCAGAAAGCTCACAAATTGTTATAAACTTCAACATTTCACTATTTATATAGGAGACTGCTTTAAGAAGAGATGGGGACGGGACAAGAGTGTCCGGGTTCGAAGAAAATGAGCGACATTTTTACTACTATACCTAGCACCATTTTTTGAAGTAATACTTTATTTGAATTAATGAAAATTTTTAAATTGGTAATAACATTATGCTCAAAGAAAGCTACAGCAGTATCTTTCCATGTTATTTCAATGGGAATCTAACTACGAAGCTCTATAACAGGGAGGACCAAACGTTTAGATTCTGCGATCGACTTTTAAGACAGTTGTTTTTGTGTTGTTTTACCTCTGAGCGGCACTTTTTTGCACACCATGGGCTAAATGGCCAGGTCACATGGACCCCGAAGGCTCAGAGAAGGTTGGGAGAGAGGACCCACTGGAATAGCTGTTGGGAGACAGATGGTAGCCTCCCGTCAAGGCCATCCAGCGTGTTCTTTAACGTGCACAGGGTATAGCTCTCCCGCACACGGACCACGGCTTAACCTCCCATCCGACGGACGGCGGCCTTTCCAAGCCCATCGGTGTCCCCTACTGACCGTGGGCAGGGCGGGGAATTTTTGCGGAGATAAATCTCAACGCTGACCTAGCTGGGACTCGAACCTGCGAACTACAGATTACGAGCCTGGCGCGCTACCGACTGAGCCATCCCCGCCCCTTTTTAAGACAGAAAACCTTTCTCTATCGATCATAGTACATAGTAAATGAATTAACACTGCTTGACCAAATAAGTATAAACTAACAATTTAGCATCAAACATATTAACGTGACATTGTTAAGTTAATTAAAATGTTTTCCACCTAAAACAGGCAGCTGCGAGAACGACTGTTTGTCCATCTCTGCTCTATAACATCTAAAATATACATTTAATAGGGAAATCTGATGAACATAAAGATTGTAGACCCGTCAGGGCTAGATTCTTTTCGAGCCGCTCGTGTGTGCAGAAGGGTACTTGTCTCTAACATGTCATTTGATGCATTTAATGAAAAACAGAAAGTTAAAGATAATCAAATTTATTTAAATCTCGTTTTATCATCAATATTCGTTCAGTATTTAAATAATTATGGAAATTGGAATATTTAATAATAAATTATCTTGTTTTATAAAAATCATTCATAATTATCTAACATCGAAATAATCATTATGCAACTTTTAAAATTTATATTTTTTTAAATGATTTGAAAAAATACTTATTCCAGTTTTAATTCATATATGAAATAAATTCTTATGACCCATTAATGTTGTGAAATATTCTAGCTTCCATAATTCCTTAAATACTAGACGAATGCTGTTGAAAATCGAGATTTAAATAGATAACATTATGATCTTGAATTTATTTTAGTAACATTTTTTCATTAAATAAATATTTTAGAAATTATAGAACTTCGAAGTTAGATTGCATTCACATAACACGGAAATTCTCTTAATATTTTGTTAGGGCTGTGCAACTCAGTTCCGTATATTGTAAAGATTTCTGCGATTCCAAAATATTTTTTATTCAAAAGTGATCTCAGAATTTTTTTCTAATTACTCATGTCAACGTTACGTTGCCGACATATTGATGCAGTCGCCTGTCTTGCAGATCTAGTTTGGAAGAGATTCGATGGAAACTGAGTTTTGTTTCATAAGTTTCGTTTCCGCAAAACATCAACAGTGCTGCATCATCGTTCAGATTTCTGGTTCAAAACGACAGAAAGTAGACAGAACAGTAAACAAATTACATATGAACAAATCGGTATCAGAATCCAATTGGCAGGCATTCCTATTACGTAGGCACCTGTCAAACTCACTTAATCCGCTGCCTTTCCCATCTATAAAACAAGAATAACACAGATTAACAGAGCTCAGTATCAGGTGTTATTTATACCTTCCGTGACCTTCACCACGTGCCGTCGTTTACCTGTAGTTGCTTCGATTTGCATAAAGACGCGCTGACCATAATGTTTTGGCTCTTCGGTGTATTATAGGATTTCAGTGCTATGTCAATGTGAATCTAACTTCGAAACTCTACAACTTCTGGGGCGGGGGGTGGCTCAGTCGGTAGCGCGCCAGGCTCGTAATCTGTAGTTCCCAGGTTCGAGTCCCAGCTGGGTCAGCGTTGAGATTTATCTCCACAAAATTCCCCGCCCTGCCCATGGTCAGTAGGGGACACCGATGGGCTTGGAAAGGCCGCCGTCCGTCGGATGGGACGTTAAGCCGTGGCTCTGTGTGCGGGATAGCCATACCCTGTGCACGTTCAAGAACACGCTGGATGGCCTTGACGGGAGGCTACCATCTGTCTCCCAACAGCTGTTTCAGTGGGTCCCCTTCCCCAACCTTCTCTGAGCCTTCGGGGTCCTTGTGACCTGGCCATTTAGCCCATGGTGTGCAAAAAAGTACCGCTCAGAGGTAAAACAACCCAACACAACTTCTAAAATATGCATTTATCGGAAAAATGTGATTGAAGATAAATTAAAGAATATAATCAAATCTAATCTCGATTTTTCTACAATATGCGCTCAGAATTTAAAGAGTCATGGCAGCAAAAATATTTCACAATAGCGATGCGTTAGCATTTACCTCAGAAATTAATTAAAACTTAAAGTATTGTACAACGTTTTTTATAAAACAAGATAACTCAGTGTTAAATATTCCAGCTTCCATAACTCTTTACTGTACAAATATTGCTGAAAGTTGAGATTTAAATAGATTTGATTATGATCTTTAATTTATCTCGAAAATTTTGGTAAGGCAGTATATATTGTGTTACGTGTTAAACAGAACACCATATTTGGTTGTTTCTAAAATGAAATTTAGCAATATTCAATGTTAATAAGAGCCGTGATCCAAATACTATAAAGTGTCTACTTAAGTATAATATGGAAAGCGTATTGCCTACTCAGTTGAAAGGAATACCCGATTGATTAAATATTTCATTTTTTACCATATTACTTACCCATATCCTTTTAAGTATTATGCTTACCACATAATGCGATGTTATATATTATTAACCCTGTGTTAAATTAAGGGCGATTAAACCCGTAAATTGATTTCTGGCGAGATGGGAGATAAAATGTATTTTTATCCATTAGGGAAATGGTAAGACGGATTTTGAAGTCATCGTTTCCGATTTAATTATATATGTAAATAGTGCCCAAAAGTTAAGCATAATGCAAATCGTAAAATATCTCACAAACGACGGAAAATATTAACATTACATTTTGTGTGTCAGTGTAATAAGTTATATATTTTAGAGATTTTGTATGTCCATCTCGCTGTTTAAGAACTCTTCCTAAATGGTAAGAGCTTTACCTTTTTGGATTGGATTGTTTTACCTCTGATCGGAACTTTTTTTTACACACCATGGGCTAAATGGCCAGGTCACATGGACCCCGAAGGCTCAGAGAAGGATGGGGAGGCGACCCACTGGAACAGCTATTGGGAGACAGATGGTAGCCTCCCGTCAAGGCCATCCACGGCTTAACGTCCCATCCGAAGGACGGCGGCCTTTCCAAGCCCATCGGTGTCCCCTACTGACCGTGGGCAGGGCGGCGAGTTTTGCGGAGATAAATCTCAATGCTGACCCAGCTGGGACTCGAACCTGGGAACTACAGATTACGAGCCTGGCGCGCTACCGACTGAGCCACCCCCGCCTCTACTTACCTCTGTGTGGCAGTTTTTTACACACAATGAGCTAAATGGCCAGGTCTCAAGGGCCCCGAGGACTCAGAGAAGATTGGGGAGGAGACCCACTGGACAGGTGTTAGAAGATAGATGGTAACCTCCCGTCTAAGCCATTCAGCGTGTTCTTTAATGAGCAAGGGATATGAATCTACCGCACACGGGACCAAAGCTTTACATGCTTACTAATGGACGGCGACCTTTTAAAGCCCATTAGTGTCTCCTACTGACCGAAGGCAGGGCGAGGAGTTTTGTACAGATCAATCTCAACGCTGGCTCATGCTGGACTCGAACCTGGGAAAGAAGTTTACAATCTTGGCACTCTACAGACTGAGCACCTCAGTCTCATTAAGAATGGACACCAGCAAATTTCATATAGAGTTTCATCTCATCATAGCTTAGGATAACGTAGCAGTTTGGAGCCCGTAAAATTAAACCCTCCCCCCTCCAATAAAATACGGAATGATATGTAATGATGAGCAAGAATAGCGAGTTCTTATTTATAGCCATTATGTGCAACAAGGTATAGCAGTGCACATTGATCAAATAATTCTCTGAGGCGGCGATGGCTCAGTCTGTAGAGCGCCAGGCTCGTTATGTGTAGCTCCCAGGATGAATCTCATCTTTATCCATAGCGTTGAGACACCAATTGGGTTCGAAAGGCTGCCGTCCATCGAACGGAACGTAAAAGCCGTGGCCACGTGTGCGGAAAGGCCATAAACGTGCACGTTAAAGAAAACTCTGCATGGCCTTGACGAGAGGCTACCAACCCAACAGCTGTCAGTGGGTTCTCACCCTCAACCTTCTCTGAGCCTTCAGGATCCTTGTGACCTGGCGGGGCGGGGGTGGCTCAGTCGGTAGCGCGCCAGGCTCGTAATCTGTAGTTCCCAGGTTCGAGTCCCAGCTGGGTCAGCGTTGAGATTCATCTCCGCAAAAATTCCCCGCCTGCCCACGGTCAGTAGGGGACACCGATGGGCTTGGAAAGACCGCCGTCTGTCGGATGGGACGTTAAGCCGTGACCCCATGTGCGGGAGAGCCATACCCTGTGAACGTTAAAGAACACGCTGGATGGCCTTGACGGGAGGCTACCACCTGTCTCCCAACTGCTTGTTCCAGTGGGTCCCCTCCTCCAACCTTCTCTGAGCCTTCGGGGTCCATGTGACCTGGCAATTTAGCCCATGGTGTGCAAAAAAGTGCCGCTCAGAGGTAAAACAACCCAACCCTTGTGACCTGGCCATTTAGCCCATTGGGTGCAAAAAAGTTCTGCTCAGAGGTAAAACAACCCATCTGTTTCCTAACATTGTCCAGTGGGTCACCTTTCCTTAACCATCTCTGAGCCCTGGAGTTCTTGCGAAATGGCGATTTAGCCACTTGTGTGTAAAAAATGCCTCTCAGACACAAAGAATTTTTTTTTTAAAAAAACCGATATCACAATCATCAATATCTAAAAATCCAACATTTTAGGAAACACTTTAGTTTAATATTCGTCTATTCTTTTTCACCTAAAAATTTCGCTCTTTCTCGCTGATATCTTCGTTTTTGAAAATTCAGAGAGATATCTTTTTTTTTCTGAAATCAAAAGCCATCGTTGAGAAACAAAGAATGGGGACACAAAGATACGATTTTCATGTCCCAGTGAACCTCCAGAAATAAAAAAGAGGAAAAACGCTGTGCATTGTATATAATAAATCCTGTTGAACAGAATTTCCGTTCCGATATCGGCCATTTTTCCCATTTGCATGCAAGAGTAAAGACTTCTGCCATTACCATCGATTTTTTACATCTGCCTCTGCATAGAGAGATATTTGCTCCCATCACGCAAAAGTATCTGATTGCAAAAACATTTTAGGTGTTACTTCGTCTTTTTCTGGAATATTTTTTTCAAATCTTATCATGCTTTTTTTCTTGTGATATAAACTGTGTCACTGATGTTAAAAAGAAAAATCACTCTACTCACCAGAAAGCAGATTTTTTGTTTTTCGTTTAAACAAAGTCGACGCGGCTGCAAGAATGTAAAGAATATATTTTGTTTTACGAAACAGCGCAACAAATGGTGAAATAGTTCATTTATAGTTTGCTTCGATTTTATTATATTTTACTTCTAATTCGAAGTAATGTTTTTAATTGTTAAGTATTTGTATAACTATTGTCTACTAAATTTTTATGATTTGAAACACGTGAATTTCGACAAAGTTAGAGCCTAGATATTAATTTAATTACAATTATGCTCTGACCTTTTTGAAATCAGTTTCAAATTCAACTTTGTCTTGGACTCATTTCAGAACTTCGATATCATATTTCTTCGTGGGTGTCAGCAGAAATTTTTTTAAGGAGGGAGACAGTTTTTTTTTTCAGAGAGGGGGACAATTGTTTCAATGGTGGGGACAAAAGATATAAATATTTAGATCGAGCAGTTCATTCAGGAATGCAGCTACAAAGACAGCAATCATACATACATTATACAGTACTAGGTCTGGACAAACTTTTCAGCTGAAGGGACGTATAGAAAACTGAAATGGAACATTTTTTCAACACCACACGAAAAGTCCTTTTTAAGGTATTTCCGATTTACTTTAGGGGAGGGAACCTCCCCCCCCCCCAAAAAAAAAGGAGTTAGCAAAATCTAGGGAGTTGGAAAAATTCGAAGCGACTGGTAAAATCTAGTTGAGTTATGAAAATTGGGATTTTTTTTTTGTAAAATTAAGGGAAGCTGGCAAAATCTAGGGGAGTTGGCAAAATTCAAAGTCACTTGGTAAAACACAGGTGAGTTGTGAAAATTGGGATTGTTTTTGTGAAGTTAAGGAAAGTTGACAAAATCTTGGGGAGCTGCGCACCCCACCTCCTCGGATGTAAATCCTGGGTACGTCCCTGACAGAGACATAATAAAATTTGTGTAAAGTGCTTATTTTCTCAGTTGGCAAAATTTGATTTCCGAGTTGGAAAATTTTCGTTCTTCCCCCCCCCCCCCCCAACCATAGTCCCTTCGCTACACCCCTGGACTAAACTTTCACAAGCTATGTCACAACACAAACGCTTTCACTTCTCTTCACTCTTTTCCTGTCACTATTATCTACTACTTCTGGGCCAGCTCTACTTCGAAACTATTGAAACTTGGCGACTTCACTCTGCTATCTGCGGCGCATCTGACAGACAACAAAAAATTGCAAGAGGACGGGAGTCCTAACTTCAAATTTCCAGCACATCTTTCTACGTGGACTCTACTCTCTGACAAATCAACTGACAAAAAAACTCACACCAGTTAGGAAGAAAAAAAATATGTTCAACACGTAACGTCGATTCTTAGGCAGATAGCTGCACACGCCAATCTTGCTGATTTCGAGATGATGAAGATAAGAAGAAAAGACACAAGAAGATGAATATGTATAACCAAGGCAAAAAAAAATCGGGTGTGAAACGTAAACAATACAGTTTAATTAAAATTTATTATTTTAATATGAATTGCTTCTCCGATGATGCACTTCTTCTCTATACGGTCTTCTACTCCTTTTGAAGTTTAATTTATTTGCCATCAGTATCTCGCCGGTCACCCTAAAGGAAGTGGCAGACAGTAGATTTTCCAGGCCTGCATTATACCACAACATAACTAAGGATGTCCGAAAAAAAAAACGAAAAAGAAAAGGAAACTTATTATTAAAAATACACGCAAAAATGTTTTTAATAATAAATAAAATAAATAATATGTTTCGAAAATAAATGAAAATATAAAGAACAACAACAACCAAGATTTATATTTCGTTAAATAAAAAGCATTTTATTTTTGGTATGCCTGATATTATTCAGCGTCAATTACATAATTTTCGATCAGTTTTTCGTGGGGGGAGTGAGGGGGACGAGTTTCTCCACGTTCCACGCCTATGTGTGTCTATCAGTAAATGGATCGCTATCATATCTGGAGCAGTTTTGTGATGTTTAAATATAACAGTTGCAGCATTTTTATTTCAAGAAATGTTTCACTGTATAGAAACTGAATTGAGATCTCACAAGATTAGACTCATTGGTGTGATATCCATACTGAAACAATTTAAATTGCCAATATCAGTCATCACATTGATGAAAATACATAGGAAACGAAAACCACTCAGGAACGAAATAAAAATGCGAGTAAAATTTATAGTGATCCAGAAAGTGAAAAATTAGAAAAAGCAGCCTTTACTAGCTATGGTATGTATATGTTACCGCTAAAGTGCAGAAATCAGTTATTCTACAGATTATCTAGATATTGTGCAGATTAACTAGGGTGATCCGTTAACGTGCGGAAAATTGTTTCATTTCTCAAATTACCTAGGTAATCTGCAAATTACCTGGATAATTTGCACATTACCTACTAGGCACTCGTTAAAGTGAAAATAAGATCTTTGCTGGAACAACAGGAACGTTTCTGTACGCTTAAATTAACATAATGTTATTTATCTAGTGTCCGAGAGTAGAGTTGAAACCAGGGTCATCCCTCTGTCAACATGAATCAGTCGTCCGAATTATAAAAAACGCCCCCAAAATGAACAGGCCAAGTGAGAACGAATCATTTTAGTGATTCGTTATCAAGAACGAATCACTTTACCGATTCGTTCTCACTTGGCCTCCGCTCATCCGGGGCGTTTTTTATAATGCGGACGAGTGAATCACCTGACACGAAGATTCATATTCAAGAGATTCACCACTATGAGAGAAACAAACTTTTGAACTTTAACGATGCGGAAGCCGTTAATGTGCACATTACCTAGGTAAAATGCGGAAAACTCTTGATTTCGCACGTTAACGGAGCAAATCAGTTAATCTGCAGATTAGCTAGGTAATGTGCACATTAACGGCTTTCGAGCTTTAGCGGTAACATATATACGCTGGTTTTCAAAAATTAAGGAACAACTCTATGTTGTATCAATGGTAAATTAAGGTCGAAGTTCTATAAATTATTAAATAATTTTTTTTGTTTCGAAATATGTGATAGCAAGTAAAGACCTCAATCAGATATATCAATATCTCGATTTTCCACAATAATCGTTCTGTATTTAATGAGTTATGGAAGTTCAGTATTTAACAGCAGAAGTGCCAGTCACAAAAATTCACTTCAGAAGTTAACTGAAACTTAGTAATAAGTGCTGTATCAAAATGTTTAATAAAATAAGTGTGTATTTTAGAAGTTTGCGTAAAAAAATTCTTTTACAATCATCAGTTTTGCATAAGCCTCTTAAGACTAGTATTGCTATAGTTAATTTTTGAAATTCATTAACTCATTAAATACTGAAAGAATATTGTTGAAAATCGTACAACTATATATTTGATTGAGGTTTTTATCTTCTGTCACATTTTTAAAAACGGAAAAAATTATTTAAGAAATTATAGAGTTTCGACTTTTATTCCCCATTGACATAACGTAGAGTTTTTCCTTAATTTATGGAAACCAATGTATACAATTCTCCTAGAAATTTAAATGCAAAAAGAGTTTCCACATCATCTAGTTTCAAATATATTTTTTTTTAAACTTTAATAAACAAAAAATAATTTTTGATATTTTTCGTACTGTTTAGGAGAGAGGAAAGGAATTTCGGTATTAAGTACAAATTGAAATGTAAAGAAATATGTAAATAGAAAAATGTGCTGAAAAATATGTAATAGAAAATGTGCTGAGAAAAAGAAAAACAAAGCTAGCATTTCTGAACAAGCCTAGCTCATAATAAAAGTAACGAACGAAATCAGTTCTCATATTTTATAAATGAAACTGAATTTTTAAATGTTTGCGTGGCACAGAGGTGGCACCAACCTACATAGAAATAACAACTTCCACTGGTCGTGTGACCTTAACTAAGCAAAACTGATGATATCGAACCAAGGTTGAATTGTTTCACCATTGAGCGTCACTTTTTTTTTCTCACAACAGACTAAATGACCAAATCGCAAGGACACCAAATGCTCAGAGAATGTTGGGGGAGGGGACCCACTAGAGAGATATTAGGAGACAAATGGTAGCCTCCCGTCAAGGCCATCCAGAGTGTTCTTTAACGTGCACAGCGTATGGCTCTCCTGCACACGGGCCACGGTTTAGCGTCCCATCTGACGCACGGTGGTCTTTCCAAGTCTATCGGTCTTGGTCAAGTTTCCAAGTGTTGGTAAATTTTGGATAGCAGATCAGTATTGAGTATTTAAAAATGTGGTAGCAGATAAAGAGTTTTCAGTATTTAATGAGTTATGTATTTTCAAGTCCCTACTGACCGTGGGCAGGCGGGGAGTTTGGCGCAGAGAAATTTCAACTCTGGCCTATCTGGGACTCGAATGTTGAACTGCAGGTAATGAGCCTGACATGCTACCAACTGTGCCACTCCCTCCCCCTTTAGCATGAGGTGTGCAGTTCAAAATATTAAGTCGATATGTTGAATAGGTGATTAGAAATCGGTATTTTAGGAAAACATTAATATATCGTTACATAATCCAAGAAACCAATCGAGCCGGAAAAAGTCAAGTGTTGGGGGGGGGGGGGAGATTAGAAATCAGAGACTGGATTTCAGTTAGAAAGATAAAGAGACTATATTTCCATTATAGTATGACATTTCCCTCTCCGTTTTAGAGATCTTTAAATTTTTCAAGAAAAGTTGGAAGTTCAGTAATTTTTTCTCTGTTGTTCTTATAATCATTCTCTAAGGGGAAGAGGTATTGCAGCCCCCTCCTAGATTAGGCCCTGTTCACCAATATGCCGCCTCGGTAGCACAGTGGTATCGTATTGGCTCGCGATAACATTACAGCTGCCGGAGTCTGGGTTCGAGTTATGAGATATCAGGTTTGTGTGTTTGTATATTATATGAAAAACCAGATCAAACCTAATTGAGCTTCTATGTTTTCTCCTCTCATTTAAAGAAGTTTAAAAAAAATTTATTATTTTTATGGTAATAGAGTATCATGAAGTATTTTATCATCCTGGAAAACTACAGTTTGAAAATAAGCATCGTTACGGATGGGACGGTAAGCCAGTGTCCCGGTGAAGAAGAGCCATCATATTTTATCTCTCTCGTAACAGCTATCCAGTTGGTGTCCAGTCCAACCAATCCTTTCCAAACCTTTTCTGAACGCTTAGGGGTTTTTGTGACCTTGCTATTTACCCACATTTTGTGCAAAAAAGTGCCTCTCGCAGCTAAAGAAGCAAATTGAACTTAATAACAATGTGAACAAATGCCATTCGTGTTTAATTCTCTGAACTGCGGTCATTGGATTAAGTCCAATGATTAAATCATTGGTTTAAGTCCAGTGTTTAATTCTCTGAACTGCGGTCATTGGATCTGATTGGTCCTTTACCATGGGGGTCGCAGGCGGTGGTCTCCACACCATCCACTGGAAAAAAATTGATCGAAAAATTAATTTGTGTTGAAAAATATCAGTTGTATCAAAAATTGATATTTTTCCTTTTTTTTTCACAATTTATTTTGTCTTTGGAAGTATATCATTTATTATTATTTATCTATACGAAAATATAATTTTATATGTATTTGCAACATAAAGTTTCTCATTGGGCATCATTAGCTTTATTTAAGGTATGATGTATTTATGATTGCTGTATTCACTCATTCATGAAAAACTCGACCAATATTTATATCTTGAAATATTGATTTTCATTTTTGCCACCGCTCCCATTAAATATTTCGCCCCACTTCGAAAACGTTTTTACCAACTCATTCCCTTCACCCTATAGAGACTTTGCTATCCACTGATAATCAGTATTTGCTATATCTTCCAAAATTAAGTATACTTATCAAACTCTAACTTAAGGTTATAAAGATGTAATCGTGGGTCAAAACCTAAATATTGATGATCTCGAAATATTTTATTTTCACCTGACCTAAAATTTTGCCCCACTCTGAAAAAAATCCCATCACTTTCCTGAAAACAATCACTACCGACTTCCTTGTGTGGTATAACAGGAGTTACAGTTGTGCGAATAATTCATGTGAGAAATTATGCAATAAATAAAACTACGGTTTTAGGCTAGAAGTTAAATTCCAATCTCTGAAACCTTTCGGAAAGAAAAATCTTCTTTTCTTGAAGTAAACTGCGCTTTTATTACGTTTGCACAAATTTAATTTAAACAATTTCCGAAAAAAAAAACATAAACATGACAGTTTTTAATCAAAATATCTTTCAAAAAATGCATCATCAATATAGCTTTTCCTTAAATTTTATAAATATATCTCAATGAAATTGCAATGTTAACTATAAACACATTTGATAATATTAATTATTATTAAACAGTGACTATTTAATCAGATGATAGCTAAATCAATAAAAGCATCTTATCTGTTTACCTAATATTCAACAATAGCATAATTCTGTCAGCTTATTTTATCAACAACGATATCCTTTATGTTTTACTCCTTAGGAATATCGTAGATTGCGTTTCTGAAAAAGACTGCTATTTGTTTTGAATTAATCTTACCGCATTAGCTAACTTGAGTATCTTTATGTCCATCTTAATCAAACATCATTTCGAAAGTTTTGCAATGGCTGGAGCGTCATCAAGTCCTCACTTAGCCCCAACAGAGCTACGTTTACATTAATGAAATATTGATTTTTTGGTTAAAAATAAAACTGAGAAAGCATTCCGTGAAAACAGAAAGAGAAGGAATACTTATTCGGGATCAATATCTAGTTGCTTAAGTATTATCATTAATTCTGTGAGAGAAAGTAGTTCAATCCGACATTTTTAAAAGTACGGATAGCGATAGGTATTTACTTCTCTTTTCGAGGGGAGGGAACTAATTTCGAAATTATTTCCCAGTTTCGTGGTTTGTAAGATGCAAAACGACTGTTAATTTCATCTGTTAAATTTGTGTTTATTTCTGTTTATAAATAATTGTATCATGCTGTTCATTATTACTTTGTTTCCTAGCTCTTTTATTAAGGGCTATTGTTTCCATTTCTCTTTCATTAAGGGCTATTGTTTTGATTTCTCTTTCATTAAGGGCTATTGTTTCCATTTCTCTTTCATTAAGGGCTATTGTTTCCATTTCTCTTTCATTAAGGGCTATTGTTTCCATTTCTCTTTCATTAAGGGCTATGTTTTGATTTCTCTTTCATTAAGGGCTATTGTTTCCATTTCTCTTTCATTAAGAGCTATTGTTCCCATTTCTCTTTCATTAAGGGCTATTGTTTTGATTTCTCTTTCATTAAGGGCTATTATTTCCATTTCTCTTTCATTAAGGGCTATTGTTTCCATTTCTCTTTCATTAAGGGCTATTGTTTCCATTTCTCTTTCATTAAGGGCTATTGTTTTGATTTCTCTTTCATTAAGGGCTATTGTTTCCATTTCTCTTTCATTAAAGGCTATTGTTTCCATTTCTCTTTCATTAAGGGCTATTGTTTCCATTTCTCTTTCATTAAGGGCTATGTTTTGATTTCTCTTACATTAAGGGCTATTGTTTCCATTTCTCTTTCATTAAGGGCTATTGTTTCCATTTCTCTTTCATTAAGGGCTATTGTTTTCATTTCTCTTTCATTAAGGGCTATTGTTTCCATTTCTCTTTCATTAAGGGCTATTGTTTCCATTTCTCTTTTATTAAGGGCTATTGTTTCCATTTCTCTTTCATTAAGGGCTATTGTTTCCATTTCTCATCTGTTCGTCATAGATACTGAAATTTGCTGTTTTAAAGACAATGTTTTCGAAATGGTATTTTGAGGAACCCTTAGGTTTCGTAAAGTGTAAATATAGGTTTCGCAAGAAAGTTCTATTATAATATCAAAAAAAGTTAATTTAAATATTATTATTATAAACTTAAAATAATTTTATTTAAATCTGTTAAATTGGTGTTTAGTGCAGTTTATGAAAAATTATATCATTCCGTTCATTATTACTTTGTTTTCTAGTTTTATTTTTTTTCTCTTAAAGGCTATTGTTTCCATTTCTGTTTTCTTTTCGTCATAAGCGTTCAAATTTGTTGTTTCAAGAGAATGTTTCCCTGATCGTACTTTGAGGAACCTTGGGGTTCCATCAAGTGAAAATAAAAGTTTCGCAAGAAAGTTCCATTAAAATAATGCTGTTCATTTGCTTTTTTTAATTTTTTGCTCTAAAAAATGCAATCGAAACGTTATTATTTAAAACGTCATTTAAAAAATTTTCATTTAAATCTGTTAAATATTTATTTCTATTTTTGATAATTATATCATGCCGTTCATCACTATTTTTTATAGCTTTCGTATTTATTCTAAAGTTCATTGTTTTTATTTTGTCGTATGTTCGTTGTTGACATTCAAATTTGTTGTTTAAAGACAGTTTTTCCAGATAGTCCTCTGCGGAAACCCCAGGGTTCCGTGTAGTGAAAATAAAGGTTTCTCAAGAAATCCCATTAAAATGCAGAGAAATGTTAATTTAAACATTATTATTATGAACTTCGCTTAGAATAATTTTCGTTTTTACTTCATAATGATTCATTTATTCCAATATTTTGTGAATTGTTGCCATGTTAGAATAAATACACGCAGCAAACAAAACAAAATGCGACGAAATATTTGAGAATCAAAATTCCCAATATGAAGTCAGACATGAAAATAATTTGTGAATCAAAAAATGGAAACGACCCTTTCTTTACAAAATATACATGACACTCCTCGCATTGAAAATTACAAATATGAGGCATATTAGTTTTTGAGTTTCATATTTCGTATACGTGAAATATGTTTTTTGTTTCTAAATATGTGATATTAAATTATATGTTAATTTCACATTCTTGTTTATCATTTATTTATTTTTGCTTCTTATTTATTTATGGTCTAATTTTTTATTTTCTTATATAAGAATTTTGTTAAGGGTTTTGCAAAATATTTTCAAAGCGAAGAGATTCCGTGGCCAAATTAAATTGAGAAACACTGTTTTAACCGATAATTTTATATAGATTAATAAATTTTTCTCTGTTGGTTAAAAATATAAATATATATATTATTATCTCTATGAAATTTGAAATAATGTTATAAAAACGATGTATAAAAAATATTGACATAATCAATCAAACATATCAAAAAGTATATTTAAATTTCTTTTCTTCCTTAATTCTCCGGAAATCTTCAACCATTTCTCTTTTCTTTACAGAAGTCTTCTACACTAAAACATCTACCTAAAAATGTGCCTGATAATTTAAATCATAAGCGGAATTACAGAAAAGAAAAAAGATTGGACAGAAATTTATAAGCTCCCGAAGAAAAATAAGTTCGTCTTTAATCGTTTAAGAAATCGTCAGCTTTAAAAACAAAAAAAAAGCAAGGCTAGGAAGCATCAACTCGCATCGAAAAAGTTTCATCATCATCTCCTCTGTTTTTTTGGAAAGAGACTTCTATGTGAATCGAAGGAAGTTTTCTGCTCATCTCCACCTCGAAGATATGACCTTCAACATTCAGTGCAGACCTCCATAGCCCCAACATGATCCATCTATTACCTCATGTGGTATTATGGTCACGTTCACGTGCATTTTTGTGTTCTTCACCTTGATCTTCACGGGACTTGCCTCCCTGCTTCTGACGCTGAGTCTTCTTTCCAACTGTTGGGAGTTTGTGTCGTATGACAGGGAGAGAATTGAAGTGATCGCCAAGTCCAAGAACCATAGTCTTCAGTGGATAAGCAATAACTTAGGTCGGATAGATATGGGTCCTTTACCTCCTAGAGTCAACGATAGTGATGAGGAAGTGCCACCAAGAGTTGTGTATCTGGTCTACGCCAGTGGTGGAGTCAATGCTCTCTGTCCCAATCTGTCAGGTAAGAAGTTTCTAATTTTACTTTACCTTTCTAGTTTTTTTATATCACTGTGGTGACAGGGCTTAAAATAATTTACATGTTGTGAACTTTGAATTTGGATTTTATTATTTATTAAAACAGCTGTGATGTATCAGAAATAATTTATTTTACACTACCCAGACAATTTCCATGTTATGTCAGTGGTGATTTAACTTCGAAGCTCTATAACTTGTAAAATATTCATTCAATAGAAAAATGTGACAGATGATAATTTAAAGATCATAATCAATCTATTTAAATCTGGATTTTCAAAAATATTTGTTTAGTATTTAAACACTTATGGAAGCTGGAATATTCGAAAATACTAAGCATTGTAAGACCTCATGAATTGAAATTTAAATAAGTTTTGTTTCAAATTATTTAATAAAAATCAATATTCATTTTACAAGTTTGCGTAATGATTATTTCAATATTAACAATTATGAATGATTTTGATAAAACAAGATAAATCACGTCTCCAGGAAACATGCCTGTTATGCTACCACTACACCACCAATTGCTAACCTTTCTCAACTTGTGTGACCTTATAAACGCTCCGGATTTTTTTTATTTGATTCGCACAGTGGCGCCATCTATCCGGGAAGTGGACAACTCTGTTGCCTCCCCTTGACAAAACCAATTTTTTTCAGCATATTATTTCATGAGTTCCATGTCTACAGGACATATCCTGTGATTCTTTACTACAAGATAATTCATTATTAAATATCCCAGCTTTCATAACTCTTTAAATACTGAAAGAATATCGTTGAAAATCGAGATTTAAATAGCTTTGATTACGATCTTTATTTGCTGAGCAAGTGTTGAATTAAGGGGGTACACTGGGGAAGGTATCAGGGCAGATATTTGCTTGTTCAGAAGAGATAGAGAGATTGCCATTAAAGACTCTTTCCAAACACACTAATGTAGCAAACTGAGTTGGGTTGGGTTGTTTTACCTCTGAGCAGCACTTTTTTGCACACCATGGGCTAAATGGCCAGGTCACATGGACCCCGAAGGCTCAAAGAAGATTGGGTGAGGGGACCCACTGGAACAGCTGTTGGGAGAGAGATGGTAGCTCCCGTCAAGGCCATCCAGCGTGTTCTTTAACGTGCACAGGGTATGGCTCTCCCGCACACGGAGCCACGGCTTAACGTCCCATCCGACGGACGGCGGCCTTTCCAAGCCCATCGGTGTCCCCTACTGACCGTGGGCAGGGCGGGGAATTTTGCGGAGATAAATCTCAACGCTGACCCAGCTGGGACTCGAACCTGGGAACTACAGATTACGAGTCTGGCGCGTGTAGCAAACTGATATTCCATGATGAAATTCCTTTCCTGACTTCTTCCTGGATTTCTCCACTAACCCCTTACACTTTCTTCAGTGAATGAGAAAAGGAAACTGATGGGCTTTAAATAGCTGGACATTGAACCCGTTGTGAAAGTGACTTCTAAGTGAGTCGAAGGACGTTTTCTGCCCTTCAACGTTCAGTGCAGACCTCCATAGCCCCAACATGATCCCTCTATTACCTCATGTGGTATTATGGTCACGTTCACGTGCATTTTTGCCACAGGGAGGGCTTTGTGACCTGATCATTTAGCTCATTGAGCAACAAAAGTACCACTCAGAATTAAAACTATCCAACGATACTTTTCCTAAATGAGTTTATTCTTATTGGTTGGGGCGGAGGTTGGTTGAACTGGTAAAGTTGAAGGCTCGTAATCTGCAGTTCCCAGATTTGAGTCCCAACTGCGCCAGTGTTGAGATCTATCGACGCTAACCCTCATCTTGCTTTCGGTGAGAAAGGGAACGCCAATAGACTTAGAAAGGCCTCCTTCCATCGGATGGGACGTTAAAAGTGGCGCCATGTATGAGAAAGCCATACCCTGCTCACACTAAAGAACACGCTGGATGGCCTTGATGAGAGGCTCTTGTTTCCTAACAGCTATCCAATGGATCCCCTTCCCTCCAACCTTCCCTCAGTTCTTGGAGTACTTGTGACCTAGCCATTTAGCCAATTGTAGCATAAAAGTGACACAGACGTAAAAACCACACCCCAATCTTATTGGTGAGTGACAAGTGTTATATTCAAAGGGTGCACAGTATGGAGCATAGACAAGACACTTATCCTGTTCAAGAGATATGATACGTTAGTCATCTATGAATTTTTCCGACTAGAAGAACACGTCTTCACGTGTTCGGTGATCTACGTGGAGTGTCTGAAGACAACGCAGCGAAAGTTAATGCATAGAGGTATATCTATTCGACAAAGAGTGACAGAAGTGGTAAATATGGTAGTCTTGCACACATGCTCAGTGATCGCGTGGGCAGTCTGACTTTCCAAGAACACCCCTAATGGAGTGGTGAGCAGAGACTTAATAGCTTAGGACACTCTCAGGGGTTGTCATCTTTAGATTGGTTTTAATATTTTAGGACTGAGGGTGATGGCTTCCCTACGATCACAGACATCATCTGTCTCCTAACAGCTGTCCAGTGGGATCTTTTTCCCCCAACTTTCACTGAGTACTTGGGTCTTTGTGATGTGACCATTCGCTCATTGTGTGCAAAAAAAAGTGCCAGTAAACAACCCAACCTGTTGAAGAAGAGAGAAATGTAAACGACAGAGTTCCAAATTAATTCGACTGATCGTTCGAGAGATTCGAGAAATTTCTCAGGATACCCCAACGTTTTTAGAAAAATCTTTTACGCTTTTCAAGATGTGGATGCATAACATAAACACTCCTATGTTATGTCAATGAGAAGATAACGTCGAAGCTCTATAACATCTAAAATAAGTTTTTTTGGTTTTGAAAAATGTGATTTCAGTTAAAGATCTCAATCAAATAAATCAATGTCTCGATATTCAACAATATTCGTTCAGTATTTAATGAGTTTTGGAAGTTTGAATATTTAACAACAGCAATGCCAGTCTTAAGTTACTTATACAAAACTGAAGAATAGTGAAAGAATTCTTTACACAAAGTTCTAAAATACAAACTTATTTTATTGAACACTTTGATACAATACTTATTACTAAGTTTTAATTAACTTCTGAAATGAATTTTTGTGATCGGCATTATTATTTTTAAATATTCAAACTTACCTAACACATTAAATACTGAACGAATATTGTTAAAAATCGATGTATTGATTCATTTTATATTGAGATCTCTATCTGCTGTCACATTTTTCAAAAAAAAAAAAAAAATTTAAGAAGTTATAGAGCTTCGGCGTTTGCTTTCCATTGTCACAACATAGGTTTTTTGCCTAATTAATGGAAACCTCAGACCTCTGTGGCAAGCAGCTGCTTTAGAGTTTTTTTTTTATTTAATTTGTTTTTATTTATATTGATTAAATATCTATCGGAAATCAATTCGACAATTCGCTGGAAGGAAGTTGACCAAATTTGATAAATAATGTTGTTAAGTCTATGCCACAATATAAAATTAAAATTTATATTGTAATTAGATTACAATTTTATATTATAATATATTATAAAAAAATCTAAAATTAAATTTTATATTTTGCGTCATCTTGGAAAAATTGTACAAACATCTTGGAATTGATGCTGATTTTTCGATCCTTGCTGCCATTGCAACATCTTCATCCCTTTCTCTTTAAATGCAACAATGGAAAGAGAAATTATGAATGGCCATTTTTCGATGCATCCTTTGAAGAGTCGTTTTGTAAATACTTCTGGGACTATTTGAAAAATTGTTTAGGAACACTACATAAATCCGGCAAAGCTTCCAAACAATCCATTTTACCAGTTTTTGGAAAGCAACTGAAAATATCGGAAAGCTCGAAAAATATTCTCAGAAAACTGCTCATACTTCAAGCAATGCATAAGCTTCGTGAAAACGGTCTTAATATTGTTCGTATGCTTCCATGTTCAGCAGCTGACTCAGGAATACACACGACCTTCACCCAATAATACTGCATCGTCTGGATAGAATGTATATAGGTAGGTGTATCGGCTACCAAAAAATTACAAAATTTTAATGTTATGTCAAAGAAAATCTAATTTTAATGTTTTATAACTTTCAAGACCATGTTTTCTATTAGACGCTAGGCAATAGCCAAGGGGTGTCAACATAATGGAGACGCCATCATTGAAATGCTATAATTTGGTTGTTTAAGTGAGATTTTTTACGGGAAAATGTTGCAAAAGATAAATTGTAGATCTCAATCAAATTTAACCAAATTTCGATTTTATAAAATAATCTTGTAATATTTAAAGAGTTAGTGAAGCTGAAATATTTGGCAGCAAAATTGTTGTTACATTCGTCTTCAAAACTGTTTCAAAACAGATGAGAAGTGGGAAACCTAACAAAATCTTCTAAAATTACTTTTATTTCAATTAACGATTTATTATAACTTTTAAGGAAAACTCTTACGAATAACAACATTGATGTTAAATGTTTCAATTTCCAGAACTCTTAAAACAATAACATAAATATTACTAAAAATCAAGATTTCGCGAAATATTTGAGATTTTTCTTTTTTTAATGATAATTTGCTTTGCAGCAAATTATCATTAAAAAAAGATTCAAATTGAAAGAGATTAAAAAAAGATTCAAATTGAAAGAGCTTCAAATGCAGTTTTTCATTCACATAACATGGAATGTTTCAATATTTTAATAATTTAATGAGGAAGAGTAATGTTAAACGTCCCAAATGAATAATTTGATAATAATTGTTTAAACATACAATTTGTTTAAGCAGAATAATTTCATAGCGTTTCACTTAATATTTAGACAGGTTTGGAGATAATATACTATTAAAGCTGTAGGGCAGTTTAAAATATTCTGTCAGTATCTAAAGGTATTTAAAACCAGGTATTTAGCCAATGCAGGTGTTTACCTTTCAACAACCCGACCGTTTTAATAGCGTATTTTCGCTAAACTTGTCTAGAGAATAATTTGATTTTTAAATGTTACTGCGAATGAATATTTCAAGTTCTTTGCTATGTATGAAGTTAATTTATTGCATTAACTTCACTCTTTATTATCAAAACTGTATTAGTTATCATTAAAATGTCTACATCTATTTCGATTACTTATATTCTTCCTACGTGGTTGTAAAAGCAAAACAATGAAGATTTTTAATACGAAACAAAAACATTCTGCAATATAAGAGCATACTATCACTTCGTGTGCCTATGGACTCGTGAGGTGCAAATCCTGCTTTAATAATTTGTGAAAACAAATGGTTTTTCATGGAAATAAACATACGATTGAAGATAAAGATCCCAATTATATCTATCTAAATCTCGATTTTCAATATTATTTACTCTGTGTATAAAGAGTTATAGAATATTTAACAATAGCAGTTTGTTTTTAGGAACTTTAGATAATTGACGGATTGAAAAATTATTTTCACAGATTTCTGAAATATGCACTTATTGTATGGAATAATTTGAAATATTTATTGATCTAATTGACACATTGATCTAATTTCTCTATTTCTTTTACCCCCTCTCCCTTTTTTGGGTGGGGAGGCACAGTTGTCTCAGTCGGTAGTACTACAGGTTCGTAATGTACAGTTCCCAGGTTCGAGTCCCAGTTGTGCTAGTGTTGACTTTTATCTCAATCAATACCCACCTCTTCCCTCGGTGAGTAAGGAAAAATCGATGGGTTAAGAAAAGCTATCATCCGGCGGATGGAGTGTTAAAGGAGAGCCATAAAACATTATGCAGACGTATGCAGGATAGCCATAAAACATTATGCAGCCGTATGCAGGATAGCCAAACAACGGTAAAGAACATGCTCTATAGCTGCATTGACGACATGACGCGAAAGCTTGCATTTGTCGCTTAACAGCTGTCTCTTCCCCAACCTTTTCAGAGCCCTTGGGGTCTTTGCGACCTGGCCATTTAGGATTTCGTGTGCACAAAACTGTCATTTAGAGGCACAACACCCAATTCTTGACACAACTTTTGTACAAAATTCTTGGTTTAACCCAGAGGTTTGGTTCCAATCTTAGTTCGCTCTGTATTTGTTTTAATTCGTAACATTGCTGATGATACTCTTTCACAAAAGTGTCTTGCTTGACCAATAATACAAAAAGAAAGATATTTGTGGGAATCAAAAATGGTGATTTTAGCAATACGCAAAATTGTAGAAAAACTGATGCACAGCGTAAGACAAAGTACAACGGATGATTATCGAAAAGAGTCCAAAATTATAACAAGCGAACAAAACTGAAATTGGTTTAGGGAACATACGGCACCAGTCAGGCTCATATCCAGGATTAATTGGGTTGGGTTGTTTTACCTCTGAGCGGCACTTTTTTTCACACCATAGGCTAAATGGGCAGGTCACAAGGACCCCGAAGGCTCAGAGGAGGTTGGGGGAGGGGACCCACTGGAACAGCTGTTGGGAGACAGATGGTATCCTCCCGTCAAGGCCATCCAGCGTGTTCTTCAACGTTCACAGGGTATGGCTCTCTCCCGCATACGGGGCCACGGCTTAACGTCCCATCCGACGGACGGAGGCCTTTCCAAGCCCATCGGTGTTCCTTACTGACCGTGGGTAGGACGGGGAGTTTTGCGGAGATAAATCTCAACGCTGACCCAGCTAGGACTCGAACGTGGGAACTATAGATTACGAGCCTGGCAGGCTACCGACTGAGCCACCCCCGCCCCAATCCAGGATAAGTTGGAGGGAGGGAGGTCTGCGAATAAATCTTGAGTAGGGTTCCCCCCAATTACTAAAATATTTCACCAGACAGGAAAGGTTAAATTTATATTCTATTTGACTAAAATAAACATATTCTATGGGACTAAAAATTTTAAAAAGATACCTGTTTTGGATTTCAAAACAGGTAAACAAGTGTGGAGTTTCGTATAAGACGACCGGATTTTCTGGGGGAGGGGATGTTTCGGACTCCTTGGGTACATCCCTCTGGCCAGTATTCTAATGCTATATTTTATTTATTCAATCTAAAAATAAATCCATATTTTTCAACTTATTGAAGAGTAAAAAGAAACTTCTTTCAAGGTTTTCAAACGAGTGCTCCGGCACTCGTTTCCCTCCGGGAGATGTCACAAGTGACGGAAGATTTCGTCTCCTCGTGATTCCGCAGGTATTTGACCGACAGCTCCCGAATTTGGTGTGATGGTCCCGCTTGCGTTTTTCTGCGTAGCATTTAAAGATCGGATTCTTAACTGAGGTGGGTCAGCATTAAATTCTCTGCAAGTGTCCGAACTCTCAGGGGGCGCTGCAGTTGCCTACGTTATGAAGAGAGAGTTGAAAGTTATAAATGGAGTAGTACATTATCGATGCGCAAAGTTATCAATGGAGAGACTTTAAGGGACCACCTTTCGAGGGATTTCTGGGAGAGACTAATTTTCTAGAATCGAACATCTTTAAAGTATACTTAAGTTACGGTGAGATGAAGATGTAGACGAAGTTTGGTGACCCAAGCTCTGATCGTCTAGGAGGAGTTAATGAACAGATAGATAGGCAGAGAAACAAACTCTCTAAAATATATATTAAATTATTACATTATTTTTTATGTAATTTGGTTACGAAATTATATTATTCATTTCATCAAAATCCCACATCCATTTTTGATTCATGCTTACAAAGTAAATAAAATAGATATACAGATATATTTATAGGAAAATTAGAGGGGAAAAAATGTCACACAGAAGGCGTATGCTTAGGAGAGCTGGAAATTCATATCCGTCCTCTCATTTAAAACCATCATTCCTATAAGAGAATCAAAAATTGTTACAAACCATTTCGATAATTCAGAGAAAAACTTTGATAGTCATTCTTGAGGATTAAATTGATTCTTATTACATCCCACAAATTTTAAGCTCATTGTATTGAACTCCGGGCAGTAGTTAAAAGTTCTTTAACACTTCAAATACCAGTACTAAACAATACAGGAGCAGGGATGGCTCAGTCGGTAGCGCCAGACTCGTAATATGTAATTCCCAGGTTCGAGTCCCAGCTGGGCCAACATTCAGATTTATCTCCATAAAACCTCCTTCGGTCAGTAGGTGACACCGATGGGTTTAGAAAGTCCGCCGTTCGTAGAAGTACCGTGGCCTTGTGTGCGGGAGAGCCATATGCTGTGCCCGTTAAAGAACACGCTGAACGGCCTTGACGGGGAGGCTACCAGCTGTCTCCCAACAGCTGTCCAGTTGGTCCACTTCCCCAATCTTCTGAGCACTTGGGGTCCTTGTAACTTTTCAACCCATTTTGTGCAAAAGACTCCCGCTCTGAGGTAAAACAACCAACTAAACAATACATATCTCTTCATTCAACAGAAAGCCCATTCGCGACATATCTATCAACACAAATAAACATTGCGCTATTGCAATCAACATAAATTCGATTCGAACCTTTACACAAACAAGTTGTCGTGCGAGCATGAGGATCTGGAGAATTTCAAGTATCAATCATTGGCCCCAGCTTTCTTTCACTGTGGAAGCAGCATGAAAAGAACTAAACAAAAGTTGTATTTACTGGTTACAGTTACATATCTCGTTCGACATATACCTTATAAAATGAACGAAAATGTTTTGTTTCCATTTCTTGGCAGTAGCAACATTCTTTAACGTTGGAACTAAATCTATGAGCTCGCGAACGCTGCACATTCTGGCGTGCAGTTCTTAATTTAGAAGTATCGATCAGAGAGTAGCAAACTGGTAAGCAACTGCATTTTGCTCGAAATAATGCGATTTGCCGTTCGTAATTCTAACTTTCCAGAAGTCGAAAGAGTTGGTCGCCTATAACCTATTTCGCTACACGTACCACTTGGTATTCAGTTAAAGAATTCTTTTTCTGGACATTCCCTGCTTCCTGTGGAATACTTTAATTGAATAGATGAAACTAACACATCTGAAAAAAGAAAATCCCAGAATATTTTTTTTTAATCTTAGAAGATGTGTTTATTGACATTTTACTTATCAAATTTGTGTGACTTCGACGTTATAGCTTGTGGTGTAAACTACATATTTCTAAATAGAAATGTCTTTGTTCCATTAATACTTGAGAAGCAACGCAGTTGTAATAAGCATGATCTTTTTTATCCAGCTATTTATCTGACACTTGAATTTAAGCAATTTAATTTTGAAGCTTTTTTATCATAAAAGTCCTGTAAGGATCAGAAAAAACTGACGTTAGAAAACAGACACAAGGGTTGGGTTGGGTTGTTTTACCTCTGAGCGGCACTTTTTTTGCACACCATGGGCTAAATGGCCAGGTCACATGGACCCCGAAGGCTCAGAGAAGGTTGGGGGAGGGGACCCACTGGAACAGCTGTTGGGAGACAGATGGTAGCCTCCCGTCAAGGCCATCCAGCGTGTTCTTTAACGTGCGCAGGGTGTGGCTCTCCCGCACACGGGGCCACGGCTTAACGTCCCATCCGAAGGACGACGGCCTTTTCAAGCCCATCGGTGTCCCCTACTGACCGTGGGCAGGGCGGGGAATTTTGCGGAGATAAATCTCAACGCTGACCCAGCTGGGACTCGAACCTGGGAACTACAGATTACGAGCCTGGCGCGCTACCGACTGAGCCACCCCCGCCCACAGACACAAGGGTTTGACCAGGGTCGGATCTATTTGGTGGAGTGACAACGAGTATTGAAAATACTAGTAATAGACACAAAAATATTATTGCATTTGTGCATTTTCACGCATTTTCATAAAAATTTTACACACCTCTAAAACGGAGAGGAAAATGTTATACTGCAATGAAAGTACAGCTTCTCCCACTTTTCCCTTTTTTTTTTTCGGGCCGATTGCTTTACCTAGTCCCTCTCCCTTTTATTTTTCTCTAGATCCGAGCGCTGCTGTAGATATGGTGTTTTAACAAATATTATTTTCCGATCCATTATTGTTTAACAAATTATTTAATTGGGGTAAATATACATTCAATATTGTCTAACTTTAACCTATGTTCAAGTATTTTTTTAAGTTGTTAAACATGTTTCGTTTCGTATCGAACACCTCAATGATTTGAAATTTTTAACACAATAAAATAAAATATTCCATGGAATTTTCATTTAGTATTTTCTCTATAAAACTGTAAATCAAAACCTCTCGAGTTAAAATTAAAATTTCTAAATGGCGATGTCTTGATTTTTTACACAAAAACTTATTCAAAATTATCAAAATAGTTTCTTTAGTTCCAGTTTATTGTATTTATTATATAAAATTGCACTCCCAGTAGAACATTTGTAAGCAAAATTACGAACTATTTTATTTTTTGCATGAATGGAAATAAATTTGATTTACATTAGTCCCCTCCCCCCCACAAACAACAAGCTCCATACAGTATCATTGAAATTAAAACTCAAAGAAATGCACAAAAATATAAATAGGGCAAACAAATTATAAACAATAATAGAAACAAAGCGGGAATCAGACATTTCGAAATTCCAGATGAAAATGTATAAATATTAGGACTTCAGCAGCAGCGGTGAGTAGAAACTCTACATACGTTCTATTAAATAAAAATACTTTTATAATAATCAAGTTTTTATTACAAAAACTAAAAAGTTATAGTTAAGAATATTCGTTGTAATATTATATTGTGAATTACATTTTTGTAAATTCAGGGTTTTTCTTCATTCTAATAGCATCAGGTAATGACCATATTTCAATTGAAAAGAAAAGAAGAAATATTTTTCTAGTTATCAATGACCATGTTTAAATCAAAAGGAGAAGAGAAATTATTTTCTAATTATCAATGGCCATATTTAAAACCAAAAGAAGAGAAATTATTATTCTAATTTTCAATGACCACAATTAAATCGAAAAGAAAAAACTAATTATTTTTCTCATTTTCAATGATCGCATTTAAATCGAAACGAAAAAAGAAATTATTTTTCTCATTTTAAATCATCACATTTAAATCGAAAATAGAAAAGAAATTATTTTTCTCATTTTTAATCATCACATTTAAATCGAAAATAGAAAAGAAATTATTTTTCTCATCTTTAATGATCACATTTAAATCGAAAAGAAGAAAGAAATTATTTTTCTCATCTTTAATGATCATATTTAAATCGAAAAGAAAAAAAAAATTATTTTTCTCATTTTTAATGACTGCATTTAAACGAAAAGAAAAAAGAAATTATTTTTCTCATTTGTAAATGATCACATTTAAATCGAAAAGAAAAAAGAAATTATTTTTCTCATTTGTAATGATCGCATTTAAATCGAAACGAAAAAAGAAATTATTTTTCTCATTTTTAATGATCACATTTAAATCGAAAATAAAAAGAAATTATTTTTCTCATTTTTAATGATCACATTTAAATCGAAAATAAAAAAAAGAAATTATTTTTCTCGTTTCTAATGATCACATTTAAATCGAAAATAAAAAGAAATTGTTTTTCTCATTTTTAATCATCACATTTAAATCGAAAATAAAAAAGAAATTATTTTTCTCATTTTAATGATCACATTTAAATCGAAAATAAAAAAAAGAAATTATTTTTCTCAGTTTTCAATGACTGCATTTGAACTGAAAAGAAAAAAGAAATTATTTTTCTAATTATCAATGACCACATTTAAATCGAAAGGAAAAAACGAAATATTTTCCTAAATTTCAATGACCACATTTAAATAGAATAACAACATCAAATACCACGTGTGCGCCAATTCCCGGCCTTTTTAACTAATTTATCAGGCAGCTTGAAAATTGGAAAATACGAAGTAATTTTTTTATACTGGCTCTACTATATGTGAATGGTGTTTTAATAAGACGAAAGTGTGAATAACGTCTTAAAACTAGGCAAAATGTCATTAAAGCCGAATATTTAGCAGCTCATTTCTGGAATCCATTCCCAACCTTAACATGTTGCTTCGAAGCCAATTTCAGGTTTGGGGATAAACTAAACTTTATATCAATATTTTATTATTATTGTTATTTTGTACCTACACATATAACAAGTAAAATGTAATGAACAAAGTCAAATATTTTTACAGTTTTTATTGTAATCAATCCCTCCCAACTAGTGGTCCACAGCAAACATCGTTACGATGACCTTTGACCCAAACCTTTGTGCACTCATGGATTATAGGAACAAATCTTATTAATATAAATTTGCCTAATATCACAAAAAGAGTATGTAGTGTAGAGAGGATTTAGTATAACTGAAATGAAAAGCAAGTCTGAAAATACTTTTGCGGTAGAAATGATTTCATCAAAGAGGAGAACTCGAACCCACGCCTCCCAGTTACATACCAGATATTCTAACCACCAAACTGTCACTAGCTCTGTCATTTATCTACTAATTTTCTATGGCGACAGTTCAATGGTTAGAACACCTGGCATATAACTGGAAGGCTTCAGTTCCAATCCCACTCATTGGCGAACCTCAATTTTTTTTTCCATAAAAATATTACATGAATTACACTCAATGCTCATTACATTATGGCCACCTCCCGTCATGTTATATCAGTGTAGGCTAATTTCGAAGCTCTATAACTTCTAAAAAAGAGTTTTGTAACAGAATGGGACTGAAGGTAAATTATAGATCCGAATCAAATCTATTTAAATCTCGATTTTCAACAATATTCCCTTTATTTAAAGAGTTATGGACTTAGAACATTTAATAGCAACAATGCAAGTCTTTGGAAAATTGAAAAATATCGAAAACTTATTTACGTTAACTTTTCAAATACACATCTGTTTTATTAAATGATTTGAAAAAATACTTCTTATTCAAATTATAATTAACTTCTCAATTAAATTCTAACGTTAGACATTGCTGTTGTTAAATATTCGACCATCTTCACTCTTTAAATACTAAGGAAATATTGTTGAAAATTGGGATTTAGATAGATTTGATTGAGATATTTAATTTATCTTCAGTCCCATCCTGTCACGGAACCTTTTTAGAAGTTATAAAGCTTCAAAGTTAACTTCCACTGACATAACATGGAGGGAGGTGGTCGTAATATAGTGAGCACTGAGTGTGTATGTCAAGAGGTAAGGCTGTATATTTACTATTGAATGAGTCTGAAAATATTTCTCTGTATAATGATTAGGTTATGAATGTTATTCTCATATGCACCACCCCTTCCTCAACAACAAATTGTTGAGTACATCTATGCATAATACACAATTATTAGAAATTTCCTACTAAAAATTTCATTAATATAATAAAGTCTTAAGGATACAAATTTCTTTGTTGCTTTCGAGACATGAGACAATGGACGTCAGCAACCGAGAAAAGAGGGAAACTTGCCCTTACCCCTGAAATATTTATGGAAAATGTGTTTAAAATTTGTTGAAAACATTTTTGAAAATTTGTTGAAAGCATTGTAATATTAATTGAAAATTTGTTGAAAACATTGAAAAAATTTATTGAATAACGTTAAGTGTAAAAAAAATTTTTTTTCTTTAACAAAGCATATATTTTGTTTGTTTGGAAGCATATCATTTATTTTATCATAATTATGAAAAATCATTTTTATATGTATTTATGTTAATGTCACCCTTTTTTTTCGTTTTGTTTTAGGGAATCCTTATTTGCATTAGGAATGATATACATATGTTTCTATATTCGCAACTGCATTCATTAATGAACGATTAGTCTTAATATTTCTATCTCAATACTGATTTGTTTCTCTTGATCCCTCCCCCCAAAACAATTTTGCACCTCCGTGAAACAATCCCCCCCCCCTTTCATAGAAATATTTCAGCCGCCGGTCATGCATGACACCTCCATATTTTAATTTAAGAGTCTAGTTCAAGACCTAAGTAATTATAACAAAGATTGCTTTCTAAGCTTGGACAAATACGTTAGAATGAATCAGTGCACTCTAAATCATAAAAATGTAATGTTTATATCTGAATAGCTATTACTTTTTATCTCGTTTTCAAAAAATAAACAGATGTTTTCACTTTGTTGTCTATCTGTCTGTCTATAGATATCGAACTTTTTTGTTTTTAGAGATAAATTAAAAATTCTTTTTCGGATTGGATAGGTACTGACGCGAAATATTTACGATTCGCACTTTCGGAATCTCCCAAAAGCTATAATTTTGACATCTGACGGTAGAAAAAGTTGAAAATTGCAAATTTCAAACGAATATTGCAATCGATGTACAGTCGCTCAAAAAAATATCCGAACACTATGGTTGAATAATCAACCATAGTGTTCGGATACTTTTTGAGCGACTGTATTTATGCTAGAATTTTGAAATTCTGATGGTAGAATGTAAAGATCGAATGGTTTACATTTGAAACAATTCTCATGTACACTCGGGGGGGGGGGGGACGCAACTCCTTCGTTTTAGGAGATAATTAGAAAACTTTATTTTAATGAGATTTATATCATTAGAGATCGCTAAATACGGAAAAAGGCGGAAACCTTAACGAATGTTGAAGTGATCTATTTATGGTAGAAATTTAAAATTTCAGTACTGGGACTGGATTGCACACAATGGGCTAAATGGCCAGGTCACAAGGATCTCGAGGGCTCAGCGAAGGTTAGGGGGAGGGGATCCATTGGGAGACAGATGGTAGCCTCCCGTCAAGGCCATCCATCGCATTCTTTAATGTGAGCAGGGTATGGCTCTCCTGCACACGGAGTCATGGCTTAACGGTTCATCCGACGGACGGCGGCCTTTCCAAGCTCATCGATTCCCTTACTGACAGAGAGCAGGGAGTTGTGCGGAGATAAATAAATGCTTTCTCCATTAAATGCGCAGAAAACGTTGTCCCAGCTAGAACTCGGAGGTGGTAGAGTGTCAAGATATATTCCACTGACAGCAATAATCTTGCCACTTTTCTCAGAGGGGTTCGAGAAAAGTTACTTTTTAAATTTAATGAATACAAAAAACTTTTTATGTTGTATAAGTAGAAATAAAATACTACTATTTTCATTTCCCCCATCATCGAGGGGTGGATCAATCTGTAGCGCGCCAGGCTCGTAATCTGTAGTTCCCAGGTTCGAGTACCAGCTGTGCCGGCGTTAAGACTTTCACCACAAAAATCCCCGCGCTGTCCACGGTCAGTAGGAGACACCGATGGGCATGGAAAGGCCGCCGTCCGTCCGATGGGACGTTAAGCCGTGGCCCCCGTGTGCGGGAGAGCCATACCCTGTGCACGTTAAACAACACGCTGAATAACCTTGACGGAAGACTACCCTCTGCCTCCCAACAGCTGTTCCAGTGGGTCCCCTCTCCAACCTTCTCTGAGCCTTCGGGTCCACGTGACCTGGCCATGATGTGCAAAAAAAGTGCCGCACAGAGGTACAGTAGCTCAAAAAAGTATCCGAACACTATGGTTGATTACAGACTAGAAAAAAATATATCTGGAAACGATTTCTTTACTAATTAATGATCTGGCAACCTTCGTGTACTGTACACGAAGGTTGCCAGATCACTAATTTCTAAAAAAATCGTTGCCAGATATATATTTTGAAGTCTGTAATCAACCGTAATGTTCGGATACTTTTTTGAGCGACTGTACAGTAGCTCAAAAAAGTATCCGAACACTACGGTTGATTAGAGAATTCAGAAAAAATATCTGGCAACGATTTTTTTAGAAATTAGTGATCTGGCAACCTTCGCGTCACGTGACACGAAGGTTGCCAGATCACTAATTTCTAAAAAAATCGTTGCCAGATATTTTTTCTGAATTTTGTAATTAACCGTAGTGTTCCGATACTTTTTTGAGCGACAGTATAACAACCCAACCCCATCATCCTTGGTTGGAGTTGCAACTCTTAAGAGTGCAAAAGATAAAAGAAAAACTTTATTCTCTTAGTAAACGAGATTCCCACATTCACAGAGGCCATACGTTTCCTTGTAGTTTAATTTCACTCGTTCATTGTCAAGTATTATTCTCGCAGCCTCCTACTCTGTTGCCACTATTGTCTTCACCACTTCTGATTCACACCGAAATCAAAAGTTTCAAAAACATTTTCTACCCTCAAGAAAGAAAAACACTCTCTGCTTTAAATTACTTCCAAGCGCGGTGAAATCATATGAAATTCCCCGACTTGAAAAAAAAATGAATTTCCCAAAGCTGAAAACAACCACCGTGTAACAATATTTACTGCGGGCAACTTAAAAAGGTGGGAACTAAACAAGATCCTTTATCGCATTAACTCATCTCTTGGAAACTTGGCACCATTTCTGCATATTTTACTCATTTGTCAAGTTAACAGAGGAAAAGCCACAAGTGGTGAAATTGCTGCGATAAATGAAACAGAAACGCACACACAAATGGCCTCCACAGTTTATTAAAAAAAAAGCCTCAGTTATCGTTGTTTAGGTGGCTGGAAACTGACAATTTAACCGTTTGAGTTATACGCTGCGGGATACATTACGATGGGTAAAATATACTGTTATGTTCATCCCATTAAGTTTGGCAACTGCCGCAGGATCGGGTAGTTAAAGCTCTTGGATGTCGAAAGTGCGTTCAAACTCCTTAGGAGAGAGATAACCGATATATCATCGCCTTAATCGAAATGAGGCACCCGTAATTCCTCTTCATTTTTTCTAAACAATGCATTATTGCATTTTGCCCTGAGTTCGTTGTAGGTTGTGCTACGAAATAATAATGAGCGTAATCGAGATGTGCTTTTCAGTACTTTTGCTTCTCTTACAAATCAGCTAACAATCGATGAGTTGTTTTTTGTTGTTGTTTATTGGTTTGTTTGTTCTGTCCTTCAGTGTCACTTTTGTGCACACAATGGATTAAATGACTAGACGACAAGGATTCCAAAGGGTTAAACCTTGATATAGAGAAAGTGGATCCACTACAGCAAGGGTGGGGAACCGGCGTTTCTAGCAATATAAAATATGGTTCTTGATGCTTTTGGGTTAAACATTCAACTCTGAATTTTTTTAATGATTTTCATTAAAAAACAAGCGCTAGAGAAAGTTGGCAGGCGAAAGTTTGAAAGCACTGATGCAGTTCAAATGTTCTAAATACAATCCATTGGATTGGATTGTTTTACCTCTGAGCGGCACTTTTTTGCACACCATGGGCTAAATGGCCAGGCCACAAGGACCCCGAAGGCTCAGAGAAGGTTGGGGGAGGGGACCCACTGGAACAGCTGTTGGGAGACAGATGGTAGCCTCCCGTCAAGGCCATCTAGCGTGTTCTTTAACGTGCACAGGGTATGGCTCTCCCGTACACGGGACCACGGCTTAACGTCCCATCCGACGGAGCTGCCTTTTCAAGCCCATCGGTGTCCCCTACTGACCATGGGCAGGGCGGGGAATTTTGCGGAGATAAATCTCAACGCTGACCCAGCTGGGACTCGAACCTGGGAACTACAGATTACGAGCCTGGCGCGCTACCGACTGAGCCACCCCCGCCCCAAAATATATACAATCCATAGTTGTCTAAGTTGTTCAAGAAGACTCAAACTGAAAAGCCACACTGATGAATGAGAGATTTTTTTAATAATTTCTTTCAATATTTTTATTGTATACACTTTAAAATATACGTTAAGGTATTATTTTGTTAATAATCAGCGGTTTCCTTTTCTTTTTTTATGGTCTTCACCCATTAAAGTATGATATACATCTACGAACAGCTGACACAATTTTATAGAAACTTGTTTCATAAAGCAGCGAAACTCAAATATTCTAAAGGCTCATCTAAACAAAAAACGGACGAATAGTTTTAAGAATAAATGAAGGAGACCAAATGTATCTAGATTAGTGGTGAATCAGACTTAGATAAGATTAAAGGTAAATAAATTTGGTGAAGACTAACGTTACTTGCCAACATGGAGGATAATGAATATATATATATTTAGAGGATTGTAATAGAGTGATAATCTGCTGTAGAGGAACCTCAACTTTGTTTTACATGAATTCCAGGAGCTTAAAAGCAATCACAGATGGAATATTGTCAACACTGGAAATCATGGGACATCAGTTCAATTTTTTGGCATTTTCAGAAACTTGGTTATCAAATGGTGCGTCGTTAACTGTCCGCCAATCTAGGTAGAATCAACAGAAGAGGCGATTGGGTTGTTTTACTCTGAGCGGCACTTTTTTTGCACACCATGGGCTAAATGGCCTGGTCAAAAGGACCCCGAAGGCTCAGAGAATACCATCTGTCTCCTTAACAGCTGTTCCAGTGGGTCCCCTCCCCCAAGAGACAGATGGTAGCCTCCCGTCAAGGTTATTCAGCGCATTCTTTAACGTGCACAGAGTATGGCTCTCCCGCCACGTCTAAACGTCCCATCCGACGGACGGCGGTCTTTCAAAGCTCATCGGTGTCCCACTACTGACCGTGGGCAGGGCGGGTAGTTTTGCGGAGATAAATCTCAACGCTGACCCAGCTAGGACTCGAACCTGGGAACTGCAGATTACGAGCCTGGCGTGCTACCGACTGAGCCACCCCAACACAAGAGGCGGCGGCTTAGCAATCTATTCATTGAATGGAATTAATTATGAGATATGTGACTCCCTGATGATACTTCACAAAAGTATTGAAATGATCTGTATTAAAACTGATACAATGGTAATAGGAGTAGTGTACCGACCATCAGATGGTAATTTTTGAATATTTTTTACAAGTTATGGAAACAAATTTTGATAAATTACAGAAAATGAATTCGAGTTTCATAATTGTAGTAGCATACAATTTAGATCTACTCAATCTACTCAATTGTACAGATATTGGATTTTAGGGATTTAAGTAATTCATATTTTTACATGATTACACCAAACGATAAACCAACTAGATTAACAAATGTGAATGGCACACTGCTTGATTATGCAATTACTAATATGTCTTGTAAAAGTAAAATGTTACAGTCTTATTTAACTTACAACTACCCCATAATTTACCTCATTGAAGATTCAAGGAAACGAATAGAAAATGATGTAACTTACAGGAAAATGACACATAAGTGTGTTTTACATTTTCAGGAAAAAATAAACAATATTAATTGGCAGGATTTACTACAGATTACAGATGTGAACCGTGCATATGATCACTTTCTTACACTCTTTATGGGGCGGGGTTTATCAGTCGGTATCTTTATCAGTCGGTAGCGCGCCAGGCTCGTAATCAGTAGTTCCCAGGTTCGAGTCCCAGCTGGGTCAGCGTTGAGATTTATCTCCGCAAACATTCCCCGCCCTGCCCACGGTCAGTAGGGGACACCGATGGGCTTGGAAAGGCCGCCGTCCGTCGGACGGGACGTTAAGCCGTGGCCCCGTGTGCGGGAGAGCCATACCCTGTGCACGTTAAAGAACACGCTGGATGGCCTTGACGAGAGGCTACCATCTGTCTTCCAACAGCTGTTCCAGTGGATCCCCTCCCCCAACCTTCTCTGAGCCTTCGGGGTCCATGTGACCTGGCCATTTAGCCCATGGTGTGTAGAAAAGTGCCGCTCAGAGGTAAACCAACCCAACTTACACTCTTTATGGATATATATATAATGTATGTTTTCCTAGAATTATAAAGAAGAGGTTATAATACCCTGGTTATGTTCCTTGGATAAAAAATATATAAAAAAACAGATTAGAAAAAGAAACTAACTAGCTGAAATATATAAGAATTCCACTGATGAAGTGCAGAAGGCACAGAATTTACAGAAATTATGTCACTGGTTTAATAAGAGAAGTTAAACAAAAATACTATGAAATTTATTATATATGGTAAGTTTAATTTATATTTAATATATATGGTGATACTTCGCTGAAACAGAAATGGAGGCTGATAAATAAACTATTGTGTAGGAATAAACACAAAAATCATAGAATTGGGGACATTGAGATGACTAAAAATGTACTAACGGCTGATGTGCGGTCGCTCAAAAAAATATCCGAACACTATGGTTGATTACAGAATTCAGATAAAATATCTGGAAACGATTTTTTTAGAAATTAGTGACCTGGCAACCTTCGTGTCACGTGATTACAGAATTCAGGAAAATATCTGGAGTCCAGTTACCGTTCACAGCAAACTGGAGCGTGTGCAGTAACTGCACACGCTCCAGTTTGCTGTGAACGGTAACTGCACACGCTCAATATTTCCGTGAGTGAGCCCACACGATCTAGTATCAAAATAATATGACCACCTGTAGTCGCTCAAAAAAGTATCCGAACATTATGGTTGATTAGAGAATTCAGAAAAAATATCTGGAAACGATTTTTTTAGAAATTAATGATCTTGAACCTTCGTGTCACGTGACACGAAGGTTGCCAGATCACTAATTTCTAAAAAAATCGTTGCCAGATATTTTTTCTGAATTCTCTAATCAACCATAGTGTTCGGATATTTTTTTGAGCGACTGTACAAAAGGCTCACCTTTCAACCAATATTTTGGAAGTATTGCAGAAGATATAGTAGCTGATTTCAATAGAAATAATCAAGTACAATATAAACATTATGGATACAGTTTTCCAGAGAGTTTATATATTGAACCATTTTCTGAAGACGATATATGTCATGTTATAAGCATAATAGAACCTAATACTACTTGTAATATTAATATTCCCTGTTTAGAATTCCCCACCTTGCCTGCGTTCGGATTTTCTCCGCTAACATCCCATGTGATTTTTACATGAACAGAGTACGCCTCTCCTGCACAAAGACAGAGCTTAAAGTCCCATCAGATGGACGGCACCTTTTTCAAAACTCGACTCTGTCCACTTTCTTCTTGAGATCAGAACGGACGTTAGCTGAGAAAAAGGAAATTGAAGCAGAGTGACGACTCCAAATGGAATACTGTTGACTGAAATAATGGCGCAGAATTGTCTCAGTCGATAGCGCACCAGGCTCGTAATATGCAGTTTCCAAGTTCGAGTCCTACCTCTGCCAGCATTGAGATTTATCTCCTCTAACTGCTGTTCTACTCTCAATGAGAAAGGGAACACCGAAGGGCTTGAAAAGACCGCCTCCGTCGGATGGGATGTTAAGCCGAGGTCCGTGTGCGGGAGGCCATACCTGTCACTTCAAAAAATGCTTGATGCCCTTCACAGAAGACTTTTGTCTGTCCAGTGGATCCCCTTCCCTCAACCTTCTCTGAGCCTTCGGTGTCCTTGTGACCTGGTCATTCAGACCATCGTGAGCACAAAAGTGCTCGTAGGTGAAATAACCCAACCCTACTAAACAAATCCTCTATCCGAGAATTAAAACAGATATTCGCTTTATTGTGGCAAAGCCCAACGAAGTTTTATTTACAACTTTCATGGAGTCAATCCGTCATCTTTCATCTGACATTCCACCTGAAATGATGAGAAGGAAATATCAGTTGACACATTTGCGTAATTCTGTTTGACCTTCAATTTTATTAATTCTAACTACAATCTTTGACACACTTTTCCTGTCTGGGCTATAACCTTCCTTACCATCAAGTGAACCGGATGTTCGTGTTCCACGTTCTCTGCGTGAGAAAAAATCCAATGTTGGGCAATAAATCTTTACATCACACAATACGAAATTCCTGGTAGCCTATACCACGTGCCAGAAGGCTTTACTAGAAATTATTTTCCTGTCACGCTAAGCATAATGTGATAATAAAAATTCTTGATAACTTCCTCTACTACTTTTAACACTGCTAAATATATCCTATAACTTTTTTTGTTCGAAGGTTTTTGATTGCATTTCGTTGCTTTGGTTCCTTGCAGTGTCTTGACTCATCTAGTCGAAAATTTAAAAATATTTCACAAAGATCAGTTTAATGTGTCCTCAAAGACAAATTTTGTAATTGTTTTTAATTTATTTTAATTCTGGTTCGAAGGATAAATGCAAAATTAGGTTAGTAGCGCGCCAGATTTGTAATTTGGAGTCCCACCTGGGCCAGCGATGAAATTTTTCTCCCCCAAAACCTCACAGTCTGCCCGCGGTCAGTAGGGAACACCGATGGGATTGAAAAGGCCACCGTCCGTCGAATGGGATGCAAAGTCGTGGCTCCGTGTGCTGGAGAGCCATGCTCTGTGCACGTTAAAGAACTCAAATGGGTGGTCTTAACAGGAGGCTACCATCTGTCTCTTGAGAGCTGTCCAGTGGGTCCTCTTCCCCCAACCTTGTCTCAACTTTTGGTGTCCTTGTGATCTGGCCCATTAACCCATTGTGTGCAAAATAGTGCGGCTCAGAGGAAAAGCAGCCCAACCAAAAAGTTTTAATATCCTCTGAAGGCTAAATGTCACATCGAAAACAGAGAAATGTGAAAAGGAAAAAAATACTGCGTCTCCGATCAGAATTCGGCTTGGTTGGTTTTACGAATATTTTATTTAAGATCAGTACTGTTTTGCACACAATGGGCTAAATGAAAGGTCACAAGAACTTCAACTACTCAAAGAAGGTTCGAAGAATGGGACAGCTTCTAGAAGATCGTAAGAACAGAGCACACGTTAAAGATTATACCGGAAGGCCTCTCTGCAATGTCATCCAGTATAGTCTTTAACGTGTGCACAATGTATTAGGGGCAATCATTTAATATAAAAAAAAGTAGTAAAGTTTTTTCCTTACGTGGTGACCAGATGTAGAATTTATTTGTAATGTAAGTAGAAAATCTTGCTATCTAAATCCTGATATTATTATTATTTTTTGTTTTGACTAATTATAATATTTGAAGATTTAGACAGTTTGAACAGTTACATGTAGTGCGCATGCGTGTTAATATTGTGTAAAACTATGTTATGTTTATACAATGTGATATGTATTATAACAACCCGGGGTTGGGTTGTTTTACCTCTGAGCAGCACTTTTTTTGCACACAATGGGCTAAATGGCTAGGTCACAAGGACCCCGAAGGTTCAGAGAAGGTTGGAGGAGGGGACCCACTGGAACAGCTGTTGGGAGAAAGATGGTAGCCTCCCATCAAATCCATTCAGCGTGTGTTTAACGTGCACAGGGTATGGCTCTCCGGCACACGGGGCCACGGCTTAACATCCCATTCCACAGACGACGGCCTTTCCAAGCCCATCCGTATCCCTTACTGACCGTGGGCAGAGTGGGGAGTTTTACGAAGATAAATCTCAACGCTGACCCAGCTGGGACTCGAACCTGGGAACTACAGATTATGAGCCTGGCGCGCTACCGACTGAGCAAAAACCCGGGGAATTGTGTGTGTTGTTTATAGGAAAAACTAATGTATAGTTATTTGTCAAGTAAATAATAAAGAATATTGCATTCCAGCCCAAGGAACTACGGCTTAAAGTACCTTGCAATGGGGGGCGGGGGGGGGGGGGCTCAGTCGGTTGCGCGCCAGACTTGTAATCTGTAGTTCCCAGGTTCGAGTCCTAGCTGGGTCACTGTTGAGATTTATATTCGCAAAATTCCTCGCCCTGCCCACGGTCAGTAGGGGACACCGATGGGCTTGGAAAGGCCGTCGTCCGTCGGATGGGTCGTTAAGTCGTGTCCTCGTGTGCGGGAGAGCCATACCCTGTGCACATTAAAGAACACGGCGGATGGCTTTGACGGGAGGCTATCATTTGTCTCCTAACAGCTGTTCCAGTGAGTCTCCTCCTCCAACGTTCTCTGAACCTTCAGGGTCCATTTAACCTGACCATTTAGCCCATGGTGTGCAAAAATGTGCCGCTCAGAGGTAAAACAATCCAACCGTGCAATGGACTGCGGTCTTTCCAAGTTCATCGCCGTCCCTTTTCTCACCGAGGGAATATTAGGGGTTGGCGGAGATAAATCTCAATGAAAGCACAGTTGGGATTCGAACCTGGGAACTGCAGATTATGAGCCCTACGAGCTATCGACTGAGACAACCCAGCCACTAAACTGGCCGTATCAAATAGGTTTTGTATCGTCACTTCTACCAACGAATAAAAAAAGTTTCATAACAACTGAATGCAATTCATGTGATACTATACATTATACATATATTTTCTAATATAACAGCAATGCTCTAATAGAGAAATCAAAAAAAATCTAATGATCAAGTATCAAATTAATTCCCATCTATCTTTACAAATGCAGGAAAATATCTTCGCTCTTTAAAGATAACTACAATCTTTTTTTTCCCTTCAGATTCTTATCTCTCGCTCTCCTTTATTGCTAGGCACATCATCACGATAGGATCTCATCAGGGGAAGTCGTTCTCTCGTGAGTACAGATTAGATGCCTATGTCGCTGTCAATGCCAATTTACGCTCCGTAGTAGTAGTACATAGTATCTGCCACAGGAATCTATTTCGGAAATATCATATGGCAATCACAGATGTGTATTCGACATATCATACAAGAGTCTGTGAGAGTCTTAGTGTCTGCAAAAGCAATCAGTCGCATATCACAAAACGAATTTTGTGAATCTGAATCACCGTTTTATAATGTATTAATCCAGTATGAATGTTAATTCTATAGATGACTTATCAAATGTAAAATGTTTTTATGAAATAGTTCTAAATTCTTTAAACTCAAATATAACAGCATCACTGCGAAGAGCTAATAAAAAGAGGTAACAATGATTGGGGAAAGAAAAGTATAAAAAAACGAAGGCCAGATTCACGAGAAAAATTAATTGCGCACTATACAACTCAAGAACAGAGTCACAAGACCAATTAATAGCGTACCACAAAGTTCAAGTTATTTGAAAATTCAAAAGCATTCTCAAATTTAAAAGCATACCACATGAACATTCAAAGGCATACCACAAAACTCGAGGACAGAGTCATAAGAACATTCAAAGGCATACCACAAAACTCAAGGACAGAGTCATAAGAACATTCAAAGGCATACCACAAAACTCGAGGACAGAGTCATAAGAACATTCAGAGGCATACCACAAAACTCAAGGACAGAGTCATAAGAACATTCAAAGGCATACCACAAAACTCAAGGACAGAGTCATAAGAACATTCAAAGGCATACCACAAAACTCAAGGACAGAGTCATAAGAACATTCAAAGGCATACCACAAAACTCAAGGACAGAGTCATAAGAACATTCAAAGGCATACCACAAAACTCAAGGACAGAGTCATAAGAACATTCAGAGGCATACCACAAAACTCAAGGACAGAGTCATAAGGTCAATTAATAGTGTACCACAAAGTTCAAGTTAGTCAAAAGAACATTCAAAGGCATACCACAAAACTCAAGGACAGAGTCATAAGAACATTCAAAGGCATACCACAAAACTCAAGGACAGAGTCATAAGAACATTTAAAGACATACCACAAAACTCAAAGACAGAGTCATAAGAACATTCAAAGGCATACCACAAAACTCAAGGACAGAGTCATAAGGTCAATTAATAGTGTACCACAAAGTTCAAGTTAGTCATAAGAACATTCAAAGGCATACCACAAAACTCAAGGACAGAGTCATAAGAACATTCAAAGGCATACCACAAAACTCAAGGACAGAGTCATAAGAACATTCAAAGGCATACCACAAAACTCAAGGGCAGAGTCATAAGGTCAATTAATAGTGTACCACAAAGTTCAAGTTAGTCAAAAGAACATTCAAAGGCATACCACAAAACTCAAGGGCAGAGTCATAAGGTCAATTAATAGCGTACCACAAAGTTCAAGTTAGTCAAAAGAACATTCAAAGGCATACCACAAAACTCAAGGACAGAGTCATAAGAACATTCAGAGGCATACCACAAAACTCAAGGACAGAGTCAAAAGAGCAATTAATAGAGTATCACAAAACTCAAGGTTAATCAAAAGAACATTCAGTGGAATACCACAGAATTCAAAAATAGAGTCATAAGAGCAATTATTGGCATACTGCAAAATTCAAGAACGGAGTAATGTCATAAATCATTTGAATACCATAAAACTCAAGAACAGAGAGTAAGTAACGTCAGAAATCATTTGTATACCACAAAACTCAAGGCTGGAGTTACAAGAGCAATTAATAACGTGCCATAAAACTCAAGATCAGTCACAAGAACATTCAATGGCATACCACAAAATTCAAGTAGAGGGTCACAAAATCTTTCAGTTGCATATCACAAAATTCAAGAACAGAGTCACAAGGGCAATCAGGGGCATACCACAAATTTCAAGGACAGAATCCCAAGAGCAATAATTGACATTTCCCAAACCTCAAGGAACAGCAATCAGAGGTCTACCATACTACTCGAGGCAGAATCACAAGAGCAATCATTGGTATACCACAAAACTCCAACAGAGTCACAAGTATAATCTCAGAATCACAAGAGAACTTAAAAACATGTCCTAAGACATCAAGAGATTATTTTCGTATTATCCATTTTCTAATCACAGTTTCAGAGAGTAAATGAGAAATAAAAATTACCGAATCGGCAACACTTTATGAAACTACTTAATCACTAGAGAAAAGTCAAGAAGTGTAGCAAATGCTTAAAGGAAAACACAAGTGATGCAAATTAGTATAACATCCAACATTTGATCTTCAAGGTATTTTAAGGAAAAAAAAGATTTCATAAGATATTCTTTAACATTGATATTTTTGCTGACCTGAAATACGCCTAAAGACTAAAATTAGACTGCATAATAGTTTGGTTCTTTCTAGGGTTAGTTATGGTAGTGAAACTTGGACACTTCGTAAACAAGATAACAGGAAACTAGATGCTTTTGATTCCAGATGCTTACGCAGTATCTTGGGCATTAGGTGGTTCAACTTTGTAACTAATGATGAGGTTAGGCAAAGGAGTTTGCAACCTCCTTTAAGCAACATATTGTGCAGAGAGAGACTCCGTTGGTTTGGTCATGTTGCCCGTATGGATAATTATAGATTGGCGAATAGGGTTATGAACAGTGTGCCTAGAGGCCTCAGAAGGAGGGGGAGACCTAGGATGCGGTGGGCAGACAATGTCAAACAGGACCTTGTTAGAATTGGTGTGCAGTGGCCAGATGCAGAGTAGATGTAGCTCAGGATAGACTTGCTTGGAGAACTGAATTGCACGGTCTGGTTGGACCTCCGTAGCCCATGGCTGCTTGAGGATGATGATGATGATGATGAAATTTCAGTTGAACGTTTGGGGAAATGACAAAGTCAAGAGCAGCAGTTCTCAAAGAAAATGAATGAAGGAGAGCCACAGGATAACTGTTAGGGATGTGAAGTTAGGGACAACTGTTAGTGGGAAAGAATGTTCACATTATTAACTCGATACTGATACAGAGTGAAGGAGATATACTGAACCTCTGTAAAAGGTAGCACTCAGATAGTATGAGTGAAACAGATCCAAAGGACCGTTAGTGAAAAAGTGACTCTTATTATTGTTTCGATAGCTATAATGGATTAAAGCAGAGGTTGTCAAACTATGACCCGTACAGCTTGGAACAGGATCGCAAATGTGATAATTTTATATCTGATGCATTTTTTAGCGAAAAGTTTGCAATAATATGTGGTAATGTTTACATACTCGCAATGTAAAAAAGTGTTTTGCAGCAATTGCATTGTGTTAAATGCAAAAAAATATAAATATGTTCCATTTTGTTGTAGCTTTGGGTAGGGTATTTTACCTATAGGCGGCACTTTTTTGCACACAATGGGCTAAATGGCCAGGTCACAAGGACCCCGAAGGCTAAGAGAAGGTTGGGGGAGAGGACCCACTCGAACAGCTGCTAGAAGACATATGGTAGCTTCCCGTCAAGGCCATCCAGTATGTTCTTTAACGTGCACAGGGTATGGCTCTACCTCACACGGAGCCACGGCTTAATGTCCCATCCTTTTGTTTTAGTTAAACCTAATAATATTAATATAACTCTGTAGATCCTACAATATAGAGAAGTGGGAAAGAGGTATATAAATTTATCTACAATAACGGAGGGTATATAAAGACCAACGCTTAACATTTCTGCTCTGCAATATCAAAAAAAGTAAGGAATTCTAATGAACATGTCTTATAAATAGATGGGAATTTTTGACTTTCAAACATTTTTGAACTCTCACATTCTGACCCTCAGTTTGCGGATTTATTTTCAATCCAGATTAATGGTAGCTGTTGTCAGAATGCACTATACCAGTTTTGGGTTCGACCTGTTTAGAATTCCTCTGGCACTCTTTTAAATGGGATGGAAGTAGACTCAGTTTGTTAGCGTATCAGGATCCTAATCTGAAGTTCCCAGGTTCGAATCCCAGCTGTACCAGAACCGATAGGCTTGGAAAGGCCGTCGTCCGTCGGATGAGATGTAAAGACGTAGCTTCGTGTTCTGGGGGGCCTACCCTTTGCATGTTAAAGAACAAGCTTGAAGGCCTTACGGGAGGCTACCATATGCATCCTAGCAGCTATCCAGTGGTTCCCTTCCCCCAACCTTTTCTGAACCCTTGAGGGGGGGGGGGTCCTCGTGATCTAAATATTTATCCTACTATGCGCAAAAAAATTACTGCTCACAAATATAATAAATTCCCTTTCTCAAGGAAAAACTGGGCTTCGTGCTGAGCCTTCGTAACAAAATAATGCAAATAAATATTAAAAATATAAAAATGCGATTTCAAAAGTTTGTATTGTGGCCTTTTAGGATTCCTCAACAGTAGCGAAAATTAACTTTAGAGCTCACGACACACTAAATCAAAATCACTTTTTTTAGAGATCCATAGTGACTTCAAGAATGTCGAATTCGTATCTCGAACGGAACAACTCGACACATCAGCCAAGTCAAAATGGGTTAAGAAACAGAAAAAACATAAGACATGATCGAACACTGTTCCCTCATCAAGTTTAACAGTCTGTCAAGCTACCGTCTGAGTCATCTACTTCCTAAATTGGCTTCCACATTTTCATCGCTTGGAATGTTAACACCAAACACCACTTTTAATTTCACACCAACATCCTAATAATCACGAAAAACCACCCTAAACAATCATCCACTCGAGTTTATTGTCCTGTGCTTTTCGTGAGCAGAGCAGAACCATTACATGACTAATTCTCTTAATGCCACCTTTTCATGACAGTCCTAGTAAATTGATCTTTTCAATTATTCATTGTGGCAGTCTTTCTATGGTAATCTCTCATTACTCACAGAGATAATTCAGAACATCGCTAAAAGCAACGACCTCATTTTCCTCAGAAGCCGTGACCAGCACGGAAGGTCTTCTCTAACCTCTCTGGAACGTAAAACCAGGAATATGTGCAATCATCTCCAATAAGAATGACTCGTAGACCTAACACACGCATTTACGGTCACGTAGTTATGTTCTTCTCTATAGCCTTCCATGAAAAGGCTTTGGGGTGGAATTGGTTCACTTGACTCTTAGCGTTTCAACACCAAGCTTCTCTAGAAAGCTGCGCTGACAAGAACCTCCCAATGTACAATTTATGATGAATCTTTAGGCTGTTGGGTTAATCACCGCAAAAAAATGTCATGAATTGGTCGAAATCGGAAGGGATAGAGCCATGTCGTCAGTGATTGATGACAGGCATTTAGGACAAAAGACAAAAAGGATCTTTTGCTTTGCTTGTCCCCTTTTCCAATCTGGTATGTTTCGGAAATGGATTTATATTCCTTAGAGGACGAACGTAATAGAGCGTTTACAACCTTAATCTTTAAAGGAAAAGAAATTGGTCTATAAATTGTGTGAAAAACAATTCCGTACACAACGATCAGTGAACTTTCTATCCTTTCAATTAATATTGTGAAAATGGTGTAGTTGTTCAGTTTGTTTTTTACGATCTTGTTGCAGTCTGTTGTTTTTTGTTCTTATTGGGGTTTTTCAGAGGCACGTTTTTGCACACAATGGGATACAAATACAAATACAATTACAAATACAAAATACAATACAAATACAAATAACAATATAAATAAATATAAATACAAATACAATTTGTACAATACAATACAAATTCTATATACTGCCACAGATGTACATTCAGCGGAGGTTGGGTTGTTTTACCTCTGAGAGGCACTTTTTTGCACACCATGGGCTAAATGGCCAGGTCACATGGACCACGAAGGCTCAGAGAAGGTTGGGGGGAGGGGACCCACTGTAACAGCTGTTGGGAGACAGATGGTAGCCTCCCGTCAAGGCCATCCAGCGGGTCTTTAACGTTGGGTTGTTTTACCTCTGAGCGGCACTTTTTTGCACACAATGGGCTAAATGGCCAGGTCACATGGACCCCGAAGGCTCAGAGAAGGTTGGGGGGAGGGGACCCACTGGAACAACTGTTGGGAGACAGATGGTAGCCTCCCGTCAAGGCCATCCAGCGTGTTCTTTAACGTGCACACGGTATGGCTCTCCCGCACACGGGGCCACGGCTTAACGTCCCATCCGCGGACGGCGGCCTTTCCAAGCCCATCGGTGTCCCCTACTGACCGTGGGCAGGGCGGGTAATTTTTCCGGAGATAAATCTCAACGCTGACCCAGCTGGGACTCGAACTTGGGAACTACAGATTACGAGCCTGGCGCGCTACCGACTGAGCCACCCCCGCCCCATATTCAGCGGAGAGTTTGTTAGGTACATTTCCATGTTACATCAATAGTAACTCAGATAGAGAATTCAATAACTTCTGAAATAAGCTTTTTATGAAAAAATGTGACTGAAGGTAATTTAAAGATCTCAATCAAATCTATTTCGATCTCGATTTTCATCAATATGCTTTCGATATTTAAAGACTTACGGAAATTGGAATATTTAACAGCAACAATGCCAGTTTAAATAATTGTTCCGTAAAGTTTATTATTACTTGTTTATATTAACTTAAAAGAGGCTTCAAATAAAAGCCCCTTTTATATCTAGAATTAGACTATATTTATTATTATTTGTTTATATTGTCTAATTCTAAATAAAAAAGGGGCTTTTATTTCAAGTTCAAATGACCAACAAAAATATTTTGCAACACCACTTTTTTTTTTCATTGCTCCAAATCTACTTAATTGTTCAGATTGTAACTCTATGAATGAAAAAAATATTTCATTGCGTAAAAGAGAGTTGAAGAAATAATTTAGCAATCAGGCTCAGATCTAAAAAAAATTGAGGCGGGGGGGGGTGGGGAGCCAAGAAACACATTCGAGCCGAAAAATTGCAAAATACAAGACTGGATTTTCAATACAGAGTAACATTTATCCCTTTGTTTTATAGATCTTTAAAAAAGTCCTTGAAAAATGCCTGAAATATAAAGAACCTTAATCATTTTCGCCTCTATTTCTATTTATTATTTTTTTTCTATACTATTTCCCTAACTAACACTCTGAAAGAGAAGAGGCTTGGCCCACTTGCCCCCCCCCCACCTCCTACATTAGGCCCTATTAGTAATATTAATGATCCTGAGAGTTTTGCTTTCATTTTTGAATGAACTCATTATTTGGTAAATTGTATATTTTGAGAATATCACCTGTAATCGATAGCTTTATGTGGTGTGTGATACCTAGCTGTGACCTGTTGCCTCAGCTTCAAGCAAAGATGAATTTTGTAGCCTGAACGGGTTTGAACCCTTTGGCACAAAATGTTAAAAACAAGATTTTTAATTTTCGTTTTACTGATTCTATATACTTCCTGGTTGTATTAGCTGTTTTCCTTATTCTGTTATTCTTATTCACATATAGAATAAATGTTTTTTTTTATTTTATTTTGTATAATAAATTTGTAATTATATGATAGGTTGGGTAGTTTTACATCTGAGTGGCACTTTTTTCACACAATAGGCTAAATGGCCAGGTCACAAGGACCTTAGGGCTCAGAGAAGGTTGGAGAAGAGTACCCACTAGAACAGCTATTGGGAGACAGATGAATGCCTTCCTCAAGGCCATCCAGCGTGTTCATTAACGTGCATACAGAATATGGCTTTCTTGCACACAGTGTCACGGCTTAGACTCCCATCCGATGGACGGCGGTCTTTCCAAGCCCATAGCTGTCCCATACCTAGGGCAGGAAAGGGCGGGAGTTTTGCGGAAGTAAATCTCAATGGTGGCCCAGCCGGGACTCGAATCTGGGAACTGCAGATTACGAGACTGGTATGCTACACACTGATCCCCCCCCCCCTCTAATTATATGATGAATAAAGTTATTATTGTTATTGAAACAAAAGCTATAGCCGTTTGAGTTAGCATGTGTATAATTTTCTCGCCAATTTTGAATTTTTTTTCTTTTTGCAGAATTAGCTAATTTGGTAAACGTTTGAGTCCATTTCTCTTTAAATACCGAAAGCATATTATTGAAAATCGAGCTTTTAATCGGTTTGATTGAGACCTCAAAAATATTTAGTCACATTTTTCATAAAAGTCGAGATCCCAAAATATATTCCGTCACATTTTTTCATAAAAAGTTTAGTTAAAAAGTTACTTAGTTCCGTATCTGATTTATTACTGACATAGCATTGAACTGTACCTGATGAAATGGCCATTGAGTTGGGTTGTTTTACCTTTGATTAGGGTGGCGGGGGTGGCTCAGTCGGTAGCGCGCTAGGCTCGTAATCTGTAGTTACCAGGTTCGAGTCCCAGCTGCGTCAGCGTTGAGATTTATCTCCGCAAAACTCCCCGCATGGTCAGTAGGGGACACCATGGGCTTGGAAAGGCCGCCGTCCGTCGGATGGAACGTTAAGCCGTGGTTCCGTGTGTGGGAGAGCCATATCCTGTGCACGTTAAAGAACACGCTGGATGGCCCTGACGGGAGGCTACCATCTGTCTCCCAACAGCTGTTCCAGTGGGTCCCCTTCCCCAACCTTCTCTGAGCCTTCGGGGTCCATGTGACCTGGCCATTTAGCCCATGGTGTGCAAAAAAAGTGCCGCTCAGAGGTAAAACAACCCAACCTTTGAGTGGTAGTCAAGAGCATTTGGTGTTTTCTTTAACGTGGATAGGATGTGGCTCTCCTGCAAACGAGTGAATGGAAAGCCATTTTAAATCCCTGGAGATAAATTAAAGCTTTCAGATTTATCCAATTCCCGGTATTCACAAATATTTGCTTCATTTTTAAACAGTTAAATTAAGATTACTCTATAAGCATTGTTGTTGGGCTTTTTTACCTCTCAGAGGCACGTTTTTGCACACAATGGGATAAATGGCCAGGTCACAAGAACCGCGAAAGGAACCGACTGGACAGCTGTTAGGAAACATATTAGAGGTCGTATACGGGGACCAAAGGTTAACGTCCCATCCGACGGACGGTGGCCATTCTAAGCCCATCATATGACTGTTGAGGGTTGGAATGTGAGGGGGGATTCCGATCCTGGCGTGATATCGATTGAGCCAACTCTCGCCCCACTTTTTTTTTAAGTTTTCATCAATTTCGAGAAAAGCGTTTATAGAACAAGGACTACAGCTGTATCTACAGTTAAATGTTCAGTTCCAGTAACTCTTTTAAAGGTTATGCGAATATTGTAGAAAAAACGAAATTCGTAGGTATTTGATTCATAGATTCGAATGTTAAGCATGCATTTAATAATTCAATAATAAGCATCACAGGAAATTGTTCTGTAGACAAGAAACACTTGAAACAATTTGTTGAAAAAAAAAATGGTTTTCGGACTGGGATTCGAAACCAGGTTTCTGTTTTCCAGCTTCCATCTGTCTCCTAGCTCTACAGTGAATCACCTTTCCTAACCTCACCTGAGCCCTTTTGGTTCCTGGTGACCTGTCCATTATACGCAAAAAAACTGCCGCCCGTAACAAGCTTTCGTTTGAAACGTGCAGATACGAAATGTGAACGCACGCTTACTTTTAATTATTTAAGCAGCAGATTGCGAATATTGTGATTTTAATTATGCACTCTCTGTACTTTGCAAATACTTGGAAAAGAAAATGGTCCTTTCAAAGAAATGCTAACCTTTTATTTTTCCGTACAGTAATTGTTTTTCCGTCTGTAGACTGCAACAGAATTTTGAAACTTCCACAAACTGAGGAAACCTACTTGTCACATTTAATGCAAAGGTAAAAAGTATGTCACTAATGTGCTGTTGCAGACAGATGCTCAGGATAATATCAACTACAAATCACGCAAAGGTGTCGTGCAAGGAATAATGTGTTCATGTTAAGCCTAAACATCAGTTGTAATATATTTTATAGATTAATTACACTCACCCCATATGTCCAGACTTGTCTGAATTAAAATTATGCTTTGCAGCTTGAGAATATTGCTGGCATTATATTATTTTGTAATTTCATTAGTATTGCGTTACGTACTTTTTGATCCCTAACACAATTATCGTTGGCAGTTTTGTAAAAGTTAAATAATTCATGAGCTATATATATTATTTCGATGTTTCAGTTACTCAGTGATTAGTGTTTGTTTTATTAAAGTTATTTTAATTTTGGAATTTATTCTTTTAAAACCAAAATATTACTTTTAGTGTCAATAATCAAAGTTGTTGTTTTCAGTTGCTTTACCTTTACCTCTGAGCGGCACTTTTTTGCACACCATGGGCTAAATGGCCTGGTCACATGGACCCCGAAGGCTCAGAGAAGGTTGAGGGAGGGGACCCACTGGAACAGCTGTTGGAATACAGATGGTAGCCTCCCGTCAAGGCCATCCAGCGTGCTCTTTAACGTGCACAGGGTATGGCTCTCACACACACGGGACCACGGCTTAACTTTTCATCCGATGGACGGCGGCATTTACAAGCCCATCGGTGTCCCCTACTAACCATGGGCAGGGCGGGGATTTTTGCGGAGATAAATCTCAACTCTGACCCAGCTAGGTCTCGAACCTGGTAACTGCAGATTACGAGCCTGACACGCTACCGACTGAGGCACTCCCGCCCCCAGATCACAATGCCCCCGAGGACTCAGAGAAGGGTTGGGGAAGGGGACCCACTGGACAACTGTTAGGAGACAGAGGGTAGCCTCGCGTTAAGGCCATCCAATGTGTTCTTTAACATACATAGGATAGGGCTCTCCTACACATGGCGCAACGGCTTAACCTCGCATTCGAAGGACGACGGCCTTTCCAAGCCCATCGGCGTCCCCTACTGACCGAGATTAAGGCAGGGAGCTTCGTGGAGCTACTCCTGCCCCTCAATAATGAAAGACCAGATTGTTATCAGATTTTATTAACCTCTTCAAAGAAAGCCACAAATGTAATTACTCCTATTTGCAGCTAGAATTCTAATTCAGCCATTTACTAAATGAAAAGACTCGGGTACTTTTTTTTTCGTTTCTAACACTTTCGACCCTTTTCCGAGATACAGCCAATCGCTTCAAACTATGAAATTTAAACTGAACGGTACTTCTAATACAAACTACTCGAGATGACATAAAACTTAAAAATTAAACTTCATTCTAGTGAGCCCCAGGAATGCCTTGTAATTTGTGCAAGGCACCATTTTTGTTTTCCATTCTAGGTTTTGAAATAAATGGCTATTAAAGAGGCGATGTTAGGACAAGGAATTTTCATTAGCAACTTTATGTTTGCTAAAGATCTTAATTAAATACCGTCTATGTATGACCCAGCATTCTAATAACCTCAAGTAAACAGTCCCTAAGCATATGCCTATAATGCGTTTTCTTAAAGATCGTTCAACGCTTTCATCCCAACGGTTGTAGTGATTAGCAAACATGTTTTCTAGGTTATTTTAATAAATTGGAAAAACATTTCCTATGCTTGACTTATTACTCATATATTTCAATTAGTAAACGGTGTATTAGGCGACCATCAATGGTCAAAATCAATTGATGGTTTGACTGACAAAGCCGAGGAAGCAGTTAGACAGCACAACAGCAGATAGCTGTACCAGATAGTTAATGTTTTGTGTGGTAGAAAACGAACAGGTATACAGGGATTGAAGGATAAACAAGGTAAGGTTATAGAAGGGGAGGATTCTCTCATGGATAGATGGGCTGAGCATTTCAGTGATATTCTAAACAATGCGGTTAGTTCTACTCCCATTGTTTGCAATGATGATAGATGCATTGGTGGCTTTAATGTTGGCCCTATAACACAATCTGAAGTTATTTTGGCTGTTTCTAAACTTAAACTTCATAAATCCCCAGGGGTAGATGAAATTACTACGGAAATGCTTAGAGCTGGGAATGTTTCGTTTACCACTTGGATGACTGAAATTCTGAATATCTTTTATGATAAAGGCATGGTTCCTAAGGATTTTACCAGAGCTATTGTTATACCTATTTTCAAAAAAGGTGATCGCAGTTCTTGTGATAACTATAGGGGTATCAGCCTACTCTCTGTTCCAGGTAAAGTTCTTTCCATGATTGTGCTTAATAGAATTAAGAATCTGGTTGACAGTCAATTTCGTGATGAGCAATGTTGATTCAGAAGTGGTAGGGGATGTGTGGATCAGATATTTTCACTTAGGCAGATCTTGAGAAATGTTTAGAGTTTCAGAAACCTTTGGTTGCTAGCTATGTTGATTTCAAAAAGGCTTTCGACTCTGTTGATCGTCATAATTTGTGGTTGATTGTGAGATCATATGGTATACCTGACAAGTTGGTTAACCTAATGAAAGCTCTCTATAATAACACTGAGTCGTGTGTGAGAGTTGGTAAGAATTGTAGCAATTGGTTTAGCATTACTTCTGGTGTTCGACAAGGGTGCATTTTGTCTCCTTTTCTCTTTAGCTTGGTTATTGATTATGTTATGCGAAATTCACTTCAAGGGAAAGATTTTGGCCTTAAATGGTCTGGAGATACGAAAATTTCTGATTTAGATTATGCTGATGATTTTGCCCTTTTGGCAAATGATGTTGATGAGATGAACTCTTTCATTCGAGCTGTTGATGAGACTGGTAGTAGAGTAGGTTTGGTTATAAACAGAGAGAAAACTAAAGTGATGAAAATTGGTCAAGCAGGCTGTGATTCAGTTAATCTGAATGGTTGCAGTCTTGAGCAGGTGTCACAGTTTAATTATCTTGGTAGCTATGTAACAGATACTGGTGATGTGAGGCATGAGATTAACAGACGAATAGGGATTGCTGCCGGGACTTTTAAGAATCTATGGAGAGTGTGGAAAAAAGGCGTATACACCTAAAGACTAAAATTAGACTTATAATAGTTTGATTCTTTTTAGGGTTAATTATGATAGTTAAACTTGGACACTTTGTAAACAAGATAACAGGAAACTAGATGCTTTTGATTCCAGATGCTTACGCAGTATCTTGGTCATTAGGTGGTTCAACTTTGTAACTTATGATGAGGTTAGGCAAAGGAGTTTGCAACCTCCTTTAAGCAGCATATTGTGCAGAGAGAGACTCCATTGGTTTGGCCATGATGCCCGTATGAATAATTATAGATTGGCGAATAGGGTTATGAACAGTGTGCCTAAAGGCCTCAGAAAGAAGGGGAGACCTAGGATGCGGTGGGCAGACAATGTCAAACAGGACCTTGTTAGAATTGGTGTGCAGTGGCCAGATGCAGTAGATGTAGCTCAGGATAGACTTGCTTGGAGAACTAAATTGCACGGTCTGGTTGGACCTCCGTAGCCCATGGTTGCTTGAGGATGATGATGATGATGATGATGATGATGATGATGATGATGATGATGATGATGATGATGATGATGATGATGATGATGATGATGATGATGATGATGTATTAGGCGACAGATGTGAATTAATTTAATTATTTCTTAAATAGCTCTACAGAATAATAATTATATTAGTTAACCACTATTATCAGTTAAGTTTCAGTTAATATCATAGCGGATTTACACATTTGCATACATTCATTAAAACGGAGTCGGCAACTTTTTGTTCATGCGGGCCATATTATAAGTAGAGCTATGGACTTCGCAAGCGGGCCATATTATAAGTTGAGCCATAGACTTTGCAAGCGGGCCATATTATAAGTTGAGCTATGGACTTTGCAAGTGGGCCATATTGGAACTGTGGAATTTGCAGGTGTGCCATACTGGAACTGTAGAATATGGAAACGTGTCATATTGGAACTGTGGAATTTGCAAGTGGACCGTATTGGAAATGTGGAATTTGCAAGTGGATCATGTCAGAACTGTGGACTCTGCAAGTGGGCCATATCGAAACTATGGAATTTGCAAGCGGACCAAATTAGAAATGTGGGCTTTGCAAACGAGTCATGTCAGAACTGTGGAAGTTGCAAACGGACCAAATTAGAAATGTCGAATTTGCAAGCGGGCCAAATTAGAAATGTGAGCTTTGCAAGTGGGTCATATTGAAACTGTGAAATTTGCAAACGGACCAAATAAGTAATGTCGAATTTGCAAGCTGACCAAATTAGAAATGTGCAATTTGCAAACGGATAAAATTAGAAATGTTGAATTCGGAAGCGAACCAAATTCGAAATGTGAAATTTGCAAGCAGACCAAATTAGAAATGTGGAATTTGCAAGCGGACCAAATTAGAAATGTGGAATTGGTAGAAGTAATTTGTATGTTGATTTATTTTTACAAAACCTTATAATATATATATATTATATGATTATTTATATATCAAATAAAAATAGTATTTGATTAAATGGAAAAATATTATTTTTATATGTTTATTTATGTATCAAATAAAAATAATATTTGATTAAATGGAAAAATATTATATTTATATGATTATTTATATATCAAATAAAAATAATATTTGATTAAATAGAAAAATATACGAAAAATCCCCCTTACACGTGCACAAATGAAAAGAAATTTTTATCTCAAAATATTACCAAGAGTGTTGACATTTTTTATGTTTTTTGCTAGTTTAGTAAAACCAGCTTCAAAGCCAAAACTACTAGACCTTAGTGTTGAATGCAAATGTTCATTTGTGATCGAAATTTTCTTTTGATAAAATTAATTAAAGGAAACATTTTGTTCAAAAGTATAGATGCCATCATATGCAATTTATCATTCCGGCAGAGAATCGTTTGAGGAGAGGAAAATTAGATTTCAAAGTCCTGCATAAAAATTGCACGAGCTCCACAGATTTAAATAGCGCTTTCAACGTATTATTCGTCTGCAAATATTTTTTTTTGAAAATTAAAATCATCTTCTATTGTTACTTAAAATTTATTCATTACCAATATTGATGTCGGAACACGTTTTCTTATAAATCCCAAATGAGCAGTATGTTGCCGACCCTAACTATACATTTGTTTTATCATCCCTCTAGTGTACAAGATCCGTAAAACGAGAATGCTACCAAAGACAAGGTTTATTATAAAAATATTGCATTTGCATTGAAAAATAATAGATTTAAAAAAATATTTTCAATGCTATTTGTGGCTGTCTCTAATTTGCAATAAACCGCCCCCATGTTATGGTCTAGAATTTATGTAAATGTTGCTATAAATTTCTTCTACCATAAGAGCAAATTAGTCCTTGGCATGTGGATAAAAATGACATTAAATTAGTAGAAAATAATTGTTTGTGACAAAATAGCATTGAAAATAATAGCTTAGACATGGAAAAATATGCCTACTTTTACCTATTATCATCAATTGGTTAACAATCTATAATTAGCACTTAGTGTTCATTGGCCGGGGTAGCTCAGTCGATAGCGCGCCAGGCTTGTAATATGTAGTTCCCAGGTTCGAGTCCCAGCTGGATCAGCGTTGAGATTAATCTCCGCAAAACTCCCCGCCCTACCCAAGGTCAGTAGGGGACACCGCTGGGCTTGGAAAGGCCGTCGTCCGTTGGATGTGACGTTAAGCCGTGGCTCCGTGTACGGGAGAGCCATACCCTGTGCACTTTAAAGAACACGCTGGATGACCTTGACGGGAGGCTACCATCTGTCTCTCAACAGCTGTTCCAGTGGGTCCCCTCCCCTAACCTTCTCTGAGTCTTCGGGGTCCATGTGACCTGGCCATTTAGCCCTTGGTGTGCAAAAAAGTGCCGCTCAGAGGTAGAACAACCCAACCTCCTCACTTATCCCACTGTGTGAAAAATAAAAAAAGTGCCATTAAAAGATAAAACAACGAACCCAATTCACAGTTTGATCGCCCTCGAACCCATTCTTCTCACAGAGCCACCGGCAAAAGTATATCTCGTTAAAATAAATCATCTTATTTTCAGATATTTCAAGAAACGAAACATTATCACTTTCTTACCCTCTGTCACTTTAAATGAACAACCAATCGCGAAGTGTAGGTTTCTCTTTCATTCTCAAGAAGTTATTGCTCTCTTTAAAAAGAAAATGAGTCAGAATACAATCCTTTGTTCCAATCAAAAACTACGTGGGGAGTGTGAATGGAAAAAGATGGGTATGAATAAGTTGCCTCAAAGGAAAGGATGGAAATCGATTTGGAAAGATATCTAGAAATGATCACCGACGTGCATAAGGCGTGAAGTATCGCAGCCATCCATGCCTTGAAGGCAGGAAAAGCAATCAGGGCCAGATTGATTTTTGTTATAAAGAGAACTGAGGGTGTCACATTCCTGTAAGTAGCGTTATCTTCGGAAGAAGAGACTCATTTATCACGCTCGTTTTTTCGTCATTTTTTTTCTCCCATGATAAGATGTTGCATAGCGAACTGCTGTTGTCCTATTGGATATAGCTCGCAGGCTTAACGTATGCGACAGACCCGAAGAAAATAATGAAGTGGCTTCATTGCGAGTTTGTCTTAAGGAAAGGACGCGAAGAAAAAGTCGTTTCAACAGATTGGGGAAGGAGAAAAGGAGAAAGTCACAGAGTACAACGTCTTGTCAAGAACTTTGTCTCATCTTACACTTGTAGCGTTGGACCGGAAGCTGTGTTAGTTGTTTGCGCGAAGCTTGTAAATTTCTGTTTCCTGGTTAAGTGCCTACTGTGCCTACATTGCGATTGTGACACAGGGTTTCGAGATGATCTTGTTGTTGGGTTGTTTTATATCTGAGAGTCACTTTTCTGCACACAATGGGCTAAATATATAGATCACAAAAATCAAGAGGTTCAGAGTTAGGTTGTTTTACCTCTAAGCAGTGCTTTTTTACATCCGATGGAATAAGCCACATCATAAGGATCCCAAGGATTCAAAGAAGGAGACCCATTGGACAATATTAAGAGACATATGGTTGCCTCCTGGAACGTGGGGCGGGGGTGGCTCAGTCGGTAGCGCGCCATGTGTAGTTCCCAGGTTTGAATCCAAGCTGGGTCAGCGTTGAGATTTATCCCTTCCCACGGTCAGTAGGGGACACCGATGGACTTGGAAAGGCCGCCATCCGTCGGATGGGACATTAAGCCGTGGCCCGTGTGCGGGAGAGCCATACCCTGTGCACGTTAAAGAACACACTGGATGGCCTTGACGGGAGGCTACCATCTGTCTCCCAACATCTGTTCCAGTGGGTCCCCTCCCCCAACCTTCTCTGATCCTTCGGGGTCCATGTGACCTGGCTATTTAGCCCATGGTGTGCAAAAAAGTGCTGCTCAGAGGTAAAACAACCCAACCCAACTTTCTTCCCCCCAAAACTTTTTTTCACAGATCTCTGTGTGCATTGGTTATAGTTTAGTGCAGGGGTCTCAAATCTAAATGAGTTACTTGTCAATACATGACAAACTTCATTTTATTTTAAGCAATAATAAACAAAACATTACTTACTGTTACATTTAAATATAAATTACTTTTGTTGTCCAAACAAACTTCATTTACAGTGGTTTCATATTTGGTTAAACATGATCAATTCCCCATACACATGTGAGATCATTTCAGTCAAGCCAAGTAGGTAAGCAACAGTTTGTTACTTTGATAATGAATGGAACATATTGCTTATATATATGCGTCAGAACATACCAAAGCCCTCTCTACAGAGAAGGCCAGATATCACATGACTGTGACATATCAAAAGAGGCTCTCCACTCTCGCGATGCTTTTCATGTCGCTTGTTCTTACTGCCTATTGTATGGTACTGTTTTAAAATTTTGTTAGTTTGGTAATAGACATAAATTACATGTTTTTGAGGTGAATACAACATGAATTGTAATTGTAGTGTGAGCTGCTTTGTGATAGTTCTTTGTTAGGCCTAACCACCATGACTCAATTCAGAAAGTACTGTGTGCTTGATTGCAACAGCAACTACCACTATAATTGATATAAAACACCTCTCCATGATGTGGGTTCCCAGCTGTGGATATGAAAAATATAAAGTGTTTTATGGCAAACAATGGCAGTGTTATTCAGTTGATATAATTAACGATAATGACATATTACTTTTTGTATGTCAGCAAATAGGCCTACACTTAATACATTAGATTAATTTTGAATATTAAAGTGTTTAAAAAAATATGAGTGAAAGATGCTAATATACAGCATTGTTCAGTTCAGATCAATCCATTGGGTTGGGTTGTTTTACCTCTGAGCGGCACTTTTTTGCACACCATGGGCTAAATGGCCAGGTCACGTGGACCCCGAAGGCTCAGAGAAGGTTGAGGGAGGGGACCCACTGGAACAGCTGTTGGGAGACAGATGGTAGCCTCCCGTCAGGGCCATCCAGCGTGTTCTTTAACGTGCACAGGGTATGGCTCTCCCGACAACGGGGCCACGACTTAACGACCCATCCGACGGACGACGGCCTTTCCAAGCCCAGCGGTGTCCCCTATTGACCGTGGGCAGGGCGGGGAATTTTGCGGAGATAAATCTCAACGCTGATCCAGCTGGAACTCGAACCTGGGAACTACAGATTACGAGCCTGGCGCGCTACCGACTGAGCCACCCCCGCCCCTCAGATCAATCCATGTATTGTTTGTAAAATTATATGTAATTGTGTTCAACATCATTGTAATTCCTAAAAAAATTAGTAATTGCTGTGAGTTTTGTTCCTGAAACTGAAAGATTGATTTGATTGATTTGATTGATTGATTTGATATACTGTGGGATTGCTTGCATAATGCATTGTCATTTTTTTCTTTGGGTTGTAAATTGTGCAATATTTCAAATTGTGAAATTTCATTCATTAACGAACTATCAGAATTATTTAATTTGAAGTTAACATTTAAAAAAAATATAATCAGAGAGCACTGACAGTGCGTTTTGCAACAAGTTTTGATATAGTGAACTCTGCAAACAAACCAGCATTTTTCAAATACCATTGTAATAAATTACAAATCGTTGAAATTTTGAATCTTAAAACATTATAAAGGATTAGAAGGAATCACATTTTTGAGGAAGGAACTAATTGATATTATTTTATAGTATAAATAATATTTCTATAATAATTTCGAATAACAAGATTTTTTGTTTTGATACAGTGAAACAAGTTAGATAATAAAGGTACAAAAATTTACTTTGGATTAACTGACCATATTAGCTTAGCGTAACGATTTCCTGGTAAAAATTCAGTTTAAATCCTGATAACCCTTTGAATATGGGGCGGGGGTGGCTCAGTCGGTAGCGCGCCAGGCTCGTAATCTGCAGTTCCCAGGTTCGAGTCCCAGCTGGGTCAGCGTTGAGATTTATCTCCGCAAAAATTCTCCGCCCTGCCCACGGTCAGTAGGGGACACCGATGGGCTTGGAAAGGCTGCCGTCCGTCGGATGGGACGTTAAGCCGTGGCCCCGTGTGCGGGAGAGCCATACCCTGTGCACGTTAAAGAACACGCTGGATGGCCTTGACGGGAGACTACCATCTGTCTCCCAACAGCTGTTCCAGTGGGTCCCCTCCCCCAACCTTCTCTGAGCCTTCGGAGTTCATGTGATCTGGCCATTTAGCCCATGGTGTGCAAAAAAGTGCCGCTCAGAGGTAAAACAACCCAACAACAACCCTTTGAATATATAGAATACAGTTAAAGAAAATAAAAGTGAGAACTTATGTTACGTGTCTTACTATGAATTGTCGATGTGAAATTGATCCATGACTCCTTTTGAGAAGTATCCTTATGGAACTGAAATCCTGGACATTGTGCACATTCCAAAAGTTCCTTTATTTATACTTTGGCACTATCCACGAACTAGGCACAGCTGAAAACGCGAAAACACAAATATAAAATACTTATCAACTCCACCAGCGTAAATCGATCGAAACTAAAGCTATTCAAAAATGGCGACCGGAACACCAATGTTCGTGACGACACAGCTCTTCCGACAAAGGAGTTCCTTGGCCTTGTCTCTCTGTGGTCACGACTAAGTACGACTCTCCTAAATACGGAGCGACGACTTAACGTCTCATCCGACGGACGGCTGCCTTTCCAAGTCTATCAGTCCCAAGGGTTCAGAGAAGTGAATGAGACTCAGTGGACAGCTGTTAGGAGACGGATGGTAGCTCCCATCGAGGCTATGCAACATGTTCCTTAACTTCACCGAGTATGGCTCTCCTCCACACTGAACCAGGGATTAACGTCCCATTCGATGGACTTGGGTCTTTGTAAGCTCATCGATGTTCCTTTTCTCACTGAGAGCATGGTAGGGGTCAGCAGAGATGAATTTCATTGCTGTCAGAGTTGGGTCTCGAATCTAAGAATTTCAGATTACGAGCCTGGAGTGCTACTAACTAAATTAACTCTCGCCCCATGGTTAAATGTCCAGGTCACAAGAACCCCAAGAGCTGAGAGAAAATTGGGGAAGGGGACCCACTGGACAGCTATTAGAGGGGAGGGAACCACTGGTCCCTCCTCAAACTTCTTGGGGTCTTTGCGACTTGGCCATTTATTCCATTCTGTGCAAAAAGAAAAGTGCCGCTCAGGGGTAAAACAACCCAACATCCATAGAGACAGATGGTAGCTTTCTGTCAAATCCATCTAGCAGGTTCTTTAATTTGCACAGATTACGGCTTTCCCACACACGGAGTCATGGCTTATTGTTCCATCCGACGGATGCCACCCTTTCTAAGCATCGTTGTTCCTTTTCTCACCGAGAGCAGAGTGAAGATTTCCAGTGATAAATCTCAATGCTGGTACAGTTAGGACTCGAGTTTAGCAACTCGCCCTTCAAAGACATTAAGGAGCTTTTAAAAGCTGGAGAGACATTTCTTCTAAACTCGTCAGGATGACTCTATCGAGTGGCGTATTACTTACTGAAGATCTATTTACATACAAGTTATCCGGTAGCGCGCCAGGCTCGTAATCTGTAGTTCCCAGGTTCGAGTCCCAGCTGGGTTAGCGTTGAGATTTATCTCCGCAAAATTCCCCGCCCTGCCCACGGTCAGTAGGGAACACCGATGGGCTTGGAAAGGCCGCCGTCCGTCTGATGGGACATTAAGTCGTGGCTCCGTGTGCGGGAGAGCCATACACTGTGCACGTTAAAGAACACGCCGATGGCCTTGACGGGAGGATACCATCTGTCTCCTAACAGCTGTTCCAATGGATCCCCTTCCCCAACCTTCTCTGAGCCTTCGGGGTCCTTGTGACCAGACCATTTAGCTCATGGTGTGCAAAAAAGTGTACTCATAGGTAAAACAACCCAATATACAACTTAAAAGTGCGCAATTAACATATATTTATAACAGTTCCTAGGCGCTGCAGCGTTCTTAACCCGGCTAACAGAAAACGTTACACTACACCTTCAAGTTGGTCCCACCGCTTGATAAATGATAATGTCTATAACACCCGGACAATCGTCCTCTAAACTTTCTCAATTCAAAAATGACTTTTCTTGTTGAAAACGTTTGAGTACCGATTGGGCCATTGTTGAGAATTATCTCCGCACAACTTCTCGCCCTGCCGTCCGTCGGAACTGCCGTACATGTCCATCGGATGGGACTTAAAGTCGTGGTTCCGTGTATTGGAGAACCATACTCTGTGCACGTTAAAGAACACTCTGAATGGCATTGACGGGTGCCATTTGCCCCCTAACAGCTGTCCAGTGAGTCCCCTCCCCCATTCTTTACTTAGCCCTTGGTGTCCTTGTGACCTGTCCACTTTGCCCATTGTATACAAAACGTGTCGCTCAGAAGTAAAACAACCCAACCCAACTTGTTGAAAATATCGCCAGGCACAGTAGCGTGACACTTTTTTTCCACGTGCAAGGATCTCTCAGCGAATCCGGAGAAGAGATTCGATTTCAACTGCAACATAACATAATGGTCTTTAAAAATGCGTAAAATATGAGTGGAATCAGAGGCGTAGGGGCAGTTACCAAGGGCGCCGGAATCACAGGGCGGTGCTGGGGCAGCACGAGCCGTTCCACGATATCTGACGTTTATGTGCAAAATAAAATCGAATGAATAGCTGCCCGTACTTCGTTGAATTTTAATACGTATTGTTTATATCATCGAATCGTCAAGACAGCATATTATAAATTTTCGTTACTTCGTACAAAAATATTTTTTTCGTTTTATCGTCGGATGGTTAGCCGCCCCCATCCCCCCAGCACCACGCATGCAATAAAAAAGCTTTGGGGCGCATTTTCCAACTGCTCATCTTGCTTTTACAAATCATGCCGTCTACAAAATTTTATTTTGTAGCGGCATGATTGTTTCTTTGAGCGGGAGTTCGTAATTTGTACATTGTTATTGATTTCCTGACTGGAGGGGGCGGGGGTGGCTCAGTCGGTAGCGCGCCAGGCTCGTAATCTGTAGTTCCCAGGTTCGAGTCCCAGCTGGGTCAGCGTTGAGATTTATCTCCGCAAAATTCCCCGCCCTGCCCACGGTCAGTAGGGGACACCGATGGGCTTGGAAAGGCCGCCGTCCGTCGGATGGGACGTTAAGCCGTGGCCCCGTGTGCGGGAGATCCATACCCTGTGCACGTTAAAGAACACGCTGGATGGCCTTGACGGGAGGCTACCATCTGTCTCCCAACAGCTGTTCCAGTGGGTCCCCTCCCCCAACCTTCTCTGAGCCTTCGGGGTCCTGGTGACCTGGCCATTTAGCCCATGGTGTGCAAAAAAGTGCCGCTCAGAGGTAAAACAACCCAACCCAACCTGACTGGAGATGGGCTACATTCAATAACAAGTGAAGATTTGGAAGCCAAGGATGTTTCGTTATCAAAAGAGTATCCTGAAATAAATGGAGATCAATTAATAGCTGAAATAAAATGTTTAAAACACCAAATGAATCAAATTTTGAGAGAGAATTGAGAATTTTGAGAGAGAATTCAAATCCATCTAAATTGTATCACTTGGATGTATTAAATATACTTCGCTGATGGGAATGAGAAGAAAGCTACCCAAATATAATAGTGGCTCTAAAAATATTCTTGGCCATGCCAACAGCAGTGGCTACAGCCGAAAGAAGATTCAGCAAATTTAAACTTGATAAAAATTATTTAAGATCAACATCAGGACAGGAGCGTATATCATCACTTCGTTTCCTATCAATCGAGTGAGAACTGTCTCAAAAAATTAATTTTGATGAGATTGTTAACGATTTTGCCAACGAAAAAGTAAATTACTTTAAAAAAAATTACTTTGCATAATTAATTGCAATTTCTTTTGCAATTATTTATGTGCAATTAATATTTATTCATGTAACTGTATTAAAATAATGACAGTAAATATATATAATATAAATAACATGTGTATTTTTTATCTATAACTGAACAAGAGCGGACAATTTACAAATTTGCCAAGGGCGCCAAAAGCCTAGCTACGCCTCTGAGTGGAATTTATAATTATTTCCCTTCATTACTCTTACTAGCATTCTCAAAAGTGAGTGGGCATGATTTCCCCCCCACCACCACCTGAGCAAACTTTACTTAGGCATTTGTCCCCGTAAGTGGTGGAATGAAAGTATTTTTTTAAATTAATTTCTTTTGAAGTTAAGTGAGAAGTTTTTTTTTGTAGGTATTAAACATTACTATTTTCATTTTCCCAATTTTTCCACTTTTCCCCTAGTTCGAATTTCCGCTGTTATAGGGTGGGGGTAGGGGGGAGTGGTATGGCTAGAAGCAAAAAATTTAACTTCGTTCCCTTTGAAAACGAGTATCCCATATTCGCCAAAAGTGATATGTTATTTTTCTGGTTATACATTGCACCACAGTCGAATTTCGGCTGAGTTTCTGGTTGTTTCAAAAATCTCTTTGAATATATAATTATATAATGGGCGGAGGAAGGGAGGAAGCTCAGTCAATAGCGTGCCAGACTCGTAAATCCACAATTCTCAAACTGCATTGAGAATTTTCTCCGCTAACTCTGGTTCTGCCCTGGGGCGGCGGTGGCTCAGTCGGTAGCGCGCCAGGCTCGTAATCTGTAGTTCCCAGGTTCGAGTCCCAGCTGGGTCAGCGTTGAGATTTATCTCCGCAAAATTCTCCGCCTTGCCCACGGTCAGTAGGGGACACCGATGGGCTTGGAAAGGCCGCCGTCCGTCGGATGGGACGTTAAGCCGTGGCCTCGTGTGCGGGAGAGACATACCCTGTGCACGTTAAAGAACACGCTGGATGGCCTTGACGGGAGGCTACCATCTGTCTCCCAACAGCTGTTCCAGTGGGTTCCCTCCCCCAACCTTCTCTGAGCCTTCGGGGTCCATGTGACCTGGCCATTTAGCCCATGGTGTGCAAAAAAGTGCCGCTCAGAGGTAAAACAACCCAACCCTGGTTCTGCCCTCAGTGGAAAACGGGACACCATTGGTCTTGGAAAAGCCGCCGTTTGTCAAATGATACATTAAGCAGTGGCTCCGTGTTTAAGAGAGCCTTATTCTACACGTTAAAGAACACGCTTGATTGCTTTGACGGAAACTACCATTCTCGACACTGCTGTCCAATGAGTTCCCTTTCCCGAACTTCTCTGAGTCAATTGGGATTCTTGTAACTTGGACATTTAGCCTATTGTGTGCAAAAGAATATCGCTCAGGGATAAAACCTAGATCCTGATTTTATGGATCTAGGTTTTATCCCTAGATCCATAAAATATGATCTAGGGATCATATTTTATCTAGGGATAAAATATGATCTAAAACCATTTATTTTTATAAACCATCAATCCAAAACCATTTATTTTTATATACCATATACCAATGGAGAAAAACTTCAAAAAATCCAACCAATGTTCGATCAGGACATGATCGAGTGGGATGGGCTATAAGCACAAACAACCCCTCTCCCCATTGTAAATTTTAATAACCAGGATTGAGGAAAAAAAATTAATCATAGATTTACTATATATTTAGATAGGCTGTTCAAGGACTTCACATAAACCGTAAGAACTAAGACCGCCAAAATAGGCATACAGCTTCACATCATTGTAACTTACTGCAATGTATAGTTTTAGACTCCATAAAATTAAGCCCACCCGTACCAGAAAAAAAACACGGATTAATACGTAAAAATAAGAGAGAATAACGGGTTCTTATTAATAGCCGTTTTTTTCTGAATATAACAAAAATGCACGTCGACGTAACAATTAGGTCATGTCGTCGATAAATGAAGACTGATTTAGGTCATTTTAACAGTTTTGGGACAGTTTATGTTTCGACATTTAATTCGATACATGTGAATTTTTCATAATTTCCCAAATACTTGAATACTTAGTCTTAATTTTCATATAAGGATTTTCCTCCTTGACACCCTGTATTGTGTTAAAGAAAAATCAAACCCTTATCTTTAATAGAAGCCTATTTCGAATGTGATGCTACTTTATGCTAGAAATCTATATAAATATTAGCCGCCATTGTGAACGGGTTACCTTGCACATGCTAATGCTTGGACCTAACTGAAATTAGATGTTCTTGATAGTGGTACTACATCTTACGATTACCAAGATCTTGATAGTGGTGCTACATCTTACGATTACCAAGATCTTGATAGTGGTACTACATCTTACGATTACCAAGATCTTGATAGTGGTACTACATCTTACGATTACCAAGATCTTGATAGTGGTACTACATCTTACGATTACCAAGATCTTGATAATGGTACTACATCTTACGATTACCAAGATCTTGATAGTGGTACTACATCTTACGTAAACATCTTATGATGTTTGGATTAAAACGATTATCATGGTATTCATGGAACCCGTTAACGCGGCTCTACCGAGGAACCTAAACTTTCTCACCGCAAAACAAATCGCTTAAACTATTACAAAGCCTAACGAGATTTATCTGAAATGAAAACTACCAATGTGAGGAATATTATTAAAAAAAATACCCCCTCAAGCAGCTGCTTGCCACAGAGGTCTGACAGGAGCCTGTCAGTTTATATGCCACAGTAGAAGGTCTGTGAGGATGGCAGGACCTCAACAGAAAAACAACACGGACAGCCATGCCTTACCCGGGTCCCTTAGATCAGTAGTCGAGCGCGCTAACCACTCGGCCATGGGACGGCAAGAGGAATATTATGGGCTAGTTCAAATTATGTCCCCTACTTTCTGAGTCAGAAAAGAGCCAAACGAAATCTCTCACGGAGTAGATCGTATTGCGTTTTATGCAAAATGGAAGATTGATATTTTGGGTATGTTATTTACTCTATATTAATACCCGAGCCACGCCGGGTAAATCTGTTAGTTAAACATATTTTGCAAATTTTTTTTTGAACCATTAGAACGGAATGGAAAAAAAAGTAAATTTTAAAATATTTAATCATAAAAATTCTTGAAAAAAAAATATATATATATATAAATATACCAGAACGGTGTTCTGATTAATTCTGGTTCAATCCGGTCATTTTTCCCTTCCCCGTTTTTATTTTAGATCCTATTTTAGAAAGTACGCCCAACAGACTAGCTGTTGGAAGTACTTTCGCACTGCAAAATGACATTAATCACATAAACAAATCATACTAGTGAATTAATTTGCAATTAGCGATTTCTTTTCAGCCAAAGGCCTAAAACATTTCGTATAATGATCAACATATATCTAACTCTAACCTCAAAGATTAGCTTACACTATCTCTACAAAAATTTTCTCTTTTTTTAAAAGAAAAATCCTAATATTCCTGCAAATTCCGAACTTTCTAGGCAATACAAGATAACGGATTTTTTTTTTTCTTTATTTCCTTTATGACTAGATTCAGCAAGTATATCTGGCAACCACCTTTCGTGCCCATCATTTGTCGTCTGCATTCCTTTTCCTCTCCTGGCCGCATGGCGTCGCTCGGGACTGCTCCCAAGTTCCCTTGGGCAAAGTGAACAAACTAGGTCAGCATCTCTGCTCACCGTTCATTACCTGTCACGTCACTGACAGAAACTCCACACTCTCACTACTAAAAACCGCGTGGATACCTAAAGGTTTGCCATAGTCATTTATCTACATTTTGCACTTTCGGGTTTTTCGTGAGCTCATTTTGTTTTGTCGAGGAATCCATTGCTGCGAATAAAGTATTCGAAAACTTTTCTTGTGCGTCATATTTGAGATGCGTGACTTTCATTTTCTGTTGTTGCTTTTTATATAGTAAATATGTTTTGACGTTTCTATTTGGTTAAAATCAAAACGAAAACAGATGATCACAGTAAATTTTTCCTTTGTCGTTTTTGTTTATATTATAACGAAATAAGAATACTAACTAGTATATTATACTAGTACCTTTCACGTGGTGAGTACAAAACATGCAGGACAGTATTTAGGAAAAAGGCCCCATGTTTCGCTTCGTCATAGTACTGTATGATCTTTGTCTTTTTCAGTTATTCTATCCATTTTCTTTTGTGTTGTTGTCATTCTTCCACATTTCTCACAGAGTAATATATGTACCACTAGTAATATATGTGGAAAATATAGATTAACTATATACACTGCCTTACAAAAATAAATTTAATAGAAAATTGTTTTTACGTTTGTCAATGGTAATATAACTTCTAATATATGTATTTAAAGGAAATTTTTCACTTAAGATAAAAATCGTAATGAAATCTATTTAAATCTCGATTTCCAGCAATGTCTGTTCAGTATTTAAAGAGTTATGGAAGCTAAAATATTTCTTAAAGTAAAGTGTCATAAGACTTAGTCTCAGAAATTAATTAAAACTTAAATAATAAGTATTGATTCAAACCATTAAATAAAATAAGTTGTTAGTAGTTTGAGTAATGATTATTTCAATATTAGAGAATTGTGAATTATTTTTTTTTTTAAATAAGCTAATTTATTGCAAAATAAGTCCATCTCTTTGCTCTCTTCAATCTCTTCAATCCACCTTCTTGCCTCCCTTTGCCCAAACCTCTTCTATCTCTTTTGCTTTCACACTCTTTCACCTTTTTTTCCCCATCCCTTCTCTTCTATAGTTTTGGCTTTCACATTCTTCCACCTTTTTCCCCATCCTTTCTCTTCTATCTCTTTTGCTTTCACACTCTTCCACCCTTTTCCCCATCCTTTCTCTTCTATCTCTTTTGCTTTCACACTCTTCCACCTTTTTCCCCATCCTTTCTCTTCTATCTCTTTTGCTTTCACACTCTTCCACCTTTTCCCCATCCTTCCTCTTCTATCTCTTTTGCTTTCACACTCTTCCACCTTTTTCCTCATCCTTTCTCTGCTATCTCTTTTGCTTTCACACTCTTCCACCTTTTTCCCCATCCTTTCTCTTCTATCTCTTTTGCTTTCACACTCTTCTACCTTTTTCCCCATCCTTTCTCTTCTATCTCTTTTGCTTTCACACTCTTCCACCTTTTTCCCCATCCTTTCTCTTCCATATCTTTTACTTTCACACTCTTCCACCTTTTCCCCATTCCCTTTTTTCTATCTCTTTTACTCCCACATTCTTCCACCTTTTCCCAATTCCCCTTTTCTATCTCTTTTACTCTCCCTTTATTTATTCATCTCTTACTTCCTCTCTTTATCCCACCACATTCTTCTTTTCGTCACACCATCGTCTATCTCTTTTACTTTCACCCTCTTCTAATTCTTTTTCACCACCCTCTTCTAATTCTTTTCCACCACCCTCTTCTATCTCTTTTCCCCACCCTCTTCTATCTCTTTTCCACCACCTCCTTCTATCTCTTTCCCACCATCCTCTTCAATCTGTTTTCACCTACCCTGTTCCATCTATTTTTCTCCACCCTCTTCCTTATCTTTTCCCCAATCTCTTCTCTCCCTTTTTCCTCCACTCTGTTCCCTCTGTTTTTCTCACCCTTTTCAATCTCTTTTTGCTCCCATCCTCTTCCACCTCTTGCCCCCCCCCACCTTTTTTTTCTTCTTGCTCCATTCTCCTCCATCTCCTTTTTCCCACCCTTTTCTTTCTGTTTTGCCCCCACACCCCTTCGATCTCTTTTGTCCCATACCCCTTTCCATCCTTTTTGACCCATATCCTTTTCCACCTCTTTACACCAGCCTCTTGCATCTCTTTTGCCCCACAACCCCTTCCAACACTTCCCCCCCTTCCTTTTTGAGCAAATGGACTTGAAAAAATATTCAACAATAATGTCTAATGATATTGTAATGAATTTTTAATAGGAAATCTCGAGCGAGAGTTCAAAAGAATGTTTAGCAACAAAATTTATAAATAAGTTAATTTAGTTACACAGGCAACCATATCACAAACGAACAACAATATGATCTAAACATAAACTTGTCTACCAGCAGCACGAAGTCAAACCATCAAGAGAAAGCTTCACAGTTTTGACTACATTTAAAATACTTGTACTACAATTCTTATAAACTCTAACCAAAGCATAAAAATATGAATATTGCATAAAAGAGAATCTTTATGCAATATTCAGATCTTTATGCTTTGAAATATTGAGAATCTTTATGCAATATTCATCAAGCGATACAATTATTTTTTGTGAACGAACTTACAAGTTACCAGGTTTCATCTTACCAATTCTTTTTATTTATTAAGATCATCATACCTTATACGATGACTATGAAGAAATTAAAGCCAACCAAGCCACTTACTTGACTAACATATTGCCTCTTCGGTTCAATAGCGAAGTTTCTTGAGTAACCTTTACTAAGATTAACACAAAATATGCACTTTTAGCTAAAACCGACAACTTTTTAATTCTCTTCTTTTAATATCGTTCAATATTGAAGTTTTTGTCTGTTCCAATCAATTAATGACATAATTCTCACGCTGAACCACACGCGAGCGTCAGTGACACATCAATATTGGTTTTTTATTGTAGGACAGGTTGTGTTGGGTTGCACTTTTTTGCACACCATGGGCTAAATGGCCAGGTCACATGGACCCCGAAAGCTCAGAGAAGGTTAGGGGAGGGGACTCACTGGAACAGCTGTTGGGAGACAAATGGTAGCCTTTCGTCAAGGCCATCCAGCGTGTTCTTTAACGTCAGCAGGTTATGGCTCTCCCGCACACGGGACCACGGCTTGACGTCCCATCCGATGGACGGAGGCCTCTCCAAGCCCATCGGTGTTCCCTACTGACCTTGGGCAGGGCGGAAAGTTTTGCAGAGATAAATATCAACCCTGGCCTAGTGTGGGTCGCGAACATGGGAATTGCAGATTATGAGCCTGGCGAGTACTGACTGAGCCACCCCCGCCCCTAATCTGAAGTTCCAAGGTTCGAGTCTCAGCATGTGTGTCAGTATTGATTAATCTCCGCAAAATTCCACCCTGTCTTCGGTGAGAAAGGGGACACCGATGAATTTGGAAAAGCCGTCGTTCATCGGATAGGACGTAAGCCGTGACCCGTGTGCAGGAGTGCCATACCCTGTGCATGTTAAAGAAGAAGCTGGCTACAAAATGTTACTTAACAGTTGTCCAATGGAACCCTTCCCCCAACTTTCTGTGAACTTTTGGAATCCTCGTTGACTTGGCGATTTAGCCCATTGTGTGCAAAAACATGCCGCTCAGAGGAAAAACAGCCCAATCCAGCCCACGTTAAAGAACACGCTGGATGGCGTTGATCGGCGACTACCATCTGTCTCCTAACAGCTGCCCAGGGGGTCCCCTTCCACCTTCTCTGAGCTCTTGGGGTCCTCGTGACCTGACGACTTGGTCCATTGGGGACACAAAGGTTCTACTCAAAGGTGAAACAATTCAACAACATCTAAATAACTTTCGTGGTATCGGTGTAAAACTGGTCAGTACTGTTATAGAAATCAACCTAATTTCGTAAGTTCCCACAGGCAAAAGTTGAGTTCATTATTCCGAGAATGAAAGTGATTGGTGAGAATCGAACCCGAAATTCCTCAGCCATAAGCACGACACACTATACGTCACATCGACCGATTTTTCCTTGGGCAATCTGCCAAATTCTGTTGATTGGTGTTTAGCTACCCAATTATCCAATCGTAGCTAAAGGATTGGCGATGATTTCGATCGTTTCAATAAGAAATAATTACCAATCATCGTTAAATCGCAAAATCTGCGAGATTCGAAGCGAGTATTAATTGAAGCGGAATAGATTAATTTGCATTTTCTGTTTTTTTTTCTATTTCACACGATCAACGCCAGACGTATGAAATGTTTCTGGTAACCTACGTAAATAACGAATCTGAGCGGTAATGCAATCGGCTTGAAATTATTGTCTGTTGCTGCATGCTACCTGTTGCTAGGAAACGAGAGTCTGCTGCTAGTTGCGTATCCCCTAGCAACGTCGGGAGCTCGTCACGAATCAGTTGTTAAAACAGCTTTGCTATTTCACGTAACGTAACGAACATTTGCGTGCTTTGACAATAACCGAATAAACACAGCTTTGCAATCGTTATCATAAACCCTTTCTCATCTCAGGAAGGTAGAATTGTGACAAACCAACTCATACTCATACAAGGAAATCTTCGAAATACTGGCGTCAAAACTCTTCTTTAGTCTGAAGATAATTTGTATATATAAGGATAAGTTAATTTTTAAGATTATAAGGATATAAATCCTTTTATCCGAGTTCTAATTCCACCTATGTCTTAGGAAGTTGAGAATGCACGTGATTAACAGAGCGTTTTGAAATTATTAGAGAAAACGTATTAAGCTGGTCTAATACCAAATTCGAAGCGCGTTAATTCTAAATTGTTACATCACAGAAGAAAATAGTTCCCTAAATTGTTACGTCACAGAAGAAAACAATTCTCTAAATTGTTACGTCACAGAAAAAAAATAGTTCTCTAAAAATGTTACGCCGCAGAAGAAAGTAGTTCTCTAAATTGTTACGTCGCAGAAGAAAATAGTTCACTAAATTGTTACGTCACAGAAGAAAACAATTCTCTAAATTGTTACGTCACAGAAAAAAAATAGTTCTCTAAAAATGTTACGCCGCAGAAGAAAATAGTTCTCTAAATTGTTACGTCGCAGAAGAAAATAGTTCTCTAAATGATATTAGTATTAATTTTGAACGAATGAATTTTTTCATGTTTTAAAAAAATATGGAAGTTAGAATATTTGATAAGAGTATCGAATACGAAAAACTGATTTCGAAGATAAAAATCAATTCTTTCAATTTCTGATCTTTTCACTATCTATCGGTGGATATTTGAACCAATCGATGATTCGGAATATGTAAATAGTAACTATCTAAAAAGAAAAAGGAATTTTTAATTTAGTTCCTTAAAACGGCCAGTTCAACCGGTGTCTCATTACAACAGAACTTGCATGTAATAACACAAATAATCAATATACTGAATCCTGACATAGTTCTTCCAATATTTTTGATCAAACATTTTTAGATGTATAGCCAAACGATTTTTTTCCAATTCATAGTAATCATTATAAAAGTATATTTTTGCTTTTTAATTTAGCTACAATTAATTTTTAATTATTCTCATAAATTTCCAGTAATTCAATTTTTAATTACTTTTTTTTTGATTTCTTAAAAATCCAGTTTTTTTTTTTCGAATTCAGTACTCATTAGAAATTTGTTTTTTGGCTGTTTAAAAATATAGCTTTTTCCCAATTCATCACTCATTAGAAAGGCATGTTTTAGTTTTTAAGGAGAAAAATTATTTTACGGTTCTTCAAGAATCTAAATTTTTTTCATAATGATTCTTCATTAAATTGGCAAAATTATAAATATTAAAGGAAATATTCGCCACTTTTTCCTAATATTTGGACAAATTAGCTATTTGTCGCTGTTAAAGATGTTCATTTAAAGGTTATGTATTAACCTACATTGGTTAAATACATAATTATAAATATTCTTATGACAGATGAATGTCCTACATTAGGGGCGGGGGTGGCTCACTCGGTAGCGTGCCAGGCTCGTAATCTGTAGTTCCCAGGTTCGAGTCCCAGCTGGGTCAGCGTTGAGATTTATCTCCGCAAAAATTCCCCCCCCCCCCCCCAAAAAAAAAGGCCGCAAAAAAAAAAGTGCCGCTCAGAGGAAAAACAAAAAAAGCCAAAAAGATGCCGTTCAGAGGTAAAACAACCCAACCCAAAGCAAGTAGAGAAGTTTGAGATTTGTTATAAGACGACCGAATTTTCTGGAGAGGGGGGGAAACTCCGAACGTTCTGGTACGTCCCTGTCACGCGCCACAAGTAGTCCGCGGACCATAGGTTGGGAACAAATGGTTTACGCTACTCCAGTGAAGGATCTTCAGGGATTAGAATTACGAACTACATTAACATTGATCACGTTTGATATCCTGCAAAACAGATGGATTGAATTCGACTATTGTTTAGATATTACCCAAGTAGAGGCACTCATGTAGAATTGTATTAGGGTGCCTAGAAAAATCACGTCCTTTGGGTCCGCAGCAAAAAAAGAAAAAAGAAATATGTACATTATGAGTCATTAAATTTCCATTTTGTGACATTACGGATCCCGTGTAGTTTATTTTTTCCAAAATAAAAATGTTAAAAATCAATTTATTTTCAATTAATAATTTAAAAGAAAATTGATAACTGTATATTAAAGTGCAAACGCTTCAAAATTTCACACAGACCACGGCTGAACGACATGTAAATTATCTATTGATAACTATCGAAAAATCAAAGTGCAGTCTCATAGTAGATTGGGTTGTTTAACCTCTGAGCGGCACTCTTTTACACACATTGGGTTAAATGGTCAGGTCACAAGGACCCTAATAAGGTTGGGGGGAGGGGACACACTGGACAGCTGTTGGGAGGCGGATGGAATTCTCCCGTCGAGGCCATCAAGCGTATTCTTTAACGTACACAGGGTCCGAAACTGATTTCTCAGACCCCCCCCATCAAAACTAAATTGTTGGGCACCCCCTAGTGTTGACACTAAATTTCAGACGCCCGCCCCCCTCCCTAAACTAAACGCTGAGTATGTGCTTAGTCCGTAATGCGTAATAGGTGGTCTGCGGTATCAATTTACTTGGAACCCGATATTCACGTAATTTTGATAGAAGGCAGAGCACAGAGTTCTTATTAATAAAACTCATTGTCGTAGCCATTAGTAGGGGCTTAATCATGGTATAAAAAGAAATTGTAGTAAGATAATTTGTTATTGATCTTTTTCATCCTATCTTACTGCATTTTGAAAATGTGAATTTTTGTATTCTATTCTGAAACTTCAGATATCGATTAAAAATATATTTAGTGATAAATGATGTCTTACTGTTACTGATAATTTTAACTTACTTAGTCATATTAAAGTTTTTTTTAATATATAAAGTTGAATTTACATATAAATTTGTATTTGTCAAGATTTCTTTGTTCACAGTAGTTCGTTTTCGTAAAAATCGACTCTCTCATTTATTATATATATATGTAACTAAAAATTAAATTACTTTTGTTTTCTTCTTTAATATGCAAATCCACGTAACTCAAATATACATCTCTCCTGTATTCTCAGGAAAAACACGTTCTAAAATTAACATGCGCATTTTTAATGGTGGTCTGAAGCTTCTCGGTAAAATTTTGGAGAAGTCCGCAGCTTCTTGGTAAAATTTTGAAGTGGTCCGGATGCTCCTTGGTAAAATCTGGAAGTGATCCGTAGTTTTTTGATAAGATTTTGAAGTGGTCCGCAGCCATGGAGGTATAAAGATAAGAGGAGGAGCCCTAAGCACTTGAAAATGATGCTACGGCAGCCATGTTGTTCTATTCAAAACATTGATCAGTAGTTACTCACCTATACTAATTTTTGTCGACATTTGTATTTTGGCAGCCTGTTCAGCTTACGGCTGCACGAATCGCACAGTAAAACTGAGTGTAAGTAGGCTTGATTGCAGCGGCAGACGGTTTGTTTTGAATGCAACAACATGGCTACCGCAATGCTGCGTAAGCATCATTTTCCTTCCACAGGGAAAGCGCGTTAGGGCGTCTCCTTATCTTCCTACCTCCATGTCCGCAGCTTTTTTGTGAAATTTTGAAGTGGTCCGCAACTAAAGAAAGATTGGGAGCAGCTGACGTAGACTAATAAAATCATTGAAATGGTGCACCGTCAATAGTTCACAAGTGCTACTTTTTCACAAGCGCGCTTAAAGGCTCAGTAAGATGGGAGTTGTGGTTGTTGCCTCAGGTTAACAGGTGCCGATCCGAATTATACCACACAGATATATTATGGTCGGTTTTCTGGTATTCTACCTCTCAGTGAACGAAGATCGCAATGGCACTTGGAAAAGATAACACGTAGAATGGACATCGAAAGTAAGTGAACTTGGAAGCGAAGAACACAGATCGAATTGAAAGAGACAAAGTACACTGAGAAAGGAAGATACAAAAGTATTTCAAAAGGAGAACATCAATGGACTTGAATACAAATTTAATTCGTAAACACTTGTGGACTTGCAAACGAAAACATGCGCATTTTGGAAAAGATGCTGTCTACTAGATTAATGTCAGTATACGGAAGAATTAAAAATTGTGACTGTATAGCCTTTAGAGTGAAATTAAACTTAAAATGCAAACTTTGGTACTTTTTAAGAATTTGAAAAATGAATTATATTTAATTATTATGTCGGATGTATTATACTTTTTTTGGGGGGAAACAAAGATTATCGCAAATGTTCCATGAAATTTCAGGGCTAAAATAATAACGGGCTCAAATTATAGTGGTTAACAGCACAGAAATCGCGGATATTACGGATATCATATACTGGTCGAGCCTGCTTGAACATATGTCTACAAAATCACCCAACTAAATCTCTTTCTACATATAATGAAAAGGAGACTCCCTAACTAAATCTCCTTGCTTGTGTCAGATCACGTGGGGAATACCTTCCTCACAGTAATCTTGTTTACCGTTGTTATACCACTCTTAACTAATCAAAAGTTTTTAGTTTAATATGCCCCTCTTCATTAATGCCACCTCTGAGAATGCTAGAAAATAATGTTGGCCAAAAATTACTAAACTTGTGCATATTTCACACATTTTACCTAAGTAGTGGCGTCGCACTCTGGGGCACCCCCACTAGTGCTTCCACCTATGACGTCACCGCCCACTTTGGTTATTAATTGGTTATTAATTGTTTATTAATTGTATATTAATTAGGGGCATGGCCGGAAGTGGGCGGTGACGTCATAGGGGGTTGGTTATTAATTGGTTATTAATTGGATATTAATTAGGGGCGTGGCCGGAAGTGGGCGGTGACGTCATAGGGGGAAGCACTAGTGGGGGTGCCCCAGAGTGCAACGCCACTACTTACCTATCTTCCTATTGCTTTTGTCCATTGGTCGGTTTGTCCGTTGATCGCTTTGTGGATTTGATAAAAGGTTGTTCCACCATATCTTTCGAATGTTAGGAAAACCTTAATGATTGATGTTCCAAATGAAAGCTTGTGATGGGGGGAGTTTCATAAGCTATTACAAATTGCCCCCCTTCGTGCTTTCTTCTTCCCTAAAATAAGGGAAATGTAAAATTATTCTTAAACTATCTCTAGAGTGCGAAGGTCGGAAGTAACAAGCGATGCGTTAAATAAAAGCTTCTGACGCGGGGAATGTCGTAGGTTACAAAATATTGACCCCCCTTGCTTTCTTCCCCTCTAAAAAGTGGGGAATGAAAATTATTGTTTCCTTATATCTCCTAAACGCGACTGCGGAAAGTAACAAGCTATATCTCGAATGAAAGCTTGTGACGCGGGGAGTGTCACTGGGTATTAAAAATTGACCCCTCTTATTCTCTTCCCCCTAAAAAGTTATTATTTATAAGTACTAAGACTAAAATTCAGGACTAAATTCGAAGATATTGTAGAAAGTCGTTCTACTATATCTTCGAACGCCAGGGCCTAGAGTTATCAGTTAGGTGTCAAAATCCCATAATGACGGTCGTAAATTATTTCGAATTTGGCCCCCTCTATTTCTCCCTGATAAAATGGGAGGGGTGGATTTTCGCAGGGTTCGACTTTGGAAGTCGTATCTCAAATTAAAGCTTATGACGTCCCCAATGTCATGGACTACCTCAAACATGATTCCAAAAGGGAAGTAAATGTGCTCGATATTTATGAGTCATACATCAAATGAAAGTTTTTGAAGGTAGATGTTTCTAGCAACCAAAAAAATTATAAGTAAAAAAATCTAAAAAAATACCTATCTTCCTACAGGGCCCTAGAAAGTAGAAAATAAATCTAAAGCATATCGATGGTGCAATCAATCCCTGAATTCGTATTCACTTCAAAGGAAGACAGGGCGCCGGTAATCTTTTGAGTGGGGCGGGGTGGCTCAGTCGGTAGCGCGCCCGGCTCGTAATCTGTAGTTCCCAGGTTCGAGTCCCAGCTGGGTCAGCGTTGAGATTTATCTCCGCAAAATTCCCCGCCCTGCCCACGGTCAGTAGGGGACACCGATGGGCTTGGAACAGGCCGCCGTCCGTCGGATGGGACGTTAAGCCGTGGCCCCGTGTGCGGGAGAGCCATAACCTGTGCACGTTAAAGAACACACTGGATGGCCTTGACGGGAGACTACCATCTGTCTCCCAACAGCTGTTCCAGTGGGTCCCCTCCCCCAACATTCTCTGAGCCTTCGGTGTCCATGTGACCTGTCCATTTAGCCCATGGTGTGCAAAAAAGTGCCGCTCAGAGGTAAAACAACCCAACCCAAAAATCTTTTGAGTAGATAAATGGCACCTTTCTTTGAAGCGAATTCGAGCTCAATGACTGATTGCACCATCGATTATCTTTACGTTTGTTTACTACTTTTTAGGGCCCTATAGAAAAATAGGTGTTTTTTTAATATTTTTTAATTTATACTTTTTGTCATGTTTTTTTTTTAACTTGTAACCAAACCTCACACATATCAGTAGAAGGGCGAATCTTCTTGATTACGGAAGAAACGTAAACGTCCCGAAATAATCCAGGGATATAACCCCCGAAATAAACTCTCCAAAACGAAAGGAAAAATGCTACCCTGTAATGAAAATCAGGTATATTGCATAATATAATAATAGCAGCAGCGATTTTTTTAATCACTGACTATATTCAAATTTAAGTATTCTTAAGAGTTATTGTGTGCTTTATTTTAGGTAATTTTTCTTATTGAAAATTCCATAAATGGTCCATAAATCTCCGGAGTTAAATGTATCCTGGGCTATTTTTCGAATATTTGCCTCCTTCAGTAAGGTTTGAGACTGGTTCATATACATATTTTTTTAAAAGTTTCTTTTTTGTTACTCATTGATGGGCTTCTTAAACAATGGTAACGTAATTTTCATGATAGCTTTTGAGATCAAGGAGAAGGCTTTTGGCTCTGTTTGTCGCCAGTATTCGGTCACCAAACTCCTCCTAAGTGTTAAGCGGTTGGGTTGTTTTACCTCTGAGCGGCACTTTTTTTGCACACCATGGGCTAAATGGCCAGGTCACATGGACCCCGAAGGCTCAGAGAAGGTTGGGGGAGAGGACCCACTGGAACAGCTGTTGGGAGACAGATGGTAGCCTCCCGTCAAGGCCATCCAGCGTGTGCACATTAGTGCAATGATTTTTATTTTAATGATTTGGATGATACACACATTAGTGCAATGATTTTTATTTTAATGATTTGGATGATACACACATTAGTGCAATGATTTTTATTTTAATGATTTGGATGATACACACATTAGTGCAATGATTTTTATTTTAATGATTTGGATGATATACACATTAGTGCAATGATAAACACATTTAGCACGTCTGAAGTACACCTAAGCACGGGCGTAAAAACCCGCGAATCTGTGGTTTTACCTACGATAAAGAGTGAATATTAATTAAATGGATTAATTCATCGTCATCTACGAAGTGAATCGGAAGAGTTCACATCTCCTTCTTCCCCCCTCCCCCAAACTACACGGCAATTGGTTTGGGTTGGGTTGTTTTACCTCTGAGCGGCACTTTTTTGCACACCATGGGCTAAATGGCCAGGTCACATGGACCCGAAGGCTCAGAGAAGGTTGGGGGAGGGGACCCACTGGAACAGCTGTTGGGAGACAGATGGTAGCCTCCCGTCAAGGCCATCCAGCGTGTTCTTTAACGTGCACAGGGTATGGCTCTCCCGCACACGGCTTAACGTCCCATCCGACGGACGGCGGCCTTTCCAAGCCCATCGGTGTCCCCTACTGACCGTGGGCAGGGCGGGGAATTTTGCGGAGATAAATCTCAACGCTGACCCAGTTGGGACTCGAACCTGGGAACTACAGATTACGAGCCCGGCGCGCTACCGACTGAGCCACCCCCGCCCCACGGCAATTGGTAACTCCTTTCTAAAGTTTTGATAATTCATGAATATTTGTGTTCTCATTCCTTACTCGATTTGTCATGTCGATTATCCGGATTCGAAAATCATGAATATAGAAAGATGCCGATATTTGTATTCTATTTCTTTAGTTGTCAAAGTTCCGGGTTCGGAACTCTGATGACTATTATATGAATAGCTATTTGTATTTTATTTGCTTAGTTTTCGATTATCTTTTTTCGAAACTCGGGTAAACCAAAAATATTTACTCTCTCCTTCTTAATTGTCAATGACTTGGGTTTTAAACTTTGTCAGTCAATAATATTTGTGTTCTTTCTCTTATTATCGGTGATCCAGTTTTGATACTCTGATAAGTCACTGATATTTATTTCGCTTATTTTACTTTTAATACCACTATATGAAAGTAAAATAAATTTTGCACTGAATCCATTTGAAAAAATTAATTATTTTCCGAAGATGTAAAGTTATAGAAAACATCACAGTTAATAAAGCAATGGAATACACTTACTTCCTCCCAAGTCACATGAGGGCGGGGGTGGCTCAGTCGGTAGCGCGCCAGGCTCGTAATCTGTACTTCCCAGGTTCGAGTTCCAGCTGGGTCAGCGTTGAAATTTATCTCCGCAAAATTCCACGCCCTGCCCACGGTCAGTAGGGGACACCGATGGGCTTGGAAAGGCCGCCGTCCGTCGGATGGGACGTTAAGCCGTGGCCCCGTGTGCTGGAGAGCCATACTCTGTGCACGTTAAAGAACACGCTAGATGGCCTTGACGGGAGGCTACCATCTGTCTCCCAACAGCTGTTCCAGTGGATCCCCTCGCCCAACCTTCTCTGAGCCTTCGGGGTCCATGTGACCTGGCCATTTAGCCCATGGTGTGCAAAAAAGTGCCGCTCAGAGGTAAAACAACCCAACAAAAATCCCAAATCACACTATTTGCAATCGACACTATGGTACTTTACCCTAACAGAATGTGTTCCTTTTATCCTTCCATGGCATGTCGCTATCTGAAGAGAGATTTAGTTTGCATGCTCCTTTCTTATATACACAAAAAAACTACAATTGCTAAGTAAAAAAATTATTAACAAACTGAAGTAACTTAAGTTTACGAGACAACTCAAAGAAACTGGAAAGTTCACGTTAACTTGTCCAAACTACCGACGCCAAAAAAAAAATCACACACATATACACTCTCTGTGGATATACATTCAGAGTTGAAAAAAAAATATTCTTTGGAAATGTTACTCGGTCGAAGTGAAAGCGAAATTGCTCTCAGACTTCCTCCAGACTACCCTTCCGCCTGTTTAGAGGAGAATTTCATCGCTAGAGGATCCCTCCCCCCCCCCACCACCACTTCGCCTCGACTCTGAAAGAGGCACAACAGCAACGAAAGAAAGAACGTCATAGAAACGGTCACAAAACATAGCCACGCCACTGGTTGAACCGTTGACGGTAAAATATTCAAAGCAAACATGGGCTATAATGCCCGAAGGAAACGGTCCGAGTCTGTAAATCTTCTTCTTTCTTTCTATTCCTGCTCTCGTTCTCCATTTCGGTTTTTCCCGTCAACGCTACAGCTACAAAAAAGAATAGAATTTTTTTTTCATTCTTTATGGTTTTGCAAACAGCAGATTTTCCACCGCAGCAGGAAAGAAACGTTGATGCTTTACCATGAAGAGTATTTCATGCAAAAATATATTTGTTTGCATGGATTTCTTTTAAAGCTTTTTTTTATTGTTCTACGCAAATATTTTATTACGATCACTAGATCAAATATTTCGCGATTTAGATGTTTGTCTTTTGGATTGGCTCGATAGTTTAGTAGTTCGATATTAAACTGATACCCTTGTTCACTGCGATGTTAGAAAAAAGTACGAAACGCGCTGTACATTTTGCTTATTTTTGTTGCTTCCTTGAAGGTTATTTTTTTCAACAGATTTATGTTTTCTTGCCATGCTCAAAACATTCATAAGAAGTGTGAAGCAACGTGGACGTAGCCTAAGAAATCATCTCATTCTTAGGACGCTGAGAACTGTCGATACCTTGTGTTCAGCGTGGAAAAACAATAGTTCAAGTTCAGTGAGGAAAAAAAAAGTTCATGTTCAGTAAGAGAAAAAAAAATGACTCGTGTGTGAGAGGTGGTAAAAAAAAGTCTTATTTTCATTAGGGGAATGAAAACTGTTCGTGTTCATTGAGAGGGGACTAAAAACTGGTTCATGTTCAGTGAGAGGGGCGAAATTCGTGTTCATTGAGAGGGGACTAAAACTGGTTCATGTTCAGTGAGAGGGGCGAAATTCGTGTTCATTGAGAGGGGACTAAAAACTGGTTCATGTTCAGTGAGAGGGGCGAATTTCGTGTTCATTGAGAGGGGACTAAAAACTGGTTCATGTTCAGTGAGAGGGGCAAAATTCGTGTTCATTGAGAGGGGACTAAAAACTGGTTCATGTTCAGTGAGAGGGGACTAAAACTGGTTCATGTTCAGTGAGAGGGGCGAAATTCGTGTTCATTGAGAGGGGACTAAAACTGGTTCATGTTCAGTGAGAGGGGACTAAAACTGGTTCATGTTCAGTGAGAGGGGCGAAATTCGTGTTCATTGAGAGGGGACTAAAAACTGGTTCATGTTCAGTGAGAGGGGCGAATTTCGTGTTCATTGAGAGGGGACTAAAAACTGGTTCATGTTCAGTGAGAGGGGCGAATTTCGTGTTCATTGAGAGGGGACTAAAAACTGGTTCATGTTCAGTGAGAGGGGCAAAATTCGTGTTCATTGAGAGGGGACTAAAAACTGGTTCATGTTCAGTGAGAGGGGCAAAATTCGTGTTCATTGAGAGGGGACTAAAAACTGGTTCATGTTCAGTGAGAGGGGCGAAATTCGTGTTCATTGAGAGGGGACTAAAAACTGGTTCATGTTCAGTGAGAGGGGTGAAATTCGTGTTCATTGAGAGGGGACTAAAAACTGGTTCATGTTCAGTGAGAGGGGACTAAAAACTGGTTCATGTTCAGTGAGAGGGGTGAAATTCGTGTTCATTGAGAGGGGACTAAAAACTGGTTCATGTTCAGTGAGAGGGGTGAAATTCGTGTTCATTGAGAGGGGACTAAAACTGGTTCATGTTCAGTGAGAGGGGTGAAATTCGTGTTCATTGAGAGGAGACTAAAAACTGGTTCATGTTCAGTGAGAGGGGTGAAATTCGTGTTCATTGAGAGGGGACTAAAAACTGGTTCATGTTCAGTGAGAGGGGTGAAATTCGTGTTCAATGAGAGGGAGAAAAATTCGTGTTCAGAGAGAAGGAAAAAAGATCCATCTTCAGTGAGGGAGCAAAAAACTATTTCGTATTCAGTGAGAGAGAAGTCTTGAGTGAAAGAAAAGCTGTTCGTGTTCAGTGAGAGGGAAAAATTATCCGTCTTCAGTGAAAAAAAAAATAGTTCGTGTTCAGAGAAAGAGAGGTTTGGTATTGTTCAGTGAAAGGGAAAAATGGCTCGTGTTCAGTTAAAGGGAAAAATGGCTCGTATTCAGTTAAAGGGAAAAATGGCTCGTATTCAGTTAAAGGGAAAAATGGCTCGTATTCAGTTAAAGGGAAAAATGGCACGCGATCAGTGAAAGGGGAAAAATAGTTGATGTTCATTAAGAGAGAAAAGAAAGAATGGTTTCTGTTTGGTGTGATAAAAAAAAAGGTGGTTCCAGTTCAGGGAGATAGGAAAAATGGTTCGTGCTCAGTGAGAGGGAAAAAAAATTCGTGTTAAGAGGGAAAAGAAAAAAAAGTATATGTTCAGTGAGGCAAAAAAAAGGTTCGAGTTCAGGAAGAGGGGGAAATGGTTCTTGTTGAGTGAGAGAAAAATAATTGTTCGTTTTCACTGAGAGGAAAAAGAAAAATAGTACGCGTTAATGAGAATGAAAAAAAAAAATGGTTTGTGTTCAGTGAGATAAAAAACGATTTGAGTTCAGAGGGAGGGGGAAATGGTTCATTTGGAATGAGACAAAAAAAATGGCTCGTGTTCATTGAGAGGAAAAAAATAGTTCGTTTTCAGTAAGGGAAAAAAACCTGGTCCGTGTTTAGTGAGAGGGGAAAAAGATCCGTGTTCAACGAATGAACAAAAACTGATTTGTGTTTAGTGAGAGGAAAAAACTTATTCGACTTCAGTGAAAGAAAAAGCGGTTGGTGTTCAGTGAGATAGAGAAGTGATACGTGTTCAATAAACAGGTGAAAATAGTTCGTTTTCAATGAGAGGGAAAATTTGGGAAAAGGAAAAAAGGGATCATGTTCAATGGAAAAAAAGGTTCGAATTCGGTGAAAAGAAATTCGTTTTCAGTGAACAAAGTTCGTGTTCAGTGAAAGAGAGAGAGAAAAATGTTTTGCGTTTAGTGAAATAAAAAAATTGTTTCGAGTTCAGAGAGAGATGGAAAATGATTTGTACTCAGTGAGAATGAAAAAAGTTCGTGCTCTTTGAGAGAGAAAAGAAAGAAAATATTTGTGTTCCGAGAGATAAAAAAAAAAGTTCGATTTCACGGAGAGGAGACGGGGAATGGTTCATGCTCAGTGAGAGAAAAAAATAGTTCGTGTTCATTACGAGGGAAAAAGTAATTGGTGTTCTTTGAGAGGGAAAAAGTAATTGGTGTTCTTTGTGAGGGAAAAAGTAATTGGTGTTCTTTGAGAGGGAAAAAGTAATTGGTGTTCTTTGAGAGGGAAAAGTAATTGGTGTTCTTTGAGAGGGAAAAAGTAATTGGTGTTCTTCGAGAGGGAAAAAGTAATTGGTGTTCTTTGAGAGGGAAAACGTAATTGGTGTTCTTTGAGAGGGAAAACGTAATTGGTGTTCTTTGAGAGGGAAAAGGTAATTGGTGTTCTTTGAGAGGGAAAAAGTAATTGGTGTTCTTTGAGAGGGAAAAAGTAATTGGTGTTCTTTGAGAGGGAAAAAGTAATCGGTGTTCTTTGAGAGGGAAAAAGTAATTGGTGTTCTTTGAGAGGAAAAAAGTAATTGGTGTTCTTTGAGAGGGAAAAAGTAATTGGTGTTCTTTGAGAGGGAAAAAGTAATTGGTGTTCTTTGAGAGGGAAAATCAAAAATAGTTTGTGTTCATTCGGAATGAAAAGAAAAAATTGTTTGTGTTCAGTAAGATAAAATGAAATTCGAATTCAGGAAGAAGAGGAAAATGGTTTGTGCAAAGAGAAAAAAAAAAGTTCATGTTCATATTTAAGAGTAAACCACATAAAACTAAGGAAGTGTCAAATTGCCAACACACTCAGAAATAAATAATAATAAATTTATTTTTCATATATTTTTTTATAATTTTTTGTGTAAAGATTCAGAAACAAAGTGGGACTATACCACTCACACTACCGTTCGGCATTGGGACACTCCCATTCAGACCCTGATTTTGGAAAGACATTTCCGCCCCACTGCCCATCAACCTTTTTTTTATTGAGAATGCTAGTAACTAGAATACGAGTGAAAAATTATTAAACATGGTATATTGCATGCATTGATCAAGAAACCTTTTAAAACCACCAAAACGGACAACATTTTATACTAGAAACGTAATACAGTCATTTGTCTTCCCCCCTCCCTCATTCTCCCCTCTCATCACCATCACAATTCTGTAGATCAAAATTTTCTTCAATATCAAGGGAATGTAAAGCCATATTCAAATCTTACCAGCTTTGAAAATTAATTTTTTTACAGAAAAAGCAATTATCAGAGATAAACTAAAGATCTTAATTAATTCAAATCTCAGTTTTCAACAATGTTATTTTAACTGAAACTTTTTTTTTTGCCTTTTCTTTTGTTTATTATTTTTTTTCATAGTGCAAGTAAATTTTATCACTACAGGTGACATATGATGAATGTAATATTGACATTGAAATGTGGCATTAATAATATTTAAAAGAGACATTGACATAAAACTTCGATAGTAATATAAAATTTCTAATTGGAAAGCGAATTTCGTGGTATATATTTAGGGTATTATACTGTTGCAAATTAAAATGGATGAGCACTGAGCGTGGGTATAAGTAAATATATTTTACAATACAAATTACAAAACAATGCAACTTAATACAAAAGCATGGATGAAATTACTTAAAAACAAACTAAATACTATCGTACATAAAGTAATAATATTTTCCTACAGAACCGTTAAAACCTGCTCTCTATACTCAATTGATCAACGTTTATCTCTTACTTTTTATATCAATGTCCTTCTTTTTATCCCTCATTTAGGCGCAAACATTTCTACTTTTCTGTGTTAACTCGTTAAGTTTTACACTAATAGAACTAATCAACCTCCTGCGAACTCACCATATAAAATATTTCTTCTTTTCAAGCACTTATCGCGTATATACTGAGACTAACTGCGTCCTCTTTCACAGATCCACAACTCCAACATTGCAATTCTATCTTTCTATTTTTTTAGATCGGTTCTATGTTCCAATTCGTTGGCAAAAATAAATCTCTCGCAGAAGCATACAGGAGTTACTTCGGTTATGTGCAGTTTCTTTGGGTCTTAGCAGTTGGTTATAGTGAATGTTTTTGTTTGTTATAAATCTTAATATCAGCATTGCTAGTCGTGAGAATTTACCTCAAAAAATTATTATCGTTAATTGCTAAATTATTAGTTAAGACACATATAACTATTATAAAAAATCTTTTTTTTAAATATACGAAGTTTTAAAAATGCATGTGATGATTAATTCAGTTTTCTTCAAACTTGGTACATGGAGTTTAAGATGATAAATGTTCCAGCTTCAATAATTTTTCAATGTTAAATAAATGCTTCTGAAATAAACAAATATTTCCAAAAAATTTATTTTCCTAATAACATTGAAGGTCTGAAAGATCCAGATATAGCCAAAGCATACCATGATAGGCTACTTAGTCATTATGACAATCGGGGTTTGCTTGCTGCTGAAGTTGAGAAAGAATGGGTCAGTTTAAACAGACCTTTCTTGAAAACAACAGTACTCTTTTGGGAAAAAGGGAACAGAGGAAACAAAGTTATTTGAGTGATAAGGCTATGGAACTTATTTCTGAAAGGAGGAAGTGCAGGATTAATATGAATCAACACCCTACTAGTTCTAATAGAAGGTATTACAACGAGCATAAAAAACGTGTAAAGGATCAGTTAACAGCTGATAAGAATCTTTGGCTTGATAACTTGGTTGATAAAGCAGAAGAAGCAGTTAGACACCACAACAGTAGAGGATTGTACCAGATTATTAATGTTTTGTGTGGGAACATGGTAAAGTAGTTGAAGGTTGGGATTTTGTGATGACTAGGTGGGCTGAGCATTTCAGAGATGTTCTAAACAGTGTGATTATTTCTACTCCCATTGTTTCTATTGAGGATAGATAAATTACTGGCTTTAATGTTGGCCCTATATCACATTCTGAAGTTGCTTTGGCTATCTCAAAATTAAAACTGCATAAATTCCCAGGAATGGATGAAATCACCACTGAAATGCTTAGAGCTGGGAACACTTGTGTTTTCACATGGCTGACTGAATTTCCGAATATTTTTTATGATAAAGGTGTTGTTCCAAAGGATTTTACTAGAGCTATCATTGTCCCAATTATTAAAAAAAGGTGATCCAAGTTCTTGTAATAATTATAGAGGAATTAGTTTACTTTCTATTACAGGTAAAGTTCTTTGCATGATTATGCTTACTAGGATTAATAATTTGGTTGATGAACAACTGCGTGATGAACAGTGTGGATTCAGAAGTAGTACGGGATATATTGATCAAATATTTTCACTTAGGCAGATTCTTGAGAAATGTTTAGAGTTTCAGAAAACCAGTGGTTACTAGCTTCATAAATTTCAAAAAGGCTTTTGACTCTTTTGATTGACATATTTTGTGGTTGATCGTTAGATCATATGGAATACCTGACAAGTTAGTTAGTGTAATGAAAGCTCTCTATGATAACACTGAGTTGTGTGTGAGAGTTGATAAGGCTTGTAGCGATTGGTTTAGCATTGCTAGTGGAGTTAGACAAAGGTACATTTTGTCTCCTTTTCTCTTTAGTTTGGTTATTGATTACGTCATGCGAAATTCTTTGCAAAGGAAATCTTTTTGGGGTTAAATGGTCTAGAGAGTTCAAAATTTCTAATTTAGATTATGCAACTGATTTGACCCTGTTGGCTAATGATATTGATGACATGAATTGTTTCATTAGGACTATTGATGAGACTGGTATAAGGTAGGTGTGGTGATAAACAGTGAAAAATTAAAGTGATGAAAATTGGTCAGGCAGATGTGTTTCAGTTTCTTTGAATGGCTGTACTCTTGAGTGAGTGTATCAGTTTAATTATCTTACGAGCTATGTAACAGATACTGGTGATGTGCATCATGAGATAAATAAAAGAATAGGTATGACGCTGAGACTTTTAAAAATCTATGGATAGTATGGAAAAATAAGCGTATACATCCAAAGACTAAAATTAGGCTGCATAATAGTTTGGTTCTTTCTAAGGTTAGTTATGGTAGTGAAACCTGGAACCCTTTGTAAGCAGAATAACAAGAAACTTGATGCCTTTGATTCTAGATGCTTACCTTGGGCATTGATGCCTTTGATTCTAGATGCAGTATCTTGGGCATTAGGTGGTTTGACTTTGTAAGTAATGATGAGTTTAGAAGAAGGCGTCATCAACCTCTTTTGAGCAGCACATTATGCAGAGAGAGACGGCGTTGGTTTGGCCATGTTGCCCGTATGCACAGTTGCAGATTGGCAAACAGGATTATGAAGAGTGATCAAAGGCTTCAAGAAAAAGGGGAAACGTAGGATGCGATAGGCATACAATGTCAAACAGGACCTTGTTAGAATTGGCCTACAGTGGCCAAATGCAGCAGCTGTAGCTGAGGACAGACACGTCTGGAGAAGAAAATTACACAATCTAGTAGGACCTCCATAGGGATTTGTATGTATGTATGTATGTATGTATGTATGTACAGTCGCTCAAAAAAGTATCCGAACACTATGGTCGATTACAGAATTCAGAAAAAATATCTGGCAACGATATTTTTAGAAATTAGTGATCTGGCAACCTTCGTGTCACGTGACACGAACGTTGCCAGATCACTAATTTCTAAAAATATCGTTGCCAGATATTTTTTCTGAATTCTGTAATCGACCATAGTGTTCGGATACTTTTTTGAGCGACTGTACCTCCAGACATCATAACTGTGGAGCTCCAAACACCATGGACCCCAGAGGAGAACGTCGCCTCCGTCGACTGGTAAAGGACAATCGACGTACAACAGTGCAGCAATTAACCACTCAAATGAACCCTGGGACACCCAGGTACATGTCCCCAATAACAGTACAGCGAACCCTGGTACACATGGATCTCCGGAGTCAACACTGTATAAAGGCACCCATGTTAATCAAGGTCCACATGCAAAGACGCCTGCAGTTCACACGGGACTTACCGTCATTGGACAGTGGAAGAGTGGAAAAAGGTTTCCTTCTCCAACGAATCGAGGTTTCTTCTCCACAGAAGTGATGGACGGTGGCGGATACGGTGGCAGACACACGAGAACCAACATCCAGACACGCTTGTTGGTCAAGTACAGTGACAGTGTGCATGTCTGGGGGATGTTTTCCTGGTTTGACCTGGGACTGCTGATACCACTGGATGGGTCCCTGAACGCCAATGGCTACCTGTCCATCCTCGTTGACCACATGCATCCCTTCATGTTTAACGCTTACCCTGGTGGTGATGGTGTCTACCAACACGACAATGCGCCCTGCCATGTCATTGAGGTGGTGCGTGACTGGTTCCAAGAACACGACAGCGATGTCTCCATTCTCCCTTTGCCGGCGAAATCGCCCAACTTCAAGCCAACAGAGCACTTGTGGGACCATTTGGATCGACAGGTTCGGCTACGGACCCACAACCACGTCATCTCCGGAACCTCCGTGCTCATGCTGGAGTCCGAATGGGCACGTGTGCCTCTAGCAGCCTTCCAGGGCCTCATTGCGTCCATGCCACGCCGTCTCGCTGCTATCATCTGGGCCAAGGGTGATTATTCCCATTATTAGGTAGGTGGTCATATTATTCTGATACGACTGTATATGTATTTCCTAAAAACACAAAAATGTAAATGAATTAAAAAATTTTAAAAGTACTTATCTTCCCATATGCGCATTCTAAAAAGTAGAAAATAAGCCTAAAGCATTTCGATGGTACCATTAGCCACTGAATTCGTATTCACTTCAAACGTAGAGCACCGAATGATATACTCAACAAGATCGTGGCGCACTAATTTCCTTTGAAGTTCATACATTGAAGTTTGAGGATGCAATTAGTCACAATGGGCGGGGGTGGCTCAGTCGGTAGCGCGCCAGGCTCGTAATCTGTAGTTCCCAGGTTCGAGTCCCAGCTGGGTCAGCGTTGAGATTTATCTCCGCAAAATTCCCCGCCCTGCCCACGGTCAGTAGGGGACACCGATGGGCTTGGAAAGGCCGCCGTCCGTCTGATGGGACGTTAAGCCGTGGCCCCGTGTGCGGGAGAGCCATACCCTGTGCAAGTTAAAGAACACGCTGGATGGCCTTGACGGGAGGCTACCATCTGTCTCCCAACAGCTGTTCCAGTGGGTCCCCTCCCCCAACCTTCTCTGAGCCTTCGGGGTCCTTGTGACCTGGCCATTTAGCCCATGGTGTGCAAAAAAGTGCCGCTCAGAGGTAAAACAACCCAACCCAAAGCAATTAGTCACTAATACGAAATGAATGACAAATTGTATCACCTACATCCTCAGTGCGCATATGGCAAGGTAGGTATTTTTTACCTATCTTACTCTTTCTCTTCGCTTGACATTTGTTTGTCAGTTTGTGGATTTGTCAAAACAGATGTCCTCCATATTTTTCAACGCGATGGAGAAACTTAATGATATATGGCGCCAAATGAAAGCTTGTGACGCAAGGAGTGTCACAGGCTATAAAAAATTGACCCCTCGAGCTTTCATCCACTGAAAAAAGGGAAATATGAAAACCATTCTTCGTTATATCTCCAGAACGCGACTGCCGATAGAAAAAGGCTATATGTCAAATGAAAGCTTCTGACGCTAGGAATGTCATTGGCTATAAAAAATTTACCCCATGATTTCTTCCCCCCCCATTAAAAGGGGGGGAGAATGAAACAATTTGTTCGCTATATCTTCAGGGGGCGGGGATGACTCAGTCGGTAGCGCGCCAGGCTCGTAATCTGTAGTTCGCAGGTTCGAGTCCCAGCTGGGTCAGCGTTGAGATTTATCTCCGCAAAAATTCCCCGCCCTGCCAACGGTCAGTAGGGGACACCGATGGGCTTGGAAAGGCCGCCGTCCGTCGGATGGGACGTTAAGCCGTGGCCCCGTGTGCGGGAAAGCCATACCCTGTGCACGTTAAAGAACACGCTGGATGGCCTTGACGGGAGGCTACCATCTGTCTCCCAACAGCTGTTCCAGTAGGTCCCCCTCCCCCAACCTTCTCTGAGCCTTCGGGGTCCACATGACCTGGCCATTTAGCCCATCGTGTGCAAAAAAGTGCCGCCCAGAGGTAAAACAACCCAACCCAACCCTATATCTCCAGAACGTGAGTGTAGAAAGTAAGAAACTTTACGTCAAATGAAAGCTTGTGACGCGGGGAGTGTCATGCACTATAAAGATGGACCCCCGCATGCATTCTTCCCCCCTTAAAAAAGGAGAAATATGGATACGATTTAATGAATATATACGAAATACGGATATTACGAAATATGTCTACGATATTTTGCGAAAAATGCATAGCTTTCCCTTTCACGAGTACCAAAGTACAATCATCACAATGTTCATTAAAAAATAATGTAAAAAACGTCATCATTATCATTTAATTCACTGGCTTGGTGTAAAAACCTTCAAAAACGATGCTTAGGGGAAGTGGACCACATGCAAATCAGGATTTTTTTTTCTACCATTTCATGCGCGTAATTCATTACTTTTATTCCTTCGTCAGATGCCCGGATGTACACCATTTGATTTTGCATTAACCTCTGATATTTAAGACGACCTTTGGTTCTTTGGTGATTAAGAGGATTGCCCTGAGCAACGCAATGGTTGAGGCAAACTCCAAAATAAATTGAGCATTATGTGTGCGCCACGTGGATGTTGGCAGATTCCCAATTTTGGTAACAGCATTTTCTGATCATTTTAACGCCGTTGGGTAACAAATCAGCTGGCCAAAAAGCAATTCATTTTTATGATATCCATGAATTAAAAATAATGCAATCTATTCACTTATAAGACATATGTGGATGGATCATTATAAGGCTGGTGAAGGTCACTTTTGTTTTGGTCATGAATATGGCGATAGAAGCTTTTATATAAGGTGGATATAAAGCATATTACATCAAAGACAATTGAAAGAGGAAAAAGTAAAGCTCAATATTGAAATGGATAATCAGATAATAAAATAAGGTTCACTCCCACTACAGTGATAATCATTTGTAGTAACTCTTCCTACAGCGATAATCATTTGTAGGTCACTCTCACTTCAGTGATAATCATTTTAGGTCACTCTTCCTACATTGATAATCATTTGTAGGTTATTCTTTCTACGGTGATAATCATTTGTAGGTCACTATTCGTATAGTGTTATCATTTGTAGGTCACTCTCATTACAGTGATAAACATTTGTAGGTCAATCTCCCTACAGTGATAATTGTTTGTAGGTCACTCTCACTACAGTAATAATCATTTGTAGGTCAATCTTACTACAGTGATAAACATTTATAGGTCATTTTTCCTACAGTGATAATCATTTGTAGGTCATTCTTCCTACAGTGATAATCATTTGTAGGTCATTCTTCCTATAGTGATAATCATTTGTAAGTCACTCTTCCTATAGTGTAATCATTCTTCCTATAGTGATTATTATTTGTAGATCACTCTCACGACAGTGATAAACATTTGTAGGCCAATCTCACTAGAGTGATAAACATTTGTAGATCACTCTCACTACAGTAATAATCATTTGTAAGTCAATCTTACTACAGTGATAAACATTTATAGGTCATTTTTCCTACAGTGATAATCATTTGTAGGTCATTCTTCCTATAGTGATAATCATTTGTAAGTCACTCTTCCTATAGTGTAATCATTCTTCCTATAGTGATTATTATTTCTAGATCACTCTCACGACAGTGATAAACATTTGTAGGCTAATCTCACTAGAGTGATAAACATTTGTAGATCACTCTCACTACAGTGATAATCATTTGTAGTAACTCTTCCTACAGCGATAATCATTTGTAGGTCACTCTCACTTCAGTGATAATCATTTTTAGGCCACTCTTCCTACATTGATAATCATTTGTAGGTTATTCTTTCTACGGTGATAATCATTTGTAGGTCACTATTCGTATAGTGTTATCATTTGTAGGTCACTCTCATTACAGTGATAAACATTTGTAGGTCAATCTCCCTACAGTGATAATTGTTTGTAGGTCGCTCTCACTACAGTATAATCATTTGTAGGTCACTTTTCCTACAGTGATAATCATTTGTAGGTCACTCTTCCTATAGTGATAATCATTTGTAAGTCACTCTTCCTATAGTGTAATCATTCTTCTTATAGTGATTATTATTTGTAGATCACTCTCACGACAGTGATAAACATTTGTAGGCCAATCTCACTAGAGTGATAAACATTTGTAGATCACTCTCACTACAGTAATAATCATTTGTAAGTCAATATTACTACAGTGATAAACATTTATAGGTCATTTTTCCTACAGTGATAATCGTTTGTAGGTCATTCTTCCTATAGTGATAATCATTTGTAAGTCACTCTTCCTATAGTGTAATCATTCTTCTTATAGTGATTATTATTTGTAGATCACTCTCACGACAGTGATAAACATTTGTAGGCCAATCTCACTAGAGTGATAAACATTTGTAGATCACTCTCACTACAGTAATAATCATTTGTAAGTCAATATTACTACAGTGATAAACATTTATAGGTCATTTTTCCTACAGTGATAATCGTTTGTAGGTCATTCTTCCTATAGTGATAATCATTTGTAAGTCACTCTTCCTATAGTGTAATCATTCTTCCTATAGTGATTATTATTTGTAGATCACTCTCACGACAGTGATAAACATTTGTAGGCCAATCTCACTACAGTGATAAACATTTGTAGGTCACTCTCGCTACAGTAATAATCATTTGTAGGTCACTCTTCCTACATTGATAATCATTTGTAGGTTATTCTTTCTACGGTGATAATCATTTGTAGGTCACTATTCGTATAGTGTTATCATTTGTAGGTCACTCTCATTACAGTGATAAACATTTGTAGGTCAATCTCCCTACAGTGATAATTGTTTGTAGGTCACTCTCACTACAGTAATAATCATTTGTAAGTCAATCTTACTACAGTGATAAACATTTATAGGTCATTTTTCCTAGTGATAATCATTTGTAGGTCATTCTTCCTATAGTGATAATCATTTGTAAGTCACTCTTCCTATAGTGTAATCATTCTTCCTATAGTGATTATTATTTGTAGATCACTCTCACGACAGTGATAAACATTTGTAGGCCAATCTCACTAGAGTGATAAACATTTGTAGATCACTCTTACTACAGTAATAATCATTTGTAAGTCAATCTTACTACAGTGATAAACATTTATAGGTCATTTTTCCTAGTGATAATCATTTGTAGGTCATTCTTCCTATAGTGATAATCATTTGTAAGTCACTCTTCCTATAGTGTAATCATTCTTCCTATAGTGATTATTATTTGTAGATCACTCTCACGACAGTGATAAACATTTGTAGGCCAATCTCACTAGAGTGATAAACATTTGTAGATCACTCTCACTACAGTGATAATCATTTGTAGTAACTCTTCCTACAGCGATAATCATTTGTAGGTCACTCTCACTTCAGTGATAATCATTTTTAGGCCACTCTTCCTACATTGATAATCATTTGTAGGTTATTCTTTCTACGGTGATAATCATTTGTAGGTCACTATTCGTATAGTGTTATCATTTGTAGGTCACTCTCATTACAGTGATAAACATTTGTAGGTCAATCTCCCTACAGTGATAATTGTTTGTAGGTCGCTCTCACTACAGTAATAATCATTTGTAGGTCACTTTTCCTACAGTGATAATCATTTGTAGGTCACTCTTCCTATAGTGATAATCATTTGTAAGTCACTCTTCCTATAGTGATAATCATTTGTAGGTCACTCTTCCTATAGTGATAATTATTTGTAGGTCACTCTTCCTATAATGATAATCATTTGTAAGTCACTCTTCCTATAGTGATAATCATTTGTATGTCAATCTTCCTATAGTGATAATCATTTGTAAGTCACTCTTCCTATAGTGTAATCATTCTTCCTATAGTGATTATTATTTGTAGGTCACTCTCACGACAGTGATAAACATTTGTAGGCCAATCTCACTAGAGTGATAAACATTTGTAGATCACTCTCACTACAGTGATAAACATTTGCAGGTCACTCTCGCTACAGTAATAATCATTTGTAGGTCACTCTTCCTACATTGATAATCATTTGTAGGTTATTCTGTCTACGGTGATAATCATTTGTAGGTCACTTTTCCTACAGTGATAATCATTTGTAGGTCACTCTCACTACAGCGATAAACATTTGTAGGTCAATCTCACTACAGTAATAATCATTTGTAGTAATTAGGCAAGTGTGAAAGAAAACCACCCATCCGCAGCTAGTTGTTCTACCATTTGAGCTAGAGCAGGGGTAATTCACATTTGCTTAAGAAAGGTTATGCTGTGAAGCTTTACCATGGGATTCGAAGTGTCGGGGTGCACATGTGCTGTTAATGCCGACGAGAACCAAGCTTTTACAGCCACATTGCAAGTAATATATTTCAGTTTTTCAGATGTTCAGCATCGAAGGTATGGTTAGAAATAACCTCTCCACCGTAGGTCGACAACCAATTTGATAGGAAGGACGAATTTCAGAATAACGATAATCATCTGTAGTGATTATTTAGGTAGCCAGGAGATTCCGAGGCGGGTGGGTGATTTTTTTTAAACACTAGCCTAATTGCTGCAAATATAATAGAAAAAGTCCACACTTTTTAACTTTCTGGATCGAATATAGCGAAAATATTTCATTACACAGAAACAGTGACGTAACAATTCCCAATATTGTGGTGTGTCAACTTGCTAAGATGAGATTCGAAAATAGGGATCAATCCATGTGCCTTAATTTTAAACTTTTTTTTGTTTCACAAACTCTTTATAAGCAATTTTCACTAATTTAAAGAATTAATAATTAAACTAATACATTAAGCGCTTCAAAACATTTCATTTCAAATAGCCAGCAGCCTGTGTTCTTATTAAAACTGGACTGCTAAGATATCAATATATTAAAATGAAATTTACATGTGATTCAAATAACCTTAATATAGATACCGAGCCAAAAATGATCGAAAAAACAGCTTATTAATATTTTTGAATCAGCATCATTTTAAACAAAATATCTGATGCTTGTAAGAGTAGATTAATGATAAATCGTTTACTCTCCCAATGGACTTTGTATCTAAAATGTTACAGAATATAGATGTCCGGAAAGAGATCTGGATTTAACCCCTTAAGACCCTGTATACATTGCAATATACATTATGTTTTAAATTCTTTTTAAACGTATGAAGTGGTGTCTGTTGTCTTGCAAATGTTTGTAACGTGTAAACCAGTCTTTAGTGTATAGGAATGGACTGGAATTTGTTGCCATCTCTGGATATAACAGAAACATCATACAATAACTTTGAAGAAAACTGTCCAGACACGTAACAAGAACAGTTTCGATACATTTCATAGGAAAGTGCAAAAATTGTTTTGTTACATTTTACAGGAAACCCAAGAACTGTTTTGTTACTTTTTATAGGAAACCCAAGAACTGTTTTGCTACATTTCACAGCTGTCATGCATTTGATGCATTTATCATGAAAAACTGCATATAAATTATAATTCTTTATGTTCCTTTTTACTGCTCTCTGAGATTTCAAAATAGCGCTCTTTTTGGAATGGTGTCAACATTATAATGTGAATGCTAAATTTCATGGAAATGACGCTAAAAACATATTTTCTATTCACTTGTTCCTTTGGTAATAAATAAAGCACATTTAAATGAAAACCTTTTTTCTTCTATAAATTAAAAAATTCTATCTGAAGGGATTAAAATATTTACTTTTTAAGCCAAATCTTAATTTAAATTTTGATGGTTGAATTCAAAGTATTCGGAAGTACTGTTCTCTGTCATGTCGTAACAAATTGATAACTTTCACTGAACTGAATTCACTGTTAACTGTTCGTCTGTAGACGTTAAATTTTTTTGTTTCAATAAAAATAATACCCCCTCAAGCAATTGCTTACCACAGAGGTCGGACAGTTTAATACGTCATTGTCTGTGAGGATGGTGGGACCTCAGCAGAAAAACAACACACACCCATCACTACCTGGGGCTCGAACCCAGGTACCTTATATCAGTAGCCAAGCGTGCTAACCACTCGGCCACGCCACGGCTATGGAGTTTTGAAAAAAAAAAACATTTTTTTATTTCGATAAAAAGTAATAAGATACTACAATTCACATTTGAGCTCCCACCGTTTGTAGACCTTAAAGTTAGAAAATGCAAATGTTAAACGAATAGTTTAAACATAATGTAGTAGAATGTGAGGTAGAGTGTGGCGTCAATAGGTTTATATTGAAACCAGCATTCAATATACACGGTGGGGATAATTGGGGTGGAGATTTGGTTCAAGATAAACGGTGGGAGTGGAGAGTTGGTGGGAGAGGAATCCTGACTTCAATATAAACCTCTTGTCGGGATTTACCCCTGGTAGGGATGAATACTGAGTTTTTGGTGCATCTTCAGTGTCTCTTCCCCAATGAGGAAAAGTTTTAAGGACAAATAAACCATTCTTTATGTATTGTTTAGGTACTAACGAAATTACTTGTCGCATTTTGACAACCATCTATCAGTTCGAATATCTGTCGTTAGAGGAAGATATTCTCAGAAAATGAACTTCATCCATAACAAGCAAACATAGATAAACCGAACAATCATCGAGCATGTAAAGGAAACATTGCCTTCAGCAGGATGGGATTCCCACCCGTGAACTCCAAATGAGAATATCAGGTGCATTGACAACTACGATCACTGATCAAGTTTTCCCTTAATTTTGGCTTTAATCTTTATATTAGTAGTCAGAGCAACTGACATGTCAGCAGAAGGTTCTTCGGTTCGTGTCTCAAGATAATTTTTCCTCTTTTCTCAAAACTGAACTTCATTCTCTTAGAGTTGGGTTGGGTTGTTTTACCTCTGAGCGGCACTTTTTTGCACACCATGGGCTAAATGGCCAGGTCACATGGACCCCGAAGGCTCAGAGAAGGTTGGGAGAGGGGACTCACTGGAACAGCTATTGGGAGACAGATGGTAGCCTCCCGTCAAGGCCATCCAGCGTGTTCTTTAACGTGCACAGGGTATGGCTCTCCCGCACACGGGGCCATGGCTTAACGTCCCATCCGACGGACGGCGGCCTTTCCAAGCCCATCGGTGTCCCCTACTGACCGTGGGCAGGGCGGGGAATTTTGCGGAGAAAAATCTCAACGCTGACCCAGCTGGGACTCGAACCTGGGAACTACAGATTACGAGCCTGGCGCGCTACCGACTGAGCCACCCCCGCCCCACCATTATCTTAGAAAAAGAGCATTCCATATTCGTCAGAGGCGATATAGCGGTTCTACTCTCATTATCTATCTTCCTATTAATTTTCGTCTAGCATTTGTAATTCTGTCAGTTTGTGGATTTGTTTCAATAGTTGTTCCACGTAAATTTTTGTTACCACATTTTTTCTGCGCCACTAAAAAAAGGAGAATTGCGCAAATGATTGGATTGGATTGTTTTACCTCTGAGCGGCACTTTTTTTGCACACCATGGGCTAAATGGCCAGGCCACAAGGACCCCGAAGGCTAAGAGAAGGTTGGGGGAGGGGACCCACTGGAACAGCTGTTGGGAGACAGATGGTAGCCTCCCGTCAAGGCCATCCAGCGTGTTCTTTAACGTGCACAGGGTATGGCTCTCCCGCACACGGGACCACGGCTTAACGTCCCATCCGACGGACGGCGGCCTTTTCAAGCCCATCGGTGTCCCCTACTGACCGTGGGCAGGGAAATTTTGCGGAGATAAATCTCAACGCTGATCCAGCTGGGACTCGAACCTGGGAACTACAGTTACGAGCCTGGCGCGCTACCGACTGAGCCACCCCCACCCCCTGCGCAAATGAGATTCCACCTATCTAAATCCAACACAAAATCCTAGTTTAACCAATTATATGTCAAATATTTATTGTTAATAACACATCGTTCAGATATAACTCGTTAAGATAGATTATCTAAAGTCCGGGAAGGGTTTTCTCAATCGGCAGCGTGTCAAACTCGTGACTGCAGCTCCTAGGTTCGAGTCCAAACTGTGTCATCAATGAGATTTATCTCCTATAAACCCCATCCTGCCTAGGTCATTACGGAAACACCGATGGTACTGAAAATGCCGCAATACTTCAAATGGGACGTTAAGCCGTGGGTCTGTGTGCAGGAATCATGCGCACGTTAAAGAACACTCTGTATGGCCTTAACGAGAGGCTCTCGTCTGTATCCTAGCAACTGCCCAGTGGGTCCTCTTCACCTAATCATCTCTGAGTTCTTGGGATCCTTGTGATCCTTAGCCCGTTATGTGTAAAAAGAGCAGCTCAGATGTAATACAACCCAGCCATACTGATAGCGTCATCCCTTCGATAAAAGTGGGTTGGTTGTTTTACCTCTGAGCGCCACTTTTTTGCACACCATGGGCTAAATGGCCAGGTCACATAGACCCCGAAGACTCAGAGAAGGTTGGGGGAGGGGACCCACTGGAACAGCTGTTGGGAGACAGATGATAGCCTCCCGTCAAGGCCATCCAGCGTGTTCTTTAACGTGCACAGGGTATGGCTCTCCCGCACACGGGGCCACGGCTTAACGTCCCATCCGACGGACGGCGGTCTTTCCAAGCCCATCGGTGTCCCCTACTGACCGTGGGCAGGACGGGGAAATTTTGCGGAGATAAATCTCAACGCTGACCCAGCTGGGACTCGAACCTGGGACCTACAGATTACGAGCCTGGCGCGCTACCGACTGAGCCATCCCCGCCCCCCATAAAAGTGACTTTATATCTTTCTTCCTATTGGCTTTGACATTTGTCAGTTTGTCGAGGGTTTTTTTACACAGACATCTTCTTTTATTATATAAATAAAACATTTTCATTGCATTAAAATTAAAATTAAAAAAATTAATATAACATTAACAAAAATTAATACAGAAACAGTTTTCGAGATATAGAAACAAAGCTTCAATATTACTGTTGTTTAACAACCATAATTTAATATTTTTAACATATACAGTGTCACTTCCATTTGACTGGATTGGATTGTTTTACCTCTGAGCGGCACTTTTTTGCACACCATGGGCTAAATGGCCAGGCCACAAGGACCCCGAAGGCTCAGAGAAGGTTGGGGGAGGGGACCCACTGGAACAGCTGTTGGGAGACAGATGGTAGCCTCCCGTCAAGGCCATCCAGCGTGTTCTTTAACGTGTACGGAGTATGGCTCTCCCGCACATGGGGCCACGGCTTAACGTCCCATCCGACGGACGGCGGCCTTTCCAAGCCCATCGGTGTCCCCTGCTGACCGTGGGCAAGGCGGGAAATTTTGCGGAGATAAATCTCAACGCTGACCCAGCTGGGACTCGAACCTGGGAACTACAGATTACGAGCCTGGCGCGCTACCGACTGAGCCACCCCCGCCCCTTCCATTTGACAATTTATCTTCTGGCAGAGGATTATAAAGCAATTCTGCCAAAAAAAAAGCTTCTGAACTGAAGCTTTTCGAAGAAAGAATTAGAAGATCGAATATCTTTCATAAACGTAACCCTTCCAACCTGCAGATTTGATTAATATTCTCATCGTTTTGTATGTGACAGATATTTTATTACATACAAAATTTGGGTCATAAATACTAATATGGTGAAGCGATGGTATGTAGGTGGTTTGGAGCACATACAGGCGACTCAATACCACTGCTTGCAGCAGACAGGAATTTTCATTTTCCACTAACTTTCAAAGTGGAAAATGAAAATAAAATGTGGTTGTCGGTTGGTCTGTTTGTGGATTTCACAAAATGTTGCTCCACCATATCTTTCAAACACGATGCAAAAGCCTAATGATTTATGTCCCAAAATAAAAGCTTGTGGCGCAGAGAGTGTCATAGGCTATAAAAAAATTGTCCGCCGTGCTTTCCTTCCCCTTTAAAAAAGGGGAAATGTGAAAACTATTCTTAAGCTATATCTCCACAGAGCAAAAGCCAAAAGTTACAAAATATACATGGAATGGAAGCTTCTGACGTGGAGAATGCCAAAGACTATAAAAAATTAACCCCGTGCTTTCTTCCCCCTCCCCTAAAAAAGGGGGAATGAAAATGATTGTTCCTCTATATCTCGTGAATGCAACTGTGGGAAATATTTCATTCCACACATAGTAGCTTTGTGTCGAATGAAAGCTTGTAACGCGAAGGGTACAGTCGCTCAAAAAAATATCCAAACACTGAGGTTGATTACAGAATTCAGAAAAAATATCTGGCAACGATTTTTTTAGAAATTAGTGATCTAGCAACCTTCGTGTACAGTTTGAGCGACTGTATCTTAGCTTAGGCTGTAAAAAATTGACCCCCCCATTCATTCTTCCCCTCTAAAAAACTGGAAATATGAAAGTCGTTCTGCTTTTTATCCGAACGCGAGGGCCTACAGTTATGAGTTAGGTGTCAAATGAAAGCTTGTATAATGATGGTCGTATACTATTTCGAATTTTGTCCCCACTATTATAATAAAATAAATACCCCCTCAAGCAGCTGCTTGCCACAGAGGTCTGACAGGAGCCTGTCAGTTTATATGCCACAGTAGGAGATCTGAGAGGATGGCAGGACCTCAGCAGAAAAACGACACACACATCCATGCCTAAAACCGGGGCTCGAACCCAGGTCCCTTAGATCAGTAGCCAAGCGTGCTAACCACTCGGCCACGGGACGGCTCCCCACTATTACCCCCTGATAAAATGAGGGGATGGATTTTCGCGGGGTTCGATTTTAACGAGTTGTATCTCAAATCAAAGCTTGTGTCGTCCCCAATGTCGTGGGATACCTCAAACATGACTACAAAAGGATGTTTTTAATGAAAACAACAAAATATATCTATATATAAATTAAAAATTTTTAAAAATACCTATCTTCCTGTAGAGCCATAAAAAGTAGAAAATAATCCTATAAATCCTAAAGCATATCGATGGTGCAATCAGTACTGAGTTCGTATTCGCTTCGAAGGAAGATGAGGCGCCGATTTACCTACCCGACAAGATTGCCAGCGCTCTGTCTTCCTTTGAAGTGAATGCGAACTCAGTGATTGATTGCACCTCGATAGCCTTAGGTTTATTTTCTATTCTTTCGGGCCTATAGGAAGATGGGTATTTTTTTCTTTTTTTCTTTTTTTCCTTTTAGCTGAAGAGAGGAGAATCTTACTTCTTCAATCCTTTGACGTTCTGTTCTAAAATATTTTCTGATCATGCGACATATTGTTCCAAGCATTTCGTGGCCAAGTGTTTGATATCATCTACTAGTTTATTTTCATCATCACCACACTCACTCCAAGTTGTTTTATGAAATCATATCTTAATAGTTCTCCTACACTTTGAAAGGAATGGTGCACAATATTGGATCTGAAGGATGAATATTCCTCTGCACTCTAATAGAGCCGGCATTTCGATGGGGAGAAGTACACATCATTTTCTATCTCTTCTAACCTCTATTCTTCCCCTGGTGAGAAACGGTATGCAAATGAGTTCGGAAAAGCCCGCCTCCCTCGACTAAGATTTTTATAAGCCATTCTATACCTTGTTAACTTTAATGAACACTCCGTATAGCCTTCACATGAGGTTTCTGTCTCTCTCAGAGGTATCTCCCAGTAGATCATTTCTCAATCTTCTGTCAGCTCTTAGGGTGTTTGTAACCTGGCCATTTAGCTTCACTGAAGGCAATAAAAATGCTTTTCGGAGGTAAAAAGATCCTAACACATGCGTTCTACCCTTAGCATTACATTTAATGGTAGAGGTAGAACAGGGGTTCGCAATCTGTTCGCGAGCAGTTTGGAACTGGTCACTAAAGCTCTGATAGTTTCAGGTTGCTTGTTTGAAAACAATTTTGCAAATACATAGGTCCTACATTGTAGGGAAAATGGATTTGGGTTGTTTTACCTCTGAGCGGCACTTTTTTGCTCACCATGGGCTAAACGGCCAGGTCACATGGACCCCAAAGGCTCAGAGAAGGTTGGGGGAGGGGACCCACTGGAACAGCTGTTGGGAGACAGATGGTAGCCTCCCGTCAAGGCCATCCAACGTGTTCTTTAACGTGCACAGGGTATGGCTCTCCCTCCGCACACGGGGCCACGGCTTAACGTCCCATCCGACGGACGGCGGCCTTTCCAAGTCCATCGGTGTCCCCTACTGACCGCGACAGGGCGGGGAATTTTGCAGAGATAAATCTCAACGCTGACCCAGCTGGGACTCGAACCTGGGAACTACAGATTACAAGCCTGGCGCGCTACCGACTGAGCCACCCCCGCCCCAGGGAAAAGGGAACGTATCGGATAATTTCGTCTACGATTTTAAGAGGTCGCAACAATTTATTACAAATCTAGGGGCTGTAGTGTCAAAAAAAATGAGAAGCACTGATATAGTGGAAAAATGCACACAGTAGTTTATGTAAGAATTACATCTTCACGTCATATAATAGGAAACATTTCCATTCTTTTATCTTAAGGTTACACGATTCCTAGTTTCGTATAATCATTATTAGTTTCAGATGCCACGCCCATAATTTCATGACAACATTAAAAGAAGAAGCACACGTGCATATGAATGAAGTTGTGTGTGGGGTGGAGATTATTTCGATTCTAAGAGAGCATTGTGGCACTCATATAGATACAGATATTAAGACAATAAAGCAGTGCAGAGAGGAATATACACGGTAGGTAAGGGATGACCAGTTGCGCGACATGATCCAGCTTTGGGGTTATGTTAAATCTTACCTTCAGAGGAAGACAGGGTTGGGTTGTTTTACCTCTGAGCTGCACTTTTTTGCACACCATGTGCTAAATGGCCAGGTCACATGGACCCCGAAGGCTCAGAGAAGGTTGGGGGAGGGGACCCACTGGAACAGCTGTTGGGAGACAGATGGTAGCCTCCCGTCAAGGCCATCCAGCGTGTTCGTTAACGTGCACAAGGTATGGCTCTCTCGCACACGGAGCCACGGCTTAACGTCCTATCCGACGGACGGCAGCCTTTCTAAGTCCATCGGTATTATAGATCTGATACCCAGCTACATATTCACGTTTAGTATCTTCGACAGCTCCAAATGTTATTTGCCTCGTTCTTTGTCTGCTTCTTTGGCGGGAGATCAAACTATCTGACACAATATATAGGATATTACAAAGCAGATATACAACTTCAAATATGTTTAGATAATTTATTTGCATCAAGTTTGTGCTTCTCTCTGTTTGTGAAAGTTTATGGGCCTTCACGTTTTAATGAAAAGAAAGTTACAGGTGTCATATATTTGGATATGTTCAAGAACATTTTGTCACCATAAAGCAATAATCAAATCTAGAATAGTTATTTTACAACCTTTTGTTTCGTTGTTAGGAAACAAATGGAAGCGTCCCGTCAAGGCCACCAAATGTGTTCTTTAACGACCACAGGGTATGGTTGTTTTGTACACACGACACCACGGATTAACGTCCCATCCAACGGACGAGAGCCTTTCCAAGTCCATCGGTGTCCCCTTTATCGCTGATGGCAGAGTTGGTGTTAGCGAAGATAAATCTCAACGTAGACCAGTTGTCTCTGGAAACTTTATATTATGAAACTGGCACCGTATCGGCTGAGCCAACCCTCTCCTCCCCCCCCCCCCGCGAAAGTCCCGGGAAACACGAAGTTATTATATTTATCGCCAAAATGCAGACTGAAAAATAAGCTTATTCCCTCTATTTGGTCGGATGGAAATGGCTCAATCGGTAGCGTGTCAGGCTCGTATCTGCTTCCCCAGGTTCGAGTCCCAGCTGGCCCAACGTTGAGATTTATCTCTGCAAAACTCCCCGCCCTGTCCAGGGTCAATAGGAGGCACCGATGGGCTTGAAAAGGCTGCCGTCTGTCGGCTGTGAGGTTAAGCCGTGGCCCTGATGGATCTCCTACCCCCACATTTTCTGAGTTCTTGGAGCCCTGGTGGCCTGGCCATTTAGCCCATTGTGTGCAAAATATGCCTCTCGGAGGTAAAACAATCCTTCACTTCAGGCAGTAATAAATTCAACCGTTTTGCTCTTGAAACATACTCTAGCGACACCTATGGGCAGTCGAACGTAACAGTCACGAAATCTCATATGCAAAAAATGCAGAATGTTGCAAAGCGGCAACATAATTTATTTAGGAATATCCTACGCATTAAACCTCACACATTGCCTTATTTTTAAATCAGATGCTTCCATCAGTTTTTTTTTTTTACTTTAATCCAAGCGTCTAAAACACGTGAAACTCTAAACGATAAAAAAAAGAAGTGCAACAGTAAATAAAAAAAAAAAACAAGGAGATTTATAGACATATGAAACGTTCCTGAAGGCAAAAAAAAAAATCCTAAAAGAAAGAAAAAGCGTTTCTAATATTGCAGAAGAAAAGCGAGTAAGAAATGAATTCTGGCAGGAACAGGTAACTGCAAAATAAACGCAATTTTTGTCCAGGCACGTCTTCAGAACGAGAACACGTTTTCAGCAGTGGTGAAACCTGGGAATAGATGCAATCTAGAAAAGTAGCGGGAGAAGAAAAATAGTCTAAAGTGTGGTCTCAGAGCTCTCCATTCTGTTCCTCAACCTGCGTAATCGTGTGAGAGCAGCAATCAGTATACTGCAGCTGATGCAAGGGGAAAGAGTGGAGAGCCCAATATCTCTCTTCAAGAAAAGCGGCAATGGGTGTCTTACACGGAGACAAAATTCTGCAGGAAAGGAGTAGGTATGCCCACTAATGCCTCGGCAAAAGTGACGTAAGTACTTGCCAACTAAATTATACTCGCTGTGAGGGTTGAAATGCCTGATCTTCAGAAGGAGAGGTAGAGATTTTTTTTGCTTCTGACGTTGGGGGAGGTGTGCGCAGCAGTTACAAAGCGTAATTTCATGAGGAAGACAATTTGTCAGCTTTTGTGGGGAGGTTTTAGAGTTACAGTCATGAAGTCTGAAACCTATTTGAAGAAAACATCTTCTCAATACTGCTGGAAAAAGCTAAATAGATTTTTTTTCCATTGGAGAGGGGGGTTGTTGGATTGTTTTACCTCTGAGCGGCACTTTTTTGCACACCATGGGCTAAATGACCAGATCACATGGACACCGAAGGCTCAGAGAAGGTTGGCCACTAGAACAGCTGTTGGGAGACAGTGGTAGCCTCCCGTCAAGGCCATCAAGCGTGTTCTTTAACGTGCACAGGATATGGCTCTCCCGCACACGGGGCCACGGCTTAACGTCCAATCCGCCGGATGGCGGTCTTTCCAAGCCCATCGGTGTTCCCCTACTGACCGCGGGCAGGGCGGGGAATTTTTCGGAGATAAATCTCAATGCTGACCCAGCTGGGACTCGAATTTGGAAACTGCAGATTACGAGCCTGGTGCGCTACCGACTGAGCCACCCCCGCCCCTTTGGACAGGGGAAGAGAGTGAGGGTTAGTAGGAGAGTTAAGACCCAAATTTGCGCACTTGGTTCAGGGTAGGGGTGCTCAGTCGGTAGCGCGCCTGGCTCGTTATCTGCAGTTCCCAGGTTCGAGTCCCATCTGTGTTAGCGTTGATATTTAGCTCTGTTAAATTCTCCAATGCTCTCGGTTAGAAAGCGGATACGTAATATCGATGATCTTTCCAAAATCTTCTATATCATAACAGCTCATTAGTTAATCTTAATCTCTTACCCTTTTTGAGAGTCTGATTTACTCATTAAATCCATTGTAGAGGAAAACGTGCGTCTCACAGGTAAAAATACCCACGGTTTCCTTTACGGATCCTATATTTATTTGTGAGCACAATTCACTTCCATTCTATCACGCTACTATTATCCCTATTATTATTGTACAGTCGCTCAAAAAAATATCCGAACACTATGGTTGATTACAAAATTAAAAAAAAAAATATTTGGCAACGATTTTTTTTTAGAAATTAGTGATCTGACAACCTTCGTATCACTGACGACTGTACGAGTACTTGCAAGTGTGGGGGTTGCTCAGTTAGTAGCCTGCCATGCTCGTCATCTGTAACCCTCTGGTTCGAGTCCCACCTTGTCTCAGCGAAACTGCCCTCCTTTAGAAATGGGGCACCGATGGGTACTGAAAGATTCACGTCTGATGTGACGTTAAACTGTATTCGGGAGAATCATACCTTCTAGACCTTAAGGGACAACTGTATCTCCTTTTCGCGATATCCGTTGCAGTAGTTTTCTTCATAACCAAGCTATTGAACAATAATAACAAGATTTCAAATGTCTTCGTAACTTTTATCAGCACATCTCTCTAATATATTTGCAATGCATCACTACGGTTAGAGGGCGGGAGGCGAGGGGTGGAGGCTCAGCCGGTATCGCGTCAGGCTCGTAATCTGTAGTTTCCAGATTCCAGTCCCAGCTGGGCCGGCGTTGAGATTTAACTGCGGAAAACTCCCCGCCTTCCCCTCGGTCAGTGTAGGACACCAATGGGCTTGGAAAGGCCGCCGTCCGTTGGATGGGGCGTTAAGCCGTGGCTCCATGTGCAGAAGAGCCATACCCTCCGTACATGAAAGAACACGCTGATGACCTTGACGGGAGGTTACCATCTGTATCCCAATAGCTATCCCCTCCCCCTAACCTTCTCTGAGCCCTCGAGGTCATTGTGACCTTTTAGTCCATTGTGGGCAAAAAAGTTTCGCTCAGGGATAAAACAACCCAACCCAATCGCTGCTATTATTATATTGTACCACTGTTCTTTCTCGTTCAATTTTGTCCTTGTAATGCCAGTAATCCTCGCCTAGCAGATTCGCTATAACAGGGAGTTAAAAATATTCGTTATTTTTTCCCAAAAAAGTTTAAATCCAGAGAATTTCTTAATCGCAGCGTAAATGACATATAACTAGTGAAGCAGTCTAACCACAATGCATTGTTGTCTTGAGTAAAGGTCTTATGAAAATGTTGACTATCGAAGTCAATGGGGGCGGGTGTGGCTCAGTCGGTAGCGCGCCAGGCTCGTAATCTGTAGTTCCCAGGTTCGAGTCCCAGCTGGGTCAGCGTTGAGATTTATCTCCGAAAAATTCTCCGCCCTGCCCACGGTCAGTAGGGGACACCGATGGGCTTGGAACAGGCCGCCGTCCGTCGGATGGGACGTTAAGCCGTGGCCCCGTGTGCGGGAGAGCCATACCCTGTGCACGTTAAAGAACACGCTGGATGGCCTAGACGGGAGGCTACCATCTGTCTCCCAACAGCTGTTCCAGTGGGTCCCCTCCCCCAACCTTCTCTGAGCCTTCGGGGTCCATGTGACCTGGCCATTTAGCCCATGGTGTGCAAAAAAGTGCAGCTCAGAGGTAAAACAAACCAAATCGAAGTCACTGAAGACGCATTTTCTTTAAATTTTTAGTGCTTCAAGGGTCTCAGTTATGATTTCAGAAGCAAAGAGTGCCGAGAAACGTAATTGTGACACTCTGCTTCAGTCCTATAAACAAATATTGCGTATCAAGAGAAAAACAGCCAAGTATTAATGATAGTACTGTTTTAATATGTACTATAGCTATTATTCCAATACTGTTAGTTACAATTCTTATGCTACAAGTAGTTACAGTTACATTATTATCAGCTCCCTTCCAATACAGCTGGTTACTATTACAATTCTATTAGCTGCGATTCGAATACAAGTACACCTAATCCTCGATTTACACGGTACTCAGTTTACACAGCAAAAAAAAAGTGCAAACATTTTTATTTTATACGATTATAGATTCGATTAACACGGTATAGATTTCGATTTTTTTTGTGTTGGGTTCAGTTGTTTTACCTCTGAGTGGAACTTTTTTCCTCATAATGGGCTAAATGGCCAAGTCACAAGGACCCTGAGGGCTCAGAGAAGGCTGTGGGGAAGGGGACCCACTGGACACAGACAGATGATAATCTCCCTGGAGACAGATGATAGCCTCTCAACAGCTGTATAGTGGTCCAGTCACCATCAAGGCGTGTTCTTTAACAATTCCGCGTGTTCTTTAACTGCACAGGCTATGGCTCCTCCGCACAAGGACCCACGGCTTAACATCTCATCTGACGGACGGCGGCCTTTCCAAGCCCATCGGTGTCCCCTACTGACCAAGAACGGAGTGTTTTGCAGAGATAAATCTCAAAGCTGGCCTAGTGAGACTCATACCTAAGAACGGCAGATTACAAGTCTGGTGCACTACCGACTGAGCCACCATCGCTCCATTTTCTTCTCTTTTTTTTGTTCATTGATATAATATGTATTATGTAGTAGCAGTGGTATAGCTTTGAGAGAGATTAGTAGACTATCTTCCCAAGGTAAAAATCAACTAAATAGTCTTAATTGATATAATTTATTTTCCAGAATAAATAGATAATAATAAATTCCTATATTAATAAAATCATCATCTGTAACGTTATATTTATATTATTTCGCTAAAATTATATTTTTGTCATTGTAATGCAATCTGTATCTCGACATCTTAATGAGATGAAGACTGTTCTGAACTGGCAGCGAGATTTGACTTTTTTAGACTTAATATTTCAGATTAGCAAAAAATTTGCTTTTTCACATTTTTAGCAACAAATTTAACTTTGTAGACTATTATATAGGTTAAACACAGCTGATTTTTAAGTATAGTTTCATAAAATATCGTATAAATACTAATTTCAGAAAATAAAGCATTAAGTGTTGGTACAAATGCTTAATTTCTAATTTATATTCAGTTCATAAATATCCTTCTTTCAAATTTCGTTTTCAAATTCGATAGTGGACGTCTACATTAACGACGAGTATTTTTCGTGACCAAAATGAAATGTGTGAGAAATTAATCTAAGTTTATCTGAATTTAGTGTAAATAAAGTACAAAATAATGTTACGTTAATGCTTATTATTACTGCTGAACTGGTATTTGAGATAAATAAGAATGAAAAAAACTTTCAGTGTACTTTTATTTATAATTCTTTTTGGGTCCTATATCCCTTTTTTTCCATACGTTGTTGATTTCGATTTACACCGTTTTGATATATATGGTGATTTCCCGGAACCTATCTGCCGTGTAAATCGAGGGATGGATGTGGTTACCAGTGGCTCAACCGATCTCTGTACCTGCGCAAATCATGCCTCTACAGTTCTTACGGATCATAGGTGGATTTACAAGAGATTTATTGGATACTGAACGAAAACTCTCGAAATTTCAACTGCGCAGTCCACCCAGTTCTCACTGCCAGTGGAGCGGGGATGGCTCATTCTACTGACTGAGAGCGGAGGTTCGTAACTAGTTCCCAGGTTCTAGTCCCAGCTGGGCCAGCGTTGAGATTTATCTCCGCAAACTCCCTGCCGTACCCTTGGTCAATAGGGAACACCGATGGGTTTGGAAAAGCCACCGTCCGTCTGATGAGACGTTAAAACGTGGCCACGCGTGAGGTAGAGAACGTTAAATAACACGTTGGATGGCCTTAACGGGAAGCTATCATCTCTCTCTCAACAGCCGTCCAGTGGGTTCCTTCATCTCAATGTTCTCTGAGCCTCGGGGTCCTAGTGACCTGAGATTAAGTTCCTAGTGACCTTGCAATAAAAAACTAAATAAATGAAAGAAAAGCAATTTTTCCGAAATCATAATTTTTTTTAAATCTCGAGAAATATCTAATAAGAAAAATTCCTGCGAAGATGGCAATAAATGAAACGGCTACACGATTCGTATGCAAATTTTTGACGACTTGGTTCCGAAAACTCAAACAGAAACGGCAACGATATCTGGAGTCTTTTTTTTTTCGCATCCTTTTTTCACAACATCTCCTTCATCACTCTAGTCGTAGTTGTTGTTGCAACCTTCCCCATTCCCACAATTTTCTACGGCTACTTAAAATAGAATTTCGGTAACATATAAAAAAGAGTGAAGAATACTTTACAGTCACCAGTTGTTTGGCGGAAAAAATGCAACTTACCTGACCTCTTTCGCAGGAATAAATCGCACACAATAAGTGGTCTTTTTCTTTAGAAATGCGACGCTCAGCATCGACTTCTCGCTCCCAATCCGACCAACAGCACCAGAATTTTAAGTAGCCACAGTATCATTGTGTTGTGAATGGACCTCGTCGTTCAGTATTCACCCCAGATGGCTTTGAGAAGCCTAGTCTTCAAGAAAACATCAGCGGAAGTGAATTCGAAAAAAGGTGGATGCTTCTTCCCGTCCTCGCAACTTTCTCCGTCTTCCCCTCTGCTAGGATCTATACATTCATCTGTTGCGTGCATTAAGTTCTGACTGAGGAATCGGTGTAGGGGGTTGCGAGTGGAATGGCGTGTTTTCCAAATGCATTTTTTTTGCTGCTTTTGAAAAATGTTGCGTCTTTCTGACAGAATATTTTTAAATATTATTTCGCTACATTTGAATATTTCAGTTTCTGTTCAGGTTAAACGAAGTGAGACGCAGTGCAAAAATAAAGATGTGTGGATATTTCGAGAGATTAATTCAGTAGGAGAAAAAATACTTCATGTTCGTTTAAAAGAAAATATTTTCTTATCTGTGTATTTTATGAAACTTCTCATTATGCTAGTCATTAAAGTTAGTAAACTTTGGGTTCTATCAGTTCTGTGATATTTGCTGTGCGAAGGACACTGATTTGCAATTCTAGTAAATGTTCTAAAAACATTTACTAGCAATTTTTACGCCAAAAGGGGGCGGGGAAGGGCTCAGTCGGTAGCGCGCCAGGCTCGTAATCTGTAGTTCCCAGGTTCGAGTCCCAGCTGGGTCAGCGTTGAGATTTATCTCCGCAAAATTCCCCGCCCTGCTCACTGTCAGTAGGGGACACCGATGGGCTTGGAAAGGCCGCCGTCCGTCGGATGGGACGTTAAGCCTTGGCCCCGTGTATGGGAGAGCCATACCCTGTGCACGTTAAAGAACACGCTGGATGGCTTTGACGGGGGCTACCATCTATTTCCTAACAGCTGTTCCAGTGGATCCCCTCCTCTAACCTTCTCTGAAAGGCCATGGTGTGCAAAAAAGTGTAAGTTGCATGGTGTGTAAAAATTTAGCCCATGGTGTGTAAAAATTTATCCCATGGTGTGCAAAAAAGTGCCACTCAGAGGTGAAACAACTCAACCCAACGCTCCAAAAGGGAAATAAAATCACTCTTTAGATAATTTGAAATAGGTAACATAGTAAGTTACATAATAAATATCCACTCAAATCCCACTGAATTACCACCACCTCCCTCCATGTTTTGTCAGTGGAAGTTAACTTCCAAGCTCTATAGCTTCTAAGAAACAGTTTGGGACAGAATGGGACTGAAGATAAATTAAAGGTCTCAATCAAATCAATCTAACTCTCGATTTTCAACAATATTCCATTAGTATTTAAAGAGTTATGGAAGTTTGAATATTTAACAACAGCCATGCCTAACGTTCAATATAACTCAGAAGTTAATTATAATTTAAATAAGAAGTACTATTTTTTACACTATTTAATACAAAAGATGTATATTTGAAAAATTAATGTATATAATTTTTTTATATTTTTCAATTTTCCTACGACTTTTATTGTTGCTGTTAAATAATCAAAGTCATCATAATCAAAATCAAAAATATTTTGGAAGTTAGCAATAATTATTCGATTGCACACTTGCATTTTCCAGTTGAGTAGTTCCTCATATATCTGTTTTTCAAACCTATTTCAAAATGACTTCATTTTTGCACAGTTTATGAAATGGGAGAATGGATTAAATCTGACTTCAGTATCATTCAGTGAATTGCTTAGGTAATAGGGGGGTGGGGCTGAGTCGGTGCGCATATAGCTCGCAATTTGTAGTTTCCAGGTACGAATCCCATCTGTGCCAGCATTGAGATTTCCCCCCCCCCCGCTAACCCCCCCTTCCCTAGGTCAGAAAGAGGGCAACCTTTCTGACCTAGGGACCTTTCTGACAAAGGGGGCAACCTTTCTGACCTGTTGTTTGTAATGAAAAATACTTGAAATGATTCTTAGAAGCTGAAACTTTTAAGCAACATCGTTAATAACGTTAAGGATGTTATTACTGGAGAGATTACTGGAAATATATAATCAATAGCTCAACAATGCTTATTAATTTTAATCGCTTGCCAAAAGAACTATACCTGAAAAAAAAGTTGCTTTCTTTTGAAAATGGAGTTCTGAAAAGTTATTCTCTTTTAAAATTGCAATTTTGAAAATTTTCTGTTTTAAAATTGGAGCTCTAAAGAGTTGTTATCTTTTAAAATTGGATCTGTAAGTAGTTACTCTCTTTGTGAAAATGGCGCTGTAAAAAGTTACTCTCTTTTGAAATTGGAGCTCTAAGAAGTTATTCTCTTTTAAAATTGGAGCTTTAGAAGTTTACTCTTTTATAATTGCAGTTGTAAAATATTCCTCATTTTTAAAACTGGAGCTGTAAAAGTTCCTTATTTTTAAAATTGGAGCTCTAAATAAAAAGGTACTCTCTTTTAAAATTAGAGCTCAAAGAAGTTTTAAAATTTAATGCTTTTTAGCTTTGAAATTTGCAAAATATTAACTAACGAGAACTAACCCCTTTTATGAAATCACACTGTTGCCAGACACTAAATACAAGCTCTATAAAATAAGAAGAAATAAGAAATAAAAATTGAAAACAATTTACAACTGAAATTTGTCTGTATCCTGAAGATAAGCTTTGAGTTATACCTGGTCTCAGCAAATATCTCAACGATTATTTGTTAAATGTATAATGACTGAAATAAAAATATATTTATTTTAAAAAAATACTAATAATTGATGAATAGGTTGAAATCAAAAGAAATGTTTTTTTTACATATTTTTGCTTATTTTTTCGCAACAATAAACAAAATGTAAAATTTGAATTGTGACCGCACTCTAGCCATCTCGAACCAAGATTATTCCGCCACCCGAAGTGAAAATTCCTCTGTGTTTCACACAAAAGCAAAATGTAAATATTTCATATAGGCATACAAAGATAATATCATACAAACAAACAGGGTCGAATATGTGAGGAAAGGGGGCCATGCCACCTTTCCTCCCATATCTTATTTCATAAATCTTTCAAGATTTTTTTTTAAATCTGTAAAATAGAGAAGGAAATGTTATACTGCATTAGAAATACGGTTTCTTAGCCCCCCCCCCTCCCACACACACCTTTTATATTTTCCTGTTCGATTGCGTTTCTTGCCCCCCCCCCTCCCGATTTTCTTCCAGATTCGGGCCTATGACCAAACGAGCTACTTAGCTCTTTCACGTATCAAAAATCTAATGTTTATTTTAAACGCGATTCGGAATTGAAAGATGAAATTATACATTTACCAGTTCGAGAAATTTGTCCTACTTCATGAGATATTTAATTCTTTTTCCGAACATTTAAACATTTTTCTTTTATATATTTTTCGATCAATATCAAAAACGATACTCTTTTTAATAGGAATTAAAAGACGAAATGATATATTTAATAGCTCTGGAAATTTTGTTTTACATCTTGACTGTTATAGAAGAGATATTTAATTCTCTTTCAGAGCTTATTTAAGCATTTTGTTTTCTTAAATCTCTTTGGGTTGAGTTGTTTTACCTCTGAGCGGCACTTTTTTGCACACCATGGGCTAAATGGCCAGGTCACATGGACCCCGAAGGCTCAGAGAAGGTTGGGGGAGGGGACCCACTGGAACAGCTGTTGGGAGACAGATGGTAGCCTCCCGTCAAGGCCATCCAGCGTGTTCTTTAACGTGCACAGGGTATGGCTCTCCCGCACACGGAGCCACGGCTTAACGTCCCATCCGACGGACGGCGGCCTTTCCAAGCCCATCGGTGTCCCCTACTGACCGTGGGCAGGGCAGGGAATTTTGCGGAGATAAATCTCAACGCTCAACGCAACAAATCCCAGCTGGGACTCGAACCTGGGAACTACAGATTATGAGCCTGGTACGCTACCGACTGAGCCACCCCCGCCTCAATCTCTTTGGAAGAGTATCAAAATTCAGATACTTTTTTTCTGTAATCCGAATTAAAAGGTGAAATTATAGATTAACAGTTAGACTTTTAAAGAGATATGTAATTCTTTTTTCTAAATTATTTTAACATTTTTCTTCTCTTAGATTAATTTGGAAGAATAGCAAAAATCTTGAGGGGCCGTATTCTATTGTTTCTTTAACTCCTTTTATCCTATAGTACAGTAGTTCTCAACCTTTTATGCTTCACTTACCACCTGGAAATGTGTATGTAACTGGCGTCCCCTTGTATAGATAGATAAAACTATAGTTATAGTATAACAATGGGAATAAAATAAAACACTGACTTTGTTACTAGATCTAGCGACTTTTGAGCTCTCACGTCGTACCCCAAAATTTTTACTGCGTACCCCACGTTGAGGACCCCTGCTATAGTACATGGACCTTAATCCATGCTAGAATTTTTTTCACATAATCTTTTTCACATAATTCTTCCCTGCTAGAATTATGTGAAAAAACACAACATAAATTTCTCTGTCGTTATTGACAGTGGAAAATATTCCACATCCTAGGTGCTTGATTAACACTTACATTTCCACCTCTACCATTAAACCATTCCGTGAGGGCTCATAAGAAACAATGAGTTCTCACATTTATTTCTTCTCTAAAGCCATACTTCTGACAAGATAGCAATATTGTATGCAGCGACTGCATCGGGTTCACTGTATTCCTCCACCTATTTTATCGGAGCAAGCATAATTGTCTTACGGCGTTGGCACGAAGCTGGTACGTGATGAGAAACCGCACCAGACCTGCCAGTGATGGAAGGGATCGATATGAGTGACAAACCAGGCTCCACCCTTCGCACTTTTTCAGACTACAAGGTACGTAGATGTACCATTTGTCAGCAAGCAAGAGCCCTGGATGATCATCCCGGTGGGTATCGGTCTTCCTTGACTGTCAGTCATCAATAATGAACGCGGCAGTGATAGATAAAAAGTGAAGTTTTAAAAGTCGTGCTGCTTTCAATTCCATCCTTCACAGCTGGACACAGAAAATATATATATATTTATCCATTCGTGCTCTTACACTTTTATGTCACGTAGCGGGAGAGCGCGAGAAAATTTGCGCCAACTTTTTCCGAAGTTGCCTTTCGAAGCAGTAGATTTTTAGATGGACTTGTAATTTACTTGGGAACACGAAATGAATTTGAACACTGACTGGAGTTAAAAAATAACAAAGCTCTTTTTTTTTTACATTGGACGTACGTATGACATCAAGTACGTACTCTTACATTCGTATGTCATCGTATACATCGGTGAAGAAATGTAACCGATGTCATACGTATGTAATGGCATAGATGTATTAGATCAGGGGTTCTTAACTTAGGGTGCTCGCACCCCCAGGAACGGCGAGAAGGGGGCCCAAGACAAAACCGCATTAAGAGGCCAAGGAGGCTGGAACCCAAGGAAAAAGTGGGGGGGGGACTTTTTTAATAATACGTAGCATTAACTTAAACAAAATAATATATTTTGAAATTATGCAAAATATTGAATTGGTAACAACAATATTATACTCAAAGAAAATGATATAAGTTACAATGTTTTGATTTGTTTCTTCATTTATTTCTAAAATCATGAGGAGGGGGGCAAAGTCTTTAAATGCCCCAGGCTACAGAATTGTTTAATCCTACACTGGTCCAAGGTTGGGTTGTTTTACCTCTGAGAGGTACTTTTTTCACACAATGGGCTAAATGACCAGATAACAAGGACCCTGAGGGTTCAGAGAAAGTTGGGGAAAGGAGACCCACTGGGCGGCGGTTGGAAGACAGATGGTAGCCTCCGGTCAAAGCAATTCAGCGTGATCTTTAACGTGCACAGAGTACGGCTTTCCCGCACCCGGGACCATGGCTTAACGTCCCATCCGGAAGACGGCGGCCTTTCCAAACCCATCGGTGTTACCTATGACCAAAGGCTGAGATGGGAGTTTTGCAGAGATAAATCTCAACTCTGGCCCAGGCGTGACTCGAACCTGGAAACTGCAAATTACGATGCTGGCACGCTACCGACTGAGTCACCCCCGATCCCACTGGTCCAAGGGATTCAAGGAGGATTAATGGGCGATGCGAGGTTTCTATATATTACTGTAAACGTAACGGTACATTATTAACCGTCTACTAGATGGAAGGTTATACTACTTCAACTCCGCTATTGCTAAGATGGGTTGGGTTACCTCTGAGCGGCACTTTTTTGCACACCATGGGCTAAATGGCCAGATCACATGAACCCCGAAGGCTCAGAGAAGGTTGGGGGAGGGGACCCACTAGAACAGCTGTTTGGAGACAGATGGTAGCCTCCCGTCAAGGCCATCCAGCGTGTTCTTTAACGTGCACAGGGTATGGCTCTCCCGCACACGGGGCCACGGCTTAACGTCCCATCCGACGGACTGTGGCCTTTCCGAGCCCATCGGTGTCCCCTACTGACCGTGGGCAGGGAATATTTGAGGAGATAAATCTCAACGCTGACCCAGCTGGGACTCGAACCTGGGAACTACAGATTACGAGCCTGGCGCGCTACCGACTGAGCCACCCCCGCCCCATTGCTAAGATGAAAATTAACATCCTTTCAACAAGTTTTCAATAGGTTTCTTTCTTTTTCTTTTTCTATTTTGCAGTTTATCCGATACTGCTGATATTTGCTATTATTTAAAATTATTGGTATAACTTCGAGTAGTTATAAAAACATTTTCAAATGTAATGATTAATGTGCTTGACTACTGAGCAAAGGCATCTGGGTTTCAGCTCCGGATAAAGCACACATGTTGCTTTCATTATGTTGTCTTTCTGCTGGGACATCACCTTCCTCAGAGATCTTCTCTAAGACGCATTCTAATGGCAGGTTTCTATCAGATCTCTGTTGTGTATTACAATGAAAGACTCCTGTCAGATATCTGTGGCGTATTATAATGACAGGATAATGTCAGACCTCTGGCGTATTATGATGACAGGCCTATGGCGTATTATAATGACAGGCTAATGTCAGACCTGTGGCGTATTATGATGACAGGCCTATGGCGTATTATAATGAAAGGCTCCTTTCAGACCTCTGTGGCCTATTATAATGACAGGCTAATGTCAGACCTCTGGCGTATTATAATGAAAGGCTCCTTTCAGACCTCTGTGGCCTATTATAATGACAAGCTAATGTCAGACCTATGGCGTATTATGATGACAGGCCTATGGCGTATTATAATGAAAGGCTCCTTTCAGACCTCTGTGGCGTATTATAATGACAGGATAATGTCAGACCTCTGGCATATTATGATGACAGGCCTATGGCGTATTATAATGAAAGGCTCCTTTCAGACCTCTGTGGCCTATTATAATGACAAGCTAATGTCAGACCTCTGGCGTATTATGATGACAGGCCTATGGCGTATTATAATGAAAGGCTCCTTTCAGACCTCTGTGGCGTATTATAATGACAGGCTAATGTCAGACCTCTGGCGTATTATGATGACAGGCCTATGGCGTATTATAATGAAAGGCTCCTTTCAGACCTCTGTGGCGTATTATAATGACAGGCTAATGTCAGACCTCTGGCGTATTATGATGACAGGCCTATGGCGTATTATAATGAAAGGCTCCTTTCAGACCTCTGTGGCGTATTATAATGACAGGCTCCTTTCAGACCTCTGTGGCGTATTATAATGACAGGCCTATGGCGTATTATAATGAAAGGCTCCTTCCAGACCTCTGTGGCGTATTATAATGACAGGCTCCTTTCAGACCTCTGTGGCGTATTATAATGACAGGCCTATGGCGTATTATAATGAAAGGCTCCTTTCAGACCTCTGTGGCGTATTATAATGAAAGGCTCCTTTCAGACCTCTGTGGCGTATTATAATGACAGGCTAATGTCAGACCTCTGGCGTATTATGATGACAGGCCTACGGCGTATTATAATGAAAGGCTCCTTTCAGACCTCTGTGGCGTATTATAATGACAGGCTAATGTCAGACCTCTGGCGTATTATGATGACAGGCCTATGGTGTATTATAATGAAAGGCTCCTTTCAGACCTCTGTGGCGTATTATAATGACAGGCTAATGTCAGACCTCTGGCGTAATATGATGACAGGCCTATGGCGTATTATAATGAAAAACTCCTTTCAGACCTCTGTGGTTATTATACTGACAGTCTCCTGTCAGCCTTCTGTTGTGTTTTATAACGGCAGACTCCTGTGGCGTGTTATAATGACAGTCTCCTGTTAGACCACTATTATGAATTATAACGACAGACTCCTATCAGACCCTTTGGCCTATTATAACAACAAGCTCCTATCAGACCTCTGTGGCGTATTATAATGACAGACTCCTGTCAAACCTCTGTGGTGTGTTTTAACGACAGGTTCTTCTCAGACCACTGTTGTGTATTATAACGACAGACTTCTGTCAGATCATTGTGCGTATTATAACGACAAGCTCCTGTCAGACCCCTGTGTCGTATTAAAATGTCAGGCTCCTGTCAGGAACAACAAGCTCCTATGAGACCAGTGTGTTGTATTATAATGACAGACTCCTGTGGCATGTTATAAGACAGGCTCCTGTCAGACCACTGTTGGTATTATAACGACAGACTTCTGTCAGACACTTGTGGCATATTATAACGATAGGCTCCTGTCAGACCACTTTTGGTATTTTAACGACAGGCTCCTGTCAGACCACTTTTGGTATTTTAACGACAGACTTCTGTCAGACCTCTATGGTAGTTGTTTGAGGGGTAATATTTTTAGATATGCGTAGCAGTTTAAGGAACTCTTATAAACAGGAGTAATAAAGTTAAAAGAACACAAATTAGTCTACTGAGAGAAAAATGCAAGTCAGGGATAAAAAATAATTATAGAATGACGGGGAATTTTTTTTAAAATAACCCCCAAAAAAAATAAAAAGAGGACTTTATTTTTCAGAGCATCAAATATCTTACCTGTGCAATTTATTCCCATGAGAAACTGAAACTTTAGAAATAATTTCTGGTCTTAAACAAAAGTTATATACTTGGTTGATTAAAAAAATATGATTCATTTTAATAGAATTTTTTGCATTGTTTTAAAAATTATTTGTATACAATGGCGTGGATGTCCTTTAGCTAATTAATCCCAAGGTTCCTCAATTATGGAATAAATTTGAATCTCAGGACTCTTGGATTCTGGAATAAGTTTGAATGAATTTAGTCGCAAAATTCTTCATTTTTGGAGAAAATTTTAATCGCAAAGTTTCTAAATTTTGGAGCAAATACGAATGGATTTCAATCGCAAAATTTTCTCAATTTTGAGGAAAATTCGAATGGATTTGATTCACACGGTTCCTTACTTTTTGAAGCAAATTGGAATAAATTTTAATATCTGGTTCATCGTTTTGGTGTAAATTTGAATAATTTGGTTCATTACTTTTTATACTAAACTAGAATAAATTTTAATTTCAGAGTTCCTCGTTTTGTAGTAAATTTAATCGAATTTTAAATCAGGCTCTAATTAATTCAATCAGGCTAATATAAATTTCAAACTTATTCAATTTTTGAATAAGTTTGAAAGAATTTCAATCTCAGAGTTCCTCAATTTTTGAGATAATTTGAATCTCAATATTTCTCAATTTTAGTATAAATTTGAGTGAATTTGAATCACAAAGTTCCCAAATTTTTGGAGTACATTTGAATGACTTTGATTCACATGGTTCCTTTTTTTTTTGTTTTGGAGTAAATTAGAATAAATTTGCACTTCTGTGTTACTCATTTTGGAGTAAACTTGAATGAAATTGAATTTCGGATTCCTCAATTTCTCGCTGAAATTGAATTAATTTGAATTTCAGGGTCCCTCAGTTTGGAGTAAGTTTGAATGAATTCCGATTTCAGAGTTTCCCAATTTTAGAGTATATTTGAGTGAATTTGAATCACAAGGTTCCTCAGTTTCTGGAGTAAATTTGAATGAATTTGATTCACAGGGTCCTTTTTTTTTTGAAGTAAATTAGAACAAATCTGAATTTCTGGGTTTCTCATTTTGGGGTAAATTAGAATAAATTTGAATTTCAAATCCTCAATTCCTCAATTTTGGAGCAAATTGGGATAAATTGAATCTCAGGGTTCCTCAATTTAAGAGTAAAATATAGTCTTGGGGCTTTTTAATTTTGAAGTAAATTAAATGAATTTCAATCGCAGGGTTCCCCAATTTCGGAGTCAGTTTCAATCTCAGTGTTCCTCAATTATATAATAAATTTAAATGATTTAAAAATTTAAAGATTTCTCTCTGAATGGGCACTTAATTTTCCACTAGAGAAAGAAAAACAAGAGACATTTTCTGATTGTGCCTTATGTCTCATACTTCAATTTAACGTTTTTCGTTAAATGACTGAAATAAATAAAATGATAAAGGTGAATTATGTGACTGAAGATAATTTAAAGATCGCAATCAATTCTCTTCCAGTTTCGATTTTCAACACTATTCGTTTGGTGTTTATAGTTACGGAAATTAGAATGTTTAACAGGAACAATGGCAGTTTAAATAATTGCTATGAACAGTTAATAAAATCAAGTTAAAGAAAAAGCAATAACATTTACACTAAACTTCCTTAACACCTAAGTGTTTTTTATTATTTTTTTTCGGGGGGGGGGGGGAAATTCGCCTAACAATTATGTTGATTTTCGCAAATTTTGAATGATTCTTTTTACATAATGCGCTAATATGCTAAATGTTTCAGATTCTGTAACTATTTCAATACCGAATGAATACTGTTAAAAAATTGAGTTTTAAAAAGATTTAATCTAATTAAAAGCGTTTAGCATTTGATGGGTCTGTAAATGGTAGCTAGGTAGTCACTAGAAGGAGAGCTATGCACCAATCCCCTGTGGTGATGCATAGAACCGGCCAGGCTTAGCACCTAATGTCCGACCCCGCCTTCTCGTAGTGCAGACTGTTAGTACATTTCAAAAGAGACTCTCTTGTGGAAGTGAACGGAAGGGGAGGGCTGCCAGATTAGTGTGGCCTACTAATCTGGACAACTATGGCTACTTTTCTTTTTTTTCCTACCCTGCTGAGGAGCGGTCAACCACACAGGGTCCTGGTGCTGACCATATATACCAACCTGAACGGAATTATGGCTCTGAGCTTGATTTTGGATCCTGATTTTGCTGCACTGGTGGGCTTCTGTGGAGGGAAAACCTTTCGCTGTGTTTTCTCTTTGTTTGTGGGTTGACAGCCCCAAATGAATAGATTCACAGGACATGTTTATCAGCTGGAGTATAATCCTGAGCAGAGGTCATCACAGGCACCTGAACCCTTTGCTTCTATTGGCATCGCCAAATTCTACATTGGAGGAAGTCTTCCAGTGTAGATGGCTTCAGCCTTTAGTGGTGGGGGAACGGGTCTTTGCCCCATGTCTGCAATTAGGGGGTTGTTTGATATTGTCGGCATTCCCTCTCTCAATAAACATAGTTTCTTTAAACATCCAACTAACCATTTTCTCTCCATAGGTAGTTGGAATGTGAGGACTCTGCACAGACCTTTTTCTCTTGATGTCCTCACACGAGAATTCCACCATTATAATTTAGATATTCTTGATTTGCAAAAGACCAGATGGACAGATAAAGGTCAGATTCTTAAAAATAATCTTAAATTTCTCTTTTCAGGGAGGGACGACAATAAGTATCACCAAGGCGTGGGTCTGCTTCTCAGCAGACACGCTATCGATGCTCTTCTAGGATATGAGTGCATTAATGAAAGGTTTCTTACAGCAAAATTTCAGACAAGCGTTAAAGACTTGAATGCTATCTGCTGTTATGCACCCACTGAGGATGCGAAGGATAGGTTTTATGAACAACATCAGGATATTTTGAATTCTGTCAAGAAAGGAGATATTACCCTTGTTCTTGGTGACTTCAATGCCAAAGTTGGTACTGACTCTGACCTTTGGGGAGGGGTGATAGGCCCTTTTGGTATTGGTAGCTGCAATGGCAATGGGCAACGTCTCCTACAGGTAAGTAAACTCAATGGTTTCAGAATAACTAACACGTATTACAAACACCACGACATACATAAATACACATGGGTTTCACCTGATGGGCTGCATAAGAATATGATTGATTATATATTAATTGACAGCAAATGGGCTAGTTCTGTTAGGAATACCAGGTCATATAGGGGAGCTGAAATTGGATCTTCTACATCAGTTGACATGATGCCGTACGAGCACGGATGGTCAGAACGCCAGCTATGAGCGAGGACATCTTGCGTATGGTGACAGATATCCCAGGTACAAGCACGCGATCCGCTGCCTGGAGCCTGGGTGTTCATCAGAACAGTGTCTGGCGAGTACTGCATGAAGAAGGGCTACACCCCTATCACTTGCAGCGAGTGCAGGCATTGACAGTGTTGATTATATTCTGCGCATGAATTTTGCCCAGTGGTTCCTGCAGCAAAGTGCAGCACATTCCGATTTCCCCACGCATGTGCTCTTTACGGATGAATCAACATTCTCACATGAAGGCGTAGTGAATGTTCATAATGCGCATTTGTGGGCGGCCCAGAACCCCCATGGTACAGTCGCTCAAAAAAGTATCCGAACGCTATGGGTGATTACAGAATTCAGAAAAACTATCTGGCGAAGATTTTTTTAGAAAACAGTGATCTGGCAACCTTGGTGTACTGTACACGAAGGTTGCCAGATCATTAATTTCTAAAAAAATTTTTGCCAGATATTTTTTCTGAATTCTGTAATTAACCGTAGTGTTCGGATACTTTTTTGAGCGACTGTACACGTCCAAATTCGAACCAGCAACGGTTCGCCGTCAATGTCTATGCGGGGATCGTACATGACTACTTAATTGGACCCTACCTACTGCCGGACTGCCTTGTTGGGCGAACGTACCATATTTTTCTGCAACAGGTTTTGTAAGAATTGCTTCAGGATGTTCCAGATGCAATCCGCGCCCGTATGTGGTTCCAGCACGATGGGGCACCCGCTCATTTCAGCATGGACGTGCATCAGCACCTTCATACCACATTTGGGAACCGATGGATTGGGCGTAGTGGTCCCATCCCGTGGCCCCCCAGATTGCCTGATCTTTCTTGTATCGATTTTGTTCTGTGGGGACATTTGAAGTGTGTCGTGTATGAGATGCCCGTGCAGTCTGCGGAGGATCTGGTAGCCCGACTGTCCGTCACAGCCGCCGATGTGCGTGACAAGGCCGGTGTTTACGAGCAGGTATGCCGATCACTACTCCGCCGTTGTGCCGCCTGTAGAGTGGGCGGACGTTTGAACATTTGTTCTAATGATCTCTAATAAATGTCACTCTGGAAATTTCTGTGTCTGTCCTTCATTTCCGACTCCTCACTGCGGATGCATATTTTTTGGTCCCATCCCGTGGCCCCCCAGATCGCCTGATCTTTCTTGTATCGATTTTGTTCTGTGGGGACATTTGAAAGGAGGATTGCGGACGCATATCTCTTCTTTTGCGGACGCATATTCTATGATGAATATTGGTGGGTTTGGTGTGTACTACCATCCCCTCACGTTTGGGCCATGAATTCAGGGCACCCTGTATATATTATTAATCTATATATATATAGGTGTTAAACTAAGCCCAGTATACAAATTTTATTAAACTCAATTGTAGATCATATTTATTAAAACCATAATGTACATTCCCGCTGATAAGCTTCAGCTTAGTAGGATATTTTTATGTAAAATAATTATAGATAATACTTATTGAAATAAATTTGAATATATATAGCTATATATATATATTTAGCGACGCTTAACAGCTCTGTTTAGGCTATAGACAATACCCACACAGACCGTTGGAACCATAGATAACAAATGGAGTTGTGAATTTTCTATCCTTCCGTATAATGCCTGGCTTCTTCCATAGCTCTTTAGGGATGAGAGTTCATTCAACTGGTACGGCGCCAAGCTCGTAATCTACAGCTCCCAGGTTCGAGTCCCACGTGTTCCAGGATTGAGATATATTTCCACTTCCTTCCCTTGGTCTGAAAGTGAGATGGGCTTGCAAAGGACATTGTCCATCAGATGGGATGTTAAGCTGTGTCTCCGTGTGCAGAAGAGTCATACCCTATTCACTTTAATAACACGCTGGATGACTTTGATGGGAAGTTTACATCTGCCTCTTAACAGCTGTCCAGTGGTAATCAAATCTTCCTTCAACCTTCTACGGGAACTTGGCGTCTTTGTGACCTGGTCATTTAGCCCATTGTGTGCCAAAAAGTGGTAAACAAACAGGAATAAAACAAACTAACCCATACCTCTATGACAATGGTTGCATTTGAAGATATTACTTTTTTATTATTATAAATAATAATCTCTTGTCAGATAAATAAACGATCCTCTACAGAATCCTTTTTCGATTCACCCCGTATAAAATTCCCAAACAAATTCCTGTACTTAAACATTATCCGCTTTGGAAAAATAAAAATTATCCGATTTGATTTACTTTATACACTTTCTAATTAAAACAAAACCCATTCTTTTGCCAATGGAAGCATCGCTTCCATCGCGACACCAGTCTAGGAAATAGAATTAGTCTAAAAATAATGTGATGCGTACAAGGCGGAATTTACTACTAATGGAGCCCGTTGGGGGCACTGACTTCGATCTGTCTCCAGCAGAATTCGACAGATGTTTGGAGCCACTAATTCTCTTAAATTTGGTCAATAAATATCTTTAATGGTGTTATCGGAACGACGGGGAGCAACTACAGTAGTGTGAGGGTAGCACGCTTATGGGATGTGGTTATTATGGTACCCGTTGCAAGCGAGTCGTAATTAGAGTCCTGGTGTGCTTATAGAGCGTAGGATGCTTTCTCAACTATTGGTTCTAGTGGGAATGTGAAATATTTCTGGAAAACTATCGTGTCAGATTTCGGCAGTAGCGTGGTGGAAGTTTGGGAAGGGAAAATTACTGTTAAATCTAAAATAGTCTGGAAGGAAATTATAAAGTGCATTCCATGGTGAGATACTATCTGTGATTACAAAGCATGAATGTGAAGTACGTTAGGTGTATAGACTCAAGATGATTTTTAAACATACATATTATGAGTAGTTATGAGGTTTGTAAGTTTGTTTGAGGTGTATTTCTTTTTTAACAAAAGCCGCTGCCATATTAACACCTTTTCTCTACGTCACAGAAACTGTTATTAACTTGCACGTCTTCGTGACAACGCCGCCACATGTGTCAGATCTCTTTCTGCTGAGATCTCGCCTTCCTAACAGATCTTGTCTATGGGGTTTTAATCTGATAACCTCTTGTCAGATATCTATGTGAAGCGGCTCCTTGAGGGGTAATTTACTAGTTTTAATTCGGAATTCAAAACATTTATTGTAAAATTTATATTCCTTCTCAAACTCCAAAATGCCAAGCTTCGTTTCTTATTTTAATTGTTTTAATTTCCATTTAATGTTTTCAGTTACGTCTGTGGCAATACGTGTTTTTTTTCCTCTAGTCATTATGTGTTGAAAGCAAAGGAGTCATCATCATCATTTCTCTCTTTGCCGAGGCGCTTAAATTTCGGTCTGCGAAATCTGTATGTTGTTGCTACGGAGCCTACTAAAGAAAAAGGAAAGATTTTACATTTTCATAAGAATGCAGCTTGGGGACGACGTGAAAAAAACATGCTAATTTATCAGAAGTATATGGAGATCATGCTTGTTCATATGGCATGGTTGTGGGATGAATGCACAAATTCAGAAAGGACAGCAGAGTTTCAAAGTCCTCTCTCGGTCAGAAAGACGAAGGAGCTGGTAAACGAGAGAACCATTGCTGCTGTTCGTGAACTCATTAAGGGAAACCCCACACATCATCGTTCAGGTAATAAGTTTAGATGTCAGCGTATCGATTTGCAGAGTGGGAAAAATTATTCATTGCCATTTAAAATTTAGAAAGGTTTGTGCCATATAGGTAACCCACACACTGTGACAGATGAGCAGAAACTCGATCGTGCAAGGAGATACTGGCAATGTTTGAACCACGTGACCCCAAACGGTTAACATACATTGCCACGGGTGATGAAACGTGGTTTTTTTACTATACAACTCCCTGAAAGATCGGCAACTATGTTTGGGTTGCAGAAGATGAACCGCATTCCTAAATCCTCCGACAAGACTTTCACTCAAGAGAGAGGATGTTCAAAATTTTTTTCAATATCCAAGGAGTGGTAGCCGTGGACACCTTACCTGAAAAAAATGAATCTAAATGGCGAATACTACACCAACATTGTTTTTCCTAAATTGGTTGAAGAGATGAAGGAACAGCGTCCAACAGCAGGCGTCTCAAGGGTTCTCCTTCTTCGTGACAATGCCAGTGCTCACAAAACCCGTCAAAACTTTTACTCTCCTTCGAAGGATTCCTCTCCAGGATATATGCAAAGTTGCAGACATCTCCTCCAATTCTGGACGGCATGGTGGTATTCCTGTTGGGGGATACTCCACAACTTTGAACGAACGCATTTTGCAAGTCTTGCACCCTTGAAAAAAGCTTCCCATCAAGTTTCTATTTAATTTTTTGTAAACAACTAAAAACCTATTGGCAAAGCATCGAACTTCTGCTACTCAGTGACTTTTTCTCCACTACAAGCATGCTGAAACTCCTTTCCGTTGCAAGACTTTCTTTATTAAGTCGATCTTGTACCATGCGATTTTTGGGACATAAGAATGAATAAAATTTTTTTGCCGGTTAGATTTATTTCATCATCATCATCATCCTCAAGCAGCCATGGGCTACGGAGGTCCAACCAGACCGTGCAGTTTAATTCTCCAAGCATATCTGTCCTGAGCTACATCTGCTGCATCCAGCCACTGCACACCAATTTTAACAAGGTCCTGTTTGACATTGCTTGCCCATCGCATTCTAGGTCTCCCCTTCCATCTGAAGCCTCTAGGCACACTGTTCATAACCCTATTCACCAATCTATAATTATCCATACGGGCAACATGGCCAAACCAGCAGAGTCTCTTTCTGCACAATATGCTGCTTAAAGGAGGTTGCAGACTCCTTTGCCTAACCTCATCATTAGTTACAAAGTTAAACCACCTAACACCAAGATACTACGTAAGCATCTAGAATCAAAAGCATCTAATTTCCTGTTATCTTGTTTACAAAAGTGTCTACGTTTTACTACCAAAATTAACCCTAAAAAGAACCAAACTACGCCTCTTTCTCCACACTCTGCATAGATTCTTAAAAGTCCCGGCAGCAATCCCTATTCTTCTGTTAATCTCATGCCGCACATCACCATTATCTGTTACATAGCTCCCAAGATAATTAAAGACTGCTCAAGACTGCAACCATTCAGATTAACTGAATCACAGCCTGCCTGACCAATTTTCATCACTTTAGTTTTCTCTCTGTTTAAAACCAAACCTACTCTACTACCAGTCTCATCAACAGCTCGAATGAAAGAGTTCATCTCATCAACATCATTTGCCAAAAGGGCAAAATCATCAGCATAATCTAAATCAGAAATTTTCGTATCTCCAGCCAATTTAAGGCCAAAATCATTCCCTTGAAGTGAATTTCGCATAACATAATCAATAACCAAGCTAAAGACAAAAGGGGACAAAATGCACCCTTGTCGAACACCAGACGTAACGCTAAACCAATGCTACAAGACTTATCAACTCTCACACATGACTCAGTGTTATTATAAAGAGCTTTCATTATGTTAACTAACTTGTCTGGTATACCATATGATCTCACAATCAACCACAAATTATGACAATCAACAGAGTCGAAAGCCTTTTTGAAATCAACAACTAGCAACAAAAAGTTTCTAAAACTCTAAACATTTCTCAAGAACTGCCTGAGTGAAAATATCTGATCCACACATCCCCTACCACTTCTGAATCCACATTGCTCATCACGCAATTGCCTGTCAACCAGATTATTAATTCTATTAAGCACAATCATGGAAAGAACGTTACCTGGAACAGAGAGTAGGCTGATACCCCTATAGTTATCACAAGAACTGCGATCACCTTTTTTGAAATAGGGATAACAATCGCTCTGGTAAAATCCTTAGGAACCATGCCTTTATCATAAAAGATATTCAAAATGTCAGTTATCCAAGTGGTAACCGAAACATTCCCAGCTCTAAGCATTTCTGTAGTAATTTCATCTATCCCTGGGGATTTATGTAGTTTAAGTTTAGAAACAGCCAAAATAACTTCAGATTGTGTTATAGGGCCAACATTAAAGCCACCAATGCATCTATCATCATTGCAAACAATGGCAGTAGAACTAACCACATTGTTTAGAACATCACTGAAATGCTCAGCCCACCTAGCCATGACAGAATCCTCCCTTTCTATAACCTTACTTTGTTTATCCTTCAGTCATTGTATGCCTGTCCGTTTTCTTCCACATAAATCATTAACTATCTGGTACAGCTCTCTGCTGTTGTGCTGCCTAACTGCTTCCTCAGCTTTGTCAGCCAAGCCATCAAGCCAAAGATTCTTATCAGTAGCTAACTGATCCTTTACCTGTTTATTAAGGTCTCTGTAATGCTTTCTATTAGGACTAGTAGGGTACTGATTAAGGACATTCCTGCAGTTCCTTCTTTCTGAAATAAGCTCAAGTGTCTTACCACTTAAATAATTCTGTCTCCTCTGCTCCGTTTTTCCTAAAAGAGTACTGTTAGTTTCCAAAAAAGCCTGTTTAAAACGGCCCCATTCTTCCTCAACTTCAGTAGTAAGCAAACCATGACTGTCATAATGACTAAGTAACCTATCATGGTAAGCTTTAGCTATAACAGGGTCTTTCAGAGCTACAGTATTAAAGGTAAATTTTTTAACATTAGCACAATACTTTTTAAATTTAAGTTGCAAGACACTTTTAACAAGGTAATGGTCAGATCCAATTTCAGCTCCCCTATATGCCCTGGTATTCCTAACAGAAATAGCCCATTTGCTGTTAATTAATATATAATCAATCATATTCTTATGCAGCCCATCAGGTGAAACCCATGTGTATTTATGTATGTCGCGGTGTTTGTAACATGTGTTAGTTATTCCGAAACCATTGAGTTTACTTACCTATAGGAAACGTTGCCCATTGCCATTGCAGCTACCAATACCAAAAGGGCCTATCACCCCTCCCCAAAGGTCAGAGTCAGTACCAACTTTGACATTGAAGTCACTTAGAACAAGGGTAATATCTCCTTTCTTGACAGAATTCAAAATATCCTGAAATTGTCCGTAAAATATATCCTTCTCATTCTCATCGGCATCCTCAGTGGGGGCTTAACAGCAGATAACATTCAAGTCTTTAATGCTTGTCTGAAATTTTGCTGTAAGAAACCTTTCATTAATGCACTAATATCCTAGAAGAGCATCACTAGCATATCTGTTGAGCAGCAGACCCACGCCTTGGTGATGCTTTCCATCCTCCCTCCCTGTAAAGAGAAATTTAAGTTATTTTTAAGTATCTGGCCTTTACCTGTCCATCTGGTCTCTTGCATGCCTGGAATATCTAGGTTATAGCGCTGGAATTCCTGCGTGAGGACATCAAGAGAATAATCTCTATATGATGTCCTCACATTCCACGTTGCTGCAGAGAGAAAATGATTAGTAGGATTTTTAAAGAAATTAGGTTTATTGAGATTGGTAGGGCCAACAATATCAAACAGCCCCCTGATCGCAGGCATGGGGCAAAGACCTGTTCCTCCTCTGCTAAGGGCTGAAGTCACCGATGCTGGTAGGATTTTCAGGCACCACCTTTTCAAGTGGACTTTTTCAAGAGCCACATGGCCTGCCTAAGACACATTACTCCAGTTTAGGCTTGATGATGCCCAACTATCTAAGTAAGGTTCAGGTACCTGCAATGGCCTCAGATTGGGATCATCCACCAGCTGATATAAAGTATCCCATGCCTCTGTTCACTTAGGGCTGGCAACTCAGAAGCAAACAGAAAACACAGCGGCAGATTCTTCCTCAACAGAAGCCCACCAGTGCAGCAAGTACAGGATACATAATCAAGCTCAAATCCATAAACAAGTCCAGTCTAGTAGGTATAAATGGTCAGCACCAGGACCCTGTGAAGTTGACCACTCCTCAGTAGGGTTGAAAAAAAAGAAAAAAGTGGCCGTAGATGACCAGATCAGTAGGCCATACTGAACTGGAAGCCCTCCCCTTCCGTTCCCTTCCAAAACGGAGAATATCTCTTTTGAAAGGTACTAACGGCCTGCGCCACGAGAAGACGGGGTCGGACATTAGGTGCTAGACCTGGCCGGTTCTGTGCATCATCACTAGGGATTGGTACACAGCTCTCCTTCCAGTTTATGCCTAGCTACCATTTACATTTATTTGCACAAATATAAACGAGGCGCTGCAATGTGCTAGTTGCATGTTTGTAGGAGCCGAGCGCTTTCGACTGCACTCAGCAATCATCTTCAGGGCGGCGAACAGATCCTTGGGGAAGCGGATCGTTGGTGAAAGGTTAAGATAAACAAAAGTAACACCTTTTTCTTGAAGATATTTTCACTGAAGAGAGTCCAACAATGGAAGGGAGTTTCAGCATGCTTGTAGTGGAGCAAAAGACACTTAGTAGCAGAAGTTCGGTGCTTTGCCAATAGGTTTTCGGTTGTTTCCAAAAATTAAATAGGAGCTTGTTGCAGGTCCAACAACAGGCTTTTTCAAGGGCGCAAGACTTGCAAAAAGCGTTGATTCAGATTTGCGGAGTATCCCCCAATAGGAGTACCACCAAGCGTTCCAGAATTGGCGTAGCTGCCTGTAACTTTGCATAGATGCTTGAGGGGAGTCCTTAGAAGGAGAGTAAAAATTTGTTGAGATAAGTGAAATGGTTTTCGTTTTGCAGATGCATGTCAAGAATTTTTCGAATTACACTCGTAAATATTAACTGTTAATAGGCTCACATTTAGGGGCAGGAGTGACTCAGTCGGTAGCGGGTCAGGCTCTTAATCTACAGTTCCCAAGTTCGAATCCCAACTATGAGAGGGTTAAGATTTATCTGCACAAACCGCACGTCCTGCCCTGAGTCAGAAAAGTGACACCGATGGACTTGGAAACGTCGCCGTCAGTCTGACGTTAAACCGTGACTCCGTGTTCTAGAGAGTCGTATCCTGTGCACATTAAAAAACACACTGCACGGCCTTAACAGGAGGTGCCATCTATCTCCTAAACAGCTATACAGTAGGACCTGTACAGCAGGTCACAAATACCCAAGGGCCTGAGCCCTTAGGTACTTGTGACCTGTGTTATATGCGCAAAAAATTGCCACTCAGAGAAAAACAATCCAACCCACATGTGTTCGTGACAATGCCATCACATAAAATGAGAAGTATTCGTGACATCACTTCGAATTCCATAAAGAATTTAGTGGAAGAGGAAAGATTACTGGATTGAACCGGAAAGGACGAGATGTTTATCTTTATTTCCAGAAAATATTCTATCCAACTAGTGTAATACAGGATTTTTTCCATCCTTCCTAATGTTTCGTTGTTGCTTTTTTTCCGCAAAATTGTGTATCCATTTTTTTTATCTCGTTTTTAAAAAAAAACTAAATAATAGTTTCACACTCCTCTCTGTTCCTCTGTCTGTCTGTCTGCCTATCCGTCTCTAGACATCGTACTTTTTTTTTCTTTATAAGTTAAAAATAATTTTTGCGTTGATAGGTATTGATGAAATATTACAATTCGCACTTTCTGAATCTCCTAAAAGCTATAATTGTGCCCTCTAACGGAGGAAAAAATATACAAATTCCAGAATTTAAAAAAAATATATTGCAAACGATGGAATTAAGGTAGAAATTTGGAATTTTGGTGGTGGAATGTGAAGATCCAAAATCCGCAAATATTTAAAGAACTACTTATACAAACTTATAAAACATAAACTTGTTTTATTAAACAGCTTGAAAATAATGCTTATTATTTAAATTTATTTAAATTTTGAGATAATTTTTTACAACTTCCTTAGCTGCTATAAAATTTTCCAGTTTTCATAATTCTTTAAATACCTTGTTATTATTGCTGAAAATCGAGATTTAGACAGATTTTTAATTCATCTTCGGTCATATTTCAACGTAAAAAACTCATTTTAGAGTTGTAGATTTTCGAAGTTAATTTTCCCATTCGCATAACATTAGGTTGTAACCTAACTTTTGTACACCAGAATATTTTTCAACCTTTAAGAACACGGGCACGATTATTATAATCATTATTTTAGGTAGCTGTCACAGATAACTAAATTTTTAAAAGAATTCAGTATTTCTTTATTTAAAGTCTTTCGTTGATTCTCTGACTGTAGATTCATTAAGATTTTAATATTTTCTCTAGGCTTTTATAAGCTCATGTACTAATGCTTAAAGCACAGAGGTTTATTTTTGCAACTTTTGTGCTTTCGCCGAAAGCACACATTCTTTTGTTGAGCCAAGGCGTCTCAGCCACCTTGGCTCAGCAAAAGTTTCGAGCCCCAGCTGTGCCTCTGTCTAGATTACTATTTATAGCGGCGACTCGTGAATTTCTGAATATATGGGGGGGGGGGCAGTATATACACTGCTCGACATTGAAAGTGCTCCACCCAGAAAGACATATCGTATAAACATGCAAATAGAAAGGTGGGTGTGCGTAGTTCAGATATGCAAATGATGATAATCAGGAGTCAATGACGTGTGTGTCTCAAGGGATAAAAGGTAAAAGAAGGAACAGGGATGGCATTGTGTTTATGCAGGTGGAAGTCGTGCAAACAGTCAAGATTAGGTGATTCCGCTTGGAAATTGTTCAGCGAAGGCCGAAAATTTCTGGTACACGCCATCGGCAGGTTTACTGCCATTTGGATGCCTTTGAGAGAGGCAGAACTATAGGCCTATGTGAAGCTGGATGTACACGTCATCGTGTAACTGCCCATGTTTATCGGGATGCACAAACTGTTGGACGCTGTTGGCAACAGTAGCGAAATGAAGGTTCTTAAGTGCATCACAGAGGGAGTGGTGGCGTCCAACAGATGTCAGCATGGCTTGATAGGCGCATTGTTCGACATGCTCGTTTGTCACCACAAAGCACTGCAGGCAATATTCGACAGGCTGTGTCAGCAGTCATGGACGTTCCCATAATGACCCGAACGCCCCCTCGACAGGGAATCACCTTGTCGTGGGGGGGGGGGCTTGTGGCCCAGTGCGGTCAAAGACTCTGCTGACCGGTTTGGGCCCCAGTTGGACAGAGTCAAGACCAACCCGAGGTCGAAGGTGCTGCTGACCAGTTTAATGGTCCAGTTAGTTAGTGCTAAGATCTCCATCAGGTGCTCAGTAGAGCAAGTTCGGGGCCCTACTGAACGACTTGGTACCTCTAGTAGGCTAGGGCCATTTTCAAAATCTGGGTCCAACTAAGAGTTCCCACTCTGGGAGCCAACTCAACTTGGTCTATATATCCTTGTTGTGGATAACCAGAGAGCAGAGTAAATTTAGGTTTTGAACGATGATTGAGCTTTCCTTCTATAGGACTGTTCGCCATAGGATTGTCAGGGATGAGATATATCTGTATGGTATACTCTTACCCCTGACAGTAGACAGTACACGGCAATTCCTTACTGGTAGTGTCAAAAGGCGGAATCAGGGTTTTGTCATGATTGCTCTGGTGTACAGCAATACAGAAAGTAATGACCCGAACAGTAAACCAAAGATTGCATGAGGCTCACCTGCACTCTAGGTAAACATTATGTCAACTGCCATTGATTGCCAACCATCGCAGCGCTCGTCTGGCTTTGTGCCGAAGTCGTGCGGACTGGGGACACAAATGAAACACTTGTGTTTAGTGATGAATCCTGTTTCTCTCTGGGTGCTGACGATCGACGGGTCCATGTAGGGTGACAACCTGGTGAGAGGATCGATCCAGCTTTTGTTCACGACCGGCACATCATCTGCCAGACAGACCTAATGGTATGGGGTGTTGTTGGATATGATAGCAGGTCATCTGTTGTCAGTATCGTGGGAACACTGACAGCTGCATGATACGTTAGTGCGGTTCTGCAGCCCGTTTTGTTACCTTATTAGGAGGCATGCAGCATACCATTTTCCAGCATGACAACGCCCGTGTACACACTGCTAGGGTCTTCAGACAATGTTTGCAACATGTTCAAGCATTGCCATAGCCAGCAGTGATCTCCGGATCTCCAATAGAAAATCTGTGGGACCACAATGAACGACGTGTGCAATCCTCTCACCAGCCGACGTGGAATCTCATTGAATTATGGGAGCAAGTCAACGCTGCTTGGTGTGCAATTCCTCAGGACAGTATCCATCGACTGTATGACTCAATGCCACGCCGTATTGTTGCCTGTATTGCTCAGTAGGCAGTGCAACCACCTACTGAGGAGTCACATTGTGCTGCATTATCTCATCTTCTAACAGCTGTGACTGCAAATTAAATCATGGTATGTCAATATGTATTGCTATGTGTGTGTTACATTTCACCCCTATCTCCTCATTCCTTCTGGGTGGGACAATTTCAATGTCGTGCAGTGAATTTACATAGGGAGAAACCAACTACATTGGGTTGGGTTGTTTTACCACTGAGCGACACTTTTTTGCACACCGTGGGCTAAATGGCCAGGTCACATGGACCCCGAAGGCTCAGAGAAGGTTGGGGGAGGGGACCCACTGGAACACTGTTGGGAGACAGATGGTAGTCTCCCGTCAAGGTCATCCAGCGTGTTCCTTAACGTGCACAGAGTATGGCTCTCCCGCACATGGGGCCACGGCTTAACGTCCTATCCGACGGACGGTGGCCTTTCCAAGCCCATCGGTGTCCCCTATTGACCGTGAGCAGGGTGGGGAATTTTGCGGAGATAAATCTCAACGCTGACCCAGCTGGAACTCGAATCTGGGAACTACAGATTACGAGCTTGGCGCGCTACCGACTGAGCCACCCCAGCCCCAACCAACTACGTAAAGGGGTGGTAATGCTCAGATCGTGGTGCGTCAAATATGCACTCTTATACTTCCAGGTATGTCTAAACTTGAGCCTGAACCAGAATCTGCCCTCGGTGAGAAAAGGAATATCGACTGGTATGGAATATATATGCAATAAAATTTTATATATGGATGTCGAAAGCTCCTGCGAAACCAGCTCCAACAATCATGCCCCTTTCGAAATCGCCCTCTTCTCGACGACATAGTACCAATAATTACATGCAATTTCACCGGGTTTGCCTTTATAGACATGACGCTCACCATGCTGGAATGTCATTTGCATGTTTTAAGTTTGTCAGTGGCACGAAGACACCGCTGTTTATTAACATCAACCGAAGGATTTCCGCAAATCTTGGTGTTTCCGTTTTTCAGTCCATTACTTGAATATGCTCTTTCTCAAAAAAATAACTTCAGTTGTTAAATATTTTTATGGCATAAATTTTTTGTATGATAAATGTTAATGTTCCATATACTGCACGTGACATATTAAACGAGGCCCTATTAGTAATCTGTGCTTGAGCTGTAACTGGGTATGGCCGAGTGATTAGCTCAGTCAGCACTCTTGGTTCGAGACCCTAGTAAGGCATAGATGTTCCTCGTGTTGTCTTCCTGCTGAGTCTCGCTTCTTCCCAGGTTCTTCCTCACGAAGACCCTAGTAAGGCATAGATGTTCCTCGTGTTGTCTTCCTGCTGAGTCTCGCTTCTTCCCAGGTTCTTCCTCACGAAGACCCTAGTAAGGCATAGATGTTCCTCGTGTTGTCTTCCTGCTGAGTCTCGCTTCTTCCCAGGTTCTTCCCTACGAAGACCCTAGTAAGGCATAGATGTTCCTCGTGTTGTCTTCCTGCTGAGTCTCGCTTCTTCCCAGGTTCTTCCTCACGAAGACCCTAGTAAGGCATAGATGTTCCTCGTGTTGTCTTCCTGCTGAGTCTCGCTTCTTCCAAGGTTCTTCCCCACGAAGACCCTAGTAAGGCATAGATGTTCCTCGTGTTGTCTTCCTGCTGAGTCTCGCTTCTTCCCAGGTTCTTCCCCACGAAGACCCTAGTAAGGCATAGATGTTCCTCGTGTTGTCTTCCTGCTGAGTCTCGCTTCTTCCCAGGATCTTCTTCACGAAAACCCTAGTAAGGCATAGATGTTCCTCGTGTTGTCTTTCTGCTGAGTCTCGCTTCTTCCCAGGTTCTTCCCCACGAAGACCCTAGTAAGGCATAGATGTTCCTCGTGTTGTCTTCCTGCTGAGTCTCGCTTCTTCCCAGGTTCTTCCCCACGAAGACCCTAGTAAGGCATAGATGTTCCTCGTGTTGTCTTCCTGCTGAGTCTCGCTTCTTCCCAGGTTCTTCCCCACGAAGACCCTAGTAAGGCATAGATGTTCCTCGTGTTGTCTTCCTGCTGAGTCTCGCTTCTTCCCAGGTTCTTCCCCACGAAGACCCTAGTAAGGCATAGATGTTCCTCGTGTTGTCTTCCTGCTGAGTCTCGCTTCTTCCCAGGTTCTTCCACACGAAGACCCTAGTAAGGCATAGATGTTCCTCGTGTTGTCTTCCTGCTGAGTCTCCCTTATTCCCAGGATCTTCCTCACGAAGACCCTAGTAAGGCATAGATGTTCCTCGTGTTGTCTTCCTGCTGAGTCTCGCTTCTTCCCAGGATCATCCTTATGAAGACCCTAGTAAGGCATAGATGTTCCTCGTGTTGTTTTCCTGCTGAGTCTCGCTTCTTCCCAGGATCTTCCTCACGAAGACCCTAGTAAGGCATAGATGTTCCTCGTGTTGTCTTCCTGCTGAGTCTCGCTTCTTCCCAGGATTTTCCTCACGAAGACCCAAGTAAGGCATAGATGTTCCTCGTGTTGTCTTCCTGCTGAGTCTCGCTTCTTCCCAGGATTTTCCTCACGAAGACCCTAGTAAGGCATAGATGTTCCTCGTGTTGTCTTCCTGCTGAGTCTCGCTTCTTCCCAGGTTTTTCCTCACGAAGACCCAAGTAAGGCATAGATGTTCCTCGTGTTGTCTTCCTGCTGAGTCTCGCTTCTTCCCAGGTTCTTCCACACGAAGACCCTAGTAAGGCATAGATGTTCCTCGTGTTGTCTTCCTGCTGAGTCTCCCTTATTCCCAGGATCTTCCTCACGAAGACCCTAGTAAGGCATAGATGTTCCTCGTGTTGTCTTCCTGCTGAGTCTCGCTTCTTCCCAGGATCTTCCTCAAGAAGACCCTAGTAAGGCATAGATGTCCCTGCTGAGTCTCGCTTCTTCCCAGGTTCTTCCCTACGAAGACCCTAGTAAGGCATAGATGTTCCTCGTGTTGTCTTCCTGCTGAGTCTCGCTTCTTCCCAGGTTCTTCCCTACGAAGACCCTAGTAAGGCATAGATGTTCCTCGTCTTGTCTTCCTGCTGAGTCTCGCTTCTTCCCAGGATTTTCCTCACGAAGACCCTAGTAAGGCATAGATGTTCCTCGTGTTGTCTTCCTGCTGAGTCTCGCTTCTTCCCAGGTTCTTCTCCACGAAGACCCTAAAAAGGCATAGATGTTCCTCGTGTTGTCTTCCTGCTGAGTCTCGCTTCTTCCAAGGTTCTTCCCTACGAAGACCCTAGTAAGGCATAGATGTTCCTCGTGTTGTCTTCCTGCTGAGTCTCGCTTCTTCCCAGGATCATCCTTATGAAGACCCTAGTAAGGCATAGATGTTCCTCGTGTTGTTTTCCTGCTGAGTCTCGCTTCTTCCCAGGATCTTCCTCACGAAGACCCTAGTAAGGCATAGATGTTCCTCGTGTTGTCTTCCTGCTGAGTCTCGCTTCTTCCCAGGATTTTCATCACGAAGACCCTAGTAAGGCATAGATGTTCCTCGTGTTGTCTTCCTGCTGAGTCTCGCTTCTTCCCAGGTTCTTCCCCACGAAGACCCTAGTAAGGCATAGATGTTCCTCGTGTTGTCTTCCTGCTGAGTCTCGCTTCTTCCAAGGTTCTTCCCTACGAAGACCCTAGTAAGGCATTGATGTTCCTCGTGTTGTCTTCCTGCTGAGTCTCGCTTCTTCCCAGGTTCTTCCTTACGAAGACCCTAGTAAGGCATAGATGTTCCTCGTGTTGTTTTCCTGCTGAGTCTCGCTTCTTCCCAGGATCTTCCTCACGAAGACCCTAGTAAGGCATAGATGTTCCTCGTGTTGTCTTCCTGCTGAGTCTCGCTTCTTCCCAGGATCTTCCTCACGAAGACCCTAGTAAGGCATAGATGTTTCTCGTGTTGTCTTCCTGCTGAGTCTCGCTTCTTCCAAGGTGCTTCCCTACGAAGACCCTAGTAAGGCATTGATGTTCCTCGTGTTGTCTTCCTGCTGAGTCTCGCTTCTTCCCAGGATCTTCCTTACGAAGACCCTAGTAAGGCATAGATGTTCCTCGTGTTGTTTTCCTGCTGAGTCTCGCTTCTTCCCAGGATCTTCCTCACGAAGACCCTAGTAAGGCATAGATGTTCCTCGTGTTGTCTTCCTGCTGAGTCTCGCTTCTTCCCAGGATCTTCCTCACGAAGACCCTAGTAAGGCATAGATGTTCCTCGTGTTGTCTTCCTGCTGAGTCTCGCTTCTTCCCAGGTTCTTCCACACGAAGACCCTAGTAAGGCATAGATGTTCCTCGTGTTGTCTTCCTGCTGAGTCTCGCTTCTTCCCAGGTTCTTCCCTACGAAGACCCTAGTAAGGCATAGATGTTCCTCGTCTTGTCGTCCTGCTGAGTCTCGCTTCTTCCCAGGATCTTCCTCACGAAGACCCTAGTAAGGCATAGATGTTCCTCGTGTTGTCTTCCTGCTGAGTCTCGCTTCTTCCAAGGTTCTTCCCCATGAAGACCCTAGTAAGGCATAGATGTTCCTCGTGTTGTCTTCCTGCTGAGTCTCGCTTCTACCCAGGTTCTTCCCTACCAAGACCCTAGTAAGGCATAGATGTTCCTCGTGTTGTCTTCCTGCTGAGTCTCGCTTCTTCCCAAGTTCTTCCCTACGAAGACCCTAATAAGGCATAGATGTTCCTCGTGTTGTCTTCCTGCTGAGTCTCGCTTCTTCCAAGGTTCTTCCCCACGAAGACCCTAGTAAGGCATAGATGTTCCTCGTGTTGTCTTCCTGCTGAGTCTCGCTTCTTCCCAGGTTCTTCCCTACGAAGACCCTAGTAAGGCATAGATGTTCCTCGTGTTGTCTTCCTGCTGAGTCTCGCTTCTTCCCAGGTTCTTCCCTACGAAGACCCTAATAAGGCATAGATGTTCCTCGTGTTGTCTTCCTGCTGAGTCTCGCTTCTTCCAAGGTTCTTCCCCACGAAGACCCTAGTAAGGCATAGATGTTCCTCGTGTTGTCTTCCTGCTGAGTCTCGCTTCTTCCCAGGTTCTTCCCTACGAAGACCCTAATAAGGCATAGATGTTCCTCGTGTTGTCTTCCTGCTGAGTCTCGCTTCTTCCAAGGTTCTTCCCCACGAAGACCCTAGTAAGGCATAGATGTTCCTCGTGTTGTCTTCCTGCTGAGTCTCCCTTATTCCCAGGATCTTCCTCACGAAGACCCTAGTAAGGCATAGATGTTCCTCGTGTTGTCTTCCTGCTGAGTCTCGCTTCTTCCCAGGTTCTTCCCTACGAAGACCCTAATAAGGCATAGATGTTCCTCGTGTTGTCTTCCTGCTGAGTCTCGCTTCTTCCAAGGTTCTTCCCCACGAAGACCCTAGTAAGGCATAGATGTTCCTCGTGTTGTCTTCCTGCTGAGTCTCGCTTCTTCCCAGGTTCTTCCCTACGAAGACCCTAATAAGGCATAGATGTTCCTCGTGTTGTCTTCCTGCTGAGTCTCGCTTCTTCCAAGGTTCTTCCCCACGAAGACCCTAGTAAGGCATAGATGTTCCTCGTGTTGTCTTCCTGCTGAGTCTCCCTTATTCCCAGGATCTTCCTCACGAAGACCCTAGTAAGGCATAGATGTTCCTCGTGTTGTCTTCCTGCTGAGTCTCGCTTCTTCCCAGGTTCTTCCCTACGAAGACCCTAATAAGGCATAGATGTTCCTCGTGTTGTCTTCCTGCTGAGTCTCGCTTCTTCCAAGGTTCTTCCCCACGAAGACCCTAGTAAGGCATAGATGTTCCTCGTGTTGTCTTCCTGCTGAGTCTCGCTTCTTCCCAGGTTCTTCCCTACGAAGACCCTAATAAGGCATAGATGTTCCTCGTGTTGTCTTCCTGCTGAGTCTCGCTTCTTCCAAGGTTCTTCCCCACGAAGACCCTAGTAAGGCATAGATGTTCCTCGTGTTGTCTTCTTGCTGAGTCTCCCTTATTCCCAGGATCTTCCTCACGAAGACCCTAGTAAGGCATAGATGTTCCTCGTGTTGTCTTCCTGCTGAGTCTCGCTTCTTCCCAGGTTCTTCCCTACGAAGACCCTAATAAGGCATAGATGTTCCTCGTGTTGTCTTCCTGCTGAGTCACGCTTCTTCCAAGGTTCTTCCCCACGAAGACCCTAGTAAGGCATAGATGTTCCTCGTGTTGTCTTCCTGCTGAGTCTCGCTTCTTCCCAGGTTCTTCCCTACGAAGACCCTAATAAGGCATAGATGTTCCTCGTGTTGTCTTCCTGCTGAGTCTCGCTTCTTCCAAGGTTCTTCCCCACGAAGACCCTAGTAAGGCATAGATGTTCCTCGTGTTGTCTTCCTGCTGAGTCTCCCTTATTCCCAGGATCTTCCTCACGAAGACCCTGTAAGGCATAGATGTTCCTCGTGTTGTCTTCCTGCTGAGTCTCGCTTCTTCCCAGGTTCTTCCCTACGAAGACCCTAATAAGGCATAGATGTTCCTCGTGTTGTCTTCCTGCTGAGTCTCGCTTCTTCCCAGGTTCTTCCCTACGAAGACCCTAATAAGGCATAGATGTTCCTCGTGTTGTCTTCCTGCTGAGTCACGCTTCTTCCAAGGTTCTTCCCCACGAAGACCCTAGTAAGGCATAGATGTTCCTCGTGTTGTCTTCCTGCTGAGTCTCGCTTCTTCCCAGGTTCTTCCCTACGAAGACCCTAATAAGGCATAGATGTTCCTCGTGTTGTCTTCCTGCTGAGTCTCGCTTCTTCCAAGGTTCTTCCCCACGAAGACCCTAGTAAGGCATAGATGTTCCTCGTGTTGTCTTCCTGCTGAGTCTCCCTTATTCCCAGGATCTTCCTCACGAAGACCCTGTAAGGCATAGATGTTCCTCGTGTTGTCTTCCTGCTGAGTCTCGCTTCTTCCCAGGTTCTTCCCTACGAAGACCCTAATAAGGCATAGATGTTCCTCGTGTTGTCTTCCTGCTGAGTCTCGCTTCTTCCAAGGTTCTTCCCCACGAAGACCCTAGTAAGTCATAGATGTTCCTCGTGTTGTCTTCCTGCTAAGTCTCGCTTCTTCCCAGGTTCTTCCCCACGAAGACCCTAGTAAGGCATAGATGTTCCTCGTGTTGTCTTCCTGCTGAGTCTCGCTTCTTCCAAGGTTCTTCCCCACGAAGACCCTAGTAAGGCATAGATGTTCCTCGTGTTGTCTTCCTGCTAAGTCTCGCTTCTTCCCTGGTTCTTCCCCACGACATATCAGACCTCTGTCGAAAGCAGCTACTTGAGAGGTAAGGTTTTTTTTTAAAATGGCGCAGAATTTGCAAATAGTGATCAGGTCTCAGACAGGGAGGCAGACGTCGGTTTGGATGTGTTCCCTTTTCGTGAAACCGAATTGTACAGTTATTTAGAAAAAAAAAAAGCTCGATTTGACATGAAATGATTACCAAATTTTTTTATATAAAAACCTGGAACAGTTTTGTGTACATTTTTTATGTAATCACGTGTTTATAAATGAAACTGAAATAACTCCATGACATAATTGCACGAATCTCAGCAAGTTTATATTTAATTTGTAGCTTGGGCTTAAATTATAAGCCTACCACAAGAAATCCTGTAATCAGAACTATTCGAATATTTAGGGTACATGTCTTTCCTTTCAAAACCTCTACACAGATAAAGCTCGTTTACGAAGACCCTAGTAAGGCATAGATGTTCCTCGTGTTGTCTTCCTGCTGAGTCTCGCTTCTTCCCAGGATCTTCCTCACGAAGACCCTAGTAAGGCATAGATGGTCCTCGTGTTGTCTTCCTGCTGAGTCTCGCTTCTTCCCAGGTTCTTCCACACGAAGACCCTAGTAAGGCATAGATGTTCCTCGTGTTGTCTTCCTGCTGAGTCTCGCTTCTTCCCAGGTTCTTCCCTACGAAGACCCTAGTAACGCATAGATGTTCCTCGTCTTGTCGTCCTGCTGAGTCTCGCTTCTTCCCAGAATCTTCCTCACGAAGACCCTAGTAAGGCATAGATGTTCCTCGTGTTGTCTTCCTGCTGAGTCTCGCTTCTTCCCAGGTTCTTCCCCACGAAGACCCTAGTAAGGCATAGATGTTCCTCGTGTTGTCTTCCTGCTGAGTCTCGCTTCTTCCCAGGTTCTTCCACACGAAGACCCTAGTAAGGCATAGATGTTCCTCGTGTTGTCTTCCTGCTGAGTCTCCCTTATTCCCAGGATCTTCCTGACGAAGACCCTAGTAAGGCATAGATGTTCCTCGTGTTGTCTTCCTGCTGAGTCTCGCTTCTTCCCAGGATCTTCCTCAAGAAGACCCTAGTAAGGCATAGATGTCCCTGCTGAGTCTCGCTTCTTCCCAGGTTCTTCCCTACGAAGACCCTAGTAAGGCATAGATGTTCCTCGTTTTGTCTTCCTGCTGAGTCTCGCTTCTTCCCAGGTTCTTCCCTACGAAGACCCTAGTAAGGCATAGATGTTCCTCGTGTTGTCTTCCTGCTGAGTCTCGCTTCTTCCCAGGTTCTTCCTCACGAAGACCCAAGTAAGGCATAGATGTTCCTCGTGTTGTCTTCCTGCTGAGTCTCGCTTCTTCCCAGGTTCTTCCTCACGAAGACCCAAGTAAGGCATAGATGTTCCTCGTGTTGTCTTCCTGCTGAGTCTCGCTTCTTCCCAGGTTCTTCCACACGAAGACCCTAGTAAGGCATAGATGTTCCTCGTGTTGTCTTCCTGCTGAGTCTCCCTTATTCCCAGGATCTTCCTCACGAAGACCCTAGTAAGGCATAGATGTTCCTCGTGTTGTCTTCCTGCTGAGTCTCGCTTCTTCCCAGGATCTTCCTCAAGAAGACCCTAGTAAGGCATAGATGTCCCTGCTGAGTCTCGCTTCTTCCCAGGTTCTTCCCTACGAAGACCCTAGTAAGGCATAGATGTTCCTCGTGTTGTCTTCCTGCTGAGTCTCGCTTCTTCCCAGGTTCTTCCCTACGAAGACCCTAGTAAGGCATAGATGTTCCTCGTGTTGTCTTCCTGCTGAGTCTCGCTTCTTCCCAGGTTCTTCCCTACGAAGACCCAAGTAAGGCATAGATGTTCCTCGTCTTGTCTTCCTGCTGAGTCTCGCTTCTTCCCAGGATTTTCCTCACGAAGACCCTAGTAAGGCATAGATGTTCCTCGTGTTGTCTTCCTGCTGAGTCTCGCTTCTTCCCAGGTTCTTCTCCACGAAGACCCTAAAAAGGCATAGATGTTCCTCGTGTTGTCTTCCTGCTGAGTCTCGCTTCTTCCAAGGTTCTTCCCTACGAAGACCCTAGTAAGGCATAGATGTTCCTCGTGTTGTCTTCCTGCTGAGTCTCGCTTCTTCCCAGGATCATCCTTATGAAGACCCTAGTAAGGCATAGATGTTCCTCGTGTTGTTTTCCTGCTGAGTCTCGCTTCTTCCCAGGATCTTCCTCACGAAGACCCTAGTAAGGCATAGATGTTCCTCGTGTTGTCTTCCTGCTGAGTCTCGCTTCTTCCCAGGATTTTCCTCACGAAGACCCTAGTAAGGCATAGATGTTCCTCGTGTTGTCTTCCTGCTGAGTCTCGCTTCTTCCCAGGTTCTTCCCCACGAAGACCCTAGTAAGGCATAGATGTTCCTCGTGTTGTCTTCCTGCTGAGTCTCGCTTCTTCCAAGGTTCTTCCCTACGAAGACCCTAGTAAGGCATAGATGTTCCTCGTGTTGTCTTCCTGCTGAGTCTCGCTTCTTCCCAGGTTCTTCCTTACGAAGACCCTAGTAAGGCATAGATGTTCCTCGTGTTGTTTTCCTGCTGAGTCTCGCTTCTTCCCAGGATCTTCCTCACGAAGACCCTAGTAAGGCATAGATGTTCCTCGTGTTGTCTTCCTGCTGAGTCTCGCTTCTTCCCAGGATCTTCCTCACGAAGACCCTAGTAAGGCATAGATGTTTCTCGTGTTGTCTTCCTGCTGAGTCTCGCTTCTTCCAAGGTTCTTCCCTACGAAGACCCTAGTAAGGCATAGATGTTCCTCGTGTTGTCTTCCTGCTGAGTCTCGCTTCTTCCCAGGATCTTCCTTACGAAGACCCTAGTAAGGCATAGATGTTCCTCGTGTTGTTTTCCTGCTGAGTCTCGCTTCTTCCCAGGATCTTCCTCACGAAGACCCTAGTAAGGCATAGATGTTCCTCGTGTTGTCTTCCTGCTGAGTCTCGCTTCTTCCCAGGATCTTCCTCACGAAGACCCTAGTAAGGCATAGATGTTCCTCGTGTTGTCTTCCTGCTGAGTCTCGCTTCTTCCCAGGTTCTTCCACACGAAGACCCTAGTAAGGCATAGATGTTCCTCGTGTTGTCTTCCTGCTGAGTCTCGCTTCTTCCCAGGTTCTTCCCTACGAAGACCCTAGTAAGGCATAGATGTTCCTCGTCTTGTCGTCCTGCTGAGTCTCGCTTCTTCCCAGGATCTTCCTCACGAAGACCCTAGTAAGGCATAGATGTTCCTCGTGTTGTCTTCCTGCTGAGTCTCGCTTCTTCCAAGGTTCTTCCCCATGAAGACCCTAGTAAGGCATAGATGTTCCTCGTGTTGTCTTCCTGCTGAGTCTCGCTTCTACCCAGGTTCTTCCCTACCAAGACCCTAGTAAGGCATAGATGTTCCTCGTGTTGTCTTCCTGCTGAGTCTCGCTTCTTCCCAAGTTCTTCCCTACGAAGACCCTAATAAGGCATAGATGTTCCTCGTGTTGTCTTCCTGCTGAGTCTCGCTTCTTCCAAGGTTCTTCCCCACGAAGACCCTAGTAAGGCATAGATGTTCCTCGTGTTGTCTTCCTGCTGAGTCTCGCTTCTTCCCAGGTTCTTCCCTACGAAGACCCTAATAAGGCATAGATGTTCCTCGTGTTGTCTTCCTGCTGAGTCTCGCTTCTTCCAAGGTTCTTCCCCACGAAGACCCTAGTAAGGCATAGATGTTCCTCGTGTTGTCTTCCTGCTGAGTCTCGCTTCTTCCCAGGTTCTTCCCTACGAAGACCCTAATAAGGCATAGATGTTCCTCGTGTTGTCTTCCTGCTGAGTCTCGCTTCTTCCAAGGTTCTTCCCCACGAAGACCCTAGTAAGGCATAGATGTTCCTCGTGTTGTCTTCCTGCTGAGTCTCCCTTATTCCAAGGATCTTCCTCACGAAGACCCTAGTAAGGCATAGATGTTCCTCGTGTTGTCTTCCTGCTGAGTCTCGCTTCTTCCCAGGTTCTTCCCTACGAAGACCCTAATAAGGCATAGATGTTCCTCGTGTTGTCTTCCTGCTGAGTCTCGCTTCTTCCAAGGTTCTTCCCCACGAAGACCCTAGTAAGGCATAGATGTTCCTCGTGTTGTCTTCCTGCTGAGTCTCGCTTCTTCCCAGGTTCTTCCCTACGAAGACCCTAATAAGGCATAGATGTTCCTCGTGTTGTCTTCCTGCTGAGTCTCGCTTCTTCCAAGGTTCTTCCCCACGAAGACCCTAGTAAGGCATAGATGTTCCTCGTGTTGTCTTCCTGCTGAGTCTCCCTTATTCCCAGGATCTTCCTCACGAAGACCCTAGTAAGGCATAGATGTTCCTCGTGTTGTCTTCCTGCTGAGTCTCGCTTCTTCCCAGGTTCTTCCCTACGAAGACCCTAATAAGGCATAGATGTTCCTCGTGTTGTCTTCCTGCTGAGTCTCGCTTCTTCCAAGGTTCTTCCCCACGAAGACCCTAGTAAGGCATAGATGTTCCTCGTGTTGTCTTCCTGCTGAGTCTCGCTTCTTCCCAGGTTCTTCCCTACGAAGACCCTAATAAGGCATAGATGTTCCTCGTGTTGTCTTCCTGCTGAGTCTCGCTTCTTCCAAGGTTCTTCCCCACGAAGACCCTAGTAAGGCATAGATGTTCCTCGTGTTGTCTTCCTGCTGAGTCTCCCTTATTCCCAGGATCTTCCTCACGAAGACCCTGTAAGGCATAGATGTTCCTCGTGTTGTCTTCCTGCTGAGTCTCGCTTCTTCCCAGGTTCTTCCCTACGAAGACCCTAATAAGGCATAGATGTTCCTCGTGTTGTCTTCCTGCTGAGTCTCGCTTCTTCCAAGGTTCTTCCCCACGAAGACCCTAGTAAGTCATAGATGTTCCTCGTGTTGTCTTCCTGCTAAGTCTCGCTTCTTCCCAGGTTCTTCCCCACGAAGACCCTAGTAAGGCATAGATGTTCCTCGTGTTGTCTTCCTGCTGAGTCTCGCTTCTTCCAAGGTTCTTCCCCACGAAGACCCTAGTAAGGCATAGATGTTCCTCGTGTTGTCTTCCTGCTAAGTCTCGCTTCTTCCCTGGTTCTTCCCCACGACATATCAGACCTCTGTCGAAAGCAGCTACTTGAGAGGTAAGGTTTTTTTTTAAAATGGCGCAGAATTTGCAAATAGTGATCAGGTCTCAGACAGGGAGGCAGACGTCGGTTTGGATGTGTTCCCTTTTCGTGAAACCGAATTGTACAGTTATTTAGAAAAAAAAAAGCTCGATTTGACATGAAATGATTACCAAATTTTTTTATATAAAAACCTGGAACAGTTTTGTGTACATTTTTTATGTAATCACGTGTTTATAAATGAAACTGAAATAACTCCATGACATAATTGCACGAATCTCAGCAAGTTTATATTTAATTTGTAGCTTGGGCTTAAATTATAAGCCTACCACAAGAAATCCTGTAATCAGAACTATTCGAATATTTAGGGTACATGTCTTTCCTTTCAAAACCTCTACACAGATAAAGCTCGTTTAGCGCTATCACAATTAGTGCTGCTTTTTTTTTAGAAAAGTAATTACCTTATATTTCCGCAGATAAGACGACCTTCAGATAAGATGAGGTATAAATTTTCGTCAAAGTTTTATAGTTTTAGCATATATCTGTCCTATAAGACGACCCCAAACTATCAACGCCCTATGAATTTAGTTTAGTTCAAAAAGTTTGGGATTTCTAATGCTATGGATGGCACTGAGGACGATTTGTTATGGGATACTGATGACGAAGCAGAAATCGACTCGCTAGGTACAGAATGGGACCCATATGACGAGCTTCTCAACAACGAAAGTGAGGATGTACTTGAGGAGCTCTTTGCCTTAGATGATGAATGTGAGGATGTTGCAGGATTTTAAATACATTGGTGAGTGATTTGTTTTATTTTATAATGGTTTCAATTTATATAAATTTCAATCTAATTTCTTTTGTCTCTGTCCTATAAGACGACCCGGATTATGAGGACCTTTTTTTATGATTCAACTATCGTCTTATCTGCGGAAATATACGGTATTTAATTTCTTATGAGTTTACCATTGTCAGAATAGTTGATAAGATATCCCTTAATGTTATTTAAAACAAAATAAATGCTTTTTCACCTTACACCAGGGAGGAACAAACTTTTGCTGCGATAGACTTTCAAGACAAAATCTTTCGCGATCGACCATAGTACAGTCGCTCAAAAAAGTATCCGAACACTATGGTTGATTACAGAATTCAGAAAAGATATCTGGCAACGATTTTTTTAGAAATTAGTGATCTGGCAACCTTCGTGTACGTACACAAAGGTTGCCAGATCACTAATTTTTAAAAACATCCTTGCCAGATATTTTTTCTGAATTCTGTAATCAACCGAAGTGTTCGGATACTTTTTTTGAGCGACTGTACATGAGTCATAATAATGATTTAACACAGCTAAGCATAAAATAAAAATTTAGCATCAGACATATTAATGGCATTGTTACATTAATTAAAATACAATATTTTCCACCTAAACCTATTTATTATAAATATCCATAAAATGGGGGGGGGGGGGCTCAGTCGGTAGCGCGCCAGGCTCGTAATCTGTAGTTCCCAGGTTCGAGTCCCAGCTGGGTCAGCGTAGAGATTTATCTCCGCAAAATTCCCCGCCCTGCCCACGGTCAGTAGGGGATACCGATGGACGTTAAGCCGTGGCCCCGTGTGCGGGAGAGCCATACCCTGTGCACGTTAACGTCCCATCAAACATATTAATGACATTGTTACATTAATTAAAATACAATATTTTCCACCTAAACCTATTTATTATAAATATCCATAAAATGGGGGGGCTCAGTCGGTAGCGCGCCAGGCTCGTAATCTGTAGTTCCCAGGTTCGAGTCCCAGCTGGGTCAGCGTTGAGATTTATCTCCACAAAATTCCCCGCCCTGCCCATGGTCAGTAGGGGACACCGATGGGCTTGGAAAGGCCGCCGTCCGTCGGATGGGACGTTAAGCCGTGGCCCCGTGTGCGGGAGAGCCATACCCTGTGCACGTTAAAGAACACGCTGGATGGCCTTGACGGGAGGCTACCATCTGTCTCCCAACAGCTGTTCCAGTGGGTCCCCTCCCCCAACCTTCTCTGAGCCTTCGGGGTCCATGTGACCTGGCCATTTAGCCCATGGTGTGCAAAAAAGTGCGGCTCAGAGGTAAAACAACCCAACCCATAAAAGGGGATTGTTTTCGCTAACTTTACTATTGAGATGTAGATGCAATGACACTGCATAAATCATAATTATAATTGTGCTAACAGAAATTTTTACGTCCAAATTTGGATAAATTTTTCGAAGTAATCGTTTAATAGAGGATATAAGTAAATATGAATCCTTTAACCTTTAACGAAAGACTTGTACTCTATAATTTTTTCCAATTCGTGTTTATGAAACATAATGCCAACATTAGCATGGTGATAAATCAAGAATTGCACAATTATACTAGAATTATACACTTTATTAAAAAAATCCGTCAAATCTAGCTGCAAATTCGCTTACAAACACTAAGACTTGTGATACAGCAGTGGCAGTTTGGTTGGGTGTTTTACCTCTGAGCGGCACTTTTTTGCACACCATGGGCTAAATGGCCAGGTCACATGGACCACGAAGGCTCAGAGAAGGTTGGGAGACAGATGGTAGCCTCCCGTCAAGGCCATCCAGAGTGTTCTTTAACGTACACAGGGTATGTCTCTCCCGCACACGGGGCCACGGCTTAACGTCCCATCAGACGGACGGCGGCCTTTCCAAGCCCATCGGTGCCCCCTACTGACCGTGGGCAAGGCGGGGAATTTTGCGGAGATAAATCTCAACGCTGACCCAGCTGGGACTCGAACCTGGGAACTACAGATTACGAGCCTGGCGCGCTACCGACTGAGCCACCCCTGCCCCACAGCAGTGGCAATGACCAGTGCATTCAAATTAGTGTAAGCTGATAACAAGTTATGGCAACTATGCCATCGTCCAAACAGTTAAATGCGAGGGACCGGTCAATCGCAGTCGACTGCTTGGCCACCTCTGCCTCCCAGCTGGGTCAGCGTTGAGATTTATTTCCGCGAAAATTCCCCGCCCTGCCCACGGTCAGTAGGGGACACCGATGGGCTTGGAAAGGCCGCCGTCCGTCCGATGGGACGTTAAGCCGTGGCCCCATGTGCGGGAGAGCCATACCCTGTGCACGTTAAAGAACACGCTGGATGGCCTTGACGGGAGGCTACCATCTGTCTCCCAACAGCTGTTCAAATGGGTCCCCTCCCCCAACCTTCTCTGAGTCTTCGGGGTCCTTGTGACCTGGCCATTTAGCCCATGGTGTGCAAAAAAGTGCCGCTCAGAGGTAAAACAACCCAACCCAACCCACCTCTGCCTTACACTGAACTGCTAAAAGAGAAACCGAAAAGCGTAAAGCAATCAACTTTAGACAAATTTCTAAAGATCTCCGATCAGTAACTTGATACACATTTTTTTTTTTGAAACTTTTAAGTTTTATTAAATTTTCATAGATTTGAATTTTAGTTTGAATACAAATGTAAACCTGAGCTGATCAAATAATAAATTGAAGAATTTTTAAATAAAGCAATAATGCAATTATACCAATATAACAGCCTTTCATTTTTACTGTGTTAAAAAAATTAACACATCATTTATGTATCGAAAAAGGTTTCTTCGGAATATTATATCGTGTACAGTCGCTCAAAAAAGTATCCGAACACTACGGTTATTACAGAATTCAAAAAAATATCTGGCAACTTTTTTTGGAAAATAGTGATCTGGCAACCTTCGTGTCACGTGACACGTTGCCAGATCACTATTTTCCAAAAAAAAGTTGGCAGATATTTTTTTGAATTCTGTAATCAACCGTAGTGTTCGGATACTTTTTTGAGCGACTGTACCACGAGGCCTCGTTTAAAGCTGTTTCATTTAATATTCGGATTTCAGGAATACATCCCGAGCGCTAAACGAGGTATGCCTGTATGCAGAACTATTTTTCATCCTTTAGTTTCACTTATATATTTTTATTAGAAATCAATAGATTCAAATAAATGCGAAGACTAACAGATTTAGCACAGCTGAGTTAAATTAAAAACTTAATTACTATGCGAGTTGTTTTATTATTGTTTTAGTAAATCAAAATAGCATTTCGGTAGGTGAATACAAGATAGTAGGGATGCTAATCACTTCTTGTAGTAATATGTGAAATCCTTTCCTGTTGCAAGGATCACACAATGATATTTAGGCCAGTTTTGAAAATGTTAAGACTATTACTTTCCATTTTCTATTCCCTGCAGACAAACTATGTAGATTTTCAGAACAACTTAGATTTCAGACAATAAAGATTTAGTTATTAAAACAAAAAAAGTCGCTAATAGCAGAAACAATTCCCCAACAAAATTAAACAAGCGAAAAAACTTTTCAATTCATTCCAGTCTTCCTAACAAAACCCAATTACGAAACAGTAAAATCTACGTGCGTCACGAAGATAAATCTTTCTTTTCAGAAATGGAGTCTTTAGTCAGACGAAAAGAGGGAAAAAAAGCCAACTTAAGTCAAAATCTATTGACGAAGCGTGCGAAATTTTAATCTTCCTCGGCCCTCTTCATAATCTGACTCGGTGGAAGAATATTTCTCTCGCATCTGTGTCAGTTTATTATTTATTCCTTCCTTATTAATCGTTGGGAAGTGCATTTAAGTAGTCCAGCATGCATATGGTAATTATCTCTGTGTCATTATTTATCACGTTCGCAGAGCACATATCCCTGGGAAGAGTTAATTTAGGTGTTAACAGTTTTCGTCGATGGTAATTAACCTCGTTTATCTGCAAATGTCCATGCTGGTCAAACGGAGACATTTTTCCTCTCTTGGCGCCTCCCTTAACTATGACCCCCCCTAGTCGGAGGGAGTTCCATCCCATCATCCGAGAAGCGACGTAGAATGCTTTATTTTTCTCTGCAGTTTCGTATACAAAACGGAACTTGGTGCTTAGCTATGAATAAACGATGCAATGTGCACCTTCATCGTATTTAATCGCCGGAAGAGCGATGTTAGACGGAAGACACTGCTCCCTACTTCTGCCACTTTCCTTCTTATAATAAGCAAATAAAAAAATGTCGCTAAACGATTTATGCATGCAAAGCAATCATTTTGCTCAACTCTATTCCATGCGTTGATTCAGTAATTACATGTAAGTCGTTTAAGTTATTTCATGATCGTTCAAATGTTAGCAGAATAATTATGTTGCAAAGGCCTTTGTGATCATTTTGCTGTATATGCAGATTTATTCTTATACTGGCATGCACATCTAATACTTTCAAGAGATTAATTAATATGCATTGCATTTACCAAAGTATTACCTTACAATCTGATGTTGTCAATGTCAAGTACTTTCGCAGAATATAGTTCCAATGAGAGAGTGCAGTTTTAGATGTCGACAGAATGAAAATATTCGATAAAGATGCAATATTTTTTATTGTGATAATTTTAAAAATGCATATAGTCTGACCCAGCTAGAGGTACTACGGTACTATGGGAGGAAGCCCTCCTACCAGTGCTAGAGTCAGTAGAGCAGTGGGATTCAAGTAACCCCCGTATAACGCAGAAGATGTTTTCCGGGGAGACCGGCTTTCAACGCGGGTGGGGGAGTTGCTTATTTTTTGCACATGTGATTGATCTTTTCGATTTCTTTTCTGTATTATAATAGATGTTTCGTTGGAAAACAATAATTATAATTCACAGTTTTTATTTTTTTAAAAGTTATATAAATGCATAGCCGTCCCGTGGCCGAGTGGTTAGCGCACTTGGCTGCAGATCTAAGGGACCTGGGTTGGAGCCCCGGAGTTAAGGCATGGATGTTCGTGTCGTTTTTTCTGATGAGGTCCTGCCATCCTCACAGACCTTCTACTCTGGCATATAAACTGACAGGCTCCTGTCAGACTTCTGTGACAAGCAGCTGCTTGAGGGGTTATTTATTTTTTTTATTTATATAAATGCATAAATAATTGCATATATGATAAATTGATTAATTTTGCAATTTATTTCTTTATAAAGAAAGAATCTAGCGTGCCTTGCTTGTAACAAGTGTTTGCTGATCATGGTAGTATGCAATTCATTAAATTATTTAGTTTTTGTGGTTTTCTCGTCGAAAGAAGATATTCACAAACGGAATCACACGAAACGAAAAACCTTGAGTGTAGAATTCCGCATTCGCCTGATTGTCTTCCTCTTTGACCTTATATTCTTTGGTGATTTTCTTTATAAGACGCCTAACGGATTCGTATGAAACGAAAATTCATCACTGTACGATTGCACATTTCGCTGATGTTACAGATTCAGGAGGACCGACACATCATACACTACAGGAAAAAATTGCAACACCTGGAAGAATTAATGTCGTTTTATTGCAACGCAGGCAGCTGTTAGCATCTCAGTGAAGCTGTTAGCGTACACTGGGTTGGGTTGTTTTACCTCTGAGCGGCACTTTTTTACACACCATGGGCTAAATGGCCAGGTCACATGGACCCCGAAGGCTCAGAGAAGGTTGGGGGAGGGGATCCACTGGAACAGCTGTTGGGAGACAGATGGTAGCCTCCCGTCAAGGCCATCCAGCGTGTTCTTTAACGTGCTCAGGGTATGGCTCTCCCGCACACGGAGCCACGGCTTAACGTCCCATCCGACGGACGGCGGCCTTTCCAAGCCCATCGGTGTCCCCTACTGACCGTGGGCAGGACGTGGAATTTTGCGAAGATAAATCTCAATGCTGACCCAGCTGTGACTCGAACCTGGGAACTACAGATTACGAGCCTGGCGCGCTACCGACTGAGCCACCCCCCGCCCCTAGCATACACTGAGATGTGCGATTGATTGCATTATAAAAAAAAATATGGAAATATTTTTATACCCGGGAAAATGGTAATTTTTCATTTCTCCGGCAGGGAAGGCTATCGTACAGCTCTATAATGTCCTCCTGAGGGATGGAACGCCAAATAGCGCGAAGCTGCTGTTCCATTGCAGCGACAGTGGTTGGCGCACCACTTGAGTGTTGTTGGAGCTGTCGGCCCATCATGTCCCAGACGTGTTCAATAGGTGAAAGGTCCGGCGAGCGTGCTGGCCATGGTAATACCTGAACGTTCTTTCTCGTGTAGATACTGCAGATTAATACAGGATGTGTGGGGATGGGGGTTGTCTTGCTGGTAAAAGGTTTCATGCTACTGAACAAATGGGACAGCCACTGGCTGCAAAATGTGGTAACATATCGTTGGGCAGTTAGAGATCCCCTTACGATGACCAGCTCTGATCGAGATGTCTGACTAATGGCACCCCACACCAAGACACCAAGTGCTGAAGAATATGAAGTGTCGCAAGCACTGGGTGGTATTCCTTTCCCCTGGATGACGGTGAACACGTTGTCTACCATCGTGTTGACCAAGACAAAAACGAGATTCGTCACTAAACACCACGGTACTCCACTCTTGTTCGTTCCAGTTCTGTCTGAGGTGACATCACTCAAGACGTGCTTGCATGTGAGCATATGTGAGGGGCAAACGCAGTGCTGGACGATAGGCTCGCAATGAAAACTGTAAAAGCCTGGTGCTTACCGTCCACCTGGTAGTATATTTCGCTGATCAGCGATTTCTTATGGTAGGGGGGGGGGGAAGGTGGCTCAGTCCGTAGCGTGCCAGGATCGTTCCAGGGGTGACAAGCACTGCAGTTTCCAGGTTCGAGTCCCAGCTGTATCAGCTTGAGATTTATCTCCGCAAAACTCCCCACCCAGCACACGGTCAGTAAGGAACACCAATAGGCTTGGAAAGGCCACCGTCCTTCGGATGGTATGTTAAGCCATGACTCCGTGTGCGGGAGAGCCATACCCTGCGCATGTTAAAGAACATGCTGGATGGCCTTGACGGGAGGCTACCATATATCTCCCAACAGCTGTTCCAGTGGGTCCCCTTCCCCAACGTTCTCTGATCCTTCGGAGTCCTTGTGACCTGGCCATTTAGTCCATTGCTTGCAAAAAAGAGGTAAAACAACCCAACCAGCCTGGTAGGTATTCGATGTGTTACCTGTTGCCAGTCCCTTTGCAGTTGCTTTGTAGTCTCGAATCTGTCATGCAATGTCATGCATCGCAAATGGCGGTCCTGTCGCTCCGTGGTCATACGTCGTCTTCCTGATTCTTGTCGGCGTGTGCTGGATCCTTCTTGAACCCACTGGCGCCATATGTGTACAATTGTGCTGGGAGTGCGGCCAACAAGGTTGGCCACAACTCTGTACGACAAACCAGCTTCTCTAAGGCTGATGATTCTTCCACACTCAAAGTCTATTAACTGTTGAAACGGCTGTCTACGTCTGCGTAAGGGCATCTTTAGCGGTTTAGAACAATTTCCACAACGTTTTTTCAACCAGGGAGCTTGGGTTGCCTTTATCTGTGTTTGACTGCTCCTGACCTGTGATGTCGCCCGCGCCTGTCCAATCGTTTCGATTGTCCTGTAAACCTATATCATTTTCATGTATTTCCATATACTACGGTCTCCCTAAATTTCGCCACATTTGCGTAACTTCTTGCAAGTGTTGCATTTTTTTATTTCCTGTAATGTACATTTACATACATATATATGTCCATGTATACGATTTCCTTATAAGACTATAATTAGTACTTTTAGAAACTTATATATATGCAGATCCCTCCACAAAGAAAGACAAAATCTGAGATTTCTTCCCTTTTCCCTCCCTCAGAAAAGGACAATAACCGAGATGTCCCATTTCTACCTTTTTTACAATGGAGGACAATAACTGAGGATACAGTTAACAACATTCATCAACAGAAATATAAAAAAACGCATTTTTATCTGTGTTTTTTCAAGCACTTGGCGCCATTCTGGGTTATGGCGCTCTAGGGCAATTACCCTGTCAGCCTCTAGCGGGTAATAAATGTACTAGAATAATAAACTGATTGGAAACAAATTAATACAATGAAGATTTTTCCTCTTTAACCTTTTTCATCTTTTCGTACATCTTTTCATTTTTTGCTTCTTAAGTCGTTTTACTCTTCTGGAATTTGAAAGAAACCTGACAATCCTCTTGACTGCATATCTAAAATGGCCATATTGTCAAAATTGGAAATCTGATATTTCAGTTATTGTCCTGCTCTATGGAGGGTAAAAGCGGGACATCTCAGTTATTGCCCTCCTTTGTGGGAGGGAAATAGTGGGACATCTCAGTAATTGTCTTCCTTTGAGGAAAGGTGAAATTGGGACATCTAGGTTATTGTCCTCCTTTGTGGGAGGAAAAAAGTGAGAAATCTCAGTTTTTGTCTTTCTTTGTGGAGGGTTCGGTTATTATCCGGCGAACATCTCAGTTATTATCCTCCTTTGTGGGAGTGAGAAAGTAGGATATCTCAGTCATTGTCCTCCTTTGTGGTGGGGAGGCAAAGTGGGACATCTCAGTTATCGCCATACTTTTGGGGGATGAAGTGGGATATCTCAGTTAGTGGTTTTGAGGGGGGGGGGGAAGTGGGACATCTCAGTTATTATCACATTTTGGGGGGAAAGTGGGACATCTCAGTTATTGTCATCCTTTGTGGCAGGGGAAATGTGGGACATCTCAGTTATTGACTTCTTTTGTGGGAGGGAAAAAGCGGGACGTTTCCCATAAGTTTCAAAGTGCCGTGTAAAATTTGCGACATTCTTGAATTAAAAAATGAGGGGCATTTCATTGAGCATTTTTGGATGTAGACTCTACACCCTTCACTGCTCAATGAAAACACTCTAATTTTTATTTTAAATAAATTTTCAATTTAAAATTTGATTGAAAAAAAGATTATAAGATTAAGTAAGAATAGCAGGAATATAAAAGAAAAAGCGAGCAATTTTCTTATTCGACGAGCTATAGAACATTAAAATTGGTAGACACAGTGAGGAACGGGGCTGGGATGGCTCAGTCGGTAGCGCGCCAGGCTCGTAATCTGTAGTTCGCAGGTTCGAGTCCCAGCTGGGTCAGCGTTGAGATTTATCTCCGCAAAAATTCCCCGCCCTGCCCACGGTCAGTAGGGGACATCGATGGGCTTGGAAAGGCCACCGTCCGATGGATGGGACGTTAAGCCGTGGCCTCGTGTGCGGGAGAGTCATACCCTGCGCACGTTAAAGAACACGCTGGATGGCCTTGACGGGAGGCTACCATCTGTCTCCCAACAGCTGTTCCAGTGGGTCCCCTCCCCCAACTTTCTCAGAGCCTTCTGGGTCCATGTGACCTGGCCATTTAGCCCATGGTGTGCAAAAAAGTGCCGCTCAGAGGTAAACCAACCCAGTGAGGAACTTGGTTAAACTTAAAAAGGCCTTGAAATGAATACTTACACACAGATAAACAAAGAAACCAATTTTTCACTTTTTACAGAAAGGGATTAAATATAGCGCAATTTTTAGTATTAAGCATTTCCTGTACTGAACTTGTAATGAGCTGTACTTTCCTATTACTGACCTTGTAATGGAGATAAATGCACAAGTAGCAAGCTTCAATCGATACGATTCCAATGCTCTGTATCACCAGCATTTTCGTTTTTTGGCGGGAGAGATTTCGGAATGGAAGGAAGAAAAGGATCCATAAAACATATTTCGCTTGGGTGGAAAGTCTGCATCAATTGAACAGAAATTTAATTAAATTTAAAAAAAACCGCGAGAAAATAATTTTTCCACTACGATCTGTATAAATTTTGAATAAGGTCTCATGCCGTTATTTTTTTTTGGTTTTGTTTTGTTTTTTCCACTCTCGCCGCTCTTGAAGTATTTTAATATTTTTACAACACGATACCCTATTTTTATACGAGATTTATTCTCTGGCGATGTATTCTCTCAAAGCGGGACATTCTGGCGTCCCGTCAGCCCTTTAGGGAAAAGCGGAGCATGGACCCAAAATTTGGGATGTATCCATAGTTAGTCAATCGAATATTTTTGTTGTTGTTTTACCTCTGAGAGGCACTTTTGTGCACACCATGGGCTAAATGGCCAGGTCACATGGACCCCGAAGGCTCAGAGAAGGTTGGGGGAGGGGACCCACTGGAACAGCTATTGGGAGACAGATGGTAGCCTCCCGTCAAGGCCATCCAGCGTATTCCTTAACGTGCACAGGGTATAGCTCTCCCGCACACGGGGCCACGGCTTAACGTACCATCCGACGGACGGCGGTCTTTCAAAGCCCATCGGTGTCCCCTACTGACCGTGGTCAGGGCGGGGAATTTTGCGGAGATAAATCTCAACGCTGACCCAGATGGGACTCGAACCTGGGAACTACAGATTACGAGCCTGGCGCGCTACCGACTGAGCCACCCCCGCCCCTAGTCAATCAAATAACGAATTCGAAATGCTCTAACTTCCAGAGATGAGGTTTGGCTCAATGTTGTTGTTGTTACATCTCCTTGAAGAAATTTGCATTATGAACCATTAGATCTCTCTTAGCCAAAAACTAGATATTTAGAAATACCCAGTTAAAAGCAAACATTCTCTGAAGGAAACTGTAGGATTCAGATTTCCTCATGGATCCTGTGTTGACAACAAATACAAAAATAATAACTCACATTGTTTCCGAAACAAAGTCATGGTAGTTTTCAAGCATTAACAATGAATTCACAAATAAAATCTCGTTTTGTATTTTTGGAAGTGATTGTCTTCGCAAAGGTTCAAAACATTTAAAAAAACTCTATTCTATTAGATTTTAACATATTTCTAATTCTTTTATCTTCGAATTTTAGAGAGTATAAAAAATAGCAAAGTTTTAATCACTATTAAGCTGTTTGAGTAACAGAATAAAAAATGGATGTAGAGAAAAATTGTCTTGAACGGGGTGTGATCTGAACCCACGATCTCCTGATGACAGATCACGTGCTATGACCGCGGAATACCTGCCTCTGATCAATATCTCCTCTTTTTGGATTGGATTGTTTTACCTCTGAGCGGCACTGTTTTGCACACCATGGGCTAAATGGCAGGTCACAAGGACTCCGAAGGCTCAGAGAAGGTTGGGGGAGGGGACCCACTGGAACAGCTATTGGGAGACAGATGGTAGCCTCCCGTCAAAGCCCCCAGTGTGTTCTTTAACGTGCACAGGGTAGGGTTCTCCCACACACGGGACACGGCTTAACGTCTCATCCGACGGACGGCGGCCTTTCCAAATCCATCGTTATCCCCTACTGACCGTTGGCGGGGAATTTTGCGGAAATAAATCTCAACGCTGACCCAGCTGGGACTCGAACCTGGGAAATGCAGATTACGAGCCTGGCGAGCTACTGACTGAGCCACTCCCGCCCCCAATATCTCCTCTACTATTGATGTGATGCTATACATCATCGAACAATTTTTCCTTTACACTCATCTTCATCATGTTTCTTAAACAGCTTATTAATAAATGATAGACTGTAAATTCATTTGTTAAAAAAATAGCGTTTGATGTATTCTACTTGGCAAAAATTAGAGAAGGGATTCATCTGAAAAAAGGTTATCGCGGGAATCGAACTCGCTAGATATATTCCAGAGCGCTCTGCCATTTAAACCACGCATCAGACGACAAATAATTCCAAGATAAGATCTATAAACCTTTCACTGAAAGACTAAAAATTACATTTTGCTAATCTTGCCAGTCCACTTCTTAATCTTCTACTCATAAATTGATCTTGTCATGTTGTTAAATTTAGTAGCGTTCACGTTTCCATCAAAAAATTATCTAAAATAATTCCTTTCGTTGGTCGAAATTTGTCTTGTGATGCCCCAATCTTCTGTTGTTTTTAGAATAAGGTTTTTTTCAGTGTTTTATAAAAATTTGTTTCTTGTTGGTTCAGTGAATAATGCGCCCTGCTCATAGATGTTATTCCCATGTTTCAGTCCCATTACGAGTGGTCGATTTTTTTTCCGCCAAACTACCCTCTACCCTCAGTGAGCAAGGCCACACCGATAAACTCAGAAATGCCACCGTCCGTCGGACTGGACGTTAGGTACGTGCCCCCGTAAGGTGAACAGCCATGCCTGTGCACATTAAAGAATACACTGCATGACCTTGCCGAAAAGTTTCCGTCTGTGATTGCCGCCAAGTGTTTCTGTTCTCCTATAACTCTTTGAGCTCTTCTGTGACTTTCTCATTCAGCACATTCGTATGAAATAAAAAAGTCCTCTCAAACCGGGGAGCGGGGGTGACTCAGTCGGTAGCGCGCCAGGCTCGTAATCTGTAGTTCCCAGGTTCGAGTCCCAGCTGGGTCAGCGTTGAGATTTATCTCCGCAAAATTCCCCGCCCTGCCCACGGTCAGTAGGGGACACCGATGGGTTTGGAAAGGCCGCCGTCCGTCGGATGGGACGTTAAGCCGTGGCCCCGTGTGCGGGAGAGCCATACCCTGTGCACGTTAAAGAACACGCTGGATGGCCTTGACGGGAGGCTACCATCTGTCTCCCAACAGCTCTTCCAGTGAGTCCCCTCCCCCAACCTTCTCTGAGCCTTCGGGGTCCATGTGACCTGGCCATTTAGCCCATGGTGTGCAAAAAAGTGCCGCTCAGAGGTAAAACAACCCAACCTCTCAAACCGAAATAAAAAATGGTGAAATAGAGTTATTGACAATCTAAATCACGTTCAAACAATTCGCTTTTCTTTCTGAAGAATTACTTTTGCACGTAAGTTATATTTCATTAGTACCTACCTAACTCAAATAAAAATTTTCAGTCATCAGTTGAAATAAACAAATTGCCCCCCCACCCTTTAGGGTAAGAGGGCAAATCACTGTTGTTAGTGCAAACCTCATGAGCCTCACACTCCACCACCAAAAATTTCAATTTCTAGCATAAATAAATCGTTTGCAACATTTATTTAACGATTTGCAATTTTCAACTTTTCCCATCGTTAGAAAGAGCAATTGAAACTTTTAGGAGATTCAGAAAACACGAATTTTCCTACATTACCTGTTCAAATTATTATAAACGCTTACCTAACACTTCGTCGTACGTACAGTCGCTCAAAAAAATATCCGAACTTTATGGTTGATTACAGAATTCAGAAAAAATATCTGGCAACGATTTTTTTGATATTAGTGATCTGGCAACCTTCGTGTCACGTCACAACCTTCGTGTCACGTGACACAAAGATTGCCAGATCACTAATTTCAAAAAAAAAATGTTGCCAGATATTTTTTCTGAATTCTGTAATCAACCATAGTGTTCGGATATTTCTTGAGCGACTGTACATATTATGGTACATTTCCCAAATTTCAAAGTTTTCAGTTCTCTGCGCATAGTTCTCGTTGATATGAGTTTTGAAGCACTGCTAAGCGGTCCTCTCTCTGAGCTGATGAACGGTGACAGCTCTGTTATGCCGTATAGTTCGTGCCATAAAAAAAGTCCCTATCTCTCGATGCTTTTATCCTCCAGTATTTTCCGCAATTGGTAGACATTTCGTGAGATCGTTGCCATTCTCCATACACTTGGGATATTGTACCTTCTGATTTTTCGCTGAGTCCCATCATCTCCATTACGGATGCTGCTGCCCATCGCGCTTCAACGATGCTTCAACCCCCCCCCCTCACTTTAGAAGTCGAATTTAACTTTGCTTTCCACCACGACTTTACGGCTTTTATACGGCTTAGCAAGAGTGTAGAATACTTACTTCAGCAAGATATTTTGCACACATTGTCATGTTTCGCGGTATTTCGCGCAAGACGCAATGTTCATAGTGGGCAGGTTTTTTACCTCTGAACGGCACTTTTTTTGCACACAATGAACTAAATGACCAGTTCACAAGGACCCCGAAGGCTCAGAGAAAGTTGGGCCTCCTCCAACCCAAAATCCCCACCATGCTCTGGGTCAGTAGGGAACACCGATGAGCTTGGAAAGTTGTCGTCCCTTTGGATGGGACGTTAAGCCATGGCTCTGTGAGGATGTGAATGTTAAGGAACCAGCTGGATGGCCTTGACTGGAAGACTTCCATTTGTTCTTTATTACTGAAACATATATTAGTTTCGGAAAAATAATATATTAACTTTTGCTTAATTTCATTTTCGAAAACAAATAATATTTTTTTTTCTAAACCAATTTCAAAAGTAAACGAAAAATGGACTGTCTGGTCACCTAATTTTAACGTACCTGAATTAACTTTTCAACTGAAAGATCCTTAATTGTGATTGCTGTTATTAAATACCGCAGCTTCCATAAAGCTTAAAATAATTAAGATGCAATTGCTGAGACTAAAGGTTTAAGAGCATTTTGTTGTACAGTCGCTCAAAAAAGTATCCGAACACTACGGCTGATTACAGAATTCAGAAAAAATATCTGGCAACGAATTTTTTTAGAAATTAGTGATCTGGCAACCTTCGTGTCACGTGACACGAAGGTTGCCAGAGTGTCGGATACTTTCAGCCGTAGTGTTCGGATACTTTTTTGAGCGACTGTAGTGGTTAGCACGCTTGGCTACTGATCTAAGGGACCTGGGTTCGAGCCCCGGAATTAGGCATGGATGTGTGTGTCGTTTTTCTGCTGAGGTCCTGCCATCCTCTCAGATCTCCTACTGTGGCATATAAACTGACAGGCTCCTGTCAGACCTCTGTGGCAAGCAGCTGCTTGAGGGGGTATTTATTATTTATTTTATTATTTACTGTGAACCCCTACACAATGAAGTCATCGGATAACAAATTTTAGCTTAAGGAATTGCCTCCCATATGACTCGAGTGACTCACATAACGAATTTTTTCCCATATAACGAATTTCTTATGAAGATACCATCGCCAATCTCGACGAATCAGAGTACTCCTAGGTGGAGCCAACAGGGACATTAAGACATGGTCACGGATTCAGGACGGCAATACTTTTTGTGTGTTAAAAGAATAGGTTGGATGCCTTAACTGGAAGACTTCATTTCTAACAGCTGTCCAGCTTCGCTAACCTTCTCTGAGTTCTTGAGATCTTTGTGACCTTGCAACTTGGACCATAATGTTAAAAAACGTTTTACTCACAAAAAACACAACACAAATCTAATAGTAAAAACTAAAAATATATTGAGGGAGCAGGCTAAATGGTCTTGATGAAATTGGGTTGTTGTACCTCTAATTGGGTTGTTGTAACTCTGAGCAGCACGTTTTTTGCACACAATGGGCTAAATGGCCAGGACACAAGAACCCCGAGGTCTCAGAGAAGGTTGGGGGAGGGGGAGCTGGGGGAGCTGTAGAAGACAGATGGTACCCTCCCGTCAAAGCTATTCCGCAGGTTTCTTAACGTACACAGGGTATGACTCTCCTTCACAAAAGGACCACGGCTTTTCATCCCATTCGACGGGCGCGGCCCTTCCAAGACCATCGGTGTCCCCTACAAATCTAGAGCAGAGAGTTTGCAGAGATGGTGGTAGTCCAGGTGGAACTCGAACCTGAGAACCGCAGATTACGAGCCAGGCGCGCTACCGACTGAGCCAACCCCTCCCGCTAAGATGGAAACCTATCTCTATCTTATAATAGCTGTCTAGATTACCAACATTATCTGAGCCCTTGAGGTCCTTGAGGTTGAGACCTTTCTTGTCATTTAGCCCCTTTATTCAAAAAAGTATATCCGACAAGCAAAAGATCACAACATAAATCTGATAAAATGTTTCGTAATAAAAAGGGTGAAAATTAGAATTAATAATGATGCCTGCAATCAAGTTGGGTTGGGTTGTTTTACCTCTGAGCGGCACTTTTTTGCACACAATGGGCTAAATGGCCAGGTCACATGGACCCCGAAGGCTCACAGAAGGTTGGGGGAGGGGACCCACTGGAACAGCTGTTGGGAGACAGATGGTAGCCTCCCGTCAAGGCCATCCAGCGTGTTCTTTAACGTGCACAGGGTATGGTTCTCCCGCACACGGGGCCACGGCTTAACGTCCCATCCGACGGACGGCGGCCTTTCCAAGCCCATCGGTGTTCCCTACTGACCGTGGGCAGGGCGGGGAATTTTGCGGAGATAAATCTCAACGCTGACCCAGCTGGGACTCGAACCTGGGAACTACAGATTACGAGCCTGGCGCGCTACCGACTGAGCCACCCCTGCCCCACCTGCAATCAAGATTTAGCTTGTTATTGCAAGCCTTTCGAAATGGTAGAAGTGATTAATTACGTAGATATAAAATTCGATCATAAATTGGATTGAAAACCATATGGGGAAAAATTATTCGCATATGGTATATAAAAATATGTATTTCAAATTTTTAACTCTTTCCATTTAAGATGATGAAGTACATGCTTATAATGAAGCTGAGTTTAATGACTTTGTAAGATATAATATCATCCATAATACACTTTAATAGTTTAAAGCAAAATTATAATGAACTATTTGTAATTCTACAAAATACTAAATGTAAATTTGACTTAAAACTGCTCTCAGATAGGTGAAGGAAGAAGAGGTAAACGTATATGCTATGGATGCATACAAAATGTTCTATACATTATTTGCAAATACTCAAATTAAACAGGTGGTGTTTTAGCGTATGTTACATATCATCAATTTGATTTTATGCAATTGAAATTTGATTTTCTTATCCAAGAAGGATTGCATGTATATATGATCATATATTTGATTTGTCTGTCTTATTATTATATATATCTCATGATTACAGTATCACTTTTTACTGTGATGAATTAGAGTAAAATTTAAAAGGGATTTCATATAAAAATGTTTACTTTATTTGGAGATATTAATATTGTTCTGTTAAAATGTACAAATGATGTCAATGAATATTTAAAAGTCATGAGTGAATATGATTTCAAACAATGTATTAACTCCTCAACTGTAATAATGCCATTAGCTGTCTAGATCATGTCTTTGCCAGAGTAAATCCTACTCACACTCTGACATATCAATCATTCATTCACATTTTACTGACCTATTTCACTAACCTATTGTTGTGGATCTAGGTTTCCAACAAAAGCACAGTAACTGTTCATAAACCACAGTGGGATACTAACTCAAGAAATGAATTATTTATTGTTTTAGGAATATATTAAGAATTTATTATTTGATGCGTTTGATTACAATGACAGCAATCCAAGCTGAGTCTATGACAAATATTTGCAAATGGAAACTCAACATAATCTTCTGAGTCCAATTTTAGGTCCAAGAACAAAAAGACAAAGCACAAATGGATTTCTAATGAGCTCATTCGTCAATAAACGAAAAAGGAAATTTATATAAAAATGTAAGAGATATCCTGGTACTATATCTATAGAACGAGTTGGTTGGGTTGTTTTACCTCTGAGAGGCACTTTTTTGCACACAATGGGCTAAATGGCCAGGTCACAAGGACTCCGAAGGCTCAGAGAAGGTTGGGAGAGGGGACCCATTGGAACAGCTGTTGGGAGACATATGGTATCCTCCCGTTAAGGCCATCCAGTATGTTCTTTAACGGGCACAGGATATGGCTCTCCCGCACACGGGGCACGGCTTAACGTCCTATTCGACGGACGGCTGCCTTTACAAACCCATCGGTGTCCCCTACTGACCGTGGGCACTATAGAAAGGGAATATGAAGAATATTTTAAGATGCTGAAACTGAAAATCAATGAAGCAAAAGGGGATTATCATAAAACAAATTACAACTATGGTACAAAATAGCAAAAAACAATGAAATTATATAAATAGTCTAATAGGAAAGCGCAAGAAAACCCCCTATAATACCAAAATGTGATAAAATAATGGAATTAGTCGAAAATATTAATGAAACTTTTATTGAAACAACCTCTGGTATGTTTAATACTGATGAAACAATTTGTTCATACTTTCAAAAGATTTAATCTGCCTCCAAAAGTCCATGTATTTATAAAGCTCAAATGAGAGATATAGCCCCAGGTTTTGAAGAGGTCAAAGGTGCAATGCTAAAGATCATTGCTAAATACCATCTTTCAAGTCTCACAAAGATCATTAATATTTTATTGAACACTGAATATTTTACGATAAGTTAAAATTTGCCACTGTTTCACCTTTTATAAATCAGGTGACAAGAATTTGATTAGTAACCTATTTCCATTTTACCCAGTTTCTCTAAAGTTTTTGAAAAAAATTTGAAGCATAGACTTTTAGGTTTCTTAAATAGAGCCATTTTTTAATGAACTATTTGGATTCTTAAAACGTAAAAACGCTGAACAGTGTATATTAAAATTAAATAAAAATTTTACAAAAGTTTTCATGAAAAATAAAACACTACAAGAATATTTTTGGATTTGAAAAGCATTTGACAATTGTTAATATTACTTTATTACTATGTAAACTATCTGATTATGGAATTAGAGGTCATGCGCACAACTGGTTTAGAATATATCTTTGCAATTGAAAACAATTTTCATTACCCATTCGTTATCTTTCCCTAACCTCATTTCCCATTCCTTATCTTTCCATAACTTCATTTCCCATCTGTTATCTTTACGTCTTCCCATTTCTCATTTATTATCTTTCCATCACTCCATTCCCCATTTGTTACCTTTCCGTCACCCCATTTCCGATTCGCTATCTATCTCCCAATTTCCTATTCGTTATCTTTTTATCACCCCAGTTCCGATTTGTTTTCTTTCCGTCGCCCCATTTCTTATTCGTTATCTTTCCATCGTCCCATATCTCTTTTATTATCTTTCCATCACTCCATTTTCCATTCGTTATATTTCCAATGATCCATTTCCCATTCGCTAACTTTCCATAAACTCCATTTCCCATTAGTTACCTTTCTATCACTCCATTTTCTATGTGCTAACTTTTCATCGCCTTATTTTCCACTCATTATCTTTCCTTCACTCCCATTCCCCATTGGGGTTCTTTCCATCTCCCAATTTCCCATTCCCCATCTTTCCATCGCCCAATTTCCCAATCGTTATATTTCCATCACCTCATTTCCAATTCGCTATCTTTCCATCACCCAATTTCCCATTCGTTATCTTTCTATCACCTGATTTCATATTTGTTGTCTTTCCACTGTCCCATTTCACATTCGTTATCTTTCTATCTCCCCATTTCCCATTAGTTATCTTTACATCTCCTTATTTACCTTTCGCTATCTTCCTATAGCCCCATTTCCCATTTGTTATCTATCCATCCCCCATTTCGTATTCGCTATCTCTCCATCACCCAATTTCTCATTCGTTATCCTTCTATAAACCAATTTCACATTCGTTATCTTTCAATCACCTCACCCAGATAGCGAATGGGAAACGGAACAATGGAAAGATAACAAATGTGAAATATCAAACATTTGTTATCTTTCCATTGTTCCGTTTCCCATTCGCTATCTTTCCATCACCCAATTTCCCATTGGTTATCTTTCTATCTCTCCATTCCCATTTGTTACATTTCGATCGCCTCATTTCCCATTCTTTATTTTTCCACCACCCTATTTCCATTCGTTATCTTTCCATTACCACAATTCCAATTCGTTATCTTTCAGACACCCAATCTCTCATTCGTTATCTTTCTAAAGCCCTATTTCGCATTCGCTATTTTTCCACAGCCCCATTTTTCATTTGCTATCTTTCCATTATCCCATTTTTTCGCTTCGTTACCTATCTATCCGTCTCTTAATTTTTGTTTTTCTTTATTTTCAGAAACCACGTTTTCAATTTCGTTTTCTTCCGCTCTCCACTTTTCAAGGATTTTATCTTTCCTTCAATCCTCTTAGAAAACACATTTTTAGAAATTAATTGAACTTCCTATCTCTCATCCGAATAAAAAATCACAGATTAATTCATTTAAAACATTATTTAAACAAATATAATTCGAATAACGGAATCAAAGAGAAACTGTAAATTAAATTTCCGCACAGTTAAGGAATTCTTTTCATGTTACTTAAATCGGTAAATTTCCGTACCCTTCGCACACAAACCCCACGTCACCGTTTCTGAACGCCAACGTTCTTGATTTTATATAGCTTTGAAAAATATAATGCTTGTGGTTCTTGAAAAACTAAATAAAAAAAGAAACAGGTCTCCTCCCCCCACACACACACACATAGTAACTTTCTGTTCACCTCTCCTCCTCACACATACACACATAGTAACTTTCTGCTCACCTTTCCTTCCCACACATACATACACAGTAACTTTCTGTTCACCTCTCCTCCCCACACATAAAAACATAGTATCTTTCTGCTCACCTCTCCTCCCCACACATACACACAGTAACTTTCTGCTCACTTCTCCTCCCCACACATACACACACAGTAACTTTCTGCTCACTTCTCCTCCCCACACATACACACACAGTAACTTTCTGCTCACCTCTCTGCCCCACACATGCACACATAACTTTCTGTTCACCTCTCCTCCTCACACATACACACATAGTAACGTTCTGCTCAAATCTCCTCACCACACATGCACACACAGTAACTTTCTGCTCGCCTCTACGCCCCAAACATACACACATAGTAACTTTCTGCTCACCTCTCCTTCTCACACATACACACATAGTAACGTTCTGCTCAAATCTCCTCACCACACATGTACACACAGTAACTTTCTGTTCACCTCTGCTCCTCACACATACACACATAGTAACGTTCTGCTCATCTCTCCTCAACACATACACCCACAGTAACTATCTGCTCACCTCTGCTAACACACACACACACAGTAACTTTCTGCTCACCTGTGCTCCCACACATACAAACATAGTAACTTTCTGTTCACCTCTCCTCCTCACACATACACACATAGTAACGTTCTGCTCATCTCTCCTCTCCACACATACACACACAGTAACTATTTGCTCACCTCTGCTCCCACACACACACAAACAGTAACTTTCTGCTCACCTGTGCTCCCACACATACGCACACAGTAACTTTCTGTTCACCTCTCCTCCCCACACATATACACACAGTAACTTTCTGCTCACCTATCCTCCCCTCACATACGCACACAGTAACTTTCTGCTCATCTCTCCTCCCCACATATACACACACAGTAACTTTCTGCTCACCTCTAACCCCCCCCCACGCATATACACACAGTAACTTTCTGCTCACCTCTCCTCCCCACACATATGCACACAGTAACTTTCTGTTCACCTCTCCTCCCCACACATACACACAGTAACTTTCTGTTCACCTCTCCTCCCCACACATACACACACAGTTACTTTCTACTCATCTCTCCTCCCCACATATACACACACAGTAACTTTCTGCTCACCTCTCCCCCCCCCACGCATACACACACAGAAACTTTCTGCTCACCTCACCTCCCCACACATACAGACACAGTAAGTTTCTGCTCACCTCTCCACCCCACACATACACACAGTAACTTTCTTCTCACCTCTCCACCCCACACATACACACACAGTAACTTTCTGCTCACCTCTCCTCCCACACATACACACATAGTAACTTTCTGTTCAGCTCTCCTCCCCACACATACACACACAGTAACTTTCTGGTCATCTCTCCTCCTCACACATACACACACAGTAACTTTCTGCTCACCTCTCCTCACCACACATTCACACACAGTAACTTTCTACTCACCTCTCCTCACCACACATACACTCACAGTAACTTTCTGCTCACCTCTCCGCCCCACACATACACCCACAATAACTTTCTGCTCACCTCTCCTCCCCACACATACACTCATAGTTACTTTCTACTCATCTCTCCTCCCCACATATATACACACAGTAACTTTCTGCTCACCTCTCCACCCCACACATACACCCACAGTAAGTTTCTGCTCACCTCTCCTCCCACACATACACACATAGTAACTTTCTGTTCAGCTCTCCTCCCCACACATGCACACAGTAACTTTCTGCTCCCCCTCACAAGTTTCTTCCTTAGTTGACAGATTTAATTTGGAAAACGGAAAAATGGTTTTAACCTTAAAATTATCTCTAATACATGGAACTAAGTGTTTCATTCCATAACTTCATTACAACAGGATTACAATGCATTTGCTTAATCACTCTAATTTCCACATCGTCACAGCTGATGATTCTTGAAGGCCATAAATACTTCCAAAGTGTTAATCTACTAATCCATGGCCTTGTAATCGATATCACGTATAGAAAATTACACACGGTTTGGTGGCACAATGCTGTAAACGTACAAGTGGGGAAAAAGTGCATGAAAAATTTATATATAGAAAGTTTTTCAGACAACACATTTAGCAGAAGCGAAAGAATTTTCTACATCTGTCAAATGACGCAAGGGGTGCAAAGATTTATGAGTGAAGGTACAGCTTGAGGTGGGAAAGAACAAGGGGAGAGGAACAAGTAGTTGCAGGAGGTGGAATAAACTGCAGCTCTGGGATGAGGGAGGAAGAAGTCTGTCCTGACGTCGAGGGTGAGATTGATGACTAGAAAATAACTTCATCCTCTCATGGGAACTGAAAGTAATTGATTCGTTGGGCTGATCTCTTTTAATACCGGTCTGTCAGTTATCAAAATAAACTTCTCAAGATATTCAGCATTAGTGAGATTAAAATATCGAATCGATTAATCTCAGAAAAGGTAATGCCATATAAGGCTACCTTAATCTTTTATTTCAATATTTTGTTTATTAAATGTGACTATACTGTCTAGTTAGCGGGTTTGACTAAGGAGGGTTTGGCCCTGTTCGAATCCCGTGTAAAGTTGCGTTGTTTCTGAAGTATCATCTACCTCGGAGCAATCACAGAATTGTGTGTGTTCTTCTATGCTTTATATTGCTTCACCTATTCACAGATTTTCCAGTTTGTTGAATTACCTTGTCTCCTGTCAGATTGAGACTGGCTCAGTCGGTAGCAAGACAGATTCATAACCCCAAGTTGGATTCCTCATTGTACATGCTTTGAGAGTTTCTTCGCTGTGCTCTCGATGTGGAAAGGGTTTTTGTTATTTTACCTCTGGACATGTTTTGCACACAATGGGCTGGATAGTCAGATCGTAAGACCTCAATATGGCTGGGAAACAGACCCACTGGATAGCTCTTAGGATAGAAATGGGGCTTCCTATCAAAGCCATCCAGGGTATTCTTTAACTGAACAGGGTGGTTCTGCTCACACGGGGCCTAGACCCATCGTCCCATATAACAGACGGCGGTCTTTCAAAGCCGCATTCCATTGGGAGGCCATCACTGAGATAAATCTCAGCAATGGACATATTTAGGACTCGAATGTGAGAGCCGTAGATTACGAGCCTGGCATGCCGACTAAGCCAACCCCTGCCCGGCAGAGAATAGGGATACAGATGGGCTTGGAAAAGGAGTTGGATGGGAGACGTTAAGCCATGGTGTCATATGTAGAAGCTAATATTCTTTGCACCTTATTATGTAAAAACTCACACAAAATCTGAGAAAGCAACAAAATCCACACTCTCGTCAATATTATTTGAGTTAGATGTACGAAAACTTGTACGAAACATGAGTCCTTTGAGAGATCCGAATAACACGAAAAATTTTCTAATTACTGCAGAAATCGGATTATCTTTCAAACTTACATGTTTTAAAATTATGTATGATAATTTAGTAAGAATGTAGATTAATATCTTTGAGACATTTTATAATTTCTTTCTTTATGGCATATTTTTAAATGGTTATCTAGATAATTCAATAAACTTTTAAGGTCAACCTTATCAATAATCGAATATAGTGGATGGAATCCATGATCAAACAGAGACTTGTTGATATTTGAATAATCTTTGGTTAGTAAGTGCGATTCCCGGAAAGCATTTCGGAATGATTTCTTGTTTGCTGCGATCAAAGCTTGAGAATTGGATACAGTGTTTACATATAAGCATTCAAAATTGTATGTATGTAAGTATTGAAAAGTTTTAAAATTTCATATAGTAAGTTTATATAATTATTTAAAATTGTAAAGGTTTGAAATTTTGATGTTAGTTATTCTATATAAATATTAGAAATTGTATATATGTATATAAATATTGAAAAATCTTGAAAACCGGATATAATGTTTGTATATAAGTATATGAAGTTAAATTATATAGAAGCAAGTGTCTGATAGTTTTCCTAAACCTTTAAGCATTTATTTAGTAATTGGTATTTTAATGCTGTTAAAAATTCTGGGAGATATTGTAAGATTTTCTTGAGGGTTGTGTTGTTTTACCTCTGAGCGGCACTTTTTTGCACACCATGGGCTAAATGGCCAGGTCACATGGACCCCGAAGGTTCAGAGAAGGTTGGGAGAGGGGACCCACTGGAATAGCTATTGGGAGACAGATGGTAGCCTCTCGTCAAGGCCATCCCGCGTGTTCTTTACGTGCACAGGGTATAGGCTATCCTGCACACGGGGTTACGGCTTAACGTCTTATCCGACGGACGGCGGCCTTTCCAAGTCCATCGGTATCCCCTACTGACCGTGGGCTGGTCGGGGAATTTTTCGGAGATAAATCTCAACGCTGACCCAGCTGGGACTCGAACCTGGGAACTACAGATTACGAGCCTGGCGCGCTACCGACTGAGCCACCCCCACCCCAGGTTTTCTTAATTTAAAGGAATTCTTATCTTTATTAAAAAAAGAAATGCAAGTGACAAAAGATTGTTAAAGAATATCTCACTGTATGACCTTAAAGGGAGGTTTTAATCTCTCTCTTAGTGGCTGACCAGCAGAATTCCTTCCCAGCGCTGAGCCTTTGGAGCCATTTGGGATCTGTCCATTTATACCATCGTCTGGATAGGATAGAAAGCAAGATAGGGTAGCATCATTTTTTATTGAGTAGCTTAATAAGCACCTTTGAAGCGTGTGCGAATTCAGTGACTAATTTCACCTTTTTAATGTGCACAAGGTATGGTTCTCCCACACACGGACCCCGGCCCAACGTCCCATCTGACGGATGGTGGCTTTTCCAACCACCATCGGAGTCCCTTTCTTACCAAGAGTAGGGAAGGGGTAAGCGGAGATAAATATCAAAGCTGGAACATTTAGGGCCCTTACTTGAGATCTGCAGATTTCGAGACCGGCGCGCTACTGATCGAGTCAAGGAGAAGGGATCCTGGTGAGGAGAGGGGATTGGTGAGGAGAGGGACCTGGTGAGGAGAGTTACTCATAAACTCTTGCATAAACCGTCGAACGGCCCCCGACCATCAGACATCGGCATTAATTTTATTTTTTGAGCCAGTGTTTGAGATTTTTCTTCACAAAACACTCCGTCCTGCCCACGGTCAGTAGGGGACACTGATGGGCTTTAAAAGGCCGCCGTCCGTCGGATGAGACGTTAAGCCATACCCTGTCCACGTTAAAGACACATTGGGTGGCTTTAACGAGGGTGAGGATTGGGTTTTTTTTTATCTCTGAGTGGCACTTTTTTTTGGAACACAATATGGCTGTTAGGAGACAGATAGTAACTTCCCATTAAAGCCATCCAATGGGTTCTTTAATGTGGGCAGGGTATGGCTTAACGTCTCATCCGACGGACGGCGGCCTTTTAAAGCCCATCAATGTCCCCTACTGACCGTGGGCAGGACGGAGTGTTTTGTGAAGATAAATCTCAAACGCTGGCTCAGCTGGAACTCGAACCTGGGTGTAGATTACGAGCCTGGCGCGCTACCGCCTGAACCACCCCGCCCCGTTTTGGCGAGGAAGATAAGTATCTTCTAAAATTTGTTTCTTTTGTGTAATCAGGGGATAAGATTGCTTCAATTTTAGAAAATTTTATTGCTAAATATCATAAGCCTATTTTAATCAATAACGATCCCTAACGGAATTTATAGCCTATTTTCGACGCAAAAATTTTTCGAATATTTTTATGTCGAATTTCCCCGTTGATTAAATATTTCATTTTTTTTTTTCAGATGATGACAGGGAGAAGATGAAAGAAGATGGGTATGAGTTGGAACTGTGCATTTCCTATCTTTCTAACGACAGTATAATATCCAAAGATGCTTGGCTTGATCGTAAGTTTATAGTTTAATTCATTAACTAGTTCGAGGCAAAACATTATTACAAACCTATTGATAAAATAGCAAAATATCCCTTTCGTCTTCATTCTTGATAATCAAATACGTTAAAACTATTATGATATAATGTGTATGCTTGCCATCGAAGATCTCCTACTGTGTTAGATATCACGCAGTTATTTTCCAAGAGTTCTAATTTAAAGCCCGTGGAAATAAATGATATTAATCGTTAAAAAAGTTTCACTTTCGAAAAAAAAAAATTTTTTTATTGTTAATATTTGTTTAGAAGAAAATACGTAAAACCTCTATTCTACGGACCCCGATTTTACCGATAGCATCCCTTCATCCCGCATCAAACCGGTTTGATCTCTTTTTTTAAGCAAAAGTTGCAATTCTCTCGTGGGTTTACAATATATACTGCTCACAAAAATTAGGGGATATTTCAAAATGAATATGGAGCGATAATATATCCCCTAATTTTTGTGAGAAGTATATTATATAGTGATGCATAGCCTGCGATCGATGGTCGCAATGTGGTCCTCCACTGTTGCATTAGACGGAATGCATTTTGCATATAGTGTCAGTCAAAGTTGGGTTGGATTGCTTTACCCCTGAGCTGCACTTTTGATCAAACAATGGGTTAAGTGGCAAGGTGACGAGGACCCTGAGAGCTCAGAGAAGGGGATCCACTGGACAGCTGTTAGGAGACAGACGGGAGCCTCCTATTGTATAAACTAAATTATATAAAAATAATGACTTGACTTAATATAATGATAGTGACTTAATAAACTTATATAAAAATAAAAAAACTATCCAGCATGCACTTTAACATGCACAGGGTGTGGCTATCCTGTACAGAGGTCCACGACTAAAAAGTTCCATACAACGGATGGTCCGCCTTTCCCTGCAATGGCTTTTGTTCCTCAGATGCAGGTCACGAACTTTTTAAAAGCCTCTCATTTATATTTAAAAGCCTCTCATATTATTTTTGACATATAAATTGAAATTTTAAACGAAACTACAGGTAGGGTTGTTTGGGTTGTTTTACCTCTGAGCGGCACTTTTTTGCACACCATGGGCTAAATGGCCAGGTCACAAGGACCCCGAAGGCTCAGAGAAGGTTGGGGGAGGGGACCCACTGGAACAGCTGTTGGGAGACAGATGGTAGCCTCCCGTCAAGGCCATCCAGCATGTTCTTTAACGTGCACAGGGTATGGCTCTCCCGCACACGGGGCCATGGCTTATCGTCCCATCCGACGGACGGCGGCCTTTCCAATCCCATCGGTGTCCCCTACTGACCGTGGGCAGAGCGGGAAATTTTGCTGAGATAAATCTCAACGCTGACCCAGCTGGGACTCGAACCTGGGAACTACAGATTACGAGCCTGGCGCGCTACCAATTGAGCCACCCCCGCCCCAAACTACAGATAATATCTGCATTTAGCATTTATTAACACTGATCATGAGGTACCAGGGGCGTTCAATATGTTCTTGACATGCATCTTGTACTTACCTCAACAAAACTTATATTGTCTTCCAAAGTATCCCCTCTAGCATCTATTCAAAGTTGCAGATATCTAAGCCAATCCTGGAATACTTGGTGATAATTCTGTTGAGGAATACTCAGCAACTCTGAATGAAATGTCATTTTGCAGGGTCTTGCACCCTTGAATAAGGCTTCCCAGCAAGTCCTTTTTTAATTTTTGGAAACCAATAATTGCATGGTGCGATCGAGTGAATATACATGATGGGGTAACTGTTTGATTTTTCTTGCTCCAGATAGGCCATAAATTGATGGATTTTGTGAGCACTGGCATTGTCATGAAGGAGAGCAATCCTTGGTGTGTCTGTTGTTTGACGCTGCTCCTTCACCTCCTTAAAATGGGGGCGGGGGTGGTCAGTCGGTAGCGCGCCAGGCTCGTAATCTGTAGTTCCCAGGTTCGAGTCCCAGCTGGGTCAGCGTTGAGATTTATCTCCGCAAAATTCCCCGCCCTGCCCACGGTCAGTAGGGGACACCGATGGGCTTGGAAAGGCCGCCGTCATGGGACATTAAGCCGTGGCCCCGTGTGCGGGAGAGCCATACCCTGTGCACGTTAAAGAACACGCTGGATGGCCTTGACGGGAGGCTACTATCTGTCTCCCAACAGCTGTTCCAGTGGGTCCCCTCCCCCAACCTTCTCTGAGCCTTCGGGGTCCATGTGACCTGGCCATTTAGCCCATGGTGTGCAAAAAAGTGCCGCTCAGAGGTAAAACAACCCAACCCATCTCCTTAACCATTTTTGGAAAAACTGATGCTGGTATAGTATTGGACATTTATAGTTATTTTTTAAGTAAGATGTCCAAGGCTACCACTCCTTGGGAATTGAAAAAAATTACGAACATCCTCTTCCTTCAGCGAAAATCTTGCTGGAGGATTTGAGGAAGCGGTTCATCTTCCACAACTCACACATAGTTGTCGGTCTTTCTGAGAGTTGTATAGTAATACAACCACGTCTCATCACCCGTGACAATGTCTGTCAACCGATTGGGGCCACTAGGTTCAACCATTGCTAGCATCATCTTGCACGAATCGAATCTAGCTCTATTTTATTATTTTGTAAGTTTGTGGGGTACCCATTTGGCACAGATCTTTCGGAACTTTAAATGTTTATGAATAATTGTTTTTACACTGCCAATCGATACATTAACATCTAAACTTATTATCTGAGCGGTGATGTGTGGGTTCTCAACAAGGAGTTCTTGAACAGCAGCGATGGTTGTCTCGTTCACGGCCTCCTTCGGTCTTCCTGCACGAAGGAGGTCTTCGATGCTCTTCCGTCCTTCGCTGAATTTGCGCATCCATCCCGTAACAGTGCCATAAGAACAATTATGATCGCCTTATACTTGTGATAAATCAGCATGAATTTTTTCCGTGGCGTCCCCAAGTTGCATTATTGTGAAAATGTGAAATGTTTCCCCTTCTCTAATGGTCTCCATAGCAACAACTCACAGATTTCGCAGACCGAACTTCATGCGCATCCATCCCGTAACAGTGCCATAAGAACAATTATGATCGCCTTATAATTGTGATAAATCAGCATGAATTTTTTCCGTGGCGTCCCCAAGTTGCATTATTGTGAAAATGTGAAATGTTTCCCCTTCTCTAATGGTCTCCATAGCAACAACTCACAGATTTCGCAGACCGAACTTCATGCGCATCCATCCCGTAACAGTGCCATAAGAACAATTATGATCGCCTTATACTTGTGATAAATCAGCATGAATTTTTTCCGTGGCGTCCCCAAGCTGCATTATTGTGAAAATGTGAAATGTTTCCCCTTCTCTAATGGTCTCCATAGCAACAACTCACAGATTTCGCAGACCGAACTTCATGCGCATCCATCCCGTAACAGTGCCATAAGAACAATTATGATCGCCTTATAATTGTGATAAATCAGCATGAATTTTTTCCGTGGCGTCCCCAAGTTGCATTATTGTGAAAATGTGAAATGTTTCCCCTTCTCTAATGGTCTCCATAGCTCACAGATTTCGCAGACCGAACTGCACGGGCAGCCAGCGAAGAGAGAAATGTTTTGATACGGCCTTTGTTTTCAACACGTAATGACAAGTTTAGACAAGCTCTCAAAGAAATCGTAGCTTGTTAACTTCGAAGGAACGAGTTCAAATCCTCAGACACGTGCCAAGAACGTTTTTAACGTCCTCCGTATAAATTAATTTGACTTAAAAGTGGAGATTAAATAAGCGTGAAAAAATGTGTATCCTACAACTTCACAAATTTGAACCACGTTTTATAATCACGACACAAAATAAGCTTTACATACGTTAAAAATATATTACAAACATCGTTTTCTGCCCAATTTGTTCTGCTCCGTTGTTGTCCATGGTACTGTTGCCAGATCTACCTGTAATTGGATTGTTTTACTTCTGAAAGGCACTTTTTTCACACAACGGGCTAAATGGCGAAGTCACAAGAACCCCGAAAGCTCAAGAGATCTTTGCTGCAGGGAGGGGACTCACTGAAGCAGCTATTGGGAGACAGATGGGAGCCTCCCGTCAAGGTGGCGTGTTCTTTAACGTGCACAGGGTACGGTTCTTCTGCACATGGAGCCACGGCTTAATATCCCATCCGACTGACGGCGGACTTTCAAAACCCATCTTTGTCCCCCATTGACCCATTACAGGGGGGCGGGGGTGGCTCAGTCGGTAGCGCGCCAGGCTCGTAATCTGTAGTTCCCAGGTTCGAGTCCCAGCTGGGTCAGCGTCGAGATTTATCTCCACAAAATTCCCCGCCCTGCCCACGGTCAGTAGGGGACACCGATGGGCTTGGAAAGGCCGCCGTCCGTTGGATGGGACGTTAAGCTGTGACCCCGTTTGCGGGAGAGAGCCACACCCTGTCCACGTTAAAGAACACGCTGGATGGCCTTGACGGGAGGCTACCATCTGTCTCCCAACAGCTGTTCCAGTGGGTCCCCTCCCCCAACCTTCTCTGAGCCTTCGGGGTCCATGTGACCTGGCCATTTAGCCCATGGTGTGCAAAAAAGTGCCGCTCAGAGGTAAAACAACCCAACCCAACCCAGGACAGGGCGGGGAATTTTGCAGAGATAAATCTCAACGCTGCTCCAACTGGGACTCACTGTTTAATTCCATCGGGTCTCGTATTGGCTAAGGCACGGCGGGAGTTTTGCGCTGATAAATCTGAATGCTAAAAAGGAGAAGTGTTTTTTTCTTCCTATCACACATTCGTAGTGAAGTCCATAGATATTGTCTCATCGAAAGTATTAGCTTCATTGAGTATAAGGAAAAATTGTCTTAACAAGGGTAGGCCACTGAGCTCCCTGCCGCTGATCGAGATGCAGTCTATTGATGTCTTTAAAACTCATATCTTGAAGTCAGCCGTTACAAGTTGCCTTACCTGCAACTGAAGGTTCTTCTAGACGAACTTCCCAGGTAAATTCATTAGATCAATATCAATATTTGTTCGGGACTTCATTATGCAAAACGGGAGTGTCTCGCACAAACTCTGGGGCGGGGGTGGCTCAGTCGGTAGCGCGCCAGGCTCGTAATCTGTAGATCCCAGGTTCGAGTCCCATCTGGGTCAGCGTCGAGATTTATCTCCACAAAATTCCCCGCCCTGCCCACGGTCAGTAGGGGACACCGATGGGCATGGAAAGGCCGCCGTCCGTCGGATGGGACGTTAAGCCGTGTCTCCGTGTACAGGAGAGGCATACCCTGTGCACGTTAAAAAACACGCTGGATGGCCTTGACTGGAGGCTACCATCTGTCTCCCAAGAGCTGTTCCAGTGGGTCCCCTCCCCCAACCTTCTCTGAGCCTTCGGGGTCCATGTGACCTGGCCATTTAGCCCATGGTGTGCAAAAAAGTGCCGCTCAGAGGTAAAACAACCCAACCCAACAACCCCACCAAGGCCATTCAGCGTGTTCTTTAACATGCACAAAGTATGTAATAAGATGAAGATGAATGTAGAGGAAAATTTATCTTGAGCCGGATGGCATCTGAACCCACGACCTTCTAATGACATAACTTAAACAGATCCCATCTAGCTCAAGACAATTTCTCCTTTACACCCATCTTCATCTGTTACTTAGCTTAATAGTGATTAAAATACTTAGTAAATCCTTTTCCAGCATGTATCGTTTTATATAAATCAGATAAAAAAAACTTTGTTCAACAAAATATCTACCACTCATTCCTCTCCTTTGTTTGAAGGCAGCATAAATTTACTGCTTCGACTTGCTTCTCGCAAGTGCTGCCATTTCTTTCCGTCCATCAGTTGGTTTTTTTTACAGGCCATTCCCGAAGTAAGCTGCATAACAGAATCCATTTGCTTTCTTCCTACTTTCAGTGGTTCGTATCGACCAAGTGTTTATCCCATTTTCTCTCTCAGCTCAGGGACGTTGCGGATGATTTCTGAATCACCTGGGTGAACCCGAATGAGTCTGCCATTGGCCCTAGGCCACGCCGTGTGGAAGCAATTCAAAGCTTGCTCTCCTATATGCTGCTGTAACTCCGCTAAGACAGGATTTGACACAACACGGCTGCATTCTTTAGTGGTACCCACTTCTGGCTTTTCACTCAAGCCAGCTGTGGGAAATAAACCCGTACTGTTAAAAGTTCTAGAAAATTTCATAGAACCGATGTACCCATTTCTAAACTTCTACGGCTTTGGAAATAGCGGGATTTTTTTTTACCAAAGGGTTATTTGTAAACATCATCTAATATCTGTTTCCATTGCTATTATTAGCTTCAATAACTCACTAGAGGGAGAAATCAGAATTCTCTTCCATGACAACAAGGAGGAGAAAAAGTCATCCAGAAATACTTAGACGAAAAACCTGTTTTATAAAAATGACTACCTATGCGTACTAACCTCTTTACGACATTTGATGGAGTAGACGGAAAAGATAGCTATAAAGATAAATGGCGCAAGCAAAATAGGTGGAAGAATAAGGAATAGTCAATGGAAGCCCGTGATGACTTTTAGGGCTTTAAAATATGGCAGAGAAAAGTAATGTAACTCTCTGGATTACAGCACGATCCGTGGCGATTCTTCAAATGTAGGAATGGCGATGTAAGAGTAGTAAACGAATATACTTTCAAAAGCTTACGAAATAGGAACCGAATCCCGATGACATCAACTATAGAGGGATTGAGATCTGTTTTTCTTTTATGCGATACTATCAAATGGTCATTTGTTAGGAAACCGCGTTTACTTCGGAAGAATCAACTCGCAGATAATAAATGGCTGGGACAAAAACTTAATAATTCTAGTCCAGGGCCAAATAAGAAGAGAGGGAGGCAAGAAATTCAATCGAGCTAGAAAAAAGTAAAAAGGGGAGGAGCAAGAAACTGGACTTCCCCCTCCGTTTTAGTAGTCTTTAAAATATTTCTTGAAAAACATAAAATGCACGCAACCTTAACATTTACTTGTATTCTGAAAGGGACGCGTCCCTAGTCAGGCACTGAACTTGCGCATATTTCAGGCATTTTTCAAGACATTTTTTTTAAACAGAGGGGAAAGTGTTATACTGTAATAGAAATTCAGTTTCTTCCCCCCCACCCTTGGGCGGGGGCGGCTCAGTCGATAGCGCACCAGGCTCGTAATCTTTAGTTCCCAAGTTCGAGTCCCAGCTGAGTCAGCGTTGAGATTTATCTCCGCAAAATTCTCCGAGCAACCCATGGTCAGTAAGGGACACCGATGGACTTGGAAAGGCCGCCGTCCGTCGGATAAGACGTTAAGCCGTAACCCCTTGTGCGGGAGAGTCATACCCTGTGCACGTTAAAGAACACGCTGGATGGCCTCCCGTCAAGGCCATCCAGTGTGTTCTACTACTAGGCTACCATCTGTTTCCCAACAGCTGTTCCAGTATGTCCCCTCCCCCAACCTCCTCTGAGCCATCGGGGTCCACGTAACCTGGCCATTTAGTCCATGGTGTGCAAAAAAGTGCCGCTCAGAGGTAAAACAACTCAAATCTTCCTCCTCCCCTTTTACTTTTTTTCGCCCGATTGCGTCCCTTGCCCCATCCCTCCTCCTTTATTTTTTTCTAGATCCAGTCTGCTCTAGACCAGGGGTCTCACACTCGTATCATATTAGATGTCAGATCGCTTACTTCTCTTATATGTCGGGGTCGTATTTTATTTTAAGAAATAATAAGCAAAATATAATATATATTGCTGTTTTGTTATTTAAATATAGCATACTTTTAATATCATAACATAAACCTAAATTTCATTTATAATGGCTTCTTCTTCACCTGAGCGGTATCACATGTTTCAAACTCACATGAGATCATCTCAGTCACCAAGCTAATAGGTTACATTTCACTACCATGATTATGATACAGTGTCTGAAAAGTCCTTTTACTCAATATTAGTCAATTTATTACTAGATTATAACAGAATTTATAATCTAGTAATTTAAGAAACAGATTATAGTTATATATCTCACAACACTGCAGGAGTGATATCTGAGAAAATTGCCTGCTTCAGGTCATTCAGTGTGCGGAGACTTTTTTTCTTTGTAGTTGGGTTGTTTTACCTCTGAGCGGCACTTTTTTGCACACCATGGGCTAAATGGCCAGGTCACATGGACCACGAAGGCTCAGAGAAGGTAGGACCCACTGGAACAGCTGTTGGGAGACAGACGGTAGCCTCCCGTCAAGGCTATCCAGCGTGTTCTTTAACGTGCACAGGGTATGGCTCTCCCACACACGGGGCCACGGCTTAATGTCCCATCCGACGGACGGTGGCCTTTCCGAGCCCATCGGTGTCCCCTATTGACCGTGGGCAGGGCGGGGAATTTTGCGGAGATAAATCTCAACGCTGACCCAGCTGGGACTCTAACCTGGGAACTACAGATTACGAGCCTGGCGCGCTACCGACTGAGCCACCCCCGCCCCTTTTCTTTGTAGTATATTTTCTTCAAGTAACTCCAGAGAAAAAACTATGATGGGATTAAATCAAGAGATCTCATGTAAGGTAATGGAATATTTCGCATTGCACACCAATTTTTTTTTCTGGAAGTTCATGTATCCATTTAGGTGGGACATGCTTCATCTGTGAAGAAAGTCTTGTCCAGAATGGCCGCATTGTTGAAAATGAATTTATGAAACCACTTGGAATAATTAAGGCGCTTGCCTGTTTCTGGAATGCACAGGTACGGTTCTCCCGCATACGGAGACACGGCTTAACGTACCGTACGACGGACGGCGGAATTTCCAAGCCCATCGGTGTCCCCTACTGACCATGGGCAGGGCGAAGAGTTTTGCGGAGATAAATCTCAACGCTTACACAGCTGGGACTCGAACCTGGGAACTGCTGATCGGTATTATTTTTAACCTGTTTATTATTCCATTGCATGTCATTATACACTTTTTATAAAGTAAATAAAATGTATTATGTAATCCTATGCAATTTTTTATTCCCATTTACCTCTCGATATTTATCCCTAAGCCCTTCATAAAATATTATCTGGCTGCATTTCTAGTTGCTTAAGGTAATAGTTCTCAAACTGCGGGTCGTGAACAACATAGAAGAAGGTCGTAAAATTCCGCATGTGTTGTATTTGCTAGTGTTTTCAGCGAAAATGTTTTTGCTATATTATAGGAGAATATGTGTACATGCCCGGATCTAGAAAAAATTATCGAGGGAACGGGGTCAGGACAACTGAGCGAAAAATGTAAGTTATGGGGGGCAAGATACTGATTTCCAATGCAGTATAAGATCCCGCCCTTCGTTTATAAATAAGTTTAATTTGCCTCTATTGCCCATACTAGCATTCTGAGAGGAGGGCATGGCTCTTGACCCCCCCCCCAGATCATTTATAAACTTTTTAATAAATGGCGTACAATCTGGAACAAACGAAGTACAAACAAATGATTATTACCATCATCGTCAAGCACCTATGGGCTATGGAGGTCCAACCAGACAATGCAATTTAGTTCTCCAAGCATATCTGCCCCGAGCAACATCTGTTGCATCTAGCCACTGCACACCAATTCTAACAAGGTATCGTGGGGGAGGTATAGTTTATCCCCCATACACGCACACACATTTAAAGTAGAATAACTTTTTAATAAATGCGATGCAAATGGAAATTTTTGCTGTACAATCCAGTACAAAAATTTATGCGGTACAATCCGATACAAATGTACAAACGAATGCCATCGCTAAAATTTTGAAATGACTTGGTGGTGGGGGGGGGGGGGCTTGAAATTGGCATGGTGGGGGGGGGGCTTGAAATTGGCTTGGTGGTGGGGGGGCTAGTGAAATGCCCCTCTCCAGCTAAATGCCAGCTAGTGAAATGCCCCTCTCCATCGCTAAAATTTTGAAATGGCTTGATGGTGGTGGGGGGGGGGCTTTTGAAATGGCTTGGTGGTGGTGGGGGGGGGGCTAGTGAAATGCCCCTCTCCAGCAAGTGATTTCTTTGACCGCGTATAAAATCTATTCTTGACTAATTGTCCTTCAGCTCCCTTCCCAGAGGCTCCTAACCAGTCGCGCCATCTACACATAATTCTAGACAATTCTACAGGGTTGCAAAACTCTCAGAGTAAAGTATGGCTGCCCAAAAGGTGTAATATAACAAGAGCACATTCAAACATGGGTAAAGGGACTTTTTTGACGCTCTCTACAACGCATTGCTTGCGAGCTGCACAAAATGACATCACGGGCCACAAGTTTGAGCCCCTTGAAATAGGAAAAGAGAAAACGAGAAGAGAAAGTGTTGATAATATAGAAACCAGTGTCGGCCGCTCCATAATCCACTCCATCGGCAAGCAGAGCTTAAAATGTGCACACATTTTAAGCTCTGCTTGTCTATCCCTAGAGTAAGGGTTCTCAACATGGGGTACGCGGTAAAATTTTTGGGAGTACGCCGTGAGAGCTCAAAAATCGTTAAATCTGATTATCTAGTAAAATGTTCATAATTTTATAAGATTGTTAAATTGTTTGTCATTTTTTGTGTTTATCGATATATGTAATTTATGAATACAAAATTTAATGTGTATATATATATGTTTTATTTTATTCCCATTGTTATACTATAACTATAGTTTTATCTCCCTATGCAAGGAGTGCGCCAGTTATATACACATTTACAAGGGGTACGTGAAGCATAAAAGGTTGAGAACCACTGACCTAAAGGATGGGCATTGGCTCAATCGGTAGCGCGCCAAGAACGTAATCTGCAGTTCCCAGGTTCGAGTGCCACTTGGTCCAGCGTCAACTATAAAGGAGACATCAATGGGCTTATAAAAACCACTGTCCGTTTGATAGCACGTAAAACCGTAGTCCAGTGTAGAGTCGTTTAGCAAAAAATCCGAACACTATGGTTGATTTCAGAATTCAGAAAAAATATCTGGCAACGATTTATTCAGAAATTAGTGATCTGGCAACCTTCGTGTACAGTACACGAAGGTTGCCAGATCACTAATTTCTAAAAAAATCGCTGCCAGATATATTTTCGGAATTCTGAAATCAACCATAGTGTTCGGATATTTTTTGAGCGACTGTACTGGATATGGCCTGTAAATGGTAGCTAGGCATAAACTGGAAGGAGAGCTGTGTACCAATCCCTAGTGATGATGCACAGAACCGGCCAGGTCTAGCACCTAATGTCCGACGCCGCCTTCTCGTGGTGCAGACCGTTAGTACCTTTCAAAAGAGATATTCGTTTTTGGAAGGGAACGGAAGGGGAGGGCTGCCAGTTCAGTATGGCCTACTGATCTGGTCATCTATGGCCACTTTTTTCTTTTTTTTTTCAACCCTGCTGAGGAGTAGTCAACTTCACAGGGTGCTGGTGCTGACCATTTATACCTACTAGACTGGACTTGTTTATGGATTTGAGCTTGATTATGGATATGGCCAGTAGTGGTATTGAAATTTAATTTAATATAATGGATTTGAGCTTGATTATGGACTTGCTGCACTGGTGAGCCTCTGTTGAGGGAGAATCTGCCGCTGTGTTTTCTGTTTGCTTCTGGGTTGCCAGCCCTAAATGAACAGAGGCATAGGATACCTTATATCAGCTGGTGGATAATCCTAATCAGAGGCCATCGCAGGTATCTGAACCTTACTTAGCTAGTTGGGCATCGTCAAGCCTAAACTGGAGTAATGTGTCTCAGGCAGGCCATACGCTCTTGAAAAAGTCCACTTGAAAAGGACTGGTGATGTGCAGCATGAGATTAACAGACGAATAGGTAATGCTGCCGGGACTTTTAAGAATCTATGGAGATTGTGGAGAAATAGGCGTATACACCTAAAGACTAAAATTAGACTGTATAATAGTTTGGTTCTTTCTAGGGTTAGTTATGGTAGTGAAACTTGGATGCTGTGTAAACAAGATAACAGGAAACTAGATGCGTTTGATGCTAGATGCTTACGTAGTATCTTGGGTATTAGGTGGTTTAACTCTGTAACTAATGATGAGGTTAGGCAAAGGAGTCTTCAACCTCCTTTAAGCAGCATATTGTGCAGAGAGAGACTCCGTTGGTTTGGCCATGTTGCCCGTATGGATAATTATAGATTGGCGAATAGGGTTATGAACAGTGTGCCTAGAGGCCTCAGAAAGAGGTGAAGACCTAGGATGCTGTGGGCAGACAATGTCAAACAGGACCTTGTTAGAATTGATGTGCAGTGGGTGGATGCAGCAGATGTAGCTCAGGACAGATATGCTTGGAGAACTAAATTGCACGGTCTGATTGGACCTCCGTAGCCCATGGCTGCTTGAGGATGATGATGATGATGATGTACTGGATAGCCATGTTCTGTGGACGTTAAAGAACATGCTGAATAGCCTTACTGGGAGGCTGCCATCCGTGCCCTAACATCTGTCCAGTGGGTCTCCTTTTTTCAACCTTCTCTGAGCCTTTGAGACTTTGTGCCCATTCGTAAATGCCACTAGTAAACTCATTGTGTGCAAAAAATGAGCCGCACAGAGGTAAAACAACCCTAGAGAAAACAAAACTTTTTTCTCTATTTACAATATATAGGAGAGAGAAGAATCCTAGAAGCTACTTCTAGCTTTTAGAGGCCTTCTCATACAAGGGCCGAAGTCACTGCTGACCACTGCCTCAGTTTGAGCTAACACAGAACACAAAGTTTGCCTTGCTGGAACAGTCGCTAGCTCCCTAGTCACTCTGCCAGTCTACTTATCTTTTAAATTGTTAAAAATATTTTAAAAATCGTAAACCATTATAAAAATTTAAAAATGGCATTCATATGTTTAATTTTCTGCATTTAAATGCATTTTCACAACTTAGGTTACACTCTTTATTTATTATTCATGCTCTACCTACTATGTCTCTAGCAAGTCAGTCAGAAGAAAACTTGAATTTGCTGTTTAAGTGTTTATATGGCTGGAGATGAGACATTAGGGATAAAGGGAAGAAAAGAGGGAAACTTATATGTATGCCCACTGGACGTAAAATAATCAAAATTTGAATTTGCGCTTTGCTGCAGCGGAATATTTCGGCCAATGAAAGAATAGAACGGTGAAAGTTCAACCGATCCTTCTTGGCCAAAGAGAAAATGAAACGGTGATAGTCCAACAGATCTTTCTTGACCAATAAAAGAATAGAATAGTGAAAGTCCAACCGATCTTTCTTGACCAATAAAAGAATAGAATACTGAAAGTCCAACAGATCTTTCTTGACCAATAAAAGAATAGAATAGTGAAAGTCCAACAGATCTTTCTTGACCAATAAAAGAATAGAATAGTGAAAGTCCAACAGATCTTTCTTGACCAATAAAAGAATAGAATAGTGAAAGTCCAACCGATCTTTCTTGACCAATAATAGAATAGAATAGTGAAAGTCCAACAGATCTTTCTTGACCAATAAAAGAATAGAATAGTGAAAGTCCAACCGATCTTTCTTGACCAATAAAAGAATAGAATAGTGAAAGTCCAACCGATCTTTCTTGACCAATAAAAGAATAGAATAGTGAAAGTCCAACCGATCTTTCTTGGCCAATATAAGAATAGAATAGTGAAGTCCAACAGATCTTTCTTGACCAATAAAAGAATAGAATAGTGAAAGTCCAACCGATCTTTCTTGACCAATAAAAGAATAGAATAGTGAAAGTCCAACCGATCTTTCTTGGCCAATATAAGAATAGAATAGTGAAAGTGCAACCGATCTTTCTTGACCAATAAAAGAATAGAATAGTGAAAGTCCAACAGATCTTTCTTGACCAATAAAAGAATAGAATAGTGAAAGTCCAACCGATCTTTCTTGACCAATAAAAGAATAGAATAGTGAAAGTCCAACCGATCTTTCTTGGCCAATAAAAGAATGGAACGGTGAAAGTCCAACTCATCTCTCTTGGCCGATGATGCTACAATGATAATACATATTTTACACAACAATTAAAAAAGCATTGAAACTATAAATTTAATAACGAAAAATAAAATATTATTAGAGAGTGGAAGTACTTTTTACCCCCACCCCCACCCCCCGAACACCCGCCATTTTCAAAGTTGCCTGCCTACCTTCCGAGTTCACAAGCGCCACTGATAGAAACGCAATAAACCTTCCATCATCGGGATATTTGGTGGGGGGGTATGTTAGCTGTGTCGGTGGTTAATTCTCCTAATTTCGTGTCCCACTCTCTCTGCATTCAGATTTTCTCCGCTAATTCCGACCCTATCTTATGTGAAAGAGATTATATCGCTGGAGATGAGAGAGTAGGGATAAAGGAAAGAAAAAAGAACATTTATGTGTTCTCACTGGCTGGAGATGTGACTGGAGACCTATCGATGGATTTGGAAAGGCCGCCGTCCATTGGATGGGACCTTAAGTCATATCATGTGTACATTAAAGAACACGCTGACCTTGACGGGAGGCTTCCATCTGTTTCCTAACAGGTGTCCAGTGGGTCCCCTTTTTACAACTTTGCTGAGACTTTGGGGTCCTTGTGACCTGGCCATTTAGCTCATTGTGTGCAAAAAAGGGCAGCACAGAGGTATAACAACCCAACTCTATACCTTGAGAAAAAATACTTTTCTTTTAAACTTTTAAAAATATTTTTAAAATCGTAAAATACTATAGAAATTTAAAATCCATCCATCTCTTAACTTTATGAACTTGCCACTTGGTCTATTTTGTGCAAACAAAGTGTCGCTCAAGGTTAAAACAACTCTTTCCAAGTTAAAACAACTCTCTCCAATATGAGGCGGGGGTGGCTCAGTCGGTAGCGCGCCAGGCTCATAATCTGCAGTTCCCAGGTTCGAGTCCCAGCTTGGCCAGCGTTCAGATATCTCCGCAAAACTCCCGCCCTGCCACGGTCGGTAGGGAACACCGAAAGGCCGTCGTCCGTCGGATGGGACGTCAAGCCGTGGCGCCATGTGGGGGAGAGCCATACCATGTTCACGTTAAAGAACACGCTGTTATGGCCTTGACGGGAGGTTACCATCTGTCTCCCAACAGCTGTTTCAGTGGGTCCCCTCCCCCAACCTTCTCTGAGCCTTCGGGGTCCTTGTGACCTGGCCATTTAGCCCATGGTGTGCAAAAAAGTGCCGCTCAAAGGTAAAACAACCCAACTCTCCAGTATGTTTTCTATAAAAAGCAAAGTTTCGATGTTTCTGTTCATTAACGCAGCATAAATGTTTCTCAATACTTCGGCAATGTAGTGTATTTTGATGATATTATTTATACATGGCACTCCTTTTTTATTACCCATTATTGGAAAAAAACCTATTTCAATCCATAATATCCTAAATGGATATATTTCTTAATTTCTCCAACAAAAGTTGCTTTGCGTGACAGTCGTAAAAGAACATCCTAGACTGTTTTTATTGTCAATAAAATAACAATTGTAATATCTGACAGACTCCTTATGGTTGTGATAGAGGACACATTCCTGTTGAAAGAATGATTAGCTTCCGTCGTACGAAAACATGAATATGTATCCATCATTATATTGAGGAGATGTCCTTTCTGTATTAAGTGACTCTTTCGCTGTAATAGCAGCACTTGACACATTTTTTATGACTCAGTTACGGTTAATTGACGATTGCTTTTCGCCATCTTCTAAGATTATAGCTTATGACGGAAACTGTTGATAGCTATTCAATAATACGTCATCTCTCCCGTTAGTTGGATTAACAATAACTTCATTTCAGCATACTGTACTTTCGCAGGAAAAGGGATTAACTAACGACACTTTCTTTGCACACAATGGACTATATGACCAGGTCACAAGGACCCCGAAGGCTCAGAGAAGATCAGAGGACCCACTAGACAGCTATTAGGAAACAGATGGTAGACTCCAGTCAACGCCATCCATCGTGTTCCTTAGAGTGCATAGGGTATGGCTTTTTCTGCACACGGAGCCAGGGCTTAACGTCCCATCCGACGGATGACAGAATTTCCAAGACCATCGTTGGCCCAACTGGCAGAGAACGGGAGAGAGAGAGGAGGGATTTCCGGAAAGAAATCTGGACGCTGACCCAGGTGGGACTCGAAAAACCTATATAGAGATGGAGAATTTGCCGAAAACCTTTCTGCTGTTTCTTATGATACTGTTACTGGTGGATGAAAAAAAATCCCTATTTTTCTTAGTAAGCCAAATAAATGTTATCTTTTTATAGAAAAATAAATTGATTACACTTCATGCATCTGCTGATTGCAGTGGTCTGATAGGAACCTTCCACTATAATGTGCCATAGAGAAAGTTTGTCAGCAGGGGGGTAAGGGTTTTTAAAACGGGTATATCTTTGCTGTCCCTTGGCCGAGTGGCTAGCGCGCTTGGCTAGTGATCTTAGAGCCCCGGGTAAGGCATGGATGGGTGTGTCGTTTTTCTGCTAAGGTCCTGCCATCCTCACAGATCTACTACTATGGCATATCAACTGACAGGCTCCTGTCAGACCTCTGTGGCAAGCAGCTGCTTTAGGGAGTATTTATATCGTTAACTGGTATCCGGGATAAAAGGACTCATATCCGGAACAAAATTTTAGGATATCCTCTTTTTCTAATTTTTATCTAAACTTTAACGATTGTATAAAAATCGTCAAATATGTAGACGTGATCTATTCGAGTAAAATACGTAGCTTGCGTATTATGTTTGCGAGCCCATCGCCGTATAAAAATTGGAAGGGTCGGAAAAGAATTGCTCTTCCCGGGGCATAAGATTTAAAAAAATGAAGCCATCGTTTTTTAAAGTATCACTTTAAACACAATGCTTAAGTTTTTGTGTTAACCAAAATTGTAGCAAAACTGAACATGAAACAGAAAATAATTTTGTATAGTAAAAATAATTTTTTATAACAAATAAAATAAACATAAAAATGTTTTGGTTTATAATTACAGTTTTGTTGTTTAGTTAGTAAGTTATTTTTGTTAGTAATTGTAATTTCGGTTATTTAAATAAAAGAATTGAAAAAAATCTAAGGTAATTATTTTACTATATATTTTGATATATTTCGATAATTTTCGAGAATTTAGATATCTGATTGACTTAAAATTGTCAAGAAATCAGAAATCCTAGTTCAATGGTTCCCCTTCCTGAACCTTCTCTGAGCCCTTGGGGTCCTTGTCACCTGGCCATTTAATCCATTTTATGCAAAAAAGTGCCTCTCAGAGATGAAGCAACATAACCTAAGAGAATTCTCAAGGTCTTGTTCTTTCTTTCCTAAGTTTGTCATATCTAATAAACCTAGATTAAGAAAACTGAAAATTAAACTCTAAACAATAAATTTTATCACAGTTTAACTAATTGTAAATAATAATTAGCTCTTTCTTTAATGTAGTAATAATTAATTCATAAGAAACTTGGTTCATATATGCTGAACTCTAATTAGACAAAAGGGCGCGGGGGTGGCTCAGTCGGTAGCGCGCCAGGCTCGTAATCTGCAGTTCCCAGGTTCGAGTCCCAGCTGGGTCAGCGTTGAGATTTATCTCCGCAAAATTCCCCGCCCTGCCCACGGTCAGTAGGGGACACCGATGGGCTTGGAAAGGCCGCCGTCCTTCGGATGGGACGTTAAGCCGTGGCCCGTGTGCGGGAGAGCCATACCCTGTGCACGTTAAAGAACACACTGGATGGCCTTGACGGGAGGCTACCATCTGTCTCCCAACAGCTGTTCCAGTGGGTCCCCTCCTCCAACCTTCTCTGAGCCTTCGGGGTCCATGTGACCTGGCCATTTAGCCCATGGTGTGCAAAAAAGTGCAGCTCAGAGGTAAAACAACCCAACCCCAACCTTCTCTGAGCCTTCGGGGTCCATGTGACCTGGCCATTTAACCCATGGTGTGCAAAAAAGTGCCGCTCAGAGGTAAAACAACCCAACTGAATATACACAGAACTCAGCTCATCGTCTAACCCATTTATAAGTTCACCACGAAAGATCTCTTTATTCGTATGCAAACCGTTTAGTGCACTTTGCTCTTTTGATTAATATAAATAGTTTAGCTTAAAGTAGTTAAAAGTCTCGTTACATAATTGGCGACTGAGTGCCGGCTTGAATTGGTGCTAGAAGAAAATCGACTCGTAAATGTAGTTACGCTGCACAAGGCAGAGGATGTCGACATTCCTGGTAATAACGATATACAAGGCAATGGACAGAAAAATGGAAGCAGACTCATCTTATGTCAATGGAGAATCAAATCGAGGCTCTGTAACTGGTTAAATAAATTTCTGTGGAAACATATGACTGAAGATAAATATAATATGTGAATTAAACTGTCTAAATTTCGGGGCGGAGGTGGCTCAGTCGGTAGCGCGCCAGGCTCGTAATCTGTAGTTCCCAGGTTCGAGTCCCAGCTGGGTCAGCGTTGAGATTTATCTCCGCAAAAATTCCCCGCCCTGCCTACGGTCGTAGGGGACACCGATGGGCTTGGAAAGACCGCCGTCCGTCGGATGGGACGTTAAGCCGTGGCCACCTGTGCGGGAGAGCCATACCCTGTGCACGTTAAAGAACACGCTGGATGGCCTTGACGGGAGGCTACCATCTGTCTCCCAACAGCTGTTCCAGTGGGTCCCCTGCCCCAACCTTCTCCGAGCCTTCGGGGTCCATGTGACCTGGCCATTTAGCCCATGGTGTGCAAAAAAGTGCCGCTCAGAGGTAAAACAACCCAACTGTCTAAATTTCGATTTTGAACAATATCCGTTCGTACTTAAAACGTTATAGAAGTTTAAATATTGAATAACAGAAATATTTAGCATAATAATTCACCTCAGAAGTTAATTAAAACTAAAGAAAAGTATTATTTCAAGCCGCTTAATAAAATTAGTGTGTGTTTTAGAATTTTGAGCAAATAGTACTTTCAATAACTGTCAGTTTTACAGAAGTTTGTTTAGGCCTGACTTTGCTGCTGTCAAGTATTCTAGCTTCCATAGCTCTTTAAATACCCAACACATTTTGTTAAAAATCGGGAATTATGTAGATTTCAATGAAATTTAAATTTATCTAGTTCTATTTTCCTATAAAAAGCTTATTGTAGAAATTACAGATATTCGAATTTCATTCTCCATTCTCTTAACATGGGATTGCTGGGGCGGGGGTGGCTCAGTCGGTAGCGCGCCAGGCTCGTAATCTGTAGTTCCCAGGTTCGAGTCCCAGCTGGGTCAGGGTTGAGATTTATCTCCGCAAAATTCCCCGCCCTGCCCGCGGTCAGTAGGGGACACCGATGGGCTTGGAAAGGCCGCCATCCGTCGGATGGGACTTTAAGCCGTGGCGCCGTGTGCGGGAGAGCCATACCCTGTGCACGTTAAAGAACACGCTGGATGGCCTTGACGGGAGGCTACCATCTGTCTCCCAACAGCTGTTCCAGTGGGTCCCCTCCCCCAACCTTCTCTGAGCCTTCGGGGTCCATGTGACCTGGCCATTTAGCCCATGGTGTGCAAAAAAGTGCCGCTCAGAGGTAAAACAACCCAACCCATGGGATTGCTTCTAATTTTCTGTCAGAAGCTGTAGGTGTTGGTACAAGAAACATTGTGGTGTTGGTACAAGAAATTGAAATCAGAGAGAATGTTACGCTTTTAAGGGGATAGGGAGACTTCATCTGTTAAATGGGTTGTATTTTATTTTTTAAAAGAAGTCAAAAGTGGATTAAAATATTTGGTAAAGTTGTATGGGACTAATTGATTATGAGGCGAATTGAGGAGGTTGAGAGTGCAAGAAAATTAGGCCTGGATCTATGAAAAATGAGGAGGGGAGAAAGGGAACAGGGACGGATTTATGGTCCATGAGGCACTTCCTGTAGTCCTGTTTTCGGAACCCTATACGTTCATTTAAATAAACGTAACTATGTGCAAAAATTGGAATTCAGGCGTCCCTATAACTGCGATCACTACCTATCTATAAATTTTCTCTTTGAAGAGAGGGGAGGAGGAGCGATGTGACTTAATCAAGCTGTAAAATTAAATGGAGGGAAGGGGCAAGAAACTGGGTTTACAATAGAATATAACATTTTCCCCTCCATTTGATGTCTGAAGAATTTCTTTGAAAATTTTAAAATATTTTTCCTCCGTTACTCTTATTATCATCCTCAAAGGGAGGCGAAGCATGATGCTCTTCCTTGTGTTCCGTAGTGGACAAATGAACAACACATTTTGGAAGGAGAAAATGTAGCAAGATGCATTTTGTTTCTGAAGAGTTCGAAGGAATACTTTAAGCCAGCCGGAGTACTTTTTCAGTTTGAAAAATCTTTGAGCAGCACTTTTCTGCTGATAATGGGCAGGTCACAAGGACCCCAAGAACTCAAAGAAGTTTGAGGGAAGGAGACCCACTGTACAGCTATTTGAAGACAAATGGTAGCCTTCTATCAAAGCCATGCAGCGTGTTCTTTAAGGTCCACATGGTATGGCTCTCCTACACACAGAGCCACGACATTATAACCTTCCGATGGATGGCGGCATTTCCAAGCCCATCGGTGCCCCCTATTGGCCAAGGGCAGGGTGTTTTTCGGAGATAAATCTCAATACTGGGGCAGGTGGGACTCGAACCTGGGAATTACAGATTACGAGCCTGGCGCCCTATCAACTGAGCCATCCCCGTCCCGGCACAGTGTATATTGGAAACTAGGAACATCAACTTATGAGCCTGACATGTTGTAGACTAAAACCACCCAAAAAGAAATAAAAATACAACACATCATCTGGCTTTCTGTATAAGGAATTACTGTATACACTAAATTAATTATTATTACTAAACAGATACACAAACATGAAAGTTCCAAATATCCAGTTCTATAAGACATTTCAGGTCAACTAATTGCAGTGAAGACAACTTCCCAAAGCAACTGCCACTCATAATAGAAATTCCCCTTTTCAAAGATTGAAAATTCTAAACCTATACTTTAGAAAACTTAGCCTCAATCATCCTGCACCGCCCCCAGACTGACTACCGATTCAATGATTACTAAGCCGCATCGAATCACGAACCGTCTTGAAAAGCACTAGAAGAATCATTTAAAAAAAAAAACGCAAAATTCGACACGGAATTGCATCTCAATCTCTACTAATCTCTTGAAAATTACTGAGGTCAAAACTCCAAATTACGCCATATAGAAAAATGAAGCTCTAAACTCTTTTTTCGCAATCCATTAGGCATGCTAACCACATTATAGGAACAATCGCGAAGCTCGTGTAAGTAGAAGAATAACGCCAAGGAAGGTTAATCTAAAATGTGCGTGATGAAAAGATCTGGCATCGATCTTACAGCTCTGCCATTGATTCAAAAACTTTCAACTTTCTCATCATTAAAAGATGAGCAGAATACGCATTTTATACATTAAAAGTTAAATATTTAAGTGATTGCCATAAATCGCTTAGTACAAACAGTGGAAACAAACAATGCATAAATGATGCGTTTCATTCTCCGACGCCTTTCAAGAATAAACTCCGTTGAAGAAAGAGTTCTGAAAACTGCAATCTATATTTCATAATTCGTGACAGTTGTGGGTAATCATAACGAATTTTAGTCATATTTAACTGGAGAGTCTAGGATATTTGATATATTATTATGAACCAATATACCTCTTTGTCGGACTGGGATTCGCTCAGTCAGTAGCTTCCAGACTCGTAATCTACAGGTCCCAGGCTCGAGTCCTATCTGTAGCAACGCTGAGATTTATCTCCGCTAAACCTCTCCACGCTGCCTTAGTTGAGGAAGGGAACACCGATGGGCTTGGAAAGGCCACCGTCCTTTGTATAGGACGCTAAGCCGTCTCACCATGTGCAGGAGCGTCATACCATGTGCCAGTTAACCCTTTCACGACAAAGGGAAGCATTTTTCCCATTTTAAAATTTTTGATTGTCGTATTTAATTATAACCTTATCTGCATTTTTTATACAGAATGTCAAAATAGAACGTATGCCGAGCGCAATTACGTAAACGGGAACGTTTAGAAAACAAAAACAGAACTGTCAGGACGCATAATATATGTACTATGTGCAATGTCCATCTTTGCCTCACTACCAAAAGAAATTGCTTCGCAGAATATCATAATTAGCACATCATTTTGTATAGTACTTTTATTTCATAATTTTGTATTATTTTAGTTAACATTTTGTTCTAATAAACCAATAAATAAAAGATAGTGCATAATAAGCCTAACTATAATTTGTGTTACCTTTATAGTCCATTGGGAAAAATATTTCCCATAAAATTCCAAAAAAACTACACATTGTTATATATTTTTCTTATGATTTTTATTTATTTTACGTCTAAACAAACTAAAATAAACAGTTACATACTAATATTTACTCTTAGAAACCTTATGGTCCTGAAAGGGTTAAAGAACACACTGGGTGGCCTTGACGGGAGGTTATCCGGGATATGTCTCCTAAAAGCTGCCCAGTGGGTCCCCTCAACCTTCTCTGAGCTCTCGGGGTCCATTTAGCCTATTGTGTGCAAAAAATGTCTCTCGGAAGTAAAACAACTCAACCCAAAGCCTTGCGGAGAGGATTTGCATCTGTAATAGTTGTTTAAACAAACAATTTTTTAAGCATAAATCATTTCACAGATTTTTACTTAATGTTTTGGCAAGTTTTGCGCTAATGTTCTATTACAGAAGTAAAGGCAGTTTAAAGGTATACACCTGCATTGGTTAGATACAAGATTATAAATACCTTTAGACACTGTTTTAGGATATTTCCAAAATCCAGTTCTTCAGAGCAGAGTTGTTTCTAAATTTGGAGTAGGAGTTTTCTTGTTTTCAGTTTCTTTTTCTGCAGTTCTGAAAAAAAAAGAAGTAAATGTATCGATTTGCAGTGTGGAAATAATTAATCAACAGTCAAAGTTCCAAAAGATATGTACCAAATGGGTACCCTACAAACTTGACAGAACAGCAAAAAAGGGCTAGGATCGGCTCATGTAAGAAGATGCTGACAATATAGTCACCTCAAATGGTTACCAGATATTGTCACAGGTAATGAGACATGGTTTTATTATTATACAACTCCCAGAAAGATCCAAACTCTGTTTCGGTTGCTGAAGATGAACAGCGTCTCCAAATCTTCCGACAAGACTTTAACTAAAGGAAGAGTACGTTCACAATTTTTTTTCAGTGCCCAAGGAATGGTAGCCTTATCTGAAAAAAATATTATATATGGCGATTATTATACCAACAATGTTTTGCCCAAAATGGTTAAGAGAAGAAGGCGCAGTATCCAACAACAGGCGTGTCTAGGGTTCTCCTTCTTCATGCCAATGCTCACAAAACCCTACAAGTTACAGCCTATCTGGATCAGGAAAAAAATCAAAAAGATACACCATCCTGCATATTCACCCGATCTTACATCGTGCGATTTTTGTTGTGCCCAAAAATTAAAAATTAACTTGCTGGAAAATCTTTTCAAAGATTGCAAGACCTTGCAGAATGCTTTCATTCAGAAGTGCGGAGTATTATCTAACAGGAATACCACCAAGAGTTCCAGAATTAGCGTAGACATCTGTAACTTTGCATAGATGCTGAGAGTTCTTTGAAGGACAGTAAAAGTTGCGTTGAGGTGAGTGCAATGGTTTTTGTTCTGCAGATGGATGACAAGAACTTTTTGAACGTCCCTTGTAATCTTTAATCCAGCCTGCGAACCAATATGGCATTTAATAGCCTTTAATCCGGCCCGGGATCGGATAATACATATGTACTGTATATGTATGTTGTGTTCCAGTAAATGGGACTCGAACCCCCGCCTCCCAGTCACATGCCAGTTATTCTGACCACTAAACTCTCAGTGGTTAAACGTTTCTTCAGCTTATGTGATTTATAAACTTTACCGATTTTGTTTGGTTCACTAGTGGTGCCATCTACGTCGGGAAAAAACAACCAATTTGCCTCATATGGTGGAAATTGATATTTTGCCACTGATGCTCTCAGCTAGAAAAAAAATTTGGGGGGAAGAGATTGAATTTTTAATGTAGTATAACATTTCCCGTCCAATCCCAAACATTCCTGAAAAATGCATGACATTTAAATAAGTTTAATAATGTTTTATCTGTATTACCCTTACTAATCGTCTTACTTACTAATCTTCTTACTTACTGACATTTCTCTTTGCCCTGCTGCCGCCCCCCCCCCCTCGATATGACCCTGTATATTATTGATTCGACTATACAGTATAGCAAGTGATATGGAATTTCTTCTGTGATGCTCTTTTTTTATATGTGTTCTGTATTTATCTTAGCGTTACTTAAAGGGATAAGTTGTATTTCATCCATTACAAATGTCACTTAACTATAATCTTCGGGAAAAAGTGTGACAAATAAGAAGCGTCCATTATTTCTGATGAATATCGAAAGTTGTTTTCGCAATCACTTCAAGGATAAGCTGGATGGTCATCCATTACAAATGACATTTAACCAAGCTTTTCATAAAAATCAAGTGCCTCATAGCAAAGGTTTGGTTGAATTTTATTAGTACGTATTCAACCAGAAAAAAAATCTTATTTTTCTCTTAAAAATACATAAGTTAAATATCAACAGATAGACAAACGGAAAAACAACGAAAAAAGAAACATTTTTTTAATTAACTAAAAACTATTATTCTTCTTAGTATACGGATCAGTTAGAAAACATGTGAGCGATTTTTTTTTCCTGTGATCCATTCAGCAACAATTTTTTTTTCTCTTCCTTTTCGCCTATCTTCTTATTTCTTTTCGTTTGTCATTTCTAAGCTTACCAATCGATTTGTCGGTAGGTATGCCAAAGCAGATTCTCTCCCATATCTTCTCAAGCCGATGATCTATCTGAAAGAATTATGTACAAAATGAAATTTGCTACGTGGAGGGTGACCTAGGCTACAAAAATTTATTTCCATCCATTCTACCCACAATAAAAAAAGGGAGAAAGTTCGAACAATTGTTTCACTCTATCTTCTGAACACAAAACCCGAGCGTAATAAATTATATCTCAAATGGAAACTTGTCATGGAGGAACGTCATAAACTGAAATATTTTCCCCCGTACTTTCTCCACATCAAAAAAATACAATCCATTGCTTTCCACTCTATCTGCTTAACACAAGACAGGCATTTAACGACTTTTTCTAGCACGCCAGACTCGTAATCTGTAGTTTCTATGTTCGAGTCCCACTTAGGCAGGCGTTGAGATTTCTTTCCGTGAAACCTCCACTCTGGCCTCGGTCAGAAAGGGGACACCGAAGCGTTTAAAAAGTCCGCCGTCCGTTGGATGGGACTTTAAACCGTGATCTCATGTGCAGGAGATAGCCATGCCCCCTGCAAGTTAAGAACATTCTTGATGGCTTTGACGGGAGGGTAGGTTGTTTTACCTCTTAACGACACTTTTTTGCCCAAAATGGACTAAGTGGCCTAGTCAAAAAGTCCCCGAGGACTCAGAGAAGATTGGGGGGGAACTGAAGGGAGAGCTGTTAGGGGACAGGTGGTAGCCTCCCATCAAGGCCATCGAGTGTGTTCCTTAATGTGCACAGGGTATGGCTCTCTCACATATGGGGCACGGCGTCACGTCCCATCTGCCGGACAGTGGCCTTTCCAAGCCACCGAAAATCTTGAAAAGATGGTGGCCTTTCCAAGATTTACCTTCGGAAAACCCCAGGGTGGAGTTTTCCGAAGGTAAATCTCAACGCTGACATTGGTGGAACTCTAACCTTGGAACTGTAGAGTATGAGGTTAGCTTGCTGACGACTGAGCAACCCCTGAAGGGCGACTTCCATCATCTCCTAACAACTGTCCAGTGGGTTCCCTTCCCCAAACTTCTTTTGAGTCCTTCAGGCGCTTGTAACCTCACTATTAAGTCCATTGTGTACAAAAATGTTCCTCATTGTATACGAAATGAAACCTTGGGATATGAGGAGTGTTCAATTTATTAAAAATTAAGCTACTTCCTTATTGTCCCTAGGAAACGACTGGAGGGGTTTGGATAGTTTTTCCTCTGAGAGTCACACAATAGACTATATGGACAGGTCACAAGGACCCCGCGGGCTCAGAGAACGTTGGGGTGAGCGGACCCACTGGACAGCTGTTAGCCTCCCGTCAAGACATAAAATCTGTCATCGAGACAGAGATTTTCTGTTGCGAATAAATCTGGAGATCATGCTGGCCATGGCAATACTTGAACTTGTTGCAAACACTGTCTGGAGACCCTAGCAGTGTGTACATGGGAGTTGTCATGCTGGAAAATGGGATGCTGCTCCCAGAAAGGTAACAAAACGGGCTGCAGAACAGCGCTAACGTATCTTGCAGCTGTCAGTGTTCCAGTGATGCGGACAAGAAGTGACCTGCTGTCATACCCAACAGCACCCCATACCATTATGCCTGGCTGATGGGCGGTGTGCCAGTCACGAAGAAAAGCTGGATACGTGCTCTCTCCAGGTTGTCGTCATACACGAACCCGTCGATCGTCAACACCCAGACAGAAACGGGATTCATCAAAAATACAACAGTGTTCCATTCATGACCCCAGTTCGCACGATTTCGGCACCAAGCCAGACGAGCGCTGCAATAGTTTGCAGTCAATGGCAGTCGACGTAACGGTTGCCTAGAGTGCAGGTGTGCCTCATGCAACCTTCGATTTACCATTTCGGTCGTTATGGGGACGTCCATGGCTGCTGACACAGCCCGTCGAATATCGACTGCAATACTCTGTAGTGACGAACGAGAATGTCGAGCAATGCGCCTATCAAGCCATGCTGACGTTTGTCGGACGGCACCACTCCCTCTGCGACGCACTCAAAAATCTTCATTTCGCCACTGTTGCCAATAGCGTCCAACAGTTCGTGCATCCCGATGAATATGGGCAGCGACACGACGTGTAGTCCATCCAGCTTCACATAGGCCTATAATTCTTCCTCCCTTGAAAGCATCCAAATGGCGATAAACCTACTGACGGTGTGTACCAGGCGTTTTCGGCCTTCGCTGAACAATTTCCAAGTGGATTTTTTTTTTTGACCAGGCCACTTAGCCCATTGTGGGCAAAAAAGTGCCGCTAAGAGGTAAAACAACCCAACCCTTTGGTCAAAACCATCAAGAGTGTCCTTTAACTTGCAGAGCAGGATGGATATCTCCTACACATGGCAGGGGTGGATATGGCCATGTGCAGGACGGATATCTCGTGCACATGGGATCACAGCTTAAAATCTGTGATTCTGTGGGTGAGAGAGTAGCATATCTTGTGCATGATAAAGAACACGCTGGATAATCTTGATGGGAGGCTATCATCTGTCTAGGAGACAAATGACTATTGGACTATATGTGCAATATGGTGTTGTCACCAGTAGGCTCGAATCTCGATGAATTATGGGAGCAAGTCAACGCTGCTTGGTGTGCAATTCCTCAGGACCATATACGTCGACTCCATGCCACGCCGTATTACTCCATATACTCCATGCCACGCCGTATTGCTGCCTATATTGCCGTTCACGGTGGTACAACCACCTACTGAGGCAGTCACATTGTGCTGCATTATCTTATCTTCTAACCGCTGTAAGTGATTGCAAATTAAATCATGGTATGTCAATAAGTATTTATATATGTGTACTACATTTCATCCCTATCCCTTCACTCCTTCTGTGTGGGGCCGGGGGTGACTCAGTCGGTATCGCGCCAGTCTCGTAATCTGTAGTTCTCAGGTTCGAGTCCCAGCTGGATCAGCGTTGAGATTTATCTCCGCAAAACTCCCAGCCCTGCCCATGGTCAGTAGGGTACACCGATAGGCTTGGAAAGGCCGCCGTCCGTCGGATGGGACGTTAAGCCGTGGCCCCTTGTGCGGGAGAGCCATACCCTGTGCACGTTAATGAACACGCTGGATGGCCTTGACGTGAGGCTACCATCTGTCTCCCAACAGCTGTTCCAGGCGATAGGTCCCCTCCCAAAACCTTCTCTCAGTCTTCGGGGTCCTTTTGGCCTGTCATTTAGCCCATGGTGGGCAAAAAAGTGCCGCTCAGAGGTAAAACAACCCAACCCAACCCTTCTGAGTGGGACAATTTCAATGTCTTTCAGTGTAATAAAAGATAAACACAAAACCAATGATGAAATCACTTGCTCTATTTATATTAATTTTAAAAGGGGCCAAAATTGGATAGGAAGACTTTTTTTTTTCTTTTTCATTTTTTAAAGGTCTTTGTACACAATTTTAAAATGTCCAATTCTGAATCTATAACAATTATTATTCTTTCATTTTTATCCCATAAAATTAAAACTCTTCTCATCCTAGTTAGAGAAACCGTCGCATATCGCTGAAGAGTCTCTGAAAAGTACAAAAGTAAAATATTCATTTATGTCTTAGGATATGGTTCGGTTGTTGTTGACGTTGGTGGCATAGACTCAGTTGGTGTCGTTGGTAACAGACAGCTGTTAGGAAGATAATAGCCTCCAGCAAAGCCCTCCATAGTGCTCTTTAGCGTTTAAGGCATATGACTTCCCTCCATGGCCTTATGTGCAATTCGACAGAGTCCTTTCCAAGCCAAGAGGTGTTTCTTTCTTACCGAGTGTAGTGTGAGGGTTAACGGAGAAAAATCCTAACACTGAGACAGTTGGGGCTCGAACCTCATAACTGTAGATTATGAGCCTGTCATGCTATAACGATTGAGTCAACCCCCACCCCTGTGGGATTCATGTTGGTTCAACCTGTGATTTGAGAACCTTATGTTCCCTAGTTCGAGTTCCCACCTGAGCCTGAATTGTGATTTTTCTCAATTTACCTTCTCTCTCAGAAAGACGATGCCAAACAAAATCTGTACTGTTCAAAGTCGAAATTTCTTCTGGAACTTGTTCATTCTAATTCTTAGTGCAAATATAACTTATTGATCTCTGGACTATAGAGCTTGTATAAAGCGGCAGTATAATATTGTTCTTAAGACTATTATTATAATTAAGTCTTAGTTCTTTTCAAACAGCAGCAAAGTTCAATAATGTACCAATTTATTCTTCAAATTATACTCAAAATTCACGAAAGCATATGTATGAGCATTAGTGTATGTTTAGTATTCCATTTGCTGCCATCGAATGTTGCACTAGATTTTACTAATTTAATCTTTAGACAATACATATCTCAAATTCTTTTTTGCAGGCAAAATATATTATTCAAATTAGTTAGTCTTTTCCCAAAGACTGATTCTATATGCTAAATATGTAACTAATGCATAATATAAATTAATCAAAACTTTATAATTTAAAAATGTTGCATTCCTTCAATTGATCCATCCTTTACTTGATATAGTAATAAAGCTTGCTATAATTATAGCCGGTTAATGTGATAATTCCAAGTTAAATTAACATCTAGCGAAAGTGTACAAGTTTTAAATATTCACACATTTCAATCTCTTGATCAATCACTAAATTAATTATCTCATTAACGCTCAGTTTCTGATTTCTTCTTTTCAAAATCATTCATTTCGATTTAGATAATAAATAGCAAATATATTTCACGCAAATAATTTATATATATTTATATTTACAGTATTTATTCCACTAAAATAATCTTACATCAGTATAAATAGATGCAATATTTATATAATCTGCCTACATTAATAACTTAGTCATTTCCTTTTATGATCCAATTTCATTTATATACCACAAAAATAATAAAGGTTCAAGCACGGAACCCTGAGGTACACCTCTATTAATTGAGGAAATGATTCTCTTAAACAAAGCATTATAGTCAAAAAATTACTTGAAATAGCGGCTTTTATTTAAAAAGAGCTCAGACATTTTTTTTTTTGTTTTTATTCCTTCATGTTTTTTAAATCTTTACGACTTGCCGCTCTAAGACAGAACAATCGCCCACAGTTACAGTGACCATATTTTTTGGAGAAAATAAAGGACAAATCAGAAATTGTTTCAAAATAAAAAAAGCAGGTTGCGTTTATTTGTTTCACTAAAACTAAAAAGCTTTATAACATTTATTATAAAATATAAGCACATACATAGCATTTTAAACAATCATATTATTACTTAAAATTTTTAATTTTGATACTTTTCACAAGAATGAACTTTTTTAATAAATCAGGTTTGTGTTTTAAAAATTCATAAAATTGTATACAATTCATTCATTTGGTATAAATGTATGCTTTCAATGTTTCGATTTTTAAATGGGTTTTTTCACAGGTCCACATATTATTCACTTATGAAAATACTCGTTCAGTGGGGTCATTAGATCCTGGGAAACATAAGCAAAATTCAACGATTTTTAAAAGTTTTTAAAAGATACGTGTTTATCTCTGAAATATTTAAAAATTTCAACCCATCTACGTTGGCAGGACTCGTCATTTTGTCGCCATTATTCGATCTTTTCACTGGTGACATAACTTTTAATACACGAAACTTCATCAAATAGTTCGCTGTCATTGATATTTCAGTTCCAGTGACTGGAAATGAACAAAACGCTTTCTTCGATCTTCGCCCACAGAGGGATTTCTCGTAGCAGGACCCATTCAAATACTTCCATTTCCACGAAAGAGCCCACAGAGGGATTTCTCGTAGCAGGACCCATTCAAATACTTCCATTTCCACGAAAGAGCCCACAGAGGGATTTCTCGTAGCAGGACCCATTCAAATACTTCCATTTCCACGAAAGAGCCCACAGAGGGATTTCTCGTAGCAGGACCCATTCAAATACTTCCATTTCCACGAAAGAGCCCACAGAGGGATTTCTCGTAGCAGGACCCATTCAAATACTTCCATTTCCACGAAAGAGCCCACAGAGGGATTTCTCGTAGCAGGACCCATTCAAATACTTCCATTTCCACGAAAGAGCCCACAGAGGGATTTCTCGTAGCAGGACCCATTCAAATACTTCCATTTCCACGAAAGAGCCCACAGAGGGATTTCTCGTAGCAGGACCCATTCAAATACTTCCATTTCCACGAAAGAGCCCACAGAGGGATTTCTCGTAGCAGGACCCATTCAAATACTTCCATTTCCACGAAAGAGCCCACAGAGGGATTACTCGTAGCAGGACCCATTCAAATACTTCCATTTCCACGAAAGAGCCCACAGAGGGATTTCTCGTAGCAGGACCCATTCAAATACTTCCATTTCCACGAAAGAGCCCACAGAGGGATTTCTCGTAGCAGGACCCATTCAAATACTTCCATTTCCACGAAAGAGCCCACAGAGGGATTACTCGTAGCAGGACCCATTCAAATACTTCCATTTCCACGAAAGAGCCCACAGAGGGATTTCTCGTAGCAGGACCCATTCAAATACTTCCATTTCCACGAAAGAGCCCACAGAGGGATTTCTCGTAGCAGGACCCATTCAAATACTTCCATTTCCACGAAAGAGCCCACAGAGGGATTTCTCGTAGCAGGACCCATTCAAATACTTCCATTTCCACGAAAGAGCCCACAGAGGGATTACTCGTAGCAGGACCCATTCAAATACTTCCATTTCCACGAAAGAGCCCACAGAGGGATTACTCGTAGCAGGACCCATTCAAATACTTCCATTTCCACGAAAGAGCCCACAGAGGGATTTCTCGTAGCAGAACCCATTCAAATACTTCCATTTCCACGAAAGAGCTGTCCCAGTTATTTAAATAATCAATGCAGGTTTGGTAAAATTTATGAATTGCTTCTTTAAATATGTTGTCATCATTGTTTTGGTTTTTTTTTAATCTAAAATTCTTTTAGTATTTATAGGTAAAAACCTGTAATAACCTATATTTTCACAAAATAAAGGACAAAATGACCATTTTAGAAAATAAAAAATCAAATGTACAGAGCAGTGAAATAAAGGATATCCTCTTAAATAAATGACGTTTGGTCACCGTACCCATAGTTGATCTAGGTTCTGTTTCTCTTTGGGTCTCCCCTTTCGTCCGATAGTCTTTGCTAACATGAGACTGAAACATAGCTGAAAAAAACTGAATGAAAAAAAATTGTCTTTATGCCACGCATAAAATAAAGGTTATTGCATTTAAAAGTAGAATAGAAATAACGTGAGCGAAAAAAACCTTTCAGTTTTTGAATGACTGAAACAACTAAAACAAAACCACCATCCTTGTTTTTGTGCCTCATAAAACCGCTGCCTATTTTTTTCTTCCATTTGGCTAATGAAGGCTTCATCCTTTCCTCAAGGGAGAGGTTGTCGAGAACTTCGTCATTCAACTTTTAAAACAAGTCTGCCGATCTATAAGGATATGTTCCCCGACAATAGCTCAAGATCTCGAGCAGCGAACTTTCGCATTTTTTTTTCTCTTCGGATCTTTTCATGATTTTTATATTGCTTCCCCCCCCCCTCCCTCCTTTTATTTTTTCCCTTCTTTATTCAACAAACGCTGATTTCTTTCTCCAAGTCTGTTTAGTCTTCACGTATCGGTTGTAATTAGGATGTCATTATTTCTAGTCCCATTCAAAACAATTGCTTAATTTTTCAATCTTGCGTTTCCTATTCATTTTCTTCTTTCATCAAGCTCTAGCAAATTTCAATTGATTTATTTCCCGGCATCTTTAAGATTTCTATCGGTACATTCATTAGTTGCACTACCTTCGTGGTAGTTATATCACAGGACTTTTCTTTCTTTCTTTGTATTGCGTCGGTACCAGTTAATGCACTAGAAAGAACATTTTTTTCGGATAAAAAAAAGTTCTTTACCAATCCCAACTTCTCTGCGTCGAGGGTTCTCTCTTTTTTTTTTTTAACAAAATGCTTTATTTTTCGAATAAAAACAAAAACGATTCTTTCTTTTATAATTCATTAAATCTTTTACAGTTAGGAATGCAAGAAAATGTAATAGAATGCGATTTCCTTTTTTTAATTTTTTTTCCTGATTTCGGAATATTATTCTTTTTTTCACAAAATATTTTTTTTAACTCATAGGTGAGGGAAGAATCCTGGAAACTATCCTAGTTAATACAAGATTCTTCTTATATGGTTCACTAAGGTCAACGTCATTGTTTGTTGGGGAGGGGGAGAGGCAAAGAGCTCAGTCGGTAGCGCACCAAACTAGTAATCTGCAGTTCCCAGATTCGAATCCAACTGCGCGAGCATTGCGATTTATTCCCGCCCACCTCCACCAGTTCTCGGTGAGAAAGGGGAACCGGTGAGCTTAAAAATTGTACCGCCCGTTGGATGGGACATTAAGCCGTAACTCCTTATGCAGAAGAACTATACCCTATGGAGGATGAAGAACACACTGGATGACTTTGATGGAAGGCTTCCATCTGTCTCCTAACAGCATATCCAGTGAGTTCGCTACCCCTAACCACCTCTAATCTCTTGTGACCTATACATTTAGTTAGCGCGACAGGCTCGTAATCTGTAGTTCCCAGGTTCGAGTCCCAGCTAGGTCAGCGTTGAGATTTATCTCCGCAAAATTCCCCGCTCTGCCCACGGTCAGTAGGGGACACCGATGGGCTTGGAAAGGCCGCCCTCCGTCGGATGGGGCGTTAAGCCGTGGCCCCGTGTGCGGGAGAGCCATTCCCTGTGCACGTTAAAGAACACGCTGGATGGCCTTGACGGGAGGCTACCATCTGTCTCCCAACAGCTGTTCCAGTGGGTCCCCTCCCCCAACCTTCTCTGAGCCTTCGGGGTCCATGTGACCTGGCCATTTAGCCCATGATGTGCAAAAAAGTGCCGCTCAGAGGTAAAACAACCCAACCCAACCTATACATTTAGCCCATTATGTGCAAAAAAGTGTCGCTCATAGGTGAAATAACCCAACGCTCTTCGCAAACTACTGCGTCAGTTACAGCTAACACAAAACATAACGAATGTCTGCTGGAATAGTACACCGAAAGGGCAATTTAGTATACAGACCTACCTAATAACGTGTGAGTTCACCTTTCACCCTCACAAGCAAGGCAGCAACACATGGTGGCATGTACTCTACCGGGTGTTGGAAACGTTCGGGAGATGTTGCGACCCACGAATCCAGGACAGCAATCCATAAAGCGCCGAGAATTGCCGATGGTAGGTTTCAGGCTCGAATGCAGCGCTCTATTTCATCCCACAGATGCTCAATAGGGCTCAGATCCCGGGAGTTGAGGGTTGTGAACTCACTGGAATGCTCCTCGAACCAGTCCTTCGCCAAATGGGAGCGATGAGACGGGGGTTGTCTTGTTGAAAGAAGGAGTCCTGTTATAGGAAATGGATAGCCATAAACGGATGTAGGGGGGGTCAGTGAGTAGGTCAACATAGGTACAGAGGGCCCCAAGGTGCCCACGTAAACATGCCCCAGAACTTTACACCACCTCCACAGACAGTAACATCCCGACTTAACAGTTGTGGTCCATGGCCTCATGTGGTCTACCCCTTAAACACAACCTCTCATTGGCATGTTGAAGTTCGAACCTCCATTTGTCGGACCAAGCTACCTGTTTCCAATCTTTCACAGTTCATTAGCGATGTTCCTTCATCCACTACAGTCTGGTAAAAAAACCTTGCTAACAGCCAATGATATGCTGTTAGTAAGGGTACACAATATAGGCGTCAGCTGCCGTATTCTAGTCATCAAATCGTATGTCGAATGGCCTTTGCACAAACCTTCGTAGTTGCCCCTTCGCTGAATGCCGACTTTATCATCTGCACTGTGGCCCTCCATTCTGACGTTACAATACGGGATAGGTGGTGATCACATCGAACATCAACATTCCATTTACGGCCACATTTTTCTTCGAAGCTGCAGGTTTTGCTGATTTTGATGTTGTCCTGGTACACATGTGTGACGGATCTCGTGAAAATTCCAGGAGTTGTGAAGTCATGGAGGTAGAATATCCCATATTCCTCGCACCGACTATCTGCCCAAAATCGAATCCGCTCAAGTGTCCGTATGTTTACCTATTAAAAGAGTCGCAGTTATGCTATACAGGAGGTAAGTATCTGAAATATTTAGAGCCTGCAAGCGGTTTCGGCTGGCCGCATTATTGTAGTATGGAGAGCCATTAGTTAAAACAGCTGGTCACCTCAGTCAGTTTGACGATGACGCAGTATGTTGAAACTGTGCTACGACCTGTGCTGCCATATTTACCAGTGCTGCCTCTGTGATGGGGATTTTTTCCTAGACCCAAGTGTTTCCTAGATCTGTTGCCTATTGAATGCATATGGAATACGATGGGGCAATACGTTACATCCAGCACTCAAGCACCTACAACTATAGCTGGATGATTGTTTATATACAGTCGTTAGTATATAAAGCTTGTAATCTGTATTTCCCAGGTTCGAGTCCCAGTTGTTCCAGCATTGAGATTTATCTCCCCTAAACCTCTGTCCTCGGCGAGAAAAGGGACACCATTGGGCTTGGAAAGGCCAGCATCAGTCGGTAGGACACTAAGCTGTGTTTCAGTGTGAAGAAGAGGTTATCCTAGCAGTAACCCAATAGATCCCCTTTCCCCAACCTACTTTGAGCCCTTGGGGTCCTTGTGACCTGGCCATTTAGTCCAGTGTATGCAAAATAGTACCGCTAAGAGGTAAAAACAACCCAACTTACTATCTCTCAGTTGTTAACAAGCTCTTCGAGATCAAGCCCATTGTCAAACCGTGGCAGTCTTGTTTTCGCAGGAATCGTAAGGAGGAAGTTGTCCTTGCTCGGCTCCGCTTAGGTCACTCGTTTTTAACACTCTTTTCTACTTAAGGCGGATGCAGTACCTAAGTGCGAGTTTTGTGACACCTTTTTAACTGTTAAACATATTTTAATTCAGTGTCCAGCTTTTAACCTTGAATGTAAATTGTATTTTACTTTCCACAATTTTATGGCTGAGCCTCTTACACTCGGCCATCTTTTATCTGATGAATCGTTTTTAACTCCTGTTTTTGACTTTTTACGTTTTACTGATTATTTTACACGTCTCTGATTTTTACTATATTTTCTAGTTTTTACCCTTGTTTGCGATTTTAAATCGGTATTATACACCCATTTTTATTGTTAACTTCTACTCTTGTTGTTTCTTTTTACTCCGTTTTACATATCATTTTTGTGGCGTTTCGTTCGTGTTCTTTTTAACTTTGGTTGTGGGTTCTGAGACTTTTATCCCTTTTTATCGTTTGTTTGGCGCAATATAGCCTCAGTTGCTGTTGTGCCAATAAACCCCAAACAACCAACCAACCAACTACTATCTCTCACCGACAAATTACTCTTGGCCTTCTACTTGTACTCTTTGTAACTTTTGTTGCAATTTTGTGCTTTGCTTCATCCTTTACTTTTTTTTATAAATTACATCAGATTGTCTGATTGCTTATATACCAATTAAAAAAAGGTTTTATATATATATATGTTTATATACCAAAAAAACATTGGTATACAATGATGACTATGTACAGATGAGATGTACAATATTTTTTACACAATAGATTAATTGAAATATTAAAAAAAATCGTGACAACGTAAACTTCAAACTTAATTTTCTGAAGCCCCTGATAATTGGGAGGCCCACTCAATTGTGAAGCTTAGTTAGCTTATGCGTAAGTCCGGCCCTGGGGGGGGGGGCGGGGGGCTCAGTCGGTAGCCCGCCAGGCTCGTAATCTGTAGTTCCCAGGTTCGAGTCCCAGTTGGGTCAACTTTGAGATTTATCTCCGCAAAAATTCCCCGCCCTGCCCACGGTCAGTAGGGGACACCGATGGGCTTGGAAAGGTCGCCGTCCGTCGGATGGGACGTTAAGCCGTGGCCCGTGTGCGGGAGAGCCATACCCTGTGCACGTTAAAGAACAAGCTAGATGGCCTTGACGGGAGGCTACCATATGTCTCCCAACAGCTGTTCCAGTGGGTCCCCTCCCCCAACTTTCTCTGAGCCTTCGGGGTCCTTGTGACCTGGCCATTTAGCCCATGGTGTGCAAAAAAGTGCCGCTCAGAGGTGAAACAACCCAACCCAACCGGCCCTGGGAAATATGTTAAGTTATTGCTCCCCCTTTTGGAAATGCAACAGGGTTTTAGAGAGCATTGTTCTCGTTTTGGGAAAACAAAACTTGTTGCATTTTCTTCACCGTATAAAACCGAGTCTATTATCGTGTAAAACGAAACCTGTTGCATTCTCTTGACAGTGTAAAATCGAGTCTATTTTCGTGTAAAACGAAACTTGTTACATTTACTTGACCGTGTAAAATCTAGTTTATCATCGCATAAAACGAAACGTGTTGCATTTTCTTGACCGTGTAAAATCTAGTTTATCATCGCATAAAACGAAACTTGTTGCATTTTCTTGACCGTGTAAAATCTAGTTTATCATCGCATAAAACGAAACTTGTTGCATTTTCTTGACCGTGTAAAATCTAGTTTATCATCGCATAAAACGAAACTTGTTGCATTTTCTTGACCGTGTAAAATCTAGTTTAATATCGCATAAAACGAAACTTGTTACATTTACTTGACCGTGTAAAATCTAGTTTATCATCGCATAAAACGAAACTTGTTGCATTTTCTTGACCGTGTAAAATCTAGTTTATCATCGCATAAAACGAAACTTGTTGCATTTTCTTAACCGTGTAAAATCTAGTTTATCATCGCATAAAACGAAACTTGTTGCATTTTCTTGACCGTGTAAAATCTAGTTTATCATCGCATAAAACGAAACTTGTTGCATTTACTTGACCGTGTAAAATCTAGTTTATCATCGCATAAAACGAAACTTGTTGCATTTTCTTGACCGTGTAAAATCTAGTTTATCATCGCATAAAACGAAACTTGTTGCATTTTCTTGACCGTGTAAAATCTAGTTTATCATCGCATAAAACGAAACTTGTTACATTTACTTGACCGTGTAAAATCTAGTTTATCATCGCATAAAACGAAACTTGTTGCATTTTCTTGACCGTGTAAAATCTAGTTTATCATCGCATAAAACGAAACTTGTTGCATTTTCTTGACAGTGTAAAATCTAGTTTATCATCGCATAAAACGAAACTTGTTACATTTACTTGACCGTGTAAAATCTAGTTTATTATCGCATAAAACGAAACTTGTTGCATTTTCTTGACCGTGTAAAATCTAGTTTATCATCGCATAAAACGAAACTTGTTACATTTACTTGACCGTGTAAAATCTAGTTTATCATCGCATAAAACGAAACTTGTTGCATTTTCTTGACCGTGTAAAACCGAAACCGGTAAATTCGAAATGTGCAAAAAGACCGTTGGATGTATATATATTTAACTAATTCTGTATTCATAAAACAATGTGAAAGTTAAGACATAATAAATCTCATTTTTCTTAAAATCTTGATACAAGATATATAATCACAGATTTCAATTCAACGTGAAAAGTTATTTTTGAATCATATAATTTTCGTTAAACAATCATCTAAAAATGGTTAAAATTTGTAACTTTTTTCACTGTTATTATTCATTTTATAACTTCTTTTAAATGCATTCTTTCTGGTGACCGAGCGGTTAGCGTGCTTGGTTAATGATTAAAGGACCGGTGTTCGAGTTCCGAATATAAGCATGAACGTTTGTTTCTTCTCTTGCCTTTCTGCTGAGATCTTCTCTATGGCGTTATTATACTGTCAAAAGATCCTGTCAGATCTCTGGGGCAAGCAGCTGCTTGAGGTATAATTAATTTTATTCATTTATTAACCGCAATGACTTGTGATTACACAACAAATTTTGCCTCTATTTGTAATATTTGTGTTCGAGCTTACATCCAGTGCAACACAGGGGACGGAGTGGCTCAGTCAGTAGCGCGCCTGGCTCGTAATCTGCAGTTCAGGTTCCAGTCCCAGTTATGCCAGGCATTGAGATTTATCTCAGCTAAAACCCTACCCTGTTCTCATTCAGGAAATGGACACCGGCAGGCCTAGAAAAGCCGCCGTCTGTCGGATGGGACGTAAAGCCCTGTACCCGAATGCAGGAGGGCTATACCCTGTTCCGAATGGCCTTGATGGCAGAAGTCCATCTTTTTCCCATCAGCTATCAGTGTGCCCCTTTCCCCTCAACCTTCTCTGAGACCTTGGAGCCCATCTCACCTGACCATTTAGCCCATTGTGTGCAAAAAGTGCAGCTCGGTGAAAAAACACCCGTCCCATTCTTAGGGTGAGGGCAAAAGTGTCTGGATTGGGTTGTTTTACCTCTGAGCGGCACTTTTTTTGCACACCATGGGCTAAATGGCCAAGTCACAAGGACCCCGAAGGCTCAGAGAAGGTTGGGGGGAGGGGACCCACTGGAACAGTGTTGGGAGACAGATGGTAGCCTCCCGTCAAGGCCATCCAGCGTGTTCTTTAACGTGCACAGGGTATGGCTTTCCCGCACACTGGGCCACGGCTTAACGTCCCATCCGACGGACGGCGGCCTTTCCAAGTCCATCGGTGTCCCCTACTGACCGTGGGCAGGGCGGGGAATTTTGCGGAGATAAATCTCAACGCTGACCCAACTGGGACTCGAACCTGGGAACTACAGATTACGAGCCTGGCGCGCTACCGACTGAGCCACCCCCGCCCCGAGGCGAAAGTGGCATAGCCCCACTTCAAACAATTGTAATAACCAAAACATAGGGGGGATAATAAGCTACAGTATTTCACATATTTCGAAATAATATATTTTTTAACAATAAAAATATCGATGGAAAGAAAACATTTATTTTATTATACGAAAGTAATTTCAAAAAACAAAACCAAAAACCTTTTTTGGGAGCGGCGTTCTGATCAGTTAAGGTTAAATTCAATCAAATATTCTACCGCAATTTTATTTTACTCCATTCGCACTTTTTCCATTAATAGACCATCGGGGCCCGAATATTGGGTCTTTACAAAAGAGTACCCATATTTTTAAATGCTATATTTCATTAAATATTTAAGTAATAAAATAATTTTATGTAGAAAAAGGTCAAGAAACTCTCAGAGTTTCGTTTATCTTATTTTTCATTTATCTCAAAGTCTTTGATGGGAAGCTTTCGTCTGTCCGCTGATACATTAAATCCCATGATCCTAACCGGTTCTGAATCCTTTAGGTCCTTGTGGGATGGGATGGGACGTTTTGCCTCTGAGTGATTTACCTTCGCAAAATTCCCCGCCCTGCCCACGGTCAGTAGGGGACACTTATGGACTTGGATAGACCGCTGTCCGTCGGATGGGACGTTAAGCCGTGGCCCCGTGTGCGGGAGAGCCATACCCTGTACACGTTAAAGAACACGCTGGATGTCCTTGACGGGAGGCTATCATCTGTCTCCCAACAGCTGTTCCAGTGGGTCCCCTCCTCCAACCTTCTCTGATCCTTCGGGGTCCATGTGACCTGGCTATTTAGCCCATGGTATGCAAAAAATGCCGCTCTGAGATAAAACAACCCAACAACCCAACCCTCTGAGTAATATTCTTTGTACACAATGGGCTAAATGGCCACATCACAAGGATATCAAGTGTTCAGAGAAGGATGAGAGAAGGGGACCTGTCATGTCCCTCGAATTTTATATTTATTTATTTATTGTCTATTTTTGTTGTATTATATTGTTGTATATATTTTTATGTGTTCTTTGAAATGTTTGTGCTGGGATGACTCACTGTTGTTGTTTTCGGGTCTGAAGCTTGCTGCTTGTGGAAAGAATCAATGCCAGAAGTTGTTTGTGCCGTATATGACTAACTAGCCTGCGGCGTGAAGTCCGCGCATGAGGCTAGGGGAAGGAGTTGGAAGTATTAGTCTGTGCGTTAGCTGTCGAACGAACAAGGTCGTGGTGACACGCGTCAAAAGGACTCCGCTTTTCTCAAATTAACCCTTGAAGTCAGGGTGCGATTCCAAGAGGGAATCCAGATTCTTGGAGAATCTTATCTTTTATTCTTGTGGTTCAGGAGGAGCCACAGTGTAGGCAAAGGAAAATCCTTTCGCCGAATTTGAGGTCTGTAAAGTGAGAAATTGCAGAGTGTGCAATTCTCCACCTCATTATACTAATATTTGCAGCAGCAAAGGCTCACGGAGTTGAGCGGTGAATTTAATAGTAGTTTTGTGGATTCAGAAAGAACCACAGTGTGAAGCATCAAAGACCACGGAGTGGAGTTCATTCCCAGCACGTAGCTGTATATATTTGTTAATAAATTGTGTCGTCCCTATATAACTCTCGTGCAGTAATTGATGGACAGTTCGTATTCTTCATTCAACACCAGTTTCTTCAAAGGCATACAGTGGCACGGGCGTAAAAACCCGCGAATCTGTGAATTCACCGAAGTGAATTAAGAAGCAATTGCGTCGTCTCTCTCTCCTGTGTGGACTGGGTCATCACATCTGGCACAGTCGGACAGGATCCGAACAACAGGCCACTACATTTGACATTGTCCTACAGTATCCTAACCCAAGGGACATCACAGGACCCACTAGAAGGTTGTTAGGAGACAGATGGAGGACTTGTAGAAATCACTAAAACAGAATGACTGCACAAGAATTACAACTTCTAGAAATTATTGGAACCGAGTGACACCGACCAAGAGTTCTAACTCTTCTATAAATCTTTGAAAGAGATCGGCACTTAACAAGAACTCTAATGCTTCTTCAAAGGACTTCACAAAACAAAAGAATATTTCTATTGGAAATTGGCAGCACATTTTAGAAGTCGCGCGTATGTATCCATTGGTTAATCATAGTGTTTAGTTTCTCGCAGTGTTCCATTACGCATAGAAATCGTTTGAAGTGAGGTATTTTCGCAGCCGCCTGTTAAATGTATTTTTGTGATTGTTTCTTTCAAGTTTTTTACGTTGTGGATATCGAAATTGAACAGTGTTGTGGGATAAAATTTTGTGTGCGGCTTAGAAAATGCGTTTCGGAAACTGTGCAATTAGTGAAAAACTTGTCCCAGCTTTCTTCCCACATGTTAATCGTTTCCCGGACTCACTGTTCAGATTTGGGTTGGGTTGTTTTACCTCTGAGCGGCACTTTTTTGCACACCATGGGCTAAATGGCCAGGTCACATGGACCCCGAAGGCTCAGAGAAGGTTGGGGGAGGAGACCCACTGGAACAGCTGTTGGGAGACAGATGGTAGCTTCCCGTCAAGGCCATCCAGCGTGTTCTTTAACGTGCACAGGGTATGGCTCTCCCGCACACTGGGCCACGGCTTAACGTCCCATCCGACGGACGGCGGTCTTTCCAAGTCCATCGGTGTCCCCTACTGACCGTGGGCAGGGCGGGGAATTTTGCGGAGATAAATCTCAACGCTGACCCAGCTGGGACTCGAACTCACTGTTCGGAACAGCCTTAAAAATTGCCTGCGTTTTTGAATCTATACTGAATTTCCTTCTTAACATTTTTGTTTTTTTTTTAATGGAAATAACCCGAAAGTCACATGGTGACAGATCTGGACTGTATGGCGGCTTAGGCATAAGGAAAATAATTTATTTTTCAAGAAATCATGGACTATCTTAGTGGTATGTGGTCTAGAATTTATCGTGTTGAAGAATCCATTCACTTTTCAAACTTCTCTTTTTGTTCCAAAGTGAGGCCTAAGTCGTTTGAGGACACTCGGATAATATTGAGCATTCACTTAGTTTTGGATTGCACAATATGCTGATATAATTTCAAAAAACGCGATCAGCATTTCCTTGCCTACCGATTTGGATTGACGAGGTTTTTCGCTTTAGGTGAGTGAGTTACTTTTCAAATGAGACTTTCATGCTTCGTGTTCGGGTCATAATGGTGCAGTCATGTCTCGTCTCCGGTAATGACCTTGACCTGGTAGTGTGGATCTCTCGCGACCATAGTTTTCCACTGCTGACAAAGCTTCAGTGACGATTGCGTTGTTCATCGAATAACGAGTGAGGAACCCATTTCGAACTGTTCCGTCAGTTTTCGTTATTCCTATTAATTATTTTATTACTCTAATAGATTAAACTTCTGTCCTCGAGAGTATTGGCAGAAATTGTATATTGAGGAATATTTCATCAATGCTCGTGGGGGTCTGCCTTCATGCCGAATCAAAACGAATGATTCTTCACCATTTTCGAAATCTCGATACCATCTGTAAACTGTTGATTGTGCTAAACATTCTTCCGTGTACGGTTCTTTCAATAATTGCACAGTTTTCGAAACACTTTTTTTCCAAGTCGCGCACAAAATTTCGTCGCACAATGCTATTCAATTTTCATAACCGTAAAATAAAAAAACTCGAAAGAAACAGTCACAAAAATGCGCTTAACAAGCGGCAACGAAGATATATCGCTTCAAAGGATTTGTATGCGTAATAGAACACCGCGAGAAACTAAACTACTGTCGTTGTGGTTGCGAGACAGTATGATTAGCCAATAAGTACACCCGCGCGGCTTTTAAACAGTGTTGTCAATTTACAGTACAAATATCCTTAGTTGTTTTGGGATGCCCTATGTATAAATCGTTAAAAAGAATGACTCTAACTCTTTTAAAAAGCATTGAGATAGAATGACACTAAACAAGAACTCTAACTCTTTTAAAAAGCATTGAGATGGAATGACATAAACAAGAACTCTAACTCCTTTAAAAAGCATTGTATAGAATGACACTAAACAAGAACTCTAACTCTTTTAAAAAGCATTGAGATAGAATGACACTAAACAAGAACTCTAACTCTTAACTACGATATCTTCCTGATTGGGGTCAAAAGGAGATGAACGTCAGATGTTTGTAAGGTTTCAGCGATTAAATCAGTTCAACATTGGCTATTGGTGTGAACAGATGAGAAGAAGCCTTTCTCATTACATTACGACAGTTGTCCTTCACTTCAATCTGTGACCTACAATGTTATCAGCGAAAGGATAGAGAATAACTAGACAGGACTTTTGTCTCATCAGATGAACAGTTCCGTTTGATCGAATCTGTTCTATCTGAGCATCAATGTTTGCACTGAATCCTACGAATACATGGTGCACAAAAATGAAGTTACAACCTCATTTTATGTCAATAAGAAACTAACTTCGAAACTCTGTAACTTCTAAAATAAGCCTTTTATAGTAAATTGTGAGTGAAGATAAATATCTCAATCGAATTTATACAAATTTCAAATTTCAGGACCATTCGTTAGGTAGTTAAAGAGTTATGGAAGTTTGGAATATGACAATAGAAATGGCAATCACAAGATTTCACCTCAAAAGTTAATTAAAACCTAAATAATTAGTATTGTTTCGGGACGTTTAATACAATAAGTGTATGTTTTATACGTTTGTGTCAGTAATTATTTCAATATTAATATTTTATGAGTGTTATAAAGTATCGTACATTACTCGTGTTTAATATTCCAACTTCCGTAACTCTTTAAATACCATCTATTACGACTGAAAAACGAGATTAATTTGATTGAGATCTTTCATTTATCTTCAGTCACATTTCACCATGAAAAGACTTATTTTAGAAGTTAGTATTTCGAAGTTAATTTTCTAATGACATAAAATAGGGTTGTAGCTTAACTTATGCGCATTACTGTATATCGCTAAAACCGTTATTCGGTTACTTTTAGAATTCATCTTGTTTGTCATTTATTTAACCACGCAAACCTACAACATGCTTGTTAGGGGTGAAATATGCGCATGCAGGGGTGTAGCTATGGGGGATGGGGGAAATAAATCGGAGTTGGCAAAATTCGGAACGACTTTGTAAAATCGAGGTGAGTTGTAAAAATTGGGATTTTTTTTTTTTGTTACAAAACTAATGGGAGTTAGAAAAATCTAGACAACTTGGCAAAATCTAGGGTTGTCAAAATCTACGCAACTTGGCAAAATCTAGGATAATTGGCAAAATTCGAATCCACTTGGTAAAATATCGACGAGTTGTGAAAATTGCGGGGAGGGGGGTTGAAATTAAGAGTTGGTAAAATCGAAACAACTTGGCAGAATTCGAAGTGACTTAACAAATTCAGGGAAGATGAAAAAATTGGGATTTTTCCTGTAAAATTATGGCGACTTACACAATCGAGGTAACTTGGCAAAATCTTGGACAGTTGGCAAAATTCAAAGTGATTTAGTAAAATTCAAGATGAGATGTAAAAATTGGGATTTTTTTTCTGCAAAATTATGGCAAGTTGGCAAAATCTTGGACAGTTGGCAAAATTGAAAGTGACAGTAAAATTCAAGTGAGATGTAAAAATTGGGATTTTTTTTTCTGCAAAATTATGGCAAGTTGCAAAATCTTGGACAGTTAGCAAAATTCAAAGTGACTTAGTAAAATTCAAGTGAGATGTAAAAATTGGGATTTTTTTCTGCAAAATTATGGCAAGTTGCAAAATCTTGGACAGTTAGCAAAATTCAAAGTGACTTAATAAAATTCAATTGAGATGTAAAAATTGGGATTTTTTTTCTGCAAAATTATGGCAAGTTGGCAAAATCTTAGACAGTTGGCAAAATTCAAAGTTACTTGATAAAATACAGGCGAGTTGTGGAAATTGGGATTGTTTTTATGCAATTAAGGGGAGTTGGTAAAATTCAAAGTGACTTGGCAAATATGGGAAGATATAAAAATTAGGATTTTTTCCTGGAAATGCCTGTGATTTTGCCAACTCGCCATAATGGCGAGTTGGCAAAATCTGGGGAAGTTTGCAAAATCGAGGCAACGTGACCCAATGTAGGGCAGTTGGCAAAATTCGAAGCCACTTGGTAAAATACAGGGGAGTTGTGAAAATTGGGATTGGTTATGTGAAATTAAGAAGAGTTGGCAAAATCGAGGGAACGTTGCAAAATTCGATGTGACTTGGTAAAATTCAGGTGAGATATGAAAATAAGGGATTTCTTTGTAAAATCATGGCGATGTTGCAAAATCGAGGCAAATGGAAAAATCTTGGTGAGTGAACCATATAAAAAATATATACACAACATGTCGCGAAATAAATCTCCACTGAATGTTTTTGAATCGAAGTATATATCTACTTAATATATACAAATTAAAGCATTTAAAAATTTTCTATCATCCTTTATGCACCTTAAAAAGTTTTTAAAACAAGTGTCCGGAGGGTCAAATCCCTTACCGAAGTCAATTACATTTCAAAGGAAAGATTAGGCGCCATAGGCATGCTGTATTTTTATTTTTAGGGTGCATTATAGGGAGGTAGATCTTTATATTTTTATTTATATCTTTTAATTTGCACTAAAAACGCCTATCTTCAGAAGAGAACACTCACCCTGCCCCTGGTGAGAAAGCTGACACCAATGGGCTTGAAAAGGCGTCGTCCGTCATATCGGACGTTAAGCCCATGTCCTGTTTTCAGACGAGAGTCCTACTTTTGTGCACGTTAAAGAACATTCTGGATGACCTTGACGAGAGACTACCATTTATCTCCTAACAGCTGTTAAATGTGCCCCTTTCCCCCAAACTTCTCTGATCCTTTGGGGTCCTTGTGATCTGAACGTTTATTCCATTGTTTGGAAAAAAAGAGCCGCTAAGAGATAACACAATCCAACACTGACATAAATAAAAAACATTATGACCATAATGAACTCTGGGTAATTATAACTTTTGGTATTGCAAGATATTATACGTTTTTAAACAGCTTTTATCATTTTGTAAAATATTTGTGAATTTTTAAAGCCTTTCTGAATGGAAAAATAAAATTTGCACGAACAACCGAACATTGTTTGAAAAATATTGCTTTAAACTTTTAATTATACCGTTATGCTATCCATTCACCTGCAATGCATGGCGTATCCAGAAACTTCTAATAATGGAGGGCTTGATATTTTTCAGTGTAATAGAACGGTTTGAAAGTCTTAAATCCCTGATTTTAGATTGTTTTACCTTTGAAAAGCACTTTTTCTAACACAATGGACCAAATGGCCAGGTCACAAGGATACCAAGGGCTCAGAGAAGGTTGGGGAAATGGGATCCATTGTAAAACTGTTAGGAAACAGATGGTAGCATCTCATTTATGCCCATTTTTTGTGTTTTTTAACCTGGGTAGTGTATTGTTCTTCTACACACGGGGCCACGACTTTAAGTCCCATCTAACAGATAGCGGCCTTTCCAAGCTCATTGGTGTCCCCTATTGACCGACAGTAGGGCGAGTATTTAGCGGAGATAATTCTCAACTCAGGAAGAAGTTCGACTCAAACCTTGGAACTGCAGATTACGAGCCTGGCCGCCTACTGAATGAGCCAACTGCCACCATGATTTTCAGAGACGTCCTTAAAAATTGTTCTTAAAAATCTTATGGTATACACACCCTCTAGGGAAGTATAACCGTACTCTCCCCTCCCCCTTCCAATACCCCACCTCTTGGGTACGCCACTGCATCCAACGTCTTAGTGTTCGTTACACTCTTTTAAAATATTATAATACGTCATTATAAACAATGACTTCGACTGATATTGAAAAAGCGCTAACAAAGCATCAGAAGACATTTTTAACCTTACTCACTTAAGACAAAAATAACTGACCAACTTCAGAGTATATCTTCAACTAGAGCAGTGGGCTCCAAAGTGGAGTGAACGAAGAAAATTTATTTCTTCCAATTTATAATTTTTTAGAAAGTTTTTAAATTTCTATAAAAAATATATTTTTAAACTTCGCGGTCATTTTTTGTATGCGAGACTCTGTTTAGTTTCATAAAAATACATCTCGTATGTCTGTCATAAAGATACCTTCGAATCGTTGTATCACAAATTGTCAATCCAAGATTTTCAGAAATTATGAATCTTCTTCAGTCACACTGTTCTAATTAAATTACTTTCGTATGTTTATTTCCATCTTTTTTCAGTTGTATACTTATATATAAATCTATATATATCTTCATACATACTGGGGGTGCGGGTTTTTATTTTTAGGAGTAGGTGCATTTTTTTGCTAATATAGGGATGAGTGATCAAATAGTTTGGAGGCTATTCAACCAGAGTATTGTAGTGTATTCATCTGCGAGAGCATAAGTATTTATGAGTACTCTTACATTCCAGATTCCAATGGGATAAATATTTACAAAAAGTTTGTACAACTGGAAATAAACTCTTCAATTTTTCTAAATGCTTAGCCATAACAAATGCCCTCCAATAAATCCTCTTATCTTTATAAAAATTTGGTCACACCAAAATTGGAGTATGATCTTGGTTTGTTGGTGGAAATGCCAGACTATAATTTAGTAAGCTAAATATTTTACAAAATAGGTTTATTTAGAAAGACTTACTTAAAGATACTCCAAATATTTCTCTTTTTGGCAGGAACAAATCTGCCAATTTTTGAAATTAGAGCAAAAATTTTGCTCATTAGGGATTATATAAGGCTACAGCTAAAATATAAAAAGCATTTTTAATGAGAAAAATTACAGATAAAAATTTCGAATTTTTTCTCTTAAGATATAAAAATAAGACATATCTTTGTTAAATTTTAGAAATTAAAAGTAAAGGTGATTTATATACAAAAGATCTTATTTGGACTTAGTGTCCAAGTATAAAATAAAGTATTCCTAATATAATAAAAAAGTGATATGGATCAAATAGTCTTAAAGATTATAACTGAATCCTTCATTGATAATGAATACGATGATTTTTTTACAGATATTTACTGATGGGCTTACTTCCCCAATGAAAGTATTACTACAGCTGCTTTTGACATACCAGCAAAATATGCTTTTGAACAATTTCAATTTTCAGCAGATGCTACTGGTGTTGTTTAACAGATTGCAAAGCAGTCTTGTGTTGGCATTTCAAAATGATATTTATAATAACAATCATTATAAGATCATACTAGATATTTTTTGAAACATACACTAAATCTGTTAAAAAAAGGTAATCGCATTATTCTTCAATGGTTGCCTAGCCACCGTGGAGTGGCAGACAATGAGAATGAGGACAAAATAGTTAAGGATGCTATTAATTTACAAGCATCTACAACTTTACCTTCATTTCTCAAATGTCTTAAAAGGAAAAATATAGAAATTCAAGAGCTTAGACATATTTCAAATTTCATGCTCCAATTAATAGTAACTTTAGATATTACCTTGATGAAAATACCTTCATTTTTTAAGCAACTTAATTTAAGTAGACAAGATATTAGTAACATTATAAGGTTGCATTTAGGAATAGCTGCATTTAATAACTACCTTTTAAAAATCAAGAAAAACCGGTCCTATTTGTCTAACATCTGTCAAGTTTCCATTGTCTTGTTTCACTGTTTCCCATGTCTTGCTAAATTGTGAAAAGTATGATGAAGCCCGAAAATTATTTTCTGAAACACTGCAGTACAAATGCAATCTAACTGCATTTACACTGCAAAATATTTGAATCCCGAAACTCTTTCTTCTAAACTAAGTATCTTACCAACTTTTAATTGGGTTCGAGCTCCGGGTAAGACATGGATGTATGTGTCGTTTTTCTGCGGAGGTCCTGCCATCCTCTCAGACCTTCTACTATGGCATATAAACTGACAGGCTCCTGTCAGACCTCTGTGGCAAGCAGCTGCTTGAGGGGGTATTTATTTATATATTATTTTATTCTTCTAAATATATATGTAATATTATTATTGAATTATCATATTCTAAGTATTTCATTTTTTTCAATTGCTTTGAGGCAGAAGTGTAAACTAAAACCCCAGAGGCATGTAATATTAAATAAAATAATAAATGGCCAAAAGATTTTATTCTCTAAGCCAAGGATTCTCAACGTGGGGTACGCGGTAAATTTTTGGGGGGTACGCGTGAGAGCTCAAAAGTCGCTAGATATATGTTATATATATGTATGTTTTATTTTATTCCCATTGTTATACTCTAACTATAGTTTTATCTATCTATACAAGGGGTACGCCAACTACATACACATTTCCAGAAGGTACGTGAAGCATAAAAGGTTGAGAACCACTGCTCTAAGCTGTTGTCATATTTACATATATTTTATTTGAATGAGAAAAAAATGTAACATTTTATATCATTCTGTTTCGACAGATGGCACCATAAGGCTATGTGAGGACATCTACACAAACACCAAAAGCTATGCTAGCACCTTGTAATGCATTTGTAAACTCCAACCTTTTCCTCCATTAGATGCAAAATGCATACCAAAAACTGCAAATTAGCATATAACCTGATAATTGACATAATATCCGTGTATTACATGGCAATGAAGTAGTACATTTATAGAAGCGAGACAACTCTCCAAGATGTGACGTGGAAACGTTAAAGAAACGTGCGCCGAATATTTTCTTGAGTTAAAGCACAAACGATGCAAAAAAAGTGATGACAGAAGTTTTGCTCTTTTAATATTTTTTTCCTCAAAATATAAACACTGGTGGCTACAGATCGTTAAACATTTTATAATTTTATTTTTTTTATGTAAATACTTTAATTTTAAAGCCTTTAGAGTGTTTTTATTTTCTTACTAGTAATTAATGTAAGGTTGGATTCTTTTACCTCTGAACTGCACTGTTGTGTACGTAATGGCCTGAAAGGAAAGGACTTCAAGAACTCAGAGAAGGAAACACATAAGACCAAGGGCAAGTTCCTCAGGTCAGGGGCGTAACAAGAATTTTGTTTCCGGGAGAGGGGGGGGGGGCAAGAATTAAGTAAAATTTAGTTCCGGTAGGGTTCGAGAATTTAGTTTTAGGGGAGGAAGCTGAGGATGAAACTGGAGTAGATTTTTACAGTTAACTAAAATATTCCACCGGACTGAAAAAAACGAAAATTTTAAATGAAATGGTTAAAATGATATTCTGTATTCCATATGGAATAAAATTTTATAGTTGTTTTTTAAATCTATTTTAGTATTCTACATATACTATGAGGCTAAAATAAAATTATACAAAAACAACTGTTTTGAATTTCAAAGCAGGTAGACAGGATTGGGATTTCGTATAAGACGATAAGATTTTCTGCAGGGGGCGGTTCCAGACTCCCTCTCCTCCACCGTACGTGCCTGCCTCAAAGTCATCTCAATGCCCAACAAGTTAGTTGAAAATATTTTCTGTGCTCAGTAAAACTGTGCACCATATTTTCCCCGTTCATTCTGCAGGTACTGAACAAAAAAATGAAACATTTCAGTATTGTCTCGATAGAAAATCACGTTTAGAGCTCAATAACATCTTCAATATAATTTTTATTAGAAATTTAATTTCAAAACGAAATTTAATTAAAACAGGTTAAGAAATCAGAGATCATAGTTGACTCTATTAGAGCCAATCTCGGATCTCTCAACCTATTTTAGTGTCTTAATGAAATTTTTGGGGTCACCTTTTTGTAGTTTTCATAACTCTTTGAATACTAAAGAAATATTTTTTTAAATCGAGATTTAAATAGATTTGGTTGAGATCTCTAATTTAAGTTTTTTTTATCAAAAAATCATATTGAAGAAGTTATTGATTTTTCTGTTGAGATAACATGAAACTGTTGCCATTTTTCTTTCCAGTACCTGTACTATAAGAGCTCAAGTTGTTTTACCTCTGAGCAGGCCCCAATCTAGAAAGAAATTAAAGAGGGGGGGGAGGGGCAAGAAACTTAATCGATCCAGAAAAAAAAGGGAGTGGGGGGGGGCAAGAGACTTGATTTCCATTAGAATATGTAACATTTCCCCCTCTGTTTCAAAGATCTTTAAAGATTTTCTTGAAAAAATGCATGAAATATACTTTCGTTTAACAATTTTTTACCTCTATTATCCTTACTAGCATTCTCATGCTCCCAACGAAGTTTCAAAGTTTGTCGCCATCGTGCTTTGCATTTCTGTATCTGACTATTGTTTGCAATTTTTTTTTATTGTCTTTTGAAATGAAATGCAAAAATTAGTAATTAAGATTATGTAAGATATTATAGAATAATCTAAAATTAACTGCTTTTTTTATTTTGAAAATATCAAACTGTTTAATTTTAAAATTATAGTTCTGAATTAACGTGTGACACAGCGATAGCATTGATTTTGTGCTACAATGGGGACATATAGAAGTCGTGTCTTTGCTAGCTACTTAATTGGACACTTGCAAACTTCGCCATGTGTTCTAAAAACACGGTTTAGACCATGAATAGGGGACATTTTCTTATTTTCAAGGCCAAAGGTTATTCCAACTAGTCCCCATCAGGTACAGTCGCTCAAAAAAATATCCGAACGTGTACAGTCGCTCAAAAAAGTACCCGAACATTATGGTTGATCACAGAATTCAGAAAACAATATCTGGCAACGATTTTTTAGAAATTAGTGATCTGACAACTTCGTGTCACGTGACACGAAGTTGTCAGATCACTAACTTCTAAAAAAAATCGTTGCCAGATATTTTTTTCTGAATTCTGTGATCAACCATAGTGTTCGGATACTATTTTGAGCGACTGTACATACACGAAGGTTGCCAGATCACTAATTTCTAAAAAAAACGCTGCCAGATATTTTTCCTGAATTCTGTAATCAACCATAGTGTTCGGATATTTATTGAACAATTATAAATTATCTAAAATTATAAATATATCAAGGGCACCGAAAGGATCTATAGCCTATAAAAAGTGATTCGTTTTTCCGCAATATATGATACGATAGAAAACAAAAAATATTTAACTTATTCCTATTCACTAATAGTTTTTTCAAATTTGAAAAAAGTTAGACAATTTAATTTAAAATTAAATTAAAAATAAAAAGGCAACTCATAATTTAATGACGTTTTGGAGATTGTTGTAAACTAAGAATTTGATATCCGATTTCAGCACCATCAGGAATATACCTATTATATAATAATAACAGTCAAACCCACACCAAATGTTTGGGGCGAAATGCCTGCCCATTAATAACTCTTCTCATCCAAAAGTTCATTCATAGCTTTCCACTGCTAATGTATTACTCCAGTCACAACTATCGTCGATAACCTACTATTCCATTCACAAGATAGGCGACGGCAGCGCCCCCAAAAAATTTCGGAACTTTTAAAGGGGAGCTAGGAACACGATCTGTTACCCCAACAGGTCTACAATTAAGTGGGATCAGCACACCAAATTTATCTCCGCAAAATTCCCCGCCCTGCCCACGGTCAGTAAGGGACACCGATGGGCTTGGAAAGGCCGCCGTCCGTCGGATGGGACGTTAAGCCGTGGCCCCGTGTGCGGGAGAGCCATACCCTGTGCACGTTAAAGAACACGCTGTATGGCCTTGACGGGAGGCTACCATCTGTCTCCCAACAGCTGTTCCAGTGGGTCCCCTCCCACAACCTTCTCTGAGCCTTCGGGGTCCATGTGACCTGGCCATTTAGCCCATGGTGTGCAAAAAAGTGCCGCTCAGAGGTAAAACAACCCAACCCACACCAAATTTAGGACCACTCTCTCAAGCACCCACGGAACACAGAGAAACTGACAATATCTGCCACTGATGACGTCACACGTGTCAGCCCACACTGTCACCCGTTCTTTCGTTCGCCTGGAATTAGAAGTATTATATATATGACTAGCAGAATTGGCAACGTCACGCAGACGGGTGCGCAGACACTCATTCACGTCTGGAGTGACGTCACCAGTGACGGATATTTTCAGCTCCCCGTAATCCCACACGTTCTCGACCGATCAGTCCTAAATTTAGTGTGGAGGTTCCACTTAGTTTTGGTTACATATGTGGTTTAGGTGCTGGGTCCCTTGCTGCAGTGGTTGGTTTGAACCCGCCGCAAGTATCCAAAGTATCTGGGGGTGCGACCCAATAAACATCTCCCAATATTTACGTCTCACCTGACCAACCTTTACCAAGTAGTTTCGAATTTTGCCAACTCGCCATAATTTTACAAAAAAAATCTCAATTTTAACATCTCACTTGAATTTTACCAAGTCACTTCGAATTTTTCCAACTCCAATTTACTTTAGGGGGAGTTTCCCCCCACAGCTACGCCACTATTCCGATCCACCACATCTAGGATCCGATCTCTAAACCCTACATATTAGGACATAAGTGAGACCACCAAGGGTCAATACCCGCAGAAATATTGCTCTAATACCTGTGGAATCACAGGCAACCGAAAATTTCTGCCACCAATGACGTCACCGCGGAAGCACAAGAAATGCGTGTCCACCACAGCTAGGATCCGATCTCTAAACCCTACATATTACGACATAAGTGAGACCACCAAGGGTCAATACCTGCAGAAATATTGCTCTAATACCTGTGGAATCACAGGCAACCGAAAATTTCTGCCACCAATGACGTCACCGCGGAAGCACAAGAAATGCGTGTCCACCACAGCTAGGATCCGATCTCTAAACCCTACATATTAGGACATAAGTGAGACCACCAAGGGTCAATACCTGCAGAAATATTGCTCTAATACCTGTGGAATCACAAGCAACCGAAAATTTCTGCCACCAATGACGTCCCCGCGGAAGCATAAGAAACGCGTGTCCACCACATCTAGGATCCGATCTCTAAACCCTACATATTAGGACATAAGTGAGACCATCAAGGGTCAATACCCGCAGAAATATTGCTCTAATACCTGTGGAATCACAGGCAACCGAAAATTTCTGCCACCGAAGACGTCACCGCGGAAGCACAAGAAACGCGTGTCCACCCGTTCAGAATACGGCGGTTATAAAATACTCCGCCCCTGGGTCCTAGGCCACCAGACCCGCCAGGGGTTACTCAACCCCTGGACTCCCTCCCCCTTGTTGCTTCGCTTTACTCGCTTCTCGTAGAGAAGTGGCTCAAGAAAAAAAGCCATATCGAAATTTATATTTATGGAGGGTGTAACAAAAGATCAAGCTGCTTTTTTAGCCAACCAACATGCATCGGTTCGCAAATCTGTGAAAACTTAATAGACAGGTGATCGGTATCGTTTGCATAATAAGACTTTAATTACAACTCTTAAAGCTCATCTTTCTGAGGTATAAATAGCTTTTTTAAACTCTTAAATTTTGAAACTCTTCACTCGATTTGAACCATCAAGAACGTAACGTAAGACTATTTACTGTGCTGGTGCAATCAAGTTGCCATTCAATGAAAACTAATCTGACATTTCGACCTAAAGTCAACCTGATAATTTCCTTTCTCCTCTGGCAGCCGAACTCCATTGCACACTAACAGAAATAGCGTATTAGTACACTCAGTGCTCACTGAATTATGACCAACCAACCTCCATGGGGCGGGGGTGGCTCAGTCGGTAGCGCGCCAGGCTCGTAATCTGTAGTTCCCAGGTTCGAGTCCCAGTTGGGTCAGCGTTGAGATTTATCTCCGCAAAATTCCCCGCCCTGCCCACGGTCAGTAGGGGACACCGATGGGCTTAGAAAGGCCGCCGTCCGTCAGATGGGACGTTAAGCCGTGGCCCCGTGTCTGGGAGAGCCATAACCTGTGCACGTTAAAGAACACGCTGAATGGCCTTGACGGAGGCTACCATCTGTTTCCTAACAGCTGTTCCAGTGTGTCCCCTCCCCCAACCTTCTCTAAGCCTTCGGGGTCCATGTGACCTGGCCATTTAGCCCATGGTGTGCAAAAAAGGCCGCTCAGAGGTAAAACAACCCAACCCAACAACCTCCCTCCATGTTATGTCAGTGGACGCTAACTTCGAAGTTCTATACTTCTAAAAACTATAAATTAAAAATTTTAAAAACTACCTATCTTCCTATAGAGCCCTAAAATGTAGAAAATAAACCTAAAGTATATCGATGGTGTAATCAGTCACTGCGTTCGTATTAACTTCGAAGGAAGATATAAAAATACCCCCTCAAGCAGCTGCTTGCCACAGAGGTCTGACAGGAGCCTCTCAGTTTATATGCCATAGTAGAAGGTCTGAAAGGATGGCAGGACCTCAGCAGAAAAACGACACATACATCCATGCCTTACCCGGGACTCGAACCCAGGTCCCTTAGATCAGTAGCCAAGCGCGCTCACACGCCCGGAAATCTTTTTGCGTAAGTAAACCGGTGCCCTATCTTCCTTCGAAGCGAATTCGAACTCAGTGACTGATTGCACCATCGATATACTTTAGATTTATTTTCTACTTTTTAAGGCCCTATAGGAAGATAGGCATTTTTTAATTTATATTTTTGTTGTCACTAAAAGCACCTGTTTTTAAAAACTTTCATTTGATATATAACTCATAAGATCGAGTTTATATACCACCCATTTGGATTAAGGTTTGAGGTAGCCCACGGTATTAGAGACGTCACAAGCTTTAATTTGGGATACGACTCGTTAAAGTCGACCCCCGCGAAAAACCGGGGGAAAATTCGAAATAGTTTACGACTGTCATTATACTTCATTTGACAACTAATTCGTAACTATAGGCCCTCTCGTTCCGATGATATTAGTAGAACGGCTTTCATATTTACCGTTTTTTTAGGAGGGAAGAAAACGTTGAGGGATCAATGTTTTATAGCCTACCACACTCCCCCAGTCACATACTTTCATTAGACGCATAGCTCGTTACTTTCGGCACACGCGTTCAAGAGATATAGAGGAAGAATTATTTTCGCATTGTCCCTCTTTTTTAGGGGGGGGAAAGCATGGGAGGTCAATTGTTCATAGCCTATGACATTCCTCGCGTGAGGAACTATCATTTGACGTATTACTTGTTACTTTCCAGCTTCGCGTTCTGGAGATATAGCTTAAGAATAGTTTCCATATTTCCACTTTTTAGGGGGGAAGAAAGCACAGGGGGTTAATTTTTTATAGCGTATGGTACTCCCCGCATCACAAGCTTTCATTTGACACATAACTCATTAAGTTTCACCATCCCGTTGGAAAGATATGGCGGAACAACGTTTTGTCAAACCCACAAACCGACCAACCAGACAAATATCAAAATAAAAAGCAATAGAAAGGTAGGTAATAAAAAAAGTACTGTGACAGAATGGGACTGAAGGTAAATTAAATATCTCAATCAAATTTATCTAAATCTCGATTTTAAACAATATTCTCTAAATACACTGCACGACATTCAAATTATCCCAGAAGGAGTGAGGGTGAGAGTTTGTAGCACCCATATAGCAATACATATTGGCATACCATGATTTAATTTGCAGCCACTTAGAGCAGTTAGAAGCTGAGATAATGCAGCACAATGTGACTGCCTCAGTAGGTGGTTGCACCGCCGTGAACGGTAATATAGGCAGCAATACGGCGTGGCATGGAGTCATACAGTCGACGGATATAGTCCTGAGGAATTGCACACCAAGCAGCATTGACTTACTCCCATAAATCATCGAGATTCCGTGCCAGCCGGTGAGAGGATTGCAGAAGTCATACCAATGTGGTCCCGCAGATTTTCTATTGGAGATAAATCTGGAGATCATGCTGGCCATGGCAATACTTGAACCAGTTGCAAACATTGTCTGGAGACCCTAGCAGTGTGTATATGGGCGTTGTCATGCTGGAAAATGGGTTGCTACATGCCTCCCAGGAATAGTAACAAAATGGGCTGCAAAACCGCTCTAATGTGTCATGCAGCTGTCAGTGTTCCCGTGATGTGGACAAGAAGTGACCTGGTGTCTTACCCAATAGCATTCCATATCATTATGCCTGGCTGATGGGCAGTGTGCCAGTCATGAACAAAAGCTGGATCTGTCCTCTCACCAATTTCTCACCATACACGGACCCGTTGATCGTCAGCACCCAGACAGAAACGGGATTCATCACTAAACAAAACAGTATTCCATCCGTGACACCAGATCGCACGATTTCGGCACCAAGCGAGACGAGCACTGCAATTGTTTGCAGTCAATGGCAGTCAACGTAACGGCTGCCTAGAGTGCAGGTATGCCTCATGCAACCTTCGATTTACCATTTCGGTCGTTATGGGGACGTCCATGGCTGATGACACAGCCCGTCGAATATCGACTGCAATACTCTGTAGTGACGAACGAGAATGTCGAACAATGCGCCTATCAAGTCATGTTGATGTTTGTCGGACGGCACCACTCCCTCTGCGACGCACTCAAAAATTTTCATTTCGCCACTGTTGCCAACAGCGTCCAACAGTTCGTGCATGCCGATGAACATGGGCAGTGACATGACGTGTAGTTCATCCAGCTTCATATAGGCCTATAATTCTTCCTCTCTCGAAAGCATCCAAATGGCGATAAACCTGTGGACGCCGTATACCAAGCATTTTCGCCTTCGCTGAATAGTTTGTAAGCGGAACCCCATAATCTCAACCGTTCGCATGACTTCCACCTCCATGAACACAATACCATCCCTGTTCCTTCTTCCACCTTTTATCTGTTGAGCGGCACACGTCATTGGCTCCGGTTATGATCATTTGCATATCTCAACTGCGCACAACCACCCTTCCCTTTCCATGTTTGTACGACATGTCCTTCTGGGTGGGGCATTTTCAATGTTGAGCAGTGTATTTAAAGAGTTATTGGCTTTGAATATTTAACAGCCACAATGAAAGTCTTAGAAAAATTATTGGCGTTAACTTTTCAAATACATATCTTTTGTATTAAATGGTGTGACAATTCTTATTCAAATTATAATTAATTTTTGAGTTAAATTCTAACGTTAGGCATTGCTGTTGTTAAATTTTCAAACTTCCATAACTCTTTAAATACTAAGGGAATGTTGTTGAAAATCGAGATTTAGATGAATTTGTTGAAATCTTTATTTTATCTTCAGCTCCATTCTGTCCCAAACTATTTTTTAGAAGTTATAGAGCTTTGAAGTTAACTTCCACTGACATAACATGGAGGGAGGTGGTCATAATTTAGTCAGCACTGAGTGTATATAGGATACAACTATTTCAGCAAATATTTCCAGCACACTGTTGGATATACAGTGAAACGTCAGTATAACGAAATCGAGCGCGTGACCAAAATATATTCGTATACACTGAAATGCATAAAATTTTACTGTGATAGTTACTTACTAAAAAAAATAATCATTATTGAAAGAAATTTGCTGTGTATTAAAGTTTGCGTCTTAAAAATAAGTCGGTAATATATTTTTAACTCTCTGTCTAACATGCATGTCTTTGTGAATTCTTAAATGATTTCACAACCTCCAGCACATTGTTCAGAATATCTTTCCGTGTTATTAGGAAATTGCGAAGATTTTGCACCATCATGGCTGCGAAAAACGAAACTAAACTAATTAACGAACTTAACTGAAAAAAATAATAACGAACAAATATAACAATAGCCTTCATTAAAGAATAAAAACACGCATGGTTTGTAAATGCTTTGAAAGAATTTCCACTGACGATGCCGTCACTTAAAATACATGAAGTTTGAAAAAAAAAAAATCCCTTTTTTTTTTTCTTGGAAAATGTGGCAACAGTGCTTCGAATCATTATGCCAGCGCATTTCGTTTTATCCATGCCACGCAGTGATATCGGCAAAAATGCGTGCCGGGATATATATACAACAGCACTGATTAGTTAGATATTTCACAATATTTAAATTATTACAGCGTTGTCAGGTGCTAAAATGTGCATTGTACATATTGTTTAAGGATTTTCTTTTTAAAGATTTTGTTATACTGATAATTTTTTTTTGTATCTGGATAAATTTTTATTTCCTTAAAACTGGTGTTTTCTTTATAGTGGTATTCGTTTTAATAAAACATGTTTACACAGAGATACATAATAAATTCCTCAGAGTCAGAAAACAAAATCCTTATACGTTATTCTAGCGTTCAATATACTGATATTTCACTATATAAATATAATTCGCTCTTCCAATCATTCGATACACTTAAATTGAAAAGCCGATTGTACCATGCTTTGAAATTTCGAATGTTGCACAAACATTATGAAAAGTTAGTCTTTTGTTAATCAAAGGTATTATAGTTCAGAATTTCATACAAAGCGATTTCTTTAAAGATGCAGCTATTCCGGAAAATATTTCGCAGTATAAATTATGAATCCTCAGAGTCATTACGAGATAAAGTATGAAATGTTTACTGCAACCGTGAAGTTGCCATTCAGTGAAAACTAATATTCTGATAATATGGTAAAATACTCCCGATCTATAGACAATTTATAATTCCTTTGACGATCTGGCAACCGAACTGCGTTACATACTGGAAGAGATGCATAACATTATCGTAGATGGCGTTATTGATTTATCCGAGTGTGAGTATTGTTAGACAAGTATTCAAAAGGCTGCAATTGAGTATCACAAAAGTGGAAGGTTCTCGCCCTCTGGTGTGGGTTTTGGTCCCATTTCTAATCACCTACTTAAGGCGTAACGAGAAAACGTTCTATGGGGAATGGAAATCACTTTCTTTTTCCATACAGACTTCAGGATGTCGTAAATTTACTTCTCAGTAACTGAATTTGAATATTTCACTGAAAAGCGAATGCTGAAATTAAATTGCATAAATTTAAAGCAAAAAATTTTGTTAAACGAGATTGAAAGCACGAAATGACAAAGCAGATCTTGGTGGGGGAAAAACAAATGTCAAATATTTAGAAATTGAGTTTAAAATTTTGAATTTGAGATTGTATTAAAGTGTACGGAGATGTAATTCAGATATTTATTGTTCAAACTAATGATTTGTATCGTTTCCAATAGCATAACTTTTTTTATGTTGTGATAGGAAGGAGACTAAAAAAGAGTTTCTGTAAAGATAATAGCATTGTAATCGGATGTGCGAGAATAGACTGAAAAACTGGTGGCACGAAGATGATGAGACTGAAAAGGAGATTGTGTGAAAATGATGATACTAAAGAAGAGAGCTGTAAGATGATGAGACGGAAGAGAAAATGATGAAAAGATGATGAGACTGAAGAGGAAGTGGTGAGATGATGAGATTGGTAAGGAAGTTATGCGAAGATGATGGGATTGAATATGAGGTGATGGGAAGATGATAGATAGAAGGTGGTGCGAAAATGATCACATTGAAGAGGAGGAGGTGCGAACAGAAGAGCCGGTACTAATTATTTTTCTGCCCGGGGCGAATTTGGACTCTGCCGCCCCTTTCTCCGTGTCGGATCATAAGATATTCATGATTAGATTAGCTAAATTCAATGTCATTTTTAAAAGCAATTAAATATCATCTTTTTGAAAATAGTGGTATTTTTCATACATGTACAGTATAGTGGCGAATTCAGCAGTAACATGAAAGCAAAAGTTAGGTTCAAAACTGGAATTCGGATGTACGAGAATAGACTGAAAAGCTGGTGGCGCGAAGATGATGAGACTGAAAAGGAGACTGTGGAAATGATTATACTTAGCTTTGTCTTATGATTATACTATACTTTGCTATTCTTAGCTTTGCAGTTTTGAATCCAATATTTTTTCTTTTAATGTCAGGGAGTTGTTTTCCTGCACACGAGGCTACACTTATCTTGTTTAACGCAATATGGCCTAAGTTTCTATGAAGCCATAAAACCTCAAGCAGCCAACTAACCAAACTTCGGATGGAAAAACCTAAATATCCCATCGGAAAATTGTGATTTTTCCAAGCCCACCAATGTCCCTTTTCTCAACGAGGGAAGAAAGTGCATTAGCGGAAAAAGTGTCAATGTATGCACAGTTGCAACTCGAACTTCGGGACATTAGATTACCAGCATGGATGGAGTTTTATAAATTGAGACAGTCTCCTTCCCTTCAAGGAAAATGTCTTTGTAGGTGGAATAAGGAAAGAAATAAGCGAAAAATTAAGTTTCGGCACAAGTGAGAATTGAACTCCACGACCTTCTCGTAAGATGCCAGGGTGGGCGGGGATAACTCGGTCAGTAACGCGCTAGGTTCGTAATCTGTAGTTCCCAGCTCCGAGTTCCACTTGGGCCAGTTTTGAGATTTATCTCCGCAAAACTTATCGCCCTGCCCTCAATCAGTTGGGGACACCAATAGGTTTGGAAAGACCGTAATGCTTAGGGTTGGTTGGGTTGTTTTACCTCTGAGCGGCACTTTTTTGCACACCATGGGCTAAATGGCCAGGTCACATGGACCCCGAAGGATCAGAGAAGGTTGGGGGAGGGGACCCACTGGAACAGCTGTTGGGAGACAGATGGTAGCCTCCCGTCAAGGCCATCCAGCGTGTTCTTTAACGTGCACAGGGTATGGCTCTCCCCGCACACGGGGCCACGGCTTAACGTCCCATCCGACGGACGGCGGCCTTTCCAAGCCCATCGGTGTCCCCTACTGACCGTGAGCAGGGCGGGGAATTTTGCGGAGATAAATCTCAACGCTGACCCAGCTGGGACTCGAACCTGGGAACTACAGATTACGAGTCTGGCGCGCTACCTACTGAGCCACCCCCGCCCCCGTAATACTTAGGTTAGTACATTATGCCACGGCTACGTGTATGGGAGAGCCATACCCAGTGAACGTTAAAGAACACGCTAGATGTCCTTGATGGGAAATTCCCTCTGTCTCCTAACATCTGTCCAGTGGGTCCCCTTCCTCACCTTTTATAAGCCCTCGGGTACCTTATTACCTGGTCATTTAGCCATTGTGTACAAAAAGTACCGCTCAAAGGTAAAACAACCCAACCCATAAGACGCCAAGTGTTCTACTTATTGAAATAATCCATTACGATTCCCAAGCGGTAGATGACGCCATTGGCAAACACTGATCGGGAAAGCCTCTTTATAGTCACTATTAGCCGAGGGGCTGGGTTGTTTTACCTCCGAGTGGCACTTTTTCTGCACACAATGGGCTAAATGTCCAGGTTACAAGAACCCCCAAGGGTTCAGAGAAAGTTGAGAGAGGGAACCTACTGGACAGCTGTTAGGAAATAGATGGTAGCCTCTCGTCAAGGCCATCTAGCATGTTCTTTATATTCATGGGGTATGGCTCATCTGCACATAGAGCCACGGCTCTACGCCCCATCCAATGGACGATGGTCTTTCCAGCTCAACAATGTCCCCTTTTTCATTAAGATCTGGATGGGTTTAAGCTGAGGAATAGTACAGTGTTGCAGAATGATTAAATTGGAAGAAATCTGTCAATTGTATGTATGACTGTCTTAAGTTAGCTTCTGAAGTTTAATCTGTTAAATTACTCTGTAAAGCGTATTGGAAATCGATAGAAATGATTCAACAAAAATCCTATTTATTAGAAAAATGAAGAAGTAATGGAGAGAAAAATGGAAACATTCCCAATTCAATGGAGAGTCAAATTTGAATATCCCTAATTTATACAATAAGCATTTAATGGGAAAATAAGACTAGATAAATTAAAATCTCATTTAAATCTATCTAAATCTCGATTTTGAACAATATCCGTTCAGTACTTAAAGAGTTATAGAAGTTTCAATATTAAACGGCAGTGATGTTAGTCATAAGAATTTACCTCAGAAGTTAATTAAAACATTTTAACAAACTATTACACTACAGGAAAAAAAATTGTAACACTTGGAATGATTAATGCCATTTTATTGAAACCTAGGCAGCTGTTAGCATACACTGAGATATGCGATTGATTACATTATCAAAAAATATGGAAAATTACCACTTTACCTACTCGGTAAAGTGGTATAATTAGTATGCTGTTGAAAGCCCCGCGCAGCAACACATTCATGAACACGACAGGGAAGGCTATCGGCAGGGAAGGCTATCGTACAGCTCTATAATGTCCTCCTGAGGGATAGAACGCCAAATAGCGAGAAGTCGCTGTTCCATTTCAGCGACAGTCGTTGGCGCACCTCTTGGGTATTGTTGGAGCTGCCGGCCCATCATGTCCCAGACGTGTTCAATACGTGAAAGGTCCGGCGAGCGTGCTGGCCATGGTGGTACCTGAATGTTTTGCCAGTGTAGATACTGCAGACTAGTGCGCGCTGTATGGGAGGCGGGCATTATCTTCCTCGTAAATGGTTCCGTGCTACTGAACAAATGGGACAGCCACTGGCTGTAAAATGTTGGTAACATATCGTTGGGTAGTTAGAGATCCCCTTATGATGACCAGCTCTGGTGTGGTGGGTGTGCCTTGGTGTGGTGGGGTGCCATTAGTTGGACCGAAATGTCCAACTAATGGCACCCCACCACACCAAGACACCATGTGCTGAAGCTGTGTGACAATGTCACACGCAGTGGGTGGCCTTTTTTTCCCCTAGATGATGGCGAAAACGCTGTCTATCGTCGTGCTGACCAAGACAAAAACAAGATTCGTCACTAAACACCACGGTTCTCCACTCTTGTTCTTTCCAATTCTGTCTGAGGTGACACCACTCAAGACGTACTTGCATGTGGGCAGATGTGAGGTGCAAACGCAGTGCTGGACGATAGGCTCGCAATGAAAACTGTAAAAGCCTGTTGTTTACCGTCCGCCTGGTAGGTATTCGATGTGTTACGTGTTGTCAGTCCCTTTGCAGTTGCGTTGTAGTCGCGAATCTGTCACACAATGCCATGCGTCGCAATTGACGATCCTGTCGCTCCGTGGTCCTACGTCGTCTTCCTGATCCTTGTCGGCGTGTGCTGGATCCTTCTTGAATCCACTGCGCCATATGTGTACGATACGAAGAGTGGCCAACCTAGTTGGCCACATCTCTGTACGACAAACTAGCTTCTCTAAAGCCGACGATTCTTCAACGCTCAAAGTCTGTTAACTGTTGGAACGGCTGTCGACGTCTGCGTAAGAGAATCTTTAGAGGTTTAGAACAATTTCCACAACGTTTTGCCAACCAGGGAGCTTTGGTTGCCTTTTTGACTGCTCCGCACCTATGACGTCACCTCGCTCCTGTCCAATCGTTTCGATCGTACTGCAAACCCAATCATTTCCATACATTTACATATACTACCACCTCCCTAAATTTCGCTAGATTTGCATAACTTCTTGCAAGTGTTGCATTTTTTATTTCCTATAGGGTACTTCAAACTATTAAATAAAAATAAGCGCATGTTTTAGAATTTTCTGCATATCCTTCAATAATTGTCAGTTTTGCATCAGTTTCTTAGAATTGACCTTGCTGTCGTTCAATATTCAAACTTCCATAACTCTTTAGGTATTGAACGGATATTATTCGAACTCGAGATTTACAGAGATTTGAAAGAGATTTAAATTTATTTGTTTAGTCTTATTTTTCAGGAAAAAGTTTATTGCAGAAATCACGGATCTTCGAATTTAACCCTCCATTGACTTAACATGGGAATGTTTCCATTTTTCTATCCATTACCTATAAAACGATGAATGATTTACGACAGGGATGGGCAATTGTTTTCGTATCTACACTGCGCATGCGTATTGACGTGGCCGTCCTAGTGGAAAATACGAGACGAATCTTCGGTCGCGCACGGGAAGGAAATCTCGGTTCAAGGCGGATTTTTCTGACTGTCTTGGCGGGCCACAAAAAACTCTTAGCTGGCTGAATGTGGCCCGCGGGCCGCTATTTGCCCACCCCTGATTTACGAGAATGTGAATTCAGCCATTCATGAAGGACTGATCATACAAATATTCAGTTTCAGGCCACGAACTTTCTTGTTCAGTTTCAGCAAATTATGAAAATGGTCATAGCATGTGACAGAATAATAATGACCTTAACGATGACGATTAAATAAAAATTAATATCTTCCTATGTCTTGTAGTTTAAGTTTAACCTCACTAAAGGTACGTTACGATAAGACATAATAATGCACAAATCCTGAAAGAAAATTTTACCTGAAAATAACTAATTATGCTAATGAGTTGACGACTAGACAATTTGGGGTGGGTTGTTTTACCTCTGAGCGGCACTTTTATGCACACCATGGGCTAAATGGCCATGGTCACGTGGACCCCGAAGGCTCAGAAAAGTTGGGGGAGAGGACCCACTGGAGAACTGTTGGGAGACAGATGGTAGCCTCCCGTCAAGGTCATCCAGCGTGTTCTTTAACGTGCACAGGGTATGGCTCTCCCGCACACGGGGCCACGGCTTAACGTCTCATATGAGGGATCCAAGCCCATCGGTGTCCCCTACTGACCGTGGGCAGGGCGGGGAATTTTGCGGAGATAAATCTCAACGCTGACCCAGCTGGAACTCGAACCTGGGAACTACAGATTACGAGCCTGGCGCGCTACCGACTGAGCCACCCCCGCCCCACGATGACTAGACAAAGAAACATCAAGAGTCAATGGGAATACATTCTGATAGGGCATGTGATCTTCTCTGGCCACAGTAGGACATGGATATGAATATTAAGGTGACCGTACATACCGGTTTGGAACCTCTTGTCCCAAAGATTTCCAAAACCTTAAAATTGTACCGGTTTTGAAATTTGCCACTATAAATGAAAACTAGAACACATATCCCTCTGGCGAATATGGGTTGGGTTGTTTTATCTCTGAGCGGCACTTTTTTGTACACCATGGGCTAAATGGCCAGGTCATAAGGACCCCGAAAGCTCAGAGAAGGTTGGGGGAGGGGACCCACTGGAACAGCTGTTGGGAGACAGATGGTAGCCTCTCGTCAAGGCTATCCAGCGTGTTCTTTAACGTGCACAGGGTATGGCTTTCCCGCATACGGGGCCACGGCTTAACGTCCCATCCGACGGACGGCGGTCTTTCCAAGCCCATCGGTGTCCCCTACTGACCGTGGGCAGGGCGGGGAATTTTGCGGAGATAAATCTCAACGCTGACCCAGCTGGGACTCGAACCTGGGAACTACAGATTACGAGCCTGGCGCACTACCGACTGAGCCACCCCCGCCCCTGGCGAATATGGGAATCTCGTTTTGAAAAAGAATGACGCGTTTCATTTATCGCCTCTTAAACTCTTTAAAGATATCAGTTCGAACTAATAGGTGATGGAGAAAATGGGAATAGCAATATTTTATTGGTACTCATATAACATAAAAAAAATTCCTCTTTTATGTTTAAATTATAAAAGTTTCTTTTCTCCCACTCCTCTGAGAAAAGAGGTAGATTGTTGCTGTCAATGGAATATTTCTTGGCACTCTGCCACCAAAATTTCGAAATTCTGCAATAGAAACCATTTTCAGCTATTTTTTTTTATCTTGAATCTGTTTATTGTCAATGTTGAAATATTATCACAGACTGAGATGCAAATAATCATTACCTGTTCATTATCACAGATCAAGGTGCAATTAATCTTTTCCTGTTTCTAGGAATGAGGAATCTGGCGATGTCCTGCGCAATAGTCAGTCTCATACTTCTTGGCTGTTCTGCCCCTCTAGGAATTCTCGGTCTCATGAAGAAACAGATCAGCAGCATCATGGTGACAGGAGTGATGTATATTTTGGCCGGTAAGTGAATAGAAATATCAATCTCAATAGAAACGAATCGTAGAGGTCAATGAAACAGAGACATTTCTAAACTCTGGCTACTTAAATTGATGAAACCAAAAGCAATTACTTCTCACGCAGCTCACTTCACACAGTCGTCTCCCAGCTTGTCAGTAGAAAAGATCTGTGAGGATGACGAGACGGCATTACGAAGAAACATACTTTCTATTTTAAGTTTCGCTTGGAAAATAACGCGGAGGTTGACCTACTTCTGTTGAACACCAGGCTTGAAATCTACAGTTCTGACTTTCGAGGCCAACTAAACAGGTACAATTTTAAGGTTTTGGAAATCTTTGGGACAAGGGGACAAGAGGTTCCAAACCGGTACAATTTTAAGGTTTTGGAAATCTTTGGGACAAGGGGACAAGAGGTTCCAAACCGGTACAATTTTAAGGTTTTGGAAATCTTTGGGACAAGGGGACAAGAGGTTCCAAACCGGTATGTACGGTCACCTTAATATTAATACCCATTATCCTACTGTGGCCAGAGAAGATCACATGCCTTATCAGAATATGTTCCTATTGGGACCAGAGTTTATATTTATCTCCTTAAACTTTTTGAGAATTATTTTAATGCATTTTTAATGTAATTCTAAAGTTAATGAATGCATAGCATTAAAAAAGAATTTTTAACTTTTTTTTGGTTATTCATTATTAGCCGAAATACTAATAATCCAGATCGCTCCAGCCCCATTTGTCCTAGTTAATCAAAGCACTAGCAGTAGTTTATTTCATAAAGTATTTTACCGTATAAAAAATCATTTTGGAACCTCACAAGATTTAACTCGTTCGTGAGATTTCCATGCAGATACAATTTAAATAACGAGCATTAGGCGTCACATTCAAAAATATACTAAACCCCCCCCCCAAAAAAAAGGGGGGTGGGCTCAGTCGGTAGCGCGCCAGGCTCGTAATCTGTAGTTCCCAGATTCGAGTCCCAGCTGGGTCAGCGTTGAGATTTATCTCCGCAAAATTCCCCTCCCTGCCCACGGTCAGTAGGGGACACCGATGGGCTTGGAAAGGCCGCCGTCCGTCGGATGGGACGTTAAGCCGTGGCCCCGTGTGCGGGAGAGCCATACCCTGTGCACGTTAAAGAACACGCTGGATGGCCTTGACGGGAGGCTACCATCTGTCTCCCAACAGCTGTTCCAGTGGGTCCCCTCCCCAACCTTCTCTGAGCCTTCGGGGTCCACGTGACCTGGCCATTTAGCCCATGGTGTGCAAAAAAGTGCCGCTCAGAGGTAAAACAACCCAACCGAAAAAAAAAAGATTTTTCGAGAATAATAATAAAAAAATTATTCATTTTTATTCATATTTTTATTTAAAGATTCCTTCGGTTTCCTCCAAATTTGAAGAAAGACATTCAGCACCAGAGAATTAGTAGCGTTTGCTCCTAACCAGCATTTTTTCCCCACAAACAATCTCATTTTCAAAATTAGAGAGCTTTAAATTTAACATTTCACTCACATAAACTCAGTATCCCAGTAATTTTAGTAATATAGCGTAGATCTAGTCAGTCAGCGGCTCATTGCAAAATAACAAGCTGCTCATAAAAACAGTTCACTAATATACTGATTCTGGCTCATTTCTTCCAATTTTTGACGAAACATATTTCGGCGCATAACTGAAGGATTTTGCCAATTCGTAGTATTCATTAAAAATGTATATTTTTGAACTTTAATCAAAATGTTTTCTTGCTTCCTTAGATTATATTTTTTTTTTCCAATTCATTACTCACTAAAAATGTATGTTTTCGTTTTTATGCAGAGATTTCTTTTCTGAAGCTAAGAATTCATTTTTTTAATGGCTCTTCGCTAAGTTTAAATTGGCTACCTCTGATAGAGTTTATGTGCATGGCCGGATTTAGGGAGATGAAAAAGGGCTCATGCCCTCAATCCCCCTTTGAAAATGCTAGTAAGGGAAATGAGGCAAAAAATTATTAAACTTGAGCAAATTTCACGCATTTTTCAAGAAAGTTTTTAAAGGCGGCTAAAACTGGGGGGGGGGATGTTATATTTCAATGAAAATCCAGCTTCATGCCCCCCCCCGCCTCATTTTTTTTTCAGGCTCGATTGCTTCATATGGCACAGCCCCTTTGTTTTTTCTAGATTCGAGCCTATCTATGTGCATAATCTAAGAACCATAATTTTAGTAACGAAGTATATAGAGATATAATTACAGAAATATATAAATATTTATGATGGTTTAGACTAGAAAGTTTAGGCGACTGAATATAATTTAAGATACAATGTTGATATCGATTTCTTCCCTTTCAGCTGTGTTCGGGATTTTCACTCTGGCTTTCATGTACTTCAAGAGAGTAAAACCAGAAGGCTTCTACACGAGCACGGTACTCGACAAAGGAATCCCTGTGGAGTACTTGAAGACCCGTGAATTTACAGCCGGATGGCCTTCTTCAATGGGTTGGTGTGGTCTCAGTGTCTGCCTCCTCGCTAGCATTCTCTGGCTGTTGCTGGCAAGAATCATGAGATTTCAAGTTTTAAGCCCTACGTAGCACTGAGGCTTTTACTATCCACATTCAAATTAACTGGGAGGACTACGCCGAAACTTTGTGGTGTGGTACAACCAGGATTAAAGGCTGACAAATAAATCTTGTAACTACTTAAACTTTGTTAAAAGGAAGAGTGATTTGGAGCTTCCATACAGCTTTGGTGAAAATATGAAAGAGAAAAAGAATGGAATTATTAACTTCTTGGTGAATGTTATCAATATGAACACCTTTGCAAAGGATGTTAACAAAGAGTTAGTTTGTCCTCTGTAGGGATTAAGTGCTTATGAACTAGAACATCTAAAGAAGTTTTAAGGATGTTATGAACTTGGAAAAGTGTTAGTGCGAAATTTCAAGCACTTTTTTTCTCTCTTAGCAATGTAGATGTAAATACTACAAATCTATCTATTAAATTATAATTATTAATTTATGGATATTATGTAATTTTATTTACGGCGTCTATTTCGTATCACTTGCTGGTACATGTAATGTCTCAAATGATAATTTCTAAAACGCTGGATTGGTAGAGGCGAACCAATCTTGTAGACACCCCCCCTCCCCGAGAAGTCCTAATTTGACACTAGCGGGGTTCTTTTTTGCTGATATTCCGAAAAAGTTATTAATTTATAACATTTAAAGAAAAGACTCAAGAAAGTGTTAGACAAGACATGCTGAGCCGAGCGTACTGAAAAACTGAGAGCCTTTCATAATAAATACACAGATTACTTGTAGAAATAGACTTCAACAATTATTAATAACAGCTGAAAAAAAGTTATTGCTGACGCCGCGGGAATCGAACCCTCAACTTTCTAGATAGATGTCAGAGCGTCCTACCAGTTAAATCGCGCACCAGACGCTAATAATAAGATTTATAAGTCTTATTCTAGAATGCTATTAATGTTTGATGCGTGGTTTGACCGTTGCATAGTTCTGGCATGTATCTAGAGAGTTACGGGGTTCGATTTCCGCCGCGTCAGTGATAATTGTTTTTTAGATGTTTTTAATAATTGTTGAAGTCTATTTCTGTAGGTAATCTGTGTATTTACTATGAATGGATTTTTAACAATAACGCTTAAGCGTGATTGACCTCCTCATTAACATCTAAATCATTAGAAACATTTGGAATAGTTGCCTCTCATGAAGTATAGATGGCGCAAGGTCCGCCACCTAACTAAAAGATTTATAGGTCTCATTCTGGAAGGGTACTAAGGTATGATACGTGGTTTAACTGGTAGAGCGCTCTGAAATGCATCGAGAAAGTTGCAGGTTCGGCCCCCCACGTCAGCGATGATGCTTTAATTATTGCCGAGAGCTTTTTTTTTTCGCTTAATATGCAACATCATTCACTTAAATTTTAACTTTTCGAAAGTATATATAATAAATATCTGGCATCATTACGGTTTTAGTCATATGTAATTCGATATTTTAGAATTAATTTTTTACAACTTTCTTCATAAAATATTTTTCCGTTGTTTTCAGACGGGCATCAACCAAATTTGTATTAAAATGCTTCAACAGTTTCAATTAAATTATTTTCAATATGATTCATTTTTTCACTCTGTTACAAAAAAATTATATAAGAACAGCAAAGCAATATGGAGAATTAGTAAAAAATTAATGATAATATTGGAAACATTTCTAGTCTTGAAAGCTGAACAGGTTGGAGTTATCGAGATTCGAGAACAACCGTGGATCACGGCTTTCACGGTTATATGTTAAAGAAGTTCATGTCTAAGCTCAGGTTTTGAGACAATTTGTTCTGTCCCAAGAAGCAAGGAGAGGAATTTCTAGTAGGAAAAATGAAGCTGATTATTCACGGTGTGTTCGTGACGATTTGTTCAAAGTGAGTTGTTCTATGAAAAAGTTTCATATCAAGTTCCCCATAAAATTTGTAAAATGTTTTAGCAGGGACCCCACTTAAACGTGTACTCCCTTCCGTACCTGGGGGAGAGGTTGTCTCAGTGGGTAGCGCGCCAGGCTTGTAATCTGCATTTCGGAGGTTCGATTTATCTATGACCCCCCCCCCCCCCACCCTGCCCTCGGTCAGGAGGAGACACCGATGGGCTTGAAAAGGCCACCAAACGTCGGATGGAACGTAAAGCCGTGGCCCCATGTGCGAGAAAGCCATACCCTGTACACGTTAAAGAACACGCTGGATGCCTTGATGGGAGGCTACAATCTGTAATACCAGTTCAGTGAGTCCCTTTCCACCAACCTTCTCTGAGCCCACTGGGTCCCACTGTGTGCCAAAAAGTGCCTCTCGGAGGTAAAACAACAGAGCCCAACCCTCCAGCACCCCAGGGGTTGAGGGATCTATCAGCACACCTCTAGAACCGAGTATGGATGGAATTTGAATATATCGCCTCATTGAAGCATCCACATTGAAGTCGGTTGAACATAAAACGAAACTTCGAGAGCTTCTTGACATTTTTACACACCGATACTTTTGTTACTGAATTATTTAATAAAATATAGTACTTTAAAATATGGGTGTTCCTTTCTAATGATCCTCTGTAAAGTGGATTGTTTCAACTCTATATAGAGAAGACTTTATTTACAGTGAATAAAATGATCAGGTCAAAAGGAACCCAAGGGCTCAAAGAAAGTTGTTGATGGGGATCCATTAATCATAACAATCAATTCCTTACTACTAAAATGCATTCGTCCCATTGTAAAATGATGACGCTGCTTTTGTTTACGTCATAATCATAACTCTCAATGAAACAATGTTGTCTCTCATCCATCAGCACAAAAGACTTTTTCCTCTTTTCATGTTCGAAAATGAAGATTAAAAGCTCACAAATGATTCACTGAAGGAATCAAATTTAAATTAATTTAGTACAAAATTTTGAAACGCTTACTATGCAACAAAATTCATAACCAAATGACAGCGTTCAAAAATGTCACTGGACACTTCACCTGTCACATGACCCATTCCATCGGGTACCTCCTTCACATATTATCTGCTGCGCTGGTAAAAATAAAGAAAATTATTCTCTGTATCTATTACTCTGCGTTCTCTTAGTTCAAAGAGATGCTGGGCACTCTGTGATTTTGAGGTGCAAAGAGATAGTGGTTCTGTGTTTTAGATACAGATTCGGCCCAGAGAGGGCTTTCACATCAAAATGATTTTTCTATCCCTTACAAGTCACCCCCCTCCCCCCATTATAGAATGGCAAAAATTGGTCAAAATTTACAGATTTATGTTTAAACCGCATTTAAATGAAACATTTAAAAGAGCAATTTCAGGACAATCTATGGGACTAATAACTTAAGTATATACATCACATCTGTGCGATTATTACAGTTAAAATTTTCAAAAATTTATATTGTTTCAGAAATATGATAATTCTATATAATGGCCATATAGGTCAGGAGTAACCTGCAAAGGTGACGCAGATTTATTATGGATTGGGAAACACTGAAATCGGTAATTCAATAGATGCTATTGAACTCCCTTTCTGTGGAAGGAATTCCGAATATCCATTGAAATTATAATCGCTGGAAATAATAGTGATCACTGCAAAATAATAAAAATAAATAAATACCCCCTCAAGCAGCTGCTTGCCACAGAGGTCTGACAGGAGCCTGTCAGTTTATATGCCAGAGTAGAAGGTCTGTGAGGATGGCAGGACCTCAGCAGAAAACTACCGTACATGAAACTGCGCTTGAACTGTAGACGGGTAATAGCTCCCGTAGGATTTGTAGATAGTAGACGTATCTCAGACAGGGTTGGGTTGTTTTACTTCTGAGCGGCACTTTTTTGCACATCATGGGCTAAATGGCACAAGTCACAGTTCACTGAGCCTAAGGCTCAGAGAAGATTGGGGGAGGGGACCCACTGGAACAGTTGTTGGGAGACAGATAGTAGCCTCCCGTCAAGGCCATCCAGCGTGTTCTTTAACGTGCACAGGGTATGGCTCTCCCGCACACGGAGCCATGGCTTAACGTCCCATCCAACCGACGGCGGCCTTTACAAGCCCATCGGTGTCCCCTACTGACCGTGGATAGGGCGGGGAATTTTGCGGAGATAAATCTCAACGCTGAACCAGCTGGGACTCGAACCTGGGAACTACAGATTACGAGCCTGGCGCGCTACCGACTGAGCCACCCCACCTCAGACAGCGATGCCAGACGTCCCGAAATCTGCAGGACTATCCCTCAGAGCATTAATTTCCCACCAATCTTCAAATGTCACGAGAAATTTATTCCTATTGAGTTGGTATTATCTCTTATATAATGAGCTACGCAAGAAATTATAACACCGAAAACTATTCGGACATTTGCGATATGTACCAATGCATTAAAAGAATAATGTCGAAATCAAAGCCAGTTCATTTTGTTGTTACTTTTACAGACGAGCGCTTTTACCGTTAAGCGGTATAATAAAAATAAATACCCCCTCAAGCAGCTACTTGCCACAGAGGTCTGACAGGAGCCTGTCAGTTTATATGCCAGAGTAGAAGGTCTGAGAGGATGGCATGACCTCAGCAGAAAAACGACACACACATCCATGCCTTACCCGGGGCTCGAACCCAGGTCCCGTAGATCAGTAGCCAAGCGCGCTAACCACTCAGCCACGGGACGGCACTAAGCGGTATAGGAGGAGGCATATTTTTGAGAGATCATATTCCGTGGCAGGAATTTGTCGTTAATCCTTTCGCATTGGGATGATTTCAAACACCATTTTCAAAAGCTATTTCAGCAGGAGTTTTAACTTTTTTTGTTCTGTACAAAATTTGTTCTGTAAAAAATGTCATAGCTTTCGTACCTAAAACTTGCTTTCCATGAAATTTCGGCTGAATATTCTTCATATCTAGTACTTAAAGGAAACGGATTACAATTTGCATATATTGAAACTTAAACACTATGTTTTTTAATGCACATAGTTCTAGAGACTTCAGAGAGATGGCAACCAAAAACTGAATCGTAAGTATACGTGTGTCATCGTTTATATTGTTTTACCTCTGAACATCACTTTTATGCACACAATAAGCTAAATGGACAGATCACAAGGACTACAGAGGCTCATAGTTGGGCACGGAAAGGGGACACTCTGTACAGGAGAAAAATGGAAGCCTCCTGTCAAGGCCATATCAAGTGTTCTTTCACGAAAACAGGGTTTGAGTTATGACACTAAACAAGCATTGAAACCGGCTTCAATTAGAGAGAGATTTCAAATTGGCACTAATGACAAAATAGAGCCTAGAATTAATATCATTATTACTTTTCTTATTATCAACCTTCTCATTAGGTTTCAAATAAATATCGGAAAACGATAAATTGTTTATGTTTTCTTTAATTAAGTACATTGCATAAAACAATTAGGAGAAAATGCATCTGTTACGTCAGTAATGGAAAAACACATTTGAAGTTCAGGGCTACAGGTCACTGTAATTATTATCCGTTTTTTGGTGCCTGATGGGGATCATATTACCAGTCTTATATAATAATATATTACCATATGAAATAATGTTATCTATTTGTAGGATCCGATACTGATAGCTCGTGGAGAGTTCGAGGTAGTGAAATATTTGTAGAATCCGATACCGATAGACAATGGAGAGTTTGAGCTGATCAGGTATTGGTAGGATCCGATATTGATAGGCTGTGGAGAGTCTGAGCTAGTCAGGTATTTATACTATCCGAACTGATAGCTTGTGGATAGTTCTTCTTCTTCTTAACGTTACACAAAATTGGGAGGTCCTTATTCAGGCTTTCCCATTGTGGATAGTTTGAGTCGGTCGGGTATTTGTAGAATCTGATGCTGATAGCTTGTGGAAAGTTTGAGCTGGTAGAGTACAGCGGAATTTATATACTCCATAAATTTAAAATTTCTTAAGCGGTGGGGGGAAACTATGGCCTCCAGTGGCGTACTGTTTGGGCAGAAATATCGTATGATTTTTATTCGGTTTTCAAGTAGTTTTTTTAGAACAATTACAAAACAGAGTTGTTACACTTTTAGATGCAAAAATGGTACTCAATAATTGCTATATTTCTTAAAGTCTACCCATTTTTTGGGGGCGAGAGAGGCTCAGTCGGTAGCCCGCCAGGCTCGTAATCTGCAGTTCCCAGGTTCGAGTCCCAGCTGGGTGGTCGTTGAGATTTATCTCCGGAAAACTCCTCGCCCTGCCCACGGTCAGTAGGGGATACCGATGGGCTTGGAAAGGCTGCGGTCCGTCGTATGTGATGTTAAGTAATGGCCCCGTGTGCGTAGAGCCATACCCTGTGCACGTTAAAGAACACACTGGGTGGCCTTGATGGGAGGCTACTCTCTGTCTCCCAACAGTTGTTCCAGTGGGTCCCCCCTCTGAACCTTCTATGAGCCTTCAGGGTCCTTGTGACCTGGCCATTTAGCCCATTGTGTGCAAAAAAAGTGCAGCTCGGAGGTGTAAACCAAACTAGACATTTTTAATTAATCAGTAAAATGACCTGTCCACTCGTTCGTGCCGAATGGATATCACGTTTGGCTACTGATCACAGGAATCTGGTTTCGAACCCCGATAAAGCATGGATGTTTGTGTCGTCTTTCTTTTGAAGTCTCGCCTTCCTCACAAATCTTCTCTGTCACAGATCTTCTCTGTGATATCTGATAGGTTCCTGCCAGATCTCTATGGAAAGCAGCTGCTTGAAAGGATATATTATTTAAATAATAATAACAAACTGCCCTTGAAGCAGCTGCTTGGCTCAGAGGACTGAGAAGAGAATTTCAAAATGATATACCTGTTACGAGGGAAACCAGAGTTGTCTCCCTAAGGTTAATGATCGTATAGTAGATTGTTTGGCTTTAGTTCGTTATTAAACTTCCAGGTTTAGTAGTGATGGTGAAGCTCAGTTAATTCAGACTAATTGATTTACTCAACTTTGCAGGTCTAAGCAGATTGAAACTAGTTCTAGTACTTTCGCAAATGATTCTAAGTTCAATTATATCTGAAGTTAGGTCTCAAGTTCTTGACGTAATGTTTACCTGAGGAAAATTAAAATCCCACGTCCTCCAAGAAGGAAAATCCGTCACCAAAAGGTTGTCGAAAATAATCGTCTAGGGTTATAGCACTCGGATAAATAATAAGTAAAAAGAAGGGAAGACTTTAGACTTGAAGTTAGCAGCTCAGCTGATGCAGCTCAAGAGCAAACTAAGGGTAAATCTAAAGGCAAGTATGACTGCTGGGTTTTATACATCTGGGGTGGGCTCTTCTCTGGCTCAGTTTCTATCAGACGCTTTGCTGTAGCTGACTAAGGGTGAAAAGACCCAGATCTGTTTGGAGCTCAGAGTAATATTCTTCTTTCCCGATCCAAAAACAGCTCCCAAGTCTTACATTGGTTTGGTGGGGAAGAGACGCTCGGTCTCTTCGTTTCTTCATTCAACATTCACGTCGTCATTGGTTTGGTGGGGAAGAGACGCTCGATCTCCTCATTTCTTCATTTAACATTCACGTCGTCATTGGTTTGGTGGGGAAGAGACGCTCGATCTCCTCATTTCTTCATTTAACATTCACGTCGTCAGTGGTTTGGTGGGGAAGAGACGATCGATCTCTTCATTCAACATTCACGTCGTCATTGGTTTGGTGGGGAAGAGACGCTCAGTCTCTTCATTAAACATTCACGTCGTCATTGGTTTGGTGGGGAAGAGACGCTCGGTCTCTTCATTCAACATTCACGTCGTCATTAGTTTGGTGGGGAAGAGACGCTCGGTCTCTTCATTCAACATTCACGTCGTCATTGGTTTGGTGGGGAAGAGACGCTCGGTCTCTTCATTCAACATTCACGTCGTCATTGGTTTGGTGGGGAAGAGACGCTTGGTGTCTTCATTCAACATTCACGTCATCATTGGTTTGGTGGGGAAGAGACGCTGGGTCTCTTCATTCAACATTCACGTCGTCATTGGTTTGGTGGGGAAGAGACGCTCGGTCTCCTCATTTCTTCATTCAACATTCACGTCGTCATACCTACTAGACTGGACTTGTTTATGGATTTGAGCTTGATTATGGATCCTGGACTTGCTGCACTGGTGGGCCTCTGTTGAGGGAGAGTCTGCCTCTGTGTTTTCTGTTTGCTTCTGGGTTGCCAGCTCTAAGTGAACAGAGGCATGGGATACCTTATATCAGCTGGTGGATAATCCTAATCAGAGGCCATCGCAGGTACCTGAACCTTACTTAGCTAGTTGGGCATCGTCAAGCCTAAACTGGAGTAATGTGTCTCAGGCAGGCCATATGGTTCTTGAAAAAGTCCACTTGAAAAGGTGGTGCCTGAAGTTCCTACCAGCATCGGTGACTTCAGCCTTTAGCGGAGGAAGAACAGGTCTTTGCCCCATGCCTGCGATTAGGGGGCTGTTTGATATTGTTGGCCCTACCAATCTCAATAAACCTAATTTCTTTAAAAATCCTACTAATCATTTTCTCTCTGCAGGAACGTGGAACGTGAGGACATTACATAGAGATTATTCTCTTGATGTCCTCATGCAGGAATTCCAGCGCTATAACCTAGATATTCTAGGCTTGCAAAAGACCAGATGGACAGGTAAAGGTGAGATACTTAAAAATAACTTTAAATTTCTCTTTACAGGGAGGGAGGATGGAAAGCATCACCAAGGCGTGGGTCTGCTGCTCAGCAGACCTGCTAGTGATGCTCTTCTAGGATATGAGTGCATTAATGAAAGGTTTATTACAGCAAAATTTTAGACAAGCATTAAAGAGTTGAATGTTATCTGCTGTTATGCCCCTTCTGAGGATGCTGATGAGGATGAGAAGGATAGGTTTTATGAACAACTTCAGGATATTTTGAATTCTGTCAAGAAAGGAGATATTACCCTTGTTCTAGGTGACTTCAATGCCAAAGTTGGTCCTGACTCTAACCTTTAGGGAGGGGTGATAGGCCCTTTTGGTATTGGTAGCTGCAATGGCAATGGGCAACGTCTCCTACAGGTAAGTAAACTCAATGGATTCAGAATAACTAACACATATTACAAACACCGCGACATACATAAATACACATGGGTTTCACCTGATGGGCTGCATAAGAATATGATTGATTATATATTAATTAACAGCAAATGGGCTAGTTCTGTTAGAAATACCAGGGCATATAAGGGAGCTGAAATTGGATCTGACCATTACCTTGTTAAAAGTGTCTTGCAACTTAAACTTAAAAAGTGTTGTGCTAGGGTTAAAAATTTTACCTTTAATACTGAAGCTCTGAAAGACCCAGTTATAGCTAAAGCTTACCAAGATAGGTTACTTAGTCATTATGACAGTCATGGTTTGCTTAATACTGAAGTTGAGGAAGAATGGGGCCATTTTAAACAGGCTTTTTTGGAAACTAACAGTACTCTTTTAGGGAAAAAGGAGCAGAGGAGGCAGAATTATTTAAGTGATAAGGCACTTGAGCTTATTTCTGAAAGAAGGAACTGCAGGAATGTCCTTAATCAGTACCCTACTAGTCCTAATAGAAAGCATTACAAAGAACTTAATAGACGTGTAAAGAATCAGTTAGCTACTGATAAGAATCTTTGGCTTGATGGCCTTGCTGACAAAGCTGAGGAAGCAGTTAGACAGCACAACAGCAGAGAGCTGTACCAGATAGGTAAAGTTTTGTGTGGTAGAAAACGAACAGGTGTACAGGGATTGAAGGATAAACAAGGCAAGGTTATAGAAGGTGAGGATTCTGTCATGGCTACGTGGGCTGAGCATTTCAGTGATGTTCTAAACAATGTGGTTAGTTGTACTCCCATTGTTTGCAATGATGATAGATGCATTGTTGGCTTTAATGTTAGCCCTATAACACAATCTGAAGTTAGTTTGGCTATTTCTAAACTTAAACTTCATAAATCTCCAGGGGTGGATGAAATTACTACGGAAATGCTTAGAGCTGGGAATGTTTCTGTTACCATTTGGATGACTGAAATTTTGAATAACTTTTATGATAAAGGCATGGTTCCTAAAAATTTTACCAGAGCTATTATTATCCCTATTTTCAAAAAAGGTGATCGCAGTTCTTGTGATAACTATAGGGGTATCAGCCTACTCTCCGTTCCAGGCAAAGTTCTTTCCATGATTGTGCTTAATAGAATTAAGAATCTGGTTGACAGGCAATTGCGTGATGAGCAATGTGGATTCAGAAATGGTAGGGGATGTGTAGATCAGATATTTTCACTTAGGCAGATTCTTGAGAAATGTTTAGAATTTCAGAAACCTTTGGTTGCTAGCTTTGTTGATTTCAAAAAGGCTTTCGACTCTGTTGATCGTCATAATTTGTGGTTGATTGTGAGATCATATGGTATACCAGACAAGTTAGTTAACATAATGAAAGCTCTCTATAATAACACTGAGTCATGTGTGAGAGTTGGTAAGGCTTGTAGCAATTGGTTTAGCATTACTTCTGGTGTTCGACAAGGGTGCATTTTGTCTCCTTTTCTCTTTAGTTTGGTTGTTGATTATGTTATGCGAAATTCACTTCAAGGGAAAGCTTTTGGCCAGGCCAATGCTGGAGATACGAAAATCTCTGATTTAGATTATGCTGATGATTTAGCCCTTTTGGCAAATGATGTTGATGAGATGAATTCTTTCATTCGAACTGTTGATGAGACTGGTAGTACAGTAGGTTTGGTTATAAACAGAGAGAAAACTAAAGTGATGAAAATTGGTCAGGCAGGTTGTGATTCAGTTAATCTGAATGGTTGCAGTCTTGAGCAGGTGTCACAGTTTAATTACCTTGGGAGCTGCGTAACTGATACTGGTGATGTGCGGCATGAGATTAACAGAAGAATAGGGATTGCTGCCGGGACTTTTAAGAATCTATGGAGATTGTGGAGAAATAGCCGTATACACCCAAAGACTAAAATTAGACTGTATAATAGTTTGGTTCTTTCTAGGGTTAGTTATGGTAGTGAAACTTGGACGGTGTGTAAGCAAGATAACCGGAAACTAGATGCTTTTGATTCTCGATGCTTACGCAGTATCTTGGGTATTAGGTGGTTTAACTTTGTAACTAATGATGAGGTTAGGCAAAGGAGTCTGCAACCTCCTTTAAGCAGCATATTGTGCAGAGAGAGACTCCGCTGGTTTGGCCATGTTGCCCGTATGGATAATTATAGATTGGCGAATAGGGTTATGAACAGTGTGCCTGGAGGCCTCAGAAGGAGGGGGAGACCTAGGATGCGGTGGACAGACAATGTCAAACAGGACCTTGTTAGAATTGGTGTGCAGTGGCCGGATGCAGCAGATGTAGCTCAGGACAGATATGCTTGGAGAATTAAACTGCGTGGTCTGGTTGGACCTCCGTAGCCCATGGCTGCTTGAGGATGATGATGATGATGATGATGATGATTGGTTTGGTGGGGAAGAGACGCTCGGTCTCTTCATTTCTTCATTCAACATTCACGTCGTCATTGGTTTGGTGGGGAAGAGACACTCGGTCTCTTCATTTCTGTATTCAACATTCACGTCGTCATTGGTTTGGTGGAGAAGAGACACTCGGAGGATAATGACCATATTAGGCATCCAACTGGGGATCTGGGTTCTCAGAGAAACTGAATCTCCCAACGGTCTGAAAATAGTGGTATCCATATACGGTTCAGAAGTGGAAGAGAGAAAGAACTCAAAAATAAAACTCTTGGTTCCTTCGCTTCTTTTATAGTTATGAGAAACTAAACAGTTTTCTTATAATATACTAATTTCTACATTATTAGTTATCAAGGGATTCTAATACCATAATAACATACCATAGAAGTTTATAAGGCAGTCAAGACCTCAGCAAAAGACAGGAACTTCCATGCGTTAACCGTGGCTGAATCCCTGGTCCTTTTGATGCTTTTAAGCGCACTAACCAACCTTTGATAAACCAAATGCAAAGTTGGTATTTTTTTTATCAAACGTATGGGGACAGGGCGCTTAATCTACACAATATCATTTTTTTCTTGCACTTATCCTGTTGCCGAGTGGTTAGCAAGCATAACTGCTGCTCAAAGGGACCTGGGTTCGAGCTCCGGAATAGGCAAGGATGTTTTGTGTTGTCTTTCTGCTGAGATCTCATCTTTCTTATAAACCTTCTCTATGGTGTGTAAATTACCACGCTCCTTCAGACCTCCGTGGCAAACAGCTCATTGAGATGTTTTTTTTATTATTATGCTGCTTTTTAATATGATGGACGAAGCGCAAAAATAAAACAATGAATATGCTTCTTCGTACTGAAATTGCTGAAAAACAATATTTTTTTTTTCAAACGAAAGCTTGAATGAACTGAAATGCCACATTGGCGAAATTTTACCATTCTACGTTTTTTGCAGTCAGCATATAGAATAGTTTCTTTACGATCCCTGGGGTTACGTTACTGGAGATCACAGCAAATGACAAATTAAGAATCCATACCTTTCATTGAGACAAAGGTGGCTCAGTCGGTAGCGTGCCAGACTCGTAATCTGCAGTTCCCAGGTGGTCAGTCCAGGTGGGCCAGCATTGAGATTTATTTTTGCAAAACTCCCCTAACTGCCCTCGGTTAGTATAGGATACCGATGGGCTTGGAAAGGCCACCCTTCGTCGTATGGAACGTAAAGAGGTGACCCAGGGTGTGAGAGAGCCGCTCGTGCACGTTACACACGCTAGAGGGCCTTGATAGGTGACTTCCATCTGTCTTCTAACAACTATCCAGTGGAACCCCTTCTCTGAGCCTTTGGGATCCTTCTGATTTGGCCATTTAGTCCATTGTATATAAAAAAAAGAGTACCACAGAGGTAAAACAACCCAACAGACAAGGTATTTTGAAACATGTTGTAGTAAGTAGAGCTTCGTGAACTCGTCAGTGCATAGGACTTGGTTCTTTCGTCCAGAAGGGTTTCACTGACCCTATTCTTATGCGGAACATAACCGTATGATATGACTAGAAAACCTGTCGCGGCATATGGCTATGTCGGGACAGGCAATATGTCGCGAAATATGCCAAGATAGGACAGTAAAGATTAGATAGAATGCTGCCTCTATCGGCACGAGGGAAAATTTAATAAAAAATATCAAGCGTCTCACAAATGTTTTTGGACAAAATTTTCCTTTTATCACTTCCTATGTACGTTTTTTTTTAATACAAATATTGTTTGTACTTGAGATATAAATAGTCATAATGATATATATATATATAAATGTTTTTAATAATAATAACTCGAGATAAAATAAAACAAGCTTTTATTTTTCTACATATTGTCACCCTTTCGTAATTCCTCTATTGTGGTTCTCTTCCAAATTCTACAGTTCTAACGTTGCCCGCGTTAACAAAATGTTGCCGACTCCTGACGTATAACATAAAATGAAATTATACTTACTTTCGCATTTCCAATTTTAGTCACACTTCATATTTCATTTTTTATTGCTTTAGTATTTCGTTTTTTACTACTATTAGAATTTGAGCAAGGGAGTTAAGAGCTCATACTTTCGTATAATTATATACTTGACTCGTATTAGCTGTAGCTACGGTATCCAAATTTCAAACTGATAAAAACAGGGACAGTTTAGTTACGGCTCCAATTTCAGTTTATTGAAACTGGGATATTTCTTCTCAGAAAAGTGACCTTAATGACTTTATAGAAAAACTCAATTTAAGGTAATCGTACAACGAGTCAATAGCAATGAAGCATACATGACAAACAATTTCCGACAGGTGGAAGGTGCAATTATTCACCCATCGAGTGCAAATTGGGTTGGGTTGTTTTACCTCTGAGCGGAACTTTTTTAAACACAATGGGCTTAATGACCAGGTCACAAGGACCCCGAGGACTCAGAGGATTTGGGTTGTTTTACCTCTGAGCGGCACTTTTTTGCACACCATGGGCTAAATGGCCAAGTCAAAAGAACCCCGAAGGTTCAGAGAAGGTTGGGGGAGGGGACCCACTGGAACAGCTGTTGGGAGACAGATGGTAGCCTCCCGTTAAGGCCATCCAGCGTGTTCTTTAGCGTGCACAGGGTATGTCTCTCCCGCACACGGCGCCATGGATTAACGTCCCATCCGACGGACGGCGGCCTTTTCAAACCCATCGGTGTCCACTACTGACCGTGGGCAGGGCGGGGAATTTTTGCGGGAGGACTCAGAGGAGATTTGGGGGAGGAAACCCATTGGATAGTTGTTGGGAGACAGATGGAAGTTTCCCGTCAATGCCATCCAATGTGTTCTTTAACGTGCACATGGTATGGCTCTCCCATTAACGGGACCACAACTTAACATCCCATCCGACGGATGGCGGTCTTTCCAAGCCCATTGGTGTCCCCTACTGATCGAGGCCAGGGCGGGAAATTTTGCGGAGATAAATCTCAAAGCTGGCCAAGATGGGAATCGAACCTGGGAACTACAGATTACGAGCCTGGGCGTACTACCGACTGAGACCCCCCCCCCCATCGAGAGCAGACTTCAGAGTTATTCTGCATATATATATTACTTATATTGTTGCTTGGAAGAGTGTTGGAGAGGTTTGACTTCTCTCGTGGCATGATTAATTCGAAGCCCTCACGTGTAATGCTTGGGGTAAAGTTCGTACCTCACCGACGGCAACACTCAACTACGTCGCCAGGTGCACCGACTGTTTGGTGCTAAATGCAAACTGTGTTATTCCACACACAAAACAAAGTCCACATTAATTACCAAAATGGCGTAAATACAGTGGTCAAATCATTGCAGAAACCCATTAATTAAATCCATATAAATCTGAAGCCGACTGTATATCATCACAAAACACCGGGATATTTGGACGTTCTCTAAAAATCAGGACGTATGGACACCCCAGTTTTAGCACTTATTGTTATTTGAAAGATGTCTGCCAAATGGCTTAGTAAAAAGCTCTGACGCCACGTCAAGGCACCATCCATGTCAAAGTGTTTTGCTCTAATCTGGAGAAAACCCCTCCACATATAGGCAACTAGTGCGGAAGGGAAAAGAGGGATCAAAACACCGCAAAGTTGCATTAAACCGTCAATCAGCATTTTCTGTTGAGCGAATTTAATGGAATATTTGCAGCATCTTGTGCAAGATCTAATTAAAAAAAAGGAAAAAAAAAAGATTAGACCTTGCTCCCAGCCACTTCCAGTAGCAGAATCCTCCCATGATGCACTTTCCCTGCACAGCAGGCGACTGTCCACTAGGGCTTTCACCACCGATGGTCAGGAAGTACTGCTAAGTCACCGGAATGGATGGTCCCCTTGTGAACAGCCACTTTGGAATTTTGGTTTTTCTCGTGAGGGTCAGCAATGAAGAAAAAAATTAATTAATTAATTAAATACTTACCAAAGTCCTTACTTACCTATAAGATCTTGCTGATAAATCTTCCAAGAGTATTTTTACTAACCTGTTCCTTACCAAAACCTTCCTCCCCACGTTGAGAAATAACAACTGATGGGCTTAAAAAGACCCACTGTGTTGAAACCTTAAAGTTCTGTTCCTGTAGCCACAAGAAAACAACCTACCACGTGCACGTTTGAAAACATTCTGGATAGCGTTAATAGGAGACTTATATCTTCCCCTAACAACTTTGCATAGGAGTTATTAGAGGAAGACGTTAGCTTCCCATCATTCCTTTCCAAACCACTTTTCTGAGACTTATTTAGGTCCTTATGACCTAAAGATTTAGCTCATTATAAAGCAAAGAAATGGTGCTTAGAGTTAAAAAAAAAACACCCTACAACTCTAAAAATAAAGCCATCTATCCTGGTCGACAAAGAATGAAAAATTTCATCCAATTTTAACAATCCTTTTATTATTTAAAAATGTAAGTGAATTTTAATAATTGCTAAAAGTCTTCTAGTGTTGCGTTGGTGAATTGTATAATTATTCCTGTTACGTTTCATTTTTGTATGCTGATGAAACAATGACCATTTTGGGGGGTATGTTTCCACCCTATTGAAATTTAGCAATCGGAATGGAGTCAGTTTCAGTATTTACAAAGAAACATTTCTGAAAAATGAACTGTATTCTAGTCCATTCCAGTTCAATCCAATCACTTGGCGCACTCCAAATTCTTTTATACCTGTACTTGCCACAGTTTATTAATATCAATTAAAGTTAATTGTCTCTGTTGTTCCTTGAAAACAGTTTGTCTAGCTTTCTAAGTTACAAAAAACGGACATCGCTGCTTTTAGCTACAGACGAAATCCGACAAACTAAAAATCTCAAATCGTCTGTTTTTTCATTCCAGTGTCAGAGACGAGGGTTGACTCAATTGGTAGTGCTCCAGGCTAGTAATCTGGAGTTCCCAGGTTCGAGTCCCACCTGGACCAGTGTTGAGATTTATCTCCGCTAAACCTCCACCCTGACCTCAGTCAGTAGGGGACACCTATTTGCTTGGAAAGGCTGCCATCAGTCAAATGGGACGTAAAGACGTGACCCCGTGTATGGGAGAGAGAGCCATATCCTGTGAATATAAAAGAACACACTTAATGCCCTTAATAGGAGGTACTCTCTGTCTCCTGTCCACTGATTCTTCACCACATCAAAACTTCTCTGAGTTTTCGGGGATCTTGCGACCTTAAAATTTAGCCCATTATGTGCAAAAAATGTGCCGCTCAGAGGTAACAACCCTACTCATTCAACCGTCATCAAAAATCTATTGAGAGAATAATCAGGCAATAGTTTCTTCTCATCTAATTCTAAAGGTCCCTTACTATCAGAGTAGATATCGCTCATATTAGGGGAGAAAAAAATCAGTATCTTCTACAGGAAAAATACATTTTGCTATGACCCTGATATTGTAACTTTAAATTTTGAATTCATGAAATTGAAGACTTGCATAACATTACTTGATTATATATTGGCTTTATTTCTTCTATTAATTTATCACAATTTTAAAGATTACATATTTTAGCTGAATATATCTTATCCACTTTTTAGTTTCGGCTTAGTGTTATTTCTGTAACAAATATCTCACGTATTATGGGGCGGGGGTGGCTCAGTCGGTAGTGCGCCAGGCTCGTAATCTGTAGTTCCCAGGTTCGAGTCCCAGCTGGGTCAGCGTTGAGATTTATCTCCGCAAAATTCCCCGCCCTGCCCACGGTCAGTAGGGGACACCGATGGGCTTGGCAAAGGCCGCCGTCCGTCGGATGGGATGTTAATCCGTGGCCCCCTGTGCGTGAGAGTCATACCCTGTGCAGGTTAAAGAACACGCTGGATGGCCTTGACGGGAGGCTACCATCTGTCTCCCAACAGCTGTTCCAGTGGGTCCCCTCCCCCAACCTTCTCTGAGCTTTCGGGGTCCATGTGACCTGGCCATTTAGCCCATGGTGTGCAAAAAAGTGCCGCTCAGAGGTAAAACAACCCAACTCACGTATTATTATTAAAAGTCAGTACACTTTAATTAAATACACTTGATTTAAAAAAAACATATATCACGTTACTTTTTAGGGTTGCGTTCTGATTTAATACTCAAATTTAAGAGCATTTAACTTCTTTCACTAAGTGATAGAGTATTCTACTGTGAAACATTAATTTTGTTTTCATCAGTCAAATGCAGCTCATCATACAATCATGTCTCACTTCTGCATGTGCCTCTTTTTGCTTTCTTACGAATTTGTCTTGCTTTTGGGCATGATCACGATAGTCGTTGCCAGTAATTGTATTAATAACAGCCAACATATTGGCTGCTTAATTTTAGTTGTATTTGTAGATATTAGCAGAAATGCTGTTACATAATTTTATGAATACTAAAGTTAATTAAGGTCCTGCCATCCTCTCAGACCTTCTACTTTGGCATATAAACTGACAGACTCCTATCAGACCTCTGTGGCAAGCAGCTGCTTGAGGGGGTATTTATTTATTTATTTTAAAGTTTATAATGTTTGTTTAAACTACAAAAAATATCGTATTACTTAGGAGAGTTTAAAAAGTTCTTGGCATGCATCTGTAAAATAAAAACCATTGCACTTTAACTCAACAAAACTTTTACTCTCCTTCAAAGTGCTCCTTTCCAGAATCTATGCAAAGTTGTCGAGGTTTACGCCAATTCTGGAACGCTTGGTGGTACTCGTGTTGAGGAACTCCGCAACTCTGTATTTTGCAGGGTCTTGCACCCTTGCAGAATGGTTTATAGATTCATGCACTTTGGTTTGTAACCAGTTTCTTTTTTAGCTTTTAGAAACAACCAAAATCGCATGGTGCAAAGTAGGGTGAATATGTAGGATAGAATAGCGCTTTGATTTTTCCTGCTCCAGATAGGACATAACTTGCTGGGTTTTGTGAACACTATCATAGTCACGAAGAAGGAACCCTTAACACGCCTGTTGTTGGACACTGCTCCTTCATCTCCTTAACAATTTTGGGCAAAAGGTGTAGTATTAGCAATTTAGAGTCATTTTTTCAGGTAAGGTGTCTATCACTCCTTGGGAATTGAAAAAAATTGTCAACGTCCTCTTCCTTGAGCGAAAGTTGTCGGAGGATTTGGGGACGCCATTCACCTTTTTCAACCCAGACGTAGTTGTCGATCTTTTTGGGAGTTTTATGACATGCTTTTATTACTATAAAACTCCCCGATCTTTCTGGGAGTTTTTTAGTAATAAAATCATGGCTCATCACTGACAATGTTTGTTGACCGTTTGGGGTCACTAGGTTCGAGCATTGCCACATCTCCTTGCACAAGTCGAGTTTTTGCTCTTCTGTCAGTTTGTGAGGTACCCATTTGGCACAGAGCTTTCAGAACTTTAAATGTCGATGAATAATTGTTTCCACACTGCCAATCGATACATTAACATCTAAACTTATTACATAAATGATGTGTTGGTTTTCTTTAACGAGTTCATGAACAGCAGCGATGGTTCTGTCGTTCATGTCTTCTTTCTGTCTTCCTGCATGAGGGAGGTCTTCGAAGCTCTGCCATCCTTCTCTGAATTTGTGCATCCATCTTTACAGTGCCATATGAGCAATCATGATCCCCATATTCTTGTGGTAAATCTGCATGATTTTTTTTAGCATCGTCCCCACGCTGCATCCTTGCAAAAATATAAAATCTTTCCCTGTCTTTGGTAGGCTCCATAGCAACAACGCTGATATTTCCCAGACCGAACTTTACGTGCCACCACAAAGAGAAATGACGTTACAGCCTTTGTTTTTAACACAATGACAAGTTTAGACAAGCTTTCAAACAAGTCATAACTAGTTAATTTCGGAGGAACAAGTGGAAATCTACAGTCAGGTGTTTTCGAAAGGTCTAGTCAAACTTTGGGAACGTGTTCTATTGCATATAGTGATGAAAAAGGTTCGTATAAATAATGGGCCAGAAACGCTTCCCTTCCAAGTTATACACATTTTGAGAGTGCAAGTAAGAAACTAGCGATGTTAATTATTTTTAATTTCAGTATTAAATCACACTGTAAGTGATCGATGAAACCAATTGTGTAAATTTAATTAGTTAATTGGTTTAATCAGTTAATTGGTTGGCTCATTGTGTGCACAAAAGTGCTGATCAGAGGTCCAACCCACAAAATATGTCCATGAATATATGCCACGCATTTATGTTACGCATTGTATAACCATTTAATGACATTTATACATCACCATCATCATCCTCAAGCAGCCATAGGATCCAACCAGATTGTGCAATATAGTTCTCCAAGCATATCTTCCTGAGCTACATCTGCTGCATCTGGTCACCAATTACCACCAACTAGCCTTGTTAGAATTTGTGTACCACAAATTGGTACATCAATTCTAATAAGGTTTTGTTTGACATTGTCTGCCCACCGCATCCTAGATCTCCCACTCTTCCTGAGGCCTTTATAGGCTCATAACCTTATTCGCTGATATATAATTATCCATAAGAGCAACATGACCAAACTAACGGAGTCTCTCTCTGCACAATATGCTGCTCAAAGGAGGTTGCCAACTCCTTCGCCTAACCTCATCATTATTTACAAAGTTGAATCTCCTAATACCCAAGAAACTGTATAAGCATCTAGAATCAAAAGCATCAGCCCCAGAAGTGACAGGATTTTGTCCAACATTCACATACATCTACTATGCTGTCAGACATACAACTGATGCAAATTTACCTATCATCATACCTTTCTACAGGTTTCCTTACTTACACTCTCAAAGTTTGCTATAACTCAGAAGGTGGGAAGCGTCTCTGGCCCACTGTTCATGTGAACTTTTTTCATCACTATGCACAGTAGAACACCTCCCCAAAGTTTGACTAGACCTTTTGAAACACCCTATATTTAAAAATATATATAAGCTTCATTAATATAACAATTATTGTTTTAGGCAGTGATTATTAGAACCCATATTTTAGTGACTGTCTTCACATTACACTATTTAAAATCAACTTCTATTTCTTACTGCATAATAAATCTCTCACTAATGTATAAGTCGAATATATACTCATTAAATAATCCAGGGACGGGATCATGAGGTTAGTCGGTGGGGTGTCACAATCCGTATCAAAGGAGATAGTAGAAGGAATGAAATATTGCCCTCCCATATAAAATAACATAGGCATACTTCGATTTGCAAACCTAATTTGTTCTTCTAAAACTGTTCAAAAATCCAACTTTTCCAATTAATTTCAATGTAAAGACTTGTTCTTGGGCTCCAGGAATTCAATAATGATTTACTTTCCATATATACTAAATTATTAAAAAAATCATTCACATAAAAACATCCAGACTACAATAGTTAATGCTAGTTCTCATAAACTAGAGCACTATCTACATTAGTTAGTTTGCCGAACTTTACTCTGACAACACGTACTGTTATTAATATAATTGTAGCTGAATTTTAGATGAAAAAAACCTAAATGCATTAAAAACAATGAATAACAATTCTTGTTTTGATTACTGATTATCATGATTGAATACTGTAAGCGGAAGAAAATGAAAAAGAAAAATGTAATCTTGTAACATGTAACAAGAAAGAAGTTTCCAACAAGTTGGGATAAAGTCCCAACCTCCATGGTTGATGGTGGGCACAGATTAGATAGCAGTGGTGGGCTCGTGGATTTCTAAACAGGTAGGGCCAGTAAATATATTGTATATAGAACAACTCGTAGTTAGAACGTATGGGACGAGTTAAAATTAAGTTGGTGGGAGAGAGAATACATGAGATATAAAATTAAAATCAGTGATATTAGAATATTTCTATTCATTTTTACTAAATTTTATAACTACATGTAAGAGAATTCTAAAATTTTTAAAAACAAACGAACACGCAAAATTTGTTTCTTTTCCTCTTAATCTATTTTTTTCTCTCAACTATTTGGCTGAGTGTATTCAGCAGAAACTGAAAACTTCTTAATAGGAATAATGTATCAAGAAAGAAGTATATTTTGTTTACAGATATTTTGGTGGAACTGCCAATAAAATGAATATAAACAGCAAAGACTCTCTTATCACAAAACAGAAAACAAACCTTGAGTTTATTGGGTTTATCACTACGAAGGAATGATCAAGAACTTCCAAATTTTCTCTAGAAACAACAGAAACCGCAAATACTTACTCGCTGGCTTTTTTTCTCACAACGACCAGTTTCTGAACTGGTGCAAATTCCAAGGATCTGGGCAACTGCAGCAGGGGGCCAAAATGTCCCGAACTGACTTGTTGCTAAGGTGGCATCCTATGACCATGCCACACTGAAAGTCACTGATTTCATTGTCCACTGAAGCTCAGTGGACAATGTGTGAAGAAATATATAGAATTCTGTGGTGCAGTACTGGCACATCCGTAGAATTCTGTGGTGCAGTACTGGCACATCCAGAAGAACAAATTAGGTTGCACATCCAGTGTGGCATGGTCATAGTGACTGAAAGTCACTATGACCATGCCACACTGAAAGTCACTTTGTTCTTCACACATTATCTACTGAACTCTGCCGTATGGCCCATTCTCATGTTCATGCATGTCCGTGAGTGTGTCAGGTAACGTGCTTCATTTTATACCTGTTTATTTAGTTTTGCATAGTAGGGGGGGGGGGAGTGAGTTAAAGTTATATATCGCAATATATGTACGATATATATCACGATATTATATCACAATAAACCAAATAAAGATACTAATTCAAATAAAACCAAATTCCTGAAAAGACACTTCTGTTTCACACTTAAAAAACACTGAGAATAAAAAAATCCAATCATTAAGCTTTATTTATTTATTACTAGCTATACGTCGCTAAAAGTTTGGCTCACCATACAAAAAATTACCTGGCTGAATTCACCTAATAGCGTGTAACGCCTCCATGCGACCGAAGAACAGCCGAAATCGTGTCTGGCATGGATGCAACCAATGTGCGGATGTAGTGCACATAAATATCCATCCATCTTGCTGCTACCAGCAAATGACACAGTTCGGCCAGATTGGCCGGATGGCTGAGACAGCACTTCACACATTGTCCCACAAATTTTCTGTGGGATTCAAATCTGGGGATTTGGTGGGCCAGTCGAGATGCTCAAAGGCTTCAGAATGCTCATGGTGCCAATCCAACACACTTCGAGCCCTGTGCATGCGACAATTTTTGTCTTGGAAGACTGGAGTATTCTTCTGGTGTTCACTGTGGAGATGCTACACAAATGGCAACATGTGGTCGTCCAGTAGCTCCATATAGCCCTTCTGGTTCAAGTGTGACATCACCGCAACCAAAGGACCAATTTCCTCGTACATGAAACACCCCCAGTACATCACAGAGCCTCCTCCAACTTGAACAGAACCTTGCATGCAGTCTGCATGGAAGGCTTCATGCAGCTTCCGATGTGACTGTCTCCTTGCATCATTCGAGTACAAGCAAAAACGTGACTCATCCGACCACATCACATGCTTCCAAGAGTTGACACTATAGTCTGTGGCGCCGTGCCCACTGTAGCCATACAGCCTTGTGCAGAGCTGTTAACATAGGTCTCTTCTGCACTACTCTGCTCCAGATATCCATGGCATGCAGTTCCCTTCAGAGTGTTCATTCGGAAACAGCTTGTTGTAGGCCTGCATTGATTGACTGGAGCAATTCCTGTCTCATTGCAAAGTGGTTTGCCCTAACAGTGCGTGACACATTGCGGCGGTCCCTATTGGTGAGCACAGTCTTTCTGCCGCAGTTCTGGCGACGATTAACAGTCGACTGCAATATATGCCAGTGCTGGAAGATCCTTTGTACAGTACGTTTTGATACACCTGCAATGGTAGTAACTTCCTGAACATTCTGTCCTTTAGCTCGACCAAATGCAATAACACCATTTTGCCATTCATTCACATCTTTGGTGCGACCCATGTTTCATGGATTGGCTAACACACACGTGGCACACAATCACTTCTTACCACTGTATGAACCCCGTAGTGCATGGCACAGCTATTTGTAGGATGTGTTTATTAACAGGTGCGCCCTCTGTTGCTGTCGGACAGATATAACCCTCTTACGGTGGGAGATGACTAATTTTTTGTCCAGTGAGCTTATTTCCCCTTTCAGTCTATTTATATATATCCATTCATAAATTTCAAGGTAGATGAGGCAATAACAGCACCCCGCGAAAATTTCTGGTATTCGCAATGGATTTCATCCCGACTATGGCAGCTAGGAACCAATCTCTTAACCCAACACAGGGAACATAAGGGAGCTAACGACACCAAATTTGGAACCAATCAATCAATTATCTGTGGAATCACAGGTCGCCAAATACTTCTGCCTCCAATGACATCACTACGGAAGTGCCAGTACTGCACCACAGAATTCTATATATCTAGCGGAGTGGATTTCAAAGTGTGTGTTACGAGATTCACTAGGTGTGCCAAGAAACTTCTGATGATATTGCAGATAAAAGGAATTCTTATACATTATATTGTTGCTGCTTTCTACTGCTGATTCTTCATCTAATTTTTTTATGCTTAATCAAAAGCTTATCCATATATCTTAACGTTAAACCAAAATTGACATAAAACACGCCCATAACATGTACGGTGTATACACTTACTTCAATACAATGTAGAAGTTGAACAGGGTTGGGTTGGGTTGTTTTACCTCTGAGCGGCACTTTTTGCACACCATGGGCTAAATGGCCAGGCCACAAGGACCCCGAAGGCTCAGAGAAGGTTGGGGGAGGAGATCCACTGGAACAGCTGTTGGGAGACAGATGGTAGCCTCCCGTCAAGGCCATCCAGAGTGTTCTTTAACGTGCACAGGGTATGGCTCTCCCGCACACGGGGCCACGGCTTAACGTCCCATCCGACGGACGGCGGCCTTTTCAAGCCCATCGGTGTCCCCTACTGACCGTGGGCAGGGCGGGGAATTTTGCGGAGATAAATCTCAACGCTGACCCAGCTGGGACTCGAACCTGGGAACTACAGATTACGAGCCTGGCGCGCTACCGACAGAGCCACCCCCGCCCCGTTGATGCAATATTGTCAACGGCTTTGTCATAATCAAAATTAAAATATTTCTCTATATAAAACAGAAAATACTCTTTCAACAAATCTTGATCTAAAGATGATCTTAAAAGATTTTTAAAACTTTTAACGCAGAAAAAATATTTCACGAGAAACTTGCATACATGAGAAATTAACATGGACTTTTAGTTGAAATTTAACGATGTACGAAGCGAACTTGGCTATTTAATTCATTAACAATTTGAAATACACAAGCTAAACAACTTTTGTATTTTCTCTTGATATTGTATTTATTCATTAGTGCTATTCCTTCTTCTATTTCATTATTTAAATTCTGAATATCTCTAAACACAGTGACTTTTGGTTTTTGACATATAAAATAAATAAAAATAAATACTCCCTCAAGCAGCTGCTTGCCACGAGGTCTGACAGGAGCCTGTCACTTTATATGCAATAGTAGAAGGTCTGTGAGGATGGCGGGACCTCAGCAGAAAAACAGCACACACATCCATGCCTTACCCGGGGCTCAAACCCAGGTCCCTTAGATCATAGCTTCTTAAACTATGGGTCGCGACCCCATAACTGAATGTGGGGGTCGCGAAAAATTTGACAACAGTAAAAGGTTTATGAACGCGCAACGACCAAAAACTAATTTAAAATGAAACGCGTAATGAATCCGAGGTGTTTCTGGCAGAACGACTTCACTGCAGCCTTTTTCTTAACACACCACATGCGCACTTTGAACTGCGCATTCCGTCACGCCACGCAACGTCATCGACGCTGCCAGAATTACCTCGGCTCGGATTCGAGACTATTCTATTTTATGATTAGCATTATTTTGTCTGTAAATATAAAGTTTTCTGCTCTTATAAAAACATAATATTTTAATTGCGGAAAATAAAGACTTTTAATATTTTCCTACTGTCATTCCTCAGCATGTAAGTATCAAAATAATATCTTTGGATTGTAGTGGATTGTGGATAAGTGGCTAAATTTAGACAGAAGAGGTAAAAATACTAATGGCAATGTGGCAGAGTCTTCGGTACCAGGTTGTAGTAGACTTAAAATGATAAGAAAAAGAAAATATGCCGAATCATTTTTTCAATATGGATTTACTTCTAATAATCATGATGGTGTGGAAAAACCTAATTGTTTCTTTGTAATGAAGTTTTAACTGCGGAAAGCATGAAATCAGCCAAACTGAAACAACATCTTAATACCAAGCATGCAGCGTATTGCAATAAAACAAAGGAATTTTTTGAACACTTGGAAAAACTTCAAATAAAGAAAAATAATGTTTTGAGAAATTTTTTTACTGTCAACGAAAATTATTTACTTGCATCTTACGAAGCTCTTATTTAATTGCAAAAACTAAAAAGCCCTACGCGATAGGAGATCTCGTGTTACCTGCTGCTATTAAAATGTCAAAAATAGTTCATGGGAAAAAGTATAGGGATGAAATTCGTAAAAGTCCTTTTATCGAATGATACTGCTTCCAAAAGAATTTCTGAAATTAGTAAAGACCATTTCCAGCAGCTTATTACCAGGCTTAAGGGTAGCCCAAAGTCTGCAATTCAGTTCGATGAAACGACTGATATTTCTAACATGGTACAGTTGTTACTTTATGTAAGATATGTTTTGAAGGAAGCATACATGAGGAATTATTGTTTTGTCACCCTTAGGAAGGGCACACAAGAGGGAAAGATATATATCTTAAAGTCGATGAATTTTTCACAAATGAATGTTTCCAGTGGAAAAATTGCGTTGGAGTCTGTACAGATGGTGCTGGAGCAATGATGGGCGAGAATGTTGGATTTGTAGCAAAAGTTAAAGCTGGCGACAATGAACATATCACTTTTACTCACGGTATGATCCATCGAGAGACGCTCGTAGCAAAAAAAATATCACCCGAATTAGATGTTGTGCTTCGCGATGCAATCAAAATCATTAACTTCATTAAACTCGTAATCTGTAGTTCCCAGGTTCTAGTCCTAGCTGTGTCAGCGTTGAGATTTATCTCCGCAAAATTTCCCGCCCTGCCCAGATCAGTAGGAGACGCCCATGGGCTTGAAAAGGTCGCCGTCCGTCGCATGGGACGTTAAACCGTGACTCCGTGTACGGGAGAGCCATACCCTGTGCACGTTAAAGAACACTCTGGATGGCCTTGACGAGAGGCTACCATCTGTCTCCCAACAGCTGTTCTAGTGGGTCCCCTCCCCCATTAGCCCATGGTGTGCAAAAAAGTACCGCTTAGAGGTAAAACAACCCAACCCATTAACTTCATTAAAAGCCGTGCCCTTAACAGTCGTTTGTTTTCAAACCTTTGCAAAGATATGGACTCTTGATTACAAAAGCTTATTACTACATGCAGAGGTAAGGTGGCTCTCAAGAGGGCGAAGTTTAAACAGATTATTGAAAGATGAAGTTGTTATATTTTTGACTGAGCAGAAATCCAATTTTGTTATTTTTTTTTATAATGACTGATGGCTTTAAAAACTGTTATTTGTCTAATATTTTCGAAAAACTCAATAATTTAAACATGTCGCTTCAAGGGAAAATTTGTAACGTATATATGTTAAAAGATAAAATTGAAAGTTTTACTTAAAAAGTTAACATATAAGAAGAATAGGGTGGAAAATGGTTTTTTAGAAATGTTTTCAGCTACAGATGATTTTATAATTGAAAATAATCTTCCCAAAGATTTAATTGTAAAAGTTATAACTGATCATCTAAAGTGCCTGGAGACACAGTTTCAGAAATATTTCCCTTCAAATTTTGATTCTAAAAAGCTAAGTTGGGTTCATAAACCATACTCAGTTGAAATCAAAAACGTCAGTCATCTGCCATTAACAGTTCAAGAAGAATTTACCGAGTTATCAAGTAACACAGAATTAAAACTTGAGTTTCCAAAAAAATCGTTAAATTAATTTTGGCTTGGGATTAGGAGAAAATTTCCAACAATTTCTGAAATGACCCTAAACATACTTCTCCCATTTTGTACTACGTATTTTTGCGAAGCGGTGTTCTCAGCATTGACGATTATAAAATCAAAACATCCATCAACTCTGAAAACGTTGAAGATGCTCTATGTCCTGCAGTGCCAAATATTCAGCCAAAATTTAATTATTTCTGCAAAAATAACCAAGCACATCCATTTCATTAGTATGTCAATTTGCTTTCGTCTTTAATAAATGGTAAAATTATATGTATACCAAAAAATTGTTTTAAAATAAATTTCTTTATGATTTATTATCAGTAAATGTTTGATTTGTATACCTATTTTATATACCTATATACCCGGGTCGCGTAAAAATTTCTCGGTCGAAAAGGGGTCGCCAGTGGAAAAAGTTAGTGAAAAGGGGTCGCGATTAGAAAAAGTTTAAGAATCCCTGCCTTAGATCAATAACCAAGTGCGCTAAGCAGTCGGTTATCGTGTAATGCTCTTCATCTGTTCCCAGAAAACAGTCTTGGTAATAAATAACGAATTAGCAGCATTTCCAATAAAGTTCTTCTGCATTATTCTTGGTGAGTTTGGCAGATTAATTTAAAGCATCATCTTGATTTGTTCAGTATTTTTGTGTTTTAAAATTTTTTGCGATCCACAAAAGCAATTTCTTTTATTAGTACTTCATTACAACTGACGTATGTCTATTTATCTGTTGTAGTACAATGTCAATAATTGCGTTAAAAACTCTGATTTGAAAGTTTTTAAATAGAGATGCTCCAACTTGTCTCGCTTCATAAGTAATTAATTCATCTGAACGTTTTTTTTTTTTTCCTATTGGAATTCGTTTTATAGGAATATTCGTTCAATACTAATAAATTATGCAATCACTTAACTTGTGATGACTTTAAGTTAATATTCCCAATTTGCTCTTGGCCGCATCGGCAATCGCAACCTAGTTGCCTTGGACAGTCCAACCTTCATCATGATGCCTCTATTCACTAATAATTGCATTAAGATATTTATTAATCTTAATGTTAGTATTAATCAAATTAACACTGCATTTTAATGGTTTTAGTTTAAATTCAAAAAGTAAATGAAAAGTCACAGTGTTTAGAGATATTCAAAGAGGTAAAAGTTAAAAATATACCACACATAATCAGAACTCCGCGTTCTTCCCTCGATAGCGACTGGCCCCTTCCACAGCGATTCCCTCTGCATGTCAAACAGAAATCTATCGCGACGGAGCCAAAATCGTTTCCGTCTACTCCACTATTAGGGGACCACCTTGACGTGGTAGTGGTGGTGGTGGTGGGGGGGGGGGGGGGGGGGGGGGCTTGTGGCCCAGCAACCGGTCGAAAACTATGCTGACTGGTATGTCCCCGGTTGGACAGAGCCAAGCCCAACCGAGGTTGAAGGCATTGCTGACCGGTTTAGTGGCCCGGTTGGACAGTGCCAAGACCTCAAAATCTGGTGCTCAGTGGATCAGTTCAAGGGCCCTGCAGAACGGAGTGTGCCCTAGTAGGCAAGGGCCCTTTTCAAAGTCTGGGTCCCACTAAGAGTCTCCACCCCGGGTTCCAGGTGAACTTGGATATATATATATTCTTGCTCATGGCAAACCGGGGAACAGAGTAAATTTTGTTTTTGATCGATGGATGAGTTTTCCTTCTATAAGACTGCTCGCCATAGGATTTGTTGGGGATGAGATGCATCTATATGGTGTAGCCTTGCCCCCCCCCCCCCTCCCGATAGTAGATAGTTCACGGCTTTCCTTAACTGGTAGTGTCTTCGACGGAACCGGGGATTGTCGTGCTTGCTGTGTTGTGCAGAAAAAAAGAGAAGTATTGTACCTTTTTTGAATATTTCCTGGCGATTTCATGGCTAATTTCTTTATTACGAATTTTAGTTGGTTTATTAATCATTTAGTATTGGTCATTAGTACTGATTAAAAGCAAAGTGGCATTACTAATACTATTTAACTATGAGTAAAACCAAAAGGTAACTTCTAAGCTCTGTAACTTCTAAAATAAGCATTTTATGAGAAAATGTGACAGAGGATAAAATTATTATCTGGTAATATATATATTTTTATTAATAAATTGATAGTTTGCAAGTTCCCAAAGGCATATTACTATAAAGCAACAGTAAATAAGAGGAGTACACTTTCACAAGTTACTAGACACTGGTGGCCATAAAGAGAGGGCCACAAAGACCATGTCTCCCTACAAAAGATCTGCAACTTTTTTTTTTCGACAGGCAGCCTTTTTTTTTTTCAGTTTTTGCATTACTGAAGGATTGGTGGCATGGAGTTTAGTCGACATTATCTTTTCCAGGTAAGAAAGACCTTAACGTCCACAGTACACTGAGAGCAAAATGATAAATTGTTTAAAAAAGATCTCAATTATTAAATAATATGTTTGTAAATTGAGTTATTTGTGGACTACAAAATATCTCATATGTTACTAAATGGTCCCCTGCGGAATTGAGACTTGTTACCGCCCCTGTTCCTACCTGTACACGCATGTGTTTTGCCTTCTCACAGCTGATATTATCCTGCCACTCTCATATTCAAACCGGTTCATTTTGACCCAGATTGCAACCAGGGCTGGATCTAGGGGGGAGGGGGGCACATGAGCAAGTTCCATCTTTTCAGAATGTTAGTAAAGGTAATAAAGATAAATAAGAGAAATTTTTCCATCACTTCTCTTCTTGGTAACCACCAGAATACAGGAAGCTGCAGCGAACTCGGATGCTACTGGTCACTGATTTCTTTCAAAACATTGGGCTCTTCGGCAAGTTCTAATATCTTTTTTGCTTTAACGAGATTAACATAGTTAATAGTTTTGAGAGATAGCTGAGAAGTAGTTTCTTCTGCCTCTGCTATCTCGGCCTCCTATTGTGACTGGTGTAGGGAGCCATTCATTGGAGGCTAATTTCACCATGTTCTTACAATTGTTTGAACCTTGAACCTCGATAGCAATTTATTATTAAACTTATTTATATTTCATGCGCTTTTCAAAAAATATTTAAAGACCTGAAAACAAAGGGGAAATGTTATACTGCAGTGGAAGGTGTAGTTTCTTGGTTAAGATAAGGTATAACTGCAGATATAATTGATTTATAGTTCGTTTACATGAGGTCTTAAAGTCATGCATTTCCCGAATTTTACCCAGTCCCTTTTACATTTTTTCAGCTCATTTGTGTTTTTTGATTTCCCCTCTCAATTATTCTCTTGATCCTTAACAACAGAGAATATATGTACGGTCACAGTATGATGTTCGTTATTTAAACTAAATGCATAACATAACACAAATAAACTACGTTCAGAAATATTAGGCAATGGAATTTATGATAGCATTTTGCGCACGAAAATAAAACAAGGAATTTTAAGCTACAGTATCTGCAGATAGGGCCGTCTTCGCTTGGGATGTCACTCATGTTTGTATCTAGGTGTCTGGTTTGTACAAGAGAGGGATCAAAGCTATGGATGGAACAATTAAAAAAAAAATCCTTATTGACCGACACCAAATTCTGACTTTTGTCATATTGAAATGCTAATATTTTAATCAACCGCAGAGAAGATTTTACTTACATGGGATTGATCTATATCAGATCACAGTAAATGACCACTATTTGCTCAGCAGTTGAATATTTAGGAATCGCACTTTTTAATTGCGAAAACTCAAGTCTTTGTCATCTGCACATGACTGGTTGTTTCAGTATTTTATGTTGTATCTGGTCAATTCCATTGAGGTAGTAATACTAGAGACAGGACTCCGATTCCCGTAGCATTGACCGCCATGATCACAGACGGCTGTGTCTGCCGACTGCTCAGAGAGGCAAGAATACCCATGGTGCCTTGCGAATTGGCTGGGAACAACGATGAAGGGCTATTTAAAAATGCTTAACAAATGATTTAAATGAGGCAGAACTTTGCTGTTTTTTGTTTTTTACTTCAATGACGTTATTCTGTTGTAATAATTAAAGCAAAATAGATTTAATTAATGCACATTTATTGATTTTTATTGGATGAAAAGCGAAGACGCTGGAAATTGCTTCTCTTTCAAATCGAGGTTATGCATGAAAATTAAAAAATTTTCGATATGCTCTTAATATGTGATAAAGCTGAACTAAATTGATTGTAAACTTTGAAGACTTCAATTTGAGCCGGTTTAAAACAGGAACAATGGTAAACATATTTTAAAATCTAATACATGATCAAATCTTTCAGCTTAAGTGAAAGCCCTCAAAATTTACAGATCTTAACAATGCAAATCCGCGCTTCATTTAAAAAAACATGAAAAGTCAGATTTATTTTCTTCCTTTATTAAAAAATATTAATTTTTATTAAAAATTGAAAGAAACAATCAGAGAGTGTAAACTTTTTTTTAATTCAGCAGGGGCAGGAAATCAAATCTCCTCCCAATAAATGACACAATTTAATTTCATGCTATAAAAAAACCCAAATATTATAAGCTTGTTATTCAGCTGAAAGTAAAGAAATTCAAGCTCCCCTCCCACACAAACACACAAATAGCATAACTGAAATTTGATTCTATGAAAAAATAAATATTGTAAACTTCTACATCAGCTAAGGCCAAAGGAAATCCAAGGTCACACACACCCACACAAATGACAATTGAAATTGCATGCTACATATATAAAAAACAATAATTTACATTTTCTCTCATTTCAAGTAAGGCAGAAGGAAAGGGAAACCCCCTTCCCAAACACAAATGACATGATTGAAATTTCATGCAACAAAATACAAATATTGTAAACTTTTATATCAGCTAAGGTAGAAAGATATCCAAGGTCACACACACACACAAAGGACATAATTGAAATTTCATTCTATAAAAAAAGAAAAACAAAAATGCAAACTATTTTCATTTCAGCTGAGGCAGTAGGAAATTTACATCACACACACACACACACAATATAAGAAATGAAGTTACTGCAAAGTATATTTTTGTCGCTGGTTTTGTGCAAATTTAGATTTTTGCTCTAATATGATGCCTTTTAATTTTTCTGTCATTTGTCTCTCTAAATGGTGAAGTCTAATTTTAGCATATTCTTTTGTAATGTTTCTTTTCCATATTATAAACATGATTTTCAACTTCCACATCCAATTCTCTATTACTGATATGACTATCTAGTGATATGAGCACCAACATGCATTGAAGCCTATGTAGGATATTAACCTAAATTTTTTAATTAGGTATGAAATAATTGTTGTTCAGAATATAAAGTGTTCTCCTGGAAGACACTGTTCAGTAATGTTTGCAATTGCACACACATATTGTGAGAAGGGTGAGAAAACCTAAATTTTTAATATTAACCTTTAAAGTGACAAAAGCTGATTAATCAGTTTCCTAAAATCCCTACAAAAGAATCTGCAGCATGCTTTTTTATGCTTCCCTACCATATTTTTCCAGAATTATGAAATGTTTTTTCTTTTGATATGTAATATGGACTATTTCATTCATTAGTTTTTCATAATAAGGCTCAAACGTTGTTGTTTCTTATGGAAAAATAAAATTGTCTCTGTCAGGGTTAATAAGTGCAGACGCAGAAGACTGCATTTGTTCAGAGTCAATTAATGCTAATTTACATTCTATGCAAGAAAGTTTTCATAATTTTTTGTTATAAAGACAGCTTATAATAACATTTTCCAATTTCAGAGAAAAGAGACACAATGACTTTCATTGCTTTACTGTGATTGCTTGATATTATCCACATGTGAGAAACACCTAAAATGTCTCTGGACATTTCATTATTGCTGTCAATGGTTTTAATTTCATTGAAAGTTAAACAATTGCCATTTTTCTTATTAATTAGCAGCCAGTTAATTATTAACTGCATGTGTGCACTTTGGAACTAAAGATTATTAGGTTATTATAGTTTCCCTCTTTTGCTCTTATAGCTTAAAAAAAAATTAAATATTTTCCTGGCTGAATTTGTAAGTAAAAATATATTTTGAGCCAGACAAACCAACTGTTACAAAATAACCTATGGGGATTTTCCAGCTATATAAAACTGAAACAAACATAAAAATTAGAATTTCAGAAGCTAGATCTGAATTTTTATCATTAGCGTTATTACCATAATCTATATATCCATAATAACATTTGCCACTGAACAGTACTTGTTTCCTAATTGACTTCTCCTCAAATAATAAAGTGAATATCATATGCTTCTGCTTACTATCAGTAAAATTTTCCATACAGAAAACTTAAATAAATCCAGGAAGGCCATCTACAGATCTGCACCAAGTTAAAATTGTGGAGCTATTGGGAAAGATTTTCTCCTACAGATTCATAAGCCATTTTAAAAATAAAAAAAAAATAGAACCTCAATTTTTAATTAGCCTTTGGAGAATGAAAATATTATGATAAACCTATTTACCTCTTGGCAATAAAATATGCCATTGCTTCTTTCAGCATTTTGCTGTGAATTTCTGAACAAATTAAAAAAATTCCGATATGCTTAAAATTTTCTAGTTTAAAGTTATATCTAGAAACACAGGCTTTGGTGTTTCAATGTCATCTTGATGAGTTTTTGAGCCTTAAAGAAATCTAATATTTTATTTAAAATAGAAGAGTCTGATTGCTTGGTTCTTAGCACCATAGCATTTTATTTAAGCTCTGGATTTCATTTTGCACTAACATCAACTTTCTCTTAAATTTTCTAGGACTCTTCCCTCTTACACAGCATGAGTGATCATTTTTATAGGCAATGTCTGTTCTCATTGCAATTTCTATCATATCTTATACAAGTGTCTCTCAATAAAGGCATTTGTTACAAATGTGAATAAAGTTGCCACAGCATCATTAATTAATCCTACTGTGCCATTTTCTGGAGCTTTATTTTAAAACAGTAAAGTGCTGGGAACAGCTAGTACTAGCTACTGTTTAAAGAGAGACAGTGGAGCTTCAACCACAATTGACAAGCCTTAGCCTTTCAACTCATAAAAATTTTCATCAAATATGAAAAGCAAATTTTTAGGCTTCATTTATCACATGCAAAATTATAAAATCCCTATTTCAGGCGTTTCGTTTGAGAAAAAAAAAGCACAATTTGTGTTTAGTATTTCTTTTAGAAACAAAATTCATGGAAATATTCTACAAATTCCATGTTGTTTCAATCTGTAAATCGTCTTCTTTTCATTTGTAAATATTATTAGTTTCATTTATGAAAAAAATCGTGAACTACATTTGATATTAAACTAGGACTGAATGGTATTTTGAAATGCTTTATTTATTTTTAAGCTTCTCTGCTTTAAAAATTTCAATTTAAAAGCATTTCACAATATTCGTAAATTACTAACCTATGAAATGTCGAATTGCTGCTTTTATAGTATTTTTCAGTCAATACACAATTCATGTATCTAAGAGCGTGGTGAAAGGTTTGTTTACGCTAATCAAACACACCTCTCTCTCTGCCTCACTGAGGAGTAGGCTTAAGATTTTGTACATGTTCATGGCTTTATAGTCCTGTCTCTAGTAATATTACTTCAATGGTCAATTCGAAGCCAAACTTGAAATTCACAGGTTTTCACTACTAAACTTAAAGGATTTACCTTGATGATGAACCATAAGGCCATACTTGGTTTCCAAACGCCATACTGGAGAGAGAGACCAATGTTGTTTTATAGTAACGAGGGTCGTAGGTCATTACATGTGATCAACGGAAGGCTCGGCTCTGTGATGCAATCTGTATTGTGAGTAATTCCATCATGAGTGACAGTAGTGATCATCGTGTTAGATCTAGAATTGTACCTAAAATAAATGAACCGAAGTATGCAAATGAAAATACCCCACTTCTTCAACCGCTTTCACCCCGGGAAAACTCTTTACGAGAACATTTGTTTCAGGTAGGTCAATTTTTACCTTATATTCATTCGTTCATTGCAAGGCATTTCTTTGCCAAAAAAAAAATGGTTAGCATAGTTGTATGATTTATCTGTTTGATATTACTATTAAACCGATTTTCAGTAAAGGAATATAAGTTGTGACTTATTTTAAACTTGATCACACAAGGGGTGAATTTAAAAAGTAAAAAAAAAACATCGTGCATTCAAAATCATATGTTCAAATCCATCGATTATCGTTGCTCACAAAAAGTTTATATTTAAAATGTATTTTAACACTATTGCAAAGTCAAATGTTTTGGTTAGTTTGTTGTTCATAGGACTCGGTCAATAGACGGCACAAACACTGATTACACTAGACAACAAATTGAAACCTTTTTTTATAACATTGGTCAAATAGGATGTTTTTAACTAATTTTGGGGTGCTGAATTCAAATATGGCTTAACAGACGAATAGGGATTGCTGTTGGGACTTTTAAGAATCTATGGAGAGTGGAGAAATAGGCATATACACCTAAAGACTAAAATTAGAGTGTATAATAGTTTGGTTCTTTCTAGAGTTAGTTATGGTAGTGAAACTTGGACACTTTCTAAACAAGATAACAGGAAACTATATGCTTTTGATTCTAGATGCATACACAGTATCTTGGGCATTAGGTGGTTTAATTTTGTAACTAATGATGTGGTTAGGCAAAGGAGTCTGCAACCTCCTTTAAGCAGCATGTTGTGCAGAGAGAGACCACTGGTTTGGCCATGTTGCATGTATGGATAATTATAGATTGGTGAATAGGGTTATGAACAGTGTGCCTAAGGACCTCAGAAAGAAGGGGTGACCTAGGATGCAGTGGGCAGACAATATCAAACAGGATCATGTTAGAATTGGTGTGCAGTGGCCAGATGTAGCAGATGTAGCTCAGGACAGATATGCTTGGAGAACTAAACTCATGGTCTGGTTGGACCTCCGTAGCCCATGGCTGCTTGAGGATGATGATGATGTGAAAAATCTGCAGCACAAACATTTTTTTTTTAAATTATGGATTGATGTATTTCAAATTTCAATGAATATGCATATCTGGGAAATGAAAATAAATGTGACTATTTTATTAAATTACAACTTAAAACTTGATTACAGTGAAAAAAAAATAGAAACGTCATAGTTGTAGACTACTGAATATAAAGTAACAAATGAAATAATATTGAAATGCAAAATAAAAAAAACATAGGTTTGGATCTTTTATATTTACAAGAAGTTCATTTTTGTCTTTTATGTGCTGAGGTATCTTCCTTCTGCAAGAACCAGCAGTAGTCGCCCATCATTGTTGGGTCCCACCTGCTTGGTAACTCTCCTCCATGGTTTGAAATATCCTTGTGAAATCTTTCCTCTTGCTCATCACTGACAGCCTTGTTCTTGGGAAAGAAGTCGAGATGCAAGTGCAAGAATTGGATCTTCAAAGACATTTGGCAGCCAAGATTTTCATAATTTTTGAGATCTTGAATGAGCTGATGGTAGTTTCCCTCTTTGTGATTCCCCAGAAGACCTTGGACCATAGACATGAAGGATTTCCATGCAGTGTACTCCTTCATATTCAGTTTTCCTTCGAAGACAGTATCATTCAGTAGCTTCGTGATCTGAGGAACAACAAAGAACTCTTCTTTGAGTTTGACATCACTTAGTTTTGGAAATTTTTCCTTCAAGTGCAAAAACCCTTTAATAGATTTGTCCATAGTCTCTGCAAAGTTTTTCATAAGTCCCAGTGTGATGTGTAGTGGTGGGAGCAGAACATCAGAGGGGTCAACTAGAGACTTACACCTCACATTATTCTTTCCAGGAATAAAAAACATCTCTTTTGGGCCAGTCTTTTGTTTAGTAGTATTTCTTTCTGGACCTACTGTCCCACAAACACAGAAAACAGCAAAATTTTGTGAAGCCTCCTTGAAGCCCAAGCAAGAGAGATATGACTTTTAGGTCATCTCATACTTTTCACTTAAACTGGTCATATTTTATAGCAGATGGTATTTTTTCCATGCTTTCATAAGTTTCTTTCATTCCCACAATGTATGTCATTGGAATGGAAGGTTTTTGGTTTCCTTTATGCAAAAGGACAGCTTTTAAGTTGAATTTTGATGAATCTATAAATAGATGCAATTCCTTAAAGTCGTGAGTTGTTCCAATTTCTTCCATCAGTCCTGAAATATCTGTGCAGAAACACAAACCATCTTGCATCCCGTAATGAGCAGATAAAGCCAAATTTAAATATTGAATAACCTTGACTTTTTTGGTATAGATTAAGTAATTACCACTTTTGAGTCGATTCATATTTTTTAGAGGAAAAATTGTCTTGAGCTGGGTGGGATACGAACCCACAATTAATTTCTCTTTCTGAACAGAGAAACTCTGGTACTTGGCTAGAAGATTCCACTTTTGAAGTCTTGAACCTAAAGCCTCAGCTTGTTGTTTGGAAAGTCCTAGGTCTCGAACAAGATGATTTAGTTCATTTTGCTGAATTAGATGAGGCTCGTCTAACCTTTTAGGGGTGTATGGAGGATCAGGATCTGTATGTGCCTCAAAGTCTTCTTTTGATGAATGTGAATCCATCTCCTCCCAGTTGGTTGGAGGTATTGGTATATAAAGATCTTCTCCATGAGGAACTGGCCTTATGGCTGAAGGCACATTTGGGTATTGTATTTTGCTTTTGTTCTTTTTTGAAAAGCCCGACACTTTAGTTAAACAAATGTAACAATCATGCAAGTGATTAGTTGGCTCACACCAAACCATTGGAACTGCAAAAGACATGAATTTTATCTTCCTTTCAACCATTCACTCAGGCCAACAAAGCATGAAATGCAGCACACATGTGAAGCCCATATTTTGTCCTGATCTCCAACATGACATCCAAAATACAAATTATAGGCTTTCTTCACAATCTTTCTCAAAGAATGACCCTGGGATTTTAAAATATAATTTCCACACACTGGGAAAGTATCTGGCACATTAGCACATCTGCGATGCTGCCTTTGTGCCATTTAAATGCCAAAATTCCCTCTTCAATGTACATGTTCCTCCTACAATGAAAACAACAAGAATGGTGGTCTGAGGTTAGGTTACTGTTACATGTTTTCTCCCACTTGGCAATCAGGGTTGCCAACCACATAAAGTAAAATATCTAGTGTCCTCCCAGTTCCCTGGAGGTATTGGTATAGGAAGATCGCAATAGGAGTCAAAATGACCAATAACAAAAATGTGACATGCTGGTCATTTTTTAAGGCCAGATCTGAAATCAGCACCTGAAAAATAGTTAAAGACAGCTACAATTGTTCATGTTATAAAAACCTTGTAAACTAGTGTTATTAGCACAGCTGACTAAGATTAACTTACAGGCCTGCCCATGAGAGGAAATTGCCTTTGTTATCACATATATGCTTTCTGACGGTGCCACACTTGTTTGTCACTAGAGGGTAGTACCACACTGTAGTTTTGAATTCCCTTCCCTCTCCCAATTCATCTGTATTAGCATGGGTTTACTGTAATTAATTTTATTGTATGCTTTTTGCGAAAATTGTTAAGCTTAGCATGAGTGATAATGACATGAAATAAATGGAACATGTTCATTTAAAGAAGAATCATCTTATATATTATATTCATAAATCGTTTAACATAATCTTGTCTTTGTAGATGATGATGCACATATTTTGATTAATACTTGGGTGATTCATAAGTCTGTGTGCTTTATTGTCTACTTGAGAAACAATTATTACAATATGAATAGTGAACCTTACAAAGAAAAATATGAACCATTATTTACAACAGTTTGGAACTATCAGTCAGCAAGTTGCTCGATTTATCTTTGATACCATGCTTGGTCCTTGGAAGCAGAAAACTCCTGGCATTTGTTATCAACTTCCTAAAATATTTGAAATTAAATGGTTTTTTGGAAAAATGAGTTTTGCTAATGTGTGGGGTTCGAACCCACATCTCTCTAGATTCATGCTAGAGCATTCTAAAGACCATTAAACTGCTTATCTAAAAAAAATGGGCCACGGAGTGAAAAAGAAGGATCTAGGTCCTGACTATAACTGGGTGATGAAGAAGCTCAAGTGCCAGTTATCAAAGTTTTTCTTCAGTTTGAAGTGAAGTTTTGCATTGTCTTACCTGTATTTGTTTACCAATGATAGGTAGCATTAAAGCCTCACAGAGTGCATGCACAACATCTGTGATGAGTAGAAGTCGGCATTAATTATGATCTTCCTCACTGTTCTTAAGTGCTAGTAATATGCCTGGAACTCTTGATGATTTGATAAAAAGCCCCACATAATTGATCACTACATTAGTGCCAGCCAGGCCCAGATCTAGAAAAAAAAAAGGGGGGGGGGGGGGGGGGAAGGGTGACAGAATTTTCATTGCAGTGTAACATTTCCCCTTCATTTTAGATGTTTAAAAATGTGTAAAATATGCAAAAGTTTAATATTTTTTGTCCTCCATTACCCTTACTAACATTCTTAGGGGGGTGGCAATGACAAAACCCTGTCTCCCCCAGATCCAACTCTGGTGCGATCTCTTGCAGTGCTGAAAAGTAGGTTTTTAATTATATATTCTTCTAATTCAGCAGTTTAAAAGTTTAATATAGTTCTTCATTATCTGATTCCTCTTTCATAGCAGAAGCTTTAGCAATATCTGCAGCAATTTCTTGCTTTGCCAGCTGTTGAAATCTAGGTTCCTTCATTCCATTCAAGCCATTCTTTAGCTTTTTCTTGTGTGGTGTCCCTTCAGTTGCCTTGGGAACAGTCTGAAAGTCCTCTAGCTCAGTTCCTTCAAAATCAAAGTACTATCTGTATCCTGCAATAGTTTATTCCAGCAATGCATATGATTGATGAAGTTCCAATGAAGTTTCCACTTTAGTGGCCCTCCACATACACTGTCCCAGTTGAAAATAGCAGATTTAAACATAAATGACAATCATATCATTTACCTGTTGACTTTTTTAACATCTATAAATCAGTAAACGTTTTGTGGAAAAAATTACCTTTCTGGAAAGATAAGAGTTCAATTCCCGAATGTCAGTGAAATTTTTTTCACAAAACATTTATTGCATCATTTGATATTTTCCACTGTTCATCTTTCTCTTGTGTTCTCTTCATCCATTCTGCCCTTCAACACCTGATATGAAACTTCTCTTGTAGAGATATAAAGCCATTATAAGTAATAAGATCTGTCTATCACAGAGACAACAATAACTCTCCAACGAAACATGTTTGTTGAGCTCAGGGAGCAATGACGTCCACTGTCAATCCAGATTAACTGTATCCAGACTAGTGAAGGGTTTATTGTATACTGCATTCAAAGGTAAAAGTTGATGTTCTAGAATATTTTACTGCTGCAATTTTTTCTAGCTTTGAAAGTAACAGACCATGCCATAAAATTCCCTTCACATGAATAAGTAAATTTCTCCATCCTTGACCAAGACGTTTATTTCTTAATTTTTTTATACTTTTACAGATATAAATAGCATATATTTGTGCATATTGAAAAAAAAAAGCATATAATTTAAAAAAATTTAAAAAGGTAAAAAAATGATTGTGTAGGTAAAACTTTTGAAAAAGCATTAATATTCAGTCAGAGGCATATAATAGATTGCACTTATGCACTAATAGAAAAAAAGGGCCACACCCATTCCCAGGTTTAGAGATTGTTGTTGAGTAAAGCATCTGTGTATTTAAACTTACTATTTCAGTGGCATATAAACTGACAGGCTCCTGTCAGTCCTCTGTGGCAAGCAGCTGCTTGAGGGGGTATTTTTTTTATTATTTCAGTGGTGATTTTATTGTAAAAAAGAAATTACTCCTCAAGCAGTTGCTTGCTGCAGAGGTATGGCAGGAGCCTCTCAACGTAATACAGTATAGAGGCTTGTGGGGAAGGTGAGACCTCACAGAAAGACAACATAAGAAAAAAAACATTCATGCCTTATCAGGGGCTCAAACCCAATTCCTTTTGACCAGTAGTCAAGCATGTTAACCATTCAAAAGTCATTCTTTATCAACACTGATTTATATATATATAGTACTATAATGCCAAAGGTATTAAAATAAGAGATGCAAATATGTTTATATTTATTACAGTATACAGGCCAAAATGAATTCATGGCCCAAACGTGAGGGGATGGTAGTACCCACCGAACCCACCAATATTCGTCATAGAATATGCAGCCACAAATGCAGACCAGTGCCGGTAGGGGGCGTAGATGAGGTGGAATGGCTGAAAAGTGCTGGATTGGCCAAACCCCAGCATTCTCAGCCGCCGATGTGCACGACAAGCCCGGTGTTTACAAGCAGGTATGCCAATCACTACTCCGCTGTTGTGCCACCTGATGGTGGGCGGACGTTTGAGCATTTGTTGTAATGATCTCCAATAAATGTCACTCTGGAAACCTCTGTGTCTGTCCTTCATTTCTGACTCCTCACTGCGTTTGTGGCCATATATTCTATGATGAATATTGGTGAGTTAGGTGTGTACTACCATCCCCTCACGTTCATGAATTCTGGGACACCCTGTATACTTCCTCTATAACATTTTTGAATAATTTCTTTAGAAAAAATTATGACAATTTCAATATTAAGCCATTTGCAATATTATACCATTGTGTTGAACTATAGCAAACTGTATAAATAGTAAAAAAAAATTGTTGTTCCTTTGAACTTCGTGTTCTAAGATTTGAAGGATATTTTCCTATGAGTTATAAAATTCATGTCAGTGGATTTACATACCATCTGCTGCATTTTTATTGTTTTGCAACTTAGAAGAAGCATTTGATTCTTCATTATATTTATATGCATAAACATATAGAATTTCTATCTTATGTACATGTTATTTACATATTATATGTAAACAGAAATTAGAGTAGAGGTACACAGTGCGGTAATTAAAATTAAAGGTTTTAATTTTCTGTGACACTGTTAAATGTTTTTAAGCACTTCAACACATGGACTATGCTATCAAGTATCAAAAGTTATTAAGGACAGATTTATGTACCATACCACAGAGGATGGGTTGTCACCGAAAGCATCCCGGAAGTTCCTGTTACTACCCATCCTCTGCAGTATGGTATGTAAATCTCTCCTTAATAAATTTTGATACTTGATAGCATAGTCATGTGGTGAAGTGCTTAAAAACATTTAACAGTGTTATAGAGAATTAAAAAGTTCAATTTTATTTTATGTTGATACGCTACTGATCTACGGGACCTGGGTTCGAGCCCCGGGTAAGGCATGGATGTTCGTGTTGTTTTCTGCTGAGGTCCTGCCATCCTCTCAGATCTTCTACTGTAGCATATAAACTGACAGGCTCCTGTCAGATCTCTGTGGCAAGCAGCTGCTTGAGGGGGTATTTATTTATTTTTTTACTATCTGATCAAAAGTATCTGCAAATCTGGACACACCCTTCTGAGTAGTGGATTTGCCCTTATATGCTACAGCCATGGCTCAAACAGGTATAAAAGGATGCATATTGCCTGACAAACATACATGCATGAACAGCAGAATGGACCATATGGCAGAGCTCAATTACTTTCAACAAGTCAGTTCAGGGCATTTCAACCTTGCTGCAGCTGCCCCAATCAGCTGTAAGTGATATTATTGTGAAATGGAAATGCTTGGGAGCAAACAGCGTGCAACCATGTTCTGGTACATCATATAAAATTATAGAGTGGGATTGCTGAGTGATGAAGTAAGTGGTGCTACAAAATCATCTGTCCTTGGATGCAACTCTCACCACTGAGTTTCAAAATGTCTCTGGAAGCAATGCCAGCACCATAATAGTTCATCACGAGCTGCAGTAAATGGCTCTCCATCGCCAAGTAGCTGCACACAAGCCTAGCATCAACAAGATCAATGCCAAGTGTTGGTTGAAGTGGTGTAAATCATGGAGCAAGTGGACTCCTGAGCAGTGGGGGGCGGAGTGGCCCAGTTGGTAGCGTGACAGGTTCGTAATCTGTAGTTTCCAGGTTCGATTCCCAGCTGGGTCAGTGTTGAAATTTATTTCCGCAAAATTTCCCGCTCTGCCACAATCATCGCTCTGCCTACTCTGTGAAGGTTTTGCTGACTGGGTCACCTTCACAGGGTCCTGAACACCCACCCGTGTGTTTGCCGTGCATGGAGACCCATGTCCCGGGAAAGGAGGATCATGGTAGTTGCTCGGGGGTCCCCGTCTTCTCTCCTCAGCTCATGACTGGCATGGTTCCCTTTGGCCGCCTTGCCATTGGGGAGCTTGTCATCGCTTTGCTGGGCAGCGGATTCCGGGACCTCTGCTATACACAGCTTTTGTCTCTGCTTCCGGTAAACAGGAGCTCTGGGGGGCCCTTCCAGCAGCAATCAGCTGGTGGGCAGGTCCTGCTAGGGTCAACCATGCAGAGTGGTGAGTAACCTTGCCCATGGTCTGGGTACAGGTTTAAGAGTTCCTTACAACTTATTTACATTTTGTCGTTATCCTTTCTTTGTGTGGCTAATTTGGCTGTTCACAATTGTGTTATTTTACATTTAGTTCCTTTTGTGTAGAAACATTATTTTTTCACATTTCTCTTTTCATTTTCTTTTTATTTATTTGTGAGGGCTTGGCTCACTGTCTGTGTGGGTATAGTGCCTGCGTAGCACTGGCACCCGACTAGGCATCCCCTTGTTGGGCTCCATGGAGGGTGGGGACAGCAGGCACTTAACCACACAAAAACAGCTATGAGAGTTGAAGATGAAATTGAATCGATCAATGCCACTAAGAGGGCTCCAAATGAGCCCCCATATTCGTTGTCTTTGTCATCTATGCTGTTGTCTTCTTTGTCTGTGTCTTTGTTCCCAAGATTCCTGATCATCCACTCCACAGGTGATCAGGTACTTGGGGACATGTCCCCTTTTTTTGTGAACAAAGGTTTGAAAGGTCTTGCGGGAGAGCCGAAATCCATCAAACGCTTATGATCTGGCAACTTGCAAGTGAGACCGCATGTTCAAAACATTCAGAACTACTCCTTAGATTTACAGAGATTGATGGGGTGGCTGTCGAGGTCACTCCCCACAAAACATTGAATTCCTCACATGGTGTGATCATCGAGTGGGGCATCCTCAAAGTTACCGAGGAGGAAATTCTCTTGGAGCTCACACCTCAAAGAGTAACAGTGGTCCATCGGGTTTCGACACTCTGTGATGGGAAATTGGTACTCACCTGGGTACTGATTATGACATTTAACATGCCACGCCTGCCTTCTTCCATCAAGGCAGGTTATTTGCATTGTGAGGTACGGCTGTGTATTCCGAACCCTCTGTGCTGCTTTCAGATATATGGTCATGCCGCACAGCTTGCCAGGGCAAACCCACCTGTGCTCGCTGTGGCAGTAAGGATCACCCTGATCCTGACTGCATAGCAGAAAAGGCAAGCTGTGTCAACTGTAGTGGCAAACATCCGGCATACTCCCATGACTGTCCGAAGTGGAAGGAGGAAAAGGAGGTGCAACACTTGAAAGTAATGGATAACATCTCATATGCTGAGGCAAAAAAGCTCACTGCACCACCTGCCCCACCTGGCAAGGTATCCTATGCCAGTGCAGTCATTAGAAGGCCCATCGTTCCAATGACTTCAGTGGTGGTGCAGACATATCAGTGTACCACCTACTGAGTCTTTCTCGTCCGCAGCAAAGTACCTCCTGATGCAGGGGAAACTGAGGGTGGTGTCGACTTCAACATCAATCCAGATTTCAATTCCTGCAACTCAACCTTCCACCTCCACTGGAAGGACTCCTCCTTCCCACCCTTAGACAGCAAGACCTTCCAAATCGAATGGGCCCCCACTGGGGCCAAAAAAGAAAATGATTACTCCTCCACAAAGGGCGGTCACTGATCCATGTCCCTCGGATGATTCTGAGGACATGGATACCGATTGCCCCCTATTCACTAAACCATCCTCTGCGACAGTTAAGCTAAATAGGAATTTGTCGTCCATCCACTCTTCTAAGCTACTACTTTCACTAGTTTGCTGGGACCGGGATGGAGATGGTCCAGCTCATGGGGGTGTTGCCATCCTCATGAGCAATCATTCTCCATTCCAGGTCATACCCCTTACCACCAACTTAGAGGCGGTAGCCATCCGCCTCTTCGTGGTGTTCTCGCTGACTGTCTACTGTGTCTATCTTCCACCTTGGAGCATCATTTCCCAGGAAGACCTTGATGATCTCGTCTCGCAGCTGCCATCCCCCTTTCTCATAATGGGGGACTTCAATAGACACAGTCCACTTTGGGGCAGTGCTGACACCAATGGGAGGGGGAAGGTACTAGAGCAATGGCTCCTGGATCCTTTTCTCTCCTTGTTAAACACCGGTGTCAGTATGTACTTTCACTCCCCAACCCTCACATTCACTGCCATTGACCACACCATCTTCTCCTCCTTGATCCTTCCACTCTTTACATGGGAGGTCGAGGACAACCCTTACGGAAGCGATCACCTCCCCATGGTGTGCACCATCTCCTATGGGGGGCCTTGCAGCCCTTCACGTGTCTCACAGTGGAGGCTTGATCGGGCTGACGAGTGGTTTCGAGCTGCTCTCTGAGCTCGATGACCACTCTGTCAGCCAGCAGCCCATCAGTGCAGCAGTAGCAGAGATAATGGACTGTATCATAGATTTAGCTGCATCAACAATTCCTCAAACTTTGACACGGTTCTGAAACCGTGGTGGAATCCAGATTGCACAGCAGCTCGTTAGGCTCAGAACAAGGCTGGGGGTGTTTTGGAGATATCCAACATCCCCCAACCTTGAAACATTCAAACGCGCCAGGGCAAAAGCTCATTTTGTCCAGCGCCAGAGCAGAATGAATCTCGGATCAAATATACATCATCTACCACCTGCATGACCAGTTCTAAGGTCATGTGGGATAAAGTCCAGAAGATGGGTGGGAACTACACTTCCCACTCGTTATCGATCCTGGAGCACAATGGGCAGGCAATTGCTGATCCCAAAACAATTGCCGACATTCTGGGGGAGTCGTTCTCCTCCATCTCTTCTTCTTACTCCCCCGAGTTTCTGGCCCAGAAGAGCAGGGTGGAATGCTCTCTGCTGTCCTTCCACTTGATTGGCCTGGAGCCTTACAACAGGCCATTCGTAGCAGAGGAGCTTCGCCTTGCTCTACACACCTCTTGTGCCTCTGCTGTTGGGCCAGACAATGTCCATTATGCCATGCTCCAACATCTCTCACCATCGAGTAATGATCGGCTGCTCCATCTTTTCAATCACATTTTTCTCGAGGAGCAGTTTCTGGATTCCTGGCAGGAGGTCATCATCTTTGCCTTCCCAAAGCCAGGAAAGGATTTCGAGATTCCTTACAATTACCGTCCCATTGCATTGACAAGCTGCATTTTCAAGATGTTGGAAATAATGGTAAATGCCAGACTCATCTGGTATTTAGAACATCACAACCTTCTTTCCAACACCCAGTGTGGCTTTCACAGGCAATGGTCAACTCTTGACCATCAGATATGCCTTGAATCAGCAATCAGAAATTAATTTTTATGCAGAGAACACCTGGTGTCAATTTTCTTCGACATTGAAAAAGCATATGACATGGATTGGAGATTCAGCATTCTTCCTGACCTCCATAACTTCGGCTTGAGAGGTCACATGCCGATCTTCATCTCCAACTTCTTATTGGCACATTCTTTTTGTGCCTGTGTCAGTAACACTCTGTTGTGGCCTTTCCCCCAAGAACAGGGAATGCCATAAGGCTGCATTCTGAGTGTTACATTTTTCACTGTCAAGATTAATTCTATTATTAGACAACTTCCTCCATCAGTAGGCAATGCCCTCTATTTTTATGACTTTAGCATCTTTTGCTCTTCGTCCAGCCTGAGGGTCATTGAAAGACAACTGCAAATTGCCCTGAACAATCTTTCGGTTTGGTCGACGGCAAATGCGTTTCAGTTCTCCCCACAGAAGACCACTTGTGTGCACTTTTACGACAAGCATAATCTTCACCTGGATCTAGGCTCAAGGGTAACATCATTCCAGTTGTGGGGGAGACCAAGTTTTTCAGTCTCATATTTGATCGGAAATTGACCTTTTTACCACACATACATCATCTCAAGTCCAAGTGCATGTGGTCATTGAACATCATCAAGGTCCTCTCTCTTGTGGCGAGCTGCCCGATGTTCTCTGCTCTTGTACTGTGCACTTGTCCAGTTGAAAATGGACTATGGATCCCAGGTGTACGACTCCACCTGGGATTCGGTGGTTAAAGTGCTGGACCTCCTCCATCATCAGGCCCTCTGTGTTTGCACAGGAGCCTTCCACACCTCACCGGTTCTGGGTCTTTATGTTGAGACCAACGAACCATCTTTATCTCTTCCCCTACAATACTTTATCCCTACAATATGCATCTAAATTGCAATCCCTGCCTGGCCATCCCACTTGGGACTGTTTTTTCAGTCCAAAGTGGGAAATGCCTTACACTAATTGGCGAACTGCCATTCGTCCATTTGGTTTGCGAGTCCGAGGCTACCTCAGAGACCAACACCAGTCTCGATAGCATCGCACAATCGACAGCTGAGCCACTTTCACCTTAGCTTGCTGTTTCCCCTTCCTGTGATTTTTTTCCTGTGCAGGACGGGGAAGGCCTTTACACCTGACTGAGTGTACCGGCAACTCTTTGCCACCCTCATGCTGAGTACCCGAACTTCTTGCCTGTCTTCACAGATGGCTCGAAGTCCGGCACATCAGTGGGATCAGCCATGGTCTGCTGTGATGTAATCATTGTAGACCATATCCCACTGCAGTGTTCCATCTTCACTGCAGAGTTGCATGTTATCAGTCTCACTTTGTACCACGTGGTGACTAAGCATCATCGTTGGTTTGTACTTTACACCGACTGGTTTAGCTCGCTACAGGCTTGGATTTTGGTGAGGCATCGGCTTCTAAGATCTGCCAACAATTACATTGTCTGGCAGCCACAACCACCATCCATTTCTGTTGGGTGCACAGTCAAGTCAGAATCAGGGGCAATGATTTGGCAGATGCTGTTGCCAGGTCAGCCACGCCCCTGTCCGACTCTCCATTGCCAGTTCCATATCTGGATTTCTGGCAACATTTTACAATTGAGCTCTGGGCACAGTGGCAGAACTATTGGTCAGAACAGTTTACAAACAAGCTCTTTGAGATCAAACCTGTCATCAAACCATGGCAGTCTTGTTACTGTAGGAATCACAAGGAGGAAGTTTCACTTGCTCTGCTTAGGTCATTCATTTCTTCTACGGGCGGACGACGAACCTAAGTGTGATTTTTGTGACACCATTTTAACAATCAAACATATTTTAATCTCATGTCCATGTTTTACCTTTGAAAGGCATATGTTTTTTAACCATCATGATTTTTAGTCCGAGCCCCTTACACTTGGAAATCTGTTATCTGATGACTGTTGTTTTACCTCTGTATTTCAATTTTTACAATATACCTGATATTTTACTCGACTTTGATTTTAGCACCTTATACATTGTATATATAACCCAGGTCACTTACACCTGGGATTATTTTGCTTTATACTTATACACTTGTTCTTTGTTGTTTTACCATTTAACAATATAGCTCTTTTATTTTAAATTAGGTTGCGAGTTACACATCTTTTATCTTTTATATTGTCTTTTGTTTGGTGCATAATGTCCTAGTTGCCCATGCGCCATAAAACCCAAAACAACCAACCAACCAATGTCCATCGGATGGGACGTTAAGCCGTGGCCCCGTGTGCAGGAGAGCCATACCCTGTGCATGTTAAAGAACATGCTGGATGGCCTTGATGGGAGGCTACCATCTGTCTCTCTGTCTCTCAACAGCTGTTCCAATGGGTCTCCTCCACCAACCTTCTCTGAGCCTTTGGGGTCCATGTGACCTGGCCATTTAGCCCATGGTGTGCAAAAAAGTGCCACTCAGAGGTAAAACAACCCAACTTGAGCAGTGGAACTGTGTTCTCTGAAGTAATGAATCATGCTTCACCATCTGTCAGTTCGATGGACGAGTCTTGGTGTAAAGGATGCCAGGTGAATGCTACTTGCCTGATTGTGTTGTGCCAACTGGGAAGTTTGGTGGAAGAGGCATCATGCTCTGGGGCTGTTTTTCATGGTTCAGGCTGGGCCATCTAGTTCCAGTGAATGGGACTCTGAATGCTGTGGCCTATAAGGACATTCTCGACAATTCTGTGCTCCCAGCTTTATGGCAACAGGTCAGTGAAATTCACATTTTTCCCTTTCCTGTAACAACGTGACAATGCCCCTGTCCACAAAGTGAGGACCATGCAGGAATGGTTTGATGAGATGGGTGTGGAAGAACTTAACAGACCTGCATAGAACCCTCTCTGATCTGAACTTTGGTATGAATTGGAACACTGACTGTGAGCTAGGCTGAACCACTTGACATCAGTGACTGGTCCCACTAATACTCTTGTGGCAGAATGGCAGGCAATTCCCTCAGCAATGTACCAAAATCTAATGGAAAACCTTCCCCTCAGAGTGAGGCTATGATAGCAGCAAGAGGTGGACCAACGTGATATTAATTTCTTTCCTATTATTGGAAGATTGTAAATTGCTTTTCTTCAGATTTCTGAGTAGCGCTTTTACTACCATGGTTAAAGCATATTAATGTTATTGTTTTACTGTAGCAATTACTCTAGCATTACTTTTTAAACTTGCGCAGTGTATTACAAAGATTTTAATATTTTTCATTTTGTAGATGTTTAGCAATAATAATTTTACTATGTTAAATTATTATTTAAAATCATCTCACATTTTATAATTGTTCTCTGATAAACTCCCCCTTTATTTCCCTTACCTGTGTGTTCAGAGCATTTTTATATACATTTAATCCTTTCACTACTATACTGGCCGGGGCGGGGGTGGCTCAGTCGGTAGCGCGCCAGGCTCGTAATCTGCAGTTCCCAGGTTCGAGTCCCAGCTGGGTCAGCGTTGAGATATATCTCCGCAAAATTCCCTGCCCTGCCCACGGTCAGTAGGGGACACCGATGGGCTTGGAAAGGTCGCCGTCCGTCGGATGGGACGTTAAGCCGTGGCCCCGTGTGCGGGAGAGACATACCCTGTGCACGTTAAAGAACACGCTGGATGGCCTTGACGGGAGGCTACCATCTGTCTCCCAACAGCTGTTCCAGTGGGTCCCCTCCCCCAACCTTCTCTGAGCCTTCGGGGTCCTTGTGACCTGGCCATTTAGCCCATGGTGTGCAAAAAAGTGCCGCTCAGAGGTAAAACAACCCAACCCAACCCAACTATACTGGCCCAAACTGCAGGTAGGAAATACTGAAGAGGAATGAGTAGCATTGATTAGATGAGTCCATTTAAAATTTCAGCCATTTTTGGCTGATATGGTAATGAAAGGATTTAAAATGGCAAGTATCTGAACATATGAATTCACAGCTCATCATTGATTTAATAAATATTCATCTACTATCAAGCTGTTTTTTAGCAACAGGAGAAGATGGGTGTAGAGGAAAAATTGTCTTGAGCTGGGTGGGATTTGAACCCATGATCTCCTGATGACATGTCAGGAGCTCTGAGCTACTGGCCACTGATCAATCTCTCCTCTACTGCTGATGTTAGGCTCAAAACCCGGTTGAAGACAATTTTTCCTCTACACCCCTCTTCTCTTGTCACTAAAAACAGCTTGATAGTGAATGAATATTCACTAAATCAATGATGAGCCATGAATTCGTATGTTTAAATACCAGGTACTATTGCTCAAACCAAAGGTGAGGCAGATTCTGGTTTGCTCACAAAAAAAAATGGCAACCAGGATGCCCTTGTGGTGGGTTGTGTGCACATGGCCAGGATGGTTCTGAAAACTACTCAAAAGCCATGAAAGCCACTCAAAAGACAGTGATTGATCCTGATGACATGTCAGGTGGTCTGACCACTGAGCTACCAGCTGCTGGTAGCTCAGTGGTCAGAACACCTAACATGTCATCAGGAGGTCGTGGGTCAGATCCCAACTGGCTCAAGACAATTTTTCCTCTACACCCATCTTCTCCTGTCACTACAAAATAGCTTGATAGTGGATGAATATTCATTAAAAGTATCTGAACTGGTTCCATGAATGTTTATTTTAGTGGTGGTTTATAAACTGCTCTCAAAAGGTTAAATGATAACTTTATTAACAGGAAATATTTAACATTTTGAAATATTTTCATTGTTTTTATTTATTTTTGTGAATGATTTATTTTGCACAAATTTATTTTGCAGTTTGCTAGTCATGAAGATTATTATTCAGGAGATTTTAGTGAAAGTCAACCTTCTTGGAGTGAGAACTCTGTACAAAGTGTAAGCCATGTATCTGTGGGGACCCCTGATTTATTATCACAGAAATATGAGGTAAAAAAATACTATTTTATTTTAACAGAAAGAATATATTATGTTACTGATAGTAGAGTTAAGAGTCAATTACTTGAAAAATCCAATACAAGGCATTCCATGCATCAAAAATGTACAATCCTGGAGTATGCAAATATTTTGTACAAATTTTTGAATGCACCTGAGCATTATATATGCTAGCACAAATTTGTTCCTTATGTGCAAGAGTACTATGTCTTGTCAATCCATTAACTTGATACCCTTGAGTAACCTTTTTAGCTTGGCGACACACTTCTGAAATAGTCCATTTACAATGACACACCTTTAGTAAAAAGTCAGCTTTTTTGCTTCATTATAATAACTGAAATTTCAATTCATTTAAAAACAATACTAAAATCAGTATTTGATGTAAAAAAAAAAATCATAAATTTAAAAAAGTGCCGAAGCACAAATTATTATGCAGTATTATTGTTTTTCATAAATTTTCACGACACACCTGGACTTTACATGTGACATGCACTGTGCCATAGTGCACCCAGTCACTGAATTATGCATTTGTATTATCACATAATTTTTCTAAAGTGACTGTCTTTTCAGCTATAAATGCATACTCTTTTGGGACCACTTGAAAAGGCTTCAGGAGATATAGTTCTTTTAAATAAAGGTTTAATATAAGAGACAAATTGAAATAAAGTACAAATTTCAAGGAACAGAACTTCAATGAAATATGACAATTCTTACTGATTTGTGTAGATACTTAGTACAGCATTAGGTGCATGCCAATTCATAGTTTTTGTTGATGTCAAGAAACACATTAGACCACATCAGTTATTTTTGTAATTGTTGCTTGCTTTTTAACAAATTATGAATTCATGAATGTTTTCTGCTGAGGTCCTGCCATCCTCTCAGACCTTCTACTATGGCATATAAACTGACAGGCTCCTGTCAGACCACTGTGGCAAGCAGCTGCTTGAGGGGGTATTTATTTTTTATATTATATTTAAAATATTAATACATATTGTCCATATTAAATGTGAGATTCAAGATTGCATATAATCAAAAATTTTCTGCATTTGGGCAAATAAATGTAACATTTATTTTAGCTTGTATAATTAAATCTGTGATCAATAAACACATGATCAGCAAGGGTTTCCTGTTGTTTTAGCACTTCATTTGTTTTACATCTCTGCATAAGCTGAATTTTACTTTATGCCATTTACTATTTTCCTTTTATATATAAAAAGAAAAACAGTGTTCTTACATTTTTAAAAGAGCTCAATGATAATTTTAAAAATTTTTCAACAGAAAATAATTAAATTTCATAATTTTATCCTGCAGTAACTAGCAGATACATATATATATAGTTTACATGCCAAATGAAATATTATTGAATTCAAAAATAACAAAAATTAGATTGAAAGCTATTTTAGCCTAATTATAAAAAAAAAATCCTGTCAACCAGCTTTAAACACTTTATAAAAGTTAATGCCATGTTTCCTTTTTATCATAAGAATCAAGTTGTAAGTTTTTGTTCAGAAAGGTATTTCTGAGATGAAGAATAAGAAAGCAAATAAAGAATATAGCAAAACATCGGAAACAATATCTATAAGTTTTTATCATATATATGCAAAACAAAATTGGGGTCTTCTCTATCTCACCACTTATGGCAAATAATTTTACCTCGCCACATATGGGTTAAGATTTTCATTCAGATGTTTTCCTTAATTTAATTTTACAGATGTATTCCACTATGCCCAAACATAGTAAGCATGCATAACTTTGTTTTCTGTTTCAGAGTCTTGACTATGATATGTGTGAGAATACTTTGTATCTTGAAGACCTAAGAGTGAAAGGGTCAAAGGTAATGGCTTTTTAGTTGTAATATGTATATCTTTATGAATTATGTGTTTCTCTACATGTAATATTGCAAAGTTTTGCACATATTTCCTTTTTTTTTCATCTTAAAAGTTTAAGGATGTTTCACTGGAGACAAAGGAATGCAAAAGTATGATTAAATTACTGTGATTTGAGATTCTGAAAATTTACCAATATTGCAAGGAAAAGAATATTTGTTATTGTAATTTGTGAAAATTCAAATGTGAGATCTGTTTTCTGAAAATAAGCAAACTATAAATATTTGAAGACTGTATGCAACAGTGGATGATTTAGCCATCACTAGTAATCATTATTTTGAATGGTAGAATTATGAAAAAAGTCTTTTTTACTTCAAAATTAGATATTATTTAAATGGGTGGTAAAAATTTCATTCTAAAAATAGCAAAAGAGTTCTAAAAATTAATATGTAGCAAAATGTAAGCTAACATTGAAATGTACATGTATATATATTATTTGTAAATTAAAATTGTTAATAAATATTGGCCAAATAATTTGTAATCCAGTGAAGTTAAAAATCGTCAGAAGCAATGCAAAGCATTGTACTGCTGTGGCAGCTATTGCTTAACTTAGTTTTGTAATACTACTGTTTTGTTTCCTTCTAACGTTTTGGAAATAATTGTTTACTGCAAATGTTTCTTGAACTGTTCCTGGCCTTTGATTTCTAATAATTTTGCAAGGTTTTTAAAAAGTTTAATGGGAAAAGTAGTTATGGCTTGTTGGAAATGATTCATGTATTTTTAAAAAGTATAGTGTTAGCGTACATTACCTATATTTTCCCTTTTAAAATTGGTTTGCTATTTTTACATGATATTTATTTCAATGATATATTAAATAAATACCTGATTTTGAAGTAAAATAACTTCTGTCATAATTCTAACATTCAAAATATATTTACTTCTGGTTTCAATTTTAAACAATGCCTGTTATTGTAGCCAGTGCTTATCCATAGATACATGAACAAGGTTGAAATTTTGATAATATTTTACCCTTAAAACAGAACTGGGAAACAAAAAAGTAGCAAAGAGCCATTATAAAAAAAAATTACATTCTTAAAGAGCCACAGAAAAGGTTTTAGTAGTGGTAGGATATCTTACCATTCTCTAGTAAGCAAATTGTAATCCAATCCAAGCAAAAACATAATCATCTGACCTTCAGTCTTTACAGAACTACAGAACATTATTTAATGGAATCTAAATGTAAAAGTGTCTGGGGACTCAGTATACTATATCATTACAAAACTAACAATAAATTTACAAAATTCAAGTTGCATAAAACAAATCATTAAAAGAGCCATAAATTGCCCAGCCTGTTTAAAAGTAACAGAAGATGAGTTTTGGTGTGTTTTTTAATCCTTACAGAAACACCTACAACATGGCTTTTATGCTTATAATTTTTTTCTTAATTTTTTGTATAATTTATTGTTGTGAATGAAATGCTTTTTTGATGTGCAATGTGATTTATTTCTGCTCATTAGTTACTTTAAAATATGGTTCATAATTTGATTTGCCTTTTTCTGAAAACTTTGCCACTTTTAAAAGGTAATATATGTTATGTTAAAGTTTAATATTTATAGGTTTATAAATGTATATTGTGATTTTTAAGTAAAATTTTCTATTATTTGAAATAAATGTTTCCCATAGCACTAACAAAAAAAAATTTCTTCTCAGTTTTCTTCTCAGTAAATTGCTAGACCTACTTTATATTTGCTAGATATCATATAAACATAGATTTTTAATAAATGTTTTGTCGAAAAAATTCTGCCAACATACAGGACTTGAACCCGCATCTCTCCAGAAACATGCTAGAGTATTCTACCATTGAACTAATGCCAGCTCTGTCTTTTTTTCCACTCTGTATGACTTTAAACTCTTCCTGAGATTTCAGCGCCTATAGTTGGTGCCATCTATGATCTCGGGTGGCAACTATTGCTTTTTTATTGCTCTGAGTAAGATGGAAATAAATAATAAAGTCACTTCATGCTATTTAGCATTATTAATGATTTAAACAAAACTGACAATTACAGCTCAGTAAATTGCTAGACCTATTTTATATTTGCTAAATATCATATGAATAAACATGGATTTATCAAAATAATGGGAACATGTACTGTTTGTGGAGAACATTTTATTAACAAGCTGTGGGCCCACTTCGGGCATTCAGAACGGATGCAATTTGACATAGAATAGACTTATACAAGTCATCCACATATGGTAATGGAATGTGGGACCATTTCTTCCTGTAAAATATGACCTAACTGTTCCATTGATGCTGGAGGTGGAAAGTGTGATATGACTTTGCACTCCAGATATTCCCACAAATGTTCAATAATATTGAGTTCCGAAGGTTGAGGTGTTCAGGGTAACTGCTGTACCTCATGCTCTGCAAACCACAACTTGACATGTTTCACACAATGCACGGGGGGGGGGGGGGGGGGGGGGGCTCAGTCGGTAGCGCGCCAGGCTCGTAATCTGTAGTTCCCAGGTTCGAGTCCCAGCTGGGTGAGCGTTGAGATTTATCTCCGCAGAAATTCCCCGCCCTGCCCACGGTCAGTAGGGGACACCGATGGGCTTGGAAAGGCTGCCGTCCGTCGGATGGGACGTTAAGCCGTGGCCCCGTGTGTGGGAGAGCCATACCCTGTGCACGTTAAAGAATACGCTGGATGGCCTTGACGGGAGGCTACCATCTGTCTCCCAACAGCTGTTCCAGTGGGTCCCCTCCCCAAACCTTCTCTGAGCCTTCAGGGTCCATGTGACCTGGCCATTTAGCCCATGGTGTGCAAAAAAGTGCCGCTCAGAGGTAAAACAACCCAACCCAACCACAATGCACGGATGCATTATCCACTTGAAACCAGGGACAGCCATAAGGGAACAATGCCCATAACATTGCGTGTAGGTGGTCCCTCAGAAGGAATTCGAAATTGCAAAATATTAAATAAATCATCGATATATTAAATAAATACCTGATTTGTCGATATGCGAATGTGACACGACTCTACAGAATAACTAATGGCCCTAAGGAATGCCATGATATGGTACCCACAGCCTCATGCCATGTACACCTCCATGCTTCACAGTCAGAACCAAACAGTCAGGGTGGTACACTTCTGCAGGTTTTTGCCAGACGTACATTCTACTAGTGTGGGAAACAATGTGTAGCACAATTCATCAGACCACATGACACATTGCCAGTCTTTAGTATCCCAGTTTTTATATGCTTTGCACCTGCTTATACATTTTGTTGCATTGATATTGGTAATCAGAGGTTTGTGGATTGCAGTACAGCCATAAATACCAGCATGATGAAGTTCCTGACAAACTATTATGATGGAAATGGGATCATTCCGATTGGTGTTCAATTCTGCTGCTATTTGCGGTGCCGTTGTCTTGTGCTTCCATTGTACAATCCGTACCAACATTCACCTATCCCTATATGACAACTTCATATGGCATCCACAATTTGCACATTTGGAGGCAATGCCCTGTCCTTTTTGATAGGTAGTCATAATCTTCAGTACAGTTCCTCGTGTTACACCTACTATTTCCACCATTCTGGTTACTGAAGCTCTTGCAAGATGTGCACCAACGATCCATGCCTTTTTGGAGATCACTGAGATCTGACATTGTCAACAATTACACCACAACAGCTGTTTCACCTGCACCTGTGGCACTGCTACATGAAAGCTGATATCGTACTTCTCCCCTTTATATACCTTACATCGTGGGTGACGTCATCCCTGTGATATGCATACGGCACATTGCATGTACTGCAGTCGCTGTTGGTGTTTCCATTATTTTGATAAACCCCTGTAGTTATAACTGTTGGAAGTGATTCATGTATTTTAAAAAATATAGTGTTAGTGTACATTGTGCTATATTTTCACCAACACCTTGTTTCCGTGTAAAACATTTCGTCAACATGTAAAGGCTGAAAGTCAGATGTCTATATTTTTGCTTGGATTGGATTACAATTTCAATATTAGAGAATGGTAAGATATCCTATGGCTTCTAAAACCATTGTTGACTTTTTAATGTCTATAAATAAATAAATATTTTGTGGAAAAAATTTTGCCGACATATGAGACTTGAACCCGCATCTCTCCAGAAACATGCCCGAGTATTCTAAACTAATGCCAGCTCTGTATTTTTTTTACCACTATGTATGACTTTGAACTCTTCCTGAAAATTTTAGTGCTTAAAATTGCCACCATCTATGATCTTGGGTGACAACTATTTTTTTTTATTCCCCTGAGTAAGATGTTTCTGGAGGGATGCAGGTTCAAGTCTTGTATGCCACTGAAATATTTTCCACACAGGATTTATTGATTTATAGACATTAAAAAGTCAACAGGTAATGCTGTAATTATCATTTATATTTAAATATAGATTTTACTCTCCATATTTATTTAAAAAAAACATTTAAGGAAAGTTTGGTTAAAGTTTTAAGTAATAACAAATAAAAATAAAGTAGGATAATAAAATAACTTGGAAAAAGAAGTAAAATAAATATTCTTGGTCCCAAACCCAGAAGTTTATAATGGGGAATTTTTGGCATGTTTGAATATAATGGTGGTATGTGTCATGTCTTAAGTCACTGATTTTCAAAGACCAATAGAAAATTCTGTAGAGACCGATCAGCACCAACCCACTACTAAGCCAGTAGTCATGTCCATCTGTACTGTGCAAAACCAGGACAACTTTGTTTCAAGGTTAGTTTTGTCCTTTGTGGTGTTCTTGTTTAAAAAACACTTAAAATTAACTGCCACTTTAATGGTTAATTAATTTATTTTCATTTCATTCATTTATATTTAATGCATATTTAAAATTTTTAGTTTATATTTTAAAAAATCGCATGAAATGGAGAAAAATTCTTTGATTTATCGATGTTTCATTAGTAAAATATATTTATTTCAGAACCAAAAAAGTGTCCTTTATTAAGTTAATACATATACAGTATTTATGTGTAGTGTGTGTGTGTATATATATATATGGAGCAAACACTATAATCTCTTTCCATTTGATTAAGCATTATTGTAATGCTGTTCTTTTTTGCAGGATTTGACAGTAGTCAGTATCTTGCGTTGGTTTGTGATGTTTGTAATTGGAGCACTTACTGCAATCACAGCTTGCCTTATTACGATTTCCATTGAAAAATTATCATACTATAAATTTGCAGTATTGAAGAAATGTATCCTTAAAATGTTTTAAAACATGTATTATTTTCACAGTTAATTTAATTAACATTCTTTTTTTTCATGTTGATATATCTGTTAGTACATATATATACACCAAAATGCCAAAACAGAATATCTCTATGTAAATTGAAGCAACTGCAGGTAATTGATGGCACATGTGAAGGTCATAAAAGGGTATAAATAACACCTGATACTGAGCTCTGTTAATCAGTGTTATTCTTGTTCTTCAGATTAGAAAGGCAGTGGACTTAAGTGAGTTTGACAAAGGCCAAATTGTAATGGCTAGATGACTGGTCAGAGAATTTCCAAGATGGTAAGGCTTGTGGGGTGCTCGCTGTCAGCCGTGGTTAGTATCTTCAAAAAGTGGTCCAAGGAGAGAAAAACCATGAACTGCTGTCAAGGTGTGAGATGACCATGGCTCATTGATGCTAGAAATGAGCAAAGATTATCCATTATAGTACGAGCCAACAGAAAGGATATTGTGGCACAACTTTCCCGTAATTTGAATGCTGGTGATGGGAGTAATGTGTCGCAACACACAGTACATCAAACTCTGCTGAAAAGGGCTGCGTAGCCTCAGGCTGCTTTGAGTCCCATGCTAATCTTGATTCACCATCAAAAGCACCTACAATGGGCACAAAATGGCAACAAAATTGGACCTTGAATGATTGCAAGAAGGCCGTCTGGTCCGATGAATCTCGTTTCCTGTTGCACCATGTGGATGGCCGGGCATGTGTGCATCATTTACCTGGGGAAGTGTTGGCACCAGGATGCACTGTGGGACGAAAACAAACTGGTGGAGGAAGTATAATGCTTTGGACAATGTTCTGCTGGTAAACCCTGGGTTCAGTCATTCATATGCATGAAATTTCATTCATATGCATGAAACTATGATGTCTGTAAGAACTGTTTTGGTGGCACGTGTAGGACCAACATCATATTAGGCAGGCAGTCATAATGTTTTGGCTCTTTGGTGTATAACTCCAACTTCTTTCAAAATCTCATAAAAATGATGAGAACATCCTAACCTCTATAAAACCAATATTGTTTGTTTAAAGTTGTATATTTTGAAAGGCAGTGCACTAAAATGTTTGCAACATGGGACTTGCTTGCAATATGATTGGTTAATAAATTAGATAATTATATATAATAAGATAATTATAGTGCTCATGAAAGTAATAGATAGAACATTTGGCTGAAAATAAGATGGACAATATCAAACAGTTATTGAAAGTTGCAAGTTCATGATAGTTACAATATTAAACATTATTTAAGTGATCTTAAATGAAAGATTTCTGTAGCTGTTTTTCAGAAGAGGCATGCAGGAAGACAAATTGCAATATCAGGGTAAAATTCCTTTGCCTATAATTTTCTGAGGATTTTGTGCATATATTTATATAAAACATGATCTTTTATTTTTCTCATATGTTCAAATATATTTTAATAAATGATTTACCCTGAAAGAGGTGAATTACTATTGTAGACATTGATAGAAAAAACTTTTGCCGAACCAATGAGTTTTGCCAATGAGTGTGATTTGAACACACTGGATGACAAGTCCCACTCATTGGTGAAACTTATTTTTTCAGCAAAAGTATTTCCTGTATTCTGTGACAACAGCTAATTCTGTAGATTTACTATTGGTTCACATTGATAAACACCCCTTGCTGTGTCTTAGATGCTAGGACAAAGAATGTATACCGTGTCAAAAGATTACCATCCAAAAAATTTAAGTGTTTTAGTTTTTATTTTTTTCTATAAAATATATTAAACGATATTCATCTGTTAAATAAAAAAGATTCCTTAATCATAATATAATCAGCTATAGATAAATGTGTGGAAGAAAACTGTTTAATTTTACCATACATATACTGGCTTCTCTTCAGCATAGCTCCTGTAGCAATTGGATCAGTTTTAGTTTCTTACATTGCTGTAAGTATGACACACATTATTAGTTTATTTTTGAAATTAGACTAATTTTAACTAATTTTAATTTTCTATCTCAGAATTGATGAAACTGTGGAATGACTTGAATCATGATTTTTCCACCATACACTTTACTCATGAAACCAGTAGAACTATTTTATTTTTAGATGCAACAAATAAATAATTGCACAAAACAAGTAGAAGGTAGTATTTAGTATCCAAAATAATGCTTATATTCCAAACTTAGTTTCTGTCATCTCAAATCACCTTAGCCTCCACAAACATCTTCATTTAATATCTGTTTCTAATGAACATTACTCTTCCACTCATTTTGGATTAAATGCTGTCTAAATGTGTCATAAATGGATTAAATGCTGTCTTCTGAAAATCCATCTTTTACCAAATTAAAACAAAAATTTAAACCTGATGCCCCTTCCTCCAAGACTTATTGATGATGCTAAAAAAATGCACCATATCTGTACCATTCATACCAGTATTATATCTAAAGTTTAAACAATCTTAAATCCACATGGATCTAACATTGCATTAGTGTAACATATATTTCAAACTCATTAAAAATGACAAGGACTGTAAACCCACTTTAAAAAAAATTTATCTACTACTGCTGATTGACCCATAACAACTTCTATCATACAAGAAAATTTAATTACTCTGGTAGAAAATTCTAATGGTTTTCAGTTTTACTCAGAGAATGCATGATCCTGAGAATTGATTTTTTTTTAAACAAAAGGCAGTCTTAACAATGCATGAAATTAATTTTAATAAGGCCTAGACTGGCATAGTGGTTAGGTATCTAGAAACTGTTCCAGCAACGTAAGCTTTGTGTGCTGCATCAGCTCTGAGACAGTGGTCAGCAGTAGTAGAACAAGACTTTATATGAAAAGGCTTATAAAAGCTAGGAGTAGCTTCTAGAATTCTTCTCAGTCCTATATATCCAAATGGGGAAAAAATAGATACCTATCAACTATGTATAAACAAGAGTATCCACAGAATTTAGCCACATTGATCACAATACATACCTATAAAAGTTGCAAGACTTACATAGGCGTTATTAGATACAATGCTTGAAGTCCATAAATAATAGTTTAATCCTGATGAACATATTGTACAGTTGTTTTTCTCATGTAAAAGGACTTTGAGCAGTCATCATCTGGTAGAAGTTGTCACAAAAAACTTTTAGATGACATCAGTAATAGCACTTGTGAGTGTGCCAGCCAAGCCACATATGTATAAGTTGCCATCAGATCAGTAACAAGCAGAAAGGACATTTTACTTTGAAGAAACACCATCTGTTACATCATGCACACACTAATGACTATTCACAATCCTTTCAATAAGAAAAAAGCAACTATACAGTATATTCTTCAAAATGAGATCAACTACACTGGCAGAAATTGAAAAAAGAACACCGTTAACAATTGAAGCATAATCTATGAGATTTATTAAGTAGAAACAACTTGTTGAGAAAGGACAGTGATCACACATGTAAAGTGAATCAATGTTCATTTTGCCTTTTAATGAGTATTACATTTTATAGAAGGCACATTTTAATAAGGTGTTGAACCTCCTCGAGCAGCAATATAAGCTTCCAATCTGGCATGCAATTGGTTGTACAAATACTGGATATCACACTGGGGGATACTATTCCATGCGCTTTCAACTTGGATGTATAATTCAGCGATGGTCGTTGCCTGCCACAGCCCGTGGAAGAGTCTTTGTCCAATCCAGTCCCAGACATGCTCGATTGGAGACAAGTCCAGAGAGATCTGGCCAAGGGAGTTGGTGCACTGCCTGAAAAGCATGCTGAGTTGCCTGGGCATAGTGTGGGCAGGCATTATCCTGCTGGAATATCGCATTTGGGACTGCATCCAAATATGGCAGGATGAACGACTGTACGATGTCTCTGATGTATGTATTGCTATTCAATGTACCCTGTACAAACACTAGACACATACAAGAGTGATAGCTTATCACTCCTCACACCATGATGCCCTGTGTGTCGCTGGCAGATGCACTATGGAAGAAACCACTCACCTTGTCACCTTTGGACTCGTAAATGACCATCAGATGCTTCTAAGCAGAATCAGCTTTCATCACTGAAGACCACAGACTGCCATTCTTCCCTCCAATGAACTTGTTCTTGACACCATTGCAAACGTGCTCAACAGTGATGAGGTGACAGGGGTAACAGTGCCAGTGGAATGTATGCCCGTAGTCCTGCTTCCAAAAGATGATTGCATATCATTCTTGTAGACACCCTTGGTGTACAACAGAGGATTGAATTTGTGATGCCATAGCTGTCCGCTCTACCACCTCTGCCCTCCTGATATGCCGATTCTTTTGTGTGTCCATAACTCTGTGTTGCCCGAAACCATATCTGCAAGTGTGCGAATGCTCCTCTGACCATCATACCACTGCCGATACCTCTCGTCCAGTGCAGTGTGCAATTTGATGAAACGACTAGCCAACTTCCCACAGACCCACTATATGATCTCACTCAAACTCTGCTAACTGAACAAATGTTGCACGCCTGCATTGTCCAGGCATGGTAGCTTCTTCAGAGAGCACTGAACAACATGACACAAGATGAATAACTTCTTTCTTCATGCCCCAGTCCTTAAATACGCGCTGCACACATTTGCGTGTTGTCTTCAGTGATGTCATTATTTTATCCAATGACTTTCAATCTTAGATCACGGTTTCTGCTGCCCTTAACTATTAACTTATTATAATATGATGTTCCTAAAGGAATTCCTTCTGGATGTTCTTTTTCAATTTCTGCCAGTGTATTATTTGTGCACTCTGAACATTGCAAGACTTAGCCATTACTAGATGTAGCCTCATAAAGGTATATATTGTGATCAGTGTGGCACTATTACCCCCTCAAGCAGCTGCTTGCCACAGAGGTCTGACAGGAGCCTGTCAGTTTATATGCCATAGTAGAAGATCTGAGAAGATGGCAGGCCCTCAGCAGAAAAATGACACAAACAGCCATGCCTTACCCGGGACTTGAACCCAGGTCCCTTAGATCAGTAGCCAAGCGTGCTAACCACTCGGCCATGGGACGGCAAAGTGGCACTATTAAGTGGATGCTTTTGTTTATATATATATAGTTGATGCATTTATTTGCAAACAGTGTTATCATGGATAAATTTTAATTGGAATTTTTATTTGACCTCTCTTTTTAACTCTGCTAGATTGCAATGTGTAATCACACAGCATCTCACCTACCTACCCACCAAATTTAAGTTGAATTTGCTGAGAATTTATATATTACTTCTAAATTATATATACTTCTTAATTTAGTCAAAACATTGCATATATGTGCTATTACATACACAGTCATATCAGAAAATATGACCACCTACCATGATATATGTATGGTAGGTGGTCATATTATTCTGATATGACTGTGTATACTGCTTAGTCAAAATGCTGCATGTGATGGGGTGGGGGATGGCTCAGTTGGTAGCTCACCAGGCTCATAATTCACAATTCCCAGGTTCGAGTCCCACTGGGTCAGTGTTAAGATTTATCTCTGCAAAACTCCTTGCCATGCCCTCAGTTAGTAGGGGACACCGATGGGCTTGGAAAGGCCACTGTCTCTTAGATGGGATGTTATGTCATGGCACCATGGGTTGGGTTGGGTTGTTTTACCTCTGAGCGGCACTTTTTTGCACACCATGGGCTAAATGGCCAGGTCACATGGACCCCGAAGGCTCAGAGAAGGTTGGGGGAGGGGACCCACTGGAACAGCTATTGGGAGACAGATGGTAGCCTCCCGTCAAGGCCATCCAGCATGTTCTTTAACGTGCACAGGGTATGGCTCTCCCGCACACGGGGCCACGGCTTAACATCCCATCCGACGGACGGCGGCTTTCCAAGCCCATGGCACCATGTGCAGGAAAGCCATACCCTGTGCATGTTAAAGAATTTGCTGGATGGGTTTGATGGGAGGCTACTGACCTGGCCCATTGTGAGCAAAAATGTGCTACTCATTAAAAAATCATTTATATGATTCATTTGAACAATTTGATTCATAAAACAACCGAATCAAACTGTATGTAACTTGAATCCCTCCTTCACCTGCATGAAATTTTTACTACAAATATCTAACCCTTTCTAAACTGATGAACTCTGCTACAAAGATCGTACACTGCTCGTCATTGAAAGTGCCCCACCCAGAAGAGCATGTCATACAAACATGCAAATAAAAGGGTGGGTGCGCACAGTTGAGATATGAAAATAATGTAATCCAGAGCCAATGACGTGTGTGGCTCAAGAGATAAAAGGTGCAAGAAGGAACAGGGATGGTATTGTGTTTATGCAAGTGGAAGTCATGCGAATGGTTGAGATTAGGTGGTTTCATTTCGAAATTGTTCAGCGAAGGCCGAAAATGCTTGGTGCATGCCGTCGGCAAGTTTATCGCCATTTGGATGCTTTTGAGAGAGGAAAAATTATAGGCCTATGTGAAGCTGGATGGACTACACATCGTGCCGCTGCCCATGTTCATTGGGATGTACGAACTGTTGGACACTGTTGGCAACAGTGGTGAAATGAAGGTTATAGCATGCATCACAGAGTGGTGCTGTCCGACAGACATCAGCATGGCTTGATAGATGCATTGTTCAGCATGCTTGTTTGTCACCACAGAGCACTGCAGGCAATATTTGATGGGCTGTGTCAGCAGCCATAGTCGTCCCCAAAATGATCCGAATGATTAACCGAAGGTTGCATGAGTTGCACCTGCACCCTAGACAACCCTTACATCAACTGCCATTGACTGAAAACCATCACAGTGCTCATCTGGCTTTGTGACGAAGCCTTGCGAACTGGGGTCGTAAATGAAACACTTGTGTTTAGTGATGAATCCTGTTTCTCTCTGGGTGCTGATGATCGAAGGGTCCATGTATGGTGACAACCTGGTGAGAGGATCGATCCAGCTTTTGTTCACAACCGGCACACCATCTGCCAGACAGACATAATGGTATGGGTTGCTGTTGGATATGAAGCAGGGCACCTCTTGTCCACATCACGAGAACACTGACAGCTGCACAATACGTTAGCACTGTTCTGCAGCCTGTTTTGTTACCGTTTCTGGGAGGCAGGCAGCAGCCCATTTTCCAACATTGACAATGCCTGTGTACACACTGCTAGGGTCTCCAGACAATGTTTGCAACATGTTCAAGTATTGCCATGGCCAGCATGATCTCCAGATTTATCCCCAATAGAAAATCTGTGGGACCACATTGGACGACGTGTACGATCCTCTCACTGGCTGGTGCCGAATCTCGAATTATGGGAGCATGTCAACGCTGCTTGGTATGCAATTCAGGACCATATCCATCGATTGTATGACTCCATGCCACGCTGTACCTGTATTGCTGTTCACAGCAGTGCAACCACCTACTGAGGCAGTCACATTGTGTTGCATTATCTCATCTTCTAACTGCTGGAAGTGTCTGCATATTAAATCATGGTATGTCAATATGTATTGCCATGTATGTGCTACATTTCACCCCTATCCCCTCACTCCTTCTGGGTGGGGCAATTTCAATGTCATGCAGTGTACTCCACCAGTTGACTCACTTGGTGATATGCTATAATACATGCTGCACGTAGCATATTTTTTGACATTAAACCTTTTGAGGTCAAGCAACAACTATTTGCTTCTCCGTTTGTGCACTTTTACAAATTAAGTACTCGCAACGAAACAAAATATTCAAATTTAATAATTCATATGATCACTGTATAAATTAAATCACCTAGTAGGTTATATCAAAGTTAAAAAAAATTTACATTAAATTTTCATTCCTCTATCTTAGATAAGTGGGATGAAAATGTTTGGTCATTTGACATGCCAGTGAATATTTATCTAGCAAAATAAAATTAAATTAAAATATTAAAGTTTTATTTGCCTAATGCATTGATATAATGTTTTAAGCAAGATTGTTACCAGTTCATATGGATTTCTTATTATGTTGGCTGGCTCATTCAGTTATGGAGCATGTCTTGCTATCCTGCTCCTGGTTACTTGCAAGATGATATTTGTAGAGATCTGTGCCAGTGGTAATCACTTTGATTCTCTTCACACTGATATTCATAATGAGATGTCAGTCCATTTAACATTGATGGCCTGTTTGGTATGATGGTCATCCTGGTATCATCCTTTTTTTTTATTTTACTACAAATATTAGCTGATGATTTAGTGGTGAGCCATTGAACATATTCATTTTAATACATCAAAAGTTAAAAGATGTAGCAATAAAATCTTATCAACTTAACATAAAGGATGAACCCATGGCAATATGTTTTGTAAAATATACTTTCTAAGGTAGTATTGAGGAATGATGATTTAAAGTTGAATTTTTAACTTTGATGTAGCCTATGAAACATTTGATTCATTTTATACGGTGATTTTGTGAATTATTAAATTTAAATTAATGCTCTTGACAGCTAAAGTGACAACTATTTGTCACTAAAATTTTAACATACTTTGTTCAGGTTCTATGAATTGTATCATTATGCAGTAAATGCTAGTAGTTTTTAATATTTCTTGAGGATCATCCTGAAGCTTTAGCTTTTCTTATATGTTAGTAAATGTTGTGTGAGGCTTTGAAGATTTAAGACATGAACTGAAAATCTGACCTTTAAAGAATTAATAGTGTAATAATTTAAATGTTAGTTGATCATTGTACAAAACTAATTGGATTTTTTCCTGATAGTGTTTCAATTTCAGTGATAAAATTAATCTTCTCTGTTTTCTATCTTCATGATTCCTGTGCCTCTTCACACTGCTGGCTGCACTCCTGAGCTATGGTAGAAGGGAAAAAAGTGAATCATTGTAGAAAACAATCTCCTTGCATATCTGACTTTGTCAAACTAAATCAGATATCACTCTTAGGCTTTTGATTTTATTACCTTCACTAAAACAAACCACATTTTTATTTCAGATCTTATACCAACTTATTGATACAATTTCATTATTTTGCATTTCTTTTACCATTTTCACAGCAACAATCTTAGTTTGTGAGTACTGCTTAGTCTTCCATTTATTTCCACTTAACCCTTAAATTCTGGGTTAAGTTTGAAGTTTTTTCAACATGAAAACTAAAAACTGTAGAATCATCCTGAAGTAACTAACTGACAGCACTAGGTTGTTATTAACAATGATATATATATAGTCACAGAGTAATTCAGTAATAAATGATTTGGTTCATTATATCTTTTTAGAAATTAAATAAAAACACTCTAAAGCAATGAAATATGTTAAAATTGCATTATCATTAATTTGCTCTACATAAAGTCTTGCAGGTTAACAATATACCATAATTCAATTAGAGTCATAGGATGCTTACTATTATTGTATAAAGTGTAGGTTGTTAATTTTAAAAGAATGATTTCTGTTGGGGAAAAAAAATAAAAACTTTCAGCAAAGTGCTTTGTAAACTATAGTGTTTTCCAGCACTTTGAAGATTATTGTCAGGAAGTTGTAATTTTATAGTTTGTCCAGACTTATGTTCTTGCATTATTTGTTTTCTCCCAGATGCCAATTAACATTACTGCAAATATTACTGAATAATGATTAAGCAAAATTTTTAATTTTTTATTCACTTTAAGTTTTCCTAATTAGTCTCTCAGTCAGTTTATTCTATAAATTACATTACTATAAAAGTATTTTAAGAATATGTGAATGAAATCAATAATCTTATGAAAACAAGTTCAGCAAAATTTATTTGAATAGATTACTTTATTTGAGTATATTTTTGAATTCACAGTAAATGTTTAAAAAGTACCTTAATAAACTTTATTTTTTTTACAGCCTGTAGCTGCAGGTAGTGGCATACCTGTAATTAAATGCTACTTGAATGGTGTTAAAGTGCCAGAAGTTGTTCGGGTAAAAACTTTGGTAGTTAAAGCAGTTGGTGTAGTTATGTCTGTGGTAGGAGGCTTGGCAGTGGGAAAGGTAAGGTATATTGTACACTTTAGTTTTTAAAGTGTTTCCAATATATATATATACTGAGTTAGCTTTGCATTAATATCATTGCCTAATATCTTATGGGGCCACCTTTTCCTCTGTAATACAGCCTGTACATGTTAGGGCATGTACTCCACTAGGTGTAGGGTGTCTTGTGGTAGTGCTAACCATGTGTTCCACAATGTGCCCTGTAATTCCTGCATATTGCCAGGTGGATGTTGGAGCATTGAATTGCCCTTCCCAGTAGATCGTAAACATGCTCAAATTTCTCCAAATTCGAATATGCCTATCAGTATGATGGAGTTGGAAGTGAAATTCAACTGACCAAGCAACAGATTTCCACAACTTGGTGGTCTGGTGTTGGTGCTGATGTGCTCTGCAAGTGGCAGTTTCTTGTGTCTTGCACTGAGCATTAGTAATTACCAGTGATGACCTAACTAATTCTAAACTAAAATTGATCAACTGTCATAGCCTATATGAGCTAATGTCTGGCACATTGTCCATATGGATATTGATCTTGCCATTCCAACAGCATTATTGAGTGGTTAGCTGGGCCACTGTGCTGTACTACTGCTATGTTACAAGATGAGACACACATTGCTCACCAAGGCCGTTTACTACACGTGGCTGTTCCATGTGTGACCTTTGGCTGGTGGTTTGACCACTCTTGAACCAGTTATGGTGGACTTGTAATTCCACAGAATGGAAGCAGTTCACTGTGGTTGATGTTGTTGAGATACTGGCACCTGAATGTTGTGCCCCCATAATCATACCATGTTCAAAGTTGGAAAAATCAAAATGCTGAACCATTCTTCCTCCGACACAAAAACATTGCCACCTGTGTGCTCTACAATTGTATATCGCTGTTCCTTACCTTGAGCCATCACCAGGGCCACAGATTGGCCCATTTCTATACAAGAGGGTGTTGCTAATGCAAAGCCAACTCAGTATATGTTCTGATATGAAAGTAATACATTTTAAATTGATTATTTTAATATTTTCCAGTTTTTCTATACCATTTTTGAAATAAATAGTTTTTTGTTACCTCATTTTAAGAAAAATTGATTTGCCTTTAAACTACCAACACAATGGAAATCAATCCAAAATACATGCTTTTAAATTCTTAGTCAGTGAAACTAATAGTTCTTTCTTGAGCTGTATGTTTCCAAAACAGTTATATTCCAAACTACAATGATGCTTGGACATATTGTATATGCTTATATATAAGCTGAGAAATTTTGTAAAATAAATCATATGCTTCAAAAAATTGGAATCATTTTATGTGTGTGGATCAGATCTGGAGATCACAAACTTTATTGTTTATCATAATAATGTCATAGATTGTTGACATTACTGTTTCAACTGTGGATAATGCATTAATTATCAGCTGCATCTAACCATGAACATGATGGAAGTGTTGTGCCAAAAAAGCAAGCAAAAGATTAAGCAACATTAAGGGTCAGCTTATTGATGAAGGGGCTTATTTGTGAGTATATACAGCAATCTAACTGACTTGTAGAAGCTAAAATTTCAAAGTGAATGAAAGATGCTTGAGATTGATTCAAAAACTGCAGCAATAGGAATCTGAGAGCAATGATTCATAAAACAGTGTGGACATATATGAAGACATTCTTGCCATAACAGGAGAGAAGGGAATTTCAAGTGTTTTGGAAATTTTGGTAAATAGATAAACTTTGAAAGCATCTGATTCAGTGAGTATTTAAATAATTTGCAGTAGCTTTAAAAATAAAAAAATGCAAATGTGACTCATTCATGTATAGAATTAATGGCATCATTTATCTCTGGTTACACAATGTTAGCTCATTTTAAGACTTCAACTTTAAGGGTCAGCTTGCCAATGAAAGGGCTTATTTGTGAGTATAATACAGTAATCTAACAACCATGATGATTGATGATACTAGTTAAAGTCAACACAATTAATCATACAAATGCATTATAAAAGGTGCTGTAACTGTCTTTCATTTCACTGTCAGTGCATAAATCCTGTACTTAGATGGGTGGTTTTGAAGCACAATTTTTGATGGAATGGATCAATAGACAATGTTAGCATTATGATATATTCCGTAAGTGGATAAACTACTTAAAGTTTGCAGAAAATCTCTCAAAGTGTTCTGCATTGGAAAAATAGGATAAGATGTCCATTGTTATCATCCAGCCGTATAAAATATCTTGCTTTTGAATCAGCTTGCTATGTAGCTACAGAGTTAATGAGCTGACAGTGTCACACAAAGATGGTAATGACAATTAGGAGTACCTTGTCATATGAACCAAGTTTGTTTTTTAAACACAATAAGATGAAACTAATGGTTATTCTAAAACTGTTTTTCTTTGCGATTTGGTTGTATGGTCACTTTCCTATGTATTTGATTACTACATTATGTTCATGTATCAATGGCATCAAAATTACAGTGAAGGCATCACCTTATAAAATTTTTACTTAAGCAAACAGCTTAATGGTTTTAATTCTCTGATGTAATCTTTCCAAAGCATATATAAAGGTCAGTCAGAAAGTAAGTTTGAAAGGCATATAATCTTATAACCAAGGTTGCAATTTTCTTTTAAAAACAAGTTATAATGTTACAACCTAATCTCCAACCACACTTATGTGGTTATGTCAAAAGGATTTGTTAATCATTCTCTGTAGTATTGCGTGTTGATTTGCCCACCATCTACTGCTTATTGTGTGCACAAGTTATCCAGAAGTAGAACAGTGGTTGAAAAATGAATCCACACTGTAATTTAGTTTTTGAATGCAACAAGGTGCAAAATCAATGCAAACGACTTATTGCATAACACTGAAACATTTACATCTGACTATTAAATGAAAACATCTGATGATTCTCTGGAAAGGTGTTCTGCTTTTGCATGGCAACCCAACAACTTTTTGCAGTGTTTCAAGTGGAGTGTGGAGCATCCTGCATATAGCCCTGATTAAGCACCTAGCAATTTTCATCTTTTTCCCATACTGGAGGAGAACGTCTTGGAGACCACAAGTTTCAAAGTGATGATGATATAGAAATAGCTGTGAAACAATATCAATTAAAATGAAAATGATCATCTGCCAACAAGGAATAGACCCATTCCACAGTATGATGAGGTCTTGATACTTTGTAAGTAGTCAGTTTTTTACATAACTGTATGTATTTAAATTGAAACCACTGGTAAAGTGACCTATCATTGTTTATAATCATAGTCTTAATGTAGATAAATATGTAGATAACTGAATGGTAGGTGCTAGAAAGAAAAATATTTAATTTTTAATCTGTTGTATGGTATCAAAGAAATCTCTATAAAAGTGATCAAGCCATCTTGGCAGTGTTATGTGAAACAAATACCACTACAACATAACAATAAGGGAATAATGTTAAGTCCATTTTCTTTAAAAAGCAGTTATGCAATTATATAACTATACCAGTTTTACAAAATAAGAAATATTCTTCAATGCACAGTATTTCTAATTTAATATTTTGATATCTGCATTAATGCAACAAGTTTATTCCACATTAAGTTCATTAAGTTTTCCATGATTAGAATCATTTGGTGTCTCTCAGACACCCCTAGAAGTTTGGTTTAGGTTTGGGAACAAAAGTTTTATTTGTTATAAAAAAAATCTGCTATATTTTTTCAATTAAAAAATAGATGAAAAGTTTTGGTGAACTAAAGTAAGTAATCAGAGATTTTATATTTCACTTAGTTTTGCAATGTAAAAATCTTTTTTCTTTATATGATACTTTTTAACACCAATCAGTTGTTTTTTTTTGCAATTTATTTCTTGGATTCAGCAGTGACTCTCTTCTCAATATTGAGAAAAAATTGTCTTGAATTGGGTGGGATGGGACTCCCAATAACCTGAGTACCACTAGAGGTAATCTTGCTAGTAACATGGTAATGCAGCTGTCATGTTATCAGGATGGTGGAGTTTGAACCCTTTCTGTTAAAGATATGTTTTGTTCTGTATTTAAGACTGCCATTTATTTACTGGTGGTTATCTATGATTGTTTAGAATTAAAAATGGCACTTCTTGTTTCTGCATTAGTTAGATTAAAATTTTCATAACAATTGTGTGAAAAATTGTGTGGTTAAAAGTTTATTAATAAAAACTCATAAAATGTATATGTTATTTTTTTTTTAAATTCACAATTTAACACACCACATAAATTGACTGTTTGGGCACTGAATAATCATGTAAAATTTTAAGGTTGACTTATATGCTAAATATCAAATTTTGAACTTTAGTTCAAGTAATGTATTTAGAGTTAGGAAGACATGAACTAAGACCAATATATTACATAGCACTGATTTCATATGGAAATGTACCTTGCTGATGTGCAACCCATAATGAATAAAATATGACAAAGTGTATGGGGCTCAATAGTTATACATTTACTGTTTTCCGAGTATGAAATGTACAATATTATGCCACCAAGGATCAACAGATTTTGGGAAGGGTACATCTTTGCCTTTTCCATTGTGCAGTATTCCAAATTATGAAGATGTGCAAAGTCAGAGGATTTATTCTTGAAAGGGCATATGTTTGGTGAAGCAATGCATAGGAGATGGACCCTTGGAACCTGCTGTAGGTACAACAAAAAAGCATAGAACACCTAGCTGCACACCAAATGCTATCAAGAAGGTCTCCACAATGGTCAGTGGACAAAACCCTGTAACCCAGAGAATAGTTGCCACCACCATGAAGGTGTTCCAGTTGACTTCCACAATATCTATGACAATCTTCACTTACAGCACATATTTAAGGGGGGACCCCACCCTGAGTGCTCTAAAACTAGTCAAACTTTGACAATTTTTTGGGTATAATAAACAATGCAATGACTCCAAACTTTTTGTGTGTTGTTAAGGCATGTTTATTGTACAAAAAAAAATTTTTTTTAAGTAAAAATATTTTAACAGTCATCCTGTTGCTCCTCATTGGATGACCTCTGTGCGAAAGATGCTCCCTCCTGGTAGAATGCACTGGACATCTCAGGAACATCTGAGAACAAATTTATTAACAGTTTTACAAACTTTGAGACATTGACTATAGCATAGCGTAAGATTTTTTCGAAATTCGAAAAATTGACAAAATGACTGCATTTTGAAAAAAAAAGTGATTTGTTTTCCTTAAAAAAGCACTAAATTGCTCGCTAAAAACGAATAATTAAAATATCAAAAAAAACCAATGCTAGGTTTTAGATAATTCATTTCTACGCATTTAAAAAAAATATGTAAATTGGATGAATGGTTCCCGAGATCCACACTCTACCAGTTCAAAAAATGTTGTTTTGAGAAAAACGCGTTTAAAGATTTAAGTAACATTTACTCTGTGATTAAGTAAGAATGATCACTCATAATTTTACTCTGTGATTAAGTAAGTAAGATCAGCATATAACTCACATGGCTTAACAAATTCTGGTGGCAACAACAACTAACAACAGTACCATCTGGTGTTATGTATTTTGTTTCTAGCTTTCATGGTAAAAAGGTTCCCTACCATTATTTTGATTACACACATCCAATACATCAAGTATAACAAAGAAAGGACCGCTCCCTTCTCATCCAGTCTAGTGTCCTTTTTACCGGGATTGACATGACCTTGTATTTGTTGCTGTAACTTCGTAAGGAGTTCGGATTTTGAAAACTGTTTCAGGACCATATTCTACACTTCATAAACTTTCAAAAAATGCAAAAAAAAAAAGAAAAAAAAATCGATTTTTTGAAACCCTCAGGGTGGGGTCCCCCCTTAAGTTCCTGTGTACACAAGGTACAGCCTCATCATATAATGTACCAATTACCACAAGCTGTATGAGCACTACCTGGTAGGCAACAAGAGGAAAAATGTTGCCACTTTGGATGAGGGATCTGCTTAGACAACTGCTCAGCCAATATATTACCAACCAAACAGCTTCTCACAAGTGGTATAGAGAATGTGCCAGAAGTTTTCCCAAAGGTTTCATGGTCATTGCTAGGTGTAGCTATTGTAACGCACCAAAAATTATTAACTTTTCAGTTGGACCTTTTGTCTGATCCAAATTTATTCAAATTCCGGATAGCTGTATCGGGTGCCAGGCAATAATAACTTGCCAAATAAAGTTGAAATAAGGTTCGTTAATGTATTTGCCAAGGGTTACTTATCGAGTAAGAATTCAAAAATGATTGTCAAGTTTAATTAAATCATAAATATAATCCAAAATATCAACTAACGTTGCTCAAGAGAAAAAATAGCAAAGATTCAAAAGTTTCTGTAACAAACAAAGTTTATTTCCAAAAATTCAACTCACCAAATTCAATGGTCGAATACATTAGCAACTCACATCAATTTAAAATACATCTCTACTCTCTCCAACAACACTTCACAATCTCACAACCTCATCTCTAACTGTTTCAACAATGTGACTCAACTATCTGACTTCATCTAATACAATCTCAATTACTAACTCTGTGACCTAACATTACCAAATTATAACAAGAGCGGTGTACAAAGCCGGTATGTGTCTATTGCACACCGGGAAAGACATTTCTATAATCTGATGATCGCTCTAGCTATGATGCAAGAGAGGGCCTGTCCTAAACACGCGCTTTAGCGGTTGTCAATCAAAAGATCGGAGTTGTGCGTGCGCAACTCCTGCATTCGGAACGAGGATTGAGACAGTCCCCAAAATGATAAATATAACATAAATAAAGCAAAACTGGTTAAGGAAAAGTAAAAATGAATGGGTGGACCATCACACTATAACAGGAAATTGCAAATCCATGGGGTGAAAGAGAACACAAAAAGTTAACTCCTTATACTACCAGCAGACCAATGTTGTAAAACCAATATACTAGGATTAATTGCTGTCTTGTATAGTATGGATGTCAACACCATATAGTTGCATCTATACAAAGTTTTGAATCATACCTCAGCATCTGTGTACAATATCTGCAATGGATAGTAGAAGAAATGGGAATCCATCCTATACCATTCAAAGAAATTCATGTGAAGTCACTGGATGCTTTGCCCATGGATTTTTGCTCATTTGAACTCTTGAAATAGGCTCTGGAGAAATGTCAATCATGGGGCTATTGAGGGATTATGAAAAGTTTATAAAGAGGAATGGGACCTATTAGATATGACAGTGCTTCACAGAAGCCTACTACAGTGGAAATACAATGGAGGGAAATTATTGCACAACAGGGATACCAGATTGGTATAAAGGTATGTGATATTCTACAGGCCTCTGAAAGCAGTGCCATGTAATATAATCAACCCCAGTACACTTGTTTTGAAACTTGAAAATTTTTATTTTCTTTGTCAGATGAAAACAGTTTTTGGAAATCATTGGGAGTTATACTTGTAAGAATATCAAAAGGATCCTCTTCTTCAGAAGTCACATTATCCTCAAAAATCTCATTGTCTCAGAAAAAAATAATCTTCCATCTCATTTAAAAAAAAAGTTTCCCATTTTTTTAAAAGTTCATTACTCTTTCAATATTGATTCTCCTTGTATTTTGATATCTACTCAGTTCATATGTCAAATTACACCGATCAGCCAATACATTAAAACCACCTCTGTGCTATGCAAAGAAGTGCGTATGCAGCCAATCAGTGTCGCATGCCAAGGTCGTAAATAATATACAGGGTGATTCAGAATTCATCATCAATATTTAGTGGGGAGGAAAAGAATAAGAAAAGAAAGAGATTTCACATAGGAAAGTATGGGGGCAGACGAACGCATGGTGGTGTAGAGGGCGCTGTGTGTACACACCTCTCATACAGAAGCACAGCTGTTTGACGCGTGCAGTCAGTTGTCATTCGACAAGGTGAATTTGCAGAAGTAACATGAACCGGTATACGTGGAATGAATGTGCAGATATGCATGTAACTTACGGTGTGGCAGGAGAAAGATGTCTTCGAGCCAGGCAATTGTATGCAGCGCGCTTCCCAAACCGCCGTGTGCCACAGCATCAAATGTTTTCACGTATTCATTGCCAACTGCGTGAAACAGGATCGTTTGCTGCTAGTAATGTTAATCGAGGGAGGCGCAGATTGGCACGGACAGTAGCAGTAGAGGAAGCTGTCCTACAGGAAATCGAGGAACAACCTGGTGCTAGCACACGAGGTATGGCTAGGCAGTTTGGAATTTCGCAAGCAACAGCGTGGCGGATATTACACGATGAAGGGTTACATCCGTTTCATCTGCAAAGAGTGCAATTATTGGCAGCAGACGACCATCCCAAGCGTGTTATTTTTTGTCAGTGGTTCATGCAGAGAACAGCCGTTGATCCCAATTTCCCAACGTATGTTCTTTTCACCGATGAGGCGTTGTTCACTCGAGAGGGTGTCTTCAACACACACAATTGGCATGTGTGGGCTCATCAGAACCCACACGGTACAAGACCTGGAGCTGCGCAACAACGTTTTGCTGTCAATGTGTGGACTGGGATTGTCGGTGACTGTTTGTTGGGCCCGTATTTACTACCATCCCGTTTGGACGGTGCCAAGTACCTAACATTTCTTCAGACTGTGTTACCGGATCTTCTGAACGAGGTTCCTGATGGTAGTCTCCGGCCAATGTGGTTCCAGCATGACGGCGCTCCTGCACATTTCGCAAATGCTGTGCGTGCTTACCTACGCAAACAGTTTGGTGGTCAATGGATTGGCCGCGGTGGACCGGTTTCTTGGCCACCACGTTCACCGGATTTATCTCCAATCGATTTCTTTGTATGGGGTGCTATGAAAAACATGGTGTACGAGACCCCTGTTGATAGTGCTATGGATCTTGTAGCACGCATATCAGTTGCTGCCTCAAACATCCGGGAAATGCCAGGCATCTTCCACAGGGTCCGGCTGTCCATGCAACGCCGTTGTGAGTCATGCATTCTAGCACATGGTCGGCAGTTCGAGCACCTCTTGTAAGTCTGTACAACCAATGCAAAGAAATGTTACATGTAAGATAATAAATGTTTTTTCCTTACCACTTCCTTCTTATGTGTTCTTTCCATCATTGAACTGGGGTCATTTTGCCCTACTACATGGCATATGCGCCCATGCTTTCCTATGTGAAATCTCCTTCGTTTCTTATTACCTACCTCCCCACCAAATATTGATGATGAATTCTGAATCACCCTGTATATACAGTTGGCCCTCGATTTCACGGATTTGATTATTCGCGAGTTTGTCATCAATAATTAAATGGGAATTTTTTTGGAGTTTTGCGACCTACTGCGGAAAATCGCAGATGCACATAGAATAGAAAATGTAAAGAAAACTAAAAAAAGTTTAGTAAGTCATAAATGTATAAAATATATGCATTACTAATCTATTTTATCATTAAATATTCATAATATCATTCATAACCTTAAATACATACATAAATTTATTATAAAATGTTAAATTTTGAAAAAAGTTTCAGTGCGCTAAAAGAACTGTCCTAATCACTCTGTTTGGGGATGCCACCCTCTTTGTTTCGGTACTAGCCAGCCGCATTCACATGTTTTGTCTCTCAGTGTGCAGTGTATCTTGTGTTTCTCACAACTTTTTGCATCTTTAAAGTTTATAAAACACAATACTGCATTGTACTGTATATAACTGTGTGTTATAAACTTTAATAATTTTACTGCTATCTAAATACTGTACATGTATTGCATCACATACTGTACATGTACTGTATTACCTCTCTCACTGTGTATTAGCCTACATTGTTCATACTGTAATTTTAAATTTATAAAACATACTGTTGCAGTACAATGTATTGTTTTACTTTTTTTGTGTGTGTTAAATATGGTTAACAGTATTAGGAGTTAAGGGGGTTTTTTTTGGGGGGGCAGAGATATTTGCGGTTCTGCACCCCTAACCCCCATGAATGTTGAGGGGGGCGACTGTATACCTGGGTCGGAGCTCTCACAGGCAGTATTTCGTTTCGTTTCCACGTGGGAAAAACAAAGGATTTATTTGATTTTGACAAAGGCCAGATCATTATGGCAAGACGCCTTGGTAAAAGCATCTCCTAAACAGTGATGCTGGTAGATTGTTCATGCTATGCAGTAGTTAGTACCTATCAAAGATGGTCCGAAACAGGTGACACTTCGGGCCATTAACAAGGCATGGGCCGGCCACGCCTCATTGATACCATAGGTTAGTGCAGACTATCTCGTCTGCAACAACAGGAGGTCTACTGTGGCTGACACTATCCATAATTTCAATTGTGGGAAAGGCTCGATGTGTCCGAACACACAGTTCATCATAAGTTCCTGGATATGGGTCTCTGCAGCCCCATTCATGTGCCTAAGCTCACAGCCATTCACCGTCATCAATGCTTGCAGTGGGCACGTAATCATCGACATTGGACCATAGAAGACTGGAAGAGGGTCACATGGTCTGATGAATCCTGTTTTCTGTTACACCATGTGGACGGATGAGCTTGTGTGCAATGTTTACTCATGGAAGCCTTCTCACCTAGATGCACCGTGGGATGGATCCAGGCGACTGGAGGAGTGTGATGGTCTGGGCAGTATTATCTTGGAGAACACTTGGACCAATTATCCATCATGGCTGACCAAGTACACCCCTGTATGGCGATTGTATTCCCTGGCAGAGATGGCATCTTTCAACAAGACAATTCCCCTGTCACACTGTAAAGAAGGTTAAGTAATGGTTCCTAGAACATGATGTGGAATTTCATTTATTGCCATCACCCCCAAATTCACTGGACATGAATCCTATTGAACATTTGTGGTTTGAGTTGGAGAAATGGGTGTGAACAGCATCACTCCAACCACATAATTTACGGGAACTATGGGATCTTCTGTTGCAGGCATGGTACCAAATATCAAGCTACACTTACCAACATGTCATTGAATCTATGCCTCATCAGGTGAGAGCTCTTTTGGCAGCGAAAGGAGAACCTATATCATATTAGGTAGGTGGTTTTAATGTTTTGGCTGATTGGTGTATGATTAAGCACAAATTTTCAAGCCAAAAAATGAAAGTTGACTTATTCAGCAGGTCAATGTAACTCCATAATGTACAGTACTTTAAAGCTACTTTATAAATTGTTATCACTTTTTAAGTTTTAGATTTATAAATATGGCCTCTTAGTTTTATGCTTCTCTTAATGAACTGTTGGTCTTAGATCATGTATCTTCATTGACTATGTATCTTCATGATTCATGGCCAATGAACCATCAATGAAGATACATGATCCCTGCATGATGCACGGTTATGAGTATCATTATGAAGATACATGATCCATTTAGGATGAAGATATGCAATCGAATCAAAATTGAGTATCTTCATTAGATCATGTATCTTCATGCATCAGTTTGTGTTATGATAGTGATTCTTTACCTTAGTAATGTATGTTTATATTTTTCACTTTGGTTTATAATCTGTTAGTAAATTTTATCCAACATTCATCATTTATCTGTAAATTTAACTTTGATCTTATAAGATTTAGCTGTAAATTGCAACTGCTATCACACCTTTCAAGTGATGGCTACTCTATGCAGCTGAAATGCATTGAACTACTAAACCCTAAAGATTTGAACTTTTTCCACTTTCATATAATAAAAATGATTTATTGCAGATCATAAATTTTAAAAGTACAGTAACCAAAAAATGCATATAGTTACTAAAAATGCAGTCTTTTAAAACTAGTATGTTGTGTAGATGGACAGGGATTGATATAGTTGATAGTATGCTAAGATCATAATATTTAGTTCCCAGGTTTGAGCTCCAACTGTGTCCACATTGAGATTTTATATCCACTATCCCTCATTCTGCCCTCAGTGGGAAATGGGCCACTGATGAGCTTGGAAAGGCTACTGTCCATCAGATGTGATGTAAAGCTGTGGCCCCATGTACAGAATAGCCACACCTTGTGCACATTAAAGAACACACTGAATGGCCTTGATGGTAGGCTCCCATTTGTCTCCTAACAGCTATCTAGTGGGTCCCCTACCCAATTCTGAGCATTTGGAATCTCTGCAACTTGGCCATTTACAAGTCCATTTTATGCACAAAAGTGCCACTCAGAAGTAAAGCAATATTTGTGTAGAGCTGAAATGCTCTTATAAAGCTTCACTCATTCACTAATTCATTCTTCCATCTATCTATATGTTTTCTTTGATAAAAATAATTATGATATTCCTAACATTAAATACTGCTTATCACTGAAACTGCAACACCAACATAATTGCACATCATATATAGTTCATGCAGTTTAAATGTATATGAGCATAGCAATTTCTAATGTTTCAGTTTATTGTTTTCAGAATTGTTTATTTTTATCATGTATATGATTGGTAGGAAGGTCCAATGATCCATTGTGGGGCTGTCATTGCTGCTGGCATATCTCAGGGTAAAAGTACAACTTTTAGGAGAGACTGTAAGGTAAAAACTTATTCTTTTTGATTACTTGATTATATGTATACCAGATAATATTTTTTTATATTTATTCTTTTTTGCAGAATAATCTGATAATTTTAGATGTCTGATTACTTGATAGCACTTTTTAGGATAATTTTGTATTATCTTCCTATTATGTTGCTTGGGAGGTTTATGGATTTAGCAAAACTTTGTTTTAATGTATCTATTTAACAGGCGATTGATCATAACAAATCATATAGAAATTAACATTTGTGATATGGGAAGTGTCATAGGATGTAAATTATTTATTCCCCCTACAATTAGGATTGCAATGTTTGAACTGCTATATTAATTAAAATTTAAAGTTCACATAAGCTAGGTGTGTTTTCGCTTCCACTGTATGCATAGGGCATGGATTTTTCAGATTAAAAGATACATTACATTTAATCCAATTATGTTTTTTAATATTTTTTTTCAAATTGGGCTGAAAGTTATTTTTTTAACAGCTTATTATGCGATAAAATCAAGTTCTATTTGATTTTGTTGTTTACATCAAGTATTATTAACATGTGAAATAAAAGTTTGATCAAAACTTTTCTGTAAATACACCTAAAACAAATAGAACCTAGTTAAACAGATTCTCAATTTCTTATATATGTTTCTAGTTGAGGCAGGTCTGCATCTATCTAGTTTCTTAAATATTTTATACTCTCAACCCTCCACCTTTTTGGAGATTCACAATATTCACATTTTTTTTATATGTAAGTATGTATTATGCATAAATAGTTTATCAGGAAAGTATTCAGTTCTTGTCATAGTTGGTATGTATAGTTTAGCAACATAAAATTGCTAAATATGTGTTACAATAAGTAAAATTTGCCAACACTTCTTTTTTTTATGTAATCTGTTAAAAGTTATTATAGAACAGTTTTTGGAATAAGTAGAAAAATAAGGTTTGGATGATTTCTATAATACACTTAAGGAATAAATAACATGCTGTAATAAAAGTTTCTTATTTATAAAAAAAGTTATGTTAATACATACACTGAAGAATCAAAACATTATGACCACCTGCCTAATATGATGTTGGTCTTCCATGTGCCACCAAAACAACTCTTACTCAGCGAGGCATGGACACTACAAGATTTCTAAAGTTGTCTTGTGGTATATGGTACCAACAGGTTATCAGCAGATCCTTTTACTCTTGTAAGTTACATGGTTGAGCTGCCGCAGATTGGATATGTTGTTCCAACACAAATCACAGATCCTCGATTGGATTGATGTCTGGGGAATTAGTGGGCCAGGGCAGTACCTGGAAGTCTTCCTCACATTCCGCGAACCATTCTTGAACAATCCGGGCAGTATGGCATGGCACATTATCCTGCTGAAAGAAGGCACTACTAGAGGGGAATACCATTGCCATGCCTGGTCTGCAATGATGTTTAGATAGGTGGTAGATGTTATAATTTTCTACACATGAATGACTGGACCCAGGGTTTCCCAGCAGGAAAGCCAGTGGAGGAAGTGTAATGCAGAATGTTGCCCAAAGCATTATACTTCCTCCACCGGCTTGTTTTCATCCCACAGTGCATCCTGGTGCCAACACTTCTCCAGATAAATGATGCACACTTACCCGGCCACATGGCACAACAGGAAATGAGATTCATTGGACCAGATGACTTCTTCCAATCATTCAAGGTCCAGTTTTGATGCTCACGTGCCCATTGTAGGCACTCTTGACAGTGAACTGAGATTAGCCTGGGCACTCGGAGCAGCCTGTGGCTACACAGCCCCATTTTCAGCAGGATTCAATGTATTATGTGTTATGGCATGTTACTCCCATCACCAACATTCAAATTATGGGCGAGTTGTGTCACAATATCCCTTCTATTGGCTCATACCATATGGGATAGCCTTCACTCACCTGTAGCATCAATGAGCCATGGTAGCCTACACCTTGCTGGTGTTTCGTGGTTTTTCCCTAGACCACATTTTGAAGATACTAACCACGGCTGACCATGAGCACCTCACAAGCTTTGCCATCTCGGAAATCCTCTGACCCAGTTGTCTGGCCATTGCAATTTGACCTTTGTCAAACTTACTTAAGTGTGCTGCCTTTCCCATCTGAAGAACAAGAATAACACTGATTAACAGAGCTCAGTATCAGGTGTTTTTTATACCTTTCATGACCTGCACATTCCTCATTATTTACCTGCATTTGCTTCAATTTGCATAAAGACAGGCTGGTCATAATGTTTTGGTTCTTCAGCATATTATCAGTTAATAAATCTTGTTTGTAACAAATCAAGAAGTGAGCATCAATTGAATGGTGGTTGGGATGGTAGCCACTAGTTGTTCAAGTCATCCATGTCTTCACCAAAGATCATCAACTTCTATATCTTTAGTCAAACCTTTGCTGTAGAAGGTTGAAGCTCAACGGTTTTTAGACAGAGAATTTTTTTAAATGTGATTTTGGTAGCCTGTTTATGTTTGTTTCTTTTTATCCAAAATTGTTATTGTCACTTTGCAATATTTTGAACACTGCAAAAAGTTTTGTTATCTAATATTGTTATGAGGCACTGAAGATCATGGAAAAGTAAAATGGCATGAAAGAAATATGTTTCAGCATGTTTACAGACAAGCCAATCATATTTGAGCTCATATTGGCAGGGTCAGTTTACTCATTTAACAAAAATGAGTATTTATGTGTGTGTGTGTATCACTCATTTTAGTGAATAAAGAAAAGTGTTTTTTTAATGAGGGATGAATGTACTTTAAAATAGCAGACATTTAGTTAAAAAAATGCACTTTAACAGACCATAGCATAGAATATTATCAATATGTTTACTTTAAATTAATGTTGGATGAATGGACTTCTAACTTTACCCTAAGCAATTGTACTATCAGTTATTAATAACAGAAACTTCTTTCTGGAGGAAAATATGCCTCATGCAACTGTCACAAAAAATTGACAGTTGCACTTTAAGAACTACCCCAACTGTCAAAAACTTAATAGCTGCTGTTTCTAGGGTTAAAGATACACTACATGACCTTGCCAGTCTTCCAGCTGTTTCTTAACAGCAGTCCAGTAGATATCCTTCTCCATCCTTCTCTGATTCCAAGGGCTCAGAGAAGAGAAAACTGCAGTAAAAAATTGCCACTCAGAGGTAAAAACAACCAAGGATACTCTTTGTTTTCATGCCCAAATATAGGTTTTATTACTGAAACTTCCAAATTATAATTAAAAAATTTCTTCTTCCAATGACTATAAATTCTAAATAATATTTTGAAATTTTAGCATTTGTAGGAAAATGTATTCAGTTGTTTTACTATTATCCAATAATAATATGACCCAGCTCCTGATTGTAATGTCCAAATGCATGGAATGCAAGTTGCTGTTTAAATTACTAAATGCCTTGGGGTGGAGATGTCTCAGCCAGTAGCATTCCAGACTCGTAATCTGCAGTTACCAGGTTTGAGTCCCACCTGGGCCAGGATTGAGATTTATCTCTGTAAAATCCCCCACCCTACCTTCCATTGGATGGAATGTTAAGTCATGCTCCTGTGTGCAGGAGAGCCATACCCTGTGTACATTAAAGAACATGCTGGATGGCCTTGATGGGAGTCTACCATCTGTCTCCTATCAGGTCTCCAGTAGGTCCCCTCCAATCTTCTCTGAGCCCTCAGGATCTTTATTACCTGGCCATTTACCCTATTGTATGCAAAAAAAAGTGCTGCTCAGAGGTAAAACAACCCAATACAACTAAATGCCTCTTGCAAATCAAAGTTATTGACAATGGTTTTAACATTTAAAAAAATGCTGATTATTAAAGTCCTCAGGCAAATCAGAAATATTGTTATTTACTGGATAAGTAAGAGGTTTCCTTTCAAAATCAAGACTTTCATCAGTACAGAATCATTGTTTCTGACTATTACAGTTATTAAATGGTCTTTCATAGTGGATTTTTTTTGCCTAATTCCTTTTTGTGTGTAATTTCTTACACTCTTATGATATCATTTGTTTGTTTATATATATACTATTGGGTTTTTCCCTATATTCTTATACTATTATTATGAATTTGATACATCAAAATATATTCATTGTTTTTACTCAAATAAAAAGTTTTAACTCTGATTTATAAACAAATGTACAAATCCATTTACCCAAAGATTGTATTTCATTAAAATAACATTAAAAATTCTCTGTCATTGAATAATAAAATTTTTAAGTTTATCCTTCAAGCTATTTGCACATTGAAAGTTTTTGAGTTTTCTCCTGAACACTTTTAATGTGCAAATAGTTTGAAGGATAAACTTAAAATTTTTTTTGCTCAATGACAGGGAATTTTAAATGTTATTTTAATTTCTGAGCAAGAAGGTCTTTTTAATTGTGTACTTATTTTCATTTTTTTTTTTATTATTTTACTTTTTAAAAAATTTTTGGTTGTATCCTTCTGCATTGTTTCTCTTGTGAATAAAATTATCACCTTGTTCATATCTAGTTTTTCTGGATTGTAATTATTTTTTATATTGTTTTCTCCAGTTTATTGTAAGTAATTGTTTATTAAATAGTATCATATTCTCATTTACATAAACTCTAAAGTCCTTAAATCTTTCTGCTTTTATAAACTAATTCCTTTATCCAGTTTAAATTATCGCTTTTTGGTAGCTTATTTTTCTATCTGAAACAATAATCCATAATGATCTGAACTATTAGGTGCCTGTGTAAGTTTATATGGCTTTTGGTACAGTAAATTAATACACATAACTTTTAAACAAAAAATATTTAAGTAATAATGTAATCACCATCACAATCTATGACTTTCTCCAATGAGAAATGAGATTATAGATCCCATTCTTAAAATTCCTGGTCTTTAGAGTGGGAAAAGCAATATAACTCTATTTCAATCTTCTATTGGTTGCTGAGCTATCTATTGCACATATGATTAATGACAAAAAAAAGGTGATCATTTGATAGGGAATGATCTGGAGAATAAGGTGGGGTTATAAAGCTTTCCATTCAAAGTTGGAATTTTATTCTGGGTTACTTTTGCCTTTGAGGTTTTGCATTATGCAAAAAGACATCACCTTTCCTATTCACAAATGTAGGCTTCTTCTGCAGTAATGTATCATGCACCTGTGCAGTTGTTCTGAATACACATTCTCTGTGATGATTTGGCCAGGGGGTAAGAGTTCATAGTGTACTATTCCATCTGTATGTCACCACACACATGATTTTCTTCTGATTAAGAGCAAGGTTCAATATATGCAGAGCAGGTTAATCCAGGTGACAACCATTGATGTGAATGCTTAGGGTTGCTGTATGTGATCCATTTTTCATCACAAGTCGCCAGCCAATCATAAAATAATTTTATTACTGTATTGTAAAAGCAACAAAATGCAAGCCAATAATCTTGGATGCTTCTGGTCATCTTTAGTTTTGTGCAGAACTCTTGGAAAGTCAATACACTTTCCCTAGCTTATGCAAAGTAACCATTTTATTTCAGCATTCACATTAAGTGCTTTTGAAAGCATTTGACATGTCTGGCTCAAGTCTGATTTGATGGCATTGTATATTTTGCATAATTTGCATAAGAGTTTCAGTTATGCAAAAATTCCATAAACTTTATTTGGACACCTAATATAATTTTCAATTACATCTAGACTCCACTATGCATTGTTGGCCAGTTTTGGCTGTGTCCCATTTTCTAGTTGGCAACTGCAGTGGCAAATCAACAACAGGGGCATTTCATTTGCTAGGCCACTGCAGCACAGTGTTGCAAAATGGAAAAAATTCTAGGAGAAAAGTCAAAAAATAATTCTTGTGAATCACACAAATTATGTTGCTGAGAAGAAACACAATTGTGAAGTCATGATGTTTATCAGAGATAGATAAGTATGAAAGAAACCACACCATTTTCCTCCCAGACACAACTCACGATCTCCTGGTACATGCCAGTTGCTTTACCAGTTAAACTAAGGCAGTGGCATTCTGAACTGTCAGTTACTCTGGTAAAGTGTATTTTAAAAGGAAGAAGGAATCATTCTTAGTGTGATATATTCATGTAATCATTCTAAGTGTTAGCAGCTAAACATCTATCCATGTCTCCTTTAATTAATAGTCTTATGCTTGAATCTTTTCAAGCTAACTGTTTTATTAATACTTTCTCTAAGTGTAAAGTCATATGATTTGTACATATCCTGTAAGCAAATATCAGTATTTATTTTATATACACTTATGATTTCAACACATTTCATTGGAGTACATATAAATGCAAAATTAATGCTACTTATTTTATAGTACAATACTATTCCCCCAGATTTGTTTCCCTACATTCATACATCATATTAAACTCAGGTATTTTTTAATATAGGTTGATATTGCCAATAATTAATTATAATGAACTTTCAAGCTTTGAATATTAGAACTTAAAATATTTTAATTATTGTTTAAACTTACAAAATTAATGTTGAGATCCTTTAAGTATTAGTTTTCAAACCATTCATTATCATTTAATTGTAATACCTCTAGAATTCTCATATTTTGCAATCTGTTACCCATATAGTTTTATAATTATTATGAATTTTAAATTGATTTCATTATAAGTTTTTTATTAAATAGTATCATATTTTCATTTACATAAACTCTAAAGTCCTTAAATCTTTCCAATATTTTATTAAATAATATGATTATTTTTCTGTAATTAGGAATGAATTTCCTTATCTTTTGTTTGAAATTGAACAATGATAATCTTATTTCTATTCTTTCTTGGCATATGATGTATATTATCAGTTTCTAGATTATTAGTAATATCCAAGTCTTATTGAATATCATTAAAATTCTTGAATATCTCATCACAGACATTCTCAAGCACTCATTTTATCTCAGCATGCCTAGAATATTGCTCAGATCCATTCATTTGGATCTTTACATTTACTAATCCTCTTTCAGTATAAAACCTCATTTCTTAATCTTGAATTTTCTTTTTAATCCTTATTAGCTCCATTTTTAATTCATAGTATTTTTCTTTAGATCAGTTGTGTACATTCAGAGTTAAACTATTAATTTTATTCATTTGATATGTTGTAGTCCATCAATAAGAACTTATCAAATAGCAATTCATCATGTATATATTCCTTTATTTCTTTTGTTATTGATCTTTCATTTCCCCTCACCGAATCATTTCTTATGCTAACCATAAATCTTGCATTTTCTAGTAATAGAGTTCCCTAGACTAACCTAATATCTCTAACCTAATTTGTTTCACAAGTATTTCAGCTTTCTATTCATTTGTAATTCTAGGATTGATTGCAGAATCTCAGTTTTATTAGTACTCTAAGATCACTATTTTCATCACATGTACATCATAGTTTATGGTGCCTTTTTTTACTTCCTGAAATTTATTTCTGATGTAGAACAAATAAATGACAGCACATTAACTACTGTGTATATATGTTATTTTTTACTAATAGCATCATATGAAGTACTTGAATAATTGTGTTTTTAACAACAGCAGGTCAATTTTTTATCAGTACAATTCACAATATCACAATACAAAGTGGTCATACTTTCTCAAAGTTAAAAAATTAAGTAGAAATCAACAATTTCAACAAAGAAATTTGATCAAATTGAACACACAGATAATGACTTACCAATCACCTGTTGCCACCTTACTTATATAGCTTTAATTAGACATATTTTGTTGCCTGACCTTTCCTTTTCATCTACCTTGTTTATTTTCAACTTAAGTGCAATAATTAATTCATTACATTTCTTTCCTGTCATTTCTCACATGCTGCACTAACTGCATCATAGGTCTCATTTTTTATAAAACAGCAACTTTTTAATGACAGTAAACTACATTGTTTTTAAAGGGTTATTCAAATGCCCTTATTGCTCATTATCTTGTTCTCATATACATCATTGCAAAATGTAACGTGTAATACACTACTGGCCATTAAAGCATACATTTAATATTAGTGTATAGCAATGAAACACTGTTAACAACAACTAACTGTAATACACTGCTGACCTGTATAGCATACTTTTAGTATTAGTGTATAGCAATGAAACACTGTTAACAACTAAGTTTAAAACTGATGGTGACCAATTAGGCAAGGAGGTTATTGAAAAAATTATATTTGAGTAGAATTAGGAAGAGGCTTAAGAAATAAAACAATCCATTTCCTTATGTTATAAAAAAAAGTAAACCAAAATGCTGTTATTCAGTAATAAAGTATCACAGGAAAAAGTCCTGTAGACAAGAAACACTTGAAATAATTAGGTGAAAAAAATTGGTTGTCTTCAATGGGACTTGAACTGATACCTCCCTGAAGCATGCCTGGAGTCCTAACTACTGGACCATCAGAAGCTTCAATTTTTTCAACTAAGTGACATTATATTATGCATTCCAGCAATTTCTGCTGATTTGCCAGTGGCACCATCATTCCCATATTAGGGAATGGGGCAGCTAAGCTGCCTCATTTGATGCTCACAGAGTTGTATCAATAATTCAGTAATAAAGTATCATAGAAAAAGTCCTGTAGGCAAGAAGCACTTAAAATAATTAGTTGAAAAAAAGAGATTTAATCACAAACTTCAATGTTTTTAAAGGGTTATTCAAAGGCCCTTATTGCTCATTATCTTGTTCTCATATACATCATTGCAAAATGTAACGTGTAATACACTGCTGGCCATTAAAAGTGCAACACCAGGAAGAACTCATCAGATTGCCCCAAAATATGCAACATGGTTTGCCCATGGGAGAACATGTAAATGATTCAAAGTGCAGCACATACACACATCATGTGCGACAGTAACGCCCCCTGGAAGTGGTATAAGAGAAGATTACAAAATGCCGGTGTAAAGCACTGGAATTGTGTTTGCTTGCAGCTCTTGCACACTAAAGGATCAAGTATGCCCCATCGAAGAACACAAGCTCCATATTACCAGGTTTCCGACTTTGATTGAGGGAGAATTGTGTGATTACGGGAAGGTGGATTATCATCCAAGACATTGGTGCTTGTGTGGGATGTAATGCTGCCACAGTGATGAGAATATGGTGTCAGTGGGTAGAGGAGGAACGAACTCACCGACATGAGGGATCTCAATGGCCCTGGCACACAAATGAATGAGAGAATAGACATCTTGTGCGCATGGCTTTGAATGATCATACAGCCACATCAAACACCTTAGCTCAACAGTTGGGTGTGTTGCACATCAACCAGTGCCCACACATATGGTTTGATGTCGTCTGCAGCATTGTGGCATCTTCCTAACACAACTAGGCATCTTTGCTAGGTGGCCATTGCTTCGGCTACCATTGACTCTACAACACAGGCGTATGCAACTGCTATGGTGCTAAGAACGTTGTGCATATATGTGTGAATGACATCGTATCATCTTTTCAGACGAATCCCACTTCAGTATGCAGCACCATGATGCATGAATCCATATCTGGCAGTTTCTCTGCGACAGGCTCAGTGAGACATACATGATTCAGCACCATACAGGTCCAGCCTCTGGTGTTATGGTATGGGGTACCATTGAACTCCACTCATGCATGTGCCTCGTACACATTACCGGTACTTTGAACAGCCAGTATTGCATCACTGAGGTGTTAGAGCCTGTGGTTCATCTTCAGGGGCTCTCTGGTGCCATTTACCAACAGGACAATGTCCGACCACATGTGGCCTGCACGTTCACCGAATCTGTTCCCAACTGAACATGTCTGGTCCATGATCTTACAATGACCAGCACACTAGACATCAGCATCTGCTACAACAGATGAACTTTGGTTACATATCGAAACTGCATGGACTGATATTCTCCAAACACACATCCAAAGTCTCATTCTCTCATTGCTGGACCATGTAGCAGCAGTTATTTCCACTCATGATGGCTACACAAGGTACTGATTTCTTTGTATTCCAAAAGTCTAACTGAGTTGTATTTGTAATCATTTGATCCTTGTAACATAAGCTATGTATTCACTAAATATGGTTTTGATATCTCATCTTTCCTGGTGTTGCACTTTTAATGGCCAGCAGTGTAGTACTAGCTTATTATCCTAAAAACACAAAGATTTCTACATAAGAAGCATGATTTTTGAGAGAATTTTAAATGCAGAGGACATAATAATGTCACAAACACTTTTCATTAGGCCCTGATCTAGAAAAACATCAAGGTAAGGAGAAATTGAATGCAGTAAAGCATTTCCCCTTCCTTTTTACAGCTCTTCAAAAAATTTCTTGAAAAAGTGCATGAAATAGAAGTATAATAATTTTTGCCGCTATTACCCTTATTAGCATTCTGAAGGGGGGGGGGGGGTATGGCCCCCTTTCCCTTCCTCTCAGATCTGGTCCTGCTTGTAACCACATATTTTGTGTATGTGATATAGTGCCCATCAAGCCCAAAGTGTTAAGTATAAGCCAAGTGAAATCTGGCTTCAAGAATGAGAAATTATATTAAGTGGCAGTAACACATGTAATGTTAGTAATAAAGTATCACAGGAAATGTCTTTTTAACAAGAAACACTTGAAATAATTTGCTGAGAAAAACTCAGGATGAAGCCAGATTTTTTCAGCAAATTGTTTCACATGTAATATTAATTTAAAATATATATACATTGGAAATTTTTTTAAAGAATGAGAAATTGGAATTAAAGTGTAGATAAAATAAAAGCAGTGTGTGGAAAGGGTAGCTGGAATTTAACTGATCTACTGTTGGTATTAGATGTCATGAATATTACATTTGGCCAGTTTATTTACACTCAGCCAATTAGCTTTGCCAAGAGTAAAATTTTGTCAGTACAAATCACTAAAAATGATTTTTGGTATTATTAATAATTATTCCTGTACTTTAAGGTGTTTGAGAACTTCAGAGAAGATCACGAAAAACGAGATTTTGTTTCTGCAGGTGCAGCAGCTGGTGTTGCTGCAGCTTTTGGTGCTCCTGTCGGTCAGTGTTGATTTAAATATTTGAAATGCCATTGCTTTTATACCATAAAAATATAAATGCTAGAGTGTCTTTAATGAACATTTTTTGAAAAAATAAAAAATTACGTATTTATTTGCATGACCCAACAGCATGTTTATCACTAGAGTTTAATTAGCTACTTATGCTATAATGAATCCAATTATTTTATAATGCATCGTTACCTTGTTACTGCAACTAATAGTTAACTTTCTCAACCACATTCTCCTATACAATATTCTTAGTAGCAATGGAAATATTGTGATGAAATTTATAGTTTTTCAGATTCACATTTTTTAAATTAAATTTAAAAATATTTCATTCTTGTTCATGCTGTAATATTAAAAGCTATTGAGCAACATTATTATACATTAAGCTTGCTACTATTCACATAGTCAAGCCATAAGTATTTTTCACCATGGTATACTGTCACTTAAGGACACTTTTATCTTTACAAAAAGTTCCCAGGTAAAGAGATGGAAATTATTACCATTTTCAGGTGTCTTCAAAAACTTTTTGCTGGTTCAGCCGGTCATGTTATTATCCTTATGCTGTTTTTGCAAGGGCCCTGCATCAAGGATTTTATCTTGGTTGCCACTGATCTCTTATTGGCAGCCATTGCTAATATATAGCACTGATGTTTTTCATTTGATAATTAAATTCCAGATCACATTTTTTATTGCTTTAAAATCTTGTTTGCAAACTAAGATAAAAAGTATCTGATAATCATTAAATATTCAATGTTTCTGAAACTGTCTATGAAGACTTATCTGTGTGCCTGAAGATGATTCTGTAAATACCTGTACTCATGTATGCATGCAGGATCATAGTAATAACTATTCATCATACCATATGATTATTTCTTGCAGTTAATTTTCTGAACCATATTCTCTTATATCATATTCTTAATGATTTATGTCTAAATTATTATCATTCCACAGTATCAATACTTGATACTGTGGAGTGTTGCAATAAATGTGAGAAATTATTTTTAGATTTTTCATGTTTATAAAAAAAACTTTGCAAAAACATACTGAACCTTATTTTAATAGTCATTTAACATCTTTTGTCACCACAGATAATTTAATATACTCCTTTACAGTGTATATACCATATCACTTTTATTTCTTAATTATAATGTAAAAATATGCATTTTTAATAGATTTAATTCATCATAAAATTTAAAGGAGCTTCTTACATTGAATATATAGGAATATTACATTCCAAGCAATCTAGTTTTACAAGTGCAAATTTTGTTTCTGTAACATTTTCTGTTCTTCAGCAGATTTTATTATTTGCAATGCAAACATGTAAATAACATCACTATACTTTTTCTGTGCTTTGTAAGAACTTGCACTTTTTGTAGGAGTTGATGTTTTCTGACATGATTAGGTCATAATCATTATTAGATATTGGAAGCATCATTTAATTCATTTGGTCTACTGTGTCAGTACATATGTATTTAATCATTGCACTCAATTTTTCCCCATGCCCACCCCTACAGGACCAATTAACTTTAACTCTTTGCCATCCAATGTTGAACTCAGTCTGACACTGGACCAAAACAGAGAAATAGCAAATGTTGGATTGAGTCTGGCATTGAACTCCAACTGGTTAATGTGAATCTTGAAGCAAATCCATAAAATATTGACTTGGAACTTAGTACCCTGCTGGGCTTGTTGGAATCCATAAAATACTACTGCCAAATCTCTGAATTAGAAAATTGAATGATATTCTGGTGAACTCTTTGTGGATGTGCATGGAAATACAATAAAAACCAAATCAGTTTATCACAGCAGTCTTCTCACTGATGCATTGTATGATGCAAGCATATGGGAGACTGTAATAATGACAAATATTTTGTTTTGCATCTAGACCCATTCTGAACTAAAAGAAGTTGTGGCCATCAGCAATTAATAATCTGTTGTCAATCTGTTTCATGACTGAAATTTTCTCATCCTCACAAATTCATTCAAACTATGCATCTTTTCTACTTTAGAACTATTATGACAGCTAGTATTACTATAAGCTTTTCCATTAAGGAAGGAAGGAATGATAATATTTGTATATTTTTGTGCTACTTCCAAGGAAATAACTAAGCTAATACAAATTTTTTTATTGGCCAAGGATGATACCTCTTCTTTTCTCAACTTTTCAGTTCCCTTGATAGGAGCCTGTTGTGATCTGATTTTCAGTCTTCATTTGTTACTGTGCAGTCTTGTCCAGTATCATCATCTGAAGGACTATATACATATGACCAGCTTCTAATATTGCATGGTTTCCTGCTGAGGAGTGGCAACTTCACAGAGTCTTGGTGTTGACCATTTAAACTCACAAAAAAACAGTAGGTTTAAATGGTCAACACCATTTGACAGAAGATTTAAAGTCTTATGGCTTTGAGCTTAATTACAGGACCTGAACTGTTGCACTGGTGGGCCTTTGTTGAGGGGAAATCTATTTTCTGTTTGCCTGTGGATTGCCAGCTCTCAGTGAGCAGATATGCAGGATTCCTTATATCAAATGGTGTATAATCCTGATCAGAGGTAGGTTAGATGATTTGTAGATTTCAAAAAGGCTTTTGACTCTATTGAACGTCATAATTTGTTTGTGATCATTAGATCACATGGTATACCTGACAAGTTAGTTAACGAAAGCTCTCTATAATAACACTGAGTCGTATGTGAGAATTGAGAAGACTTGAAGGAATTGGTTTTGCAATCACCCCTCCAATTTCCCCTCTTGTTAGTGGAGTTAGACAAGGGTGCATTTTATCTCCTTTTCTCTTTAATTTGGTTATTGATTATGTTATGCAAAATTCTCTGCAAATGGAAGATTTTTGCCTTAAATGGTCTAGAGATTTAATATTTTTGGATTTAGATTATGCAGATGATTTGACCCTATTGACTAATGATGTCAATGAGGTGAATTGTTTCATTAGTGTGTGTGTGGGGGGGGGGGTGCTCAGTCAGTAGCGCATCAGGCTCATAATCTGCAGTTTCCAGTTCCATAATCTGCAGGCTCATAATCTGCAGCTCATAATCAACAGTTCGAGTCCCAGCTGGGTCAGCATTGAGATTTATTTCTGCAAACTCCCTGCCCTGTCCACGATCAGTAGGGAATACTGGTGAGCTTGGAAAGACTGCCATCCGTCAGATGGGATGTTAAGCCATGGCTCCATGTGTGGGAGAGCCATACCCTGTGCACGTTAAAGAATATGCTGAATGGCCTTGACAGGAGGCTACCATCTGTCTCCCAACAGCTGTCCATTGAGTCCCCTCCCCCAACCTTCTCAGAGCCTTCGGGGTCCTTGTGACCTGGCCATTTAGTCCATGGTATGCAAAAAAGTGCCACTCAGAGGTAAAACAACTCAACCCAATGTTTCATTAGGGCTGTTGATGAGACTGATAATGGAGTAGGTTTAGTGATAAATAGAAAAAACTAAAGTGGCAGAAAATGGTGAATTAGTCTGGTCAGATGTTTTGAATGATTGTACCTTTGAGCAAGTGTCTCAATATAATTATCTAGGGAGCTGTGTAACAGATGCTGGTGATGTGCATCATGAGATAAACAGAAGAATAGAGATTACTGTTTGAACTCATTAAGAATCTATCGAGAGTGAAAAAATAGGTATATGCACTTAAAGCTAAAATTAGGCAGCATAATAATTTTGTCCTTTCTGGAGTTAGTTATGGTAGTGAAACTTGCATGCTTTTTAAGCAAGATAAAAAAAAAACGTGTATACCTTTGATTCTACAGGCTTATGCAGTATCTTGGGCATTAGATGGTTTGACTTTGTAAGTAATGTTGAGATTAGGCAAAGGAGTTTGTAACCACCTCTGAGCAGCATATTGTGCAGAGAGAAACTGTTGGCTTGCCACATTTCTCATATGCATAACTACAGATTAGTGAATAGGGTTATGAACAGTGGGCTTAAAGCATGTGAAAATTCCCATAGAAAAAGGGAGAACTAGGATGTAGTGGGCAAACCACGTCAAACAGGAATCTTGCTAGAATTGGCATATAGTGGCTAAATGCAACAGCTGCTGTTCAAGACAAACAAGTTTGGAAGATGAAATTACACTGGACGAGTTGGAGGATGAAATTACACTGGACAAGTTGGAGGATGAAATTACACTGGACAAGTTGGAGGATGAAATTACACTGGACGAGTTGGAGAATGAAATTACACTGGACAAGTTGCAGGATGAAATTTCACAGACCTGAGACACCAGACCTGCATTAGGACTAGGCAAGCAAGCAGGCATGTAGAGGAGCAAATATAATAAAAGGTCTTAATGTTTAACAGCACCATTGCTGGTCATGAATATTTATCTCAAATGTTAAAAAAAAAAAAACTAAAATATAATGTTTACCTGTTAGCATGAAACCAGTATGTGGAGGTTTCCAGGGTGAGTGCCTCATGCACTCTGGAACCAGAGCAGTTGGCCGGCAAGCTCCAAGTACATAGATTTGAATACCTGCTGGTAATTATTGCATGTTACAACAGTGAAGACAGGTGTAGAATCATCTGCTCAACATTAGGTATCTTACACTGTTCCATTTTATTATATTGAACTTTTGCTAAAGAAGTTCAGTTTTTGCACTTCCCACCCTAGAAGAATTTAAACTTCAACTTTTCTAAAGTGAAGTTAACCATGAAAGTCTTAATAATGCACCCCTCATTGCCACTAGTAATGACTTAGAATTCTTGCACTAAATACTAATAGCCCACTTTGTAAATTTCATTTCTAGAGTGGGAAGTGCAAAAACATTTTTTTGCACTTCCCACTCTAGAAGAATTTAAATTTCAACTTTTCTAAGTGAAGTTAACCATGAAAAGTCTTAATAATGCACCCTCATTGCTACTAGTAATGACTTGGAATTCTTATAAAAATATTAATAGCCACTATTATAATCTACTAATTAGTAGATTATAATAGTATCTAATACTAAATAGTGAATGTAGAATTAATCCATGCCATGCAAATGGTAAATGCATTTTCTACATTACTAGTAAGTGTTTTTAGAACAGTATAATTGTTGATATTAGATTGTTTACAATTATTGAAATGAATTATTTAAAAAAATTGCCATTGTTCAGTGTGACTTTTGAATTTGAGTTGATAAACTTCTTCAAATTTAGAGTATTTAAAATTTGAATTGGATCAGTGCTTTCAAACTATCACTGTGCCAACCTGCTATGGTGTTAATTTTTAATGAAAATGACTAAGAAAAAAGTTTTACAGTTGAATGCTGAACCAAATAGTGTCAGAGGCCAAAAGCCTGCATCTAGGGTTATTTTTAGACTGCTCAGAGCCACTGGTTCCCAATCCTTGTTTTTTATGCTCTACAAGTGTAAAAAAGTAATGATTGGTTAATGGTCACACACAGTTGTTTTCTTTTACCTCTGAGTAGTATTTTTATGCATACAGTGGGCTAAATGATCAGGTCACAAGGACCCCAAGAGCTCAGAGTAGGTTATGGGAAAGGGACCCACTGGACAGGAGACAAATGGAAGCCTCCGGTGAAAGTCATCCAGCATATTCTTTAACATGCACAGAGCAATCCCAGATCTATAAATAAATAAAGTGTGTGTGGGAGGGGGGAGTTAAGAGAGTGGATTTCCATTACTGTATAACATTCTCCTCTTCTGTTTTAACTGTTTAATGTTCTATCTAAAAGTTAGTGACCTTTTCAGGCCCAATCAGTGTTCTCTTTCTGACTGATGGCAGAGTAGGTTAGAGGAGATAAATCTCAGTGCATTTGGGACTTGTACTAGGAACTACAGATTATGAGCTTGGTATGCTACTGCCCCAATGATTAAACCACTCCCACCCCAGTGATCACAGAGAGCTGTAGGTTTGAGTCCTACAGAAAGCATGAATGTTTCCTTTTTTATATTGCTCTTCTGTTGAATCTCATTTTCCTCACAGGTCTTTCTGGCATACTGACAAGTCCTGTCAGGCAATTTTATTTTCATTTAAAGAGCTTTATCAGTCTTCAGCAATGAGTATCTCACATTAACTAATAAATGAAATTAATTTAACTGTTCTAAAATTTATGCATTTTTTTTGCCAAATTAGTTTTAAAATTATATTTTTTACTTTCAGTTTAAAAATTCTTAGGTCATTCATACATACTTATAAGAACATCCTGAAACTGAAGATAGAAATCAATCTGGCTCATGTTGATCTGACTTAAATCATGTAAAGATTTAAAAGTCAAGTAGACTTCCTTTCCAAGACTTTCCTTTCAGATTGCATAATTTTTTAATTGATGTAGTGCAACTGTCAGCCCTCAAAACTTGTATTCTGGTCCACTATATCGTTTATCAGTTTGTTTTAATATTGTAGTGCAAAAAGAATGATTTTCCTTATATCTAATGCCTGAACATAGTAAAAAGGAAAAGTATTTCAGAAATTTGTTATTTTGCATGGCCTATATAATTACATCCTATGTAAAAAGGCATGGTTGTTCTATTATAGAAAAGAAGTTTTCATAAGGTATGTGGGGACTGCCAAATGGGAATTTTTAAAAATGCTTGACAGGAATTATTTTGTTTCTGTAATGTAATATATATATAAATGGCTTTTAATTTTTGAAAATAATGCCTCAAAGTTCTTTTTCTGAAGAGAAAGTATTAAATGTAGCACTAACTCTAGTTTGAAGATTAGCAATATTGCTGAAATTCAACAAGGGTGCATTTTATCTTCTTTTTTCTTTAGTTTGGTTATTGATTATATTATGCAGAATACAAAGGGGAAAATTATGGCCTTAAATGATCTAAAGATCTGAAAATTTCTGATTTAGATTATGATGGTGAATTGGCCTTTTTGGCAAATGATGAACTCTTTCAATAAGGGTTCATGTTAATGAAACTGTTGATAGAGTAAGTTTGGTGATAAATGGGAAAAAACTAAAGTGATAAAAATTGTTCAGGTAGATCGTGCTTCAATTCTTTCAAATGGTTGCACTCTTGAGCAAGCCTCTCAGTTTAATTATGTATGGAGTTGTGTAACAGATATTGGTGATGTGCAACGTGAGGTGAACAGAAGAATAGGAATCGCTACTTAAAAAATCTGTGGAGATTGTGGAAAAAATATAAATAAATAAAAAAAATTTTAAAAATGCATATCTTCCTATCTTATAGGCTCTGAAAAGTAGAAAATAAACCTAAAGCATATCGATGGTGCAATCAGCCACTGAGCTCATATTCACTTCAAAAGAAGATAGGGCACCAGCAATCTTATTTAGGTAAATCAGCACCTTATCTGTCTTTGAAGTGAACATGAGCTCAGTGACTGATTGCATCATTGATATGCTTTAGATTTATTTTCTACTTTTTAGGGCCCATATAAGAAGATAGGTATTTTTTAATTTTTTTTAAAATTTATTTATATTTTTTGTTATTAAAAACACCTACCTTCAAAAACTTTGATATGAGACTCATAAACATCGACCACATTCTTCCTCCCTTCTGGAATTGTTTGAGGTAACCCATGGCATTGGAGATATCATAAGCTTTGATTTGAAATATGACTCATTGAAGTCTAACCCCACAAAAATCTGCCCCCCTCCCCTATTTATCAGGGGAAGGGAGTGGAGGGAAAGTTGAAATAGTTTACAATGGTCATTAACCCTTTCACTACCATACTGGCTCAAAATGGCTGAAATCTTAAGTGGACTTGCCCGACCAATGTTATTCCTTCCTCTTCGCTACCTCCTACCTGCAGCTTGGGCCATTTTGGGCCAAGTATGGTACTTTCATTTGACACCTAATTCTTAACTGTAGACTCTCCCATTCTGAAAATATAGTAGGATGGTTTTCAGATTTCACATTTTTTTGGGGGGAAGAAAACTTGGGTGGGTGGGTCAATTTTTATAACTTATGACATGTCCTGCTTCACAAGCTTTTATTTGATACATAGCTTGTTATTTTCCACACTCCCATTCAGGAGGTATAGGAGAACAATTCTTTTCATATTTCTCCCCTTTTTTAGAGGGGGGGGGGGGAGAAAAAGCATGGGGTCGATTTTTTTTTTTTTTTTTTTTTTTAATTATATATATATAGCCTATGACATTCCTGTGTCAGAAGCTTTCATTTGACGTGTGTAGCTTGTTACATTCATCATTCACATTCTGGAGCAAGCAGAAGAAACATTTTCATATTTCATCTTTTTTAGGGGAAAGAAAGCATGGGGGGTAACTTTTTTATAGACTATGACACTCCCCGCATCACAATCTTTCATTTGACACATAAATCATTAAGTTTCCCCATTACATTCAAAAGATATGGTGGAACAACTATTTTGACAAATCGATAAACCAACAAATGTCAAAGCAAAAATCTATAGGAAGATAGGGAAACATAGGCTTTATATACCTAAGAACTAAAATTGGGCTATATAGTAATTTTCTAAAGTTTGTTTTGTTAATGAAGGTTGTACTTTTTCTAAGCAAGATCATAGGAAACTTCATGTTTTTAATTCTATATAATTCTAGATTCTTACACAGTATCTTGGGTATTTGACTTTGTAAATAATGGTGGGGTTAGACAAAGTAATCATTGACTGCCTTTGAGCATTATTGTGTAGAGAGGAAGACCCATGTTGCCTGTATACAAATTGGCTAATAAAGTTATGAACAATGTGTCTAAAAACCTCAGAAAGAGGGGGATATCTTGAATGCAATAGGTAGACATTTTAAAACAGGGCCTTATTAAAATTGGCTTGCAGTATCTAATGCAATATCTGCTGCTCAGGATAGACTGGTTGAAGGATAGTATGTATTAGGCAGGATGTATGTAGGCAGGATAGAATGGTTTGGAGGACTAAATTACACAGTCTGGTTGGACCTCTGTAGCCTATGGGTACTTGAGGAACATGTTTGTATATACTTCAACTTGAAAACTTTTTTGCCCCTTGCAAAGAAAAGAGTTGGACTACATTGCTTTAAATACTCAGTGATGTTATTGAAAATTGATTTAGAAATATTTGAGATCTTTAACTCCAGTCTCATTTTTCACAGTAGCTTATTTTAATTATTATAAAGCTTTGAAACTAATTCTCCATTGACATAAGCCTGTTCATATTTCAGTGCTTTTTTAATGTAGGCAAATTTGTTTACCCTTAATCCTTTATGTTTTGAAACAGCATTTCCAGAATTCAATGTGTAGATTCTGGTTGCAAGCAATGGCATAAAAGTAGGGTGGTATAATGGGCAAAATACCATGGGTCTAGAGATTCTGGGTGCTCACCCAAACTCATATCATACCAAAAATCAAAAAGATAAACAGGATTATTTAGTAATATTGATTTTGTATGTGTATTTTAATAAATTACTGTACTTCATCTATAGATTTTTGTTTTCTTTTCAATGAAAAGATATGTATCAGATTAAAAAAAAAAGTTTTAGGTCTCCATATCAACTATAAAAGTAGTGAAGAAAGGAGGCCATAAATTTTGCATGAACCCTTCTGCTCCTAGTTTAGCCATTAATTGCAGTAATAGTGTTTTAAATTTTTCATTTTATCAAAAAGAATTGTTTTGAAATGAGATCTGAAATTCTATCAAAGTTTAAAAAAAATTTACTGGTTGATTTATGTAAAGCACTTCTATCTAATGTTTAGTAGTTTCTTCATACTTCTTTTTAAACATTAAATAAATAAATAAATACCTCCTCAAGCAGCTGCTTTCCACAGAGGTCTGACAGGAGCCATAATAATATGTCATAGTAGAAGGTTTATGAGGATGGCGGGACTTCAGCAGAAAGAGAACACAAACATCCATGCCTTACCCGGGGCTTGAACCCAGGCCCCTTTGATCAGTACCCAAGAGTGCTAACCATTCGGCCACTGGACAGAACTTTTCCGTAAATAAATTATGGATGGTCATTGCTTTAAGCTGTTGCTATTCTCTTTTGTTTTCTTAACTTAAATGTTTTAAAGAACAAACAGTTTTTTATCATTAGAATTTACATTATCAAGAAAATATCTAACACAGATTTGCTTTATATTATACCAGCTTTTTGGTTTTAAAATGCATTTTTCTTTACTTTTACTGTTCCTGGAATGTTTGCTGTTCACCAAATATACATTGCAATGAAAATGGTAATTTTAAAAATCATTAACTATATTTAAAATTAAATTATAATTTGCTGCCATTAAAGGGCAACCATTTCACTGGAAAACAGAATTTAGATAAGTTGTATTTTTGAAGTTAGTATTCACTTTAGTGATTTTTTTAAATTCCCTTTTGATCATATTTAATATTGTGAATGAAAAATCTTAATTTTGAAATAAAATTTTGTCATATTTTGAAATCTATTATTTCTTATTAAGATATAAAAAAATCATTATTAAAATATTTTGAAAATCTGCAGTTCCTAGATTTGAGTCCTAGCTAGGCCAGCATTGAGATTTATCTCTGCACAACTCCCTCCCTGTTCTGCCCACGTTCAGTGAGTGACACTGATGGGCTTGGAAAGGCCACTGTCTGTTGGATGGGGTTTAAGCCATGGCTCCATGTGTGGGATAGCCATACCCTCGGAGTCCTTGTGGCCTGCCCATTTAGCCCATTGTGTGCAAAAAAGTGCAGCTCAGAGGTAAAAAAAAAACTTCAATCTGAAACAAACTTCATCTGAAACAAGATTTACTTACAGTAATACTTCTGGATTTGGAATACAACAATATTTTGGAATACGACAAATGAAATATTTATATTTGAATGGTGAAATAATTTAAGAAAGATAATAATATTAATTAAAATTTTTACTCTGGTTAAAAGAAAAATGAAAGTAAAATTTTGTCTTTGTTATAAAAATAACATTATCTCTTTTTTAGAATATTTTTTGATTGCTTATGATTGAATGCTTTTTCTTTTAATATGTAACATCACTTATTTCTTTTACTTTTTACTTCAGAATAAGGTTCTAAAAAAGAACTCTCATCTGTATATTCCTAATTACATAAAAATTTCACTATTCAATTGTATTTTTTTAAGATTTAAACTGGTCTTCAACTTGTCAGTTCTTCCCTTTAGGGGACAGGGGTCAGCTCCAGGTTAATAATCTGCAGGTTCAACTGTGCCAGTGTTAAAATTTATCTCCCCTAACCTCCACCATGCCCTCTGTGAGAAAGAGGACACCATTCAGCTTGGAAAGGTTGCTGTGAATAATCATGCCCTGTGTATGTTAAAGAACTTAACGAAGATTCTATATGTCTTTTAACAGCTTTCTAGTGGGACCCGTCCATAATCTTATCTGAGCATTTGAAGTTTTTGTGACCTGACCATTTAAACCATTATATGCAAAAAAAATTCCATTCAGAGGTAAAACAATCCAGTTCTTTTCCCTGGACTTCAATCTTCATATTTGCTATTACTTTTTCATTTTTTGAAAATTCAAAAGTAGCTTGACCACCACATTGAATTTGATTTCAGATACTCAATAATTTGATGATTAAAATAGAAAATGAACCAATAAATGCTCTGAGATTTTCTTTTCAAAAACATATACATTTAATGACCATTTTATTAGGGACAAACCCATGTTATGTCAATGAATAGCTCACTAACTTCTTAAAAGGCATTTTATGAATAAACTGGACTAAATATAAATATCTCAATCTTTCAATGATTTTCAACAAATTAAGTATTTAAAAAGTCTGGACTATTTATTAAGAGCAAATTTATAATAATTAATCTGTAAATTAATTTCTGACAGGTAAAATGAAGCCAATAATTATTATATTTAACTTTGCTAAAATATATAAATAAATTTTTACCAGTTTGTGTAGTGATTATTTCAATTTTGACTAATTCAGAAGAATTTTTTGGAAGGGTAAACAAAGTTGTTAATATATCAGCTTATATTTTAATATACTCTTTTTAGGTGGTGTCCTTTTTAGCTTAGAAGAAGGTGCAAGTTTTTGGAATCAAACTCTTACATGGCGTATTGTAAGTTTTTTCAGTAATATTGTAAACATAAAATTATAAAATATATAGTTAGGTTTTTTTTATGCTGAAATTCTTAAAGCTATAAAATCAAATATATGTTCGAATAATGTTTGTAAATCCCATAAAATTATGTGTAATTCAGATTAGCAACAAAAGTTCTAAATTGTGGCAAAATGTTGATTTTATCATGTATCATGTAATATAATTCCTGAGAATAACACCGAAATGCTCCATTAGACTGCATTTCACCATTATTTTGGTAATGAATAGTGAAGGATACTGTACTATGCTGGCACTCAAAATTAAGGGATAATGTATATCTAAAAAGCAAATTAAAGAATGAAGTGTACAGGTATATTTTGCTACATGGAAGAAAAAAAATGTGTGCACATTTAACTGATGTGATCATAAGAATGCAAATTAGGGTTGCTATAAAAGAGTTCATGGTTGTGATCACCACTCTTTTTTGTTCCAAGCACAATTGAGCCAGAATAATGTTTCTTTTTTTAGGGAGGGAGGACATGAGACTGGATTTCCAATGCTGTATAACATTTCCCCCTCCTTTTTACAGATCTTTAAAAATTTTCTTGAAAAATGTATGTAATATAAATGTGTTAAATAAATTTTTGCCTCTGTTATCCTTTCTAGCATTCTAAAAGGGGGGCTTATCTCCCCCCCCCCCCCCCCAGATCCAGCCCTGGTCCCATTAATAAATTATTTACTGTTTTCGAAACTGCAGTTGTGCTTTTTATTCAAGAAAGCTTTTACAATGCTTTTCAAACTTTTAATGGAAGATATCAGCTTTTGTCTATAGTGTGAGTTGCATCATCTAATAACTACATACATTGCTTTAATCAATACTTTAATAAACTATCAGTTTTAAAAAATGTTTCTGTTATTCACTATTTTTAGAGTTTTATTATTTCTTAAATGTACATTGCATTTTAAAGAGCAGTACTTGTTTTAAAATGTTAACTTCATCTGAAACAAGATTTACTTACAGTAATACTTCTGGATTTGGCCTCAAATGATAGCTGCTTTATGTAACAATAAATTGCAAAAAAAAATATTTTTAAAAGATAGGACTTAGTTTAGTGATTTTTTTTAATTGTATTTTTGAACTCTTTCATAATTTTCATTAAGAATTTGTTCAGTTTGAGTGAATTTTTGCAGTTATTTTGTAATTAAATTATTCTGTAGCAATAATGAAGCTCAAGATAGAAATAATTTAGTCTCAGTTTAAGTGCTACAAAAATACTTTTTCGAATTTTTTGTTGAAATATATATATTTTTTCAGTTATTTAGCTTTAGATATTATTTCCAGTATTTGTTTTGAAGCAGAATTTATTTTTGTGGCACTTTTTCATTAATCTGGTGATCACGAAAAATCTAAACTCATGTACAGTATTTTTTTTGTGTAAATGATGAAAAAAATTGAGAAGAAAAATGAAGTAAAAATGTAAGCAATAAAATAAATATTATGAATTCTTTATATTAGAACACTAAAATAATTTTGAAAAATAGCAAAGTTATTTTTTTAATCTACTGAAAATTGAAATGAGAAAATTGAATAAAATTTTAACGTTTTAAAAAAAGAATGAAAAATATGCCCAACTTCATTTTGATTTGTATTTTTAATATGTAACACTGGCCTGTATTAAAAAAAAATATAGGAGGTTGTTGTGAGAGGTGGGGGCAAGATTGAGATGGAGCAAACTAAAATGCTGTTTTAGTTTTTAAAAAAATTCCTTCTGCTTTAATGAATTTTAAAATATTTCTTGAAAAATAATGTATATACACCCATCCCTTAATTTACACAATTTCAGTTTTATGTGGTCAAGAAAAAGCAACAAGTTTTGATTTACATAGTGATATACTTGGTTTTACATGACCAGAAAAATGCAACCAGTTTCATTTTACATGATTATAGACACAATTTACATGGTACAGATTTAGATATATACTGAGTGTTCATTAAATTATGTCCACCTCTCTCCATGTTATGTCAGTTGTAAGCTAACTCCGAAACACTATAACTTCTAAAAAAGAGTTTTGTGATAGAATGGGATTGAAGGTAAATTAAAAATCTCAATCAAATCTATCTAAAATCTCAATTTTTTCAACAATATTCAATTAGTATTTAAAGAGTTATGGAAGTTTGAATATTTAATAACATCAATACATAACATTAGAATTTAACTCAGAAGTTAATTGTAATTGAATAAGAAGTATTATTTCACACCATTTAATACAAGAAATGTATATTTGAAAAGTTAATGTAAATAATTTTTTTATATTTTTTAATTTTCCTAAGACTTGCATTGTTGCTGTTAAATATTGAAAGTCCATAACTCTTTTAATATTAAATTAATTTTTTATAGCGAACATAATGAAAAATCAATATTTATATAGATTTGATTGAGATCTTTAATTTATCTTCCATTACATTTTCTCATAAAATGATTCATTTAGTAGTTATAGAGCTTTAAAGTTAGTATCTACTTGTTGTGAGAGACGGGGGCAAGATTAAGATTGAGCAAACTAAAATGCTGTTTTAATTTTTAAAAAATTCCTTCTGCTTTAATGGATTTTAAAATATTTCTTGAAAAATATTTTTTTTTCAAAGTTAGCTTCTACTTATTTAATATGGAGGGAAGTGGTCATAATTTAATGAGCACTGAGTTTATATATGTAAAAATAAAATATATTTTGAAGAAGCAGTGGCATATTGGGGGCATATCATCAATAGAGTTTGCAGATTGTCATTCCAAAGTCAAAATCAACTAAATGGTTTTATTTGATATTATATATCTTCAAGAATAAATAGATAATAATAAATTCATAAATTAATGAAACTGTCATCTGTAAGAGTTATATTTATGTTCTTTGTATAAAATTGTGTTCTTAGCATTGTAATACAATCTATATTGTGACAATCACTGATATGATTTGCGGATGAAAAACAATTTCTTGAAATAATACCCATTTTGGATTGGCAGTGAGATCTGACTTTTCTAGACAGAATATTTTCAGACTAGTAAAAATTATGCCTTAGTTCATTTTCAGCAGTGAGTTTAACTTTGTAAATTATTATGTAGACTAAATATAGCTGATTCGTAAGTTTAATAATATGGCTGATATAGCTAAATATAGCTGATTCTTAAAAACTTATTTCGCAAAATAAAGCATTATGTGATGTTTTATGAAACCATCACATAATGCTTGATTTTGTGAAATAAGTTTTTAAGTATTGGTACAAATGATTAATTTGTAATTTGTAATTTATATTCAGTTCATATAAATATCCTTCTTTCAAATTTCATCTTCATATTCGCTAGCATAGAGCAAACTTATCTGAATTAGTTCAAAATGATATTACATTGTGTTTATTATTTCTGCTGAATGGAAATTTGAGATAAATGTGGTATTTTGAGTGTACATTTTATTATTAATAAGGATTTCTTTTAAACCCATCCCCCTCTTTTCTATAAGTTGTTGGTCTTGATTTGCTGGTTTCATTTCACTTGGTGATTTTCTGGAACTTATTTACCATGTAAATCAAGGGATAGATCTATATGTATAATATTTTCTTTTGCCTCCATTATGGTTTTTTCCCTCCCTCTCCCTAGATCTGATCCTGATATAATATGACATATTTATGATAAATTACTTCAGGATCAAGTTCCAAGATTATTTTATTTTTTGAAAACACTTCAAAATTAACTCAGCCAGGAGAATGAGTTCAAGTTTAGAAACCTGATACCACAAAAATTAATAAATTATAAAATTATCATACTCTTTAAAGGTTAAAAAATACCACTACTTTCAAATGCTCTAATTTAGCATGAAAAACTATATACTATTTGTAATTTAGCATATAAATAAGATGAAAATCACTGACATGTAATGTATCATTTACTACAGTTTAAATGTTATCTTTTGCAGTTTTTTTGTTCAATGGTATCATTCTTTACTCTCAATACCATTTTGAGTGCATACTATGGTCATGCTGGACTATTATCTTATTCAGGACTTATCAACTTTGGCAAGTTTGATGTAAGTTAGATTTAATAACATTTCATTAAAAAAGAAACCATTTATTTATTAGATAAAAATTATATGATAATGAATATTTACATTTATTTTCACCAAGCAGCTTTATCTGTTAGTGTTGATTAAATTATGTCAAAATATGACCCAAATATTTTCAGCGACTTTAGAACATTTAAAAAAAAATACTCTTGACATTTAAATAAGAAAAATTCATTTAAAAAGGTTGTCCCATGGCTGAGTAGTTAGTACACTTTGTTACTGATCAAAGGGATCTGGGTTTGAGCCCTGGATAAGGCATGGGTGTTTGTGTTTCTGCTGAGGTCCCACCTTCCTCACAGACCTTCTACTAAGGGTATTAAACTGACAAGATCCTGTCAGACCTCTGTGGTAAGCAACTGCTTGAGGGGGTATTTATTTATTATTTTTATTTTATTCAGGATAATGTCAAATTTAGTAATTTAAATTCAGATGTTCTGTTGTATAAGAAAGCTACCTGACTGATCCTGACTAATTAAGATATGCAGATAGCTTAATTGTTAACAAAACATTGAATTATATTGAATTATAACTGGCAATTTTAATTCAGTTAGAGAATTCAATCCAGTTTTATTGCCAAATCTTTTTGTGAAGTTAATTTTAAATTCATTAACTGATTTCATCATTGGTATATTTGCTTTTTAGGGTGCATATAGTTAGTTTTTTTTAATGCTTTAATTTATATATATTAATTCTTTTTAGTATTTCATAAGGAACTTTTGGCACTAAAAATATGGATGATAAAAGTTCCCTCCAGAACTTCTTTTTTTGGGGAGTAAAGTATGGGGTAAATATTTTATAGCTTCTGATACTATCCATGTTACAAACTTTCGTTTGGTACATAACTCATTGCTCTCAGTCAGTGGGTTGGGAAGATGTGGAACACCCATTTTGACATACAAATAATGAGTGAAAAGCTAGAGGAAGAAGCTAACTAAAAATGGAAGATAGAAAAAATAATCTGTTTTCCTAAAGCCTGAGGGGTAGAATAACCCACATAATGCACAGTCACTCATAATATTGGATATACACCAAAGAGCCAAAACATTATGAGCACCTGCTTGATACGATGTTGGTCCTCCACATGCCACCAAAACAGCTCTTACCCAGTGAGTCATGGATGCTACAAGATTTCTAAAGCTATCTTGTGGTATCTGGTGCCAACATGTTACCAGCAGAATCTTTAATTCTTGTAAGTTATGTGGTTGAGCTGCTTCAGATTGGATATGTTGTTCCAATGCAAGCCACAGATCCTTGATTGGATTGATGTCTGGGGAATTTGGAGGCCTGGTCAATACGTGAAAGTCTTCCTCATGTTCGACGAACCATTTTTGAACAATCCAGACAGTGTGGCATAGTGCATTATCCTGCTGGAAGAAGGCACTACTAGAGGAGAATGCCATTGCCATGAAAGGATGTACTGATTTGCAATGATGTTTAGGTAGGTGGTAAAATTCGTAGTTTCCTGCACATGAATGACTGGACCCAGGGTTTCCCAGCAGAACAGCCCAGCATTACACTTCCTCCACCAGCTTATTTTTGTCCCACAGTTCCTCCTGGTGCCAACATTTCCCCAGGTAAATGACGCGCACATACCCGGCTGTCCATATGGTGCAGTAGGAAACAAGATTCATTGGACCAGATGACCTTCTTCCAACCATTCAAGGTCCAATTTTGATGCTCAAATGCCCATTGTATGCACTTTCAACAGTGAACTAAGGTTAGCATGGGCACTCAGAACAGCCTGTGGCTACTCAGCCCCATTTTCAGCAGGATTCGATGTACTGTGTGTTGGGACACATTACTCCCATCACCAGCATTCAAATTATGTGCAAGTTGCATCACAGTATTCCTTCTGTTATCTCATACCATACAGGATAGCCTTCGCTCACCTCTAGCATTGCTGAGCCTTGGTCAGCCCACACCTTGTTGGTTGGTTTTTGCCTCCTCAGATCACTTTTTAAAGGTGCTAACCATGGCTGACCATGAGCACTCCACAAGCCTTGCCTTCTCAGAAATGCTCTGACCCAGTCATCTGGCCATTACAATTTGGCCTTTTTCAAACTCACTTAAGTCCACTGCCTTCCCCATCTGAAGAACAAGAATAACACAGATTAACAGAGCTCAGGATCAAGTGTTATTTATACTGTTTCATGACCTTCACACACACTGTTGTTTACCTGCAGTTGCTTTGATTTACATAAAGACGGCCTGATCATAATGTTTTGGCTCTTCGGTGTATATTCATTAAGGATGAAAAATATCCTAGTTCTTTCATTTATGTATCAGATTTAGGGCAGTATTTATTTAAGGACAAATTGATTACTGTAATCATTATCATATCTTGATCACTCTAATTATTCATTTTATAATAGTGCATCTCATATTAATATGTAATTATAAGGATAATAACTGTATACCCTCATATTTGTATAAGAAAACCAGATAAATTCCCCTTCATTAGCTGTACTTTATCAGATGAATTTGTTAATAAGCAAATTGAGTTATAAGAAATTTATAACATTAGCATTCATTGCAAATTTTGTCTCTTAAAGGTAGACAAGTTCATATGAGAAATAAATTTCTAAAACTATGTATATTGTGAATTGAAAAGGTAAAAGTGATTCAATTTAACAACTGAAGAATGAAGAATTTAAACTTTGTGGGTGGTTAGCAAAATAGCAAGAAGTTTTATGAATTTCAATCCAAGTAAATAATGCAATCCACTCAAAGTGTTTCACTACAAATTAGAGTTATGTATAATTTTTTTCCATTTCTTTTTCAACTTTTTTGTTTTTTCTAGAAATTTATGTTTGTACATAGCGTGATTATTTAATTCGTGGACAGAAGCAAATAGGTTACATTAAATATCATCCTCTGAGTCTTCCTGGCATTTGTCTTTCTCAAAATACTCTCCCTTGAACTTCACACATTTTTGCCATCATTGTACCCATGTATTAAAAGTGTCTTTGAAGCCATTTTTCGAAAGTGTGCAAAGTGTTGTTGTGGCTCTGCAAGCGTTGTTGTCAGATATGAAATGTTTCCCTTTCGAAGCTTTCTTCAGTCGGGGAAAGATGAAAAAAATCGCAGGGTGCTAAGTCCGGGGAATATGGAGGATGTAGCAGAACCTCAGCACCTATGGCAGTGATCACTAGCTGCACAATATTAGCCATGGCGTTGTCATGATGGAGAAACCAAGTCACACCAGAAGTTCCAAACATTTTTCACGAATGGCACACTGAAGTTTGGTTATGAGAACCTTCGAGTAGGCTTCCTTATTCATGGTTATTCCACGAGACACAAAGTGAGTAACGAGAACACCTTTAATATCAGAAAACACAAGATCCACTTGTTTCCTATCTGAATGAGAAACCCAAATTTCTTTGATCTTGGTGAATCAGGATGCTTCCATTGACTCGACTGTTTTTTTTTTTTTCGGAATCGTAGTGAAAGATCCAAGTTTCATCATAAGTCACAATTCGACTCATGAAGGTTGGACCCTGGCTTTCAAAACGATTAAGCATCTCCTTGCACAGCTGTACCCTTTTTTGTTTTTGTTCTGGAGTCAAACTGTGTGGAATTCATTGAGCACAGATTCATGACATTTTCAGATGGGTTTTCACAATCGAGTGAGCGCTTCCATATGAAACTGACATTTTCACAGTCACTTCATGAAGTGTTATTCTTCTCTCTTCATTCAGGATTGCCAGGGTTCTTTCAATTTGCTCAGGAGTTATTGAGGAATAAGATTGTCCGGGTCTTGAGTCATCGTCAACAGATTCGCGTCCTTCATTGAATCGCTTATGCCACTTAAAAATGGCAGACCTATGAAGACAGCCATTACCATAGGCTTCACTCATCTCTTCAACAGTCGCAGCAGCACTAAGGCCTTGCCTAGCACAATAACAAATGACATACCGCTGTTCCATCTGAATTTCCGACATTCTGAACGAATGTCTATGACACGCAACTCAAATCACAGTCTTAACACAACAGCAGTCGACGCCAAATGACCTTGGTACGTGAGTCCTCCTTCGCAGCCATCACACACAGCGCCATCTAGTGTTACTTTGGAAAAATCACTATGTACGAGTACTTGTAGTGTCAGTCCATGAGTTAAGAATTAAATGATCACCCTTCATAATTTTAATGTATTTTCATAGAGTAACGTCATGTAATATCAATCATAAACATATCTCAAACACAAAATTCTTTGAGACAAAATTCTGAGAGGGACACTCACACATAATCTTCAAGCAACTAAAGACTATAGAGGACCAATCATATTCATATATAAAATTAAATTTTCCAAACATTTTCCAGAACAAAAACTGCATTATTATCCACTGCAAGCTAATTCTAATATAGTTATGTCAGATAGTGACCATTTATAAAAATAAGATAAATAAATACCCCCTCAAGCAGCTGCTTGCCACAGAGGTCTGACAGGAGCCTGTCAGTTTATATGCCATAGTAGAAGGTCTGAGAGGATGGCAGGACCTCAGCAGAAAAACGACACAAATAGCCATAGCCTTATATTACCTTATTATAAGAAAAGGGCTGAACTTATTCTAGATCAGCCCCTTTTCGATGTTTTTTTTTACTTGTAACATATAAGATAAAGATGGTATTTTTACAAATCGTAGCTTGAAGAGGTAGTCTCATCAAGAATATGCCCCTCTAATACCAAAGTTGGGGTTGATGATCACTGACTCAGAATTTATACAACACACAAAGTATGCCTACTGGAAGAGTAGCTAATGCCCTAAACACTATGCCACTTAAGGGTAACATTTATACACACTATTCATAATTGTATTTGCTAATTTACAGTTCTGCATAGATAGTAGCAAAATAAGCTGCATTGATTTGGTCAGTGCATGCAGGGCACATGACCAAATCAATGCAGCCTCTCCCTGCATATGATATATATATATAAGATTCTTATATCATAAGTAGTTCCTGATATCATCATATTATTATTTATATAATTAAACCACTATTTTATGGGTCTCATGCCTACAGGACATCTGTTTTACTTTACTACTGAATTATTGAATTATCACTTTGAACATGAGTGATAAAATATTAAATTCCATCATTTGAGGCATCTTGGTTTCCATTTTCCTACATAAATGGTACCACGAGTGAATCAAATAATATTTGGGAAAGTATATAAGTCACAGTAACTGAAGAAAAGGTTAGCCATTGATGGTGTAGTGGTTAGCATGCCTGGCATGTTACTGGGAGATGTGTTCAAATCCTACTCATGGCAAAACTAAATTTTTTCATCTAACTATTTCATGAGCCCCCATATTTACAGGACATCTCTTGTGATACTTTAGTACCACTTAGTATTTCAGTTGCATTTCAAGCATATTATCTGTAAGCATATTGAATCCAAAAGTATCAAGCTTATTATCTTGTTTTTAAAGGGTCGAAATGTCAGTACAATAATTAGCTTTGAGAGGGGCAAACTAATCTGCATTCTAAGTTTAATATTTAGGTCTGCAATCTAAGTTTAATATTTAGGTGAATCTGCTTGGTTTTTCATATTTTCTACAGATTCTTAAAAGTTCCAGCCATAATACATATTCTGTTTTACATCTACGTTAAGAATATCTGTCACAGAACTCTCAAGGCAATTAGATTGAGGATCTTGCTCCAGAGCAAATCCTTATGGAAAATAGGAGCATGATCCATCTAACTCATTTTCATCAGTTCCCTTTTTATTTATCAGCAAGTCTATCTTGTTACCAATCAAGCCTCATCTACAGCTCTATTGAAAGAGCTCATCTGGTTAACATCATTTGCCAACAAGCCAAGTCATCAGTTTAATATAAATTAAATATTTTTTAGATCCCTATACCATCTAAGGCTCAACCTCTCCCTTGAAAAGCTTTTTCATAACATAATTGATTTCCAAATTAAAAAGGAAAGTTACATTGCAGACTTGTCTAACTCCAGTTGTAATGCTAAAGCAATTACTGTAGACTTTTACATCTCTCACATATGACCCAGTATTATTATAGAGAACCACGATTTTTGCAAAATTATCAAGCATTTTACAACACCTTAGATCAAAGCACACATTGTTGTGATCAATACAATTAAAAGCCTTCTTTGAAGTTTCAAGGCTTGCAACTCCATTTTTTATTTTTAACATTTTTCAAGAATCGTATAAGTGAATAAAAATGGCCTCTATCATTTTTATTCACTTAGTTACCACATCTGAAATCAATTGTTATCTTCAACTTTGCATTTTTTTTTATCCTTGCACACTATTCAATTTTTTCCCTAGAAAATATTTGCTATCTGTTACAATTCTATATTGTTGTGATGTTTAGCAGCTTTATCTGTGTTGTTGACCAGGCTTATAAGCCAGAGATTCTTATCAGTTTTTAATTGAGTCTTTAAAGATGTAGATCTTTGTGTGGTTTCACCTTATGCACCTTACTCCTTCCTGTCAGATATAAGCTGAATTTCCCTGTCATTCAAGTGAATGCCTTTCCAGCTTATTTTTACTCATAAAAGCAAAATTGGTTTAAAGTAGAGCATATTTAAAAATATTCCTTAACTTCAGTTTAACCAAACCATAGTTGTCACAATGATTAGGCAGCCTATTATGGTAAGCTTTGATTATTTCCATGTCTTTAAAAGCCTCAATTTTAAAAGTAATTCTTTTACTTTTTGCCCGTCCTGTGGCCGAGTGGTTAGAGCGCTTGGTTACTGATCTACGGGACCTGGGTTCGAGACCCGGGTAAGGCATGGATGTTCGTGTTGTTTTCTGCTGAGGTCCTGCCATCCTCTCAGACCTTCTACTGTGGCATATAAACTGACAGGCTCCTGTCAGACCTCTGTGGCAAGCAGCTGCTTGAGGGGTATTTATTTTTATTTTTTTTTATATTTCTTAAGCTACAATGTAATATATTTCAATAGTGATCTTAAAATACAGTGCTATATCAATTAAATATAATTTAATGTCTACAATTTTGCTATAAATTCCAGAATTTCAATGTGGATTTGTTTTTTAAAACAAATTCCATTTGTCTAAAGCATTTGAGTGCACTTAGTTCACAGGGGTGCTGGTTTATTAATTTATTGGTCAGGGGTCTTGTCAAGTGTTCAATTTAGGTTTAGTCTTACAACTTACATGAAAGGATTTAAGTTGCCCACTTCTGGTTTTTCGGAGCATGGTAAATCTTTGTAATTTCTGTAAAGGTAGTTGCTGGTTTCTATTTTTGTTGTCTATTGCCTGTTGCATGGTTGAGGATGAAGGCATGCTCTGCAGTAGTTGATCACTATTCAGTTGAAGTTTGTAGGGTTGGCAGAGTCTGGTCATACGCATTGTCATTAACTGCTGACACTTTGTGGAATTTACAGTGAAATTATAGACATTAAATTATATTTAAGTAAATTATTTTTAACCAGATAATGATCAGAACCAATCTTAACTGGTATTTCTTAACAGAACTAGTTCATTTCCTATTAATATAAATAATTTTCCTGTGTCACCGTCTGAGGAATCTTTGTCTTTGTATTTAGTGGAAAAGTTAGCTTTTGTAAACCTTTAAGTTTTTTACCTGTAGGTGATATTTTTTATTGCTATTATAATTACCAATACCAAAAGGCCCTATCACTCCAGCCAAAATGTCATTAGACTCCATGCATACAAATATTGAGATCAAAGTTACTCAGCAAAAGAGTAATATTTCCTTACATGATAAAATTCAAAATTTCTTTAAGATGTATAAAAGCCACTCTTCTTGCCTTGTGATAATCTTCAGTGGGATACAGAGCAGATATTATTTAAGTCTGTAATCCCTGTTCTAAATTTAACTCTAAGAAATCATTCATGAATACAGTTATATTCTAAAAGAGCACCACTGGCATTCTTGCAAAGTAATAATCCTTCACCTTGCATGTGATTGTCATCACCACAACCTGAAAAGTTTAGAATTTTATTTTATAGTCTGGCCTTTTACTTGTCTGTCTGCTCTTTTGTAAGCCTAGAAATTCTTGTTTATACCACTGGAATTCTTGTGCGAAGACTTCCAGAGAGTAATCTCAATTTTAAATCCTCGAATTATAGCTGTGAAAAGAATATGGGTTAGGTTTTTTAAAACGAAACTACATATGAAAATGTTAGGGTGAATAATGTCATACAGTCTTTTAACCCTTTAATGCTCATAAAAGCCCAAATCCAGCTGAAATATAAAGTGGACTAGTCCAAATAGTTCTAATTCCTTTGCTTTTACTATCATTTACCCTTTTCTGAGATTTTTGGGTATTAAGGGTTATTGCATTTATGAGGAAATACCTATTGCTTGTGAAAGCAAGAAAAATGGGTTATGTTTTAAGCCAGCATGCTGATAGGAACATCAGACTCCCAAGTAACTTTTAAACCTTAAAATAGCTAGCCTGTTCCAGTTTAGTGTCAACAATGCTCCTAGAAGTAAGGTTCAAATACCAGGTTGATTCAGTTGTTTTACCTATGAGCAGTACTTTTTTTGCATGCAATGGATGAAATGTCCAGGTCACGAGAACTCAGAAAAGGTTGAGGAAGGACCCACTGCGTAGCTGTTAGGAAACAGATGGTAACCTCCTGTCAAGGCCATCTAGTGTGTTCTTTAACGTACACAGGGTATGGCTCTCCTGCACATGGGGCCATGGCTTAAAGTTCCATCTGACAGATGGCCACCTTTCCAAGCCCATTGTTGTCCCTTACTGACTAAGGGCAAGGGGGGAAGGGAGTTTGTGGAAATAAATCTGAGCACTGGTTCAGGTGGAATTTGAACCTAGGAAATGCAGATTACGAATCTGGCACATTACTGACTGAGCCATCTGCACTCCTTAAGTAACTGCAATAGCTTTGATCGTATCATCTATCAGCTGATATAAAGTGTCTTGTGTAGCTGTTCACTAATAACCCACAACTTTATGGAAAACACAACAGAGGATTCACCCTCAGTAGAGGCCACCAGGGAGAATGCAGAATCTGTAGTCGATATCAAAGCTATTAGACAGTTTGAGTGGTTTAAATGATAAGCACCAAGACCCTGAGAAGTTGACCATTCCTCAGCAGAGCACAAAAAATAATGTTCATAGAAAAGTATATCAGTATGCTAAACATATCTAATAGTCTTCTTCTGAGAAGAAAATATCTCCTTTGGAAATTACTAGCAAGCTCGCATTGAGAAGATGCCACATACTTCCAACAGACAGTTCTGACAGTTCTGTACATCACACAGGGAAATGGTGCACAGCTCTTCTACCTGTGTATGCTAGCTATTTTTCTGCAGGTCTACAGGTATCTAAAGCATTCTTTCTGTTCTTATTGCACATCTATCATAATAATGAAATTCAACTAAATGAAAGAATGTTATTTGATCAAAAAATGTTTTGTAGTATTAAGTGAATCGTAATTTTTCCTCTAAATGATTGAATCTTTATATATTTAATTATTGCTGTCTTCCAGAATATTAACTACAACTTCATTGAACTTCCTATTTATGCTGTCATGGGTGCTGTAGGTAAGGCAAATAATGCAAATATTGTAGTGTTGTTTTTCATATATTTAGTATTAAAATATTTCTTTTAGCTATCAGTATTTATACATTATGTTGTCAGCAGTATAAGCTCACTTTGTATGCTGTGCCAATAGGAAATAAAATTTTCAACTTAAATTCTAAAATAAATATGGAAAATATGACTAATTAATCATTTAAAGGTTAAAATAAAATCTAGGTAAATCTTTATATACAACAGTATTCATTGAGTATTTTATGAATTATTTAAGTTTGAAATTTTGATTATCCAAACTAACTTGGCCCAAGAATAGTTCAGATCATCAGACCAAATTATAAAATTGTATATACAGTAGAAAAGGATATTTATTTTGAACCTATTCATCTAAAACATAGTTTATTAATGTAGTAATCAATAAAATTCATAATAATAGATCAGTAATATAATAATAAATCGGTAATCAACAAAATACACATGAATAAACATAAAATTTGATGTATTAAAATATTAAATGAAATTTAAGATAACAGAGTGATAGATAACTATTTTGTGTAAGATTTTCATTTTTAATTAAGGGCCAAGGAGCACTGCCATGCCTCAATATACACTAGTTAGGTGAGGGAGTAAATAATAAATATTCAGAACATTAAGAAATGGCTTCTGGAATATACTTAGTATACAATGGGAAGGAGGGTAAAGCAGTTAAATATTACTTTCAATAGAGAAATGCTACATAGAAGATGAGTTGACAGAGTATGTAGCTGGTAAGAGATTGGAGCAAGATATAATAGTAAAAGTATCAATAATAAGCTGCAGACTTTAAATGTTTTAAATTATAATCAAATAATTGGACATCCAGATAATACTGGGCAACAAATTTTCATAAAAATCATACATCGAGATAAAAGTAGCCATTTCTTAAATATTTCAAGGTGCTGAACACACATATGACAATGAAAATGCAAAATTGGCTACGATTTCTGAGAAATCCGCAATAGTTTCTTATATAATAGAGTAATACTTACACATATTCGGTAAAACTCCGCTTCTCCATTTGCAGTCGCTTTTCCCATTTGTACAGCTGCTCAGGATCATCTCTGACAAGTGTCCAACAGTAGTCAGCCAACATCGAAATGGACCAGTTTTCCAGGTATCATTTCTCCATCGTTGCAATGTCCTAGTGAAAACGTTCACTGTGCTCATCACTAACCATGCTGCAGTTATCGGGGAAGAAATCTAAGTGGGAATGGAGAAAGTGAATCTTTAAAGACATATTGCAGCCAAGTTTGTGATACAGAGACAACATGTCCTTAACCAATTTCTTGTAGTTGTCTGCCCTAACGTTCCTGAGGAATTTAGTTGACACCAGACAAAACACATCCCAAGCCTTTATCTCATCACCTTGAAGCAGGTTGTCAAAGATCTGATCTCTGAACAGCGCACGAATCTGAGGACCCACAAAAATTCCCTCTTTAATTTTTGCTTTGCTGAGTCAAGGGAATTTGTCAGCCAAGTACTTGAAAGCTAATGCAGTCCTGTCCATGGCTTTTACCAAGTTTTTCATCACACAGAGTTTGATGTGTAGGGACAGTAGCAGGATTTTGTGCATTTCTGTCAGTGCTGGGTGTTCCACATTCTTTTCTCTGACCTTTAGAGATTTCCTCTGAGGCCAGTTTCTCTTCACGTAGTGCAAAGTCTTTGCTTGGCTATCCCATTCACATAAGAAACAGCAGTACTTCATATATCCCAGCTGCAAACCCATCAACAGAGTCACTACCTTCAAGTCACAACAGAGATGCCAGCCATATTTGCTGGTATTGAAGACAGTTCAGTGGCTGTTTTAGGTTGTCTTAGGTTTCTTTCATGTAGACAGCATGTCCTACCGGAATGGATAGAAGTCTATTTCCATTATGCAGCAACACCGCCTTGAGACTCAATTTTGATGAGTATATGAATAGTTGCCATTCTTGAGGGTCATGATTGATTCTGAGGGCATTCATCAGGCTATCTACATCGGAGCACAACACAAGGTCATCTTCCTTTCTGAAATAAGGTGCAAACTGCTCATCACGAGTTTGAAAAGAAGTCACTTGGACATTTTCCTTGAGAAGATTCCATTGTTTAAGTCTTGATCTAAGTAACTCTGCTTTGGTCTTGGACAGCTCCAGATCACGAACTAGATTGTTCATTTCTTCTTTGGTGAAAATGTGTGGCACAGATGACACACCGTGGCAGACATATGGATCATGATTAGACACCGAAGGCTGCGGAGAATCTGCTGTTGATTCACTTCCTTCCTCATCAACTGAATTGATGGAAAATTCTTTTGGAGGTTTGGGAATGGGAAGGCCTTTGCAATGCAGAACTGGTTGGAGAGCAGATTGTATATTCGGGTACGCAATTGTCCACTTCTTTCCTTGTGATGCCTCCAAAAACAGATGAAACCATACAGAAGTAGCAGTCATTTGGGTGATTGCTTGGCTCTCTCCAAACCATAGGAACAGCAAATGATTCGCCACTTTTTCGCCTTTCAGCCACTTCGGAAGATTTCTTGCACTCCTACTGCAGCATATTGCCCAGGCCTTGGCCTAGTCCCTGATCTTGCATCCAAAATAAAACTTGTACATTGCTTTCACTATTGGAGTGATGGCCCTTTTCTGGCTTGCAAACGTCACTTCCTCACAAATATAACAAATGTATCTGCAGTATTAACAGAGTTATGAGGCATCACTACTGCTGGATTAAAACTGCAAGGATCTCTTGTGTTGTACTTATGACTCAGGGGTAAATGGGAGTCGCTCAAAAGACTTTCTATCTTTTTTTCTTGCTATCTTTTGTCCGCGATCGTAAAGCCATGATGTCATGACTCAACTACATTGCATCAGACAATAATGCAATACCTCCAGGGGTTGTGTGTATGGCAGGCTGATGCAATACAACGCAATATGTTGCAATCTGGAATTTAAAATACAGCGTTGCAAAATGGTTACCTGTGTACTCAATGCAGACTGAGTCGTTTATACGTGACCATCTTTGTCTCTCTTAAACAAGAGCCAATCAACAAATTTTATTGACATTTTCATGTTCAGCACTTCGAAATTAGTAAAGATTGGCTATTTTCATTTCAAAGCCTTTTTGTGTGTTGCCCAGTGTAAATAGTGTTCTATTATGTAAACATTCATTCATTATATTAGTTACTTCTGTAACTAATGAATATAAATACATTGCTAAATATTCTACAGATTATTACACATTTTATTGCAGATTAGATTTTAATACATATTATAACTCATTAGATAAAGTATATGATAATTTTAATTGCTCTCACACTTACATAAATATTAGAATTTTGACCTTTAAATGTCATATATAAAATTTCAGTATTTGTCTGCTAGATGCATATAATTTGAAAAAAAATTGTGTTAATTAGTAAAATTTTCACATTAAATACTGTTACTGAAAAACAGTTAAATCATTGATATTGTTTTTAATATCTGAAGTTAAATGTAAACTCTGTATATGGAAAAAAATTGCTCTATGCTAGCTGCTTTCCAATGAATAGATTTTCGATGTGGTGTGTGCACTATATATATATATCTTATAATATTTTGGCAGTTTATAAGTTTTTATTGAAAGTTCATAATGAGAGCAAGTCATATTGTAGCTGTAAGCTAAGTTTGGTAAATTCATGAAGTAGGCTTCATCTCTTGTAAATCACGTAAAGTGACATTGATAAGATTATGTTGTCATCTTTTGCAAATGTAAAAGCAATTGATTTTATTTCAGTTTTAATTTGGTAGGTTTCATCAGTTGGTAAATATCCATGAAATTGAAAATTGAATACAGACCTTGATTTAAGCATTTCCCTTTAAAACCCATTTTGGTCCTAGAGACATGAGGCACTAATTTGATTAAACCAATTTCCTGGTATTTTATGTGTCCACGTTGATCTTTTGCAATATGCATGACTTATACTGAAGAGAGATCAACAGTACTTTTTAATTTATAATGGAGTTACTTAATTCATCTACCTCTTTTTGGTATAAGCCATGTACATATTTGTATGGTTATGTTTGATATGTCTAGTACAAGTCATGTATTACTGTGGGAGTTACTTGCTTAATTCATCTACCTGATTATGGATAAGTCATGCATGTTGTAAAGGATGAAGTCAACATGGATGTTTATGTAAAATAGCAAATAATAGACTTAATCAAATTAATGAGCAATGCTTTTGGGACCAAAAGTATCTAAATGTCAGTTGTATTTACAAGAGATGAGTTCAGCTCAAATTTTTAACCAAAGCCTGCATTCTTTGTATTATAGACTATCATAAGCATTAAGATAATTATTTGAAGACCAAAATAAAATATTAATGTTATTTGGAATGAAAAATACCGAAATTAATTAGTAGAAATTGAGAATTCTTGAGTAACATCCTTATAAATTCTAAGAGCAATTTATTAATAAAGGAGAGAAAATACCAAAAGCTGAATTTTTAATTTTAAAGGTTGAAATTATAATCAAAAGAATTTATTTGCTTTATTTTTTTCCTTATTGTTTTAACAGTTGCAAGAAAAATTACAAATTTAAATTATGACTGAGCCTGAGGTTGCCTGTGTTATTTCGATCACTAAAATTATTCTGACCACCTGACAAAGCTCAGGCTTATCTCTATTATATAGCAATCCCCAACTCCCTGCATTACTCAACTTACTGCATTACTTACTAATTGCTGAAACTTACCAAATAATACCTACTTCTACATTTGCAAAATATATCATAAACTTATCAACCATGTGTTATGTTTTCTGTAGCAGCTGAAACCTACTTCATGGTGATTCTACCAACCTTATTCTACTTCACCTACAATAGGACTTCATTACACTAAGGCCTTATTATCAATTTGAATAAAAATTTATAGTGCTAACACATGCACATCAAAGGTCTATTCATCAGAAGTCAGCTGTCATAGAGCATTTTTTTAATGTTTTTCCTTAATGATTACATTTAACTTCATAAGTTGGAATAATATCTGGTGGTATAAACGTTTTCAGTAATAGTATTTGAATGAAGATTTTAATAATTAACAAAATATTAAGCAATGGAACTTGCATTTGTAAATCTTAGGGAGATTTTAGTTTCAATAAGTAGCCAAGTGTGAAGGAAACAACAATACCAATTCACCTTCTGGATTAAAAAGTGATTTCCAGATTATAAGACAGTTTCTCAACCAGTTGAGCTAAGGCAGTAGTGACTGGTGTTAACTATTAGATGTTGTGTACAAATCTGGGAGGTGGATTGGTGGGGTTTTGCTTATGCCTAATTATTGAAACAAATTTTTTTTAAACTCTTCCAGGGTCTTCAAGGGTGTGCAGACATTGACAGATTCCAAAATGACAGGCCAGAAACTGACATAGATGTGGGGCGGGGGTGGCTCAGTCGGTAGCACGCCAGGCTCGTAATCTGTAGTTTCCAGGTTCGAGTCCCAGCTGGGTCAGCGTTGAGATTTATCTCTACAAAATTCCCCGCCTTGCCCACGGTTAGTAAGGGACACCAATGGGCTTGGAAAGGCCACTGTCTGTCTGATGGAACATTAAGCCATGGCCCCATGTGTGGGAGAGCCATACCCTGTGCACATTAAAGAACACACTGGATGGCCTTGACGGAAGGCTACCATCTGTCTCCCAACAGCTGTTCCAGTGGGTCCCCTCCCCCAACCTTCTCTGAGCCTTCGGGGTCCATATGATCTGGCCATTTAGCCCATGGTGTGCAAAAAAGTGCCGCTCAACCCAAATCTATATTTTTTTAAATTATTAAAACAATAATTGACAATGTCAGAGATACTGTTGACTTTTTTTAAACATCTATAAATTAATAAATGTTTTGCAGAAAAAATTGCACTGACCTATGGGGCTCAAACCTACATCTCTCCATAAACATGCCAGAGTATTCTAACCATTGAACCAATGCCAGCTGTGTCTTTTTCCACTAAAATAATAATTATAAATAAATACTCCCTGAAGCAGCTGCTTGCCACAGAGGTCTGACAGGAGCCTGTCAGTTTATATGCCACAGTAGAAGATCTGAGAGGATGGCAGGACCTCAGGAGAAAAACAACACATACATCCATGCCTTACCCGGGGCTCGAACCCAGGTCCCTTAGATCAGTAACCAAGTGCGTTAACCACTCGGCCATGAAGCATGCCTTTAACTCTTCCATTGATTTTTGACACCTACATTTGGCACCATCAATGATCTCGGGTGGCAACTGTTTCCTTTAAGTGTGTTAAGTAGTGAGTAAGATGGAAATAAATAATGAAGTCACATCACACTATTTAGCATTATTAATGATTTAAACAATAATTGACAATCTCAGAGATACCATTTGGCTGTTTTTAAACATCTATAAAACAATAAATATTTTGTGGAAAAAAATTTCGATGATATACGGAACTCGAACCCGCATCTCTCTATAAACATGCCAGAGTTGCCAACTGAAATCAAAGATAGTGCCAAATATAGGTGCTGAAAATCAGAGGAAGGGAGAAAGTCATACTTAGTAAAATAAGAGAGACCTGGCATTAGTTCAATGGTTAGAATACTCTGTATATTTCTGAAGAGATGCGGGGTTCAAGTCCCGTATGCCAGTGAAATTCTCCCACAAAACATTTATTGATTTTTATTGTTCATTGCAAAATTTTCCGAAACAGAAACTACTAAAAGACTTAGTTTCTAGGAATGTGCCATGTTCAATAGAGTGAGGGAGAGATACAGCTGCACTAATTGTATACACATCTTCGTGTGTGTGTCTTTGCAGTAATGACCTGTCTGTTGTGAAGCAATGCATGAATATCATGTACAGCTGTGTTTCCTGAGTTAATATAATTTTGTTATCATTAAACATATTTTTTTATTTTCATAGATTAATTTATCATTATTGATCTTTTTTAAATTTATTACTATAGTTTTGTCAGTTTTTTTTTATTTATTTATTTTATGATGAAGTCTTGCATCTTGTTGCTATAGATATTTTTTAACTCAATTTAGGGTATTTTTTAATTTCATTATTTCTTGCTTGTTTTTGTTTTTTTTTTTCAGTCAAGAACTGATTTCTTTCATTTCTTAATTGAATGAGGTCTCAGAAGTGTAAAACAAAAATGATTTCCTTTGCCCCAAAATCAGTGATTCATATACATTATTTGTTTGATTGATAGGCCATTCAATCAGTGATCTCTGAGAACCATTGATTCATCAACTGCTGTCTTTGCCCATTTTCAGATTCAATAACTCAACAGTTCTATTGTTTTAGTTGCTATCATACATGCTTTCTATTGTAAGTTGTTACTAAGTGAGGTTATGTAATCTGTGCCACTTAAGGGGTTAAACCAATGTTTCTCAAACTGCAGGTCATAACTCCATAGGGGATGGAGGGTTGTAGTTGGATATGGTTGAATGTGTTATGTATAAAAAAAACTAATCCATTTCATTTTAAAAATGAGTGTTAAATCACAATGTGTTATAAACACTGGCATCAGTAACTAACTCAAAGGGGGTCCTCTCTCTTTTCCCACTCTCTCTTCCCTGTTTTATTATGGCTCTCCAATGATAGAGAGTGATAGTAACACTATGTAATGCAAAAATGCTGGCCTCAACCTCCCCCCCTCCTCTCTACTCCTCTCTTTCTGCAGTGTTCTCAGCTAACTCTAATCCACATACACATCTCTCTTCCACAGTTTTTAAGGCAGCTACTCCAGCCTCCTTACTTTGCTAGAACTTTCTGGTGCTGCTCCCTATACTGTTGTCTGGAGCTTTCTGTTGTAATGAAAATATTCTTATCTCAATTCAAGTTACTTTCATCAATGGTAAAGGAAGTTATGGGACAAATTCTGTCAATGGTAAGAGGGTGTGGTGACAAATTCCATCAATGATAAAAGGGAGCCATGAATAATTTCACTGTCGAGTTGCCTATTGTAAGAGAGTTGTGAAAATTTCTGTCAGCAGTAAGGGTGATCATGACTGAAAAGTTTGAGAACCCCTGGTTAAACAGTAAAATTATTTACCAATTTATATTCAGATTCCTAATTTTACTGACTTTATATGTACATATGTATATTTATTACCTTTAAATAACCAAGGTTTGTACAATTAAATTTTCATATTTAATACATAATAAAAAAATTTATTTTATTTTGTTCCAGGTGGTTTGCTTGGAGCAGGTTATAATGCTCTGAATTATAAATTAACAGTCTTTCGAATGAGGTAATTTGTCTTACTCTTTAATATCTTATGTAAGATGAAAATAGTTAATTTGCTTTGGAACAGATTATAATCCACAGCACTACACACTGAATATTTTGTTACAGAAAAGTTATATTTTTATATTGGTCATTTTCAACCACATATGCACTTTTTCAAAGTACAGCTATTCAACTGTATAGTATCCATATACTAGAACAAGCAGTGGGTAGGTTTATTGAAACAAATTATTGTTATTATTATTATTATAACAGATTAAATTTTTATTTCATGAACTAGGTTTGATTTATTAAATACAGGAACTAAAAGGCACAAGATTTTAACTTTTTTATTATTTATAATAATGTATATATAATGCATCAAAAGGCATAAATTTTTCACAGTATTTTTCACAGTTTATTTAATTATATTAAAATCTTTTATGTTTGCAGTTAATGGCTTTATTTTAGCAGTTAAAAAGCACTTTCAAATTTTCTTCCTCTTCAAATATCTGTGGGCTGACTCCAAACTCCCTCAGGCTGTGGAGCTTTCTTTAAGTGTGCAGTTTATTGATGTATGCAGAAATTTCTGTGAATCAATGTTTAATTAACTTTTGAAACACAAATAAAAAATTTAATAATTCTGTAGTAGAGAACGATAACAAATGGAAATAAAAATTAATCAGGTTTTTTTGCATAAAATCGGAGCATTTTTTTAAACCCTGGTGTGTTATACATTGTATTATTATGTACTAGCTGAAAGGCACCTGACACTGCTCTGGTGTCACTTTTAATCTGTATACACCCAATTCTGTTTTTACATGGTAGGTTCCCAAAAAAACTGCAGAAAAAAAACGTGTAAAAATAAATACAGTGCATATGAAAAAATAGAAGATTGATTCCAGATGTGAAAACCCAGTACAAATAATAATTTGTTTTCAAACAAATCATATCAAAATCTTAAATTAATTCTTTATTTGATTTTTATTCATTTAAGCACATTTTTTGTTTTATAAACTTCTTTGATCTTTCTTGATCATTCTTTGATTCCCTTTATTGACACAACATATTCATGGAACCAAAGAACTCTGTTTTATTTCACTTTTCAAAAGTTATGTGATGAATGATGAAAATTATTCTTGAGATATTAAGATAGGTCTATATTAGAAAAGTGAGAATGAAATGAAAAACATAAAGTGCTTGCTTGAGAATACACTAAGTAATTACCACTTTTGAGTCATTTCAAATTTTAGAGGAAAAATTGTCTTAAGCCAGGTGGGATACAAACCCACGACCCTCCTGATAACATGTCAGGTGCTCTGGACCACTGAGCTACCGACCATCGATCAAGATCTCCTCTAATTGATGATATGAACATTTTCTACCTACAGTACATGGGATCATTTCTCATGTACTGTAATATAAATATTAATCTTTCCATTATGTCATGCAGGCACTGTTCAGGCAATCTAGCCACAAGCGGCAGATAAATGCCATATAGATGGAAAGTATATATTACAAGTATACAGTTGTTGTATATTACAAGTATACAGTTGTGCTGAGGTCCTGTCATCCTCTCAGATCTTCTACTATGGCATATAAACTGACAGGCTCCTGACAGGCCTCTGTGGCAAGCAGCTGCTTGAGGGGGTATTTATTTTTTTATTTTTTTTATACAGTTGATTAAATATTGAATAAACTCGACTTTTTTGGTATATACTAAGTAATACTATTAATTTTAAACCACTTTTGAGTCATTCCAAATTTTAGAGGAAAAATTGTCTTGAGCTGGGTGGGATATGAACCCACGACCTCCTGATAACATGTCAGGTGCTCTGGACCACTGAGCTACCGACTGCTGATCAAGATCTTCTCCAATTGATGATAATGCCACTTGTAACTGGATTGCCTGAACAGCTCCTGCATATGACTTGATGGAATATGTACTGTAGGTAGAAATTTGAACGTCATGGTGTGCATTACACAAGGACTAGTAAGCTTGGAACGAAAAAGGAAATAGTATACAACAGCAAATATACTAAAGCTGATATCAACATCAAACAAAGGTTATTCTTCCTAAAAGCACATACAACATCAAGCAAAGATTAATTCAAAGCTGCTGTACTATTTGTTAAAAGATATGGACTCTGGTAATTATACTTTATCATTCTCTAGATTACCTTTATAATGTGATAAAGGATAATAATATGAGATATGGTAATCATATATCTTGTCAAAACAAAGTATGTCTAAAATGAGGGCCAAAAGGTGCCTAATAGTATAGCTAGATCTGTAAAACTTTGTTAAGCACACCCCATCCTTGTGTTGAATTTTAAATGAACTTTTAATGTAATACAGCTTAAATCATGGATTAAATAGATAATTATTGAAGTAATAAGGTTATTCACTGAATTAGTCTCTGCTGCAATTAATCAAATATGCACCATTTTTCTTAACTGTAAATGAATACTGACCCCAGTAATAGGTTTTATAAGGAAGAGAAAAAAGATTTTTTTCTTATGTTCTAGTATAGGCAACTTTGGACTTTGTCGGTACGTTGGAACTGTTAAGGCAACTTTATAAACTGAAATTTAGCCTGCAGCAGTAATATATATTTATATATTTGATATGCTTCTGAAAAAAAAAATGTAAATTATTTGTCCTAAAACTCCATTGTGAATTCTGGTACACTTAATACACAAATATTTATTTTCTTTGAGAACACTTCAAAATTAACCCAGCATTTTAAGAGTTAATTTTTTTTTTAATTTAATTACTCAAACTGCTGCATCACTCAGATTAAAAAACATTTATTTCCAATATATCTTTTGAAGTGAGTAAAATATCTTATTTCTAATGACTTTTATTTTTTTCCATGTGATATGAGTTTAATATTTATAATATGTAGACAGTTTTATCGATTTTCATTTTTTTTTTAATTTTATTTGATGAATCTAGAAAGGTTTTTTATTTTTCTCATTACAGACATATCAAAAGGCCTATTGTACGGGTAATGGAAGCAGTATTAGTTAGCATGGTTGGTGTCACTATTGGGTTTTTGATGATATATTTTTCACCAGATTGCCAAGATCTAGGAAATGATCCCATCAAACATCCTATTCAGGTAAGTTGAATGTTCTTGTGCTTCAGGCTTTTTGTTGAATGTTCTTGTTTCAAACTGTGCAACCCCATCCCCCATTTTAAAATCAATGATTTTATTTTTTATAATAATATCATATTTTACATAAAAACAAAAATATTTTGATGACCTCCTCCCCTTCCATCTCAACATTGATCTATGCCTATGCTCTGACTTAAGGTAGAACTGCGGGTGCTCAGTTTTCCCCGCCATATATTTAATGCAGTAGAAGTTATATATGCTATATTGGAGTGAAGTTCGTGATACTCTTTGCTTAGGTTATCATAAGTAGTAGGAGTGACCAATGCATCATCCATTGAATACTTCATAATGAAACAGAACTTTAATTATTGACTGCAGAAAACTCGGAGCAGCTGAGTTTATGGCCATTGCAGAGGTTTAAAGTGATGATGTAATATATATGTGAGTGTATGATGTCTTCACTGAATACTAAATAATGAAATAATCTTAATGTATTCAATCAAGTAACAAATCATCACTTTAGCGTCGATTTAAATCTTAGAGGAAAAATTGTCTTGAGCCGGGTGGGATATGAACCCACAACCTCCTGATAACATGTCAGGTGCTCTGGACCACTGAGCTACCTGCCGCTGCTCAAGATCTCCTCTAATTAGCGCTATGAACATTCCTTTTATGTTTCATATAGGCGCTATTCAGGCAATTTTAGCCACAAGCGGCATTTATATTTGCCAATAGATGGAAGCATATATTACAAGTATGCAGATAATAAATAATGAAATAAGCTCAATGTATTCAATCAAGTAACAAATCAGCACTTTAGCGTCGATTTAAATCTTAGAGGAAAAATTGTCTTGAGCCGGGTGGGATACCATGACCTCCTGATAACATGTCAGGTGCTCTGGAGCACTGAGCTACTGGCTGCCGATCAAGATCTCCTCTAATTAGCAGTATGAACATTCTTTTTGTTTCATATAGGCACTATTATCATATAGCTATATCATATAGGCTAAAATTGCCTGAATAGCACCTATATGAAACATAAAAGGAATGTTCATAGCACTAATTATAGGAGATCTTGATCGGTGGCTGGTAGCTCAGGGGTCCAGAGCACCTGACATATTATCAGAAGGTTGTGGGTTCGTATCCCATCCGGCTCAAGACAATTTTTCCTCTAAGATTTAAATCGACGCTAAAGTGCTGATTTGTTACTTCAGTGAATACTTTTTAAGTAATCATTGTAACCTCATAGTGTTATTTGAGAATAAAGAATTTATATCATCCTTTTTTCCCCTTGCACCCAGTATATGATGTCTTTGATATTTTATAATGGGTAAGATGACCCAAAGCATGTTGAGTTTTGAGGGGTTTAAGAGTCATGACAGATTTGATTCCATCAAACTCTTTTCAGGGAGGGATGATAAAAGGCATCTCCAAGGCATAGGTTTTCTTCTCAGCAGACAAACTAATGATGCTCTTCTAGGATATGAGTGCATTAATAAAAGATTTCCTACAGCTGAATTTCAGATAAGTATTAAAGACTTGAATGTTATCTGTTATTATGCTCCCATTGAGGATACCGATGAGGATGAGAAGGATAGGTATACGGACAATTTAAGGATACTTTGAATTCTGTCAAAAAAGGAGATATTACCCTTGTTCTAGTGACTTCAGTGCCAAATTTGGTACTGACTCTGACCTTTGGGGAGGGGTGATAGGCCCTTTTGGTATTGGTAGCTGCAATGGCAATGAGCAACATCTACAGGTAAGCAAACTTAATGGTTTGAGAATAACTAACACTTATTACAAACACTATGACATACATAAGTACACATGGGTTTCACCAGATGGATTGTATAAGAATACAATTGATTATATAGTAATTAACAGCAAATGGGCTAGTTCTGTTAGGAACACCAGATCATATAGGAGAGCTGAAATTGGATCTGAGGATTACCTTGTTAAAAGTGTCTTGCAACTTAAACTTAAGAAATGTCGTGGTAAGATTAAAAATTTTACCTGTTATAGCTAAAGCTTACCATGATAGGTTACTTAGTCATTATGACAGTCATGGTTTGCTTACTACTGAAGTTGAGGAAGAATGGGCCATTTTAAACAGGCTTTTTTTTTTTGGAAACTGGCATATAAATTGACAGGCTCCTGTCAGACCTCTGTGGCAAGCAGCTGCTTGAGGGGGGTTTTTTTATTTTTATTTAACAGTGCTCTTTTAAGAAAAAAGGAGCAGAGGAGGCAAAATTACGTGAATGATAAGTCACTTGAGCTTATTTCAGAAAGGGAGAACTGCAGGAATGTCCTTAATCAATATCCTATTAGTCCTAATAGGAAGCATTACAGATAGCTTAATAAATGTGTATTTAGTTTATATAGTAATTAACTAAAGGATCAGTTAGCTGCTGATATGAATCTTTGGCTGACAAAGCTGAGGAAGCAGTTAGACAGCACAACAGCAGAGAGCTGTACCAGACAGTTAATGTTTTGTGTGGTAGAAAACTGACATGTATACAGGGATTGAAGGATAAGCAAGATGAGGATTCTGTCATGGTTAGGTGTGCTGAGCATTTCAGTGATGTTCTAAATAATGTGTTAGTTCTACTCCCATTGTATGTAATGATGATAGACACATTACTGGCTTTAATGTTGGCCCTATAACACAGTTTAAAGTTACTTTGGCTATTTCTAAACTTAAACTACATAAATCCCCAGGAGTAGATGAAATTACTACTGAAACGCTTAGAGTTGGGAATGTTTCGGTTGACACATGGTTGAGTGAAATTTTGAATATCTTTTATGATAAAGGCATTGTTCCTAAAGATTTTTACCAGAGCTATTATTATCCCTGTTTTTAAAAATAGATGATCGCAGTTCTTTTGATAACTATAAGGGTATCAGCCTATTTTCTGTTCCAGGTTAAAGTTCTTTGCATGATTGTGCTTAATAGAATTTAAAATTTGTTTGACAGGCAATTGTGTGATGTGCAGTGTGGATTCAGAAGTGATAGAGGATGTATAGATCAGATTTTTTCACTTAAGCAGATTCTTGAGAATTGTTTAGAGTTTCAGAAACCTTTGGTTGCTAGTTTTGTTGATTTCAAAAAGGTGTTTGATTCTGTTGGTCATCATAATTTGTGGTTGATTGTTAGATCGTATGGCATACTAGATAAGTTAGTTAGCAGAATGGAAACCCTCTATAATAACACTAAAGTGTGTGTTAAAGTTGGTAAGACTTGTAGCAATTGGTTTAGGATTGCTTCTGATGTTTGACAAGGGTGCATTTTGTCTCCTTTACTCTTTAGTTTGGTTATTGATTATGTTATGTAAAATTCACTGCAAGTGGAAACATTTTGGCCTTAAATGGTCTGGATATCTGAAAATTTTTGATTTAGGTTATGCTGATGATTTAGCCCTTTTGGCAAATGATGTTGAGATGAACTCTCATTTGAGCTGTTGATGAGACTGGTAGTAGAGTAAATTTGGTTATAAATAGAGAGAAAACTAAAAGAAAATTGGTCAGGCAGGCTGTGATTCAGTTAATCCGTATAGTTGCGGTCTTCAGCAAGTTTCACAGTTTAATTATCTTAGGAGCTATGTAACAGATACTGATGATGTGCGGCATGAAATTAACAGATGAATAGGGATTGCTGCAGGGGGACTTTTAAGAATCTATGGTGTGTATGGAGAAATAGGCATATTCACCTAAAGACTAAAATTAGACTGTATAATAGTTTGGTTCTTTCTAGGGTTAGTTATGATAGTGAAACTTGAACGCTTTGTAAACAAGATAACAGGAAACTTGATACTTTTGATTCTAGATGCTTAAGCAGTATCTTGGGCATTAGGCGGTTCAACTTTGTAGGTAATGATGAGGTTAAGCAAAGGAGTTGACAACCTCCTTTGAACAGTATACTGTGCAGAGTGAGATTCTGTTGGTTTGGTCATGTTGCCTGTATGGATAATTGTAGATTAGCAAATAGTGTTATGAAGAGTGTGCTAAAGGACTCAGAAAGAGGGGGAGACCTAGAATGTGGTGAATAGACAATGTCAAACAGGACCTTGTTAGAATTGTTGTGTAGTGGCCAAATGCAGCTAATGTAGCTCAGAACAGATATGCCTGGAGAATTAAATTGCATGGTCTGGATGGACCTCTGTAACCCATGGCTGCATGAGGATGAGAATGATGAACTTATTTTAACACTTTGAAAGATGTCTGATCAATATGATATTAATTTGTGAACCCATGTACAGAAGAGCTATACCCTGTATATGTTAAAGAACACATGGGAGGTTTCCATCTGTCACCTGTCAAAATCGGATGCACAAACGTTTTTCACATCAGCCAAATAAAAATATATTATGTTTGTTAAGGGCCAATAGTTGGAAGTTGGTGGTGGTGGTGGTGGGGGGGGGGGGGGGGTTGCAGTAAAACAAATTTAACTTTGCTTATTACATTTTACTTTGTTATACATATATAGGTGTAAAAATAAGAAAAAATTACATATTAATATAAAGGTTTATTTCAATGCCAAAACTGAAGTGGACTTATCAAAGCAGTATATGAAGGTTGGGACTGGATCTCACAAATGAGCTGCTGAACATTTGACTTCAATGAGTTATAGCTAACCATATGGTGTTATTCAAATTTTGATCTTATTGAAACTCCATTCACTTTAATAGAACCAGATTAAGAAAATTTATTTTATATTTTTCAATATTCATGTGTGCTGGATAATATTGATAAATAGGCTGGAGTTTTTGCATGCCCTGCCTAATGGATGCCTCTCCCAAACCTTCCCTAAGTCCTGTGGGCTGGCCATGTATCTCATTGAATTCATAACTGTGCCACCCATAAGTATAAATAACACAACCCACTTTAACCCTTCCATGGTCCTGCCTGAAAAACTGGTTTATATTCAGAGGCCCAGCTCCTTTTCTCGCTATGATCAGCCAAAATAGTTAACTTTAGAACTGTTTTGCCAAATAACTAATGAAAGGAATTATGTCATGTTATATGTCAAATTAATCAGTGTTTAATTCTGGATTTTATGAAAATAAAATATCTTACAAAACAGATGACAGGTTTTATTTTAATGGGGCATTTTTAGAGTCGTGTAATAAAAAAATACATCTGACAATGAAAATAAAAATTTATTTAAAAAAAACTAATAGACAGAAATAATTATAATGCACATGAATAGAAAAGCTATTTATTTCTGAATAACAAAAAAAAATATTTCGTTGAAGCAAGAAAATAACTCCCTTTTGTAATTTTTTTCTTACTACCATACTTTGAGAAAAGTCCAGGTTTTTTTTTGCCAGCTGTGCTGAATCATATAACAAGTCAACTTTAGAATTTAAAAAAAAAAATGACCAATCAACCAAAATAGGTAATATTATATACCAAATTAAACAAATTTATAAACATACTGATTTTAATATACTTTTTCATGTGGTATAGTGAAAAAAATACATCGGACATGCAATTAAGACTTAATTTTGGAAAACCTGACAAATAAAAACAGTTGAATCATACATTAATTAAAAAGAAATTACTTCATGACTAACTATAATATTTACCTGAAACATGATTCTTATTTCCATTAGTGATTTTTTTTTCTGCATGCTATATTTTAAAACACAGGCCAATGATGATGACTTGGATTGCTCACATTAATGAAATTTTCTGCCATGTTTATGAAATGGAGTAACACTTTCTTGGCTGATTTTATTACTGAACATTACAAATATTTTCTTTGGGTGTGAATTAGACTGTATAATAGTTTGGTTCTTTTTAGGGTTAGTTATGGTAGTGAAACTTGGACGCTGTGTAAACAAGATAACAGGAAACTAGATGCTTTTGATTCTAGATGCTTACGCAGTATCTTGGGTATTAGGTGGTTTAACTTTGTAACTAATGATGAGGTTAGGCAAAGGAGTCTGCAACCTCCTTTAAGCAGCATATTGTGCAGAGAGAGACTCCGCTGGTTTGGCCATGTTGCCTGTATGGATAATTATAGATTGCGAATAGGGTTATGAACAGTGTGCCTAAAGGCCTCAGAAAGAGGGGGAGACCTAGGATGCGGTGAGCAGACAATGTCAAACAGGACCTTGTTAAAATTGGTGTGCAGTGGCCGGATGCAGCAAATGTAGCTCAGGACAGATATGCTTGGAGAATTAAACTGCACGGTTTGGTTGGACCTACATAGTCCATGGCTGCTTGAGGATGATGATGTGAACTTTGGTTTTCTTGGCTAAGTGCCAAGACATTAGTGTACCAAAACAAAAAATTGTCTCTATCGTTAGAGGCTGTCCTTTTTGCTTCTGTATCCAAGACCTCATTCATTTTCAGAAAAATATGAAATATTAAATTTTTTTTACTGGAAAACAAAGAAGTAATAAAAGAAAAATTAGCATATAACATAATGTAATGTTAAATAAAATATCCACAACAACAAGATGTAAACTGGCCATCCGATGTAGAATTACTCCGAACAATTGATAATAATCGATCAACCAATAGATTGATAATTTCCAAAAATAAAGTAAATCTACAGAAATGGAAACTAAGATTTAATTATAAAAAAGGAAATAAAATTCTAACTTTACAAAAGGAGTTTATATCTATTATATGGGGAGGAAGTATTCGGACTTAAATCATCCACGTAAACAACTGCCATGCACCCACCTAGCAGACAGCTCTCCCTACTTTTTCACATTTGAGCAAGCAATTAGAACACCTGTGACTCACTCTCCCATGATGTGGTGCACTGCAGCCAGTCTTGAAGAAGCTCTGGCTATGAAGACTTTTTGTTTGATTTGAAGAGTGGGAAAGATGCATAAAGTGCTGGGATAAATGATATAAATGGTAAAAATAATTTTAGGAATAGTAAAATAGTTTTAAGGCAGAAAAGAATGTAAAATGAGTAAATATTTTGTAATTATTTCCAAAGTCTTCTGTTTTTAAAAATAGCAGTTTTTTTGTTTATTTTCAGGAGATTTACTTTAGAAAATATTTGTTGATAATATTTCAAATCAAAAGGTCAAATCAAACTTGTGAGCTTAAATCAGGGGTTGCTTCAGCATAAAATAATGTTAACAAAGATATCAGCAATACCAAAAGAATCAAAGAACATCAATATCAGCAATATCAAAGAAATGGCAATCAGATTTGTTTAACAAATTATTTATATCCTAGCTTAATATAATATGCATCAAATGAAAAAGAAAATATTATTTTTCAAACATAAATTTTTATTTTTTAAAAATTGAAGTTTTTTTGTTGTTGTTGTACTAAAAACGAACATAGACATTTTGAGCCTCTCGTATCAGATTCTGTCAAAGTCACCTTTTTCTTGGACCCTGGAAGGGTTATAAACATAAATAAAATTTAAAAAATTTATCTTTATGTAATATTTAATTCACTAAAATTTTCTATTCTCTAAATGTGTATATTTCCTGCTTAAATTTTATTAAATAAGGTTCTATTAATAAATAATATGCACAGCTAGAATAAATATTTAATTATTCATGATTTAAACTGTTACATTAAAGCTACCTATGTTTTTGTGTGTAAATGGTAAAAATAACCATATAGGTTCTATTGTTTTATTTTATGAATAATTAGTATAAAAATTCTTTTGCAGTTCAGCTGTTCAGATGGGCAGTATAAAGCACTTGGAGCTATATGGTTTCAAACTCCTGAAGCTAGTGTAAGGAGTCTCTTTCATGATGATGCAGGTAAATTCTTATAGCTATGCAACATTTATGAGCATTAATGAAATTTAGTATAATGCATATTGGAATTGTCTGATCTTTATAATTTGAATACACAATCAAACAAGTTTGTGAATAATTCTTTAAGTGGAGAAATAAAATGGATCTAGATCAGTGGTTCCCAACCTGTGGTCCTAGAGCCCTAGGTCCATAAAGGTAGTAAATAGGGTCCATGTGTTTTTTTCAATACTTCATAAAGCTTAATGGAAATAGTTCATTTCCTGCAATTACAAAACTGTGTTAAGTTTTATTGCTTTTGGCTGGAATTGTGTCACTTTAGTATGGTAACACTGGCTATCTGATGCTAATCACTAAATGAAATTGGCTGATGTCATAAGAATTTCTCTACTCAAATGTTTAGATTCAAATTACAAAATAGCAATAGATTAACTTCAGATAAAAAATTTATGATAATAACTCATTTATCTGACTTTTAGGAAGTCCTTGTTATTAATATCTATATTTTAGTTATGAATATCTATATTTTCCAAGCCACCAAAAAGTTTGGGAACCATTGGTCTAAAGTGTAGGGTATGTCTGAGGTCTGGAGTTTCTCCAGTAGGTTCAAGGTAAAGGTTTAAAAATGCATTTGAAACCTATTTCACCATGAAGTGTATTGTAACAAAATGCAAATTTAGTGTTGGAAAGAAAGATGAATGGAGATTAATGAGACAATGGGAACTAACCTTTAACATGGGCAAGATATGTTATTTTTGCCAAAGGTAGCTCATGATTTGGAGACAGTGGCCACCAACATTTTATAATATACACTAAACTATTTAATTTTTTTCTGTTGGTAACACCTTACAATTGTATCAGCTACCAGGTATATAATATTATGTAGTTCATGTTAGGAACTTGGCAAGTTAATGGAGTAGGGGTGGCTCAGTCAGTAGTACTTGAGGCTCCTATTCTGCAGTTCCCAGGTTCTGAGCCAATATTGAGATTTAGCCCCACAAAACTCCCCACTCTGCCCTCAGTCAGTAAGGAACACCGATGAGCTTGGAAAGGCCACTGTCTGTTGGAGGAGATGCTAAGCCTGGCCCCATGTGTGGGAGAGCAATATTTGTGCTCATTAAAGAATTTACTGGATGGCCTTGACAGGAGGCTACCATCTGTCTCCTAACAGTTGTCCATTGAAACCCCTTCCCTAACTTTCTCTGAGCCCTTGGGGTCCTTATGACCTGCCCATTTTGTGCAAAAATAGTGCCACTCAGAGGTAAAACAATCCTACATCTACTGGTAGCAGTAGGCTTCAAAAAAGGTGGTTTTTATGCTTCCTCACCAGTACATTGTGTATCTTTCACTTAAACCACAAATGGGAGCAACTGAACTGGGCCAGACAACATCTCCATTGGACCAAGGATCAATGGTACTCAGTGCTCTTTACTAATGAGTCTAGATTTGTCCAGTATAGTAACTCAAGATAGATATTGATTTGAAGGGAACAAGGGATATCCCATCATTAAGAGAGAAATATTTATAGAGAGGACAGGTTATGGTTTGGGCAAGCATTTCACTGGGTGGCCACACAAGCACCCAGTGAAATGTATCCTATCAGCATGATGATGGTTCGGAGGTGCAGGGATGAGGTCCTCGACCTCTGTATTTAACCATGTGCTACAGCAATAGGAAAAGAATTTGGTTTTGCAGGACAATAATGCCTGTTCCTACTGGTCAACCAATACCTGGAAATGAACTCCATCTGTGATATATAGTGGCCAGTACATTCTCCTAATCCTGTTCCATAGCGCATGTTTAGGATGCTCTAAGAAGACACATTGCCTCCCTCAGTTTCCCTCCTTGGACTCAATACATATTGCAAGTGACTCTTTTACATGATTGACACCTCAAATCTACTGCACTTGTGGATAACCTCATACACAGTAGGAGGCACCATTGAGGTTTGTATTACTATGATCACACACATTATTAGCTTGAACTATGAAAAATAAAACAAAAGACACATAGACACTTTTTTTTTTCACTGTGAGGAATTCAATTGTAAAATTTGTTGGTAGTTTTGAAACACCTTTTATTTTTATTCCATTTTAGGAATTAAGTGAAGCCTTGATCTATGATTTTAGAGGAGACCGCAAAAAAATTTTTTTTTTCTTTTTGCTGTAGCATACTTTTCCTATTGCTGTAGCATACTGGCAAATATACTGCATACTGGCAACTATTTGCCTATTTAGCATACTGGCTATTATTATTTATTATTTATTATTAGCATACTGGCAACTATTTGCCTATTTTGCTGTAGCATACTTTTCCTATTGCTGTAGCATAAGGTTAAATATAGAGGTTGACGACCTCATCCCTGCACCTCCGAACCATCATCATGCTTATAGGATACATTTCACTGGGTGCTTGTGTGGCCACCCAGTGAAATGCTTGCCCAAACCATAACCTGTCCTCTCTATAAATATTTCATTAAATGTGGGAAGTTTACAGTTGCAAGAAAGTACAAAGCACCCTATGGAAACCACTAAATTTCCCAAAAAATTATGTAAAATGACTGATAGGAAATTAGTTTTTAAAAAATGTTTCAGATGAAACAAAATTTTATTTTTTCCCCAAAAAAATTGAAATAGTGATTTTTTTAATTATATATATATATGTATATTTTAAACAGTAAGTGCTAGTTACAAGCTATTTGAAATAGCTTGTAGCTTGACAAATGTTGGATGGAATTAGCTTGAATACTGAAAGCTTCAACTTTACCATCACACTGATTTCTTGAAAACTTTTGTGAAGTATAAGAGTGTATAAGCTTGAAACTGAGTAGGTAGGAAGCATGTGTTTCAGTTTGTGAGATTTGCCCACACAACTGGCAGCAGTCAGCCAAAAGTCTGAAGTCTCACAGACATGATTTGCTATTGTTCTCTTTATATTTTATACTCTAACCATTGATTAATGTTACTGGAAAGCAATCTAAGGAAAGTTTCAGAACCAGAACAAGAATTCTGAATGATAGATGTGGCAAAAATAATTTCAAGAAACAGTGAATGTAAAATGTAACAGCAGATAGGTAGGTGGCATTGGGAATTACATTTTCAGCCAGTTTCAGTCAGTGATATTCAGTAATTTTGTAGTAAAAAATTAAAGCATTATCATGTAACTTGCTTTTTATATGTTTATTTACTGTAAGTAATTTCATTTTATGTTTACTAGGTACATGGGCTCCAATGTCATTAGGAATATTCTTTTTGTTTTATTTTTTTCTGGGCTGTTGGACTTATGGATTAAGCATCTCTAGTGGACTCTTCATTCCTACACTGTTGATTGGTGCTGCCTGGGGTCGACTTATTGGAATTTTCATGGAATATATTATCCCCAATCAAGTAAGTAGAAGTAAAAAATAATAATATATTTTAATGAAATGATAAAAAGAACTTTGTTGGCACATATTTTTAAAAATTGATTATTATAAATTTATTTGTTAATATTCTTATACACTGTATATTGAATCCTTCCAGTGTTCCCAATGGATATGTCTGTAGACACCCTACTAAATCACTGAACTTTGATATATACAACCTTCCCTAGTACAATAAATTTCATGTTTTTAATAGATATATCTGGTTTCAAAAATTTATGTTTATACTGTGAAATCTTCATATAATGGGCACTCATTGCATGTAAAGTTTTGCAATTAGAGAGATCCAGAAAAAGAGTAAACACTACTTTAAAAGTTAATAAAGGGAATGAATTGAAACAAATATTAAAACAAAATGTAAATCAACTAAAATTTACGCTAGAAAATTGCATGTGAAATAATAATGTTATAACTTAGTAGGTAATAGAAAATCACCATGAAACACTGATATAATAATGTACAATTATAATCTTCTTGGTATATACGCAATAATAAAGTCAATGAAGATGGTGAGAGTATATATAGCAAAGTTCAGTTTGATTTCATAATGTGTAAAGATGCATTTACAGTTTTTAAACTAGATCATTGATAAACAAATACTTTCTAACAACATTAGAAAATGCCAAAAAATTAAACATTAAAAAGGTGAAAATTTTCAAAAAGAACTTTGTCAAATATATTCTTCTTAGCATCATATTGACTTTATTATTACACATATACCAAGAAGATTATAATTCTGCATTGCATATGATTATAATCGGTGTTTTATTGTGTGTTTTTATACCACTGTATTGTATGAATACTGAGAACTTTTACATTTTAACAGTAAAAAAAGAATTTTAGAGTCATCATTAGGTTTTTCATTTAGAATAATTTGTCAAAAATATATGCTTTTGCCTTTTAGTAATAAAGTTTCTTTCTCAACATGAATTTTGAAATTTCTTACCAGATTCATTCTTTTAGAGTCATTTTTATTTATAAGTAATTTGCTATTGTTTATCGTAATTTTTGTTAAAGTTTTTAACTTAACACTTGTCATTATTATTATTATCCTCTATCTCAGCAAATTTGTCATCATTATCTTCATTTGCAAATGTTATCTTTCGTTTGAGGTCAATAAAGTCGTGAATGCTTTCTGCTTCACCTTGTGTACTCAGTTCACCTCAGATCAATAATTGCAGCAAAATGCTTGATAAATTACAACCCATAGTTTTCATTAACTTGGCAATGTCATTGCTTTCATCCCATCAATTATAATTTCTGATTTAGTCAAAATCATAACTTTTATAAAACAGTTTGCAATTCATTGTTGATTCATGTTCTTAACTATGAATGCAATCTGTGAAACAGCATTGAGAACAGAAACAAGTATTGCTAAACCATTGTATGATCTAGAAATGTCAATTTCAGAAAGAACCAGCCACAGAACTAATTTTCAACAATAAATTTTAAAATGGTGAATAATGCCCTGATTTAGAAGTTGATGCATTGATGTGTTAAGCAGAAGAAAAACAATATTCATGTTTTTAGTGTAAGTCCAAATCTGCTAGCAAAGAACTTGGACACTTATTTTTTCTTCTTCAACTTCAGTATTTCAAACTTCTTCAATATTAGTCTTCACTGCTGTTGAACAGAAGAAAAAAAAAATCATTATAATTCTTCAATCTCAAAGAGCACTACATTAGACAGAGTTGCAAGGATTAATGAAAATGTGTCCCTTAAAATATACTGAGTTACGTAAAATTTTGCTCTGCCTAGATTCACTCTTTCTTTCTGATGATTAGTATAATTAGTTTCTAGTCCAGGGAGTTCTGGCTAAAGGCTAAATCAGCTGACCATTCCCCATTCAAAAATGATGGGCATTATTGAGTAGGCCATAATGTAGAGGTATATGCAATGAAACCCAATGTTGAAGGATTGGGGATTCAAAAATCGCCCATTACAGAGCGCTGTCTGATCTTCAGAAGTGTCTAATTAGGGAGATTAAACAGTATATATTTGGTGGGGAAAAGTGAGTTTTAAAGTTAATAAATGATGTTTAATTATGTAATTAACCTTTCCTGTGTCCACATTGTCTGTATATGTTCACAGAATCTGAAATGAGAGGCCAAAGATGTATTATAGGTTTTTGGTACAACTAGAAAAAACTATTTTTTTAAAAAATAAAAATTTCCATTGTAATTTATATATATATCTTATAAAAATATATAATTGAGGCTTGAAAAATAATATTTTGTTTTTTAATTTGATGCAAATTTATTAAACTGCAATATAAATAATTTCATAAAGCCATCTGATTGCCATTTCTTAGAAGCACTTAATGGTATTGCCGATTCGCTTGTTAACATTCCTATTTGCTGAAGCAACCTTCTGATTTAAACTCACAAGTTTGATTTCAACTATTATCAACAAATTTTTCTTTAAATTTTCGAAAATCTCTTAAAAATTAACAAAAAAATTACTATTTTTAAAAATGGTAGATTTTGGAAGTAATTACAAAGTATGTACAGCCATTTTTTTTCCCGTTTCACACCCTTTTCTGTCATAAACTCATTTCAGTATTCCAAAATTATTTTTATCATTTTTCCCAGCATTCTATGCATCTTTTCCGCCCTTAAAATCGAAACTGGAAGTAAACATTTCCTTAGAAATTCTGGTTGCAGCTGCCCTTAATTACATTATGGCTCACTGAGGCAAACAATAGGCAGATGGCTGACACATGCTATAAGTGGCTCCCATATTGTTTTGGTCCAGCATATTGGATACCTTTTGTAAAGTCAGTATTTACTTTTTTATATTTAAACCTTAGTTTTCATTTCAGTAGATTTATTTTTGGATATTTGCAATCTTTTGCCCAATCAATAAGTATTGATTTTTTCATAGTTATGCTACATTGGATGGCTGGCCTACAACTTGTTGGTCTGGATATTTTAACATCACATTAGGCTATATATTAATTTTTATTTTATTATTTATTACTTTTCTAGTAAAACTTTGATCTGGTATTTTCTGAAAACAAATGAAATCTTGGATATGGAAGCAAATTTATTTCTGTATATTTATTTCCGTTAGTTAGCAATCTTTCGGTTGGCTGATTTATCGCTCTTTCTGAGTTATGCTACATTGGAGGCTGGCTTAAAAGTTGTTGCAGATATTTTATTTAACATCCCATTATGTTATAAGTAATTTTTCTTTTATTATTTTTTTTAGCAAAAAACTTTAAGCTTGTACCGTTTTCTGAAAATGAATGTCTTGGATACGGAAGCAGAATAAGATTTCCTTCTACAGAAATCAGTTTTCATGTGGGAGGCAATTTCAGGAAGGTGTCCCCTTCGCTAAACTCATGTAGAAAGTTTCACCCCTTCCCTCTCTAGAAAAATATATATTTTTTTTAAATTACGAGTTTTTATGTTTATATTGAATGATTTTAAAGGCACCCCCCCCCCCCCCCAGTACCTTGGGTATGCCACATAGCAGATATAACGCTGTTTTTATTTTTGCTTTGGTGCACAAACCTTTCTGCACTTAACCAAGATTGCCAAACTTCAGCACACAAAGCAAATATTCATAATGTTAGAAAAAAACTTCCTTGGCTGCTTTTTTTTCATTTCATAACCAGTTCAGAAAATCACGTGAATGTGAGAAGTCTAGGGCATTTTGTATAACATTGGACATGTTTAAAATATAAAATATTGAAAAGAATCATTAAAAGAAATAAAAATCATATTTCAGGTTGAATATTATATTATTCAGGAGGAAATTTCCTTTCGATAAATATATAATTTAACTATTTTTATTCATGAGGTTTTCCGAAATAAAACCTTAATTATATAGTGAGATTTTTTCCCCCACCATATCACATTGAAAAAGGTGTATTAAAATCAAAATGCTTGTAAATTTGTTTATATTATTTATTTTCATAAAATTCGTAATTAAATTGTTTAATTTGGTATATAACATGACCTATTTCCATTGATTGGTATTTTTTTTTATTTATAAAGTTGACTTGTTTATCTGACTTAGCACAATTGGCCTGGAATAGCCTGGAATTTTCTCAAAATATGGTATGGAGAAAAAAATTACAAAACAAGAGAAATATTTCCTTGAAACCAAAAAAAAATAATTTTTTCATTATTCAGAAATAAATAGCCATTCTATTCATATGCATTATACTCATTTCTGTTTATTAGTTTTTTTTAAATAAATTTTTATTTGTGTTGCCAGATGCATTTTTTTACTACATGACCCTAAAAAAGTCCCTATTAAAATAAAGCTTGTCTTTTTTGTTAAATATTTTATTTAAAAAAAAAATCCAGAATTAAATGCTGATTAATCTGGCATATAACATGCCATAATTCCTTTCATTAGTTATTTGGCAAAAAAAAAAGTTCTAAAGTTGTTTTTCTTTTGGCTGAGCATAGGAGAAAATTGCTTTGCCTCCAGATGGAAACCAGTTTTTTAGGCTGGATACTGGAAAGGTTAAAAAATTGAGGTATATTAATATAAATTACCATGCTACATATGGCTATAATGATAGCATGGCAATCAGTTAAACTTTTTGTGTTCATTTTTTAAGTTAAATAGTTCTAAGAGTTTTTAAAATATTTCAAATATTAAATGTCATTTATTAGATTTATGATTTAATTTTAACCTATTAATAATGGGACACCAGAAAACTTTTCCTCTAACCATGAGGCTTGCAGCCAAATCAGATACTTATTCATAAACAATCGAAAACATCAATACTCAAAATTTCAGGTTTTATCAGTTTTCTCTAGTCATCAATGTGGTAATCACATGTGAACTCAAACACACAACCTTAGTTTTATCTCCCACCAAAACAAGCAGTTGATAGATGTTTATAGACACTTGAATTGTATTTTTCAGAGGTATGATTAGTAATCAAAATTTTTATTACTTTGTGGTCTTTATTTAGTAGTTTGCATAAAATTGATATATTGACATTAAAATGTCAACCAGGTAACACTGTGATTGTCACCTATGTGTAAAATATAGTTATTTTTGAACAGAGTGCAACAATATTATCTACAGTAGAGGAAAATATTTTGAGAGCTTTGAAAATATTTTGGGATTGCAAGGCCATCATCTGTTGGATGGGACGTTAAATCATGGCTGTTTATGCAGGAGGGCCATACCCTGTGTACTTTAAAGAGCACATTGGATAACTTTAATGGGAAACTTCCATCTATCTCCTAACAGCAGTCCAATGGATCCCCCCTTCTCCATCATTCTCTGAGTCCTTGGGATCCTTGTGACTGCTATTTAGTCCATTTTATGAATAAAAGTTACACTCAGGAGTAAAATAACTCAATTTAAAAGCATTTTCAGTGATCATTTACAAGATATTTTTTTTATTGTTGTCAGCATTACAAAGGATTACAATACCATTATTTTCTAGTAAGAAAAAAAAAAGTCAATGTTATAATAACCCAATTAAATTAGCATAACAGCTCATTTTGAATTGTAAATAGCTGATTTTTATTAAACATATAATTTGTTCATATTAAAAATTATTTCAATAAATATTTATTACTGAAAATTTTAGGAATGGGTGTGTCCTGGAAAGTTTGCAGTTGTTGGTGCAGCTGCTATGCTTGGTGGTGTGGTACGGATGACTATCAGTCTTACTGTAATTCTTATAGAAGCAACTGGCAACATTACCTTCGGTTTACCACTGATGATTTCTCTTATGATTGCCAAACGTGTTGGTGATTGTTTCAATGAGGTCAGTATGTGGATATTTCTTTTATTTCAGGCCTTATTATTCAGATTGCTTCACTGTAGTCAAACATTGTTCAATATTTTGAAAGCATATCCACTTTTTATCATAATTTAATGCAAATATGCCGTATAGTATTTATCAATGACTCTGAAATTTTCCATGAAGGTAACGATAGGGATATTTTGCGAATGATTAACAGTGACTAGTTAGTTATTGGAAAATGGTTTAGGTCAAATCAGGTCTTTGGTTTTCTGTGCATTTAAAAATATATTAATTTTAGATTAAAGGAAAACAACCTTGTTTATTTTATAGATAAAATTATTCATCACATGGAATTATATACTCAAATAAATTGGGGTTGCCCTGTCATCATTGCGGGTAAAGAAAATTAAATAGTTTTTAGTTGTTGGTGTAGTGATTAATAGGAAACTGACATGGAAATTGCATATTAATGAAGTCATAAAAAATTAATTCATTATTGCCAAAAAATTTATTAAATTAGAATTTTTGTTGATCTGTCAGTTTTGAAAATTATGTACTTTGGCTGAATAAAATCTTATTTTATGTATGGTTTATTGTCCTGAGGACTTTACTTTTATGCTTTTATATTTAAGACTTATATAATTTAGTCTTTATTAATCTAGTTTCAGAAAACTGGAGGTTTCCTTCATTTCCCATTAATATTGCTTGTATTTTTTTGTGTAGTAATACTTTGAGGACTAAGATGGTGTAAGAGTCCACTGAAACTTTGTAATATTGATGATGGTGAATTAAATAAATTTTATCTTTATTTTTATTATATTGTTAAAACATTAAAATTCAAAATTGATGCTGATGGTAAAATATGCTAGAAGAATAATGGCATATGGAAGAAATAAGTGAAATTTTTGCAAAAGCCCTTTATTCAGCAAACCATGGTAGTTCTGTAATAAAAGTTATAATGAAATCTAAATAGCACAATGCATTTTGTTGTAGATGATTGGATAAGTATCTTCATTTTAATATTTATGAATACAAGACACTTAAGCCAGGACCTGTCTATGTAGCAGGGAGTTAATGGTTATGTAAGCCAGAAGTTGTTTGCCAAAGATAGAAGAAACCTGAAACAAACATTTAATGCTATTCTGTGGAACAAGTATTTTATGTTGCTGAAAATGTGGGGTTGCTGAGTTGCTAATTTTATAAAATAGTTCAGTAGCAAAATAAAATCAATAACATTTAATTCTTTACAATAAGCACAACCCAGAAGTTTTCACATTCATTTTAGCCACATAAATGCACACATTTTCAGTGTTGAGATATATATCCTCAAAAATTCCCCACCCTGCCCATGGTCAGTAGGGGACACCGATGGGCTTGGAAAGGCCGCCGTCCATCGGATGGGACATTAAGCTGTGACCCCGTGTGCGGGAGAACCATACTCTGTGCATGTTAAAGAACACGCTGGATGGCCTTGACGGGAGGCTACCATCTGTCTCCCAACAGCTGTTCCAGTGGGTCCCCTCCCCCAACCTTCTCTGAGCCTTCGGGGTCCATGTGACCTGGCCATTTAGCCCATGGTGTGCAAAAAAGTGCTGCTCAGAGGTAAAACAACCCAACCCAAATGCACACATTTAGTCTTTTTCCCTCAATAGACAAGATGCTAAGGATTTTAAAGAGTTTTGCTCTAAACAATTTTTTTTACAGTTTTACAAACAAAAAAAGTTTTTTTTTTTTGAAAAAGTGAAATTATAACAGAGAAAAATACTTTGGAAGTCTTGAAAATATTATGGAATTGGAAAGGCCATCACCTATTGGATGGGATTTTTTCCATCAATATTTTGAAATTATGTCCACTTTCAGATAGATGATGATGGTGGTCTTTTCCAACTAAATGCCCAATCTGTGTCTTTCCTCAACATGCATGGAGCGGGGATGGCTCAGTCAGTAGTGCACCAGGCTTGTAATCTGTAGTTCCCAGGTTCAAGTCCCAGCTGGGTCAGCATTGAGATTTATCTCTACAAAATTCCCCGCCCTGCCCACGGTTAGTAAGGGACACCAATGGGCTTGGAAAGGCCGCTGTCTGTCTGATGGAACATTAAGCCATGGCCCCATGTGTGGGAGAACCATACCCTATGCACGTTAAAGAACACGCTGGATGGCCTTGACGGGAGGCTACCGTCTGTCTTCCAACAACTGTTCCAGTGGGTCCTCTCCCCCAACCTTCTGAGCCTTCGGGGTCCTTGTGACCTGGCCATTTAGCCCATGGTGTGCAAAAAAGTGCCACTCAGAGGTAAAACAACCCAATCTCAACATGCATAGCCATGAAAAATCCAAATTCAGTTTTTTTTTTCTCATGCAGATCTTATCCTTATATAAGAAAACTGGAGGTTTCCTTCATTTCCCGTTAATATTGCTTGTATTATTTTGTGTAGTAATACTTTGAGGACTAAGATGGTGTAAGAGTCCATTGAAACTTTGTAATATTGATGATGGTGAAAGAAATAAATTTTATCTTTATTTCTATTATACTGTTAAAACATTAAAATTCAAAATTGATGCTGATGGTGAAATATGCTAGAAGGATAATAGCATTTGGAAGAAATAAGTAATTCATTGAAAGTCATACCTCTGAGATAAAAATCTCAGAGGTATGACTTTTATGAAAATTTGTTGCCAGTGTTAGTGAAGATCTTGATCAGCTGCAAGTAACTCAGCAGTAGAGTATCTGTCATGTTATGAGGAGATCATTAGTTCATATCCCACCCAGTTAAAGCCCTTTTTTCTGCAATTTAAATGATGTTAATTAAATTTTAAATATTGCTCATCTACTTAAAAATGTACCTATGTGTAGTTGGTGTCAGTAACAAAATGGTTCTTTTTGGTTTTTATCCACAGCAGTCAATAAATCCTCAGTGTTTTTAAATGTGTGCTGTTCATCATGCCATATTCATGTATCATAAGAATTGCTTTTGAGAAGTAATACGAGGATCACTAGAAAAGTTTTGAGATGCAGCTCAGTGAGTAACTGAAACTGTATTCCAGCCATTATATTATTTTAAAATGCTCCCCCTGACACCCTGTGCAATGTCTCATCCTCTGGAACCATTTCTTGAAATGCTGACACCACTCAATTTCAGCAGTGCTATTCATCATGCCATATTCATGTATCATAAGAATTGCTTTTGAGAAGTAATACGAGGATCACTAGAAAAGTTTTGAGATGCAGCTCAGTGAGTAACTGAAACTGTATTCCAGCCATTATATTATTTTAAAATGCTCCCCCTGACACCCTGTGCAATGTCTCATCCTCTGGAACCATTTCTTGAAATGCTGACACCACTCAATTTCAGGCACTGTTTACAGCTGTTCTCACATGCTGCAACAGTTTGATCTGTGCTACAAAATTGGTGTCATCTAAGTCGATCCTTCACCTAGGGAAGAGAAAGTGCCAAGTCTGGACTATAGGCTTTATGGGTAAGCAACTAGACCTGTGTGCCCTCCAGAAAGATGATAGTCAGATTGGTAATGTGGGCTAAGGTGTTGTCTTGGTGCAAGAGGATGCCCCTTAAGCCAGTTCTTGGTCACCTTTTTTTGACATTTTTGAATACTTTTGGAAACAAATGGTAGTGTACCACTGTGCAGTCACTGTATGTTTATTTTCTAGCAAATGTACCAGTAAAAATGTTTCTAGCAAAAGTGACTACTTTGGAACCAGTAGTCATGTGGCAACAGACTACTTGCCACACGACTACTGGTTTCAAAGAATATTGCAGTCATTTTCTTTCCAATGCTTCGTCTCTTCACTTTCACAGGTGGATTGTCATCCTGGTAAACCCAAATCGATGACTGATACTTTGTTTCTCAGTCAAATTGCTAGATCCATATCTCATCTCATGTAACAATGTCAGAAACCCAGCAAGTGTCGCCATTGTTGATACGTTGAAGCATTTCAGGGCACCATTTTCACACACGTATGTTTTTTGAGCTTCAGTCAAATTGTGAGGTACCCATCAAGATGAAATTTATTACACTCAAAGGTGACTGTGGAAGATTGTTGAAACACTTGGTAAACTAATCTACAGGGAAGCCTCAGTGTCTTTGTAAGTCAATTGCTGGTCTTCTTTGATCATTGTCTGTACCATTGCGATGTTTTTCTCAGTCACTGTCATTAATTGTCTTCTGCTTTGCTCTTCATCTTTCAATGATGTCCAACTCTCTTAAATTCAGCGAACTAATGAAAACCTGTTGCTTGTGAAGGAGCAAGGTTGCTGAAAGCCTGTGTCAAGCATTCAAGTGAATGGGATTCATTTAAACCAATTTTAAAATCATACAGAATCATTGCACAAAAATGCTCTCTTTCCAACTCCATGGTCACTAATGTAATGACATATGCCTTGGAATGCTGCTACTCTCACTGTTGGTGGAGAGGAATGCGTGCACCCCCTACCTGCTGTCTCAGGAATGAATGTGCCTCTCTACCTAACTTTTTCAACCAATCTGCCTCCATTTTTGCGTATCTCTAAACTTATCTAGTGACTTACGTAACTCCTTATAATTATGCCAAACTTACATTCTGTTCTTGCTGTCAAATGATAATAAAATAGCACTTTAAGCAACAAAACTTAGTGCTGTGATGCCCCCTCTTCACTTTTACTTTGCCTTAACCAGTTTTGTTTAATTTACATTATATTTATCATTTTGGGTATTTTAATTTTATTTTTGGCATCAAAGTGCTCGTTTCCGAGAGCATAGGAGTTGTGCATGCACAACTCCGAACTTTCGATTGTCACTTGCAAAAGCACGTGTGTAAAAGGACACACTCTCTCTTGCACCATAGCTTGTGCGCTCGTCATTTTATGTAAATGTCTTTCCTGGCGTGCAACATGACACGTGCGGGCCTTTTTGTACAGCGCATGATATAGCCATGACATGTAGTCACATAGCAGCAATAAATCACAGAAGAGTTGGAGTTAGGTGGAAGTTGGTGGTAGTTCACAGTGTGGAGTTGTAGTAAGAGATAATGATGTAGTCAACATTTTCATTGACGTTGGTGAGTGTTTAAAATAATTTTGGAAATAAATTTGTTTGTTATAGAAACTTTTTTGAATCTTTGCTATTTTTTCTCTTGAGCAACGTTAGTTGATAATTTTTTTTTATTGTAATTTAAATTAGAAATGACAATCATTTATTTTTGAATTCTTACTTGCTAAGTAATGCCTGCTGGAATTCGAACCCAAATTTCAACTTCTTTTACAATTTATTATTATTTCCTGGCACCCGAAATTAAGCTATCCGGAGCTTGAATAAATATTGGATCAGACAAAGGGTCCAAAACTTTAAAAAGTATTTAATTCTTTGGCCCGTTACAGTGCCATGAAAGCACTAGAAAAACCAGCAATCCCATATGTAATTCTGAGCATCACACCCAAAAGTAAGAGTTCATATCAAACTTTTTAAGTCCAGTAATATATTTTAATAGGAGTATACAGTGCTTTTAGAACATAAATATTTATTAAATTATCCCAAGAAGGGGCAGTGAATAAATTGTTAGTGTAAAAATTGTGTTGGTCATTTTGTAAATGAAATTACAAATTCATAATGTTATATATTTATAAAAGCATAATATCTATATGGAATACTCATGGATACATTGACATAACTCTTGGCAGCTCTACAACTTCCACTCTTGGATCATTGTTGGCAAAAGCTTAGCCCCTTCATACATCTGGCAGGTGTCTCCCACCCATGAAAATTTACCCTTGTACTCATTGGGTCAGTGGCACTTATAGTATATTTTACTGCATTTTTTTCTTATTGAAGCTAATCTAGGATTTGATTGATACTGTCAGATGGTAATATAAACTATGAGCAACATATAATACCTGAGCATAGATTAACAGCCTTCTGTTTGAATGAAAAATACTATACGTTTTAGTTCATGTGAATCTTGTCAATGATCAGGTTAACCTTTGTACTTATTTGCTGTGAGCTACCCAGCATCAAAAAATATCACTTGCATTCATGCCAGGAGTTACCCAGTACATCATTATATGTACTTCCATGTATTCATCTAAGCTGGCTGGGAACAAGGTTTTTTAATATCAGTTCAAAGGGTTAATTACCATTCAAACTGTTGAAAGAGGTTTATATTGTTGTTTTTACCAGATTTTGACTCCCCCCATAATAATACTTGTTCAGTTTTGTACGTTTTTTCCTGTGCCACCCCATGTTGTAAAAATTGAAGTCCTTACCTATAATAGAACACAATTTAGAACTTTTAATCACTTTTTCCCTGGTTTAAAAGTTGAATGATCGAAATTTTGCATTTACTCTTTGACACTCCTGTGACTACCCATTTACTTCAATGTTGGGTCCCAAGTTTCTCCTGGGGCAGGGGTGACTCAGTCAGTAGTGCAGCAGACTCGTAATCTGCAGTCACTGCACTGTTCCCAGTTTCATGTAGAGATTTATCTCCACTAAAACTTTCCACCTTGCCCTCAGTCAGTAGGGGACACCAAGGGCTTTGAAAGGCCACTGTCCATTGGATAAGACATTAGGCCATGGCCCTGTATACGAGAGAATCATACCCCGTGCGCATTAAAGAACATGCTGAATGGCCTTGACGGGAGGCTACCATCTATCTCCCAACAGTTGTCCATTGGGTCCCATACCCACAACCTACTCTGAGACTTCGGGGTCATTGTGGCCTGGCCATTTTGCCCATTGTCCCCAAAAAAGTGCCACTCAAAGGTAAAATAACCCAACCCAAGTCTCTCCCATGGGTTTACCCCTTGCCAAGTCTTCTTACTTTTAAAATTCAAATATCTACCTATGATTGAACCTGAGTTTAAAGAAACATTTATTTCTCCACTTCAAGTGGATGGAGGAGTATTAAGAAACATGTTGAATTTCAATAGAAAATTTGTTGCATTAAAACTTCAAATAATAATAAAACCTGATTTCAAAACTTGGAACCACTTTTTTTTTCCTCATTCATTTCATATTTCAAATTTTTAGTCTTTGTTCGTTGAACTTTAACAGGTTCTACTAGTATATATATCTGCCAAAGTTCTAAAAATACAGTTCTTAATGTAAAAATGCATTTAACAGGTATGAATGTCTTGGCAGATTTAGGGTGAGGTTTAATTATTCAGTTTAATTAGCACATGTAAAAATAACCATTCCCTCTTTTTCAGAATTGTGGAGGAAGGGGGAGGGGTCTTTGCATTCTTTATCTAATATTACTTTAATTTTTAATTCATTTGAAATATTTGATTAATCACCAATACTAAAATTAAAACTACTTCTTTAACATATGTCACTGATTAAAAAGTTATCTTGCTTTAAAGCCAAAAAAAGCTATATAGCCTTGAACAAACCATACTTTTGTGGACATTAAAATTGAAATTAAGAAAATTGTAATTTTAATGAATAAATTGAAATATATTATTCTTAAGAGAAATTTATGCAAGTATTAATATAAATAAAGGCCATTTCTTGTACTCTTGTACAAATTCATGATAATTATTTTGAAACACACAGGTCACTTATTGTCAGATAAGTTCTTAAAATTGTTATTTGGTTGAACAATGAATTTTTCATAATGTAAAATAGATGCAAAGTTTTTTTACATATTCTAATCTGTGGCTGAGTGGTTACCAACGCTTGGCTACTGCTCTAAGGGACCTGGGTTTGAGCCCCGAATAAGGCATGGATGTTTGTGTTGTTTTTCTGCTGAGGTCCTGCCATCCTCTCAGACCTTCTATGGTGTATAAACTGACAGGTTCCTGTCAGACCTCTGTGGCAAGCAGCTGCTTGAAGGGGTAATTATTATTTTATTATTCATATATCTATGTGATAGTTCACAAATATATAATTGTTAAAATAATTATCTCATATTAAAGAATACTAAGCCATTGTTTTTTCAGTGTTAAATGTTTATATTAATATTTGTTTATTTTCTCTCAGGGTTTATATGATATTCATATTCGTTTAGCTAGCATACCCTTCCTTGGCTGGGAACCACCTCCATTTTCTAGTACTATTTATGCAAGGTAAGCTTGATAATAGAATTTACATATGTGAACTAATAGAAGTACAATAACTAACTCCCAAGTTTACCATTTTGTGCCAAGCTTCTGCTTATGTACCAAATTTCTTTTTTACCATTACTCTACATAACTATTTTTTTTTTCTTATAAATTTCTTATGAGTGCAAAATTTAATTTGAAATGAGAAACAAACATTAATTTTTAGGAGATCAAACAAATTTAAAAATTTAATTACCCTATTATACACTAATATTTTAAATTAATAAATTTTAATAGCTGTCAGGCATAATATTTAGTTGACCAGTATATAATGTTATAAACCTTATTTTAATATTATGATTCTTGTTTTATTATGTGCTTATATGCACCTGAAAAATTAAAATAATACAAGCTGTAGTGATTAAATGAGGTGCTTTTATAAAAATTTGTAAAATCAGTTATTTTAGAAGTTGATGTAAATAGATGTGTACTCTTTTGCTGGTAGTCAAAGTTTCTCAAGGCCACAGCAGGCAATTGTAAAGCATATTCTTCAGGAAGATCATTGTACTGTTATCACTGTCACAATGCTGACAGTTGGAAGTTCCATGGTGAAATCTTGAGATTATTTTATGAAATTATCCAAAGATCTTTCAGTTGTAAAATTTATTCACTAGCAGAATGACTTTATGCAATATTGTAATCTATTGTCACTACTTTGGTACTCGAGGAAATTGCATGATGAAGTCTTGAGGCCCTTAAAGCTCCTCTTGTAGCATGAAGCAGTGATTGCAGTTGGTCTTTAATAACAAATTTTCAGATGGGGATACCATTCTTTCAGTTGCAGCAGAAGTGAAGTTTCGCAGTTTAATCTTTGACCTGAGACTTGATGCAGACATGATCTTCAACCATAGTAGATTATATCATATTGACTGTAGCATCTTTACTGTAGAACACATTCTCACTTGCATTGGACAACATTACAGCTCAACATTACCATCAGTGTGTGAGCTACACTGATTTGCTTGGCTCTCTGTAAGTTTAATATGGGTGAGTCCTCATCCTTAACTTATTCTGCCCAAGATTTGCCAGAAATTCCAAAACTTGCCTTTCCCCCTCCCACACACACACTTTTCTCTTTTGTTAAGTGACTTGGCAAATGCTGCTAAAAAGCTAGATTTTCTCATCCAGAACTCCATTCATAATTCTGTATAAGTGATTTGAGCAGTGGTTTTCCTCCAAGCACAGTGGCAGGTACCGTGGGTGGAACAGACAACAAATAGTTTTGATTTAATGCTGTTATCAAACTATGGCAGTTCTGTTTCACATGAATTACGAAAATAATTTATATTTACTCAACTCTGCATAGGTCATAGTTTTTTAATTCATTCTCTTCTTTCTTAAGGGGACAGCCAACTACAGCTTATGTACAAGTTTGGGACACTATTTAATATATTTAACATGTTTTATCAATTGTCTGAACCTATTACACTCAAAATCTTTTGATTCCTCATTCTTACAACTTGCATTTGACTTATATTTTCTTTGATTTTATTAACATATCTGATTTTATTATCTTTGTAATTTATTATATTTCATTCATGCATGATTTCTTTACAATCATGGTATTCTTCTATGTTTTTCTATGCTTTTTTTTTTTACTTTTCTGGTCATTTATCTTTTTGATTGTGGATTTTGCACCTTTGAATTTTTTTCCTTTTTTTTAGCACATATTCTAGTCTCTAATGTGCCATTAAACTCCAAACAACCAACATGAGAATCTTGATTACTCCTTAACTAAATATTTGAAACAAGCAAATGCTGTGATACATATATTTTATAAATACAAAGATAAACCAGTTAAAATCGCTTGATTCAATTTCTCCAAGAATCACGTTGCACATTGTGTGTATCTGAAAGAGAGATTAATTTAAATCCAGGAGGATACACAAATCCTGAATTTGGTTGGTGCACCAAAAGTTTAAAAAGGAAGGTGGTGCTTTGGATTATAATGGAATCTAGTAATTATAATTTTGAAATAAAATTATTTTATATAGGAAAGAATGAAACTATGCACTTGTAGTAATTAGGCAAGTGTGAAAAATTCACATATCTGCCTCCCAGCTCAAACTCAGGATCTCCTGGTACCAGAAGATCCCGAGTGCAAGTCTGGGAGGTGAGGTGGATAAGTAGAATTTTTCCACACTTTCCTAATTACTAAAAAATTATTCTATATTTTTGAAATAAAACCTTTCAGTACAATGATGAAAACATGATCTGGAATTGTTTCTAATTTCAACTATAATGCTTCAATTAAACCATACTTTTTATATGCTGTGGAATTTTTGTTTATGTTTGTTTTTTGCCTCATTTAAAAATAAACAAATTAATGTTTGCACTCTGTTATATGTCCATCTGTAAACATTTAAACTTTTTTAGAGATAAGTTGAAAATTCTCTTTTGGGTTGGATAGGGTATTCATGAAACATTACAATTTGCATTTTCCAAATTTTGCAGTGTCTTTAATAGTGCCCTGTATTGGAGAAAAAGTTGGAAAATGTCAAAATTTAGGCAAATATTGCAAGAAATCTATTTATGCTAGAAATTTAAAATTTTGGTTCTGGAATGTAAAGAATCAAGAGGTTTACAATGGCAACAATAATTTTCCATCTTATTCCCAAAAGGGGTGGCAAAAATATAACTAAAATATAACAAAATTATTTTTGTGTTTTATGGTTACTGTAATAAAATATTACTATTTGATTTTTTCTAATTCTCTATTTGTTAAAATTTTCTATTGGAGAGCAAAAAGAAGAAAATATAAAAAATTGTCTTTTTTTTTTCACCATTCCTATTTCACCAGAGGTGATATGTTATTCTTTTAGTTTTCAGCTCTTAGTCTTCTTTAGATTTAAATTTATTATTTTTTTACTAACATTTTTATATCAGCAAAATAAATTTTTCATAGCCCTACTATCCTATTAGTTGGCATTTTAGTAAATTTCAATGCATTCACATTAATCTGAAATGCATATGCAATTTAAAAAATAAAATAAAGAGTTCTAGTAACTGAAAGATTATGAGTTTCAAAATTTCATTGTAATGATAATGAAAATTCATTACTCTGTGAATGTGAAATGTATCATGTGACTCAAACATCAGATGGTATTCCAATAATTTGTAGGTCTTAGTAGTCTGCAAAACCAACAAAGATGGGTATGTGATCTAATAGTTTCACTATTAACACTTATAGTACTAAAAAACCCTGGATCCCTATACAAATTTCAATTTTTTAACCCCAAAATGCATTTTTTGTAGTATTATGCTATAATTTCCCCCCCCCCATCCCCCAAAACAAATTCTTTTATAAAAGTTTTATTTTGAATTAACTGTGAAAAATTAGAAATAGCTTTTGGCATAATGACAACTTATTTCTCTTAGTTACTTATTTCAGTTTTCATTCTGAAAACATTTCAGAATTAGCCCATTACCAGAGTGAGTTAAGTTTTAAAAACCCAACACTTTAGGGTTAGGAGTGTGAATAATAGTTAACAATGTTAAATTATAGTGAAAATAACAGAACCTATTAAAGACTTTTAGTGACATTATGCAGCAAATTCAGTTTACACATGAGGTGGAAACTAATGGGCAATTACCATATTTAGATATTCTGATTGAAAGAAAGGGTAACAGATGCCACACCAAAGTATATTGAAAACCTACATATATACCTAACATCATACCTATAAATTCTAGACATGCAAAGAATTACAAAAATGCCACCTTTAATACATACTTTATGCAAGTCTTATGTTACTGTTCTGGAAAAGAAAGTTTAACACAAGAAGTGCAAGATATATAATACTGAACAGCAAGCAGATATCAAATTAAATATATGGAAAAAATATTTAAGAGAAGTAAATTTAAATATAACAGGAAATACCAACCAACAGTGGCACAAAAGGAAATAGATAAACTTAAATATACCACCCCATTTCAGTATTACGGACCATTGATACACATGTTAAAAACTATTCTTAAGAAACGCCAATCCAAAATTCCAATAACTGTTCAGGATAATGTTAAATCCCTACGCATAAAAATTAGAGATTGAATACCACCCATAGGAGGTGTATATCAAGCAGAAATTGAAGACCCTGAACAGAAATAGGAAAAAGATACAGACAAATGGAAGAAAGATAAAAAGAAAATGAAACAGACATTAAGAAGCAAATAGGAAAAACTGCATTAACTCAGACTATTTTAGAATATAAATTGCCAATAACAAAAATTACACCAAATTTTAATAGCTGTCCCCTCCCCCTACTAAGTTTCAATTAAATTATCTTGAAAATGTTCTTATAAATTTGAAAAAAAATAAACCCTATGCAATACCAAAATTAACCCCTTCCACCTGCATGAAATCTCCTACATCATCAGAAGGAGTAGCTCCTACAGCACCATCAGAGGGCTGACACTATTACTGCCGCTAGAGCAACAGCTGCGGCTACCACGATGTTGCTGTAAAAAACAGGAAAGTTCCTGTTTTTAGCTTATGCTTTTAACTAATGGTTATTTTAAAAGTAATAAAGTGAAGAGCAGAGAAACCGAAATATGTTTTCAGACAACTTAAAATAGCTGAATATGTTTTGCAAAATATGCTTCACTCAAAGTCTCAATAAATCAATGAAAAATCTGTGTAAGCAGAGATGGACTGGTACCTCCATGGTAAGAAATGCCATCTAAGTGAGAAACACTGGCACCTCCAGAAATGGTAAATGTATGCACTTAAGGAACACTGATACTTGAATAACTTACTCCAAGAGGAGTGTGCCAGCCACTATACAACAGTAGCAGTTAATGGTGAGACTTTGCTAAAATAAGATTGATTATTATAAGAATCACTATAAAAAGTAAATACTCAATTTTTTTTTACCTAGTATAAAAATGTTAAAACCGATGTACTTTGCAAAAGTATCTGAGAACAACTTAACAGTAATTTTTGTGAAATTAAATTTGTTTATAGTCAGCAATTTTTATAGTTGCATAATTACAGAAAGTTGCAAGTTGATTTCATTCAGCGCACTTTACAAACTGTCAATTCTGTGAACTTTTAGCATTTCAAGCAGTATCTCTATGGACTTGCCCTAGATTCTACTGCACCCCCCCCCCTCCCCCCAGAAATATTTCTTATGTAACTTAGATAAATGCATGTAGCAGCTACCCACGTCTCTTATCACATTCAACAGATGTCATTCCATTGTCTGATGAACTCTGCTGCATATAGTAGCACATATAGTGATTAAGTATAATTGTTAGTTTATATTTACAGTATTATCATACCATTCAAATTAATTTATATAGTGTTAAGTGGAGAATTCTAAATTTTTATAGTAAAATATTTCTACTAAATAAGCTAATTTAAAAAAAAATAGTGAAACTGAAATATGTTTATTGAGGTTAAAATAAAGTACATTAAAATTTTGTCTTTATTAATTTCCATGTCTTTTATTTCCACTGATTTTTTTTTTCAGTATTAAATACTCTATTTTCGTATATAATGTGACATTTTGTTTGTTACTGACTTTGAGATGCTAGATTTTTTTAAAGCTCTTTGAAAATAATTTAACCACCAGAGAAAGTTCAGAAACCTGAGACTTCAAGAGTTAATATTTTGAACAACATTTAATTTATTAAAGTGTAGTTCAACACTTATTTTATTCAATAGTTAATATTTTTCATGATATTTTTTACAAGCTACCTAACATCACATTCATAGAGAATATGTATTCTTTAAACTGACTTATCAAATGACTTATTAAAGCATTTTTAAATCCATTTTTAAAATAATTTTAAACACAGCCACAAGTATAACAATTTAATTCCCCGATAATGCTGTGATACAGTATAAAACCTCTGATGTTAGATACTTTCCAAGTATAGAGGAGTGCTTTACAATAACAAGGACCATAACAGACCCTTTTGCCCCTAAGGCATACTTAAAGGCCCATATGCCATAAAATTTACAGTATAGTATACAAATCATCTTCACAAGTAAAGATAACTAGAGTTACTAATAATTGAAGTGAACATATTTACCGTTTTTCTCATATGCTGGTACAGTTGCATTTACAGCTGTTGTTACTTTGCTGTTGTTGGTGCTTTTAATGCTACCAGTCCTTATCTATTTTCTCGATATCTTAGCAGGTTCTGTACGTATGAATTGAACACAAGATAACTCAATGCCTCTTACATAATGGCTTAACCTCTGTTGACACTGGTACTTGAGCATTTATTTGTGCCAAGTCAACTGCTATCTGCATTAGTTGTTCCTGGTAATATCAGTTCACTTTCAGTACTAGCTATTAACACTGCTGTACATTTCAATACAACTTTGCACATTCTCCCTTAGGAGTACGAAACACAGATCAACGGAAAAGTGATGTTATCTGCTCACAACAAGATGACACCAGGCAAATAGCACTGTCCTCCTAACTTGGAAAATTTTTACAACTCATTGCAAGAGTTCAAAAACAGCCCAATGCCGACTTTAGAAGGCAACACAACTGTTTTAAAAAACCTTTAAAAAACGAAAACCAGCCTCTAATGGCTCATGCAACGTGTTTCTCCACTATCTTCAGGCGTGTGATGGTGACTGTGAATGCATTGGTTTAAATAGTCGTCTCCCGTCCCACTGCCAGCTAACTGCAGCTATTGGTTGTGTGTGTGCATTCTCGATGGTTGATGCAACAGGAGATTTCCACGCGGAAGGAAGGGGTGCGATCTCTGTGTTGCATACACTATTGAGATGTTTGTGAATTAACATCTCAGTGTATTGCAGCTGAAACCTTATTTTTGGGGCCATACAGGGTTTAAAATTAATTTTATCTGTTTGTATGTTGTTTTCTAATATTGTTTTAGCTAATGCCATTGTCGGATTATTTCTAATTATATCTGTGTAGTGCTCATGCACATGGGTCTCGTATTGCCGATAAGTTATATATCCTGTCTATCGTTGTTTTTTTAAAACAGTTGTGTTACCTTTTAAAGTCGGCATTGGGCTGCTTTTGAACTCTTGCAATGAGTTGTAAAAATCTTCCAAGTTAGGAGGACAGTGCTATTTGCCTGGTGTCATCTTGTTGTGAGCAGATAACATCATTTTTCCGTTGATCTGTGTTTCGTACTCCTAAGGGAGAATGCGCAAAGTCATATTGGCATGTACAGCAGTGTTAATAACTAGTACTGAAAGTGAACTGATATTGCCAGGAACATCTAATGTAGATAGTAGTTGACTTAGCACAAATAAATGCTCAAGTACCAGTGTCAACAGAGGTTAAGCTATTATGTAAGATGCATTGAATTATCTTGTGTTCACTTCATACGTACAGAACCTGCTAAGATATCGAGAAAATAGATAAGGACTGGTAGCATTAAAAGCACCAACAACAGCAAAGTAACAACAGCTGTAAATGCAACTGAACCAGCATATGAGAAAAATGGTAAATATGTTCACTTCAGTTATTAGTAACTCTAGTCATCTTTACTTGTGAAGATTATTTTTAGAGTTAATTTGTATACTATAATGTAAATTTTATGGTATATGGGTATTTAAGTATGCCTTAGGGGCAAAAGGGTCTGTTATGGTCCTTGTTATTGTAAAGCACTCCTCTATACTTGGAAAGTATCTAACGTCAGAGGTTTTATATTGTATCATAGCATTATCGTGGACTTAAATCCATAATGTGGACATTTTAATTTCTATTACCATTGTTTTAGTCTATGTCCATATTATGCATTCTAACGATTTCATAATATCTAAAACAGTGAAGTGATGAGCTCTAAAGTTGTATGTTTGAAGACTACAGAAAAAGTAGGGAAAATAGTTGATATTCTGACATCAGAACCTCATAATGGCTTTCCGGTTGTTGATCTTGATCAGGTAAGTGCTATTTTAAAAACCATTATAAAGTTAGTAATTTTTTTATAAGAATGAATATGAAAGAAATAATTTGAAGCTTTGTTGCTAAATTAATGTAAATTTTAAAATAAAACAATATACATAATGAGTTTAAACCAGGAGTGATCTTGTTATGATATGTACACTTGGAAGGAGTTTCAGAAAGTAGGTTCTTCTATAGCCTGCATTTCTAATTTGTAGTAAAATTGATATTGCCATAAATAAAGAAGAATGTGATATGTGAAAATTGTATGAATTTATATTACATTGGCAAAACACAAAGTCGAACGTTTAAGAAAATTGTAAACCAGAAATATTTATGAATGAAAAAAGAGCAAGTTACTAATACTGTAAGAAGCTGCTAATTTCTGCAAGGTCAGCTGCTGAAGATAGTGCCATGGCAATCAACCAAACATCTCTATAGACCAGTAGTTTCCAACCTTTTTGAGTCCAGAATTCTCTTTATCCTTTTTTCCTTTCACTGGATTCAAAATATTTTTTTCAGTATGAAAACAGGTTAATTAATATATACCGTGTATGCCAATTTATGAGTTTTTATACTGTATCCACAAAACAAACACATAACTATGTTAATTTAAGAACTATTTAATAATTTTGCCTGATTTATTTCTACCAAAAAAAAAATCTACAAAATGCCCTTCCAGATTTCTAAATTTCTGTATTGGGAACTACTATTCTAGATTGTTACAGTCATTATGCTTGTGCACTTCCTACAGCTAAAAAGAATTTGTGACTTCAACAGTAGTTTAGGGCAACATTGACCACTATGCATATCCTTTTTAAATGTGACCTGTGCCTACTTCTTTCATCACACAAGCTAATTTTAATAATGTTATATATCCTGTCTATCATATTTATGTTTGTATTACCACATACTCATCTATCTCAAATATTTGCTCTTAGATGTTATACATTGCATAGATAGAGAAGATATCATTATGTATAAAATAATAATTGTGAAAAGTTGAGTACAAAGTGAGTTGTGTAAAAAGCAACCATCTTTCTTTATTTTATGTTATTGCCTGTGAGAAAGTGATTTCACTAGTAGTCAGGGGTTAAAAAAGGTTGTTCACCACTGTTATTCATCTCTGTTTATAGTGATATCTGTGTGATTTGTTGCTCTGTGATTTCAATCTCATTCCTTGTGTTGCGTAGCTGCTCATTTTCTTCTTGCTTATTATAGTGTAAACATTTGTAATTTACTGCTTTTTAGTGTAATTCATGCAATCATCAATAGCAAACATGATACTATTCTCACAGCCACAAAAGAGAGTTTTGTTGTTTTTTACTCATTTAAGAAAATCAGCTGTTTTTACTCTGTCATCATCTGTAGACATTAAACTTTTTTTTGTTTTAAGAGATAAATGAAAATTATTTTTAATTTGGATAGGTAATAATGAAATATTGCTGTTTGCATTTTTTTTAATCATATAATAATTTAAATTTCCACTATTAGAGGTTGCAAAATTCGAAAAGCAAACTTCATTCTTTTTGAAAATGAACATTCCATATTTACTAGAAGAAAAATGCTATTCTTCTAGTTAATTATTATTTATAGACAGTTGTGCTGATTGGTGTTGATGAAATCTGAAAACCATTCTTAAGATATTTATTATGTGTTTTTCATGTATAGTTTTATGTAAGCAAATTTTATTTATGTTTTTGGAAAATATTTTAGAAATTAGAATAATTTCTCTCTATTTTTCTTTGACTTCTTCTATATGTAATTATTTCAACATTTCCCTTTCTAGGAAACCTGTGAGGATGAAGAAACATATGGAAGATTTCGAGGACTGATCCTAAGGTGGCAGTTAATTGTTCTTCTTCAGCACAAGGTATGTTTTGCTTGTGTTTTAGTAATTATATTGCTTTTAAAAAAAATAGAAAATTTGTAGCTTTTTTTTATAAGTATGTTTCAAAATAGTCTAGTCACGTCATAAAGAAGGTTCCAGGAACATACCATGTTCAGTAGAGTGAAGCAAAGATGCAGCTGGACCTTGCATAGCTGCTCTAATTGAAGATGTGTCTATGTGTCCTGCTGACTTGCTTGTTGCAAACAAGTTTATGGATATTGGTTACAACTGTATTTGCTCAGTTATTATCATTGTATATTTTTATTAAGCTTTCATTTTTATTTCTATAGATTTATTTATCACTATCGATCTTTTAGAGTTATGTCTACATCTTTGTCATTTTTTGTCCAATTAGGAAATATTACAACTTGTTGCTATGGGTGTTTTTTTTAACTCAGTTTAAGAGTTTATTCTTGGTTTTTCCAAAACAAAAAACACTCCAATCTTTTATCATTTCTTAAAATTGAATGTATGATAATTCACAGTGTAAAAAATTAAAAATTTAATAAAACTATATCACTGTTAAGACAAAAAAAGGCAATAAATGATTGCAATATGATTTATAAACAGCCATATATGCACTGAACAATACATATTACAGACACGGCTGATAATATGGATGGCGTAGAAAGGATAGCCATTTTTTCTGTATAATGTATAGTGAAGTTATCCACATTGGAAATAGTTAAGGTTCATGCTGTTGAGTTCAAGTGATATTGACATTTCAGTGGAAATGGTAAAAGAAGCACAATTCACTAAATGCTGTGAAGGGAAGGTATTTGCAATTTCAATAGTAGTTTGCAATTTTTCGTCAGTGTACTGACCATTTGTTACCTTATCAATTGCAAAGCTATAACATAGAGGTTGCCTCAGTCAGTAGAGTGTCAGGCTTGTGATTGCAGTTCCCAGGTTTGAGCCCCACCTGTGCCAGCATTGATATTAAAATTTAAAAAATCATAAACCCCACACTACCCTCAGTCAGAAAGGGGACACTGATGAACTTGGAAAGTCTTCTGTCTATCAGATGGAATGTTAAGCTGTGGCCCCATGTGCAAAAGAGTCATACACTGTACATGTTAAAGAACATGCTGGATGGTCTTGGTGGGAAGCTATCATTTGTCTCCTAACAGCTGTCCAGTGGTTCCCTTCCCCCATCCTTCTCTAAGTCCTTTTGATTCTCGTGACCTGGCCATTTAGCCCAATATGAGCAAGAAAGTACCACTTAGAGGTAATCCAGCAAAACCATACTGATATCTTGTGGTACCAGATAAATAGTTAAAACTGCAAGGTGTTTCTTCCTAGCTAATGGATCAAGAGCAATATTTATTGTAAATTTAAATCCAAAATTTGCAAATTTATATTGATAAAATTATTTTGAATTTTAATCATTTAAAAGTCAAAATTTTAATTATCTGATTACATTCAGATATTAAGAGTTGATGTATAAAAGTAATGCCTACAACATGACAACAAGATCAGTTAGATCATCTGATTTGATCATCCTACATTTCATAGGATCAGTGGCATAGAAGATGATCTTGCCTTATTGTCATGTTATTGATAATAATTTCTTTTCATTGATTTGTAATATAACTCTGTTTGTTAGGTTTTCCAGAATTTTATCTTTATTGCCTTGCCAAATCCTTTTTTCACTAATCACTCTAAAAATGTTTAAGTTAGTATGTAGAATTAAATGCTATGTGATATGTTATACTACAAGATCTATTTCTGTTCATTATTTGCTTCATAAAAAACATTCTAAAGTTGTTGTTTTTTTGACTCATCAGAGCAAACAAATAACTTTGGGCATATGAAGGTATTCCAGTTTTTTACATTGGACTATGGTTAACACTTTTCAGTACTATGTCCAGCTGGACTTAATATTTCATTTTCTATAAGAAATAAAAAACTAAATACTCCCTCAAGCAGCTGCTTGCCACAGAGATCTGACAGGAGACTGTGTGTTTATACCAGTTTTTAATTGAAATTAACATTTCTTCTGTTAGAAAAAAAGGTTTAGCTGAATCTAACATTATTAAAGAGATAAAAGAAAATTCATCACAGTGAAATGTCATTAAAGTTTTTGCATCAGTAAATTATTTGAAAGTAAGAATTTCATCAAGCTTACATGAAATGTGTCAAAAGGCTGGATCACCAAGGGTTAAGAACTAAAGCACTTGGATTAATACTATTATACTTATAAGCAAAACTGTACAAGAGGCATGAGGGAAAATAATGCCCATACAATGAGAAAGGGGACTTTAACCTCAAGGTACAAGGGAAAAGCATTTAAAATATGTGTAATAAATGTATTAATATGCTGTAATATGGAGTGATTTTATATCCAAGCCATCAAACAGGAGTGAAGCATAAATAATAATAAATAAATACCCCCCTCAAGCAGCTGCTTGCCACAGAGGTCTGACAGGAGCCTGTCAGTTTATATGCCACAGTAGGAGATCTGAGAGGATGGCAGGACCTCAGCAGAAAAACGACACACACATCCATGCCTAATCCGGGGCTCGAACCCAGGTCCCTTAGATCAGTAGCCAAGCGCTCTAACCACTCGGCCATGGGACAACTTGAATATATTGTTTTAATATTTTTATTTTTACATGTTTTGATTATTTATCTCATCCATTGCTTCAAGGATGTTTTAATGGTTTTAATAGCAGTTTATTAATAAAAGGAATTAACTTGATTTTTCAACTTTCCTGAAATAGAGGTACCTCTTCCCCCAAAACAAAATATTTACAACACAAAGTTTTTAACAGTCAAATAATTTAATTCATTATACTATATGAACACACAGCCTCCAACTACCATGCAGTAGTCAATAATCAGTTTCATTGGATCAAATTTGTGTCAACAAAGCATTATCTTAATACCTTAAGCAACATTCCTATCATTATCTTATATCCCATACATAATGTTGTGAGAACCTTTAAAACCTTGGCAAAACTAAATTAACTCTCTCTATCTACATCTGTGAATACAATGTAAATACCCACAAAGCACTATTAACCCTACCATTTCTCCATTTTCCAAACACCCACTATCTACAATATGCTAATAATCAGCTTGTAATATGTGTATATATATATATACCATCATTACATTAGCTTCAGTGGTTCAAAATCTTAAACATATATCAACTAGTATCTATTTCTAAATAAGAAATGTCCCTGTGGTCAAGTGCTTAACTACTGATCAAAGGGGCTGCATTCCAGTTCCAGATAAAGTATGGATGTTTCTTTTCTGTGTTGTCTTTTTGCTGAGGTTTTGCCTTCTTTTTCATAGATATTCTCTGTGACATATTATATTTACAGGCTCCTGTCAGACTCTATGGCAAATGGCTGCTTAAGCTTTTCATTACAATGCATAGAAATATAATTTTTTAACACACATAGTTACACTGAATAGCCAAAACATTATGACCAGCATGTCTTTATGCAGGTAAATGATGGTGCATGTGAAGGTCATGAAATGTATAAAATAACACCTGATACTGAGCTCTGTTAATCAGTGTTATTTTTGTTCTTCAGATGGGAAAGGCAGCGGACTTAAGTGAGTTTGACAAAGGCCAAATTGTAATGGCCAGATGACTGGGTCAGAGCATTTCTGAGATGGCAAGGCTTATGGGGTACTCACAGTCAGCCATGGTTAGTACCTTCAAAAAGTGGTCCAAGGAGGGGGAAAAAAACATGAACTGGCAAGGTGTGGGACAACCACGGTTCATCAATGCTAGAGGTGAATGAAGGCTATCGCTCATATGGCATGAGCCAACAGAAGGGATACTGTGGTGCAACTCGTCTGTAATTTGAATGCTGCTGATGGGAGTAATGTGTCACAACACACAGTATAAACCCTACTGAAAATAGGGCTGCATAGCCGCAGGCCACTCCGAGTGCCTATAATGGGCATGCAGATATCAAAACTGGACCTTGAATGATTGGAAGAAGGTTGTCTGGTCTGATGAATCTCATTTCCTGTTGCACCATGTGGATAACCGGGTACTGTGCATCGTTTACCGGAGGAAGTGCTGGCACCAGGATGCACCATGCAATGAAAACAAGCCAGTGGAGGAAGTATATTGTTTTGGACAATGTTCTGCTGGGAAACCCTGGTTCTAGTCATTCATGTGCAGGATACTATGATGTCTACCACCTACCTAAACATCATTGCATACCAGGTTTATCCTTTTGTGGCAACCATATACCCCTCTAGTAGTGCCTTCTTTCAACAGGATAATGTGCCATACCACACTGCCCAAATTGTTTGAGAATGGTTCATGGAACATGAGGAAGACTTCCAGGTATTGCCCTAGCCTCCAAATTCCCCAGGAATCTGTGGTTTGTGTTGGAACAGCATATTCGATCTGCAATGGCTCAACCACATAACTTACAAGAATTAAAGGTTCTGCTGGTAATGTGTTGGTATCAGATACCACAAGATACCTTTAGAAATCTTGTAATGTCCATGCCTCAGGAGGAAAAACATCATATTAGACAGGTGGTAATAATGTTTTGGCTCTTCAGTGTATATATGTAGAGATGGATTAAGGCTATATGGGCCCCAAGTGGTTCTCCACCTCACTGCACTCCTTTCATTCTCATTATATATAAGTTACATCTCATGTTTTATTCTCATTAATACTATGACAGCAACAAGTTGAAGTTTCATTATGTTTTATTAATATATGCTTTCACTATTGAACAAATAATTCAGATTAAGTGGTATGCAATATTTGAAAATGCAGCATAGGTACATGTACCAGAAAATGTAATTTTTTTCTTATGAAGCATGATAATGAAAAACATCTTTATGGAATAACAACAAAACATCGAGGACTTGAAAATAGCAATAAGGCAGCTTTCAGTTAGATTATGTTTCTAAACTGGTTGTAACATGCCTAAAAATTCTGAATTTGTATCATTCAGTACAATGGACATATTGAGGTACCTGAAGTGAATCAACAGTAAATACACAGTTACCTTTTGACACAGAAGTCAATAAATCAATAAATAGTTTTATGAAACAAAAAATGAGTTTTGCCAATGGAAAAGCCCATTTTTTCACAAAACTGTTTATTGATTTATTGACTATTGTATCAACAGGTAACTCTGTGCATTTACTGTTGATTGATTATTTCATTAATAATGCTTTGAGCATGTGACTTTCTTATTTACATCTCATTTCGAGCAGCATTGAAAAAAGAATTTTCCTTCTCTAATCATAGATGGCACCATGGGTCACAAGTCTGGGTAGATTTATAAGTCACCGAACCAATGCTAGTTTAGTGGAAAGAACACTCTGGTGTGAATCTGGAAAGACATAGGTTCATGTCCTGCACATCAGAAAATAATTTCCACAAAGTGAAGTTTCCTGCTGTTTTTCTTATAAATGTATTTCCAGAGAATAAAAACTCCCCAAGTTAATTCATAGCAGGAAACCTTTTGAAGAGCATGATCTACTTCAACATCAGCACTTTTCTTTGAACCCTTTTGTTTCTATTCAAATTCAAATATATTCAGTTACTTAGTGCCTACTTTGTGTATAAAATATATGCATAATATTTTCATGCAAGGAACATATTACTCCATATTAAGGCCAATATGTAGATAAAGTTAGTGAAAATAAATGAATGGTTTAATGCCCACTGTATTGAAAACATTAGAATTGTGAACAAAAACAATACAGATGCACAGAGTACAAAATGCTTGATAAATAAATATGAACAAAATACCAAAAGATAAACATATTTTATAAAATTGAATGTGTTTGAAACCTAGAGTTGTAACGAGATACATGCAGAATATACATGTTAGGGAATCAAGATTAACAGCAGAGCATTGTGTAATGGGCCAAAGATTAATAACCTTTAAAGTTTTGGACCTTTTATCTGATCCAATTTATTCAAACTCTGGATAGCTCTTTCGGACACTGGGCAATAGTAACTTGCCAAACGTTACTTATCGAGTAAGAATTCAAAAATGATTGTCAAGTTTAAAAATTAAATACAATCAAAAATTAATTCACGTTGCTCAAGAGAAAAAAATAGCAAAGATTCAAAAGTTTCTAAAACAAACAAAGTTTATTTCCAAAAATTCAACTCTCCAAACATCAAATGAAAATCTCCACTACATTTCTATATTAAAATAATCTCATCTGCTCAACAATTCATCTCTACACCAACTTCTACTACACTCTCTCTTTCTCTACACTCTGGTGCTAACTCATCTCTAACTAACTCTGTGACCTAACGTCACTGTTATATCATGTGTTGTACAAAAGCCCGATGTGTCATGTTGCATGCCGGGAAAGACATTTACATAAACTGATGAGTGCAAGCTATTACGCAAGAGAGTGCATGTCCTTGAACATGCGCTTTGGTGGTTGACAATCAAGGAGTTGTGTATGCGCAACTCCTGCAGCTCGGAGGAAGATCAGGACAGCCCACCAAAAATAAATTAAAATCCCCAAACTGATAAATATAACATAAATTAAGTAAAACTGGTTAAGGAAAAGCAAAAGTGAAGAGTATTGGTGAAACCTTTCAGTAAACTAACAGAAATGGAGCTGGATTTAGAGAAGTAATATCATCTGGTAGTGAATTCCAAGTTGAAGTTACCTGATAAAGAAAATAACTTTCACCATAGTTAACTTTAAAAAGTTTTGAGGACAGTAAATAATTGATTATTAAAAAAAACGTAGGATTTGTCAACTGCACATGAAGAAACAATTGAAGGTGGGAGGGAGTAGATGTGTTGAATGCAATATAAATTAGGTTAATGAATCTCAATTCCTTCAATTCCTTCCAGATTCAATAATTGAAATGCACATCATAAAAAAACAGATTTTATGTTCATTTAAATAAATTTTAGTAAAGATTTTAAGAGCATCTTTTAGTTGTGTTTTTTCTATGATATATGTTATTTGTTAAAATCCAGGTGTGCTATTATTGAAGTGTTTGCTAATATTCATAAAAAGAATTAGCATATGAAGGTTTATTGGAGATATTCATATAAAAAACAATGATTTATTAACAAAATTGTAGTTTAAAATATGCAGTTAGTTTTCAGAGCATCAGTATTAGAGTCCCATAAAAACAGGATAAAAACAGGAGTAAAATTGAAAAGAAGTAGTGGTATTGCATAAGTGTAAACTGCTAGATATAGCTAAATAAGACTATTAAAGGGGCACACGTTGATGGTTTTCAAAAATCATAAGCCAAGATTCATCAATCACTTGTCAATCAGTGACTGATAGGAACAGTTGGAAGTGTCAACAATAATCTGTGAGAACTGTCTAAGCATCAACTTCACAGTTTCATACTCTCACCTATCCTTTCCCCATTGCCACCTCAGGCCACATCACTGAAAGAAAATGCAGTGGGCATCTGTTAACCCATAAAAGGCCTTTTTTTTTTAGAAAAGCAATCACAACTTCTAAACCTTCCAAGCTTTCTAAACCTTGTTTTGAAGTAACTAATGAACAAAATGTTTCACATTACATACAAAAAAAAACAACAGAATTTAATTCTGAAGAAAACATATGAAAATTAAAATAAACAAATTGGTAAGCATAAAAAAACATGTTTTAGGCTCATTTGTAGTGATATTTGAAAAACTAAAATAATTTTTTGACACTTTAAGCATTAACATGCCTCATTCCTAAGAACTGGAAAATCTGTTAACCAAGGTGCAATTGAAGAAGATCGTGCTCTTAATAAACTTGAAACTTTAGCCATATAGGTGTTAGCTAATCAGTTAATAGAAGTGATTTTTTAAAATTTTTGTGTTTAAAGCTTTTCAAGCACATTTTCTAGCAAGTTGAAAGATATATTTTCTTGAAATAGTCTAATAATATTTTGTATTTTATTAAAATCATTTTGTCTTCCAAAACAATTAAAATGTACAATTATTATTATTATCTGTTATATACAGATAATAATAATTGATCATGGATTCAGTTACAATTCAGCCTGGTATCAAAGGCCTAACTGAATTCGTTTTTGATGCTAAACACTGACTGCTATTCTTATTAAACAGCGGAAGCTTGTAACTTATAATAATTTCATTAATTTATGTATCAGAACAAGATATAAATTTAGTTCTGCAAGTTCTCATCTTAAAAACAAAGCACAAGAAAAGACATTAGTTACATCAATCAGAACTATATAAATGTTCACTACACTTAATATATAAAATGTCAATTCTTATCTTATTCCTATTTTTATTCTAGATGCAAAGTATTGTTTACAATTATAAGTGTTTTTTTAGCTTTAATTTTATAAAAGCATGTTAAGTAGGAATTCGTAAAAAAAATTTACTTTTAGGATTTATTATGATTTTGATTTTAGTTTGCACTCTTTCTCTCTCTCTGTTTGATGTACCTTGACTTTTATTAAATATATATGTATATCCAATATAAATCACAGTGAAATATTGAACTTTATATGATTGTAGCTAATAATTTTTTCAAGCATCAAAGAATTTATTTTTCTACAATCAATTCATTTTTTAAATACCTGTTAAAATATATCAAATGCAGGCTATATTTACAGTGTATGAGTTGAATAATTATATTTTCTACAGTTTGCATTGTATAGCTGTCAGGGAAAATACCTCTTCATATGATGGTTTGACTCTTCAGACAGAAGCCAGCTGCATTAGCATCATATTGGCATATCAGTAACAATGTATATTTCAGTTACCTTTATGTAACTGAATATATAGTTCTGCAAGTTCCCATTTTAAAAACAAAGCACAATGAAAAGACATTGGATATATCAATCAGAACTATATAAATGTTCACTACACTTAATATATAAAATGACAATTTTTCTGTTAATTTACATATTTCTTAAGTTTACTGTTTACCTTATTTTATATATATAAAGTAGGAACTTCATATTTAAGTCCATATGTCCAGTCACAATGTACTTGTCACAAAAAATTTGTTAGTAGTCTGTCTATCAATGCTGCTAAGTGATATCCAGTTGAAGGTACTTCACATATATCCTATATATATGTGAATATCCTGTAACTAACTTTTGGTTTACTGAAGGCACGTCCTGTTCATATATGTTGTTATAATTTGCAGATCTACAATCTATAACTTTTACCATTCTACATGACATCTAACATGTTCTCTTCAGTCCATTAACAGGTTGACTGCATGATATTGCTTCTATCACAGGTATTCGTGTGCACTTACTAACTAGTAAGACAGTAATAAAGTATCACAGGAAAATGTCCTTTAGACAAGAAACACTTGAAATACTTAGTTGAAAAATAAATTGGTTGTACTGACTGGGATAAGATACAGTCAGGACAACCAATTTTTTTCAACTAAGTATAACTAGTAAGACTTTTCACAATTTTTTTATTGCCAACTGGTGCTGTGCGAAGTGCATAGCCTTAATGTAGGCTGGTCTCCCAACTTCTTATCTAGCATTAAGCAGATGTAATGAAAAACTCATAAGTCTAAATCTTAAAGATCAACCTAAAGTTTAGAAACATTGCATGACATGTTTTATTGACCATTTGTCAGCTTTGTCAAGTGTACTAAACTGAGGGAGTTGTCTGCTTAAATGACATTATCAGTATAGCAGAAGAGTGTAGATCAACACAATATCTGATCCATAAAGAACTGAAAAATATATATCAAATAGGATATGAAGTGGGATATGCTAAATACCAAATAGATAAGATACATAAGATTGTTAAATGTCAATATAGGACAGACACTCAACCAATAGGAGCCCAAACATGATAGAGCAAACCCCAACATATATAGTAGCGTGTCCATTATTTGGAGACCTAAAGTATATGATTGTCAGCATATCATGAGCATTTAGAAAGTTCCAATAACCATGACTCATAGTGTATATGAAATTATCATAAATGATAGAGATAAAATATTAACAACAGGCAGAATATAATTAGTCACTCTAGATAACCCACAACATAAAGTATATCCCAAACACTGATATGTGGGACATACATATAGAATATTTTCTCAATAGCTTAAAGAACATCAAAATAATATTAAAAATAAAGAACCACAAACCGCTTCAGCTGTAGATGCAAATGCGATATGCAGCACATCTCCCTTCAGCATGGAATCTGCTTCTGCAGGGTTGCCGATCTCATTTGTATACACTCTTCTGCTATACTGATAACGTCATTCAAGCAGACAGTTCCCTCAGTTTGGTACACTTTACAAAGCCGACAAGCTGTCAGCAAAACATCATGCTCTGTTTCTAAATTTTAAGTTGATCTTTAAGATTTAGGCTTACGAGTTTTTCATGTGCATTGCTTAATGCTAGATAAGAAGTTGGGAGACCAGCTAACACTAAGGCTAGACATTTCATACAGCATCAGTTGGCAGTAAAGTAAAAAAAACTGAGAAGTCTTACTAATTATACTTAGTTGAAAAAAATTGGCTGTACTGACTGTAGCTTATCCCAGTCAAGACAATCTTTTTTTTTTTTCAGTTAAGTATTTCAAGTGCTTCTTGTCTACAGGACGTTTTCCTGTGATACTTTATTACTGTCTTACTAGTTAGTAAGTGCATGCAAATATCTGTGATAGAAGCAACATCATGCAGTCAACCTGGTAATAGACTGAATAGAAGTCTATTCAGATAGTCTATTAGAAGTCTATATAGAAGTCTGTCAGATGGCATGTAGAACATAAAAGCTACAGATTGTGGATCCACAAATTATAACAACTATCATTATAATGGATATTAATAGGACATACCTTCAGTAAGCCAAAAGTTAGCTTCTTCAGAATATTCACCTTCAACTAGATATTACTTACCAGGGACAGACAGGCTACTAACAAAGTTTTTGTGACAACAAGTACATCATAATTGGATGTATGGACTTAAATGCAAAGTTCCTGCTTTACGTAAAAAATAAGGTAAACAGTAAACTTAGATAGATTTAAATTAACAGATAGATCTATATGCTGTAACTTGTTGTTAAGCATAGAAAGATGTCATATATTTACTATTAAGTCTGTATTATAACTTTTTCTAGTCTACTGTTAATGTGCTTTCAGCATTATATGTAGTGATGCAGCTGGTTTCTGTCTGAAGAGTTGACCCCCTCATATGAGGAGGTATTTTCCCTGATAATTATACAATGTAAAATGTAGAAAATATTAATTATTAAAATATATCTTTGTAGTAATTTGTAGTAAAAATCATAACTTTTTTGGTTACTTTTTAAACAAATGTTGATCTTTAGTTTCTTCTTACAGTAACTACTATATAGCACATCTTCTGGATATCGAAAAAAAAAATCATTATGTTACCATTTAACTCTTTGTACTATGAACTTGTATGTTTACATTTTTTATAACATGTCTGAAAAAGCTCATTTCTGAAAGGGTTAAGGTATAATAATGAATAACAATCAAATTTTTTTCAGATGCAGTTTGTTTTTAAATTTTATTGCAAAACATCAGGGAAAATATGAGAATTTTATGATGATGATAAGAATAAATTTAGAGTAGAAAGTAAGACTCAAGCCAAATGTTATTATTTCAAATTAAAAATGTAGTTTTGTTGTGAATTTAATGGGAATGCATTCCATTCATTTCCTTGCTATTGTGATTTTAGATTTTTAATGAAACAGCAGAAAAAAGTTGGCCAGCACAGAAACTCAGCTTAAACGATTTTAGAGATGCTTATCCAAGATATCCACCTGTCCAAGTAAGAATAATTTAACATAATAATATGATAAGCTTTTTGTGAATGAGAGTAATGAAACACTTAGCATGCTAAAGATTTAAATATTTATTTTCAGTGGCAATTAGTGCTTAGTTATATGGAAAATACAGCACACGTCCACATTATGTAAGGGATGTGATATTGAAATTGTGTGTATATTCTGTTCCATAACATGAGCCCTATTTTTCCATTGATTCTTATGTAATAAGTAAAGATGCATTTCTACAGAAATCATTTCAGTCCTCATTTGTAACAAAACATGCTTTTTTATTCACTCAAAATAAAAATAAACCTAGAAACTTTAAAAATTAAATTTTACCAGAAATTTTGAGTGATAGGTGAGCTGGTGGTGAAAAAAATGTTACAGCAGGGAAGTGGAAGCTGCAGACTAGTGTCTTGTAAGTTAGCATCTTCTTCCTTGGTTCTAGTAATATGTGGTGTGATCCCTTTACTAAAAAAAGGTTTTGCTTCTCTGAAGCAGACTTTAATGAGGGTACTGTCAAACTGTATAATATAAATGGTTTACAATCAGAACAATGAAAAGAATACAAAAATTTTAATGCAGTGCTCAGAACTGCATGTTTCCTGTCAGCTTTTTAAAATCTCTGTTCTGTCATGTATCTGTTTCTATGAGACAGTTCTGACAATATTTTACTATTTTCATTTGTAAAAATGCTGCTTCCTTTTTTTTATCATTAAAATGAATTTTACAGTCATGTTTTATAATTTCCACAGAGGCAAAATTCCATAACCCAAAGTCTTCATGCACTCTTTATAATATCCATGACAGTATTTTTCTGATGATCAAATCAAAATAAGAAATCAGTAGTTGCTGTAAAGTGATTTGCCATCAAATACATAGCCAAAGTCAGCTGCTTCTGGTGGTATCTATGAATTATCCACACCAATTCTGGCTAATTTCAAACTAGTAAAAAAACATGTATTAACCAAATCAGTATAAATTTTGTAAAATGTAATGTTGATTAAATATAAATTATATTATATATATAATTTATATTTTTAAAACAATTTAAGCTATCATGATACTAGATTTTATATTCACTAGTGATAATGATATAACTATGGTAAAGAAGATTGTATTAGAATCAGGGGAAATTCTCATGCATGAATAATTCAGGAATGAAAACTCTTTCGTTTTCAACTGATAGTGCTTTTGAAATTGCAACTATAATGATATATAAAATGGAAAAGTCTTTAAGTCAATTTATATTTTGAAAATAACCAGAAATGAACAGCTTTTTTTTTTATCTAGTTTTCTTTTTTCCTTCAGTTTTGGCTCATTTTTATTTTTGCTGAAAACTGATGTGATATATACTAAATTTAACTAATACATAAATTTTTATTTTTGTTCTGCCAGTTTTTATAAACTGCGGTATTCTATTTTATGAAATATGAGAATTTATTTCTTAATGTGTAAGCAGCTGTTTCAAGGGTACATTATTTTTTATTTATTTTGTGAAGTAGAAAAATTTTTTTGTGCTTGAATACAATGTGGTCTCCAATCATTTTTAAGTTCATGAGCTACTTTTTGTGATAGTTAGAGGGACAATCTGCTGGTACAGAAATGAAGTGAATGTTATGAAGAAGAAGCAAATTATTTAATGAAAATCTGTGAAACAGTGTAATAAAAATTGTTTAGAATCAGAACAATTGAAAAATGCAAAATTATTCATACAATGCTTGAAACTGCATGTTTTTGGCAAGCATTTGGAAATTTCTGTTGTGTCAGGGACGTGTCTGTGAGACTTCTGGCATTATTGTTACTATTTTCATTGTAAGAATATTGCTTCACAATGTAATCTTGAACACTTTATAAAGTTATTATCTACATTGTGCAAGTAAATATGTATCATGAACTCAGTGCCAAGTAAAACATCTAATGCAAACCACTAGAGAAGGCTTTGTGGACTACCAGTAGCCTGCAATCAAATATTGTATATTATTACCACGATACATGTAACAATTAGGTAAGTGTAATGCATAAACTAAAATTTACTAATATATAAATTTTATCAATGCAAATTTATTGGCATTATGTTAGATTTGCCAAAATATATTTTCTTAAAAGCAACTTATAAACATATAAATGCTTATCTATATTTATGAATGTTCTATTTATACTTTGAAAAGCTGTAAGCTACTGAAAACATTGTTTTAAAAAATTATTACACATAAAATAAGTATAGGTAATATGTAATAATCATTATATGTATATGCATACTTTTATCATTCTTGAATAAATGATATTAGCATAGATACCATGAAGTATATAACTGAACAAAATTATCAGATTACTGTAATAAACAGTGTCACTATGGAGCTTATTTGCAATTAGTATGATATTCAAAGTACTCTTGCTTGCAAGAAGAATATAATATATATCAGATTTGTTTCTAGCTCTATAAACTAAACAAAATATAATATTAATTTTAAACTGGCTTTTACCCTTTCAGTTCATTTGTAAGCATAACACATTTCACAAAAGCATTGTCTTCTAATAATATTTGGTGGCTTTTTGCAACATGTCTAACAGTATGTTGAGGCATATTTTTAAACAGCTTCGATGTGTTCTGTGAAATAATGTTTTGTGGCCGTAGCTGAGTAATTACACCTTTAAAGAATGAGTTCAAACTGAAATTGTTTACTGGAAAACTTAAATGAGAAAGCAGCTCACCCTCTTTATGAAGTTGCTGATATACATATATCTAAATGGTTAATGACATAAAGTTTTTACCTACACTATAAATGTAAAATAATATGATAAAATAATAGAAGTTTTTGTTATTTAAATTATCCACTATAGTCCCAAATTTGCATAACATATAATATATGAGCATAATAAGTGGCATGATTAAATATATATATAATTAATTATATATATGTAATAATAATTTATATATATGTAATATTCATAAATTATAGGCAAATAGCCAAGGAGTAGTACTTGTCATTCTCCTGCTCCCAAAAAATTTGATGATTAAAATTTAAGAAATGAATTTTTTTGTATTTAATTATTTTAAAGCCATTTTATTGATTTATTACATGTAACTGTATACTTTTCTGATAATAAATAAAGGACTTTTCACCTATATTGAAAATTTTCCTCCCATCACTATTTTTTAACTTCATTTTGGTCCTGCCCCCCACCCCACCCCACCCCCCAAAAAAAATCTATTTATTTTCTGATTATATGCCTGATATATTATGCAAGTTCAAGACTACAGTGGATAATTTGAATTGTGTATTTCACAGAACGAGATATTTAGTACTGTTTAAAACATAATTTTTGATTGAATTAGAAAAGCTAATATCACATCTAAGCTTACAAGCTTAATATAATGACATTTAAATTAATTTTAACAGTGAAATTGTGATTAAATTGTTTTGAAACATTTTTCTTATTTTAAGTATATATATATACTTGAAAGTGCTGTATAATGATAGGAAGTTCTGCACTTCAGAGTTTAACATCTAATTTGTTTTCCAGCAAGTCCATATATCACCACATGAAAGAAATTTTACTATTGATTTAAGGCCATTCATGAATCCTTCTCCATATACTGTTTCCCATGTAAGTTCTGCAATTTATATTATACATATAGTTTTAGCATTATAACATGAAAAAATGTTATATCTTTTCCTTGGTCACTTAATCTAAGTTTTTTACAGAAATCCATAGAGATAAAGCTTGTGCTATCTTTGTCATGACCAAGCCACATGACTGCCTCTTTAGAATTTTAAAAAAACTGTTTTAGCCTTTAAAGTGCTGGACAAATTTTGAAGTGATATCAGTGTGAGGATTAAAAACATGATTAGGTCATTTATTATGCAAAATGTAATTTGTTGATTTCAATGTTAATTTTTTTAAAAATTGAAGGGATGATTTTTGTGGGGAAAAAATGCTAGTAGCAAAATTTTTGTTAACTTTAGTGTCTTCCAGCACTTTAATGATTAATAACCTCACAATATCAATGAGCACTATTTAGTATCCCTGTGACTTTTCAAATGCCATCTACTCTATCATTATTTAGTTTTTACCAGTGCTTCCCTGAAATTTATGAATTAAAGCTTTATATTTCACTATTTGCAGGGATTTATGAAACTTGGCCTATTTTGATGTCTTTTTCCTGATAATTTTCTTTTTCCTAAATAGTTTTAAATATGAAACAGTATAAATCTAATAAAGTTTGTATTTAGTGTTCACAACACCAGTTTTTAAGCACATTAATTAATACAAAATATTTCAAAACGTGCAACTTTTATGGAAACATGGCTCAGTTATGTAGTATACCAAGCTTATAATATGCAGTTCCCAGAATCAGTCCCACCTGGGGCAATATTAATTATATCTCCATAAAATTCCCCCCACCCTGCCCTTGGTCAGTAGGCAACACCACTGGGCTTGAAAAGGCCACCATCTATCAGATGAAACATTAAGCCATGTCCCCATGTGTAGGAGAGCCATATCCTGTCCACATTAAAGAACGTGCTGGATCGCCTTGATGGGGGCCTACCATCTGTGTCCTAACTTACAGCTGTTCATTGATCCCCTTCCCTCTACCCTCTTTGAGCCCACGGTGTCCTTGTGAGCTGGCCATTTAGCATATTGGGTGCAAAAAAAAGTGCTGCTCAGAAGTAAAACAACCCAAAGTTATGGAAATGAAAACAGTTTTATATTTCACGGGAATGTATACTGATGCCCATTTGATATATATATATACATGTACACATAGCTGCTCCATTATTTGTTGGGTTTCTTTCTTTATCTCAGTAGCACTTTTTTTTTGGACACAGTGGGCTGAATGGCCAAGTCATAAGAGTCCAAATGACTGGGAAAGAGGACCTGTAGACAAATGTTGAAAGACACATGAAAGTTCCCATCCTGGCCTTCCAACTTTTTCTTTAATGTGCACAGATTATGATTCTCCTGCAAGAGGGGCTGTAGCTTGACAGCTTTGATGGCAGCCCTGCACAAGCTCATCAGAATCCAGATTTTCTCTGAGGCAAAGTAGCATTTAGTGGAGATAATCTGAATTATCTGGGAGCATCAAGTTGCAAACTTGACATGCTGCTTATGCAATCAGCCTTCACCAAGTAAGTGTTGATTTCATTGTAATGACCAATAACAGAGAGAGTACAAGCGTTAGAGTGAGGGATTTTCTCAGGTAACTAAACAAAAGTTTAAGTCATAATCCTCTTTTGAAATCAGGCAATGGTGTTAGAGGACTCACATGGATTTTGATGAATAATATATATATATAAAAGTAATCATGAAACCATTGGAATAGCATTGAAAAGCATTGGATTGGCATTGGAAACTAACAGTACTCTTTTAGGAAAAAAGGAGCAGAGGAGGAGAATTATCTGAGTGATAAAGTGCTTGAGCTTATTTTAGAAAGAAAGAACTGCAGGAATGTTCTTAATCAATACCCTACTAGTCCTAATAGAAAGCATTACAGATAGCTTAATAAACGTGTAAAGGATCAGTTAGCTGCTGATAAGAATCTTTGGCTTGATGGCTTGGCTGACAAAGCCGAGGAAGTAGTTAGACAGCACAACAGCAGAGAGCTGTACCAGATAGTTAATGTTTTGTGTGGTAGAAAACGAACAGGTATACAGGGATTGAAGGATAAACAAGGTAAGGTTATAGAAGGTGAAGATTCTGTCATGGCTAGGTGGGCTGAGCATTTCAGTGATGTTCTAAACAATGTGGTTAGTTCTACTCCCATTGTTTGCAATAATGATAGATGCATTTGTGGCTTTAATGTTGGCCCTATAACACAATCTGAAGTTATTTTGGCTATTTCTAAGCTTAAACTTCATAAATCCCCAGTGGTAGATGAAATTACTACGAAAATGGTTAGAGCTGGGAATGTTTCGGTTACCACTTGTATGACTGAAATTCTGAATATCTTTTATGATAAAGGCATGGTTCCTAAGGATTTTACCAGAGCTAATATTATCCCTATTTTCAAAAAAGGTGATCACAGTTCTTGTGAAACCTATAGGGGTATCAGCCTACTTTCTGTTCCAGGGAAAGTTCTTTGCTTGATTGTGCTTAATAGAATTAAGAATCTCGTTGACAGGCAGTTGCAAGATGAGCAATGTGGATTCAGAAGTGGTAGGGGATGTGTAGATCAGATATTTTCACTTAGGCAAATTCTTGAGAAATGTTTAGAGTTTCAGAAAGCTTTGGTTGCCAGCTTTGTTGATTTCAAAAAGGCTTTCGACTCTGTTGATCGTCATAATTTGTGGTTGATTGTGAAATCATATGGTATACCAGACAAGTTAGTTAACATAATGAAAGCTCTCTGTAATAACACTGAGTCGTGTGTGAGAGTTGGTAAGGCTTGTAGCAATTGGTTTAGCATTACTTCTGGTGTTCAACAAGGGTGCATTTTGTTTCCTTTTCTCTTTAGTTTGGTTACTGATTACATTATGCGAAATTCACTTCAAGGGAAAAATTTTGGTCTTAAATGGGCTGGAGGTACAAAAATTTCTGATTTAGATTATGCTGATGATTTAGCCCTCTTGGCAAATGATGTTGATGAGATGAACTCTTTTATTCGAGCTGTTGATGAAACTGGTAGTAGAGTAGGTTTGGTTATAAACAGAGAGAAAACTAAAGTGATGAAAATTGGTCAGGTAGACTGTGATTCTGTTAATCTGAATGGTTTTAGGCTTGAGCAGGTGTCACAGTTTAATTATCTTGGGAGCTATGTAACAGATACTGGTGATGTGCGGCATGAAATTAACAGAAGAATAGAGATTGCTGCCGGGACTTTTAAGAATCTGGAGAGTGTGGAGAAATAGGCATATATACCTAAAGACTAAAATTAGACTGTATAGTAGTTTGGTTCTTTCTAGGGTTAGTTATGGTAGTGAAACTTGGACATTTTGTAAACAAGATAACAGGAAACTAGATGCTTTTGATTCCAGATGCTTACACAGTATCTTGGGCATTAGGTGGATCAACTTTGTAACTAATGATGAGGTTAGGCAAAGGAGTTTGCAACCTCCTTTAAGCAGCATATTGTGCAGAGAGAGATGCTGCTGGTTTGGCTATGTTGCCCATATGGATAATTAATTTTGGATTATTATTATATTATTATTGGCGAATAGGGTTATGAACAGTGGGGGAGACCTAGGATGCAGTGGGCAGACAGTGTCAAACAGGACCTTTTTAGAATTGGTGTGCAGTGGCCAGATGCAGCAGATATAGCTCAGGACAGACTTTCTTGGAGAACTAAATTGCACGGTCTGGTTGGACCTCCGTAGCCATGTCTGCTTGAGGATGATAATGATGAAATATGGCTTATGCTTCTTACAAAAACAATAGGTTTTATTGAGTCTACCATGCTATTGCATGGATTGTGTCTTCCCTAGTCTTTCTCCACAACAAATGTCTTAATTTTCAATTCTTTCTCATACTCCTTAATGGTTCTTTGTTATTTCCCACAAGGATTCCTAAATGATATATGACTGGCTAATGGATGGTGTTCAATAGCATTATCTGTTACACAGACAAAAATCAGCATTGGAATACTTATTACTGAAATATTATAATCATTTAAAAGCTGTGAAACCTCTCTATAATGGAGGCCTATAGAAAACAAACAAAATTGATTTTTTACAGTTTACATCTTAAAGTGTTGGCATTTTGAATTAAAAACTTAAATGAAACACTAGTAAGAATGTTTCTTTATTTAATTAATAAGAAGTATATGTATAATACTTTATACCAGATTCTCTCAACATTTATGAGACCATGAGAGCATTTATTTGAAAATAAAATGAATAGTTGTGGGATTTGGTAAACTTGTGAAATTTTTTATCTAATTCATATATATTTTTATAGTTCATTCTTTTGAATTTTTGTGCAGTCATGAATGTTGTGTTTATTGTAATTACAGCAACATTAATAATAATATAAAGTGAGTTTTCTGTGAAGAAGTTAATTTAATATATGGTAAACAATCATGCTGGCTGGTTTTGAGGAAAGATGTATTTTTATTTTTATTTTTTTCATTTCATCACAGCTGCCCATTTGATAATCTTCCCCAAATCTATTCTGAGCTTGTAAATCCTATAACTTGGTCAATTATCCCATGCAGCAAAAAGTTGTGTTTAAGGGTAACACACTCCCTACATAAAAATAAGCTTCTTTTTCCCTCATAGCTGTTCATTAGTTTCAAGTAACTGTGGGAAAATGATAAATTATATGACTATAGTAGTACATAATACTAAAACTTACAGAGCATTAATATGTTTGACTTTAGAATGTAATGTTTCGTTTACTGTACAGCATGATTTTTCCGTTTCAGACTGCTTCACTCCCTCGAATCTTTCATTTATTCCGAGCACTTGGATTGAGGCATATTGCTGTAGTTAATGATAGGAACCTGGTAAGTTTTTATAATAAAATCAGAAGCAGTGGCATTAATATAAATATCTATTTCCTGTAAAATCATAATATTGTAGAGAAGTCGCTGAAGAGTTACATGTCAATGTGCAAATTGTCAGTAGCCTGCCACTGGACCACACATCCATCAGTGCAGAATGTTCATTTGCAAACTTCATGTTCCTCCTTTTTCACTTTGTGATGGACAGCTGCTGTAACGTATGCCCAGAGAAATTTAATCACTTCACAAAATTCCTTACAAGACTATGTTTCTAAGGTGGATTGTCATGTTCAACTATTATTCCCCTTAAGTGAACTCTACTTAATATATTATATTATAATATGGTAATGATAACCATATACTTAATTTGTCATTTCTAATATTTTTATATTGGGGCAAGCAGCTGCCTGAGGGGGTATTTATTTTTTTTATTTAAAATAGTAAAAAACAGGTCTAAATTCTAGACAATTATTGATTCAGCATTAATGTTCTTAACTTCATGTTTCCTCTATTATTGAAAAATGCTTGCCAATAAAAAAGCACTGAATGTCTGGGACATATAGAAGGATTTTTTAATGGTGTTAGTCATTTCTAAGAGTCATGAAACTGTCACAGGCAATGGTAAACAATTTGTTGTTAATGGATCTCTTTAGAAAGGACTTAATAATACAACTCACTTTAAAATATTGAGAAAGGGGAAAAGACAAAATGGTGACCTGAAATAATACAACTCACTTTAAAATATTGAGAAAGGGGAAAAGACAAAATGGTGACCTGACTCTTGCAGTTCAGCACTATTCTATTTCAATGCATGCACATTTGTGCCATTGCTATTTTTTTATAGTAGATAATGCTAAGATTCGAGATAATGGTCATAATGTTAAAATTCTTATCAATTTAATGAAAACAGCCAATGTAACCTTGATTCAAAAGTAAATGTTGTGATTATCTACATAACATGGCAATAATGATTACAGAAACAAATATTAAAATGATATGTTAATTTAGATATGAAAATTATTAAAAAGGAATATTCTTAATTAGTGTAATAAAGCTCAAAAATTTCAAATTTAACTTTTGTTTTAATAAAGGACAAAGAAGAATATCTAACATTATTGCCCAAGAAGTTTGCTAAACAAAGTTAGATATAATATCATATTCATTTCAGTAATCATATTATATAAATTACATGTAGTATCATATTAAGGTATTCATTTCAGTAAAAAAAAAGGCTGCAATTTGATTTAATAAAATAGTAACCTAGAGCAAAAGTATCTATATATTTTTCCAATTTCCTTTTAAAAATATGGAAGAACTGAAAATTAATTAAATATGATACTACTATTGAGCATTACTATATACATTTTGTGTAGCATTTTAAGAAAAGCCCATGTAAAGTTTTTCTGTATTATGATCTTGGTACGTGTTTGTGTGAGTAATTTTAGTTCTCTAAAATATTACCTAACTACTTTTGAAGAACTCTTTGTATCTCTCACACCCAAAATAATCATGTGTAGCATATTTCAGTTAAAAGTTGTTGGTTTTACATCAAAACATTGTATCTAAATAATATTTGAAAAACTGTGAATTGATGCAACAAACTTAGGCTCTTTTTTCTATAACTATCAGTGTTTTGTTGTAATAGGGCAATGCTAGTTCTGTTTTGTTTCCACATATGCTATTGGCTTTATTGGGCATTCAAAATGGAAAACCTGTCTGAAGTGCTAACTAGCAGTGGTTCTGATAGCCTAAGAAAACCAGCAAAACCTAGACATAGTGAAATAATATATTTTAATTAAATTATTTTGTTATAGTAGTAATAAAATCCTGTTTTATATGTTATTAATTGCTAAAATCAATCTTTTATAATATGATGGTGAACTGGGTACTATGCTTTAGGTTTTAAGATTCTTTTGCCTTCATCTCTATTATTGAATTGGATACTATGGTGTTCTAAATCTTATGATTCTTTTGTTTTGCTTGTATTAGAAATTGGAATAAGCTTCAAGGAATATAATTCTGTATTTTAGGGAGTTTTTGTTTTTTGATTTGGTAAAGTTCTTGTGTGTTATTGTTGCTTTAACTAAAAAAAAATATATTAATGAATTATTTTTGAATTGTTTCAGGTGGTAGGAATCGTTACAAGAAAAGACTTGGCAAGGTATAGGATATGTCATCATAAAGGACAAATTTCTGTTGAAGAACTGCAAATATCTTATAGTTAAATTTGTAGAAAAATGACCATTTGTGAGATAGTTCAATTTTGAATATTTTTGAGATAATCAATGTGATATACTGAAATGCTTATTTTGACTGAACTATACACACCTCACTGCAAAGACTGATTTTCTAAATATTTTTAGTACATTGTTTAGTTTGTCATTTGTTCATTTTCTTCAACATTTTTGTATTTTTAACCTTTTGTTTCAGATGACAATTTCTCAAAGAATGCTTTTGAGCATTAGAAAATAGTTTTTTGCCTCTCATATATAGAGAGTTATCATACATCTACATATGGTTCAATAGAATATCTTCATTTTATTTAAATTTATAATGTGATCAATTTTTAAACATAAGAAATTTAAATTTTATTTGCTTCTTAAATGTGACATTTTATGATCTAGCATGTTCAAAAGAGTTCTAAATGAAAAACGTTTTCCAATGTAATTTACTCATGAACAGTTTCAGTATCCAGAGTTACCATCATCTTTTAATATTATACAAAATCACTTCAGTTTATTTTTGAATCTATAATGAATTGTAATAAAATATATTCATTTAAAAACACTTAAATATTTCAAACATAAAATGCATAGCAATATCCAGTTAGGTGTTAGCAGATGGAATATGGGCTACATTCAAGCCAGCATTATAAAGCAATAGCCTAAAGATAGGAGGTACCATGAATATGTCTTTTATGAATGATTATACTATCAGTTTGGATTTTTACATTTGTTTAAAAGAAGTTTTATACTAGGAAATATAGATCACAGCTGTTAGAAAACCTTAGTCTGGTAATTGTTAGGAAGTTTTTAATGGACTTAAAAGTTGCAGCCACCTTGAATAATACTTTCAAAGACCTACTCACCATCTGGCTCTGAACACCAGAATAAAGAATTCTGAAAGTTTGTTAACAACTGGGAGAAGTAAAGAAAAGTGTTTTGTTAATTGATATTGGCATCATCTTCCTCAGCATATAGATTTACATAGTAGTGTACCAGAAACTTCCATTGGGGGGAGGGGTGACATGTTTAAGTCTCGTTTAATGTACTTGAGTCTGTTTTTTGAAGACTACCATAGAAAATATATGATATTGAAGCTTCAAAAGGGTGCTTTAACATCCCCACCCACTTGGGTACATCACTGAACTTATCTTTATTATGGTGACTTTAGATTATTCCATATAATGCTGAGTTTGAAAATATAGACATTTATCTTTCCATCTGCTAACACTCAATATTGCATTATACAGGGTGTGTCAAAAGAAGTTAACACTTATGTGGAAGAGAAAATGTAATGTAAAATATTCACAATTTATTCAAGCAGAGATCTTGAGTCTGTTCAACATTGTACTCAATACACAACAAAAAACGTTGACTCTAATACCTTTATGAAGGAATAGAAGATGCTACATCAAATTCTTTGCTTGAATGTTTCAGTATCACAGTTTCTTGATATAAACTTGATACTTAACTATTCCCCACAAACAGAAATCACATGGCATTAAATCAGATGAATGGGAAGGCCCATATCTTGTGATCCATCTTGGAAAAACTGAATAGAGATTTTCATAAACAACAGTGGCATAGTGAGTGGGAGCTTCATCTTCTTGGAAATAACCCAATGAGCATATTGGTAGTGGAAGACTATTGATGGCTAGTGCATACAACTGGATCATGTTTAAGTAAACTCGTTCATTTACTATAGCATTTTCAAAAACAGGGTCCTATAATGCTCACAGATGTAATAGTGCACCATTGTAAGTGTTACAATATTTTTATATTTTAATAATTTAGATGAATATATTTTATTAGTGGACTGTGATGTTTGCATTGTTGTAATGAATTCATTAGGGAGATTTCTGTAACAGATGAAGTTTCATCCAGTTCAGATATATAAGATACAAGAAGAGCAAAATGTACAACTAATGATAGTAAAATTACTCTCAGTATTAATTTTGTTGTATTTTTTTTTTTATCTTATTTATGTGAGCTATTCTCAATTTGTGTATGAAGCTTTAGTCATGTTGAACGTCATCATTGCCCCAAAAATTCCAAAATGAGCCTTTCTAATTCAATCAAAAATTTTACAATATCTACAAATGCCAAAGTGATGAATTTTAATGAATACTTGAAAACAGTTTTTCCATTAATTATTGTGCATTAGATGTGTTTAAGATGTACCTAAGAATTATTTCACTAAAGTAGACAGTTCATCCTTTGAACCCATTATAGATGTCTAGTAATTTTTCTAAGTATATTTTTAAAACAGCTCAAAAACTCTGTGCTCAAAATGTAAATTTTCACGTCCTCCACCTACATCAATTCTCATATCACTTCTGTACAAAATTCTGCCAAATATTTTTCATCTTTTCATGATATGTTGGATTTGTAGTAGGAGCAATGGCTAGAGTACATCAAAATTTTTGCTACTCTTGATATCTCAGATATTTTCAGTATATGTTACAAATCTGTTAAAATTTTGTTCATAAATTTCTTATCTGTATAACAAATTTCTTCATTTCCTGTCTAGACTATAAATTTCCACCCATGGCTACAATTTGCTTAAATGTAATTGCCTTAAATATATTATTCTATTTAAGAATGGTTTGTGTATGCAGTTGTATTGGAAAAACCAACCACATAGGTACATACCTACTATTAATGTGGTAGAGGCACAATTTATACATATATTACTATTTCTTTCTTGAGGTTCAGAGTTTTACTTTTATTAGATGTAATATAAACTCTAGCTGTATAGCTCTTTATAAATAAATTATTGTTGTATTAAGAACTGAACATCTAATTTCTGTATAATTTCATAATGACATTTATTTGTATGATTGCATTTTGTCATTTGTTAAATGGAAATGTGTGAACATTAGATATATTATTGTCTGTGGCTCTCTTTTAGTTTTTCAATAATGAATTTGAAGTAAATTTTAAATATCTATGTTTGTATAGAATAATGACTCTCAGCCATGTTCCTTGAGCTGTTTCAAAGTAACCAAAGGATGGCAATAAAGTGATTTTTAATTTTCTTTGCCATATGGTAGTTAAATCATAGGAGAATAATGATTTTAGTCTCCATTTTTTAAAGTAATACCTTTCTAGTTCAGAATATGCATAAAATTTATTTTATATAATAAATTGGATTTGTATATATGTATATAACAATGATTCTAAACACTGAGAATGCTAGTATGTTTGCTGTAAATTTTGTAATACCTTGTAAATTTGGTCTTATCTTTAAATGATCCATATAGAAATAAGTTTGGTGCCATTCATTTAATACAGGAGTGTCTGCTTTAAAACTATGGCGTTAATTAGCTATTAATTACTTATTTTAAGTGTGCCCAATAGTGAAAGTTAGTCAGGGTGCACAGAACTGATCTCCAAATGTACAAGTTATTGCAAGTTGCCAAAAAACTGTCATAATATGCATAGTGTTTTTTGGCAAACTTTATATCTTTTATGTCACCTATATGTTTAGCAATTCTGGATGGCTCCCTTTGCCCTCTTTGTTCAAAACTGCATGGACCAGTAAGATGAAACGATTCAGATCTGGAAAAAATTAAAAGGAAGAGGGCTAAGTGATACAATCAAGCTAGGAATAAGTAGTGTGTGGGGGGGGGGGGGGGGGGAAGATACTGGATTTCCATTGCAGTATAACATTTCCCCCTCTGTTTTAGAGGTCTTAAAGAATTCATTGGAACATGCATGAAATATATACAAAAGTTTATAATTTTTTGCCTTCATTACCCTTACTAACATTCTCAAGTTGGTGGAGCATGGTCTTTACACCCCTCTAGATCCAGCCATCTCATAGATATGTTTTCAATATTTTATATGTTACAATTAAAACAAAATGCTGATTTCTGTTTAAAAAAACACAAAAAATTTTTATCTTCTACTATGAAATAATAAATATTTCTTGTGCCACTAGATTTGGAAAAAGGGAAAATGGTAAACCTAGCTTAGATATTCAAATGGTTAATATTAATCAACAATAATAAAATTTTATGTAGGTCATAGTTCAGTTCTATGCCAGTTCTTTAAGCTACTGAGAAATCAGTTGCATTCATTTGTTGTAAAAAATTAATTTCAACTGTCATTTTATGGATGTAGTGTTCCCATTCATAGTTCTTCTTTTAATAGCACAAAGGAAAATTAAATACATTTACTTCAGAGTTTTCAAATGTTCGATATCTTTGGCCAAATTTCATAAATATGTATGCAATATGTTAATTTTTCATATTTATTGGAATTGTACTATTTGTTGCCAGATGTTCAGCAACCATGGCAATCCCCGGTTCTGTCTCACGACACTACCAAGTTAATGGAAAGCCGTGACTATCTAGAGTCGGGGGCAAGAATACACCATATAGATTCATCTCATCTCCAACCTCACATGGCAGCAGTGCTATAGAAGGAAAGCTAACCACCGATAGAAACCTGAAATTTAATCTGTTCCCCAGTTAGCCATGAATAAGGATATGTAGATCCAAGTTCGCTCAGCACCCGGGCCCAGACTTTGAAAAGGGCTCGTGCCTACTAGGGGACCAAATCCGTTCAGCCGTGCCCTTGAACTGCTCCATGGAGCTCCTGATGTTGATGTCGTGACACCATCCAACCGGGCCACTAAACTGGTCAGCGATGTCTTTGACCTCGGTTGGTCTTGGCTCTGTCCAACCGGGGGACCCAATCCGGTCAGCAAAGTCTTCGACTAGTTGCTGGGCCCGAAGCCCCCACCACCACCACCAGGTGGTCCCCTATTTGGGGGGGGGGCATCTTGGATTGGACCAATATGAATATGTTCATGTTTTTTATAGTATTATTTGTGAGATTTTAAAAATCTGAGGCATTCCAGTGAGAAGGATCAAATATCTATATGCGTGGCCAAGCATTTATGGCAATTTTGGAAGCAGTTAAGACATTGAGATGCAGAGGATGCATTAACAGTTCATATAGGTCACTGATGACTGAACTGTTGATCAGTGACTGATTGACAGTATTGATAGCTCAATCACTAGTGACTGATGAGAACTGTTGAAGCATCATCTGCACAATCTCATTGTCTCAGTTGCTTCCAAAGTTGCCATACAGACTCTATCACTACATATTGTGGACACCAATATAAATCCTACTGTGAAATAAATGGCTAAATATTATTAATTATTACTATTAACTAATATATTAATTAATAGACAAAGGCTATTAACTAATAGACAAGCTCTATTAGTTAATTTTATCTTTGACAGAGCAGGTTATAAGGAAAAAAATCTGTATGCCAAAATTACTGGAAAATACAGGTAGAGCTGATTTTAATATTGTCTTGGGCCTTTGTTTATGCTGCCTTCATAAACATGTACATATAAATAATTGAAATGTTACAATTTTAGCAATTAATATATTTTAATACTAATGTGCTGAAATGTAGAGCAATGCAAAAGGGGTTGTTTTAAAATATATAGCATATTTTACAGAAGCTTTTTTTCCTCCACCCCAAATCAAGACACAATCAGTTTATATTTTTTTATTCCTCTATTTCTTACTTTTTAAACTTTTCTGTGATATCTTTCTTTAGTAGCTATTTTTGAGAATAACTAACACTTACTACAAATATTGGGACATTTATAAATACACGTTTTACCTGATAGGTTTCATAGGAATATGATCGATTAGATATTAATTAGCAATAAAATGGCTAGTTCAGCTAGGAATATCAGATCATATAGGGCATCCCAAATTAGGTCTGACCATTACCTGGTCAAAAGTCTCTTACAGCTGAAGCTTAAGAAATGTTATGCTAAGGTTAAAAGAATTACCTTTAACACTTAAGTTTTGAAAGATCCAGATTTAGCCAAAATATACTATGGTAGGCTACTTAGTTATATGACAATCATGGTTTGCTTACTTCTGAAGTTAGAAAGAATTGGATTAGTTTAAACAGGCTTTTCTTGAAACTAATAGTGCTCTTTTGGATTAAAAGGAACAGATAACACAAAATTATTCTTATGATAAGGCTATGGAACTTACTCTGAAAGAAGGAAGTTCAGGAATAATATGAATCAACACCCTACTACTCCTAATGAATGGCATTACATCTGTTAATCATTATAATTTGTGGTTGATCATTAGATCATATGGAATACTTCACAAGCTAGTTAACATGATAAAAGCTCTCTGTAATAACACTGAGTCATTGAGAGTTGGTAGGCTTGTTGCAATTGGTTTAGCATTGCTAGTGGAGTTTAGACAAGGTGCATTTTGTCACCTTTTCTCTTTAATTTGGTTATTGATTATGTTATGTAGAATTCTTTGCAAGGGAAAGGTTTTGGCCTTAAATGTTCCATAGATTTCAAAATTTCCGATTTAGATTATACAGATTTGGCCCTGTTGACTAATGATGTTGACGAGACAAATTCTTTCATTAGGGCTCTTGATAAGACTAGTAAGAGCGGGTTTAATGATAAACAGAGAAAAAAACTAAAGTGATGAAAATTGGTCAAACAGATGGTGCTTCAGTCATTTTGAATGGATTCACTCTTGAGCAAGTGTCTTAGCTTAATTATCCTGCAAGCTGTGTAACAGATACTGGGATATGTGACATGAGATAAATTGAAGAATAAGAATTACTGCAGGGACTTTTAAGAATTTATGGACAGTGTGAAAAAATAAGTATATACACCTAAAGACTAAAATTAGGCTGTGTAATGGTTTGGTTCTTTCTAAGATTATTTATGGTATTGAAATATGGACCCTTTGTAAGCAGGATATAACAGAAAACTTATGCCTTAGATTCTAGATGCTTAGGCATTAGGTGGTTTGACTGTATAAGTAATGATGAGGTTAGAAGAAAGAGTCAGTAACTTCCTTTGAGCAGCATATCATGCAAAGTGGGACTGCATTGGTCATGTTGCCCATATGCATAGCTGCAGATTGGTGAATAGGGTTATGAACAGTGTGCCCCAAGGCTTCAGGAAAGTGGTAGACCTAGGATGCGATGGGCAGACAATGTCAAACAGGACCTTGCCAGAATTGACCTACAGTTGCCAAATGCAGCAGGTGTAGCTCAGGACAGACATGTCTGGTAGGATCTCTGTATCCCATGACTGCATGAGGATTTTTTATGTGTGTGTGTGTGTGTAGGTAGGTAGGTAGGTTTTATTGCAAAAACAAATTAGCTCCAGTGGTGGTCAAAAACGAGTTAAGCAGGGAAATTGATTTTAATAAAACTGACCTATTAAATGGGGTAAGAATGAGTTAAGTCCTTACAAAGCTAACTGAAATGGGGCAGAATATATTGTTTTAGCAGATGTTTTCACAAATGGAATTGATTCATTCTTGCAGCAAATTGTGCAATTTCTGTCTGCAGTTTATTTCATTGTATCTATAGGATAGTTCAGGAGGATCACCCAGATTCTGTTATCCGTAATTTGAGATATATTCTTATTAAAAGCAAACAAGTGCTTGACATTCAAAAGTCTATAGTAATAAATTAAAATTCACAATAAAATGTGAAATGAATGGATATTTGAAATATCTTTATTCTTTGTGATAAAGCACAATAATCAAGCAAAAAAATGTTATCCAAGTGTGTTTCTGACCTTTCTAGTGACACGTATCCACTAATCTAGTTGTTTCAAAATATTTTAGTCCTAATACCCCCCCCCCCTTTTTTTTTAACAAATCAGTTGGTATATATTTTTAACAAATAACATCAGTATGCTTCCTTGATACCAATCTAGGATAACCTATAACCACTAACATATGAAAAGAAGTGGCCATATGTTTTTATTATTATTAAAGAGTATATTAGATCTATTTTGTAGCTAAAATATGTAGCTCATTATTACAAGATATGAACCTGAGTTCAGAAACACAAGCAATGGTTTTAAGCAACTTCTGTGATTGAAACAAACTTTGATAAAAATGATGCTTATGTAAACTTCTAAGAAAAGTTTAGAAAAACTGATCAAACATGCAGGAAGTAATCTGATTAAAATTGTGTTAAAGAAATTAGAATTTAATCCATCCACTGATGATGGCAAAGAAAAGGTTGACATGTACTTATTAAGAAGAACAAATAGTATTCCAATCTTTATCATTTGCAATCAAATTGACACAGTAGACAGTTGTATGTATGTATGTAATATATAACTTGACAACAAACTGGGAAGTCCTTATTCAGGCTTTCCCAAAAGGATTTTAAAGTTGGCATCCGAAAGAAGTAAAGCTAGAAAATTAAGATTAAAAAGGCTTGTTAAATGTTTTTGAAAGAAAAATTATTTTTAAATTAATTTGAATTAAGTTTGATAGAGGATTCTAAAAATTTTTAATTTTAAATTTATTAAAGAATTTTTGGAGTTCTCAGAATTTAATTAAAATAAGTTGAGAAGAGTAAAATTTAAGTTTTCATTTAAAACGAAACAAAAAAAATGAAAGAAAATATTTTTAAATTCTGTTCGATTAAATAAAACAATCAACCATAAAATAAGGTTTGATTTGAGGAGAAATTGTCCAAGAGATTCAAAAATGAGTTTTCTTTTAGCCTGATCGGGGGAATAAGTTCAAAAATATTAAGTTTTTCCAAGGAAGAGATCAATTTGTTTCTGATTGATATTTATGACAGTTGAGGAGAACGTGATGAATTGATTCAAAGACATTACAAAAGTTACAGTTTGGTGAAGGGTTTTGTTTAACTTTAAACAAGAAGGGATCAAGAGTTGGTGTGCTAATCCTCAATTTGAAAATTTTTGAAAGTAGACTTCTTGGGAGTGAAAATGTACAAATATGTTGAACGTTCTGTGAGAGAAAAAAATCTAAAATTATTATGAAAAGAGCCATAGGTTTTTAAATGGTTATTAGTTAATAGGAATTCATGTTTATTAATAATTTGTTTAGTGGTTAGCGTGCTTGGTTTCTGATCTACGGGACCTGGGTTCGAGCCCTGGATAAGGCATGGTTGTATGTGTTGTTTTTCTGCTGAGGTCCTGCCATCCTCTCAGATCTTCTACTTTGGCTTATAAACTGACAGGCTCTGTGGCAAGCAGCTGCTTGAGGGGGTATTTATTTTTTATTATTAATATGAGAGTAAAAATAAAAAGTTTGAATAGCATTACACTACTGGCCATTAAAACTGCAAAACCAGGAAGAACTCGTCAGATTATCCTGAAATATGCAAGATGGGTAGCCCATGAGAGAACATGTAAATGATTCAAAGCACAGCACATATACACATCGTGTGTGACAGTAATGCCCTTGGAAGTGGTATAAGAAGAGATTACAAAGAGCTGGTGTAAAGCACTGGAATTGTGTTTGCTCACAGTTCTTGTGCACTAAAGGATCAAGTATGCCCATCAAAGAACACGGCATCCATATGACCAGATTTCTGACTTTGATCAAGGGAGAATTGTGGGATTACGGTGTATTTAATGTATGCTTTAATATAAATTCAGGTGGAGTAGATCTAGCTCTAACAAATGGAATGCAGAATATTTTTCCCAAGTTTATGGTGAGATGTCATTTGTCACAGTATTTAATAATCTTATTTAGTTTATTTTGTATTTTGGTTTGAAGCCTGAGAATGTTTTTATCTCTGATGACCAGAAAATAATGTCATCTGCAAAAGTGGAAAAGTTAAATGTTAGAGTCAATGTTTTCAAAAATATCTCCAATGTAAAAATTAAAAAGAAGTGATAAAATAGGACGTTGTGCCAGACCTAGAAGAATTGGGAAATTTTCTGAAGTTGAAGATTGAATTTTGGTGAAAGAATGCTTTCAGTCGGTGATTGAAATATTTTAGATATAATTTTACATATTACAGAAAACCCTTGACAATCAAAGAGGTTACATTTCTTCAAAAGGCCATAGTTAGCAAAACTGTGATCCACAAATAAATACCTTGTGGAAGAAGTAAAAATTGGAATACATCACTATGGAATATAGCATACAGAACATAGATTTTTTTTATAATAAAATCTTGAAAGTTTAACACTAAGAACGTAATCATAATTGCTTTATTATACACTTGCTCACTAATGGATATAGATTATCCTATAAGGTATCCATTAGTGAAGAACATAAATATGTTTTTTACAGGTACAAATGCTACCGTGGTTTTTAATTCACTTGATATTCTAAAGCAAGATATGTTGCACTTATACTGCCACGTAATTTGTCCGAAATGACAACTTTTCTGCCAAAGTTATACCTTGTGTTTCTTTCCTGTATTACTACTTGAAGATAATTGTATTAAAGAGCTGTAGTTCAATTAAATGACAGTTTAATATAAAAGGCAAAAACAAATTAAAATGTAAATTTCACAGGAACAACAACCTCAATGAAATACAACAATAAACTTACAATTAGAACTCACAGAAACTATTGAGCATCACCTATAGCAAGGGGGATGGGTTGGCCCAGTTGGTAGGCTCTTAATCTGCAGTTCCCAGGTTTAAGTCCTAACTGTGCCACATTGAGATTTACCTTCGCTATCCCCCTAAGGATGCCCCACGTGCAAGAGAGCTGTAACCTGTAAACATTAAAGAACATGCTGGATGGCCTTGATGAGAGGGTACCATCTGTCTCCTAATAGCTGCCCCGCCCCCTCCCCAACCTTTTTTGGGTCCTTGTGACCTTGCCAGTTAGCCCATTGTGTGTAAAATAATCCCATTCAGAGGTAAAACAACCCAACTTGCAGCAAGGAATTCATACTCGTTTGACATCATTGGCTTAATACAATGGTAAGTGCACATCCAATCCTTAGTTCCCAATGATGCTACAAAACATGACTTTTACACATTTAGCCAAGTGAAACATAGGCATTCGTATGGTTGTAATTCGCTTTCTAATATATAATGGATGCCTGAATATAAAGTAATACTTTTTAAAACCAGTATTTGATGATGTATTCAAGACTACATAAAATCAAATTGTTTCCATGTTAGGCAAATGCGTACTAGATTTATGCACACGTAGTCAAATCTGTGATTGTCAAAGGGTTTTATGAATTCGTAAATGCTTTAAAATTCTTTAAAATAAAAAAATTTCAAATGATTTTGCATATTTAGAACTGTACTTTAAAATGCAAAATCTTGAAAGAAAATGCTACATAAATGTGAGATTCTGGAATCAAATTGAAAAAAAAAAAATCAAAAGAAAACTTATTCTTTAGTCACAATAGATCTGCTCCTAATCAGAGAGTGAGAAATTTTGATTACAAGTTAACAATACCCTTGCTTTAAATTTATATTTTCATATGATAGTGCAATTATTGCATTGCAACCTAACCAAATCGTAAACCAAAAATCAAAGAGATGTAGGCATAGCTGGACACTGCTGTATGTACTCTATGCATATTCAAATATGCTTCTTGAAATTAACATGTTATGAAATACATCGTAATATATTTAAAATAATATATTCTGTTATTTATTTTGTAAAATATTCAGCAAAACATATATAAAAATTATGTTATCCAATCACATGTGTTTTTAGAAATCTGACAGCAACCATAATAAAATGGTTTCAAGAAAGTGTTTTTTTTTTTTGTTAAGGTATATTTTATGTTGTTCCAAGAGATTTATATATTATTTCCATAGTGGAAAAATGATACTTATTGCTAAAAATTCATGACTAATAAATTTCTTAATTTTTTTTTGCTTTTTCTAAGCAAAAATTCAAGTAGATTTTACTGTTTGATTTTTTTTTTTTGGTGGGGGGGGGGGGAGTATTTATATATGTGTCAGTCATATATATAATACAAATTTAAATATCAGAAAATATTAAAATGTTTTTATTTTTAAGTTTTCATAAAGTTATGGTTAGTGAAATAGATTTAAGATATTGCTTAATGATAGGTGATGGTATAACTTATTATTTAGGTTATACGTATTTAATTGATAAATTTTAGCCGTGATATCTTTCTTGAAGTTTTTTTATAAAAAGTAATTGCATTACTACTTTGTAAATTATTTCTTTTATTACAAGTGAAGTTTTTATCATTGTACTTATACCAAAGCCCTACCAAATAATTAAAGAATTTTTCTTGTTATGTCATTACATTGAAAAGCGAAGCTCCCAGAGGTTCTATAGAAAAATGTGATTGGAGATAAAAATTTCAAGCAAATCTATCTAAATATCGATTTCCAACAATGTTTAGAAATGATTATTTCAGCTTTTCCCAATTTTGGACTTTTTTTTTTGCAGAACGAACTGTTATTCGATTTAGCAGTGACATACCCATAAGTCTTTAGTGGGAAGGTTTACATGTTTGAGTCTGATATGGAATTCTTATTTACGTGCTTTATTCAGGTTTTTGGGATTTCCGCAGAAAATATATGATGATGACTTCAAGGGGGGAGAGACTACGCATGAATACATGAATGCAAGGCATGCTGTATGTGCCTAATGCATTTTACTCAAATATTTGATTTGTTAAAAACATTTATTTTTATTTATTCTTCAGTTTCTGTTAATAAAGCTTTTTATGATAGTACGCATTTGAAAAAACAAATTTCAATTCCCCCCCTCCCAATATTATTCTCAGAAGTAAAAAATTACTTTTTCAGCATGTTCTCAAATATGTTCCTTAAGTTAACCGTTGAGAGCTCTGATTACCGCTTGGGAACATTTCAACAATTTGGACTTTGATTCTAGTCATGATACAGAAGTCAAATGTGGATACATCTGATGTACATTATTTAGAAATTAGTGCTTTTGCCATCCTCCAAAAATTTATTTTCCTACAAGTGGATTTCCTTTTTTTACCTTTACAGCTAATTTTTTTTGCATCAAGCCATCGTGCTAGCTTTGTCATCTCAAAGATGTTGCCATTTTTTGTGAGTAGTATATATTTCTGCCTTCACATTTGAAGTAATAACCAGCTAATTCATTAATAAAATGGTTTCAAAAACAGCGGTGAGCTGTAGTAGGCTCGCAAGAGCACATTGTTAAAATCTTTCCTTCGTAATCATCGCTCAACTATTGAAGAAAGCTGAAGAAGGATAATAGGGATAAAGTACATTCGATATATAATTTTTGGTACTTCCTTTTTATAGCGGCCTTGGCGAGAAAGGGGAATTGGCACGTTACCAATGCACACAAGCAATTCATTCAATATACACTACACAATTTATTTATTTATTTAATATATACATAAGCAAACTACACAATTTAGTTATTTAATATATACATAAGCAATTTATTTAAAATAAACAACAGGTACTTTCCAGTCGTAATTGGGCGCCAATCTTCGTATCAAGTGAATCTGTTGTCCGCATTATAAAAAACGCCCCGATTGAGCGGAGGCCAAGTGAGAACGAATCAGTAAAGTGTTTTTTTATTCGAGGTTGTCCAATTCGAGTTAGAATACTAGTATTTCACTTTACTACTTGTCAAATCCATTTCAGTGAAGTAAACAGATACCAATGATATCTAATTTTTGATGCTTTTTGGAATCTGTGTTTTGACCTTTACTCTCTTTGGTACTTTTCGGTTAACGAATAAAAAGCACTTTATTGATTCGTTCTCACTTGGCCTCTGCTCAATCGGGGCGTTTTTTATAATGCGGATGACAGATTCACTGGATACGAAGATTGGCGCCCAATTACGACTGGAATACCGAAAACTACCTGTTGTTTATTTTAAATAAATTGCTTATGTATATATTAAAAAAATAAATTGTGTAGTTTGCTTATGCATATATTAAATAAATAAATTATGTAGTGCAGATATTGAATGAATTATGACTATCGGTAACGCGCCAATTCCCCTTTCTCTCCAAGACCGCTATAAAAAAGAAGTACCGATTTTTTTGTAATAACTTTTATGTTTTTGATTATTTTTTGATTAAATCAAATTAAATAGGAAAAAATCATTTTGAATTAACATTCCTTTGGTTTTAATACAAAAATATATTAAGCGTGAAAAATATTTGCAAAAACAGCTTTTTTTTTTAAATACCATTGCTCACAAAATTATGTAAAGACTTGGATAGAGTTTCAGCTCAAGTCCATCTAATTACCAGCATTCCGCCCCAAACGACCGCTTGAAATGCTTATGCTGCTGAGCTGACCTTACTTTTGACAGATTCAGACTTTTCTCAGCAGTCGCTAAACTATCGCTCTTAACAACCTATATATTGAAAGCAGAATCTGATTATTTTACATTTTTCGTAAAAAAGATGTCAGAACTCCCCCCCCCTGCCGCAAGAAATGTCTGGGGTCCTTTTTTAAAATGTATTAGCTTTTGGTTATTCGAATTTTGTAATCAGATTTCGTATTAGTATCTTTATTTTAATACTTTCTGGAGTTTGTAATTTTAATTTTTATTATACTTTGTTACATAAAATACAAATATGTGCGTTTTGATTCAAGCGATTATCTTACTTTTATACCTATACTAACTACCAATACTATAAAATATATATACTATAAAACATCCAAAAGTTAATCAGATCGTCTAAATTTTATTCCTCAGAGACCTAAGGAAAGGCTTTGAGAAAATGAGTTCTGGTCCATAGGCAGTAAAGAAAGTACTATCTATATCTAGTAGGGAAAACAAAACTGTTCAAGATCCGTTATTATTCGTTCAAAACTATAGAAAAAGAAATTCTAGACTAGAGCTTTAAATAGTTGTATATCAAATCTCTAATTTTTTTTTGGTGTAAATTTAAATTTTGTTCGCCTCCCCGCAACGCGGGGTTTATCGGTACGTTTCTGTGTCTTTGTTATTAAGGATATGCCACTGAGATTTGGATTTTATTCAAATCTTTATCTCCAATCACATTCTCCACAAGATGCTTGTTTCAGAAGTTATAGAGCTTCGAAATTTGACTCTTAATTGGCGTAACACCAAAATTCTCTTATGGTAGAAGAATATATATACTTATATGCCTAATGTAAATGTGTAAAAAATCTGTAAGTTAATGAATACTTGATTTCAATTCAATTCAAATCAATTTCGGGGGCCAGCGAGAATTTTTATGAGACTCTGGTTGAACATTTAACAAGGCCTGGTTAAGAAAAGAAATCACGTGTTTATGATCTTTCAGTTGGTGATAATCTATGTTACAGCAAATGTTTTTTATATACAGTAATAAGAATTTAGTTCTAATTATATCAATATGACTTGAGGTAGTTCTATTAGTGTTAGTAACCAAAGTGTCGACATAACATGGGCTTCGGCAGAAATTTTCCGGGGGGGGGGGGGGCAAGTACATGTTTTATGGCATATAAAATTGTATATATGCAGTTTTATGGCAATAAAATTGTCATAAAACCCCCAAAAAATTGTTTCAAGTTAGAAATATTTAGGCCAGCCGTTCACTAACGAGCGCAGTTGCCAATGCAACAATCATGCATATATCATACCATAATACAACTAGGGATATCCGAAACAAAGGCACAAGGGTGGCTCAGTCTGTATCGCAAAACTCCCCGCCCTGTCATCGGCCAGGGCTTGTAAAGGCCTCCGTCTGTCGTATGGGACCTCTGTGTGCGGGAGACTCGTACCATGTTCACGTTAAAGAACATGCTGCATGGCCTTGAGGGAGACTTCCATCTGTCTCCTAACAGCAGTCGAGTAGGTCCCATTTCACCAATCTTCTTTTTCTCGGGGTCCTTTTTTACTTGAACATTTAACCGTTGTGTGCAAAAACGTACTACTCAGAGGTAAAGCAACCAAAAGAAACATTGAAAATGCACGTCAGAATTTTTTTTTTCGATAAAAATGTAAATAAAACGTATAAATTCAATAATACATTTCGTTAAGGAAAAAACTTATTTTTTTCACACCTGATATTATTCAATATAAACTGTTTTTCCGATCAGTTTTTCCAGTGGGGGTGCAACTGGAAACCCCTTCAGGCGACCTCCATGGATAATATAAATTTAGGTAAAAGTGATTGAGACCTGGACGCAGTTATTGTCACGAAACAGTCTTGTAATTTACATGTGCCGTAAAACCATTCAACACCTTTGTAACTTAACCCATTTCTTCCCAGTGTTGCATGCAACACTGGGAAGAAATGGGTTAATGCTACTCTACCTATCATGGTCCAAGATGGTCGAGAAAATTCCATGGTTTGTCATAGTCCATACTCCGAGATTATCGGACTAAAGTAGTTTAAGTGTAATGTATGTATTTAATTATATGTTAAGGGCCTGCTTATTTGTAATCATCAGTTAATAATTTTAAAAATTATTTACTAATAGAGCTACATTAGCTCGGTTTCCTCTCGTCTCACTTATACCAGCCCTGCTTAATTTTATTAGCAATTCTCTGTAAAACTCAACAAAATATGTATATATCGTAATGCTGTAACAATTTAGTTGACTTTTATTAAAAATTATTTTAAAAAATAAACTATGTTTCTCTGAATTTAAATAAAATTGTCATAAAATACAAATTCATCATCATCATCCTCAAGCAGCCATGGGCTACGGAGGTCCAACAAGACCGTGCAATTTAGTTCTCCAAGCAAGTCTGTCCTGAGCTGCATCTACTGCATCTGGCCACTGCACACCAATTCTAACAAGGTCCTGTTTGACAATGTCTGCCCACCGCATCCTAGGTCTCCCATTCTTTCTGAGGCCTTTAGGCACACTGTTCATAACCCTATTCGCCAATCTATAATTATTCATACCGGCAATATCGCCAAACCAACGGAGTATCTCTTTGCACAATATGCTGCTTAAAGGAAGTTGCTGACTCCTTTGCCTAACCTCGTCATTGGTTACACAGTTGAACCACCTAAAGCCCAAGATACTGCATATGCATCTAAATCAAAAGTATCTAGTTTCCTGTTATCTTGTTTACACAGTGTCCAAGTTTCACTACCATAACTAACCCTAGAAAGAACCAAACTATTATACAGTCTAATTTTAGTCTTTAGGTGTATACGCCTATTTCTCCACAATCTCCATAGATTCTTAAAAGTCCCGGCAGCAATCCCTATTCGTCTGTTAATCTCATGCCGCACATCACCAGTATCTGTTACGTAGCTCCCAAGGTAATTAAACTGTGACACCTGCTCAAGACTGCAACCATTCAGATTAACTGAATCACAACCTGCCTGACCAATTTTCATCACTAGTTTTCTCTTTGTTTATAACCAAACCTACTCTACTACCAGTCTCATCAACAGCTCGAATGAAAGAGTTCATCTCATCAACATCATTTGCCAAAAGGGCTAAATCATCAGCATAATCTAAATCAGAAATTTTAGTATCTCCAGCCCATTTAAGGCCAAAAGCTTTCCCTTGGAGTGAATTTCGCATAACATAATCAACAACCAAACTAAAGAGAAAAGGACACAAAATGCACCCTTGTCGAACACCAGAAGTAATGCTAAACCAATTGCTATAAGACTTGCCAACCTCACACATGACTCAGTGTTATTATAGAGAGCTTTCATTATGTTAACTAACTTGTCTGGTATACCATATGATTTCACAATCAACTACAAATTATGGCGATCAACAGAGTCAAAAGCCTTTTTGAAATCAACAAAGTTAGCAACCAAAGGTTTCTGAAACTCTAAACATTTCTCAAGAATTTGCCTAAGTGAAAATATCTGATCTACACATCCCCTACCATTTCTGAATCCACATCGCTCATCTCGCATATGACTGTCAACCAGATTCTTAATTCTATTAAGCACAATCATGGAAAGAATTTTACCTGGAACAGAGAGTAGTCTGATACCCCTATAGGTTTCACAATAACTGATATCACGTTTTTTTTAAAATAGGGATAATAATAGCTCTGGTAAAATCCTTAGGAACCATGCCTTTATCATAAAAGTTGCTCAAAATTTCAATTATCCAAGTGGTAACCGAAACTTTCCCAGCTCTAAACATTTCCGTAGTAATTTCATATACCCCTGGGGATTTATGAAGTATAAATTTAGAAACATCCAAAATAACTTCAGATTGTCTTATAGGGCCAACATTAAAGGCATCAATGCAGCTATCATCATTGGAAACAATGGGAATAGAACCGCATTGTTTAGAACATCACTGAAATGCTCAGCCCACCTAGCCATGACAGAATCCTCACCTTCTATAACCTTACCTTGTTTATCCTTCAATCCCTGTATACCTGTCCGTTTTCTACCACACAAAACATTAACTATCTGGTACAGCTCTCTGCTATTGTGCTGTATAACGCTTCCTCGGCTCTGTCAGCCAAGCCATCAATCCAAAGATTCTTAGCAGCAGCTAACTGATCTTTTACACGTTTATTAAGTTCTCTGTAATGCTTTCTATTAGGACTAGTAGAGTATTGATAAGGACATTCCTGCAGTTCTTTCTTTCCGAAATAAGCTCAAGTGCCTTATCACTCGGATAATTCTGCCTCCTCTTTTTTTCCTAAAAGAGTACTGTTAGTGTCCAAAAATTGCCTGTTTAAAATGATCCCATTCTTCCTCAACTTCAGTAGTAAGCAAACCATGACTCTCATAATGACTAAGTAATCTATCATGGTAAGCTTTAGCTATAACTGGATGTTTCAGAGCTTCAGTATTAAAGGTAAATTTTTTAACCTTAACACAAAATTTTTTCAACACTGCAAGACACTTTTAACAATGTAATGGTCAGATCCAATTTCAGCTCCCCTATATGTCCTGGTATTCCCAACAGAACTAGCCCATTTGCTGTTAATATATAATCAATCATAATCTTATGCAGCCCATCAGGTGAAACCCATGTGTACTTATGTATGTCGCGGTGTTTGTAATAAATGTTAGTTATTCTGAAACCATTGAGTTGACTTACTTGTAGGAGATGTTGCCCATTGCCATTGCAGCTACCAGTTACGAAAAGGGCCTATCACTCCTCCCCAAAGGTGAGAGTCAGTACCAACTTTGGCATTGAAGTCACCTAGAACAAGGGTAATATCTCCTTTCTTGACAGAATTCAAAATACAGTGAAGTTGTCCGTAAAACCTATCCTCATCTTCATCAGCATCCTCAGTGGGGGCATAATAGCAGATAACATTCAGGTCTTTAACGCTTGTCTAAAATTTTGCTGTAAGAAACCTTTCATTAATGCACTCATATGCTAGAAGAGCATTACTAGCATGTCTGCTGAGAAGCAGACCTTGGTGATGTTTGTTATCTTTCCTCCCTGAAAAGAGAAATTTAAGATTATTTTTAAGAATCTGACCTTTATCTGTCCATCTGGTCTCTTGCAGGCAGAGAATATCTAAATTATAACGGTGGAATTCTTGTGTGAGGACATCAAGAGAAAAAGCTCTGTGCAGAGTCTTCACATTCCAACTACCTATGCAGAGAAAATTGTTAGTAGGGTGTTTAAAGAAACTATGTTTATTGAGAGAGGGAATGCCGACAATATCAAACAGCCCCCTAATCGCAGACATGGGGCAAAGATCTGTTCCCGCACCACTAAAGGCTGAAGCCATCTACACTGGAAGACCTTCCAATGCAGAATTTGACGATGCCCGTAGAAGCAACAGTTCAGGTGCCTGCGATGACCTCTGCTCAGGATTATCCACCAGCTGATAAACATATCCTGTGAATCTATTCACTTGGGGCTGTCAACCCACAAACAGAAAACACAGCGGAAGATTTTCCCTCCACAGAAGCCCACCAGTGCAGCAAAATCAGGATCAATAATCAAGCTCAGAGCCATAATTCCGTTCAGGTTGGTATATATGGTCAGCACCAGGACCCTGTGTGGTTGACCACTCCTCAGCAGGGTAAAAAAAAAAGAAAGGTAGCCATAGTTGTCCAGATTAGTAGGCCACAATAATCTTGCAGCCCCCACCTTTTCCGTTCACTTCCACAAGAGAGACTCTTTTGAAAGGTACTAACGGTCTGTACCACGAGAAGGCGGGGTCGGACATTACGTGCTAGGCCTGGCCGGTTCTATGCATCATCACAGGATTGGTGCATAACTCTCCTTCCAGTGACTACCTAGCTACCATTTACAGATACATGCTATAAATTACACAAGTAGGTTTTGAGCATTTTATCTTTTATGTACAGTCTAAACGTCACTGATATATAACCCGATGAAAATCGGCGATCAAAAATGGTAAATTGGAAATGCCGAAGTAAAAAAGCAATGGAAAATGTGACTGATGATAAAGAACATTTAAATATCGATTTTCAACAATATTTCTTCAGTATTTAACAATTAATTATTTTACAAAAATCATTCAGTTTTTGTCAAATATTGAAATAATCATTACCCAGACTTCTGAAATGTTATTTTATTAAATGATTTGAAACAATACTTATTAAGTTTTAGCTAATTTCTGAGGTAAATTCTTATGAAGCATTACTGTTGTGAAAATATTCTAGCTCCATAACTCTGTAAATACTGAATGAATATTGTCGAAAAACGAGATTTAAATACATTTTATTATGACCAGTATATCTTCAGTCACATTTTTCTATTAAATGTATAGTTTAGAAGTTATAAAAAAATAAATACCCCCTCAAGCAGCTGCTTGCCACAGTGGTCCGACAGGAGCCTGTCAGTAATAGTAAAAGGGTCTGAGGATGGCGGGACCTCAGCAGAAAGATAACACAAACATCCATGCCTTACCGGGGCTCGAACCCAGGTCCCTTACATCATCAGCCAAGCGATCCCTTTTGCATAGCATGGAAATTGTCTAATATTTTGGTGGGGTAGTATGTAGAAAGTGACGCGTTAATAATACGACAGTGGGTGACAAAGAAGAACCCGTATCAGAAATTTGCAACCAGGCGGACCAGTATTTAGGTCCGCCATTGCAAAGGATCTAAAATCAGTTAAGTTTCCAAACGTTAACGCAACTCAATGGAAACCAGTGTATGAAATTTGGAACTGGTGGCAAAGTCAGTAAACTCAACCAGGATGTTAAAAAAATTAACTGCTCGAAAGCGACCTCTAAAATATGATGCAACAGTACAAAAAGGTTTCACGCAGCACCATTCGTGGAATGGCGAATGAATGGGGCAGGCAATTTATTTTTTTTTTGCAATCCTATTCTAAAATAATAAAGTCCATGCTACGAAAAATTTTCAAGTTGTAGGACGTTTTATGTGGACGCTGGATTATCTGAGTGTTTTTTTTCTCTTAATCTACAGTTCCTAGGTCGAGTCCCACCTAGGCCAGTGTTGAGATTTATCACTGCAAAACGCCCCGCCCTGCCCACAGTCATTAGGGGACACTGATGTACTTGGAAAGGCTGCCGTCCGTCGGATAGGGCATTAAACCGTGGTCTTGAGAGGATACCATCTGTCTTCCAACAGCTGTTCCAGTGGGTTCTCTCCCCCAACCTTCTCTGAGCCTCGGGGGTTCTTGTGACCTGGTTATTTAGCCCGTTGTGTGCAAAAAAAGTGCCACTCAGAGGAAAAACAATCCAACCCCCAAAAATTCTTTTCATTTTGGATAATCGCGAGTTTACTGTATTTGAGAATTTGCATAAATCGAAATCTATTTCATCGGATAGAAACTTTTCAAAACTGAATAGTAGCGTGTGCTTCTCTTCGTCGTGACTACTGGAAAACTGCCAAGTACTATGTTAACAATCACCGATTGGAAAAACCTGTTACAGTCTAATCCCCACAAAACAAACTATTGATTCCAGAATCATCACCTTAACTCTAATACTCCGAGATCTCGCTGTTCAAACTATAGGCACACAAAATGGCATATGAAATCAAGAATTTTTGTAATACCAACAGAAAGCCCTTCGAAATGGTGACATAAAGGGAAAATAAAATGACTCCAAGTTTCTAAATCAGATTCTAAGCAGTGTTCCATAGCTTTAAGTAAATTTTCCATTTGAAATCGGCTGTTCCTTTAACACATCTCAAATGAAGTGGAATAATAAATGTTTCAAACCTGAACCCTGGTACTGTCGTAAGTATAGACTTCAATATTTAACTCGACAAGGAATGGCAAGGTTATTCAACGCACAAAAACTTTAAAAAATCTAAATGGTGAAATAATGATGAAAAAAGAGGTTTCAAAATCGGGTTCTATTACAGATAAAGATGTAACTTTAACGCAGAAAATGTAAAGTAAAATATCAATGGATCGAAATCCAACTAGGCCTACTTTGAAATTTCTCTCTTTAACCTTTCCCCCTCAACACTACCCTCGGTGACAAAGAGATCGCCTATGGGCTTGGAAATGGAGCTGTTCTTTGGTTGGGTTGTTTTACTTTTAATTTTTTCACACAATGGGCTAAATAGCCAGGTCACAAGGACCCGAGGGTTCAAAAGGTTGTGAAGAGGGGACACACTGGGCAGCTGCTGAGAGACATAGTTTCCATCAAGGCTATCCATTGTGTTCTTTAACGTGCACAGGATATGGCTCTCCCGCTCATGGGGCCATGGCTTAACGTCCCATCTGACGATCGGCGGCCTTTCCAAGGAAGTTTTAAATGAGGCTTTCCTTTCACATAATATAAAAGTGTCCAGTTCTTTTTTTTTCAATATAGTGTAATGATCATTTGACACCTGAAAGGAAGGAGCGGAAATGGTTCAGTTAGTAGCACACAAGTTCGTAATCTGTAGTTCCCAGGTTCGAGGCCCACCTGGGCAAGCTTTTAGATTTATCTCCGCAAAACTCTTCGCCCTGCCCTCGGTCAGTAGGTGACATCGATGGGCTTGGAAAGACAACTGTCCATTGGATGGGATGTAAAGCAGTGGCCCTGTGTGCGGGAGAGCCATATCCTGTGCACGTTGAAGAACACGCTAGATAGCCTTGACGGGAGGCTACTATCTGTCTCCCAAAAGCTGTCCAGTGGATCCCCTCCCCCAATCTTTTCTGAGCCCTGGGGGTCCTTGTGATCTGGCCATTTTGTGATTGTGTGAGATAACCCAGCCCAATCTGAAAGGAAACTTCAAGTACTGTTTATAATTTATTGTTAGAAAAGCAGTTTGTTCTTATAATTTCTCGAGGATTATAAGATTTCTAAAACACTCACTTCTCGAGAGAAATTCCTCTTTTTTTTTTCGAGAAATTTGCCAGTAAATTATTATTTTACGGTAATAAAAAATTGTTTTAAAATATCGTGTTAACACTTATAGAAACCCTTATTTTAATGCGTGGCATTGTATGAAATGTCGTACAAAGTAAGAACAAACGTCAGACTTCTCTACAACGCTCTTTTAATTATAAGACGAACATGAGCACAAAGCGAAAGAAATTTCTCAACTTCAGGAATTATCATTTCAAAACAAATGATAAGAGTTATCGGTTGAAGCGATCGATGACTTATGGTTTTAGAAGTATCAGTTTAAACACAATTCGTGAGTAGTTCAGTTAAAAACTGAACATAAAATAGAATAGTTTTGTTTAAAAATAATATAATAAATGTATAAATGTTTGTTTTGGTATTACAGCGTGTTATTTACTTGCTAAATTGGTTTGCTACCCACAAAACCACAATATCCAGAAGATATCTAAGATTAGTAAAGGATATCTATTAGTCATCTCTGATATCTTCTGGACATATTCCAGATATTGTCTTCCAATTTTGGGGTTTAGTAAGTTGTTTATTAGCAATTACAACTTTAGTTATTTTAATAAAAAATTCGAGAAGAATCTTAGAGGGAAAAAAATTATGGAGAATTTGATTTTTAGGGAATTTTGGAGAAATCAGATATCTGATTCCCGATTCTCGAGAATTTAAAATTGTCGAGAAATCAAAAACCCTTTGAAAGAAAGCATCCAAAATCTTGCCGCAATACTTACGGTTTACTTTTACCATTAATTGTTTTCCAACAAAACCCCCCAAAACCAGCTCTTTATATATTTTTCTTCTTCAGTTAATCAACGAAACGCTATCGCTTCAAGGTAAAAACCATCTCTCTTTTCGACCTCAAAAGCGCGCAAAAAAATGATACCGCAACGTGTATGGTATTGAAGCAAGAACGCTGCTTGTAAAACTGCAAAGCCATTTTATACTTGCAACTTGTGTAGCTTTTCCCGCAAACTTAGGAGGAGTCAGAGAGGGCGGGTCGTCATGGAAACTGGTTCTCTGGTCTCTCCGCCCTCCGTTCTTCAGACCTGGCAGCCGTTGTGATAAACAGTGTTGCACTGGTGGGAGGCCGATAGCACAGATGCGTTGCTGGTCGTTACCCAGTTTACTGGGTGGCGTTCGTAATGGCAAATGCTCGTGACCTAACTTAACACTGCGTGTGTTCACTTTCAGACGAAACTGATGACTCTACACTGATCTCGAAATGAGGTGTAAACACCGGTAGTCAGAGTCCTGCCAAAAGGAATAAATGTTAATTATCTGTTAAGTGATAAATAAATCTACCTTGAAATGACCCGGAACTTCAAAGGTGTGAAGACATTAAAAAAAAAGTAGTTAATGCAAACAGTTGACCACACACCCATGTCTTACAGAATTAGAGCATTGATTTAGTGGAGATAATACAGACTTTAAACCGATAGGCTTAGAAAGTTTTAATTCATTTTTGTGAATATCTTAAGTTTGAGGGGCGGGGGTGGCTCAGTCGATAGCGCGCCAGGCTCGTAATCTGTACTTCCCAGATTCGAGTCCCAGCTGGGTCAGCGTTGAGATTTATCTCCGCAAAATTCCCCGCCCTGCCCACGGTCAGTAGGGGACACCGATGGGCTTGGAAAGGCCGCCGTCCGTCGGATGGGACGTTCAGCCGTGACGCGTGTCGGGAGAGCCATATCCTGTGCACGTTAAAGAACACGCTGGATGGCCTTGACGGGAGGCTACCGTCTGTCTCCCAACAGCTGTTCCAGTGGGTCCCCTCCCCCAACCTTCTCTGAGCCTTCGGGGTCCATGTGACATGGCCATTTAGCCCATGGTGTGCAAAAAAGTGCCGCTCAGAGGTAAAACCCCCAACAACCAAACCCAACAACCTTTTATCACTTAATGGCAATGCATTCAACTTACGCTTTTCTGCCATTGTAATACAACTAAATCTGTATCAAGAGAAACTAGCTCTAAACTAAAATTAAATTAGCACTTTCTATGATGAATGGGAGGAATGCTTATCTGTCATCCGTGCAGAGATGGTGGAAGTAGTGGATAGATAATAAGAATCACTGTCCACCTGCAAGCAGTGGGAAAATGCGTAGCCAATGAGAATCTTTTTGTCCAATTGACATCATTTTCAGAAACACACCCATGTAACATCATCACCAATAGTACCACCCATAGTATACCACCATAGTATACAATAGTACCACCCAATAGTCACCACCCATGGTAACATCACCAATAACAAAACAAAATTTCATGGGGAAAAAAATATTGAAAAGGGATTTTCTTCAAATACTCGTCATAAAATTTCGAGTTATCGAGATGACGCTGGAAAAAGTTCGAGTTAAAGAGAACGTAAATACAATAAATATATAAGGATTCGATTAGGAACTTAAAAAAAAATTTAACGAGAAATTCGAGTTAACGAGAGTTGATTGTATTTAAAATTCCATCTCTTTAATTACTGAATGAATAGTATTGAAATTCAAGATTTAGAAGAATTGTTTTGGATCTTTAATTTACATTCATAACCAGAAAATTTATTCTTCAAGATGTGAATTTTTAATTTGACTATCCAGTGGCATAAAGTAGAAATAATCTAACATTTAACCGAAAATATAATTGTTTCAAAAAAATTTATTGATTAATTTTTGAGCATTACTTTCAGGTTTAATGGGGCGGGGGTGGCTCAATCGGTAGCGCGCCAGGCTTGTAATCCTTTGTTCCCAGGTTCGAGTCCTAGCTGGGTCAGCGTTGAGATTTATCTCCGCAAAATTCCCCGCCTTGCCCACGGTCAGTAGGGGACACCGATGGGCTTGGAAAGGCCGCCGTCTGTCGGATGGGACGTTAAGCCGTGGCCCCGTGTGCGGGAGAGACATACCATATGCACGTTAAAGAACACGCTGTTTGGCCTTGACGGGAGGCTACCATCTGTCTCCCAACAGCTGTTCCAGTGGGTCCCCTCCCCCAACCTTCTCTGAGCCTTCGGGGTCCATGTGACCTGGCCATTTACCCCATGGTGTGCAAAAAAGTGCCGCTCAGAGGTAAAACAACCCAACCCTTTCAGGTTTAATAGGCAGATTTGTTTCTATCTCCAATCTAGAAGCATCTTTTTTGCAGATTGATAAAATTCATTTCGGTACAAACTATACAGTTGATCCTCATAAATCCGTCGCTAGAAAAATTCAGAATTATCAAAAAAAAAAAAACTGGAACTTTTTCAAAAGTGTAAACTTCAAAATCTTTGAAACCTATTGCGCTAAGGGACAGTGAACAACAATTGTAACAATACTTCACATCAATATTCACGAATTCTGGAACCAGTTTACAGGCAGCCATTGAAGACACGTCCAATTGTCAGCTGACCAAAACATGTTACATATATATGGGTTCTTGTTTTACCTCTGAGAGGCACTTTTTCCGCACCCAATGGGTTGGGTTGTTTTACCTCTGAACGGCACTTTTTTGCACACCATGGGCTAAATGGCCAGGTTATAAGGACCCCGAAGGCTCAGAGAAGGTTGGGGGAGGGGACCCAATGGAACAGCGGTAGGGAGACAGATGGTAGCCTCCCGTCAAGGTCATCCAGCGTGTTCTTTAACATGCACATGGTATGGCTCTCCTGCACACGGCCCTGCTTAACGTCCCATCCGACGGACGGCGGTCTTTTCAAGCCAATTGGTGTCCCCTACTGACCGTGGGCAGGGCGGGGAGTTTTGCAGAGATAAGTCTCAACACACCCAGCTGGGACTCGAACCTGGGAACTGCAGATTACGAGCGTGGCGCCGCACCCAATGGACTAAATGGCAAAGCTACAAGAACCGCTAAGGACCCAGATAAGGAGGGGTGAGGGGACCCACTGAACAGCTGTTAGGAAACAGAGTGAAGCCTCCCGTCAAGGTCATCCAGTGTGTTCTTTAACGGGATAGGGTATGATTCTCCGGCACACCGAGCCACGTCTCAACTTCCTATCCAACTGAAGGCGGTCTTTCCAAGCCAGTCTGTATGCCTTACTGACCGAGGGCAGGGTGGCGAGTTTAGCAGAAAAAAATTTCAACGCTATTCCAGGCGGCACTAGAACCTAGGAACTGCAGATAATGAGCCTGAAGCACTATCCACTGAGCCACCCTCTCCCTATGTTACGGAACGCAGAGTACTAAATACAAAAAAGTTAAGCAGCACTTAAAAACTCCGGAATTTTCGAAAAATCTGGTGCGTGCTAGATCCCGTGGGTACAGAATTTACGCGGCTACTGTAGTTAAATGAAAAAAGGAATTATCAAACATCCTTGTCTTGAGCTAGTGTATATTCTTGTCCATTCCTTTCAACAGAACAAATAAAATAAAGACAAATGTCTCTGCCAAAAATATGGAATTCTCATTTTCATGGGGCGGGGGTGGCTCAGTCGGTAGCGCGTCAGGCTCGTAATCTGTATTTCCCAGGTTCGAGTCCCAGCTGGGTCAACGTTGAGATTTATCTCCGTAAAATTCCCGGCCCTGCCCACGGTCAGTAGGGGACACCGATGGGCTTGGTAAAGGCCGTCGTCCGTCGGATGGGACGTTAAGCCGTGGCCCCGTGTGCGGGAGAGCCATACCCTGTGCACGTTAAAGAACACGCTGGATGGCCTTGACGGGAGGCTACCATCTGTCTACCAACAGCTATTCCAGTGGGTCCCCTCCTCCAACCTTCTCTGAGCCTTCGGGGTCCATGTGACCTGGCCATTTAGCCCATTGTGTGCAAAAAAGTGCCGCTCAGAGGTAAAACAACCCAACTCATTCTCATACAGAAGTGTTGTCATATCCCGACTTAGAGATTTGATATGGGAATTTCGCATGAACGTGGTTTTAATCGAACGCTGATACACTGTTCTATCAAAATATTCGAGATTTTGAATGTTGTGTCAATGGAAATCTGACTTCGAAGCTCTATAACTTCTAAAATAAGCATTCAACGAAAAAGTGTGACTGAAAATAAATTAAAGATCACAATTCAATTTATTTAAATCTCGATTTTTCAACAGTATTTCATTCAGTAGTTAAAGAGTTACGAAAGTTAGAACATTTCACAACAATACTACTGGGCAACACACAAAAAGGCTTTGAAATGAAAATAACCAATCTTTATTAATTTAGAGGTGCTGAACACGAAAATGACAATAAGATTTGTCGATTGGCTCTGTTTAGGACAGACAGAGGTGGTCATGTATAAACAACTCAGTCCGCATCGAATACATAGGTAACCATTACGCAAAGCTGTATTTTAAACTCCAGATTGCAACAGCTTGCCATACACACAACCCCCCGAGGTAATGCTTGGGTTGGGTTGTTTTACCTCTGAGCGGCACTTTTTTGCACACCATGGGCTAAATGGCCAGATCACATGGACCCCGAAGGCTCAGAGAAGGCTGGGGGAGGGGACCCACTGGAACAGCTGGAACACTGGAACAGCTGTTGGGAGACAGATGGTAGCCTCCAGTCAAGGCCATCCATCGTGTTCTTTAACGTGCACAGGGTATGACACTCCCGCACACGGGGACACGGCTTAACGTCCCATCCGACGGACGGCGGCCTTTCCAAGCCCATCGGTGTCCCCTATTGACCGTGGGCAGGGCAGGGAATTTTGCGGAGATAAATCTCAATGCTGACCCAGCAGGGACTCGAACCTGGGAAGTACAGATTACGAGCCTGGCGCACTACCGACTGAGCCACCACCGCCCTCCGAGGTAATGCATCATTGTCCGATGCAATGTAGTTGACATCGTGGCTTTACGATCGCGGACAGAAAATGATGTAATCGTTAGTTGTAAGCGACGTCTCGTATGGTGAGCAAGTCTTTTGAACGACTCCCATTTACCCCTGAGTCACAAGTGATCCTTGCAGTTTTAATCCAGCAGTAGTGATGCCTTGTAACTGTGTTAATAGTGCAGATACATTTTGTTACATTTGTGGGGAAGTGACGTTTGCAAGCCAGAAAAGGGCCATCACTCGAATAGTGAAAGCAGTGTATAAGTTTTATTTTGGATGCAACATCGGTGACCAGGACAAGGCCTAGGCCTCACACATATGCTGCAGTATGTGTGCAAGAAATCTTCCGAAGTGGCTAAAAGGCGAAAAAGTGGCGATGCCATTTGCTGCTCCTATGGTTTGGAAAGAGCCAAGCAATCACGCAAATAACTGCTACTTCTGCATGGTTCCACCTGTTTCTGGAGGCATCACAAGGAAAGAGAAGTGAACAATAGCCTACCCGAATATAAAAACTGCTTTCCAACCAGTTCTGCTCGACGAAGGCCTTCCCGTTCCCAAACCTCCAAAAGAATTTTCCATCGATTCAGACGGTGAGGAATGAGGCGAACCAACGGCGGGTTCTCCGCAGCCTTCGGTCTTCTAATTATGATTCATACGTCTGCCATGGTGCATCATCTCCGTACACATTCTCACCGAAGAAGAAATGAACGATCTTGTTCACGATCTGGAGCTGTCCAAAGCCAAAGCAGAGTTACTTGGATCACGACTTAAACAATGAAATCTTCTCAAGGAAAATGTCTGAGTGACTTCGTTTCAAACTCGTCATGAGCAGTTTGCACCTTACTTCAGAAAAGAAGATGACCTTGTGTTCTGCTCCGATGTAGATGGCCTGATGAATGCCCAGGGAATCAAACATGACCCTCAAGAATGGCGAATTCATAGACTCCTCGAAATTGAGTCTCAAAGTGGTGTTGCTGCATAATGGAAATCGACTTCTATCCATTCCGGTTGGACACGCTGTCTACATGAAAGAAACCTACGACAACTTAAAACAACTATTGAATTGTCTTCAATACAGCAAGTATGGCTGGCATCTCTGTTGTGACTTGAAGGTAGTAGCTCAGTTGATGGGTTTGCAGCTGGGATATATGAAGTACTGCTGTTTCTTATGTGAATGGGATGGCCAAGCAAAGATTTTGCACTATGTGAAGAGAAACTGGCCTCAGAAGAAATCTCTAGAAGGTCGGAGAGAAGAATGTGGAACACCCAGCATTGGCATAAACGCACAAAATCCTGCTACCGTCCCTGCACATCAAACTCGGTGTGATGAAAAATTTCGTAAAAGCCATGGACCTGACTGCATCAGCTTTCAAGTACTTGGCTGACAAATTCTCTCGACTGAACGAAGCGAAAATTAAAGAGGGAATTTTTGTGGGTCGTCAGATCCGCGAGCTGTTCAGAGACCAGATGTTCGAAAATCTGCTTCAGGTTGACAAGAAAAAGGCTTGGGACACACTTCGTCTGGTGTCAACTAAATTCCTGGGGAATGTCAGGGCAGAGACAACTACAAGAAACTGGTTAAGGACCTGTTGTCTCTGTATCAAAAACTTGGCTGTAGTATGTCCTTAAAGATCCACTTTCTCCATTCCCACTTAGATTTCTTCCCGACAACTGCGGCATGGCTAGTGATGAGCACGGTGAACGTTTTCACCAGGGCATTGCAACGATAGAGAAATGATATCCTGGAAACTGTCCACTTTAATGTTGGCTGACTACTGTTGTACGCTCGCCAGAGATGATCCTGAGCAGGTGTAGAAGCAATGGCAAAGAGATGGCGGAAGTAGAAGCGAAGTTTTATTGATACATGTCATATGCACGTATTACTCTATTATATAAGAAACTATTGCGGATTTCTCAGAAATCGTAGCCAATTTTGAATTTTCATTGTCATATTCGTGTTCAGCACTTGAAATCTTTAAGAAATCGCTACTTTTATCTCAGAGGTATGACTTTTATAAAAATTTGTTGCCCAGTATAAATGGGTGGTAAGACTACCCCCAGAACAAATTAAAATTTAAATAATGAGTATTATTTGAAATAAAAAATATCCCCTCAAGCAGGTGCTTGCCACAGAGGTCTGACAGGAACCAGTCGGTTTATATGCCATAGTAGGTCTGTGAGAATGGCAGGCCTCAGCAGAAAAACGACACATACATCCATGCCTTACCAGGGACTCGAAACCAGGTCCCTTAGATCTATCAGGTAGCCAAGTGCGCTAACCACTCGGATTTAATAAAATAAATATACATTTTAGAAGTTTGCGCAAAGATTATTTGAATTTTACACAATTGTGAATGATTTTTATGAAACAAGATAATTTGTTGTTAAATATTGCAACTTCCGTAATTCATTTAAATACTGAACGAATTTTATTGAAAATCGATATTTAAATGTATTTGATTATGATCTTTTTCTTCAGAGTTTTCCATTAAATGCATATTTTAGAAGTGCTGTTTAGATTCCCATTCATAACACGTGGAATTCTCTAGTGGCCGAGTGGTTAGCGCGCTTGGCTACTTGATCTAAGGGACTCTGGGTTCGAGCCCCGGGTAATGTTGGTGTTTTTTTCTCCTGAATTCCTGCCAACCTCACAGACCTTCTACTATGGCATATAAACTGACAGGCTCCTGTCAGACCTCTGTGGCAAGCAGCTGCTTGAGGGGGTATTTATTATTTTTTTTTATTTATGATAGGGCAGTATATAAACGAACAGATGTGCAAGATATTCCTCACATACAGTTCTTCCTCTTTCATTTTTTAATGAAAACTAAAAAAGAAAAAAAATCTATAATTTGTTTGACACAAAATACAGGATTCGAAAACGGCTGAAATGGATTGTATGAAAGTTATCTGAATTTGTACTTTTCAATGAAACTTTTAGGCAGAGAACCTAAAGTGTTATAGAAATAACTAAGAGTAAATAAAATTTTCTAACAAATTACGAATCAAAATATCATTAGAAAAAGCATATCAAGATAATTATATTATCAAATAATATATTATATTATCTAATATAATATAATTATATTATCTATATTAATATAGATAATTATATTATCTAATATTACATATCAAGATAATTAATATTAGATAAAAGCATATCAAGATATTTAAATGAGTTTCAGAAATCACACAAAGAAGAGTACAGCAACCTGTCTGTTTCATTAGCTTCATTCCCACATAGTCAGAGTGATAAAAAAAATATCTTCCTAACAAATAATAGTCGTATTCGGACCGATGCCCGGACACCTGTTTCTTATAGTCAGTCTATATCGTACAGATTTGGTGTGGTAGTTCCTCTTGTTGTGTGTTTGTGTTGGGTTAACAGATCCACAAGTGTCCCAAATGTGTGAGGCTCTGTCGTCGCTTCGGCTACTTTGAAGGTGACGAACGCAGTAAACTATGGGAAACGGAAAAAGTGAACTATGGAGAATGGGAAAAGTGAACTATGGAGAATGGGAAAAGTGAACTATAGAGAATGGGAAAAGTGAACTATGGGGAATGGGAAAAGTGAATTATGGAGAATGGGAAAAGTGAACTATGGAGAATGGGAAAAGTGAACTATGGAGAATGGGAAAAGTGAACTATGGAGAATGGGAAAAGTGAACTATGGAGAATGGGAAAAGTGAACTATGGAGAATGGGAAAAGTGAACTATGGAGAATGGGAAAAGTGAACTATGGAGAATGGGAAAAGTGAACTATGGAGAATGGGAAAAATGAACTATGGAGAATGGGAAAAGTGAACTATGGAGAATGGGAAAAGTGAACTATGGAGAATGGGAAAAGTGAACTATGGAGAATGGGAAAAATGAACTATAGAGAATGGGAAAAGTGAACTGTGGGGATTGGATTGGGTTGTTTTACCTCTGAGCGGCACTTTTTTGCACACCATGGGCTAAATGGCCAGGTCACATTGAACCCCGAAGGCTCAGAGAAGGTTGGGGGAGGGGACCCACTGGAACAGCTGTTGGGAGACAGATGGTAGTTTCCCGTTAAGGCCATCCAGCGTGTTCTTTAACGTTTACTGGGTATGTCTCTCCCGCACATGGACCACGGTTTAACGTCCCATCCGACGGACGGCGGCCTTTCCAAGCCCATCGGTGTCCCCTACTGACCGTGGGCAGGGCGGGGAATGAATTGTGGAGAATGCGAAAAGTGAACTATGGGGAACGGGAAAAGTTAATTACGGGAAGAGTGAACTATGGAAAATGAGAAAAATATATATGATGACCAGACCCACTAGTTCCGCCTAAAGCACTACCACTATTGGGATAATGCCATGTTTACCACTATCTACGGTCAGGGGCAAGACAGTACCATATAGATACAGCTCATCCCCGACTACCTAATGGCGAACAGTCAAAATTAAAAAAATAAATAAATACTCGCTCAAGCAGCTGCTTGTTACAGAGGTCTGACAGTAGCCTGTCAGTTTATATGCCGCAGTAGAAGATCTGAGAGGATGGCAGGATCTCAGCAGAATAAACGACACAAACAGCCATGCCTTATCCGGGGCTCAAACCCAAGTCCCTTAGATTAGTAGCCAACGCGCTAACCACTTGGCCATGGGACGGCTATCACTATGGGAATAAAGCTCATCCATCGGACAAAACCTAAATTTAATCTATTTCCCGGAACGCCACAAACAAGGATGTAAAGATTCAAATTGCCTCGGCTCCCGTGACGGAACTCTTAGTCAACCATCTTTCATCTTGGCCTGTCCGACCAGTCCCACTCCGGTCAGCATAACCTTCGACTTCATTTAGGCCCTCAAGCTCCCCCACCTCGACAAGGTGGTTCCGTATCGGGGGGGGGGGTGCAAATTAGTAATGAAGACAAAACCCAGATGCTCCGCAATACATGGACTGCACTACATCTATAGGGATAATGCCAAATCTCCACTACCTACATCGAGGGCAAGACAACACCATAGAGATGCAGTTCCCCCCACAACTACCTATGGCGAACAGTACTATAGAAGTAAAGTTCATCCATCGGTCAAAACCTAAATTTAATCTGCGCCCCAGTTAGCCACAAACAAGGATATATAGATCCAAGTTGCCTAGGCTCCCGTGGTGGGAACTCTTAGTCAGGCCTTACCAGGCCCCTCCATCGGGGCCCAGTCCAACCAAGGTACTTCCCCAAATACCAGTCAGCGGAGCTCTCAACTTCACACGGGCCTCAGTCCCCCCACCACGACAAGGTGGTTCCCTCTCGAGGGGGGGGGGGGGGCGGCATGAGAATGGGAAAAGTGAACTTGGGGAATGGGAAAAGTGAACTATGGAGAATGGGAAAAGTTATCAATGGATGAACTTTTAGCGCCAAACATTTGTCGGATATAGCTAGTCATCTATAACAATAAAAGATGTCTGCGTGTCTGTCTTCTGTGTTAGCCATAACTCATCAGGAAGTCGTGGTACGCGCTTCAGAATTTCACAATTTATGGTTGTCCGAGTTGTAGTGTCGAATTTAAAGTCGAAATTCCAAAAGTGGGTCTTTCTGCAAGCAAAAATATCTACCCCGCTATTCCTACGGGAAACCGAAGTCGCCGACAAATCCATTGTTGCCATTTACTGAATTTCGCATTAACTTGATTTCATTGAACGTTGATATATTCTTCTATCAAAATATCCGAGAATTTCGACGTTGTGCCAATGGGAATCTAATTTCGATGCTCGTTAACTTCTAAAATCCTTCAATGGAAAAGTGTGACAAAAAATGAATTAAAGATCATAATTAAATCTGTTTAAATCTCGAGTTCGAATAATATTCGTTCAATATTTAAAGAGTTATGGACGTTAGAATATTTCTAAAAAATAACCCTTCCCTCCACCTTCTCTGGGTTCTCGGAGTCCTTGCTGCCCACAGGAGAAACAATTCACAACCCATTTTCAGTTTCATCGATATGTCCTTGACAAGGGGGGCGGGGGGGGGCTCAGTCGGTAGCGCGCCAGGCTCGTAATCTGTTGTTCCCAGGTTCGAGTCCCAGCTGGGTCAGCGTTGAGATTTATCTCCGCAAAATTCCCCGCCCTGCCCACGGTCAGTAGGGGACACCGATGGGCTTGGAAAGACCGCCATCCGTCGGATGGGATGTTAAGCCGTGGCCCCGTGTGCGGGAGAGCCATACCCTGTGCACGTAAAAGAACACGCTGGATGGCCTTGACGGGAGACTACCATCTGTCTCCCAACAGCTGTTCCAGTGGGTCCCCTCCCCCAACCTTCTCTGAGCCTTCGGGATCCTTGTGACCTGGCCATTTAGCCCACGGTGTGCAAAAAAGTGCCGCTCAGAGGTAAAACAACCCAACCTTGACAAGGCTTTGTTCGTTTTTCGCGTAGATAGATAGTTCTCGATTTGCGCGGTTAATGAGTTCCTGAAAACTCCCATGTAAATCAAATTCGATCAAAACGAAAACAATTTACAATTTTTCTCATACAAAATAATTAAAATATCCAGGTGAAAAGGAGTACTTTCCTGTATTAGCCTTCACAATATCATTGAAATTTCAAATTATAATATACAATAAATGTAATGCATTTATTTTAAGTTGAAGATAAACTGAAATCTGATATAAATAAATATGTGATAAGACGGTGAGGGACGTTTAATGGCATTTTGGACCCTGGTCTGCGGAATTTTTGGCTGTCAATGCGAAACTCGGGATTTTACTATGCAAATCGGGATGTCTGATGACCTTGTCCGATCTAGTGAGAAGTGGCTCAGGATACGAGATGCCCTCACTTATCGTGCACAGTGGTGGTGGCTTTCTGCTACTTTTTCTACAAAGTGGAGGCTTTTATGAATAAAGTAATAAGGAATTTTCTCATCCCACTGCGAAGATTCGTTTTAAAGCTCGTAAGTGTAAATATTTAGACTGCGTAAATCGAGAACATGCCCACTGTATATTAAAAAAAATCGCGTAAATCGAAACCAAAGAAATCGGGTTGGATTGTTTTACCTCTGAGCGGCACTTTTTTGCACACCATGAGCTAAATGGCCAGGTCACATGGACCCCGAAGGCTCAGAGAAAGTTGGGGGTGGGGACCCACTGGAACAGCTGTTGGGAGACAGATGGTAGCCTGCCGTTAAGTCCATCTAGCGTGTTCTTTAACGTGCACAGGGTATGGCTCTCCCTCACACGGACCACGGCTTAACGTCCCATCCGACGGACGGCGGCACATCGGTGTCCGCTACTGACCGTGGGCAAGGCGGGGAATTTTGCGGAGATAAATCTCAACGCTGACCCAGCTGGGACTCGAACCTGGGAACTACAGATTACGAGCCTGGCGCGCTACCGACTGAGCCACCCCCGCCCCCAAAGAAATCGGGAACTACCTGTAATTGTATATTAAAAAAAATCAAGCCGAGCCAGCAAAAGACCTTTGCAACACCGGGAAATTCTTTGTGTTCAAGCTGTGATAAAATGTCAGGGGGACAAAACTAACCTTTAGTGCAGGAAACAACAGAATAAGCGGATTAAAAGTGAGACACTAGCTGTCATAATTTGTGTAGAAACGAAGCCACGGGACAAATGGGAACCTGATTTTTAAACCAATCCCCGGGGCACACGGAGGACGCTGTGTAGGAAATTTCGATCATGTGGAAGAATATCACGGGAGCCGTAAGGCAGCAAAATCTGTGGTAACGTAAGTAAAAATTTCGATAGCTTAAGCAGAAACTAAGCCACGGGCTATGAGAGAGTTCACTGACATCAACAACGATCCAAGCAAACACCGGGCAAATTTCTTCCTATTGAAAATCTGTACTAAAGTGGGGTCTTACAAAATTTACCTTTAATGCAGTGAAATATAAGAATATACAGATTAAAAGTGACACCCGGACAGAGCCGGGTACCGTTCACTAATAGTTCTATAAGTTTCAATTACTTAGATCAAACTCGGTTGTTGGTTGTTTTACATCTGAGCGGCACTTTTTTACACACAATGGGCTAAATGACCAGGTCACAAGGACCCCGAGTCCTCAGAGTATGTTGGGGGAGGGATTTTCACGAACCCACTGGACAGCTGTTTCGCGACGGACAGAGGCCATCTAGCGTGTTCTTTAAAGTGTACAGAGTAAGGCTCTACTGAACACGGCCAAGGCCTTGCGTCCCATCTTAACGAGACGTCTTTTCAAGCTCATCGGTGTCCGTTACTGACAGAGGGCAAGGCGGGGTTTTTGCAGAGATAAATATCAACGCTGATATAGTTGAGACTTGAACCTGAGAATTGTAGATTGGAAGCGAGGCATGCTACCAACATAGCCAGCTACTTTCCCGAACAGATCTAGACCTAAAAAATAAATTCTGAGAGGGTGACTGAAACAGCTAGAGCAGAGTAGAACCCACAACAGAGGGCTTGTAGATTCATAGCTCAGTGATGTGCTGTTAACTAAGATACTCAATGTGGGCGTCAGCTGCCGCAGCCCAATCGTGCCATCGTACTTTGAAAAATCTTTGAACAAATCTTCATAGCTGTCCTGCAATTGAATTCTGACGTTATACTACACACTGTGGTTCTCTGTTCTGGGCTTGGAAAGTCCGCCGTCCGTCGGATGGGACGTTAAGCCGTGCCTCCGTGTGCGGGAGAGTCATACCCTGTGCACGTTAAAGAACACACTGGATGGCCTTGACGGGAGGCTACCATCTGTCTCCCAACAGATGTTCCAGTGGGTTCCCTCCCCCAACCTTCTCTGAGTCTTCGGGGTCCTTGTGACCTGGCCATTTATCCTATGGTATGCAAAAAAAGTGCCGCTCAGAGGTAAAACAACCCAATCCTCTGTTCTGACGTTATGATATGGGAGAGGCAGCCCTCGCCTCAACATCAAACGGCCTGGTTACAGCCATATTTCTCCGCTGCTGCAGGTTCTGATGATTTTGGTGTAGTCCTGTTACACACACGACTGTCGCACCCAGAAATCCCAGACGTTCTGCAGTCATCGATATAGAGCACCTCATCTTCCTGGTACCGATTAATTGCTCACGATCAAACTCACCATGGGTAAACATGGCGACCAGGGTGCCATGTTTACCCATCATAACAATCGCAGGTTCGTTATACAGCAGGTTGTTTGGGTTGTTTTACCTCTGAACGGCACTTTTTTGCACACCATGGGCTAAATGGCCAGGTCACATGGACCCCGAAGGCTCAGAGAACGTTGGGGGAGGGGACCCACTGGAACAACTGTTGGGAGACAGATAGTAGCCTCCCGTCAAGGCCATTCAGCGTGTTCTTTAACGTGGTTCTCTCTTCAGGGTATGGCTCTCCCGCACACGGAACCACGGCTTAACGTCCCATCCGACGGACGGCGGCCTTTCCAAGCCCATCGGTGTCCCCTACTGACTGTGGGCAGGGCGGGGAATTTTGCGGACTATACAGCAGGTAGGTATCTGACCTGTTCATAGCCCGCAACGAGTTTCGACTGACAGCATTATTGTGGAGGAGTAGGGCAGGTTTGTGGTAGTGGGTGCCTTCTGTATATAAATTGTGTTTTCAGTTTACATATATATGTTTAATTGTATCTTTTCGCTCAAGCTCCGGTTATTAGTATTTTCAAGTGAAGTGGGGGTAGGTCCTCCTGCCTAGATGTAGCCTTGCTTATGAATATTACGCTCTGACAATAAAGCATTGAGATTTATTTCCGATATCCCTCGACCTGCCTTCGATGAGAAAGGGGATGGATAGGCTTGAAAATGCTGCTCTCTGTCGAAAGTTATGTTAAGCCGTGTCCACGAGTGTAGTAGAGCGACACCTTGTGCATGTTGGGTTGGGTTGTTTTACCTCTGAGCGGCACTTTTTTGCACACCATGGGCTAAATGGCCAGGTCACATGGACCCCGAAGGCTCAGAGAAGGTTGGGGGAAGGGACCCACTGGAACAGCTGTTGGGAGACAGATGGTAGCCTCCCGTCAAGGCCACCCAGCGTGTTCTTTAACGTGCACAGGGTATGGCTCTCCCGCACATGGGGGCCACGGCTTAACGTCCCATCCGACGGACGGCGGCCTTTCCAAGCCCATCCCTGTGCATGTTAAAGGATACCTCGGATGGCCTTGGTCCGGTCTGCCATTTGCCTCCAAAGAGTTGTTCCCAAGTCTCCTTCTCCCAACCTTCTCCCTTGGGTCTTTGTGACCTGTCCATTTAGCTCCTTGTATACAAAAAAGTAGAAGAGATGAAACATCCCAACAACTAAATCTGATTCCTCTTCTCTTAAAGGAGTTTTATCATTATAATTAACTATAAAACGAATAACTTCATTTTCATGGACTGAAAAACCAACAACTTTCTTAAGTTAACAATTCTTTTCTGAGACAAACTTAAAGCTGTGGAGTCCAATAACGAATTGTGCAGTGAAAATTCTACATTACTTGAGAAATTGCGGCAGAGATTGGCTCAATCGGTAGCACGCCAGAGGCTCATAATCTTCAGTTCCCAGACTCGAGTCCCACTGTGCCAGCGTTCACATTTATCTCCGTTAAAACCCACCCTGCACTGAGTGAGAAATGGGTCACCGATGGGCTTGGAAAGGCCTCCGTCCATCAGATCAAACGTTAAGCCCCGTGCAAGATAATCATACCATTTGCACATTAAAGAGCACACTGTCATGGCCTTGACGATACGTTACCATATGTGTCCCAACATCTGTCTAGTGTCCCAACTTTCTCGATTACTTGGGGGATCCTTGTGACTTGGCCAATTAGCCCATTGTGTGCACAAAAGCGCCGCTTAGTGTTAAAAAAAATCAAAAATTCTACCTTATGTAACATGATTATTTTATAAAGTTTTGCTCATTAATTTTCGTAATTTATATTGAATCTATGTAAGAATTCTTATTTTTAAACCTAGAGATTTTATTTAAAAACCCACTAGAGATAGTATTGTAAATTCATTCCCCGAGTGGGGCGGGGGTGGCTCAGTCGGTAGCGCGCCAGGCTCGTAATCTGTAGTTCCCAGGTTCGAGTCCCAGCTGGGTCAGCGTTGAGATTTATCTCCGCAAAAATTCCCCGCCCTGCCCACGGTCAGTAGGGGACACCGATGGGCTTGGAAAGGCCGCCGTCCGTCGGATGGGACGTTAAGCCGTGGCCCCGTGTGCGGGAGAGGAATACCCTGTGCACGTTAAAGAACACGCTGGATGGCCTTGACGGGAGGCTACCATCTGTCTTCCAACAGCTGTTCCAGTGGGTCCTCTCCCCCAACCTTCTCTGAGCCTTCGGGGTCCATATGACGTGGCCATTTAGCCCATGGTGTGCAAAAAAGTGCCGCTCAGAAGTAAAACAACAACCCAAACAACAACTCATTCCCCGAGGATTTGATATATCAAGTTCTGAGCAATCTACAGAATTTTACTTCCTTTTCCTTGAAAGATTCTGCATTTCCGTCACCTGGAGTGACGAACCGAACTTTTCTAAGTATACGGTCCCGCGTTATTTTGTCAACTCCGAATAACAAATGGAACCGGAAATTTCAAGAAGTCGCTACAACTCATTCCAAAAGGGCCTAAATTCTTCAAATGTTTGGGACTGCGCAAAATGTGGAGTCTTATTTTTTCACGGACCACACACACGGAATAAAAAGAGAAGTATAAACTGACTATGAAATTTATTTTTTTTTCTTTCTTTTATTGCTATGATCTTCAGACTTTCTTTCCTCCAAAAAAAAAAAACTGAGAACTTCTAAACGGTAAAAGATAGAACCACCAAATTCGATGTGTAGCTTGTTGTCGTAATTTAAAACCCTATAAAGGCTTGGTCCCTAGTTTCCACCCCCAAAAGGGAAAGAAAAGGATATGCAGTTCTCACATGGGAGGGGCGGGGCTGGCTCAGTCGGTAGCGCGCCAGGCTCGTAATCTGTAGTTCCCAGGTTCGAGTCCCAGCTGGGTCAGCGTTGAGATATATCTCCGAAAAATTCCCCGCCCCGGCCCACGGTCAGTAGGGGACACCGATGGACTTGGAAAGGCCGCCGTCCGTCGGATGGGACGTTAAGCCGTGGCCCCGTGTGCGGGAGAGCCATACCCTGTGCACGTTAAAGAACACGCTGGATGGCCTTGACGGGAGGCTACCATCTGTCTCCCAACAGCTGTTCCAGTGGGTCCCCTCTCCCAACCTTCTCTAAGCCTTCGGGGTCCATGTGACCTGGCCATTTAGCCCATGGTGTGCAAAAAAGTGCCGCTCAGAAGTAAAACAACCCAACCCAACTCTCACATGGGAAATAACATTGGCTGTTTTGAATTATGTCTGCATTTTTCTACCTCTACGCAAAAACGTTGACTAGAAATTTAATGGGAGTCGATCGTAATGAGTTGTAAGCGAAATGAATCATGCGATATGGGGAATATCATCTAGTCTGTATTTTAAAGATATTAATCTAATTGAGGTTAAGGACCCGATGAAATCCAGGTTATGAGTGTTGTCTTAAGTCTGAGCGGCACTGTTTTGTACCCAATACGCTAAATGGCAGCTCACAAGTAGCCCAAAGAGACTTGGGGGAAAGGGACCCATTGTACAGCAGTTAGGGGTGGGTTGCTTTACCTCTGAGCGGTCCTTTTGATTACACAATGGGCTAATTCGCCAGGTCACTAGGACCCCAAGATCTCAGAAAAGGTTGGAGAAAGAGATTCATTGGACAGCTGTTAGGAGACAGATGGACGTCTACGGTCAAAGCCATCCAGCGTGTTCTTTAACGTATACATAGGGTACGGCTCTCCTGTACAAGGTGCTACGTCTTTACGTCTGATCCGACGGACGGCTGCCTTTCCAAGCCCATCGGTGTCCCTTTTCTCACCGACAACAGAATGGATGTTAGTGGAGATACAGTAAATCTCAACGCTAGTCCAATTGAGATTCGAGCTTCGGAACTGCAGATTACGAGCCTGGCGCGCTACCGACTGAGCCAATTTCCGCCACCTAAAATTAGACAATTTCAATAAATCAAAATGAGCGAAGTCTGTTGTTAAGCAACGCACTGATAATATTTATATCAATTAATTTATATTCTAATATATTTTTCCAAATTCCTGTGAATTCTAAACACAGCATTTATTACAAAAAATTCCTACACCTTAGGCAGTTTTCAAATCCGCTTCAATCTCAACCTGCAGGTGAAATCACGACCATCAGAGGCGATGACGTTAAGGGCCGTTGATCTCGGTATTAATTTCTTCAAACTCTGAACCCCTTGCATTCCTAAGTCGGTTAACAGATCCAGAGATCACCTTGTAGTGTTCATTCGTAAATACAGTATATATGTGATTAAGATCTCATTACTTCATCAGACCAGAGAACTGCTACATCAGATGAACTTTGTAAACGAGATAATTCGAGACGTGAATGTTCTGTTATCAAGAAACGAACAACGTGCAAATTGGCTTTTCACTCCTCTGCACAGGAATTTCAATTTGTTCTCTTTGTGCAGTGGTTGAATTGTTTTACCTCTGAACAATTCCTTCTTTCATGCAGTTTATGCACACAATGGTCTAAATAACAAGGTCATAAGACTCCAAGGGCTGAGAGAAGTGACAGCTGCCCACTGGATATCTGTTAGGTGGCAAATGGCAGACTACCGTCAAGGCCATCCAACGTGTTCTTTAATGAGCACATCGTATGACTCTCCTTCAATGGGGACCACGATTCAACGTCCCATCCAACAGACGGCAGCCTTTCCAAGCACATCAGATGTCCCCCTTCTCGCCAAGGGCAGGATGGTGGTTAGAGGAGATAAAGCTCAACTTTGGCCAGTTACTACTCGAACCTCGAAACTGCATATTACGAGCTTGTCGCCCTCCCAATTTAGTCAACCCCAGTTGTTTTTGGGTTGTTTTATCTCTGAGCGGCACTTTTTTTGCACACCATGGGATAAATGGCCAGGTCACAAGGACCCCGAAGACTCAGAGAAGGTTTAGGGAGGGGACCGACTGAAACAGCTGTTGGGAGACAGATGGTAGCCTCTCGTCAAGGCCATCCAGTGTGTTCTTTAACGTGCACAGGGTATGGCTCTCCCGCACACGGAGCCACGGCTATACGTCCCATCCGACTGACGGCGGCCTTTCCAAGCCCATCGGTGTCCCCTAATGACCGTGGGCAGGGCGGGGAGTTTTGCGGAGAGAGTCAACCCCAAATTATTTTTTTTTCTGTTGCTCCGAACATCACAGATTGATGTTTAGTGTTTTCTCGAATTCAATTACTCACTTGTGAAGAAAAAAAAAACAGTATATAACGTTCTGGTTGTTAAAACAAAGGTACAGGGAGGAAACATTCTTCACCAAAGAAAGCGAAAAATAATTTCTGTGCCCAAAGAGAAACAGTATATTTGTTACAGATGCAGTGGAGGAGAGGAAATCTGCCGAGTCCGTTGCGCTTAAAGGTAGCGCGCCAAGCTCGTAATCTGCAGTTCCCAGGTTCGAGCCCCAGCTCGGTCAGGGTGGAAATTTATCTCCGCAAAATTTCCCGCCCCGGCCCACGGTCAGTAGGGGACACCGATGGGCTTGGAAAGGCCGCCGTCCGTCGGATGGTACGTTAAGTCATGGCCCCGTGTGTGGGAGAGCCATACCATGTGCACGTTAAAGAACACGCTGGATGGCCTTGACGGGAGGCTACCATCTGTCTCCCAACAGCTGCTACAGTGGGTCCCCTCCCCCAACCTTCTCTGAGTCTTCGGGGTCCATGTGACCTGGCCATTTAACCCATGGTGTGCAAAAAAGTGCCGCTCAGAGGTAAAACAACCCAACCCATTGGGATGGGGCGTTAAGCCATGGTTCCGTGTGCGGGAGAGCCGTACTCTGGGGACGCTAAAGAACACGCTGGATGGCCTTGACGGGAGGACGCAATATGTCTCCTAAAAGCTGTCCAGTGGTCCCCTTCCCCAACCTTTTCTGAGCCTTCGGAGTCCTTGTGGCCTGGCCATTTAGCCCATTGTGTGCAAAAAATTGCCGCTCAGAGGTAAAAAAACCCTACTATATTCATAAAAATTGTTTCAAAACGCGGTAACCAGGAAATATACAGTCGCTCAAAAAAGTATCCAAACACTATGGTTGATTATAGAATTCAGAAAAAATTTCTGGCAACGATTTTTTTTGTATATGGCAACCTTTGTGTACTGTACACGAAGGTTGTCAGATCACTAATTTCTAAAAAAATCGTTACCAGATATTTTTTCTGAATTCTGCAATCAACCATAGTGTTCGGATTTTTTTTTTTGAGCGACTGTACCTATTTCAAGCCAAAATCATTAGTAAATGCAACCTTTCATACATTAAGAAATGATTCATCGAAACTTTTAATCATTTTTATAACTTTTTTTTAACTACACCAAAACATGTTAAAACCGTTTGCACTCAAGCCTGTATCTAGGAGAGGTATCAAGTATCATAAATATATTATTTATTGCCCTTCTGCTTGAAGCCGTCCCATGGCCGAGTGGTTAGCACTCTTGGCTACTGTTCTAGTAACCTGGGTTCGAGCCCCGGGTAAGGCATGGATGTGTGTGTGTCGTCTTTCTGCTGAGGTCCTGCCATCTTCACAGACCTTCTACTATGGCATATAAACTGACAGGCTCCTATCAGACCTCTGTGGCAAGCAGCTGCTTGAGGGGGTATTTATTTATTTTTTATTTCTGCTTGAGGGGGTATTTATTTTATTTTTATATACATTTTAACATTTCTTCTCATTTCGCTCGAAGGTTAAATGCTCCTCTTCCTACCCCTGGAGTCGCCCACGTGTTTAGCTATTATTTATCTTTTTTTGTTTCAGTCCCATTAGTCAGGAACATCACCCGCCACATGTAGGTTAGGAGATTAGACTACAAGGAGCTATATATAGTTCTTCTGCTTCCTAGAAGGAGTGCTTGGAGATAGAATCTTCTAGCCAGGTCTATAGCTCTCTGAAGTATCGCTCAATAAATCTAAGAACACAGTTTCGCTTAATGCTTTAATTATAGATCTAATAACAGTTACTCATTTTGTTTTTCTCTCTCACAAAAGATCTATTTTTTTATCTCTGCGATATTTTTATTTTTTTGGAGCTATTATGATGAAGGATATTCAAAATAGATCGGATTAATCAAGAGATTTTGATAGAAACATCCGTTTGTTCATGTTGGTTAATACAAAAGAATTTTAGTCTGTTTCATATCTCCGAGCTGAAATTTTGTGAATATGAAGGGCTAAATGGCTAGGTCACAAAGACCCCGAGGGCTCAGAGATGGGTAAGAGGAGGGGATACATTGGGCAGCTGTTAGGAGATATATGGATTACAGGTTGTTTTGTTTTTAAGTGGTACTTTTTTTTTTTCACGCAATGGGCTGAATGGCCAGGTCACAAGGACCTCCAAAGCTCAGAGAAGGATGTGGGAAGGGGAACAACTGAACAGCTGTTAGGAGGATGAAAGCCTCCGTTCAAGGTCATCCAGCATTTTCTTTAAAGTGCACAGGATATAGCTCTCCTGCACACATATCTTTACGTCCCATCCGACGGACGGCTGTCCTTCCAAGCTGTTAAGTGTCCCCTTTTTGATCAAGGACAAGTTGGGGGTTTGGCGGAAATGAATCTCAACACTGGCGCAAGTGGGAATCGAACTGCAGATTACGAGCCTGGCGCATTACCGACTAAGCCAATCCCTGAAAGTCTTAAGGCCATCCAGTATGTTTTGCAACGAGCAAAAGTATGGGTCTGCTAACATGAAATCACGGTTTAACCATTCCCTTGTGTGCATCAGATGGTGGGCCTCAGCCTGGTCGCCTTGAAGCCATATTATGGGCGGCAGCCAAGCCAACTCTTTACCGCCGAGGACAAAGTAGGAATTGGTGGAGAAAATCTCAACGCACGTACAATGGTGCAATGGAACTTGGGAACATTAGGTAACATAAATAACTGTCTCAGTAGGTAAGGTCGTACGTACGTAAACCTGGTACGTATGACCTTATCTTCTGAGACAGCGACCTTTCTGAGACTCAAGACCTTTGTAAACGGGCTCAAAAGACAATTAGTCACCTGAAGCATTCGTCTTTTTTATGTGGTTGGCACTGAATTTTGCACCAAATTCGCTGAATTTAGAAAGGTGTCATGGTCGTCAGACAAACAAGACTCATATGTAATGAAATAACTCAAGATGAACTGGACTTTAAAGATATAACATAAAATAAACTGGATTGTAAAGAACTAACACTAGATAAACTGGACCGAACAAAGATAACATTAGATAAACTGGATTGAAAAAAGATACAATACTAGATTAATGGGATTCTAAAGAATTGACAGAAGATGAACTACAGCATAAAGAGATAACACTAAATTAATGGGACCATAAAGATCCATATGACCCATTTTTCAGTTGGGTTGTAGGGTATAACATAGCGTAAAATGTCTGGATACAATGTGAATGTTATTGACACTGTATATACATTACATTACAAAAAAATCCCTTTCGTTGTCTACAGTAGACCAATAGGACGATAAAGAGATAACATGAGATCGATTGGACTGTAAACAGATAGCAATAAATCAATAGGACAGTAAACAGATAGCTCAAGATCAACAAGACTGTAAAGATAACGCAAGATCAACTGGACGGTAAAGAGATATCACAAGATAAACAGTAAAGTAAAATATAATACAAGATCGATAGGACAGCAAAGGGTTAACACAAAGTCAATAAGGAGATAACGAAAACACAATAGATCAACGAGACAGTAAGGCATTAACACTAGATCAATAGGACCGTATAAAGATAACAAAAGATCAATAGGACTTTAAAGAGATCAACAAAACTGTATACAGGTAATACTTGATTAATAAGATTGTAAAGAGATAACACAAGATGAACTGTATCATAAAGAGATAATACTAATTCAGTAGGGCCGTAAAGAGATAAGATTAGATCAATTGTATGGTAAAGAGATAATAATAGATCAATAGGATTAGAGAACAATAAAACGGGATGAATTGTACCATAAAGAGATAACACAAGAACAATTGGACTGAAAAGAGATAACACAAGATCAATAGGATTGCAAAGTGCTGACACTAGATTGATAAAATTTAAAGAGATAACACTAGATCATTATTATTGTAAATAGATATCACTAGATTAATAGGGCTGTAAAGAATAACACAATATGAACTGGATCGTAAAGAGATACCACTAAATCAATATGGCCGTAAGTAGATAACATTAAATCAATGGGATAATGAAGAGATAACAGCAGATCAACAGGATTATGAAGCTATTAAATAAAAAAATAAATTGAACCATAAAGGGATAACACAACATAAGAGATAACACACACTGTAAAAATGTAACACAAGATCAATTGGATTGTGTGGGGATAACAGTAGATAAATAGGACCATAAAGAGAAAATACTAAATCAAGGGCTCTATTTAAATGGTGGTACCAGGGAACAACCTTTGGGTTGTTTTACCTCTGAGCGGCACTTTTTTGCACACCATGGGCTAAATGGCCAGGTTGCATGGACCTCGAAGGCTCAGAGAAGGTTGGGGGAGAAGAATTGTTGTTGGGAAGCTGATGGAACAGCTGTTGGGAGCAGATGGTAGCCTCCCGTCAAGGCCATTCAGCGTGTTCTTTAACGTGCGCAGGGTATGGCTCTCCCGCACACGGGGCCACGGCTTAACGTCCCATCCGACGGATGGCGGCCTTTCCAAGCCCATCGGTGTCCCCTATTGACTGTGGGCAGGGCGGGGAATTTTGCGGACCAGGGAATAACCATTAACAGAAAGAAATTTCCATGGTGCATAGGCAATGTTTGAAAAATACAAAAATCAAAATAAAAAATACGCTTTCTTTCACAAAAGAAATATGAGCAGCAAATGATGAGAAAATATTAAACGCATTATAAAAATGTAATTGTGTGGGTTTTCACCTTTCCATCTCGCTGCGAAATAATCTGAAATAAAAGTAGTGGAAATGTCTAACCAACGTAAACATAGGTCGTCAAGAGACGAATAGATACACGACAGAGACGTACTGATAGGCTCCGCAAATTCAGCGTTTAGCGGAGGGGGCTATTTTAAGGAACAACCCAGAATTTTTTATAGCTTTGAACGAATAGTACAGAGTATGAACAGTCAACTTCGTGAACAATCAACTTCGGACAGGAATTTCCAAGGAAATTCCTCTCCTTGCTTTTTGTCTCAAACAACATGACGTATTTTCCTTCCGAGTAGCGATTTCTCGTGATAAGTCCAACCTTCTGTTCAACTCTTCTAATTATGTTTCCAATATTCTCACTATTTTTTTTTATAAATGTTTCCAATATTATCACTATTCTTTTTTTTTTATTTTCCCTCTTCCTTTGCTGCCCTTACATAATTTTTTGCACTAGAAGGAAAATGAATCACATTCAAATTTATTTATTTATTTAATATACCCACAATAGATCAATGATCCAAAAACAGTGGACACATAGATTATAAATCAAAATTAGTACTTATAAAGATGCATAAGCCAATCAGTACAAAAGAGTGAAAAGGAACATATACCACATTTTGAAACAACATGTACAACACACTTAAACACAGATAATTTGAAATGAAATTAAGAACAAAGTAATATCATACAATGGGATTCGAAATTTTTTAAAGACATTGTAAACAAATCGAGGATATTGTTATACTAATAATATAAATAAATACCCCCTCAAGCAGCTGCTTGTCACAGAGGTCTGACAGGAGCCTGTCAATTTACATTCAATAGTAGAAGATCTGTGAGGATGACAGGACCTCAGCAGAAAAACAATACACACATCCATGCCTTGCCTGGGGATCGAACTCAGGTCTCTTAGATCAGTAGCCAAGCATACTAACCACTCGGCCAAGTACAACTTAAAAAGGTTGAAAAACCTAACCACAGAAAAATTGACCAATGTATTTTTTTTATGGAATGGAACTCTAAAAAATGAGGTATTTCTCGTGGGATACTTCGTTAACGCAAAGCTCATTAAAATATTATTTAAGCATTTTGATACAAATTTGGTTTATGCCCGTCTGAAAGCAACTGAATCAATATTTTATGAAGAAAGTTGTAAAAATAATTCCTTCCAAAATCTCGAATCATATGTTACAAAAACCGAAACATATGCCCGATATTTTATTATGTACATTTTCGAAAGGTTAAAATTCAAGTACATATAAGATGGTGCACATAAAATGAAGTAAAAGTTGGGTTGGGTTGTTTTAACTCTGAGCGGCACTTTTTTGCACACCATGGGCTAAATGGCCAGGTCACATGGACCCCGAAGGCTCAGAGAAGGTTGGGGGAGGGGACCCACTGGAACAGCTGTTGGGAGACAGATGGTAGCCTCCCGTCAAGGCCATCCAGCGTGTTCTTTAACGTGCACAGGGTATGTCTCTCCCGCACACGCGACCACGGCTTCACGTCCCATCCGACGGACGGCAGCCTTTCCAAACCCATCGGTGTCCCCTACTGACCGTGGGCAGGGCGGGGAATTTTGCGGAGATAAATCTCAACGCTGACCCAGCTGGGACTCGAACCTGGGAACTACAGATTACGAGCCTGGCCCGCTATCGACTGAGCCACCCCCGCCCCTGAAGTAAAAGAACTCCTGAAACATTTCTTATTTATGGAGGTCTCCGAGATTTTCCGGCCCGCCACTGATATACGACAGAAAAAGATCCGAATTTCAAGAGATGAAAATATGCAAAAAGATAGGAAATTCGAGAGGTGAAAATATGTGACCGAAAACGAAATCGAAATTCATGAAGATTTCTGGCGACATAAAAAGATCCGAAATGTGTAAATGAAAAAAAAAATTTTTTTTGAAAATATCAGAAAGATCCGAAATACAGGAAATAAAAAATTCTAGCCAGCAAAAAGAGTCAATATTAAAAAAAATTCTGCCTAAAAAAGAAGAAATTAAATTAATGAAAGACATCTGGCAGCAAAAAAGATTCGAAGTTCAAGAAATAAAGACTTTTAGTAGGGAAATAAATTAAAACAATCAGTTGTAAAAATAATTAGGATCTCTGCATTAGGCGTTGAAGGAAAATAATAATTAGTGTAATAAAATGCTGTTTGCGGACTTGACTTTTAAATTACAAAGTGAAGCTAGGATCTTTTATTTCAGAGGGTATTATTTTGACATTTTGCCAGTGTTAAGCAATTTCTCTCTGAATGAATCGATCATTATAAATAAATATACAACCATCTCTCGATTTACCTGATTTAATTAACATATTTGCTTGGAATAACGCGGTCACTATATTCGCACATTTTTTTTTTAATTTACAGGACTTATTTTGGGATATCGCTGTCTGAACTCAGAAAGTTTAAAAGAAAAGGAAATGAAAGTCTCTCAAACCTCATTCTGATCAATTGATGATTAGATTCGCAAATCTACTATTTCATTTGCAGGCTATAACAGAACAAACGATCATGCCATCCCGTAACTCAAACCCGGACTACGATCAGTTGCAATATCACCGAGAATCAAAGCGATATCGGGGTAGTGAGGCAGCGAGATTTCTTAAGGTCGCCACCGAGGCGACCTTACCTACAGTTCCACTACAACCAACTAAAATTCGAGGTTCGAGTATTAACTGGGCAACATTGAGATTTATCTCCTCTTACCATCACCCTGCCCTAGGCTAGAACAGGGACACCTGATGTGCTTGGAAAGGCCGCTGTCTGTTGGATGGGATGGTCCATCCAACAGCCGTGGTCCCGTGTGCAGGAGAGCCGTACCCTATGCATATTGAAGAACACGCTGGTTGGCCTTGATGGTAGTTTACCATCTGTATCTTAACAGATGCCCAGTGGGTCCTTTTCTCCACTAGACAGCTGTCGCTTCTCTCAGCCCTTGGAGTCTTATGACCTTGTTATTTAGACCATTCTGTGCATAAACTGCATGAAAGTGTTGTTCAGAGGTAAAACAATCCAACCACTGCACAAAGAGAACAAATTGAAATTCCTGTGCAGAGGAGTGAAAAGCCAATTTGCACGTTGTTCGTTTCTTGATAACAGAACATTCACGTCTCGAATTATCTCGTTTACAAAGTTCATCTGATGTAGCAGTTCTCTGGTCTGATGAAGTAATGAGATCTCAAATCACCTATACGTTTACGAATGAACAATACAAGGGTGATCTCTGGATCTGTTAACCGACTTAGGAATGCAAGGGGTTCAAAGTTTGAAGAATTTAATACCGAGATCAACGGCCCGTATAGTTTCTTTGACATTAACATCATCGCCTCTGACGAAAGCACATTATGTGCGTGATTTCACCTGTAGGTTTGAAGTTGAAGAGGAAATGAAAACTGCCTAAGGTGTGTGTTTTCCATAATGAAAGCTGTGTTTAGAATTCACGGGAATATAAATTAATTAATGTAAATACCATCAGTGCGTTGCCTAACAACAGACTTCATTCAGTTTGATTTATTGAAATTCCCTAATTTTAGGTAGCGGAAATTGGCTCAGCCGGTAGCGCGCCAGGCTCGTAGTCTGAAGCACCGAAGTTCGAGTCCCAACTGCGTTAGCGTTCAGATTTATCTCCGCTGACCCCCGTTTTGTCCTCAATAAGAAAGGGAACACCGATGAGCTTGGAAAGTCCTCCACCATCGGATGGGACGTTAAGCGGTGGTTCCGTGTGCGCGAGAGCCATACTTTGTGTGCACGTTAAAGAACACGCTGGATGGCCTTGACAGGAGGCTACCATCTGTCTCCCAACAGTTCTCCAGTGGGTCCCCTCCCCCAACCTTCTCTGAAGTCTCACGGTCCCTTATAACATGTCCTGCTATTACAAGAAGTGTAATGCATTTGAAAGATGTTTGATTTCACTTTTTTGTTTTCTAAGTATATTTTTTGGTAATTTGTAATGACATTTCACCGAATAAATTACATTTATTCCTCGATTTACACGGTACTTGATTTACGTGATTTCGATTTTATACGGTCAGGAAATGCAACCAGGTTTGATTTACACGATTATAGATTCGGTTTTAAATGGTCAAGAAAATGTATCCAGTTTTGTTTTGCACGATTATAGACTCAATTTTACATGGTATGGAATGAAATTTTTTTATGATGTAGATATAAGGCAATTTATGAAGTAGCAATGGCATAGCATCTAAATAAACAATGGTTTTAATTGATATCTTTTATTTTCAAGATTAAATAGATAATAGTAAATTACCCTATTAATAAAATCGTCATCTGTAACAAGTTATATTTTTATTCTTTCATTAAAATTATATTCTTGACATCTTAATGGAATCCGACTTTTCTCGGCCGATTTCCTCAAACTAGTAAAAACGTGTTTTTTTTTCTCATTTTTAGCTACAAATTTAACTTCTAGACTAGGGGTTCTCAACGTGAGGTACGCGGTAAAATTTTTGGGGTACGCCGTGAAAGCTCAAAAGTCGCTAGATCTAGTAAACAAAGTAAAAATAACCGTTGTTATACTAAAACTATAGTTTTATCTATCTATACAAGGGGTACGCCAGTTAGATACACATTTTCAGGGGATACGTGAAGCATAAAAGGTTGAGAACCACTGTTCTAGACAATTTAACGTTTGATTTAAAAACATGTTATATACTTATACATGGAGTAACTCACTCTAACGCAGGTACAGTCGCTCAAAAAAGTATCCGAACACTACGGTTGATTACAAAATTCAGAAAAAATATCTGGCAACGATTTTTTCAGAAATTAGTGATCTGGCAACCTTCGCATCACTTGACACGAAGGTTGCCATATCACTAATTTCTAAAAAAAATCGTTGCCAGATATTTTTTTTGAATTCTGTAATCAACCATAGTGTTCGGATACTTTTTTGAGCGACTGTACCATTCCTTTGTGTGCCGTGTTGGAAGTGTATGGAACTCCCTTCCCAGCGAGATTGTCACTTCTACAAGTATTGGTGTTTTTACTTTTAGGCTGAAGAGATTTGACTTATCAGCATTTCTCAAATATTTCAAATTTCGATGTACTTTCCCTTGTCCGGTATCAGGGTTGTTGGGTTGTTTTACCTCTGAGCGGCACTTTTTGCATACCATGTGCTAAATGGCCAGGTCACATGGACTCCGAAGGCTCAGAGAAGGTTGGGGGAGGGGACCCACTGGAACAGCTGTTGGGAGACAGATGGTAGCCTCCCGTCAAGGCCATCCAGCGTGTTCTTTAACGTGCACAGTGTATGGCTCTCCCGCACACGGGGCCACGGCTTAACATCCCATCCGACGGATGGCGGTCTTTCCAAGCCCATCGGTGTCCCCTACTGACCGTGGGCAGGGCGGGGAATTTTGCGGAGATAAATCTCAACGCTGACCCACTTGGGACTCGAACCTGGGAACTACAGATTACGAGCCTGGCGCGCTACCGGCTGAGCCACCTCCGCCCCTGTCCGGTATCAGTGCACTGATGTAGCAACTTCCGGCTTCTCTTTAATAATAAAAATACAACCGATTCGTAAATGAACTGATTCACAAAATAATACGCAAATGCTAATTTCTTATTTATATTCAGTTCATAAGTATCCTTCTTTCAAATTTCGTCTTCAAATTCGATAACGTATGTACGTCTACGTTAACGATGAGCCTTTTTGGTGAAAGAAATGTGTGAGAAATTAATCTAAGCTTATCTGAATTAGTGCAAATAAAGTTCAAAATAACGTTACCTTAATGCTTATTATTACTGCTGAACTGCAACTTTAGATAAATATGTATAAATGAAACTTTCAATGTACGTTTTATTCACAACAAGAATTTTTTTTTCTTAACCATCTCTCCCCCCCCAACCCCCCACTATGTTCTATACGTTGTTGGTTTTGATTTCCACGGTGATTTCCAGGAACCTATACCGTGTAAATCAAGGAATGGATGCAATTATTATTTTTTTCATTTCAAATTCAAATTTATTTTCAATAAGTATTATTATAATTATTTTACATAGGTAATCCCACTAAGCCGAAGCTTATCAGCGGGAATGTACATATATGGTTTTACAGATATGATCTAGATTACATCAGTAGTACAGTCGCTCAAAAAAGTATCCGAACACTACGGTTGATTACAGAATTCAGAAAAAATATCTGGCAACGATTTTTTTTAGAAATTAGTGATCTGGCAACGTGGTCACGTGACACGAAGGTTGTCAGATCACTAATTTCTAAAAAAAAATCGTTGCCAGATATTTTTTCTGAATTCTGTAATCAACCGTAGTGTTCGGATACTTTTTTGAGCGACTGTACATAAAATGAAGGAGAGAAAAAAGATAAATGAAAAAGAAAACCAACAAAATGATGAAAGTTTCCAAATAAAAACATCACTTTTTCGTCAACTACTGAAAGAATTTTTCTTTAACATCACAAATTTTTTTAAGTTAACTATTTCTCTAGGAACCAAGTTAAATAGGTAGGGAATTTGATATTCTTTGGAATTTCGTCCGTAATACAGTCTAAGATATTTTTTGCCAATTTTCGTTGCCACATCCAAGCCATACTTAAACTGCAATAGCTAACAATTCAACACACCCTTACTGATTTACCGCTCTTATTTCAAAATGTGTGCGATCTGTTATTTCGGAATTCACTTATACCGGCTTATAATTTGAGTTGAACGGACGCGTACGGAGAAATCTGGCGATGACCTTCTTAACGATCAAGTGGGTAGAAAAAAATGTCTGTTTTCTTTCTTGATAACTATCTACGAAGTGAATGACATTGACTGTGAGAGCCACATGCAGTTCCAAGGTAAAGAGTCATAGGAGGAGTTGAGTTTCCTACTCCTCTAGGTAGGAGACTGAAAAACGACCGTAAACTCATTCCCTCTGATCCCATTAAACAAGGAGTCAGAAGTATGCCCGGTAATACCAGGTTGAGTTCACAGCCGGTTCGGCCATCCAATGCGCCGGCCTAGGCTTTCATTCTGCCTGCTCCATATTAATTTGGGGTGACGGGGCTCGCCCTGCCTCGCATCCGTCCCCGAGCGGGCCTCGGCGGTCGTCTCCAATGGGAGTACGTGGAGCGCGGGCCGTGCGCCGTGCAGCGGCTGATCCGGCTCCGGTCGCCAGGCAACGGCTCCCAGGTGAATAGGTGCAGCCGGAGGGTCAGACGGGAGGTGAGAACGACGGCGAGAGGAAGTCGTCGTTCGTAAAGCCGCTCGCGGAATCAAACAAGTTTCTCTCCGTTCGATTAACAGGGAGCGCGAGAGAGTGGAGCGCGCGATCCTTCTGGTAACCTTGGAAACGGCATCCCGTCTCCAGATCGGTTTTTGTATTGTTACTGAGTGATGCTGCAATTGTCATGGAGACATCGCGCAGGACACGCGCGTGCTGATCGGTAATTAGTCAACCAATTAGGTGATAGAAATTGGCTGGTGCACGCGTCGCAGGGGGTGTGGAGGGAGCTCACGCATCGTGGTCGTGAATGCGATTTGGCGTCAGTGAATGAAAGTCGATCGGCATAGATTTCGGTGCGTGCTGAACCTGAATTCGGGGTCGGCAGTTTTAACGCGTGTGTGTGTTCATCATGAGGAGCTTGAGGACAACTCTACCGGATACAGTGGAAACGATTGATTGATTGGTACTCGCGAGACGGGCGAGTGTGCGAAGAACCTTCCATCCATTCATGGTGAGTGAGTAGAGGGGTCGGTGTTACCCCCTCAAACGCAAGGTCGCTTCTGTGAGGTGGCTAGCGTGTCTGTCGTGAGCAGGCCAACAAGTGCACGAACTACAACCATGCCGCCGGCACATCTCAAGACTGGTCCGGTAGTGCTGCTGATGCTTTTGGCCGTCACTCGGGTGGCTGCCACCAGCTTCCTCAACCTGTTCGCCGCCCAGCAAGCATCTCCTGATCCATGCTACGACGAAGTGGGTAATCCGCGAAGATGTATTCCGGACTTTGTCAATGCGGCTTTCGGGAGATTGGTGACAGCTACTAGCGAGTGTGGTAACCCCCCAAGTCGATATTGCGAAACTACTCTGGACGATACGGGAGCTGTGGTTCAGAGATGTCACACTTGTGATGCCAATCACTTGACTGACCGTCATCCTGCAGCTTTTCTCACTGACCTCAATAACCCAAACAACGTGACTTGTTGGATGTCAGAGCCATTTTCGAATCCTTCTCCCAATGTTACTTTAACACTCAGTCTCGGTAAAAAGTACGAACTCACCTACATCAGTCTTCAATTTTGTGGACTCAAGCCGGACTCGATGGCCGTCTTCAAGAGCATGGACTACGGCCGATCTTGGCAACCTTTCCAGTTCTATTCTACACAATGTCGAAAAGTCTTCGACCGACCAACCCAAGTGATGATCACCAGGGCTAACGAGCAAGAGGCCCTGTGCTCCGATGCCCGCTCATCAGTCGAACCCCTGACGGGGGGAAGGGTGGCCTTCAGCACTCTAGAAGGTCGACCGTCGGCGTACGACTTCGACAACAGCCCCGTGCTGCAGGACTGGGTGACCGCGACAGATATCAGAGTCATGATGGTGAGGATGAGACCGTGGCACGCCGTGCCAACGGACGCCAATGACACCGAACTCAGTTACTACAGCGTGTCGGACCTGGGAGTGGGAGGACGATGCAAGTGCAACGGACACGCGTCGCGTTGCGTGCCCAAGCGAGACGGACTCGTGTGCGACTGTAAGCACAACACGGCCGGAAAGGACTGTGAAAAATGCAAACCTTTCCACTTCGACAGGCCGTGGAGTAGGGCAACGGCACACGACGTGCACGAGTGTGTGGGTAAGTAATGAGCTCTTTGTTGTTGTTATTCGTAGTCTTTTTCTTCTCTCGAGACAAGATGGAAATCGATGCGGATGTCTTGCTTAATGACGGAGATGAACAGAAAAGATGAACTCCGAAAGAATTATCTTTTCTTTTATAATTTAATGCAAAATGCCATACCGAAATATTAAATTCCATTCTGATATGTTAACGGGAAGTTGATTTCGAAGCTCTATAACTGCTAAGATATGTATTTAATGGAAAAATGTGACTGAAGATAAATTAAAGATCATTATCTAAACTATTTAAATCTCGATTTTAAAAAAATATTCGTTCAGTATTTAAATAGTTACGGAAGCTGGAATATTTAATAACAAATTATCTTGTTTTATAGAAATCATTCAAAATTATCTAACATTTAAATGATCACTGTCCAATCTTATAAAATATATATTTATTTCATCGAATGGTTCGAAGCAATATTATTTAAGTTAAATTCAATTTCAGAGGCAAATTTTTATACCTTACGATTGCGAAATATTCTAATTTCTATGTCTTTGAAGTATATTTAAAGAGTTATAGAAAATATTTAATAAAAACTGAGACTTAAATAGATTTTATTAAATAAAAAAAATAAATAAATACCCCCTCAAGCAGCTGCTTGCCACAGAGGTCTGACAGGAGCCTGTCAGTTTATATGCCACAGTAGAATGTCTGAGAGGATGAAGGTCTTTAAATTATCTCCAGTCCCATTTTCCCGTTAAATTCATATATTAGAAGTTATAGAGCTTCAAAGGTAAATTCCCATTGACATAACACGGAAAAATTTCTAATATTTTGTTAGGTCTTTGTGTATTCTACGGATTTGTAAAAATTACTTTCTCAAATTTCGTGTTAACAGTTCTCGAGAGTCTTGTAATTACTGCAGTCACATAAATAAGATTTATCAAGTGTTTGAAATCTGAACCTATATCCATTACTGATTAGGCAAACATAAATATTAAGGTGAAATAATGCGCCTTTATAAGCCTCGATATTATCTCTAATTTGACGAACTGAAATGGTCCAAAAATTATTGTCGTTTACCGAAAAAATGCAGAAATGGAACATAAAGCCAATGCTAAATAGTTTTTCTTTTAAGTGTTCCGAATCAATTCAAGAACGCGAAAACCCCCGAAAATCGGGTCGTTTTACACGAAATCTCAAATTTGCCTATCTGCTTTGCAATCCAAAACAGATATCTTTGTATAATTTTATTTTAGCCCCATTTTGTTTTAACCCCAGAGCATATGTCCGACACTAAAAATATACTTAAAAAGCAATTAGAAAGTTTTATTCCATATTGAATATCATTTTAGTTTTCTAGTTCAATGGAATATTTTAGTAAGTGGGAAACCCTACGCAGGTTTTTTAGGTCCCCCACCCCCGAAACTAAATGCTACGACAACAGGACAAAATACTCTGCCCCCCCCCCCCCCCCCCCGCCAAAGATAAACCTGGGTACTGTGCCTACATTATCGTACTATAATACAACTAAGGAGACCCTTCCCCCGTAATAAAGAAAAAATAAAGGGAAATTTTTCTTAGAAATATACAGGAAATATATATCTTATGTTAATATAAAATTATTCATATATATATATTATTTCATGTTAATATTTAATGTTATTCCAAAATAATTATTAAATATAGATTCTTTTAGAAGATTGAAAATGGAATTAAAAAATTATTTGGGATTTTCTATTTAGCTGATTATTATGTGTTGTGTTTTGTGGATTTATTTGACGTAACACATTTTTTGTGGCTGAATGACCTATGTTTAATTTAATTTATTCATTTTCCTTCAGATACTGTTTAGCTTTGCGGGTCAAATGGTAAATGTACTTGTATTCTTTACTCTTACGAATAAAAAAAAATTTATTCTTAAAAAAAATGCTCCGGAAAACAAAAGGAAATTTAAAAAAAAGATTACATTTCGTTAATAAACCCCCCCCCCCCCTAATTTTTGGTATTCCTGATATTATTTAAAATACATTAATTTTTTGCCAATTTTTCTAGGAAAATATCAAATTTTCTTGGAAACTATGTATGCAGTTTGAAAGTAGGCTTAACGCTCCTGTCAATATTAACGCGTCCGATACTATCATTCGTGGATATGATCAGTGGGAATTAATATGCTAAGCAGGAACTTACACCTCGGTCATTAACCTTTAATATCACCGCAGAGTAAAAAAATGCTATAATTACGAGAAGTGTTGTGATTGCGAAGTGTTTGTGATCATTTTTTCCGCCATTAGGTTCTTTGCCAATTAGATAATTAAACTTAATTAAAGCTTTTCTTGCGGTTTTTTTTTTTTTTGAGAAAAGACTATTAAATAAAGCTATAAATATTACTTTTTAACGGAATGTTTTTTTTTCTGCATTGAAAGTACCTTGGATGTGGGGAGTCATTTTGAAATATAAGATTCCGCAAAGTTTTTCAGATATTCTTGGGCAAAAAATTTGTATAGAAAGTAAATACTGTCTAAAAGAGGGTGCTAGAATTTTGATATATTAAATATCACAACCTTCAGTGATGAAGTCCTCATTTTTAGCAAATTCTTCAACTAGTGAGATGTATGTTTTCCCTCCATTGTATCAGTCATTTAAAAAAAATTGTTCAAAAATATGAGAAATATAAGTGAAGAATTTTTATCTTTTCTGTTCTGGTTACTAAATATTAAAATTATCTAAAGAGAGTTCGGAACAGTGTCTAATCCCCCCCCCCCCAAAAAAAAAAGATTCAGTTATAGATATTAATGTTATTGATAACAAACATCTTCCAGAATATGCTTTAGGAAATAAACTTGTGGTAAGCACAATAAGAAAAGAATTCATTTTCGTAAATGTGGTTTATGTGTGAAAAATGTCAAATGGGTAATGCAGTTATTGTTTTTTAATAAATTACAGTATAGGCTTTTCATTTGATCATTGGCTTTTAAGTAATGAGTTACGAACTTTTCTAAGGTCGCTAGACAATTTCTTGGGGGTCGCACTCTCATCATCCTACTCGTTTTTTAATGAGTCACAAACCCTTCGAATGTCGCTAGACAATTTCTTAGGGGTCGCACTCTCATCTTCTTAATCATTTTTGAATGAGTCACAAACCCTTCTACGGTCGCTAGACTATTCTAATTCTTACTGTCTGAGACTCATTTTCCTACCATTTTTTTCCATCCGATTTTCACTTTTAATTCAGCTAAAATAAACAATCGCAGGTGCAAGCTGTTTATTACTTATGTAATTTGACATTGCACTTTCTGTTCTCAGACCATTTTACCAGTTTATCTCCTCCAACAATCAAACGTTTCTCATGCTTATCTCTGCTCTTCAGTTGGTCGTAATTTTATTCCACGTGTGCGTTCATCTCTTATCAAATCACGAGGACTTCCATCACTTTCTCTTTCGGCATCTTCCGCGTATCTATCATTCATTCTTCTTTACAGTTAGTTAGGTTTTCTCCTTTTATTGTTATTATTCAGATTAGTTTCTACGAAAAACAGGTGAAAACTCTCTATCCCTAGAAATTTTTGATAGAACATATGATATAATATATAGCAAGGAAAAATAGATGCTACCTGTTAAATTAAAATAAATTAAGTTTTTGTAAACAGAACTTAAGAGATCTGACTAGTAATACCTGTGAATTTAATTTAAAATGATGTTAAAAGTTCAATTTAGAGTCCAGATAAAGTTCCATCATCTCGAGAATAATTATAAAATTAAAGAGGTTTGTAGAACCGTAAACGTTTTGGACAGAGAAAAAGCAATATAATATGTATGAAATCAAATTCTTTCAGTAGAGAGTTAAATTTTTAGAAAGTTGATAATATTTTGGTAGCATATTTTTTTTTTATGTAGATTATTTCGATTAATGATAGTATTTAAGGTAAACTCTTGAATATCAAGATCTTTAAAGGATTCGAATAATCTATTCCTTTGTAGTTGATAGAATGAACAATTAAGTAATACATGGATTATTTTTTTTTCTAGAACAATACGTGCCTAAGTTACTTTTTTTAAATTTCAGAAAACGAGCTTTGTCATTTAATTTTGAAAGTTCCGTTCTAAAATCTATTAATTTTGGCAATATCTTATCTGATTAATTCCAAACTTTTAAATTTTGTTGCTTACTGGAAATCTGCTGTTTGATGATAGAACGTTCTTTCATATCAAACTTATTTTGCAAGACGAAACATTTTTGCCTCTTGATTAAAAGTTTGAGTGAGCTAAAAAAAAGGAAAGGGATGATGACCTCAAGATTTTAGGCTTCTTTAGCGAATCATACCACAGGTTTCATACCCAGACAATCCATTGTGACTTGGAACGCATTGAAAAATAATTTCGCTATTTATTAATTTTAATTATATAAAAATTAATAAATTGATTATATAAAATTCTATATAAATAAATATATAAATATATAAAATTCTATATAAATAATTCTGTATAAATAAATTATATAAAAATTAATGAAATATAAAATTTATTAATTTTAATTAAAGTCGTAAATAAAATTGCAACTTACTGAGTGTTTGGGGGGGGGTAAGTAAGTTGCAACTTACTTCCCCCCCCCCCAACAAAAGGTATTTTTTGACAATGTGTCTGCTCTCAGATAGAGAGATGACTGACTTATGTGATATTTCCTGAAATAGGGATGATTGATTCCTTTGCATTACTACCAAAGAGATGACTGATTCCATTTTATTAGTAGCAGATATAAATGACTGATTCTATTGATTACTATCAGATAGAGATGACAGATTTCATTGCATTACTACGAGATAGAGAAGACTAATTTCATTGTATTATTATCAGATAGAGATGACTGATTCCAATGTATTATTACCAGATAGAGATGACTGATTCCATGTATTATTACTGGATGGAGATGACTGATTTCATTTTATTACTATGAGATAGAGATGACTGATTTCATTATATTACTTCCACATAAAGATGATTCCGCTCTATTACATCTAGATAGAGATGACTCCATTGTATTATTTTCAGATAGAGATGATTCTATTCTATATGATTCTAGCGGAGAGTCTTATCTAGTCCTAAGAGAGACCATCCAGCGCGTTCTTTAACGTGCACATGGTATGGCTCTCCTGTACACGGGCCAAGGCTTAACATCCCATCCGACGGACAGCAGCCTTTCCCAGCACATCGGTGTCCCCTACGACCGTGGGCAGGGCGGGGAATTTTGCGGAGATAAATCTCAACGCTGACCCAGCTGAGATTCGAACCTGGGAACTACAGATTACAAGCCTGGCGCGCTACCGACTGAGCCACCCCCACCCCAAAGAGATGACTGACTTCATCAATTCAGCCTTAGGTATAGACTACCATACTGATACAATCTCAAGTAGATCGCTACATAGATTTCCACGAATGGCGCTACTCCTATCACAAAATCAAAAAACGCCATATTCATTCTTTAGTGACTCCACCTCTCAGTGCTCTTTTTTTCACCCTTATCGCCAGTGGATAAATTTGAAAGACGCCGATACCCATGATTCTAGTCATGTCTAGGATGACGCTCATGTAACCAGAACACAGGAAAGAGCCAACGTCCTTTGATATATTGTCGCTTCTTGTGTTTCGTGGAAAGCCACTACTTAGTCTTAAACTCCAAATACGTGTTTGGGATGCAACGGCAAAGGTAAAAAAAGGAAAAAAAAAACTGCAGCATGGTTGTACTTATGCAAGGAAACGATCAGATGCCAGAATTATGCCACATCGTGTTCATTCTTGCATCAGTGGCTTTACGGCGGGTGGCAGTGTCAAGTAGCGAGTGAGTCACGTGTCTACTTGGAAACAAGTGCCCAGGTGTCAGTTATTGGGTCTTGGGAGTGTCTGATGATCAGGCGAAGCGGAGGATTAAAGGGAGGCTTCTGAACATTGTTATCGGCATGGTTTCTGGCAGTTTATAGGAAGGAGAGGAAATACTGAGTGACATTCCGGGACGATAAAGCGAAGAGTAGCCTGTAAGTGAACCGAGATCTCTGGCGAATTGTTGAAATGGTGGCCGGTAATGTGATGAAATGGAGGTCAGACGGTGTTGGATTGTTTGGATTGTTTTACCTCTGAGCGGCACTTTTTTGCACACCATAGACTAAATGGCCAGGTCACATGGACCTCGAAGGCTCAGAGAAGGTTGGGGGAGGGGACCCACTGGAACAGCTGTTGGGAGACAGATGGTAGCTCCCGTCAAGGCCATCCAGCGTGTTCTTTAACGTGCACAGGGTATGGCTCTCCCGCACACGGGGCCACGGCTTAACTTCCCATCCGACGGACGGCGGTCTCTTCAAGCCCATCGGTGTCCCCTACTGACCGTGGGCAGGGCAGGGAATTTGCGGAGATAAATCTCAACACTGACCCAGCTGGGACTCGAACCTGGGAACTAGAGATTACGAGCCTGGCGCGCTACCGACTGAGCCACCCCCGTCCCTGGTCAGACGGTGAGTAAAGTGCAGGCAAAGCACAGCTATCGTTCTAACTCCAGTGATGTCAAAATTTCCCATCACGACAAATAGACATTTACCCCTCGCGAGATATATAGACACATCTCCCGAGATAATTGAAATGAGAACTTGATCAAGAGCAGAGACATTCAAAAGAACTGAAGCACCACCAACACACTCACCTAACCAACTTTCATTACTTGCGTTTTCTAAATAACATAATAATATGATAATTGATTTACCAGAGATCAATATATTTTATAGCCCACTTTATTAATTCAGCCATCCCATGGCCGAGTGGTTAGCGCGCTTGGCTACTGACCTAAGGGACCTGGGTTCGAGCCCCGGGTAAGGCATGGATGTATGTGTCGTTTTTCTGCTGAGGTCCTGCCATTCTCTCAGATCTTCTACTGTGGCATATACACTGACAGGCTCCTGTCAGACCTCTGTGGCAAGCAGCTGCTTGAGGGAGTATTTATTTATTTATTATTAATTCATCTTTATAAGAGAATAATTCCGTCATTAATATTTCATAGGTCAGTAAATCGCAGAAGGAAAAAGAAATTAAAATATGAGAAATATAAAAAAACTGTTGAATTGTAAGAAACAGACCCTGAACTATCATGAGAAACAGATCTCCTGATAATGTGTCAAATGCCCGATAATTTAGTTACCAGAGATCAATATATCCACTAACTAGTCTTTAGAGTATTTGTTAATCTTGGCCAGTCAATGGGAAACTTAGCGTCCATCATCATCATCATCCTCAAGCAGCCATGGGCTACGGAGGTCCAACCAGACCGTGCAATTTAGTTCTCCAAGCAAGTCTATCCTGAGCTACATCTACTGCATCTGGCCACTGCACACCAATTCTAACAAGGTCCTGTTTGACATTGTCAGCCCACCGCATCCTAGGTCTCCCCTTCTTTTTGAGGCCTTTAGGCACACTGTTCATAACCCTATTCACCAATCTATAATTATTCATACGGGCAACATGGCCAAACCAACGGAGTCTCTCTCTGCACAATATGCTGCTTAAAGGAGGTTGCAAACTCCTTCTTCCAGAGTACACGTTAATCTTGGCCAGTTAATGAGTAGCTTAGCGTCCAGAGCACTTCGAAATGTCATCAGAAGTTTTATCGCTAACTTCAAATTATTTTTCCACCTACAGACGATTACTTGATTTATTAATAAAAAAGTTAATTTTCTTCTATCTTGTGTGGATATTGAGGAGAAAGAATTAAGAATAAGCGGTGAGTAGTATATGTGACGTAAACGCCTCTTTGGTTTGCAGTGGAAAGGGATGATTTGTGGTTTCAGTCGCTCTTAGTGACCGTGTTTACCTGTTTTGAAAGTAGTATTCTGTTGAAGGGGGGAGTTAAAATTCCTGCTCTTTGATTTATGTGGTTTCTTTCCTTCAGTTGGGGTTACCCATTATGGGTTTCCTCTCAGGAGTAACTACGGAGGATGGAGGAGGGGAATAGTGGTTGGAGGAGGGGATGGTGGAGGAGGGGATAGTGGTTGAAACTGCAGAAATAATTGGTACTTTCAACTACTCGTTAATGTACAGAGTGTCTCAAAAGTACCTGGGACATTTTAATAAGAGTTCAGACTATATGAATGTCTAGAAATAACTGTTTAAAAGTAAGCTATAATTTATCAGAAAAATCATATTCCTTAAATTATGGTTTCACAGGGAAGGTGTAGTGTTTTACAGTTGTTCTATATGGAAATGTTATTCCCTAAGGTGGTTACATGTGAAAAATATGGTTCCCACAGGGAAAACGAGGCTTTCGAATAGTTGTTCCACAAGGAAAATGTGATTGCCTACGATGATTCCACAAGGAAAACGTGATTCATACAGTGGTTCCACAAGAAAAGTGTGATTTCCTACGGTGGTTCCACAAAGATTATGCGATTCACAACAGTGGGTTCCACAGGAAAAATATTGGTTTAATACAGTGGTTCCGTAGATAAAATGTGGTTTACTACGGTGGTTCCATAGATAAAATGTGGTTTACTACGGTGGTTCCATATGGAAAATGTGGTTTACCACAGGGCAGCATATAGAAAATTCGGTATATTATGGTGGTTCCACAGAGAAAATGTGATTTCCAACAGTGATTCTACAGGGAAAACGCAGTTATCTACGGTGGTCTCATAGGGAAAATGTTGTTCTATTAACAGTGGTTACAAAAGGAAAATGTGTTTTTTCTCTGGTGGTTAAACAGAGAAAATGTGGTTTCTTGCAGTGGGTCCACAGGTAAAACGGGGTTACCTAGAGTGGGTCCACAGGTAAAACGGGGTTACCTAGAGTGGGTACACAGACAAAACGGGGTTAGCTACAGTAGTTCTATAAGGGAAAAACGTTGTTTAACTACAGTGGTTCCATAGAGAAAATGCGGTTTCCTACAGTGGTCTCACATGAAAAACGAGTTTTTTTTTATTTCTTTCTACAGAGGAAATGATTACTATGGCAGGTCCGCAGAGAAAACAAGTCTCGTTAACAGCATTCCCACACGAAGAATATGGTTTCTTTACATGAGTTCCATGGAAAGAATCTGGTTTCATTACAGAAGTTCCATAGGGAGAATGTGGTTTCTTTACGGAATTTCACAGGGAGAATGTGGTCTCTTTACAGCAGTTTCACAGGGAGCATGTGGTTTCGTTACAGAAGTTCTACAGGGAGAATGTGTTTTTTTAGGGAAGTTTCATAGAGAGAATATAGTTTCTTTACGGAAGTTCCACAGGGAAAATGTGGTTTCTTTACGGAAATTCCACAGGGCGAATGTGGTTTCATTACAAAAGTTCCACAGGGATAATGTGGTCAGTTTACGGAAGTTCCACAGGGAGAATGTGGTTTCGTTACAGAAGTTCCACAGGGAGAATGTGGTTTCGTTACAAAAGTTCCACAGGGATAATGTGGTCAGTTTACGGAAGTTCCACAGGGAGAATGTGGTTTCGTTACAGAAGTTCCACAGGGAGAATGTGGTTTCGTTACAAAAGTTCCACAGGGATAATGTGGTCAGTTTACGGAAGTTCCACAGGGAGAATGTGGTTTCGTTACAGAAGTTCCACAGGGAGAATGTGGTTTCGTTACAAAAGTTCCACAGGGATAATGTGGTCAGTTTACGGAAGTTCCACAGGGAGAATGTGGTTTCGTTACAGAAGTTCCACAGGGAGAATGTGGTTTCGTTACAGAAGTTCCACAGGGAGAATGTGGTTTCGTTACAAAAGTTCCACAGGGATAATGTGGTCAGTTTACGGAAGTTCCACAGAGAGAATGTGGTTTCGTTACAGAAGTTCCACAGGGAGAATGTGGTTTCGTTACAAAAGTTCCACAGGGATAATGTGGTCAGTTTACGGAAGTTCCACAGGGAGAATGTGGTTTCGTTACAGAAGTTCCACAGGGAGAATGTGGTTTCGTTACAAAAGTTCCACAGGGATAATGTGGTCAGTTTACGGAAGTTCCACAGAGAGAATGTGGTTTCGTTACAGAAGTTCCACAGGGAGAATGTGGTTTCGTTACAAAAGTTCTACAGGGATAATGTGGTCAGTTTACGGAAGTTCCACAGGGAGAATGTGGTTTCGTTACAGAAGTTCCACAGGGAGAATGTGGTTTCGTTACAAAAGTTCCACAGGGATAATGTGGTCAGTTTACGGAAGTTCCACAGAGAGAATGTGGTTTCGTTACAGAAGTTCCACAGGGAGAATGTGGTTTCGTTACAAAAGTTCCACAGGGATAATGTGGTCAGTTTACGGAAGTTCCACAGAGAGAATGTGGTTTCGTTACAGAAGTTCCACAGGGAGAATGTGGTTTCGTTACAAAAGTTCCACAGGGATAATGTGGTCAGTTTACGGAAGTTCCACAGGGAGAATGTGGTTTCGTTACAGAAGTTCCACAGGGAGAATGTGGTTTCGTTACAAAAGTTCCACAGGGATAATGTGGTCAGTTTACGGAAGTTCCACAGGGAGAATGTGGTTTCGTTACAGAAGTTCCACAGGGAGAATGTGGTTTCGTTACAAAAGTTCCACAGGGATAATGTGGTCAGTTTACGGAAGTTCCACAGAGAGAATGTGGTTTCGTTACAGAAGTTCCACAGGGAGAATGTGGTTTCGTTACAAAAGTTCCACAGGGATAATGTGGTCAGTTTACGGAAGTTCCACAGAGAGAATGTGGTTTCGTTACAGAAGTTCCACAGGGAGAATGTGGTTTCGTTACAAAAGTTCCACAGGGATAATGTGGTCAGTTTACGGAAGTTCCACAGAGAGAATGTGGTTTCGTTACAGAAGTTCCACAGGGAGAATGTGGTTTCGTTACAAAAGTTCTACAGGGATAATGTGGTCAGTTTACGGAAGTTCCACAGGGAGAATGTGGTTTCGTTACAGAAGTTCCACAGGGAGAATGTGGTTTCGTTACAAAAGTTCCACAGGGATAATGTGGTCAGTTTACGGAAGTTCCACAGGGAGAATGTGGTTTCGTTACAGAAGTTCCACAGGGAGAATGTGGTTTCGTTACAGAAGTTCCACAGGGAGAATGTGGTCAGTTTACGGAAGTTCCACAGAGAGAATGTGGTTTCGTTACAGAAGTTCCACAGGGAGAATGTGGTTTCGTTACAAAAGTTCCACAGGGATAATGTGGTCAGTTTACGGAAGTTCCACAGGGAGAATGTGGTTTCGTTACAGAAGTTCCACAGGGAGAATGTGGTTTCGTTACAAAAGTTCCACAGGGATAATGTGGTCAGTTTACGGAAGTTCCACAGAGAGAATGTGGTTTCGTTACAGAAGTTCCACAGGGAGAATGTGGTTTCGTTACAAAAGTTCCACAGGGATAATGTGGTCAGTTTACGGAAGTTCCACAGAGAGAATGTGGTTTCGTTACAGAAGTTCCACAGGGAGAATGTGGTTTCGTTACAAAAGTTCCACAGGGATAATGTGGTCAGTTTACGGAAGTTCCACAGAGAGAATGTGGTTTCGTTACAGAAGTTCCACAGGGAGAATGTGGTTTCGTTACAAAAGTTCTACAGGGATAATGTGGTCAGTTTACGGAAGTTCCACAGGGAGAATGTGGTTTCGTTACAGAAGTTCCACAGGGAGAATGTGGTTTCGTTACAAAAGTTCCACAGGGATAATGTGGTCAGTTTACGGAAGTTCCACAGGGAGAATGTGGTTTCGTTACAGAAGTTCCACAGGGAGAATGTGGTTTCGTTACAAAAGTTCCACAGGGATAATGTGGTCAGTTTACGGAAGTTCCACAGAGAGAATGTGGTTTCGTTACAGAAGTTCCACAGGGAGAATGTGGTTTCGTTACAAAAGTTCCACAGGGATAATGTGGTCAGTTTACGGAAGTTCCACAGAGAGAATGTGGTTTCGTTACAGAAGTTCCACAGGGAGAATGTGGTTTCGTTACAAAAGTTCCACAGGGATAATGTGGTCAGTTTACGGAAGTTCCACAGAGAGAATGTGGTTTCGTTACAGAAGTTCCACAGGGAGAATGTGGTTTCGTTACAAAAGTTCTACAGGGATAATGTGGTCAGTTTACGGAAGTTCCACAGGGAGAATGTGGTTTCGTTACAGAAGTTCCACAGGGAGAATGTGGTTTCGTTACAAAAGTTCCACAGGGATAATGTGGTCAGTTTACGGAAGTTCCACAGGGAGAATGTGGTTTCGTTACAGAAGTTCCACAGGGAGAATGTGGTTTCGTTACAAAAGTTCCACAGGGATAATGTGGTCAGTTTACGGAAGTTCCACAGGGAGAATGTGGTTTCGTTACAGAAGTTCCACAGGGAGAATGTGGTTTCGTTACAAAAGTTCCACAGGGATAATGTGGTCAGTTTACGGAAGTTCCACAGAGAGAATGTGGTTTCGTTACAGAAGTTCCACAGGGAGAATGTGGTTTCGTTACAAAAGTTCCACAGGGATAATGTGGTCAGTTTACGGAAGTTCCACAGAGAGAATGTGGTTTCGTTACAGAAGTTCCACAGGGAGAATGTGGTTTCGTTACAAAAGTTCCACAGGGATAATGTGGTCAGTTTACGGAAGTTCCACAGGGAGAATGTGGTTTCGTTACAGAAGTTCCACAGGGAGAATGTGGTTTCGTTACAAAAGTTCCACAGGGATAATGTGGTCAGTTTACGGAAGTTCCACAGGGAGAATGTGGTTTCGTTACAGAAGTTCCACAGGGAGAATGTGGTTTCGTTACAAAAGTTCCACAGGGATAATGTGGTCAGTTTACGGAAGTTCCACAGAGAGAATGTGGTTTCGTTACAGAAGTTCCACAGGGAGAATGTGGTTTCGTTACAAAAGTTCCACAGGGATAATGTGGTCAGTTTACGGAAGTTCCACAGAGAGAATGTGGTTTCGTTACAGAAGTTCCACAGGGAGAATGTGGTTTCGTTACAAAAGTTCCACAGGGATAATGTGGTCAGTTTACGGAAGTTCCACAGAGAGAATGTGGTTTCGTTACAGAAGTTCCACAGGGAGAATGTGGTTTCGTTACAAAAGTTCTACAGGGATAATGTGGTCAGTTTACGGAAGTTCCACAGGGAGAATGTGGTTTCGTTACAGAAGTTCCACAGGGAGAATGTGGTTTCGTTACAAAAGTTCCACAGGGATAATGTGGTCAGTTTACGGAAGTTCCACAGGGAGAATGTGGTTTCGTTACAGAAGTTCCACAGGGAGAATGTGGTTTCGTTACAAAAGTTCCACAGGGATAATGTGGTCAGTTTACGGAAGTTCCACAGAGAGAATGTGGTTTCGTTACAGAAGTTCCACAGGGAGAATGTGGTTTCGTTACAAAAGTTCCACAGGGATAATGTGGTCAGTTTACGGAAGTTCCACAGGGAGAATGTGGTTTCGTTACAGAAGTTCCACAGGGAGAATGTGGTTTCGTTACAAAAGTTCCACAGGGATAATGTGGTCAGTTTACGGAAGTTCCACAGAGAGAATGTGGTTTCGTTACAGAAGTTCCACAGGGAGAATGTGGTTTCGTTACAAAAGTTCCACAGGGATAATGTGGTCAGTTTACGGAAGTTCCACAGGGAGAATGTGGTTTCGTTACAGAAGTTCCACAGGGAGAATGTGGTTTCGTTACAAAAGTTCCACAGGGATAATGTGGTCAGTTTACGGAAGTTCCACAGGGAGAATGTGGTTTCGTTACAGAAGTTCCACAGGGAGAATGTGGTTTCGTTACAAAAGTTCCACAGGGATAATGTGGTCAGTTTACGGAAGTTCCACAGAGAGAATGTGGTTTCGTTACAGAAGTTCCACAGGGAGAATGTGGTTTCGTTACAAAAGTTCCACAGGGATAATGTGGTCAGTTTACGGAAGTTCCACAGAGAGAATGTGGTTTCGTTACAGAAGTTCCACAGGGAGAATGTGGTTTCGTTACAAAAGTTCTACAGGGATAATGTGGTCAGTTTACGGAAGTTCCACAGGGAGAATGTGGTTTCGTTACAGAAGTTCCACAGGGAGAATGTGGTTTCGTTACAAAAGTTCCACAGGGATAATGTGGTCAGTTTACGGAAGTTCCACAGGGAGAATGTGGTTTCGTTACAGAAGTTCCACAGGGAGAATGTGGTTTCTTATAAAGTTTGCAAACAAAACATTTTCTTGTTTGGTTTCGGGATAAGTGTGTATAATAAAGTAATATGTGTGGAACCAACATAGAAAAACATTTTCTTGACGGAACCACCATAACAAAAATAGTTTGTATGTAAAATTAGAGTTTATTTTCGAACCCTTATTAATTCTATGCAAACATGACTCCTTAATTGTTATCAAAATGTCTTAGGAAGCGGAGAGATATTTAAATTTCTTCTTTCTTTTATTTCAAAGTAGGATTTCCGAACTCATCGAAGTAATGTTCCTAGGAGTTTCGTATTATTGTGCTTAAAATTTATAAGTTTTTAAAATAAGTAGTGATATACACTGTCACCAAATTATTATTCGTGCGCGAAGTGCATTGAAACATGCCAATGTATGCAAATTGCTTTACTGACGCAAGTATTCTACGTCACTGCGAAGTCCTATAAAGCCATAAAAGCATGATGGAGAGCAAAATCAAGTATGACATGGGTAAAAAGGTTGATCTGGTTGACTTCAGGGGAATCATCATTGAATCGTATTGTATTGTTTTGTATTACCTCTGAGCGGCACTTTTTTGCACACCATAGGCTAAATGGCCAGGTCACATGGACCCCGAAGGCTCAGAGAAGGTTGGGGGAGGGGACCCACTGGAACAGCTGTTGGGAGACAGATGGCAGCCTCCCGTCAAGGCCTTCCAGCGTGTTCTTTAACGTGCACGGGGTATGGCTCTCCCGCACACAGAGCCACGGCTTTAACGTCACATCCGACGGACGGCGGCCTTTTCAAGCCCATTGGTGTCCCCTACTGACCGTGGGCAGGGCGGGGAAATTTTGCGGAGATAAATCTCAACGCTGACCCAGCTGGGACTCGAACCTGGGAACTACAGATTATGAGCCTGGCGCGCTACCGACTGAGCCATCCGCGCCCCCATCATTGCATCGCGATGGGCAGGAGCATCAGTAACTGAAGTGACGGAACTCGGAGGAAGGTCACTTGACACAATATCCCAAGATGGGCAGGAGCATCAGTAACCGAAGTGACGGAACTCGGAAGAAGGTCACTGGACACAATATACGGAGAATGGCAAAGAATTTAGAATTGAAGAAAATTAGAATGACATCCACCAATCGCGGCAAATGTTGAAGGAAAAAAGCTCAGACAGACAGGAACACGGGATTGTTGGCATGAACTGTAAGGCAAAATACAGCTGCTACAGTTCATCAGCTGAGAGAGATGAGCACCAGCTGTACTTCAAAACCCATTTCAAACGAAAACTATGCGCAGAGAATTTAAAACTTCGACAGTTGGGAACTGTGCCATGATACAATATGACGAAGTATTAGGTAAGTGTTCATAATGATTTGACCAGGCAGCATAAGTGTTAAATTTAACAAGTGTTTTGAATAGTTATATATGTGTGAAATCAAAAAGAGTTCGGAAGTAGTGATATACGTGTGAAAATCAACCGCAATTTAGCAAAAAACATTGAACCGAATTATGAACATTGCAGATGTTTCAGTTTTCCTTATTTGAGAGATACATTCCTTTTTAAGGAACAAATATTTCCTATTGTAGGAAAGGATCTTGTGCAGTTTGTTTTTAAAGATATTAGCAATTATCAGGCTTGAATGCAAAGCCAAATTAATCCTTTGGTCATTGATAACTCATTAATGAAGGAAAATGCCACTTAGAGGTAAAACATCCTAACTCGAATCCTTCCTCCAGAAATAATTGAGAAACCTCGAAATCTTCGTCCCAAAGAACCACAAACTTTTTAAACTCAACTTGCATTTTTTCAAAGTAACTGAGACTTCCATTTTCCGAAATTTTGCGACATGTTCCCCCCTTTTACAAACACACTGAAAGAATGGTTTGGGTTGCTCCACCTCTGAGCGGCACTATTTTTAATTGGCCCTAAGTGGCCAAGTCACAAGGACCCCAAGCGGTCCGAGAGTGTTGGTTATGGGAGCCACTGAACACTGAGAAGCAGACAGATGGATGCTTCACGAGTAGGCACGTTAATGAGTTGGGTTGGGTTGTTTTACCTCTGAGCGGCACATATTTGCACACCACTGACAGGCTCCTGTCAGACCTCTGTGGCAAGCAGCTGCTTGAGGGGGTATTTATTTTTTTATTTATTTATGGGCTAAATGGCCAGGTCACATGGACCCCGAAGGCTCAGAGAAGGTTGGGGGAGGGGACCCACTGGAACGGCTGTTGGGAGACAGATGGTAGCCTCCGTCAAGGCCATCCAGCGTGTTCTTTAACGTGCACAGGATATGGCTCTCCCGCACACGGGGCCACGGCTTAACGTCCCATCCGACGGACGGCGGCCTTTCCAAGCCCATCGGTGTCCCCTACTGACCGTGGGCAGGGCGGGGAATTTTGCGGAGATAAATCTCAACCCTGACCAACCTGGGAACTATAGATTACGAGCCTGGCGCGCTACCGACTGAGCCACCCCCGCCCCACCACGTTAATGAACACACTAACTTTAACGTGCAAAGGTATGGTCCTTCCGCACATAAGACCACGGCTTAGCGTCCCATCCAATGGATAGCATCCTTTCCAAATCGAAGTTGTCCCCTTTATCATCGACAGCAGAACGGGGTTTAGTGGAGAAAATTCTCTAAGTAGTCACATTTGGGACTCGAACCTGGTAATTGCAGATTATGACACAAAAATAAATGCTTTCTTAGTATCAACCTTAATTGAATAAAACATATCGATTTTATTTCCTACCCGACTCTCAGTTTTGAAAACAAATAAATAAAGATTACAAAAAAGGAAAGAAAAAAAATTCTTGAAGAAGTTTGGAATTTTTATTGGAATCATTGCGGAAAGTTGCAACTGCATTTTTCTTTTCCAGTGAACTAAATGAGAATATTTCGCAATCACAAAAATGCCTAGAAACATTACCGCTTAATTTGCATAAACGTTCACAGCTATTATGTAGGAAGCAGCTGAAATGGCGAACTGTGATCAGCGACTGATTCCATTGAGTGTGAGAAGGAGACAGTCAATGTTCTAACCTAAGTGGGAATCGGAAGCATCCTCGTGTCCTACCTTCTCATTACAGTTAAGTCGTCAGTGCTGTAGCTAGGGGCGACGTGATCATCGGCGGCAGGCGCACACTCACACATGTACCATCACGTGGCCACATAAGAAGCTCTTTCATTTTCTCCAGCGAGGACGGAACTTGATTACGCTGACTGTTGTCACCTGTTTTGTAATTGTTACATTGATCCTCTCGCTAATTAGCAATAATTACAATAATCGCAACACACCTCGTGGTGACAATACGTGAATACGTCAGACTCTTAACAAGTCACTTTGCTATTAACACAGCTGTTAAGACAATGACATTAATATTAATTGGGTCTGACAGAAGACGTTTGACTTTGTCACCGATGCTATTGAACCTGACTCAGATCATATTTTTTTTGATCGACTGCACACTTTGAGTTGTTTCACCTTTGAGCAACACTTTTTTTTGCACACAATGGCCTAAATGGGCAGGTCACAAGGATCCCGAGGGCTCAGAAGGTTGGGGACCCACAGGAAAGCTGTTGAGAGACAGATAGTATCCTCCCGTCAAGGCCATCTAGCGTGTTCTTTAAAGTGCACAGGTATGGCTCTCCAGAACATGGGCCATGACTTAACGTCCCATCCGACGGACGGCGAACTTTCCAAGCCCATCGGTTCCCCTACTGATCGGGGGCAAGACAGAGTTTCGCGAAGATAAATCTCAACATTGCCCCAGCTAGAACTCGAAACTGGGAACTGCAGATTATTAGCATAGCGCAATACCGACTGAGCCCACCCACCCCGCCCCTGAGGCCCCGTATTCATGTATTCGCCCACAGGCGGTTGCCTACTTTCGATAATTCTAATATTTACAACTGAGATTTGTTTACTCTTTATGAGCAAAAAAAAACAAGCTTTAACCAAAACATTTTTGTTCTTAGAAACATCATAAATGTTTCCAGTAATGTTTGCCAAAATGCTGCATAATATTTCTCCTCCCCTATTAGGAACCACAGCAATTCCAAGTTCAGAGTTTGCATAAAAACTAAGAAAATATGAAAGTTCCAAGACTTGGTTTTTTTCTTGTCCTGTTGAACAAAGAAACCCCACAAAAACTAAGAATACAATGTTTGCAAGTAAATAATCCTTCCAAAGATTTTTGTTCGTTTTAAAATTTTTTTCTTCCGAATTCAGTGTACGGAATTCCAAGGGATATTGATTGAGGTTGAGTTCGAAGAAACGGCAAGTATAACCACAGATGATTAATGTATACTGAAAAGCCACACAAATAATGAATTTTTTTGGGAAAATTGCTTCTCGTAGTTACATCAGTTAAGGAACAGTTATTATTGACTTCGCTTCATAGCTGGTATTAACTTTGCTTCACTAGAGATGAAAATATATAAGAAGAATTCAAAAAATGTGCCAGCAAGATAGACTTTATGAACCAAAAATTGATTTTAATATCTATAAATGGGTCGGGTTTAATCGAGTTTTGCAAGAAGATTAATGAGAGTCCAAATTTAATTCCCAATCTCCCACACTGCAATGCATTCACCTTTTGTTAAATATGTTTTAGATACTTTTGTGACAATTGTGAGTACCTTCCGTGCTAAATATGTATTTTCGGTTGTTTTACCTATGAGGAGTGGGGCGGGGGTGGCTGTCGGTAGCTCGCCAGGTTCGTAATTTATAGTTCCCAGGTTCGAGTCCCAGCTGGGTCAGCGTTGAGATTTATCTCCGCAAAATTCCCCGCCCTGCCCACGGTCAGTAGGGGACACCGATGGGCTTGGAAAGGCCGCCGTCCGTCGGATGGGACGTTAAGCCGTGGCCCCCGTGTGCGGGAGAGCCATACCCTGTGCACGTTAAAGAATACGCTGGATGGCCTTGACGGGAGGCTACCATCTGTCTCCCAACAGCTATTCCAGTGGGTCCCCTCCCCCACCCTTCTCTGAGCCTTCGGGGTACTTGTGACCTGGCCATTTAGCCCATGGTGTGCAAAAAGTGCCGCTCAGAGGTAAAACAACCCAACACACACTGCAATGCATTCACCTTTTTGTGAAATATGTTTTAGATACTTTTGTGACAATTGTGAGTACCTTCCGTGCTAAATATGTATTTTCGGTTGTTTTACCTCTGAGGAGCACATTTTTTGCACACAATGCCTAAATAGCAAGGTCACAAGGACCCAGAAGGCTCAGAGAAGGTTGGGTGGAGGGGACCCATGGAACAGCTGTTGGAAGACAGATGGTAAGCCTCCCGTCAAGGCCATCCAGCGTGTTCTTTAAAGTGCACAGGGTGTGGCTCTACCGCACACGAGGCCACGACTTAATGTAACATTCGGCGGACGGAGGCCTTTACAAGCCCATCGGTGTCCCCTACATACCGAGGTCAGGGCGGGGAGTTTTACAGAGAAAAATCTCAACGCTGGCACAGCTGGGACTCGCATCTGGAAATTGCAAATTATCAGCCCGGCGTGCTACCGAGGAACCACCCCCTCTCCGTATCTTTACGAATTTAGTATAAGCAAAGCTAAACCTTGCCTACAGGGTAGAGAATAATTACTTTTATATTTCATTGCAATAATATATATTCTGTTATGAATTAAATGGATAGAAACTGAGCGTGAGTTCAAATAAATAGTATATAACAATTCTAATTCTAAAACAATAACATTTATTACAAAAGTATGAATAGAATCATTTATATAAACTAAAGTCAATCAACATAAATCATATATGTGAACAAACCTGCAATCTATCGAGAATAACCTTACCAATTCCTAAATAACTAAATACATAGCTCTACATCAAATGACTTCTTTCTAAGGTTTCAGACTTCAAGTACTCTAAAATTTCAGCTAAGTATATTTGTTTCTCAGGACCAATTCTTTTCAGATGTTGATCACTACGCTTCAAACGATGAATTCTTTTTTTTTCCTTTACTAGTTTACTAACACGATCACACTAAGAATATTTATTTAATCTGCAGCGAACACACCAAATAAAATCATTTCTTATCTAAACTTTAGTGCACAGACAAAGATAAACTATGTGTTCCTTCACACTATTTTTCCTTTTAATTACCACTTATTTCTTATTCTTTCAGTCAAGTTCGTTCGATGTCGTTGGTGACGTAACTCTAACGCTGAAGCATAGGTGAGCGTTCATGACGCATTGGGGGGTGGCTCAGTCTGTAGCACGCCAGGCTCGTAATCTGCAGTTCCCAGATTCGAGTCCCAGCTGGGTGAGCGTTGAGATTTATCTCCGCAAAACTCCCCGCCCTGCCCACGGTTAGTAGGGGACACTGACGGGCTTGAAAAGACCGCCGTCCGTCGGATGGGTCATTAAGCCGTAGGCCATGTGCGGGAGAGCCATACCCTGTGCACGTTAAAGAACACGCTGGATGGCCTTGACTGGAGGCTACCATTTTTATCTGTCTCCAAACAGCTGTTCCAATGGGTCCCCTCCCCCAACCTTCTCTGAGCCTTCGGGGTCCTTGTGACCTGGCCATTTAGCCCATGGTGTGCAAAAAAGTGCCGCTCAGAGGTAAAACAACCCAACCCCCAACCTTCTCTGAGCCTTCGGGGTCCTTGTGACCTGGCTATTAGCCCATTGTGTGCAAAAAAAGTGCGGCTCAGATGTAAAACAACCAACCAAGAAGCGTTTTTCATAAAATCAGTGCAGCACGTTCATCTGTCGCAATAATACAATCAGCCTTCTTTCATTCGACGTCAATTGACATTAAATTTTGTTTTACATGGATATTGACATGTGACATTTATAACATTTGACACTGACATACAACACTGATAGTAATATTTCTAACTCGAACAGCAAACGTCTTGGTTCCTGAAAATGACTGGTTGCGGTTTTATGGTGTAAGACTAACTAAAGCTATATTGCGCCAAAGAAGGCCATATCTGGGGCGTAAAAAATGCTTTGCGGCTTCCAAAGAATAGCTGGCAACTACAATAACAAAATAGAAACCTGTTTCGGTACTAAAGCATCAGAAAGATGTCCTGTAGACATAGGACTCATGAAATAGTTAGCTGAAAACTGGTTGGGTTGTTTTACCTCTGAGCGGCACTTTTTTGCACACCATTGGCTAAATGGCCAGGTCACATGGACCCCGAAGGCTCAGAGAAAGTTGGGGGAAGGGACCCACTGGAACAGCTGTTGGGAGACGGATTGTAGCCTCCCGTCAAGGCCATCCAGCGTGTTCTTTAACGTGCACAGGGTATAGCTCTCCTTCACACAGGGCCACGGCTTAACGTCCCATCAGACGGGTTGGGTTGTTTTACCTCTGAGCGGCACTTTTTTGCACACCATGGGCTAAATGGCCAGGTCACATGGACCCCGAAGGTTCAGAGAAGGTTGGGGGAGGGAACCCACTGGAACAGCTGTTGGGAGACAGATGGTAGTCTCCCGTCAAGGCCATCCAGCGTGTTCTTTAACGTGCACAGGGTATGGCTCTCCCGCACACGGGGCCACGGCTTAACGTCCCATCCGACGGACGGCGGCCTTTCCAAGCCCATCAGTGTCCCCTACTGACCGTGGGCAGGGCAGGGAATTTGGCAGAGATAAATCTCAACGCTGACCCACTTGGGACTCGAACCTGGGAACTACAGATTACGAGCCTGGCGCGCTACCGACTGAGCCGCCACCGCCCCTAGCTGAAAACAAGAAAGTTGATTTGGTGATGGTGTAGTAGTTATGCATCTGGCATGCTAGAGGGAGACGTAGGTTCGAATCCGCTATTCATTATTAGAATTAAAATTCGGCTATTTCATGAGAAATCAGTTTTTTTTTGAACAACTGAGAAAACGAAACGAAAGGATGATAGACGTGAAACTTGCTCCATAAATACTCTGTACTGCTTCTTTTCTCCTCCATAAAGAAATCTGAAATTTAAAAATTAGGGAAGAATCTAATTGAGCAACCCTTATTAACAGTCGCTCTCGTTACGTGAATAATGAGAATAAGTGAATTAATTTATTTTACAGCATTGTTTATATTCACAACGATTTATTGATTTGAAACCAATGAATTGCTGTGGATGTAAATAATGACTATGAGTAACTAACACTAACCATCATGTAAAATACTTAACGCATAGGGAAGAGGATGGCTCGGTCGATAGCGCACCAGGCTCGAAATCTGTAGTTCCCAGGTTCGAATCCCAGCTGCGCCAGCATTGAGAGTTGTCTTCCAAAACTCCCCGTTCTGCTACAGTCAGTAGGGAACACCGAGCGGCTTGGAATGGTCGACGTCCATGGGATGCGACTTTAAGCAGTGACCCCGTGTGCGGAGAGCCATACTCTGTGTGCGTTAAAGAACACGCTGGATGGTCTTGACGGGAAACTACCATTTGCTTCCCAACACTATGGGGCGGGGGTGGCTCAGTCGGTAGCGCGCCAGGCTCGTAATCTGTAGTTCCCAGGTTCGAGTCCCAGCTGGGTCAGCGTTGAGATTTATCTCCGCAAAATTCCCCGCCCTACCCACGGTCAGTAGGGGACACCGATGGGCTTGGAAAGGCCGCCGTCCGTCGGATGGGACGTTAAGCCGTGGCCCTGTGTGCGAGAGAGCCATACCCTGTGCACGTTAAAGAACACGCTGAATGGCCTTGACGGGAGGTTACCATCTGTCTCCCAACAGCTGTTCCAGTGGGTCCCCTCCCCCAACCTTCTCTGAGCCTTCGGGGTCCATGTGACCTGGCCATTTAGCCCATGGTGTGCAAAAAAGTGCCGCTCAGAGGTAAAACAACCCAACCCAACACTATCCAGTGGGTCCCCTTCCCTGAACCTTTGGGATCTTTGCGACCTGGCCATTTATCCCTTTGTATGCAAAAAAAATTGCCGCTCATAAGTAAAACAACGCATGTAAAATGAAATTTGCTCAAAAAAATGTTACCAATCCGATCGGGCTCTCCAGGTTCGAGTCCCAGCTGGGGCAGCGTTGAGAGTTGTCTCCCAAAACTCCCCGTTCTGCTTAGAGTCAGTAGGGAACACCGAGGGGCTTGGAATGGTCGCCGTTAAACTTCAAGAGTCAACTCTTGTGCACATGCCTAAGAGAGTTCTGACGCATGGAGTAATTGGCTGTAGTTAGCTATATTTGTGACTGATTCTATGGTATGACGACTTAACATCAACAATAATGGAAATCGATATCAACAGCCGGTGTATCAGTGATTAGAGTACTGACATGTTACGAGGGGTGCGTGGGTTCGGATCCCAACTTGTAAGCCATTTTTCCACTCTATATACTCATTTTTATTAGGATAATGGCGAAGATAATGGATAAAATGGTTCTATCTGAATAAGCAGCGTACCTGACTACTAAACCACCGGCATGTCCCTGTGTTCCTATGTTGCATGAGAAAACAGGACAAGCCCAATAGAACTAGGTTATTTCCGTCCTTTGTGTAAGAGAGTATTTTATTCTCCTTAAAAATTTCTATTATATAATAGCTGTAATTCCAGGGGGACATGTGTAACATCATCTGTGGCAGAAATTATCGGTTTTCTTGTAGCTCTCTGGTACTTGAGCGATCGGTCCCAAATTTCGTGGAATTGTCCCACTTAGTTCTAATCCTATTGGGATCATAGATCGCGATATTAGCTGCTGTGGGTCGGGAGCGATATATCGAAAAGTGTCCGAAATTTCTGAGGGAGCTGGCGCCATCTACCTTGTGAATGGAGTAGTACGTTGTGAATAGTACGTTAATGGTGGAAAGCTGTGAATGAACTTATCGATGGGAAGAGTTATCAATGGGCAGATGATGACAAACTTTTGGCGTAGGCTTAACTGGTATATTTGTATATATGTTACCGCTAAAGCTCGAAAGCCGTTAATGTGCACATTACCTAGCTAATCTGCAGATTAACTGATTTGCTCCGTTAACGTGCGGATTCAAGAGTTTTCCGCATTTTACCTAGGTAATGTGCACATTAACGGCTTCCGTATCGTTAAAGTTCAAAAGTTTGTTTCTCTCATAATGGTGAATCTCTTGAATATGAATCTTCGTGTCACGTGATTCACTCGTCCGCATTATAAAAAACGCCCCGGATGAGCGGAGGCCAAGTGAGAACTAATCGGTAAAGTGATTCATTCTTGATAATGAATCACTAAAATGATTCGTTCTCACTTGGCCTGCTCATTTTGGGGGCGTTTTTTATAATTCGGACGACTGATTCATGTTGACAGAGGGATGACCCTGGTTTCAACTCTACTCTCGGACACTAGATAAATAACATTATGTTAATTTAAGCGTACAGAAACGTTCCTGTTGTTCCAGCAAAGATCTTATTTTCACTTTAACGAGTGCCTAGTAGGTAATGTGCAGATTACCTAGGTAATTTGAGAAATGAAACAATTTTCGGCACGTTAACGGATCAACCTAGTTAATCTGCACAATACCTAGATAATCTGTAGAATAACTGATTTCTGCACTTTAGCGGTAACATATGTTATACAGTATATTTGGTGGTGATTCATAATATCCTTCAAGTTGTGCTGTATTATAAATTGTGTAAAGCCCGTGCTGCATATTAATCTACTGTTGCACCTTAATCTGCTGTTCGGAATCATTTCTCAATCATTCTCTACAATATTCTTGAGTACAATAAAGTTCTTAGAGAAGGGGTCTACTTAAATTTCTGTATTTTAGAGTTATTTTAATAGTATCTAACATGTAAAATTCTAAAATAGAAGTGTCTTGGTGTGTTTCAAGAAGTATCATTCAGTAGTACGAAATATTCAGGAGCGGGGATGGCTCAGTCGGTATCGCGCCAGGCTCGTAATTTGCAGTTCCTAGATTCGAGTCCCACCTGTGCCAGCGTTGAGATTTATCTCCTCTAACCCCTCTCCCCCTTGTTTTCGGTGAGAAGGCGAATATCATTGGTTTTGGGAAAGTCATCGTCCGTCATATGGAACGTTAGGCCGATACAGCTGTCCAGTCGATCCCCTCATTTGGCTTATTCTGTGCCCTCGTGGTCCTTGTGACCTGGCTCTTTAGCTCATTTTGTGCAAAAAGTACTCTTCAGACGTGAAAAACAACCTACGCCCAGTTCATTTTCAAAACGTTTCGTTTGACATTGAACAATACTCACCGCAAGATTGGCCTACTCAACGAGTTCTTAAAGGGTGAAAACATAAAGACTATTAAATGGTGACTTTCGTTTGAGACGTGAATAGCGATTTAAAAAATTCGACGAGTTACCTGAAAACGCGAAAGAAAAATTAGTTTCGAGGTTAATACAATCTGATGTGCGCCTGAGGTGTTTACATCTCTCGAGTCGCTCATACATCAAAGCTGTGACACATGTGACGCCGTAGTCTGTCATTTGGCGAACTCGAGACACAGGTAGAGGGCTTCAAAAATGCTCGGAACGTGCAACTCGACCCCAAAGGTTTCGAGATTGTAACCGAATAGTGATCAAGACGATGTCGTCATCGTCTTCATGCATGCGTAGAAATTGTAGTGAAGTGAGCGACGATTAAGTTGCTGCCTGAAAAAGGGATATGTGCAGAGCAGAATATCCAAGATGTATCATAAAAATATAAATTCAGAAAACATGTGTCTTGAAAATATAAGAATTTTAGGACAATATGGAGAACAGAAATTAAGCGGTGGACTTAAAAATATCAAAATTATCTACTGAAACTATTACTATAACGTATGCAATAGGTTGGGTTTGTTTATATCTGTCCCCGCCCTGGTCAGTCAGTAGGGGACACCGATGGGCTTGGAAAGACCACCGTCCGTCGGATGGGACGTTAAGCCGTGGCCCCGTGTGCGGGAGAGCCATACCATGTGCACGTTAAAGAACACGCTGAATGGCCTTGACGGGATGCTACCATCTATCTCCCAACAGCTGTTCCAGTGGGTCTCCTCCCCCAACCTTCTCTGAGCCTTCGGGGTCCATATGACCTGGCCATTTAGCCCATGGTGTGCAAAAAAGTGCCGCTCAGAGGTAAAACAAACCAAACAAATTGTTTACATCTGAGCGGCACTTTTCGCACACTATAGTCTAAATGAAAGGCTTCAAGGGTTCAGAGAAAGTTGGGGGAAGGGAACCACTGAACCTCCTGTTACAGAAGAAGTTGTACAGAGAAGGTTGTTGCATTTTCTGTTGGGGTCTCGTCTTCCTGACAGATCTTCTATACAGCATATAAACTGAGAGGCTCCTGTCAGGTCTTTATGGCAAGCAGCTGCATGAGGGGATGCTTTAAAACTAATACCATTGTCAGAGTGGTTAGCATGATTGACTATTGATGGAACAGCCCGTAACAGATATGGATTGTTTGACGTCTGAGCGGCATTTGTTTTCACACAATGGGCTGAATGGCCAGGACAAAAGGACTCAGAGAAAGTTGGGGGGAGGGGACCCACTGGTGATGTTAGGAGAAAGATGATAGCCTCCAGTCAAGGCCATCCAGCGTGTTTTTTACATTACTCAAGGTATGGACTCTCTTGCACATGTGGGGGGGCGGGGGTAGCTCAGTCGGTAGCGCGCCAGGCTCGTAATCTGTAGTTCCCAGGTTCGAGTCCCAGCTGGGTCAGCGTTGAGATTTATCTCCGCAAAATTCCCCCGCCCTGCCCACGGTCAGTAGGGGACACCGATGGGCTTGGAAAGGCCGCCGTCCGTCGGATGGGACGTTAAGCCGTGGCCCCGTGTGCGGGAGAGCCATACCCTGTGCACGTTAAAGAACACGCTGGATGGCCTTGACGGGAGGCTACCATCTGTCTCCCAACAGCTGTTCCAGTGGGTCCCCTCCCCCAACCTTCTCTGAGCCTTCGGGGTCCTTGTGACCTGGCCATTTAGCCCATGGTGTGCAAAAAAGTGCCGCTCAGAGGTAAAACAACCCAACAACCCAACTTGCACATGTGGCCACGATTTAATGATGGATTTAAATACACCTAAATTATCTACTTAAAACTGCAATGTATGCTATTAAGAACCTGCATAAATAGTCCCGATGGCAGAGTGGTTAGCGTAAATGACTATTGACTAAAGAGCACTTGATAAGATACAAAGTTTTCTTGTTTTTTTTTTTGCTGAGTCACGCCTTCTTCACAGATCTTCTCTATGGTTTTTTATTACCAAGGTAACAATACACACCGGTTTCAAATGGTTTGTTCCCGAAAGATTTAAAAAAAATGTCACAGTTCTATCGGTTTTAAAATTTTCTGCTTTAAACTAAAAAATTAAAATATAAAATCAATCGTGCATTACAACAACGTAGTTTGAGTGGGAAATGAGGAATTATTTATAACAATGACCAATTAATGAAAAACAATGGCTGGTCAATTAACAACAATGGACTTTTAAAACAGGGATATTTGCGGAAATGTCCCCGTTTTTACCTAAGGAAAATTGGTCAATTATTGCATTATAGTATCAATTGTATAATAGTGTGCATGTAGTTGTTATCATCATAGTATCAATTATATAATAGTGTGCATGTAGTGGTTATCATCATAGTATCAATTATATAATAGTGTGCATGTAGTGGTTATCATCATAGTATCAATTGTATAATAGTGTGCATGTAGTGGTTATCATCATAGTATCAATTGTATAATAGTGTGCATGTAGTGGTTATCATCATAGTATCAATTGTATAATAGTGTGCATGTAGTGGTTATCATCATAGTATCAATTGTATAATAGTGTGCATGTAGTGGTTATCATCATATATAATAGTGTGCATGTAGTGGTTATCATCATAGTATCAATTGTATAATAGTGTGCATGTAGTGGTTATCATCATAGTAGTAATTGTATGTATAATAGTGGCGAATGTAGTGGTTATCATATCTGTAAGTATGATAACCACTTGCACACAATTATTGTTATTTCTAGTCTCTCAGAAAGTGACGTCACTTTCTGTTAGACGTGTTGTTGTTTTACCTCTGAGCGGCACTTTTTTGCACACCATGGGCTAAATTGCCAGATCACATGGGCCCCGAGGCTCAGAGAAGGTTGGGGGAGGGGACTCACTGTAACAGCTGTTGGGAGACAGATGATAGCCTCCCGTCAAGGCCATCCAGCGTGTTCTTTAACGTGCACAGGGTATGGCTCTCCCGCACACGGGACCAAGGCTTAACGTCCCATCCGACGGACGGCGGCCTTTCCAAGCCCATCGGTGTCCCCTACTGACCGTGGCAGGGCGGGGAATTTTGTGAGATGGGTTCGAATGCCACTCAGGACACCAAAATTTATTTCAGTGTTTTTTTGTCTACAGAACATTTCCCTATGATACTTTATTAATGAATTAACGCTTTTTCACTTACATTGAAATTAGGCTGTCACCATTTGTAACACTCATTAAATATTTGTATAATGACAGGCTCCTGTTAGACCTCTGTAGCAAGAAGCTTCTTCAAGGTTTTTTTTTTTGTTATTTACAATTGAAAGAGAACAATCCAGATTAATCTCTCTCTGGAAACGACTTTTCTTATGTTAAATCAAGATTTTCACTAAATGGGAATTATGCAAAACCACATCAAGAAATTGTTCATCTTCCTATAAGATTTGTGTTACATAAAGAAATTATTTTATCTTAATTATTTAAGTAGTTGAAGAAAACGCGTCTACGAAAATTAGTACAATTATCGTCATCATTAATTTATCAAAAATAATGATTCATATATTTGTAATACTCTTATTAGTGCTCATGAACTCATGAGCGTTAATAAGAGTACTCATGAGCGCTAATAAGAGTATTACAAATCACAGAAATATAACTCATGAGCACTAATGTAGGTTAACATACAAAATATTTAAGAACATAATTTTGGCAACATTGACACTCAACGTTACATAGTGGAAAAAAAATATTCAAAACAATGAAGAAATTTATAAAAATGACTTGAACGCTTGAATTAGCTGAAAGAATTATGGTTTTCCTCAGTGGAAATCGAACCTAGGTCTCCCAGAACATGCCAGGTTTTGATGTCTCTGATGGTGTAGTTCTGGGACACGTGGACTCGAATCCCACTGAGGGAACCAAATTTTTTTCAACTAATTATTTAAAGTGTTTCGTCTCTACATTAGGGACGGGGGTGGCTCAGTCGGTAGCACGCCAGGCTCATAATCTGTAGTTCCCAGGTTCGAGTCCCAGCTGGGTCAGCGTTGAGATTTTTCTCCACAAAATTCCCCGCCCTGCCCACGGTAGTAGGGGACACTAATGTGCTTGGAAATTACGCCGTCCGTCGGATGGGACGTTAAGCCGTGGCTCCGTGTACAAGAGAGCCATACCATGTGCACGTTAAAGAACACGCTGAATGGCCTTGACGGGAGGCTACCATCATCATGTAACCCGGCCATTTAGTCCATGGTGTGCAAAAAAGTGCCGCTTACAGGTAAAATAACCCAACTCTCAGTCAAAAAATAAAAGTTAATAATGCCACAAGCCACATGATTTTTGTACCTGTTCGATTATGACGTCTCCCACCAAATATTACTGTTGTGAGGTAACGAATTCTGACAGAGAGAAATTTTTATTATTATTTGTGTTTAATAAACGTTTGAGGTGAATTCCTTTCACAGGTAAAGCTACTATTAAATGTTCCAGCTTCTTTAGCTCTTTAAATATTGAACGAATGTTATTGAAAATCGAGATTTAGAGATATTTGATTGAGAAGTTCGTTTTATTTCTAGCGACATTTTCTGGTAAAAACTTATTTTTCTTACAAAGGGAGTTTCGAATGTTACTTTCGATTCACACAACGTGGAAGTATCCAATAATTTTGGTAATTGAGTGTGTTTCTTTCACATTTAATCGTACATCTGTGAACTGTAGGAGAGTGGTGAGGAGGGACATGTCCAAGAACCTCCCAAGGTCTAGACGTACTTAATCCCTTCCCTCCAAAGAGAAGAATGAGATTTAATTTCTTGAGTATTTTTCGTCTGCTTCAATGAGTCTCTGAACCATTTTTTTATCTCTTCAACTCGTTGTCCTTCTGAGACAGGTTATGTGGATTGCTCCCACGCGAAACTCCAAAGACACGTTTGAAATCTGCGGGGGCGACCGGCGAGGCACGCGCGAACGTATAACTGACACGATGAAACCCAACTGAAACCCTTCTCACGTCTGGATAGCGATGCAGTCGCTTTCAAAAACTTAGGGCACGGCCATATAGAAAGAGTCTTCAGCGGTTAGGATTTTGTAACGTTTAAAAACATTCTGGCGTCTTAAAACAAGATCATTACCAACAACGTGACCATTATCAACAATAAAGTGTCTTCCCAGAAAATTAAGGGGCGTGTGTGCGTAATTTAAAGCGACAGAAAATGTGAGAATGTTCATAACGTCTGAACTATTCCAGTCGCTTTCTGCGTAGTTCCAACCTGAGTTCGGGTCAGAAACACTCCAAGTCTCGCAATAAACATCTCATTCTTTTCCACAAAGTAAAATAAAGTAAATGCCTTGTTTATTAGTAGATGATGCTTGGTTGGTAGGCAACATTTAGCAAGTCCATAAACTAACAAAGGAAAGAAAACAAATGTAATCGTTGTAACAGGAGTATTTGTGTTGTTAGTTAGCTTCTGTTGTGGTTTTTGTGATCCTAGAAATGTAAGTTAATAACTCTATAAACATTCTTTCAAATGAATAAATATATATATCATATGAGATCCTGGTCTCAAAAAAACAATAAATAAAAAATAAGGGGAACGGGTGGGGGGGGAGCAAATGACTGCATCGGCATTTCAATATAAAAAATATCTCCATTTTACTGGTCTTCAACATGTACATATTTTTAATATTTTTTGCCTCCATACCGGTTATTACTATTCTCAAAAAGGGTGGAGTGAGAGGCATGGCCCCCTTCTCTAGATTCTAGCCTGTATCATATACACCACTGTCGTCCAACTTCTCTAAGACCGCGGGCCATTTTTTCTTTCGACAATATTTCGCGGGTCAAAAAAAGAATAGGACAGGATAGGTAATTGAAAAGTCAGTTCATGTCACCTCAAAAAATTATTTTATTATAAATTATATATTTATATTATATAATTTGGCCGAGTGGTTAGCACGCTTGGCTACTGATCTAAGGGACCTGGGTTCGAGCCCCGGAATTAGGCATGGATGTGTGTGTCATTTTTCTGCTGAGGTACTGCCATCCTCTCAGATCTCCTACTGTGGCATATAAACTGACAGGCTCCTGTCAGACCTCTGTGGCAAGCAGCTGCTTGAGGGGGTATTTATTTTTTTATTTATTTGTATGAGAAATAATCAGTAATAATAAACCAATATAAATTTTCTAAACCTTATTAAATATTTAATAAATTTAATGGGAGCATTGTGGCCGTAATTGTTGGGCAATAAGAATAGAATTGAGTAAGTTGAAATAATGCAATAATAATTGCAAATAGAATGAATAAGTTGAAGATTGCATATCAAGTAAAGTAATATAAGTTGGCAAAAATTATAAGGTGGATTATAGATATTTATTTAAAATTTCAAATAAAAACTTGATTTTGTTCACGGGCCACAAAAATCCTTGTGCGGGCTGCTAGTTGGACAGTGCTGATATACACCATCCTTCAATATGTATTGAGTTGGATTGGCAAAAACGTTTTTTGTCCATTATTTTCACACAGTTGGGTTGAGTTGTTTTACCTCTGAGCGGCACTTTTTTGCACACCATGGGCTAAATAGCCAGGTCACAAGGACCCCGAAGGCTCAGAGAAGGTTTGGGGAGGGGACCCACTGGAACAGCTGTTGGGAGACAGATGGTATCCTCCCGTCAAGGCCATCCAGGGTGTTCTTTAACGTGCACAGGGTATGGCTCTCTCGCACACACGGAGCCACGGCTTAACGTTCCATCCGACGGACGGCGGTCTTTCCAAGCCCATCGGTGTCCCCTACTGACCGTGGGCAGGGCGGGGAGTTTTGCGGAGATAAATCTCAACGCCGACCCAGCTAGGACTCGAACCTGAGAACTGCAAATTACGAGCCTGGCGCGATACCGACTGAGCCACCCCCGCCCCACCTTTCACACAGTATGTTAACACAGGTTACAAGGACCCCAAGAACTTAAAAGAGGTCAGGGAAAATTGTCCACTGAACAGCTGTTAGGTGAGAATTCGACATCTTCGGTCTAAGCCATATAATATGTTGTTACCTGATGTGCAGAGTGCATGGCTGGCTAAATGTGCAGAGTGCATGGCTCTCCTGCACATGGGACCACGGCTTACCATCCCATCGGATAGATGGCGGGATTTGCAAACCCCTCTTTTTTCCCCCTTTCTTTTTCTCACCGAGAACAGGGTGAGGATTACTGGAGATATATCTTAACGATTGCAGAGTTGGGATTCGAACCTGAGATCTCAGATTAGAAGACTATCATGCTACCAACGGAGCCGACCTCCTTGCATCGCGAATTATTTGTTTTAAAAATTAGAAGACATATTACAGTTCTCCGATTATGAAAATAGAATTTTCACGGAAAGATGTCGCTGGTAATAAATTGATGATCCCAATTAAATTTATCCAAATCTTTATTTTGAATAATATTAATTTAATATTCGAAGTATTTGAAGTTCAAACATTTAATAGCAGCTTTGCTAGTCATAAGAATTTTCTTCAAAAATTGCTTAACACATAAATAATAAACGCTCTAACTGATTATTTACACATATTCCTAAATTTTATGTTTATTCTCTTTATTTCTCCTTAAACACACTCCCCCCCCCCCCCCCCCTTAAAGGACAACCCCTATCATCACTGAAACCGGAAAGGTAACTGGCGACTGAAACGTAATAAATGGCGGTTCTTTTTGTGCCTAATGACAGATCCGAAACACTTATTTTTATACTTTAATTCGAAATAATAAGCACAATTCAAAACTCCTTTACTTCTAAAATAAGGTTTTTACGGAAAAAAATGTCATTAAAATTAAATAACGGATCTGAAATCTATCAAAATCTCAAATTTTTAACTATATTCATTCAGCACTTAAAGAATTATGGAACTATGAATTTGAAGTCAATTTGATGTTCCTTAAAAGCTGAGTGAAACCTAAACAATACATATTATTTAAAGCCACTTAATCAAAAAAGTGTATTTTTTTAGAAGTTTCTGTAATTAATTCTTTCGCTATTCTTCAGCTTTGTACATCAGCTACTTAGAATTGATACTTCTGCTATTAAGCATTCCCGTCTCCACAACTCCTCAAAAAAAGGACTGAATATTTTTGAAATTCAGAATTAGTCGGATTTGATTGAGACATTTAATTTTTTTCTTCAGTAACATTTCACAATTAAAAGCTTGTTTTAGAAGAACCTCCTTTGATGACGTTACCAGTCAGGGGTCGAAATATTAGGATATTTACTCACAAGTAAGGGAATCTGTCTGTCTTAAAGGGGCGGGGGTGGCTCAGTCGGTAGCGCGCCAGGCTCGTAATCTGTAGTTCCCAGGTTTGAATCCCAGCTGGGTCAGCGTTGAGATTTATCTCCGCAAAATTTCCCCGCCCTGCCCACGGTCAGTAGGGGACACCGATGGGCTTGGAAAGGCCGCCGTCCGTCGGATGGGACGTTAAGCCGTGGCTCCGTGTGCGGGAGAGCCATACCATGTGCACGTTAAAGAACACGCTGGATGGCCTTGACGGGAGGCTACCATCTGTCTCCCAACAGCTGTTCCAGTGGGTCCCCTCCCCCAACCTTCTCTGAGCCTTCGGGGTCCTTGTGACCTGGCCATTTAGCCCATGGTGTGCAAAAAAGTGCCGCTCAGAGGTAAAATAACCCAATCTGTCTGTCAAATAACCAATCCAATTCCAACGTATATTGATTGACCTATTCTAAGACAGTTATGAATATAATTATTAGTGGAATAACCTTTTTTGTTAGGTAGTGTAGTTCATTTTCTAACTTCAGCCAATTCTTATACAAAGAAACTATTCTCCATATATCAAAATTATAATCGTAAATTGTTTCTGTATTATAAACAGATAAAAAAAAATAAATACCCCCTCAAGCATCTGCTTGCTACAGAGGTCTGACAGGAGCCTGTCAGTTTATATGCCAAAGTAGAAGATCTGAGAAGATAACAGGACCTCAGCAGAAAAACAATACGAACATCCATGCCTTACCCGAGGCTCGAATCCAGGTCCCTTAGATTAGTAGACAAGCGCGCTAACCACTCGGCCGAACAAACTAATAAATAACGAATAAATGCAGGGACCTGATTTACAATAGCCCAATTATCTGACTGTCTTTTTCTCTTCATAAGCTTGACCACTTAATTCTCTGTAATTCCCTTGCAATATTTCTCTTTAATTGCCCCTTAACATTTTGCTTTTGAGCATTTGAAGCGAAGATTCTCAGTATCGAGTCTATTTTGCTTGTGCGTTGAGATTTATCCTCGCTATTCCTCACCCTCTCATCGGCCAGAAAGAGGGCATCGATGGGTTCGAAAAAGTCGCCTACCGTCGGATGGGACGTCAACGTGTTCTCGTATACTTGAGAGCCATTCTCCGTTCATTTTAAAGAACGCATTAGATGGTCTTGATGGGATGCTTACATCAGTCTCCTAATAACTGCCCCTTTCCCTATAGGGTTATGGTTGTCAAAGTTAGTAGCGCATCAGGTTCATAATCTGCAGTTCCCGTTTCGAGTCCCAACTGTGATTGAGTTGAGAATTATCTGCGCTAATTCCCATTCTACCCTCGGTGAAAGAGGCACGATGGACTTGGAAAGGTGGCCTTCCGTCGGATGGGACATTAAGCCATGGCTTCGTATTCAGGAGAGCCATAACCTGTGCACGTTAAAAACACGCTAGATGGCCTTTAGGTAAGTCATACCCAGGGGGAGGGTTGGACCAGGAGTTCCGGTTCCTCCCCCGAAAACCTGTCGTCTGATACGAAATCTTCTACCTATTTTGAAATCCAAAACAGGTAGGTGTCTTTGGTCTTTGTATAATTTTATTTTAGATTCATATTATATAAATAACTAATAATAAATAAATATCCCCTCAAGCAGCTGCTTGTCACAGAGGTCTGACAGGAGCCTTTTAGCTTATATGCTATAGTAGGTCTGTGAGGATTCGTTCTATTTTATTGCGATCTTATGCAACCATGGCAATTCCCGGTTCCGTCTCACGACACTACCTAGTTATGAAAAGCCATGACTATTTAGAGCCGGGGACAAGAATGCGCCATATAGACGCACCTCAACCCCGACCTCACATGACAGCAGTCCTATATAAGGAAAGCTAACCACCGGAAGAAACCTAACTTTAATCTGTTCCCTGGTTAGCCATGAACAAGGATATATAGATCCAGGTTCGCTCGGCTTCCGGGGTGGAGACTCTTAGTAAGGCCCAGACTTTTGTGAGGGCTCGACCTACTGGGGCACGAATCTTTTCAGAAGAGCCCTCGAACTGCTCACCCAGAGCACCTGATAAGTGAAGTCTCAGACGCCGTCACCATCCAACCGGCCAGAGAACTGGTCAGCGGCATCGTCGACCTCGATTGGTCTTGACTATGCCCAACCGGGGGACCAATCCGGTAGGCACAGCCTTCGACCGGTTGCTGGACCCGGAAGTCCCCCCCCCACCACCACCTCAAAGTGGTCCCCTTTCGGGGGGGGGGGGGTCTGTGAGGATTGTAGGACCTCAGCAGAAAAACATCACAAACGTCCATGCCTTATCCCGGGCTCGAACCCAGGTCCCTTTGATCAGTAGCCAAGTGCGCTAACCACCCGGCCACGGAACGGCTCATATTATATACCTAACAAAAAATAGATATAAAAATGAACAGCTATCAGATTTTATTCCATACAGAATATATTTTAAGTTTTCCTGTTCGGTTGAATATTTTAATAATTTGGGAACCTTCCTAAAGTCTTATTCTCGAATTTCCTTTAGGCAACATACTTCCTTCTGTCTTCTAATAGCTATTCAGTGGAACCCCTTCCCCAACCTTCTCTGAGCCATTGGGGTCTTTGTGACCTGGCCATTCAGTCCATTGCGTGCAAAAAAGTGCAACTCAGAGGTAAAAACGACATAACCCAACTCTTTCCTAACTAGCTCTGAGCCCCCTTGGAGCCCTTGTGATCTGTCTATTAAGGCCATTGTGTGAAAAAAAATAATATCGTTCATAGGTAAACCACTTCATCAGGGTTTTTTAAAATATACCAGAGCCACGAAACCTTTATTCAAATTTTCTCTGAACTTTAACAAGATGTGGTAAACGAAATGGAAACAAATTCGCATCTAATATTTACAGACAATATTGTGAGTGATTGGCTGACAGTTGAAAGGGGATCACGTTAATCCTAACTATGATGAAAAAATGGGAGAGCTCTGAAATTTTGCACCTAGGGGTAATGCGTGTCGTACATATCGAAAAAAAAAAAAATCAGAAATTTGACCTTTGACGTTCCTTCAAGGTCAAATAGAGGTCACAGTGCTCAAACCATGATGTGTAAATGGTAGAAAAGTGGAAATTGGTTCTTTCGGGCTGTAGATGTGGGAAAAGTTACGAAATTTCGGATTCGGAGGGTCCTTCGAGGTCAAAGGTCAAATTTAGTTCTATCGATGATATGATTTAGAGCTAAAAAACGGTTCTTGGAAGTATTTTGGATCGTAGATATTGAGATTGTGAAATTTTGAAAGCGATGGAGCCTTCGAGGTCATCATCATCATCTTCAAGCAGCCATGGCTACGGAAGTTAACCAGACCGTGCAATTTAGTTTACAAGCATATTTGTCCTGAGCTACATTTGCTGCATCTGGCCACTGCACACCAATTCTAATAAGGTCCTGTTTGACATTGTCTGCCCACTGCATCCTAGGTCTCCCCCTCCTTCTGAGGCCTCTAGGCACACTCTTCATAACCCTATTCGCCAATCTATAATTATCCATACGGGCAACATGGCCAAACCAGCGGAGTCTCTCTCTGCACAATATGCTGCTTAAAGGAGGTTGCAGACTCCTTTGCCTAACCTCATCATTAGTTACAAAGTTGATCCGACTAATGCCCAAGATACTGCGTAAGCATCTGGAATCAAAAGCATCTAGTTTCCTGTTATCTTGTTTACAAAATGTCCAAGTTTCACTACCATAACTAACCCTAGAAAGAACCAAACTATTATACAGTCTACTTTTAGTCTTTAGGTGTATACGCCTATTTCTCCACACTCTCCATAGATTCCTAAAAGTCTGGCAGCAATCCCTATTCGTCTGTCAATCTCATGTCACACATAGAGATCAATATTGTGATGTGATCAATATCTACCTGTGATAGAGGGCTAAAAATTGGTGCCTGGGGGATATTTTGAATCTATATTTTGGAAATTTTGTCAAGGTTTGGATGCGATGGGTCCTTCGAGGCCAAAAAGTCAAATCTCGAAATGCCGATGCTAGAGAGTTAAAAATTGGTGATTTCCCATGGTTGTTATATTCCATAGGGCCAACTTCCGTTTCTAGATGTTTTGAGATGCTTTTCTTTTGTTGGGTTAAGTTGTTTTAATTTCCTGATGAATTTATTTGAAGAGTTGCTGATTGAACACGTGAAGGTTTATTTATTGATAACACATCAGAATTTCCAATTTTAGGTGATGTTTCGGTTATCAACAATTGTGTCGATGGAAGAATATCTGTTTCGGTTTTCTCTTCTGATGGTCGAGGTATTACTCCAGATGCGATAACTGCACTGAACACTTCTGTGAAATATTTTTCTACATTCGAGATCGCTTTTGTGATGCTCTCTGTATTTCTGAAGTGTTTGAATCTTTATACGTATTGAATTATTTGATCATAAATTTATTATTAGTATTTAATATATATGTTGATAGCTATCCTATATGAAAAAATAGTTAAAAATAAATATTAATAATCGCATTATTAAATGCACAATTAAAAGTATTTTATTGTGAGAAACTAAATAAATTTGAATAATGAATTAATGAAATTTGATAAAAAATCCTTAGAACATATAGAATCATGCTAATTATTATGTAAAAATAAATAGTAATTTTTTTCTTCGCAATATGTAAGCAATATGTAACCGGGTTTTGCATTTGTGAGGGAAATATCTTTTTTACCCTCCTATTTTATCTTTTTATCGCTTTTGATTCGTCCTTAGTCGGTTTGTAAATTTTTCAAAAGAGTTGTTCCACCATATCTTTAGAACACGATGGAGAAATTTAATGATTTATGTGCCCAGGAGCGTAGCGAAGGGACTGACTGGGGGAGGGGGGGGATGAGAATGAAAATTTTTCAACTCGGGAATCAAATTTTGCCTAAAATAAGTACTTGACATATATTTCATTATATCTGCGTCACGGGTGTACAGTCGCTCAACGAAATATCCGAACGCTATGGTTGATTACAGAATTCAGAAAAAATATCTGGCAACGATTTTTTTAGAAATTAGTGATCTGGCAACCTTCGTGTCACGTGATTACAGAATTCAGGAAAAATATCTGGAGCGTGTACAGCAACTGTACACGCTCCAGTTACCGTTCACAGCAAACTGGAGCGTGTGCAGTTACTGCACACGCTCCAGTTTGCTGTGAACGGTAACTGCACACGCTCAATATTTCCGTGAGTGAGCCCACACGATCTAATATCAAAATAATATGACCACCTACAGTCCCTCAAAAAAGTATCCGAACACTACGGTTGATTACAAAATTCAGAAAAAATATCTGGCAACGATTTTTTTTAGAAATTAGTGATCTGGCAACCACGTGACACGAAGGTTGCCAGATCACTAATTTCTAAAAAAATCGTTGCCAGATATTTTTTCTGAATTCTGTAATCAACCATGGTGTTCGGATATTTTTTTGAGCGACTGTACCCAGTATTTCATTCCGTGTGGGAGGGTGAGGGCTTTTTTCTCATCTCATCTTAATCTTAAAATTACACTTCGAATTTTGCCTACTCTGCTTAACTTCACAAAGCCAATCCCAATTTTCACAACTCGCCTGTATTTCACCAAGTGGCTTCGAATTTTGCCAACTGTCCTAGATTTTGTAAAGTTGTCTAGGTTTTGCCAACTCGAAATAATTTTAGGGAAAAAAACCCAATTTTTACATTTCATCTGAATTTTGCCAACTCTCTTTAATTTGATAAAACCAATTCCAATTTTCACAACTCACCTGTTTTTGATCAAATGGCTTCGAATTTTGTCAATGCCGTAGATTTTGCCAACTGCCCTAAGTTGTATATAAAAAAAATCCCAATTTTCACAACTCACCTGGAATTTACAAATTCGCTTCGAATTTTGCCAACTACAATTTGCTTTGGGGGAAGCCTTTTCTCCCATCCCTCCCATAGATACGCCCCTGTATCTGTGGATATCCCCATGCTTTCTTCCCTCCTAAAATGGGAGTAATATGGGAACGATTGTTTCGCTACATAACTTAGGAAAGCGGGAGCCATAAGTAACAGACTATGCGTCAAATGAAAGCTTGTGACACGGAGGGTGTCACAGGTTTTAAAAATTCTGCCCAATGCCTTCTCTTTCCCCAGAAAAGGGGGAAATATGTGAAGGATTGTTCTACTCTATCTGTGAAACGCGAAGGACGGTAGCGCGCCAGACTCGTAATCTGTAGTTCCCAGGTTCGAGTCCTAGCTGGTCCATCGTTGAGATTTATCTGCTGAAAATTCCCTATTATGCCCACGGTCAATAGAGGACACCGATGGGCTTGGAAAGGCAGCCGTCCGTCGGATGGGACGTTAAATCGTTGCTCAGTGTGCAGGAGAGCCGTACCCTGTGCACGTTAAAGAACACGCTGGATGCTTTGGCGGGAGGTTACCATCTGTCTCCTAACAGCTGCAGTGGGTTCCCTCTCGCCTCTCTTCTCTGAGTCCTTAGGGTCCTTGTGATCTGGTCATTTAACTCATTGTGTGCAAAAAAAAACTCATTGTGTGCAAAAAAAAAAGTGCCGCTCAGAGGTAAAACAATGAACCATCTTTCGAACGAGGGAGCCACACATTTACGTCAAATGAAATCTTGTGACATGGAGATTATTGTGGACAATAAAAATATACTCGTTCTTGTCCTCTTTCTCCTAAAAAAAAAAGGGGGGGGGATTAGAAAGTCGTTCTTTTACAATATCTGCTGAATGCGAGGGCCTACAGTCATGTGTTAAGTGTCAAATGAAATTTGACATGAGGACTGTCGTAGACTACTTCGAATTATGCCCCTCTAGCATTTTCCTATTCCTGCAAAAGGGCACGAAAATTTCGCGGGGGTCGACTTAATGAGTTATATCTCAAATGAAAGCTTCTGACGTCTCCAATATCATGGGCTACCTCAAACACTACTCCAAAAAAAAAAATGCAGAGGAAAAATGAGTTTGTTTATGAGTCATATATCGAATGAGAGTTTCTGAAGTTACCTGTTTTTTTGGTGATAAAAAAAAATCAAATAAACTAAAAAATTTACCAAATACCTATCTTCCTATGTAAATAATAAAATAAATAATCCCTCAAGCAGCTACTTGTCACAGAGGTCTGACAGAAACCTGTCAGTTTAATACGCCATAATAGAAGATTTGTGAAGATGGCGGAACCTCAGCAGAAAAAAAAATCACAAACATCCATGCCTTACCTGGGGCTCGAACTCTGGTTCCTTTGATCACTAACCAAGCGCGCTAACCACTCGGCCACGGGACGGCATGCACCCCTAAAAGTTGGTACACGCTCGGTATACGAAAGGCAAATATTTCGACCCAGGCAGGGGTCGACCTAGCCAGTTGGGATCGATGTCCTCTAGGGACCAAGGGCAGGGCGGGGAGTCTTGCGGAGATTATTCTCAATGCTGGTTCAGGAGAGAGTCGAACCTGAGAACTGCAGATTACGAGCTGGCGTTCTACCAACTGAGCCTCCACCTCTAGAAGAACGTCCTCCAGAAATTTTTTCGCCCATTTCCCATAGTGAAAACAAAACGCGTGAGATTTGAAGAATGATTGGAATCTTACAGATCCGAAATAAAACAACAACAGAATGTGATAACGATGCAACTAATATGTCAATGTTGCTTGTAATATTAATCCGAATGAACAAGCAAAAGCACTTGAACCAAACAGCCTCGAGTAGCAAAACAAAAACGACAGGTATTAAATTACTTCGTTGAAAGTTAGCCAGGTGAAGTTCATACAGTCATGATCGTAACTTAGCTTTATCCTTTGTGTTGTACCCGTTTTATTCTTAATATATCAATGCCTTGCATACCTATTTCACCCAGACATGCGAGAAGTCCATTCCATGTATTACATTCGACCTTCTCCTGGATGCTGCTGTCATAGTAACGGAATAATAAATTCGCACACAACCACCCGCCATCCACCTCCCTATTAGTAATCTTCTTTGAATCAAATTCCAGCCTCATTACAGAGTGTTCACTCCCCCCTTGCGAAAGATCTTCATAAAACAGGACACCGGCGCCACATTATTGACACCCGTCTGCGTCTGTGCTCGCCCAAGTAGGGAACGCGCCATGGGAACCGCCAAGCCGGAATATTACCATCATAGTTGTGGCCACAGGCAATGAATATTTGACGACAGACCGACTAAAGATTCGCCAAACTGTGCGCCCCGTTGGACAGCGTGCGGCTACACTAGCGGCCTTGTCAGACTGCACCGCCTTTCTTTCCCCTACGCTCCTACAACCCCCCCCCCTCTTACTTCCTTCTGTACCGTCCCTCAATTACCCCCCCACTGACCACCGGTAATAGATGGTGTAAGTAGGTGAAATTAACTGCTGGGCGGAATGGGCCGGAACTGTATTCCACCAGGCGACTTCGTACTTTTACTGGCCACGAGACTTGAACCAGTAAAATCACGCGAGTCGAAACGCGGAGGCGACGTTAAACTGGAAACAATTGGTTGGGAAAGGGAAATAGCGACTCATCTACGTAATTGTATACGTTGTAACGTTTAATTGATGATTATTGGAAGAAAAGAAGATACAGGTCTTCCAACATTGGAACGTTACAAAGGGGGTAAAACTTTCGGCTCGGAATGTAAATCTTCCTTTCCTCGAAAACGTCTAAATTTGTGGTCATGGTTTGGATAGATTTTTAAAAAAAAGAGATGTTTATCATTCTTGTTTTTATCTGATTGTTTATCGTGAGCAGATCATGATCTAGAAAAAAAATCAAAGGTGGGAGTGGAGAGGGACAAAAACACAATCGAGCAGGGAAAATGTAAGGGAGGGGGGAAGATACTGGATTTCCGATGCAGTATAACATTCGCCCCTCTGGTTTAGAAGTCTTTAAAAATAATATCCAATTAGGGAAAAACATTTCTCTGACACATCATGAGACCTACATATATACAGAAATGCGTGTGGACAATCATTTATTTCACTTTTATTTTATTAATTATTTTAATTTTGTCATAAAATAATTATGTCAATGCCATTTGGAACGAAAAATGTTGGAAATACTAGTATCAGAAACTGAAAGTTCGTAGGTAACATCATTATAAACGCAATGAATCACTCGTTTATTGGGGTGGGGGTTGCTCAGTTGGTAGCGCGCCTGGTTCGTAATCTACAGTTCCCAGGTTCGAGTTCCAGCTGCGTCAGAGTTGAGATTTATCTCCGAAAAACTCCCCGTGCTGTCCACGGTCAGCAAGGGACAGCGATGGGCTTGAAAAGGCCGCCGCCGTCGAATGGGCGTTAAGCTATGGCCCCGTGTTCGAGAGAGTCATACACTGTGCGGTTAAAGACCACGCCTTGACGGGAGGCTACCATCTGTCACCCAACAGCTACCCAATGGGTCCCTTCTCTGAGTCTTTGGGGTTCTTGTGACCTGGCCACTTAGCCCATTGTGTGCGAAAAAAAGTGCCACTTAAAGATAAAACAACACACACTCTTTCCATGTATTCTAGATGAGATTAGAAGAACATGAGTTTGTGGCTCAGCCAGCTCGCGATCTTCAGTTTGCAGATTCTAGACCCAACTGTGCCATCGTTGAGATCCTCATATAAAACATTACTTTTATTTTTCAAATTAAAATTTATTTCAAAAAGTACTGGCCGAGTGGTTAGCGCGCTTGGCTACTGATCTAAGGGACTTGGGTTCGAGGCATGGATGTGTGTGTTGTTTTTCTGCTGAGGTTCTGCCATCCTCTCAGATCTTCTACTATGGCATATAAACTGACAGACTCCTGTCAGACCTCTGTGGCAAGCAGCTGCTTGAGGGGGGTATTTATATATATGTATTTTTTTTGCCGTCCCGTGGCCGAGTGGTTAGCGCGCTTGGCTACTGATCTAAGGGACCTGGGTTCGAACCCCGGGTAAGGCATGGTTGTATTGTCATTTTTCTGCTGAGGTCCTGCCATCCTCTCAGATCTTCTACTATGGCATATAAACTGACAGGCTCCTGTCAGACCTCTGTGGCTAGCAGCTGCTTGAGGGGGTATTTATTTTTATTTTATTATTATCTATAATTATTTTACATACAAAATCCCACTAAGCCGAAGCTTATAAGCGGGAATGTATATGGTTTTGACTGATATGATTTAATTATATCGTCATCATTATATAAAATGAAGGAGGAAAAAAAAGAATGAATAAATAAAGAAAACCAATAAAATAATAAATGATTCCGAATAAAAATATCACTTTTCATCAACCACTGATATAATTTTTCTTTAATATCACAAATTTCATTTAATTTAACAATTTCGCTAGGAAGCAAGTTAAATAGGTAGGGAATTTGGTATTCTTTGGAATTTCGTCCGTAATTATAAATTTTGATTGTTTCAAAAAACCCTTAACCTGTTTTCTAGTAAACTTATTGTGGCAAATATTTTGCTTATAGGTATTCTTAAAGAAGTTATTGATAACACAAACAAACACATATATAATAGGTAAAATTTTGAACAAACTAAATATATTATCTTTTCTTGTAAGGGAATTTTTAACTTCTGAATTATACAATCCTTTCAGTAGACTATTTTGTATTCTTTTAATTTTATTTAATTCCGTCTTATAGGCTGTCGCATAAACTGTTATTCCATATCTGATTATAGATTCAAAAAGTGCTTTATATACTAAAATAGTTAAAAGTGTATCAACAAACAAGTTAAGTTTTCTAATTTTAAATGCCACAAATCGTAGTCTTGAACCCATCCAATCAATATGCTTATTCCATTTAATTTTCGAATTCATTTTCAAGCCTAGGTAAATTATTTCGTTTACTTCTTTTATTTTAGGACAATTGCATATATCAGGTAATAAAACATCCAACATAGCACAACTGATTCGATGTTTAGTCCTTCTATTAAGTGTATATTATTCAAAACCAATACACATAAATTTAGTTTTTTCTCGTTTACACTCAGTTTGTTAAGAGCAAACCAATTAACTTCTTTATTAAAATATTTTGTAGATTGCAAATAGCCTATTCTAAATCTGAGTGGAAGTTGATTAGCACCGTATCATCAGCATACATATATAATTTACTATTTAAAGTAATATTAGGCAAATCATTTATGTATATTTAAAATAGTATAGGGCCGAGAATAGATCCTTGTGAAACTCCAAAATTGATCTGAAATTTATCACTATAATTTTTATTTATTTTCATAACTATTTCTCGATGTAATAAGCTTTTAAATCATTCAAAAATATTCCCTCTAATACCAAGTAAATATAATTTCTGTAGCAAGATGTCAATGTCAACGGAATCAAATGCTTGAAGTCCATAAATACCGTAACGCATTTCTTTCCAATATTCAAATTAATATTAATATTATTAATGAGATCTTCCAAAAGGCTCTGCGTTCCCATACTATTACGGAACCTAAATTGCTGACTTGACAGAAAATTTATTTTATTCAAAAAATTTTGCAAGCGATCTCCAACGTATTTTTCCATTGTCTTATCAAAAATTGTTAATAGAGTGATTGGTCTATAATTATTAAAAAAATTTTTTGACCCTCTTTTATATAAAATAATAAAATAAATACCCCCTCAAGCAGCTGCTTGCCACAGAGGTCTGACAGGAGCCTGTCAGTTTATATGCCATAGTAGAAGGTCTGAGAGGATGGCAGGACCTCAGCAGAAAACACAACACAAACACAAACAGCCATGCCTTACCCGGGGCTCGAACCCAGGTCCCTTAGGTCAGTAGCCAAGCGCGCTAACCACTCGGCCATGGGACGGCTCCTATATACCGGACGAATAATTCCAGTTTTCATAGCTATTGGGATTTGCGAATTTTCAGAAATTTTATTTATAAGAATTGTTATTACATGAACAAAATTGCATTTACTTTCCTTTATGTATTTTGGTTTAATATTGTCAAATCCAGGAGACGTGTTATATTTTAAGTAATCTATAATATTGGCAACATCGAAGTTACTAGCTAGTGGAAAATGCGCAGAATTCTTATTTATGTAACATAATTCGTAAACCTTATCTGACCTAGTATTCATCGTCGCAAATTCTGTTTGCATCTCACTAATAGTTGTTACAAAAAACTTAATACTCCAAAAGAAATTCTAAATAGTTTTGTTATCTCTAATCAAGTGTCTTTCAACATTTTCGTGGATTGACATTCCTTTTTTTATCATCAATAATATCATTAATTAATTCCCACATTCTCGTATTATTACCTTTATTAATTGCTAATTTATTTGAATAAAATATGCGTTTTTGATTCCTTATAATGATGTTTATCCTATTTCTTTCCATTTTATATAAATCATAATTTTGTTTATTATTAACATTATCTTTATATCTCTTCCATAATTTATCTCTTTTTAATTGCTAAAAAATGTCATCAGTAATCCATTCTTTCCTTATTCTCTTAGTTTTACAATTATTAAATTGTTTAAAACAAGAATTTTCTCGAATTTCAGCAATTTTACTTAATATTTTCTGACATACTAATTCTGTGCTCATGTCTTCATCAACTATATCACTCCACTGTGTCATTTGCAATTTTTCCATAATAAGAGTATCATTATAAAAGATTTTAAAACCTAGGTTTGAATCCTATTTCAAAAATGTAATCTCATTAGAGCTAAAATTCTTTTTCAAAATCTTAATAAAGATATCACAATGATCTGCAAATTTATTTTTATATGTTTTACTTTTAACATCAAAACTGCTTGTTTTAACCAAAACATGATCAATTAACGTCCTTGTAAATTTAGTTAATGTTTCGTGCTCTCTAGTAAAACCCTTAACGATTTGTTCTAAACCAAATTCAATCAAAGTATTTAAATACATATCACAACTATATTTATTAGTATTTGCCACATCAATGCTAATATCACCTACAATAACTAAATTTTCAATTCCTGCCTTTTTTAATAAATATTCTGAAACTTCTTTTAGGAACCAGGTAATATTTTTTCTAGGAGATCTATATAATGCGATGATATTAATTTCAATATTATTAATTAATAAATTAGTAATTATTACTTCTGCTTATTCTCTAATAGTTTCATCCAGTTGTACTAAATTAATTTTGTTTAGATAAAAAATAATTATCCCACGTTGTTTATTTACTTTTGCCTTTATCTTGTTCAATTACCATAGTTTCAACCAAAATGATCAAATCCAACTGGAATTCAAGAAGTTCAATTGAACTAGTAAATTATCCCAATATTTTTTCAGTGATCTAATATTTAAGTACATCAATTTTAATATTTTATCACCCGACCCTTGAACCAAACATTAACATCAGTTAAGTCATCACAATACAATTCCTTATCTATCTCATCATTCTCAACAATATCTGACAAACATTAAAAGAAGCAAAAGAGAAACTATTTAAATTTAGGACAAACAATTATTTTAACCTTCTTTTTCCAAATTCTCTAGGCTCTGAACACTTTGAAAATGAGCAAGTGATTATTATTTTCTTTCTAATAAAAAGTCTATTGTTCTTGAACCAAACAAATTTATAACTTTTATCCTTAGCCATTTTCTTTGCTCTCCAAATTAAATCCCGATTCATTTATGAAATGAACTATGATCCCGTGGGTTGGGTTGTTTTACCTCTGAGCGGCACTTTTTTGCACACAATGGGCTAAATGGCCAGGTCACATGGACCCCGAAGGCTCAGAGAAGGTTGGGGGAGGGGACCCACTGGAATAGCTGTTGGGAGACAGATGGTAGCCTCCCGTCAAGGCCATCCAGCGTGTTCTTTGACGTGCACAGGGTATGGCTCTCCCGCACACGGGGCCACGGCTTAACGGCCCATTCGACGGACGGCGACCTTTCCAAGCCCATCGGTGTTCCCTACTGACCGTGGGCAGGGCGGGGAATTTTGCGGAGATAAATCGCAACGCTGACCCAGCTGGAACTCGAACCTGGAAACTACAGATTACGATCCTGACGCGCTACCGACTGAGCCACCCCCGCTCCCTATGATCCCGTGTGATAGACATATATACTGTCCACTTAAAGAACGAGCTGGATGGCCCTGACTGTAGGCTTTCATCTGTCGCCTAATCCAAGAATCCTCTCTACGTGGTCCTTGTGTCTTGGCTATTTGGCCCACTGTGAGAGAGAAAAAAGCAACAACCTAGAGGCTAAACGGTCCAAGAATAATACAGCGAGCTAATCCTACGGTTTATCCTGACTTTCTTCCGACTGATACCAGAGCTTCAAGAGATTGCATCTCTGATCGTTATCTACGGTTGCGCTCGGTGCCCTGGGACTAAATTTAGAACAGCAAGCGCATTTTTTCTGCCGTCAGCTATCTTTCGTTTCACGTAAAACGAGAATCCGGTAAAATGGGTAACTCAGGAAATTTCTTCTAATTCGTTAAAGAGAGAGTTCATCTATTCGCATTTCTTGATGACATAAAAATCAAGTTCTGATTATCTGTAATCAAGTCTTGATCTAGAAAAAAATAAAGAAGGGTGAGGGCGTGACTCGATCGAACTGAGAAAATTTAAAGGGGGAGGGGACAAGTGACTAGAATTCAATTGCAGTAGACGTCTTTCCCGCTCTGTTTTAGAAAACTTCTCGAAAAAATAAATGAAATATTCATAAATATGATCATTTTCTTTGCCTCCATTACCCTTATTAGCATTTTCAAAGGGAGAATCGGCGAGACCCACTTTTTTCACGTATATCCTGTCTATGATCATTACTAAAAGATACCTCACGTTACATTTCAGGCAACAGACCTTCAAATTAGTTTGGTAAATGCATTGGTAAGGTTTGGTCTTTGATAAAAAAAAAAAATAATAATAAATACCCCCTCAAGCAGCTGCTTGCCACAGAGGTCTGACAGGAGCCTGTCAGTTTATATGCCACAGTAGGAGATCTGAGAGGATGGCAGGACCTCAGCAGAAAAACGACACACACATCCATGCCTAATCCGGGACTCGAACCCAGGTCTGACAATGAATTATTAACGATTGGTGTTCTTCGAATCTTTGTGCGGGGTTTGGCTCAACTTTTGGTGAGTTTTGGTGAGTCAGTCGTTATCCCTGAAGTTCGTAATCTGATGTTCCCATCTTGGAGTTCCAACTCTTTCCGAATTGAGATTTATCTGCGCCAATTCCCAACACTGATGGACTTGAAAAAGCAGCCGTCCGTCGGATAAAATGTTAAGTAGTGGGCCCCCATTAGTCATCCTCTGTGCACGTTTAAAATACGCTGGATGGTTTTGACGGAGGCTTTTATTTGTCTACTAAGAGCTGTCCAGTGTGTTCCCAAACTTTTCAAGCCCTTAGATTCTTTGTGGGCTGGCCATTTAGCCCGTTGTGCACAAAAATAAAGTGTCATTCACAACCCAACTACTCTAGAAAACTGCGTAAGAATATGTGATAGAAATATTATTGCATTAAGTGTTTAATTCAAATGTATTTCAGGAGTATTTGCGGGAACGTTGATAAAGTTTGCAATAATTCGGTTTAACATCACCACCAAAGAGCCTCTTTGATCAGCAACCAGAAGTGGTTGAAGCAAAACACTTATGTATTTTACGTTTGAATTATATAATAAGCATTTAAAAATTAGTTACTGTCAGCCACCAGTTTTTCACTGCCATGGGAAAATACGAAAAGAGACGCTTCTATTTTATTTATTGGAACATCAGACAGAAGGCCCTTGAAAACTAGGACTTTCGGTATCCCTATAATCAAGCCCGTGTGTATGGAAACTGGATTTAGTTGGATCGTTGCTTTATCTCTGAGCGGCACTTTTTTCCACACAGCGGACTAAATGGCCAGGTCACAAGAACACCAAGGGCTCAGAGGAGGTTGGGGAAGAAGACCCACTGAACAGCTCTTAGGAGACAGATGGAATCCTCATGTTAAAGCCATTCAGCGTGTTCTTTAGCAGGCACAGGTACAGTCGCCAAAAAAGTATCCGAACACCATGGTTGATTACAACATTCAGAAAAAATATCTGGCAATTTCTTTTTAGAAATTAGTGATCTGGCATCCTTCGTGTACTGTACACGAAGGATGCCAGATCACTAATTTCTGAAAAAATCGTTGCCAGATATTTTTTCTGAATTTTGCAATCAACCATAGCGTTCGGATACTTTTTTGAGCGACTGTACTCTCTCTCTCTCCTGTACACAGGACACAGCTTAACATCCCATCTGAAGGACGGCATTTCCAAGCCCATCCGTGTCCCCTTTCTCACAAAGGCCAGAATGGGGATTTAGGGAAGATAAATCTCAACGCAGCCACAGATGAGACTCGAACCTAGAAACTGCAGATTACGAGCCTGGAATGCTACTGATAGCGCCAACCCTCTCATAATGATTTGGTTGAGCTCTATAAAAAAAAATCAAATAGCACAATTCTATTTGTCTATGGAATATTATTTCAAGGATCGGAAATCTTTCAAACGAGAAGAGCCATTTTTCAGTTTCATACTTTCAATGAAATTATTTTAAAATCCGTAACTTTTATGTATGACTACATCCCCATACATGCATACTTTAGATCTAGCTCTAGCGACTAGGATTCGGATTGGCTTAGTCGGTAGCGCGTCAGTGCTTGACGTCGTATACATTTTCTAGGCTCCAGTTTCAAATGTGTTGAGATTTAGCTCCTCTAGACCCCACTTGCTGTTGGTGAGCAACGGGTCATCGATGGACTTACAAAATTGCTGTCCGTCGAATGGGACGTTAATCCGTGACTAGGTGCTTAGGAGAGCCATACACTTTTCACGTAAAGAACACGCTGGATGGCCTTGACAGGAGGATCAATTTGTTTCCTAGGCTGTCTACCGAATCCCTTCCCCAAACCTCTTTGGGCTTTTGTGATCTGGTCATTGTGTGCAACAAAAGTGTCGCTCAGAGGTAAACCCCAGCTGGGTCAGCGTTGAGATTTATCTCCGCAAAATTCCCTGCCCACGGTCAATAGGGGACACCGATGGGCTTGGAAAGGCCGCCGTCCGTCGGATGGGACGTTAAGCCGTGGCCCCGTGTATGGGAGAGCCATACCCTGTGCACGTTAAAGAACACGCTGGATGGACTTGACGGGAGGCTCCCATCTGTCTCCCAACAGCTGTTCCAGTGGGTCCCCTCCCCCAACCTTCTCTGAGCCTTCGGGGTCCATGTGACCTGGCCATTTAGCCCATGGTGTGCAAAAAAGTGCCGCTCAGAGGTAAAACAACCCAACCCAGAGGTAAAATAATCAAAACCAAACCGCTACATCAAACGGCACGACACTATCTAGGTGACCTCCTTGTTCACGACACACACAGTCTCACTCCATTTCTTTCTGTGAGTTTCATCACAGATACAGTTTATTACTTGCCACTGCCACAATCCATCAATGAACTGATGGAGAGGAGTAATTTCGCCATCACCTAAATAGCCCCTCATATGCTCCACAGAGTGTCTGCTAAACCCATTCCCTGTCCTCTGTCAGCAGGGGATACAGATGGACTTGAAAAGGCCTCCATTCGTTGGATGGGACGTTTAAGCCGTGGTGTGCGGGAGTTCCATACGTTGTGCACATTGAAGAACACGCTGAATGGCCTTGACGGAAGGACTTGACTCCCAACCTTCTCTGAGCCCTTGGTATCCTTGTGACTTGCCCATTTGGCCCATTGTGTGCAAAAAAGTGCCGCTCAGAGTTAAAACAACCGAACCCATCCAGAGTCACAGAGTGAGATAGGAAACTGAATTTCGTTGCGATGTCTGCCGCCATTCTGAACATTTGTAATCTTGATGCCTTTCTCTTCAATATTATTTGTTTTCCTTTCGTATGAGAAATAGAGTAGTTGTAAATGTTTGTAGATGTGAGTGTATTTTGTAAATATCCTATATAGATTACTACTTTTTAACTTTTAGTTATTAAAATTCTTTTAGTGAGGAAGAGATAAACGTTCTTGTCCCAGTTCTTGCGGGGGTGGCTCAGTCGGTAGCGCGCCAGGCTCGCAATCTGTAGTTCCCAGGTTCGAGTCCCAGCTGGGTCAGCGTTGAGATTTATCTCCGCAAAATTCCCCGCCTTGCCCACGGTCAGTAGGGGACACCGATGGGCTTGGAAAGGCCGCCGTCCGTCGGATGGGACGTTAAGCCGTGGCCCCGTGTGCGGGAGAGCCATACCCTGTGCACGTTAAAGAACACGCTGGATGGCCTTGACGGGAGACTACCATCTGTCTCCTAACAGCTGTTCCAGTGGGTCCCCTCCCCCAACCTTCTCTGAGCCTTCGGGGTCCATGTGACCTGGCCATTTAGCCCGTGGTGTGCAAAAAAGTGCCGCTCAGAGGTAAAACAACCCAACCCAACAACCCAGTTCTTGCATTACATCCGGCTCTGAATATAACCAGAGGCGCTGAACCACTTGAAAATAACAACACAAAATACATCTATTCACATGTTTACCTCTCTTGGAAATGCGTGTAATATTCCCCCCCCCTTTCATCCAACTCACACACCTTTCATCCAACTCACACACACAATGGAAATGAATGTATGTGTCATATAACACCCAGTAATATATCCTATTTTGTAAAACTAAACCTAAGGCTAAGATTTAAAATACCTACATTAATTCTATATTAACTAAGGCACCGACCACATCCTCGGCATTCGACCACTACTACACTACCAGATAAGGGAAAATAAGTTTCTCTCTTTTCTTGGTTGGAAACCGTTCTCTAATACTGTTTGAAATATTTTTATGTTGACATTTTTAACATTGTTGGTTGGAAATCGTTCTCTAATTTTTTGTTTGGAAACCATACTAAATGAAAATACTACTAATAGTAAAGCAGCTGCTTCCCATAGAGACTCAGTTTTGTACGCTATAATAAAAGGTCTATGAGAGGTCTATGAGGAAGGCGGGACCTCATAGTAAAAGGTTTATCAGGTTGGCGAGACCTCATAGTAAAAGGTCTATGAGGATGGCGGGACCTCATAGTAAAAGGTCTATGAGGATGGCGGGACCTCATAGTAAAAGGTCTATGAGGATGGCGGGACCTCATAGTAAAAGGGTTTATGAGGATGGCGGGACCTCATAGTAAAAGGTTTATGAGGATGGCGGGACCTCATAGTAAAAGGTCTATGAGGATGGCGGGACCTCATAGTAAAAGGTCTATGAGGATGGCGGGACCTCATAGTAAAAGATCTATGAGGATGGCGGGACCTCATAGTAAAAGGTCTATGAGGATGGCGGGACCTCATAGTAAAAGATCTATGAGGATGGCGGGACCTCATAGTAAAAGATCTATGAGGATGGCGGGACCTCATAGTAAAAGATCTATGAGGATGGCGGGACCTCATAGTAAAAGGTCTATGAGGATGGCGGGACCTCATAGTAAAAGATCTATGAGGATGGCGGGACCTCATAGTAAAAGGTCTATGAGGATGGCGGGACCTCATAGTAAAAGATCTATGAGGATGGCGGGGCCACAGCAGAAAAACAAAACCCATGCCCCTTTGATCAAGCCAAGTATGCTAACCACTCGGCTACAGTTGTAATAGTTTATTTATTACTTTTACATGAAGATCTGAATTTTTTGGGAGTTTCACAAGAATAATCTCGTTTGTAAAACATTCAGAATTTAACAAATAATTTATAAACTGTAGACGTAAGAGAATAAAAAACGTGCAAAGCAAAACATACTAAGAATTTCAATCGAAAAATATTTCTATGCCATTCATTTTTGAAATATGACCCCTAAGGACCTTACAAAACGTATGTCTATTTGTTTTGAATATTAGCCTCAAGGGAAGAAATAATTTTGGAGCAAGGTGTAGATAATAGTGTCTAAATATTTCCTTGTGTAACAGATATTTAGCAATTTATATTTTTATCACACCTTAAATGATATTGATTCCAGTTTTTTTTTTGTCATGCTTATTTCTGAAGTAGAAATATTTCGCAATTTCCAAAAAAAAAAACATGCCTCAAAGGTAGGATTGCTGTCTGTTTGAACAAGGGCAATGAAGGCTGTATCCTTGAACATTTAGTTAATTGGCGAATAAATCTTTTCTGAAGTACTAAAAGTTGTTTAAAATTATTGTAGTGCATACCATCCGAAGATTTAATACCTTAGATCAATTGTGTACGAATAAGTTCATAAAGTATGCTTAAATTCAGATGACACAATATTCTGTACCAAATGTAATCGTGCAAGTGCACCAAGGACTTTTTTTTCTTACCACTCTACATGTACATTCCAGGTTAGGCGAGCATCAAAACAGATTCCAAGATATTTAACTGATTTTTGTACTGTGGGGAAAGAAGAAACTATGGGAATGTCTTCGCATTTGCACTGAATTTGTAAATACATTTAAAATCATCATAAATTAATGAGTTATGAAAACTGATCGAAGCTAAATATGTAGAATCCGTTTAAAACATTTTGCTTTAAATGGAAAAAACAGTATTTTTTACATCATTTTCAAAAATGAATAATAGACTTACTTTGTTGGGGCGGGGGTGGCTCAGTCGGTACCGCGCCAGGCTCGTAATCTGTAGTTCCCAGGTTCTAGTCCCAGCTGGGTCAGCGTTGAGATTTATCTCCGCAAAAATTCCCGTCCTGCCCACGGTCAGTAGGGGACACCGATGGGCTTGGAAAGGCCGCTGTCCGTCGGATGAGACGTTAAGCCGTGGCCCCGTGTGCAGGAGAGCCATACCCTGTGCACGTTAAAGAACACGCTGGATGGCCTTGACGGGAGGCTACCATCTGTCTCTCAACAGCTGTTCCAGTGGGTCCCCTCCCCAAACCTTCTCTGAGCCTTCGGGGTCCATGTGACCTGGCCATTTAGCCCATGGTGTGCAAAAAAGTGCCGCTCAGAGGTAAAACAACCCAACTTTGTTGTCTGTATGTTGGTCTGTCTATCGTGTCTGCTTATTTCACCATCTAGAAACATCGAGTTTTTTGGTTTTAGAGATAAGAATTATTTTGGTGTTGGATAGGTATTGATGAAATGTTAAGATTCGTACTTTCGGAATCTCCCAAAAGCTGTAATTGTGCCCTCTAAGAGTGCAAAAAGTTAAAAAATTTTAAACAAATATTGCAAATGATGTATTTATGTTAGAAATTTTGGTGGTGGAATGTGAAGGTCACGAAGATTCCACTGACAACAATAAGTTGACTCTTAAACTCCTGGGTTGGCTTGTTTACCTCTGAGTGGCACTTTTTTGCACACCATGGGCTAAATGGCCAGGTCACATGGACCCCGAAGGCTCAGAGAAGGTTGGGGGAGGGGACCCACTGGAACAGCTGTTGGAAGACAGATGGTAGCTTCCCGTCAAGGCCATCCAGCGTATTCTTTAACGTGCACAGGGTATGGCTCTCCCGCACACGGGGCCACGGCTTAACGTCCCATCCGACGGACGGCGGCCTTTCCAAGCCCATCGGTGTCCCCTACTGACCGTGGGCAGGGCGGGGAATTTTGCGGAGATAAATCTCAACGCTGACCCAGCTGGGATTCGAACCTGGGAACTACAGATTACGAGCCTGACTGAGCCACCCCCACCCCCGCCGCCTGAATGAGTACCGACTGAGCCACCCCCTCCCCTCGGGGGTGCTGGGAAGTGCAACTTTTTTGTTAAGAGAAAATTGGAAAACTTTTTTTTTTAAATTGGATTGGTAATAATGAAATATTATAATTCGCATTTTTTTGAAATTCTTAGGTAGTTTTAATTTACATCGTTAGAGATCACTAAGTATGGAAATGGTGTAAATTTTAGCGAATGTTACAAATGATCTATTTCTTGTAGAAATTTTAAACTTAGGCGGTAGAATATCAAGAGATATTCCATTGACAGCAACAATCTGCCCCCTTTCTCAGAAGGATGTGAGAAAAGCAACTCTTTTAAATTGAAGGATACAAGACAAATACTTTTTATGTTGTATAAATGTTAATAAAATGCTCTAGTTGCATTCTTCCCCATCATTCATTAGTTCGAATGAAAACTTTTGAAGAGTGCAAAAATAGATAAACGAAAAACTTCATCATCTTTGAAAAAAAGATGACCATGTACGCCAGCGCCGACATGCGTTCTTCTAGTTTACCTTTACAGTTAGTAAATTAATTGTAAACCAATTTCGAATAAGTAATAAGCCAGTGTTTTCCTGAAATACAATAGTTTGAGGATTTGGACCAGTATATGCAAACAAGTTTCAAATGTAAATATTGCTCATTTTTCGTCAAAGCCATCTTCAGTTCTCAACCTGTTTTTGCTAATGGCCCCCTTCTGACACTAATTTATCTTGGTGGCCCTCTCATAGCCGTTATTAGTGAAAAAAAAAACATTTTATTATTTTGTAACATATTTAACTATTATATAGGATGTTTGGTCATATATGAAGAAAGAACTAAAGAACTGCGAGAATTAGGGATCAAAAATAAGATTGATTTGATCAATAAAATCAAATGAATTTGGAGTGCTATACCAGAAGAATTTATTCAAAAGCTTGTTAATAGTATGTCCAAATGAATTGAAGAAGTCAAGAGCTAAAGGTTTTAATACTAGTTATTAAAGTAATTGTGACTGCTTTTTTATTTGTTTTAAAAAACTTCTGAAGAAGAAGAAATTATTAACTTTTATTATTAAAAAACCTTTTTAAATATGACTTTTTTATGAGATCTCGTCTATGTTTATTTGGCATTTAAAATTGAGGGTGACCCATTTTGGTGTATAAGGACTGCCAAAAATCAAATTTAATGAAGTTTACTTTATTTGGAAAACAAACTTGAAATTTTCGATATCTGGCTGCTTCGTTGTTGTTAATGACAAACGAAGATCACCTCTCTTTGTAATATCAAAGCGGTTACGAGCTTTCGATAACAGTTGAGCCATGTTTAGGTGAGCCAATGTTTTCCATGTTGCAATCTAGCTTGAACTGTTTAATCACTCTGTAATTCAATGAGTCTTTCTTGTAATGTAATATACACATCAGCTGCATTTACCTCAATGTATCCACCACCCAACCTGGAAGGCTCATCTCCAACAGGGCTCTGAACCGAACTTGCATATCATTATACAGATTCTTCAAATGCCCAACGTATACAAAAAAGACCGTCATCTTTCAGTTCGGTGTTAATGGTGGCCAAGGATGGAAACTGCTCCAACGTGCGACGTCCCATATTAATCCTGAACAGCTGTAGTTTTCCAAGGAAAGCAGTAATAGCCTCTTTGCAAGATGTGAGGTTACAGTTTTCTCCTTGTAACTGTTTATTCAGCAAATTCAGTTTTTCGAATATATCTGATGGGTAAAATATATCGCATCTGACTGCAACCAACTGTTCTCCAAGCTTCTTACTTGGGTTGGGTTGTTCTACCTCTGAGCGGCACTTTTTTGCACACCATGGGCTAAATGACCAGGTCACATGGACCCCGAAGGCTCAGAGAAGGTTGGGGGAGGGGACCCACTGGAACAGCTGTTGGGAGACAGATGGTAGCCTCCCGTCAAGGCCATCCAGCGTGTTCTTAAACGTGCACAGGGTATGGCTCTCCCGCACACGGGACCACGGCTTAACGTCCCATCCGACGGACGGCGGCCTTTCCAAGCCCATCGGTGTCCCCTACTGACCGTGGGCAGGGCGGGGAATTTTGCGGAGATAAATCTCAACGCTGACCCAGCTGGGACTCGACCAAGCCCATCGGTGTCCCCTACTGACCGTGGGCAGGGCGGGGAATTTTGCGGAGATAAATCTCAACGCTGACCCAGCTGGGACTCGACCAAGCCCATCGGTGTCCCCTACTGACCGTGGGCAGGGCGGGGAATTTTGCGGAGATAAATCTCAACGCTGACCCAGCTGGGACTCGAACCTGGGAACTACAGATTACGAGCCTGGCGCGCTACCGACTGAGCCACCCCCGCCCCCCAAGCTGCTTACTATTTAGAAATGAAACAATACTCTTCCAAAGTGCAACATAGCGACGGAGACAATTTTCTTTTGATAGGCATCGTACCTTTGTATGCATCACTAGGCATTCAAAATCTTCATTTTTATTACAAAGTTCGTGAAAAAGACAATCTTGAAGTGCATTTGATTTAATAAGGTTGACAGCTTTTATTACATTGGCAAGGACGTCTTGCAGGCATCCACCCAAATTTTTTGCAACGAAATGTTGACGGTGGATCACACAGTGTATGCAAAAAAACCTGCAGCATTTTTTAAATATGCAATGAACCCTCTGTGTCTACCTACCACAGATGTAGCACCATCAGTTGCACAAGCCATTATATTTCCGAGTGGAATATTGTTTTCCTTAAAACAAGTTTCAACTTCTTTAAAAAAATTTTCATCCTTGGTGTCTGTCATAAGACTTCGGGCAGACACTGCAGGCAAAATTATTTTCACCAATGTTATGTGGTTTTCCAGCTTTTGCAATTAGTTTGAAAATCTCATAAGACGCGGGGCGGCTCAGTCGGTAGCGCGCCAGGCTCGTAATCTGTAGTTCCCAGGTTCGAGTCCCAGCTGGGTCAGCGTTGAGATTTATCTCCGCAAAATTCCCCGCCCTGCCCAAGGTCAGTAGGGGACACCGATGGGCTTGGAAAGGCCGCCGTCCGTCGGATGGGACGTTAAGCCGTGGCCCCGTGTGCGGGAGAGCCATACCATGTGCACGTTAAAGAACACACTGGATGGCCTTGACGGGAGGCTACCATCTGTCTCCCAACAGCTGTTCCAGTGGGTCCCCTCCCCCAACCTTCTCTGAGCCTTTGGGGTCCATGTGACCTGGCCATTTAGCCCATGGTGTGCAAAAACGTGCCGCTCAGAGGTAAAACAATCCAACAACAACTCATAAGACGCAAGTCTTATGAGATTTTCATAATTTTATGTTTATTATTTATTCCCTCCCGAATTTTATGTTTATTTATTTATTGCTGCATTTTTGTTGTATTTTATTGTTGTATATATTTTTATGTATTGAGTGTGTTCGTGTGCTGGGGATGACTCACGAGGTTGTTTTTCGGGTGCATGCAAGTAATGAAACCAGCTCCAGAAGTTGTTTATGGCCGTAAATGAGTAGCCTAGGGCACTAGTGCAGTGAAGAGGCTAGGCGGGAGATTTGAAGCTTTAGTTTTTGGTGCGAGCACGTTGAGCGAAAGGTCGTTTCAACAAGCGTCAGAAGGATGCCGCTTATACTCAAAGGAAACCTTTGAGGTGAAGGTGTGATTCCAAGAGGGAATCGAGATTCTTGTGTGAATCTTTTTTATTCTTGTGGTTCAGAAGGAACCACAGTGTAGGCAAAGGTTGGTTATCCTTTCGACGAGTTTTTGAGGTCTGTAAAATGAGGATTCGCAGAGTGTGCGATTCTCCACCTCATTATATTACTGTTTGCAGCAGTGAAGCAGCAAAGGCCCACGGAGTTGAGCGCAATCCCAGCACGTAGCTGTATATATTGTAAATAAAAGTGTGTCGTCCCTATCTAACTCTCGTGCAGTTGATTAATGGACTGTCGGTATTCATCATTCAACACCAATCTCTTTAAAGGCGTGCAGTGGCACGGCCTAAAAACTCGTGAACCTGTCTTTTCACCAAATAGAAGGTGGAGTAATATTACAAGTGCATTGTCCTCCGGCGGCCACGACATTTGGCCCAGTCCCGTCGCATTCTGAACTACGGGTCATCACATCTGGCTTAGTCGGACAGGATAAGATTTTTGGGTCATCACATCTGGCTTAGTCGGACAGGATAAGATTTTTGGGTCATCACATCTGGCTTAGTCGGACAGGATAAGATTTTTGGGTCATCACATCTGGCTTAGTCCGACAGGGTAAGAACCTTTGGTCATCACATTAGTTTGACCTAGTTTTACCTTTGTCTAGTTTGACTATTCGTTTACTAAACAATTGATTCAATGTTTTCCTTGTTTGGAAATCATCACGCAGTTTTTTAAAGTACTCTAATAATTTGTCTTTCTTGTATATTGTCTGGAAATGATTTCGCAGCTTACATGGCCGTGCTTTCATTTGAAAATACAGTCATACATATAAGACAGAGTGTCTTCGTAATGCGCCCTGGTGATGGAATAAATTCATAGGCCAATTATTCAAGGCAATATTGTCGACATTTTTTCTTTCCCGCAGCAGCCATGGGCAATCTAGAATGACGATTCTAAGGGTAGCCCGGTAGGGTAAATTCTTTGACTCCTACCTTTTTTGTTTTATTTGATTTGCGACATATAGGACAGAGAAGAATCCTAGAAGCTACTCCTAGCTTTTACAGGCCTTCTCATACAAGGACATGCCCTATTACGACCGAAGTCACTGCCGACCACTGCCTTAGTTAGAGCCAACACAACACACAAAGTTTGCCCTGCTGGAACAGTCGCTAGTTGCCTAACCACTATGCCAGTTAAGAACTATGTCGACCACTATGCCTGTCCTGTTAAGAACTATGTTAACCACTATGCCACCTAGAAATCACATTCCTCATTTAGCCCATTAATTAAAACAGTTTGCGCATCACTAAATTTAAGACTTATTTATACACTACGGGTACTTATTGAAAGGGAAAATGAGAATAAAACATTGAAATCTTACCTCAAAAAAAATAAATACCCCCTCAAGCAGCTGCTTGCCACAGAGGTCTGACAGGAGCCTGTCAGTTTATATACCATAGTAGAAGGTCTGAGAGGATGGCAGGACCTCAGCAGAAAAACGACACAAACAGCCATGCCTTACCCGGGGCTCGAACCCAAGTCCCGTAGATCAGTAGCCAAGCGCGCTAACCACTCCGCCACGGGACGGCTTCTTACCTCAAAGGGAAAAGGAATTAGAAAAAAAAAACACGAGGATGAATGCGTGTCAGCGAACAAATTTATGACATCCAGTTGCATTCAGTGTTGTCCACACTTTCTGATTAAGTCTCTAAATAGGGTCTGAAAAGTCGCCAAAATATCGCTAAAATTTACTCTTGCATTTCAGTTTTAGTAGGTAGATTGGTAAAAAATAAAATAGTAAGCAAACCATTGTAATTTTCAATATGACGTTGACATTCACATAAGTGAAATGTGAGGATTATGTTAAGATAATCGTACGCCTGGCTGCTAATTTGGTATGGCCCCCCTCAAAAACTTCTGTGGCCCCTAATGTTTCATTTTTCTACGTCGCCCCTAGAAATATGACATGACCCACTGGTCTAAGCCAATTGTATCTAAGTCATTAATGTAAATAATGAATAGTAAATGGTTAGCGCGCTTGGCTACTGATCTACGGGACCTGGGTTCGAGCCCCGGGTAAGGCATGGATGGTTCGTGTTGTTTTTCTGCTGAGGTCCTGCCATCCTCTCAGACCGTCTACTCTGGCATATAAACTGACAGGCTACTGTCAGACCTCTGTGGCAAGCAGCTGCTTGAGGGGGTATTTATTATTTATTTAAAGGTTTGTCTCCCATTCTCATTCCTGTAAAGTAATGGATTGCAGAGACTTGTCTCCCATCTCCCTGAGGTTAAAAGAGACACTATGCATTGCCATTCAGATGAATACTAAAATCGACTCGATCGCTTTACTTTGAGGAGTCTTGTCTCTCATTCTCCCTTGACGTTAAATGCCACATTATGCATTGGCATTTACATGAATACTAAAATGAACTCGGTTACTTTTCTTTGAGTATATATGTCCATTCTTAGTATTCCATTCTTCTGTAACGCTATGCATTAGAGAGACTTGTCTCCCATTCTCCCCTGACTCTAAATGCCACAGTATTCATTGTCATTTAGTCACAGTTTTCATTAACCATTCAATCGCTTTCCTTTGGGGAGACTTGTCTTCCATTCCCCCTAACGTTGTGAAATTAGAGACTTGTCTCTCCTTCTCCCCTGACGCTTCGCATTTAAATGAATATTAAAATCGACTCGATCGTTTTCTTTGGGAGACTTGCTTCCCATTTTCCTCTGACACTATGCCGTCAGTATTTAGATAAACAATCTGCGAGAGAAGTATTAGTTCTTGAGTCAATAGTCATTAGTCTTGTTTGCCTCCCACTTTGGGAGCGTTTCTTCTGTTCTCCGTAATATTATGCTGACTTCGAGAGCTATCAGCCAAACCAGAGAGACGAACCACGTGTCTACCAGAAAGAGAGAGTCCTCCTGCTAGAAGCAATGGTTACCGCTCTCTAAACACCACCACGTCAAGAATCTGCGAGATGAGAAGTAACACAGGTGGGATGTGACTGGCTTTGACACTGAAGCAGGCCTGCTGCCAGATTATGCCTGCCAACAAGTGATGTTCTTCGCAGAGAGCAGTTGTTCGCATACCAAGGTCCGTGTAACTAAGGCGGTGGAGCTTTCGCCGACTGAGTGTATTAACATTCCGCTAAATTTGTAACTGCCTTCCCCGCGGTATTTAAGGCCATGTTGTTAGAGAAAAAAGTGTAAATTCTTTTTCCGTTTTTCACACGTGGAAGAGACGTGGAATCAAAAATAAAACGTATGAAAGATATTACGGATGTGTTTCTTTGAAAGATACTTTAACGCATTAAGCTGTGGAACTGACATTTAGATTTAGGGTTTTAGCCAAACGCTTTCGAGGTTGCCAACTCTGTTCACTGCGATGGTGTTATTAATGTATTTCACGACGGCTTGAAGGGAAAAAATATGTGATGTAAATGACTTTAAAGTTTGAGCGTCCTTTGGATGTAAATGACTTTAAAGTTTGAGCGTCATTTGGATGTAAATGACTTTAAAGTTTGAGCGTCCTTTGGATGTAAATGACTTTAAAGTTTGAGCGTCCTTTGGATGTAAATGACTTTAAAGTTTGAGCGTCCTTTGGATGTAAATGACTTTAAAGTTTAAGCGTCCTTTGGATGTAAATGACTTTAAAGTTTGAGCGTCCTTTGGATGTAAGCGACTTTAAAGTTGAGTATCCTTTGGATATCAACGACTTTAAAGCTGAGCATCCTTTTGATGCGAACGACTTTAAAGTCGAGCATCCTTTGGATGTAAACGACTTTAAGCCTAGCATCCTTTGGATGTAAATGGCTATAGAGTTGACCATCCTTTGGATGTATTGATTTAATAGTACTATGGACAGTAGAATAATACACCTTGTATGTTTTAGTTATGAAAACAACTTAATTTTGAGAGCATTAAGTGCTATTATTACCCATCAACCAGTCTATGAATAGTGCAGGAATGAATGATCAGGTTTGTTGTGAATGTTTTGTATGTGTGTTGTCAGAAGATTTATTTAGATTAAGGCAAAAAGAATAATTGATAAAGAGAATTTTTTCCTTAGCCCCATGGATTTCGCAGGAAGTATCATTCTTTTAATAGACAATCCTTCCCCCTCCCCCTCCCCCCAAAAAAACCTAGAGTGTTTAACTCTTTCTGCGGAACCTCCATCCTTTACTAACTGATATTTATTTTGTTTAACTAAAATATAGGTCCCGAAATAAGGAATTCCTAAAGTCTCAAGAATTGGTTATATCTTTAGTTCTTGATCTGCTATTCATTTATTTCCTATTTTGTGATTTGAAACTAAACATTTCAGTGGAGAAGTTCAATGCTCCAGAAATTCTTGTCATCAACAGTCAGTCTATATCACATGGGATCAACATGAGATAGCCATCGTGTCTTACGGAATTGACAAAATTACACGTAAAAACAATAACACTTAACGTGGCTATGCAATCGTGGTAAATGTACTGTTTCCATTAGTGCTCTCCGAAACATTAAAAGTATCTCTCGGACCCCACTTATTAACTAGGGAGTGGGTGACTCAATTGGTAGCTTGCCAGGCCCGTAATCTATAGTTTCCAGATGCGAGCCCCAACTGCTCCAGCTTTGAGATTTATCTCCGCTAATCCTTCCACTCTGTACTCGGTCAGAAAGAAGGTACCGATGGGTTTGGACGGGCCACTGTCCGTCGGGCGAGACGTTAAGCTGTGGTCCCTGTGCAAAGGGTCCATTTTCTGTCGAAGTTAAGGAACACGCTAGATGTCCTTGACGGGAGGTTTTCATCTATCTCCTATCAGCTGTTGTTCAGTGTGTCCCCCATTTCCAACCCTCTCTGAGCCCTCGGGGTCTTAGTGAGCTGGCCATTTAACCCATTATGTGCAAAAACAAGTGTCACTCCTTCGAGGACTGGGCGGGGGTGGTTCAGTCGGTAGCGCGCCAGGCTCGTAATCTGTAGTTCCCAGGTTCGAGTCCCAGCTGGGTCAGCGTTGAGATTTATCTCCGCAAATTTCCTTGCCCTGCCCACGGTCAGTAGGGGACAACGATGGGTTTGGAAAGGCCGCCGTCCGTCGGATGGGACGTTAAGCCGTGGCCCCGTGTGCGGGAGAGCCATACCCTGTGCACGTTAAAGAACACGCTGGATGGCCTTGACGGGAGGCTACCATCTGTCTCCCAACAGCAGTTCCAATGGGTTCCCTCTCCCAACCTTCTCTGAGCCTTCGGGGTCCTTGTGGCCTGGCCATTTAGACCATGGTGTGCAAAAAAGTGTCGCTCAATCCAATCCTTCGAGGACCCATGAAAGTCAGGAGACCACAGGTTGAGAACCAACATTTTAGTGTATTATTGTAAAAATCTTGTTTTGTAAAAAAAATTGTAAAAATTGTAAAAAAAAAACAAAACAGAGTCAGGATAGTCCTCTGGCTCCTTAAAAAAAGTACTCGTATGAAGCCCTCTTTTGCCTTGGCTGAGCTACACTCTTGACCAGGCTTATATCTACAAACGTAAAGAAGTAAGTGGGGTGACTGGATCAAGCTGGAAAGAACCAGAATTTTTGTTTTACATAAAAATTTTCCTTTGTTATATTAGTCTTTAAAACATTTTTTAGAACAAATTATTTCGGGAAATATGTACACTCAGCCATCGCTTTATTAGGTACAATCCCGGTTATGTCAATAGTAACTGAGAACTCAGTAACTTCTTAAATAACCTTTTTATGAAAAAAAAAAGTGATTGAAGATAATTTAAAGATATCAATCAAATCTATCTCAGTCTCGATTTTCAACAATATTTATGCGATATTTAAAGAATTATGGAAGCATTAGCAAATTAACTGAATCTGAAAAATAAAAAAACATTCAAAATTGGCGAAAATTAACATAATTATTACGAGAACATTTAAAAAAACTCTTACAACTTTTAATAAAGTTTAGTATAACTGTAATTGCTTTCGCTTCAACTTGTTTTTTTTTATTAACTTTTCGCAAAATATTATTTTTAATTATTATAATTAAAATATTATTATTATTAAAATTAGCAAAATATTATTAAGCAAAATATTATTATTAATTTTTAATTATTTATGATGTTAAATATTTCATAAACTCTTTAGACGCTGAACGAATATTGCTGAGAATTCAAATTGAAATATTTGATTGAGATCTTTAAATTATCTTCAGTCGCATTGTTTCATAAAAAGTTTATTTAAGAAGTTACTGAGTTCTGTATCGGAGATGCTTTCGACATGACATGAACTCTTCCTTATTATAAAACAGCTTAGTGCGTATTTTTAACGTTTTTATCGCCTCCGTTCCGGTTATTAACATTCTCGTAGGAGAGAGGGGCGTGGCATCTTGCCTCTAACAATTCCTAGATCTTCCTGCTCTTCTAGATCAGTATAATAAGCCTTAGACAAGTTATCTGAAGAGTTCTGTTGTTTTACCTCTGAGAGGTACTTCTTCTGCACATAATGGGCTTAAATAGTCAGGTCACAAGGACCTCAGGGACTCAGAGAAATTTGGGGAAGAGTACCCATTGAACAGCTGCTAGGAAGCAGAGGGTAGCCTCCTGTCAAGGCCATCCAGCATGTTCTTTAGTATGCACAGTGTATGGCTCTCCAGCACACGGAGCCACTGTTTAAGGTCCCATCCGATGAATAGTGGCCTTTTCAGACCCATCGGTGTTCCCTTTCTGAGCAAGGACAAGGTTAGGGTTCAGCGAAGATAAATGTCAACGCTGGCTTAGGTGGGACTCGAACCTGGGAACTGCAGATTATGAGCCTGTCGCGCAATTATCTGAGCCAACTCCCAGTGTGTAAAAGGCGAGACATCAGAAAAAAGACAACAAACACCATAAAAGGAAAAAAAAATCAATACTTTATTAGGTACTCGAACCCCGATCTCTTTTCGCTAAACTGACGCACTCTAACCACTCGGTAAGAATTAAAACATTCTCACCGTTATTTTTTTCTGTTATATGTACGTCTTTTCTGCTATTTTTGTTAGGGTGGCCTATTTTTTTTCACTTCCTTGTGTGCGTATATACATATGAAATAGCAGAAAAATATTTCTGTAATTTGTGCTGAAGATATTTTGAGGTTCGCCTCGACCGCAAGAAGACGACGGTAGAGACACTTCTAAAGACACTAACTGAGGTTCATACCCGATCTCGAATGGCAGTCATCTGACAATCGTTTCCGCCATCACTGTCAGAGCTAAACCAATCGATTACGAGCTTCAGTGAGGACTTACGAGTTTATGTCTGCAAACAAATAGAGTGGCAGTCGTTAACAAATAGCAGTGGAGAGAATGCCAGCTGGCGATGGAGACTCTTTAGGTGACAGGGGCCGCGTGTGCGACATGCAACGTCTGGCTGGCTTCAGATCACGTGAAAGTCTCCCGACCGAAATAGTCGTTCTTGTCAGCGTCGGGATATCTTCCTCACATCATCTACGGAGGATGGGGAGAGATGGTGGCGGAGACAAACACCCTCGTCTTGATAGCATCAAAGGAGATGCTGCAGCGATGCCATCTCGCTGTGACGTAAGGAGAAAGGCAACTTCTTGGGAAAGATGAAACAGGAAACAACATAGTCGGAAGAGTATCTGTAACAATTAGCTGCGGGTTTTTTAACCGGGATGAGATTCGTAATCCTTTCTAATTTAATCTTTAAGTGATAAATTTGAGCACGTGGGCCCATTGCATGGGTACATACAATGTGATTAAAAAGTCAGTTGTTGTTTGACGCAAACATCTGCACAAAGCTGAGATGTGGTTCATAATCGGGAAGTAACGAAAATTTTTAAAATTATGCTCCTATAAAGTTTTTGATGTAGTAATTAATTTTAATGCGTACGAAACCACGGCTTTACTTCTCATAAGATGGACGATGCCTTCAGTTCAGTGGACATAAATATCAGCTCTGGCAAACTTGGGACCGGAAACTAACCGAGCAATACAAATTACAAGCCTCACGCGCTACCGACTGAGACTTCTTTGGCAAAACTTCAAAAAAAGACTTACGTTTTTTCTTTTAATTAGCGTACCAACCACAAATACGAGGAATAATTATTAAAATAGACGAAATGATGACAAAACAAAATAAAAGGGAAGTATTGACTCAATAGAAGAAACATTATTCTTACCTTCATGATGCCTGCTCCTAAAGTTCACTGCATGGAGATTATGGTAATTTCGGTGAGAGCCATAATCAGTAACAACAAAGCTCCATAGGAAAATGAATATCGTAGTAAAGGTGATAACAACGTAAGGCCCATAAACTGGCGCACACGCGACCCCTGGGCGCTATGGCCCCTAACAATCTACATTTATTATGCTATAAGGCCCTATGACCCCTATCACATACATTTATAACATACATTTATTTTCACATACATTTATTTTGGGGCCCCATAACGCAATAAATGTTATATAACCCTATGAAGTTTTAGAAGTGCCAAATGAAGTGAAATTTCACCGAAAACAAAAAATTGATTATAGGCTATATAACAACATACAATTATTATGTTATAGGGCTCTATGACCCCTAACAGCATACATTTATAATGTTATAGGGTACTAAGGCCACTAACAACATACATTAATTGTGTTATGGGGCCCAATGACCGCTAACAACATATATTTATCACGTTAGAGGGTTCTGTGGCCCCTAACATTTATTATGTTACAGGAGCGTATCGCCTCTAACAACACACATTTATTATGATACAGTGCGCTATGGTCCCTAATAACTAGCATCCTATGATTTTTAGCTTCGAGCGGAGAGAGAGAAGCACGAGCCTGCTCAAGGATTTTGGTGGAAACGAAAGCGTTCGAAAATGATACAGGTCCCGAATTTAGCAACGCCGGGTAAAGCTATTTGTACAACATAATTTTTCATTTATCACGTTTTCGTTAATGCTTATTAATGATAATTTTCGTTAACGAAAAAAGATGCTTTTCCTTGTCCTCGGGTTGGGTTGTTTTACCTCTGAGCGGCACTTTTTTGCACACCATGGGCTAAATGGCCAGGTCACATGGACCCCGAAGGCTCAGAGAAGGTTGGGGGAGGGGACCCACTGGAACAGCTGTTGGGAGACAGATGGTAGCCTCCCGTCAAGGCCATCCAGCGTGTTCTTAACGTGCACAGGGTATGGTTCTCCCGTACACGGGACCACGGCTTAACGTCTCATTCGACGGACGGCGGCCTTTCCAAGCCCATCGGTGTCCCCCTACTGACCGTGGGCAGGGCGGGGAATTTTGCGGAGATAAATCTCAACGCTGACCCAGCTGGGACTCGAACCTGGGAACTACAGATTACGAGCCTGGTGCGCTACCGACTGAGCCCCCCCCCCCCCCCCGCTCCCCTGTCCTCAGTTCAGAATTAAAGATGAATTTGAGTTCATTATAATTTCGATATTTGAAAGCTTACTTACCCCTTTTCTCTTGTTCCATGATTAGGAGAGTGTTGGCTCAGTCGATAGCGCAGAATCTAGCTGTGCTGGCGTTGATATTTATCTCCGTTAACCCCTAATTTGTTATTTGTGAGAAAAGAGTCACCAATGAGCTTGGAAAATCGCCGTCCATCAGATGGGACGTTAAGCAGTGGCCCCGTGTTCAGGAGAGCCATCATACCCTGTGCACGTTAAAGAACACGTTAGATGGCTTTTGACAAGAGACTACCATATGTCTCCTAACAGCTGTCCAGTGAGTACGAAACCACGGCTTTACTTCCCATAAGATGGACGATGCCTTCAGTTCAGTGGTGGTGGTTCAGCAGCAACCTTCCCTTCCCCAATCCTTTCTGAGCCCTTGTGACTTGAACATTTAGCCCATTGTGTGCAACAAAACAGTCTTTCAGAGATAGAACAACCCAGCTGTGCCACGGTAATAAAATGAGTTAGAAACTATGCAGGGTGTTCTACAAATAATGGTGGGGTTTCAAGAAGCACTGTCCCAAAATGTATAAAAATCATCCCATCATCCCATCTACACCACCTCTATACATTGAATGTTGTACCTGTACATTCCCCAAAACAGTTTCATGGGAAGCTACCAGGGGACGTAAGTTATTAGTGTTTTTTTCAAACAGTAGTTCTTAATGCAACGTTTATTGAAATGTGTACTGGCATGGGTGGTTTAATTCTATGGTCACCAAGGAGCCCTGATATGACAACGCTTGTTTTTTTTCTTGTGCGGCTTTGTAACGAATTATGTTCACGTGGACAAAATTCGGGACCTGAATCATTTGAAAGCCAGAATAAGAATAGCAACTGAGCAAATAGCAAGAGATATGCTGCAGCTTCGATGGCAAGAAGTAGAATGCTGATTAGACATATTCAAGGTCACGAACTTATTATTATGGAAATTACTATTTATGTTCCAGATCATTGGAAATACGCTTTCAATTAAGATACGTATGTACGGAAATATGCATATTATCTCCCTACATATTGGTACTCAAATCATCATGATCTTCCTCAAGCAACCATGGGTTACGGAGGTTGAACCAGATGATACAATTTAGGTCTCCAAACGCATCTGTCCTGAACTTCATCTGGTCTATGTAGACCAATTCTAATGGGGTCTTGTTTGACATTGTCTGCCCACCGCATTCTAGGTCTCCCTCTTTCTGAGGCTTTTACGCACACTGTTCATAACCCTATTCGCTAATCTATAGTTATCCATATGAGCAACACTGCCAAACCAACGGAGTCTCTCTCTGCATAATATGCTGCTCAAAGGAAGTTGCTGACTCTTTTGCCTAACCTCATCATTACTTACAAAAGTGAACCACATAATGCCCAAAATATTGCGTAAACATCTAAAATCAAAAGCATCAAGTTTCTTATTATTCTGCTTACAAAAGCGTTCAAGTTTCACTAACCTAACTTATTCTACAGAGAACCAAACTATTATACAGTCTAATTTTAGTCTTTAGGTGTATACGCCTATTTCTCCACACACTCCATAGATTCTTAAAAATCCCACAGCAATCCCGATTTGTCTGTTTCTCTCATGTCGCACATCACCCCACCAATATATTTCGGTCACAGGAGTGGTCCTTCAACGCGCCAGGTTCGAGTCCCAGCTGGGTCTGCGTTGAGATTTATCACCGCAAAACTCCCTTCCCTGCGCATGGTTAGTATAGGACACCGATGGGCTTGGAAAGACTGCCGTCCGTCGGATGGGACGGTAAGCCGTGGTCCTTTATACGGGAGAGCCGTACCATCTGCACGTTAAAGAACACTCTGGATAGCATTGACGGGAGTCCACCATCTGTCTCTCAGCAGCTGATCCAGTAGGTCTCCTCCCCCAATCTTCTCTGAGCCCTCGGAGTCTTTGTGACCTGGTCATTTAGCCCGTTTTGTGCAAAAAAAGTGCCGCTCAGAGATAAAATAACCTAACCCAACCTTCAATGCGTCCCATATAAATAAAAGGCTGGCAACCACCGTTCAAAAGAGGGTTGAGTTGTTTTGGGTTGTTTTACCTCTGAGCGGCACTTTTTTGCACACCATGGGCTAAATGGCCAGGTCACAAGGACCCCGAAGGCTCAGAGAAGGTTGGGTGAGGGGACCCACTGGAACAGCTGTTGGGAGACAGATGGTAGCCTCCCGTCAAGGCCATCCAGCGTGTTCTTTAACGTGCACAGGGTATGGCTCTCCCGCACACGTTGCCACGGCTTAACGTCCCATCCGACGGACGGCGGCTTTTCCAAGCCCATCGGTGTCCCCTACTGACCGTGGGCAGGGCGGGGAATTTTGCGGAGATAAATCTCAACGCTGATCAAGCTGGGACTCGAACCTGGGAACTACATATTACGAGCCTGGCGCGCTACCGACTAAGCCACCCCCGCCCCAAGTTCAAAAGAGGATGAAAAGGTTTGTTCAATGCTATCCCTTATCAGCACCATTTAGAGGAGGGGGAAAAAAGTAACGGGCAGTTTGCTTCAACGTGGAGCCAAACAAGGAGCACAAATGACAGACGTATGGGTCACACGGTCCAGATGACTGAAAAGCTACCGCATGAACTGTGACTGCTCCCGCACCACGAATCTTCGAATGACATTTAATACTGAAAAGCACTGAAATGCAAGCAGCACTTGCCATCACTCACAAAACGCTGTCACTGCTGAGAGTACGAAGGGCGTAGTTTACGACACCTACTTCCTGTTACTGTCTTGACGCCCGATTCGCTAACCGTTAGGCCTCTCCCTGCCCACATTTATGGTGGATGATTAATCCACAAAGTAATTACCAATGAATAGGAGGAGCTGTCAGTTTGGGGAAAAGGAATTTGCCACGAACGAATTAAGTGAGTATTGTATAGCTGCTCAAGAGAGACGTGAAATTCGTGACACTATTCGTAAGCGGACGGGTATTTTTGATGGGTTGGGGTTTTATGGCTGAAAGACAACCAAGGTCATGATGTACAAAAAAGGTGTAAAGGACGAAAATAATTATCTAAAAGTCAAGTAAACCGACAGCCAAAGGAGCGGGGGTGGCTCAGTCGGTTGCGCACCAGGCTCGGAATCTGCAGTTCCTAGGTCGTCCGCCCGTAGAATATCGAGGGGAGTTCTCTTTCTTGTATTTTTTAGCGAAATATTTTTCTGATCATAATGTTATGCATCAAATAAATAATAAATGTCTATTCAGACATAACATTGGACATGAAGGTCTGATAGAATATTCTCATTATGATATGTCAGATATAAAATCTGATTCGGGGAAGGAATGTGAGCAATGCCTTGACGGTAGCGCGTCAGGCTCGTAATCTGCAGGTCTCAGGTTCGAGTCTCAATTGTTCCAGCATTGAGATCTTCGCTCATCCTCACCCTGCATTGGTGATAAAGCAGACACAAAAGAACTTAGAAATGACGCTATACGTCCTGCAGAACGTTAAGCCCTGCTCCCGTGCATTCTGCAGAACACAACGCATGACCATGACGGGAGGCTTCCATCTGTCTTCTTTCATCTGTTCAGTGGGTTCCCTTTCCCAATCTTCTCCGAGCCTTTGGGGTCCTTGTGATCTGGTCATCCGCCCTGTCACAATGCAATAACCAGTTGGGTTGGGTTGTTTTACCTCTGAGCGGCACTTTTTTGCACACCATGGGCTAAATGGCCAGGTCACATGGACCCCGAAGGCTCAGAGAAGGTTGGGGAAGGGGACCCACTGGAACAGCTGTTGGGAGACAGATGGTAGTCAAGGCCATCCAACGTGTTCTTTAACGTGCACAGGGTATGGCTCTCCCGCACACGGGGCCACGGCTTAACGTCCCATCCGACGGACGGCGGCCTTTCCAAGCCCATCGGTGTCCCCTACTGACCGTGAGCAGGGCGGGGAATTTTTGCGCTGGGAATTTTTGCGCTGGGGGCGGGGAATCTCAACGCTGACCCAGCTGGGACTCGAACCTGCGAACTACAGATTACGAGCTTGGCGCGCTACCGACTGAGCCATCCCCGCCCTGCAATAACCAGTCATTAATATGAAAGTCTGTTAATAATAATTAGCAAGTTATAGTCTAAAAGTAAGATCTTGGCTGTTCATAGCGGTTGGGATGTTTTAACTCTGAGCGGCACTTTTTCTGCACACAATGGGCTAAATGACCAGTCATAAGGACCCCTTAACTTGAACAGGGTATGTCTCTCTTGCACACGGACCACTATTTAAAGTCCTATGCATTGACGGCGACTTTTCTAAGCTTATTGCTTTCTCCTTTCTAACCGAGGGTAATGTGGGCTTTCATTAGGGAAATTCCCGGCAGTCACTCAGATCTTGTTTCGTAGCCATTCACCGAAAGTCTACCATCCATCCATACCCTTAATGTTCTTTAGGATCCTTTCACTCGGGCTCTTTCCTTGTGTGGTCGTCCAGCAGTTGTTGCAGCTCTCCTTTAAACACTCGAATCTTCGTTTCACGCTGATAAACATTATTTATTTATTTACAATTTTCTTCGTACACAATCGGACCTTCAGAGTGTGGTTTTAGAAAGAGGACTGGTAAGTGAAGACAGAAACAGTTTCAATTCCGATTCATCATACAACAAAAGAAATAAATCTGAAGCAGATGTTTGCCACAGAGGTCTCTTAAGAGCCTGTCATTAGAAGCTAATTCGCTATAGAGAAGATATATGAGGAAAGGCGAGACTTCAACAGTAAGACAAGCAAGAAAAGAAGCGTGCGTGCCTTACCCGGTGCTTCAGCCCAAGTCCCTTTTGATAAGTAGCCAAATATGCTAACCAGTCGGCTATCGGGACGGACAAAGAGACAGGCCCGGATCTGGAAAAAAATGAAGCAAGAGGAGGAGGTAAGGTTGATGGGAGGCTTCCTCTAAGTAGCACTTTTTTGAAAACAATGGGCTAAATTGCCAGGTCACAAGGACCCAGAGATCAGAGAAGGTTGGGAGAGGGAACCCATTGGAACAGCTGTTAGGAGACAGGTGGTAGTCTCCCGTCAAGGCCATCGAGTGTGTTCTTTAACATTCACAGGGTATGGCTCTCCGGCACACGAGCCACGGCTTAACGTCCCATCCTACGGACGGCGGTCTTTTCCTTGTCCATCGGTGTCATCTATTGACCGTGGGCAGGGCAGGGAGTTTTGCGGAGATAAATCTCAGCGCTTTCCTACTGGGACTCGAACCTGGGAACTGCAGATTATGAGCCTGGCGCACTACAGACTGAGCAACCCCCCCACCCCAGGACGGAACGATTTGATTTTCAATCATATTGTTCGGAGTCCCGAAACAGTCCTTTGGAAATGGAAATGTGGTCTGCGTGATCGTATGGTGATGGACCACATGAGAAAGTCGATCGGGAAGTTCTGTACATTATGGTTTTGTTGGAAGAATTTTGTGTTTGAGTCGCCAACTGCACCTTTCTTTCGGTTCTAATTAGTATTCTATATTTTGGGCCATTAGGGCCCTTGGTCATGTTTTGCTGATGTATGGTATGCCGAACGCCCTTATCCTGATGTGGTTTCTACTACTTCAGAAGGGGACAAGGCAGAGATTAATGAAGTATTCGAGGATTCGTCTTTGGATATGGAATTTGACAATTAGTCATATGGTCTCCTAGGCTTGGTGCCTAGTGGGACGTGATAAGTATTGTTTTTTAGTAATTTAAATTCTTTTAAATTGTTGAAAAAATATGTGAAATATGCACAAGTTCAATAATTTTTGGTCTCCACTGCTATTCTAACCTGAGAAGATCCGGCCCTGCAAAGAGCGATATTTTTTTCGCTTGTCGTCACCGCGAAACTCACTGAGAGCTTGGATGGGTTTCAATTCACACAACTTTTGAAACGCGGTCCTTGTACTACTGTCTCCCTTCAAACACCTCCTATAATGGATAGGAAATCCGTCAACACCTATAACTTGCTTCGACGCGCTCACAGTGACATCGAACACTCTCCTGATGTTCATCATACATCCATCTCCCACTTCAACAATTCCATCAAGCTTTGGGACCTCTCATGGCATGCCTGCGGTAACGCGTCAAGCTCGTATCTGTAGTTCAAGTGTTCCTAGCCTCACCTGCTCCAGCATTGAGATTTATCTCCGAGAAATCCTCATCTTGTCCTCAGTAAGAAAGGGGATATTTTGAAAAGGCCTCTGTCCGTCGAATAGGACGGTAAGCCGTGGCTGCTTGTGCAGAAGAGCCATACCTTGTGCATGTTAAAGAACACGCTGGACAGCCTTGACAGGAGGCTTCCACCTGTCTCAACATTTGTCCAGTCGATCTCCTCATCCTAATCAACCCCTTGGGGTTCTTGTGCCCTGGCCACTTAACCCATTGAGTATACAAAAGTGCCCCTCAGTGCCTCTTACTAAATGGTTCACTCGTTCAGTAATGATCCTGGGAACTTTCAGTCGCTCCTTCATCGCTAGGCAATGCCACTGCAGTAGGCTTCCTCACATGATGATCAACATCCTTTCTCAAAATTATTAATTTTGAGTTGCCAGCTATCACTCCCACTAACGATTTCCGTGTTCAGGGATCCACCCTAAACAACAAGCTGGTAGGCCTTGATCGAGGCTACTGCCATCCTAATACATAGTTGTCCATTAGATCCCCTTTCCCAACCTTCTATGATCGTTTAGGGTTCTTGTGACCTAGCCATTAAGCCCATTATGTTAAAAAAAAGTGCTGCTCGGTGGTAAAATAACCCAACTCCCACCAACCAATTCGTTTTCACATTCCATATGTACATGACAATAGTTACGTTTCGATAGCAGACAATTAATATTTCAACAAATATTAATCTTTAATATCAGTGCTAACAACATTTTAACGATTCACTGGATGGGACATCGCAAAACGAGTTTCAAACGAGAGAAAAAGTAATTAACTCCTATACGACAAAATTCCGATACCATTGCTAAAGACTACAAATCAGTGATGTACTGTGCACTAAAGAAAAAAAAGGTATCAGGTATCCGGTGAATGGTGCGGTCGACAATGGTCTTGAAAAATCAATGGTAACTAATGGTCTTGAAAAATCAATGGTAACTAATTGTCTTGAAAAATCAATGGCAACTAATGGCTTGAAAAATCAATGGCAACTAATGGTCTTGAAAAAATCAATGGTAACTAATTGTCTTGAAAAATCAATGGTAACTAATTGTCTTGAAAAATCAGTGGCAACTAATGGCTTGAAAAATCAATGGCAACTAATGGTCTTGAAAAATCAATGGTAACTAATTGTCTTGAAAAATCAATGGCAACTAATGGCTTGGAAAATCAATGGCAACTAATGGTCTTAAAAAATCAATGGTAACTAATGGTCTTGGGAAAAAAATGGTAACTAATGGTCTTGAAATATCAATGGTAACTAATTGTCTTGAAAAATCAATGGCAACTAATGGCTTGAAAAATCAATGGCAACACATGGTCTTGAAAAATCAATGGTAACTAATTGTCTTGAAAAATCAATGGCAACTAATGGCTATAAAAATCAATGGCAACACATGGTCTTGAAAAATCAATGATAACTAATGGTCTTGGACAAAAAATAATGGTCTTGAAAATGTCCCCATCTCTCGAATGGTATTCTAATGGCTCTCCTTGAACATAAGGCCCAGGCTTACGTGCAAGGAGAGCCTTATTCTGTGCATGTTAAATAAAGAACAAGGAACTGGGTTCGATCCCTGGATAAGGAATGTATATTTTTTGTGTTACTTTTCTGCTGAGGTCTCGCCTTACATACAGATAGTTTCTATGACGTATTACACTGACATGATCCTATCAGAATGTTTACGCAAGCAGCTGCTTCAGAGATAAGTGATTTTATGATTTGACGGTCCCTTGGTGGGAGGTTTACTCTGTCATAAATATGTCCTTTGAATTCCCTTCCCATCCTTCTCTAAGTGCTTAGAATCCTTGTGATTTGACCCTTTAACCTATCGTGGGCAGAAAAGTGCTCTCTAAGGTAAAATATCAAAACCCAATCTCTCTTCAAGATATATTATTTAGTCTTTATAGGGGGTCCATGGGATCGAAGAGGCTCCCAAGCTCTTCGATCCCATGGACCCCCTATAAAATTTAACTCTTTCTACAGACCTTCTTCCTATCATTAGCGGAATCATTTTAACTAAAATATAAATCATAGCAAAAGGGAACTCTAAAAATTCTGAGAACGGATTATTCCTATAGTTCTCTATCTGATGCCTATTTATTGGCGATTTTGTAATTTGAATCTAAATATTCGATTGGAGATATTCGATGCTTTCAGAAAGTCTTATGTCATCGAAAGCCAATTACATTTGTGATTAGCATGAGATAGTCAGTGTTGCCATAATGAATTAATATAATTCCAGACAAAAGCAATAAAGCAACGCGGTTATGTAATCACGGTAAATGCATCATTTCCGTTAAAACCTTCTGATATATTTAAAAAAGCTCGTGGACCTCCAGGGGTCCGGGTGCCACAAGTTCAGAACCACTGGTCTAGGAATGCGAAAAAAATCCAAAAATCACAACTTAGTTTCTTCTTACAATAACGTCAGGCTCAAACGACAGCAGTCATCGAACAGAGTCATTCCCAAGTAAGAACTTACAATGGTGTCAAATTTAAAAGGCAGCAGTCATCTAACAGATATCATTCCCCAGTAAAAATTACAATAATGTCAAACTTAAACGACAACAGTTATCGACAAGATAGCATTCCCCAGTAAGAACTTACAAGTGTAAAACTTAAACAACAGCAGTCATTGAACAGATATCATTCCCCAATAAGAACTCAATAGTGTCAAACTTAAAAGGAAGCAGTCATCTAACTGATATCATTCCCCATTAAAAGTTACAATAATGTCAAATTTAAATGACAGCAGTCATCTAACATATATCATTCCCCAGTAAGAACTTACAATAGTGTCAAACATTAATGACAGCAGTCATCGAACGAATATCATTTCCCAGTAGGAACTTACAGTAGTATCAAACTTAAACGACACAGTCATCGAACAGATATCATTTCCCAGAAAGAATTTACAATAATGTCAAACTTAAAAGACAAACTTAAACGATTCCCCAGTAAGAACTTACTTACAACTTAAACGATAGCGAACAGATATCATTCCACGGCAAGAAAGTACTCATTTCCACCTCTCTATGTGCTTTAAATGCTACACAATCAAGTTGCGCCACTTTGAAAGGCAGCTTTATTCTGATGTACGACTTTAAACGCACCTAAGCGGTCGGCTATAATCGACAGAGATAACGGCCTATTTGACCTTTTCGCAAATAACCGGCGAATTCTTAGCAATTCCGGTAAATAATGATGGGGAGTTCAAAGTTGACCTGCAATAACGTTTACTGTGCGTTGAAACGCAGCTGCAGTGAGGCGAGGTGGGTGACCGTGGAAGTGGCCGAAATCGCACGTTTTCCAGCTATAGTTGTTCTTCGTGGGTCGCTGGGAGGATACTGACGTCACTAAAGGGGTTGTTGACAAAGTGAGCGGTAAAGGGGTCATGTATAAAGTGAGACTTCTGCTTCTTTAATCACCATTTGGACAAATTCTTAACGAATGTTATAGCAAGAATATTGAAGTATGTAACCTTTTGTCTCAAAATGGATTAAATGGCCAGGTTACAAGGACTCCAAGGACTCGAAGAAAATTGGAGGGAAGGGTTAAGTTGCTTTGATTTACCTCTGAGTGGCACTTTTTTACACATAATGGGCTAAATGGCCAGTTCACAAGGATCCCGTGGAATCAGAGAAGGCTTGGGAGAGGGAACCCACTGGACAGCTGTTAGGATACATAGGCCATCCAGCATGTTTAGGTGCCTAGGGTATAGCTCTCCCGCGCTTGGACCACGGATTTAAGTTCCATGCGACGGACAGTGGCCTTTCCAAACCCATCGGTGTCCTCTTTCTCATTGTGGACAGAATGGGCATTTGTGGCTTTTTTCTACCGCCTTAGAGCAGTCAAAGTCTTTCCAAACAGCTGAAAACTTGATCCCAAATTTCGTATGAGAATTTCCTCCTTTCGGAAATTCTTATACGAAAATAATCGAGATTTTACCTTTAACAGAAGCCTATTTTAAACACGATGCTTCTTTTTGCTTCAAACCTTCTATAAATATTAGCTGTAATTGTTAATGGGTTACGTTGCATATGCTGATGCTTGGATAGAATTGATTTTAGATACTATCATCTTTTGATTTTTGAACTAAAACTTGATTAGAGTAGTATTCATGGGACTCGTTAAAGGGTTTAGTAAACCACTTCACCCCAAAACAGGCTGAATTAAACGATTACATAGCCTAATGAATTATAGTTAAAATGAAAGCTACTTATGTGGGGAATATTTAGAGGTTGCTGAAATTATTTCTCCAACTTTCTGACTCACAAAAGAGGAGTGGAAAAAAATCTCTCTCGAAGACTATCTTATTCAGTTTTATGTAAAATGGAAGTTTGCTACTTTGGGTGTGCCATTTACTGTTATTAAGATCAGATTTTGATTGTTTTACCTCTGAGCGACACCCTTGTAGGATGAATGACTAGGGGCAAAATGGCCAATAACCAAAGGGTTAAATGGGCAGGTCACAAGGACCCCGAGAGCTCAGAGAAGGTTGGAGAGAGGGGGATCCACAGGAGAGCTTTTAGGTGGTCACTGGTCTAGAATTCACCTCTCTATAGAGAGGTCATCTCTATGTTGAATGACTTGACACTATTGTAAGTAAGTTCTTACTGGGGAATGATGTGTTGAATGACTGCTTTCGTTTAAGTTTGACACTATTGTAAGTTCTTACTTGAGAATGATATCTATTCAATGATTGCTGTTGTTTAAGTTTGACACTTTTGTAAGTTCTTACTGGGGAATGATATATGTTAGATGACTGCTGTCATTTAAGTTTGACATTATTATAATTTTTACTGGGGAATGATATCTGTTAGATGACTGCTATCTTTTAAAGTTTGACGCTATTCTAAGTTCCTATTGGGGAATGATATCTGTTCGATGACTGCTGTCGTTTGAGCTTGACATTACTGTAAGAAGAAACTATGTTGTGATTTTCGGATTTTTTTCGCATTCTAGACCAGTGATTTAGGAGACAGATTTGCATCCTCCCATCAAGGCCATCCAGCATGTTCTTTAATATGCAAAAGGTATGGATCTCCTGCTCACGGGGCTACAGCTTTACGTCCCATCCAAAGGACGGCGGCCTTTCCAAGCTCATTGGTGTCCCCTACTAACCTACTGATCGAGAATTTAGCTTTGGGATGTGGGTGTCTGAGAATAAGATTTGAGTAGGGTTTCCTAATTACTAAATATTCCACAGAACAGGAAAGGTTAAAATGATATTCTATAGAATAAGATTTTATAGTTTTGTTGTTTTTTTATGGGGTTAAATATAATTATACAAAGACAATGGTTTTGGATATCAAAGCAGGTAGACACATTTGTCGGGGGGGGGGGGGGATCCTGACAGTCCTCTGGGTATGTCTTTGCCCACAAACGTATTTCAAACTACGCTACTGCTCTTTATGGAAATGAAAATAATTTTTTCTGCACAAAACTAGTTTAGAACTAAATGGTGGTATCGCCCCGTCATGGTATCGCCGTCCAGTTTGAAACTACTGAGCAGTAGAATTTAACAAAACATTAACGTGCCGTGGTTTCGATTTTTTTCTCGATTTATATCTATTTGATCATTGATGGGAGGATGCATCAATTATACTACGTAATTCTGTAGTAAACTTTATATTTATAAAGTCCTAATCCGGGGGGGGGGGGGCTCAGTCGGTAGCGCGCCATGCTCGTAATCTGTAGTTCCCAGGTTCGAGTCCCAGCTGGGTCAGCGTTGAGATTTATCTCCGCAAAATTCCCCACCCTGCCCATGATCAGTAGGGGACACCGATGGGCTTGGAAAGGCCGCCGCCCGTCGGATGGGACGTTAAGACGTGGCTCCGTGTGCGGGAGAGCCATACCCTGTGCACGTTAAAGAACACGCTGGATGGCTTTGACGAGAGGCTACCATCTGTCTCCCAACAGCTGTTCCAGTGGGTCCCCTCCCCCAACCTTCGCTGAGCCTTCGGGGTCCATGTGACCTGGCCATTTAGCCCATGGTGTGAAAAAAGTGCCGCTCAGAGGTAAAACAACCCAACCCAACCCTAGGGTCCTATTGCTATCAATATTACCCTACTTCGTTAACTTCAAATTTGCTTTTCGTTCTCTTTGCGCGAGCTATGTTGTCATTATGGACTAAACTTGATAAAATTCCCCGCCCTGCCCACGGTCAGTAGGGGACACCGATGGGCTTGGAAAGGCCGCCGTCCGTCGGATGGGACGTTAAGCAGTGGCCCCGTGTGCGGGAGAGCCATACCCTGTGCACGTTAAAGAACACGCTGGATGGCCTTGACGGGAGGCTACCATCTGTCTCCCAACAGCTGTTCCAGTGGGTCCCCTCCCCCAACCTTCTCTGAGCCTTCGGGGTCCATGTGACCTGGCCATTTAGCCCATGGTGTGCAAAAAAGTGCCGCTCAGAGGTAAAACAACCCAACCCAAACAACTAAACTTGATTTGGCGAGCCTGGGAGTGTACTTAGTAATGGTCAATAATTTGTGTCTTGGTTGCATTTTGGCAGTGAAATTTTCTGCCATAATGTAACAAAGGCAAGTCAATATTTTTCATAAGAACATCATTCAGATCAGTTGTTACCAAAGGGGGCAAATTTTTGAGAGCATTTTCTAGAGTTTTTTGGGAGAAATATATTAAAATGGAATATTGAACAGTTCTTATATTAACATAGTCATGAATGTTTTGTTTCGACAAAAAAATTCCTTTGAAATTCATGGGCGCAGTATCAAAATATTCGTAAAATTATATTACACGGTAAATATTATTTCAACTAGTTTTACACCCAAAAAATTTATGTTTCATGAAATTACAAAAGTTTTGATTTTTCTCTCGATTTATATCTATTTGATCATTAAAGCCAGATTCATTAATTATACTATTACGTAATTCTGTAGTAAACTTTATAAAGTTCTAATCCAGAGTCGTAATATAGACTAATATAGACTGAATTCTGATTTAACATATTATGGTAATACTATTATATATTAATATCATTAGTATTGAAAAACTTCCATATTTTAAATATAAAGCCACATTCAAAGCTTCCTAATCTTGAAAAAAATCCCCCTTTTTTAAGGAAAAATATCATTGGAGATAACTGAAGATTTCATTCACATTTATTCACCTAGATAACACCTAGATTTTAAACAATATTATATAGATAGTATATTATGTAATATATTTACAACATTTTATAGATAATCTAAAATTTATCTGGAATTGTTATTTCAATGATTGCAGTATCTCCTTAACTGCAAATATACTTTATATATATATTGGTGAAAGATAAATTTGATTCAGATCTTTAATTTATCAACAGTCACATTTTCGACCAAAAACATGTTTTAGAAGGTCCTAATCATTAAATCATGTAATACATGCCATGTGGGGGTGGCTCAGTCAGTAGCGCGCCAGGCTCGTAATCTGTAGTTCCCAGGTTCGAGTCCCAGCTGGGTCAGCGTTGAGATTTATCTCCGCAAAATTCCCCGCCCTGCCCACGGTCAGTAGGGGACACCGATTGGCTTGGAAAGTCCGCCGTCCGTCGGATGGGACGTTAAGCCGTGGCCCCGTGTGCGGGAGAGCCATACCCTGTGCACGTTAAAGAACACGCTGGATGGCCTTGACGGGAGGCTACCATCTGTCTCCCAACAGCTGTTCCAGTGGGTCGCCAACCTTCTCTGAGCCTTCGGGGTCCATGTGACTTGGCCATTTAGCCCATGGTGTACAAAAAAGTGCCGCTCAGAGGTAAAACAACTGAACCCAATTCAATTATGAACATGCACCAGCAGCTGAAACATTAAAAAAAAGCATTACTAGTGATAAGAATTTACCTCAAAAAGGAATAAAAAAATTTAACAATTTTTGTTACTAAAATAAATAAAAATAAATACAGCTTTAGACCCATCCACAGTAAATTCACAGATTAGCTGTAGATATAGAATTGAACAATTATTCATCTGAAAAAAAAATATCGCTAACGTAGCGGGAATCAAACGATAATTTTTTTTGCAGTTGAATAACAGTTTTGGATGTTACTGATTTTTTTTTTGTTTCCATCAATCAACAAAAAAAAACTGTTTAAGACGAGCATAAGTATTTTGGTAAATATTTTATAATTTAACAATTGATAAGAAACATTTAAAAAGGAATAAAAATAATAAATAAACGAACATTTAATAGCAGCGTGTGATATTAAATATGCTGTAAAATGTTTCAGTTTCGTCATTTTCTGTTAATATTAGCAACCATCATCGAAAATAAAAATATCTAGAGAGCTTTGGGGAGATCTTCAATGACAATTTTTGCATTAAAGCTTGTTTTCAAAATTAAGAAATTTTAAGCATTGCTAGTGACAGGTTGGTTGGTTTACCTCTGAGCGGCACTTTTTTGCACACAATGGGCTAAATGGCCAGGTCACATGGACCCCGAAAGCTCAGAGAAGGTTGGGGGAGGGGACCCACTGGAATAGCTGTTGGGAGACAGATGGTAGCCTCCCGTCAAGGCCATCCAGCGTGTTCTTTAACGTGCACAGGGTATGGCTCTCCCGCACACGGGGCCACGGCTTAACGTCCCATCCGACGGACGGCGGCCTTTCCAAGCCCATCGGTGTCCCCTACTGACCGTGTACAGGGCGGGGAATTTTGCGGAGATAAATCTCAACGCTGACCCAGCTGGGACTCGAACCTGGGAACTACAGATTACGAGCCTGGCGCGCTACCGACTGAGCCACCCCTAGCTACAGGTAAGCAACCAGAAATTCAAGGTGGAAGTTTTTATCCTTTCTAAATAAATAAAGCAAGATGTGTATCTGCTACATTAATTTATTTCATATTGTTCACGTAAGCCGTCCCATGGCCGAGTGGTTAGCGCCCGTGGCTACTGATCTAAGGGACCTGAGTTCGAGCTCCGAGTAAGGCATGGCTGTATGTGTTGTTTTTCTGCTGAGGTCCTGCCATCCTCACAGATCTACTATGGCATATAAACTGACAGGCTCCTGTCAGAACTCTGTGGCAAGCAGCTTCTTGAGGGTTTTTTTATTTTTATATTGTTCACACCTCAAAAAACTACTCTTTTGACGTACAAAACCAAGTCTAGTTTCCTTTTGTTTCCTGAAAGTGTGCCAGGCTCGTAATCTGTAGTTCCCAGGTTCGAGTCCCAGCTCGGTCATCGTTAAGATTTATCTCCGCAAAATTTCCCCGCCTTGCCCACGGTCAGTAGGGGACACCGATGGGCTTGAAAAGGCCGCCGTCAGTCGGATGGGACGTTAAGCCGTGGCCCCGTGTGCGGGAGAGCCATACCCTGTGCACGTTAAAGAACACGCTGGATGGCCTTGACGGGAGGCTACCATCTGTCTCCCAACAGCTGTTCCAGTGGGTCCCCTCCCCTAACCTTCTCTGAGCCTTCGGGGCCCTTGTGGCCTGGCCATTTAGCCCATGGTGTGCAAAAAAGTGCCGCTCAGAGGTAAAACAATCCAAATCCTGAAAGTGTACGGTTGTGTCTCCTTTTTTCCATGGTTTCGAGACTGGCTTCCGATTTGCATAACTTGGCGGTGTCCCAATACTTCTGATCAGGGTCAGAAGGGGACCATCAGAAGGGGGCCATTGCCTCCTCCTTTGAGAATGCTAGTAAGAAGGGTAATAGAGAAAAACAATTTATAAACTTATGTATATTTCATGCATTTCTGAAGAACATTTTTTTAAAGATTTTTAAAAAGGAAATGGAAATGTTATATTGCAATGAAAATCCAATCTCTTGCCCTCCCCCCCTTTTACTATTTTTCCGTCTCAATTGAGTTCCTTGCCCCCCTCGCCTTTATTTTTTTTAGATCCGGGTCTCCTTCTGATGATTAGGCCCGGATCTAAAAAAAGTGGAGTGAGAACAACAATAAAGGATGATGCAATCGAGCCGAAAAAAAAATTAAAAGTGGGAGAGGGAGGACAAAAGACTGAATTTCCATTGCAGTTTTAACATTTCCCTCCTCTATTTTAGAGGTCTTAAAGAAAGTATGGAAAAATGCGCTAAATATGCACAAGTTTAATAATTTTTTGCCTCCATTATTCTTAGTAGAATTATAAGGGGGCACCGCCCCCTTTACCACCCGCCCCTTAGATTCGTCCCTGCTTCTGACAGCATACTGTAAAATACCCAAACTATCAGTTAGTTAACTCCTGCATTTCAATTTGGAGACGCTCCCTTCCTGACACCCACAGGCAAGCAGTTTGGGTGTGGAAGGAATGCTATTAATTTCTGAGTTCCTCGCCGACCATTACTCAGTCCGGTAGAGATGATCTGCCCTCCCTCCATCCCGTACCTTACAGGTGAGGCCCGCCCAGCGATCACCCGTGGTCACGTGACACGGGGAGCGCCTTTGCCCGTTGAAATTTGTTTCCACGGTTTTATTTATTGGAGAGGAAATTGGTTTCGATCTGCTTCTTCCCGGTCTTTATCAGTCACGGCTGCAGACCGAACACGAAAATAAGGCAATCACAGCCTCGAATGCAATATTTTTATAGGAAAGGATCAAGTTGGGTACTTTAAACGATTTCGAAACTCAATCTGTTCGTCTCGAGTCCATATACACTGTCCTATCAAAATATTAGAGAATTTCCTTGTGATGGGAATCTAACTTCGAAGCTCTATAACTTCTGAAATATGCATTTTATGGGGAAAATGTGACTGAAGATAAATTAAAGACCATAATCAGATTTATTTAGATATCGACTTTCAACAAATATTCGTTCAGTATTTGAAGGTTGGGTTATTTTACCTCTGAGCGTCACTTTTTTGCACACCATGGACTAAATGGCCAGGTCACATGGACCCCGAAAGCTCAGCGAAGGTTGGGGAAGGGGACCCACTGGAACAGCTGTTGGGAGACAGATGGTAGCCTCCCGTCAAGGCCATCCAGCGTGTTCTTTAACGTGCACAGGGTATGGCTCTCCCGCACACGGGCCACGGATTAACGTCCCATCCGACGGACGGCGGCCTTTCCAAGCCCATCGGTGTCCCCTACTGACTGTGGGCAGGGCGGGGAGTTTTGCGGAGATAAATCTCAACGCTCACCCAGCTGAGACTCGAACCTGGGAACTACAGATTACGAGCCTGGCGCGCTACTGACTGAGCCACCCCCGGCCCTCAGTATTTGAAGAGTTATACAATCTAGAATATTGCACAGCACTAATGCTTCATAAGATTTTGCCCCAGAAATGAATTAAAACTTAATAATAGGTATGGTTTCAAATCATTCAATATAATAACTATAGATTTTAGAAGTTTGCTTAATGATTATTTCAATATTAGACAATTGTGGAGGATTTTTTATAAAATAATTTATCGTTAAATATTCGAACTTCCGTTACTTTTTAAATACTAAACGAATATTGTTGAAAAAATCGAGATTTCAACAGATTAAGATTTTAATTTATCTTTAGTCACATTTTTCCATTAAATGCATATTTTAGAAGTCACATAACTTCGAAGTTAGATTCCCATTACGTTAAAATGCAAATTCTTTAGCAATTCGATAGGACAGTGTATAGGCAATTATATTGTTTATGGCTTTTGTATTTGAAGTTATGGTGAAAGGGTTACGATGCAAAAGCACTAAAGACGAAATGTTACATTGCACTAAGGCCGGACCTAGATGCGGGGAGGGAGACATAGCCCTTCTTTGTTATACAACATTGGAAATCCAGTCTCTTTCCCTCACCATATTCGATTTTTTTCTAGATCCGGGCTCGGTCAGGTCACAAAGACTCAGAGTAGGTTGGGGAAAGATGTTCGCTAAATAGCTGTTGCGAGAGAGATAGAAACCATCAACTATGTTCTTCAGCGTGAGCAGGTTATGGCTTTCATCAGATCCGTAGCAAAGGGTCCATATTCTCCCCCCCCCCCCTACCTTTTAAGGATGCTAGTAACCGGAATGGGGGACCAAAAATGTTAAACATATGTATAATGCAAACATTTTTCAAAACATTTTCGAAAGCCACTAAAAGAGAAAGAACATTTTTATACTGGAATAGCCATTGTCACTTGCTCCCCCTCCACCACTTTATTTTTCCCGGCTCGATTAAGCCACGTAATTCCTCCTCTCCTCCTTTATATTTTTAGATCTGCGCTTGTCTTTCATGTACACGAAGCCACAACGTAACATTCCATCTTAAGTACAATAAAGCATATCGCCTCTGGTGCATATTGAAATCTCGTTTTTTAAAGAGAAAGAAGTTTTTCTCTTATCAACTTTTGCACTCTTTAAAAGTTTCAATTCGAACTAATGGATGATTGGGAATATACATATAGTATTTTATTAGTACTTATACAACATAGAAAGTATTTGTCTTTTATTCTTTAAAATGAAAAGGTTGTTTTTCTCACACCCCTCTGAGAAAAGAGGGCAGATTGTTGTCAGTGGACACTCTACCATCGAAATTTCAAATTTCTGCCATAATCAGATCACTTGCAACATTCGTTAAAAGTTTCGCCTTTTCCATATATAGTGACCTCTAACGACGTTTATTAAAACTACCTAAGAAGTTGAAAAATGCGATCTGCAATATTTCTTTAGTACCCATCCAATGAAAAACAAGTTTCCAATTAACTCTTGAAACAAAACAGTTTGCGTTTCCCATCCACCTGGATATAAGAGGGCAACTTAATATTATCAATTCAAATATCATGGCCTTCCATCATTGAAATTTCAAATTTCTAGCATAAATACATCGTTTATAATATTCGTTTAAAATTTTGCAATTTTCAACCTTTTTCATCCTTAGAGGGCGCAGTTTAAACTCTTGGGAGATTCGGTGATGTTTCATCGGTATCTGTCCAACACGAAAAGAATTTTTATTTATCTCTAAAAAAACAAAGTTGGATGTATACAAACTGACAGTATAAAGCAAAAATATTGTTTTTTCAAAAACGAGATAAAAACATCAGACCTTGATGCACATCATTGTCTCTTTCCCCACTGACTGTAGAGAATCTCAACACGAAGCGGACTCGAACGTGGGAACTTCAGATTAAGATCCAATTCGGTCTCCTTCTTTTATTGCAATGAAATCAGTAATGAATATTGAGCATAAGATCGTCACAGTCCAGAGAATAAGTATTGAAATCACGTCTGATTTACAACAATTGGTGAGGAAAGCAATTGCTCTTACGAGTTGTTATACACGCTGTGGAGAATACATCAGATACCATTTGGAAATGGAGTGACTGTTGTAAGAAAAAGTTGAGAGATTGATTTTAGTATGTGCACAAAACAGTGATGTGTGTTACTTCGTGAAGAATTTCATAAATCCATGGGGCGGGGGTGGCTCAGTCGGTAGCGCGCCAGGCTCGTAATCTGTAGTTCCCAGGTTCGAGTCCCAGCTGGGTCAGCGTTGAGATTTATCTCCGCAAAATTCCCCGCCCTGTACACGGTCAGTAGGGGACACCGATGGGCTTGGAAAGGCCGCCGTCCGTCGGATGGGACGTTAAGCCGTGGTTCCGTGTGCGGGAGAGCCATACCCTGTGCACGTTAAAGAACACGCTGGATGGCCTTGACGGGAGGCTACCATCTGTCTCCCAATAGCTGTTCCAGTGGGTCCCCTCCCCCAACCTTCTCTGAGCCTTCGGGGTCCATGTGAACTGGCCATTTAGCCCATGGTGTGCAAAAAAGTGCCGCTCAGAGGAAAAACAACCCAACTCATAAATCCATCGAGTTACGGTATCTTCTTGTGTTCGTTGAAAAGAATATGTTTCAGAAATCTTGATGCTTTGATAATGTGCAAAGAGCGTTTAGGGAAAACCTCTTTACATATGTTGCAGAGGTGTAGCGAAGGACTTCTGTCTGGTTCGTACCTAGATTTTCGCTCCGGGGGTGGGGGGAATTTTCACAACTATCCTGCATTTTGCCATTTGACTTCCAATTTTGCCAACTAGCCACAATTTCACAGAAATAATCCCAATATTTACATCTCGTCTGAATTGTAACAAGTCAGTGGGAATTTTCCCAACTGCCCTTGATTTGGCCAACTCTCTTTAATTTCACAAAACCAATCCTAATCTTTACATCTCTCCTAAATATGCCAAGTCACTTCAAAATTTTCAAACTCCCAAGATTTTGCAAAGTTTTCTCGATATTGTCAACTCTCCTTAATATCACAAACCCAATCCCAATTATCACAATTTGCCTGTATTTTCAAAGTGGATTCGAATTTTGCCAACTGGCCTAGATTTTGTTAAGTTTCCTCGATTTGTCTGACTTTCCTTAATTTCACAAAACAAATCCCAATTTTCACAACTCGCCTATATTTTATCAAGTGGATTCAAATTTTGCCAACTACCCTAAATTTTGCCAACTCTCCTAAATTTTGCCAACTCTCCTAGATTTTGACAACTCGCCATAATTTTACAACTTTCCTAAATTTGCCACTTCGAATTTTATCAACTCTCCTTAATTGCACAAGAAAGGCACAATTTTCACAACTCCCTTGTATTTTACCAAGTGGCATCGAATTTTTCCAACTCCCCTAGATTTTGCCAAGAGTTCTCGGTTTTTCTAACTCTCCTTAATTTCACAAAACCAATTCCAATTTTTACAACTCATCTATACTTTAACCAAGTGGTTTCCAGTTTTGCCAACTCCCCTAGATTTTGCCAAGTTGCCTCGATTTTACCACCTCTCCTTAATTTCGCAAAAACAATCCCAATTTTTACATCTCTCCTGAATTTGCCAAGTAACTTCAAAATTTTCAAACTCCCCAAAATTTTGCCAAGTTCTCTCGATTTTTTCAACTCTTCTTAATTTCACAAAAACAATCCTAATTTTCACAACTTTGCCCGTATTTTGCCAAGTGGATTCGAATTTTGCCAACTGCCCTAGATTTTGCCAAGTTTTCTCGATTTTGCCCTCGCCACAATTTACAGAAAAAAATCCCAATTTTTACATCTCACCGGAATATTTGCAAAGTCACTCTGAATTTTACCAACTCCCCCAAGATTTGCCAACTTTCCTAGATATTGCGAAGTTGCCTCGATTTTGCCAACATGCCATAATTTTACAGAAAGAAGGTTGCAATTTTTGCATCTCACCTGAATTTTGCCAACTCTCCACGATTTTGCCAAGTAATTCCGAATTTTGCCAACTCGCCATAATTTTAGAGAAAAAGTCCCAATTTTTACATCTCACCTGAATTTTGCCAACTCCCCAAGATTTTACCAAGTCATTCTGAATTTTGCCAACTCCCTAAGATTTTGCCAACTCACCTGTATTTTACTAAGTGACTTCGAATTTTGCCAACTACTCTAGATTTTGCCGTCTCTCCATTTTCCAAACTGCCCTACATTTGCCAAATTGCCTCGATTTTGACAACTCCCCTTAATTTTACAAAAAAAATTACAAGTTTTCACAACACATCTAGATTTTACGAAGTCGCTTCGAATTTTGCCAACTCTGAGTTACTTTGGGGGGCAGCCTCCCCCCATCCCCGCCATAGCTACGCCCCTGATATGTTGTATAACAGCAGATTAGTCTATAGACGAGTTAGGTAACTCATAAAGTGGTGCTATACTAATAAAAGAGTTACTTCGTAGACTTAGAAATCATGTTAAGAAGTTATTTTTGAGAATTAACTGTGAAACCCGTTTATTGAGTATTTCTTGAAGTGATAAGCCAAAAATAAGACTTGAAACTTTATTGATTATAATGTTATGTAACGGAAAGTGTGAACGTTATATTTTGTTGCATTTGTTAGTAAAGAATTTATCGAGAATTAAGAATTTGTCAGGAAGAATAGATGGATGCATCCGATGTGTAGCCATGTGGTTCCCCAGTTCGATAGGACATTAAATGATTCAGTTTCAGAACAAAAGAATAGTATTTAATGACAAAAACTATAGAGATCTAATACGAATTTGGACCGCCATTGGCGATGATGCAGACAACACATCAGGCATTCACTCGAAGATACTGTATATCTGATATCATCCTATGGTATATCAAGTCTTGCTTTTCCAGGTCCTGGAACAATACAACACAGTTTGGACAGGATGTGGATGTATGGCCAGCCGTCGTCACACCATATCTAGGACATGTTCAGTAATAAGAGACTTGCAGGCCAAGAAAGAATGCATGCACTGAAGAGGTAGTCCCTTGGGTTATTTTTAATGAGTATGTGGATGAGAAGTGTCCCATTGTAAAAAGGACATCCTGCACGCCATTGAGAAAAATCAATTCAATGAGTCAGAGGATGACATCGACACACCATTAGGCGTTCAGACTGCTATCGACGATTACCAAAGATGAACGCTCATGGCTGGGTTGGGTCATTTTACCTCTGACCGGTACTTTTTTTGGAACACAATGGGCTTAATGGCCAGGTCTTAAGGACACCGAGGGCTCAGAGAAGGTTGGGGGAGGGGACCCACAGGACAGCTGTTGAGAGTGAGAAGTAGCCTCCCGTCAAGGCCATCCAGTGTGTTCTTTAATGTGCACAGGGTATGTCTCTCCAGCACACGGGGCCATGGTTTAATGTCCAATCCGATGGAAAGCAGCCTTTCCTAGCCAGGGGCGGGGGTGGTCAGTCAGTAGCGCGCCAGGCTCGTAATCTGCAGTTTCCAGGTTCGAGTCCCAGCTGGGTGAGCGTTGAGACTTATCTCCGCAAAACTCCCCACACTGCCCACGGTCAGTAAGGGACACCGATGGGCTTGGAAAGGAAGCCGTCCGTCGGATGGGACGTTAAGCCGCGATCCCGTGTGCGGGAGAGAGCCATACCCTGTGCACGTTAAAGAACACGCTGGATGGCCTTGACGGGAGGCTACCATCTATCTCCCAACAGCTGTTCCAGTGGGTCCCCTCCCCCAACCTTCTCTGAGCCTTCGGGGTCCTTGTGAACTGGCCATTTAGCCCATGGTGTGCAAAAAAGTGCCGCTCAGAGGTAAAACAACCCACAACAACTTTCCTAGCCCATCGGTGTCCCCTACTGACCGAGAACAGGACAAGGAGTTTTGCGGAGATAAATCTCATCGTTGACAACCTAGGAACTGCAGATTAAGAGCCTGTCGAGCTACTGACTGAGCACCTCTCTCTCTTCCCCCAACACTCATGGTAGCTGATGGTATCCAACGCCATTAACACCAGACATTCGGGCTGGGTGCTTCTCGCAAATACAGGATGATGAATCTCGATCACCGTGACATAGCCATCTATCATCGATCCCTAAACAGAAGCAGGTCTCATTCTTGAAAACTACACAATGCCATTCGTCCCTGCAATGTAGGTTTTCCCAAACATTAAGAATATAAACTGACAGGTTCCTGTCAGACCTTTGTGGCAAGCAGCTGCTTGAGGGGTGTTTTTTTTTAAATAGCTGACGACCGGATTTTTTTTCAATCGTCCTTTTCAGTTCGTCCCACAAAAACACGTATAAAAAAATAAAAAAAGCCAAATAAATTTTCATTCTTTATTTATTCATCCTTCATATATTCTTATAATCATACGTGATTTATTATATGTGCACTTTATAGCTTTCAAATAACTAAGAAGAAAATACGAAATGTGCAACGGGATACAGTCTATCTTGCACCTTTCATGAGTGTTGTGGGACGGGGATGGCTCAGTCGGTAGCGCGCCAGGCTCGTAAGCTGTAGTTCCCAGGTTCGAGTCCCAGCTGGGTCAGCGTTGAGATTTATCTCCACAAAATTCCCCGCCCTGCCCACGGTCAGTAGGGGACACCGATGGGCTTGGAAAGGCCGCCGCCCGTCGGATGGGACGTTAAGCCTTGGTCCCGTGTGCGGGAGAGAGCCATACCCTGTGCACGTTAAAGAACACCCTGGATGGCCTTGACGGGAGGTTACCATCTGTCTCCCAACAGCTGTTCCAGTGGATCCCCTCCCCAAACCTTCTCTAAGCCTTCGGGGACCATGTGACCTGCCCATTTAGCCTATGGTGTGCAAAAAAAGTGCCGCTCAGAGGTAAAACAACCCAACCTAACTCATGAGTGTTGCGCGATAATAATAGCGTTACAAAGTTTCGGTAATGTTTCTTTGACAATACATGGGTGTTCGAAGAGTTCTTGACATGCATCTGCAGAGCAAAAAACAATTACACTTACCTCAACAAAACTTTTTCTTCAGCATCTATGCAAATCATCTATGCATTTTCATTCCAGCATCTATGCAAAGTTGCAGATGTGTACGCCAATTTTCGAACTCTTGGTGATACTCCTTTGGGGAATACTCCACAACTTTGAATGAATGCATTTTGCAGGATCTTGCACCCTTGAAAAGACTTCCCAGAAACTTTGGAAATAACTAAAAATCGCATATGGCAAGATCGGGTGAATATGCAGGATGGGGTAGCTGATTCATTTTTTTCTGCTTCAGATAGGCTGTAATTTTCCGGGTTTTAGGAGCACTGAGCCGTCCCATGGCTGAGTGGTTAGCGCGCTTGGCAACTGATCTAAGGGACCTGGGTTCGAGCCCTGGGTAAGGCATGGATGTATGTGTCGTTTTTGTGCTGAGGTCCTGCCATCCTTTCAGATCTTCTACTTTAGCATATAAACTGACAGGCTCCTGTCAGACCTTTGGGACAAGCAGCTGCTTGAGGGGGTATTTATTATTTTTTATTATGAGCACTGGCATTGTCACGAAGAAGGAGAACCCTTGATACGCCTTTAGTTGGACTCTGCTCTTTTATCTCCGTAATCATTGTGGGCAAAACACAATGTTGATGTAGTATTGGCCATTTATAGTCATTTTTTCTACTATGGTGTCCCCGGATACCATTGCTTGAGAATTGGAAAAAATATTTGAACATCCTCTTCCTTGTGCGAAAGTCTTGTCGGAGGATTTGGTGACGCTGTTCATCTTCCGCAACCCAAACATAGTTGTCGATCTTTCTGGTAGTTGTATAGTAATAAAACTAAGTCTCGTCACCCGTTTCAATGTCTGTTAACCGTTTGGGGCCACTAGGTTCAAACATTACCAGCATCTCCTTGCACAAATCAACTCTAGACTTTTTTTCGACCCTTTTTTTGTTATTCTGTCAGTTTGTGGGATATCCAATTGACACAGATCTTTTGGAATTTTAAATGATGAATAATTGATTCCGCCCTGGCCCGAGCTGCGATGTGTAGATTTTCCTTGACGAATTCACGAACAGCAGTGATAGTTCTCTCGTTCATGGCCTCCTTCGGTCTTCCTGTATGAGGTTGGGTTGGGTTGTCTTACCTCTGAGCGGCACTTTTTTGCACACCATGGGCTAAATGGCCAGGTCACATGGACCCCGAAGGCTCAGAGAAGGTTGGGGAAGGGGACCCACTGGAACAGCTGTTGGGAGACAGATGGTAGTCTCCCGTCAAGGCCATCCAGCGTGTTCTTTAACGTGCACAGGGTATGGCTCTCCCTCACACGGGGCCACGGCTTAACGTCCCATCCGACGGACGGCGGTCTTTTCAAGCCCATCGGTGTCCCCTACTGACCGTGGGCAGGGCGGGGAATTTTTCGGAGGTAAATCTCAACGCTGACCCAGCTGGGACTCGAACCTGGGAACTACAGATTACGAGCCTGGCGCGCTACCGACTGAGCCACCCCCGCCCCTCTTCCTGTGTGAGGAAAGTCTTCGAAGCTTAACAGTCCTTCTCTGAATTTGAGCAACCATCCCGTAAGAGTGTCGTATGAACAGACATGTTCCCCATATATTTGTACATATGTCCATCCGACGAACGACTGTCGTTTCAAGTCCATCGGTGTCCCCTACTGTCCGAGGGTAAAACAGAAAGTTTGGCGACGATAATTTTCAACTCTGTCGCAGGTGGGACTCGAACCTGGGAACTTCATTCGAGCCTGTTGTTGGCTCTTTGGGAACTGTGCATAGTTATGAAAAAAGCTCCTATGAATACTGAGCCACCTCAGCCTCAGAGGAAAAATTGCCTTGAACCGAATGGGACCTCTTCATAACATGTCAAATGTTCTGACCATCGCGCTACCTGGTGCCTGAAGTTTAGAGATGAAGTTCGGAAATCAAGTGGTTTGAATGTACATCAACAATTTATCCTCTTAATCAAAAGAGAGTGGTGAAACACATTTTTTTTCATTTTAAGAGATAAATTAAAGATCGTATTATGTGTTTTTATAGTGCCTAATGAATCAATGCTCTTTACATTTTCCCAATCATCATCATCATCCATCAAATCGCATTCCATGGTGCAAAAGTCGGAAAATCAAAAACTTCATTCTGTACGAAAACGAGCATCACAAATTCGCCAGAGGCGACAGGTTATTCTTCTAAGTTGTATATAACCTCTCTGAATGTAACAGATCGAAGAGCCCGAATGTGCCGTGTAGCGGAGATATGTCACTTCCAACAAACACCCATCTTAGGGATACTGATTGCTTGTTGTATCTGTTACTCCCTCCTGCTAGCTCTGCAAGGAAGCGATCGCTAACGAGTCTTACCTGCCCATGGTGAGGGGGAACAGGCTTCCTTCGATCACAGCGGTCAGATGAGAAGTATCGCTCCCCCGTTGGGCGTGTAGTCTCGTAAATCACGTGCTCACACGGGGAGGGAGTGCAGGGGGGAGGGGATTTAAGGCGCCAAATTTCTCGGTTTCAGAGCTTTCCGCCTGTCGACTCTGGAGTACGTGTGCAGGTAGTCTATAAAGGATAGTGTGATTAGTGAGATGTTGCAGAGGCACCACATTGCTGAGGGCTGGAGATGGCAGGGCGATTGACTGACACGAGGCTTTAAGCGATCCCAGAGAGAAAGTAATTGAAATGACAGTAGAGGATGGAGAGAAATAGTTTAAAATGAATGATGGTGTTTTGCTGGTGGATTGTCTGTTTTGATATTCCAGGGATAGACTTTGGAACTGTTTTTCCCAGACAGTAGAAAAAGAGAATTTTCGTGCTATGTCTGTGAAAAAAAGCTATATTCGAAACTCATTAATTTATAAAATAAGGCTTTTTGCTGTAAAACGGTACGTAAGATAAATTACCGATCAAAATAAAATCTATATAAATCTTGAATTTGAACAATATTCACTTAATGCAGGGTCATCATAAAAAAATATTAATACCCATATTATATATAAAGTGTTATAATTGAGTGCATAAGTAATAAGATTAAGTACATAAGTAATTGTGTGTGGAATATATTATACAGAGTATTTCCAAAAGGTCTAGTCAAACTTTGGGAACGTGTTCTACTGTGAATAGGGATGAAAAATGCTCCTATGAACAATGGCCCAGAAACGCTTCCCTTCCGAGTTATAGCATATTTTGAGAGTGCAAATAAGAAAGCCTATCAAAAGTTACGATGCGGCGTAATTTGCATGTGTGACGGCATAGTGGATGTATGCGAATGTTTGGTAAAATCCCACCACTCCTGGGTGATCTCAATCGCATATATCCTGCCCGTTGAATTAGTGTAGATGGACCAACTGTATGGTCTGTACGCTCTCAGGATTTGAATCCACTGAATTTCTTCTTATGGGGACACGTTAAGGATGATGTTTACGCTACTCCGGTTCCTAATATAAAAGCTCTCAGCGAATGGATGGTGGATGGTTGGATTTGAATCCACTGAATTTCTTCTTATGGGGACACGTTAAGTGTTATAATTGAGTGCATAAGTAATAAGATTAAGTACATAAGTAATTGTGTGTGGAATATATTATACAGAGTATTTCCAAAAGGTCTAGTCAAACTTTGGGAACGTGTTCTACTGTGAATAGGGATGAAAAATGCTCCTATGAACAATGGCCCAGAAACGCTTCCCTTCCGAGTTATAGCATATTTTGAGAGTGCAAATAAGAAAGCCTATCAAAAGTTACGATGCGGCGTAATTTGCATGTGTGACGGCATAGTGGATGTATGCGAATGTTTGGTAAAATCCCACCACTCCTGGGTGATCTCAATCGCATATATCCTGCCCGTTGAATTAGTGTAGATGGACCAACTGTATGGTCTGTACGCTCTCAGGATTTGAATCCACTGAATTTCTTCTTATGGGGACACGTTAAGGATGATGTTTACGCTACTCCGGTTCCTAATATAAAAGCTCTCAGCGAATGGATGGTGGATGGTTGTCAAAGAATTATAAACTCTCAGAGAATTTCGAACGTGTTTGACAGTCGATCGAAAGGCCTGCTAATTGAGGCCATTTAGAACACATTTTCTGATGTTATTTCTATCTGTAGAGCAGTTTTTACAGGACATGATTGTTCTCATCGATCGCTTACAGTGCGCTATAGTAACTGGAAAAAAAACCTAATTAACTTCTCAGCCTTTCGTATTTGCCCTCTCAAAACCTGCTGTAACTCGGAAGGGATGCGTTTCTGGATCAATGTTCATAGGAACGTTCTTTCATCACTATACGGTGTGGAATACGTTCTCAAGTTTGACTAGGGCGGGGGTGGGGACAAGACAAGTGCTCACATGGGGCGCACTATAGCGAACGATCGATGCGAACAATCATGTAAGTCTACATCAGAAAATGTGTTCTAAATGGGGCGGGGCGGTCGGTAGCGCGACAGGCTCGTAATCTGCAGTTCCCAGGTTCGAGTCCCAGCTGGGTCAGCGTTGAGATTTATCTCTGCAAAATTCCCCGCCCTGTCCACGGTCAATAGGGGACACTGATGGGCTTGGAAAGGCCGCCGTCCGTCGGAAGGGACGTTAAACCGTGGCCCTTTATGTGGGAGAGCCATACCCTGTGTACGTTAAAGAACACACTGGATGGCCTTGACGGTAGGCTACCATCTGTCTCCCAACAGCTATTCCAGTGGGTACCCCCCAACCTTCTCTGAGCCTTCGGGGTCCATGTGACCTGGCCAATTAGTCCATGGTGTGCAAAAAAAGTGCCGCTCAGAGGTAAAACAACCCAACCCAGTTTGACTAGACCTTTTGGAAACACCTATATAATGGCGCTACTATCACATGTAATACATTAAATGCCACATTTCCAAATGACTAGCTTTGTAAGAGGTAGATGCCGAGAAGTCACGATTTGACATCAGTGAATTTTTTATTTAAAAAAAAAAAATCTAAATTCTATCTGCGGGGAAATACATAAAAAAACATTGTTTATTTCAAAACAAAAATTGCAATTTACAGCATTTGAAGGGAAGAATCACTACAGTTGTTAAACCAAACACCGAGTATAGACGGGTCTTCTTAAAAAAAAATTAAAGATAATTTCAAGAAAATTTAAAATTAAAATTTTGGTATTATTCCCAGGTAAAACTTACTCAGATTTGATTATGGTCACGTTGCACAGAACATTGCTTTTTTTTTTTTCGTTGAGATTAGCAGGTTAGGAATTTTAAAATTAGTATGCAGAGAGGAGAATCTGTGAGGAAGATACGAGTTAAAATAAAAAGCGCATATGTAAATAAATAATTCTCTCTGCCTCTAAGGTTCGCTCTTCGTTGACCTTGAAAGTTTTTGAATAAAGTACTCGTCTATTTGAATAGAGTGACGTCAGGAAATGATGACATGCTTGTCATTATTTCTTGAGTCTGAAAGCAACTGGGACAAATACCTTCATGAGACACGGAGAAATGTATACTGATGGTAGAAAGTTCATAGCATCAATTAGAGGAAGTCTTGATCGGCGGCCGGTAGCTCAGTGTCCAGAGCACCTGACATGTTGGGTTCGGTTGTTTTAACCTCTGAGCGGTTTTTTTGCACACCATGGGCTAAATGGCCAGGTCACATGGTCCCCGAATGCTCAGAGAAAGTTGGGGGAGGGGACCCACTGGAACAGCTGTTGGGAGACAGATGGTAGCCTCCCGTCAAGGCCATCCAGCGTGTTCTTTAACGTGCACAGGGTATGGCTCTTCCGCACACGGGGCCACGGCTTAACGTCCCATCCGATGGACGGAGACTTTCCAAGCCCATCAGTGTCCCCTATTGACCGTGGGCAGGGTGGGGAGTTTTGCGGAGATAAATCTCAACGCTGACCCAGCTGGGATTCGAACCTGAGAACTACAGATTACGAGCCTGGGGCGCTACCGACTGAGCCACTCCCGCTCCCACCTGACATGTTATCAGGAGGTCGTGGATTCCTATCCCTCCCGGCTCAAGACAATTTTTCCTCTAAAATTGATCGACGTTAACTTCAGAGTGATATCCTCCTTAACGTACTCGATTTGTTAGCATATTTTTCACTTAACTAATAGTTAATCTGGAGTAGGTAAATGTAAAAGTTCAAAATGATAAAAAAAACAAAAAAAAAATTAAGGGTGGGTCATGTAAGGTAATCATTTCAATCTTTAACCTGTCCATTGCTTGGATGATTTGTTGAATTGTTTTACCTTTGAATGTGGTTTTAGGGCTCAGTCATATTTTTTTTTCCATACTGTAAATTGCATATGACGATGAAATAAAATTGCTTGATTAGCGGAGAAAATCACCAGTTGGGATTTGATCCTGAGAACCTCAGATAAGGAACCTCACGAGTAGCACTATGGAATGTATCAATCCCCCAGTGTGCGTCAAATAAGAGGCTTTCTCGCTGTTTTAAAGGTATGGCCTCATTCACTTTTCAGTTGTTCACGTTCGGCTATCCAATGGATTTTCGTAGCAAGATCGTCTCATGTCTGAGTTTGGGGAGAGATCTCATTGCAAAATCTCAATCCAAATCGGTTTTCAAACGTAAAACCCTTTGCGATTTCCTGACTTCAAGGGGGGAGGAGTAGGCTTAAATGGTAGCGCGCCAGGCTCCTAATCTGTAAAAAAAAAAGTAATGCTTCTCAGAGATGTGACAATCCAGCCGAATATGACTTCATTCTACGCTTTCATTCCGTAGGTGTCAGCTGCCATCGTATTTAGGCTATAACCATTAAATAGGCTAATTGCTCCAGCCATAGGTGCCAAATCACATTTTCTCATATTCGTATAAACGTTTTACATATTATTGCCATTGTATATTTAAATAAATGTATAAAATAGAAAAAAAGTCTTTTTGGCATCGTTTTTATCCATTGAAATTGATTTATTTCAGAAAATAACTTTTGTTGATGTCATTAACGATTTTTACAACATAAAGGTAAAAATAATTGAAAAAAATTATCGTAAGCAATGTTTTTTTTTTAAGAACAATCATTATAAATTAATATGCAATTCATTATTTGTCTACGGACGGGGGTGGCTCAGTCGGTAGAGCCAGGCTTGTAATCTGCTAGTTCCCAGGTTCGAGTCCCAGCTTGGTCAGCATTGAGATTTATCTCCGCAAAAATTCCCTGCCCTTGCATCGGCTAGTAGGGAACACCGATGCAGAAAGGCCGCCGTCCATCGGATGGGACGTTAAGCCGTGGCACCGTGTGCGGGAGAGCCATATCCTGTCTATACTTACTATCTGTTTCCCAACAGCTGTTCCTGTGGTCCCCTCCCCCAACCTCTGAGCCTCGGGGTCCTTGTGACCTAGCCATTTAGCCAATGGTGTGCAAAAAAGTGCCGCTCAGAGGTAAAACAACCCAACCCTTATTTGTTTGTTTTATACCATGCTATTACTTTTAAAGGCTTTCTTCTGTAAAATGTTTAGTATTAAAATCAATATTTGAACTACGAAAATGCTCATTTTAAATTATTTCGTCTTAAGTGCCATGGACCCCGTGATCCGACACTATTTGGGTGTAAAAGGTGGTAAACAATTTCAGACAAAATATTTGGAAAACGAAAATGGGATATGTAAAAATTGGAGATTTATTACGACCCACATAGATTAAATTAAAAAAAAATCCTTTAATTTATAGGCTTCAGTCATCACAATAGGAAATGTTACTGTGAAGTTGCTATCAATAGTTTGTACATTATTCTCCCTTATGTACGGGGAAAGTATCGTATCAGTAGAGACCTGAGAGGATGACAAGAGTTCTATTCTCATCTGTACCAGCATCCGCAAATCTTTATTAGTATCAATTAATCAGCGTACATTGGTTAAGCTAGGTTTTGCAAATGCTTGAAGTCTGATGTATGTTTGCTAATAAAAGCAACCAAATGGTTTATTAATGACTAATAACTGAAAAATTATACTGCGATAAAAAAAAATTATTTTAGAAACATATCCCTTACTTAATATCAGACAAAAACCTACCTAAATGTAATTTTGCAAATTTTTCTGGGTTGTTTTACCTCTGAGCGGCACTTTTTTGCACACCATGGGCTAAATGGCCAGGTCACATGGACCCCGAAGGCTCAGAGAAGGTTGGGGAAGGGGACCCACTGGAACAGCTGTTGAGAGACAGATGGTAGCCTCCCGTCAAGGCCATCCAGCGTGTTCTTTAACGTGCACAGGGTATGGCTCTCCCGCACACGGGACCACGGCTTAACGTCCCATCCGACGGACGGCGGCCTTTCCAAGCCCATCGGTGTCCCCTACTGACCGTGGGCAGGGCGGGGAATTTTTGCGGAGATAAATCTCAACGCTGACCTAGCTGGGACTCGAACCTGGGAACTACAGATTACTAGCCTGGCGCGCCACCGACTGAGTCACCCCCGCCCAATTTTTCTGGGTTAATTTTGCTCCTTTTAATATTTTCATAAGTTATCCGTGATCATGGGAATACATTCCTTTTTATTACCCAGTAACTCCTCTCTACATTTCGCTAATTTTTGTAATCTCAACGACTGAATTTTTTACAGATTTATTTTCAGTTTTCTACACAACATTCGAGTAAATTTTTGTACATATATTCTTTTTTATCAGCAAAAAGATCGTTTCGCTATTTCTCTCAACATATCCAACACTGAATATTTTGAAATTAATTATGTTTCTTTAATCTGTCTCATTCAAAAAATTGTTACCATTCTCTGCATAAAAATGTTTGAAAAACTTATTAGGTACAAAATGTACTTTAATTTTCATGAAGATTAAAGAAAATCGCTTCTCTCAAACAAAATAAATTTTTTTTAATTCTCGATTTATGTTAAAGCTTTTTTTAAGAGAATATCATTACTGAATTTTCAAATGAGATTTTTCTCATTCTCCCAAATAGTTTTCGCTCGTGTCAGTCATTAATACAGGTGCTCCCCTACTTACGAACAGGTTAAGTTCCCGAGGTTTTGTCTTAAGTCGAAATGTTCGTAAGTCGAAAACTAACCTAAAAAGTGCATTTGTACACAGAATAACCACTTATTGTTAGTGTTTGATCTTTCAATGTACTTATTAGAACGCATTACACTAGCTACTGCTTATTAGTAGGTGTGTCAAATGCAGTAAAAATCTGCTATGGTAAATGGTAAAATAAAGTTGATATTATAACTAAAACAACTTATACTGTTAATGTATATGTTTGTACATAAATAATATAATACGTATTGTAAATAATAAAAAAGGAAAATTAGACCACGCTGTCGACTTCAACGCCACGAATCCGCGCGAAATTTAAGACTTACGGTCAAATTGTTCGTAAGTCTAAAAGTTCGTAAGTTGAACGTTCGCAAGTAGGGGAGCATCTGTAATTCATTTATTTGCCTGTGTTCTTGCTACATATTAAACGGGTATGGTTGAAAAATTGAGATTTATTTAGCAAGGTTTGAGTCTGCTTTTCAATTTATCTAGCAAGGTTTGAGTCTGCTTTTCAATTTATCTTCCGTGACGTTTTCTCTTAACAAGTGTATTTTTAAAGACAGAGATTTTGGATGGGGCTTTCCATTTACTAACATCACATTATCACAGTAAATATGTGGGATATTAACATATATGAAATGTACGATTAATTATCCCAGATATGAAATATATGATTTTCGTTGAAGATTCTATACACCAAAGTTCGCAGGTTCGAGTCCCACCTGGGACTCGAACCTGTGAACTCTCAAGACCAGGAAACGTCAGGAATTTGAGATTTTCTTCTGTAAAACATCCCTTCTCTCCATCGGTCAGTAGAGGACACTGATATGCTTAGAAAGACTGCCGTCCACTGGATGGGAGTTAAGCCGTGGTCCGTGTGCGGAAAGCCAACCACCTAGGCACATTAAGGGACACGCTGAATGGCCTAGACAGGAGGCTACTCTCTTAACAGCTGTTCAGTGGGTCCCTTTCTCCAACCTTCTCTGAGCCCTTGGGGTCCTTGTGACCTGGCCATTTTAACCCATTGTGTGCAAAAAAGTGCTGCTCAGAGATAAAACAACCCAACTCACATGCACCACACATGCTGATTAAGAAATCTTTCTGAAAATTTTTCCTAAAGACTTTATATTTTAAAACCTAGGGAGATTTTGAATGTGACTTTCAGTTTACTAGTATGATAATATCCCAGTACATGTTTCGAGACAGTGTAGAGGTGAACTAGACGTTTTTCATGGAAGGTCATATACATTAGACATCCTGGGTAACACGTGTTTCCCTAACGCTTCAAAAGTGACGTAAACAAAAATTTTCACCGCGGTTTGAACAAACAATTCTCTGCATCGCATCCCCATCTTCTGCATTCACGTCATCAGCCACTCGAGAAGTCTGGCCCGATCCCCTCTTCTTCCTCCTCCACATTCTCTCGTTGCCCTCCTTGTTTCTTCCTCAGGAATGGAGTGTGATAAACTAGCACCTCCTCCTCACCTGCTGCTCACGTGGGGGTCTGTGGGCGGGGGACTTCTGTAATGGCGTCTCTCCAACACTCCATAGGTGCTAAGAGGTTAAAGGTCAGCACGAGAGCTTGTCAAGAACGGGGTGGGTCGCATTCCCCGACAGGCCTTTCGTGACCCCTGACCCATGCTGGTGCGTACGTGGGTGATGATCCGGGAGACCATCGCCGCTCTGCCATTCAACGGCTGGAGGCGGGAGGAGAGCCTTTGGACCTCAGGAGGGGTGGGAATCAGATGTAGAAGAGAGAAAGGATTAAATTGACTCCATCTGCATTTCTCATGTGAAAATTGTTACGTTGGTGTTAAAGTCAATTTTTTTTCCTTTTTGTCATGCCTTTCACTTTACCGTTTTCCTTTTCTGTATCTGATTTATAGTAGTGCAGAGTCAGTCGAGTACTTTAGTTAGAAATTAATGAGTCGTAGACGTGGCCAAGTGGTTAACGTGCTTGATTAGTGATCAAAAGGATCTGGGTTCGAGCCCCGGGTAAAGCATGGAGTTTTGTGTTGTGTTTCTACTGAGGTTCCACCATTCTCACAGATCTTCTACTATGGTGTGTAAACTGACAGGCTCCTATCAGACCTCTGTGGCAAGCAGCTACTTGATGAGGTATTTATTTTTTTAGACGTAGTTAAATTTCATTTATACGCGATCTTAATTGATAAACTCCACGAAAAAATTCTTCAAAAAGTACGTCTTTGCACAAAAAATATTCCTGAATAGGTTTCGCATTGAAAATATCTTTGACAATTAAATTAGATACTGCAATTTTTCAAAGAAACTTACTTTAAAATAGGTGAAAATATCTAGGTCCCTAGAAATTCTGACATTAAGAACCGAAATGTGCAAAATTTGGAGTTTATTGGTCTAACTTTTGACAACCCTATGTAAACCGTATATATACATACGGGTTTGTCAAAAGTGTGAAACACCTTTGGAGTACAGAAATTGTCTTACGAAGGCAGTCCACTGACAGTTCGGTTTCTTTACTTATCAGCAGCACTTTTCTGCAGACCAGTAGGTTAAATGGGCAGGTCAAAAGAAACCTAAGTGCTCAGAGAAGGTTAGGGGAAGGGGATCCATTGGAGAGCTGTTAGTAGATGGGTGAAAGTCTCCCGTAAAGACTATTCAGCATACTCTTTAACGTGCAGTGGGTATGGTTTTCCGGCACATGGCTGAACGTCCGTCCCACGCGACCTCTCCAAAACCATCGGTGTCCCTTTTCTCACCTAGGACATAGTAGGGATTAGCGAAATAAATCTCAAAGCAGACGCAATTAGACTTGAATCTGGGAAATACAGGATACTGGCTTGGCACGGTACAAATTTATATAACACGGCGTGGCATGGTACCCCGCATAAATGAATTTTCAGTGAAAACTCGTTTAAGGAAATTATTCTAAAACTGTTAGATTGTCTCAGAACCTGGATATTTTAACAGTAAGGACCGAAAAATAAAAAAATGGAGTTGATCGGTCTAACTTTTGAAAAAATTATATGTAAACACTCTTTACTTTCAGAATATAGCGGTTGCCTCATGAATGCAATCCACTGACAGTACTCAGTGAAATAATGTCAATGCTAGGAAGCACTTTAGAAACACTTCAGTAAATTGGCCAAGTCACAAGCACCCTAAAGCTTCAGAGAAGGTTAGGGCGAGGGAACCGTCTAGATAGATGTTAGGATACAGATAGAAGCTTCCCGTTAAGGTCATTTAACATATTCTCTAAAGTGCTTTAAAATGGCTCTACTGCACACGGAGGCCGGCTTAACGTCCCATCCGACGGACGGCGGCCTTTTCAAGCTCATCAGTTCACCCAACTGATGAAGGCAGGGTGAGGGTTATGCGGAGATAAATCTCAATGCTCGCCTGGGTGGGACTCGAACCTGGGAACTGCAGATTACGAACCTGGTGCGCTACCGACTGAGCCCTCTTCCCCCCGACTCTTAGAGGAAGAGGGACAGCTGATAGGAGAATCGACTGAATGAATCTCGCCGTACCACTGCTATATCTTATAAAATGTATCATTGCCAACTCTAAGATGATATCGTTGACGTACTAGGAATAAAATTATTATTTCAAGAATGCCCTGACCCTTGAGCAGGTCTTTCTGCAGTAATTGTTTTGAGAATTCACGATTTCGTAAAAATGCAGCATGATTCGCACGTTCTCATAATCCAGAAACACTTCCCTTTTAAACACCTTTGCGTTGTTGCTGCCGCTTTTCGAGGGCCACGTGTGGGGAAAAGCAAAAGCGACCCTTGAACTTCAACCCTGCAGCATTCGAGACAATAATTCTCACACCCTGAACAGCGTTCCCGAAGCAAGCTATCACCTTCAGCTCTTCCATTTCCTTTCTCCCACCCACTTGTAAAGCTTCCAAGGAGTCTCGAGGAAGACGTCAGAGTAACATCCTGACACACGGACGTTTTCCTCTCGGGAGCCTCCCACATGGGAAAAGCCAGAAATAAATAAAACAGGCAGAAATGGAAAATGAGAAGATAAAGTGCACTTCAGAAGGTTCAGCTAGAAGTGGAGCTGGAATACCGGACTCCACCCACCAATTACGAGAAACAAGTTGTTACCCCACCCATTTGGGGACGACTAAGTAGGACTCGTGAAAATGACAAGTGTGCGTGTATGTCTGGTGGTGCGCACGTGCTGGCCGTGAGAGTGACATCGGGTCTGCTGACACCGACGCGCGGGAAGACAGACATCGATTTTTGTCGTCCTTTCGCGAGAGGCCAAAATGAGGAGAAAAAAAAAGATAAGATGTCGTGTTAGGGCACTAAAGAAATTTATCTTTGTATCCTGTTGGAAGTGTTCTAAAGAGAAATCTTAAATTCCTTTTCTTCAGTCGTTGTATAAACAATAGAAGATGGTTTGAATGGTTTTACATGTGAGTAGTACTTTTATTTTGCACACAACGAGCTAAATTGCCAGGTCACAAAGACCCCGAAGTCTCAAGGAAGGTCGGGGGAAGTGGACCCATTGGACAGCTCTCAAGAGACAGATGGTAGCCTCCTGTTAAGGCCATCCACCGTGTTCTTTAACGTACACAGGGTATGGCTCTCCTGTACACGGAGCCACGGCTTTGCATCCCATCCTACAGACGGCGGCATTTACAAGCCCATCGTTGCTCCCTACTGGCAGTGGACAGAACGGAGAGTTTTGCGGAGATAAATCTCAACGCTAGCCCAGCTGGGACTCGAACCTGGGAAGTAAGATTACGGGCCTAGCGCGCTACCGACTGAGCCAGTCCCGACCCTAATGGTTTAGGTGGTTTTACCTCTCAGCAATTTTTTTGCACACAATGGGCTAAATGGCAAGGTCACAAAAATCCCAAGGATTCAGGGAAGTATGGGGGATCAACTGGAAGGTTGTGGATGGGGATTCACTGGAAGGTTGTTAACAGACAGATGAACTAAAGATCGTCCTGAGTATTCTTTAAGGTGGAAGCTGTATGGCTCTCCTGCACATGATGCCACAGCTATACGTCTCATCCAAGCCCATCCAAGGCAGCCTTTCCAAGCCCATCGGTGTCCCCTTTCTGACCGAGGGAAGGGCAGGGAGTAAGCGGACGTTTATTAGTACTTAGTATGATACTTCTCTTATTGAGGAGCGGGGTCGGCTCAGTCAGTAACACCAGGCTTGTAATGTTCGTTTTCAAAGTATTAGGGATATGAATCTCTTGTTGCGATGTTATGCAACCACGGCAATTCCCGGTTCCGCTTGTACAGCACTACCTGGTTATGAAAAGCCATGACCATCTAGAGCCGGGGGCAAGGAATACGCCCTATAGGCGCACCTCAACCCCAGCCTCACATGGCAGCAGTCCTATAGAAGGAAAGCTGACCACCGGAAGAAACCTTACTTTAATCTATTCCCCGGTTTGCAAATGTGCATGGATATAAAGATCCAAGCTCGATCGGCACCCGGGGTGGAGACTCTTAGTAAGACCCAGACTTTTTGGACAGCTCGTGCCTACAAGGCGGGGCTCAGACCTTTCGGCAGAGCCGTCGAACAGACCACACAGGTCTCCTGAGAGGTGAGGTCTCCGACGCCGTCACCATCCGACCGGCAATCAAGCCGGCCAGCAGCATCTTCAACCTCGGTTGGCCTTAGCCATGTCCAACCGGGACACCAATCCTGTCGGCACAGCCTTCAGCCGGGTTGCTGGGCCCTAGGCCCCCCCACCACGACAAGGTGGTCCCCTATCGGGGGGGAGTATTAGGGATATGACTTTGGCCAGCTTTGAGATCTATCTCCGCAAACTCCCATCCTGCCTCGGTGGGAAAGGGGACACCATTGGGTTTGGAAATGTCGCCGTCCTTCGGATGAGACATTAAGCTGTGTCATACCTTGTGCGCGTTAAAGAACACGCTGGACTCGTCTTTAATCCGTCTCCTAACCCCAACTGTCGAGTCCTAACAGCTGTCCCTTTCGCTCAGCCTTCTCTGAGCCCTACTGGTCATTCTGACCTGGCCAATTAGCCCATTGTGTGAAAAAAGTTCCGCTCAGAGGTAAAACAAACTAAACAACTCTAATCCAGGATTTCCAAATCTCTTGGAACCAATCAGTAACATGCATCTATTCAATACATTGTCTACCTGAAAATGGTTACCGCAATCTCCCAACTAAGCCTGCCAGCATTAAGATTTATCTCTGCAAAACTCCCCGCCTTGCCTTCGGTCAGTAGGGGACACCGATGGGCTTGGAAAGGCAGCCGTCCATCATATGGGGCATTAAGTCATGGATCCGTGTGCGAAAGAGTCATACCGTGCATGTTAAAGAACAAATGTAATGGCTTTGACGGGAGGCTACCATCTGTATCCTAATAGTTGTCAGTGGGTCTCCTTTCTCCCAACCTTCTCTGAGCCCTCAGGGTCCTTGTGACCTGGCCAATTAGCCCATTGTGTGCAAAAAAAGAGACGCTAAGAGGCGAAACAACCCAATCCAACTCTTCCAAACTATTTTTCGTGTCTGTCAACAATGCCCGTTTCATATCCTTAATTTGGTTGATGAAAAAGTGTTATTTTTAATCGGAGACGTTTATCATTTTATTGCTTTTCTTTTTATTTATTCCTTTTTTCCTCCTTCATTTTATGTCATGATTTTGATGTAATCAAGATCTTATCTGTTAAAACCAGATACATTCCCGATGATAAGCCTCAGTTTAGTGGAATTTTTTTGTTCAAAATATTCCACTAACTTGATTTTTTTGTTCAAAATATTTTCCAAAAGTATTATGTAGATGATACTTTTGGAAAATAAATTTCAAATTTGAAGTAAAGATAGAGTTCATGAAAGCTCTACCTAAGAAATTTAGTTGTACTTCATACGAAATGTTGACTTTTGAATGACAGAATATCCCATTTGCAGATGGAGATACATCCATATGCAGATGGGAAATGCAGCACTTGTAAAATTAATAAAGATGGTTTTAAAAACATATATTTTTTACACTTCTTAATCTTTGAGGAATCTGATTTCTTACTTTATGCAATTTAATTTTTTTCCTTTTATCAAAAAAGTTTCCTATCAATACCAATGCCTTTCTTTTCTTATAAATCTCAGCTCATGATCTTTGAAATAAAATCACAAATTAATCCTCAGCTCATCACTGATTTGCTAAGATTTAATCAGTATCTTGCTGTTTAATTAACAGGATAAAGATGGTGTAGAAGAAAAATTCTCTTGTGTCGAGGGTTCAGGTTCAAGACAATTTTATCCTCTACACCAGGGGTGGGTTGTTGTTGTTGGGTTGTTTTACCTCTGAGCGGCACTATTTTGGCACACCATAGGCTAAATGGCCAGGTCACATGGACCCCGAAGGCTCAGAGAAGGTTGGGGGAAAGGACCCACTGGAACAGCTGTTGGGAGACAGATGATAGCCTCCCGTCAAGGCCATCCAGCGTGTTCTTTAACGTGCACAGGGTATGGCTCTCCCGCACACGGGGCCACGGCTTAACGTCCCATCCGACGGACGGCGGCCTTTCCAAGCCCATCGGTGTCCCCTACTGACCGTGGACAGGGCGGGGAATTTTGCGGAGATAAATCTCAACGCTGACCCAGCTGGGACTCGAACCTGGGAACTACAGATTACGAGCCTGGCGCGCTACCGACTAAGTCACCCCCGCCCCCAGGGGTGGGCAATTGTTTTCGTATCTACACTGTGCATGCGTATTGACGTGGCCGTCCTAGTGGAAAATACGAGACGAATCTTCGGTCGCGCACGGGAAGGAAATCTCGGTTCAAGGCGGATTTTTCTGACTGTCTTGGCGGGTCACGAAAACTCTTAGCGGGCCGCTATTTGCCCACCCCTGCTCTACACTTATCTTCATCCTTTTACTTAAGAACTTAATTGTGATTAAATACTTAATGAAATTGAAAATAATTTATTGAAGGAAAACTGAAGGATCATAACAAAAAAATATTCATTAATTTTGGTGCTTCATATGCAAACATTTCGAGAATTGTCCGTTTTTTTTTGCAGATATATACAGGCTTCAGATTCACGTGGATTTAATTAACGCGTTTTTGAAATATCTCTGTCACTGTATTCATGTCTGTTTTCAATTTACGTGGACACATTTTTTTGTGGAATAATGCTGCAGTTTTCACTGAACACCAAATGTTGTCGGCGAGGAACGAACTTTATCAAAAGCATCGCGCGTGACGACGTCAAATTAGGGTGACATAGAAAAGTCCTATGTATCCAACAAACTCCCAGCAACAATAAAAGTCACATATCTATGACGCACAGGCTTACTGACAATCTATGCACAATAACTGTACAATCTGGCTCAGTCAGTAGTGAGCCAGGATCGTAATCTGCAGTTCCTAGGTTCGAGTCCCACCAGGACCAACGATAAGATTTATCTCCGCACAATCCCCTTCCCTCAGTCAGTAGGGGATATCTATGGGCTTCGAAAGGCCGCCATCCGTACGTAAAGTCTCGACGGTACTTCCGAGAAAGTCATACCCTGTGCCCGTTAAAAAACATGCTGGATAGTCTTGATGTGAGGCTACCATCTGTCTCTTAACAGTTGCCAAATGGGTCCCATCCCCCAACCTTCTCTGAGTCTTCGGAGTCCTTGTGACCTGATTTACCCATTGTGTGCAGAAAAAGTGCCGCTTAGAGTGAGCGAATTATTGCTCCTTCCACCTACTGTGAATTGTCCTCTCATGCACGTGTCGTGACTCTTGCGACGTTGTAAACTGCCTTACTTTAATTTTTTGCGGGATTAGAAGTATTAAGTAAGTGAGTACTTTCGAGTTTCCAAAAACTGAAACTGAGACCTTTACTGAAATGTCCCTGTTTTTATCAATCGAAATCTGGTCACTGTATCCCAGGGGTGATTTCGCGCCTGCATTAGCAGCATCTTTGAAATTTTGTGGAAAAAATATGAGTATTTGGTTTGATAGTCTTATTGGGGTGGAGGTGGCTCAGTTGGTAGCGCACCAGGCTCATAATCTGCAGTTCCCAGGTTCGGGTCCCAGCTGGGTCAGCGTTGAGATTTATCTCCGCAAAATTCCCCGCACTGCCCACGGTCAGTAGGGGACACCGATGGCCTTGGAAAGGCCGCCGTCCGTCGGATGTGACGTTAAGCCGTGGTCCGTGTGCCGGAGATCCACACCCTGTGCACGTTAAAGAACACGGTGGAGGATCTTGACTGGAGGCTACCATCTGTCTCCTGACAGTTGTCCAGTGGGTCCCCTTCCCCAACTTTCTCTGAGCCTTCGGGGTCCTTGTGACCTGGCCATTTAGCCCATGGTGTTCAAAAAAGTGCCGCTCAGAGGTAAAACAACCCAACCCATTGATAGTCTTAAGTTTAATTTCAAGTTTAATAAAACATGAACGCTCTCTTTAATGTGTGTATTTTATACAGAAAAGGAATATACTGGGAATAATATGTAACACTAATTTTTCTCTCAAAATATGGTTTAAGGCCGATTAATTTAAAAGTTTTGTAATTCATTAGTTAAAAAAGTATTAAAAAATATTATTTTCAATATGAGGCTGTGTCGGATTTTTCGAAAGGTATATCAGGTACTGTCGTTCAAAAAAGTATCCGAACGCTGTGGTTGATTGCAAAATTCAGAAAAAATATCTGGCAACGATTTTTTTAGAAATTAGTGATCTGGCAACCTTCGTGTCACGTGGCACGTGACACGGTTGCCAGATTACTAATTTCTAAAAAAATCGTTGCCAGATATTTTTTCTGAATTTTGCAATCAACCACAGCGTTCGGATACTTTTTTGAGCGACAGTACTTGCCTATGGGTGCCAACGTAACAGGTTTAGTTGTTTTATCTCTGAGAGGCACTATTTGTCAGAGTGTTGGGGGAGGTGACCACTGGACAGTTGTTGGGAGACAGATGGTAGCCTCCTGTCAAGAGAAGCCAATGTCTTCTTTAACGTGCGCAGGGTATGGCTCTCCTGTAAACAGAGCCACGGCCTTATCATCCCATCCGAAGGACGGCGGCATTTCCTAGCCCAGTGGTGTCCTCTACTGACCAAAGAAAGGGCGGAGAGTTTTGTGGACATAGATATCAACTCTGGCCCAAGCGGGACACGAACTGGGAACTGCAGATTACAAGTCTGCACCAGACTGAGCACTAGACCCAAGAGAAACAGGTTTCACGTGCTACATTTTGTTAAGCTGAAACAAACTTTTCTCCTTTTCAAAGTTTAGAAGGAATAAAAAAATTACACATATCTGTGGTTCAAAGCACTCTTTCTCCAGGAAATCGAAAGCGAATTTTTAAAAACATGGAATTTCAGGATATACATTATATTATCAAAACTATTCGAACTCTTCCATGTTATGTGAATGGGAAATCACATTTAAAGCTCCTTAATTTTAAAAATAAGCTTTTAAAGAAAAATGCCACAGGAGATAAATATATATTATAAATCTTAATCAAATTTATCAAAATCTTTTTTTTAAGCGATATTCGTCTAATGTTTGAGTAATTATTGAAGCTGGAATATTCGACAACAAGTGCTACTACTTAAATATATAAAAAAAACTACTTAAATATATATCTAACAAGTGCTACTGTTATGCTTGTTCTAAACACTTAAATGTTTGACAGAAAATGTTGATATTATGCTTTCTCCTAAACACTGAAATATGTGGTAGCAAGGCTGCTGTTATGTTTCTCATAAACATTGAAATATTTGGCATCAAGTGCTGCTGTTATGCTTCTCTTAAATATTGAAATATTTGACAGCATCTGTTATTATGCTTCTCCTAAACACTGAAATATTTGGTACGAAATATTAATGTTATACTCTTCCTAAACATTAAATATTTTACTGCAAGTGCTACTATGTTCCCCTAAACATTTAAATATTTGACAGCAGGTGCTGCTATTATGTCCTTGCCAAATACTGAAATACTGTATTTGATAACAAGTGTTGATGGTATGCTGCTCCTAACATTAAAATATCTTACTGCAAGTGCTGCTGCTATGTTTCTCCTAAACATTGAAAAGTTGACTGAAAGTGCTACTGCTCTGCTTCTCCTAAATACTGAAATATTTGACAGCAAGTGCTACTGTTATGTTCCCTTAAACACTGAAATATTTGACAGCAGGTGCTGCTATTATGCTCCTGCTAAACATGAAATATTTGACTGCAAGTGCTGTTGCTCTTCTTCTCCTAAACACTAAAATACTTGGCAGTAAGTGCTGTTATTATGTTCCCCTAAACATTGAAATATTTGACAGCAAATGCTGCTTTAAAACATTGAAATATTCGACAGCAAATGCTGCTTCTAAATATTTGAAATATTCGACAGCAAATGCTGCTTCTAAATATTGAAATATTCGACAGCAAATGCTGCTTCTAAACATTGAAATATTCGGCATCAAATGCTGCTTCTAAACATTGAAATATTCGACAGCAAATGCTGTTTCTAAACATTGAAATATTCGGCAGCAAATGCTGCTTCTAAATATTGAAATATTTTAGAGCAGGTGCTGCTGTTAAGCTGCTCCTGAACAATATTTCAAAATTTATGGGAACTGAAAATCTCTTAAACAAACTTCTGAAATTACATTTATTAAAATGAAAGATTTATTACTACTTTTGAAGTTAATTCTTAAACTAAGAATACTGCTGTTAAATGTTTCAGCTTCCACAACGTTTTAACTAGAAAGCAAATTTGCTTCAAAAGCGATTCAAGGAAATTTTTAAGATTTTCAATTTATTTTTTGTGACATTTTGAATAGAAAGAGTTATTTTATAATTAAGAAATTTTGAATATAGCTTTCCATTCACACAACATGGACGTGTTCGAATACTTTTGATAATTTTCTGTAATTTATTCATTCCCAGAACTTAAAAAAAAAACAAGTGAGAAAAAATCTTTAAATTTCAAAATGAATAACTTGGTATTGAAACGTTACGGCTATTGATTGTTACACATTAATATACTAGTATAATATTATTTTATACAGTATTTGGTAACAAACTGTATTGGTTATCCGTAAAATTCGTACATTCGTTTTGATTACATTATTTTCTTAATGGTTGTGAAATTATATTGAAAAAAGTAGACAGTTGATAAGGGATCCCAAGTACTTCATTTGTTTGAGAATGCTTGAAATATTAATCTGCCCAGACAATGAAAAAAAACGCTATTATAATATTCAGCCGAGATATTATTACAATGATATTAAACGTTTATGTTAACAAGTTAAACAAGTCTTAATTGTCCTATTACAATTTTTACTTTTCCACGCGTTTTGACATGTGCTTAAAAATTCCCATAGGAGACTTCTCGTAATATAAATAGTTTACATTTGGTCTGAAAACGTTTAGGTTAACAAGTTAACAAGTCTTATTTGTCCTATTGCAATTTTTATTTTTCCACGCGTTTTGACATGTGCTTAAAAATTCCCATAGGAGACTCTCGTAATATAAATAGTTTACATTTGGTCTGAATTTAGGTGGAAGAGAGCATCGTTCTCTATAATTTTGAATTCACAGCTTCTTAGAATACAGGGGCGGGGGGGGGGGGGGAAAGAGGAAAAGTGGCTTAAATTTAAAATGATGAGGAAAAGAACATTAAAAAGAAGATACAACTTTGAAAAGAGCATCTGGAGACAATTTGCCTAAGAGTTGTTACAACAGACAACAGACTATTACACCCCAGTTCTTGTAATTTTTTAATTTCTGGCAATGAACAAAGGAGATAAATATATATATTTTATATCTTTTGTTCATTTTCAGAACTTAAAAATTCATTGAACTTTCGACCTACACAATGACTTTATTCTGAATGTTTTCTGAAAAGTAACGAGACAAAAATTCTGAAACAAAAATAAATTGTCAGCAAAAAAAAAAAAGATTTTTTTTTATGAAAGAAGTCGCCATGGAATTCTATACATTGCACTGCATCTCTTTTCATCTTTCAAAGCATACTTGAAATTCCTCCAAAGTTATCTCCTTGTCCATTTCAGTTCCATTCTTTTGGATGGTATGCAATAATTTCCCTTTCATCTTCAACTTCGGAAAGAGAAAGAAGTCAGCCGGAGTGAAATCCGATGAATTTGGGGAGGGAGTTGGGATTGATCTCAGTAATCTGTTTTGTTACTTTTCAGATGCAGTGTATATATGTCTAACTGAACGTTGAGTTTCAGAAAGTACTCTTCATCACAAGTATTGCACATGTTGCAAACTGTTTCACACACAAAAAATTCTCCCTCTATCCTCCTGTTATTTCTTTCTGCTGTGGAAGACTAAAACAAATATTAAAGATAGCATCTATAACGGAAATAATCTGTTCGATGTACGAGGAAAGGAACGATAACGCCTTCTGGCATTGCTATTTATCTGATGTGTGCAAGAGACTTAAATTATAGCTTCGCACGTTGTGATTAAAGTGCGTTAAGAAATGCATGATTTCTTTTTATTCCGTCGACCTTGAGATTGTAGATGAAAGGCTTAAAGACAGTTCATTGTTCTCTATAAGATGAACATCCAAGAGCAGCTATTTTTATTTTTCTCCTGAATCCCAAAGAGGTGCGGCATTTATGGGAAGGATGCTAGAAGATTCTTTCTAATTCCACCAATGTGTCCCAACCTAGGCACAGAGAACAGCTCGTTTATTGCGTGGGTTGCTACAAGGAGAGATAAGAGCTGACGAGCCTCAGAGAGAGAACCTGTTTTTTGAATCCAACGCTGATCTGTCAGGATCTACTTCTCACCAGCAAACACTTATTCGCAATTTTTAATACTTGCTGCTTGAAGCGTTTCATTTTGTAGACGTTGATTGTCTTCACACTGAATGACTTATCTCATTCGATGTTACATTCTTCTTTCCACCGAACCATATACAGAAGTCACGCGTGGTAATGGACTGAGACATCATCTACCTTTATCATAAATTTCATCGTTTGCATGAAGAGATACTTGGGTCATCTTCAAGAACACCTTCTTTACACTTGGTTGCTTGTACGCTATACTCTGGACATGTTACATCGATGGAAATGCAAATTACAAGCTTCGTAACGGGACAAAAAACTGCAAATTATCCTTGGTAATGAAGTCGGATCAAACAATTCTGGAATTCTGGGCCCCTCATGATTTTCGGTTCTGAGTACCTAAACTTTCTAATTTCTGGGCAACTCACGATTCTGGGACTCTGAGCAACTCACGTTTCTGGGACTCTGGCCACTTCGCGATTCTGGGATTCTGTGCAATTCAGCGATTCTGGGACTCTGGCCACCTCGTGTTCTGCAGTTTTGGGCACCTCACGATTCTGAGACTCTGGCTACCTCACGATTCTGAGACTCTGGTCACCTCGTGACTCGGGCTTTGAGCACCTCATTATTCTGGGACTCTGACCACATCGTGATTCTGCAGTTTTGGGCACCTCACAATTCTGAGACTCTGGGCACCTCATGACTCTGGGGTTCTGAGCACCTCATTATTCTGAACCATGAAAACCTCACGATTCTGGTGTTCTGGGTACCTCATGATTCTGGGACTGGCTACTCGTGATTCTGGGACTCTGGACACCTCATGATTCTGGGACGCTGGGCACCTCAGAATTCTGGAATTCTAGACACCTCATTATTCTGGGACTCTGGGCATTTCAGGATTCTGGAGTTCTAGGCACCTCACGATTCTCGGGATCCTTTTGCTACGAGAAATGAATTAGAAATAGATTATAAAGGATAAACTTGCGCTCATCTTAAGAGTAGTAGGGAAAATGCATTTTTTTTCTTATAATAGATAAATGAAAAATTCCTTCTGTATTGGACGTATTAATAAAATACAGTAAACCTTCTACATTTGCCACTTCAATATTCGCGAGATTCGCATATTCAAGATTTCCATTACAAAATTTTCAAATTTGCGATTTTTTTATATTTAAACAATTTAATTGTTGTTTGACTAATTGTGAACGATCTGTGAAATTCTTTTATGACTGCAACGGACATGTTTCGAAATATATTTAGTACAAGTACGATAAATAACATATATACATACGATATAAAGATAAATAGCATACGAAAATAGTATAAGTACTGAATCACACAATTAATTGACTGTAGTTGACCTTGCCGAGATAGGTAATGAGGACAATAGAAAGAGGAAATTGCTTTAATGGCTCACCCTCAACCTAAAAGCTTTGAATGAAAAAATAAAGCTGCAGCGCGAGTTGATAGACAAAGTGATGGAATGTGATCCTGTAATGGAGAGAAGCCTAAATTTTAAGAGGGAAATTGAGATAGAATCCCGTGCCTACATTGAAATGAAAAATAAACTTTACATTTTTTTTTGTATCCTAAAACTTCTGCTTCTGCCAAGCAACTACAGCAACTTCTACAGCCCTTTTCAATCGCCATCCTTAAAGGATACGGATTGTTCTTACTGTACAGTCGCTCAAAAAAGTATCCGAACACTACGGTTGATTACAGAATTCAGAAAAAATATCTGGTAACGATTTTTTTTAGAAATTCTTTTAGCAACCTTCGTGTCACGTGACACGAAGGTTGCTAAAAAAATTTCTAAAAAAAAATCGTTGCCAGATATTTTTTCTGAATTCTGTAATCAACCGTAGTGTTCGGATAATTTTTTGAGCTACTGTACTACAATTGTACTACATCAGTATTTACTGATTTTCGTCTATGTACTCATGTATTTGCCTCTTTACTACGTATCTGTTACGTTTCACCTTGTCCACGGTGAAAAGGGTTTACCAATGGGTTTGGAAAGGATATCGTCCATCATATGGGGCTTGAGCCATGCAAGAAAGTATACCTATCAGTATATAGGATAGTGGTATACGGCAAAGGGAACACTGGATGGCCTTGATGGGAGGGTCCTCAGAAAATAGTGAGACTTTGCAGGTGATCCGCAAAAAGAGTGAGACTTCGTGCCGGTCCTTAGAAAGAATGACTTTGTAGGGATCCGCAGAAAAAGTGAGACTTTGAAGGGGATCCGCGGAAAGAGTGAGATTTTTGTAGGGAGTTCTCAGAAAAGAGTGAGACTTCGTACAGGGTCCGTAGAAATACTGGGACTTTGTAGGGATTTTGTAGAAAGAATGAGACTTCTTAGAGAGTTCGTAGAATGAATGAGACTTCGTAGGGAGTCTGCAGATATAGTGAGATTTCTTTTAAGGTCCGTGGGGACAAAGAGGTTGGGAATCACTCCTCAGCATTTTGTTATAAATTATCCCTTTTTTTAAAAGTTAAAATACCTGTTTTAATTTTTTTTAAATACCCCAAATACCTAAAACTTTTCAAACACACAATTTATTTCGACCATTGCAAACATCAGTTTAAACAATTTAATCGTAACTGATTGTTTCTGCATGTAAAAGGTAAAAAAAAAAAGTAATTTTAATTGTAATTCTTTTCTTAATATAAAATTGCACAGAATTTCAGAATATTTCAGACAACTTACACTGAGAACAGAATACTTCTGAAACGTCGCGTGAATATGTCTCAAACTACTCAAATCACTAACTATAAAATATTCTTTCATTTTGTATTTTTTAAGTATTTTCCATGCAGTTGATTCCCTACTCATAAAGATGCCGTTAGAAGCAATCCAACCTTTTAATGACATTGCATTTAACGTATGTCTGACATTTTTAATTGGTTTCTCAAAGCAAACTTCTTTTCTTGCTGGTTCTTTATCGTTTACGTTAATATTAAAACTGTCCTTCTGCCAGAAATATTTTTACGAAAAGAATGCTATTCCGTACTTCTGGTAGCGCTTCCACCAACAGAAGAGCGGATGTCGATGACATCTAAAACAGAAGGGTTATATCTTTGAAGCCGAAAAAAAGGAAAAACTCACCAAAGACATGCTACACGCCACTGGAATGTCAACTTTTGACCTTTATGAACTATAAAGAACAGTGAGTTACTTCAACCCATGGCCTCAAGAGGCGATAAGGCCGTGACATACACCCCCGCACTCGTGTCACTACTCCTCCACACCTGGTTTTATTTGGCACTTCGGATAGGGAGCTTCGGGAGCTTCATTCATAACCTGAGAGTGAAGCAGTAAAGAGAGAAATTTATACTCAGAGGAGCTTTCTGAAGTTACAACTTCTCTTACACCTACACATTTGTAGTAACCATATGTTTCTTATGCTTTCATAGACTTTCCAGAAGGGAAGATAGAATGACCCTTGACAGAAAGCTTCATTCGGACTCCTAACAGCTGTCCAATGTATAATCTTAACCTAATATGTGAGTCCTTGGGGTCCTTGTGACCTGGCCATTGAGCGAACTTCTCAGAAAGCGAGAGGGGCCATTAGGGGGCTGGCTCAGCTTTGTCGTTGACTTGTTGGCTTTTCTATCATATGTTATAACATTAATACTCCGGAGGCTGTGGATCATAATTTAAATTTCAAAATTTTCTTCTAAGTGAGAGAAAAAGGAAAAAAAATTAAATTGAACAATGTCTTATGATCAAATTTTTAATCTTTAAATCAGTCTTAAGTAATTAAAATCATAATAAATTACCCCTCAAGCCACTGCCGGTTCTACGAGGTCCCACCCTTTCAGAATCTAGTAAAGGTAATAATGGTGGCTAAAAAATTATTCAACTTGCGCACATTTCACGCATCTTTCAAAGCATATTTTTGAAAACTTCTAAAACGAAGGTGAAAATGTTACACTGCAATGGAAATATAGTAAAGGTTCAAGAAGGTTCAAGGTGTTGTAAGATCATGGTGATCTTACAACATCAAACTAGACCCTTTTATTTTTTATCTGGCTCGATGCGTTGCTCCGGGGTCTCACAAGTGAAAGGGCCCCTTTGAACTCTTCATACTATTATCTGAAGTACGGAGGGAGGAATTTAAGGAAGTTAAGAAAGATTACGATACTAATTATATTGGTGTAAAAGAGACAAATATTTTAATTTTTTCTGAAATAGATCAAAATAAGTATTTAGAACTACAAATAATTTTATTTTAATCCCATAACAGTTTTTAAACCCCCCAAAAATTACACAAAACATAAAAGCCCCAAATCGAGCTTTGCTTGCCCCCCCCCCCCCCCCCCAGATACCTTCCTCACACAGTGAAACGGGTATACATAGAAGGAATTCATCAACGCCTGAATTAAGTGAAAAATATCGGACTAAAGGTGACAGACGTGTGGATTCTAGAAAAATCCCGCATGGAAGTATCCAAAGTTGAACAATCTGTGGGGACGTTTCAATTTGACTATCAGGGTCCACTGTTGATTGAGTTTCTGGACAGTGGTGACACGATGAAATCATAACGATACTGTGAAACTTTGGGTCGTTTAAGGCAAGCAAATAAAGTCGAAGCGCGCACTACTTTAGGGCAGGAAGGTTTGTTTGCTGCCATGACAAAGCTGACCCCCTTCCCATACTGCCCAAGTAACAATAATAACGTTCAACAGATATTGTAGGGAGTATCTGAAACCCCTCTCCCAGCTGATTTTCACATTTTCGGTCCTCTAAGCAGGAGCGGCCCAAGACATTTTGCCACCTCAAGCAAATTATTTTCTTCCAAGCAAATTATATTCTCAAATAAAATTAATCACCCCCCCCCCCACACACACACAAAAAAGAATTTTTTTTTGTTTACCGTTGAAACAATTCACTTGTTTTTACGGCCTCAAACAATCGTATAATTTTCATCATCTCAAACATCTTAGCATTTTACCATTTTTATGTTTGAAACTTAGTATAAAGGATGTCCGGTAAAATAATGGAGTAATTTCGGGAAGCATTATCCCTAAATGCACAAAAAGCATTCCATTGAATGTTGTACCTGTACATTCTTCCACTAAAAAAGTTTCACAGTCGGTCACCAGACAAGACGGAGCACAGCCACATTTCAGAAGAGATGTTATGGAAGTTCCTAGTGTAACTTTTCCTGATCGATTGATTGGCAGGAATGTTCCAATTCTACGGCTACCAAGGAACCCTGATATATTTCTAGCGAGGCTTTGTAAAGAGTACAAAATCCGAGAACTGAATCATTTGAAAGCCAGAGTAAGAAAAGCAAGTAACAAGAGATATGCCTCAGTGTGTATATGGCATAAAAAAAATTGGAATACCAATTAGATTCATAATTTCTAATAACATGAATAGAAGGAAGCCCAGATCTAGAAAAAATAACGGGGGGGGGGGGAGGGGGTAAGAGTGAAAGTTGGATGTGGTGCAAGATTGAGCCAGAACGATTATTCAGGTATAAAAATTTTCCCTTTGCTATAGTGATCTTTACAAAAAATTTTAAACTATATGTAATATTCATAGGTTTAATATTTATTGTTCTCCCTTTCCGATTTCTATCTTTCTCAAAGATAGGGGGGGAATGGCCTATTTCTCCCCTTGATCCGGCCTTGGATAAAAATCTATGAAAACTAGTTTTATACTAAAGTGCATGATTACTTCCAATCAATCAGCTTTATTAATACTAAGTCAAAAACAGGGTGAAAATTTGGCCATAAAAAATGTCGCTTTGTGGAAACGAAACCTCAAATTATATTCACACCAAAATTCAAGTGCAGTTATAAATAGAATATTTTCCTTCTTCCTTAGCATTAACAGAGCACTCCAGCTGTGCGGTTTCGTTGCCGTTAAGCCCGTCATTCCTGATCGTCATCCATCTCCAACAGTTTGCACCAAGAGCACTGCGCAGCGCCTATCCAAACACCGAGATCTCTGCAGTGCATCCGCTGCAGCGAGTCTTGTTTGACGCCTCGTTGATACAGTGTGACACTAACTGCTGGTTTGATCATAATGTAGCATGTGCTAGCTAGATCGCAACCCAAATGCTTGTCACCATTCAGAGAGGTTGACGTGGAAGCCGAGAAACGCACCTTTCACCATCTCGGCAGGCGAACTGAAAGGGCTGTTATTAATAAAGCAGATATAATTACCATACTTCGGTTGCTGGTTGTTGTTTTCTTTTTTCGAGTATCGAGAGAAGATGCTAGATTCGACTGTAAACAGATTCTAATCAACGACAGTTTGCATAACAAGATTTTAACATGCTTTCGATTCCATTTCTGAGAGAGGAGGTTATTTTGTCAACAGCTTCAGAGACATGAAAGCAGGAACAACTTTTCAGTGAAAGTGCTCCTGCTTTCATGTGAAAAAATTATATTAAAAAAATTATATTAAAAATATTAAAAATCCCCCCCCCCCCCCGAAAAAAAATTTTTTTTAAGGCGTGGAAATTTTGAGAAAATGAGTTTTTTTCACAGTTGGGTTTTTTACCACTATGCAGCATTTTTCATTTTAATATTTTTGCACAAAATGGGCTAAATGGACAGGTCACAAGGACCCAAAGGGCTCAGAGAATGTTGGGGAAGGGAATCCTCCTGAAAGCTATTAGGAGACAGATGGTTGCTTCCCGTAAAGACCATCCAGTCTCTTTTATAATGTGCACAGGATATGGCTCTCTCTTGTTCACGAACCATAGTTTAACGTTCCATCCGTCGGATGGCGATCTTTTAAAGCTCAACGGTGTCCCTTACCGAGGGAAAGGCGTTGGTTAGAGGAGATAAAATAATAATCGTAATCTACAAACTGCAGATTACGAGCCTGGGGTCCTACCAACTGACACCGCATGATTTTTCAGAAAGAAAAAAAAATGTTTCTGTGCGAAAATTTATAAATCCTAATAATTGTATTCACGGCTGTCTTAGAATAGGTAGATTAATATATATCATGGGTATCTGCAGAATTATTTTTTTTTGAGGGGGGGGGGGGGCAAATCTTGGAGACAAATAATTACATCAATAAATTTTTATTTAATTATTTAATTTTTTAGGGTTTTTTTTTCACAAGCAGATTATAGAATACAGTATTGCATCAATACAAAAACACATACATAATGCGTGCAAAATTAATTACGTTTAAATTGTTACGATTATAATTTGTGGAATTTTTTATTCGATCCCAGGGGGGTGGCAAGTGCCCCGTTTGCCCCCCCTCTGCGGACGCCCATGATATATGTGGCAACTTAAGACAAATAGATTCACTTACTTGTGAGTAAATATCCTAATATTTCCGCCCCTAACTGGGGTCGAAATATTAGGATAAGTTAATAGTAATAATATACAGCACAAGGAAGTAAATAGTATACAATAAACAGTCATAATATTAAGAAAATAATAAACACCCAATTCTGTTTTTACACGATTTTGATTTAACACGGTTTAGAAAAAAATTCCAACTCTCTTTTTACACGATTTATTTTGATCTAACACGGTTCAAACGGCGCCTTTTTAAAAATCTCCATTTGAATTTAATTCTGAAAAAAATATTCCTATTCAAGAAAAAATTCCTATAATTTACATTTATAACAAAGATGCCGCTTTTATGGTCACATTTTTCGAAGTAGTTTTAACTTTGAAAATGCACTATAGATACGCATTTTGTGCACTAAAATCCCCAAAATAAAAACTACACTGACATAACTACACGACAAGTTTTCTCTATTTTATTCTCTGTTTTCTGGAAAAATTTGCAAAACCTACTTCATTCGGAAAAAAGTGGCAACATTGAGTTCCGGGAATTCCCCTCAATTTTATCTTCAATATATAAGTTAGTCTTGGTCTCTCATTTCGTGTTTAAATTTGGAAATTTTAATGAAAGAAATCGAAAAATTTTTTGTTTCGTTTTTTGAAGTTTTGTGTGCGTAATATAAATTTTTTAAATTTTGCTGATAGATAATTTACAATTTTTCATCATCTGATTTATTAACTACAATTCAATTATATTTCATAAGCCTTACCACGATGTCGGATAATTCAACTATACAAAAGCAGAAAAGGAAAGCTATCTCTTTGGATAATAAGATCCAAACTTTAGATCGTCTTGCAACTGGAGAAGGTTCAACATCCATAGGTAAATATTTTGGTTTGAACGAAGCTACCGTAAGAACCATCAAGAAAAATGAAGATGCTATTAGAAAATCTGTGCTTTCTGGAACAAAACTGAGAGCTAAGTCGTCATCGTACACGAGAGATATTGTAAAAGTGAAGATGGAAAAGGCACTAGTAATGTGGATAGAAGACAGCTCGCAAAAAAAGAATACCTCTAGACCAGCGGTTTCCAACGTTTTTCGAGTCGCGACCCCATTTTAGAGAGGCAAAGTGACCCGCGACCCCATTTTAGAGAGGCAAAGTGACCCGCGACCCCGATACATTAAAAATAGGCTTTTTAATAGGGTAAATGAAAACACATCGAAAATAGATTTTTCAGTATAATATAATTCAAAATAATGTTAACTTACGACATATTTAATGCGATGATTGAAATTGTAACTAATTAACAAGCTTAAAAATTCGCGTTTTGAGTTTTCGTCAATGCCAACCTCATGTCATTCTCTACATTTATTCTGTTTCTTGCTTTGGTTTTCAATTGAAATTGAATTTCAATTGAAAAAAATTCATTCGCACAGAGATATGTAGAAACAAATGGGAGTAATTTTTTTGTTGTTTCGTGATTTTTTGTTTTCCCTTTTTAAAATTTTCGTAGCTCACCACTGCCCGGCGACCCCACAGAAAACCCTTCGCGACCCATGCAGTTGGGAACCACTGCTCTAGATGGAAATACCATAAAACAGATGGCATTAAGAAAATACTGTATAAGCAGATACAAGAAATAGACCCAACCACACCAATTCAGTTAAACAAAAATTATGAAATCTAGTTAATAAGCATATGTAAGTCGTATTTTTTTGCACTTTTGTATTCTTGAATTAGTGGCGTATTATTTTTTTATGAAGGATAATTTACTTTATATATAAATCAAATAAAGATTTAATTAAAGATTTTGATATGATTTGTTTGAAAACAACTTATTATTTGTACTGGGTTTTCTCGTCTGGAACAAATCTTCTATTTTTTCATACGCACTGTATTTCTTTTTTTTTTCACGGTTTTTTCGGGAACCTATCTGCCGTGTAAAAACAGAATTGGGTGTATACCATTAAATGATACCACAGAGTAAACAGTTTTAATATTTTTTAGATGCTATGTCTTGAAATTTTTTTAACATCTATAACTTTTTTTAAAACAACTCTTCAGGAATATTGTTGAACACAGAAGGAATTTCATTATTTCTACAAATTTTCCTCACAATTGCTATTAAACAGTAATAATTTTTATTTACCATTTAAATTTATATCCAATACTTTTATTATGATTAATCTTGAGTTTATAGGTATTATCAAAATATAATCTAAGCTTAAAACTGGTAATATGTTTTACCACCAAAACCAATTTACCTATTGAACAAAAAACGCCGGTGTCCTGTTTTCCTTTGAAGTAAATACGAAACTGAGTGCTTTAGTTTTACTTTTCACTTCTTTATGGCGGATATAGGTAGATAGGAATTTTTCGATTTATACTTTTTTGAAAACGAGTCAGAAACTCTGTGTTAAATAGCAATGAAATGCTTAGCAAAAAAATTGGGCAAATGTATTCAGGTAACCTCCGTTTAACGGGGATTCGTTTTAATGCAATTTCATTTCTCCGACTTTTTTTAAAGTGAAACGTCTTTAAAAAATCTTAAAATTATTAATAACTTTGGATGATGTGCTAGAGTTATTAAACTCGCACATTGAGCCAATCACTAACGATAAACTTCAGGATTTAGAATTCAAAGCTGCTTTTGAAGAACAACAAGAATCTGAAGTAGAAAAAATATTGTCAATTCAAGTTTTACAGGAAGATCTTCCAATGTGTGGATTTGTTGGAGGAGCAAGATAAAGATTTTTCACCAGTGGATACAGTAAAGACCAAGTTGTGATCAGTTAATGGAGTCCTACAAAGAAATATTACGCACTAAACGGAAACAAGCAAAGCAATTCGTGCTAGATTCTCTATTTATTATGAAATGAATTGTAAAATTAACTAATCGATCATATATGTAAACATTTATGTAATTTTTTTAATGAAAACTGAGAATTATAATGGAAGTTTTATTTTAACAAAATAATTATAAGACAAAGGAAAAATAATCTATAAGTTATGCTATGGATTATATATCTACGTAAATACTATCACACAAGCAAATAAAAAATACTGTTTAACGTGGACGAGCGTTATCTGTATTGTATTTCGACTTAGTACTTCCATTACTGAATATATCAATCTATAACGGAAGCTCTATAATGGCTCTTGACGTTTTTAGGTTCAACATTCAACTCTGAAATTTTTTCTAGTGATTTTCATTAAAAACAATCACAAGAGAAGGTTGGCAAACGATATTTTGAAAGCACTGATGTCAGATATTTTAATAATTCTCTTCAATAATTTTATTGATTACACCTATTTAAAAATGATACGTTATGGTTTTATTTTGGTTAATAAAATAATCATTGGTTTCTTTCTTCCTGTTATGGCTCTTGACCCAATGAAGATTATAATTTGTGGCTTTCAAAATTTGTTAATTTACCTTTCGTTTTGTTATTTTGGCACTGTTCTATACAAAAATTATGCAAAACAACTCCTCCCCCCTAAAAAAAAAAAAATAAAATGAAATCGGTTAACCGAGAAATTTTGATTATGAGGGATTCGGAATGAAAATGGTCGACACTCCGTTAAAAAAAATGCGTGTCAGTGAATGAAAAATAAAAGCGTTCTGTAACAATTCCTGAAATCTGACCTTGGTGGTTAAAATGTTTCGCTACAGATTAAAAGGACCTTTGTTCGATCCCCGGATAAGTACAGACTTGTACTGTGTAGTCTTCCTGCTGAGGTCGCTCCTTCCTCATAGATCATCTCAATGACGACAAATGACACTGGAAGACTCTTGTCGCATCTTTAAGGCAAATGACACTGGAAGACTCTTGTCGCATCTTTAAGGCAAATGACACTGGAAGACTCTTGTCGCATCTTTAAGGCAAATGACACTGGAAGACTCTTGTCGCATCTTTAAGGCAAATGACACTGGAAGACTCTTGTCGCATCTTTAAGGCAAATGACACTGGAAGACTCTTGTCTTATCTTTAAGGCAAATGACACTGGAAGACTCTTGTCGTATCTTTAAGGCAAATGACACTGGAAGACTCTTGTCGCATCTTTAAGGCAAACACTTGCTTGAATGATAACATTTTTTTTCAGTTCCACTTTGTGCAGCGAATAATAGTGATGAAAGTAAATACTATCACATAAAAGTGTTATTTTTTCGGAGTCCGCGAGCAGAAATCCTCTTTGCTATCGAAAAAAAGTTGTTTCTTCTTAGGTATAAGTCGTACTTTTACACGACAAGTTAAAGTTATTATACCGGAGTATGGCTGCGTTATATAGAGGATTGGATTCTTTCTGATGCAATGTCAGGAAGCGTCTTGTGACTTAAAAGGACAAGAGCTGGCCTACAGGGCTCATAACTATATGAGAAAGTGAATGTTTATAAGTGAAGTATGTAGGAGTAGGGGGAAGTAATATTTGTATTACATTCTTTGATATGACATGACACTAATTAAATATGACACCAGTAGATTTTTTTCAACGTTGTTCTCATTCAGAAATAAGATTTTTTTTGTCAAATAATATGAAACATATAACGTAAATTCAGTTTCTGTCCATATTCTAAATTAATTGTCTATATTAGTTGCGTCAGCAACCAATCAAAGAAAAGCACGTTCTACACGATTAGGGGGGGGGGGGGGGGGTATTAATGATGGCAGAAAAACTGACGTATATTTTATGATAATATGAAATTATATACCGAATTTAGTGGTGCCAATCTCTTAAATTTCGTTTAGAATTCTTGATCAAACAAGCAAACAGTCTCTAAAATGCACAGTAGATACATTCTCAAACTCAAAAGTCAATAGGTCCTCAACACTCCCCAACCCAGGGCGTTCTAGATGGAAGAGGGTCAAGGTATTGTGACGTCAGTCGTGTGCCACGTCACACCTTACCTCGTGTGGCCTTTCGTTTGATTGGACGTATTAGACACACAGTAACGAGCAACAGTCATTTTTGTAGTCTTTGTGAAAGCAGATGTATCTGCTGAATTTAGTGGCTATGTTAGTTGTGTAGTGCTGATTTCTTTTTGAAACAGGACCAGAAAGTGTTGTTATCGAAATTGTCGATCGAATTATAAGTCTTACGTCGCAGTGTTTCAATTACAAAAGACGAGAAAGAAAAACTACTTCAGATGAGTAAAATTCCGAGAGAATATTTATAAGTAATAAAACTATTGTTTGTGGGAAACATTTTAAATTCGATGATATAATGTTTTGGATGATATTGCCAAATGAGTGGCTCAAAGAAGGTAAGGGGAAGGGAACCCCTAAACAGCTTTTAGCAAATAGATGTAGCCTCCCATCAAGGCCATCCAGGGTGTTATTTAACGTGCAAGGGTATGACTCTCCCGCACACTGTGCCACGGCTTAACATCCTATCCAAAGGACTGACGCCTTTCCAAGTCCATCGATGTTCCCTACTGACCAATGGCAGGCAGCGAGTTTTGCGCAGGTAAATCTCAATTCTGGCCCAGGTGGGATCGAACCTGGGAACTATAGATTACGAGCCTTGAACTGAACGCTGTCAACTGAGCGCTTCCTCCCCCCGCCTCCCTATTTTTCACAGAATGTAGCTCGAGTTCCCATTGCAGAGATGCAGATACCATGGTAACTCGAATCTAAGAGCATCGGAATACGAATCCTCTTTCGTTTTGCAGGAAAGACACCCTAGGCATGTTAAAGAACACCGCCGGATTGCGAAGCAATAGAATTCTACTTTTTGAACATTATCTTACTGTGCATATATTTGTGAAATATTGATTGCGTGTTCATAACCTTCAATTTTATCTAGAGCATCTTTAATCTCTATGACGCACAGCAATATTACTTTTTTAACTGGCACGGTCGTGTTGCACAATTCCAATCATAATGTCTATTATAAAACCTGGAAAGAAAGTCGTGATATATCTCTATTATAAATGCTTAACAGAATTTTCAAGATATTCTATCACGTTTTGTATGAAATATTCCTATTACAAGAGAGCTGACTGATTGATGATATCATTGAATCATTTTATAACGATATAATGTCTCCTACATAGTTTTGTATGTTTGCAACTATAATAATTTTTAAATATTTGTCGTTTGTAGAAAACCCACTGAGATCTAAGAGTCCTTGTGCCCCATTATGTACACAAAAATGGCGCTGAGGTAAAACAACCCAACAAATCACGAGTTGCTTTGAATCAAATGCAAAGAAAATTAAATGCAAATTCGAAATATTCAGTAAAATCAGATATCTTCCCTCAAGCAATTACCTTGTTCACATTTAAAATAGATTTTTAAAGTAATGTGTAAAACAAATATTTCAAAAGCTCTTTGTATTAACAAACTGACACTAACCCATTCTCCATTTAAATACCCTTAAAGAGGAAGAACAGCATTTATTTGAATGTCATCCCATCAATATTAGACAGAAAAAGGAATGAATTGCAATGCAGTAAATTTCCATCCTATTGTGTTTCAGTGAAATGCAAATTTACTACTGTCTGGCAGTTAAGACGTGCAACGAGCTCTAAGGACTTATAACGTCGGAACGTTTTTCAGTCATCTCTTTGGTCTTTCCTGAAAAATGCAACATTTCCAAAGGCCACTCTTTTTTCCTGCTTATAAAGAAAGGAATTAGCATAGTATTATTTCGGCTGTGTTTTTAACGTTTCTATTCAGTTTCTCTTGATGTCGTGCAATCGGAAAACCAAGTTGAAATTCCAGTTCAAAGCGTTGGTTCTTTCTCTACATAAAGTAGTTTAGAGCATCTAAAAATTCTATCAGTAATCGAATTCCTAAAGCTTCAATTTAAATCTCTGGATTTGTTTTGTTTACGTTGGAAGATATTTGCTTCGGTCCAAGACTAAGTTCTTCGATCTGCCGCCTCAGATTTTTTAATCAGGCTGTTACAGATACTCAGTAATTTTAATGTTTATTAATATGTTTTAAAATCATTCAACTGAAATTCTAAAGTGAGCTGTCTATGTGGCAGAGTGATTAGAGCGCTTGGTTGTTAATCAAAAGAGGACCAGAAAGGATTCGAATTTAGGATAAAGGTAAAGTGTTTCTTTATTTTGTGTTTAGGCTGAGTTCTCGACATCCTCATAGACCTTCTCTGTGGTGTATTATAATGACAGATTTCTGTGGGGCGGGGGGTGGGGGTGGCTCAGTCGGTATGCGCGCCAGGCTCGTAATCTGTAGTTCCCAGGTTCGAGTCCCAGCTGGGTCAGCGTTGGGATTTATCTCCGCAAAAATCCCCGCCCTGCCCACGGTCAGTAGGGGACACCGATGGTCTTGGAAAGGCCGTCGTCCATTGGATGGGACGTTAAGCCGTGGCCCCGTGTACGGGAGAGCCATACCCTGTGCACGTTAAAGAACACGCTGGATGACCTTGACGGGAGGCTACCATCTGTCTCCCAACAGCTGTTCCAGTGGGTCCCCTCCCCCAACCATCTCTGAGCCTTCGGGGTCCATGTGACCTGGCCATTTAGCCCATGGTGTGCAAAAAAGTGCCGCTCAGAGGTAAAACAACCCAACCCAACAACAGATTTCTGTCAGGCCTTTATGGCAAGAAGCTGCTTCAGGAGTAATTTTTTTATGTGAAGATTGCTCAGAGGTGGTCAGCGACAGGGCCCGACTTACGCATAAGCTAACTAAGCTACAGCTTAGGGCCTCACGATATGGGAGCCTCAAAGAAATGTATTTCAAGTTTTAGTGCATTATGAATTTTTTTTAGAATTTTATTCTATTGTGCAAACACTGTTTATCTTTGCTTACCAAAGATAGAATAATGTTTTCACCACATCAGTTTCGTGTTTAATTTTCAATAGTCTTCTCAATCAAAATAATTATACACATTTCGACTTTCGAATTTTTCGGGCATCTTAAATTTGAATAAATTAGGGCCTCGGAAGGTCAAAGTCCGACCTTGGTCAGCGAAACAAATTTTATAACCACACTGCGTCTGCAAAATTCGGAAACAAAACAAGAATGTTATTTGCTTTCGGAGAAGAAATGTGAAAAGCGAATAAATGAAAGGTTGATAAAAATTAAGATTTGATTATAGTTCTCAAATTGTCAGTGATCGATTGTTTGGTTTCGTGCATTACAAAAGGTGAAAACATCATTCACAAACAGTAGTTGTAATTTCTTGACAGTTGGTAACATTGTTAAATATCTTTGAGTTTCAGACTTCTAACTGTGTATGAAACAAAATGAGAGGCCTGGAATAGGTCCCTCTGTTGTAAGTGGATCCAAATTTATATATATATTTTTTGAAGACCATAAATTGAATCTATGTGCGAAATTTTAGGTCGATAGGATTTAAATAGGATAGGATGAGGCAAAACGATGCAGAGATAATGACCATAAGACAGAATAAGCTAATTTGTGACTATAAATCTTCCCCATTGCAGCGATAAAACGCTGAGAGCGAGAATGATTATCTATCGCTTTACCATCATTGAAAGAACTTGGTTGTCTTTTTCCGATCACAGATGGCGCCACAAGTGACAAATGTTACGGTATATTTACCTTTGCTGCTTTACTATTGAACAGGATAAAATCAGAATTTTATTGCTTTGAAAACTATTTACAATTAGTGCTTATAACCCCAATTAATAATAGTGCTTAAAACCCTAATTAACAAAGTGCTTATAACCCTAATCAAAAGTGCTTATAACCCTATCAGCAATAAGTGCTTATAATTAGTATTAATCTTCATTAGTAATAGTGCTTAGAATTAGGGTTCGTAATCTCATTAAGTAACAAAGATATAAATTAGGGCTTTTAACCTCAATCTGCAATAGTCCTTAAAATTAGGGCTTAAAGCCACAAGCAGTAATAGTATTTGGAAGTAGTGATTATCTCAATTAAAAATAGTGTTTATAATTAGTACTTCTAACCTTAATTTGCAATACTCTCTGAATTATTTTAATCAATCCTTTAACCACAATTTGCAATATTGCTTGTAATTCGTGCTTATAAGCAATAATGTGTATAATTAGTGATTATAATAAATACTTATTCTAGAATAATTAGCGATTAGAAATAATGCTTGTTCTAGAATTCCTAAACTAAAGTATCAAAATACATTAAAACTTTCGAACTAAAAGTTTCCATGATTCAACCTTTGCTCGGTACATCATCATTCGGAACTAAATTTTCTTTAGACTGAAACAGTGGCATACCTAAAATAGGGTAGGAGGGTTGTTATACCCCCACCACCCACCCTCCATCACACATATATTTGAGGACTTGAATAGATATATTTCCTAAGGAATCCCTCACAAATCGGAGACTCATGACCCCCCCCCCTCCTTTCCCATTGGAAGTTTCTGAGTAAGTTACTGGACTGAGATATAAGTTAACAAAAAGAGTTTTAATCCTCTATAGTGCATTAGCATTACCTAAATATATCAAAGCCAACTCTGGAGAATCATACTCTGTGCACGTTAATGAACACGCTGCATAGCCTTGACAACAGCTATCCAGTGGGTTTCCACCCCCCAACCCCAATATTTTCTGAGCTTTTGGGGTCTTTGTGACCTGGCCATTTAGAACATTGTGTGCAAAAAAAATGTCCCTCCGAAAAAAAATGCCTCCGGGGTCGAGGTAAAACAATGCAAGTCAATGAAAGAAAGTAGGGAATTAAAAAAAATTTCGATGATCGTAAAAGAAAAACACTTCTTTTTAATTTCACGATAATAAAAAAAAGTCCTTTCATCTACTATTCTCAGTAAGATCCTATGAAGTTTATAATACAGGTGTTGGCCTCGAAGTGAGAGCTTGCTAATTGCATCGTAACTCTTCGAGCGAGAAGAGCTCTCTACGCGGAAATCACACCAAAATGCAATGACAAGGTGAGAGGTCAAGTGCACGACTCCTATCAACGGTCACGGGTAGTTTCTAGTGACAAGATGAAGTGGTTGAACTGGAACGACTTGTAACTGGCACCCATTAGCACGTTACAACATTCAGCTGATAGGAAGGAGTCTACTGCTACTGCAGAGGAGGTGGGGAGGAGTTTCCCTTCCCAGCGATCTTCATGTGAAGAAGGGGCTGTTCGAGTCCCCTTCCTCTTACTACTAGGATAAAAAAAAAAGCTTCAATTTGAGACGGAAGACTTGTTGATAGATTGCTTTAAGTGTAAATGACAAGAGAAGAATGTTGAATGAAAATGGCTTGGAGGTTGTTGAGGTTAATAAATTTCTCACAAGATATAAGAGCGCAATTGCTTTTTTGCGTAGGTAATATCTGCAACGTTATCAACTTCAAATTGACAACTTGACGAAGACAATGTCTCTAATGTTAAGAGTTTATCACAGACAACAATTGTGAGGTTAACAATTCATCAGAGAGAGGATCTAGTAGGTTAATATGTAACTTATCACAGGCAATATCCGTGGGGCTAACAACTTATTTCAAATAATGATTGTTAGGTTAACAATTTATCCCAAATAGTGATCGCTAGATTAGCAATTTATTTCAAATAACGATTGTTAGGTTAACAACTTATCCCAAATAATCATTGTTACGTTAACAACATATCTCAAATAATGATTGTTAGGTCAACAACTTATAAATATGCAACATCCACGGTGGTAACAACTTATCCCAAATAACGATTGTTACGTTAACAACTTATCTAAAATAATGATTGTTAGGTTAACAACTTATCTCAAATAATGATTTTTTTAGGTTATCTAAAAATAATGAAAGTTAGGTTAACAACTTATCTCAAATAATGATTTTTTTAGGTTATCTAAAAATAACGAAAGTTAGGTTAACCACTTATCTCAAATAATGAATGTTAGGTTAACCACTTATCTCAAATAATGAATGTTAGGTTAACCACTTATCTCAAATAATGATTGTTAGATTAACAAAGTATCAGAGGCAATAGTCGTTTAAACAAACGATTTGTTTAAACAGAAATGATTTCACAGCTTTTTACTTAACATTTAGGCAAGTTTTATATCTTGTATCTAACCTTGTATCTAACCAATGCAGGTACTTTAAATGCATACCTTTAAACTGCTCTACCAATGCATACCTTTAAACTGCTCTACAGCTTTAATAGTGCATTATCGCAAAACTTGCCTAAATATCAGAGGCAATATCTGTGGGATAAAAACTTATCTTAATGATTTTTAGATCAACAACTTATCACTGACAATATCCCTGTGATTAAAACATATCACATAGGATATTTTGTGAGGGTTAATAACTTATCCGGTGGATTGTTTGCGATATTAATATTTTTTTTATTTCTCGTAGACAATATCTAAACGGCAAACAACTTATAGCAAATCTGTGGGATTAGCAATTTATCACAGTGATAGTTAGGTTTAACTACTCGTATTGTGGATTACCTACTTGGTCAGCTATGGGCAGCTGGTTATCCATGAAAGATAATCTGAATCATCTAAAGTCAGTAATGGTCAACTGATGGCCCACAAAAGATATTCTGGATCTGTCAGTTCCTGGGTTGGTAGCACATAATTGATTCACGGCACCCACAGGTAAGGAAGTAAGATTTTAGTTCGTTCTGCATTGGCCTTTCGACGTTTGAGAATTTCAGAATGATCACCAACTCCAAGTTTAAAACAGTAACAAAATATTTATTATGGAAGATATTACAGAGTCTCCTGCAGTATTGATGTTGGTTAATGGCTAAGTTGGTTAAAAACAATCATAAGTGGATTGCTTAGCAGGTTGCAACTCTACGCACCTAACAGAGGAAAACCTCTCACCATGTGAATTATCAATTCACCGAGCAGCCTTCGCGTACGTCTGCTTCAGCCAGTTACTAACTCAGAACTGCCTGACCTTCACACGGCCCTCCGACTTTCGGCGTTGACCTCCATCTCCCAAGGGACAACTTAGTATAGTATGGCAATCCCGGTGTTCCTCTATACAAGAGAGCACCACACCTTGAGAGAGTTGCCATGAAACCACCATCCACTCGCTAGAGAACATTCAGTGGATCTTGCCTTCATGCAGGAGAAGACCTGGTGAAGAGAGAGAGACCTTACTTTTAGAAACAAGTCTGTTGAGATAATCATTGAGGTGCAGTGAGTGGTCTTTTCGAATTTTGAACATTGCCTAATTAAGCCAATTAACTTACTGAATTTTGTCCACATTCTGTTTGCCAATCAGATAACAGATGGTAAATTTTGAATTTAGATGCCAAACTTCAAATAGTGATCCTAACCTTTGGAACTTGGAGAGCAATCGTGATGGAGAGTCCCAATAGGTTATTCCATCCATGAGTCACGCTTAATAGGGTCGCGCACCCGTTCGGCATGACCCTCGACTTTGTCCTCTCCGCTGGGATACCAACTGGCAGCCTCCCCAGAACCGGTATACCTCCCCAGAAACTCGAACCCGGACTTCACAGTGGCCGAGATGATGAACCCATATGACCAGGGACTCCATCCTAGTCTGCAGGCCCCCACAAGGCCACTCCATCCCGGTTCCATGGCACCCCAGACTTCGCTGGGGCGATGTTGGAGCCCACCTGACTGGGGATCCATCCAGTCAGCAGGCCCTCTAAAAAGCCTCTCCATCGGGGCACCAAGGCGACCAAGGACTTCGCAGGGGCCGGGCGAAAATTCATCGAGGCCGCAATGCACGCCAGAAGCAGTCATTTGACCAGCGCTCCTTGATCAATGGAGCTGGGTCGGAAAGCGGCTGATCACTGATGATCAGGTACCATAAATCTGTCTTTCTGATTACAGCAAGACACGTTAACCATAAACAACTTAGTCAATGGTGGGAGAAAGGAAACAATTTCACATAAAGGATTACAGTGCAAGGTCACATACAAATATATACATGAAATGACAAAATTATATCCATGTATCGCATCAAAATCTGACAGGATCATCTACTAGGCTAAGCGATGGCCAGATGATGACCCCTGAAAGATATTGTGGATCATGTACCAGATCAGTACCAGCTGGCCATCACTTCGACTAATAGATGTTCAAGATTATATTCAGATCAGAGATGGTCAGCTGGTGACTAAAAAAAGATAATTTTGATCATCTACTAGTCGAACTGATGGCCAGCTGGTGACTAACAAGAGATAATCTTGATCATTTACTAGTCAGAGTCAGCTGGTGACTAACAAAAGATAATCTTGATGATCTACTAGTCGGAGTCACCTGGTGATTAACAAAAGATAAACTTGAACATCTACTAGTCGAAGTGATGGCCAGCTGGTATTAACAAAATATAATCTTGATCATGTACTAGTCGGAATGATGGCCAGCTGGTGACTAACAAGAGATAATCGTGATCATCTACTAGTCGAAGTGATGGCCAGTTGGTGACCCACGAAAGATAATCGGGATCATCTACTAGGCCAGCTTGTGACCAATAAAAGATATTCTGGAAAAAATTTTTTTTTAGTGCACGACTGAATTTCTATCATCAATTCACAGCTTTTAACTAGAAGAACGCATATCGCCTCTGACGCATTTGAGAATTTCGTTTTCAAAGGGAATGAAGTTTTTTTTCTTTACCTACCGTTTCTTTCCTTAAAAGTTTTAATTTGAGCTGGCGGATGATGGGAAAAATGCAAATAATATTTTATTAGCAGTTATACAACATTAAAGTATTCGTCGTTTAATTCTTAATTTTTAAAAGTTGCATTTCCCAAACCTCTCTCAAAAAAGTGAGTAGATAATTGCTGTAAGTGGAAGTGGAAGATCTCTTAAATCACCACTAATTTTTCAATTCTCTATTCTATACATATCATTTGTAAAATTCGTAAGAGGAACTATCAATGTAACACCAAAGAATTCACAGCCCCCGTTAAAATTTGTTCTTATGCTATAGATGTAAAAAAGATCACTTCAAATAGGAGAAGAAGTGAAAGAAAAGCTAAAAGGTTTGGAAATTTAAAAGATATTGAAGAATACCAAAAAGTTTGTGCTAAAAGTAAAAGAGGAACAAAAAATATTGAGAAAAAACAGTGGCAAAACTTTTGCAAACTTCCAGACTCCTCAGTCAGCTATATGGAGGAAAATTAAAGAAAATTGGAACAGCACCTGAACCTACTCCCATCTGCACCCAACTTACTATAGCTCTAAATTGCACAACCGAGAAACTAGCAGAATATTTCGCCCATCATTTTTCTTCTTCTGATTCATTCAGAAATAACAAAGATAAAATTTCCAATTACATGGAAACAGTCTTGGAAAATCTACCCCTATCTCCAGAATATCTGAATGCACCTTTAAACTTATGAGAACTTGAAAATCCTTTAAAAAAAATAAGAGCAGTTCTGGACCAGATAACATCACCAATACTATTATTAAATCCCTTCCACAGGAAGGACTCATACATTTATTGAAACTGTTGAATGAATGCTAGAACAGAGGCAGAATTCCGGATACCTGGAAAATAACCCAGATAATTCGTATTGTAAATCCTAAGAAACCACGTAATTTACTTAGCTCCTACAGACTTGTTTCACTGAATTCTTGTCTTGGAAACGTTTTTGAAAGGATGATACTTTACAGACTCAATTGGTTTCTTGAATCCTCTGGACTGCTATCTCCTTTCCAAACGGGCTTTCGGAGAGGAATGTATCTCAAGATAATTTACTTCAACTAATTGCTGAGTCACAAAAATGCTCTTTCCATAAAACAAAAAGTGGCTATGGTTTTCTTCGATATCCAACATCTTTTGACAGTGTTTGGCATCTTGGACTCCTTTTTAAGCTTCTAAAATTAGGAATAACTGGCAATATGTTTAATTATATAAACGATTTTCTAAAAGATAGAAAAATTCAAGTAAAATTAGGAAATGTTTTTTCAGCTCTTATCTCTATTTCTGAGGGTTTACCACAGGGCAGCGTTCTCAGCCCTGTGCTGAGAACGCTGCCCTGCCCTTCAGGACCCATCAGAGTGCTTTAACAAAAATATTAAGTTTTCAATTTTTGCTGATGATTTGGCTGTTTGGGTTACTGGAAGAGATCCTGACATCCTTCAAAAGACAAGTCCGTTATTTATAGTTTCGCAAGATAAAACTAAGTATTTAATTATTTCCAGACCACGATCTAAACACTTCCCATTAAGACTACAAATTAACAGTGAGCCTATATAGTTGTTAAAGAACACAAATTGGTGTTCTTCTAGACCATCATTCAATTTGGAAACCTCAAATTAATCTAGTCTGCCAAAAATAGTTAATAGCAGATTAAATATGCTGAGATATCTAACTGGCACATCATGGGGAGCTAAATCTAAAACTCTCCTTATTTTCGACAAAGTTTTAATACGCCCGATTCTCGAGTATGGTAGCCAACTTTACCTTAATGCTTCCGATTCTTTGTGCAGAAAGCTTGAAACCTGTCAAAATAAAGCTATAAGATGTTGCCTCGGACTGCTTCCCGGATCTCCAACCCTTCCTCTCTTGCTGAAACTGCCATACCTCCACTCAGCGTTAGAAGAAATTCCATTCTTTTTAAAAGTGGAGCAAGAATGAAAACTAGACCAATAAAAATCTAATCTTAGACAAAATTTTGAACAACTGCAAAAGATCGAGAATTTTTAGAAGTATCAAAAGTAATATTTTCCTTTTAAATTTGATTAACAGAAATATTGCAGGAGACAGCATACCCGATGGAAATATCTCTAGGCCGGACTTTTCCTTACATCCCTGACGAGATTGCAAAACATTATTACCCATCTGAAGAATTATGGGCTCTTACCATGTAGAATATTGGCGGGAGATATGCTGGTTCTTGTCACATCTTTACTGATGATTCTAGAAGTGATGAAACTGGAATAGTATCCTGTGCTTTCTGCATCCTTGGTCTCAGTATTAAAGAGGGATTTTCGTTGTCTAATCCAACATCTGTTATGAATGGCGAACTTTGGGCTATCCTCAAGGCACTTGAATGGGCATTCAATTTTCATTCAGAAAAAAATTCTGATTCTTTCAGATAGCAGGTCTTCACTCCAAGCTCTTCTAGCTGATCCACTTTCTATCTCTAACTGTTCATTAATTTCAGAAATATTATGGCAATACAATAAACATGTTGAAGAAAATAAAAACCAAATGGTGCTCCAGTGGATTCCTAGTCATATAGGAATCCTGGAAACGAAGAGGCAGACAAAACTGCAAGAGAGAGCTTACAGAAAATCGCAAGCATATACACATTCATATCAGAATAATATGACCACCTACCATAGTACATGTATGGTGGTAGGTGGTCATATTATTCTGATACGACTGTGTATAACATCATAACATACAAAGATTTCTGCACTAGAGAAAATAGAATAATTCACTCTGAATGGATTAAACATTTTCAAAAAAGTCGCAAAAATGTTGGCATATTCTATTGCAGCATCTTTGATAGCCCCCCCACCCCAACTTCAAACATCTCATCTGAGCAGAAGACAAGAAACAGCTCTTTTCAGGATTAATCTTGCTCACTGTGCTTTAAATGAAAAGCTCTTCAAAATTAACGAAAAATCCTCTCCAATTTTGCTCTCTGTAAAACGCCCGAAAATGTTTCTCGTGTATTTCTACATTGTCCTCTCTATCAATTTCAATGACAAATTCTGAAGGAAAAGATGAAGACTATTGATAACAGCTCTGCCGTTTCATATTTAGTGACCTGTAAAGATATATGTATTAAAACTATTAAGGTTTGTAAAATGCGAATTATAATATTTCGTTAGTACCAATCAAACTAAAAAAGAGTTTTCTAATTATCATTTTCATTGTTTCCAATCGAAACTTCATGACGTTCAGATTCCACCACCAAAAATTCATATTTCTATCATTAATACATCGTTACAATATTCGTTTGAAACGATGAAAGAGATCGAAATTTTCAAAATTTCAATCTTTTTCATCGTTAGAGAGATCACAAATTACAGAGAGCGCAACTATAGTGTTCGAAAGTTTCCGAAAGTGCGAATCATAATATTTTATCAACTCCTCAAAAAGATTTTTTCATTTATCTCTAAATACAAACAATTATCTGTTAAAACAAAAAAATTGTATTTTCCCACCCCCTGGGTCTATGAGGTCGATTCATTTTTGTCAATGGAAACATCGTGGCGTTACATTCCACCACCAAAATTTAAATTTCTTAGCTTTAAAAAGATTCAGTCAAACAGTTATCTGCTAAAACTAAAAAGTTGTGTTTTCCCACCCACTCTGGGTCTAAGATACAAACTCATTGTTGACAATGGAAACTTGAAACCATTGGAAAGCAACTCATTGAAAGCGATGGTGGTGGAAGGTGACCTTCACATTCCACCACCAAAATTTCAAATATCTAGCATATATCGCTTGAAATATCCGTTTGGAATTTTCAATTTTTTACACCGCTAGAGGGTGTAATTATAGCTTTATAGAGATTCGGAAAGTGTATATTTTCATATTTCATCAATATCTATCCAATACAAAAAAGAAATAATTTATCTCTGTAAACAAAAAAGTTCGATGTCTACAGACGGGTTGGGTTGTTTTACCTCTGAGCGGCACTTTTTTGCACACCATGGGCTAAATGGCCAGGTCACATGGACTCCGAAGGCTCAGAGAAGGTTGGGGGAGGGGACCCACTGGAACAGCTGTTGGGAGACAGATGGTAGCTTCCTGTCAAGGCCATCCAGCGTGTTCTTTAACGTGCACAGGGTATGGCTCTTCCACACACGGGGCCGCGGCTTAACGTCCCATCCGACGGACGGCGGCCTTTCCAAGCCCATCGGTGTCCCCTACTGACAGTGGGCAGGGCGGGGAAATTCTACAGACGGAAGGAAATTATTTTATCAAAGCGAAACTATTTTCTCGTTTTCAAAGAAAACGAGATAAAAATTGTAAAAAGATGATTATTGGATTGACTTGATGGTAAATATTCTTATGTCTCCTAACAGCTGTTCAGTGGATCTTTCTCTTCCTTTTCTGAATTCCTGGTGTTCTTATGACCTAGCCATTTAGCTTCTTGTGTTCACAAAAAACGCAGCTCAGAAGGAAAACAACCCATAAATTCCATTTATTTCCATTTTTTGCTAAATCTCTTCGTAATGGATAAATAACAAATAAAAAGGAACAGAATGACGAATGAATAAAATAACTTTTAGTTAAGTCAAACTAATTTTTTATTTCGATTACAAAATCTGCGAATTATTGCTCTCACAGTGTGTTGTGTTGGGTTGTTTTACCTCTGAGCGGCACTTTTTTGCACACCATGGGCTAAATGGCCAGGTCACATGGACCCCGAAGGCTCAGAGAAGGTTGGGGGAGGGGACCCACTGGAACAGCTGTTGGGAGACAGATGGTAGCCTCCCGTCAAGGCCATCCAGCGTGTTCTTTAACGTGCACAGGGTATGGCTCTCCCGCACACGGGGCCACGGCTTAACGTCCCATCCGACGGACGGCGGCCTTTCCAAGCCCATCGGTGTCCCCTACTGACTGTGGGCAGGGCGGGGAATTTTTGCGGAGATAAATCTCAACGCTGACCCAGGTGGGACTCGAACCTGGGAACTACAGATTACGAGCCTGGCGCGCTACCGACTGAGCCACCCCCGCCCCATCCTCACAGTGTGATATTCCTCTTAATTTGAAAACTTAAAACAAAAATCCTCTCTCTAGCATATTGTATTTCATCGGATGCCCCTCGAAATGTTCCAAGAAATTAGATTTTTCTCTTAATTTAGAGTTTTGTACTTTTGAATTTCTTATTGATGGGAAATTGGATTTTCTGCAGCGCAAGAGATAAAATAAAAAGTACAAGAGGCTTTTGTAATTTGAAAAAGAGCTAAGAGTGTCTCTATTAAAATTAATAATAAAAAAATAAATAAATACCTCCTCAAGCAGCTGCTTGCCACAGAGGTCTGACAGGAGCCTGTCAGTTTAATACGCCATAGCAGAAGGTCTGTGAGGATGGCAGGACCTCAGCAAAAAAACAACACGAACATCCATGCCTTACCCGGGGCTCCAACCCAGGTCACTTAGATCATTAGTCAAGCGTGCTAACCACTCGAAAATGGTACGGCTATTAAAATTAAACCCTGAATAAAATAAATATGTTATCATAATAAAACACAAATTTCATCCTACAAAAGATGGGGCGGGGGTGGCTCAGTCGGTAGCGCGCCAGGCTCGTAATCTGTAGTTCCCAGGTTCGAGTCCCAGCTGGGTCAGCGTTGAGATTTATCTCCGCAAAATTCCCCGCCCTGCCCACGGTCAGTAGGGGACACCGATGGGCTTGGAAAGGCCGCCGTCCGTCGGATGGGACGTTAAGCCGTGGCCCCGTGTACGGGAGAGCCATACCCTGTGCACGTTAAAGAACACGCTGGATGGCCTTGACGGGAGGCTACCATCTGTCTCCCAACAGCTGTTCCAGTGGGTCCCCTACCCCAACCTTCTCTGAGACTTCGGGGTCCATGTGACCTGGCCATTTAGCCCATGGTGTGCAAAAAAGTGCCGCTCAGAGGTAAAACAACCCAACTCATCCTACAATTCTATCATCTTTACTTTTATAAAATTGTACGAATTAAAGTATTTCGTTTACAGTTATGATGCTAAATACTTATTTGGTTAAGATTGTACAGAATTGTACTTTTGATTTTATTGAATGAAAAATAAATTACCCGTCATGCAGTTGCTTGCCATAGATGTCAGATGCCAGCCTGTCAGTTTCATAAGCCATAGAGTGGGTTTGTGGAATAGATGAGGCTTTAGCAGAAAAACACCACAAGAAAATATGCATGCCTTATTCGCGACTCGAACATATCATTTCATCAGCAGTCAAGCACGCTAACAGAAAACAAAATTACATATAAAGATATATGAATTTGCTTGTGATTGTTCCTCCAATTGCTATCACATTACAACTGTTATAGATTATAGACTGTACTACTAAAATAATACATATAAATACATTGTATCAGCGGTTCTCAAAGGGTGTGCTGCGAAATTTAGGATGATACCGCAGAAAAAAGGAAATTTATAAACCATTTTGTTGCTATTTTCTGCCACTGTGTTTTCATTTAATTTTTTCAGTTGAATCAAAAACTTATCGTATTAAATCTTAATGTTAAAACCAAAATTAACACAAAACATGCTCCATAACACTTACGGCATACGCACTAACTTCATATACGTCAGAACTAGAAAAGAATAGGTCCGTGTTTTGAAACGACTCCACAGAAAGAGCTATTATTGAAAGCAAACTTTATATTGCTATTATTGAAAGCTATTACTGAAAAACACGATTCGAGTGTTGCCATTTAAGTTATTAGTGTGCTGTGAACAAAAAAAATTCTTTTTTGGCATCACAGAATTGAGAATTACTGCATTATATAATATTAAAGTAATTATTTTTATCACATTATGAAATATTCCGATATTTTAATTTTTGTCGCATTATGAAGTATTTACCATTTTTTTAAATCGCATTAAAAAGTATTCCACCAATTTTTTTATCGCATTGCAAAGTATTCCATCAATTTTTATATCGCATTACAAAATATTCCATCAATTTTTTTTATAGCACTACAAAGTATTCCGCCATTTTTTTATCACATTACAAAGTATCCTCCACTGTTTGTGTTGCATTACAAAGTGTTCCACCTCCCGAAAATGGTTGAAAAACACTGCTCTAGTGCTCTAATTTTAAAAGTGTATTCTCGTTAAATTTCGTTAAGGATGTAAATAATAAATCGGCATGAAAAAGACTTAAGCTTCACCCTTGGCATTTGCTATCATTTGCCTAGTGTCTCTGGATAACTTTTCCGTCAGCTTCCATCCGTGAAGTGAGTGAAAATGTTCATGCATACCACATCTTCCTGGACAGCTCCAGGCAACTGTTATGAAGTCAGCAGAACCGAACTCTATTAGGTCTGTTGGGACAAGTTTATAATCTCCCCCATTCCAGAGAATCATTAAATCAGCAGTGAGTGTCAGTAGCACCTCTCGAGATACCACACAGCAGGTGTTGCCCCGATGTCTTGGGTGGTCTCCTAACTCACACTGCTCTTTCTTCAACCCTGTTACCGTTGTACTCGTGTGCGCTCTGGGTGATAGGCCACACCACAATGCTGGGGAAAAGGACCATAACTCGCTAGCATTCTGCTTTGAACGTCAGCATTTCAGCATCACTCGATAACATTAACGAGAAGTTGTCTGTCCGTTTTCATTTGTTTATGTATTTATCAAAACGCGAATTACAGTGCTTTAAACAGGAGTGCATTCATTAAACGGAGTCTAGAAAGATCCTTGTTTTATAATTCCTGTCTCAGGATTGAGGAAGTGGGAAAAGACTTTTTTTTATGCTGTGAGATGCTTAGTTTTAAAAAAGATCTCCTCAAGCAGCTGCTTATGGTTTGAAACATCTCAGTCTGAAGTTTACTTTTCGAATAAATATTACTCTAAAATGAAAGTACAAAGAAAATGGGTACAAGAAAATGGGAAAATATTTAAACACATTTTTAAATATGAAACTAATTGAAATTAAAATGTCCAATCTCCATTGGTGACTATGAAATGTTCGCTTTCAAAAATAAAACGTTTTGTTATTTTACAACATATAGTGACGCATAACTGTGGAAATATAAACTAGTGAAAGAGTAACAAAAAGGTAATGATAATTAAGGAATTGAAGTTGATAAATTTTAGAAAAAAAAATTCTTGAGCCAGATGGGATACGAACCCACGACATCCTGATAAAATGTCAGGTGTTCTGGACCACTGAGCTACCGGCCGCCGAGTAGTCTAGTAAAACACTAGTAGCAGAGGTGTAGCAGAGGTGTGTGCAGGAGAGTCGTACACTCTGCAAATTAACGAAAACTACGGATAGACTTGATGGGAGTCTACCACATGTCTCCCAACAGTTGTCCGCTGGAACCTTCTCTGCTCTAGCACTAAAAGGGGGACTAATTTTAAAGAGAAACCCTCCCTGAACCTTCTCTGAGATTCCCGGGGTCCTTGTGACCTAGCCATTTAGCCCATTGCGTGGAAAAAGTGCAACTCAGAGATAAAACAACCCACCCATCGACTTAATACGTGGGTATATATACATACCCCAACAATAAACAATGAATGCATCGTACAGTCGCTCAAAAAAGTATCCGAACACTATGGTTGATTACAGAATTCAGAAAAAATATCTGGCAACGATTTTTTTAGAAATTAGTGAGCTGGCAACCTTCGTGTCACGTGGCACGAAGGTTGCCAGCTCACTAATTTCTAAAAAAATCGTTGCCAGATATTTTTTCTGAATTCTGTAATCAACTGTAGTGTTCGGATACTTTTTTGAGCGACTGTACTGACCAAAAACATTTTGTTCCTAATTTACAATTCCTCTTGTTTTGATCTTAGAAGAGATTTTAGGAAAAATGATTCCTCGCATATATTTACTTCGACATTTTCACGAAAGAGTTGAGAACCAAACACCAGACGAAAAAAAGGTAAAAGCCTTCATTTTAGTAAACATTTATCCAACCAACAAATTAGTAGTCTTAAAATGGCTGCCTCATCCTTCGGATGAATAGCTAAATGGTTCCATGTGCAAGAGAACCATTACTTTGTGCATGTTAAAGAGCGTGTTTGTTGGCTTCACGGGAGCTTCCATCTGTCTCCTAATAGTTGTCCAGTGAATCCCCTTCCTCTATCCAGCTGTCAGACTTGGAGGTCATAATATGCTGATCATTGAAACTATTGTGTGCAAAAGTTCCTTAATATATGAATGAATACTTGAAAAAAATTCTTTGTTTGGTTCGTACTCCACCACTGTTTTCGAGTTTTCCAGGTGATTCTGCTATTTTCCATTAATTTTCATCTTGCGGAAAATCGTCTTATTTTGTTCCGACTTATTTTCGAGCTCGTAGATTTATCGTTTTATTACATCATTATATCGTTCACACATTATTTTCGAGCTACCAGATTTAAGTAAGTTATTTTCGTAAAGGATGTAAATAATAAATCGTAATTATTATTTATTATAGTTTCGTAAAGGATGTAATTAAATTATAGTTTCGTAAAGGATGTAAATAATAAATCAGTAATTATTTTCGTAAAGTAAGCTGCTAGATTTACCATTTTATTAGTCACACATTATTTTCGAGCTACCAGATTTACCATTTTATTAGTCACACATTATTTTCGAGCTACCAGATTTACCATTTTATTAGTCACACATTATTTTCGAGCTGCTAGATTTACCATTTTGTTAGTCACACATTATTTTCGAGCTACCAGATTTACCATTTTATTAGTCACACGTTATTTTCGAGCGGCTAGATTTACCATTTTATTAGTCACACATTATTTTCGAGCTATCAGATTTACCATTTTATTAGTCACGCATTATTTTCGAGCTACCAGATTTACCATTTTATTAGTCACACATTATTTTCGAGCTACCAGATTTACCATTTTATTAGTCACACATTATTTTCGAGCTACCATATTTACCATTTTATTAGTTACACATTGTTTTCCAGCTGGTAGATTTATATTTTATTAATCTCACATTATTTTCTATAACTCATGAAATATATATTCATGAAAGGATTTGTTGAAAAAGTGAGTTTTGTCTCGAGAGGGATATGAACCCACAATCTAAAAATAAATGCTAGGTGTTCTATCACTGAGCTATCGAGAACTAGCTATTTTTTAAATAAACAATGACATTCTTTTCGAGGTGAAATTCATTTTTTCAATAAAATCTTTCATGAGTACCATGGCTATAGGAACATTACCTCTGATTACCCTTATACTTTATATAATTAATTTTGAATAGAAATATGATAATTGGTTTAAAGTTCATCCAAAAAAATATAGAAAATGTGATCTGCACCCTATTTTTATTAGAATTAATGTTTTTAAGAAATTATTTAATTTTTTTTGCGTTTCAGAGGATAGTATTTTTTGAATGTTTAGTGTGCTTGGTTACTACTGATCATAGGATCCATGATTTTGAGCTCATGATAAGTTGTGGATGTTTCTTTCCTGTTTTGTCTCTCTGATGAGGTCTTGCCTTCCTCACATATCTTTATGGTGTATTAAACTGACAGGTTCCTTCCTATCAGACCTCTGTGGCAAACAACTCTTGTGGGGTAACTTATAATCTTCTATGCAGCTAAATACTGACACCTAATTAACACAAACGTGTCCTCTTCTCACAGATCCAGAGAAGCTCGGATCACTTCCAACTGTTGAAGCCCTACCCAAAATCAAAATTCATTGTCATTATTATTTAAGGGACGTTTTTATTTCCAATTTGACAAATTTTAAGTCCGACAAGATCTTGTTAATATAATAATACAATATAGACAATGTCTGTAAATAAGGCAAACCACATCAGAATTATCCTCACCTCATCCAAAGCTAATCAATCAAAAGCCTCATCCAAAGCCTCATCAAAAAAATTATATCTTTTTTTAATTCACCATTTTACTGTCTATTTAATATAAATGATCTTTTTTATGTTGAGCCCCAGGCCAAATAACCCTCCCTTACTCCCTCCTCCCCCTACACCTCTTCTGAAATGCTTTGATAATAGTACTAACTAGAGATACGTTCGGGACAGATTTTCTGAATATAAAACATTTCTTGTAATTGTGGGGAAAAAAATTAAAATATGAAATACTAAAGTATAAAATAGTAAAGTATATTAATACTCTAGTATTAACTTTCACGTTTTCTAATTGTTGTCACTTTTATGCCTGCTATTTAATTCGAGATAAAAAAAATAAAATAACCAATAAATAATATGAATAAATGAATAAAATAAATGATAAAAAGTAATAGCTTCATTAAAAAACGCTAAATTTAGTCGATTTGTCCGATTTTAATTGAAAGTAAAAAAAGAAACGAAACGTATTACGCACTACATACGAAGCAAACAAAACAAATACTTTTAAATGAGAGAAAAATTTAAATTTTGCAAAGTTCTGAGAATTTTTGCTTCATGAAATTCGCTACCGTCCAATTGATTGCTGCGTTGGGCTCAGCTGCTATTAAGTTGTTGACGGCTATTCTTTCTTCTCATTATCGCCTTTCCGCCAGTTTATCTCGCCACAAATATTGTATTTCCATAAAACTGCTCCAAGTAAGAAAAAAAAAGATATTCAGAGCAATTTACCAGGAAAAATATTTCTTCGAAGATCACGATTGCGCGGATCTCTGCTGTAGGTTCAAGGAAAACACCGCAGAGTGATTGGTTGTTATTTTGTTCTCTGAACGACTCCTGAAAACGCTATTATTACGTTGCGAACGCCAACTTAAACAAGTTTCGTTGCTTGGATACAACGTGACTATCGTTAGCAAACCATGTTCGAAAGTGAGGCCTTTCCGCTTAAGGATAATCGTGCTAAACGTGAACAAGACTGAACAATACAGCACACTTTTCGCAATCGGTTTTCAACTTCAGATAAATTCAATCGGGACAGATCTACAACAAATTTTATTTATGATCAAACGTATACGGACGATAAGACATCTATTTTTTATGATACTTCTGACTAAAATGACAATATTTTTAAATGGCCTAAAAATATTTGGTTATGGGTTGTTTTACCTCTGAGCGGCACTTTTTTTTTGCACACCATGGGTTCCCAGGTTCGAGTCCCAGCTGGGTCAGCGTTGAGATTTATCTCCGCAAAATTGCCCGCCTTGCCCACGGTCAGTAGGGAACACCGATGGGCTTGGAAAGGCCGCCGTCCGTCGGATGGGACGTTAAGCCGTGGCTCCGTGTGCGGGAGAGCCATACCCTGTGCACGTTAAAGAACACGCTGGATGGCCTTTGACGGGAGGCTACCATCTGTCTCCCAACAGCTGTTCCAGTGGGTTCACTCCCCCAACCTTCTCTGAGCCTTCGGGGTCCATGTGACCTGGCCATTTAGCCCATGGTGTGCAAAAAAGTGCCGCTCAGAGGTAAAACAACCCAACCCACACCATGGGCTAAATGGCCAGGTCACATAGACCGCGAAGGCTCAGAGAAGGTTGGGAACCCCACTGGAACAGTTGTTGGGAGACAGATGGTAGCCTCCCGTCAAGGCCATGCAGCATGTTCTTTAACATGCACAGAGTATGGCTTTCCCATACACGGGGCCACGGCTTAACGTCCCATCCAAGCCCATCGGTGTCCCCTACTGACCGCGGGCAGGGAATTTTGTGGAGATAAATCTCAACGCTGATCCAAACCTGGGAACTACAGAATGCGAGCCTGGTACGCTAGCGACTGAACCACCCCTATTTGGTTATGTTTTTAGGTCATTTGAAATATTATCATGAATGCCAACAATAATTTATCCAAAGGGGTGGAGGAGTAAAATAAATCAGTTTACAAGATAGAAATATTTTGGTCGAGACATTCATTAATGAGTGTAATTGCGAATGAAGCAATTATAAGTGTATCATACCACAACTCACGATCTCAGATTAAAAAAAATGTAAAATGAACATGTAAATACATAACCTATTAATTCTTATTTTCTATTACATCATTAGTGCTCATTTATATTATATTTCAAGTCTTTCTTTGTATTTGTTAACATAGATATTTGAGCTTTTCCATAGATATTTTCGTATTTTTTCCAACAAATGTTTTTACAAGAAAATAGAAATTATTATTTTTATTTTTTTATATCGAAACAAAATTTAGATAATAAAAATATTTTAGAGCTATTATCAGGGTTTCTGGCCTGACTTCTACTTTAAAACTCAAGAGGTTCTAATTTGTCCCTTCTTGCCCTTTGTCAGGACTTTAAGCCATGGCCCTGTGTTGACGGAAGAACTATACCCTCTGCATGTTATGGGACACGTTGAATGGCCTTGACTGGAAGCTACCATCTATCGCCTAACAGCTGTCCAGTGAGTCTCCTTCCCCCGACCTTCTCTGAGCCCTCGGGGTCCTTGTGACCTGGCTATTTAGCCCTTTGTGTGCATAAAAAGTGCCGCTCAGTGGTGAAACAACCCAATTCGAAATTATTCTCGGTTCTGTCTTTTTCTCTCAAAAATCAATTAGCTAAACTTTCCTTCTTAAATACGGGGCGCGGTGGCTCAGTCGGTAGCGCGCTATGCTCGTAATCTGCAGTTCCAAGGTTCGAGTCTGCCTGGGCCACCATTGAGATTCATCTACGCAAAACTCTTCGCCAATGGACTTGGAAAGGCCGCCATCCATCGGATGTTAAGCTGTGACCCCGTGTGCGTAAGAGAGCCATATCATCTGCACGTTAAAGAACACTCTAGATGGCTTTGACGGGAGCTTCCATCTGTCTCTAACAGTCGTTTAAAGGGGCCCCTTCTTCGAGCCCTCGGGGTTCTTGTGACCATACCATTTAGCCCATTGTGTGCCAAAAAGTGCCGCTCAGAGATAAAATAACATAACCTTCTTAAATATGGCGTGATTCAGTACAGCTTTGCTGTGAACCCTCCCTTTTTTTAGCTCATATCCGAACCTCCCCCCCCCCTCAAAAAATAGTTAATATTTTCACTTTGTCATACGGCAGTCTGTCGGTAGACATTAATTTTCGCTTTTGTTTTTAGAAATAAAGGGAAATTCTGTTTGAGTTGTGTAAGTATTGATGAATTATTAGGACTCGCATTTGACCAAGCTCCCAGTCGCTTTAATAGCACCGTCTAACGTTAGACGTAGTGCGGGAAAATAAATAAAAAATAAATAAATACCCCCTCAAGCAGCTGCTTGCCACAGAGGTCTGACAGGAACCTGTCAGTTTATATGCCATAGTAGAAGGTCTGAGAGGATGGCAGGACCTCAGCAGATAAACGACACATACATCCATGCCTTATCCGGGGCTCGAACCCAGGTCCCGTAGATCAGTAGCCAAGCGCGCAAACCACTCAGGAAAATGGCAAACTTTAAACGAATATTGCAAAAGATCTTTTTTATCCGAGAAATGTTGAATTTTGGTTGATCTGGCAACCTTCGTGTCACGTAACACGAAGGTTGCCAGATCACCAATTTCTAAAAAAATCGTTGTCAGATATTTTTTCTGAATTCTGTAATCAACCATGGTGTTCGGATACTTTTTTGAGCGACTGTAGGTGGTCATATTATTTTGATACTAGATCGTGTGGGCTCACTCACGGAAATATTGAGCGTGTGCAGTTACCGTTCACAGCAAACTGGAGCGTGTGCAGTAACTGCACACGCTCCAGTTTGCTGTGAACGGTAACTGGAGCGTGTACAGTTGCTGTACACGCTCCAGATATTTTTCCTGAATTCTGTAATCACGTGACACGAAGGTTGCCAGATCACTAATTTCTAAAAAAATCGTTGCCAGATATTTTTTCTGAATTCTGTATTGAACCATAGTGTTCGGATATTTATTTGAGCGATTGTACATTAAAGAACATAATGGATGGCCTTGACGGGAGGCTTCCGTTTCCTAATAACTGTCCAGTGAGTCCACTTTCCCCAACAGTCTCTGAGACCTAGGAGTCCTTCTAACTTGGCCCTTTAATTCCTTGTCTTTAATTTAGCTCACTGGTTAATTAATTATTATTCATCTATTTAATAAAATTTGTACGACTTGGCTCCAGCTTAATTTTTTTAACTAAAGTTTGACTTTAAAAGAAAAAATTCGAACAACTCGAATCATCAGTTTGAAAACTCCAGTAAAATAGAATCTCGATTTTTTTTATTTAAAACTCAGGCATAGAAACATCTGACGTTACCCATCTCTGATTGCTTTCTTTGAACATTACTACAACTATTAATCAAAGAGCACTCAAAATGATCAACATTCTTATCAGATCCATTACTAGTAGGCTTCAAATTGTCCTCCTTTACATTCAGCGACTTATTTATGTTCTCAACCACTGGAATTTCTTGCACGCGTAGTTAACTCAGCATTACACGGTCGTAAATATTTTCCCCATGCTTTGCACTCTCACTGCATATCTTACGCCACCAGAGCAAAAGCAGGAAGCTTTAACCATAAACTATTGATCATGGAGGAGCCGGCCTTTCATCAGGAAGCTTCCTATCCGCAAAGTCCGCTACCATCTGGCTTTTTCCCACGCTTTTCTGTAGCACTCCAACAAAAGCTAATGCTGACCGTTGGGAAACCCAGAGGCTTAGGGAGAGGATAGATGGATGGAGGAGAGGTGGAGGGGGGCTTAATGGCGAATAAGACCTCCTTTCTTTATTCCGAAGCCTAGTTCTTCATCTTGGCTAACACTGGATGTAATGTGCGCAATCTTCAATGACTCACAAAAGAACCGAACAAATGTAAAATTATATATTTAAAGTGGTTTTCACTGTAATAGAAGAGAAGCAGTTTTTCGCTCATAACTCTAATAATTAAAAAAGATATGTACTCAGGGTTCAGTTATTTTACCTCTGAGCGGCACTTTTTTTTGCACACAATAGGCTAAACGGCCAGGTCACAAGGACCCCGAGAATGTGGGACTCATTGGACATCTATTAGGAGACAGATGGTAGCCTCCCGTCAAGGCCATCCTATATGTTCTTTAATTTGCACAGGGTATGTGACCTCTGTACAAGTTAAAGTGCATTCGCCTTCCGTCGGATGGGACGTTAAGCCGTGGTCATACGACCCGGCTTAACGTCCCATCCGACGGAAGGCGGCCTTTCCAAACCCATCGGTGTCCCTCACTGACCTGGGCAGGGTGCGGGGTTTTGGGAAATAAATCTCAACACAGGCCCAGCTGGGACTCGAACCTGCAGATTACGAGTCTGGCGCGCTATCGACTGAGCCATCCCCGCCTCTGTATACTCCGAGGATATTTTATTGGGTACAGTTCTATGTTATGTCAATAGTAACTCGGTAACTTCTTAATACACTTTTCATGAAACAAAAAATGCGACTGAAGATATTTTAAAGATCTCCATCAAATATGTTTCAATATCTGTTTTCAATCATAAACGTTCAGTAATTAAAGAGTTATGGAAGCTGAAACGTTCAGCATGTTAGCTCTTTCCGCAAAAAATCATTCAAAATTGTCGAAAATTGAAACATTCATTTACTCGAACTCCTAAAAATACTCCTATACATGCTAGTAAATTTTAGTATAGTGGTTACTGGTTGTTTTATGAACTTTTCAGAGCCATTATTTAAAGTTGCATTCACTACTTTACTCAAAAAAAATTAATAGGTTTATAGGAGAAAAATAAATGAAAGTTTGTTTATTGCTTGTAACAAAAATATTACAAGCACATTCTTATTGCACTAGTGGCTTGAAAAATATATTGATATAAATATATATACAAAATTATTTCATTTAATTAAAGCTGTGAAGTGGAAGGTGATCTACTCGACACCTGTTTAGGGTTGGGTTATTTCACCTCTGAGCGGCACTTTTTTTGCACACCATGGGCTAAATGGCCAGGTCACATGGACCCCGAAGGCTCAGAGAAGGTTGGGTCAGGGGACCCACTGGAACAACTGTTGGGAGACAGATGGTAGCCTCCCGTCAAGGCCATCCAGCGTGTTCTTTAACGTGCACAGGGTATGTCTCTCCCGCACACGGTGCCACGGCTTAACGTCCCATCCGACGGACGGCGGCCTTTCCAAGGCCATCGGTGTCCCCTACTGACCGTGGGCAGGGCGGGGAATTTTGCGGAGATAAATCTCAACGCTGACCCAGCTGGGGCTCGAACCTGGGAACTACAGATTACGAGCCTGGCGCGCTACCGACTGAGCTACCCCCACACCTGTTTAGAGGCAGCAGGTAACTTCTGCATGTTCATCCAGCGGGTTTTTTTACGTACACAGTTATCTTTTATGTTTCTGACATTATATCTCTGCATGGAAATTGAAGAATTCGTCGTCATTTCCTGTTGTCTGGATCAGGGTTTCCAAAACTTTAGGTTGCTGGGGATGCCGGATTTTTTTCAGTAAATAAAGGAATCAAAGGACAAAGAGTACCTTTTTGTGAAGCCAAAAAATAAATACCTGCATAAAAAACAATGATAAAACCGTACAAAGTTTTACTTTTCATTTAATCTTACAACAATAAGTCATTTGTCAAGGATGGTACCACTCTTAGTTTAACATCGATATCAATTTTAGAGGAAAAATTGTATTGAACAGGGTGGCATACCAGTCCACTTTCATTCTTAGAAGTTATTAAGTCATTTATTATGTGTGCACTTTATAACTTTTAAATAATTAAGGAGGAAATATGAAATATGAGGTGGGAACCAGTCGTATCATGCCGCTTTCCTGATGTTGCGCGATAATAATAATATGCGAGTATTTATATATTTCCCAAGGATCTGTACTTGTCGTGGATCATTCTTTGAGAAACGATGGTCTGGAGAATTCTTAATGAGAATATCCTTTCGTTAATTTTAATCAATAATAAAGGGGGAGTTGGGTTGTCCTTTGTTTAAGTCAGTGCACCTTTTAAACAATTGGCTAAATGGCCAGATCGCAAGGAGTCCAAAGGTCGGGTGAAAGGAACAACTGTCCAGTGAATGCTACTGGACAATTGTTAATGAAACAGATGGAAGTCAACGTCATCCAGCGCGTTATTCTACAGGGTATGACTCTCCTGCATACTGATCTATGGCTTAACGTCATATCCGATGGACGGCGGATTTTCTAAGTTTATCGGTATTCACTTTCGTACCAAGGGCAAGTTTAAATAAATAAAATAAATACCCCCTCAAGCAGCTGCTTGCCACAGAGGTCTGACAGGAGCCTGTCGGTTTATATGCCACAGTAGAAGGTCTGAGAGGATGGCAGGACGTCAGCAGAAATACGACACAAACATCCATGCCTTTATCTGAGGCTCGAACCCAGGTCCCTTAGATTAGTAGCCAAGTGCACTAACCACTCGGCCACGGGATGGCTAGGGCAGGTTTAGCGGAGATAAATCTCAATGCTGGCACAGATGGAACTCGAACCTGGGAACGTCAGCTTAGGATCCTGACGCGCTATCGACTGAGTCAATCAGCGACCCATAAGCAAAGGGGAAATGTGAAAAAAAATCCATCAAAAGTAAACGGGGAAAGTGGGCAACGAAAATTGGCGTGTATGGTAAGGATGGCAAGAATTAAAAAAAATTGGGGGACCACTATTCTTGATTAAAGTAAAAAACACAGGATTCAAAAAACAAAGAATGCCACATTTGGCATAACATTTTAGAATATTAAATGCCAAAAAATAATCATAAAAAAATGTGTTAGTGACTTTAAAATACCTTGCGTCTATAATACGATATCCAGAGAAATACTAAACCTTAGCAATTACATATATATACAAGCTGTTTTTTAAGGAAACAATAGATAATGCTGCTGTTGTAATTACAAACATATATGCTTTGCTCCCGAATTAATTGAATAGTTAAGCTTGTCTAATGTTTATATTTAGTTTATCATAAAGATATGAATGATAAAAGTTAGCTATCATGAATGTATTTAGTTTTACGTATATATGTTTTATATATTCTTTTTGGAAATTGGTAGATTTAAATAAATTCGGAAACTGCGGTATTCTGTTTCCTGCAATGTAACGTTGTGGAATAATTGAAAAGAAAGATTCAATTTTTTAAAATTTAAAACGCTCTGTGATTAGCAATGCTGACAAATGCTATTACAATGGTCACAATAATTTGTTGAAAAGGGACTATCACTGCCAAGATTTTTGCTTCTGTACATTTCTGATTGATATCTAAGTTTGGACAATAAGTGCTGTGTTAATAGTTTGAGTACATTTCCCCTAACTGACGAATCATTATTTTTCAGCGTGTAATTGTAATCTGCACGCCAGGAGATGTCGATTCAACATGGAGCTGTACAAGTTGTCAGGTAGAACGTCAGGTGGAGTGTGCCTCAACTGTCGCCACAATACAGCCGGGCGTCACTGCCACTATTGCAAGGAGGGTTACTATAGGGACATCACAAAGCCCATCACCCACAGAAAAGCATGCAAAGGTGAGTGAAAAGGATGCATATATTCTGATCACATTTTCTTCTTTATGTCACAAACGTCTAACTATTTCTTTTTTCTTATCACATACCTGTTTATTGAAGGGAATATTTTCAATTGTAACCTAGAAAGAGGCCCGGAACACAATCCTTATTGAAATCCAGAGCATAATCCTTTCACAATCCGGAACATAATTCTTATCGCAATCCGAAATACAGTCCTTATCGCAATCCGGAACATACATAACCTTATCGCAAACAGAAATACAGCCCTTATCGCAATCCGGGACACAATCCTTATCACAATCCGAGAAAACAATCCCTATCACAATCCGGGAACACAATCCTTATCACAAATCGATAGCGTTGTGAAATTACAAGAAAATAATTAAATATGAAGGGATGAACTTGGTCACCAACAATGTTCAGAAATGGCGTTCAGATGTCCTTTGATGTGTATCAGGGGGCCTAATATATGCCAGGAAAGCATTCCCCATACCATCACACCGCCACCATTGACCTGTACTGTTGATACCAGATAAGATGACTCCATGGCTTCATGTTGCTGGCTCCAAATTCTGATCGTTCCATCAGCATGATGCAAAAGGAATCTTAATTCATCCGACCACGCTACTTTTTTTCAGTCCTCAAAGGTTCAGTGTCGATGTTCTTGTGCCCATTGGACATGCGCTTTCGTATTCTTCGTTGACAACATCGGCACTCAGCATGGTCGGTGGCTATTGTAGCCCATTCGCACAAGGTCCGATACGTGGTGCGTTCAGAGATGACCTTTTGCACACATGGGGCGGGGGTGGCTCAGTCGGTAGCGCGCCAGGCTCGTAATCTGTAGTTCCCAGGTTCGAGTCCCAGCTGGGTCAACGTTGAGATTTATCTCCGCAAAATTCCCCGCCCTGCCCACGGTCAGTAGAGGACACCGATGGGCTTGGAAAGGCCGCCGTCCTTCGGATGGGACGTTAAGCAGTGGCCCCGTGTGTGGGAGAGCCATACTCTGTACACGTTAAAGAACACGCTGGATGGCCTTGACGGGAGGCTACCATCTGTCTCCCAACAGCTGTTCCAGTGGGTCCCCTCCCCCAACCTTCTCTGAGCCTTCGGGGTCCATGTGACCTGGCCATTTAGCCCATGGTGTGCAAAAAAGTGCCGCTCAGAGGTAAAACAACCCAACAACCCTTTTGCACACCAATGTTTATTTCTGCTGTGATTTGCCTGGCTGTGGCCAAGTCTGTTCATTCGCATTGATTTTTTTTTTCGGGTTTTTTTTTGTGCACGCTTCAGTCTCTTTTGAACCTCTGACCCACAAGATGTTTTCGTCCACAGGATCGCCGATCACTGGTAGTTTTTTTGCTTTTCGCACCTGTGGTAAACCCTTGAAACGGTTGTGCGTGAAAAGCCCAGGAGGGCGGCCGTTTGGGAGATGCCAGAAGTGGCACGCGTAGCGCCAATATCATGCGATGCTCAAAGTCTCTCGGATTGCTCAATTTTCCCATTCTGACGCTCAATTCAACTCTAACTGATGCTCGAATAGCTTATATGCCTGATTTATACCGCACTCCGCGGTTACTTGACATATTACGTGTTGGAATGAACCATTTACATAACGAGGGGTGGTGTACCTAATAAACTGGCATCTCAGTATATATTCTTCTAGGTCTCATTTTATTTACAACAACTGCATGCACTGTAGTTTAAAAACACACAAAAATATAACATGCAATTTAATTTGGCAAAAATCATAAAGAAAAGGCTAAAAACTAAAGTTTTTTGTGCAAAATTTGCAAAATTCAATATAATTTTACATCCGCAGTTTAGCGAAATATGAACATACGGGTGAGAGTAGGCTCAGACGGTAGCGCTCGTGTATCGTAATCTGATGTTTCCAGGATTGAGTCCCAACTGGGCCAGCTTTGAGAATTTTTTTCTATAATCCCTCTGACAATAATTTTACACCAAGTTTCATCGTAAATTGTATAAAACGCGTTTTGTCAAGATCCCCACTATCCGTGGAGACCTTTCCCCTGTAACTTGGGGATTCCAGGGACTATTAATACGCCACTAGCGAGAGATGCTCTTGTCCGAGCCATGCATTTATAGAGGGGCTTGCGCTAGAGCGAGAAATAAAAATTATTTGGAACAAAAATAGAAAACATGGCAGAGAAAAATGCAAATATGCATGTTTTGTACTCAATAGGCTAAATGGCTATTGAGTACAAAATACCCCAATCATCACAAAACCCCCAAGAGCTCAGGGTTAAGTAGGGAACCCATTGGACAGCTATTAGGAGACACATGAAAGCGTCACGTCAAGGCCACTCAAAGTCTCAAAGCCATTTAACGTGCACAGGATATGGCCCTTCTGAATACGGAACCACAGCTTTAGGTCCCATCGGACGGACGGCAATCGCGATAACCCCCATCAATCTCCCCCTTCGTTAGATGAGAATATTCCAATGCATCCATAATGGAGACTCGAATCTAGGAATTGCAAATTGTAAACCAAACGCAGCCCCCAAGAGATAACTGGACAAAATTCATATTTACACATTATGTCATCATTGAAGTTTTGTAATGTTAAAAACAATTGTGGAAGAATATCACTAGGTAAAAGTTTTAGGATTTTCTCCATCGAATTCATCTGAATCTTCTTTTGAGAAACTATTCGTTCAGTATTTATCACATTATGGAAGTAGTAAACGTACAGTCACTCAAAATAGTATCCGAACGCCATGGTTAATTAAAAATTTCAGAAAAAATATCTGGCAACGATTTTTTCAGAAATTAGTGATCTGGCATCCTTCGTGTACAGCACACAAAGGATGTCAGATCACTAATTTCTGAAAAAATCGTTGCTAGATATTTTTTCTGAATTTTGTAATCAACCATAGCGTTCGGATACTTTTTTGAGCGACTGTACATACATACATATACATATATACAAAATCCTCATGCAGCCTGGGCTACGGAGGTCCAACCAGACTGTGTAATTTTCCTCTCCAAACAAGTCTCTTTTGAGCTACAGCTGCTGCATTTGACCACTCTAGGCCAATTCTAGCAAGGTCCTGTTTGACATTGTATGCCCATCGCATCCTAGGTCTCCCCCTTTTTCTGATACCCTTAGCACACTGTTCATAATCCTCTTTGCCAATCTGCAGCTATACATACGGGCAACATGGCCAAACCAACGCAATCTCTCTCTGCACAATATGCTGCTCAAAAGAGGTTGATGACTCCTTCTTCTAATCTCATCATTACTTACAAAGTCAAACCACCTAATGTCCAAAATACTGCGTAACCATCTAGAATCAAAAACATCTAGTTTCCTGTTATCTTGTTTACAAAGCTTCCAAGTTTCACTACCATAACTAACCCTAAAAAGAACCAAACTATTATATAGTCTAATTTTAGTCTTTAGGTATATACGCCTATTTTTCCATACTCTCCATAGATTCTTAAAAGTCTCAGCGGCAGTCCCTATTCTTCTATTTATCTCATGTCGCACATCACCAGTATCTGTTACATAGTTTCCAAGATAATTAAACTGATACACTTGCTCAATTGTAGCGCCATTCAAAGCAACTGAAGCACCATCTGCCTCATCAATTTTTATCACTTTAGTTTTTTCTCTGTTTATTACAATGGTGAACTCTATTACCAATCTCATTAGAAGCCCTAATGAACGAATTCATCTCATCAACATCAGTAGCCAAGAGCCAAATCATCTGCATAATCTAAATCAGAAATTTTGAAATCTCTAGACCATTTAAGGCCAAAATCTTTCTCTTGCAAAGAATTTCGCATTGTATAATCAATAACCAAACTAAATAGAAAAGGAGACAGAATGCACCCTTGTCTAACTCCACTAGCAAAGCTAAACCAATCGCTGCAAGACGTACCAACTCTCACACACCACTCAGTGTTATCATACAGAGCTCTCATTGCACTAAGAACTTATCAGGTATTCCATATGATCTAACAATCAACCACAAATTATGTCGATCAACAGAGTCAAAAGCCTTTCTGAAATCTGTAAAGCTAGCAACCACAGGTTTCTGAAACTCTAAACATTTCTCAAGAATTTGCCAAAGTGAGAATATTTCATCAATACATCCGCTACCACTTCTGAATCCATACTGTTCATCACGCAGTTGTCCATTAACCAAATTCTTAATTCTATTAAGTATAATCATGCAAAGAACTTTACCTGGAACAGAAAGTAAACTAATTCCCCTATAATTATCACAAGAACTGTGATCACCATTTTTAAAAATTGGGACAATGATAGCTCTAGTAAAATCCTTAAGAACATCTTTATCATAAAAAAAATTCGAAATATCAGTCAGCCATTTAATAACACAAATGTTCCCAGCTCTAAGCAATTCAGTGATGATTTCCTCCACCCCTGGGGATTTATGCAGCTTTAATTTAGAGATAGCCAAAGCGACTTTGGAATGTGATATAGGGCCATCATTAAAGCCAGTAATGCATCTATCCTCATTACAAATAATGGGAGTAAAAATAATCATATTATTTAAAACATCTCTGAAATGCTCAGCCCACCTAGCCATCACAGAATACTCACCTTCAACATCCTTGCCATGTTTATCCTTCAATTCCTGTGTACCGTGCGTTTCTTTCCACATAAAACATTAACAATCTGGTACAACCCCCTGCTGTTGTACTCTCTAATTGCTTCTTCTGCTTTGTCAGCCAAGCTATCAAGCCAAAGATTCTTATCAGCTGTTAACTGAGCCTTTATACGTTTATTAAGCTCGTTGTAATGCCTTCTGTTAGGGTTAGTAGGGTGTTGATTCATATTAATCCTGCACTTCCTTCTTTCAGAAATAAATTCCATAGCCTTATCACTCAAATAATTTTGTTTCCTCTATTCCCTTTTTCCCAAAAGAGTACTGTTGTTTTCAAGAAAAGCCTGTTTAAATTGATCCCATTCCTTCTCAACTTCAGCAGTAAGCAAACCACGATTATTATAATGACTAAGTAGCCTATCATGGTATGCTTTGGCTATATCTGGATCTTTCAGACTTTCAGTGTTAAAAGCAATTTTCTTAACCTTAGCAAAACATTTCTTAAGCTTCATCTGCAAGACATTTTTGACCAGGTAATGGTCAGACCCAATTTCGGCTCCCCTGTATGATCTGGTATTCTTAACTGAACTTCGCCCATTTGCTGTTAATTAAAATATAATCTATCATATTCCTGTGCAACCCATCAGGTGAAACCCATGTACATTTATAATTGTCCCGGTGTTTGTAGTATGTGTTAGTTATTCGTAAACCATTAAGTTTACTTAACTGTAGGAGACGTTTGCCATTGAACTACCAATGCCAAAGGGACTTAAAACTCCTGCCCAAAGGTCAGAGTCAGTACCAACTTTAGAACTGAAGTCACCTAGCACAAGAGAAATATCTCCTTTCTTCACAGAATTCAAAATATCCTGAAGCTGGCTGTAAAACGTATCCTTCTAATTCTCATCAGAGTACTTTGTGGGGGCATAACAACAGATGACATTCAAATCTTTAATTTTTGTTTTAAATTTTGCTGTAAGAAATCTTTTATTAATGCAGTCATATCTTAGAAGAGCATCACTGGCGTGTCTGCTGAGAAGCAAACCTACACTTTGGAGATGCTTTCCATACTTGTCCATCAGGTCTCTTGCAAGCCTAGAATATCTAGGTTATAATCAGAATGTTATAACGCTGGAATTCCTGCGTGAGAACATCAAGAGAATAATCTCTGTATAACGTCCTCATGTTCCACATATCTGCAAAGAGAAAATGATTAGTAGGATTTTTAAAGAAACTAGGTTTATTGAGATAGGTAGGGCCAACAATAACAAACAGCCCCCTGATCGCAGGCATGGGGCAAGGACATGTTTCTCCTCCTCTAAAGGCTGAAGTCACCGATGCTGGTAGGAAATTCAAGCACCACCTTTTCAAATGGACTTTTTCAAGAGCCAAATGGTCTGCCTGAGACACATTACTCCAGTTTAGAATTGACGATACCCAACTAGCTAAGTGAGGTTCAGGTACCTACGATAGCCTCTGATCAGGATTATTCACCAGCTTATATAAGGTATCCCATGCCACTGTTTCTGGGCTGGCAACCCAGAAACAAACAGAAAACACAGCGGTAGATTCTCCCTCAACAGAGGCCCACCAGTGCAGGAAGTCCAGGATCCATAATCAAGCTGAAACCATAAACAAATCCAGTCCAGTAGATATAAATGGTCAGCACCAGGACCCTGTGAAATTAATCACTCCTCAGCAGATCAGTAGGTTATACTGAACTGGCAGCCCTTTCCTTCCGTTCCTTTCCAAAAGAGAACATCTCTTTTGAAAGGAACTAACGGGCCACAAAAATATAATAATTTTCTCCACAAAAGAATACAGAAGGATCCTTAAATCATCCTCCTCCTCCTCAAGCAGCCGTGGGCTACGGAGGTCCAACCAGACCACACAGTTTAATTCTCCAAGCATATCTGTCCTGAGCTACATCTGCTGCATCCGGCCACTGCACACCAATTCTAACAAGGTCCTGTTTGACATTGTCTGCCCACCGCATCCTAGGTCTCCCCCTCCTTCTGAGACCTCTAGGCACACTGTTCATAACCCTATTCGCCAATCTATAATTATCCATACGGGCAACATGGCCAAACCAGCAGAGTCTCTCTCTGCACAATATGCTGCTTAAAGCAGGTTGCAGACTCCTTTGCCTAACCTCATCATTAGTTACAAAGTTTACTCACCTAATACCCAAGATACTGCGTAAGCATCTAGAATCAAAAGCATCTAGTTTCCTGTTATCTTGTTTACACAGCGTCCAAGTTTCACTACCATAACTAACCCTAGAAAGAACCAAACTATTATACAGTCTAATTTTAGTCTTTAGGTGTATACGCCTATTTCTCCACAATCTCCATAGATTCTTAAACGTCCCGGCAGCAATACCTATTCTTCTGTTAATCTCATGCCGCACATCACCAGTATCAGTTACATAGCTCCCAAGATAATTAAACTGTGACACCTGCTCAAGACTGCAACCATTCAGATTAACTGAATCACAACCTGCCTGACCAATTTTCATCACATTAGTTTTCTCTCTGTTTATAACCAAACCTACTCTACTACCAGTCTCATCAACAGCTCGAATGAAAGAGTTTCTCTCATCAACATCATTTGCCAAAAGGGCTAAATCATCAGCATAATCTAAATCAGAAATTTTCGTATCTCCAGCCCATTTAAGGCCAAAATCTTTCCCTCGAAGTGAATTTCGCATAACATAATCAACAACCAAACTAAAGAGAAAAGGAGACAAAATGCACCCTTGTCGAACACCAGACGTAATGCTAAACCAATTGCTACAAGACTTACCAACTCTCACACATGACTCAGTGTTATTACAGAGAGCTTTCATTATGTTAACTAACTTGTCTGGTATACCAACTCTCACATTCTCACAGACTTACCAACTCTCACAAGTCCAACTCTCACAATACCAACTCTCACAAGTCTCACAGACTTACCAACTCTCACACATGACTCAGTGTTATTACAGAGAGCTTTCATTATGTTAACTAACTTGTCTGGTATACCATATGATCTCACCATCAACCACAAATTATGACGATCAACAGAGTCGAAAGCCTTTTTGAAATCAACAAAGCTAGCAACCAAAGGTTTCTGAAACTCTAAACATTTCTCAAGAATCTGCGTAAGTGAAAATATCTGATCTACACATCCCCTACCACTTCTGAATCCACATTGCAGAACTCATCACGCAATTGCCTGTCAACCAGATTCTTAATTCTATTAAGCACAATCATGGAAAGAACTTTACCTGGAACAGAGAGTAGGCTGATACCCCTATAGTTATCACAAGAACTGCGATCACCTTTTTTGAAAATAGGGATAATAATAGCTCTGGTAAAATCTTTAGGAACCATGCCTTTATCATAAAAGTTATTCAAAATTTCAGTCATCCAAGTGGTAACCAAAATATTCCCAGCTCTGAGCATTTCTGTAGTAATTTCATCTACCCCTGGGAATTTATGAAGTTTCAGTTTAGAGATAGCCAAACTAACTTCAGATTGTGTTATAGGGCCAACATTAAAGCTGCCAATGCATTAATCATCATTACAAACAATGGGAGTAGAACTAACCACATTGTTTAGAACATCACTGAAATGCTCAGCCCACCTAGCCATGAGAGAATCCTCACCTTCTATAACCTTACCTTGTTTATCCTTCAATCCCTGTATGCCTGTCCGTTTTCTACCACATAAAACATTAACTATCTGGTACAGCTCTCTGCTGTTGTGCTGCCTAACTGCTTCCTCAGCTTTGTCAGCCAAGCTATCAAGCCAAAGATTTTTATCAGTAGCTAACTGATCCTTTACACGTTTATTAAGCTCTCTGTAATCTTTTCTATTAGGACTAGTAGGGTACTGATTAAGGACATTCCTGCAGTTCCTTCTTTCTGAAATAAGCTCAAGTGCCTTATCACTTAAATAATTCTGCCTCCTCTGCTCCTTTTTTCCTAAAAGAGTACAGTTAGTTTCTAAAAAAGCCTGTTTAAAATGGTCCCATTCTTCCTCAACTTCAGTATTAAGCAAACCATGACCGTCATAATGACTAAGTAACCTATCATGGTAAGCTTTAGCTATAACTGGGTCATTCAGAGCTTCAGTATTAAAGGTAAATTTTTTAACTCTAGCACAACACTTTTTAAGTTTAAGTTGCAACACACTTTTAACAAGGTAATGGTCAGATCCAATTTCAGCTCCCCTATATGCCCTGGTATTTCTAACAGAACTAGCCCATTTGCTGTTAATTAATATATAATCAATCATATTCCTATGCAGCCCATCAGGTGAAACCCATGTGTATTTATGTATGTCGCGGTGTTTGTAATATGTGTTAGTTATTCTGAAACCATTGAGTTTACTTACCTGTAGGAGACGTTGCCCATTGCCATTGCAGCTACCAATACCAAAAGGGCCTATCACCCCTCCCCAAAGATCAGAGTCAGTACCAACTTTGGCATTGAAGTCACCAAGAACAAGGGTAATATCTCCTTTCTTGACAGAATTCAAAATATCCTGAAGTTGTCCGTAAAACCTATCCTTCTCATCCTCATCAGCATCCTCAGTGGGGGCATAACAGCAGTTAGCATTCAAGTTTTTAATGCTTGTCTGAAATTTTGCTGTAAGAAACCTTTCATTAATGCACTCATATCCTAGAAGAGCATCACTAGCGTGTCTGCTGAGCAGCAAACCCACGCCTTGGTGATGCTTTCCATCCTCCCTCCTTGTAAAGAGAAATTTAAAGTTATTTTTAAGTATCTCACCTTTACCTGTCCATCTGGTCTCTTGCAAGCCTAGAATATCTAGGTTATAGCGCTGGAATTCCTGCATGAGGACATCAAGAGAATAATCTCTATGCAATGTCCTCACGTTCCACGTTCCTGCAGAGAGAAAATGATTAGTAGGATTTTTAAAGAAATTAGGTTTAGTGAGATTGGTAGGGCCAACAATATACAGGGCAGCTTATAGGTAAAACAGCCCAACCTGAACCATCCTATTAAATTCTATTGACCCATTGTTTCATAAAGTGTCTTTTTGATTCCATTTGTCTGTTTCTCCTGAACTGCTCCATCAAATTCAATTTACCCTTTTTTGCTGAAGTGTAGAGTTAAATTCCTCTTCCCTCGTTTTTCCTAAAGATCCTCTTAAATTCAATTTGTCCGTTTCTCCTGAAGTGCTCCGTCAAATTTAATTTCCTCTTTTTTGCTGAAGTGTAGAGTTAAATTCTTCTTCCCCCGTTTTCTCTAAAGAGCCCCATTAAATTTTATTTGTCCGTTTCTCTGAAGTGTTCCGTCAAATTCAATATCCCCCGTTTTGCTGAAGTGTAGAGTTAAATTCCTCTTCTCCCTTTTTCCTAAAGATCCTCCTAAATTCCATTTGTCCGTTTCTCCTGAAGTGCTCTGCCAAATTCAATTTCCTCTGTTTTGCTGAAGTGTAGAGTTAAATTCCTCTTTCCCCGTTTTTCCTAAAGTATCCCCGTAAATTCCATTTGTCCGTTTCTCCTGAAGTGTTCCGTCAAATTCAATTTGCCCCGTGTTTGCTGAAGTATAGAGTTCAATTCCTCTTCCCTCGTTTTTCCTAAAGATCCTCTTAAATTCAATTTGTCCGTTTCTCCTGAAGTGCTCCGTCAAATTTAATTTCCTCTTTTTTGCTGAAGTGTAGAGTTAAATTCTTCTTCCCCCGTTTTCTCTAAAGAGCCCCATTAAATTCCATTTGTCCGTTTCTCTGAAGTGTTCCGTCAAATTCAATATCCCCCGTTTTGCTGAAGTGTAGAGTTAAATTCCTCTTCCCCCTTTTTCCTAAAGATCCTCCTAAATTCCATTTGTCCGTTTCTCCTGAAGTGCTCCGCCAAATTCAATTTCCTCTGTTTTGTTGAAGTGTAGATTTAAATTCCTCTTTCCCCGTTTTTCCTAAAGTGTTCCCTAAAATTCCTTTGTCTGTTCTATTGAGGTGTTTCGTCGAATTCAATTTGCCTCTTTTTTGCTGAAGTGTGCAGTTAAATTCCTCTTCCCGAGTTTTTCCTAAAGTGTCCCCTTAAATTCCTTTTGTCCGTTTCTCCTAAGGTGTTTCGTCAAATTCAATATCCCCCGTTTTGCTGAAGTGTAGAGTTAAATTACTCTTTCCCCGTTTTTCCTAAAGTGTCCCGTAAATTCCATTTGTCAGTTTCTCCTGAAGTGCTCTGTCAAATTCAATTTCCCCTTTTTTGCTGAAGTGTAAATTTAAATTCCTCTTCCCTCGTTTTTCCTGAAGTGTCCCCTTAAATTCCATTTGCTCGTTTCGAAGTGTTCCGTTAAATTCAGTTTGCCCGTTTTTACTGAGGTGTAGATTTAAATTCATCTTCCCCGTTTTTCCTAAAGTGTTCCCTTAAATTCCATTTGTCCGTTTTTCCTGAAATGTTCTGTTAAATTCAATTTGCTCCGTTTTTACTGAAGTGTAGGGGGCGGGGGTGGCTCAGTCGGTAGCGCGCCAGGCTCGTAATCTGTAGTTCCCAGGTTCGAGTCCCAGCTGGGTCAGCGTTGAGATTTATCTCCGCAAAATTCCCCGCCCTGCCCACGGTCAGTAGGGGACACCGATGGGCTTGGAAAGGCCGCCGTCCGTCGGATGGGACATTAAGCCGTGGCCCAGTGTGCGGGAGAGCCATACCCTGTGCACGTTAAAGACACGCTCGATGGCCTTGACGGGAGGCTACCATCTGTCTCCCAACAGTTGTTCCAGTGGGTCCCCTCCCCCAACCTTCTCTGAGCCTTCGGGGTCCATGTGACCTGGCCATTTAGCCTATGGTGTGCAAAAAAGTGCCGCTCAGAGGTAAAACAACCCAACCCAAACAACTGAAGTGTAGAGTTAAATTCATCTTCCCTCGTTTTTCCTAAGTGTTCCCTTAAATTTAATTTGTCCATTTCTCCTGAAGTGTCCCTTTAAATTCCATTTCCCTCTTGTCCGTTCAATGTAGTAATTGTTGTGCTAATACTTATAATGCTGGGGCGAGGTTGACTCATTCGATAGATCTCCAGGTTCGAGTACCAACTGTGCCAGGATTCAGATTTATCTGCTCTAACCCCCTCTCCCCAAGAAAGGGAAACTGTTCGTGTGCAAGAAGAACCCTATCTTTTTCACGTTAAAGAACACCTTAGATAGCTTTCACAGGAGACTTCCATCTGTTTCTTAAAAGCTGTCCAGAGAATCCCTTTCCTAACATTCTCTGAGTGTTGGGATCATTGTGACTTCCCATTTAACCCATTGTGTACATAAAATAGCCGTTCGGAAGAAAAGCAATCTAACTTTTTAATTCTTCCTATAATAATTTTCCCCTATTTTTCATTTCTTCCTAAACAACGAATCCTATTTATGGCAAGACAGGAATTTAAAGGAATCAAGTGTGCAACCAAACTAGAACTAGTTTGAAGTAAAAAATAATCCTTCATCCATGCAAGACCAGAAAGTCAATGAAGAAGAAGCAATCCTTGTTTGATACGAGACTTGAAAGTGAACTGTCAAGAGCTACAGTTTATTTAGAAAGCTCAACACTAGACAGTGGGCAATGTCATCATTTAGACACTTAATATTCGTGCGCCATCGAATCGAAAGACTGAACGGTGAAAAAACTGCAGAAAGCAAGCGAGTACTTCAATAGTTGGAGCAATTGTTCTGATTTATGTGCATTAGATGGGTGAACCGAAGTTCATGAACTTCTGGCCTGTATATTAGGAGATTTGACTCATTACATTGTCAGCGGTGATGTGTAGCATTCCAAGAGTTCATTTATTTCACCACGTAATTTTCTTTCATCGGCATTTTTTATGCTTCACCGATGTTTCGTTAAAGTGTGATGAATGTGGTAGATTAAAGTTGATCATTTGTCAGTGCCCTTTCATGGTGTAAGGGAAGACAGATTGAAACCAGATTGGTACATGACTGGGTAAAGGAAAAGGAATCGAACAGCGGTGCCTTGGTAACGTCGCTACCATTTACATGCACACGAGCTGACAGAGGATTCGGTCTTCACATTAATCTGGAATTGGATTCGAAAGAAAACACGAGGAAGTTGGAGCATACTAATAATGCTAAGCTCTATTAATGTCTGAAAGCAGGCACGTACCCAAGATTTAGTTTTTTTTTTTTGAAAGCCGAGGGTTGGATCGGTAATTTAGTTTCGGTGAGGGTTCGAAACTTATTTTCGAGGGTGAAGCGCTCTGAAAATAAGATTTGAGAAGGGTTTCCGAAATACTAAAATATAACACCAGACAGGAAAGGTTAGAGTAATATACTATATTGAATGAAATTTTATAGTTTTTTTTTAATTTATTATTAGTGTCGGACATATGGAACTAAAATAAAATTATACAAAAACAAGAATTTTGGATTTCAAAGTCGGTAGACAAGTTTGAGATTTCGTATGACCGGATTTTTTGGGGTCGGGACTCTCTGGACACGTCCTTGTCTGAAAGGTTTTGTCCAATGGGGTTGGGGGAGAGGTGAACTAAGAGAATGAATTTTGTTCAATCATGGATTCAAAGTTCTTTTTTTAGGTCTTTTCCAAAAGAAAAACGGAGCTAATGTTTTCATTTTGTCGTCTATATGTCGTGTAAGAGGCATTCAACATTCTTTGGTTTCAGAGAAAAAGAAAATATTCTCTTTTGAGTTGTTTAGGTTTTAATGAAATATTATGATATGCTTTTCCAAATCTCCAAAATAGCTTCAATAGCTGTCTCTAACCATGGAAAACGATGAAAATACCAAAACTTGAATCTAATAATGCAAACCATTATTTACGCTGGAGAGTTGAAAATTTCTATTGGTAAAGTGTAACGGTCGAGAGGTTTTTATTGATAGCAATGCTTTTTTTCCCCTTACCCCTGAAGTTCTCCGTAGAGTTAAATTCCTCTTCCCCCGTTTTTTGGGTGGTAAGTAAAATACTGTTTTTTTTTTTAACAGATATATGAAAAATTATGTTTATGTTTTATGGGTACTAATAAAATATTACTATTTATATTTTCCCAATCACCCATTAATTGGAATTCTCACTGTGAGAAGAATGTTTGAAAAACAAAAACTTCAAAAACGCTCTTTAAAAGTGGAAAATGATGAAAATACCAAAACTTTAAACGAGTATTGTACAGTCGCTCAAAAAAGTATCCGAACGCTACGGTTGATTGAAGAATTCAGAAAAAATATATGGCAAGGAATTTTTTGTCATATATTTTCGTGTCACGTGACATGAAAGTTGCCAGTCACTAATTTCTAAAAAATTCCTTGCCATATATTTTTTTTGAATTCTGCAATCAACTGTAGCGTTTGGATACTTTTTTGAGCGACTGTACACCATCTATTTAAGCTGCAAACGTGAAATTTTGGCGGTAGAGTGTGATGGTCAAGGTATCTATTTTCCTTGGCAGTAAAATTTTAAAAGATCAGTATCTTTTCGATAGTAGGTAATATTCTGGGATAAGAAATTGTATTTAATACGTAACAAAACAGCCATTAAGCCTTCCACGAAGATTGTGTTAAACGTTGGAATATTTAAATAAAATTTTTCTTTTAGAATCCTCTGTTAAAAACTCGAAGGCTAAGAGATTTGTCTGGTTATACAGTGGACCTTCGTTATAGCGCTGCTCGCTATACCGCGCACTCGGTAATAGCGTGGGCGATGTTCGCGATAAGTTCAAACATGTTTATACAGGTCCATGCGGCGTTAGTGAGTATCGCATTTTATTGTTACTGCGTATTGAGTAATTGTGTATGTATTGAGTTCCTGCATGTATTTTGAATAGTGTTTAATTATTGTATGCATGATGAGTAAAAGAAAAGCTTACAGTGTGAAATTTATTGTGTCGCCACCGCGCCGCTCGGTATAACGCGGTTCACCTTATAACGCGGGTGTTGTTTCCCGCCCGACATGCGCGTTATATCGGGGTCCACTGTATTAGTGATCAGTAAAAGAGAAATCTTCCTCAAATGGCACAAAAGGTTGCACCCAAAAACAAACAAACGGAAAACTAGAATTTGAATTACTCTGACGAATATAGCATGCTCGTTTTTCAACAAAAAATCTTTCCCAATTTAAATATTTAGTCATTCTAATTGTGAAGATTCAAACTAATTGCAGATTCGAGGTTTCAAACTAATTGCAAAACTCGAAAAGTGTTTTTAATCGTTTTCTTAAAACAAAAAGTTGCGCCTCCCGCCCAATGAGGATGGGATGGAGGGGTTTATGGGATAAATCTCCGATGTCAATGTAAGATGATCACCAGATTCTAACTGTCGAAACTTAAACTATTGGAACATTCAAAAAATGCGAATCTTAAATTTTTACGAAGGATGTTAAAAAGCTCTTAACAAGTGTCTGTAGATATGCACTCCTACCTCCGAGGTTAACGAGCTACAATTTGTTTGAAAGCTTGTCTGCTCTTGCCACGTGGGGGCTGGGGTGGCTCAGTCGGTAGCGCGCCAGGCTCGTAATCTGTAGTTCCCAGGTTCGAGTCCCAGCTGGGTCAGCGTTGAGATTTATCTCGGCAAAATTCCCCGCCCTGCCCACGGTCAGTAGGGGACACCGATGGGCTTGGAAAGGCCGCCGTCCGTCGGAAGGGACGTTAAGCCGTGGCCCCGTGTGCGGGAGAGCCATACCCTGTGCACGTTAAAGAACACGCTGGATGGCCTTGACGGGAGGCTACCATCTGTCTCCCAACAGCTGTTCCAGTGGGTCCCCTCCCCCAACCTTCTCTGAGCCTTCGGGGTCCATGTGACCTGGCCATTTAGCCCATGGTGTGCAAAAAAGTGCCGCTCAGAGGTAAAACAACCCAACCCTTGCCACGTGTTAAAAACAAAGACCGTATCATCATTTCTCTCTTCTCTAGAGGCACGTAAATTTCGGTCTAAGAAATCTGTGTGTTGGAAAGATTTTACATTTTCGCAAGAATGCAGCTTGGGGACGACGCGAAAAATATTCATGTTGATTTATCGGAAATATAAGTGGATCATGCCTGTTTATATGGCACTGTTATGGGATGGATGCATAAATTCAGATAAGGACGGTTGAGTTTAGACGTCCTTCCTCGTGAAGAACCATCGCTGCTGTTCTTGAAATCCTCAAGGAAAATGCACATCGTTCAGGTAATAAATTTAGATGTCGCAGTGGGACGGAGTGGCACAGTCAGTACAATAGTTTAATAATTGGGAATAGTTCAATAATGGGTTTAATAGTGGGACGGGGTGGCACAGTCAGTAGCGTAGGAATGGGTATACGACAGGCTCGTAATCTGCAGTTCCCAGGTTCGAGTTCCAGTTGGGCCAGCGATTAGATTTATCTCCGGAAAACTCCCCGCCCTTGCCCACGATCAGTAGGAACACCGATGGGCTTGGAAAGGCTGCCGTTCGCGGATGGGAAGTTAAGTCGTGGTCCCTCTGCAGGAGAGCCATACCCTATGCAAGTTAAAGAACACGCTGGATGGCCTTGATGAGAGGCTACCATCTGTCTCCCAACAGCTGTCAAGTGGATCCCTCATTTCATGAATATCAATCATAACTTTTCTTAACATTTAGTTTTAATAATTTATGATATACTTCGTGTATGGAAGTGGGATCTTTTTCAGAATCAGTCTTTAACTTGAATTGCATCAGGAAAAAAACAATATTTCTTGTTCATAAAAGATTATTGATATATTTCCCTGTAGTTTTTGTGTCAACATTAATGCTAAACATATTTTGATTATACGTGTTTTTACTACAGTTGATTTCCAGATTTAGTTGATTTCTGTAACAACGTTTAAATAATTAAAATTATTAGTTACGATTAAATTATTTAAACACATTTTTTTTCAGTGATAGAAAAAAATTGTGTATTTAAAACATTTTGATACTTGGGATATTTTTTAAAAAACGTTAAAAGTGGTACTTTGCAAAAATTGATTGAGAAACACTGCTCTATAGAACAACAACAAAAAAAAAACCCAACTAGACTCTGCATCTGAAATCGTCGCTCGCGGAGCTATCAAAAAATACTCGATAATGACTGCTGACAAACGGTACCATTTGTCCAAATTTTATCTGCTATTACTGGCTTTGGGATCCCAGGTTCGAGTCCCAGCTGGGTCAGCGTTGAGATTTATCTCCGCAAAATTCCCCTCCCTGCCCACGGTCAGTAGGGGATACCGATGGACTTGGAAAGGCCGCCGTCCGTCGGATGGGACGTTAAGCCGTGGCCCCGTGTGCGGGAGAGACATACCCTGTGCACGTTAAAGAACACGCTGGATGGCCTTGACGGAAGGCTACCATCTGTCTCCCAACAGCTGTTCCAGTGAGTCCCCTCCCCCAACCTTCTCTGAGCCTTCGGGGTCCATCTGACCTGGCCATTTAGCCCATGGTGTGCAAAAAAGTGCCGCTCACAGGTAAATGGTTGGGTTGTTTTACCTCTGAGCGGCACTTTTTTTGCACACCATGCTATTACTGGTAGCTCTATATTTAGCACTAAAATAAAAGCACTGAAGAATTCTTATTACGAGTTTCCATTTAAAGCAATGTTTGTTAAATTTCTAAATTCTTAATAAATTTCGTAAAACTTCTGCTTCAAATTTCTCTTTCATGTGTGTTGTATTGTTCAAATATCAAAATATAACAACCTGTAAATTTACGATAATAAGTATCCAGCCCTTTATGAAACGATACTTGACGTAAGTTAAGAGTTTTAATGAAACCCCTGAGATGGTGTTATATTTGACGCTATGATATTAATTTGGCAAAAAGAAACCCACAATATTTTATTCATTAAAAAAGTATTTTACATTTCACATTTTATAACGCTGTTTCAAAAATATTTTGAATAAAAGCATTTTCATTTAAAACGTCGCTGCGCAGACTTAGATCTAGACCTGAAATGATTTTTTTTCATGAGTTCAGAATTGGATCCTTCTTGTCGGAGTTTAAGATTAACTATTTCTGTTCGTTATTAGCATTGGCGGGGGTGGCTCAGTCGGTAGCGCGCCAGGCTCGTAATCTGTAGTTCCCAGGTTCGAGTCCCAGGTCCGCTGGGTCAGCGTTGAGATTTATCTCCGCAAAATTCCCCGCCCTGCCCACGGTCAGTAGGGGACACCGATGGGCTTGGAAAGGCCGCCGTCCGTCGGATGGGACGTAAAGCCGTGGCCCTGTGTGCGGGAGAGCCATATCCTGTGCACGTTAAAGAACACACTGGATGGCCTTGACGGGAGGCTACCATCTGTCTCCCAACAGCTGTTCCAGTGGGTCTCCTCCCCCAACCTTCTCTGAGCCTTCGGGGTCCATGTGACCTGGCCATTTAGCCCATGGTGTGCAAAAAAGTGCCGCTCAGAGGTAAAACAACCCAACAACAACCCAACCTGATTTCATCCGATTTTTATCCCAAAAAAAAGATTTAATATTCGGGCTAAGCCCGAAAAAAATATGCATTTCCTAATAGTTTGTTGCGTTTCTTTATATATAAAAAACTGTACTGTCAATGAGTCTCTCAGTTATCAATACTACAAAGGTAAAAAACTAATTATTATTCTATGTGACAATGCACGCATACTACTGATGTAAGATCTACATTATATGATATTATTACAAGCTTTCCTCACTATGACGAATGGGTTTCAGAATACCATTCATTAAACGAAAATGAAAATCTCACATTAATGTAAGAGAAATTACACTACGGGAAACGATGAGATTGTAAGGTTGGGTTGTTTTACCTCTGAGCGGCACTTTTTTGCACACCATGGGCTAAATGGCCAGGTCACATGGACCCCGAAGGCTCAGAGAAGGTTGGGGGAGGGGACCCACTGGAACAGCTGTTGGGAGACAGACGGTAGCCTCCCGTCAAGGCCACCCTGCGTGTTCTTTAACGTGCACAGGGTATGGTTCTCCCGCACACGGGCCACGGCTTAACGTCCCATCCGACGGACGGCGGACTTTCCAAGCTCATCGGTGTCCCCTACTGATCGTGGGCAGGGCGGGGAATTTTTCCGGAGATAAATCTCAACGCTGACCCAGCTGGGACTTGAACCTGGGAACTACAGACAGTTCCTTGGAGAGGCGGATCGTTGGTGAAAGGTTAGGATGAGCAAAAGTAATACGTTAAAAACGTCATTTATAGATAAAAATCTATTTTCATCTATATGGTGGAAAAGCGAATTTAAAAGAATTTAAAAGAATTAGACAAGATGGCGAATTTAAAAGAATTAGACAGAAGAATTTGCATAGCAGTAATATCGCTAAATTTATCGTTATGACATGCAAAATTAAAAAAAAATGCTTAATTCCTGAAAATTTTAATTTTTTTTATTTGAACCCGATTTCAGCCCAAATTTGAGAAACATTTGAGAAACAATACTGCATTATGTTTCGACCCGATTTTTTGGGGAAAAATATGCCCGATGATTACCCAACCTAATCGAATTTTTTTAAACCGAAAAATCACACCTTATGGGTTAAGTAGATTTGGGTATTTATGTTATCTGTTGTTGACAAAATCGATATTATTAAGTCACTCGAATCACGTATTGAACGATATGTCACAGCGACTCGTACCAATAATGAAACGGGCAGCCAATGGATTAAAACAGCCTATCATACATTCGCGAGGGCTAAGTCCTCTGCAATGGAACTTTGCTGTATAAAAGCAGCGCCTTTGCATTCATAATTGATTGCTGAATGGCGCGCGATGCATGAATTGCAACCGCGAGACCCGTGGTGCAGAAAGCCCCTTCCCTTCGCCAACATATATAACACTACGGGAGACGACGGGATTGAAAGATCTGGTGCCGCATTCAGAAAACGAGGGAGCGGCGACACAAAAGTCTATTTTGACGGCACAAAGTCGAGCGCCGCAAATGCCTACAATGGCTGCGGCGTTTACTGAGGAAGGTAAGAATGGCGAAAGCTGTCTGAGAAGCCGGAGGATTGGTTCGGCCCCGTCGGCCAAAGGCCACTTTCTCGCTTAAATTCCAGCGACGAGGAGAAGTGCATCCAGCGGAATAACATCCCTTTTTGGTTCGTAATGGCACAAAGAGCGACCAGATGAAGGAAAATGAAAGATGTTTAGCGGTTGACTCCACTGTGAACAACGAAGAAGATTGCCAAAGGAAGGTGGTGAGGAGGTCGGAAGTTGGTTCCTCTTTGTTGGGAGTCAGCAACATTTGTGAATTCAACCACAAGAATCGCCTCTCTTCACGGTAAGCTTATTTTCGGCACTGGCTGTGAATGGGTTGCAACCGAACTCCTCACTAGATCGTGTACCGCAGCTTGAACAGTGGATCAAAGTACAGTCGCTCAAAAAAGTATCCGAACACTATGGTTGATTACAGAATTCAGAAAAAATATCTGGCAACGATTTTTTTAGAAATTAGTGATCTGGCAACCTTCGTGTCACGTGATTACAGAATTCAGGAAAAATATCTGGAGCGTGTACAGCAACTGTACACGCTCTAGTTACCGTTCACAGCAAACTGGAGCGTGTGCAGTTACTGCACTGTAGTTTGCTGTGAACGGTAACTGCACACGCTCAATATTTCCGTGAGTGAGCCCACACGATCTAGTATCAAAATAATATTACCACCTACAGTCGCTCAAAAAAGTATCCGAACACCATGGTTGATTACAGAATTCAGAAAAAATATCTGGCAACGATTTTTTTTCGAAATTAGTGATCCGGCAACCTTCGTGTCACGTGACACGAAGGTTGCCAGATCACTAATTTCTAAAAAAAATCGTTGCTAGATATTTTTTCTGAATTCTGTAATCAACCATAGTGTTCGGATACTTTTTTGAGAGACTGTACAATGAAGCAAAATGTCGCAGGAATTACAGAACGTAGTGTTTTTGGAGTCAAACTAGCACTTCTTTTTACTGAAATGCTGTAAGAGGTCTCCCTTTCTGATGCATGTTGTCTTTTTTTGCTGCAGTCTCGAATTCTGATTTTCCTGATGTATGTTGTCTTTTTATATATTCATCTTTTCTGAAATACGTTCTCAGAGCCAGATCTAGGGATGACGGGTGAACCATCCCTTCCCACCTTTTGAGTCTGTTAGTAAGGGTAATACAGGCAAAAAAAAAATTGTTAAACTGATGCAGGTACCAGCCCAGCATTTAGTTACGGGGGGGGGGGGGGGTCAGAAAATATTCGACAAGTACTCTTAAAGTAAATACTGTTGGTTGTTTTACCTCTGAGCGACACATTTTGCACACAGTGGGCTAAATGGTCCGGCAGAAAGACCCCAAGGGATCACAAAACGTTGGGGGGAGGGGACCGACTGGGCAGCTGTTTGGAGACAGATGGAAACCTCCCATTCAGGATGTTCTTTAGCTTCCATGGTGGCACGTTGCATGGTGGTATGGCTCTCCTGCACACGGACCACGGCTTAACAATCCGACGAGACCGCAGCATTTCCAAGCTCATAGGCGTCTCTTTTCTCACAGATGGCAAGATGAGGATTAGCGGAGATAAATTTCAACGCTGGCACAGCTGGGACTCGAACTTGGGAACAACAGATTACGAGCCTGGCGGCCTACAAGTAATGTTGTTGAGTTGTTTATCATATATGTGGCAATCTTTTTTACATGCATAAAGAACTAAATGTCCAAGGTATAGAGACTCCTAAGCATACGAACAGAGGAGGATTAAATTGAAAACATTAAATCGAAATGAGACTTTCTGCAGAAAAAAGTCATCATCTTAGGTCAGTATGATGAGTCTGTAACATGTATGATACTTCGGATAGGTAGCTAGAGGGATGACCGTTTGTCCAGAAATTTTACTATGGCTTTATTTTTTTTCTTTGTAACATATAGGACAGATGAAAATCCTTAAAACTACACCTAGCTTGTAAAGGCCGACTTATACATGCCCTACTAAAAGCGAAGTTACTGTTGGCCACTTCTTCAGTAGAGCTAACACAATACACAAAATTTGCCTTCTGGAACAATAAATAAATACCCACTCAAGCAGCTACTTGCCACAGGGTTCTGACAGGAGCCTGTCAGTTTATACGCCATAGTAGAAGGTCTGTGAGGATGGCAGGACCTCAGCAAAAAGAAAACACAAACATCCATGCCTTACCCGGGGCTCGAACCCAGGTCCCTTAGATCAGTAGCCAAATGCGCTTACCACTCGGCCATGGACGGCTCTCGAACAAAATCTAGTTCAATATCCGTTGCTCTATAAAATTCCAACCAAAAAATAGGGCGGGGATGGCTAAGTCGGTAGCGCACCAGGCTCGTAATCGGTAGTTCCCAGGTTCGAGTCTCAGCGGGGTCAGCGTTTAGATTTATCTCCGCAAAATTCCCCGTCCTGCTCACGGTTAGTAGGGGACACCGATGGGCTTGGAAAGGCTGCCGTCCGTCGGATGGGACGTAAAGCCGTGGCTCCGCGTGCGGGAAACCATACCCTGTGCACGTTAAAGAACACGCTGGATGGTCTTGACAGGGAAGCTACCATCTGTCTCCCATCAGCTGTTCCAGTGGGTCCCCTCCCCCAACCTTCTCTGAACCTTCGGGGTCCATGTGACCTGGCCATTTAGCCCATTGTGTGCAAAAAAGTGCCGCTCAGAGGTAAAACAACCCAACCAAACAAACAACTCTATCACTAGAACAGTTATGGTTTTTTCTTTAGAAGAAGAACGTTTAAGAAACGAACTTTTTCTGTACATTCATTTGTTTTTAAGACATTTATTAAGCATAATTATGTATTCTATTATTCGTAATTATATATTTTACCTCTAATAAATAAAATATATTTTACTTATACCGTAATTTTTCCTTTCATCACATTTTGTTTTATTTTTCCCTCAACTCGAAATTTTGTTTGTCTCGCCCCCCCCCCCCCAAAAAAAAAAGAAAAAAAAACTATTTCTGGCTACGTGCTTGTGTCAAGACACTCGAAGGCTTTTTAATTAACACGCAGATTTTCTTTCAAATTACACATAAGTACCGTATTTCTTCGATTCTAAGACGCACTTTTTTCCCCATATATACGTCTCTAAAAACGAGGTGCGTCTTAGAATCGATGGCGTCTTAGAAACACAGTTTTTTTTTTTAATTTTCCCGCGCTGTGCACACGGCACCCTACGTTTTGTTTTCACGCGGAAATCCCACCTCCAAGTTTGACCGTTATCGCATTTTCCTATTTCATTGGAGAATAAAATGGCGTGGGTATTTTCCCGCACTTTCCAAATGTGAAATCACCGTTATTTCATTATAGTGGAACTCTATGAGTGAATTATAGTGAGCTTGGAACCTGGCTGTTGACTGACAACCTTCCGCTGACATCTTGGGAAAAAATTAATAAAGCGCCGGCATCAAAATTGTCGGAATGGGCATCAACAGCTTCCAAGCTAATCCCAGAAAGAATAGTGCAGAACTCGTTTAAAAAATGTTGCATCACAAATTCAGAAGGAAGTGATGAATAACATACCTACTGATAAATAGGTATTATTGTTGTTAGTAAATTGAATTCTATTGTAATGAAAATATTTGTTAGATATATTTTAGCGTTTTTTTTCTTAGAATCAAAGCTTTTTTTCTGTTGGTGGTACTGAAATTAAGGTGCGTCTTACAATCGAAGAAATACGGTAACTGTTCCATTGACATAGTGGTTAGAGCAACGGAACTTGAGTTCATATTCTACGCGTAATGTGTAGATGATTTCTGCTAATACATGTTGTCTTTCTACTGAGACCTCACTTTCTGATGTATGCTGTCTTTTTTTGCTGCGGTCTCGACTTCCGAACTTCCTGATGTATGTTGTCATTTTATATATTTATCTTCTCTGATATATGTTCTCAGGGCCATCCCTTCCCTCCTTTTGAGACTGTTAATAAGGTTAATACAGACAAAAAAAATTGGATAAGAAACACTGGGATATTTCCCTGTGAACGCTAGATTTCAGTATCAATCCTGGGTGATGCAGGCACGCACCCAGGGTTTAGTTACGAGGGGGGGGGGCGTAGAAAATTCAGTTTCGAGAAGTATTCAACAAACTGGTGTTAGGAGAGTTTGAGAAATTTAAATTTTAGTTCCTGAGGGACTTACACCTGAGAGAATAACACTTGAGTAGAGTTTCCTATTTCCTAAAATATTTCAACTGACAGGAAAGGTTGAAATAATATTATATATGTAATAAAAATTTATAGTTTTTTTTTTCAATCTATTTTTAGTGTCGGACATATACTATGGATCTAGAATAAAATTATAGAAAAACATGCTTCGTATTTCAAAGTAGGTACACAAGTTTGAGATTTCGTATAAGACGACCGTATTTTCGGGCAGGGGGAGGGGTGGAACCCCTGGTCTCCCCCGGGTACGTTCCTGAACTGATGTATATTTCATGCATTTATAATTTTTAATTTTCTGCGCCTGGCTCTAACGTGATATTGAGTAGCAGTGACTCTCATAGCGCCATCTATCCATCGGCAGTGGCAAAAATTCCGTGTAATTAAAAAAAAGTTGATCGAAAAAAGAGAGTACTCTTTTTTTCTATATGGTATATACATATATTGCTAATATTGAGTATTACAGAAAATAATAACTTTTACAATATTAACAGAATCACTTAAGCGTTCAGGAATTTCATTTATGATAAATTATATGACGGTCACTGGTACAAGAAATTTAACAACGCAAAAAATAAGTAATTTAATTTTTGTTTAAAACATGCTCTTATGAGTTTTTCAAAAAGCGGCCATAGTAATGTTTTTTTAGATATCGGGAGGACATAAATTTTCAGACAAAAAGGAAAACGTGTTCTCCTTTTAGAGGACGCATGGTAAGCAGCCAGGGGTAATTGAGGGGTAATTTATTTATTCTTGCTACTACGTGTGACACAAAGAGATATTTTAGATCACTCGCATAACAAAAAGAAAACACCATCTAAAAAACTTTGCTGTCTTTAGTCTAAGTAGACACTTTATCTGAAATCTAGCGTTCACAGGAAAATATCTTAGTGTTTCTTATCCAGTGAGATCATATATGAATTTTTTTGTAATCATCAGAATCATAAGGGATGAATTCCTTCCTGTAATCATCAGAATCATAAGGGATGAATTCCTTCCTGTAATCGTCAGAATCATAAGAGATGAATTCCTTCCTGTAATCATCAGAATCATAAGGGATGAATTCCTTCCTGTAATCATTAGAATCATAAGGGATGAATTCCTTCCTGTAATCATCAGAATCATAAGGGATGAATTCCTTCCTGTAATCATTAGAATCATAAGGGATGAATTCCTTCCTGTAATCATCAGAATCATAAGAGATGAATTCCTTCCTGTAATCATCAGAATCATAAGGGATGAATTCCTTCCTGTAATCATCAGAATCATAAGAGATGAATTCCTTCCTGTAATCATCAGAATCATAAGGGATGAATTCCTTCCTGTAATCATCAGAATCATAAGGGATGAATTCCTTCCTGTAATCATCAGAATCATAAGGGATGAATTCCATCCTGTAATCATTAGAATCATAAGGGATGAATTCCTTCCTGTAATCATCAGAATCATAAGGGATGAATTCCTTCCTGTAAGCATCAGAATCATAAGGGATGAATTCCTTCCTGTAATCATCAGAATCGTAAGAGATGAATTCCTTCCTGTAATCATCAGAATCGTAAGGGATGAATTCCTTCCTGCAATCATCAGAATAATAAGGGATGAATTCCTTCCTGCAATCATCAGAATCATAAGGATGAATTCCTTCCTGTAATCATCAGAATCATAAGAGATGAATTCCTTCCTGTAATCATCAGAATCATAAGAGATGAATTCCTTCCTGTAATCATCAGAATCATAAGGGATGAATTCCTTCCTGTAATCATCAGAATCATAAGGGATGAATTCCTTCCCTTTAGGAAATCATTCAGAAGTGTAAGGGAATACAGTAATCCTTCCGTATGCGCGAGAGTTATCTTCGGGGTTGGAGGGGGGGAGAGGCAGTAGCATGAAAAAATCGTGTTCTTTACCATAATTCAAGTCTATATAAACAAGAAACAGATTTCAACTAAACAGAAAAATAGTAGAATACAATAAAACAATTTATCACATTGCTCTTCTCTCCTCCAACTCTCTCGTCCTTTACCACCATCTGCAGGTGTTGTTTACAATACTTTCTTCTTCAACATTTTCTCTCCCCCTAGTTTCTTCCTTTTTCTTTAACTCTTCTTTAAATGGCGTCTCTTTTAACTTCTAGAGGCAACTCAGCAACTGTGCCTGAACTTGTTGAGGATCAGTATTGCCAATCGATTTGAATAATGTCGTCAACATTTGCTGTTTAGCCTGCCTTCTAAATGCATTTCAAATGCGAAACATAAGGGAGGGTTGCAACCTCAACGGCTCTCTTAAATCTCGATCTCCGATCCAATACAGAACATCCAAGAAACTCACTGCATATGCTATCAAGTCTTCTTAATAATGAAGAAAGATTAGCAGAATTAAATGTCTTTAAATAGATCAAAGTCATCGTCATCATTAGTGCTATCGTTTCTACCTTCATCAGCCAGCTTCTTCAACTCTACATTTTTCTTTTCCTGTGCCTTTTCATTAATAATGATTTACACTTTTCCTTCCCCCAATATCATCAAAGTCGATTCGGCTAGAAATGATGTGCCGCGCCTCGGTCGTAGCTGTGAAGAAGAGAATTTCGGCTCGCAAATACGGAATACATGGTTACTAATATTTTAACGTACAATGAGTGAATTTGCACATATTGAGTTCTTGAATATGGGGGGGGGGGTTCTGTAATTCCTTCCCATATACTTATTATTGCTTTCCTTGGCTCCAAAGAGGTTTCCCCACTTAATGAATGGCGATATTTATATTCTTGTGAAGTTTTCGGCAATCTTCCTTCAGCGATATTTATATTCTTGCGAAGTTTTCGGCAATCTTCCTTCGGCGATATTTATTTACATTTTGTGCGAAGTTTTCCGAAATCTTTATTTGGCGATATTTATTTATATCGTTGCGAAGTTTTTCGGTAACCTTCATTTAGCGATATTTAAGCCGTCCCGTGGCCGAGTGGTTAGCACGCTTAGCTACTGATCTAAGGGACCTGGGTTCGAGCCCCGGGTAAGGCATGGATGTGTGTGTTTTTTCTGCTGAGGTCCTGCCATCCTCACAGACCTTCTACTATGGCATATAAACTGACAGGCTCTTGTCAAACCTCTGTGGCAAGCAGCTGCTTGAGGGGGTATTTATTTATTTATATTGTTGTGAAGTTTTCGGTAATCTTTATTTGCCAATATTTTGTAGTATGTTCAAATTAACCAAAACAGATAATAAATAAACTTATTTAATATGGAAAGTTCAAACTTTCTGTTACATAACATTATAGTCACCAAGTTGTTCAAATGTTAAAACATCTTATTTTTGGCTTATCACTTCAAGAAATACTAAAAAAACGCGTTTCACAGTTAATTCTCAAAAATAACTTCTTAACATCATTTCTAAGCCTACAAAGTATCTCTTTCATTAGTATAGCATCACTTTATGAGTTACCTAACTCGTCTACTCGTCTATAGACTAATCTGCTGTTATACAACTTATGTAAAGAGGTTTTGCCTTAACGCTCTTTGCACATTATCAAAGCATCAGGAGTTCTGAAATGATATTCTTTTCAACGAACACAAGAAGATACCGTAACTCGATGGATTTATGAAATTCTTCACGAAGTAACACACGTCACTGTTTTGTGCACATACTAAAATCAATCTCTCAACTTTTTCTTACAACAGTCACTCCATTTTCAAATGGTATCTGATGTATTCTCCACAGCACGTATAACAACTCGTAAGAGCAATTGCTTTCCTCACCAATTGTTGTAAGTCAGACGTGATTTCAATAATTATTCTCTGGACTGTGACGATCTTATGCTCAATATTCATTACTGATTTCATTGCAATAAAAGAAGGAGACCGAATTGGATCTTAATCTGAAGTTCCCAGGTTCGAGTCCGCTTCGTGTTGAGATTCTCTACAGTCAGTGGGGAAAGAGACAATGATGTGCATCAAGGTCTGATGTTTTTATCTCGTTTTTGAAAAAACAAATATTTTTGCTTTATACTGTCAGTTTGTATACATCCAACTTTGTTTTTTTTACAGATAAATAAAAATTCTTTTCGTGTTGAACAGATACCGATGAAACATCACCGAATCTCCCAAGAGTTTAAACTGCGCCCTCTAAGGATGGAAAAGGATGAAAACTGCAAAATTTTAAACGAATATTATAAACGATGTATTTATGCTAGAATTTTGAAATTTCGATGATGGAAGGCAATGATATTTGAATTGATAATATTAAGTTGCCCTCTTATATCCAGGTGGATGGGAAACTCAAACTGTATTGTTTCAAGAGTTAATTGGAAACTTGTTTTCCATTGGATGGGTACTAAAGAAATATTGCAGATTTTTCAAGAAAATTTTGCAAAAATTTGCAAAATTTTGAAAATTCAAGAAATATTGCAGAATTTCAACTTTTTAGGTAGTTTTAATAAACGTCGTTAGAGGTCACTATATATGGAAAAGGCGCAACTTTTATCGAATGTTGCAAGTGATCTGATTATGACAGAAATTTGAAATTTCGATGGTAGAGTGTCCACTGACAACAACAATCTGCCCTCTTTTCTCAGAGGGGTGTGAGAAAAACAACCTTTTCATTTTAAAGAATAAAAGACAAATACTTTCTATGTTGTATAAGTACTAATAAAATACTATATGTATATTCCCAATCATCCATTAGTTCGAATTAAAACTTTTAAAGAGTGCAAAATTTGATAAGAGAAAAACTTCTTTCTCTTTAAAAACGAGATTTCAATATGCACCAGAGGCGATATGCTTTATTGTACTTAAGATGGAATATTATGTTGTGGCTTCGTGTACATGGAAGACAGGCTCAGATCTAAAAATATAAAGGAGGAGAGGAGGGATTACGTGGCTTAATCGAGCCGGGAAAAATAAAGTGGTGGAGGGGGAGCAAGTGACAATGGCTATTCCAGTATAAAAATGTTCTTTCTCTTTTAGTGGCCTTCGAAAATGTTTTGAAAAATGTTTGTATTATGCATATGTTTGATATTTTTTCGCCTTGGGGCGAAGTGGCTCATTCGGTAGCGTGTCAGTCTCATAATCTGCATTTCGCAGGCTTGAGTCCCATCTGAGCCAGCATTGAGATTTCTCTGCGCAAACTCCCCGCCCTGCTCTCCATCAGTAGGAGACACCAATGGGTTTGGAAAGGCCACGGTCTGTCCGATGGGACGTTACACTGTGTCCAAAAAATTCCGTTCAGAGGTAAACCAACCCAACCCCGGTTGAACCAGATCTAGGAAGTGGAGGAAATTGGGCGGTACCCCCCTTCCCCATTAAGAATGCTAATAAAGGTAATGTAAGCTAAAATTATTAAACTTGTACATATTTCGCGCATTTTTCGTCAAACATTTTAAAAACGTTTAAAAAGAGTGGCTAAAAGTTTCACTACAATGGAAATTCAGTTTCTCCTCCCCTTTCACTTTGCCCCTCTCCCTCATCTTTCTCCCTCTTTTTTTTTTCTAGATCCAGGCGCTGACGTCATTAGAGTGTTAGGAGGCATGGACTACTTGTCCCGGGCCTGATGATAGCCATAACTTGTGCATGTTAGAGCACATAGTCGATGGCCCTAACTAGAGGCTTCCATCTGTCTCTGAACAGCTATTTAGTGAACATCTTTTGCAAACCCACTCGTCTCCTTCATCCATCATCAACTTAATTTGTCTCCTCACTGCCATTGCTGCATTTATCTTATTGCATTAGTTTAAGCTTTTTATTATCAGCAATAGTGTAAAAAGAAATAAATACTCCTCTCAAGCAGCTGCTTGTCATAGAGGTCTGACATGAGCCTGTCAGTTTAATACGTCATATAGAAGATCTGTGACGAAGGCGAGACAGACAACACAAACATCCATGCCTTATTCGGGGCTCGAAACCAGATGACTTTGATCAGTAGTCAAGCGCGCTAACCACTCGGCCACGATACGGTTTAATATTGTAAGTGAGTGCAAATAATGTTTTGTATATTAAAGAGCATTTTGCAGGAGTACTGGAATTAAGATACAAAATTAATTGAAGATAGTGCTCTTTGTACTTCCTTTTGAATATTTCCTTTTCAAACTGTAATTAGTTTTCTTAGCGAGCCTCTTTCTGCTTCCTCCAAATGAGCATTCCTTACAGTTACAGAACCCGTGGTGTAGTCTAAGCTAGGGGTTCTCAACGTGAGGTACGCGGTAAAATTTTTCGGGTACGTCGTGAGAGCTCAAAAGCCGTTAGATCTAGTAACAAAGTAAAAATAACCATTGTTATCCTATAACTATAGTTTTATCTATCTATACAAGGGGTACGGCAGTTACATACACATTTCCAGGGGGTACGTGAAGCATAAAAGGTTGAGAACCACTGGTCTAAGCCATCTACATCTACATATTTCATACTTATATAGCTTGTTGTTAACTGTCTCTGCAAACATCATTTCATCCTAACGCAACCACTATGAAACATCTTAGATCGTCGAGTAAGAACAGTGAATACTTACATTTATAGAGATGTTAAATTAGATTAAAAAAATAGCATTTTGAAACATTTAGAAGATAGAATGAGATTAACCTAGTGACAATAGAGAGAGATAAACTTAACATTGTGAGACATTATCGATGATTGACTAACACTAACGTAGTTTCGTTTTTGGTGGCCTCAGCCTGTGAATGCCACCCTATAGGCTCATCTGGACGAACGTGCAATCAGACCAGTGGCCAGTGTCCGTGCAAAGACGGGGTGACAGGTACCACATGCAACCGCTGCGCCAAGGGGTTCTACCAGAGTCGTACTACAGTTGCCCCCTGCATCAGTAAGTTACTTTATTTACTTCCTTTAACTTTCTCTCATTCGTTTAATCAAACCGAGAGAGCCTTTTTTTTTTGTGAAGAACTCTTGTCTTTGTAATGATCGTAATGTTTTACCGCAATACTTACATGTATACAGGCACCCTGTTATCAACTGTACTAGGAAAAAATCAAAGGAGAAAATCACGTGGAAGAATTTTTCTCGTATAATGAGCTTAACCAGATGGTCTCAGTATTTCTCGATAATTTATCACTTATAAATTTATCGACATTAAATACACACATTCTCATTGCAACTCATAGGCAGAGCTCAAATCATCCCACCACCATACATACACTATATTTCCACCATATACGCAGATCACAACACACCAGACAAATCCCCCACCAAATGCATATTTTATCCCTATCACATACATGCATGCCTTAACTCCATTCCGCCACTTCACAAATGTACACCATGTTTCCACCACACCAATGCACACTATATAAATCTCAATGCTGGCCCAAGTGGGACTACAGTCCCACTTGGGCCAGCATTGGAGCACGAACCTTGGAGCATGTTGTACCACCACACATATACTTTAATATATATGATGTGTATCCCTACACACAAATGCACACTATAACTCTATCATCACTGTAAAAATGTCCACCATAACTCCGCTACACACACACACCATCATATACATATTTTACCCTCATAGCATGCACTGCAGTTCGCCACTACACTGTATTCACACTGTAACCCCAATACAAATACACACATAATACCACCACATACACTCTGCCATGTCTTGTATATATATATTACACAAGCCCACCATATGCACATTGCACTCCCACCATATATACCTTAGGAGAGGACACCATAGACACACACTGTACCCCCACAGATACTGTACAACACACGGATACATCCCACCACATATAGCACAGGGCGCCACACATCCCCGACATATACCGCATGACGCCACCCCCACCCCACCATATACACAATATACCCGCACCACACATACCATAACACACAACACACACACCATATACACTCTGTAACCCCAACACATATACTGCACCAGGCAACACACACACTGACTTTCATCACACAGAGTGTCCCACCAGCATACATTCCATCCCCTCATCCTTCTTATAACAATAAAATTTCACGCACAAAACAAGGGGGATAACAATTAAATCTACAATTTAGAAGACTACATAATTCTACATAAATCGGAATTATGTCGTACCCGCTACCCTGTACCTAGAAGTGATTTCTTTCCCCAGGCGTTAATGTACATCTGGATAAGAACCACCGGTGACTACCCATGAGTTATAGAGGCAGGAAAGATTGTAGTAAACGGTTTAAATTCGAAGTTTGCCACTCTTCTAATTTTCTACTATTATTCATTGAGTGAGTTGGGGGTTGTTTTACCTCTGAGAGGCACTTTTTTTCCACACAAATGGCCAGGTCACAAGGATCCCGAAGCTTAGAGAAGATTGGGGGAGGAGACCCACTGGACAGCTGTTAGGAAACAGATTGTAGCTCACGTCAAGGCCATCCAGCGTGTTCTTTAACGTGCACAGAGTATGGCTCTCCCTTACACAGATATATATATATACAAATATCCCTTTGTACGTCCCATCCGACACACGGTGGCCTTTCCAAGCCTGGTTTCCCTTTTTTTTTCCTTTTTCCGAAAGGTGTTCCCTTTCTGACAAAAGGCAGGGTGGAAATTTAGCAGAGATAAATCTCAATCCTGGCCAAAGTAGGACTCGAACCTGGATACTCTTAATCATCTCTGAATTTTTGGTGCCCTTCTGATCTGGCCATTTAGCTCATTGTGTGCACATAAGTACCATTCACAGGAAAGCAATTCAGCCCTATCCTTTTCACTCAACCAAAAAAATTTCTCCCGAGCTTTGGGTCCCAGCTGGGTCAGCGTTGAGATTTATCTCCGCAAAACTCTCAGCCCTGCCCACGGTCAGTAGCAGACATCGATGGGCTTGAAAAGACAGCCGTCAGTCGGATGGGACGTTAAGCCGTGACCCGTGCAGGAGAGAGCCATATCCTGTGCACGTTAAAGAACACGCTGGTTGGCCTTGACGGAAGATTAACATCTGTCTCCCAACAGCTATTCCAGTGGGTCCCCTCCCCAAACTTTCTCTGAGTCTTCGGGGTCCTTGTGACCTGGCCATTTAGCCCATGGTGTGCAAAATAAGTTCCGCTCAGAGGTAAAACAACCCAACCCAACCCGTGCTTTGGACAATTTGCGATCTTGTCATTTGTCACGCTTGATAACTCTAACGAACGAATCAAACATAATAACTCTGGCGATAAAGACTTGAAATTGTGAATGGTTGATCGAATGAAAAGCGATCTCTGACTCTAGTGGGCCATTTGGTATTTCGCATCTGTGGCTGCAATGATTTGTATTATTTAATTTTTTCTTCGAAATAAACCGCGAGGAGCGGATCTCAATTCACAGTACATACAGTAGATTCATCATATAAAAGTACAGTCGCTCAAACAAGTATCCGAACACTATGGTGGATTACAGATTTCATAAAAAAATATCTGGCAACGACTTTTTTAGAAATTAGTGATCTGGCAACCTTCGTGTAATGTACACGAAGGTTCCCAGATCACTAATTTTTAAAAAAATCGTTGCCAGATATTTTTCCTGAATTTTGTAATCAAACATAGTGTTCGGATTCTTTTTTGAGCGACTGTACGTCTGAAGTTCAAATATCGAATAAATCTGCCTCTTTGTAAAAAGAAAAATCTGCCGAACGACCCACAGTAACCAGTAATGAAATATGCCGAAGTATGTATGTCCATTCTAGTACTTTTATGTTTGTTTCGGTACACATTTTCAGTCTTCAGTTCTGCAGAATACTGCCAGTAGCTTAGTTGACAAGGAAACAGCATTTCGAAGGTTTCAAATTATTCTCTTAAATAAATGAAAGTGAATGAGACTTATTAGAGTGTGATCTATTAGTATTCAGAGACTGGACGTTCTTTAAATCATTCTGCCTCTGTGTTCCCTTAAATCACTTGGAATCTCCTTAAATTATAAAATTCGTACTGAAATTTTCGTTACCTAAGGTAATTGAAAACTGGCCACCTCATTAAATAACAGCCTTCGCGTAGTCTAAATAAATGAATTTCTGTCAATGTTGGTTAGGGTTCTTAGCTACTGATAAAAGGGACCCGTATTCGAGTCCCCCGGATAAAGAATGGATGTTTCCTTTCTTATGTTGTCTTCCTGCTGAGGTCTCACTGTCATCACAGACTTTTTCTATGGCATATTATACTGACAGAATGCTGTCAGACCACCGTGGCAAGCAACTACTTGAAATGCATTTTTTTATTGTGTTCTTAACATTAACAATGATGTTTAAGTTATTCCACTGAATCTCTGATATTAAAGCAATTATTCTTCTCACCATGAAACATTTTTTGGATTTAATCTTGTGCCCTTGATCTAGTGCAGTGGTTCTCAACCTTTTATGCTTCACGTACCTTCTGGATATGTGTATGTAACTGGCGTACCCCTTGTATAGATAGATAAAACTATAGTTATTGTATAACAATGATTATTTTTACTTTGTTACTGGATCTAGCGACTTTTGAGCTCTCACGGTGTATCCCAAAAATATTTTACCGTGTACCCCACGCTGAAAACTCCTAATCTAGTAGAAGAGGGAGAAATAAATGAAAGATTTATATGGGGATGAAATTAGACGATTTAAAACTTTTTAGAACTTTCCATAAACTTCGATAATTTATGTTCCAGGTGAGGAATTTTTTATTCCAATAATCATAATAAAGTCCATCCCGTAGCCGAGTGGTTAGCGCGCTTGGCTACTGATCTACGGGACCTGGTTCTGTTTGTGTCGTTTTTCTGCTGAATTCCTACCATCCTCTTAGACCTTCTACTGTGGCATATAAACTGACAGGCTCCTGTCAGACCTCTGTGGCAAGCAGCTGCTTGAGGGGGGTATTTATTTATTATTTATTTAATCATAATAAGTTATACATTTCCCTGCCAAAATATTAGCGAATTTTCATGTTATGTAAATCGGAATCTAGCTTTCGAGCTCTATAACTTCTAAAATATATGTACATCTAAAGGAAATGTCCGATGGGCTTGGAAAGGCCGCCGTCCGTCGGATGGGACGTTAAGCCGTGGCCCCGTGTGCGGGAGAGCCATACCCCGTGCACGTTAAAGAACACGCTGGATGGCCTTGACGGTAGGCTACCATCTGTCTCCCAACAGCTGTTCCAGTGGGTCCCCTCCCCCAACTTTCTCTGAGCCTACGGGGTCCATGTGACCTGGCCATTTAGCCCATGGTGTGCAAAAAAGTGCCGCTCAGAGGTAAAACAACCCAACCCAACTTAAAGGAAATGTGTAATTGAAGATATATTAAAGATCATAATACAATCTATTTAAGTCTCGATTTTCAACAATATTCGTTAACTATTTATTGAATGGGTTTGCAAACTGGGGGATGAAGACATTCCAAAAGTAGCGGGAAAATAAGATTTTTTCTATTTACTTTTAATTTTTAATTATAAATTGAAATTGCTGTTAACAGGAGAGTTGACTGATTAGAAGTGAATAGTTGGGACGCGTGATGCTCTCACCAAAATCGAAAGGGGGACGCGATACCACAAAGTTTGGGAACCTCTGATTTAGAGTTATGGCTTCTAGAATATATCACAGCAAAACTCGTCATTAGAATTTATCAGAAATTAATTAAAACTTAAATGATAAGTATTGTTTCAAACCATTTAAAAATAATCATTTCAGTAGTTCGCATCATGGTTATTTCCGTATGAAACTGTTCAGAATGAATTTAATAAAACAAGATAATTTATTACGAAATATTCTAGCTTCCATTATTTTTTTAAATATCGAACGAATATTATCGAAAATCGAGATTTAAATGGATTTGATTATGATTTTTAATTTATCTTCAGTCCCACTTTTCCATTGAATGCATATTTTATAAGTTATACAACTTCGAAGTAAGAACTTAATTGTTTCAACTGCATCATAAAAATTCTGTTATTCTTCTGGTAAGGATGATTGCATTATGGAACTGTAAATACCCAACAGTGTTGTGTTGGGTTGTTTTACCTCTGAGCGGCACTTTTTTGCACACCATGGGCTAAATTGCCAGGTCACATGGACCCCGAAGGCTTAGAGAAGGTTTGGGGAGAGGACCCACTGGAACCGCTGTTGGGAGACAGATGGTAGCCTCCCGTCAAGGCCATCCAGCGTGTTCTTTAACGTGCACAGGGTATGACTCTCCCGTACGCGGGGCCACGGCTTAACGTCCCATCCGACGGACGGCGGCCTTTCCAAGCCCATCGGTGTCCCCTACTGACCGTGGGCAGGGATAAATCTCATATTTTGTGGAGATAAATCTCAACGCTGACACAACTGGGACTCGAACCTGGGAACTACAGATTACGAGCCTGGTGCGCTACCGACTGAGCCACCCCCGCCCCTACCCAACAGTGACTTTTGTGTTGGCTTCCGTACCTTTTCATAATGCAGGACCATAACAGTCGAAATCAAAAGGAGTTGGAGAGTGGAGGTCTTTTGGCATTCATAATAAGAGTAGATAACGAAAGAATTTTTATGGAAATAAGTATGAGGAACAAAAGAATCGAGCTTTCTATTATTTTGCTTAAAAAGATATCCAAATTTCACTACCATAGCTTTTTTCAGCGAGTATTATACTATTATGTAATTATTATGTAACCAAGTCGGTAAATTTGAAATATATGTGTCGTATTTATTTCAAAGGAAATATTTTTTTCTGAACAATAGAATTATCACAGTAGAAGTTCTCTAACAGTGAAGAGCCTTAAAAACAGATAAAAAGTAATAGGTAATTAAAACTATTAAAATTTTACTGCAAATATTTTTCTTGTGATACACTATAGGTTCCATTGCAGAATTTTAAGTTACTTTCTGTTCTACGTTATGCTCTCTTTGTTCCACGCGATGATTTAGTAACTGCTTCAAAATTACACTGGCGTCCAAAAGTTACAATTTCGTATTACGGCAATGGGAAATAACTATATAATGAGGAAGAATTATTTGTGCAAGAAGAATGAAAGTTCTATAACTTCTACAGCTTTGAAAGGGAAAATGCGTTTCATTCCTTATTAATACATGCCTTAACTGCACTTTGCTAACGTACATTATGAACCTGTTGAAATTCATGTTACAATTAAGTCACCGGATAGAATTCAAGATTGTATTGAGGCGCGGTTGGCTCAGCCGATAGCGCGTCAGGCTCATAATATGCAGTTCTCAGGTTCGATTCTCACCTGGGTCAGTGTTGAGACAGTCATGACTGAAAGACAGGGAGGTATCTCCGCTAAACCCCCTACCCTACCGTCGGTCAGTAAGAGACACCAATGGAGTTGGAAAGTCCGTTGGACAGGATGTCAAGTCGTGACTCTGTATGCAGAAGAGTCACAGACAGGATTTCAAGTCGTGACTCTGTATGCAGAAGAGCTATAACCTGTGCAAGTTAAAGAACACGTCGGATGGCCTTGACGGGAGGTTACCATCTGTCTCCTAACAGCTCTCCAGGCGGTCCTCTTCCCCTTCCTCATCCCCATCCTTTTCTGAACCCTCGGGATCCTTGTGACCCGATCATTTAGCCTATTGTGTGCATAAAAAGTGCCACTCAGAGATGAAACAACTCAACTTAACTAGATTGTACTCTAAATTAATACCATTAGGGTCCTATACTTACATTAACAATGTTGTGTATGGCTTTCGTACATTTGCAAAAATCAGACCTGTAACCAGTTGAAAGCAATAAGGGTGGGGGTGTGGATTTTGGTTTCAATAATAAAGGTGTAAATAATAGTCGTAAATTCTTTCATCGACATCTCTGGTGTATGGAAAATAAGCGAATCTTGGTACCAAGCTGAGAACACTGGTTCTCGTCCAATCACCGAAGTTAAGCAGCTTTGGGCGCTGTGTGTATATGGGAAGGTGACCATCTGGAAACAAGCGTGCAGTTGGCAAAAAAATATGCTGAGGACCCGCCATCTTCATAGATCCCTCTACTATGGCGTATTAAATTGACAGGCTCCTGTCAGACCTCTGTGGCAAGCAGCTGCTTGAGGAGGTATTTAATTTTTTAAAATTTTGTTGCAAAGTAGCAAGAGTTAAAAGTTTCAAAATTTTGCAAAAAATAGTTCATTAAAGGGGACTCATTGTCCTTCCTCCTCCCCCCTTCATCATCCCCCTTTCCCCATTTCCCTTACTTCCTCTCATCTCTGTTTGCCGGCCTGGCATAAAGCACATTATTGTGTCATAATACCTAAATCAGGCAGAACTTTCCCATAGGCAAAATATAATCAACTCTAGCTGCATGGCTACTAACGATGATTCCATTTTATTATTTAAAAAAGATTTTAAACGAATAAAGATCGCAATACAATCTATCTAATCTCGATTTTCAACAAGATTTATTCAGTATTTAAAACGCTATGAAAGTTTGAATATTTAACAATATCATGGCATTCATAAGAATTTATTCCAGAAATTTATTAGCCCCTATATAGTATTGTATATTATACTTCACGCCATTTAAAAAAGTGGATATTTCGAAGTTTGTCTAAAATATCATTTAAATATATTCAATTTTGGGTCAGTTCCTTAAGATGCATTTCTGTGTTAAATATTCCAGATCTAACAGCTCTTTAAATAATAAAAGAATATCACCAAAACACGAGAGTTAGACAGATTTCAATAAGTCATTAATTTATCTTCACTAAAATTTTTCCATTAAAAGCATTTTTGAAAGTTATAGATAGTTATCGTCCAATATATAAGTTGTCTGCCAAATAATCTTTAGGTTTCTGTTCACACTGTCTCCAAATACACAAAAAGCATCAGACTGAATGTTGTATTCGTACCTGTGCCTTCCTCACTCAAACAATTTCACGAGTGGCCACCAGACAAGACGGCACATTGCCACATTTCTTAAGAGATGTAGATGGGGAGGGGGTGGCTCAGTCGGTAGCGCGCCAGACTCGTAATCTGTAGTTCCCAGGTTCGAGTCCCAGCTGGGTTAGCGTTGAGATTTATCTCCGCAAAAATTCCCCGCCCTGCCCACGGTCAGTAGGGGACACCGATGGGCTTGGAAAGGCCGCCGTCCGTCGGATGGGACGTTAAGCCGTGGCCCCGTGTGCGGGAGAACCATACCCTGTGCACGTTAAAGAACACGCTGGATGGCCTTGACGGGGGGCTACCATCTGTCTCCCAACAGCTGTTCCAGTGGGTCCCCTCCCCATCCTTCTCTGAGCCTTCGGGGTGCATGTGACCTGGCCATTTAGCCCATGGTGTGTAAAAAAGTGCCGCTCAGAGGTAAAACAACCCAACTCAAGAGATGTACGGAAACTCTTAGTGCAACATTTCTTACATATGGATTGACAAGGGTAGTCAAATTCTGTAGCCACTGACGAGCCCTGATTTCACATCCCTTGAATTTTTTTCTTCTGGGCTTTGTAAAGAGGGGCGGGGGTGGCTCAGTCGGTAGCGCGCCAGGCTCGTAATCTGTAGTTCCCAGGTTCGAATCCCAACTGGATCAGCGTTGAGATTTATCTCCGCAAAATTCCTCCGCCCTGCCCACGGTCAGTAGGGGACACCGATGGGCTTGGAAAGGCCGCCGTCCGTCGGATGGGACGTTAAGCCGTGGCCCCGTGTGCGTACAGCCATACCCTGTGCACGTTAAAGAACACGCTGGATGGCCTTGACGGGAGGCTACCATCTGTCTCCCAACAGCTGTTCCAGTGGGTCCCCTCCCCCAACCTTCTCTGAGCCTTCGGGGTCCATGTGACCTGACCATTTAGCCCATGGTGTGCAAAAAAGTGCCGCTCAGAGGTAAAACAACCCTACCCAACCTTTGTAAAGAATTATGTTTAATGGACAGAATTCGAGACTTGAATTATTTGAAAGCCAAAATAAGATAAGCAATTGAGCAAGTAACAAGAGATATGCTGCAGCTATGGCAAGAAGTAAAATAACAATTGGATATTTGTAGGGTGCAGTTTCAAAAATTCACTAATTATGCTCAAACGTTTTTGAGGTGCGCTTTCAATTAAAATATTACATTCTTGAACATGCATATCATTTTACTAAAAATTGGTTCTCTAAACCCCATCACTTTTTAGGACACCCTGTATATACGTATTTAACTTAATATAAATGTAGTTGGCTCCCGCGTACGCAGTTAGCTATCCATTAATGCATCTGTAACTTAATCCATGGACACAAATGCTGTTTCTGTTTCTTTTGTAACTTGTTTCAAAGAATAAACTTTTTTAAAAGAAAAAAAAAACATTAAAACAATAAAATGCATTCTCTTAATTATTTGTGAATCCCAAAACTCATTTTTCTTCTTTTTCTCTTATTCATTTTAGAAGTCATTCGTGTGGATAAATCGAAGAAGAATCCTAAGAAGGAAGGTGAGTACCAGAACACGTTCTCTTCTTTGATACGTTAAACCCCCACCCTGACATGGTTCAGTAAGGGGACACCGACTGGCTTCGAAAGACCGCCGTTTGTCGGAGCAACCTTAAGCCGTGGTTCCATGGACATGAGAGACATACCCGCGCACGTTAAAGAAGTTGTCCAGTGGGTCTGCTTTTCCAAAACATCTTTGAGCCTTAGAGGTCCTTGTGACCTGACCATTTAGTCCATTCTGTAAAAAAAGTGTTGTTCAGACGAGTAAAACAACTTACCCCAGTCCTTGATATATTCTTCATTGGCAGACTCAGTGACTTATTGTTGTTATTTCCCGCTGAACTAATTTCCGAGGAATTCCGAGGAATTTACTTAGAAGAGAGAGAGAAATGGCAAGCTTAGTAAAGGCTTGATAGAAAGCCCTTTAGGAAACATTTGTTTAATTTTTCTTTTGAATCGACTGGCTTAGTGGATTTCATAGAAGTGATTGTCTACCATTTCTTCCAAATAGGATCAATCAGCAAAAAACACATATCAAACAAAGGTTTATGAATAAAGAGAAATATAACTTATAAAAATCTTCTCTCTTCCTTGCCGAAAAACTTTTGCTGTCGATAACTTACTACTCCATTCAAAACTTACAAGACTCCATTTATAAGGTAACAGACGGCAGCTTCCCCAGAAATTTTAGACACTTGCAGAACGATTAATCCCGACCCACTACAGCTAGGAACCAGATCTTTTAACCCAACACGTAAAGACAGAAGTGGGACTACCACATTAAATTTGGGACCAATCGATCAGGTATCCGAGGAATAACAGGGAACAGAAAATCTCGGGACAAATGACGTCACCACCAATGTAATTGGCAGCGCATGGCTACTTGTTCGTTGGCCCTTTTGGAATATGCCTATTATATAATATTGTTACGACAGAAGGAATCTGGCAACCGAAAGCAAAAAGTTTCAGCCAACGAATAAGAACGTTGGGAGAATTTGGAGAAGAAGAGTGGAGCGTTAACGGTCGTGGTATTGTAACGGTCGGAGAGTTCGAAAATGGACGGTGAGCTGTTCTGACACAGTGCGCGTAAGTATCAAGAAGTAACTTGATATGTTGTGTATACGCGGAAGTATAAAAGTGGGAACTTTTATGGCTAACTTCGAGTGTCTACACGGACTGTCTTTTTGTTCGGCTAGTGTGTGAAAAGTTATTAGCACAGGACGAGAATTGGTTTACGAGTGAAGATCTTCGGGTGACCTGGTAAATCAAGTAAAAGGTAGTATTTAGTAAAATACACAGAGCTGATATTGTGTGCTCTACGCAGGAAGATTGATGACTTGTGCATGTTAATAGTTGATTTGTTAATAAGATACTTCATCCATATTTCCTTTGTAACAATTTACCTTGTATTGAATTTGGTTTTGAAATATAGCTTTTAATACTCACGCTCAGTGGCTATCCATTTTTGTGATCCGCAACATTTGGTGTCAGAAGCGGGATAATTTATTGAATGCCGTTAACTAGAAGTATGGATGAATTAGTAAAGTTGATAAATAGCTTGAAAGTCGATATGGCTACGCAGATGACTGATATGAAAGAGATTAAAAGTGATATAGCTGCCCAAAGCGATAAAATAGGTGACTTGAAAGCCGAAATGGCCGCACAAAATACTGAGATGAGAGCTGAAGTGGCTTCTCAAATTGATAAGATTACTGATCAGTGTAAGGACATTAAAACCGAACTTAATAAACAATGTGATTGTTTAAAGGTTGAAATTGACAGTGTAAAATATGATCTTGATAGTGTTAAGTTAGATTATAAACATGAAATAGAAATTGTAAAAACTGATTGTGAACGCCAGTTTCAGATTTTGAGAAATGAAATGTTACCTTCTGCTTGTGATAATAATAATTCTAGTGGAAGTAATGTTATTACACATATCGCTAAAAATACAACTAAACCTTCTACATATGATGGTCAATCATCTTGGACAGTATTTAAAACACAATTCGAAGTTATCGCTACAGCCAATGAGTGGAATGAATTCCAAAAGGCCAGTTTTCTTGCAGCTTCCTTAAGAAATTCTGCTGCGGAAGTTTTGCAGTCTGTTCCAGAAGAAAAACGACTTGATTATCAAAGTCTAGTTTCTGCATTAGAACTAAGGTTTGGTGATAGTTATTTAAAACAATATTACGTAACTCAATTTAAACATCGCATGCAGAAAAGTGGTGAAACTTTGCAAGAGCTTGCTAGTGATATTGAGCGTCTAGCTAGATTGGCTTATAGTAACTGTCCACCAGAAATTCAAGATAATTTAGCTCAATTACAATTTATTGATGCTATTGCTGACCCTGACACTCAGCAATCTCTGAGGATGTTGGAAGGTGAATCCTTAAAGTTAGCTGTGGTACATGCTATGAAATACGAGTGCTCTAGGCTTTCCTCCCGAGCGAACAAACGTACAGTGAGATTTGTAAGTGCAGAAGAAACTGTAGAAAAGGATAATGAAATGAAAGAACTAACCAAAGCCATACTATCCGTTTTGAAAGATATAAAAGGTTCTTCTTCAAAACCTACAACAGACCTCCAGTGTTGGAATTGTGGCAAGACCGGACACATTCGTACCAACTGCACTAGGAAACGAATGAGGAGTCCAAGTACATCAACTAGACAACAGGATCAGAGAAACAGAAAATTTATCAATCTTGCGAGGCAAAGGCTGGTTGTTGATTGGTTGGCCCCAGGGGAAGTCGCCCACGTTTCAACATTGCATGGTGATAATAATGGATTAGTAGCTGATGGAGCCATAAATGGAATACCTTGCCGTATGATAGTCGACACTGGTGCAAATGTAACTTTACTCAGAACGGATATAATAAAGAAAATAATACCTCACCCAAACTTGAATACTACACAGTCTAGAATAAGCCTACAAACGGCCACTGGAGATCGTGCAAAGGTTCATGGAAAAATAGAACTTAATATTCGAGTTGGTAGCTGTCTGGTTCGCCATCCTGTTTACATCGCTGACATCTACGACGAATGCATATTAGGCCTTGATTTTCTTAAGAAACATGGATTCAACATTAGACCCAGTGATAACCTACTCATCTATGAGACAGAAGAGATTCCTCTGCTTAGCCGGACGACTGATTCTTTACCAAGCGTAACTCCAATATTAGTGACGGAAGACACAGAGATCCCAGCACAAAGTGAAGTTATAGTCCGTGGACATCGGGCGGAGACTTCTGGGGCCTTCCGATTGGCAGTTACTGATGCCTCTGGTAAAGGAGCTTTGGCTCATAATATCCTGGTTGCAAGGACTTTAGTCAGAATAGATAAAGAACAGATCCCTATCAGAGTGATGAACTGTAACAAATCCAGTAGAATGTTAAAAAAAGGTGAGGAATTAGCAATATGTGAAGCTGTTACCTGTGTAACAAGTATAAATAAAATAGAAGTTACCGATTCATATCAAAATCATACAGACATCCCGTCTCATCTTACTGAATTATGGAGAGAAACAAGACAAATATTAACTGAAAACCAAGCTGTTAAGGCCGAGAACCTATTAAAAGAATTTTCTGACATTTTTTCTGCCACATCAAATGATTATGGCCGTACTAACCTGACAGAACATAAAATCAACACTGGTGATTCTCCTCCAGTCCATCTGCCGGCAAGAAGGCTTCCATTGGCAAAAAGAGAGGAGACGGAACAACTCATAAAGGACATGGAAGCTCAGGGCATTATAGAACCATCACAGAGTCCCTGGACATCACCAGTAGTTCTTGTCAAGAAAAAGGATGGATCTACACGATTTTGTGTAGATTATCGCAGATTAAATGACGTAACAAAGAAAGATTCCTTTCCTTTACCCAGGATTGACGATACACTAGACACTTTATCTGGGTCAGAATGGTTCTCAACATTAGATTTAAAGAGCGGCTATTGGCAAGTTGGTATACGTCCTGAAGACCGTGAGAAAACAGCTTTCAGTACAGGGAATGGACTTTGGCAGTTTAAGATGATGCCATTTGGACTTTGTAATGCACCTGCCACATTTGAGCGACTAATGGAGTCAGTGCTCAAAGGTTTGTCTTTGGAGGTCTGCCTGGTTTACTTGGACGACATCATAGTTCTTGGAAGAACTTTTGAAGAACATTTAAGAAATCTTCGTCAAGTATTTGAAAAACTTAAGGCAGCCAAGTTAAAATTGGGACCGACAAAGTGTAAACTGTTCCAGCAAGAAGTTCATTACCTTGGTCATGTGATCACTACAGCAGGGATTAAGACTGATCCTAGTAAGATAGAAGCTGTAAGAGACTGGCCTCCACCACAAGATGTTCATCAACTTCGTAGTTTTATTGGACTTTGCACCTACTATAGAAGATTTGTCAAAGGTTTCTCCAACATCGCAAGGCCATTACATCGTCTGACAGAAGAGGGCCAGCGGTTTATGTGGACCACCGAATGCGATATAGCCTTTCAACAGCTAAAGAAAACTCTTTCCACAGCACCAGTGCTAGCGTACCCACAAACTGGAAAACAATTCGTAATAGATACTGACGCAAGTAACACAGGAGTTGGTGCTGTGCTTTCACAGGAACAAGACGGACAAGAGAGAGTTATTGCATACTTTAGTAAAACTTTATCCAAACCAGAGCGGAATTACTGTGTAACACGCAAAGAACTGTTAGCAATAGTAAAAGCAATAGAACATTTTCATCATTATCTCTATGGCCAGAAATTCCTTATACGTACTGATCATGCTGCACTTAGATGGTTATTAAACTTCAAAAACCCTGAAGGACAAATCGCTAGGTGGATACAACGGTTACAAGAATACGATTTCTCCATCGAACATCGAAGTGGTAAAATGCATAAGAATGCAGATGCTCTTTCCAGGCGCCCATGTATTGACAACTGTAAACATTGCTATAGTGCAGAACTGAAATTTGGAACTAAAGAGATAATGCCCATAAGACAAATAGTATCGACACAAACAAACAGTGACACCCCTAACATCTGGAATCCAATGGAAATCAGGAAGGCTCAACTAGATGATGAAGACATAAAGCCAATATTAGAATTGATTGAAAAATCTGATGTAAGACCTAATTGGGAGCAAATCTCGAGGTATAGTCCAACTACTAAAAGTTACTGGGCACAGTGGGACTCCTTAAAAATGGAAGACGGAGTATTATACAGAAGATGGGAGAATCCCACTGGACGGCTGATCCGTTGGCAGATAATCCTTCCTCGATCCCGAGTGGAACTTGTGATGAAAGATGTACATGATAGTGCCACTGGAGGACACTTCGGTGTTAATAAGACATTAGCCAAAGCCAGGGAACGATTTCATTGGCTGAAAAGTAGGGCAGACGTTGAGAGATGGTGTAGGCAATGTGAAGCCTGTGCAGCAAAGAAAGGCCCTAAGACTAGGAGTCGGGGTAAGCTGCAGACGTATAACGTTGGTGCCCCTTTTGAAAGAATAGCCATTGATGTAATGGGTCCGTTTCCTAGAACTGATGATGGAAATCGATATTTATTAGTGGTAATGGATTATTTCACAAAGTGGCCTGAGGTATATCCCATCCAAGACCAGGAAGCAACAACAGTGGCTGAGATGATAGTTAATAACTTCATTAGTAGGTATGGAGTACCTTTACAACTCCACTCTGATCAAGGACGGAATTTTGAATCCAATGTGTTTAAAGGCATCTGTCAACTATTAGGCATTCAGAAAACCAGAACAACTCCCTTACACCCTCAGTCGGATGGTATGGTTGAAAGGTTCAATAGAACAATTGCTCAGCATTTAGCATTATTTGTGAACGACCACCAACGTGACTGGGATCGCCATGTACCACTCCTTTTGCTGGCATATAGAACGGCAGTGCATGAAACAACTGGACAGACACCTTCCATGATGCTTTTTGGAAGAGAGTTACGTCTTCCCTGTGACCTTTTATATGGTCGGCCCGAAGCAATGCCTGTGTCCACTCCACAATACGTACAAGAATTGCAACAACGACTAGAAGAAATCCATCACTCCGTTAGACATAACATCGACATAACAAGTGACAGAACCAAAACAAGATATGACAGTAAAATAAATGGAACTATTTTCAATCAAGGAGATCTTGTCTGGCTATACAGTCCACATAGAAAGAAAGGACTATCTCCAAAACTTCAGAAACCTTGGGAAGGTCCATATACAATAGTTAACAGGATTAATGATGTGGTATATCGCATTCGTCGACGTCCAGCTACAAAGTGCAAGGTGGTTCACGTGGATCGTTTAGCCCCGTTTCATCGAAGAACTGAAGAAACTTTGGAATCCAGAATTGTTCGGGACGAACAAGACCTAGGAAGGGGGCAGTGTTACGACAGAAGGAATCTGGCAACCGAAAGCAAAAAGTTTCAGCCAACGAATAAGAACGTTGGGAGAATTTGGAGAAGAAGAGTGGAGCGTTAACGGTCGTGGTATTGTAACGGTCGGAGAGTTCGAAAATGGACGGTGAGCTGTTCTGACACAGTGCGCGTAAGTATCAAGAAGTAACTTGATATGTTGTGTATACGCGGAAGTATAAAAGTGGGAACTTTTATGGCTAACTTCGAGTGTCTACACGGACTGTCTTTTTGTTCGGCTAGTGTGTGAAAAGTTATTAGCACAGGACGAGAATTGGTTTACGAGTGAAGATCTTCGGGTGACCTGGTAAATCAAGTAAAAGGTAGTATTTAGTAAAATACACAGAGCTGATATTGTGTGCTCTACGCAGGAAGATTGATGACTTGTGCATGTTAATAGTTGATTTGTTAATAAGATACTTCATCCATATTTCCTTTGTAACAATTTACCTTGTATTGAATTTGGTTTTGAAATATAGCTTTTAATACTCACGCTCAGTGGCTATCCATTTTTGTGATCCGCAACAATATGATGATTAACTGATGCAGTGGTCAGCAGTGACTTCGGTCTTAGTAAGATTTGCTTCTTATAAAGAGAAGACCTTACAAGCTAGGTGTAATTTCTGTGACACTTTTTTGTCCTATATGCTGCAAATATATATTATGAGAAAAATGTTTTTTCAACATCTTTCTAAGGAAAATATTGAACATTGATAGTTTTATTAAGTGAAAGAAAATGCTGAAGAACATTTTTTTCGAAAATGTATGAGTCAGATCTAATTAATGACTCTATGTCCTATTTGGTAAATGGTTGACTTTCAGTTATGTAATTAACGAAATATTACATTTGATTATTATTATTTATTTACTTTTTCTTTATTATTATTTTTGTTTCTTTTTTGGTATTTATTATGTACAAATTATAACTAGTCAAACTCTGCAGATAAGCTAATAGCTTTGCTGGTCACTATGATAAAAAATATGTATTCAATGAACACCGTAAAAATTTCTTGAATGAAATATAGTTTTCAAAAAAATAAAGTACCATATGTTACTACACTCACGGACAAAAATTTTAACACCATGAAGCAAGCCTCGAACCCCGATGAAACTGAGCAGAGTGGTAGAGCATGTTACAAGGTAGGAATGATTAATCGCACAATCTCCTGCATGCATATTAAGGATACGTTTAGGGGCTCCAAAAATGGGCTCTCAGTACGGGATATGAGCTCCTATGGCGGTAATACATACAGCCAGACGTCAAGGCATTGATGTATACAGTCCCTAATAGTGTCCTGAGACCCTTGCCGCTATTTGTCCTCCAAATAGAGTGCAGGGTGTCCAGTATGTGTGCTGCCTGTGGATACTTCTGGAAATGTTGATTGATTATATCTCCGCTAAATTCCCCGCCCTGCCCACGGTCAGTAGGGGACACCGATGGACTTGGAAAGGCCGCCGTCCGTCGGATGGGACGTTAAGCCGTGGCCCCGTGTGCGGGAGAGCCATACCCTGTGCACGTTAAAGAACACGCTGGATGGCCTTGACGGGAGGCTACCATCTGTCTCCCAACAGCTGTTCCAGTGGGTCCCCTCCCCCAACCTTCTCTGAGCCTTCGGGGTCCTTGTGACCTGGCCATTTAGCCCACGGTGTGCAAAAAAGTGCCGCTCAGAGGTAAAACAACCCAACAACCCAACTGATTGATTATGCTATATGTGCTTTGTAGGGGGAAAAATCCGGGGACATAGCGAGCCAAGTTAGGATGTTGACATCCCATAGACACTATTGGACAATGCATTTCATATGTGGATGTGGATTATCCTGCTGAAAAATGGCACCAAGAGAGCTCTATAGAAAAGGTAGGCAATGGGACACCTGAATTTGATTGACGTATCTTTGAGCTGTCAAAGTTCCCTGGAAAAATATTAAAGGTTTTCTGGAGTCATAATCGATGGCACCTTACACCAGAACGCAGGGTGTGGGTATTTGCGTTCCCGGATGTGTTCTAGATCCTGCTTCTTGATACAGCGACGCCACCATCATCTACTCTCAGACAGAAGCGAAAACGTTTTTTCAGAAGCGAAAAGTTTCGAAAACGAAAGCTGTTATTCTTGACTTTGTAGTCCAGCGATGTTCCACAAAGTGGAAGTTCGGCATGTACAATAACAAATGAAAACACTAGATCTTCAAAAAAAGATATTGTTCAAAACGAAAAGAGGAAATTCGTGACTTTAAGAAAAATTTGACTTCACGATTGGAGCCACATACACATCACAGCGATAGTATTGAGGTAACGGCCGATTCTCAAGCTAAATGGGGCTGCTTGAAACTGGTTAAAGATAATTTTATTACAACAACTGAAAAAGCTTTTCTCACGATACAACCAATGTCTTCTACGAAGAAATTATGTCGAAAATTAGTTAATAATTATTTGCCTTGTCATAAAGCCAGTTTCTTAAAACACCAGGGTACGTGTAAGATTCAGGACAGGAGACGAAACTTTCTCTCATTGGCGTGAAAGATATATAATGATTCCTGAAGATATTTCTCAGGAAAACACAGGGGCTGTCGAAAGTCTCAAGCCTGGAGGGGTTCATTTAGGGACGTAGGAAGACTTTGTAGTCCAGGAATGGCATTCCTAACTTTACTAATGGATTATTTAACAATCGATATCCTTTTTAACAGCTTGTCATTTGGTCTCTGAAACAGTGAGGATGTTCGGGCTTTCCTTCCCAGAAAAGAAAATGGGGACCAAACCATACATCACCTCGTAGACCTCTTGGAGGGGGCCATTACCTCCCTGGCCCCCTCCTTAGGACCGCCACTGGGAAAACAATGCATCTTATATGGCGAAATTTGGAAAATTTCGACCGTATATTAGGAATCGGGATATTGTTATTACTCTCAATGTTTTCTCATCCTTTTTGCATAAAATAAATTATTGTTAATCATACCATTCAATCATTTCTGGTAACGAAAAAATATCATTTCTTTCAATATCAAACAGGTGATTATACAAGGTGATTCAAAAAGATTTGAACACTTTCAAAAATTTATTACTCAGAAACTATGCTATATTTGAATCCCATGTGACGGAAATACGTACAACTTTCAAATGCTGAAATCTTGAAGAAAAATTGAGAAATCTAAGGGTAACTCTACAATTTGCTGCATACTACATGTTCATGTATAACCTAGTTACTGAGCAATAAATTTTTGAAAATTTTCAATTCTTTTTGAATCACCGTGTAGTTATATATTTAATATTATACTGCTCACAAAAATTAGGGGATATTTCAAAATAAATATGAAGCGAAGAAATATCCCCTAATTTTTGTGAGCAGTGTATTTTGCTTTAACTTGTCGCATAATGTTCTGTGAGATTCTCTTCAAAAATCCTATAAAAAACAAGAAATTGTTCAAGACAGACTCCATCATTTTCACATACTGATGTGAAATCATATGCATACTGATGTGGTCATCTTCTCTCAGACAGAAGCGTGACTCATCCACGAAGACAATGCGGTGACATTCCTCCTCTCACGACACACTCTCTATGCACCATCTTTTGGTTCTTCAGAATCTTTTAAATGTATTCAAAAGAGACTAAACTTCTCTGTTCCAGAGTAGCTGTGTGTCATTTTGTTTCCAATGGATAATCTCTTGCCTGTAAAGGGCTGCCTATCTGTCTGTGAAGTGTGGGGCTTCCTACTTCATTCTTTGAGCATAGCTGCTTCTCCTTTTGTTTCCAATGGATAATCTCTTGCCTGTAAAGGGCTGCCTATCTGTCTGTGAAGTGTGGGGCTTCCTACTTCATTCTTTGAGCATAGCTGCTTCTCCTTTTGTTTCCAATGGATAATCTCTTGCCTGTAAAGGGCTGCCTATCTGTCTGTGAAGTGTGGGGCTTCCTACTTCATTCTTTGAGCATAGCTGCTTCTCCTTTTGTTTCCAATGGATAATCTCTTGCCTGTAAAGGGCTGCCTATCTGTCTGTGAAGTGTGGGGCTTCCTACTTCATTCTTTGAGCATAGCTGCTTCTCCTTTTGTTTCCAATGGATAATCTCTTGCCTGTAAAGGGCTGCCTATCTGTCTGTGAAGTGTGGGGCTTCCTACTTCATTCTCTGAGCATAGCTGCTTCTCCTTTTTGTCATTAATAATTGTAGCTACGCAAAACAGACATCTTCCTAATCTTTGAGATTAGTTGCTTCTCTACTTTTAGCTCTTGAGAATCTGGTAACTCTATCAAAGCATATTCTCTTCCTCATACTTTGAACCTAGCACTTACTTATCCTTTTACCTCTTAATAATCGTAATTGCACGAAACAGAAATTTCTTTACCCTTTGAGTCTAGCCGTTTTCTGCTTCTTGAGAATCTGATAATTACCCGAAACAGACTCTCTACCCAAACTCTTCCAGGTTTGCTGATTGACTTTATTTTTGTTTTAAGATTCTGGCGAACTCTACTAATATTTGACCTTGCTCCCACCCGCTCTCTCTTCACATGTAAATAGTGTGCTATCTTTTTTTTTTTCTGTTAATAATCTGGTAACTCTGCAAAATACAGCAAAAATTTAATCCATATCCCAATACAAAATATCGCACTTTATAGTTAATGCTTTGTTTTATTATACAGATATATTACTACATTGGTGTTGCTATAAAGCAGTGGTTCTCAACCTTTTATGCTTCACGTACCCCCCTGGATATATGTATGTAACTAGTGTACCCCTTGTATAGATAGATAAAACTACAGTTATAGTATAACAATGGAAACAAAATAAACATACATATATATATACACATTAAATTTTGTATTCATAAATTACATTCTATAAAGTATAAGTATTCTATAAATACAAAAAATTACATTTTTGCACAGCAGTGTTGCCAACTTAGCGACTTTTCAGCTCTCACGGGTACCCCAAAAAATTTTACCGCGTACTCCACGTTGAGAACCCCTGCTATAAAGGATAATATAGAACGCTTTATTGCATAAAGTTTAAAATATTTCAAAATGCTTTCATTGGTTGCAGAAAGATGCGTAAAGTGCCAAGCTACCAAGAAAAGAGTGAATTTGAAGAAATATTGCAGAAGAGATTATGGTAAGTCTTACTGCGATAAATATTCCTACGACTTGAAACAGAGAAGTAAAGATCATATTTAATAATTTCTGAAGGAATGAAATTGACCGTGATACGAAAGATACTAAACTTTTGTGGTGAAATCACGTTATAGCTAAAATAAATAATCATTTAAATAGTTTTAAAGCTTAAATGCCTACACATTTTATAATTCGAAATTTCTTTCTCAAAAAATATCTATTTATATTCTGCCTTGAAGATGGAGTTTTTATTTTTGCTTTCGACGTTTCAATATCTGGAGGTAAAATATCCTTTTTGACACCAATCGTAAAATTCTTTGCAACATCACACCATAAAACAATTTTTTTTTAATAAAGTGATTTTATAAATTTTTTTAACAAATTTTTTTTAATAAAGTGAGTTTTATGAAATTTGAGTTTTTCTTTTATAATTAGAGTAATGACAAAGATCTGATGAATATCGTTTTAGGTTTAACAAAATTTCCAAAAGACCTATTGCCCCTATTATTTTCATGCTTGAGCCATGTTTTTTCTTTACAACTAAATCATCTCCAGTATGATTTTTATCAGTTGAAATGTTATTGTCAATTCCATTGCATTTTCCCCGTTATGAGCTTCAGATTATTCTGATTTATTTTCATGTTTCCGACTTACCCTTAATCACTGCCATACCAAAATATAAGAGAATGTTCTACTTATGTCAATGAGAATCTAACTTCAAAGCTCTCTAACTTCTAAAGAAACATTTAATGGAAAAATCTGAAACGAAAAATTAAACGATGCGACCTAAACGCGAAAAAAAAACGGTGAGCTTGTAAATCTCGTATCCTCATCCAGGACAAAACACTCGTTTTTTTTTATAATACTAGGTAAAAAAAAAACGAGGAAATTGTAACCATAAAATTGAAGAAACGAGCAAATTTATACACTGAATAGACAAATTATTATATACACCTAACTAATAACCTGTTGTTCCATCTTTTGCCCTCACAAAAGCAGCCGGACGTCTTAGTAAGGTCTCAATGTAAGAAAACACACGGAGGTGGTATTGAGCCATGAAAACATGGCCCATGAAGCGAGGATCGCCTGTTGTAGAACATCCACAATTGCCGGTGGGGTTGTCGGGCTCGAACAGATCTTTCCAATTCATGAAACAAATTCCCAATGGGGTTGAGGTTTGGCGATCGAGGGGGCCAAACGAGTGTGGTAAACTCACTTGAATGCTTCTGGAGCCAATTGGTCGCCACTTGGAAAGTATGCGGTGTGGCGTTGTCCTGTTGAAAGATTGTGCCATGAGGCAGAAAGAGAATTTTTACGAACGGATGTAGATGGTCGGCGAGGATGTTCACATGTCTTGTGCCAGTGACGGAGGTCTCGATGGGTACGAGGGGCCCCAAGGAAGCTCATATAAACGCACCCCAACCTGTTACACCGCCTCCACCTGCCTGTATGGCCCCAGCTTGGCAAGCTGGGGACTTTCCATCTCTTCGTGTAGTTTACACCACACACGCATACTCCCATCAGCGTGATAGAGTTGAAACCGTGATTCGTCAGATCAGATGACACGTTTCCAGTTTTCCGCATTCCAGTTGCAATAGGCCTTTTTAAACTGCAACCTAATCTTTCGGTGCCTGCAATCAACAATAAGAAGCGATGGGGATGACGACTGCCATAGCCTATTTTTTCCATGATACGTCAGACTAGTCTTTGGGCATACACTTGTCGATGCGCCCTCATTAAATTCTGGCTTTATATGTAACGATGTGGGACAGTCTGTGCTCACCTCGAGAGTCAATCGCATGTTTACGTCCACATTTCTCCCGCTGGTTGAAAGTTTTACTGCACTTCACCTAGTCTTGGTATACACGTGCGATGGTCTGTAAAGACGTAACAGACAGTGTTACAGTGCGATGGTCTGTTACAGATGGTAGCCTCCTGTCAAGGCCATCCAGCGTGTTCTTTAACGTGCACAACATGTGGCTCTCCCACCATCTGTCTCCTACAGTCTGTAACAGACGGAAATTCCAACAGTTCAGCAGTTGCAGTGATCGGCCTTCCTCGCACCTACTATCTCGCTTCGTCAAACTCACTTACGTCGCCATGATTACGCCACCCATGATTACTCCTCCGTTACTGGTTTCCAATGTGTAGAGACCTGCTCTATTTATAGGCATTGCCAGTTAGAGCGTTCCACGTGACTGGACGCGATATTTCTGCCTAGAACAGTGGTTCTAAACATTTTATGCTTCACGCACCCCCTGGAAATGTGTATGTAACTGGCGTACCCCTTGTATAGAAAGACAGAACTATAATTATAGTATAACAATGGGAATAAAATAAAGCACACATATATATGTAACATATATATATATTGCGACTTTTGAGCTCTCACGGTGTATCCCAAAAAATTTTACCGCTTACCCTACATTGAGAACCCCCATCCTAGAATATTGTTATCGGGGTGTATATAATAATTTGTCCATGCAGTGTATGACTCTTTAACAATGAACAAATGTTTTTTCAAATCGCGATTTCAAGAGCCTTTATTTTAATCTTTAATCTACCTTTAGTCACATTTTTTCATTAAATGCATATTTTAGAATTTAAATCTAAAATTGAGATAATATGAAATTTCGTATAATTTCGTAGGGCAGTGTACAAACCAATGGCAGCATTGTATTCCTATGGGCGGGGGTAGTTCAGTCGGTAGTGAGCCAGGCTCGTAATCTGCAGTTCCCAGGTTCGAATCACTGCTGGGTCAGCGTTGAGATTTATCTGCGAAAACTCCCCGCCCTGCCCTCGGTCATTTGGGAACTCCGGTGGGCTTGTGAAAGGTCGCTGTCCGTCGGATAGAATGTTAAGCCGTATCCCCGTATGCGAGAGAATCATATGCTGTGCACGTTAAAGAACACGCTGGATGGTCTTGACGGGAGACCATCGGTCTCCCAACAGTTTTTACAGTGGGTCCCCTCTCCCAAACTTCTCTGAGCCTTCGGGATCCTTGTTACTTGGTCATTTAGCCCATTTTGTGCAAAAAACGTGCCGCTCAGAGATAAAACAACCCAACTGTACTCCTATGTTAATTACAATTGTAAAGAACAGAGGCACTTTTGCCGCTGAAATTTCACTCATAAAATTTTAATTCTACCAACAAAAGTATAAATTTTACTCTCTCCGTTTCTGAGCTGTCTGAGCCCTGTCTTTTACTAACATTCTGCTAGTAATGGTAACAGAGGTAAAAATATTATTAAACTTATTTATATTTCATGCATTTTTCAAGACCTTTTTTTAAATATCTGTGAAATGGAAGGTGAAACATATACTGCATTGTAATTCCAATGTGTTCTCTCTCACTTTTGCAATTTTTCAGGCTTGCTGGGCTCTTTCTTCCCCCCCCCTCATTCTTTTCAATCCGTGACGTATTCCTCGCTCCCTTTCATGAGGCAGAAAATAATAAAAACAATAAATACCCCCTCAAGCAGCTGCTTGCCACAGAGATCTGACAGGAGCCTGTCAGTTTATATGCCTAGCAGAAGATCTGAGAGGATGGCAGGACCTCAGCAGAAAAACGACACATACATCCATGCCTTACCCGGGGCTAAGTAACATAATTTGAGTTATATTTCTTTTTATTTTGAAAATTTTCCCTGCTTTACACTTCTCTTTAAATGTATTTTACCTTTTTCGGAATATAAATTATATACACTCAATTTTAATTGTCCTTTTCAATACGCATAGAATTTCATAGGCCTGAAATTATTTTCGATTTCAGAACCATTTCTGAAAAACGGGTTTCTCAATAAAATCAAACTCTGAATTGAAAACATATTTAAATAATAGTTTATACAAAGACTCGCATCTTAAAAAAATTACCTCCGTCACCAGCACAATGTATGTGAACTTCTTCGCCGACAATCTACACCGTTCGTAACGATTCTCTTTCCGCACCTTGGCGCCATTTTTCAACAGGACAACGCCACACAACATACTTCGTGAGTGGTGACCAATTGGCTCCAGCAGCATTCATATCAGTATACCACACTCGAATGGCGTCCTCGATTGCCGGACTTCAACCCCATTGAGAATTTGTGGGACGAATTGGAAAGAACTGTTCAAGGCCACGAACCCCTGGGGCGGGGGTGGCTCAGTCGGTAGCGCGCCAGGCTCGTAATCTGTAGTTCCCAGCTTCGAGTCCCAGCTGGGTCAGCGTTGAGATTTATCTCCGCAAAATTCCCTGCCCTGCCCACGGTCAGTAGGGGACACCGATGGGCTTGGAAAGGCCGCCGTCCGTCGGATGGGACGTTAAGCCGTGGCTCCGTGTGCGGGAAAGACATACCCTGTGCACGTTAAAGAACACGCTGGATGGCCTTGATGGGAGACTACCATCTGTCTCTCAACAGCTGTTCCAGTGGGTCCCCTCCCCCAACTTTCTCTGAGCCTACGGGGTCCATGTGACCTGGCCATTTAGCCCATGGTGTGCAAAAAAGTGCCGCTCAGAGGTAAAACAACCCAACCCAACCCACGAACCCCGACAGCCAACTGTGGATGCTCTACGACAACCAATCCACTTCCATGTTTTCAACACCTCACTGAGTCCTTACCAAGACGCTTGGCTGCTGTTGTGAGAGCTAAAGTGGAACAACAAGTTATTAGGAAGATATATATAAGAATTTGTCCATTCAGTGTATATTCTTTTATTTCCCTTTATGGCTAACTATATATATATACTAATATATATCAAATTCTAAAACGAGAGTAATTTTAAACAGTCTATTCAAATCTATCATTATTAATGGGTAAACACACTTTACTAATGAATTTATAAAGTGTTTACGGATTTACTTTACCGAATATGTCTCAATAATTCATATTCGGCGCATTATAGTTGAGTAGACTTACGTTAGAACCATATTATGCTTCGTATCGCTTATAATAATCAGAATCACTTTCAAGAACTTTAAATAAATTTGATTATGATAGTTAATTTACCTCCAGTCACACTTTTCCATTAAATACACATTTTAGAAATTATAAAGCTTTGAAGCTAGATTCCCATTGACATAACACAGAAATTTTCTAATATTTCAATTAAAACATATCCCTTCAAGCAGCTGCTTGTTATAGAGGAATAAGAGCCTGCCGGTTTAATATGCCATAGTGGAAAGTCTGTGAGATGGCGAGGCAGCAGAAAAACAATACAAAATCCATGTCTTACCCGGGGCTCGAACCCAGGTCTCCCTTAAGCCAAGAGCGCTAACCATCGACAGTAGGGTTGGGTTGTTTTTTTACCTCTGAGCGGCCCTTTTTTGCACACCATGGGCTAAATGGCCAGGTCACATGGACCCCGAAGGCTCAGAGAAGGTTGGGGATCCACTGAACAGCTGTTGGGAGACAGATGGTAGCCAGTCTGGTCATCCAGCGTGTTCTTTAACGTGCATAGGGTATGGCTCTCTCGCACAAGAGACCACGGCTTAACGTGCCATCCGACGGACGACGGCCTTTCCAAGCCCATCGGTGTCACCTACTGACCGTGGGCAGGGCGGGGAATTTTGCGGAGATAAATCTCAATGCTGACCCAGCTGGGACTCGAACTATGGAACTACAGATTACGAGCATGGCGCGCTACCGACTGAGCCACCCCCGCTCCCGACAGTATGTAGACTGTAATAATAGGTGTATATTAGCTTGAATAATTGCAGGATCATTATGTTAGCATAATAAGTATTCAATCGATCTGGTTAATAAACTTTGCAATATTATGATTACACTGTCATTGATTTTTGAAATGAAATCTATGTTTAAAATTAAGGGTGTCATTAATTTTTATCTATTATTATGGAAGTAAAATGATAATTAGTAACTTTAATAAAGATGTCATTGATTTACGGTTACATTCCATATTTCAATACCAACGTTAAGTTATTTATCTCATATTTCACCGCAAATTTAATTTCTTTATTTTTAAATTGCATTAGCACACAATTGCCGAAAGTATCAAAATTGTAAATAGCAAATAAAGCAACTGAATTATCAAAAGCATAGGTATTTTTAGTTACTCTAATTTAATCGAATTTATTTCCCAATATTAAGCTCTGGCAGATCCTTGTTAATTTTTTAATAAACAAATAATGACTTCGAAATTAGTTAATTTCCTAATGAGAAGTACAGGAAATTAATGTCTTACTTCAATAGCTACATTATATTAAAATTATCATGGATCCAGACAGGACCGGATCTAGAAAAAAAATCGAGGGGATGGGGGGGGGGGGAGAGGCAAGAAACACAATCGAGCCAAAAAAAGACAAAAGGGGAGGGGATGGCCAAGAGACTGTATTTCCAATGAAGTGTAACAATTTTCCCTCCGTTTTACAAGTCTTTAAATAATATCAAGAAAAATGCATGAGGTATAAATAAGTTTCATAATTTCTAGCCTTAATTATTATCATTCTATAAGCCCCTCCCCCCCACCGCCACCATCAGAATACCACCAGATAGAAAGTCCTCCGCCACCACCAGATAGAAAGTCCACCGCCACCACCAGATAGAAAGTCCTCCGCCACCACCAGATAGAAAGTCCACCGCCACCACCAGATAGAAAGTCCCTCCCTTTAGATCCGACCATAGATCCAGATATCCTGAATCGAAATTAATAAGATTTATCAACTCGACCACTATTCATTAATAGGTAAATATGTACCTTCTAACTTTCGATTCCAAACTAGATTTCTTGGATCCATAGACTGCTGGAACGAGGGCTGGATCTAGGGTGTAATCCCTACCATCATCCTATAATGCTAGTAGTCAGAAAGGAGGCGAAAAAAATATCTATTATATAATAAGCCCTTCCGAAGAGGCTACGAACAAATGTAGAAGGACGAACGGATGCACGGACATGCGTTTCTTGTAGGTCTACGGCGACCATTGGTAACCGAAGTTTTCGACACCTTGTGATTCTGCAGGTGCTTTCCCGATCGGTCCCAAATTCGGTGTGGTAGTCCCACGTGTGTTTTCCTGTGTAGGTTTATGTATAGGGTTCCTAGCTGCGGTAGGTCGGGATTAAACCCCTTGCAATTGTCCGAAATCTCTTATGGTGCTGCCATCGCCTATCTTATGAATGGAGTAATTAGTACGTTATAGATGGAAAAAGATATCAGTAGACAAATTTTTCGTGCCAAACTTTTGGCAGAGTATAGCTAGTAATAAACAGTATATTACTCGTATTTCTCCAGAAATTTGTTAAAGACCATTTAAAATGAAGGAAAGAAATTTATACCAGAACGGCATTCCGATTTGCTCTGGCTCGAACTTGCCCTTGCCTCCCTATATTTTTTCTAGACCCGGGCTTGACTGGTTGGGTTGGGTTGTTTTACCTCTGAGCGGCAGTTTTCTGCACACCATGGGCTAAATGGCCAGGTCACATGGACCCCGAAGGTTCAGAGAAAGTTGGGGGAGGGGACCCACTAGAACAGCTGTTGGGAGACAGATGGTAGCATCTCGTCAAGGCCATCCAGCGTGTTCTTTAACGTGCACAGGGTATGGCTCTCCCGCACACTGGGCCACGGCTTAACGTCCCATCCGACGGACGGCGGCCTTTCCAAGCCCATCGGTGTCTCCTACTGACCGTAGGCAGGGCGGGGAATTTTGCGGAGATAAATCTCAACGCTGACCCAGCTGGGACTCGAACCTGGAAACTACAGATTACGAGTCTGGCGCGCTACCGACTGAGCCACCCCGCCCCAGGCTTGGCTAGTACCATACTAATTGCGTTGTGGATATAATTGTTTCTCAGACCAATAACAAAAGAAGAAGAAACTGCTCTACATGAAAATGAAAAAATAAACAAATTGATAGGTCGCAGACCTATTGATTTTATTGATTTTAATTTTTTTATATACTGTATTTCATTTCTATCCTGATGCAACCACTTTGTGTCTGGAGATGTCTTCGGAGGTTAATGGGTGCAACATCTCCGTTGCGAATTACATTCAGGGTTCCGTTTCATCTGTTTACATTGGTTGCCGAGAGGAAACTTGACTAATGTACGGAGACGAGAGGTGTCTTGTGAAACAATTTCAGCTCGCCCAAAAAGCAGACATTGACCTGCGAGAGGAATTAGAGTGCTGGCTGGCAGCAGAGCTCCATCTCACTTGTGAAATATGGAAATGGAGTCGGGTTTTGCCCAGGGCTCGGTTCTGATTGGCCCTTTTTGGTCGAGAGTTCCCAGGGTTGCCAGAAAGATATTGTCACGCTCGACCCGGGAGGAACAGTTCGGTGTGGGTTGATCAGACTAACAGACCAGGGTTTGGTCTTTTTCTATCTTTCTCTTGCCATCTATCATAAATATGCTATTGTTCCGCTTATAAGTTGACATTGATATATAGAGTTAGTTACCATGTTTTAAACATTTGCATTGAATATTTTGTCATAAACAAATAGATATTAAGAGTAATTTTATGTGTTTATATATATGAATGGAATTATTCTACTCACGCTTTTCATTTTTCTTTTGTTTCCGGTGTTTAAATGTTGGAGAAATATTGTGTGATACGTGAAGAAACTGGGAATTCTTCTCTAATCGAAAGCACCAGTTCAACAAAATTTTATGTTGCTTTTTTTTGAAAGAAAACCAGAAAATTGTTGTGATGGAGAGAATTATTCGAAATTTCAATACATGGTACCACTCCAAAATTTTCATTTCGGAATGTAATAAGTGACGACACACAGGGTGTTGGCTTGTTTTTAAGAAGGGAGGAATGATAGGTCGCAGACCTATTGATTTTATTGATTTTAATTTTTTTATATACTGTATTTCATTTCTATCCTGATGCAACCACTTTGTGTCTGGAGATGTCTTCGGAGGTTAATGGGTGCAACATCTCCGTTGCGAATTACATTCAGGGTTCCGTTTCATCTGTTTACATTGGTTGCCGAGAGGAAACTTGACTAATGTACGGAGACGAGAGGTGTCTTGTGAAACAATTTCAGCTCGCCCAAAAAGCAGACATTGACCTGCGAGAGGAATTAGAGTGCTGGCTGGCAGCAGAGCTCCATCTCACTTGTGAAATATGGAAATGGAGTCGGGTTTTGCCCAGGGCTCGGTTCTGATTGGCCCTTTTTGGTCGAGAGTTCCCAGGGTTGCCAGAAAGATATTGTCACGCTCGACCCGGGAGGAACAGTTCGGTGTGGGTTGATCAGACTAACAGACCAGGGTTTGGTCTTTTTCTATCTTTCTTTTGCTATCTTTGCTAAGTCCAACTTTAGTGAAATTCACTGGACTGACTTTTAGGCCATGATTTAGGGAGGGAAAGTGTTAAATTAGACATCTCTTAAATTAGTGAGATGATAAACTTTTACCTAAGTATGTTAGGCGAAATTTAAAGAAATTTGCTTTGCTTGGGAAAAACCACGATCAGAGAAATCTGGAGTGGGTGTTTCATGAAAATTTACGCCGTGTGCACATCACAGTAACTTAGCAGAATACAGTTCTCGTTCTGGAGAAACTTCAAAATGGTAGAGTTATTTTAATTTAACTTACTCTGCTTGTTGTCACTTTCACTTTTAAGTTTTATTTTCATTATTTTGTGTGAGTGTTGTTCGAAATTAAGCTTAACTGAATGGAGTGAGTACTTAGTCAATTAATTGTAATGTAAAATCATCCACCTTTATAAGCCAGTGGTGGAACTTTGTTAAGTGTTGAATTTAAATAAATTCAAAATTTTTGTTATTGTTCAAACAAAAATTGGGTCTTGGTCAATCATGTGAAATCTCTTACTCGTCGCAACTACAGTTAGAGAATACGGAACTGCGTATTGCTAGCTTGTAGATTGTTCCTGGTTCGAATCTAAAATCTTCTTTCGGCCACTCTTTCAAAAATATTTGTTTGAAGGCATTAAATTTCGAAGTCAGATTATCAAGCTATTGACATGCAGTTCTAGACAAGATAATTATTTTAGTAAACGCGGAACATTTTAAGTTCATACCGCATGTCTCGAAGAGGAAAAAGTTGCGGGTGACACAAATGACACATTGGTTTAAGTGACCGATGACTGGGGTAGGGGGGGAAGCATCTGTGAATCTTAACATTTTGACCCTCAGTTTAAAGTGAGCCTCAGTTTTATGACATCATTCTATTTATACTTCTATTACTGGTCCAACGGATCTTTCGCGAAGGATTAATGCTTCTGTTGTTCAATCTATATGCTTTTTTTTTTTATTTTATGATACCGCATATTTGAAGGAGCATAAAAGATCTTAAAATTTTTCTTTCCCTATTTTCAGCCATACAAGCGGATATTAACTCTCGAGAAACCGTCGGGGAATGGATACGATTTGCTATCAATGTGCGTCACGTGTTCAAGGCAGGACCAATCAAATTGCGGACTGGTCAACAATCTCTATGGATTCCTCAAGCAGATGTCACTTGTAGCTGTCCCAAACTGCGAATAAAGCATTCTTATCTTATTTTAGGTTTGTATAAAGACTTTTTATACATTATTATTAGTATTTGAATCTTTTATTTGAAAGTTATTTTATCTGTGAGCGGCACTTTTCTGAACACAATGGATTAAATGGCCAAGTGACAAGGACCCCGAAGGCTCAGAGAAATTTGGGGGAAGTGAACTGCTGTGAACAGTTGTTAGGCAGTACCCTTCCCCCAAGTTCAGAGCTGTTAGGGGACAGATGGATGATTCCGGTCAAGGTCATCCAGCTTGTTTTTAACCGGTATGGCTCTCCTGCTCAAAAGCCTATGGCTTTACGTCTCCCTTCAATAAATGGCGGCCTTTACTAAGCCAATCGGTGTCCCCTTTCTATACTTAACGGCAAGGTGGGGGCTTAGAGGAGATAAATCTCAATATTCACCACACTCGAACATTGCAACTGAATATTACGAGCCTGGCGCGCTACCAACTGAGCTCACCCTCACTGCAGAAAGAAGTCTAGCTGATAAAATGAAGAGAATACGGGCGAATAAGCTAAGATAGCGAAATTTGTTGCATAGAACAAGAGCGTCTTTAAGAAAGTGTAAAGGCTGAGGAGGGTCCGTGTTATGAGGGACTCCCCCACCTCTAAAATGAATCTACGCCCCCCAATATCTTTTACTGCTCATGAGAAGACTTGGGTTGTTTTATCTCTGAGCGGCACTTTTTTGCACACCATGGGCTAAATGGCCAGGTCACATGGACCCCGAAGGCTCAGAGAAGGATGGGGGAGAGGACCCACTGGAACAGCTGTTGGGAGACAGATGGTAGCCTCCCGTCAAGGCCATCCAGCGTGTTCTTTAACGTGCACAGGGTATGGCTCTCCCGCACACGGGACCACGGCTTAACGTCCCATCCGACGGACGGCGGCCTTTCCAAGCCCATCGGTGTCCCCTACTGACCGTGGGCAGGGCGGGAATTTTTGCGGAGATAAATCTCAACGCTGACCCAGTTGGGACTCGAACCTGGGAACTGCAGATTACGAGCCTGTCGCGCTACCGACTGAGCCACCCCGCCCCCCCTCATGAGAAGGCATTCAATAGCCAAGTTGTAAAGTTAGGAGCAGAACTTGTGATGTCAGTCAGTGGCAAAGCGTCATTTGCTGAATAAGTTGTCAATCAACCAATAATTTCATAGATCAATGATCGGTAGTTGATTCGTCAATGATTCGCGCGTGATTCATCACCTATGAGAGCGTCTTAAAGGTTGATGTTCTGAGTATGTCTTCTCAATGTCAGTTGGAATGAGGGTTGATTGTGTCGGTAGCGCGCCAAACTCGTAATATGCAGTTCCCAGGTTCCAGTCCCAACCGTGCCAGCGTTGATATTTATCTCCTGTTGGCCCTACCCTGCAATAGGTTAGAATGGAGACGTCAAAGGGCTTAGAAAATCCACCATCCTTCGGATAGAACGTTCAGCCGTGGTTCATTGTTCATGAAAGTTATACCCTGTGTGAGTTAAGGAACCTGCTGGATGCCCTTGACGGAAGACTACCATCTGTTTCCTAGAAGCTGTGGGTCCCCTTACACCAGCCTTCTAGGAGCCCTTTGTGTTCTTATGATCTGGTCATTTAGCCCATTGTGTACACAAAAGTGCCATTCAGAGGCAAAACAACCCAACTGAAAGCCAGTTTTTATTGCCAATGAGATACGAAGCAGATGACATGTCTTAAACCTTTCAGCGTTAAATTTCTTGTATGTGTTATAATTATAATAATGCCTCAGTTTCATATGTGATTAAATTTTCTTGATGTGAAGAATTTGCGTGGTCTTTTTAAACTTAAAAAACAGTCATAGTAATGATTTTCACATCACCAACTTATTCTGAAGTTAACCTTTTTTTTTTTGCTTTAATAAATTTTCAGAATGTTTTCTTAATTTTAAAGCCACAGAGCGACATTTTTCAAAGAGTGACTGTTGTTTAATTGTTATGATTTAAAAAGATGTACAGTTATTACGTTGCTAGACATCGCATTGTTAAAATCTTAATCACTATCCAAGCTGTTTTATTATTGTTCCAGTAGATCAAAATAGCATCTTGATCGGTGAAGACAAGATAGTAGGGATGTTGGCAACTATCTATTGGCAACTTAGATAAACTAACATAACTATTTACTGTATATATTCAATTGGCAACATGGAATTTACTTATAAGGTGTGTAGTAAGGACGGAGATTTAAAAAAGGAATATTTACAGTGTTATGTTTCATGTAAAGCTACTTTTCATATTGGATGTGTGGGGATAAGACTCGAGGTTTATAGAAATAATCAGTAGTCAGAAAGTAGTTTATAGAAATAATCAGTAGTCAGTCAGTAGACAGAAGAAGCAAATGGGTATGTAATAATTGTAAGAAGAAAAGAGTTACCTCAACGATGGGCGGTTGGTTACCTATCTTCAAGTGAAGTGGAACATGTGCAGCCATCTATGGGAGATGAAGATAACCATTCTGTGAACAATGGTAAGCCAAGTTGTTTTATGGATTCTTCTGATCATAATTTAAAAGAGGAGCTTATTAATATTTTTAAGTTGGAAATTAGGAAAGAATTCGCAGAGTTTGAAAAAAGAATTAATCAACAAAATGTTGATATTCTTAGATCTGTGATATTCTGTAGTAAAAAAATAGATGACTTCGTAAAGGAAAATGAATTAATTATGAATGAGCTTAAATGTCACAGTTTATTGAAAAAACAAATTAACATATTAGAGTCTAAGATTAATGATTTAAGACAAGATGCATTAAAAAAAATCTAGAGATTGTTCATATACCTCAACAACCGCAGGAGAATTTACAATTTATTGTAAATCAAGTGTCTACTATATTACAAATTCCACAGAAACAAGAGGATATAAAATTAATTAAATTATAGTCTCGTAATGCTGATAAACCTGGTAATATTGTAATAGAGTTTAAGAACGAAGACATCAGAAATAAGTGGTTAGAGGGGAAAAGAATAGGGAAGAAGTTATTTCTAAATTCGCTAAATGAAGAAATGGGAGAGAAACCATTTTACATAAATGAGCAATTATAACAATAGAAAGGAAGAGATTACTTTATAAAGTCAAAGCTCTTCAAAAGGAATTTAAATATAAATATGTATGGATTAAATTGGAAAAATATTCCTAAGGAAAAATGACGACTCAAATGACATCAGAATTGACAATGAGTCAAACGTAATTAATATCTGATGCGCTATTAAGTTCCTTAAAATGCATTTTTGATTTTTTGCTTTGGTTAATTTTTTTCTAGCCATAAAATGGAAGGAACATCGGGTATTTATATTGACCTCGAAGAATTTAAATTGATCCATTTTGATTTCAAAAAAGGAATTAGTTTTATTCATTTGAATATCAGAAGTTTACGAGTGAATTTTGATGTGTTTTTGGCATTGATAGAAAGTAGTAATTGTAAACCAGATGTAATAATCCTTTCTGAGATTTGGATATCTGACGATGAAACATCTTTATGTCATATCGAGTGAAACAAAGGATTTTTTAACTGTAGACATTTTAACAGATCTGGTGGAATTGTGGTTTACATCAAGCAGTATTGGTGTGCTTCCCAGTTAGATTTCGAAATGAATTCAGCTGAAGTTATTGCATTAAAAATTCAATTGAATTCGACAATGTCGGTAGTCTTATTTCGATTTATCGGTATGCTGGAGGTGGAGAAATGAATTTCATTGAAGAATTGTTTCAACATGTCGATAAACTTCCAGATCGTAATATTATTCTTACCGGAGATATAAACTTGGATATCTCAAAATCTACAGAACATATAAATAGTTATTTAGATCTTATGACTCTATACAACTTGTCAAATTATATTACGGGGATTACGAGATCGCAATCACAAACTTGTATAGATCATTTATTCATAAGGAAAATATGTTCATTTTCTTGTTGCGCCTATATTGTAACTACGGACATCACAGATCATTATACGATTTATTTCACCTTTTCTTCAACAACAAATGTCTCAGTCAAAGCTAAGGAGTCAATACAGTCCATTATTTACACAGACAAAGTGAAATTACAACAAGGCTTCAAGGACTATAGTTGGAATCATATACAAAATTATTATGACGTAAATGAAGCTTTTGACCATTTCTTTGAGGACTTTAAAAAATTAGTTAAAAAAGCTACAATAAAGAGAAATGTGAATAAAAAATTAAAAAATTTAAAACCGTGGATAACCACAGAACTTATTAAGTCAATAAGGTACCAAAATCATTTACATAGATTATGGGGGAAAAAACAGAATTGATGCTAACTATTACAAAAGTTGCAGAAACTCCTTAAATAGTTTGAAAAGTTTTAAGGATTAAAAAAAGAAAAGAAAAAAAAAAGAAAAGTTTTAAGGTCATCTGTTTGAAAAGCTAAAAATTCATATTTTCAAGAAAAACTGGCATATGCTGGAAATAACACAAAGAAGAAATGGGATATTATAAATGAAGTAATTAATACAAATAGTAGGGAAAAAAATCAAAATCATCTGTTTGAAATGAGCTTATATAATAAAATGGTTTATTTTACAGATAGTTCCACTGAAATAATTAATGCTTTTAATGATTATTTTATAAATATAGCTACTGAATATGAAACTGGTAATTCGGAATCAGATTTGGTAGTGCCTGAAGATCTTAAGTTAAAAGACAGAATAATAATTTCCCAGGGCAATTCAATGGGTCTGATAGCAGTTTCGTTGGAAGAATTAAACAGCATAGTAAAAAATTTGAAAAGGACGATTCGAACCCACGTCTCTCCATTTATAACTTGATGTTTATTTACAAATTTACCTTACTGTCATACGTAAATACTAAAATGTCAATAATTAAAATATTATATGTATATATTAACATAGCAATATATGAAAGTATTTTTTAAAAGTCTTTGTCCGTCGGATAAGACATTAAGCCATGGTCCTGTATGCAGAAGACCATATCCTATTGACGTTAAAGAACACGCTGGATAGCCTTAATTGAAATCTTTTATCTGTCTACTAAAAGATGTTCAATGGGTTCCATGGATCCCCTTCCCTAATGTTCTCTGAACCTTTGGGTTTTTTGTAACCTGGCCTTTTAGATCATTTTGGGCTAAAAAAAATGCCACACAGAAGTAAAACAATCTAAAGTAACATTTTGAAAATTAGCATTCTAAGTATGAAACACATTGTAAGTATGAAAGGGCATTTAAATTAATATTAATAAAAATTTAATCAAATTTAATAACATAAAATGTTTTAATTTTAAGGGTTTTTATGGATAGAGGAGGAAGAGGTTGGGGCAGTTGAACTCCCCCTTCCCTTCCTATCTCACAGCATCCTCCAATGTTTTTCCATATTTTTCATATTGTTATTGTGATGACACAGAATACTGATAAATACTCAATGTTTGAGTTTCCAGGAATATTATTTGTAAATTTTAATATTTGTTAGTGTTTCGGAGATGGTCCCCAAAGCTAAAAGACATCGATCTACATGACAAGAAATTCAACAACATAAAAAAAGTGATTAGTTATCTAATGACATTTTTTTCTGCTCCCTTTTAGGTAATAACCACGACGGGAAGAAGTATTCTGGTCTCCATGCCAACAGCGACAGCACCGTGATCGAGTGGAAGGACGACTGGGCTTGGCGCATGCGCAGATTCCAGCGTCGTCAAAGGAATGGACGTTGCAAAAACTGATAAGATATGGGAATGGCACGGCCACACAGGAAGCGGTTTGTGAGCTATAGCGTTATGAATATTTCTAAATTTCTCTGGCGTCTCAAATAAATCCATTGCCAGCAACGGAGGTGCGCTCACAGAAAAATGGAGCGTGTAGTATATGCACGAGTTTCAATTGATAATAATTTAGTTTAAGACATCAGAAAGATTGTAATGCAAATAACGCTAAGCTGCTCAAACTGCTTTCTTTATGGACGTACCAAGAAAACTGATGGATGGAATAAATGCAGTCTATCTGAGGATAGAATTCTTAATTCTCATCGTTACTCTACACAGTGGCGTAGAACTACAAAGTCATATTTTCATAAAATATGATCTTCTGTTCACTAGAGATGCGATTAATGGAGAGAACATTCGCTAAAGTGAAAAACTGTGAAGATGAAAAGAAAATATATATTAGCTGTAAATACAAATAAAGTTGATCTTGTCATGACTAGTTGTGCTTTTTCTTTGTTCAGTATTTGCATCTCTAAATGCATAACAACAAGGATAGAATGAAATTTGGAAACTTACATTTAGAAAAATCAAGTTTGAAAATGCAAAAATCGTGACAGAGTTTTCGATTATACAATTCCCTTCGTACAAATAATAAGTTAAAATGTTTTTTTTTATATAAATTACTTTCAACACAGAACGCGTTTAAAATTTATGGGACTTCTTCAGTACCATAGAAAGACTGGGTTTTATAATTGCCTTTTAAACTCCTATCGAACAATTCTTTGCAAAATTATTTCTTACAATGCATTTAAGTGAAAGAAATACATAAATATTTATATAGTTTTTCCTTTGTTTAATTTTTCCGTTTCAATTTTGAACTGAATCTTAATTTCAGTTTCGATTTCAAAATTGTTGTTGATTACTGCTTCTAATTTTGTGTTAGACTGATAATGTATTCAGAAATGTTAAAATGCATCTATTTGTACTTTTCTAACCAAACCAAATAAATATTCATTCATTCATATATATTCGACAAAACCAAACATATAAAATATTAAAACACTCGCCAAATTTTTTTCATAGTGTCATGCAATGTGTCAAAGGTAGCCTTAAAACGTTCGACAAATTCAAACGTTCTTTTCTTTAGACCGTATCAAACCTATTAACTATAGGAAGTCCTATAGCCAAAGGCGAGTATGAATCACTCGTTTATGAATCACTCACTTGCTCAACTCCTTGGGTCGCAATATAACTTCCAATGACTGCTATGATTCAACCTGATGTGGGATTAATCGCATAAGAAAACTGTATAAATAGCCCAAGATCACCCAGCGAGGCTCGTACTGCTGTTTAAATATTTCCCTTGTTCGATCTAATAAAAATTCTCTTTGGAATACAAAGTTTATGGAATCATGTCGTATAAACATTGAGTACGGATACGTCTTAACCTACTTACGTACTAACTTTCTTGCTTATTCACTGCCTCACCCACTTACTTTCTTATTTACTTACTTATTTACTCACTGCCTTCAGTTCCTAAGTTCGAGTCCCAGTAGGGTCAGAGTTGAGATTTACCTCCGCAAAACTTCCCGCCCTGCCCACGGTCAGTAGGGGACACCGATGAGTTTGGAAAGGCCGCCGTCCGTCGGATGGGACGTTAAGCCGTGGTCCCGTGTGTGGGAGAGCCATACCCTGTGCACGTTAAAGAACACGCTGGATGGCCTTGACGGGGGGATACCATCTGTCTCCCAACAGCTGTTCCAGTGGGTCCCCTCCCCCAACCTTCTCTGAGCCTTCGGATCTCCATTTAGCTCATTGTGTGCAAAAATTGTGTCGCTCAGAGGTAAAACAGCTCAACCCAACTCACTGTCCCAATTACTCACTCATTCATTTTCTTAGTTACTTACTGACTCACTCGCTTACTGACTACTGACTCACTCACTTTCTTACTTACAGAGAGAGAGAAAATACAATAATTAGGTTAACAAACACATTAGACTGTGTGACCAAATAAACTTATTTGATTTAACAATTATGCAAAAGAATAAGAAGTACTCAGGGACTAAAATGAAATTGCTAATTTTTGAACTATTCCAATATCTATTTCAGGAAAACCGGCCTTTTTTAGGGGAAGCAGAAATCACACCTCTTGTGAATCCTCAAATATTTTCAGTTTACTGATCTTCAACTTTCTTTGTCTATCACGTGAAGAAATCTTTACATACTAAAACTAAACTAAACAAACTAAACTACTAAACTAAACAAATTATTTAAAACTAAACAAATTATTTAAACTAAAACAAATTATTTTAAAAAATTGCTAACTTTCAAGGGCTGCTACATTAACTACAGTTGCTTCTTAATCCACAAAAAAAAATATTTTTAACACAAGATACCAAAATTTTTTATGTTGCTTTTTTCCTACGATAGATTTTTCTTATGGATTATACGCTTTTTATAATCAGACTCTCGTAGTCTATATTGAAAAAATACAGTGGGAAAAAATACGATAGTTAGCATAAGGAATAGAGTATGCATTCCAACTTATACACAGGCACAAGGGAAATGTTTTAAAAAAATACCTCCTCAAGCAGCTCATTGCCTCAGAGGTCTGACAGAAGACTGCCAGTTTAATACGACATAATAGAAGATCTGGGAGGACCTCAGCAGAAAGATAGCACAAACATCCATTACGCAGGGATCGAACCTGGGTCCCTTTGATCAGAAGCCAAGACGCTAACCACTCGGTCACGGGACTACTACAAGGAAAATGTTAACTAAGGGCATATACAGTGTCGTATCAGAATGATATGATCACCTACCTAATAATGGGATTGGATGGATGACAACGGCGAGACGGCGTGGCATGGACGCAATGAGGCCCTGGAAGGTTGCCAGAGGCACAAGTGCTCATTCGGACTCCAGCAGAGCACGGAGGTTCTGGAGATGACGTGGTTGTGGGTCCACGTGCTGAACCTGTCGATCCAACTGGTCCCACAAGTGCTCTATGGGATTGAGGTCAAACGATTTCGTCTGCCAAGGGAGAACAGAGACATCGCTGCCGTGTTCCTGGAACCAATTATACACCACCTTAGCGACATGACAGGGCGCATTGTTCTGTTGGTAGACACCATCACCACCAGGGCAAACGTCCAACATGAAGGGATGCATGTGGTCAGCGAGATGGACAGGTAGCCATTGGCGTTCAGGGACCCATCCAGTGGTACCAGCGGTTCCATGTCATACCAGGAAAACATCCCCCAGACATGCACACTGCCACCGCCGGCCTGTACTTGACTGACAAGTGTGTCCTGGTGTTGGTTCTTGTGTGTCTGACGCCGTATCTGCCACCGCTCGTCACGTCTGTGAGTAGAAACCTCGATTCATCGGAGAAGGCCACTTTTTTCCACTCTTCCACTGTCCAATAACGGTAATCCCGTGCGAACTGCAGGTGTCGTTGCCGATGAACCTTGGTTAATATGGACGCCTTTACGCAGTGTTGACTCTGGAGACCCATTCGTAACAGGGTTTGTTCTACTGTTATTGGGGACACATACGTTATGTGGGGTCGATGGCCTTTGGGGCTCCATAGTTGTGTCGTCTGACAGTACTCGGTGTGCCAGTGGTCCATTCTTGGTACACCCTTACTACAGCACCTAGCGAACAGTCCACGAAGTCTGCTGTTTCCGAATGCTCCCACCCTTGGTGCGGCAGCCGATGATTATTCCTTTTTGAACGTCCGTCAAATCAGTACCTCTGCTCATTGTGCTCACGTTACGCACTTTGGCTCATCTGTCCTGGCCGGCTGTTTATAACTCCGTGTGGTCGACCTTTTCATGTGCACTCTGTGACGCACCTGGGCGGGTACACTGTGATTCTGTGGGTGTTCATATTATTCTGATACGACTGTGTACAGTAGTACTTTAATGCAAGGTATCTCATCTTCCTTTAAATCAGTATAAAATATTCAAGAAAACTAACTTTATAACAATTCTTTAACGAATATCTGGGAAATTTTGAGAGGGATTAAACGCTTTCGTTAGTCAACACCTCCCTTACTGGAAGAACCTCGCAAATACTTATCTGACTAACCTTAGCCTCTCACATTCTCTTAAAAGAACTTCATAGTGATTTTTTCATACAGCTGTTGGATAAACACTATAATAAGGACGGATACATGTATTTGGTAGTATGCAGGTACATCACAATATACAGGGAACTTGGACAGAAAATTTTAATTCGTTGCCGTTTTAAATGAAAGAACATCAATGAAAAATTTAAAAACATCAACTCAGACGTATACAATTCTTCTCCTAATGTTGAAATGAATCAAAACTCATCTACTTATGTTATGAGCTGCAGACCTTATCCAATTAAGCTCATAGACTAGGGGTTCTCAACGCGGGATACGCGGTAAAATGTTTTGGGGTACACAGTGAGAGCTCAAAAGTCGATTACCCAGTAAAATGCTTATAATTTTATAAGATTTGTTAAATTGTTTATGTCATTTTTTGTGTTGTTTATCGTTAGATGTAATTTATAAATACAAAATTTAATGTGTGTATATATATATGTTTTATTTTATTCCAATTGTTATACTGTAACTATAGTTTTATCTATACAAGGGGTACGCCAGTTACATGCACATTTCCAGGGGGTACGTGAAGCATAAAAAATTGAGAACCACTGTTATAGACGATAAATCGCGAAATGCAGTGTACACACCTGAAACTAATAAGGGAAGACTTGTTTGGACTCCAAGTAGCTGAACTCTGTATAAATATTGTCTCTCCTCATACACATAAACGGTTCACTGAGTAATTATTGCAATACTTATTTCAACAGTTTTGACTTATTCATCGGAACAACGTCTGTCTTACGCATATTGATTACTAATCGGTCATTACACCAATAAGCCTATTAGTTTTATAATGATTCAGATGTCAAAGCGCAACAGCTTTCAAAATGAAAAATTATGATTCATGCTTACATTGTAATTTGTGTTTGCATATGATATCACGAATCTGAACTTGGGGCGGGGGTGGTTCAGTCGGTAGTGCATCAGGCTCGTAATCTGCAGTTCCCGGGTTTGAATCCCAGCTGTGTCAGTGTTGAAATTTATCTCCGCAAAACTCCCCGTCTTGCCCATTGTCAGTAGGGGACACCGATGGGTTTGGAAAGGCCCCTGTCTATCGGATGGGACATTAAGCCGTGGCGCCGTGTGGGGTAGAGCCATACCCTGTACATGTCAAAAAACAGGTTCGTGGCTTTGACGGGAGGCTACCATCTGTCTCCCAAAAGCTGTTCCAGTAGATCTCCCCCCACCCCACAACCTTCTCTGAGCCTTTGGGCTCCTTGTGACCTGGACATTTAGTCCATTTTGTGCAAAAAATGTGCCGCTCAGAGGTAAATCAACCCAACCCAGAATCTGAATTTATTATCAGTAAAGATATATAAATATATAGAAGTCCACAGTACTAAGTACAGTATGACTATCTTTGCATCACTAGCTACACGAAAATGGTGTATTAGTCAAACAATTATTTGAAGAAGTCAACCTATGCGATTTTCCCCTCTAGCGCTCACTATACAGCTTTACGATAAGAATAGTTGAATAAAACAGGTCAATCGACAGGCGCACGTCGGAAATCGAATGTTTCCAGAGAGCTCCTGCCCTCAGAAACAAAGACTATGACTCAGCCGCATGCTATACAATTCAGCTAGCACCATTTCAATAGCCGAAACAGCTATTGAAAAAATATAGTTTTATTAACATTCTCCGTCAGATGTGCTGTGCTTTCGATGAAAGAAATAAATGTCCAATGTAATAAATATAGGACGACACTATTTATTTACATTCATATATATATATATGCAAATGGGAATATGCTCGATTCTGTTAGCTTTAGCTATGCTCAACGCTTTGTTGGATGAAATAGCTTCATTGATGTTTCTTGGAGACTTCCTCCAATTAGCTTATTATATGTTGAATGCTACAGTTAGACAGCACAAAGCAGAGAGCTGTACCAGAAATTTAATATTTTGTGCGGTAGAAAACGAACAGGTATACAGGAATTGAAGAATAAACAAGGTTAGGTTATTGAATGTGAGGAATCTGTCATGGCTAGGTGGGCTGAACATTTCTGAGATATTCTAAGCAATGTGGTTAGTTAACTCCCATTATTTTTAATGATGATAGAAGCACTATTGGCTTTAACGTTGGCTCTATAACACATCATCATCATCATCATCATCAAGCAGCCATGGACTATGGAAGTCCAACCAGACCGTGCAATTTAGTTCTCCAAGCATGTCTGTCCTGAGCTACATCTGCTACATCCGGCCACTGCACGTCAATTCTAACTAGGTCCTGTTTGACATTGTCTGCCCACCGCATTCTAGGTCTCCCCCTCTTTCTGAGGCCTTTAGGCACACTGTTCATAACCCTATTCGCTAATCTATAATTATCCATACGGGCAACATGGCCAAACCAATGAAGTCTCTTTCTGCACAATATGCTGCTTAAAGGAGGTTGCCGACTCCATTGCCTAACCTCATCATTAGTTACAAAGTTGAACCACATAATGCCCAATATATTGCATAAGCATCTAGAATCAAAAGCATCTAGTTTCCTGTTATCATGTTTACAAAGTGTCCACGTTTCACTACCATAACTAACCCTAGAAAGAACCAAACTATTATGCAGTCTAATTTTAGTCTTTAAGTGCATACGCCTATTTCTCCACATTCACCATAGATTCTTAAAAGTCCCGGCAGCAATCCCTATTCGTCGGTTAATATCATGCTGCACATCACCAGTATCTGTTACATAGCTCCCAAGATAATTAAACTGTGACACCTGCTCAAGACTGCAACCATTCAGATTAACTGAATCACAGCCTGCCTGATGAGGTCAGAGTCAATACCAACTTTGGCATTGAAGTCACTAAGAACAAGGGTAATATCTCCTTTTTTGACAGAATACAAAATATCCTGAAGATGTAATTTAGAAATACTGAAGAAATTTAGAATATACTGAAATTTAGAAATACTGAAGAAATTCAGAATATACTGAAGATGTAATTTAGAAATACCGTTAGATGTAATTTATAAAAATTATTTAAAATTATCTGAAATCTCCGTAAAACCTTCCCTTATTGTCTAAAATTTTGCTGTAAGAAACCTTTCATTAATGCATTCATATTCTAGAAGAGCATCACTAGCGTGTCTGCTGAGAAGCAGACCCACGCCTTGGTGATGTTTATTGTCTTCCGTCCCTGAAAAGAGAAATTTAAGATTATTTTTAAGAATCTGACCTTTATCTGTCCATCTGGTCTCTTGCAAGCCGAGAATATCTAAATTATAATTGTGGAATTCTTGTGTGAGGACATCAAGAGAAAAAGCTCTGTGCAGAGTCCTCACATTCCAACTACCTATGGAGAGATAATGGTTAGTGGGATGTTTAAAGAAACTATGTGTATTGAGAGAGGGAATGCCGACAATATCAAGCAGCCCCCTAATCGCAGACATGGGGCAAAGACCTGTTCCCCCACCACTAAAGGCTGAAGCCGTCTTCACTGGAAGACTTCCTCCAATGCAGAATTTGACGATGCCAATAGAAACAAAGAGTTCAGGTGCCTGCGATGACCTCTGCTCAGGATTATCCACCAGCTGATAAACATATCCTGTGAATCTATTCACTTGGGGCTGTCAACCCACAAACAAACAGAAAACACAGCGGAAGATTTTCCTTCCACAGAAGCCCACCAGGGCAGCAATTTCAGGATCCATAATCAAGCTCAGAGCCTTAATTCAGCCCAGTCCAGTGGGTTTATGGTCAGCATCAGGACCCTATGTGGTTGACCACTCCTCAGCAGGGTAGAAAAAAAAAGTAGTCATAGTTATTCAGATCAGTAGGCCATATTAATCTGGCAGCCCTCCTATTCCGTTCACTTCCACAAGAGAGTATCTCTTTTGAAAGGTACTAACGGAGTCTGAAGTTATTTTGGTTATTTCTAAACTACCCCAGGGGTAGAAAAAATTACTACTGAAATGCTTAGAGCTGGAAATGTTTTGGCTATCACATGGATGACTGAAATTTTGAATATCTTGTATGATAAAGGCATTGTTCTTAAGGATTTTACAAGAGCTATTATTATCCATATTTTTAAAAATATTAATTATGATAATATACGGGTGTCAGCCTACTTTCTGTTCCAGGTAAAGTTCTTTGCATGATTGAATTAAGAATCTGGTTGGTTGACGGGCAATTGCGTGATGAACAGTGCAAATTCAGAAGTGGTAGACGATATGTAGATCAGATATTTTCACTCAGGCAGCTTCTTGAGAAATGTTTAGAGTTTCAGAAAACTTTAGTTATTAGCTTTGTTGATTTCAAAAAGGCTTTTGACTCTGTTGATCGCCATAATTTGTGATTGATTGTTAGATCATGTGGAATAATGTTGTTTTGATGTAGGTCAATTTTTTTTGCCTAAGAGTGTACATTAATAAATCTCTGGGAAATGAATCTTGGTATTCCTCTAATTGAAATATATCATACACAATTCTCAAGCAGCTACAGATTATCAAGTTCAGACCGGTGTTAAAATAAATTAAAATTCCCTGTCGTTGAACAATAAAAATTTTTATGTTTATCCTTAAAACTATTTTCATGTTAAAAGTTTTTAGGAAAAAACTCAGAAGCTTTCCGGAGCAATGACAGTGTTTCTCCAGTGAGGTGACACTATGTGGTGACTACTTCAGTCACATAAGGTATTCTCATAGTGTCCATCTTAACTGATGAAGTCACTGTGACTCACATAGTGTCCATCTTCATTCACCTTTTCACATAGTGTCACTTCACTGAAGAAGGAGCACTATCCTTGCTCTGAAAAGCTTCTGAGTTTTCTCCTAAAACCTTTTAACATGCAATTAGTTTGAAGCAAAAAATTAAAAAAATTATTGCTCAATGACAAAGAATTTTAATTTATTTTATTTAATTTCTGAGCAAGAAGGTCTTTTTAATTCTGTATTTAAAAAGTGTTATTTAGTCCTCCAAATATCATTTCGCCACTGCAGATTAATTTTAATGAGGTTAGTCTGAAACTGACCACCTCATTGTAATCTAAGGTATTTAGGTACACTTCATTATCCTATATGTAAATCTAAAGTTATATATATATGTGGGCAACATAACTGAACAAACGACAAATCTTGTACACTGCTGCTCTAAGGGATTTCTGACTAGCATCGTCTTTGCTTAGTTCAAACCACCTAATGCCCAAGATATTGTGTTGTAAGCATATAGAATAAAGGGCATCAAGTTTTAGTTTACCTTGCTTAAACGGTCGATTATATATCAGCTATTGTAGGTGAAAAGAGCTTTCGCTTGTCTAACATATCGTACTAATAACTGAAAAATAATAATTATTTTAAAGAGAGAGTTCCAAGAGTCAGAAATTCAAAAACACAAGACGTACACCTATCATAACAATGAATATTAACATTTTTAAAGAGGTTTTTCAATACGATTAAATTCAAAAATCCAGGTTTTCAATTTCCCTTTAAAAGAGAGAAAGTTTGTTTCTTCTTTAAGATTTCCCGGCAAAGTACTGCGTATGCCACGTTAAGTTTTAAACCTTAATTGACATAATTGTACTTGATGAGTATTATGCATAGTTTATTTTACTTGACGTTGTTTAACATGAACGCAAATAGTCCATAATTTCAATTTATGACGACTAAATTCTTACAGAATAAAGATACTGTTAATGATAACTCATAATTAAGAAAGCATTCATTATATAATTATTTGTTTCTGTTCTGTAATATTGGTCAAAAGGTTTAGGAATATGACAGTTGCCAAAGCAGATTTAGTTCATTACAATTCATGATGAAACACAAGAAAAAGCATCGAGGGACAGGTAAAGACAGGAGATAACCTTGTTCATTTTATCCTTTACCGATATATCATCCAATATCAAGAATCATATGCTCATCCATTCTGCAGGTTGTCCCTACAAATGTATTTGTTGTGAAAGAATTTTTCAGAGGAATAATTATCTTGGAGACAACTTCGAATCCAATAGGAGAACGATAATTTCTTTGCGTTTTTTGCAGAAGGGAAACGCTAATGTTGAAAATAAGCTATACGTCAAATAAATGCTTGTGACGCGGGGAGTGACATAGGCTACTAAAAAACGACCCACCATTTTTCTTTCCCCCTAAAAATGGGAAATGTTAAAGTCGCTCTAGTACTTCTTTTAAACGCAAGGGTCTAAGGTTACGAGTTAGGTTAGGTTGGGTTGCTTAACCTCTGAGCGGCACTTTTTTGCACACAATGGGCAGAATGGGCAGGTCACAAGAACTCTGAAGGTTCAGAAAAAGTTGAAGGAGGGTTGTGGGTTTTTTCGCCTCTGAGCGGCACTTTTTTTTGCACACCATGGGCTAAATGGCCAGGTCACATGGACCCCGAAGACTCAAAGAAGGTTGGGGGAGGGGACCCATTCTAACAGCTGTTGGGAGACAGATGGTAGCCTCCCGTCAAGGCCATTCAGCGTGTTCTTTAACGTGCACAGGGTATGGCTCTCCCGCACACGGGGCCACGGCTTAACGTCCCATCCGACGGACGGACGGCCTTTTCAAGCCCATCGGTGTCCCCTACTGACCGTGGGCAGGGCGGGGAATTTTGTTGGAGGAGGGGACTCACTGGATAGCTGTTGGGAAACAGAGGGTAGTCTCCCATCAAGGCTATCCAGCGTGTTCTTTAACGTGCTCAGGGTATGGCTCTCTCGCTCACGGGACAACTGCTTAACGTTGCATCCGATGGACGGCTGTCTTTCCAAGCCCATCGGTGTCTCCTTCTGCTCGTGGACAGGGCAGGAATTTTGCGGAGATAAATCTCAACGTTGACCCAGCTGGAACTCAACGTGGGAACTGCAGAGTACGAGCTATGCTAACTGCCAACTGAGCCACCCCATTCCCCCTAACAAAAATGGGAAGAAAAATGTGGTCGATGTTTGACAGAATGAATTCAGTAACCGAATTTATCTTTTGTACACTTTATTTATGTACCGTAGATCGTAGATCGTATATGGATATGCGATGTTCCTGGTAAAACTTTACTCATTACCATCTCCATCTGAGAATAAGTCCAGTTGGCATAAGTAAAAACATATAACAAGTAAACCACCCGTGGGTGGGCCCCTAGAGGTTAACGTAAAACACAAGCTAAAAATAGCATATACCATGTACAAGAGACCTAAAACGAGTAGCTTTCCTCAGAGAAAGCCATCATTTTAGGCCTCTTGCACTTTTTAAGAACATTATGATCATAAATAAGCACAGAAGAAATAATCTCATTAGTATTATTTTTAACAGTCCCAAAAAACCTTTTTGAGATTCATTTAATATGAATATATATATATGATCGATGCCCAAGTCTTTATGAAGTTGTCTGTTAGTAACAAACCAAGGGACATCGACCTCAGATTACAATATTTTGTTTTGCAAGACCTGAATCTTGCGTATATTCGTGGAGGTGATGTTCGCCCATGTAGGGGAAGCATAAGTTATTATCGGACGAATAACCATGTTGTACAATAAAAATTCATCGTCAATCATCAAGATAGCATTTCTCCGATGGAGAGGTTCTAGTTGGCATCTCACTGCATTGACTGTAGTGATAATATCATGAATATGAGAGTCCCATTTGAGCTTTTGATCTAGGGTTATACCCTTATTGATGTATTCAGTTCTCACTAAATTTTGACCACCTCCCTCCATGTTATACAAGTGGAAGCTAACTTCGAAGCTCCCTAACTTCTAAACTAAGCATTTTATGAGAAAAGGTAATGGGAGTAAATTAAAGATCTTAATCAATTCTATTTGAATCTCGATTTTCAATAATGTTTGCTTTGCACTTTAAAAGTTAAGGACTTTAAATATTAAAGAGCATCAATGCAATTTGTCTTAGGACAAATGAAAAATATCGAAACATTATTGACATTAACTTTTCAAATCTGCATCGGTTGTATTTAATGGTGTGAAATAACACTTCTTATTCAAATTATAATTAACTTCTGAGTTAAATTCTAAACGTTAGGCATTGCTGTTGTTAAATATTTAAACATCCATAACTCTTTAAATACTAAGGGAATATTGTTGAAAATCGAGGTTTCGATAAATTTGATTGAGACCTTTAATTTACCTTCAGTCCCATTCTGTCACAAATTCTTTTGTTTTTGAAGTTATAGAGTTTCAAAGTTAGCTTCACCTGACGTATCATGGAGGGAAGTGGTCATAATTCAGTGAGCACTGAGTGCGTATATATAAGTTACTTATTAGAACAAAAATGGGAAGATGAAGGTATTTTATATTTCCTTAATTTATATATTTTACATTTTGATTTTTAATAATAGTTTCTCAGGGAAATGTTTTTTTTTAAGGAGAATAGGACAGAAATAAAATAGAAGCTCTATGAGGCTTATCCTGGTTGCTCATACAATATAAAAACACTTACACAAGAGTACTCCCACTCGTTCAGCAGTCAAAGAAAATCATTGTCACGAAATGCATCGATCTTTCCCCTTCTTCGGAGAAGAAAATTTCAACCTTCCCTATGTTTCTCTGCAAGTCTTAAGCCTTCATTTGACTTGTGACTCTTACAGATTTACTCCGTTACATTTACGTGGCCCGTTTTAAGTGGAAGAAAGAGGGACATAATTTTTGGTCCTCACGGCAGCATGGACGTCACGAACGACATATTAGAAGATAGTTTACACAATCCCACCCCCAATATTTTGTGGAGGGAAGAAAGAATGGATGGTAAATGATCCATAACGTTGACAATTCCCACGTAACAAATTTCTGTTTGACAAGTAGCTCATTTCTCTCTGTTCTCTAGTTCCGAAGATGCAACGGAACAATCATTTACATACGTTTCTCATTTGTGAGGAGAGAAGAAAGCATAAAGTGGAACATTTTGTAGCCTGTGGTACTTTCCACACTACAAGCTTTCATTTGACACATAAGTGATTACTTTGGCATTTTCTGGCGAAAGATTTACCAATCTTTAAATATTTAGTTCCTGGTTTGAGGGGAAAATGCACGAAAGGTTGCCTCTTCAGTGGCGCAGTACATTGCGCATTAGTTCGTGGTGATACTGATGGGGGGCCGGGTTCGAGTTCCGGTGATCCCGGTGAAGGTTTGTTCTGTTATAACCTGAAGATAAGCAAATTGCCTTGTTGGTCTAATAAAAAATTGAAAATATATATATATATTCATAACACAAGCTATAATTTAATGTATAACTCGTTGCTCTGAGTGCAAGATATAACTGCACACTGGAATTTATATTTCCTTTTTAGTGGAGGGAAGATACAGGAAGAAACGATTTGTAACCTATGATACTCCGAGCATTATTAGAGTTCATTTGGTGAATAATTGGTTGTGATTGGTCAATGGGTTGAAGAGATATGGTGGAACAACTGTTTGCAGAAATACATAATAGACAAATAAAGAAGGAACAACAATAAGAAAATTAATAGATATCAACGGAAATAAAAATATTATAAACTACCACTAATTTTATACAACAGAGAAATTGAAATAAGTATCTTTCGTTCAATCACCAAGATTCGTAACTTTGAAGGTGACCTACATTACGGATATATCTCAATGATATCTCCAAGTATTAATGAAAATAGGATTTTTTGGCGAAATGCACAAATGGTCATTCTCCTGCATTCATTTGATGCATCCACACTGAAATGTACAATTATATCACCACTATAATTTATTGTAGTATTCTCGGACTTATTTAGCCTTTAAAATGGCCATTAATCGGAGGTTTCAACTTGTATGATAATAAAGTTGAAGTTAAATGGTAGTTAATGTTTAAACGCACTAAAATTAATTTAGATAAAAATCATTTGTTCAAATTTCGTTTTGAAGCAAATCAATACATATGGTCGAACGAGGTTATGAGTGCCTTGAATCCTCTTAGTGACACCCAATCTTAGTGTTGCCAACTTTCCACTACAGAAAAAAATGGACATTTTGTTTGGGGGAAGATTTCACCCTCCCCTTTTTTTGCTTCTTTTTATCAAATATTTAGGGGAAAATATAAACAAATATTCAAAAATAATTTTACACATTTTATGAGACTAATTACAAACATCCATCCTCTTCCGAAATTTGAATCTCCATCAGCCATTGTTATTAAGCATGGTCGTCTCCAGAACTGTTCGAGCTCATAATCGATTAATAAAAACCAAAATAATGGGTGCTAATACACTATCGTATTCATTATACCAGTTTCTAAACAATGAAGAAAGACTTTTTCTACCTGGAGGTGCCCACTCAGAGTTAAAGGATGCGTTTGTGTGAATTGTTAGGATATTTAAAACAAAAAAAAATGTTCTATAAAAAACAAAACTTTATTAAAAAAATAAATAATAATAAATTTTGAAAAAAATTTAATCTTTCTTCAAACACGCTTCTTGAATTTATATTTATTTCCTCCTTTATGGGATTTGCATATCCCGTGGCCGAGTGGTTAGCGCGCTTGGCTAGTGATCTACGGGACCTGGGTTCGAGCCCCGGGTAAGGCATGGCTGTTTGTGTCGGTTTTCTGCTGAGGTCCTGCCATCCTCTCAGATCCTTCTACTGTGGCATATAAACTGACAGGTTCCTGTCAGACCTCTGTGGCAAGCAGCTGCTTGAGGGGGTATTTATTTTTTTTATGGGATTTTAGCAGGCCTTTGCAGACATTCACACATCATTGTTCTGCATTTTCGTTAACCACCTCGTGTACTCTAGTAGCTTTCTCTAATTAAGCTGATACTTTTAATATCTATGCTGTTAGTTAATTGCATATTTGACTGAGGTTTATACAGTGGAATTTTTAACAGGTTGAAACTTATTTAAAACAAAGAAAATATATAAACCCTTATAATTTGAACGCCAACTTCGTAACTCACTTCGACGAACGAGGTCTAATGATTTCGTTACCTTCGATGAATAGTTGTCACTGCAACGAATTTAAGAGCACCAAGTACTGTTCATCCTAGGAGCAAGCAGGTTGTACCCCTTTATATTTCATTAGCACTCATATTGCTAGAAGCGACTTTAACGAATGAAATGTTGAAACTATTGTGATAATAAACAGTGTTATATGCTTATGTGTGGGCATCTTTCTTAGAAACAATAACTTTATTTTTTCTTCTATGCATCTCACCTGTCTAGATATAATGTATCACAATATTCGCTTGGGTCCAAAATGTGCATTAGTTAAATCCAAAGGTAGAAAAGCAGAAAACGTTCGTCTGGTTGACAGTCATAATCTGCACATCAGACATTTCAGTTGAAAACAGAGCGGTGGCAACACTAGTCCTACCCCAGTATTTCTAAGTGACATAGGCTGATCCATTTCGTTGTACACGGAAGTTAGGCACGCCTGAGGAATGTTTGACATTCAAATGGACAGAGGCACCAGGTGAGTGATTCATTATGGTGGAAATAATTCAATGGCAAGTTGCTGGCGGTAGATTATAAGGGTCACGTAATATTATATAGAAACAAGAGATGTAATGTTTGATGATAGATATAACACAAGCAGGCAATCGTTATCTGCTCTCTGTGGCAGATGGCATAAGGGAATTAACTGTCTCACGTCGAACCTGTCTGATATTGTCGACATTCCCTCTGTCAATAAATATTAGGGCGGGCCGAAAAAATTCAAAATTTGTTTTCAAGTCGTAATACCGCGGAAAAGTTGTGAATTGGGGAGACTAAAAAGGGGTAAAAAAAGAAATAAAATCGGTTTATATCTTCCGGTCGCGCATGTGCTCTAAAATTTGCCGAAATTTGGAAAAAATTATATTTTTATGATAATTTTTTATCTTACTTAACTTGTCAATATTTAAATGTAATAGCTCTAGTCGACTCTTACTCGAACCGATAATGATTTAGAAAAAAGAATGGTTCAAATCGGTTAAGGTCTTCCGCTCGCGCAACAGCTGTCAAATCTAAGAAATTCTCGCGTTCGTCGTAAGTCGCTCGGGTCAATGACCACGACGCTCCCCCCACCTACCATTCTCGCCACGCGCCGCGCCATTGTTCTGTCAGTCTGCACTTATTCCTCGTGTTTGATGTGTGTTTCGTTCGCTCTTCTAGTTACTATTTTGCATTTGCATTTATTTCAATGTTGGTTTTGTGTTATGACATTTTTTTGTAACTTTGTGACTTAACTGTGATATACTATGGCTGTACCTAAGAAAATCATCACAAGACAGGTATTTGATTGCCCTATATTTGGTACACCTAAAGATTTTTCATCAAACAAGCTTCCTACTGGTGAGGACGTGATTCGGTGTTCTTCACAGGAGAGATACGACTTGGCGCTTAAAGTTAATAATAGAAGCGTCAGTTTTTCACAAGTTGCCAGTACAGTAGCTAACAAAATAATTGGTTTGTATCAGAAAGCCATACATGCTAATGTGGTTTAGTATTAAAACAAGTAAATACGTTACAGAGGGACCAAAACTTGTGTACCAATCAATACAAACTTCAAGGTACCTGCCTGAAGATAAACGTAATATAGTCGACCCTGTGATCGAACGAAATGGCTTTTTTCGCTCATCCAGAACATTTAATGTTAGCCATGACACAAGATAATTCAAAACACATAAGACAGCTCGTACTTCGACGAATTCTAAAGGCGAGACAGTTAGATCAAAAGAGAACAACTATCAGAACATTCATGCCGCCAAAACTCAATTTCAAGGCTCAAGACTACTCGGAAATAATTAACTGGATGGACTGTGATTTATCTTCTCCCCCATTATTGAAAGATATCAGTGACGATGATATTAAATCACATATTCAAAGTGACTCAGTCCCAAATTGGGATATAACATTCAAGACATTCCCAGTTCACACACAGGCAGTTGAACGATGTGTGAAACTCGTGACAGTAGCCTCAGGAAATGTTTGCGGAGCTGAGTCTAGGGATGGTTTTATCAGAACGACTCTGCTGTCAAGGTCAACCATGCCTAACTTCGCCCATAAATCAGATTTCAAAGTACCTTCAGCTAAGAATGAGTGAAAACAGAGATGTTCAATTGTTCAACATGAGTTTCTTGGACTTACGACTCTTCATAAAAAAACTTAGTTTTTTCAATAAAAAAATCTGTTTATAAATATTATTAATATTCTAAAATAATTTGTTTTTAAACATTTAAACTTGTATTCAATAAAGAACAAATATAAAGAACATGTAAGTTGTTAGTGTTTTTTTTCCTTGAACTGTGATCTACCTTTATTTGTAAATTGTTTTCAAAATTTCATTAACTTTGAAGGCAATGCGCGACCGGAAGATGTTGATGGATTTAAATAATATTGTAACATTATTGAAACATTATTGTCTGTGGTTCTAATACATAAGAATTTGAGCTATTACATTCGGGAAGAGGCTAATTTAAAAATGTTAAAAATTATCGTAAAAATGTGAATTTTTCCAAATTTCGGCAAACTTTAGAGCACATGCGCGACCGGAAGATATAAACCGATTTTATTTCTTTTTTTACCCCTTTTTAGTCTTCGCAATTCGCAACTTTTCCGCGGTATTACGACTTTTCGGCCCACCCTACTCCGACGATTTTTCGGCCCACCCTACTCCGTAGCCCATAGCTGTTTGAAGATGATGATGATGAATGACGCTATGGAAACAAAAATCAATAGCTGAATTGTTATTGAATATTTCAAAAATTTCTAATTGTGAAATTTCTAAGATATAAATAAGGACTGCACCCAACAAATGATAAATTTATCATAATATCTAGAAATTTTTATAATTATCTACATGTAATTTCATAGTTTGATATTTTATAAATAAATTTTTCATTTAACCCTAAATGCCATTCAATAACATCTTATACAACTCTATCTCGTATTCACTGGATATTTTGTATATCAGCGCTGTCCAACTAGCGGCCCACACAAGGAATTCTGTGGCCCGCAAACAAAATTAAACTTTTACTTGAAGTTTTAAATAAATATCTGTAATCCACCTTACAATTTTGGTCGACTTATATTACTTTACTTGGTATGCAATCTTCAACTTACTCATTCTATAAAGTTTACAAAACTTTCTTAAGCCGATCGGCAAACTTCTGAAACCTTTTAAGAGCGATGCGACGTCATCAAACAAACGTTTTTATGAAGCTGCAGTAATAAGAAGCATCTAACGACAGCACGAATCGCTTTGACCGCGCATGTATATGGCGAGCAATTTTGCCAGACAAAACTAATCGTTAAAGAAAGATGAAGATAGAGAAACTGGTTGAAAGAACAGTTTCTCTATCTTGATCAACAGAAACTGGTTGAACATATACTTCGGCTAGCAACAACAAATATCGATATGGACGTAAAAGAAATTATTTGCCCAACAAGTACGGCCACAATGTTCCCATTAAATTTATTAAACATTTGATAAGGTTTAGAAAATTTATATTGGTTTATTATTACATATCATTTTTCGTAGAAATAAAATAAATTTTTGAGGTTTATTATTACTTATTTTTCGTATAAATAAAATAAATTTTTGAGGTTTATTATTACTTATTATTTTTCGTACAAATAAAATATATTTTTGAGGTTTATTATTACTTATTGTTTTCGTATAAATAAAATTATTTTTTGAGGTGACATGAGCTGACTTTTCAATTACATATCCTATCCTATTCTTTTTTTGGTCCGCGAAATATTGGCAAAAGAAAAAAATGACCGCGGTCTTAAAGAAGTTGGACAGCACTGTTGTATATTATTATTGAAAATTTATAATTTCACAAGGAAATATGATAGCGCTACGTCTTACATGAAGAATGCTGCTTTATCTGGCATCCAGAAATATTAATAGCACCTGGGACTTGTTTACCGATAATTCTTTAAAAGTAATTGGAAAATTAATTTCAAAGGCTTTAGAGAGAGAGAGAGATCGTGGTTGATTGTAGTGTCACAATCAAATATTTGCATGGAGGACAAACAAACAAACATTTTGCTGTAGGAGCTGAAATCAGGACAAAATTCAAAGTTGAGGAAAATGGTTAATGCTGTATAGGTACCAAAGCCTCTTGTGCTTCTATTTACATTCATGGTCGAAATGTAAAGGTTCAGTGATGTCAAGATTAGGATGCGATTCCAGCTTCCTGAAGAAGTTTGTCGAAATAGTTCTGATTAACATTTTTGGTAGAATCGTTGTTTAGGTCTTTATGCAAGTTACTCTCCTTTATGAACCATGGTGCCGATGCAACAGTTCTAAGTGTTTTGTTTTGAAAGGTTTGGAGCCTTGAGATGGTCGTATCTTTTATACAGCCCCAAACCGTTCCGCCACACATAATAATCGGTAAGATGATCATTTTGCGTAGTAAAAGCTTATTGTCTATGGAAAGATTCCAGTTCCTTCCAAGTTCTATTTACGCTGCATTTAAAGCTTTGTGCTTTATTCAAAATATTTGTCACATGTTTCAGTAAGTGTTACTCTTTGAAATAGAAATACAAAGAGTCGTAATAAGACATTCAGGATTTCAGTAAGGGTTAGACTTGAATGAGATTAAAATAAGTGATAAACAGTGAAATTAACTGTGACCTATACAATAATTTGTTTGAAGGGAAGTGTCAAAAAGTTTAAGCCATCCAGACAAATCATTCATATTTAATTCACAGTTTATTAGCACTAGATTCTAAAAATTGCACTCTATGACTGTTTAACATAATTAAAAGTCCCTAAAAGGGATAGTAATTTCATATTCGCAGGTTCAATTCCCAACTGAGCATGCGCTGAGAATTTATCTGCTAATCCATGTTCTGCTTTCGGTGGAAAAGCAAACACTGAAGTGCTTGGAAAGGCAGCCGTCCGTCTAATCTAACGTTACAATGAGGCTCAATATCCAGGAGAACCATATTCTGTTAACCTTAGTTGCGTTGTTTTACCTCTGAGTGGCACTTTTTTGAACACAATGGGCTAAATGGCCAGGTCACAAGGATTCAGAAGCCTCAGAGGACAGTGTGGGAAGAGGACACAATGGACAGCTGGTGGGAGACAGGTAGGAGCATCCCGTCAAGGCCATACAACATGTTCTTTAAGGTGCACAGGGTATGGCTCTCTTTTGCACACAGGGCCACGGCACATTAAAGAACATGCTGAATGGCCTTGCGGTAGGTTACCATCTGTCTCCCAACAACTATCCAGTTGGTCCCCTCCCCCAAATTTCTCTGAGACTTCGGGTCCTTGTGACCTGGTCATTTAGCTCATTTTGTGCAAAAAAAGTGCTGCTCAGAGAAAAAACAACCCAACGTTAAAGAACACGCTGGATTACCTTGACGGGAGGCTATCATCTGTCTCCCAACAGCTGTTCCAGTGGCCTCCCTCCCCAACCATCTATCAGCCTTCGGGTCCTTGTGACCTGGCCGTTTAGACATTGTGTGCAAAAGAGTAACCGAGGGTTTAGTATCGTGGGGAGGTTTCTTCCTGGGTTTCCCAATTACTAGAATATTCCATTGAGTAGGAAATGTTAAAAGGATTATTCTATAACATTGAATTAAATTATATAGTTGCTTTCTAAAACAATTTTTAACGTCGGATATATATGAAAGGGATAATATGAAATTATTCAGATATACCTGTTTTATATTTCAAGTAGGTAGACAAGTTTGAGATTTCTAATGATATGATAGGGTTTTCGTAGGTGGTGGGTACAGGATCGTACCTCCACCTCGGGGTACGTTCGTGTACACACATATATATAATAATTTTGCATCACATGGTTGCATTAAACAAAATATCCAGTTTTTTTAATTAAAATATTTTTAAATAGCGTTTTCAGTTATCCATACTGTGTTATTTATTAAAATTAATGGTTTTAATAATATTTTATTACATTTAATAAAATTAAATTGAACCTCTGGGCGGTAATTTTGCTCACATAGTGATCTAAATGGCCAGGTCAAAAGGACCCTTAGGGTTTAGAGAAAATTGAAAAGTGGACCCACCGAAAACAGCTGTTAGGGGACAGATAGTTCTTTCACGTCAAGGCATCTAGGTTCTTCTTTAACCTGTATCTAAGGTATGGATATTGTGCACATTGTATCACGGCTTAATGTCCCATTCGAAGGAATGGATTTAGTTTCTGCCTTTTTCCATTATCCATCAACCCATTCACCCTCTCCTCCATAAGATGGCTTAACATCCCATCTGTGAGAGCCTTTCGAAGCACATCGGTGCTCTTATTGTTATACGGGGTATAATCTATTTATTAATCTTATTATTATACGGGGTTAATTGGAGAAAATTCTCAACACACGCATATACAACAGGGTGGACGGCAAAAGATTATTTACATGTTTTAGAGAAAGGCATCATGCATTGATTGACCTATCATACCATAGAGAAAGGATGTACAAAATTCCACTCGCTATGCCTTCAATGGCAACTTTTCCACAATGTTAAACTTTCATAGAGCATCGCTCCCTGGGCGGACTAGGGAACTACGTCTCAGAAAAACAAAATCCATAGCATTCCACATTTATTTACTTCTCCTACTGAAATTCTGGCGGAAATAATTAAATATATATTTTCTGATTTTGAAAATTTAGTACAAGTTATTGGCTTTTTAAAAAGAAGTGAATAACTTCAGATTATTCGATATTACATCTATATAATCATGATAAATTCATTTTTCTATTTCATACTGGTTTCTAACTCTATATAACGTAGCAGTCTGTGGTTCTGCACAAGATCACGACAGAAAACACTGGTTCCATAGTCTGACGTTGGTGGCTCAAATAATTGCTGAAAAGTAGGTGAGTGACTCTCTGTATTTCCTTACTCTATATATCATACAGTGACTTGAAATAATTTCTTGAAAAATTCGGTTCTCCTGAGTGGGACCCGAACCCACGACTACCAAAACATGCCAGGCGTTCAAACCGCTGGACATTCAGAAGCTGACAATTCTTTTTTGGCAAATAATATTATATGCATTTCCGGAATTTTTTTCTTTTTTGGCAAATAATATTATATGCATTTTTGCTGATTCGCCAGTGGCGCCATCTATTATCAGGGAATGGGACAGCCAAACACAACATCTCCCATAACAGAAGGATGATGGAGCAAGTTATGACGTCATCGTAAGTAGTCCTAGGTCTAGAAAAAGTCTTAGAAAATTTGCGCATTCTACCCAAGTCCCAGGAAATGGTGCAAATCTGGAATGTATGATGCAATCACCATGTCCAGACTTGTAAACCACTGAATAATTCAACCCTCCTCTCAGGTGTTATCATGGATGTTATCATGGATCCTCAAAATAATTGCAAAGTTCAACTAACCTTTCGGTGGCAACGTTCAAGGAATCCCCTTCATCCCTTTGGTGGCCATCTTCGATGACCAACCTATAAATTCATTATTCATCAAAGAGTCCTCTCAATCCCCCTTTATTGAAAAACTCTCATTAATTAAAACTCTAAGCAAAAGTTCCATTCCTTCATTCTCCGAGCAGCCATCTTGAATGGTCAACCCTTCTCGAAATTTCCATCGCGATCATCTTGGATGACGTCACCCATCACGCTGTGGACCCCCCCTTTGCTTCCGTATCAGACGTGATGTGTTACAACATGTTTTGGAAAAGCTCATCCCCTCACACCCTTGACGGCTGTTCTCGAACCCATCTCAAAATTTCTCTGGCGAGAGACATCGGATGACGTCACCCATTGACAGTAAACAGCCCTTCTGGTCAAACCCGCATTTTCACCTCACTTCAACCCCCTTTGTTCCAGACCATCACAGGAGATAGGGTATGAAAAAACATGTAATAATCTGAAAAGGGAAATCCAGTTGTTTCATAAAATAGGACTGAGCGACACTTTCGTGGCACAAGGATTTTGTCCCTTTTCATGCAAATTACGTTTTATCACCTCTTTACCCTTTGGATCACAACAAGGATTTAACCCGTGTCAGGTCATGATTCACCTTTTACCATCCCTCCGCTGCGTTCTTAACATATTTCGTGCCCACTACAAGATTTTGGGTTTTCTAAGTTTGAAAATTCTCGGGTTGTCGGTAGTTTCGATCGTATTTCGTGCTCTGAACAAAGCTCCGTTATGGGCTGTTTCTTTCCAGGTTCTTAAACCTAACCACTCTCATTATCATCTCCTGCATTAACAAAAACACACACGTTTTGTTTGTTACGAGACATGTGACAGAAAACGTAACGTATGACGTCGTGTTCGAAAATATTTAAACGCGTTGAAGAAAAATCCTTACACTACCGAAATATGAATATTCAAGTTCAAATCAGTGGTGAAATATTTTGCAATAACACCTTTTGATTAAAAAAAAATGCTTCTGCTTCTTCGAAACTCGACGAAAAACTAATTTCATAGATGCAGTACAACTATTTGATTGTTGCATGATGATGTCAAAATTATTTTTCGCTAACATCTACATATTTTTATGTCTGTAAAAATACATTTAATTTAATCTATGTTAATATTAGAATAACAGAGTTCGCTTCATCAGCTTAAGTTACAAAAGAATTATCTGTTTTATTCCGTTCCTTTTTAAATCCAAATATTTCCGAAATGCACAATGAACGTCAGAACGGAAATACACAATGAACGGAAAATGGAACAATGAGATCTATTCATTCTTTCCTCTAACAAAATTTCAGCGCTTAGTAACAATAAGAATGAAATCGTCACAATGTCTTCCCCGTCTGTTTAATCTTCCTAATATTCCCAAAATTCTTTATTCGCCAGGAAAGCTTGCCGAGATGGAGACCTCATTCCTTGGGCTGCCTGGTCGATCCTGCTGCATACCAAAAGATAGGTAAGATATTTGATTTTCGATCAACCACATCTACGTTTGAGTTTAATTGTCTTACTTTTAGGTTCCTCCTTGAGCGTTATATAATTAGCCTAAGGTGGTTATCATATTATTATGGCATATTACAGGAACAGAACGACTATACTAAATGCATAGTCGCTGTTCCTGTAATTATGCCAATGTAATGTGATAATTAAATATTAGAAACAACTAGTTGTATTCATAAATTGAGTACTAGGAGGTGTTTTAGTTAAGCACAATCTCATTTAAGTTTGAATTTCATTAAATGTCTTAAGTTTAAATCTAGTGTTTTAGGAATTCAACTTGTAGCATAATTGCTCTTCATGAAAGAGTTTACATTGTGCAAATCAAATGTGACGATTTACAGCTAGAAGTAATTTTGTTCCATGAATTAATATTTGGTACAAGATGGGTGTTGTCGTAAAGAAAACCAATTATGAGTCAATTGTATTTTTCACGGGAAATTTCCAATTTCAGTTGAAACTGCTGAGAAATATTAGGAATGCGTTTACTAGATTTAAATTCGGCGGAACAAGCGTATGGTATATTAATATTTCTCAGTAGTTCGCATTCTTAATATTTCTCAGTAGTTCGCATTCTTAATATTTCTCAGTAGTTCGCATTCTTAATATTTCTCAGTAGTTTCAACTGCAATTGGAAATTCACTATTATCCTTCAAAGGAAGATAGAGCGCCGTCCATCTTGTTGAGTAGGTAAATCGGCGTCGTATCTACCTTTCGAAGTGAATACGAACTTGGTGATTGTTTTCTCCATCGGTATATTTTAAGTTTATTTTCTACTTTCTAAGAAGCATATAGAAAGACAGGTACTTTTTAACTTTTTTCCATTTAATACTCTTGTTCAAACATAGCAGGGAAAATAATTGTAGAAATGCACACGGAACCCTGAAAACGGTATGAGAATGGGTCCGAAAATATAGACATCCTTAGTGCAAATCTACCTTTTCAACACACGCTTATACTTTACATGCTCATGCATGAAAATATTTCACACACTCTTAATTTCATCGATGACTTTTTAGTTCAGATCTTAATTGCACCCTGTCTATGAGAAATGCATCGTTCAATGAGCAGGTTTGCTTTTTAGCAAAGTGCATGGTCATATCGCTACTGTGAGAAAGAGCGTCCCCTGTGCCATTTTGGCATCGAAGTCACTCCCGGAAAGGCACTGTCCCGCAGAAACTGTGTACTATTGGGGGTTGGAATGTTATTGATCGGAAAAATAAAAGAAGATGAAACTTAAGTGATGGGAATGATACACCCTGAATGTCATTTGAAAATCCGTTGATGTTGGTGCATGTTAACGCTATCATCACCTAACAAATGACGTGGGGATTAACATTTATGCTGCTGCAGATTTCTTTTCGCATTACTTCTACTTCATATCACATCGGGATTGAAACTTTCACACATTATATTATTCTATGAAACTCGTATCAATCGATACTTTTTTTGCTTGTTTTTTACACTGAAATTTTTTTTTACATCGGCGCCGTTTCTAAACATTCACGCATTTCTTATGATATTAACAACTTTCAGTCGGGGTTCCTTCTAACATTGATTTTCCTTTCTAATGTACTTTATTTCCTTTTCTGATGGGATAAAACCATATTCTCTCGGTAACTGCTAAATACCTTTAAATTATGATGAACAGTGTAAGAGGACATTTTAAAATTAGCTGACCTCTTGCAAGCAGTAAACTGTTGAAATGCGTCGTTAAGCCGAAAAGATCTCCTCGAAGATAAGATGCCAGCATACGGGACCTTCCGTCGACCAGCCCAGCAAAGCGATTGGGCTCTACATTTCGTCCGTCATGATTGAAAGCGAGTAATTATTTCACTTCGACATTAGGGTTGACAAGATCCTTGAGGAGGATAAAATTCACGGATAAAATTCTGGACTTGGAATGTTTCACTTCGAGTGACTCTTAGTTTGTAAAGATATATATCCAGTGTACGTTGTACGAGAGAACATCGATAGCAACTGATAGCAACATATATGTCAAAGCAAACGACTCCGTCCCTCACCAGTGCGAGCCATCGAGTCTTACTGAGGTTGTGAAAAGGCATTATTGGGGCGACTATGAAAATTAAGCAAAAAATTCCCTGACCTGTGACGTAGTTGGCCCGCTGCACATCCATGCTTGTGGATGCGGCAATCCATCGCTGATCCGACCGTTCGCGATAATAGGAAAAAAATTCATCAGATCTACATTAACATACACTTAAGTTAATGTTGTGCTTCGATGCAGAATTAAAGATAGATGTTTTACGCAACGCAAGCGAAAACGCAAGGGTAGTTGCAACGTATGAATCGTTTTCTACTTTTAGCATTGCTTACTTTCTATAAAACTAAACCGTGTACGAAAGCTCTTTACAGATTTATTTTTTTATCCGATGAAAGACAACCGAATACCCGACCTTGCAAACAAAAGTAACTCGCAGCGCAAAATTAAATTTCATCAGTATGATGAGTCGTTGGTCTTGTGATCACACGTTCTCCAGTAAACGGAGGAAAAGACGATTTTTGAAACTGTAGGAGTGTTTATAATTCCAGATTTTTTTATATGATATCTCACTTCCAAATAATTTTTTATTAGCTGATTTTTCTTTCGAGGAAGGAATAATATTTTGTTTTCGATTGTTACTGAGCAGAGTTACTTCCTAGGAAAGAGTAATATTTTGCATAAGTGAATCATATGCTGAATTGGGGATACAGCAAATATAAGTATTAGGAATAAAAAGTTTTAAATTTGAGACCAAGTCGTGTAACGGATATATGGGAATTGAAAAATTAGTTTTATTGGTTATTCTTTTGCTGATGCAATCGCAATTCCTTTGAGCCGGTTTAGTAATAAACTATTGAAATAAAAAATAGGAAGGTTAGTTTATTTTTTCATATGTGATTTTTTGGTGTTGTTGCGATCACGATGTCTTTGAAATGGCTTAGTATTAAAAAGGGAAAATAAATTAATTGGGAGGAGATTGAAATTTGTAAGAAAGAAGGAATTTTTTTACCTCTGATTAGGGTGGTGAGGTTTTTGAAATGCTTTAGTATTAATACGAAAATATGGAGAGTAATGAATTGAGACATGGCAAAAAATAGGAATTTAACATAAATCACTTAATCGTTTCAAAACAAATCTTGTCGTGGTAAGGGACGTGGAAAGTGTGGTGCAGAATATGTCTGAACACAAATATCTGAAGATATAATCCTTCAACCATATGGAGACTAATTTTAATAAGAGAGGCACAACACTTGAAGGTTTAGGCGCGCCAAGGGAAATTTGAAGATGGATTGTCTTCTTCCGATGGGGTACTTTGTTTATTTACAAAATAGCTGATCTATCATAAAGGGGAGATGGGATAATAAGTTTCGATAAGAGGATGAATATTATTTTTAAAAAATAAATTGCCCGCAAAATTTATTTTTTAATAAAAAATAAATTGAATTGATTGCCCGGGTTGAGGGGCAGAACCTTTGATAGGTGTTTAATAAAGGTGGATGCATATTATTAAGGGTTTTTTAATGAGGAGATCGAACTTTTGATAAGCGTTTTAATTAAGGGAGCTCATATTAATAAAGGGGCCGTCACTTTTGATAAGCGTTTTAATTAAGGGAGCTCATATTAATAAAGGGGCCGTCACTTTTGATAAGTGTTTAATTAATAAGGATTTAAAACATTCATTTATAAATATTCGCAAGTTAAATTATAAAAAATAAAAAAATCGAGAGCTAACTTATAAAGAAATAAAAAAATTTGTAGGTTAATTTACAAGGAATAAAAAATTCGTAGGTTAATTTACAACTAATAAAGAAATTCCCGAGTTATAAAAAATAAAAAAAGTTAATAAAAAATAAATACAAAAAAATTCCCACGTTAAATTATAATAAAAAATAAATTTCGAAAATATAAAATTCTCACGTTAAATTATAAGAAATACAAATTCTTAATTTACAGGGACTAAAATATTCGTGGGTTAATTTACAAGGACTAAAATACGTAGGTTATTTAAAAGAAATAAAAAATCATCATAAAAAACATTCGCACGATCAGTTATAAGAAATTAAAATTGCATAGATTAATTTACAAGAAAAATAAATACAGGAAATATGAAATTCGCACGTTAAATTTTAATATAAAATAAATGCCGGAAATATAACATTCCTAGATATTTTATAAAGATAAGTTATTTCTACTTCATCCACATTTCAATACTCTAAGAATATACTACCCTTGGTGTAATGGATTATCATGCTGTGTAATGTGCTAATAAGGTGAGGTCGCAGGATCACGTCCCACTATAGGAAATTTATTTTAAATATAGTATGTGTGTTAAACACTAGATGTCACCACAATTAGGTGGAATATTGATGCCTGTGGGAATTTTGGATGATAGCGGAAACCAATATGGCGGACGTTAGACTTCAAAATGGCGGACTCGGGACTTTGAGTTACTTCGGGAGTTTATGGTCAAAATGGCGGGCATAGGGGTTTTTTAATAAAGGAGGATGGCCCTAAGGAGTTAATTAATGAGTTATGAATATTAATTATGAATAATAATAAGTTATTAATAAGGGACAAAATAGTGGGATGCATAAGGGGGCGTTGTCAGTTATCAATAGTATAAAGGGTCGTGGTCCACGACGTCATAGGAGGAAAGCACTGTGTGGGGCACTGGAATAGGGTTGGGTTGTTTTACCTCTGAGCGTCACTTTTTTGCACACCATGGGCTAAATGGCCAGGTCACATGGACCCCGAAGGCTCAGAGAAGGTTGGGGGAGGGGACCCACTGGAACAGCTGTTGGGAGACAGATGGTAGCCTCCCGTCAAGGCCATCCAGCGTGTTCTTTAACGTGCACAGGGTATGACTCTCCCGCACACGGGGCCACGGCTTAACGTCCCATCCGACAGACGGCGTCCTTTCCAAGCCCATCGGTGTCCCCTACTGACCGTGGGCAGAGCGGGGAATTTTGCGGAGATAAATCTCAACGCTGACCCAGCTGGGACTCGAACCTGGGAACTACAGATTACGAGCCTGGCGCGCTACCGACTGAGCCACCCCCCACTGGAATAGGACTATGATACTTGCATCTGATTGTGAGTAAGTGAGGTAGTGACTGAGTGTATGCAGCCGATTGTAAGTGAGGTAGTGACTGAATAATTGATAGGGGGTATGTCTTATTCTAACTAAGATGCAAAAATCGAAGAGCTCTTACAATTTGCACGTAAGGGTAATCCTAACAGTAGATTTCGCAAAAAAACTGGCCTTCGAAGTATTCTTCCAGATCAAATAGAGGCCAAGGCTGGATCTGTAAGCGCTAGAAACAAATTGATTTCCATCTTCTAAACGATATTACGAATTTGATCAGTCTATCGAGGTCAGTTGTCAAATTTAAATCTATATATGCTAAATATGACAATTGATGCCTGTGGGTATTTCTTTTCTATATCTTAGAAACGTTTACGAAATTTCTGATCCATTAGATTCCTCGAAGTCAAAGGTCAAATTCCTTCTTGTGCTAGAGAGGTGAGATTTGGTGCTCAGTGGTTCTTCAGGTCATAGATCTCAGAAACGTTAAGAAATTTCAGATCCTGTGTCATGTTCACGGCCAAATAGCGATAAGGGTGATGGTCATGAAATCAAGAGGTGCGGAACATCATTCTTATGTGCAATTTTGATTTCTCGATTAAAATATAACTAAAGAATATAGAAGTGGATAATAGAATATATTTATAATGTTTTTATAAGCAATGATTTCAATAATGTCATTGTAATGTTTGTCAAAATATTTCAATGTGGTTGCAACTAAAAATAATCTAAATTGAAGAACATAATGTGAAATATATCATATAATTATACACTATCTATTAAATAACAGTTAACAAAAATTAAAATTTGAAATAGGAATTGACCAAAAATACACAAAGTAACATAAAGTATTATTAATTTAATTTAAAGTTTAGTGACTAATATCGTGCTCCATACCACCTAAATAACCTGCTACTATAATATTAGATTCAAAAGAGATCACAAAATGCGACAGTTTCACAGTAAAGTAGATTTTATACTTTTCACTTCCAGTAGGAGGTTCCTGTCCACTGAGATATTGTTCTATGCGAAAATGTTAAAACTTTGCTCCCTCTTCATCCTGGTGATGAATCTTCGTGCACAGTATTTGCATGCTGAGCGTATATTGTAATTTACGAACGATGTATTTGTAATAGGAATTTTAAATTTTGGTTGTGGAGAATAATTTTGGTTGTGGAGGTAAGAGGAAAGATTAGTGCCAATATCAAGAGCTTTATATTGGCACTAATCATTCCTCTTACCTCCAGGGAGTAGTGGAAAAATATAAATATTGAGTAAAAGACGTATATGTCTTTTATATTCTTTTATCCGAGTTCTGCAGGGTCGTTTGGTTTTATCATAGCACGGTCCTGTTTTTCCGTTTTGGTCTCGATGGGTTTTAATTGTATTGATTATAGAGTTGCTGGTTTTAATTGGCACCATGTAAATGTAAGGTTGACTTGCATTTTTCAGTGAATTAGCTAGCGTTCGGGTGTTCGGAATTCCTGAGGTGAATTTATTTTTCTTAGATTGCTGAGATGGTGTCGGTTGTGATATTTTTTGGCCAAGTATGTCTTGCCATACGCACACGGATATAATCTTCGAAGTAGAATCATTTCCACAACTTCTGAAGGAGACTTTACAAGTCGAAATATGTCAAATGACGGTGTGTCAAAATATTATTGAGTGATCCGTGTAACAAAATATTACTTAGTTCGCCTACTATATAAGAAGTGACTGACATCTCTACCATATTGCATTCACCAATCGAAATGCAATTTTGAATCTCTAAAAATGCTGAACAGCATATTCAGAGCTGTTCAGCATTTTTAGAGAGCTCAATTTAAAGAGCTTAATTTAAAGAGCTCACAAAATGCAACAATCTCAGAGTACAGTTGTTTCAATATTTTTTACTTTCAGTAGAAGGTTCCTGTCCCCTGAGATATTGTTCTATGCGAAGCTTTTTGAAACTTTGCTCCCTCTTCATCTCGGTGATGGATCTTTGTGCACAGTATTTGCATGCTGAGCGAATATTGCAATTTACGAACAATATATTTGTAATAGGGATTTTAAACTTTGGTTTTGGAGAATAATGATCAAGAGCTTTATAATGGCACTAATCATTCCTCTTACCTCCTGGGAGTAATGGAAAAATAACACTTTTATTTTAAGAAATAAATAAAAAAATTTTGCTAAACAGATACAATAAATTATTATTATTATTTGCATTTTCCCAATCATCTACTACAGTGGTTGTCGACTTTTGATGTTTCACATAACTCCTGGATCGAAATGCGTATATAATTTAGCGTACCCCTTGTATAGATAGATAAAACTATGGTTATTTTTACTTTGTTACTAGATCTAGCGAGTTTTGAGCTCTCACGGCGTACCCCGAAAAATTTTACCGCGTACCCCACGTTGCGAACCTCTAATCTATCAGTTCCAATTTCCACAGTTTGACACCGATAAATGTGGAAAACGATGAAAATTCCAATTGCACCCTCTAACGAAGGAAAAAGTAGGAAAATAGATAATTGAGGAATTATTTTATGTTTTATAAGTACAGAAAAAAATATTACAATTTGCATTTACGCAATCAGCGGTTAGTTTGAATTTCCAATATCAGATGATGCTAAAATTGGGAATCAAATTTCATTCCTTTTAAAACGAAAATCTGATGTTCACGAGAGGTGATATATTGTTCTTCTAGTTGCAAATTCTGATCACAGTACGACAAATGGTATTTGATTTCAGACCACCTTGAAATCAAATGTTATTTGATTTCAGACCACCTTGAAATCAAATGTTATTTGATTTCAGAGTGGTCTGAAAAAGACCAGACCACCCTGAAATCATTCTGGTGACTCAATTCAAGATTTTGCGAACAATAATTTCCATAGCAATAGCTGTACGAAATCTGCAGATTCTTATTAGCAATTCATTCATATGAAACATAATTTCTTGCAGCCTGCAACAAGAGTTCCGTTCTAGAGACTTCTTTTCCCAGGTTCAGGGTGAAATAAAAAATCCAACTTTCAATCAACAATTATTACCCCCAATATATTAAATGTATTAACCATTACCCTCTTGCATTTGTAATTTTGAACTTTGAAGTTTAAAAACAAAATGACAAGTGAATTACCGTTTGGGTTTTCATTAAAGAAATATTTATAAATCCCACACTATATATTAGGACTTTAAAAGTTCGGTGTAAGAATCCGCGCTTTTTGCAAGCTTTTCTACATAAATGCAATTTAATTATTAGAAGTAAGAGTTATGAGACATTAAAAGAAATTACCCTTCAACTGGGTAGCACTAAAGACGAAGTTGGGTTGTTTATCTCTGAGCCGCACTTTTTTGCACACCATGGGCTAAATGGCCAGGTCACAAGGACCCCGAAGGCTCAGAGAAAGTTGGGGGAGGGGACCAACTGGAATAGCTGTTTGACAGATGGTAGCCTCCCGTCAAGGTCATCCAGTGTGTTCTTTAACGTGCACAGGGTATGGCTCTCCCGCACATGAGGCTACGGCTTAACGTCCCCTCCGACGGGTAGTGGCCTTTCCAAGCCCATCGGTGTCCCATACTGACCGTGGGCAGGGAATTTTGCGGAGATAATTCTCAACACTGACCCAGCTGTGACTCGAACCAGGGAACTACAGCTTATGAGCCTGGCGCGCTACCTACTGAGCCACCCCCGCCCTGTAAAGACGAAGACATTGCTCTAGAGAAGTAGATCTCAACCTATTATGTTTCACGTACCCCCTGGAAATGTGTATGTAACTGGCGTATCCCTTGTACAGATAGATGAAACCATAGTTATAGTAAACAATGGGAATGAAATAAAACACTGACTTTGTTACTAGATCTAGCGACTTTTTAGCTCTCATGGAGTACCCACAAAAATTTTACCGCCTATCCCACGTTAAGAACCCCTACTCTAGAGTAACGTCTTGACTTTTTAATTACTTTTTTAAGGTACTCATTATATTATTTTTCAATCATCTAATCGATAACGTTACATAAAGTAATGCAAAATTCATTATCCTTGAATTTATCATGATAGAGAGGGCTTCATTTACCACTTGGCTCCAGGGCCCCCAAATTATCGATCCAACTTTATCCTTTAAACAATTCCTTGAAAAGAGGTCTGACAGTAAGTATAATACAAGACATAAAGACAGTCTGGCAAGTTAATGACCTTTGGAATTTCTGTGTCCACGAGAGAAGAAATGTTGAATAAATATAAGAGACTTATAGATGATTACAAGATAACAGATATTAATAAGCGTGTTTTGCATTTTATTGAAATATTTTATAGTAACTTAGTAGCTACTATGAAATGTAGAAGGATAAACTAAGTAGTAAGTTGAAGGGTAAACAGAGTAAATATGCATTTTTTTCTAACAAATTTACCAAACTACTTAGGTGAGAAATGGGACACCGGAGGTCTTGAGAAGGTTGCCGTCCGTTGGATGGGACATTAGCCGTGGCCTCGTATGTAGAATAGTCATACCCTGTCTACCTTAAAAACAGACAGTATGGCTTTGACAGGAGGTGTCCATGTCTCCTAAGAGCTGTACAGTGGCTCCCCTTCGGAACCTTCTGTGAGTCCTTGGAGCCTTTGTCATCTGGACATTTAGCCTATTAGGTGGAAATAAAAGTGCAGCTCAGTATGTCAGTATATCAGAAATATCTGCAACCCGATCTCTCCCACATACACGATAGATAGATACTTAGTGTTAAAACAATCTAAAATATATTTGTTTTCTATATTATGAATAATAAGTTACATTAATGACTTTTCTTATGGTTTAATTCAAAGCTTTAGTATTTTTTTAAGTTGCCAGATACACAGCAAAAGAATATTTTCTTAAAACAATTACTATGGGGCATTTGCTATTGACGTCATATCGCAATTGTTACTCTATAGATGATGCCACATCAATGAATAACAATTAAATTCGTTTGACGAAACAGAATTCAAGTTTGAACTGAAATATTTTTTTTCTCTGTGTTCTGATTAGAGTCGTCACTTCCAGGGAGAAGAAGCAAGTCATCCCAGACCCTCGAGACATCCAACGGGGATCGACATCAAGCAGGTGAGAGGGTAAGTGATGAGGTAAGTAGAATATGATTATTAGAAAATGAGCATCTCATATAGTTTACTTCTAAGGAGTAGAACGATTTGCCAACTTGGGCTGCGTTCAAACTTGTAAAATTGACAATATTCGGATTTTAGAGTTATAAAAATGAAGAAATGTTTTGATCTTAAAATCAATTCGTGTTCTTCCCAAGGCGATGCACATATTTCTTTATGATTGCCTGCTTTAAGCCTAAAAAACATAAATTGTGGGATTAAAATTGAATAAATCGTTAGTATCAAAATCTTTCATTTTTTACTTGTTAGTTTTTAAGCTTAAATATACCAGTTAGTTTTTAGTTGTTCTTCTTGTAAAAATGAATAGTCGTAATGGTTTACGAATAGAGTAGATTTCACGAATGAAACCTATAGATCATTTAGTCTAGAAACAGGAATATATGCTCTCCACACTTGCACAAATAAAGCTTTGTCATGTGTATTGAACGGGTTTTATTTGTCAAGTAGGTTACAAATAAAAAGCTGCAGACTTTAATGCAACCGATAACTCATTACGTAATTGTGCGTAACATTATTATTATTTGTAAATTCAAGTTTAACGTTCGAGTGGAAGGGAGGGAAATCACTTAATTTTCGTTCACAAAAAATGTTTTCTAACACATATCGTGATGTAAAAGCACCGAATACTTAAATTGTTAGCAAAATAAGGCTAGAGTAGTGTCTTCATGTAGATAGGATACTTTAGGTAACTATACACATATATCAGGAATTCATTTATTATCTACCCTTTGTTTAGTTTTGCCTGCAAAGCGTTACATATACACAATCGGCCAATGGTGCTTATCAGGTAGCAGAGCATCTGGTTTAACAAGTTTCGTTTCGGACCTGTATTAGCGAGGGAATATGGGTAACTGCTATTACAATTAACTATTGTTTAGATAGGATAATGCACTCATTGCTAATATAAGATCAATGAGTTGAGGGTTTAAACAGGTTTAGTGTAGTCAAATGATGGCCAAAATCAGATGCTATGAGTACCGTTTTCTTTCTCTTATGATATGGCTAAGGTATGATGTGACTAAGGTTATTATTACAAAATTCGTTCCATACTTTCTGTTTTGATTCATTTGGCAATGGCAATCAGAAAAAAAATAATAAATGATAGGGATAGTAAAATTATATTAATATTTATCTAAAATTTCAGTGATAGATCTAACGGCAGAAAAACTGCAAAATTATTAATTAGGTAACTATACACATATATCAGGAATTCATTTATTATCTACCGTTTGTTTACTTTTTCCTTCGAAGAGTTACATATATACAATCGGCCAATGATGCTTATCAGGTAGCAGAGCATCTGGTTTAACAAGTTTCGTTTCGGACCTGTATTAGCGAGGGTCTATTGGTAACTGCGGTAGCAGAGCATCTGGTTTAACAAGTTTCGTTTCGGACCTGTATTAGCGAGGGTCTATTGGTAACTGCTATTGCAATTAACTATTGCTTAGATAGGATAATGCACTCATTGCTAATATAAGCTCAATGAGTGGAGGGTTTAAACAGGTTTAGTGTAGTCAAATGATGGCCAAAATCAGAGGTTATGAATACCGTTTTCTAAGGTGTGATAATTTGAACTAAAATTTCCAATGTTTTTATGCTTTAAATGAAGCTGAATAAAAAGTATATTTAGTTGCTTGTGATAACAAAATAACTGATTGAGAACCGTTCTTCCAGTACGTCAGTATATTACTTTAGAAATAAAAGATTAAGATTCATTTTGAAAAAGGCGTTCAAGCATATTTTAAATTATACAGTTGAACTACTGACTCTAAAAGAAGTTTTTGTCAAGGAGAAAGCTAAACATGCCCGCGTCAGAGTGAAATGTAACTGATGGTTGAAGACATATTCCATTTAAAAGTGACCTGGATCAAATTTTGTATAAATCATGAATAATGGAATTCTCTTGAACATCTCTCTCACAAGTTCATTATTTATCACTATAAACTATACAGGTGAAAGAAGGACTAAGGTTATTATTACAAAATTACAAGTTCCATACTTTCTGTTTTGATTCATTTGGCAATGGCAATCAGAAAAAAAATAAATGATAGGGATAGTAAAATTATATTAATATTTATCTAAAATTTCAGTGATAGATCTAACGGCGGAAAAACTGCAAAATAATAATGAATTAGGTAACTATACACATATATCACGAATTCATTTATTATCTACCCTTTGTTTAGTTTTGCCTGCAAAGCGTTACATATACACAATCGGCCAATGGTGCATATCAGGTAGCAGAGCATCTGGTTTAACAAGTTTCGTTTCGGACCTGTATTAGCGAGGGTATATGGGTAACTGCTATTACAATTAACTATTGCTTAGATAGGATAATGCACTCATTGCTAATATAAGATCAATGAGTTGAGGGTTTAAACAGGTTTAGTGTAGTCAAATGATGGCCAAAATCAGATGCTGTGAGTACCGTTTTCTTTCTCTTATGATGTGGCTAAGGTATGATGTGATTAAGGTTATTATTACAAAATTCGTTCCATACTTTCTGTTTTGATTCATTTGGCAATGGCAATCAGAAAAAAAATAATAAATGATAGGGATAGTAAAATTATATTAATATTTATCTAAAATTTCAGTGATAGATCTAACGGCAGAAAAACTGCAAAATTATTAATTAGGTAATTATACACATATATCAGGAATTCATTTATTATCTACCGTTTGTTTACTTTTTCCTTCGAAGAGTTACATATATACAATCGGCCAATGATGCTTATCAGGTAGCAGAGCATCTGGTTTAACAAGTTTCGTTTCGGACCTGTATTAGCGAGGGTCTATTGGTAACTGCTATTGCAATTAACTATTGCTTAGATAGGATAATGCACTCATTGCTAATATAAGATCAATGAGTGGAGGGTTTAAACAGGTTTAGTGTAGTCAAATGATGGCCAAAATCAGATGCTATGAATACCGTTTTCTAAGGTATGATAATTTGAACTAAAATTTCCAATGTTTTTATGCTTTAAATGAAGCTGAATAAAAAATATATTTAGTTGCTCGTGATAACAAAATAACTGATTGAGAATCGTTCTTCCAGTACGTCAGTATATCACTTTAGAAATAAAAGATTAAGATTCATTTTGAAAAAGACGTTCAAGCGTATTTTAAATTATACATTTGAACTAGTGAATAAGGTCTAATTTTTTCCCTTTTTTACCTTAGATCTTGCGCAAGATGCCATAAAATATTTCCATTAAATTCACTCAAAAGATAATTCTGATTCACACTTTAATGGATATTTTATGGTACTTGAAGCCCTCTTTTTCCTTCCACACTAGCTGCCTATGTGTGGAGGGGTTTTCTCCAGGTTAGAGCAAAACACTCTGACATGGATGGTGGCTTGACGTGGCGTCAGAGCTTTTCACTAAACCATCTGGCAGATATATTTCGAATATCGAAGTAAGTGATGTAATTATAAAAAGTCTAGGAGTCAGCATATAGTAGGAGAAAAACACGAACTGCAATCCTTACCGAAATTCGAAATATTTCCAGAACAATTTCAATTTAAAATAAAAAATACAAAAACATTAATTAAAAACTGTGCATTATTTACCTGCTGATCTACATAACGCATCAAACTCAGAACTGCATCAACATTACACCCAAAATCTCAGTGCTATTTTCTTTCCACTCAGCTGAGTTGCGGAATATTACGACGTGAATCCTCTATCAATACTGATAATAAAATTATATTCACCAGAGCAGGCCCGGATTTAGAAATAAGGAGACAGACAGTTGACTTTGTCGAGCAGGAAAAAGTGAGGCAAGAAGCTGCAATTGCATTGTAATATAACAATTCCTTCTAAGTGTTTTTGATGTTTAAAAATTTCTTGAAAAATCTATAACTGTAATAAATATACATACCTATTTGTAAAAATACAAAACTGCAAGAATGTTTTGCTCCATTACACTAATGAGCGTTCTCAAACGTGAAGACCAACCCCCTTCCCCTTCCAAACACATCCAATAGATCCGGTCCTTTAGTAGATTAATTTGAAATGCAAAAATGTCAAAATGCGGCAATTTGAAATCAGAAGAAATTATCACAACTCTGTCATTATACAAAGCGTACAGAATATAATGTAACAAAATTAAAACAGTAATGACTCATGATGTAATGAACGTATCTTTATACTGATGCTGTCACAAAGTCACAAAAGATGGCAGTTTTTATGCAACAACTACATGAGCACAATTCGTCGTATCCAATCGATAATCGGTCTTAATCCATGCTCTTTGAAGCATATCTGGAGTAGTGGTGAAAATGCTGTTAGAGGATCATAAAAGATGGAATTCCTTTCAACAAAACGAGACTGTAAGGGGGTGGGTGGGGGCTGACTTTTCTCATCTTTTAAAGAACATTCCACTGAGAGAATTTCCGGGAGTTGGATTGGACTAAATGGGTAATCGCTTGGGTTCAATGGCTCTAAAATTTCAACCCTCTTGACACTTTTGTTTGGTTTTAAGTGGAAACTATCGCGTAAAGTAATCCTGCTAGTGCTCTTCCGAACCCGAACATCGGGATCTCAACTCTCATTTTGAAGATTGCGCCAGATATGCTTCAACGAACATGAATTGCGATTGCTCTTAAGTTGAAGGAATGGTTCCCATGTGGAAGTTATTGCATAATATAATTCTATTTTTTAACTTTGTAGCAGTAATCATTTGTAAAGTTATATTCATTATTTCGCGAGTTATTACATTTTTATTTTGTGATATTATTTTGTGTACACCTTGTATTATTTTTCAAACTGGCTCCTTTCTCTCTCTTGCCTCAACAATTACTAGCCGTAAAGATTGAAAACCTTCTCGAAGACAACAACATGGGTTTCACTTTTCACATGGCGCATTATTAAGCTCAGTTGCTGATAAGCCGTAAAGCTCAAAACAACGAAATCCAAAAAAATTTCATTCTTTCAAAATAAGAAGGACATTAAGTAAAGTTTGTCATTCTTGTTTCCCTTACCTACAACGCGAAAATCTCATATAGAGCAATAGGCCTATCCGAAAGGGCGACTCAACGGATGGAAGAGTGAATTCCAGGACACCGATATAAGCGTGTTTCTTTTTCGAAACCATGATTCAGATGGGAAAAGTATGAAAATACCTCAAGACAAAGCCGATTACAATAAATGAGGAAAAATCAAATCCAGGTACAGAAAATACCTTTGGGTTTATTTGCGACAGAGTATAGAATAATTTGAAACTTCCTGCTTTGTCGTTCTCCTCGTTTCCTGTTTTGCTTTTTCCCTTCCACTTCATGACGTGTTGGTTAGTTTTTCTAAAAATATTCCTCTCCAAAATTAAAAAAAATTCTGCTGTCCTCCCTTGGACCATTCTCTGCACTTGACCCATTCCTTACAGTTGCGGGTTTGTTACATTGCGTGGTGCCTGCGCTAGGTTGTGTAATGGATGCGCTACATTGCTTCAAATTGTTTTTATTTTGCTTCATTTTCGACAGTTTGCCTTCGGTCAAGACATTGTCCAGTTTGTTACCTTCCAAAGGGAATAGGGTGTTTAATTGGCATAAAATTCCCATTAAACTGCTGTTTCATTTAGTCACTGTCCTGGTTAAATCAACAGGTGCACGCATTGAGAAATTGCCATTGTCATTGAGAAATTGCCATTGTTGGGCTTGGAAAGGCCGCCGTCCGTCGGATGGGACGTTAAGCCGTGGCCCCGTGTGTGGGAGAGCCATACCCTGTGCACGTTAAAGAACACGCTGGATGGCCTTGACGGGAGGCTACCATCTCTCTCCCAACAGCTGTTCCAGTGGGTCCCCTCCCCCAACCTTCTCTGAGCCTTTGGGGTCCATGTGACCTGGCCATTTAGCCCATGGTGTGCAAAAAATGCCACTCAGAGGTAAAACAACAACCCCAAGCCATTGTCACAAATTAGTGCTCCTCCCAAAGATCGGAATGCTGTCTGCCACGGGACGCAATTGATCGCTTGCTAAATATCGAGGTTCGGGGGTGCAGTCGTCACCTCTGCAGCAGTATGAAAGATCGCAATGGAGACTTACCTACGAAGCGTTTGGCGGGAAAGGATATTACTGAAACTTGAAGGTATCGCTTGCGCCAAATTTTGGTAGAATGTAGCTAGTTATCACATGCTATATACTAGCCTTATTCCGGGAACGCAAACGGAAGGGACACGTGTCACGACATCAATGGTAGAGATTATTTGTTTCCCTGTGGTTCTGCTGGTGTTTGAGAGTTCGGTCCAAAAATTTACTGCCATTTTGTGGTAACAGATCGGGTTCTTAGCTGCAGTAGGTCGGGAGTGAGGTCGGAGTGTCCAATATTTCCGGGACGCTGCCGTCGCCTACCGTGCGAATAGAGTAGTACGTGGCGAAAGCTGGGAATGAAAAAAGTTATCAATGGTCCTACGTTTCGTACCAAACGTTTGGAGTGGGTTTATCATCATCATCATCATCATCCTCAAGCAACCATGGGATACGACAATACAACCAAACCGGACAATTTAGTTCTGCAAGCATATCTGTCCTGAGCTACATCTGCAGCATGTGGACACTATACACCAATATCAGTAAGGTCCTGTTTGGCATTGTTTTCCCACCGCATCCTAGGTCTCCCCTTCTTTCTGAGGCATTTAGCCACACTGTTCATAACCTTATTCCCTAATCTAAAATTATCCATACATGCAACATGGTCAAACCAACGGAGTCGCTCTCTGCCCAATACGCTGCTTAAAGGAGGTTGCTGACTCCTTTGACTAACCTCATCATTACTTACAAAGTTGAACCACCTAATGCCCAAGATACTGCGTAAGCATCTAGAATCAAAAGCATCTAGTTTCCTGTTATCTTGTTTACAAAGTGTCCAAGTTTCACTACCATAACTAACCCTAAAAAGAACCAATCTATTATACAGTATAATTTTAATTTTTTGGTGTATACGCCTATTTCTCCATAGATTCTCTATAGATTTTCTTTATAGATTTTTAAAAGTCTCGGCAGCAATCCCTATTCGTCTGTTAATCTCATGCCGCACATCACCAGTATCAGTAAGATAATTAAACTGTGACACCTGCTCAAGACTGCAACCATTCAGATTAACTGAATCACAGATTGTCTGACCAATTTTCATCACTTTAGTATTTTCTCTGTTTATAAACAACCCTTGTGTACGTTTTATCACTTACCAAGTCATTTCTTCGATAATACATTTTATTATTGAAAAAATGAAAACGCGTTATTTCGACGTTCCACGATCCTGTGAAGTTGACACTCATCAGCAGGGCAGTAAAAAAAGAAACAATTGGCCGTAAATGACCAGATCAGTAAACTACACCGAGCTGTGCGCCCTCCCTTTCCGTCCCCTTCCGACAGCAAAAATCTCTTTTGAAAGGTACTGACGGCCTGCACTACGAGAAGGCGGGTCACGACTTCACACTACCTAGCGGTATTTCCAAGCCTATCCAGAGTCCCCTTTCTCGCCGGGGACAGTGGTGAGGTTTATCGGAAATAAATTCCAAACGCTGGAACGGTTCGAGGGGTTAGCATGCTGGGCTATAGATTAAAGGAACCTGGTTTCGAGCTTTGGCTAAGGCATGGATATTTCTTTATTTGAACTGCCTTTCTGCTGAAGAACGGTTTCTTTGCAAATCTTCTCTTTTGCTTATTAATATGACACGCACCTCTCAGACTTGTGTCGCAAGCAGCTGCCTAAGGTTTTTTTAATATTATCAGTATGTAATGAACAAAAAATAAATAAATTTCTCCGTGAAAGAGTACCAGTTACTAATTCAGTAGTAAAGTATCACAGGAGATGTCCTGTAAACAAGGAACCATATAATGATTTACTAAATATATTTAGTTTTGTCCTGAGTGGGATTCGAATATACGTCTCTCAGTAACATGCCACGTTAGAACCCCTGGCATGTTACTGGAAGACGTAGGTTCGAATCCCACTCATGACAAAAACTAATTTTTAGCTAACTATTTCATGAGGAACAGATTCCGGAAGTTCAATTTTTATTTTCTTTTTGTTCTGAATTAACAAGCCGTAGGTTCTATCAATATTGTAATCATTTTCTAACGCCAGACAAACTCCTGCCCTATCTTGGTTTGTCTTGGTCTTGGTCACTTTGAAGTTATTTCTCACATTTACGATATAAGATACCCATTGGATACGTTCTAGACGTATTCGTAAAGCTCCTGATCATATGATACCTGAATCGAGTAATTTATTTATTTAAAATATATGAAACATTAATCTAACCGATAGATATTTTACCATTAATTACGATAAAATAAAATAAAATCACGTGGGCTGCAGGCATTGATTGTTTGCTAAGTATCCTATTTTAACGTTAAGAATTGTTTTAAAATTCTCCCAAATATTCATAATTCTTCGGCTAATTTTTTTTTTTTGTTTCAACACTACCACACCATACTTAGGAAAAAAATGTCGAACGTTGAATAGGATGTTTATGTGAAATAGAAACAGACCAGAACTAACTTCTGAAACATTTCTTTTAGAAATTATATTCTCTATCGGTGTCGAAAGATATGTGTTTGTAACAAGCTTTCTTGTACCACACGTGAAGATGATTGATTAGTTGTTTTTACTCTGAGCAGCACTGTTGTGGGCACAATGACTTAAATACACAGGTCACAATGACCCCGATAGCTGAGAGTAGTTTGGAGAAGGCGATTCATAGGAGAGCTGATAGGAGACAGATGGAAGCTCCCCTCAAGCCCATTCGGCGTGCCCTTTGATGTTAACAGTTTATGGTTCTCTCCTGCTCACGGACTTACGAACCATCCGATGGACGGTGTCTTTCCCAAGCACATTGTTATTCGCTTTCTCGCCAATATCAGTGTGAGGATAAGCAGAGAATATTATCATCACAGGCACAGTTAGAGCTCAAAATTGGGAACATCAGATTGCAAGATTAGAATAAGTGGTGATGACTTGTGTCATCTCCACTTACGTTAGTCTTTAGTCACAGATAGGAAGGACTTCCTCATGGAAAGGACTCTTAGTGTATGGGAACGTAAAAGTAAATCTGTGTACTTAGTGAGAATGGATTGCTCTGTGCCTAATGCTCTAGAGCAGTGGTTCTCAACCTTTTATGCTTCACGTACCCCCTGGAAATATGTATGTAACTGGCGTACCCCTTGTATGGATAGATAAAACTATAGCTATGGTGTAGCAATGGAAGTAAAACATTGTTACTAGTTCTAGCAACTTTTGAGCTCTCACGGCGAAACACCAAATATTTTTCCGCTTACTGCTCGTTGAGAACCCCTACTATAGAAGAAAGAGTACTATTACTTAAGGTATTCAAAGTAAGGGCAATCGATCACGTACTAATCATTTTTCCCATTTTTTCACTCGTCAACAATGAAATATTTTGAGTACTATTCTGTTATTAAGAATCATTAAAAGTCTCCTATACAAGCGTGAGAGAAGAAAACAGCTAGCTCAATTCAAATAAAATTAAAACGTCACTAAAAATGAAATGAATAGGTATGTATTTTACAAATTAACTGCTAAATAACAACTCCTAGCGATCTAGAATCGTAGTTCGTAGTCACGATTCAGCTTTTTAAATATGGAAAAACACAGAAATTACAAGCTAATGTTACAAACCATATATCACGAGAGAGATTTAAAATTTAGTTGATGGAATGTGATGATCAAAGGATGTATTTTGATTTTACTCCTTAACCCCAAAGGGGTGGGAAAATGAAATGTTTTCGTTTCAAGAGCTATATGAGCTAATGATTTCTTTTTTGCGTTTTATATTTACCAATAAAATATTGGTATATTTCCAAATTAGAGTCAGAGGGAAAATCTCAATGTCAGAGAGAAAATCTGAAACTATTTCATTATTTTTGAAAATAAGCATCCTATATCTACCAGACACGACAAACAATTATGCCTGGTTTAATGGCTTTCTCCTATTTTTCGATTATTATTCCTAAATTGGTTAACCGAAGTTTTATCCTACATAGCAACAGAAAATGAATATTTTCAATTTAAAACAACTATTCTTCTCTGGGAATTTTAATACATACATACTGTACATATGTAACCACTCCACTTTTTTAGCTTTTTCTTATAATCATCACGGTGCCAAATAGAGATGATTATTGAAAAAACTACAAAGGAGAGTGGTTTTTGCAATATATCTCTTATAATTTCCCACAGAAAAAAACTTGCTTTAAATTGAATGGTTTGTTATTTTCTGTTGCTACGTGGGATGAAACTCAATTAAACAATTTAAAGTTAGGAATAGAAATTCGAATAATAGACAAATTATGATATATAAAATATTCTTTAGGTGTTGCCTCTGCTGTTAATAGATAACAACCTCTTACTGCCAATTCTACTAATTTATAATCAGAAATTAAAATAGATTTCATACTTATTTCGAACGTATATATATGGTTTGCTGAAAAATCAAATTCCGACAAATGTTACATCACCGACACTACTTTTTAGTGGATAAAAGCATTTGTTATTTGACGTATTACAATGCTGTTTGAAATTTCGATTAATGTGGTTTTTAACGATTAAACTATTGAAAGAAAACTTAAAGTGACCGAATGAATGAAAAGTGCTTTGGAGACTAAAAAGCAATTGTTTATTCTGTATGAAGATACCCAAAGAATGCATGGAGATATCCTTTGTTCCATTCGCAGTAATATCTAATATACAGAGTGATTCAAAACTTATCGTTCAAATTTCGTGGGGAGGTAGGGAATACGTCAGGAAACCGATTTCACATAGGAAAGTATGTCCGCAAACGTCATCTACATGAACAAAATGGACAAGTAAAGTGAATACAAGGAAACAGTACAGTTAAGTGGTAACGAATGTGACTTTTTTTCCAACAAGGTAAAGTACAGGTTCACAGTAGGTGCTCAAAATTGCGACCATTTACACGGACACAGGATTCACAGCGCCGTTGCATTGACCGCCGAACATTTTCAAAAACGCCTGGCATATCACGGACAATGCCTGCGGCGGCCACTATTCGTGCAACAAGGTCCATTTCACTGTCGACGGGGGTCTCGTACATATGGTATTTCATGGCCCCCCACAAAAAGAAATCCATGGGCGATAAATCAGGTGACCTGGGTGGCCAAGCGATCGGTCCACCTCTACCGATCCATCGAGCTCCGAATGTTCGGTTCAGGTAATCACGCGCAACAATTGTGCTATGGGCTGGAGCCCCGTCATGTTGATACCACATATCTCGGCGGATATGCGCAGGAACAGCGCCCAGAAAAGTCGGTAACACTGTCTCGAGAAATTTTAGGTATTTCCGGCCGTCCAATCGGGGCGGTAGCAAGTAAGGTCCCAACAAACAGTTACCAATGATTCCAGCCCACACATTTACGGCAAAACGATGTTGCGCAGCGTGACTTCTCGTACCATGCGGGTTGTCGTAAGCCCACACATGTGAATTGTGTGTATTGAACACACCTTCACGACTGAATGAAGCTTCATCTGTAAAAAGGACAGAAGCTGGAAAACTGGGGTCCACGGCACCTTTCTGCATGAACCATTGTGCAAATTCCACACGCTTCGGATAATCGTCAGGATGCAGTAACTGCACCCTTTGCAGATGGTAAGGATGCACACGTTCCTCGTGCAGTATCCGCCACACTGCTGACTGAGAGACCCCAAGCTGCTGAGCAATAGCTCGTGTGCTGGTATTCGGATTATCTTCGATGGACTGTAGGATTTGTTCTGCGACGTTGACAGTCCGCGTCAGTCGTCTTCTCCCCGTATCCTGCATGTTGCTGCACAGTGAACCACGTTCGCACAGATTGCGATGCACACGTGCAAACATTTGATGCTGTGGTATTCTTCTGTTGGGGTACTGGTCTTCGTAAACTTGCCTAGCTCGGCGGCCGCTTTCGCCAGCTGCCCCATATGCGAGATGCATATCCGCTAGCTCTTGATGCGTGAAACGATTCATCTTATCACTAGTAAGTCAGCTCGTACACTGATGACAGCGGGAGTGGTCGGGCGAGCTGTACACTGGTTGGGTACACACAGCGCCCTCTACATGCGTACATTTGCGCATGCGTACATTTGCGGACATACTTTCCTATGTGAAATCGGTTTCCTGACGTATTCCCTACCTCCCGACGAAATGTGAACGATAAGTTTTGAATCACCCTGTATATCTAAAGAAGAAAGTTTGTTTGTTGGATTGTGCGTCTGTCCGTTTATGCACTCGGCCCACAGTAGAGCTAGAAGCACTAAACTTTGCATGAACGTTACTTTCACCCAGGGAAAGAATATAGGCTATTTGCTAACACACTTTTTAATTTTTCAAAATCTCCACAGACTATGGTTAACAGACGTCCTCCTTTTTATCCTAAAACTTATGTTCTCCCAGCATTTTAAAAAAACACGAAAATGTCTCTCATTTTGCATAAATTGATAAGGAGGTGTTCTAAAGGAAAATTAAAAATAATAATTTTTTGCATTTTTCTTTTATTTTAAACTTCTCGTAACCGTGACTGTAAGTAATTTATTGTAAATGTGAATGCCAAAGTCGTTCCGTTAATCTTATAAAAGTTATTATTTTTTCTAATACTCAGTATTAGCAATTTACAGAAGACATGATTCAGAACGCCACCTAACAAGCGACAAGCATAAATATATGGTGAAGATTCATCTTCCTCAGCTACATAACATCATTTTTGAACCAACATGCTTAAAACAAGATTAAAAAGCAAATATACTCTTGCGTTTCATGCAGATGAAATGCACTTTAGGAAATCATAAGAAATTTTGCCACTGCCACGAGTAGAAGGCGCTTATGGAAGAAGCGAACAGCTCATCGGTAAAAGTGATATGTGCTCGATAATTGTATGATGTAAAATCCTTGCTGAAAAGTCAAAAATGCATGAAGATATGCATTTGTTCAATTCGCAGTGAAACCTAAAAAATTTCATCCTAAATGAGTTCAAATTAAAGTAAATGCAAGTTCACCGATAATTTAAAACGAAAAATTTTCTCGTTTTGCAAAAGGACGAAGTGAAAACGATGCGAAATGTGTTATTTGATCCAGTTGCATCTCAATGAGTAACTAGATGCTTATGATTCAGAACGCTAACTAAGAAGCGAAAATCATAAAAACATGGTGAAGATTCATTTTCCTCGTCTATATAACATAATTGTTTGAATCAACAAGTTTAAAAACAGACAAGAAAGCAAATGTACTTTTGCATTTCATGCAGCCAGGCACCATCATTCTTAAAAATCAATGGACTGCATTGCGGATTTAACTCCTAAAGTCTTTGACGACTCAGAAATTGCTGAACGTTATGTACAATGACAAAACCAGAATCAATAATTAACCAAGTAATTGCACTGCACACAGCAATCGAATTAGTGAAGACGTTAATTAACATATCTTACATTGGGGTGCCTACTGATGCTAACAATCATGTCTCGCTAAATTATTTCCTTCTAATCATTCAGTAATTCGACAGAAATAATGGAATTCGAACAAAGTTCTTGAGATAGAGACTATTCCAAATGGAACATCTGAAACAATAGCAAATTTTACACTAAGGATTATGAAAAATAACGTAATTTGCACTTAAAATATGTCGCATTTATAGATGATAATGCCCATGTTAATTTTGGAAGATTTAATACACTGCTCACACAAATTAGGGAATATTTCAAAATGAATATGAAGCGATAAAAAAAGAAGCATTTGAATTTTTTTTATTAAACAAGAACATCAGAAAAGCAAACGACAAGTCAAAGAAAGTTGTTTCATTATGCAAATGAGATGCAAAACCAACTTTTATTTCATTGGTGAAAATGCACTATACAAAAGGCTGAAAGTACTGGAGTATCTGCACGTTCCCTGATCTTGAAAGTGCATATCCTGCAATTTCCCAGCCCTTGGAATGCCCCTGCAACAAGATTTGCCCGAATGCGAAGCCTGGAGAGCCACAGGACGTCTTGAAGCTGGTCAAACACAGACGACAGTGGCAACAGCACTTGGAACATCCCAAAGCGTGATTAGCAGACTGTGGAATCGCTTTCAAGAGACTGGCACAGTACGAAGAAGACGAGGGCAGGGTCGCCCATCTGCCACAACAACAAGAGATGACCGCTACTTGACCTTATTGGCAAGAAGGAACAAGCGCAGCAATGCAACAGAGCTACGGGGACAGTTTCTGCTGCTACTAGACGACGGATATGTACCCAGACCATACGAAATCGGCTCCATCGTGTTGGACTGCATGCCCGGAGACCAATGGTATGATTCCGTTATCTTCTGAACACCATAGAACCCGTAGAAGGTGGACTGATGAGCATCGTCATTGGACCCGTGATGAGTGGTCAACTGTCCTCTTCACTGATGAGTCCCAGTTCTGTCTGCAGCCTGACAATCATCGTGTCCTGATCTGGCGTGAAAGAGGAACACGGGAGAATCCACGTTTCATGCGACAAAGGGACTCCTTCGGTTGTGGTGGATCATGGTGTGGGCTGGCATCAGCATTGGTGGTCGTACCGACCTCCACATCATCAGAAACGGATCGCTGACTGCTGTCAGATATCGAGATGAGGTCCTGCACCCTATAGTGGTACCCTATGCTGGAGTAGTTGGAAACAACTTTCTTTTCATGGACGATAATGCAAGGCCCCACCGTGCGCATCTCGTCAACAACATGCTTCAGGAGGCAGGAATCCGAACGCATGGACTGGCCTTCACGTTCTCCAGACCTGAATCCCATTGAACATGCTTGGGATGCACTGGGAAGACGTCTGGCAAACCGTCCAATGCCTCCCACAACTCTTCTTGAGCTGGAAGTTGCCCTGGAGCAAGAGTGGCAGAGGATCCCACAAGAACTGTTGGACATTCTGATCCTGTACATGCCCCATCGCTGTCAGTGTGTTTTGGCAGTCTTGGGTGACCATACACCCTACTGAACAGTCAATGTGTGGCACTCTCGTCCAGTTGACATGCTTCTGTTCACCCCCACCAATATGTCACTTGCTACTCAATCATGACAATTGAGTTTGCATCTCATTTGCATAATCGAACAACTTTCTTTGACTTGTCGTTTGCTTATCTGATGTTCTTGTTTAATAAAAAAATTCAAATGCTTATTTTTTATCGCTTCATATTCATTTTGAAATATCTCCTAATTTTTGTGAGCAGTGTATATATCACATTAATATTTATTGAATTCGTTTCGAAATTTATTATTTATTTGACCAGAATATCCATACCTATTTTAATTACATTTTTACTTTCTTTATCGTTGCAAAATAAATAACACCAATTTGTGTTTTCGCACAAAATAAAAAAAAACCACGCCGTAAATGATGGCGCTGCTGCTACATGTGTTTAGGGGAGTTTGAAATGAAAAAATGGACTTTGTTATATAACGAAATTTTTAATATAAAATGGAGAGTAATTACGATACTTTTTCCGTACCATAGAAGTTCATATCGCGAATGAATGGGTAGAGTTTAAGAGACATAACCTCGAAATGAATTATATATATTTTATGCCAATTTTTGACTCTATGTCAGTAATGATTTTTTCTTCAAACGATTCGTCCCAAGCCTTTGTCTGTCTCTTTTATATCGGATTCTAATTCAAAATTATCACTCCACACTTCTTCTGTATTTAGATTATTTTGTTAAAAATTTGAATCGAGTTATCGTAGCGAATGTATTTCATTTCAATGTAATCCCTTTGTCTGTCTCTTTTATATCGGATTCTAATTCAAAATTATCACTCCACACTTCTTCTGTATTTAGATTATTTTGTTAAAAATTTGAATCGAGTTATCGTAGCGAATGTATTTCATTTCAACATTAACTTTTACACTGAAGCGCCATTGAATTAGGAATAGCAACCTAGAAACGTATTGGACCACTCTGGCCCTGATAACGGCCTCCAAACGACAAGGCAAAGATTCCACAAGCTTGCGCACATGTTCCACAAGTATGGCGACCCATGCATCCTCCATAGCTGTCCACAATTCCCTCACGGTCGTCGCTGATGGGACACGAGCACGACCACTCTCCTCGATGGTATCCCAAAGATTTTCAATGGGATTTAAATATGGACTTCTAGGTAGTCAATTCATTAATTCAAAGTCAACAGAATGCTCCTGCAACCATGCAGTAGCCAAGCTGGACCTGTGAGATGAACAGTTGTGGTGCTGGTAGACACCATCTCCATTGGGATGCATGATGGCATAAATGAGTAAAAATTATCAGCCATCAGTTACATACAGACATACTGGGATGCATTGAGAGTCGCTGGTACACGTAGCAAAGGTCCCAACTGAAAAACACCCCAGGCCATCACTGAGCCACCACCAGCTTATACTCTTCCGACCTGTCATGCAGTATCCATGGCTTCATGTCCTCAGTCTCCCATCGGCGTGATGAAGTTTAAATCGGGATTCATCACTCCAGGCTATGCGTTGTCAATTTTAGATGGTCCATTTTCGATGCTCTTTAGTCCAGGCAAAGCGTTGAGCCCGGTGTTGTGCCGTTAGAAATGGAATTCTCGTAGGTTGGCGGCTCCTGAAGCTGAGATGATGAAATGAACGTTGCACGGTCTGTGCACTGACTTCCCGGCTGCAACCCGCGTTCAGATGGGAGGTGATTTCAAATAATGTCTGGTCCCTATCGGTCCATACGATACGGGTCAGATGGCGAAGCCCACGATCATTCAATGCTGGTTGTCCTTTGCAGTTTTCTCGGGTGTTTGTTCTTTTGCCGGAATTTTCATATTCTCGGAACACTCTTGAAACTGTCGTACGAGAAAAATCCATGTTCGTTGACAATTTCGGAGATCAAGTGTCCAATCCGTCGGTATCTACGATCTACCCTCTGTCAAATGCATCTAAATCCCATGCCTTTCCCATTACGCTTCTCACAATGAATGCTTGTGGAAGCGAAAGTTGACAGCTATATATGTCCAGAATTTCAACCACGCATGCGCCCAAATGCCGGACGTGCAGTTCTGAATCTTCGATAACGTCCCCTATCCCTAATTCAACGGCATTTCAGTGTATATGCATCTGGTAGAAAGAAGTGTATTCTGCTTGCCTGTTTCGTTTATTGAATGTTGAAGAACATTCGTATTCCATACTATTTAAATTTTATTATTTTTCTTTAGAAATTTAGCTTCTTATACAGAGAGCTTTAAAAGATGCAATCAGATTGATAATTTGACAAGAAACGAAAATTGTGAAATCATTGAAAACCTTTTTAAATATGTTTTAGTTTCGATCCACTCGAACTTTGATTTCTGATTTGTTAGGGGCGGTGTTGGCTCAGCAGGTATCGTGTCAGGCTCCTAATCTACAGCTGCCACTTTCGAGTTCCAACTGTGCCATCATTGAGATTTATCTTGACTAAACTCCACCCTTCTCTGGGTAAGAAAGGTCCCACCCGTAGGTTTGGAATGTCCGTCGGATGAGAGGTTAGACCGTCGTTCCGTGTGCAAGGGAGTCACATCCTGTGCACGTGAAAGAACCCAACATGCTGGATGACCATCGCGGGGGAGCCATATGTCTCCTACTAGTTCAAAAATAATTGCAATGAATTTTGTTGTTGAATATCGTTTTGGTGTTCTTTTATTCTTATGGCTGCAGAGCGTTGCTTTTACCATAGTAGGTCGGAATTTATTATCATTAGGTAGAGTAACTGGGATCTTGTAAACGCCACCTGTTTTCTCTTTAAGATATCATTTTTTTATAAATAAAAAAAAATAAATACCCCCTCAAGCAGCTGCTTGCCACAGAGGTCTGACAGGAGCCTGTCAGTTTATATGCCATAGTAGGAGATCTGAGAGGATGGCAGGACCTCAGCAGAAAAACGACACACACACATCCATGCCTTACCCGGGGCTCGAACCCAGGTCCCTTAGATCAGTAGCCAAGCGCGCTAACCACTCGGCCATGGGACGGCTTTTTTACCACATTAAATTACTTGCTGCTTTTACTGTAATTTCAAAGTTATATGATCTCATTATATTCCTCAGTGTTTCTGCTAATCATGGAATTAGAGGTACACAGGAAGTACACTTATTTTTAGCAGGTTGCCTCTATGTCGTTGTTATTTGTGTATTATTGAGAGTGGCTTCTCTGTTGATATATTTCAAAATGACGTCACTTATAGTTGATCGGGGCAGCTGCAGAAGGGCTGAAATGTCCCTAACTGACTTTTGCTAAGGTAGCATCCTATAATGTAAAACGCTGGAAGTCACTGAGCTCTGCTGTACAGCCCATTCTCATGTTCACGCAAGTCCATGATGTTTGTTCAGGCTACGTGTATCCTTTTATACCTGTTTGTACAGTCGCTCAAAAAAGTATCCGAACACTACGGTTCATTACAGAATTCAGAAAAAATATCTGGCAACGATTTTTTTAGAAATTAGGGATCTGGCAACCTTCGTGTCACGTGACACGAAGGTTGCCAGATCCCTAATTTCTAAAAAAATCGTTGCCAGATATTTTTTCTGAATTCTGTAATCAACCGTAGCGTTCGGATACTTTTTTGAGCGACTGTACCATGGCTGTGGCGTATAAGGGCGAATTTACTACTCAGAAGAGTTGTACGGATATTTTTGATCAGATTGTGTATGTTGATAAAAAAGCAGAAATGTACAGTTTGAATGAGTACCATGAATTGGGAAAATCATTTGTTTCTGCACCTAAAAAATGTTTAGCCAAAATAACTGAAGACATGAGCAAGGATTATATCAGCTTATTAATTGTCTTAGGAGTTGCACTTTCGATTTAACCAGTTTTACAAGCGAGTGCTATCTATATTTTCTGAATTGTTTGGTGGCATCCACTGGGAACCACAGAACTAGAATTTTCCGCTACTGAACAAGAAACATTTGGATTGGACGGACGCTACCTATTGTAATTTGGTTACTTATACCGGGTGATCCAAAAGTAACAGAAAAAGTAAAAATGTAATAATTCGAAAAGTATAGACAGTAGCACGATGCGGTTTTCACAGAAATACACAGAAAGACATGGAATATTTTTAATAACGAAAACTTTTATTGCCAGAATAGTTACATTTTCCACCGACAGGTGTCGCTTCAGTTGTGTCAGTAGTTTGTACAGTAGCGCAGCAGAGTTCGCAACGCAGCTAGGATTGCAAATGTTCAATGTGACAGCCGTTATTCATGAGAATGGCCGTCAGACGTGGTACGACACTCTGCATGGCATCGAAGAGGGTTTCAGCTGTAATTCCTGTCACATGATCGCGAATAGCTTCTTTCAGCATGGAGAATGACGTCGGCCGACTTCTGTACACATGTGACTTCAAGTAGCCACATAACCAAAAGTCACAAGGTGTAAGGTCTGGAGACCTTGGTGGCCATTCGTGGAGGAAAGAGCGACTTGAGGTCATCGCCAAATGTCGATCGCAGCAGGTGCTGGACAGGACCTGTGATGTGCGGAGGTACTCCATCCTGCATGAATGTTACACTATGGAGCGCTTGTCTCTCTTGCAAGGAGGGAATGATGCTGTCTCTTAAAAGCACTGCATAACGCTCGCCTGTGACAGTAACAGTTCGAAATGTACCGCTGTGGACTTCCTCAAAGAAAAAGGGGCTTATAATGAATGACACAGTGAACCCGCACCACGCTGTCACCTTTGGCTGATGCAAAGGGGTTTTCACAATCGCGTGTGGGTTCTCTCTCCCAGATGCGGCAGTTGTGTGTATTTACACTTCCATTAAGCGAAAAGTGCACCTCGTCAGTCCACAGGACGTTTGACAGCCAGTCCGCATTGTTTTCCATCTGTTGAAAAGCCAAATTTGCAAATTCATGCAATTCATTCAAAACAAGACATCGATGCCTTTCCACTTCTAATACCCCGCATCGAACGATAAGTGCGGAAAGCAGCACTTGCACATTCGGAGTTCTGAAAACAGAGCTTAACTGATTTATTAACGATCTCGTAACGATAACATGCCTCACCTTGGCAGAACATTTAACTTCGGCAATAAACGTTAAATGCTGAAAATTTAACTTCAGTATTCACTAAATCTGAAATTTACGTACCTCACGGCAAAGTCAGATTGATCAATGTTCGCAGTCTCGCACCGTTTGAGGAGCGGCGGCCGACGGATCTGTTTAAATAGCGACAGGCAGCAGCTCCTGGTAGAAGTGCTGTATAGTTAGAGGATGGCCTTCTTCTTCTTCTTATACATCCTTCTTTCTAAGCTGGACCTATTTGTAAAGGGGGCCTCGGCCTCCTTATCATCAGGTCCATACCACCTAGGTGGTTCACTGCCATTGGTTGATCGAATCACGTGGTTTATAGGAGCCATGTTTTGTCGTACCGTGAGACGAAAGCCTATGAGATAGTGTGTGTATCAAGTTAAAACTTCTCAGTTGTTATAATTTTATATATTTCTACCACTTTTTTGTCTATAAAAGCTGTCACATTTTATGAATGCCTCACTGCGATGCATTTGGGTGTAAAAGTTTCACTCAAAGAAATAAATTAATGAATATTGTTTTCCGAGAAACTCCATCAGAAGACAGCAATCGGCTGCAAAAGTGAAATGAGCTAACTGAAAATCAACAAATAATTTCTTTTAAGGTTCGTTTGAAAAACGAGCTAATGTTTCCACTTTGTCGTCTGTCTATGCCAATATTTGTCCGTCTCTCTGTTAACTGTTGTCTGCCTTTCCACCGTCTATAGACAATCAACTTTTTTTTTACTTTTAGAGCAAAATGAAAAATTCTTTTTGAGTTGGATAGATGTCGAACAAATATTGCGATTCGCAATTTTGAAAATTTTCAATGGCTTTGACAGCGCCCTCTAGCGGTGGAAAAAGATGGAAAATGCTAAAATTTACAACGAATATTGCAGACAAACTATTTACACTGGAAATCTGAAATTTTGGTAGTAGAGTGTTATGGTCAGAAGGTTTGCAATGGCAACAAGGCTTTGCCGTCTTACCCGAAAGGGGGTGGGAAATAAATCTTTTTTTTTTTAAAGAGATAAACGAAACAATTTTTTTTTGTTTTACATGAACTAACAAAATATTAAAGATATAAGCAATATTTAATAATTTCAGCATTACCTGTAGACGTTTAAACATCTATAAATCAATAAATGTTTTTGTGGAAAATATTTCACCGACATACGGCATTCGAACCCTCATCTCTCCAGAAACGTGCCAGAGTACTCTAACCTGTTGAACTAATGCCGTCTCAGTCTTTTTTCCACTAATAATGACTATTACTCTTCCCGTGAATTTTGGGTTGCCTCCTTATGGCGCCATCTATGATCTCTGGTGGTAACAATTTCTTTTTTAGTGCTCTGAGTAAGATGGAAATAAATAATGTAGTCACATCACGCCATTTAGCGTTATTAATGATTTAAACAATATTTGATCATCTCCGCTTTACCTGTAGACGTTTAAACGTCTAAAAATCAATAAATGCTTTTTGAGAAAAGCCGGCATTAATTCAACAGGTTAGAAAATTCTGACATGCTTTTGGAGCGATTCGGGTTCAAAGCGATCGGTCCCAAATTTCGTGAGATAGTCCCACTTAGTCCTAGCCCTGTTTTTAAAAAGAACAAGAGCCTCATCTTGAGATAAATTTTTAATTAAACAAATTGTATAGTTATCACCTCCACAATGATGTTGATTTTTTATGTGAAATTGTTTGTCGAAGCTCCTTAATCGAGAGCGTTGAATCTAAGAATTCAGAAAAATCATGTACTTCTTTAGGAAGGAATCGCATGATTGGAAGAACCTGGTGACTAGCATATCTTCTTCTTCTGCAAGCAGCCATGGGTTACGGAGGGCCAACCAGACTATGTAATTTAGTTCTCGAAGCATATCTGTTCTGAGCTACATCTGCTGTATCTGGCCACTGCACATCAATTCTGACATGGTCCCTTTTGACATTGTCTGCCCACCGCATCCTATGTCTCCCCCTCTTTCTGAGGCCTTTAGGCACAATGTTCATAACCCTATTCGTATATCTATAATTATTCATACGGGCAACATGGCCGAACCAACGGAGTTCCTCTCTGCACAATGAATTACTCTGCCCCAATGGAAATGGCAAATTCTAGAATAATAATGCACCGATTCATTGTTCTTGAAAGCAATAGTTTGAGGAACGTGAAACAAACTTTTATCACTTTTCCCTCGACTGTACAATTTCTTGATCTTCATTCAGTCGAAAACATATGAAACAACTTGTAATGCGCTATTCGAATGCAGAGAAATCTGCTCTCTTCGAAATGTTCATGGCATTTTGCTGGAAGAGCATATCAAAATCTAGATATTCTCGGCTTGCAAGAGACCAGATGGACAGATAAAGGTCAGATTCTTAAAAATAAATTTCTCTTTTGAGGAAGGGATGACAATAAGCTTCACCAAGGCGTGGGTCTGCTTCTCAGCAGACACGCTAGTGATGCTCTTCTAGGATATGAGTGCATTAATGAAAGGTTTCTTACAGCAAAATTTAAGACAAGCGTTAAAGACTTGAATGTTATCTGCTGTTATCCCCCACTGAGGATGCCGATGAGGATGAGAAGGATAGGTTTTATGGACAACTTTAGGATATTTTGAATTCTGTCGACAAGGGTGCATTTTGTCTCCTTTTCTCTTTAGCTTGGTTATTGATTATGTTATGCGAAATTCACTTCAAAGGAAAGATTTTGGCCTTAAATGGACTGGAGACACGAAAATTTCTGATTTAGATAATGCTGCTGATTTAGCCCTTTGGCAAATGATGTTGATGAGATGAACTCTTTTATTAGGGCTGTTGATCAAACTGGTAGTAGAGTAAGTTTGGTTATAAACAGAGAGAAAACTAAAGTGATGAAAATTGGTCAGGCAGGATGTGATTCAATTTATCTGAATGGTTGCAGTCTTGAGCAGGTTGAAGAGAAATAGTCTTTTATACCTAAAGACTAATGTTAGACTTTATTATAGTTTGGTCCTTTCTAGGGTTCTTCAATGATTCTTTGGTTCTTTCTAGGGTTAGTTACGGTAGGGAAACTTGGACACTTTGTAAACAACATAACAGGAAACTAGATGCTTTTGATTCTAGATACTTACGCAGTATCTTGGGCATTAGGTGGTTCAACTTTGTAACTAATGATGAGGTTAGTCAAAGGAGTTTGCAACCTCCTTTAAGCAGCATATTGTGCAGAGAGAGACTCCGCTGGTTTGGCCATGTTGCCCGTATGAATAATTATAGATTGGCGAATAGTGTTATGAACAGTGTGCCTAAAGGTCTCAGAAAGAAGGGGAGACCTAGGATGCGGTGGGCAGACACTGTCAAACAGGACCTTGTTAGAATTGGTGTGCATTGGCCAGATGCAGCAGATGTAACTCAGGACAGATATGCTTGGAGAACTAAATCGTACGGTCTGGTTAGACCTCCGTAGCCCATGGCTGCTTGATGATGATGATGATGATTCCGAAAGGGTCAGTATTCGGTCCGATATTATTTAACATTTTTTATGAATGATCTTTGTAATCTGGAACTGAAAGGAGAATTAATAGCATTTGCTGATGATACTGCTCTGACATATACAGCAATTACTGAAAATATTTTGATTGGCAAAATAAATCAAGATTTATGGTATATTAGAAATTGGTTTATGAAAAATAAGTTGTTTCTAAATGTAGAAAAAAAAATATATGTATTTTCGATTGAGAAAAGTAAGAGGGATAATTTGAAAATGAAATTATTTTATCATACACTTAAATGCATCGGCACTGGTTGTTCATTTAGGCCACTAGAAAGTTTTGAGTGCCATAAATACTTAGGAGTACATATTGATAGTAAACTAACTGGAAATAAACACATTGATTTTTTAATAAACAAACTTAATACAATAATTCCACAATTATTTTATATCAGAATTTTTATAAATATCACACTTTTGAAACTAATTTATAATGCATGGGTTAAATCTCATTTAACATATGGATTTCTTTCTTGAGTGGAGTGTATCACAGCAATATTAAACCATTAATTAAAATTCAAAATAGAATAATTTGATGCATTTTAAGGAAAAGAAGATATGATAGTGTTAGGCACTTTTATAGTGAATTGCATATATTACCTTTAAGAAAATTATATATATATATATGTATATACCATATCATTATATATCTTAAAAAACACTAGCTTGCAAGTAATATCAGGCATATAAATTATAATATACAATAACTAAATACATATTAATCTTACTTTACCTCTTCCTAAAAAAACATTGTACAAAAACATTATATATATTTAGAACCAAAAATATTTAATATTTTACCCGGAAATCTTAAATATGAAACAAACTTTCACTGTTTTAAAAAGAAGTTTAAAATCTGGATTTTGAATATACCCATACTGAAAACTTCTTCAAAAATTTTAATAATCGTTATTTTGATAGGTATACGTTTTGTGTATTTAAATTTCTGTCTTTCATTATTTTAAAATAGAATTGAAATTATATCACATCTAAAAAATTTGTATTAAATTTGTTGCCTATTTCAAAATGTTGTACAAACCCACATGCGAGTTACTTGAACTCTTGTTATTTTGGTTATTGTTATCTTGTCTTGTTATTGTTATCTTGTCTTGGTATCTTGGTTATTTTTAACGTTTCTAAAATTGAACACATAATTTTAGAAAATTATACAAAACTTTACAAGTTATACAAAATTCTTTATATGAAATGTATAACTTGTCTATTCAATGGGAATAAATGTCTTTGTCTATGTCATATTATAAGTATTATAAAGACAGATAATGAATGGATTACATGCTGTTAGTTATTGAGAGCTTTTAGCAAAATCTAAATGAATGTGTGATGAAGTCTTGTAGCTTGGGACGATGGATATTTTCAGGGAGGGAGAAAATGTCCCGGCATGTATAAGGGGCATATATTTTCAGTCCATGGAGTTTAAGAATGTTATCATTGAAGTTCTTAGGTTATCCAAGCTTGGGCAATAGAGAATGAAGTGATCTGTAGTTTCACATTGTCAACAGTTGAGACAATCAGTGTTATCGGCTAGATGGAATCTGTGGAGGAATGCCGGTTGCCACGTCGAGACGAAAGCCAGTTATTAAAGTTTCCATATTTCTTGAATAGTATACTTTGGTTGGTTTCAGAGGGAATCGATTTAGATGTGAGAATATCTTTGGCAGAGCAGAACATTTCCATTCTATCATCAGGTCGTTATATAATTCCTTACGAAACATAGTGATGGTATCATCATCTGCATACAATGCTGATTCAGGATGCAAATTTGGAAGAGTTGTTGCTCTTTTTGCGACGGAGTCGGCTGACTCATTGATCTCAAATTGCAATGTCCGGGAACCCAAATCAAAATAATTGAAGAAGCGCTGAGCGTTAGTAGTTGAAGAGAATAATGAAGATCAAGAATGTGATTTAGTCGTGATGTCATTAAGTGAACCGATTTGGAATCAGCTAATAAGAGAAAATGATTAGTTTCTTGAATAATAGTGGTAAAGATCTTGATCAATTTTGTAGTTTCTTCTGAGAATGTGGATCTTCCTGTTGAGTTTTTCACATAAGAAGATTGTGCATAAAAGGCAGCTAATGTCAATTCCAGTTTATATTTTAGATACCGAAGCATCAATTCCGATCCAGACAGCTTCTGGCCATTTCTATTTTAATTCAGAGTAAATGTGATCCAATAATGGCAGTAGGCTCTGAAGACAACTGCTGAAAGCTGAGAGAGTCAGTAAGAATTTTGTAAGGTGGACAAATCCATGGCGGGACAGCAGGCGGTTGTCTGATTGAAGGAGTGTGATTAATGTGTAATGATTAGAATCGAACATGTGTTAATAGAGGGGGAAGATCCCCTCCCCCTCCCGATTCCAGCGATGGAAATGTAAAAATTGTGGCTGACGTCAGATTGTTCCTAGATCCGAAGGTAACGGTGATGTGAATTCCTTTATTGTACTCCCATCAGACATAAGACGAACCAGTGAAGGGAGGGGTAGTGCTCCCGTATCAGCATAAAGAAGTGGTAAAGGTGTGGTTTTGGTTAAGCCAGTACCTGATCATAGGGTCGCCTGATATACAGGGAAAAAAAGTCCAGTATGAGGTAGGATCTGAGGTAAGAAGTGGAGCACTGTATGTTGCAGCTGATCTAATGGTTGCTGTTATTAATAGCATTAAGGTGCGTCTATTAAGACGATTTCTTGGAGAGGCCAGGCTTCTGATGATGTTAAGTGGGCGAAGGCTTTCGTTCTTAACGTTAATGAAATGTTGCTTCAGTGTTCCATTGACTTGGAAAGTAAATTCTAAAGTCTTCAGCATAGGCACCCAGGGAATGATATCTGATCCAAGTCAAGAGATTATCAGGGTTAACGTTGTGAAGTCGAGTGATAATCAAAGCAGCACTCGTTGGTGCTGATAACTTTAAGTCCCATTTTTTCGTCCATTGTAAAATGTTACTTAAAAGTCTTCTGACTGCCTTTAAGTAAATCATCAAGATTTGAACTGAAACCAAAAATAATAATGTCGTCTGCATAGACTGTTATTTTACATGGTGTTTGGATATGCTGTGTAATATCCTGAATATGGACATTAAATAAAAAAGGTGTTAGAACACTCCCCTGAGAAAGGCCAACATTTTGCTCTCTACTTGAAGAAAGACTGTTCGTCCAGCGGACAATGATGTTTCTAGATCCAAGATAAGCCCTGTCAGTAGTTTGCCGTGAAATCTCAAGAGCCTTCAGTAAATATAGAAGAGCTTCTACATTTACAGAATCGTACGCATGAGAAATGTCCAATTTTATTATAATACAGTACTGCCGTCGTTTTATTCTTTGTCTGATCATATGTAGCATGATTTTATGCGGAATAAATCCATGAACTGCTTCTGGAAATACCAAGTAACGGGTGATGATCCAAGTGATAAGGTATCAGATTAATCTTCCCATTTTTATTTAACAACATCAATGACTAACTTGAGAATTTAACTCAGAAATTAATTATAATTTGAATAAGAAGTATTATTTCACACCATTTAATACCACAGATGTATATTTGAAAAGTTAATGTAAATACGTTTTCGATATTTTTCAGTTTTTTTAAGACTTGCATTGTTGCTGTTAAATATTGAGAGTCCATAACTCTTTAAGCACAAAGCGAACATTTTTGAAAATCGAGATTTAGAGAGATTTTAAACCTTAACGTTATTACATATATAGTCTTGAAGCAGCCTTGGAGTAAAAAGGTCCAAACAGACTGCGCAATTTAGTTCTCCAAACGTCTGTCCTGAGCAGAGCTGCTGTACTCGGCAACTGAAAGCCAATTCTAACAAGGTCTTATTTGACATTGTCTGCCCACCGCAACCTATATCTCCCCCTTTTTCTCTGGTCTTTAGGCACATCGTCCATAATCTTATTCTCTAATCTGTCGCTATGCGTACGGGCAACATGGCCAAACCAGCGCATTCTCTCTCTGCAAAATATGCTCCTCAAATGTGGTTGCAGACTGCGTAGTCTAACATTACCATTGCTTATAGAGTGAAACCCTTTAATTCCGAAGATACTGCGTAAGCATCCAGAATCAAAGATATAAAGTTTCCTGTTATCTTGATTAAAAATAATATTCAATGCCATAACTAACTCTACAAAGAGCCAAACTATGATACTACTATATTATACAAATTAATTTTGCTCTTTAAGTGTATATTCCAATTTTTCCACACTCTGCATAGACTATTAAAGGCACCGGAAAAATCTCCGTTCTTCTGTTTATCTCATGTCGCACATCGCCAGAGATAATTAAACTGAGACAATTGCTCGTGGCAACCATTCAAAATAACTGAAGTACAACCAAGCTGACCAATTTTCATCACTTTAGGTTCTTTTCTGCTTATGATCAAACCTCCTCTATTACCAGTCTTATCAATAGCATTAATAAAAGAATTCATCTAATCAACATCATTTTCGAAAATAAACAAATGAGCATAATCTAAGTCATCAGCCTCCTCAAACTGCCATGAGCTACGGAGGTCCAACCAGACAGTGCTACAATCATATCTGTCCTGAACTACATCTGCCCACTACACATCAATTCTAACAAGGTCTGTTTGACATTGTCTGCTCACCTCATCCTAGGTCTCCCCCTCTTTCTGAAGCCTTTGGGAGCACTGTTCATAACCCTATTCACTAATCTAAAATTATCCATACGGGAAACATGGCCAAACAACGAAGTATCTCCCTCTCTGCACAATATACTGCTTAAAGTAGGTTGCTGACTCCTTTGCCTAACCTTATCATTACTTACAAGGTTGAACACCTCATACTCAAGATACTGTGTAAGCATCTATAATCAAAAGCATCTAGTTTCCTGTTATCTTGTTTACAAAACATCCAAGTCTGACTACCATAACTACCCCTAGAAAAACAAAACAATTATAAGTCTAATTTTAGTCTTTAGGTGTATATGCATATTGCTCTACATTCTCCATAGATTTTTAGAAGTCCCGACAGCAATCCCTATATACAGGGTGAATCTGAAAAAGTGGCAAAACTTTACTGGGTGGTAGAACGCAGCTATACGAGCAATATTCGTCATAGAAAGTATGGGCGGAACGCAAACGGCGAGCCGCTAGGTGACGTTGAAAATGGTATAAAAGGGTCGGTCCTCGCACCCAACGGCATTTCTACCGTGGATTGCCAAGAGGATGGCTGGTTATACTAACCACGAAATGGCGGATATGCACTTTGTGTACGGTGTGGCGGACGGGAATGCAAGTGAGGCACAGAGTATCTCCTCTCCTTCTTGTGTTCATTCTTTAAATGTGACAGTGGAAAACTACCTTTTAACTTCTCACCGCTTGCGTTCCGACCATACATTCTATGACGAATATTGCTCGTATAGCTGCGTTCTACCACCCCGTAACGTTTTGCCCACTTTTTCAGATTCACCCTGTATGTCTGTTAATCTCATGCTACCCATCACCAGTATCTCTTATATAGCTACCAAGATAATTAAACTCAGACACTTGCTCAAGAGTGCAACCATTCAGATTAACTCAATCACTGCCTGTCTGACCAAGTTTAATCACTTTAGTTTTCTTTCTGTTTATAACCAAACCTACTCTATTACAGTCTCATCAACAGCTCGAATGAAAGAGTTCATCTCATAAACATCATTTGCCAAAAGGGCTAAATCATCAGCATAATCTAAATCGGAAATTGTGAAATCTCTACACCATTTAAGGTCAAAATCTTTCCCTTGCAGTGAATTTTGCATAACATAATCAATAACCAAGCTAAAGAGTTGGGTTGGGTTGTTTTCCCTCTGAGCGGCACTTTTTTGCACACCATGGGCTAAATGGCCAGGTCACATGGACCCCGAAGGCTCAGAGAAGGTTGGGGGAGGGGACCCACTGGAACAGCTGTTGGGAGACAGATGGTAGCCTCCCGTCAAGGCCATCCAGCGTGTTCTTTAACGTGCACAGGGTATGGCTCTCGCGCACACAGGGCCACGGTTTAACGTCCCATCCGACGGACGGCGGCCTTTCCAAGCCCATCAGTGTCCCCTACTGACCGTGGGCAGGGCGGGGAATTTTGCGGAGATAAATCTCAACGCTGACCCAGCTGGGACTCGAACCTGGGAACTGCAGATTACGAGCCTGGCGCGCTACCGACTGGGCCACCCCCGCCCCATCCCCAAGCTAAAGAGAAAAGGAGACAAAAAGAGACTAAACCAATTGCTACAAGACTGTGTAAGCATCTTAAATTAACTCTCGCACACTTCGTAGTGCTATTAGATAATAGAACTTTTATTAGGTTAACTAACTTGTCTGGTATGTCTAACCTGGCCGTTTTACTCACCGTGTGCAAAGAAACTGCCGCTCAGAGGTAAAACAACCCACTCTGCTGAAACAGCTGTTTGTCACAGAGCTATAAAGTTTTTTTGGTTTGTCATTCAGGTAGATCAAGAATGCTATCAAGAACACAGTCAGTGAATAGCCTCTTCCAGAATAAAGAAAAGCAAGAGTCCCTCACAAATGAAATTTATATCAAATTATTATCATATACACTATTATACATGATAATGACAATTTTTTTACCACTGAGCAGCACTTTATTTGCAGACAATGGGTTAAATGGCCAGGTCACAAGGACCCCGAAGATTGAGGGACCCACTGGAACAGCTCTATGGAGACAGATGATAGTCTCCCATCAATGCCATCCAGCGTGCAATTCCATTCTGTCCCCGGTGAGAAAGGGGACACTGATGGGATTGGAAAGGCCGCCATCCCCTAATGAGGGACGAAGCCGTGGTCCCATGTGCAGCAGTCTTATCCTGTACCAAGCCCGGATCTAGAAAAAAATTAAACTGGGAGAGGATGGCAAAGTGACGCAATCGCACCGAAAAAGAGCAAAAGGGGTGGGGAACCAAGAGACAGGGTTTCCCAGGGTGAATGAAGGTGCCACTGCGCGAGGAAGCATTTCTTGACGTTCAATGGCTAAGACTTTGGATGTGACAATGGGGAGACTGATGAGTTGGGTTGTTTTACCACTAAGCGGCGCTTTTTTGTACACAATGGGCAAAATGGTCAGATCACAAGGACCCCCGAAGGCTTAGAAAGGGGACCCACCAAACAGCTGTTGGGGGACAGCAGTAGCCTCCCATCGAGGCCATCCAGCATGTTCTTTAACCTGCATAGAGTATGGCTCTCCCACACAAGGGGCCGCGGCTTAATGTTCCATCCAATGGATGGCAGCATTTCCAAGCCCATCGGTGTCAGCCTAAGAGTTCGGTTCATAGGTTAAGTGCAAACTACGTCCCTACTGACCATGGGAATGGTGGGGAGTTTTGCTGAGATAAATCTCAGCACTGACCCAGCTAGGGCTCTAACCTGGGGATTGCAGTTTACGAGCCTAACGCGCTACCGACTGAGTCACCACCGCCCCTGGATAATGACAAAGTAGCTGTACATCTTCAAACAAATATAAATATAACTACTTTATCTGTCACACAAAAAGAAAACAAATATAACAATGAAAGGATATACAAATACATCAAATTTGATTTCATTGGTTTGCAGTGTTTGCTATTTTTTCTGGAGGAGCTTCTGTGAGATTGAGGAAAAATGAAATGAGGGATTGTGCAGATGCACATAAAGCACAGTTTGTATTTTAGTTTGACGAAATCCATCAAACCCTCACTCGATTTTTTCTGTGGGGATTTCCTTCAAGATGCAGCTCATCACCCATCTTTATCATAGTCCATTGATGAACCGGATGACAGATTACTATTAGTCATCACCCAAGTAACTTTTAATATGCTCCACAGAGTGCGGGAGGTAGTTGAAAACCTTTGGATATTTGCCGCATTACCTACTGCGCTCATATTGATCATCCCTAAACTCTTCGTACATTTTCTTCATTTGCCATGTATTTTATTTTCTTTCTATTTGGGAAATAAAGTGGTTTGGACAGTTTATACCTCTGAGCAGTGCTTTTGTGCATACAATGGATTAAATGGCCAAGTCACAAGGATCCCAAGGGCTCAAGAGATGTTTGGGGAAGATTCCCCAAACATCTCTTGAGCCCTCTGAGCCCTTGACCCCCTGTGAAGCTGTCCAATTGGAAGAAGGCAGATTGAAGTTTCCTGTCAAGGCCATCCGGTGTGTTTTAACATGTACAGGGTATGGCTCTCTCTTGCACATGGGACCAGGATTTAATGCCTCAGCCGAAGGACGATGGCTCAAAGCAAGCACACTTAAAACTTGAACCTGGGATCATCAGATTAGAAGCTTAGAGCTCTTCTGACTGAGCCAATTCCGTCCCAATAAAAGAGATAAATATTTAAAGCAGTAGAGCTAGTTATCAATTACTCTGCACACAAGTGATGAAAACTATTGTCGTGCTATTACTGATTGGCACTTATTTCGGTAATTACATAAAAATAAATATTCCCTAAAGCAGCTGCTTTGCCACAGAGGTCCGACAGGAGTCCGTCAGTTTAATACGACACAGCAGATCTATGAGGATGGCAGGACTTCAGCAGAAAAACAACACAAACATTCATGCCTTATTCGGGGCTAGAACCAAAGTCCATTTGATCAGTAGGGAAGCACGCTAACCACTCGGCCATGGGACTGGATATAAGCGAGGACAAGGGAACCTGGCCCCCTTGTCCCCCCTATATATAACTAGGGGTAATTTTTTTTATTTTCTGATTTTGACGCCCTGACAATAAGTTTTTATTCTCTTGATCAGTGTACTATAAGCTGAGGTATTTAAATTATCAATTGCCAATGAAAATGCTCCTTTTTTATTGGGCACATTGTCCCAGTTTTCAGGATCATTGATTTATTTTTCCAACACTCATTTGCGTTTTTGTTCGAGTCAATAATCGTTTGGTACGAGTAGAAGCGGTCGTCGTAACCAAGACTGAATTTTTGTGCGTCACATTTATATATGGACTATATTTATCCCTTTAAGTTTAAGTTTAACAGGCAGTCCTGAGAGTTTGGTTCATAGGTTAAGATCGTAATAGGCTCCTCAAAAATGCTTACTACATATCTTAGCATGCTGCACATCGAATTAGTTTTGACGCCGACCCTGCATCTTCTTTAAAAGAGTACCCTTAAATAGGACCAGGAAAGTAATCAACGCAACGCAAAATGAATCATGACGCTTTAAATTTGTTTAGTAGATTTTTTTCCCATATGGCACAGGGTGCATCAGTCAGAGTGAGTCAGGCTCGAGTCAGAGTGAATCAGTCAGAGTGCATCAGGCTCATAATCTGCAGTTGGAGTGCCAGTTGATCCAATGTTGAGATTGATGTCTTCAAAATTCCCCACCCTGACCTCGGTCAGTAAGGGACACCAATGAGCGGGGAAAGGTCGCCGTCCGTCTGGTGGGACGTTAAGCCGTGGGACCGTGTGCTGGAGGGCCATACTCTGTGCACGTTAAAGAACCTGCCAAATGGCTTTGACAGGATTTCATCTGTCTCGCAACAGCTCTCTGAGATAAGGTTGGGTTCCCTCCCCCCACCTTCTCCTAGTCTACGGGATCCTTGTCACCTGGCCATTTAGCCCATTGTGTGCAAAAGAACGTACCGCTCAGAGGTAAAGCAGCTCAACTCTTTTTATATCAACTTCATTTTTGTCAGCTGCCATACCATGTGCCCATTAAAGAACACGCTGGATGGCTTTCTATTCTTTTCCTAACAGTTCACCTTCCCAAACCTTCTCTCCCTTGGGGTCCTTGTGACCAAGTCATTTAGCCCATTATGTTCACAAGTGTAAGTCACATAAGTGCCACTAAGATGTAGAACAACCCAATAGATATTAATATTTTTTTACACGAGGTACTAACGACAATTACTTATCTAGGAATATTATCCAGTATCAGTGGCGGTCTCAAGCAGAAGAGCGGCCACCCCTGACAAAGGCTGTGAGAAATCAAAGAGAACTATTGCGCAGTTATAAAGAGTTCGGTTTTTAAGAGTTGGTCACTGCCTGCCCAGTGGCGGTGTTTAATGAGGAGGTTTGGGGAATTCTTCCCTGCCACCAAAATGTACATGTTACATATTTTTTGGCATTTCTATGCTTTTGAAAAATATTAGATAAAAATTATTTTTTATTTTTGATTAGACAGGCATTGATGAAATATTACAATCGCAATCGCACGTCCTAAAATAGTAGAAAAAGTGTGAAAATGCCACAATATTTAACAAACATTGTCAACGATATGTTTATGATAGAAATTTGAAATTTGCATGATAGATTATGGTGGTTGCATAGTTTACATTGGCAGCAATTTTTTGCTTCGTGCTTCCAAAATATAGCTGGGAAAATTCAATTTTTTGTTTAATGAGAAACTCCATTTGTGTGGTAAAGGTACCAATAAAATATTAATGCCTGCATTTTTCCAATCATCCATTACATCAAATTTCTAATATGAGAGGAATGTAAAGATCGAAAATATAAACTTCATTCTCTTTGAAAATGAGTATCCCTTTTTCACCAGAGGCGATATGTATTCTTCTAGTTGCTAATTGTGTTCCATTTCCTTCTCTCGTAAGTTATATGGAAAAATTACGAAAATTATCAATCTAAAGATTTTTTATTATCAGAATGTCGAAATGTATTTTTCTTCTTATTTGGTAAGGGGGGCAATGTTGCCTCTCTGTAAATGTTACTAACAATCAGCTAAGCTATTTAGTTGAAATTTATATCGAAGTATATTTCGAGCTGACTAATGTCCTTCTACGGCTTTTATGGCAAACTTACTGGAAGCTGTGAGAGGTGGGGGGGGCTATTTCTAGATTGTCCAATATGGCATGCTACGTTGGTAGTGAATTTATAATTTCCTGTCTTAAATTTCCAGACCCATTTCTCATTAATTATGAGTGTATTCTTTCAAAACCTTAAAGAATACAATGCTCATTGTAAAAACTGGAGTAACATGGAAAACTAAAACTAAAACTAAACTAAACTAAAAGTAGCAAGGTGACTGTTTTGGCTTAGTTGGTAGTGTTGGAAGCCTCTACTCTATAGTTTCCAGATTCGAGTCCCAAATATAGCAGCGTTGAGATTTATTTCCATTAAATCCAAACCCTTCATTTGGTGAGAAAGCAGAACCGATGGACTTGGAACGATGCCTTTCTGCGGTTGCGACGTAACTGCCCAAAGAGTCTTCTTTGTCCTACCCATGTATAAGCCTTTGAGGTCCTTATTACCTGGCATTTAGCCAATTGTGTGCACGAGTGTGCGACTGAGAAGTAAATAACTCTACTAAATAAAGGTATCTGCTGTAGAGTGATTTTATAAAATGGATTTTAAAATAACACTTCTGCTAAGATTTTCAACAAATTTTGCTATTTTTTCGAACCGTAATCCCAAGCTACAGTACGGAACTTATATACTCCTCCCCCACGAAAAACTATCATATTCACCGGGAAAACCCAACGTTTTAATTTTATTGTTTTTTTTCTTTGTAAGTACTAATAAAATATTATTATTTAAATTTTCCAAATCATCTGTTGGTTCGAATTATCACTGTTAAATGGTACAAATTTGGAAAACGATAAATTTCGTTCTCTTTGAAAAGGAACATCCTACATTCTCCAGAGGCGATATATGTTCTTCCAGTGTTTTGACAGAAATTATTCTTACCGAAAAGGGCAGCGTATGATTTTTCTCACCTTGGAAGCGATCTTTCAAAAAGTATTATTCCAAAGTATGTGTACGGTACATGAAAATCAATATGGTCCCCTTTCATCTCTCCCCAGAACTACCAAGGCCGTAAAAACGGTGAGGCAAGTAAAGCATTAGCCTCGGGTGCACAAGATGAGGGGCGCATAAAAATACAAAATGAGGGGTTCAGAAAAATACAAGATGAGGAGGCTCAGAAAAAGACTGCTATGAAACTATATAGCGGTGCAGTTTCTATTCTTGCCTCTGGCACAAATATAGCTAGTTACGGCTCTGCCCCCCCCCCCCCCTCACAGCATGGGGTGTCTGTGTGTGTGTGTGTGTGTGGAGGGACCAGGTTGATCCATTTGACAGAACTCCAGACTAAATATTTTATTTTCCCAATTTCTACTTCCAAATGCGATTGCATTCAGATTTTCTTCCGTTAACCCTCGTGAGAAAGGGGTCACCGTTGGGCTTCTGAAGATTGCCGTCCGTCAGATGGGACATTAACCTGTGGGTAAAACGCCATACCCTATATAAGTAAAAGAATGCACTGAATTCTCTTGATGGGAGATTAACCATCCGTCTCCTAATAGCTGCCCAGTGGATCTCCTACACCAACTTTCTCCAAGCCCTTTTGACTTGGCCATTTAGCCTGTTGTGTGCAAAAATGTGCAGCTTAGAGGTTAAACCTAAGGCTTAACCACCCCCAAGTGCTGAGTAAAATAACTTTGTCTCTTTACTATTTACTTGATTCCTAATCAGAGGTACACGAATTTGCACATCGTACAATCATTTATTACGGTATAATAATCTTTCATCCCTGAATTTTCATTATTACTGAAGTGCGCGTAGCTTATAACTAATGGGACGTGGGTTGGAATCCCTGATAAGGCATGGATTTTTCTTTTTCTGTGTTGTCTTTCTACTGATGTTTCGCCTTCATCCCAGTTCTTCTCCATAGCGTATTATACGTACTAACAGGCTTCTCTCACATCTCTGTGACAGGCTGCTCTAATAATTTAATATTTTATTTATTTTTAGAGTGCTATAAATAATACTAACTACCTAAGCTTTATCAGAGAATTTTCTTGGAGCACGTTTTCGGCATGTTCGCACAAAACTTATGTTATATATAACATATTTCTATAGGCTTTTCGTTAGTATTGAAAAAAAAAGTGGATTGGTGAAGGAAAAGTGGGTTGGAACTTTTCGGAATGTCGCCATTTGCAGTAATATATCCATTGCCGATTTAGAAAGAGCATTTCATGATGTGAAAAGAAAGCATATTCGTAGGTAATGTAAAATTTTAGTATAAAGTGTTTTGTTGAAGATAAATTAGTCATCATAACACGTGACTCTTTAATTCTATATTTTCAACATAATTCACTCAATATTTAAAGGGTTATAGAAATTTAAATATTTAACAAGCTCATTGTATCAGAAATCTATTCCAGAAGTACTTTAAAACTATATAATAATTTTATAAAGATCGGATCTAGAAAAAAAAAATATGGGAAGAGCAATTAACTGGATCGAACCGGAAAAGAAATAAAAGATGGAAAATAACTGAATTGGTGTTTCAGTATAAAATTGCCACTCCGTTGCAGTGGTCTTAAATTTTTTTTGAAAAATCGTGTTGCGTATTTGTTTCATATTATTTTCATCTCCAGTCCGGTTACTAACATTCTGAAGATGAGGGAAAGAGGGACATGCCGTCCCCTCCACCCCAATAATAAATGAAAATGAATGAAAAATAATATGAAACAAATATGTAACCAATTTTATCAAATAATTGTTTATTTTGGAAGTTTGTAAAAATAATTATTGCTCTGTTAGTAAAGATTATATAAGTTCCTTACGCATTGCTTCTGTTAAATATTCCAGCATATGCAACTCCTTAAATAATAAGAGAATATTATTGAAAATTAAGAAATAGCTCCACTAAATGTAGATCTTCATTTTTTTTTTTGGTTTTGTTGTAGCATTTTACCATAAAGTCTTATATATCAAGTTAGAAAGCTTCAAAAGTTAGCATTCTGTTAATAAAATGTGGAAATTCTTTTATATCGTTGTCTAAGCATTATATCTATACGTAGGTACTGAACAGAAAAAACGTTTCATGTTATTTGAATATGGAGTCATATTCAGATATCAGTAACTTCTTAAGTAATATTAATATGGACAAAATATGACTATAGTTATACTTGAGGTCTCTGTCAAATCTCTTTAAATGTAGAATTATTCACAAATAATTGTTCAGTATCCAAATAATTTTGTAAGCTGGAAAATGTACTCAAAACCTGAAAAATTATTGCAACATATTAAAATGAAAAAGAAACATTCTGTAAACTTTAATAAAATGTATATTTTAGCTGCATATGTAATGATTGAACAGTATATGAATTTTGAATGATTTTTGGTTAACAAGGTAAGTAAATGTTAAATATTCCAGATTCTATAATTCATTAAATATTAAAATTATCAAAAGTAGGTATTTAGGCAGACCGCAGTCAGATATTCAAATGTGATTGCCAATAATCACATTTTTCTATAAAAAGCGCTTTTAAGAAATTGTAGAATTGTGAATTTGATTCCCTCTTGATCAAACATTTAACTATTTCAACTGTTTCTACTTTCTGTTGAGAACCTATCAATGAATAGATTCATTATTCAGTCCTAACAATTTTTGATCTCCCCTTCAAACCCAAAAGAATTATTCCATGTTTCCTCTGCTTTTTGCTGAAATGCAAGTTTCAAGAAGGAAATAAACACCACATTCTGCAGTCGACTCTTAGAGTCCCCCTGTTGCCTGGAGGGATGCAAGCAGTTTGTCATTTAGATGTTAATTGATGGTCGTTTGAACCCTCTGAGCGGGAGATGCACAAAGAGGGGAGGGAGAGTTCACCCGTTCAACCTACCTTCTCCCGGCCGACGAGCCGGTATGGTAGCAAATGGGATTCGGCCAGGACGGCCGGAACGGTAGCGAAAGGGTTAAGCCTAGTCGATAGTGAGACGAAAGTTGGGTGTTTTTAATAAGTCAACAGTGAAATGCCTACTTCATGCTCCGCGTACGGATGCAAAAATAGATGCTGTAAAGACAGCAATTTGACGTTTCATAGGTTAGTACTTTACGAAAATTACGAGATGTGTTCTTTGTGATAAATTAAAAATTGAAATTGTTAAACTAAGGGATTTAAAAATAAAAGGTTGTTAACTTTTCAATATACCTTTCTGTCGAAGTAGAATGTAGTTCACGAATTTTTTAATATATGAATATTTAGAGCCGTCCCGTGGCCGAGTGGTTAGCGCGCTTGGCTACTGATCTACGGGACCTGGGTTCGAGCCCCGGGTAAGGCATGGTTGTTCGTGTTGTTTTCTGCTGAGGTCCTGCCATCCTCTCAGATCTTCTACTGTGGCATATAAACTGACAGGCTCCTGTCAGACCTCTGTGGCAAGCAGCTGCTTGAGGGGGTATTTATTTATTTATTATTAATAATATTTGCATATGTAAAGTAAGTGATTTAAAGCCTGAATTAACATGAAATTAAAAGAATGTTTTCGTACATTTTATTACAATAAGAAATATTAAGCATATGTCATTAAATTTATGAGACGTCTGCTTTGCATTTTTTATTTTGCCAAAGTTTACAGTCAATTTAGTTCAGCTTTAATCGCATATCGAATTTTTTTAAAGTTTCATATAAAACCTCGATTTGAAAAAGAAGCAGTTTCCAGCATCTTCGCTTTTCATCCGATATAAATCAATAAGTGTCTATTAATTAAATCTATTGTGCTTTAATTATTACACTGGAATAACCTCATTGAAATAAAAAACAAAAAACGGCAAAGTTCTGTCTCATTTAAATCATTTGTTAAGCATTTTTAAATAGCTTTCATCGTGGTTCGCAGCCAATTCGCAAGGCACCATGGGTATTCCTTGCGAATTTCAAGCTTCCAGGAGGGGGGGGGGGGGCAAAAACAAATCAATGCTTCAAGAGTGAAATAAAGGGGGAAAAAGAGGGGAAAAAGATACTACAAAGTCGCATTAAAGTGTCAATCAGCATTTTCTGTTACATAGAAGTATATCTGCCAGATGGTTTAGTGAAAAGCTCTGACGCCACGTCAAGGCACCATCCATGTCAGAGTGTTTTGCTCTAACCTGGAGAAAACCCCTCCACACATAGGCAGCTAGTGTGGAAGGAAAAAGAGGGATCAAGAACCACAAAGTTGCATTAAATCGTCAAACAGAATTCTCTGTTGAGCACATTTAATGGAATATTTTGCAGCATCTTGTGCAAGATCTAATTAGAAAAAAGAAAAAAATTAGACCTTGCCCCCATCCCTTCCAGTGGCAGAATCTTTCTATGATGCACCTTCCCTGATCTGCAGGCGACTGTCCACTAGGGCTTTCACCACTAGTGGCCGGTGATCAGAAAGTACTGCTAAGTCACCGGAATGAATGGTTCCTGTGACCATTTAGCCACTTTGGAATTTTTAAAAATAAATAAATAAAATATACTTACCCAGAAGAGCTTGCTGATGAAGAGTGTCTTTACTTGCCTATTCCCTCCCCATGCTGAGAAAAGAGCGACTGATAGTCTTAAAAAAAATTCACTTTTCGTTGGTTGAATACTTAAAGTTGTGGCCCTGTATGCAGGAAAGCCACATATTCTGTACACGTTTGAAAACATTTTGAATGGCATTAATGGGAAGCAAATATCTTCCCCTAACAACTCTGCATAAAGTTATTAGAGGAACATATTTGCTTCCTATTATTCCACTCCCAAATCTTTTCTGAGACTTATGAGGGTCCTTGTGACCTAAATATTTAGCTCGTTACGGAGCAAAGAAATGATGCTCAGATTAAAAAAAAAACAACCCAACAGCTTCAAAGGCTAAAGCTATCTGATCAACAAAGACCTAAAAATATTAATCCATTCTAACAATCCTGTTATTGTTTACAACTAAAAGTGACTTCATATAATTGACAAGAATCTCCTAGTGTTGCGTTGGTAATTGTTTAATTGCTTGTACTTTGTTTCGTTTGGTCTACTTCAGCGGTTAATAAAACATAGATATACACACACATTAAATTTTGTATTAGTAAATTACATATATCGATAAACACAAAAAATTACATAAACAATTTAACAAATCTTATAAAATTATAAACATTTTACTGGGTAATCAGTGAAATGGACTTGTTACTAGATCTAGCGACTTTTGATCTCTCTCGGAGTACCCCAAAAATTTTACCGCGTACCCCACGTTGAGAACCCCTAATATAGACAAATGGGAACGGTGCATGCTTCGAATATCGAAATGCCCATGTGCAACATGTATGAACTTGGTACGTTAAAGGTTGCTTAATACTTCAATGGGACATTTTTCCTCACAGTGGTCTAATTTTCCGAGTGACATGGACTCCAGAGCTCAGGAAAAGGTTAAAGAAGCATATCTACTGTACAATCGTTAAGTTATAGTTGGAGTCTTCCTTAAAGCCATAAACTGTGTTCTTTAATGTGCACAGGTTGTGGAATTTCTGCACATAGCTACAGTCTGCATACTATTCGATAAATGTCTGCTTTTCCAAGCTCGGTTATATATTTTTTCACATCCAAGTCTGAGTGATGAAAGTGAACTCTCATAGTTGTCATCCGAACCTGCAAATTTCAGTTTACCAAATTGGAAAGCTATTAAACGTTCCCATTATATTTCACCAAATTAAAAAAAAAGCTCGCAATTCAGTCTTTAGTCGCTATAAAGTGTAATCGGATTACTAAGGCTTCGATTTTTACGACAATGTCTTTATGATCCATTTAAATTGCAATTATTTTAATAGACAATTATGAAGATAGCTGTACCTATTAAAACTCTTCGGAATAATAACGAGCTGGATTTAGGACACATGTGATGGCACTTCCGAAACTATATTTCACTTTTAAATTACTCGCTGAATTAAAGATAGCGTTTTCAAAAGAGGATTTTTCCGAGCTTCTTCGTTTTCATGCGTTCATTCCTCTCACTATCCATTCCTTGTTATCAACTCATTTATTATGTTAACCATATGCATTATGTTGAACGAACAATGCTCCGCTTTCCGCGAATTTTCGCTGCAGTGAAAACACTTTGCAAATGCTTCCTTGGATAAAATCCACACTGAAGACGAGTCTCCTTTTGTTGTGTCAACATTTTGCTTTCCGACATTTATCGAGTCCTGGTACAAATTAGTTCCATTTAACATCACACGAAGAGAACACTGAACACGAATGTTCAAATTTTTATTAGTTTAAGCCTCGAATTCGGTTCCTTTCTGAAACAATTTCTGAAAAAGGTAAACTTATTTCTTAAAGAGAGATTGAATTACAAAAGGAAAGATATTAATTTATTCAGTTTGTGTTCTGTCGCACAAAACACAAACACTTAAATGAAACAAAAATAACATAAAAGTTCCTTTTATTTTTATTCACTTTTCGAATTATGCTTTGTTAGGCAACTTTAATGATATTTTCATTATTATTCGAACTAATACTCCGCATCAGTGGTCCCCAACTTGTATTTTAAGGGCAGCATGAGACCCTAAGGGTGATTTCATTCGACTTTCAGTTCTTTTAACAAAGCGAAAATATTTGTGTATACTCAGAATCTATAAAATTATGATTATGATGATAAAACTCTATTAAAATCTATTGTTCCTATTCCACGAAGTAAAATGAATGAAAAGTTATATCTATCATGCAATTCCTATTTCTGTGGCCCTCGTTCAGGGCTTCATGATTCAATGTGGCCAAAGCCGAAATAACATAATAGCCGGAGGTCACACCCTCAAAGAGGGCCTCTCTCATGTGGTAGTTCTCATGTGGTAATTTAAAGGAAGTTCGGGAGTGGTGATCCACTCCCGAACTTCCTTTAAATTTCTCCGTTAATCAATTACTCCAAATAATTAATCGTCACTCGTTACTGTGGGTGAAATCACATATTCGCGGGTTTTTACACCCGTATTTAAGTGTGTATTAGAAGTGCCGTGCTTTCGACGAAAGAAATACATGTCCAATGCACTTAGTAGAGAATGACACACTGTTTATTTGCATTCACCCATATATATATTATATGGGAATATTCTCCATTCTGTGGATCTTAGCTGCGCTCAACACTTAGGTTGGATGAAATGGTTTTATCGATGTTTCTTAGAGATTTTCTCCAATCAGCTTAATGAAACTTGAATGCTGCTTTGCTTTTGCAGGCATTCATATAATGAGGTGGAAATCTGAACTTTCCCGTACAGAAATCGCTTTACAGACCTCAAAACCGGCGAAAGGATATCATAATCCCTGCCTACATAACTGGCTTACACAGAACCGAACCATGCTCCTTTAGGGTTTACGAGAAAGAGCTATGTCACTTTGACGAACTAAGCAAACGTGACTTCCCCGTTCATAAGCAACACTCATTCTGATTGTTGATTTCGCATCTCCCCCAAAGAATATTAAACGGATGAAGAAGGTAAGGCTCGCAAACACGTAACTAACGCCATCATAGATCGTTGTGTGTTGGTGTACTGCAAGGACAATGGAGAACAGGCTATCATTCGCTGTTAGAGTTCAGAGTGCCGAAGAGTTGGTTGTTAGTGTATCACAAGTAGAGTAATTATCCCAACCAGTTAATAAAGAACATTGCGATTTTTGGTACGGATATATCGAACGAGTCTCCTCTCGATGATGGCAATGGACCATTATTTCAGAGGTTAGTCTGTTTATATATATAGTAAATTCACTCTGGTGCAAGTATTGGTTGTACCGAAAAATCAAAGATGGCGATGTCCTGTGATTTCAATGTGCTTTTTCTTGCTAATTCTGCTTCATTGTTTTCTTAAATTATTAGTTGTATGTACAATAGTTGTGTGTAACTTATTCTGTTCTTATATTTATTAAGTGTAACCAATACTGATTCAAGCACAGTTACATAATATTCGTAACTTCGTAAACATTACCTGATTATTTTATTTATGATCGTACAGAATAGAGCGGCTTATTCTTGTATCTGAATAGAGTACTCAATGCCTAATATTTATCCTGCACATATCGTCTGTCTAATAGAGCAGGGGTTCTCAACGTATGGTACGCGGTAAAAATTTTTGGGGTACGCCGTAAGAGCTCAAAAGTCGCTAGATCTAGTAACAATACATATGTTTTATTTTGTTCCCATTGTTATACTATAACTATAGTTTTATCTATCTACACAAGGGGTACGCCAGTTACATACACATTTCGAGGGGGTACGTGAAGTATAAAAGTTTGAGTACTGAAGGTTGAGTACGTGAAGTATAAAAGGTTCCACTGTAATAGAGGATTACAGGGAAAGGAATAAGTATATGCAGAGAATGTATAAGTTTACACTGCCCTTCCAAAATTTAGAGAAATTCCAAAGTCAATTGGAATATAAATTCGGAGCTCTAAAAATTGTAAAAATATGTATTTGACTGCAGATTAATCTAAGATAATAATGAAATCTGCTTTAATCTCAAATTTAAGCAATGTTTCATTAGTATTTAAATAGCAAAGTTGCAAAACAGTAATGAGTCATAAGAATTTATCTCAAAAATGTTTTAAAACTGTAAAAAGTATTGTTTTCCAGCATTTCACAAAAGAATAAGAAAACACATATTAGAAGTTTGTGTAAAGTTTTTTTTCTAATAGATAATTATGAATGATTGGAATTGAATAACACTGAATTTACCCCTGAAGCAGCCACAGTGATCTCAATAAAATCCATAAATTTGATTTTCGTTCATTTATGTTATAAATATATATTATAAATATTAAATAAATTTCTCTAATTAAAAATAAACATCCTTAATATAAAGAAACGAAAGAACAGAGATCGATGCATTTATTGCGGCATTAACAGAAAAAATTATCCCAACAGATAATTTTTCAGGTTTTCAAAAGAAGTGGAAAGTATGTGTATAATCCTTAAATTTTTTTGATTAATTATAATGTAATGTGTGAGCTGTATTTGTTTATAAAATATAGTTGGATCTGTAAAGAATTTTTAGATACATATATATATAGTCAAAGGAACCTGGGTTCGATCTCTAGGTAAGGCATCGATATTTGTGTTGTCTTTTTGCTGAGGTCTTGCCTTCCTCACTCTCTGCCAGAGAAGTACAGTCGCTCAAAAAAGTATCCGAACACTACGGTTGTGATCTGACAACCTTCGTGTCACGTGACACGAAGGTTGCCAGATCACTATTTTCAAAAAAAAAGTTGCCAGATATTTTTTTTTAATTCTGTAATCAACCGTAGTGTTCGGATACTTTTTTGAGCGACTGTACTACATCGTATAAACTCTGTGGCAAACACTTGCTTGAGGGGGGGGGGGGGATATATATTTCTATATAGTCAAGTGAAAAATATTTTAACAGTAATGTATGCATTTCATTTTGGCCATGTAATAAGATTTACCATTGGAAAAATATGTAAATTTTGGTTCTCAATCCAATTATTTCGTAATTTTTAAGTGTCATAGCAAATTAAATTACAGATGGTATTTCAATTAAATTGCCTTTATACGTTAAATTTATTATTGTCTTCAGTTATAGTATTTCAGTTAAAAAAGTTATTGATATTGGTTAGAGATTATGGTTCATTCAGCCAATTCTGAAGTCACTAAACTAGTACTTTAATTTTTAGTATTCAAATTATGAAACAAGTAATTATACTTATTGCAAGAAGTGTGTGTGTGCTTTTAAAGTAACTCATTTGACCTATCTCTAATAGTTTTAAAATGCTGGGCATGATATATTCAGCTTAAATATTATTTTAATTTCCGACTTTCGATATTGTCCATTAGGTGTAGGTTGGTCCATCTTCAAAATTATCTATAATGTCAACCATTCCACAATATAAATAAATTTCCTCTATACTTTTAATTTTAGTAATGGGTGCAGCTTGTTGAGTGCCTGGTTTAGCTGCCAAATCAGCAGAAGAACTATACGGGAATTATAGGTTATGTTCACTCCATTTTAGTATGTGTGATTATGCATCGTTAAAAATGGTTACACTTGTACCACTGTTTCCCCATAATATTTGAGTCAACAGGTAAGGAAATTATATCTTTTAATACATGGTGTATAAAAAATATATATCTTTTGCTTTTTATTTAAGTTTTCAGTTATGAAAACATCATTTACCTAATCCTGTTTTATTGCATTTTCGAATATTGTGAGTTTTGATAAAATGACGTTTAATATGTTATACGTGGCATCATATAAAAGACGAAGGGCCAAGGTTTAGAGAACACATCAGTAAGAAAAACATATGCAGGAATTATATGTTTGCTTCATTTCAATACATGTGATTATGCATCATTAAAGTTGTTTAAATTTGTACTCAGTGCTCTTCCTTTAAAACCCAATCTCTCCAACTGTCCCCTCAAACCAAGATCAAAATAATGACATGAAATAATATGAAACCACAGATAATATACCAGATTATATCACAAATAATTGTACAGTGTGACATCAATTCCTATTACAAAGAAGACCTTACATTACACCATCTTTTCAGTTCTTAATGCATTCCCCAAGGCATTATTTCAAAATCATTTATGTACAAGTCCCTTGCAAATTTTTACAATTAATGGCGTGCTACGCGAAACAGTTAAATTAAATATCAAAAATATATTCATTTTCTCACTAAAAGTGTTTACAAGTTCACAATTGCCAAAAGTGTTTCATTTGTATTTCTGGAACAATAATTTCTCACATTTTGCACCAATATATGGAAACCTAATTTGAAAGAACTATTTACATATTTGGTTGGAAAGTAAACTTCAAAACTAGCTCAATGGCAGGTTTAAAGATTTTACTAAAATGCCATGCAAAACTAAGCTGAAATATACAGTAGAATAAATATGAGATGAGTTTTGATTGCATTCACAATTATCTGGATTTAGAATGAATCTTTGCCCAATTGTTTGGACATTGTGAAATTAATCATTATATCCCTTCACTTTCCTAAATTAATCATTATATCCCTTCACTTTCCTAAATTAATCATTATATCCCTTCACTTTCCTAAATTAATCATTATATCCCTTCACTTTCCTAAATTAATCATTATATCCCTCCACTTTCCTAAATTAATCATTATATCCCTCCACTTTCCTAAATTAATCATTATATCCCTCTATATTAAAGAGGAGGAGGAAATATTCTGCACTAGCTGCAATTGAAAAAAATTGAAGATAGGACATCAATGTAATTTTTATTGCAATATTTTCAAGTCTACGTTCCTAAATTGCACACTAACATATAAATGGTTATTTATATATTCTTTGGGAAATTGTTTATTTTTCTGTGTATTGCCTATTCATTTGCAAATCTTTTCAGATTTCGTTAAAATACATCGATTTTATTTTTGCTTTTCTCAGATCATAAACGAAGAAGAATGGACGTGTCTTTGATAGAGCAAAAACTGCAGGAAAGGATAGCTAGGAATTCTGTGAAAGAAACCACCAATAGTTATCTCCAATTGTATCTGCTTCGGCCTGTAAATGGTAGCTAGGCGTAAACTAGAAGGAGAGCTGTGTACCAATCCCTAGTGATGATGCACAGAAGCGGCCAGGTCTAGCACCTAATGTCCGACCCGCCTTCTCGTGGTGCAGGCTGTTAGCCCCTTTCAAAAGAGATATTCTCTTTTGGAAGGGAACGAAAGGGGAGGGCTGCCAGTTCAGTATGGCCTACTGATCTGGTCAGCTTTTTTCTTTTTTTTCAACCCTGCTGAGGAGTGGTCAACTTCACAGGGTCCTGGTGCTGACCATTTATACCTACTAGACTGGACTTGTTTATGGATTTGAGCTTGATTATTGATCCTGGACTTGCTGCACTGGTGGGCCTCTGTTGAGGGAGAGTCTGCCGCTGTGTTTTCTGTTTGCTTCTGGGTTGCCAGCTCTAAGTGAACAGAGGCATGGGATACCTTATATCAGCTGGTGGATAATCCTAATCAGAGGCCATCGCAGGTACCTGAACCTTACTTAGCTAGTTGGGCATCGTCAAGCCTAAACTGGAGTAATGTGTCTCAGGCAGGCCATATGGCTCTTGAAAAAGCCCACTTGAAAAGGTGGTGCCTGAAGTTCCTACCAACATCGGTGACTTCAGCCTTTAGCGGAGGAGGAACAGGTCTTTGCCCCATGCCTGCGATCAGGGGGCTGTTTGATATTGTTGGCCCTACCAATCTCAATAAACCTAATTTCTTTAAAAATCCTACTAATAATTTTCTTTCTGCAGGAACGTGGAACGTGAGGACATTACATAGAGATTATTCTCTTGATGTCCTCATGCAGGAATTCCAGCGCTATAACCTAGATATTCTAGGCTTGCAAGAGACCAGATGGACAGGTAAAGGTGAGATACTTTAAAATAACTTTAAATTTCTCTTTACAGGGAGGGAGGATGGAAAGCATCACCAAGGAGTGGGTCTCCTTCTCAGCATACATGCTAGTGATGCTCTTCTAGGATATGAGTGCATTAATGAAAGGTTTCTTACAGCAAATTTTCAGACAAGCATTAAAGACTTGAATGTTATCTGCTGTTATGCCCCACTGAGGATGCTGATGAGGATGAGAAGGATAGGTTTTACGGACAACTTCAGGATATTTTGAATTCTGTCAAGAAAGGAGATATTACCCTTGTTCTAGGTGACTTCAATGCCAAAGTTTGCACGGACTCTGATCTTTGGGCAGGAGTAATAGCCCCTTTTGGTATTGGTAGCTGCAATGGCAATGGGCAACGTCTCCTACAGGTAAGTAAACTCAATGGTTTCAGAATAACTAACACATATTACAAACACCGCGACATACATAAATACACATGGGTTTCACCTGATGGGCTGCATAGGAATATGATTGATTATATATTAATTAACAGCAAATGGGCTAGTTCTGTTAGAAATACCCTGGTATATAGGGGAGCTGAAATTGGATCTGACCATTACCTTGTTAAAAGTGTCTTGCAACTTAAACTTAAAAAGTGTTGTGCTAGGGTTAAAAAATTTACCTTTGATACTGAAGCTCTGAAAGACCCAGTTATAGCTAAAGCTTACCATGATAGGTTACTTAGTCATTATGACAGTCATGGTTTGCTTAATACTGAAGTTGAGGAAGAATGGGGCCATTTTAAAAAGGCTTTTTTGGAAACTAACAGTACTTTCTTAGGAAAAAAGGAGCAGAGGAGACAGAATTATTTAAGTGATAAGGCACTTGAGCTTATTTCAGAAAGAAGGAACTGCAGGAAAGTCCTTAATCAGTACCCTACTAGTCCTAATAGAAAGGATTACAGAGAGCTTAATAAACATGTAAAGGATCAGATAGTTACTGATAAGAATCTTTGGCTTGATGGCTTGGCTGACAAGCTGAGGAAGCAGTTAGGTAGCACAATAGCAGAGAGCTGTACCAGATAGTTAATGTTTTATGTGGTAGAAAACGAACAGGCATACAACGATTGCAGGATAAACAAGGTAAGGTTATAGAAGGTGAGGATTCTGTCATGGCTTGGTGGGCTGACCATTTCAGTGATGTTCTAAACAATGTGGTTAGTTCTACTCCCATTGTTTGTAATGATGATAGATGCATTGGCAGCTTTAATGTTGGCCCCATAACACAATCTGAAGTTATTTTGGCTGTTTCTAAACTTAAACTTCATAAATCCCCAGGGGTAGATGAAATTACTACAGAAATGCTCAGAGCTGGGAATGTTTTTGGTTACCACTTGGATGACTGAAATTTTGAATATCTTTTATGATAAAGGCATGGTTCATAAAGATTTTATCAGAGCTATTATTATCCCTATTTTCAAAAAAGGTGATCGCAGTTCTTGTGATAACTATAGGGGTATCAGCATACTCTCTGTTCCAGATAAAGTTCTTTCCATGATTGTGCTTAATAGAATTAAGAATGTGGTTGACAGGCAAGTGCGTGATGAGCAATGTGGATTCAGAAGTGGTAGGGGGTGTGTAGATCAGATATTTTCACTTAGACAGATTCTTGAGAAATGTTTAGAGTTTCAGAAACCTTTGGTTGCTAGCTTTGTTGATTTCAAAAAGGCTTTCGACTCTGTTGATCGTCATAATGTATGGTTTATTGTGAGATCATATGGTATACCAGACAAGTTAGTTAACATAATGAAAGCTCTCTATAATAACACTGAGTCATGTGTAAGAGTTGGTAAGTCTTGTAGCAATTGGTTTAGCATTACGTCTGGTGTTCGACAAGGGTGCAATTTGTCTCCTTTTCTCTTTAGTTTGGCTGTTGATTAGGTTATGCGAAATTCACTTCAAGGGAAAGATTTTGGCCTTAAATGGGCTGTAGATACGAAAATTTCTGATTTAGATTATGCTGATGATTTAACCCTTTTGGCAAATGATGTTGATGAGATGAACTCTTTCATTCAAGCTGTTGATGAAACTGGTAGTAGAAAAGGTTTGGTTATAAACAGAGAGAAAACTAATTTGGGTTGGGTTGTTTTACCTCTGAGCGGCACTTGTTTTGCACACCATGGGCTAAATGGCCAGGTCACATGGACCCCGAAGGTTCAGAGAAGGTTGGGGGAGGGGACCCACTGGAACAGCTGCTGGGACACAGATGGTAGCCTCCCGTCAAGGCCATCCAGCGTGTTCTTTAACGTGCACAGGGTATGGCTCTCCCGCACACGGGCCACGGGTTAACGTCCCATCCGACGGACGGCGGCCTTTCCAAGCCCATCGGTGTACCCTACTGACCGTGGGCAAGGCGGGGAATTTTGCGGAGATAAATCTCAACGCTGACCCAGCTGGGACTCGAACCTGGGAACTACAGATTACGAGCCTGGCGCGCTACCGACTGAGCCACCCCCGCCCCTAGAGAGAAAACTAAAGTGATGAAAATTGGTCAGGCAGGTTGTGATTCAGTTCATCTGAATGGTTAGAGTCTTGAGCAGGTGTCACAGTTTAATTACCTTGGGAGCTATGTAACAGATTCTGGTGATGTGCGGCATGAGATTAACAGACGAATAGGGATTGCTGCTCGGACTTTTAAGAATCTATGAAGATTGTGGAGAAATAGGCGTATACACTTAAAGACTAAATTTAGACTGTATAATAGTTTGGTTCTTTCTAGGGTTAGTTATGGTAGTGAAACGTGGACTCTGTGTAAACTAGATAACAGGAAACTAGATGCTTTTGATTCTAGATGCTTACGCAGTATCTTGGGTATTAGGTGGTTTAACTTTGTAACTAATGATGAGGTTAGGCAAAGGAGTCTGCAACCTCCTTTAAGCAGCATATTGTGCAGAGAGAGACTTCGCTGGTTTGGCCATGTTGTCCGTATGGATAATTATAGATTGGCGAATAGGGTTATGAACAGTGTGCCTAGAGGCCTCAGAAGGAGGGGGAGACCTAGGATGCGGTGGGCAGACAATGTCAAACAGGACCTTGTTAGAATTGGTGTGCAGTGGCCGGATGCAGCAGATGTAGCTCAGGACAGATATGCTTGGAGAATTAAACTGCGCGGTCTGGTTGGACCTCCGTAGCCCATGGCTGTTTGATGATGATGATGATGATGATGATGATGATGATGATGATGATGATGATGATGATGATGATGATGATGATGATGATGATGATGATGATGATGTATCTGCTTCAGGCACAACTGCATCTTGTGTAGAAGATATTGATTCATCTCATTTTGCCATTGAGAGCACCAAATCTAATATTGGTTATGTAGGTTGCAGTTCCCTAAAAATGCACACTCCTCCCAGGAGGATTATCACACAACAAAAACATGGGAAAAAAATCGCTCCGTAGTAAACTGCACTACACGAAAAGAAAATACTCCCAAAGGGTCAATATGAAACATAACCTAAAATATGTTTTAGGTTACATAAAAGGTATGGTTCCAGCTATCATTTTCACATTCATTTCTTCACAGTTGAAGACTTCAAGGGTGTTTCAGATAGAAATTTAGCACTGCAGCTATATGTCTTGTTAGCCCTGAAGCCTACAATTCCTTATGGAGAGTATTTTACTTCCCAACAAAGCAGACACTGAAGAAGTGTTACGAATCAATAAAGCTGGAACCAGGCTTCTCAAACTCTGTTTTGAATTCTGTTAAATTTGTTGCAAATAAATTGAATCCTGCTGATCATTTCTGCATTATCCCCTTTGATGAAATCAAACTAAAGAAATGGGTATCAAACAATCAAAAGCAAGATTCTGTTGTTGGATATGAAAATAATGGTGTGTATGGGAAACGGTCGTCATGACTTGCAACACATGCTCTGATTTTTATGATACACGGATTGTGCCGAAAGTGGTAGCAATTTTTTTCGGATGACACTACTCCATCATTCATGTTAAAAACATTGGTAGTTGGTACCGTTAAAAAAATAACTAAATGTGGCTTAAAATCGATATGTATTTTTTGTAATCAAGGTGCCAACTATCAGACACTTTATGCAAAGAAACTTGAGGTTAACATTGGTAAGCCATATTTCTGTGTTGATGGGCAAAAGGTTTTTATATTTTGTGATGTTCCTCATCTGTTAAAATGTCTCAGAAATAAGTTTAAGAAATATTCGATACAATTCAACGAAAATAAAATAGCTGATTGGAAACATATAGTATCTGTTTGGAAATTTGACCACAAACTGCTGCATCATATTGTGCCCAAACTAACAAAAAACATATTATCGATGGCTTGGGTGCAATGCAACATTAAGCAATGCTTACATCTCAAGTTTTCAGATAATCAGTAAACCACTGCCTTATGCTATTTAAGTGTATTAAAGCATCTGCCAGCCAATGCTAGCATACTGCTGATTTTTGTTCCTCACAAATAATCTGTTTGACATTTTGAACAGTCGCATATTCAAACACAGAACAAAAGCTCAGCAGTGATAGCAAACTCTGGACACTTGAGTTCGTGGAAAACTTTCATTGAGTCATCTGCAGCATTCAGTTTCAGACCGGGGACAAAAAGATTCACTTTCCATGTCTGTAAGGATGGTTGCTGACATTATCGGCAACCTTGGGAATATTCCAAATTTGCTACTTCATGTGTCACATAAATTTTACACTTAATAATAACTAAATTTTACACCTAAATAAAAATGTGATTTAAAATTTGTTTTGTGTATAGTGCTGTTCAATATTAACACGAAGTGGAAACATTATTAACAGTAATATGCTTCTTAAAAAAAAATACCCCCTCAAGCAGCTGCTTGCCACAGAGGTCTGACAGGAGCCTGTCAGTTTATATGCCACAGTAGAAGATCTGAGAGGATGGCAGGACCTCAGCAGTAAGCAACACGAACATCCATGCCTTACCCGGGGCTTGAACCCAGGTCCCTTAGATCCGTAGCCAAGCACGCTAACCACTCGGCCACTGGACGGCAATATGCTTCTTACAACCACTAAAGTGATGTGTGAAGGTCAAGCAGCTGTAAGGTCATTTTCTGTGGTTGCGAGCAAAACCGAAGGAAATACAACAAAATCATATCCTGCCATCTATGCCTAAAAACAAAATGCTAGAATATATATTAATTTGCTACTGTGAGGCTAAAAAGATTTGGAATAACAGCTCCTAATGGTTAGCTGTCACTGCTGTGGGATTGAAATTTTGGTAAAAAATGCATTAATTCTAAATTTTACATTCTGTGATTTTTATTAATAATTCAGCTTTAAAACGTAATTTCGTTTATTGATTTTTAACATAAATGAAACACTAGTAAATAATAGAATGGAATAATTCGATTATTTAATAGTTTTTTAATGACAGTGGTTGTGTGCCTGCCTTAAACAATATTTTGTACAATACAAAATTTGATAAAATTTAGACTACATCAGTAATATTTTATAGAGTGCAATTGTCGTCTTATAAGGAGAATACATTTTCTTAACATATTTTCCATTATTTGCTGTAAAGAAATGTGGGAACTATTTCCTTAGATCTGTACTGCAATGTTAATCCTTAACCTTGAGATTCAGTAATACTCTATTTAGCTGCTGTATTTACCTATCACATTATGCATATATTACAATAGAACAGTGAATTAATTTAATATGGATTAGGAATTTATATCCTAGAAAAGTTGAATTTTTATTCACAGAGTAAGAAGGAGAATGATGCACATAATCAGTAAAAAAATAAATAAATAACAAAATCGAAAATTAATTTAGCAATTAAATGAAATTACTGAAGTAAAAGTCAACAACCATTGTCATATATAAAAAAAATCATTATCATATATTCGTTGATTATCATGCTCAGCATAAATGGAGAATTCTTTAAATAATAAATAAAATAATAAAAAAAACCCTCAAGCAGCTGCTTGCCACAGAGGTCTGACAGGAGCCTGTCAGTTTATATGCCACAGTAGGAGATCTGAGAGGATGGCAGGACCTCAGCAGAAAAACGACACACACATCCATGCCTAATCCGGGGCTCGAACCCAGGTCCCTTAGATCAGTAGCCAAAGCGTGCTAACCACTCGGCCACACTTTTACTTTTATTTTTTCGTTTAAATTTTAATTATGCAAATGGTCTAAAATAACTTTAAAGGTTTTATTAAAAGTTGAATTCTTTTAGTGATGCATATATGTTTAGTTATACATGCATGAGATCCTTCTATTTAATCTGAATGGGAAACCCCACAAAACCTAAAACGTTTTGTGTCACTGGACACAAAACATGTCAGTAATTGACATCTTTGCCTTGTATTAATTAGACTGCTTATCCCTCATATAAATTTAAGTTTTTAGTAACATTTATCAAATTAAGCGAACTATTCATAATATTTCAATCACATTTAATGTCATATACTTTCTCATTCTATGTATTAATGAAATGCCAGCTTGAACGAAATCATTTTACATTCAAAATGCAATGACATATCAGTTTAAGTGCAATGACTAGAAAGTCTAATTACTTTACCACTGAAATATCAGTGGTATGTCAACTCTAATCTAAATCAATTTAGCATTAAAATATCAGAGAATGTCCAATTTAGGTCATTTCACCATTTTATAAGCGAAATATGAACTATACAACCGAATCATTTTTACTAATTAAAGATCAGCAAAATGCTAACTGTAAACTAAATCATTTTACCACTGAAATATTAACGAAATATAAACTATAAACCGAACCATTTTACTACTTAAATATCAACTTAATTTCAGCTATAAACAAAATCAATTTAACACTAAAATCTCAGCGAATGTCAATTTTAAACTAAATAACTTTACCACTTAAATAATCAGCAAAAGGTTAACTATAAACCAAATAATTTTATCATTCAGATATCCCTGAGATTTTTAACTGTAAAACCAAATAATTACCTATTAAAATTTTTAAAATTCCATTTACCTTGGAAGTTCTTAAAAGCAACGATGAAATTCTGATCAAAATGATTTTCACAAAAACTCACTTTCGATAGTTGCTGTTACAACCAAGCACCAGACCAGGAGTCGAGTCGTGGTGGATAGGTCTAACAAAGACTATCACAAAGTGGCTCACACAAAAATTATGTGCACAAGCTTTCTATAAATCACTTCACTGATTATATCTGAGGCGATTAAACACTCAAATAAGTAACAGTTCACGTTGGATTCACCTCAAAAACGTGTAATATATATTTATTACAAAAATTAAAAAAATTAAAAAATACTGCCACAGCACTACACTATGGCCAGTTAGAACAAGTGAGACGAAAGGCTCACACGACTTATGAACCTCTTTTTCGAATGTCACAGTCACGTGACATCTGGCCTTCTCCGTACAGAGGGCTTTGATATTGCGCATTGCATATTTCAGATATGTTACATAATTTTGCATCTGGTTGGTGATTTGAGGTCAAAAATCAAATTTAGAACCATCAGTGTTAGAAAGCTAAAAGTTAGTGCTTAGGGATATTTCAGGTCCTAGATCTCAGAAACGTTATGAAATGCCATCCCAGAGGCCCTTAAATGGGCCCTCAATGGCGGCAGTCATTGCAACGACATTCGGCTGCTTACTGACAACCAAGAGGCTCTGCAAGCGCTTGAAGATGCAAATAACAAGCATCAAACAGTTAACGACTTCAAGCGGCTATTGGGTAATGATAACAGACCCAGAATCTCTGTCTCCTGGATCAAGGCACACATAGGCCTGGAAGGAAATGAGCGAGAAGACCAACTGGCCCGCTCAGTAGGCACAGACACCCAGCATGAAATAATGCGGTTAAGACTTCTAGAAATACTCTGAAGCTTACATTAGGCAAGAAGTTGATTGACGAGTGGCAGAGGCTCTGGAACACGACTGAGAAAGGACTTCAGACGAAGACATTCATAAAGTCGGTCTGTCCTTAGTGTCTTTTGACCACTACCTAAAGCATGTACTAACTATGATGCATCTACTTCCCAACGTATCCTGAATGTTTTAAGATCTCTGCCCACAGTTATTGTGGCTGTGGGACTCCAGATGTCGGGTATTACATCCTCCGGTGCCCGATAACATGGGCCCAAACAATCAGAGAGGTAGCAGGTGGGGCGACCACATATCCATTATGAATGCCAAAGTTAGGGCAAAACCTGAGGGATTTGGGTTGGCTCGTCTGCCAGCTCTGGGACGCTCTACTTTGAAATCAATACTGCTATTGCTTTACTACTTCTCTTTTATATTCTTCTAGCTGAGGTGCTATCCACACTCCCTTTAATGCCACCCATACTCCAAGTCCCTCTGGTCTCTTCTGAGACAACCTCTTCACTTATACTTCCAGGCTCTCACCACTCATGTAGTGTCGTGTAGATGGAGCACGAGATTTGTCCTGGGTTTGTCCACGAGATTGTTTTGTGTGTGGGGGGGCTTCAAGACACTCCCCCAAGAGAGGGCTTGTCTGTTAAAACTGTCTCCAGAGTCTTTACAGAACATTTTGTGGAACATTCAATGCTCTGGAAACTTCTGTCTGTGATTGACCTGCTTCCATCCTTCCAATTGCTCTCCACCACTGAAAAATCATCCTTACGATGTCTTTAGGACATAATGAGCTCGACGTGCCACTGAAGTGAAAGCAAGAGTTGTTTAGAACAGCTACAAGCTGCGAGTAGACTCGCATGTTTTTAGTGCATTCCAAATTTGCATATTCCGGCTTACATGCGGAAACTGTAAATGCGGGATAGTTTTCTGCATAGTGTATTTTCCATGTTCGCCCATTTTCAGTGCATTCTTTTACATATATCGGCAGCTATATATGTTTTTGTCCATTATCTAATTTTGAACACCAGTGTATTAAACGAATGTGACGAAAACAAAGATTTGAATGAGAGCTTTCATTTATATTATAGGACATTTCTCCATAAAAAGGATATATTCTATGCCACAAAGCTTCAAATTTCGCTTTCAACTGATCAAATGGAAAAATTCTCGTTGTTTGGGTAGAGTACAATGTGGCATTTGGAACAAACTTAAAATCTTAAGTTCGTTGAAGGAAAAAAGTTAAGATTATAACACAATAGCAGATTCACATTAAAACGCAGTGTTCTTTGTACTTGTAAAACAGTCTTCTTTGTACTTACAAAGAACAACCTCACCGTCAACTATCACAGAGCTAGACCTAAGATATCAACTGGAAAATAGAGGCCCAGAAAATATGTGACAGCAACAGCCAGTAGAAATCGACATCTCGATTTGCCAACCTCTCCCTGAATATTAAAGGATGGGGGTGGCTCAGAGTCCCAGCTGGGCCAGCATTGAGATTTATCTCCGCAAAACTCCCTGTACTGCCCAGTATGGAACACTCATGGGCTTGGAAAGACAGCTCTACATTGGATGGGACGTTGAGCTGTAGCCCTATGTGTGGGAAAGCCATATCCTCTGCATGTTAAAGAACATGCTGAATGGCCTTGACGGGATGGCCTGTCTCCCAACAGCTGTTCCAGTGGATCCCCTCCACAACCTTCTCGGGGTCCTTGTGACCTGGCCATTTAGCCCATTGTGTGCAAAAAAGTGCCACTCAGTGGTAAAACAACCCAACCCTGATTACTAGTAAAATTGCACTATTATCTATTTTAATCTTGTTACTCAAAAACCTTGATCTGGCTTGTTTGCTAGCCATCGACTTTCTTTGTCTTATAGTAGTGCTAAAATTACTTCTACATCATCCATTCATAGGACCACTAGTTTGTCAAGTGTTTGCTCATCATCTTACAGAGTTTTCTTCCTTCTTGAATCAGAGTGTCTGGAGAAAACTCGAATTGGGCAGGCCTGTACTCTATCATTATTGACTAAGACCATTGAGATAATATTACTAGAAACAGGACTGGCAACGGACGCCATGAACACGTACAGATGTTAAGCCTAGTCGATAGTGAGGCGAAAGTTGGGTGTTTTTAATACGTCAACAGTGAAATGCCTACTTCATGTTCCGTGTACGGATGCAAAAATAGATGTTGTAAAGGCAGCAATTTGACATTTCATAGGTTAGTACTTTACGAAAATTATGAGATGTGTTCTTTGTGATAAATTAAAAATTGAAATTGTTAAACTAAGAGATTTAAAAATAAAAGGTTGTTAACTTTTCAATACACCTTTCTGTCGAAGTCGAATGTAGTTCACGAATTTTTTAATATATGAAACTAATAATATTTGCATATGTAAAGTACGTGATTTAAAGCCTGAATTAACATGAAATTAAAAGAATGTTTTCGTACATTTTATTACAATAAGAAATATTATGCATATAGCATTAAATTTATGAGACGTCTGCTTTGCATTTTTATTTTGCCAAAGTTTACAGTCAATTTAGTTCAGCTTTAATCGCATATCGAATTTTTTTAGTTTCACATAAAACCTCGATTTGAAAGAGAAGCAGTTTCCAGCGTCTTCGTTTTTCATCCAATATAAATCAATAAGTGTGTATTAATTACATCTATTTTGCTTTAATTACTACATTGGAATAAATAAAAAAAATAAATACCCCCTCAAGCAGCTGCTTGCCACAGAGGTCCGACAGGAGCCTATCAGTTTATATGCCACAGTAGGAGATCTGAGAGGATGGCAGGACCTCAGCAGAAAAACGACACACACATCCATGCCTAATCCGGGGCTCGAACCCAGGTCCCTTAGATCAGTAGCCAAGCGTGCTAACCACTCGGCCACGGGACGGCCTACATTGGAATAACCTCATTGAAATAAAAAACAAAAAATAGCAAAGTTCTGTCTCATTTAAATCATTTGTTAAACCTCATTGAAATAAAAAACAAAAAATAGCAAAGTTCTGTCTCATTTAAATCATTTGTTAAGCATTTTTAAATAGCCTTCATCGTTGTTCGCAGCCAATTCGCAAGACATCATGGGTAGGTTGGGTTGGGTTGTTTTACCTCTGAGCGGCACTTTTTTGCACACCATGGGCTAAATGGCCAGGTCACATGGACCCCGAAGGCTCAGAGAAGGTTGGGGGAGGGGACCCACTGGAACAGCTGTTGGGAGACAGATGGTAGCCTCCCGTCAAGGCCATCCAGCGTGTTCTTTAACGTGCACAGGGTATGGCTCTCCCGCACACGGGCCACGGCTTAACGTCCCATCCGACTGACGGCGGCCTTTCCAAGCCCATCGGTGTATCCTACTGACCGTGGGCAGGGCGGGGAATTTTGCGTTGATAAATCTCAACGCTGACCCAGCTGGGACTCGAACCTGGGAACTACAGATTACGAGCCTGGCGCGCTACCGACTGAGCCACCCCCGCCCCAACATCATGGGTATATTTCCTCACTAAGCAGTCCACAGACACCACGGAGGTATGAATGACAGGAGGCGCCCTAACACGCTTTCCCTGTCCAAGTAAAATGATGCTGACGCAGCAGGGTGGTAGCCATATTGTTGCATTCAAAACAAACCGTCTGCCGCTGCAATCAAGCCTACTTTTCACGTGCTATACTCAGTTTTACTGTGCGTTATATACGGGAAGATTATTTTTTTTACGACTAAGAGAAAGCCCATTTAAGCTATTTGGAATTTATATTGCTTTTTTTAATGCAATGAATATTTCCATACAGGATTACTGTATAGCAGAACTATTTATGTATTTCGTTGAATACGACAATAACAAACAATTGCCAGAATTTGAAAGTTTATTTATACTGCACTGATAATATCAGACTGAGTACAATCCGAAGAAAATAAAAAAAAAATCTGGTGAAGAATCGAGGTTTGTAACTCGAAATGAAACCGATTTCATAGCGGCGTAATTTCAACACGGAGTTGCTTATATCATTATATAATTATTTAAACTTTTATAAAAATGACAAACTTACCGATGAAAGGTAATTCCTGGTATCTTTTTTGAAGGGCGATTCGTGCAGCCGTAAGTTGAACAGGCTGCCATAATACAAATGTCGAAAAAATTTAAATTTTTATAGCGCAACACTTCGTTACTCACCTATATTACTGATCAATGTTTTGAATAGAACAACATGGCTGCCGCGCAGTCGCCGAAGCATCATTTTCAAGTGCTTAGGGCTCCTCCTGTTATCTTCCTACCTCCATGACAGACACAGCCGTCTGTGATCATGGCGATCAATGCTACGGGAATCGGAGTCCTGTCTCTAGTATTACTACCTCAATGCATATATGTTCGGAAAAACAACGTTGCCGGATTTACGATTGAAATATTTTTATATAATATTTTTTTAATTTTCCTTAAGAGCTTAATTTCCAGTTACGAACTCAATTTTAGTTCTAGTTTTAAATCTAATTATAGATGTTACTGACATACGTTTTCCAATACCCTTATTTGTTAAGCTGAGATATAAAAAATAAAAATACTTTGTCTTATAGGTGTTAAGCTTCATAGATCATAGAGCATATTAAAAATAATGATAATAGACGAAGAAAATATTTCTCTTAACTTGGGAAAAACTCAGTCTCTTTGAGAATATTGATTGCGATACTCTACCCGATATTAGCTATATTACAAATGCGAAGAATCATTGCATTTCATATTGAGGCCAATCGAATCATATTCGATGTACCGGGGTAATTATTTTACCCTTAACCATCTCCATCATAAAGATATGCCTATTTGGCGTGAATAAGAACAAAATATATAAGTAGACCCCAGCTTAGGTGAGTCCCTAAAGGCAAACATAAGAAAAGCTAAAAAGAGCAGTAAAATTGTATAAGAAACCTAAAACGGGTAGGTTTCCTCAGCGAACGCTACCGTTTTAGGCCTCTTGTACTTGTTCAAAACAGTATGATCGTAAAAATCAGAGAAGAAATAATCTCATTGGGATTATTGCTTACAGCCTCAAAAAATCTTTTTGAGGTGCGTTTTATATGTCTATATATATATATGGTCGATGCCAAGGTCTTTATGGAGTTGTCTCTTAGTAACAAACCAGGGGGCATCAGCCGCAGTTCTTAAAATCTTGTTCTGTAAGACCCGAATCTTACAAATATTGGTAGGTGTGGCCCATATGGGTGAAGCATAGAGAATCACCGGTCTGATGATCATATCATAGAGTAAAAGCTTATGATCAATCATTAAAATGGAATTTCTCCTAAGGGTGGGCCTAGCTGGCCCCTGAATCAATTGACTTTGGAGATTATATTATTTATGTGATAGTCCCACTTTAACCTCTTATGTATAACAAACCCCAAGATATTTGACTGAATCACTCCAATCAATGGGAATATCTTGTAAATGGAGGCAGATGGGATTCGTAATACGCTCTCCAGTAAAAAAGATGGCAGAACTCTTGTCAGAGTTAATCTTTATCTTCCATTTTCCGTACCATGTGCCCAGTTCGGTCAAGCTATGCTGCAGCCTCTTCACAGTGATGGCAGGATCGAGGGAGGGAGATAGTAAGGCAAGGTCATCTGCGTAAAGTGCAAGATGAATACGATCAAAGGTAGGTATATCATATAAGTATAAAGAGAAGAGTGTAGGACCCAAAAGGAAGCCCTTGAGACACACCTGCAGAGATGACTCGTCTTGTAGACATGGCAGATTTAATTTGGACTTGAAATGTCCTAATGGAGAGATATGATTGGATCAAACAGATGAGTCCAGATGGCACTTTGGCTTCTATATGCTTGTGTAAAAGGCCGTCCAACCAGATGCGGTCAAAGGCTTTGGCCATGTCCAGGAAGACGGCTGCAACGGACTCCTTTGTGTTAAGGGATTCGGTGACTTTCTCCACCACCCTAAGGATCTGGTGTTTGGTAGATCGATTCCGCCTGAAACCAAACTGGATCTCCGGCAGAATAGGGTGGCAACCAAGAAAGTCGTCCATACGATTGAGCAAAATCTTTTCAAAAAGTTTACTAATTGTAGACAGCAAGCTGATAGGACGGTAGCTGGATGGAATAGTGGAGTCCTTTCCTGGTTTATGTAAAAGCTTGACGATAGCATTTTTCCAGACATCAGGAAATATAAGATTTCAAAATAAATAATTAAATATCGAACAGAGATGCACAATGGCTTTCTTTGGAAGATGCTTGAGTATCCTGTTCGATATTTTGTCTTGACCCAAGGCTTTATTCAATTTTAGTCGTTTGATTGCCGGCTGCATTTCCAGCGGCGATGCAAAATTCACCCTGGTCCGATCCACGTGATCGAAATGGAGAAGGGATTCCCTCACCAATCCACAGGTATGATGGTCAGAGAGATCAAAGTTCTCACGGAATTGCAATTCGAGGGCATCCGCAAACGCCTCGGATTTATCTTCATCACTGAAATTTAAACCAGTTTCTCCATGTATAGGTGGGTGGTAAATGGTTTCTTTAAAGCTTTAGTCATCTTCCAAATGGAATTATCGGTTTAGGCAATGATTCATCTTTCTTATTCCATTGTTCACTTCTAAAAGCTTTGAGGTTGGATTTGACCTTGAGTTTTAAAGAGTTGTTAAGCCTCTTATCAGATGTAAATCCATGTCTCTGCCATGAATGTCTTATCTTGTTTTTCTCCTTAATGAGGCAAGAGAGATGCGATGGCAGGACATAAAAATCTCGCTTTGGTGTAAAATCTACGCTAGCTTCGGTTTTGGAAGTTAGCAATAGGGTTGTAAAGTAATTTATTGCATCATTAATGGGTCTACAATTAGAAATTTGGCAGGCACGGAGGTAACAATGAGAAGAGATGCCCTAATGTGCTTTCCCTGTCCAAGGTCATGATTCCGCCGCAGGAGGGGAGTGGCCATTCCTGTATTTCTCAAGAAATACAGGAATGAATATTCCTGTATCGAATAGCGTTTGCGGACGCCCTCGAATTGCAATTCCGTGAGAACTTTGATCTCTCTGACCATCATACCTGTGGATTGGTGAGGGAATACCTTCTCCATTTCGATCAGGTGGATCTGTCCAGGGTGAATTTTACATCACCGCTGGAAATTCAGCTGGCAATAGGGTGGCAGCTTTCTACTGTCACAATCAAGCCTACTTTTCGCACTTTTGCTTGCTTCTACTACGATATTTACTGCTTCTAGTATGATATTTACTACTTATACTATTAATTCTATCTCTAAGAAAAGTGCATTTACATTATTTCAATTTAATACATGTATATTTTTCGGCAAATGAATATTCCTGTATCGAATACTATAGCAGAGTATTGTATATCTATTCCGTTACATAACTATTACTTTGATTACCACAAACGTTTCATACAAATAGATAAATTTGAATGACTGGAGCAATAATAAAAGAAATGATTAAATAATTTTTGAAATTTTATTGATATGTTTCTCCAAAACAGTTTCTGCTTTAAACGTTAACCATCTATACGCAGCAAATATAGGGGCCAGATATAGAGGGGGGGAGTAAAGGGCTATGCTCCCCCCTTTAGATCCCCTCCCGTTTGACAATGCTATTAAGAGTAAAGGAGCTAAAAAAATTGTAGAGTATATTTCACGAATTTCTCAAGAAGTTTCCGGGACAAAACAAAGGGGGAAATGTTATATTACAATGGAATCCAGTGTCTTGCCCCCCCCCCCTCACTTTTCCCGTTTCTTGCGCCGCCCCGGCACTTTTTTCTATGTTAACTAAATTTTTTTTCTTATTTTACAAATAAAATAAAATAAAATAAAATAAACGCATTTAACGAAATTAAAACCAGTAATCTAGAAATTACAACAATTGCAATTATAATTTTTTAGGAAATTTTATGTAATTTTATTTTTGGTGGAGACAGAATATAAAACGTATCTGCATTTCATGCAACAAAATGTGCTTTCCCCCGAGCCTTCCTCCTATAAAAGGAGAAATAAACTGAAGAAACCTATTAGTCAACTATAATACTCATTGTTTAAAAGAATTTTGATCTTGCTGAAATTTAAAGTTATATGTCCCAACTGTGTCAACGTTGGGATTCATGTATGCTAAAACCTCGCCTGGCCCTCAGTGAAAAAGGGGACTCTTATAGCTTTGAAAAGGCTGCTATCCATCGTATGTGATATTGAGCCATAGTCCCTTACGCAAGGGAGTTATTGGGGTGTTTACCTCTGAGAAGCACCTTTTTGCATACAATGGGCTAAATGGACAGGTCACAAGGACCCCAATGCTCAGAGGAAGTTAGGGAAGTGAACCCACTGGATAACTGTTAGGAGACATATGGCATCCTCTTATCAAGGCCATTCAGTGTGTTCTTTACTGCGCACAGTTTATGGCTCTCCTATACATAGGACCATGACTCAATGTCCCATCTCATGGATGGCAGCCTCTCCAAGCCCATTGGTATCACCTTTCTGGAAGAGGGAAGGTTTTGGATTATCAGATAAAAAACCTGAAATAACTTTTAAGGTTTATTTGGAACTCATACCAAAGAAGTGTTTTTTTTACAATGAGTGAATTTTTCTTTACGTTTTATATTCATCTGAGAAGTCGAATCATATAAAGCATATATGAATAATTCAACAATATAAAGGTAAAAAAGCAAAATTTTTAATGTGCGCATTTTTTTCCAAATTTTAATGAAATTTACAAAGGAATTAAATATAATTAATTTTCTTAAGAGATATTCTTTATCATAAGATAAAACACACATTAGTAATTTTGTGGTAAAAATAAATGAAACTAAAATCTATATCCAATTTACTTGCTTGTTACGTAGTGCACAACCTATTGGGTGTGTCCATTAAATCGTTGCCATCAAAAATAACTAACTCCTAACATCCTAGCGTATTGATGTCGTCTGCTTAAGTGATGTATTGCAGAATAGCAATGATAGTAAGAAATACGTTCCTCACATTTTGTGCTGATAGCGATAAATTTGAAGTAACATTACATCATAGGAACTTATAAACTGCTGTGTACAATCCTAAGAAACCGAGAATATGGATACATTAAATTGTGCACATTGCAAAGGTAATATCAAAAATAATAGTGATATGCTGAGATGTCCAGGTGAGTGTGTCAGCAATTTTCACTCAAGTTGTGCTGGCTGCAATGAAGATATTTTTCAAAAAATGAGTAAAAACACAAAAATGCGGTGGCAATGTACGAAATGTAAAAGCGAACTCGGTATTTCCACTAGGCAACGACATGCCAAAGGATCTACCAGTACAAATGACACACCAACAGAATTTGATAAATTAAAATGGCTCATGCAACAAGTGACTGAAATAAAGAACGATACCGCAGCAGTGAAATTAGGACTTTTCTAGAATTTGCTTCAGAGAAATTAAATGAGGCGATAAAAAATATTACTGTACTTAATAAAGATATATGTGAACTAAAGAAAAGAAATTCTGAAATAGAATCATTTTCTAAGGAAAGAAATATGTCAAATTAGAGATGAGCTAACTGATTTACAACAATATTCAAGGAGCCAGAATATGGAAGTTGTGGGTATACCAGAGGAACACGATGAAGATCTAACGAACATTGTGAACAAAATTGTTTAAAAAATTGGAGTTAATATTAAAGAGGGAGACATATTGGTGAAACGCAGAGTGCCAACACTAAATAAATATAGGATAAAGCCTATAATTGTAAAATTTAACAATAAGAAGACGCGTGATCAATGGTTCACTGCAAATAGAAACACCAATTATAGTATTAATTGTACAGATGTTGAAAGATTTAAGAGTGCCAAAGTATATTTAAATGAACATTTGACTCCTGTATTGAAGCAATTGTTATATATAGCAAAAATTGAGGGTAAAATATCTGATTATAAATTCATATGGGTTAAAGAAGGTAAGATCTTTATGCGTTAAATGAAACAGCAAAAATATGTAGAATTAGAAATGACGATGATTTAAGAGATGTATTAAAGCAAAATGGCCCTGCTGCTAAGTGATGTTGAATGTCAAGTCAATAATGATTGTAGTGTATTAGATTTGGATAGATTAAAATCATTTTTTAATTTTGCTAATTATCCATCTCTATGCATATTAAATCTTAATATACGCAGTATTAGGAATAAGTTTGAAGAAATAGAGGAAATTATTGATAATAATAATTTTAACAGATATATTAATATTAACAGAAATATGGGTTAAAGAGGACGAAATTTGTTGATATAATCTTAATGGGTATAAAAATTCTATAAATGCAGACAGTATAACAAATCAGGAGGTATCTTAATATATGTTAAGAATTGTATAAATATAGTTATAAATGATGATATAGAGATGGAAACAGTAGAATCATTGTGTTTGACACTAAACAATTATAATCTTTGTATATTAGCAGTGTACCGGTCTCACTTTTACACACAATGTCAGTTCATTGAAGAATTAGATTATTAGAAGTTAATACGAAAAATATATTGTTCACAGGTGACATAAATATTGATTTATTTATCGACAAATAGTATATAGATGACTATTTGCTACTGATGTCGACATACGGTTTTTCCAAACATATTTAAATGAAATAACCAGAAGTGCACAGGCCAGTGTTTCGTGTTTGGACCATGTATTTATTAAAGGAAATTCTGATATAGATGTGAAAGCAGTAATTGTATTTTCGGACATATCTGATCATTACTCAATTGGTATTAAAATTGGTTTTATTAGCAAAAATTGTAACATAGAGGAAAAGCAAAATAGCTTTACATATAGAATAGACTATACACTACTTATTAAAGAATTGGAAAAGACTAATTGGGATAACATTAAAAATATAGGAGATACAAATTTGGCATACATGATATTTATCGACAAATTTTCTGAAATAATTAATAAATCCAAACAGTACTGCTTAAAAAACAAACAGAAAATCAAAAAACAATTGGATAACAGATGAAATTATAAACCTTATTAAAACAAGAGATAAATGCTGTTAGAAATTTAAAAGATATCCGCAGAATAATGTATATGAAACGAATTATAAAAATGTAAGAAATCAGCTTAATACCAAAGTAAAAAATGCAAAAAATTATTACTATAGAGCACAATTTCAAAAATTCAATGGTAATAGTAAAAAACAGTGGAAATTTATAAACGAACTAACTGATCAGAAAAAGAAAATATCTGTTACACCGCAATTGTTTAATATTGGTAAGGAAACAAATGATGGCGATTCATTAAAAATAGCAAATGAATTTAATCTTTATTTTACTGGAATTGCAGATAATATTATTAAATGCCAAACACATGAAACTACTGTCAATTCATTTGAGCATAATACTAGAACAAACAGTTCTATGTTTCTGCAACCATTTAGGGAAATTGAAATTGAAAATATGATTCTAGAATTGCCCAACAATAAAAGTCCAGATTTAGATGGTTTTACTGCCATTATATTAAAAAAATCTGTAAAGTATATTACTTAACCTCTTTCGTATATTTTTAACGTCAGTTCAAACTGGGGTCTTCCCAGATGAATTAAAGAAGGCAGTCCTGGTTTCAGTTTATAAAAATGAAAAAAAAAATATGTTATCAAATTATAGGCAAATATCTATCATTTCAATTTTTGGGAATATTTTCGAAAAGTTAATTAAAAAAGAATTAACTGTTTTTTATTGAAAAATAATTTTTTCCAATAGGCAATTTGGCTTCAGAGAGGGTAAGAGTACGGAGGATGCCACAATTGATTTTACTAAATTTATACATGACTCCTTAGAAAATAATTATCAAACTATATCAATATTTTTGGACATACAAAAGCCTTTGACACCATCTCCCACAATATACTATTGAATAAAATGGAACATGCTGGAATTAGAGAAATTGTACTAACATGGTTTAAAAGTTTTCTAAAGAATAGGATACAAGTTGTTAAAATAAACGGTATTACTAGTTCAGAGTTAAAGGAAAAATATGGCGTGCCACAGAGTTCTGCACTGGGGCCGATTTTATTTTTAATATACATCAAACGATTTTTGTCAGATGAACATAACAGTGAAAATTACTAGTTTTGCTGATGATACTGCCATCACTTTTCGAGCTAAAAATAAAACAGAATTAAAAATATTAATAACATTGATTGATTGATTGATTGATTGATTTTTTTTTTATTTGCGACATATAGGACAGAGAAGAATTCTAGAAGCTACTCTTAGCTTTTACTGACCTTTTTACATTGAATTGAAAATTATTGGTACTCGGTTTAGTACTAATAAATTAACTTTGAATTTAAATAAAACAAATTTTATATATTTTAGTTTGAAGAGCAGAATTACTGAAGATCTGGATATTAGAATTCATAATAGAACCTGCAATCAACATTGGCTTGTAATTTTAAGTCTATCGAAATTGTTGATGAGACTGATTACTTAGGTATAAAAATCGATCAAAAATTGAACTGCATACCTTATGTGGATAAAATTAAAATAAAACTTAGATCAATGTTATACAAAATTTATTACTTAAATAAATTGGTAGATGCAGAAATGATGTTAAATATATATATATAATTCCTGGATTCAGTCTGTATTTTATTATGGGCTATTGCTCTATGGGGGAACTTATAAAACAATTCTGAAACCAATAATTGCAATTCAAAACAGAATAATGAAAAATCTAACAAATAATATTAATAGGTCTTGTAGTTATATGCATGTGGATATTATGCCTTTAAGACAACTTTATGTATATAAGCTAATGACATATGTATATAAAAATAGCAATTATCTTCAAGAAAAAATATTTGAACATCGTTTGCGTACTGAGGGGAAACAATATATTGTTCCATTGGTTAAAAAAGAGATTGTACATAAGCATTCAATGTATTTAGCTCCCAAAATGTTCAATAGCTTTCCTTATGAATTAAGAAATTTCTCTGGAAATATTTATTTTTTAAAAAAAGTTAAAGGTTTGTCTTATGGGGTTTGCTGATATTGAATTTATGTATAATACACTTAAGTAAATCTTATTGTCTACCTTCTGAAGCTGCGAAAAAGTTTTCATTTGCGTTATTAGATATTTGAACATCGGATAGTTTGAAATTTTAAAGTATGTATGTATACACGTTCATATGTTTAAATTTCTTTGTATTCTATGTTATATTTATACAATGTAATATGTAATATAACAACCCGGAAAAGCTTTGCTTGTGGGTTGTTTATAGCAAAAGAAATGTATATTTATTTGAAAAATGAGGTTGAAAGTTGAAGTTGAAGTTGCGGAATGAGAGGAAACTGATTATGGCATTTTTTTAAAATAAGCTACAATTTAAATAAGCTAAAATTATGGTGTCAATAAATTCTTATTAATAATAATTGGGGGAAAAAACTGGAAGACTGAAGCTAATTTTCTTTTAAGGTTTTTATGGTAGGAAATTTGAGTCCATTTCATTTTATCAGTAAAGTTTCCTCAATGTGCCGGAAGGACTGTCATCCATCAGATGAGACATTAAACCATGGCCTGTGTAGGAAAAGAGCCACACCCTGTGCACTCTAAATAAAATTCTGCATAACTTGAATGGAAAGTTTACATCTGTCTCCTATAACAGACGGCCTTGTGGCCTAACCCAGTGGGTCACCTTAGCCAATCTTCTTTGAGCCCTTGGGGTACTTGTGACATACCATTTACACCATTGTATGTAAAAAAAAGTGCTAATCATAAAAAAAATTAAAATCCTCTTAATTTTTAAAAGAATGCAGTCTGAAACTCCAGAGGGAAATGAAAATATCTTTAAGGCATTATTATAATTTCCTACTTGAAGCAAATATATCTGCCTTAATCAAGACCTTTAACAAAATTTCAGTTATGAAACAAAATTATCTTCATTTTCAGAAATGACGCATTTCCTTAATTTTAAGGTGAAAAAAGAATATTAATATCATAAAATCATGTTCATATTTAATCACTGGATTCATTAGTGTATTAAAGCTGAAAAAATGGAGAAATCTGCTTAAATTCAGAAAGGTGTCTAAATGGAATTAAAACTCAGATTTCGTAACTGTATAAATAAAACAGAAAATGTTTCCACGTTATATGATTTATTTTATTTTGATTAATTTGATAAAATTAGCTGTGAAATATAATTTCCGGTATCTGTTTTGAAGGATGATTCATACAATTGAATGCTGAACAGGCAGCTATAACATAAAATTAACAAATCGTCAAGTTTTTTTAGAGCAGATATCGTTCTATTACTACATGTAGAGCTAATTTTTTGAATAGAACAACATGGCTGCCGCGCAGTCGCTCTAGCATCAACTTTAACTGCTTGGGGCGTCTCCTCTTCCTTCTTACCTCCATGTTGGCAGGTTCCAAGAATCTTGCTGTTTACAAGAACCTTATAAAATTGCCAGTCAGTCCGACTAAACGAACCAGGCACAAGAGGCGTGGAAAGGTGTAAAATCAGACAGACCGGCAAATGATCAGAGTTGAGTTGGTTGACGACACTAAGATCATAGTTTGGCAAGAAACTGCCAAAAATGGCCAGGTCAAGGCCATTTGAATACCAAGCAGTATTTTTGTCATTAAGGTCACCTGCAAGCACTGTAAAAAGATTGGAGTCAAAAATGGAGTTCAGATCATCATTCATAAGCGTAGCATTTGGTGGCCTTATATGCAGCAACAAGGTGTGCAGTTCCTATGTTGGTATCTAAAATATCCACGGCTGTGGCTTCAAGAGTTATGAGGTTTAAGTAGGTAAAAGATGATGGTGAATTGACCGCTTGATCATAACAGCTGTGCCTCCCCCACTGTTATGCAAACGGTCTGTACGATAGACCTCATAGTTAGGCATTTTAAAGACATCTGAGGCATGCAGATGAGTCTCACCAAGTAAGACAATGTCTGCCTGGGTATCTGACAAAAATGATAGTATCAAAAGCTTTCATGCCAATTGTAAGTTTGGCCATCAGGCCATTGGCTTTCTGATAGTCGGCCATAAAAGACTTGACAGTAAATAGTATCTTCTGAATATTAAAACTCTTGAATAAAAGAAAATGTCTTTAAGATGATTCAAAATGTTGGCGTCGATCTGATCACCAATGGGCATTTGTTCATCGGAAAGCTTGGTCGCCTTAGAAGTAGGCTTAGTTGTAGATGTTGACTTTTCTGCGTTTACTTTTTAGGATGCAGCAGCGACGTAGGATAGATTTGGAGTTACCGTAGAGCTGGTCACTTTCTTCTGAGGGACATTAGTTGGTTTGACATTATTATTTGTCACCACTTCCTTCTTTGGAAAATGGACACACCCTTTATAGTTAGCGGTGTGTCCAAGCCCCGCAGTTAGCACATTTAGGGGGACTGTCCTCTTTCTTTCAAAGACAGTTCCTAGTTAAATGATTACCTGCACATTTCACGCAGCGAGGTAAATTGTAACAGCCACTCTGAGCGTACCCATATCGTTGGCACTGGTGGTATTGACTAGGGCTCTTTTTGCTCCTGTAGCTTTCGATGTGGATCTTTAGATGAAAGAGAGCAGTGATGTCATAAATCTTCTTGTTAGCAGCATCTTCTGGCAATTCAACCAAAAAGACAGGAATAGAAGTTCTGTCTTTCCCTCTCTTCATTTGGGATATTTTAATTGTGGTAAATCCTTGGTCCACAAGAGCAGTGCGAACTCTTCGGAATTGATGTCAGACGGGAGGTGTTTGAGAACAACCCGTAAATTCTTTTCATCCTTTAGCTTATAGGTATGAAACTGTAACTTGGATGTCTCAAAATACCTAATAAAGGACCTGTAGTCATCTGAGCACTTCGTCTGAAGACGGACTGTCTCCAGAAATCTTAGCTGTGAATGACTTCACAGCAATCTTAATGAGGTCTCTGTGTATAACAATCCATTTTTTGGGTGACCTCAAAATGAAAGGTGGAATTTTCCCAGCATTGGCTTTTGAAGGATTACCACCAGTTTCCATTTCCGAGACCTGTGAGTCAAGGAATTCCTCCTCCAAAACGGAAAAACGCGTTTTGGAGGCATATGTAGATTCGACAGTAGGAAAAAGGGAACGCTTGTGCCCTTTCTTCGTCTTGTTTTTGCTAATGCCCTTTCTTTTGGGCCTTTTAGCAACTTTGGAGGCAATGGATTTTGAATAAATATCCACTCCGTGCTCATGATCTGAAGATCTGTCTTGGACAACCTCCAAATCAATGGTGTGATTAGAACATTATTCCGAGCAGACATGCTCGTTTATGTCCTTCTCGAGATAAAACTTCTGAAGAATTGTATCATTAAAGCTGATGCGAACTTCTGACAACAAGCCAGGAATGTCCTTCATAGAAAGTAAATCAATCAGGTTAGAATTTACTTCAAAAAGAAGTTTGTTTTTATCGTATATGAATGCGCAAATTTGCGCGTTATAGCTGGTTTCAACATTGACCTGAAAATCAGAGGTCTCTGTGCGGTCCGGAAGAAAATTTGCGGAACAGCTCTCTGAGCGGGCCGCGACAGAGAAATCAATGATGTCAGAACTAGACATTGTATCAATCAAGGTGAAGTTTTAAATACAAAAAAATAATAAAAGTGAAAAACGATGATAATATAATACGAAGCAAATAAGCAGACTAGAATCATATAAATATTACGTAAATTATTGAAGATTTCAAAATTTCAACATTTGAAAAATCGAAGTGGGCAGTTAGTAACGAAAAAAAAAACTCAGTTCAATCCGCATTTGAAAACAAATTGAGTTTGTAAAGTACCAGAAATCAACAAAAACAACTAGAATTAGAAAACTGAGAATAAAATAAACGAATTAAATATGTAAAAGATACAAATTTAATAAGAATAAAACTAAAAACAGTAAGAATAGCGATAAACTAGTAATAAAAATTCCAGTAACGACTGGAAGGAAATACTAAACTTATAAATTAGAATACCTCAACGGAGGACTTTGAGCTTTCTTGGAGTGTAGAAATAGTATTTATATTTCCAAACCAATAACGGCCAACTCTAGGTCGGCTATTGGCTTGTACTTATACTAATTGAAGGATGTATGGAATATCCAAAGGTGTCTAAGCTTTATTAGAACTGAATTGTGAAATTTAATCTGAAAAACCCTAACTAAAAACCTATAAATTTAAGGTATAAAATTAGCTAGACCTAACTAACCTTCCCGCCAAAGGCTACATCGGGGTTTTCACCCGATCTCGCCTAAGGCTAGTGGGAAATTTAAGTAAAATACTAGCTAATCAAGTTTACTAAAATAATACATGAGCGAAGCAAAAGTACGTCTTCACTCTTCAAGGTCTGAGCTCCCTAAGTCATCAGAGCTCGAGTTTCTTGAGGCCAATTTCTGTAGAGTTCTTTAAATACTAGAGCAGTGGTTCTCAACCTTTTATGCTTCACGTACGCCCTGGAAATGTGTATGTAACTGGTATACCCCTTATATAGATAGATAAAACTATACTTATAGTATAATAATGCCAACTTAGCGACTTTGTTATTAGATCTGTACCTTTGAGCTCTCACGGCGTACTCCAAAAATTTGTTAACGCGTACCCCAAAAAATTTTAACGGGTACCCCACGTTGAAACCCCTGTACTAAACAATTACAATTGTAGAGACCAGGTTCTTCATAATGTTACGACAGAAGAATCTGGCAACCGAAAGCAAAGTTTCAGCCAACGAATAAGAACTTTGGGAGAATTTGGAGAAGAAGAGTGGAGCGTTAACGGTCGTTTTGTATTGTAACGGTCGTTGTGTTGTAACGGTCGGAGAGTTCGAAAATGGACGGTGAGCTGTTCTGAGACAGTGCGCGTAAGTATCAAGAAGTAACTTGATGTGTTGTGTATACGCTGAAGGATAAAAGTGGGATCTTTTATCGTTAAGTATCAAGAAGTAACTTGATGTGTTGTGTATACGCGGAAGTATAAAAGTGGGAACTTTTATGGCTAACTTCGAATGTCTACACGGACTGTCTTTTTGTTCGGCTAGTGTGTGAAAAGTTATTAGCACAGGACGAGAATTGGTTTACGAGTGAAGATCTTCGGGTGACCTGGTAAATCAAGTAAAAGGTAGTATTTAGTAAAATACACAGAGCTGATGTTGTGTGCTCACGCAGGAAGATTGATGACTTGTGCATGTTAATAGTTGATTTGTTAATAAGATACTTCATCCATATTTCCTTTGTAACAATTTACCTTGTATTGAATTTGGTTTTGAAATATAGCTTTTAATACTCACGCTCAGCGGCTATCCATTTTTGTGATCCGCAACATTTGGTGTCAGAAGTGGGATTAATTAATTGAATGCCGTTAACTAGAAGTATGGATGAATTAGTAAAGTTGATAAATAGCTTCAAAGCCGATATGACTGCGCTGATGACTGATAGGAAAACCATTATGACTACGCTGATGACTGATATGAAAGCCGATATGGCTGCGCTGATGACTGATAGGAAAGCCATTATGGCTACGCTGATGACTGATAGGAAAGCCGTTATTGCTACGCTGATGACTGATAGGAAAGCCGTTATTGCTACGCTGGTGACTGATATGAAAGCCGATATGGCTACGCAGATGACTGATATTAAAAGTGATCTAGCTGCCCAAAGCGATAAAATAGGTGATTTGAAAGCCGAAATGGCCGCACAAAATAATGAGTTGAGAACGGAGATAGTTTCTCAAAAAGATGATTTGAAAGCCGAAATAGCCGCACAAAATACTGAGATGAGAACTGAAGTGGCTTCTCGAGTTGGTAAGATTATTGATCAGTTCAAGGATAGTAAAACCGAACTCAATAGACAATGCAATAGTTTAAATGTTGAATTTGTCAGTGAAAAAGGTGATCTTGATAGTGTTAAGTTAGATTGTAAACATGGAAAAGAGAAAGGCAACGCATATAAAAATGTGGATCTGCTACTGGAAATCAAGAATCGTAGATATAGCGCAGATAATGCCTTTGACCACGCAACTACTGGTGATGCATGGCAGAGTGTCTATGTCGCTGGTGACATGTCTAGGAACTGTGAAGAACAATCACACAGATTAGAGAGCTGTGAGACTAAACAGTACGCTTTGCACTTCAAAATACCTAGGTATACAAGTCTGGCACGATCTGAAGAGAGATCCACACGAAAGGTATTCTATTCCTCGCCGTCAGCAAAATGCGTCATGGACAATTATCGCAAAGGCAGAGTAACGAGTGGTAATGAGGGGGAACGAAACAGAGTTTACGTTTCGCAGAGTGGTCCGAGTAAAGAAGAGGTGTCCATTCATCATAGAAACAAAGTGCCATTCGACGTTACCTGGGAAGTCGGAGAGATTTTTCCGAAGCATATAGCCACACTTGAATCGTTTATAGAAAGTGGGGATTTAAGGAAGAGGAATTCCGAAGAATGGCTTAGAAGCGTAACAGGTGATGCTAGTAAAGGAGCTTCAGGCAGAGACAGTACTTCAAAGACTAACTTTCTGGATGAAACTAAGCCTCAGAGTTACGATCAGAGAGAAGTGAATCCCTCAGATAATTTCAACGTAGCCACGCTGAATTTCTTTTCTGAACAGTCAATGTGCAGATTTGGACATTATAACCATTTAGATTATAAGGATATAGAAAAGTTTTATCACGACTACAAGAGCTCTAAAGTGGACAATATCATGTTACAGAACTCGTCGCTGATCTCCAGAATGAACAATTTGGCAATCATGACTGATATTTCCCTGGCTAATTACAATGAGAGCTCCAAGAAAGTGAATTCGGAAGAAACAGCAAATATGACCTCCTCGGGTCATGTGTTTTGCTGGAGACCCGAGTGGCGCCATCGGATGGTAGATAAAAACAGCACAGGAGGTGTCGGCAACAAAGTGAGTCTCGTCTTGGCTCCTGCACTTGCTGCTTTAGGTCTCAAGGTCCCTATGATCTCCGGTCGTGCTCTCCAATTGACGGGAGATACTCTGGACAAATTGGAATCCATCCCTGGCTTCACAGTCGACTGCACTAAAGATAAAATCGAGCAGATGATGGAAGACGTCGGATGCTGCATCGTAGGACAGACAGAGGAGCTGGTGCCAACAGATAAGGAGATTTACCGCTACAAGGATCTGATGGCTACCATAGATAGCGTTCCTCTAATGATATGCTCAATTGTGTCCAAAAAGCTGGCTGAAGGAGTGTGTGCTTTGGTTTATGATGTTGAATTCGGAAAAGGAGCTATTGATCTCATCAGTACAGAAGACGCTGTTGATTTATTTAAGAAAATGGTTGCAGCATCACAAGCTCGTGGAATGAAGAGTTCAGCTGTTATCAGCAACATGGATTCACCTCTTGAAAACTCTGTTGACAACTCTCTGGAAGTGATGGAAGCTGTTCAGTGTTTCCTTGGTGACGGATCCTTGGAACTGCAAGAGCTCGTCGAAGAGTTAGGAGGAGAACTTCTGCGTTTGGTGAACATTGTGGATAATAGGGTAGATGAAGCATCACGTGTCCGCAAGGTTCTGCATAACGGCAATGCTTTGAACAAGTTTCGTAACATGTTAATAGAACAAGGAGTATCTGAAGATGTTGCAAGCTGGCTATGTGAAGATAAAACAGAAAAAATATTGCTAGCAGCCCGACACATCACTGATTTCACTTATACAGGAGAAACAGGTAAGGTTGTCGGATTAGAAGCTGCAGTCCTAGCAAGAGTATGGAAGGAGGAGATGGACCGAAGCGCTAAAAAGAATTATGGAGCTGATATAATTGTGAAGCACCTTGGGGATCAAATTGAATCAGGTGAAATATGGCTGAAGGTTCATCACGACAGTTCTGAATTAAGTGAAAGTCAACCGACAAAAGGGTCAGACTGGAGGATGAAACTCCTCCCTAGATTTTATGTCACTAATGACTTTCATTCCTTGTTACTGTTGATAGAAGTAAAAATCCAAAGAAGAAAACTTTCGACAAAGAAGAAAACTTTTTACAGGTTTTGCACGAAAACTCTTAGTCGATTCTTCTCCCTGCAGAGACATAAACGTGTTCACAAGGGCTATAGGCCTTACACGTATTATATTTGTGGACGAGGCTTCAGTCAGAAAAGAAATCTAAGTCATAATGAGATTCGCTTTCATTTTGACACAGACGTGGAATATCGCATTCGTCGACGTCCAGCTACAAAGAGCAAGGTGGTTCACGTGGATCGTTTGACCATGTTTCATCGAAGAACTGAAGAAGCTTTGGAATCCAGAATTGTTCGGGACGAACAAGACCTAGGAAGGGGGCAGTGTTACGACAGAAGAATCTGGCAACCGAAAGCAAAGTTTCAGCCAACGAATAAGAACTTTGGGAGAATTTGGAGAAGAAGAGTGGAGCGTTAACGGTCGTTTTGTATTGTAACGGTCGTTGTGTTGTAACGGTCGGAGAGTTCGAAAATGGACGGTGAGCTGTTCTGAGACAGTGCGCGTAAGTATCAAGAAGTAACTTGATGTGTTGTGTATACGCTGAAGGATAAAAGTGGGATCTTTTATCGTTAAGTATCAAGAAGTAACTTGATGTGTTGTGTATACGCGGAAGTATAAAAGTGGGAACTTTTATGGCTAACTTCGAATGTCTACACGGACTGTCTTTTTGTTCGGCTAGTGTGTGAAAAGTTATTAGCACAGGACGAGAATTGGTTTACGAGTGAAGATCTTCGGGTGACCTGGTAAATCAAGTAAAAGGTAGTATTTAGTAAAATACACAGAGCTGATGTTGTGTGCTCACGCAGGAAGATTGATGACTTGTGCATGTTAATAGTTGATTTGTTAATAAGATACTTCATCCATATTTCCTTTGTAACAATTTACCTTGTATTGAATTTGGTTTTGAAATATAGCTTTTAATACTCACGCTCAGCGGCTATCCATTTTTGTGATCCGCAACAATAAATATGAATTAGACACTAATATAAATTATATGTTGTTGTAATTCATAAAAATGAATTACATCTTAATAAAAATGAATTAAAACACATCAGCAAATATTTTAAAGACTATTTACCTAAACTTTCTACTTCAACTTTCTACTTTCAAATTTACTGAATTTTAATATGCTTCTCTTATCTTCAAAAGCATTTATTGGCATGTATTTGATAATGCAATACAATGGGTACCCGTTAAAGATCTTAAATTTGGTTTTTAAAACCAGAATTAAGCTAAAGAGCAATAAATACATTGAAAGTTTCATTGCTTATAATCATGATGAGAATGAAATCTATCACAAGATTTATTTTTCATGTTATTCCGACTATAGCCAGGGGCGTAGCGAAGTACTATGGTTGGGGGGGGAGAAATCGAAAATTTTACAACTGAGGGAATGATGTCTCTATCAGGTTCGTACCTAGTTTTTCGCTCCGTGTGAGGGGGGGGGAGGGTTGAGGCAACAATTTTCACAACTATCCTTCATTTTGCCATGTGACTTCCAATACTTACATCTCTCCTGAATTGTAACAAAAGTCAGTGTGAATTTTCCCAACTCCCTTTCATTTGGCCAATTCTCCTTAATTTCACAAAACAAATCCCAATCTTTACATATCTCCTGATTTTGTCAGGTCGCTTCAAATTTTTCAAACTCCCCAAGATTTTGTCAATTTATCTCGATTTGACCAACTCTCTTTAATTTCACAAAACTAATCCCAATTTTCACAACTCGACTGTATTTTAAAGTGGATTCGAATTTTTTCAACTACCCTAGATTTTGCCAAGTTGCCTCGATTTTGCCCAGTCCCCTAGATTTCGCCAAATTGCCGTAATTTTACAGAAAAATACACAATTTTTACATCTTCCCTGACTTTGCCAAGTCACTATGAATTTTATCAGCTCTCCTTAATTGCAGAAGACGGGCACAATTTTCACAACTCCCTTGTGTTTTACAAAGTGGCTTCGAATTTTATCAACTCCTCTAGATTTTGCCAAGAGTTCTCGGTTTTCCCAACTCTCCTTAATTTCACAAAACCAATCCCAATTTTTACAACTCACCTGTACTTTACAAAGTGGTTTCCAGTTTTGATTTCTCTAAATTTTGCCAAGTTGTCTCGATTTTACCACATCTCCTTATTTTCGCAAAACAATCCCAATTTTTACATTTTTCCTGAATTTGCCAACTCACTTCAAATTTGCAAAAATTCCCAAAATTTTGCCAAGTTTTCTCGATTTTGTCAACTCTCCTTAATTTCACAAAAACAATCCCAATTTTCACAACTCGCCCGTATGAAATGAATTCGAATTTTGCCAATTGCCCTACATTTTGCCAAGTTTACTCGATTTTGCCAACTCGCTACAATATTACAGAAAAAAATCCCAATTTTTACATCTCACCTGATTTTTGCAAAGTCACTTCGAATTTTATCAACTCCCCACGATTTTGCCAAGTCATTCCGAATTTTATCAACTGCCCCTCAATTTTGTCAACTCCCCAAAATTTTACAGAAAAAAACCCCCAATATTTGCATCTCACCAGATTTTTGCAAAGTCACTCAGAATTTTGCCAACTCCCCAATATTTGCCAACTCTTCTAGATTTTGCCAACTCGCCATAATTTTACAGGAAAAAAAATCCCAATTTTTACATACTCCCAACGATTTTGCCAAGTCAGTCCGAATTTTGCCAAGTCTCCAACATTTTACCAAGCCACTCCGAATTTTACCAAGTCTCCAACATTTTACCAAGCCACTCCGAATTTTGCCAACTCCCCAAGATTTTGCCAAGTTGTCCCGATTTTGCCAACTCACCTGTATTTTAATAAGTGGCTTCGAATTTTGCCAACTGCCCCAGATTTTGCCGTCTCCATTTTCCCAACTGCCCTAGATTTGCCAAGTTGCCTCGATTTTGACAATTTTCCTAGATTTTGCCAAGTTGTCTAGATTTCGTTAATTCCCCTTAATTTTACAAAAAAAAGATTACAAATTTTCCCAACTAACCTAGAAATCACAAAGTCGCTTCGAATTTTGCCAACTCCGAGATTCTTTGGGGGAGCCTCCCCTCATTCCCCCATAACTACGCCCTTCACTACAGCCTTCGATATTATACCGACTATAGCCTACCGATTGTAATACAGTATTATTAGGTTACTCTACTTTTTACATAAAAATTCAATTCTTTTGTTTTAAAATAAGGTTATATATAATATAATTATCTTTAGTTATTAAAGTAATGACGAAAAGAGTAAAACGTAGTCAAGAAGTTATAAGTCACTTCAGCATATGCGCATCAATTATAGCGCTTAGTTAAGCTTACAGTGTGTCTCAATGCGAAAAGGCACGATTATGTCGCTGTCAGAGCAATACCACATAAGAAATTCGTTTATAATTTGGAGTGAGTGAAAGTCGGACATAGGACAGTAATGGAAAAGGAAGATTTCTCTTCATTTTTCTAAAAGAGGACCAAAATTATTTATTATAAAATTATTATAAATTGACAATGTTAAACAAAATTCAACATTGACAATTTATTAGCAACATAACCTTAAGAATAAGATTTTGGTGTAAAATCATATTTGTGTGTTGTATAAACTGGAAGACTTCGTTGTTGATAAAAGGTGAAGCAATTTCAATAAACGTTTAGATTGAACATTCTGCCGTTAGATGGCAGCATAGTCTCATACGAACTGCGATATATATATAGAGCCAACAAGCGATCTTAGGCGCGTTTAAATAGACACAAAGATTCGAATGTGTGAATGGAGTGAAATTCATCAGCTATGACTATAACTATAACCAATGAAATAATAAAAAGGGAATTAAACTCAGATTTTGAAATTTTAAAAATTTCATTTCCTCATTTCACACGCATGATAATTGTATTTTAACAAAATTTTAATCTCTACAAGATTTTATACAAAATGCCCTGAAAGCAGATGCTGACCAAACAGTGACCCACCACCTGTTGCATACGATTCAATTTGAAGAATATGGGAATCAGAAATCCTGAAAAATTAAAGGAAACAATCCTGATAACCAAAGATTTTTTTTTAAAACTGTTAGTTTTTTTTAACATCCTTCCAAAAAATGCTCTAAACTTTCAAAACACTATTTACTGTATTTATTTAGAAAATATAAAATTTATCCCAAAATTAGAGGTCGACAACAGATATCACCGTTTTGATGACCTTGCAGACGATCTTTATTAGTGCGCATAAAAGCTTTCTTCATATTTCAACTGTTTAGCAACTGAATTTTCTGCTGACTTGGTTTTCCGAACTGTTGTCATTCCCTTCCAATTTTATTCCAATTCAAATTTTATTTTCAATGAAAATCGAAAATAAAATATTTCAATTTTTATTGTAAATGAAAAGAAACGGATATTTCTGATTAGAGGAATTTCAAATAGTTCAGCAAGCATGTGTTTTTAATTTTAAAGTTTATTTTCTTTTCATTTTTGAAGTTGTTAGTGTGTTAATCATTAGAATTCAAATTAATTTATAATTCTACAATTTACCAATTGTAAATAAAATATTTTTCACCAATAATTTTTTTTTCTTTCAGTCAAATTTTTATTTAGTTTTTGAATTCCCCGGAAAAATTCTTACCCCCCCCCCCGAAAAAAATATTTTCTAGCTATAATGCCTGTCGTAAAGGGCAAAACTTTTGTTTGCAAAAACACAAAATATGCATTATACACCTCTGTTGGCTCAATGAGATTGCTGATGATCGCAAAGTTAAAAAGATATAAGGAAAGATATTCTTCCACTTGTAAGGTACATATTTTTCAAAAAAAAATAAATTTCCCCTCATGCAGATGCCTGCCACAGAGGTCTGATTGAAGTCTGTCAGTTTAATAAGTCAGAGAAGAGATCAGTGAGGGAGGGGAACATAACTGTGAAAAATTTTCATACAAGTTTTGTAATTACCTAATCCTTTTTGTTCAAGTACGTTTAATGTAGGAAACATTTTGGAACCGGTTTTTGACACGTTTATTATTTGTTTTGTACAATGAAAATGATTAAGTAGAAAATTTAATACTGGAAAATTCATTTGAAAGACTAGAATTCTGATGATCATAAAGCACGGGGAACGCGAAATCAATGAATAGGAAATCAAATCAGACACTGATTCCAAGTCAGAGTTAAATTACAACGATGACTTTCGTCTGTGAGCTGGAAAGAATTAATTGAAAACAAAAATCAGGTCAAACCAAAGATTGGATTCCAAGAAAAGATTCGTACAATAATGTTTTTTTATCGATTTTTTTTTAAATACGGAAAAAAAAAATAAAACACAATAATGGTGGTTTAAGACCATTAAGATTGCTAAGTGAAATGTCAGTGTTAATCAATTCTTTGATGTGAAAAGATAAAAGGATTTAAATAGATTTTTTCATCTTGACTTTCTTTCAGATGTTTGGCAAGTGATTTCAGTTGTGAATAAAATCTAAAAAACACCTGAACTGCAATTAAAACTGCAAAGGACACAAAATATCGATATCGTAGGAATTAATCATCAGTTTTTGTAATAGTAAAGGGCTCAGATTCTGCATCTAGTCCTTATTATTTAACTATAGATTTAAGTTTTTTAACTCTGAATGAGAACCGTAACCAGCTAAAAGCAAAAGGTAGGGTTGGGAGGGGAGGGGAGGGGGGAAGCTTTGCATTTGTAGGGATGGTTGGACGAAGAATTTTTATTAATATAAGAATTGTACCGGCCATGAGCAATTCGTTGTAGCCGCATTAAGAAAAATTAAATAAAGTAATAAAGTGAAAATTTTAACATGTATAAACAGACCTCTAAGGTAAACTTGTAATAGAAAAAACATTTTTGAGAATGTAAAATCTTAGTTTTTATTTTTAACACATAGTAATAAGTTATCTTGGTTTTTATAAGAAAAAAAGTTTTATAATAAACTAACGAATGCCTTTAGTTTGAAAATATACTGATGAATTGTCAAAAAATGTTCTTTTTGCTAAGAATCTGTATGACATATAAAAATATGATTCATACTTTTGTTTTTCTTCAATTATTGAAATTTTCTGGTGGTTGCACTTGAAAACCACAGGTTTAGGCGTTTATACTGACCAAAGCATTTATGCTGACCAAAGTACTATCAGAGTGCCGGGTGGTGGATCAGAAAAAGAAATTGTTCACTTGAATAAATCATCAGTGCCAGCAACACTGAACATTTAGCTTTAACATGATACATACCCTTACAACTTTTGATTCTCATAAAGTAGGTATTCGATTTTCGTCCAAAAATTACTCAATTGTTTTAGCATTGTGCTATTGTGGCTTAGAGAGCAGACGACGTTTAGCATTTGCTCTTAACTTTCCCCTGCAATTGCTTTTGCAGCCTGGCCAATGGCACAAAAATAAATTGTTAAGGAAACAAATGGAAAATGAGATCATCATTTGCAACGACTTGTAGCGGAGTCTTAATGTATATATACAGGCCTTCCTATTGCAAATGTATATTTTTGCAAATAAATCAACCAATAAACAATGGTGTACGAAATTCTGATTTTCAAATTTATTACTTTGGTTTGTCAAACTCAAAACATAATGGATTCATATAAAAAAAAATAAAAAAAGCTCTAATTGGATCTGAAAAAGTATATGCATGCTCCAAATCAGTTCGCTCGAAATGTTTTTAAAAATTCTGTTTACTCAGCATTATAAGCTGTATGATGTGCTAACTATGTATAAGGCTAAAAAGCAAAAGGTTTAAAATCAGCTTCCTCAAAGCAATTTAAAACTTATATACCTAGCTTATTTACCTAACAAACATTTCAAGGAAAAATAATCTATCCTTTCCACCGAGCAGACGGTCACTAAAACCTTAACCGTAAAGGTAATTGACTTTTATTGCAATTTACATAATTGGAAAAATCTCTTCCAACTTTGGAGTTCACGAGAACTTCGCATTTGCTACAACAATTCACGTTCGATGATGTAGTGGCTTGTGCAGCCGATGCTGTCAACGCGAGCCACGAGAATCACACTTGACTACTTTTTGGAACATTTCAGTCTATTTCTTTTGCACAAAAGCCTGGCCAACATAACAGCAATAAACGTTTAAAAATTTAGCAATTTAGTAATATTAGTTCACTTCCTAACAAAGGTATAGGATTATATGTTTTGCAGTTCTGAAAGGATCAGGTAAGTGCTACAAATATTTACTGAAGAACACGAAACCTATTTTATTCTGTATCAACTGTGACTTACTTTCAGTTACCATTATTTGTAAACATCACTTTATTGGTTGTGTTCGTTTATATATATCATAAATCTTGAGATGAACTGATACAGCAACATTATTTATACAAGTTTAGATGTAAATAAATAGAGGATAGTTTTTGAAGCGAAACAGTAAGAATCTTGTGATTAATAACTTAAAAACACAATTCCTGCTGTATTTTTTTATTTCACAAATTTTCCTCGTTCAGAAGCTTGTGAAAGCATCTGCCGTAGATCTGTAAGCCAAACGCAAATTTGATCTTCAAACTGAATGCACTAAAGTTATGCATGTTGTGGTGATTAGCATATATGTGTTGCTTAGGAGATTAAAAAATGTATTTGCTTTCAAGGCAAACTATAAACTTTTGAGAAATGTACAAGTGTTAGCTACATTTTAGATCGGCTGATCTTGTTTTCTCGAACAGATTGACTTTCAAGAATGTAAAATTTGGGCAGGAATAATTATAATCGTTTCTCGTTATTCTTGAAGTTAAGATGATAAAAGTAATATTGAAAGAATAGTTTACTGGAATGTGTTCCTTGACACTCCTATCTGAGCATATCTTCTAATCCTGTTTCTTGGTTTTTATTTAAATACACCACTATAATCATATCACAGCAACTAAGAGAAATTAAATTCTTTTATTTTCATATTCACTATTAATGATGCAAAAGTTTAAATTCGGAAGCTAGTATTAATCTTTATATATTTTTTTAATATTTACTTTCAGTTAAGTTTATTTATTAAACTATTTTCATTACTACTAATCAGATTTTACAACAGATCGCTACGTATTATTAGATATAAACACCTGATCGCTACGTATTATTAGATATAAACACCTGATACACCGAATACACCTGATAGACCTGTAAACACGAGAGTAGATTGTGTAGTTCGTGGACTGCAGTCGTCACCAATTAGCAGCTCTTCCTACGGGTTAATGCGTTATATGCGGCATACAACTACTCTTCAAGGATCCGGAGCAGTGTGTATGCAAGTTGAAACAAGTGTTAGATACGGTCGCAAGTAAGAGCAGAAGTAGGAAGTCGGCCTCTTTCGTTTTCTCGCTTTAGAAAGGTGTTGGCTTTTGTGTGGGGAATTTTTGCAGGCTATGGCTGATCTGTAAACTCAACTGTGTTCTGTGAAGCTTAAGTGGTGCAGAAATGATTCAAGTGTACAGAGAACAATGCTTGGTGCCCAGATTTTGGGTCGCCCTCCATGGAATCTTGTCCGTTTGGGAAGCTTTTTTACCATTTGAATATCGTGCTTGTTTTCAAGCCCTGCTATCCATACATTTGAGTCATTTCTGCAACTGTCTATGCAATGCTTACACTTCGCCGATCAGTTTTCAGATCAGCCGTAGCCTGCAAAAAATCACACACACAAACAAGAACAAATTTCGAAAGCGAGAAAACGACAGATACTCCTTGAGACCGTATCGCAACATGTTTCAACTTGCACATACTGATTCCTGTTCTTGAAGAGTGGCTTTGATGCCACATATCGTGTATTGACTTGTATGAAAAGCTACCAATCGGCGGCGACAGTCTACGCATTAAATGGTCCACTTACACATATTATTTTTATAAAGTTAGCCTTATGTAATAAGTTAAAGATTGCGCCATAATTTAGTAATGCAACTTGCTAAATGACAGTAGAAAAAAGATGTACAAATTCTGTTCTTTTGCTTAGTTGTTGCGTCGCGTTAAATTAGAAATATGAACAAAATTTTAATTCCACTCTCAAAGTTAAACCTAATTTGTGACACATTTTGAGTGCATTTGAGTGTCGTTTTCTGTTGCATACTTTTGCTCCGTTTCACTTAGAAAGGGAAATACGCAACCATAATTTTTTAAATAGGGTGGTTGGGAAGATTCCATTCCAAACGAGTCAAGAGGTGTCTGCCAAACTCGCCGAATATTTTAATGACAAAAAAATTGAAAGTAGGTAAGTTTCATGTGGTTATTTTTCGAGTGAAATTCAAATCTTATCATCCTAAATCCATACAGAAATTTCATACATATGAATAAATTATATTTATCTAAATACCTCTTAAATATGCAATTTAGATTCGTTAGAAAATTTTATAATATAGAAACATCATTTAATTAATTTAAAATTAAGATGTTATAAAGAGTAAAACCAGAAAACTAAGTTGCATCATAGCAATCAGTCTTTCATATATACAAATTCAAATTATACGTTTAGTTATAAGGAGCGTTCCTTTGGTGGCATTGCTCTTCAAATACATTTCTTCTCAATGAGATAAATAGTCAGATCACTAAATTTCTTACACTATAATTTTATTTTGAAACAATCACACTTCGTTCGAAACTCATTTAACAGTCTACATTAACATTATAAAAATATCATTTGGACACATTAAATGCCTTGTGGCGAAAAAAAAAAGTTTTATCTGTGGATGTTGTTTTCTTCCCTCAATTTTAAGGCTTTATTGTCTCCGAATTCATAACTAACTTAATAAGAATGAAAATATTGATTGAGAACTACAACAATTTTGATCAAAAATGCAATTTCAGAATCAAGTGGTTCAAGACTTATTTTTTCGGTGGTTCGATATCAATATATCTCCCAATAATTTAATGGCGCCCTCTAGTTATGGAAATAAAATAAAAATACCCCCTCAAGCAGCTGCTTGCCACAGAGGTTTGGCAGAAGCCTGTCAGTTTATATGCCAAAGTAGAAGTTCTGAGAGGATGGCAGGCCCTCAGCAGAAAAACGACACATGCATCCATGCCATACCCGGGACTCGAACCCAGGTCCCTTAGATCAGTAACCAAGCGTGCTAACCACTCGGCCATGGGACGGAAAAAGCTTAAAATTGTCACACTTTAAATGAATATTGCAAACGATCTGTTTCGGCTGTAAATTTGCAATTTTGGTGGTGGTGTGTGAGGGGGGGGGGGGGAGAGATTTTCATTAAGAACAACAATTTGGCGCCTAAATCTAGGAATGGTTGGAAAATGCAAGTTTTTTGTTTTAAGAGATAAATGAAAAGTAATTTTTGTGATTTATAGAACTAATGAAATATTAATATTTGTATTTTCCCAATCATCCATCCATTAGTACTAATTTCCACTGTTAGAAAATGCAAAATTAGAAAATGAAAAACTTCATTCTCTTTGAAAACGACTCTATCGTATTCGCCAGAGGCAATATACTGTATATTCCAATTTCTGATGAAACGGCCTTAATGATGGTGGCAAAAGTTCAGATGAACATTTTCAAATGCTAGTATAAATTAAAATTCTCAGTATTTGTAAAGTTAAAATATTGTTAAATCGAAGGAAATATGTGTAAAATCAAACCTCAGAAAATTTTTCATGGGCTGAAAATGTTTCATAAAAGAGAAGAAATAATTTATTTTGACCAACCTTTAATTTCAACTACTCGATAAAGTCGCTCCAAAAATAGGTTCTGTCGCTGACCCTGCTTATTGATTATATTTTCATCACTTAAAATCCACTTTTCAAGTCTTTCGCTGTCTTTAATTATTGTTATCAAATTTTGGGAGCAACTTTTGATCTGCAATCATTCATATGTTTTATGGATGGAAGCTTTAAACTTCATTTATGCTCCAGTTAAATTCATTACAGAGCAAAGAATTTAATTTATTTGGAAAAGCGTCTCGTGTGATGTAAAGAGTGTTGGAGTGAGTTCCACTATAAATGGTGGGGGGGGGGGGAAGGAAAATCGAAAAACCGAAATAAAAGCAATCCAAAAAGCGAATGATGCTAGGGTTTGGTTGTTTTACCTCTGAGCGGCACTTTTTCTGCACACAATGGGCTAAATGGCCAAGTTACAAGGGCCCGGAGACGGTTGGGAAGAGGGGAAAACTATTGGTACTTTTCCAATTCAAAGTACTTCTTCCCAACCAAATTGCAATTGTAAAAACAGGGGCAATTAGGAGACTATTGTAGTCTCCCGTTAAGGCCATCGTTAAAGAGGAAGGAAAGTTCTTTAACGTGCAGAGGGTATGGCTCTCCCACACACCGGACCACGACTTTACGTCCCATCCGACGGTCTTTCCAAGCCCATCGGTGTCTCCTAGTGACCGAGGACAGGGCAGGAAGTTTTGCGGAAATAAATCAACGCTGGCTCAGAAGGGACTCCAACCTGGGAACTGCAGATTACAAGCCTGGTGCGCTATCGACTGAGCCGCCTCCCCGACCCACAAAATGAAGAGAGGTGAAAGCAGTAACAAAGCTTGGACTCAGATGACAAGGGGAATTTTGTATGTGAGAAAGAGAGACGAAATGGCGAAACATTTTCCTGCATTTAACAGATCGCTTCATCTTCAGACCAAACCTCGTTAATACGTTTAACTGCGTTTCTGTCTTTGAATTTTCATAGCTACTGAAATCCTACGTATTTCTTAAATAATATTCACGCTTGGTTAGTCAATTGGTAATTATTACCTATTAACGAAATCGAACTTGAAAGTGTTCAGTAAATAGGTGGTCATATTGGTGGATGCAGGGTGCGAAACATTCTTATTCTCTTCACTATAAAATCGTAATTGATGAAGCATTATTTTTTTGAAAGCATTATTATTATTATTGGTCATTAAGAAGAAAATTTTGAATTTCGTCTGGTCATCAAAATCCTTTCTCAAGTTCGTATAATTTGTGTGATTTGTTTTCGCCATCGAAGGCTGAAGAAATAAAAACTGAAACAATGATTTCCCATTGACTGTAAACATCATCAGATAACCTTTTTGCTAGTCCCTTATTTGCCCCTGCCATCGCTGCTGTCTTCTCACCTTTGATTTACCAGAGAAATCTTATCGCCATTTGTTGCCCATCTCGAGAGTTTCCTGCATCTCATTCGGAAAAGTTTCATTGACTTTGAAAGCGAAAGGTTAAAAGTGTTAAAGCAAAAAAAATATCCGAAGTGGGGATGAATTTGATAAAGGGCTATTGGCTGAAACAGAACAGTTGCGTTAAAAGATAAAATGGAAGAGAAAACCTTAAAGCGTTCGTAACGGCCTCTGCTGCATCTAGAATATAGCAAAACCTTTACTAAACAACACCAATTGCATTCCTATAGAATTTCATTTGGAATCCCTTTTTAATGGCATTTTAACGAAACGCCTTAATCAATAACAAAACGCCATAATCAAATAATTAACCTTTGTCCTCCCCCCCCCCCCCCACCATCGTATCTCCATCTTCCCAGGGCACTTAAAGAACAAGCTTTCGAGAAGGTTCTGCCATTCAATTCGCATTCTTCCCTCCACTCTCGTGACGCGAGACGTCGTTTCGACCCTCCCGGAGTCATTTCCGATCGATCGGTGTCTCAGAGTTTCTATTTGGAAGCTTTAACTCGCGCCGAGGGAATGTGGCACGGAAGAATTGGCTCATCGCTGCATTGGGCGGCGGGCTTTTCTTGTTCCTCACGCGAAGTGCTTCCATTTCAGAGCATTGGAGAGATTCTTTTTTAAGATCGCTCTCAACAGGAGGAGCAGCTTTGGGAATTTCTTTTTATGCTCAGAAAATGAGACCAAATCATCGAAAGATGTCGAAAAACGATGCAGATATTGCAACCGGCATAATCCGTGGATAGAGGATTAAAGGAAGTGGTTATGACGCTTTGATTTGGAGGTAATTGTTTTAAATCGTTCGCTTATAATTAATGCTGCCAAAACTAAAAATTTTCACGAAATGATATCTAAAGCCTCTTTAATACAAATCTGAATGAACCTAAAACTCCCCAATTTTTATTAATGAGAGTTCGGCGAAATAATTGAACATCCGAGTATCAAAAATTTGAGTAAGTTGGAAATACTAATATAAATCAATGTGCTTTGTAGTAGGTTCATACTGTATGAGTATTAGCAAAGTAGAATCTGAAACTACATATCCCAAGCTACAAAAATTGAATTAACTCAGACAAATGTTATGAAATGAGTGATTATGATTTTCTTTCAGTTTATTTTTCAAATAACTACATAAAAGCTGTTCTGCACTGAATCTCCAAATCCTGAATATTTTGTTTCGGTTTCAGGATTTCACCACCCATAGTTACGAACGTCTACGAATTGTTTGTTCTGACCGTGATGTCTCTGGTGAAAGTAAGCATGACCAGCAGGTACAGGAGTGAAATGGAATTCATGAATTGTGTGTGCAGTAAGTAGTAGAACGTCATTCGATTAGATATTAAGTAATAATGGATGTATAATGACCCTATTAAAAGTCAAAAATGTCTCTTACCACAGCACCGAAAACTAAAACACTGAACATCGTTTGATTAATAAATTGGCTCCTATTGACATCAGTAAATTAAACAAAAAAATACCCCCCGTGCATTTTTTTTTGTCTGGAGTAACTGTTTTACATCAATATTTTCAAAAAATAATAGATCAGTATAAGTATCGGAATACAAGCGTTTAGATCTTTTTCAGAGCTTTTAAATCGAGTGAATGAAGGAGGGAAAGGAAAACATTTATTAGTTTCGCTTTCCTTTCTTCTGGGATCTGCAGAATAAGATCTGAAAGGAAAGAGGAAGACAAAACCCATAAATACATCAACATCAATATATATACAGGGTGTCTCAAAAATATAGGTACAAACTTTTAGGGGAGGTAGATAACATCTAAAGGAATGAGAACTGCGTAGGAAACCATAACCGGAAACGTCACGGGAAAGTGGTAGCAGAGGTACATGATCTGAAAGGACACAAGACAGTGATTAATGGGAAAACATTTATTGGACATAAGTATTTGCAAATGGCGTACTAGATGATACATTTCATAATGTTACAGCTATTAATGACCCATAATCGCACAAATTTTGATGCGCACGCACAAACAAACTGTGTCCCGGTACATGACCGTTGCCCTCAGCTATTCCATACACTAAGTGCATGTCTGCCAGCTCCCTGTTCGAATACCTTTGCATGCTCTTCGTCAGCCGACTACCGCTCAAATGAAATCCGAAATTTCCCCTCTAGCGCACTGATGAACAGCGCCGCCTATTGACTTACGGTGACGTTTCCGGTTATGGGTTCCTATGCAATTCTTATTCCTTTAGATGTTATCTAACTCCCCTAAAAGTTTGTACCTATATTTTTGAGACACCCTGTATATATAAGTTGCAGTGTACTTAATTTCCATAGATTTGGAAACTTTTCACAAAAAAACTTCCTTCGATTCTATTAACCTTTTGTTTTTTTATCATAGATTGCCTTTGCGTGTTTGTGTTTCTCTATCATTGTTTCATTAGTTTATTACAATATAAGCAAATTATAAATTTATTGCCTCTGTTTCATAAACGAATAAGATATAAATTTAGTTTCTATGATGAGTGATTTGAGAACTATATATGATGAGTGATATGATTCTATGATAAGTGATTTGATATATAAATGAGAACAAGGATTGATTCGTATGAATTGAGTAAAAAGAAACACTTTCACGTTTGGCAAGAGCAAAGTATTTGACTGTGTCGCCATTCAAGCCTCCATCACATCATGGCAAACCCCAACAGAGGAACTGACAAAAGAGTTGTCAGTATCAACTCAGTTTACATTTCGAAACTTAGACTGATGTACTCTAATCATGTGATTAAAGTTCTGTAAATAATCTTCCCGTGAGTTGGAGCTCGGCTTCATTCAATCTCTCTATAGCTTGCGCCATAAAATGTGAAGAGAACATTTAGTAATCGAGACATTGGAGAGAGAAATAGCGCGCGGAAGGAACGAAAGAACGAAATGTGTCTGTTGTGGGGTGAGTGAGGCGCTCTCGAGGGAAAGAGACCGAGAGGAGGAGGAGAGAGGAATCGGACTCGGGGCATCGACGTCATTCTACAATGAGGAAATTAATAACGCTGATGAAATGTACTTGAGCGGAGTGAAGCGATTAAGTTTTTAATTAATTATTCATGCACCAAATCTCGCTCGGAATCGTTTAGGAGAATAGAAACGCACTCGTCTGCTGATCTAAGAATTGTTTCGTTTTCATGAGATTTTCAGAAAGATTCTGGACCTCTGGTGAAAAGGATCCAACGTAATGCGTCGGTTTGTTCTTCCATCAGAGTCAGTCAAAGCTATAGTCCTTTGTTCTGCAGTATCTAGACGACAGAGATACTTTTCCAATGTTTTTTTAGATTAGAAAAAATTTAACCAGAGAAAAATTGCAGAAAGACTGGACTTTGTCCTGAATAGCATACTAAAAGGCTCAAATTGTAGGTGGTGTGCTTCGGCCGTCATCTTAGAAAAGTGGATAATTAATTCGCGTTTTATGTTGTCCTTTTTTTTTTCATTTATACTAAAATACATGAAGTAGTAACAAATGGATTCAAACATTTTTTGCGTCGTAATGTTTATAAATATATGATTTATGAGCTTTGCAGACCAAAAAAAGTATACGACACACGGTTCTTCAGTTATAGATAATTTATTCAAAAACAATGATCATTGGATATTTTAAAACGAATTCGGGATTAAAGAATAAAATGAAAATCTTATCAAAACTTTTGTAGAACATTTAATTGTGAAAATTATATTTTTGAATTATCCTGGTCGTTGAACTTCCTTGAGGTATTAGCTTTCATGGCATACATCATTTGGGTTGTGTTGCTTTACCACTGAGCGGCATTTTCTGTACACTGTGGGACAAATGGCCAAGTAACAAGGATACCAAAAGATCAGAAGTGATTGGTGGGAAGGGGACGCACTGGACAGATGGTGTCCTCTTGTCAATACCATTCAGCGTGTTCTTTGACATGCACAGGATGATGCTGTCGTGCACGCAAGGCAACACGCGGCTCTACATCCCACCCGATGGACGGCGGGGCCTTTCCTAGCCCATCGGTGGACCCTTTATGACCGAGGCCAGGGAGGGAGGGAATTTAACAGAGAAAAATCTCGATGCTGGCCCAGCTGAGACTCGAACTTGTGGACTGCACATTACGAGCCTGGCGCACTACCTATTGAGCAAACTTCCACCACTTTATTTCATAAAACATCACTCAGACTAAAATAGTGTAATTTGCAGCCAAAATAATATGATTATTAAAATGCTGAAGATAAATGCAGCAAAATGATATATTACTCAAAAAATTAAAACTAATAGTTTTCAAACCCGGTTGAACCCTCAAATTATAATACATTTGCAACTATGAAGTGCTACATTCAAATTAGCGATGTACAGACACTAGGCAGAAAAATAGACATTTACATCTTTTTGTCAAAGGGAATGCCAAGTTAAAAAAGAAATGCTCTGTTGCTTCAATAAACTCTTTATGTAAAACTGTGACTAAAGGTAAAAATAGAGATCTCAATCAAGTCCATCTTTCCATTCAGTATTTAAAGAGTTATTTAAGTTCAAATATTTAACATTATCGGTGCATCGTAAGAATTTATGTCAGAAGTTAATTGAAACTTCATTTTGTAATAATAATAAATCGTTATTCCCTTTGCATTTACATATACAATTTTATTAGATTAAATTAACATTTAATTAAATTTACATTAAATTTATCAAAAAAATTCATAAATATATATTTAAGAATCTTATGTGAATCATTATTTCAATATTGTCAATTTTTTGTCAGTTTCTTAGGACTGACAATGCTGATGTTAATATTGCAGCTTCTAAAATTTATTAATTAAAGAATATGGTTGAAAATCGAGTTTTAGATAGAATTGAATCAGATCTTTATCTTCAGTCACGTTTTTCCGTAAAAAAGCATATTTAATAAGTTACGAACCTTCGAATTTGACTTTCCATTTACACATTACAGAAATATTCACAATTTTTCTGACCAACATCTGTATATTAAGAGGACGTCCTATAATCCTCCCTTTAATTTTCCTGGAAGATATAAAAAAATCACCAAAATATCTTTAAACTTTATTCATTACCAAACTCAATGATGCCTCATGTAAACTTATTTGTTATTCTTTGAACAAGCGAAAAGAAAAACGTTCGTTATGATTTTGGTATAACAGAATTAAACTTTGATTTCTGTTGCGATTAACTTCATAACGAGATATTTTTAGTACACTATAACAGGGGTTATCAACGTGGGATACGCAATAAAAATGTTTGTGGTATGCCGTGAGAGCTCAAAAGTTATGCTATAACTATATATACCAAATATATAGTTTAATATATCAAATTATACTATAACTATAATTTTATCTATCTACATAAGGGGTACGCCAGTTACATACACATTCCCAGGGGTTACGTGAAGCATAAAAGGTTGAGAACCACTTCACTATAACAAAGAAGAAGTTGTTTTCTTTTATGCATATTGATTGTCAGTAATATAGGTAAGCTCTACAATAAAGAACTAGAGAAGAGATTGACACCAAACTTTCGATACCATATAAAAAATATCAATATGGTCCCATATAGACATGAACCACATATATGTATATCTTGTGCCATAAAACTCCAACTCACTAAACCAAAGTTTCGAATTAAGAATATTGTTTGTCATTGCAGATGTAGAGAGCTTTCTTTATAATTAATAACGAAGCAAAATATGAAAATATTCAAAATCAATAGTGCCTTGGGTACCTCTTGATTTCTAGACCCTCACTATGATCTCCATTTGACCTTGAACACGACACGGGATCTGAACATTCTTACTATTTATGAATTCTGCTACCCACAAATTGACCTCTAAGTACGCGTAGGATCCAGAATTTGGTGTTTCCGGGATCTACGACACGAAATACCCTCATTCACCAATATTTAGCTCTCTAGCACTATTAGAAATAAATCACCTTTGGCCTTGAAGTTCACCTCAGATCCTAAATTTCGTAGCATTTCCTAGATCTACAACTAGAAATACCTCTAGAAACCAATTTCTAGCACTCCAGCACATAGTTCTAAATTTGACCTTTGACCTCGAAGGAACCTTCGGTTCCCAAATTTCGTGATGCGTCCGACATCTACCACCGGAAACACACCTAGATACCAACTTTCATCTTTCTAGCAGTGGTCGATCATGGATTGACTTTTAAGTGACCTCCATTTGACCTTAAAGGACACGCGGAGGTGAAATTTCGGATTTTTCCGGAGATCTACGACTCGGATTAACCCTAAGTGAAAATTGTCAGAGCTCTACCATTTCTGCATCATAGTTAGAATTAGCATGATTTCCTGACAGTCAGTCAGTCCGCCGTCAATCACTTACAATCGTCTAGATCAGGGATCTAGACGATTGTAAAGATCGTCTAGATCCCTGATACACACACTTTGTGTCCTGCAGTGAAACAATCAGTTGGAAGTTAAATAAATTCCCCCTCAAGCAGAAGTCTGACAGAAGCCTGTCGGTATAATAAGCATTAGAGAAGATCTGTGAAAAAGGCGAGAGCTCAGCAGAAAGCAACATAAAAAACATCCATACTTTATCCGGGGCTCGAACCCTGTCCTGGCCAAGCACACTACAATGTAAAACAGAGAATGCATTTTCGTGTAGAGCATAGATTGCCAACGGAGGCGATACCGCCCCCCAGTGGGCGCTGGGGCCTTCCATGGGGGCGGTAGCGGATCCAGAGGCAAATGGGGAGCGTTGAGGCAATCAAGAGGGGCGGTCAAATAAATAAATAAATTTAATGGAATTTTCTGTGACAACCTTTTTATCTCTTCTATTCTGTGGTGTCTTCCTGGTGATTCTGGTCATCCGCTACCTCATCCGTCATGTACAGCTTTTCAACTGCAGCTTGGACAATAAGTTCCCTGCTACCGCCTACTAGCGTACTGGTACGTCTGAAGTCGACTGAGATGCTCTCAAAAGTTCTCTTTAAGATCACAGATAGGATATAAGCTTCAATAGGTTTTCCCACTCCAAGTCGCTTTGAGTATGCTTTATGGTACGTAGTTACAATACCATCCCACGTCAGAACATAAGGTATAATATTGACAGTACACTTGTGAATTAGGCTCAACTCATTAGCCAGCAGATCATACTTCCTCTTCTTTTCAACCTCTACTGTCTGCAGGTTTCCTGAGATGTTATTCCTACTTCAATAATGGTAATCTCATTCAATACCTTAACATGCACTACTATAACAGGCTTATTATGTTGGACATGTGTGTCCGTCCTGATAGGCAAATCAACCTTGATGCAATAATAATATAATAATAATAAATTTATTATATTTAATATTTTTTTATAATTATTTTTTTAATATAATAAAATACTTTGAAAATACCTGTTTTCATGAATAAATATTTTATCTAGTTATGTAAATCATCTTATTGTTATCGCGTTAATAAGCATTTTAAATTAGCATTAGGTATACCTATACCTAATTTGTTTTAGTTTAGAATAGATTGACGGTGACAAGTCCTTACAAGTTGGTAGGCAAACTCGCGGTTCATGCAATTTAACATGTTTCGACAAGAATATGGGAGCTTGAAATGACTTGTTTACGGAGCAAGTGCGCCGGAATCGCAAACATACAAGTTAATGCATGCACAAAATCAAATCTATAAAAGCGATAGCTCTAGGAATGTTTTATTATTTTTATGTGCTTCGCCGTGATAAATAGTCGTGAGTGATAAGTGTTAGAAGTCATTATAAACATTATTTTTATAACTATCTATAAATCTGTTGAGAAGTTAATTTGTATTTGAAAATGTCTGAATCTACATCTAAAAAAAATGACGGCAGTACAGTATTGAGTATTTGAAATATGGATTTACCTACTCTCCTACAAACCAATCATTACCTATGTGTTTAATTTGCCGAAAAGTTTTTTCAAATGAAGCTATGAAACCTTCTAGGCTACAAGAGCATTTAAATAAAATGCACGCTGATAAGAAGGACAAAGATTTATCCTATTTTCAAGAACTGGAAAAGCAATATTTAAAACAGCCAACTATGTCAAAACTTTTTGCGTCGTCTTCTAAACAAGATGATGATGGACTACAAGCCTCATATAACGTTTCATTGTTAATCGCAAAAGCAGGAAAACGACACACAATTGGCGAGGAATTAATTTTGCCGGCAGTCAAAGAGAGATTAAAAACTGTTCTTCATCATAAGACACTGTCAGATATCATCAAAAAATTCCTCTCAGTAATAATTCAGTGCAAAGAAGAATAGATGAAATGGCAAAAGACGTTGAAATATCATTATGTGATTACTTAAAGACTTGCAAATTTTCCATTCAACTCGATGAATCAACTCTACCAAATAACGAAGCTCTATTCTTATCATACGTACGATTTATAAAAGAAGAAAAAATTCATGAAGAGTTATTATTTGCTAAAAATTTGGAATCTGATACAAAGGGAGAATCTATATTTAATACCATGCAAAAGTTTTTTCAAGAGAAAGAAATACCTATTTGCAATATTTTGTCTGCTGCTACTGATGGTGCTCCATTAATGACAGGGCGTCATAAGGGTTTCATAGCGCATTTGAAACAAGCAGTACCAAATGTACTCGCTGTACATTGTATTATTCATCGTCAGCATTTTGTTGCAAAAAATTTGAATGAACGTCTGCATACGTCGCTCCATTACGTTATTAAAGCAATCAATAAGATTAGAAGCAATTCATTGAATGAGCGATTATTTGGTAAGCTTTGTAATGAAAATGATGAAGATTACAATCGCTTGCTGCTGCACACAGAAGTACTTTGGCTCTCTAAAGGTGTTTGTCTGAATCGTTTTTTCAATCTATTTGACTCAGTAATGGACTTCCTTGAACACAGAGACGAAAAATTGCACGTAAACCTACCTGATTACGTCAAAAAATGACATCGGTTATTTGACAGACCTGTTTAAAATATTTAATCAAGTTAATTTACAATTGCAAGGTGATGAGTTGAATTTAATTAAAACAAAAAACGTCATAGCTGGTTTTGCGGGAAAACTTCTATTCAATCGAAATCTAGGTAGAGGTGAATACAACCACTTTCCCACATTATCAGCAGTCTCTGCAAAACCGGATGATTTACTTACTTACTGCCAACACTTGGAAGTTCTTCATGTTGATTTTACGGAGCGTTTCCAAGATATTTTAAACATGAATATACCGAGTTGGGTTTTAGATCCTTTCGCAAACACAGATAGTGAAGAATCATCAAATTTGGAAGAGGAACTCTTAGAACTCACGACTAACGAAGGACTCAAAGTAAAATTCAAACATGGATACCAAGAGTTCTGGCTTCAAAAATCAATACCAGTTCTCTACCCTGGATTGTGGGCAATAGTACAGAAGTTTTTAATCGTATTTCCTTCGTCCTATATGGCTGAGCGTGGATTCAGTGCAGTAGCTAATTTACTGTCAAAGAAGAGGAACAGACTACACATCATTGAACGTGGCGATCTGCGATTGATGTTAACGAAATTGGAACCCGACATTAACAAATTGTTAACATTCCACCAGCCTCAGCCATCTCATTAATTTTTTTTATTTATCATTAATTTTGTGTTTATGTCATTATTTTTTATTTCTTATTGATTCTGTGTTTATTTTTAAAATTTTAATAAACAATTTTATTGTACATTTGATTGTCGTTTTATTAATTTCTGCTTTATGATTTTAATAGATAAATAAACAGATAAATTAGGTACAGATAATATGCAACAATATTTTAATATTTCATATAAAATTAACTATTATGGACTGGGGGGGGCGTTGAAATTTTTGTTCTCTTCTAAAGGGGGCGATGGTTCAGAAAAGATTGGGAATCACTGGTGTAGAGTATGGTAACTGCAGATCATCTCTTGTATGGATACCAATGCATCAGGGGAGAGTCCTTGGAAGGTAAGTTGCATTGTCATTATCAGTTAAGACATTCCTTCTTCCCTAAATGTATCTATTCCATTAGGTTCATAAAATATGAAACAAGCAGCAGTTTGCTTTTGAAAAGCCTAAAATGTACAGATGATTGCAGAGGAACTTTACAAGGTCAAACTTATATAACTACTCTGCCTCACGAAAGTAAAAGAAATCAAGTGACACTGAAGAAAAACACAAAGTTTGCTTTCATTGGTTCGAATTATTTTTATCCGCCGGAATGAGAACGCACTGCTGCAGTAAAACCAAATATAGCCGATTGCACAAATGCAGAAAAAACACCATGTATTTAGATTTGTAGAAAAAATATATATTTATATAATTATATAATAATTATATAATAGTATATATTAGTTTCGTTTCCATAACAACTGTCCAGTTATTGCTCCCAATCCCATCTGGAACCTTACACTCTATATCGGTTGGCCATTTCACCTACCGCCATGCAAAGAAGCGATTTTGAAGAAATTAAGTCAGCAAGACAAGTGCCGTATTGATTGTCTAATGGAAAATTCCCAGGTTGCTGGATCAGTTACGGCAGCCATTTGAAGTGGCTCCTCGTTAACCGTACTTAATCCTAGTCGTTATCACTCTATGAGATCTAATCAAAGGTGTATAGTTGATCATCCACCATTACCGCAATCCATCAATGAATGGAAGGAAAGATTACTCTCGCCATTACTCAAGCTCCCTTCTAATGCTCCACAGAGTGTGAGAGTTCAATTTCGTTTCCATAACAGCTGTCCAGTTATTGCTCCCAATCCTATCTGGAACCTTACACTCTATATCAGTTGACCATTTCAACTACTGCCATGCAAAGAAGTGATCTCTCACTAGTAAAGTAGTTTTGGAATCCTTTGTTAGCTGTCAATATATATTTTTTGTTGTTGTTTGCTCTGTCACAACAAAAGATCGTTTCTTATTGTATGAGATAATAACTATCTCGTTTTCAGCATTAATACGTTTTATCAGAAAGAGTTTCTTTACATTTGTAGTTTACATTAATTTCAATCAACATTTATCAATAGGAAAAATTCAATTGATGAAGTTTCTATGTCTGTCATATTTCATACACGTGAGACTTTTGTTATTTGAATTGTGTTCATTCATATTACCTTCTTGCTCTATGCAACAAATTTAAGAGAAAGTCTGAAGAACTTTCTTGCACAAAAAGTTTTTGAATTGTGCAGGATAACATTCAAACGTTGCTACATACATGCACACATAAGCACGCACTCAAAAGTAAGTCGTAATGTAAGATTCAGTTTCTTCGCCAAATTAGCATATTTTTTGTGCCATTACCGCACGTTAGGAACAGATAGTGTCTTTAAGTTGCCTACAGTGTCTCTTACTGTGAGGTGCACAGTCGGAACAAACATGGCGAAAGTATTGCACGTGTATACGAAGCAGTGATTCAGTTTCTATGGGAACAGAAGAGGCAACTGGTGGAAATCTATGGACAGCTTGTGGCGGTGTGTGGCTCGAATAGCCCCTCAGACAACACTTGCGGAAATGGTGCCGTGAGTTCAAAAATTATTCTGTGACTGCAAATTTCTTGCAGATGCTCAGACGAATGTGTGCCTTTTCAGAATTGGAGAAAACTTTCATACTGATCTGTCTGCCACATGTTCAGATCATCAAGGCCAGTAATGTGGAAACATTTCAAAGTCCGAGCCATTTGGAGTAAACTCTGAGGTTAGGCAGATGAAGAAAGACACGTGATTATCAGCAATTCCTTAAACCAATACAAAAAGTTTGATTTCAAGGGAAGAGAGGACGGAATCCTGCCTATGCCAGAATAGGAACTATGTAAAAGTATTGAAGCATAATTAAAATATGTAGATATTTATTTTACCTCTCAAAATGCAAAAATACATCACATAAATAATGTTACCATACAACTCTAACTTACACAAACTCCTTGGAACACAACAGAACATCTCTCTGAAAAACAGAATCTGGAACAATTTGTATTTGCATATAAAACCTAGTCATAAATGGTAGCTAGGTAGTCACTGGAAAGAGAGCTATGTACCAACTCCCTGTGATGATGCACAGAACCTGCCAAACAGCAGCTAATGTCCGACCCCGCCTACTTGTGGTACAGGCCGTTAGTGCCTTTCAAAAGAGATACTCTCTTGTGAAACGGAACGGAAGGGGACGGCTGCCAGATCAGTGTGGCCTACTGATCTGTACAACTGTGGCTACTTTACGTTTTTTTCTACCCTGCTGAGGGGTGTACAGCCACACAGGGTCTTGGTGCCGACCATATATTCCAACCTGAAAGGAATTATGGCTCTGAGCTTGATTATGGATCCTGAATTTGCTGCACTGATGGAGGCTTCTGTGGAGGGAGAATCTTCCGCTGTATTTTCTGTTAATTTGTGGGTTCACAGCCCCAACTGAATAGAGTCACAGGTATTGTTTTATCAGCTGCTGGATAATCCTGAGCAGAGGTGTTAGTAGGCACCTGAACTCTTGCTTCTACGGACATCGTAAATCCTACATTGGAGGAAGTCTTCCAGTGCAGATAGCTTCAGCTTTTAGTGGTGGGGGAACGGATCTTTGCCCCATGCCTGCGATTAGGGGACTGTTTGATACTGTCGGCATTTCCTCTCTCAATAAACATAGTTTCTTTAAACATCCCACTAACCATTTTCTCCATAAGTATTTGGAATGTGAGGACTCGGCACAGAGTTTATTCTCTTGATGTCCTCATACAATAATTATACCGTTATAATTCACATATTTTTGGCTTTCAAGAGACGAGATGGATAGATAAAGGTCAGATCCTCGAAATTAATCTTAAATTTCTCTTTTCAGCGAGAGAAGATAAAAAGTATCTCCAAGGCATAGGTTTGCTTCAAAGAACTCATGCTAGTGATGCTCTTCTAGGATATGAGTGCATTAATCAAAGGTTACTTACATTTTATTTCAGACAAGCATTAAAGACTTGAATGTTAGCTGCTGTTATGCCCCCACTGAGGATGAGAAGAATAGGTTTTACGGACAACTTCATAATATTTTGAATTCTGTCAAGAAAGGAGATATTACCCTTGTTCTAGGTGACTTGAAATGCCAAGGTTGGTACTGACTCTGACCTTTGGGGAGGGGTGATAGGCTCTTTTGGTATTGGTAGCTGCAATGGCAATGGGCAACGTCTCCTACAGGTAAGTAACCTTAATGGTTTGAGAATAACACTTATTGCAAACACCGCGACATACATAAGTACAAATGGGTTTCACCCGATGGGCTGCATAAGAATATGATAGATTATATGTTAATTAACAGCAAATGGGCTAGTTCTGTTAGGAATACCAAGTTATATAGGGGAGCTGAAATTGGATCTGACCATTACTTTGTTAAAACTGTCTTGCAACTTAAACTTAAGAAGTGCTGAAGTTCTGAAAGACCCAGTTATAGTTAAAGCTTACCATGATAGGTTACTTAGTCATTATGACAGTCATGGTTTGTTTACTACTGAAGTGGAGGAAGAATGGGACCGTTTTAAACAAGCTTTTTCCGAAACAGTACTCTTTTAGGAAAAAATTAAAAGAGGAGGCAGAATTATTTCAGTGATAAAGCACTTGAGCTTATTTCAGAAAGAAACAACTTCAGGAGTGTCCTTTATCAATACCCTACTAGTCCTAATAGAAAGCATTACAGAGAGCTTAATAAACGTGTAAAGGATCAGTTAGCTGCTGATAAGAATCTTTGGCTTGATGGCTTAGCTGACAAAGCCGTGGAAGCAGTTAGACAGCACAAGAGCAGAGAGCGGTACCAGATAGTTAATGTTTTATGTGGTAGAAAACGGACAGGCATACAAGGATTGAAGGATAAACAAGGTAAGGATTCTGTCATAGCTAGGTGGGCTGAGCATTTCAGAGATATTCTAAACATTGTGGTTAGTTCTTCTCTCATCATTTGTAATGATGATAGATGTATTACTGGCTTTTATGTTGGCCCTATAACACAATCTGAAGTTATTTTGGCTATTTCTAAACTTAAACTACATAAATCCCCAGGGGTAAATGCAATTACTGCGGAAATGCTTATAGGTGGGAATCTTTCGGTTACCACGTGTATTTTTGAATATCTTTTATGACAACGGCATGGTTCCTAAGGATTTTATCAGAGCCATTATTATCCTTTTTTTTTTTAAAGTTGATTGTAGATTTTGTGATAGCTATAGGGGAATCAGCCTACTCTCTGTTCCAGGTAAAGTTCTTTCCATGATTGTGCTTAACAGAATTAAGAATCTGGTTGACAGGCAACTGCGTGTTGAGCAATGTGGATTCAGAAGTGGTGGGGGATGTGTGGATCAGATATTATCACTTAGGCAGATTCTTGAGAAATGTTTAGAGTTTCAGAAACCTTTGGTTGCTAGCTTTATTGATTTCAAAAAGGCTTTCGACTCTGTTGATCGTCATAATTTGTGGTTCATTGTGAGATCATATGGTATACCTGACAAGTTAGTTAACATAATGAAAGCGCTCTATAATAACACTGATTCATGTGTGAGAGTTAGTAAGTCTTGTAGCAATTGGTTTAGCATTACTTCTGGTGTTCGACAAGGGTGCATTTTGTTTCCTTTACTCATTAGTTTGGTTGTTGTTTTGTTATGCAAAATTCACTTCAAGGGAAAGATTTTGGCCTTAAATGGGCTGGAGATACGAAACTTTCTGATTTAGATTATGCTGATGATTTAGCCCTTTTGGCAAATGATGTTGATGAGATGAACTCTTTCATTCGAGCTGTTGATGAGAATGGTAGTAGAGTAGGTTTGGTTATGAACAGAGAGAAAACTAAAGTGATGAAAATTGGTCAGGCAGGCTGTGATTCAGTTAATCTGAATGGTTGCGCTCTTGAGCAAGTGTTTTAGTTCAGTTACACTGGGCAGCAAATTTTCATAAACGTCATGCCTCTGAGATAAAAGTGGCCATTTCTTAAAGATTTCAAGGTGCTGAACACGAATATGACAATGAAAATGCAAAATTGGCTACGATTTCTGAGAAATCTGCAATAGTTTCTTATATAATAGAGTGATATCTGTAAATGGTAGCTAGGTAGTCACTGGACGGAGAGCTATGCACCAATCCCCTGTGATGATGCATAGAACCGGCCAGGCCTAGCACCTAATGTCCGACCCCGCCTTCTCGTGGTGCAGACCGTTAGTACCTTTCAAAAGAGATACTCTCTTGTGGAAGTGAACGGAAGGGGAGGGCTGCCAGATTAGTGTGGCCTACTGGTCTGGACAACTATAGCTACTTTTCTTTTTTTTCTACCCTGCTGAGGAGTGGTCAACCACACAGGGTCCTGGTGCTGACCATATAAACCTACTGGACTGGACAGATATATGGCTCTGAGCCGGATTATGGATCCTGATTTTGCTGCACTGGTGGGCTTCTGTCGAGGGAAAATCCTCCGCTGTGTTTTCTGTTTGTTTGTGGGTTGACAGCCCCAAGTGAATAGATTCACAGGATATCTTTATCAGCTGGTGGATAATCCTGAGCAGAGGTCATCGCAGGCACCTGAACTCTTTGCTTCTATTGGCATTGTCAAATTCTACATTGGAGGAAGTCTTCCAGTGTAGATGGCTTCAGCTATTAGTGGTGGGGGAACGGGTCTTTGCCCCATGTCTGCGATTAGGGGGCTGTTTGATATTGTCGGCATTCCCTCTCTCAATAAACATAGTTTCTTTAAACATCCCACTAACCATTTTCTCTCCATAGGTAGTTGGAATGTGAGGACTCTGCACAGAGCTTTTTCTCTTGATGTCCTCACACAAGAATTCCACCATTATAATTTAGATATTCTCGGCTTGCAAGAGACCAGATGGACAGATAAAGGTCAGATTCTTAAAAATAATCTTAAATTTCTCTTTTCAGGGAGGGACGACAAAAAGCATCACCAAAGCGTGGGTCTACTTCTCAACAGACACGCTAGTGATGCTCTTCTAGGGTATGAGTGCATTAATGACAGGTTTCTTACAGCAAAATTTCAGACAAGCGTTAAAGACTTGAATGTTATCTGCTGTTATGCCCCCATGAGGATGCCGATGAGGATGAGAAGGATAGGTTTTATGGACAACTTCAGGATATTTTGAATTCTGTCAAGAAAGGAGATATTACCCTTGTTCTTGGTGACTTCAATGCCAAAGTTGGTACTGACTCTGACCTTTGGGGAGGGGTGATTGGCCCTTTTGGTATTGGTAGCTGCAATGGCAATGGGCAACGTCTCCTACAGGTAAGTAAACTCAATGGATTCAGAATAACCAACACTTATTACAAACACCGAGACATACATAAGTACACATGGGTTTCACCTGATGGGCTGCATAAGAATATGATTGATTACATATTAATTAACAGCAAATGGGCTAGTTCTGTTAGGAATACCAGGGCATATAGGGGAGCTGAAATTGGATCTGACCATTACCTTATTAAAAATGTCTTGCAACTTAAACTTAAAAAGTGTTGTGCTAGGGTTAAAAAATTTACTTTTAATACTGAAGCTCTGAACGAGCCAGTTATAGCCAAAGCTTACCATGATAGGTTACTTAGTCATTATGACAGTCATGGTATGCTTACTACTGAAGTTGAGGAAGAATGGGATCATTTTAAACAGGCTTTTTTGGACACTAACAGTACTTTTTTAGGAAAAAAGGAGCAGAAGAGACAGAATTATCTGAGTGATAAGGCACTTGAGCTTATTTCGGAAAGAAAGAACTGCAGGAATGTCCTTAATAGTCCTTATAGTCCTACTAGAAACTTACTACTACTACCTTACTAGCCCTAATAGAAAGCATTACAGAGAACTTAATAAACGTGTAAAAGATCAGTTAGCTGCTGATAAGAATCTTTGGCTTGATGGTTTGGCTGACAAAGTCGAGGAAGCAGTTAGACAGCACAACAGCAGAGAGCTGTACCAGATAGTTAATGTTTTGTGTGGTAGAAAACGGACAGGCATACAGGGATTGAAGGATAAACAAGGTAAGGTTATGGAAGGGGAGGATTCTGTCATGGCTAGGTGGGCTGAGCATTTCAGTGATGTTCTAAACAATGCAGTTAGCTCTACTCCCATTGTTTGCAATGATGATAGATGCATTGGTGGCTTTAATGTTGGCCCTATAACACAATCTGAAGTTATTTTGGTTGTTTCTAAACTTAAACTGCATAAATCCCCAGGGTAGATGAAATTACTACGGAAATGCTTAGAGCTGGGAATGTTTCTGTTACCACTTGGATGACTGAAATTCTGAATATCTTTTATGATAAAGGCATGGTTCCTAAGGATTTTACCAGAGCTATTGTTATCCCTATTTTCAAAAAAGGTGATCGCAGTTCTTGTGATAACTATAGGGGTATTAGCCTACTCTCTGTTCCAGGTAAAGTTCTTTCCATGATTGTGCTTAATAGAATTAAGAATCTGGTTGACAATCAATTGCGTGATGAGCAATGTGGATTCAGAAGTAGTAGGGGATGTGTGGATCAGATATTTTCACTTAGGCAGATTCTTGAGAAATGTTTAGAGTTTCAGAAACCTCTGGTTGCTAGCTTTGTTGATTTCAAAAAGGCTTTCGACTCTGTTGATCGGCATAATTTGTGGTTGATTGTGCGATCATATGCTATACCTGACAAGTTAGTTAACATAATGAAAGCTCTCTATAATAACACTGAGTCGTGTGTGAGAGTTGGTACGGCTTGTAGCAATTGGTTTAGCATTACTTCTGGTGTTCGACAAGGGTGCATTTTGTCTCCTTTTCTCTTTAGCTTGGTTATTGATTATGTTATGCGAAATTCACTTCAAGGGAAAGATTTTGGCCTTAAATGGGCTGGGGATACAAAAATTTCTGATTTAGATTATGCTGATGATTTAGCCCTTTTGGCAAATGATGTTGATGAGATGAACTCTTTCATTCGAGCTGTTGATGAAACTGGTAGTAGAGTAGGTTTCGTTATAAACAGAGAGAAAACTAAAGTGATGAAAATTGGTCAGGCAGGCTGTGATTCAGTTAATCTTAATGGTTGCAGTCTTGAGCAGGTGTCACAGTTTAATTATCTTGGGAGCTATGTAACAGATAATGGCGATGTGCGGCATGAGATTAACAGACGAATAGGGATTGCTGCCGGGACTTTCAAGAATCTATGGAGAGTGTGGAGAAATAGGCATATACACCTAAAGACTAAAATTAGACTGTATAATAGTTTGGTTCTTTCTAGATTTAGTTATGGTAGTGAAACGTGGACACTTTGTAAACAAGATAACAGGAAACTAGATGCTTTTGATTCCAGATGCTTACGCAGTATCTTGGGCATTAGGTGGTTGAACTTTGTAACTAATGATGAGGTTAGGCAAAGGAGTTTGCAACCTCCTTTAAGCAGCATATTGTGCAGAGAGAGACTCCGTTGGTTTGGCCATGTTGCCCGTATGAATAATTATAGACTGGCGAATAGGGTTATGAATAGTGTGCCTAAAGGCCTCAGAAAGAAGGGGAGACCTAGGATGCGGTGGGCAGACAATGTCAAACAGGACCTTGTTAGAATTGGTGTGCTGTGGCTGGATGCAGCAGATGTAGCTCAGGATAGACTTGCTTGGAGAACTAAATTGCTCGGTCTGGTTGGACCTCCGTAGCCCATGGCTGCTTGAAGATGATGATGATGAGGAGGAGGAGGAGGAGGAGGAATAGATACATATGAAATGTATCGGTAAAACTCTGCTTCTATTTCCCACGTCGCTTTGCCCGTCGCTTGTACAACTGCTCAGGATTATCTCTGGCGAGCGTCCAACAGTAGTCAGCCAACATTGAAATGGACAATTTTCCCTGATATTTCTCCATTGTTGCAATGTCCTGGTGGAAACGTTCACCGTGCTCATCAGTAACCATGCCACAGTTGTTGGGGAAGCAATCTAAGTGGGAATGGAGAAAGTGGATTTGTAAGGACATATTGCGCCCAAGTTTGTGATACAGAGACATGTCCTTAACCAGTTTCTTGTAGTTGTCTGCCCTGATATTCCCGAGGAATTTAGTTGTCACCAGACGAAATGTGTCCCAAGCCTTTTTCTTGTCACCCTGAAGCAGGTTGCCGAACTTCTGGATCCTCTTGCGTTTCTGAGGACCCACAAAAATTCTCTCTTTAATTTCACTTCGCTGAGTCGAAAGAATTTGTCAGCCAAGTACTTGAAAGCTGATGCAGTCCGGCTCATTGCTTTTACGAAGCTTTTCATCACACCAAGTTGATGTGTAATGAAACGCACAAACTCCTGCTACTGTCCCGGTAGCAGGATTTTGTGCATTTCTGCCAGTGCTGGGTTTTCCACATTCTTCTCTCCGACCTTCAGAGATTTCCTCTGAGGCCAGTTTCTCTTCATGTAGTGCAAAGTCTTTGTTTGACTCTCCCATTCACAAAAGAAACAGCAGTACTTCATATATACAAACTGCAGACCCTCAACAGAGCCACTACCTTCAAGTCACAGCAGGTATGGTAACCATGCTCGCTGTATTGGAAACAGTTCAACAGCTGTTTTTAGGTTATCGTAGGTTTCTTTCATGTAGACAGCATGTCCGACCGAAATGGATGGAAGTCATTTATGCAGCAACACCGCCTTGAGACTCAGTTTCGAGGAGTCTATGAATAGTCGCCATTCTTGAGGGTCATGTTTGATTCCGTGGGCATTCATCAGGTCATCTACATCGGAGCAGAACACAAGGTTATCTTCCTTTCTGAAGTAAGACGGAGCAGAACACAAGGTTATCTTCCTTTCTGAAGTAAGGCGCAAACTGCTCATGACGAGTCTGAAACGAAGTCACTCGGACATTTTCCTTGAGAAGATTCCATTATTTAAGTCGATCCAAGTAACTCTGCTTTGGCCTTGGACAGTTCGAGATCGTGAAAAAGATTGTTCATTTCTTCTTCGGTGAGAATGTGTGGCGTAGATGACGCACCGTGGCAGACATATGGATCATCATTAGACACCGAAGGCTGTGGAGAACCCCACGTTAATTCGCCTCCCTCCTCATCGTCTGAATAGATGGAAATCGGGCCTCAGAAAGAGGGGAAGACCTAGGATGCAGTTGGCAGACAGTGTTTTGGAGGTTCGGGAACGGTCTTGCGGAACTGGTTGGAGAGCAGATGGTATATTCGAGTACACTATTGTCCACTTCTTTTTCCTTGTGATGCCTCCAGAAACAGGAGGAACCTTGCAGAAGTAGCAGTCATTTGTGTGATTGCTTTGGCTCTCTCCAAACCATAGGAACAGCAAGCAGCATTGCCACTTTTTCGCCTTTCAGCCACTTCGGAAGATTTCTTGAACACGTACTGCAGCATATGTGTGGGACCCAGGCCTTGTCCTTTTCCTCGATCTTGCATCCAAAATAAAACTCTTATGCCACTTTTACTATTGGAGTGATGGCCCTTTTCTGGCTTTCAAGCGTCACTTCCCCACAAATGTAACAAAATGTATCTGCACTATTAACATAGTTACGAGGCATCACTACTCCTGGATTAAAACTGCAAGGATCACTTGTGTTCCTTGCCGTTTTAAGTTTTTTTGCAGCAACAAATTATAATTGTGTTGTGCTTATGACTCTGGGGTAAATGGGTATCCCTCAAAAGACTTGCTCACCTACGAGACATCGCTTACAACTAACAATTGCATCTTTTTTTGTCTGCGATCATGCAATACAATGCAATATGTTGCATTGTATTGCATTAGTAAAGATTTGCTATTTTTATTTCAAAGCCTTTTTGTGTGTTGCCCAATGTTATCTTTGGAGTTGCGTGTGTACAAATATGTAACAGATATTGGTGATATGCAGCACGAGATTAACAGGCGAATAGGATTGCCTCTGGGACTATTAAGAATTTATGGAGAGTGTGGAGAAATAGGCGTATACACCTAAAGACTAAAATTAGACTGTATAACAGTTTGGTTCTTTCTAGGGTTAGTTATGGTAGTGAAACTTGGACGCTTTGTAAATAAGATAACTGGAAACTTGATGCTTTTGATTCTAGATGCTTACGCAGTATCTTGTGTATTAGGTGGTTCAACATTGCAAATAATGAAAAGGTTAGACAAACTCCTCTGAGCAGTATATTGTGCAGAGAGATACTCTGTTGGTTTGACCATGTTGCCCGTGTGGGATTATGAACAGTGTTCCTAAAGGCCTCAGAAAGAGGGGAAGACCTAGGATGCAGTTGGCAGACAGTGTCAAACTGGACCTTGTGAGAATTGGTGTGCAGCTAAATTGCGCTGTCTGGTTGGACCTCCGTAGCCCATGGCTGCTTGATGATGATGGTGATGATGATGATGATGTAAAACCTACTACTGATGATAATATTTGTTGACGTTCATTTTTTTCCGTTTTGATTGTTTAAATTGCTACATTAATTTATTAATCTTTGGGTATTATTAGTGACTTATTTTCCACTTTTAATGCTTTTCTTGAAATTATTTGTTTTTCAGCTTGTAGGATAGCTGAATGGCTCTTGCTTTATCATTTAATTTACTCGTTTCAATAACTGGAACATTTGCTTCTCTGAATAGTTTTAAGGGAACTAACCATAATTTTATATACCGCTAACTATTCATTGATCAGAGTTTAACTCCACAGAATTAGAACTTCTAGGGTTTTTGAATATCTTGAAAGATTTCCATTGATGGAAAAAGGATCTATTTGGGTTTTCGTTCTATTCCGGTTGCTCTCAGGCTCCTTTTCTCTCTGATTTATAACGAAATTTAGCTCGCTGTATTATAAGCTTGTTAGCATTACTTAAGATAACCACTCTGCTTCCATTTACATTGGTGTGTGGTGATAAATGGACGTCGCAATGCTCCAAGATGGATGTGCAATATTTGATCCAATATCAGTGTTTCACTCAGATTTTGCAATCTTTTGCAACTGACTGGAGGAACCCATCGTTTCTGTTTCTAAACGCTTACATTCCTCCGTTTTGTTTTTCTGTTTGCCAAGTGCACTGCTAAATTGAAAACAGTAATAAGAGATGATAAGCAAAGTACAGCACAAGATGAACACATTTATAAGAAACCAGCTTAGCGAAGCATTCTTCATCAATAGAAAACTGCAGCTGAAATGAAAAACATTTGCTAAATCGCTCTGCGAAATGTAGAATTTTATTAGCAATAGCAATGAGAAGAGAACAAATCAAGTTAGTTAGCAAAGAAAACACATAGACCAGTTTCTATTTTTGGAATGCACAAGCCCCTTCAACAAAAGGAATCCAGTACTAAATGTTAAAGTTGACGAAGTTACACTGTATTATTAAAGGCTCGGCAGCATCTGCAAGTGAAACAAAGTGCCCCATGCTTGGACTGTGTGCTTAGCAGTAGAAGTATTACTCAGCGGATCTGCACAGACGCTACTTTCTCAGCGTCCTGAAAGCTCGCCTGCTTATTTGCCATACACGGAGACCAGTGTCCCTGGGAAAGGAGGATCCTGGCAGTTGCTCGGGGGTCCCCATCTTCTCTCCCCAGCTCATAACTGGTGGGGTCCCCTTTGGCCATTTTGCCATTGGGGAGCCTGTCTGTCACGGGGCAGGCTGGGCTGGCCGCTGCTATACACTACTTTGGCCTCTGCCTCAGGTAAACGGGAGGTCCTGGGGCAGCCCCCTCAGGATCAATTGGCTGGTGGACAGGTTCTGCTAAGGTCAACTGTGCAGATCGGTGAGTAACCTTATCTACATACGGACAATGGTTTGCGAGTTTCCCCACACATTCACTAATTTTATAGTTTTCTTTCTTTTGTAAGGTCAGTTCTTTCCTCACACTTTATTAATTTTTTGCTTATTTTCTTTTGTGGGACCTCAGATGAGTTTCTCACCCATTCTCTTTTCCTTTTCCTTTTGTTTTGTTGTGAGGGCTTGGCTCACTGGCTGTGTGGGTATGGTGCCCGGGCAGCCCTGGCTCCCAACAGGGCATCTCCTTGTTGGACTCCTTGTTGGGTGGGGACAACGGTCACTGAATCCCAAAAAACCAACATAAGTTCTACAACTCATAATTCACCGATCAATGCCACCAAAAGGGCTCACCATAAACCCCCATCTTCTTTATCTATGCCTTCGTTTTCATGTGTGTCTCCGTCTCCAAGGTTCCTGATCAACCGCTCTATGAGTGATAGGTGCTTGGTGGCATGTCCCCATTTTTCATCAATAAGGGTATCAAAGGTCTTGTGGGAGAACGGAAATCTGTCAAGTGCCTAAGATCTGGTGACTTGCAGATGAAAACTGCCTGCTCCAAACATTCGGAGCTCCTTTTTCAGGTAACAGTGATTGGTGGAGTGGCAGTCGAAGTCACTCCACACGAGACGCTACTCCCGAGTGGGGCCTCCTCAAAGTTTCTGAGGACGAATTCCTTTCGGAGCTTTCAGCCCATGGAGTGATTGCAGTCCGCCGAATTTCGATATGCCATGATGGAAAGTTAGTACCTACCTGGTTACTAATACTTACTTTCAACATGCCATGTCTGCCTTCTTCCATCAAGGCAGGATATTTACATTGCGAGGTACGGCCATTTATACCAAACCCTCTGCATTGTTTTCAATGCCAGAGGTTTGGCCATGCCCCCACTGCATGCCGGGCAAGCCCACCTGTGCTCATTGTGGCAGCCAGGATCATCTTGAACCTGACTGCACAGCAGAAAAGGCATGCTGTGTAAATTGCTGTGGCGAACATTCGGCGTTCTTCCGAGACTGTCCAAAGTGACTGGAGGAGAAAGAGGTACAGCTCCTAAAGACCCTCCATAACATCAGCTGTCCAGAGGCAAGGAAGCTCTCACCTGACCCACCTGGAAAGGTCTCCTATGCCGGTGTGGTCATCGGAAAGCCTGTCATCAAGATGGCTTCCGTGGCAGTGCAGACCGATATCAGCATTCCACCTGCTGAATCTTTCTCGCCTGCTGCTAAGTACCTCTTGACGCAGGCGAAGCCGATGTTGGTGTCAATATCGACATCGACACCGGTTTCTATCCTGTGTCTGTGCCTTCCACATCCACCTCTGGAAGGACCCCTCCGCTCCGCCCACAGACAGCAAGACCTTCTAAGTCCAAGGTACCCCTCACCAGGGTCTAAAAAGAAACTCATATCACCTCCTTGTGCGGCGGTCTCTTATCCGTGTCACCCGGATGACTTCGAGGACATGGACACTGACTGTCCCATTTTTCCTAAACTGTCGCTGCGATGGTTATAATAAATTAAAAATCGTCTGCCAATTCTTCCAAGATCTGAGATGGCAATGGAATGTCGTGGATTCCAGAGGAATATTGACATCAAGGTCCTCCTTAGGGCACACGAACCCATCAGCATGTATTTGTAGGAGACATACTTGCAGACAGCCAACGATCCCACTATCCCGCACTTTTGCCGGGATCAGGATGAAGATGGTCCAGATCGTGGGATTGTCGCCATTGTCATGAGCAACCATTCTCCATTCCAGGTCGTACCCCTCACCACCGACTTAGAGGCAGTTGCCATTCGCCTATTTGTGGGATTTTCGTTGACTGTCTGTTCTGTCTACCACCCGAAAGCATCGTCTTCCGCGATGACCTTGATGACCTCGTCTCGCAGCTCCCACCCCCCTTCCTCCTTATGGGGGACTTTAACGAACACAGTCCACTATGGGATAGTGCTGACACCAGCGGGCGGGGCGGGGTCCTGGATCCTTTGCTCTCCCTGTTGAACACCGGTGTCAGTACCTACTTCCACTCCCCTACCCACACATTCACTGCCATTGATCTCATCATCTGCTCCTCCTCGATCCTTCCACTCTTTACATGGGAGAACGAGGACAATCCATATGGAAGTGATCACTTCCTTGTGGTGTGCACCACCTCACTCACGTGGGGGGCCTTGCAGCGCTTCATGTGTGTCCCGGTGGAGGCTTGATCATGCTGACTGGAGTGGTTTTGAGCTGCTCTCTAAGCTCGATGACCACTCTGTCAGCCAGGAGCCAATCAATGTTGCAATGGCTGAGATGACGGACTGCATCATCCATGCAGCTGCCTCTACAATTCCTCAGACCTCGACTCGGTTTCTACGGTTCCCAAAACTGTGGTGGAATCCCGATTGCACCACATTCTGTAAGGCTCAGAACAAGACTTGGGGGGTGTCTTGGAAATATCCGACGTCCCCCAACCTTGAAGCATTCAAACGCACCAGGGCGAAAGCCCGTTTCATCCAGCGCCAAAGCCAGAAGGAATCTTGGTTCAAATATGTCTTTTATCACCTGCACGACCAGTTCTAAGGTCCAGAAGGGGTCCTGGGATAAGGTCCAGAAGATGGGTGGGAAGTACACGTCCCACTCATTATCGATCATGGAGCACAATGGACAGATTGCTGATCCTCAAGCAATTGCCAACATTCTGGGGGAGTCAATCTTATCCATCTCTTCTTTCCCAAGTCATCCTACTTCCCCAAGTTCTGGCCCAGAAGAGCAGGGAGTAACGCTCTCCTCTGTCCTTCCATTCAAATGGCCTGGAGTCTTACAACAGGCCATTCACAATGAAGGAGGTTCACCTCGTTCTGCGCACTTCCCGTGCATCTACTGCAGAGCCAGACAATGTCCATTATGCTATGGTCCAACATTTCTCACCATCAAGTAAGGATCGACTGCTCTGACTCTTCAACCGTCTTTTCATCGAGGAGTAGTTTCCGGATTCCTGACTGTCTAGGCCCTCCCGGAGCCAGGCACAGATCCCAAGAGTCCTTCCAATTATCGTCCAATTGCGTTGACGAGCTGCATCTGCAAGGTGTTGGAAAGAATGGTAAATACCATGGTGGCCTGGTATTTGAAATATCACGGCCTTCTTTCCAACACCCAGTATGGCTTTCGTGGGCACAGGTCTACTTTAGACCTCCTGATCCGCCTCGAATCAGAAATCAGGAATTCGTTTTATATAGAGAGCACCTGGTGTCAGTTTTCTTCGACATCGAAAAAGCGTATGACACAGCATGGAGATTCGGTATTCTTCATGACCTCCACTGCTCCGGCTTGCAAGATTACTTGCCGATCTTCATTGCAAATTTTTTATCATCGGGAAATTTTCGAGTTTGCATCAGCAACACTCTGTCGCGGCCTTTCCCCCAAGAACAGGGGGTGCCATAAGGCTGCTCCTGAGTGTTACGCTTTTCACTGTCAAGATAAATTCCATTACACGGCAACTTCCTCCAACTGTAGGCAATGCTCTCTATGTTGACGTCTTTAGCATCTTTTGCTCATCGTCCAGCATGAGGATCATTGAATGACAACTGCAAACTGTCCTGAACAATCTCTCGGTGTGGGTGACGGCCAATGGGTTTTGGTTTTCCCCACAGAAGACCGCTTGCATGCACTTTTGCCGCAAGTGTAATCTTCATCTGGGCCCCAAGCTGTGGCTTGGAGTAACATCATTCCAGTTGTGGTGGAGGCCAAGTTTCTTGGTCTCATCTTCGACCAGAAATTGACCTTTTTACCCCATATTCGACATCTCAGGCCCAAGTGCATGCAGGCATTGAACATCCTCAAGGTCCTCTCCTCCCTTTCTTTGGGGGAGGACTGATGTTCTTTGCTCCGCCTGTACCATGCACTTGTCTGGTCGAAACTGGACTACAGATCCCAGGTGTACGACTCCGCCCAGGATTCGGTGGTGAAGGTGCTGGACCCCCTCCATCATCAAGCCCTCTGTGTTTGAACTGGGGCCTTCCACACTTCACCAGTCCAGATACATTGAGACCGACGAACCTTCCTTATTGGGACGGGGGTGGCTCAGTCGGTAGCGCGCCAGGCTCATAATCTGTAGTTCCCAGGTTCGAGTCCCAGCTGGGTCAGCGTTGAGATTTATCTCCGCAAAATTCCCCGCCCTGCCCACGGTCAGTAGGGGACACCGATGGGCTTGGAAAGGCCGCCGTCCGTCGGATGGGACGTTAAGCAGTGGCCCTGTGTGTGGGAGAGCCATACCCTGTGCACGTTAAAGAACACGCTGGATGGCCTTGACGGGAGGCGACCATCTGTTTCCCAACCAGGTTTTCCAGTGGGTCCCCTCCCCCAACCTTCTCTGAGCCTTCGGGGTCCATGTGACCTGGCCATTTAACCCATGGTGTGCAAAAAAGTGCCGCTCAGAGGTAAAACAACCCAACCCAACAACCTTCCTTATCTATTCGTCATCAGCAGTTGTCCCTGCAGTATGCTGCAAAATTGCAATCCCTGCCAGGCCATCCCACTTGGGACTGCGTTTTCAGTCCCTGGTGGGAAACGTTATACCAGAATCAGCCGACTACCATTTGTCCTGTCGGTTTCCGCGTCCAAGTTTACTTACGATCTAGTAAAGTAGTCTTGGATCTTTCCGTGTTCAAGTTTCAACACCAGTCTCGGTAACATCGCAAAGTTGACAGCCAAGCCATTCTCACCTTGACTCGCTGTTTCCCCTTCCTGCGATTTCTCTCTTTGCAGGACGGGGCAGACCTTTACACCCAACTGTGTGTATCAGGAACTCTTTGCCAACCATTGTGCTGCGCACCTGGACTTTTTGCCTGTCTTCACAGATGGCTTGAAGTCCGGTACATCTGTGGGATCAGCCATGGTCTGCTGTGATGTCATCATTGCAGACCAGATCCCACAGCAGTGTTCCATCTTCACTGCAGAGTTGTATGCTATCAGCATTGCCTTGGACCACATCTCCAACTAGACTACAAACTAGTGTAAAATCTAGGAAACAGAACTAGAAGCTAAGCATAATCGTTGGTGCGCTTTACACCAACTCGCTTAGCTCTCTACAGGCTTTCCGCCAGCAGCTCCATCGTCTGGCAGCTACCACCACCGTTCTCTTCTGTTGGGTGCCCAGTCACGTCAGGATCAGGAGCAATGACTTGGCAGACACTGCTGCTGAGTCAACCACGCCCTTGTCCTACTCTCCGCTCCCAGTTCCATACCTGGACTTCCAGCAGCGTTTTTCCATCAAGTTCTGGGCACAGTGGCAGAGATCTTGATCTGAACAGATTGGTAACAAGCTTTTTGAGATCAAGCGCATTGTCAAATCGTAGCAGTCTTCTTTTCGCAAGAATCGCAAGGAGTAAGTTGTACTTGCTCGGCTCCACTTAGCTCATTCGTAGATTACACATTCATTTCTTCTTCAGGCCGATAACGAACCTAAGTGCGAGTTTTGTGACACGTTTTTAACCATTAAGCATATTTTAATTCATTGTCCAGCTTTTAACCTTCAACATAGAATATATTTTACCTTCCACAATTTTACAGCTGAGCCTCTTACACTCGGCCATATTTTTTCTGATGAATCGATTTTTACTGCTGTTTTGGAATTTTTACGTTTTACTGGTTATTTTACACATCTGATTTTTACTCTGTTTCCTAGATTTTACACTTGTTTGTGATTTTATATGGGTCCTATACACCCATTGTTCTTGTTGCCTAATACACTTGTTGTTTCTTTTTATTCCTACTTTTTTACTCTGCTTTTTGTGCTGTTTTGTTTTAGTCGATTTTTAACTTTGGTTGTGGCTTCAATGACTTTTATCCCTTTATGTCTTTTTGTTTGGTGCAATATAGCCTTAGTTGCTCTTGCGCCAAAAACCCCCAAACAACCAAACAACCAATCTGCACAGACCCCAACTACAATCTAGGGAATCCTATGTAAATATATAACCCCAAGGATCAAGGATGAACGACTTAGCTATTGTATTAAACCCTACCTGTGCTACTGGTTAATGTACCTAACTGCTATTCCAACGGTATGTCCTTGTTTAAGTGTTTGTATGTTGCATTCCTTGTCTAAGTGTTTGTATGTTGCATTCCTTGTCTAAGTGTTTGTATGTTGCATGCCTTGTCTAAGTGTTTGTATAGTGTACGAGAAACCAACACAAGCCAAAAGTTTACAGGTTATCTCTGCTCCTTTTAAAAATTAAAATAAAATTCGATAAGTCATTTACCTACAGACTTAGTTCTGCGAAATTAGCATTCAAAAAACTGTAACGGTGAAACAGAAGCACACTAAGAGCTATTTGTTAAATGAGTGGCAGACTCAAACGTCAAAGTGCTCCAAATATCAACCACTGCTGTTACTTCGCCATTCTATGGATGAGCGCACAAAGACCACAGGAGTAGATCCTACGGAAAATAGCCACGTCTCCCTTTTCTGCAACCCTACATTGACTATGGAGATAGGATGAAGCCTCGAGGTGGGCCATTCACACGTGGTGGCTAAAACCTTTGAACCCTGAAACTTTGATTGGATGACTTCATTCTGGTCACAGTTAAGATAATTTTGTAAAGGAAAATGAGCCAGGTGCTCTTTAGATAAAATCTCCCGTATCCATAACACGAAATGAAAGATTACACTTAAATCTTTCATTTTGTGTTATGGATACGGAAGGGACTAAGATGATTGTGGTGCACTGTCGTGCAAACGAGAATCGCATTTAGGATTAAAGGAAAACCTTCCAGGCCAGGTGCTCTTTAGATAAAAGTCTATCGCATCACGAAATACCAGAGACAGAATAGGGACTAAGATAATTGTTAGACTGTCAAACTGAAATTTTAAGAAATAGTTTCAGGACCAAAAGTTACATGGAGACTGGAAAATCTTCCAAGTGTGGTGATTGATTGATAAAAGACCGTCGCATCGGTAGGTTAGACTAAACAAGGTAAATGCGCAACAATGTAAAGATAATTATCAACTTAGGATTAAACAAAACTGTCCAGAAAATAACGAAGCTATAAAAAGTACGCTAAGGATTGTCGTCAGGATGTCTGTTGTAAAGATCATTTATGGAGTGTCAACTGGGGTCGGAGTTAAGAGAAAAAACAAAGAGTTTCGATGGGGAAAACGTTAAGTGTCTAAAGGGAAACTTCCAAGAATAAAATCTAGGTCAAACGTTTAAAGTGTCAGGAGACGTCCAACCGGGGTGTGAAGAAGCCGCCAGACTTTCAGGATGGGTGAGCATCGCAACGAATGCCGCCCTATACAGCAGACGGTTACAGAGAATGCTACTGCCGGAGATCGTGGAAACTATCTCGAATTAATTTCTAGACCGGCTCAGACAATAAATCAAGTTGTGGATCTGATTAAGGTCAGACTAAATATTAGAAAAAATGAAAATAGAAATAGGTTAGGGAGAATTATAAAAGGGAAAACCCATAAATGGGGTACAACTTTCTCGTCAAGAGAGCCAAAAGTTCTGAGAAAGTGAACAAAAATACTTCTCAAATTCGTAAAACCATTATCAGAACTGAAAGAGGGCAGTGGACAGAGGCATTTCCGTTATTCACAGAGAAACTCGCATGTAGCAGTGACCACAAGGACAGGTGAGGAGTGCAGAGATTTGGGTTGTTACCTTGACCTGCATGACGGTCCCTGTGTTGTCTGAAGGCCTATGCAGTCTCACGGGAGATGAAATGACACTTTCACGCGATTCCAACTTCAAATGCCAAAACTGTCAGTTTTTAAAATCGATTTTAAACATCAGTCAGGGGTATTGTGTATCAAATCGAAGAAGGCTAAATAAATATGTATAGCTTATTAAATACAAATAATTTGAAATACTAGATGAAGATACATAATTGACATCACCTTAAACACAAAAATGCATTTATGGAGTGAATAATAGAAGAGCTATTGAGTAGTACTTAAAAACAATTTGTTAAGTGAATGGATTAAATTACTATCTATTATATGCAATAACTCTCCATTGCGAGAAATGGAATAAATCTCTAACTAAGGTCTCTTATACACAAATAGATTAACTCTGTTAAGTGAGTGGATTAGAATTACATATGACATGCATGGCATGTGGAATAAAAGTGATCCAAATCTATTTACTTGAATGTGACGTCATATATTTACGTGAATATACTTTTATTGCTAAGTGAGGTATGTGGTGATTCGAGCGCATATTTATCTATTATAATTAAAAAGTATAGTGTTTACTAGAAAATAAATACTAATAATTTGAAATACTAGGTGAAGGACATAACTGACATCAACTTCAACGCAAAGGTGCGTTTACAGAGTGAATAATACAAGAAACTGATAGTAACTCGTGGAATTATATACGGCATACATGATATATAGAATAAAAGTGAAATATATGAATCGGATACGTATTTTAGGTAAGAGTACGGTTTGCGGAAAAGTTACAATCAGACATTAGACAAACTAATAGTTTTCAGTGAACCTTGCGTATAGATTATGTATATTCTCTTTTCTAATTAATTAATAACCCGTAAACCCGATATTTTCCAATGAACATATCGTATTGATTATGTATTAATGCTCTTAATGAAAATTTATTTACTCAAAGGATTTTTTTCTTTACTCACTGCAACTTTACGCCGAAAATAAATAGCATGCTTCACTTTTTGAAAGAGTGATTTGAAATACTTACTTCAAAAAGTGATACCTCAAAAAGTAAAGAATACTATTTATTTATCCCCCAAGAAAAACGATTTCTTACGTAACCAGCCAGCGCATCAGGAAAGTGAGTTCATGTTCCACAAACTTTTCAGTCCTGATTTAATACATATATGTATTTTTGGCAAAATTAATGAATCAGTTGCAAATATATTCTCGTAGGGGAGACAATATGTATTGACTACAAATATTTATTGCCACAGAACACTCGTTTGATATAGAGGTGACATAAAGCTTTGTCTCTGGTATCGAAGATAGGGTACTTTCTCGCAATACACTCTTTTCACCCATGGACTAAAGAATCTTTCGTCAAACTCATCCAGTGTAATTTTGACATAGTGTCTGATATCGGAGCTGTAGATAAATACCGGGGCCTACAAGTTCATATCATAGCATGACTGACAGTGAGGTTGAAGTGTATGCTGCGAAAAAGTTCGGAACATGCCTTGGAGCTCCCAGGGAGATCCTTATGTGCAATTTACGCCTTCTGAGAGAGCGAATCGTCGATATGCGAGAGCTCGTATTGAGCCTTCAAATGATCAACGCATGCATGGGGCGCACTGTGAGCACAGTGCATCTCAAGCGACATCATGAAGTAACAAATGTCAAGAAGGTTAGGTACGGGACCAGCATTCCACACCACAAGACATGAAGATTGCATGCTCCATAGGAGGGCCATTCGTGACCCTTTCACCACAACAATTGTGCTGCAGAGTGATTTGCTGACTGCTACAGGTACAGTGGTCTCCATGCAACCACAGGGTCACGTTTGCATGATGCAGGAATGAGGGCGATACGTCCAGTTCGGCATCTGCCATTGCAGCGACATCACTGGTTATGCTGTCTCCACTTGTGTTGAGCGAGGAAACATTGAACTACAGAATGCAGAAGAGTGTTGTTCACAGATGAATCCCAATTCTGTTTTGGCATGCCGGATGGCCATTTGTCAGCATGGTGTCGGAGTCGTCAACAGCATGAGGAATTCCATTAGCTGCTATACAGTTCTGCACTGTGGTACAATGGTATGGGGTGGCATCACATATGACAGCTGGACACCTCTGCTCCATGTTTCTGCCACGCCAATAGCGAGATGTTACACCATTGACATCGTTAATCCTGTTTCATGACCCTTCCTTACTGCACATGTAACAATGGACAGTCTCCATGTGTGGCCATTCTCCCAAGGCCACTTAGCTTATATAACTGCCCGAAATGGGCTTTCTATGTACTGATGAATATGCAATTAACGGACATACCTTGCATTCTCATATTCTGTTTTTTGATCATATGCACATCTACCCTCATAGCTCCTGGCTTGTCAGTTTCGGGCGTATATGTCACTTTCTTCGCGGTTTTCAGATTTCCACTTTGAGCAGTGTAATTAATGTTTCAATTGTGGTAGTTGCTATGTCAGCAGCTTCATTAATAAACATTTACAAACCCTACAGAACCAATAAACTGGATTCACTCTGTCAGAAATGCACTTTCCTTCAACAGTGAATGAATGTAGCTAGAGTGAAGGTAAATAGATACCAAAAAGATTTACCAGACTTATAATACAATTGGCAGTATGCCAATAGCTGGAGAATGTAAACTTCATTTTAGAATTATGTGTAAAGTGAATTCATGTAAAGTGAGGAAGAAGATACTTTTCATTGGGAATAGTACTCAGTTGTCGAACCATATTTGTTCAAGAGAGATTTCCGAGCACTTGTGAGAGTATTTCTCAACTTTGTTTTGCTCATCGTTCCTTTCTACGCTTCATTTACCTTCAGCTCATAGCTACTGGAAATTAGGTACCATTTACACTATTTATTTATAATGTTAATATTCTAATAATCGCTACTTTATTTCTAAGTAGCAAATACATAAAAACATCAAATGTGTAAGACTTGTTAACAAAAAATATTCTGTGCTTACCCTAGAGTACAACAAAACAAACTGCGGAGTTTAGTTCATATTCACAGCATTCGATTTCTTTAAACGCTTCGCTTCGACGATTATAGATGCTTAAGAAACCACTCCAAACTACTCTTTTCAGAAAGTATCACACCATCCCTTGTGGAATATATATTTTAATGGGTTGTTACTACACCTCTTAAACAGACGAATGTGCACTTTGGGATAGTTCCTGTAATCGCAAGTCTTCAGGAGTAAATCGAAGCCTAGCTGAAACATATGTTGTTCATCATATTCTCTAGCAAACCGCTTCACCGAGAAATCACCTTCATCCGACAGGGAACCGCTTAATGTAGGCCATGGCTGACATCTCAATACTGCAAAACTGTCCACCCCTCACACCTAAACTGACGTTATTCTGCAATAGCCAGCCATTGGTCAAGAGCTGATTAGCGCTGATTGGTCAGAGACTTTGATTTAAATTATAAATACTGCTGCGTGCCTAGGACTATAATTATTATCGTTTGCTGTCAGGAAGCGACTCTCTCTGTTAAATATGGCAGGGCAAAAGAACGACTCTGTTTCGAATTATTGCAAAAACTACTCAAAGTGAAAAGGGTTTCACGTCGTTTGTTTACAGCATAATAAGGACGTCATGTAACTTGTATCGTGCGTTTAGCGTCATCAGTCTAAGGGTAAAAGCTTTAACATCTTTGGAATGGCTAGACCAGCAAATTTCATCTGTGATGAACTCTTCGGAAACGGACAAAACGGACACTATCTCATCGTCATACAAGCTCATCTAGAGGCCTTTGTAACCAATCTAAGGTTTCAACGATGGAAAGTGAATGAATTATTTATTGAAATGGAGCTCTATCCACTTATACTCTGCGTCATTCAGTTAAGAATGTAAATGAATTTACTGAAAGAAGCATGGTGGAAGAACAATGTGCCAGACAGCTTTGCGGAAATAAAATAACTTTTTTTCGATTCTACGTAGGAACTACATCGGGTGGGAAGTAAATCGACTGAGTCAACTTCATATGTGTCTTGCCATGACTGTTGAATCAGTTGTTGCTGTTTCATGGACGCAGTAAGAAACATCCATATGATTGATGTGGCTCATCGTTTTGTGTGAAAGGTAGGAGCTGAAAATAATGTCTCATTTATGTCTGAATGGAACTTTTTAATGCTACTGAAAGAAGTGCACGATGAACTGGTATGTGCATCTTAATACGTACTAACTAAATATTAATATGACCTTATTGTAAAAATGACAATTTGTCACTAAGTAAATCGCATTTAATATCTTATTTTTCCTCATTATGATTTCTTTCTTCGTGCAGTTTATATTAAGGTGAGAAATGAAAGTTTACAACATCCTGACGTCTCTGGGCGTAAACGTTGGATGCTTTATATCGGCCCATAAAAAGGGTGGAAAATAGTGGGACGGTTATGAGCGATTCACAAACCGGTAAAAGCAGGATGAGAGTGGGTTCTGTAGGATAATATATAACAACGGCTATAAATATTGACTGGCATGTGAAATTTGATATCACGCAAAACAATTATGTTTTGAAAATAATATGTATGACCGTAGGAAAGAAGTGAGGATTCGTAGAAAAGGGGACGTTACCACTATTCAATAGGATCTACTACTGACCACTGTGACACCTTATGATAATGCAGAGCTTCTTAAACATTCCCGGTAGACAACCAGAGACAGCCTATTTTGTGCTGACAGGTAATGATAGGCAACCACACCCAGCGTCATTAGCTGTAGGAAGAGAAGGCAGGGAAATAACCCGCGGCTGTTTCATCAAGAAGTCCCGAGTCCAAAGTGTGTGCCTTTCCACGAACTTCGTGATCGTCATAGTTAAAGTGTTACTTCTCCATCTCCGAGCAAACCATAGCATGAAGAGTAAATTGACGAACATGCGTGTGATCCACAGGTATGATCCGTTAGTGAATTAATGTCTCACCTCCTGAATCAGCTAATTTCTTTGAGTTAGTAAATATAGTAGTAAGTACTTAAACCTTAAACTTAACTTAGTTAAGATCAATTAGCCATTTAGTTAAACTTAACTTAGTTAAGATCAATTAGCCATTTAGTTAAACTTAACTTAGTTAAGATCAATTAGCCATTTAGTTAAACTTAACTTAGTTAAGATCAATTAGCCATTTAGTTAAACTTAACTTAGTTTAACTAAACATTTAGTTAAACTTAAACTTAGTTAAGATCAATTAGACACAGGAAGGTACTAGATGGAACGAGCAAAGAACTGCTCTTATTTGCTCATTTTGTGTAAATTTCAAGTTGATCTCTACGCGAGCAGAACGAGGTCACCATACATTTTGGTTTTGCACAGTTGAGCTACGCAACACCATAGTCCCCCCCCCACCCCCACCATAAGTTTGGATTCGTTTTTACCCAAGTGGGCTACCCCTTATGTCCATATGATCTGCCCTATGGAAAGTGTGCGACATCAGCATTGAAGTCCGTGATGCTGTATCCAGGTTATGCAAGGATATATTCATAACTAAGCGTGATAGTTTTCAATAGAATTTGTCTTTCCCATTTCTGAAGCATTTTGGTGCATAGACAGTGGGTAATGGTAATTTTTATATTCGCATTTTATCTAATGTTTAAAATTCTTTCAAATATTTTTTGCTATTGATAGGATTCTGTTATTCTTCAGGGTGAGTCAAAAAGAATTGACTACTTTCAAAAATTTATTACTCAGTAACTAGGTGACTGGCAAGATGTGACTTCTTGTGGGGATACCTCAAGAACCTCGTGTTGGAACCGCCTCTTCCTCGCAGCCTTAAGGAAATGAAGGAATGCATCGTGGCTGCCATTTCGACCATCGACAGTGATATGCTACAAGGTCTCTGGCATGAATTAGACTATAGGATTGATGTGTGTCGTGTAACACACGGGGGACATATTGAGCATTTGTCAGATTAGAGAAATAACTGTGATAGTTCCTTTACAAATTGGCTTTGACTAATATGTTCATATATAACCTAGTTACTGAGTAATAAATTTTTGAAAGTGTTCAATTCTTTTTGAATCACCCTGTATAATTATTTACGTACAAGAATTCCATCTCCATTCATTCCATTTCTATTTGCTGATGAATATATGTGTCCATTTACCATCCACTAGTTTCCGTTGTGCAATATATGCAAATACATAATAGGAAATCCATTTTACTGAAATTTTATATTACTTTAATTAGATATCAAATATTTTTCAATTGAACAATTGAAAAATACATTAATCGGAAAAACATTTTTACGGTGTAATAATATGCTGCAAGGAGATTTTTCCTCATAGGATATTTTTCATTCGCCTTACACAATTATAACATCATCAGTATTGCCATCGAATATTTTCTAATGCTGGTGGATTTGTTTTTGCAACCGATGAGCCAGGCCACTCAGTATTGCGCGTATATGACAACCAAGAGCAATTTTGGACAGACGATGCAGAAGTCGAGAATCCAGAATTATAATCCTTGGGCGAAGACAGACGACTTCAACACAGGAACGATGTGTGCTATCACCAAAATAAAGCCCAACCAACCATTAGCGATGCCGCTTTACAGGGTAAGTCTTTTACATTCTTAAAATATTTCACCGCTTGACTCAGTAGTTATGAATACATAAGATATGGAAAAAGCCCATTCAAGCAAATTCCTTCTGATTCCTATATATTTAATATGGTATAGGATGATTCCCAACTACGTGAAAAAAATTTTATTTAGCATTCTAACAATTTCGAAACATCCCTGTTTCAAGTGGAGGAAATTAATCCAAAAATATCTGGATCCAGGTTTTTTAATTTTTTTCAGGTTCCGCACCTCTTGCCGTGATGTGTTGAAACCTCGCACTACAATTTACCATATCTCCTTGCTTGATTTATTTTTGAAAATAAATGAAAAAAATCTGATTTGTAAATGATCTCGCACCCATTGAACCCTTTCCCTCACCCCAAGTTATGAACCCCTCATCTAGACTAATATTTGTCAATTCTCTGTTCGCGACACTCCTACTTATCATGCCATCTTCAAACTCCTCCACACACATAAACCATTTTCAATTTGTTTCACGCCTTCCTTCAAAATAAATTAAACTTCCTACCTCATGCTCAAATAAATATTCACAAATTAATAAGCTCAAAATCTTATTTATATGCGCATAATTTGTATAGCGGAACAAAGGTAAACTGTAGAACCTCGTGTTTGTACCACCTCTTCCTCTCGAGATCGTTGCCGAATCTCTGATTCAAATTTTTTTAATTTTTTTAAGTTTTCTTTTCTAACCTTCTCTCTTTACCTTGGTTGTGAAACATTGAGTTAAATGTTTCTTATATTTTAGATTTCTTTCATTTAACTTCATTTTCTGTTGAATTCAAAGCCCATTGCACAACTAGGATAATTTTTGCTGCGATCTCAGTTTATTCGTATTTCCTTCCTTCTTCCTCTAAATCTTAATAATGGACGATGCACTAGTCTATTCACTGAACATAAGTCGACATAAATTATCGTATATAATGCATTTAGATCTATAGTGCCCATCTAGACCTTTAATTTGTGAGCACTGAAAAGAAGCATTTTGGAAATAATTTCAGTCGTATTTTCAATATCAATACATTTTTTCAACTAGAATAAAGCATAAAAAAGCATAAAAAGCAAACATTTAAAAAATACCTAATTATCATCGCTATTATTGGGACCAAGAAGTCACCAGATCTCATGTAAATAGATATGGTATGCAACAAAATTTCCTAATTTACTGCTTGTTAAACAAGGACTGATTTGCTAAACAAGGATTAATTAATAGCTCAGTCAACCACTAACCTATGAGAACTGTCAACTTTGTAATGTGATTGTTTCAACAGATTTCAAAGTTGCCATATTTCTTTCGCCATTGCTTTCATAGCTGTAAAACAAACTAAAGAAAGACAAATATAGAGCAGATTTTTTGATATAAGTACGTTTCTTTAAAAAAAAAAAAACGTTCAACTGAAAACCTATTGCAAACGACAAAATCTGAAAATGGAAGGAAAACTGATTTGAAGTTTTAAATCTGGTTCTATTACACGAAAGAATCTACATTTTTAATTTAAGGCGGAGGAGCACGGCCAAAAATCGATGTGTGAAATGTGGACCGATAAGTCAAGTATTTCGGACATTGCAGAGGGTATCCACATCTGATAAAAGAAAGAGAGCAACTTTTCAACATTCAAGTACCCACGCGTTCATTTAGAATGCCATGCTTTTGAATCTGCCAAGCGCTGTGTCAACATGCATTGTGGCCACTTTGCTTGCAAGAAACATCCTTGCACGTGCCATTTTTCAAAGTTAGAAAAAAAATATTCATGGACTATAAGTGAGAGTTTTTTTTTAAATCTGAAAACCATGGCCCACTCTATGAAAATTGTGAAGCTATTATTCCAAGAATCAACGTTCAACTACCAATATTCTCCGTGATCTCGCGCTACAAAAAAATATCACCTGACAGGACAAAATTTCCGTACTTGACTCGAAAAGCTAATCCGGGGTACTATGAAATCTGGCTTTTATTCCGTGCCACTCATTTCCTGTTGATCAAGCATTGTATTCATGTTGTTAGAGCATTTTGCAACAACATGGTATGGAGACATTATATGGATGCTTTTACATAATGGTAGAACAATCAGTAAGTTAGAATCCAGCCGATTCCAAACCGATGTGGCTATGACTGTAAATATCACCCAGTCAGTGCTTTCAAGACTTTGGAGACGATTCCAACAGACAGGAGACGTTAGCCATAGACGAATGCAAGGTCGACCAAGAGTGACAGCAGTGCAGGATAACCACTATCTTGCGCTAAGAGACCTACGTTATAAGTCGGTGTCAGCCAGATAACACTCTCTGAAACTTTCTGCACCCATTAAGATACTCGGCCACCGAGACGGAAGTAAGTTGGAAATCGTTTTTTTATGTGTACGATTTAGCAGTGGTAGCAGTTTAGAATCTTGACAATGTTTCCTGCACGGGGCACAGCAGAAAACGGAAGCAAAACAGAGATATTAAACAATCACACACACACACATCTATCCGCTTATTTAGAAGTTTTGAGAGTAAAAGCTTGTGACCCATTTTTTCAAATGATAACAATTTGAAAACCATAAATCAAAGACTCTGTGCCCCAGAAATAAATGTCCCTGGAAGTGTACCCGGAATTCGGTTTTAGATATTTTTTTAAATATTAAATTGACTGTACAGTTTGAGCAGATCTTTACCAATAGAGTAATAGTGGCAACACTGTGACAGATTTCGGCGCCCAGTAGTTCCCCAGATACAGTTCCCCTGGGTAACCCTATGTACTGACTCTCAACTTGTAATACGACAAGCAAAGGTGCAGTCAGCTTGTAAACAAAGAAATCGGTGAAGAACACTTCCAGAGGAAAATTTTTCATCCAATTGAAAGGTTGGTTTTTTCTAACATTAATTTAATACGGATGGAGGAGAAATCATGTATAAAAGTGCAAAACGTGAAGACTTTGCTGCAAGTGAAAACAAAGTTTCGTGTCTCATAAAATATTTAGTGCAAACTTGCGAAAATTAAATTATTTTACAGAAAATCCTTTCGTGTAAAAAATTCACAAAATAACAGTTAACTTTTGTTAATTAACCATGTTTTAAATGGAAAAGATTGTGTTATATTTTAACACAGTAAGGGTCCGAAAATCCGGACTGCTCGGGGATTGGGATGATCCGAATTCTCAGGGGTGACTTTGAGATTCAAATTTAAGGAGGGATGAAAAAAAGAAAACAAGTAAATCATGATAGTGTTTTAACTACGAAATAATAAAGTACGAATTTATTCTGGAAATCATTCACAAAAGAAACATTTTTATTAAAAAACTAAAAAAAATATTTCTTCATTTTGACGACTTCATGTGCATCTGGTGCACTACTTGCGGATGGAACATTTGTTTTATCGGTAGACGTCTCAACAGCTTTTTTAAGAAAGTTTCTTATGTCGCTTTTTTTTACGAGATTGCAATTTCTCTCTGAGCAAATTGTTTTTCACCATACATGCACATGCATGACATCTTGAAGACTGAAGCAGTAGTTATGTTCCACGAATTTTATGACATTTTCTATACTCTTTTCTGCACAATCCCAAGTTATCTTTTTTTCTTGAACTCCATTTTCTTCTTCACCAGGATCTTCGGAACAGTCCTCTTTTATTGGGAGTTGTGATACTTTCAATGATTTGTTAATCAGTGAAAGTGTCTGTGACTTCAATATCATTATCAATTCTTATCCACCCATCCATGTCGTCGTTATTAAGTTTAGATAGAGGGTGATCTTCAGATGATAATTTAAGTTTCCATCAGCTCTTGCATTTCCTGTTCTCTCTGTCTTATTCGAAACTCTTTAAAATCTTCATTTTTATCCAACTCTTGATCAGCCAACATTACGTTTGGCCATAACTTTCGCCACGCTTTAAAAAGAGTTACAGGTTTTACCACCTCCCATGCGTTCGCTAATGAATAATTTGTGTCTTTAATTGTAAAACCGCGTTGAAATTCTCGAGTTTCCATATTCTTATTCATCATTTTCATCATGAAATCATTTTTATAATGATACTTAAAGTTTTGTATAATTCCCTGATGCATTGATTAAGTGAGGTTATATTTGATGGCAAATAAGAAGCAAAAATATTCCCGCAATCCGACACTAATTTTCATTCATGTGGAGTAGTTGTCGAGAAGTAAAAGGCACTTTGTATTTTTAAGCTTCCCCAATTTAATCAGGTTCTGACGAACAGATGGAACAAAATGACGAATGAACCAGTCTCGAAATATTTTTCATTGTCCATCCAAGTATTTTGTTGTGCTTTATAGGCGACAGGCAAGTGCACAATCCCTTTTAAAGCCCGTGAACGCTGAAATTTTCGAATCACCAAAAACTCAATTCTGTGCTGACCTGAAGCATTGGCACACGTAAGCAGGGCCGCGTTTTCGCCTAGGGAAACTAGGCACGTGCATAGGGCCGTTGAATCTGAGAGCTCGGAATATCATTGGTAGCTCATAAGGCATTATTTTATAGGAATCTTTCGTGTATATGACCTATCAATCCTAATATTTTTTTTCTTTATAGGAAATCTTTCGTATCATCGCCTATCAATTCTAATACTTTCGTGACTTACAACCCCACTGTAATAGAGTCGGAGTAAAATGGCATTCTCAAATTCATTTTATAAATTTTTGTCATGAAATTTTTCTTCAAGATCATTTTATCACTGTATTTTCTCTATTGTCACTTTCTTACAGGTTGGAAGTGATTCCAAAATCTTCGTATCATTTCGCTTCGCTCAAGAAAAGTCTATGAAATGAGTAGCAACTAACTATTCTGTGCGGGCCCGTATCTAGAAAAAACAGGTGGGGGTGGAAGAAACAGAACAGAGCTGCAAAAAGTAAAAGGGAGTGACAAGAGACTGGATTTTCAGTGCAGCATAACATTTTCCCCTCCATTTTACAGCTCTTTAAAAATGTATTGAAAAATTCATGAAATATAAATAAGTATTATATTTTCTTGCCTCTGTTACTCTTACTAACATTCTGAAAAAGGAGAGGATATGGCTCCTTGCACCACCCTCCTTAGATCCCGCTCTGCATGAAGCACTCTGGGTATGTGTGACTTCCACTTCAAACGCCGTATCCGATGAACACTGATTTTACAGATACCACTCTCATGTGAGTATTGCCCTACAGGCTATTTCAAAAATCTTATGAAGCATCAGGGAGTATCACTTTCGCAGGACTTTCATCGTCAGTTGAACGTCTTGCCCTTCGAGATCGTCCCCTGTTTACGTTTCGCACTCTTCCATCAGCTTCAAAATTTCACGTATCCTAGTAATTGTTACCCTTATCTGGTGTGCAGGGGCACATTGAGGTTATTTTTAACGGGGTGCTGAACCTCAGATTTCTTTAGGGGTTGATTAGATTAGATTACAGAAAAGATTTCTTTTGAACCTGTAAATAATAGCTAGGTAGTCACCAGAAGAAGAGCTATGCACCAATCTCCTGTGATGATGCATAGAACCGGTCAGGCCTAGCACCAACCCCTCCTTCTCGTTGGTGCAGGCCGTTAGTATCTTTCAAAAGAGATACTCTATTATGGAAGGGAACGGTTGGGGAGTGCTGCCAGATCAGTGTGGCCTACTGATCTGGACAGCTATGGCTACTTTCTTTTTTTCTACCCTGCTGAGGAGTGGTCAACCATACAGGATCCTGGTAACCTGACCATATAAACCGACTAGACTGGACTGAAATAAGGCTCTGAGCTTGATTATGGATACTGAATTTGGTGCACCTGATGGGCTTCTGTGGAGGGAAAATCTTCTGCTTGAAGATATTTTCTGTTTGTTTCTGGGTTGACAGCCCCAGTGAATAGATTCAAAGGATATGTTTTATCAACTGGTGAATAATCCTGAACAAAGTCATCGCAGGCACCGGAATTCTAACTTCTACGGTCATCGTCAAATTCCTCATTGGAAGAAGTCTTCCAGTATAGATGGCTTCAGCCTTTAGATGTGGAGGAACGGGTCTTTGCCCCATGCCTGCGATTAGGACTGTTTGATATTTGTCGGCATTCCCTCTCTCAATAAACATAATTTCTTTAAACATCCCACTAACCATTTTCTCTCCATAGGTAGTTGGAATGTGAGGACTCTGCACAGAGCTTCTTCTCTTAATGTCCTCACATAAGAATTCCACCATTATAATTTAGATATTCTCGGCTTGCAAGAGACAGATGGACAGATAAAGATCAGATTCTTAAAAATAATCTTAAATTTTTCTTTTCAGGAGAGAGACGATAATAAGCATCACCAAGGCGTGGGTCTGCTTCTCAGCAGACATGCTAGTGATGCTCTTCTAGGATACGAGTGCATTAATGAAAGGTTTCTTACAACAAAATTTCAGACAAGCGTTGAAGACTTGAATGTTATCTGCTGTTATGTCCCCACTGAGGATGCCGATGAGGATGAGAAGGATAGGTTTTACGGACAACTTCAGGATATTTTGAATTCTGTCAAGAAAGGAGATATTACCCTTGTTCTTGGTGACTTCATGCCAAAGTTGGTACCGACTCTGACCTTTGGGGAGGGGTGATTGGCCCTTTTGGTATTGGTAGCTGCAATGGCAATGGGCAACGTCTCCTACAGGTAAGTAAACTCAATGGATTCAGAATAATTAACACTTATTACAAACACTGCGACATACATAAGTACACATGGGTTTCACCTGATGGGCTGCATAGGAATATGATTGATTATATATTAATTAACAGCAAATGGGCTAGTTCTGTTAGAAATACCAGGTCATATAGGGGAGCTGAAATTGGATCTGACCATTACACCTTGTTAAACGTGTCTTCTTGCATCTTAAACTTAAAAAGTGTTGTGTTAAAAATTTTACTTTTAATACTGACTTGTAACAATTGGTTTAACATTACTTCTGGTGTTCGACAAGAATGCATTTTGTCTCCTTTTCTGTTTAATTTGTTTATTGATTATGTTATGGGAAATTCACTGCAAGGGAAACATTTTGGTCTTAAATGGTCGGGAGATCTGAAAATTTCTGATTTAGATTATGCTGATGATTTAGCTCTTTTGGCAAATGATGTTGATGAGATGAACTCTTTCATTCGAGCTGTTGATGAGACTGGTAGTAGAGTATGTTTGGTTATAAACAAAGAGAAAACTAAAGTGATGAAAATTGGTCAGGCAGGCTGTGATTCAGTTAATCTGAATGGTTGCGCTCTTGAGCAGGTGTCACAGTTTAATTATCTTGGAAGCTATGTAACAGATACTGGTGACGTGCGGCACGAGATTAACAGACGAATAGGGTATTTAACTGCTGGGACTTTTAAGAATGCCAGGTCATATAGGGGACCTGGTATGGACCTATGGAGAGTGTGAAGAAATAGGCCTTATTAAAATAATATTTGAAGTTCAGAATTAGACTGTATAATAGTTTGGTTCTTTCTAAGGTTAGTTAAGGTAGTGAAACTTCGACGCTTTGTAAACAAGATAACAGAAACTTGATGCTTTTGATTCTGGATGCTTACTCAGTATCTTGGGCATTAGGTGGTTCAACTTTGTAACTAATGATGAGGTTAGGCAAAGGAGTCTGCAACCTCCTTTAAGCAACATATTGTGCAGAGACTCCGTTGATTTGTCCATATTGCCTGTATGGATAATTATAGATTTGCGAAAGGATTATGAACAGTGTGCCTAAAGGCCTCAGAAAGAGTGGATACATAAGATGCGGTGGGCAGACAATGTCAAACAGGACCTTTAGAGTTGATGTTCAGTGGCCAGATGCAGCAGTTGTAGCTCAGGACAGATGAGCTTGGAGAACTGAATGACACAGTCTGGTTGGACCTCCGTAGCCCATGGCTGCTTGAAGATGATGAGGATGTATATATGAAAATAAAAAGATGCTAATCAAATTATCCGCAGACAAGTTTTAACCTCATAAAGAGAATAACAATTTAAACAACTTAATTATCGCCTTGTGTGTCTTGAAAGAGGTATGTGGAAATGTTTTCAATTCTGCTGTCGGGAAGTTCATTCTCTAAGGACTCTGTATATTCCTGAACTGAAGTTCTATACACATAATTGTTGCGGAGATAATTAATAGGGAATTGTGTTACTTTATTTCCTCCCTTCATTGAAGAACAATTCATTTTATGCAAGCCAACTCATAGCTGAAATTAAAAAGGGAATTAGAAAAGAATTCGACCAGAGCCTCATTAGCCGTCATCAGCTGAGCTTCTTTTTATTTGTCTTTTAAGAGGAAGATCGAGAAATGGTCAGCCAATGACGTTGCCCACCTCTCACGCACGGGGACGTTGAGGTTGGATTTTGAGAAGCAGACGTCCATGCCTTATCCAGGATTCGAACCCGGGCCTTGTTGGCGGCTCAAGGACATACGAAAAAAAACGAAAAGTCATGTAAAATAAAACAAATTGCATAAAAAACTATTTTTTGTTAAAATAAACGAAAAGTCATCAATGGTAAAATGAAAATCAAATTATATAAAAAACTTTTTTATTAAAAAAAGAAAACATGAAAAGGAAAAAACTCATAAAAAACTATTTTTTATTAAAAAAACGAAAATAACACATACCAAAAGATGAAAAAAAACCAAAACCAAAATGCCACAGATGTTTACCTGGGAGTTGTGCCGAGAATGGTTAGGGATTCGGCCACAAATAAAGGAGCGAGCATATGCCTTGCCCCCATTTGAAAATAAATGAAAGAAACATTGAGGAAGCATAAAGCTTTTATTAATTTCCATTACCAGCTTCATCGCTGCTGGATTTCGCTGAAAAAGAGGAGCAAAAGAAATTCAGAATTCATGTTTGAAACAGGTTCTCATTTCAAAAGATGTAAATGATAACTATTACAGTTTAGAAGAGAACATCATATCATACATAAGTATCAATCTTAATCATATAAATTTAATTTTCCTGCTTCTATTCCTGCTGAATAGATCACAGATTGAAACTGAAAACGAGACTGATACGTTACTGACTGAACTACTTGGTCCAGATTATTATTAATTACTGACAGCTATTGTTGAATGTTTAATGAGGTTCAACTCTCAAACAAACAATTTCCTGACATTCTTGTCATGTGATCGCTTATGAAATGAGGAAGTATAATCAAATGTAATAAATAAGTTCATCCAAAACTATTCCAATGGAGAAGCAATTAGATTCTGCATTGAAATCGAATTAAATAATCATAGCAAGACATAAATGTTTCCAGCGAAATGAGGAGCCAATCACAAGCCGAGTCTTCACCAATATGAATTTCAACTGCGATTCTTTGCTCCTCCCCCCCTCCCCCGTGAAAATGGACAAACGAACCGAAGATACTTTTTCTCAATTTCCACCACTTTTGGATTCCAAGCTTCTTATAAATATGTTATTTTGTTTCAATGTTACACACAGACACAAAAAAATTCATTGATCACTTGATTGTTTCAAACAGAAACGCGATACAATTATATAATATTTATATATTTAGTTTCAGTTACGTAATTCCTACGTACTAATAATATGCAATACACAATACTTTATGTATTTTTTGTCTTAATGCAATTTTATGAATATTTTGAAATCATTAATAAACTAATTATAAAAGTTTATGTGAAAAGTGAATTAAAGCCCATGTAATAATTATTGATAAGGAAACTTTTACAGAAAGAAATGTGACGTTTGAAAAAATGTCTGATGATTTTTTCAATTTTTTGGTTATTTTGAGGGAGCAATGTTTAGGATGAGTGTTACAACATCGCCTGCCGTTAATTATTTGAATTTCAATTTCTCTTCTTTTATATTAAAACAAACATTGTTGAAAATCGAAATTTGGAGAATTTTAAATCAGATCTTCAGTTTATTTTCAGAGGCATTTTTCTGTAAAAGCGTTTTTTAAAAGTTAGCTTTTAACGTGGATTTCTATTCACACAACATGGAAATGTTGCAATATACGTTGGAAGGTACTCTAAGTCCGTTTCTGTTCTTTTCATTTCTGAGCGCCCCCTTTCTTTTTTCATAGAATGAGCCAAATGGTCAGGGCACGATCGCAAAGCCTCAGAAAAAAGATGGGGAAAGGAACAACTGTTAGGAGACAGAGGGTAACCTCCCGTCAAGGTCATACAGCGAATTATTTAACGTGCACATGGTACGGCTCTCTCCTGCACACAGCGTTACGGCTTAATGTCGCATCGGACGGACGGTATCCTCTCCAAGCCCAATGATGTCTCTTTTATCACCGTGGACAGAATGGGGTTTAATGGAGAAAATTCTCAACGCTGGCCCAGTTGGGACTCGAACCTCTGAACTGCAGATGACGAGTCTGGCGCGCTACCCACTGAACCATAGTGTATCTTGTCGTTTTCTAAGTATGGTGATTATAATTTTTTAACACACGAAATGAATAGATTTTTATTTATTAGGTTTCTGATTCAGTTATATAAAAATAAAAAAATTAATCCCCCTCAAGCAGCTGCTTGCCACAAAAGTCTGACAGGAGCCTGTCAGTTTATATGCCATAGTAGAAGGTCTGCGAGGATTGTAGGACCTCAGCAGAAAAACGACACTAACGTCCATTGAAATTATCCGGGGCTCGAACGCGGTCTTCCGGGGTTCGAACGCGGTCCCTTAGATCAGTAGCCAAGCGCGTTAACCACGGAACGAAAAAACGAAATCACTTCTGTTAATTTGTTTGGTTCTGTGAGCTTATCTATTGTATATAGTTCATTATGATAATCATCCCAATAATTCTTATTATAAAGTACCTTGTTAATTCGTCGAAGTATTGCATTAATTCTAGTAAGTACGTAGTGTACCAAGCTCTAAGTATAAAGTTTGATTTGAGCACTTGATGAAAGAGATAAAATAAATGGCATTAGAATTAGCTGATGTCTTTCACATGGGATATTAAGCATTGGCAAAACTTTATCCTCTGTACAGCAGAGATCTAATTGATACAATTGAAGACGACATCCTATTTTCATATCCAGTGATTTCCTTTCCAGATTTGAGGACTTCTCAACCTCGCCTTGTACCAAAAGAGGGCAAAGCACTCTTTATCTTTTAAGCGGAAAATTTCAAGCAGTAAAAACACTAACAAAATTTCGAGAAATATTTTTGCTAAAAAAAATGAGGTTTCTCCCTGAGTGGGATTCTAAACGTCTTCTGAATATATGCCATGGGATCTAACCATTAATCTATCAGTGCTGTTCCACTTTTTAACTCTCTTTTCATTGGAGGCAATGTTGAAAGTTTGACGGCTCCCGATCATAGATGGCGCCAAGAGCGATAAAAATATGCGGGAAGATTTATAATCACAATTAGTTAAAAATGAACTAGCTGTTGTTAGTTGAGTGGTTAAAACATCTGGTATGTATTCAGGAGATGTCGCTTCCTTTCCTACTTCGGGAGACTCATTTTCTCGTTAGAAGAAAGGTGTGTCTTTACTATTGATAACAAAGATCCATCTGAGGCATAATATTTAAATGCATCAATAATGCAAAATTTAGATTTTATGTGTTCGCAGTATGATTATAATTAATCTAATAACATTTGTAAAATATCATTGCTATGAAACATCAATTTAAAAATGCGAATAATATTTCGATCTATAATGCATTGCATCAATTTAAACTGAAGTTGTAAGAAGACTATTTGCAACTTGAATGGAAAGCAAAGAATAAAAATGAAATAAAAGCAAATCCTTACCTATCTTTTTGTATGCAGCCGTCTCGACCCGGCGGCCCATTTGTATCGAGCCTCCTTCTTGGGCAACGGAACCTCCCAGGGGAGCCACCAAGAAGGCTTGAGGAGAAGGCTTGGGGGGCCTGCAGCAAATGAAGGGCCCTTACGGACCCTTCAAGAAAAGGTTCTAAGGAAACATTAAGAAAGCTCAAGGCTTTTAACAATTCCTTTACCAGCCGTCAAAGCTGCTGGATTTTGCCTGCAAGAGAACAAAGGGAACTTAGGACTTTTGAAATTCATTGGATATTTCGAGCATTATATAACATATGTATGAGAGGCAATGAAATTGTGAAATGAGAGATAAATGTATTACACTATGTTGAAGATCTATTTAGTATTCTGTTTTCAGAAATAAGGAGTAAAAATAATCACAAAAGATCTAATGCAGAGAGATTTGATACGTAACATTTAGCAGATTTAGTAAAATTCTGAATCAAAAATATTAGTTTAATAGTTGAGAATTGACACCCTGGAATGCTTAGAAAGAACTGCCATAATTGTGTTGGACATCTTCTGTCAGTATGATAATTTAGCTTCTTCTTGTTTGTCCTGTGAGGATGTAGAGTGATAAGAGAACTGTGTGGAAAAACTAGAACGTTTTATTGTGCTTTTTATTTAAAAGTTAAAATATGAATTAGATCTGCCGATTTATGTTTAAGAATTTCTTTTTCAGCCTTTAAAGCTGCTGGAATTTGCCTGCAAAGGAATAGAGGACGCTTAGGAGTCGTTTTTCAAAAATTATTTTGGCCACTAGCCCATAAGGTTAAGTAGTCAGTACGATAGCGCAGCTGATTGCTGAACCGGGGAGGGGAGGGAGCTCAGTCAATAGTGCGCCAGGCTCGTAATATGCAGTTCCCAGGTCGAGTTTCAGAACTGGGCCATCGTTGAGATTTATCTCCGCAAATTCCCCGCCCTGCCTTCGGTCTGTAGGGTACACCGATGGGCATGGAAAAGCCACTGTCCGTCGGATGGGACGCCAAGCCGTGGCCCCTTGTGTGGGAGAGCCATACCCTGTGTACGTTAAAGAACACGCTGGATGGCATTGACGGGATACTACCATCTGTCTCCCAAAAGCTGTCCAGTGGGTCCCCTCCCCCCAACCTGGAGCGGGGGTGGCTCAGTCGGTAGCGTGCCAGGCTCGTAATTTGCAGTTCCCAGGTTCGAGTCCCAGCTGGGTCAGCGTTGAGATTAATCTCCACAAAACTCCCCTCCCTCCCCATGGTCAGTAGGGGACATCGATGGGCTTGGAAAGGCCGCCGTCCATCGGATGGTACGTTAAGCCGTGAGCCTGTGTACGGGAGAGCCATACCTGTGCACGCTAAAGAACACCCTGGATGGCATTGACGGGGGGCTACCATTTGTCTCCCAACAGCTGTACCAGTGGGTCCCCTCCCCCAACCTTCTCTGAACCTTCATGGTCCTTGTGACCTGGCCATTTAGCTCATTTTGTGCAAGAAGAGTACTCGGAGATAAAACAACCCAGCCCAAACCTAAACCAGCGGGAATGTCCCTGTTTGTATGTTGTACGAGAAGTAATGAACGAAGCTAAGCGACACACTATTTCACACGTACATGGTAAGACTATTTCTGGCTGTTGTGGCAGAAATGAGCACAATGTTTTTTGCAGCTATTTCTTTTCCTCATTTCTCGCTTTCTCAATGATACAATTAATTTTTTTTGCAATTCTTTTGCTTCTTACGGTTTTGAAATGAAATGTTTGATTTTTACCGACAGAACGGGAGGAAAAAAATAACTTCAAATGTTTATAGTTAGCTAGCAGTGGTGCAGGTGAGTGACTTCTCTAAGCCCTCGGGGTCCTTGTGACCTGGCCATTTAGTGTATTGTATGCAAAATAGTGCCGTTCAGCGGTAAAACAACCCAAACAACCCAGGTGAATGGCAACTGGAGAGACTTTGAGACTGCGCAGTTGATGATTTGACACTTCACACAGATCATAGATAGATGATCACTCAACAGACCTGACTTATGTTTCAGAAATGTCGAATCGTGAACTGCGCAGTCTCATAGTGTCAACTGTTGCCATTCACTCTAAGCCAATTGCACACTAGTATAGAGCAGGCTTTTTCAGACTCCTTTTGCGATTGTTTAAAACTTTACCGAAATGTTTAATTCGAGAAAAAAGCAGCAATAATACATACGTCATAAGCTTGAAAATATAATATTAATTCAATTTTCACTGTTTATGTAAGGCTTTAAAAAGCACCAACACTATCTTTGTCCTAAGTGTATTTAATAACCACTGTTGTGTTAAATTAATCTCCAAAATGTACCTAAAGTATTTCCCATTTCGTATTTATCCATTCAAATTCCATTGAAGAAGAAACTTCATACACAATCATCATATTTTACTTCTGCACAAGAAGAAACGAAATGCCGAGATAGAGTGACAAGAGAGCCACTAGAGAGCTCAGTCGAAGCCTTGACGTTCTTAAGATCGCGAGTCGATTACCTATTAGTCAACTTATTATTATCTATAGGAACTCCGCAAAATTCCCCGCCCTGCCCACGGTCAGTAGGGGACACCGATGGGCTTGGAAAGGCCGCCGTCCGTCGGATGGGACGTTAATCCGTGGCCCCGTGTGCGGGAGAGCCGTACCCTGTGCAGGTTAAAGAACACGCTGGATGGCCTTGACGGGAGGCTACCATCTGTCTTCCAACATCTGTTCCAGTGGGTCCCCTCCCCCAACCTTCTCTGAGCCTTCGGGGTCCATGTGACCTGGCCATTTAGCCCATGGTGTGCAAAAAAGTGCCGCTCAGAGGTAAAATAACCCAACCCAACCCATCTATAGGAACTTTCGAAGCGTCTGCAGTTCATTCTCTGTCTTATGTAGTTAACAAAAACTTTTTACCACTTCTACGCAGACATCAAAACTCCTTCGAAAACATTCTTGTGGATTATTCACTTTCTCTTGCTTGTTTTTGCTCATTTCCATTTCCATTGGATCATTTTCCCAAAAACATTCGCAGTATATGACTGGTTTATTTCCATACATTCAATCAATCATCGACTTAACTCTAAGCAACGGTGTATTTCAAAAGCAACTTCGATCTAACATGAACAGGATCACATAAGTGATTGCTTAATATTCAGATTTCGGGAGATGTTCAGATTAGTCCTAACACAGAAATTAGTTTTGTGTTTACTGGAAAAGAGTCCGAGCAATCTGTTTTAAAATGTTCTGATGTTCCTCAAATTATCTTAGGCACTTTGCAAAGTCATATTTATTAGCTAAATAGCCAAATTGTTTACTTCAGTTATTTCATATTTAAAAAAAGGGTCTACCATTAAGGCATTGTTTTTGAAAGCGATAGAAATATTATTTAACCTTTTGAAGGTTAATGACATAACACGAAAACTGAAAGAGTTAAAATACACATTATTTTATCTTAATGATTTTCTCTTAACTGATGGTGCATTAGATTTGAGCGATCACTATGCGATCACTATGCGAGAAAATACCAAACCAAGGGATTCCCTTAATCTTTCTATTTAATTCACCACGTGTTAACTTAAATCGTACAAAATAAAACTTTCTAATATAACAAAACAGAAATTTGACATGATATATTAATTTAATTATTACGATAATAATTAAAAAAGAAAGATTAAATAATACTTTTATTAAAACCAGCAATCTGTGTTAAAATAACAGCTCTGGGGGCATAAAGCAAAATCCACTCGGATTCGAATTCGAAACTAAGTATTACGGCGAAACAACGCTCTACAAAAAGATTGTAAAGTCGGACAAGAGTCTTACCTAACTTTTGGTATGCTGCTTGGCCCCCTCCGACGTCCCATTGGCATGGGGACTCCTTCTTCAGCAAGCGCTTCCGGGTGACTGCGAAGGTTAACAAAACAACAAAGCCTAAATTGATTGTGGAAGATATTGTGACGATTCATTCAAGTGTTGAAATAATCGATACTCTCGTTACCTCTTTTACATTGTGACGATTGCTCAGAAGATATCTGGGTTTCAGACATCTATCGAATGGAAACTTTTTGATTCGTAAAGAAAATGAAAAGGTCTGAAATTCAGAAGAGTTTTTTTAATAGGTTTTGCTTTTGCGATGCCACCTAATTGGACATCAAAACAAGAAAAATGGCGTATCGCTTCTGCAAATATGGGCGATGCACGGTTGCGATTCTCCACTTTTGATCCATCTAGTGGTGATAATTCAAACTAATGGACGATTGGGAAAATGCAAACAGTAATAGAGCTAACTCTCGATTAACCGTGATAATGGGGGATAGGACGCAGGGAGGTTACGGGTAACACAAAATCAAGGTTAAAATAAAACTGGTCAAAATGCGGGACATATTTGAATTCGTATAAACTTAATTAGTTAAAATTGAACCCAATATTTAGGAACACAGCGTTACAGACGTCAAGTGCAATAGTTTACGGACTCAAAACATTACATGAATTGCTTGACGAAAAACGCCAAACAGTTACTTATGCAGTCTATTATATATATTTTTTTAACCCGTTTAATCCGCAAATCGGTTGATCCGCCCCCAGATAACCCGAGAGTTGCATGTAGTGTATTTAGTACCTAAGAAACGTAAAAAGAAAGCCCTTTTATTTCTTCCAACAAAAAATATCGTTTCCTCCCCCCAGGAGGAAAGAGGGCGAATAATTGCCATCAATTTTAACCTATTAGTCCTCATACTCCATAGCCAAAAAATTCAATTTTATTCTTCTAATTATCCGCACAACTAAATATAATAAATTTGAAAGAAGTTAAATAAAAAAATGCCCTACGTACTAGTAAAAAATTGCCACGAAATTGATTTATTTTAAGAGTATTTTCATTGTTAATGCTGTGCAGTGGTACCAAGGGAAGCAACGGTTCCCTTAAAATTTTTATGAATAAAAAGGAAAAAAGAATATATTTTACGCGTATATTTTCTATATTTTCGTTCATAAAGTATGAGTATTTTCTTAACTTTAGTTAATTTGAACAAAAACTTCTTTTTTATGAATATTCTTCGAATTTCCCTGTTATATCACTCTGTATAATAAGTAGAAGCGCCAGTCTCCAGGCAAATCGTGGTAGGAGTGTATGAAAAATCTCGCTCCACTGTTACTGCCTTCGCATCGCACACCGGATATCCAAATTTCTATCCTCAGCAGGCAGAAATTAATAGAGACGGAGGCGACGGCAACAGTCGCTTTTTTTGTTCATTACCAGCTCTAACACAACCTATTTCTGCTGCGGACGTCCATGAAGCAACCAATAAGCGTTCTTTTGCAAGCCTAATTGGAATTTGTAACCGCCATTAGTTTTTTTTTTTTGCGAAGACTATGAAAAAAAAACTACAGTAAAAAAACCCTACAAACTCATTTTTTCGAGGACTACCTAGGAAAATATGTTAACTGTAGCCCCTAGAAGAAGAGGTTTATAACCCCCCCCCCCCCACGGGTATGCCACCTGATGAGACATAATGTTAATGATTTCTGATTATTTGTTGTTCAATTTAATCCTTTTATGTCCTATATTTTGTTGCTGTTTTAAAGCACCGACGTACTTTAAATTTAAAACTAATATAAACTTCTATGCATTTTGCATTATTAACTCAAGATACGCATATTTCATATGTAATTCACGTATTTATGCTTAAATGCAGGGCCGTGCGGTAGATTTTCTCATTATGATGCAAGTCTTCGAAATGCCGCCCCTTAAAGGTTTTTTTCTTTAAAATAACCTTCGATTGTGATTTAAAAAAAAACTGCACAAAATGTACGAATACTATTTTTAATTTGAAAATATAAGCTACTTTAAAAAATGATATCAACTACAACAATCTACTAGAGTTTTACCCTTCTAACTTTAGCAAATTCGTTAATTAGGGATGTCTAGTCTAGAGTGGCAGCCAATGTAGATTCAATAGAAATTAATGACAGATTTCTAAGTTTTGTTTGGCTTATTGAACTTTTTAAGTAGTGTTTTATTAATTTTAATTTGGAATAACTTCTTTCCCCACTAGCTACAGAGACAGGGAGTGTTAATAAAATTCTCAGAGCTACAACAGTATTCGGATACAAAGTAATTAAGTTATTTTGGCACAAATAATTTAAAACATCCAAAGGTTTCATAGAATATGGTAGCATTCGGGATACATCACGTAATTCTTCTTGAAGATCATTTGCATTTATATCTGATTCATTTTCGACCGAAAGTATTGACTGGAGACTGGTACAATAATTTTCTAGCATTTTGTCATCTATATCATTGAGTTTTAAAATGTCATATAAAAACAGAAAATTTTTGCTATGGGTTTCCAGAAGCGTGAATCGTTCATTCAGAGAATTAAGGCTAATGTCCAGAATATAATTGAAAAAGTTTATTACAAATTTATTCTCCTCTGTTAACCCTTTCACGACTAAGGGAAACATTTTTCCCATTTTAAAATTGGTGATTGTCGTATTTAATTATAACCTTATCTGCATTTTTTATACAGAATGTCAAAATAGAACGTATGCCGAACGCAATTACGTAAACGGGAACGTTTAGAAAACAAAAACAGAACTGTCAGGACGCATAATATATGTACTATGTGCAATGTCCATCTTTGCCTCACTACCAAAAGAAATTGCTTCGCAGAATATCATAATTATCACATCATTTTGTATAGTAATTTTATTTCATAATTTTGTATTATTTTAGTTAACATTTTGTTCTAATAAACCAATAAAAAAAAGACATTGCATAATAAGCCTATCTATAATTTGTGTTACCTTTATAGTCCATTGGGAAAAATATTTCCCATAAAATTCCAAAAAAACTACACATTGTTATATATTTTTCTTATGATTTTTATTTATTTTACGTCTAAACAAACTAAAATAAACAGTTACATATTAATATTTACTCTTAAAAACCTTATGGTCCTGAAAGGGTTAAGGGTAGATCGACAGCTTCTTCATAGTCAAATTGATGCTTGTTCCTTCTGGCTCTAACTTCAGTTTCGGCAGGAAATTCTGCACTGCATTCAAGATTCTCTGCAATCTCATTAGCAGCAATTTTCATCTGATCATATCCAGATTGTCTATAACTTTTCACTTTTTGTATGGTTTCTGATAACATCCTTACACAATCTGACAAATTTATAGTTACAGATTACAATAGCTTCGAGACTGAATTTATTTCAAATAAAATATCATACCAAAGAATTACACCGCATATAAACTTGTAATTTTTAATATTTTTTGCTAACCCTCTTGCTTTAACTTTAGTTTCTGATCTCTGTTGATGTCTTCTATTATTTGGAATAATGCATCATAGATTTCGCAAAGTTGAAATCGTAAAGGCTTTAACGCATCTACTGTGCTTGACCACCTAGTAGCACTCAATGGTTTTAGAGTTAATTGTGAAACATATTTTTTTAGCACTTCCCAACGCTTTGTAGAACCAGAAAAAAAAAGTGTAAAGTTCTTGAACAATAGAAAAAAAAGTTGTTTCTGTAGAAGTAGACGTTGCATCATTCACAACTAGGTTTAAAGAATGACATGCGCAGGGCACATAAAACGCCCTTGGATATTTTTCAAGAATTCTATTTTGTACACCCTTTCTTACTTCTTTCATATTAGCTCCGTTGTCATAGCCTTGTATTTTGCTGCCGTTGTATTAGCTCCGTTGTCTAAGCCACTTTAACTCAAAACCTAACTTTTCCAAATGTGTCAGAATACGTTCTGTATTTTATTAGCTGTTTTGACATATGCATTTCTTTAACTTGTTATTGTATTGTCTCCACTTCAACGTATATGAATTTGGTAAAAATAGAGCAATAAATAACGAACGCAAAAGTAGGCAAATGCAAATATTTCCTAAGCAACTCACTCTCTATCACACACAGAAAGCAAAAGTAGCCCAATATTACCTAAATAACTTTCTATCTATCACACAGAGGCAGACGTTCCGCACCTGAGATATACCCAGTCCATGCAAATACTACTTTTTAATTCGAGTCCCAATTGTCATAACATAATCATTTTCAATGATAATAAGTAACTACAATTTCTGTAAAAAACAATAATTCTCTTACCTGATCTACTTTTTAAACACAAAAACTGAATTAGTATAAATGCACAAATATTATACTGATACAGATATATTACATATCTGATTTACTGATTTAAATACAGCACAGCCGCTTGCCACGTCTCATGACAAACTAACATTAAAATCAAATATTGTCAATAATTGTAAGTTCAAAGCAGAACTATCAACGCGTAACACTTGTTGTCTTTTGTGATAATTGCCGCCTCAGCAATTGTCTTTTGTGATAATTGCCGCCTCAGCTTTTAGGAGCGGCCGCTGTCAGATCAAAAGTCTTTCGGCGAGCGCTCGCCAACGATGCACCTGCACCAGAAACCGAGATCAAAGGATACCGAAAGCGCTTAGGCAGAGGCGTACGATAAATCATAAATCGTATACATCAATATCGGAATAACATAGACCAATATAGAAAAGCGTTGCGTAAAGATTTTTAATTATTGAATGGTTCAAATTGTATTTTGATTTCGCTGCTTATGCCGCCCCCTTACGGTGCCGCCTGATGCGGCCGCCTCTCTGTATCATAGCACGGCACGGCCCTGCTTAAATGTTACGTATGACATTGAGTTGTGCTCTTAAATAGGTTAAATATTTTTTTTAATTATTGGGCCACAAGTTTTGGAAACGATCACAATATTTCCAATGAACAAGATTTTAAAATTCTGCGCTTAAAGAAACAAATGAAGTTAAATGGGTTGGAAAGTTAAAAAGCATTGGAGAAAATAAATTCTGGAAATTTATGGGTCAAAAGTTATATACACAGTCATATCAGAATAATGTGACCACCTTACCATACATATACTGTGGTAGGTGGTCATATTATTCTGATTCGACTGTGTACATGCTGTACATATTAAAATATTGGAGAAAGAACATAGATATTGTTTTCACTCAAATTGTTAACAGCAGGGTCTCTTCAATTATATCAACAATCTATTACTGTTAGTTCTTGTGTGCAAAATGTATCACGCGCTACCTTCGGCGAAGTCGAAACCGAAAATATTTGCCAGATCGTTAAGTTTATGCAGAAACATTTGCTCTTAAGGTAGCAAATTTATTACGAATTGTGCACGTTCTTTGGTTCTCACGAATTGCTGTTTGTAAATATGGTCGCAATATGATTTAGTGAAATAAAATATAAATACCCCCTCAAGCAGCTGCTTGTCACAGAGGTCTGACAGGAGCTTGTCAGTTTATACACCATAGTAGAAGGTCTATGGGGATGGCGGAACCTAAATATAAAACACAATCATGCATACCTCACCCGGGGCTTGAACCCAGGTCCCTTTGATCTGTAGCCAAGCACGTTAACCACTAGACCACAGAACGGCAATTTGAATTAATTTCATGTATTTTATTAATGCATAAATATGATTTAGGGTCTAGAGTGCAATTCCCTTTTCTTCTGGAACAAAGCCTTCCTATATGTCAATGTTTTCCAGAAACGCGTCACGGAGCATAAATCACCTCGTACTGTATTGAAAATTAAACCCTGTACCTAAAGTAGAACCCAGGTTCGATCTTGCAACTACTGTAAATTTTAACGCAAGTTTTAAGTAGAAATTGATAAATAAAGAATATCAAAACTGGCAGGGACGATCGAAGTAGTTAACATAAAAAATCTTTCACGTTCCAAAAAACCTTCACGTAGAATGAAATTGCACATTTTTATCGGGATTTCACATTGAATTCCCAACAGGAATTTCACTCTTATGATTTCGAATGAAACTATGTTGCAGTTTGGAATAAAAATTATAAGTGGGATGGATCATTTGTAGAGCATAGCAAACGGAGACTGTCCGGATCTAAAAATAAAGAAATGGAGGGAAAGTGATTCGATCTAGCTGGAGAAGAAGCGAAATATAGAAAGCAAGAAACTGGTAATTCTTTTGCAGTAGACCTACTGTGGCATATAAACTGATAGGCTCCTGTCAGACCTCTGTGGCAAGCAGCTCCTTGAGGGGATATTTATTTATTTTTATATATAATTTCGCTATTAATTATTGTTTCCTGCTATAATTTTGTTTAAAAGGGCGGGGGTGGCTCAGTCGGTAGCGCGCCAGGCTCGTAATCTGTAGTTCCCAGGTTGGGGTCCCAGATGGGCCAGCGTTGAGATTTATCGCCGCAAAATTCCCCGTCCTGCCCACGGTCAGTAGGGGACACCGCTGGGCTTGGAAAGACCACCGTCCATCGGATGGGACGTTAATCCGTGGTCCCCGTGCGTGGGAGAGCCATACCCTGTGCACGTTAAAGAACACACTGGATGGCCTTGACGGGAGGCTACCATCTGTCTCCCAACAGCTCTTCCAGAGGGTCTCCTCCTCCAACCTTCATTGAGACATCGGGTTCTTGTAACCTGGCCATTTAACCCATTGTCTGCTATGGTGTTTTATTTAACATTAATTGCATAAGGTGATTTTTCAACATAGTTCAATGTACAAGTAATCCCCGTTTAACACGGGAGATACTTTCCGGAATGATCCGCCTTAAAAGGGGAAATTTCGTTTGCTTGCTTTTTGCTCTTTTAGAAATATTTTCTTGTATTACACGTTTCTATAGCAAAAAAAATTATAATTCACAATTTTTATTACGAAAACAAATAATGTGTGAAATGCGAAAATGAATAATTGTATAAAATGGGCACATATGTGATCCATAAGTTAATTTTAGAATTTATTTCTTAATAAGGAAACCATCTAGCGTGATTTGCTTGTCTCTTTTTGTGCGTTATATTTCAAACGTATTATTAGAAAAAAAATAGTTGACATTAGTAACTACTGTTGCTAAGAATCTAAGCAATTAATTGGGTTTTTTTGTGGTTTTCAAGCCTAGATAAGGAGCTGTATCCTTATCTAGTCTTGAAAAAGATTTATCTGTAAGTAATCCTAGATAATGAGCTGTAGTTGATGCTTCTTCGACGAGCTACGCAAAATTAAAGCTTATCAGCAAAATTATGACTGACATCTGTGAAAATTGTATGTTCTAGTAAATGAAATATTTGCATGCCACGACAAACGGCGGATCGATACACAAAATATTTACGCGTATTTATCTCTGCATAAGATTTTTAAAAGAATTTTTTCTAAAAAATAGGAAAAGAAACCAAGTTATAGACAATCCGCTTTAAACGGGTATTACCTGTATTAATATACTGTATGGGGCTGATTTAGGTGAGTTTAAAATTAATAAATTTTGGTCACATCCTATTAACAGTTAAACGGCCATACTAAAACAATGCACTACAATCAGTCTTAAGTGTCTCACTAGATGGTCAGTTTTGATGTCCCAGATAAAGTTCTGTGATCTGCGAATCAGAAGTCATCAAAATACACTCAGTACTTCCACTTAGCAGCGATAGAAAACATCTGTGTTTCCTTAACATGAAGATTCTTTAACTAGCATTATATAAAATAATTAATAATGATGAAATATTTATGATAAAATATGAATTTTTTAATGGCTAGGAATATTTCTGTTACCTTATGGCTGACTGAAATTTTAAATATCTTTTATGATAACGGCATGGTTCCTAAGGATTTTACCAGAGCTGTTATTATCCCTATTTTTAAAAAAGACGATCGCAGTTCTTGTGATAACTATAGAGGTATCAGCCTACTTTCTGTCCCAGGTAAAGTTCTTTGCATGATTGTGCTTAATAGAATTAGGAATCTGGTTGATGGGCAATTGCGTGATGAGCAATGTGGATTCAGAAGTGATAGGGGATGTGTGGATCAGATATTTTCACTTAGGCAGATTCTTGAGAAATGTTTAGAGTTTCAGAAACCTTTGGTTGCTAGCTTTGTTGATTTCAAAAAAGCTTTTGACTCTGTTGATCGTCATAATTTGTGGTAGATTGTGGGATTGTATGGCATACCAGATAACTTAACTAACATAATGAAAGCTCTCTATAAGAACACCGAGTTGTGTGTGGGAATTGGTAAAGCGTGTAGCAATTGGTTTAACATTGCTTCTGGTGTTCGACAAGGGTGCGTTTTATCTCTTTTGTTTGGTAATTGATTATGTTATGCGAAATTCACTGCAAGGAAAATTTTTGACCTTAAATGGTCTGGAGATATGAAAATTTCTGATTTAGATTATGCTCATGATTTAGCCCTTTTGGCAAATGATGTTGATGAGATGAACTCTTTCATTCGATCTGTTGATAAGACTGGTAGTAGAGTAGGTTTGGTTATAAACAGAGAGAAAATTAAACTGATGAAAATTGGTCAGTCTGGCTGTAAATCAGTTAATCTGAATAGTTACAGTCTTGAGTATGTGTTACAATTTAATTATCTTGGCAGCTATGTAACAGATACTGGTGATGTGCGGCATGAGATTAACAGACGAATAGGGATTGCTGCCGGGACTTTTAAGAATCTATGGAGAGTGTGGAGAAATAGGCGTATACACCTAAAGACTAAAATTAGACTGTATAATAATTTGGTTCTTTCTAGGGTTAATTATAGTAGTGAATGTAAGGGGTAGTAAAAGTAGTTCTAGATACTTACGCTATATCTTGGGCTTTAGGTGGTTCAACTTTGTAAGTAATGATGAGGTTATGCAAAGGATTCAGCAACCACTTTTCAGCAGCATATTGTGCAGAGAGAGACTCCGTTGGTTTGGCTATGTTGCCCGTATGGATAATTATAGATTGGCGAATAGGGTTATGAACAGTGTTCCTAAAGACCTCAGAAAGAGGGGGAGACCTAGGAGCGGTGGGCAGACAATGTCAAACAGGACCTTGTTAGAATTGGTGTGCAGTCGCCAGATGCAGCAGGTATAGCTTAGGACAGATATGCTTGGAGAACTAAATTGTACAGTCTGGTTGGACCTCCGCAGCCCATGGCTGCTTGATGATGATGATCAAAAACGTTTATGCTTGGCACTTATTGACATTTATGTATGAGACACTTATTCTCCCATTTTAACCACAAAAATTATTTTGCCGTCTTGAAACTACGCTATCTGCGCCGGTATCTCACATATTAAACAAATTTATTGATAATTTTTTGGCTGACTGATTAGTGTCTTACTTAATGTTTATTCTTTCGTGGTTGCAGATTAAAAATCAGAGGTAGGAAATCTCCAATTTCTGTACCCTGAAAAACTACAACTGTTTTATTATGTTTTTTATTGAATTTCAGTTTAACACGGCTTTTTGCTCAAATCCTTGAACCTCGCATATAAAAGCTTTATCGTTTTCAATTTCGAGTTTTCAACGATTTAGAAGGGTGCTTTAGCACTTTTAGCACCCCCTCTGAATACGCGCCTGCCTGTCAGAGTGGTGGTACTTCATTTCGCCAATGTCTTTGCACCTCAATCATATTCGTTTGCAGTAACACTTAAAAATATATTCACGTTGCTAACACGTCAGTTGCTCCGCCATTTTGCTTTGAACAGGGAAGTGTCCCCGAGCGGCGTTTACAAACAACCTTATAATACTTTACTTCAAAATATTAGCATTCTGGCTCTATTTATATATGTGTTATTAACATCTGAAAGTTATATACATTTTATTGGGATGTCCTGTATATTAGGCTTGTCATGTATTGTCTTTTCGTGGGGAAGAAAGAAAATTTTCCTTAGGAGAAAATTTATTTGCAATTTGGGGTATTTGGCAGAATTTAACTTATTTTTGCGAATACATTGAAATGCTGAGGCTAACTTAGGGAAAGGAAAGGTTCATCATTTGTCTTCATTTCTAATGACTATTTTAATTAGTGGCAAAAATAGGAAATGAGATCGTAAAAGAACTGAAAACAAAACAAAACAAAGTTTCTTCTCAATAATTGTAGATACCACTCCAGTGTCAGTGATATTGACTGTAATAGTTCGTTATGTCCTGCACACTAAAGCATAAGAAAGATTTCTCCCCATTTTTTTCCATAACTTCGCATGACGGAAAACATTTAAAAACCGTTATACTGGAGATCTTTAAAATAAATACAAACAAACTGTAGGAATCAAAGTTAAGCCATTGGGTCGAAAATACCCAATGTTATGAAGACAAATGCCTTAGTTCAGAGGCAAGCCTAATGATTACGGAAATACGTTGATTCGTATCCTCTTCATAATGTGTTAACGTAGCCCATCGATGGAATTTATTTCTTGTGCAAGCTCCTGAAATTTAGTTGAAGGCCAGATATCGAGAGTTGTGTAGAAGTGAAAAACGTTTTCAGTGCTGTTCAAGAACTTTCTTTTCTCTAAATCAACTCCTCTATGGTATGTTTTGAAAAGTTGTTATTAGGAAAAAAATATTTTACTATAAAACCATTATCAAATACTAGGTGATATGCATCCGGTGATTACGCAGTACAGGCATCAAACGAAAATTACGGTGAGATTAAAGACGTTCTAATTCACTCTCATTAAGTCATCTGTGACTGGAGCAGAAACTACACGACTATAAAAAAAATAGTTGAGTTAGAGTTTTTTTTATTGATATATACCAGAAATAAAATATTAAGTAACAAAAATTTTGTTAATAAATCTTTGCAATCGTCTACAGCAGTGATTCCAAAGGGGCGTTTTCTTGATTTTTTTTGTGCAAATAGATTAAATAAAAATCGAATATTTCTTAGATTAACAACTTCTTTAAAGGGCGTTAAAAGAATAATGTTTGGTAAAATGTCGGCCCAAAACGATTGGAACCACTGGTCAAAAGGATCATTATTAATAGTTCTGCCATTGCATAATAGGTTAATTGTGTTTTTTCAAAATACCCATAACTTTAACAATGTTGAAAGTGAAGCGTGAAAAATTGCATGCAATAAAACTTTTGAAAATAAATCAAATGATGTTAAATTAGAAGATGAAAAAGATTTCAAAGTAAAATTTCTTTTGTTGTGGTGATAAAACAATTTTTGATATTAACAGAAGAAGCCAAGTTTTTAAGGATGTTAACAAGAAATTTGATAAGTTGTTTTATTAAAATAAAGAAAATTGCAGAATCTTATAATAGTGATTTCAATTATCGATGACGAATTGAAAGCAGATTTTGATATTTTGTCAAAATCAGATCTAAACACTTCCTTATAGAGCTTAATCACGATATACAAGTTATTTCTTCATTCTCAAATGTTGAAATTAAGATTATTTTTAGTCCCCAATGAGTAACACCGAAGAAGAGCGTTTATTTTCCGAACCGAAAATTGTTAAAAACTATTCGCGAAATATACTCATAGAGCTAAAATTGAATGCTCTGACTATTTTCTACATAGAAAAAGGAAATTCAGTATATCAGAGTTAAATTATGATAAATTAATTAACGATTTTAGCTAGTCGAAAATTCGAAAGAAAATGTAATTATTTGTTTTTTAAGTTTAATTGAAATATTTTGCTTACAAAATATTAAATACTTTTATATTAAACTTTTTTCGCAATTTTATACGATTATGGATTCAAAATTATATATATATATAGTTATATCTACAAAGTAATTTGAAGTGTAGGACGGCCATATGTAACTTTGTGGCTAGGGACGAAAATGCCCAAACGCGGCACTGCATTTAAGAACTGTTAATCTGTCCTTGTTAGACTTAAACGTAGTAGCATTTTGTTCTGTACACCAAGCCAGAGTTTTAGTTGGCAAACACTTCCAATAAACCCCTGTTTCGTTAGCATTATAAATTTGGCTGTGAAATCATAATCCTTAATAATTATCTGAAATGTTGCACTGTATTTTGCAGCTGCTTCTGCATCTGCTGACTGTCTTTCTCCAGCAATATCTAAACTGCCTAATGCCACGACGAACTTGAAATTTCTAAGTCATCCATCCCTAAATGAACATTCAGATTCAATGTTCGTTTGCTCCTTAAAAAATTCGCTTTAGCAATAAGAATAAGTTCAGAAATTGCCATACCTTCTGATAGATTTAACAAAAACCATCATGCAATACTTTATCAAGGTTTTCTAGTTTTGGTTTATCCAAACGTTTTCTTTCAGCAATTTTATTGTTAGGTTCCGAAGATGCAGTGAATTCTAAAATTTTCCTCTTTGCAGTCTTTATATTGTAAATTATTGACTTACTATGTTATAGGTTTCTATTAGAACAGATTGCTTACATCACGCTCTTTTTCTTAACTATTTCAAGTTTTACACTCAGTATTTTTAATGTGGTTTTAACTCTATCTACTTTTGGAGCCATTATTATGGTGTTAATAAAAATTTGTAAATGGTACGTGTACACTGCATTTATAAATGAAAGCAGTAGGACAGCAAATAATACACTAAGCATTGCCACAGATCGACTGACTTATATGTTTCAAAATCGTGAATCATCGCAGATGAAAAATAGAGTTACCACAAAGCGCCATCCGTTGGCTCTTAACCAGAATTCTATAATACGTGGGGAAATAACAGACCGCGAAATTCACAAAAGTTTGCTAGCATTTTAAAAAGTCCGGATTTTCAGACAATTACTGTGTAACAATATCATCAAAGTCAATCCTTAAGATTGAATTTTCAGAAGTCTCCGGATCTTTTTCTTTAAATCTGCTCACCCTGTGAATCAGACGAAGCAATCGCCACAAGAGATACAACATGTCCAGTGTTTGAGTCACCAAGTGAGATGAGATCAAGTTTTGTCCACCTATGACGATCTCACGAAGCATTTCCTATGGGATAGACAAAAATAGAAAAAGTCATAACACACTAATGATCTCGTTTTTGGCGAAATAGCAGAAAATGTTAGAGATAAAAGAAGTCTTAGCTTATCGTCTCGCTTCCCATCAGAAACTCAGATATTAGGCAGTGACTAGATTATAAAATTTCATGATAATACATCAAATATTTTTGTTTTGAAGATGTTTTAAAAAGACTATTTTTTCACTGAAACTATTTAGCACGTTCTTGATGTTGTGTATTTAATACGTTGAAGTACAGTACAAAACCAAATGACAGTAGTTTAATTTTGTAGAGCAACATTTATAAAGGTTTTCTTTTTCTTTATCTATGTTTTAATGGTTTATAAACAGTGCTCGGATTGGAAAAAAAAATAACTACAAGAACGCTTGGAATATCTTAGAAGGTTATTGAATGCCATTATAGTGGATGATCTATCAGAGAAGGATCATAAAAAAACAGGTATATTTCAAACTGATTTTAATTCCTCTCCCCCCCCCCAAATAAAATTTCTAACTCATATTTAGCTACACTTTTATGAGCTAAACATTTACAATGGCATTTATTTAATTATTTACATCTGCAAAAAGATTAAAGAACGACCGTAATTGGTTCTGTTGCATTTGATCCCAGTCCGAGCACTGGTCAGAATAATTTACATCCCAGCATTAATGAAATCTTTCTCTCCTCGTAGGCAGTTACTCCCAAAGGCTGGGTAGTTTCCCAGTGCATCCTTGACATGGCGAAAATGAATGAAGATAAACATCTGGAAACGTAAATGAACGGCAACTGGGAACGTAAATGAACAGAAACGCCAATTGAAAGAACGAAGAAATTTAAGTACAGGGTTTTACAAATGTACCGTTACAAATGTACATGCTAATTTCAAAATTTCTTTCCCTTACTGAACTGAATCGCTTCATAAAACGTTTCCTGTTGTCTGTGGGAAGGAGAAATTAAACAGTCAACCTTTTTTTTACCGAATATTTGCCAACATACAGGCAGATATTCTGCTAAAGAAATGCGATTCATTTATGTTTTTTTTTTTAGGCGATTAAACAATTTTATGTAAGCAGATTTACTCTCCCCATATGTCATAGTGAATGGCGAATAAGTCTAATGTACTTCATTAATTGTACTCAGCTGACACTTTCTATCAACTCCATTGCTCCTCTTCTAAGTGGTCAGCAGTGGAAAGGGAGATTTACTCCAGGAAAGTTTTTGGGCAAAAAAAATATATCCGAAGAAGTCAAAAATTTCACAAACAGAAATTAAGAAAAATTATCTCACTGAAACTCAAGTCCGAACCGAACTTGAAATATTTTTTAAATGGGAGATGAAAAGTTCTGGTAAAGTGGCAAAAAAGAAACCAATCAGCGTTACGGATGTAAAAACGAACTTCCAACACAATTGAATCCTTTCATTCCGTTGAGCTCTGAATTTTTATAGCAAGCAACGCGAGATTGGATTTACATTCATTTTCCAAAAGTATAATACGTCGTATTATATATAATATGAAGTAAAAGCAATTCTGCTTTGTTATGGACGCAATTCGCTTCTAATATCAAATTTTTATTATCTAGAGGGGAGGACAAGGAAACCATGCTTCTCCCCCCATGTGTAAGAAGGAATAATGGAGGTAAAGAATGATAAAACTTGTGCATGTTACATGCATTTTTTAAGAAATTTTTAAAGACCTCGAAAAGGGAGGGCAAAATATTATAGTGCAATGAAATCCTCTTTATTGTTTTCTATATCTGGGTTTGCTTTAGAGAGGAATGAAATTTAGTTGGTAAAGAAATCGAGTGATTAGTTACGATATTAGGCCTGATGTTTAGGATCGCAATATTAATGGAAAGTTAATAGCGGAGAAAAATATATCTCATTGATTACGATAAATTCTTTTAACAGAATACAAAGCATAAAACGTTCTAGTTCATATCTTCAGTAAATTAAATAGAGAGGAATTTTATTTAGTATGATGATTAAACATTGCTGGAACTTGGGTTATATTTGATCAAAATGGACAAAACACAAAATAATACTTAATTCGACATTTTTCTATTTCATTTACCTATTCCGCTGAAGAGATTTTCTCCATGGGAAGGATTTTTTTTAGAAATTAGTGATCTGGCAACCTTCGTGTCACGTGACACGAAGTTTGCCAGATCACTAATTTCTAAAAAAAATCGTTGCCAGATATTTTTTTCTTAATTCTGTAATTAACCATAGCGTTCGGATACTTTTTTGAGCGACTGTACATTTGTAATGACTCCCTCATTACAAATGTACATGCTAATTAACTCTTCATACGAAATACTGGTACATAGAGAGGTATTGTGGAAGACAACTTTATGAAAGCAATTCTAGACTCATCAGTTGTTTTCGGAGTGGTCTTTATATGATGACCCGCAAACTTGTAACCTTGTCTAGATTGGTTTCGGATAGGTAGTGAACAATCAGAGAAAATATTTATTTTATGAATTTCATTAAATACCAAAGGAATATTATAATTCTTCAGCTATTCACCGAAGTTTATAATGCTTTTTTTTTTCCTCTTTAGGCGTTTGTGTTTATAAGTACTATGAAAAAAGTTTTTCAAATAATGCAATATTCGCAAAGATTTTGTACAGTTCAGGTGGTTACATAATCCAGTCTATTTAATTTTGTTGTTGTTGTGCTAGATTATGTCGTAGAAAATAAGGAAAGCATTTATCTACGTGGGATCAATTGTGACAGTGAGGTGACGCACTTCACGCGTCGATGATTTCGATAGATCATCGGTTAATTCAGCTACCAATCACTTATGAATGAACCAGTGATCCCTAATGTAAGAGATCATTGGTTGATTGATAGCAACTGATAGCTCAGTCAACCAATAACCTCTGAAAGCTACCAGTTCGTAGCAGTAACATTGGCTAATTATTAATTCACAGTGATTAACGGAGCACTGGAAAAGTTGCTTATCTTCAACAGATTGCAATTTAGACAGTATAAAAGAACACAAGCATTGCTTTTACACAAATTTATTGGCTATGATTGTTCCATCTGAAAGTGTAGCCCAAGTATTATATAATTCACGATATTTAAACTATTGGCTTGCATTTTCCAACAGCCAAGTTTTTTATATTTTTTTTAATTTCGGATCCTTTGTGGATCTAAGGGTAGAATGAAAAACGTACGAGGGACAAAGGGGAAAAGAAAAAGAAAACGATTTATATTGTGTTTCGTATTTTATTCTGATTTTTGTTTACATATCCGTCCCGTGGCCGAGTGGTTAGCGCGCTTGGTTTCTGATCTACGGGACCTGGGTTCGAGCCCCGGGTAAGGCATGGATATTCGTGTTGTTTTTCTGATGAGGTCCTGCCATCCTCTCAGATCTTCTACTATGGCATATAAACTGACAGGCTCCTGTCAGACCTCTGTGGCAAGCAGCTGCTTGAGGGGGTATTCATTCATATATATACATTTGTTTTGCGAAAGAAAATGCGGTTTTATTTTTTCCCCAAGTATTCTTCGGGGTCTGTGGGCCCCATTGGAATAGCTCTTGTCTAAGATGTTGAAAGACTTTTGCCATCATAAAGGAAAGATTGTGTTGAGCCGGGGGGGAGGGAGGGGGAAGAGATAGGATTTCATAATTTCCTACTCTCTCTCGTAACGTGTCAGGTGCTCCGCCGCTGTTATCGACCGCTGATCAACCCTTCCTCATTAAATGGCTATAAGCTTTATGCCATGTAATCATTGTCATCTCTTAATATTTACATCTCTTATTAAATATACAGACACCCGTTAAACATATGAATAAATACAGATAATTCGTTTACCCGTGACTTATTAATATCGATTACTTTTTACCTTTTAAGGTGCATAATGAAAGGTATTTTTTTAAACTATTTAATTCATATATTTTATTTTGTCACTTAAAACCTCTATACAGGTAGCGGTAAAAAAAGGGGAAATAGCCACATAAAATCACTAATGATATTGGGCCAGCCACGTGAGTCCAGTGCAGCCTGTAAGCATCGTGATATATATAGTCTACCAGTGTCTGAAAGTCAGCAGGTAGGATACGACCTATTCGTCCACAAGAAACGTGATCAATTACTGCTTATTCGATGGATCTAGAAAACGCTGCCTGAGACGTCGTTCCAGAAGTTCCCATAGATTTTCCAACTGGCTGATATGTGGTGAATGCGGTAGCCATGGTATGTGAAAACGTTCAGTTTCTTACTGCTCAAATCACTGGGTGACCACATATGTGGATGGGAGCATAGTCATCCTGAAAGACAGCTCTCTGTTCATGAAAGAAATGCTGTACCATTTGATAAAGTTGATTAACTCAGGACTGTCAAATAGCAATTGCCATTGATCTTGCCTTCTAACGGAGTGATGGCACCCAAACCATGCCACGAGAAAGCACCTCACACCATTACAAAACGGCCAAAACCCTTAAGAGTAGGAAACAAGTAATCGGCGTTGTAAGTTTTCTTCAGTTGGCTCCACATGCGTACTCGTCCATTTGTCGAAAATAAAATGAAATAATAAGAAATCACAAATATGCACCTGTTGGCAGTATGTTGAAAAAATGGAGAGGAAAAATTGTCATTAGCCGGGTGGGATCTGACATATGACCTTCTGATGACCTCGGAACCCATGTGACAACTGAACTACCTGCCGCAGAACAATCGTCCTGTATTTAGTGGCTTAACATATACCATAGAATTAGTCATTGGAAATGTAGTTGACAATAATTGAAGACTCTGGTGTAGAAGGCACTTTCCGGGTTAGTGCCCACGACCAGCCCACATCAAACTTCAAGAGGGCATGGTATTTTGTGTATATATTCTTCTATTTATGTCATTATAGGAAGACCTTAATGTTGCAACATTAATCCTTACGCTTGATACATGGCTTAAAAAAATATACAATGCCTCTTGATGCGGGCTGGCTGTATGCACTAACATGGACAGTGCTTCTAGACGGAGTCTTCAATTACAGTCAAATACATTTCCAATGACTAATTCTATGGTATAATGCTTAAAACAACTAATAGAAGATGATTGCGAGGTAGACGGTGGCTCAGTGATCAGAGCACCTGACATGTTATCAGAAGGTCGTGGGTTTAGATCCCACCCGGTTAATGACAGGCTTGTGAAGGCTAGGTAATAACAGGCAAGTTCAAGTAGACCATGATACGCAGCTCTATGGAATTCTCGACGTATTGTTTTTGACGAAACTGGCCTCTCAAGTCCTACGTTAAAATCCGTGGACAACTGATCAACTGTAGCTTACCGGTTTCGCTTTTCACATCGTACTAAAGCTCAAACGTCTCGATTCTGGAGTATGTTGTTTCGCCCACTGTTGCCTTCTGCAGACGATGCCTTCCGTTTAGATTCCCATGCAGACATGACCTTGCAAACTGTTCCTAGTGAAACATTAACTAGTTCAGCTGAATTGAGTGAGACTCCTGCTAAACGCTCCGACCATCGTGACCTTTTCCAAATCGCTAAGAGCTTCTCTCGATGATATGATACCAATAGTTATTATACATGCAGTTATCTATACGACGGGTTTGTCTATATAGACATCACGATAAGCATGCTGGGATGTCATTTGCATGTTTCATGTATTCGTCAGTGGCACGTAGAGCTGATATTTAAAATAAACCGAAAGCTTTCTGCAAATCTTGGTGTTTCTACTTTTTTGTCCACTACTTGTATCTTCAAATGAGAAAATGCTCCTTTGCTATACTGACTTCTTCAAGCTTTCATTTGCCATACAACTCCTAAAGATTGACCCTCGTTATATTTTCTTCCCCTTAATTAGGAGGAGTCAGAGGGAACGTAATTTAATTTAGCACCACGATATTCTAGAAGTCAAGTTTTAATTTGAGATATAATAGTTGAGATCTACCCCCGTAAAATTTCCGTTCCTCTCTTTTGGTAAAGGAGAAGAAGCAATATTGTAAGATAGTCTACGGCTATTCCCTCACATCGCAAGATTTCATTTGACACCTATCTAGTAACTCTCAGCCCCTAGCTTTTGGATGATATAATTGGAACGATTTTGAGGAGGGAAAAAACGGGGAGGGAGTATTGTTTTTAATAGTCTCTGATACTGTTCGCGTCACAAGCTTTCATTCGACATATAAACCCTGCGATCGGGAAAGGGTTGGAAAGATCTGATGGGAATTGACAAATGGCGAGCTGGTTATCAAATAGGGCGATGGGTAACAGTAAAAAAAAGAATATAGCTAATCATTCGGAGAAAACTTGGAAGAATCGAAGGAATTATAGGAAAGATAAAGATTCCTTAACCATTAGGTTTCTTATTATGTGGTAACTTGAGTGAATACATGAGCACTGCTGTATATAGGAATTGCTTAATTTTTGGCACATAATAACAGTGGTCAAAAATAATACATGGAGGTATGGGATCGATGCGCTCACAAAAATCGAAAATCCAATGCGTCGTTGTTGTATGTACATTTCGGAAATCGAGGAACTACACGTATATTATATTTATCAAGGAATTATTGATGGTTAGATTCGTTGATGCAAAATTTTATATTCGCATTTGAAGGCATAGTTGCTACTTGGCCAAAAAAACCTCAAGCAACTGAACCAAATCCTAACTCTAAGGTATGGAATTTCAGTTTCAATTTAAATTTAATATTTTCTATTACTGTATCTTCTATTTTGTACATTAATAGAAATTCACACACATGTTCATGAGTTTACTATTGTTCTCAAACGTAGGTAAGCAGGAGTTCTCAACGTGTGGTACGCGGTAAAATTTTTGGAGGTACGCCGTGAGAGCTCAAAAGTCGCTAGATCTAGTAACAAAGTCGCTAAGTTGGCATTATCATACTATAACTGTAGTTTTATCTATCTATATAAGGATACGCAAGTTACATACACATTTCCAGGGTGTATGTGAAGCATAAAAGGTTGAGAACCACTGGTGTATAGAATAGTTTTAAAGGTATAAATTACACTATACAGTAGAAACTCTTTTATTCGGATTGCGTGCCACATATTGGAAAAACTAGTACTGTACAATTTTTTGATATTTTGTATGTAAATTTTCCCTTTATTTGTATAAATACCCAAAATTTAGTTAAATGCTACTGGTTGCAATATTTTCTTTAATATCAAAAACATTTATATACATAATGCATATACCAATCGATTATCCAAATTATCTACATCCCCAATTATTCCAGATAATTTAGTTTTTACTGTATGTCTAATTGTTCCTGCAGAACAAGTTTATGAATCTGGAAAATTTATGAATCGTACTCTTGGGTGTTGCATTGTATTTATTATTTGTAAATAAGCTGAAAAATAAATTTAAAAGTTTTGTTCCAATTATACTTGCAATTGTATTAACTTATTTTCTATTCAAATTTCTTTTCCAGAACTGTTGCTAACTAAATAAGGAATGGATTTCTTGGTACGTATCACTGGTTGCATTTTGCTTCTATCTAAATTAGGGAAATTTATTATGAAACAATTCAATAGTGATTTTTAATAGAAATTCAATAGTCAATTCAGTAGTGGTCTTAGTGATATGGATTTAGGGACAGTGGTCAAGAATAATTTCATTTTGAATATTCGTCAAGAGTTATTCCCATTTTGATTACTTATTATTAGCTATTTATATTTGATTATTTATTTTTCCTGTTCTAACAGGAAGTAATATTGCAATTGGATTTTTTTCTCTGTTTCAGGCTGCACATAATACAGTCGTTTTAAAATATGATTGATTGGTGTTGGAAGAAATTTAAATATTAATAATAATGCACATAGGATCGAAAGTTATCGTTTTTTAAATAATAAATAATCAAAATAAATTATTTTCAATTTATAAAAAAAATTGCGTGCAATAGTGTTGCAATATTTTTAAATTAATATTTTATAACGATTTTAGAAGCAAATGAATAATTATTGAAATCTGAAAATTAGCTGCCTTTGCAAATTAATTTTCCTGCTAATGAATAACAAAATATATCAAGCGCATAATTCAATTTGCCGCCAGTATAAAATGCTTTAAACATAATCTGAACTGGCGCTCAAAAGCTAGGAAAAAACATAAAAATCTTAATCATCAAAATCCTTTTACAGGCCCTTTAAAAGCAAAACAAATAATCGATAGCATATAGATGATTGTGAGTGATTAATGGCTGACTGACTGACACGAGATTCATCATCATCATCCTCAAGCAGCCATGGGCTACGGAGGTCCAACCAGACCGTGCAATTTAGTTCTCCAAGCAAGTCTATCCTGAGCTACATCAACTGCATCTGGCCACTGCACACCAATTCTAACAAGGTCCTGTTTGACATTGTCTGCCCACCGCATCCTAGGTCCCCCCTTCTTTCTGAGGCCTTTAGGCACACTGTTCATAACCCTATTCGCCAATTTATAATTATTCACACGGGCAACATGGCCAAACCAACGGAGACTCTCTCTGCACAATATGCTGCTTAAAGGAGGTTACAAACTCCTTTGCCTAACCTCATCATTAGTTACAAAGTTGAACCACCTAATGCCCAAGATACTGCGTAAGCATCTGGAATCAAAAGCATCTAGTTTCCTGTTATCTTATTTAAAAAGTGTCCAAGTTTCACTACCATAACTAACCCTAGAAAGAACCAAACTATTATACAGTCTAATTTTAGTCTTTAGGTGTATACGCCTATTTCTCCACACTCTCCATAGATTCTTAAAAGTCCCGGCAGCAATCCCTATTCGTCTGTTAATCTCATGCCGCACATCACCATTATCTGTTACATAGCTCCCAAGATAATTAAACTGTGACACCTGCTCAAGACTGCAACCATTCAGATTAACTGAATCACATCCTGCCTGACCAATTTTCATCACTTTAGTTTTCTCTCTGTTTATAACCAAACCTACTCTACTACCAGTCTCATCAACAGCTCGAATGAAAGAGTTCATCTCATCAACATCATTTGCCAAAAGGGCTAAATCATCAGCATAATCTAAATCAGAAATTTTCGTATCTCCAGCCCATTTAAGGCCAAAATCTTTCCCTTGAAGTGAATTTCGCATAACGTAATCAATAACCAAACTAAAGAGAAAAGGAGACAAAATGCACCCTTGTCGAACACCAGGGTTGTTTGTTGTTGTTTTACCTCTGAGCGGCACTTTTTTGCACACCATGGGCTAAATGGCCAGGTCACATGGACCCCGAAGGCTCAGAGAAGGTTGGGGGAGGGGACCCACTGGAACAGCTGTTGGGAGACAGATGGTAGCCTCCCGTCAAGGCCATCCAGTGTGTTCTTTAACGTGCACAGGGTATGGCTCTCCCGCACACGGAGCCACGGCTTAACGTCCCATCCGACGGACGGCGGCCTTTCCAAGTCCATCGGTGTCCCCTACTGACCGTGGGCAGGGCGGGGAATTTTGCGGAGATAAATCTCAACGCTGACCCAGCTGGGACTCGAACCTGGGAACTACAGATTACGGGCCTGGCGCGCTACCGATTGAGCCACCCCCGCCCCATTTGTGGAACACCAGAAGTAATGCTAAACCAATTGCTACAAGCCTTGCCAACACTCACACACGACTCAGTGTTATTATAGAGAGCTTTCATTATGTTAACTAACTTCTCTGGTATACCATATGATTTCACAATCAACCACAAATTATGACGATCAACAGAGTCGAAAGCCTTTTTGAAATCAACAAAGCTAGCAACCAAAGGTTTCTGAAACTCTAAACATTTCTCAAACTCTAAACATTTCTCTGCCTAAGTGAAAATATCTGATCCACACATCCCCTACCACTTCTGAATCCACATTGCTCATCACGCAATTGACTGTCAACCAGATTCTTAATTCTATTAAGCACAATCATGGAAAGAACTTTACCTGGAACAGAGCGTAGGCTAATACCCCTATAGTTGTCACAAGAACTGCGATCACCTTTTTTGAAATTAGGGATAACAATAGCTCTGGTAAAATCCTTAGGAACCATGCCTTTATCATAAAAGATATTCAGAATTTCAGTCATCCAAGTGGTAACCGAAACATTTCCAGCTCTAAGCATTTCTGTAGTAATTTCATCTACCCCTGGGGATTTATGAAGTTTAAGTTTAGAAACAGCCAAAATAACTTCAAATTGTGTTATAAGGCCAACATTAAAGCCACCAATGCATCTATCATCATTGCAAACAATGGCAATAGAACTAACCGCATTGTTTAGAATATCACTGAAATGCTCAGCCCACCTAGCCATGACAGAATCCTCACCTTCTATAACCTTACCTTGTTTATCCTTCAATCCCTGTATGCCTGTCCGTTTTCTACCACACAAAACATTAACTATCTGGTACAGCTCTCTGCTGTTGTGCTGTCTAACTGCTTCCTCGGCTTTGTCAGCCAAACCATCAAGCCAAAGATTTTTATCAGCAGCTAACTGATCTTTTACACGTTTATTACGTTCTCTGTAATGCTTTCTATTAGTACTAATAGGGTATTGATTAAGGACATTCCTGCAGTTCTTTCTTTCCGAAATAAGCTCAAGTGCCTTATCACTCAGATAATTCTGGCTCTTCTGCTCCTTTTTTCCTAAAAGTGTACTGTTAGTGTCCAAAAACGCCTGTTTAAAATGATCCCATTCTTCCTTAACTTCAGTAGTAAGCATATCATGACTGTCATAACGATTAAGTAACCTATCATGGTAAGCTTTGGCTATAACTGTGTCTTTCTGAGCTTCAGTATTAAAAGCAAATTTTTTAACCCTAGCAAAACATTTTTTGTTTAAGTTGCAAGACACTTTTAACAAGGTAATGGTTAGATCCAATTTCAGCTCCCCTATATGTCCTGGTATTTCTAACAGAACTAGCCCATTTGCTGTTAATTAATATATAATCAATCATATTCCTATGCAGCCCATCAGGTGAAACCCATGTGTACTTATGTATGTCGCGGTGTTTGTAATATGTGTTAGTTATTCTGAAACCATTGAATTTACTTACCTGTAGGAGACGTTGCCCATTGCCATTGCAGCTACCAATACCAAAAGGGCCAATCACCCCTCCCCAAAGGTCAGAGTCGGTACCAACTTTGGCATTGAAGTCACCAAGAACAAGGGTAATATCTCCTTTCTTGACAGAATTCAAAATATCCTGAAGTTGTTCATAAAACCTATCCTTCTCATCCTCATCGGCATCCTCAGTGGGGGCATAACAGCAGATAACATTCAGGTCTTTAACGCTTGTCTGAAATTTTGCTGTAAGAAACCTTTCATTAATGCACTCATATCCTAGAAGAGCATCACTAGCTTGTCTGCTGAGAAGCAGACCCACGCCTTGGTGATGCTTATTGTCGTCCCTCCCTGAAAAGATAAATTTAAGATTATTTTTAAGAATCTGACCTTTATCTGTCCATCTGGTCTCTTGCAAGCCGAGAATATCTAAATTATAATGGTGGAATTCTTGTGTGAGGACATCAAGAGAAAAAGCTCTGTGCAGAGTCCTCACATTCCAACTACCTATGGAGAGAAAATGATTAGTAGGATGTTTAAAGAAACTATGTGTATTGAGAGAGGGAATGCCGACAATATCAAACAGCCCCCTAATCGCAGACATGGGACAAAGACCCGTTCCCCCACCACTAAAGGCTGAAGCCATCTACACTGGAAGACTTCCTCCAATGTAGAATTTGACGATGCCAATAGAAGAGATTATGCTAATTGTAATTGTGATGCAGAACTGGTAGAGCTCTGAAAATTTGTACCTAGGGCTAATTCGGGTCCTAGATCTCGGCAACAATCCTAAATTTGACCTCTCACGTGCCCTTCAAGGCCAACTAGAGGTCACGTAGAAGTCAAACCTTAATCTACCAGCGCTAGAAACGTGCAAATGGTGTCCAGAAGTGTTTCAAGCTCTAGATGTTCCTACATCTAGAGCCTGAAACATTACGAATTTTTGGATTCGGAAGGTCCTCGGAGGTCGAAAAGCCAAATTTTGATCTATCGATGCTAGAGTGCTTAAAAAATGGTGTTGAGGTTATTTTGAGTCGTAGATGTCGGAAATTATGGAAAATTTAGGATGCGATGTGTATTTCGAGGTCAAAGGTCAAATCTCAATATACCGTTGCTCGAGAACTACATTTTGGTGAACGGGGCTCTTTCCGGCAGTAGAACTCAGAAATGAGAAGGATTTTCAGATCCTGTGGAGCATTCGAGGTCAAATAGGGTTTGGAGTGACCGGCTAGAAAAATCAAGTAGTGTCCAAGGAACTGACTGATTTCTAGTACTGAATATGGCTCATGAATTGCAATTTTTTGACCAAATATTCGTATGTGCATCACTGAACGATTTTGACAATTTATAATGCTTATTAAAAATAAATATTTTTTTATTTGAAGAAACTATCATCACTCTTGTATTCTACTAATATTGGGCATTAGTTATATATTATATGTCATCAGGAGGACGTGGGTTCGGATCCCCGGCTCAAGACAATTTTCCCCTAAACACAGTATTAGCAGAATGCAATAGCGAAGAGAGTGACTCTAAATAATCCTAATGATCGTTGTGAATGCAAAAAAAAAGATATGCGTGTTTTCCAATCAAGATATTTTCTTGATTCCTTAAAATAAAGTTTTTTTTTTGGTTTATTTTTCATTAAAAATGTATGATTTCGTTTCAAGCACAGAATTTTTCTTTCGGCTCCTTAAGAATATAGATTTTTTTTCCTACTGGCTTTTCAGTAAGTTTGGGTTGGACAGGACTGCTCTATAATACATCTTGATTTAAATTAGAGTGAGTATGCGTTATGATATGAAATAATGATTCTAATATTTGACACAAAAAGGTACATCAAGAACCGGCAATCGAGATCCAAACATCAAATGAAAATGTTTCCAAGTTGGTTATATTTTTACCAAGTTATATTTTTATCGCACGATTTTTCTCGTTATTTTTTTATTTGGAATAGAGCACAAATAGAATTATAACTTCCTGTTTTTATTCTCTGCTGAGGTCATAGGTAAAATTTTTAATAGACGAAACAAGACGACTGTTTACTATATCCATGTTTTGGGAACTGAATTTCTTTGCAAAAATAAGAGTAAAACTTTATAAACAATTTTTGAAACAACAACCTGCGCCGAGTTCGCCGGCCTGCTGCTGTAATCCTTCGCATGGGAAGATGATGGCTATTGAATCATTAATTTCGACAATTCTCTCAGACGAACACAATGAGAAGCTGACGGTGCAAGATGGCTTATTATGTCTCTAAATGTGATTTCAAGGCTCTGGAGACGATTGAAAGAGGCAGCTGATGTTGTGCTTCCAAACATACGCAAAACTTCGAGACTATCGATAATATGCAATTACCAGACATTATCCGGATTTGACAATTTGTTTCGGATCATTCTGCATCCACAGGGCAAACAGTATCAAGACAGAGTGCATCAGGAAAGATTTATGGATGATTATCCTTTCATTTCCTTTGACTTTCTCTTCTTAAGCGGCAGGGACATAATAATTTAAAAGACATTTTGCCTCCTTATGGGAATTTTCTTTGTCGTAAAATGTTGCAAGATAAATCATAATTAATTCAATTTCAGAGACAGCACTCTTTGCTTTTAATTTCACTAATTTAAACAGTTTTAACTGAGATGTATTACTTTTAGTTCTTTCTGCTGGAATCTTCATATATTAATTGTTTAAATTATTCTCCCAGATATAAACTTTCACTTTATGAGAAACATTATTGCTGTGTATTAATATATTATATTATTCTTGGTCTGTATGTGGTAGACAGATATACACTGGAAGGAGAGCTGTGTACCAATCTCCTGCGATGATACCCACAACGGCGATGCCTAGCACCTGAAGTCCGACTGCGCCTTCTCATGGTGCAGGCGGTTAGTACGTTTCAAAAGATATGTTCTCTTCTATAAGGGAATGGAAGGGGTTGGCTCAACATCTCCTATAACTGAAAGCCAGTGTACCAAATTTATGACGTTACATAAGTAGTCCTACCATATAAACAAGTCTTATATATTTGATTCTAATATTATTACTGGTTGACTCTTGTGTTAATCTTCATACTAATGTTTATCCAAAAATATATTTTACTTAGAAAAATTATTTATATTAATTAGAATTATGATATTTGATATTATATACGAATAATCTTCTTTCTAACTAAAATACATCTATAGATAAACAATAGAAAGTAGATTAACACAGTTGTTCACCAGTAATATTAACAGAAATTAAAATATAAGAACGACCTAGATAGTAGGACTACTTTAGAAGCTAATGTCATAACTTGGCCCACTGGAGATTCCGGGGAGCTCCGACGTGGAAGGAAGCGGACGTGTGTTTGCCTAGCTCCAAGAAGTGAAATTTAGTTAGCTAAACCTTTACTTAAATTGCCTAATAGCCTTGGGCAAGATCGGGTATCTAACCCCGGTGGAGCCCTTGGTCGGCAGGATAAGTTAGAAATAGCTTAATATTTTATTTGAACTTCAGTATGTGTTTAGGATTTTAGAGATTTCAATTTGAAATCTCTACATATTCTGCGAATTGCAGTCTTTTGGCTGCATATTTTATTGTTCGTTCTTAATTTCTCTTGGAGATTAATTATATATTTTCTGTTTCTGACAATTTTACAATTGTCAGATTTTTAGAGCCTTGTAAACTTCCACTGAAGTTGTCTTATAAGTTATACTGTTCCGATAAAGGAATCTACTTCGACTAATATAAGCTCGAATTGTTTCGAAATTGCTGTGTCTATTATCTAGTTATATTAAATATCAGTATTACTTTATTATATACAACCAAGCCTGGTTGTATACAATAAAGTAATATTGATATTTAATCAACTTGTGAAAAAGTTTACAAGTTCCAAATTCACTTGTAAAATGTTTTTACAATTATTCACTCTTGTTTTTCAATAAATTGGAGCTTGACCTTCGTTTTGTTTCGTGAAATTCATATTAAATTTCACGATGTCAACTACCGCTAAAATTCTAAAAAAACAGATCGGACCGCACAGATGCATCCGAAGCTATAATTTGGAAATCGAACCACCCAGAGAGTTCGGATTCTGGGAAAACTATACTTAGCTGTCAATTCCTTGATCAACAAAAGAAAATTTTAACAGCACTCAATAAAAAGATTGCGTTGCTTCCTCCATTTCATGTTATTAATGAGTCCAGAGCAAGCTGAAGAACTTAACCAGGCTATTCTTCAGGGGTTTTATTTAGAAAAAGCAGCTAAAGAGTGTTACAGTAATGAGTTAGAGGAACTCTACTCATTGACTGCTCTGAGAAATGTTACAGTACTGCTACTATGCAGCTCATTGCTGCCACCAGTGTTGATATTACGGATCCTTCACCTATTGAAGATAATGAAAAAAGCAAGTTAGATGAGAGTGATCAAGGTTTCAAACCTGTTAAAAAGGGATGCAAAAGGCTATTAAATACAGATGAACCTTGTATCATTAGTCAAAATAAGTATTCCTTACTCTCTAGCCAGTGTGCTTCAGAGGAACAATATGACATAAGTGACGACGTAGGAACATCTTCACAAGCACACAAATTCTCCTCACTTCAGAATAAAGTTAAGAGGGACAAAATACCACCAATAATTTTGAGGCAACTAAATATTCTCTGAATACTCACAAAAAACTGTTTATATTGGCTCTCGAAACATTTACAGCAAATAAATCTGGTGAGACCATTAGAGTCCAAACGAAATGTAGCCAAGACTATAGAGCATTTACCAATTTCTTTGAAAAAGAAAAGTTTACCTTTCATACAAACCAACTGAAGTCAGAAAAGAACTTGAAGGTGATCATCAAGAACATTCCAGATGACATCGCTTTTGAAGGCCTGGCACAAGAGTTGTCCGGAATGGGCATCATAACCCTTAAGATTTCTCAACTTGAGAGATACAGGGACAAGACTCCCTTACCTATATTTCTCATTGAGTTGGCAAAAACAGATGCCAACCAACAGATCTTCAACCTGATTTATCTTTTCCATCTAAAGATCGCTGTTGAGTCCTTTCAAAGGAGGAAAGGATCAACACAATGTCACAAATGTCAACGTTATGGGCACACTCAAGGTAACTGCTTCAACACCCCGAGATGTGTCAAATGCGCTGTGCCAGGACACATAAGGATGGTCCACCGACCTATGCTTACTGTGGGAAAGAGCACACGGCCAATTACAGAGCTGTGAGCTCTTTCCCAAACTTCCAAATAGAGGAGTTCCTTTCGAAAAACCCAAGAAGGATAAAAATAAGATACCCCAATATGTACAACCCAATAAGATCTACGCACAAGCTACTAGACTTCCTGAAGAGATTTCAGGAAAATCTAACATTGCTCCATCAGTTACTAAGCCTTCAGACAAAGGGAAGGCCACAATTAATGTACAAACTAAAAAGAGGAAAGCAAATGAGGAGGAAACGTTTGACTTTGCTAAGGAAGTAAAAGATATCCTGGAATGCTTCAGGAAATTGAATTTGGGTAATGTATTGCTCAAAGTTAAAATATTTTGTTTTAAATTTAAGATGGCTAAGGACTGGACTGAGAGAATCTCAGCAGGCATCCAAGCCTATAATTTTGTTTCTTCTCTCTTGAATGGATAAGTGACCGGACTAAAGATTCTTGATCTATTACGATCCCTTGGTTTTGAACCAGTTCAAGCATCCAAAGTTAATAGTGTTTGACACTGGCTTGTTTTACTTTTAGTTGTGCTTTTTTAGCAAATTTGCTTTACCCTTGTGGCTCCTTTGGGGTTTATGTGTTTTAACGTTGGTTACTGGCAATCAGGCACTAGTTTAGACTTCGAGATATAACCCCAGGATTGGAGCTCATAAAATGAATTAAATATATCAGATGGTCCACTGGACTTCTGCTATAGGAGGTGTTGGTTGGCTGCCAGATCAGTGTGGCCTATTGTATCAGATGAATATTTTATACTCATCCAACTCCAAAAACATTTTTAATTTATATCGAAAAGCAAAAAAATTGCTGTCTGCAGACGGACAGATAAAACTTCAAACAACAAAGCAAAAAGAAAGCGTTTTTTTTTTAAACCAGCATGTGCGAAGCGTGTTAACGCACACAGAAAACGGAAAGCGAAACGACATCCCAACAAAAAGAAGCCTACTGATGAGAAAAATAAAGTTTAACAAAAACTGATTATATATCTATATCAATTTACTTAAATTTATTTATTTATTTTAAATTCAGTATAGTTATACTTTTTAGTTATAGTCATCTTTATCTTCCTGTTATTTTCCTCCTTTCTATTATTTGTGAAAAACCAGGGCAGGATCTGTGGGGGGAGTCGAACAAGAGGGGCCATGTCCTCCCCCTTCCTTTTTTTAAGAATGGTAGTAAGGGTAATGAGGCCAAAATTATTAGACATGTGCATATTTTACACACTTTTTTGGGGGAAATTTTTTAAAAACATCTGAACGAAGGGGAGATGCAGCACTCCAATCGAAGTCTTTCCCCCTCCCCCTCCCCGCACCTTTTTCTGGCTTCATTGCTACACTTGCCCCCCCCCTCCCACCACCGCACCCCCACCCCTTTGCTTATTTTTTTCTAGATCCGGGCCTATGTATGGCAAACCTTAACTGGCATAGTGATTAAGGAGCTACCTACTGTTTCAAGAGCCAAACTTTGTGTTAGCTGTAGCAACGTCAGCAATGATTTCAATCTTAGTAAGGCATGCCCTTTATGAGAAGTCCATGTGCATAAGATATGACTAACTTCTAGAAAAGTCTAATTATATTCATCGCAAGAAAACGCATTAATTTAATGAAATCATAAGGCAAGATTTATGGGAAACTCGTCCTTTTTTATGTTTAATATTTTTCATCATTATATAATGGACACAGAATTTTAGGCAAAATAAGTTTTGCTTTGGCTGATGCTCGCTGTATTAGCCGACATGTCACGCATCAATCCAAGCTGATTAAAATGCATTATTAGATCTTAAAGTAAGATACTTCTGGAATATAAACGGTCTCCACTGCCGAATATAAACAGACTAGGTAAGTAATATTCAATATATTAAATAAAGCAATGTTTTTTAAAACATACTCGAATGAATGTGAGATATACACTTTGTTCTCAATGTATAGGTCGACACCAATATTTTGTATTTTTTCAGCTTCAAAGGTATACGATAAAATGAATATTTACAAAGCACGACTCACAGGGATCAAGGCCTGTTTTTGGGACTCGAATCGATCTCACTCATTATGGACTGTTATTGTCCTCTTCTAATAATATCAGTTTCAACCCCTTTGAGATATATATATATATTACGGTTTGTTCAAAGGAAGCTCATCCAGAGGACAGTTCAAGTAAATAAATAGCGGCCACAGAACACGATGAGCAGCCATATTGGTTTCACAGTTGTGTGACAAGAACACTGCTGTGAATCCAATATGGCTTCCCAACTCGAAAAACTTCTATGGCTTCCCAATTCCTTGTAAACGTTTAGAAGTGTTTCATTCATTGAAAAAAAATTCATTCATTAGTGAAACATTACACATAAGCAGATTATCATAGGTTTGCATTATTCAACGGCTACTTAAAATAAACATTATTAGTATAATAGATATATATTTATGCAAACTCTGAAGATTTATTCGATACAAGAAGACATCATTGATATGTGATACTGTCAGCCGAAATAATTAACAATGTGATGTTTCAATTTCTACATTTCACTGGAGTTTATGAAATGAAATTCAAAGCTCCTTCCTCATTAAAAAGAACATTGTTCTACCATGATTTTGTTTTAATAAGTGACAGCTTTCATAAACTCAATACGTTTTCAATCAACCTTCGCATTTTTTTCAAAACGTTAATGTCGTTTCATACTTTATTGAACTACTTTGTAAAGATATCCATGGTTTTACTAAACATGCCTTTTTCGAATATTTATAACTCAGGAACCCATTTTCGTCCGAAAATACACTGGTTTCCATAAATTAAAGACAATCCGTATATTAAGTCAATAGGAAGTTAACGTTAAAGCGCTATAACTCCTAAAATAAATATTTTTATTTTGAAAAATGTGATTGCAGACAAAGATATCAATGAAATAAATCAATATCTGGATTTTCAACAATATTCGTTCAATATTTAATGAGTTATGAAAGTTTGACTATTTAACACAGCAATGCCAGTCTTATGAAACTTATATAAAACTATAGTGATATTAGAATATTGAAAGAATTCTTTACACAAAGATCTAAAATATAAACTTATTTTATTAAACACTTTGATACAATACTTATTACTAAGTTTTAATTAGTCCAGCAAATGAGCATTATTGTTCATTAACACGAAATCAGAACCCATTCATTGCTACGAGAAACGGACCACCATAAGTTTCGAGGATCTCATTGCGATGCCTTAGAGCTCTTACAGTCTCTCCTGGGAAGACACGTAGGTCTGTGCGGCCATTGATAGCGATGCCTCCTTCCATAATTCATTAAATACTAAAAGAATATTGTTGAAAATCGAGATATTGATTTATTTGATTCAGATCTTTATTATCTGCAATCACATATTTCAAAACGAAAAACTTATTTTAGAAGTTATAGAGCATTGACGTTAGCTTCCCATTGACTTAACATAGGGATTTTCCTTAATTTATGGAAACCAATGTAAATACTAAATACGTTTCGACAGACTTTATTTTAAAAAACACACACAGGAGACCACGCTTCGAAATATTCAAAGTCAAATTTTAAGGTCAGTAATCTTATGAAGTTTTAATTCTGTTAATTTCAAGCATTTCATTTTAAAGGCAGAAGAAAAAGTTTAAAAACGAAACCAATTTAATATGCACTAATGTTCAAAATTTAAGCAACAAATGCAATAATCAGCGTATCTTATGTATAATTGACAATAAATAACAAAAGTCAGATTTTTTACATAAAAAAACGACGCTGAGTTCAAATATGTACACGAAATTTTCATTAAATACATTCGTACATGCGAAACAGATCAGTATAAAAAGCACCTCATTTGTACGTACACGTCAGTTCGTGATAGTTTTGACGTACGACATCTCAGATAACCAACCGTTAGATAATGGCCAGAAGAAATCTTTTGAGGGAAGAAATGAGCTGGCGAGCAATCGATTGTCAGAAGGCTAAATGTGAATTGTAGCTTTGTAAACAGTCTTTGGGATCGATTTCAAACAGGACAAACCATCATTAGAAGACCTGACCTGTTCCTGGACGTCCAAGGGCTAAGGACCACCGTTGCCTGTTCCTAAATGCAAGGTGGCATAGACCACACAGAACATGCCAGCTCACTTTCGACCTCACTGCATAAATGGAATGGGTGTATCCTAGCAAACTGTGTCCAGAAGGCTCCAGGGTTGAGTTGGGTTGTTTTACCTCTGAGCGGCACTTTTTTGCACACCATGGGCTAAATGGCCAGGTCACATGGACCCCGAAGGCTCAGGAAGGGTGGGGGAGGGGACCCACTGGAACAGCTGTTGGGAGACAGATGGTAGCCTCCCGTCAAGGCCATCCAGCGTGTTCTTTAACGTGCACAGGGTATGGCTCTCCCACACACGGGGCATCCGACGGACGGCGGCCTTTCCAAGCCCATCGGTGTCCCCTACTGACCGTGGGCGGGGAATTTTGCGGAGATAAATCTCAACGCTGACCCAGCTGGGACTCGAACCTGGGAACTACAGATTACCAGCCTGGCGCTCTATCAACTGAGCCCCCCCCCCCCGCCCCCAAAGGCTCCAGGCAAGTCATCTTTATGCAAGATGGCCAGTTGTTTCATTCATTGAAAAAATTCGTACATTCGTAAAACATTACACAAGCAGATTATCATAGGTTCGCATTCAATGGCTACTTAAAATGAACTTTATTAGTATAATAGATATATATTTACGCAAACTTGACGTCCAGCCAGCTTAGAGCCCAACTGAATTGGTCTCGACAACATCGCAACTGGACTCAACGTCAATGGGGTCAATGTTCTTTTCATTGATGAATCCCGATTTAGTCTGCAGATTCCCAAAGACTCTTCGTCTGGAAACAGATATCATCCCATTGACCTCTGAGAAAGAGTTTTGAAACTTAGTGTGTTGGTGTGGACAGGCATCGCTATCAATGGCCTCACAGACCTACGTGTCTTCCCAGGAGAGACTGTAACAGCTGTAAGGCATCGCAATGATATCCTCGAAACTTATGGTGGTCCATTTCTCGTAGCAATGGGTTCTGATTCCGTGTTAATGGACAATAATGCTTTCTTGGTGGACCAATCCCTTGAGAGTGAAACCATAAGCCTTATGAACTGGACTTCCCGATCGCCTGACCTAAGTCCAATAGATCATGTTTGGGATGCTCTAGGACGACGCATCACCGGTTGTAATCCATCTCCCAGAAATTCACTTCCGATCTGCACTCATGCATGAATGGCAAATACTTCCCCAAACTGTCATTGGCATCCTGATTAGCAGCAGGATGAGTCGTTGTGCAGCCTGTATTGCTGTCTGAGGTGTTCAGACACCATATTAAAACGATCACTGAATTTTATATCCCATTTTGAGGAAATTATTTTCTGATTTGAATATCTCATTAAATGTTCATAGCAATTCGTTTATTTTTCAGGTATTAGTGCGATATATGATCATAGACTTCATCTGTTCGTTACATTGCATTGAAATCCAACGAAGGACTTGTTTGTAATTCGTGCTTTTGTGTTTGCTGCTTAATTTTTGAGCACCGGTATAGTTTAATTAGGATCATGATATCTTCCAAAATAAAAGTCGGATTGCAGAAATTCGTTAGTTCTCGAGATTTTTTTTTGATCGAACATTTATCGCAATCCTTTGATAATAAAGAAAATCAAAATTTGTCAGAAGTAGTTTTCTATAAGTATATAGTTCTACGATAAAAATTAGAATTCACATTTTTATTGCTTGTACATTTCTTGTATTCTATTGTAGTAAATGTGTTTTCTTTTCTTTCTTTTTTCTTTGTTTTTAAATGAAAATAGTCATTTTTATATCTGCAAAAATGCGAGAATTCTTGTTTGTCACACTCAACTGATGTATGGATCATTTGGTTGTAATTAATTTGTTAGAAATGAGCTTTCTGTTTTTTGTTATTTCATGCAATGTTAACTATAACAACCTAGATAAGCGAATGCTTTTGGGTTGTTTATATTGTACTATATATATAGTCTAAAGTGCTGAAAATAAAGTATTTTAATTGATTAAAGTATAATAAACACCAAATTTCATTAAAATAAAAAGATCATTAAATATTTCCTATTCTGTATGTGTTTATTTGATATACACCATTTTTGAGGAACAGTTTCAGACTGACACTCAATAGACGTTGAATTATGACCACCCGAGTATGCATCTAGGATGAGGGGCAACGAGACAGTGCTCTCCTTGAGAATGGTAGTAACAGTAAGAGTCAAAAAATTTATCTCTTGCATATTTCACTCATTTTTCAAAAAATTTCTTTAAAAACCTCTGAAATGGAGGGGGAGATATTATTCTGCAATGGAAATGTTGTGTTTTCTGGATGTGAACTAGCTGTGTTCAGTAATGAACTGTGCGAACGGAATTTAAGCTGGAGTACTACGCCAACAGTTACAACTTTCAGTTGGTTGTGAAGTGTGTGAGACGTGTGAGCTAAAAGGTGACGTAATCAAATGGCTAAACCGCGAAATTTATCGAATTCAAAAGAGGTCGGATTATTGGTGCTCGATGTTCGACTGTCTCTGTCTCATAAACAGTAAGAGTCACTGATTGTTTCAGAACAGCTTTGCAAGGTGTATGGGGATAGGAACGCATTGGATTTCGCATTGGACGCGCAGCAATTCTGATGGGAAACAATATATCTATACGAACCGCAGGATGAGTCAACTTTTTCTGAAGACGAACAATTGAGACATCCACCTGCGAATCCAACGCTGAACATTCCCAACTGATTTCCTGTAGAACAATGCGTCGAATCCGTCATCATTTTGTACATCATAGTCCACATGTCTTCTCTTCCTAATCCAAAACTCTGACATGAATGGTGCCTGGAACATCACACATAGAAAGTGGACGATTGGGAAAAGGTGTGATGCGAGTGATGAATCCCTTTTCCTTTTGCTTCATGAAGATGAACGGCTGCAGGGAGGCGAAAGCAGCGTGTGATAATGATTCCGATGTGCTTTGCACAGCCAGTGCAGGCCAATGGTTCGGTTGATGCTCTGTAGGGATGTTTTTTGTCCTCTAATACAGGGGACAAGGGATGAAAGGTGAAGACTCCTTGAACATTGTTGCAGGTCAAGCATACTCTTAAATGATAATCTTGTTCTCCGTTAATGATAACATCTTTAAATAAGACAATGCACAACTCGGACGACCTCAATCTACTCACTCACGTGGCCAGCCAACCCCCAGAATTCAACACCTGTTGGATATTGGGCTCATTCATCAACACTCTGGTTCCTGTTATCCAACCATAGGGTGCTTTACAGTTAGATTGGTTGAAAATATCTTCAGAGTTACAATTTAGTAGCGTCCAGCTTATGTCATCTTCTAGCATTTGATCCCAAGGGAACTCCACACGGCATAGTAGGTAGTCATTGTTCAATCCCCACTGATTGCATATTGAGTTAGTTTCATGTCAAATACTATCGTGAATTAGGATATTTTATCATCGGGTTGTCCTTGTTCGTGTTAATTTGGGTTGTTTTTATCTCCAAGCAATACTTTTTTTTGCACCCAATGAGCTAATTGGCTAGGTCATAGAGACTCAGAGAAAGTTGGAAAAGGGGATCCACTAGACAGCAGTCAAGAAACAGATGAAAGCATCGCGTCAAAGCTATTCAGCGTGTTCTCTTTTACCTGCACTGAATATGGCTCTCCTGCACACGTGGCCACGGTTTAATGTTCCATACGAAGGGCAGCGGCATTTCCAAGCCGTTGGTGTCTCCTTTCTCGCCAAGGGCAGCGGCATTTCCAAGCCGTTGGTGTCTCCTTTCTCGCCAAGGGCAGCGGCATTTCCAAGCCGTTGGTGTCTCCTTTCTCGCCAAGGACAGAACGGGAATTAGCAGAGAAAATTCTCAATGTTGCTCAATTGGGGCTCGAACCTGAGAACTGCAGATTATGAGCAGAACCCCCCCCCCCCTGTCATGTGAAACAACTCATTTTACAGAAAAAGTAGCAAATGTGTTATAGATTTTTTAGCAGAGGAAAGCAATGTTGCCTCGAATCTTCTGTTGTATATTACAAAACATAGTTTCCCAAAATGTAGTCCGTGGAAAAAGACACTAACCCATAGAAAATATATAAATAATCGCATGATATTATTGTCGCTCAACATTCATGAACGCGACAAGATATGAGTGATTCTCACTTCATATTTCGTCTCTTCTACTTAGTTTTCTCTTCTTAATTATTTAAAAGCTATAAAGTGCACACATAATAAATTATTTATTGCTCTAAGATTAAATAAAGACTGAAAATTTCTTCTTTTTTTAAACATTTGTTTGCAATTTTGGGCCACAAAAAATGGTATTGAAAAACCTCTCCTTATGTGTATAAAAGGCTGCTATAAAGGCAAAACCTCAATGAAATATTAGTACACATGAAAAGATCCCCACAGGAAATTTTGACTATTTTTCAAAATCTGTTAAAATTTCTCTTTGCTAAATATTTATTTTAAAAAAGGGTCTTAATAAAACGAAATTAAATTTGAATGCAAATGTAATGAACTATGTCGGCACTTTATTTTCATTCCAAGGCCACACTCTAAAATCAGAGACCAAAATTAAATTAAATATTCAGTTTTAAGAGTAGCAAGCCAGGGATACAATTTATAATTCTTGCTTGAATCAGCCTACAAATGAAATTAAATATACCACATTTTCTCTATTATAAGACGTCATCGATTGTAAGAGGCAGCCCTGAAATAGTAATAGGTTTTCGGGAGGAAAAATATTATAATAGGAATCGTTTATATTAAAACATAAAACTTGCTTTATTTCGATCAACAAAGAAAATCAACACGAAACTAAAAATTTCCTAAAAGAAGTTCTCTAATCTCTAATCATCATCACTCACAGATCCAGTTCCCCAATCCAAGTCTACAGATTCTCCCGAATTGCTTTTTCAGCGAGGATAGTCAACATCAGAATATTCCTAAAGAATAGCATCGTCTGTATAGTCAAGGGCGTTTTCCAATGTTTTTACAAGTAATTAAGACCTATTTTGCAAAATTTTGAAGCCAATGCTCTCGTTATCTTATCAGAAGGGGTCAATGGAAGGTTTTCAGATAACAACCAAACCTCATATTTCTTCCTTGAATAATATTTAATTGGTTTATTAATCAATACTTCGAGCCCATTGGCCCCCCGCCAAATACGACTGGGGGCTTACAATCCTCTTTTACTCCATTCTTAAACGCTATCGAATGTAAGAGACGCATTAAGAAGGAAAAAAAAAGTTGCGTTTTATAAAAGAGGAAATACGGTAAGCGAGACACACATAATTATTGTGCATAGTGTTTTCACTTAGTTTATGAACATGTGATTACACATCAAAATGGGCACAAAACTGTTCCAGCTTTTATATACGTATCTATAAAAATTTTAAAAGTTTTTCCGTGTTAAATGAAACACTTTCTTAAAACAACTTTTCCGTTCTAATGTAACAATTTCCGTTTTCACGAAAACAAAATCCGCGCAATCTTTATCTGAGAGCCGGCCACTATTTAAAAATTCTCTCCTCTTGTCCGGCTGTAATTCAATCATAAACTGCTATTGAGGCGTTAGGAATATGTTCTATACCGTATTACAAAATATTCAACCATTAAAATCAACGACTAATACATAATTAAGAAAACGTTAAACACAAAACTGTTTGAATTTTCTCATATCAGTGAAGGAAATGAACTTTCTGTGAATCCAAATGGAATAATTATTCCCTGTTTATTACATTTATTTTAATTATTTTAGTTTAATAGAAATTTTCAAGCTTTATATTGAAAAGCGTTTTTTCATCTTTATCAGAATTATTATCTCTTTACGGTTGACCCTTCATGGCGGAATACAAAAGAAATCCAGTTGATGCAGAGATCAAAAGCTTTTACAGATCTTTGCAATTCAATCCCCTGTCTTATGATTTATGATGTAAATAAAATTATGGGAAAAAAAGGTGTTTCATTTCTTTTATTATTTATTCAATAAACAACAGCTCAACCGATTCTCCTCTTTCAGAAAAGGGGGCGGTGGTGACTCAGTCGGTAGCGCGCCAGGCTCGTAATCTGTAGTTCCCAAGTTCGAGTCCCAGCTTGGTCAGCGTTGAGATTTTTCTCCGCAAAATTCCCCGCCCTGCCCACGGTCAGTAGGGGGGACACTGTTGGGCTTGGAAAGGCCGCCGTCCGTCGGATGGGACGTTAAGCCGTGGCCCCGTGTGCGGGAGAGCCATACCCTGTGCACGTTAAAGAACACGCTGGATGGCCTTGACGGGAGGCTACCATCTGTCTCCCAACAGCTGTTCCAGTGGGTCCTCTCCCCCAACCTTCTCTGAGCCTTCGGGGTCCATGTGGCCTGGCCATTTAGCCCATGGTGTGCAAAAAAGTGCCGCTCAGAGGTAAAACAACCCAACAACTTTCAGAAAAAATCAGAAACCACTTACTAACGGTGTCATCTCGATCTCACTGACTAAAAAATTTAAAAAAATAATTACGGTTTCTTAAATATTAAAAAAAAACAGAGTTCTTTAAACATTAAAAAAATTAGGGTTTCTTAAACAGTCCATATTTTGTCATCTCCGATGCTTATTGTTTTTGATTTATGCCCCAGAGATTACTTTGATTTCATTAATGATACGAAAATATTTTCGTTTCTGATAATTTCATTAATGATATCTTTCCTTTTTCATCACAGAAGCTCTAACTGCTGCAGTGTTATTGAACCTAACCTACATAGCCAGTAGGTGAGTCCTTTGCATAGGTTAGTTTACATTGGCCTGGATTACTGGCGCCAATAACTGACTGACCAACTACCTGGCTGAATGTAAACGTCTAGCCTATCTATGCATTCATGAAAAAACCCAAATTATTGGCAGCAATGTAAACTACCGTTAAGTGTTTGCCTGTTATTTTAGAAACCAGAGTAAATCTGAAGAGGCTGCTAAGTTAAGGCCGTCCCTTGGGTTGTAAAGCACTTGCTATCGTTAAAAAATAAAAATGAAAATTTAATAATAGTATATTGAAATACAGATGATATCTCTTAAAGGGCTCTAGGATATCTGCATAGATATTGCCTCGATTTTGGGAATCGAATTGCGAATGGAAATACCAAGAGATAAATAAACATTATTTTTCAAGTCACAAAATGGACATCTTTTATTAAACCCCACAATATATGATGTTGTGGCGACATTTCAATTCAGTTAATCCGCTCCCAAGTGGATATTAGTATGACATATGCTTTAAAGTTCGGCATTCAAATTACTTTTATTTTCCAGATTGGCTTCATGTAAAGCATAGATTCCCAACGGGGGCGATATCACCCCCCAGTGGGCGCTGGAGCCTTCCATGGGGGCGGTAGCGGATCCAGAGGCAAATGGGGGCGTTGAGGCAGTCAAGAGGGGCGGTCAAATAAATAAATAAATTTAATGGAATTTTCTGTGACAACCTTTTTATCTCTTCTATTCTGTGGTGTCTTCCTGGTGATTCTGGTCATCCACTACCTCATCCGTCATGTACAGCTTTTCAACTGCAGCTTGGACAGTAAGTTCCCTGCTACCGCCTACTAGCGTACTGGTACGTCTGAAGTCGACTGAGATGCTCTCAAAAGTTCTCTTCAAGATCACAGATTGGATATCAGCTTCAATATGTTTTCCCACTCCAAGTCGCTTTGAGTATGTTTTATGGTACTTAGTTACAATACCATCCCACGTCAGAACATAAGGTATAATATTAACATTACACTTGTGAATTAGGCTCAACTCATTAGCCAGCAGATCATACTTCTTTTCAACCTCTACTGTCTGCAGGTTATCCTGAGATGTTATTCCTACTTCAATAATTGTAATCTCATTCAATACCTTAACATGCACTACTATATCAGGCTTATTATGTTGGACATGTGTGTCCGTCCTGATAGGCAAATCAACCTTGATGCAATAATAATATAATAATAATAAATTTATTATATTTAATATTTTTTATAATTATTTTTAATATAATAAAATACTTTGAAAATACCTGTTTTCATGAATAAATATTTTATCTAGCTATGTAAATTATCTTATTGTTATCGCGTTAATAAGCATTTTTAAATTGGCATTAGGTATACTTATACCTAATTTGTTTTAGTTTAGAATAGATTGACGGTGACAAGTCCTTGCAAGTTGGTAGGCAAACACGCGGTTCATGCAATTTAACATGTTTCGACAAGAATATGGGAGCTTGAAATGACTTGTTTACGGAGCAAGTGCGCCGGCATCGCAAACATACAAGTTAATGCGTGCACAAAATCAAATCTATAAAAGCGATAGCTCTAGGAATGTTTTACTATTTTTATGTGCTTCGCCGTGATAAATAGTCGTTTGTGATAAGTGTTAGAAGTCATTATAAACATTATTTTTATAACTATCTATAAATCTGTTGAGAAGTTAATTTGTATTTGAAAATGACTGAATCTACATCTAAAAAGAAATGACGGCGGTACAGTATTGAGTATTTGAAATATGGATTTACGTACTCTTCTACAAACCAATCATTACCTATGTGTTTAATTTGTCGAAAAGTTTTTTCAAATGAAGCTATGAAACCTAGGCTACAAGAGCATTTAAATAAAATGCACGCTGATAAGAAGGACAAAGATTTATCCTATTTTCAAGAACTGGAAAAGCAATATTTAAAACAGCCAACTATGTCAAAACTTTTTGCGTCGTCTTCTAAACAAGATGATGATGGACTATGAGCCTCATATAACGTTTCATTGTTAATCGCAAAAGCAGGAAAACCACACACAATTGGCGAGGAATTAATTTTGCCGGCAGTCAAAGAGATATTAAAAACTGTTCTTCATCATAAGACACCGTCAGATATCATCCAAAAATTCCTCTCAGTAATAATTCAGTGCAAAGAAGAATAGATGAAATGGCAAAAGACGTTGAAATATCATTATGTGATTACTTAAAGACTTGCAAATTTTCTATTCAACTCGATGAATCAACTCTACCAAATAACGAAGCTCTACTCTTATCATACGTACGATTTATAAAAGAAGAAAAAATTCATGAAGAGTTATTATTTGCTAAAAATTTGGAATCTGATACAAAGGGAGAATCTATATTTAATACCATGCAAATGTTTTTTCAAGAGAAAGAAATTCCTATTTGCAATATTTTGTCTGCTGTTACTGATGGTGCTCCAACAATGACAGGGCGTCATAAGGGTTTCATTGCGCATTTGAAACAAGCAGTACCAAATGTACTCGCTGTACATTGTATTATTCATCGTCAGCATTTGGTTGCAAAAAATTTGAATGAATGTCTGCATACGTCGCTCCATTACGTTATTAAAGCAATCAATAAGGTTAGAAGCAATTCATTGAATGAGCGATTATTTGGTAAGCTTTGTAATGAAAATGATGAAGATTACAATCGCTTGCTGCTGCACACAGAAGTACGTTGGCTCTCTAAAGGTGTTTGTCTGAATCGTTTTTTCAATCTCTGACTCAGTACTGGACTTCCTTGAAGACAGAGACGAAATATTGCGCGAAAAGCTGATTACGTCAAAAAATGACATCGGTTATTTGACAGACCTGTTTAAAATATTTAATCAAGTTAATTTACAATTGCAAGGTGATGAGTTGAATTTAATTAAAACAAAAAACGTCATAGCTGCTTTTGCGGGAAAACTTCTATTCAACCGAAATCTAGGTAGAGATGAATACAACCACTTTCCCACATTATCAGCAGTCTCTGCAAAACCGGAAGATTTACTTACTTACTGCCAACACTTGGAAGTTCTTCATGTTGATTTTACGGAGCGTTTCCAAGATATTTTAAACATGAATATACCGAGTTGGGTTTTAGAACCTTTCGCAAACACAGATAGTGAAGAATCATCAAATTTGGAAGAGGAACTCTTAGAACTCACGACTAACGAAGGACTCAAAGTAAATTTCAAACATGGATACCAAGAGTTCTGGCTTCAAAAATCAATACCAGTTCTCTACCCTGGATTGTGGGCAATAGTACAGAAGTTTTTAATCGCATTTCCTTCGTCCTATATTGTCGACCTACGACGACAATATTCTTCGTCCTACGTCGAGCGTGGATTCAGTGCAGTAGCTAATTTACTGTCAAAGAAGAGGAACAAACTACACATCACTGAACGTGGCGATCTGCGATTGATGTTAACGAAATTGGAACCCGACATTAACAAATTGTTAACATTCCACCAGCCTCAACCATCTCATTAAGTTTTTTTATTTATCATTAATTTTGTGTTTATGTCATTATTTTTTATTTCTTATTGATTCTGTGTTTATTTTTAAAATTTTAATAAACAATTTTATTGTACATTTGGTTGTCGTTTTATTAATTTCTACTTTATGATTTTTAATAGATAAATAAACAGATAAATTAGGTACAGATAATATGCAACAATAGTTTAATATTTCATATAAAATTAACTATTATTGACTAGGGGGGCGTTGAAATTTTTGTTCTCTTCTAAAGGGGGCGATGGTCCAGAAAAGGTTGGGAATCAGTGATGTAAAGCAACTATTTTCATTATGCTAACTAACTTGTCAGGCATTCCATGTGATCTAACAATTATGACAAACAATACAGTCAAAAACCTTTTTGAAATCTATAAGTTAGTAACCATGGGTTTCTGAAACTCTAAACACTTTTAAAAAAAACTGCTGAGTCAAAATATTTCATTAATACATCCCCTATACTTCTTGAATCCACACTGTTCATCATGCAGTTGTCCATAAACCAAATTCTTAATTCTATTAATTATAATCAGGCAAAGAACTTTACCTAGAACAGAAAGTAAACTAATTCCCCTATAATTACACTGATTTACAAGGTTTTTTTTTATAACATGAACAATTGTAGCTGCCTTTAACTATTTTTCAGGTGCTGATTTCAAATCTGGCCTTAAAAAACGGCTAGCAGATCACGTTTTTATGTTATTGGCCATTTTGACTCCTGTTAAGATCTTCCTATAACAACACCTCCAGGCAATTGGGAGAATACTATATATTTTACTTTTTGTGGCTGGCAACACTGGTTGCCAAGTGAGAGAAAACGTGTAACAGTACCTTAACCTCAGACCGCCATTCTTGTTTTCATTGTAAGAGGTACCCATGCTGTAAGTTGAAGAGTGAATTTTGGCGTTTAAATGGTACAAAGGCAGCGTCGCGGATGTGTTAATGTTCCAAATAAGTTTTGTTATGTGTGTGTGGAAATTATATTTTAAAAATCCCAGGGTCGTTCTTTGCCATAGATTGCGAAGAAAGCATATAACTTGTATTTTGGATATCGTGTTGGAGATCAGGACAAAACATGAATTCCAATTGTGTGCTGCATTTTGTGCGTTGTTGACCTGAGTGAATGGTTGAAAGGTAAGATAAAATCCATGCCCTTTGCAGCTTCAATGGTTTGGGGTGAGCCAACTAGTCACTTGCATGATTGCTATTTTTGTTTAACTAGAGTGTCGGGCTTTTCAAACAAAAGCAAAATATAATATCCAAATGTGCCTTCAGCCATAAGGCCAGTTCCTCATGGAGAAGATCTTCCTATACCAACACCTCCAACCAACTGGGAGGAGATGGATTCACATTCATCAGAGGAAGACTTTGAGGCACATACATATCCTGATCCTACATACATCCGTAAAAAGTTAGACGAGCCTCATCTGATTCCGCAAAATGAACTAAATGATCTTGTTCGAGACCTAGGATTTTTCAAACAAAAAGCTGAGGTTTTAGGTTCAAGAGTGAAATCTTCTAGCCAAGGGTACCAGAGTTTCTGTATTCAGAAAGAGAAATTTGGCTTTCTCTGCTTATTATGAGATGCAAGATGGTTTGTGTTTCTGTACATATTATTTCAGGGCTGATGGAAGAAATTGAAACAACTCACGACCCTAAGAAATGGCGTCTATTTATAGATTCGTCAAAATTAAGCTTAAAAGCTGTCCTTCTGCATAAAGGAAACTAAAACACTTCCATTCCAGTGACATACGCTGTGAGAATGAAGGAAACTTATGAAAGCATGGAAAAAATACTGCTCTAAAATATGACCAGTTTAAGTGGACAATATGTTTTGACAAAAAAGTCATATAGCTCTTGCTCCGGGCTTCAAGGATCTTCACAAAATTTTCCTGTTTTCTGTGTTTGTGGGACAGTAGGACCAGAAAGGAACTACAAAACAAAAGACTGACCCAAAGAGATGTTTTTTATTCCTGGAAAGAGTAATGTGAGGTATAGCCTCTAGTTGACCCCTCTGATGTTCTGCTCCCACCACTACACATCAAACTGGGGCTTATGAAAAACTTTGTAAAGGCTATGGAAAAAAAGGATTTTTGCACTTGAAGGAAAAATTTCCAAAACTAAGTGATGACAAACTCAAAGAAGGGATCTTTGTTGGTCCTCAGATCAGGAAGCTACTGAATAACACTGTCTTCGAAGAAAAACTGAATATGAAATAGCACACTGCATTGAAATCCTTCACGTCTGTGATCCAGGGTTTTTTGGGGAATCACAAAGAGGAAAACTACCATCAGTTCATTCAAAAGCATCTCAAAAACTATGAAAATCTTGGCTGCCGAATGTCTTTGAAGATCCACTTCTTGCACTCGCATCTCGACTTCTTTCCCAAGAACTTGGGAGCTGTCAGTGATGAGCAAAGGGAAAGATTTCACCAGGATATCCGAACCATGGAGGAGAGATACGAAGGCAGGTAGGACCCAGCAATGATGGGTGACTACTGCTGGTTCTTTCAGAATAAGACACCTCAGCACATAAAAGATAAAAACGAACTTCTTGTAAGTATAAAAGATCCTTACCCATGTTTTCTTATTTTGCGTTTCAATATTATTTCATTTGTTACTTTATATTCATTGGTCTATAACTATGGAGTTTCTAATTTTTTTCACTGTAATCATGTAATTATTAATGATTTTTAAGTTGCAATTTAATAAAGTAGCCACATTTATTTTCATTTCCCAGATATGCCTATTCATTGAAATTTGAAATGCATCAATCCGTATTTTAGAAAAAAAAAACTACGTACTGCAGATTTTTCGCAGCCATATTTGAATTTAGCAGCCCAAAATTAGTTAAAAATATCCTATTTAACCAATATTATGAAAAAAAAGTTAAAATTTGTTGTCTAGTGTTATCACAAGGACTACGATAATCTTTTTTAAAAATGTGGATAATATGAGGGGCGTCTTAACATGCATCTGCAGAACAAAAATCATTGAACTTACCTCAACAAACTTTTGCTGTCCTTCCAAGTATTCCGCTCTAGCATCTACGCAAAGTTGCAGACGTCTATGCAATTCTGGAACGTTTGGTGGATTGGGGAATACTCCGCAATTCTGAATGAACACATTTTGCAAAGTCATCCGCATGTACTTTGCATCATCCGCATGTACTTGTGATAAATCGGCATGAATTTTTTTCACGTCGTCCCCAAACTGTATCCTTGTAAAAATGTAAAATCTTTCCCCGTCTTCAGTAAGCTCCATAGCAACGGTACACAGATTTCGCAGACCGAACTTTACGCGCCGCCAGCGAAGAGAGAAATGGTAATACGGTCTTTGTTTTTGACATATAACGACAAGTTTAGACAAGCCTTCAAACAAGTCATAGCTTGTTAACTTCGGAGTAACGAGTGAAAATCTACAGACACATGTCAAAAGCTTTTTAAACGTCCTCCGTACAAAAAGGATAATATATATTTTTTTTAAATTTCAGGAGGACATGAGGCAAAAAGGGAGGATATGTCTCCTTTTCGGAGGACATATGGTAACCCCACTCTTTCTGTACCCGTCCCTCTTTCTTTCGATGTTTCCAGTTAAAGGCAGATTTTCTCTTTTGTCTCTTCTCATAATAAGGCCTATAAACTCTCTCTCTCTCTCTCTAATATTCATTAGCAGGTTTATGTATCTTGTAATTTGCTAAGACAGGTGGCCGTGAACAAGACCCAGCGAGGTATGGACGCTACAAGATTTCCAAAGGTGTCTTGTGGTATCTAGTACCAACACATTATCATCAGATCCTTTAACAGTTCTTATAGTAAAGGGGTTGAGCCATTGCAGATCGGATATGCTGTTCCAACACAAACCACAGATGCTCGATTGTATTGATATCTGGGGAATTTGGAGGCCAGGGCAATATCTGGAAGTCTTCGGCATGTTCTGCGAACCATTCTCGAACAATCCGAGCAGTGTGGCATGGCACATTACCTTGCTGAAAGAAGGCACTACTAGAGGGATATACCGTTGCCATGAAAGGATGTACTTGGTCTGCAATGATGTTTACGTAAGTGGTAGGCGTCATAGTTTCCTAGACATGAATGATTGGACCCAGGGTTTCCCAGCAGAACATTACACTTCCTCCAGCAGTTTGAACAGCAGAAGAACATTAGACTTCCTCCAGCCCAAAACTTCCTCCAGCCCAAAACTTCCTCCAGCCTCCAGCAGAAGAACATTACACTTCCTCCAGCAGTTTGTTTTCATTCCACGATGCAACCTGGTGCCCAACACTTCCCCAGGTAAACGACGCATATGCACCGGGCCATCCATGTGGTGCAAGAGGAAACGAAATTCATCGGACCAGACGACCTTCTTCCAATCATTCAAGGTCCAGTTTTGATGCCTGTTGAAAGCCCCATTGTAGGCACTTTCGCTGGTGAACCGAGGTTAGCATGGGCACTCGGAGTAGCCTGCAGCTATGCAGCACCATTTTCAGCAGGGTTCGATGTACTCTGTGTTGTGACACATTACTCCCGTCACCAACATTCAAATTGCAGGCGAGTTGCGCCACAGTATCCCTTCTGTTGGCCCGTACCATACGGGATAGCCTTCGTTCACCTCTAGCATCGATGAGCCGTGGTCAGCCCACACCTTGCCGTCTCAGAAATGCTCTGACCCAGTCGTCTGGCCATTACAATTTGGTCTTTGTCAAACTCGTTTAAGTCCGCTGCCTCTCCCATCTGAAGAACAAGAAGAACACGGATTAACAGAGCTCAGTATCAGGTGTTATTTATACCGTTTCAGACCTTCACACGCGCTGTCGTTTACCTGTAGTTGCTTCGATTTGCATAAAGACGCGCTGGTCATAACGTTTTGGCTCTTTGGTGTATAATATCAGGACTGGCAGTATATAATAAAAAAACTGAGTTTAATAAATTTATCGACGCTTCTTTAGTTGAAAAGTAGGAAGTCACTCTTAACATTATTAAATAAAAAATTTAGTGGAACCAGGTTCAAGACTTATTCAATATACTTCAAAATATTTTATCTACATTTGATATCTATGTTAAGAGTGGTTTCATACTTTTCAAAAACTCTGAGTTTTGTCTTAATAGAAATTTCTCTCTTTATAAGGATCTTCATCATTTTCATAAATTGTCATTCCCAATCTTCAATTTCTTTATCACATTTATCATTTGATGTTATGATGCTTCCTAAAATATATTAAATTTTCTACCTATTTTAAATATTTATTCGCCTTCACTTTAATTTCGTATTTATAAATACTTTATTTTTCGAGAATACCCATACACTTGGTTTTTTTTACCAATATTTCGACTCATCTTTGCTTACTTTAAAAAGCGAAATCTTGATTTTTTTGGGTAATAAATCCATGTCCTCAGCATATAGTCCTCGAAATAGTTACTCGAAATCTGTCCTCCATTATTCAGCCCTGCTAACTTGTTTATCAGAATTTTTTTCACTCTACAAGCCAACCAGTCAGGTTAAAAACATATCCTTACTTAACTCCTTAATTTTAATCAAATCACTTCAGTCATTGTTTATTCTTATTGCTATAGATTGATCCGTTGATCATCACATTCTGCCGCCAAATTTTCGAAACTACAGCATAAATAAATCGTTAACAACATTCATCAAAAGTTTCTCATTTCACAATTTTATGGCCCTCTAACGCTGAATTTTAAAAACAACAGATTCAGAAAATGGTAGTCCTAATATTTCATTAGTATCTAGCTAACCCAAAAAGAAATTTTCAGTTATCTCTAAAAACAAAATAACTGAATGTCTACAAATGGAGAGACAGAGAAGCGACAAAGTGAAAACATTCCCTCTTTTTTTTTAAATGAACTGTAATATTATTAAATCTATACTTACTGGCTACCAAAGGAAATTAATATTCAGGCAAATCAGAACAACCAAGGCCTTAATTATTGCAAAACGTTTTCTACCTTACATACAACTTATAATTCATTTTCCATATATCAGTTGGGAAAAATGATTTTATGTCATTGATACATAAAAGTGAATTCGTCACTTTATCCTTAAATTCTTTGGGACATTTTTCTTCTTCAATACATAAAAGAAAATTCCCCTCAGGCAGCTGCTTGCCGTAAAAGTCTGACAGGAGTCTGTCAGTCTGTTTTTCTGACGGATTCATGTCAGACGTTTAGTCACAGAGAAGGATGACAGCATGCAGGAGGTCTGGACAAAAGCACAACACAAGAAAGGAAACTGGTTTTTGCATATTTGGCACTATTTAGCATAATTGGAATAATGATTCATTAAAAGTATAGATATTTATTTGCAATTCCTGCACCTCGCTCTCAACAAATGGAACTATCGGAACACAATCAAGCGTAAATTGTACTGTGCTATGGTACACATATCAATTTAATTCTTACCGCTTCAGCAGCTGCTTGCCAAAGAATTCTGACAGCAGCCTGTCTAATGCGTCATGGAGAAGCACTGTCAGCAAGACGTGTTTTCAAGAGAAAGTGAACACACACATACATGCCTCGAATCCGGGTCCCTTTGACCAGTAGCCAAAGGCACCGGGACACCACCTATCAATTAACAGAAAATTAAATTCCGTGAAGTATTTGATTTCATCCTTATTTTAATCATTATACAGCAGTTGTTTCGCTTGTTAATGAAGAATAATAAAAGTTTAAAAATCCATATTTTAGAGACCATCCCTTTCTTTTAATGACCGCTTTGCATCTTTTTCACGTGGAATGTTTTAATATCAGAAGCAATATTTCTATAACAATACGGTTAGAAGAAAATAGCTAAACTTCAATTAACTCGTGCTTATCTGAAAGGCTCTTCTTGAAAACTTCCTAATTAATTCTTTATCTCAAGTTATCGATAAAATTAAGGTCCAAAGACTGTCCACATCACTCCACTACGAACCTCCCCTCCCCCAGATAATATTAAAAACGTCTTAGACGAAAAACAATAGCTTTATGGTCACTAAATCACTAAATTTTCATTCACTTTTTTTTCCAGTAAAATTTTAAATGACGTATTTACTTGCACAACAGCGCCCTTCTCGTTTTTGTCTGATTAAGTACCGGAAAATGTTTTTTTAAACGCTTTTGTCGTGGACGGGAAAATTATTGAAAATATTTACAACGGAAATCACGGATTTATAGAAGAATATTTTATTAAAATATTTGTATTATATTACACTTCCGCGTATCAGTTTCTTTACAATATTAAGATGATGTTAACTCTCTTTGACAGCTATTCACTCTGTGGAGTAATTCTCTTGATATAATTTTATATTTATGATTAGGCCTTATTAAGATGGTTTTCTGTTCCCATTTCCTTTATTGTTCATAATGAAACTGTATTTTAATTTTATACCAATTCATTTTTAATTAGAAACACTTCCTCTCAAATATCCAATATTTCGACTTATCTGCTTCGCCCGTATCATCGATAACCACCTGCTGGATTTTCTCACCCACTGAATGACGCCAAGTACCACTCCTTTTTCCTTCAGAAAAAATTTAGTGAAAATCATTTTTAATCTTTACGTCTCAAAAGCGCCTTTAAGATTTTCACGTTTAGCGCACATTGTGTAACATCGGTTTGTCCCAAAACGTTTCTTGAGAGGGAAACACTTTTTCATCGTACTCAGTCACAAATGTTATCAGTAATGGCTCGAGGCATTTTGACGCCTCGAGAAATCACTCGAAATAAGCCCTTTTTACCCCCTTGAGAATATTTTTGGCAAAGAGAGTTTTTTAATCTTCAAAAGAAAAAATCCTTACGATTTTCGCAACCAGAGCATTTGCCCTCTTCCCAGACAGTCTAGAGCGACCCTACATAACAGACATCAAACATATTTATAAAACTTTTCAAGGAACGTAAAAATACTTTCTTACATTCCTTGAATAATATTTTAAAAAACCTCGGAATAAGTCATTTTAAATTAAGTGTCTGTCAGTGTAACATCACCTAGTGTTGTCATTTTTCTACTCTTAGATTAAGAATTAATTGTATCTGATTTGAGGAAAAGCAAATCCCATCCTCAGATTTGACGATTTTCAACGATTCAAAATCTAAAACTTTTTTCTGCCAATCTTAAAAGGTAAAGAATTAATGCAGCAAACAACTTGTTTGGAAATAAGCTACGTCTTCTGAATTAAGCGATAGGAGTCTTAAGTATCATATTATAGAATAGCCGTTTTTCCTGAGCGAACGTGTGGACTAGTGGGCGCGCATGTGTGACGTCATCGGCGGGAGAAAATGCCAGTTTTCCTGTGGTTCCGCGGATACTTGATCAGTCAGTCTCAAATTTGGTGGGGATGGTCCCACTTAGTTCTGTCCCTGTTGGGGTAACAGATTGGGTTCGTAGCTGCCGTGAGTCGAGAGTGATCCATCGAATAGCATCTGATATTTCTGGGGGTAATGTCGTCGCCTACCTTGTGAATGGAATAGTTCGTTGTGAGTAGTACGGTGGAAAGCTGTGAATGAAATTATCAATGGACATATGCTTGGCGTGGCTTTGACTAGTCTATCAATATAACACAGAGAAGTTCTCAGCAGAAGGATAAACATATGGAAAGAAATATTCAGGCCTTATCGGCGGATCGAATACCCCTCGGGATCAAATACCTACCTTGCCCCTCGGCCAGTGGTAATTTTCTTAATCAAATGAATTTTAGAGAGAAGACTGATGAAGCTCAGCCTTTTATACTCCTACGCCTCAAGAGATGTACCACTACAAAATCCGCTTACTAAAAAAGACTACTACTACTTGAACAGGTCCAATGGCCTCTTAATATTCTAAATCCTTTACTCCAAAATCTTTCCAAATTCAGTTCGTGGTCCGAAAAAAAAAGCCACTCTGTTTGTTGACAGAATCGTTAACTTCCGTTATTCCCTCTCACAGGTCCAGAGAGGCCTAGGTCACAAGCAAACTTTGAAACTCTAGCCAATGTAAAAACTGATTATCTTTAATATTTACCAAAGATTTTAATGCTAATTTAACAAAAATCTGTATAAAAATTTACCTCTCGAAAAAGCAGAAGTCCGATAGTAACTTGTTAATTTAATACGCCATAGAGAAGGTTTGTGAGTAACACGAGACCTCAGCAGAAAGACAACACTAGAAAAGAAACATCTATGCCGTATCCGAGGCTCGTCTGTTAAAAATTACATCTTTTGCTAAATTACACCACTAGCCATTTAGCCCATCGTGTGCAAAAAATGTGAAGCACCGAGGTAAAATAATGCAACCTAAATTTAACATGAAAAATTCACAAGTTGTTCAAATTGCATAAACGTAATTCTACTCCTTGTGGGTGGGGCAATTTTTTTAATATAAGAAGTGTATGTTTCAGATTCCTTTCTCCTCCGTTCCAGTTATTAGCCACCCTAGATCCCTCCTCCCCCTTCTCCCTAGATCCCTCCTCCCCCTCTCCTAGATCCCTCCTCCCCTCTCCCTAGATCCCTCCTCCCCCTCTCCCTAGATCTCTCCTCCCCCCCTCCCTAGATCTCTCCCCCCTCTCCCTAGATCCCTCCTTCCCCTTACCCTAGATCCCTCCTCCCCCCTCTCCCTAGATCCCTCCTCCCCTCTCCATAGATTCCCTCTCTCCTCTCCCTAGATCCGGTCTTGTGTAAGACGTTATTACGACTCCGGTAAACAGGATAGAAGAATCTGGCTAATAGGACCATACTGGACCCCTTAAATAGATATTAGGGCACAAACGCTAAAACTGATCAACAGTCTTTTATTCTTTTCTCGTCTGCTGCCTTTTAATTGGCAAAGTACAGAAGATGAGCTTCGTGCCTCGAGGGCAACGAGGAGAAAAATCGCCATTATTGTTGATTCTAGCATGACGTCACATAATGGATAATTCAATTTGACCTTGTACAATGCAGATCAAGATTTTTTTATAAAACAAAAATAATTGTGTTAAAATTAGATCCATGTTAGTATGACCTTGTGAGGACAGAATAATATGTGTTTAGTGTGAGTGCTTTTTTTAAATGTCCATTTGTTTTATTCGCAAGTGTAAAACCCACTAAATAATCTCCTAAATTCCAGACCATTTCATTTTCCTAACGAATCAAAAAGTTCCCTTTTAGTTAGAAATTATTCCAAGCAATCGTCACAATGTAAAAGACGTAACGAGAGTATTGATTATTTCAACACTTGAATGAATCGTCACAATATCTTCCCCAATCAATTTAGGCTTTGTTGTTTCGTTAACCTTCGCAGTCACCCGGAATCGCTTGCTGAGGAAGGAGTCCCCATGCCAATGGGACGCCGGAGGGGGCAAAGCAGCATTCCAAAAGTTAGGTAAGATTCATTTCATGAGCATTGCTGAGGCGATTTTACACTCTTTTATTTATAGCGTTGTTTCATGGTTACACTTGAGGTCCGGGTTAGAATCCCAAGTGGGTTTCGCTTTGGGTCTCAGAGTTGTTATTTTAACAAAGAAAGTTAATTTTCAATAAAAGTTTCACTTATTCCAATTCTTTTCTAATTATTAGTCTTAATTTAAGTAAAAAAAAAACAACCCATTTCTGTGTCAAATTAATATTCTTAGTTTAATAAAGTAGAAAAAGTATTTGATTCGATTTGCCGCCTGTATTGTGTAGAATATTGCACTGTTCCGCGGGAAGGTGGAAATCCGGGTTAGAATCCTGAGTGTATTCTGCCCAATGTTTGCGTTATTCAACACACAGCTGTTATTTCAACAAATAATATAATTTCCAAATAGATCTAGATATTAGATTTCATTTAAATAACGAAATGAATTTCTCGAATGAAATTAATGCTTGTATTTTGTCAAATTAGAAAAGCTAAATTTTTTTTAGCTCTTAAGGAAATGAAATTTGCTTTTCATGCCTCAAAGGACAATTCCGAGCAATCGATAAAGCCATATTTATTCACATGGCGTCGCGCAGAATTTTTAAAACATCGTTCATGTGAAAAAAAAATTTTTTTTCACAAACTTAATAGTCGCGTTTCATTTTTACAAAAACAAAACGAAACTGAAACTGGAATAAGTAATGAACTATTCTTTTCCATATTTCTAGCAATTTCGCCTAAATTGTCATTTTTAGTGTTCCATGTTAATAAAACTATAAACGTCTTCCCTCACCGAATCTTACAAAGCATCACTCTCATAATGTTATTGCTCTTTTTTAATATAGAAAAATGAACTTAAAAGTGCTACTCTATTAAGTTTTAGCAATATCAATTTTTTTTTATCAGATTGTTTAGACGTTCTCGGTCATTAAATAATCTCTATCTTCTGGCCATCAGCCTAATTCGAACATTAACGGATAATTCTGTGATCCTGTTAATATCAGATCCAAACAGCTTTGGAAATATATTGGGTAATAGGCGTCAGTTTTTCATTGGTTGAATGCTTTAAAGCAATCAACCGCAGATATCATGAAAACAAACAAAATATTAATAGAAATGAACGAGTGCAAAGGCAAACAACAGAAATGTGTCTGTCATTTTCGAAAGAGTTTTCGTGTCTTTGTATCAAAGGCTTAACGCCTAACGCTTAACTAGGAGAGACAATCAGACAATGCGCATGCGCAGCAGATGCTCTCACATATGAGCAATTGAGTGAAAAGCTTCCGAGCCTTCTTCGACTGCTGCGGCGCAGTTGTCACTCGGGTTACGTCTTTCTAGATATTTAAGAAAAGGAATCTGGCAATTGCAAATCAACTTTCTTTTTCGAGGGAGGAAGTAAGAGACGGGAAATGCTTTCTCTCTCGCACACTAATAATGCGAAGTTTAAAAAACAGAATGTTTGTTACATTTTTTTGCCATTTCACTGAACGTGTGAAACTCACATTGTAGTTTTCAGATTAGGATTGTGGATTAGGGTTATATGTTTTCGCACGAAATGTTTTAAAAAATTGAGAGATGAAGTATATTCCCAATGGTCTGTCCGCATCTGTCCCAATGGTCCACACTTGTGCGTTTTACGTGCGCTAGACGCACACGCTGCGGCGCTTGCGCCTCAAATCAGTTGAACGGCGCCGTTTTCAGTGACGCATGCAGTAGCGCACGTACTTCCACCAGTAGTGGATTTTTGTTCAACATTCCGTGCAACTTCGTAGTTTGTCTAGAAGATTTCGTTCTGTTTTTGTAATTATTGACCTTGTGTTTTTTGTTCACCATGTCGTCTGAACAAACATTGGCCATTATTGAAGATTATAGGTTAAATAATTCATCAGAGATATAAATTATTAAATTAATTTAAATAAAAAAAAATTAAATAATTTATCAGATTATAGGTTTTAAATATTCATCAGAGACATGAATATTGAATCATCGGTTGCCAAATATCTAAGTGTGATCGCTAATTTCCCTTCAGCTGGTATTGCTTCTCTGAAACGATTATTTTTTTTTTCGATCTTCGGTTCCACCATTCCCAAAAGCATATAGAAGTTTGTTCTAGACATTCGCGTAAAGTTCTTAAAAAGAACGTTTTCATTTGATTCCACTTCCCTCATTATCCCAAAATTCCGCGTTTTAAAATAATCTTTCATCCATATCGATCGCGGGTATTTTTCACGACTTTTTCTCACTTTTTTCAGCACTAAAATTGCAGCACTTATATCCGCTAACATAGCAGCATAAGTTACGTCCATTGCAACATCACGTCTACACTGGTGAAAAATTGAACACTATTTGACGCACACGTGTAGACAGTTGAAGGCATGCGTCCAAGGCATTCCATCTAAGGCATGCGCTAGACTACTCGGTGTTGAAAAGAGGAATTGAAAGTGAAGTTGAAGATGAAAGCGCACAAGTGGGGACATGGCCATTCAGGCATTTCTTTGTATCATTAGTGAGCTCCGTGGAAAACTTCACATGGCATTATTGCGTAATATCAACAGACGTTAAAGTTTCATTTATTGTCTTAATTTATAGTACACTATATTTAAACTTTTTTTCATCTATCTGGCAACTGACAAAATTTTGTTGTAGTGCAAAAGAAATTATTTAATATTACGATATATAAAAAAAAAACTTTCAGTTATTATGGAATTTGCTTTCACATTTTTTGGCTCTTATACCAAAGAATTGAAAAAAACAGAAGTGTTAAATGAATCTCGCATTGGGCGTTGCTGTTGCATCCACTGCGAAAGGAAGGACTAGGAGTGCAGAAGTCTTTTGTTGCCTCCTTAAGCAGTCTATTGACTTTGCGACGACAACTGATGATGTTACGAAATATCTCTCAGGCAAAATACAAAATTACCTCCAAATGTGCAAAGGCATATCGTGTTGTTGTACGAACACTTATTGCAAAATCGCGTATTTGATAAGTTAACTCAAAACTGGAAAAGGATTCTGATTATTTTATTACTGTGAAAAGATATTCTTTATTTCTAGCAACAGAATATTAATATAGGAAATGAATACGCTGTGACACATTTAAATCTCATTTCTCAGCCTGACAATTGCTTATACATATTTTAATGAATATCCATTGAAATGCTGAAAGAGTAATCTTTTAAGAGTCTTAAAATTTGTTTTGTTCTCTTGCAGGGAGAATCCAGCAGCTTTGACGGCTGGTAAGGAAATTGTTAAAAGCTTTGAGCTTTCTTAATGTTTCCTTAGAACCTTTTCTTGAAGGGTCCGTAAGGGCCCTTCATTTACTGCAGGCCTCCCAAGCCTTCTCCGCAAGCCTTCTTGGTGGCTCCCCTGGGAGGTTCCGTTGCCCACGAAGGAGGCTCGATACAAATGGGCCGCCGGGTCGAGACGGCTGCATACAAAAAGATAGGTAAGGATTTGCCTTCATTCCACTCTTATGCATTCAAGATGAAAATATTCTCCTTAAGAGGTCAATTCAGTTTAAGTTATTTCAATTAATTGGAGATCGAAATATTATTCGCATTTGCAAATTGATGTTTCTTACCTACGATATTCCACAAATCTGATTACATCAAAACTTATATCTGATAACAGATCGATTCACCAATCAAGACCGAGCTTAAGCATCAGCTAACTAAGCTACAGCTTAGAGCCTCACAATATGAGGGACCTGAAGAAATGCATTTTAAATTTTACTGTGTAATAAATTATTTTATTATTCAAAATTATCTATTGTGCAAACACTATTCATCTTAGTTCTACACGGTCATCATTTATATGTCAATACTAGTATAATGTTTTCATAAAAACAGCTTCATTTTTAACCTTTAATCTTCCACTCAAACAGAATAATAAATATATATATATATTTCGATTTTCCGTTTTTAGGACCTCTTAAACATTTCTGCTGAGGTCCAGTCATCCTCATAGACCTACTGTGGCTTAGAAAATGAAAGGCTCTTGTCAAATGTCTGTGGCAAGCAGCTGCTTGAAGGAGTTGTTCTTTTTAATTCAAATTCCAGGGAGAACGAGCGAGCGCCTCTTTGCCACTCCCCTAAGAAGGTCGATATTTAAGAAAACATCAAATAGTTTGTCCAGCGATTTATGTTTATTACTCAAGACTTGATACTTCGGAGGAGAAAAAAAGACATTTCTGTTTAACTTATGAGTTAAATACGAACACTTCACACAACCTTTTGCTTTTGTGGACCACTTTTAAATCCCCCCTCTCCCCTCCCCCTCCCTCTGGGGTAGTTAACAAATTCTGCAGCAATTGCAGCAATTGCAAATCTTGGAAAAAAGAAAGGGTACGGAGGAGGGAAGAGACATCCGTCTCTTCCCTCCTCCGTACCCTTTCTTTTTTGCATGAGTTTCATTTTAGCAGGCGTTGCAGGCGTTATCATTTTCTCCTTTGTTTTAGAAGTTATCAAAAAATTTCTTGCAGCATGCGTGAAATATGCGCAAGCTGATTAACTTTTGGCGTCCATTACCCTTATCAGTCTCAAATGGGGTGTGTGGCCCCCTTGGCCCGTCCTCACACTCCCACCTAGATCCTACCATGATTGTAAGCAATTTATTAAACAGAGCCATATTCTTCTGCTTAAGTGTGTGTTAACTTCTGTGTAATTTCCATATTCTTCTGCTATAGCATCGTGCATGACTGAGCTCTGATATTATTAAAACTATTAAACTGGAAAATGACACTGTTACTCTGTTTTAAACATTTACTTCAAGCTTCTAACTGATTTAAATTTAGCGGCCACAGGTTAGCCATCACAGCACTGTAATATTGATATTCTGCATTGGAAACCAAATTTTATCGAAAATTTCCTTTGTGATGAAATTTGATGGGAAAGGTGAAAACCCACCATCTGTATTTTACCCCCATTTTGCTGTGAGATTACCCACAGCATAGAATCGTGTTTTCGTAATCCCCTCCCGAAATGTGTTATTACCGTAATATGTAAATAGCCCCTTTGATGATGATCTGGATGGGTTTTATCTCTGTTGCACACAATGGGCTAAATGGCCAGGTGATAAGGACCCTGAGGGCTCAGAGAAGGTTTGGGGGAGGGGACTCACTGGAAAGCTGTTAGGAGGTAGATGGAAGTCTCCCGTCAAGACCATCCAGCGTGTTCTTTAACGTGCACACGGGGCCACGGTTTAACGTCTCATCCGATCAAAGGCGGCCTTTCTCAAGCCAATCGGTGTCCCCTCCTACTCACAGTGACCAGGGGGAGGAGTTTTGCAGAGATAAAGTTCGACGCTGACTCAGGTAGAATTCGAACCTGGGAATTGCAGATTACGAGCCTGGCGCGCTACCGACAGAGACCCGCCCCCGCGATCTAATAAACAGGATCATAAAATCCCAGAGTAGCCAAACACCAAAAGATAGTTAAATTTCTCTCGTTATGGATGATACTCATGCATAGACGATAGTTAGTGTCAGCAGAAGAAATTTTCATTAAATTATGTCTTGTAAAAAACAGTATTGAACTTCAAACAAGAATTCTGTTTGCTTTGTTCTTCTATTTCAGCGAAATCCAGCAGCGATGAAGCTGGTAATGGAAATTAGTAAAAGCTTTATGCTTCCTCAATGTTTCTTTAATTTCTTTTCAAATGGGGGCAAGGCATATGCTCGCTCCTTTATTTGTGGCCGAATCCCTAACCATTCTCGGCACAACTCCCATCTGTGGCATTTTGGTTTTGGTTTTTTTACATCTTTTGGTATGTGTTATTTTCGTTTTTTTAATAAAAAATAGTTTTTTATGAGTTTTTTCCTTTTCATGTTTTCTTTTTTTAATAAAAAAGTTTTTTATATAATTTGATTTTCATTTTACCATTGATGACTTTTCGTTTATTTTAACAAAAAATAGTTTTTTATGCAATTTGTTTTATTTTACATGACTTTTCGTTTTTTTTCGTATGTCCTTGAGCCGCCAACAAGGCCCGGGTTCGAATCCTGGATAAGGCATGGACGTCTGCTTCTCAAAATCCAACCTCAACGTCCCCGTGCGTGAGAGGTGGGCAACGTCATTGGCTGACCATTTCTCGATCTTCCTCTTAAAAGACAAATAAAAAGAAGCTCAGCTGATGACGGCTAATGAGGCTCTGGTCGAATTCTTTTCTAATTACCTTTTTTATTTCAGCTATGAGTTGGCTTGCATAATACCATGCTCTTTACTTTAAAATAAAATGTTTTCTTTTTGCAGAATTTCTATTAATTAGTGTGATTAATTCAGAGATATCATAAGCTTTTCCATTAATTATCTCAGTAACAATTCTATGTACAGAATCCACTTCAAGTGTGTACAGAGCCCTTGGAGAGTTACCTTCCCGAGAGCAGAATTGAGAGCATTTTCTTGTACCTCTTCCAAGACACATAAGGCGACTATTTACATTGTTTAGATTGTTGTTCTTGTTCTGAAATTAAAAAGTGTCTCTGGATAGTGTGCGTAGAATATTTCTTCATACCAATCATAAGCAAAATTTCCTCAATTTTCGTGCAAGAAATCCTATAAAACCGATCCTTAAGCTCTGCCAAGTAAATGACATGGTCATCCAAATTGTTTTTCGCATTCAAAGACAGACACATTCAGAGAATATTACAATGGACATAACAAGCTTCCTATCTTTTATCATTGCTTCATTTTGACCCCATAAAATATCACTTTAAAATCCCCATTTATCCTTCACTTTCACAAACATTAACACTTAGCATCATCCTCATCCTCAAGCAGCCATTGATTACGGAGGTCCAACCAGACCGTGCAATTTAGTTCTCCAACAAGTCTATCCTGAGCTACATCTACTGCATCTGGCCATTGCATACCAATTCTATCAAGGTCCTGTTTGACATTGTCTGCCCACCGCATCCTAGGTCTCCCCTTCCTTCTGAGGCTTTTAGGCACACTGTTCGTAACCCTATTCGCCAATCTATAATTATTCATACGGGCAACATGGCCAAACCAACGGAGTATCTCTCTGCCCAATATGCTGCTTAAAGGAGGTTGCCAACTCCTTTGCCTAACCTCATCATTAGTTACAATGTTGAACCACCTAATGCCCAAGATACTGCGTAAGCATCTGGAATCAAAGGCATCTAGTTTCCTGTTATCTTGTTTACAAAGTGTCCAAGTTTCACTACCATAACTAACCCTAGAAAGAACCAAACTATTATACAGTCTAAATTTAGTCTTTAGGTGTATACGCCTATTTCTCCACACTCTCCATAGATACTTAAAAGTCCCTGCAGCAATCCCTATTCGTCTGTTAATCTCATGCCGCACATCACCATTATCTGTTACTAACTCCCAAGATAATTAAACTGAGACACTTCCTCAAGAGTGTAGCGATTCAAAGCAACTGAAGCACCATCTGCCTAAACAATTTTCATCACTTTAGCATCATCTCTGTTTATCACCAATTCTACTCTATTATCAGTCTCATCAACAGCCCTGATGAAAGAATTCACTCATCAGCATCATTAGCCAACATGGTCAAATCATCAGCATAATCTAAATCAGAAATTTTCGTATCTCCAGTCCATTTAAGGCCAAAATCTTTCCCTTGAAGTAAATTTCGCATAACATAATCAATAACCAAGCTAAAGAGAAAAGGAGACAAAATGCACCCTTGTCGAACACCAGAAGTAATGCTAAACCAATTGCTACAAGACTTACCAACTCTCACACACGAATCAGTGTTATTATAGAGAGCTTTCATTATGTTAACTAACTTGTCAGGCATACCATATGATCCCACAATCAACCACAAATTATGACGATCAACAGAGTCGAAAGCCTTTTTGAAATCAACAAAGCTAGCAACCAAAGGTTTCTGAAACTCTAAACATTTCTCAAGAATCTGCCTAAATGAAAATATCTGATCCACACATCCCCTACCACTTCTGAATCCACATTGCTCATCACGCAATTGACTGTCAGCCAGATTCTTAATTCTAGTAAGCACAATCATGCAAAAAACTTTACCTGGAACAGAAAGTAGGCTGATATCTCTACAGTTATCATAAGAACTGCGATCACCTTTTTTAAATATAGGGATTAATAATAGCTGTGGTAAAATCCTTAGGAATCGCACCTTTATCATAAAAGATATTCAAGCATTTTACACTTAACACTTTTTCGAATTATTTTTCATTTAGCCTAGGTTAGTACTAGAAGTCTTAGTACTAGAAGATACCTTTTTAAACTGAAGAAATTGGATAGAACACAGAATAACAAATGGAAGTATTGTTCTACCTTACTCCACCAGATCTATTGATGGGGGGTAAGAACTAGGGGCAACCTATAGGTCAGGCCCCAAAGTACTTCTGATGATTGCGTTGTGTTTTGTTTTAATGCTATTTGTGAGGGAGCTTTCCTTCTTCGAAGTGAGCAGTCATACGTACAGGAATGTGCATGGCAAACATAATTTATTATTCAAAATACACGACCTGTTATCTGGGGTCGGATCACAACACATTAATATGGACACGCCAGGCAATTTGGCCTTATGGGCAAAATATACTGGGAGACGCAGAGAGAAGGGGGGACACTCAGGGACAATTACTGGAGAGATAAAAACTAAAAGAATCTCAGAAAAACGGCTGCTGACCTTTTTATATTAGTCTGCTCCATCGCTGGGATCTTCCTGGTCTACTGTGATAGGGCCTGGCAAAGGGGCGATCATCCGCGCTCTGGGTGTTGCAGTTTGGGCTCCATTAATGGCACAAACAGTTCATCGCGAAACACATCGTAAGTCCGGTGCTGTCAAGGCTACAGGTGCCGGCAGGTGACTTGGCGGGTAACTTGGCAGGTGACTTCGTCTCTCCCTGCGAGCACAGGACGCTCCAGGGCTGGGTTTCTCGCTGTATTCCGGGTTGGTATCTGTTGCTCACCGAACTAGTGAGCTCTTTCTTCACCCTTTTTCCTAATCGTCTGCTGTGGCGCACGGGTTGTCTTCCTGCCCGCTTCTCCTTTTTCTGGTTTCCCAGTAGTGACCCTTGCAGTCTCTGTCTTTTTCAAGCCTGCATTCTTTTTCCTAGCCGATTATATTCTCTGGTATCTGCCGCTCTGTCTGTAATTTCTTTGGCCATTACTTAGCTGTTGCACTTTCCATCTTCGCGGGTCTATTGTCTCTTTGTGCTCAGGACTCACTCCTTGTTGTACGTCCGCACTCTAGTGCACACACTTCTCTTCTCCCTTGGTCGCGCTTGTCGATTTCAAAAAGGACCCCGCTGCCACTTCTCATTGGACAGCAAAGTTCGTCGGTGACAGCGGTGGCCAAAGTTCATTGGCGCGGTCCGATTTTTATTGGAGGTCCCAGCCTCTGGCGTGATTCTGAGTCATTCTTGTCCCGTTCTTGGTGACCATTGCTGCGCGCATTCGAAAAACTCCCTTTCCCCTTTTTATGGGCCTGTTTACTCTTTTCTTGGACGGGGTGCCGTGTGCAAAAGGCTCAGATGGTCCGTCGTTCTCAACATGGCGGCTCAAGTTGTCTTTTCAGCCGTTTTACTTAGGGAAAGGTCGGGTGGTTGGAAGAAAATGGCGACAGATAGTTACGTCGAACTCGGGATTGCAAAATTCCGAGTACAATAGTGTGTCATGTTGCGAAGTTCATAGTGGCGAAGAGTTCGTAAACTATCACAGATTGCTGAATCATCCTCTTGATGTATCTCATGCTTATTGTGAGGATAAGAAAATGCATCTATTTACAGAGTTAAATAAGTATTCCCTGAAGTACAGAGAAGTATAAAGGTATGGCTGGTTCAACTAAATAATATCCACATAAGCTTTAATAACCCTGTTAGGTTTCATCAAATGGCAAAACCTTTCCTAGAAAAAGTCCTGCATGCTTTATCAAGGACTGTCCTCCATTCAAATGAGTAATGGAAAAAAATACCTTTCAAATAATTATTTCAAATAATAATTATATTCAAATAATAATTTCTTTATTATTGATTATTAAAAATACCTTTAAAGATAATGTTGACTACTTTTTCAAAACATTAAAAATTCTAACCTTCTTCATAATATAGAATTACTTATCGTGAAACACAACGATTGTACACCGAAAAGCCAAAACACTATGACGACCTGCCTAATATGATGTTGGTCTTCCATTTTTCCATGTTGCTTGTGCCGCCAAAACATCTCTTACCCTCCTAGGCATGGACGCTACAAAATTTCTAAAGGTGTCTTGTATCTGGTAGCAACACGTTACCAGCAAATACCTTTACTCTTGTAAGTTACGGGGTTGAGCTGTCGCAGATCTGATATGCTGTTCCAACACAAACCACAGATGCTCGATTGGATTAATGTCTGCGGAATTTGGAGGCCAGGGCAATACCTGGAAGTCTTCCTCATGTTCTGCGAACCATTCTGAAACAATTCGGGCAGTGTGGCATGACGCATTATCCTGCTGAAAGAAGAGACTACTTGAGGGGAATACCATTGCCACGAAAGGATGCATCTGGTCTGCAATGATGTTTAGCTAAGTGGTAGACATCACAGTTTCCTGCACATGAATGACTGGACCCAGGGTTTCCCAGCAGAACATTGCTCAAAGCATTACATTTCCTCCACGAGCTTGTTTTCTTCCCATGGTGCATCCTGTATATCATATACAACATAGTAACACTACTCCAGGTATACAACGCACACATATCCGGCCGTCCACATGGTGCAACAGGAAACGAGATTCATTGGACCGGACGACCTTCTTTCAATCATTCAAGGTCCACGTTTGATGCTCGCATGCCCATTGTAGGCGCTTTTGACAGTGAATCGAGGTTAGCATGAGAACTCGGAGAGTCCTGCGGCTATGCAGCCTCATTTTCAGCAGGGTTCGATGTGCTGTGTGTTGTGACGCATTACTCTCATCACCATCATTCAAATTACGGGCGTGTTGCACCACAACATCCCTTCTGTTGACTCGTACCATACGGGATAGCCTTCGCTCACCTCTAGCATCGATGAGCCGTGGTCGGTCCACACCTTACCAGCGGTTTGTGTTTTTTCCCTCCTCGGACCACTCTTTGAAGGTATTAACCACGACTCATCGTGAGTACCCCACAAGCTGTGTCATCTTGGAAATGCTCTGACCCAGTCGTCTGGACATTACAATTTGGCCTTTATCGAACTCACTTAAGTCTGCTGCATTTCCCATCTGAACAACAAGAATAACACTGATTAACAACGAACAGTATCAGATGTTTTTTGTACCGTTTCATGACCTACACACGCGCCGTCGTTTACCTGCAGTTGCTTCGATTTGCATAAAGTCTTGCTGGTCATAATGATTTGGCTCTTCGGTGTATATTAACATCAATTGCTTGGACCATGCGGAGTTATAATACACTAAATAGAAAAGTAGTCCCATATTATGTGAAAATATCCATATCAAAGAAAAAGGTTTTTTTAGAGAAACACTGTGAATAATTTGTTTTTTTACACTGTGAATAAATTGAAAATTTCACCCTTCTCTCTAAAGCTCTCTTAACAACAATATTAGTTTACTAGGTCTTTAAAATGTTATTTAACATTTCGAAACAGATGCTCCTGCTTCTCATATCCTTAATTTCTTTCTTTGAAACTGACGACAACTAAAAGAAGCATTACACGAAAAAACTGCAACTAGTATAACAATTCATCAGATAAATAATAATCTCTAATTATGTATCAACACAATTAAACATAGTCAACCTTAAATATATCCTACTATTAGAAAAAAATCGTGTTATTAAGAAAAGTTTATAATTGCTTTCATGTGGTGTAAAAAATTACAGTTACCACTATTAAATTAATCACATGCAGGATAATTACGAAGTAACTTTACAACTCCAAATGTTTATAATTAGAGCATCTGTCATGCGATAGAAAAAAAAACGAATAGAAATATGTCCATTTTTATTTATGCTCAATTCGTCACTAGAAGAGAAGCTGCAGACATTCCAGCGAATTAAATTTGCTTCCCCATTCCATGGAACAAATCAGGTGCTGCTGAGCAGACAGTCCTGTTTAATTCATTGAGGAATTCAGGTAATGCCGAGAGATAAACTGTATCTTTGTTGATAACCTCATAGAGAGAAATCGAGTGGAGTTATGTCTAGAGAGTCAAGAGGATACTAAACATGTGGCGCAACCATCTATCCAGCTGACTGGGAATTGGTGATTTGCACAATCTCTCTCTTGCATCTGCTGGTAAGAAGGAGACATGGTGCATTTCCGCTGCTGCCATTTGATATACATATTTTTCTCAAACTAAAACATATGTTATGCTTTCAAGATACCTGTGCAACCTGTCGCTTAAGACACGACTGAAATGGAAATTGACTGTCCATGCAAGTAGTTAACTTTTGCTTATAAACATAATTTTTCGAAACAAACTTGATATGAAAATTAAATTTCGTCGTGGGTGGGATACGAGCCCACGACGTTCTCCTGATAACATGGCAGGTGTTTGCCGCTTAATTACTGCAGCTAGCTCATTTTTTCGGTGAATTCTGACTTGAACCTTCCCACCTTCTGTCGCTTGTGGCGCCATCTGTTATTGAAAACTGACAGCCGGAAGATTCTGAACACGTTATCATCTTTATATCAACGCGATATTCCATAATAGAGTATTGCTGGAAATATTCTATTAACATGTGGCTCAACTCAGACGCGTCCCTTGTTTGCAGGATGTTTACTGCGCTACTCTACTATTGAAACTTGATATATGTTTGAGGTTGTAAAGCTACCTTGGGATCATTCTATTTACTTGGATCCTATCCCTTGGGATCATGGACGTCAACAGAAATTTTTCAGGGTGAGTGGGGATAAAAATAAATTCAGGGGGAGGGGGAAGAAAAAGAAATTCAGTGTTTGAAGATAAAAATATATGTAGGTCAAGTCGTTCATAAATGAGCTCAGTTGCCTAAATAACAGTTATGCATATATCATGCCATAATACGGGGTTTTCCAAAAGGGACTTTAGGATATTGCTTTGTAATAAAGAGGAAAACACATGGAATATATCTGATTGGTTTATTGTAAATTAAAGTTTCACCGATTACAATTAAACTTGAAAGATGATGTCATTTAAATGTCCACCACGGCTACGTTTACAGGCATCGATACGAACATCATAATTTTGTAAGATATTCTCAATCATTGAGACATTAATCTCTCTTATGACCGCTCGGATGTTATCTTTTAAGTCTGGTATGTTATCTGATTTGTTGACGTAAACTTTACTTTTCAAATAGCCCCAAAGAAAAAAATCCAATGGTGTTAAGTCGCAAAATCTTGGCGGCCAATTCACATCTCCATTTCGTGAAATTACACGTCCAGGGAATTTCGTGCGTAATAACTCTATGTTCGCTCGTAGCACCATCTTGTTGAAAATAAACATCAGAAATGTCAATTCCATCAATTTGAAGCCACAAAAATTCTGTAATCATCGCATTATAACGCTCTGCATTCACCGTAACAGCATTGCCACGATCATTTTCAAAGAAAAATGGGTCAATGATTCCTCCAGACCACAAACCACACCAAACCGTACATTTTTGTGCATGAAGTGATTGTTTGTGAATAATTCGAGGATTTTCTTCCTCCCAAAGTTGACAATTTTGTTTATTGACACTTCCATTTAACGTGAAATTGTTCAATAGGACGATTGTATGCGCCGAAGAAATCACGAATTTTGCGATGTGTTTCTTTTACTGAACATTTATTTCCATAATAAGTTTTAACGATTTCAATACGTTGTTCTTGTGAGGGCGACGCCATAGTTAGAATTGTATACGACTGAAGTTAGGGTATATGAAATTCCACCTGAAAAAAAAAACATTTTAAGTTATCGGCATTCAAAATCCTAAAGCCCTTTTGGAAAACCCTTTACAACTAAAGATACCCGAACACAAAATGAAATGCAAAAAGAGAAACTTATTATTAAAAATACTTTTAAATAACTATATATACTTATTACTTAAATATTATTAAAATTTAATGATAAGTTTCCTTTTTATTAAAAATGTTTTTCATATTAATAAATTGATATAAACGATATACTTACGAAAACAAAACAAAAAATTTCAAAAGGAATCAATATTACATTTTCAATTTTTCCAAAAAAAAATTTGAGGCAAAAACGACATTAAATTTTGGCATACTTGTATTATTCATTAGAAATTAATTTTTGAAACTTTTTTCCAGGAAATGGGCAGCTGCCACTCTTGTCCCTGCTAAAACCCATGGCTATGCAACTACTACACAAGGTAGTAAAGACAGTTTAATAGTAAAATACATCTAATGTACCTTAATTCTTAGTGGTAGTTTGTTAAATAAATATTGATATATCTTATTTATACAGACAATTGGGAGTGATTGAGTAACGGTTGACGACTGACAGGGAATCACACTCTAATTCCAACTATGAAGCAGAAATGGCAGAGCTATGAAAATTTGCATCTAGGGGTGATCGGGTCGTAGATCTCGGAAAAAATCCAAAATCTGACCTCCGATATAGCCTTCGAGGTCAAATGGAGGTCACGTAGAGGTCAAACTATGAACTACGAGTGTTAAAAATATGAAAATTGGTATCTGGGGCTGTTTCGAATTGTATATGTCGGAAACGTTACGATATTTCGGATCTGGAGGATTCTTCGAGGTCAAAGACCAAATTAAGATCTATCAGTGTTAGAAAGCTAAAACTTAATGCTCTGAATTATTGAGAAATTTTGGATGCGATGAATAAATCTGAATTTGAGCTTTGAGGTCAAAGCTCAAATTCGATATACCGGTGATGGAGAGCTAAAAATTGATGAATACGGCTATTTCGGAGAGTAGAACTAAAAAATAAGAGGAATTTTAAGATCCGGTATCATATTCAAGGTCAAATAGGTGTCGGAGTGACTTGTTAGAAATCAATAAATGCCGATGTCACCAATTGCTTTCTTCCGTCATAAAAAAGGGAGGAAATACAAAAATGATTCTTGCAATATATCTCCGAAGGCAAGTGCAGAAAATAACAAGTTACGTGTCAAATAAAAGCCTGTGATGCGAGGAGTGTCAGGCTGTAAAACTTGACCCCCCCCCACCACCACCACCATGCCTTCTCCTCTCCCTGAAAAGCGGGAAATGTGAAAGTCGTTCTCTTATATCTTCCGAACACGAGGGCCTACAGTTATGAGTTAAGTGTCAAATGAAACCTCGTATAAGGACAGTTGTAAACTATCCCCCTGTTAAAATGTGGGGGGTTTATTTTCGCGGGGTTCGAATTTAACGAGTCATAGCTCAAATTAAAGCTTGTGGCGTCTCCGATGTCGTGGGCGATCTCAAATATGGCTCCTAAAGGGGGGGGGGGGGGGGTAAATGTACTTATTGTTTATGAGTCATATGTCAAATAAAAGGTTTTGAAGGTAAGTGTTTTCAGTGACAAAAAATATAAATAAATTAAAAAAATTAAAAAATACCTGTCTTCCTATAGAGCCCTAAAAAGTAGAAAATAAATCTAAAGCATAGTCACCGAGTTCGTATTCACTTCAAAGGAATATAGGGCTCCGATTTATGTACTCAACAAGATTGTCGGGGCCCTATCTTCCTTTGAAGTGAATTCGAACTCAGTGACTGATTGTACCATCGATATGCTTTAGATTTATTTCCTACTTTTTAGTTCCTACCATTTAGAAAGTTAAGTATTTTTTTTTAATTTTTAATTTATTTATTTTTTTTTATCTCTCCATTATCTGATAATCGAAATTTGACCCTTTAATAACGATTTGACCTTCGTTTCATCGGATCCAAACTTTCACAGCTTTTCTAAATCCCAATATACTTCCAGGCACTAATTTTCAGTTTTTTAGCACGTAAAGATCGAAATTTGCCCTTTGAACTCGAAGGATAGCCGAATCGGAAATTTCGTAATGTTTTTGAGATCTATGACCCCAATACCTTTAGGGATAAATTTTTACGTTTCTGGCACTTATATACATCAAAGCTTGACCAATATGTAATCTCTATTTGACCTTGAAGTTCAAGTTGGCGATCAATTTCGGATTTTATTCCGAGATCTACAACTTTGATTACTCCTACGTGCAAATGTCAAGATCTCCTTCATTTGTGAATGAAGTTAGAATTAGTGTGATCCCATGTCACTCTACACTCACTCGATCACTCACAATCGTTGGGTTCTTTTACCTCTGAGCGGCAATTTGTTGCACACGATGGGCTAAATGGCCAGGTTGCAAAGACCCCGAGGGATAAGAGATGATTGGAAGGAGGGGACCCACTGGACAGTTGTTGGGAGACATACATCGAAGAGCCAAAGCATTATGACCACGACATCTTAATGCAAATCGAAGCAACTGCAGGTAAACGACAGCGCGTGTTAATGCCATGAAACGGTATAAACAACACCTGTTACTGAACTCTGTTAATCAGTGTTATTCTTGTTTTTCAGCTGGGAAAGGCAGCAGACTTAAGTGAGTTTGACAAAGGCAAAATTGTAATGGCCAGATGACTGGGTCATCTCTCAATAATTGGGATGGGGGGCGGGTTCCGAAAGGCCCGCCCCCCATAACTTGTATTCTGTCGTTAGACACTACACGAGTGGCATGGAAGCCTGGAAGCAGAAGATTAAGGTTTTTCTCAGAGGAGACCGGGGGGACTTGGAGTATAGGTGGCATTAAAGGGAGGGCGAAGTGCAGCCCAACTAGAAAGATATGGAAGATAAGTGGGAGAGTGAAAGCAGCTTCGGTCTCAATGGAGTGAGTCTTGGAGCCAGCAGATGAGCTTATTATTAATGTCACTCAGGTCACAATGCTCACAATGTCCCTCAGGTGCGCCCTGACTCGAAAGCTCCTGATGAACACTGTGACTGCCCCCCCCCCCCCCCCCACCTGCTACCTAACTGATCGCTTGGGAGCTTCTGATTTCGTTAGCGAACCCTTCTGTGATCGAACAGTGGAGGATGTAGTGCTCGACATCTGTGTCTGGAGCCCCAAAGCGCAGTACCTGTGGGCAGAGATCTTAAATCGCTACAGATACGCTGGGAAGCTCCCATCAGTCAGTACCTGCGTGAAATAGTTGTCCAAGGACATCAAGGATAGACCGACCCTTTGAAGAATGTCTTTGTTTGAAGACCATTCTCGGTCGTATCCCAGAGCCTCTGCCACTAGCCCATAACTCTTTGACCTAAAATAGTCCTCAGTCTTGACTGCTATCTCAGGTTGAGTGTCAGTACCTGCTGAGTGGGCCAGTTGGTCTGCCGCTCGTTCCCTTCATGACCTACGTGCGCCTTGAATCAGGAGAAGGAGATCCTGGGCATGTTCTTAGAGAAGGAGATCCTGGGCATGCCTAGGAGGCGCTTGACCTCGTTAACCGTATGACGCCTGTTGTTCGCATCTTCAAACGCTTGCAGAGCTGCCCGGCTGTCGGTATACAGCCAGATGTCATTATTGTGACTGCAGACATTAAGGGCCAAATTAAGGGTCTCCTATAATGGCAAGCAGCTCTGCTTGGAAGGCTGAGTCATTTACAGAGACCTTCCTCTTATAATCAGACACTTTGGCTCCCCCTATAGTAGACAGTGTTGGCTAAAAGCCCACACCATCTGATCTCTTGGGGCCGTCTGTATAGATTTCTACTCCTTGACCTGATGGTAACTCCATAGACCATTACACACGCAGTATCTTGGTGGGATGAATATCCCACCTAGCGGTATTTGCTCGTAAACCTCGGGATCGTACTGGACTCCGAGAAATGTTGCCTTTTCCCTAGCCTGCAGAACTCTGAATATGGTCGCTTCTTTGCCAACCATTAAATACAGAAGCAGGATCCCTGCTCTCACCAGGAGAGCATCTGTAGATGTGGTCCTTTAAGCCCTGGTGATTCGCAGTAAAGCTGGCCTCTGAGCTGCAAGCAGCTTTCTACACATAATAGAGTGGTCGGTCGGGCGCCACCAGGCACCCTCCCCATATGTCAATATCCTCTCTGTTCCCCTTACATAAATTTCTTTCGGTACCTCCTCCCGGAGGCCCCCACGATACGCGAGCCACACGCCCAAGTTTGCACATTACATTAGTGCATTTTGTCTTTAGGCCTTATAAGTGTCGGATCCAGCGCATCCTTTCATCCAGAGTGATACTCAAGTATTTGAAAGGCGTCTTGTGGCAGATAGTATTGCCATTAAGTTTAAAGATGGGGTACCTCTTGTCTTGTTGAGGGAACCCTCTTATGCCATGGGCATTGATGTAGTCTTCACACAGCTGAACCCAAGCTTGTAGCAAAGACTCCGTCCTTTGAACACCGACAGGGCTGCATTGCCGGCAATCTCCAGTCTCGCTCTGGAGGAGGCCGATACGACAAAAAGCATGTCGTCTGCATAAGCCTGTAGCCAGACACCCTGTAAGGTCAACTCCAGAGCCATGTTTGCAACTAAGTTCCAGAGAACAGGCAACTGCACGAACCTTGTGGGCGCCCCTGTCCCAGTTCTTTGAGACTGCCCCATTGGCATGGGAATAGATGACCATTCTCTCACTGAAATAATTGGACACCAGATTGAAACTGTTCTTGTGACAAGAACAATCTTTTAGCTTACTTTGCATTGCAGGCCACCAGACATTATCAAATGCGCCTGTCACATCTAAGGCGATGAGAGAAGTGTGCAATTTGTTATCCCTGTTCACCTTAACAATATCCACCACTTGTTTGATAGCGGCAGTGGTGGATTGGTCTGTCCTGAACCCGAATTGTTTGTTATTCAGGAAGTTGTTCTTACTACAGTGGTAGTACATCCTATTTGTGAGCAGTTTGTCTAAAATCCTTCCCATCACTGGCAGCAGACATATTGGTCTGTAAGATCTTACGTCTGCCGGATCTCTACCCGCCTTATTGAAAAGGACTAGGTCGGCATATTTCCAGGCCTTTGGGAAGTTTCCCAGTCTCAGATAGTTGTTAAAGAGCTGGGTGAACAGATCTTTGTGTTCTTTAAACAACTGCATCACAATCTCCACTGTCAGACCATCGTGGCCAGGAGCTTTACCCCTGGCCATAGCACGAATCACCTCTCCGACCTCTTCTTCCATGAACGGAACGTCATCTTCCGTGTCAGGTGGAACCCTGCTGTACTCTCTCCAGAGATGATGTTGGGCATCATCAGAGCTCCTACCATCGTCAGGGAATAATCCCTCTATTAAAACCTGGATAATTTTGCAAAAAGAGGTGGTCTTGGACCTATCCTCTTTGCATACATACTCAATATCTAGGGGTTTTATGTCCTTCTCTGTTGCCAGCTTGTACTGCAGAGTAAAAGGGTTCTGTGAAAAGCATTTCCGAGATGGCAAGGCTTGTTGGTCAGCCATGGTTAGTACCTTCAAAGAGTGGTCCGGGGAGGGAAATCCACGAACTGCCAGCAAGGTGTGTGCGGCCTACGGCTCATCAATGTTAGAGGAGAGAAAAGGCTATCTCGTATGGTACGAGCCAACAGAAGGGATACTGTGGTGCAATTCACCCATAATTTGAATGCTGGTGACGGAACTAATGTGTCACAACACACAGTACATCGAACCCTGCAGAAAATAGGGCTGCGATTCCGCAGGCCGCTCAGAGTGCCCATGCTAACCTTGGTTCACCATCGAAAGCGCCTACAATGGGCATGCGAGCATCAAAACTGGACCTTGAATGATTGAAAGAAGGTCGTCTGGTCCGATGAATCTCGTTTCCTGTTGCACCATGTGGACGACCGGGTATGTGTGCGTTGTTTACCTGGGGAAGTGTTGGCACTAGTATGCACCATGGGACAAAAACTAACCGATGGAGGAAGTGTAATGTTTTAGGTAATGTTCTGCTGGGAAAGCCTGGGCCCAGCCATTCATGTGCAGGAAACTATGACGTCTACCACCTACCTAAACATCATTGCAGACCATATACAACCTTTCATGGCAATGGTATTCACCCTCTAGTAGTGGCTTCGTTCAGCAGGATAATGCACCATGCCACACTGCCCGGATTGTTCGAGAATGGTTTGTGGAACATGAGGAAGACTTCCATGTTCCAGACTCCCTGGCCTCCAAATTCCCCAGACATCAATCCAATCGAGCATCTGCGGTTTGTGTTGGAACAGCATATCCGATCTGTGACGGCTCAATCACATAACTTACAAGAGTTAAAGGATCTGCTGGTAATGTGTTGGTACCAGATACCACAGGACACCTTTAAAAATCTTGTAGCATCCGTGCCTCGCTGGGTAGAGCTATTTTGTCAGCACGTGGCGGACTAACATCATATTTGGCAGGTGGCCATAATGTTTTGGTTCTTAGGTGTGTTTACTAGCCTCCCGCCAAGGCTATCCAGTGTATTCTTTATGGAGGGATTTCAAAAAATTCTTGTCAGGTGCCTGTAGGTTTGCACTCTGAAGTTAACTTGTTTGAATGCTTGCCTAAACTTGTCATTACATTAAAAACAAAGGCGACGCACAGTTCAGTCTGTAAAGTTTGCGTTGTCGCTATGGAGCCTAATAAAGAAGGGAAAAGATTTTACGTTTTAACAAAAATGCAACTTTGGGACGACGCGAAAAACTTCATGCCGATTTATCGCAACTTAATAAGGCTTAGTGGTTGTTTATGTCCCCATACCACGTTTAGTCTCCATGGTTTTCTTAACTACAGAAAAGAAGTGTCCTTTTCACGAATTCCTGTCGTTTGGAATAGTTATCTCTGGATTATTCTAATATGATGAGGCCACAAGTCAGTTCCGTTTCACACCTAAAACCACCGAGGCTAAATAATTTAATCTCTAAGATTTTACAGTTTTCCTTAATAAATTATAACAATGAGTAAATGGGGGCAACGATGGCTAAATCGGTAGCACGCCAAACTCTTAATCTGCAGTTCTCAGGTTAGAGTCCCGCTTGGGCCAGGATTGAAATTTATCTCCGCAAAACTCCCCGCTCTACCCTCGGTCAGTAAGGGACACCGATGGTCTTGAAAGTCTTGTCGTACCTCAGATGGAAAGTTAAGCCGTGGTCCTGGTATCTGAGAGCCATACTCTGTGCACGTTAAAGAAGAAGCTGGATGGCCTTGATGGGAGACTACTTCTCTCTCCCAACAGCTGTCCAATGGTTTCTCCCCCGAAAGGGGGGGAAAGGGACGTTGTGGTGGTGGGGCCCGTGTGAAGTTGAGGGGTCCACTGACTGGTATTGGGAGGTATCTGGTTGGACAGAGTCCCGATGGAACGGCTCAGTCTCGGTGAAGTTGAGGGCCCCGCTGACTGGTGTTGGGGGTCACCTAGGTTGGATGGGGCCCCAGCGGAGGGGTCTGGTAAGGCCTGACTAAGCGTTCCCACCATGGGAGCCGAGGCAACTTAGATCTATATATCTTTGTTCATGGCCAACCTGGGCGCAGATTAAATTTAGGCTTTGACCGATGGATGAACTTTTCTTCTATAGAACTGTTCGCCATAGGTAGTCGTGGGGCGAGCTGCATCTATATGGTGTTGTCTTGCCCTCGACGTAGGTAGTGGAAATTATGGCATTCCCCCCATAGATGGTGTGAAGCCATATGCTGCGGTACATCTGAGACTTTCCAGTTACCTAATTTCCTGTCCTATGGGTCCCCTCCCTCCAAACCTTCTCTGAGCTCTCAGGGTCCTTGTGACCGGCCATTTAGCCCATCGTATGCAAAAAAAAAATGCCTCTCAGAGGTAAAAACAACCCACCCAAAGAGTAAATGTTCTTTACAGCCACACCAAATTTACAGACTATCATTAGTAATATCGCTAACTCAAACTACTCCAGAACTATGCAATCCTCAACGATTCATATCCGTTCCATTCCACCAACTCAAAACCCAAGCGACAACAATTGTTTGCGTTATATTACGTCGAATTTCATCATTATATTTAAAATACTTTTTTTAAAAGAGTAAAAATCATTTCGATAAAATTCGTAATTGGTTGGAGCACCAAATATCTGCACAGGAGGGCCAGTCCAGAGTTATTAACCCTTTTGTGCATAAACTCACTAGTCGTGTGTTAATGGCGAATTTATCATCAAAATTCAATAGATCCCATGAACACTCCCAACTAGAAAAGAAATATATTTCCTCAAGCAGCTGCTTCCCACAGAGGTCTGACTCAGGAGCCTGTCAGTGAAATAAGCTCAAAGAGATCGTACCTCAAATAAGCTCAAAGAGATCGTACCTCAGATGGAACGTTAAGCCGTGGGCCTTGTATCTGAGAAAAGAGAAGGAGGCATGACCTCTGCAGAAAGACTACAGAAACATCCATGCTTTACAAAGTGCTCGAACCCAGGTCCCTTTGAGTAGTAGTCAGACACGCTAACCACTCGGCTAGGAACGGCTCCTCTCAACTAGAAAGTGTGAAAATAAATATGGTTTTCAAATCGAACCCAATTTTGCCAAAGCTGGAGACTTGAATTAGAGACTTCCTATATTTTGTTGATTTTTTTCGTGTTGTCTCCACTATTTAAAACTTTTCATGTGTTTAAAAATTTCCTGATATACTGTAATGTATTGATTATAAGTGGAAATAAAGTCTATTATTAATACTAATTCTCTTGGAAACAAACATCACTTATTTGCAAGAGACATGTTTCTTTTGTTTAATCGTCTGTTTATGTTGTTTCGCAAAAGTAAAACGTATTAAAAATATTCCATATTTCTAATTTTTCCATTTTCTTTACGAATCAAAAAGTTTCCATTTGATAGATGTCTGAAACCCAGATATCTTCTGAGCAATCGTCACAATGTAAAAGACGTAACGAGAGTATCGATTATTTCAACACTTGAATGAATCGTCACAATATCTTCCACAATCAATTTAGGCTTTGTTGTTCTGTTAACCTTCGTAGTCACCCGGAAGCGCTTGCTGAAGAAGGAGTCCCCATGCCAATGGGACGTCGGAGGGAGCCAAGCAGCATTCCAAAAGTTAGGTAAGATTCATTTCATGAGCATTGCTGAGGCGATTTTACACTCTTTTATTTATAGCGTTGTTTCATGGTTACACTTGAGGTCCTGGTTAGAATCCCAAGTGGGTTTCGCTTTGGATCTCAGGGTTGTTATTTTAACAAAGAAAGTTAATTTTCAACAAAAGTTTCTTATCGTAATAATTAAATTAATATATCAGGTCAAATTAATGTTCGTGTTATGTTATATTACAAAAGTTTATATTTTTATGATTTAAGTTAATAAGTGAATTAGACAGAAATATTAAGGGAATCCCATAATTCACAAAGCATTTTAAGGTAGAAAAGTATTTTTGTTATATCTCTTTTTTCTTTACAGCAATAAATTATTTTAAAAATCTACTCAGGAATGAATTACTCTTCTCTCTGATCTGATGCACTATCAGTTAAGAGATAATTGTTATCATAAAATAATGCGTACTTAAAACTTACGTTAGTGCATTGAACTGCGAAAAGTTAACAGATATTTCTATCGCTTTCAAAAAGAAATACCTAATGATTGACCCATTATTTTATATAGAGAATAACAAATAAAAAATGTCACTATTATGCAAATAAATATGACGTTGCAAAATGCCTGAAGTCTCGGACCCTTTTCAGGTAGAGAAAAAAAAATGATTTCTGTGTTAGGGTTAATCTCAACATCAGCCGAAATACATTTATGAATATTAGCCATCAGTTGTATTGATCCTGTTCATGTCAGATGGAAATATCTTTGGAAATGCTCTGGTGCTTAGGGCGAATTGGTTGAATGCAAGAAAACAAATCATTCATATGCTACGAATGTTAATGGGAAAGAATCCAATAAAAGTTAAAGAGTGCAAAGGCAAGCAGCAGAAAGTGAATGAGCCACGAGAATGTTTTACGAAAGGGTTTTGGTTTATTTGTAGCAGTGGTGGAGAGTTGGGGGCAATTACGGAGACTGCGAGAATGCGCAGTAAAAGATTCGACAGTTCCCATAGATCATAGGTTAATTGACATGCTATGAACACGTGACCTATGAGAACCGTCGAGGCATCTACTGCGCATGCTCATAGTCTTTCCAGCTGCCACCGTTTTCTGGGTATATCTTTGATGGGGTTCAGAAGAAGAATGTGGTGATTTCGATTCAAGTTTCCTCCTCAATGGACTTTTGCTCGATAAAATACGAAAATTCGGTTTGGTGATTAATTGTAACGTAATTTTTAAATAAGCTTATGACAAAGATAGCCTGGGCGCTCCTTCAGACGTTACATAAATAGTGGAAATTCAATTCATGTAATATTTTCAAGTTTACAATGTATGACATCAGTGTTATATTTTGGTCGAATAAAATATTTCGATAAAGTTTCAAGCAATCGGGAGAAATGTGGAAGTTGAAGCATTTTTCTGGGGCTGAATGAAAGAGCGCATGCGCATTTATTGTCATTGTGCTCGTGTGGAAAACGTCACACAGCATAATTGCGTGAAGTCAATAGACGCTAAAATTCTGATTGTTGATTTAAATTACGTTCATTTTACTGATATTTTTATATCAATATGGAAGCTGGCAACTGAAAAAAAGTAGCAGTTTCAAAGAAATAAGAGAACGTTTTAAAACTAGATTTTTTATCACCGGGAAATGAGATGATCAGATCCAGTTATTTAATTATTCATTTATTATAATTGATTTATTACATGAATCTTTTCAAACATAAATTTGCATTGTTTTATTACAGTGAGAAGATTTTGCTGCCGATTTGAGGGTTGCAAACTCTATTTAAAAAACTTTAGTGTAAAGGATGTAATGAATGAGAACCTATCCTTTACACTAAGGTTTTTCAAAATATAGTTTGCGACCCTCAAATCGGCAGCAAAATCTTTGGAAAGGGCTGGGAAAATATTAAATTTTAATTTTGAATTTTCTTACTGTAATGAAAAATGCCAATTTATGTTTTGAAAACATTCATGTCATAAATCAATTATAATAAATGAATAATTAAATAGCTGGATCTGATTGAAATGGAAAGAAACCAAATTTTTTATAACTAGTTCAACATTCATAAAACTTATATAGTTCATGTTTTTTTGTTTTTTTTATAGGCTTTTCACTCATTATGGTGACGACCTCGTTGAAATTAAATCGAATTATATTAAATAACACAAATACCATATAAAACAATTTCTCTGAATACTAAAATTTTGTTTCACATTTAGTGATGTGCTTAACATTCTGTATTTTTCAGAGTGGGGAAGTCAGTTAGTAGCGCGTCTCGTAATTTGCAGTTTTCCAGTGTTGAGTTTTTATCCGCTGATCCCCATCCTCCCCTAAGTCAAAAAGGGGACATCGATGGGCATCGAGAGGCTGCCGTCCATAAGATGGGTCATAAAGCCATGGCGTTGGTGCTAGGTGCATGCAAGCTGGGTGCCCTTGACGAGAGGCATCTGTCTCCTTACAGTTGCCCAATGGGTCTCCTTTCCCAAACTTTCTCTGAGTCTTGGGGTTCTTGTGACCTGAGTGCCCCTCAGAGCTAAAATAAATTGATTCATACTCTAGAGGCTACTCTTATTTTGGGGAGTTGCTCAGAAAAAACTTTTGAAAAACCTTCCCTATCCTACTGTGTGAGTGGTTTAGAATTGCCACTCACTCTACAGTGGCAATTGGAGAGACTAGGAGACTGCGCAGTTCACGATTCCACATTTCTCAAGTATAATTGAAATCTATTGAGCGTTGATTGATAGGTCATCGATCTATCTATGAGAAGTGTTGAATCATCAACTGCGCAGTCTCATAGCCTCCCCAGTTGCCACTCACCTACACCGCTGCTAGTTCCTATGAACATATCAAGGTATTTTTCGGCCTATCTTATCTGTCGGCACAATTATGTTTCATTCCAAAAGCAGATTTGTCAAAATGTTTAAAAATATCGAGAATGAATGAATTTTTCATTCATTATTTTGTTAAATCTGCCAAAACTCTCTGCATTACATGGGTATTAGCCGGGGGGGGGGGAAGAACAGTTACTCCCACCCTTCCAAAAATTGATCAGTTGATTGAAAATTCATTTTTATCGAATACTATCAGGTGTACTAAATATTAATGTCGTTTCTCCTTAACTAAATGTAATTTGATTCTTTTTTTTTACATTTTCGTTCCTTTTCGGATTTATTTTTATTTATTAATACGAGAAAAACAATTTTCCATGCAATCTGAATAATGTTTCCTTTTTTTTTTCGTTTTGTTTTCTTGCATCCTTACATGATTGATGTTTTCACAACTGCACTAATTAATGAAATGCTCGACTAAATATTTCTAATTTGGAGCATTAATTATCGCTCCCCCCCCCCCACTTCTTCTTGTCCCTGCCGGAAAAAATCCTACCGATGCGCATGCTGCATTTGTATTTTTTTCCCGATTAGTTTTTTACTCGTTTTTCTGAAAACAGAATATTTAAATAGATATTCGATGTAGTGTGATACATTTATCCCTCATTTCACAGTTTGAGTGATGTATATTCACATGTCAGTTGTAAACACTCGAAATATCCACTGAATTACGACTCCTATGTCCTAAGTTCCCTTTGATCTCTCTTGCAGGCAAAATCCAGCAGCTTTGACGGCTGGTAAGGAAATTGTTAAAAGCCTTGAGCTTTTTTAATGTTTCCTTAGAACCTTTTCTTGAAGGGTCCATAAGGGCCTTTCATTTGCTGCGGGCCCCCCAAGCCTTCTCCGCAAGCCTTCTTGGTGGCTCCCCTGGGAGGTTCCGTTGCCCAAGAAGGAGGCTCGATACAAATGGGCCGCCGGGTCGAGACGGCTGCATACAAAAAAATAGGTAAGGATTTGCTTTCATTCCACTCTTATGCATTCAAGATGAAAATATTCTTTTTACAACTTCAGTTTAAATTGATGCAATGCATTATAGATCTAAATGTTATTCGCATTTTTAAATTCACGTTACTTAGAAATGATATTTTGCATATATTATTAGATTAATTATAACCATAGATACAAACATATAAAACATATAATTGAAAACTGTTAGTATTATTAATGTATTTAAATGTCTCTGATGAATCGTTGTTAATTAATTACTAAAGGCACAGATTACCTGTAAACGAAGAATTCAAAGAATTAGAGTCGATCGGAGTAGGAATCGAACTAACATCTCCTGACTACATACCAGGTGTTTTAACCACTCAACAAACAACAGCCTGTTCATTTTTTACTAATTGTGATTATAAATCTTCGCGAATTTTTTTTGTCGTTCTTGGCGTCATCTATGAACTAGAGCCGGCAATCATTCAACAATTACCTCCATGAAAAGAGAGCTGAGAAGTGAACTAGCCACTGATAGTTTAATGATTAGATCGCGTGGCATATATTCAGAAGACGATTAGAATCCCACTCGAGAATTCTAATGTTTTTTTCAGCAAAAATATTTCTTGAATCTTTGTAATTTTTTTTTACTGTTGTAAACTTTTCGCTTGAAAGATAAAGGGTGCTTTTCCCGTTTTTTGGTGCATGGCGAGGTTGAGAAGTTCCCAAGTCTGGGAAGAAAATCACTGGATATGAAAATAGGATGTCGTCTTCAATTGTATCAACTAGATCTCTGCTGTACAGAGGATAAAGTTTTGTCAATGCTTAACATCCCACATGCAGGGCATCAGCTAATTCTAATACCATTCATTTCATCTCTCTGATGAAGAGATCAAATCAAACTTTACTCTTAAAGCTTGTAACCCTGCGTACTGAACTCTCACCATCTTCCAAAATAAAGGAAAGCTTACTAGAATTAATGCAATACTTCGACGAATTTACAAGGTACTTTATAATAAGAATTAATGGCATAATTATCAGAATGAACTATATACATTAGATAACCTCACAGGACCAAACAAATTAAGAGAAGTGATTTCTTTTTTGTATAACTGAATGAGAATCCCAATGACCAAGAAACTTTACAATTCGTGTGTAACAAAATTATAATCACCATACTTAGGGGACGGCAAGATACATTATGGATCAGTGGGAGCGTACTAAACTCGTCATCTGCAGTTCCCAGGTTCGGGTCCCAACTGGGCCAGCGTTTGAGAATTTTCTCCGCTAAACCCCATTCTGATCGCGGTGAGAAAGGAGACGTCACTGGGCTGTGAAAGGTTCAGTCATGTTGTCTGAATAGAAAATCACACTAAAAGCTAACTTAAAAGTAAAGCTTTGTACAGAAAAGTGACTCTCCAAATAATCCGACTTAATATTAAAAGAGAAATGGAAGTTGAAATTGTTAACGGCAAGCGATGCTGTAACACTCGTCCTAAGCATTGTTCTCTAAAAATAACCGAAAATTGAAAGAATCCTCATACAATTTTTCTAAAATCACATTTATGTCAGCAAACATGTTATTATTATAATAATTGTTAATCCGTTTCGAATCACTTTTCTCATAACTTTCTCATGACTAGTTTATTAATAGTTTTAAAATGTTCATAAATTTGATTTAAGACAAAGACATACAAACTGCCAATATTGTGTAAAATACTAATACGTAGTAAGTACGTAACTGAAACAAATATTCAAACATATTTGTCATGCTATAATTGGTTAATTCATTTTCAAAACAGAATGTAATTTCATCTTCCAAAAGAGTTGCATGAAATGTTTATTACATTCCACACTTCCTCATTTCATAAACGATTACATGACAAAAGTAAACTAAATATTTTTTTCAAAAGCTGCTAAACTTGTAATCTAAATGATCAAAAAATCATTTTTGTTTGAGCGTTGAACCTCATTAAACATTCGCCAATATCAGTAGCTCAGTCAATGACAATCAGTCTCGTTTTCAGTTTCAATCTGTAATCTATTCAGCAGGATCAATTACTGCAGGAATAGAAGCAGGAAAATTAAATTTATATGATTAGGATTCATCTTTATGAATCAGTAAGATAATCATTTGTAAAAGCTTGAAATAATCATTAAATTATGTCTTGTAAAAAACAGTATTGAACTTCAAACAAGAATTCTGAGTTTGCTTTGTTCTTCTTTTTCAGCGAAATCCAGCAGCGATGAAGCTGGTAATGGAAATTAGTAAAAGCTTTATGCTTCCTCAATGTTTCTTTAATTTCTTTTCAAATGGGGGCAAGGCATATGCTCGCTCCTTTATTTGTGGCCGAATCCCTAACCATTCTCGGCACAACTCCCAGGTAAACATCTGTGGCATTTTGGTTTTGGTTTTTTTTCATCTTTTGGTATGTGTTATTTTCGTTTTTTTTAATAAAAAATAGTTTTTTATGAGTTTTTTCCTTTTCATGTTTTCTTTTTTTAATAAAAAAGTTTTTTATATAATTTGATTTTCATTTTACCATTGATGACTTTTCGTTTATTTTAACAAAAAATAGTTTTTTATGCAATTTGTTTTATTTTACATGACTTTTCGTTTCTTTTCGTATGTCCTTGAGCCGCCAACAAGGCCCGGGTTCGAATCCTGGATAAGGCATGGACGTCTGCTTCTCAAAATCCAACCTCAACGTCCCCGTGCGTGAGAGGTGGGCAACGTCATTGGCTGACCATTTCTCGATCTTCCTCTTAAAAGACAAATAAAAAGAAGCTCAGCTGATGACGGCTAATGAGGCTCTGGTCGAATTCTTTTCTAATCCCTTTTTAATTTCAGCTATGAGTTGGCTTGCATAATACCATGCTCTTTACTATAAAATAAAATGTTTTCTTTTTGCAGAATTTCTATTAATTAGTGTGATTAATTCAGAGATATCATAAGCTTTTCCATTAATTATCTGGGTAACAATTGTATGTACAGAATCCACTTCAAGTGTGCACAGAGTCCTTAGAGAATTACCTTCCCGACAGCAGAATTGAGAGCATTTTCTTGTACCTCTTCCAAGACACATAAGGCGACTATTTGCGTTGTTTAGATTGTTGTTCTTGTTCTGAAATTAAAAAGTGTCTCTGGATAGTGTGCGTAGCATTTTCTTCATACCATTCATAAGCCTAATTGCTTCTGCTATTCGTGCAAGAAATCCAAGAAATCGAATAAAACAAACAGTTACCGCTTTATTAAACATTACATCAATTACATATGCAGGATGATTACGAAGTAATGTTACAACTTTATACATTTATAACTAGTTACTCTGTCATGCGATTAGAAAACAAATGATAACGAAGAAGAACTCTAATTTACTGATGCTCAATGTGGTCGCCAGAGATAAAGCTGCAGACATCCCAGTGAATTAAAGTTCCTCCCCCATTCCATTTAACAAATCAAATGCTACTGAACACTGAGCAGGCAGATGAACTGCCATAATAGTGATAAAACCGTATCTTAGTTGAAACCTCATATAGAAAGAATCGAGTGGGGTTAAGTCTAAAGGGTCAAGAGGTCACTGAAGAGTTGGGCTCTATGATCTATCCAGCTAACTGGAAATTAGTGATTTTCACCATCACTCACTTGCAACTGGTAACGGGGAGACACGCTGCATTTCGATTGCTGACATTTTTTTATAAACAGGTTTCTTAAACCAGAACACACGTTATGCTTTCTCGATGCCTGTGCAATACGCCATTTCCAATTCTGCTAAAACAGCGTTTCTCTTAAACACGACAATAAATACAAACTGACTGTCCATGCAAGAAGTTTTGTTATTATTAAAAACATAATTTTTCGCAAGAAACTTGATGTGAAAATTAAATTTCGTCGTGGTTGGGATACGAGCCCACGATCTCCTGATAACTTGCCAGGTGCTCTACCACTTAACTAACGCAGCTAGCTCATTTTTTATCCGAATTCTGACTCTGAGCCTTCCCACCTTTTTTCGCTCGTGGCTCCATCTGTGATCGGGAATGGACAGCTCAGCTGTATTTATATATAATTGTATGCAAAAAAGTGCCACTCAGAGGTAAAACAACCCAACCCTTCTAAGTTATGTGGTTGAGCCGCTGCAGATCGGATATGCTGTTCCAACACAAACCACAGATGCTCGATTGGATTAATGTCTGGGGAATTTGGAGGCCAGGACAATACTTGAAAATCTTCCTCATGTTCCACGAACCATTCTCGAACAATTCAGGTAGTTTAGCATGGCGCATTTTCTGCTGAAAGAAGGCATTACTAGAGGGAACTATAGTTGCCATGAAAGGATGTACCTGTTTTGTAATGATGTTGAGGCAGGTGGTAGACGTCATAGTTTCCTGCACATGAATGACTGGACCCAGGGTTTCCCAGCAGAACATTGCCAAAAGCATTGCACTTCCTCCATCAGCTTGTTTTCCTCCCATGGTGCATCCTGGTGCTAACACTTCCCCAGGTAAACGACGCACACGTACCTGGCCGTCCATATGGTGCAACAGGAAACGAGATTCATCAGACCAGATGACCTCCTTCCAAACATTCAAGGTACAAGTTTGATGCTTGCATGCCCATTTTCGGCGCTTTCGACGGTGAACCGAGGTTAGCATGCGCACTCGGAGTGGCCTGCTGCTACGCAACCCTATTTTCAGCAAGGTTCGATGTACTGTGTGTTGTGATGCATTACACCCATCACCAGCATTCAAATCACGGGCGTGTTGCACCACAATATCCCTTCTGTTGACTCGTACCATACGGGATACCCTTCGCTCACCTATAGCATTGATGAACCATGGTCGTCCCACACCTTGCTGGTGGTTCGTGTGTTTTCCCTCCTCGGATCACTCTTTGAAGGTACTAACCACGGCTGACCTTGAGCACCCTACAAGCTTTGCCATCTTGGAAATACTCTGTGTGATGTCCTCCCCACTCAGATCCTTTCTGACTGAGCCAGATGTTATGTACTTCCTATTCGGAATTTGATAGGAATCGGCCAAATGTCGTGGCCGCTGGAGGGTGATGCGATTAGTACTTAGAGAACTTCACCCTCACTTCGGTAAAAAGACAGGTTCGCGGGATTTTAGGCTCGTGTCACTGTATGCCTGATGTTTGCTGCGTTGAATGATGAATAACAATAGTCCATTAATTAACTGCACGAGAGTTGGATAGGGATGAATCGGTTTATTTACACTTTATACACTCAAGTGCTGGGGATGCGCTCAACACCGTGGGTCTTTACTGCCTTGCTGCTGCAAACAATAATGAGGTGGAGAATCGCACACTCTGCAAGTTCTCACTTTACAGACTTCAAACTCGGCGAAAGGATAATCAACCTTTGCCTACACTGTGGTTCACTCTGAATCCACAAAACTATTTTCAGATTCTCCAAGAATATCGATTCCCTCTTGGAATCACACCCTCACTTCAAGGGTTACTTCGAGTAAGACACGGCGTCCTTCTGAAAGGTATCGAAACGACCCCTTCGGTTGAAAGCTCACACCAACCGTTGTCTCAAAAATCCCGTCTAGCCTCCTCGCTGCACTAGCGCCCTAGACCAATCATTTACGGCCATAAACAACTTCAGGAATCGACCTTGATGCAAGCAGCCCACTTCCAACCCGAAAACAACAACAGTGAGTCACATCCCAGTGCAAAAACACAGTTAATACATAAAAATATATACAATAATAAATATACAATAGAAATATATCAATAAATAAACAAACATAAAATTCGGGGGCATGACACTCTGACCCAGTTGTCTGGCCATTATAATTTGGACTTTATCGAACTCACTTAAGTCTGCTGCCTTTCCCATCTGAAGGACAAGAAAAACACTGATTAACACAGAACAGTATGAGGTGTTTTTTATAGTTTCATGACCTTAACACACGCCGTCGCTTACCTGCAGTTGCTTCGATTTACATAAAGACGCGCTGGTCATAATGTTTTAGCTCTTCGGTGTATATTAACATCAATTGCTTGCGACCATACGGAATTACAATACACTAAGTAGAAAAGTAGTCCCATATTATGTGAAAACATCCATAACAAAAAAAAAGGTGTTTTAGGGAAACTGTGAATATTTTTTGTACACTGTGAATAAATTGAAAATTTCACCCTTCTCTCTAAAACTCTATTAACAACAATATTCGTTTACTAGGTCTTTAAAATGTTATTTAACATTTCGAAACAGATGTTATTGCTTCTCATATCCTTAATTTCTTTCATTGAAACTGACGACAACTAAAAGAAGCACTACACGAAAAAAATGCAACCAGTATAACAATTCATCAGATCAATAATAATCTCTAGTTATGTAACAACACAATTAAACATAGTCAACCTTAAATATCATATTATTAGGAAAAAAAATCGTGCTACTAAGAAAAAGTCTATAACTGCTATCAGATTGTGTAAAAAATTACAGTTACCACTATTAAACTTTAAACCAATCACATGAAGGAAAATACGAAGTAACTTTACAACTCCAAACGTTTATAATTAGAGCATCTGTCATGCGATAAAAAAAACAAATGGCAACGAAGAGAGAGAAATATGTCCATTTTACTGATGCTCAATTTAGTCGCCAGAAGTGAAGCTGCAGACATTCCAGCAAATTCTATTTGCTTCCCCATTCCATGGAAAAAATCAGGGAATATATAAAATATATAAAAAATATCCATTTAACTGGGAATTAGTGATTTACACCGTCACTCAATTGCAACTGGTAACGGGGAGACACGCTGCATTTCGATTGCTGACATTTTTTATACATAGATTTCCCAAACCAAAACACTTGTTATACTTTCTCGACACCTATGGAATACGCCATTTTCAGTTTTTCAAAAACAGCGCTTCTCTTCAGAAAAAAAAAAACTGCAGACTGACTGTCTATACAAATAATTAGCGTTTGCCTACAAACGTAATTTTTTGCAACAAGCTTGATGTGAAAATTAAATTTCGTCGTGGGTAAGATACGAGTCCACGTTCTCCTGATAGCATGTTACGTGTTCTACCACTTAACACAATCTGAAGTTATTTTTGGCTATTTCTAAACTAACACAGCTAACTCTTTTTATTTACTAACCATTTGACAACTTTTTATTTCTAAACGAACACAGCTAACTCGTTTTTCGGCGAATTCTGTCCCTGATCTTCCCCATCTTCTGCCGCTTGTGGCGCCATCTGTGATCGGGAACGAACAACTAAGCTGCCCCACGAGGTGAAATTATTCAGTTCAACACGTTATCGTTATTATATCAATACTATATTCCATAGAGAGTATATAATGCAAACATGTGGTTCAAACTCAGACGAGTACCTTGTTTACAGGATATTTACTGTGCTACTCTACTATTAAAATTAGATGTATGTTATGGCCGAGTGGTTAGTGCGCTTGGCTACTGATCTAAGGGACCTGGGTTCGAGCCCAGGGTAAGGCATGGCTGTTAGCGTCGTTTTTCTGCTGAGGTCTTGCCATCCTCTCATACCTTCTATTCTGGCATATAAACTGATAGGCTCCTGTCAGATTTCTGTGGCAAGCAGCTGCTTGAGGGGCGTATGGGTATTAATAAACTACAGACAACTCTCGATTATCTGGGGCAGGATCAATCGATTTGCGAATTAACCGGGTTATCTATATAATAGACTGTGCATAAGTAACTGTTTGACGTTTTTCGTCTAGGCTTGCAAGAGACCAGATGGAAAGGTAAAGGTTAGATACTTAAAAATAACTTTAAATTTCTCTTTGCAGGGAGAGAAAATAAGAAGCATCACCAAGGCATAGGTTTGCTTCTCAGCAGAGATACTAGTGATGCTCTTCTAGGATATGAGTACAATAATGAAAGATTTCTTACAGCAAAATTTCAGATAGGAATTAAAGACTTGAGTGTTTTCTGCTGTTATACCCCCACTGAGGATGCTGATGAGGATGAGAAGGATAGGTGTTACGGACAACTTCAGGATATTTTGAATTCTGTCAAGAAAGGAGATATTACCCTTGTTCTCGGTGACTTCAATGCCGAAGTTGGTACTGACTCTGACCTTTGGGGAGGGGTGATAGGCCCATTAGGTACTGGTAGCTGCAATGACAATGGACAACGTCTCCTACAGGTAAGTAAACTCATTGGTTTCAAACTAACTAACACTTATTACAAACACCACAACATACATAAATACACATGGGTTTCACCTGTTGGGCTGCATAAGAATATGATTGATTACATATTAATTAACAACAAATGGGCTAGTTCTATTAGGAATACCAGGGCATATAGGGGAGCTGAAATTCGATCTGACCATTACCTTGTTAAAAGTGTCTTGCAACTTAAACTTAAAAAGTGTTGTGCTAAAGTTAAAAAATTTACCTTTAATACTGAAGCTCTGAAAGACCATGTTATAGCTATAGCTTACCGTGATAGGTTACTTAGTCATTATGACAGTCATGGTTTGCTTACTACTGAAGTTGAGGAAGAATGGGGCCGTTTTAAACAGGCTTTTTTGGACACTAACAGTACTCTTTTAGGAAAAAAGGAGCAGAGCTGACAGAATTATTTAAGTGATAAGGCACTTGAGCTTATTTCAGAAAGAAGGAACTGCAGGAATGTCCTTAATCAATACCCTACTAGTCCTAATAGAAAGAATTACAGAGAGCTTAATAAACGTGTAAAGGATCAGTTAGTTACTGATAAGAATCTTTGGCTTGATGGCTTGACTGACAAAGCTGAGGGAGCAGTTAAGCAGCACAACAGCAGAGAGCTGTACCAGACAGTTAATGTTTTGTGTGGTAGAAAACGGACAGGCATACAGGGATTGAAGGCTAAACAAGGTAAGGTTATAGAAGGGGAGGATTCTGTCATGGCTAGGTGGGCTGAGCATTTCAGTGATGTTCTAAACAATGTAGTTAGTTCTACTCCCATTGTTTGCAATGATGATAGATGCATTGGTGGCTTTACTGTTGGCCTTATAACACAGTCTGAAGTTATTTTGGATATTTCTAAACTTAGACTTCATAAATCCCCAGGGGTAGATGAAATTACTACAGAACTGCTCAGAGCTGGGAATGTTGGAATGGGAACTGGATGACTGAAATTTTGAATAAGGTTTATGATAAAGGCACGGTTCCTAAAGATTTTACCAGCGCTATTATTTTCCCTATTTTCAAAAAAGGTGATAGCAGTTCTTGTGGTAATCATAGGGGTATCATCCTACTCTCTGTTCAAGGAAAGTTCTTTCCATGATTGTACTTAATAGAATTAAGAATCTGGTTGACAGTCAATTCCGTGATGAGCAATGTGGATTCAGAAGTGGTAGGGGATGTGTGGATCAGATATATTCACTTAGGCAGTTCTTGAGAAATGTTTAGAGTTTCAGAAACCTTTGGTTGCTAGCTTTGTTGATTTCAAAAAGACTTTCGACTCCGTTGATCATCATAATTTTTGGTTGATTGTGAGACCATATTGTATACCAGACAAGTTATTTAACATAATGAAAGCTCTTTATAAGAACACTGATTCATGTGTGAGAGTTGGTAAGTCTTGTAGCAATTGGCTTAGCATTATTTCTAGTGTTCGACAAGGGTACATTTTGTCTCCTTTTCTCTTTAGCTTCATTATTGATTATGTTATGCGAAATTTACTTCAAGGGAAAGATTTTGGCCTTAAATGGGCTGGAGATAGGAAAATTTCTGATTTAGATTATGCTGATGATTTAGCCCTTTTGGCAAATGATGTTGATGAGATGAACTCTTTCATTCGAGCTGTTGATGAGACTGGTAGTAGAGTAGGTTTCGTTATAAACAGAGAGAAAACTAAAGTGATGAAAATTGGTCAGGCAGGTTGTGATTCAGTTAATCTGAATGGTTGCAGTCTTGAGCAGGTGTCACAGTTCAATTATCTTGGTAGCTATGTAACAGATACTGGTGATGTGCGTCATGAGATTAACAGACGAATAGGGATTGCTACCGGGACTTTTAAGAATCTATGGATATTGTGGAGAAATAGGCGTATACACCTAAAGACTAAAATTAGACTGTATAGTAGTTTGGTTCTTTCTATGGTTAGTTATGGTAGTGAAACTTGGACGCTGTGTAAACAAGATAACAGGAAACTAGATTCTTTTGATTCTAAATGCTTACGTAGTATCTTGGGTATTAGGTGGTTTAACTTTGTAACTAATGATGAGGTTAGGCAAAGGAGTCTGCAGCCTCCTTTAAGCAGCATATTGTTCAGAGAGAGACTCCGCTGGTTTAGCCATATTGCCCGTATGGATAATTATAGATTGGCGAATAGGGTTATGAACAGTGTGCCTAGAGGCATCAGAAGGAGGGGGAGACCTAGGATGCAATGGGCAGACAGTGTCAAACAGGACTTTGTTAAAATTTGTGTGCAGTGGCCAGATGCAGCTCAGGACAGATGTGCTTGGAGAATTAGACTGCACGGTCTGGTTGGACCTCCGTAGCCCATGGCTGCTTGGGGATGATGATGATGATGCCAAAAGTTAGTTCAGTAAACTATAATTGACAATCACAGAGTTACCTTTTGACTTTGTAATGTCTATAAATCAATAAACGTTTTGTGAAAAAAATTTCACCCACATTTGGGATTCAAACCCACATCTCTTCAGAAACATGCCAGAGTATTCTACCGTTGAACTAATGCTAGTACTGTCTTTTCCCATTTAGTATGACTTTTCACTTTTTCTGTGATTTTGGGCACCTATACCTGGTGCCATCTTTTATCTTGGTTGACAACTGTTTCTTTTTTAAAGTGCTGAGTAAGTTGGAAATAAATAACGAAATCATTTCATGCTATTTAGCATTATTAATGATTTAAACAAAAAATGACAATCACAGAATTACCTGTTGACTTTTTAACATCGATAAATCAATAAATGTTTTCTGGAAAAAATTTCGCCAACATATAGTACTTGAACCCGTATCTCTCCTGAAACATGCCAGAGTATTCTACCCTTGAACTAATGCCAACACTATCTTTTTTCCACTTAGTATGACTTTTCCTTCTTTCTATGGTTTTCAGCATCTTCACTTGGTGTCATCTATGATCTCGGGTGGCAATTATTTCTTTTTTTTATTGTGCTGAGTAAGATGGAAATAGAATAATATGGTAGTGACTTCATTATTTATTTCCATCTTGCTCAGCACGATAAAAAAAAATAGTTGCCACCCAAGATCATAAATGGCACCAAGCGTAGGTTCTGAAAATCACGGGAAGAGTGAAAAGTCATACTGCGTGGAAAAGAGACTGTGCTGGTGGTTCAACAATAGAATACTCTGACATGTTTCTAGAGAGATGCAGATTCAAATCTTGTACGTCTGTGAAAAAATTTTTTCCCACAAACATTTATTGATTTATAGATGTTAAAAAGTCAACAGGTAACTTTGTGATTGTCATTTATTGTTTAAATCATCAGTAACACTAAATAGTGTGAAGTGACATTTATTTATTTCCATTTCACTTAGTGCAATAAAAAAGGAAATGGTTGCCACCTGAGATCATAGTGGTACCAAGTGTAGGTGTCGAAAATCACGTGAAGAGTGAAAAGTCATGCTAAGTGAAAAAAAGACAGTGTTGGCAGTAGTTCAATGGTAGAATTCTCTGGCAGGTTTTGGGAGATATGTGGGATTCAGTCCTGTATGTTGATGAAATTTTTTCCGTAAAATATTTATTGAAGTTAGTGCACCAAAAAAAAAAAGCCTGTCTGTATCATCAGAGTGGCACAGCCAAGATACTGAGGTGGGGGGAGGTAATTACTTGTAAAATCATTCAATAAAAACCCTTAATTAAAAAAAATAATTTTGCCTGGGTGGGGTGGGGGTTAAAATGTCCTCAGTGAGTGTAGTGAGGGGAGAACCCTAGCTGAAATTGATCTCTCACATAAGAACTGAATTCTGTGCCAAGGGAAGTGACTTTTGCTTCCATAGCCAGACCTCATTCATTTTCAGAAAATGATACGGTCAAATTTTTTTACTGGAAAGCAAAGAAATAATAAAAGAAAAAAATAGCATATAATCTAATGCGTTGTTAAATAAATATTCACAATAACAAGTTGTAAGCTGGCCATCTGATGTAATATAACCCTGAAAAATCAATAATTATTGATCAACCATATGTTTGATGATTTGCAGAAATAAAGTAAATCCACAGAAATTAAAACTATAAATAATTAATGAAATAGGCTCGACGTATTTCAAAATTAACTCATAATAAATAGGCACTTTAGCGTCGATTTACATTTTAGAGGAAGGCTGTCTTCAGCCGGGTGGGATACTAACCCATGACCTCCTGATAACATGTCAGGTGCTCTGGACCATTGAGCTACCAGACGCCGTTCAAGATCTCCTCTAAGAGGAGATCATCTATTGCAGTGTCTCGCAAACTGTGTGCCGCGAGAGATTCCAAGTGTGCCGCGAGAGATTTTCAAATTGACACTAGATATTCCAAAGATTTTATTTTGACTTGACTTGTGTTATCGACGTGCTTTAATATCGACGTGCTATCAACGTGCTTTAATAAAAATCTTTCAGATTTTATCAATTGGGATCTTGTAAGTATTTATCAAGCTTTTTCCAAATTTTGGTATTAATTTTTGATTATTTCAAGCCATAGAATGAACAAATATTTAAAACAAACACCGAATTATGAATTAAAGAACGAGAGCAAATCTTCAAGTAAAACCAGGCTAATGACTTCAACAAAGCGTAAATATAATGCCGATTATATAGAAGTTTGCTTTTTATTCTTTTTTAGGTGTGCCGCGGGGGAAAAAATTAGATTCAGTGTGCCGCGGAAAAAAAATTAGATTCAGTGTGCCGCAGAGTAAAAAAGTTTACGAGACACTGATCTATTGGCTAATATAAATGCCGCTTGTGGCTAAAAAATATTGCCAGAATAGCGCCCATATGAAATATAAAGGAATGTTCATAGCGCTTGTTGGAGGAGATCTTGATCGGTGGCCGGTAGCTCAATGGTCCAGAGCACCTGACAAGCCATCAGGAGGTCGTGGGTTCGTATCCCTCCCGGCTCAAGACAATTTTTCCTCTAAAATTTAAATCGACGCTATTTATTATGAGTTGAAATGAAAACTAATGTTTAATTTTAAAAGGAAATGAAATACTAACTTTGCAAAGGGAATGTATATTTATTTAATCGATGTGTACAACATGCCAATGCAGCCACTTAGCAGACTGATCTCCTCACATTTACACATGTGAGCTAGCAATTAGAACACCTGCTACTTCCTCCTCCTACTGTGAGACTATGCATTGCAACCAGTCTTTAAGAAGCTTTCTTTGAAAACTTTTAGTTATAATTTTGATCTGAAGAGTGGGAAAGACACATAGAATACTGGAATAAAAGATATAAATGATAAAAAATAATTCCAGTAATAGTGAAAAAGTTCTCAGGCAGAAAGGAGTGTAAAACAAGGGCGAAAAAGCAACAGAGGTACATACTTTGTAATTACTTCAAAAATCTTCAGTTTTAAAAATAGAAATTTTTTGTTAATTTTCAGCAGATGTTTGAAACATCAAGGAAAAATTTGTTGATAATAGCTCAAATCAAACATATGAGCTTAAATCAGGGGGTTGCTTCACCATAGAGTAATGTTAACAGAGAAATGAAACTACAGTATAACACTTGTAAGAAATGGCAAATTACACTAGTCGACAAGGTTTCAGTAACATGAATGAAAACTGCCATTTTGTACTAATTCTGACAAGTTGATTCTAGATCTGGTCTTAAAAATTTTGTATCATGTCACAAATTCATAAAAGACAACGATGATCATTTATTGCAAATACTTGTAAAATAAACATTGTTTGCGGTAAAAAAGCAACATTTTGTAATATGCTGAAGCAGCATTTGTCAGATAGGTTTCGAAAAGAACTCCAAAGAGACCACAGGTTGTGTATTTGTTTGATGTGTAGACAAAATAATCGCATTTCTTGTGATGACTCTAGGGGTATCAGCCTACTTTCTCTTCCAAGTAAGGCAAAAAGGCTTTTGACTCTGTTGATCGCCATAATTTATGGTTGATAGTGAGATCGTATGGCATACCAGACAAGTTGTAACATAATGAAAGCTCTCTATAATAACACTGAGTCGTGTGTGAAAGTTGATAATGCTTGTAACAATTGGTTTAGCATTGCTTCTAGTGTTCGACAAGGGTCCATTTTAACTGCTTTTCTTTTTGGTTTGGTTATTGATTACGTTAGGCGAAATTATTTGCAAGGGAAAGATTTTGCCCTTATATGGTCTGAGAACTTTTCTGATTTAGTTTATGCTAATGATTTGGCGCTATTAACAGATGATGTTGATAAGATGAATTCTTCCATTTGAGCTCATCATAATACTGGTAATATAATAAGTTTGGTAATAAACAGAAAGAAAACTGAAGTGATGAAAATTGGTCAGGCAGATGGGGCTTCAGTTGCTTTGAATGGCTGCATTTTTGATCAAGTGTCTCAGTTTAATTATCTTGGGAGCTATGTAACAGATATTGGTGCGGCACGAGATTATTAGACGAATGGGGATTGCTGCCGGGATTTTTAAGAATCTATGGAGAGTGTGGAGAAATAGGCGTATATATTTAAAAACTAAAATTAGACTCTACAGGGTGATTCAGAATTCATCATCAATATTTGGTGGGGAGGTAGGTAATAAGAAACGAAGGAGATTTCACATAGGAAAGCATGGGCGCATATGCCATGTAGTAGGGCAAAATGACCCCAGTTCAATGATGGAAAGAACACATAAGAAGGAAGTGGTAAGGAAAAAACATTTATTATCTTACATGTAACATTTCTTTGCATTGGTTGTACAGACTTACAAGAGGTGCTCGAACTGCCTACCATGTGCTAGAATGCATGACTCACAACGGCGTTGCATGGACAGCCGGACCCTGTGGAAGATGCCTGGCATTTCCCGGATGTTTGAGGCAGCAACTGATATGCGTGCTACAAGATCCATAGCACTATCAACAGGGGGTCTCGTACACCATGTTTTTCATAGCACCCCATACAAAGAAATCGATCCTTGTCGAATGACAACTGACTGCACGCGTCAAACAGCTGTGCTTCTGTATGAGAGGTGTGTACACACAGCGCCCTCTACACCACCATGCGTTCGTCTGCCCCCATACTTTCCTATGTGAAATCTCTTTCTTTTCTTATTCCCTTCCTCCCCACTAAATATTGATGATGAATTCTGAATCACCCTGTATAATAGTTTAGTTCTTTCTAGAGTTAATTACGGTAGTTAAACTTGAATCCTTTGTAAACAAGACAAAAAGAAGCATTATGTTTTTGATTTTAGATGCTTGTGCGATATTTTGGACATTAGGGGGTTTAACTTTGTAAGTAATGATGAGGTTAGGAAAAGAGGTCAGCAACATCAACAGTATCTGTTAAGATACTGATGCCACACATCACCAGTTTCTTAACAGACACTGTTGACGTGCGGCATGAGATTAACAGACGAATAGGGATAGCTGCCGGGTTTTTAAGAATCTACGGAGATTATGGATAAATAGGCGTATACACCTAAAGACTAATGATGGACATTATAATAGTTTGGTTCTTTTTAGGGTTAGTTATGGTAATGAAATTTGGACACTTTGTATGGATAATTATAGATATACGAATAGGGTTATGAACATTGTGCCTAAATGCCGCAGAAAGAGGGGGAGACATAGGATGCGGTGAGCAGCCAATGTCAAAAAGGACCATGTCAGAATTGGTGTACAATGCTCAAGTACGTCAGATGTAGCTCAGAACAGATATGCTTCGAGAACTAAATTACACAGTCTGGTTGGACCTCCGTAGCCCATGTCTGCTTGAAGAAGAAGATGATGATGATGACGATGATACGCTAGTCACCAGGTTCTTCCCATCATGGAATTCCTTCCTAAAATAGTACATGATTTTTCTGAATTCTTAGATTCAACGCTCTCGATTAAAGAGCTTCGACAAACAATTTCACATAAAAAATCAACATCATTGTGGAGGTGATAATTATTCAATTTGTTTAATTAAAAATTTATCGCAAGATGATCTTTTGTTCTTTTTAAAAACAGGGCTAGAACTAAGTGGGATTATCTCAAGAAATTTGAGACCGATCGCTCAAGTACAGTCGCTCAAAAAAGTATCCGAACACCATGGTTGATTACAGAATTCAGAAAAAATATCTGGCAACGATTTTTTTAGAAATTAGTGATCTGGCAACCTTCGTGTCACGTGACACGAAGGTTGCCAGATCACTAATTTCTAAAAAAATCGTTGCCAGATATTTTTTCTGAATTCTGTAATCAACCATGGTGTTCGGATACTTTTTTGAGCGACTGTACCTGTGGAACCGCGGTGAAACTGCCATTTCCTACCACCCATGACATCACACTCGTCAGCTCTAATGTCCGTCTGGAATTACCCCTATTGTAAAATATCGTATTTAAATACATCTATAGTAATAAAAGAATATATAATGAATAAAGTAATAAAACAATAAAAGAAGTGTAACTATTTTGTATTTCTAAATTCAAGAAAAGTAGTCTTTTATTATTACAAAATGTCTTTAAGGGACAAGTTATAAAGTTAAGACTACATGGATTATCCTTGATTAACCTTTATTCTAATATAAACATAATGCAGCTATTTATTATATCTGAAGAACCTGATGAATGGATTTATATGGTCACTATGAAGTGTTTTTTATATGGAAGCAAATTTTAGATTTACAATTTTTGAAATTCAATTTAAGTAGTATCTAAATTGACTGTTAAAGAGTATTTTAACATTTAAATAATTTAAACATTTAGATATTTTAATGAAAAAGAATAGAAAATATAACAATAAAAGCTAGAAACATATTACCTTTGGTATTAAGTAAGTTAATGGTAGCACATTGGTTATATTCTATTATTTTGAATAAATTTAAGCTTTATTTCATAAATTATCTTAGTACTGGTATTTCAGATACAAGTTTTTTATGATATTAACAGTAAAAAGATTATTTATGCAACAGAAAGTAGGTATTTGATATTGAAACAAGCTTTTGAATCTAAATCATTAAAATTTCATTGATGTCAGTTATATACAACAGCTATATTGGAAATATTCAGTATACATTTAAAAATTGTGCCTCTGTATTTGAATAGGACAAAAAAAAATTGATTCCTTGCTACGTTTAGAAGGACTTTATAAACCAATATCTGCACATAGGATACTAACAGTAATAAGGAGTTATATTACATTAATGTTGGCAATCATGACCAGGATAACTATTCTGAAAATTGTTTCTCTACTTTATCTTATGAAACTTGGATGGCTCGTGTTAATGAAAAGTTTAAATTTTTATACATAGCAGAAAGTAGTAGGTAAATATAGCATGGTTACCAGCAGTAAATAATAGACTAGTGACAGTCCTAAATTCATTAATGGTTTGCAGCATTTTTCTGTAAAACTTTGTTTTTATGGCCACTTAAAATTTGCAATCTCTATTTGATGCTTTGTTGAATGAGGAAGAGACATTGGGATTGAAAGATCCGATTCACGTGCGCTGATTTCTTGATTCACATTCAGATTTCACTTTCATTCACTATAATATTAGAAGTGTAAAACAAAATTTTAACGAATTTTTAATAGAATTTGAAATTGTTTTTCAAAGAGTATATATGATATTTTTTCAGAAATCTGGGCTGAGGAAGAGATACCTATTTATGAAATAGATGGTTATATTCAACCTATTATACCTATTTATACAAACCTATTATACAAAATTTATTTCTAAAATTCCCTATAGATTACCTATATATATTATAAAATTGGTTCAATTATTTCAATTTCAGAATTTTAATTTTATTTCAATTTCAGAATTTTAATTTTATTTCAATTGCAGAATTAATTTTATTTCAATTGCAGAATTTTAAATAAATCAGGCGGAGTAATGCTTTATATGAGAAATGACAAATTTAATTTTCAACAAAAAAATTGAAGTGATAAGTGAAGAAACTGTTCATTTGTTTGATCCTGAAGCTGATGTGCCTGTCATTCATATTTATAGATCCCATATTTCACAACAGATTCATTTCTGAAAGCGTTAAGTGAATGTTTAAAGTACATACATGAGAAAATTTTGTATTAATTAAGAATTTTAATATTGATTTACTAAAGATTTCTAATGATGTCAATACATACTTAAGGTTCATATCTAAATTACGCTTAAAACACTATGCAAATGTACCGACTAGATTTAGTACAATCATCATCATCATCATGAAGAAGCCATGGGCTACGGAGGTCCAACCACACAGCGCAGTTTAATTCTCCAAGCATATCTGTCCTGAGCTACATCTGCTGCATCCGGCCACTGCACACCAATTCTAACAAGGTCCTGTTTAACATTGTCTGCCCACCGCATCCTAGGTCTCCCCCTCCTTCTGAGTCCTCTAGGCACACTGTTCATAACCCTATTCGTCAATCTATAATTATCCATACGGGCAACATGGCCAAACCAGGGGAGTCTCTCTCTGCACAATATGCTGCTTAAAGGAGGTTACAGACTCCTTTGCCTAACCTCATCATTAGTTACAAAGTTAAACCACCTAATACCCAAGATACTACGTAAGCATCTAGAATCCAAAGCATCTAGTTTCCCGTTATCTTGTTTACACAGCGTCCAGGTTTCACTACCATAACTAACCCTAGAAAGAACCAAACTATTATACAGTCTAATTTTAGTCTTTAGGTGTATACGCCTATTTCTCCACAATCTCCATAGATTCTTAAAAGTCCCGGCAGCAATCCTTATTCATCTGTTAATCTCATGCAGCACATCACCAGTATCTGTTACATAGCTCCCAAGATAATTAAACTGTGACACCTGTTCAAGATTGCAACCATTCAGATTAACTGAATCACAGCCTGCCTGACCAATTTTCATCACTTTAGTTTTCTCTCTGTTTATATCCAAACCTACTCTACTACCAGTCTCAACAGCTCGAATGAAAGAGTTCATCTCATCAACATCATTTGCCAAAAGTGCTAAAATCATCAGCATAATCTAAATCAGAAATTTTCGTATCTCCTGCCCATTTAAGGCCAAAAGCTTTCCCTTGAAGTGAATTTCGCATAACATAATCAATAACCAAACTAAAGAGAAAAGGAGACAAAATGCAGCCTTGTCGAACACCAGAAGTAATGCTAAACCAATTGTTATAAGTCTTATCAACTCTCACACACGACTCAATGTTATTATAGAGAGCTTTCTTATGTTAACTAACTTGTCTGGTATACCATATGATCTCACAATCAACCACAAATTATGTCGATTAACAGAGTCGAAAGTCTTTTTGAAATCAACAAAGCTGGCAACCAAAGGTTTCTGAAACTCTGAACATTTCTCAAGAATCTGCCTAAGTGAAAATATCTGATCCGCCATCCCCTACCACTTCTGAATCCACATTGCTCATCACGCAATTGCCTGTTAACCAGATAGATTCTTAATTCTATAAACACAATCATGCAAAAAACTTTCCCTGGAATAGAGAGTAGGCTGATACCCTTATAGTTATCACAAGAACGCGATCACCTTTTTTGAAACTAGGGGATAATAATAGCTCTGGTAAAACCTTTAGGAACCATGTCTTTATCATAAAAGTTATTCAAAATTTCAGTCATCCAAGTGGTAACCGAAACATTCCCAGCTCTGAGCATTTCTGTAGTAATTTCATCTACCCCTGGGGATTTATGAAGTTTAAGTTTAGAAACAGCCAAAATAACTTCAGATTGTGTTATAGGGCCAACATTAAAGCCGCCAATGCATCTATCATCATTACAAACAATGGTAGTAGAACTAACCACATTTTTTAGAACATCGCTGAAATGCTCACCCACCTAAATATGACAGAATCCTCCCCATCTATAACCTTACCTTGTTTATCCTTCAATCCTTGTATGCCTGTCCGTTTTCTACCACATAAAACATTAACTATCTGGTACAGCTCTCTGCTGTTGTGCTGTGTAACTGCTTCCTTGGCTTTGTCAGACAAGCCATCAAGCTGAAGATTCTTATCAGTAGCTAACTGATCCTTTACACGTTTATTAAGCTCTCTGTAATCCATTCTATTAGGACTAGTAGGGTACTGATTAAGGACATTCCTGCAGTTCCTTCTTTCTGAAATAAGCTCAAGTGCTTTATCACTTAAATAATTCTATCTTCTCTGCTCCTTTTTTCCTAAAAGAGTACTGTTAGTTTCCAAAAAAGCCTGCTTAAAATGGCCCCATTCTTCCTCAACTTCAGTAGTAAGTAAACCATGACTCTCATAATGACTAAGTAACCTATCATGGTCAGCTTTAGCTATAACTGAGTCTTTCAGAGCTTCAGTATTAAAGGTAAATTTTTTAAATTTAGCACCACACTTTTTAAGTTTAAGTTGCAAGACACTTTTAACAAGGTAATGGTCAGATCCAATTTCAGCTCCCCTATATGCCCTGGTATTTCTAACAGAACTAGTCCATTTGCTGTTAATTAATATATAATCAATCATATTTCTATGCAGCCCATCAGGTGAAACCCATGTGTATTTATGTATGTCGCGGTGTTTGTAATATGCGTTAGTTATTCTGAAACCATTTAGTTTACTTACCTGTAGGAGACGTTGCCCATTGCCATTGCAGCTACCAATACTAAAAGGGTCTATCACCCCTCCCTAAAGGTCAGAGTCAGTACCGACTTTGGCATTGAAGTCACGTAGAACAAGGGTAATATCTCCTTTCTTGACAGAATTCAAAACATCCTGAAGTTGTCCGTAAAACCTGTCCTTCTGATCCTCATCAGCATCCTCAGTGGGGGCATAACAGCAGATAACATTCAAGTCTTTAATGCTTGTCTGAAATTTTGCTGTAAGAAACCTTTCATTAATGCACTCATATCCTAGTAGAGCATCACTAGCGTGTCTGCTGAGCAGCAGAGCCACGCCTTGGTGATGCTTTCCATCCTCCCTCCCTGTGAAGATAAATTTAAAATTATTTTTAAGTATCTCACCTTTACCTGTCCATCTGGTCTCTTGCAAGTCTAGAATATCTAGGTTATAGCGCTGGAATTCCTGCGTGAGGACATCAAGAGAATAATCTCTATGTAATGTCCTCACGTTCCACGTTCCTGCAGAGAGAAAATGATTAGTAGGATTTTTAAAGAAATTAGGTTTATTGAGATTGGTAGGGCCAACAATATTAAACAGTCCCCTGATCGCAGGCATGGGGCAAAGACCTGTTCCTCCTCCACTAAAGGCTGAAGTCACCGATGCTGGTAGGAACTTCAGGCACCACCTTTTCAAGTGGACTTTTTCAAGAGCCACATGGCCTGCCTGAGACGCATTACTCCAGTTTAGGCTTCACGATGCCCAACTAGCTAAGTAAGGTTCAGGTACCTGCGATGGCCTCTGATCAGGATTATCCACCAGCTGATATAAGGTATCCCATGCCTCTGTTCACTTAGGGCTGGAAACCCAGAGCAAACAGAAAATACAGCAGTAGATTCTCCCTCAACAGAGGCCCACCAGTGCAGCAAGTCCAGAATCTATAATCAAACTCAAATCCATAAACAAGTCCAGTCTAGTAGGTATAAATGGTCATCACCAGGACCCTGTGAAGTTGACCACTCCCCAGCAGGTTAGAAAAAAAAGAAAAAAGTGGCCATAGATGACCAGATCAGTAGGCCATACTGAACTGGCAGCCCTCCCCTTCCGTTCCCTTCCAAAAGAGAATATCTCTTTTGAAAGGTACTAACGGCCTGCACCACGAGAAGGCCGGGTCGGACATTAGATGCTACCCCTGGCCGGTTCTGTGCATCATCACTAGGGATTGGTACAGAGCTCTCCTTCCAGTTTACGCCTAGCTACCATTTACAGGACAAGTACAAACAGATATCGTTATTTAGACCATGCTATTAAGAGCTATGTAACAGATACTGGTGATGTGCTGCATGAGATTAACAGATGAATAAGGATTGCTGCCGGGACTTTTAAGAATCTATGGAGATTGTGGAGAAATAGGCGTATACACCTAAATACTAAAATTAGACTGTATAATAGTTTGGTTCTTTCTAGGGTTAGTTATGGTAGTGAAACTTGGACGCTGTGTAAACAAGATAACGGGAAACTAGATGCTTTGGATTCTAGATGCTTACGTAGTATCTTGGGTATTAGGTGGTTTAACTTTGTAACTAATGATGAGGTTAGGCAAAGGAGTCTGTAACCTCCTTTAAGCAGCATATTGTGCAGAGAGAGACTCCGCTGGTTTGGCCATGTTGCCCGTATGCATAATTATAGATTGGCGAATAGGGTTATGAACAGTGTGCCTAAAGGCTTCAGAAAGAGGGGGAGACCTAGGATGCGGTGGGCAGACAATGTCAAACAATGCGGGTGGCAGGACCTTGTTAGAATTGGTGTGCAGTGGCCAGATGCAGGAAATGTAGCTCAGGACAGACTTGCTTGGAGAACTAACTTGCACGGTCTGGTTGGATCTCCGTAGCCCATGGCTGCTTGAGGATGATGATGATGAAGTCTCAACGCTGACCCAGCTGAAACTTCAACCTGGGAACTGCAGATTACCAGCTTGGTGCGCTACTGACTGAGCCATCCCTCCCCCCCCCCCCCCCCCCGATGGTAAGAGAGGTTGCGTCAATCGCAAAAGACACATTAAGATACATTTTATATCAATGTTCCTTACGTTACATTTTACTTTCATATTAGTGAAGAATTAATTCTCATGTTGCTTTTCGTAATAGAAACGTAAGTGTAAAAACTGAATTTTTTATAATTTATATTTTATGTATTTAATTAATGTAGATAAATTATTTTGCTTTTTGTAAAATATAGCTTACTCAACGTATTGTTCAGAGAGGAGTGGGGTTAAATTTTTTATATTTAAGGTTCTGATCGGAGACAATTTGAGATATTCTCATCCGGACCTATAAAAATAGGTCTGCTCATCCTTGTTCTAAACAAGGTGTCTAGATCAAAACCCACTGTTCGTAATGAGAATTAATGCTTTACTGGCCTTATATCACGATCCGTCATTCCTTTGTCTATCACTGCAATAAAACTGCATATCTCGAAGGAAACTACCCACCGGAAGATCCTCAAGGGGAGATGAAATTACTACTGAAATGCTTAGAGTTGGGAATGGTTCTATTCTCACACAGATGATGGAAATTTCTTTTAATGATAAAGGCGTTTGACTGATTCTCAAGGATTTTACTAGATCTGATATCATCTCTGTTTTTCTGATCGTTATGAGGGAATGAGTCTATTTTCTATCCCGGGGTTGGGGGTTGGCTCAGTGGTTAGTGTTCCATGCACATAATCTACAGTTTCCAAGTTGAGTCCCAGCTGAACCAGATTTGAGATTTATCTCGGCAAACTTCCTTCCCACTGCCAGCAGCGGACACCGATAGGCTTGGAAAGACCGCCGTCTGTTAGATGGGGCGTTAAGCTGTGTCCCCTTGTTTGTGTGAGCCATACCATGTGCAAGTTAAAAAAAAAACGCTGGATGGCCTTGACGCGAGGCTACCATCTGTCTCCTAACAGCTTTCCAGCGGGTCCCTTCACCTCAACCATCTCTGAGCCCACGTAGCCCTTGCGATTTGGTCATTTAGCCTATTGTGTGGAAAAAAAAGTGCCGCTCAGAGGTAAAACAACACACCGAACCCTTTCTATAAAACTAAAGCTCATTTCATCATTGTGCTTAATAGAATTAAGATTGTAGTTGATGTACAACTTCGTGGTGAATAGTGCGGATTGCAGAGTGATAGGGAATGCATGGATCAAATTTTGTCACTGGCAGATTCTTTAAAAATATTAAGACTTTTAGAAATCTGTGATAACTAGGGTATCTTCCTATTGCTTTTCTCTCGTCATTTGTCGGTTTGTTGGTTTGTGGATTTCTCAAACAGTTGTTCCGCCATATCTTTTGAACGCGATGAGGTTTTATGTATGAAACGAAAGCTTGTGACGCAGAGAGTGTCATAGGTATAAAAAACTGACCTTCCACGCTTTTTTCCACTCGCAAGAAAGGGGAAATATGAAAGCGATCGTTCCTTTATATCTACAGAGCGCAAGTGCCTAAAGTAACAAGCTATACGTCAAATGAAAGCTTATGACGTGAGGAGTGTCATAGGTGATGCAAAACTGACCTTCCGTGGTTTCTTCCCCCTAAGAATGGGAAAACCATTGTTCCGTTGCATTTTCCGAAAGCGAAGGTCTACAATTACGAGGTAGATGTCAAATGAAAGCTCATACGATGTAGTAGATTATTTCGAATTTTATCCTTCACCATTCAATCCCCCCCCCCCCCGTTCAGGTGGGAGATTTTCGCAGGGGGCCATCTTAAGGAGATATCTCCCAAATTAAAGCTTGTCATGTCTCTAATGTCACGCAGGGCTACATTAAACACGACTACAAAAACAGGGGAAGGATAAATGTTCATGTATCAAATGAAAGTTTATGAAAGTAGGTGCTCTAAGTGACAAAGAAAAAATAAATAATTTTTAAAATTTTAAAAAATAATCTCCCCATAAGTGCCCTAAAAAGTAGAAAATAAAACTAAAGCATATCGATGGCGAATCCGTATTCATGGACTGAATTCGCATTCACTTCAAAGGACGATATGGCGCCGATTTACCTACTCAGGAAGATTGGCGGCGCCCTATTTTCCTTTGAAGTGAATACAAACTCAGAGACTGATTGCACCATCGATATGATTTAGGTATATTTTCTACTTTTTAAGGCATATGTAGAAAGATGGGTACTTTTTAAATTTTCAAATTGATTTATATTTTTTTATTTGAAATAGTAGTACTAGTGTTATTAGAAAACGGAGTTCAAAATTTCGAACAACCCTTTCCTGAAGAAGCTGACTGTACCTTAATGTAATAGCGAAAACTACGAAGAAATAAATGGAGGCAAGTTTGGCTCGAAAACAAGAGGGAGGTAACACTTTACACTAAAAAAGAAATATCTAAACCACGATGATCTTTTTGAGCTATTATTCTTTGGTTCCCACGTTCCTCCTCCCCCCGTTTTCCCTTTCAGAGGTCTTTTTTCTTTAAGAGGTTCTTCAATGGCAAAGCACAAGGCCTATAACGCTAATGCCCTACGGAGAGCCGTCCTCTAGTCTTTCGAACAAAATTGCGTCGAACAAATTTCCGTTTCGAACAAATTTCCGTTTCGAACAAATATCCTTTGAACAAGTTTCCGGGAGCAAATTTCCGTTTCGAACAAGTTTCGGTCAAACAAATCCCCGTTTCGAACAAATTTCCGTCGAATAAAATTCCATCGATGAAATTTCCGACAAACAAATGTTCTGGAACAAATTTCCGGATACCATTTAGTGACTGATCGGAAGATCAGCCACAAAATATGAAGATAGTTATTTCATGTTATGAGATGGCGATCATTATGGGATGTTTTGGGATATTTCACCTCTGAGCGGCACTTTTTTGCACACCATGGGCTAAATGGCCAGGTCACATGGACCTCGAATGCTCAGAGAAGGTTGCGGGAGGGGATCCACTGGAACATCTGTTGGGAGACAGATGGTAGCCTCCCGTCAAGGCCATCCAGAGTGTTCTTTAACGTGCACAGGGTGTGGCTCTCCCACACAGGGGCAACGGGTTAACGTCCCATCCGACGGACGGCGGCCTTTCCAAGCCCATCGGTGTCCCCTACTGACCGTGGGCAGGGCGGGAAATTTTTCGGTGATAAATCTCAACGCTGACCCAGCTGGGATTCGAACCTGGGAACTGCAGATTACGAGCCTGGCGCGCTATCGACTGAGCCACCCCCGCCCCCGCCCCCGATCATTATGGCATGACTGACAAGTTAGTTAGCATCAGACCCGGATCTAGAAAAGAAAAAAGATGGGGAGAAAAGGGAAGTGCGCAACATAAGTGATGTAAACTTGTCATTTCGATTGTGCTTTAGTTGTTTTGAATGGTTTTTGATATGGTTGTACCCTTCATTGAACATTAGTCTCAGTTTAATTACCTCGAGAGCTATGTAACGGATACTGATGATATGCGTCATGAGATAAACAGAAGACTAGGAATTGCTGCTTGGAATTTTAGGAATCCATAGGGAATTTGGAGAGGTAATACGCCTAAACACTAAAATTGGCCTAAAGGTAATTATGACAGTGAAACTTTGGCCATTTGTAAGCAGGAATTTGTTGCCTTTGATTATAGATGTTAATGCAGTACTTTGGGCATTATACTCCGTTTCATCTAAGTTGAGACCTGATGTAAACATGACCCCTGATGTAACTGTAACTCTTTGCTTATTGGCTAAAGACTTCGTCACTACATGTAAGTGTATTTATCCGCATAAAATAAATAATGTGCACATTTTCCAATATGGTGGTTTCAACAAAGTGGTGTTCAGGAAAAATAAATTTATCCTACTTTATTTGGTTGCTAGATGATGCACTTAAACGTTATTAGTATTTAATGGTAACAGTCAGATTTATGAATTTGAACATGGAATACGAAATTAAAACCAGCAATTCTACAAAAAGACAAGTGACATCTATGGAGAATTTGTGCACAGTGAATATTGATATACAACGGAAACTTTCTATGTAAAATTTCAAAACAAATGATGAAATGTGTGGAAAGGCAACTTCAAGAGGAATTTTTGCAAATACATATTTCTCTCCAAGTGTATATGATTCAAAGTGAATATTCCTTACTCCAGTAAAGTAAGGGCAAGTAATTAACGGTTACGAAAGTGTGATCAATTTACTTTGACAACTATCAGGAAAAATGTTAAAGAAAACTTCATCAGAAATAAACTGCAGAATTTAATCAAAATATTAATATCCATAATCCGTAGCCTAATTTAAGTTGAACATTACACATATAAGGTTTTAGATATTCCACTCGGAAACACGAAGCTGCTTTAACTGAACAATACGATATAACAACATGATGAAAAAATTATTTACAGAAATGAAATAGTGTCTTGGAAGTAAGAGAAAAATGACTCTAGATGAAACTTGGGCAAATTCCGGACACGCGGTTTCTAAAGTGCAGAAGTCGATGTAATAGGGGAAGAGATTTTTGAACATATACTTGTTGACTTCGAAAGCAGCAGTAATGGCGATAGCAATATATTACAGGAGAGCGATTTCAAGACACTCTCAGACTGAAATAGCATTTTAATTTGAAATTCATTCAAATATTTGAACCAATAACATATGTATTATTTCATATTTGTTTCGCAAGCAATTGCATATATTGGCATTGATGGTTAGACTGGTGCTACAATGGCGTACATATTTGGTATTCTGTTTTATGTCCGCTTGTTTATCATGTGTTTGAAAACGTAACGAAAATTTGTATACCAAAATATAAAATGTAACGAATAGCAGTTTCTTCTGTGCGCATTGATACTAGGAAACGCTTCCTTGTGTCGTACGATTCGTTTATGTTAGGTCTCACACGGAATGGTGTACAGGTGTTTTGATTTTGCAAGGAATGAGGAGATTAGAAGAAATTTTCAACCTCATTTGAGCATCATATTGTACGAGACAACCTGCCATGGTTAGACCATATTGATCGTAATGCACAAATGCAAATTAGTAAATATGGTTTGGAAGAGTGTACGTAAAGGCCTCAGAAAAAGGAAGAGACCTAGGGTGTGGCGGACATACAGTGTTAAACAGGAGCTCCTTAAAATTGACCTACTATGGAAAAATACAGCAGCTGTAGCACGGGACAGACGTGTTTGGAGAATTAAATGACATATTATCCCTGTAGACATCCGCAGCTCTATTGTACTTTAGGGTTGGGTTGTTTTATTTGTGAGATGCACTTTTTTTGCACACAATGGGCTAAATGGCCAGAACAACCCGGAGGACTCAGAGAAGGTTGGGGAGGGGTCATGTGACTATGAATATACTTGTGTGTATAATGGATATCTGTTGGGAGACAGTTGGTAGCATCACATCAAGACCATCGAGGCGTGTTCTTTAACGTGCACAAGCTATAACTCTCTCACACGCGGGGCCATGGCTTAATCTCCCATTCGACGGACGGCGGTCTCTCCTAGCCCATCGATGTCCGCTACTGACCGAGGCAGGGTGAGGATAAATCTCAACGCCGACCCCGTCGGGACTCGAACCTGGGAACTACAGATTATGAACCTAGTGCGATACCGACTGAACCACCCTCGCCCTAATTGACCTGGAGGAGTTTGTATGCATCTATTTAGAGGTGGATCTAGGGGTCTAAGGGGGCCATCCACTCACCCCTTTCAAAATACCAGTAAAGGTAAACGAGGCAAAAGTTTTGAACTTATTTTATTTCATGCATTTTTCAAAAAATTTTTAAGACCTCTAAAACGGAGGGAGAAATATTATACTGCATTGGAAATCCAGTCTTTCCTCTCTCCCCTTTTATCTTTTTCCGGCTCAATTGTTTTCCATGCCCCACACCCCCGATTTTTTTATCTAAGTCTGGGCATGTATGTATGTATGTGTGTATGAATGCATTATTATGTTAATGTAGTGTTTATGTATTTGTGTGTATGTATGTGTATATATGTGCGTGCACATGTGTGTAGGTGACCAAGGGAGGGACACAATCAAGCCGTAAAAATGTAAAAAGGTGAGGGGGGGAAGAGACTGGATTTCCAATGCAGTATAACATTTCCCTCTCCGTTTACAGGTCTTTTAAAAATTACGTAAAATCAATAAAATATAAATTAGTTTAATAATTTTTTTAGATCTATTACCCTTACTAGCATTGTGAAAGGTCCCACCCCCCACCGAAATTCGGCCCTACATGTGTGTATATCTGACAATCTATATATCACCAAGTTTCATCTATATGTACATGTTTGTATGTGTGTGTATGATATCGATGTATGGGTGTATGTGTTACGTGTGTATAAGTGTGTGTAAAAGGATGTATGTGTGAGCATATGTGTGTATGTGTCTGCATTAGTGTGCGTGTATGGGCATTGAAGTATGTAAGTTTTCTTTTACCAGAGCCTCATGTTAGCCATCCATTATATGATGTTTTCCCTAAAGATAAAATGAACTCTTGGGGAAATCAACATATAATGAATGTTGCCCGTCTCCCACGAACGGGGACGTCTGAGGATGGATTTATCGGGAGACATTTTTTTTTATTTTTTTTTTATTTTCAATTTTTTTACCTTTTTCCTTTAAAGGTTTCAAATATTTCTGTTTTGCTTGTTTTTTCTTCTATTGTTTCATATTTTTACATTCATATTTTTGGAACAGTTTACATTTACTTTTTTCAACTTTTATGCTTACGATGTGACAGACATATGGATACATATAAAACTATTGCATGTTTTGTAGTGAGGATTACTGTTCAATTTCTGTAGGTATATAAAAAGTATTCAAGATATCTTATCAAGTCACATACAAAGATAATCAATGTCAGAATGTAAATAATCCATAGAAGATACAGTTTCTTTGTCACTTGTTCACATTTTTCTTCCTTCTCAGTGACCACACGATTATCCTTGACTGTTTTCTCAGTTGCATCTTCAAACAAAACTGATTCTTCGGATGTTCTTAGTGAAGAATCATTTACATCACTAACATATGATGCAAGTTCATCGGTGCTTTCGGAAGCACTTACAGACACCTTAGGATTGGCATCCTCATACAGAGAAGTGGAAGGATCTTCGGATTCCCATTCGTATCTTTCGTCCACTGCATGTCGAACGGAGTCTTCAGAAGTTGGTGATTTGGACTCTCGTAGATCCAGGTGTTGAGCAGTGGGAATGTTTTCTTCCATCCTATCATCTTGACAAGGGGAATCCAACTGACGTTCATCTTCTATCTCAGGAGAGCGATAGAAAATCGTTTTGAATGACGAGGGTATGTAGACGGAGCTGTCCTCGTATCTCCTTTCACGACCACCACCACTGCAGCATGTGCAGGTCTTTTTCAGATTTCTGTAACCTCTTCGGAGGCTCTCTATGCGTCTTCTAAACACACGCGCCACTCTATTTCGTACATTCAAGAGTTCGCGATTACAGTTCACAGCACTTTGCATGCTGACTGATCACATACAGAACAAAAATGTATAAAAAATATACAGTCACAATACTTCCCTTAATACAAAGTAGCAGGAATAATATTTCTCTGCTTTAGAAGACAATCCTTTTATCGTAACTCTTCAACAACAACTAATTCTTCTTACAACTAATTCTCCTTAAAACCAATCTATAGCGCTTTATAACGAACGTATCTACAACATACAATTCACTCGCAAGCAACAAATGTTACCTTTTGTCAAAGACGACGGAAATCGACTGAACGATTCTTAACAAACATATTCTCAAAAAAGATTTACAATGTTAATAATTTGGAATATTTGAATTTTTAACTTGTTGCGTTTGTTAACAATGCTAAACTTTTCTGATGCCAGATGCAGGAAACAATGATTTCCATATATTAATAGACCCTAAATGCTCGAATAGTAGCCCGGGTTGCAATTTACAATTTTTTGCTTATATCCGAGTGCTATTCAAATAGAGTCAACTGTAAAAGCTTAGTCTACCAATTAAATTAAAAACTGCTAAGACCGTCACAATTATTGTTAGGGATTTTCTCAATTCGTTTTTTTTTTTGTATATGATTGCATAAAAAATGTAAAAAACCAGTGAAGAAGGAGAGAAATTGTTTCTCTGCTGGACAGTCCCGCAGAAACCGTGATGTCTGGCATTCCTGTCTGCAATGCTGGATTTCTAATAATGCACTTGTCAGGGACTTCTCTTATGGCGGCAGAAGTCAAGTGTTTCTGTTTTGTTGCTAAATATCAGCAACAAAACAGAAACACCACAATCGATATCCTTGAAAAGGAACTTTTCAAGGATATCGATTGTGGGAATAGAGAGCATATTACTCTGAACAACAAATATTGAACTTTGGTGTGTTTCGGAACTGCCAACAGCCAGTAAAGTATTATGTAAATCGAGGTGCCGAACAGGAAAAAGACAAAAAAAAATTTGATTGGCTACGGTTTTCGAGACTCAGTCCCTTACCGGTATTACGCCATTCGCTGAAGGTTGCATCTCGGTCTACAGCAACCGCAGCCTATTCGCCTGCCGCTTATAAAACAAATCTCGAGAATCTTCCATCAATCCCAGCAATAATCTGTTAACATTGATGGGGTCCATCTTTCTCGATATCTATTTTCCATTGTAGCCATTTCCTGAGGAGAACGTTTCCCTTACCCATCACTCACAGCGCCACAGTTTTCCGGAAAGTACTACCTCATTCAAAACATTCGGGCACTCCATTCCTAAAGTATCCCCCATAAATGTTGGACACTTGCTGGGGGTTCAAACCCGACCCACCACAGGAAAGAACCGGATGTCTAAACCCTACGTGGCTAGAACTAAGTGGGACTACCACAAGAAATTCGGGACTGATCGGTCCAGTATGTACATAATTGCGGGGAGGCGAAAACGTTAACAAATTTATAAAACATTTAGCATTAATGATACATGACAAAATGGGGTCTCGTTTTAATGTGTATATTCTGGTTTTCACTTCACTATAAGTTAGTTTTGTGAATACTGCCCTTCTTATCCCCCCCCCCTCCTCCACGCGACCATTTACCACAGATTCAACACGAAGTCTTTCTCGACGTTTCTCAAATCCCTGCTGACGTCAGTGCGCTGTCTCATAGACCCTCGCTTCGTTTCTACTTAAACTATGATGATTTTCATTTCCGTTTCGAGAGATTTTAGTACTCTGTTTCTCGAGGTACTTAAGCGAACAGTTCAGCAGCTTGTGACTACCGATTCGCAATTTTATTAACTTTAACCCTGTTATGAAGGCAGAAATATTTCCGATTATTAAGCATTAAGCACATTAATCGCAAGTAGAAATCGAGATGTAAGAGGTCAAATTTCATCTTGGTCAACATTTTCTTATTTCCACTCTTTAATATCCAGGTCAAATATAACAATATTTGACCTGGATATTAAATAAATATAGTATAATAACAATATTTGACTGCAATTCTTGGCAAAGTCGAATATTCATTCTCCAATCCAAAAACGCATCAATGGCTTTTTGGAGTGAATGGTTTTTAAACTATTGTCACAAGATATCTCAATCAACTCTTCTTTATTGGACAACGGAAGCTTACATTTTTCCAAATCAAATGTGAAGGGGTCTCGAATCCATTCTTGCGTTTCATCAGGGGGTGGAAAATACTGCAAAATAAGAGTCTTAAGAGTGCTTAAGTGAACGATTATTTGTTGTATGATGTCTTCAAAGTCTGCAATCGTTTGCTCATTTTCTTTAAGAAATGAATCTAGTCGCTGAAATTGGTCACAGCTGTTCTTTTTAATTCCGTTTTCCCAGAGAGATTTTTTTTTTATCATGGCCTCTGTTTTCTTCTCAACATAGAGCACATCAACGTTGTCTCCTTCCAATGATAAGTTCAAAATATTCATTTTTTAAAAAATATGAGCTAAATATGCCGTAGTTTAAAAAATATGAGCTAAATATGAGCTAAATAACCGTAGAAGACATTCTAAGTCTTGTAGTCTAAAAGAAAGTCGAAACTCGTGGTCCATGAAAAAAAAGCGTACTTCATTGTGGAGTTCAAACAAACGGCAAAGAACATTTCCTCGTGACAACGAACGTTCTGTGTGAAGCAGCAATCTCTTATGCAGACTACCATTTATTGACACATAATTGAAAAATTTCGAGACATCAATGATCGGGTTTTGGTGAAGTTCTGCCCAAGTGCATCCGCAACTGTCTCATTGGCATATCACACTGAAGACAAAATCACACTGAAGACAAAATCTGCACCCAATCACAACAGTCCTAAACTTTCCTCTATCCTGCTGCTTTGTCTATTACAGTGAGATCTAGAATTTGGGAACACTGAGTTAGAAGCTTGGCACTCTACCGACAAAGGTAATTCTCGACCTAGATATTAAAGAGTGGAAATAAGAAAATGTTGACCAAGATGAAATTTGACCTCTTACATCTCAATTTCTACTTGCGATTAATGTGCTTAATGCTTAATAATAGGAAATATTTCTGCCTTCATAACAGGGTTAAAGTTAATAAAATTGCGAATCGATAGTCACAAGCTGCTGAACTGTTCGCTTCAGTACCTCGAGAGACAGAGTACTAAAATCTCTCGAAACGGAAATAAAAATCATCATAGTTTAAGTAGAAACGAAGCGAGGGTCTATGAGACAGCGCACTGGCGTCAGCAGGGATTTGAGAAACGTCGAGAAAGACTTCGTGTTGAATCTGTGGTAAATGGTCGCGTGGAGGAGGGGGGGGGGGGATAAGAAGGGCAGTATTCACAAAACTAACTTTTATAGTGCAATGAAAACCAGAATATACACATTAAAACGAGATCCCGGCAATCCCAGGTACCATTCAACTAGTATAGAATAATACTGAAAAGAACTGTGCCTGACACGCAATAAGAACTGTTTGCTACAATTCATAGCTGCCATTCATTTGATGTGTTTATCGTGACAAAGTGCATATAAATTATATTGTCTTTCCTTCAAATTCCTTTTTAGTATTTTCTGAGAATTCCGAATTTTCCAGTTTTTGAAACTTTCCTACATTACAATGTACCGGCTGAATTTTAGTGAAAAGATGTTAAAAAATAACTTTTGTACATTCCTGTTCCTTGGGTCATAAATAAAGCACATTTAAAAGGAAACATGTTTTCTCCTGTAAACAAAGAGTGGGTCTGAAGTGGTTAACAACAAACGACCTTCAAAATCGACCCCTAACGTTTCTATGAAAGAATTATTTATTCAGAAGGTATGACGTCCCATGGCCTAGTGGTTATCACGCTTGGCTACTGGTCTAAGGGACCTGGGTTCGAACCCCGAGTAAAGCATGGATGTATGTGTTATTTTTCTACTGAGGTTCTGCCATCCTCACAGACCCTCTACTATGGCTTATAAATTTGACAGGCTGCTGTCAGACCACTGTGGCAAGCAGCTGCTTGAGGGGGTATTTATTTATTTATATGGTATACATTACTTTTACTATAAGCGAAGTCACTTTGATCACATCTTAATGTCTAATTTGGACACGAAACAGAGATGTGCCACTCTCGTTACTGTCCTAGGTTCAGATTTGAAAGCTAATGTGGAATCACTAAAATCGAAGGGGCGGGGGTGGCTCAGTCGGTAGCGCGTCAGGCTCGTAATCTGTAGTTCCCAGGTTCGAGTCCCAGCTGGGTCAGCGTTGAGATTTATCTCCGCAAAATTTCCCCCCACCCTGCCCACGGTCAGTAGGGGACACCGATGGGCTTGAAAAGGCCGCCGTCCGTCGGATGGGACGTTAAGCCGTGGCCCCGTGTGCGGGAGAGACATACCCTGTGCACGTTAAAGAACACGCTGAATGGCCTTGACGGGAGGCTACCATCTGTCTCCCAACAGCTGTTCCAGTGGGTCCCCTCCCCCAACCTTCTCTGAGCCTACGGGGTCCTTGTGACCTGGCCATTTAGCCCATGGTGTGCAAAAAAGTGCCGCTCAGAGGTAAAACAACACAACAACACAACACTAAAATCGAAATCTTTATTTTATCGTTCCGTTTCGTTAACTTTCCACTCTTTTCTCCTGTTTAAGCTTATTTCTTGACATAATGCAACAAGATGGAGAAACAACACACAATACAACTGGACACTTCAGAATTCAAAATCCCCACATGAAAAAGGAACACAGCTAAAAATATAAGAACAATTGAGAATGCATTGGAAGCCCATATGGAACAGAAAGGCAATTAACCAAATTATTATAGAGACGCCGTAAAAATGCGTCTCTGAATTTACAAATTGTTTCGAAAACCTATTTGATAACGAGTTGAAATGCAATAATGAGGTTAAAATGAAAATAGGTTTGTGATAACGAGTTCAAAAACGTATGCTTCATAAGATAACAGAATTGTCGTCGTTATTGGCAAAGTGAGTATTTTGGTATTTTGCGTTCCGCAATTCGTTTATTCGTTCCGCAATTCGCATTAAGAAGAAAACACTTGCGATATTTTAGTGATTTTTTACATAGAATTAGCGACTTATTTTGATTGGATATTCTGCACAATGGCAGAAAGTGTAAATGGTACGCGAGAAAGGTCGCTACAACGCGTCTTTCATTTCCTTCGCAGACAGCGAGGAAAATCAAGAAGATGGAAATGTTTCAAAAGCAGTTTATGCTGCTGCATTAAGAGTACATCATCAAGCAATGATGATGAAATATATGTTCCCTCACAATCCAGTAAAAGAGTAGATGAAATGGGGGAAGAAACTGTTGAAAGGGCAAAGCTAGCTGATGAAATTAAGCCCCCACACTCGGAATGTGATGAAAGTCTCAGGAAATCTGATCCTCACGTTTCAAGTCATTCAGTCGCATCTACTTCCAATAATGTGACAGAAGAGTCCGGTTCCAATAGCAGGGAATATCAATTGCTAACAGGTTCTGCACAAGAGGGATGTTGGGAACTGGAAACGGATCATGGAATTATCTTGAGACTAAAACAGAATATTATTTATGTTCCGAAGATCAAAGGATTTAAGTATTACTTGGGAGAGATAATTTCTTATGCAATTTTCGCTGTTTTGTCATGTATCATAATTGTGTACATCTTGATACATCGTATCCGATATAGAGAATGATAATAATGAAGAACTATAATAATGAAAGAAATAATGAAATAATGAAAGAAAGATGATAGAAAATGTAATTAGATCAACAACAAAATATGAAGAGATATATGTGAGAAATAAGAAAAAAAAAAAGAAAAGAAAAAAAGGAAAAAAAAATATCTCCCCTAAAATTCATCCTCAGACGTCCCCGAATCATGCGAGACGGGCAACATCCAATATCTGATGATTTCTCCTTAGAGTTCATTTCATCTTTAACGTAAACTTCAGATAATGAATGGCTAACATGAGGCTCTGGTGCAACATATATAGACATAGATATATATCTTCTTACCTAAAGATTGTAAATAATAATTTAGGATAACTCATAAAAAAATGCCAGGCAGTAAGTAGTTCCTATAGAGCAGTGGTTCTCAAACTTTCCTATACCACGGACAACAAAGGTGTAGACAGTCAACCTAACACGGACCACCTACCTTGGCACCTCTTCCATTCAAGTACCAAAATGTAGGAATAATGATTTAACAACTCATTAAAATGCATTGTCATCATAAAAACTTGTTATTAAAGTTATTTCATTGTAGAAAAGTTAAAAATAAATTAAGAAAAAAGTACTGGTTTTTTATTTTATTTCAAACCACAAAAGAGCATGGCAAACATTAAACAGAAAAGAACAAACCACATTATCAAGTTTTAGAACTAGGCATCTCAAATCAATGAAAATACTTGATGGCACAAAAGTCTGCACAAAATGTAATGCAAAAGAATCAACACCAAACCACATCTTTCGATATATAGGCGTCAATAAGAAAATAATTCAAGATGATGAACAAAAGATAACAAGTGGATTAAAAAATATAACCTCATGGAACTGTTTAAGACCAAGGGATAAGAAACAATAACAGCATAATTATTTTTAGAATTAAAATAGTATTAGCACATTTCAAGAAAGTAAATAAACGAATAAATTTTTTATTCTCCATTTTAATGTGAGGAATGGTGTTGCTTGCAATCTTTGACCAGTTTGGTTACATCAGGTGCAATGGAAGATATTTAAGTTTTAAGTCAGGGTCAACATTAAGCCTGATCCTTTTGACACTTTTTTGTCCAAGGAGGGCAGAAAATTCTATTTCACAATTGTACGTTGTGGGAAATGGTAGCAGGTGTTTGATGGCACTGTTGGCGAGTTCAGGGTACTCTGATTTCACATGGATCCAGAAGTTTGTGAGGGATTTCTCACTAAACGCGATTTTCAGTGCTCCATCAGATGCCAATTCAATAAGCTGATCACACATACGAGCTGAAAGGTAGAAGGACTCAATCACAGATGCAACACTGAAAGGATTCCTAATCCATTCGTTACTTTCATCAAGCTCTGAAAAATATTTTTTATGCTATCTTGCAGAGTTGTTATGCGGTTCTGAAAAAATTGTACTAATTCATCATCGATTAGTTCTCCTGAAGACAGCAAAAAAAAATCAAGTGCAGAAAATGAATCATACTCCCCACGACCAAACCGTTTAACTCCAAAGTTCACATTTCTGTGCAAATGTTTTAATTTTATCTTGCACTTTAAAAATAGTTACATCGCGCCCCTGAAGTGACAGATTTAGGCTGTTCAGGATGTGAAAACATCGCTGAGATATGCCACCTGCGCCAACCACTTGAAATCGTGGAAAAGAGATTTACTTACTTCATCAGTGTCATGAAGGAAGATCTTGATCTCATCCCTCAGCTCGAAAACTCTTGAAAGCACTCCGCAAAATTCCCCACCCTGCTCACTGTCAGTAGGGGATACCAATGGACTTGGAAAAGTCGCCGCCCGTCGGATGGGACGTTAAGCCGTGGTCCCGTGTGCGGTAGAGCCATACCCTGTGCACGTTAAAAAACACGCTGGATGGCCTTGACGGGACGCTACCATCTGTCTCCCAATAGCTGTTCCAGTGGTTCCCCTGCCCCAACCTTCTCTGAACCTTCGGGGTCCATGTGACCTGGCCATTTAGTCCATGTTGTGCAAAAAAGTGCCGCTAAGAGGTAAAACAACTCAACCCAACTTTGAAACCTCTTTCTCCCTTGACAACCACCGTACTTCGGTGTGGAAAAGTAAATTTTTGTGCACACTTCCCATTTCTTCGCACAATACAATAAAAAGGCGAGAGTCCATTGACCGTAATTTAATTAAATTAACCAATTTAACTACTTGTTTAGATACAAGATCCAGTTCCGAAGGCATTCCTTTTACCGCTAACTGTTCTCTGTGGATAAAGCAGCGAGTTGAACTACACTCTGCCACTTAACTCTTTTATCTTTTCTGTAAAACCCTTTCTTTTCCCACACAAAGCTGGCGCACTGTCAGTACTGACTCCGACACATTTGTTCCAACCCAAATTGTGTGTTATGAAATAATCATTAACCATACCAAAAATATCATCTCCTGTACTGTGAGTTTTTAAAGATAAACAAAACAAAAAGTCATCATGAACTTCATTTTCGTAAATGTATCTTACATATACTAAAAGTTGACACAAGTTTCGCGCAATTGTAAAGCAAAATCACTACTCCCACGCACACGTGTGATTAATTGCTCCTCCACATTAGATACCAAAGATGTTATGCGACACTAAATTGTATCATTCGACAAAGGAATCTTGTCTATTGCTCGCCCTGCCTTTTTCCCCAAGCATAATAATATTCACCACCAATTTATCCGCTGGCTTTATAAGAGTTTCAGCGTCGGTATGCCCTTGACCAGTTTTTGCCACAAGTAATAAATAAATAAATACCCCCGTCAAGCAGCTGCTTGCCACAGAGGTCTGACAGGAGCCTGTCAGTTTATATGCCACAGTAGAAGATCTGAGAGGATGGCAGGACCTCAGCAGAAAAACGACACAAACAGCCATGCCTTACCCGGAGCTCGAACCCAGGTCACGTAGATCAGTAGCCAAGCGCGCTAACCACTCGGCCACGGGACGGCCTAGCCACAAGTAAAGCCACTTGGAATGATGCCTCTGTAGTTTTACTCTCTTCCCCACCCGTAGCAACAGAAGTCATTGATTTCTGTGATGACAGAATCACTTTACGTTTGTTTTGAAAATATTCAACAGGTTTGTGGGCCAAACCTGCATGTTTTGTTTGAAAATGCCGTGAAAGTTTTGAAGGTTTCATCGCGTCGTTAGACAAAGTGTCATAGCACACAACACAAAGAGGGTTAGGTGCAAGTTGGTCACCGGTCCAATAAAATCCCATTTTCAGATAATCTTCATCATATTTCCTGTTTACACATTTCTTTCGTTTTTTTGGCGATAACAGAGCAACTGGCTTGAAAACGATCGTCAATGATTTTAGTTTTTTGGTGGAATGTTTTTTTGGTGGTGGAATGTGAACGCCATGATGTTTCTAGTGGCAAAATTGAATTGACCTCTGAGACAGAGGGATGTGGGAAAAATATTTTTTTGTTTTAGCAGATAATTGCAATCAAGCCTACTTTTCACGTGCTATACTCAGTTTTACTGTGCATTATATACGGGAAGATTATTTTTTTACTACTAAGAGAAAGCCCATTTAAGCTATTTGGAATTTATATTGCTTTTTTTAATGCAATGAATAATTCCATATAGAATTACTCTATAGAACAACATGGCTGCCGCGCAGTCGCCGAAGCATCATTTTCAAGTACTTAGGGCTCCTCCTGTTATCATCCTACCTCCATGAAAAGAGTCAAGTGATTGTTGCAAATGGTAACTTCGTAACCTTCACATTTCAACACCAAAATTTTTAACTTCTAACATAACTACATCGTTTGGAATATTCGTTTGATATGTTGAAATTTTCAAATTTTTTCACCGTTACAGGGCGCAGTTATAACTTTTGGGAGATTCGAAAAATGAAAATCGTTATATATCATTAATTCGTATCTAACACAAAAAGAATTTTTCATTTATCTGTATATCCAAAAAAGCTCGATGTCTACAGACGGACAGAAAACAAAGAGAAATTATATCTCTTTCTTTTTATAAAAAAAAAAGCCGTAACATTTATTTCTACTTTTTTAGCCGTTTTCTAAAATGCTTCCAATCATGAACACTGAAATCTGTATCAAATATTACCTTACCCTTTTCCGGAATCCATAAGTACCGTGCAATACGATTTAGCTATGCACGCTAAACAATCCAAGAGACGACAAAACATGGCGTTCAATTTTGCGATGGCAAACCTATGTGAGTTATATTGCTGTAGTCAGGTTTGGCAACATTATTTTTACACGCCGTGTTGTATATGGAAAACTATATGTGTTTGCTTGATACGTTTTCGTACGTTTTTTTTACTTAAAACACTTTGAACCTTCCCTATATTAAGTTGAAAAAGAAATGGAAGAAGATCCTTTAGAAGGCCCTTCGCATTTGTTTAATTCTATACTAGGGGGTATAACGGAAGAACAGTGGTTAACTTACAAGGAAATGAAAAAAATGGTAAGTGTGATGTTGTTCAGAATATTAAATGAATGGATGACGAAAAATCCTATTGGTTACCTAAATAGTATGCATTCATATACTAATCTCTTCGATAATGTCGATGAATCTTGGTTGAGTAGAATAAAATTAGTTTATATGAACATCAATGAAATACAATGTTATATGAATACAATGTATAATAATTATTCCCTGATAACGGCAGTTCTGTAGATGAAAGCTCTTCATTGTTTGCAGAGGTGGCGTATATTAATTTATCCGTTATTGAAGCATACGTTCTCAGGCTAATTTCTTTACACGTGAACACCAAATCCAAACAAACTAAATGCCCAATGATATATTTGTACCACAACTGAAATCATGACCAGCACGACAGTATACATGGTGTTCCAAAAGGTCTAGGAAATGTTTTCTACTGCATATAATGATGAAAAAAGTGCATCTGAATAATTGGCCATAAATGTTCCTTCTAAGTTTTTTTTAAAGGGACAAAGATACTCTCTCCCCTCATTGGTGGCTAATTTCACTATGATCCTTAACCTTAAACCTTACAAAACCTTAAACCTATACAAAACCTTAAACCTATACAAAAAAGAATGGAAGTAATTCAAAAATTCTATTGATGTTTAAGTACACAATTAAAAAGACCTTCTTGCTCAGAAATTAATTAAAATTCTTGTTGAGTATAAAGTTTCCTGAAAACTATTAAATGCTTTTAATTTCTCCTAAAAACTTAATATGCAAATAGTTTGAAAAATAAGCTTAGAAATTTTATTGCTCAACAACAGAGAATTTTTAACATTAATTTAATCTATTCTTGTTCTGGTTTCTCACAATGCACAAACACAAAAATTACAGTAGAGATTTACAGTGCTGTAAGTAAAATTGGTAATTATTTAGAAAGCAGTACTAATGTTGCCATTTGTTTTTTCCCCCCTCAAAGTAGTGCAATTTTCTCCATAATGAAACAAAATGCAACCCAATGATCAGCATATAAAAGAAAGAATTTTTTTGTTGGAAATCTATAAAATGCCATAAAATAAAAAAAATAAAAAAAAAATAAAAAATAAAAACATAAGCATGCGAAACACAAATTTGTAAACAACGCACCTCTATTCCACACTTGAAAAAGTCCCAGTGGTTACCCCACTAATGGTTAATGTCCCATTTTTGGGACAAAACTTTTATGATGAATAAAATTATTCAACAAAAGAATTTTTTTTTTCAGTGGCAGCATCTAATTCTTAAACCTATTAAAGTATCTTATGAAAATAATCATATATTATTTATATTTTGGCCAGTGGCTGACCAGGAGACAAAAATAAAGATAATATAATTAAAAATATTTACAATATAATTATGGCCTCTAATGGGTTAATAACCCAATGGACTAAAACAAGCACAAAAAATATAAACAATTAACCACTATTCCACACTCAAAAGAAGCCACAGGGTTTAAACACCCTGTGGCTTTTTTCCCCTGTTCTTCCACTTAATGGGCTAAAACACACACACACACACACAAAAAAACACTCAAAATCACAAACAAAGAACTGCTGTTCTCTATAAGAAAATAATAATAATAATAATAATAATAAACCTAAGGGTTTAAATAACCCAATGGGCTAAAACATACAAAATTAAAATAAAATTCTCTGTCATTGAGCAAAAAAAAATTTAAGTTTATCCTTCAAACTATTTCCTTGTTAAAAAGTTTTTAGGAGAAAACAAAAGCTTTTTGGAGCAAGGACTGAAGGAGTGCTGTCTGTACTCAGAAAAAGCATCAGGGGTTAAATAACCTAATGGGCTAAAACAAACCCAAAAATACCCAAAATTGTAAACAATGAACTGCTGTTCTGCACTTGAAAAATGACACAGGAATTAAATAATCCATTGCATAAAAAAGGACACCAAAAAGCATCTATCTAACCGAAATAAAACACATAATCTAAAACTATCCATGCCCAAAACACATTTCCTTTTCTTAAAACGTACATTGCTATCTCCAATTAATTTTCAGAATCCACTTAAACACTACGCTGAACTATTAACATTAATATCTATTGCAAAAATTTTCAAATTCACCTATATTCTCTCCATTAGCACAGCAACAACCACCACACTTCAAAAAGACTATGAAAGAATACATTTATGTGTCAAATTTCCAACAATACCCTTTGAGCAAATAAATTTCCAGTATATATCAGAACTACATTTATTTGCAACATTAACACACCTACTCACTCCTATCTACCACCAAATTCTTTTCACATGCCACTATATGATGTTCTGTCATATCCCTATGCCTCTACCGACTCACTTTACTTGCAATTCCATAGACTTTACAACAAGTATTATCCTGCAATAAAAAATCCTTTATTAAATGCTTGTTAACCCATACCTAATTTAATTTTGAAAAAGGGGCGGGGGTGTCTCAGTTGGCAGCACACCAGGCTCATAATCTGTAATTCCCAGGTTTGAGTCCCAGCTGGGTCAGTGTTGAGATTTATTTCCGCAAAATTCTTCTCCCTGTCCATGGTCAGTAGGGGACATCGATGGGCTTGGAAAGGCCACCGTACATCGGATGGAACATTAAGCCATAGGCTCTGTGTGCGGGAGAGAGCCATATCCTGTGCACTTTAAAGAACACTTGATGGGAAGCTACCATCTGTCTCCCAACAGCTGTTCCAATGGGTCCCCTCCCCCAACCTTCTCTGAGCTTTAGGGTCCATGTGACCTGGCCATTTAGCCCATGGTGTGCAAAAAAGTGTCGCTCAGATGTAAAACAACCCAACCATAATTTTGAAAACCTTTATGATCTAAATTTGGATATCAAAAATTCACCAATTTACCATGATTTCAAACCCCTCAATAACCTCAGTAACGTTTGCTAAATATCTACCTTAAAATTCAATTAATATCTTTAATACTCTATGAAACTGTTGAATGTTTTAAAGCACTTCAACAAAATTCTATGCTGCCTGTGTCAAAAGTAATGAATGAGATTTTACTTAACTGTAGAAATGACAAGGGAGATCTCATTATCAACTTTCACCTATGAAGTTCCTCTCATTTGTCATCTCTATGGTGCATAAAACTCTCCTTCACACCTCCAACAAGTAACAAACTCTATTAGGAAATAGCTTGTTGCCCTGAATCATCCAGCAAAAACAAAGCCATCCTCGATCTCATGAAAGAAATCATCCAGCAAAAACAAGCAATCATCATCCAGCAAAAACAAGCCATCCCCGATCTCTGAAATTTTAAAATTCTAGCAGCACCGCCTACACAAGAAAAATTGGATTTATACGAGCAATTAACCATATACGAAAATAGACACACCGCATGTAATGACGAGATATAACCAACCTCTACTCTTATGGAAGCTCATCATAGATGAAAAGAAAAAAGAAAAAATTAATAAGTACACCACCAATACAAGAGCACAAGAAAACCCAGCCCCTTCAACAGCAGTGGTCATACCAACCAAAATAATGGCTCAGCCACAACAAGAAATTTCATATCATCTGGACACCAGATCCCTTCAACCCTAGTAGATAACTTCCATTCGCGTAGTACGAGAGTAGTATCTGGAAAATGAAGCTACAGCTTTGAAATGCATTGACATCGTGGTTCATGGAATTAATCTGCAGAATGAAAAGTGACTCCCTTATGTGAAAGACAATCAGCAAACAATCGGACACCACTAAACAATTGCTTGAAGCGTGGATGGAATAAGCGGATTGCCCAAAACATAAGTATCACTCTGCATAATCTATGAATATTAGTTATTCTTTTGCTATTGATTGGTCCAGTGAAAATTGAATACAACTTTCATTTGCACGGACAGCAACAATTGCAAAAAGAAGGACTGTACAGTGTAATAGTGATATATATTTCCTAATTGTGTAGCACTGTGTTATATATTTGTTTTTAATAACAAACTCTACCTTCACACTTCTACTAACTATCGTGACTCTCATCATCTCACCACCTCTTCTACTTTTTATTCACTTTGACACTATCTTGACTCCAGTCACTTAACCACAGTCTGGCAAGCTAACATGGTATGTGCGATATCATATGGGGAAGCCACATTTGCATATGGTGATTTGGCACTAACAATGATGTAAGTGGTGTGACTTGCTCTGTGCAAATAGTGGCTGTCAATCAAAATGAAGTTACTCAATCAGCAATGCCATGGGTGGGGAGAATTGATGATTCAAAGTAAATATTTATTTACTTTGAATCATCAGTTCTCCAAAATAATAATTATAATGTAAATAAATGAAAACTGGTTAAAGGAAAAAAGAAAGTGAATGGGTGAAACATTGTAAGTTTTTTAGGAAAGTAAAATCCCATGAATGGCAACACTACTGTACTTTAAAAGAATATTTCTTGTTTTATTAGTGGTTGAATTCTCAGATATTCAGGATACATTTTACCATTAAGCATGTTATTTCCATCACTACTTTATTAATTCAAGTACTTTCTATAGCTATTTAATGCACCTATTTGCAATTTAACTGAGCAGTGTTATATAGAAAACATATTAATTACAAGTAGTTTCAAAATGTTTATTTTACCTCTGAGCAACACTTTTATGCACACAATGAGTGAACTGACCAGGTCACAAGGACACCATCAGTTCAGAGAACGTTGGAGAAGGGGATCAACTGGACAGCTCTTAGGAGATGGCCAGAAGCCTTTCTTTAGTGTCATCCGGTTTGTTCTTTAGCATGCACAGGGTATGTCTCTCCTGCATTTGGGGCAAGAGAGACAGACCCTGTGCATGCTAAAGAACTGCTTAATGCCCCATCTGATTAACATCAGCCTTTTCATGTCCATTGGTGTTTGCTTTCTCACCTAGGACAGAATGGAAGTTAGTGGAAATAAACAACATTGGGACAGTTAGGATTCAAACCTGGGAAATGAAGATTATGAACTTGGTGTACTAACAACTGAGCCAGTCCCAACTTAGTTTCAAAATATTAACAGGAAACAGATTGAAAGTAAAATTCTTTGTAGGATGCATGCTTGATAACTAATTTTACATACTTAATTGTTAACACTTGCTTAATTATTCTGTGTTCTACACCATCCATGGGCTTCTGACATTCCTTCTTCACTGCTATTACACTACTATCTCTTGTAACATTTTCCATAACTTGTGAAGCTATATGTTGCTTTTTATATATGTAATGCAGGGTTTTGTACATCAGCTTATCCAATGCTGTTTATTTTAACAGGAAAGTGGTTTAGTTATTGACAGTGATAGTGAAGATGAGGCAGAAGCAGAGGACATGGAAGAAGATGAGGAAAGCTTGAATGCAGATGATAGATCAATATATTTTCCATCTCATGACACAGATATAAAATTGGTAAGTACTTTTGTAATTTCCATAAATCTGCTCTCTTAACTATTATGGTCTACTAGAGTAATAGCAAACCATAACAGGGTTATTCATTCAGAGCTGACTTAACAAATTGACATCTTAGATGGAATGAAAAAAAAAATTACAATACACTGAAATTAATCTCTTGACATTGAATGACATAATGTTTGTGCTTTGCATAAGTGTGAACATAAACAGTATAGAACTCCATGATAGTCTTATGCATGATCTGTAATAGCATAGAATGAGATTATGTTTGTATCATTCACAGGCTTTAGCACTGATACAAAATAAACTAATATTCAAGTCATTTTATGCTATTTAAACATGTAGCATATCGTTATACACTTTTTCCTCCTATCAGAAAATTCCATACAACAATTACTCAGAGGATAGATATCAGAATGTAGCAATGTACACTTTAATGCTGATGAAAAGTTCATAAGGCTGAGTTGAAAATAATTCATGTGGATAAAAGATGAAGTCTTTTAAGCTGAAATAGAGCATGGTTTTTGATCAGTATAACTTCAGATTTTTATTCCATCTTCAACTTGCACATAATGTGATAACATGCAAATACTATATTCATATTGATAAATTTCTAGTGTATAAAAAAAAGTTCAAATTATTGTAGTTTTGGAATAAACCTAATGTTCATCATAAGATTATGTTTGACCAAATACTCAAGAAAAAAAGTAATGACTTTTTTTTTTGCAGTAAGTTCTGTGTACTGAGATGATGCTTGAGCATATCTTTATTGGAGGGGATAAACCTTTACATTGCTTTAAGTTAATGGCCAGAGAAAGTTGTATATTGAATTTGGGGTTCAGGCAGGGGGAATACTTTTATCCCATTTTTAAGGGGGAAGGTAAAACATTTTGTGGGTTCAAACCTTTTATGTTGCTCAAAGTTACGATGAAAGCAATTTGTATACCACTTCATTTGATAATCACAGAATATTTTCTATTGAATGCAGCAAGTGCAGAACACAATGATATCACATTGTTGTAGGTTGTTAGGTTGGTTTACCTCTGAGTGGCACTTTTTTGTGCACAATGGGCTAAATGGCCAGGTCACAAGAATCCTGAAGACAGAGAAGGTTGGGAGAGGGGACCCACTGGAACAGCTGTTAGGAGACAGATGGTAGCCTCCTGTCAAGGCCATCCAATGTGTTCTTTAACAAGCATAGGATCTGGCTCTCCCACACATTGGGCCACAGCTTAACATCCTATCTGATGGACAGTGGCCTTTCCAAGCCCATCGGTATCCTCTACAAAGTGTGAACAGGGTGGGGAGTTTTGCAGAGATAAATCTGAACACTGATCCAGTTGGGACTTGAACCTGGGAACTGCAATTTATGAGCCTCGTGTTCTACCAACTGAGCCACCCCCCACCCCTATTGTTGTAGAATTTTGAGTTAAGATGCCTTTTATTTATATAATAAATCATTTACTGGGATCTGTTACTGAAATTCATTGAGTAATATTTCCCATGGAGGATGGATGCTAAATATATAATATGTAATTCTAGAATATAATTTCTTTGAGCAATCTTTTATAGGTACCGTATTTTAACGTGTATAAGGAACCCCTTTTTGCCAAAAATAGGGGGGTTTCTTATACATGGATAGTATTATAGAAATTAACAAATTACTCAATTCCTCAAACTTTGATGAAAAATCAGGGGGTTCCTTATTCACGAGGGTTCCTTATACACGTTAAGTTGTAAAACATTATTATGTGATATAGAATGAAATTTATCAAGATCAGTATAGTACTTGTCTGCTTATCATCTTATGTAGAGTTTAAGATGATGATGTAGAGTTTAATAAATATAAAGTTCTTTCTGGAATATACTAAATTCCATCATCAGATTAAGTTAGACCAGATTATTCAAGAAATAAGCAATAACTTGTTTTTGCAAAGAGTTCTTAAACTGAGATGATATCTGTTATACATTTGAGAGTTTGTTTTATCAAGAATTTCTAAACAGTAAGAGTTGTGACTACTAGATTTGGTATACAACTTCCTCTCATAATAACTTTGAGCAACATAAGGATTTGGACCACAAAATGTTTTTCCTTCCCCCCTAAAAAATGGGATAAAAATGCTCTCAAATAAGAGCAAGAACTATCAAATTCAGTACACAGTTTTCTTTGGCAATAACTGAAGTAATGCAAAGGTTTCCACCTCCCCAAACTTCCATTTCTCTTGATAAACTCTGGAAAGGGAAGGGATTTCTGTTAATCACTAGGAACTGTAATCCCTGAATTTGATATACAACTTCTCATTAATTAAAGTAACTTAAGAAAAGAATTTGATCCTCTCCCAATGTTCTACCAGCAAAAAGCCTTTGACAAAAAACCAGGGGAAGAATTTCTCCTAAATGGAAGAGATATATCACCAAATTCATTATACAGCATTTCTCTCAAGCAGTGTAAAGGTTTAACCCTAACCTTTCCCCCCCCCCTTCCAAAAAAGTAGAAATATAAACAGTTAGTAGCATAGTGAGTTATATCTCAAATGAAAGCTTCTGGATTTAATGGCCTTATCCTATACTTCATCTGAGGTTTAAGTGCATGCAGATATTGAACATCAATAAGGTCATCTAGGGAATTTCTTTGCTCTGACCAATTTTTTTTGCTCCAAATGTATTATGGTGTAACGCTCCAAAGAAATGCAAAATACTTTTAAGTTTAGACCCTTTTTCTGATCCAATTAGTTTATGCTCCGGATAGTTCAGTCGGGCGCCAGGCAATAATTAATAAATTGCCAAATAAATAAATGAAGTTAAATTTGGGTTCAAAATGCCAGTGAGTGTTAATGAGTAAGAATTCAAAAATGATTGTCAAGTTTAAATATCTAAATATAATCAAAACTTAATTCACGTTGCTCAAGAGAAAAAAATTAGTAAAGACTCAAAAGGGTTTAAATAACAAGCAAATTTATTTTCAAAAATCACTCACCAAAACTTCAATGAAGAAGATACATCAACTGAGCACTCTTCCGTGCTACATGCTTATGCTCTCTGTGCTACAGTGCGCTGTGCTTCTCTAAGTGCTATGTGCTGTGCACTTACTGTGCTGAGCTATGTGACTACATGTCATCAGGTTTTAACAAGAGGCTTACAGAGGCCCGCACGTGTCATGTTGCACGCTGGGAAAGACATTTACATAAATTGACAAGCGGCGCAGGCTATGACGCAAGAGGGGGCGTGTCCTTGTGCACGCGCTTTAGCGGGTGACAGTCAGAAGATCGGAGTTGCACAAGCGCAACTCCTAACTCTTGGAAACGAGCGCTGTGATGCTAAAAAGGAAATAAAAAATTCCCAAAATGATAAATATAATGTAAATTAAGCAAAACTGGTTAAGGTAAAGTAAAAGTGAATGATGGGGCATCACAATGGGCTCAGTCAGTAGCACACCAGGCTTGTAATATGCAGTTCCCAGGTTTGAGTCCCAGCTGGGTCAGCATTGAGATTTATCTCTGCAAAACTCCCCGCCCTGCCCACAGTCAGTAGGGGATGGCGATGGGCTTGGAAAGGCTGCCATCTGTCACATGGGATGTTAAGCCATGGCCCGTGTGTGGGAGAGCCATACCCTGTGCATGTTAAAGAACATGCTGGATGGCCTTGATGGGAGACTGCCATCTGTCTCCCAATAGCTGTCCCAGTGGGTCCACTCCCTCAACCTTCTTTGAGCCTTCAGGGTCCATGTGACCTGGCCATTTAGCCCATGTTGTGCAAAAAAGTGCCACTCAGAGGTAAAACAACCCAACCCAATCCAAATGTATCATGTGCTTGTCTGGTTGAAATTGAACTATAGATCCCAGGTCTACACATCAGCCTGAGATTCTGTGATGAGGGCAGTGGATCCTCACCATCATTAGGTCTTCATGTGTTTACATGGGGGATCTTCTGCATTTCCCCCAATCGAGTCTTGACATTAAGGCTCATGAGTAACTCTTGTTTCTTCACCTTCAGCAGTTGCTTCTATTCTTATGTTTATAAATTGTAATCCCTGCCCGGTCTTCCCACTTGTTATAGCATTTTTTTTTTGTCCCAAATGGAAGACACTTGTTTGTCCAAATAACATTGACCTTTTGTTGTGTATTCAAAGTTACTTGCAAGATATCAATATCAGTCTTGATAGTATCATTCACATTTCAGCTGACACCCTAACAGAATGTACCATCTTCACAGCAGTATTGCATACCACCCTCTCTATCAGTCTTGCCATGCACCACATGGTAGCTCAGCATCATCATTGATATTTATTTTACACTAACTTTTTCAGCAGTTTGATGCCAGTGTGCCCTAGCTCTCACCTTGTTCTTCTCATGATTTGCAGCAGCTTCATCTTCTGGCTTCTCCTTCAAGTACTGTGAATATTGGATATGCCCACATCAGGGGCAATGATTTGATGGATGATACTGTCAAATCAGCCACACCCTTGTTCAGTTTCCATTGAGTTCCATATCTGCACTTCTGGTATTTTTCCATCAAGTTGAAGATGGTATTTTTCCATCAAGTTTTGGGCATAATGGTTGCAGTTGATCAGAACAGATTATTCCAGACCTAGCCTGTGATCAAACCATGTTGATCTGGGGAATTCATAAGTTGTATTCTGCAGGCTAATCTTAAATGAATAAAAATAAATTACTTCTCATGAAATGCTTACCACATAGGTCTAAGAGGAGCCTGTCGATAAATATGCTATAGATAAGATCAAAGAGGAATGTGAGACCTCAACAGAAAGCCAATACAAGAAACATTTATTCCACATCATTGACTTGAACCCAGGCCCCTTTACAACTTAGCTAAGCATACTAACATCTCAGCCACCAGGTTGGCCAAATAAACCACACCCCACCTCCCAAAATAGTCATTAATTATATCTTGAATCCCCAATGACTGCTTTAGTTGATAAGAAGTGATATTTCAGTTATTAAAATTTGTTTCCAAGAAATGTAATGAGTGAAAATAGATTGGTTGCAGAATTTCAAGGAAAACATTGGATTTGTGGCATTATTTATCTTGGAATTAAACAGCTTAAAAGAACAAGTTCTATTTTATTTAACAATGTGCCAATAGTGATTCAAATCATTTGGTGAGAATTGTAAATTAAGGGATACCAAATTGAAGAAAATAGTGTTATATCAAAAATAGTTGAGTGGGCTAATAATAATAAAATAGCTGAGTGGGCTAAAGTAACTAACATTATCAGTAATCGATAGGATCATAACTTACTGTGATAAAAGTTAATTTTTTTTGGCTAACCCTTCTCTTTTTGTGAATGTTTGTAAGACAACAGTGTTGTGAGGAGATAAGTGTTGTTACTGGTATAAATATTAATTGTTCCACAGGTAGTATGGAGAAAACTGTATTAACTCACGAATCTAGTCATTACTCTCTTACACACTATAGGCTAGGTACATATATGTGTACTAACTCCTGGCTTGAAGAGTTAATTAAAGTTGTTAATAGGGAAGATGGTTATAAATAAATCAGTTATAATTGCAGTGATACATATATTGTGAACTCTTCTCAGAAAATAATCAAGTAGCTATCTTTAGAAAGCTACTGAGTAATGTAGCAGATGTCATGTGATGTGCCACATGACTCAGTAGTGAAACTCATTGTGATTAGTAGTACGATTCTAAAATGATTTTAACTTTTTTTAAATAACAGTTTTTGAATCCTGTCTTTGATCATGAGTTTATCACTAGTTCAAATGGGGGGTGGGGGTGGCTCAGTCATTAGAGCACCAGGCTTGTAATCTGTAGTTTCCAGGTTTGAGTCTCAGCTGGGTCAGCATTGAGATTTATCTCCGCAAAATTCCCTGCCCTGCCCACGGTCAGTAAGGGACACCAATGGGCTTGGAAAGGCCACCATCCATCGGATGGGACATAAAGCCGTGGCCCCGTATGTGAGAGAGCCATACCCTGTGCACGTTAAAGAACATGCTAGATGGCCTTGACGGGAGACAGCCATCTGTCTCCCAACAGCTGTTCCAGTGGGTCCCCTCCCCCAACCTTCTCTGAGCTTTTGGGGTCCATGTGACTTGGCCATTTAGCCCATGGTGTGCAAAAAAATGTCTCTCAGAGGTAAAACAACCCAACCCACTAATTCAAATCTTTATTGTATGATGTTGCTCCATATCAAGTTATCAACATAAATCTTCTTCTTTTGGTCTATTTCTAAAATTGTAGAAAAAATTGTCAGCTTTAGTTTGCATGTCATTTACCTCCAATTATAATTCCAGAATATGTAATTAAAGATTACTATCCACTTTTGTGTTGTAATGCTGAAGTCAAGATTGTTTCATCTATAACAGCATCACTACATTATTCAGTAATTAATTTTCATGTGATATAAAGTGAGTTAGCAGCCTTCTACAAATACGAACTCATTACTGTAAAGAAATTTGGTTTGCAATATCCTATTACATGGACTTTCATATAACTTTGCATAAAAAAAGTTGGTCATGATAATAAAGAATGACCCCCCCCCCCCTCTCCCATGAAAATTGAGAACCTTCTATTGCTTAATGCAATGACAAGTAATCTTACACTCTTATTGGATCAATTCATGATCATGTGCAGGTGTAAACATTTTGGAATTGTTATTTTAAGACCACAATGAAATTGTAATTAAAGTTCTCTACTACTTAAGCCTGATTAAAAAAATTAATTAGCTGTGGACACTTAAAAGTGTTAATAACAGTTGTAAATATACCCATCCCTTGATGTACAGAGTAGAGAGATTTTGAAAAACCAACAACTTATGGAAAATGGGATAGTTTCAAAAAAAAATAAATAAAAATTCTTGTTTTGAAAAAACATACCTTTAAATTTATTTATACATATTTATCTTAAATTTCAGTTCAGCAGTAATAATAACATTAATGTGGCATTATTTTGCACTTTATTTGAATTAATTCAGATAAGGCTTAGAATAATTTCTCATGCATTTCTTTTTGGTCATGAAAAATGCTCATCTTTAATGTAGAGATATACTATCAAATTTGAAGGTGTAGTATGAAAAAAGGATATTTATGAACTAAATATTAATTGGAAATTAAGCATTTGTACCAACACTTAGTGCTTTATCTTGCAAAATTAGTATTTATATGATATTTTATGAAAAGTACTTACGAATCAACTGTATTTAGCTTATATAATAGCCTACAAAGTTAAACTTCTTGCTAAAAACGAGAAAAAGCATGGTATTAACTAGTCTGAAATATTCAGTGTAGAAAAGTCAGATCCCACTGCTGATTCAAAGCCTTCATTTCATTAAGATGTGAGGCAGATTGCACTACAATGGCAAGATATAATTTTAGAGGAAGAATAAATATAACTTGTTACAGATGATGATTTTATTAATCGGAATTTACTATTATCCATTTGTTTTTTTTTTAAATAAAAAATATTAGTTAAAACCATTCACTTGATTTTACTTTGGGATGGCAGTCTAATAATCTCCCTTGATGCTATATCACTTCTACTTCATAATATGTATTATATGTACATACATGAAAAAGGAATCTCAATCTGTACCATATAAAACTGATCTATAATTGTGTAAAGTAAAGCTGGTTGCATTTTTTTTGATGGTGTAAACTGCACACCATGTGAATCGAGGGATAGGTGTAATTTGAAAGGAAATATTGCTGTAAAATGTTCACAACAAATTTATCAAAATGATTTGCTTTGTGATATTGTGCTTGATATTGTTTCTTCCAGCAAAGAAAAAATTTATCATAAAGGGTCTTTATATTTTATCTTTGTGTAATATTTAATAAATTGTTGATAATATGAGGCATATTTCAGAAACTGAATTGATGTGGAAACCATTAAGATCCTACTATGGCAGAAATAAAGAAATTGTAGTTGAATATTTTATTTTGTCATTATTCTAATAATAAGTAAGTACTTTAATATTCAACTATTTGTTTGTGTTCTCTATGAAAAATGGTAATAGTTTAGCAATTTTTGATTTTTAATCAGACTTTCACAGCTATTAGTTTTAATTTTAATCTTATAACTAGTAGCATATAAAAATATGATTTTTTTACATGTAAATCGCATGTATTATTTAATGTTTGATGCATTTGAAATACATGAACAGTAAATTGTTTTAAAATTATTTCAGACAAATTTGTTTCGGTCTAAGATTCCAGATAGTGGACTTTCAGAAGTGTCAGAAGAGGAAACAGAAATCCAAACAACTTCATGGGAATCTGATTTAACTCTGAAATATGTTAATGGTACCACTTTTGTCTTTATTCTTTTTCTTAGAAAATAAATTAAAATATATTCATCTTTTCAAACTTTATTACCAATATAGGTGAAGCATAAAAGTAATTAAATCAAAGTCTCTCACAAATGATTTTTGTTAATGATGGAAAAGAGTCATTCTATGTCAAATCAACCAAAATTTTTGGAAAAAGTTTACCATCCATCACAGATTTCAATGATCTTTGGCATAGATATTTTGTACACATAAGATGCCTAATTGTCTGAAATATTTTCAGTCAAAACGTTTTTGGTAAGGAGTTATAATCATTTAACCTAAGGGGAAAATATACAAATTGTAACTAAAGGTCTTTTTTTTCTTTCTTTGTTTCTATGGTAGATGAAAAGACCAAACTTAGTGTACTGATGTAGATTTAGATTATTAATTCAATAGAAAATTCAAATTTCAAAAATGTAAAACAATTCTAAAATTTTTTTTAAAAACTGAAATTTTTAAAATGCAAAAAAAAAAGTGATGTGGCCATATAGATAAAAAGTTAAAACTGACATATATTGTACATTATACTCCATAGAAACTTGCACCAAATTTGGAGTATGGTCATTTCTTTGATAACAAGAAAAAAAAAATATTAAATTTCTACCATTGTTATCACTAATGATATATTTCAGGTGACTGCACTGATGCTCTTTCACTTATGCATTAGAGGAGATATATGGAGAAGCTACAGATGTGTTTTGCCACTCACTCAAGTGTGACATTGTGCTGTTGATTAAAGTTCATATCCTTTTTTACAGATGAGTAAATCACAAAGCTCAATTGTTAGAGGGAAAAAATTAATTCACGAGTTCTAATTTTCATTCACTCTACAGGACATATCCTGTGATTCTTTACTACTAACAATACAAATGTTGAGTGATATATAGGGTGACCAGATTTTGGTCAGTAAAAACCAGGGCAGGTTATTAAACATTCCAACTTTAGTTCATATAACATGAAAATGGTAAATTATGCTTTATTTTTGGTAAACTATTTTTTTGATTGATTTTTTTTTTTGATTTGCGACATATAGGACAGAGAAGAATCCTAGAAGCTACTCCTAGCTTAATACAGGCCTTCTTATACAAGGACATGCCCTACTAAGACCGAAGTCACTGCTGACCACTGCCTTAGTTAGAGCTAACACAACACACAAAGTTGCCTTGCTGGAACAGTTACTAGCTGCCTAACCACTATGCCAGTTAAGGCTTATTCTATAATAATTAAGGGGAAAAATTTATTCTGAAATGTCAAAATGTGTTGATGTAATCGTGATTACCTCTGTCTTTAATCTTTGAGGAAAAAATATTCCTTTGCTGATATTATCTTAAGAACAGGGCTGTGCTGAGGCCGTGGTAGTCTCCCAGAGTGCCAATGGCAGAAGGGTGCCATGATGAGTTTATTCCAATAAGAGAAACTATTTTTTTTTTATTTACTAGACCACAATATAATTCAAGTTGTATAGTATTTGGTATTTCTTAAAACATATTAAAATATAAAATCAATTCTTTTGATCACTATGTCAGTAACTTAGTCCATTTCAGTTTAAAGGATTATATTTTCTCTTCTAAATATTTGTGACTAAATTGTATATTATCAACGTATTTTACGATAACATTTATTTTGTCAGCAATAAATATGACTTCATTAAAATGAACTAAATTTTAACTTGCATATGTGCAATTTTTTCTATCATTAAATTTGAAGGAGCATGGGGTGGCCAAATATTTTTCTTGTCCCAGGTGCCAAAAGATTATTTAGACCACACTAGTCTAGCAGCATGTCTAAATATTCGGTTTCATTTCTCCACAAGAATGTGTAGTGTTCTTGGGATATGTATTGGCTTTCAGCTGAAATTCTCTACTCTGGCCATCTAAATTCACTGAACAGGGTCATGTCCTGCTCTATCATTTTCAACTAAATTCAACAATGCCTATCTATAGCTACCACTGTGCCCTTCATATGTAATTTTCCTATTAGCATTCATTCCAAATGTGATTGTTTTACTAAACATATGAGGTTTAGCATTTCATATCAGATCTGCCACATATCCATTGTGTTTCTGCTATGGCTAATAATACAGTTATTCTTGTCTTAACTCTGTGCCACTTGGAACTATACCTTTCATATTGCTGAACTTGGCACTTGCAGCATATTTTATTATGGTGTGTGCCCAGGGATATACCAATGATGGGGATGCATGCTGTGAGTACCAGCTTTCTATACATTTCTACAACATTCTATATTTTTAAATTCGATGCTGATTGCATAATGCAACAGTCCATATTGCAAAACTAAAAGAGTGTATCATGCAATTATATTAAAATGCAAGCCACTGTTTTTTTAGACATTAGGGTATTCCTGGACACACACTGTATGCACACCTGTGGTGCTGAATATCATAACTTTTCCATCCTCATGCAATCCCATGTAACAGATATTATGTTCAAAGGTTCCATTTTTTCATTGAGCTTTTAATATAATTTCTGCTTTTGTGCCCATTTTACATCCCAGTGGCCAAGTGCTTGGCTACTGATCAAAGGGACCTGCGTGTGAACCCTATGCAAGGCATGGATGTTTGTGTTGTCTTTCTGTTGAGATCTTATCTCCCTCATAGATCTTCTGTATGGTGAATTAAACTGACAGACTCTTGTCAGGCCTTTATGGCAAACAGATGCTTGAGGGGTAATTTTTTATTTTTATAGTTAAATATATGGCTTCCTATAATTAATAAATTTTTCATTTAGCATAGTTAAGTAATTTTTAATAGGTTTCTAAAGATATTTTAATGCATTTTTAACTTTATTGTTAAAATCCAATGTGAAGGAAAGGTCAGGCATTAAGTGTAAGTCTGATTAATTCCATTCATCATCTCATCAAGTTGCATAGCTCTTGCAGCATACACTTAACTGTGGTTTATAGTTGTGAAAATTATAATATTTCTAAACCAAAAAAAGTGTTCATCAAAATATTTCTAAGCAAAATGTAACATTTTATATATTTACATTATAAATTAAATATTTTTAAACATTGTTATTATTTACAATAGATTCATACTAAATTTAGTTTTTGAAAAAAAAAATGAGATCTTTAAGGAATAAAATGGTTAAATTAAGCACTCTTATGATTTAAAAGCCATCCCATGGCTGAGTGGTTAGCACGCTTGGCTACCAATATAAGGGACCTGGGTTTGATTCCCGGGTAAGGCATGGATGTTGTGTTGTTTTTCTGCTGAAGTCCCACTATTCTCTCAGACCTTTTATTATGGTGTATAAACTGAAAGACTTCTATCAGACTTTTGTGGCAAGCAGCTGCTTTAGGGGGTATTTATTATTTTTTTTAAATTTATTATTTAAATGTAATACAATCTACCCACTTATGTTGAATTTGAAGGGGCAGCAAGAAAACTTTGTTATTTTCATAAATTCAATATAAGAAACATCAACTGAAAAATTATATAGAAAAGGGAATATATTCTTTGTTAAACACAAATAATAAATACTACTAAGATGTAGAAATAATAAAAGATTACTTAAATACAACTAATTAAGATTACTTGCTTGTTTTATAGTACACCATGCATATAATGAATTCATGATAGATTACTTACTACCTTTTCTTTTAACCACAAGATAAATGAAGTGTTCAATTGAATGCAAGTTTTTCTATTTGAGGTACACTGAATTGGCAAATATGAATTATCCAAACATGAAATTTCTTGAGCAACTGAAGTGTTTCTTTTGTTTTGGGGCCTCATTTTCACTGTCATCACAGAAAAGTGTATGTCCTGTTGCTCCACAACTTGTACAAGTAATATATTTCTAGCTGTGTATATATATATAGCTAGATAATATAGTATTACTCTACTACATTGTCAACATTACAAAGATCTCTTAATGTTGCTCTTTCAATTACGATTGCCCTAAGATTGCAGCCCACTGGTTTCTAATTCTGCATTCCTGAGTTTTTTCCTACACTATTGTCTTTGTGGCCAAGTGGTTAGCATGCTCAGCTAATGATCAAAAAAAGGTCTCAATTCAAGCCGTGGATAAGGTTTTTATGTGCTTTTTTTTTTGTGGTTGTCTTTATGTTGAGTTCTTGCTTTCTTCCCAGATCTTCTCTATGTCATATTATACTGAATGGTTCCTGTCAGATCCTTTATGACAAGCAGCCATTTGGGTGGCAATTTTTTATATCAACATCACTCTCACTGCCTTTTCTAAAGCAGTTTTTTTTACTATTGATTCTTTTACCTCATTCCATGCGAGTGTATGATCCAAGAAAAATTATATGCTATTAGCATATTATTTTTTACCTGTAATTCTTATTCAGCATTTAAGATCAAGCACTGAAGATAACTGTGTGTGATTAATTTATCATGAAATGGCAGTAAAACCATATTATGATGTTTTACTGCCATTTCATGATAAAATGCTGCAAGTCATTCATGAAAGATATTCTGTCTATTTATGTATTTTTTTATTTTCGATACATGATGGAAATGTGGACAAATCTATTCTCTCAAAATAAGTTTGCTTGAGAGATGTACAAATGGTGAGGTTTCTTTGCTTGTCATTCTACAGTCCATGTTAATGCAGTGAAGTACTGTAATTCTCTATGTACTTGCTTTGCCCCTTTCAGCCTCTAACAGCTATGATTTTTGATGGTAGCATCTGGGTACCATTGGCATTTTAAGTGTATGCTGGAACATAATTATTCATAATTCATTCTATACTGAAAGTCCATTCATTTGCTACTGCTGTGTCTGCTTCACTAGAAATGATTTTACAGCATACACTATGCTGATTTTCGAATTTCTGTAACCATCTAGTACCAAAAAAGTTTTCACATCCTAAAACTATTCAAAATTCTGATCTGTGGCATAAAAAAGTGGATGTTTATTGGTAAATTTTGGGTTCTGGCTCCTAGGAACCACTGGAAAAGAGCTTCAACATCTGATTATAAGGCTGATCTATTCTTTTTTCTTGAAACAGCTGGCACCTCTTGATTTTCTAGCTCTGCCAAATTTTGTTCTTTATTTTTTGAAATTGTAGAATACAAGATTAAATCTACTTAAAACACTGATATAAACTTATCTATGATATGAAAAAAATTCTGTTAATTGAAGTGCAAGAGCCAAGATGAAGATAATTCAGCAAAGTCCAATTTAATGTAGTTGTAGAGAACCAATGGCTCTTTCTCCTGATTAGATGCTAGTTCTGCCAAAATCAGATCTACACCCAAAAGAAAGTTGCTTTGCATTGGTAGAATATTACAGCAATAGTACACTTTGAGATATTGGAATCAGGTCAGATCATCGCTTAGATAACTGTGTGTGATTAATTATATAATTGCCATCCATATGATAACATTATGTAATGCAGCATATGGATTCCTGATGGGCTTGGAAAGGCTGCCTTCTGTCAGATGGGAGATGTTAAGCTGTGGCCCCATGTGTAGAAGAGCCATACCCTGTGCACATTAAAGAATACCCTGGATGGCCTTGATGGGAAGCTACCACCTGTTTCCCAACAGCTGTTCTATTGGGTCTCCACTCCCAGCCTTCTCTGAGCCTTCGGGGTTCTTGTGACCTGGTCATTGAGCTTGTTGTACACAAAAAAAGTGCCACTCTGAGGTAAAACAACCCAAACTACACATTCAACCCATCTGTTTCAGTAAGTTAGAACAAATGCATTCAGAATTGTAATTGACCTGAAGAAGTCTGTCCAAAATAAAAGCAGTAACGAAAGGAAAAATTTGCCTGCAGTGAATGGCATTTCAAATTAGATAATTACAGTCAAATTTTATATGCTAAACATTTCTAACCCTTTGTGTGTCCAAACTGGTTTTACCGTTTTCAGCTTTGTAAATCTAATGGCGCATGAAATATCATTCCCATAGTATGTAATTATAAATGTAAAAATTTTTAAAACAAAAATTGGCATTTAAAAAAATAAATCGAATTTTAAAATATACATGTAGAACATTGTGTTTTACCTGTTGATTTTTTTCTGTATAAAGAAAAAGTGATAATATAAATAAATATTTGTAGTTGTTTGCATGCATTAAATAGAAATGCTCAAAGCTGAGCTAAAAATGAGCCTGAAGAAGGGAGGCATGATTTCATTCAGGAAAAGACCTTTTAATTTCAAAATGGCATGACAAGATAATAATGCACAGTTCCTCCACAATGCTGAAATGACAGAAGCTAATCAGAAACATGGAGCCAGAAGTGAGACCATTTCCAAACTAAAATGTTTCAAATGCATCAGTGAAATGGGAGGTGTTGATCATTGCAATCAGTTTTCGAAGTATTACCTACTACAGTTTAAGAGATATTTTTTCATTAAATTGTGAGAAAAAATGTTTTTCCACATGTTAAATATAGATTGTATCTTCTATACAAACAACAAAACCTTCATATAATTTATTACAAATGTAGATTACTTCTTGTTAAAGGAGTTGTTAGATGATGGTGCCTAGATGTATCAGATTCTGTGATTAGGTTGACCAAGTCTTCCCACCAACCCCCACTTGTACCTCTAACTACTGTACACTTTCCAAATATAATCACCAAGACTCAGAAGAAGTTGGGTCTTTTATTTCCTTGATGATTCTGAATCTGAGTATTGTAGTAAAGTTGATGTGGATGATGTAAACCCTACTTGACTAGGATACTGGGAAAATCTTTCCAAAGAAGAGTGTCCAGTTTTTTCAGTGCAGTTATGCAGAAAATATATAGTGTGCATAGCTGGAAAAAGTTATCTGTAATTTTTAATGCAAGGAATGTAAGGTCTTGGCCAACAATGATAGAGTACAGGCCTGTGCAATTGATTGAAAAAGGCATCTTTGCACGAACCTCCTGTAATATAAAATCTCACTAGATGGTGCGCAAACACTTTACAAACAAAGCATTCTCTTCAGTCATTTTCGTGTTAAAGTAGCGAGGGAAAATTCATGAATTGAGGAGATTTCATGAATGTAAAGCACCCTGGGAAGGAAAATATGCTACATTTATGTTACTATTAGTATTTTTAATTGGAAAGTATTTTTAGGAAGAAAAATCATATAGATTTGGATTTAAAAAATCATAATAGGTTTGATGATTTCGCTTCTGTATACCATAATAACAAACTAGAATACTAGGGTTTTTTATTTTTTACAAATGATGTATTCATGTTAAAAATTCGAAGTTTTGGTGGTGGAATGTGAACGTCCTGAAGTTTCTATAGGCAACAATTGATTCACCTCTTAGACCAGGGTGGGTGGGAAAATGCAATTTTTTGCTCTCAGCAAAATTTGTTTATAGAGATAAAGCTTTTTTTGCATTGGACAGGTATTGATGAAATATTATGATTTTCACTTTCCTAATCTCCCAGAAGCTATAAATGTGCCCTCTAACTATCAAAAAAGTTCAAAATTTCAAACGAATATTGCAAACGATGTATTTATTCTAGAAATTTTGATGGTGGAATGTGAAGGTCATGTTGTACCATTGGCAACCATGAGTTGACCACTTAAACTCAAGGGGGTGGGAAAATGCATTCTTTTTTTAAAGAGAATATTGTTTCTTTACAGAAATTTGATGCCAGAAAGATGAAAAAAAAAGTGACTTCCTTTCTCCCGATTAACCTGTTCAGTGCCGCGAGCTCAGCTTCTGAGTAGAGAAATTTTATGCCCTTGAATGCCAAGCACTCAGCATCATCATGTTTTCCTCTGTTTTATTTCTTGTGTTATTTTGCTTTCACCCTTCTGTTTTTTTTTTCTTGAAAGATACAATGGATTTTCATTGGCCTTTCTGATTTTTTTTTTCAAATTGATGTAGTTCATAGTTATTTTAAAAATTGATTTGTTTTCAAAAGGTATTGAATTTCTCTACCAAGAGAATGAAGGCAAGCAAAGGCTCAAGGATGTATACCATGTGACCCATGACCCAGCTTTCTCCCTCACCCTGCTCTCCAGTAGCTTCAGGGCATGGGGTCCTGAAGGTAATCCAATTTGCAGTCAGTTGTCTAAAGTGAGAGGAGGAAGGGGGGAAGTCCCCATCCATTTGAAGTCGTACACACCCTTTGAACACTGGATATGTAGGATATTGTGACCTTTGATCTTCAATTCCTGTCCCTTTGTTTTTATATCATATGCACCTGTTCTGGACTGACACATCAGAAAACAACATATCACCATCTTTAAGAATAGAGAAAATTTGAAAAATTGTCCATTAAAATTTTAAGTTTTGAAAAGATTGCAGTTTCAAATCCGAACACAGAAAGCACTCAATGAAAACCTATGCTGACAACATTGTTTGTTTGTCAAGTGTTTGCCCACCATCTGGCGGATTTTTTTTTTGTATAAGAGTGCCTCGAGAAAACTCAAATCGGGCAGGCCTGTACTCTATCATTGTTGGCAAAGGTAAGGTGACTGTGTGTTTGGAAACTTTGTTTTGAGGATTATCCCATTAAAATGACTGCAAAGAAATGAACATTTTATTTTAAATAATTATGTTGCTATCATTTTATTCAGAATTAAATGCTCTTTGTATTTTACAGTGTAAAAAAAAGTTATATTTTTTTTATTAATTGTTCAGAAAAAAATCAAACTGATTGAAAAAGTTTTTTTAGTGCCCTTTTTAAAAAGCTATTAAAATTAATGAACTACTTATTTTAGTTAATTTTTTTATTTAATTGATATTCAGCATTAAATGCTGTCTGTTTTTGGTATATAACATGACTTTTTTTTTCCTTTAGTTATTTAAGTAGAAAATCATAAAGTTATATTTATATATTTTTTTCCCAGAAAACACTTCAAAATAGACTTGGCCACCATGTTAAGTTTAGTTTTGGAAACCTGACTTTTTAAGGTGTACTAATCCATTTTAATTTTGAAATTGTATTTTTTATTCTTTTCAATGTTGTATAATTTACATTTTTCACAAGTGCTAAAGTGATTGTATTTTTTTTTTCAGGTGAACTCAGTTTCGATGAGCTAGCTAATATAATGGAAGATCGCAAGAAATATACTCAGTGCAAACCAAATGATGCAAAAGAAGAGAAAGCAATGGAATCCAGTAAGACCCTTGTGATATATTGATACATGTGAAGTTATGCAGAGCAAATTTTGTTATATATTGATACATGTGAAGTTGTACACAGTAAAAGTCTTAACACATTTTTATAGTCAAAATTTTATTCTAAGCAGAGTGAAGAAGGAGGACAGAAATATTGACAAAGTATCTCTCTTGTAACATCAATATAGCCGTCCCATGGCCGAGTGGTTAACGCGCTTGGCTACTGATCTAAGGGACCCGGGTTCGAGTCCCGGGTAAGGCATGGATGTTCGTGTTGTTTTCCTGCTGAGGTCCTGCCATCCTCTCAGACCTTCTACTGTGGCATATAAACTGACAGGCTCCTGTCAGACCTCTGTGGCAAGCAGCTGCTTGAGGGGGTATTTATTTATTTATTAACATCAATATGTATCAATGCATAGCAAACGAACTGTCAGGATTGAGTTAAATAAGAAAAACTTCTATGTTATAATACCATATATGTATAAAAATGGACTCTTTTTATATACCCCCGTTTCTCTTCTGTTGCGTGCCCAGTCATGTCAGTATCAGGGGTAATGACTTGGCAAATGCTGCTGCCAAGTCAGCCACACCCCTCTCCGGCTCTGTTGTCGGTTCCATATGTGGATATCTGGCAGCATTTTACCATCAAGCTCCAGGCACAGTGGTAGAGATCTTGGTCAGAACAGCTTACCAACAAGCTCTTTGAGATCAAGCCTATCATTAAACCATGACAGTCATGTTACCGCAGGAATCGCAAGGAGGAAGTTGTACTTGCTCGGCTCCACTTGGGTCATTCATTTCTTTTATGGGTGGATGACGAACCTAAGTGTGAGTTTTGTGACACCTTTTTAATTATTAAACATATTTTAAATCTCATGTCCCACTTTTAACTTTGAACCTTCACGATTTTATGTGCAAGCCTCTCATCATCGTCGGCGTCGTCGGCGTCATCATCATCATCATCATCATCATCATCATCATCATCATCATCATCATCATCATCATCATCATCATCATCATCATCATCATCATCATCATCATCATCATCATCATCATCATCATCATCATCATCATCATCAACAACAACAACAACAACAACAACAACAACAACCTCAAGCAGCCATGGGCTACGGAGGTCCAACCAGACCATGCAATTTAGTTCTCCAAGCAAGTCTATCCTGAGCTACATCTACTGCATCTGGCCACTGCACACCAATTCTAACAAGGTCCTGTTTGACATTGTCTGCCCACCACATCCTAGGTCTCCCCTTCTTTCTGAGGCCTTTAGTCACACTGTTCATAACCTTATTCGCCAATCTATAATTATTCATACGGGCAACATGGCCAAACCAACGGAGTCTCTCTCTGCACAATATGCTGCTTAAAGGAGGTTGCAAACTCCTTTGCCTAACCTCATCATTAGTTACAAAGTTGAACCACCTAATGCCCAAGATACTACGTAAGCATCTGGAATCAAAAGCATCTAGTTTCCTGTTATCTTGTTTACAAAGTGTCCAAGTATCATTACCATAACTAACCCTAGAAAGAACCAAACTATTATACAGTCTAATTTTAGTCTTTAGGTGTATACGCCTATTTCTCCACACTCTCCATAGATTCTTAAAAGTCCCGGCAGCAATCCCTATTCGTCTGTTAATCTCATGCTGCACATCACCAGTATCTGTTATGTAGCTCCCAAGATAATTAAATTGTGACACCTGCTCAAGGGTGCAACCATAGCATCCAACTCATAATTATAGGTCCTCACATTCACAAGATATAGTAAAAGAATGACTTTCCTCTTTTTTATGGGGGAAGAAAGCAAGAGGGTATCTTTGTATTACCTACAACATTCCCCATGCCATAAGCTTTTATTTCACATACAACTTGTTATGTTCAGCACTCACTTTCAGAAGATATAGTAGAATAATTCTTATATTTTCCTCTTTAGAAGGGGAGGAAGAAGATATGAGGGAATTTTTAGAACCTGTGTCACAAACTTTCATTTGATGCATAGCTTGTTATTTTTGGCCCTCACATTCTGAAGATATAGCAGAACAATCATTTTCCTATTTCCCCTTTTTTGGGGGGAAGAAAGCACGTGGTGTAAATTTTTATAGCCTATGACATTCCTGCTTCACTTTCATTTGACGCATAAATCATTAAGTTTGTCTGTTGCATTTGAAAGATATGGTGTAACAACTGTTTTGATAAATCCACTTATTGACAAACTGACAAATGAAAAGAAATTGGAAGGTAGATAAAAAATTGATTACATAAGAGAGCACTACTCCTTTCTGTGGCTAGGTCATATGAGTGTAAATTCAGTACTGAGTATATATGTAAATCCAGTGCTGAGTATATAAGTAAATCCAGTATTGAGTATACACCTATCCCTCGATTTACATGGTACTCAGTTCACACAATTTTGGTTTTGCACGGTCAAAAAATGCAACCAGTTTCGATTTACACGGTACTGACTGAGATTTCCTTTCTATGTACGTCTCAGTCAGTACCGTGTAAATCGAAACTGGTTGCATTTTTTGACCATGCAAAGCCAAAATTGTGTGAACTGAGTACCGTGTAAATCGAGGGATAGGTGTATATGATAATATTAGTTATTAATTGCAGCTATTAATTAAAATGTTACAGTAATCATTATTGTATTAACCTAATTTGTAATTCTTTTAAAATGATTTTCAGGAGATGCAACTCCAATGGAGATTGCAGAAAAAGAATATGATGAAGAAGTCAAAAAGTTAAGAAAGGTAATAACATGTTGAATTATTTAGTATATATTGTAACTATTAAATGAATGACTTAAGAAACAATACACACACAAAAAAAGCTGCAATCACATAATTAAGGCTGATAGTACTTTTAGAAGTTGCTGTAAAAAGTATAATTAAAAAATACAGCTTGGCAGTGAGGGGTTGCAATTTACATACTAAGAGTTAATAAAATATATATATGATAGTCCTTGATGTTGCACAGTCTCTTGTTGAATAATATAGCAGATGGAATAATAGGAAGGCAAAACAACTTTTTTTAGAAGTTTATACTTACTTATTTTTGTACACTAATCTTGAAGATGTATAAAATTAAAAGATGAGTTGATTGTCAAATATTGCAACATAATAAAAAACTGCTTCCTTGGCTTTGTCAGCCAGGCTATCAAGCCAAAGATTCTTGTCAGCAGCTAACTGATCCTTTACACATTCTTTAAGCTCCCTGTAATGCTTTCTATTAGGTTTAGTAGGGTATTGATTAAGGACATTCCTGCGGTTCTTTCTTTCTGGAAAAAGCTCAAGTGCTTTATCACTCAAATAATTCTGCCTCCTCTGCACCTTTTTTCCTAAATGAGTACTGTTAGTTTCCAAAAAAGCCTGTTTAAAATGGTCCCATTCTTCCTCAACTTCAGTAGTAAGTAAAACTATGACTGTCATAATGACTAAATAACCTATCATGGTAAGCTTTAGCTATAACTGGGCCTTTCAGATCTTCAGAATTAAATGTAAATGTTTTAACTTTAGCACAACACTTCTTAAGTTTAAGTTGCAAGACACTCTTAATGAGGTAATGGTCAGATCCAATTTCAGCTCCTCTATATGCCCTGGTATTCCTAACAGAACTAGCCCATTTGCTGATAATTAATATATAATCTATCATATTCTTATGCAGCCCATCTGGTGAAACCCATGTGTACTTATGTATGTCATGGTGTTTCTAATAAGTGTTAGTTATTCTCAAACCATTAAGCGTGTAGGAGACGTTGCCTATTGTCATTGCAGCTACCAATATACCAAAAGGGCCTATCACCCCTCCCCAAAGATCAGAGTCAGTACCAACTTTGGTATTGAAGTGACTTACAACAAAGGTAATATATCCTTTTTTGACAGAATTTAAAATATCCTGAAGTTGTCCGTAAAATCTATCCTTCTCATCCTCATTGGCATCCTCAGTGGGGGCATAACAGCAGATAACATTCAAGTCTTTAACCCTTCCAGTGTCCAGCCTGAAAAACTGGTTTCCATCCAGAAGCCAAGCTATTTTCTCTCTATGCTCAGTCAAAAAAAATTAACTTTAGAACTTTTTTGCCAAATAACTAATGAAAGGAATTATGGCATGTTATATGCCAAATTAATCTGCATTAAATTTTGGATTTTCTGAAAATAAAATATTTAATAAAAATGCATCTGAAAACAGAAATAAAAATTTATTTAAAAAAACTTAACAGATAGAAATGATTATAATGCACATGAATAGAAAGACTATTTATTTCTGAATAATGAGAGAATTTTTTTTGGTTTTTAAGTAAATATTTCTCTCTTTTGTAATTTTTTTCTCGGTAACATACTTTAAGAAAATTCCAGACTTTTTAGCCAATTGTGCGGAGTCAAATAAACAAGTAACAACTTTAGAATTAGAAAAAAATAAATAACCAGTCAATTAAAATAGGCCATGTTACAAAACAAATTAAACAGAATTTAATTACAAATGTTGTGAAAATAAATAATATAAGCAAATTTACAAGCATATTGATTTTAATAAGCCTTTTTTCCATGCGATATGGTGAAAAAAAATAGACCTTACTATACAATTAAGGCTTCATTTTGGAAAACCTGATGAATAAAAATAAATTATATATTAATTGAAAGGAAATTTCCTCTTGAATAATATAATATTCAACCTGAAATATGATTTTTATTTCTTTTAATGATTCTTTTCAGTATCATATATTTTAAACACAGCCAGTATTATACATAGTGACTTGGACATCTCACATTCACAGGATTTTTTGAACTGGTTGTGAAGTAGAAAAAACTTCCTTGGCTGCTATTTTTGCTAAACATTATGAATTTTTTCTTTGGGTGTTGAAGTTTGGTAATCTTGTCTAAGTGCAGAAAGGTTTGTGTACCAAACCAAAAAAAAAAAAACAACAACAGGGTTATATTGTCTGTGTGGCACAGCTAAGGTATTGAGAAGGGGGGGGGGGTGCCTTTAAAATTAGTCAATATAAACATAGAAACTCATAATTAAAAAAATATATATTTTTTAGAAGAGGGGGGGGGGATGTTCACAGTGAGTTTAGTGGTGGGGACTCTCCCTAAATTGCCCTCCCACATGATGGCCAATTTCCATAGCAAGGAAGTCTACTTTGCCTCTGTATCCAAGACATTCATTTTCAGAAAACAGTACAAACACAATGTGTTTTTTTACTAAAAAAACAAGAAATAATAAAATAAAAATTACATATAACCTAATGGGATGTTAAATAAAATATCTGCAACAACTTTTAAGCCAGCCTCCGATATAGTATAACTCAGAAAGATCGATAAATCAGCCAATTGAAGATTGCTAACTAATGGAAGTAAATATACAGAAATGAATTTGCTTTCATATCCAGACCTCATTTATTTTCAGAAAACGATACCAGATAAAAGTTTTACTGGAAATGTAATAAATGATAAAATAAAAATTAACATATAGCCTAATGTGATGTTAAAATATCCACAGCAACAAGTTGTAGGCCCGTCTTCCGATGTAGAATAATTATGAAAAATCAATACTCATCGATCAGCCTCATCATCATCATCCTCAAGCAGCCATGGGCTACAGAGGTCCAACCAGACCATGCAATTTAGTTCTCCAAGCAAGTCTATCCTGAGCTACATCTACTGCATCTGGCCACTGCACACCAATTCTAACAAGGTCCTGTTTGACATTGTCTCCCCACCGCATCCTAGGTCTCCCCTTCTTTCTGAGGCCTTTAGGCACACTGTTCATAACCCTATTCACCAATCTATAATTATCCATACGGGCAACATGGCCAAACCAACGGAGTCTCTCTCTGCACAATATGCTGCTTAAAGGAGGTTGCAAACTCCTTTGCCTAATCTCATCATTAGTTACAAAGTTGAACCACCTAATGCCCAAGATACTGCGTAAGCATCTGGAATCAAAAGTATCTAGTTTCCTGTTATCTTGTTTACAAAGTGTCCAAGTTTCACTACCATAACTAACCCTAGAAAGAACCAAACTATTATACAGTCTAATTTTAGTCTTTAGGTGTATACGCCTATTTCTCCACACTCTCCATAGGTTCTTAAAAGTCCCGGCAGCAATCCGTATTCGTCTGTTAATCTCATGCCACACATCATCATTATCTGTTACATAGCTCCCAAGATAATTAAACTGTGACACCTGCTCAAGACTGCAACCATTCAGATTAACTGAATCACAGCCTGCCTGACCAATTTTCATCACTTTAGTTTTCTCTCTGTTTATAACCAAACCTACTCTACTACCAGTCTCATCAACAGCTCGAATGAAAGAGTTCATATCATCAGCATAATCTAAATCAGATATTTTCGTATCTCCAGTCCATTTAAGGCCAAAATCTTTCCCTTGAAGTGAATTTCGCATAACATAATTAATAACCAAGCTAAAGAGAAAAGGAGACAAAATGCACCCTTGTCGAACACCAGAAGTAATGCTAAACCAATTGCTACAAGCCTTACCAACTCTCACACACGACTCAGTGTTATTATAGAGAGCTTTCATTATGTTAACTAACTTGTCAGGTATACCATATGATCTCACAATCAACCACAAATTATGACGATCAACAGAGTCGAAAGCCTTTTTGAAATCAACAAAGCTAGCAACCAAAGGTTTCTGAAATTCTAAACATTTCTCAAGAATCTGCCTAAGTGAAAATATCTGATCCACACATCCCCTACCACTTCTGAATCCACATTGTTCATCACGCAATTGACTGTCAACCAGATTCTTAATTCTATTAAGCACAATCATGGAAAGAACTTTACCTGGAACAGAGAGTAGGCTGATACCCCTATAGTTATCACAAGAACTGCGATCACCTTTTTTGAAAATAGGGATAACAATAGCTCTGGTAAAATCCTTAGGAACCATGCCTTTATCATAAACGATATTCAGAATTTCAGTCATCCAAGTGGTAACCGAAACATTCCCAGCTCTAAGCATTTCGGTAGTAATTTCATCTACCCCTGGGGATTTATGAAGTTTCAGTTTAGAAACAGCCAAAATAACTTCAGATTGTGTTATAGGTCCAACATTAAAGCCACTAATGCATCTATCATCATTGCAAACAATGGGAATAGAACTAACCGCATTGTTTAGAATATCACTGAAATGCTCAGCCCACCTAGCCATGACAGAAGCCTCACCTTCTATAACCTTACCTTGTTTATCCTTCAATCCCTCTATACCTGTCCATTTTCTACCACACAGAACATTAACTATCTGGTACAGCTCTCTGCTGTTGTGCTGTCTAACTGCTTCCTCGACTTTGTCAGCCAACCCATCAAGCCAAAGATTCTTATCAGTAGCTAACTGATCCTTTACACGTTTATTAAGCTCTCTGTAATGCTTTCTCTTAGGACTAGTAGGGTATTGATTAAGAACATTCCGGCAGTTCTTTCTTTCCGAAATAAGCTCAAATGCCTTATCACTCAGATAATTCTGCCTCTTCTGCTCCTTTTTTCCTAAAAGAGTACTGTTAGTGTCCAAAAAAGCTGTTTATAATGGCCCCACTCTTCCTCAACTTCAGTAGTAAGCAAACCATAACTGTCTTAATGACTAAGTAACCTATCATGGTAAGCTTTGGCTATAACTGGATCTTTCAGAGCTTCAGTATTAAAAGTAAATTTTTTAACCCTAGCACAACACGTTTTAAGTTTAAGTTGCAACACACTTTTAACAAGGTAATGGTGAGATCCAATTTCAGCTCCCCTATATGCCCTGGTATTCCTAACAGAACTAACCCATTTGCTGTTAATTAATATGTAATCAATCATATTCTTATGCACCCCATCAGGTGAAACCCATGTGTACATATGTATGTCACAGTGTTTGTAATAAGTGTTAGTTATTCTGAATCCATTGAGTTTACTTACCTGTAGGAGACGTTGCCAATTGCCATTGCAGCTACCAATACCAAAAGGGCCTATCACCCCTCCCAAATGGTCAGAGTCAGTACCAACTTTGGCATTGAAGTCACCTAGAACAAGGGTAATATCTCCTTTCTTGACAGAATTCAAAATATCCTGAAGTTGTCCGTAAAACCTATCCTTCTCATCCTCATCGACATCCTCAGTGGGGGCATAACAGCAGAAACATTCAGGTCTTTAATGCTTGTCTGAAATTTTGCTTTAATAAACCTTTCATTAATGCACTCATATCCTAGAAGAGCATCACTAGCATGTCTGCTGAGAAGCAGATCTATGTTTTGGAGATGCTTATTATCTTCCCTCCCTGAAAAGAGAAATTTAAGATTATTTTTAAGAATCTGACCTTTATCTGTCCATCTGGTCTCTTGCAAACTGAGAATATCTAAATTTTAATGGTGGAATTCTTGTGTGAGGACATCAAGAGAAAAAGCTCTGTGCAGAGTCCTCACATTCCAACTACCTATGGAGAGAAAATGGTTAGTGGGATGTTTAAAGAAACTATGTTTATTGAGAGAGGGAATGCCGACAATATCAAACAGCCCCCTAATCGCAGTCATGGGGCAAAGACCCGTTCCCCCACCACTAAAGGCTGAAGCCATCTGCACTGGAAGACTTCCTCCGATGTAGAATTTGTCGATGCTGATAGAAGCAAAGAGTTCAGGTGCCTGCGATGACCTCTGCTCAGGATTATCCACCAGGTGATAAACATATCCTGTGAATCTATTCACTTGGGGCTGTCAACCCACAAACAAACAGAAAACACAGTAATAGAAATTACAATGCAATTTTTATTTTTAAAAAGCGATTTTTTTTCTGTTGTATACTCAAAATATATACATACGTCCTTGGCCTCTCATTTTGGATTCTGCAAATGTATACAGACGAAATGGATACTGGAAGGGTTAATGCTGGTCTGAAATTTTGCTGTAAGAAACCTTTCATTAATTTATTCATATCCTAGAAGAGCATCACTAAAGTGTCTACTGAGAAGCAGACCTATGCCTTGGAGATGCCTGTTGTCTTCCCTCCCTGAAAAGAGAAATTTAAGATTATTTGTAAGAATCTGACCTTTATCTGTCCATCTGGTCTCTTGCAAACAGAGAATATCTAAATTATAATGGTGGAATTCTTGTGTGAGGACATTAATAGAATAAGCTCTGTGCAGAGTCCTCACGTTCCAACTCCCTATGGAGAGAAAATCGTTAGTGGGATGCTTATAGAAAGTATATTTATTGAGAGAGGGAATGCTGACAATATCAAACAGCCCCCTAATCACAGGCATGGGGCAAAGACCCATTCCCTCACTACTAAAGGCTGAAGCCATCTACACTGGAAGACTTCCTCCAATGTAGAATTTGACGATGTCTGTAGAAGCACAAGTTCAGGTGCCTGTGATGACCTCTGCTCAGGATTATCCACCAGCTGATAAAACATATCTATTAACTTGGGCTGTCAACCCACAAACAAACAACACAAACAAACAAAAAACACAGCTGCAGATTTTCCTCCAAAAAGAAGCCTACCAGTGCAGCAAATTCAGGATCCATAATCAAACTCGGAGCCTTAATCCAGTCCAGTAAGTTTATATGGTCAGCACCAGAACCTTGTGTGGCTGACCACTCCTCATCAGGATAGAAAAAAAGAAAAGTAGCCATAGTTGTCCAGATCAATAGGCTACACTAACCGGGCAGCCCTCCCCTTCTGTTCATTTCGACAAGAGAGCTTCTCTTTTGAAAGGTACTAATGGCCTGTACCACGAGAAGGTGGGGTCGAACATTAGGTACTAGGCCTGACTGGTTCTATGCATCATCATCACGGGGATTGATGCATAGCTCTCCTTTCATATTCTATAGAGAAAATTAAGTCTTTCCCCTGGAAGTATTTCACTATTATAATTTTTTGTATCATTTATGAAAGCTACAAGCCATATCAGATAATTCACTCACCATTGACAGTGTGAAAGTGGAAGTGGATTTCATCAACCCTGTATTTGTGTAATGGAAAATAATTGTTTTGTTCTTTTACATTTTAAACCTTGGAGGGAAAGAGAAATTTGAAAGTTATTAATTATTTAGTGAACAGTGAGCCAAGAAAGCTTCTTTATTTTTAGAAATTAGAACAATGTATTTGCATATTGGTAATCACAGTGCATTAATTTGACATAGCATAACTTTTAGTAGAAGTTTATTTTGTGATTTCCACAAGGAGTGAAGTATGAAGTGTAAGTATTGTAATTAAATTTGTTCTAATAAAGATCGATTGATTAAGAAATTATAATTTGTTAATATTGAAAAGACAATATGAATCCTTTAGCAAACTGTACTTACCTGTCAATATGTAAATTTCATTTTTACCTATCTTCCTATTGGTTTTTGCTTGTCATTTTGTTGGTTTGTGAATTTGTCAAAACAGTTGTTCCACAATATCTGCCAATTGCTATAGCAATATTTTGTTCTATGGCTAAAATTATATTTTATTCATATTATATACTATGGCTAATATATGTGTCAAATGAAAGCTTATGATGTGGGGATTGTCATAGCCTATAAAAAATTGACTCCCCTGTGATTTCTTCCCCCTATTCATATTCACTTCGAAGGAAGTAGGGCACTGATTTACCTACTCAACAAGATTGCTGGCATCCTGTCTTCTTTTGAAGTGAATGCAAATTCACTGAGAGAATGCTTCATCAATATATCATCTTAAGATATTGACATGATGCACCATCAATATGCTATAGTTTTATTTTCTACTTTTTAGAGCATATGTAAGAAGACTGTAAAAAAAAATGCAAAAACGGCATTGTTTTGCATTTTTTTAACACTAGAAGTCTAACTTGACGTTCAAAATACTACAAAAGTAGGGCGAAGAAACCTGCATTTTATTATTATTAATTTGATCTTATATGGACATGCATAAATCTTATATATGACATAATTTGCTAGCAGATTACTGACTGACTAACATTAAGCTTTGCAGTTTTTGTAAATGTTGACAGTTGTAACATGGGGACTATTAAAAGCTTATAAGGTCAAGCATTTCAACACCAAGCCTTTGTAAAATTAAAAATAGACCACAAAGTGAGGAAACAGTGTTATATTCCTTGTTATTTACTATCATTATTTTCTTGTTATGCACAATAATTTAATAAAAATGTCAATATAAGTATTAATTTACAAATAAAAACTTTTATAAACTCTGTTGTTTTCTTATGAACTCTGTTATTCATAGAGCAGTCTCATCCTGTCAATAAATCAAAAATTTTAAAGTTACAGTGTATACCAGACAAGTACCAAATGCACTATTGGTTTGTTGTATGTGTATTATAATATTTTGTACTATGTTATCATCCTAAGATATTAATATGATTCCAGATGTAGCATGTGTTTAGCTTTACATTTTATAATTTTCTATTAATGTTGCATTTTAAATAATATTTTGCTAAATTTTAATTTTTATGCTTGATAGAAAAGAAGAAAAATGAATAATATACCCAAATGTTGGGAGGGCCTTATGGGAGCAGCAAATCTGAGCTATGCACGAGGTGAAAAGGATGATGCCATTAAAATGTTACTAGAATTGATACGAGTAGGTTAGTATATTTTATTTTAAATGTGTAATAGATTATTAGATGTATTTACTCTTCATTCTCATATTTGATAAGAGCAATGCCCTTATTTGAGATGCTTTTAGAAATTAATAATATATGCAAATAGACATAAATATATAAATATGCAAATAGACATAGACACAATATTTAGGTAGCTCTGACCTGCAGAGGTCCAACCAGACTGTAGTTTAGTTCTCTCTCTATATATATATTCTGATCAGCTGATATATTTATCTACTGCAGGCAATCTAATCATATTCTGTTTGGTTTGGGTTGGGTTGTTTTACCTTTGAGTGGCACTTTTTTGCACACAATGGGCTAAATGGCCAGGTCACAAGGGCCTCCGAAGACTTGGAGAAGGTTGCACTTGAACAGCTGTTGTGAGACAGATGGTAGCCTCCTGTCAAGACCATCCAGCATGTTCTTTAACGTGCACAGGGTATGGCTCTCCTGCACACATGGCCACTGCTTAATTTCCCATCCAACGTATGGTTTAGTTTCATTTATTACTTTTTAGGGCTCACATAGGTTTGGAAAATTTTAGGAAGGACCAAACTATAATATAACCTAAGGCTAGTCTAAAGTATATTTGCTTATTTTCCCATATTCTGCATATTAAATGTTTCAGCATCAATGCCTATTCATTTACTATTTTCAGTCATATTCATTTCATTTTCTATTGTCAGTATCTGTCACAGAACTTACAGAATAATTAAACAGAAAAACTTGAAGGGTGCAGTGATTCAAATGCACTATCTATATGACAACTAATGCACCATCCATATGACAAGTTTTCATCGCTTTAATTTTTTTACCTATCTTCCTATTGCTTTTGCTTATTTGTCGGTTTGTGGATTTGTCAAAGCAGTTGTTCCACCATATCTTTCAAATGCAATGGAGGAACTTAATGATTTGTCATGTTTGATCACAGCTTAAATTATTAGTCTAAAGTCACACTATTGCTCTATTTGTATTGTTCATCAAGCTAAGACAATCATTAAATACTTATTTTATAAGATGCACAAATTAAAATTTTTTTTATCTTTATTTCACATATGTATGCATATCATATTAAATTTATCAAGCATCATTCCTTGTTTAGCCACAAAGTTTTTACAATGCCAATGCTCATCCATTTTCGTTACATGCTGTCCTATCAATATTTATTAGGGCAGTCCCTTTTTTTGCATCAATGTCTATTACTTTTTTTTGCTTGGCTAACCTGTTTTTCCATAACTGATGTCACTTACAGATTGTAAGATGGCATCTATAATTAGAAGAAATATAAGATGCACCACTGGTGAAATAGAGAAGTATAATGAACAACTGCATATACTATATATGGAATGGCTGAAAAAAAATTTATAAAATATTTTTTAAAAGGCCAAAAAAATTAATAAAACGAATTGAAAGAAAAGTGAAAACTTAGGAATTGCAAAATACACAAATTATGCTAGCTCAAAACAGTGAATGAAAATATACTAAGCCGACACCAAATATACCATGGCTAAATAAATAATTAAAATGAGGTTCTAAAACTTCTGGATGTGACTGTACCATTAACATCTGAAAAGTCAATATTAAATCTAATAAAGAATGATAGGGATAAGGGATAAAATTAAACTGCAGGGAAGATTATATGAAATCCCAACAGAAGAAAAAAATCAAGTAATAAACATGGTTGAATGTATAGGTAAGACCCATAGACAATTTACTATGTGAGTAAAAGAGCATAAAAGGGATATTGCCTTTGGAAAGGAGAATACAGTGTTGGCAAAAACAAGTAAAAAGAATCCCAAATTAGTGGCAAAATTTGATAAAGCAAAAGTAATATATGCTCCCCAAAACTAATTAGAAATGAACTGGCTGAGCAATTATATATCTGTCAAAATCTAAAAAGATGTATTAACAAAGAAATATACATATTATCATTGGCATGGAGATTATTACTAGATCAGGTAAATACTATGGGAGATGAAAATAATGAGAGTAAAGTATAGGTAGTAAGGAGCACAATGATTGTAACTGACCAGTACATGCACAGAATGGTATAAAAATGACAGGACTGTGAATTGTAGAAACAAATTAATGGCCACTTCTTCTGAGGCAGCCATTGGGGATAGAAACATGTAAAGGAATGACAATAGAGTACGTAAGGATGCATGATGTTTTTAATTTTACTTTAAGTATAAATTCAGTTAAGTGCAAATTAATTGTAAGTTACTGTTAAGCATTGAAGGAAAACTAGACTCATTCCAGGTGAAAGAGAATTTGAAACCATAGATGTGACGTCACTTATGAAAAAATAGGTTAGCCGAGCAAAGGCTCCGAAAGTAATAGACGTTGATGCAGAAAAAAGGGGACTGTGTAATAAATATTGATAGGACATCATGTAATGAAAATAGACTAGTATTGACATGGTAAAAACTTTGTGGCTAAACCAGGAATGATGCTTGATAAATTTAATATGATATGTATATGTATCTGAAATAAAGAGAAATTTATTTTTTTTAATTTGTGCACCTTATAAAATAAGTATTCAATGATTGTCTTAGCATGATGAACAAGACAAATATAGCATAATAGTGTGACTTTAGATTAATGATTTATCTGTCAAATGAAAGCTTTTGACGCAGGGAGTGTCATAGGCTATAAAAATTGATCCCTCATGCTTTCTTCCATCCTAAAAAAGGGGAAATATGAAAATTATTCTTTTGCTGTAACTCCAGAATGCAAGTTTGAGACTAATGAACTATACATCAAATTAAAGCTTATGACATGGGGAATGTTGTAGGCTATGAGAAATTGATCCCCATGCTTTCTTCTCCCCTAAATAAGGGGAGAAATATAAAAACAATAGTTCCCCTATATTTCCTGAATGCAAGGGCACAAAGTAGCAAGCTATGTGTCAAATGAAAGCTTGTGACATGGGGAATGTCATAAGCTATAAAATATTGACTCCCATGCTTTCTTCTCTCCTAAAAAAAGGGGAAATATGAAAACTATTGTTCCACTATATCGTCAGAATGCGAGTTTCAAAAGTAACAAGCTATACGTCAAATGAAAACTGAAGTAGTGAATGTCATAAGCTCCAAAAGTAATGAACCATACATCTAATTGAAAGTTTCTAAACCAGCAAATGTCATAGTCTATAAAAAATTGACCCCCATGTTTTCTTCCCCCTAAAAAAGGGCAAATATGAAAATGATTGTTCCCCCATATATCCTGAACACAAGTGTGGAAAGTAACGAGCTATGTTCAAATGAAAGCATATGATGTGGGAAGTGTCATAAGCTATAAAAAAATTGACCCCCATGCTTCCCTCCCTAAAAAGGGGAAATATGAAAAATATTCTGCTATATCTCCAGAATGCAAATGCTGAAAGTAACCAGCTATGTGTTGAACACTTCTGATGCAGGGAGTATCATAGGCTATTAAAAATTAACCCCCATGCCTCCATCCCACCTAAAAAATGGGGAATGTGAAAGTCATTCTACTATATCTTCCAAACATGATGGCCTACAGTTATGAGTTAGGTGCCAAATGAAAGCTCATATAATAACCATTGTAACTATTTCAAAATTTGCTCCACTATTCTCCCCCCCTCCCCTGATAAAAGAAGGTAGGTTTTGTAGGATTAGACTTTAATGAGTTATATCTCAAATTACAGCTATGATGTCTCACACTATCATGGGCTACGTGGAACTCAACTTCAAATGGGTGAAAAAATGGGATCGATGTTTGTGAGTCATATATCAAATGAAAGTTTTTGGAGGTAGACTTTTTTGTGACAAAGAAAAAATATTAAAGGTATTTTTTTAAATTTTTGATTAATTTATTTTTCTGTATTATACTAGCTTATTCCAACCTCTTTCAACAGCTCTGTGAAAAATTCATATCATGGACATCATTTGCCAAGAAGACCAAATCATCAGCATAATCTATGTCAGATATTTTCAGATCTATAGACCATATAAATCTCCAGTTTTTTTTCCTTTCAAAGCTTTTCTCACTGTTTTTGATTACCAAGTTAAACAGTGAAGATAATTAATCTTTAACTACTCTCACACATTTTGTTAAGTAACTACTCGCGTGGTGTATAATGTACACCACATATATTATTTATCATCAGACAACTAAATCTCAATAAAACCATTATTACAGGAATTAATAATTTTATTGATCATAAAAAATAAGCAAGCAGAAGGTAAAATATCCAAAATAATAAATACTCTGATATAAACATAATTGATATTCTATTGCTCAGATGAGTAAAATATGTCTATTCACTAGTATCGCTATTACTGTTTTTACATTCGTTACACCTAATAACACTTTCCATATGTTCCTTACATACAGGCCTTTGACAATTGTTACACATTATTATAGTGGTAACCCGATTCTTTTTTCTTCCGCATAGAAAACATCTAGCTCGAATTTTTTGAGGTGGTTCCCCGTCTGTGTCTTCTTGGTTTCTTTTATATTTCGATAAGAATAGTTTTATGTCAGTGGGCAAAGATTGTACTACTGCACGTTCAGTGAGATGTGGTTTCATCAAAGCCAACACTAAATTTTTTAGAAAAATTCGTCTGTGTTTTTGTGCAGATATAGTATTTGTTGCGTTATACAAAATCTGGCTATTGATACCTGCCATATTCACCAATTGAAAAAATATCACCAAAGGCCATCTTCTAGTTCTTCGGTTTACAGAGTACATATTACACATTTTATCTACTGTATCCACACCCCCTTTTGTAGCATTATAATCCATTATAATTTTCGGTTTATTAGTATCTTGATTTATGGCAGAGTCATCATGCATTGTCGATATCAAAATGACAGATTTGTTTTTCTTAGGAACGTATGAGACTGTAGTCGTACCTTTTTGAAAACCAAAAAGAGATGATCCTACCTGTCTTCTCTTATTGGTCATAAATTCCATTGGCAGTTCCTGCTTATTCTTCTTCAATGTCCCTATCATTGTTATCTTGTGCTGTAAGAGTTCTTTCACCAAGGGATAACTGGAATACCAATTATCACACGTCAAATTTCTGTCACTTCCTTCTACATTTTCAAGTAAGCGATGTACTATATCTGTAGGTGTGTTTGATAAATTGTATTTTCCTTCTGGTTGTTTACCACAATATACTTCCAAGTTACTAACGTAAAAGGTTTTAGCATCACAAAGCACAAACACCTTCAACCCATATTTCGCAGGTTTATTAGGGATATACTGGACACAACTGCAACATCCTCTAAATGTTATCAACATTTCATCAATCATCAGATATTTACCTAACGTATAATGTTTTTTACAATTGTCTACAAAACTGTCAACTATGAATCAACTATGAATCGAATAGCTGCTAACTTATCAGTGACTTTTCTTTTGTCCCTGGTACTTTTATTATCAAATCTTATTGCTGCTAGCAAAAAAAGAAATTGCTGATAACTCATGCAGGCTCGGTATATTTGTGACCCTGTACCATCAGTCCACAGTTCACCAGTCCACAGTTCTAAGAAGTGAGCATGGTTTTGTTTTTTACATCCTGATAAAAACAGCAAACCAATAAATGCTAACAATTCTGCTTTTGTAGTGTCTTTTGCATCTTTTTCTCGGGCATAATTTGGCCTAACTTTTGCAATTTGCAAGTTTATACATTGAACAATGTGCTCGATCATTTTGTCATTGAAAATTTTCATAAATGAGCTAAGCTCATTAGAAATATCTAGTGCATTACGGTTTGCCCCTCGAACTGTGTTTATTATGTTTTTTGAAGATGTTTTATTGCACTTACTTACAAGCTGGCTTTTATTCTAAATGGTTTGCTTATCTTTACCCACAAATTTTCCATCACTTTCAGTTGACTTTTTTGCTAAATCATCTGTATCGCTTACTTCTTCTTCCGAATTAGTATCGTGACCACTTTCTTCAATAACTTCATCATCTGAAATATCTGATTCCACTGGTAACTCTTCTTCAGAATCCGTATTGCATATAACCTGAGCAATAGCTTCTAACTCTGCATCAGTTAGTCTGTTTCGGTTTCGATTTTTCACACGATCCCTGTAATATGTGAAATTGAATTTCATAAAACTCTATAGACAGAATATTTAAAACAAAAAATAGTCAAAAGTTGTAGTCAATTGATATAACAGCTAAAAAATAAAACATTCTATATGAACTTACATAATTGCTCACTTTGGTGTATTTTATACACCACAGAGGAAAAGCGTTATAACTTAGCTGCCTGATGAGCACTTGAATTGAAACTGATAGGCATCTCTTGGCAACATGTTAAAGGAAGGATACATAGAGTGGCTAGAGTGGGGAAAGGTGTAAAAACAAGTTGCAACAGATTTTGTATGTTGGTGTACTTTTTACACCAGCGCGAGTAGTTAAAGGTTAAATACAACTTTGACTTTTGTAATACTGAATCAATTACTGCAGATTTAGTAGTTCTCACAAAACTGCATTATTATAGAGAACCATTATTATGTTACTGATTTTTCAGGTACTATATGGAATCTTATCAATCACTAATTATGTCTATCAAGCAGAGTTAAAAGCATTCTTGAAATTCATAAAGCTACTATCAACAAACTTTCAAAATCTAGAACATTACTCAAGAGCCTGTCTTAGTGAATAAATTTGGTCTATATAGGGACCTATTACTTCCAATCCTACACTTAATCTGAAAGTTATCATCAACCAAAATTCTGTTGGCTAGTTATTCATTGAACTTTTTTCATCAGTAGAAAGTAGACTAAACCTCTGTAATTGTCACAGGAGTTGCAGTTCCTTTCTTGGAACTATTAATCATTATATTGCTAGTAAAATTCTTAACACCTCTGCCATGAGAATTTCATTATTTCGAACAGTAATTTCTAATTATAATGTTTGTTTAGCTTTAATTTGAGATCAGATCATTCTATATAGTGAACATTAATGCCAGAACGCTTTTTGTTACTTTAATTCTCCTGGTATTATGCATTTATTCCTCTCTCTGTTTGCAACTTCCGCAGTAATACATAAGCAGCTGTTGTGATGGTATGGCAAGTCAGTGCCACTATAGGAGTGTTCCACTATGGCATGAGCTGAACACATTCCAGCCACCTAGAGGGGTTAATAGGTGAACTACTAAAGTTATTTGGGACATTTTTCATATAAAACATAAATTCATATGAAGTACTATGGGTTTGTACACCCTTCTCATAAAGGATATTTTCTTAAATTTATGATTTTTCAAGGAGATAATCTAAAATATGATATATGGCTCAATCACAGAATGTGAAGCATAAATCCTCCTCACTGTAATTAGAAAGCTTCATAAAGAACCAGAAAATTTGAATGTTATGGAGATCATTCCCTAAGATTATGAAAATAATCTGTTAACTTATTCCATTCTTCAGAAAAGGACAGTGAACATTTGTTACTATGATACTTTCCTCAGTTTTCATCTGCAGCTTAACTACTGGTGCAAGTAACCATCTTTTGTTTGATTGCTTCATATTACTGCTTGATAGTATCACGTGGTTCACTATTTAACATGCTTAGTTGGAAGTATTTTGTGATACTGTAGAACCTTCCATATTTCCTAGATATGAGTTTATCAAAATGAAGTAACTTTTGTGACACATTTAAATTTGTGCATGGCATGAAATACTGTTAATGCTAAGTGTTTCTTTGCTGCTATTGCTAAAGTATCTGTATTATCCATATTTATTTAATGACTCCTATAAATTAATTGATGTATCTGTAACTTATAAAATCTTCTTGGAAATTATATATATAACCTTAATTACTTTGTTTTCTTAAATAATATCTTTGCTCCCATGATAAGAAAAGATAGATGTACCCTCAAACAATCAAAGATTAAATGCAAAATCAATCAAAGTTTAAATGAATTTCAAATATAAAAATTTGTTATTGATAATAGGCCTGTATGTAAAAGCCAAGTATGATGCTAATTTTCTTTGAACAGTAGTGTCTCAATTATTCCAAACTATTAAGCAGAATTGACTCAAAATATTACAAGCTATAGAATAATAATGTAACTTTTTTGCAGCTCCAACTGCTCAGGAGCCATTCCAGACTTTAGGAATCATATATGAGGAAATGGGTGATATTGAAAAATCTTTACAGGTAATATTATTTTATATGTATATATTATTCTGCAAAGAAAGAACTGTAAAAATGTACAGTGGCACAAGTATAAATTCAGCATTATACAGTTAATGACTCTTAAAGTCTAATGATTTTAATGCATATAGTTATCCATTTTTATCCATCTTCCTATTGCTTTTTGCTCATCCTTTGTTGATTTACCAAAATAGTTGTTCCATCATATCTTTTGAATGCAACAGACAAACTTAATGATTTATGTGTCAAATGAAAGCTTGTGATGCAGAGAGTGTCATACTCTATAAAAAATTGACCTCCGTGCTTTTTTTCCCCCAAAAAAAGGAGAAATATGAAAAAGATTGTTCTGTTATATCTCCAGAAGGCGAGTTTTGAAAGTAACAAGCTATGTGTCAAAAATAAGTTTATTACATGGGAGTGTCAAAGGATATAAAAAGTTTACACCAAGCCTAAGAGGCTAAAATTATGACACCAAGCACTTCACTAAAGAAGGATCTTATTACAACCTCATGAACAAAACTTCAGCATGATAAATCATATGCTCAGGTCACACAACTCAAAGGAAAAGTTTCTGCAGTGCCAGAAAAAAACTAAGCAGACCCTGGATAACAGTTCAGTGAGGGCTCCTACCAAATAAGGAAAGATTTCTTACAGCAAAATAGGGGGGAGTCAACCTTAATGAGTTATATCACAAAATAAAGCTTTTGACATCTCCAATGTCATGAGCTCCTCAAACATGACTCCAAAATGAAGGGGAGGAAAAATGCTGCCGATGTTTATAAGTCATATATTAAATGAAGTTTCTGAAAGTATGTATTTTTAGTGACAACAAAAAAATGTAAATAAAAAATATGTATCTTCCTATATGCACCCTAAAAAGCAGGAAATAAACATAAATTATATTGATGGTAAATCAATCACTGAATTCGTATTCACTTCAAAGGAAGATAGTTCATATATATACTTCAAAGGAAATAAGGCACTGATTTACCCAATCAACAAGATTGTTGGCACCCTAATCTTCCTTTGAAGTGAATATGAATTCAGTGACTATTTGCACCATTGATATATTTAAGGATAATTTTCTACTTTTTAGGGTGTGTATAGGAACATAAGTATTTTTTTAAATTTTTTAGGTCAGTGCCAGAGAGAAATTTTAGGCAGGGTGAGCTCGGGCTCAAAATAGCACAGACGACTTCAGGCTCGGCAGGCTAAAAAAAATTTTAGTTTTTAATTGTGAAAAATCTTTTTTAATTATAATTTAAATCTTGTAATCAGTCTTTAGTAATTAAAAATAAGCACCATGAAGCCTTTGATAATTTTTCCCACATTTTTTATCTTGAATAAATGAATAGCTTTTATTGTTTATAATGATGTTATCCATGAACTTTCATTTCTACTAGTATTTTTAATATTTTTTATTTCAAATAGCATTAAAATATTTATTTTCTCATAAAATGATTATAACTGTTTTAAACAGTTATAATCACTATTTCCCCTTCATTTTAAAGTTTATAATAGATTATAGTATGAGGAATTATGAAATTGTTTAGTGATATGCATTTCTGCATATATATGATACATCAGGAATGTTTTCTGCAGTTCAGGCTTGAACTCAATAATCATCAAAGTGTTCAGGCCTGGGTTCAATAACTTTGGACTTGAAAATTTGAGCACGGAATTTGTCTCTAATACAGAATATTACACATCCTGATATCAAGTCAAAAATATTTTTTTTTTTCTTTTTGAATATGGGTCTATACAAATCTAGTAGGCAAACTAAACTTAGTTTTTGTTTTAGGAAATATTCCTATAACATGGATTGCAGATTCCATTGTAGTAAAAACATTATTGTACGGAACAAAAAAAAAAACTCCAACAGCAGCCTTGAACACCCTTGAAAATAGAAAATGAATTTTCATTTAAAAAATTCTGCTGACTCTGGAATAAATGAAACTCTGGTGATCATATGTAGAGAACATGGCGGATGAAGAAGCACTTCTCAGTTTAATTGCTTGAGCTTTTGCTGGGTCGTCAGTGCCATATGTAGTCTAGTATTATTATACTGAGAGATTTCTATTTCCAGACTGGGCATTTTTCAGTGATTACTTGATGTAATTTATTCAGCTCCTGATTAGCATTCTGGGTTAATGACTTGTCTATATTGGAACAGCTCATAAAAAAAAAATCATTCCCTTTATGCCTCATCAAATACAATTTTCCTTTGATGTAATCCTGTCTTTGGAACTGGAACAGGATTTTGGCTCCTTTACAATATTTTGCACTTCAAATTAGTGTAGATTGTCCATGTTTCATTGCCAATCACAAGCTGATCCAAAAAGTTCTACATTCTGTCTGGCATGATGGGGATATATATACTGCTAATCTGTCCAGTAAATTTTTTTCTACAGTTGATGAGATACTGAAACATAACTCATTAAAGTCCAGACAGATTCCTTAATATGTCTAGACAGAGCTGACTGATAAAATCCCAGCTTTATTGCAAACTCTTCTTATGTATGGCATGGATCATAAGAAGAGTTTGCAATAAAGCTCTACATATTGTTCAGAATTCCCCTATATTTGCTGTCCTACTAAATGGTTTGCATCACTTACTGAAGGTTGCCCAGAATGTGGCTTGTTCTCTAAGTTAAATTTGCTGGAATAAAAATTTTCACTAATGGTGACATGGTTGTTCATTTATATCATCAGTGCCAAAGATTTTGCAACTATTCCTAACCTTGACTAAAGCATTTTTACCTCTTTTGGAACTTGTAGAGAATTACATGACTTAAATGCACTTTGTCAACTCCATTCTTAACTTTAAAATGCATTTTAACGATTGAATTCTACTTTTAGTTTATATTAATACTGTTAGATAGTATGGAGGGCATTCAAAAAGCTCTTGGCAGGTGTCTGTAGATTTGCAGTCGTTTCTCCAAAGTAATGAGCTATGACTTGTTTGAAAGCTTGTCTAACCTTGTCATTCCATGTTAAAAACAAAGGCTGTATCATCATTCCTCTCTTCATTGGTGGCAAGTAAAGTTTGGTGTGCAAAATCTGTGCATTGTTGCTATGCCCCCCCCCCCCCCCCCACTAATGATGGGGGAAATATTTTGCATTTTCACAAGGATGCAGCTTGGGAACAACACAAAAAAAAACATGCCAATTTATCACAAGTATATGGGGATCATGCCTATTCATATGTAACTATTATGGAATGTTGATGAAACAAATTCAGAGGAGGACAGAAGAGCTTTGAAGACCTCCCTCGTAAAGGAAGACTGAAGGAAGCCGTGAACGAGAGAACCATCACTGCTGTCCTTGAACTCCTTAAGGGAAACCTACACATCATCATTTAGGTAATAAGTTTAGATGCCAGTGTATCGATTGGCAGTATGGAAAAAATTATTCAACATTTAAATTTACAAAAGATTTGTGCCAAATGGATACCCCACATATTGACTGAACAGCAAAATAGGGCTAGAATTGATTTATGTAAGGAGATTCTGGTAATATTTGAACCTAGTGACCCCAAAGAGTTAACATTGTCACAGGCGTTGAGACATTTTTTATTACTACACAACTCCCAGAAAGATTAACAACTATGTTTAGGTTGCAGAAGATGAACCACATCCCCAAAATCCTCCAACTAAACTTTCGCTCAAGAAAGAGGATGTTCACAATTTTTTTCATTTCCCAAAGGACTGGTAGCTGTGGACATCTTACTTGAAAAATGACTCTAAATGGCCAATACCTTTTGCTCAAAATAGTTAAGGAGATGAAGGAGCAGCTTTCAATAACAAGCATGTCAAGGGGTTCTCCTTCATGACAATACCAATGCTCACAAAACCAAGCAAGTTGTGGCCTATCTGGAGCAGGAAAAATTCAAACAGTTACCCCATCCTGCATATTTACCTGATCTTGCACCATGCGATTTTTGGTTATTTCCAAAAATTAAAAAGGAATCTGCTGGGAAGCCTTTTTCCAGGGTGCAAGTCCTTTCAAAATGTTTTTATTCAGAGTTGCAGAGTATTTGCCAACAGGAGTACCACAAGCATTCCAGAATTGTCATAGATATCTGTAACTTTGCATAACTGCTGGAAGGAAGTACTTTGAATGGATAAAAAAAGTTTTGTTGAGGTAAATGCAATGGTTTTTGAAGATTATGATTCTTATGACTTGCAGTATTGTTTCTGAATATTCTAGCTTCCACATGTCTAATATCAAATGATTATCTTGAAAGTCAAAATTAGTATCAAATGCAGATATTTGATTAATTTTTAACCCATTTTTCAGTTAAAGTATCATGTTATATAATAGGCTTAATTCCAGGTGGGCGGGCATGTGGGCAGACAAACAAGCGGGCAGATGTGTGACATCATCAGTTGCAGAAATTGGCAGTTTCCCCATGGTTACTTGAGTGATTGGTCCCAATTTGGTGGGGTGGTCCTACTTAGTTCTAATCCTGTTGGAATGACAGATGTGGGGTTCCTAGTTGTAGTGGACCAGAAATGATCTCTCAAAAACTATCTGAGATTTCTTAGGGTGCTGCAGTTGCCTACCTTTTGAATGAAGTAGTACATTTTTTGTAGTACGTGTTTAGAGCAGTGAATGAAATTATTAATTGACATATTTTTGCTAGGATTTAATTGTGATTAGAATGATGGAAAGCTGTGAATAAACTTATCGATGGGAAGAGTTATCAATGCTTTTCACACCAAACTTTTCATGTAAGTTTAGGTAGTATTTTAAAAGTTAGTGTTTCAAATATGGCTTATTTCTCCAACATCGTAGCTCTCTGATAATTTGATAGAGCTTTCTACATATAAAGTATTGTTTCCAGTAGCATTTTTATATTATATAGCAATTTTTGTTTTGTCTTATGTAGGGTTGGATTGCTTTACCTCTGTATAATACTTGTTTCACAATGAGCCAATTGGCAGGGTTACAAAGTCTAAAGCTCAGGGCAGATGGGAGAAAGAACCGATAAGAGAATTCTGTTGTCACAAGACAGTGTTATGTATTAATTATCCTTGTCATACTCTATCAGAAAATGTTGTTATTAATTTAAATAGCTTTTTGTTATTTGACTGACATTTTCTTTTTCCATATATGTAGTCAAAATAGTAAATTATATAGGCCCATTTGTATTTTGTGGTAATATATGTAGATAATTTGATATAATTTATATCTTTGTTGTGGAAGGAATGTTAATATTTTCTATGCTTTCTTTCATTTTGTAGTTTTTCTTGATAGCAGCATATTTAAACCCATCTGATTCTGAAGAGTGGGTTCGACTGGCTGAAATATCATTGGAACTAGGCCATGTTCAACAAGCAATCAGTTGTTATTCAAATGGTATGTAGAAGCTTACTTATGGATATTTATCATAATTTTTACTTAAAGTGCAAAAGCTGTTTAATGCTTTAATTTCTTTGCTTGACCTGAATGCAACCCAATTTTTCAAATAGACAGTAGATGGAAGGTCATGATTTGGGTCCCAAACAAATCAATCTTAATTTTTTATTAGTTTATTAAAATTGCTGTTTTTACCACACAAAAACTGTGTACATCTTACCTGTAATGCTGTAATACATAATACATATTACCTGTAATGCTAGGCAACATGAATGATTAAAATTAAGATTTATTAAAAAAAAAAGCACATAATTTGTTCTCCCTTGTGACTAATCAATGATGAATAAGTAAAATGCTTAATATAGACTATTTCTCATAGAGAAGTTAAGCCAGAGAATTGATCATTCCTGATAACTCAGATAATAAGAGCAGCTGACATGTACCCAGGAGCTAATGAGATTTGGACCAATCAGGACACTATAAGTTTTATGACATAATAAAAGGTTATCACAGCAGTTTCCTGCATGTTAGTAACCAATGTCCTGACAAAGTCTATGCAAGACTCTGTCCTGCCCTTGATCCGTAAGAGACACCAGTGAGGTTGGAAAGGCTATCGTCCATCAGATGTGATGTTATGCTGTGGCTCTTGTATGGAAGAACCATACCCTGTGCATGTTAAAGAACACACTGGATGGCCTGCCCAGTGGATCCCCTTCCCCCAACCTTTTCTGAGCCCTCACTGTCTTTGTGACCTTGCCATTTAGCCCATTGTGTGCAAAACGTGCCACTCACAGGGAAAATAACCCAACCCTAGCATATCACATTTCATTTCCATGAGAGAGAGGGACACAATTTGTGTGCCTTTGTTAACCCTTAAGCACCAGAACCTGATGCTTTGTTGGAATTAAAATCACTAGCATTATAGATAGACAAAATAGTACTATGTTAAAAAGGAAAATCCATAAAAAATCAACTTTTTGTGATTTAAAAAAAATTTAACTCTTGAAAATTGAAAGATAACACTGAATTGAGAAAGAATCTATTGATTCAAATTTCCATTTAGTTATGGAAATAAATTATTCCAAAATGAAGTTGCTGTGGCTATTTCAGTGAGCTGATGCATCAAACTGACCATCCTACATGTTTTCTATGGAAGGCAAATGTTTTGTAACAAAATCAGTGATAGAAAATATTTTTAGGATTGTTGCCATTATTTGCTTATTATTATTAATCAGTCAAAACAGATTTTTATTATAATAGTAATGAGGCAAGTGTGAAAAAACACCCATCTGCCTCCTGGACTCGGAACTCAAGATCTCCTGGTTATGTGCCAGTTGCTCTTCTACCTTACACAAAGAATCATCTTTACAGCATAGCCATCACAATCTTTCTTAAGCAAGTGTGACTGCTGGTGCAAAACCAAGAGATCTTGGTTTGAGTCTGAGAGGTGGATGGGTGGTTTTTTCTCACTTGCTTAATTACTCCAATAAATAACACTTGTGATCTTCAGCTGTCAGCCCTCCCCTTCCATTCCCTTCCAAAAGAGGATATCTCTTTTGAATGGTACTAACAGCATGCACCATGAGAAGGTGGGGGTCAAACATTAGGTGCTAGACCTGGCCAGTTCTGCACATCATCACTGGGGATTAGTACACAGCTCTCCTTCCAGTTTATGCCAAGCTACCATTTACAGACCACAGTGAGGAAAATATAGTTTTTAGACTTAGTGCACCCAACTTTCAGATGCTTAGCAAAAAAGATCTCTAACCGCAATAGTTGAACAGAACATGTATGGTGTTTGCATTGCAAAAACAAAAACATGTTAGTTTTTATGAATGTAAAAATTACCCAGTAGCCTTGTTCTTTGCAGACCTTGCTTAACTTTGCTTGAAGAGTTGCAATATATATATATAAATAAAAGCATAATAGGCTTGTTTTATGTAAATATGTTGTAGTATTATTTTGAATTAAATTTTCTTTCTTTTGATATGTAGTAAGGCATATTTCTATTCACTTTCAGAATAAGATTTAAACAATAAAAAAAATTGTTTTTTTCTACAGCATGCTTTTTTAAAAAGACTATTAAAATTAATGTACTTTGAATAAATATTTTGCTTCCAATAAATATATTAATATTTTGCTTTATTACTATTCTGAATTTCAGGTGCATTTTTTTTTTTGGTCATATAACATACTTCTGTTCATTAGCTATTTCAGGATAAGACTGGGGTGGAGGTGGCTCAGTCAGTAGCATACCAGACTTGTAATCTGCAATTCCCAGGTTTGACTCCCACCTAGGCCAGCAGTGAGATTTATCTCTGCAAAACTCCTCATCTTGCCCTCAGTCAGTAAAGGGCATCAATAGGCTTGTAAAGTCTGTTATCTGCCATATGGAACATTAAGCCATGGCTTTGTGTGTGAGAGAGGCATCCCTGTGCACTTTAAAGAACATGCTAATAGCCTTGATGGGATGCTCCCATCTGTCTCTTAATATCTATCCAGTGGTTCACCTTCCCCCAACCTTCTCTGAGCCCTTGGGATGCTTCTGACCTGGCCATTTAGTCCATTATGTGAAAAAAGAGTGCTGCTCAGAGGTAAAATAATCATACACAACCCAGGATAAGGTTCCATTTTCCCCCCTGCTGAAACCACTGAATATTAATTCAGCCACCCACCAGAGTTAATTGTTAAAAACTTGGCACTTAAAGAGTTTAAATTTCATTTTTTTCACAATCATATTTTACAAAAGAATAAAGTTTTTGTTTTAAAGGAAAGTATATGACCTTTCATAATCAGAAAGAAATGGCTCAGTCACTGGATAAATCAATACTAGATTGACATCAATCAGGAAATCGATTCTAAGTATGAGACAAAAATTAAGTCATTCTAAACCACTTGGTTGATACTTTTTCCAAATTTTACATAGTACCCAGGCTACGATATAATTTGGGTCTGTGGTAATTGTGCAGTGTATTACCTTTTGGAATATATAATTCCAATAGACCCAAATTAATGTATCTTTGACTATTATTTTTCTATTGGATTAGTACAGATATTGTCACCCTACTAGCTGAATAGAAATTGTTAGATAATTAGAATTCCTAATTTGTAGACAAACTTTTATACATACTTTACAATGCCCCTCATTTTTGTAACTTCATTTCACACTAGATCAAAGCTTACTTTCATGGAAATGACTGTGCGTGTTAAATTCAAAATTGCTTCTTAGTATGTAAATTAGACTGCCTCCATGATGTGCAGACACTGGCTGACAAAAGAGCTTTGAAACACTTATGGTATTTTATGATGTGTGGACTAGTTGCATATTGTGTTTGTACTAGAGCAGTGATTTTCAACCTTTTTTTATCTCACGGCACACTTGAACCTATAGTTAAACTTCCACAGCACACTTAAATTATGATGATCAAAAAAAGAGTATACCTTTTTGATATATTTATTAACACAAACAAAGCACACCATCACAGCTTAAATATTGCAGACGTGGTGTAGCTAGCGATCAACACTGCTAGTCATCGCAACCATTGCAGTGCTATGCACATATATTTTTTTATGCATATATATTTTTTACTATATTATGTATACGTTTATTATAACAATGATATACTCATATAATCAATTTAAAGAGGTTTTAATTTTGATATGTACACTTATTGTGCTTTGGACTTCTTTCAAAAATAATTTAATGATCTTTAATAATTTCCGTGACACACCTAAGATTTTCTCATGGCACACCGGTTGAAAATCACTGTGCTAGAGCATTAGGGCCTTGAGATATCAGTTAATATTATAATATTAACATCATAAATTGCATATACTATTGACGAAAAGGGGTACACGAGAAAGTGCTGAAAATTCCAACCTGTGATAGTAGTGCTTTAAGGTAGGCATAATAATTTCTGTTCTACTTCATCAGTTATAGCACAATCTTGTTATTTGGTTAAATTAGGAACCTAAAAATATAAATAACTTCTTTTGTATTCTAATGACTATGTCAACAATAATCTAATATATAAAGAAGGAAATTTTGTTTTTTGTTCATTCATTTGTGCACTCAGCCTCTAAAGAGCTAGAGGTGCCAAACTTTGCATAAATTTTTCTTTCATCCAGGGCAAGAATATAGGCTATGTGCAAACACACTGGTGCAATACACATATGTGCAATTCCCAAAACCAGTGTAGATCAAAGAAGGAGTGCATCAATTAATTTCTTTCTGCTTGTGAACGATAAAGCCATTGTTTAGTTTGTTGGGTAAAGAGCATAATGTTTCTGCGGAAATTGAAGTTATTCTAATTAAGTATGATGGGACATGATATTTTTTGTTGAAATGAAAGCTTCAGAAACTAAGAATTCATTTTGAACTTTAAAATAATTACATAATTTGGAAAATGTTAAAAGTTAATAAACATATATCTCATAAAATATGTTAATAAATGTTTTAAATAATGTTTTTTGTTTTCATTGCACATTACTTTCATAGTAGTACACATTTTTTTGTGCAACTTAGGGAGCATATTTAATTTTTTTTTCTATAAAGATACATATGCCTGTCAAATTGTATCCAAGCAACTCTGGTGGTTATGAATTGATTTGAAAAGTTCAATTATCTGAGTGAAGCAATGCCGTTTTTTTGGCTTAGAAATATCTGATGGGAGGATTATGCGGTACCTTGAAATATGTTTGCTTTTTTCCTCCCCTGAAAAAGGGGGAGAAAAATTTATCAGAGGAGGGAAGAATTCCATTATAATGAGTTTTATGCCAATAATGGCTTGTGACAAGGGGAGTGTCATGTCACAGACCCGAGTATTACTGGGTGAATCTTCTAGTATGGTAATATAGCAGTTTAGTAGTTTAGGCTTGGTAATATAGTATGTTAGTAGTATAGGCATGCAAATAAATAAAGTTCATTAACAGATATCAGTGAATAAGCAAGCAGTTTAAACTGAAAATCTATATTAAGAGCAATTTATTTGTTTTCTTATGTAAGCATCTTAATATTTTAAGCCATATATGATTTACCTGGTTGAAATGGTATGTTTTTGCAATAAAATATTATGTAATGAATTTGATATCTATATTATAGTTATCTATATTGGTTTTATAAGTATTAAATACTTATACAGTGCAGTATGTTTTTAACTGTTTTATGCATGAGTATATATCACTTATATAAAATAAAAAAATAAATAAATACCCCCTCAAGCAGCTGCTTGCCACAGAGGTCTGACAGGAACCTGTCAGTTTATATGCCATAGTAGAAGGATCTGAGAGGATGGCAGGGCCTCAGCAGAAAGACTACACATACATCCATGCCTTAGCCGGGGCTCGAACCCAGGTCCCTTAGGTCAGTACCCAAGCGTGCTAACCACTCGGCCATGGGACGGCTAAATAAATACCCCCTCAAGCAGCTGCTTGCCACAGAGGTCTGACAGGAGCCTGTCAGTTTATATCCACAGCAGAAGGTCTGAGATGATGGCAGGACCTCAGCAGAAAAACGACACAAACAACCATGCCTTACCCGGGGCTCAAACCCAGGTCCCGTAGATCACTAGCCAAGCGCGCTAACCACTCGGCCACGGGAGCCTATACTTAATTAATTTATTGAGATTTTTAGATTAATATTGTAGCTAGAGTACATAAAGATTTAAAGGCAAAATGCTTTAAAAGAAATGCATTTTTTTATGAAAAATAGCTAGCTGGTAAAGCCTCTTTTTAAACATATAGTAAATTCACATTGTAACCACCTTTTAGCTATCAGAAGTGATCCTACAAATATTAATCTTCTTTGGGAGCGCTGCAACCTGTATGAACAACAAGGAGACAGAAAAAGAGCTCTTGGAGGCTATGAACTGATTTTACAGCAGCTGAACAAACCTGAAGAAGGAGAACAATGTGTTCAAATGTCAAGAGAAATAGCAAAGGTAATATTGTTAGTTGATTAAGAAACTCTCTGTTTTTTCAAGTGATATTTCAGATTTATAAGTTAAACATATGGAGCATGTAATTTTTAACGTATGGAACATGAACATTTGATTTGAATGATATGAAAAAGGTGCTTCCATTTCGTTTCATTTTTCAAATGTAATTTATACTTGATATACCTGCATTTGTATGCATGCTTATATTTCCTTAGGCCACATTGTCTTTTTCCACATACACTGTTTAAAAGCTTAGGGTGGGGAGGACAGCTTATCAGTACTAGGTCATATTTTCCATGAGGAATATGCATTTAATTGCAATGGTATGTTGCATGTTATAGAACATGACCACTTGGATAAAAACTTACGCTACTTTCTGTGAGAGACAGGCATTTGTTGGACAATCTGCTTTTACCTTAATGTATGAAGCCATACCTTGTTTTCCTTATGAAACTGTTAAAGAAATGTAAAAAAACAAAAACAAGAAACAACCATTTTGGAAGATATTTGTCATGAAAATTTGACAGATAATCATTCACTGAGATTTATAGGTCATATCGTGGAATTCTTTGTCATCTGATGCATAGTTTAACTGGTTAGAGTACTTTGGCATGCATCTAGAGAATTGTGGATTCGAGTCCTGCTGCATCAGTGATAATTTTTTTCAGATAAATAATTGTTGAAGTCTATCTACAGGTAATCTGTGTATTTACTATGGATGGATTTCTCAACTATGCTTTGGGATTCTTGTGATCTGCCCTGTTAGCTTATTTTGCTGGGAAATTAGTTCCATGTAGGAGTAACTGAATCAAAAACATTTCAGTTATTTAACTTCCAACAAGTGCACTGCTGTCTGTAACCAGCCATAACTATAGACTTTAAGAGACTACATGTAATGTGGTGGAAATATATAATTTTCATAAGTGACATTCTCTACAAATTCTTTCTGTGTAATGCTGCTTTCTTATTTTCTGTCAGTGTAATATTTTATTTCATCTGAGCTATACTGCATAATTTTATTTTTTGTACATTACACTTCAACAATACTCTTAAAGTAGAGCCAATAACATTTATTTGATTTTGGGTAGTAGGTTTTAAACATTTTTATGCATTTATTTTTTTGCTCTTGGCATATTTTGTATAAATTTTAGATTTTTTTTGTAATTAAAATTATGTCATTTTAGTATTTTTTTTTACTATCATAGTTAAAAATTATATTTTGATTAAGAAAGAAAAAGTAATAAGTAAGTGAAATTATTGTAGCTTCAGTTCTTGAGAATTTTTAAATATATTTAAAAGTAACTTAAAATTCTCTGTCATTGAGCATTAAAATTTTAAAGCTAATCCTTCAAACTACTTCAAACTATATATTTTGTTAAAAGTTTTAAGGAGAAAACTCTGAAGCTTTTCGGAGCAAGGACATGCTCCGTCTTCAGTGAAGTGATACCAGTGGTCAGGTTACGGCTGTTTAGAGCTTCTTTCCACATGCTGTGAAGGGCTATTCCAGTGTCTTGGTTGCAGGTGGTAATGGGCAAGGTCATTATTTCAATAGCCTCGCGGACTATGGTTCCATAGAAAATGGATGCACGTGCAAGCAGTGTGTGGCATGCTCCCAGCCTATTGTTGCTGTGTGTTGTACAGCTGCTCAGCAGTGGCCATCATTAGCTTGCTTTGGCTGACATCTGTTTGATGCTCTGTGAACCTCTCTTGTAAAGAATGTATGGTTTTTCCAATATAATAAGCAACGGAATTATCCAACAAATGTAGAGGAAATTGGTATATACATCCAATTTTTGAAGTAGGCTAAATTTGTTTCTGTCCCTTTTGATTAATTTCTTCAGATTTGGAGCTGGGCTGAAAACAATTTTGATATTTTGGACTCTGAGTAATTTGTGGACTGATTCGCATAGAACAGGAATGTAAAAAATAGGTCCGGCAAAGGGTGCACATTCAGAGTCAGTGATTGGTAGGAGAGCAGAATCTCTTCTGTGTTCGTTTCTATATTTATTGATTAGCTTTTCTATTGTTGTTGGATGGAAGCCATGGTATGCAGCAATGGAACGGATTTTTTTTTAATTTCTTTTTTAAGCAACTGCTCGCTTGAAGATATGGTGAAGGCCCTATGGGTGAGGGAATGGAAGGCTGCAATTTTGTACATCCATGGGATGCATAAGTCTATGTGTATGATGGAAGGGACATAGGTAGGCTTTTAGTATACAGACATCATCAAGGTTCCTGCGTCATCTTTTTTGGATGAGAACATCTAAAAAGGGGATGGCACTGGTATTTTCCTCCATAAAACGTATTGTAGGATGTATATTGTTGGCAGAGTCAATGAGGCAGTTTAATTTGCTCATTGCTGCCATTATTTCAATAGCAAATTAAAAATATATTTCCAAATTAAAAATATGTTGTTGACACAGCGACACCAGAAGAAGGGTAAAATTGCTGCCGAGTTGAATAATTTTGTTTCTAGATCTTGAAGGACAAGCTTGGACAGGATGTGGGGCAGGGATGGCTCAGTCGGTAGCATGCCAGGCTTGTAATCTGTATTTCCCAGGTTCGAGTCCCAGCTGGGTCAGCATTGAGATTTATCTCCTCAAAACTCCCCGCCCTGCCCATGGTCAGTAGGGGACACTGATGGGCTTGGAAAGGCTATCGTCCGTCGGAAGGGATGTTAAGCCGTGGCCCTGTGTGTGGGAGAGCCATACCCTGTGCACGTTAAAGAACACGCTGGATGGCCTTGACGGGAGGCTACCATCTGTCTCCCAACAGTTATTCCAGTGGGTCCCCTCCCCCAACTTTCTCTGAGCCTTCAGGGTCTTTGTGACCTGGCCATTTAGTACATTGTGTGCTAAAAAGTGCCGCTCAGAGGTAAAACAACCCAAACAACCCATCGGACAGGATGTCGGAAAGGGGTGAGCCCCATGGGGGGCCCCTGAGTCCTGCCTGTAGATTTGGTTGGCGAACTGAAAATAATTGTTTTCGGTGACAAGCTTTAGAGCCTCATGAATGGCTTTGATATCAGGAAGGGAAAATTTTTGCGTTTTAATAATTTTTGTGATAGTATGACAGCAATAAAAACTGGAGTGGATGGGAATTAAGCCGCTATTCATTTGACAGATAATTCCGTTGTTTCCTGCATCAAAAAAAACCATATGTTCTTTACAAGAGAGGTTTGCAGAGCATCAGACAGATGTCAGCCAAAACAAGCTAACAACAGCCACTGCTGAACTAGCAGTACAACACACAGCAACAATAGACTGGGAGCACACCACACATACAGAATCATAGTCTGCGAGGCTATTGAAATAATGACCCCGCTCATCACCACCTGCAACCGAGACACTGGAATCGCCCTTTACAACATGTGGAAAGAAACTTTAAACAACCGTAATGTCACCACATAATATCACTTCACTGAGGATGGAGCACTGTCCTTGCTCTGAAAAGCTTCTGAGTTTTCTTGTAAAAACTTTTAACATGCAAATAATTTGAAGGATAAACTTTAAAATTTTATTGCTCAATGACAGAATTTTAAGTTATTTTTAAATAATTTCTGAGCAAGAAGTTCCTTTTAATTGTGTATTTAAATATATTGTTGAATTATTACCATTTATTTAACATTTCTTGTGTGTTTGCAGATTCATCATGAAAGTGATGATTTTGCTGGAGCTATTCAAGTTTTAGAAATGGCCTTTACTAAATTTCCTTTGCTGATTAGTTCTGAAGGTAAAATTTTATTTCTCAGTTTCAGAATTGGACAAAACTATTTTATATTGCAACCATCTATGTATGTAAGGGTTCTGTTTTCCAGAAACTGTGTACATTAAAATTGCACAGACAGAGCTTAAGTAACACTGGGAAATAAGGGGTTATATCTAGGATTACTTGTAATTAAGTACACATCTATTTTCATTTTTGGTAAACTATTTATGCAAAGTACCCAAAATAATAAGAATTAAAGGTGATAAAAAAAAACAAAGTTTCACAAGAAATGAATTTACCACATTTCGTAACAGGTACGTACATACAATAGAAATTAAAAAATTTTGAAGAATTTTACAAAACAATCACATAGATTTAATCATAATCTGAGTCAGATTTTATGCTATCCATCTCTGAAGGACATTCTCTGCCTGAAATTCCTGGCTGAGAAACATTTCTGAATTGACTGAAGAACTCCATAAGTGTTGGCTGTCAAGCATTTTTTCTCATCTCAGCCAATTTAAGGTTATATGGGGCTACTGTATCAATGACATTTCTTCTCATCAACAATCCACATTCATAGTTGGCATCAAAGTTCTGCAGAAAATCAGTGTTATCTTCAGACATCTTTAATACCTTCTATAGGTTAGGAATTGTCAGCAAGTTCACAGATGCAGGCTCATTCTCCTCCAGTTGAGTGTTTTTTGTTATGTTCCACCAGGTCTTCTGCAAACAGCTCCTCTTTCTGATGTCATCTTTCTGAAAGTCCTCAAAGCCCTCCCCACCAAGTCACCTCCCAAGCCCTCCCACCAAGCCCATCAATCAGTGACATCATCCTCAAGTTCTACAAGCAGTGTTATTGTTGACTTCATTTTGGGAATGCATTCTGGCCACATCTTCCAGACAGCATTCATAGTGAATGCTTTGATATTCATCCATGCAGTGTAAATATTGCTAATGGTGTCAATAATGGTGTAAGACTTCCAAAAGTCATGGAGTGTTACACCGAGCTCAGTATTGTCCAAGGCAGCAAACATAACATTAAAGAATCACTTTAAGTAGAACTTCTTAAGTGTTGAGATGACTTCTTGATCCATCGATTGTATCAGGATTTTGCGTTGATTGACAGAAGCATAATCTTCATGTTTTTATTTAGATTTGTGATGTGGCAGATGGCTTGGGGCATTGTCAACCAACAGCAATGCCATATGAAATGTTCTACTTTTTGCAGTAGCATTCAATTTCTGGGCAGAAGTCCTTCACAAACCAGTCTTTGAATATTTTACCTGTCTCTCACACCTGATGATTGAACTTTCAGTGCACGGGTAGGCTACTCTTGCTGACGCTTTTCATGGCCCTTGGGTTTTCAGACTTGTTGATTAATTGTGGTTTACACTTGAAAAAACCTGTGTTATCACAGTATAATATAGGGTTAGATTATCTTTAGAAGCTATAAAACCTGCTGCCTTCTCCTCCTCCTTTGAAATAAAAGTCCTTGTTGGCATCAGTTTCCAATACCTGTCTCATCATCATTGAATACCTGCTTCGCAGAATAGCATTCTGCTTTGATGATGCTGAGCAGTTCTGCAGAGTATTATAGTTTGGCTACATATCTACACTTGCATATTTGCCATTGAACTTAATGTTATGCATCTTATAGTGTTATAGAAACTTACCCAACCAGCCCTTGTTGAAAATTCCCAAGATCTCGGCAGTACCTTCTTCAGCTTGGAAATGTGTAATATGTTAATGGCCTTCTGCCTGATGATGCCTCTATCAAACAGGATGTGCTTCTGATTGTTATCTTCGATTCATATCAATAACATCACATCCATGCACCAAACATGCATGTACAACAAAGGATTCTATGTATATTTGATGGTTTTTGCAGCCAGAGGCCTAGACTGATGTGCAGATTTCTTTATGGCCTCCTTCTGGTGCACACCATGGATTCGCTAATTCCAAGTGTACGCCCTATGGCCAATGGCACCTTCACCAGTTCATTCCTTGAGGTAATCTCAAGCTTCTTGAAGCTCATCATCTTCCTCTTCTCTTTCATGGCTCCAGGCATAACTGCACTGTTCTAAAGTTCACAAGATGCAAATAATTTAACGTAGATCATGAAGTAAATGTGGCTAAAAATGTAGCATTTGTGGACAAAATGGCTTCCTAGAAAATGCACTATGAAATGTCTATGGCTGTCTTGGCCATCTTTTCTTTCTCCTTATTAATAACAACAGCAGTAACTAAATTTCATTGTTATAATGACAGTAGTAGCTAAATTCATTATAATATTATTATAATGATAGTGGTAGTTAACTCGTTATAATAATATTATTATAATGACCATAGCTAAACATTTAAACACATGCAGTTTTGTATCGATATTGCCATAAAAAAACATTGCCAATACTCATTTATGTGCAATCAGGGAAACAGGAGTGAAAATTGTAGCAAATTATAGCTTGAAATTTGTAAATGCAGTAATTTTCAGCTTATGGATTTTTCCTCCCACATTTTACAGCTTGAGGTGTAAAATAATTTTAGATATCTTAACCCTGTAATGCCCAGGAAATCTCAAAAAAGGACAGAGCATAGTAATGACAAAGTAATAGCATCATTTGGACTAGTTTGTTTCAAATTTCCGTCATTATCGTCATTAAAGTGTTCTTTAAAGTGCACAGCATATAGCTCTCCTGCAGATGAGATTACTGCTTAACATCCCATCAGTTGGATCAGACTTTCCAAGCTCATGGGTATCCCCTTTCTGACTGAAGGCTGGGTAGGAGTTTATGGAGATACAAAAGGAAGGAATTTTGATGATTTTACATGTTCATCATAGTGTTCCAAATTAATGAAGAGTTAAAACTGTGTGCATGCAAATGAAGATAGCACAGAGAATGCCAGATGAATATGGAAAAAAATTTTTTAGTGTTCATAAATTTGTTATAAATTTAAGAAAGAAATCATTTGAAGTTGGACAGAAAACTAATATGGATAAAGTCATCTAACATTTGGTGCTCCATTGAATGAAAGAATAGAAAATAATGGTGCAAGTATTGACATTAGGAACTTATAGCCATGAGAAAACAAATTATACAATTGTATTAACCTATTGTGCAGATGGTGCTAAACTCCTATAGTGATTTTTCAAAAGGAAAATTTTATCTGAAAGTAATTTGCACCCATTTTCAACTTAAACTGTGGGTTTTTACCAAAATTTAATAGAAATTCTATTCCCTTAAAAAAAAGAAAGATTGGACTCAAAAGAAGTTTTGAAATTATGAAAAAATTGACATTGATTAGCAACATATTTGTTACATATATTACCTAGACTTAATATGAAACTTCATTTACAGATTTAAAAATGTAAACTATCAATAATTACAGTGTAGTGAAATAAAATCATGCAATTCTCTAAAAATCATAGTTGAAAAGATATTCATATCACTAATTATTTTCAAAAATTAATGAAACAAACTTTTGAATACTAACAGTGCTGGTGTCAGAACATACACCAGTGATTCCCAACCTTTTCTGGACCATCGCCCCCTTTAGAAGAGAACAAAAATTTCAACGCCCCCCTAGTCCATAATAGTTAATTTTATATGAAATATTAAAATATTGTTGCATATTATCTGTACCTAATTTATCTGTTTATTTATCTATTAAAAATCATAAAGCAGAAATTAATAAAACGACAACCAAATGTACAATAAAATTGTTTATTAAAATTTTAAAAATAAACACAGAATCAATAAGAAATAAAAAATAATGAGATAAACACAAAATTAATAATAAATAAAAAAAATTAATGAGATGGTTGAGGCTGGTGGAGTGTTAACAATTTGTTAATGTCGGGTTCCAATTCCATTAACATCAATCGCAGATCGCCACGTTCAGTGATGTGTAGTCTGTTCCTCTTCTTTGACAGTAAATTAGCTACTGCACTGAATCCACGCTCAGCCATATAGGACGAAGGAAATGCGATTAAAAACTTCTGTACTATTGCCCACAATCCAGGGTAGAGAAATGGTATTGATTTTTGAAGCCAGAACTCTTGGTATCCATGTTTGAATTTTACTTTGAGTGCTTCGTTAGTCGTGAGTTCTAAGAGTTTCTCTTCCAAATTTGATGATTCTTCAGTATCTGTGTTTACGAAAGGATCTAAAACCCAACTCGGTATATTCATGTTTAAAATATCTTGGAAACGCTCCGTAAAATCAACATGAAGAACTTCCAAGTGTTGCAGTAAGTAAGTAAATCTTCCGGTTTTGCAGAGACTGCTGATAATGTGGGAAAGTGGTTGTATTCACCTCTACCTAGATTTCATTTGAATAGAAGAAGTTTTTCCCGCAAAGGCAGCTATGACATTTTTTGTTTTAATTAAATTCAACTCATCACCTTACCATTGTAAATTAACTTGATTAAATATTTTAAACAGGTCTGTCAAATAAGCGATGTCATTTTTTGACGTAATCAGGTTTTCGCGCAATTTTTCGTCTCTGTCTTCAAGGAAGTCCAGTATTGAGTCAAATAGATTGAAAAAACTATTCAGACAAACACCTTTAGAGAGCCAACATACTTCTGTGTGCAGCAGCAAGCGATTGTAATCTTCATCATTTTCATTACAAAGCTTACCAAATAATCGCTCATTCAATGAATTGCTTCTAATCTTATTGATTGCTTTAATAACGTAATGGAGCGGCATATGCAGACGTTCATTCAAATTTTTTGCAATCAAATGCTGACGACGAATAATACAATGTACAGCGAGTACATTTGGTACTGCTTGTTTCAAATGCGCTATGAAACCCTTATGACGCCCTGTCATTGCTGTAGCACCATCAGTAGCAGCAGACAAAATATTGCAAATAGGAATTTCTTTCTCTTGAAAAAACTTTTGCATGGTATTAAATATAGATTCTCCCTTTGTATCAGATTCCAAATTTTTAGCAAATAATAACTCTTCATGAATTTTTTCTTCTTTTATGAATTGTACATATCATAAGAGTAGAGCTTCGTCATTTGGTAGAGTTGATTCATCGAGTTGAATGGAAAATTTGCAAGTCTTTAAGTAATCACATAATGATATTTCAACGTCTTTTGCCATTTCATCTATTCTTCTTTGCACTGAATTATTACTGAGAGGAATTTTTTTGATATCTGACAGTGTCTTATGATGAAGAACAGTTTTTAATATCTCTTTGACTGCCTGCAAAATTAATTCCTCGCCAATTGTGTGTGATTTTCCTGCTTTTGCGATTAGCAATGAAACGTTAAATGAGGCTCGTAGTCCATCATCATCTTGTTTAGAAGACGACGCAAAAAGGTTTGACATAGTTGGCTGTTTTAAATATTGCTTTTCCAGTTCTTGAAAATAGGATAAATCTTTGTTCTTCTTATCAGCATGCATTTTATTTAAATGCTCTTGTAGCCTAGAAGGTTTCATAGCTTCATTTGAAAAAACGTTTTGGCAAATTAAACACATAGGTAATGATTGGTTTGTAGGGAGAGTACGTAAATCCATATTTCAAATACTCAATACTGTACTGCCGGCATTTCTCTTTAGATGTAGATTCAGACATTTTCAAATACAAATTAACTTCTCAACAGATTTATAGATTGTTATAAAAATAATGTTTATAATGACTTCTAACACTTATCACTCACGACTATTTATCACGGCGAAGCACATAAAAATAATAAAACATTCCTAGAGCTATCGCTTTTATAGATTTGATTTTGTGCACGCATTAACTTGTATGTTTGCGATGCCGGCGCACTTGCTCCGTAAACAAGTCATTTCAAGCCCCCTTCTTGTCGAAACATGTTAAATTGCATGAACCACGTGTTTGCCTACCAACTTGCAAGGACTTGTCACCGTCAATCTATTCTAAACTAAAACAAATTAGGTATAGGTATACCTAATGCTAATTTAAAAATGCTTATTAACGCGATAACAATAAGATAATTTACATAGCTAGATAAAATATTTATTCATGAAAACAGGTATTTTCAAAGTATTTTATTATATTAAAAAAATAATTATAAAAAAATATTAAATATAATAAATTTATTATTATTATATTATTATTATTGCATCAAGGTTGATTTGCCTATCAGGATGGACACACATGTCCAACATAATAAGCCTGATATAGTAGTGCATGCTAAGGTATTGAATGAGATTACAATTATTGAAGTAGGAATAAGATCTCAGGATAACCTGCACACAGTAGAAGTTGAAAAGAAGAGGAATTATGATCTGCTGGCTAATGAGTTCAGCCTAATTCACAAGTGTAATGTTAATATTATACCTTATGTTCTGACGTGGGATGGTATTGTAACTACGTACCATAAAGCATACTCAAAACGACTTGGAGTGGGAAAACATATTGAAGCTGATATCCAATCTGTGATCTTGAAGAGAACTTTTGAGAGCATCTCAGTCGACTTCAGATGTACCAGTACGCTAGTAGGCGGTAGCAGGGAACTTATTGTCCAAGCTGCAGTTGAAAAGCTGTACATGATGGATGAGGTAGTGGATGACCAGAATCACCAGGAAGACACCACAGAATAGAAGAGATAAAAAGGTTGTCACAGAAAATTCCATTAAATTTATTTATTTATTTGACCGCCCCTCTTGACTGCCTCAACGCCCCCCCATTTGCCTCTGGATCCGCTACCGCCCCCATGGAAGGCTCCAGCGCCCACTGGGGGGCGGTATCACCCCTGTTTGGAATCTATGATATATACAATCATATAATAATATGACCACCTACATAGTATATGTATGGTTGGTGGTCATATTATTCTGATACGACTGTGTATGTTTCTGCTGGGCAAGATTCTATTGCATTCATTTTTAATTAAATTTACTATTGAATGGGCCATAGACATAGGTAACATATATCCCTGAAATAACTACACATGTTTACTTGCTGTTAATAAGTGTTATGAGTCAAGTCTTATTTGAAAGCACATATGCAAATTTCTGAAGGTTATTACTAGTAAGATATGATGCACATGATATGGGCTTCATTAATTCTTAAGTGATAAGAGGTATGAGTCTCCCAGTGGTCATTCCAACTTAGATAAATATTCCAACAGAAGTGGTAAGGTTTTTATCAACTAATAAGTTTTACTGTGTGAAGATATGATCTCTATTAGGGATAGTTAGTACACAGATCCTATTGTGGATGTACCAAGTAGTTAACACTACTGATGCTATATACTATTACTTTACATAATGAATATTTATAGTACAATTCATCATTTAACAATTTAATGTAAGAACTTAAAAATAATGTTACTTTCTGTTTGCCAGATATTACATTTAATATTTTGCACATCAGCTTGAAAATGGTAGTCAGTAGTCTCTTAGGATAAGGGTTAACAGGTCAGAAGGTAGATGACATCAATGTTGCACAACTGATCTAAATTATTATTAATAATTAAATTTTCCATTACACCAACTTAAAACATAAGTGAATGGTGATAATAATTTCAGCTGTTTTAAAATTGGTAGGTAAATTATATTTTAATATAGTCTCTGAAAGTGAAGTTTAAGTTTATTAAGAGCATCATAACTCTTCCAGTTCGCATCCTGAAAAACGAATGAATCAACAGGCTCAAGCAATTTTGCACTGTGAAAAAAAAAAGCTTGAGAACTTTTTTGGCAAATAACTAATAAACAGAAATAGGTCATATTATATACCAAATTAAACAGCATTTATGAAAACAAAATTTATGACCTTTCTCTCTCTCTTTAAAAGTTTCTTTCATTGTGTTAGTAATGCTGACCAGTACATATGCTTCCATTCTGCATTATTTTGAAATGTATTTTTTGTATAACACTGGAAGTTTTAAAGCAGGTTTCAAATGAATGAACTTAACCAGTATTTAAAAACTTCATTCATGATTCATAATATTCATATCATTATTTTAACAATGTTTTTAGAGAATTAAATGTTTTTTATGTCACTTCACTGAAGACAGAGCACTGTCCTTCCTCCGAATAGCTTCTGAGTTTTCTCCTGAAAACTTTTAACATGCAAATTATTTGAATGATAAACTTTAAAATTTTATTGCCAACGACAGAGAATTTAAGTTATTTTTTAATTAATATCTGAACTAGAAAGTCCTTTTAATTGAGTATTATACTCTGATTACACTTTATATTTGTCCTGTAGTAATAAGTTCCACTATGTATCTTTTGAAATATCTATTTTACCTGGTTAGATCTTTTTAGATATTGGTGTGGAATATATGCTATATATATATATGTTATATATATTCTACACCAGTATTTGCATATAGTAGTTTTCTTACACCTTAAATAAATAATAATAATAAATAAAACTTATATTTAAAAATTTTTACCTTAGGTAAAAAAAAAAAATCTGAATTCAATAATCATATTTTTTTCTTAAACTGTAGAAATGTTTAAGCATTTTAATTTTCTCTCCTCTCCTTTTGGACTGTAAGATAAATATAATGCTGGAGAATCATGGTCTACTGATGCCCAAGCTTTAAGCAGGGGGGAATCATAATCAAAATAAAACTCCTTTATGCAATATAGAAGCATATAGCAACCTGCAATGCAACTACACTCAAGTGTAAATTCTAATTAATCAATATTTGTGTTTTTGATTACCTCTATGATTAAGTATGTGATTCATTTTTAGTATAAAGCACATGGATTTAAAAAAAAAAAACGTACTAATAACATTTACATTACTTAGATGTAAATATGCTGTTAGAACTACAGATGAACCAGAAACGATATAAAGATGCACTAAAAGTAAGTTGGAAAAAGGAAAATAACCTTATAAATAATCATTATATACTCATAGTTTTTTGTACAATCAAAGCTAAATTTTAAAATTCATTCAATATTATTGTGTAGATGTTTGCTGATACTGCTAATTAAAATTGAAACTGCAAATTCATGTTTAGTTTTGTAGCATGAACTTTCATTCAAGGTGAACAAAATGTTTATTTTGTAACATCACACTTATTTGTTGGTTCCCAGTGGCTAAGTGGTTAGCATGCTTAGCTGTGCTTCAGAGGGCTCTAGTTCAAATCCCAGATAAGGCATGGATATTCCTTTACTTTTGTTGTATTTCTGCTGACATTTTGACTTTCTCACAGATTTTCTTTCTGCCATATTAAACTGGCAGATTCCTGCCAGACCTTTGTGGTAAGTAGCTTTTGAGGGGCATCTATCCCAGTGGTCAAGTGGCATCATGCTTAGTTACAATGCAAAGAGACCTGGGTTTGAGCCACAGATAAGTTGAGAAGGTTTCTTGCAATTTCTTGATTTTCTTCTGAGGTTTCCCTTCTTCAGAGGTCACTCTATGGCATATTATACTGACAAGCTCCTTCAAACCTCTGTGGCAAGCAGCTGCTTGGGATAATTTTTTATTTAAATCTTTTTTGAATAATTTGCTTTTGTTTTGTAAATAGTTAATTTTTTGCAAATTTATAAAGTAAGCAGAATCACAGAAAAAGAGGCACAAAATGGTTAATTTTTGAATTTTTTTTTCTTTCCAGTTTTAGAGTGAGCTATTTTTAATTATTTTTAACACAAAAGTAATTTTAAAAGACTCATAGAAAAGGTGATTAAAAATATGAGTAATAATGTTTTAAATAAATTTCTAAACAAGGTCCTGTTTGACATTGTCTGCTCCACTCTTTTCTGAATGAGTTCACTCTCTATGAGAGTTGTTCACTCTCTCTGTTGGTTGAGCCAACATGGCCAAACCAACAGTCTCTCTCTTTGCACAATATGTTATTCAAAGGAGATTGCCAACTCCTTTGCTTAATATCATCATTACTTGCAAAGTTGAACTACCTAATGTCCAAGATACTCATAAGCATCTAGAATCAAAAGCATCTAGTTTCCTATTATCTTGTTTATAAAGTGTTCAAGTTTCACTACCATAACTAACCTTAGAGAGAACCAAACTATTATATAGTCTAAGTTTAGTCTTTAGATGTATACGCTTATATCTCCACCTCTCCATAGATTCTTAAAAGTTCCTGTGGCAATCCCTATTCATCTGTTAATCTCATGCCACACATCACCAGTATCTGTTACATAGCTACCAAGGTAATTAAACTGTGACACCTGCTCAAAATTTGCAACCATTCAGATTAACTGAATCACAGCCTGCCTGACCAATTTTCATCACTTTAGTTTTCTCTCTGCTTATAACCAAATCTACTCTATTAACAGTTTCATCAACAGCTCGAATGAAAGAGTTCATCTCATCAACATCATTTGCCAAGAGGGCTAAATCATCAGCATAATCTAAATCAGAAATTTTCATACATCCAGCCCATTTAAGGCCAAAATCTTTCCCTTGAAGTGAATTTCGCATAATATAATCAATAACCAAACTAAAGAGAAAAGGAAACAAAATGCACCCTTGTCGAACACCAGAAGTAATGCTAAATCAATTGCTACAAGCCTTACCAACTCTCACACACGACTCAGTGTTATTATAGAGAGCTTTCATTATGTTAACCAACTTGTCTGGTATACCATATGATCTCACAATCAACCACAAATTAGGTCGATCGATAGAGTCGAAAGCTTTTTCGAAATCAACAAAGCCAGCAACCAAAGGTTTCTGAAACTCTAAACATTTCTCAAGAATCTGCCTAAGTGAAAATATCTTATCTACACATCCCCTACCACTTGTGAATCCACATTTCTCATTGCGCAATTGCCTGTCAACCAGATATATACAATATAGTTGGTTGTTTTACCTCTGCTTGGCACTTTTTTGCATATATAGTGGGCTAAATGGCCAAGTTACAAAGGTCCCAAGGGCTCAGAGGAGGTTGATGAAGGGAATCCATTGGACAGCTGTAATCCAATATGACAGCTGTTAGGGTCCAGTGGATCCCCTTCATCAACAGATAGGACAGATGAAAACCTCTTGTTAAGGCCATACAGAGCATTCTTTAACATGTATAAAGTGTGGTTCTTGTGCACACAGGCCATGGCTTAACATCCCATCTGATGAATGAGGTGATTTTTCCAGTCCCATTGGTGGCCCCTTTCTTTTAGATTACTTACACTCTTAGATTATTAGATTTTAACTTTTGGATTAGTGGAGATATATTGCAATGCTGGCCCAGTTTGGATTCAAACCTAGGAAGTGCAAATTATGAACCTGGCATGCTACCAACTCACACACCTCACCCCACTCACACATGTAAGAGACGGGGACTAAAACATTACATTGCAATGAATATTGTTAAGCATTGTGTATTGTTTATACCATCCTGATAATCCTTTGCACAAGGCCTGATTAGTGATGGTGATTTGGTGAGGTGAAATGTCCATAGCCACATATGTTGCAAAATATTTGTAGTGGTGTGTGAGTGGCACAGTTATTGGCATAAAGCTAAATAGTGATGGATCTAGAGTCCATCCCACAAAATATAAATATGACCTTTTTGACTAATGATGTTGATGAAATTAATTTTTTCATTAGGGCTGTTTATGAGACTGGTAATAAAATATGTTTGGTGATAAACAGAGAGAAAATTAAGTGATGAAATTTGGTCAAGCAGATGGTGCTTCAGTTGTTTTAAAATGGCTGCACTCTTGAGCAAGTGTCTCAGTTTAATTAGCTTGGGAGCTATGTAACAGATATTAGTGATGTGTGGCATGAGATAAATGGAAAAATAAGGATTGCTGCTGGGACTTTTAAGAATCTAATGAGAGTATGGAAAATTAGGCATATACACCTAAATGTTAAAATTAGGCTCTATAATAGTTTGATTCTTTCTAAGGTTAGTTATGGTAGTAAAACATGGACCCTTTGTAAGCAGGATAATAGGAAACTATTTATGTCACAGGAAGACATCCTGAAATAGATGGCAATTCATGTTAAAAATATGCTCATTTGATTACTTAAATTTCTCATTGTTTCTTCAATTGAAAGGTATGAAATCACTCTCAACATCAATATGTTATCAGGAAGTTATGAGATGTATCCCTCTTGGCTCAAGACAATTTTTCTGTAATTTGATCTCCATGTTAAGAGTGATTTCATGCCTTGTAATATAAGAAGGTTCATTTTTGCTATAGTGTTATATTTTCTGCTATAGTGTTATATGACTAACAGCTACACCGAAAACAATATAAGACTAATGGCATCTTTGATGCTAAAGATATATTTCCATGACTTATTTTTTATATTGTTTGGCCTATTCTGATTTATTTCAATTTTAATTTTCCCATGCAGAATTTGGTTCAGCATTGTGGAGTTACTTTGCTTACTGGAAATTTAGAAATTGTGTCAAATGAAGAACTCGAGCATTTTAATGATGAGAAAGCATGTCAGAAAATAGAAAAGTAAACTACTTAAATTTATTTTATTAACAATAAATGACAATTTTTTATGTTTAGATAGAATTAAAACATTTGTGTACTTTGTTAACAAATGAACTTGGGGTTCAACCAGTGATTAAATGTGGATGTCGTTTTTTTCTAAGGCAAGGGTCTCAAACTAAAATGATATAGTGACCAAATCAGTTACTTCTCAAATATGGTGAAGTGTATTTTATTTTAAGCAATAATAAATGTAACATAATTATTAATATTGTTGTTTTAATATTTAAATGTTGCATACTTTTAATACCAAAACATAAATCTAAATTCACTTGTAGTGGCTTCATCTTCAGCTGAATGTGATCTTATTTGGATGAGATACTCTGTCAAGTCAAGCTAAAAGCCACAGTTTGCTACCATGATTAGGATATATTGCTCTTGGACCATAGGTATAGAGACCCCTATTTCTAAAGTTTTCTTCTACTTGCCTTTCTCATAACATTGCAGCAATTTGTATTTGCAAACTTTTGTCAGACTATGGAAATTGACTGAGGGAATATTTGTTTTGCATAATATCAGAATAAAAAAATTAACTATAAATTGATTCACAAAGCAATTGCTGATAATATAAAAATTATGGAGCCTGAATTCTTGAAGACAGTATGCAGACATAAATATTTGTGACTTGGATAACAATAAGTGTATCACACGTAAAATCTCAAGCGAGCAGTGTGAATAACTATGAATAATTTCTACAGGAATATCTGATTTTGAGTGTAAATGATTTACACTCAAGAATGTCTCTTTTGTTGATATTTCAAGTTTTACAGATTGAAACTAATGCCATTTTTAAACAAATGTCTTCAGAAGTTTTGGATTCATTGTCAGGGCAAGCATATATTTATATACATGATTAACAGCCACACCCAAAACAATATGATATAAGAACTAATGGCATCTTTGATGCTACAGATATATATAAAAAAAAAAAAATAAATATCCCCTCAAGCAGCTGCTTGCCACAGAGGTCTGATAGGAACCTGTCAGTTTATATGCCACAGTAGAAGATCTGAGAGGATGGCAGGACCTCAGCAGAAAACAACACGAACATCCATGCCTTACCCGGGGCTCGAACCCAGGTCCCAGATCAGTAGCCAAGCGCGCTAACCACTCGGCCATACACGACTTATTAATCAAATATAAAGAGAATGGGCATGCAATTTCATACATCAATAGTGCAGCACAGCTGATTTTTTTTTCTTATATGCTCGCACTAGCTAGTGGAAAAATTTACCATCTTCAACAGATGGCAAATAACAATGCAAGTTTGTCTCCACTAACATTATCTCCTTTCTGTGAGAAAGAGGACATCGACAAATGATGATCATTTATCACTAGCATACTTGTAAGACATGCTTTCCATCTATACGGCAAATAGAAAGCTGCTTGTGTCTGGATTGCCTGAATAGCGCCTATATGTGACATAATAGGAAATGTTCATAGCATTAATTAGAGGAGATCTTGATCGGCGGCCGATAACTCAGTGGTCCAGAGCACCTGACATGTTATCAAGAGGTTGTGGGTGGTTCGTATCCCACCCAGCTCAAGACAATTTTTCCTCTAAAACTTGAATTGACTTCAAAGTGCTGATTTATTGTTAGATATTGAATATATTGAGTTTATTTCATCATTTATGGTAATTCCCTCTAGTAGTGCCTTCTTTATGCTGTCCTGTAGCTGAGTGGTTAGCGCACTTGTTTACTGATCTAAGGGACCTAGGTTCAAGCCCCAGGTAAGGCATGGCTGTTGTGTTGTTTTCCTGATGAGGTCCTGCCATCCTCACAGACTTTCTAGTATGGCATATAAACTGACTCCTGTCCTGACAGGCTCCTGTCAGACTTCTGTGGCAAGCAGCTGCTTGAGGGGGTATTTATTTTAGTGCCTTCTTTCAGCAGGATAATGCACCATGCCACACTGCCTGGATTGCTCAAGAAGAAAAACTTAAAAGGTCATATTCTGAAAATATTCGTTGTCCGACGCGTGGTGCAATGGTAGCGCGCTCTGGCATGAATCTGGAGAGATGCGGGTTCGATTCCCGCCGTGGCGGCGATGAATTTTTTTCAGAATCTATTAATTGTTCGAGAATGGTTCGTGGAACACGAGAAAGATTTCTAGATATTACCCTGGCCTCCAAATTCCCCATACATCAATCCAATCGAGCATCTGTGGTTTGTGTTGGAACAGCATATCTGATCTGTGGTGAATCAACCATGTAACTTACAAGAGTTAAAGGATCTGCTGGTAATGTGTTGATACCAGATACCACAAGACACCTTTAGAAATCTTGTAGCATCCATGCCTCGCCATGTAAGATCAATCACACACACAATTTGAATTGTTTTCGTCACACATTCACAATTTGAATTGTTTTCGTGGCACATGGAGGACCAACATCATATTAGGCAGGTGGTCATAATGTTTTGACTCTTCAGTGTATATCCTTATGTGTGTATTGATATATGAAAAATTACTGAAACTATAAGCTTTTAGATTATCTAGTGTGTCTGATTTTCTCATATCCTCTTCCATACGTTGGGGACTCTCTGCTTCTTTTAAAAAATTAAGTACACATACTTTATCGTATAATTTTTTTAATCATTTTTAGGTGTTGTGTTCCAGAGTATTTGGCCATAGATTTACAATCCAAACTTGCAGTTTGCCTGATCCACATGAAAGCTCTGAATGCTGTGCATGTAAGTACCTACATACAATTATGTACACCTTTCAGTAGTACTATAGATTGTACGCATTCTTTTGGTCACTTTTAGCCTTAAACTGTGTTTTAAAGTACATGCAATTAATGTTTAATTTTGGCTCTGTATATTCAGATTTGGCTCTGTGTATCAGTTAGCTGCTGATAAAAAGTTTTGGCTTGATGGTTTGGCTGACAAAGCCGAGGAAGCAGTTAGACAGCACAACAGCAGAGAGCTGTACCAGATAGTTAATGTTTTGTGTGGTAGAAAACGGACAGGCATACAAGGATTGAAGGATAAACAAGGTAAGGTTATAGAAGGGGAGGATTCTGTCATGGCTAGGTGGGCTGAGCATTTCAGTGATGTTCTAAACAATGTAGTTAGTTCTACTCCCATTGTTTGCAATGATGATACATGCATTGGTGGCTTTAATGTTGGCCCTATAACACAATCTGAAGTTATTTTGGCTGTTTCTAAACTTAAACTACATAAATCGCCAGGGGTAGATGAAATTACTACCGAAATGCTTAGAGCTGGTAATGTTTCGGTTACCACTTGGATGACTGAAATTCTGAATATCTTTTATGATAAAGGTAAGGTTCCTAAGGATTTTACCAGAGCTATTGTTATCCCTATTTTCAAAAAAGGTGATCGCAGTTCTTGTGATAACTATAGGGGTATCAGCCTACTCTCTGTTCCAGGTAAAGTTCTTTCCATGATTGTGCTTAATAAAATTAAGAATCTGGTTGACAGGCAATTGCGTGATGAGCAATGTGGATTCAGAAGTGGTAGGGGATGTGTAGATCAGATATTTTCACTTAGGCAGATTCTTGAGAAATGTTTAGAGTTTCAGAAACCTTTGGTTGCTAGCTTTGTTGATTTCAAAAAGGCTTTCGACTCTGTTGATCGTCATAATTTGTGGTTGATTGTGAGATCATATGGTATACCAGACAAGTTAGTTAACATGAAAGCTCTCTATAATAACACTGAGTCGTGTGTGAGAGTTGGTAAGGCTTGTAGCAATTGGTTTAGCATTACTTCTGGTGTTCGACAAGGGTGCATTTTGTCTCCTTTTCTCTTTAGCTTGGTTATTGATTATGTTATGCGAAATTCACTTCAAGGGAAAGATTTTGGCCTTAAATGGGCTGGAGATACGAAAATTTCTGATTTAGATTATGCTGATGATTTAGCCCTTTTGGCAAATGATGTTGATGAGATGAACTCTTTCATTCGAGCTGTTGATGAGACTGGTAGTAGAGTAGGTTTGGTTATAAACAGAGAGAAAACTAAAGTGATGAAAATTGGTCAGGCAGGCTGTGATTCAGTTAATCTGAATGGTTGCAGTCTTGAGCAGGTGTCACAGTTTAATTATCTTGGGAGCTATGTAACAGATAATGGTGATGTGCGGCATGAGATTAACAGACGAATAGGGATTGCTGCCGGGACTTTTAAGAATCTATGGAGAGTGTGGAGAAATAGGCGTATACACCTAAAGACTAAAATTAGACTGTATAATAGTTTGGTTCTTTCTAGGGTTAGTTATGGTAGTGAAACTTGGACACTTTGTAAACAAGATAACAGGAAACTAGATGCTTTTGATTCCAGATGCTTACGCAGTATCTTGGGCATTAGGTGGTTCAACTTTGTAACTAATGATGAGATTAGGAAAAGGAGTTTGCAACCTCCTTTAAGCAGCATATTGTGCAGAGAGAGACTCCGTTGGTTTGGCCATGTTGCCCGTATGAATAATTATAGATTGGCGAATAGGGTTATGAACAGTGTGCCTAAAGGCCTCAGAAAGAAGGGGAGACCTAGGATGCGGTGGGCAGACAATGTCAAACAGGACCTTGTTAGAATTGGTGTGCAGTGGCCAGATGCAGTAGATGTAGCTCAGGATAGACTTGCTTGGAGAACTAAATTGCACGGTCTGGTTGGACCTCCGTAGCCCATGGCTGCTTGAGGAAGATGATGATGATGATATTTTCTAAACCCTTTGTGGCAGGTGTATGTTAAAATTTCTTGCTCAGCTGAAATAAGTAGTGTGATTACTTTCTGTGCTATTTTCTTATGTATTTCCATATTTGAATACCCCACCCATATTTTTTCTTTAAAAATGCAATCAAAATCAGGTGTGCAGCTTATTTATGACACTTTGGCAACACTTCTCATTCAAAGTGACATCTTAACAACTTTCATGTGACCATGCAAACTCAATTTTTGATGACAACGAAAGAATTAGAGAAGAGTAACTTTGGCTGCAATTGAGGAAAAATGTAATATTTGGATATCAATACTATGATTGCAGTATTAACATTTTTTTTCTTCATGTATACTTTCATATTTTACTAAAATTAGTACTTAATAAAATATTTGTTCCTCCAAAATAGGTGCATGGCTTATTTAAGGGCATGGGTATTCAAGAAAATGTTGTATGTTGATCTCAAGTATAGAGGAAAAATTGTTTTGAGCTGAGTGGAATCTGAACCCATGGCCTACTGATGACAAGTCAGGTGCTCTGATTGCTGAGCTACTGGTTGCTTATTAAGATCCCTATTTGTGGCTCTAAGCATTTATGGTATCAGTCATTAGAAGCTGTTTTGACTGCAACTGAAGATTCTAGGTGATATTACACTTCCCAGGTATACACATTGGATCACAAACACCACAACAAAAATATCAAGCATTATCTGATATAATTTTTTTAAGCCAGTCAGACTTTATCAAGCATAAGGATGATATTTTACAGACAGATACAGGTAAGCAACTGTAGGATGAGCAATCTCAAGTATAGAGGAAAAAAAATATATATATATAGAAGAAAACTTTGTCAGATAACTCTTGAGGTGTTAGTTGTGTGGTATACATACCTGGGAAGTGCTATATTAACCAGAACAAGGCCAGACATAAGCATAAGCTAGCTAAACTACAGCTTAGGGCCTCAAAGTAATGCATTTCAAGTTTTATTATGTCACATTTTTTTTGAATATTTAAATCAATAAATATTTTGTGGAAAAAATTTTCGCCAACATATACCAATATCCCGTATGTCGGCAAAATATTTATTGATATTTATCAACGCCAAAAGAGCAGCAGGTAACTCTGTGATTATCATCTATGTTTAAATATTTAAATTAATCCATTATGCAAACATTACTAATCTTAACTTACAAAGCCTACAATAATGTTTTCACTACATGAATTTCATATTTATTTTTAATGTTCCCTAAAACCAGAATAAAAAAAGTATATTTTGACTTTCGAATTTTTGGGACTCTTTAAACTTGTTATAGCTTAGGGCCTCTGTAATCTGATATAGCTTAAGGTCTCAGAAGGTTAAAGTCTGGCCCTGGACCAGAATCTTCAGTTGCAGTCCAAACAATTTCTAATTACTGATCACGTAGTAAAAAGTTTAAATCCACCAGTAGCAGAGATCTTGAACAGTGGTCAGAGCACCTGACATGCCATCAAGAAATCATGGGTTTGGATCCCACCCAGCTCAAGCTAATTTTTCTTCTATACTGGAGATCATTCATTTTTCAGGTGCTTACCTGTGTTTGCCTGTTAGTAATTGCATATTGACTTTTTAAATTTGGAGGTTTTCATTAATACTTTAACCTATTCTAATGCTCCATTCTCATTATTTAGGTCTGTTATGTTTATTGTTTTGTATATTATTGTTTCAGTTTTTTTTTAAGAAAATGATTAGGACATGTATTAGATTAACATTGGTTTTATGGAATATGTATTTCAAGATTCTGTGTTTTCAAGAACAGGACTCAAGATATATATTACTTGGCTGTCCTGTAGCTGAGAGGTTAGCATTCTTGGCTGCTGATCTAAGGGACTTGTGTTCGAGGCCTGAATTCAAAAGGTCAAATCGAGACCTGATTCAAAAATCGAGGCCTGATTCAAAATTGAGGCAAATTGAGCCCGATTCAAATTTCGAGGCCTGATTCAAAATGTCAACCAGGTAACACTGATTGTCACCTATGTTAATTTTTATATATTACTTGATATGTGGTTATAAAATATTGATTCTTGTCAGTTTGAATAGCATCTGAGCACCTTAACTCTTAGAATCACATGATAAAGCTTCATAGCACAACCATCATAATCTTCCTTAAGCAAATATGAATTTATCCCACCTTTGCTCAAATGGTAAAGCAACTGGCCTATAACTTGAAGACCCCATTCAAGTCCAGGAGCTGATGGGTGGATTTTTTTTCACACTTGCCTTAGTACTATAGATTCAGATTGATTTGAGTAAGATTTTAAATTTGTAATCGTTAATTGTTTTTTTTCTCTCCAAAGTTTAGGAGTGAATATGGTTTAGTATTCAAATAACATGGAGGTATTGGAATATTGTTGGCAATATAGTGTGTTCAAATGTCTTAAGTAATTTAAAATTTGATGCATTTAGCTTTTAAAATATTAAATTTTCAATCAATTTTAATAATTATTAATATTTTAAGAGAGTTGTCATTCTTTTACTATAATAAATGCATATTTGAACTTGTAAATGAAAGTAATTTCTGTTTTAATTTGTAGGAAGTATTAGGCCCATTAAAAGAGGAGAGTCCTGAAGACATGGGTGATTTATATCTGGATGTTGCAGAAGCATTTGTGGAAGTTAGTGAATACAGGAGAGCACTGCCCTTATTAACAAGTCTTGTGCAGACCAAAAACTATAATGGGGTGGGTGAGATGGTGGTTAATGTTATTTATTCATGCAGATACATTGTCAGAAAAAATTATTGCACTTAAGATATTATTAATGGATTTTTTTTTTTAACCTCGTCAAAATCAAATGTCCTAAATATAGGGATGTGTCACGTAACCAAAAATGTTCATGCAGTTTTTGAGGGTAAAATTAAACCATACATAAAAAGTGAATAAAGATATTTTATTCAGGAAAGTAAGCACCAGCACAATCTATAATCTTTTCTCAATGAGATACAAGTTTGTAATTGCCACTCTTGTAGAACTCACAATGTTTAGAAACGAATAAAGTAGCCAACTCTGTTTCCAGTGCTTCCCAGTTTCGAAATTGATTGATTGTGCATATGATTGTTCAGTGCCAAGGAAAGATGGCAGTCAGCATGATGTCTTGGGAATATGGAGGGTGGGGTAGAATTTCCTAACTAAGGCTGTTGAGCTGGTCTTGGGTCACTTGTGCTGTGTGAGGGCGAGTATTGTCCTGAAGCACCACAGCGCCTTAATGATGGACAAGTGCAGGCTGTTTTTAGAGCAGTGCATCTGCAACCTGTTGTAGCTGTGCCAAGTAGATGTCTGCAGTGATCGTTTGCCCAGTGGCAAGGAGCTCATAGTGGACCATCAGACACAACAAAATTTTCTGTTGGTGGATCCTGGGCTTTGGAGTGTGTGGTACAGATTCACTGGATGACAACCAATGACAAATGTTTGGTGTTCCTACAGACAACCATTTTTCATCATATGTAAACAACCTGTCCAAAAATATCTTATTCTTATTGCATGAAAGCAGCAATGAGCAGATTGTAAGCTGTTGGAGTTAGTTGGCAGTTGGTTCATGTGGAACTCATTTGCTCAGCTTCCAGACTTCCTATAAATGCAAATGAATGGTTTCGTCACATACATGGAACTTTTCTGCAAGTTCTTGGCATTTTGATGTGAATCTAACTCGATGCTGGCCTTCAGTTCATTGTCTTCAATGATGGTCGGTCTTCCCTTGTGGGATGGGGGTCGATCTATAGAAAGCAATAAGTTTAATGCAATAATTTAAAGTAGAAAATAAACTTGAATCTTGGATAAATATGTAGTGAGTGAGACACATTGACATTAACTTCTGTGCTGGACAAACTTACTGGAACTTGTGGAGAGGGTGAGGTGGAGGAATTATTGGGAGAAAGGGTCATCTGTGTTGGATTACACTGAAGGTGACAGTAAGGGATGTTTAATTGCTTCTTAGTCCTTGGTTTGAGGAATTTTTGGCTGTCAAAGGGTGCCCTCCAGATTTTACTATGCAAAGCACTATAGTTCCACAGCCCACACAAATCAGGATGCCTGGCAACCTTGGGTCTTTCCCAGTGAGGCACATATTAGTACACAGCTGGCAATGAGTTGTGAGCCACTGCTACTTTTTCTACAATGTGGGCATTTTTATGAATAAAGTTTCCAGGATTTCTCACTTAACGTTTTAAGGGTTTGTTTCAAACCATATAATTGTAAATTTTTGGACCACTAAATCAAGAATATACCTAAATTTATAAAGTGTGTAAATCAAAACCATGCAAATCGAGAACTACCAGTATTTATAAAATGGGCTTTCCCATTTTAAGGCCAAGAGATGGGAGTTCCATAGGAGACCCATAGTGCAGTAGCATTCATTTGCTTGTCTCTAGTGAATGTGAACCTTCTGTGACTATTGTAACAATGATATTAATTGAAGATAATAAGAGGGAGAGGGTATGTGGGACAAAGATAATTAAAGAAGAGAAGCCTTGGTTTGGATCTGTCTGTTTACATATAGTGTAAAATGTGTTTTTTTCACAATTATATTTCTTTTTACTTTTCAATGTTGTTTTAAGATAAAGTCAGAATCTTGAAGAAGAAGTGGGGGGAGGGGGGCAATGGGTGTTTAGCACTAGAATCCTGGGATAAAGGGGTACCCCTGAATTAAGAATGAAAATTATTGGCAAAAAACAATTGTGAGTAGTAAGCAAAAGAAATGCATGGTTTTAAACTTCAAATTTTGTTTATTCTGGGTTTTTTTTAACAAGGTGTAAAGAGCATCAGTCCCAGTAGCTACTTTCAAGGATAGGAAATACTGTATTGCATATTTCCAAGAGGAAGAGGGTTGAGTAGTTGTGTAAATAAAAACTATAGATCTAGATTTGAGCATCAAAGTGAATATGCAAAGGAACTGACAGGAATGCTGTTTTTGTCATGCGTAATTATGATTTCTGTTTGAAAAGTATAACTTTTGCTAAAGTAATATATTCACATTGTGTAATATTCCCTAAACCTAGTGCTGTGTTTGGGTAATATTCTTACTCAACTTTATACATTTATTATACATTTTTGTCATCTATTTGTAATTTAAAACATCCAATTCTTGGAATTATTTATTTAGTGTAGGAATTTAATCCTGAACTAGTGTCCTTAAGTGATGCCAGAACCACTAATAAGAATTGGCTTGAGATTGGGACCATTGCAATCACATATACTAACAAACTTTGGTGTATAGGCTGGATCAGAGATGGCAAATAGGTTTCAATGAGTGTGCCAAAAGTTGCTGAATATCTGTAAAATAATTTCAGGTGTGCCATATTAACATAACTTAAAATTCTGTGCAAAAAAATATTGAACATTTTGAAATATTTTTGGATAAGAGATTGTTAATACTTGGTATTTTATTTTTGTCAAGATGTTTACTTGATCTATTATTTATTAAATTGAAAAGTTAGAATTTTTTCAAGGGCAATAAAATTTCTTCATGTGCCAAAAGGGGCATGCATATTTGCCATTCCTGAGCTACATAGCTATAAAACTTGACACTCATCATGTTAATCTAAAATTTATGTTAAGAACAAAGATAGATACTGTTTATAATATATATTATACTGTTTCTGAGTATTAAAATGCACTGAAAAGGATTGTATCTAACATGCATTCCATATCTTAAAATTATAAACATTTGTATAAAAAAAAAACCAAAAGACTACCATGGTAGGTATTTCAACTTACTATACATCCAGTAATAAAGTATGACAGAAAAAAATCCTGCAAACAAGAAACACTTGAAATAATTAGTTGAAAAAAAAAATTGGTTGTCCTGAGTGGCCGTTCTGGGAGGCGTGGGTTCGAGTCCCACTCAGGACAACCAATTTTTTCAGCTAATTATTTCAAGTGTTACTATACATCATTTAAATCTAACATTCAGGAATATTCAATTCAGCAAAGGTATTGTTAACTAAATTTGGATTGAAGCAGCTATGACTGATTTTGTGTTTGTGTGTGTTTCTCCAAAGTTGAGCAAATCATAAGATGTCAAGTAATTTCATTTTGATAGTGTTTACTGCTTAGTGACCATAAGATATGGTAACAAGTTTTTTTCTGTAAGGGGAGTGGAAATTGGTCAGTTGGTAGCATATCAGGCTTGTAATCTGTGGTTCCCACATTCGCGTTCCACCTATGCCAGCATTGAGGTTTATCTCTGCTAAACCCTCACCCTGCCGTCTGTCAGAAAGGGACATCAATAGGCTTGGTAAGGCTGCCATCCATATGTGACATTAAGCTTTGGCCCTTGTGTAAAGGACATGCATACCCTTTGTGCATTAAGGGGGGACCCCACCCTGAGAGTTTCAAAAAAAAAAAAACGATTTTTTTTTTGCATTTTTTTTGAAAGTTTATGAAGTGTAGAATATGGTCCTGAAACAGTTTTTCAAAATTCAAACTCCTTATGAAGTTACAGCGACAAATAAAGGTCGTATCAATGAGTGAGTAAATGTTGCTAAATCTTTAAACGCGTTTTTCTCGAAACAACATTTTTTGAACTGGTAGAGTGCGGATCTCAGGAACCATTCATCCGATTTACATTTTTTTTAAATGCGTAGAAACGAATTATCTAAAACCTAGCGTAGGATTTTTTTGATATTTAAATTCGATTTTTAGCGAGCAATTTAGTGCCATTTTTTTTTTAAGGAAAAAAATCATTTTTTTTTCAAAATGCCGTCATTTTGTCAATTTTTCGAATTTTGAAAAAAATCCTGTGCTATGCTATAGCCAATGTCTAAATGTTTGTAAAATTGTTAATAATTTTGTTCTCAGATGTTCCTTTGATGTTCGGTGCACTCTACCAGGAGGGCACATCTTTTAAGCAGAGGTCATCCAATGAGGAGCCACAGGACAACCGTTACAATATTTTTACTTAAAAAAAATTTTTTTTTGTACAATAAACATGCCCTAACAACATGCAAAAAGTTTGGAGTCATTGCATTGTTTATTATACCCCAAAAAAATTCTCAAAGTTTGACTATTTTTAGAGCACTCAGGGTGGGGTCACCCCTTAAAGAACACACTGAACGGCCTTGATGCGAGGTTGCCATTTGTGTCCTAGTAGCTGTCCAGTGAATCCCCTAACCAATTCTGAGATTTGGGGTTCTTATGACCTGCTTATTTGGTCCATTATGTGCAAAAAGTGCCATTCAAAGGTAAAACAGTTCAAATATTCAGATAAGGGTTTTACACCTTCAGTATCTGATTCTTAATCCTTCTTGCCCATCATATTTTGCACCTTCCAATGCTCAAGTATGGGTAACTAAGTTAATCCATTTTTTGTTTTTTTTTTTCAATCTAGCATAAACTGTTGTCAGTATTTTAAACAAATATTTTGCGATACATAATAATTATTTTTATTCACATAGATCTTAAAAATTGGAAACCTTCAAATTAAAATGTAGAAACGAAAAGAAATTGCAAAAATTTCAAGAAAAGTAAAAAGTATTACTGTTTTCAAACACTAACTGGGATTTTTTCATAGTTATTAAAAAGTTCTCTAACTGCAAGCACTCTTCTTCTTTGCAAACTTTATCACCACTTCACACTTCCTATGGATGTTGCACATTGGCTTTTTGCATGAAAAGGGGAAAAATTTGGTTTTTCAATCCTTATTTCGAGGCCAAAAGTATATATTTAACTTGCATTGGAACATTGATCTGGAGCAGCTTTTTCTGAAGTTACCTCTACAACTCCTAACATCTCCATTGCATCGTGAATGTGAGCATGAAGCCCAGGAATTTTAGATCTTTCCTCTGTATAAGTCAAAGCTAGAGGTACTATAGTTTCTTCAGTGAAGACTCTTCTTGCACTACAGTCATTTTTATACCAGGCCGGGTTTTTCATATAATGAAATCATTCATCACAGCAATAGCCAAAAGCTCCATAAGAATGTGCATTGGCCATCTTCTGGCATATCTTGCACATAAATACTTCTTGCTCATTTGATTTACAATATATAAAGTTCCCTTTGTTGTGTTGTAATGAAGTATTGCTTCTGATCTGGCCTAAATTGACTTTGAGGCCTAATTTGGCCTATATGGTCCTGAAACAGTTTTTCAAAATTCAAACTCCTTATAAAGTTACAGCTACAAATAAAGGTCGTGTCACAATGAGTGAGTAAATGTTACTTAAATCATTAATTCTTGTATGTAATTTAATGAGTTTGTAAGGAAAGATTACCCATCACAGGAAATTACATTAAGGAGTTCATAGAAAAAGGATTACCTTGAAGGAAAAAAACTGTAAAGCAGTTTATTGAAATTTTGTTGGTTTAGTATTTAGCCGAAGGTGTGATGATGTTTGCTCAAAAATGTTTGATGATGAAAAGTTTGGGAAAACAAATGAAGTAGTTAAAATATTAATTTTTTATGAAAAAGCTGATAAATATTTAGCATAAATATATAATGTGTATTCACTTCTAAGTAAGCAAATGTTGGAATAGGGAAAAGAAAAAATTACAAAGTCATCAAAAACACACTGAAATGCTGTTAGATTTCCTTTAGTAAAGTTAGAGGCTTTATAAAAATGTTTATGTAAAGTTTAGCTAGAATATATGAAATTCGATAACTACCTTATATTACATTATTGTTGTTGACTTAATTCATTCTGTACTGAAATATAGTGCCAAATTTTTATGTTTACATATGTGTAACCTTTTCCCCCCCTTACTATTATTTTAAGGCAGTTGTATGGTTGGCCTATGGTGATTGTTTAAGTGCCTTAGGTGAAATAGAAGAAGCATCAAAAGCTTACAAAGAAGTTGTAAAGATGGCTCCATCACATTTAGATGCTCGGTTATCACTATCTGGTCTTTTACAACAAATGGGTAAAACTCAGGATGCCATCAATACTCTTAAACAAGGTAGGAGTTACTGAATGAAATAATTAAATGAAGCAAAAGTAACTTTTAAAAATGTTTCATTTAACTTAATGTTATTAGTATTCAATATGTAATAAAACAGGAATTTAAATATTTTCATGTATAGTAAATTATTATTGTTGTTTGCAAAAGTAGCAACAGAAGTATGAATCCTATGGAAACATTCTTGCATTGAATTACAATGTAGAGAATATGGGAAAAAAGTTTTCCTTTTTGGCTTTTTTCTCCCCCTGGCAAAGAGGGGGAGAGGATGATTATATTGCATAAAGCAATTATGGTACAATTTTTTTAAAAAAAATTAGTAATTTTAAATATTAGAGACTTCTGTTGCAAAGTTGTAGGCCTCTAATTTCAGTTAGAGATTACAGGTTGAAACTGTAGTTAGGAGAGCAGTCAGTCATGTGCAACACAGTGTTTCTCAGTTTTAATCATGTTATTGAATTATGCCTCTTGAGAATGACAGTGTTGATTAAAATCCATCCATCTTGGTGCCTTGTGAAACTCTTTATTCATCAGTAAACAATATGCTAAAGTGTTCTGTGACAGAGATCTTGAAAGAATGTTTCAAGTTGAGAAATTGTGAATCTTTGGTTTTATGGACCACTGGGGACCTACTGGAAAGGCCCATCGAAAATCCACAGGAATAGATCCCAAGAGACCCACTGGAATGCATTGCCAAGAACCTACTGGACACACCATTTAAGAACCACAGGAGAAAATCCACAGGAATGGACCACAAGAGACCCACTGGAATAGGTCACTGGGAACCTACTGGACAAGCCCAGTTGTTGTTTTTGACCTGCCACTTTTTGTTTTATTTTCAACTCATTTCTTTCCTTCATTAAATAACTGACACCATTTTTAAACATTTTTTGTGTTCTTTGCATACTTATCATAAACTTGCACTAACAATAAATGACAGCTGGTGGTATTTTTGGCATTGAAAAAATTAATAACTGCACACATTTCTAATAGAAGGTGAATGGATTTTGAATTAATGCTGTCATTTTCTTTGGATGTAATCAACACAGTTGCAAGACAGCTGATAAGTACTCTGTTGCAGTACTGACTTCATCTACTTACAATCAGTTTTAAACTGTATGCTCTGATTGGAAATTATATGTTTTATTTTCATTTTGAAAAACCCTCATAGTACTATCAGTGTAATAACACTAATTGCTAATAAGTTTTGTAATGCAATTATTATTCTCTTTGAAGAATATGAAGATGGAAAGGAAGATGCAGTTCTTGTAAGTTCACTTTGGAGTAAATTTTGTTAGTAGTTAATTTTTAAATTTTTGCTACACTTTTTGCATATGTACTATATTTGCCAATATACATTGTTGATAGGCTGTATGTTCTAACATAGTTATACAACAGTCCTCTGGCAGTCTTGAAGTCAGGTTCTACACTGGTCATCATTGAGCCATCTACAAGGATGCTCACTTTGAGCTCTAAACAAGTGGAGTTCCAGATAGCAATGTAGACTGGAAGAGACTAAATTTGTATATCAAATTAGTAGTACTTATGAAAATGCAATGTGCATCAGTGAAAAGTATGGCCTGCATGACAGTGATACAGGTGGCCAAATGTCATGGTAGCAAGTTGAAAAGGTGGCAAATGTCATCCTGGTGAACATTCAACCTGCTTCATACATCTCTTCCATGAGCTGGATAACATTGATAAATGAACTTTTCAAGCATGTTTGATGGATGATGGATTTGGAGAACATACAGGCCAAGGAAACATGTCCACATAATGTAAGTACTGCCAGAATATGAGAGCCATTTATGAGGGCATTGTCCTGCTGAAAAATAGTTTGGAATGGAACATTGAAGGACAAAAGCACTGGTCCTCAAATGGTTTCAGCATGTGTTGCCATATATGACCGACCACATGTAAATTGGTTTCATCCAAATGGTTGACAACCAATGTTGGTTTCAACCAAATGATTTCAAAGTGTCATCTATAATGACCAGATGTAAATTTGCTATTGTAACTGATGATTCCCCAAACCATGATTTCATATGCAATATGATGCCTCAGATGTAGGCTGACATGCATATGGCTGTTATTGGATCTCATACAGAAACGTTATTTATCACTAAAGATGACACAATACCAGCCTTGTGCCCAAGCAGATCTCTTTCTTCACCATTGCAAATGACAGTGGGTTAGTTCTGATGTAGATGAGCCAATGGATGGTGCGAATGCAGCCTTGTTTCTCACAGTAATCTGCTAATCACACTCACCAACGCAGGCACAGACATGTATGGCATTAGAGTGTTGGAAAAGTGGCAGCTTGTAAAAGATTTGCCTTCTGTTATTAATCAGCAGATCCATTGATCCTCCTATTCAAATGTTCTTCTGATGCCACCAGAACCTTGGTGACAGGCCCAGGTATCTTTCTGTACCCATTGTTGCCAAGTGTCCACCCATTCGAGTATTATGACCCACACAGTGATTTGATGTGTTGACCATCCAGCTTCTGATAACCCAAAGATCCAACCCTTTTCAAATTCCATCAGCTGTACTAAAAATCACCTTATATGTGTTAAAGACCATTGCACATTCTTTGCAAGTAATTGAAATCACCATTTAGTTTGCCTGCTGACATTTTTCTCATTTTTATAGCCCCTTCAGATTCTTACATCAGTGTAGTACTCAGACACATTATTTGACATTCTACTGTGCCAGTTGGTTTGATATGCAAATCATTTACATCCACATATGTCACACCTCTGCATGCAGATCAATCCATTTATTTTTCTAGGTGGGACAATTTTAAATGATGAGCAGTGTATTAGAGCTAGAATTTTTAATGCAGCACAAGATAGCACGGGGAAACCTGTAGAAGAAATTTGGGAATGGGGGAGCTAAGTATTTGGGTACTTACAAGAGGTCCCAACCTGTTAAATACAGAAATGCAGCAAACAGCATAAAAATGCCATCTAAAAATCTATCTCCATTTCTATTAAAGATAAAAACTTGGTTTTTAGTCAGATCAGTACCTGTTTTACTACTCCATCCTCAGAAATAAATGAAAATGGGATAAAAGATTGTACCATGGTTAATAAACTGTGCTTTCTTTAATTCATTTAGAATCTTCAAGATTCAAAATCCTGCCAATTAACTTAAGTACATTAGAATTCTTCTAGAAAGAGGTTAATGGGCTAATAAAAGATTAATGGGCAGGGATGCAAACAGAAGATGGTACTGAGGATGAAGAGGAGGTGGAAAGAGCTCCAACACTCCTTGACCCCAGACATTATCCTCCTGGAAAACTTTCAGGTGATATGAGATAACATAAGTTCGAGATAATTATTGGGTCAGGGGAAAAGAAGTATTCTTTGAAACTCTACTGCATGCACAAAAAAGGAAAGACATGAGATACATTTGTTGCTTTTGCAGGACCTTCTCCATAAGGAAGTTGCTTCTGGAGGTGCCACATACTCAACAAATACTAGGCTTTCTGGTGAATACTCATACCAAGTTTCAGCAAAATGAATTGAACAGAAAAAAGAATGGAACACTTTGAATGAAATCATATGTTTGGGGCTGATTGCATTTAAAGTAGTCCTAGGATGGGAGTTGAGGGTGGGGAGGAGGGCATAAGCTAGATAAGCTAGAGCAATGTGTTAAGAGCCATGGACTAGATTACCTTAGAAAATGACTGGAAAGTCTATAAAGATGTGAAGAACATTTAAAGTTATATACAGATTCTTTGCAAATTTTTTTTAGCTTTTTGAAAAATATAATTACAGTAATTTAAAATTGCATTGTAAGAAAATCCTCATTTGCAAGTAAAGTGAGTGCAGATGAAAGACCCAACAGTTGTTGCTATGACAGTATGTAAATGTTGTTGCTAGAGTATTTATACCTTTTGAGTATGCCTACAACTAAAACCTGTAGGCATAAAGTTTTTAAGACTTTGTTTTCCCTGTTTAGAATTTAATAATAATAACACTAGTCATACAGTCTTGCATGTTTAACTATTTATAACCAGTAGTTTGAATCATGCTCATAAATTCAGTTTTATGAACAAGGTTTCAACATCATTATTCTTCAGGTGAAGAGTAAAATGTAATTTCCATTGCATGAATAATTGATATCAAGAGATGATACTCAGGCCATGATGTTAAACCTTCTTAGTGTAATTTTTTAAGTTGCCAAATGATTTAACAACTTTCTCTGGTTTATAGAGTACTGCAACAGAAAACTGAAAGATGGCTGTTAACTCTGAGTAAATGTTGTTATTAAGAGATTTTGCCTATATGGGCCTGTCCAAGCATACTGATATTATTTGTAGCAGGAGATGTTACAGTGTTAATGACCTCAATGACATTGATCACAGTTGCAAACTAACAGACAAATATATCACATTTTGAATAATGATGTTATAATTTTTTGTTACTGTGTATATATATATGCCAGTAAGACATTCTACTATGGCATATAAACTGACAGGCTCCTGTCAGACCTCTGTGGCAAGCAGCTGCTTGAGGGGGTATTTATTTTATTTTTAGTAAGACATCATTTAAATTTTTATCATCAGCTCTCAAAAAATTAAGACAAAATAATCTTAATAATTGTGAAATGAAACTTATGCAATTACTTGCTGTGAAGATATGATTTAAGTATGGTAGTATAAATTGCCACATATAAAACTTGAGTTGTTCTGTGTGAGACAATACAATTGAGCCTATTGTTTTGTGGCAATTTTCTGTGTGTGATAATTCTCCAGTAGGTTGAATGATTGATCCTAAGGTTCAGTATAGTGTGGGATTAAAGATATTTCCAAAAGTTGAGCAGATAGCACCTCCTCAAGGCATCTTTTAAGGAAAGCACATTTTATCTCCCTGTAAAATGTGCTTTCCTTCACTAATAACCACCACATATTGCTAAAATTGAGAATCTTGTGCATCTGCCCAGAGTCAGATTTGGGATGGGGGGAGCATGGCTCCCTTTTCTGAATGCTAGTAACCAGAATGAAGATGAAACAATAAATGTATAACATGTTTTTCAAGAAAGAAAGTTAAGAAAGAAATATTATCTTCAAGTTTTTTTAGAGGAAAAATTTTTCCTCTAAAATTAGAATCGACGTCAAAGTGCTAATTTATTAGTGGATATTGAACTGTCGAGTTTATCTCATTATTTATCATCATTGGCATACTTGTAAGACATGCTTTCCATCTATATGGCAAATAGAAAGCCGCTTGGGCTAAAATTGCCTGAATAGCGCATATATGTGACATAAAAGGAATGTTCATAGCGTTAATTAGAGGAGATCTTGATCGGCGGCTGGTAGCTCAGTGGTCTAGAGCACCTGACATGTTATCAGGAGGTCGTGGGTTCGTATCCCACCTAGCTCAAGACAATTTTTCCTCTAAAATTTGAATTGACTTCAGAGTGCTGATTTATTGTTAGATATTGAATATATTGAGTTTATTTCATCATTTATGGTAATTACCTCTAGTAGTGCCTTCTTTATGCTGTCCTGTAGCTGAGTGGTTAGCGCACTTGTTTACTGATCTAAAGGACCTGGGTTCAAGCGCCAGGTAAGGCATGGCTGTTGTGTTGTTTTCCTGATGAGGTCCTGCCATCCTCACAGACTTTCTACTATGGCATATAAACTGACAGGCTCCTGTCAGACTTCTGTGGCAAGCAACTGCTTGAGGGGGTATTTATTTTAGTTCCTTCTTTCAGCAGGATAATGCACCATGCCACACTGCCTGGATTGTTTGAGAATGATTCGTGGAACATGAGAAAGATTTCTAGGTATTACCCTGGCCTCCAAATTCCCCATACATCAATATATGTGACATAAAAGGAATGTTCATAGCGTTAATTAGAGGAGATCTTGATCGGCGGGCCGGTAGCTCAGTGGTCTAGAGCACCTGACATGTTATCAGGAGGTCGTGGGTTCGTATCCCACCTAGCTCAAGACAATTTTTTCCTCTAAAATTAGAATCGACATCAAAGTGCTGATTTATTAGTGGATATTTAACTGTTGAGTTTATCTCATTATTTACAATCTTAAATTATTCCTGTACCATAGATGCTGTACAGCATTTCAAAATGCTGAATATTGGGAGCAGAAACATTGGTCAGCATTGGTATCACAACAAAATGAACTTCAATGTTTTAAAAATATAAATTGCATTTGAATTTTTTTGTTATTTATATCTTTTAAAAAATATATAGTTCAAGCTTGTAAAATAAGTGAGTAAATTACGTTTTCAATTTGGTGCACATTTTATTGATTTATAAAAAAATTGTCAGCTGTCTTATCACCCCAATCCTTAGTTGCAATTTCCAGTATGACTGACTTTTCATGTTACCCCATGTTGAAGTAGTCCCTTGATTTTAGTTCATGGGTCAGATCCTGAACTATTGTCAAATCATTTTTTCATAAATTTTTGAAATGCTCCCAAAAATTGACTGTTTTTTTTAATCAGAGGATTTTGGAAGCAATTTCCAATAAAGAAATAATTTATCCAAAACTTTTCTAAATGCTGAAATAATTGCATCCATACCAATGCAATTTCAACTCAGTTACATGGAAAAACCTACTAATTAATGTCAACCAAGAAATACTGATTATGCAACTGAGAAATTACTATTATGCAACTATGAGATGTAGTTTTAGCAGACACCAGTAGAGGGACAATGCTATTTAAACCTTGGAGTATACATTCACTTTAATCCTCTGAAGATCTGTACTGAAAACTGTGAAATGTCTTACTCAATACTTACAATACAAATTCTACGTTCATAATCTTCTCTGTGCTTTACTGCTACTAAAACTGGAGCACCTATCATCTTACAACCCAGAGGTTAATTAATAAACTTCAGCCACACTTCCTCAATGCTGAAACTGCCTCCCTCACAACAAGGACATCTTCCTGAACTCATGCTTCCCTCCTCATCATCACTCCATGAGAGCATTGACCCACCCCACCTTCAGACATCTCCAGTGAGAGACCACCAAAGTATCAACAGCTAATGACAATGTAAATCCCCTGTCTATGCTGACCCTACAAGCATCAGCTGAATTATAGTTATTATTCAACTGACTATCCAATAATCATGGGAACACTTCAATAGACTAATGAAATAGCTCTTCACCATTTTGAATAACGAACTAACACCACAATACCAGAACTCCTTCCTCAATAAAAAGATACTGACTGAAAATCACACCTTGTTGTCCATTTAGCAGGTGACAGCCAATTAAAAAGCAACCCTAATTACCTTGCATTTATGCTACTGCAGAAACCACGAGAATTTGCAATCGTGAAGATTGTTACCAAACTCTGACAAACCAAATATTGACAGTTCCAATTCCTCAGCATAAGTTGAAAAAGTAACTGAATCAAACACAATACTACCCTTGATGAATTCAATTAATAAATTGGTGCCCCTGTGAACTAAGTACATTCAATGTGCTTTAGACAAGTAGAATTGTTTCTAAAAACAAAACCACAGTAAATTGTGGATATTAAATTTTATTTAATTAAAGTAAGTACTTCTATTTTTGTCATTTTTCTCTCTCTTGTGATTTAAAATTATTTCAATATTTTACAATTATTTTTATCATTCATCACACTCTTTTATCATGTAATTTCCCGAGACTCAAACCAAAATCTCTAAGATCTTTGTTTCAATAAATCATATCTAGAATTATTTTAGCCATTCATCACATCATTTAACATGTTACTTTCTGAAACTGAAATCAAAATCTCCATTGGTGCTGAGAACATACTGTTTCAATTAGAGTGAAGCACAAATTGCAACTGTGACTAATTGGATACATGTGTGGCTGCTTGTGTACATTTATTGTGGCAACCTACCTGCCTGCCAAAAAAATAACACTGGATAACATCAACATCTGCTTTTGCTGAATAAATGTTTTATACTTTTATTAAACTTTCATTTCCATCTGCAGTATCAACCATAAGTAATAAACAGATTTATTTCACAATATCACTGTTAAGAGAGTTGTCTCCTGTGTTGCAGCTTGAGATGCTAAAATGATTCGATGGTAATAGTTTGTTTTATATATTGTGCAGTTAAAGGCTTAGGTATATTTACCACTGTGGGAGAGTAATCCTTGGCTGGTGCTGGTACACTTGCCATAGTTGCTACAGTGCTCTAGCTGTCAGTGGTTCGCCAGTCTAATGGCATTGCTGGGTAGTTGTTGGCACTGTCTGCTGATATAGATTTCATTTGTTTAACAATGGAGGAGGTGTTTATCTCTGCATGCTGCAGGATGACTTGCTATGGAGCACAGCTGCAGTGGAGATTTCTTTGCAGTTTTAACTGTTTGATGAGTGATGGTATTTTCTGCTGCTTTACACATTTGACATTTATTCTCAAGCATAATGCATTTCGTCAGTCTGCTTTACCAATATCTTGAGATTTTGTCACTCACTGTTAACTCGTAACGATTTAATTATCAACCATTTTATTACACATTTCCTGTTAAATGGTATGTAATTCTTAAATAAATATTCAGCGTAAAAAATTTTCGCCGACATACGGGATGTGAACTCGCATCTCTCCAGAAACATGCCAGAGTATTCTTCAAGTTGAACTAATGCCAGCTCGTCTTTTTTCTGCTAATTTTAAGACTTAGCTCTATCACGGAGTTTTTTGGGCCAACCATTGGCGCCATCTATGATCTCCAGTGGCAATTATTGCCTTAATATTGCACAGAGTGAGATGGAAATAAATAAGTCTCATCACGCTATTTAGCGTTATTAATGATTTAAACATAGATGAATAATCACAGCGTTACCTGTTGCGCATTTGGCTTTGATAAATCAATAAATATTCAGTGGAAAAAATTTTCGCTGACATATGGGATATGAACCCGCATCTTTCCAGAAACATGCCAGAGTATTCTTCCAGTTGAACTAATGCCAGCTTGTCTTTTTTCTGCTAACTTAAGACTTAACTCTATCACGGAGTTTTTTGGGCCAACCATTGGCGCCATCTCCGGTGGCAATTATTGCCTTAATATTGCACAGAGTGAGATGGAAATAAATAAGTCTCATCACACTATTTAGCTATTAATGTTACGCTATTTAGCTATTTAGTTATTAATGATTTAAACATAGATGAATAATCACAGCATTATCTGTTGCTCATTTGGCGTTGATAAATCAATATTCAGCAGAAAAAGATTTCGCGACATTGATTTATCAACGCCAAATGAGCAACAGGTAACGCTGTGATTATTCATCTATGTTTAAATGTAATTCTTAAATATGAATAGCCTTAGAAATCATAATCTCATCACTCCCACCTCTTGTCCTCATAAAGTGTTATGGAGATAATATTGAAATTTGGCAAAAAATACAGGTTAAATTTAAGTAAAATGTTAATACACTGGTGGAAATTGAAAAAAGAACGCCATTAACAATTGAACCGTAATCTATGAGATTTATTTAATAGAAACAACTTGTTGAGAAAGGACAGTGATCACCCATGTGAAGTGATTCAATGCTTATTGTACCTTATAATGAGTATTACGTTTTACAGAAGGCACATTTTAATAAGGTGTTGAACCTCCTCTAGCAGTAGTAACAAGCTTCCAGTCTGGCATGAAATCAATCATACAAATGCTGGATATCAAGCTGGTGGATACCATTCCATGCACTTTCAACTTGGATATGTAATTCAGTGATGGTCGTTGCCTGCTGCTGTCCATGGAAGAGTCTTTGTCCAATCCAGTCCCAGACATGCTCAATTGGAGACATGTCCAGAGAGTGTGCTGGCCAAGGGAGTTGGTGCACTGCCTGAAGAGCATGTTGAGTTGCCCTGGCGGAGTGTGGGCAGGCATTATCCTGCTAGAATATCATATTTGGGATTACACTCAAATATGGCAGGATGACCGACTGTACAATATCGCTGATGTATTGCTATTTAGTATACCCTGCAAACACCAGACACATATGAGGGTGATAGCTAATTGCTCCCCACACCATGATGCCTGCATTGGTCCTGTGTGTTGCTGGTGGATTCACGATGGGAGAAGCTGCTCACATTGTTGCCTTTGGACATGTAAATGACCATCAGACGCTCCTAAGCAGAATCGACTTTTATCACTGAAGACCACAGACTGCCATTCTTCCCTCCAATGAACTCATTCTTGACACACTGCAAACATGCTTGACAGTGACAAAGTGACAGTGGTAACCATGCCAGCAGCATGCATGCCAATAGTCCTCCTCCAAAAGATGATTGCGTATCGTTCTTGTAGACACCCTTGATATTACAGAGGATCGAATTTGTGATACCATTGCCCTCCTGATATGCCAGTCCTCTTGTGCATCCATAACTCTGTGTTGCCTGGAACCATGTCTGCGAGTGTGCGAATGCTCTTCTGACCATCAACGGCACCATCGTACCACTGCCAATCCTCTTGTCCAACGCGGTGTACAATTTGATGAAAAGACCAACCTGCTTCCCAAAGACCTACTATATGACCTCACTCAAACTCCACTAACTGAACCAATGTTGTGCACTTGTATCATCCAGGCATGGTAGCTTCTTCAAAGAGCACTGAACAACACGACACAAGACAAATAACATTTCTTCATGCCCTAGTCCTTAAATACGTGCTGTGTACATTTGCATGTTGTCGTCCGTAGTGATGCCATTATTTCATCCAATGACTTTCAATCTTGCATTATGGTTTCTGCTGCCCTTAACTATTAACGTATTATAATATGACATTCCTTCTGGGTGTTCTTTTTCCATTTTCTGCCAGTGTATAAGGAATTAATGTTTTTTTTATCCATATGCTAATATAATAATATTTTAAAATTTTGCAAGGAATATGAAATTCTGAAATATTAAATTTCAGAGTTTAATTAATTGTTCACTATATAGATAGATATCTTTAGATTTTGTATGAAAACATTTCATACTGTTTTCTTATATATGTTATATTAACCCTTCCATTGTCCAGCCTGAAAAACTGGCTTGTAACCACAGAGCAAGCTGTTTTCACTGTTAATGAAAAAAATTAACTTTAGAACTTTTTTTTTTCCAAATAACTAATGAAGGGAATTAAAACATGTTTACATTAGTGCAAAATAATCAACATTTAAATCTAGATTTTATTAAAATAACATATTTAACAAATGTTGATAAATTTAGTTTTAATAGGGTTATTTTTAGAGTCATATAAAATGTATCTGGCAATGCAAATAAAATTTATTAAAAAAAAACCTAATAGACAAAATAATTATAATGCATATGAATAGGAAGGCTATTTATTTATGAATAAGAGGAAAGTAAATTTTTACCTGAAACAGCAAAATTAATCTCTTTTCTAATTGTTTTCTCAGTACTTTTCACCAACTGTGCTGAGTCAAACAAGTCAACTTTAGATATATTTTTTCAAGCATTAGATAGGTCATGTTACAAACCAAATTAAACAATTTAATTCAAAATTATAATATTTACATGAGACATTACTTTATTTCATTTTACAATATTTTTCAATATAGTATATTTTAAAACTCAACCTAATATTGGACAAGGTGACTCAGACTACCTTTTCTGTTTTTTTTTTTACTGGGCATTATGCATTTTTTCTTTGGGATCTTTGCAAAAGGTGCTGAAAATTTAGTACACCTATACTAAGGAAAGGAAGAATGGTACAGCCAAGATATTGAAGAAGGTGTTGGGCAGGGAGGTAAACTCTTAAAACCATTCAATATAAGCTTAATTAAACTTAAAAAAGTAATATGTTTTAAAAAAATGAGATTTTGCCAAAGGGGATGGAGGGTAAATAGCCCTTGATGAAATTATGCTTCCTACAGTTGCCTCCCAGCTGTAGGAAGCTGGAGGCCCGATTCCTATGCCAAGAAAATCTTTTTTGCTTCTGTATTTAAGATCTCATTCATTCTCAGGAAATGAGAAACATCAAAGTGTTTTTACTGAAAAACCAAGAAACAATTTTTTTTAAAAATAAAAAAAAGAATGTCCACAACAACAAGTTGTAAGATTTCCTTATCTCAGAAAAAAATGACAAAGATGCATCATAATTCTAAAAGATCAATGTTTTAAATATCTATGGAAATAAAATAATAAATTTTTGCAAATAAAAATGAAAGTTTAATAAAAAAAATATAAATGCTAACTGATAAAAAGTCACACCATCTAAATAGTCACACCATGCACTGAACAGTATGGCAGCTGTATCTTCTCTACTTGATTCCATGAAGTATACAGTAGCAGTTTTCATTTCACTTTCAAAAAGAAATTATTCACTGAATTCTGGGATGAATGATAAAATTAATTTTAGAAACACTGAAAAGGTTAAATCAGAAAAATGTGAGCAAAGTGAAAGTAAAACAGGTGAAAATAAACATGCACATTTGTTTTTTCTTAAAAAAAATTCTCCAATTTTGAAAAGAAACATTTTTATAAATTTTTGGGAGAATTTTGAAACTTTAAGAAAAGTATATTTTTACAGTAGTTCAAATTAAAGACACAAGGTTGTATCAGAGGGTTGCTCCAACGTGGAGAAATGAAAAGAAATAGAACACTAGTAGCATATATTGCATCTATTGAAGGGGGATCAGAAAGCTGGAAGAAATTATTTATATCATATCATAATCAAATGTGCATGAAATGGAAATGGTATAATTTTTCAAGTTTGAATTACCGTATTTGCTGGCGTATAGGATGCACCGGCATATAAGATGCACCCCCTTTTTTAGACACATTTTTAAGGGAAAAAAATTTCCACATTGTTTCATGAATTTCCATAAAAATTTACTGTACTCATTTTATAGTTATTTATGTATACAAAAAATGTAACTAGGGAACATTGTAGTTAGGCACCTTTTAATGTTCATCCTCAAAACTCAGAAATTCATCTCCAGAACTAAATGAAAAACCACTTGAAGCCTCTTTTTCAGAAACTGAGTCTTCGTATTACAAATCATCCTCTGTGCCATCAAGTGAGTTACTAATACCACATTTCTTAAATGACTTTACAACTGTCTCATGTTTCACAGCATTCCATGAAGTTTTGACCCATTCACAAATCTGCAAAATGCTAGGTCTCTTCCTTCTTCCTGATGGTGTCACTTGAAAATCTGTAGACTCCATCCAACTGTTCCATTCATGAATCCTTTAAATGGTTTATTAATGCAGACATCTAAAGGTTGAAGCTGGCTCGTTAGTCCACCTGGAATTACAGCTAACTGAGTTTTCAGTTGGTTGATTTTATTTTTTACAGCTTCTGTTCTATGACTCCGAAACTGATCCCATACTAGCAAGGCAGGTTTCTTTAACAGTCCACCAGGATGCCTAGACCACACATTGTCTATCCACAACTTCATCCCCCCTTCATCCATCCAGCCCTTAGGATGAACGTGCACAAACACACCTTTAGGCAGTTTTTCCTTGGGCAAGGTTTTCCTTTTGAAAATCAAAAGAGGCGGCAATTTTGTTCCATTGGCACAACAAGACAACACGACTGTGTAGTGCGTTTTCTCATGTCCACAAGTTTTAACAATAACACTTCTTGCACCTTTGGAATCTACTGTTTTGTTTGAGGATACATCGAACGTCAGTGGGACCTCATCCATGTTTCCTATTTGTGAAAGTACAAAATTTCCACTTTTTCTTGCATTAATGACAATTTTATGAAACTCGATAATCTTGTCTTCATATTCTGTTGGCATCTTTTGTGCTATTTTTGTTTTAGTCCGCATGCGTAAGTCATTTCTCTTCATGAATCTAGAACACCATGATGTTGATCCTGTAAAATCAGAGATGCCTCTGTTAGTAGCTATCACTCTTGCTTGTTGAATAGTCATTTTTGTGGAAACTGAAAATCCCGAGCTTCGGTGGACTAATAACCAAGTTTTTAATTCTTCTTCTAGTTCCGGCCATTTTGCAATTCATGTTGCAGATTATGTTTACTACGCATAGCTTTTTTTTAGGTCTTCTTCCTGTCTTCTCTAAGTTCTTGTCATCTTTTCTGTTGGCGGTGATCCGAAATTCCTATCTGCTGCCCTGTTTCCGTGTTCTTTAGCATACTCAATCACTCATAGCTTGAATGCAATATCATAGCAGAATCTGCATTGTTTTTGAGCCATGTTTCGCAGCAAAAACATGAGAAAGCTTCTTCATTACTAAAAGTTTACGTTTTGGTTGCCTTGAGGTGCTGTAATCGGTAACGACATGCCATGCTCGCGCTTTTCGAAAAAATATGCTAGTGAAATGCGATCACACGTTGGATGAATCATAACCTTGAGGTGTCAGTGGATCTGAACTCTATTTTACTGGAATGCTCCCTCTATCAGTAAAAAAAAATAAATAAATACCCCCTCAAGCAGCTGCTTGCCACAGAGGTCTGACAGGAGCCTGTCAGTTTATATGCCACAGTAGGAGATCTGAGAGGATGGCAGGGCCTCAGCAGAAAAATGACACACACATCCATGCCTAACTCCGGGGCTCGAACCCAGGTCCCTTAGATCAGTAGCCAAGCGTGCTAACCACTCGGCCACGGGACGGCTCTCTATCAGTAGTGAAATATAAAATACATCACGCAACTTATTATTTTTACAGAACAAAAAAAAATATGGAAACGATTTATTTGAAACCACTCATTCACAAAAGGACAAAATGCAAAAGAATACTTATATATGTATATTGATATAAACCAAAAGTTTTAGACTGAAATTTCAACTCATAATTTTGATTACTGGCACATAAGACGCACCCCATATTTTAGGCGTATTTTGAGGGAAAAAAGTGCGTCCCATAACGCCGGCAAATACGGTATTTATTTTATGAGCTACACCGAAGAGCCAAAACATTATGACCACCTTCCTAATGTGATGTTAGTCCTCCATGTGCCACCAAAACAGCTCTTACTGGCGAGGCATGAATGGTACAAATTTCTAAAGGTGTCTTGTGGTATCTGGTACCAATACGTTACTAGCAGATTCTTTAACTCTTGTAAGTTATGTGATTGAGCCATCACAGATTGGATATGCCGTTCTAACACAAACTGCAGATGCTTGATTGGATTGATGTCTGGGGAATATGAAGGCCAGGGCAATACCTGTAAGTCTTCCTCATGTTCTGTGAACCATTCTTGAACAATCTGGGCAGCACGGTGCATTATCCTGCTGAAAGAAGGCAAAGAAGGCACTACTAGACCCCTCTAGTAGTGCCTTCTTTGCCTTCTTTCAGCAGGATAATGCACCATGCTGCCCAGATTGTTCAAGAATGGTAAATAAAAGTATCTACCTGGTCTGAAATGTTGTTTAGATAGGTGGTAGATGTCATAGTTTCCTGCACATGAGTGACTGGACCCAGGGTTTCCCAGCAGAACATTGCCCAAAACATTACACTTCCTCCACCAGCTTGTTTTCATCCCATGGTGTATCCTGGTGCCAAAACTTTCCCAGGTAAATGAAGCATAGGTACCCGGTCATCCACATGGTGCAACAGGAAACGAGATTCATTGCAACAGATGATCTTCTTCCAATCATTCAAGGCTTAGTTTTATGCTTGCGTGCCCATTGTAGGTGCTTTCAACGATGAACCGAAGTTAGCATTGGCACTCGTAGCAGCCCCATTTTCAGCAGGTTTCGATGTACTTCATGTTGTGACACATTACTCCTGTCACTAGCATTCAAATTACTGGCGAGTTGCACCACAGTATCCCTTCTGTTGGCTCATACCATATGGAATAACCTTCGCTCACCTCTAGCATCAATGAGCCATGGTGGGCCCACACCTTACCAGCAGTTTGTGGTTTTTCCTTCCTCGAACCACTTTTTGAAGGTACTAACTACGACTGACCATGAGCATTCCACAAGCCTTGCCGTCTCGGCCCAGTACAATTCAACCTTACAAATTCGGCCATTACAATTCAACCTTTGTCAAACTCACTTAAGTCCACTGCCTTTACCATTTGAAAAACAAGAATAACACTGATTAACAGAGCTCAGTATCAGGTGTTATTTATACCATTTCATGACCTTCACATGCGCCTTCGTTTACCTTCAGTTGTGGGGCAGGGGTTGCTCAGTTGGTAGCACTCCAGGCTCATAATCTGTAGTTCCCAGATTCGAGTCCCAGCAGGGTCAGCATTGAGATTTTCTCCGCATAATTCCCCCCCCCCCCTGCCTAAGGTCAGTAGGGGACACCGATGGGCTTGGAAAGGCTGCCGTCTGTCGGATGGGATGTTAAGCCGTGGTCCCATGTGCGAGAGAGCCATACCCTGTGCTTGTTAAAGAACACGCTGAATTTCGTTGACACGAGGCTACCATCTGTCTCCCAACAGCTGTTTCAGTGGGTCTCCTCCCTCAACCTTCTCTGAGCCTTCGGGGTCCTTGTGACCTCGCCATTTAGCCCATGGTGCACAAAAAGGTGTTGCTCAGAGGTAAAACAATCCAATCAAACCTTCAGTTGCTTTGATTTGCATAAAGACACACTGGACATAATGTTTTGGCTCTTTAGTGTCTATGCGAAAAAATTTCAAATGGGAATTACTATTTTCAAAAAAATTGAAAGATCATGGTTGTGCTAGTGGCACTGACCATCACTTGTGCTCCTAATGCAGAAATTTGACAGGCACTACAGCACTGATGGCTCTGAAAGAGTCAATGATCAGGCAATATGATTCATCTACAGATAAAATACAATAGCTATTTCTGTCTTAAATGTATATCCAATATTGTTTCCCAGTGCAATTTTTTGTTTTCTACTTAAAGAGCTTAAATATCTAAAGTTAATAAAGGTTTAGAGAGTATATAAACAATATTCATGTATTTTTATAGGATTTAGAACTTCTATTCCAAAGATGCAATCTATTGCATTCTCAAAAACAATGGGATGAATTCATTGAAGCTGCAAAATTAGCACAATATAGTCATTGTTATCCCGTAAAGCAGCCAGAAGAGTTTAATGGTTAGTTCAGTTGGTTATTATCATATTTAAAATTTATTTTCAAATGCAACCTATATATATATAATTAATTTAACAAATAACACTAATTAATCAGTGATGAGAAAAGAAAATAGTTTTTTAGTTTGTCCTAACCTCATTACACTTTTGAAGTTTTTTTTATTAATTTGTTTGGTTTTCCATGTTATTTGAAAAGTGGAGAATTTAAGTAATAAAGAACATGCATATTTAAATATAAAAGCAAACTTACTCAGTTTACTTAAAGAAGTATTAAAATTTTATATTCTGAAATTTAATATTCTTAGAACTTTAACTGGTAATTTTATTAGCTTCCATATTTTTGTTTCTGAAAATGTTCAGACTTGGTCTCAATGGTAAGATTTAATAATGTTATTGTACAGTCCAATGGACATCTGCCATGTTAACTGACAAAATTGAATTAATGTCCCTGTTTATGTGTGAAATTTGGCCTTTCAGTTTCTATGTCTTTACTAACTCTGGAATGATTGCCTTGGTTATTGTGATTTTTAGTATACATTCTTTGTATAAAAGTACTTTTTAAGTTTAACCCTTACAGTATCGGGTTTCTGAAACTGAACTCACTGTGGTAACCGGATTTGTTTTGCGGGCAGACGACGTACCTAAGTGCGAGTTTTGTGACTCCGTTTTAACTATCAAACATATTTTAATTCATTGCCCATGTTTTAATCTAGAACGACGTTTGTTTTTTCATTACACAATTTTACGTCCGAGCCACTTACACTCGGACATTTGTTATCAGATCATTGTTGTTTTAACACTGTTTTTCAATTTTTAAAATGTACTGGATATTTTACTCGTCTATAGTTTTTACTCTTCAGCTCTTTATATATATATATTTTTAACCCAGGTTGCTTCCACCTGGGTTACTTTTATCTCTTTTTACAACATATTTCTAAATTTGTTTACTGTTATTCCCAACATGGTATTTTATTGTTTTACATTTTTCTTGTTAAATTTGTAATTTATTTTTTAAAAGTTGGTTCAGGGTTTCATGACTTTTATTTTTTACTTTTTGGACTTTTGTTTGGTGCATTATAGCCTTAGATGCTAATGCGCCATTAAACCCTAAACAACCAACCAACCAACCAACCGGATTTGTTTTGAAGTGTTTTCAGAGAATAAAATGAACAACTTTAGAACCTCATCCTGAAGTAACTAATGAACAGAAATATGTTATGTTATATATCAAAAGAAAGAGCATTTAATGGTGCTTAATAAATTGGCAAAAAATTCGAAGAAAAAAAATGGTAGGTTAAAATTTTTGAGCATTTTTTTTAAAACATTGCAAATTTTACTTTAATTTTTCCACATTATCTTTAGTAAAATTTCAGAAATCTATATATTTTTAGGTCTGTAAATTGTAGCTAGGTAGTCACTGGAAGGAGAGCTATGCACCAATCCCCTGTGATGATGCATAGAACTGGCCAGGTCTAGCACCTAATGTCCAACCCCGCCTTCTCGTGGTGCAGACCGTTAATACCTTTCAAAAGAGATACTCTCTTGTGGAAGTAAATGGAAGGGGAGGGCTGCCAGATTAGTGTGGCCTACTGATCTGGACAACTATGGCTACTTTTCTTTTTTTTTCTACCCTGCTGAGGAGTGGTCAACCACACAGGGTCCTGGTGCTGACCATATAAACCAACTGGACTGGACAGATATATGGCTCTGAGCTTGATTATGGATCCTGATTTAGCTGCACTGGTGGGCTTCTGTGGAGGGAAAATCTTCCGCTGTGTTTTCTGTTTGTTTGTGGGTTAACAGCCCCAAGTGAATAGATTCACAGGATATGTTTATCAGCTGGTGGATAATCCTGAGCAGAAGTCATCGCAGGCACCTGAACTCTTTGCTTCTATTGGCATCGTCAAATTCTACGTTGGAGGAAGTCTTCCAGTGTAGATGGCTTCAGCCTTTAGTGGTGGGGGAATGGGTCTTTGGCCCATGTCTGCGATTAGCGGGCTGTTTGATATTGTCGGCATTCCCTCTCTCAATAAACATAGTTTCTTTAAACATCCCACTAACCATTTTCTCTCCATAGGTAGTTGGAATGTGAGGACTCTGCACAGAGCTTTTTCTCTTGATGTTCTCACACAAGAATTCCACCATTATAATTTAGATATTCTCGACTTGCAAGAGACCAGATGGACAGATAAAGGTCAGATTCTTAAAAATAATCTTAAATTTCTCTTTTCAGGGAGGGACGACAATAAGCATCACCAAGGCATGGTTCTGCTTCTCAGCAGACACGCTAGTGATGCTCTTCTAGGATATGAGTGCATTAATGAAAGGTTTCTTACAGCAAAATTTCAGACAAGCGTTAAAGACCTGAATGTTATCTGCTGTTATGCCCCCACTGAGGATGCCGATGAGAAGGATGGGTTTTATGAACAATTCAGGATATTTTGAATTCTGTCAAGAAAGGAGATATTACCCTTGTTCTTGGTGACTTCAATGCCAAAGTTGGTACTGACTCTGACCTTTGGGCAGGAGTAATAGGCCCTTTTGGTATTGGTGGCTGCAATGGCAATGGGCAATGTCTCCTACAGGTAAGTAAACTCAATGGTTTCAGAATAACTAACACATATTACAAACACTGTGACATACATAAATACACATGGGTTTCACCTGATGGGCTGCATAGGAATATGATTGATTATATATTAATTAACAGCGAATGGGCTAGTTCTGTTAGAAATACCAGGGCATATAGGGGAGCTGAAATTGGATCTGACCATTACCTTGTTAAAAGTGTTTTACAACTTAAACTTAAAAAGTGTTGTGCTAGGGTTAAAAAATTTGCTTTTAATACTGAAGCTCTGAAAGACCCAGTTATAGCCAAAGCTTACCATGATAGGTTACTTAGTCATTATGACAGTCATGGTATGCTTACTACAGAAGTTGAGGAAGAATGGGATCATTTTAAACAGGCTTTTTTGGACACTAACAGTACTCTTTTAGGAAAAAAGGAGCAGAAGAGACAGAATTATCTGAGTGATAAGGCACTTGAGCGTATTTCAGAAAGAAAGAACTGCAGGAATGGCCTTAATCAATACCCTACTAGTACTAATAGAAAGCATTACAGAGAGCTTAATAAACGTGTAAAAGATCAGTTAACTGCTGATAAGAATCTTTGGCTTGATGGTTTGGCTGACAAAGCTGAGGAAGCAGTTAGACAGCACAACAGCAGAGAGCTGTACCAGATAGTTAATGTTTTGTGTGGTAGAAAACGGACAGGTATACAGGGATTGAAGGATAAACAAGGTAAGGTTATAGAAGGTGAGGATTCTGTCATGGCTAGGTGGGCTGAGCATTTCAGTGATATTCTGAACAATGCGGTTAGTTCTATTCCCATTGTTTGCAATGAAGATAGATGCATTGGTGCCTTTAATGTTGGCCCTATAACACAATCTGAAGTTATTTTGGCTGTTTCTAAACTTAAACTACATAAATCCCCAGGTGTAGATGAAATTACTACTGAAATGCTTAGAGCTGGGAATGTTTCGGTTACCACTTGGATGACTGAAATTCTGAATATCTTTTATGATAAAGGCATGGTTCCTAAGGATTTTACCAGAGCTATTGTTATCCCTATTTTCAAAAAAGGTGATCCCAGTTCTTGTGATAACTATAGGGGTATTAGCCTACTCTCTGTTCCAGGTAAAGTTCTTTCCATGATTGTGCTTAATAGAATTAAGAATCTGGTTGACAGTCAATTGCGTGATGAGCAATGTGGATTCAGAAGTGGTAGGGGATGTGTGGATCAGATATTTTCACTTAGGCAGATTCTTGAGAAATGTTTAGAGTTTCAGAAACCTTTGGTTGCTAGCTTTGTTGATTTCAAAAATTCTTTCGACTCTGTTGATCGTCATAATTTGTGGTTGATTGTGAAATCATATGGTATACCAGACAAGTTAGTTACCATAATGAAAGCTCTCTATAATAACACTGAGTCGTGTGTGAGAGTTGGTAAGGCTTATAGCAATTGGTTTAGCATTACTTCTGGTGTTCGACAAGGGTGCATTTTGTCTCCTTTTCTCTTTAGTTTGGTTATTGATTATGTTATGCAAAACTCACTTCAAGGGAAAGATTTTGGCCTTAAATGGGCAGGAGATACGAAAATTTCTGATTTAGATTATGCTGATGATTTAGCCCTTTTGGCAAATGATGTTGATGAGATGAACTCTTTCATTCGAGCTGTTGATGAGACTGGTAGTAGAGTAGGTTTGGTTATAAACAGAGAGAAAACTAAAGTGATGAAAATTGGTCAGGCAGGCTGTGATTCAGTTAATCTGAATGGTTGCAGTCTTGAGCAGGTGTCACAGTTTAATTATCTTATGAGCTATATAACAGATAATGGTGATGTGCGACATGAGATTAACAGAAGAATAGGGATTGCTGCCGGGACTTTTAAGAATCTATGGAGAGTGTGGAGAAATAGGCATATACACCTAAAGACTACAATTAGGCTCTATAATAGTTTGGTTCTTTCTAGGGTTAGTTATGGTAGTGAAACTTGGACACTTTGTAAACAAGATAACAGGAAACTAGATGCTTTTGATTCCAGATGCTTACGCAGTATTTTGGGCATTAGGTGGTTCAACTTTGTAACTAATGATGAGGTTAGGCAAAGGAGTTTGCAACCTCCTTTAAGCAGCATATTGTGCAGAGAGAGACTCCGTTGGTTTGGCCATGTTGCCCGTATGAATAATTATAGATTGGCGAATAGGGTTATGAACAGTGTGCCTAAAGGCCTCAGAAAGAAGGGGAGACCTAGGATGCGGTGGGCAGACAATGTCAAACAGGACCTTGTTAGAATTGGTGTGCAGTGGCCAGATGCAGTAGATATGTAGCTCAGGATAGACTTGCTTGGAGAACTAAATTGCACGGTCTGGTTGGACCTCCGTAGCCCATGGCTGCTTGAGGATGATGATGATATATTTTTATCGTTCTTTTCTATATTATTTTATTATTCTAATATAAACAGTTCATAATATTTCGATTATTACTAAAATCTTTCATTTATTTTGTTTTTCTAAATATTTAATAATTTATGCATATTTTTAGACTTTTGATGATCAGCAAATTCTAAGCCTAAGTAAAGCAGTGCCATAAAAAATAATTTTGCTTTAAAAACTAGATAATTTAAATAAAAAATTTAAAATTTATCAGAAAAGTGATAAAGAACTATGAAAAGAAATTTTAAAAAAAGTTTCAAAGCATTTCAAGTTTAATCAGTGCACTGAATTTGAGAACAGATCACTTTATTATAAAACTGCATAACTGCTATGGAAAAGTTTAATTCTAAAATTACGGCAGAAATTTTGGTTAAAAATCACAAATTTCTGACCATAATTTGTTTATATGCTTTAAATGTAATTAAGAATATTGATAAATAAAGTCCTACCATTTAAAAAATCACGCTCTGAGTAATCCTAATTGTTTGCTCTGATTGCTGCCATTATAGATCACTAACAGTTCCACTTTTGATTGTTTCTAATTAATTATTGTTTATAATCGCAGTATCCATTTGAGAAGCAATAACAATAATTTTATAAGCATTAAAGTAAATAAAAAAAAGTCTTTAAAATGAAAAGTGTGCTAAAATATTGATTGAAAGCCGATGTTGCATAGTTTCCGATTACGCAGTTTCTGGTAGTAAAAAAATATCAAATTGGTCTGAAAATGGTAGCTAGGCATAAACTGGAAGGAGAGCTGTGTACCAATCCCCAGTGACGATGCACAGAATTGGCCAGGTATAGCACCTAATGTCGGCCCCCGCCTTCTCGTGGTGCAGGTCATTAGTACCTTACAAAAGAGATATTCTCTTTTGGAAGGGAACAGAAGGAGAGGGCTGCCAGTTCAGTGTGGCCTACTGATCTGGCCATATATGGCCACTTTTTTCTTTTTTTTTTCCTCTACCCTGCTGAGGAGTGGTCAACTTCACAGGGTTCTGGTGCTGACCATTTATAACCACTAAATGACTAGTTTATGGATTTGAGCTTGATTATGGATCCTGGACTTGCTGCTCTGTGGGCCTCTGTTGAGGGAAAATCTGCCGCTGTATTTTCTGTTTGCTTGTGGGTTGCTAGCCCTAAGTGAGCAGAGGCACGGGATACCTTATATAAGTCTTATATCAGCCACATGGCTCTTGAAAAGGTCTACTTGAAAAGGTGGTGCCTGAAGTTCCTACCAGCATCAATGACTTCAGCCTTTAGCAGAGGAGAGACAGGTCTTTGCCCAAGGCTTGTGATCAGGGGACTGTTTGATTTTGTTGGCCCTTCCTCTCTCAATAAGCCTAGTTTCTTTAAAAATCCTACTAATCATTTTCTCTCTGCAGATATGTGGAATGTGAGGACGTTATATAGAGATTATTCTCTTGATGTTCTCCTGCAGGAATTTCAGCATTATAACATTCTGATTATAACCTAGATATTCTAGGCTTGCAAGAGACCAGCTGGACAGGTAAAGGTGAGATGCTTAAAAATAACTTTAAATTTCTCTTTTCAGGCAGGGAGGATAGAAAGCATCTCCAAGATGTAGGTTTGCTTCTCAGCAGACACGCTAGTGATGCTCTTCTAGGATATGACTGCATTAATGAAAGATTTCTTATTGCAAAATTTAAAACAAAAATGAAAGACTTGAATGTCATATGTTTTGCCCCCACAGAGGACTCTGATGAGAATGAGAAGGATACATTTTACAGCCAGCCTCCGGATATTTTAAATTCTGTGAAAAAAGGAGATTTTTCTCTTGTGCTAGGTGACTTCAATGTTAAAATTAAATGCTAAAGTTGGTACTGACTCTAATCTTCGGGCAGGAGTTTTAGGTTCCTTTGGCATTTGGTTGTTAAAATGGCCAAATGGGGAACGTCTCCTATAGGTAAGTAAACTTAATGGTTTGTGAATAACTAACACATACTACAAACACCCGAACATTTATCAATATACATGGGTTTTACCTGATGGGTTGCATAAGAATATAATAGATTATATTTTAATTAACAGCAAATGGGCCAATTCAGTTAGGAATGCCAGATCATACAGGGGAGCCAAAATTGGGGCTGACCTTACCTGGTCAAAATTTTTTTTGCAGCTGAAGCTTAAGAAATGTTGTGTTAAGGTTAAAAAAATGAGCTTTAACACTGAATGCCTGAAAGATCCAGATATAGCCAAAGCATACCATGATAGGCTACTTAGTCATTATGACAATCAAGGTTTGCTTACTGCTGAAGTTGAGAAAGAATAGGATCAGTTTAAACAAACTTTTCTTGAAACCAACAGTACTCCTTTGGGTAAAAGGGAACAGAGGAAACAAAATTATTTGAGTGATAAGGCTATGGAACCTATTTCTGAAAGAAGGAAATGAAGAATTAATTTGAATCAACACCCTACTAGTCCAAACAGAAGGCATTACAATGAGCTTAATAAATGTGTAAAGGATCAGTTAGCAGCTGATAAGAACCTTTGATTTGATAGCTTGGCTGACAAAGCAGAGGAAGCAGTTAGACAGCACAACAGCAGGGGGTTGTACCAGATTATTAATGTTTTATGCAGGAAGAAACAGACAGGTCCACAGGGATTAAAGGATAAACATGGCAAGGAGTTGAAGGTGAGGATTCCGAGATGGCTAGGTGGGCTGAGCATTTCAGAGTAGTTCTAAATAATGTGATTATTTCTACTCCCATTGTTTGTAATAAGAATAGATGCATTACTGACTTTAATGATGGCCCTATATCACATTCCAAAGTCACTTTGTCTATCTCTAAATTAAAGCTGCATAAATTTCCAGGGGTGGATGAAATCACCACTGAAATGCTTAGGGCTGGAAACATTTGTGTTGTCACATGGCTGACTGAAATTTTTAATATTTTTTATGATAAAGGTGTTGTTCCTAAGGATTTTATTTGATCTATTATTGTTCCAATTTTTAAAAAATGGTGATTGGAGTTCTAGTGATAATTATAGGGGAATTAGTTTACTTTCTGTTCCAGGTAAAGTTCTTTGCAAGATTATACTTAATGGAATTAAGAATTACTGAGCCTTTGGGGTCCTTGTGCATGGCCATTTAGCCCATGGTGTGCAAAAAAAGTGCTGCTCAGAGGTAAAACAACCCAACCCAATCCTTGAGCTCTTGGGGTTCTTGTAACCTGGGCATTTAGTTAAATGTGTGCAAAAAAGTGTCACTTTGGAGTAATAAAACAACCCAACCCAATTTTCACAACATATGTTGAAGTCACTCTCTTCATTGTGCTTGGGGTTTTGGATATGTGTTGCTGACTAATGATGTCAGCTGTTGTTGTTGTCTTCCACCTGCTTTAAATGCTTTTTGAGTGCTGGCCCTATTGCTTAGGGTGCAAGTGTCTAACCCTCGTTCATTATCTAGGCCCCACTCGGTATTGTATCTGAACCTTGTAAATCATGGCTCATTCATTATCTCTCAAATTCACACTCTGGCCCATGGTGTTTTGTGTGCACCATCTCCAAATTTTGCTCCTGAGGCTTCAATCTTAGAGGTGGTCTTTTATCCAACTGTCCAATGTAGGTGTCACTTATCCCTTGTGACCTTAGTAATGTGCTCATACTTGGGCACTGTATATCCACTTTTGATACTACCTTGGGGCCAGTTATTATTTTTATGTGTAAAAGGTCACACACTAAAAGATGTCTAAAAGGCCACACACTTACTAGCACCCTCCTTTCAGAATGTTAGTAAGGGTAAAAGAGCCAAAAATGATGAAATTAATTAAAATTTTATTGCATTTTTGAAGAAATTTTTTAAAGAATTTTAAAATGGAGGGTGAAATGTTATATCCCCTCCCCCCTTACATTTTCCTGGCTCAATTGCGTTTCTTGCACACACACCCTCCCCCCCCCTGATTTTTTTCTAGATCTGTGCCTGGTCTCATGCAATAGTTTGCAATTCTTATTTTAATAGTCTTCATTGTTTATGTCTAGGTATAATAGAGCTACTTATGATCTCTTTTATTATGATTAGTGACAGGTTGAAACTGTTGTGGCAGCACATCCTTCCATCATCAATTCTGTATTTGTACTCAGCCATATTCATACATTGGTGTAATTTATTTAAACTTAGCTCTCCTTGGAAAGCTGCAGTTAAACTTTACACAGTAGATGTGATACAGAGCAAAAACCTTGATTATTAGTATGGTTTAAGACTACCATAAAAAGTATTAAAATTGCTTGGAACTTAAAATATAATATGAAGCACATACATATTGTTAGTTTCACAATGCTGTGTGTTATATGGATGCCCTATAAGATAAAACTGCTTTTCTTAAATATAAACCTAAAAGTTGTGGAATTTATTTTTAATCCTAATAACATAATATATATATATCAAAGAATGTAAATTTATGGAACTATTTAAATCTGTAAAGTTCTCTTTAAAAACATAACTGATCTTGGCTGTGTTATTGTTGCATACAATCTAGTTGTGTACTGGGGAAATAATTTTATCATTATTACTGATATTGTTTTTTTCTTCTTCTTAAACTAAATGCATTTTTAACTGCTTTTACTCATGATATTATTCATATTGAATTGTAAATTTTCCATTTTCAGCTGTTCTTCATAATCAATCATATAAGAGGAGAAATGAAGCATTAAGGGAAATTTCAGGTAATATTAAAGAGAGTGAAGAATGTAATTACTAATGAAATAGTGTCATTTTCTATATTCTTCAAAATGTTTTGAAATCTCAAATTTCTTAAGCCATTAACCTAAAAGAAGTAATTTTACGAACTCTGAAATAAATGCATATAATCTATGTTTTGTGTCACCTAAAAATTTAGCTCTGCACTCCCATATTTATAACTAAAATAATATTTTAATCAGTTTCACTATCTGAAAGGCAAATTTTCTGATTTAATTCTAAAACTATGAAATTTGTAGAAATTGAAAGAATATTATAACTACATATAATTCAAGGGAATAACCAATATTATCAGTCCTTAACAGTTAGGATTTTTGCAGAGGGAAAAAAATATTCTGGAAACAACAAGCATATCAGTAGTATTTATATATTTTTAATAATAGCTCATAAAGACATGGTTGCCAAACTTCATATTATGAGTAATAAAGTATTGTAGGAAAATGTTTTGTAGACAAGAAACATTTGAAATAATTAGCTGAAAAAAAAATTGGTTGCCCTGAGTGGGATTCGAACCCACATTACCCAGAAACATGCCAGGTGTCATAACCACTAGACGACGAGAGGCTAGTCATTTTCTTCAATCTGGCACTGACAATGCAAACAAAACTACTAAAGAACTGTAAACTCAAATGCTGGTACTCCATACCAATAAGAAAAGACAACTACCATAGAGCATCCCCACCATCAACACTAGTCAACAGGCATCATCATCACCAAGCAGCCATGGGCTACAGAGGTCCAACCAGACCGTGCAATTGAGTTCTCCAACATATCTGTCCTGAGCTACATCTGCTGCATCTGGCCACTGCACACCAATTCCAACAAAGTCCTGTTTGGCATTTTCTGCCCACCGCATCCTAGGCCTCCCCCTCTTTCTGAGGCATTTAGGTACACTGTTCATAACCCTATTCCCCAATCTATAATTATCTATATGGGCAACATGGTCAAACCAAAGGAGTCTCTCTCTGCACAATATGTTGCGTAAAGGAGGTTGCTGACTCCTTTGCCTTACCTCATCATTAGTTGCAAAGTTGAACCACCTAATGCTCAAGATACTGCATAAGGATCTAGAATCAAAAACATCTAGTTTCCTGTTATCTTGTTTACAAAGTGTCCAAGTTTCACTACCATAACTAACTCTAGAAAGAACCAAACTATTATACAGTCTAATTTTAGTTTTTAGGTGTATACACCTATTTTTCCACACTCTCCATAGATTCTTAAAAGTCCCGGCAGCAATCCCTATTTTTCTGTTAATCTCATGCCGCACATCACCAGTATCTGTTACATAGCTCCCAAGGTAATTAAACTGTGACACCTGCTCAAGACTGTAACCATTCAGATGAACTGAATCACAACCTGCCTGACCAATTTTCATCACTTTAGTTTTCTCTCTGTTTATAACCAAACCTACTCTACTACCAGTCTCATCAACAGATTGAATGAAAGAGTTCATCTCATCAACATCATTTGCCAAAAGGGCTAAATCATCAGCATAATCTAAATCAGAAATTTTCGTATCTCCAGTCCACTTAAGGCCAAAATCTTTCCCTTGAAGTGAATTTCGCATAACATAATCAATAACCAAGCTAAAGAGAAAAGGAGATAAAATGCACCCTTGTCGAACACCAGAAGTAATGCTAAACCAATTGCTACAAGCCTTACCAACTCTCACACACAACCCAGTGTTATTATAGAGAGCTTCCATTATGTTAACTAACTTGTCTTTTATACCATATGATCTCACAATCAACCACAAATTATGATAATCAACAGAGTCGAAAGCCTTTTTCAAATTAACAAAGCTAGCAACCAAAGGTTTCTGAAACTCTAAACATTTTTCAAGAATCTGCCTAAGTGAAAATATCTGATCCACACATCCCCTACCACTTCTGAATCCACATTGCTCATCAAGAGACCTCAAAAATAGAAACTAGCAGCTAAAAGGATTTAGAAACCTGAAACCTGTGACCACACTCTAAAAAACCAGAAGCTACCAATCACAACCCCTTCACATAAATGCAAAAACTGACTGAAAATTGAGCTTTTGACAAGACTCCTAAACAATTAAATAATAAATCTTCATCCCTGTGAAGTAAGAGTACTCAAAAGCTGTAGATGAGTTAAAATTGGTTTAAAAAACAATTCCACATTAAAATTGTGGAATTTACAGTGAAATTATTGATATTAAATCACATTTAAATTTTCTTCAATGTTTCTATGTCACATTATTGAAGAAAACGGTTAGTCTCTGGTGGTCTAGCAGTTATAATGCCTGTCATGGATCTGGGACATGTGTATTTGAATCCCACTCCATGCAACCAATTTTTGCAGCTAATTATTTCATATTATGAGTATCTCTTTTAAATAATTCTAAACACAGCTACAAGTATACCAAATTTAATTCCACGATAATACTGTGATACAGTTTTAAACCTCAGCTGTTAACTATTTTCCATGCATAGAGGAGTCATCATCATCATCATCATCATCATCATCCTCAAGCAGCCATGGGCTACGAGGTCCAACCAGACCATGCAGTTTAATTCTCCAAGCAGATCTGTCCTGAGCTACATCTGCTGCATCCAGCCACTGCACACCAATTCTAACAAGGTCCTGTTTGACATTGTCTGCCCATCGCATCCTAGGTCTCTCCCTCCTTCTGAGGCCTCTAGACACACAGGTTCATAACCCTATTCGCTAATCTATAATTATCCATACGGGCAACATGGCCAAACCAGCGCAGTCTCTCTCTGCACAATATGCTGCTTAAAGGAGGTTGCAGACTCCTTTGCCTAACCTCATCATTAGTTACAAAGTTAAACCACCTAATACGCAAGATACTACGTAAGCATCTGGAATCAAAAACATCTAGTTTCCTGTTCTCTTGTTTACACAGCGTCCAAGCTTCACTACCATAACTAACCCTAGAAAGAACCAAACTATTATACAGTCTAATTTTAGTCTTTAGGTGTATACGCCTATTTCTCCACACTCTCCATAGATTCTTAAAAGTCCCGGCAGCAATCCCTATTCATCTGTTAATCTCATGCCACACATCACCAGTATCTGTTACATAACTCCCAAGGTAATTAAACTGTGACACCTGCTCAAGACTAACCATTCAGATTAACTGAATCACAACCCACCTGACCAAGTTTCATCACTTTAATTTTCTCTCTATTTATAACCAAACCTACTCTACTACCAGTCTCATCAACAGATCGAATGAAAGAGTTCATCTCATCAACATCATTTGCCAAAAGGGCTAAATCATCAGCATAATCTAAATAAGAAATTTTTGTATCTCCAGTCCATTTAAGGCCAAAATCTTTCCCTTGAAGTGAATTTTGCATAACATAATCAATAACCAAACTAAAGAGAAAAGGAGACAAAATGCACCCTTGTCAAACACCAGAAGCAGCAATCATTTTTAAATCAGTTGCTACAATATCATTTAAATCAATTGCTACAAGACTTACCAACTCTCACACATGACTCAGTGTTATTATAGAGAGCTTTCACTATGTTAAGTAACTTGTCTGGTATACCATATGATTTCACAATCAACCACAAATTATGACGATCAACAGAGTCAAAAGCCTTTTTGAAATCAACAAAGCTAGCAACCAAAGGTTTCTGAAGCTCTAAACATTTCTCAAGAATCTGCCTAAGTGAAAATATCTGATCCACACATCCCCTACCACTTCTGAATCCACATTGCTCATCACGCAATTGACTGTCAACCAGATTCTTAATTCTATTAAGCACAATCATGGAAAGAACTTTACCTGGAACAGAGAGTAGGCTGATACCCCTATAGTTATCACAAGAACTGCGATCACCTTTTTTGACAATACAACAGAGCAATATAACAATAGCTCTGGTAAAATCCTTAGGAACCATGCCTTTATCATAAAAGATATTCAGAATTTCAGTCATCCAAGTGGTAACCGGAACATTTCCAGCTCTAAGCATTTCTGTAGTAATTTCATCTACCCCTGGGGATTTATGAAGTTTCAGTTTAGAAACAGCCAAAATAACTTCAGATTGTGTTATAGGTCCAACATTAAAGCCACTAATGCATCTATCATCATTGCAAACAATGGGAATAGAACTAACCGCATTGTTTAGAATATCACTGAAATGCTCAGCCCACCTAGCCATGACAGAAGCCTCACCTTCTATAACCTTACCTTGTTTATCCTCCAATCCCTGTATACCTGTCCGTTTTCTACCACACAAAACATTAACTATCTGGTACAGCTCTCTGCTGTTGTGCTGTCTAACTGCTTCCTCAGCTTTGTCAGCCAAACCATCAAGCCAAAGATTCTTATCAGCAGCTAACTGATCCTTTACACGTTTATTAAGTTCTCTGTAATGCTTACTATTAGTACTAGTAGGGTATTGATTAAGGACATTCCTGCAGTTCTTTCTTTCCGAAATAAGCTCAAGGGCCTTATCACTCAGATAATTCTGTCTCTTCTGCTCCTTTTTTCCTAAAAGAGTACTGTTAGTGTCCAAAAAAGCCTGTTTAAAATGATCCCATTCTTCCTCAACTTCAGTAGTAAGCATACCATGACTGTCATAATGACTAAGTAACCTATCATGGTAAGCTTTGGCTATAACTGGGTCTGTCAGAGCTTCAGTATTAAAAGCAAAATTTTTAACCCTAGCACAACACTTTTTAAGTTTAAGTTGCAAGACACTTTTAACAAGGTAATGGTCAGATCCAATTTCAGCTCCCCTATATGCCCTGGCATTTCTAACAGAACTAGCCCATTCACAGCATTATCGTGGAATTAAATTTGGTATCTCTTTCTTGTACTACTAATTCTCCAAGAGTTGACATCTCTTATAATATTATGTAATTTGATAAAGTAAAAATAAGAAATAATAATTAAGTTGCTAATTCTAATGATTAATAATTTTAGATATGATGCTGTACTCTTTGTAAGAGTTTTAAGAATTTAACTCTTAGGTACAGTTTTATACATAGTAAAACTAAGATACAGAAAAAGGTATAAATGTGAAGGTTAATTCAGAGGTGGGAAACTCAGCAAATGAGGTGTAGTGCTCTTTTTTTTTAAATATACTGTGTTTACATGCTTATTTTTTAAATCAGTTTTTATGTCTACAATTATTTTAATTTTATCAGATCAGTATATATTTATAGATAAAATTTCTAATACACAGTTTGTGAGTATAAAATTTTTAAAACCTTACTCCCACTCTTATTTAAAATTTATTATAAAACTTCAGCAGGCATTATATTTGCATGTCATGTATAGAGCTCATCATAGATGATAAATATTCTATTCATATGGCCTTTTTCTACATCTGCAAAATGTTATATGCACTACAATTCTTTATCTATGTTCATGTATATTGGTTGCTCAAGGCTTTACAAATACTTTTGATGTCTGATGTATGCTATGAGTAAAAGAAATATCTAATGGTTTATTAATAACTAATAATTAATTGAATAAATATAGTGTGAAAGAAAAACAACAGAAAAATAAAAAACTTTATAGATAAATATTTGCCTAGATGTAATTTTGTAAATTCTTCTGAATTAATTTTATCCTTTTAAATGTCTTTTTGCCATTTTAAATTTTGAATAATAGCAATAAATCTGTTAAAAATAACCTAAAATTCTTTGTCATTGAGCAATAAAATTTTTTAAAGTTTATCCTTCAAACTATTTGCACGTTAAAAGTGTTTAGGAGAAAGTTTTTTCCTAAACCTGAGTTTTCTCCTAAAAACTTTTAACATACAAATAGTTTGAAGGATAAACTTCAAAGTTTGTTGCCAATGGCACAGAATTTTAGGTTATTTTTAATTAATTTCTGAGCAAGTAGATCCTTTTAATTGTGAATAAATCTGTTATTTATTCAAAGATGCTAGTTTTCATTACCTAGTAACTCCTCTCTACATATTACTAAGTAAACCTGGTGATTTTTTGATTGAAATTTTCACAGATATCCAATTTTTTGCAACATTAGAGTAATTTTTCTGCTTTGTCAGCAAAAAGATCGCTTCTTTCACACATTTTATTGGCTTTTTTCACATCAAATATTTTTTTAATTTGCCTCTTTTATCCCAATGCATTTTTTTTCTTTTTAAAGTGAATATCATCATCATTATGCCAGATGAATTTTTCACTCATGTCAGCCATCAATAATGCAGTAATGCTTGACCATGTTCCTGCTGATAAATTAACTACTTAATCATAACATAAACTAAAATGCTATACAGGATTTTAGTTTATGATTATTTGAATAAAGAATAATGATTTCTTTTAAATTTAAAACATGGAGTGGTGATATGAAAACTAGTTATGAATACATGTTGTTGTTTTTTCATTTCATATGTAATGTCATTATATAAAGTACTGTAATCTGAATTTCTTCAAATTTCTCCAATGTGGGTTTTGGGTATTGGAGGTGATTCCTGATAAAGAATATTGTGGGTAAACCAAGATTGCATCCTGTAATCTTTCACATAAGGTATTGTACACAAAGCATTGTGATATTACATAAGGTTAATAATCTATATTGTAACGGAATATGTTGGTCTGTTTGCCTGCAAACAATGACAATATATAGGGGCACTTGCCATTTTGATTTTCGAGGAATATTGTCAGCTTAATTATGATAAAAATTTATTAATAAATACTCATCAAGATTATCTTTGTGATAGTGATATCATTCTTCTCAATCTGAAAATTATTAATAAAAAAAATAAGTACCTTTTCCTATAGGAAGAAATTTTATGCCTTTAAATAAGGAGCAAAAATTTTAAATTTTATATTTTGCTTTACATTTTAGTGCATTTTATTTAGAAAAGATTGATTGTAATTAAATCTAATTGTATGATTATGTATTAAATTTAATTTTTTTATGGAGATTACTTAAGTTATTGAAAACTTTGGTAGAACATCAAAGTTCTTTATTTTAACATTAGGTTACAATTGTAGCTCCCTCTGGCATTAATTTTTCTTCAAGGAATAGCTAGAGATAAACTATAGTGTAACCCCTCCCCAATACTTTTGTTTCAAGTCTTTTTTACACCCTGCACACTCTCTTCTCTGTGGGTAATTGGTCTCCACTTGTTCAGTCTCTCTCTTTGTGAATTGTACCACACACTAATATGTTATATATTAATAAATGCATTTATTCTTCAATGGGCCACCATTTCAGTTTTAAGTGCAATTTTCATTATGTACTATGGTTACTAAGATTAAACTGGAATAAGCAAAAGTGAATGGGATTAAAATCATTGAAAGTGACAGAAAAAAAAGAAGTGTGATCTTGCAAAACATTTTGAAAGCCCTAATACACACACTGCAAATTATTTTACAGAAAGAGAGTATTAAAACATTTTGAGACAAGATAATAAGACAAGCATTATATCTAATAAATCAATATGTTAAATTGATCTACCTATTGTAAAGGCCAAACTAGTCTGATAGGTTGGAGTTTACTATAGGAAGAAGCAAATTAATTTAATAAGGTAACAGTACAATATAGGTACTACAGGTAATGTACAATACCTAGAATACAGAAGATCCTACACACAACCCAGTGATTTTGAATGAGATTGGAGAGTGAGCCTATGTGCAGCATGCAAAATCACAGCTCAAATTAACAAGGGTGCAGAAACAGTTGATAGATGTCAGCAGTGGGACCAAAATCAGAACTCCATTCAGAATCTGGAATAAACAAACTGACAACAGCACAAGCGAATCATCATATCCTGCAGCTGGCCATAAGACTGTTTCATCACTGCTTATCAAATTAGAGGCATGATGGCTAAAACTTACCAAGGTAATACAACTCAAACCATTATTAATTAGTGATTAAAGAAAGTAGTTTGTATTCTAGGCATCCATTCTGCTGCCTGCTGCTCATGCCAGATTGGAATTATATAGTATTTTGTGATAAATCCTTTCAGTTAGGGTTCAAAAATGGGGACATCAATATATGGCAGAATGTTGAGAAGATTTCTTAGTTTTTATTAAATAAAAAGTGTTTTTTTTTTTAAATTTTATTATTATTATTTTTTCTCTTTAGAAATGGCTGGGGTTTAAAGAAAATGTTTATTAATTTGACTGTTGTTCAATGCTCTTGGTTTCTTATTCAGCTATTTTTAAATGTGTTGAAAGAACCTGTGGTTATTGATTTATGGACTTGATTAACATGGATCATTCAGATTACACTAAGTGATTAGGAGGTCCCAAATTAAACAATTAAATGCTTGAGTATTAGTATACATTTCTGTGTGATTATTGAATATAGTACTATTTTTCCATGAGTGTTTTTTGTTTTGCTTGCTTTTAATACCACAATAACTTGAACATAGTTTCATAACTATAATTTTTGTTTTATTACTAAATTAACTATCCATGTTCATTCTAAAGTTGTTGTGAGTAAAGAAAATATGAATAATGAATAATCCTTATTGATTTCATGCATAAAAGAGTTTAAAGGTAACACTTTTAATATTTTCCACACTTTTCTTTTTTTCTTTGCTTATATAGTTCCTACACCTGTACCCACTTTTGTAGATAAGCGTATTCCTTTAAATGACATGTGGGATCTTTATATGAAGGTAAAATTAGTTTGTTATTTATGTATAATTATAAATGTTATGTGTACTTGCATTAAACTCTTAAAACATCTGAATTCAAAATTTTGTTGGGATTGAAATCACTACCAAGTGCATGTAATTTAGTTGCATAGTACTAAGAAAACAAAGTTTCTTCTGAAAGAAATTGTCCCTTTTCAGTGTATTTCCTTAATGGATTTTAAAGATAACAAATTGAATTCTCTACAGAAACATGCCAAAATTGGAAGTATACTTTGGCATGTTTCTGGAAAGATGTGGGTTCAAGTCCCATATGTCAGTAAAATTTTTTCTACAAAATATTTATTGATAATATTGACATTAAATAGTCAACAGATAATACTGTGATTGTCATCTTTGTTTGAAGTTGAGTGTTGTTTCCATGAGCTGATGCATCAAGCTGATGACACTGCTTGTTTTCTATGGAAAGGAAAAGTTATGTAATTAAAACATTTATTAGAAATGCATTCTGAATTGTTGCTGTTTAATTTTTTCAAAAATATTGGCAATTTGTTATCTTTAATTGATTGGTAATCAAGTGTTTAGTATTATTCAGGAAAATGCATATTATTTAGCAAATTAATAGTTTAATTGCATTTACATTTTGGGGGCGAGTGGTCAGTAATGCACCACACTTGTAACCTGCAGTTTCCTGGTTTAAGTCTCAACTCTGTTATCAGTAAAATTTATTTTTGCTAAACTCCCACCCTGCTCTTGATCAGAAAAGAAATGTTGATTAGCTTGGAAAAGTCATTGTAATGCTGTGATTCTGTGTGCAGGAAAACCTCATTTTTTGCATGTTAAGGAACATGTTTGATGACCTTGATGGGAGGCTTCCATCTGTCTCCTGTTAAGTCCCCTACTCAACTCTATGCACTTGGGATCCTTGTGATCTGGCCATTTAGACCATTGTCTGAACAAAAGTGCCATACAGAGATAAAACAATCCAACCCTTTAGCAGCCAATTGAAACAAATATTGCTCCATGAACCAGTAATACATATCCAATGAATAAAATAATTGCAGAATATATATTAAAAAAAGTTCAAAATCAAAATGCTAAAGGGTTGAATTGTTTTACCTCTGCATGGCAATTTTGTTCAGACAATGGGCGAAATGGCCAGGTCAACAAGGATACCAAGGGCACAGAGTTAGATAGGGGACATAACAGGGGGGCAGATAGAAGCATTTTTTAAAACTTTTTTAAATCTATTTCATAATTATTTTTATTCATTATATATCTATTACTGATTTTAAAACAATAGTTGTTTCAATTGGCTACTAAACTTAAAAATTGATTTTGAAAATGTCACCATGCCTATTAACTATAGACTTCCTATGGGAAATGGAAGCAGTACCTGAAAGTTAGAATAAGCACAAAGGCAACTAAGGTCATGCTGTACCAAATCTGTGACTAGTAAAAGTTGTAAAGAAGATCTTAGGTGTTTATAGATTTAGCTATGGATAATGTTAGAAACTTCGTTGGATGCATACATTTACTCAATTAGTACTACTTTATATTCTTTATTACACATATATCTTTTTGTAACTGACCATTTGTGTTTAGTAATGGCTATATCATAGTCAAATGTTCTTGATGACAAAGTCTCAAAACTCCATGTTGCTGTTGAAAATTTGATTTTTTTAAAGATCATTTTTTAATTTTATTATTGTTTGTTGGCTTTTCTATTCTAAAAATGCTGATCTTTTATCAACTCCTGGGAGTTTCTGAAGTATCAAAAATAGAAATGAAGAGAATTTCCCTGACTATGTCACCAATGGTGGTACCTTTCTCTACCACTGTACAGAGTGGGTGAAAGATCACCTCCTCCCTTGGTAAAATCATGTTTCAAAGAAATCATTAGTACATGATTTTTCACTCAATCATTAAAAGCATTTAATTAGGAAGATTTCCAAACTGCAGCAGCAAACAGAAAATGCATGTTTTGCATTTCAAAAGCAAAAAAAATTAATACCTATGAATGCAGATTTTCAAGTGATCTTAGATGCGACATTTTTTAATTCAAAATATAACAGATATAATTCTGTCCTTTAATTATTTTTAAACAAAGTTCAAATTGAAGTGAAACCTGTGTTTATTGCATAATTCTAAAATAATAATAGTATACACACACTGGCCACTGAATTAGAAACCTTAATGCACATGTATGTAAACGTCACTTGTACTCCCAATAAATAACCACTCTATTAAGTTGCTTCAAATATTTAGAGAAAAAATTGTCTTGAGCCGGGTGGGATATGAATCCACGACCTCCTGACAACATGTCAGGTGCTCTGGACCACTGAGCTACCAGCTGCCTATCAAGATCTCCTCTAATTGATGATATGAGCTTTCCTCAACCTACCTTACTTAATATGTAGGGAGTGTTCAGGCAATATCACCCTAAGCGGCTTATTAATGCCTTTCAGATGGAATGCATGTATTACGAGTATGCAAATCTACAAATAATTAATGAACTCAATTTATTTTGGGTACTCCAATAAATAACCACCCTATTAAGTTGTAGCCGTCCCGTGGCCGAGTGGTTAGCGCGCTTGGCTACTGATCTACGGGACCTGGGTTCGAGCCCCGGGTAAGGCATGGATGTTCATGCTGTTTTCTGCTGAGGTCCTGCCATCCTCTCAGATCTTCTACTGTGGTGTATAAACTGACAGGCTCCTGTCAGACCTCTGTGGCAAGCAGCTGCTTGAGGGGGTATTTATTATTATTTATTATTAAGTTGTTTCAAATATTTAGAGGAAAAATTGTCTTATTAACGTCACTTGTGCACCGTATATGCAAAATATGTGGTCACATGATCTAGACAACTATTTAAGACTATTGCTCGTCAGTAGTGTTGATCACAATGGGAAAAACAAAGGGTCTTTCGAGGTTCGATAAAGGGCTTATTGTGGGTGCCCGTCTGGCTGGAGTGACGATTTTAAAAGCAGCAGAGCTGACTGGTGTCTCAAAACATGAGATATTTCAGGGTTTTTAATCAGTGGAAAAATAACCCACGTTGCTTGTCTAAGAGGTATAAGTGTAATGTGATGACAATCTGTCAGGAATGAGATTGCAGACGTCTGAGATGGCTTGTACAGAGAAACAGGACTTCCTGTGTGCAGCAATTGACTGAAACATTCATTGAAGGTTGTTCCAGAGTTATATCTCAGCGAACTATGCACAGGGAATTGAAGAGGATCAGTATTCAGTCACATGCCTATGTGGAAACTACTGATTTCTGCGAAGAACCGGAAAGTTTGTCTACAGTGGTATCAGGAACACTGTGACTGGACACTGGAAGATGGGGAAAAAGTTGTGTAGGAAAAAGTCATGGAAACTGATGAGTCGCGGTACACCTAGTTCTGTACTACAGTAGGCAGAGAGTTTGGCAGGAACCCCATGAAGTCATGGTGTGGGGCACATTCTGTTGGTACGGAATGGGTCCCCTGATATTGCTGGAAGGTCAGGTGTCCTCCAAGGATTATCTGAACATTGTTGCCTATCAAGTCCATCCTGCAATGTTGACTTTTTATCCAGCAAGTGATGGCTTTCTCATGGATGACAATGCTACTGCCCATCATGCAAGATGTGTTTAGCAGTGGTTCAACAAGCATGACAGCGACTTCCACCATCTTCCCTGGCCACCACAAAACCCAGATTTGAACCCCATAGAGAATGTGTGGGACATGGTAGGAAAACAGATCCAGGAACAAAATTCTCTTCCATCAAATCTGAGCCAGTTAAAGGACTCTGTGGTGAATGCCTGGTATGCTGGAGATGTAAAGGCACTCCAACACCTTGTGGAATCTATGCCAAACTGCATGCGTGCTGTAATTCGGGCTAAAGGAGGTCCAACTTAGTATTGAATAAAGGTTTCTAATTCATTGGCTGGTGTGTGTACTAAATACATGTTTATATGTTTTCAATTTTAATTTTTTTATTGTAATTTAAATTAATATTTTGTTGAATTTTCAGACTTTAAATGCTCCTTTCTTTGATATATAACATTGCATAATTCTGTTTATTAGCTATTTTGGGATAATATTCAAACTATTATTTTTCTGTTGTACCAACTTGAAAATTAATGCAGCTACTAGCAAGAGTTCATTATTAAAAACTTGTTTGGAGGATTAATAGTTGGTTGGGTGACCCAGTAAGTAACTTAGTTTTTATTTAGAAGAGCACTAGAATTTTGTGAATAAGCAGATCCTAAAATTTATCATCAAATAAAAGCTTCTTAAATAGTCAACTATTGAGATAAGTAAATTAACTTTCAGATTAGGTTTCTTTTAACTTTTCTAAATATTTCACAACTTATGGCCACTTGCTGTTAATATGGGCAAGTTGGTTTTTACATAAGTAATGCTTATTTCAGAGCATTGTTGCTGAAACTTATATCTTTTCTCTTAGTATACCAAATCAGTCTCCGGGGATTAACATTTCTATTTTGTGTTGGCTGTTCAAGCTTTATTTATATTTTTTTTTTATACTTTTTTTTTAAATGAGTCTTCCTAGTACAAAAACAGATAATCTAAAAGTTCTGTCAGGCATGTCTTGTTTTTTCATAGAGACCTATGAACACTTACCCAAGAATACACCACTGGCTTGCTAACCAGTGTACCAGGTAACCTAACTTTCTAACCAGGCTTGCTAACCAGTGTACCAGGTAGGGTTCTCTTTTTTTTTATCAAACAGATTCACACCAATTTCCTAGCTTGTATACCACCAGAAAATATTAGTCTAACTTGGTTGTAACGAGCACGGAAATAATGAGATCATGGCTGTAGTGAGCAAAAAGCCATAATGATTTTAATTTAAGCATATTCCCATACAATTGCTCACTTTTATAATGGGTGTACTACATGGATATACCATACAAATTTTGGTAACTGTGGAAACATGGAAACATTCTTAATTGCTACGGTAATCAGAAAAAAGACAATAAAGATGATAAGTGAATCAAAATCATTGCTGACAATCTCCCAAGCTCAAGGTGCAATGGACACATTAGTCAATTTTTTTGAAGGAACTGAGGTAAATAATGACTTTTAATATGTTGAGTGTTTTAAAGTGAAATTTGAGAAATATCAAAGTGAAATCTTTAAAACAAACATTAATTTTAAGATTCATAAGTAAAAAGATTAATTGAAATTGTGTTGATTATTAATTAGTATTGTTTTTCATTATGGAGAAATAAATTTTGTTTAGTATTAAGTATATGGTTTTAAAATTGTACAAATAAATTGTGTTTAATATTAAGTGTATTGTAGTTTATATACAAGCATATTGATACAAATAATATGTAGGTATTTAATTATTTAATTTTTCTCTCTCTAGCATTTCTTTTGTTTCTTGAATGAGACAATGGAGGCTTTCATTTTTTCAGGAGGAAAATAAAAACAACTATGGTTTCACTAAATGTCACAATTTGAATTTCTTTCCATTTAAACTTCATGCTTGTTAACATTGATCTTCACCCTTTTTTTTTTCTTTTATTGTATGGATGGTACCAAAAATGAAGTTCTCTAAAATGACTGTAAATGGGGGAAAATAGTAGGTAGAACAAGCCTAGTAACTTTTTGTCATGTAATTGGCTATTACAAGTGTTTCCCAAACTGTGGGTCACTAGCAATTTAAAGGGGGATGGGGTCGCAAATGGATACAGTTTAATCTGTAATGTATAAAAAAAACTTCATTCATTATAAAAATGAGTGTTGAAGCTCAATTTGTTATAAACGTTTGCTTCAGTAACAAATCACAAGACAAAAGCCCCTTTTCCTGCTGTTATGGCTCTCTGACAAGAGAGAGTGACAGTAACACTGCTTATACTATATGACATACAAATCAAGCCCTCTTCTACTTCGCTTATCTTGCGGTATTCTCAGTTAAATCTAATCCACATACATCTTCCTTGGTTTTTCAATCGGCTACTCCAGGTACCTTAGTTTGCCAGAATACTTTGGTGCTGCACTGCACCCTATACTGTTATATGGAACATTCTGTTGTAAGAATATTCTTATTTCAATTCAAGTTACTTTTATCAATGGTAAAGGAATGTATGGGAAAATTCTGTCAAAGGGGGTGAGGTGACAAAATCCATCAACAGTAAAATTGGGCTGCAAATAATAATTCTTTCAATGGTGTGATGGGGGTGGTGGTATCGTTCACAGAAATTTCTGTCAATGGTAAGGTGGGGGGGGGGGGGGTTGCAAATGTAAAAGTTTTAGAACTCCTGGGCTATTAGTCTATATTCTAGCTGCACTATATTTCTGGAAGAAGCTGCATCTAAAGTATAAAATCGATGAGCTTTTTAATTAAGTGATATTATTTCATATTGCTTTCATATAGTGCATGCGCAAGGAATTGTTTAATATATGTTGCATTCTTATCAGTGTGTGAAATGGACATTACTTACGGAACAACCTAATACAATTCGCACTATTTATAAACAAAATGTTACTTTTTTATTAGTGGAAACAATAGGACACATATAGTATCAGCTTATGTGGGAAACTAAATACCATAAAAATGTTGCATTTGTGAAACAGGAAAGTAATTGTACTATAAAAATGGTTGTTTTGCTAAAAGTAACATTTCCACTATTACTTTTGGTAACATATAATAAGGAAAAAATAACATATGGTTGTAATCATTGTTAGACTTGTATATACTGTGAAATATTTAGTACAGTACATTTTAATGAAAAAATAACAGTACACGTGTGGCTTGAGAATGTGAAATGAATGTTCATTTACAGGAAAATGGATATGAACTTTATGGCAGTGATTTAGTTCATTGACATAAACATAAATAGGGCTGTATGCCACATTTGGTCACTTTGATCAGTGTCAAGTTATTGTATGCCTCAACATATTTTCTCTCTGATGACAAAGAAAAAGTCAAATGAAGATAGCATTCATGTAAAACTGTTTTCAACAAATGAATATGGACAGTAATAGCCAACTAAATCACATACTGGTATTTTTTTTATTGTGCATCATGTTAACATAATACAATATTTCTATATGCCTGTTTTGTTGCTTTTCTAGTCAAGGAACACATCTCAATCAACCAGCAATATTTCATTTCAACCTATCATTTTGTAACATTTTTTGACGTGTTTCACTTATGGTTTTTTTTAATCTATCATGTTGTAATACCATAACAAAAGTATGTTCATCCAGAATTGCACTTTATTTGGTTCCATTGAAGCAGAGTTGAACTCTATAGTGGTATCATAAGATTCTTCAACAAGCTTAGAATTTTGCATAATATTTTCATAAAGTTAAATTTATTGACTACATTAGTAGTAAAATATCATTACTTATTTAAGCCTTTAACCTTTCAGGTTTGTGCAAAATTATTTGAGTTTGGTCGCTTAGAAGAGCTGCAGAATCTTGCAATATCTGCATTAACTTCTACTTTATTTATGAAAGACCCTCAACGAATTAAGGTAATTTTAGATATTAACATTATTAGAAAATGGCATTTCATATTTTTTAACATTATGTTTTAGTTAAGTACTGTTATGTATTATATTACCTATCTGGAACTTTTGCAATTACTTTTATAAAATTTTTAAGCTACTAAAGGCTGTGAAAATTCAATTGGACAATGTTATTTTATTCACTGTATGTTTATCATCTTGTCCCAGTGATTAGCATGTTTAACTATTGTACAAAGGGGTGTGGATTTGAGCCCCAGATAAGGCATGAATGTTTCATTTGTTGTCTTTTTATTCTGTGTTCTTTCCGTATGTATTTTCTCTGTGTGTTGTTATACTGATAGGCTTCTGTTAGAACTCTGTGGCAAGCAGTGCTTGAGGCATAATTTTGATTTTTTTTATATATTTTATCCTAAGCAGCAGTTGCTACCTTGTGATACTGAAGGCCAATTCAAAAATATTATGTTTAACAATTATGTTCACATCTTTCTTAATCATATCATAATTTAATAAAATACATTAATAATTTGCTTATCCTTTACAAACCTTACCAACCAAGGTTTGAAATGGGCTCATTCAAATATTGTCTTCCCTTTGCTTTATATCCTTTGCCAGCTACTATCTTGAGTTTTAAAATGTTAAACTAATCTGTTAAAAAAAATAACTGAAGCTAAGTATCATTTACTCTTTTCATATTAAATCATCAGATCAAAATTCTGTTCCATTCTTGTGTATAATCCCCCCTTTTTAGAAAAGAATTCAGAAAAATAATTTTTACATATATTTCTCTGCCATTTTTTTTTTGAAAGATCAAATAATTCACATAAATTTCTTATGTTCATAGTGTAAAAATCTGTCCCATGAAGTAACACTATTAATCTCCATTCATGGAATAAATATACTGAGCTATAGTAGGTATCATGCTAGAACCCCCAAAAAAGGGCTGAATATGATGATTAGTGAGGAATACATGCTTTTTTTCACAGACTCGCCAATCACAATAACTAGTAGTCAGTTTTGTATGCACATTGTCAACTACTGGTGTAAGAAATAATGCATAACCTACTCCTAAATTACTACCCTTAGATCCGACTCAGAGGCAGATCTAGGGATAGTAATGGTAATGGTAAGAAGAGTGTTGGTAATGGTAATGGGATAAAAAAATTATTAAGCTTGTGCATTTTTCAAGAATTTTTTAAAGGCTCTAAAATGGAGGAGAAAATGTTATAGTGCATTGGAAATCCGGTCTCTTGCTCTTTCACTTTTTTTTCTGGCTCAATTGCATCACTTGCCCCACCCATATGCACACACACACATAAACTTATTGTTTTCTAGATCTGGGCTTCCTAAGCTTGTATATTTTTTATTGTATATTACTGTCCAGTTGTATATTACCATTTGCATATTACTGTCTAGTATTATTTTTTAGTATTGTTTTCTGTTAAAAAGTTAACAGTAGATAATGGGGAAAAAATGGTTATACTAGGAGACTTTTTATGTGATTCTTTATATTCTAGTACAAATTGCAGTAATCATTATTTTTTATGAAAATATATTTATTATCCAATTTTAACTCCTGCATTTTCACACTGGAAAAAGATTTCCACTTGTATTTTCTCTTATATATATTCTGAAGTGCAAAATATCAAAAAAGTGAAATTAATTTGAGTCAACATATATATATATAATCTTCTAATATGGCAATAATGTCTTAGTTCTATGGGTCTAATTTGCATTAGGATTGATAATGCAGGCATTTATTTTAAAGAAGTATAATCCATTCTGGTTGTAAAGAACTTGGTGTTTAGTGAATTGAGCTATAGAGTACTTATATAAATTCAAACATGATTTACACTGCCAAGACAAAAAATATTTAGTAGTTCATTGTTATACCAGAGGAAATCCAAATTAATGACAGCTTTGTAACTTCTAAAATAAGTTTTTTATGGAAATGCACCAAAAGATAAAGATCTACACACACACCTGCCACTGAATTAGAAACCTTTATGCAGATGTATGTAAACGTCACTAGCGCAGCATATATGCAAAATATGTGGTCATGTGCATCACCACGTGATCTAAGAAACAATTTAAGACTATAAATATTTAGCGGAAAAAATTTTCACCAACATAAGGGAATTGAACCCTCATCTCTCCAGAAACATGCCAGAGTGTTCTTACCAGTTGAACTAATGCCAGCTTTCTTTTTTCCGCGTATGTCGGTGAAAATTTTTTCCCTAAATATTTATTGATTTATCAATGCCAAAAGAGCATCAGGTCATGCTGCGATTATCATCTATGTTTTTCAATTTAAGACTGTGCTCATCAGTAATCATCAGTGTTGTTGATCACAATAGGAAAAATAAAGGATCTTTCGGGGTTCGATAAAGGTCTTATTGTGGGTGCCTGTCTGGCTGGAGCGATGATTTTAAAAATAGCAGAGCTGACTGGTTTCTCAAAAGGTGAGATATCTTGGGTCTTTAATAAGTTCAATAGGAAAAATAGCCCACATTACTTGTCTAAGAGGTGTAAGTGTGGCGCAACGACAATCTGTCAGGAACGAGATTGCCATCATCTGAGAAGGCTTGTATGGAGAAACAGGACTTCCTGTGTGTAGCAATTGCCAGAAGCATTCAATGAAGGCTGTTCCTGGCAATATCTCAGCGAACTATGCACAAGGAATTTAAGAGGATCGGTATTAGAAGTCACATGCCTATACGGAAACCACTGATTTCTGCGAAGAACTAGAAAGTTTGTCTACAGTGCTGTCAGGAACACTGACTGGACACTGGAAGATTGGAAAAAAGTCGTGGTCTGATGAGTCATGGTACACCTTGTTCTATACTGACAGTAGGCAGAGAGTTTGGTGGGAGCCCCATGAAGCAATGGACCCAGCTTGCCTTGTAAACACAACTCAAGGTTTTGGAGGCAGTGTCATGGTGTGGGACACATTCTGTTGGTACGGAATGGGTCCTCTTATATTGCTGGAAGGTTGGGTGTTCTCCAAAGATTATCTTAACATTGTTGCCGATCAAATCCATCCTGAAATGTTGATTTTTTATCCAGCAGCTGATGACTCTCATGGATGGCAATGGTACTGTCCATCATGCAAGATGTGTTCAGCAGTGGTTCAGCAAGCATGACAGTGACTTCCACCATCTTCCCTGACCACCACAAAGCCCGGATCTGAACCCCATAGAGAATGTATGGGACATGTTAGAAAAACAGATCCGGGATCAAAGTCCTTCCATCAAATATGATCCAGTTAAAGGACTGTATGGTGAACGCCTGATATGTTGGAGATGTAAAGGCACTCTAACACCTTATGAAATCTATTCCAAACTGCATACGTCTGTAATTCAGGCTAAAGGAGGTCCAACTCAGTATTGAATAAAGGTTTCTAATTCAGTGGTCTGTGTGTGTACTTTAAGTAATCTAAATCCTGAATTTAAAAAATATGCAGTTAACATTTCAGGTTATGGAAAGTGGAATGTTTAACAGCAGCAATGGCAGTCCTAAAAAATTGTACAAAACTGACAAATATATTGAATGACTGCACAAACTCCTAAAGTATACTTATTGCATTAAATGGTTAGAAATAAGGTTTGTTATTTAAGTTTTAACTTCTGAAGTGAATTCTTATGTCTGACATTCCTCTTGTAAATATTTCAACTTCATTAACTTATGAAGCACCAAGTGATTATTGTTGAAAATCAAGAATTAGGTGGATTTGATTGAGATCTTAAATTTATCTAGTTGCTTTTTCTATAAAATGTTTATTTTAGAAGTTATGTCACATCGAATTTGATTTTCCATTAGCATAAGATTGACATCCCCTAATTTTTGTCCTGGCAATGTATGTGCTTAGTGTATTGGGCTAAACCAAAAGTGGTGATTTTAGGCAAAAATTCAAACTTAAATATTAAATAGTAAAAAAATACCTTTAATCAATAATGTATCCACCATTTTGGTCAATTATTTTTAGCCATCTGTTGGGCATCTTCATTATTCTGCTGGTGTAGAACATGGTTGGTTTTTCATTGAGGAACCAATCAAGGTGGGTTTTGATGGCCTCCAAAGATTGGAACTCTTTACCATTCAACTAGTTTTGCAGCAACTGGAATAAATGGTAATCTGAGGATACAATGTCAGACGAATATGACAGGTGGCACAAAACATCCCAACCCAGCTGCAACAGTTTTTGCCAGGAGGTCAAAGACACATGTGGTCTCGCATTGTCATGGTGGAATGCAGCTACTTTGCTATTCCGAACATTTTTCATCAACCTCTGCTTTCAGCCGATTCAATTGCAAACAATGCTGATCTGAATTAACCATTTGATTGCTTGTCAAGAGTTATTGTGAATGGTGATAATGGTGGCTCTTCTTGCTTGCTCCAGGATCTTTTTCTTTGGATGTTGTTATAAAGGATCCATTTTCATTGGCTGTCACTAATCACTTCATATATGGGCCAATTTCATTGCATTGCAGGAGTGAATAACAAGCAAAGATGTGGTCCATTAATTTTTTTTGTTCAACTGATGTGGCACCTACACATCATACCAATTCATGCATCCAAGCAGCTCCAAGTGCCTTACAACTGATGTTTGTGATATTTTTAGTGTCTCAGCAATCTCTTGTGGTGCTGCACTTGTTAGTTTGGATTAATGTGGTGATTTGGTCAATGTCAACTGTGGAGGGCCTTCCTGAATGTGGGCCATCTTCCAGAGAGAAATTCCTGGTTCAGAACTTTGCAAACCACTTCTGACATGTTCAATCATTTGCAGCAGCATCTCTGTAAATTGCACAAATCTTTATTTGGGTTTGCATTGCATTTTTACCCTTCTGAAAAAAAAAAGACGTAAGACAGCAAAAATTCACTTTTGTATCTTCCATTTTCAAACTGACCCTATACAAATATCACTCACTCAATCTGCACAGTTTGTTTTTTAGGACATGCTAGTAACTGTCCCCTGTCAAAAGGAATTAACTGCTAATGCACATGGTTGTGCAGATCACGTCCAATGACATCTCTTGGGAAAAATCTGAATGAACTTTTAGTTCAACCCAATACATAACATACATTAGCTAAAATGAGCATCTGTAGAGTACATTTGTTGCTTAATATCTTGGTAGGTACCGTTAATCATTAGAAGTAAAGAATCATAATCACTTACTGACTTGACTATAATTCCTTTCTGGACTGTTGAATAAAAACAAGATTAAAATAAAGTCACATTCTTGCTGTTGAATAAAAACAAGATTAAAATAAAGTCACATTCTTGCTGTTGAATAAAAACAAGATTAAAATAAAGTCACATTCTTGATAATTTAGACTTTCAATAAATAATTAAGTGGGGTGCAGAGTTCACCTCTTTGTTTATGATGTATTTACTTGCTGTGAAGTTTTTTAATGCTTTGTTCAGTACTTGCAGGTTTAACAAAATGCTGCATTTTTATTATTTTAGGAAAATGTAATTGGTGGTGCACATCACCTGATGTATGTATGCTATAGTGCTAGCTTATGACTGTCTTTTCTTGATGAGACATGGCTAAGGAGTGTGAACATTTGTCTTATTTGTGCTATGTGTAGTGTGATAAAAGTTACATTTTGATTTTTTTGATCTATGATCACTTTTTTGAGTAATATTTTATAAGGCAGAGTTGCTAGCAAAAAAGTAAACTCTAATTAAGAAAAAATGAAAATTATATAAAAAATTTGAAGTAGGAACAATTAGAAAGATATTTGTTGCAAGTACCAGTACAAAATATACTATTGAAGTAATATGAGAAGGTGCAGAATGAAATATTCTTGTATACAAGGACATATTCATGCAAAAAAAGTTTAGGTTCCATACTTATCTTTCATAATTGTATGTAGCAGCTCTTTAACTGATTGGTGGCATTTTAATTACTGTTATTGAAATTTTCTGAAAATAATATTTCTTATGTGAGATTCTCTTATTTGCAAATCTCTACATATATATATATACCAGTCAATCAAGTAGTAATACTTGTATAGTTTAAATACATTGACTAACACATTGTATTTAGTTTTTATAACTTATACTATTGCATTTTAAATATTATAGGATACTGAATTTATGGCCTTGTTAGCAAGTTACTACAATAAAAATAATAATTATGCTTATCTGCTGGTAAAAGATTTGGTTTTAAAGGTATGTATTTTGCTTTTAAACTAAGTTACAAAAATATGTTTCAAATGATGATGTTCAAAGTATTGATAGAGTAAAATATATAGCTTTTTAATAATTTTTGGTTTAAATATGTTTTGAGGTAAAAAAAAATAATTTTTTTTTAAATGTGTTCTGTGAAACATTTAAGATAGCACATTAAATTATTAAGAATCTTAATAGTTACCAACCAATCCATTTCCCAGATTCAAACACACAATCTGGTTATGTGCCAGCTGCTCCACCATTTGAGGGCAGGAGTGGCTCATTCAGTAGTGCAACAGACTCATAATCTGCAGTTCCAGGTTCGAGTCCCACCTGGGCCAGCATTGAGCTTTATCTCCACAAAACTCCCCTCCTCAGTTAGTAGTGGATACTGATGGACTTGGAAAGGCTACTGTCCTTTGTGCTGTGTGCAGGAGAGCCATACCTTGTGCACGTTAAAGAGCATGCTAGATTGCCTTGACCTGTTTAGGAGGTTACTATGCCTCCTAACAGCTGCCCCGTGGGTCCCTTTGCCCCAACCTTCTATTGGTGGTCCTTGTAGCTTGACCATTTAGCCCATTGTGTGCAAAAATCACCACTCAGAAGTAAAAACAGCTAACTTGATTATTTGAGCTTGGGCAATGACAATTTCCACTTGCTTAAGTATGATCATATATGAAGGGTATTTCATTCTTGTGCAGGCTTATTGTCCATCCTGTATATGTTTGTGATATTTTAATGTTTTGTGTTGCTTTGCATGTGTTTTCATTATATTTGGTTCAGCATCAAATAAAATGAATGCTATGATTGTGTTGTGACTTTCCTGCTACGGATCAGCTGTACTAATACCTGAAGATTTTAGCCTACGTGCATTTACATTAAATCTGAATGAATATTTGTTTGAATTAAGACACCAGAAGCTTTTCATCAGCCATAAATATAGTGTTTCTCTTGCATTAACTGTATATGGAGTAGAATATTGATTATCTGAATGTCAAAAGTATAATCGCAAAATCAACTGTAGGGACAATCTGTTTTTCAGTCAAGCTATTAATTAATAATAATAAAAAAAATATGTTACTTGCACTATAATTTCTAATCGATTTCCTGTTATTACTGAAGTGGTTGGTTGGCTGGTTGGGGTTTTATGGTGCGTTGGTGTTACTGAAGTGTGTTTGTACATTATGTATCTGACCAGTAGAGCAGTGGTGTACAAATCAGAGTATGCATAAACAGTACTTTTTTGGTTTGTAAACTATTATATTTTAAAAACTGAGTGTAAACTTTTTTAGAGTATGAAATATTAAAAATTATGAACTATTCTTAAGAAATTAAATGCTTTTTTTTAAATATGGAATACATAATAGATTAACAAAATATATTTACTATGTCTTGATCAAGTTTCAGTATTTAAAAGATCTTCTCTTAGGAATTATAATATAGTTGGTAGACAAAAACTTGAATATAATTTGAAACTGGTGAAATTCCTCTGTGTGGTGGCATTTTAATTACTATAACAATCCAAAAGTAAAAAAAAAAATGCAAATTATCAGCATTTTTTTATTTTTATTTTTTTACTTTTTTGGTAAAAGGATAATTTCTTTAGAATCTTTCAGCCAGCTTGATGAATTCAACAGACTTCATGCATTCTCCCCTGCTCATTCTTTTTTCAAAAATAATTGAAGTGGAACTAGAGTTCAGACTGTTATTTTCTACAGCAAATGGTTCCCAACCTTTTTGAGCCCAGAATCCCTTTTATCCTTTCTAATGCCCTTTTCATCATCATCATCATCCTCAAGCAGCCATGGGCTACGGAGGTCCAACCAGACCATGCAATTTAGTTCTTCAAGCAAGTCTTTCCTGAGCTACATCAACTGCATCTGACCACTGCACACCCACCAATTCTAATAAGGTCCTGTTTGACATTGTCAGTCCACCGCATCCTAGGTCTCCCCCTCTTTCTGAGGCCTTTGGGCACACTGCTCATAACTCTATTCACCAATCTATAATTATTCATACGGGCCACATGGCCAAACCAACGGAGTCTCTCTCTGCACAATATGCTGCTTAAAGGAGGTTGCAAACTCCTTTGCCTAACCTTATCATTAGTTACAAAGTTGAACCACCTAATGCCCAAGATACTGCGTAAGCATATAGTTTCCTGTTATCTTGTTTACAAAGTGTCCAAGTTTCACTACCATAACTAACCCTAGAAAGGACCAAACTATTATACAGTCTAATTTTAGTCTTTAGGTGTGTACACCTATTTCTCCACACTCTCCATAGATTCTTAAAAGTCCCAGCAGTAATCCCTATTCGTCTGTTAATCTCATACCACACATCACCATTATCTGCTACATATCTCCCAAGATAATTAAACTGCAACCATTCAGATTAACTGAATCACAACCTGCCTGACCAATTTTCATCACTTTAGTTTTCTCTCTGTTTATAACCAAACCTACTCTACTGCCAGTTTCATCAACAGCTCGAATGAAAGAGTTCATCTCATCAGCATCATTTGTCAAATGGGCTAAATCATCAGCATAATCTAAATAAGAAATTTTCGTATCTCTAGTCCATTTAAGGCCAAAATCTTTCCCTTGAAGTGAATTTCGCATAACATAATCAATAACCAAACTAAAGAGAAAAGGAGACAAAATGCACCCTTGTCGAACACCAGAAGTAATGCTAAACCAATTGCTACAAGCCTTACCAACTCTCACACACGACTCAGTGTTATTATAGAGAGCTTTCATTATGTTAACTAACTTGTCTGGTATACCATATGATTTCACAATCAACCACAAATTATGACGATCAACAGAGTCGAAAGAATTTTTGAAATCAACAAAGCTAGCAACGAAAGGTTTCTGAAACTCTAAACATTTCTTAAGAATCTGCCTAAGTGAAATTATCTGATCCACACATCCCCTACCACTTCTGAATCCACATTGCTCATCACGCAATTGACTGTCAACCAGATTCTTAATTCTATTAAGCACAATAATGCAAGAACTTTACCTGGAACAGAAAGCAGGCTGCTGTCCCTATAGGTATCACAAAAGCTACGATCACCTTTTTTAAAAATATGATAATGATAGCTATCGTAAAATCCTTAGGAACCATGTCTTTATCATAAAATATATTCAGAATTTCAGTCATCCAAGTGGTAACCAAAACATTCCCAGCTCTGAACATTTCTGTAGTAATTTTGTCTACTCCTGGGGATTTATATAGTTTAAGTTTAGAAACAGCCAAAATAACTATAGACTGTGTTATAGAGCCAACATTAAAGCCAATAATGCATCTATCATCATTACAAACAATGGGAGTAGAACTGACCACATTGTTTAGAACATCACTGAAATGCTCAGCCTACCTAGCCATGACAGAATCCTCACCTTCTATAATCTTACCTTGTTTATCCTTCAATCCCTGTATACCTGTCCATTTTCTACCACACAAAACACTATCTGGTACAGATCTCTGTTGTTGTGCTGTGTAACTGCTTCCTTGGCTTTGTCAGCCAAGCCATCAAGCTAAAGAGTCTTATCAGCAGCTAATTTTTGAACCTTTACATGTTTATTAAGTTTTCTGTAATGCTTTCTATTCGTACTAGTACGGTATTGATTAAGGACATTCTTGCAGTTCTTTCTTTCCGAAATAAGCTCAAGTGCCTTATCACTTAAATAATTCTATCTCCTCTGCTCCTTTTTTCCTAAAAGAGTCCTGTTAGTGTCCAAGAAAGCCTGTTTAAAATGATCCCATTCTTCCTCAACTTCAGTAGTAAGCATACCATGACTGTCATAATGACTAAGTAACCTATCAAGGTAAGCTTTGGCTGTAACTGAGTCATTCAGAGCTTCAGTATTAAAAGTAAATTTTTTAATGCTAGCACAACACTTTTTAAGTTTAAGTTGCAAGACACTTTTAACAAGGTAATAGTCAGATCCAATTTCAGCTCCCCTATATGACCTGGTATTCCTAACAGAACTAATCCATTTGCTGTTAATTAATATATAATCAATCATATTCTTATGCAGTCCATCAGATGAAACCCATGTGTACTTATATATATCGCGGTGTTTGTAGTAAGTGTTAGTTATTCTTAATCCATTGAGTTTACTTACCTGTAGGAGACGTTGCCCATTGCCATTGCAGCTACCAATACCAAAAGAGCCTATTACTCCTCCCCAAAGGTCAGAGTCAGTACCAACTTTGGCATTGAAGTCACGTAGAACAAGGGTAATATCTCCTTTCTTGACAGAATTCAAAATATCCTGAAGTTGTCAGTAAAACCTATCCTTTTCATCCTCATCAGCATCCTTAGTGGGTGCATAACAGCAGATAACATTCAAGTCTTTTAATGCTTGTCTGAAATTTTGCTTTAAGAAACCTTTCATTATTGCACTCATATCCTAGAAGAGCATCACTAGCATGTCTGCCGAGAAGAAGATCTATGTTTTGGAGATGCTTATTATCTTCCCTCCTTGAAAAGAGAAATTTAAGATTATTTTTAAGAATCTGACCTTTATCTGTCCATCTGGTCTCTTGCAAGCCTAGAATATCTAAATTATAATGGTGGAATTCTTGTGTGAGGACATCAAGAGAAAAAGCTGTGTGCAGAGTCCTCACATTCCAACTACCTATGGAGAGATAATGGTTAGTGGGATGTTTAAAGAAACCTATGTTTATTGCGAGAGGGAATGCCAACAATATCAAACAGCCCCCTAATCGCAGACATGGGGCAAAGACCCGTTCCCCCACCACTAAAGGCTGAAGCCATCTACACTGGAAGACTTCCTCCAGTGTAGATGGCTCCCATGTAGAATTTGTTGATGCCGATAGAAACAAAGAGTTCAGATGCCTGCAATGACCTCTGCTCAGGATTATCCACCAGCTGATATACATATCCTGTGAATCTATTCACTTGGGGCTGTCAACCCACAAACAAACAGAAAACACAGCGGAAGATTTTCCCTCCACAAAAGCCCACCAGTGCAGCAAAATCAGGTTGTTTGGTGCATTATAGCCTTAGATGCTAATGCTCCATTAAACCCTAAACAACCAAACCAGCAAAATCAGGATCCATAATCAAGCTCAGAGCTATAATTCCGTTCAGGTTGGTATATATGGTCAGCACCAGGACCCTGTGTGGTTGACCACTTCTCAGCAGGGTAGAAAAAAAAAGAAAAGTAACCATAGATGTCCAGATCAGTAGGCCACACTAATCTGGCAGCCCTCCTCTTCCGTTCACTTCCACAAGAGAGTATCTCTTTTGAAAGGTACTAACGGTCTACACCACAAGAAGGCGGGGTCGGACATTAGGTGCTAGGCCTGGCCTTTTCTGTGCATCATCACAGGGCATTGGTGCATAGCTCTCCTTCCAGTGACTACCTAGCTACCATTATAGTGACTACCTAGCTTACCCTTTACTCTTTCCATTATCCATATTCATGGAATTCAAAATATTTGTTCCTATATTTATGCAGTATGTAAAGCTAATTGAAATAATATTTACCACATACATAAATTTATGAATATTTTAATGCATGTTGATTCCATGAATTTGTTTTTTGTGTCAAAACATAGCATAGATAACTATGTTACTCTAAGAATTTTTCGGTATTTTATTTAATATATTTCTAACAAAAACTCGAGAACACACTCAAGAGGGGGGGGGGGGCTACAGTAACACCCCTGCAATGATTTATATCCTTACAGCTGTAAAGCAGGCTCATGTATCTATTTAAGAGAACTGAGAAAAAATAACATTTTTAATACCAGTACAAATTATTATATTGGGGATAATCAAGTTTTTAAAAGTTGCACATTTTCTTAGATCTACCAGTATGACATTGACCACTGGAAGAGGGCTGAAATGAATTCTTTCTGTATTTTTTGTCAGTTTAATCAGATTTTCAGTCAGTTTTGTATTAAAGTTGGGAAGAGTGCAATCAATTACATGGGAAAGTACTGCAGGGTTTAAACAAAATGTCCTCTTTTGCAGTAGAATGAATGGATAGATGGAAATTAAACATGGATTTCAGGTTTAAAGTTGCACTTTTTAAGTTATATGACTGTTATTCTCAGTACTTGTGTCTCAATAGATAATCAGCATTATATTCGACTAAGATTTCCAGTTATGTGAAGGTGTATATTTCCAGGTATATAACTAAATATTATGCTATTTTCAAAATATTGTATGTTCCTCTTTTATTAGGAGATTAATAATCCAAGAGCATGGAATTTGTTTTGCCAAGTTATTACTTTTGGACAAGATATACGACACAATAAATTTTGTCTTCGTTTAATGATGAAGGTGAGTTAAATCACTGTTTATTAATTTTATTAGCTACTCAGTAAAGTTACCATATTTCTTCAATTCTAAGATGCACTCTTTTACTTTTCATTGTCTCTGAAATTGTAGTGCATTTTAGAATCAAGGGCGTATGGTAAAAATAATTGTTTTAGTTCCTTAACTACGAGTCCAAAACGGCTGTAGGTAGTGAAGAGGAAGGAGCCTTGATCTTGATTCAATGAGTCTATTTAAAATCCCAGCTGTTTCGAACTTGTAATTAGTGAAAGGGTTAAATATAGCCATTTACCATTATATATTTTTTTCCCATAAAACTGTAATCAGAAAGTGCATTTTAGAATCTAGAAAAATATGGTTTGGTGTAATTTGGTTTGACAACATTTGTTCACCGGAATTTTGTTCAACAAAAATTTGTTTGACAGAATTTTATTTAAAATGGAAATTTGTTTGCCTGAAATGTGTTGGAAATGGAAATGTTTTCTACTAACATTTTATTAAAAGTTTGAGAATTTTGAAATATTAAGAGGCAGCTAGAGGGCGTACTCCTTGATAATGTGTCTTCTGGTGTGTCACTGGGGAATCATTGGAAGCAGGGAGGGGGGAAGAATCTGGGAAAAGAGGTGACAGAAGAGAAGGCTAAGTTCGAAATTTGGCAGAATAAAACATCACTTATTTTACAGACTATCAAGACACCTTTTACTTCCTCTTTGTTTTCACTTTTCTTGTAAGCTATATTCAGAGCTTTGTAGAAGAGGAATAATGTTTGAAATTTAAAACTGGAGTATTTACCACAACTACTTCTTTTTTGTAAACGTATTGCGTGCTGATTACTGGTTGATATGACCTTTCTCATACAGAATTTAAAGCAGTGATAAGTTAAGAGATTGATAGTTAGGTTACCAATAGTTAGAAAATCTCAGGAAAGGTTTAAAGTAGGGGTTTATTTGTTCAGAGTTTTTCATATTTTTTTTATGTTTTGTGTTTATGTTAATTTTCTTCGTGTTTCTTCATGTTTTGTTTTCATTTATATTACTTTATGTTGCATATGTTTCATATTTTTATGACTGGGCTTTGTGTTAATCATGTCTTCATGATATTTTCTGTGTGTCATAATTTTTGTTTCATTGTTGCATTTTATCTTTGTTTCTATAGATTAATTTCCTATTTTTGTTAGTGTAATTTACTTTTCCTTTTGTTTTTTTTATTTTCTAGGGCTTTATCGTTATACATATATGTTTTTTCCAGTGTTTATTTTCATTTGATTTTATCTTTTTTTTTTCTCTTTTGGGTAAGTTATCTCTGCTGATTGTTTTGTCTCAGATGACTTGGAGCTGCTGTCCATGTCTTGAGGGGCTTCAGCTGCAAAGGCTGATGTCCTTTATATCTTGTGGATAATACAGATTATTATGTGGTGGATAGCTATTATCTTTGGAATGTTGAAGTGGTGACACAGATTAATCTGTGGTGGATAGCTATTATCTTTGGAATGTTGAAGTGGTGTTGGTGGCCTTTGTTAAGATGGTGAATCCAGTATCTTCTGATCTTCTGTCTGAATACAGTTTATAGAGTCCTTGCATTTTTAACTTTCTTTGAACCAACTTTGGCTGTTGAGAAATAAACAGCATTGATGTCTTATTTTTTTCTTCTATTTTTTTTATTTTTGATCATATTTTGATATTTTTTATACTACAACTGCATACTGAGTGATCATTGAAATATGACCACCTCCATGTTATGCCAATGGGACTCTAATTTCGAAATCCTATAACTTTTAAAATAAACATTTTATGGAGAAATGTGTTAAAGGTAAATTAAAATGCTAAATCCTTTCTATCTAAAGATCCATTTTTAACAATATTCCTTCAGTATTTAAAGAATTATGGAGGTTTTTAAATGTAATAATAGCAATGCTAGACATAGGAAGTTAATTAAAACTGAAATAGGAAATATAATTTCAAACCAGTTCATATGTAATTACATATTTTAAAAGTGTGGGCAAATAATTTCTAAACTATTCTTTTTTTTTTCCTGATAAATTTCTTTGAAAGATTGCTGCTCCGAAAGGTTTAGATTTCAATACCTGCTTAATTGCTGTGAGACTATTGTTAAAAATCGAGATTTAGATAGATTTCATACAGATCTTTAAATTATCCTTCCCCACATTTTGTCACAAAATGCTGATTTTAGAAGCTATAGAGCTTCGAAGTTAGCGCCCCATTGACATAACATAGGGTGGTCATGTTATGTCAATGTGACACTAACTTCAATGATTATTCCAGGTATGTCTTCTCTAATAACCTAGATTTTGTGAATACATGAATAAATATTTTGGGTTTTGGGAGAGGGCCAAATGCTCAGATCAAGAATATAGAAAGTAAAAACTACCCCACCGCCACCCAGCCCTCCATTGAAAATCACACTAAAATTTTTCACACTGGAGTGATACAATGATCCAGACATATTTCCTAAAATAACTTTGATTCCATTTCAGAAAAAATTCTGTTTCAAACAAATTTCTGTTTAAAAACAAAATTGTTTTGAACAGATTTCCATCAAACAAAATTATGTTGAGCAAATTTCCATTTAAAACAAAATTCTGTTTCAAACAAATTTCTGTCTAAGAAATTTTCATTTCAAACAAATTTCCATTTTGAACAAATTTTTGTTTCAAACAAAATTCTGTGGAACAAATGTTGTTGAACAAGTTTCCGGATACCAGAAAATATGGTATTTGCATGATGCTGATCAATGTGACGATTTTAGCCATAAGACCTTAAAGTAAGGCATATTTTTGATTATAAGCATATTTCTTATATCATTTTATGCCTATGATTAATTCTAGATAATATAACTTTTGTATTTAGGATATTAAATTGAATAGCAATGAAAACTGTGGAACAGAGAAACAGAAAACATGTGTTCGCAAATTTTAATCATATTAGTCACATTGTCTGAAGTTTGTATTTTTTTTTAATACAGTATTTAGTATAAAATTTTTAAATATTTTTCAGTAATCCTCTTTTAGTTCTGTAATGCTGAAGTAAAATGAACTAATTGTCCTTTAATGTGTTGAATATTTATGCCCATTTCAGATCAAACTAGTGTTGCCAGCCTGACCACTTTTAACACTTCTAGGGTCCCCATTATTTGCAGATGTTGATAAATTATAAAAACACAGACTAGAAATGGATACATATATTTTTATTACAACATAAAACTTCATTTTAAAAAAATCTAGTTTATATATATATTTATGCTTGGAAATAGTACATGTTAAAGTTAATGAATCATTGTTTTGGCTTCTTCAAAAACATAGCTTTTAATACTTTGCTCATTGATCAAAAAGGTTACTGCTAAGTCATTTAATTATTTGGTCAATAACCTTAAACCACCCTTAATAGGAGAAAAGGTTGTTTATTGTTATTATCTTAATAACAGAAGTGTGAAGAATTTTAATTTATATATATATACATAATAGATTTTCTCCACATTTTAATTTGTATTGTTTTTAAAAGTGGAAAGCTTAGCTGGGTAAATGGTATTAACCCAACTGCATTGTTGTATTCAACTTATTTTCTCTTCATATACTGTTGCTGGTCATTTATATCCACTCATGTGCAAAAAAAACTCGTGCAAAAATTTATATCCACTCATGTGCAAAAGTTAAATTACGCATTGGTTTTCTTTAACTCTTAGAGTGCCAGGATTGACTGAGGTGACTGGTATCTGTACTTACCAGTTATGGTAGCTTAATTGTATGAATTGTAGAGCAGTGACTGTTCCCCAACTTTCTATGTCCACAGAAAAAGAATTTCATAGTTAATTGTTTCCAGAAGTCTTCAGGAAAGGATGTTCTATGAAAGATGACCATTTTATGTGCCTGCTTAACTCTATTGCACGGAAGAGCCCATCTGCATTAGTCTCAGCAAAATGCTCACAATAGAAACAATAAGTGACTTGTATTCTCCATGAGCATTCATCTGAAGAGAATGTGGGGCACTTTATCATCTCTCTAACATAAGGGAAAGGGACCAATAGGAGCTGGTGGTTTGATGGTTGGATAATTATAGCATTATCAATGGCCACACCAATTTCCACATGTTTGATAGATGATCCCTGATGACCCAGAAGCATCAGGATGAGATATTTGAAACTTATGTTTACCAATTTGTGGGTGCAGTGGATGCTAGGTTCATTTTAATGTACATTGATGTCTGCATAAACTAGCCTAGTGAGACCAATATTGTGAACATGAGGTTGAATGTATGGAGTGGCCTGCAAGAATGCACAATTTCAAACCTATAGAGCATGTCTGGGATGCTTTAAGGAGATGGCTTGCCTCAACCTTCCTCCCAAAAGCCATCATTGATCATAAGACACCCTTTTGCACCAGTGGACTTGTCAAAATTGATTGGAGACATCATTGGCAATATGAGAGGGGCATAAGTCTTGTATTGATGTTAGGGATGATCAATCCCTTTATTAATGCAAGTTGTGATGGTCACCCATTCACTTTTATTTTTCCTTAGCCAGTTTTACTTTATTTACATTATATTTATCATTTTGGGGATTTTTCAGTTGGACTTAATCATATTTCTCTCTTCAGAGTCCGAGAGATCAAAAGTCAGAGTTGTGCATCCACAACTCAAATTTTTGATTGGCAGCCACTAATGTGCATGTTTAGGACATGCCCCTCTTGCATCTTAACTAGCACAAGTGCATGATCTTCAGATTATGCAAATGTTTTTCCCAGCATGAAATGCACACATCAGTGGTACACCACATGTATACTAAGTGGTGTTAGGTTACGGGGAGTCAGTAGATGTCAGTAGTAGGATGAGTAGATGTCAGACAGTGATGAAAGATGTTAGTAGGATGGTAGTGATGATAGTAGAGAATGAGAACGATGTTAACTGAGAAGTTTGTCAGTTTTGGAGTGTTTAAATGAATTTTTATTTGTTGACACTACTTTTGTATTTATCAGTTTATATGGTGAATCATTAATTTTTTTGGAAATAAACTTTGTTATATGAATATTTTGACTTTGCTATTTTTTTCTCTTGAGCAACGATAATTGATTTTGATTAAGATTTAAATTTAAAAAATTGACAATCTTTTGATTTCTTACTCAATAAGTAATGCCCATATACTTAATGAATCCTCATTTAACTTTATTTGGTAAGTTAATATTGCCTGGTGCCCAATATGCTATCCGGGGTTTTTAATTTGAATCAGTCAAAAGGTCCAAAGTAAAGAAGTTTAACAAAAGGAGCACTATAAAGTTTTCATTCACCTGGGCCACATTTTATTTTTAGAACATGTATAAAAAAAGTGGTTTGTGTATATGTTCAGCAAAGGAATGCATATAGAGAAATAGCATATTTTCTCAGTGTGCACATATGCAAGCGTTGATTGGTTGGTTCTTTTACCTGTGAGCGCTACTTTTTTGCACACAATGGGCTAAATGGCCAGGTCACAAGGACCCTGAAGGTTCAGAGAAGGTTGAGGGAGGGGACCCATTGGAACAGCTATTGGGAGACAGATGATAGCCTCCTGTCAAGACCATCCAGTGTGTTCTTTAATGTGCACAGGGTATGGCTCTCCCACACACAGGGCTACAGCTTAATGTCCCATCCGATGGACAGCAGCCTTTCCAAGCTCATCGGTGTTCCCTACTGACCATGGGCAGGATGGGGAGTTCTGCAGAGATAAATCTCAATGCTGACACAGCTGGGACTGAACCTGGGAACTGCAGATTATGAGCCTGGCATGCTATCAACTGAACCACCCCCACCCCCACATGCAAGCAACAGGCAAAATTGTCTAAAATGGGAAATAATCATCACATTGGCTATAATATAGTTTTATGTCATGCTAATTATTTTTTACAAACCCCTAGATAACATCATCAGATTTATATTAATGTGGGTATTACACATTTTTATACAGCATTAGTTGCTATCATATATACATAAAATTCCACCAAAATATGCTTTAATGGCAATACTTTTCATTAATTCATTTTGTTGTTGCCTGAGCCTAATTGTGGGCAAGTTTATAGAAATTAATAAATTAAATACCTCGTAAAACAGCTGCTTGCCATGGAAGTCTGACAGGAGCCTGTAAGTTTAATATGCCATAGGGAAGATCTGCAAGTTTTATGGACCTAATATTATTTTTAGCTAAGTTTTTTTTTAAAATCCTATATGGTCTGTCAATTTGCATTATGATTCCCAGTTTATATGTAATGTATACTTTGTTTTAATTTCTCACACAGGGCCCAATTGATAATGAAGTTTTTGACATGAAAAGAATATTATCCAGCATGCTTACATAGAATATGGATTTTAAAATAAGCTTGATTTTAAATAAATTTGTAACTTAAATTTAAACAAAAATGCATATGGCAAGTAATATAAAGAAAGATATTTTATATATGCAAAAATTAGTGTATAATTATGTATAATTATGCCAAATTGTTTCTTCTAGCATCAAGATCACCGAGCATTAGGATATCTTAATGGACACAATGCAATGATTTCAGGAAGCTATAAGCATGCATTAGGTATTATATTCATACTTTGTTCTTGCACATATTACTTTTGTATTTTTTTCCTGAAAGATGCATAATGGCAATTAATTATGTGTTTCAGATTCACTAATTACAAGTGCCATCAATCTCGCTGATGTTCCTCAAAGTTTCCTCAATGTCATTTTATCCCAAGAAAACTAATATAGTGATTTACAAACAGTGATTACTATCATGAGTAAACAAGAAACCACAGCTGTGTGCAATGACATATGTAATGATGCTTGTACTACAACAGCTGCATACAATAACATGTTCCAGTGCATCTATATCAAGATATTCATAATATAATCTTTGAATACAAATTTACATGTTGTTGATCTGATGATAGATTTTTACACTGGTGTCCAAAATTTAAGCATAATCCACAAACTGTTAAATCTCTCACAAACAGCCAAAATTTCCCCATTGTACATTTTGTGTATCTAGGAAATAGAATATAAGCCAAGATGTACATCTCAAGATCACCTGACCAAGCAAAATTTGCATGTGGGATAAAAAACATAACTGGGATGCTATAAAATCTGGCTCTGCTTCTGTGCTGCCCTTCTGTATAGTGAGCATGGTATTCTTTTTTGTAGAGCATTTTGTAGCAACAGTATGGCACAGAGACATCATATGAATTCTTTTACATGTGGGAGAGCAATCAGTGTGTTAGAATATGGCCAATCCCAGACCAATGTACCAGTAGGGTTTTAAGTGTCCAGCAGTCAGTGTTTTCAAGACTGAGACTTCCAGCTAACAGGAAACATTATACATAAATAAATGCAGGGTCGTTCAAGAGTGATAACAGCACAGAATGATTGCTATCTTGTACTAACAGCCCAACATAATAGGGCAATGCCAGCCAGGCTACTTTCTTTGGAGTTTTCTACAGCCTTTGGGTTTTTGGACAGTTTTGTCAACAGTTTTGAGGCAAACTGTTGACAGAAGGTTTCATCAGAGAGTACTCTATGCCAGATAGCTGATAATTGTATTCCCCTAAATCCTTTCTGCAGGAGAGCCTGACTGACATGTTGCAGAGAGCATTATGACTGGACCTCAGACCAATGGTTGCATGTGCTCTTTGCTGATGAATCACAATTCAGTCTTCAGACTGATTTTCAGTATGTTTTGATCTGGAGAGAGAGCAGACATCAGAGAACAATGTAAATATGGTTTGATGGTCATGGGAGGTATGCCAAATGGATGCACATACCTCATGCCTTTGTTGCAGTCACTCTGACTGGTTGTAGGTATAGGAATGATATCCTATTTGGTAGAAAGTAGCAACATAATGGTTTATAAATTTTCCTTTATCTGCAATATCATTCAAAATTTTTGGCACACCCTTTGAGAACCTCTATTCTATAGGGTTCAGTTCTAAAGAATAGACTGGCCATTCCATCCACTGGATATCCTCACTTTTGAGGATATTTTTAATGGATTTAAGTTTTTCAAAAAAAAAAAATGCCAGAGAGAAACCATCTACAAAGTTAAAATGATTCTTCACAGGGAGAAATAGTGTAATATATAATGTAGATTGAAATGCTTACCATAGAAATAATAAATTTACATTTATCTTTTCAATACTGAATAATTCAAAATAAAAATGTTAATTTATTAGTTATGTTGTAAGCATAGTCCATCCAAATAGAACACTAACTGTATATGTACCCATAACACGTAACCTCAATACATTTAGAACTTGGACAAAAATTTTTATATTTACAAGCAATTCCACAGAAATGGCTATTATTGTAGGCAAACTGTGCATGAGCAAATCTCCCATAGTGTTGACAACTTAAATTTTTAGTGTGCTCTGAGTATTCAGGCAAAAAATAGTGTGCCACTAGCAAAAAAAAAAACGTTTGAGAATCACTGCTATAGAGTATGTATGGGATGCATTTGGGAGACATGTAGGACATCAACACCCTCCAAGAACTCTCCAAGAGTTCCAATCTGCTCACTGGAAAGAGTGGGATGTACTGTCACCAGACCTCATGACCAGTCTGGTACATAGTACGAGAAGTTATGATGCTTGTGCAGCTGTTTGGGGTCATCATCATCAAGCAGCCATGGGCTATGGAGGTCCAACCAGAATGTGCAATTTAGTTCTCCAAGCATATCTGTCCTGAGCTATGTCTGTTGCATATTCCCACTGCATACCAATTCTAACAAGGTCTTGTTTGACATTGTCCACTGCATCTTTGGTCCCTCCCTCTCTCTGAGACCTTTAGGCACACTATTCATAACCCTATTCACTAATCTATGATTATTTATACAGGCAACATAGCCGAACCAACAGAGTCTCTCTCTGCACAATATGCTGCTTAAAGGAGATTGCCAACTCCTTTGCCTAACCTCATCATTAGTTACAAAGTTGAACCACCTAATGCCCAAGATACTGCGTAAGCATCTAAATCAAAAGCATCTAGTTTCCTGTTATCTTGTTTACACAGCGTCGAAGTTCACTACCATAACTAACCCTAGAAAGAACCAAACTATTATACAGTCTAATTTTAGTCTTTAGTTGTATATATACCTATTTCTCCACACTCTCCATAGATTCTTAAAAGTCCCGGCAGCAATCCCTATTTGTCTGTTAATCTCATGCCGCACATCACCAGTATCTGTTACATAGCTCTCAAGGTAATTAAACTGTGACACCTGCTCAAGACTGCAACCATTCAGATTACTGAATCACAGCCTGCCTGACCAATTTTCATCACTTTAGTTTTCTCTCTGTTTATAACCAAACCTACTCTAGTACCAGTCTCATCAACAGCCCGAATGAAAGAGTTCATCAACATCATTCGCCAAAAGGATTGAATCATCAGCATAATCTAAATCAGAAATATTCTTATCTCCAGACCATTTAAGGCCAAAAACTTTCCCTTGCAATGAATTTCACATAACATAATCAATTACCAAACTAAAGAGAACAGGCAACAAAATGCACCCTTGTTGAACACCAGAAGCAATGCTAAACCAATTACTGCCAGCCTTTCCAACTCTCAAACACAACCCAGTGTTGTTATAGAGAGCTTTCATTATGTTAAATAACTTATCTGGTATGCCATACGATCTCACAATCAGCCACAAATTATGGCGAGCAAGAGTCAAAAGCCTTTCTGAAATCAACAAAGCTAGCAACTAAAGGTTTCTGAAACTCTAAACATTTCTCAAGAATCTTCCTGAGTGAAAATATCTGATCTACACATCCCCTACCACTTCTGAATCCACATTGCTCATCATGCAGTTGCCTGTCTACCAGATTCTTAATTCTGTTAAGCACAATAATGCAAGAACTTTACCTGGAACAGAAAGCAGGCTGCTGTCCTTTAGGTATTACAAGAGCTGCGATCACCTTTTTTTAAAATATGATAATGATAACTATGGTAAAAACCTTAGGAACCATGCCTTTATCATAAAAGATATTCAGAATTTCAGTCATCCAAGTGGTAACCAAAGCATTCCCAGCTCTAAACATTTCTGTAGTAATTTTATCTACCCCTGGGGATTTATGTAGTTTAAGCTTAGAAACAGCCAAAATAACTATAGACTGTGTTATAGAGCCAACATTAAAGCCAATAATGCATCTATCATCATTACAAACAATGGGAGTAGAACTGACCACATTGTTTAGAACATCACTGAAATGCTCAGCCTACCTAGCCACGACAGAATCCTCAACTTCTATAATCTTATCTTGTTTATCCTTCAATCCCTGTATACCTATCCATTTTCTACCACACAAAACACTATCTGGTACAGATCTCTGTTGTTGTGCTATGTAACTGTTTCCTTGGCTTTGTCAGCCAAGCCATCAAACTAAAGAGTCTTATCAGCAGCTAATTTTTGAACTTTTACATGTTTATTAAGTTTTCTGTAATGCTTTCTATTCGTACTAGTACGGTATTGATTAAGGACATTCCTGCAGTTCTTTCTTTCTGAAATAAGCTCAAGTGCTTTAACTGGGTCTTTCAGAGCTTCAGAATTATAGGTAAAATTTTTAACCTTAGGACAACATTTCTTAAGTTTAAGTTGCAAGACACTTTTAACAAGGTAATGATCAGATCCAATTTCAGCTCCCCTATATGACCTGGTATTCCTAACGGAACTAACCCATTTGCTGTTAATTAATATATAATCAATCATATTCTTATGCAGCCCATCAGGTGAAACCCATGTGTACATATGTATGTCGCAGTGTTTGTAATAAGTGTTAGTTATTCTGAATCCATTGAGTTTACTTACCTGTAGGAGACGTTGCCAATTGCCATTGCAGCTACCAATACCAAAAGGGCCTTTTACTCCTCCCCAAAGGTCAGAGTCAGTACCAACTTTGGCATTGAAGTCACGTAGAACAAGGGTAATATCTCCTTTCTTGACAGAATTCAAAATATCCTGAATTTGTCCGTAAAACCTATCCTTCTCATCCTCATCGACATCCTCAGTGGGGGCATAACAGCAGATAACATTCAAGTTTTTAATGGTTGTCTGAAATTTTGCTGTAAGAAACCTTACATTAATGCACTCATATCCTAGAAGAGCATCACTAGCATGTCTGCTGAGAAGCAGATCTATGTTTTGGAGATGCTTATTATCTTCCCTCCTTGAAAGGAGAAATTTAAGATTATTTTTAAAAAACTGACCGTTATCTGTCCATTGGTCTCTTGCAAGTTGAGAATATCTAAATTTTAATGGTGGAATTCTTGTGTGAGGACATCAAGAGAATAATCTCTGTGCAGAGTCCTCACATTCCAACTACCTATGGAGAGAAAATGGTTAGTGGGATGTTTAATGAAACTATGTTTATTGAGAGAGGGATGCTGTCAATATCAAACAGTCCCCTAATTGCAGGCATTGGGCAAAGACCCATTCCTTCACCAGTAAAGACTAAAGCCATTTACAATAGAAGACTTTCTCCAATGTAGAATTTTATGATTTATGATTTTATGATGCCCCATTCCCTCACCAGTAAAGGCTGAAGCCATTTACAATAGAAGACTTTCTCCAATGTAGAATTTTATGATGCCAATAGATGCAAGAGTTTAGGTGCTTGTGATGAACTCTGCTCAGGATTATCTACCAGCTGATAAAACATATCCTGTGAATTTATTCACTTGGGATTGTCAACCCACAAGCAAACAGAAAGCACAATGGAAGATTTTCCCTCCACAGAAGCCCACCAGGAAAGCAAATTTGGGATCCACAAACTACTTCAGAGCCTTATATAAGTCCAGTAGGTTTATATGGTTTTATATGGAGGTGTGGTTGATCACTCCTCAGCAGGGTAGAAAAAAAAGGAAAAGTAGCCCAAAGCTGTCCAGATCAGTAGGCCACACTAATCTGGCAGCCCACCCCTTCCATTCCCTTCCAAATGAGAATATCTCTTTTGAAAGGTACTAATGGCTTTCACCATGAGAAGACAGGTTCAGACATTAGGTGCTAGGCCTGTCTGGTTCTATGCATCATCACAGGGGATTAGTGCATAGCTCCCCATTCAGTGACTACCTAACTACCATTTACAAACCATCATACTCCATATTATCCAGTCTGTTATGCTGAAGTAGGTCACAGCTATTGAAATTTCTGGAAAAAAAATAGAAAGGGGGTTGATCTGAATGAAATGTGGGGGATGGGGCAAGATTGAAAGAAATGAATTGGAATGTCTTTCTAGTATAATGATTTTTGTTCTGTTTATAGTGATATTTAACATATGTAATAAGATTTAATCATGAATGTGCTGTGGTAGATAGTTTAAAACATTTTAAAGGCACGGTTTTTTGGGAGCAAGTCTCAAAAGTGAGAGAGTGCTTTACATCTTATAAGCTAGTTATAGGTTCTGCCTTAAGATTACCCTTAGTTCTACACAGCTTATCCCTGTGGCTCTTTTCACCTAAGAGCCGCTAGAAAAGAATATATAGAATAAGACATATTTACCATATTTTGCTGGTACAATTGCACTTTGCAAACATTTGCAAGAGATCATTAATTATGCTACCAGTCCGGTTTTAATGGAGTACACAAACAGTTGTTGTTATGTTGGCATATTTGCTGTGAGACAGTCCCGGTTCGTGAAGTTGTATTCTACACAAGTTCTACTTCACGAACCGGGACTGTCTCACAGCAAATATACCAGCATAACAACAACTGTTTGTGTACTCCATTAAAACCGGACTGGTAGCAGCATAATTAATCCCCCAGCAAATATACCAGCATAACAACAACTGTTTGTGTACTCCATTCTACCCGGACTGGTAGCAGCATAATTAACGATCTCTTGCAAATGTTTGCAAAGTGCAATTGTACCAGCAAAATATGGTAAATATGTCTTATTCTATATATTCTTTTCTAGCGGCTCTTAGGTGAAAAGAGCCACAGGGATAAGCTGTGTAGAACTAAGGGTAATCTTAAGGCAGAACCTATAACTAGCTTATAAGATGTAAAGCACTCTCTCACTTTTGAGACTTGCTCCCAAAAAACCGTGCCTTTAAAATGTTTTAAACTATCTACCACAGCACATTCGTGATTGAATCTTATTACTATTTTAGCTGTGTGATTTCTTAATTTTAATTTAACATATGTCTTCGGGGAGAAAAAGTATCACATATGTATATGTTTAATATATTTTTTGTCTCTGTCCCAATTACTAGTAGTCTCAAGGGGAGAGGGACATGCCCTCCTCCCCTAAATCTGGTCCTGATTAAAGAAATATTTTTCTTACATTCTTCTGCAAACTTATTTCAACTCAACTGTTAATTTCCACTAGTGTTAAAAAAGTGACCTATAAGGGTCATTCAGATGAAAAGTGGGCAACCCATATATTGGCATAATGGACTGAGTGATATTTATGTTTTCATACAGGGAAACAGGTATACATAGAAGGAACCCATCAATGCCGGAATCAGTGGCAAGTATCAGCTTTAATGTGATAGAGTTCTGTGAATTCGAGACCCCTCCTCCCCCATTGAAGCATTTAAAGTTGAACAGTATGTGGTAATGCTGACATTATAATTTTACTATCATGGTCCACTGTTGATTGAGTTTTTGGGTCTAGGTGACACATCAACTCACAACAATATTGTGAAATTATGGGTATATGAAGGCAGTTGAGTAAAACAGTTTTGTTACATGACAGTGTCTGCTCCCATATTGTCCAGGTAACAATAACAACATCAAACAAATATGACTGGGAATGCCTGGAACATCCTCCATATAGTTCTGCCATCTTACATATTAGATTTTTGCATTTCTGGATCTCTAAAATATGCTGCAAAAAGAAGGAAGTTTGATGAAGAGGTGTAGTGCATTACAGATCTTCTTATGCAACAGCCAAAGTCACCTTAGGAAAGAGGATATCATGCTGACAAAGTCACTCTAGGAAAGAGTATATCATGCTGACAAAGTCACTCTAGGAAAGAGGATATCATACTACTAATTTTATGTTGGGATAAATATCTCAATGGTCAAAGTGAGTTGGAATAGCTCAATAAACTATTTACACTTTATTTCTAATTTCTCATTTGAACAACCCTTATACATATTATTTCTCCTCTAACTTCAGTTTCCATACTTTTTAATCCTTAAATTGCCAAGTTTCGAAACTGAGTTAATTTTGAAAAGATTTCAGTGAAAAACATAAGAACTTCAAGTTTTAAAATAATCATTAAATATAAATCATATTATAACCAAAATAAAGAACATTTAATTCTGAGCAATAAAGTAATAAAAATTAAAGGTGAAACTTTTTCAGCTTTTTTTGTAATGATGTCAAACTTTGCTGTATTTTAAAATTTTTAAATTAATTTAAAATTTTGTATTTTATAAATTATTATTTTAATATTAATATTTCTGTTGTTAGTTAAATATTTTATTTATAAAATTTTCATGAAATGATTTATATCTTAGTATTATGGAAAAAATTACAGGTAAATAAGATATTTGCAATGGCAGATTTTTTAATTTTTTTTATTTTATCCAAATTTTGGGTTTAAAATGCAAAATTCAGATTAGTCTGAAAATCTGAATAATGTGTGTTTCAATTTCTCTTTTTTAAAGAAAATGATACCCAAATTTTAAATATTTTTTCCCTTTGTCCAAAAAGTAAATACTATAAAAGGAAAAATTCAACACATGGACTGTGCTATCAAGTATCAATAATTATTAAAGAGAGATTTACGTACCATGCCGTAGAAGATGGGAAGTAACGGGAGCTTCTTGGAATGCTTTCGGTGAGAAATTTAAAATTCGACATCACTTGCCGGCAAGAACGTCGAATTTTAAATTTCTCTCCGAAAGCATTCCAAGAAGCTCCCGTTACTTCCCATCCTCTACGTCATGGTAAGTAAATCTCTCTTTAATACTTATTGATACTTGATAAAGCATAGTCCATGTGTTAAAGTGCTTAAAAACATTTAACAGTGTCATAGAGAATTAAATTGCTTTAATTTTAATTGCCTCACTGTGTACCTCTACTGTAATTTCCATTATATTTCTTTCATTGAATTAAAGATCTTTCTACACTCTGGCTGACCTTACTAATGCTCTTTAGGGTGGGATAGTCTATGGGACTTCAGCTGACCATTTTCAGACAGAACACCAGGCGAAAGGTCATTCTAAAGAAGGGGTGGAAGTGGCTCAGTCAGTAGCATACCAGGTTCATAATCTGTAGTTCTCAATGTCAAGCTCCAGCTGGACCAGCATTGAGTTTATCTCTGCAAAACTTGCCCTTCCCATGGTCACTAGGGGACACCGATGGGCTTGGATCTGTCGGATGGGATGTTAAGCTGTGGCCTCGTGTGCAGGAGAGCCATACCCTGTGCATGTTAAAGAACATGCTGGATGGCCTTGACAGGAGGCTACCATCTGTCTCCTAACAGCTATCCAGTGGGTCCCCTCCCCCCACCCTTTTCTGAACCCTCAGGATCCTTGTGACCTGACCATTTAGCTCATCGTATGCAGAAAGTGCCACTCAGTGGTAAAACAACCCAAACAACTCATTCTTAAAGTTGAAACTCACCTGGAAGCTTGTCAGTATGCAATAAAAGGTGCAAAATTTAGTCACGAAAGCTTTTACAATATTTACACCAGTAGGGATTTGCTAAAATCATGGTTAAGTTGCAGAATAATTAATCCACAAAGGAATATTAAAGTTTCAGCTGTAAAATAGATATATAATATTTTTCAAATTGTTTTGTTTTTCCACAGATATATGCTTGTGCTTTATAAGTAAATTATTTCTCAAAATGCCACTTCATAAAATAATTTATAATTTAGGCTAATATTATTGTGAATTCTTTTGGAACATTTTTTCAAATTAAATTTAGGGTAAAGAAAAGCATTTTAAAATAACAGAATTAAAATTATTATCATTTCATAGCAGTGATTATATAAGCATTTCTAAGTCCTCCTTTTCCTCATTTCAGGAGAATATATGTGTGTTCTAAAAGAACAGCCAAATGACCCATTTGTAGCATTTTGTGTTGGAATAACCTTCATTCATATGGCTTGTCAGAAATTTGCTTCGAAACGTCATTCATTGACAATTCAGGTAATGTACAAGTAAAATACATTAATGGGCTTGTTACTTTGAGATTCACTCTACTTGATTACACTCAACCATTTGTGAAAAACATATAATTGTATAATGAGCTATAGTCGGAGTGCAGTGTGTAAAAAATTAAAATTTAATCCTCCATAAAACCATAAAGAGTAAATAGTTTTGTGGAAAAAAATAAGTTGTTGCTGTCATACAGGAATTGAACCCACATCTCTTCAGATTCATGCTAGAGTGTTTTAAGACCACTAAACTTTACATCTTGCTCAGTGCACCATTAAAAAATAAAAGTTGTCTTCCCCAATTATAGATGGTGTTATTGACAACAAAGATGGACAGATTGATATGTTACATTATTGTATGAATGATAGAGCTAGTGTTAGTTTAGTGTTTTAGAACACTCTGGCATATCTGGAAAGACATGAGTTCAAATCCCACATGTTGGCAAAAACTCGTTTTTTCCACAAAACTATTTTTTTGCTTTATTGACTTCAAAGTTAACAGGTAACTCTGTGGATTTACTACTAATCCATTAAATTGCAAAGAAATCTGCAAAACTCCCTGTCCTGCCCATGGTCAGTAAGGGACACTGATGGGCTTGAAAAGGCCACCATCTGTTGGATAGGATGTTAAGCCATGACCCCATGTGCCAGAGAGCCAGACCCTGTGCACGTTAAAGAACATGCTGGATGGCCTTGATGGGAGGCTACCATCTGTCTCCCAACTGCTGTTCTAATGGGTCCCCTCCCCCAACCTTCTCTCAGCCTTTAGGGTCCTTGTGACCTAGCCATTTAGCCCATGATGTGCAAAAATAATAAATGCTCAGAGATAGAACAACCCAATGCAAAGAGCTAAAATCATTTCCTTTAACCCTTTAAGGTATACTGGGGGAATTTTCTATCCCAGTAAGAATTGAAAAACAGTATTTTTCCAATATTTATATGAACTTTCTGTATATGCTAAGAGTAAACTGTTTGAAAACATATTCTGATTCTGATAAATCAATTTTTGGCAATACACTATTAATAAAAGAAATTATTTCAGTGCAAATTAGCTGTCCAAATAAGTGTACTTTTCCAGGTTTAAATTTCAATGTCTTAAGTTATTACCATCTCATTTCAATTAAATAAGATTTACATGCGATGATGTAAACAGTCATAGGCAGTAATGTCCTCAAATGCTATTGTCAGCATGAATAGGTATCCGATGAATGATATGATGGCAAGTATTCAAGGTTGTGAATATATCTGAACACTCAAGGTGTATATATATAAGGGAAATGTTTTATCCAAGGTGTATATATATAAGGGAAATGTTTTACCCAAGGTGTATAGTTCTAATGCAGTGTTCAATAGTGAGTGCCATTAACTAGCTTACACTAACTTGATTTCTCACAAAGTAGATTGAGTCTCTATTAAGTTCCCTTAGATGGTAAAGGTTAGCCATATTATAGTCAGATAATGCAGACTAAACATTTTGTGAGAATATTGTGATGCACATTGTAGAAAAAGATGGTCAAGCTAATAAATATGCCTCCAACAGCAATATTATATGATTTTGCAACTCTAAATGAACTTGTATCAATGGTAACATCTGTGTTTAATCTGTATGATTTTTGCCAGAAGATGAAAGTGATATTGAATCAGAATATTGAACTTATGTTTTAAAACTTGAAAAAAAAAAGTATTAATATTTATGTTAATGTAATATAGGTTCCCATGTTGACTGTTGCGATGGCAAAGAAACAACATTTTGATTTTGGTGTAGATATCATGCAAAAGATGTTAAGACTTTTTTACTGTTCTTTCACATTTTGAACATAGGAAATGAAGAGTGTGTATTATCTTAATTTTGAAACTTTATCCTATATCAGAGCTAATGAAATAGCATTCTATGAGCCAGAAGAAAATATTGTTGCTCCTGGGTTGGGTTGCTTTACTTCTGAGTTGCACTTTTTTGCACACAGTGGGCTAAATGGAAAGGTCACAAGAATCCCGAGGACTCAGAGAAGGTTGGGGTAGCGAAACCTAATGGACAGCTGTTAGGAGACAGATGGTAGCCTCCCAGCAAGGTCATTCAGCGTGTTCTTTAATGTGCACAGGGTATGACTCTCCCACACAGAGGCCATGGCTTAATGTCCCATCTGATGGATATCCTTTCCAAGCCCAGCAGTGTCCCCTACTGACTGAGGTGGGGAGTTTTGCAGAGATAAATCTCAATGCTGGCCCATCAGGGACTCGAACCTGGGAACTGCAGATTACAAGCCTGGCATGCTACTAACTGAGCCACCCCACCCCTTAGCTTATGGATAAGTTAAGTATATTTCTTTTGTTGGATAAAAAAATGTAAGCCTATTTGTTTTGGAAGAAGAACTACAAAAAATAAATGGGTAAAGTTTATGAAACATATGCATCTTATATTATTTAGGTTTTTGCATTCAGATCATAATTTTTTTATTTTTCTACAATTTGCTTGTAATGTTATTCAACATTAGCAACATATATTTTTTTTTTCAATGTGTGAAATTTGAAAAATAATATTAGTTTTGAATTGTTTAATGTATGATTTTGAAACAGTCATACTCAATGTGTTTCCATTTATCTGTAACATCAATGGCACTGTCAAATTTTCATGATCTGCCAATTTGCAATTCTAAATGGAAATGGTGGAGCATGATTATTTTGGTTTTGTGTGTCAATACCAACTGTGGAACATTTAGAGTCTTGACAGATTCTGGTTCCGAATGTAAAACTGAAAAATTTTGTAAATTCTTAAATTAATCTATAAATAATAACAATGTATATTCAGGAGCATGATATATCAGTTAGATGAAACAGTAGTTTACTATTTCATCTAACTGATAATCATCTCATGATCTAGGAATTTTACATAATTATACACTTCATAAAAATTGAATTCTGTTCTGGCAACTTTTGGTTATGGACTATGCCAGACTGTGGAATATGCCTTGTAATATAAGAGGAACACTGGTCACATGAAATTAGAAACAATTATATAAAGACTTCAAGTGTTTTATTGCAAATTAAAGTAGTTTACAACAGTGCAGTACAGGTTATTTTGTTTAATATGCATTTAAAAATTAAAATAAAATTAATTTTAAATGTAACAATAACTCAGTGATACTTCAAAATAAATGAATAAGATACTTTTGCACTGATATATGATATATAATGGTAAAGAGTTGGTAAAGTATGGTGTGTGTTACAAGTCACAGTTTGAATGCTGAAAAGTCCATAGTCAGTTTTCTTGGAGAACCTTGAAACTTTTAATGTTTATAAATACCTTGCATATCAGACATAAAGATGTTACACTCTGCAATAAAGGGAATAGAATTTGAAGCATGCAACATGTTCATTGAAGGAAATTGTAACTCACCATAGATATTGACATTTAATGCTAATTATCACAATTTTGGTAGTTTCCAAAACTGTGTCATCAGATTTGGAAAAGGTAATCAAATGTTGTTGCTATAATGTTTCAATAATATTAATATATTTAAAAAAATTTTTTTAGATATCATATAGTTTTATTGGACTTTCATAGCAACAACATTTGATCACCTTTTTTTAAACCCGATGATAGAGTTTTGGAAGCTATCTAAATTACAACAGTTAATATTAAACATAGATATCTAAGGTGAGTTGTAAATTCCTTCAGTGAAAGTGTTGTGTGCTACAGTTCTCTTCTACTTGTTGCAGAATGTAACATCTTTATGTGTGATATGCAAGATATATAACATCATCAAAAGTTTCAAGTTTCTCCAGAAAAACTGATGAAGCACTTTTCAGCATATCAAATTGACAACCATTATATTTCACCAACTCTTTACCATTATATATCATATATCAGTGCAAAACAATGAATTTTTTTATTATACATGCATGTATATGAAGTAGTTAGATAACAGTTACATAAACCTTTATTACAATGTAAGAAATATTTGCAGTAATGAAGTTTACTGCTGACAAACTGCTCTTAAATTCTAACCCAACAAAATGACTGTGAAATGCAAGAGCTCAGAGGGCTACCAAACCAACGAGACAGTTTCAGGAGTTTCTTTAGTCCATCTATTTTTGAGTATTTTAGGGCCACTGAATGCAGATTAGGTAACTTAAGAGTGTAATAGTAATTTCGAAATTAAATGATAGTAACCAAATTTATATATGCATTATATACACAGTCGTATCAAAATAATATGATCACCTACCATATATATACTATGGTAGGTGTTCATGTGTATATATAGTAACTCCATAATCCTCCCTAAAAGTAAGTTAACTGTTCACTTTTAGGATTTTAATTTCATGTACTTTTCAAGAAATGTAAATATAGAACATTTCATAGTGTACTATTTAAATTATAGAGTGAGCCATATTTGAGTTGTGTGGTTCATGTAGATTATAACACAATACACTGAACTTCATGCTAAATGGTTGCATCCAGTGGTAAACATGGTGAACTTAGAGATTATGCCAGATTATTGAGATTCACTGAATTGTGTAACATTTAAACATTGCAAAGATATCTCTGATTTGGAAACATCAAGTGCTTGAATGTAACTTTGAATTCAATTCAATTAGCACTGCTTTTGTTAATTGCTTTCCTTATTCAAAAAGTCATGCTTTGCCATTGTATAGATAACTGAAAATATCTGACTTAAATAATGCTGATTACTCAGCCTTTTTTTTTTTGCAAATGATGTTTCCCAGCTGATTACATAATTAAAACTGTTGATGAAGCTTAATAATAGGGTAGGCTTCGTTGATCAATATCAGGAACACCAAGGTGATGAAGCTGTCCTGTGGCCGAGTGGTTAGCACGCTTGGCTACTGATCAAATGGATCTGAGTTCAAGCCCAGATGGATGTTTGTTTTTGTCTTTCTGCTGAGAGCCCTGCCATCCTACCTTCTACTTCTACATATTAAACTGACAGGCTCCTGTCAGATCCCTGTGGCAAACAGCTGTTTGAGGGAATATTTATTTTTTTTAAGGTGATGAAAACATGTTAGTTGGATTTGCCTTTTAGTTCTTTTCAATTGCTGTGTTCTTTAGCAAGTTTCTCATTGTTTTCATAGTTGTGTAACATATACTGGTAATGTGCAACATAGAGTAAACAAGAGACTAGATGTTGTTGTAACTTAACAATCTGTGGAGATGCAGAAAAATAAGATGGATACACCTAAATACTAAATTAGGCTATGTAATAATTCGATCCTCACTAAAGTTTGGTATAATATTAATTTAATTGGACTTCTTATAAACATTATCACAAAAGGATTGATGCTTTTGATTCCTGATCTTGAACACAGCATCTTGTATATGAGGTGGTTTGATTATGTAAATAATCATGTTGGCTGAAGGAGTCATCAACTATATTATAGCATCATCTTGGTAGTGAAAAATTGCTTTAGTCTGACCATGTTGATCACATGCAAAACTAGAGGTTAGTGAATAGATTCATTACCTTCTGTCAAATAGTGACTTTAATGTGTAAAATGGTATAGCTCATGTAGCTAATAACTACGTGTGCAAAAAGTAATGATTTTAATATCAAAGGAAAAACAGACAATGTTGATAATTTTGAGCATAAATAAGCTAAAGGTAAACCATTAGGCAAAGATTATATTTCTTAAATGTTTATCGAATTTTAATAAATGATAGTGTATATTGTGTACACTGTTTATTAGTCATATCTGCATAATATTTAATCTCTGATTTTATACCTCACAATAACTTCAATTTAAAATTATTGAATAGGGATTAATTATGTAAATTTAATATTGCATTTGTGTAGTCAAAGCTGCCACTTAGAGCCTGGATGCCAATTTGAAATGTAGTGCCCTCTCCCTCACATTTTGTTGAAAATGTTTTTTTTTTATCTTGTTTTTAAAATTAAATGTTAAAATTCAAAGAATGAAACAAACACTACATGTGAGTACCAAAAGTGTAATTACTGGGAAGGGCATCTCTTGCTTCACCCAGAAGAGTGGAATGTTAATATTTTTTAATGAGATAAGGAATGAAATAACTAACTTGACAACACTATATGTAACCAGATGATTATTGAAGGACTGGGAGAAATACTTGATTGATACACAGTCTCAAAATGGGTGATCTCAAGAAAGTCAAAAGTAATGAAACAATAAACCAGATTGATATAATTAGTACATGTTTTGTGCAATAAACTAAAAGGAATTTGCCATTTTCTATATAAATATAAAAAAACATGTTAAAGATTTTAATCACATTTTTGTATTGTTGTTAGAAATATATTATTTTAAAGAAGTTCATAATTCAGAGACACCTCTTGTAAAATGGGATTCTAGTGCCACACAGCTATTACACCTCTCTTCTGCACAGCATTGTTTTATACATAAGCAAAGCATATTTTATTTTTTGTGATATTTCTTGGAGATGAATTTAATTAGAATTAAAAGTTTTTGTTTGCTAATTTTTTTCAAAAATTGTGTACATATTAATTTATGGAGTACTGTAATAAATAGATCTTTTAATATTTTAGAACCAAATAAAATGTAGATTAGTATTTCAAGTGAATTAGTATTATGAATCATGTGAGCATTTTGTAACACCATTTTCCTATATGAAATTGAATGTGTTGCATTACTTTAATATTAAAAATTAAAATATATTTATTCACAACAATATAATTAATCAAATTAACATTTTCGTTACATTCTTCCCATTGCTACAATGCAATGTGCTTAGCGATTTTTAATTTCTAATATTTAAAACTTAAAGTGCTAAACAGAGTACAAAAGTTTTAAATTTGATTGATAGTACCATTCACTTTGATGGTGATAGCTGGCTCAGACATTGCATTCTCGTCTCTGGATAATGATGTTTTCTCCTGTGCCGGTATTGAAACTGTTTTACAGGTTGGGAAACAGTCCAATGTCATTGCTCTTTGGTATACCAGTCTTCATTGCAAAGCTTGCTTGTGAAGGTAGATTGCATCATGATCATTTTTGTTTCACACACACACACTACTTGGTAGAATTTTGAAGTTGTGTGGGTAATCATTGCTTTTACTACTTAGAATGATGTGATGTTAACAATATCAATGTGAATTACTATTCAGACATAGTACTCAAGTTTCCTCTTTGATTTTAGCAACTTTTAAATATCTAAACATAAATAAAAATTTTCTAAATGAAATATTTACAAAGTTAAAACACTTCCTTTGTTGCAACTAGTTTTACCCCATGCCATCTTTGGGCTTCATCAGCTACTGCTTTCCCCACTTTTAAGCTCTAATGTTTTTCAGGATAGTAACCATATTTCATGGAAATTCCTACATTTTGAACATTCATTTTGGTGGGAAAAATGACAGCATGAATTCATAATGTGAGTTGGAAAGAGGCATTGAGACATATACAAAACATTTCTTACATAAAATAGATTTCAACAGAAACACCACTTAAAGGTTTTGTGATAAACCTTTCAGCTGCCATTGTGCACATTCCTTAAAGTTGAATATTAGGTGGAAATTATGAATTCACAATTTTGACAATGTAATGAGATTTAGAAATGTCTCGTTCTTGTATCCTAAAATGTTATGTTTGCCACTGATAGTTTACTTCACCAAATTCTCTTTAATTAGGGGACTGTGTTTATGAATCGATATTTGGAACTTCGAGGTGAATGTCAAGAAACTATGTATAATCTTGGTCGTGCAATGCATCAACTAGGTAAAATTTAATTTTTAATACTATTGACAAGATTTTTTGTAACAGTTGATAATCAATCTAAAGTGATCTCTATATATATATTCTTTTGTATATAAAATTGCTGCTATTTTAGAAGAAATTGTGGAAAAATAATAATGATAATAATTTATTTCCTTCATATATTATAAAAAATATGTGAATAATTTTCAATATTTTTGTTGTCACCTTTCTTAAAAATAGGAACTACAATATCAGTCTTTAGTGCAGAAGGAAACTGTCTTCTTTGAAAACTCAAATTACATATATGGGAAAACACATTACTTATATAAGGAGCAATAACCAAAAGCAAATCCACATTTATTTCACTTATACCAGAAGACTTTTTTTTCAAGGAAATTTTTTTTTTATTATAGTCAGAATTTCATGCTCATTGGTTAGCATCATAAAAAAATTATTTGACTCAATTCCAACATCAAAAGGAGAGGAAGCTATTTCAATATGGTTATTTACATATCTCCTGTATATGAAAGAGGCAATAATAAGTAAATTATTAAATTCATTTGCAATATTTTTAGAATCCATAATTATGCAAGCAGCTCAAGAGTAGATTTCAATAACCCGTGAGCTATTATCCTCACCTATAAGATGATTAATTAGCTTTTACTGCACTCTGACATTGCCCACAGTTTTGTTAAATAAATTAGTATAATTCCTTCTTCCTGTGTAAGTCCAATAATAAATTATTACGATGTTCGTAGTAAAACTGCTTAAAACACAAGTCAAAAGGACATTTCTATAGCTTTCTGTATAATTTATACTTTTTCTTAATTCTAAATTGGAAATCCGATGTAATTCATGGCTTATCTGCAAACTGCAATGATGACGCTCTGAACAGTTGACACAATTTTGATATACATTGCTTTAATATTTTTAAAAATGCATTATAAGCCAAATTTACATCATCCAGTGCAAAAACCTTATCCCAATTTACATTTGACACATTCTCTTTTAGTAATTCATAATTAACCCTACTTAAATCTTTATTACAATTAGCAGAATGGATCACTTCATAACTATAGTGTCTAATAGATAAAAGTATCAAATTGTGATCTGTTAATCCTAAGTCAATTATTGCCATATAAGAATTTAATAATACTTTAGATCTAGCAAATATATGATCTATGCATGTGTTAGAATTGCCAATTATTCTAGTTGGAACATTAACAACTGAAATCAGACCATTTACAGACATTTTGAACAGATATATAATAACAATAATAATAATATAAAATTTTCGTTTTAGTGCAAATATTTCTTATGAAGCAACACTATTAATACTTTGTGAATTAATGTGCTTTAAAATTAAAAAAAAAACTTTTGCTACTGACCTTTTATTATTAACATCTTTGTCCTCGTATAATTATTTATGAATTTATAAGTCTTTCAATGGGGGATTTATTCCCTGAACAGATTCATATTTTAAATGAAGGCCTTTAATATGCATATCCCACTCCTGTTCCCCTTCTTTACACTCTTATAGACACTTAGATCAAATAATTTGTTCCTACCATGAAGATTAAAATTTCCTTTCCTGTATGAAATCCTTGAATGTCAAGAAACTTTTTTGGAAAAATTCTGAATGAATGCAAATGTAATAAAAAAAAAGGACACAATTTTATTGTTCTTTAATTTTTAAAGTAACATCCCTTTGGCTCCCCTGAAAACTCATGACCAATATTGTCATGTGGCATATTAAAACCACAGTTTTGGAAAATTATCCTAAAACTGTTTTTTTTTTTTTATAAACATAGACATTTTAATTGGTTTGGTGCAACTTTCTTGGAGGATTGCAACATTTGTTGCTTCTCTTCAATAATATTATGCCCTCCAATAATATTACTTATGAAACTAAATTTAATAACAATTTATCATTGTCAGACATCCTGGTCATTAGCTCTCCCACGTATATTACTATAACATGGCCGGATCTGAAGGGGAGTATACACCTTTTGGGATACATTCCCTTTTCAAAAGCAAAGTTAATAGAGTCAAAAATTGTTAACTTATGCATATTTCACACATTTTTCAAACAATTTTTAAAAAATCCTTTAGAACAGAGGAGGAAATGTTATATTGCAATGGAAATCCAGTCACTTGCCCCTCCCCCTACCCATTTTCTTACACAGTTGCATCACTTTGTGTCATCCTTCTATTTTTTTCAGTTACAGCTCTGTTACAATAGTATATCATAAACTGACCTATATTCCTAATCTTATCCCACCCTTTCCACTATAAAACTTCTTCTAAAAAATGAATCTCACCATTAACTTGTTAAAAGTGTGGAGTTAATCTTGCAACTTAAACTTAAGAAGTATTGTGTTAGGGTTAAAAAAGTTGACTTTAACACTGAAGCTCTGAAAGACTCAGTTACAGTCAAAGCTTATGATGATAGATTGCTTCTTCATTATGCTGGTTGGGGTTTACTTTCTAATGAAGTTGGGGAAGAATAGGACCTTCTAAACAGGCTTGAGACTAACAGTACCCTTTGGGTAAAAGAGGAGCAGAAGGGACAAATTATTTGAGTGATAAGGCACTGGAGCTTATTTTTGAAAGAAAGAACTGCAATAATAATCTTAGTCAAAACGCTACTAGTCCTAATAGAAAGCATTACAATAAACTTAATAAACATGTAAAGGACTAGTTAAAGCTGATAAGAATTTTTGGTTCGAGAGCTTGGCTGGCAAAGCAGGGAAAACAGCAAAGAACTGTACCAGACGGTTAATGTTTTGTGTGGGAAGAAATGGCCAGGTATACAGGGATTGAGAGATAAACATGGTAAGGTTATTGAAGGTGAGGATTCTGTCAAGGCTAGATGGGCTGAGCATTTCAGTGATGTTCTAAAGAATGTGATTAGTATTACTCCCATTGTAATGAGGATAGATGCATTAGTGGCTTTAATGTTGGACCTATTTCACATTCTTAAGTTTCCAACTATATCTCTAAATTAAAATAGCATAAATTTCCATGGGTAGATGAAATTACTACTGAAATGCCTAGAGTTTGGAATATTTCTGTTCCAACATGGTGGACTGAAATTTTGAAATATTCTATGATAAAGGCATTGTTTCTAAGGATTTTGCCAGAGCTATTATTATCCCTATTTTTAAAAAAGGTGATCACAGTTCTTGCAATAACTATAGGGGTATCAGCCTACTTTCTGTTTCAGGTAAAGTTTTTTGCATGAGTTCATTAAATAGAATTAAGAATCTGGTTGATGAACAATTTCATGACGAGCAGTATGGATTCAGAAGTTGTAGATGAGATTTTTTCACTTAGGCAAATTCTTGAGAAATGTTTAGAGTTTCAGAAACCTGCAGTTACTAGCTTTATAGATTTCAAAAAGGCTTTTGACTGTATTAATCATTATAATTTGTACTTGATTTTTAAATCTTATGGAATACCTGACAAGTTGGTTAACATAATAAAAGCTGTGTATAATAACACTGAATCATGTGAGAGTTGGTTTAGTATTGCTAGTGGAGTTAGACAAGGGCACATTTTGTGTCCTTTCCTCTAGTTTGTTTATTGATTATGTTATGTGAAATTTTTTGCAAGGGAAAATTTTTGGCCTTGAATGGTATAGAAATTTCAAAATTTCTGATTTAGATTATGCAGATGATTTGGCCTTGATGGCTACTGATGTTGATGAGATGAATTTTTTCATTAGGGCTGTTGATGAGACTGGTAATATGGAAGATATGGTGATAAACAGAGAAAAAACTAAAGTGATGAAAATTGGTCAGACAATGGTGCTTTGAATGGTTGCACTCTTGAGCATCTGTATTTAATTTTCTTGGGAGCTGTGTAACAGTACTGGTGATGTGCTGCATGATATAAATGGAAGAATTGGTATTGCTGCAGGGACTTTTAAGAATCTATAGAGAGTGTGGAGAAATAGGCATTTTAATGAAATATGGACCATTTGTGAACAAGGTAACTGGAAACTTGATGTCATTGATTCCAGATATTTATGCAGTATCTTAGCATTTGGTAAAAAAAATTAAAACTATTTTGGTGGGATTTTTGGTGAGGTTTGGTATTTTGTTAGTAAGTTTCTATGTTGTTCTAAATGCTTTATAATGTTACAGCAAGAAACCTTTGTAGTATTTAAAACCATATGTTCTTTTGTATGTTTTGTTTTAACTGCACAATATTTTCTGCATTAAAACCTATTAAAGTAACACTACAGCCTGCAGGCATTGCATTTACTTTATTAGTTTCCATCAGAAAATCTGGTGCAGTCATGAGAAGATTTTATAATATTTTGTCCATGTAAAAAATGTTTTAATAATATTCTACTTCTAGGCTTAATGGATTTTGCTTTGCACTATTATAAGAAAGCACTTGATTGCAATCCATCAATTGAATCAGGACCACATAAGGTAAGATATACTTATTTAATACTGATTAAATAAGAACAGTTGAAATTTAAAACTGCTTCCTATATGTATAAATGTATAATACTCTCTACTATAGGAGCTGGATGGCTTAGTCTGAGTGCACCAGGCTTGTAATCTGCAGTTCCTAGGTTCAATTCCCAGCTGTGCCAATGTTGAGATTTATCTCTGCAAAGTCCCCACCCTGCCCTCAGTCAGTAGGGTCAGATGGACTTGGAAAGGCTGCCATTGTTGGATGGGATGTTTGTGGCCCCCTATGTAGGAGAAGCCATATCCTGTACATTTAAGAACACACTGGATAGCCTTGATAGGAGGCTACCATATATCTCCTAACAGCTACCCAATGAGTCCCCTCCCCCAACCTTCTCTGTGAGGTGGCCATTTAACCCATTATGTGCAAAAGAATGCCACTCAGAAGTAAAACAACCCAACATTTTGTTGCCACAATAGCCTCAGCCCTTTCCTCAAGGAAGTATCTTCCTTCACAATAACAGTACTAATGTAATGGAAAGGAATGCAACATGCTTGCTCCTTGGATGGACATTATTCAGCCCTCCTACTTCATAAAGGATGGGGGATGCATGATGTAAATGTTGCCATAGTGTTATGATTACATTAGGCACCCCTTTCACCCTCCACAACTGGAAGGGCTGAGTAATGTTCATCCAAGGAGCAAGCAGGTTGTATTCCTTTCCATTACATTAGCACTGTTATTGTGGAAGAAGAGCCTTTTTCCAGAAAAGGATTGAAACTGTCATGGTAGTATTTAGTGTTACATATTTGCACATAATATTAAGTTCTTAACATAAATACTGTTTTCAAAACCTATGTTGTAAGACCACTTATAAAAAAGTGTTCATTGTAAGCAGTTTAAATATTGCATTGCATTAAAATTAATTTTGGATTTTTTTCCCTGTTTAATTAATAATGAATATTTGTTATTGTTTCCAAGAAAGTAATAGCACAAGTTTAAACAATGATATTTATTCATTTTATTAAATATTAAAATGAATTGAGTGTTCATAGTAAAAAGATAAAAATTTATAAACTTAGGATAGTTAGGCAAAAAAGGGCAGAAGTGCATTTGTGCAATCCTAAGGTGATTTTTTTCATTACCAGACAAAAACCATATCAGTGTTATAAAATTCTAAGAGAAATTTTAAATCATGAGACATTAGTGATGAAATTTTCATTCTGCACGTATTTAAAGCCTCTAAGGAGTAATGAACTCTGTTATTTCTACCCAAATAATTGATTAATATTTTTAGCTTGCTTCCTAATATCTTATACTTTACTCTTTTCCAATTCCTGGTTCACTCGAGAATTTTTTCCATATGATTGACAACTAACGAGTGTAAGGAAAAAAAGGATGATGAGCTGTATGATATCAGGAAAAAATATCCACTGAAAATATTTAAAACAGTACAAGTTATAAAACTGTAAGCTTTAAAGAAATCACCTTCCCCATAAAAATAATTAAACGTATCCCAACTATGATTAATAATAATGTAATATTTTTTCTGATATTTGCCATGGGTAAAGAATGTTTTTAAAAATTGGAACTATTTAGTCAAATGTTGAGAATCAATAGCAGAACTAGGCTGGTACAGTTCCCCAGGGTCAGAGGGCATTGATTGGATTTCAAGATTCATTTTACGTAATGGAATATATTAGGCTACTCTTCCTCATATTCTTTCTTGTACCATTTTCATTCTTTTCTACATTTAAATAGTGGACAAGATCATTGTTAATTTTTTTTTGGATTGTTTAAATGCATATGCGTTTGATTCTCTTGCTAGTATTTCCAATTTTTTAAGATCATACAAAGGAAATTGTAGAAAAACCATATGAGAGTGTTATTGAGGACTTTTGACATTCAGTTAATGTATAGAAAGTAATGTTTCCACCATTAAAACTTTAAAATTATATTTTTATGGTATCTAATTTATAATTCACACCATATTCTTAGTATAATATTTTACTTAATATTCAGTCTTCTACAATTGCATCTTGACTGAATAAATATATGCTGTAGTTAAACCAACATTGGCTTTAGATAAATGAAATTTTTAAAAACTATTCGAAATAAAGTATAATGTAATTGGCAACTTAGTGGTATGCAAAATTACTGCTCTTTAAAAATTTGGGGTCTGAAAAATATGTGTTCTGCCCCTGATGAGATCAGACTGTTCAGTGTGGGGTGTATATGAATCCATTCATTCCCACTACCACCACCAATTCACCATTGCTGTCTAAAACCATGATGTCCACAAGTGCACCACTGCTTCTAATACATCAGACACTTGCATATCTATAAATATAGAATTTTGATTCCTCACTTAAAACTAAATAGATATGTGAACTAGAAGGATAACATATTGTCTCTGGCGAACATGAGATGCTCGTTTTCAGAGAAAATGAAGTTTTTGATTTTTCCATATTTTTCACCCTTTAAAAGTAGTAATTTGTACTAATGGGTGATTGGGAAATGTAAATAATAATAATATATTATTAGCCCTATAAAATGCAAAAAGCATATATCATTTATCCCTTAAAATGAAAACGTTGGACTTTCTCATTCCCTAGGGTTAAGTGGCATGTCATCCAGTGTATATAAAATAAAATTATTTATTTATTATTACTATATTGAAATATTGAAAAATTTAAAATTAAGTACTAGATTTATAGAAATTGAGCAACTGGTCGAATTTTGACTAATTGTAATTTAAAAAACACACATGAATATCAGCTATTCTATCACCAGAATTTCTAATGTAAATATATGGTTTGCAATATTACTTCAAGTTTTACGTTTTCTACACTTGGTGCCCTCTAACAATGTAAATTAAGCCCTTTTGGAGGATTTGAAAACTATGAATCATCATATTTTGTTAGTGCCTATTTAACTCAAAAATAATTTTTCATTAATCTCTCTAAACAAAAAGTTCCATTTTCCCATCCATGCTGAGGGTGATAGGGACTAATTGTTGCTACCAATATAAACCCCTTGAATATCACACTGCATCACTAAAATATCAGAATTCTAGCCCAAATAGATCATTTGCAAATTCGTTTGAAATTTTGCCATGTCAGAAGACACAATTAAAGCTTTTTGTAGATTCTAAAAGTGTGAATCATAAGAGTTTATCAATATCTATCCAACCCAAAAGGAATTTTCAATTTATCTCTGTGATTTTCAGTGTTTTTGATCATTAGAGGGAGCAATTACAGCTATAGGAAGATTCCACAAGTGTGGATCATAATATTTCATCAATATCTAACCAACCCAAAAAGAATTTTTTATTCATCTCTAAGAACAAAAAAGTTTTATGTCATCTCTAAGAACAAAAAAGTTTTATGTCACAAGACAGTGAGACAGACAGACAGATGACAAAGTGAAAACATTAGCTCTTGTTTTACTGAAAGCAAGCTAAAAACACTATTTTTGAGCCAATGCGTATCAAATATGGAAATTTGGCTCTCCACGTTAAAAAAACCCACCAATACTAAATTAACACATAAAGGCATTACAAATGCTTTCTGCTTACAAATGAAAACTCCCATACTAGAAATTGCATATAGAATGAGCTACAGGGAGTTTAATTTATTTACTAAAATGTAAGTATCCCAAATTATACTTCATGTTATATTTTTGTATAATCTTCGGATAATATATACATTTCGTATTTTTTCATGATAATTGTTGTGGTGCACTTACTTGTAAATTGCACTGTAATTCTATTTTTATCTGTAATGGGCACTATAAATAAAAGTTTATGATGTTTAAATCTAAAAGGTTATTAACTTTTTATTTGAAATAAGAATGTGTATATATAAATATAAACAAACACACTTATATATCGTATACAAACTAAAAACAAAAATCCAAAACCAGCAATGCTCAATTCCTGAGGTTATAATTTTATGACTTCATATTCTAAATTTGAGCAATGTTTTAAATATGCACAGTAAGCAAAAATTGCTAACTTTAAAATATACATTTAAAAAATACTTAAAATTTCACAGTAATAAAAAAAATGCTAATAAGTCTTAATTTTATTTATAAATGTTCAGGATGCCCTTGATCTCAGGCGGGAAACAGCCTATAATATGGCATTGATATATCAAGCAAGTGGAGCTACTAATCTTGCACATATGTATATTAATAAATATATTGTTATATAATTTTTCTTTCCAGAAAAGTGGACATCTGGAAGTTTTGTATATATGTACAAAAGTTTTGTAATATATTTCTCTAATAAAGACACTACTCGTACAAAACCTGTGATATTTTGACCTTAATATACTGCCTTGCTTGTGTACTCTTAATTTCTTAAGCAACACTTTAGGTAAAAAAAAAAAACATTTTTTAAGTTCAGCAAAAATACAATATCTAATGAAACAAAGTGTTTTGCAATCAGTAGTATTTGCAATTTTTGCTCTGTTTCTTGTTTATATTCAGTAACAAAATTTACAATTAGGTATTTTCAGAATTACTGTTAACTCTTTACAGCTTATGTCACTGTTTTCTAAGTGCTTAAGAGTTTTGTGCAAAGCTACCAATATCTGGATGTGATGTTGAGTATCATTACAAAATATGTTGATAGAGATTTCTCTCAATCATACAACAGGAGGAGATCTAATACTATATAGTACACTTCTGGCTGAAACTGCTGAATACTATTCTTTCCTGCATGTAACCTTTTTAGTTATTGAGACAACCCTTAATATTTGATAGCCCAGTCCTCAAATTTGTTTAATGCTATACGGAGGACATTCAAAACGTTCTTGATGGTGTCTGTGTAGTTGCACTCATTCCTCTGAATTAACTAGCTACGACTTGTTTGAAAGCTTGTCTAACTTCTCATTGCGTATTAAAAACGAAACGTGTATCATAATTTCTCTCTTCACTGGTACCGCTTAAAGTGCAGTCAGCAAAACCTGTGCATTATTATGAAGCATACTAAGGATGGAAATATTTTGCATTTTTGCAAAAAAAAAAATTCATGTCAACATATTTATATAGGGATTATGCCTGTTTGTGTGGCACTGTTACTGGACGGATGCACAAATTCGGAGGACAGCAGAGCTTTGAAGACCCCTCATACAGGAAGGCTGTAAAGGAGAGAACCATCTTGAAACATATTAAGGAAAATCCACATATTACCGTTCAGGTAATAAATTTAGATGTCAGTGTATCAATTGGCAGCGTGAAAACAATTATTCTTACCCTACAAACTGACAGAACAGCAAAATAAGGACTAGAGTCAACTCGTGCAAAGAGACTGTGATGGTCCACCCATTCACTTTTCCTTAACCAGTTTTACGTTATACACCTATCCTTCGATTTACACGGTACTCAGTTCACACAATTTTGGCTTTGCATGGTCAAAAAATGCAACAGTTTCGATTTACACGGTTCTGACTGAGACGTACATATAGAGGAAATCTCAGTCAGTACCATGTAAATCGAAACTGGTTGCATTTTTTGACCGTGCAAAGCCAAAATTGTGTGAACTGAGTACCGTGTAAATCGAGGGATAGGTGTATTTATCATTTTGGGGATTGTTATTTCATTTTTTTGGACTGATTGCAATTCTCTCTTCCGAGCAGGAGTTGCGCAGTGGCAACTCCGACCTTTTGATTGTCAACCGCTAATGCGTGCGTATAGGAATCAACCCTTCTTGCCTCAAAGCTAGCGCGATCGTCAGATTATTAAAATGTTTCCCCCTGCGCGCAACAGACACGTGCAGGATATGTACGCCTCATGTTATAACTAAGTGACGTTAGGTCACAGAGTTCAGTGTAGTCAGAATGAGTTGGTGGAAAGAGTGCTGTTAGTGGAAATTGAGATTTAGATAGATGCGAGTTGTTAGTACTCCAACTTTTGTCTTGAATTTGGTGAGTCTGATTTTTTTGGAGATAAACTTGAATTTTTGCAATTTTTCTCTTGAGCAACGTTAATTGATTTTTGATTAGATTTAAACTTTAATTAAACTCGACAAACCTTTTTGAATTCTTACTCAATAAGTAACGCTAAACAATACATAACGAACCCTATTTATTTGGCAAGTTATTGCCTGGCGCCCGACAAAGCTATCCGGAATTTTGAATAAATTTGGATCAGACAAAAGGCCCAACTTGAAAAGTTAATCTTTGGAGTGTTACAAGACGCTGACAATGTTTGAACCTAGTGGCCCCAAATGGTTAAGACATTGTCACAGATGATGAGGCATGGTTACTATACTCCCTAAAAATTAAAAACTATGGGTTGCAGAAGATGAACCATGCCCCCAAATCCTCCGATAAGAGTTTCTCTCAGGGAAGAGGATGTTCACAAATTTTTTAAATTTCCAAGGAATGGTCGCCGTGGACATCTTACCTGAAAAAATGATATAAATGGCCAATACTACACCAACATTATTTTGTCCAAAATGGTTAAGGAGATACAGGAGCAGCGTCCAACAACAGGTTTGTCAAGGGTTCATCATGACAATAACGGTGCTCACAAAACCTGGCAAGGTCTATCTGGAGCAGAAAGAAATCAAACAGCTACCTCAACCTGCATGGTGATCACCCGATCTTGGTGATCACCATGCGATTGTTTTTTTTTCTCCCAAAATTTAAGGAGCATGATGGGAAGCTCTTTATAAGGGTGCGAGAACTTGCAAAATGCATTTATTCAGCGTTGTAGAGTATTTCTGAATAGCAGTACCACCAAGCATTCCAGAATTAGCATAGATGCTGCAGGGAAATATTTTGAAGGACAGTAAAAATTTTTTTGAGGTAAGTGCAATGTTTATCTGCAGATTCATGTCAAAAACTTCTTGAATATCCCTTGTAAGCTTAGTATCTCTGTATTGTTTGAGAGTTGATGTAGGCACATGGATATGTGCAATCTGCACACTGATATAGTAGCAGAGTTGTTTTTAATGGAATTCTATAAATTTATGTTCGTTATCAACAGTTAAAATGTTGTCATTAAAACTTTATTTCATAAAATCGTTAATAAGGTTTAGATCATTGGATTATTTATTTTCGGTTATTTTCTTAACTGCTTAAAGTAAATACATTGGTAACGAGTTTGTATCGTTTGGGGAGTTCCCTCTGACTGATATTCTGATATGATGTCCTAAGGCAGCTCCATGAGCATAAAAAACAAACCCGAGACTAAATAAATTTAGGCTTGGATGATGATGATTTCTAGACTAAACTATAACGAGTAAATGCTTTTTAAGCCATTACAGACGACTAATGTAAATTTACATATTTTTTACAGTTTATTTTTTGACTATCATTAGTAATATTACTAACTCAACCAAATGTATTATGCTGTCTCGATAGCGTAGTGGTATCACATTCACTTGCTGTGATAATATTGATGGACTCGAACCTGAACACCAGATTATCACTTGCTGTGATAAATAAAATATTTAGTCTCGAATTTATGTAACTGTTGGTGTTCAGGTTCGAGTCCCGGGATAGCATTGTCATTTATTCTGTCATATTAGCTGTGATTGTCCCTCACTAAGCAGTTTAATTTTAGACAGGTAAAAAGAATTTGAGCTTCTCACATTGCGACATAAATATTAGCTCTAAGTCCATCAAATCCTTGGGAAAAAAAACCCCGTATAACTACACAATCCTGCACGAATCATATCCATGCACTTGCATCAGAGGATGGGGCGGGGGTGGCTCAGTCGGCAGCGCGCCGGGCTCGTAATCTGCAGTTCCCAGGTTCGAGTCCCAGCTGGGTCAGCGTTGAGATTTATCTCCGCAAAATTTCCCCGCCCTGCCCTCGGTCAGTAGGGAACATCGATGGGCTTGGCCCTGCCCTCGGTCAGTAGGGAACATCGATGGGCTTGGAAAGGCCGCCATCCGTCGGTCGGGACGTTAAGCCGTGGTCCCGTGTGCTGGAGAGCTCATACCCTGTGCACGTTAAAGAACACGCTGGATGGCCTTGACGGAAGGCTACCATCTGTCTCCCAACAGCTGTTCCAGTGGGTCCCCTCCCCCAAACTTCTCTGAGCCTTCAGGGTCCTTGTGGCCTGCCATTTAGCTCATGGTGTGCAAAAAAGTGCCTCTCAGAGGTAAAACAATCCAATCCAATGCATCAGGGGGTTGGGCAATTTTTTTTCTGTGCGGGCCAGTAAATTGCTCTCCCTGCTTATTAAAACATTTTTTTCATGGCATAACTTTAATTCGCTCTTGACCTACTAATCCACAATAATGAGTGTTTTGTTAAGTCTTGACATGGGGGGGGGAGGCAAAAAGGATGTGCAAAAAAGTGTGAAAATTTTTTTCAAAACGATAAAAAATGAGTAGGTCGGACCACCAAATGCTCGCAGAAGAGGACCATTCCAGATTTATTGACCCACTTTGTGCAGAAGCTCACTCATCGAGTATTAACCCGTAACTGGTATGGTACATTTTCTGGAACGGCGTTGGTAAGGTGGGGTCAGGGAGTCTTAGTGGCTCAAAATACATGACGTCATGGCATCTCACTGATTTCTGATAGGTTACTTTTGATTTTCAGATATTTAACAAATTATTTGAATTATTGATTATTTGAACTATCAAGAAAAATAATAGCGCTGGGGTCTGGTAGACCCCGCATACCAGTTACAGGTTAATGGCAAATTTCCTGTTGAAATTCAATCGCTACTTTCCTCACATTCTAGTTTAAATGATGGGTACGAGGATGTGTCTGTCTGCTGCGATCATCATTCCTCAGCTCCCATGCTCGGGGAGGCAGAAATTGGAGATTACTAAGTTCCAATAGCTGGACCAGCATATAGTGGTGCTTTCCTGCATGTATCCATGGTTTAATGGCCCATTCAATGGATAGCGACTTTTTGAAACTCGCTGGTGTCCTTTTTCACACCCAAGACAAGAAAATGGAGAGGATTCTCAATGTAGTTGCAATTGAGAAACAGGGTTGCTTAGGTGATAGCAAGCCCAACTTGCTATCACCTAAGATACCCTTCTCACGCTCAGAGTTAGTCTAACAGATAGTAGTACATATAAAATATAAATAATGTGCATTGCCAAAAGTTAAGTGATATCAGCTGTTTAGATCAGTCGTAGCGAAATCCAAGCCGCCCACCGAATATCATATTTCATGTTGCAGAAGCATTAATGTGAGCGGTAATTGGATATTCAGTAAAACATTTCTATACGTTTTGATGGGTAGCATATTCAGAAATTACTTTAATACAAAATATGATACCATCTCTATTGCAGCCTGTTTATGTTATTTCGACAACTTGTTGGATTGCACGATTTGAAAATGTTGGATAACCCAAAATTCTGATAGTTCTGATGCTGCAAAAATATGCAGAATGTAGTACTGTGAATAATATTTTTATGGAGGAAAAGCCCAAAAATACGTATTTGAACATATGACACTTTCTCAATAAAGCAAATGCGAAGAGTTTTACAATGATATATATATTATTTTTAAATTTTTTTATATATTTTGCATTACACAAATATTTATACAAAATTTTGTGCGGTACAAATATTTAATTAAGCTTACTATTGAAATGGGATATAGGATAGACGAATAGGGATTGCGGCAGGGACTTTTAAGAATCTATGGAGAGTGTGGAGAAATAGGCATATACACCTAAAGACTAAAATTAGACTGTATAATAGTTTGGTTCTTTCTAGGGTTAGTTATGGTAACGTATCTTGGGCATTAGGTGGTTAACTTTGTAAGTAATGATGAGATTAGGCAAACGAGTCTGCAACCTCCTTTAAGCAGTATATTGTGCAGAGAGAGACTCCGTTGGTTTGGTCATGTTGCCCGTATGGATAATTATAGATTAGCGAATAGGGTTATGAGTTGGGTTGTTTTACTCCTGAGTGGCAGTTTTTTGCACACCATGGGCTAAATGGCCAGGTCACAAGGACCCCAAAGGCTCAGAGAAGGTTGGGAGAGGGGACCCACTGGAACAGCTGTTGGATACAGCTGTTCCAGTGGGAAGCCTTTCGTCAAGGCCATCCAGCATGTTCTTTAACGTGCATAGGGTATGGCTTTCCCACACACGGGGCCACGGCTTAAAGTTCCATCCGATGGACGATGGCCTTTCCAAGCAAATCGGTATCCCCTATTGACCGTGGGCAGGGTGGGGAATTCTGTGGAGATAAATTTCAATGCTTACCCAGCTGGGACTGAACCTGGGAACTGCAGATTACGAGCCTGGCGTGCTACTGACTGAGCTACCTCTGCCCCAATAGGGTTATGAATAATGTGCCTAAGGCCTCAGGAAGAGGGGAAGATCTAGGATGCGGTGGGCAGAAAATGTCAAATAGGACATTGTTAGAATTGGTGTACAGTGGCCAGACGCTGCAGATGTAGCTCAGGACAGATATGCTTGGAGAACTAAATTGCACGTTGTCGTTGGACCTCTGTAGTCCTTGACTGCTTGAGGAGGATGATGAGGATTGAATGGGCTGTGATTTTATTACAAACTGGCACAGTATGCTTGATTCTAAAGATGTACAACATTCCTTCTCTCTGCAGTTGACAATTTGAAGATATTTATCTACGTTAATCTGAAAAATAAAATATTTTATGCCTGTTATAAGTAACCTTTTATAAGCTCTTGTACTATAATTTTTATAAGTTAACATTGTTAATAGAATAAAACAAATCTATATGGCTATTTAACAAATGGTAAAACAACAATTTTATTGTTTAAAGGAGATGGGTGCAATTTATCAGAAAAAAACCAATTCTATTTACCTTAAGATTGTATTAGAAATACGTCATGTTGAAATTATGTTCTAATATCTGTTATGAATTAGAAACTCGTAATTATATTAAACAATAATATATATTACACCTGGTGAATATGGGATGGTTGTTTTTATAGAAAATGAAGTTTTCCAATTTCCGAAAATGTTACTTGGGTAAGGACTGGCACTTTTTTTCCAGAGACGCAGCTATAGCACGGGGTCAGGTGAAATATTTATATTTTAAATTATTTTAACCCAAAAGAGGAGATAACCTAGAACTATCAGCTTGTCTTGATTGCTCACACAGCACACACATACACTAACACACAACCATTCCATCCTGAGACGAACTCAGACCCTGGTAGCTACACTGTCACCTTTTACTAAAGATAAAAACCTCACTTTCGATTTTTTGCAAAATTTCAATATTTAGTTTTTACTTATGGCTCAACAATTGGTTTTCTCAATTCTGCCATCCTCATCAGAACTTTTGCCATCCTCGTCGATAATTTTTCCTGGGAAGGTAGTCTTCAGTTATTATTAACAGTGACTTCAGAAGCTCTTGAATCATGGAGCGGGTATGGCTCAGTAGGTAGCACGCTAGGCTTGCAATCTGCAGTTCCCCGGTTCGAATCCCGTCTGTACCAGCATTGAGATTTATTTCCGCAAAACTCAGTCTTCAGTTCAGTAGGAGACACCGATGGGCTTGGAAAGGTTACCGTCTGTTGGATGGAACATTAAGCCATGACCCCTTGCATGGGAGAGAACCATACCATGTGTATGTTAAAAAACACGTTGGATGGTCTTGACGAGAGACTACCATCTGTCTCCCAACAGCTGTACAGTGGCTCCCCTCCCCAAATCTTCTCTGAGCCCTCTGTTCCTCCTGACCATTTAGCCTACTGCATGCAAAAAAAAGTGCCACTCAGATATATAACGAAAACAACAAATCTTGAATCTTTGCTGGACTAAGTTTAATTTTTATGGTTTTAAAAAGTTCTTTTCCAGTTTATTTGCTTGCATGCATGCATGCCAGTGTTAGTAAGTATTACACTGCTCAAGTGGAAATCGCAACACCACGAAGGAAGTGATGTATATGCCTGAAACAGAATGGACGCTATGAGAGTAGATGCAAATGATCAAAAAACAGAACCTGAGAACGCAAAGTACTGTGTTTATTGCAGATTCCTCAGTACATAGTAGACCTACCTCAGGTGGTTATACAAGCCTGTAGTCTCAGCATTCCATCAATCAGATGGTTAATAGTGTCCTGAGATATGGCATTCCAAGTAGCATCCAATTGGGCAAGCAAATGTATCAGGTTCGCCACCGGAGGGAGCTGGCAAAGGCAGTGATCAATAAGGTTCCACACATGCTCAATGGGCAAAAAGTCCATGGAGTATGGCAGCCATGGGAGAATGTCAACACTCTGGAGACTGTCCATCTTTGCACCTGCAGTATATGGATGGCATTGTCCTGCTGTAGAATCAGTTCAGGCATGGTGGTAAGGAAGTGTTGTGCCCTAAGACTAATGATGTCATCAAGGTAACATCTTGCTGTTAGCGTGCCAGAAACATGGAGCAGAGGTGTCCAGCCACCATATGTGATGTCACCCAATACCATTGTACAGTGGGGAGTCTTGTGGCAGCTAATGGAACAGGTTTCCTCATGTCATTGAGACACTGTTGTGTGAATCTCCATAATTCATGTAGAACGGTTTCGAGTTTCAAACTTCAGTTTCTTTTCTGTCAGAGCAGTGCCATGAGGAGGATTTTCTTAAAAGACAAGTCCGTATCTTAGGCAGACAAGACCGTTTGAGGCACTGCAAAGCAGGTCGAAGCCACTTACCTGCCACCTGCAAGCTATAATACGAGCAGCATATAGAAGGGAGGCACTCTCTCGTCCGTAAAACGCCTCTGTCAGAGTGACATCTGACACCCAGCCTTGCACCAGATGTCAGGAGAACTTCCCCTGAACTACCACTCAATGAGTAACAGTCATGTGGTTTCAACAAAAGAGTTCAGAACTCTATTTTCGTCCCCTACCCCCTTACCATCTAGCAGAGAGTTGAGAGGGCCAATCAGACTCTTAGGATGTCTTGTTTATGTTGTGTGTTTGAGAGAGCAAAGAACCTTTTTTCGTCACTCGGTCCTCTGCATTTCGACTCCACACTAATGCTCCAGACTGTGGACTCGACACTTGGCCCTCTACACTTGGGTCTCTCATTAGTACTTGACACGCGGCAGACGGTTTTCAGTTATATATTTCGGAGAAGTCTTATCTCTCAGTCGGCAATATGAGCAACAGTAATACAACAATATAATGTAAGTTGTTGTAAAAATGTAATGGAACTGTGTTAGTGTGTTAAATATCTTCATGATAGTAAGAAAGAAACCATTCCTGCCTTTGTCACTCTTTTTAGGTGCGGGAGGATGACTCTCCCAGTGGGATACTGGGCTATTGATTGTTTTAATGTGGGAACAATGTATGGATCAGAAGATACGATCACGACAAAAATTAACTATAAGATCACAGCCAAAATAATTACCTTTGTGCGGAAGGATTATATATATAGTATTAATTAATATTTGATAATTATTATACATGCATTCTTTTTGTCCCTCCAGTAAAACAGCGCCAATGTCATGTGGACAAATGGCTGTTTGGCATACCGAAACAAAATCCGGGCTCATCTATGAACAACACTCTCCCCAATTCTGTAGTCCAATGTTGCCTTGCTCAACACAAGTGGAGACGGTGTAACCAGTGATGTTGCTACAACAGCAGATGCCAGACTGGATATATCTTTCGCCCTCATTCCTGTGTCATGCAATTGTCTAATTGTTTGTATGGAGACCACGTTACCCATAGTGGTCCACAAATCACTCTGCAGCACAGTTGCTGTGGTAAAAGGGTCACATCCTATGGAGCATGCGATCTTCACTTCCTTTGATGTAGCAATGCTGATCCTATCTGTGTCATTTGGTGCTCCATGATGTTGTGTGAGACGCAGAATTGCACTGTGCTCACATTGTGCTCCATGCATACAGTGATCGCTCGAAGGCTCAATCTGCATATCAACGATTCGCTCTCAGGAAGCGTCAATTTCGCATAAGGGCACCTGATGTCTCCAAGGCATGTTCCGAACATTTTTACAGCATGCACCCCAGGTTCCTTTGATCAGTATCCAAGCATGCTAACCACTCGGCCACAGGACGACTCAGATAATAAATCAACTTATTTAATAAATAAAGGAATTAATTTACAAGAAAGATGAAAAAAATTCATGCCGATTTATCGCCAGTATATGGGGATCATACCTGTTCATATGGCAGTGTTACAGGATGGATGCGCAAATTCAGAGACGGACGGCAGAGCTTCGAAGACCGTGCAGGAAGAACGAAGGAGGCTCTGAACGAGAGAATCATCGCTACTGTTCGTGAACTCATTAAGGAAAATCCACACATCACCGTTCAAGTAATAAGTTTAGATGTCAGTGTATGGATTGGCAGTGTGGGAACAATTATTCATCAAGTTAAAGTTCCGAAAGATATCGATCTGCCAATGGGTACCCCACAAAATTGACGTAACAGCAAAAAAGTAGAGTCGACTGATGCAAGAAGATACTGGCAATGTTTGAACCTAGTGGCCCCAAACGGTTAACAGGCATTTACAGGTGATGGGTTGTTTTACCTCTGAGTGGCACCTTTTCTTTTTTTACACACCAAGGATTAAATAGCCAGGTCACAAGGACCCCGAGGTCTCATAGGTTGGGGTAGGGGACCCAATGAACAGCTTTTAGGAGACAGATTGTGTCCTCCCGTCAAGGCATCCAGCGTGTTCTTTAACGTGCCCAGAGTGCGGCTCTCCCACTCATGGGGCTATGGGTTAACGTTCCATCCGATGGACGACGGCCTTTACAAGCACATTGGTGTCCCCTACAGACCATGGGAAGGGCGGAGAATTTTGCAGAGGTAAATCTCAAGAGGTATTTCCAGCTGGGACTCGACCTGGAAACTGCAGATTACGAGCCTGGCGCGCTACCGACTGAGCCCCCGCCGCCCCCTACAGGTGATGAAACGTGGTTTTATTACTATAGAACTCCCAGAAAGATCGACAACTATGGGTTGCGGAAGATGAACCGTGCCCCAAATCTTTCAACAAGACTTTCGCTCACGATTTTTTTTTACATCCCAAGGAGTGTTAGCCATGGACGCCTTACCTGGAAAAAAATGACTATAAATGGCCAATACTATATCAAAATTGTTTTTGCTGAAATAGTTAAAAAGATTAAAGAGAACGTCAAACGCCATATCCAGCATGTTCTTTAATGTGCGTAAAGTACGTCCTTGACAATGGAGCCCGACTTAAAAGTTCCATCAGAGCATGGTGGCCTTTCCAAGCCCATTGGTGCTACCTTTCTCACTGTAGATAAAGAGGCAAATCAGCCTTTTATTCTTAATCGGATCTCAAACTATTTTTTGCTCCTTTTCGAGCTACTAATTTCTCTTTATCATCTGTCTGCAGATATTCATTTTTTTTAAATAGATGGAAAATCCTTTTCTTCTGTTAGATAGTATTAATAAGACATTAAGATTTGCTAAGCTTCAATCACTTTCTGACGGTTTGGATAGGTGTTGGGGAAAACTGCCTTGAGACGGGTGGGATCCGATTTCCACTACCTCTTAATGATATGTTAGGTGCTCATTTTAGATCTTGATCAGTGACCGCTGAGCTACCGGTCGCTGATCAAGATCTCCTCTATTTTAAATGTTACATCTTACACCATTAAGATTGGGGAATGTCGGCGAGTTCATTTGGAGATTAATCCTTCAGAGTCCTAATGAAGTAAGGCATAACATCTTAAATAGATAGCTTGATCAGCGACCTGTAGTTCAACGATCAAAATACCTATGTGTCATCAGGAGGTCGTGAGTTCGGATCCCACTCGTCTCAGGACACTTTTTTCCCATCCGAACATCCAGATAGTGATAGAATCTTAGTAAATCAATAAGGTTTTGTGTAATTAATTGTATTATTAAGATTAATATTTCTTAATCTCCCATCATTAATGTTGGTAACATTGAGATTTTGGTGACAGAATGTGGTAGTCAAGGAATTCCATTGAGAGCCCTTTTCCAAACAAGGGAGGAAAACCACATTTTTTTAAGAAATGAATATAAAATTCTTTATAGGTTGGCTATGTGTTAATAAAATATAGGTATCCCTCGACTTATGCGATATTTGAGTTTCCAAGAGTTGTGTTATAACTCGATGTTTTTTATCTCTAGCAATAATTATAAATTGAGGTTGACTACTCGAAACACTGGTGTATTTATTTGGAGAAAGGCCACAGTCCATGGGATGGGACGTTAAGCTGTGGTTCCGTGTGTAGGAGAGCCATATCTTGTGCACGCTAAAGAACATGCTGGATGGTCTTGACTTGGCTTCCATCTATCTCCTAACAGCTGTCTAGATTTCCCTTTCCGACCTTCTCTGAATAATTGGGGTTTTGTGACCTGGCCATTTAGCCCATTGTGCGCAAAAAACTAACTCAGAAGTGAAATAGATAAGTTTGTCTAACTATTAGTCTCTTACTTTTGATGCAAATTTAAATATCTTTGGTATTCTGTTCTGATAACTTTTTAATTAGAAATTTATTCGAATTTTTATTTACTTTCAATTATTTTTTTGTTACTACTTTGGTTTCACTGCTTTAAAGTTTCATTTCAAACTACAGTTTCAAAATGCACTTAAATACCATTTATTTTAGCCGTTTACGAATTCCAATTTGATTTGAAACACATAAAAAAGGCAAGAATATTAAAAAATATCCCTAAGTCTTCTTAGCCACAGTTTAGGCTCTCACAATATGAGGGGTATAAAAAATCCAGTTTATTGCATAACAGTTGCGAATTTGCATTAGTGATGACAAATAAATTCAGTAGTTATAAAATATAATAGATGTTTTAACTACACCGGTACAAGGGTAGTCTTCCATTAGTTCATTTAAAGGTGGTTGTGCTTTCTTTTTGTCTTTCTCAGGTTCGAATCCGAATTGTGCCCCAGTTGAGATATATCTCCGTTAATTCCCACCCTGCCCTCGGTCAGAAAGGGTTGGAAGATGGACTTGGAAAGTCCGTCGTATGGGACTTTAAGGCCGTGGCCCCGTGTGCATCCCCCTTCTTCGAGCCCTTGGGGGTTCTTGTGACCTGGCGATTGAGCCCATTGTGTGCCTAAAGGTGCCTCTCCAAGGTAAAACAACCCAAACAACGTTCGTTATATTCAGGTTTACCATACATCCTTCTTAAGGAGGACATGTTCTCTTTTTTTATCTCATCCTCCCGTTTCTCGTCCTCCTTTTTCTATTAACTCATAACATAATTAAACTGAAATTAAACCTTTTTTTTACTTTCTTAAATTTCTTGAATCTAATGGCTATAATTTACTGGTAACTGAACTAATTTGCATTAAATGCAAGTCGTGAATGTTAAATTGATTTTGTTAATTTTGTAAAGGTTATTTTTTGTAATATTAGCAATCGACATGCCAGATTGAAATAAGTATGCGTTTCAGAAAATTGCATAAAATTTCGCTTGTGCCCACGGATAGATGCAGCTATGGAAGTTAAGAGCCGTTTTACATATTTTTTCGAATTGCAACATAAAGAAAACGAAGAAATTATTTCTACTTTACACAAGCCTTACCTACCAAGATCGAAGTCACTATTAACCACTCCCTCAGTCACAGTTATGAGAAACACAAAAAATTTGTCATCTGGAACAGCAGATAGTTGCTAACCGCTATGTCACTTAAAGTCAAAGAATTCTTGATTCTTTATCAAGTATGAATAAAAATTCGGAGGTCATATATTTTGAAGTGTGCTGAAAAATTAGAATTATGCCTTTTTCTGACTCAACCATTTTGAAATTAGACTTGGTAGGAAAGAAATTATTTCACAAACTGAAAGCATTGCCTCCTCCTAAGCACTGACGCAAGCATTTGGTCCTTGCTAGAGGTCCTGTATAGTTAGAGGTTGGCCATCTCGATGATTCATTGCCATTGGTTGATTGAGTCACGTGGCTTATGGGCGCCATGTTTTGTCGTACCGTTAGACGAAAGCCTATGAGTTACTGTATGTGCCAAGTTAAAACTTCTCAGTTATTATAGTTTTATACATTTGTAGCACTTTTTTTTTGTCTATAAAAGCTGTCATATTTTATGAATGCCTCACTGCGCTGCACTGGGTGTAAAAATTTCACTCAAAGAAATAAATTAATGATTATTTTTTTCCGAGAAACTCCATCAGAAGACGGCAATCGTCTGCAAAAGTGAAATGAGCTAACGGAAAAACAACATATAATTTCTTTTAAGGTTCGTGAAAAACGAGCTAATGTGTTCACTTTGTCGTCTGCCTATGCCAATATTTGTTCGTCTGTCTGTCCGTCTCTCTGTTAACTGTTGTTTGCCTTTCCACTTGTCTGTCCGTCTATAGACAATATATTTTTTTTTACTTTTGGAACTAAATGGAAAATTCTTTTTGGATTGGATTGGTGTCGAACAAATATTGCGATTTGCAATTTTGAAAATTTTCAATAGCTTTGAAAAGCTATTGAAATTGGAAAATATGGAAAATATTCTATTGGAAATAATTCTTATTGGGAAAAGATGGAAAATGCTAAAATTTCAAATGAATATTAAAAACTATTTACACTGGAAATCTGAAATTTTGGTAGTAGAGCGTTATGGTCGGAAGGTTTACAATGTCAGCAAGGCTTTGCCGTTTCAACCAAAAGGAGGTGGGAAAAATAAAACTTTTTTTAAGAGATAAACGAAACGATATATGTACAGGGTGAATCTGAAAAAGTGGGCAAACTTTACAGGGTGGTAGAATGCAGCTATACGAGCAATATTCGTCATAGAATGTATGGTCGGAACGCAAGCGGTGAGAAGTTAAAAGGTAGTTTTCCACTGTCACATTTAAAGAATGAACACAAGAAGGAGAGGAGATACTCTGTGCCTCACTTGCATTCCCGTCCGCCGCACCGTACACAAAGTGCATATCCGCCATTTCGTGGTTAGTATAACCAGCCATCCTCTCCAGCCATCCAGCAATCCACGGTAGAAATGCCGTTGGGTGCGAGGACCGACCCTTTTATACCATTTCCAACGCCACCTAGCGGCTCGCCGTTTGCGTTCCGCCCATACTTTCTATGACGAATATTGCTCGTATAGCTGCGTTCTACCACCCCGTAAAGTTTTGCTCACTTTTTCAGAATCACCCTGTATATTTGTTTTACATGCACTAACAAAATATTAATGATTTAATCAATATTTGATAATCTCAGCGTTATCTGTAGACGTTTAAACGTCTACAAATCAATAATTTTTTTGTGGAAAAAGCCGGCGTTAGTTCAACAGGTTAGAATACTCTGGCAGGTTTCTGGAGAGATGCGGGTTCGAATCCCGTATGTTGGCGAAATTTTTTTGCCACAAAAATATTAATATTTACATGTTTCAAATCGCCATCAGTGGAATTACCAGTGTTAGAGAGTGTTAAAGGCGGTAAATAAAAAATTCGAAAGGCGACCTCTAGCGTCGAAAAAAAAACTGGAAAATACCAAATTTTTAAATAAATATTGCAAACGATCTATTTTTGCTAGAAATTTAAATTTTTGGTCATAGAATGTAATGATTGAGTGGTTTACCCTAATAATGATTTGTCCTGTTGGTAAAAGGCAACTTTTCTGCTCTAAGAGATAAATGAAAAACTTTTATTTTGTGTTTTATATGTACTAAATAAAATATTAATAATTTATTTTCTCAATTTTACAGTAGTTCGAATTTCCACTGTCAGAGTGTACTGAAAGTGTAAAATAACTAGAAGAACACATATCGCCTCTGGCGCATATGGGAATCTCATTTTCAATAATTCTTCCTTTGCCTACTTTTTTACTTCTTAAAAGTTTTAATTACGGATGTTCGTGTTGTTTTTTTGCTGAGGTCCCGCCATCCTCATGGAGCTTCTACTATGGCGTATAAATTAACAGGCTCCTGTCGGACCTCTGTGACAAGCAGCTGCTTCAGGGTTGTTTATTTTTTAATGTATGATGGGAGAAATGCACATAGTAGTATTTTATTGGTAAACATGAAACATAAAACGTATTTGACTTTTAGTCCTTAATTTCAAAAAGTTGCTTTTCTCTCGCACCTCTGAAAATAGTGGGCAGATCATAGCTGTCAGTGGAATTTCTACCTACCATAACAGAACTCTACACGCCGAAATTTCTATCATAAACAGATCACGTGAAACATTCGTTAAATTTTTTTCGGTTTCGATATTTAGTGATCTCTAACGATATAAATTAAATCTACCTTTGAAAATGCGAATTACATTTCATTAGTAACCAAATAACAGAGAGATTTCCAATTATCTCTTAAAACAAAACCGTTCCGTTTCTTACCTACCTTGGGTTTAGGGTCAACTCACTATTGTCAATGGAATTTTCAAGATTGTCACATTCCACGACCAAAATTTCAAATTTCTAGCATAACTACATCGTTTGTAATATTTGTTTTAAAATTTTGTTTTTTTTTTCGATTTTTTACACCGTTAGAGGGCGCAATTATAGCTTTTGGGAAATTCGGAAAATACAAAATGCAATATTTCATCAATATCTATCCAACCCAAAAAGAATTTTCAATTTATCTCTAAAAACATACACTTTTGTGTTAAAACAAAAAAAAAGTTTCATTCACCTGCCCCCCCCCCCCCTGGGTCTAAAGGGTCAAGTGATATTTTCCAATGGTAACTTCGTAACCTTCACATTTCAACTGCAAAATTTCAAACTTCTAACGTAACTACATCGTTTGGAATACTCGTTTGATATTTTGGAATTTTCAACTTTTTCCACCGTTAGATGGCGCAGTTATAACTTTTGGGAGATTCGAAAAATGCAAATCGTAATATATCATTAATACCTATGTAACAAAAATAATTTTTTATTTATCTGTACAAACAAAAAAGTTCGATGTCTACAGACGGACAGACAACAAAGCGAAATTATATCTTTTTTTTTATAAAAAAAAGAAAGCTTTTCCTTTTTTAATCGTTTTCTAAAGTGATTCCAGTCATGAAACTGAAATCTGTATCAAATATTACTCTACCCTTTTCCGGAATCCATAAGTACCATGCAATACCATTCAGCTATGCATGCTAAACAATCCGAGCGACGACAAAACATGGCGTCCAATTTTGAGGTGGCCAACCTCTACCTATATAGAGGTAGAGGTCCTGTATAGTTAGAAGCTGACCATCTCGGTGATTGACTGTCATTGGTTGAATGAGTCACGTGGTTTATGGGTGCCATGTTTGTCATACTGTGAGACGAAAGCCTATGAGTTAGTGTGTGTACGAAGTTAAAACTCAGGGTTTTAAAATTTTATATATTTCTACCGCTTGTTTTTGCCTATAAAAACTTCCATATTTTATCAATGCCTTACTGAGCTGCAGTTGGGTGTAAAAATTCCATTCATTGAAATAAATTAATGAAAATTTTTTCCAAAAAACTCCTCCAGAAAACGGCAATTGGCTGCAAAAGTGAGCGAACTATATGAAAACCCAAAATAATTTCTTTTAAGGATCATTTGGAAAACGAGCTAATGTTTTCACTTTGTTGTCTGCTTATGCCAATATTTGTTCGTCTCTCTGTCCGTCTCTCTGTTAACTGTTGTCTGTCCGTCTACAGGCAATCAACTTTTTTACTTTTAGAGATAAATGAAAAATTCTTTTTGGGTTGGATAGATTTCAAAGAAATATTACGATTTGCAATTTTGAAATCTTCCAATTTATTTAATAGCGCCTTCTAGCGGTTTAAATTGGTATTGCAAACCAATTGTTAAAAGAATATTGCAAACAAACTATTTACACTAGAAATCCGAAATTTTGGTAGTACAGTGTTATGGTCAGAAGGTTATGGTCAACAAGGCTTTACCCACTTAGCCAATAGGAGGTGCGAAAATGAAACTTTTATTTTAAGATATAAAAGAAACAATCTCTTTTTTGGGGGAGAGGGGGGTTTAGAGGTACTAAGAAACATTAATATTGCATTTTTCGAATTCCCATCAGTTGGAATTTCCACTGTTAGAAAATACTAAAGGCGGTAAATAAAAACTCGAAAGGCGGCCTCTAGCGGTTGAAAAAAGCTGGAAATACCAGATCTTTAAACAAATAATGCAAACGATCTATTTATGATAGAAATTTAAATTTTTGATCATAGACTGTAATGGTCAAGTGATTTACATTAATAGTAATAATTTGTCCCGTTATAGCCGTTGTCCTGTTGGTAAAATGCAGCTTTTCTGCCTTAAGAGATAAATGAAAAACATTTTTTGTGTTTATAGGTACTAATTAAATATTAAATGTTTTTTTTTTACCAATTATGCAGTAGTTCGAATTTCCACTGTCAGAGAGTACTGAATGTGTAAAATAACTAGAAGAACGCATATCGCCTTTGGCGCATATGGGAATCTCGTTTTCAAAGAGAAAAAAAGTTCTTCCTTTGCCTACTTTTTCATTCCTTAAAAGTTTTAATTATGGGTGTTCGTGTTATTTTTCTGCTGAGGTCCTGCCATCCTCATGGATCTTCTACTATGATATATAAACTGAAAGGCTCCTGTCAGACCTCTGTGGCAAGCAGCTGCTTGCTGCTTAAGGGATTATTTAGTTTTTTTTAATGTATGACAGGAAAAAATGCACATAGTAGCATTTTATTAATAATTATACAACATAAAAAATATTTGCCTTTTAGTTCTCAAATTACAAAAGTTGCTTTTCTCCCACTCCTCTGAAAATAACGGTCAGATCATTGCTGTCAGTGGAATTTCTATCGAAACAGAACGCTACCGCTGAAATTTCTACCATAAAGAAATCGCTTGGAACATTCGTTAAAGGTTTTTGCCATTTTGGATATTTGTGATCTTTAATGATATAAATTAAGACTACCTTTGAAAATGCGAATTTTATTTCGTTAGTACTAACTAAAAAAGAGATTTTCAATTATCTCTTAAAAAAAAACATTCTGTTTCTTACCTACCTTGGGGTTGAGGGGTCAACTCATTGTTGTCAATGGAATCTTCAAAACTGTCACATTCCACGACCAAAATTTCTAGCATAAATACATCGTTTTCAATATTCATTGTAAATTTTGGAATTGCTGGATTTTTTTCCACCGTTAGAGGGCGCAATTATAGCTTTTGGGAGATTCAGGAAAGGCAAATTGTAATATTTCATCAATGCCTGTACAACCCAAAAAGAATTTTTAATTTATTTCTAAAAACACACAATTTTCTGTTAAAAAAGTTGCTTTCACCTCCCCCCCCCATTGGTTACAATCATGTCTAGTGATTGTAACCAATGGTAACTTCGTAACCTTCACATTTCAACACCAAAATTTCAAACTTTTAACGTAACTGCATCATTTGTAATATTCGTTTGATATTTCGGAATTTTCAACTTTTTCCACCGTTAGAGGACATAGTTATAACTTTTGGAAGATTCCAAAAATGGAAATCGCAATATTTAATTAATACCTATCTAACACAAAAATAATTTTTTATTTTTCTGCATAAACAAAAAAGTTCGATGTCTACAGACGGATACAGACGGACAACAAAGCGAAATTATCTCTTTTTTTTAAAAAAAAAGCCCTAAAATTTTTTTTTCCCTTTTAGTCGTTTTCTAAACTTAAACGAACGAAACTTTAATGTCAAATATTTTAGAATATTTCACTTGGAGCTAACAAATTTTAAGGCGGAAGAAATAGAGATTCCGTTCAACATGATCGACTAGAAGGATTTCGTTCATATAATAGAATTGATTGGATTTATGATCGTAAAGGTTTGGACTGCCGCTAGGATTAGTCGAAATAGGAAGGACTGAAGGGATACATAAGGCTTTATTTTATAAGTCAATTTGATAATCTTAATAACATTTCTTCGTAGACAGATAACAGAAAATTTCAATACGCACATCAGGATGGCCAAAAACACTAGGAAACAGGAAAAAAAAAATAACAGGAATATGATTAGAACTCTTAAGTGCTAGACCCAGATAAGCTTAGTATCTGATAGTCAAAATTAAGATTTATCAAGTAAATAAAGTGTATACAGTAAGTAAGGAAATGCAGTTGTACAGTCGCTCAAAAAAGTATCCGAACACTATGGTTGATTACAGAATTCAGAAAAAATATCTGGCAACGATTTTTTTAGAAATTAGTGATCTGGCAACCTTCGTGTTACGTGATTACAGAATTCAGGAAAAATATATGGAGCGTGTACAGCAACTGTACATGCTCCAGTTACCGTTCACAGCAAACTGGAGCGTGTGCAGTTACTGCACACGCTCCAGTTTGCTGTGAACGGTAACTGCACACGCTCAATATTTCCGTGAGTGAGCCCACACGATCTAATATCAAAATAATATGACCACCTATGTATTATGCGGCAAACAAACATCTTTCTTTAGATGGTTTTCAAAACAGAACAAACCAGCTAATGTTTTTACTTATGCTGCAAATAAACATTTTTTAACTTGTTTTCAAAACAAATGACTTAAAGTGTTTATCACCTGTTAGTAGACATTCAATTTTTTTTTGCTTTTAAAGATAATTTTAAAGCTCTTTTTGGATTGGATAAATATTGATCAAAATTTTCCCGAATCCTTTAATCGCCCCCTCTAACGGTGGGAAAAATATCTAAAATGCAAAACTTTTAACGAATATTGGCAACGATGCATTTATAGCAGAAATCTGAAATTTTGATAGTGGAGTGTAAGGTTCAAGATTTGCTTCAATGCCACCCAGGGCGTATGAAAATGCTTTTTTTAGTGTGTGGTTTAAGAGGTAAAAGAAATATTCTTTATATATTGTATAGGACTAATAAAATATTACTCTTTGTAATTTCCCAATCAATAATTAGTTCGAATTCCCACTGTTAGATGGCATTAAAAGTGGATAGTAACAATCTTTATTCTATTTGAAAACTTTATTCCTCAGGATATATTGATATCCATATTCTCCAAAGGCGATATATTACTCTTCTAGTTCAAGTTTTTTTTTAGTGTTTTAAGATTTTAAGTCTCTCAATTAAAACGGCAAAATATCTTTTTTCCTGTTCTATTAGCTTCTCTGCTGTTTATTAGCTTATTTTTCTGGGGTGGAAATCTGAGTGTAAGCTGCAGCATGAACGTTCAAATCAGCATTTCTGGCTTATTATTAGCGTGAAAGTCATTCCTTCAAAGCAGAGACGAAAAACGAAGAATATTTCCTTCGTTTTTACTCGAACAAAAACGAGTTCTTTCGTTTGTGAACTCACATGACTAAAACAGATATTTAAAATTCTACATACCGTTAGTATCTCTTCCTTTCTGCTTAACTTTGAAAGAAGACTTTCACACTAATGATAAACTAGAACGCTGACTAGGGTAGGGGCAGCTCAATCGGTGGCGCGCCAGGCTCGTAATCTGAAGTTTCCAGGTTCGAGTTCCGTTTTGGCCAATGTTGAGATTTTCTCCACTAAACTCCCCACCTTGCTCTCGGTCAGTACGGAACACTTGCTGGGCTTGGAAAGACCGCCGTCCGTCAGATGGGAGGTTAAACAGTGGCACAATGCGCAGGAGAGCCATATCATGTGAACGTTAAGAACACGTCTGGATGGTCTTTACGGGATACTACCATCTGTTACCAAACAGCTATCTAGTGGGTCCCTCCCTGAAAGCTTCTCCGAGCCCATGGAGTCCTTGTGACCTGGCCATTTATCCTATTGTATGCAAAAAAGTGCCGCTCACAGGTAAAACAACCGAACCTGAAGAATGTCGACTTCAAATTGTCAAAAAAACACTTCTACATCAGAGTTAATATCTTTAGAAACTAGCAACAAGGACAAGACGTAGTATGGATGTCCGGATCTAAAAAAAAGTAGAACGCGTATTGCCTTTGGCGAATATAAAAATCTAGCTTTAAAAAAGAACGAAGTTTTCGTTTATTTACTTTTGCACACAAGTTTTAATTCGAATTAATGAATGATTTGGTTGGATTGTTTTACCTCTGAGCGCCAAATTTTTGCATAGAATGGCCAGGTCACAAGGACCCCAATGCTCAGAGAAGGTTGGGAGAAAGGAAACCACTTGACAGCTACTGGGAGGCAAATGGTAGCCTCCAATCAAGGCATCCAGTGTGCTCTTTAATGTGAACATGGTATGGTTCTCTCGCACACGGACCACGGCTTAACATCCCTTCCAATGGACGGTGGCCTTTCAAAGCCCATCGGTGTCCCTTACTGACCAAGGAAATGCAGAGAATTTTGCGGAGATAAATTTCATTGGTAGTTGAACTTAGGAACTGCAGAATATGAGCCTGGCGCGCTGCCGACTGACCTTTTTCTTATTCCTCATTCATTCATCACCAATTATCCAACAGGAAAATAATTTTTTTTATTTATCTCTAAAAAATGATAAAAAGTTCGATGTCTACAAACGACAAAGTGAAAAATATTTTTTGTTTAAACGAGATAATAAAAATGTGGGGTTGGGAGTGGGGGAACAAGAGACGGGATTTCCATTGTAGTATAACATTTTCGTCTCCGTTTTAGAGGCCTTGAAAAATGCGTGAAATATGCTCAAGTTTAATAATCTTTTGTTTCTATTATCCTTTATTAGAATTCTGAAAGGAAGAGAGTGGGGCAGGAGCAATCCTATATCCAACCCTGGATGTCCCTATCGAACACAAGGGGCGGGGGTGGTCAGTCGGTAGCGCGCCAGGCTCGTAATCTGTAGTTCTCAGGTTCGAGTCCCAGCTGGGTCAGCGTTGAGATTTATCTCCGCAAAATTCCCCGCCCTGCCCACGGTCAGTAGGGGACACCGATGGGCTTGGAAAGGCCGCCGTCCGTCGGATGGGACGTTAAGCCGTGGCTCGGTGTGCGGGCGAGCCATACCCTGTGCACGTTAAAGAACACGCCAGATGGCCTTGACGGGAGGCTACCATCTGTCTCCCAACAGCTGTTCCAGTGGGTCCCCACCCCCAACATTCTCTGAGCCTTCGGGGTCCATGTGACCTGGCCATTTAGCCCATGGTGTGCAAAAAAGTGCCGCTCAGAGGTAAAACAACTCAACCCTACCGAACACGAATATTAAATGGTGGTTGTTTTGAAGTTAATGTAGAGTTAAGTTCGGGCACAATTTTTCGAGCCCTACGCCCGCCTGAGACCGTATTCTTATATTATTAATTATAAATATTTTATGAAAAATTAAAATGTTAATGCTATTTGGAACGAAAAATATTTGAAATACTAGTATCAGAAACGGGAAGTTTATGGGCAAATTCTTTAAAAACAAGTCATTCATTTAAAAAATAAAGAAATACGTAAAAAACAATAAGCTGCACAATGCTTATTTTTAATTACTAAAGACATAAAAATTTTGAAAATGAAAAGGAATATTTTACATATGTGTTTACTTTTTGTTTTTCACATTTTCGAGAAATATTTGCAATTTAAATTATTCTGAGCACAAGTTCGAAGTCGGCTGTGCTATAATGATCCCGAACTCATGCCCACTATGTTAAACGAGAATATCAGGGGCGAAACTGGCATTGGTACAGGTGACGCAATACACTGCGAGGGCCCATTCGGGGCTACAGGTCCCTCATTTTGTACTATATGATGGAGTCCAGTCGAATATTTTGCATCAAGGCCAGTGGCAAACTAGTTTCACCACTGGAGCATATTGCATCAAGAAACAATTCGGTGTACTAAATAGCGTAACAAGAGACATTATAAAATAATTATAAAATGGTTGGTACCACTACTTCGAGTCTCCCTTTAAAGTCTCGTAAAAGGCTCTAGGGCTACATGAGAGTTGGGATAAGAGAAGTTGTTCAATCTGCATCTGATTTCCTGCTAGTAGCAAGTTGGGAGATGGTTTTCCTTGTTTTATCGTCCGACCTTGCCGTGACTAAATTGCAAAATAATGACGAGGAAGTATTTAGTTCGTCCTTTGGCCACATCCTCATTTTTTATCGCTTAATTGGAAATAAAATATTCTCAACAAACCATACCACAATGCAAGTAATCACTTATGCTCACTGACGCAACCGACAGATAACAAGCCCGTTTTAGGGAAAAAAGAAGCTTTAGAGGAAAAAAAAAGGTATAACCCTAAATTAATATTGTATAGATATTTAATCTAGAAATTCGTTTTTCAAGTAGTAGAGGTATCTCTGAACGGCACTTTTTTTGTACACAATTGGCTAAATGGCCATATTATAAGGACCCCAAGGTCTCAGGTTGGGTTGTTTTATCTCTGAGCGACACTGTTTTGCACACCATGGGCTAAATGGCCAGGTCACAAGGACCCCGAAGGTTCAGAGAAGGTTGGGGGAGGGTACCCACTAGAACAGTTGTTGGAGACAGGTGGTAGCCTCCCGTCAAGGCCATCCAGTATGTTCCTTAACGTGCGCAGGGTGTGGCTCTCTCTCGCACACGGGGATACGGCTTAACGTCCCATCCGACGGACGGCGGCCTTTCCAAGCCCATCAGTGTTCCCTACTGACCGTGGGCAGGGCGGGGAGTTTTGCAGAGATAAGTCTCAACGCTGACCCAGCTGGGACTCGAACTTGAGAACTGCAGATTACGAGCCTGGCACGCTACCGACTGAGCCACTCCGGCCCAACACTAAAAGTGATTTGCAGGTACGTCAAAAAAACGTAGAACACTCAGCCACATGCCAGCTGTTATCAAAAAGGTTCGCACAATGGTTAATGAACAAAACCCTGTAAAGCAGAGAATGGCTGCCAAAAAGCCACGAAGGTGTCCCATTCGACCGTTCATAGTATCATCCGAGATAATTTTCGCGGGGGTGGGGGATCAGTCGGTAGCGCGCCAGGCTCGTAATCTGTAGTTCCCAGGTTCGAGTCCCAGCTGGGTCAGCGTTGAGATTTGTCTGGCAAAATTCCTCGCTCTGCCCACGGTCAATAGGGGACACCGATGGGCTTGGACAGGCCGCCGTCCGTCGGATGGGACGTTAAGCTGTGGCCCTGTGTGCGGGAGAGCCATACCCTGTGCACGTTAAAGAACACACTGGTATGGCCCTGACGGGAGGCTACCATCTGTCTCCTAATAGCTGTTCCAGTGGGTCCTCTCTCCCAACCTTTTCTGAGCCTTCGGGGTCCACGTGACCTGGCCATTTAGCCCATGGTGTGCAAAAAAGTGCCGCTCAGTAGTAAAACAACCCAACCCAAAAATAATTTTCGCTTGCAGCGCACATGCAAGTTCCGTGTCCTCAAGTTGATGCTTCGACACATAAGGGAACGAAATACTAATTGCCTCAAGCAATACGATCAATACCTAGCACAGGCGTCGCCAACCTATGACCCGCGGGTCACCAAGTGACCCATTTAATAATTTCAAGTGACCCACTTGAGTTCTGCAAATAAAGTATAATTTATTTTTATATATTATACTTTATATGCGGAACTCAAGTGGGTCACTTGAAATTATTAAATGGGTCACTTGGTGACCCGCGGGTCATAGGTTGCCGACGTCTTACTAGCAGATGATAAATGGAAAAATTTGCCCAAATTGGACGAGGGATACGTCTACCAGACGAACAAGTTCCGCTCAATATATTGCCAATCTATCGACGAAACAGCTTATCACAAGTGGTACAAAGAATGTGTCGAGTCTTTTGCAAGTTTTGGGATGTGTATACATTATAAGACCTACAGTGTCCCATTAACTAGTGCAGTGTAATCCCAACTGAAGATGGCGCTGGAAACTGCCACCGCAAGAAAGACGAAACCAAACTGTGGACATACGTATGGACAACAGAGAAAAATCATATCGACTTTCGTCGTGGGATTATATCCTTTAAATATTATGCAAAGTGAATCAAAGATGTCTTGGTAATTACATCTTTATCATATTTTCTCTAAATACAGCGAAATAGTGATAATGTACTGAGTATACGTAGTCGCTGTGATTACCTTGGAAATTAAGGACACCAATAGGATTGGAAAGGCTGCCGTCCATCGAATATAATGTTAAGCCATGTTCCGTGTACAGAACCATACTCTGTAAACTACTGAACACGCTGGATAACCTTGGCGCGAGGCTTCCACCTATCTCATAACAGCTAACTGCGCAGTAGATCTCCCCTCCCTTTCCAGCTCTGAGCCCCTTGGGGTCTTTACGACCTGCCAATTTAGCATGTAATATGGAAATCAAGTGTCGATCACAGGGGGAATAAAATCTGACTCTGAAAACCGAAGTTCGATCGAACTAGCTAATTACACCAATGATCTAAAACTTGAATACAGATTTATTTTTACTTAAATTTATAATCTAAAATGAGATCTATCGAAAGGGCAGTGTTACTATCCATCTTTAATGAAAAATTTATTCCAGATTTCAAGATCTGGGAATAAGCCGAACTTCTGCAGAAAGACAAACATATTCATGTTTTCAATAACGGTCAATAACGGATCCAGAAACTTTAAATGAGGGAAGGTTGGATTCTGATGCACTTCAGTTTCTGCTTTTCCAGAACTGCCTTAGAAAATACAGAGCGTTGGGTTGGGTTGTTTTTCCTCTGAGCGGCACTTTTTTGCACACCATTTGCTAAATGGCCAGGTCACATGGACCCCGAAGGCTCAGAGAAGGTTGGGGGAGGGGACCCACTGGAACAGCTGTTGGAACATAGATGGTAGCCTCCTGTCAAGGCCATCCAGCGTATTCTTTAACGTGCACAGGGTATGGCTCACCCGCACACGGGGCCACGGCTTAACGTCCCCTCCGACGGACGGCGGTCTTTCCAAGCCCATCGGTGTCCCCTACTGACCGTGGGCAGGGCGGGGAATTTTTGCGAAAATACAGAGCAGTGAAGCTCATGAGTATAAGTGTGGGGAGTTAAAACTTTAAAACGCCTCCTTTGGGTACGCCATTACACGGGATTCCAACCAAGATCCCTTTGTTCTGAGTCCAAACACTCTAATCAGAATGGACTGAGCGGTTTGAATAAGGAAATTCTAATTCTGGATGAGGTATGATAGTAGGATTATGCTTTCGCTGAGGTCTCGTCATTAGTAGATTTCTACTCTATAACATATTATGCACCCTTATCATACTTTGGCAGGGGGTGGGGGGCTAGAGGGGCAATTTTCCCTCTGAAAACAATTGATCAAAAATTAATTTATGTTTAATAATATCAGGAGTACCAAAAACTTACGTTTTTTACTTAAAGAAATGTAATGTTGATTTTTTTAAACTTTTTTTTAAATTTCCTTAAAGAAATTTAATGTTTGTTTTTTGTTTCCGGAACAATATTATTTATTTTTATTTGGTAATATAAAAAATGTTTTTTTTACATTCATTTTCAATAATAAGTTTCCATTCCTATCGCTTCGTTTTCGGGCGTCTTTAGTTGCATTATGGTATGATTATTGCTGAATGGCAACAGCTAAATATTTCTATCTTGAAACATTGTTTTGCATTTTTGCTTCTCCCCCCCCCCCCCAAATTTTTCTTCGAAGGGACTGTGGTTGGCTCAGCCGGCAACGCGTCAAGCTCGTAATCTGCAATTCAGAAGCTCGAGACTCAACTGTGCCAGCATTGTCTGCGTTAGAATCTTGCTTTCGGTTAGAAAGGGGACACCGATGGGCTTGGAAAGGCCGCCGTCCGTTGGACTCGTATACAGGAGTGCCATACCCTGTGCACATTAAAGAACACGTTGGATGTCCTTAACGAGAACCTTCCTCTATCTTCTAACAGCTGTCCAGTGGGTCCCTTTCTCCAACCTTCTCTGAGCCCTCAGGGTTGGGTTGTTTTACCTCTGAACGGCACTTTTTTGCACACAATGGGCTAAAAGACCAGGTCACAAGAACCCCGAGGGGTCAGAAGGTTGTGGGAGGGGACCCACTGGAACAGCTGTTGGGAGACAGATGGTTGCCTCCCGTCAAGGCTATCCAGCGTGTTCTTTAACGTGCACAGGGTATGGCTCTCCAGCACACGGTGGCGTGGTTCGTCGTCCCATTCGATGAACAGCGGTCTTTCTAAGCCCATCGGTAGTCCCTACTGACCGTGGGCAGGGCGGGAGTTTTGCGGAGATAAATCTCAAGGCTGGCCCAGCTGAGACTCGAACCTGGGAACTGCACATTACGAGTCTGGCACGCTATCGACTGAAACACCCCAGCCCTCAGGGACCTGGCCATTTAGCCCATTGTGGGCAAAACATTGTCGCTCAGAGGTAAAAGAGCCCATCCAGCTTTGGAAAAATTTCGCCGATGCCCATGCTCCGTGTAAAGTGGAATGCTTGAGGAGAAATCAATTTTGTGTTTACTTACCTTGTTTACAGTACTTTGGCTTTATCTTGCGAATCTTGTGCGATAGCTGATGGCTTTATGAAGACAGGCATATGTAATCGTTGAATGGTTTCACAGACAACAGGAGGAAGCAAACTCAGAATGAAGAGAAAGAACCTGTTGATGATGTCACATGGGAAATAGGAGGAAAGAGGTTCTTCAGCCATGATTGCATCTTCGAGACAATCTATAACTTCGTGAACATTTGAGCTGCTCCTGAGTAATAGGCTTCGGCAGCATTGCTTGAAAGCATCCAGGTATTGAGTGCCATACTGTTCTTTCACATCTTGTGAAGCTTTATCCCACGTGCTGTCTATCATCTCTAAAGTTTTTTTTACTGAAGTTATTTCGGTCCTGAAAAAGAATCTTAGATTAACTCAACAGAAAAATTTAATCATATATTTCACAGTGTTACAATTATGTGAAAATATCTGACTATAAAATAATCTTAATTAACTGCAAATTTAGGTATTTATAGCTCAAGTCAAAAATATAAGAAAAAAAACAAATAACAATTTAGGAGCCAATCTATGGTTCGACACGCGTGTGAGTCACAAATATATATATTAGGTGCCGTCGCTTTAGCCTCATTAGCATTGTGTTTAGGGAGCTAGTTACGTTTCCAGAAGGCAAGCATTGTATTAGTTCTATCTGAAAAGTTGTGTTGTTTTTACCTCTGAGCTGCGCTTTTTTGCATACAATGGGCTAAATGGCCAGATCACAAAGACCCCGAGGGCTCAGAGAAGGTTGGGGGAAGGGGACACATTGTACAGCTTTTAGGAGACAGATGGTAGTCTCTCGTCAAAGCCATTTAGCATGTTCTTTAACGTGTAGAAGATATGGCTCTCACACCCACGGAGCCACGGTTTAACACTCCATCCGACGGACGTCGGCCTTTCCAAACCCATCGATGTCCCTTACTGACCGAGGCAGGGCGGGGAGTTTTGCAGAGATAAATCGCAACGCTGGAACTCGAACCTGGGAACTGCAGATTACGAGTCTGGCGCACTACCGATTGAGCCACCCCTGCCCCATATCTGAAAAGTTCGATCTATGAAGTGCACAATGGCGCATCTACCATGGTTTCAATGGTTCAGCTGAACCAGAGCTCTATGTTCCATAGAGTCCATGCTCAACACGTTATTTTTTTTATTTTTTTAGAAACATTTTTATGTAAATTCTTATTGCGGGTCGCCTTTGATAGCTGGTCGACAAAAGAGAGTGCAAATTTCGCGATCTTTTTATCCTTCTAATTTAAAAAAAAAGACAAAAATATTTTTAATAAGGAGGAATAGGGGGCCCGGTAAAGAAGCTTAGCTCCAGGACCCGCTTCACCTCACTATGCCCCCATTAGGGCACATCCTTGTATGAGAAGGATATAGGAGTAGTTTCTAGGATTCTTTTTCCTATATGTAAAGCAAAAAGCTGTTTACATTCGTTTCATTTATATCGGAAACACCCAGGCTCCAACATTAATGCATTACACGAAACAAGTGGTACTGAAAATCTGAATGACAGATTAACTTCGTATTTAGTCTCGAGAACCTTGCATCTGAGGCGTGTTAACTGAATTCCGAAGCAATCCTAAAATTTATAAGAGCCGACAAATTCAGTTAGTCCTCGTTGTTCGCTGCAGGTCTAGCACGTCTTTTTAATATAAGGGCGGGGGTGGCTCAATCGGTAGCGCACCAAGCCCGTAATCTGCAGTTTCCAGGTTCCAGTCCTCCCTGGGACAACATTGAGATTTAATAAAAAATAAAATACCTCTTCAAGCAGCTGCTTGCCATTGAGGTCTGACAGGAGCCTGTCAGTTTATACGACATAGTAGGTCTATGAGGGAGGAGAGATCTCAGCAGAAAGACATCCATGCCTTATCCGGGCTCGAACTTTTATCTCCGAAAAACCACCCACCTTCCCTCAGCAGGTAGGGGACACTAATGAGTTTGGAAAAGCGGCCGTCCGTCGGATGGAGACGTTCATCCGTGGCCATGGACATGAGAGCCATAAACTGTGCACTTTAAAGAACACGGTCTGTGGCCTTGACGGGAGGTTACCATCGGTTTCCTAATAGCTCTCCAGTGGGTCTCCTTCCCCCAAATGTGGGGCGGGGGTGGCTCAGTCGGTAGCGCGCCAGGCTCGTAATCTGTAGTTCCCAGGTTCGAGTCCCAGCTGGGTCAGCGTTGAGATTTATCTCCGCAAAATTTCCCCGCCCTGCCCACGGTCAGTAGGGGACACCGATGGGCTTGGAAAGACCGCCGTCCGTAGGATGGGACATTAAGCCGTGGCCCCGTGTGCGGGTGAGCCATACCCTGTGCACGTTAAAGAACACGCCAGATGGCCTTGACGGGAGGCTACCATCTGTCTCCCAACAGCTGTTCCAGTGGGTCCCCTCCCCCAACCTTCTCTGAGCCTTCGGGGTCCATGTGACCTGGCCATTTAGCCCATGGTGTGCAAAAAGTGCCGCTCAAAGGTAAAACAACCCAAAAAAAAACAACCCTTCCCCCAATCCTCTCTGAGCACTTAGGTCCCTTGTTACCTGCTCATTTATCCCATTATATACAAAAAAGTGCGGCTCAGAAGTAAAGCAACCCAGCCTTCGATCTATGGTGATTGGTCCGAATATTTAGAAAAGTTGAAAAGAACTTACAAGTTGAAAAAATAAATCAAATTATATTGAGGTAAACGCACTAAAAAATTAGTATGAAAAATATTTATGACATTTGTCAGACCAAAAGCTATAATTCCCCATTTAAATATTGTTATTGATAAAAATCTTACCTAATACAGATCAGAATTAATATCTTTATACACCAAACTCAAATATACATAACTTTTGTTGGTTTGCGTGTTTGTGTATAAATTTCATTGCATAATGTTTCCTATTAAAGTTTATTTTAAACGAAAAATATTATTTATCAAAGGAAATATATTTTATTTAACTAAAAAATACCTGCAATTGCGAAATGTTAAATAAATAAATGCAAAATAAAAATATATTAATCCTAAATAAATAAAAATGTTAAGTAATTAAATGCAATATAAATACATATACTCCTTAAGGACCTATAAAACGGAGGGGAAAATGTTATACTGATTTGGAAATCCAATCTCTCTTGGCCCTCCCTTTTTGCATTTTTTAGGCTTGATTATGCTTCTTTTCCCTCCCCCCAGTTGATTTTTTTTCTAGATCCGGGGCTGCATACAAGTACACTGGTTTCCATAAATTAAGGAAAACATAGAAAAATTATGATAAACAAAAAACTATATAAGATTTTAATGAAATTTGATGGAAACCTTACAATGCCAGTTTCAGAATGACATAAAATATTTTACACTAGGAACATTTTTCGTCAAAAATTACACTTGCAGCAACTTTTCCAAAAATGAGGTATCAGGATGCAATGGGTAAAGTTCTTTAATAAGGAGTGTGGGTTGGGTTGTTTTACCTCTGAGCGACACTTTTTTGCACACCATGGGCTAAATGGCCAGGTCACATGGACCCCGAAGGCTCAGAGAAGGTTGGGGGAGGGGACCCACTGAAACAGCTGTTGGGAGACAGATGGTAGCCTCCCGTCAAGGCCATCCAGCGTGTTCTTTAACGTGCACAGGGTATGGCTCTCCCGCACACTGGGCCACGGCTTAACGTCCCATCCGACGGACGGCGGCCTTTCCAAGCCCATCGGTGTCCCCTACTGACCGTGGGCAGGGCGGGGAATTTTGCGGAGAGAAATCTCAACGCTGACCCAGCTGGGACTCGAACCTGGGAACTGCAGATTACGAGCCTGGCGCGCTACCGACTGAGCCACCCCGCCCCAATAAGGAGTGTAGTCACCTCTTTCAGCAATGCAGGCACGAGAGCGATGTTCCATGCTGTTTATGATGTTGTGAATCAGCTCAGTAGGGAGTAATGACCATTGTTCCTTTAAAGCAGTAATAAGCTTTGTTTCAGGTAGCGTGTTGAGGGCAGCAACACGTCTCTCTATCCCACACATGCTCAATCGGATTTTGGTCGGGAGATCGAGCTGGCCACTCCATGCGCATAATGAGCTTCTCTTGAATTTATTGTTTCACTAGTCGGGCTCTGTGTGGGCGAACGTTATCGTCTTGTAAGATGAATGTTTCACCTATTGCACCAGCGTAAGGACGTACCTAAGGGTAGATTGAGGTTCCTACTCGTCAACACATAGAGGTCTGTGCGTCCACCTAAGGAAAAGCTACCCCAAACACACATGCTACCTCCGCCGTAACTGTCTCTTTGACGGATGTTACTGGGATGATAGGGGGTATCTCGTTCTCTCTACATTAAACAATGTCCGGAATCACACTGCAAGCAATATCTGGACTCCTCTGTGAAGCATACGGACCTCATTGTTCTTCTGTCCAGTTAACATGCATGCGTGCACAATTCAACCGCTCTCTCCTGTGACGTGAGGGGTATACAAATTACTGGCCTTCTAGCGTACAGACCTCCCTCATGAAGTCTTCTACGCACAGTAGAAGCTGATACAACCTTCCCTCTGGCTGCTGTAAGAGAGGATCGTAGCTGAGAGGGAGTAGACGTCCTGCTCCTTCGTGCTGTTAATCGTAGATATCGGTCTTGTACAGCGGTCGTAACTGTAGCCCTTCCTCGGCTAAACCCCCGAGACGCGGAATCCATGCTAAGAAATTGATTCCACAGTCTATGGACCACAGAAGGACTCGCATTCAGCCATTGTGCCATGTCTACCTGACTTTGGCCTGCTTCGATCTGGCCAATAGCTCTCCACCGCAGTTCATTTGGCAAATGATGTTTCGAGGTCATTCCTACAAAATGGCTATTTCGAATTTCTTTACTCCCATTTACAATACAAAATATCCATCCACTCCAAAACACCCTTTTCTATGCTGCTATCCGATTACGCAAATTGATGCAACCTAGACTAATTTGCATACGATATGCTCACTCGGATTTGCTGGTTACATGAACAAGTTTGGTGAGGATCGCAAAATGTTTTGGCGAATTATCGCGATTTTCTCATTTTTCCTTAATTTATGGAAACCAGTGTATATGCATTATATACTTATACATTACATAGTACACGCAAAGTATGTCTACCATGTTACTCCGCGCCTACCCTCGGTCAGTAGGGGACACCGATGGGTTTGGGAAGATCGCCGTCAGTCGGATGTGACGTTAGACCGTGGTCCTGTGTTCAAGAGAGCCATACGCTGTGCACGTTAAAGAACACGCTGAATGGCCTTGACAGGAGGCTACCATCTGTTAGCCAACAGCTCTTCCAGTGGATCCCCTCCCACAACCTTCTCTGAGCCTTCGGGGTCTTTGTGGCCTGCCCATTTAGCCCATGGTGTGCAAAAAAAGTGCCGCTCAGAGGTAAAACAACCTAACCTTGCCCTGTTATTCGTCGTTTCGTTGCTAGTAGCAGTTTTGAGGAACATAAACCCGACGAAAAACGAAAACTTATTGTACTACTTTAAATTCTTCAGCTGTGGTTGGCTCAGTCGGTAGCGTGCTAGGCTCGTAACTGCAGTTTCGAGTCTCAACAGTTCCTGCATTGAGATTGATCTTCGCTAACCCCTGACCTGCCTTAAATCAGAAAGGGGACACTGATGAGCTCGGATAGACCGTCGTCCGTCGGATGGGATATAAAGGCGTGGTCCCGTTTGCAGGAGAGCCGTACCTTATGCATCATATGGAACATGATAGGTGGTCTTAATTGGAGGCTCGAATCTGTCAAGTGGTTCCGCTTTTTCGACAGAACTCCGAAATCTGTCTCTTCCCCAGTCTTCAGCGATCCCTTGGGATACTTGTGACCTGGCCATTTAAGCCCATTGTGTTAAAAAAAAAGGACGCTCAGGAGTAAAGGGACCCTATAATTCTAAATTGAATTCTAAGTTACCAAACATCGTAAATTATTAATACTCATCTATATTCGCAACGAGGACAGAATAAACCTGTTTCAACATCCTTGAACTAAGCTGGCCTCAGATGTCTTCCTAAGGAAACGAAATTTCAACTTCCTTAATTATTGCTGTAGTAACAGAATATTTACATACTAAAAACAGAATTTACAAGTATTCGCTAGGAGGAAGTTGTACTTGCTCGGTTCCACATAGGTGGATTTAAAATGTATTTTTTTTTCGGGAGGACGACCAATCTACGTGCAGGTTTTGTGACATCATTTTGACTGTTGGACACATTTTAATTGACTGCACTTGACATCAGAGAAACCTTTGCATTTTGGCATCTTTCATACAATAAATCTGATCTAGATTTGCATTTTTAAAATTTCTTCGCTAATTTAATCGGATTTAATCTTTTACCTCGATATTTCGCATTTTTTTAATTTTCGTTTTTTGACATTTATGTGATTTTTATCCTCCTAGTTTATCCTTTAATTTTTAAAATTTTTTGCTTTTTGTTTATTTACATGGGATTTTTTACACCAATTATTGATTTTTGTTTAGTTTTTGCTGTTGTTGTTAGGACACATTTGGCGTTTCGAAAAGCTGCCGTCTACCGGATGAAACTTTAAGCTGTGGCTCCGTGTTCAGGAAAGATAAAAGCTGCACACATTTAACACGTTGGATGGTTTTGACAAGAGACTTTCACCTGTCTCCTATAACAGCTATTCAGTGGATTACTTTTCCCTAACCAACTCTGAGTCCTTGGGAGTTTTAGTAACCTGGCCATTTAGTTCAATGTGTGAAAAAAAAAGTGCTGCTCAGTAGTAAACAACCCAATTTATTTTATTGCCTTACCCTCAAATACCGCACAGCATTGAGCGCATGAGGAGCGGAAGTGGCCCAGTCGATAACGCATCAGGCGCAGTCGATAGTGTATCAGCTCCCCGGTTCGAGTCCCACTTTGTCAGTGTTAAGATTTATCTCCGTTAAACTCCCCCCTTCGCTCAATCAGAAAGGGAACACCGATAGCCTTGTGAAGGGCTATACGTCCGTCGAACGGAAGATAAAGCCGTGGTTCTGTGTGGATGAGGCCTACATAGCTGTGCACACTGGCTGCCTTGACGGGAGACTTCCATCCGTTTCCTAACATTTGTCCAGCGTATGCCCTTCCTCAACTTTCTCGAGATCCTGGAATCCATGTGACCTGATCCCGCGAAATATTTGGGCTTTAAAACATACACTGTCCTGCCAGCAATATTGGTAATAAATAATTTTTTAATTAACAATGTTAAATAATTTTATTTTCCAACTGTCGAATACTGTTATGTTTCAGACAGGACAACGACAGATAACGATGATATTTTGAAACATTGCATTGTAGTACGATACGCCGCCTTATGAACTCGTTGGTCATGTGACTGCCTTCGTTTCATCGGAATTCACTGACTCTGCTCCTAAGCACGGAAGGGCGGGGGTGGCTCAGTCAGTAGCGCGCCAGGCTCGTAATCTGTAGTTCCTGGGTTCGAGTCCCAGCTGAGTCAGCGTTGAGATTTATCTCCACAAAATTCTCCGCTCTGCCCACGGTCAGTAAGGGACACCGATGGGCTTGTAAAGACCACCGTCCGTCGGATGGGACGTTAAGCCGTGGCCCTTGTACGGGAGAGCCATACACTGTGCATGTTAAAGAACACGCTGGATGGCCTTGATGGGAGGATATCATCTGTCACACAACAGCTGTTCCAATGGGTCCCCTCCCCCAACCTTCTCTGAGCATTCGAAGTCCATGTGACCTGGCCATTTAGCTCATGGTGTGCAAAAAAGTGTCGCTCAGAGGTAAAACAACCCAACTCAACCTCCTAAGCACGGCACAATAATTGGGCGATAGCGCTGCTCAGCATTTACGCTGCAACATAGACTCTGTAAAGATAGGATTATATTTATGAACAAACATTTTCTCGAATGAATTTTATCACTAGAGTACTTATGGTTTCGAAGTCAATTTTACCAAATTGACAAAAGTATTTTTTTAAAGAGAAATCAAGCCTCTCATTAATATTTCTATATAAAATGCTCTTTTTATTTGTGCATATATATATAAAGCCCATATCTGCTCTAGTGATTAGCGTATCTAAACAAGCGAGCATGTGTTTGTATAAGAAACAGGCCTAGTAGAGCTTCTAGGTTATATCTGTACTTTGTGTAAGGGAGTACCTTCCTCTTTTTTTAAATAAGTGTTTTTGATACTTTTTTCATTTATTCGAATATTATTTTTATTTGCGATATAAATAATCATAAAGATAAGCATAAACATATAAATATCACTTCAATAATAAATCGACATATAAAAAACAAGCGTTTATTTTGTACCTGCTCTTACTACCTCAAGGGTGGCCAGCTTACAAATTTTGCAGTTGTAATGTGGCCACGTTAAGAAGACGTTGCCAACCCCTGCTTTAGCCCATTGTGTGCAAAAAATACCTGTCAGAGATAAAACAACCTAGCTTACCCACTATTATTCAACGGATATTTTGACATTTCATATTTGCTGTTCTTGTTCCGCAACGTATCTCGTACATTTGCCTAGATCCTTCCCTAATACAGTTTACAGAGAGTCGATGGCTGAATAAAGCTGACTGGGCCCCAAGCGCTTTACAATTATGGGTACCTTACCCCAACAGCGAGAGAGATGAAAGCGATGTATGATGGAAAAATAAAGATGAAGGCTGATAAAGAAGCTTATTTGTAAACAGTTTTTGCTGTTGCGGGGAGTGATAAAGAGGTTTAAATTGTTTCAGTAGCTCTTGCTGTTGTGGGTCTTCCGCAATTCGCAACAACAGAAGGATTATTCTGGGTGAACTGCAACATGACTTGAATCTGTCGCATGAGACTGTCTTCACCATCACTGAGGTCTTTATGATTTAATGAAGTGTGTGCACGTTGGGTGCCTCGAGCATAAACAAGAGTGATACGATGAGTAAACGAAAAGGATATAGGTGACAATATTTCTACCCACAAGAAACAGGAAAATTCGCTCCACGATATGATAAGTGTTTCAGTCTTTGTGATTGTTGTGGAATCTTTGTGGGTTTAGTTGTTTTTACCTCTGAGCGGCATTTTGTTGCACACAATGTGTTAAAAGCACACAGGGCCACGACTTAACGTTCCATCCAATGTTAGGTGGCCTTTTAAAATCCATCGATGTTCAACTAACAGCTGTTCCATGAACCCCCTTTCTGCAACCTTTTCTGAACCCATGGGGTTCATATAGCCCGGCTATTTAGTCTATTTCTTGATGTTTCATCCCCTTCCCCGCGAGAAAAGAGGTGAGCCTAAACACTTGTTTCACTATATCTTCTAAACCAAAGGCTTAGCATATTGATTTTGCAGTTCCCAGGTTCGAGTCCCAATTATGCCATCGAGAGATCTTTCCACTAATGTCCTCGATAAAGAAAGGGGACACCAATGAGCTTGGAAGGCTTGCCGTCCGTCGGATGAAACATTAAATTGCTGTTCCCTGTGCATAAGAGCCATAATACCCTGTGCACGCTAAAAACCACTCTGTATATGGGAAGCTTCCATCTGTCTCCCAGCAGTGGATCCACTTCCCCGAATCTTCTCTGAACCTTTGTGATCTGGCCATTTAACCTATGGTATACAAAAAAGTTCCACTTAGTGGTTAAACAACCTAACTCAAGAGCCAGAAATATTCTGTTATGACATTAGTTTTTCTGAATTTACTGTAGAACTATTTGAAAACATTGTGACAACTCTCTAAGAACCACAAATATGCTACGTAGCCAAATGCAGCAGGGCAGATACCTTAGGAGAAATAAATTGCACAGTCTGATTCGACCTCCGTAGCCCATGGTTGCTTGAGGATTCTGTTTCTCTGTATTTGCATAATAAGCATTACAGAATCCTGAAAAAGCCATGGGTTGAATGATGAAGCAGCCTATTGATTTGGGGCGGGGGTGGCTCAGTCGGTAGCGCGCCAGGCTCGTAATCTGTAGTTCCCAGGTTCGAGTCCCAGCTGGGTCAGCGTTGAGATTTATCTCCGCAAAATTCCCCGCCCTGCCCACGGTCAGTAGGGGACACCGATGGGCTTGGAAAGGCCGCCGTCCATCGGATGGGACGTTAAGCCGTGGCCCCGTGTGCGGGAGAGCCATACCCTGTGCACGTTAAAGAACACGCTGGATGGACTTGACGGGAGGCTACCATCTATCTCCCAACAGCTGTTCCAGTGGGTCCCCACCCCCAACCTTCTCTGAGTCTTCGGGGTCCATGTGACCTGGCCATTTAGCCCATGGTGTGCAAAAAAGTGCCGCTCAGAGGTAAAACAACCCAACAACCCAAATCCTATTGATTTGAAACAAAGGATTTAATTATGGTAACAAAGATTTTGAATTAGAATTACGTACCATAGAGTTTTAGGGAAATAATTTACTTTTTAGGTTGGCAGATAGGTGTCAAAGCTAAAAATTTCAATCGACTTACCTATAGAACCAAGGCTCTACGCTGATAGCTCTGATACCCCATTTAGAAATTTCCATCCGGAGTCCTGTAGTGAAGGAGGTGGCTGCACTTTTGCTCATGCAGTAACTGATAAATCCTGGGCAGGGAATGCGACCTGTGTTTATGAAAAGTACAATAAAATATTTTTCACTTTTAAAACTGAGTGTTGACTTATATTATATGTAAATAAGGTTTTTCAAAAAGTGATTCCTAACGCATATTATGTAAGGTTACAACTGTGTTAAAATTTGACAAAACACCTGAAATGCAAATGCACTATATCCAGGAGCGGCTCATCATTAGGGATAACGGGTTGGGTTGTTTTACCTCTGAGCGGCACTTTTTTGCACACCATGGGCTAAATGGCCAGGTCACATGGACCCCGAAGGCTCAGAGAAGGTTGGGGGAGGGGACCCAATAGAACAGCTGTTGGGAGACATATGGTAGCCTCCCGTCAAGGCCATCCAGCGTGTTCTTTTACGTGCACAGGGTATGGCTCTCCCGCACACGCGGCCACGGCTTAACGTCCTATCCGACGGACGGCGGCCTTTCCAAGCCCATCGGTGTCCCCTACTGACCGTGGGCAGGGAGGGGAATTTTGTGGAGAAGGGATAACGGGCCAAGCCCCATTAGCACTTCTGTGATATATTCTACAATATTTAAACTCGAATTAAAATGAATAAAATAAGCTCATGGGACAAAAAATTTAGTCACCCCTGGCTGAATGTCACCTAATAGCACGTAACGCCTCCGTGCGACCAAAGAACAGCCGAAATCCTGTGTGACATGGATGCCACCAGTGTGCGGATGTAGTACACATCAATATTCATCCACCCTTCCAGCAGCAAATGCTGTAGTTCGGACAGATTGGCCGGATGGCGCTTCACTCGTTTCCCCAAATAGTTTTCTACGTGATTCAAATCCGGGGATTTGGCGGGCCAGTCGAGATGTTCGAAGGCTTCAGAATGCTCGTCGTGCCAATCCGACACACTTCGAGCACTGTGCACGCGACAATTGTCGTCTTGGAAGACTGGAGTACCTTCTGATGTTCACTATGGAGATGCTAAGCAACATGTGGTCATTCAATAGCTCCATATAGCCCTTCTGGTTCAAGTGTGACGTCACCGCAACCAAAGGACCCATTTCCTTATACGTGAAACACCCCCAGAACATCAGAGTCTCCTCCAGCTTGAATAGAACCTTGCACAGAGTCTGCATGGAAGTCTTCATGCAGCTTACGATGTACCCGTCGCCTCACATCATTCGAGTACAAGCAAAAACGTGACTCATCCAACCAGATCACACGCTTCCAAGAGTCGACAGTTCAGACTTTGTGGGGCCATGCAACCTTGTGCAGAGCTGTTAACATGGATCTCTTCTGCGGTACTCTGCTCCAGATATCCATAATATACAGTTCCCTTCGGAGTGTTTATTCAGAAACAGCTTATTGTAGGCCTGCATAGACTGACTGGAGCAATTCCTGCCTCGTTGCAAAGCAGTTTGCCCTAATAGTGCGTGACACACTGCAGTAGTCCCTATTGGTGAGCACAGTCTTTCTGCTACAGTTCTGGAGACGATTAGTGGTGGATGCGATGCACGCCACTGCTGGAAGATCCTTCGGAGAGTACGTTTTGACACACTTGCAAAGGCAGCAACTTCTTTTACACTATACCCTTTGGTTTGGCCAAACGCAATAACACCTTTTTGCCACTCATTCACATCTTTGACGCGACCCATGTTTCATGTAGTAACCAACACAGACTTGGCACACAACCACTTCTTGTCACTGTATGAACCCTGTAGCACATGGCACAGCTATTTGTAGGACGCATTTATTACTAGTGCACTCTCTGTTGCTGTCGAATGGATGTAACCCTCTTACAGTGGGAGCTGACAAATTTTTTGTCCAGTGAGCTTAGGTCGGAATTGCGTTGTTTTCTTACTGAATGAAAAAAAGCAAATGGGAAAAACATTTAAGGAAACTTTTTTAAATTTTTTTAAGTAATTTACCCTTTTTTGCCTATTTAATAAGCATTCAGTGAAGAATTACTCTTAAAACTGCCTTGTTTCGTCTTCAGGGATTGAAACGGGCCAGTTCTGATTGAGCCCAGAATTCTATATCAATCACCATACTTAAACAAATCATTCATCTCATCGTTTGCAACAGCTTGCTAATTAGGGCGTAGTTTGGGCCAAGTCTGAAGTGACCCTTAACCAATACCGACTTAGAATACTTGCATACTATCATCACTGATTTCAACGTGACCAGTGGGCAATAAGAAAAAATTTGGGATCCAATGATACTATATGGAGTATTGAAAGACGTTTTCGCTACCACCCTTAATTTTTTTTAGTAAACTATAAACTTGATGTAAAGATGTTTATATACGTTTTAAAGTAAAGTTTGCATTTTTGCAGCAACTTAAAAACTTCCTATTCTTTAGCAAGTTTTTTATAGGCCTTGCCCATATAAAGTGTTCAAAACTGTGCTATATTAATTACAAGTGTTTTTCATGATTTAAATAAGCTTTATCTTATCATTAATATTTATTATGACCTTGTGGCCAAGCTGGACTCAAGTAAACATGTTTCTTAGGGTTGTAGAGTGCAATTTTGTCAGGCGTTTTTTCTGATGTGCAAGACTGCTGTTGTCAGTTCTCAATTTGAAACCTATTCCTTTGGTTAACCACTGATGTAACATTTAAATGTTTTCATAACCATCATTGCAAACTGTGATTTTAAATTAGTCTGAATCATTCTCAAGATTACTGTACTATTTGCTTCATTTAGTGTCCTATTTTATTTCTACAAAGTGTGCTACACTTTTATTACGATTTTACTGCTTAAATATTAACTTTTCTTCGAGTGAACTGAACGAAGAATTGAAGCAGGTATGCCCCAAGGATCACTACGTGGGCCCATCCTCTTCAATATGGATTCATGACTTTCCTTGGACAGGATTCAAACTGAAATGTATGCTGATGATATTGCATTGCTCTCTTATTCTCTCAGTTCAGTATTTGGAGTCAAGAGAGTGCAACGTGGGCTGGATAAGTTAGAGAAATGGTACTCAAGATGGGGCATTAAAATTAATGCTGATAAGGGTCAGTTTTATTTTACGCAGAAGAATACTGACAACTTGTAATAACTCACGATTTGTGACTCAGGAAAGCACAAATATCTCTATGTCGCCTTAGATCTCTTATTGTTTGGAAATTGCTATTTTCTACTGAAAATAAGCGACTTATTGAAAAAACATCCGGATATACGTGTGTCTGCCCGATTTGGCGTCATACTTCTAAAACAAACATTGCCACATTGCAAACACTCCAAAATTCATTGCCAAAGTCTACTATCAAGCCCTGTCAGTTGTGAAAAACAAGAATATTCATAAAGACCTGGATATTGAGCATATCTTCACTTAATCAAAAAAAGGCATCCGCATTTTGTGATTCAGTGGGGGAGAAAACCACAATGAAATCATTACCTCACTAATAGATTACGATCACTCACTTCCAAATAAGGTTAAAAGATCCAAGATCATTCTTGATATCGAATATCCTGATATTTTTTAATGAATATTTCTAAATTACTTCATTTCTTTAGAAGAGTGGTTTAGCTTTTATTGAAGGTTTCCATCTCATGCCTTTTAAGTTTAAAATCCACGATGAAAGAAGTTATGGGATTTCATCCTGGTAATCTAAAGCATAATATTATTGACTTCTGATCTGTGTCCTTTGTGTTGCCCAGTAGTCTGCTCCGATGGCTCAATGCTATAGCATTGGCTATCTATAACACTGCGACTGATGAGGTCTGGGTTGTAATCCTGAGCATGGCATGATCGTTTCATGAGATTCTTTCATAATTTGTTCTGATTATCCCTTTGTAAAGGATTGTTCATTTCAAAAATTTGTCATAAAAATTAAAAAGTGAACATTGGTTATAAGTCCCATCAACCAAATTCCACCCCTCCCCCTCAAAAAAAAAAGATGTAGCTCAGTAATTGTATGTGTACCTTGTTGTGTACCTGAAACCATGAGATATGCTATCGAGAATCAACAGGTTTTGGGAAGGGCACACTCTTTCTGACGCTCAATATTCCGAGACATAATACCATTCGAAGCCATTCCTGTGAAGTCACCGGGTGATTCGCCCATAGACCTCTGTACGTCAACATCAGAATGTTGATGAATTATGGAAATCTTGTAGAGAGAGATGGGACAGATTAGATATGAGATCTAATGATTTGGTTGGCTGTTTTACCTCTGAGCTATACTTATTGTACATAGTGGGCTAAATGGCCAGAGTACAAGGATTCCAAGGGCTCAGGAAAGGATACTTCTAAAACAAAACGAGGAAATATTGCACGGCTTTACGTCCTTCTCAATGGAGGGCGGCCAAGCCGTGTTGCCAACTTAGCTTTTCCAAGCTAGATCTAGCATTTTTTGACGCTAACTTGAAAAAATTTCAATTTGCTTATGACTTCAAATTTGGCTTTTTTTCAATCAAACAGCTGGTCTTTTTTGTTTTATTTTGCCGTTTTTTAAACCACTTTTATGATGATTAAAATATCAATAAATTAAATTTCTAAGTCTCTTATACATGAAGTGTTTGATTCCAGCCCATAAGGTTGTTAACCACGTCTAAAATGGCAGGCCGATCAAGGCGGTCGAGGTTAGTCATTTAATAAAGCAGGAGTCCGTAAATATATCTTTTTATCTCGTTTAAAAAAGAAAACGAGATAATAGTTTTACTTTCTGATCTGTCTGTAGATATCGAACTTTTTTTGTTTATAGAAATAAATTTAGAAACTTTTTGTTGGTAGGTATTAATGAAATATTACGATTCACACTTTCACAATCTCCGCAAAATTTCCCGCCCTGCCAACAGTCAGTAGGGGACACCGATGGGCTTGGAAAGGCCACTGTCCGTCGAATGGGACGTTAAGCCGTGGCTAGTATGGCTCTCCCGCATACGTAACTCTCCTAGTATGGCTCTCTGCACAGTAACCAGTGGCATAGTATGTGGCTCTCCTGCACCCGTGCACATAGTATGGCTCTCCCGCACCCGTGCACATAGTATGGCTCTCCCGCACCCGTGCAGATAGTATGGCTCTCCTGCATCCGTGCAGATAGTATGGCTCTCCTGCACCCGTGCACATAGTATGGCTCTCCCGCACCCATGCACATAGTATGACTCTCCCACACCCGTGCACATAGTATGGCTCTCCCGCACCCGTTCACATAGTATGGCTCTCCCGCACCCGTGCACATAGTATGGCTCTCCCGCACCCGTGCACATAGTATGGCACTCCCGCACCCGTGCACATAGTATGGCACTCCCGCACCGGTGCACATAGTATGGCTCTCCCGCACCGGTGCACATAGTATGGCTCTCCCGCACCGGTGCACATATTATGGCACTCCCGCACATGGGTGCGGGAGAGCCATACTATGTGCACGTTAAAGAACATGCTGGATGGCCTGGACGGGAGGCTACCATCTGTCTCCCAACAGCTGTTCCAGTGGATCCTCTCCTCCAACCTTCTCTGAGCCTTCGGGGTCCTTGTGACCTGGCCATTTAGCCCATGGTGTGCAAAGAGTGCCACTCAGAGGTAAAACAACCCAACCTTTCAGAACCTTCTTATAGCTATAATTTCGCTTTCAACCGTAAAAAAAGTTGAAAAATTCGAAACTGTGAAACGAATATGGCAAACGATGAATTTAAGTGCAAAAATTTTGGAGGTGGAATGTGATGGTATCGAAATTTCCATAAGCAACAATGGGTTGTCCCCTTAGATCCAGAGACGGTTGATATTTTTAGAGCTTTGTCTAGCTTATTTTCTTACACATAAATTGGCAACGCTATTTCCAAACCCCATCTTTGTCCCCTTTCTCACCGAGGGCAAGGTGGGGTTTAACGGAGATAAATCTGAACGTTGACACAGGTCGGCTCGAACTTGTGCCAGCGTTCTGTCCTGCAGTTTACGAGCCAGGCATGCTAGCAACTGAACTGAAAAAACACGGGTTGCTACCGGATCACTCCATTTCAAAATTTTTGTCTGCAATTACGGTTAATCTCATTATTTCTATTGAAGATCGAACGATGGGCTGGGCTGTATTACCTCTGAGCGGCAGTTTTCTGCACACAATAGGCTACATGGCTAGTTCAAAAGGACCCCCCATGGCTAGTTCACAAGGACCCGAATCCGAAAAGGTTGGGAGAGTGGATCCACTAGAACAGCTATTGGGAGACGATGGTAGCCTCCAGTCAAGGCCATCCAGCGTGTTCTTTAACGTGCAGAGGATATGGCTCTTCCGCATACGGACCACGACATAACGTCCGTCTGATGGGACGTCCGTCTGATGGGCGGCCTTTTCAAGCACATCGGTGTCCCCTACTAACCATGGGCAGGGCGAGGTGTTTTGCGAAGATACGAACGATGGATAAACCTTTAAAACTGAATAGTACTATTAATAATTGTGATAAACAACATAATGATGGTAAAAAGCATTGGTAAGTGGATTCCCGTAATGGATTGTTGAGGAAATTGCTAGACAAGTGCAAAATGTTGATAAAAATTATAATATTAGTCACATAAGAGGTGCTAAAACGTGAAAGAGAATAGCTCATAGTCCCGTCAAGGTACCAGAAGATAGAATTGTTGAAAAATGAGTAATGCAGATGTTTTTTAATGAATGAATGGTGGTAACAAAAATAGAACACCCAGAAGATTTCCCATTGAGCGAAATAGTTTGTGGTAAGACAACCCTCCCCCCGCCCCCGATATGATAGGGTTGGGTTGTTTTACCTCTGAGCGGCACTTTTTTGCACACCATGGGCTAAATGGCAGGTCACATGGACCCCAAAGGCTCAGAGAAGGTTGGGGGAGGAGACCCACTGGAACAGCTGTTGGAAGACAGATGGTAGCCTCCCGTCAAGGCCATCCAGCGTGTTCTTTAACGTGCACAGGGTATGGCTCTCCCGCACACGAGGCCACGGCTTAACGTCCCATCCGACGGACGGCGGCCTTTCCAAGCCCATCGGTGTCCCCTACTGACCGTGGGCAGGGCGGGGAACTTTGCGGAGATAAATCTCAACGCTGACCCAGCTGGGACTCGAACCTGCGAACTGCAGATTACGAGTCTGGCGCGCTATCGACTGAGCCCCCCCCCCCCCCCCCCCGCCCCCCGATATGATAGGTCTTCGGGTTAGAGGGCAATTGCTGCACTGTAAGGACAGCTGATCGAGCATGATAGATGGTGGCTTAAAGGTATATAATATTCTGCGGGCCTCTGAAAATAGCGCCATGCAATGTTAACTCAGTATATTATGGCCCCTACCTGCTTAGAAGCTCACGAGTCCCACTGATTTACAACCATCGAAAGATACTGGCATGATGGTAGAACAAAAAGAAAAAAAAAATGAAATATTTGCTTTTGGAAATTATTCACTTTTAGAAAGTGAGATAAATAATATTAATTCCGTTTTGTAGTTAGGAGAAAAGATTAAATATGTTATTCTCTATTTAATTGAAAAGAGAAAGTTTATAGTAAAAGGAGATAGTTACAATGATTAATTTATTCATAAATGTTTAAATTTGATTAAAACTAAAATAAATACCTCCTCAAGGAGCTGCTTGCCACAGAGGTCGGACAGAAGCCTATCAGTTTATACGTCATAGAAAAAGGTCTGTGAGGATGGCGGGACCTCAGCAGAAAGACAAACATCCATGTTAAGCCCGGGGTCGATTCCCAGGTCCCTTTGATCAATAGTCAAGCACGTTAACCACTCGGCCACGGGGACGTCTAAATTTAATTACCCATGGCCGAGTGGTTAGCGCGCTTGGCTACTGATCTAAGGGACCTGGGTTCGAGCCCCGGGTAAGGCATGGATGTATGTGTCGTTTTTCCGCTGAGGTCCTGCCATCCTCTCAGACCTTCTACTTTGGCATATAAACTGACAGGATCCTGTCAGACCGCTGTGGCAAGCAGCTGCTTGAGGGGTTTTTTATTGTTTATTTTTATTTTATTTATTTGGAAAAGTTAGCAATTGATTTTGAATTATTTAATACTATTTTACTTCAGTTTGAACAAACAAAATTGCACTTAAATTTCTCTCCCTTTGTAAAGTTTGCTATGCTACTGAAATGAAAATTCTCTATAAGCAAAATAACTGGAAGCTGGACACTTTGATTCCAAATGCTTTTGCTGCATCTTCAAAGTTAATTAAGATTGATAATGTGAGGTTAAATTATTTTGAGGTCAGACGAAGAAGTTAACAACCATCTTTAAGCAGCATCTTATGCAGTAGGAGAGACTACTTTGGCTGTCCTTGCAGAACTATAGGTTTGGGATGTTTTATAGCTGAGCGGCATTTGTGCACACAATGGGCTAAATGAGGAGCTCACAAGGACCTCAAAAGAGACTTGGAGAAGGTGATCCAGTGGATAGTTGTTGGAAAGGAGACTAAAGCTCCCTTCAAGGCCATCAAGCAGATTCTTTAACGTGCGCAGGGTATGACCTAATACGACAAAGATGGCCTTTCCGAATTCATTGGTGTCTCCTTTCCAGTGGTGAAAGTAGGCTGGTACGCATCGGTACGCCGTACCGAAATGAAATTATTTGCCGGTAAGACATTTTTCAGTAGTGGTGCAGTTAACGATTTCTCTTTCAACATAGCAGTTTATTTGATTTTTGATTTGCCATCCTATTTCCCCGTTCCACATTTGCTGAAAATTAATACCGAACCCAGACAGCTGCGGTGAATGAGAACATGCGTTGACTTCTTTAATAATAAAAAAGAAACATACAAAATGTAAGATGAATAAAATAAGTGGGTTCCTTTTCCTTTTTATTGGAAATATTTAATTTTTCATCTGTATTTCTCGATTTCGTGGCGCTACTTATTGCGGGACCTGGAAGAGAGGTACTGATTTAATCTTTCTTTTGAATGGCCTGCAGTAGGGGAGTACTAATGAGCACTCCTTCTAAAGCACGAAATGTTTAGCATGAATTTGAAGAATTGGGTTGTTGTAGGAGAAGTTTAAAAAAAAAACACTGATTATCTTTTTCGCCATCTGCTAAACTTCTGTGATTTCTAAACGGACATGTATCCAGAGTACACAGAGAAAGAGTTAGAACGAACACTCCCTAATTAAACGATGTAAAAATATTTGAACTATTAATATGAAAGAAATGAATTTTGGTGTATATTGCTGTAATTTGTTTTTAACAATTGGTTTTTAAGAATTTTACTTACGTTCATTATCAACTTTAACAAAAGCACATATATTTATTTACTTTTGATAATTTTATTTGCAGATTAAACAAAAGTCATTACACCTCTATTCAATTTTCTTATTTACCTCATCCTTCCGTCCGCCACCAGAAATTTAAGGGGCGGTGGTGGCTCAGTCGGTAGCGCGCCAGGCTCGTAATCTGTAGTTTCCAGGTTCGAGTCCCAGCTGGGTCAGCGTTGAGATTTATCTCCGCAAAATTCCCTGCCCTGCCCACGGTCAGTAGGGGATACCGATGGGCTTGGAAAGGCCACCGTCCGTCGGATGGGACGGTAAGCCGTGGCCCCGTGTGCGGGAGAGCCATACCTTGTGAACGTTAAAGAACACGCTGGATGGCCTTGACGGGAGGCTACCATCTGTCTCCCAACAGCTGTTCCAGTGGGTCCCCTCCCCCAACCTTCTCTGAGCCTACGGGGTCCATGTGACCTGGCCATTTAGTCCATGGTGTGCAAAAAAGTGCCGCTCAGAGGTAAAACAACCCAACCCAGAAATTTAACCTTGGATGGGTTTTGCGTTTTCAACATGGCCGAAATCCGCGGATACAACGGAATGAGAAAGTATTCAGGTATATTAATTTATCTCACATTAAAAACCTTTAAATCATTCACCATTTGCGAAAATAAAGAAAGATATAAAATATCAGGCATTGTACTTTCGTCACCATACACTTCACTTTATTATCCCTGTAAGAAGTTCTTCAGTGGAGTGACAGCCTATGTTGACTTTCCACACATAGCTATGCTTTGAAGCGTGCCGGTAAGGATTAAAATCTACTTTCACCACTGCTCCTTTCTTCCCGAAGGCAGATCGGGATTAGCGGAGAAAATTATTAACACAGGCACAATTGGAACTCGAACCTGGGAGCTTCAGATTACGAACATGGCACAGCAGAATTGCATATTGGCGAATAGGGTTATGAACAGTAGGCTTAAGGAAAAGGGGTAGGCCTGGGATGGGATGTGTGGACAATATCAAACATGACCTTGTTAGAATGCAGTGATCAATTGCAACAACTGTTTCAAGAACTAAATTATATCGTTTGTGTGACTTCTCTTGCATGGTTGCTTGAAGATTATGAATGTATGCATATAAAATTCTTGCATTTCCAGGTTCCACTCCTGGGTTGAAATTTATATGCTGTAATGTCCTGTTGTTGAAAAAGGGGGCACCATTGGGTTTGGAAAAAGTACCGTTCGTCAGATGGGGCGTTAAGCCGTGGATTCGTGTTCAGAAAGACCATACCCTGTGAACGCTAAAGAACACGCTGGATAGCCTTGAGGGAAGTTTTAATCTCTCTCCTAACAGATCTACAGTGGATCTCTTTTTTCAACATTTTTCTGAATCCTTGGGGCCCTTTGGCAGGCCATTTAGCACAGTGCGTGGAAAAAAGTGCAGCTGAGAGGTAATACAACCCAACATATAGAAACTATTTAATATTTTTCTCCTTTTTGAAATATATATAGGCAAAATAAAAATATGTAGCTAAATTAATCAACCCCAAACGTTGCACATTGGTGAATATCCCTCTTTTTGTATATGAACTGTCCAGGCTCAGTCCTATATAAGAAGCTATGGTTAAGTTGAATTAGAATTAAGAAAATATTAATCCATATTAAATACACGGATTACCTGTAGATATATAATTCCATAAATTATTTATAGAATGAAGAAAATACTTACCGCAAGCACTGGTCAGGTTCACAAGTCGGCCTCTGGATTTTTTCAGAAGATCTAAGAAGGCTTTTGTCACTCTGACGACCCCCACTGTGTTGACATCGTAGACCCTTTGAAACTGATCCAATGACGACCAGTCCACTTCTCCCGCTTGGGCAATTCCAGCATTGTTGACTACAGCCCATAGATCTGTAATCAGAGGGAAAAGATAATATGATATTATGCATTAATATAAAAAAAACAGGAATAAGACAACGGTAGGTGCATTGAAGGGAGAAAATTGAACAGGAAAATGTAAAAGAGGGGGAAGAGAAAGGAACTGGATTTCCAATGCAGGATAACATTTGATCCTCCGTTTTACAGGTCTTTAAAAATTTTTTTGCGAAATGCATGAAATATAAATCGGTTTAAATTCCGCCCCACCCCCTCTCTTACCCTTCCTAGTATTCTAGAAGGGGAGGGGCATGGCCACCTTTGCTCCCCACCCCAGCTAGATTTGGCCCTGGGACTGGGATGTGATGCTGTGTTACTTTACCACTGAGCGGCACTTTATTTTTTGCACACAATGTGCCAAATTGTCAGATCACTAGAACCCAAGGACTCGGGAAAGGTTGGGGGAAAAGGACTCACTGAATAGCTGCGGAGGAGGCTAATGAAATCCTCCCGTCAAGACCATCCAATGTGTTTTTTCACTGAATAGCTGCGGAGGAGGCTAATGAAATCCTTCCGTCAAGACCATCCAGTGTGTTTTTTTTAACGTGTTTAGGGTATGGCTCTATTTCACATGGGACCATGCCTTAACGTTTCATACGACGAAAAACAGCTTTTTTTAACCTTTTTTCCTATCGAAATTACTAAAAAATAAAAACATGTTGTAGCTTTTAGAGGAAAGAAAGTAAGCTAGTATTGTGCTGAGGTCATGTTTTAAAATTTGCATTTCAACTATATACCCAAAGAAATTTTCTACTTCACTTTTCAGCATTCTTCTGTTTCTGTATTGTTTTAGTGGCTGTTTTTTGTTCCCCTATGATATTATTCTTACACGTGTTGGACATTATTCGTCAAACTGAACCTAAAAGGAATAACAGAGCTCAATGTTCATTGTTTAAGAAGTCCTGAAGTAAAGAACACTTAGTATTTTTTTTAAAAATGGTGTGAACAAAGTGTTTTTAAAACATCTTTTGGTTTCACTCCAATATAAATTGTCGGTTTCGCTTCCCCCATAAAAATAATAGCACTTTACGAGTACCTTATAAATAAATAATAATAAATAAATACCCCCTCAAACAACTGCTTGCCACAGAGGTCTGACAGGAGCCTGTCAGTTTATATGCCATAGTAGAAGGTCTGAGAGGATGGCAGGACCTCAGCAGAAAAACAACACATACATCCATGCCTTATCCGGGGCTCGAACCCAGATCCCTTAGATCAGTAGCCAAGCGCGCTAACCACTTGGCCATGGGACGGCTTACGAGTATCTTAGACTCCGAAAAATCCAGAATGGCAACGTGGGTACATTAAATACGAAAAAAAAAAAAATCATTGCACATTTTGCTTTTTTATTTTTTAAAATTTGGTTGATGGTATTTGTTGCTATTATTGCTTTAATATCCCAATGTGAGAACATAGACTTTTAAAAACATATTCTGAATAGAACAATTCTTTTACAATCGACAATCACAAACATATGACAAAGTTGTTGTTGTTTTTACTTCTGAGCGGCACTTTTTTGCACACCATGGGCTAAATGGCCAGGTCACATGAACCCCGAAGGTTCAGAGAAGGTTGGGGGAGGGGACCCACTGGAACAACTGTTGGGAGACAGATGGTAACCTCCCGTCAAGGTCATCGAGCGTGTTCTTTAACGTGCACAGGGTATGGCTCTCTCCCGCACACGGGGCCACGGTTTTATGTCTCATCCGACGGACGGCGGCCTATTTCAAGTCCATCGGCGTCCCCTACTGACCGTGGGCAGGGCGGGGAATTTTGCGGAGATAAATATCAACGCTGACCCAGCTGGGACTCGAACCTGGGAACTACAGCTTACGAGCCTGGCGCGCTACCGACAGAGCCACCCCCGCCCCTCACACATGCAGAATAATTGAGCATGTCAGATCAAGGAATTGTACCCGGGCCCCTGCAGTGTTATTGCGAGCCAATGCTATACCAATGAGCCACCTTGGCGACGCATTTTACTTTATTTAGTATATTTGTTATTTAATATATAAATGAAAAGTAAAAATAATTAAATACCCTCTCAAGGCAACTGCTTGCCACAGAAGTCCGACAGGAGCATGTCAGTTTATATGCCGTAGTAGAAGTTCTGTGAGGATGGCAGGACCTCAGCAGAAAAACAACTCGAACACCCATGCCTTAAATAATTACCGAGGTCCCTTAAATTAATTAGATTTAATTTCAATGAAGTATTATCATTGATATGTCAATAGACCTATGAAATAAGCATTTCATGGATTTCAATATTCACGCAAAAAATTGGTGCCTTTCAACTTGTCGTTAAATCGAGCTATTTAATAATTCACTTATGACATGAATGAGTTTCGAAATATAAATTCCTGGATTTATTCTTCGATTTACAGTACGAAAATTCAAAATTAAAATTTAATGCGTTGAGTAAACACTCTCCACGCAAAGTTGGATCAAATGGGTTGGAAGCAGGAGCGGTCGTATTTGTCATCTGTAGGGGCACTTACAATCGCTCAAAAAAGTATCCGAACATTATGGTTGATTACAGAATTCAGAAAAAATATCTGGCAACGATTTTTTTAGAAATTAGTGATCTGGCAACCTTCGTGTCACGTGATTACAGAACTCAGGAAAAATATCTGGAGCGTGTACAGCAACTGTACACGCTCCAGTTACCGTTCACAGCAAACTGGAGCGTGTGCAGTTACTGCACACGCTCCAGTTTTCTGTGAACGGTAACTGCACACGCTCAATATTTCCGTGAGTGAGCCCACACGATCTAGTATCAAAATAATATGACCACCTACAGTCACTCAAAAAAGTATCCGAACACTATGGTTGATTACAGAATTCAGAAAAAATATCTGGCAACGATTTTTTTTAGAAATTAGTGATCCGGCAACCTTCGTATCACGTGACACGAAGGTTGCCAGATCACTAATTTCTAAAAAAATCGTTGCCAGATATTTTTTCTGAATTCTGTAATCAACCATAGTGTTCGGATACTTTTTTGAGCGACTGTACGTATGAAGGATTTTGTAGTCCAGAAATGACCCTCTTAACTATATTGATGAAATATTAGTAATCGAGATCCTTTTTAGGAGCTTGTCATTTGTTCTCTGGGGTAAAGAGGGCTTTAGGAGTTTTATCTTCCTGGAAAAGATAATGGGGACCAAATCTAAACACCGCTAATCCTTTCAATATGCAAAAATGGCTGCGTATTAGAATGAAATAAATAACTGCAGGTTTCTCGTAGAGGTTACGGCCCCATGGTCCTCTTCTTATGACCGCTACTAAGCGGACATTTTCTCAGTCGTCTTATCTCCCCTTTGCTTCCCACCCCGAGATAAAAACAAACGTCTGATTTTATTTTTTAACGGCTTATCTGTAGCTCCTGTACGACAGACTTTAATGGATTACAAAGAAAACAATTTTTGGTTCATGATTAAATGGTGGTGACTAGGGGATTAAATCAGCTTTTGAAATTTACTTACAAATTTTTATTATTCTAAGGAAGGATGAGTTCGGTTGTTTTGCCTCTGTACGGCACTTTTTTGCACACATTGGGCGAAATGGCCAGGTCACAAGAAACCCGAAAGCTCATAGAAAGTTGAGAGAAGAGGACCCACCAGACAGTTGCTAGGTTGGCTGCGGCTTGGGTGTGTTACCTCTGAGCGGCACTTTTGCACACAATGGGCTAAATGGCCTGGTCACAATGATCCCGAGTGCTCAGAGAAAGTTGGTGGAGGAAACCCACTGGAACAGTTCTTGGGAGACAGATGGTAGCTTCCCGTCAAGGCCATCCAGCGTGTTCTTTAACGTGCATAGGGTATGGCTCTCTCGCACACCAGACCATGGCTTATCGTCCAATCCGACGAACAGCGGCCTTTCCAAGCCCATCGGTGCCCATTACTGACTGTGAGCTGGAAGGGGAGCTTTAAGGAGATAAATCTCAATGTAGGTCCAGCTGGTAGGAGACGGATGATAGTTTCTGGTCAAGACCATCCAGTCTGCTGATTAACGTGAACAGGTTATAACACTCCTGGACACGGAGCAATGGAATGTTAGCAGAGATAATTCTCAAACCTATCACATTTGGGATTCGAAGCTGGGAACTGCAAGATTACGAACCTGATGAACTACTGACTGAGCTAACACACGGCCCAAAAAGAGCTGGGACTCCGGTCATAAAATGAATGTATTGTTTAGAAATCTAGAAAATTAGCAAATTATTTGTCTGCAATTAAATTATTTTCTGTGTGGCACTTAAATTAAAACAGATTGTTTGCGACCCAATGGTCGACAATAGATTCTCAAGAACAGGATGATGATGATGAAATAAACATAAATTGGTAACTATCAGAGCACAGGGTTGTTGTTTTGGGTTGTTTTACCACTGAGCGGCACTTTTTTGTATACCATGGGCTAAAAGGCCAGGTCACATGGACCCCGAAGGCTCAGAGAAGGTTGGGGGCGTGGACCCACTGGAATGGCTGTTGGGAGATAGATGGTAACTTCCCGTCAAGGCCATCTAGCGTGTTTTTTAACGTGCACAGTGTATTGCTCTCAGACACACTTGTCCACGGCTTAACGTCCCATCCGACGGACGGCGACCATTCCAAGTCCATCGATATCCCTACTGACCGTCGACAGGGCGGGGAATTTTACGAAGATAAATCTCAACGCTGACCCATCTGGGACTCGAACCTGGGAACTACATATTACGAGCCTGGCGCGCTACCGACTGAGCCAACCCCGCCCCAATGTCCATGCCTTACCCGGGGCTCGAACCCAGATCCCTTAGATCAGTATCTAATCGCGCTAACCACTCGACCACGGGACGACAATCAGAGCACAGAAAATGAATCTTATTATTCAAAGTTCATATTGTTTGAAGTAGTTTTTTGTTGGTGAATTCTTTCGCCAACGGAATGATCGAAAAATTTGCGTCATAAAAACAGTGCGTACCATATTGTTACCACCTGTCCTGAATTTTAAGTATATGTCTCACGTCTCGTAGAGACAACGCTCGGGATGCAAAAGGTTCCGAATTTTGTATTTTTCGAGTTTTTCTGAAATCAGAAAATTGGAAATACAGTAAGAACATGTTGATTCGAACAGAAATGCATATATTGTTCAAAGACAGTCGTGTTGAACCAAGATTTGACATTAGTCCTTTTTTAGTTCTTGCCGGGAAGTGCTGTATTCTGAAAGAGCCAAAAACGAAAATAATTTTTTGACTGAAAAAATTCACGGTATGCGAAATTTCACGTTAGTTATTTCAAGAACAGAAATTCAAAAAGGACTATAAGGAAACTTATTCATACATAAAATATATTGGTGTTTATATTATGGGTTGGGTTGTTTTACCTCTGAGCGGCACTTTTTTTGCACACAATGGGCTAAATGGCCAGGTCACATAGACCCCGAAGGCTCAGAGAAGGGTGGGGAGTGGACCCACTGGTATAGCTGTTGGGAGATAGATGGTAACCTTCCGTCAAGGCCATCCAGCGTGTTCTTTAATGTGCACAGTGTATGGCTCTCCCGCACACGGGGCCACGGTTTAACGTCCCATCAGACGGACGACGGCTTTTCCAAGCCCAGCGGTATCCCCTACTGACTGTGGACAGGGAGGGGAATTTTGCGGAGATAAATTTCAACGCTGACCCAGCTGGGACTCGAACCTGGGAACTGCAGATTACGATCCTGGCGCGCTACCGACTGAGCCACCCCTGACCCTTATATTATGGTGGGAATGATTCTGTTACAGTAGATGAAGCTTAAGAAAATTGAATATCGCAACAAAACCCCACATGATATTGTCCAAATTATGTGCTGCACCATACAAGCATAAGAAAGAAAGCTAAAGAAAGGCATTCAGAAAAATTTCCCTTATTTTTGGAGAAGTTCGTATTCTTTACTTTCAGAAAAGTTCGTGTATCAGCCACAATATATATATGGAAATTTTATTACACGTGCATACAGTATATATGTTCTTTTCCAATCCAATTGATGCTGCTTTTTTCACCGAGGACGAATTGAGTCTAACTGAGGAAAATCGCCGACAATGAGCACTACCATCTGAGCCATTACCGCTCCTGCCAACTGGTTTCTCTGCATCCAATATTATGGTGGCCCCACCTATTTAGAAACTCACGAGTCGCCACGGAAACGATGTAATCCAGTCACGAGTTCTTCCTTCTTTACGCTTCGAGTCCCAACTGGGCCTGAGTTCAGAATTTTCTTCGCTATTTCCTGTTCTTCCATCGATGAATCTCTTTTGTTGCGATCTTATGCAAACACGGCAATTCCCAGTTCCGCTTGTACAGCACTACCTGGTTATAAAGAGCCGTGCTTATCTAGAGCCGTGCTTATCTAGAGCCGGGGGCAAGGAATACGCCCTATAGGCGCACCTCAACCCCAGCCTCACATGACAGCAGACTCTTAGTAAGACCCAGACTTTTGTGAGGGCTCTGGCTTACTAGGAGCCAATCCCGTTCTGCCGAGCCCTCGAACAGCTCACCCAGAGCTCCTGATAGGTGAGGTCTCATACGCTGTCACCGACCAACCGGCACGGAAACCGGTTGGCAGCATCGTCGACCTCGGTTGGCTTTGGCAATGCTCCAGCCGAGGACCCAATCCTGCCGGCAAAGACTTCAGCCGGTTTGCTGGGCCCTAGGCCCCCCCACCACGTCAAGGTGGTCCCCTATCGGGGGGTCTTCCATCGATGAAAGAAAGGTGCCACCATTAGTCCTTGAAAGGTCACTATTAGACCTTGAAAAGCCACCGTCCGTCGGATAGGACATTAAGCAGTGGCGCCGTGTACAGGAGAGTCATAACCTGCCGTTAGTTGGTTGGTTATTTTACCTCTGAACGTCTTGTTTTTTTACACACAAAAAGAAATAAAATAAAAAAAATGAAAAAAGGGCTCAGAGACGATTGGTGGAAGGGAACCCGCTGGGTTACTGTTAGGCGACAGATAGGAGCCCCCCACGTCAAGGCCATCCAGCGTATTCTTTAACGTGTACAGTGTATGGCTCTACCGTACACGGAACCACGGCTTTATATCTTATACGAGGGATGATGGCCTTTCTAAGCCAATCGGTGTCCCCTTTCTGAATGAGGGCAGGGTATAACTGACAGAAATCTGAACCCTTGCTCAGGTGGAACTTAAACCTGGGAACTGAAGATTACAAGTCTGGTGCTGTACCGACCGAGCACCACCTCTTCAGCCATACCCTGTGCACATTAAAAACATTTGCTTTGCTGTATGGCCTTGACTGGACTTGTCCAATGAGCCCCTTCCCCAACCTTCTCTGGATCCTTCAGGTTCTTGTGACCTGGCCAATTAACCCACTGTATGCAGAACTGTTTTTTGCGTTAAAAGTCTGTGGTAAAACGGAGCGGTAAATTTCATCCTTCTTGCTTACTGCCGTATGATAAAACAACTCCTGTACAGCAAGCTTCAATAGGCTGTGAAGAAAACATCTTCCGTTTTCTGACCGTTTTCTGTTAGACACATTCATTAGACACAGTTTGACACATCATTATTAGTTTGACACATCATTATTAGTTTGACACATTCATTAGACACATCATCATTAGTTTGACACATTCTTTAGACACATCATTATTAGTTTGACACTTTCATTAGACACATCATCATTAGTTTGACACATTCATTAGACACATCATTATTAGTTTGACACATTCATTAGACACATCATCATTAGACACAGTTTTGTTTTCCCTTACCTTTGTCGTCTAGTTTCGATGAGACGAAATGAAGGGCTTTTTCCACACTCTCCTCTTTTGTGACATCCAGCTCCAAAATCTGGAGCCTCTGAGAGCCAGTCGTCTGAAGAGACTTGGCACCATCTCCGGAAGTTGACAAACATCCGGCAAACACGTGGAAGCCCAGGGAATCCAGACGAAGCGCTAACTGGTGGCCGAATCCAGAATCGCAGCCTGGAAAGAAAGAATGGTATTTAAAATGCGTTTTAAAACTTGAACGACAGAACTTGAAAAAGTAAAGACATAACGAAATAATAAATGAAGCAAAAATATATAATAAGATACAATAAATGAAGTAGGAGGAAACAAATTCCAGTTTGAGAAAAATATCGATATTGTCTTTGGGAAAAGGGTGACAACTGCAATGTGATATTTCGATGTAATATGGGAAAAACGTGGGTATTCTTTTCGGTGGTTGTTAAGGTTATCGTGCGGAGAACGGTGGTACTGCATTCTGAAGTTTTGATGTTATCTTGAAAATAACCGTGATTACTATATTGTGAAGTTTTGATAATATTATGCAGAAAAGGATGAGTACTATATCATGCATTGCGCCTTTGTTGGAGAAAAGGATGAGTACTATATCATGCATTGCGCCTTTGTTAGAGAAAGGGATGAGTACTATATCATGCATTGCGCCTTTGTTGGAGAAAGGGATGAGTACTATATCATGCATTGCGCCTTTGTTGGAGAAAAGGATGAGTACTATATCATGCATTCCGCCTTTGTTGGAGAAAAGGATGAGTATGCATTGTCTGGCCAAATTATTGTGATTGTGCCATGAAACTTGCCAATGTATGCAAAATTTGTGACTGCCTTTAGTATTCTGCATCATTACTAAGGCGTAAAAGCGTGGTAAAAAGCACAGTGAAGTGTGATATGAGCCAAAATGCTGATCTGACCGTCTTCGAAAGGGACTCATTGTTGGGGCGCGTTGGGCAGGAACATTCTTAACGGAGGTGATGGGACTCAGCGGAAAATCAAGGGGTGCAATATCTCAAATGCATAGAAAATAGGAAAGGTCTCAAAAAACGTCCGTCAATCGTGGCATATATGAGAGGAAAAAATATTCTTTCAGACAGGGACAGACGTTTGTTGGTACGAACTGCAGGGGCAAAACCGAGCTGCTACTACAGGTCATCAGCTGAGAGAGATGACCGCTGGCAGTACTTCAAAATCCATTTCGATGAGAACTATGTTCAGTGATTAGAAGAAGTATTAAGTAAATATTTAATGTATAATAATTTGATCTGGCAGTGCGTATTCAGTAGTATTATTTAGTAGTACTATTTGGCCTTAGCATGACCATTAACCTTCTCGTTGACATGGAATCTATATTTCTCCCAGTTAGTGATCTTGTGAGAGATAATATTTTCAGTAATTTCATTACCAAGAATAATATTGACATACTCGTGATCAGAGCTTAGCTCATAAATCTCATGAATATCGAAGGATAACTTTTAAAGGGACTAGATTGCTCCAATCCTGTCCTAGAAATACATGTATTCAGTAGTATTATTCAGTAGTACCATTCGGGTTGGGTTGTTTTACCTCTGAGCGCCACTTTTTTTTCACACCATAGGCTAAATGGCCAGGTCACATGGACCCCGAAGGCTCAGAGAAGGTTGGGGGAGGGGATCCACTGGAACAGCTGTTGGGAGACAGATGGTAACCTCCCGTCAAGGCCATCCAGCGTGTTCTTTAACGTGCACAGGATATGGCTCTCCCGCATACGGGGCCGCGGCTTAACGTCCCATCCGACGGACGGCGGCCTTTCCAAGCCCATCGGTGTCCCCTATTGACCGTGGGCAGGGCGGGGAATTTTGCGGAGATAAATCTCAATGCTGACCCAGCTGGGACTCTAACCTGGGAACTACAGATTACGAGCCTGGCGCGCTCCGACTAAGCAACCCCCGCCCCAGTACCATTCGGAAAAAAATTATCATTATAATGGAGGGCATGGCTGCATTCGCTATTCATTTCCTTTTCAGCTGACTTGGCATTAACTTTGGTAGCTTTTTGAAATCGCTAAGTAACAAAAAGACGCGTGAATCATTGTGTGTGATGGATAGCAATAGGTGGGAAGGAAGAGGATCAATTTCAGAGAGAGGTGTATGCTGTTTTCATTGTTTGTCTTCCTTATGAAACGTCAGCCTTGTACTAAAAGAAAGCATTTCTTTCAGAACATCTCCCACGGATTCACTAAAGGAAGTTGTAGCCGCATGTCGTCCATGGGCCACCAGTTGGCCATCATTGGTATGAAATAAAGGAGAAAGCTAAGGAAAATTTCTCATTTTTTATGAAATTCTGGATTTATAATTTTGCATTTATTATCTTTTAGGAAACGCATTTTTTATCTATAGGGTTATAGGTTGTTTACCTTCGAATGGCAATATTTTGTGCACACAATGGACTAAATTGTCAGGTCACAAGAGCACCAAGTTCTCAGAAAAGATCTTGGAAAGGACTCACTGGATAGCTGTTAGGAGACAGATAGAAGGCCAATCCAGCGTGTTCTTTAACGTGTAAAGGGTATGGCTCTCCTGTACACGGAAGCCACTACTTTATGACTCATCTGATGGACGACAGCTTTTGCGAAGTGGGGCGGGGTGGCTCAGTCGGTAGCACGCCAGGCTCATAATCTGCAGTTCTCAGGTTCGAGTCCCAGCTGGGTCAGCGTTGAAATTCATCTCCGCAAAATTCCCCGCCCTGCCCACGGTCAGTAGGGGACACCGATGGGCTTCGAAAGGCCACCGTCCGTCGAATGGAATGTTAAGCCGTGGCCCGTGTACGGGAGAGCCATACCCTGTGCACATTAAAGAACACCCTGGATGGCCTTGACGGGAGGCTTCCATCTCAACAGCTGTTCCAGTGGGTCCCCTCCCCCAACCTTCTCTGAGCCTAAGGGGTCCTTGTGACCTAGCCATTTAACCCATGGTGTGCAAAAAAAGTGCCACTCAGAGGTAAAACAACTCAACACAAAGGTTTTGCGAAGCACACCAGTGTCATCTTTCTGATCGATAAGAGGGTGGAGGTGTTCTTTAACGTGCACAGGATATGGCTCTCCCGCATACGGGGCCGCGGCTTAACGTCCCATTCGACGGACGTTAGCCCATTCGACGGACCTTCTCTGAGCCTTCGGGGTCCATGTTACCTGGCCATTTAGACCATGGTGTGCAAAAAAGTGCCGCTCAGAGGTAAAACAACCCAACCTTTCCTATCAGTAGTGCGCCAGGCTCGTAATCTGCAGCTCCCAGATTCGAGTCCCAGCTGTGCCAGCGTTGAGATTTATCTCCGCAAAACTCCCTCTCTGCCCTGGGTCAGTAGGGGACACTTATAAGCTAGGAAAGGCTGCCGTCCGTTGGATGGGACATAAAGCCGTGGCTCTGTGTGCGAGAGATCCATAATCTGTCCACGTTAAAGAACAAACTGAATGGCCCTGACGGCAGGCAACCATCTGTCTCTGAACAGCTATTCAGAGGGTCCCCTCCCCCACATTCTCTGAGCCCTTGGGGTCTTTGTGGCTTGGTCGTTTAGCCCATTGTGTGCAAAAAAGGACCGCTTACAGGTAAAACAATCCAACCCAAGCCTAGGATATGAACTGCAGATGCTGTTGACCTCCCGTTCCTTTACCTTCTAGAAACCGACGTATCTGCGGATTTTAATCGATGCAAAATGGTCATAATTTGTCAACGGCACAATTACGAAACGACGCATAAAAAAGCCGTGACATATAATATTAATATTCAACTTGCTGCTTGTTTTTTAAATTATATCCTCCGCATAAGAAGAGAGTTCTGAAAATGCTAACCATTGTTGCAATGGACATATTAACAAACGAAATGAGAATTGCAATTCCTGAAAAGACTTCTGAAACGGGAATATGAATTAAGAAGATAAAATAAGTCGTTGCCTTGTTTGGGAGAACTATACCCTGTGCACGTTAAAGAATATATTGGATGACCTTGACGGGAGTCTTCCATCTATCTCTGGACAACTGTCCAGTGGATTCCCCTTCCCCAACCTTCTGTGAGCCCTCAGGGGTCCTTGTTACCCGGCCATTTAGCCCATTGTGTGCAAAAAAGTGCTTCTCATAATTAAAACAGGAAAAACCCTGGTTTCAGATATATAATTAAAGTTTTTATGATCTTAGGAGGATTATTATTAGAAAGAATCATCTAAATTATTCTGTTCTTAGCTAAGAAAGAAGTTATCAGGTCTAGAGGCAATAGCTGATAGCATTTTTATGGAAATTAACTTGGAGACTACGTAACTAATGCATTCAAGAAAAATGAATAGACATGCAATTCAGGAGTCTTCTCATTAGTAAAGATTCTGTTACAACACTAAAAAATGAATTGTTTGACGACAGAATTCTGAGTAAATTATACAGTAAGCTTCCGTAAGGTATGAAATCGACCGAAATGTTGTGGAGATTGATAAAAGAGAGAAAAACACGTGTCGGCGCACGTGCTTTTGAAAGGCTGCTGTACTCCATGCACCATTATAGTTAGGCCACTGATTCCATATCATGTAGCATAAATGCTGAGGAACACGAAATTCCATTGCATAATTTTGAACAAACATGAAAAAAGAAAAAGACATTATGTATTAAACTAACAAAATTACCCTGAGTTCTGTTCCCGGGTGTTAACACATATACTGCTCAAAGTGAAAATCGCAACACCGCGGAGGAAGTGATGTATATGCCCGAAACAGACAGGATGGAAGCTATGAGGGTAGATGTGCAAATGATAGAAAAACGGAATGTGAGAACGCAAGGTACGTGCGTTTATTGCGGATTCATCAGTACATAGAAGGCCACCTCGGGCGGTCATACAAACCTGTGGACATCTCGGCATTCCATCAATCAGATGGTTAATGGGGTCCTGAAGTATGGCGTTCCAAACAGCATCCGATTGGGGAAGCAACTGTACCAAGTTTGCCACCGGATGGATCTGACAAAGGCAGCGACACATAAGGTCCCACACATGCTTAATACGACCCATAAGGTCCCACACATGCTTAATACGACCCATAAGGTCCCATATATGCTTAATACGACCCATAAGGTCCCACACATGCTTAATGCGACCCATAAGGTTCCACACATGCTATTTATTTCAGAACCCAGCTCCAAAAGTAACAAACTATTACGCCAAATGAAAGCTTCTGACTCTGGGAATATCGTAGGCTATAAAAGAATTAACCCCCAAACTTTCCTCCCCCCCTAAAAACAGAAAACATGAAGATCTTTCTACTATATCTTCCAAACGGAAAGGCCTACACTTAGGGTAAGTGTCAAATGAAAGCACTTATATTGACCGTCGTAAACATTTTCGACTTTCGCCCTCACTATTCTCCCCCCTGATAAAAGAGGGGGGGGGTGGATTTTCCTGGGGTTAGATTTTAATGAGTGTTTATCTGAAATTAAAACTTGTGTCGTATCCAATGTCATGGGCTACCTCAAATACGACTCCAAATGGGAAGGAAAATGTGGTCGATGTTTATGAATCATATATCTAATAAAAGTTTTTGCAGGTAGAAGATTTTAATGACAAAAAATATAAATAAATTAAAAAATTTCAAAAATGCTAATCTTCTTATATGCGCAGTAAAAAAGTAGAAATATAGCATATCGATGGTGCAATCAGTCACAGAGTTCGTATTCACTTCAAAGGAACATATGGGCCAATTTACCTACACAAGATTGTTGGCGGCCTATCTTCGTTTGGTTTGAAGTGAATACGATCTCAGTGACAGATTGCAATATCGACATGCTCATTACATTGCTCGAGGAAAAGTTAAACCAGCAGAGTGTGTCAGCGGTGCCTACGTAATGGGAATGCCTGCCGTTTCCGCGATTCTCCGTGTTAGGAAGCGCACACATGAGGGCAGCACCGTTCCGCAGTAAGCTAACCTACGCTAATGGTGGTCGAAGTCATATGGTGAATCCGAGGAAAAGTCGAGAGAAAGAAAGAATCAGACAGATGGCTAATCAAGTACAATAAGCTAGAATCTTTCTCAGAGATACAAACGGGAATAATGAATCCATAAATAATGAATAATTAAATACTAGACGAATGCTGTTGAAATTATACTTACTATACTAATTATAATCTTGAATTTATAGTAAGATTCCCTTCACATAACACAGAAATTCTCTAATATTTTGTTAGGGCAGTGTAACTCAGTTCCATATATTGTAAAGGTTTTTGCGATTCCAAAATATTATTTATTTAAAAGTGAACTCAGAATTTTTTTTTCTAATTACTCATGTCATCGTTACGTTGTCGACATATTGATGCAGCCACGTGTCTTGCAGATCCAGTTTGGAATAGATTCGATAGAAACTGAGTTTCGCTTCTGCAAAACATCACACAATACTGCATCGTCATTCAGACTTCTAGTTAAAGGCAGCAGAAAGTAGACAGAATAGTAAATAAATCACATATGAACAAATCCGTATCAGAATCCAATTTTGAAGCAAGCGGTAAACAGCGTAATAACCTAAACTGCTACGAAGCAAGTAACAAGCAAAACAGCGCATCGCCAGCGCCAAGTGGACGAAAATGTAACTAATGTCGCTTCACGTCTTGAAATCGGCAGGCATTCCCATTACGTAGGCACCGGTGTCAGCCTACTCACTCGTTCAACGCTACCTCTACAATAATCACATGGTCAGCATTATTAAACATCCTCACCTGTTCAAAGAGTATACCATAATAAAAACAACACAGCTTTGTAAAATAAACATAGTCAACATGATTTGAAGTGGGCGGCTCGCAAAGTGAGCTATAATTTAGTAAGAGCAATTTTTCAGTCATAGTTTCTGAATCTTGATAGGTTAGAAACCAGGCCCGGATCTAGAAAAAAAAAAAAACGAAGACTGCAAGAGATTGGATTTCCAATGCAGTATAACATTCCTCTTTCAAATTCAGAAGTCTTTAAAATAGTGCTTGAAAAATGTATGAAATATAAATAAGGTTAAGGCATGGATGTATGTGTCGTTTTTCTGCTGAGGGCCTGCCATCCTCACAGATCTTCTACTTTGTCATATAAACTGACAGGCTCCTGTCAGACCTCTGTGGCAAGCAGCTGCTTGAGGGGGTATTTATTTTTTATTTATAGTAATTTTTTGTCTCTTTTACTTTTACTAGCATTGTGGAGGGGGAGGGGGCATACCTAACCCCCACAAAAAATAATTGTCACAAAAATAATTCGGTCCTGTTTAGAAACACACATCATCTCACTTTCGGTTGGATACTAATATATACACAGTCGTATCAGAATAATATGACCACCTACCATAGTATATGTATGGTAGGTGGTCATATTATTCTGATACAACTGTGTATTTTAGACAGTGGCGGCTCGTGAGTTTTTAATAGTTGAGGCCAGTATATTTTTGCATAAAGAGAAAGCAACTGAGCAGGGACGATGGTGGCTCAGATCGTAGAGCGCTACGTTGGCGATTTTCTCCGCTAATCCCGACTCTTCCTCGGTGAGAAGAGTGTCCACGTGTAATGAAATGCTCATACCTATATTTTGGCTTATGTCAGGACGACGTAACCCAAGATTTAGTTTCAAAGGCAGTCCGAGAATGTAGTTTCGGGGTGGGTTTGAGAATTCAGCCTCTGGAATTTCCTAGAAATTAGTTTAGGGATTGGTCTGAGAAATAAGATTTCAGTAGGGTTTCCCAATTACTAATATATTCCACCGTACAGGAAAGATTAAAACGATATTTTATATGGAATAAAACTTTATAGTTGTTTTCTAAATTTATTTTCAGTGTGGGACATATACTATGGAGCGGAAATGATATTATACAAAGACAATGGTTTTTAATTTCAAAGCAGATAGACAATTTTAGATTTCGCATCAGACTACAGGAAAAAAGTTTTGGGGGGGAGGGGGGGTCCCTTCACTACCGGACCTATTTTTATTATCGAGTTCTGAGTGAACGGTCGTTGTGAACGGACGTGTTTTCTCCTCTCTCCCGTTTGGAGTTGGCATCTGCATACCCGGATAGTGTCGACTGACCTTCAGCGCTCTCACCGGACCATCAGTGCAGTAAGTGCAATAAATTCCATTTCATTGTTCCCACTCCAAACGACGCCTTCCGTTTTACTAGTTGGGGCGGGGGTGGCTCAGTCGGTAGCGCGCCAGGCTCGTAATCTGTAGTTCCCAGGTTCGAGTCCCAGCTGGGTCAGCGTTGAGATTTATCTCCGCAAAATTCCCCGCCCTGCCCACGGTCAGTAGGGGACACCGATGGATTTGGAAAGGCCGCCGTCCGTCGGATGGGACGTTAAGCCGTGGCCCCGTGTGCGGGAGAGCCATACCCTGTGCACGTTAAAGAACACGCTGGATGGCCTTGACGGGAGGCTACCATCTGTCTCCCAACAGCTGTTCCAGTGGGACCCCTCCCCCAACCTTCTCTGAGCCTTCGGGGTTCATGTGACCTGGCCATTTAGCCCATGGTGTGCAAAAAAGTGCCGCTCAGAGGTAAAACAACCCAACCCAACCCGTTTTACTAGTCTTCTCTCCCGCCTTATCTGCGAGCCTTCGTGCACAAAGACTAATTTTTACGACCTTCAATTAGAAGTCCTCCCCCACCTAATAAGGATTCGGTGCTGCAGGCACATGTGTTAAGCATCTGCAATACTGTTCCTCCGTCTAAGTAGGGGCGGGGGTGGCTCAGTCGGTAGCGCGCCAGGCTCGTAATCTGTAGTTCCCAGGTTCGAGTCCCAGCTGGGTCAGCGTTGAGATTTATCTCCGCAAAATTCCCCGCCCTGCCCACGGTCAGTAGGGGACGCCGATGGACTTGAAATAGGCCGCCGTCCGTCGGATGAGACATAAAACCGTGGCCCCGTGTGCGGGAGAGAGCCATACCCTGTGCACATTAAAGAACACACTCGATGGCCTTGACGGGAGGTTACCATCTGTCTCCCAACAGCTGTTCCAGTGGGTCCCCTCCCCCAACCTTCTCTGAGCCTTCGGGGGTCCATGTGACCTGGCAATTTAGCAGATGGTGTGCAAAAGAGTGCCGCTCAGAGGTAAAACAACCCAACCTCCGTCTAAGCTGCTACGAGGTAAGAGTAAGTTTGTGGACGATCGTTTGTTTTTCTGCAAAAACTGTTTATAGCTGTGGATATAAAAGGAATTTTTACATAGAAAAATGAATTGCTATTCGTGTGAAAATGAAATCCTCGGAATCTCCGACTGTGTTGAATGCTGTAGTTGTGGAAATAATTTCTATTTCTATTATCTCAATCTAAAGGAGTCAAACTTCCGAAAAATGTCACAGGATTGAAAAAAGAAACTGAAATGTAAATCGTGTAACAATGGAAAGGGAAATGTTGAGACCTCAACTCAGGAAAGAGCTGGAAATGACGAGGGAGGTGACTTGAGAATCAATGCAAATAGAAAGAAGTGTTTCGAGGATATGGTGAAGGAACAGTTCCGCATTTTTAGAGCTGAAATTATGGCAACGAATGAAAATTTTCGCAAGGAGATTATGCATGAAATTGAGGAATTTAATAAAAGTGTTTCCTTTTGTTCCAATAAGCTGGATGATCACATGAAAATGCTCAAGGAAATAACTAAGCAAATTTCTGAAGTACAGTGTCAGACCAAAAAATTAGGAGAGTCTACTTCAGTATTGGAAGGAGAGGTTTTTGAATTGAAATGGAAGTTAAATGAAATGCAGCGATATAGCAGAAACAGGAACATAGAATTGGTTGGTTTTCCTGAGAGAGGGCAGGAAAATATTATGGAAATTGTTGAAAAATTTGCTCAGAAACTTAAAATCGAGACAAAACATCTGGATGTGGAGGCTGCTCATAGGGTGCCAGTTTCAAATAAAAATAAGATAAAACCTATCATCGTACAATTTGTATCAAGGAAGACTAAAGATCTTTGGATTAGGGCTTGGAAACAAAAAAAACTTACCGCGAAAGAAATTGATGATTGATGTGAAGATGGAAAAATTTATATTAATGATCACTTGACACAAGAAAACAAACAGCTGTAATTTAAGGCAAAGGCAAAACAGCGCGAGTTGGACCAAGTACATTTGGGTCAGAGACTCTAAGATCTTTATGCGAAAAGAAGAAGGTTCATATTCGGTTAGAATCATGAACTTTCAGGATCTGGATAAACTGAGATAGTTCAGTTTCTATGAGTGAAATATTTAATTATTGGAAATGCATGTAAAATGGCTGCTTTTTTGTCGTATGATGTTACTGTTTCTGATTTTGGTTCGGATGATGTTCGGAGTATTACAGATGATGATGAAATTAAAGAATTGTATATGATAAATGATTATTATTCCAATGTTATTGAAATTGATAAAAAATGTTTATGATAAAAATTATTTTTGTTGGGGCTATGGAATAAATATTATACAGGGAAATATAAGAAGTCTGAGAAAAAATTTTGATCATTTTATGGTATTCTTAATTTAATTGAATTAAAATCAGAAATTATAGTATTTACTGAGATTTGGGAAAAAGAAGAGGAAATAGCCTTATATAAAATAGATGAATATAAAGAATACTGTAAGTGTAGGGAGAAAAAAAGGTCAGGAGGAGTAATTGTTTACATTAAAGAAGGATGGGAAGTGAATCAGATTTTAAAACTGCTGACTTAGTGGAATTGCATATAAAAGCATTCATTTGCGAACTTGACCTTGTTGCAATCTATAGAGCGCATGAATTCAATAAATTAGAATTTATTGATGAATTCGCAACATGGCTTAACTGTGTTAAACGAAATAGTTTGATAATGACAGGAAATTTTAATTTGGATTTATTATCTGATGATCCACACAAAATAAATTTTTTACAAATGATAAATTCAAATGGTTTCTATTCCTGTCATGATTCTGTTACTAGGGTAAGTAGTAAAACCTGCCTAGATCATCTTGACATTAGAAATTTTAGATTAGATACTGTAACTACATATATTGTTAAAATTGACATCTCAGATCATTTTTTGTTGGAAGTAATATAAAGTGTGGTTTTTATAGAGATGGTTCTACAGAAAAGATTTCTACAAATTTTACTAAGATTCAATATACTAAATTGAAAAAATTATTGTCAAACAAATCATGGGATCATATCGAGAGACAGGTAAATGTGAATTTAGCATTTGATGCATTTCTAAGGGAATTAACTCTATTAATCAAAGATGCGCAGATTAAGTACTCTAAAGAGAAAATTCAAAACTCAAATCATGGATAACAGAAGCTATTGTTAATTCAATCAATTTTAAAAGAAATTTATATAAAAGATCTAAATCCAAAAACTTGGATGAAAATAACTACTATAGAAGATATAAAAATATGTTAACTAATGTTATTAGGGAAGCTAAAAATGATTATTATAAAATATTTTTATAAAAAATGGAAATAATGCTAAAAAAAATTGGGAAACTATCAATGAAATGTGTGACGGAAGAAAGGTAAAGGGCAATTCTCCTCAAATTATCACGGATAGAAATCATTTACTTCGGTTTGATGAAAAGCCGCAGGAATTTCTTAATAAATTTAACAATTATTTTACTGGGGTAATTTCTTCATTATGTAAACAAAATCTACATAATGAAACCAAAATAGAAGAGATAATAAGTTATTTAAAATGTAAAATGCCTAATTCTATTTTTTTTCCCTTATATACCAGAACAAGAATTTTTTGATACTATCAAGGAACTAAAGGAGGGAAAATCACCTGGTTTGGACGAAATTACAGTTACCACTATTAAAAATATTTTTCCGGAAATTAGAACTATATTTTGTAAACTTGTAAACTTTTCTTTTGTAGAAGGTGTGTTCCCTGAAATTTTAAAAACTGCCTTAATTATTCCAGTGTTTAAAAATGGTGATACTAAGGCAATTGAAAATTACAGACCGATTTCGCTTCTATCAACCTTTTCTAAGATTCTTGAAAAAATTATTAAAAAAAATTGTTAACTTTTGGGATATGCACAATTTATTTGCCCCAAACCAATTTGGATTTCGAAAAGGTTTGAATACTCAAACTGCGATTTTAGAAATGACTACGCAAATTTACAGAAATTTAAATCAAAATGTTAAAACAGTTGTTTTTTTTTGGATTTGAAAAACGCTTTTGATTCAGTGAATCATGATATATTATTAGAAAAGTTAAAAACCAGTGGTGTTAGGGGAAATTTGCTTTCATGGATTAGGAGCTATTTAATGAATAGGAAGCAAAAAGTAAAAATTGAAAAATATTTTAGTGAAGAAACAAATGTTCAAGTTGGTGTCCCTCAGGGTTCTGTTTTGGGACCTTTATTTTTTTTACTTTATATAAATGACTTCTGTACATTGGATTTGAATGGTAAAATAATTTCATTTGCAGATGATGCTGCATTAATATATTCTGGAGAGGAAAAGCAAATTTTAGAGAATATAAATAGCGACTGGATAGAAATAAGAACGTGGCTAAAATTTAATAAACTCTTTTTAAATACAAAGAAGACGAAATATATTTTTATTAGACCAAGAGAAAATGAGATTGATTTTTTTCGTGACAGGGTCATTTTCCACTCTGAAGTTTGTGCTGGAAAAAATTGCAATTGTGACAAAATTGAGGGGATTGAATGCTATAAATATTTGAGTATTCTTATTGACAGAAAGATGTCCTGGAAAATACAAATATCTGATGTTGTTAAAAAGATTAACTGCATTATACCTAAAATTTACTGTATCCGGAAATTCGTAAATTTATCTTTATTGAAAATTATTTACTTTTCTTGGATTAAATCTTATTTGCTCTATGGTTTATTATCTTGGAGTGGAGTCTATTTGACAACAATCAAACTATGTGCAGAATCACATAATTAGATGCATGATGAAACTAAGAAAATTTGAAAGCGTTGAAAATGTATACAATAAATTAGGTATTTTACAAATAAGGAAATTATATGTATTTCAGGTACTGAAATACATAAGGATGAATTTTAATGTTCAAACTTTACGGACATTTGAAAAGAATACTCGACTGTAAAAAAACCTTTTCTTACTTGATTTAAAAGCGAACAAAACTATTGTTGAAAAACATTATGTTTATTTGGCGCCAAAGTTTTTTAACTGCTTACCAGAGTACATCAAAGGAATAAGAAATGATAACTTTTTCTATAAGGAATTAAGAAAATGGATTTTAAATGTGGTAAATATTGAGATTGTTTTAGAAATAAAAGAGATTTAAATGTAATAAAATTTTATTTGATGCTGAGTTGCCCTTAAGGTGCTCAACTGAATCACTTACTAACGCACAGTTCAATATAGATTTTTATATTTTTTTCTGTTTTTCTACCCAGTAAAGTCTTTTTATTTTTTACTTTTTTATTTCATTTATTCTTAATGATAATTTTCAAACTTATAAATTAGTTAAATATTAACTTAGATTTTTTGATCAAGCTAGCAAAGTGTGAGGAAATGTGAAACAAGCATGTTGCCTTTTCATTTTATTACAACATAACTGTTAAATTTCTTCCACAAGCGAGTTTTTACTCTCGTGGAAGACTCAACATTTTTTCTCATACTTGTACTGAAAAATGTAGGTAAAATTATAAAACACTAATGAAATATAATATTAAAATTTTCCGTATATATATGGTATGAATAAATATACGATTTTTATTGGACAAACTATGTATAAAGAATAATATATATTAGAAAATGTAATACTTTAAAATTGTGTATCTGAGAAATACAACATTATATATATTTCATTATAACTTCAGTTCTAAGGTAAAAAACATGTAAATGTAAAGTACTGCATATTCTGAGAATAAATTATCTATCTATCTATCTATCTATTTATTCTAATTGGGAATTTAATATTTTAGTATATATATTACAAAAATTTTCAATGGCCCGTAATTACGAGACGCCCCTGATATTAGATTAATCTGTATATACTGGGGTTTATCAAAATAATGGAAACACTGACAGCGATTGGAGTACAGTCAATGCACCATATGCATATCACAGGGACGACGCCACCCGCGATGTGAGGTACATCGAAGAGCGAAAACATTATGACCAGCACGTCTTTATGTAAATCGAAGCAAATGTAGGTAAACGATGGCGTGTGTGAAGGTCATGAAACGGTATAAATAACACCTCGTTAATCAGTGTTATTCTTGTTATTAATTTAAAAAAATTAGGTGTTCCCACGAAGGTTTTATCTATTGGTATCTCTGGGCATCAGTTACGTACTACTCTATTCATAGCTTCCAACTCTCTATTCATAAGGTAGGCGACGGCAGTGCTCTCAAAGATTTTGGGCACTTGTGGCGGGTTTAATTCTGACCCACCGCAACTAGGAACCCGAACTCTAAACTCTACGTAGTAAGAATTATGTGGGATCACCACACCAAACTCGGGACCGAACGGTCGAGTACATGAGGATATATGGGGAGCAGAAAGAACCTTCCACCAGCAGTGACGTCACTCCAGACTTAAGAGTCTACTCTGTCATTGTATTGAATCCTGAGCAAAGCCTGAAATTCTGCTAGTTCCTTATAAACATTGTGTGTGTTATACAGGGTGTCTCAAAAATATAGGTACAAACTTTTAGGGGAGGTAGATAACATCTACAGGAAGAGAATTGCATAGAAACCCATAACCGGAAACGTCACCGTAAGTCAATAGGCGGCGCTGTTCATCACTGCGCTAGAGGGGAAATTTCGGATTTCCTCATTCGAGCGGTAGTCGGCTGACGAAGAGCATGAAAAGGTATTCGAACAGGGAGCTGGCAGACATGCACTTACTGTATGGAATAGCTAAGGGGAACGGACGAGCCACCCAACGAATGTATCAAGAACGCTTCCCACACAGACATGTACTGGGCCACCGTTTGTTTGCGCATGCGCATCAAAATTTGTGTGATTATGGGTCATTAAGAGGTAGCAGAAGTGAGGGAAGGCCACAATCGACGCGTACCCCTGCCTTGGAAGAAAGTGTATTGGATGCCGTGGAGACTAATCCTAGTACCAGCACACATGCCATTGCTTCTGCCTTCTTGTTGCAGTGTATAGCGTGTTTTGCACGGCGAGTCCTTACACTCCTTTCATCTCCAAAGGGTTCAGTTACTTCTCCCCGCAGATCATCTTGCATGTGTGCGTTTTGCGCAGTGGTATCTCCAAGAAAGTGCCCAAGATGTGAATTTCCCAGCTTATGTTTTGTTTACTGATAAGACCAATTTCACTCGGGATGGCGTATTCAATCAGCGCAATGCGCATTTGTGGGCTAACAAGAACCCCCACGGTGTGCGCACCCATGGGCACAACATCGTTTCGCAGTAAATGTGTGGGCAGGTTTGGTCAGCGACTGCTTAGTCGGGCCATACCTTTTACCATCCTGCATGACCTCAGCGAAGTATATGATCTTTCTATAACAGGTTCCATCAGGCTTACTTGCCATGTTCCAGCAAATGTGAGACGCATCATGTGGTTTCAACATGATGGGTCGCCTCCCCATTATGGAAGGTGTGTTCGTGCGCATTTGAACGTGTGTTTTGGGCAACGATGGATTGAGCGTGCTGGACCAGTTGCCTGGCCCCCACGCTCACCTGATTTAACGAGCGTTGATTTCTTTCTGTGGGGAGCCCTCAAAGCTACCGTGTATGAATCGCCGGTGGAGTTTGACATGGATCTCGTGGCAAGGCTCGTCTGCGCTGCTGCTACTATCAAAGAAACTCCAGGTGTGTTCGACCGTGTCCGGCAATCAATGCTCCATCGGTGTCATCGCGTCTCATGGTGGAAACTTCGAGCATCTGCTGTAACATTATGAAATGTATCATCTAGTTCGCCATTTGTAATAATTATGTCCAATAAATGTTTTCCCATTAATCACCGTCTTGTGTCCTTTCAGATCTTATACCTCTGCTACCACTTTCCCATGACGTTTCTGGTTATGGGTTCCTATGCAATTCTTATTCCTTTAGATGTTATCTACCTCCCCTAAAATTGGTACCTATATTTTTGAGACACCCTGTATATTGTATATAGAGTTAGTCGATTGTGAGTAAATGAGTGACTAACTGGCTGACTGATTGATAGGCGATCACACTAATTCCAACTGTGAATCTTATGAATTTTCTTTAAAAGTTAGCCATCCCATGGCCGAATGGTTAGCACGCTTGGCTACTGATGTAAGGGACCTGGGTTCGAGCCCCGGGTAAGGCCTGGATGTGTGTGTTGTTTTTCTGCTGAGGTCCTGCCATCTTTACAGACCTTCTACTATGGCATATAAACTGACAGATCTCTGTGGCAATCAGCTGCTTGAGGGGGTATTTATTTATAATAACCATTTTATAATAAAATTAATTTATAATAATTTATAATAAAGTTATAACAAACCATATGCTAAAATAAATGTACAGTCGAACCCGTTTATAATGAATTGGAAGGGACAGTGGAAAATTATCTATACCCGTAAATTCGTTATAAGAATTATTGATTGGGAAATTGTGTAAAAAAAAAAATTACCATGAATTCAAGCTGCGGATATAATAAGACAATTTAAAGAGAGATAAAGACTAATTCTTCATTTTTTAAACCATGCTTCAAATGAACATTGCTTTTGTTTTTCGCTTGAAATAGCGGACCGATCTGTGATAAATTTTGAGCTCTGACTCATACGAACCAACGAAAAAGAGATTTTTCATCATCTGGTTATAAGTGTGATTCAGTTTTTCTTCTTGAAAAGGAACCTCTTGATTTCGCAAACTCCACTAATATTTGTTCCTTATTTTTTAAATCACTGATAAAGAAGAACCCGGTGGATTACCGCACGCCTTGACAACACATCAGCTTTCCTCAAATTTTTTACGATTTCCCCTTTTTATGCTACATTAAGAATTTTACGTTTTCGGACTCAGTGCAAAACTACGTAGTAGCTCATCGTCAGGCAGTACAGTCGCTCAAAAAAGTATCCGAACGCTATGGCTTGGAACACTTCCATATTATATGAAAAGAATGCTTCCTAATTACGAAATAAACCTTTTATAACAAAATGTCACAGATGAATTGAAAATCTTGAAAAAATGTCCCCAATTCTCCCTTTTAAGCAATATTTACTATTTAAAGAGTTCTGGAAGCCGAAATGGTTTTTAGTTTCCATTAATTTTGTCATAGTGTTTGGGATGAACGAACACAGCGCCTGCTGCCAAATATTTTCAGGTTAAAGAACTCTCTAAATATTTAGCAAATATTGTTTAAAATCAATATTTGGATTGAGATCTATAATTATATCTCCTGTGACATTTTTCTTCAAAAGCTTATTTTTAAATTTTTGGAGATTTAATTATTGTCTTTCATTCATATAGCATTCAAGAGTGCTAATACCTCTTTATCTGTTCAAAAACTACTCGCCTTGATCTCGGTCAGTACAGGACACCGATCGACTTGGAAAGGTCGCCGTCCGTCGTAGGGGACGTTAAACCGGGCTCGTGTGCTCCTACACACGAGCCACGGTTAAATAACACCTTCTTCACGTTAAAGAACACGCTGGATAGTCTTGACGGGGAGGTTACCATATGTTTCCTAACAGCTGTTCATTGGATTCTCATAACCTTCTATGAGCCCTCGGGGTCTTTGTGACCTGGACATTTAGCCCAACGTGTACAAAGAAGTGCCGCTAAGAGGTAAAACAACCCAAGCCAATAGAAACTTAATCAGCATAATTTAAACACATCTGATAAAGTAGTTGGCCAAGTGGTTAGCACGTCTGGTTACTGATCAAAGAGACCCGGGTAAGAAATTGTTTGTGTTTTCTGCTTGAGGTCTTGGCTTCCTCACAGACCTTCTCTATGGCGTATTAAACCAACATCTCCGATCAGACCTCTGTGGCAAGCAGCTGCTTGAAGAGGTCTTTATTTATATTTTAGAACTGATTTTGCCAACCCAGACTTATAGCCAATGGAAAGAAACATATATTTTTAAAGAGCTATAGGAAAAAATTTCCATTTGAAAATGAAAACATGCATTTTTAATAACTAATAAATTGGAAAAAAAGAAACTATATTTTTAAGGAATCAAGAAAATATATTTATTTAAAAAAACAAAATACACCTATCCTTTGATTTACACGGTCGACAAAATGTAACCATAATTTTCGATTTACACGATTTTCGGTTTTACACGGTCGATAAAATGCTATCAGTTTCGATTTACATGATTTTCGGTATTACACGATCAATAGAATGCAATCAGTTTCGATTTAAACGGTCAATAAAATGCAATCAGTTTCGATTTACACGATTTTCGGTTTTACACGGACGATAAATTGCAATCAGTTTTCTATTTGCACGATTTTCGGTATTACACGATCAATAAAATGCAATCAGTTTCGATTTAAACGGTCAATAAAATGCAATCAGTTTCGATTTACACGATTTTCGGTTTTACACGGACGATAAATTGCAATCAGTTTCGATTTACACGATTTTCGGTTTTACACGGTCAACATAATGCAACTAACTTTGATTTTTACGGTGATAGATTCGGTTTTACACGGTACGGAACGAGATTTATTTCCATTCATAAATAATACTTATTATGAAGCAGTACTGATATAGCGTCAAGAGAGATTATTAAACTGTCATCCCAAAGTGAAAATCAAATGAATGATTTTAATTAATATTATTTGTTTTCAGGAATAAATTTTTTTATTTTTAAAAAATTTTAAATATCCCCTCAAGCAGCTGCTTGCCACAGAGGTCTGACAGGAGCCTGTCAGTTTATATGCCAAAGTAGAAGGTCTGTGAGGATGGCAGGACCTCAGCAGAAAAACGGCACATACATCCATGCCTATATAACCCGGGGCTCGAACCCAGGTCCCTTCGATTAATAGCCAAGCGTGCTAACCACTCGGCCACGGGACGGCGTAAGAATAAATAGCAAATACTAAATTCCTATATTAATAAAATCGTCATCTGTAACAAGTAATATTTATATTCATTCGCTAAAATTACATTCTTGTCATTGTAATACAATCTGTCTCGCGACATCTTAATAAAATGAAGCCTGTTTTGAATCAGCAGCAAGATCTGACTTTTTTAAACTGAAATTTTTAGACTAGTAAAAATCATGGTTTATCTCATTTTTAGCAACAGGTTTTTAACAACTAAATACAGCTGCTTCATAAGTACACTGTTTCATAAAATATCCTATAAATGCTAATTTTATAAAATAATGCACTAAGTAATTAATAATTTATATTCAGTTCATAAATATCCTTCTTTCAAATTTCGTCTTCAAATTCGATAGTTTTCGTCTACATTAACGATGAGTATTTTACGTGACCAAAAAGAAATGAGAAATTGATCTAAGCTTATCTAAATTAATGCAAATAAAGCAGAAAATAATGCCACATTACTGCTGAACTGAAATTTAAGATAAATATGTATAAATAAAACTTTCAACGTGTTTTACTTATAACAAAAATTTTTTCGGACCCTATATTACTCTTTTCCTTGTTGGTTTCGATTTGCACGGTGATTTCCCGGAACGTGTCTACCGTGTAAATCGAGGAATGGGTGTATATATATTTTTAAGGGTAACATGAATTGGAAAAAAATCATCTCATGGCCGAGTGGTTAACGCGCTTGGCTACTGATCTAAGGGACCTGGGTTGGAGCGCCAGGTAAGGCATGGATGTATGTGTTGTTTTTCTGCTGAGGTCCTGCCATTCTCTCAGATCTTCTACTATGACATATAAACTAACAGGCTCCTGTCAGACCTCTGTGGCAAGCAGCTGCTTGAGGGGGTATTTATTTTTATTTTTGTACCAAAAATGATTGGTCAAAAAATTTAAAGAAATGAGTCAGATTTAGTATAGTGTGATTTGTTTATGAGCCGCATGTTGGCCAGGTCTGTTTTAGAAGTTTGTGCATATAATTTTTTGGTATTTTTCGGTTAACGGGGCGCCAGCCATAATTGTGCGCCAAATGTTGGCGCGAAATTTAACTAGAGATAGGAATGATAGGAATGGCAACCCTAACGATAAATACAGCTTCATGAAAAGAATGACTAATTTATTAAAACCAAAATAAATACAAAAAACAAAGACAAATACAAAAATTCACAAATAACAAAAATACAAAATGGATTTTATCACAATTTCAGATTGCACAGGAGGCATAAAACTGCTGATATCGTTTAACATCGCCGAAAACATTTGCAATCTTCTCATGTAATCGACGTCACATGAATTCAATTAAGTAGGAATTTTGGTCGTGGCGGGCAGTGCCGCGCTGATGCCGTTTTGCACTGCCCCACAGCCTTTCAACTGTTTACGACTGTCCCCCCCCCCCCCCCCCCGTTAACCGAAAAGTACCAATTTTCAATATTTTTCAATTGTATATAAATTTCTTAGGAGCAGTATTCTGTTAATCATTTCATATATCAAAACTCTTACAAACCTAAAAATATAGCTGAAAATCGAGAGTTATTTTTGTTGAAATATTTCAGTAACATATTTCCATTTTTTTGGCCCACAATTTGAATTTATTTGCAAAAATAAACACACTAATAAAAGAAAACTTACCTGTGATGAAGACGGCTTTGTTAACTGACGATATCCTGCTGTTAAAGAAAAATTTGCGCAAAATATTAGCCAATAATCCCGACAGCCAAAGAACCACTAAAAACGAAGCACACTTGACTATCACCTCAGCAACGAAAGGAAAAGTCCAAACGAAACAAATTGTTGCAAAGAAGGAAACAAAACTATTAATACGGACTAGTGCCATCACGACATGCAAGCTTTTTCCCCCACTGCAACGGAAAGTCTATCAACTACGGGGAAGGAAAGTGAAACGAGCTCTGTCTATCAAATGAGGGAAAAGAGAAATGAGCTCTGTTTACTATGGATGGTGAACGAGGTCTCCACGGCGGGAGGAGCGGTGCGGGAGGAAATATATACCGAAGACTGGAAACGAGGTTACGCGTACTTGCACTCTGCAACCTGACTCGGTTACGCAGTGATAACGGCAACTGCTAATTTGAAGTGAACATGAGTCTTCGGAACAATTTTAGAGTCAAGATTAAAGATTACTGATAATTCTTTTGAAGATTAATGTTCCGTTTTGTTACAATTAGAAGAGTTGGTAAAGAATTATCCGGAAAAAAAAGATTTCTTTCTAGAAATCGAGAGTTTTTCTTTTAAGGTTAAATGTTTATTTGCCTTATTATAGGGAGAGTCGGAAAGTCAACAAGGAGGTTAAAGACTTATCTTTTCAAAGTCAATGCTTACTCATATGTCTCTTATATCAGTAGAGTTTGAAGTTTATTGAATTATCTTTCTTTCAAGGTTAGGGTTCAAAACATACAGGGTGTCCCAAAAGTCTTCGAACAGTTTGAACTATATTATGAAAAAGAACTACATGCAACAGGGACACGAGATTTGTTCTGTTCGATAGATTAAGTTATGTTTATATTTATTATTAATACATTTACATATATTTGCATATTAATGCAAATGAGCAAAGAAGGTGCAATTTTTAATGAGAGTTATAGTGGGTGTTTTAACTGTGAGCGGTACTCTTTTTGCACAGCATGGGCTAAATGGCCAGGCCACGAGGACTCCAATGGCTCAGAGAAGGTTCGGGATTGGGTTAATAATAATAATTTATTCGGTCAAATGTCATTACAGGCTGGTGGTAATATAAAACAAAAGAGTGAAAAACATCTTTAAACACAGTACACTTTTTGAAATGGATAGTATTGTAAATAAATATTTAGTAAGATTTTACACTCAATGCAGTGTTTAAAATAATAACTACATTTGACCAGAAGTCACAGAAAACGGCTCTTTGTACAGCCTGACTAGCCTATGATCCATGTTTGAAGGTGGCATACCAATATATTTGTGAGAGATGCCAATAATATATTTATATGCACATGTAAATGCACAATATATTTTGTTATCTATAAACCATACTTTGTTTTAGCCATATTAGACAAAACGGCAAATTTTTCAATAAGCATAGTGTGCCAGAGAAAAGACCTGAATAGTAATATAGTCATCCATGTACTGAAATGGGAAAAAAGAAAATTAATATTCCCAAATCCCATGTAACAATTTTAAACACGCACCAGAAGAAATTTTTTTTTTCTTTTTAAATTAAGTTGCAGGTCTAAAGGCATTCCACATTTTTTACCCTGTCGAGATTTATGTTATTGTACATCATAGATGTGCTTGATTTAGTAGAATTAGTTTGTTTTTACCACGTATATTATTGATGTGATCAGAAGTCAACAGATTTAAGTTATCTCTGTGAATATTTTGATGAATTCGGTCAAATATAAGAAGGTTGGTTATGGACAAAAATATATTGGTTTATATTTAAAGATTGCGAGGCGACTGAAAAAGGATTCCCTTAGTTTTTGTATGATTGAGTGTTAAGCGATTAAAATGAAACCCGTTTATCTTATTTGTTGATTTCAATATTCGCGATAGCTATTGCATTATTAGCATTACTATGGAAAAAGAATAGTGTCATCTGCCTATAGTATGGGATAGAATTCCTGCTAACATTAAAAATATCATTAATATAAATTTAAAAAAAAAGTGGACGTAAAGTGGAACCTTGTGCACTCCATGCTCATTAATAAATAAGCCCGGAGTAGGATTGGGTTGTTTTACGTCTGAGCGGTAGTTTTTTGGGCACAATGGGCTAAATGGCAAGGTCACAAGGACTCCAAGGGCTCAGAGAAAGTTGGATTGGTTGTTTTACCACTGAGCTGTGCTTTTTTTATTACACACAATGGGCTAAATGGCCAGGCACAAGAACCACAACGGCTCAGAGAAGGTAAAGGGATGAGACTCACTGGACAGTGAGAAAAGGACCCTGGACATTTTAGGAGAGGGGCGGGGGTGGCTCAGTCGGTAGCGCGCCAGGCTCGTAATCTGTAGTTCCCAGGTTCGAGTCCCAGCTGGGTCAGCGTTGAGATTATCTCCGCAAAATTCCCCGCCCTACCCACGGTCAGTAGGGGACACCGATGGGCTTGGAAAGGCCGCCGTCCGTCGGATGGGACGTTAAGCCGTGGCCCCGTGTACGGAAGAGTCATACCCTGTGTACGTTAAAGAACACGCTGGATAGCCTTGACGGGAGGCTACCATCTGTCTCCCAACAGCTGTTCCAGTGGGTCCCCTCCCCCAACCTTCTCTGAGCCTTCGGGGTCTATGTGACCTGGCCATTTAGCCCATGGTGTGCAAAAAAGTGCCGCTCAGAGGTAAAACAACCCAACCCAACATTTTAGGAGACAGATGGAAGCGTCTCGTCAAGGTCATCCAGTGTGTTCTTTAACGTGCACAGTGTATGCCTCGGAAGGATGGGGATTAGCGGAGATAAATGTCAACGATGCCATATTTGGGGATCGAACCTGGGAACTACAGATTACAAGCCTGACGCGCTAACGACTGCGACACCCCCGCCATAGTTTGAATGTGATGTGATTTCATAACTCAAAATCAATAGCTCGTTTAGGTTAAAACTGTTAATAACAAATTTTTTTCTTTAAAGGGGCAGAGAATATATCGACAAATTTTCATGAAAATGATGCAAAGTTGATAAAAATCTGAATTAAATAAAAAAAGTTATTTCATTCGTTTAATTGATAAAATGAAAATAAAATGGAAAATTAGATAATCTCAACTCAATTTAATATAGCAAACAAACGCTCCACATTATAAATATTTCTAACATAATTTTAGAATCAATTTTTAACGATAATCACACACATTTAAAATTGATAGTTGGTTATTTATAATATTTAACGATAATTAATTTATAATCTTTGGACAAGGAGAGTAAAAATGTTTTTGCGTAATTTTTACAGTTGCAATTTATTTTCTTAAACCAATAAATTTATTATAATATAATTCTTTCAGAGTGGTTATTGAATTGAGTAGAAAAAAAATTAGATTTAAAAATGAATAAATCACTAAGTGGTGAAATACCTAACGTGCAATATTTTAATAAAATTCATTAAATGAAATTGTTACGATAATAATTATTTTGCTTTGAATAAAAGGAATACTTTTGAGAGGTGTAATAAAAATACCTCTTGTAGCCATGAAAAATAAAGTATTTTGCATATATCATGATCAAACACATTCTTCAAGTGATTGCGGAGAGGGCTCAGTTGGTAACGCGCCAGACTCGTAATCTGCAGTTCCCAGGTTCGAGACCCACGCTAGGCGAGGGTTGATATTTATCTCCACAAAACTTCCCGCCCTGCTCAAGGTCAGTAGGGACACAGATAGGCTTGAAAATGCCGCCGTCCGACGGATGGGACGTTAAGCCGTGACCCTGTGTGCGAGAGAGCCATAACCTGCTCACGTTAAAGAACACGCTGGATGGCCTTGACGAAAGGCTACCATTTGTCTCCTAAAGGTTGTTCGAATGGGCTCCCAACCTTCTCTGAACCTTCGTGATCCTTGTGAACTGGTTATTTAGCCCATTGTGTGAAAAAAAGTGCCGCTCAGTGGTAAAACAACCTAACTGTAGATTATGAGGCCAGCGTGCTACAGACTGCGCCAATTATCTCCCCCAAAGCCATTTGAGATCACTGGCCCTGTTATGCTTGTAAATTAACTTGAGTACATATAATTGACCAATAACTCCACATTATTAGTTGACAAATACTCTCTGTAGCTGTCTAATGAATGCATTATTAAAATATAGGGGTGCAAGGCGGGTCACAACTGGGTGTCAATGAGATTGAAGGGTCGGGGATGACTCAGTCGGTAGAGCGACAGACTCGTAATCTGTAGTTCCCAGGTTCTAGTCCGTTCTGGGCAAGCGTTCAGATTTATCTCTGCAAAACTCCCCCCCCCCTCCCCTCTTGCCCTCGGTCAATAGGGGACACCAATGGGCATGGAAAGACAGCCTCCGTCGGATGAAACGTTAAGCCGTGACCCCGTGTCTGGGAGAGCCATACCCTGTGCACGTTAAGAACGCGTTGGATGCTGTTGAAGGGGGCTACCATCTGTCTTCCAACAGCTGTTCTAGTGGATCACCTCCTTCAACCTTGGGGCGGGGGTGGTTTAGTTGGTAGCGCGCCAGGCTCGTAATCTGTAGTTCCCAGCAGGTTCGAGTCCCAGCTGGGTCAGCGTTCGAGCCCCGGGTAAACGAGCCCCGGGTAAGGCATGGACATTGGGGCGAGGTTGGCTCAGTCGGTAGCGCGCCAGCTCGTAATCTGCAATTCCCAGGTTTGAGTCCCAGCTGGGTCAGCGTTGAGATTTATCTCCGCAAAATTCCCCGCCCTGCCCACGGTCAGTAGGGGACACCGATGGGCTTGGAAAGGCCGCCGTCCGTCGGATGCGACGTAAAGCCGTGGCCCTGTGTGCGGGAGAGCCATACCCTGTGCACGTTAAAGAACACGCTGGATGGCCTTGACGTGAGGCTACCATCTGTCTCCCAACAGCTGTTCCAGTGAGTCCCCTCACCCAACCTTCTCTTAGCCTTCGGGGTCCTTGTGACCTGGCCATTGGTGTGCAAAAAAGTGCCGCTCAGAGGTAAAACAACCCAACCTTCAACCTTCTCTGAACCTTCGTCGTTCTTGTGACCTGGCATTTAGCCCATCGTGTGCAAAAAAGTGGCGCTCAGAAGTAAAACAACCCAACCGAAGTGATTGGGTTTATCCTAAACGGTGCTTTTGGGCACGCAATGGGCAAGTCACAAGGACTCATAGGAGATTGGAGAAGGGGATACACTGAAAGCCTCCTGTCAAGGCCATATATAGCGTTCTTCAACGTGCACAGGGTAATATAACTCTCTATCACACTGTGCCAGGGATTTATTTCCATCCGACAGACGGTGGCCTTTTCAAGCTCATCGGTGTCCCCTACAGACCAAGGGCAGGGTGACGGTTTAACGGAAATAAATCTCAACGCTGGCTCAGGTGGGAAATCGAACCTGGAAACTGCAGATTACGACTGAGCCAACTCAGTACCGTTTCAATCAGGCGTTCACAATGATGAGTGAAAGAATGATGAAGTAAAAATGCCGTTGATTTCAACATTCGGATAAAAATTTTTGATTCTTTTCAATTTTCAATAAATCGAGTTGGAATCGTAATAAATCCTTGATCCTTGATGAACAAATTTAGATCGAATTTAGTGTTAATATTGTAGCAAACACGGTTGTAACTTACAAAGTATTTATTTAGTACGATATTTAATATGAACGATTAACATGCTTCATTTCTACACTAGGTTCCATAGGTTAAGGAACAATCGTCTGTTATGTCAATGGGAAGCTAACGTCAAAGCTCTATACAGTCGGTAGCGCGCCAGGCTCGTAATCTGTAGTTCCCAGATTCGAGTCCCAGCTGGGTCAGCATTGAGATTTTCTCCGCAAAACTCCCCGCCCTGCCCACGGTCAGTAGGGGACACCGATGGGCTTGGAAAGGCCGCCGTCCATCGGATGGGACGTTAAGCCGTGTGAGGGAGAGCCATACCCTGTACACGTTAAAGAACACGCTGGATGGCCTTGACGGGAGGCTACCATCTGTCTCCCAACAGCCGTTCCAGTAGGTCCCCTCTCCCAACCTTCTCTGAACCTTCGGGGTCTTTGTGACCTGACCATTTAGCCCATGGTGTGCAAAAAAGTGCCGCTCAGAGGTAAAACAACCCAACCCAATTATACTCCTTTTCAGATAAAGAACGGAACGGTAAATCTAGAGATCAAAGAAAGCAATCAACCAATGAAAAGAAGACACACCCACATGATTTGAGTTTTAGCAAGAACAAATGGCAGATGTAATTCCGCCACAGCAAATAGTTCCCCACCTTCATACTAGAAATAAGTCCTTTTCATCTAATGTACATTGTAATTATGTATGGTTTATGGAAGTAAGCAATGAAAAATGTTGTTTCTAATATCGGAATACTGTGAAGTCACAATGAAGCATAATTTCTTTTACACTGGTATGTTAACGCCTAGAAGAATTGCCTGGTATTGCTCAGGTCGTTGGTGACGTCAGCGCACGCTCTCATATCACGTGGCTTAGTCGCTACGCAAAATATCGAAAGTGTTATTTCCATTCCGACAAATTTTGATCTCCGGCAATTCCCGAGATACTCTACCGCATGTTCGCAAATTTCATACGCTTGGTTCCCTCTGTCTGACCTCATACTGGGTGAAAAAATCAGGTTCGTACCTGCAAAGAGGAGCTTATTATTATTAATAAAATAATATTTGGTACTTTTCGGTTAACGGGACGCGCCAGTCGTAATTGTGCGCCAAATGTTGGCGCGAAATTTAACTAGAGATAGGAATGATAGGAATGGCAACCCTAATGATATATATACAGCTTCATGAAAAGAATGACTAATTTATTAAAACCAAAATAAATACAAAAAACAAAGACAAATACAAAAATCACAAATAACAAAAATGCAAAATGGATTTTATCACAATTTCAGATTACACAGGAAGCATAAAACTGCTGATACCGTTTAACATCGCCGAAAACATTTGCGTCTTCTCATGCAATCGACGCCACATGAATTCAATTAAGTAGGAATCTAGATGGTGGCGGGCAGTGCCGCGCTGATGCCGTTTTGCACTGCCCCACAGCCTTTCAACTGTTTGCGTATGGCATCCGGTCTCAGGATCAATAAAGTTGTATTTATGATTGACTCGCAGGTGTTCGTATCCGGCATCTGCTAATTCATCCGCTTTATACGCTTTCCAACAGTCAGAGTAAATTATACGAATACCCACTGCGGTGGAAGAATACGATCAACGTTGTATTTTCTGCGAGTAAAGAGACTTGCGTCCACTTCGACGACTTTGTTAGAACCGCAGATTTTAACTGAAGGACGAGAAAGTAACGAATTAACACATACCTCCCGCATGTAATTATTCCAAACGACAGTTGTACAATGATTCATTTTTAGTTTCAACTGCCGTGAGTTCTTGACACCAGAAGTAAATGAACTGAAGAGCTGTTAAAAAAAGAAATGCGCGAACGTTCGAACCAGTTTCCGCTCCGTAAGCTTTTCTTCTCGCGGCACGATCTTTCGTTGCAGCGCCATTTCGTTGCTTCCGCAGAAGTAAAATACAGTTTCATTTTGTGGTTTCCCGAACAAAATCTTTCAGTATGGACGATACCTTTTTCTTGGAAGAATTTAATCGCGGACTGTTCGTCATTTGGCAATTGCCAAATCGTATAATCCATGTTGATTCTTTCGTCAGAAAAACTCATCACTTCAACAAAACAGCATCTGACAATCTCGGAGGGAAAATGACTGGACCGATGTTCATTCTTCCCGCTTATTCGCAATGATGATTGGCGCACAATTACGACTGGCGAAAACCGAAAAGTACCTAATATTTTTTGGAATATGAGTCACGGTACCTTTAATCTTCTATCAAATTTCCATATTCTTAGCCCCTTTATGTGAAGAGTTATGGCGGCCACACACAGAGACAGTTGAGGTTTGATTCATTTTCATGCGTCGCATTCTATTTTCATTTGCTTTCGTGGTTATGTGTAATACGTCACGATTGGACAAAAAACTCCTTTGAAAAGCTTGCCGTTCCATTTTTTATGTGAAACGGAGTATAGGTTATATAAGTTTTTATACTGCTTTTTAAAAAGAGCCTCAAGTGTTAGGCTGATTAAAGAACTTCTTGCTTTATGTTACGAAAGCGTTTCAGAGCATGCATTTTTATTCTTTTACTTAAATTAATAAAATTCAAAGTTAAAATTTAACGTGCTGCAGTTTTTTCCGAAGATGTTTCGCCACGCGATGCACACTTTGGAAACCCTGATGAAATTAGATAAGCGTTTCGCTCTGACTCCATTCGTGACTTCGAACTTCGTTGCCACGTGACTCCAGAGAAAAGATTCATTTTGCAGTCATTTTGAGGACCACGCGATGGGAGATTAGATTTTTGCGTCACCAATCACGCGTGTGACGTGTCGAGGCGTGGAGGCAGATTTGGACATTTCCTATGACTTATTGACAATAAATATATGCTGAAGTGAAATGCTCCATAAGTTTCGTTTTCGCTCTAATGCAGAACAAAATTTTAACTGTCATTGATAGAAAAATGAGATTTAAGAGTTTGTTTTCCAAAGCTTAAAATATATCTTTAATTGAATTGAATAAGTTTATTTCACCCAACGGGAAATGGACAGAAAAAAGGAAACTGGAAGCCTTCAGTTTATGTTAAACAGCGGCGTCTGTGTGCCACTGACGAGAACCATGAAGCATGCAAATGACATCCCAGGCATGCTTAGCGTCATGTCTATAAAGGAAAAACCGATGTAACCGCATGTAATTATTAGTACATGTCATCAAGAGAAGACCTTAGCGATTTGGAAAGGGACATGATTGTTGGAGCGTTTTTGGAAGGAGCTTCGATCACTAAAACAGCTTACCTCGCTATTGTTTCACGAGGAAGAGTTTCCAAGATCATATCTGCATGGGAATCTAAAGGGAAGACATCATCTGCAAAAGGCAGTTTGCCAATTTGTCTGTTTTTCAAAAACAATACGTCGAGAATTCCATAGAGCTTGATATCACGGTTGAGTTACACTTTACAAGGAACTCATCACACCTGTACACACGCGTCATGTGCAGTGGTGCAAAGAGCACAGGCAGTGGAGGAAGGTGATATGGTCTGACGAATTATCGTATGGACGAGTGCACGTGTGACACCAACACGAAGCTTACAAGTCTGATTGTTTGTTTCTTACGTTAATGGTTCTGGGTATTCTCTATTGGTGTGGAATGTTTCTCGTGTTATGATTTCGGTGCTCTCATTATGTTAGAACGCAAGATTAATGCCAATCGCTATTTGACAGTCCTGAGTTATCATCTTCATCCAATGGACAGTATTTCTTTCATGCAATCTGTCTTTCAGAATACAATGCTCCCATTCACAGAGGGGGCGGGGGTGGCTCAGTCGGTAGCGCGCCAGGCTCGTAATCTGTAGTTCTTAGGTTCGAGTCCCAGCTGGGTCAGCGTTGAGATTTATCTCCGCAAAATTCCCCGCCTTGCCCACGGTCAGTAGGGGACACTGATGGGCTTGGAAAGGCCGCCGTCCGTCGGATGGGACGTTAAGCCGTGGCCCCGTGTGCGGGAGAGCCATACCCTATGCACGTTAAAGAACACGCTGGATGGCCTTGACGGGAGGCTACCATCTGTCTCACAACAGCTGTTCCAGTGGGTCCCCTTCCCCAACCTTCTCTGAGCCTTCGGTGTCCATGTGACCTGGCCATTTAGCCCATGGTGTGCAAAAAAGTGCCGCTCAGAGGTAAAACAACCCAACAACAACAACCCATTCACAGAGCACATATAGTCACACAATGGTTTGAGGAGCATGAGACTGAAATTTTTTCACACACCATGTCACTGCAGTCACCAGATATCATTCCGTAGGAAAATCTATATAACTTCTGGGACCATGTCTCAGGCAGCGTTTTCCAGCTCCATCGAACAAGAAGATATTAATCACGTTTCTTTTGGACGAATGGTGTCGTGTCCCTTCTGATGTCTTTCAAACACTGGTAGATTCTATTCCTCGACGTATACACGCTGTAATGAACTCACGTGACGGTGCAACACCGTATTAGTGATTCTAAGTTGCTGTTTCTGTATTTTTTTTTGCTTTATTTTACATTACACCTGTATTTGGGTACATAGAACATTGACAAGTTAACAGGTGAAAAAGGAGAACATATAAGATGCTGTCGCTTTTCAATAAATGTATCCTGAAACCCACTAACAATTAAAATATTACGGAAAGCCTAAAACTATACGTTTATATGAGCATGTGTAGTTTGTATTCTTACATTATTATTGTCTTGATAATAGATATATTTTACATTAAATAAAAATAAAATAAATACCCCCTCAAGCAGCTGCTTGCCACAGAGGTCTGACAGGAGCCTGTCAGTTTATATGCCAGAGTAGGTCTGAGAGGATGGCAGGACCTCAGCAGAAAAACAACACTTACATCCATGCCTTACCCGGGGCTCGAACCCAGGTCGCTACATTTAAAAATTATGTTTTAATATGTATTAAATATTATTTACAATCTCTAATGTAAGGGGAGGGTTGGGTTCTTTTACGTCTGAGTGGCCATATTTCCCCCAATGGTCTAAATGGTCAGGTGTTAAGGATCCCAAAGGCTCAACAAAGTTGGAGAAAGTTGCAAAGGAGAGCTGTTAGGAGACAGATGAGGGAGATGAGTGGCTTAATTAGTAGTGCACTAGGCACATAATATGCAGTTCCCATATTCGAGTCCCACTTGTGTCAGAGTTGAGATTTTTATCTGCGAAACACCCACTCTGCCCTCCGTCACAAAGGGAACATCAGTGGGATTGGAAAGGCCGCTGTCCTTCGGACGGGACGTAAAACCATGGTTCTGTGTACAGGAGAACTATATTATGTGCACATTAAAGAACACGCTGGATGACCTTGATGAAAGGCTTCCATGTGTATTCTAACAGCAGTTCACTGGGTTACCATCTCCAACCTTCTATGAGACCTTTGAGTCCTTGTGACTTGGCCATTTAGCCCATTGCGTGCAAAAAAAAGTGCCGCTCAGAGGTAAAACAGCTGAAATGAGACAGATGAAAGCCTCCCATCAAATCTATCCCACATGGTCTTTAATGTGCAAGTGGTCTGGCTGTCCTGAACATGGAGAAACAATTTAAGCATTGTTGCACAAGCTTTGCCTCTGAACTGGCCACAAAAGAGATATTTTCTGAGGCTCAGTAAGAAAAATTAAATCTAATTTTAATTCTTCAGGAAAAACAACGTTTTACCTAATTTTGCCCAGCAGAATACTCTAAAGCAGTGCTGTCCAACTTCTCTAAGACCGCGGGCCATTTTTTCTTCAGCCAATATTTTGCGGGCCAAAAGGAAGAATAGAATAGGATAGGTAATAGAAAAGTCAGTTCATGTCACCTAAAAAAAATTATTTTAATTATACGAAAAATAATAAGCAATAATAACCTCAAAAACCTCAAAACATTATTTATACGCAAAATAATAAGAAATAATAAACCTCAAAAAATTATTTTATTTACACGAAAAATAATAATTAATAATAAACCTAAAAAAATACTTTATTTATATGAAAAAAAATGAGTAATAATAAACCTCAAAAATAATTTTATTTATACCAAAAATAATAAGTAATAATAAACCTAAAAAAATTATTTTGCTTTGCACGAAAAATAATAGATAATAATAAACCTCAGAAAAATATTTTATTTATACAAAACATAATAAGTATAATAAATCAAGTTAAAATTTCTAAACGTTATCAAATATTTAATAAATTTAATAAGAGCATTGTGGCCGTAGTTGTTGGGCAATAATTTCTTTTACGTCCATATCGATATTTGTTGTTGTGAGTCGAAGTATATGTTCAAGTGTAGAGTCAAGCAGTTTCTGCATCTTGATTTTATATATTTCATGTCAGAAAATAGGGTCCGCAGATATATGTACTTCCGAACGTAGAAATTATTTGGAGTCCAAACTCTTTCATTTTTGGATATTTTTCTTTAGGCAAAAGTTTGAACAATTCTATTTCAGTTTCTCTATTTGGTGCAATAATTGGGTCAGCCTGAAGGTCACATAATTCCATTTGATATATAGGATCTACGGTGCTAATATCAATATTTAATGGATTTCTGAATAAATTTAAACTTGTTTAAGGTCATTAAATTGAGAAAATCTTCTATTAAAGTCTTCAATTAAAATATCTAGTTTAGGAACAATTTTTTCAAAATTAACTGTTTTACTAAGTTGTTTCATTTCTTCGTAGAACTCTTTACAAGTTTCAAAATGAACTAAATTGTTTTCTTGCAAATTTGACATCAACAATTTTAACTTTCAACATTCTAAACCCAGTAAAATGATTATAAAGACAGCACACGTTTTGATCTTTTTCTTGTAAGGATTTATTCAAGACATTTAAATCTTCTGTAATGTCTGTTAGGAAAGCAAGTGAACATTTAAAATTTTCATCAACAAAACTTGCTATTAAATCTTCATCGGTGCCCACTTCTGTGAGAAAAAGACGAATTTCTTTTCGAAGTGTAAAAAATCTCTTGAGGCATTTTCCGGCATTTAACCAGCGAATATTACTATGTAAAAGCATATCGCCACATTCAGCATGCAGTTCGTCCAAAAAAGCTTTAAATTTTCTGTGTGTAAGAGAACGATTTCCGCAACGAATTAAATTGGTAATTTTGACAACCTTTTCCATTACGTTATTTAGTCTCAGCGAAATGCCACACAATGTCTCCTGGTGCACAATACAGTCGACATTGCATGCCATATGCATGCGCAGTGAGAGCGATTCGTGTTGTCGTTAGATGCTTCTTATTACTGCAGCTTCATAAAAACATTTGTTTGATGACGCCGCACCGCCCTTAAAAGGTTTCAGAAATTTGCCGATCGGCTTAAGAATATTTTGTAAACTTTATAGAATGAGTAAGTCGAAGATTGCATACCAAGTAAAGTGATATAAGTTGACAAAAAATTATAGGGTGGATTACAGATGTTTATTTAAAATTTCAAGCAAAAACTTGATTTTGTTCGCGGGCCACAAAACCACCAACCCGCGGGTCGCTAGTTGGACAGCGCTGCTCTAAAGGCATAACTCTGCACATGAACACGATACTTCACTGAGAAATTTACAGAAATAATTATATTATTTACGAATTTATGAGAAAAACAAATAATGAGTCCAGAGTGATATCTTCCTTAATAGTAAAATATTGTTTAAATTTTTGGCATCAACATAAGGTGTCGCGGGCCCTACAATAGCGGTGGCGGTCCGCGAGTTATGCACCATCGGCTTAATATCTCATCCGATGTTCGGATGAGATATTAAGAGATGGTTGGGGGAATTATTCAGAGATGGTTGGGGGAAGGCACCATCGGCTTAATATCTCATCCGAAAGTTTGACAACTTTCGAAATCGAATCGATGTCCCGTTTGTCTGCGAGGGCCTTGTGGAGATTAGCGAAGAAAATTCTCAATGCGGTCACATTTGGGACTCGAATATGGGAACTGCGGATTACGAGCCTGGCGCGCTACCCACTGAGCAATCCCTCGCCCCTGTGAGAAGAGGAAGCTCTAGGAAGTGGCGAGTGGAGGGATATGGCCCAAAGTTCCGCATTTTAAGAAGAGTTTTTCCCACACACAAAACTGAATTGCAATCGACTAATAGATTGCTTTCGAAGAAAACAACATCACATAACTACGATTAAGTTGAATTATTGTAAGAATATTGACTGTTGATCAGAATAATACAGAGACAGAAAGTTTTAATTTTACCGATTTACCGATTACCGCGAGAAATATCTTCTACGAGACTGATTCTAAATACTCACCTTACTGCTCGAGAAATTTTGCGAATACGTCCTGTGGTCCGATTGAGTTGGGTTGATTTGTCTAGCGGCACCTTTTGCACACATTGGGCTAAAATGGCCTGGCCACAAGGACTCCAAGTGCTCAGAGAAGTATTGGGGAAGAGGACCACTGAACAGCTCTTAGGAGACAAATAGAAATCTGCTCTCAATGACCTCAAGGGCTCAGAGATAATGGGGAGTAGGGGACCCTCTGGATAGCTGTTAGATAACAGATGGAAGCCTCCCGTCAAGGACTTCAAGAGCTCAGAGATAGTTGGGAGAAAGGGATCTCTCCTGAACAATTGTTAGAAAAAGATGGAAGCTCCCCTTCAAGGGCTGAGAGATAGTTGAGAGAAGGGGACCCACTGGGCAGCTATTAGGAGTCAGATGGAAGCCTTCTATCAAGGACCACAAAAATTCAGAGATGGTTGGGGGAAGGTAACCCACTGAACAGCTGTTTGGAGACAGATGGAAGCCACCAGTCAAGGACATCCAGCGTGTTCTTTAATGTTCACAGGGCATGGCTCTCCTGAACACGAAGGCATGGCTTTAAATCCCAGAAGGCGGCTTTTCCAAACTTATTGGTGTCCCTTTTCTCACCGAGTGCAGGGTGGGGGGTTTAACGGAGATAAATCTCAACACTTGACCAACATCAGTTTCAACTTCACTAGGGCCGTTGACATTATCAACTGTATATAGAGAAAAAAAACATATCAAAAGAAAATATTCAACAAGGAAAAAAAATCAAAAATATAATCCGAATTATTTGAAACGAATGCCTACAAAGTGTGGGTTGCAACTCTCAAGGCCAGTCGCGAAAAGCTTACAAGGGTGTTGCAACTCTCAAGGGCAGCCGTGCGAAGCTGTTATGATCTTATTTTACATCAGGCATAACGATTAATTTATTTTTTCAATTTCTCACTTAATTGAGGTTTTCACCAACACCAAGGGAACCGACGAACAGATATCACGTTACTTACTCTTTAGAAAGGAGGACAGAATTCGCAGCTGCAGATGGAAGCCCACACACACATTGAGCCCAGTGCCGATGATCTACATCCTTCCGATAAACGACACTCCGACTACGCTCCGTGGGTAGACGACAGCAAAACCCCGATTTATTCCATTACATTATAAGGTCAGACACAGAACTGCTTGATGATACGAATGAATGCAGACAGTTAAAATGCGACTTCACATGGAAAGTCGTATCCAGGAAATCGTACCCATGCTCCAACTGCAGGCTTAGAACTGGACAACATCGTCCACTGTTTATATTCACCAACGAGATGTCAACGTCTAGCGCAGAGACAGACTCCATGGGTGGAGTTTATGACTCGTAAATTCATCTGCAGATGCTACAGAGTCGTTTGCACGTAGCACTATATTTGTGGAAAACAATGGGGGAAGGAATGTCAGAAATATCTAGCGAGGTAGAGGAGGGCTTGAATTAGACCCGAGATTTTGAACAGAGCGGATAAGCAGTGAGACTCGGAACGAATAGAAGCACGAGGCGGCCAGAGCTCTGGTTTGTCCCGGGCAGATTGACTGTTTTGAATGAGGTAGATTGACTGTTTTGAATGAGGCAAATTTGAGGCTGCCTAATGCTCAAATCGAGTTCGATAATAACTTAGTGCATCAGCGCCGAAGCATCTCTGCCAACGAGTGATTTCGTGGACTTTGATACATGCATTTCGATGCAGAGAAAATGAGATTATGCTTTTCGATCGTCTGAGTAGTGAGGGACACACTCCCCCTTGTAACAAAACCAGGATGATGCAGTCGCCTCTCTTCGGCAACCAATTATCCAGCAGCCTATGTAACAGTCAACTGAGGGTACGTCTCCACATCAGACGCATTGTGACGAAGATGTTGTCCCCGTCCTCGGCAAAAGGGTGCCATAAGGAGATGACCCCCGCCCGGAGCTGAAGCGTCACTGATCTCAACCTGATGACGCAGCTGTCGGAAGAACTAAGGACGACATACAACGGTACTCTTATCCTTCCTTTGATTTAAAAGTTGCTATCTTTAAAGTTAAGTTTAAGATTTAATTTTAAAGGGGTTCCATAGTTCATTTAGTTCTTTAAGTTCTTTCTTTCTTAAGATAAATGTTTTGTTATTGAAAGGTTAACTGTTCTGCCTGTACTTTAGATATTTTATTTCTCATTAAATGTTCTTATTTCTGTTGTTTCATACACCTGAGTTGTGTTCGTTATTGGACTTCTTCATAAAACGTCTTCCCCTAAGGAGACGGCCTAGGATTTTAGCGGCCTTCATTATGGAATTAAGGGAATGATCCATAATTGGGTAATGCTGGAAACATAACGCAACACAAACATGCATTCAAGTTTTTATGGGGTGGGGGTGGCTCAGTCGGTAGCGCGCCAGGCTCGTAATCTGTAGTTCCCAGGTTCGAGTCCCAGCTGGGTCAGCGTTGAGATTTATCTCCGCAAAATTTCCCGCTCTGCCCACGGTCAGTAGGGGACACCGATGGGTTGGGAAGGCCGCCGTCCGTCGGATGGGATGTTAAGCCGTGGCCCCGTGTGCTGGAGAGCCATACCCTGTGCACGTTAAAGAACACGCTGGATGGCCTTGACGGGAGGCTACCATCTGTTCCCAACAGCTGTTCCAGTGGGTCCCCTCCTCCAACCTTCTCTGAGCCTTCGGGGTCCATGTGACCTGGCCATTTAGCCCATTGTGTGCAAAAAAGTGCCGCTCAGAGGTAAAACAACCCAACCCAACTCAAGTTTTTATTCTTCTCCAAACAAGAGAAAAGTGCTTGCAACCGCGAGGTGCACACAACAGAGGCTAACAAGTGAGTCGCAATGCTCTTAAAAATCGGATTTGAAATAATTAAATATTGTCACATGAATGAAATAAACATGCGCCTGGTAGTTGGGACTTGTGCGACCTGAACCTCTCGACCTCCGAGGGTATTCTACCACCATTGTCAGAATCCACTTATATATTCTTTAGTTTACCAGAACATTCTGCTGTTGCACCATACACTGTTGTCTGGAACATTCTGTTGTGAGAATATTTTTTATTCAAGTTACTTTCGTTAACGGTAAACGAATGTGAGGGACATAGTACACCAATAGCAAAAAATGGCAGCAAAAAATTTCATTAATGGTAAAGGGGTCGAGACTGGAAAAAGTTGAGAAACACTGCTCTATACTTATTATTAAAAATTTTGCCATCAAATGTATAATTTTGAAATGGAGATTATAGTTTTCAACAAAATGAAAATCTATTTGAGAAATATTCTGTATTTGTTAATTTTGTTTTCCTTTGAAATTCTACTAATGACTTCCCTTTAAGCTATTTTGAACGACTTTTGGAAGACTTGAGTAGCAGAAAAACCGTAATAAAGCATTTTTCTGGTGTAGAACAAAATGAAAGTGCACTTAAAGCGTCTTGCAAAGTAAGCCTTGCAAATTGCCAAAGCCGGAAAGGCTCACTCAATAGGCGAGTCACTCATTCGTGAAAAAAAATTAGCTTCTTGTATGTTGGGTAAAAAAGAGGCAAACCTTGTCAGAACCATTCCTTTGTCAAACGACACAGTTTCCAGCAGAATTAAAGATATGGACTGTAATATTAAGGACCAACTCATTCAAGCTATTCAGTGTAGCCCGTGGTTTGCCATACAAGTGGATGAGTCGACAGACGTAGCTGCTAGCTTAATTACTTATTTTTGTGTGTGGAAAATTCTAGGATGCAATAATAATAATAATAACTTTATAAGCCTTAGTATGGTTATATACAGAGATTACCCCGCTAAGCCTTATGGCTTGTCATTCTACTCCGGGTGAGGATATTTTTAATATGATTGATTCATTACTACCCTAGAATAGAATTATACCCATTCTACCATAACTAACCCTAGAAAGAACCAAACTACTATACAGTCTAATTTTAGTCTTTAGGTGTATACGCCTATTTCTCCACACTCTCCATAGATTCTTAAAAGTCCCGGCAGCAATCTCTATTCGTCTGTTAATCTCATGCCGCACATCACCAGTATCTGTTACATAGCTCCCAAGGTAATTAAACTGTGACACCTGCTCAATACTGCAACCATTCAGATTAACTGAATCACAACCTGCCTGACCAATTTTCATCACTTTAGTTTTCTCTCTGTTTATAACCAAACCTACTCTACTACCAGTCTCATCAACAGGTCGAATAAAAGAGTTCATTTCATCAACATCATTTGCCAAAAGGGCTAAATCATCAGCATAATCTAAATCAGAAATTTTAGTATCTCCAGACCATTTAAGGCCAAAATATTTCCCTTGCAGGGAATTTCGCATAACATAATCAATAACCAAACTAATGAGAAAGGCAAATAAAATGTATCCTTGTCGAACACCAGAAGCAATGCTAAGCCAATTGCTGCAAGCCTTACCAACTCTCACACACGACTCAGTGTTATCATAGAGAGTCTTCATTATGTTAACTAACTTCTCTGGTATGCCATACGATCTCACAATAAACCACAAATGATGGCGATCAACAGAATCAAAAGCCTTTTTGAAATCAACAAAGCTAGTAACCAAAGGTTTTCTCAAGAATCTGCCTGAATGAAAATATCTGATCTATACATCCACTACCATTTCTGAATCCACATTGCTCATCACGCAATTGCCCGGGCAACCAGATTCTTAATTCTATTACCATGGAAATCATGGAAAGAACTTTCCCTGGAACAGAGAGTAGGCTGATACCCCTATAGTTATCACAAGAACTGCGATCACCTTTTTTAAAAATAAGGATAACAATAGCTCTGGTGAAATCCTTAGGAACCATGCCTTTATCATAAAAGATATTCAAAATTTCAGTCATCCAAGTGGTAACAGAAACATTCCGAGCTCTAAGCATTTCAGTATAATTTTATCTACCCCTGGGGATTTATAACGTTTAAGTTTAGAAATAGCCAAAATAACTTCAGATTGTGTTATAGGGCCAACGTTAAAGCCACCAATGCATCTATCATCATTGCAAACATTGGGGTAGAACTAACCACATCGTTTAGAACATCACTGAAATGCTCAGCCCACCTAGCCATGACAGAATCCTCACCTTCTATAACCTTACCTTGTTTATCCTTCAATCCCTGTATACCTGTCCGTTTTCTACAACACAAAACATTAATTATCTGGTGTTTTTCTTTTTCTCCTGTTGTGCTGTGTAACTGCTTCCTTGGCTTTGTCTGCCAAGCCATCAAGAAAGAGATTCTTATCAGCAGCTAACTGATCCTTTACACGTTTATTAAGCTCTCTGTAGTCCTTTCTATTAGAACTAGTAGGGTACTGATTAAGGACATTCCTGCAGTTCTTTCTTTCCGAAATAAGCTCAAGTGCCTTATCACTCAAATAATTCTATCTCCTCTGCTCCTTTTTTCCTAAATGAGTAGTGTTAGTTGCCAAAAAAGCCTGTTTAAAACGATCCCATTCTTCCTCAACTTCAGTAGTAAGTAAAACCATGACTGTCATAATGACTAAGTAACCTATCATGGTAAGCTTTAGTCATAACTGGGTCTTTCAGATCTTCAGAATTAAATGTAAATATCTTTACTTTGGCACAACACTTCTTAAGTTTAAGTTGCAAGACACTTTTAACAAAGTAATGGTCAGATCCAATTTCAGCTCCCCTATATGACCTGGTATTCCTAACAGAACTAGCCCATTTGCTGTTAATTAATATATAATCAATCATATTCTTATGCAGCCCATCAGGTGAAACCCATGTGTACTTATGTATGTCGCGGTGTTTGTAATAAGTGTTAGTTATTCTGAATCCATTGAGTTTACTTACCTGTATGAGACGTTGCCCATTGCCAATGCAGCTACCAATACCAAAAAGGCCTATCACCCCTCCCCAAAGGTCAGAGTCAGTACCAACTTTGGCATTGAAGTCACCTAGAACAAGGGTAATATCTCCTTTGTTGACAGAATTCAAAATATCCTGAAGTTGTCCGTAAAACCTATCCTTCTCATCCTCATCGACATCCTCAGTGGGGGCATAACAGCAGATAACATTCAATTCTTTATCGCTTGTCTGAAATTTTGCTGTAAGAAACCTTTCATTAATGCACTCATATCCTAGAAGAGCATCACTAGCGTGTCTGCTGAGAAGCAGACCCACGCCTTGGTGATGCTTATTGTCGTCCCTCCCTGAAAAGAGAAATTTAAAATTATTTTTAAGAATCTGACCTTTATCTGTCCATCTGGTCTCTTGCAAGCTGAGAATATCTAAATTATAATGGTGGAATTCTTGTGTGAGGACATCAAGAGAAAAAGCTCTGTGCAGAGTCCTTACATTCCAACTACCTATGGAGAGAAAATGGTTAGTGGGAAGTTAAAAGAAACTATGTTTATTGAGAGAGGGAATGCCGACAATATCAAACAGCCTCCTAATCGCAGACATGGGGCAAAGACCCGTTCCCCCACCACTAAAGGCTGAAGCCATCTACACTGGAAGACTTCCTTCAATGTAGAATTTGACGATGCCAATAGAAGCAAAGAGTTCAGGTGCCTGCGATGATCTCTGCTCAGGATTATCCACCAGCTGATAAACATATCCTGTGAATCTATTCACTTGGGGCTGTCAACCCACAAACAAACAGAAAACACAGCGGAAGATTTTCCCTCCACAAAAGCCCACCAGTGCAGCAAAATCAGGATCCATAATCAAGCTCAGAGCCATATATCAGTCCAGTCCAGTGGGTTTATATGGTCAGCACCAGGACCCTGTGTGGTTGACCACTCCTCAGCAGGGTAGAAAAAAAAAAGAAAAGTAGCCACAGATGTCCAGATCAGTAGGCCACACTAATCTGGCAGCCCTCCCCTTCCGTTCACTTCCGCAAGAGAGTATCTCTTTTGAAAGTTACTAACGGTCCGCACCACGAGAAGGCGGGGTCGGACATTAGGTGCTAGGCCTGGCCGGTTCTATACATCGTCACAGGAGATTGATGCATAGCTCTCCTTCCAGTGACTCCCTAATTACCATTTTTATTGTACGTAAACATAAAACCTACTCAAGATTGACGAAGTTTATATGAACGAAAAATGTAATATTATATATATCTTATAATCCTTTTCATTCTAATCTAAACATCGCTGAAACTATACGTAGGGGCTCAATGAATTTTGTATTCATAGATAGCATAATTCCTGCGAAAATCAGCTTTAAAATGCTCTGATTGTTTTAGATATGGAACTCATTCCACAATGAAAAAGTTGACATGAATGAAAAATTTTATATTACAAATATCTAATAATTCTTTGCATTCTAAACATCACTGAAACTATATGTAGAGGCTCAACATATTTTGTGCTGATAGATATCGTAATTCCTAAGGAAAACAGCTTTAAAATTCTCTAATTGCTTTCCAGTCTAGTTGAATCACTGTACGAAAAGTCACATCATAAGAAAAATTAATGCTTTAAACGAAAATGAAAATAATCATTCCTTAAGCAGCTCCTGCGACAGAGATCTGACAGATTCCTGCAGATCTTTTCACTAGTAATATAGAACTACAGATTAGATTAGCGGATAAGAAAATTAGTAATATAGAGCCATAGACAGATTAGATTAGTCTTTAGATAAATTAGGTAATACGGAGCATTCGCTGATAGTCTGTAGACTGTCAGTGAGCAAGCGAAAACAGCAGAAATACAAGAAACATTCGTGTGATATCCGGTTTTCAAGTCCTTGATCCGTATCCAAACACGCTAGGTGGTATTATGTATCAAAAGCATTTCTTGAAGCATCGATATGGTTTCTTGCACTTTCCATTATGGCTTTCGTGCTTTTTTCTTTTACGCCTGCGAATTAAGCTAGGAAAGTAAAAAAGGGACAACTTTTACGCATCAAGAATTAGGGACAACTAAGTTATCAGCTTTCTCTGGACTAGGAGCATCATATCTGGAATTATTCTGTTTAGCGGTCCGCTGGCACCTCACATCACAGATTGGCAAAGTGCGTGTCCATTTAACCTTAAGTCCTGAAAAAATATGATAGTCCTATTTAGAAGTAAGTGTGAATGACAGGCATTTTTTCTACACTTCGGCGTTTTTTTTAAGAATATAATTTTTTTTCATAAGAATAAAGAATACAAATACATTTACCATTTGACCCGCAAAGCTAAATAGCTTACCTGCAGGAAAATGAAGAAATTAAATTAAACATAGGTCATTCAGCCACAAAAATTGCGTTACGTCAAATAAATTCACAAAACACAAACATAATAATCAGCTAATTAGAAATTCCCAAATATTTTTTCAATTCGATTTTCAGTTTTCTAAAAACAATCTATATTTAGTGTTTCTCTTGGGATAGTATTAAATATAACTGGTACTTGATATTCGGAGGTATGTTTTACGAAATTATTTCGAAAAGTAGGCATTTTATAATACCCTTGGTTTTGAAGTCTTGTATTTTTATTGTGTTGAATTTTTAGTTTGTATGTTTCGTCAAAAAAGTTTTTTCTTATTAAATTATATTTATATAAATTACTGCAGGATGAATTCAATATGACTTTTATTGAAAAATATAACTAAATATCAAATAAAGATCTCAATAAAATCTATCAAATCTATCTAAATAAAATCTATCGATTTTAAATAATATTTGTTCAGTATTCAAAGAGTTTTCTGCTGAGGTCCTGCCATCCTCTCAGACCTTCTACTCTGTCATATAAACTGACAGGCTCCTGTCAGACCTCTGTGGCAAGCAGCTGCTTGAGGGGTATTTTTATTCAAAGAGTTTTGAACTTGTTTTAACAATATTTAAAATTTTTGGGGTCAATTTTTTGTAGCTTGTTAAATATTCCAGTGTACATAACTCTTTGAATATTGCACAAAAAAAATTAAACAATATTTTATATTGAAGAAATATTGTTTAAAAGCGAGATTTAGATAAATTTGAGATTTTTAATTTATCTTTAGACATATCTTTCATTAAAAATCATATTGAAGAAGTTATTGAGATATTAATGGGATTTTCTATTTAGATAACATGGAACAGTTTCCGTTTTTTCTGTCCAATATCTGGGTATACGTGTATATAACGATGATTATGTAATAGACATAGATTTGGTTCTTTGAAGTTAAAGGCCCTGACCTGTAGCATCCATTTGCTCTATGGTAATCACGCACAAGAGTAGTTTAGTGGAACTCCACCGATTCCCCTTTGCACAGTGCTTCCCCCCCTATGACGTCACCGACCGGAAATTGGCCCGTGTTGTCCACGTTGCCTTCTGAACTTTGGCCCCCTATGTCGCAATCGACCGGAAATTGACCTGTGTAGCAATCGTCCACGTTGCCTTCTCAGATTGAACTTTGACCCTTATGTCGCATATTTTAAGCCCTCTTCATAGACCCCCTGGTTGACCGACCTATATTTTAAGCCCTCCCCAATTCATAGACCCCCCTGGTTCACCTACCTATATTTTAAGCTCCCCTTCTCGAATAGTGTCGTTTTTTCTTGATTAGACTCCACCCATATTTTAAGCCCTCTTCATAGCCCCCCTGGTTGACCGACCTATATTTTAAGCCCTCCCCTTCTTCATAGACCCCCCTGGTTCACCTACCTATATTTTAAGCTCCCCTTCTCGAATAGTCTCGATTTTTCTTGATTAGACCCCACCCATATTTGAAGCCTTCTTCCTAGACCCCCCTGGTTGACCTATATTTTAACCCCCTTCTCCAATTGTCTCGATTTTTCTTGATTTCAGACCCTCTGGTTCACCTACCTATATTTTAAGCTCCCCTTCTCGAATAGTCTCGATTTTTCTTGATTAGACCCCACCCATATTTTAAGCCCTCTTCATAGACCCCCCTGGTTGACCTATATTTTAACCCCCCCTTCTCGAATAGTCTCGATTTTTCTTGATTAGACCTCACCCATATTTTAAGCCCTCTTCATAGACCCCCCTGGTTGACCTATATTTTAACCCCCCTTCTCGAATAGTCTCGAATTTTCTTGATTAGACCCCACCCCTATTTTAAGCCCTCTTCATAGACCCCCCTGGTTGACCTATATTTTAACCACCCCCCTTCTCGAATTGTCTCGATTTTTCTTGATTTCAGATCCCCTGGTTCACCTACCTATATTTTAAGCTCCCCTTCTCGAATAGTCTCGATTTTTCTTGATTAGACCTCACCCATATTTTAAGCCCTCTTCATAGACCCCCTGGTTGACCTATATTTTAGGCCCCCCCTTTCTCGAATAGTTTCGATTTTTCTTGATTTCAGACCCTCTGGTTGACCCACCTATATTTTAAGCTCCCCTTCTCGAATAGTCTCGATTTTTCTTGATTAGACCCCACCCATATTTTAAGCCCTCTTCATAGACCCCCCTGGTTGACCTATATTTTAAGCCCCCCTTCTCGAATAGTCTCGATTTTTCTTGATTTCAGACCCCCTGGTTGACCCACCTATATTTTAAGCTCCCCTTCTCGAATAGTCTCGATTTTTCCTGATTTCGGATCCCTTGGGTTGTCTTTATTTCAAATCCTCTCTCTAAAGACCCCCCTGCTGGTGGACCTATATTTTAAGCCCCCTCTTTAAAGACACCCTGGTTGACCCATTGCAAATCAGTTTTTGCACATTTAATCAGTGTTATCCAACGTGTGCACTATTTTTAGTCTCCTGTATTTAAAAAAAAAATTGCTTCCGACAGCGTGATTTGATCTCGCTAAAACTCGTTAATCATCAACTACATTAATTAAAACTCTTATCAAAAGTTCCGTCCCCCTCATTAACAGTTCCACCCCCCTTTCAAGGACTATCCCCCAGTAACTGTTTTAAAAGACTGTCCTACAGATAAATGGGTAAAAAGTTAATATAGAGAAATCAAGAAAAATCGAGGCTATTGGGTAAAAAGTTAATAAAAGGTAAACGGTGAAAAAAATCTGATTTTATTCGTAATTATGAAAAATATTGAGGGGTAATATGGTCTCGTGACCTGTATGAGCGACATAAAAAACCCATGTTCGGTACAGGACCACGTTTTACTGACGGATGGTTTTTAACAAAACTCCTGCGAAATTAAAAAATATTATTCCAAATGGGGGTGTCACAAGGGTTTTATTGGCGGATGAATCTTGGATCACGTCATCCCCTGCGCTGTCTTACAACATGAAAACCCACTGGCACTCTTTAACGTAGTTTTCGAACTCGAATTTTTTCCAAGTCCCGAGGTGGTTCTCCGCATTCCCAATTCTACCCTTTACGATAGGTCAGCGTCTCAATGTACCCCTTCGGAAGAATTTCCCTTCGACCCCCTAAACTTCCAAGAGTTGAACTTTTCTTATTTAGTATCCAGCGGGATATTTAGTATCCAGCGGGATTTAGTATCCAGCGGGATGAAGGATGTAACCATCAGATATCTGTGTCTCATCACTTTCCGCGTCAGGACTTGTTTTCGAACGATAAAGTGGTTTTACGTTTGTCTCAATTCATTACTCTCCGTTAGTATACCCGTTACGCGACATGGTTTAAAACTTTTTATTCCTGACACTTATTACTGCTGTATCCTCAGTACGTGATGCAAACTCATTCCTAGGAAGTAACAATCGAAAACAATTTCTTCCTCCGAAGAAAAATCAGCTAAAAAAGTTTTAAAAATCGTCTCTGAATGTTATAGAAAGTAAGAATGCTAAACGTACGTTAGGGTTACCTTTGCGTAAAAAAAAACACTTTAGTTCTGTCATGAATGCATGTTAATGGAGTAGGGGACATTAGTTTTAGCAAATACTACAACTATAAAAAATAATATATTGTCTCACTCGAGCGTACTCTTTCAACTTACCTGCACTAATCCACTGAAATTTTATTTGCAACTGGACTGATAGTCAAAATTTAGCAAATACTACAAAGAATCCGCCTAACTAACTGTGACGACAGGAAAAAGTGTAAAAATCACATAAAAATGCACAGGGTAAGTGAAAAATCGTTCCAAAAAAGAGAACATTATAACTCAAATAGTAAGACAGAAAAATTCAAAGAAAGTGATACATATAACAGTCATAAACAAGGTGAAACGGGATTTCCTTTACCATACCTATTAATGCGAGCCATCTAGTGTGGAAAATAAGTGATCCTAATGACTAACTGTGAAATGTCCCTCTTAAACAGTGACATGCTTTCATAGCTAAAAGAGTGCGTGCTTTATGAGACGGTAGCATTATGTTTATTTAATCTATCTTTTAAAATCTGACAAAACCATACGTACCCGTTAGGGTACAATGTTTAAGCAGAGTTTTTTACCAAACCGTTCACAAAAACTGTAAGAGGTTTAACACTCTGTGTAAAATATATGTATACGACTAAATAGTTTTTAAGGAACTATTATGTAGTCACTTTATGGGTAGTATAAACTATTCTCATCATTAAAGGTTAACGTAGGGTAAATATGGTAACCCACTAAGCAGAACTCTGCGTAAATAAAAATATGGTAATCCACTTAGCACATTATAACTAAATTAGCATATAAACTAATCCGACACGCTCTTGGTACACACGGAAAGTAAAATTAATTAATGCACAAAGCACACATAATGTTTGTTACGCGTTATAGATAAATAGAAACGGTAACAAAACTCAACTACGTTATAGATAAAATAGTAATGGTAACAAAACTCAGCACTATAGTTAAAAGAAATGGTGGCAATATAGATATAAATCTTAAAATATACTCCCCCTTACACGTCATAGGGTACGCAGAGGACCAGGAATATGAAATACAAATAGAAAATTAAAATTTTTACTTACAAAACACACACACACAACCAAACACACTGTACGAAAGGCAATCCTTTAACATATTTGGATGGCTTTGAAAAAAGCCTTTTGTTTTTTTCTTCTTTTTAAATTTTTTACTTCTTTTTATATATATTTTTTTCGCCTTTTTATTTTATTTTTTCTGGTTACTCGATCCTCCTCTTGCGGGAAGGAGGCGCAGAAAACTCGATCCGTACAGGGGAGACGGTTGACACTGTCTCCTCTGAGTCAAGAGACTGAACGCCTGTCCAATGCACCTCAGTTTCTGACGGGCACTCCTCCTTTATTTCTGTCACGTATTCCTCCTTTATTTCCGACACGTACCCCTGCGTGGTTTCTCGCTCTACCAGCGGGTGAGCGTAGCTTGGAGGGTTCGCGATGAAGCCCCTTAGGTGCCTTACGGTGCTACGGGGAGAACCAGGGGTAATACTGTATGACAAGGGCATCGGCATACCACCCCATCGCAAAACGTCTCCCACGCGTCGTCCTCCATGGTGACATAGAGTGCTCGCTGCTCTGGTAACATCCGAACATCGACATTCGTATCAGCATGACGGATTGGTGAAGGGGCCCTCACCCCCAACCTTGCACCAACTGGAGACCTTGGACGTGGTTCGAGGTGGCAGGAACAATCGCAAAACCTCCTGCGATGGGTAGACGGTAGCCTGTCCCTTGGATAGGTTAGTGAGAAATAACCGTGGCGTACAGTAAACCTCATTTTGACACAAGTTAGAATGAGTTCACACAACGCTCCTCGTTATATACTGCATCGGTCTGGCCCATGCGGATGTTGATACAGTCTCATCAAACTCTTCCGTTAAATGAAGGAAATAATTCATCAGGGCTTATCAGTTGTAAATATTGCAACATGCGTGCAAACATCGATCAACTTCCTTTCACTGAAATCAACATAACGATAAGAACTCTGACACGTGCACTACGGTAGAGGTTAAATCATGCTTTATATAGCACACGACTATGTCCGTGTCAAATTATGACTCACTTTTTAATATCCCTTCGTCTCGTTCTTAACGCATTTTGTACCCTCTACAGGATTTTGGGTTTTTCTAAGTTTGAAAATTCTCGGATTGCCGTTAGTTTCTATCGTTTATCGTGTGCTGATCAAAACTCGTTAGGGGTTTTGCTTCCAAGTTCTTAATCCTAACAGATCTCATGTCATCTTCTGTATTACCAAAAAACACATAGAAAATTGGCCCGAAAATGCACCAAGTACATGGTATTGAGTGACGTATTATCTTTAAAATATGTAGGAATGAGAATATACAGGAATACACAGTAGAATATTTAAGAGTGTTTAAAAACATCACCGTAAACTCTTTGAAACATAAAACATGTCTGCTCTTCTTACGTCCACAAATGTTAAAAGATAGAAATTTCAGATATACAGCAGTATAAGATATATTCAGATATGCAGCAGTCAAAAAGGCGTTAAATAAAGAATTTTGTCGCTATTGAATTTAACCAAGCGATCTATCGGGTAAAAGGAACCCTGAAAACTAAGACAAGACTATCCATTACATTAATTTTTTTTATTATATTCATGTATTTCACCCCATTTTCTTGTCAAGAGCTAAAATTATTTGATGAATGAACGACAAAATATCTTCAAATGCAGTGGACGCATGACAGAATAACTTCAAAATAAGTTCCAATAGCTGAAAAAACAACTGTAAAAAATTAGATAAATACACACCGGGAAAGACAGAATTGCTTTCAAAACATTAAAATACCTTAAATGTGTGGCTGAATCACCTCCAAATATCTCCAGCACACTTTAAAAGGAAATATTTTCTCATTATAAGCGATTTCATACAAAGATAGACGCACTCTATGCGACACATTTAAATCTGTAGAGATAACGATCACTACCCATGGAACACATCTGTTAAAAAACACGCTTCGATTGGGTTTGAGAAAGATTTTTAGCCCATGGGTGTGCTGCACTGCAGGAAAGCACATTATCTTTGATATCAGAACCTACGTGAAAGTTATACTGTTTGGGTTTGAGAAAGATTCTTTAGTTCACAGGGCACCACATTACACTAAAGCACACTGTCTTGTACGTATGTCTGTCTGTATGTTTGTTTCTCTGTGTGTTTGTGTCTATGTGTAAATATGTATGTTACTACGAAATGTGTGTACGTGTAGGTGTGTGCATATATGTCAAGATGTAACTGTGTCTGCATGTTTCAGATATACAGCATGATAGATGCAACAGTCAAAAAGGCGTTAAATAAAGAATTTTGTCGCTATAGAATTTAACCAAGCGATCTATCGGGTAAAAGAAATCCTGAAAACTAAGACAAAAACACGTCTTTACTAGAAGGAGTAACAGCGGGAAAACCATGAAATATTACTGTACTAGGATCGAGAAAAATCACTATCCATTACATTAATTTTTTTTTAATATATACATGTATTTCACCCCATTTTCTTGTCAAGAGCTAAAATTATTTGATGAATGAACGACAAAATATCTTCAAATGCAGTGGACGCATGACAGAATAACTTCAAAATAAGTTCCAATAGCTGAAAAAACAACTGTAAAAAATTAGATAAATACACACCGGGAAAGACAAAATTGCTTTCAAAACATTAAAATACCTTAAATGTGTGGCTGAATAACCTTCAAATATCTCACAGCACAATTTTAAAGGAAATATTGTCTCATTATAAACGATTTCATACAAAGAGATACGCACATTGTGCTTCACATTTAAATCTATAGAGATAACGATTACTACCCATGGAATACATCTGTGAAAAAACACGCTATGATAGGGTTTCAGAAAGATTTTTAGCCCATGGGGGTGCTTGCACTGCAGGAAAGCACATTTTCTTTGATATCAGAACCTACATGAAAGTTATACTGTTTCGGTTTGAGAAAGATTCTTTAGTTCACAGGGCACCACATGAATAAGCGCATAAGTGTGGGTGAAGATAGCTATTTTTCGCTGCAAACACAAGTTTTTCGACAAAGATAGGGTGTTTCACTAAAATCTAACATGGGATTTCATGTTTGTTTAGTTATTTTTCCTGCATGAGAATATTTCTAATCTATCTCATAGACAGCAGGTTAGTTACTTCTGATCTAACAAAGCCAAGGTCTGAGATTCATAGTAAGACATGAACGTTTGTGTTGTTTTCCTACCAAGATCGCGACATCCTCTCACATGAAATATTACTGTACTAGGATCTAGAAAAATCACTATACATTAAATTAATTTTTTTTATTATATTCATGTATTTCACCCCATTTTCTTGTCAAGAGCTAAAATTATTTGATGAATGAACGACAAAATATCTTCAAATGCAGTGGACGCATGACAGAATAACTTCAAAATAAGTTCCAATGGCTGAAAAAACAACTGTAAAAAATTAGATAAATACACACCGGGAAAGACAGAATTGCTTTCAAAACATTAAAATACCTTAAATGTGTGGCTGAATCACCTCCAAATATCTCCAGCACACTTTTAAAGGAAACATTGTCTCATTATAAGCGATTTCATACAAAGAGATACACACTCTATGCTTCACATTTAAATCTATAGAGATAACGATCACTACCCATGGAACACATCTGTGAAAAAACACGCTACGATTGGGTTTGACAAAGATTTTTAGCCTTATTTTAGATATATAGATTTTAGATAATGTGCTTTCCTGCACTGCAGGAAAGCACATTATCTCTGATATCAGAACCTACGTGAAAGTTATACTGTTTGGGTTTGAGAAAGATTGTTTAGTTCACAGGGCACCGCATTACACTAAAGCACACTGTCTTGTACGTATGTTTGTTTCTCTCTCTCTGTGTGTGTGTTTGTGTCTGTGTAAATATGTATGTTATTACGAAATGTGTGTACGTGTAGATGTGTGCATATAGTCAAGATGTAACTGTGTCTGCATGTTTGTTTCTCTCTAGGTGTGTGTGTGTGAGTGTGTGTATGTTCATGTATGTTAATATGTTTCTTTATATGTATATGTTTTCGTTCGTATGTGTTAAGATGTCTGTGTACACATAGTCGTTTCTCTGTATGTGTATACGTCTTCATGTTTGCCCTCTCTGTGTGTGTGTGTGTTTGTTCACATGCAAGAATAAACATATTGTCTTACGGACACTTGCTTGCTACAGAAGAAGCTAACAATTTAAAACGAGACTAGTGGTTATGCAAAATATTTCATCACAGATCTTAACTTGAATACTCATATTTCAGGAGATGTAAGGATTTTTCTTCAGCACGTTCGAATATTTTTTGAACACGACTGTCTTACGGTACGTCTTACGTTACGTTTCCTGTCAGATGTCTCGTAACGAACAAAGCGTATGTGTGTGTGTTTTGCTAATACAGAAGAGGACATTCAACCGAGAATATTTCAAACTTAGAATAACACAACATCCTGATGCGTTAAGAACGAAGTGGAGGGATACTAACAGCTGAAACATGACCTGAAACGATCGAAATCCTGTTGTTTCGCGCAAGGGGACGAAGGGTGATAAAGCGTAATACTACTGAGAAATCCTTCAAAAAAGAGGCCTTTTTTGAAACAACTGGATTTTTTCAGTAGTATTACGTTTTATCACCCTTCGTCCCCTTGCGCGAAACAACAGGATTTCGATCGTTTCAGGTCATGTTTCAGCTGTTACTATCCCTCCACTACGTTCTTAACGTATCAGGATGTTGTGTTATTCTAAGTTTGAAATATTCTCGGTTGAATGTCCTCTTCTGTATTAGCAAAACACACACACACGCTTTGTTCGTTACGAGACATCTGACAGGAAACGTAACGTAATACGTACCGTAAGACAGTCGTGTTCAAAAAATATTCGAACGTGCTGAAGAAAAATCCTTACATCTGCTGAAATATGAGTATTCAAGTTAAGATCTGTGATGAAATATTTTGCATAACCACTAGTCTCGTTTTAAATTGTTAGCTTCTTCTGTAGCAAGCAAGTGTCCGTAAGACAATATGTTTATTCTTGCATGTGAACAAACACACACACACACAGAGAGAGGGCAAACATGAAGACGTATACACATACAGAGAAACGACTATGTGTACACAGACATCTTAACACATACGCACGAAAACATATACATATAAAGAAACATATTGTTACGACAGAAGAATCTGGCAACCGAAAGCAAAGTTTCAGCCAACGAATAAGAACGTTGGGAGAATTTGGAGAAGAAGAGTGGAGCGTTAACGGTCGTTTTGTGTTGTAACGGTCGTTGTGTTGTAACGGTTGGAGAGTTCGAAAATGGACGGTGAGCTGTTCTGAGACAGTGCGCGTAAGTATCAAGAAGTAACTTGATGTGTTGTGTATACGCGGAAGGATAAAAGTGGGATCTTTTATCGTTAAGTATCAAGAAGTAACTTGATGTGTTGTGTATACGCGGAAGTATAAAAGTGGGAACTTTTATGGCTAACTTCGAATGTCTACACGGACTGTCTTTTTGTTCGGCTAGTGTGTGAACAGTTATTAGCACAGGACGAGAATTGGTTTACGAGTGAAGATCTTCGGGTGACCTGGTAAATCAAGTAAAAGGTAGTATTTAGTAAAATACACAGAGCTGATATTGTGTGCTCTACGCAGGAAGATTGATGACTTGTGCATGTTAATAGTTGATTTGTTAATAAGATACTTCATCCATATTTCCTTTGTAACAATTTACCTTGTATTGAATTTGGTTTTGAAATATAGCTTTTAAAACTCACTCCCAGTGCTATCCGTTTTTGTGATCCGCAACACTTGGTGTCAGAAGTGGGATTAATTTAATTGAATGCCTTTAACTAGAAGTATGGATGAATTAGTAAAGTTGATAAATAGCTTCAAAGCCGATATGACTGCGCTGATGACTGATAGGAAAACCATTATGACTACGCTGATGACTGATATGAAAGCCGATATGGCTGCGCTGATGACTGATAGGAAAACCATTATGGCTACGCTGATGACTGATAGGAAAGCCGTTATTGCTACGCTGATGACTGATAGGAAAGCCGTTATTGCTACGCTGGTGACTGATATGAAAGCCGATATGGCTACGCAGATGACTGATATTAAAAGTGATCTAGCTGCCCAAAGCGATAAAATAGGTGACTTGAAAGCCGAAATGGCCGCACAAAATACTGAGATGAGAGATGAAGTGGCTCCTCAAGTTGGTAAGATTATTGATCACTTCAAGGATCATAAAACCGAACTCAATAGACAATGCAATAGTTTAAATGTTGAATTTGTCAGTGAAAAAGATGATCTTGATAGTGTTAAGTTAGATTGTAAACATGGAAAAGAAAAAGAGAAAGGCAACGCATATAAAAATGTGGATCTGCTACTGGAAATCAAGAATCGTAGAGATAGCGCAGATAATGCCTTTGACCACGCAACTACTGGCAATGCATGGCAGAGTGTTTATATCGCTGGTGACATGTCTAGGAACTGTGAAGAACAATCACACAGATCAGAGAGCTGCGAGACTATACAGTACGCTTTGCACTTCAAAATACCTAGGTATACAAGTCTGGCACGATCTGAAGAGAGATCCACACGAAAGGTATTCTATTCCTCGCCGTCAGCAAAATGCGTCATGGACAATTATCGCAAAGGCAGAGTAACGAGTGGTAATGAGGGGGAACGAAACAGAGTTTACGTTTCGCAGAGTGGTCCGAGTAAAGAAGAGGCGTCCATTCATCATAGATACAAAGTGCCATTCGACGTTACTGGGGAAGTCGGAGAGATTTTTCCGAAACATATAGCCACACTCGAATCGTTTATAGAAAGTGGGGATTTAAGGAAGAGGAATTCCGAAGGATGGCTTAGAAGCATAACAGGTGATGCTAGTAAAAGAGCTTCAGGCAGAGACAGTACTTCAAAGACTAACTTTCTGGGTGAAACTAAGCCTCAGAGTTACGATCAGAGAGAAGTAAAGCCCTCAGACAATCTCAACGAAACCATGCTGAATTTCTTTTCTGAACAGTCAATGTGCAGATTTGGACATTATAACCATTTAGATTATAAGGATATAGAAAAGTTTTATCACGACTACAAGAGCTCTAAAGTGGACAATATCATGTTACAAAACTCGTCGCTGATCTCCAGAATGAACAATTTGGCAATCATGACTGATGTTTCCCTGGCTAATTACAATGAGAGCTCCAAGAAAGTGAATTCCGAAGAAACAGCAACTATGACCTCCTCGGGTCATGTGTTTTGCTGGAGACCCGAGTGGCGCCATCGGATGGTAGATAAAAACAGCACAGGAGGTGTCGGCGACAAAGTGAGTCTTGTCTTGGCTCCTGCACTTGCTGCTTTAGGTCTCAAGGTCCCTATGATCTCCGGTCGTGCTCTCCAATTGACGGGAGATACTCTGTACAAATTGGAATCCATCCCTGGCTTCACAGTCGACTGCACTAAAGATAAAATCGAGCAGATGATGGAAGGAGGAGATGGACCGAAGCGCTAAAAAGAATTATGGAGCTGATATAATTGTGAAGCACCTTGGGGATCAAATTGAATCAGGTGAAATATGGCTGAAGGTTCATCACGACAGTTCTGAATTAAGTGAAAGTCAACTGACAAAAGGGTCAGACTGGAGGATGAAACTCCTCCCTAGATTTTATGTCACTAATGACTTTCATTCCTTGTTACTGTTGATAGAAGTAAAAATCCAAAGAAGAAAACTTTCGACAAAGAAGAAAACTTTTTACAGGTTTTGCACGAAAACTCTTAGTCGATTCTTCTCCCTGCGGAGACATAAACGTGTTCACAAGGGCTATAGGCCTTACACGTATTATATTTGTGGACGAGGCTTCAGTCAGAAAAGAAATCTAAGTCATAATGAGATTCGCTTTCATTTTGACACAGACGTGGAATACCGCATTCGTCGACGTCCAGCTACAAAGTGCAAGGTGGTTCACGTGGATCGTTTAGCCCCGTTTCATCGAAGAACTGAAGAAACTTTGGAATCCAGAATTGTTCGGGACGAACAAGACCTAGGAAGGGGGCAGTGTTACGACAGAAGAATCTGGCAACCGAAAGCAAAGTTTCAGCCAACGAATAAGAACGTTGGGAGAATTTGGAGAAGAAGAGTGGAGCGTTAACGGTCGTTTTGTGTTGTAACGGTCGTTGTGTTGTAACGGTTGGAGAGTTCGAAAATGGACGGTGAGCTGTTCTGAGACAGTGCGCGTAAGTATCAAGAAGTAACTTGATGTGTTGTGTATACGCGGAAGGATAAAAGTGGGATCTTTTATCGTTAAGTATCAAGAAGTAACTTGATGTGTTGTGTATACGCGGAAGTATAAAAGTGGGAACTTTTATGGCTAACTTCGAATGTCTACACGGACTGTCTTTTTGTTCGGCTAGTGTGTGAACAGTTATTAGCACAGGACGAGAATTGGTTTACGAGTGAAGATCTTCGGGTGACCTGGTAAATCAAGTAAAAGGTAGTATTTAGTAAAATACACAGAGCTGATATTGTGTGCTCTACGCAGGAAGATTGATGACTTGTGCATGTTAATAGTTGATTTGTTAATAAGATACTTCATCCATATTTCCTTTGTAACAATTTACCTTGTATTGAATTTGGTTTTGAAATATAGCTTTTAATACTCACGCTCAGTGGCTATCCATTTTTGTAATCCGCAACAATATTAACATACATGAACATACACACACTCACACACACACACCTAGAGAGAAACAAACATGCAGACACAGTTACATCTTGACATATATGCACACATCTACACGTACACACATTTCGTAGTAACATACATATTTACACAGACACAAACACACACACAGAGAGAGAGAAACAAACATACGTACAAGACAGTGTGCTTTAGTGTAATGCGGTGCCCTGTGAACTAAAGAATCTTTCTCAAACCCAAACAGTATAACTTTCACGTAGGTTCTAATATCAAAGATAATGTGCCTTCCTGCAGTGCAGCATCCCCATGGGCTAAAAATCTTTCTGAAACCCAATCGTAGGGTGTTTTTTTACAGATGTGTTCCATGGGTAGTGATCGTTATCTCTATAGATTTAAATGTGAAGCATAGAGTGCGTATCTCTTTGTATGAAATCGCTTATAATGAGACAATATTTCCTTTAAAAGTGTGCTGGAGATATTTGGAGATGATTCAGCCACACATTTAAAGTATTTTAATGTTTTGAAAGCAATTCTGTCTTTCCCGGTGTGTATTTATCTAATTTTTTACAGTTGTTTTTTCAGCTATTGGAACTTATTTTGAAGTTATTCTGTCATGCGTCCACTGCATTTGATGATATATTGTCGTTCATTCATGAAATAATTTTAGCTCTTGACAAGAAAATGGGGTGAAATACATGAATATAATATAAAAAATAATGTAATGGATAGCGATTTTTCTCGATCCTAGTACAGTAATATTTCATGGTTTCCCGCTGTTACTCCTTCTAGTAAAGACGTGTCTTTGTCTTAGTTTTCAGGATTCCTTTTACCCGATAGATCGCGTGGTTAAATTCTATAGCGACAAAATTCTTTATTTAACGCCTTTTTGACTGTTGCATGTATCATGCTGTATATCTGAAACATGCAGACACAGTTACATCTTGACATATATGCACACACCTACACGTACACACATTTCGTAGTAACATACATATTTACACATAGACACAAACACACAGAGAAACAAACATACAGGCAGACATACCTACAAGACAGTGTGCTTTAGTGTAATGTGGTGCCCTGTGAACTAAAGAATCTTTCTCAAACCCAAACAGTATAACTTTCACGTAGGTTCTGATATCAAAGATAATGTGCTTTCCTGCAGTGCAGCACCCCCATGGCCTAGAAATCTTTCTCAAACCCAATCGCAGCGTGTTTTTTCACAGATGTGTTCCTTGGGTAGTGATCGTTATCTCTATAGATTTAAATGTGAAGCATAGAGTTCGTATCTCTTTGTATGAACTCGCTTATAATGAGACAATATTTCCTTTAAAAGTGTGCTGGAGATATTTGGAGGTGATTCAGCTACACATTTAAGGTATTTTAATGTTTTGAAAGCAATTCTGTCTTTCCTGGTATGTATTTATCTAATTTTTTACAGTTGTTTTTTCAGCTATTGGAACTTATTTTGAAGTTATTCTGTCATGCGTCCACTGCATTTGAAGATATTTTGTCGTTCATTCATCAAATAATTTTAGCTCTTGAAAAGAAAATGGGGTGAAATACAAGAATATAATAAAAAAAAATTAATGTAATGGATAGTGATTTTTCTAGATCCTAGTACAGTAATATTTCATGGTTTTCCTGCTATTTCTCCTTCTAGTAAAGACGTGTTTTTGTCTTAGTTTTCAGGGTTCCTTTTACCCGATAGATCGCTTGGTTAAATTCAATAGCGACAAAATTCTTTATTTAACGCCTTTTTGACTGCTGCATATCTGAATATATCTTATACTGCTGTATATCTGAAATTTCTATCTTTTAACATTTGTGGACGTAAGAAGAGCAGACATGTTTTATGTTTCAAAGAGTTTACGGTGATGTTTTTAAACACTCTTAAATATTCTACTGTGTATTCCTGTATATTCTCATTCCTACATATTTTAAAGATAATACGTCACTCAATACCATGTACTTGGTGCATTTTCGGGCCAATTTTCTATGTGTTTTTTGGTAATACAGAAGATGACATGAGATCTGTTAGGATTAAGAACTTGGAAGCAAAACCCCTAACGAGTTTTGATCAGCACACGATAAACGATAGAAACTAACGGCAATCCGAGAATTTTCAAACTTAGAAAAACCCAAAATCCTGTAGAGGGTACAAAATGCGTTAAGAACGAGACGAAGGGATATTAAAAAGTGAGTCATAATTTGACACGGACATAGTCGTGTGCTATATAAAGCATGATTTAACCTCTACCCTAGTGCACGTGTCAGAGTTCTTATCGTTATGTTGATTTCAGTGAGAGGAAGTTGATCGATGTTTGCACGCATGTTGCAATATTTACAACTGATAAGCCCTGATGAATGGGGCGGGGGTGGCTCAGTCGGTAGCGCGCCAGGCTCGTAATCTGTAGTTCCCAGGTTCGAGTCCCAGCTGGGTCAGCGTTGAGATTTATCTCCGCAAAATTCCCCGCCTTGCCCACGGTCAGTAGGGGACACCGATGGGCTTGGAAAGGCGGCCGTCCGTCGGATGGGACGTTAAGCCGTGGCCCCGTGTGTGGGAGAGCCATACCCTGTTCACGTTAAAGAACACGCTGGATGGCCTTGACGGGAGGCTACCATCTGTCTCCCAACAGCTGTTCCAGTGGGTCCCCTCCCCCAACCTTCTCTGAGCCTTCGGGGTCCATGTGACCTGGCCATTTAGCCCATGGTGTGCAAAAAAGTGCCGCTCAGAGGTAAAACAATCCAATCCAAGCCCTGATGAATTATTTCCTTCATTTAACGGAAGAGTTTGATGAGACTCTATCAACATCCGCATGGGCCAGACCGATGCAGTATATAACGAGGAGCGTTGTGTGAACTCATTCTAACTTGTGTCAAAATGAGGTTTACTGTACGCCACGGTTATTTCTCACTAACCTATCCAAGGGATAGGCTACCGTCTACCCATCGCAGGAGGTTTTGCGATTGTTCCTGCCACCTCGAACCACGTCCAAGGTCTCCAGTTGGTGCAAGGTTGGGGGTGAGGGCCCCTTCACCAATCCGTCATGCTGATACGAATGTCGATGTCCGGATGTTACCAGAGCAGCAAGCACTCTATGTCACCATGGAGGACGACGCGTGGGAGACGTTTTGCGGTGGGGTGGTATGCTGATGCTCTTCTCATACAGTATTACGCCCTGGTTCTCCCCGTAGCACCGTAAGGCACCTAAGGGACTTCATCGCGAACCCTCCAAGCTACGCTCACCCGCTGGTAGAGCGAGAAACCACGCAGGGGTACGTGTCGGAAATAAAGGAGGAATACGTGACAGAAATAAAGGAGGAGTGCCCGTCAGAAACTGAGGTGCATACGACAGGCGTTCAGTCTCTTGACTCAGAGGAGACAGTGTCAACCGTCTCCCCTGTACGGATCGAGTTTTCTGCGCCTCCTTCCCGCAAGAGGAGGATCGAGTAACCAGAAAAAATAAAATAAAAAGACGAAAAAAATATATAAAAAGAAGAAAAAAATATAAAAAGAAGAAAAAAACAAAAGGCTTTTTTCAAAGCCACCCAAATATGTTAAAGGATTGCCTTTCGTACAGTGTGTTTGGTTGTGTGTGTGTGTGTTTTGTAAGTAAAAATTTTAATTTTCTATTTCATATTCCTGGTCCTCTGCGTACCCTATGACGTGTAAGGGTGAGTATATTTTAAGATTTATATCTATATTTCCACCATTTCTTTTAACTATAGTGCTGAGTTTTGTTACCATTACTATTTTATTTATAACGTAGTTGAGTTTTGTTACCGTTTCTATTTATCTATAACGCGTAACAAACATTATGTGTGCTTTGTGCATTAATTAATTTTACTTTCCGTGTGTACCAAGAGCGTGTCGTATTAGTTTATATGCTAATTTAGTTATAATGTGCTAAGTGGATTACCATATTTTTATTTACGCAGAGTTCTGCTTAGTGGGTTACCATATTTACCCTACGTTAACCTTTAATGATGAGTATAGTTTATACTACCCATAAAATGACTACATAATAGTTCCTTAAAAACTATTTAGTCGTATACATATATTTTACACAGAGTGTTAAACCTCTTACAGTTTTTGTGAACGGTTTGGTAAAAAACTCTGCTTAAACATTGTACCCTAACGAGTACGTATGGTTTTGTCAGATTTTAAAAGATAGATTAAATAAACATAATGCTACCGTCTCATAAAGCACGCACTCTTTTAGCTATGAAAGCATGTCACTGTTAAAGAGGGACATTTCACAGTTAGTCATTAGGATCACTTATTTTCCACACTAGATGGCTCGCATTAATAGGTATGGTAAAGGAAATCCCGTTTCACCTTGTTTATGACTGTTATATGTATCACTTTCTTTGAATTTTTCTGTCTTACTATTTGAGTTATAATGTTCTCGTTTTTGGAACGATTTTTACACTTACCCTGTGCATTTTTATGTGATTTTTACACTTTTTCCTGTCGTCACAGTTAGTTAGGCGGATTCTTTGTAGTATTTGCTAAATTTTGACTATCAGTCCAGTTGCAAATAAAATTTCAGTGGATTAGTGCAGGTAAGTTGAAAGGGTACGCTCGAGTGAGACAATGTATTATTTTTATAGTTGTAGTATTTGGTAAATTTTGACTGTCAGTCCAGTTGCAAATAAAATATCAGTGGATTAGTGCAGGTGAGTTGAAAGGGTACGCTCGAGTTAGACAATGTATTATTTTTTATAGTTGTAATATTTGCTAAAACTAATACCCCCTACTCCATTAACATTCATTCATGATGGAACTGAAGTGGTTTTTAATTTTACGCAATGGTAACTCTAACGTACTTTTAGCATTCTTACTTTCTATAACATTCAGAGACGATTTTTAAAACTGTTTTAGCTGATTTTTCTTCGGAGGAAGAAATTGTTTTCGATTGTTACTTCCTAGGAATGAGTTTGCATCACGTACTGAGGATACAGCGGTAATAAGCATCAGGAATAAAAAGTTTTAAATCATGTCGCGTAACGGGTATACTAACGGAGAGTAATGAATTGAGACAAACGTAAAACCACTTTATCGTTCCAAAACAAGTCCTGACGCGGAAAGTGCTGAGACACAGATATCTGATGGCTACATCCTTCATCCCGCTGGATACTAAATAAGAAAAGTTCAACTCTTGGAAGTTTAGGGGGTCGAAGGGAAATTCTTCCGAAGGGATACATTGAGACGCTGACCTATCATAAAGGGTAGAATTGGAAATGCGGAGAACCACCTCGGGACTTGGAAAAAATTCGAGTTGGAAAACTACGTTAAAGAGTGCCAGTGGGTTTTCATGTTGTAAGACAGCGCAGGGGATGAGGTGATCCAAGATTCATCCTCCAATAAAACCCTTGTGACCCCCCCCCCCCCCATTTGGAATAATATTTTTTAATTTCGCAGGAGTTTTGTTAAAAACCATCCGTTAGTAAAACGTGGTCCTGTACCGAACATGAGTTTTTTATGTCGCTCATACAGGTCACGAGACCATATTACCTCTCAATATTTTTCATAATTACGAATAAAATCAGATTTTTTTCACCGTTTACCTTTTATTAATTTTTTACCCAATAGCATTTATCTGCGGGACAGTCTTTTAAAACAGTTACTGCGGGATAGTCCTCGAAAGGGGTGTGGAACTGTTAATGAGGGGACGGAACTTTTGATAAGAGTTTTAATTAATGTAGTTGATGATTATCGAGTTTTAGCGAGATCAAATCACGCTGTCGGAAGCAATTTTTTTTTTTTAAATACAGGAAACGCATTAAAAATAGTGCACACGTTGGATAACACTGATTAAATGTGCAAAAACTGATTTGCAATGGGTCAACCAGGGTGTCTTTAAAGAGGGGCCTTAAAATATAGGTCCACCAGCAGGGGGGTCTTTAGAGAGAGGATTTAAAATAAAGACAACCCAAGGGATCCGAAATCAGGGAAAATCGAAACTATTCGAGAAGGGGAGCTTAAAATATAGATGGGTCAACCAGGGGGTCTGAAATCAAGAAAAATCGAGACTATTCGAGAAGGGGGGCTTAAAATATAGGTCAATCAGGGGGTCTATGAAGAGGGCTTAAAATATGGGTTTGGTCTAATCAAGAAAAATCGAGACTATTCGAGAAGGGGAGCTTAAAATATAGGTGGGTCAACCAGAGGGTCTGAAATCAAGAAAAATCGAAACTATTCGAGAAGGGGGGGCCTAAAATATAGGTCAACCAGGGGGTCTATGAAGAGGGCTTAAAATATGGGTGAGGTCTAATCAAGAAAAATCGAGACTATTCGAGAAGGGGAGCTTAAAATATAGGTAGGTGAACCAGGGGGTCTGAAATCAAGAAAAATTGAGACAATTCGAGAAGGGGGGGGTAAAATATAGGTCAACCAGGGGGGTCTATGAAGAGGGCTTAAAATATGGGTGGGGTCTAATCAAGAAAAATCGAGACTATTCGAGAAGGGGAGCTTAAAATATAGGTGGGTCAACCAGGGGGTCTGAAATCAAGAAAAATCGAGACTATTCGAGAAGGGGGGCTTAAAATATAGGTCAACCAGAGGGTCTATGAAGAGGGCTTAAAATATGGGTGGGGTCTAATCAAGAAAAATTGAGACTATTCGAGAAGGGGAGCTTAAAATATAGGTGGGTCAACCAGGGGGTCTGAAATCAAGAAAAATCGAAACTATTCGAGAAGGGGGGCTTAAAATATAGGTCAACCAGGGGGTCTATGAAGAGGGCTTAAAATATGGGTGGGTCTAATCAAGAAAAATCGAGACTATTCGAGAAGGGGAGCTTAAAATATAGGTAGGTGAACCAGGGGGTCTGAAATCAAGAAAAATCGAGACTATTCGAGAAGGGGGACTTAAAATATAGGTCAACCAGGGGGGGTCTAGGAAGAGGGCTTAAAATATGGGTGGGGTCTAATCAAGAAAAATCTAGACTATTCGAGAAGGGGAGCTTAAAATATAGGTAGGTGAACCAGGGGGTGTCTATGAAGAGGGGGAGGGCTTAAAATATAGGTCGGTCAATCAGGGGGGCTATGAAGAGGGCTTAAAATATGGGTGGGGTCTAATCAAGAAAAAACGACACTATTCTAGAAGGGGAGCTTAAAATATAGGTAGGTGAACCAGGGGGGGGTCTATGAAGTGGGGGAGGGCTTAAAATATAGTTCGGTCAACCAGGGGGTCTATGAAGAGGGCTTAAAATATGGTCGGCTGCGACATAAGGGTCAAAGTTCAATCTGAGAAGGCAACGTGGACGATTGCAACACAGGTCAATTTCCGGTGGATTGCGACATAGGGGGTCAAAGTTCAGAAGGCAACGTGGACAAACACGGGCCAATTTTCGGTCGGTGACGTCATAGGGGGAAAGCACTGTGTAAAGGGACTTCGGTGGAGTGCCACTAAACTACTCATCTGGTTTAACGTATACGATTAAACATTTTACGATATTGGGTAGAATTACGATTGAAACAAGTGACCAGGGACGTAGCCATGGGGGGATGGGGGGGAGGCTCCCCCCCAAAGTAACTCGGAGTTGGCAAAATTTGAAATGACTTTTGTAATTTTTGTTTTTGGGGAAAATTAAGGGGAGTTGTCAAAATCGAGGCAACTGGCAAATCTAAGGCAGTTTGGTAAATGGAGAGACGGCAAAATTTAGAGCAGTTGGAAAAATTCGAAGCCACTTAGTAAATTAGTAAATAATAATGAGTTGGCAAAATCGGGAAAATTTGGCAAAATCTTGGGGAGTTGGCAAAATTCGGAGTGACTTGGCAAAATCGTGGGGAGTTGGCAAAAATTCAGGTGAGATGTGAAAATTAGGATTTTTTTCTGAAAAATTATGGCGAGTTGACCAATCTTTGGGGAGTTGGAAAAATCTAGGGACAGTTGGCAAAATTCGGAATGACTTGGCAAAATCGTGGAGAGTTGGCAAAATTCAGGTGAGATGTGAAAATTCAGATTTTTTTTACGTAAAAGTATGGCTAGTTGGCAAAACTTGGGGAGTTGGCAAAATCTAGGAGAAGTTGGCAAAATTCGGAGTGACTTGGCAAAGTCGTGGAGAATTGACAAAATTCAGGTGAGATGTAAAAATTGCAATCTTTTTTCCGTAAAATTATGGCGTATTGCCAAAATCACGGCAACTTCGCAATATCTAGGAGAGTTGGCAAATCTTGGGGAAGTTGGCAAAATTCAGAGTGGCTTTGCAAAAATCAGGTGTGATGTAAAATTGGGATTCTTTTTTCTGTAAAATTGTGGCGAGATGTCAAAATCGAGGAAACTTGGCAAAATATAGGGCAATTGGTAAAATTCGAATCCACTTGGTAAATTACGGGCGATTTGTGAAAATTGGGATTGTTTTTGTAAAATTAAGGAGAGTTGACAAAATCGAGAAAACTTGGCAAAATCTGGTAAAGTGCAGGTGAGTTGTAAAAATTGGGATTGGTTTTGTAAAATTAGGTAGAGTTGGAAAAATCAAGTACTCTTGGCAAAATTCGAAGCCACTTGGTAAAATACAGGGTAGTTGTGAAAATTGTGCCTTTCTTATGCAATTAAGCAGAGTTGATAAAATTCGAAGTGATCTGGCAAATTCAGGGAAGATGTAAAAATTTCGATTTTTTCTGTAAAATTACGTCGAGTTGGCAAAATCTAGAGTAGTTGGCAAAATTCGAATCCATTTGGTAAAATATAGGCGAGTTGTTAAAATCGAGATTTGTTTTATGAAATTAAGGAGTGTTGGACAAATTATTGAGGAAATTTAACAAATTGTTGGGCAGTTGGCAAAATTTGAATCCCTTGGAAAATACGGTCGAGTTGTGATAATTGGGATTGGGTTTGTGAAATTCAGGATAGTTGACTGAAATCGAGAAAACCTGGCAAAATCTTGGGGAGTCTGAAAAGTTTGAAGTGATTTGGCAAATTTAGGAGAGATATAAAGATTGGGATTAGTTTCGTGAAATTAAGGAGATTGAAAATTCCCACTGACTTGCTACAATTCAGACGAGATGTAAATATTGGAATTATTTCTGTAAAGTTATGGTTAGTTGACAAAATTGGAAGTGGCAAATTACGGTTAGCTGGTAGAATTGGAAGTGTAATGGCAAAATGCAGGAGAGTTGTGAAAATGCCCGAAACCCCCACGGATCGAAATCTAGGGGTAAGTTGCTCAGTTGGCAAAATTGGAATTTCGAGTTGGAAAATTGAAAAATTTATGATTTCCAATGATCGCTACGCATCTGCAAGTGACCTAAATTATTATGTTCTTAGGTACGAAATAAGTTATTGTCTTTCGAGAGCAATGATAACATTTTGATGGTGGCATTAATTGAAATTAATTCGAATAATTGATAGTTTGGAAAACATCACTCTAAATTTTCATTTTCTCCGGTGATCGCAAAATTATTCAACTTAATATTTGATACGTCCTATTATAGACCTATTGCTATTTTGCCCGTTATTAAAAAATTATGGAACGATAAGTAGGTAACCTAATCAAAAGTTATCTCAGTAAATATAATTTCTTCGAGACATATGGATTTCAAACTAATAAGAGCACTCCCACATTATTAGATTTTCTGACGAAATATGTTCTAATCTAAATGAGGACAAAGTTAGTTTTTCTACATTTATGGACTTGAGTAAAGCTTTTGATGTGATGGATCACAATATTTTACTTAAAAAGTCATATAATGCTGGAATGAGAGGAAGGATTTATAAATAAAAAAATGAAATAAATACCTCCTCAAGCAGCTGCTTGCCATAAAGGTCTGACAGGAGCCTGTTAGTTTATATGCCAAAGTACAAGATCTGAGAGGATGGCAGGACCTCAGCAGAAAAACGACACGTACATCCATGCCTTACCCGGGGCTCGAACCTAGATCCCGTAGATCAATAGCCAAGCGCGCTAATCACTCGGCTATGGTTGGGGGGGGGGGGTTATAATTGGTTCAAAAATTGCTTATACAACAATAATATTCTTTAACTAGCGTAAATAATATTGACAGTGACTTACGAAAAAAAAACGGTTCAATTCTTTGGCCTATTGTATTTTTAATATATATTAATGACATAACAAAGGTTGTAACAAGACCAGTATATATCTATATGCTGATGATGTTGTTCTTGTAAATAATAACCGGGATTACAATATAACTTTAACTGAATTACAAACTGAGTTCAACGATATAGTTAGATGGCTAAACTGTAACTTCTTAATACTCAATGCCAGTAAAACTAAATTAATGTACATTCACTCCAAAAATTAAAAAAACGAATTCTACTTGATATCAAAACCCATACGATTCAATGTTTGAACCAAGCTGTCTCTTATTACTCTGGATGCTCGTGTGTTCCTCTTGAAATCGATAAGCAACATAACTATTCATTCCTAATCATTGATTCGAATTTCAAATTGACAACACATTTCTAAGTTATGTGATCGAATAAGAAATTGTGCAAAAAAAAAAATACTATATAAACTATTTCGTACCCTCTCATATCAACATATTGATATATATATACAACAATTTGTGAATCTATCATAAGGTATGGGTACTGCCACAAATTTCTTAAATGTGTTTCAAATCACATATAGGAGAAATCATGAACTTGCAAAATTCAATACTGAGGTCAATTTCGCCGGCAGTTAAAAGAACCACTATGCCTTCTAATAAAAACAGATTTGTACACCACAATGTGTTACCTGTAGGAGATATGTATAGATATGCTATAATTCGTAAATATTTTTTTAAAAGTGATTACAAAATAAAGTTAGATCACGAGATCAACACCCGGTTACGTAGCAATTACTACTAACAAATCTCAAATTTAACTATAACTACGATAAGCACGCCAGAAAGTATACTTTTCAACTTATTTTTTAATCTTTGCCTAGGGCAGGGGTTCTCAACATGAGATACGCGGTCAAATTTTTTGGGGTACACCTTTAGAACTCAAAAGTCGCTAGATCTAGTAACAAAGTCACTAAGTTGGCAACACCGCTGTGCAAAAATGTCATTTTTTTGTGTTTATCTATATATGTAATTTATGAATATAAAATTTAATGTGTGTGTATATATATATGTTTTATTTTATTCCTATTGTTATACTACAACTATAGTGTTATCTATCTATACAAGGGGTACGCCAGTTACATATTCGCTTTCCAGGGGGTACGTGAAGCATAAAAGGTTGAGAACCACTGATCTAGAGAATTATCCATTATTAGGCTATCTAAACTTAAATCTGAAACTGAAAATCGGTCTTTAAAAATTTAAGAGTATAAAAGTTCCTCTTTCCTAACTTAATATTAATTAGCATTTGTAATTATATATGTATATATGCCGTCCCTTGGCCGAGTGGTTAGCACGCTTGGCTACTGATCTAAGGGACCTGGGTTCGAGTCCCGGATTAGGCATGGATGTGTGTGTCGTTTTTCTGCTGAGGTCCTGCCATCATCTCAGATCTCCTACTGTGGCATATAAACTGACAGGCTCCTATCAGACCTCTGTGGAAAGCAGCTGCTTGAGGGGGTATTTATTTTATATCAGGACTCCTTAAGTATGAGATGTATAACTGATTAATGTATAACTGATGTATAGCAACTATTTGTAACTCATCATCATCATCCTCAAGCAGCCATGGGCTACGGAGGTCCAACCAGACCGTGCAATTTAGTTCTCCAAGCAAGTCTGTCCTGAGCTACATCTACTGCATCTGGCCACTGCACACCAATTCTAACAAGGTCCTGTTTGACATTGTCTGCCCACCTCATCCTAGGTCTCCCCCTCTTTCTGAGGCCTTTAGGAACACTGTTCATGACCCTATTCGCCAATATATATAATTATTCATACGGGCAACATGGCCAAACCAACGGAGTCTCTCTCTGCACAATATGCTGCTCAAAGGAGGTTGCAGACTCCTATGTCGAACCTCATCATTAGTTACAAAATTGAACAAACTAATGCCCAAGATACTGCGTAAGCATCTAGTTTCCTGTTAGTTTGTTTACAAAGTGTCCAAGTTTCACTACCATAACTAACCCTAGAAAGAACCAAACTATTATACAGTCTAATTTTAGTCTTTAAGTGTATACGCCTATTTCTCCACACTCTCCATAGATTCTTAAAAGTCCCGGCAGCAATCCCTATTCGGCGTAACATGCACAATTCCAGAAAAGAGTTTTTGGGATGCGCCATTCCTAAGTGCTGCTCATGTGTTTGGAGAGAATATAATTTGACATCTTAGGGGATTTTTTTTTTTTGATATGGATGATGGGTATGGTGTGTTTGTTACTGAATCGATGAATTTTTACCTTACCCCTAGTTCTAAAATCCCATTTCCAGTGATGACAATATGGTCATTGGGAGTCAGTTTTCTAAATGGCTAACACCTGCCTTTAGACCAGACGTCGGCAACCTTTTTTGGCTGCGGGTCAAAATCGACCAAAATGTGACTATTAAGAAGACAGTTCGGGTCAATGGGTATTTTCATTTTAAAACAGTCCATTAGTGAATAAAAGATAAATTTTATTGAGAAAACTATTACAATTTGCTTTTAACCTCAAAACATAAAAAAATGCAATTCTAATTATTATAAAAATAAATATAATTATCAAGTTTTAGTTCATTAATAATTTATGAACTTTATTTATAAGAGTTCTCTTCGTTATCAATGACATCCTGATGCTGAATTTGTGACGTCAATTTAGTCAAGTCTGGTTCATACTTAGTCACCTTACGACGAATACAAGCGTCTGAATTTTCGGTAGTTAATCTGCTCCTGTTCTTACTTAAAATAAATTTCATGTGTGAAAATATTTGTTCACATTTATAAGTAGAACCGAACGCGGACAAAATGGCAAAGCCAATTTTTTTCAAAGATGAAAACTTCGTAGGAAGTGATACCCAACACGATGATATCATGAGAAGTTGATTATCTTCCGTGTTTTCTAAATCTTTCCGCAATGTCTTGAATTTGTCCGTCCACAACGCTGAACTTTTAAAATCAATCATTTCTAAACTTAAATTGTCAATTTTAAAATATTCAAAATACTGCAAATCTAAAACATTTTCCTCTATTTCGTTGGGGTTTATTATAAAATGTAAACATTTCCCCGTGCTTCTTAAAACTTTGAAATCTACTTTCAAATTCACTTTTAATCTTCAAAATACAACTTTCGAACATATTTAGATTGCTTTCATCGATATTTTCTTTCTCATGTTGGCTTTTTAGTAAGGGAAAGAAAATAAATATTTTAGTTTTTATGTCAGTTTCAAATAATATTAATTTCGAACAAAAACTCTTCCATTCCTCGTACATTTTCAAAATTGTGTGGTTATTTCCTTGGAGTCGTATGTTGAAATCATTATAATGGTTCATTATGTCTGTTAAGAACAAAAGTCTTAAAAAACATTGCTTATCATGAGCTCGAGATCATTTTCACCGATTTCGTCAAGAAATATTTGTATATCATCAAAGCACTCTACAAATCTATTAAGAACTTTGCCTCGATTTAACCATCGTACTTCAGCATGTAACAGTAAATCTCCATATTTCGATTCAATTTCCTCCAAAAAAGCTTTGAAGCGCCTGTGTGTTAATGCAGATCGTGCTACTATTATGTTTACGATCTTAACAACCTTTTCCATTACATCCTTAAGTTGTTGCGTAAATGCCTTTGCAAATAAATTTTCTTCATGTATGATACAATGTGCCTTCCCATGGCCGAGTGGTTAGCACGCTTGGCTACTGATCTAAGGGACCTGGGTTCGAGCCCCGGATGGTTAGCACGCTTAGCTACTGATCTAAGGGACCTGGGTTCGAGCCCCGGGTAAGGCATGGTTGTGTGTGTTGTTTTTTTGCTGAGGTCCTGCCATCCTCACAGACCTACTACTTTGGCATATAAACTGACAGGCTCCTGTCAGACCTCTGTGGCAAGCAGCTGCTTGAGGGGGTATTTATTTAATTATGATACAATGGAACGATAAAAGTGGGCGGCCAAGTTCATTTTCCATTAGTTTCACAAATCCAACATTTTTACCTCTCGTAGCTGGAGCATCATCAGTTGTTATGGAAAACAATTTACTTTTTAAATCAAATATTTTCCCATCTTTGTAATTTGAAAACTCTTGTACTTGACGGAAAATATCAATGCCTTTGGTCGTGTCATTCATTGAAGCAAGAATGCATAGTTCTTCATTGACGTTCGAACTATTTATTGATGCAAATCTAATAATAATTGCCAGCTTAGCCATACTATTTACATTGGTATTTTCATCGAGTGCAATGCTAAGTAAGTCACTAGATAACAAATCATTTTTGACCTGTGCGTCAATATTTTTTGCCATATTTTCAATGCGACGCTGAACTGTTCTGGCCGACAATGGCATTTCTTTAATTCTCTCAATTATTTGTTTTTTATTTGCGAAGTCATTGAATAAGTGTTCGGAACAATTTATGAATGCGTTTTTCAAAAATTCGCCGTCTGTGAACGGTTTTCCGTTGGTATCAATACTAAGATCTGCAATAAAGCTGGTAGATGTAGCGTAATTGTGGCTGATACCAAATCTCTTCAAAAATTTATTTTGTTTAACATAATTTAATACACGTTTAGCAATGTATTAATATTTTTCATCATTTGGCATTTCACTCACATCTTTATGTTTTGAAGAAAAGTGTCGCTCAATATTGTAAGTCCTGGCGGTAATTATATCTGTACATAAAGTACATATCAATTTGTCACCATTTTCCATACATCCATACTTTTCAGTCCACACATCTTGAAATAATCTCTTTTTTGCTTTTTGTTTGTCCATGGTAATAAAAATAATTATTTTGCTTAGGTAACTGTTCTCGCGTTTCTGAACTACAGTTTAGTCACGTTAAAGATGAAGTAAATGTAGACAACAGTAGATGCGTGATCAGCAGGTGGGCAGGGCTCCTATTGGTTGGCTGCTATTGGTGGCACACAGTCAGAGAGCCCAGCCGACCAATAGGAGCTCTGATCACGTGCTGATCACTCATCTACCCTTGTTTACTTCTACTTCGTCTTTAACATGAATAAACAAACGACACACTCGTCGAGTAATGATGAGATTCATTTGGACAATGTCGCTGTATTCCCCCTATGTTCATTTCTGCAACTTTGTAATCAAACCAAAATGTTAATCTTATTATTTATACTTTCTCAAAGTATTTGTTTCATGTTTATGTTTTATAATTTATTTTTATATATTATACTTTATTCGCAGAACTCAAGTGGGTCACTTGAAATTATCAAATGGGTCACTTGGTGACCCGCGGGTCATAGGTTGCCGACGCCTGCTTTAGACTGTATCGTAGTTAATCTTCGAAGTATCATTCGATTTCGATGATCAGAAGGAGTTAACTGTGTCATTACCATGGGCTACACAGCTATAGTTACCAGGGGGGGAGGAGGAAGAGAGCAGTGTTCCTACCCAGGATGGGAAATCACTGGAGTGATTTATTTTATGAAGGAAATTTAATGAAGGGGAAATGATTGACTTGACAACATTTCATGTAACTGGTTGGTGGTGGGGATGAGAAACTTTAGAAAATTCGTGTAGAGTATACGTAAATCTTTCAGGGGATGGTTTAGAGGGGGAAGTTATCATACGAATACCAGAGGAAGCAGATAAGAAAAAATGCTGCTTTCTGTATTTCCAGGAGGATCAGGAACACTTTTAAACCATAGTTGTCAAGTTATGAGAAATAGGCAGGAAAATTGAAATTTTTGGTATTGCGTAGCAGGTTGTCTATTTACATTGCTATTATAAGAGAAAATCTATGTTTTAAAGCGATATATTTTATTAAAATATTAAGCAACGGAAGTATTATGTGTACAAAATGTCAAGAAACTCTCAAAATTTCGTTTTCAATAGGTTTCAATGTAGGTGTTCAATAGGTTTCAATGTGGGTGCCATTGGAGAAATGATATTCAACTTTCATTCCTACCCGACAGCATGGGGCGGGGGTGGCTCAGTCGGTAGTGCGACAGGCTCGTAATCTGTAGTTCCCAGGTTCGAGTCCCAGCTGGGTCAGCGTTGAGATTTATCTCTGCAAAATTCCCCGCTCTACCCACGGTCAGTAGGGGACACCGATGGGCTTGGAAAGGCCGCCGTCCGTCTGGTGGGACGTTAAGCCGTGGCTCCGTGTGCGGGAGAGACATACCCTGTGCACGTTAAAGAACACGCTGGATGGCCTTGACGGGAGGCTACCATCTGTCTCCCAACAGCTGTTCCAGTGGGTCCCCTCCCCCAATCTTCTCTGAGCCTTCGGGGTCCATGTGACCTGGCTATTTAGCCCATGGTGTGCAAAAAAGTGCCGCTCAGAGGTAAAACAACCCAACCCGACAGCATGTCTGGTATAACATTTGCAACAGTGCAGTGATTCTTTTGTTTAAATGCTTTAAATTACTATTTCTTTCTGAATAAACGTCGTTTATACCCATCGTTTTTATCCCATTCCCACAAAGGAAAAAGGTCCAGCAATGTCGAATCAGGAATACTCACTACCATAGTGGTCCTATATAGGAAGAGGTTGGCAAACGGCGATGTTGATTTCTGTTGGCTGCCACTGTCACGTGTCTCATGGGTGCCATTTCTGGGCTTCGATTGTTGGATTGTTCCTTAACTCTGTGATAATTACAGATAAAGTTTACACGTATACTTGGTTTTATATTGAATTCGATTGCTACGTTTTAATGTAAATCACCTATTATAATCCTCATTTGTTTTCTGCTATAAACGTAAGGTTTTTAAGTTTTTAAAATGCCACATTGTGCTGCTTTCGGCTGCATTAATTCTGCAAAGAAAGGGAAATCGATGAAAACGTTCCCAAATGATTGGGTTGAATTTAATTATATCTTTAAAAACTAGGGAAATATAGTTATTCTCAATATTCGAATCTGTCTCTACTGCTGAAGTATTACTAATAATTTCTGAATAGTTTGCCAACGCTTTGGCTCTACGAAATCATGTGGAATGTTTTCATTTAGCCAGTAGAAAACGAAACTTATAACTTTATAGGGTCGAATGTGATCTTTTTTACGGAGAAATGTCCTTTAAGATAAATGTAATCTGTCACTGAAATAACATTTTCACCACATTCGTTGGTATTTAAAACGTGGAAGCTGGCTTAGCAGTGCAAACACTATCCACATGAATTAACTTCAAAACCTCGGGGTCTTTGTGACCTGCAAAAAAAGTGTCTCTTAGAGGTAAAACAACCCAACTTAAAGGGACGTTTCCCTCTGTCACTTACTAAATGTCCAGTGTGTTCCTTTTCAACAACATTCTCTGTGCCCTTGGAAACCTTGCCATTTAGCCTATTTTGTAAAAAAAAGTGTCTCTCAGAGATAAAACAACTCAACTTAGTCATTGACACAATATTAAATACTATATTGTCTTTATTTTAATATAATTTGTATAATGAATGGTGAAATATTGTGCCAGGCGAAATGACATTCTTAAATAATGTATTCTTATTGTGCTTCGATTTATTCTTGGCAGTTAATTTTTTTTTCAGACATGAAATATTAGAAACCCAAATACCGATCCAGACTAACTGATTCCAATTTAGACAAATGCCTAAGAACAGGAAACTAAGGTTACGTACCAAATTATAAGCATAATAAAGTAGCTGAAGATTTTCGATGTCAAGTAGCACATTGACCATATTTATTTTCGTTTCATTCTTTTGATTTGCATGTATAATTATTTAATATGTCCTTTTGATATTTCCTATATATAAATACACACACGACATCATCATCATCATCATCTTCAAGCAGCCATGGGCTACGGAGGTCCAACCAGACCGTGCAATGTAGTTCTCCAAGCAAGTCTATCCTGAGCTACATCTACTGCATCTGGCCACTGCACACCAATTCTAACAAGGTCCTGTTTGACATTGTCTGCCCACCGCATCCTAGGTCTCCCCTTCTTTCTGAGGCCTTTAGGCACACTGTTCATAACCCTATTCGCCAATCTATAATTATTCATACGGGCAACATGGCCAAACCAACGGAGTCTCTCTCTGCACAATATGCTGCTTAAAGGAGGTTGCAAACTCCTTTGCCTAATCTCATCATTAGTTACAAAGTTGAACCACCTAATGCCCAAGATACTGCGTAAGCATCTGGAATCAAAAGCATCTAGTTTCCTGTTATCTTGTTTGCAAAGTGTCCAAGTTTCACTACCATAATTAACCCTAGAAAGAACCAAACTATTATACAGCCTAATTTTAGTCTTTAGGTGTATACGCCTATTTCTCCACACTCTCCATAGGTTCTTAAAAGTCCCGGCAGCAATCCCTATTCGTCTGTTAATCTCATGCCGCACATCACCATTATCTGTTACATAGCTCCCAAGATAATTAAACTGTGACACCTGCTCAAGACTGCAACCATTCGGATTAACTGAATCACAGCCTGCCTGACCAATTTTCATCACTTTAGTTTTCTCTCTGTTTATAACCAAACCTACTCTACTACCAGTCTCATCAACAGCTCGAATGAAAGAGTTCATCTCATCAACATCATTTGCCAAAAGGACTAAATCATCAGCATAATCTAAATCAGAAATTTTCCTATCTCCAGCCCATTTAAGGCCAAAATCTTTCCCTTGAAGTGAATTTCGCATAACATAATCAATAACCAAGCTAAAGAGAAAGGGAGACAAAATGCACCCTTGTCGAACACCAGAAGTAATGCTAAACCAATTGCTACAAGCCTTACCAACTCTCACACACGACTCAGTGTTATTATAGAGAGCTTTCATAATGTTAACTAACTTGTCTGGTATACCATATGATCTCACAATCAACCACAAATTATGACGATCAACAGAGTCGGAAGCCTTTTAGAAATCAACAAACCAAAGGTTTCTGAAACTCTAAACATTTCTCAAGAATCTGCCTAAGTGAAAATATCTGATCCACACATCCCCTACCACTTCTGAATCCACATTGCTCATCACGCAATTGACTGTCAACCAGATTCTTAATTCTATTAAGCACAATCGTGGAAAGAACTTTACCTGGAACAGAGAGTAGGCTGATACCCCTATAGTTATCACAAGAACTGCGATCACCTTTTTTGAAAATAGGGATAACAATAGCTCTGGTAAAATCCTTAGGAACCATGCCTTTATCATAAAAGATATTCAGAATTTCAGTGATCCAAGTGGTAACCGAAACATTCCCAGCTCTAAGCATTTCCGTAGTAATTTCATCCACCCCTGGGGATTATGAAGGTTAAGTTTAGAAACAGCCAAAATAACTTCAGATTGTGATATAGGTCCAACATTAAAGCCACCAATGCATCTATCATCATTGCAAACAATGGGAGTAGAACTAACTACATTGTTTAGAACATCACTGAAATGCTCAACCCACCTAGCCATGACAGAATCCTCTCCTTCTATAACCTTACCTTGTTTATCCTTCAATCCTTGTATGCCTGTCCGTTTTCTACCACACAAAACATTAACTATCTGGTACAGATCTCTGTTGTTGTGCTGTCTAACTGCCTCCTCGGCTTTGTCAGCCAAACGATCAAGCCAAAGATTCTTATCAGCAGCTAACTGATCCTTTACAAGTTTATTAAGGTCTCTGTAATGCTTTCTATTAGGACTAGTAGGATATTGATTAAGGGCATTCCTGCAGTTCTTTCTTTCCGAAATAAGCTCAAGTGCATTATCACTCAGATAATTTTGCCTCTTCTGCTCCTTTTTTCCTAAAAGAGTACTGTTTGTGTCCAAAAAAGCCTGTTTAAAATGATCCCATTCTTCCTCAACTTCAGTAGTAAGCAAACCATGACTGTCATAATGACTAAGTAACCTATCATGGTAAGCTTTGGCTATAACTGGATCTTTCAGAGCTTCAGTATTAAAAGTAAATTTTTTAACCCTAGCACAACACTTTTTAAGTTTAAGTTGCAACACACTTTTAACAAGGTAATGGTCATATCCAATTTCAGCTCCCCTATATGACCTGGTATTCCTAACAGAACTACCCCATTTGCTGTTAATTAATATGTAATCAATCATATTCTTATGCAGCCCATCAGGTGAAACCCATGTGTACTTATGTATGTCGCGGTGTTTGTAATAAGTGTTAGTTATTCTGAATCCATTGAGTTTACTTACCTGTAGGAGACGTTGCCATTGCCATTGCAGCTACCAATACCAAAAGGGCCTATTACTCCTCCCCAAAGGTCAGAGTCAGTACCAACTTTGGCATGAAGTCACCAAGAACAAGGGTAATATCCCCTTTCTTGACAGAATTCAAAATATCTTGAAGTTTTTCATAAAACCTATCCTTCTCATCCTCATCGGCATCCTCAGTGGGGGCATAACAGCAGATAACATTCAGGTCTTTAACGCTTGTCTGAAATTTTGCTGTAAGAAACCTTTCATTAATGCACTCATATCCTAGAAGAGCATCGCTAGCGTGTCTGCTGAGAAGCAGACCCACGCCTTGGTGATGCTTATTGTCGTCCCTCCCTGAAAAGAGAAATTTAAGATTATTTTTAAGAATCTGACCTTTATCTGTCCATCTGGTCTCTTGCAAGCCGAGAATATCTAAATTATAACTGTGGAATTCTTGTGTGAGGACATCAAGAGAAAAAGCTCTGTGCAGAGTCCTCACATTCCAACTACCTATGGAGAGAAAATGGTTAGTGGGATGTTTAAAGAAACTATGTTTATTGAGAGAGGGAATGCCGACAATATCAAACAGCCCCCTAATCGCAGACATGGGGCAAAGACCCGTTCCCCCACTACTAAAGGCTGAAGCCATCTACACTGGAAGACTTCCTCCAATGTAGAATTTGACAATGCCAATAGAAGCAAAGAGTTCAGGTGCCTGCGATGACTTCTGCTCAGGATTATCCACCAGCTGATAAACATATCCTGTGAATCTATTCACTTGGGGCTGTCAACCCACAAACAAACAGAAAACACAGCGGAAGATTTTCCCTCCACAGAAGCCCACCAGTGTAGCAAAATCAGGATCCATAATCAAGCTCATAGCCATATATCTGTCGAGACTGTTTAAAAAATTGTTAGTACATATCTGTTCTTGTTGCTTTATTGCCTCCTTAGCCGTCCCGTGGCCGAGTGGTTAGCACGCTTGGCTACTGATCTAAGGGACCTGGTTCGAGCCCCGGATTAGGCATTGATGTGTGTGTCGTTTTTCTGCTGAGGTCCTGCCATCCTCTCAGATCTCCTACTATGGCATATAAACTGACAGGCTCCTGTCAGACCTCTGTGGCAAGCAGCTGCTTGAGGGGTATTTTTTTTACGTTCGCAGTGTTTTAAATTGCCCCTCCAAGTTCAAAAAAGGTTGACGACCTCTGCATTTGATTATTACTCATTTGGAGGTGAAAGATATAAAGAATACCTTGACAATGCTGAATCATTAGCAAGAGCAATTAAACTATGGGTGCCTGATAGTTTCCATAGCAACAAGTTTCTATAGCAGGATTCTATAGCACTTTATTTTTATTACCTAGATATTAGCAAAATTTCCAAACCTTTTTCTCTCAGCCTTAACAAATAGTAAATGATTCAGAGCAACAAGCTTAGAGGCGTATTCCGCACGAGTGCACGGACAGTAGTTTCATCACACCCGACGGTTCCCCCTTTGCACAGTGCTTTCCCCCCCTATGTCGCAATCGTCCACGTTGCCTTCTTGACTTGGACCCCCTATGTCGCAATCGACCGGAAATTGACCTGTGCTGGGCCACGCTGTCTTCTGAACTTTGACCCCTATGTTGCAATCAACAGGAAATTGACCTGGCGTAGCAACTGTCGTGGTATTAATAATTCATAATTAAAAATTCCTCCCCCTTTTAACCCCTTGTGCTATCTAGTTTTTAACTCTAATTTTAAGCTCCCCTTCTCGAATAGTCTCGATTTTTCTTTATTTCAGACTCACCTATATTTTAAACCCTCGATTTTGCAAACCCCCTGGTTGACCTATATTTTAAGCCCTACCTATATTTTAACCCCCCTTCTCGAATAGTCTGGATTTTTCTTTATTTCAGACTCGCCTTTTATTTTAAAACCTCGATTTTGCAAACCCCCTGGTTGAGCTATATTTTAAGCTCCCCTTCTCGAATAGTCTCGATTTTCTTGATTAGACCCCTACACATATTTTAAGCCCTCTTCATAGACCCCCTGGTTGACCAATATTTTAAGCTCTACCTATATTTTAAGGCCCCTCCTTCCCTCGGACCGGCTGATGCACGCCTCAGAATAATTGCACAGAAAAGGATGATACAAGTCTCAATTGTAAAATCAACTCCCAAAGTTGTATTCTTATTAAACCTCCCTCCCCTTAAAAAACTAATCGGTGGTGTCCAATACGTATTTTAGTACATCTCCTGTATTTAAAAACTCTCTAGGTATTCATCTGAAATTTTACAAGACCACTCAACTCTTTCTGAATGACAACGGTCAGAATGCCTAATGCAGCTCTCTAAATAAAACTTTCTTTAACAGAAAATCAGCTCTCAAAGTTGTATTCTTATTAATTAAACACTCACCAAAACCACACATCCCTTCTATTAAAAGTTACCTCTATTAAAACTTCACAAACTCACGTCCTTTTACAAGTTCTCTAAACATGTTGTATATTCTCTGTATTTATTCCTTATAATTAAACACTCATCAAAAATTCTCTCACCTTTATTAAAAAATCACTCCACGGTCGTAATAAAAAAGTTTTCTGTAGATGGGTTTCATCCAAAAAAAAAAAATCCTCCACCTGCAGTGAGATTCGAACCGACTATCTTGGGCTCGATAGCCGGACGCACTCGACTATGGTTTGTACTTAATGTGGCCTAGAAAGGTGTCGAACGGGTCAGACATTTCAAATATTAACCTAATACGTTTTTTACAACCTTCGTATTCTTTATAACTAGTTTTTTCTACGTATTTCTTATAATGAACCCGATAGTCCTTTCACATTAACATATGTATTTTTTATAACTCACGTATTTTAAGTCCGTTTCAGTAACACTTATTTCTTTTAACTCCGTGACTGTTGGCTGTCGCTTACTAGGACTATCCACAGTAACTATTTTTAAAAGACTGGCCCGCAGAAAATGCCGATGGGTTAAAAATTAATAAAAACTGATTATACTCGTCATGATGAAAAATATTGAGGGGTAGTAGGGCCGACCTAAAAGACTCAGTGTTCGGATCCTCACCCTGGACTACGTTTCACTGACGGATGGTTAAGTCCTGTGAAATTATTCCAAACGGGGAATCACAAGGGTTTTATTAACGAATGAATCTTGGATCTGTGCTGCTTCCGTGTCAGGAGCACTACCCTACATCGTGAAAACCCACTAGCACTCTTTATCGTGGTTTTCGGACTCGATATTTTTCCAAGTCCCGAGACGGTTCTCCCAATTGTAATCCTTTACGATACAAGGGCGTTTCAATGTACCCAATGTAGACAAACCCTTTTGAAATGACGCGTCCTAAACCTCCAAGTGCTGGGCTTATTAAAATTAGTCTCCATCGGGTTGGTCCCGTCAGATATCTGTGTTTCCACGTAGTAATGCTACACTGAAGAAAAGTCGGCTAAAAAACCGTCTTTAACATCGTTTGCGTGCGAACGTATGCCGCATCACGCTGTTGAAATCGGGTAAAAAAAATAACTTTTTTTTTTTTGTACGCAGTAGAATGTTCAAAGTACGTTGCAGTTACTGTTGCGTAAAAACTTTAGTTCCATCACGAATGCACGTTAACGGTGTAGGGGAACATTAGTTTTAGCAAATACTTCAACTATAAAAAAAATAATACAATGTCTCACGCACCCTTTCAACTTACCTGCACTAATCCACTGATATTTTATTTGCAGCTGGACTGATAGTCAAAATTTAGCAAATATTACAAAGAATCTCTCAATTGTAAAAATCAACTCTCAAAGTTGTATTCTTATTAATTAAAACCCTTTCTATTAAAAGTTACCTCTATTAAAAATCTTTTGCTATTCATTTTGCCAGGACTGCTAAACGATTCCCTTTTATTAAATTTCAATTCTTTGGGATTCATTTTTTCCAACCCCGTTAATCGATCCCCTAGTAAATAAAAACTCTCACTCACCTTTATTAAAATCATCCAGCGCTCGTAATAAATCAGTTTAATCGGGAAAAAAAAAAAATCATTCCCTCGCTAGCGTACCTCCACGTTAATTTCGGGAAAAAGTCTCATCGGATCCAAGGTTCACGTATTTTACTAGAAGAATGACACAGTAATTGTTCCACAGAAAAATTAATAAAATTTGGTTTAAATTATTCGTAGGACTTGTATATAAGATCTACCTTGCAATAGACGTTCAACAGGCTAAAAGTTTTCCAAGTCCGTTATCAGTGTATCGGAAATCGTACATTTCCTGTTGACATCCTTCAGATCGTTTATCCGTGGGTAACAACAGCACTTTCGCCACATCACACGATATGGTGCAATCCTTTCTCAGCTGGAAGATCAAAAGGTCAAATGTCCAGCGCTTCACTGTGTCTGCATTTGACACTGATAAGGTTTAAAAATAGATGTTTCCTAGAATCCACATTGCCTTCTCAGATTGGACTTTGAACCCTATGTCGCAACCGACCATATTTTAAGTCCTCTTCATAGAACCCCTGGTTGACTTATATTTTAAGTCCCTTTCTCGAATTTTCTTGTTTTTCCCCTGTTTAACCCATATTTTAAGCCCTCCCCTCTTCATAGACCAACCTATTGATCCACCTATATTTTAAGCCCTCCCCTCTTTAAACCAAATCAGTTTTTGCGCATTTAATCGGTGTCATCCAACGTCCATACTATTTTTAGTACGTCTCCTGTATTTAAAAAAAAAAATATTGGCTTTCGTCGCCGTATTTGAACGCGCTACCTCAGTGCCGATAGCTGAAGTGTCATCGCCAGGGCGCGGATTTTTGCGGAGCTAAATCTCAACTCTGGCCCTGCTATCCGCTCGACAATATTTGCTACTGATAAAACGATTTCCTTCATTAAAAATAAAAACTAATTAAATAATGGGGTATCACTGGGAAAATACTGGGAAGAACCCAAACTGATTTCGTGCTAAAACATCTCCAGATTTCAGCTTACTTGAAAAACTATTGTTAGAAATGAACCAGTGACTTGAATCACTCAACTTCCATAAGAATACACAATTATGGTACAGTGTCGGGAAGAAATATGTTTCAACGAAATTCAATTGCATGTATTACGATCAGAAAAATAATTTAGTGGACAAAGTTTAAAATAGTTATTAAATGGTACCTTACAGTGCAAGTGCGCTTCAGGCGAAAAGCCTCCCCTTCGAACACTGAACCCCGTTTTTCCGAAGTAACTGTGTCACAAGTCTTCCTACATCATCCCTAAACAGAGAATCGGATTCAATGTGCAAGAAGATCAAGACCTCATTTGAAGGAGCACATAGTGGAACTCCATAGTGAAATGAACATTGGCCTCTTGCGGGACCTAGTTATATCCCTACTCCAAGAGAATTACTAATGAAAACGTGCTATTGTTAATGTATGTAATTCCGACAAAAAATGTTTTGTCTGTTTTAGCCACTTTGTATCCTGCAATAGGAAACACTGAACACTTTAACAACTATATACATTTAGAAGAAAACACATCAGGTCTAATTTTCCCTTTAACAATAAATCAAATATCTAAATTCGAAAAAATTAACATTTCTGTCTGGATACGAGAAAGAGATGTTCCCACTCTACATCACACCATTCAGATTTAAAGCGCACGCAAATCTCCTACTGTTATCAGACGATGAAAAGCAGCATTATTGTTCCATTAAGAATTTGTTTCTATGAAATTCAAAGGGAGAATGCTGTTTTCCATATTATAGGGAATGCAATTAATAATTCCTTGCAGAAGGTTGTCCTTTAGGTTATGAAATAATCTTATTAGAATGCTTAAAATTGAGATGACACACATTAGCTCCTCGGAGAAGCGCTAGCGGGTAGAAGACTATACCCGTGTAATGAAAATATTCATTCGACATATAAAAAAAAAAAAAAAAACCTACGCCAATATCGCGTACACTGACGTGCTCCTCTTAGCTGATGTGTTTGGTGGCAGATACTGACCCCTGCTATGTTTACACAGCTCCTGCCTTCATACATGAAGATGACAAATACTAGAGTTGATAACCTACAATGTATCTTTTTGGAAGGCATACGAGGAGGAATTTCGGTGATATGCAGACAACAAGCATTTAGAATGAAAAACTGATTGCAAGTTTGCTTTACTGTCATACAAACCTGAAAAGAGATGAAATGGGTAGTACTTTACCCATGATATACCATGTGACTAGGTCGTTAAATCAAATTACATGCATAAACGAAAATTAGAAAAACAACGAAATGCTTGGTAAATTCAATGAGAATCACTAAAATGTAAAGAGTGTTGGAATATCTGTAAACGCACACACACACACATTTCAGTGGATAGGTGAATATTTTCACAATTCTTTGGAAGTGGAAGGCACAATAACTGTAAAACATACTGTGACGAGAGAGAAAGTATAAAAATGTAGTGGGATGGTTGTAAAAAATCGCTTCAAAACAGAAAATTACAACGCAAATACTGAAAGTTAGAAAAAAAAAAACGACTATTCGACGGTTATTCCAAACTGCTATCTCACGCTCTTTTCAGATTTCCTGGTTCTATAGTTCCCTGGTACGTAGCGCATAAGTGTGGGTGTAGTTGGCTATTTTTCGTTGCAAACACAAGTTGTTTTCACTATTAGTTATTTTTCCTGCATGAGAATACACATTTCTATACTACATTGCGTACACACGGATGGACGAATATCACAAAATACTTTGCATATAGAAAACATCAGCAAAGAACCACAGAAGTTTGGATATTTAAAATCTGAAAACTCAGTGTTTATAAGAAAACAACAATATTTTCAGTACTTCCATGAAAAGTTGAATCCCAGAATCGATCCGCTAGACCCGACTTTGCATTCTCTGACTTCAACCACCAATAAAACGTAATGTAAGCTCTCTCGTCAGTTATCCCAAGCCGCTATCTCTTTTCAGAGTTTCTGCCCCCCTCGGTACGTTTGAATAAGCGCATAAGTGTGGGTGAAAATGGCTATTTTTCGCTGCAAACACAAGTTTTTCGACAAAGATAGGGTGTTTCACTACAATCTAACACGGGATTTCATGTGTGTTTAGTTATTTTTCCTGCATGAGAATATTTCTAATCCTTCTCATAGACAGCAGGTTAGTTACTTCGGATCTAACAAAGCCAAGGTTTGAGATCCATAATAAGACATGAACGTTTGTGTTGTTTTCCTACCAAGATCCCGACATCCTCTCACCCCCTTCTACTGGGTCGTATGAAAAAATCCTGTAACTGTTACGACAATTAGCTGCGTGAAGGCGTATTTATTTTTAAAGCAAATACACACTAATTTCGGACTCGCTAGCTAGAGAATGATATATTAACTTGCTAAAGTTTGATTTTAATGATCAGATAGTGTATACATCACCACTTTTTTAGTTCATACTAATATCTTCTAACTTTCAAAGGAAATATTGTCTCATTATAAGCGATTTCATACAAAGAGATGCGCACTCTATGCTTCACATTTAAATCTATAGAGATAACGATCACTGCCCATGGAACACATCTGTGAAAAACACGCTATGATAGGGTTTGAGGAAGATTTTTAGTCCATGGGGGTGCTGCACTGCAGGAAAGCACATTATCTTTGAGATCAGAACCTACATGAAAGTTATACTGTTTGGGTTTGAGAAAGATTCTTTAGTTCACGGGACACTGCATGAATAAGTGCATAAGTGTGGGTGAAGACGGCTATTTTTAGCTGCAAACACAAGTTTTTCGACAAAGATAGGGTGTTTCACTACAGTCTAACACGGGATTTCATGTGTGTTTAGTTATTTTTCCTGCATGAGAATATTTCTAATATATCTCATAGACAGCAGGTTAGTTACTTCGGATCTAACAAAGCCAAGGTCTGAGATCCATAGTAAGACATGAACGTTTGTGTTGTTTTCCTACCAAGGTCCCGACATCCTCTCACATGAAATATTACTGTACTAGGATCTAGAAAAATCACTATCCATTACATTAATTTTTTTATTACATTCATGTATTTCACCCCCATTTTCTTGTCAAGAGCTAAAATTATTTGATGAATGAACGACAAAATATCTTCAAATGCAGTGGACGCATGACAGAATAACTTCAAAATAAGTTCCAATAGCTGAAAAAACAACTGTAAAAATTAGATAAATACAGGGATAGGGAAAGACAGAATTGCTTTCAAATCATTAAAATACCTTAAATGTGTGGTTGAATCACCACCAAATATCTCCAGCACACTTTTAAAGGAAATATTTTCTCATTATAAGCGATTTCATACAAAGAGATACGCACTCTATGCTTCACATTTAAATCTATAGAGATAACGATCACTGCCCATGGAACACATCTGTGAAAAAACACACTACGATTGGGTTTGAGAAAGATTTTTAGCCCATGGGGGTGCTGCACTGCAAGAAGACACATTATCTTTGATATCAGAACGTACGTGAAAGTTATACTGTTTGGGTTTGAGAAAGATTCTTTAGTTCACAGGGCACCGCATTACACTAAAGCACACTGTCTTGTACGTATGTCTATCTGTATGTTTGTTTCTCTCTCTCTGTGCATATGTGAGTGTGTGTATGTTCATGTATGTTAATATGTTTATTCTTGCATGTGAACAAACACACACACACACACATACGATAACATATGCACATAAAGATGAAACACATACAGATAGACATACGTACAAGACAGTGTGCTTTAGTGTAATGCGGTGCCCTGTGAACTAAAGAATCTTTCTCAAACCCAAACAGTATAACTTTCACGTACGTTCTGATATCAAAGATAATGTGTCTTCTTGCAGTGCAGCACCCCCATGGGCTAAAAATCTTTCTCAAACCCAATCGTAGTGTGTTTTTTCACAGATGTGTTCCATGGGCAGTGATCGTTATCTCTATAGATTTAAATGTGAAGCATAGAGTGCGTATCTCTTTGTATGAAATCGCTTATAATGAGAAAATATTTCCTTTAAAAGTGTGCTGGAGATATTTGGTGGTGATTCAACCACACATTTAAGGTATTTTAATGATTTGAAAGCAATTCTGTCTTTCCCTATCCCTGTATTTATCTAATTTTTACAGTTGTTTTTTCAGCTATTGGAACTTATTTTGAAGTTATTCTGTCATGCGTCCACTGCATTTGAAGATATTTTGTCGTTCATTCATCAAATAATTTTAGCTCTTGACAAGAAAATGGGGGTGAAATACATGAATGTAATAAAAAAATTAATGTAATGGATAGTGATTTTTCTAGATCCTAGTACAGTAATATTTCATGTGAGAGGATGTCGGGACCTTGGTAGGAAAACAACACAAACGTTCATGTCTTACTATGGATCTCAGACCTTGGCTTTGTTAGATCCGAAGTAACTAACCTGCTGTCTATGAGATATATTAGAAATATTCTCATGCAGGAAAAATAACTAAACACACATGAAATCCCGTGTTAGACTGTAGTGAAACACCCTATCTTTGTCGAAAAACTTGTGTTTGCAGCTAAAAATAGCCGTCTTCACCCACACTTATGCACTTATTCATGCAGTGTCCCGTGAACTAAAGAATCTTTCTCAAACCCAAACAGTATAACTTTCATGTAGGTTCTGATCTCAAAGATAATGTGCTTTCCTGCAGTGCAGCACCCCCATGGACTAAAAATCTTCCTCAAACCCTATCATAGCGTGTTTTTCACAGATGTGTTCCATGGGCAGTGATCGTTATCTCTATAGATTTAAATGTGAAGCATAGAGTGCGCATCTCTTTGTATGAAATCGCTTATAATGAGACAATATTTCCTTTGAAAGTTAGAAGATATTAGTATGAACTAAAAAAGTGGTGATGTATACACTATCTGATCATTAAAATCAAACTTTAGCAAGTTAATATATCATTCTCTAGCTAGCGAGTCCGAAATTAGTGTGTATTTGCTTTAAAAATAAATACGCCTTCACGCAGCTAATTGTCGTAACAGTTACAGGATTTTTTCATACGACCCAGTAGAAGGGGGTGAGAGGATGTCGGGATCTTGGTAGGAAAACAACACAAACGTTCATGTCTTATTATGGATCTCAAACCTTGGCTTTGTTAGATCCGAAGTAACTAACCTGCTGTCTATGAGAAGGATTAGAAATATTCTCATGCAGGAAAAATAACTAAACACACATGAAATCCCGTGTTAGATTGTAGTGAAACACCCTATCTTTGTCGAAAAACTTGTGTTTGCAGCGAAAAATAGCCATTTTCACCCACACTTATGCGCTTATTCAAACGTACCGAGGGGGGCAGAAACTCTGAAAAGAGATAGCGGCTTGGGATAACTGACGAGAGAGCTTACATTACGTTTTATTGGTGGTTGAAGTCAGAGAATGCAAAGTCGGGTCTAGCGGATCGATTCTGGGATTCAACTTTTCATGGAAGTACTGAAAATATTGTTGTTTTCTTATAAACACTGAGTTTTCAGATTTTAAATATCCAAACTTCTGTGGTTCTTTGCTGATGTTTTCTATATGCAAAGTATTTTGTGATATTCGTCCATCCGTGTGTACGCAATGTAGTATAGAAATGTGTATTCTCATGCAGGAAAAATAACTAATAGTGAAAACAACTTGTGTTTGCAACGAAAAATAGCCAACTACACCCACACTTATGCGCTACGTACCAGGGAACTATAGAACCAGGAAATCTGAAAAGAGCGTGAGATAGCAGTTTGGAATAACCGTCGAATAGTCGTTTTTTTTTTTCTAACTTTCAGTATTTGCGTTGTAATTTTCTGTTTTGAAGCGATTTTTTACAACCATCCCACTACATTTTTATACTTTCTCTCTCGTCACAGTATGTTTTACAGTTATTGTGCCTTCCACTTCCAAAGAATTGTGAAAATATTCACCTATCCACTGAAATGTGTGTGTGTGTGCGTTTACAGATATTCCAACACTCTTTACATTTTAGTGATTCTCATTGAATTTACCAAGCATTTCGTTGTTTTTCTAATTTTCGTTTATGCATGTAATTTGATTTAACGACCTAGTCACATGGTATATCATGGGTAAAGTACTACCCATTTCATCTCTTTTCAGGTTTGTATGACAGTAAAGCAAACTTGCAATCAGTTTTTCATTCTAAATGCTTGTTGTCTGCATATCACCGAAATTCCTCCTCGTATGCCTTCCAAAAAGATACATTGTAGGTTATCAACTCTAGTATTTGTCATCTTCATGTATGAAGGCAGGAGCTGTGTAAACATAGCAGGGGTCAGTATCTGCCACCAAACACATCAGCTAAGAGGAGCACGTCAGTGTACGCGATATTGGCGTAGGTTTTTTTTTTTTTTTTTTTTATATGTCGAATGAATATTTTCATTACACGGGTATAGTCTTCTACCCGCTAGCGCTTCTCCGAGGAGCTAATGTGTGTCATCTCAATTTTAAGCATTCTAATAAGATTATTTCATAACCTAAAGGACAACCTTCTGCAAGGAATTATTAATTGCATTCCCTATAATATGGAAAACAGCATTCTCCCTTTGAATTTCATAGAAACAAATTCTTAATGGAACAATAATGCTGCTTTTCATCGTCTGATAACAGTAGGAGATTTGCGTGCGCTTTAAATCTGAATGGTGTGATGTAGAGTGGGAACATCTCTTTCTCGTATCCAGACAGAAATGTTAATTTTTTCGAATTTAGATATTTGATTTATTGTTAAAGGGAAAATTAGACCTGATGTGTTTTCTTCTAAATGTATATAGTTGTTAAAGTGTTCAGTGTTTCCTATTGCAGGATACAAAGTGGCTAAAACAGACAAAACATTTTTTGTCGGAATTACATACATTAACAATAGCACGTTTTCATTAGTAATTCTCTTGGAGTAGGGATATAACTAGGTCCCGCAAGAGGCCAATGTTCATTTCACTATGGAGTTCCACTATGTGCTCCTTCAAATGAGGTCTTGATCTTCTTGCACATTGAATCCGATTCTCTGTTTAGGGATGATGTAGGAAGACTTGTGACACAGTTACTTCGGAAAAACGGGGTTCAGTGTTCGAAGGGGAGGCTTTTCGCCTGAAGCGCACTTGCACTGTAAGGTACCATTTAATAACTATTTTAAATTTTGTCCACTAAATTATTTTTCTGATCGTAATACATGCAATTGAATTTCGTTGAAACATATTTCTTCCCGACACTGTACCATAATTGTGTATTCTTATGGAAGTTGAGTGATTCAAGTCACTGGTTCATTTCTAACAATAGTTTTTCAAGTAAGCTGAAATCTGGAGATGTTTTAGCACGAAATCAGTTTGGGTTCTTCCCAGTATTTTCCCAGTGATACCCCATTATTTAATTAGTTTTTATTTTTAATGAAGGAAATCGTTTTATCAGTAGCAAATATTGTCGAGCGGATAGCAGGGCCAGAGTTGAGATTTAGCTCCGCAAAAATCCGCGCCCTGGCGATGACACTTCAGCTATCGGCACTGAGGTAGCGCGTTCAAATACGGCGACGAAAGCCAATATTTTTTTTTTTAAATACAGGAGACGTACTAAAAATAGTATGGACGTTGGATGACACCGATTAAATGCGCAAAAACTGATTTGGTTTAAAGAGGGGAGGGCTTAAAATATAGGTGGATCAATAGGTTGGTCTATGAAGAGGGGAGGGCTTAAAATATGGGTTAAACAGGGGAAAAACAAGAAAATTCGAGAAAGGGACTTAAAATATAAGTCAACCAGGGGTTCTATGAAGAGGACTTAAAATATGGTCGGTTGCGACATAGGGTTCAAAGTCCAATCTGAGAAGGCAATGTGGATTCTAGGAAACATCTATTTTTAAACCTTATCAGTGTCAAATGCAGACACAGTGAAGCGCTGGACATTTGACCTTTTGATCTTCCAGCTGAGAAAGGATTGCACCATATCGTGTGATGTGGCGAAAGTGCTGTTGTTACCCACGGATAAACGATCTGAAGGATGTCAACAGGAAATGTACGATTTCCGATACACTGATAACGGACTTGGAAAACTTTTAGCCTGTTGAACGTCTATTGCAAGGTAGATCTTATATACAAGTCCTACGAATAATTTAAACCAAATTTTATTAATTTTTCTGTGGAACAATTACTGTGTCATTCTTCTAGTAAAATACGTGAACCTTGGATCCGATGAGACTTTTTCCCGAAATTAACGTGGAGGTACGCTAGCGAGGGAATGATTTTTTTTTTTTCCCGATTAAACTGATTTATTACGAGCGCTGGATGATTTTAATAAAGGTGAGTGAGAGTTTTTATTTACTAGGGGATCGATTAACGGGGTTGGAAAAAATGAATCCCAAAGAATTGAAATTTAATAAAAGGGAATCGTTTAGCAGTCCTGGCAAAATGAATAGCAAAAGATTTTTAATAGAGGTAACTTTTAATAGAAAGGGTTTTAATTAATAAGAATACAACTTTGAGAGTTGATTTTTACAATTGAGAGATTCTTTGTAATATTTGCTAAATTTTGACTATCAGTCCAGCTGCAAATAAAATATCAGTGGATTAGTGCAGGTAAGTTGAAAGGGTGCGTGAGACATTGTATTATTTTTTTTATAGTTGAAGTATTTGCTAAAACTAATGTTCCCCTACACCGTTAACGTGCATTCGTGATGGAACTAAAGTTTTTACGCAACAGTAACTGCAACGTACTTTGAACATTCTACTGCGTACAAAAAAAAAAAAGTTATTTTTTTTACCCGATTTCAACAGCGTGATGCGGCATACGTTCGCACGCAAACGATGTTAAAGACGGTTTTTTAGCCGACTTTTCTTCAGTGTAGCATTACTACGTGGAAACACAGATATCTGACGGGACCAACCCGATGGAGACTAATTTTAATAAGCCCAGCACTTGGAGGTTTAGGACGCGTCATTTCAAAAGGGTTTGTCTACATTGGGTACATTGAAACGCCCTTGTATCGTAAAGGATTACAATTGGGAGAACCGTCTCGGGACTTGGAAAAATATCGAGTCCGAAAACCACGATAAAGAGTGCTAGTGGGTTTTCACGATGTAGGGTAGTGCTCCTGACACGGAAGCAGCACAGATCCAAGATTCATTCGTTAATAAAACCCTTGTGATTCCCCGTTTGGAATAATTTCACAGGACTTAACCATCCGTCAGTGAAACGTAGTCCAGGGTGAGGATCCGAACACTGAGTCTTTTAGGTCGGCCCTACTACCCCTCAATATTTTTCATCATGACGAGTATAATCAGTTTTTATTAATTTTTAACCCATCGGCATTTTCTGCGGGCCAGTCTTTTAAAAATAGTTACTGTGGATAGTCCTAGTAAGCGACAGCCAACAGTCACGGAGTTAAAAGAAATAAGTGTTACTGAAACGGACTTAAAATACGTGAGTTATAAAAAATACATATGTTAATGTGAAAGGACTATCGGGTTCATTATAAGAAATACGTAGAAAAAACTAGTTATAAAGAATACGAAGGTTGTAAAAAACGTATTAGGTTAATATTTGAAATGTCTGACCCGTTCGACACCTTTCTAGGCCACATTAAGTACAAACCATAGTCGAGTGCGTCCGGCTATCGAGCCCAAGATAGTCGGTTCGAATCTCACTGCAGGTGGAGGATTTTTTTTTTTTGGATGAAACCCATCTACAGAAAACTTTTTTATTACGACCGTGGAGTGATTTTTTAATAAAGGTGAGAGAATTTTTGATGAGTGTTTAATTATAAGGAATAAATACAGAGAATATACAACATGTTTAGAGAACTTGTAAAAGGACGTGAGTTTGTGAAGTTTTAATAGAGGTAACTTTTAATAGAAGGGATGTGTGGTTTTGGTGAGTGTTTAATTAATAAGAATACAACTTTGAGAGCTGATTTTCTGTTAAAGAAAGTTTTATTTAGAGAGCTGCATTAGGCATTCTGACCGTTGTCATTCAGAAAGAGTTGAGTGGTCTTGTAAAATTTCAGATGAATACCTAGAGAGTTTTTAAATACAGGAGATGTACTAAAATACGTATTGGACACCACCGATTAGTTTTTTAAGGGGAGGGAGGTTTAATAAGAATACAACTTTGGGAGTTGATTTTACAATTGAGACTTGTATCATCCTTTTCTGTGCAATTATTCTGAGGCGTGCATCAGCCGGTCCGAGGGAAGGAGGGGCCTTAAAATATAGGTAGAGCTTAAAATATTGGTCAACCAGGGGGTCTATGAAGAGGGCTTAAAATATGTGTAGGGGTCTAATCAAGAAAATCGAGACTATTCGAGAAGGGGAGCTTAAAATATAGCTCAACCAGGGGGTTTGCAAAATCGAGGTTTTAAAATAAAAGGCGAGTCTGAAATAAAGAAAAATCCAGACTATTCGAGAAGGGGGGTTAAAATATAGGTAGGGCTTAAAATATAGGTCAACCAGGGGGTTTGCAAAATCGAGGGTTTAAAATATAGGTGAGTCTGAAATAAAGAAAAATCGAGACTATTCGAGAAGGGGAGCTTAAAATTAGAGTTAAAAACTAGATAGCACAAGGGGTTAAAAGGGGGAGGAATTTTTAATTATGAATTATTAATACCACGACAGTTGCTACGCCAGGTCAATTTCCTGTTGATTGCAACATAGGGGTCAAAGTTCAGAAGACAGCGTGGCCCAGCACAGGTCAATTTCCGGTCGATTGCGACATAGGGGGTCCAAGTCAAGAAGGCAACGTGGACGATTGCGACATAGGGGGGGAAAGCACTGTGCAAAGGGGGAACCGTCGGGTGTGATGAAACTACTACGGACGCTCGTTTACGTCGGGGGATGACGTGGGGGAGATATGAATGGTTGAACATTTCGTGGCCAACTTTGGAGGGGTCTAATGTTATGGGGTCGAAACCTTTACTAAGATACGATGAGATGAAGTCTGTACTAAGATACGATGTCTGTACTAAGATACGATGAGATGAAGCTGCAGAGGAAATTTGGTGGTCACCATTTAGGAGGAGTTCTCGAACAAATGAAACAACTTTCGAAAAAAAAAATATATATATTACATGATCCGAACCCGACAGTGACGCACTTAGCATTCGCATGGCGTCAGACAAGAAATATTTGCAAGGCCCCTTATTTCTCCTTTAGATTAGAAATCTGTGGAGGGAAGGTGGTGGTGGTGCTTATGGTAGGTGTCTGTTTTTTTTTTTTATTTTTGCATATTTTTCTCTATTTTGCTCCCTCTTTTTTATTTTCAACTCTAGCGCGGGATACGGGGTGAGAGACCCTCTCGCCCCTTCCCAAGGCGAGCCTGTAGCCAGGTAAAGTAGAGAAATTAGTGATTATTTTACTTGCTTTAAAAATCATGTCAATCACTTGAACGGTAGGATTAATAAAGGTCTGGTGGTTAGCAATCCTAAATGCTAAGCCAGCAGGCATGTCCTTGGGTAAGTGTTTGCATGAGGAACAAGAGCAAACTAGATAAAACTTCTAGGTTATCTCTGTCCTTTATAGGACATATCTCACTTCCCCTTTCTAAAACAATGAAAATCATAGACAAAATAAAAATATAATTGCCTTAATATCTCTGATTCCTGAACGGAATAATTTTCGAAAATGTTTACAAACTGTGGGAGTTACTGAGTCGGGGAATGCTGGAGTAAGGTTGTTCAGGCGTGTATTTAAAATTAGTTCCATTCCGAGGTTTTGATTTCGCTCTTTTCACTGCTGTTTGGCCGTTTAACTGCCTTGGGTTAAACGGCGATAACAGCAGTATTTTCGAAATGCAGACAAGTTCTTATGCGACAAATGTCGGGGACAGATGTTAGGAGACAAAAGTCAGAGATCGATTTTTAAGAAACGAAAGTCAGAGTTAAATGTTGAGACAGAAGTCAGATAAAAATTCTTAAAGGACGAAAGTCAAAGAGAAATTCTTAGACAAAAGTCAAATTCTTAAGAGACGAAAGTCAGAGACAAATGATAAGAAAAGTTAGGGATAAATTCTTAAGAGACGAAAGTCAGAGACAAATGATAAGAAAAGTTAGGGATAAATTCTTAAGAGACGAAAGTCAGAGACAAATGTTAAGAAACAAAAGTTGGAGATGAATTCTTAAGAGACGAAAGTCAGAGACAAATGATAAGAAAAGTTAGGGATAAATTCTTAAGAGAGGAAAGTCAGAGACAAATATTAAGAAACAAAAGTTAGGATAAATTGTTAAGAGACGAAAGTCAGAGACAAATGTTAAGAGACGAAAGTCAGAGACAAATGTTAAGAAACAAAAGTTGGGGATAAATTCTTAAGAGAGAAAAGTCAGAGACAAATGTTAAGAAACAAAAGTTAGAGATAAATTCTTAAGAAACAAATGTTGAGTCAAAAGTCAGATAAAAAAATATTAAGAGACGAAAGGCAGAGGCAAATGTTGAGACAAAAGTCAGATATAAATTGCAAACGACAATATAAATTTGTAAAAGACAAAAGTCAGGTATAATTTTTTTAAAGATGAAAGCAAAAGACAAAAGTCAGAGACAAATGTTGAGACAAAAGCCAGACATAAATTTTTAAAAGACAAAATTCGGAGACAAATGTTGAGACAAAAGTCAGATATAAATTTTTAAAAGATGAAAGTAAAAGACAAAAGACAGAGACAATAGATATAAATTCTTAAGAGAAAATAGTCAGTGACATATTTTTAAGAGAAAAAAAATCAGAAAGAAATGTTACCAAACAAAAGTAGATGAATTACCAAGAGACGAAAGTCAGAGACAAATATTAAGAGACAAATTTTTGAGACAAAAGTCAGAGTCAAAAGCAAAGATTTTTTGATTCTGTTTTGATTTTTTTTCCCCAATGAGGTACAGTCGCTCAAAAAAGTATCCGAACACTATGGTTGATTGCAAAATTCAGAAAAAAATATCTGGCATTGATTTTTTTAGAAATTAGTGATCTGCCAACCTTCGTGTCATGTGACATGAAGGTTGCCAGTGACTAATTTCTAAAAAAAATCAATGCCAGATATTTTTTCTGAATTTTGCAATCAACCATAGTGTTCGGATACTTTTTTGAGCGACTGTACTGTGCTTTCCAGTTTTCTGGAATTCAATGGTGTGTTCATACATTGTCGAAAGCAGTAATGGTTTTTCTATCTCCTCTTTCTGAGTTGCAATCAATTCTAAATTTTTCCCACATCTCGGAAAGGGTAGATCTCTGCTATCAATGTAACCTTCTTTTATCGACCATTAAAATGTCTAGCATTAGCTGTTTACAGTGTTCAGAATATTAAATCTTTACCGTTCTTCATGCCGATTTACATTCTTTTTCAATGGACTAACAAAAGAAGATGAAGCTCACATAGTTAGGCTGGTTGTTTAATCTCTGAGGGGCACTTTTTTGAGCGTAGTGGCCTAAATGGTCAGGTCACAAGGGCCCCAAAGTTTTCAGAGAAGGGTTGGGGAGGGGATCAACTAGACAGCTGTAACGATAGAGATGGAAATATTCAGTCAATGGTAGCAAGAGTGTTCGTTGAATAAATTAATGAACCATCTTTATTTCCTTTAAACATCAAATTTATTTGCAAACAGTATTTCTTTAATTTTGGAAAAGAAGATAGGCAATCGAAACTGATTTCTGTTGACGACTTAACAAAAATTTCTTGCAACATATCATCATTTGAAGTGAACACGAATTCAGTAAGTGATTTCACCATTGGTCTGCTTTAGTTTTTTGATTTTAGTTTATGGTGCATATGTATAGAAAGATAAGTATTTTTAAAATTTTTAATTTATATATTTTCAATATATGTGTTATACGGAAATCGTAGTTTAATGTATAATCAAAGCAAACTCCTATATATTTAGAATTTTCTGCACAAACCATGGGAAAGCAAGAAAAGTTGATTTTGCATCACTGGTTATAACGGAATAATAATTTGTTTTCCATCATACAGAACTGGCCACTTAATCCAAAATATGCTATTTAATTTTTTCGTGTTTACTTGCCGTTTTTTATTATGAAACTACCTGGCTAATTGAAAAAAAATGGAGTTCATTTCTGCATCCAAATCTCCATTTTTTACAGCAGGGGGGCGGTTCGCCCATTAGGCCAACTAGAGCCCACATATAGAACCAAAAATAAACACAAAAAGTAATAAAATAATTTCAAAGTTAGTATTCATTATTTGTCAAATATGAATCAACAATATCATTTTTATATTCGTTTTGTAACCATTATTTGCCATGTTACGTAGACAATTACAGCATTTTCTTTGAGAATTAGGTGTACGTCGGCTGCTTTTGTATTGTCAATACGATTTTAAACATTGCAGCCAACATCCGGAATCATCATTATCTATACTGCTCACAAAAATTAGGGGATTTTTTATCGCTTCATATTCATTTTGAAATATCTCCTAATTTTTGTGAGCAGTATATTATAGCGATGACACAAATACGCATGTGCTGAAATACAACAGCGTTGAACTGTAGGAGCCACGTTATCATTTTGTAGTGGCCAGTGACACTTGATTTGCTGTTTCTACCAGGCAGCCAATGATCGAAGATTTGTTACTTAGCTAATATCTTCATTTCACTGTGGCGGGCTTAACAAGTAAACTTTCCTAACAAGATGTGTTTGAAGTGGGTTGCCAACTTTTTATTTTGCAAAGGAAGGATACTTATGTGTAAAAAATTTTAGAACCGTTGAATATTTGGTCTACAAAAGAATGCTAGTAACATATTTTAACACGTCGATAGTAATGTGTAATTGAATTAGCTAAACTTTTTTATGAAATAATAAGCTGAAAAAAATGGTTTTGCTGTGAGTGGGATTTGAACCCACGTTTCCTGGAAACATGCCAGTTATGCTAACCACTACATCATCATTGGATAATTTTTTTCTTCAGCTGTTGTGATTTTTAAACTTTCCGGCCTTTTTTTGTTTCGCACATTGGCGCCATCTGTCGGGAAACAGACAACAGCGTTATCACACAGGTTGGGGTAATATACACTGACGGAATTGAAAAAAGAACACCATTAATAATTAAAGCGTAATCTACAAGATTTATTTAGTGGAAACAACTTGTTGAGAAAGGACAGTGATCACACGTGTGAAGTGATTCAAGTTTATTTTATATTTTAATGAGTATTACATTTTACAGAAGGCACATTTTAATAAGGTGTTGAATCTCCTCGAGCAGCAATACAAGCTTCCAACTGACATGCAATCGGTCGTACAAATGCTGGATACACGCTAGGGGATACCATTCCATGCGCTTTCAACTTGGATGCGTAATTCAGCAATGGTCGTTGCCTGCTGCGGTCTGCGGAAGTGTCTTTGTCCGATCCAGTCCCAGACATGCTCGATTGGAGACAAGTCCAAAGAGCGTGCTGACCATGGAAGTTGGTGTACTACCTGAAGAGCATGTTGAGTTGCCCGGGTGGAGTGTGGGCGGACGTTATCCTGGTAGAATATCGCATTTGGGATTACACTCAAATATTGCAGGAAGACTGGTTGTACGATGTCGGTGACTTACATATTGCTATTTAGTGTACCTTGTACAAACACCAGACACATGCGAGAGTGATAACTAATCGCTTCCGACACCATGATGCCCGGCATTGGCCCTGTGGGTCGCTGGCGGATGCACGATGGAAGAAGCCGCTCACATTGTCGCTTTCGGATGCGCAAATGACCATCAGAGGCTCCTAAGCAGAATCGTCTTTCATCATTGAATACCACAGAGCGTCATTCTTACCTCCAATGAACTCGTTGTTCACATCACTACAAACGTGCTCGACAGTGACGAGGTGACAGTGGTAATCATACCAGCGGCATGCCTGCCTGTATTAATGCTTCGAAAAGACCATTGCGTACCCTTGGTACGACAGAGGATCGAATTTTTGACATCGTAGCCATCCACTCTGCCACCGCCACCCTCCTTATACGGCGATCCTCTCGTGCATCCGTAACTCTATGTTACCTGAAACCATGTTTGCGAGTGTGCGAATGCTCTTCTGACCATCGTACCACTGCCGATACCTCTCGTCCAATGCAGTGTGCAATTTGACGAAAAGACCAACCTGTTTCCCGAAGACCCCACTATACAACCTCGCTCAAACTCTGCTAACTGAACAAATGTTGCACGCCTGCATTGTCCAGGCATAGTAGCTTCTTCAAAGAGCATTGAACAACATGACACAATACGAATAACTTTTTTCTTCACGCCCTAATCCTTAAACACGCGCTGCGTACATCTGCATGTTATTATCCCCAGTGACGTCATTATTTCATACAATTACTTTCAATCTTGGATCACGGTTCTGCTGCCCTTAACTATTAACATACTTTAATATGACGTTCCTAAAGGAATTTCTTCTGGGTATTCTTTTTTCAATTTTTGCCAGTGTATGTCACTCACTATATGTCACTCGTAATTCATGAAATAATAAGCTGAAAAAAATTGGTTATGTGGCTTCGAATACCACTCATGTCAAAAGCAATGTTTTCAGCTTATTATTTCATGAGTTCCATGTCTACAGGACACATCCTGTGATACTTTCTTACTAAATTATTGCTTTAACGCCATGAGAGTGAGTGACAATTATTAAAGTTCCATCTCTAAGAGACAATATAGTTGTCCATTTCTCGATAGATAAGCGCCACTGTGCGAATCATATTGGAAAAAAGAAGAATGCGGGAATGTTTATAATCACACTAGCTGAAGAACAAACGTGGGCTGTAGTGTAGTAGTTAGCATAACTGACAGTTCTTTAGGAGACGTGGGTTCGAATACTACTCAAGGTAAAAAAACACGAGTGGTTATATTAATCTGATACGACTGTGCATATACAGGCAATTATTACAATGAAGGGTTAAAATACGCGCACAAATATAATATATATAAGCAATTTAATTATTACAGTGGAGGGGCAAAATACTGAATTGAAGTAGAAAGGACAAAACACCTTCCCGAGTTTATTTTCGAAATTTTTTTGTTAAATAATACGTTTTAGGAATAGCGTAAAAAACGATGAATGTATTAGAAAAAGTCTTTTCAGTCCTATTTGGTTGAATTCTATCAGGATTCTCCCCAAATTTTTTTCTACATCCGGGCGTTGCCTGTAGTAAAATGCTCCACCAAAAATTTTAGTCACGTGCCATCACTGCCTTACAGTAAAGATCAGTGGTTTCCAAGTCTCCGGTCAACTAGTAGGAGTCGGAGAGCTATTTTTACCTATCTTCCTATTGTTTTTGGCTTTGACATTTGTTGGTTGGTCGGCTTAACAGAAGGTTGTTCCACTATATCTTTTGAACGCGATGGAGGAACTTAATAATTTATGTGCCAAATGAAAGCTTGTGATGTGGGGAGTATCATAGACTATAAAAAAACTGACCCCCGGGCTTTCTTCTCTCCTAAAAAGGGGAAATGTGAAAACAGTTCTTAAGCTATATATCTCCAGAACGAAAAGACCGAAAGTAACAAGCTATACATCAAATGAAAGCTTCTGACGCGGGGAATGTCGTAGGCTACGAAAAATTTACTCCTCATGCTTTCTTCCCTCGTAAAAAAAGGGGGAAATCTGAAAATGATTTCCCCCCCAAATCTCCTGAACGCGAATGCGGAAAGTAACGAGTTATGTGTAGAATGAACGCTTGTAACGCGGGGAGTGCAGTAGGCTATAAAAAATTGACCTCCCATGCTTCTCCCCCACTAAAAAAGGGGAAAAGCGAAACATTTGTCTTGCTATATCTCCAGAACGCGAAGGTCGAAAGTAACACGCTATACGTCGAATGAAATCTTCTGACCCTGGGAATGCCGTGGGTTATGAAATATTCATCTTCCGTGCGTTATGAAATATTCATCTTCCGTGCGTTCTTCCCCCCTAAAGAAGGGGACAATATGAAGATGATTGTTGCTCTATAGCTCTTGAACACGATTGCGGAAAGTAACGGGCTATGTGTCTAATGAAAGCTCATGACACGGGGAGTGTCGTAGGATATAAAAAATTACCTCCCCCTATGCTTTCTTCTCCCACTGAAAAACTTCCTTTGAAGTGAATACGAACTCAGTGACCGATTGCACCATCGATATGTTTAGGTTCATTTTACGCTTTTTAGGGCCCTTAAGGAAGATAGGTATTTTTTAAATTTTTTAAATTTATATTTCTTTAATGTTTCAGAAAGCTCTAAAGGAAATTTTACATTTGCCACGATTACGTATGGGGATTTAATTTTGTTGCTTTTTCTAGAATTATGTCAATTCTGATGGCAACACTGCTTATCTCGTGCCGACACAAGATATAATTGAATGTTGATGACATAAGAATTTCTGGAGCAGTGCATTTCTACAAAAAATATTTATATTCAAATTGCAAAACAGCGAGAAAATGAACAGCAGATAAAGAACTATAGATATAATCTATTCTTGGAAGTTTTAGGAAGTTCTCATTGCGAGGATCTACATTTTAGTTACAATTTGTCAGATAATAATGGAAAGATGATGTAAGAAAAGAGTTACACTTTTTATGGCGCCACAGAAAAAAATAATTTTGGTGTAGTGGGTCCGTGGAGCTGAAAAAGTTAGGAACCACAGGTCTAGAATATACACCGGTTTCCATAAATTAAGGAAAATCCCTATGTTAAGACAATGGTGAGCTAACGTCAAAGCTCTATAACTTCTAAAATAAGTTTTTTTGTTTTGAAAAATATGATTGCAGATAAAGATCTCAATCAAATAAATCAATATCTCGATTTTCAACAATATTCGTTCAGATACGAAAAACACGAAGTTCGAAAGAACATTTTTAGTATTTAATGAGCTATAGAAGTTTAAATATTTAGCGAAAACAAAGCCAGCCACAAAAATTGACTTCAGAAGTTAATTAAAATTTAGTAATAAGTATTGAATCAAATTGTTTAATAAAATAAGTTTGTATATTAGAACTTTGTGTAAAGAATTCTTTCACTATTCTTCAGTTTTGTAAAAGTTTCTTAAGACTGGCATTGATGTTGTTAAATATTCAAACTTCCATAACTCATTAAATACGAATATTGTTGAAAATCGAGATATTGATTTATTTGATTGAGATCTTTATCTTTAATCACATTTTTCAAAACAAAACAACTTATTTTAGAAGTTATAGAGCTTTAACGTTAGCTTCCCATTGATTTAACATAGGGATTTTCCTTAATTTATGGAAATCAGTGTAGCTGTGTATCATCAAACTTCTAACGTTGAAAGTTTTCCTTTTAATTTCACACAGGTCATTGATAAAAATTAAAACAATGTTGATATCATTGTACAACCTTGGATCACCCCATATTTAATTTTTCTTTCTAAACTGTATAATTCTGAGTATATTGATATTTTATCAATAAGGTAGCGTTTTACTTACCCAGAATATTGCTTGCTCCGAAATCCATAAAGGTTTAGTTTATATACAATATAAAATCGAACTATGATAAACCGAATTAAAATTTTTTTTGATATCCAATACATATAGCAACGTTCATGTTATCATTTAATGCTAAATGCAATTTTATTGTCGTATTTAGAACATTTTCTCTTCTCGTTCTTTTAAAGCCAAGTTGGCATTCCCGAAGAACTTGTGTTCAAAAATTCAAAATTTCTTTTCCTAAAAATCTGTATAAAGTTCGTTTAGAAGGAAAACGGCAAAGAAATCTGAATATAATTTTCTATATTGTTTCTTTTTCCTCCCACAACGATTGGAATAACTACATATAATTATTCAGTTTATTATTATTTATTATTATATTATTTAAAACTTTAAGAATAGGTAGGAATGCTAAATTTTGTAAATATTAATTTTAAAGGCTTGTTCAGAACACTCGAAATACTTAAAACTGTTAATTTCATCGCCTCAGATTTACCACCATCTATTCTTGAAGCTATGTTGGGTTGGGTTTTTTACCTCTGAGCGGCACTTTTTTGCACACCATGGGCTAAATGGCCAGGTCACATGGACCCCGAAGGCTCAGAGAAGGTTGGGGGAGGGGACCCACTGGAATAGCTGTTGGGAGACAGATGGTAGCCTCCCGTCAAGGCCATCCAGCGTGTTCTTTAACGTGCACAAGGTATGGCTCTCCCGCACACGGGGCCACGGCTTAACATCCCATCCGACGGACGGCGGTCTTTCCAAGCCCATCGGTGTCCCCTACTGACCGTGGGCAGGGCGGGGAATTTTTCTTGAAGCTATGTACTCCATGTTTTGTGACGTAATCCATGAGGAATGAGTTCGTTATTCCTATGAGATATATGGCGGAACACTTTCATTAACATGGGTAACTTTGTTTAGACCACTCACAATTTCAATAAACTTTTCATTAAGCTTGTCATAAAAAACTCGATAATTTGTATCAAAAGAAACTTTTGTTTTGCATATCAATTTCATTAGAATGAATATCGCATTTATATCACTGCCAAAATTCATCAACGATTTCCTAATATTTTAGGAGATTATCTTCATACGACAAAATTTGCTGCTAAGTATCATTGGCATCGACGGATGGGTTAGCCCCGTAAAAATGATCGAAAATAATAACATTTTATCCTAAATATCAGGTGCACCAAAATCTAAATATTTTATCCTTAACGAAATATGATCTTGATTATTTGTTAATTTTTTTTTGTTCGGAAGTATTTGCATTTGTTCATTAATGGGAAAAAAAAATTATACAGTGGACCCCCGATATAACGCGCATGTCGGGCGGGAACAACACCCGCGTTATAAGGTGAACCGCGTTATACCGAGCGGCGCGGTGGCGACACAATAAATTTCACACTGTAAGCTTTTCTTTTACTCATCATGCATGCAATAATTAAACACTATTCAAAATACATGCAGGAACTCAATACATGCACAATTACTCAATACGCAGTAATAATAAAATGCGATACTCACTAACGCCGCACGGACCTGTATAAACGTGTTTGAACTTATCGCGAACATCGCCCGCGCTATAACCGAGTGCGTGGTATAGAGAGCAGCGCTATAACGAAGGTCCACTGTATTAAGTTTCTATATTTATTAGGTTACTGATTCTCCTGTGAGTTCTCACAATGATTATTGATTTGCCTGTGATTATTCAGAGTGATTACTGATTCACCTGTGATTGCTCACAATTCTTGATTCGCCTGTGATAGCTCATAAGGAATCTTGATTCACTTGTGATTGCTCACAGTGAATATTGATTTGCCTGTAATTGCTCAGAGTGAATATTGATTTTCCTGTAATTGCTCACAGTGATTCTTGATTCGCCTGTGATTGCTTGATACTAAATATGAATCTTACTACGAAGCTATCTTAAATATGAGCTATAAAAGACCCTACTTTCAGGAAAATAAAATCTCTTTTATAGTGATGGAATTTATGTTACATTAGTTTTTAAGAAAAAAGTTTCCCCGACACGTTTTTGCATTTTCAAAATGGAAAGAAAAAGTTGTATTTTTTTTTCTTGTTCTGTAAAAAAGAACATGTTCTCATTTTCTTCCTTTACCATATTTCCACCCAACACCACCATAATAAAAATATTTCGACTAGGCTTCCACGTTAAATAGATTTACGTAGATTAGCATTAATGTATAGATTAGAGATCCATTCGTGTTCTGGCTCAATCTAGTATAGACGACTTCGGGCTCTGTAGGGCTTGGGCTCAGAATAATTTAAATTTCAAATATTTCTTGTATTATTGTGAAAAAAATAAATAAAAATATATTTTTTAATATGTGTTTAGCGCGCTTGGCTTCTGATTTAAGGGATCTGGTTCGAGCTCCAGCTAAGTCATGGATGTTCGTGTTGTTTTTCTATTGAGGTCTTTCCATCCTCACAGACCTTCTATTATGGCATATAAACTGATAGTCTCCTGTCAGACCTCTGTGGCAAGCAGCTGCTTGAGGGGCATTTATTAATTTATTATTATTTAAAAAATCTTATAATCAGTCTTTAATAATGAAAAATAAGCATCATGCGGCTTTTTATTATCTTTTACATGTTCTCTATCTTTAATTCAATAAATGAATCTTCTTCTAATTAATAAATGAATGATTTTGGCGTTTATAATGATGCTATCCAAGAACTTTCAGCTTCTACTAGTATTTCTAATATTTTTCATTTCAAATAGCACTAAGATTTCTATTTTCTCATAAAATCACTAGAATTAATAATATAGGAATTAAATAAATCATTAGCGATATGCATTTCTGTATATATGTTTTACTGGAAATCAATCGATGCTATCGCCATCTCTTGACTTCTTGCCCGTAACTCTGACCCCTATTTGTCCTTGAATGCAACCCCGGATCTTAAACTTCCTCTCATTTCTGAGTTCTACACCCTGAAATAGCTCTAATCACAAATATTTTTTAGATCTACAGCACCGATATATGGAATTTGACCTGTGACCTCGAAGGACCCTTTGCATTCAAAATTTGGCATACTTTCTGAGATCTGCGACTCAAAATATCCTCAGAAACCATTTTTTTTTTCCAGCTTTCTAGCACTGGTAGATCTGAATGTAATCTTTGACCTAGAAGTCCCTCTGTATTTTAAATTTCGTAACGTTTCAGACATTAACAACCGGAAATACTTCCAGACAACAATTTTTCACGTTTCAGCAATCGTAAAGATTTGATATCTACGTAACCTCTATTTGACCTTGAAGGACATATAGGAGATAAAATTTCGAATTTTTAAAATTTCGAATTTCGAACCGGAATCTACGATCGGGATTACTCCTAAGTGACAATTTTCTGAGCTCTACCATTTCTGCACCATAGTTAGAATTAGCGTGTACCCTGTCAGTCAGTCAGTCAGTCAGTTGTCAACCGTCATCAGATATATGATATAAGAATTTAATTAATTAAATTTAAGAGATCCTAGCCCAGGGCTTACGTCCTGAAATCTAAAATCTTAGTGCCTGATTGGTAATAACAAAAGTATATAAAAATAACAGAAAAGTCCCGAAGTGGCCACAAGAGCAAAACAAAATTTATTAAAGAAAACACAACTAGAAGGTGTACAATACAACTACGGGTGTTAAATACCATAATCCTGCGGATTCTTGACTTTGTTCAAAACCAAGGGATCATAGTAGATCAAGTCCTGCTTGAGATGCATGAGGATGATATCCGACTGCCCCATAAAAGGTCCGCGTGAGCTACCGAATATGAGGTAGATGTAGTCAGTACTCAAGTCAGTGTGAATGGTCTTGTTTTTCACAAACTATGGAGCACTATATAAGAGATACAACATAGAGATACAATACAAACATAGAGATAAAGATTCTATTCTGGAAGCTCTGAAGCATCCTGACACTGGTGTTGACAGTGCTGCTCCACACTGGTCAAGCATATGTCAGGACTGGCAGCAAAGGGTCTTGTACAAGAATAACTACTTTTATGGAGGCAGTTTCGAACTCCATCTTATTAGGTGGACAAGTTTACTGCTGATGATCCCAGCCTTTGAGAGCACGTGATTAGCACATGGATCCCAAATAGGCTCTTTATGGAGTACGACACCAAAGTATTTTACCTTTAATTTGTCGAAGATTTTGTACTCCAAAGATTTTGTGAAAATCAGGACTAAAAATCTTCCTCCTGAAGAAGAGCACTGACTGACTTTTATCCTGGTTAATCTTGATTTTTCGTTTGGAGTAGCCGTCAATCACTCACAATCGTCTATATCTATTAGATAGCGATGACACAAATGCACATGCACTGAAATAGAATTGCGATGTTCTGCAAGAGGGGGGTTTACAATTTTTTAGTGTCCCGTGGCACTTGATTGGCTGATTCTACCAAAGCAACTAATAGTCGAAGATATTGTTATTTTGTGAATATCTTCATTTGACTTTGTCAAGCTCAACAGATTTACTTTCCTGGCAAGATGTGTCTGAACTGGATTTTAACTGCGCTGCCAACGTTATATTTTGCTAAGGGATGATACTTATATGTGAAGTATTTAAGAATCGCATGGGCTATGAGATATTAGGTGTGTTGAACTTTTGGTCTACAAGAGAATGCTGATGATATATTTTAACATAAATTCTTGTCAGCAGTTCATAGTTTAGTAAGCTGAATACATTGCTGTCTTTCTTTTTTTTTTTCACTTGCAACATTAAAGGTCTCCGATTCGATCCCAGCCACTATTATTATATTTCTCTTACAATTCATTTTATAACCAAATAACATTTTTTTTACAATTCCTTGTAAAAATATTAGTATAATACGTATATAATAACTTAATATTGTAAATAAAAAATAGCTAAAATAGACAACTTTTCAAGTGATAATTTAAGGCGAGTAATTCGGTTTAAAAAATAAATGAAAATTTATAAGAAAGGAAAAAAATAGTCAACTTATATATTAGATATAGTTTTTTTACGAATAGTTTTCATAAATATTGTTATAAACGGGGAAGAAAAATACATATAGACAATTAATACACTGGAAAGGCAAAATACAGAATTGAAGTAGAGAGGATAAGAACACATTTCCGAGTTTTCTTCCCTAAATATTTTTTTAAATAATGCGTTTTTAGAATAGCTGAAAAAAAAATATATGCTTTACGAAACGTCTTTTCATTCAATTTTTTCGGCTCAATTCAATATTAAGTCAAAGTGCCGCATCAAAAATTTTAGTCGCAAGCAGCCACTGTTATTAATTACTGCAATTATTGGTAATATTATGGTTAATTGCTGCCCACGCTTTACATAGCCTCTGCAGCATTCCCAAGGCTTATCATCCTGTACTCGTATTACCATCATTCCATTTAGTTTGGCTCATATGTTTCTTATATGTATATAGTGTTATAGGGGCTTACAACGAAAATCCTGGCTCACGTCACCAAAATGTTATATGGGTTTTCCTTCTTTTTTACCGTGATTAATCACGTATTTCATTTCTTAATATTAATGATTTTCCGGCCCCTATTTGGTTTGGCCGTGATCGTTAATTTAACCATATATCTCGTGATCCACCTTAAAGTAATCAGTCACCCTCTCACACAAAAGGAGTGACTAAAGGCAGGTAATGGTATATTTCTTACACTTACAAAGCACAATTATTTACAGAGCTAATTAGCACAATTATATTAACAAGAACACAACAATTCTTCGGTTTCAATAACTTACATTTTATCTTTGTACATATGCTGATGCTGCGCTGCCTACTCTAAAATTAGCAAATCTTTTGCTACCTAACATCATCACACTCCTAACTCCCAAGCCGTTCCGCAAAATCCCCCCCCCCCCTGCCCACGGTCAGTAGGGGACACCGATGGGCTTGGAAAGGCCGCCGTCCGTCGGATGGGACGTTAAGCCTTGGCCCCGTGTGTGGGAGAAACATACCCTGTGCACGTTAAAGAACACGCTGGATGGCCTTGACGGAAGGCTACCATCTGTCTCCCAACAGCTGTTCCAGTGGGTCCCCTCCCCCAACCTTCTCTGAGCCTTCGGGGTCCATGTGACCTGGCCATTTAGCCCATGGTGTGCAAAAAAGTGCCGCTCAGAGGTAAAACAAGCCGTTGACTGTGCCTGCTCTCTTAGAGAGCCAGGCGACCAAGCAAAAGTGTGACTTCCTCCTACGAGTCTCTGAAGCCAAGTGAACATTAACTCCGAAGTCAAGTGTCAAGTGAAAGAAAAGGTCTCTGCTCTCTCGGACACACAAAAATAATCAAAAGTCATTCCGAGTCCGTGATTGGCTCTCTTAACTCTCCGCTAAGGTGTGTGTGTGTGGGGGGGGGGGGGGGGGGGAGGGATAGGGTGCCGGACGAAAAATAGAAGTTTCTGGAGCTTGTGTCCTTGTCATGCAATCACTTCTGTCCTTCACGGGACCTTTGCGCCGTGAGCCGGTGGAAGCTCTTTCTGGTTGCCAATCAACAATTGCAGTCTTGGCCCCCGGCTCCATTCATTCAATGATTCTCTCATCGACGCGAGGACGATCTCATTTGTAGACGCTAGTCCGGGATTAAGCCGACCCGTCGACAGATAAGTGGCTTGGCTCTGCTGAAGCGCCACCTCAAACGGTCCTGTCTGCCTGAGATGCGGATTTAGCTGACTTGTCTTCTAAGATAATTCCCGCATGGCGCCGCTCGGACAGAAAGGAGCTGAAATCTGGACTTGAAAACCGTTCTGCATGATCTAGGTATATTCACGCAGAACATCCCTATCCACCACGGGGGGGGGGGGGGGGAGAGTGAGAAAAATCGTAGAGAGAGAGCACCTGCACTGAAGAAAATCAAATATGAACACTAAAATTAGAAATATCACACCCCATAGATGGCGCTTCTATCAGTATATATATATATATTTACCGTCCGAAAGTTCAGCTTATCCGTTAGTTCCAGAATTCTTCCCCTTTTTAAAGTTGCACAGTTCCTTAGGTGAAATGTCCACACACTGAAATCAGTTCATAGTGTCACATAAAGGTTCCATTGTCTCTGAAAAGAAATCACTAAGTTCGCGAGTTGCAGTCACTAAACAAACTTTCTTGGTGGATAGCTCTTAGGACACCGCACGTCTGAGCTGCAATCAACTCTCTTGGGCTGCCTAAAGCAGCCAAACTCCGGTTCAGCAAGATGAACATGAAATATAAAACAAGAAAGAAAACTCTAAGTATCCGTTCTTAAACACTGACATATAAACAAAAGCTCATTTATACACAACAAATTCACGTTAAGGCATATTATTCTGCTAAGTCCACCTTAAACAAAAAATTCAAAGATGTAACTCACATCAATCGTCATTACAAGCGACCACGTACGGGTCCTGGGGCTACATAAATGAAACATGCGAACTAAGGAATGTGACTGTATTTACAACAGTTTCGCTTATGTGGGAAAATTCTCATGAGTCAAGGAGAGTAACAAATTTAGCAGTAAACGTAACACACAAACTATCACAAATAACACTCAGTCGAACGAAACAGGACCTGGTAGCTTATCCAACACCACCTAGAGGATGTTGGCTTATCTCACTTCGTTAATTAACCAACTATGTCACGGAATAAAGTCTTAGCCACAGTCAAAATAAACTTCTCTAGTCTCCATACAGTACATAATCCGATTTACCCCACCCTCGACTCTTTTCGAGGGCAAATCTATTTGGCTTCCTAGTAAGCACGATGCGGCCATCACGTGACAGTCACGTTTGTCTACCCTGACTGCCCTGCAGTGGGTATTATGGAGAGAGGTGTGCGTGTTGACAAACACCGATAACTGCTACCAACAAACTCAGGTGATTACATTGATCATTACTTCATATCAAAACACAGCCATTATTTCTTTACAAACCAAGACACTAAAATATTTCTTGCTCTTAATTATAATAATATATGCTTAATAATTCCCTAATACACGCTTTACAAGCCCATGTGGTGAAATATTCTCTGGGTTGTGAGCTCTTACAACTCAAATCTATTACACCATAATTTTTGAACGTTTATGTCGAATGAACAAAAAAATGGCATAAACTGTGGAATTACTTTTACTAAAATTTTACTACATGACAGTTGAATTTTCACAAAATAGAACCCATAAAATGAATTTAAAACGTAGATCATGACAATACTTAAGTAAAATAAAAAAAAAATTCATCATCTTCCTTAGCTAAATTAATTCCATAAAACAACATCCAAGCAGTAAAAAAAAAGTATGTTTTTAGAACACTAACTTTAGTGACAAAATTTGACAATAAACAAGAGAACCAGATGATTAAACAATAAAACTAAAAATACACATCTCTCTTTTTTTTTTACAACTGTATGTACTGGTTAATCTAATAGTTCCTAAAACATCCTTAATATCCTACTTCCACATAATAAAAACAAGACCCTAGCATGTACCAAAGTGGCAGATCCGATTAAACTTATGTATGGATACCCAAAGTGCTAACTCTAAACTTTTTTTTTTTCTTGTCTTCCACTGCTTAACTAATTTACTTAATCTTACTACTTGAGTGTACCTGACCATTCTAACTCTGGTGCTTATTTTGTGTGAATTAACAGCGCTCTGTTCCTTACAAAATCGTCATTTAGATAATCTACTCAATTTCGATCTATTTCTAAATTTCTTCCTAACTCTTCTCACAATAAAGCCCTTGCGAAATGATCGTTTCCCTGGATCCTTCTTATACACATACATTACACGTTTCTTTACTTCAATCTTAAGCATATTCAAACTACCCTTCTTTACTCTATCTGTGACCTGTGTGCTAATCAATATACCTTGGCTATGTTTCTCTGCGAATCGGCAGCTAGGAGGGTTAATTAGGGCTGGCTGAGATTCGGGCTGATCTGCTGAAGCGGCACCTCAAACGGTCCTGTCTGCCTGAGATGCGGATTTAGCTGACTTGTCTTTTAAGATAATTCCCGCATGGCGCCGCTCGGACAGAAAGGAGCTGAAATCTGGACTTGAAAACCGTTCTGCGTGATCTAGGCAAATTCACGCAGAACAATGTATGTAGTTTTGTTATTTCACCTCTGAGCGTCCCTTTTGTACATACAAAAGTTTAAATGGCCTAATCACAAGAATCCGAAGGGCTCAGAATAGGGTAAGGCAAGTGGACTCACTGGAGAATTATTAGAAGTTATATGGAACCCTACAGCCGTCCCGTGGCCGAGTGGTTAGCACGCTTGGCTACTGATCTAAGGGACCTGGGTTCGAGCCCCGGATTAGGCATGGATGTGTGTGTCGTTTTTCTGCTGAGGTCATGCCATCCTCTCAGATCTCCTACTATGGCATATAAACTGACAGGCTCCTGTCAGACCTCTGTGGCAAGCAGCTGCTTGAGGGGGTATTTATTTATTTATTTATATGGAACCCTACTCTCAAGTTCATTTAATGTGTTCTTTAACAAGTACAAGACATGATTCACATACACAGTGGGACACGGCTTAACGTTCCTTCAGGCGGACGACTGTCTTTCTAACCCCTTCAGTATCTTTTTCCAGGGGGGGGGGGGGGTCAGCTCAGTCGGTAGTACGTTAGGGTCGTAATTTGCAGTTCCCAGGTTCGAATGCCAACTATGTCAGCTTTGAGATTTATCTCCGTTAACTCACAATTTGTTTTTGATAATAAAGAGGACACCGATGGGCTTGAAAATGCTGGGCTGCCTTCCGTCGGGTGAGATGCTAAGCAGGATTCGCTGTGCAGGACAGCCATTCCCTAAGTACGTTAAAGAATACTCTGGATGGCCTTGACACAAATATTCCATCTGTCTCCTAACAGCTGTCCAGTGGGTCTCCTTCTCCAACCAACTTTGAGCCCTTGGTATGACCTGGCCATTTCTCCCATTGTGTGCAAAAAGTGCTCCTCAGAGGTAAAACAATCTAACCCATGTCCACTGAGTGGATGGCAAAAATTCCATTACCATTCCATGCATCCTCCAAACTCTATCAGCCTTAGCGTACATTGACTATTTAATATTCGTCGAGGTTTTGAAAATGCTCGAGGTCCGATGTATGTATCAATTTAATGGTTTTTTAATAGCTAAAAATTAACTGAGAAATATACTCTGACAAAAAATAACTGTATTTTCGAAAACTGCTTGATTTTGCTAAGATTATGCCAAAATCTTTTTAAATGTGTCTTGTAATATTCTTCGGAATTAATTTTGCTCTTTTAAATGCAGTTATTCGCAGTTATGTGAAGCACTCCATTTTTACCTACTAATGCTTCTTTATATTTCACTACGCAAACTTTGTGACTGAAATTTCCAATTCAAAATGACTACGCAATCTCCTCGACTGAAAGTTTCACAGATTTAATTGAACCAGAAATGTTTTCAACTTATATTCTACTTTGTGATAAAAAATATCTATTTTCTTCACTTTGGATGGCATATTTAAAATTTACGTCTTAATTCTAATACATTTGTTTTTCCTTCTCAACTGAATATCATCATTGAATTTTAAAATCAGGTTTTTTCCGTTATCTGAAGCACCTAATGTCCGACCCCGCCTTCTCGTGGTGCAGGCCGTTAGTACCTTTCAAAAGAGATATTCTCTTTTGGAAAGAGCGGGGGTGGCTCAGTCGGTAGCGCGCCAGGCTCGTAATCTGTAGTTCCCAGGTTCGAGTCCCAGCTGGGTCAGCGTTGAGATTTATCTCCGCAAAATTCCCCGCCCTGCCTACAGTCAGTAGGGGACACCGATGGGCTTGGAAAGGCCGCCGTCCGTCGGATGGGACGTTAAGCCGTGGCCCCGTGTGCGGGAGAGACATACTCTGTGCACGTTAAAGAACACGCTGGATGGCCTTGACGGGAGGCTACCATCTGTCTCCCAACAGCTGTTCCAGTGGGTCCCCTCCCCCAACCTTCTCTGAGCCTTCGGGGTCCATGTGACCTGGCCATTTAGCCCATGGTGTGCAAAAAAGTGCCGCTCAGAGGTAAAACAACCCAACCCTCTTTTGGAAGGGAACGGAAGGGGAGGGCTGCCAGTTCAGTATGGCCTACTGATCTGGTCATCTATGGCCACTTTTTCCTTTTTTTTTCAAACCTGCTGAGGAGTGTTCAACTTCACAGGGTCCTGGTGCTGACCATTTATACCTACTAGACTGGACTTGTTTATGGATTTGAGTTTGATTATGGATCCTGGACTTGCTGCACTGGTGGGCCTCTGTTGAGGGAGAATCTGCTGCTGTGTTTTCTGTTTGCTTCTGAGTTGCCAGCCCTAAGGGAACAGAGGCATGGGATACCTTATATCAGCTGGTGGATAATCCTAATCAGAGGTTATCGCAGGTACCTGAACCTTACCTAGCTAGTTGGGCATCGTCAAGCCTAAACTGGAGTAATGTGTCTCAGGCACGCCACATGGCTCTTGAAAAAGTCCACTTGAAAAGGTGGTGCCTGAAGTTCCTACCAGCATCGGTGACTTCAGCCTTTAGCAGAGGAGGAACAGGTCTTTGCCCCATGCCTGAGATCAGGGGGCTGTTTGATATTGTTGGCCCAACCAATCTCAATAAACCTAATTTCTTTAAAAATCCTACTAATCATTTTCTCTCTGCAGGAACGTGGAACGTGAGGTCATTTACATAGAGATTATTCTCTTGATGTCCTCATGCAGGAATTCCAGCGCTATAACCTAGATATTCTAGACTTGCAAGAGACCAGATGGACAGGTAAAGGTGAGATACTTAAAAATAACTTTAAATTTCTCTTTACAGGGAGGGAGGATGGAAAGCATCACCAAGGCGTGGGTCTGCTGCTCAGCAGACATGTTAGTGATGCTCTTCAAGGATATGAGTGCATTAATGAAAGGTTTCTTACAGCAAAATTTCAGACACGCATTAAAGACTTGAATGTTATCTGCTGTTATGTCCCCACTGAGGATGCTGATGAGGGTGAGAAGGATAGTTTTTAAGGGCAACTTCAGGATATTTTGAATTCTGTCAAGAAACGAGATATTACCCTTGTTCTAGGTGACTTCAATGCCAAAGTTGGAACTGACTCTGACCTTTGGGGAGGGGTGATAGGCCCTTTTGGTATTGGTAGCTGCAATGACAATAGGCAATGTCTCCTACAGGCTTAATGGTTTGAGAATAACTAACACTTATTAAAAACACCGCGACATACATAAATACACATGGGTTTCACCTGATGGGCTGCATAGGAATATGATTGATTATATATTTATTAACAGCAAATGGGTTAGTTCTTTAGAAATACCAGGGCATATAGGGGAGCTGAAATTGCATCTGACCATTACCTTGTTAAAAGTGTCTTGCAACTTAAACTTAAAAAGTGTTGTGCTAAAGTTAAAAAATTTACCTCTAATACTGAAGCTCTAAAGACCCTGTTATAGCTAAAGCTTACCATGATAGGTTACTTAATCATTATGACAGTCATGGTTTGCTTACTACTGAAGTTGAGGAAGAATGGGATCATTTTAAACAGGCTTTTTTGGAAACTAACAGTACCCTTTTAGGAAAAAAGGAGCAGAGCAGGCAGAATTATTTAAGTGATAAGGCACTTGAGCTTATTTCAGAAAGAAGGAACTGCAGGAATATCCTTAATCAGTACCCTACTAGTCCTAATAGAAAGCATTACAAAGAACTTAATAAACGTGTAAAGGATCAGTTAGCTACTGATAAGAATCTTTGGCTTGATGTCTTGGATGACAAAGCTGAGGAAGCAGTTAGGCAGCACAACAGCAGAGAGCTGTACCAGATAGTTAATGTTTTGTATGGTAGAAAACGGACAGGTATACACGGATTGAAGGATAAACAAATTAAGGTTATAGAAGGATAAACAAATTAAGGTTATATGAAGTCATGGATAGATGGGCTGAGCATTTCAGTGATTTTCTAAACAATGTGGTTAGTTCTACTCCCATTGTTTGTAATGATGATAGATGCATTGTTGGCTTTAATGTTGGCCCTATAACACAATCTGAAGTTAGTTTGTCTATTTCTAAACTTGAACTTCATAAATCCCCAGGGGTGGATGAAATTACTACGGAAATGCTCAGAGCTGGAAATGTTTCGGTTACCACTTGGATGACTGAAATTTTGAATAACTTTTGTGAAAAAGCCATGGTTCCTAAAGATTTTACCAGAGCTATTATTATCCCTATTTTCAAAAAAGGTGATCGCAGTTCTTGTGATAAATATAGGGGTATCAGCCTACTCTCTGTTCCAGGTAAAATTCTTTCCATGATTGTGTTTAATAGAATTAAGAATCTGGTTGACAAGTGCATGATGAGCAATGTGGATTCAGAAGTGGTAGGGGATGTGTGGATCAGATATTTTCACTTAGGCAGATTCTTGAGAAATATTTAGAGTTTCAGAAACCTTTGGTTGCTAGCTTTGTTGATTTCAAAAAGGCTTTCGACTCTGTTGATTGTCATAATTTGTGGTTGATTGTGAAATCATATGGCACACCAGACAAGTTAGTTAACATAATGAAGCTCTCTGTAATAACACTGAGTCGTGTATGAGAGTTGGTAAGGCTTGTAGCAATTGGTTTAGCATTACTTCTGGTGTTCGACAATGGTGCATTTTATCTCCTTTTCTCTTTAGCTTGGTTATTGATTATGTTATGCGAAATTCACTTCAAGGGAAATATTTTGGCCTTAAATGGGCTGGAGATACGAAACTTTCTGATTTAGATTATGCTGATGATTTAGCCCTTTTGGCAAATGATGTTGATGAGATGAACTCTTTCATTCGAGCTGTTGATGAGACTGGTAGTAGAGTAGGTTTGGTTATAAACAGAGAGAAAACTAAAGTGATGAAAATTGGTCAGGCAGGCTGTGATTCAGTTAATCTGTATGGTTGCAGTCTTGAGCAGGTGTCACAGTTTAATTTTCTTGGGAGCTATGTAACAGATACTGGTGATGTGCGGCATGAGATTAACAGACGAATAGGATTGCTGCCGGGATTTTAAGAATCTATGGAGAGTGTGGAGAAATAGGCGTATACACCTAAAGACTAAAATTAGACTGTATAATAGTTTGGTTCTTTCTAGAGTTAGTTATGGTAGTGAAACTTGGACGATGTGTAAACAAGATAACAAGAAACTAGATGCTTTTGATTCTAGATGCTTACGTAGTATCTTGGGCATTAGTTGGTTCAACTTTGTAACTAATGATGAGGTTAGGCAAAGGAGTTTGAAACCTCCTTTAAGCAGCATATTGTGCAGAGAGAGACTCCGTTGGTTTGGCCATGTTGCCGTATGGATCATTATAGTTTGGCGAATAGGGTTATGAGCAGTGTGCCTAGAGGCCTCAGAAGGAGGGGGAGACCTAGGATGCGGTGGGCAGACAATGTCAAACAGGACCTTGTTAGAATTGGTGTGCAGTGGCCAGATGCAGTAGATGTAGCTCAGGATAGACTTGCCTGGAGAACTAAATTGCACGGTCTGGTTGGACCTCCGTAGCCCATGGCTGCTTGAGGATGATGATGATGAAGTAGTTAATTTTCAGCTAATATCAGCCATCAATAATACAGCAGTTTTTCTCGTGCTTCAAATCTTATTATATCCAAGATTTTTTTTCCACCGTCCGTGTTATAAGTTTTTACCCGCAATTTTATCCACTAATTGCATGAACACTAATTTTTTATCCGTCGAGAGTTTTTTGGCTGTTCTCGTTCTTCAGCCAAAAAAGGATTCCCGCCCCCTGCCTTTTCCTATACTAGCCTTTCTCAACCGCCGTTCCACGAGAGATCATGATTAAAAAAAAACAGACAAAAAGTATATCTTTCTCCACTCAAAAGAGCATTGACAATTATTGCTGGATTATTACATATACAAATTACTGATCACCCTAATGTAGATTTAATAATTTTTATGCAGGAGTCCCTGAGACCTGAAAATTATTTCAAGAGTTTCTCCAGGGTAAAAAGTTTGAGAAAGGCTTTCCTACACTGTCGAGGAAGCCGATTGTTATTCATACAGAAATATATTTTTTTAAAGTAAATATCAAGTACAAGAGGTCGCCACTGTCTAACGCAGGCGACCTCTTGTATTTGATATTAACTTTAAAAAAATATATTTTTGTATTAGGAGTGGACATGAGTTAGAGATTCTAAATAATATAAAAACTGATATGATTTGTATTCAGAACCTGTTCAGATTAAATAGGTTATTTTTTAAATATTAAAAAATATATATATAATTTAGATTAAGAGCAAATAAGAAAGATTTTTTAAACATAAAATTGTCTTTCATTCTCAAAATTGTATGCAGGATAATTGCCAATGTGAAATAATTAAGAGAGTAGATAATTATAAATATTTAGGAGTTTACATAGATAGGAAAATGTCTTGGAAGTTTCAGGTAAATAATGTTCTGAAGAAAAATTAATTCTCTTATGCCTTATATGTATTAAATTGGAAATTTTATAGATGTTTCTGTTTTTAAAATATTATATATTTCTTGGATAAATCGTATGTACTTTATGGGCTAGGGAGGCAATTGGGCCAAAATTCAACCACTTCAGTATGTACAGTCGCTCAAAAAAGTATCCGAACACTATGGTTGATTACAAAATTCAGAAAAAATATCTGGCAACGATTTTTTTAGAAATTACTGATCTGGCAACTTTCGTTTCACGTGACAAGAAGGTTGCCAGATCAGTATCATGTATCCATTTCCAAGTTTGGCAAAATAGAGGTAAATAACTTTGAAGAACCTGAAAACTTAGATGAAATAAATAACAATGAAACTTTTAAAATGGTTATTTAAATCACTCAAAGTAACTGCAAATGATTTAAATCAAATTCATATTTTGTCCTTAATAACTTACCTTGCAGGCTACTGCATTTATATGTGGTTGAGGAAAGTCAAATGCAAATCATGCAGGACAAGTTTAACAGTCGATAAAATGTTGGATATAGGCGACACATATTCTTGCTTAAAGATCATGGATAGGGGCAGTTTGCTCTATCCCCATCAACATATTTTTCAAGCTGTATCCTATAACTACATTGTTATCAAAAAGCTCTTATCCAAAGAATCTGAGGATTTATTTTTAAAAGTGCAAAACCAAAGAAGTTTAGTGGCAGATATTACATTCCAGATACTGATGGAAAGGTAATGTTTGCTATATGACCCGTGTGGTAATGGACATACCGTTGAAGTATTTTTAAGACATGTCCTTAAAGCATCCACAAATACATTTTTAAAAAATTATTGTGCCCAAAAAAAGATAACATTGTAACAAGTGCTAGAAACAAAAAAAGGAAACTTGAAACTTTAATTAAACCAATTGTTCAAGATTAGCCTTTATGCTGTACTTTTACTAAGCATTTCATTGCTATTAAGCTGTGTAAATATCACGATGACAATTGGTGCAGAAGAAAAAAAAATTGAATCAGGTGGGATCTGAAACTCATGACCTCATGGTTGGGTTACCATATGTCCATCTTTTTCACCTCATCTCCGCTCAGAATTTTGAAAATACATGAAATGACCTCCTTTTTGTGTAAATTCATAACATGTTTCAAACTAAAATTAAAGCACTCATTTTTTGTACTTTCCTTTTCTAAATTTCGTGAACTCATGACTATAATAACATTTACTGTTAACCGTGGAATAATTTACTGTAAATGCAAATCGTGAATACGAAATTAACGCTATTAATATTGTAAAAGTTACTATTTTCTCTAATCTCAAATATGTACAATTTACATGTCATATTAAAAAAGTACTAGCTTTAGAAAACTGCAAAAATTTTACTTCAACCCATGTATAGATGGAACTGTGAAATTTAATAGCAGTTTTTTTGCAACATAAAAGACAGTGCAGTAATTAAGGAACTACTAGTTTATATGGGCCTTCTCATACAAGAGCATGCCCTGCCAAAACCAAAATCATTGCTGACCACTACCACAGTCAGAGTTCGAAGAAACAAAGTTTACCTTCTGCATCAGTGCATAGTTACTAACTATTATGACACTTAAGGAGAAAAAACCTTTGATTGCTTATGAAGTAGGACAAAAAAATCACCGCATCATATATTTAAAAAAAAATACCCCCTCAAGCAGCTGCTTGCCACAGAGGTCTGACAGGAGCCTGTCAGTTTATATGCCAAAGTGGAAGGTCTGAGAGGATTTTAGAGGATTTTAATAAGTATTGTTCCTTTCTTTGACCCAACTGTTAGTTGGTTTTGACATAAAACTTTGTGAAATAAAATAAGTTTTTTCCTACTAAGAAGGCATGTCCCCCATTTCCAGTTTTATTGGCCTCCTTTGCTCTCCATTTCTACCTCTTTTGTCCTCCTTTTATAACACTGGCATCGAGTAACCCTACGTCTGGTGGTTATGTGTTTGGATCTCATCTGGCTCAAGGTAATTTTTTCACTATACTCATTATCATCATGATACTTAAGGAGTTTGATAGTGATGAAATGTTAGTAAATCAATGAGGTACTGTGGATTAATTTGTGTATGTTACTTTCACTTTGAGAAAAAATTTTATTCAGATTTTTATATAGTTTGAAATTGTGTTGAAGTCAAAATGCTGATTGTCTAATTTCACAACTTAAAAATTACTCTTATGAGAGGGGCGGGGGTAGCTCAATCGGTAGCGCGCCAGGCTCGTAATCTGTAGTTCCCAGGTTCGAGTCCCAGCTGGGTCAGCGTTGAGATTTATCTCCGCAAAATTCCCCGCCCTTCCCACGGTCAGTAGGGGACACCGATGGGCTTGGAAAGGCCGCCGTCCGTCGGATGGGACGTTAAGCCGTGACCCCGTGTGCGGGAGAGCCATACTATGTGCACGTTAAAGAACACACTGGATGGCCTTGACGGGAGGCTACCATCTGTCTCCCAACAGCTGTTCCAGTGGGTCCCCTCTCCCAACCTTCTCTGAGCCTTCGGGCTTCATGTGACCTGGCCATTTAGCCCATGGTGTGCAAAAAAGTGCCGCTCAGAGGTAAAACAACCCAACCCAACTCTTATGAGATTTAATATAATTCAAAACTTTATGTTTGGTAGTCTCTCATATTCAAATTTGATATCAGTGGTTGATATTTTTAAGTAAATATTTTTATTGAGTTCTGAATCCAATGTTTTAATTTCACCCAATGCAGATAATTTCTTTTAAACTGTTTAATAATTTCTTTATTTAATCATCTTTATTTATATTCAATCATCTGTAATATCTGGAAAACAAATTTTTACAGGCTTTGATCCAGTATTTGGAAATTGATCTTCTGTGAAGCATGCTTTTTTATTTTTCTTATTACACAAGGCTTTGGATTGTCCATCTGCTCGTGCACTTGCTAGTCTAAGTATCTTAAAGTACCCAATGTTAAAAAGTTAAGAAATATCAAGTTTGGAGGGAGATAAAGATAGCTGGTTGTCATTTTCATCAGCTAGCATTTAGCCTTTTGGAAAGTAATGATACACTGTGATGGAAAAGTCTCCACATCATAGATCCACTTTTAAATAATTGTACCCCAATAAGTACAATGGTGAAAAACTAACAAAATGAATGACTAACTAAAGTGAATTACTAACACACTTTGGAGTTGTGTGCTATTGTGTTTCCACCATTGTTTTCACACATAAAAACTGGTTAACCTTATTGTCAAACATTTTGCAATATTTTAGTGGAAATTTTATTGCATGCAAGCTGCAATAGCTGTTTTCAGTTCCTTTAACTATATTCTGCTACTGGTGCAGAAGCGTCGATTGCCGGCCAAAAGGGATCTGAGAAAAAGGCTTAACATTTTGAGCATTTTTAAAATGTAGAAAGAAGGCAAAACTATTTTATGACAAGTGATTGTGATTTCGTTTTTTTTTCGTAAATGATTGAACAACTTTGCTTTTTTTAAATGCGCATTGATTAAATTATTAATTTTAAATGCTTTATGGTTAGTATGTGATGAGTTTTGAATTTTTTTATTTCAGTGAATAGTTCATTGCTTTGTACTTCTTTTATCTCACAATATTACATGAATCACAATGATTTGGCAGTGTTTTTTTTAAGTAAATAGTTCAGTCATCAGATTAGTGCTTTTATTATTGTTGGGTCTACTAGATTTTTTCCTTTTTATTTTAATCATTTAACATGTGTTTTGAAGCTAAATCTATGATCAAAGGGAATCTCTACTGCACTTTTTAGTAGGTTTTTCCTTAATTATGTTTTTAGTGTGTTATTTTTGAGTAGTCTTTTGCCAATTCCACAACATTTTCACTTCCCACTATACTCATATGGCTGGACTCCTGAAGATAAATTATATTTTTGGTTGTCTTTAAATTTTTTTATCAATGTAGCAAATATTTGGGGTGGATGCTTTTGTTTGGACAGCTATTCAGTACTGGTACAGTATGTGACAATAAATTATTTTCTTTCCAATCCATTTCACTGCTTCTCTTATACACGTATTTAGTGTGGATTTGAAATTTATAATTTTCTGTAGGAACATATACCACCAGTTTCTGGATGAAATGATAAACTGAAACTTCCATAAAACTCAAATAGAATTTTCTGAATATTACTTTTCCTTCATTAGTTTAAATTGAAAACATAAGTAGAAAACTTTAGTGTCAGTCTTTGGTTTTTGTTAAAGCCATGGGAGATTTAGGAAGTTAATTTATTCCTTAATTTTCTTTAATATATATGCATATCTTGTGGCTTCTGTTGCCTTGCAAATGTAGGATTTTTTTAAATTTTTAATAGTGATTACCAATGGGTGTTTGATATGCCTATAAACTAGCCTAGTCAACAGATCAATAAGGTTTTTTGTATCATTGGGGATGTCAGTTTCTGCTTGGAGGGAGATGATTGACTATGTTATTAGATTACTTGTACTGGTTCTGATGCATATTTTCTTCTTCCAAGTTCTTTGTTAATAATTGTTTTTACATTGATAGTGAGTCCAAGTAATATTAAAATTTTAGTGTAAGGATATCAGTTTATAAAAGAAATATACCCTGTTGCTCTTAGCATTTGAAAGTATCTTCACCAGCTATGGCAGTTAAGATATGCATAATAGTTAATGACTTAAGGTTTAAAAAACTCTGCAGAAGGTCAAGATTAGAATAATGTTTTTATTTAATATGTTTCCAGGAATGTTAAGTATATGCTCTTTACAAAATAACAAAACATTTTTTTCTCTTCTGTATATTTTTTGACACCATACAAATTTAAAGTTATTTTATCAACTTGCCTTTGGGAAGGAATCTTATTAAGAACCTACTGGTGTAGTTTATGTTTGTGACTTCATGAACCCTTATGTAATTGACATCTAGATATTTTTTTAATACTTCAATTTGATTTGCACATTTGGAGTATACTGAAGCATTTGGAATAGCTTGATCTCTCTATAAAAATTTAAGAAATTTTTAGATGCTAATTCTATCTATTCAATGTTAGTAAAATGTTCAATAGTTGATATATTTCTTGTAGTACTTTATTTTTACTTAATTCAAATTTTGCAATGTCATTTAATCTAAGTTGCTGGTGATGCTACAATTCTACTAATTATATATATAGCCGCAAATTTTACAAGTCGAATCTTTTCTTATTACATGTATGCACAAATGTATTGTTTTCATTTCACAATTCAAAATATGGTTATCATAAATATTTTAAGTCTGTTTGCTGCCATGAAACTGTACCACATATACACTCGGTGAATTATGACCACCCAATCCCATGTTATGCCAATGGAAAGATTATTTTAGAAATTACAGAGCTTTGAAATTAACATTTCATGGGAAAATATGACTTAATATATATAAGTTAAAAATCTATCTTAATTTTCTATATTTCAATAATATTCATTTATTATTTAAAGAGGCTTTGCTTGGCTACTAACCCGGGTTCGAACCCTAGGTAAGGTACGGCTGTTCGTGTTGTTTTTCTGCTGTGGTCCCGCCATCCTCACACCTACTATGGCATATAAACCTACAGCCTCATGTCAGACCACTGTGGCAAGCAGCTGTTTGAAGGGGTATTATTTTTATTTTATATATCAACATCTTAAACAATAATGCCCATTCTGCAGAGTTGGTGAAAATTGAAATTATTGTTACACATTCTGCTAAAACTATGCAATAACATTCCAATAAAATTTAATATGGGGATATTGTTTTAAGATAACTTATTTCAACTACTTCCCAAAGCAATATTTTAAACAGCCATTGTTCATATTAAATATCCCAGTTTAAATAATTATTTAATTTTAAATGAACATAGATTTAGATAAATTTTATTGAGATCTTTAATTGATCTTCATTTCATTTTTTTCATAAAAGCTCATTTTAAAAGTTACAAAGCTTTGAAATTAGCTTACCATTGACAGAACATGGATTTAGGTTTAATAATCACAGAGTGTACATGGATATTTCAATGTGACCTTTACATTATGTGATAATCATTGTATTATATTTCTGTTGTATTTTGAATCTGTTCAAACCTTTGGACCACATGTATTTAGATGTTGCTTTCATGTTTCTTCAGAATTTTTTTTCTATTAAAGTTAATTATGATACCAAAAAGAATAAAAATTTCTATGATATGTGAAGAAATCAGTTTAATATGCATTAGGTTGAAAAAGTTTGGAAAAGCAGTTTTCTTTTCTTTTCATCTAAAAGTCATAGTTGTCCTAGAAACAGTTTTTATTAATGTGATGCATTTTAAAAACAGCTTTCATATTAAACTAAAAAAAATCAGCAATTGTTCAACTTGAATGAATGGAATATCTTAAAATTTTCCTTTTCAATTAAATAGTATTGCACAATATTAAGTTCCTTCATATTGCTTAAAAATTCTCCCATATGATTGGTGAATTTTTCCTGTTTTAATTGCGCAATTCTCTTAAAAATAAAGTAAACAATGATATAAAATATTTGTTTCATCGTAATGTGTATCATATATATTTGTGAGGTGTAAAGATGTGGACTCAGATTGTAAATAAAAGTATTTTTTTAATGTGGAATTTGTGGTTGTTTTTCTTAACATGGGCAATAATGAAACATACTGTTTTCATTAAATAATGTTTTATACCTCTTATACATACATAATACATATTTGTGAAAAAAAATAGATATCTGTGGTATTTTGTAACAAGTAGTTTTTTCTAAATATATTTCGCACTTCTAGAATCTTTTAAGAGTGAAAATTTAGTAGCTGTTCAATACATTAATCGATAGTTTGCAAAATTAGTTAAAAGTTTTGGAATTTCCGAATGTTTAAAGAGTGTTATTATCTAAATAATAATTTAAAGCTATCTGTATAATCGGAAACGGTAATTAATGGTTTATCGATACTAATCAAAGCAAAAAAAAACGATCTCTAAAAAAAAATTCGAAAAAAATGTGGGAAGGAATTTTTTTTTAATTATATGAAAACAAATTATTTTAATGATGACGATTTATTAGCGAATATTCAAAATCTAAATGGGAAGTTCTATTAACAAGGATAAGCTATCTCTCAATCTATTCTGCCGGCAGTCCGGTCCAGTAATGCTGACATTACAAATGACTGCTACGGCCTTCTCCTCTAGGTGGTGTTGGCCAGGTTTGTAATCTGTAGTTCCAAGGTTCGAGTCCCAGCTGGGCAAGCGTTGAGTTTTATCTCCGCAAAATTTTCGCCCTGCCCACGATCAGTAAGGGACACCGATGGGCTTGGAAAGGCCGCCGTCCGTAGGATGGGACGTTAAGTCGTAGGCCCATGTGTGGGAGAGCCATACCCTGTGCACGTTAAAGAACACACTAGATGGTCTTGACGGGAGGCTACCATCTGTCTCCCAACAGCCGTTCCAGTGGGTCCCCTCCCCCAACATTCTCTGAGCTTTCGGGGTCCTTGTGACCTGGCCATTTAGCCCACGGGGTGCAAAAAAGTATCGCTCAGAAGTAAAACAACCCAACCTCATTAGAACTATCTTCGCTGCGCAGTGCAGTTGCCGCTTTTGCGTTAACGGTGGGCGCTTTCTTAAAATGTTGCTGCTGAAGACAAGTCCCTCTTCATATGATTGTTGGAACCACAAACATAACTGCGTGTATAACTTGTGCTCTCTGTAGCTGAAGGTTTTACCTGTCGTATTGTGGTTTTGGATCATCCGTGAACTCTCTTTTGTGAGGTGGAATGTATGCAGCAGGTGCAATCTTCTTTTCAGTATAACGAGACCTATTATTTAGCTCTATACTCGCTAAATGGTGTATGATACACTCCACCAGTTCACAGGATTTGAGCCAGTCTGCTCTTTCTTGCAAAGAAACATATTTTCTGGTGCTACATGGCGCCTCGGATTTGAGTTTGTCGCAGATTAAATGATCGACGAGGGCATCAAGTATCGCCGCCATATTTCACGAATTCTCTCTGAAAATGTGTCCCAAGTTTCACTTTCTTGTTTCCTCGCTCCATCTAATTGTAACTTATACTGGACTGCAGATAATTTACACCTGTCCAAAATATAATTTTTGAGCTTCTCATAGTCATCTGCATCCTCCATTGGCAAAGAAGCCAACAAATTTCTTAATTTTTCTTGAAATAGAGGCAACACTACCTTTCTCTCTATATCCTTAGGCAATCCTTTGATAGCAAAAATGCGCTCTATCCTCTGGAAGAATATAGGCATATCGTAAAGGGTTTCCGGAGGTCTTCCAAGCAATGGATGCAAGATGGGAGTCCACTTCGCCAAATCATCTAACACTTTGCTCGCGCGGTGAGATTCACATGAACGGGACCCAGGTGAACCATTTATGTTAGAAAATTCACTCTGCCACCGACGTACTCTCGCAATCTCGAGATCGTGTTGCATTCGGAGATTTTTTAGCTCAAATTCCCTCACTTCCTTTCTTTCTTGCGCCTCGGGCTTCATTTTAAGCATAGCCATTTCATGGGCTGCGCTTTCTTGCTCACTGTAGCATTCAGCTATTTCATTCGCTGGCCAACATCCGCTCTCGGGATTCCTTATTAAACTCGTCCCACTATCCTCCATGTTATGTTCTGTTGTTTCAGTGTCGTATATGCATGCCTACACGAATATGCATGTTCAAGAAGTAAATAGATGTAATTTCATTTTTATCTCATTTTTAAAAAAACGAGATAATAGTTTCATTCTCTCGTCTGTCTCTCCGTCTGTAGATATCACACTATTTTGTTTATAGAGATATATTAAAATTTCTTTTTCTATTGGATTAATAATAGCGAATCGTAATAATTAATGAAATATTACGATTCGCACTTTCGGAACCTTCCTATAGCTATCTATAACTGCGCCCTCTAAAGGTGGAAAAAGTTGAAAATTCCAAATAATTTAATGAATATTGCAAATGAATTCTTGATGCTAGAAATTTGAAATTTTGGTGGTAAATGGCAGCCTGGTTAGCACTCTTGGCGTTCTACTGTGGCGTAGAAACTGACAGGCTCCTGTCAGACCTCTATGGCAAGCAGCTGCTTGATGGGGTATTCATTTATTTATTATTTATTAGAATGAGACGGTCGCGAAGTTTCCACAAGCAACAATGGGTTTATCCCTTAGACCCACCAGGGTTGTAAAATGCAATTTTTTTCCTTTAAGACAAAATTGTTCCTTTATAGATATAAATTAAAATTTCTTTTTGTATCGGTTGTGTAGGGAAGATATATTACGATTTGCTAGTAAAGAATCAGATGTATCCAGTAGACATGGAACTCATGAAATAATAAGCTGAAAAAAAATTGGTTTAGCCGTGAATAGGATTCGAACCGACGTCTCCTGGAAACATGCCAGTTGTGCTAAACACTACACCATCATTGGAGGACGACGGTTTCAGGAGACGTGGGTTCGAATCCCGCTCACGGCAAAACCAATTTTTTCCAGTTTATTGTATCATGAGTCCCATTGCTACAGGACACATCCTGTGATGCTTTACTACTTAATTATTGATTTTACGCCATGAGCGTGAGTGACAAATATTAAATTTCATCTCTATGAGGTAACATAGTTGTCCGCTTCCCGGATAGATGGCGCCATTGTGCGAATCAAATAAAAAATCCGGAAAGTTTATGTCACATCAGCTGAAGAAAAACGTTAGCCGACGATGGTGTAGTGGTTAGCATAACTGGCATGCTTCCAGGAGACGAGGGTTCGAATACCACTCAAGGGAAAACAAATTTTTTTTTCAGCTTATTATTACGATTTGCACTTTCTATTCTTCCAAAACTTATAATTGTGTCCTCTAATGGTTGGAAAATCAAACATTTCAAACTAACATTGCAAACGATGTATTTATTACGATTTGCACTTTCCGAATCTCCCAAAAGATATCAATTTTTCCCAATGTTAGAGGGAATAGTTATAATTCAAAGATTTCTAACGAATATCGAAAATGTTGTGTTTAGCCTAAAATTTAGAATTTTGGTGGTGTAACGTGAAGATTATGAAGTTTCCACTGAAAGCAATGAATTGACCCCTAACGCCAAGGCAAGGTGGGAAGTCCAACTGTTTTGCTTTAAGAAATAATTGAGAAACACTTTTTTAGTTGGATTAGTACTAACAAAATAATATAATTCGCATTTTTCAAATACTAAGGTAATTTTAATTAATTCGTTACAGATCACTAAAAACGGAAACGACATAACTTTTAACGAATGTTGCCAGGTTGAGTAGTTCTATTACGGAATTATTTTTGAAGTCTACGTAATGTTCATATCAAGATTAGTCAATTACGAATATTTTATATTGTTTTATTTTCCTGTTTATGAAATCTCGAATTATGAATATTTTATTAATTATGGATATTTTATAAAACAGGATAATTTATTGCTTGGTGTCCGTAGGAAAAAAGCTCTGCATCACCTGCCTTTCTAAGTTTTTTTTTTTAGTTCTCGATTCTGTTGATATGTGATTTTCACAAAAAATAATTATCGAATGCGTACTTATATACATTCAAGTGCAAAAGTTCAGTTACAACTCCATGATAAGTACTATAATAATAATAATCTTTATTGACATAAAAAATCATTATATTTCATAGGTGTGCTACATCCGCCTAAGAAAACATGTTTGCGGGTATAAAAATTATAAATAACAAACTGTGAATGACAAAATGACTTGATTAAAAAGAGAAATATAATCATTCAGTTCATTCAACCAATACAAAACTTTCTATTTAAATATAGTTTAGATATTGTTGCAATTTAAAATGAACGAGCCTGAGCGGCGTGGCCCGGCATGAACGAGCCTGAGCGGCGTGGATATAAGTATGTTTTACAATACAAATTACAAAACAATGCAATTTATTACAAAAGCATGGATGAAATTACTTATAAACAAACTAAATACTATCGTATATAAAGTAATAATCTTTTCTTAAAGAGCAGTTAAAACTAGCTCTGTCTACTCAATTGATCAACGTTTACCTCTTAATTTTTTTTATAGTAAATGTTCTTTTTTTTTATCCCTCACTTCAGGCACAAACCTTTCCAATTTTCTGTGTTAACTCGTTAGGTTTTATACTAATAGAACTAATCAACCTCCCGCACTCACCATATATTTATTCTTTTCAAACATTTATCTCGTATATATTGAGTCTAACTGCGTCCTCTTTCACATATCCACATTCCAACATTACATTTCTATCTTTTATTAATTTTTGAGATCGGTTCTGTATTCTAATTCGTTGGTTGCATAAATCTCACGCAGAAGCATAGGCGAACGTTCATGTCATGTTTATCATAAGTTCACTGTGGCACGTTCATCTGTCGTAACAATATTTAGCATTTCGATTAAAAATTTAATTGATTATATAATCTTGATCCAATACATATTATGCATTGTTTAAATTTGTTTTATTAATTCTGGAAAAAATTTAATTCTTTAATATGTTGAAACACAAAAATTAAAACTCTAAAAATGTACAATTTGACCAATGACAGGATATGGAAATACATAAATAGAGGTGAAGTAAGAAACACAGTGTCATCAGCATATTGCAATTAAATCACCAAAAAATGTAAATTAAATACATCATTGAAACAGTTGAACAATAATGGGCCTAAAACTAAGCCCTGAGGCACACCAGATTTAACTAATAACATCATTTAGTTTTACCATTTGTTTCCTATTTGTCAAATAAGACTTTATCATGCATTAGAATTTCCTCTTATACTAATATTATATAATTTTTGCAACGGATATTATGATCAACCAATCAGAAACTTTTCTGAGATCCAAAACTGTAAGTTATAGCTTTATTGGAGTTGTTAAGAGGATTATAGACAAAGTTAGTAAGATATACCAGTGAATTCAAAGTACCTTTATTAGCCTGAAAACCAAACTGCTTCCTGTTGATAATATTATTTTTGTTTAGAAGTTCCATAAACTCGATTTCAAATAACTTTTCAAATATTATTAAAAAAACAGGCAGAATTGAGATTGGTGTGAAATTACTTATGTAATAATTATTACCATTTTTAATATTGGAGTCACCAAAGAAACTTTTAAAATATGTGGAAAGTCACCAGATGCAAAAGATAAATTGCATAAGTTACATAAAACATCCACAACATGTGAATTTATCGCTTTTAATGAGCAGATATTTATGGAATTATAACCAGTAGATTTAGTATCTTTCAGTGAGGAGTAGTCAAGTGTTTAGCTCCTGTTCAATAGTTGGGACTTAGACCACACTAATTTGCTCACTTCTAGAAATCTTAGCAATTTCCATTCTCTCCCCTGCTATTAACCGATTTAAATCTGTTACACATGTGGTAAAATAATTATCAAATATATCAGCAAACAACTTTGGATTACTATCATGGATTTTAGCTTTGGATTACTTCATGTCCATCACATTCAATTTTATCAATCTTACTGGGTGTCAAATTTTTATTAGTTAATTCATTGATAATTCTCCATTTCTTTTTAACATCATTATCAGCTGTGTTGACTCTTATTGTGTAATAGCTATTCTTAACTTTTTTAATTAGTTCTGTTACAATATTCCTGAATATTTTACATTCTTCTACATTGCAGTGCTTCGTCTTCATTTTAATGTACGTTTTTTTTTCCTTTCTTCAATCAACTCCAACAGATCATTGGTCATCCATGGTTTTATACTTTTCCTTCTGTTGGTCACTTTAAATTTAATCTCTGAAGTATCCTCACATTCGTTAAGCTTTTTCATAAAAATTTTAAAAGGCACATTTACATTAGAAATATTATAACATCAGCCCAATCAAGACCTTCTACATTTTAAACCATATCCTCAAAATTAATAATTTCTCTATATATCTTTGTGCCTCAGAGAATGAAAGTGACAGCAGTCATATAATGATCACTGATATCATGTTCAATTTATAAATGATTTCATAAGTATTAGAGAATCAGTTCTAAAAAATATGATCTGAACAAGAATTTGACAATGATCTTCTTACACCATTTTTAATCCAAACATAATTATAATATTTCTTCTTTTTTTGTTTCTGTTTTGTCATATACAATATTTTTTTATTATCCTTAGTCAATTTATTTGCAGCCCTACCAGACTATTTCTTCAATATTCTTATTCAATGCATTCTGTTCAATATCCATTAACTTACAAATTAATTCATTTATTTACCTCAATTTCTTTATTTTTCACTGAAAATTCCGTTATGATTTTTTTTAATCGTTGAATTTTTTTCCATGTTCTCATGCTTTCTAAAGAATTTTCAAATTTATTTTACCAATAATTTGCAGATTTTTCTAATTCTAATATGTTTACAGAGTTCCTCCTTCAAAACTTGTGAAACAAAGGAAAATTGACTCTTGATTTCAAATTTGATTAATGAAGTAATTGCACTGAGAAACTCGGAATCAATTTCCAGGTGGAGTATTGCCAAAGGCGTCACTGATTCAGAGCAGTAAAGAAATCCGCTGCTCTGAGTAGCTCACGCTTTTGTATGTGCTATAGTTACGCATAACGTAACAGAACCGTCAGCAGTTCAGACACAATAGATTTATGCTTGGGATCGAGCGCAGGCAACACTGGCGGGCGCTGGTCGAAGTGTGGCCCATAGAAAAGTATGGCGTATTGGCTATATTGGAATTGGAATAGCCAGTACATTGTACTTTTTCGTTTTTCCTTTATGGTATTCTGAACGTATCTATATGGACAGTACACCGCCTGCCGCATTATAGAAAACGCCCCTGATGAGCGAAGGCCAAGTGAGAACGAATCCGTAAAATGGTGAATCTCTTGAGTATGAATCTTCGTATACAGTCTGTGTTGCTTTATATTCTGTTCTTCGTTTCTCATGAATCCGTCGTCCGCATTATAAAAAAGCCCCGGATGAGCGGAGGCCAAGTGAGAACGAATCAGTAAAGTGATGACTATTCGAAGTTGTCTAATTCAAGTCAAGATACTAGTATTTCACTTTACTCTTTGTCCAATGCATTTCCATGCTAGTGACCTGTCTTTTTCGCTGACTTTTTGGAATCTGTCAGCATATGTTGTAGGTGCTAATTCCACATAAAAACGTGCACAACCTAACCTTCATCTCACAAAAGAAACTACTGAAGCCCAGAATTTAAAACCGAAACCAAAATAAATCTATTCTGTCTGAACTGCTGACGGTTTTGTTACGTTATGCGCAACTATAGCACATACAAAAGCGTTAGCTACTCAGAGCAGCGGATTTCTTTACTGCTCTGAATAAGTGACGCCTTTGGTAATACACTTCCAGGTGAGCTGGCACCTAAATCATCATTTACATTTGCACCAGATGGCGCTACATGCAAATCAGAATACACACTTGCCAAGTTATTATTACTCATGACTACTGATAGAGGATTATGTTTACAATTAAAGCAAATCCACTTGTTACACTTATCAAGGAAAAGTTAAATCCTTAGAAGTATTACTTCGAAAATTAGCATTTTATGGTAAAATGTCACTTAAGATAAATTAAAGGTATCATTCAACTCTGTCTAAAACCCAAATTTCACTATAATTCGTTTGACATTTAAAGAGTTGTGATATTTAAGAAAAACAGTAGGAGTAATAAAATTTACCCCAAAAAATAATTAAAATTTAGATAATGATATTATTTAGAGCCTGTTAATAAAATAGGTCTGTATTTTAGAAGTTTGTGTAAATAATTCTTTCAATATTCATCCTTTTTTAAGCTTCTTAGCACTGGTATTTTCGCTGCTAAATATTACAGTTCCTAAAACAGGCCTAGTGGTTAGTGAGCTTTGCTACTGATCAACGGGACCTCGGTTAGAGTTCCAGATAAGGTTTAATGTTTGTGTTGTTTTTGTGCTGAGGTCCAGTCATCCTCACAGAACTTCTACTATTGTGTATTAAACTGGCAGGGTCCTCTCATATTTCTGTGGCAAGAAGTTGCGAGAGAGAATATTTTTTATTATAATACTCTTTAAATACCTAGCATTTATTGCTTAAAATCGCAATTTAGATTCGGTTGAGATTTTTAATTTATCTACCATCATTATTTTACCACTAACCTAGAAGTTTTAATTTAATTACCTTCTCACCGACATAACATGGTATTCTAATTTAGATTTCGATCACAGATGTACTTCACCAAGAAACTGTGTTCATTGGCCACACCCATATCCGCCTCTAACTTCTTTATATTTCATTGCTTCCTTGTCTGCTTCGCATTTACAAGATAGATTAAAATTTTTAGACCTTTCATCCTACGGTAATTTATATAAATATATTTAAAAATTAAAAACATTTTTGACGAAATATACAAACTAAAAATTCAACACAATAAAATTACAAAACTTCAAAACCAAGGGTATTATAAAATGCCTACTTTTCGAAATAATTACGTAAAACATACCTCAAATACCACTTATATTTAATGCTATCCAAGAGAAATACTAAATACAGATTTTTTTTTTAGAAACCTGAAAATCGAATTGAAAAAACATTTGAGAATTTCTAATTAGCTGATTATTATGTGTTGTGTTTTGTGAATGTATTTGACGTAACACAATTTTTGTGGCTGAATGACCTATGTTTAATTTAATTTCTTTCTTTTCCTGCAGATAAGCTATTTAGCTTTTGCGGGTCAAATGGTAAATGTATTTGTAATCTTTACTCTTATGAATAAAAATTACATTCTTAAAAAAAAAGGCCGAAGTGCAGAAAAAATGCCTGTCATTCACACTTACATCTAGATAGGACTATCATATTTTTTCAGGACTTAAGGTTAAATGGACACGCACTTTACCAATCTGTGACGTGAGGTGCCAGCGGACCAGGTTGGATTGTTTTACCTCAGAGCGGCACTTTTGTGCACACAATGGGCTAAATGGCCAGGTCACAAGGACCCCGAAGGCTCAGAGAATGTTGGGGGAGGGGACCCACTGGAACAGCTGTTACGAGACAGATGGTAGACTCCCGTCAAGGCCATCCAGTGTGTTCTTTAACGTACACAAGGTATGACTCTCCCGCACACGGGCCACGGCTTAACGTCCCATCCGACGGACGGCGGCCTTTCCAAGCCCATCGGTTCCCCTACTGACCGTGGGCAGGGGGGGAATTTTGCGGAGATAAATCTCAACGCTGACCTAGCTGGGACTCGAACCTAGGAACTACAGATTACGAGCCTGGTGCGCTACCAACTGAGCCACCCCCCAGCGGACCGGTAAACAGAATAATTCCAGATATGAAGGCATGATAACAGTTCAGAGAAAGTTAATAACGTTCTTACGTGACTTGTTCCTAATTCTTGATGCGTAAAAGTTGTCCCTTTTTTACTCTCCTAGCTTAATTCGCATGCGAAAAAGAAAAAAGCACGAAAACCATAATGACCATATATGGACATTGGAAAGTGCAAGAAACCTTGTCGATGCTTCAAGAAATGCTTTTGATACATAATACCACGTAGCGTATTTGGATACGGATCAAGGACTTGAAACCCGGATACATATACATATCACACATCAACAGTTGAATATTCCTTCAAGGAAACACTCGTTTCCCCGAAGACTCATTCAGGCACTTTTGATAGTTTTCATTTCTTTTTTTTAATATTAATATTTATATTAATTTTTTAATTTTTATAAGGAATTTAAACAGTCTATGTTCTTTAGAAAATTAATTAGTAGATTATAGTATACGGGTTTAAGTGCTGTTTCTTTTGGTTCAAGGATTGATTGAAAGTTAAATTGATTAGTTTTATGTTTTCTGAGTTTTTGGAAGTATTTATTTCTTTCGTCTGCAAATTCTTTACGTTGAAAAATTATGTGTTCTATTGTTTGTGGGTCATTACATTTTAGACAATTTGGTGAATTTATTTTATTCATTTTAAAGAACATGGTTTTTGTTAGTTCTAGGTTGGCTTTGATTCTTAATATTATGCTAATTTCCTTTTTTCATAATCCATAATTGTTGAATTTATTAATTTTATGTGAAATTAAGTATTTGTATGTGTGACTTGCATATGTGAAATACCAATTTTGAAGTGTATTGTTCATGTGTTTTTTAAGTTTTTGTAGGAGAAAATGATATGAGGAATTCATAGAATGGTTCAGTTTTTTGCATTTTTTGCTAAAGTATCTGCAATGTCATTGTATTTTAGATTACTGTGTGAGGGTACCCATTGTATATGTAATATGTTGTGTTGTTGTATATGGTTGTATATTAATGTGCAAGTGTCATTTATGAAAATATTATAATTACTTTTAAATGGATTATCTTGTAAAATGTCTAAAGAAATCTTACTATCAGTCAAGATTACAATATTTTTGTTGGAGAATTGGAGGACCCAGTTTATTGCTAGTATGATAACTGTCAATTCAGCAATGAGGACAGGAGTAGGATAATCAAGATAATCAAATTTAAATTGATATTCAAAGTTGTTTTTTGGACAGTAAAATGCCCCAGATGTTATTATTTTTTTCAAAATTCTGAGATCCATCAGTATAAATTTATATGTAGTTTTTGTAGTTATGTTCTATGTGGGTTTCTGATAGAATTTTAAGGGTTGATTTATCTGAGGAATCTTTTGAATGAATTCCTTGAATATTCTTAGATAATATTGGAAGAGTTGATATCCATATTGGAAAGTTGAAATGTTTCTTGTATTTCTGCTGTTTTGGCTTGCTCACTGACAGTCTACAGGCTATCTATGATTGCTCCGTATTACCTAATTTATCTAAAGACTAATCTAATCTGTCTATGGCTCTATATTACTAATTTCCTTATCCGCTAATCTAATCTGTAGTTCTATATTACTAGTGAAAAGATCTGCAGGAATCTGTCAGATCTCTGTCGCAAGAGCTGCTTAAGGAGTGATTATTTTCATTTACGTTTAAAGCATATATTTTTCTTATGATGTGACTTTTCGTACAGTGATTTAACTAGACTGGAAAGCTATTAGAGGATTTTAAAGTTGTTTTCCTTAGGAATTATGATATCTATCAGCACAAAATGTGTTGAGCCCCTACATATAGTTTCAGTGATGTTTAGAATGCAAAGAATTATTAGATATAGATAATATTAAATTTTTCATTCATGTCAACTTTGTCGTTGTGGAATGAGTTCCATATCTAAAACAATTAGAGCATTTTAAAGCTGATTTTCGCAGGAATTATGTTATCTATGAATACAAAATGCAATAAGCTCCTACATATAGTTTCAGTGATGTTCAGATTAGAATGAAAAGGTTTATACGATATATATAATATTACATTTTTCGTTCATATAAACTTCGTCAATCTTGAGTAGGTTTTATGTTTACGTACAATAAATGGAACTCTGTTTGTTACAAATCAACCATTGATGTAATCTGCTTTCTACAACAACATGTGTGTCCTCATTCCCGTGCAAGTGGGTCGTGAGCTTTATAAGTAAACCCAAAGAAATGGGGCGGGGTGGCTCAGTCGGTAGCGCGCCAGGCTCGTAATCTGTAGTTCCCAGGTTCGAATCCCAGCTGGGTCAGCGTTGAGATTTATCTCCGCAAAATTCCCCGCCCTGCCCACGGTCAGTAGGGGACACCGATGGGCTTGGAAAGGCTGCCGTCCGTCGGATGGGACGTTAAGCCGCGGCCCCGTGTGCGGAGAGCCATACCCTGTGCACGTTAAAGAACACGCTGGATGGCCTTGACTGGAGGCTACCATCTGTCTCCCAACAGCTATTCCAGTGGGTTCCCTCCCCAAACCTTCTCTGAGCCTTCGGGGTCCATGTGACCTGGACATTTAGCCCATGGTGTGCAAAAAAGTGCCGCTCAGAGGTAAAACAACCCAACCCAAAGGAATTATTTCTGGATGCCTGGATGACTCGATTTGCGTGGATGCCTTTCGTTATCGTAATGAAATGCTCAAACTGACAAGCTGAAATGCACGAAAGCGCCTGACGATCACTTCAGCTCCAAAATTCATATGACAATAAATCGATTGGTCGACATATGAAAAAATTTTGGATTTGTGGGTCGCCATATTGAAAAGTTTGAAATTCCAGCAGGATCACCGTTCCGGTATTTCTCTCCGTTTTGGTGTTTTTTAAATAAAATCTTGAAAAATACATGCAAAATATATATTTTTAATATTTTTTCGCTCCCATTCGGCTACTAGCATTCTCAAATGGAGCAAAATAGGGGGGTCCCACCGGCTACATCCAGCTCTGTTCAGGAATGAATACGTTTTTCAATTAATATTGTTCCAATTTTTAAGAAAATTCAAGAAAATCGCGAAATTTTTATTAGATTACCATATTTTTGTACTTTTTGTCTTTTCAATTATCATTGTTGCGTTATTATTATTTTTTCGGCGTTTCATTCTTCTGTTTGATAATGCCCGGATATTTATTTTTGGCCTCGAGTTTTGTTATTGCTATATCAATACTTTATTGAATGTACAGAACACGTCCACGGAACTTGATATGGAGATGTATTCTTGATAGTCATTTAGTAACTCTGAGTGATATCTGGTGCTTAATCGTCTAGAGCAGTGCTGTCCGACTGGGGTTCCGTGAGCACTCTTCTGGGATTCTGCTAAAAGTCTAAATTCCTGAGCTAAGAAGAATATCCTACAAATGCGAAAAGAGTTATCTGTTTTTTATTTCAATTTTGAACCACATACTTATGGGGAACAGCTTTTTCTTTGACGAATATTTAAAATAAACTGCAGAATTGTATGTTACCATTGGAAACAGAATAGCAAGGTTCTTTGTCCAAAATGATCCAAAAAATTGATGACTTGTCGAAGGAGAAAAATGCTCAGAACTCACGCTGAATATTTAATAATTAAAACTGCCTTCTAACAATAATTCTATATAGCAACTATTAATTATAATAAATATGAAAATAATTTTTTGAAAAAAAATTATCTCGCTTTTGTGGGAGTGGGCGGATGGAGGCAACAGAATAAAATCGTGTTTTTTTAATATATATTTTGCGCTTCTGTAGTAATTGACAATCATTCAAGGATTCCACCACTGTTAAAAAGTTGAAAAATAGTGGTCTACTGGCGCACATTACCAATCGATTGTACAATAAATTAAAGTATATACAAATATATAGGGCGGGATCTAAGGGCCTCTATTGATCATGCTCCCAGTCCCTTTGCTTTTTTTTTGGCTCAGTTGTGTTTGTTGTTTTATAGATCGGGGTCTGCAAACATGTAACTACCCCTCGATTTATACAGTTTCGACTTTACATGGCCAAAAAAATGCAATCAGTTTCGATTTACACGGTGTGGACTCAGCTTTGCATTGTATAGATTGAGTTTTTTTAATGCATACAGATATACGTATTTCTTCGATTCTAAGACGCACTTCTTTTCCCATATAAACGTCTCTAAAAACGGGGTGCGTCTTAGAATCGCAGTTTTTTTTTTTGTTTTAAAATTTTCCCGCGCTTTGCACACAGCACCACACGTTTGGCTTTTACGCAGAAACCCCGCCATATCGCATTCTCCAAATGTGGATATTTTCCCGCACCTTCCAAATATGAAGCTACCGTTATTTCATTATAGTGCAGCTCTGTGAGTGAATTATAGTGAGCTTGGAACCTGTCTGTTGACTGACAGCGCGGCATCAAAATTGGCGGAATGGGTATCAATGGCTTGAAAACTAACCCCAGAAAAAGTAGTGCAGCACTCATTTAAAAAATGTTGCATCACCAGCGCTCTCGATGGCTCAGAAGACGATATATTATGGGAAAATGAAGATAAAGACGGCTCAGAAGAATCAGACTCTGATATTGATTCAGAAGGAAGTGATGGATAACATACCTAGTGATGAATAGGTAATATTGTTGTCAGTAAATTAAATTACATTAAAAATATTTGTTAAATACATTTTAGCGTTTTATGTTTTTTTTTTAGAACCAAAGCGTTTTCTCTGTTGGTGGCACTGAAATTTAGGTGCATTTTACAATCGATGGCGTCTTAGAATCGAAGAAATGCGATAATACTTATTATGAAGTAGCAGTGATATAGCGTCAAGAGAGATTATTAGACTTTCACACAAAAGTAAAAATCAACTAAATGATTTTACTTGAAATAATTTGCTGAAAACATTTTGGTTTCGTCTGAGTAATTCGAATCCACCTCCCAGTCGCATGCAGGCGCCTAGGAGACGTGTGTTCGAATCCCACTCAGGACGAAACCACATTTTTTTCAGCAAGTTATTTCAAGTGTTTCTTGTCAACAGGACATTTACTGTGATATTTTATTACTGTAGTAAATGGTTTTAATTGATATTATTTATTTTGAAGAATAAATAGATAATAGTAAATTCCTATATTAGTAAAATCGTCATCTGTAATAAATATATATTTATATTCTTCCGTTACAATTATATTCTTGCCATTGTAATGCAATCTGTCTCGCGGTATCTCAATCAAATGAAGCCTGTTTTGAATCGGCTGCGAGATCGAACTTCTTTTTTCCGCGCTTTGCACACACTTTTCAGACCACTAAAAAATTTACCACATTTTTCAGACCACATTTTTTAGACCACATTTTAGACCACATTTTTCAGACCACTAAAAAATTTGTGTTTTTACCAAATTTTTAGTAGCAAGTTTACTTTGTAGACCAGTGGTTATCAACCTTTTATGCTTCACGTACCCCCTGGAAATGTTTTTGTAACTGGCGTACCCCTTTTGTAGATATATAAAACTATAGTTATAGTATAACAATGGGAATAAGATAAAACCTATATAAATATACACATTAAATTTTGTATTCATAAATTACATATATCGATAAGCACAAAAAATGACAAACAATGGTTAGCACGCTTGGCTACTGATCTAAGGGACCTGGGTTCGAGCCCCGGAATTAGGCATGGATGTGTGTGTCGTTTTTCTGCTGAGGTCCTGCCATCCTCTCAGATCTCCTACTGTGGCATATAAACTGACAGGCTCCTGTCAGACCTCTGTGGCAAGCAGCTGTTTGAGGGGGTATTTATTTATTTTTTATTTATAAAATTATAAACATTTTACTGAGTAATCAGTGAAATGCTTGCGCTTGTTTACGCTTGCACTGTTCATCAATGGTTGGAGTTATCTTGCTAAGGTAGAGTCGCAAGTCATCTTCAATATCCAGACTGTTCCTATATTTATTTTTTAAAGCAGTTAAAGGTGAAAAACCAGTTTCACATAAATAAGTTGCTGTGAAAGGTAAAAAATATTTGACTGCAATTCTTGACAAAGTCGGATATTCCTTCTCCACTCCAATGCAAAACTTAATCAATAGCTTTTTGGAATGAATTTTTCGGAATGGCTTTTTAAACTATTGTCAAAAGATATCTCAATCAACTCTTCTTTATTGGACAATGGAAGCTTACATTTTTCCAAATCAAATGTGAAGGGGTCTCAAATCCATTCTTGCGCTTCATCAGGGGATGGAAAATACTGCCTTATAAGAATTTTAAAAGTGCTAAAGTGAACGATTATTTGTTGTCTGATGTCTTCAAAGTCTGCAATCGTTTGCTCATTTTCTTTAAGAAATGAATCTAATCGCTGAAATTGGTCACAGCTGTTCTTTTTAATTCCGTTTTCCCAAAAAGAATTTTTTTTATCATGACCTCTGTTTTCTTCTCAACATAGAACACATCAACCTTGTCTCCTTCCAATGATAAGTTCAAAATATTCACCTTTTTCAAATATATGAGCTAAATATGCTACCATAGAAAACATTCTAAGTCTTGTAGTCTACAAGAAAGTCGAAACTCGTGGTCCATGAAAAAAAGACGTACTTCATTGTGGAGTTCAAATAAACGGCAAAGAACATTTTCTCGTGACAACCAACGTACTTCTGTGTGAAGCAACAATCTCTTATGCAGGCTACCCATTTCTTCACACATAATTGAAAAAAATCGAGACTTCAATGGTCGGGTTTGATGAAATTAACCATTTGTACACTTTCATCCAGAACTCTTTTCAAATCATCAGGGAGAAATTTAGCTATCAGCGCAAAGACAACAATGAGTGAACTTACATTCTGGTGCAACTTTTTTATACGACCTACTAGTCCTGTGATATAAGCACTCATTGCTTTTGCTCCGTCAGTACATACAGAAATACAATTTTTCCATTTAAGATTGTTTTCGGCAAAAAATGAATCAATCTTATTAAAAATATCTTCACCCGTAGTAGAAGTTTTGAGGGGCTTATAAAATAAATATCTTGAAATATTGCATCCTGGAATTTTCCCGCACAAAAACAAGTAATTGAGTTAGCCCAGTTACGTCTGCCGACTCATCCACTTGTATGGCAAACCACGGGCTACACTGAATAGCTTGAATGAGTTGGTCCTTAATATTACAGTCCATATCTTTAATTCTCCTGGAAACTGTGTCGTTTGACAAAGGAATGGTTCTGACAAGGTTTGCCTCTTTTTTTACGAAACATACAAGAAGCTAATTTTTCCGCTGCTGGAAGAATGAGTGACTCGCCTATTGTGTGAGCCTTTCCGGCTTTGGCAATTTGAAGGCTTCTTTGTAAGACGCTTTAAGTGCACTTTCATTTTCTTCTACACCAGAAAAATGCTTTATTACGCTTTTTCTACTATTGAAGTCTTCCAAAAGACGTTCAAAATAGCAAAGGGCTTATTTTTTAAATGCTCATGTTTTGTTTCAAAATGTGGCCGTAAAAGAGATGGTTTCATAGAATTTTGTGACAGGACTTCAGAGCAAACAACGCACTGTGTATTTGGTTCTACTAAATTTCCTATCCATGTAAAGACAAATTGTAAATGTGATTAATGATATTTACGTTTTTTTAATTTTTTTTATCACTTGATTATTTAACATTCTTTTAGTTACTGATGAATCCACCTCTTTACCCACAGGACGTAGTCGTAGATGCAATCGGCTCCGGCTGCAACTTTTTTTCTTCTTAATTATCCATTTATCCATGTTTCAAGGCACTTTAGAAACACGTTCATTCAAAATGTTTAAGTATTTCTAGATAACATGTTTATTGAATATTTTTGAAATCGAAAAATGAGTTTTTATGTCTGTGAAAATAAAATATTTCTTGCAAGAATGAAATGCTTCTCCGCATTTATTATAATTTGCTTTATAATTAATATTTGCTAATATTCAGTTGAAGAAATGAAATTATTTAAAAAACGCACACATCGAAGTGAAACAAATCAGTTCCACTGACGGAAAGCTACGATGCGATGCACGGACTCCGCTTCTGACGTCATTAGCTGTGCAGGTCACGTGACATCAGACTTTCTCTTCAGACGGCTTTGGGCAGCATTCTGACTGCCACCTCAGGCTAAGTTTTAGTTTTGCTCTGTAGGACCTTGTGAGAGGCCTTTGTATGTACATCAATAAATATATATTAATTAGGTAGGTGTAGTGTTACGTTTATGTCACCGGTAGTATTCCTCATCCTGACAAGAGAGGGAAAAAATGTACCAATTATTCTCCTACCTATGGGTTGGGTTGTTTTACCTCTGAGCGGCACTTTTTTGCACACCATGGGCTAAATGACCAGGTCACAGGGACCCCGAAGACTCAGAGAAGGTTGGGGAAGGGGACCCACTGGAAGAGCTGTTGGGAGACAGATGGTAGCCTCCCGTGAAGGCCATCCAGCGTGTTCTTTAACGTGCACAGGGTATGGCTCTCCCGCACACGGGGCCACGGCTTAACGTCCCATCCGACGGACGGCGGCCTTTCCAAACCCATCGGTGTCCCCTACTGACCGTGGGCAGGGCGGGGAATTTTGCGGAGATAAATCTCAACGCTGACCCAGCTGGGACTCGAACCTGGGAACTACAGATTACGAGCCTGGCGCACTACCGACTGAGCCACCCCCGCCCCCTCCTACCTATGGTAATTCCCTCTGCGACACCCCCTGGAAGACGCAGTTTATAATATGGTAGTCTTCCGTCAAGGCCATCCAGCGTGTTTTTAATGTCCACATGGTATGGCTCTCCTGCACACAGTACTAGGGGTTAAAGCCCCATCTGACGGGGGCGGGGGTGGCTCAGACGGTAGCGCGCCAGGCTCGTAATCTGTAGTTCCCAGGTTCGAGTCCCAGCTGGGTCAGCGTTGAGATTTATCTCCGCAAAATCCCCCGCCCTGCCCACGGTCAGTAGGGAACACCGATGGGCTTGGAAAGGCCGCCGTCCGTCGGATGGGACGTTAAGCCGTGGCCCCGTGTGCGGGAGAGCCATACCCTGTGCACGTTAAAGAACACGCTGGATGGCCTTGACGGGAGGCTACCATATGTCTCCCAACAGCTGTTCCAGTGGGTCCCCTCACCCAACCTTCTCTGAGCCTTCGGGGTCCATGTGGCCTGGCCATTTAGCCCATGGTGTGCAAAAAAGTGCCGCTCAGAGGTGAAACAACCAAACCCATCTGACGAACGGTGATCTTTCCAAGCCCATCAAGTGTCCTCTTTATGACCGAGGGCAGATTGGGTGCTTAGCGGAGAAAAATCTCAAAGTTGTCACAGGGACTCGAACCTGAGAACTACCGATTACTAGCTAGACTTACTACAGACTGGGCCAATCTTTCGCTTCCATGAAAGCCAGATAATCGATTCGAGAAGTAAAAAACATTTTTGAACTTGAACACGTTAGGTAGCCCTGATGATAATCTTCCATCTTTTCCTAACAACAGTCCAGAGAGTATCTTTAAACCATTTTCTCTCTCTTTAAGCGTTTAGCTCCTTATCTGTTTGATTATCAAGCCATTTGTTTGGTGGGGAGGAGGAGGGTAAGGAACTATTTGAGAGCAGCAAATCCTCAATCCAACCTGGATCATTTCTCATAGTTCTTGTTTTCTGTTATCATGCGTAATATTCTGATGATTTTCCTCTTGTTGGGTTGAGTTGTTTTACCTCTGAGCGGCACTTTTTTGCACACCATGGGCTAAATGGCCAGGTCACATGGACCCCGAAGGCTCAGAGAAGGTTGGGGGAGGGGACCTACTGGAACAGCTGTTGGAGATAGATGGTAGCCTCCCGTCAAGGCCATCCAGCGTGTTCTTTAACGTGCACAGGGTATGGCTCTCCCGCACACGGGGCCGCGGCTTAACGTCCCATCCGACGGACGGCGGCCTTTCCAAGCCCACGGTGTCCCCTACTGACCGTGGGAAGGGCGTTTTCCTCTTGTGCGCTTGGCTACTGATCTAAGGAACCTGAGTTCGAGCCCCGGGTGAGGCATGGATATTCGTGTTGTTTTTCTGCTGAGGTCCTGCCATCCCCTCAGACCTTCTACTAGACATATAAACTGACTGGCTCCTGTTAGACCTCTGTGGCAAGTAGCTGCTTGAGTGGGTATTTATTTTCATTTATAAAAAGAAAACAACGAAATCGAAACAAACGCCAGCAGTATACAAAAGTGAGAAGACCGACAGAGGAAGTGAAGATGGTTTTTCTCACGCAAGTGGAGTACAACAGCGCCTGCGGTAAGAGGATGCAGTGAAACCGAAAGCTACGATTTTCCATCAATTTGACTTTGCCTGTCGAAACACACTCGTTCGGCTGTATCTGCCAGAGGTTGATCTCTATGTTGCGATCTTGTGCAACCACGGCAATTCCCGGTTCCGCCTGACAGCACTACCTGGTTAAGAAAAGCCATGACTATCTAGAGCCGGGGGCAAGGAATACGCCCTATAGGCGCACCTCAACCCCGGCCTCACATGGCAGCAGTCCTATAGAAGGAAAGCTGACCACCGGAAGAAACCTAACTTTAATCTATTCCCCGGTTTGCAAATGTGCAAGGATATAAAGATCCAAGCTCGATCGGCACCCGGGGTGGAGACTCTTAGTAAGACCCAGACTTTTTGGACAGCTCGTGCCTACTAGGCGGGGAGAGACCTTTCGACCGAGCCGTCGAACTGACCACACACGTCCCTGAGAGGTGAGGTCTCCGACGCCGTCACCACCCGACCGGCAATCAAGCCGGCCAGCAGCGTCTTCAACCTCGGTTGGCCTTGGCCATGTCCAACCGGCGCCCAACCCGGTCGGCACAGCCTTCAGCCGGGTTGCTGGGCCCTAGGCCCCCCCACCACGACAAGGTGGTCCCCTATCGGGGGGGATCTGCCAGAGGTTAACAAACTATGCCATTGAGCCCTCAAGTAACTTCCTACCGACTGACCTAAACTTGCTGTTTATATCCCTTGTTTGGTCGTGAGGCGCCCCTCACCAACCTTGTTGTTTACATCTCTTACCTGACGGTGAAGAGCAAGTTCAGTTAGCCGTCCGCGATGCTGGGACGTTTGTAAGCAGATTTGTCGGGTTGGGGGGTATTGTTGTGACGTTGTGGTGGTTCGTGCCTTAGGCTGCTGAAGTTCTCATAGAGATTTCTTCTGCTATGGTGGTTTTGTGGATGTCAGGACCGGTTGGCATGATGATCAGGAAGACATTTTGCAGGAGGAGAGTTCAGACTCAGGATAAAGCCATTCTCATCACAGGTAAGAATTTGGTTTTTTTGTCTTTATTTTGTTTTATCGTATGATAGAGAATGACGATTAGTTAGAAATTAAATGAGTGCTGGTTGAAATTTTGGAGCTCAGGGAAAAATATTTTATTGACACATCGTAAAACATATATACTATTCTCTAATAATATAATTCTCTGATATTTTGAGAGCGCAGTGCATAACCAACACACAAAAGTTCAAAATGCTAGCATAAATAGTTTGTTCTCAATGTTCTTTAAACTTTTGTGTTTTCCAAACTTTTCCATCGTTAGAAGGCGCTTTAAAAGCTATTGCGATATTCGAAAAATGTGGATCAAAACATTTCATAGATTCCGGACAATATAAAATTTATATTCTTAATTTTACTCTAATTATCCAAGCATCTAGCTCTAGAAATCTTCCACGAAAATTTCTTTTTCATAATACCAAAAGTTTTCAACACATTAAATATTAATATAAGAAATGAGAAATATTTAAGAACATTCAGAAAACTGTTAAAGAAATATTTGTTAACAATTGACCAAGTTGATACGATTTACGATGCACAAAAATAAAAGTATTAAACTTCATTGTTACTCAAGTTTCAACTTATTTAATCTGCATGCGATTTACTTATTTATTAATTGTTATCATTTTTTATTTACTTTTATAAAATATGTAATAAATTTTATATCATAACCTGGATGAGCTTGTGCTTTGCTCATTGGTTATACATATTGAAAAATATGCTTTTTTTTCGTGTGTGTATATTTATATGATACTGTATTTTACATTATAATATTTAAATAGTAATACATATATAATCTGTTATCCTTGATAAATGTAATTACTCAAGATTTCATATCATTCATTGTTTATGTATTATATATTAAAATAAAGAAACAAAACAAAACGAAAGGTTTAATATCCAGACGGACAGACGACAGAATTAACATTTTGGACTTGACGTTTTTCGATTTTAATGAAATTTCTTACGTTTGTTGTATTTATTAAAAATTCTTCTACACTAAATTTCTGATTTTTGCGACGAAAGGATTCTGAGAACTGGAGACTCAAAACACGAAGAAAACAAAAAATTGCAAATTTTCTAAACTTCTTGTATTTTTAAGATGAATTCTTATGGACCTAAAAATCTCATGATGATGAGATTGGTTTCATTTACAAGATCTTTTCCGGACTTTTAAAATAATATATTTGAATTAAAATTTCTTCCAAAAACATTTTCAAGTAATTCCTGTTTTAACATCGCCTTATACTTTGACACTGAATATCTCAATCCCTTGTTTTAAAAAAAGAATTGTTCTGAAATGTATATTAAAAAAAAAAACGTACTTCGCCACACAAAGGACTGAGATAGCCAAAACGCTATGTCCTGGTTTTTCTTACAAACACTTACACAAGTACATGCTTGGCTAGTCATATATGCTAATCATAATGCATAATATTTTAATATATAATACATCATTAGAACAGATAAGACTCAGTGGTTTAAATCAACAAATTAATCAAGAACATTTTTTTAAAAAAATTATCTGTGGAGCCTAATAGAGTATGGACACATATAAGTTATTGATATAATACAACAGCAATCTGACGAAAATGATTTTACAGTAATAAAAAAATATCTTCTCAAAGCAGCTGCTTGCCACAGAGGTCTGACAGGTGCCTGTCAGTTTATACGCTATAGTAGAAGGTCTGTGAGGATAGCAGGACATCAACAGAAAAAGAACAAAACCCGGGGCTCGAATCCAGAACTCTTATATTAGTAGCCAAGCGTGCTAACCACTCGACGGTTAGATCAGTAGCCAAGCGTGCTAACCACTCGACCACTGGACGGCTCACATTTTACAGATGGTGGCCTCCCGTCAAGGCCATCCAGCGTGTTCTTTAACGTGCACAGGGTATGGCTCTCCCGCACACGGGGCCACGGCTTAACGTCCCATCCGACGGACGGCGGCCTTTCCAAGCCCATCGGTGGAAAGGCCGCCGTCCGTCGGATGGGACGTTAAGCAGTGACCCCGTGTGCGGGAGAGACGTACCCTGTGCACATTAAAGAACTCGCTGGATGGCCTTGACGGGAGGCTACCATGTCTCCCAACAGCTGTTCCAGTGGGTCCCCTCCCCCAACCTTCTCTGAGTCGTCGGGGTCCATGTGACCTGGCCATTTAGCCCATGGTGTGCAAAAAAGTGCCGCTCAGAAACTTTCCAATGACGGCAATCATCACAATCGTTGTTTGAAAATATTTTTTCTGCGTCTGTTGGCATTGACTTCACATGAACGTTTAGTTCGAATGAGAATTAACGGCACGTGATTGGATTAACATCAAAACTGACCAAATTCATCATTCTTAAACTCAATATTCCATCTTTCACATACTCCATTTTTGGAAGGCGAAATTTGTAGTAAAAAATTCAGTAATGCATAGGTAAATAGTAATTTAACTTATTTTGTTAGTAAATTTCTGGTTTTTATCATAAGTTTTAAATTTTTCATATTTTTTAAATATTAAACCATGTTAAGCAAGTGGAGCTCACCTTTATTCATTTCCATGTAGAGCAGGTCAGCCTTTGTGGCTCCACCCTTTCACCCCCATAATCGGAGAACTACTTGTTCTGTTATAAGTTTCAAAGTCTACGATGTATCCTGCGGTTTGTTCAAAGGAAGTTTACCTCTAAAATGTCCATTGAAGTTACAATACAAGAGGATCAGCTCTAGGGGCTGGCGAATCGGGCAATAGCTCTTGGGGAGGGAGGTGGGGGGAGAGAGTGGTAAGGGTCACAATTCCTTCAAACAAGAAAAATGAAAAAAAAAATGTTCAGTCTGGAGGAATTGGGAGAGGGGGGATATTGAACGTCTTTTTCGGAAGGTCATATTGTCTTGAAATGTGAATGCAGTGTAGAGCTTTCTACCGACAAAAGGGCCGCTTTTGGGGCGGGGGTGGCTCAGTCGGTAGCGTGCCAGGCTGCAATCTGTAGTTCCCAGGTTCGAGTCCCAGCTGGGTCAGCGTTGAGATTTATCTCTGCAAAATTCCCCGCCCTGCCCAAGGTCAGTAAGGGACACCGATGGACTTGGAAAAGCCTCCGTCCGTCGGATGGGACGTTAAGACGTGGCTCCGTGTGCGAGAGTACCATACCCGTGCGCGTTAAAGAACACGCTGGGTGGCCTTGACCGGAGGCTATCATCTGCTTCTCAACAGCTGTTCCAGTGGGAAAATTCCCCGCCCTGCCCAAGGTTCCTACAACCTACTGAGATCCTTTGGGGTTCTTGTGACCTGGCCATTTAGTCCATTGCGTGCAAAAAAGTGCCGCTCAGAGGTAAAACAACCCAACCCAAAAGCCACTTCTAAAACATGAATTTAGGATTACTTACTACATGCTGTCTGCTTATTGATGGGAAGTAATACTATTGAAAGCGTCAAATTTTTAACTGAAGTTATCAGTAAACAATCACCAGCAGCAAAATTATTAAGTCAGTAATGATCAAAATATTAAACTCGGCTTGAAGACATCCTGTGTTCTCATTGTCTGTTCAGATCCTATTCCTGCCAAGACTGAATATTAAAGTATTTTATGTATTTCTAAAAATTAATGACAGATTAATTTAATGTGTGCGTGAAATTGGATTCTCACTTTCGAGTTTAGACTCCATTTCTTATCGGCAGTTCTTGTTCAACTAATCCAGTGCTCAATAAATGCATCTGCTAGTCGCTTACTGACAAAATACAAATATACAATATATGCATTTCGAGTAAAAAAAAATATCCCCTCAAGCAGCTGCTTGCCACAGAGGTCTGACAGGAGCCTGTCAGTTAAATATGACATAGTAGAAGGTCTGAGAGGATGACAGGACCTCAGCAGAAAAACAACACGAACATCCATGCCTTACCCTGGGCTCGAACCCAGGTCCCTTAGATCATTAGCCAAGCGCGCTAACCAATCGGCCACGGGAGTACAGGAATTAAAAACAACTAAATGCAGCATTTATCGTTTATTTATTTTTAAGGTTAATTCTGCATACTTTCTGGGACCTAAATTCATGACCTATGACCTTCTCCAACGAACTCCTTGTGTCATAGGATCTGACATCTGCAAAGATAAGTTAAAAGAGTTCATTTTTTTTTACTTGAGCTTTTTTTAGAAGTGATGAACTGTTTTTGTGAGTCCAGGGATATGGGGAAAAGTGCTATTCAGGTAGAATCACGCGCAAAATATTCGAAATAGATATTCTAAACTTTAAATGGTATCTATAATTTTAATAAAACAATTACAAGAAGATTCGTGGAATAGTTAATTTTGAATATTATTATAATTTCATAGGACACGAAATGAAGTGTTATTTCGGAAAATGCCTCCCTATTTTGCCAAAAAAATTAATAAATTATAAGCTTTAATATCATTTATAGAGCTATAATGATTTATACTTACTCTGTATATGCAAATTTTCTTTATTATTAACATGAATATATATATATATATAAATTATTACGATCGATGGAATGAAATTTGGAGATATTAGTCGATGACAGGTCTCATCCAATGGGTGCAGTTGTCTAGAGAATTATTGGATTCAGCCAATGTTCTATTCAAGGGTGAAGGAGAGGTAAAGTATAAGGAAGATTTATTTTTACATAACGTACGACTCATTTTTAAATTTGCAGAGCTGTCGTCAGGTGTCTTGATGTCCCCCCCCCCCCCCCCCCCCGTTCAGCCATTGCTCATTCACAGGATTTGTGTCAAAACTCAATTCCCTTCTATAATTATTTTGCTAACTGATGTTTGGGAAAGATCAACTGCTCTTCCACTGACATGCAGTGGGTCCCCTTCCGCAACCTTCTCTGAGCCTTCGGGGTTCTTGTGACCTGGCCATTTAGCCCATTGTGTGCAAAAAAGTGCCGCTCAGAGGTAAAACAACCCAACCCTGTTGACATCAATTCTTTTTTTTTTGAACGTCACCGAAGCAATGCATATTTCTTCCCTCCGCCCACGTCTTAATGATTTGGAAGTACGAATATTCAGTGCCAGAAGATTTTTCTCCAAATGTCTGATCATAACCTTACTTCTAAGAAACACTTCAACAAATATATCTGTATTCTGTCCCCACCTCGGCCATTTTGAATAACTGCAATCAAGTTTCATCTATCGTAATATCTCTTTATTAAAATGTTTTCTTTTGCAGACTCTCACGACGAATACATGAAGTGTGAGATGGACAAAGAATGTTCGAAAGTTGTCATCACAGGTTACATGAACTTCTATGGACATCAGGATTGCGATGGAAACGAACTCTTCACTTGCGATGAAGTAGCTCTTACTCACATATTAGGAGCAGCAGATTATGCATCGGTGGAAACACGTCGCCGATTCCACCAACCCCTCTGGATGAAATACATAGATTGTTTCCCTGGGAATAATCATAACTGATCATAAGGGAGGTTAGCTCCTAGGATGCTGGGAAAAAATGGTTCAAATCATTCTTCATAAGGATATTTGTTCCCTTTTCTTTCTGAGATGGCTGCCCATTTGGAAGTTTCTTTTATGGCGATTTCTGAAGACTTCGTTGATAAATGTTTTCCCTAGAATTTGGGTTGTTTTACCTCTTAGCGGCACTTTTTTGCACATCATGGGCTAAATGGCCAGGTCACAAGGACTCCGAAGGCTCAGAGAAGGTTGGGGGAGGGAACCTACTGGAACAGCTATATAGGAGACAGATGGTAGCCTTCCCGTCAAGGCCATCCAGTGTGTTCTTTAATGTACACAGGGTATGGCTCTCCTGCACACGGGGCAGGGCTTAACGTCTCATCCGACGGACGGCGGCCTTTCCAAGCCCATAGGTGTTCCCTACTGACCGTGGGCAGGGAATTTTGCGGAGATAAATCTCAACGCTGACCCAGCTGGGACTCGAACTTGGAAACTACAGATTACGAGCCACCCCCGCCCCTTTCATTAGAAGAGATTCCGCCTTAAAAAGCAATTGTACAACAATTTAATTGTTTTAAAGCATTTTATATGTAACGTGAAATTCAATTCTTTATTTTCCGGCATCCTCCGGATACGGCCTTGGACTATTACAGATACATTAGCCTTAAGAAACATGATTCAAGATACTGAAATGTTTTGTTACAGGAAATACATTATAAGTTATAATGTTTATTACGAATTTGTAAATAGAATATTTTATTAAATGCATCTAAAATGCTGAAATAAAACATGCCGTCAAACACTGAATTGTTTTATTACATGAATATGTTTATTGTTGGGTTAGGATATTTTACCTCTGAGTGGCACATTTTTTGCACAAAATGGGAAGGTCACAAGGAGTCCAAAATTCAGAACTGAACATAAGGAATGGATGCACAGGACAGCTTTTAAGAAACAGACGGAAGTTTCCCGTCAAGGCATCCGGCATGTTCTATGTGTTACATGTCAGTAAAGTACTTTGATAATACTATGGGAAAATAAACTCTTCATTTTTATTGAAAAAGTATTGGCAGCAAAGAAATGTGGCTTCATTCGATGTTTATAAAGAAATATACGTTTTAAGCTCAAAGTTCAGAAAGGAATTAACGACGATATTAAAAGACTCCCATAGTTAAATCATAAATGATTGTGGATGGGGGGGAGGGGGGAGATCAGTTGGGTTGTTTTACCTCTGAGCGGCACTTTTTTGCACACCATGGGCTAAATGGCCAGGTCACATGGACCCCGAAGGCTCAGAGAAGGTTGGGGGAGGGGACCCACTGGAACAGCTGTTGGGAGACAGATGATAGCGTCCCGTCAAGGCCATCCAGCGTGTTCTTTAACGTGCACAGGGTATAGCTCTCCCGCACACAAGGCCACGGCTTAACGTCCCATCCGACGGACGGCGGCCTTTCCAAGCCCATCGGTGTTCCCTACTGACCGTGGGCAGGGCGGGGAATTTTGCGCAGATAAATCTCAACGCTGACCCAGCTGGGACTCGAACCTGGGAACTACAGATTACGAGCCTGGCGCGCTACCGACTGAGCCACCCCCGCCCCAGGGGAGATCAGAGAGAGCAGCGATGGATCAAAGGGGCGCAAGTGTAACGTCAAAAGTGTAAAGTCAAAGGGGCGCAAGTAACTCCACTCAGTGGCCTCTCACCCATATATTTTGAAAATGATACAGCGGAGCTAAAAAATTAAATGTATATAATATACGCATGTTTGAATAAATTTTCTTAAAGACCACTGAAACGGAAGGAAAAGTTTTACACTGAAACGGCCGGGCCTGACAGATAATTGACATACAATTAATAATTATTATTAATTAATTATTAACGAATTTTAATAGTACATTACAGCTTTATGTTCGACGGTTATATTCAGAAGAAGAGATGTCAAGATTACAATGAAAAAAGGACTTTCAAGCATGTTCTTTAACCCGCACCGTGTATGGAAGTCTTCACACGGAACCACGGCTTTAAGTTTCATTTTAAGGACGGTAATCTTTTATGCTCATCGGAGTCTTCTTTCTTAGAGAGGGCTAAGCAAGATTAAACGAGAAAATCTTTACTCAGAAACAGATGAGATTAAAACCTAAGAAAAATAGTGGAATCTTGAGTTATCATTTTCAGATTGGAGTCTTCACTCATTATTTGAGAGCGATCGTTGCAAGCGAGGATCATTATCACCTGCAACTCGATGATGAAGTCGTCGACTGCTAACGATGTAGCTGAAACTTGAAAGTATGGGGGAGTTTAGCCTGTTGAAATGAAGCGTGGCGCAGTAGGAAAAGTAAAAATGTAAATATTGACGATTAAAATACGATATCCTCAGTGATAACGTCCTGAGAAGGCTTTGGGTTTGACAGATTTGGGTGTCTATGTGATCGCTGCTGAAGAAATATAGGCGCTTCATTACAAGCAGCCTATATTTGCTACAAGGCAGCTAATGAGATGCAAGGGAAGACGAAGAAGATGCAGATGATTCTCAGTGAGACATTGAATCGCATCTAACAGATGGAGATGAAGACACACACCTACATCTCTCAAAGATTTTGAAAGTGCACAAATGACTAGATTTAATCTGACGGACCACAACGCTGTTCCGGTATATGTTTTTATCAAAATTTACTCTCGTTGAATAGTGCAACGGATATTTTTTCCTCCCATTTTAGTGGTTTACAGTAATATTCGATTCCATTCTGGTTATTAAAATTATCTCTGAGAGAGGGGGCGCATACTTTCCCCTTCTGGAGAACAAGCAGAGTTTATTTAATTGCAATAAAAATTTATTCTTTCATTACACTTTCAAGGTGGCATTGTCAGGTCCCCATTAAAGAACACCTTTACACCATATAATACTTATCATCGACATTCCGACTCGAGTAACTTATTGTCTATGGGAAATCGGATCGGGTACGGGGGTGGGGGAGGGGGGTTTAATGTTATACTGCATGGGAAATTCAATCTCTTGCTCTCCCTCCCCTTTTACATTTTTCTGGCTCGACATCGTTTCTTCTGTCTCCTCCTCACCCACGTTTTTTTCTAGATCCGGACCTGTGCATACTCATTACGAAATTAGAGGAATACCTAAAGAAGGAGGGCGGTTGACGACTTTAATAATGCATATTTTGAAGTAAATCCCCAAAAATCAGAATTCGCAATTAAATCATAAAAATATTAAGAATAGGCTTACCTTCAGATGATGCAAAAAATAAAATGTACAAAAGAAGTCTGATCGAAAAAAAATTCTTAAAGTCTTCAGTTTATTAAAAAAATTCATGAGAAGAAATCCTGAATAGATATGACCTTCTTCGCCCCCCCCCCCCCCATCTCTTTTGTACTACAATTTGAAGAAACGGTTGGAAACTCCGGCTCTATGTTCATTTTAACATTCAACAACCTAAAAAATAAAATGTAATCTGTGATGTCATCTTTCTAACTGATTATGGACCGGTTCAAAGACAAAACAACCGGGGGTGCAGGAGGTACATCGCACCGAGGCACACGCATGTACCCACGATTTAGTTTCGTGGGAGGGAGGGTTCATTAGGGTTTTGTCGTGCACCCCCCTCGTATATTTTTAGGCGGTACAACTTTTAGGCCGTGATGCGTTCCTTGCTGTAACAATCAAAGCAAATTCCTGGACACACAATCAAGCTAACAGACATTTGCATTAATGAGAACTGAGATAATTTTTCAGTTAACAATAAAATACACATTTATTAACAAAATTACCTTCAAACATTCTACACATATGCAGTTCCCACTTTTGGGACAGATTCAACAATGTCTCTAGCATGGCCCCTTTCAATTAAGGCAACTTACAAGTATTTTGATCAACAGTCCATAATGAAGAGCTACTTGCTCGTGACTCTGACAGTCCCTAACAGTTAAGACAGTTTTACTCTAGTTGCGTGACGGCCGTTCACAGAAATACATTCAAATGCAAAAGAAAAGCGGATGCCAGTTCCATTACAGTACAGTACACCCTTACCTCAGCAAATCAGGTGTCCCTCGGGACGGCATTTACAGGGCCGCTGCGCTCCAAGTTGCTGGGAGCCGAGGCTGTTTAGCGCTTCCCCTGCACATCCACTGTTCACACTTCGGGATTCTGCTGACTGGAGAGGCCCATTGCTACCGTCCGGACGAGAAGAAGAGACTGAATTGTTTTCGCCAAAATTCTTTCTTCCTTTTCCGCTGGTCCCCCTTGTGGAGGTCACCTCCGTGCATGCGTGGCTGTACGGGATTGGCCAGAGTAGCCGAGGTGCGAATCTCAGCTCTCCTCCGGCCAACGTTGTTTACTCGGTATGTCACGTAGCTCCGCTGCCATCTGGGGTTCCAGGCTCACTCTGGAAAGTTCGAGGCCTGCGGCCGAGTTCTTCTTCGTTGAACTGAACACAAAAATGGAGGCAGTCGAAAATGTTACTATTCAAAATGGAGCTTAATCTCATGTCGTCCCGAAGCCTATACAGTCTTGGCCACGTAATAAAATTACGTGGGCATGGCATACCTATCTTTCCGAGGGAGGAAAGGATAGACAAAGGTCTGTTAAGTCCCTTGGCTTGATGGAGCGAAAGAGTCCTCGCGCCCCTTCATGGGCTATCGACGGGGGTCTAGAGGTAAGGACATCACACGCAACGCACCAATAGCAGGGATGAGGAAAACAAAAGTCACAGTACCCCTAGATTCAAGTTGGAGAGGAAAGTTCACTGTCGTGAGTTGGAGAAGAAAGTTCCTCCGAGAAGGTGTAGTCCCGATTCGGCGCCGTGGGCCGGACGTCATACGCGCACTGCACTTGTTCACAGGTGCGCCGCCATCTGCCGCGTTTGCCGAGGTCCCGTGGAGTTGAGTCTGGCTTCTCGTTAGTCCTCTGCTTGGGTGATGTCTCCGGCTCAGCAGCACATGAAAACAAAGGGAAATGAGGAGGAGGGGTCAGAAATCTGGCTTTTATACATATCGACAATCTACAATACACTGTTTATTCTGTCACTAGCCGTCACGTGCCCTCACAATTAGGGGCGGGGGTGGCTCAGTCGGTAGCGCGCCAGGCTCGTAATCTGTAGTTCCCAGGTTCGAGTCCCAGCTGGGTCAGCGTTGAGATTTATCTCCGCAAAATTCCATGCCCTGCCCATGGTCGGTAGGGGACATCGATGGGCTTGGAAAGGCCGCCGTCCGTCGGATGGGACGTTAAGCCGTGGCCCCGTGTATGGGAGAACCATACCTTGTGCACGTTAAAGAACACGCTGGATGGCCTTGACGGGAGGCTACCATCTGTCTCCCAACAGCTGTTCCAGTGGGTCTCCTCCAACCTTCTCTGAGCCTTCGGGGTCCATGTGACCTGGCCATTTAGCCCATGGTGTGCAAAAAAGTGCCGCTCAGAGGTAAAACAACCCAACAATCCTCACAATTATCTTTACCTGCTCAGGCCACATACTCATAGGCTTATAATATTACAATGTATCATGGAGTTAACAAAATAGATAGATAAAACGGACATCACTTCAATATTATTCTAAAACACTTTTTGAATCATATATTTTCATCTATATATTCCAGAAGACTTCAGTACTGCCTGCATTTAGCCTGTACAATTTAACACTTCGGCCTGCCTGTTTTCCTACTGCGAGGCCGCTAGCCGGCAGGACACATTCACTTAAAATGACTATGTGTACGGCAGTCCACAAAAAGGAAAAATCTCACTTTTTTTTATCTCACGGCACTTAATGGCTTATTAAACCTTTTGTGTGCTTCACATAATACTGTGCGATCCACATCATACAATTTTTCATTATGGAATAGATATTCCATAATGCTATATATTCACAAGCTATTCAGTGAACTCCAATTTAGCTCGATCACAATATAATAACAAAAAAAGGTTTTTTTTTTTCAGCCAAAACAATCCAAATACTTTGCTCACTTAATTGCATCACTCTAGGAATTAACCTCAATCCAAATACTTTGCTTATTTAACGGTATTAATACATCAATCAATTTCAATCCAAACATCTTGCTTACTTAATGGCATTTATACATAATTTAATCTCACTCATCATATCATAAACAACAAAAAAAAAGGTGCACATTTCTATTTTCATTGTGCAGGGTGTCACGGCTTTACATGGCATTCAGCCAGCTTCCTAAATTTGGGTCCCCTGAAGTGGTGTGTAGTGTCCCCGGGAGACGGATAGATGTGGGGAGGGGGGGGGAAGGACGTCCATCCGTCCAATGGCTCTCGCGCAGTGATCGCTTTCTGAGTACTGGCGGGCTCCATTGTCGGACTCCATTGGGGCTGACCGGCTAATGATGATGCGGGAGGGCCTGCCCGGTGAGAAGTCAATCAAGTGGTGGTTCAACTGCGCTCGTGAGGTGGGGGGGAAAAGACGCCCATCCGTCCAATGGCTCTCACGCAGTGATCGCTTTCTGAGTACTGGCGGGCTTCATTGTCGGACTCGACTGGGGCTGACCGGCTAATGATGCGGGAGGGCGTGCCCGGTGAGAAGTCAATCAAGTGGTGGTTCAACTGCGCTCGTGAGGGCCGCTGCAATGCCGAGATGACGTCACCTTCGCTCTTCTTGGCTCCCCAGGCAACGCCGCCGCCTGGCAGGTCACTCGTTGGGTTGCCTTGGCGCGCGCCTTCACTGGTTGCTAATGGCAACGCAAAGCGGGAAGTGCTGCTCTGTTCGTCGGCGCTTTGCTCATAGGGGGCGCTGCGGTAATGGCAGCTGCTCCTTCCGTTGATTGACAGCTGGCTGTGCTCGGCGCAGGGGCAGGAGGGTTCGACCTTTGCGTGGCAGGAGGAGGTGTTCTTGGCGCAGCGTGGCTACGGCGCGGTTCGGGGTGACCCGTGGGTCGAAGTCCCAGTCGTCGTCCTCTCCCTTGAGTTTCTCGAACTTTTTTGGCAGGGCTTCATCCTTGCATCTCTCACTGTCTCCGTGTATAGAGAACCTTTCGCTATCTCTGTCCGGTTCATTGCTTTCGCCATACCCATGCGCGCAACAGCTCCTAATGCCTCTGTACGGATAGCAACTTTTTCCGACTCTTGCGTGAAACAAAATTATTCTTTTCAGACATATCCAACCTTCCGTCACCCCTAGGTGTCACAACATCCTCAATTTCTCTGCTTGTCTCCCAGTTTCCAACTTCGATAGGTGGGGCCAACTTCTCAATGGTTCTATCTCTTAGTGCCTTAAAACTTCTTATCTTTAACTCTGCATAAAAATTCCCATTTCTGTCTCGAGTGCAATAACTCTTGCTCTTCCCCCGTTTACTTGGCTTTGCAAATCCTATATCTCCAGCGTGAATCTTAAAGCGATTACCTGCTCTGTTCAAACTAAAATCCTCTTGCCCTCGGAATGTATTCAAATTCTCACTCTGTACTTCTGTAGGGGCATCTAATTTCGGACCGGATATCTCAAAACTCATTAACTCCTTGTAATTCCCAGTCCCTATTTGCTGATGAGGGCAATCTCTCCATCTGCTCATCGAACGTTTCACAATTCTTACTAATTTCATTAGATGGGACCAACTCCTCCATCTCACAGTGGTTTTCCAAACTCTCATTAATAGTTTCTAAACTCTTGTTAACACGCTGCACCTCCCATGCTCTATTCACTGCTGGGGGCAATCTCTCCTCGGTTTCGGAGGACGTTCCAAAATTCTTTCCAGTTTCGAAGGTGGGGCCAGCTTCTCAATTTCCAAATGGGTTTTCCAATTCTTACTGTTACTGTCTTGTACCTCATCAGTTTCACTACTGTTGGGCATCTCAATCTGTTCACTCACTACGTTCACCTCGACAATTTCTCCCTTACGCGGTGCCTCAAAATTCTGTTTTCCGTATCTCCAAATTCTCCTTAACCTGGTGCCCTTCTGTCCGCCTGCTATTCCCCTTCAGTGAGTCAGAGGTCTCCTCGCTAGCTGTGGGGAGCTCCGGGGGGGGGGGGGGCATTCTTCACCCTGTGGTTGGTGCCGAGTAGGTGTTTGATTCTCGCGTGCGCTTGAAATTTGATTCGTAGGCGGGGTTCCGATGCTATGGCTATCCCTGTGGGGGTCAATTGCGCCTTTGTTTGGTGTGGGGTATCGCAAACTGCACTTCACCCTGCACTGGCAGATCCATGAGGGTTCGATTCTCCTGAGTCTCTTATCGTCAACTCTTTCGAACCGTCCTTCGTTAACCTCTCCTCCGTTAATATATCTACAATTCTGTCCCGGAGCCCATTAAAATCGAATAGGGTTCCTATTTCTTCACCGTACTCCTTTTTCTCTTCGAGGCAGAATAGGGCCAGGACATTTTCCATTAAATTTGGGACATCCATTCCCTTCACATCCTTCCAGCATATAGGAGGGGGACCAAGTTCAGCTTCTAATCGTTTGTACAGGGCAGATTGCCTAACCTGTCAGGTTCGGACGTTTCGTCAGGCGAATTCTGTTCCTGTTCTCTTGATTCACTCTCCTCGGTCAAGTTTCCCTTCATTAACATCTTCAAGATTATTACCTTGAGGCTGTCTATATCAAAAGCAATTTCTACCAGACGGAGCGTTTCTTCATCTTTCTCTGACTGAAGGGGAGTGATGACTTTCGTATCTAATCGTACGAGGTCTAGCTTATCTACATTTTCCCAGTGTATGGGAGGGGGTCCTAATTCTGCTTCTAACGTCTTGTACAGGGCAGATTGCCTAATCCAGTCAGGTTCGGACGTTTCGTCAGGCGAATTCTGTTCCTGTTCTCTTGCCTGTCCCTTTGATTTACTCTCCCGAGCCAAACTTCTTTTCCTTAAAATCTCCTGGATTACTCTCCTAAGTCCGCTTATATCGAATATAATTTCTATTCTACGGACCAGTTCTTCATCTTTTTCCCAACTCGATAAGGGCAAAAACTGTGCCACGCTAATCGTTCGCTATCAAGATCGTCCACCTGACTCCAACACAAGGGGGGGTGGTCCTAATTCTGCTTCTAATAATTTGAACAAAAAGGAACGCCTAATCCGGTTAGGTGTGGGCGTGGGGTACACTGGGAGTTCGGGTGAGCTATAAGGCAAATTCTCAATTTTGTGAACTGCGGGGTGGCTATTCCTTCCATGTTTGCCGCAAGAGGGGTCCTGTTTCCGGTGAGGGTGAGCTAGTGAACGGGGTTCTGTGTAATAATCGGAACTATCGTAATTGAAACGTTTCCGTGGGGGGCTCCTTCTGGTGGGACAATGGTCTAGCTAAATGGTTAGACTCTCCACGTTCCTGATAATTCCTTGTGTATCGTTGTGGGTAAAGTGGGTACTGCCGTATGTGGCTCTCAGGGTCGTCATACTCATAATACGTTAAATACTCATTCTTGGTGGGGGCAGTCACCAGCCAAATGGCCACGTTTTCCACACTCCCAACATTGATTCATGCGTCGCCCAGTGCTCCTCTTAGGCGGGTTCTGACGGTTCTCGTATTGGGGGTGTGCGCCAGAGTTGATCGCTACGTGGAAGATAGGTACACTGTGGGCTTCCCTAACCTTAAACCAATCCTTCGTGCGCTGTTCTGCGTTCCTATCCAGTGTGTTTCGGGGGTCCTCATGGTGGGGGTAAGCGTCAGAGTTCATCGCTACGTTGTAAATAGGTGTAGAGGCCATATCTGAAATTTCCCAAAGCCAATGCTAACAGATACGCAACTTAATATGATAATACAGTATTCTTAATCTCTTATAAATACAAACTACGTACTTCTTATGCGCTAAACTCTGCTTCACTAAACCTTTATGAAACAAACTATTCACTATTCTCTACAAGTCTCTCTAAAAGCTGTGTTCATCGATACCTTAATTCTTACTTCAATACAATCACTTAATCATTAATCAGTCGATCACCGTGTCATCACAACTCCTCTTATCTCACTAAGAAAATCCTAAACATGTAGTATACATATAATATTCAATAACACATGAATCAGCTTATCTGCCGTATTTATCAAAGAAAAAGACAACCTGGTACATCCTAATTACATTGGTTAGTGTTTCTACTTACTTGTCCCACCATTCCCCGAGTACTGAGCGTTGTTCTGGTGTATGAGTTTATTGGAATCCTCCAAAAGTGCAGGGTGTGTCACAGAAATGTCATACATGAAAATATCACTCCTAGCTATGATAAAATTGAAATGCAGCAGTCCCTAGTTGATCCTCTAAATCTCCACATACATGCTACTCCTGGGCCTACTCTAATCTTACAGACTAGCATATAATATACAATTTTCACCAAAAATATCAGACCAAAAGAAAAAGTATTGTTTGAACAGACGTTCCTGTAAATCCTGGCTAGAACATAATACACACTCCTCGCTAATAAAAATTTTCGCTTTGCTAGCCGTCCCGTGGCCGAGTGTTTAGCGCGCTCGGCTATTGATCTACGGGACCTGGGTTCGAGCCCCGGGTAAGGCATGGATGTTCGTGTTGTGTTCTGCTGAGGTCCTGCCATCCTCTCAGATCTTCTACTCTGGCATATAAACTGACAGGCTCCTGTCAGACCTCTGTGGCAAGCAGTTGCTTGAGGGGGTATTTAAAATTAAAAATTAAATTAATACGAACATTTCAATTTTCCATTTCTATAATAAATTTTTTTTCAAGTTTTTATCCGCAATAATTTTTCCTCAAAATTTTATCCGCAATAACCCACGGGTTTGGTAATCCTGGTCACGGGAACCAATTTGTCGTGACCCCCCTTAGTATATATTGAGGGCGGTACAACTATTAGGCCTGATGCGTTCCTTGCTGTAACAATGAAAGCAAATTCCTGGACACACAATCAAGCTAACAGACATTTGCAATAATGAGAACTGAGATAATTTTTCAGTTAACAATAAAATACACATTTATTAACAAAATTACCTTCAAACATTCTACACATATGCAGTTCCCACTTTTGGGACAGATTCAACAATGTCTCTAGCATGGCCCCTTTCACTTAAGGGAACTTACAAGTATTTTAATCAATAGTCCATAATGAAGAGCTATTTGCACGTGACTCTGACAGTCCCTAACAGTTAAGACAGTTTTACTCTAGTTGCCGTGACGGCCGTTCACAGAAATACATTCAAATGCAAAAGAAAAGCGGATGCCAGTTCCATTACAGTACAGTACGGTACCCCCTTACCTCGGTAAATCAGGAGTCCGTCGGGAAGGCGATTACTGGGCCGCTGCACTCCAAGTTGCTGGGAGCCTTGGCTGCTTAGCGCTTCCCCTGCACATACTGTTCACACTTCGGGGTTCTGCTGACTGGAGAGGACCATTGCTACCGACCACACAGCCCACAAGAGAAGAAGAGACTGAATTGTTTTCACCAAAATTCTTTCTTCCTTTTTCGCTGGTCCCCCTTGTGGAGGTCACCTCCGTGCATGCGTGGCTGTACGCGATTGCCCAGAGTAGTCGAGGTGCGAATCTCAGCTCTCCTCCCGCCAACGTTGTTTACTCGGTATGTCACGTAACTCCGCTGCCATCTAGGGTTCCAGGCTCACTCTGGAAAGTTCGGGGCCTGCGGCCGAGTTCTTCTTCGTTGAACTGAACACAAAAATGGAGGCAGTCGAAAATGTTACTATTCAAAATGGAGCTTAATCTCATGTCGTCCCGAAGCCTATACAGTCTTGGCCACGTAATAAAATTACGTGGGCATGACAGCTACGTCACTGGATTGGTTGCTGTTTGGGGTTTAATGGCGAAAGGACAACTAAGATCATGCTGGTCCAAACAAGATAAAGAACAGAAGAATAGGCAGATACAAATCGTTCATAATCACAACCAAATTTAAAACCAAAACGGAAAATGAGTTTATGACACAACTATAAAGACAATGAAACTGGAAGACAAAAACAATGGGTGTAAAAAAAACTATGTATGAAAAAGAATCAACGTTATAAAAAATAACAATGGGTGTAAAAAGACCTGTGAATAAAGCAAAAGGCAACAAGTGTAAAATACAAAATGCAAAATAAATACGCTTAAAATAACCTATATCGTAAAACAATGAGAAACAGGTTGCAAAAATGGATTAATGGATGAAAAGGAGTTTGGTGCAAAGGGCTCAGACGATAAATGGAACGTTTGGCATTAAAAGCAGGACAAATGATTAAAATAGGATGAATAGAGTTAACATGAGTTGGTTGAAACAGAGGCCATACAAGGAAAGTTGGGTTGGGTTGTTTTACCTCTGAGCGGCACTTTTTTGCACACAAGGGGACCAAAAGACAAATTCCTCTCACTCGGCTGTCAAATGAAGGAAATTTCATCTTTTGCAATCCTAGAAAAAGGGAAAGAGGAGCTGACGACACTTAAGCAACGAAGCAATCGATTCGTCCAACTGAATCAGCATTAACTTCTGCAATTCCTCCGATCACGTGTTCTCCCATGGTTTACATGACAGAGCATATCCTCCAAGCCCTCCATGGGCCTCATTAATAGGCATTTGCATAAATGAATCAACCTTAACGAACTCTATTAGTCCGCTAACCATTAGTTGACTAACTTGACAATATTTGGCAAAAAATACGTTTTTTATTTATTGCAAGAGATGTCGAATTTCTGATAATCTTTTTCCTGACTATCTTGGAAAAGGAACCTAGTCACAATCTGTAGCATCCCCCCGAAAAAAAAAATTAAGGAACGATCACAAAGAGAGTTGGGTTGTTTTACCTCTGAGCGGCACTTTTTTGCACACCATGGGCTAAATGTCCAGGTCACATGGACCCCGAAGGCTCAGAGAAGGTTGGGAGAGGGGACCCACTGGAACAGCTGTTGGGAGACAGATGGTAGCCTCCCGTCAAGGCCATCCAGCGTGTCCTTTAACGTGCACAGGGTATGGCTCTCCCGCACACGGGGCCACGGCTTAACGTCCCATCCGACGGACGGACGGCCTTTTCAAGTCCATCGGTGTCCCCTACTGACCGTGGGCAGGGCGGGGAAATTTTGCGGAGATAAATCTTAACGCTGACCCAGCTGGGACTCGAACCTGGGAACTACAGATTACGAGCCTGGCGCGCTACCGACTGAGCCACCCCCACCCCAAGGTTGGGGGAGGGGACCCACTGGAACAGCTGTTGGGATACATATGATAGCCTCCCGTCAAGGCCATGCAAGCGTGTTCTTTAACGTGCGCAGGGTATGGCACTCCTGCACACGGGACCATGGCTTAACGTCCCATCCGACGGACGGCGGCCTTTCAAAGACCATCGCAGAGCGGGGAATTTTGCGGAGATAAATCTCAACGCTGACCCAGCTGGGACTCGAACCTGGGAACTAAGATTACGAGCCTGGCGCGCTACCGACTGAGCCATCCCCGCCCCGAGAGATGGAGAGGAGTCTGCACAACATGCAGCCGCCCAGAGGAGAAGGAGTGCAGGCAAGTTGGCAACACTGTTCTACTTTTCTGGAATGTCGGTCTCGCACGCTTGCAGGCGTCTCACGCCAGCAGCATGTGCTCACGGGCAAAAGATTTGCGTTCACGTGAACGCCGAATGGGTTTCGTGCAATAGGAGATGCAGCAGTAATACGAGGATGAGGGAATCAAATGAGGAATACTAAGAAAAATGAGAAGACGGATTCTTTGGCGTTTTCGTTACGAATATAAAGGAGTCTTGCTCGAGTGATACCTGATTAATGAACAAATGGAGGATGCAAGTTGAAGGAAGGAGGATCGTCAGTTCAATGGATCAAGGAATTCAGTTCCTCAAATACAAAGGTAAAAGAAGAAGTCATTATCTTGCATTCATTATATTCTCTACCATTTCAAAATTATTTTTAGTTTTTTTTTCATAATATCTTTTGAATAAATCTTAAAGAGCATCGAGGGAAAACAATAATTTTGAAATATCAACATTGCTGATGTTTCTGTTCGATAGATACTTAAAAGAACAATATTTCCATTGGGATGGGGATATCTGCAATTCCCGCATGGATGTCGGTTATTGGGCAAAATCATCCCTCATCTAATGCGCACGCCGCTAGATCCAGTGCTTCGTACGTGCAATGACGTGTTTGCTGGCAGTCACGGTTAAGTAATTGCCTTTCATTCTGAAGACGTTTGTTGCTATCTTATAAAGGACTTCTTAACTCAGAGAGGCTTTTTAAAAAAGTGAAGTCCAAATTATGTTAAAAAAGTATAAAAAATATACAGTTTTTTTTTTTTCTGAATTTATATGTCAAAATTAATTCCTTTGATTCGAAAATAATCCTTTTTAATATCTTTAAAATTCCAACTATTTTCAAAAATTTCTTTCTTTTACGTTTAGGAACACAAATGCGTAATTGCGGATATTCCCATCCCAATGGAAATATTGTTCTTTTAAGTATCTACCCAACAGAAACATCGGCAATGTTGATATTTCACAATTATTGTTTTTCCTTGATGCTCGGGTGGGGGTGTCTCAGTCGGTAGCGTGCCAGGTTCGTAATCTGTAGTTCCCAGGTTCGAGTCCCAGCTGGGTCAGCGTTGAGATTTATCTCCGCAAAATTCCATGCCTGCCCACGGTCAGTAGGGGACAACGATGTGCTTAGAAAGGCCGCCGTCCGTCGAATGGGGCGTTAAGCCATGCCCCGTGTGCGGGAGAGTCATACCCTGTGCACGTTAAAGAACACCCTGGATGGCCTTGAGAGGCTACCATCTGTCTCCCAACAGCTGTTCCAGTGGGTCCCCTCCCCCAACCTTCTATGAGACTTCGGGGTCCTTGTAACCTGGCCATTTCGCCCATGATGTGCAAAAAAGTGCCGCTCAGAGGTAAAACAACCCAACCCTTAATGCTCTAAGATTTATTCAAGGGATATTATGCTTACGAACATAAAGTTATATAAACTTTTAACTTTACGAACATAGAGTTATATAAACGTTGATAATTACTAATATAAGTATCTAAATATGCAAAACGCTTTAATACTATATATATATATATAGGCAGGGCCGCCGACAGGGGGGGGGGGGGGCAAGGGGGACTAGTGCATAGGGGCCCGTCAGCAATAAGGGCCCGTCAGATTAAGTGACTCTACATTTTCTTACAAAAATTATTCTTAGTTAGGCTATATATCGATCCTATGCTAAAAATTTTTATGTGACACAAACTGTGTAGGCCTATGTTTTTGCATGCCTGACTGCGCAACAGGCTTTTTTTCCTCTGTATGTCATCATTGTGTCCAGAATAATTGCTATTAATGATTTGTAAAGATAAAAAGTTTTCAAGGGGGGCCCCGAGCATAATATTACATAGGGGCCCATAAATTCTCTCGGCGACCCTGTATATAGGACATATTTTCAATGTTCAAATAAATAACTTGGGATAATTTTTTTTACCTTTGACAGACAATTTATTCCCTAGAGTGGGCTAAATGACGAGGTCTCAAGGGCTGAGGATTGTAGGATGAGAAAGGAATCCAATGCACATCCTGTAAATAAAAGGAAGGCTCCCTTTAAAACCATCCAGCGTGCTCTCTTTGATGTGCACGAGGTAAGATTCTCCTGCTTGAGGCCACAGTTCAACGTTTCATCATCCGATGGAGGGGAGGGAGTCTTTCGTGTCTTCTTCTTTCAGTGTCTCCTTTCTCACCCATGATAAAGAGGAACTATCGGAGAAAATCTTAACAAAGGCAGAGTTTGGATTCGAATATGAGAACACCAAGTTAGGAGCTTTAGCGCAATATTCACTGATCCAACTCCAGACACCGATTATTTCAAGTTATGGACTCGACTTCCTCTGCGAGCATCGTCTGTTCCAGCGAATCCCCCTCCAACTGCTGATCTTCACTTTCGATCTCATTCCCTTCTGAATAATAATGAAAAATAAATACCGCAGGACCTCAGCAGTAAAACAGCACAAACATCCATGCCTTACCGGGGCTCGAACCCAGGTCCCTTAGATCAGTAGCCAAGAGCTCTAACCACTCGGCCATTAGAAGGTTTTAATAATTTTAAATGTTTTCGAATTACCCTTTAAGACAGCTTCAGCAAAATAATGATATATTTAATTAACACGATAAATAATTGAGAAAATGGCAATGTACTTCCAGAGGACATTCTTCCGTCACCGCGAGAGAAAGAGTTTTTTTAACCACAAAAACCCGATGCAGACAGAAAAAAACGTTCAATAACATGATATCCACTGAAGAGAAGATTTTGGAAAAATCACATGCGTAGAGCGATAGGGTCCCTGAACTTGATTTTGGAACTTAACAACCAATTATTTACCACACGAGATTTTAATGTTTTAGCTCGTTAACATAGTTGGGCTGGGTTGTTTTTCCTTGAGCGGCAATTTTTTGCTCTCAATGGGCTAAATTTGCCAGGTCAAAAAGACCCCGAAGGCGTAGAGAAGGTTGGGGAGGTGACCCACTAGACAGCTGTTGAGAGACAGATGGTAGTCTCCCGTTAAGGTATGGCTCTCCCACACACGGAGCCACGGCTTCCATTCGACGGCAGGCAGCGTTTCCAAGCCTACCGGTGTCCCCTACTGACCGAGGAGAGGGCGGGGAGTTTGGCGAAGATAAATCTCAACGATGGCCCAGGCGGGAATCGAATCTCGGAACTGCAGATGACGAGCCTGGCGCGCTACTGATTGTCATTAGCAGGATGAGATCGCAACCCACGACTTCATGATGTAGCATATTTGAAGTGTGTGACTTTATTCAGAAAAGTCTAATTTGTTTAGTTTCAGTTTCTATGCGCAACTCACAGCTGACAAAGGCTTACATCATTTTGTGGGCAGACGGCAATAAGTTGTGATTGCAGGAGGAAATGCCCTTGTACTTTTTGAGGCAAAGGCTCAAAATATTTCGCCCCACCCACTCATTACTTTGCTCCTCGAGTTCAGATACGCTTCTTTTAGGTGAGCGTCACCGTTGACTAAGTACAGCTAATCTATTCGCACGTCTTTTACTTTTTAATACATTCGAAGAGTTTTGTTATTATTTTTACATAAGAAACCGGTTATTAAAGTCAACTTTCGAAGCTCGATCCCGGTTGCCGAGCGATTTACTGCAACGAGAGCTTCGGCGGTGATGCAGGTTTCCTTCTTTTATGAAGCGCCGATATCAAATGTTTAATTTCTGCTCGTACACCGAAGCCAGAGCAGCAATTTGCTGCTGCAAAGGATTTCCTGCAGCCATTCCATTGAAAGAAGCATAACAATGAAAGGTGACCTACCACCATCACTCCCCCCCACCATCACCACTTTTATTTTTTTATTTGAACATTACATATTACTGGGACTTCGGTGAAATAGCACCTCCTACCCAAACAAAGTTTTGGACCATATGATAACATTTCTTTTTTTACAGCTGGATAGATTTCCAGTATTCTGTGACAGAATATATATATTTATGTTTATATTTTCACTTTAATAAATTTTGTAATTTCATTTTTATAATGATTTTTTTTTCTCTTTTTTTATATAGATTTTATATAGGTAAACATTAAAAAAGGGGGGAGAAGGGGGGGGGTTAGGTAATAATTTAACAGGAAATATTGTTGTGGATAAAAACAGTAAAGAGTTTTTTGTTAATGTTTAACAAGAAAAGCCAAGGGAAAGGAAGAGGCTCAAAACCTGCCAAGCAAGTTTGTGTCAGCAAGGAAAAGAGCATTTGGGCAATATTGTTGAGTTGTAGAGGAAGGGGTGGTAAGTAGAGCGGATAGGGTAAAGTCAGTGATGGATAGTTGTTTTAATCTGGTAAATAATGCCTCTCTTTCATTTGAGTATTTTGGGCAGTTTAGTAATACATGTTGGATAGTTTCAGGGGACAAACAGGTAGGGCATTTATTTGTGTTTGCTTTGTTTATTAGATGTAGTGTTCTCTCTCACTTCCCGCCCGCTAAAGGTCACGGTCACTAAACTGTATAGTGACTCAACGAAGTGTGCGAGTGGGGCAGAGCAAGCGGTACTTCAACAGAATCCAACTTCCAGAGGTCCTTGTGGATGATGGACTCGATGCTGTTAATCTCTGCAGTGAGAATGGCTGCCTGAAGGATGATGTAGGTATGCATGCTTACAAAATATCCTGCAAGAATGAATGATGATTATTTGTGTATTGAAACGGCGAGCATCGTGAAGTCGGCTGGAATATTTTCTCTCTGAGCGGTCCTTTTTTTTGCACACAATGGGTTAAATGAATGTGAAGAGATCCAAGAGATCAATGTTGGAAAGAGGGAAAGGATGCGCTGGATGGACAGATGTCAAGAAACAGAAGGAAGTCTTCCGTCAAGGTCATCCAGCGTGTTCTATAGTGTGCAGAGGATGAGGCTCTTCATAGATTCATCCTCCATACGACTTACAGGAGCTTCTCCAAGCCCATTGGTGTCTGCGTTCTGGAATATCAGACGACGGGCCTAGCGCGCGACAGTCTGAGCCGACCAAAGGGATGAACTGAGCTCTTGAGGCTTAAGCATTATTGGAAAATAGAGAAAGGGAAGCCAGCGATATCACAGCCAATGATATTGAATGGGCAAGTGTGAAAAAAATTTCACTGAACTGCCTCCCGAATGTGAACAGGGATCTCCTGGTTACGCACCAATTGCTCTTCCAATGGAGCTGAAGCGCGTGGCGATTCAAAATATCTTACGTAAGGTTATGGAGGAGAGAGTTTCGAGTAGTTAGCTGTCTGCGCATTGTCATGCGCTATTTAAACCGACATTGAGATCACTCATTAATGCAAGGGTTATTTTAAATTCTCCAGGCATCATTTATTCAGTGCTAATTTGCCCCACGGTACCTCTAGAGTCTAGACGAACAACGGGGCGGGGGTGGCTCAGTCGGTAGCGCGCCAGGCTCGTAATCTGTAGTTCCCAGGTTCGAGTCCCAGCTGGGTCAGCGTTGAGATTTATCTCCGCAAAATTCCCCGCCCTGCCCACGGTCAGTAGGGGACACCGATGGGCTTGGAAAGGCCGCCGTCCGTCGGATGGGACGTTAAGCCGTGGCCCCGTGTGCGGGAGAGCCATACCCTGTGCACGTTAAAGAACACGCTGGATGGCCTTGACGGGAGGCTACCATCTGTCTCCCAACAGCTGTTCCAGTGGGTCCCCTCCCCCAACCTTCTCTGAGCCTTTGGGGTCCATGTGACCTGGCCATTTAGCCCATGGTGTGCAAAAAAGTGCCGCTCAGAGGTAAAACAACAACACAACAACTTCATGATCTAATTCCAAGTTCCGATTATTTGAGGAACCTAGAAGACAATTCTCTTTTTTCTTTCTCTCCAGCAGAGCAATTTAGATTCTGCTCTTCTTGTTCTTTTGATGATATCCTAAAATGCTGAGTTAGATAGTTCTTCTGCTGCTTTATTGATTCACGCGGAGAACTTCAAGTAACAACTCCGTCCGTTGCCACTTAGAACTTGTGGAAATATTCCACTGCTAACGAAAAACTGGATCATGTCGCTTCCTGACCGATCTTGGGAGATCAAAGTCTTTAGCAAAACTGAAACCGATAGACAGCGTGTCTTTGTGAGAAAGATTTCCCAGTCATTTCCATCTCGTGACTATATTGTGCAATACAACTTCTAAAGATTTCGCTGGTTCGAGTCCCAACTGGGTCAGAGATGAGATTTTCTCCACCCCTTGCAAAGAAAAGTGACATCATCGACGAACTCATCTGTCGGATGGAGTCACTTCCTGTGTCTTAACATAAGATTTTCATCCATTCCCATTAACATAAGATTTCATCCATCTTAACATAAGATTTTTCCCATTTCGCAGCGAAAGAGTTTCGCTCTCGGATGAAAAAATTAACTCCATCTGTTCCATCGCTCAAAAACAAAATGTTTTTTTCATCTTCCCGAAGTTAAGAGTGTGGAAAATGCATTTGATGCTCTAGTGCCAACTCTTACCTTCGCCGAGTTACAGCGTATGGCTACATAAAACGTTTCCTCAGTTTATCGGCTCTTAAATTCAAAAACAAAGCGGAAGTGGACACATGGCAAACTGGGGCGAATGCAGCTTGCAGACGCTCTAATTCGCTGCAACAACTTCCTGTGGAGCCCTGCGGACTACGAAACGAAGTTGGGTTGGGTTGTTTTACCTCTGAGAGGCACTTTTTTGCACACCATGGGCTAAATGGCCAAGTCACATGGACCCCGAAGGCTCAGAGAAAGTTCGGGGAGGGGACCCACTGGAACAGCTGTTGGGAGACAGATGGTAGCCTCCCGTCAAGGCCATCCAGTGTGTTCTTTAACGTGCACAGGGTATGGCTCTCCCGCACACGGGGACACGGCTTAACGACCCATCCGACGGACGGCGGCCTTTCCAAGACCATCGGTGTCCCCTACTGACCGTGGGTAGGGCGGGGAATTTTGCGGAGATAAATCTCAACGCTGACCCAACTGGGACTCGAACCTGGGAACTACAGATTACGAGCCTGGCGCGCTACCGACTGAGCCACTCCCGCCCCCACCCCTGCGAACTACGAAACGAAGTTATTGCTAATGAAATTTTTTTGCAGTTTGATTTTGATCCTAAATACTTTTAAATATTATTTAGCATTAAAACCAAGTTACAAAAAGATTTTTTATGCAAGTAATTCCTGATCCCCAATGCATTTTCCTAATGAGCAATACCAGATTATTCATTTAATGAGCTTTTCCAAATTTGGGAAAGAAACAGGAACCTCACTTCGTAACTTTTTTCTCAGGTTCCATAACTTAGCACGTGGATTAGCCACTATCATTCAATCCTTTATTTCTTGTTTTAATTATTCACATATTATTTTCCTCGACATTTGTTAACAAGTATTTTGATATTAAAAAATTTTTTACAAATCTGGATTATATATTTAATAGGTTTTGAAAGATTATGATTTATACACATATAAGAAACCGGTGAATATATTTAGGGGTTGATAAGATTCATCTTAAATCTTTGCTGAATTTAGAAAACTGATATTGAGGTACTTCCTCCGTCTCTCCTCTTTAAAGCACTTCGTCAATAAAACAGACATCTCTCAATTCACTTAATCTCCCCTTAAATCACTGTCCGGGTTGAGATTTTCTCCCCTTAGCCACCGCTGCAGCCCCAGTGAAAGGCCACCGTCACTCGAACGGGAATTTAAGCTTACCCTCTTTGCGTGTTAAAGAGCACGCTGAATGGCCTTACGGGAGGCTTCCATTTGTCTCCTAACAAGTGTCTGTGAATGCCCTACTCGTGCGTAGCTGTGAGCCCTTGGGGTCCTTGTGACCTGGCTATTTAGTCCATTATGAGCACAAGCGTGCAGTTCAGAAGTCAAACAATCCAACCCACTCCAATTTGACCACCGAGACGGACTCTCGAACTATGCTCTTTAAATATACAGTTCGACTGAGTTCGACAGTTCGACTGACAAAGGACCCCAAGGGCTGAGAGAAGGTTGGAAGAAGAAGATTCACTGGACAGCTGTTACGAGACAGATGGTAACCTCTCGTCAAAGCCATCCAGCATGTTCTTTAACTTGCAGAAAGTAAGGTTCTCTCTTGTACACGGAACCACGGCTTAAATCCGATAGACGGCGGACTTTCTAAGCCCATCGATGTCACTTTCTCACCGAGGGCAGGGCGCGGGTCGGTGGAATGAAATTTCAACGTTATTAAAGTTGGGACTCGAACTTGGGAACCGCAGGTTGCGAGCCTGGCCAAAGAAATATTCGTGCATTCTTGTTTATATCTGATCGAAGGGGAATTCCTCTCTTCTTCGTTTTCTTTTCATCCGATCCAAGCTTCATTGCGCACACATCTTTTGCTCTTGACCTAAATCGCCTTTCTTTATCGCCCTTACGCGTTTCTCAAGGTCAACTTGAAGAAGTTTCCACCCATTTTCTGGTGAAATGGGTTGGGTTGGGTTGTTTTACCTCTGAGCGGCACTTTTTTGCACACCATGGGCTAAATGGCCAGATTACAAGGACCCCGAAGGCTCAGAGAAGGTTGGGGGAGGGGACCCACTGGAACAGCTGTTGGGAGACAGATGGTAGCCTCCCGTCGAGGCCATCCATCGTGTTCTTTAACGTGCACAGGGTATGGCTCTCCCGCACACGGGGCCACGGCTTAACGTCCCATCCGACGGACGGCGGCCTTTCCAAGCCCATCGGTGTCCCCTACTGACCGTGGGCAGGGCGGGGAATTTTGCGGAGATAAATCTCAACGCTGACCCAGCTGGGACTCGAACCTAAGAACTACAGATTACGAGCCTGGCGCGCTACCGACTGAGCCACCCCCGCCCCTGGTGAAATGACTTTGAAAAGGAAAATCTGCAGATTCAATTTGCAAATACGATAATACAATGTGATCTTTAATTAGTTTTTTATTCAGATTATGTACTAAAATGAAATACGCCTTGAGAATGGCAAACAATACGGAAAAATTTATATATCGAAAATTAAAATTTTAGCGCAACTAAAATTTACAGAAAATCTGAAAATAAATCCGGTTTTAGTATATCTAATAACCGAAAGTCAAATATGACCATCCAGGCTACAAAGATTTTTGCTTTAACTTAAACCCGAGTGATTCAGTGCAAATTAACAAAAGATATAAATGCAGATGCTGAATCTGTTTTCTGCATAGTTCCAACTTGTTCCGTTGTCTGCCTCTAGAAGAAAACAACGTGTTTAAAAAATGATCTATGTCGAGCCGAACTTCCTCCTTGTCTTTCTGCGAACCCGGTGATTGCCACAATTTAACAAGAGGCTTGATTTCAAAGAGTTTGTTACCAATCTGTTCGGACAAGATCTTTGTTGTTTTGTCCAGAGCTCGATGGAAAAACAATACCAGAAATTCAGGTATAGAATCGGCAGTGGAGTGCTGGACAAGGGCATGGCCGACTTGGCAACAACATCTGCCAAGCCTTTGCCCCTGATGCCATAATGACAGGCACCCAACACAAGAGAATGATAGAGGTGACTGCTGAGAGATAAAGGAGCTGCTGGCTGATCTTGGAAGGAAGAGGGTGAGGACGAGGTCTCACCAAGATAAAAGCATGTAGCAAATTAAGCGAGTCGGTGTAAAGCAGGCACTAATTATAATGCCCCTATGTAGTCGAAGACAAGGCTGATAGTATGCAACTCTGTAGTGAAATTTATAATGACGACAAAACCCAGATGCTCCGCAATACATGTACTGCACTACATCTATAGGGATAATGATAAATCTCCACTACCTACATCGAGGGCAAGACAACACCATATAGATGCAGCTCCCCCCCCCCCCTCCCAACTACCTATGGCGGAACAGTACTATAGAAATAATGTTCATCCATCGGTCAAAACCTAAATTCAATCTGCACTACAGTTAGCCACAAACAAGGATATATTATAGATCTATGTTGCTTCGGCTCCCGTGGTGGGAACTCTTAGTCAGGCCTTACCAGGCCCCTCCGCTTGGGCCCCGTCCAACCTATGTGCCCCCCAACACCAGTCAGCGGAGCCCTCAACTTCACCGAGACCCAGCCGTTCCATCGGGACCCCGTCCGATCAGATACTCCCCAATACCAGTCAGCGGAGCCCTCAACTTCACATGGGCCCTCAGACCCCCCCCCCCCCCCCCCACGACCACCAGGACAAGGTGGTTCCCTCTCGGAGGGGGGAGGGAACTCTGTAGTGAAGTTGGAACATGAGGTGGGATCTGGTCTGCAGTGATGACATCACTGTAGACCATGGCCGATTCCACCAAGGTGCCAGATTTTGAGGCCATCTATGAAGACGGGCAAGAAGTCTGGGAAAAGTGTTGTATAGTCGGACATAAAAGCAATAGTAAAACATATAGTCGGAAATAAAAGCCTTCCATGTCCTAAAGGATAACTAAACAAATATTCCCTCAAGCAGCTGCTTGCCACAGAGGTCATACAGGAACCTGCCAGTTTAATACGCCATGGTAGGCCTGTGAGGATGGCAGAATCTCAACAGAAAGACAATACAAACATTCATGCCTTGTCCCGGGGCTCAAAACCAGGTCTCTTTGATCAGTAGCCAAGTGTGCTAACCACTCGGCCCTTGTCCTGCAGAGTGAAAAACCGTAGGATGGGAAAACAGAGAGTAATGGTGGAAAATGGCTCAGCTGTTAACAGAGCGATGTTACACAAACTGATGTTCAGGTCTCTGAGGTAATCTTGGACATGCAAACTGAAAGGGCGAATGGCAGATGGGTGAGTAGTGTAAAGCATTTCACTCTTGGGACTGAAAACACAGTCCCTAGTGCACGGGTCATCACTCTAGTGCACGGGTCATCACTCTAGTGCACACGTCCATCTCAATTGTACATGTCGCAATTGAGATGCACAGTGTAGGGAAAACTGCTGATGGTGAATAAGTGAAGTTCATCTGTGAGGTGAGGAAGGCCCCAGTGCAGACATCGAAGCCCTGATGGTGGTGGAGGTCCAACATCTTCACCACCGAATCTTGGACAGAATCGTATATCTGGGATCCATAGTCCAGTTATGACTAGACAATTGCACAGTACAAGCGGAATAAAGAACATCGGTCTGCTCCTCAAGATAGTGAGTAAACGGCTCGAACGATATGCAATGTTCACGTGCACTTGGACCTGAGATGACGAATATGCAGTTAGAAGGCCAATTTCCAGTCGAAGATGAGACTGAAAAACTGAATATCCGCCACAAGTGGAATGATGGAACACCCCCGAGCCGCAGATCGGGGTCTTGGTGAATATTAGGCTTGTGGTCTGCAGAGAGAACCGAATTCTCTCACCCAAACCGAGAGATTGTTCAGCGCTGTTTGCAGTTGTCTTTCAATGACCTGGATGAAGAACAAAGGATGCTAAAATCATGAACACAGAGGGCGTTGCCTGCAGTTGGAGGAAGTTGTCTGGTAATAGAATTAATCTTGAGAGCGCATAGCGTAACGCTCGAGAAGCAGCACTGAAGGAACTCCGCTGTTCTTGAGGGAGAGCCGCGACAAAATGTTGCCGACACGGACATAAAAATATCGTGATGAAAATAGTCGGAGAAGAAAGTTATCTAAATAATCTGATGAGTTTCAGGGATGGAATCTGCGAGGTTTGATTTGCGAGCTCGATTTGCACCTCAATCGGCTGGACAGGGTGAGCTTCTGGGGAAGACATTGACTTCGAAGAATTGAGATTAAAAAATAAAGAAAGTGGGATTTGACTATTATGTTCAGCGCATTATATTACTTTTAAATAACATCAGATTTAGAGTAATTTCGGTTAGTTGTTGGCAAATATCTTTGCACATTCTAACTGAAACTAACTTTAATATTAGATTCGTACTGCAGAAGCCTGGTTCCGGTTCAAGCCCCGTTTAAGGGCTTGTGTTGTTTGTTGTTTTACCTCTGAGCGGCACTTTTTTGCACACCATGGGCTAAATGGCCAGGTCACATGGACCCCGAAGGCTCAGAGAAGGTTGGGGGAGGGGACCCACTGGAACAGCTGTTGGGAGACAGATGGTAGCCTCCCGTCAAGGCCATCCAGCGTGTTCTTTAACGTGCACAGGGTATGGCTCTCCCGCACACGGAGCCACGGCTTAACGTCCTATCCGACGGACGGCGGCCTTTCCAAGCCCATCGGTGTCCCCTACTGACCGTGGGCAGGACGGGGAATTTTGCGGAGATAAATCTCAACGCTGACCCAGCTGGGACTCGAACCTGGGAACAACAGATTACGAGCCTGGCGCGCTACCGACTGAGCCACCCCCGCCCCCCGTTTAAGGGCGGTCGAGTTGTTTTCAGTGCACGGGTATAGCCGTCTGGTGAATTGCGTCTGCAAAAGCGTGACCCAAGAAGGTGACTTGATCATGGTTTCGTAAGTTCAGACAGAGATCGGGGGTTTGCGGGAGGGGGGGGGGGGGGTATGAGAAATGGATTGAACAAGAAGCAGCGATTCGTTCAGCTGCTTCTTTTTGTGTTGGAAAGGAAATATGGAACTACAGGACAGAGGGGTTTCCTATGATGACGGGGGGGGGGGGTGGAATAAGAAGAGTATTAAATATATAAAATCAGTGGAAGCTTCTATATCGAAAATTTTCTGAAGTTTAGCAGATGCGGTTTCCATGGTAAGTCCAGCATCCTATTTAAATAGTGAATACTGGACATTTCAAAATAAATTAGCCCTCGGGGGAGGGGAATAAGAAGAGTATTAAATATATAAAATCAGTGGAAGCTTCTATATCGAAAATTTTCTGAAGTTTAGCAGATGCGGTTTCCATGGTAAGTCCAACATCCTATTTAAATAGTGAATACTGGACATTTCAAAATAAATTAGCCCTCAAAGCAGCTGTTTCCCACAGAGGTTTGACAGAAATCTATCAGTATAATAGACCAGAGCGAAGATCCGCAAGGAAGTAGAGACCTCAGCTGAATAACAATACAAGAAAGAAAACTTCCATACCTTATCCTTATTAAGTGGTTAGCGTACTTGGATGCTGATCAGAAGGACCTGGGCTCGAACCCAGGATCAGCGCAAACTCTTATTTATGCGCCAAGTTCTCCTAACACTTCGCTACCCCGTCCATTTAACGATTAACTTGTTATTTGCAGAGAGTTGTCATTTTTAGCCTTAACCTTTAAATTTATCCTCTTAAAAAATTTTCTCCCATCGAAATTATAAAAATCCTATGCCTCCCCCGTATCCTATGCCTCCTCATGTTTAATCAATCAATTTCATTGCCTTAACTCATTAAGTGTTCATTGCATATGCGATTAATGACTTTTAAATCGCCCAATTTGTCGATGCATGCTGAACAGTATACCAATTGATGTAATGTGGAGTAACAAGGCAGTCATGCACATGCAAGAGTGAATATAATTGCTAGTTGTTTTAAACAGTCCTGCTCGTGGAATAGTTTCGCTTCGAAATAATTGCACTAAATAACCCCCCCCCCCCCCGGTACGGCCGTTGCTCAATATATGAATGATAAATAATGTTGTCGCTCGCGTTAAAGCGTTGTTAATGCAATAATTAATCAATAATACATTTCTAATAGAGTTGTGATGCTGCAGAGCAAATGTTCCCGGATTGAAATCTCGGACAGCGATGCTTGTCACTACTGATAGCTGCCACGTCTAAAAAATACTACTCAAGACTTGCCATTGAGGTCTGACAGGAGTCTGTCAGCATGATTCACTGAGGGACGAATTAAACATTAAGAAGGCGGCGATTCGTTCAGCTGCATCTTTTTGCAGCTGAACGAATGATTAGTCATGGTGATCCACTGGGCAGATTTAGTAGGAGACAGATAGAAACCATCTAGTGTGTTATTTAACGCGCTTAGAGTATGGGATTAAAGTGGCCCGACGTGTAGTTGTTCTTAGCCATGGAATGGGTTGGGTTGTTTTACCTCTGAACGGCACTTTTTTGCACACCATGGGCTAAATTGCCAGGTCACATGGACCCCGAAGGCTCAGAGAAGGTTGGGGGAGGGGACCCAGCTGTTGGGATACAGATGGTAGCCTCCCGTCAAGGCCATCCAGCGTGTTCTTTAACGTGCACAGGGTATGGCTCTCCCGAACACGGGGCCACGGCTTAACGTCCCATCCGACGAACGGCGGCCTTTCCAAGCCCATCGGTGTCCCCTACTAACCGTGGGCAGGGCGGGGAATTTTGCGGAGATAAATTTCAACTCTGACCCAGCTGGGACTCGAACCTGGGAACTACAGATTACGAGCCTGGCGCGCTACCGACTGAGCCACCCCCGCCCCGCCATGGAATGGACTTTCGACTCTGTTGCCACTCATATCTAATCCTTGTCATAGCTAAGTTTGTTTTTTCTAATCGAAACTTTGGTTACTAGATAATACTTAAAATAATTGAGCTTTGCTTTTAGAAGTGTGAAAAAAGGAAATTTAAATGATCAGGAACATCATTCGCCCTAGACTCTACTATTCCATTATTAAATACACTGAAGAGAAGAGCTATGAAGCAAGAAGAGCTGAAGAGCAAAGCTATGAAGATGAGACTCGGAGAAAGGAAACATACATTCTAAAAAAAACAGATCCATGCCTTATCCGGGAACTCTTTATCATGCAACAAAAGAGCCAAATAATTTGATCATTGGAAGAAATTATTCTCGGGTTCGAGGAGCAATTACTCCAATAACTTTTTATTTTGCAACCTTGGTATAGATTTCATTAGCATTAAAAGTGGATATCTAAATGCCTTCATTTCGAAAATTGTTTCGGTAACAAAAAAATTTGCATTTCTGGACAACCTGTAATATCAACGTTTTCAAACTATTGGCCGCCAGTTGAAATCAGATCTGCCTCGAATTTCCCCAAAAATGGTTTTTAAAAAAATACAGTTAATAAAAATAGTTTATTAAATTTTTATTACAAGGTTTTTCATTCAAAACGTCACTTTATCATTCAAATTCGCCTTTTCGTATTTAAATTTTCCCCAGTTTTTCAGCAACAAGGGGAAGAAATATTTCTGTTTGCGTTGCTATGTGAACAGAAGGAATAATTATTTTCAGTACAAAAAAGACCCCTTTAACTCGAAATATTTTCTTTTAAGTATTACAGTATTTGGCGATTCTTTAACCCTTAGTGGAATACGTCCTCAAACAGATATACATGTTTCTTTCCTGATATGTCGTGACAATATTGGATTCTGAAAAATGTGCCATGGACTGAAGAGAATGTGCGAAACACTTGCTCTAAAGGAATTTCAGGCAAATGGTAAAACTGAAGATTTCTCCAAGCCTTTGGTCATTTGCAAATCATTCAAGCTTTTATTAGAAATGGGTTGATTGGTTAGATATTGCGATTATTGTACTGATGTTGAGTCAGAGTATTTCTAAGAACTGCAATTAGAGAAGGGGTTGGGTTGTTTGACCTCTGAGCGGCACTTTTTTGCATACCATGGGCTAAATGGCCAGGTCACATGGACCCCGAAGGCTCAGAGAAGGTTGGGGGAGGGGACCCACTGGAACAGCTGTTGGGAGACAGATGGTAGCCTCCCGTCAAGGCCATCCAGTGTGTTCTTTAACGTGCACAGGGTATGTCTCTCCCACACACGGGACCACGGCTTAACGTCCCATCAGACGGACGGCGGCCCTTTCCAAGCCCATCGGTGTCCCCTACTGACCGTGGGCAGGGCGGAGAATTTTGCGGAGATAAATCTCAACGCTTACCCAACTGGGACTCGAACCTGGTAACTACAGATTACGAGCCTGGCGCGCTACCGACTGAGCCACTCCCGCCCCCAGAGTTAGGAGTGAGTACCTAGTGTACCTAGTGTGCTATTTAACTCGCTCAGGGCGTGGCTCTGCCACACACGGCACCTAAGATTATCGTCTTATCTGTGTCTCCTTTCTCACAGAATGCAGAACGGGAATCAGCAGAGAAAATTTTCAACGTGACCTCAGTTCGGACTCGATCCTCAGAGCATCCGATTACGACCCCAACCACGACAAAAGTGCATGCAAGTAGTTGATCCCCAGCTGGTGGGTGGTGAAGTGGAGGCAGATTCTTAATGGAGCTATCTTCCTCGAAAGCATTCGAAAACTGATACAGAAACAGAATGAAGTATTCAGTTGATGGATTAGTATCCAAATGAACAGCGCACCTGATTCACAACTGTTAACAGTTGTGTACGATAATTCTGTGAGGCGGTCCAATTGGTGTTATGTGGCAGAACATTCGCTATGGGGAGACATTTTGTTGTGCACTACCTGTAGAATGGGGCGGGGTGGCTCAGTCGGTAGCGCGCCAGGCTCGTAATCTGTAGTTCTCAGGTTCGAGTCCCAGCTGGGTCAGCGTTGAGATTTATCTCCGCAAAATTCCCTGCCCTGCCCACGGTCAGTAGGGGACACCGATGGGCTTGGAAAGGCCGCCGTCCGTCGGATGGGACGTTAAGCCGTGGCCCCGTGTCCGGGAGAGCAATACCCTGTACACGTTAAAGAACACGCTGGATGGCCTTGACGGGAGGCTACCATCTGTCTCCCAATAGCTGTTAAAGTGGGTCCCCTCCCCCAACCTTCTCTGAGCCTTCGGGGTCCATGTGACCTGGCCATTTAGCCCATGGTGTGCAAAAAAGTGCCGCTCAGAGGTAAAACAACCCAACCCAACCTCTGCTTCTGCGTCTATAAGTAATGATGTAGGCGACAGAAAAAATTTAATCATGTTTTTAAAAAAATGAGCTTTTGTTTTTACTTTGTAATCTGTCTGTCCGTCTGTAGGCATTTTTTTTAGATATAAATATAAAATTGTTTTTTTGAGTTGAATTGGCATTGATGAAATATTAGATTCTCAGTTTCCGAATATCACAATAATTTTGATAGCGCTCTCTAGCGGTGGAAAAAGTTGGAAAACAGTCAAACGTTAAACAAATATTAATAATAATAATAATAATAATAACTTTATTAAGCCTTAGTATGGTTATACACATAGATTACCGCGCTAAGCCTTATGGCTTGTCAGCAGGATTCCTTTCAATCACACGACAGGTTTATTAAAGAATATGACATGTATAAAGGAAAATAAACACAAAATTAAAAACAAGAAATAAAACAATAACAACAACCAAAAGAAAAACACGTATTAAAACGCAAAGATGAAAAATTAAACATATTTATAAAATAAACCTATAAAATTACGGATTATAGCACATGCATAAAAATATAACCTATTGTACAAGTCATCATTTCACATTAATATTGCACTTGCTTAAAACGTTACCAGATATAGGATATGACTTTTTAAACATTACTTTTCAAATTTTACATCTAATAACCATTTCGAAACTTTAGTTTTAATTTCTGTATAAGTGCCCAGGCTTAACAGATCTCTCGGTAGAGAATTAAAAATTTTGGGTATTTGATAAGATATTCGCGCTTTACCATAATTGTTGTGAAAAACTGGTTCAAGAAAATAATTTTCATATGCAAAATTTTCTTCTTGTGTTCATTTTTAAAGTAATTTCTAATGATAGTTACATAAATATATAACAAGTCAACTGATAAAATGTTCAGATAATGAAAAATATTGCCAAGGTGATTTTCATTAATTACATGTTTATTGAATTTAACAATATTATTTAGAGTACTTTTTTGTATTCGTTTAATTTTATTTAAAACAGATTTATATGTGCATCCATATACAGTATACTGATACCAGTAGTGGGTAAAGGAGAGTTCTAACTCAGTGGCGGGTCAATGTTAATCCTATGAGACCCGCCACCCATTTGTGGAACAGTGGCGGGTCAATGTTAATCCTATGGGACCCGCCACCCACGTGTTTCAAAGCGGAGTTTCCTCCACACAAACAGGTCAATATTTCCTTCAATAATTTACATATTTATTTTTTTAAATCAGAGATTTTTTTTTTCTTTTAATTAATTATTTTACCCAATAGCGTTGTTTCTTTTCGTTTCTGCGGGACAGTCTTTTAAATCAGTTTCTGCGGGATAGTCCTCCTTCCTGTATAAATACGACATCCATCAGTCAGATTCCTCATTCTGTTGTCAGACGTTGACAGCGACGGTTCTCTGCTGCTTCGTGATTTTTTTTTCAACTGTTAGAAGCCAATAGTGATAGTTTTTGACGTCCTCCAGTTTCTGCGAATAGTCCTTCTAGTATAAATACGACATCTATCAGTCGGAATCTTCATTCTGTTGTTAGACGTTGATAGTGACAGTTCTCCGCTGCTGCTTCGTGATTTTTTTCAACTTTTAGAAAGCAATAGTGATAGTTCTCCCTGTCCTCGTGCAGTATCAACTATTTTTCATAATGTATCCATGCGATATATGTGAGAAGGTTTTCATTCATCAGACCCATCTCATTCGTCATAAGAGAAATCATGATGGAAATAACCTCTTTAAGTGCTCTCAATGCGAATCGGCATTCTCAAGGAGAGATGACGTCCGACGGCATGAGTTAACCCACACCTCCAGAAAAACCTATAAATGCGAAATGTGCCATGGAGTTTGGAAGAAAAGACAGTCTTTTACGTCATCAAAGAAAGCCCCACAATAATAAGCGAAAACGTTCTGAAGATGAAAGGATTCCCCGAAAGAAACAAAAACTAGACCCTGAAGACCCCTGTCAGTTTACAGAAGAAATGAAAAGGACCCTATCAACACATAAACTGCCGGCAACGGAAGAAACATCTGTTGACCTCACCTTTTTCCTTGATTCCTCGCGGGAGTCACTCCTAACTCATCTGAAAGATGAACTGACCTCGAAAGGTAGTATTAAATGGTACCTTGTCGTGCAAGTGTGCTTCAGACGAAAAGTCACCCCTTCTACCTTCGAACACTGTACCCCGTTTTTCCGAAGTAACTGTATCACAAGTCTTCCTGCATCATCCCTAAACAGAGAACTGGATTCAGCGTATAAGAAGATAAAGGACTCATTTGAAGAATTTGAAGGAACACACAGTGGATGGACACTGGATTCCGTACTCCACGTTGAAATGAACATTGGAAAATATATACCTCTTGCAGGGTCTAGTTATATCCCTACCCCAAGAGAATTACTATTAAAACGTGCTATTGTTAATGTATGTAATTCCGACCAAAAATGTTTTGTCTGGTCTGTTTTAGCCTCATTGTATCCCGCTATAGGAAACACTGAACGTCTTAACAACTATATACATTTAGAAGAAAAATTAAACACATCTGACCTAATTTTCCCTGTTACAATAAATCAAATATCTAAATTCGAAAAAATGAACAATATTTCTGTCAATGTGTTTGGATATGAGAAAGAGGTGTTCCCACTCTATATCACACCATTCAGATTTAAAGCGCATGCAAATCTCCTTCTGTTATCGGATGATGAAAAGCAGCATTATTGCTCCATTAAGAATATGAGTAGGCTACTTAGTCCTCTCACCAAACATAATGGTGTACGTTTCTACTGTGATTACTGCCTTCACCGTTTCGCAAATGAATCACTCTTGAAGGATCATATCCCCTATTGTCAAGAACATGGACCCCAGAGAGTAGAATTCCCAACTGAAGAAGAAAAATGGTTGAAATTCACAAATTTTAAGTTTCAGCAGCCCGTTCCATACGTGATTTATGCCGACTTTGAATCATTCCTAGTGAAAGTGGACACTTGTATGCCTAACCCTGAAAAATCTCACACCACTATCACGGCAAATCATGAACCCTGTGGATTTGCATATTTTGTTGTTGGACCTGATGGCTGCAGCTATAAACCTCCAGTAGTTTATAGAGGTCCTAATGTGGTAGAAGAATTTTTAGAATGTCTGCTTAAAGAAGAAGAAAACATCAAAAATTTACTATCGACGATAAAGCCAATGCAACTCTCAAATTACGAAGAGGAATCATTTCGCAACGCTACTGACTGTCATATTTGTACGCGTGTCCTAGGAGCAGATCGTGTGAGAGATCACGATCATATAACAGGTAAATTCCGAGGAGCTGCTCATAATTCCTGCAATCTGAACTTTAAGTTAACCAATAGGATTCCAGTTATCTTTCACAATCTAAAGGGATATGACAGCCACCTTATTATGCAGGGAATCGGCAGAATTAAAAATAAGAAGATTAATTGCATTCCCAATAACATGGAAACATACATAGCCTTCTCCCTGGGGACATTACATTTTATAGACTCCTATCAGTTTTTAAGCACATCTCTTGAGAAGCTAGTAAATAATTTATCAACAGATGAGTTCCATATTTTAAAGGACTACGTTGAACCCGAAAGGCTACACTTGGTTCTGAGAAAAGGAGTTTACCCCTATGATTATATCGACAACAGTCAAAAGTTTGAAGAAACAGTATTACCACCACGTGAAGCATTTTACAACCAACTCACAGAAGAAGCGTTAGGGGAAGAAGACTACACCCATGCAATAAGAGTGTGGAATACATTCAACATAAAAAATCTAGGCCAGTATCATGACTTGTACCTGAAGACAGACGTGCTCCTCTTAGCAGATGTTTTCGAAAGTTTCAGAAAAATATGCATCAGATACTATGAAATCGATCCCTGTCATGTTTACACAGCTCCTGGATTAGCCTGGCAAGCATGCTTAAAAATGACAAATGTAAATCTTGAGTTGATAACTGACCCTGCAATGTACCTTTTCCTGGAAAAAGGCATACGAGGAGGGATTTCTGTGATATGCAATCGTCTTAGTACTGCAAACAACAAATATTTGGACACCTATGATCCTCAGTTACCCTCTAAATACATTATGTACTATGATGCCAACAATCTTTATGGATGGGCAATGTCACAATGTCTCCCTCAAAGCGATTTTCGATGGCTTAATAAAGAAGAAATAGAATATCTAAATATTACGACAATTGCTGATGATGCGAATAAAGGATACATATTGGAAGTTGATTTAGATTATCCAGTTTCTCTACACGACAAGCATAATGATTATCCACTAGCCCCTGAGAAACTTCAGATTACCAGCAGCATGCTATCCCCATATTGTCAAGAGGTTGCCCAAAGCCTTGGAATAAATACAAACCAATCAGTCGTGAAATTAGCCCCAAATCTAAATTCTAAGGAAAAATATGTCCTTCATTATCGAAATCTCAAACAATATTTAGCCTTCGGTATGCAGCTGAAGAAAATACATCGCGTTTTAGAATTTAATCAGTCTTGCTGGCTAAAACCATATATAGAATTTAATACAGATCAGCGGAAGAAAGCTAGAAACGACTTCGAGAAGGACTTCTTCAAACTGATGAATAATGCTGTGTTTGGAAAAACGATGGAAAATTTGAGAAATCGAGTGAAAATTGAATTGACTCAGAGCCCGAAGAGAGTATGTAAACTCATAGCATCCCCTGCTTTTCACGCTTTTCGTGTTTTTGACAACGACCTTGCATGTGTGCAATCAAAGCTAACTAAATTGAAACTCAACAGGCCTATTTATGCTGGTTTCAGTATTCTAGATATTAGTAAACTATTGATGTATAGCTTTCATTATGACTATATTAGTCCGAAATATGGAGAAAAAGCTAAATTATTGTTCACTGATACAGATTCACTGTGCTACGAGCTTCAAACCGAGGACGTGTATGCTGATATGAAAGGCGATATAGATCATTTTGATACGTCCGACTATCACATAGACCATGTTTTGCATAGTACACATAATAAAAAGGTACTAGGTAAAATGAAAGATGAACTTTCAGGAGTACCTATCAAACAATTTGCAGGCCTTCGTTCTAAAATGTATTCCTTTCAGAGTTTACATGAGGAGAAGAAGACTGGGAAAGGAGTCCCCAAATACATCGTAAAAAGAACCCTTCGTCACAAGGATTACAGAGACTGCTTAATAAACAAATCACCTTGTCGAGTAGATTTGACAAGGATTCAAAGTAGCAACCACCGTCTTCATACAGTGAAAGGTGTGAAACTTGGTCTGTCACCATTTGACGATAAAAGATATATTTTAGAAAATGGTTATGACACCCTTTCGTACGGTCACTACAAAACAATGAAAAAATAATATAACAGAAAAAAAGAATATTTCACTGTGATTTTTAATATGTTTGAGCTATTTATGTATAAAAAAATATGATAATTTTATCCAAATGTGTGCACATAACCCCCTATATATGTAAAAATATTACATGTTATTATTATATGTAGATAGCTGTATGTAAACAACCATTTCCTCTGTTAACCTGCATTTTTTTTTTTGTAAGCAGGCTGTAAAGTATAATCAATGTGAAAAAGCATCATTGTGAAATGTATAAAATTGTAAACCAATGGAAATCATTACATGTGCACGCATTGTCATTGTTTCACCTAATACTTTGAAATCAATAAAAATTTTTAAATGAAATATATGTGTCGCCTGAATTTCTGAGTCTTATCCTTGGCAAGTGGAGCGATAAACAAGCGTTAGCCGCTTCTCACGTGGCTTTTGCCCGTGGCACTCATGCTGTTGAGTCATCACAGCGCCAGAATTGAGTTATAACACGTCGTGGAACCAGTTCACTCAGTCACTGGGAGAAAGCCCTTCTGGGAATCCATTTCTGGGATTACACTTATAATAAAAGGTTAGTAATTCTCTAAATTTTCATGGTTTATCAAACATTACTTATAATTTCACAATGTAGTGACGTTCTCGAGTATTAAGAAGTGAAAATATAAGATTTCCTTTAAAAGTTATCGTAACTCGCTTGCTTGCTTGTTACCGGAACGAGCCTCCTAGAAATCAACGTCTTTTTTTTTTAAAGCAATCACCTCTCAAAAGCACCGGGACTTCAATAAATGCGCTGAGTGCTGTGTTTATGAAAAATTTATCAGTACGGGATGCAATTCTAATTTTTACTTTGCAGAGACGAGAACTTTACGTAGATTTTTACAGAGAAACAATTGAAATTATTGCATCAGCCATTTAGCGATAAAGTATTTTAGAGCAGATTTTTACTGAATATTAATACTTTAGAATAAAGGATAATTTCCGGTATATAATACAGAGGTGTACAGACGAATTTTATTTCCCATGAATAAAAAAAAATAGGATTTTCATACTGTTATTCGAATTACTCAGTTAATTCACCACTTATTACAACTGTTTACTAAAAAAAAATAGGATTTTCATACTGTTATTCAAATTACTCAGTTAATTCGCCACTTATTACAGCTGTTTAGTAAAAAAATAAAAAAATGCATTTAATCCCCAGATTTTTAACGACTGAGATAAAAAAAAATAATGTGCCTACCTACATTAAATACAATGTAAAATAGCGAAAATTCACCACTAATTTCAGCTGCTTAATATCAAGAAATACAGACGATTTCCTGTTTTTTTTTTTCTTTTAGCATTGCACATAAGAAAAAAAAAAAGGACTAGCGAACGTATCAACATGTACCTCTGATACTTAAATATGACATTCTCTGTGTTTCAATATTACACATTTTTTCAGTAGTTTACGCATTAATTACTAATTTTTTTTTCATTCAACAGTTAAGTATCCCAATTGGAAGTAATGTAAGCAATATTTCCTGTTTAAATGCATCTCCACAAATCGGCTTTAAAACATTTTCTTATAATTTAAGGGCAAAATAAAGAATTTTAATTGAATTTCTTTTAACACTATATACTTAATATATTGCCATCAACGTATTCTATATACAAAACGAATTAATACAGCCTAGTTACTGGAAATTAACATAATATTGAAGTGCTTTCTACCTAAAGAATAAAAAAAAAACTGAATACTTTAATTTTAATTACATTTTCAGCCACTAGATGGCGTCACAGTTACTATTAGACCTTGGGGCAGACGAGAGAAACTTGAAGCCTTTGCTCAGAGCGCCACCTTGCGGGATTTTGTAGTAGTATCATGCCATTCCACGGGTCCCCCACAGTGCTTTCATGACCACGCCCACGTGAAATGAGGTATAGAATTCAAATAGTTTTTTTTGGGAAAATAGTACTTCTCACTGTCAACAGGTGGCGCCACTGAGGGTGAAAGGGGGGTGAAAGGGGGGTTTAATAAAGGGGAGGAATTATTAATAAAGGGGCGTGGCCGGTTACGTAATGATTATGTAATGATTACGTCATGTTACGTCATAGGGGAGTGGGCGTGGTCGGTGACGTCATAGGGGGAAAGCACTAGTGGGGGATCCGTGGAATGGCATGATACTACTACAAAATCCCGCAAGGTGGCGCTCTGAGCAAAGGCTTCAAGTTTCTCTCGTCTGCCCCAAGGTCTAATAGTAACTGTGACGCCATCTAGTGGCTGAAAATGTAATTAAAATTAAAGTATTCAGTTTTTTTTTTATTCTTTAGGTAGAAAGCACTTCAATATTATGTTAATTTCCAGTAACTAGGCTGTATTAATTCGTTTTGTATATAGAATACGTTGATGGCAATATATTAAGTATATAGTGTTAAAAGAAATTCAATTAAAATTCTTTATTTTGCCCTTAAATTATAAGAAAATGTTTTAAAGCCGATTTGTGGAGATGCATTTAAACAGGAAATATTGCTTACATTACTTCCAATTGGGATACTTAACTGTTGAATGAAAAAAAAATTAGTAATTAATGCGTAAACTACTGAAAAAATGTGTAATATTGAAACACAGAGAATGTCATATTTAAGTATCAGAGGTACATGTTGATACGTTCGCTAGTCCTTTTTTTTTTTCTTATGTGCAATGCTAAAAGAAAAAAAAAAAACAGGAAATCGTCTGTATTTCTTGATATTAAGCAGCTGAAATTAGTGGTGAATTTTCGCTATTTTACATTGTATTTAATGTAGGTAGGCACATTATTTTTTTTTATCTCAGTCGTTAAAAATCTGGGGATTAAATGCATTTTTTTTATTTTTTTACTAAACAGCTGTAATAAGTGGCGAATTAACTGAGTAATTTGAATAACAGTATGAAAATCCTATTTTTTTTTAGTAAACAGTTGTAATAAGTGGTGAATTAACTGAGTAATTCGAATAACAGTATGAAAATCCTATTTTTTTTTATTCATGGGAAATAAAATTCGTCTGTACACCTCTGTATTATATACCGGAAATTATCCTTTATTCTAAAGTATTAATATTCAGTAAAAATCTGCTCTAAAATACTTTATCGCTAAATGGCTGATGCAATAATTTCAATTGTTTCTCTGTAAAAATCTACGTAAAGTTCTCGTCTCTGCAAAGTAAAAATTAGAATTGCATCCCGTACTGATAAATTTTTCATAAACACAGCACTCAGCGCATTTATTGAAGTCCCGGTGCTTTTGAGAGGTGATTGCTTTAAAAAAAAAAAGACGTTGATTTCTAGGAGGCTCGTTCCGGTAACAAGCAAGCAAGCGAGTTACGATAACTTTTAAAGGAAATCTTATATTTTCACTTCTTAATACTCGAGAACGTCACTACATTGTGAAATTATAAGTAATGTTTGATAAACCATGAAAATTTAGAGAATTACTAACCTTTTATTATAAGTGTAATCCCAGAAATGGATTCCCAGAAGGGCTTTCTCCCAGTGACTGAGTGAACTGGTTCCACGACGTGTTATAACTCAATTCTGGCGCTGTGATGACTCAACAGCATGAGTGCCACGGGCAAAAGCCACGTGAGAAGCGGCTAACGCTTGTTTATCGCTCCACTTGCCAAGGATAAGACTCAGAAATTCAGGCGACACATATATTTCATTTAAAAATTTTTATTGATTTCAAAGTATTAGGTGAAACAATGACAATGCGTGCACATGTAATGATTTCCATTGGTTTACAATTTTATACATTTCACAATGATGCTTTTTCACATTGATTATACTTTACAGCCTGCTTACAAAAAAAAAAAATGCAGGTTAACAGAGGAAATGGTTGTTTACATACAGCTATCTACATATAATAATAACATGTAATATTTTTACATATATAGGGGGTTATGTGCACACATTTGGATAAAATTATCATATTTTTTTATACATAAATAGCTCAAACATATTAAAAATCACAGTGAAATATTCTTTTTTTCTGTTATGTTATTTTTTCATTGTTTTGTAGTGACCGTACGAAAGGGTGTCATAACCATTTTCTAAAATATATCTTTTATCGTCAAATGGTGACAGACCAAGTTTCACACCTTTCACTGTATGAAGACGGTGGTTGCTACTTTGAATCCTTGTCAAATCTACTCGACAAGGTGATTTGTTTATTAAGCAGTCTCTGTAATCCTTGTGACGAAGGGTTCTTTTTACGATGTATTTGGGGACTCCTTTCCCAGTCTTCTTCTCCTCATGTAAACTCTGAAGGGAATACATTTTAGAACGAAGGCCTGCAAATTGTTTGATAGGTACTCCTGAAAGTTCATCTTTCATTTTACCTAGTACCTTTTTATTATGTGTACTATGCAAAACATGGTCTATGTGATAGTCGGACGTATCAAAATGATCTATATCGCCTTTCATATCAGCATACACGTCCTCGGTTTGAAGCTCGTAGCACAGTGAATCTGTATCAGTGAACAATAATTTAGCTTTTTCTCCATATTTCGGACTAATATAGTCATAATGAAAGCTATACATCAATAGTTTACTAATATCTAGAATACTGAAACCAGCATAAATAGGCCTGTTGAGTTTCAATTTAGTTAGCTTTGATTGCACACATGCAAGGTCGTTGTCAAAAACACGAAAAGCGTGAAAAGCAGGGGATGCTATGAGTTTACATACTCTCTTCGGGCTCTGAGTCAATTCAATTTTCACTCGATTTCTCAAATTTTCCATCGTTTTTCCAAACACAGCATTATTCATCAGTTTGAAGAAGTCCTTCTCGAAGTCGTTTCTAGCTTTCTTCCGCTGATCTGTATTAAATTCTATATATGGTTTTAGCCAGCAAGACTGATTAAATTCTAAAACGCGATGTATTTTCTTCAGCTGCATACCGAAGGCTAAATATTGTTTGAGATTTCGATAATGAAGGACATATTTTTCCTTAGAATTTAGATTTGGGGCTAATTTCACGACTGATTGGTTTGTATTTATTCCAAGGCTTTGGGCAACCTCTTGACAATATGGGGATAGCATGCTGCTGGTAATCTGAAGTTTCTCAGGGGCTAGTGGATAATCATTATGCTTGTCGTGTAGAGAAACTGGATAATCTAAATCAACTTCCAATATGTATCCTTTATTCGCATCATCAGCAATTGTCGTAATATTTAGATATTCTATTTCTTCTTTATTAAGCCATCGAAAATCGCTTTGAGGGAGACATTGTGACATTGCCCATCCATAAAGATTGTTGGCATCATAGTACATAATGTATTTAGAGGGTAACTGAGGATCATAGGTGTCCAAATATTTGTTGTTTGCAGTACTAAGACGATTGCATATCACAGAAATCCCTCCTCGTATGCCTTTTTCCAGGAAAAGGTACATTGCAGGGTCAGTTATCAACTCAAGATTTACATTTGTCATTTTTAAGCATGCTTGCCAGGCTAATCCAGGAGCTGTGTAAACATGACAGGGATCGATTTCATAGTATCTGATGCATATTTTTCTGAAACTTTCGAAAACATCTGCTAAGAGGAGCACGTCTGTCTTCAGGTACAAGTCATGATACTGGCCTAGATTTTTTATGTTGAATGTATTCCACACTCTTATTGCATGGGTGTAGTCTTCTTCCCCTAACGCTTCTTCTGTGAGTTGGTTGTAAAATGCTTCACGTGGTGGTAATACTGTTTCTTCAAACTTTTGACTGTTGTCGATATAATCATAGGGGTAAACTCCTTTTCTCAGAACCAAGTGTAGCCTTTCGGGTTCAACGTAGTCCTTTAAAATATGGAACTCATCTGTTGATAAATTATTTACTAGCTTCTCAAGAGATGTGCTTAAAAACTGATAGGAGTCTATAAAATGTAATGTCCCCAGGGAGAAGGCTATGTATGTTTCCATGTTATTGGGAATGCAATTAATCTTCTTATTTTTAATTCTGCCGATTCCCTGCATAATAAGGTGGCTGTCATATCCCTTTAGATTGTGAAAGATAACTGGAATCCTATTGGTTAACTTAAAGTTCAGATTGCAGGAATTATGAGCAGCTCCTCGGAATTTACCTGTTATATGATCGTGATCTCTCACACGATCTGCTCCTAGGACACGCGTACAAATATGACAGTCAGTAGCGTTGCGAAATGATTCCTCTTCGTAATTTGAGAGTTGCATTGGCTTTATCGTCGATAGTAAATTTTTGATGTTTTCTTCTTCTTTAAGCAGACATTCTAAAAATTCTTCTACCACATTAGGACCTCTATAAACTACTGGAGGTTTATAGCTGCAGCCATCAGGTCCAACAACAAAATATGCAAATCCACAGGGTTCATGATTTGCCGTGATAGTGGTGTGAGATTTTTCAGGGTTAGGCATACAAGTGTCCACTTTCACTAGGAATGATTCAAAGTCGGCATAAATCACGTATGGAACGGGCTGCTGAAACTTAAAATTTGTGAATTTCAACCATTTTTCTTCTTCAGTTGGGAATTCTACTCTCTGGGGTCCATGTTCTTGACAATAGGGGATATGATCCTTCAAGAGTGATTCATTTGCGAAACGGTGAAGGCAGTAATCACAGTAGAAACGTACACCATTATGTTTGGTGAGAGGACTAAGTAGCCTACTCATATTCTTAATGGAGCAATAATGCTGCTTTTCATCATCCGATAACAGAAGGAGATTTGCATGCGCTTTAAATCTGAATGGTGTGATATAGAGTGGGAACACCTCTTTCTCATATCCAAACACATTGACAGAAATATTGTTCATTTTTTCGAATTTAGATATTTGATTTATTGTAACAGGGAAAATTAGGTCAGATGTGTTTAATTTTTCTTCTAAATGTATATAGTTGTTAAGACGTTCAGTGTTTCCTATAGCGGGATACAATGAGGCTAAAACAGACCAGACAAAACATTTTTGGTCGGAATTACATACATTAACAATAGCACGTTTTAATAGTAATTCTCTTGGGGTAGGGATATAACTAGACCCTGCAAGAGGTATATATTTTCCAATGTTCATTTCAACGTGGAGTACGGAATCCAGTGTCCATCCACTGTGTGTTCCTTCAAATTCTTCAAATGAGTCCTTTATCTTCTTATACGCTGAATCCAGTTCTCTGTTTAGGGATGATGCAGGAAGACTTGTGATACAGTTACTTCGGAAAAACGGGGTACAGTGTTCGAAGGTAGAAGGGGTGACTTTTCGTCTGAAGCACACTTGCACGACAAGGTACCATTTAATACTACCTTTCGAGGTCAGTTCATCTTTCAGATGAGTTAGGAGTGACTCCCGCGAGGAATCAAGGAAAAAGGTGAGGTCAACAGATGTTTCTTCCGTTGCCGGCAGTTTATGTGTTGATAGGGTCCTTTTCATTTCTTCTGTAAACTGACAGGGGTCTTCAGGGTCTAGTTTTTGTTTCTTTCGGGGAATCCTTTCATCTTCAGAACGTTTTCGCTTATTATTGTGGGGCTTTCTTTGATGACGTAAAAGACTGTCTTTTCTTCCAAACTCCATGGCACATTCTTCGCATTTATAGGTTTTTCTGGAGGTGTGGGTTAACTCATGCCGTCGGACGTCATCTCTCCTTGAGAATGCCGATTCGCATTGAGAGCACTTAAAGAGGTTATTTCCATCATGATTTCTCTTATGACGAATGAGATGGGTCTGATGAATGAAAACCTTCTCACATATATCGCATGGATACATTATGAAAAATAGTTGATACTGCACGAGGACAGGGAGAACTATCACTATTGCTTTCTAAAAGTTGAAAAAAATCACGAAGCAGCAGCGGAGAACTGTCACTATCAACGTCTAACAACAGAATGAAGATTCCGACTGATAGATGTCGTATTTATACTAGAAGGACTATTCGCAGAAACTGGAGGACGTCAAAAACTATCACTATTGGCTTCTAACAGTTGAAAAAAAAATCACGAAGCAGCAGAGAACCGTCGCTGTCAACGTCTGACAACAGAATGAGGAATCTGACTGATGGATGTCGTATTTATACAGGAAGGAGGACTATCCCGCAGAAACTGATTTAAAAGACTGTCCCGCAGAAACGAAAAGAAACAACGCTATTGGGTAAAATAATTAATTAAAAGAAAAAAAAAATCTCTGATTTAAAAAAATAAATATGTAAATTATTGAAGGAAATATTGACCTGTTTGTGTGGAGGAAACTCCGCTTTGAAACACGTGGGTGGCGGGTCCCATAGGATTAACATTGACCCGCCACTGTTCCACAAATGGGTGGCGGGTCTCATAGGATTAACATTGACCCGCCACTGAGTTAGAACTCTCCTTTACCCACTACTGATACCATACCTAATGATTAATTCACAGAAAGCTTTATATATAATTGTTATGACATCCAATGGAATAAGCGTATTCAAATTCAACATTTTGTAAGATGCATACCTTAGTTTATCACAATCATTTATATAAAGTGCAAATAAAAGTGGCCCCAAAACTGAGCCCTGTGGTACACCTGATTTTAAAATTAGATCTCTACTCTCACATTTTTTAATCCTAGCGATGATAGTCTTATTAGACAAGTAATTTTTGAACCATTTATTCAGTGAATCTCGAATTCCCGCCAATGACAACTTTTCTAACAATATGTCATGGCTAACCGTGTCAAATGCTTTATTCAAATCTATAAATATAGCACAAACCTTTTTTCCAGAATTGAATGCTGTAGTAATGTATTGTGAGAAATGCACTAATAAATCAATTGTTCCTCTGTTCTTCCTAAACCCGTACTGCTCATCTGTAATTATTTTACATTTATCTAAAAAATTATTAACAGATTTGTATACATATTTTTCTAAAACTTTTTCAAAAACTGATAAGATCATGATCAGTCTATAATTATTACATGCATTTCTTGATCCCTTTTTAAATATAGGACGCACAATTGCGGTTTTGAGTGTGTTAGGAACAATACCAGTGTTCAAACTCAAATTAATCAAGCGTTGCAGGATCTCAGAAAAAACATCTGCATTGTTTTTTATATATGAAGTATTCACCATATCATAGTCCACTGCACTACTAGTTTTTAAATTGCTAATGATCTGTACTACCTCATCTCTATTTGCTCTCTATAAAAATAGAATGTGAATTAGAAGGTGTAATAATCTCGTTGACAGCTATATTCATATTTTTTGAATATTTCAGGATTGTTAAAATCATCCACTATCAACTCCATCGCTCTATTTTTACCAAAATGGCGTTTTATTTGCATGTCAACACATAATTTTTTTTGTCATTAATAATATCTTTTACGAGTTCCCAAATTTTCTTATTGTTCTCTTTATTTAAATTGATTTTATTTCTATAATAAAAACATTTTTGTCTCCTTATCAAACTATTCACAGTGTTCCTTACTTTTTATATTCATCATATAATATCGTACTTTGCTTATTATTCTTATAGGAAAGAGATCTATTGTGGGTTCAAAAAATACCCACAATAGATCTCTTTCCTCAATAGCTTTAATTATCCTTTCAGTTATCCATTCCTTCGGTTTCCTTTTGAAATTTTTAACTCTAGATGCTTTGAAATAACACTGATTCCTAATTTCGTTATCTAATATAAATTTTAACAAGTCTTCCGGAATAATAACCTCAGTTCCAATAACATCCCAATCAATTAAGCCTAGTTTTGGGAAAGCTTTTTATCATCGACATGTGTACCTAAGTAAGCGTTATTACTATGAGCACTGATCTTTTTTGTAGGATTTGTATCTTTAAAAATTAAGGATTTTCTTTTTGTTATAATTAATATTCCACAGTGATGAGCAATCTTTTTTATAGACTCTTACATCTGCTCCAAAGTTTTTAATTTTATGAACCATATGATCAATTTGAGATTGTTGTAACGTTTGCATAACGACTTCTTCTCTAGTGAATCCTGATACCTTCTGTTCCATACCATACTCCAATAATAGATTCAAGTATTGGTCGCTACCATATTTGTCTATATTTACAGTATCAATATTAAAATCGCCAACCAAGAAAATGTCATTTAGTTTTAAATTTAAATCTAACCAGTTTTTAAAATTCTTAAACCTTTGTACTTGGTGATCTGTATAGAGCAATCAAGTTTAATAAAAAAAAACCCTATTAATTTCAATCTGTAGATGAATTACTTCCGCAGGTGAAATCGAAATATTTAGTTCAGAAACATTCAGCTTATGTATATAGAAAACTATAAGACCTCTGCCACCTGAAATATTAACATCAATAGTGGTTTTATCAAAACCAGCTAAATTAATAAGTGAATTTTCCAGAGTGTTAGTTGTACTTTCTACTAGAATAATAACATCCAAATAATTGATAAACAAATCGATATAAACAGTAAAGAGGTCCCAATTTTTTTTAACAGATCTGACATTAATATAGAATATGCCTAATTCGTTATCATCTTTGCCTTGTAAAAAATATTAGGATTAAACTCTTGTGTAGTATCAGGGCCATCCAAATCTAGTTCATTATCTATTAGTTCAATAACCTTCATAATTATTTAAAAATGGAAAAAATTAATCTTTAGTTAAATCCTCAATAGTATCAAACATATTAATCCTAATCGACTTATCCTTATCACCTTTTTTAACAAATATTTTGCTATTCTTGTACCATACATATTTATAGTTATGTTGTCTAGCAAAAACTCTAGCTCTCCAATAAATTTCTTTGTTCACCTGTGTCAAATTTTCGTTAATGTATATTGAATTATTTGTATTATCATGAAAAACCTCACTACTGTTAATTCTAGTTTTTTTTCCGAGCAATCCACTTATTTTTAATGGTTCTACTCTTAAATCGTACGATAACACAGGGTAATTTTTGTTTATCCCGAATAAGTGAAACTCTGTGAATCACATCAATACCTTTCGTTTGAAAATCAGTAATGTCTAACTTAGCAGCTAATTTTTTACACAGCCAGGCAGAACACTTTCATCTTCTTCTTTTCTTAATGGGATGCCGTGTATTTCAATGTTTTTGTTTCGGCTGTATTGTTCTATATCATTATTGACCATTTTCAGATCGCGAATATCATTCTCGAGCACATTTTTTTTGTTTTGCATGCGGTCAACAGTTCTGTGAGCTTGTTATTGTTCTTCTCAGAGTCCATAGATTTGTTCATTAATACGTCATACTTTTCTGATAAGAAGCTCATAGAGGTTTCCAGCGAATCAATTTTGTCCTTCATGTCGGTTAGTATGGATAACTTTGTATCGATACGAAGTAACATTGATTTCACTTCTCTATTACAAGTCTCATCCTCTACCTGAAAGTTCAGAAAGGCAGACGCTGTATTGTCCTGAGATATCTGTTTCGCTATAAACCTTATCATGATTTGCGAAGGAGTATTTCTATTTGCAACCGATTTATCGGAATCTGTATTTCCTTTGGAACAATGATGGCAAATCCATTTATTTCTCCGTTCTTTCGACATTTTTCTAAAATAATTTTCACTTATACTAGCACATGAGAAGTGATACTTTCCATCTCAGCTTTTGCATTGCATCAAATCCTTTTCTTCTAGCGCCTGTTTACTGCATTCTGAGCAGGCAAGGTTCACATTCGATACACGACTGTTGTACCTAACTGCCATTTCCGGTTGACACCATGGGGCGGGGGTGGCTCAGTCGGTAGCGCGCCAGGCTCGTAATCTGTAATTCCCAGGTTCGAGTCCCAGCTGGGTCAGCGTTGAGATTTATCTCGGCAAAATTCTCCGCCCTGCCTACGGTCAGTAGGGGACACCGATGGGCTTGGAAAGGCCACCGTCCGTCGGATGGCACGTTAAGCCGTGGCCCCGTGTGCAGGAGAGCCATACCCTGTGCACGTTAAAGAACACACTGGATGGCCTTGACGGGAGGCTACCATCTGTCTTCCAACAGCTGTTCCAGTGGGTCCCCTCCCCCAACCTTCTCTGAGCCTTTGGGGTCCATGTGACCTGGCCATTTAGCCCATGGTGTGCAAAAAAGTGCCGCTCAGAGGTAAAACAACCCAACCCAACCCGGTTGACACCGTAGGGAATGAAGTGCTGTTTCAAATCTCAAGTTGCGGAAGGGAGCAGAGTGGGGGATTTCACGAGCGTTCTGCTGACCGCAGTAGCTCTGTCGAGGCAAAGCCGTCTGAAGAAAAAGCCTGATGTAACGTGATTTGGGCTGTGCCATCAGAGTCCGCTCAGAGCAGAGGCCAGTCGAAGTGCGAAGTTTGTATCTACGCTTGTACGGCCTTGCGTTGCATGCACGCCATTGATATCACGCTCTTCTCTTCCTTTGCCTTTAACGTAGGTGCTATTTATTTATTCTGTTTTATAGATAAATATTCATTTATATTATATATTATTTATTATTAATTATTTATTATTATATTGTTGAAATTGAAGTGTTTTAAAGTGATTATTATTGTTATCATGCCATGTAAATGTTGTGTTCCTGGTTGTCTTAGTAATTATGGTGGATCCCCATATGTAACTGTATTTCGTTTTCCTAAAGACGAAACTACAAAACAGATATGGCTGAAAAAAAATTCCACGTAAAGATCTTATTCCCAGTAAGGAGAGTGTCGTTTGTCAAAAACACTTTGAGGATAAGCGCATAATATTTTATGATGTAGGCCCTGTACCAGTGATGAAGGCCCTGTAAAAGTCTTACGAGGCACACCAAAATTAGCTGTAGATGTCTATTCTAGTATCTTTCCAAACCTGCTTTCATATTTGTCTGAAGGTAGTAGCTCAACAAGAGTAACATGCCCAGAGTTGGGTTGTTGGGTTGTTTTACCTCTGAGCGGCACTTTTTTTGCACACCATGGGCTAAATGGCCAGGTCACATGGACCCCGAAGGCTCAGAGAAAGTTGGGTAGGGGACCCACTGGAACAGCTGTTGGGAGACAGATGGTAGTCTCCCGTCAAAGCCATCCAGCGTGTTCTTTAAAGCGCACAGGGTATGGCTCTCCCGCACACGGGGCCACGGCTTAACGTCCCATCCGACGGACGGCGGCCTTTCCAAGCCCATCGGTGTCTCCTACTGACCGTGGCAGGGCGGTGAGTTTTGCGGAGATAAATCTCAACACTGACCCAGTTGGGACTCGAACCTGGGAACTACAGATTACGAGCCTGGCGCGCTACCGACTGAGCCACCCCCGCCCCAACATGCCCAGAAAAATGAGCTACAGCTCTAGATAAGAGGTACGAAGCTCAATTTCTGCGTGACATTGAAAATTTGGCACAAAGCAATAAAATTAAAAATTTTAATGATTGGTTAAAATTTGTTACAAAGGAAATAATATTTGCAATAATTGGATTTATGTCAAAAATACCAATAAGATGGAGTTCATTTTATTACAAAATGAAAAGCTTCCACCTCAGGTAAAAGCCTACGTTCATATAAGTAATAATTTATCATATAGTGCTTATTTTGATAATTTAGAAATTCCTAAAGAAAAACTTGAAAAATTGGGATGTTTCACACATTGTTTGCAATCTTGGGATGAAATTCTTCATATACTTGTGACTATTAAAAATTTAGCTTTTGATAATGCTATTAATCCTAATTATTGCACTTTTATCATAAACTCAGCTGTTATTGCCTTAACCAAATTGTTGAACTATTTAAAAGACAACTCTAATGAGAATGTAGATAGAATGAATTCAGTACCTTTTTATCATTGAAGAATTAAATTTATTTAATGTGCCACCAAACCATTATGCATATTCATCTGATACGCTGCTATTTGCATACTCACTGTTTATGAAATCTCAAGCTTCATATGAATTTGTACGCCAGTGTGGAATTATACGGCTACCACATTCTCAGTTATTAAGGAGAATGTCAGGGGATATTATAAGTTCATCTGGTTCTGATGATGACATCATGTATTATTTGAAAAAAAAAGGCATTACTTTTAAATGAAAGAGAGAAAATAATAAACATTCTTATAGATAAAATTCATATTCAATCAACTTTTCAAAATAAAGCTGGAAGCATACTGGGTACTTCATTCAGTACATACCATTATGTTATCATCAGTGTTTTCAAATAATAAGGATGTTATATCTTTCTTGCCAGTAAAATCTTTATCAGCAGAAAACTTATTTGATCACCCTAAGAAATGTGTTTTTGCCATTGAGGAAATGGATTATCGTGTTTTAAGTATTATTATTGATAACAATTCAATTAGTAGAAAAATGTTTAATTTATTTCGCAATGACAGCTCATTTGCAGAACCATTGGCATCACATCCTTTTGAGAAACAGAGACCACTTTTTTCTGCTTTTTCATACTGTACATTTGTTAAAATGTATGCGAAATAACTAGTTAGCTCAAACAAAACATTTTGTAATACCTGATTTCAATAACAACGCAGAAAAAACATTAGCAAAATTTCAGCAGTTGATAGATGTGTACAATTTAGAAAAAAAATCTGTTGTTAAATATGGCTATGTTTTGACTGAAAATGCATTATAGCCATCAAATGTTCAGAAAAAAAAATGTGAAATTGGTGTTAAAAGTGTTTGACAGGTCTAACATAAATGCTTTGAAATTACTTGGTCCAAAACATGATGGTAATCCTCTATGGGAGGATTGGAAAGGCATTTCTGTCTATCACAATAGATTGGTGGGAGATAGTAAATGTGAAATCATGTAACAAAGGGATTAGAAAAAGAAATCAAAATATGTTTCTAATCTATTCGATTGACGATTCACAACTTAAATTTCTGAAACAGTTCTTGTCATGGTTGGAAAACTGGGAATCAATAGGTATTGGAAAACATCATGGAGGGCTAAGCAAAGAGACATTTGATTCTGTTATTTTCACCACCAAATCATTTATACGACGTGTACACTTTGTATTTATTAGGTGACTATAAATGGAAATTTATTCTGCTTGGAAAATTCCAAACAGACAAATTGGAAGCCCACTTCGGTCAGTATCGACAGTTAAGTGGGTACAATTACCATGTGTTTTTACAGCAAATATGTGAGGCTGAAAAAAAAATTAAAAAATAACAAGCTTACTAAAGCTTAAATCAGCAAAATTTGGGGAAATATCTGTTTCTGATCTCTGTTCTTTCTTTGTAAATGACACTGTTGATAGCCAATTAGATGATATTGAAACAAATTTTGTCAAATCATGTGTTAATACACATATTAATTTAGAACTAACACAAGACGAGGTAAATAACATTATATATATATTGTTGGCTATGCATGCCACAGTATAAAAAAGAAAACATTCTGTGTAACCTGTGTTGATCATGTAACAACCAAAAGGGATTTAGTATTGGATGTACCTCAGCAGTTAATTAATATGTGTGACCGTGGAGGATTAACCTATTCTACTGAAGTTTCAATAAATGTGGGAATATTATGTTATGCTGTTTTTCAAACACTGATATCTAATAACGTAGAGCAGCAATTTTTGAACTGCAAACATCAATTATTGGCATATGTTAATATTGTAAAGAGATAAATTGTTGGCTATGCATGCCACAGTATAAAAAAGAAAACATTCTGTGTAACCTGTGTTGATCATGTAACAACCAAAAGGGATTTAGTATGGGATGTACCTCAGCAGTTAATTAATATGTGTGACCGTGGAGGATTAACCTATTCTACTGAAGTTTCAATAAATGTGGGAATATTATGTTATGCTGTTTTTCAAACACTGATATCTAATAACGTAGAGCAGCAATTTTTGAACTGCAAACATCAATTATTGGCATATGTTAATATTGTAAAGAGATAAATTAATTTATTCACTAATTATTACTTAATAAGTAGTTTATTACTTAATTGTAAAAGCAGGTTTTGAAAAAAGAAACAGTGTTTAGCACAGATTTTTAGTGTCCGTGTGGGAATAAAATAATTGATTAATTACTAAAATTATATTAACATGTGGAAATGTGTATATGCGTAATTACAGCCAAACCAAATATGCACCCCCAAAAAAACTGAGCACTATGGTAAAATGATCGAACATATGCTATCTACGTCTATCTGTTAAATTTTACTGGTATACTAGTCATGTCTAAAATGATAAAAATTGGTATATTTGATGTGGTATTCAAATAATTATTTGTCTTAGTTACTATCATCAGTATATGGTATTCAATGTTAACATTTTTCTTAGCAAGCTGCATGGATTATATTTCTTGTTATTATGGACCATTCTTCAATATTGCACTGAAATCTGTAATTTTTATTATATTACTATGAATTCTGTTAGAAACTTCAGTAAGGCAATAATATGGGGTTCCCACTGGTGTACTTATTTATTTATGTCTAGTGATATGTCTCAATGATAGACATTTATCGCAAACTTTTTTTGGAAGCATACATATTATTGATTTATCATTAATATTCAAATAATTATTTCTCTTAGTTATTATCATCAGTATATGGTATTCAATGTTAACATTTTCCATAACAAGCTGCATGTGTTATGTTTCTTGTGATTATGATAATCTCCTGGATGTTACACTGAATTCTGCAACTTATTTATATGCCAATATATTATGGTATAAGCTTTAGTAAGACAAAAATATAGTGCTCATATGCATCAATATATAGTTTTCTTAATATTAAGCTTTATCAGTTATATTTTTTTGATTATGCAATAGTGTTGGATGTTGCAGTGAATTTTTTAATTTTTGTTTTATAGTATAAGCTTCAGTAACACAATGATATACTGTTCATTCATTCTATTTCTTGAAGTTTCATTTACTCTACTGGTATGTGTCAGTGATAGACATTGGTTGTTACAAGCTATTTTTTGAAGCATACAATATGATTGAGTTATATTTGATGTATATTTTAAATACTTATGTATTATATTTACTATCATGAAATATCAGTCAATAGCATTCAATGTTATCATTTTTCTGAATAAGCTGTATGGGTTATATATCTTGTTATTATGGAGCACTCTTCAATGTTACATCAATGTTACTTCAATGTTATCATTACAAACTATTTTCTGAAACATGCCATATGATTTTTTTTTTGATTTTGCGACATATAGGACAGAGAAGAATCCTAGAAGCTACTCCTAGCTTAATACAGGCCTTCTCATACAAGGACATGCCCTACTAAGACCGAAGTCACTGCTGACCACTGCCTTAGTTACAGCTAACACAACACACAAAGTTTGCCTTGCTGGAACAATCGCTAGCTGCCTAACCACTATGCCAGTTAAGGCTAATAATAATAAAATAAATTGAATTATATTTTATTTATTTGATGTGGACTTCAAATATTTATTTCTCTTGTTGGAATATGTGTAGTCACTGTTAGCAATATTGTTTTTTTCATTTAACATTATTTGAAATAACTGTCATGCAGATTCATACTGACCTCATATCTGAAGCGAAAATTAATTCTTTTGAGGCTTTCAATATATTTAGTTGTAAATATTTCCTAATGTCATCATGTTTGTTAATCAAGTCTTGTTTCGGTGTTTGTATTGGCGTTTATTTGAATTATGTGATACTGATGATTTTAATCTTGGTAAGAAGATAATTTTATTCTTATTAATAAAATAATTAAATTGCTCTGATCGTTTTATCAGCTGTGAATGAAATTCTGATCTCAGTAGCTTTCTACTTAGAACCTAAACTATGTGATATTTGAAAGTTTTACCTGGAATGTAACCATACTTTTAGTGAGAGACTGTATATGTGATATTTATGATGATTGTTAACCCTTATGTGACGTAGTATGAATATATTTTGCTAACCTGAGAATAAATAATTTATCTTTACTAATATTTATGGTAATGTTGCTCATATATTACGTTCCAAAATCTTTTGACAAAATAGAAAAAAAATAAAATTTTGCTTTAAAATTCAGATGCATCCCGTTTCCTACGAAATATGGTTTACAATTAAACATAATTAATAAAAAAAATGCTTAAGTATACCTAGAAAATATCTTTATTGAATATTTTTCACATCGAGAAATGAGATTTTTTTACATCTGTGGAAAATAAAATATTTCCTGCAGGAATGAAATGCTTCTCCGCATTTATTACAATTTGCTTTATAATTGATATTTGATTCAATTCAGTTGAAGAAATTAAATCATTTAAAAAACGCACACATCGAAGAGAAACAAATAAGTTCCACTGACGAAAAGCTATAATGCGATGCACCGCCCCCGATTCTGACGTCATTAGCTGTGCAGGTCACGTGGCATCAGGCTTTCTCTCCAGACAGCTTTGGTCGAGGTCAAGGCCTGGCCACAGCTCGTCGCGAAGATGGAGGCTTGTTGGACGCAACAAAGACTTGACGCAAACCAAAAAAAAAATCAACAAAAACGGAATAACGCTTACGTAATATTCTGTCTTGTGTCACAGCCAGTAAATTTTGCTTCAGCTTCTAGTGCCGTTCTAAACTGGCAACAAACTTTTGCAATCATTACATCCCGTTCAGCGGGCCTGTCTGAGTCATCGATAGCGCTCACACTGTGCGTTCTGGACACTTTTTTATTTTTGCTGCACTCCTTCGTAAAAATGACCTTTCTGGTTACAGATGAAGCATGTCACGGAAGAAAAGCTCTCACTTTGCTTTCTTTTGAAATCCGTATTTTTATTTTCTGCCAATTTGTTTTGTGGGTTCGAATTCTGTCCTAAATTCTGGTGACTAAAATTTAATTTTGTATCCGATTGGCCAAATCTGCTCTCCCTATTTTCGGATTTAATTTTTTCCCGCGAATAAATCTTGCAGGTTTTTTGTGCCTGCAGAAAGTTTTCTGCCAGTTCATCCACCTCGTGGCAACTCTTCAAGGACACATTTTCCTGCAACATAACACGATTTTTCTCATCCGGCGGCAATAAATCTTTAATTTTGTTGGCCAATATCAACTCTTTCAATTTTTGGAAATCAACTTCTCTGCTCTTCAAATATTAATTTAAATGACTCTTCATGCGCGATGAACTCTGAGTCCAGGTCTCTGTAGAGAATTTGAACATTGAATCAAATTTCCTTTTGTACTCCAACGGAATCAATCGGCTGTCTTTTAATACAGCAGATTTAATTTGCTCGTAGCTTTGAATTTCTTCATCGCCAGCAGAGTAAAAATGTTCCGCGCTCTCTTTCCCAGCAAAGGATGCACTAACATTCCTTGCAGGTCATCCGCTATTTCGTATTTCTTAAACAATTTCTCTATTGTCTCGAAATACGCTGGTAATTCTTCCGCTTTCTTCGGCAAGGGATAGTTATTCGGGTTTAGGATTTTCTGAAGCCTTTTCAATTTTAAATCTCCAGAATCCACTGAATTTTGACTTCCTCTGTTGCTGTTATTTTCCCTCTGTATATCTAATCGTCTAAGTTCTAATTCTCTATCTAATCTCCTTTCTTCCCTATCCTTCTCTTTTCCACCCTATCTCTTTCTTCATTCTCTCTCCTATATTTCTCCTCTCTTTCTTCTTTCTCTTTTCTATATTCCATTTCTCTTATTTTCATTTCTCTTTCTGCTTTATCTCTTCTTTCTTCCTCATATCTTACTTCCCTTCTTTCTTCCCTATCCTTTCTTCTTCCTCTCTTCGGTATTCCATTTCCCTCTCTGAGACTGATTTCGGGCCTGAATCACTCATTTCGACCGAATTCGAACCACCTCTGCTAGCACCCTGTTCTACCCCAACATCGCTACCAATACTATCAATTTCCGTAGTTTCCCCACTTTCCCCAGCCTCATTGTGTCTGGTTATATCATCGCTCCCGTCCTGTTCAGTTCCACCGTTAGTTTTATCGCGACTCCTAAACATCATTGGCAACTCAAATTAGTCTAAAAACAGAAACAACAGAAAAACCGCAGACCTTTCCTTCCCGTGAATATCGGCTCTGCTCACTGTCTGCTTGGAGTCTTCTTTCGAAACTAGGAACCTCTTTCACAGCGACGGACTTTGGCACACAGAACCTCAGCGAAGACCTCGACGACGTCGTATTTGGGGAAATTGCACTCTGTAGAACACTGCACTGGATGTGGCTTAGCCCACTGAGCTGCTTATAGCTTCCTCACTTTCCCGGAATCACTGCCACAGAAATACAAATTCTTCAAGAAATTTCTCTCCTTTGCAGGGAAATTTTTTTCCTCTTTTTCTTTTATATTAATGGATATCTTCTTAGCATACAAGTGCCAATCTTGTTCAGACTGCACCAGATGTGATCCTGTCTCAGATCCTGTCTGACTAAGCCAAATGTGATGTCCTCCCTTTTTAGATCCTTTCAGACTGAGCCAAATATGATGACTGGTTCGCTCTGATCGTGACAGACTAAGTCAAATGGGTTGGGTTGGGTTGTTTTACCTCTGAGCGGCACTTTTTTGCACACCATGGGCTAAATGGCCAGGTCACAAAGACCCCGAAGGCTCAGAGAAGGTTGGGAGAGGGGACCTACTGGAACGGCTGTTGGGAGACAGATGGTAGCCTCCCGTCAAGGCCATCCAGCGTGTTCTTTAACGTGTACAGGGTATGGCTCTCCCACACACGGCTTAATGTCCCATCCGACGGACGGCGGCCTTTTCAAGCCCATCGGTGTCCCCTACTGACCATGGGCAGGGCGGGGAGTTTTGCGGAGATAAATCTCAACGCTGACCCGGCTGGGAATCGAACCTGGGAACTACAGATTACGAGCCTGGCGCACTACCGACTGAGCCACTCCCGCCCCACTAAGTCAAATGTGATGACCAGTTGCAGTAGGAGAGATGATTAATCGTATGCCTCTCGAGGACGATGAAATTGTTGCTTGATGATTACTTCACCCTTACTTCGGTGAAAAGACAGGTTCGCTGGTTTTTAGGCCCGTGGCAATTTATGCCTCTGACTCACTGTGTTGAATGTTGAATAAAAATTGTCCATCAATTAACTGCACGAGAGTTAGATAGGGACTACACAGTTTCTTTACACTTTATACACTCAAATGTTGCCGTCCCGTGGCCGTGTGGTTAGCACGCTTGGCTATTGATCTAAGGGACCTGGGTTCGAGCCCCGGGTAAGGCATGTATGTATGTGTCGTTTTTCTGCTTAGATCCTGCATCCTCTCAGACCTTCTATTGTGGCATATAAACTGACAGGCTCCTGTCAGACCTCTGTGGCAAGCAGCTGCTTGAGGGGGTATTTATTTATTTTTTTTATTTACACTCAAGTGCTGGGGATGCGCTCAACTCCGTGAGCCTTTGCTGCTGCAACCATTAACAATGAGGTGGAGAATCGCACACTCTGAAATTTCTCTCTTTACAGACCTCAAACTCGGCGAAAGGATAATTAACCTTTGCCTTCACTGTGGTACACTCTGAATCCACAAAACTGTTATCAGATTCACACAAGAATCTTGATTCCCTTTGCAATCGCACTCTCTCCTTCAGGGTTTCTTTCAAGTAAGGTGGCGTCCTTTTGAATAAATAAAAAAAAAACCCTCTCAAGCAGCTGCTTGCCACAGAGGTCTGACAGGAGCCTGTCAGTTTATATGCCATAGTAGAAGGTCTGTGAGGATGGCAGGACCTCAGCAGAAAAACAACACACACATCCATGCCTTACCCAGGGCTCGAACCCAGGTCCCTTAGATCAGTAGCCAAGCGTGCTAACCACTCGGCCATGGGAGACGTGCGTCGAAACGACCTACTTCGCTTGACAGCTACGCACAAACTGTTCTTTCAATCCCCTTACCCTAGCCTCGTGCGTGGACCTCGCGCCCCAGGCTAGTCATATACGGCCATAAACGACTTCTGGAACCGATCTGATGCAAGCATCAAAGCTTCAGACCCGAAAACAACAAGAATGAGTCACATACAACCCCATCCAGCACTCAAGAGTACACTTAATAAATAAAATATCTACAGTCATAAAAATACAATAAGAATATATCAATAGATAAAAAAAAATAAATTAGAGGAACACGATACAAGGTTCGAGGGGGTAGTTTTATGCCCCAAGTGGAGGGAAGCCATTTTTAAGTTTTAATAGATAAAATTTTCTTTTTGAGTATCATTGGTACTAAAATCATTAAATGTACTCCCCGAATCCTTGATTAGTTCAAATTTCCACTCTTAGAGTGTGCAAAAGTTAGAAAATGATAAACTTCATTCTTTTTCAAAACGATCAATCGATGTTTGCCAGAGGCGATGCATTCTTGCTTTTTCTTGCTTATTTTTTTTTGATGTAATGCAAAGTTGCTTATTGCGATGTGCGCACTATAACGATTGCCATCAAGGTCAATCCTGGGATGGAAAGAGCTGGGAGAGGGAGGCAAATGATTTGATGATCCGCAATGATCTGGAACGTCATTACGTATAATTCTTCCTTCCCTTTCAATTATTCTTTTCCTTTCAATTCTTCCTTCCCTTTCAATTATTCTTTTCCTTTCAATTCTTCCTTCCGTTTCAATTATTCTTTTCCTTTCAATTCTTCCCTTTCAATTATTCTTTTCCTTTCAATTCTTCCCTTTCAATTATTCTTTTCCTTTCAATTCTTCCCTTTCAATTACTCTTTTCGCAAAGTTTTCTTGCAAACTATATAGGATATATATTGGTGTAATGTTGTTTTCGCTTTCATTCTTGTTATTAACAACCTCAAGGTGAGGAGGTGGGTGGATGGGGGAGGGGCATGATGACTTCTTCGGCACTTGATGCAATTGTTAAATCCTAACCTGAACGAGCGTGATAACGTTCTTTTTATTGAGTAAACGATAGAATTTAAGAAGCATGAAATTACTCATAACATCGACATCGGAGTAGGTATTCTCCATTGGTTTGTACCCTGAAAAGTTGGAAATGCTTTGGTTAAAACGGAGTTTTCCCCGAACTCTTGACATGAATAGTTCCATTATTTTTCAATTTCTAGCTCTCAAAGATTTATGGAGATGCTGTAAAATTATTTAAAACACCTCTCCTCCACCACCACCACCTCTGAATACTTGCCTTGCCTGAGATATTTTGGTGACAATAAAAAAATTATACTCTATATATTATACTGACAGACTCCTGTCAGTATAATAGGTCATGTAGAAGTTCAGTGAGAAAGGCAAGACTCCAGTAGAAAGACAACACAAGGAAAGAAACATTCGTGCCTTTCCAGGGCTCAAACCCAGGTCACTTTGATTCGCAGGCAAGCTCGTTAACCACACGATCACCAAGACATACCTGATGACGAAAAAGCTCTATTTTTAGTGTCTAAACAAGCCATTATATCATCTGTCAATTTCTTATAGATGTTGCTATGAGATTGATTACTTTACATGGCGCTGTTTTCTGAGAATATTACATACATTTAAGCCATCAACGATCATGCTCGATCTTTGTCTCCGTTTCCCCTATAAAGTTCCTTCCACTGTACCAGTCTCCTCCGACGAACTCTCCTATCTAAGCGCTCCCATACCTCATTAAAAGCTTTTCATAATCCATTAATTCGCGGTTGAGGTTTACCCAAATCGCATTTGAAGAGTCCAAAAGAGCAAAAGCTCATGAGCGCAGCATCCGGTGACTTTAATTATGTCCTTGAATTCCGGTTTACTCTGTCATACATTGAAGATATGTGCTCGTAGACGCTGAGGTATGACTCGAAGCTTTGTCTTGATGCAATTGTATGGCATTGAGCTCCATACCGTGCAAGGAAGGAAATTTATCCCAGTATGTTGACTGCGGGAGTTTTGCCTGATAGTAGAGAGAGTTCTCTTTCGCGTTCATTTTCAGCCTAAGAGATTGAAACTTACCCGCTATAATGTACCCACAATGATCATGAATCCTTTGGGAAAATGTCGTCGCATTTTCTGTACAACTTATGATAGGCTGTTTGGTCGATTGGAAGGTTGACCGGCACTTGTTACATAGGTCTAGACACACGTATCCTTCATCCAATGTGGCCACATTTACTTGTCGCCAGCTTTTCATTATGTGGTGTGGTACCAACTTTTGGACACCAGACATAATGTGGCCTGTAAGCGGAGATTGTCTCGGATGATATTGTGGACAATCGACTAGGAGACCTTCTTGGCTTTGGCGATCGTTTTCTGGGTTGCAGTGTTTTGACTCCACTGTCCATTGTGTGGACTTTCTTGATAGAATCTGGAGCGCGGTTCAACGCTCTAAGCGTTTTAGATGTACGTGCAACTGCTTCCGGGTGCCCGTCTCCTATGCACTGCTTCACTGCATAGATGCTAGTAAACCTCTTTCAAGAAATCTTAAATTCTCTGGATTTGCATATATTTATAATTTGTAACTCGGAATACTGATCATCAAAAAGAGCAACGAGGTCTATCGATCCCGGTGCCCTATCGCACCATTTGGGCTCATAAAACGGTACGAGTATAACTCTTGAGCCAAATACTCCGTCGCCACAATTTATTCTTCGTCGGTTGTACGTCAGCGATGTACACTTGCATATGAATTCATCGCCACGTAACTTCATCAACTTCTCGTAATCTTGTAGAATCAATCACTTGAGAAATAATTCATAAATATCTTTCCAAAATCATCTAGGAAGTTTTTTAAAATGATACCGTTTGGTCAATATGCTTGAACACTTTGTTTGCAGATTTAAATAGAAACACTTTTCAATCTGAATGCAAAAATTGAATGGAACCAAAAGAGACTTGACCCTTTCTTCAGTCTGGAAAATTTGTTTCAACATTAAATGCGCCTTCTGCTACATAATTTATAATTAACCCCAATTCTCGGGACAGATGTTCTGTTTTTTAAATTTAATTATTCGGGGATGCATATTTCGAATTTAATAATTCGGTAATGCATATTTTACCAGACTTTGAAATCATTAACGTATTTAATAGGTACTGTGTCAGGAAGATAATTATAGGAGTTCCCCCCTCCCCTCTTTCTTCCTCATAAACAGAGAAGGATTAAGTGAATTATATCAGGAAGATAATTATAGAAGGAGTTCCCCCCTCCTCTCTTTCTTCCTCATAAACAGAGAAAGATTAAGTGGTGTGAGGGGGTTATTTCAAAAAGGCCTTATTTCGTCGCTATCCCTAAATTAATCTGCTGATGCTCCCTGAAATGTAATTGTATATTGCCATCAGCTGCCTAAGAATAGCACATACTCCAGTGAGTGCCTGAAATTATTTTGTTGTTCGTTTGCAGTTGATTCCAGCATTTGTGGGAGAAGAATGAAAACTTCTGCACTGAAATTTTGTCTGCCGACGATCTGTCTCGGCTTCACAGGATTAGGACTGCAGACGACAGGAACAGGTAAGAAAATTGCAAACACAATCTTAATGATTAAAGCTCTCTTCAGTTGGAGAGTTTCACCTCTGAGCGACACTTTTGGGAACATAACGGCCTAAATTGCCAGATCACAAGAACTTCAAGGGCTCAGCTAAGGTGAAAGGGGCCAACTGTACAGCTGTTAGCAGATGGAAAACATCCAGCGTGTCCTTTAACGTGAATAGGGTATGACTCTTCTGCACACACGGCCGTGGTTTAACTTCGCATCCACGGACAGCAGCCTTTCCAAGCCACAACTGTCCCTTTCCTCACTGACAATGACGCAGTTGGGACTCGAACCTGGGAACTTCAGATTACGAGTCTGACCCTCTGCTGACTGAGCCCCCCTCCCGCTAATGATTAGAGACGTATTCAGTGGCAACCAAAAGAAAACAAATTTGAATTTTAATCCCTCTGCTGATGTTCCGACATCTAATCAATGCTCTATATTTCCACAATTCGGATTTGCGATAAATTTCACGTTTTGCTTCCTCTAAGCCTTTCGAGTATTAAAAATATCATCATCTATCAAAAGGGCTTTCTTTTATAAATAGAAAAACCATGGATACTAATTTCCCAAGTAATTACAGCGACAACTTATAGTCTGTACATTATCACTATTACGCTGTATTTAGAGTATGTCAAAGATGTATTGGTAACCATATCTTTATCATCTATACTCTGAATACAGCGTAATAGTGATAATGTACTGAGCATACCATGGATACTAACATAAATTGCATTGTTTACAAACATTGGGCGTCACCAGATATTTTTTCAGCCTTAGTTAAACGTCGTAATCACCTGTAGACTCGAATATCAAAAAAGACGTCCATTGTTTGCAACATATGCCACTCGTTTTCTTCAAGATTCTAGGTATGCTGATTTTCAACACGCCTACGTATCTCAACATACGATAAAAACGAATACCATTCAGTGTAAATCACTGCGAACAAAAAAAATATCCGTAACTCATCTCATCTGTACTTTTCCCATTTTGTTTCTTTTTGCTTTCCTTCCATTTTTTTCAGCGCAAATTCCGTTCCTTCAAATTTGGCAATTCACTTGCTATCAGTGGCAGCTCAAGAGCAACAAGTGGGACAGTATACCCTAGAGCAGTGGTTCTCAACGTCCCTGAGATAGTTTTATATGCTTCACATACTCCCAAATATGTTTTTATGCTTCACATACCCCCTGGAAATATGTGTGTAACTGGCGTACCCCTTGTATAGATAGATAAAACTATAGTTATAGTGTAAAAATGGGAATAAAACATATATATATATACACATTACATTTGATATTCATAAATTACATATATCGATAAACACAAAAAATGAAATTTTTGCACAGCAATGTTTCCAACTTAGCGACTTTCTTACTAGATCTAGAGACTTTTGAGCTCTCACGGCATACCCCACGTTGAAACCTAAAAAACCCTAAAAATTTTACCCCTGCCCTAGAGTGAAGCGAAATATCAGGGAAGTTTCAAATTTGAAATAATTTAATTCAGTTCTATCTGTTTCGCTTGATAAAGACATTGTTTGTGAAATGATTAAAAAGCAGGAGCGATAAGAGCGTTCGAATTCGCAAGAGAAACAGGAACTATTTTCTGTGTGATGGTTCTAAAAATAAGAATGTGAATAAATCACGAAAATGATACGATGCTGGCTTACCTTCCGTATTTGAAATTTGTGTACCAAACTCAGCGAGTGTTTGTAAATTCTAATTCTTTTCTTAATATATACTTAAAGGCCAACAATTTCTTACTAAAACTCTGGCTACATACTTTAGATTTATCATCGTAATTCATATCGCATAATCTATTTTGTTTAAACTAAAGAATACTATGTTATACGATGACTATGTTGTATAAGTTTTAACATTCGGCACAGAGGCTTATCCATCGCAGCACCATTATACCTTGTTTCTTAGAGTCGGGGATTAAATAAATCCATGATGCACAATGTCAGGTTAAAATATTTAATTCTTTTAATTAAAGAGGTGTTCCATTTGACCATTTAGGGAATGAAAGTCTTAAGGAAAGAAAGAATTTTAGAATCAGTGAACAAAACATTTCACATTACATAATTCATCATTTATTTCTTTTTAACAAATATGGTTTTTTTTTGCTCTTTGCAGAGAGTCACGAGAAAGAGTCAAAAGCAGGAACCAGACCGAGCGTGTTCCTGACGGTGTCGTCGCTCGCTACTAAACCCTGGGGTGTAGCTTCGGCTACACAGCGCCAGCTCGTGCTCAACTGGTACAATGCAGTCAAAGGTCTCAACGAAAATGAATTCTCGTGGGTGGGGCTCTTCACTTACGATCCTCGTGACAACGTCGGCGACCCTCTGGTCTCAGTGAAGCCGAGGTTCTACCCAAATGGATATTACCGGACATCTGTGCAATTCCCCATTCACACCTTCGCGGCGAAGAATCTGACAGACGATTGCCTTGGCTTTTGGATTGCCTACGCCAACATCGACATTGTCCTTGCCTCCACGTGCCTACGTGCCCGCCCTCACTGGATGTACAACATGCGGAGAGTCATCACCAATGCTTCCCTCGCAGACCTAGTATTGCCTGGCACCCACAATGCAGGATGCTACGCTCCCTACAAACCAGTCGATGATATTCTTATAGCCAGGTATCGCTTGACCCAAGACGAGAGTATCTGGAATCAACTAGTGTACGGGATCCGTTATCTTGATCTGCGAGTGTCCTACCAGTGGACTCTCGGCTCCTCCAATCAGTTTTGGATTACCCACAGCGTGTTCCTCACGGAAGTGTCGGTGAAGCAAGTGATAACCCAAGTTAAAGCTTTCCTCAGTGCCACCAAGGAGATTGTGATCATGGATTTCCACAGGTTTGTTAACGGCTTCAGTGGGAGACAGGCTGCCAGTAGACATCGGGAACTCATAGTTCTTCTGGAGCAAGAATTGGAAGAATACATGATTCCAGTGAGCATGACTTGGGCTACTCTAGGCCAACTGTGGGAGACTGACAAGCGCCTCTACGTTGGCTATGCAGCTAATTCGGAGCGGAGGGAGAACAGGTATTTATTTCCAGGCGTGAAACATCTCTGGGGTGACGTTGACAAAGTGGAAAAGCTCTTTTGGTACCTCAATAACAGCGTATGCAAGAGAGAGCACTCTCTGACTTCCGCCATGGCTCAGCTCACACCCACAGTGGCCGGAGCCATCTTTGATGTGTATGGCGGTCTCCGCCACATGGCACACGTCGTGAATCAACATGTGACGCAGTGGTTTCGTGACTTCTGGTGGCAGTGTGCCAACATCATTTCTACCGACTACTTCCTTGGGAATAACATCATTGATGTTGCTGTAGAAACGAACAAAAAGAAATCAACTGTTTATTGGTAGCAGCGTGTGACGGACTACGCCACTTGCCACAGAGATGCCAGCTTTGAAAAGTGCTCAGCTAAAAGCCAAAAGGAACATCCAAAGAATCATTGTGGTGGCATTTCTCTTTAATTTCATATCAAAATGTGGAAATTCACCGAAACGGAGATGCAGAACGAAAAGGAATTAACGGGAAGCCCTGGACCTGGCTATATTGTAGCTGTCTTCACTAGGATGTGGATCCAATCTAGCGCACTACCCTAGTACACTGTTGACATGGACCAAACTTTTTCTGCAACATTACTTCTTGTGGAGGGGAGGATCCTGTGAACACTCTCAGACCATGCCTGTGTCTGGAAACCAGTTTCATTACAGTGCCAATTAGACTACGTGTTCCCGATTCTCATCACTCACAACAACCCACCAAGACAGGGATGGAAATATTGGAGGTCAGTGCTTTCCACCCTATCCAGAGGGATCTTGGAACACCGAATCTAGATAGGAGGAGGCCTTGTTATTTCGCGCCCTTGCAGGGGGTGTCACCGCACTTCCTCCCTGAGAGTGATATGCATGTCGTTCTCACATTTTGTGTAAAAGTGTGGACACGACATGTCGATGGTGGCAGAGTCCTTATCTGCCATTTTTACAAATCAACAGTGTCCATTATTCTGTCATTTCGTACGGCGTTCGACCACGAAGATGGATGCTGCTGCCAGCATTGGAATGGCCTTGGGGAACTAGGACCCCAGATGAGGGAGACTACACAGAACAACGAATAAGATTCGCGACAACCCCGGTGCACTGCAGTACTGTGACTGCATATCACCTTAAGGGATTGCGACTGAAACCACTATAAACTAAAAAGGCACCTATCAATTTAGCTTGCCTTAACAATTGCCTATATACAGTGGGAAATACCAAATGTGAAGAGAAAAGCACTACTTGGGATTTTATAGTCTGCTTGAAGATATAATCATTGAGGTGCAGTGAGAGTGGGATCTTTTAAAATTTTGAGTGCTGCCAAGGAATATGCCCAACACTCACTGAATTTAGCCAAAACATGCCATGCCAATATATAAATAAAAAGATCTTAGTCATTTGAATTTTGAGCCAGAAAATAAATTGAAGTTCTAGCTTTTAGAGTCCTCTGCAGTAGAGGCTCCTAGGTACTTCCGTCGTAAGCCACACCTCGAGGGACACCAAACCTCTCGGCATGACCACCAACTTCGTCCTCTCCATCGAGCCGGGCACCACAGCCCGCTCGCCGTCTCGGCTTCAGCACTGTGCCAAGGCCACTTCGGGGAACACTGGACCAGGCTGCCCAAACCGGTCCACAACCCTCCCATGACCAAGACAAAGCTCTCCGCCTACCGGGGCTAACAACACTGCAGCACCCGAACCCCACTTCGCAGAGGAACCCAAGTTCCTCCACTGCAAAAGCCATGAGTCCAAATCTCATTCATGTGGGACTCATAGTTTGGCTGATCCATCGATAAGCCCGCTAGCCACAGGCGACTACACAGAACAATCTGGCATCTCGACGGACCGCTGTCGCTTCTCTCAGGCAGTAGTACGGCCGATTTTGGGTATGGCAGCAGACTCGGATTTTTCCGCCTTCCTTCAGCAACGTTCCAGCCAAGGGTGTTGGCTTTCCTCGTGCCACACCCTTGGCTGGAACGTTGGTCTCCTCTTCCAGACTAAAGGGCACCATCTGCAGAATCGTGGCCCTCTGTCATTGGTGGGTGCTGTCGAGGTGCGAATCACTTGAGCACAGATGGTGCTTGTTTACTTGTTTGAAGGTCACATAGTCTTCCTCGTCCGTGATCCAAGTTCAATATTCACATAGTCCTTCTGTCAATCACATTATTTCGAGGTCTCAGTTTGACAATACTTGCTTAATCTGAACATTCCTCCTTATTTAATATCTATAATAATCTTTCCATTAACAATTACTTTATTACATCATTGGTTGCTAACCTATATGGCCTACTGTGGTCTAAATTATTGCTTACTTCGATATATTCTATACAATCAGAAATCATAAACTCCTTCCTTCATTACATGAATGGTTACTGACCTACATGGCCACCGTTCTTCCCAATTTCTGAGTCCCCATGTGTGGTGTAGTGTAGTGTCCATGGGTGATGCCTGGTAAAGGAGGAGGCTGGCGGAGGATCCACCTGATTCAGTGAATACCGATTCAACCGGTTCTCCACAGCCGACTCGACTCGCGCATATCATCAGTGGCTCGGAGAACGTGTAGATGACGTCATGGGTACGGAAATTACGGAATCCGCTTGTTTATATCCCTTACGAACATGATGGTCCTGGTGCTCTTTTCAAAGCAAATGCAAATTCTTACAAGAGCTCATTATTTCTTTTTTTCAGCAAACTTAGCATAAAATCACTTTTCACACCAATAATTCGACTATATTTGGTTCCGTTGAATCTTAAAAAAATGCATTTTAAAGGAAATTTCAGATTTTCACCGATACTTTTTGTAAACCGGAAATTTCACTTTTATGCAAATGACTTTGAAATTTTCAGTGGCGATGGAATATTATCATATAAGATAACTTCCATCGTGAGAATGGAGTTGACAGACTAAAAGTCAGACATGCTGCTTTTTTTATTAGCAACATAAAGGATAAGAGTGAACACTGTCGTCATAGAAACAGGAACGGACCGAAGATTTAAATCGCCCCCCCCCCCCCCCGATATTAAATCTTCGGTCGGGCAGAAACAAACTTCAATAGGGTTTCCCAATTACTAATTCCTTCTTAGATAGGAAAGATAAAAATGATATTTTGTGTGGAATAGCATTATATAGTGTTGTTTTTTTTAATCTATTTTTAGTTTCGGATATATAACGTGAGACTAAAATTACAAAGACAACTGTTTTGCATTTGACAGCAGATAGACAAGTTCAAGAGTTCGTATAAAAGGACTGAATTTCGGGAGGGAAAGGGGGTCGTCCGCACTCCCCCCTCCGGGTACTTGGAGCTAGTTGTTTGATTGCTAGGCGCAATAGAATGACACACACAAAGTTAGCCTGTTGGAACAGTAGCTAGCTCCATAAACACTGTGCTGGTTGAAGCCTTTACTTAACTGCATTCCCGAATTTTGAATCTGATATTGAGCACTTTTGAGTTTTTCAATCGAAATGATTCTTATTTGAAACACCTTCATTTCACCATTTCTTATCATTTGTAAAAAACAAAGAGTACATTTTTCCAGTTTTAGAACCAGCAGTCATTCATTTCAAATTATCGCACCATACAATCTAGAACATTCGATTTTATAAAAAGGTTCTATTTTCAAATCACATTTTTCCCCATGGGAATGACATTTTATGTGGAAACTCAACTAAAGTGCTTTTATCACCACTTGTAGGTTGACCTCTTTCCATCGCAAGTTTTTAAAATGAAATACAAATATTATTCACCAATTAGCAATAAATATTAAAGATATTCAACTCGCAAAACTTTGCTGAAAGATAAACGACGGCGTTACGAAGTGCAGAAAGAAAATTGAAAATATCAAATCTTGAGTTGGTTCAAGTTCTAGAAATTGCAAACGACGCAATCGGATCAATTCAGATCGATTACAGTGAACGAGAAAAGCGAAATGAATTGTTCAGTTGCAGTGGTGCTTACGAGAGTCAAATGTTTCATTCTCTCTACCAGATGTCCTGCCGAGAGACGAAAACATTGCATACCCAACAATGCAGTTTAAGCGAAGAATAGAAATAGAATTTATAGCTAATGAATATTTTTCAATAATGGCATTTATTAATTCTTAAAAAATGCTTGTTATTGTCTTACTTCATCTAGTCCTTTTTTCTATGTAGAATCTCAGTTTCATAGAAAGCCACCGATAGCGGGAAATTACCGGGAAGAGAGGGGTGACCAGGGTTTCAGGCAGGGGGTGGGGAGGGAAAGCTCCCCACCAAAGTAACTGGAAGTTGGCAAAATTCGAAGCGACTTCGTAAAATCTAGGTGAGTTGTAAAAATTTTTAATCATTTTTTTTGTAAATTTAAAGGACATTTTCGAAACCGAGGCAACTTGGCAAATCTAGGGCAGTTTGGAAAATGGACAGACGGCAAAATCTAGAACAGATGGCAAAATTCGAAGCCACTTAGTAAAAAAGCCAGGCACGAAAAAAAAAAATTCGAAGCCACTTGACAAAATTCGAAGCCACTTTATAACCATAATCCTTTAACAAAATCTGGAACAGATGGCAAAATTCGAAGCCACTTTAGTAAAAGACAGGTGAGTTGGCAAAATAGGAACAACTTGACAAAATCTTGGGAAATTGCCAAAATTCGGAATGACTAGGCAAAATCGTGGGGAGTTGCCAAAATTCAGGTGAAATGTAAGAATTTGAATTTTTTTCTGTAAAATTGTGGCAAGTTGGCAAAATCTAGGGTCAGTTAACAAAATTCGGAATGACTTGGTAAAATCTTGGGGAGTTGGCAAAATTTGGAGTGACTTGGAAGTTGAATTCGGAATGACATTTCTTGTTCAATTATGGAAAGTTCATAAAATTTGAAGTGACTTGGCTAGTTCATTGAACATGTAAAATTTTTTAATTTTTTCTGTAAAATTACAGCGATTTGGCAAAATCTAGGAGAGTTGACAAAATCTAATGTAGTTGGCAAAATTCGAATACACTTGATAAAATATTGGCGAGTTGTGAAAATTGGGATTTCTTTTGTGAATTTAAGGAGTGTTGGACAAATCGAGGAAACTTAACAGAATCTAGGGCAGTTGGCAAAATTCGAATCCATTTGGAAAATACGGGCGAGTTGTGGTAATTGGGATTGGATTTGTGAAATTAGAGATGGTTGACGAAATCGAGAAAACTTGGCAAAATTTTGGGGAGTTTGAAAATTTTGAAGGTGACTTCGCAAATTCAGTAGAGATGTAAAGATTGGATTGGTTTTCTGAAATTAAGGAGAGTTGGCCAAATCAAGGGGAGTTGGGAAAATTCACACTGACTTGCTGCAATTCAGGCGAGACGTAAATATTGGGATTATTGCTATGAAATTATGGCTAGTTGGCAAAATTGAAAGTTAAATGTAAAAATGCCGGAGAGTTGAGAAAAACTGCTTCAACTCCCCCCTCCCCCCGGAGCGAAAATCTAGGTACGAACTAGATAGAGAGAGACATTATTTTCTCAGTTGCCATATTTGATTTTCGAGTCGGAAAATTTTCGATTTCTCTCCCCTAATCATAATTCTTCGCTATGCCCCTGATCGTAAGTACCCACAGAAAATAGTAATGAATATGTATAATTTTCTGCAAAGAAGTGAATTACTATTTGCAAATTATATTATGTATCATTAATTACCATTTAAAAGAATTATTTAATTTTCGAAGTCTATTTGACACACCCTATAAGATATGAGGGTGTTGACAGAGACTTCTACCAAAGCAATTTTGTGGATGTAATTTTACCTTTTTATCGTCGATCTGCTATCAAGAGTTCCGCAGCAAAACCTGATATTTTATTAGTACAAACGTTTAAACTTTTACTATGTACATTTCTACAAAAAGAACATAAACATTTCCAATTTGGTTGGGTTGTTTTGCCTCTGAGCGTCACTTTTTTGCACACCATGGGCTAAATTGCCAGGTCACATGGACTCCGAAGTCTCGGAGAAGGTTGGTGGAGGGAACCCACTGGAACTGCTGTTGGGAGACAGATGGTAGCCTCCCGTCATGGCCATCCAGCATGTTCTTTAACGTGCAGAGGGTATGGCTCTCCCGTACACGGGTCCACGTCTTAACGTCCCATCCGACCGACGGCTGCCTTTTCAAACCCATCGGTGTCCCCTACTAACTGTGGGCAGGACGGTGAATTTTTCGGAGAGATAAATCTCAACGCTGACCCAGCTGGGACTTGAAAAATAGGAACTACAGATTATGAGCATGGCGCGCTACCGACCCATTTACAATTAGCAGAAAATGGTGAAAATATAAAGTTTACATCTGATTCGAAAATTATATCGGGTTGGGTAGTTTTACCAATGAGCGGCACTTTTTGGCACACAATGGTCTAATTGACCAGGTCACAAGGACAACGAAGGCTCAGAGAAAGTTAAGAGAGGGTATCCACTAGAAAGCTTTTGGGAGACAGATGGTGGCCTCCCATCAAGACCATTCAGCATGTTCTTTAATGTGCACAGGGTATGGGCTCTATCGCACACCGAACGGTCGCCATTCCAAGCACATCAGTGTCCCCTACTGACCGTGGGCAACGCGGGGAGTTTTGCGGACTCGAACCTGGGAATTGAAGATTATGATCCTGGCAATCTACCGACTGAGTCACGCCAATCCCAATGATATCGGGAGTAACAACCTTTTGAACACTATTGTGCTGTGGATCAACGTCGGTACTGAGCAAAATTGCCGTGAGCCCGGTGGCCTTTACGACCCCACGACGTTTACGACCACGTTGACGTGCAGCATGTTAGTGTTAAAAACGTTGTTGTTATGAAGTGCTGTGATACAAAAATGTCACAGATAATGTATACTAGATGTATGCACTAGCGATATATAAGAGCTGCAGATGAGAACGGAGGAAAACTCATAAAATATTTCCAGTCAGTTGTCCCGTAGATTTGCCTTGTGGTGGACCCGAGCTGGGATATCTGCAATCAACACTTGCAAATCATAAGGCAGCCATCAGCGACTGATTACAATGACGAGGTTTAATATCCACAATAGAGTATAATTTATCGGCAGTCGGTAGTTCAGAGGTCGGAGCACCTGACATAAAACCAGGAAGTAGGGGGAGCTCAGATCCCATCCGGCTCAAGATAATTTTCCTTCAAGCCATATTGGCCAATAGCATAATAGTGTTGAAAACGTTGTTACTATGAAGTGCTGTGATATAAAAATATTACTAATCTAACAGATAATGTATAGTAAATTTCGTGAATAATGTTTACAGATATAGTTAACTGACTAAAAATTTCCAAAGATTATTAAACTAAATTCCGTCAAATATAACTTGGCTATATTTCAACATGTTCTATATTTTCATACTCTATTAGGCTACTTCGTGTGTATATATTTATTTTTGGTTTTGTAGAAATTTGCTTAATCAAAATATTTTAAATCAGGAATCATTGGTAGCCGCTAGTTAAATATGTATGTTCTGAGTGCTCTTGCTGAATATATGTTTCGGAATGTGTACAGTAATCTTAAAACACAATCACTACCAACAGCGGAGATGACTTCAGATAAATTTCGTTTGGTTTGTTTTACCTCTGAGCTGCAGTTTTTTTGCTCTCAATGGGCTAAATATATAAATGTGGAGTTTGTGCAGCAATGTTAAACTACTATCAACAAGAGAGGTGCCCTCACAGCAAACTGGAGCGTGTGCACTAATCTTACAGCAAAACCAATATTAACAACGGATGTGACTTCACAGCAAATTGGAATGTGTGCAGTAATCGTAGAACAAAGTCACTACCCAGAGCAGAGATGGTCTCAGAGCAAATTCGAGTGTGTGCATTAATCTTAAAGCAAAAGCACTACTAATAAAGGAGGTGTCCTCACAGCAAACTGGAGTAGTGTGCATTAATCTTAAAGCAAAAGCACTACTAATAAAGGAGGTGTCCTCACAGCAAACTGGAGTGTGTGCATTAATCTTAAAACATGACCTTTAGTAATAACGAAGGTGCCCGCACAACAAACTAGAGTGTGTGTGCATTAATCTTAAAGCAAAACCAATACTAGCAACGGAGGTGATCTCACAGCAAATTGGAGTGTAAAAGTGTGGACACGACATGTCGATGGCGGCAGAGCCCCATCTGCTATTTTTATAAATCAACAGTATCCATTTTTCTGCTATTTTGTTCAGCATTCGACCACGAAGAAGGATGCCGCCGCCAGCATTGGAATTCCACCCTTGGGCAACTTGGACCACGGATGAGGGAGACTACGTGACCTTCAAACAAATAAACAAGCACCATCTGTGCTCAAGAGATTCGCACCTCGACAGCACCCACCAATGAGAGAGGACCACGATTCTGCAGGTGGTGACCTTTAGTTTGGAAGAGGAGACCAAGGTGAGGAAAGCCGACACTCTTGGCTGGAACGTTGCTGAAGGAAGGCGAAGTCCGAGTCTGCTGCCATAGTCGAGATCAGCCGCACGATTGCTTGAGAGAAGCGATAGTTGTCCGTCGAGATGTCAGGTTGTGGATATTGTGCTGGAGCGTGCTGTCTGAGAAGAAACAACGTCGTTTTGTAGCCCACATCAGTAGAGAGGTAAGGGAACAAATTTCTCTGATCTGGTGTCCGAAGTCAGGTAACTTAAAAGTGTCGCTGCCACGTGACTCGGAGAGCCCTTGGAACCGTCGATGTTGACGGCTTCGCACGAACATTGTGCTTAGACTATACGATTGAACTGTTTGGTCTAGGGCCGTGAGAAGTTTCTGAAAGTCGAACAGTGCTGAGTTCGCTGATGGAAAATCTCCTGACGAAATGTGTCAGGTAAATGTGTTCTCGTGTTAGAATGTTTTTGAAGCTTTTTTAATGTAGTAAGATAAATAAATGTGTTATTTATTTAATTAATTTTTGTGAAATGTATTAATGTGTAATATTCCTCGATCGAGTTTACAACGCTGATTTTCCTAGCCCCCTCCTTTTTCTATAAGTTCGCACCTAACATTAACCACCCCAAACACAAGGGTGCTGTGACATTGATTCCCGTGACCAGGATATTCGAACCTATAGCGATTGCGGCGAAATAACGGAAATATGTCAGTAGGGTCATACAAAAAATGTATCAATGAATTGTTTTGTTTGGGAAAGTGTTTAAATTTATGATTAGTTGGAGAAATCTGATGTTCTATGAAAAACATATACATTCCATAATTACTATGCTGAGACGAGGCAGCGACGAAAATGAGAAATTATTAGAAATTAAGAATGAAGTATTATGTATATGTGAAACAGTGTATCAAATATTGTAAAACATAGTACTAGCGAGGACTGATATATGCTTAGATAGGATTTTCAGAAATGTCTGTTAAACAAAATACTCTTGATTATAGTGAAAAAACATGAATTGTGAATTATTGTGCAAAGTAATAGTTTTAAGACACTAGATAGGCCCAGGCGTAGATTGTATGAGGAGAAGTAACGAATCGACTAGGGATCCACTGCATTCATTAATCTTTTTAGCTAGGAGTGATTTTTCTTTTATGTTGAATGTATTTCCGTGACACACCTCCCTGCAATTTCGGAGGATACAAATTACACGAACATCACTACAACACACAGTACTTGGGGAATGGCGGGACAGATGAACGGAAACACCAACGAATTTGATTAGGATGTACCATATTGTTTTTTGTATAATTGCAGCAGATAAGCTGATTCATGAGTTTTTGAATTTTAAATGTGTGTTACATTTTTAAGAATCTTAGTGAAGAGGAGTTATAATGACCTTGTGATTTAAGTGATTGTGTCAGTTAAGAAGGAATTGATGAAACATTTTTTGAGAGATTTTCGAGGTTACTGAATAGTTTGATTGTAAAAGTTTTGTGAAATACAGTATAGTGCAACTAAGAAGTACGTAGTTCGATAAGAGATTGAAAGCATTGTATTACATAATATTAGTTTGCTTATCTGTTAGCATTGGCTTTGGGAAATTAGACATAGCCCCTATACCTTTCCACGCCACCACGGTCAACTCTGTTGCGTACCCCCGCCACAAGAACCTCCGAAGCACACTGAATCGGGACACGGAACAGCGCACAAAGGATTGGTTTAAGCCCATAGGTTTTCGCAGTTTTGACAGAGACGCTCCCACCAGCTGGAAGGGTTTTTCGACGCTCATTAGGTACACTGGTCCCGATTATCACGCAGGGTACTACCTTTCCCTCCCTACATACACGGTACAACAATCAACTTTTATTAAGCCCGAGAAAAATCAGGAGACTGAAAATTTGGCACATAGCCCATCAGGAAGTTTTGGCAGCCAGACTAAGGCAGCTCAGCAGAAAGCACCCCTGGTTGACCCCGTTAGGCACACCCCTTTGTATTGACCTTAGAAGCCGAACTTGGTCCCCCTCCTATGTGCTCGAAGAAAGTGAAGGAGATCGATGTCACGAAAATGTGGGAAAATCTCTTGACCCCATTTTGCCTCGGAAGAGGATGATGAATTCAGTAGCTCGATAGAAATCCTGTTCAACATTCGTGAACTTCGACAGAGGATTATTGAGATATTAAAAGAAGAGAGATCAGGGAATACGAAGGATAGAACGCGAGAGAGACAGAAAGAGAACCATGGGAATCGACCCCCCCACCTCTTTGATTCTCATAAACAGAGAAAGATTAAGTGGTGTGAGGGGGTAGAAAAGGCTTTATTTCGTCGCTATCCCTAAATTAATCTGCTGATGCTCCCTGAAATGTAATTGTATATTGCCATCAGCTGCCTAAGAATAGCACATACTCCAGTGAGTGCCTGAAATTATTTTGTTGTTCGTTTGCAGTTGATTCCAGCATTTGTGGGAGAAGAATGAAAACTTCTGCACTGAAATTTTGACTGCTGACGATCTGTCTCGGCATCACAGGATTAGGACTGCAGACGACAGGAACAGGTAAGAAAAAGCAAACAAAATCTTAATGATTAAAGCTCTCTTCAGTTGGAGAGTTTCACCTATGAGCGACCCTTTTGGGAACATAACGGCCTAAATAGCCAGATCACAAAAACTTCAAGGGCTCAGCTAAGGTGAAAGGGGCAAACTGTACAGTTGTTAGGAGATGGAAAGCATCCAGCGTATTCTTTAACGTGAATAAGGTATGACTCTTCTGCACACACGGCCGTGGCCTAACGTCGCATCCACGGACGGCGGCCTTACCAAGCCACAACTGTCCCTTTCCTCACTGACAATGACGCAGTTGGGACTCGAACCTGGGAACTTCAGTTTACGAGTCTGACCCTCTGCTGACTGAGCCCCCCTCCCCCTAATGATTAGAGACGTATTCAGTGGCAACCAAAAGAAAACAAATTTGAATTTAAACCCTCTGCTGATGTTCCGACATCTAATCAATGCTCTACATTTCCACAATTCGGATTTGCGATAAATTTCAGGTTTCGCTTCCTCTAAGCCTTTCGAGTATTAAAAATAATATCATGTATCAAAAGGGCTTTCCTTTATAAATAGAAAAACCATGGATACTAATTTCCCAAGTAATTACAGCGACAACTTATAGTCAGTACATTATCACTATTACGCTGTATTTAGAGTATGTCAAAGATGTATTGGTAACCATATCTTTATCTTCTATACTCTGAATACAGCGTAATAGTGATAATGTACTGAGAATACCATGGATACTAACATAAATTGCATTGTTTACAAACATTGAGCGTCACCAGATATTTTTTCAGCCGGAGTTAAACCTCGTAATCACCTGTAGCCTCGAATATCAAAAAAGACGTCTATTGTTTGCAACATATGCCACTCGTTTTCTTAAAGATTCTAGATATGTTGATCTTCAACACGCCTACTTATCTCAACATAAGATAAAAACGAATTCCATTCAATGTAAATCACTGCGAACAAAAAAAAATATCCGTAACTTCATCTCATCTGTACTTTTTTCCATTTTGTTTCTTTTTGCTTTCCTTCCATTTTTTTTTTTTAGCGCAAATTCCGTTCCTTTCAATTTGGCAATTGACTTGTATCAGTGGCAGCTCATGAGCAACAAGTGGGGCAGTATACCCTAGAGCACTGGTTCTCAACCTTTTATGCTTCACATACCCCCTGGAAATGTGTATGTAACTGGCGTACCCCTTGTATAGATATATAAAACTATAGTTATAGTGTAAAAATGGGAATAAAAAATATATATACAGGTAACCCCCGTTTATCGCGACCCCGGCGAGTACGGATTCGTTATATCGCGATTTTTTTTTTGTCTCGGCACTTGTGTGGCTTTGAAACATGTGAGGAAAAGTCAAAATCAAAATGAATGGTTACACGTGCGTGCTAACTTCCTTTCTCGCTCAATCACATCATACATATATATAACGTAAAGTTACGAGCGTGGGTGAGACAAAAGAACGACGCCGGTGCCTGGTACGGTTGAGCCAGTGCTTCATTTGGGTCTATCCTTTAGTGCAATCTTAGCTGCAGTGTCAAACGCCCGCTAATTAAATTGAATACATATTTTTTTATCCCTTCGTAATTTTTAAAATGTCAAAAAGATAATGTGAAAAATCGGTTAAGAAAATTCGCAATGTAGTGACTTTAGAAAAGAAACTAAAAATTATAGAAAGGATAGAAAGTGGTGATATATTTACCGTTGTAGGAAGGAATTTCAAATTGCCTAAGTCTACAGTGTGATCAATTGTGCAACAAAAAGACAAAATTAAAAAGTCTGGCGAAAGTGTTACTCCAATTACAGCGATGCAAGTTTCACAAACCAGAAGTTTTTTGATGATAGAAATGGAAAATTTATTAAGCAAATGGATATAAGACCTAAATCAACACCACATGCCTGTGAGTACCCAAATCATAATGAATAAATCACAGTCTTTGGGATCATTTAAAATCTCAACATGGGGGAGAAGATGTTTTTAAAGCGAGCAAAGGTTGGTATATTGTAGCACCTGGCTATATTGTAGCAGTCTTCACTAGGATCTGGCGCACTACCTTAGTACGTTGTTGACATCGGACCAAACTTTTTCTGCAACTTTACTTCTTGTGGAGGGGAGGATCCTGTAAACACTCTCAGACCATGCTGTGTCTGGAAACCTGTTTCATTACAGTGCCAATTAGACTACGTGTTCCCGATTCTCATCACTCACAACAACCCACCAAGACAGGGATGGAATAATTGGAGGTCAGTGCTTTCCACCCTATCCAGAGGGATCGAACACCGAACCTAGATCGGAGGAAGCCTCGTTATTTCGCGCCCTTGCAGGTGGTGTCACCGCACTTCCTCCCTGAGAGGGATATGCATGTCGTGCTCACATTTTGTGTAAAAGTGTGGACACGACATGTCGATGGTGGCAGAGTCCTATCTGCCATTTTTACAAATCAACAGTGTCCATTATTCTGCCATTTTGTACGGCGTTCGACTACGAAGAAGGATGCTGCTGCCAGCATTGGAATGGACCCTTGGGAAACTAGGACCCCAGATGAGGGAGACTACACCCAACAATCTGGCATCTTGACGGACCACTATCGCTTCTCTCATGCAGTAGTACGGCCGATTTTGGGTATGGCAGCAAACTCGGATTTCTCCGGCTTCCTTCATCAACGTTCCAGCCAAGAGTGTTGGCTCTCCTCACCTTGGTCTTCTCCTCTTCCAGACTAAAGGGCACAATCTGCGGAATCGTGGCCCTTTGTCATTGGTGGGTGCTGTCGAGGTGCGAATCACTTGAGCACAGATGGTGCTTGTTTACTTGTTTGAAGGTCACGTAGTCTTGCTCGTCCGTGATTCGCCGATTCAACCGGTTCTCCGCAGCCGACTCGCTCATATCATCAGTGGCTCGGAGAACGTGTAGATGACGTCATGAATACGGAAATTACGGAATCCGCTTGTTTATATCCTTTACGATCATGATGGTCCTGGTGCTCTTTTCAAAGGAAATGCAATTATCACAAGAGTTCATTACTTCTTTTTTTCAGAAAACGCAGCATTAAATCACTTTTCACTCCAATAATTGGACTATATTTGGCTCTGTTGAATCTTAAAAAAATTCATTTTAAAGGAAATTTCAGATTTTCAGCGATACTTTTTGTAAACTGTCAATTTTACTTTTATGCAAATGACTTTGAAATTTTCAGTGGCGCAGCGTGAGAATGGAGTTGACAGACTAAAAGTGAGACATGCTGCTTTTTTTATTAGCAACATAAAAGATAGAGACTGCTGATCACTGTCGTCATACAGACAGGAACGGACCGAAGATTTAATATCGGGAGGGGGGAGGGGAGCAGAAACAAACTTCAATAGGGTTTCCCAATTACTAATTCCTTCTTAGATAGGAAAGGTAAAAATGATATTCTGTGTGGAATAGCATTATATAGTGTTGTTTATTTTCTAAATCTATTTTTAATTTCGGATATATAACATGAGACTAAAATTACAAAGACAACTGTTTTGCATTTGACAGCAGGTAGACAAGTTCAAGAGTTTGTATAAAAGGACTGAATTCCGGACTACCCCCCACTCCGGGTACTTGGAGCTAGTAGTTTGGTGGCTAGGCGCAATAGAATGACACACACAAAGTTAGCCTGTTGGAACAGTAGCTAGTTCCCTAAACACTGTGCTAGTTGAAGCTTTTACTTAACTGCATTCCCGAATTTTGAATCTGATATTGAGTACTTTTGAGTTTTTCAATCGAAATGATACTTATTTGAAACACCTTCATTTCACCATTTCTTATCATTTGTAAAAAACAAAGAGTACATTTTTCCAGTTTTAGAACCAGCAGTCATTCATTTCAAATTATCGTACCATAAAATCTACAACATTCGATTTTATAAAAAGGTTCTATTTTCAAATCACATTTTTCCACATGGGAATGACATTTTATGTGGAAACTCAACTAAAGTGTAATACAAATTTGATGAAATACAAATATTATTCACCAATTAGCAATAAATATTAAAGATATTCAACTCGCAAAGCTTTGCTGAAAGATAAACGACGGCGTTACGAAGTGCAGAAAGCAAATTGAAAATATCAAATCTTGAGTTGGTTCAAGTTTTAGAAATTGCAAACAGCGCAATCGGATCAATTCAGATCGATTACAGTGAACGAGAAATCGAAATGAATTGTTCAGTTGCAGCGGTTCTTACGAGAGTCAAATGTTTCATTCTCTCTACCAGATGTCCTGCCGAGAGACAAATAACATTGCATACCCAACAATGCAGTTTAAGCGAAGAATAAAAATAGAATTTATAGTTAATGAATATTTTTTAATAGTGGAAATTATTAATTCTTAAAAAATACTTGTTTTTATCTTACTTCATCTAGTCCTTTTTTCTATGTAGAATCTCAGTTTCATAGATGGCCACCGACAGCGGAAAAGTATCCGGAAGAGAGGGGTGACCAGGGTTTCAGGCAGGGGATGGGGAGGGAAAGCTCCCACCAAAGTAACTGGAAGTTGGCAAAATTCGAAGCGACTTCGTAAAATCTAGGTGAGTTGTAAACATTTTTAACCATTTTTTTTGTAAATTTAAAGGGAATTTTCGAAACCTAGGGAACTTGGCAAATCTAGGGCAGTTTGGAAAATGGACAGACGGCAAAATCTAGAACAGATGGCAAAATTCGAAGCCACTTAACACTGCGATTTTATAAAATCGAACAGTAACTAGATTAGTAAAAAATACTTGTTATTATCTTACTAGTTAGTAGCAGTTTGCAAAATTCGAAGCCACTTAGTAAAAGACAGGTGAGTTGGCAAAATAGGAACAACTTGACAAAATCTCGGGGAATTGCCAAAATTCGGAGTGACTAGGCAAAATCTAGGGCCAGTTGACAAAATTCGGAGTAACTTGATAAAATCTTGGGGAGTTGGCAAAATCTAGGGGCAGTTGACAAAATTCGGAGGACTTGGTAAAATCTTGGGGAGTTGGTAAAATTCGGAGTGACTTGGAAGTTGACTTGAATTCGGAATGACCTTTCTTGTGCAATTATCGAAAGTTCATAACATTTGAAGTGACTTGGCAAATTCATGGAACATTCAAAATTTTTAAATTTTTTCTGCAAAATTACAGCGATTTGGCATAATCTAGGAGAGTTGAGAAAATCTAATGTACTTGGCAAAATTCGCATACAGTTGATAAAATATTGGCGAGTTGTGAAAATTGGGATTTGTTTTGTGAATTTAAGGAATGTTGGACAAATCGAGGAAACTTAACAGAATCTAGGGCAGTTGGCAAAATTCGAATCCATTTGGAAAATACGGGCGAGTTGTGATAATTGGGATTGGATTTGTGAAATTAGAGATGGTTGACGAAATTGAGAAAACTTTGCAAAATTTTGGGAGTTTGAAAATTTTGAAGTGACTTCGCAAATTCAGTAGAGATGTAAAGATTGGGATTGGTTTTCTGAAATTAAGGAGAGTTGGCCAAATCAAGGGGAGTTGGGAAAATTCACACTGACTTGTTATAATTCAGGCGAGATGAAAATATTGGGATTATTGCTATGAAATTATGGCTAGTTGGCAAAATTGAAAGTGAAATGTAAAAATGCAGGAGAGTTGTGAAAATTCCTTTCCCCCGGAGCGAAAATCTAATTACGAACTAGATAGAGACATTATTTTCTCAGTTGCCAAATTTGATTTTCGAGTCGGAAAATTTTCGATTTCTCCCCCAACCATAATCCTTCGCTATGCCCCTGATCGTAAGTACCCACAGAGAATAGCAATGAATATGTATAATTTTCTGCAAAGAAGTGAATTACCATTTGTAAATTGTATTATATATTTGTAAATTTTGTAAATTTTTTAATTACCATTTAAGAGAATTAATTAATTTTCAGTCTATTTGACACACCACTAATAGATATGAGGGTGTTGACGGAGACTTCTACCAAAGCAATTTTGTGGATCGAAGTTTATCCTTTTATCGTCGATCTGCTACCAAGAGTTACGCAGCAAACTCTGATATTTTATTATTACAAACGTTTAAACTTTTACTACGTACATTTCTACAGAAAGAACATAAACATTTCCAATTGGGTTGGGTTGTTTTACCTCTGACCGGCACTTTTTTTTGCACATCATGCTAAATGCTGGCTAAATTGCCAGGTCACATGGACTCCGAAGGCTCAGAGAAGGTAGGGGACCCACTGGAACTGCTGTTGGGAGACAGATGGTAGCTTCCCGTCATGGCCATCCACCGTGTTCTTTAAAGTGCAGAGGGTATGGCTCTACCGCACACGGGACCACAACGTGCCATCCGAAGGACGGCTGCCTTTTCAAACCCATCGGTGTCCCCTACTAACTGTGGGCAGGGCGGGGAATTTTGCGGAGATAAATCTTAACGCTGACCCAGCTGGGACTCGAAAAATGGGAACTACAGATTATGAGCATAGCGCGCTATCGACTGAGACACCCCCTCCCCATTTCCAATTGGAGAAAATGGTGAAAATATAAAGTTTACATCTGATTCGAAAATTATATCGGGTTGGGTAGTTTTACCAATGAGCGGCACTTTTTTTCACATAATGGTCTAATTGACTAGGTCACAAAGACAACGAAGGCTCAGATAAAGTTAAGAGAGGGGATCACTGGAAAGCTGTTGGGAGACAGTTGGTAGCCTCCCATCAAGACCATTCAGCACGTTCTTTAATGTGCACAGGGTATTGGGCTCTATCGCACACCGAACGGTTGCCATTCCAAGTCCATCAGTGTCCCCTACTGACCGTGGGCAACGCGGGGAGTTTTGCGGACTCGACCCTGGGAATTGAAGATTATGAGCCTAGCAATCTACCGACTGAGTCACCCCCATCCCAATGATATCGAGAGTAACAACCTTTTGAACACTATTGTGCTGTGGATCAACGTGGGTACAGAGCAAAATTGCCGTGAGCCGCATGGATCTAACTCCACGACCTTTACGACCCCGATGACGTGCAGCATATTAGTGTTAAAAACGTTGTTGTTATGAAGTGCAGTTAACTGACTAAAAATTTCCAAAAATTATTAAAATAAATTCCGTCAAATATACCTTGGCTATATTTCAACATGTTCTATATTTTCATACTCTATTACTACTTCGTGTGTATATATTTATTTTTGGTTTTGTAGAAATTTGCTTAATCAAAACATTTTAATTCAGGAATCATTGGTAGCCGCAAGTTAAATATGTATGTTCTGAGTGTTCTTGCTGAATATATGTTTTGGAATGTGTACAGAAATCTTAAAACAAAATCACTACCAACAGCGGAGATGACTTCACATAAATTTGGTTTGATTTGTTTTACCTCTGAGCAGCATTTTTTTGCCCACAATGGGCTAAATACATAAATGTGGAGTGTGTGCAGCAATACCAACATTACTACCAACACTACTACCAACAAGAGAGGTGCCCTCACAGCAAACTGGAGCGTGTGAACTAATCTTAAAGCAAAACAATATTAACAACGGAGGTGACTTCACAGCAAAATGGAATGTGTGCAGTAATCATACAGCAAAAGCACTACTAATAAAGGAGGTGTGCTCACAGCAAACTGGAGTGTGTGTATTAATCTCAAAACAAGACTTTTGTTAATAATGAAGGTGCCCGCACAACAAACTAGAGTGTGTGTGCATTAATCATAAAGCAAAACCAATACTAGCAACGGAGGTGATCTCACAACAAATTCGAGTGTAAAAGTGTGGACAAGACATGCCGATGGCAGCAGAGTCCCATCTGCTATTTTAAATAAATCAACAGTATCCAATCTCTGCCATTTTGTTCAGCATTCAACCACGAAGAAGGATGCCGCCGCCAGCATTGGAATTCCACCCTTGGACTACTTGGACCACGGATGAGGGAGACTACGTGACTTTCAAACAAGTAGACAAGCACCATCTATGCTCAAGAGATTCGCACCTCGACAGCACCCACCAATGAGAGAGGACCACGATTCCGCAGGTGGTGACCTTTAGTTTGGAAGAGGAGACCAAGGTGAGGAAAGCCGACACTCTTGGCAGCAACGTTGCTGAAGGAAGGCGAAGTCCGAGTCTGCTGCCATGGTCGAGATCAGACGCACGATTGCTTGAGAGAAGCGATAGCTGTCCGTCGAGATGTCAGGTTGTTGGACATTGTGCTGGAGCGTGCTGTCTGAGAAGAGCAACCTCGTTTTCTAGTCCACATCAGTAGAGAGGTAAGGGATCAATTTTCTCTGATCTGGTGTCCGAAGTCAGGTAGCTTAAAAGTGTCGCTGCCACGTGACTCGAGAGAGCCCTTGGAACCGTCGATGTTCCCGCTTCGCACGAACCTTGCGCTTTGACTATACGATTGAACTGTTTGGCCTAGGGCCGTGAGAAGTTTCTAAAAGTCGAACAGTGCTGAGTTCGCTGATGGGAAATCTGCTGACGAAATGTGTCAGGTAAATGTGTTCTCGTGTTAAAATGTTTTTGAAGCGTTTTTAATGTAGTAAGATAAATAAATGTGTTATTTATTTAATTAATATTTGTGAAATGTATTAATGTGTAATATTCCTCGATCGAGTTTACAACGCTGATTTTCCTAGCCCCCTCCTTTTTCTATAAGTTCGCACCTAACATTAACCACCCCAAACACAAGGGTGCTGTGACATTGATTCCTGTGACCAGGATATTCGAACCTATAGCGATTGCGGAGAAATAGCGGAAATATGTCAGTAGGGTCATACAGAAAATGTATCAATGAATTGTTTTGTTTGGGAAAGTGTATAAATTTATGAATAGTTGGAGAAATCTGATGTTCTATGAAAAACATATACATTACATAATTACTATGCTGAGACGAGGCAGAGACGAAAATGAGAAATTATTAGAAATTAAGAATGAAGTATTATGTATATGTGAAACAGTGTATCAAATATTGTAAAACATGGTACTAGCGAGGACTGATATATGCTTAGATAGGATTTTCAGAAATATCTGTTAAACAAAATACTCTTGATTATAGTGAAATAACATGAATTGCGAATTATTATGCAAAGTAATAGTTTTCAGACACTAGATAGGCCCAGGCATAGATTGTATGAGGAGAAGTAACGAATCGACTAGGGAACCACTGCATTCATTGAACTTTTTAGCTAGGAGTGATTTTTCTTTTATGTTGAATGTATTTCCGTGACACCTCCCTGCAATTAGGAGGATACAAATTACACGAACATCACTACAACACACAGTACTTGGGGAATGGCGGGACAGATGAACGGAAACACCAACGAATTTGATTAGGATGTACCATATTGTTTTTTGTATAATTGCAGCAGATAAGCTGATTCATGAGTTTTTGAATTTTAAATGTGTGTTACATTTTTAAGAATCTTAGTGAAGAGGAGTTATAATGACCTTGTGATTTAAGTGATTGTGTCAGTTAAGAAGGAATTGATGAAACATTTTTTGAGAGATTTTCGAGGTTACTGAATAGTTTGATTGTAAAAGTTTTGTGAAATACAGTATAGTGCAACTAAGAAGTACGTAGTTCGATAAGAGATTAAAAGCATTGTATTACATAATATTAGTTTGCTTATCTGTTAGCATTGGCTTTGGGAAATTAAACATAGCCCCTATACCTTTCCACCCCACCACGGTCAACTCTGTTGCATACCCCCGCCACAAGAACCCCCGAAGCACACTGAATCGGGACACGGAACAGCGTCCAAAGGATTGGTTTAAGCCCATAGATTTTCGCCGTTTTGACATAGACGCTCCCACCAGCTGGAAGGGTTTTTCGACGCTCATTAGGTACACTGGTTCCGATTATCACGCAGGGTACCACATTCCCCTCCCTACATACACGGTACAACAATCAACTTTTATTAAGCCGGAGAAAAATCAGGAGACTGAAAATTTGGCACATAGACCATCAGGAAGTTTTGGCAGCCAGACTAAGGCAGCTCAGCAGAAAGCACCCCTGGTTGACCCCGTTAGGCACACCCCTTTGTATTGACCTTAGAAGCCGAACTTGGTCCCCCTCCTATGTGCTCGAAGAAAGTGAAGGAGATCGATGTCACGAAAATGTGGGAAAATCTCTTGACCCCATTTTGCCTCGGAAGAGGATGATGAATTCAGTAGCTCGATAGAAATCCTGTTCAACATTCGTGAACTTCGACAGAGGATTATTGAGATATTAAAAGAAGAGAGATCAGGGAATACGAAGGATAGAACGCGAGAGAGACAGAAAGAGAACCATGGGAATCGAGCCCCCCACCTCTTTGATTCTCATAAACAGAGAAAGATTAAGTGGTGTGAGGGGGTAGAAAAGGCCTTATTTCGTCGCTATCCCTAAATTAATCTGCTGATGCTCCCTGAAATGTAATTGTATATTGCCATCAGCTCCTAAGAATAGCACATACACCAGTGAGTGCCTGAAATTATTTTGTTGTTCGTTTGCAGTTGATTCCAGCATTTGTGGGAGAAGAATGAAAACTTCTGCACTGAAATTTTGTCTGCTGACGATCTGTCTCGGCTTCACAGGATTAGGACTGCAGACGACAGGAAAAGGTAAGAAAAAGCAAACAAAATCTTAATGATTAAAGCTCTCTTTAGTTGGAGAGTTTCACCTATGAACGACCCTTTTGGGAACATAACGGCCTATATAGTCAGATCACAAAAACTTCAAGGGCTCAGCTAAGGTGAAAGGGGCAAACTGTACAGTTGTTAGGAGATGGAAAGCATCCAGCGTATTCTTTAACGTGAATAAGGTATGACTCTTCTGCACACACGGCCGTGGCTTAACGTCGCATCCACGGACGGCGGCCTTACCAAGCCACAACTGTCCCTTTCCTCACTGACAATGACGCAGTTGGGACTCGAACCTGGGAACTTCAGTTTACGAGTCTGACCCTCTGCTGACTGAGCCCCCCTCCCCCTAATGATTAGAGACGTATTCAGTGGCAACCAAAAGAAAACAAATTTGAATTTTAATCCCTCTGCTGATGTTCCGACATCTAATCAATGCTCTACATTTCCACAATTCGGATTTGCGATAAATTTCAGATTTCGCTTCCTCTAAGCCTTTCGAGTATTAAAAATAATTTCATCTCTCAAAAGGGCTTTCCTTTATAAATAGAAAAACCATGGATACTAATTTCCCAAGAAATCACAGCGACTACGTATAGTCAGTACATTATCACTATTACGCTGTATTTAGTGTATGTCAAAGATGTATTGGTAACCATATCTTTATCATCCATACTCTGAATACAGCGTAATAGTGATAATGTACTGAGCATACCATGGATATTAACTTAAATTGCATTGTTTACAAACATTGAGCGTCGCCAGATATTTTTCCAGCCGGAGTTAAACATCATAATCACCTGTAGACTCGAATATCAAAAAAGACGTCCATTGTTTGCAACATATGCCACTCGTTTTCTTAAAGATTCTAGGTATGTTGATTTTCAACACGCCTACTTATCTCAACATAAGATAAAAACGAATTCCATTCAATGTAAATCACTGCGAACAAAAAAAATATCCGTAACTTCATCTCATCTGTACTTTTTTCCATTTTGTTTCTTTTTGCTTTCCTTCCATTTTTTTTTCAGCGCAAATTCCGTTCCTTTCAATTTGGCAATTGACTTGCTATCAGTGGCAGCTCATGAGCAACAAGTGGGGCAGTATACCCTACAGCACTGGTTCTCAACCTTTTATGCTTCACATACCCCCTGGAAACGTGTATGTAACTGGCGTACCCCTTGTATAGATATATAAAACTATAGTTATAGTGTAAAAATGGGAATAAAAAATATATATACAGGTAACCCCCGTTTATCGCGACCCCGGCGAGTGCGGATTCGTTATATCGTGATCATTTTTTTGTCTCGGCACTTGTGTGCTTTGAAACATGCGAGGAAAAGTCAAAATCAAAATGAATGGTTGCACGTGCGTGCTAACTTCCTTTCTCGCTCAATCACATCATACACATGTACATAACGTAAAGTTACGAGCGTGGGTGAGACAAAAGAACGACGCCGATGCCTGGTACGGTTGAGCCAGTGTTCATTTGGGTCTATCCTTAAGTGCAATCTTAGCTGCAGTGTCAAACGCACGCTAATTAAATTGATTACATATTTTTTTATCCCTTCCTAATTTTTAAAATGTCAAAAAGACAATGTGAAAGATCGGTTAAGAAAATTCGCAATGTAGTAACTTAAGAAAAGAAACCGAAAATTATCGAAAGGATAGAAAGTGGTGGTAAATTTACAGTTGTAGGAAGGGATTTCAAATTGCCTGAGTCTAGAGTGCGATCAATTGTGCAACAAAAAGACAAAATTAAAAAGTCTGGCGAAAGTGTTACTCCAATTACAGCGACGCAAGTTTCACGAACCAGAAGTTTTTGGTGATAGAAATGGAAAATTTATTAAGCAAATGGATAGAGGACCTAAATCAACGTCACATGCCTGTGAGTACCCAAATCATAATGAATAAATCACAGTCTATGGGATCATTTAAAATCTCAACATGAGGGAGATGTTTTTAAAGCGAGCAAAGTTTGGTTTGATTGGTTTAGAAAACGATCAAACTTGCATAGCCTTAAAATGATTGGCGAATGGCCTAGTGCAGACGTAGAATCAGCTGAAAAATATACAATGGAGTTCCGTGAAATTGTGAAAAGGGGAAATTATCCACCAAATTTAATTTTTAATGTAGATGAGACGGGACTCTATTGGAAACGAATGCCAACGCGTACGTTTATTTCCATAGAGGAAAAGACTGCTTCTGGATTTAAAGCAGCCAAGGATCGTCTAACTCTTCTTCTCGGCGGAAATGCATCAGGAGAATTAAAATTGAAACCATTGTTGATTTATCAATCAGAAACTCCTCGTGCCTTGAAAGGTTATTCTAAAAACAATTTACCAGTTTTTTGGCGAAGTAACCCTAAGGCTTGGATGACACAAAATTTATTTATGGACTGGTTTGAAACTTGTTTCTGACCAGCAATAAAAAAATATTGCGAGGATATTGGAGTTGAACCTCGAGCTCTTTTGGTGTTGGACAATGCGCCGGGACATCTTGTGAAACTTGAGACTCTGTGCACTGATTTTCCCGTTGAAGTGGTATTATTACCTCCGAATACTACTTCCATCTTACAGCCTATGGATCAAGAAGCAATAGCAGCATTCAAAGCCTATTATTTAAGAAAAACGATGCGCCAACTCATTGAAGAAACTGATGGAGTTGGTAGAGATGACACTCGGGTTTGGTGGAAACAATTTACTATTATGAAAGCTATCAGAAACATCGACGAAGCGTGGAATGAAGTCACCCAGTCGTGTATGAAGGGTGTTTGGAAAAGCTTGCTCGGAGAAATTGTTGAAGATCACATCAATTATGAAAATGATATTCAAAATATCATCGAAGAGATTAGTCTTATAGCCACTTCCGGAGGCATCGAAGGTGTTGATGTAGATGATATTCAGACTTTGTTAGAATCACACGGCGAACCCTTAACTAATAAAGAGCAGCAGGAAATGGACTGCCATACTATGTCCCAAGAAAATGACGTCTCGGAACCCGTTCCCGTGCGAAAGTTAAGTGTCAAAATCATTGAAAATGACCTTTCTCTTCACAATCAATGCATGGAGTTGTTAGAAGGAAACGACGAAGATTACGAGAGAGTGAGTTCTGTAAAGCGTGGTTGTAATGGATCATTTGACAGTTAACGGCAAATTTTGCATAATAAACGTAGAGAGGCCAAACAAGGGAATCTAGTTTCCTTTTTGCAACACGGAACAAAATGAATGAATTATGAATTATGTTATGTATGACATTTTTTTGTTATTGATAATATTTAATTTATTAATAAAGTGTTTTTTCGAATTTTAAAATGATTTTTTTTAAATCCCCCGTTGATCGCGAAATTTCGCTTATCGCGACTATGTCCAGAACGTATCCTTCGCGATGAACGGGGGTTACTTGTATACATATTACATTTGGTATTCATAAATTACATATATCGATAAACACAAAAAATGACATTTTTGCACAGCAATGTTGCCAACTTAGTGACTTTGTTACTAGATCCAGAGACTTTTGAGCTCTCACGGCGTACCCGAAAAATTTTTACCACGTACCCGAAAAATTTTACCCGTACCCCACGTTGAGAACCACTGCCCTAAAGTGAAGCGAAATCTCAGGCACGTTTCAAATTTGAAATAATTTAATTCAATTCTATCTGTTTCGCTTGATGAAGACATTGTGAAATGATTAAATAGCAGGAACATAAGAACGTTCGAATTCGCAATAGAAACATTAACTATTTGCTGTGTGATGGTTCTTAAAATAAGAATGTGAATAAATCACGAAAATGATAAGATGCTGGCTTACCTTCCGTATTTGAAATTTGTGTACCAAGCTCGGCGAGTCTTTGTAAATTCTAATTCGTTTCTTAATATATACTTAAAGACCAACAATTTCTTACTAAAACTCTGGCTATATACTTTAGATTTATCATCGTAATTCATATCGCATAATCTATTTTGTTTAAACTAAAGAATACTATGTTATACGATGACTATGTTGTATAAGTTTTAACATTCGGCACAGAGGCTTATCCATCGCAGCACCATTATACCTTGATTTTTAGAGTCGGGGATTAAATAAATCCACAATGCACAATGTCAGGTTAAAATATTTAATTCTTTTAATTAAAGAAGTGTTCCATTTGGCCATTTAAGGAATGAAAATCTTAAGGAAAGAAAGGATTTTAGAATCACTGAACAAATCATTTCACATTACATAATTCATCATTTATTTCTTTTTAACAAATATGGTTTTTTTTTGCTCTTTGCAGACAGTCACAAGAAAGAGTCAAAAGCAGGAACCAGACCGAGCATGTTCCTGACGGTGTCGTCGCTCGCTACTAAACCCTGGGGTATAGCTTCGGTTACACAGCGCCAGCTCGTGCTCAACTGGTACAACGCAGTTAAAGGTCTTAACGAAAATGAATTCTCGTGGGTGGGGCTCTTCACTTACGTTCTTCGTGACAACGTCAGCGACCCTCTGGTCACAGTGCAGCCGAGGTTCTACCCAAATGGATATTATCGGACATCTGTGCAATTCCCCACTCACACCTTTGCGGCGCAGAATCTCAGAGACTTGGCTTTGGATGCCTACGGCAACATCGACATTGTCCTTGCCTCCACGTGCCTACGTGCCCGCCCTCACTGTAGGAACAACATGCGGAGAGTCATCACCAATGCTTCCCTCGCAGACCTAGTATTGCCTGGCACCCACAATGCAGGATGCTACGCTCCCTACAAACCAGTCGATGATATTCTTATAGCCAGGTATCGCTTGACCCAAGACGAGAGTATCTGGAATCAACTAGTGTACGGGATCCGTTATCTTGATCTACGAGTGTCCTACCAGTGGGCTCTTGGATCCTCCAATCAGTTTTGAATTACCCACACCGTGTTCCTCACGGAAGTGTCGGTAAAATAAGTGATAACCCAAGTGAAAGCTTTCCTCATTGCCACCAAGGAGATTGTGATAATGGACTTCCACAGGTTTGTTAACGGCTCAAGTGGAAGACAGGCTGTCAGTAGGCATCGGGAACTCTTCTGGAGCAAGAGTTGGAAGAATATATAATTCCAGTGCGCATGACTTGGGCTACTCTAGGCCAACTGTGAGAGAGTGACATCATAATAGACACTCGTAGCTACTGATAATAGACATAGCGTCATACATAATAAACAGGTCACAGAGAAGACAGAATTACGGAATCCGCTTGTTTACATTCCTTACGAACATGATGGACCTGGTGCTCTCTTCAAAGCAAATGAAATTCTCACAAAAGCTCATTATTTCTTTTTCTCAGCAAACTTAGCATAAAATCACTTTTCACTCCAATAATTCGATTATAATAACCGCCTCTACATTGGCTATGCAGCTAATTCGGAGCAGAGGCAGAGCAGGTGTTTATTTCCAGGCGTGAAACATCTCTGGAGTGACGTCGACAAAGTGGACCAGCTCTCTAAATACCTCAACAACAGCATATGCAAGAGAGAGATCTTTCTGACTTCCGCCATGGCTCAGCTCACACCCACAGTTGCCGGAGCCATCTTTGAAGTGTATGGCGATCTCCGCATACATGGGCGCACGACGTGAATCGGCACGTGACGCAGTGATTTCGTGACTCCTGGTGGCAGTGTGCTAACATCATTTCTACTGAATACTTCCTTGGGAATAACATCATTGGTGTTATAGAAACGAACAAAAAGAAATCAACTCTTTATTGGTAGCAGCGTGTGACGGACTACGCCAATTCTCCCAGAGGTGCCAGCCTTGAAAAGTGCTCAGCTAAAAGCCAAAGGGGACACCCAAAGAAATATTGTGGTGACAGACTTCTATTGACCCTAAAAGCAAGCCTATTAATTCAACGTTGCTTCATTGTTAATTCTCATGTTGAATGATATTTCATTCTGCTACTCATAATAGACATGGCGTCATACATAATAAAGAGGTCACAGAGAAGACAGAATTGCGGAATCCGCTTGTTTATATCCCTTACGAACATGATGGACCTGGTGCTCTCGTCAAAGCAAATGAAATTCTCACAAGAGCTCATTATTTCTTTTTTTCAGCAAATTTAGCATAAAATCATTTTTCACTCCAATAATTCGATTAAAATAAGCGCCTCTACGTTTGCTATGCAGCTAATTCTGAGCAGAGGCAGAGCAGGTGTTTATTTTCAGGCGTGAAACATCTCTGTCGGGTGACGTCGACAAAGTGGAAAAGCTCTTTAGGTACCTCAGCAACAGCGTGTGCAAGAGAGAGCACTCTCTGATTTCCGCCATAGCTCAGCTCACACCCACAGTGGCCGAAGCCATCTTTGATGTGTATGGCGGTCTCCGCCACATGGCACACGTCGTGAATCAGCATGTGACGCAGTGGTTTCGTGACGTCTGGTGGCAGTGTGCCAACATCATTTCTACCGACTACTTCCTTGGGAATAAAATCATTGATGTGGCTATAGAAACGAACAAAAAGAAATCAACTGTTTATTGGTAGCAGCGTGTGATGGACTATGCCACTTCAGAGGTGCCAGCGTTGAAAAGTGCTCAGCTAAAAGCCAAAAGGAATATCCAAAGAATCATTGTGGTGGCATTTCTCTTCCATTTCATGTCAAAATGTGAAAATTCACCGAAACGGAGATGCAGAACGACAAGGAATTAACGGGAAGCCCTGGACCTGGCTATATTGTAGCAGTCTTCATTAGGATGTGGATCCAATCTAGCGCACTGCCTTAGTACGCTGTTGACATCGGACCAAACGTTTTCTGCAACATAACTTCTTGTGGAGGGGAGGATCCTGTGAACACTCTCAGACCATGCTTGTGTCTGGTAACCAGTTTCTCTACAGTGCCAACACGACTACGTATTCCCGGTTCTCATCACTTACAACAACCCACCAAGACAGGGATGGAAAAATTGGACGTCAGTGCTTTCCACTCTATCCAGAGATATCTTCGAAACTAGATCCGAGTAGGCCTCGACGTTGCTATTTCGTGCCCTTGCAGGAGGTGTCACCGCACTTCCTCTCTGAGAGGGATACACATGTTGTGCTCACATTTTGTGCAAAAGTGTGGAAACGACATGTCGATGGCGGCAGAGCCCCATCTGCCATTTTTACAAATCAACAGTGTCCATTATTCTGCCATTTTTTACGGCGTTCGACCACGAAGAAGGATGCTGCTGCCAGCATTGGAATGGCCCTTGGGCAACTAGGACCCCAGATGAGGTAGACTACATCCGAACAATCTGGCATCTCGACGGACTGCTATTGCTTCTCTAATGCAGACGTACGGCCGATTTTGGGTATGGCAGCAGACTCGGATTTCTCCGCCTTCCTTCAGCAATGTTCAAGCCAAGAGTGTTGGCTTTCCTCACCTTGGTCTCCTCTTCCAGACTAAAGGGCACCATCTGTGGAATCGTGGCCCTCTGTCATTGGTGGGTGCTGTCGAGGTGCGAATCACTTGAGCACAGATGGTGCTTGTTTACTTGTTTGAAGGTCACCTAGTCTCCCTCATCCATGATCCAAGTTCAATATTCATATAGTCCTTCTGTCAATCATATTATTTCGAGGTCTAATTTTGACAATACTTGTTTAATCTGAACATTCCTCCTTTTTTAAAATCTATATTAATCTTTCCATTAACGATTGCTTTATTTCATCATTGGTTACTAACCTACATGGCCTACTGTGGTCTGCAAGTCGCGTTGCCTACTTCCATTTACTCTATACAATCAGAAATCCTAAACTCCTTCTTTCATTACATCAATGGTTACTGACCTAAATGGCCACTGTTCTTCCCAATTTCTGAGTCCCCATTTGTGGTGTAGTGTAGTGTCACTGGGTGATGCCTGGTAAAGGAGGGGGCTGGGCGGAGGATCCGCCTGATCCAGTGAGTGCCGATTCAACCGTTCTCCACAGCCGGACTCGCCTCGCTCATATCATCAGTGGCTGTTGCACTTCTGACGTGTATTTAAATTCTCAATCTCTGAATTTCTTGTGTGAATCTCATAACTCTCATTTGCTAACTTCATCCGGGTCTAACTCTTTAATGACCTCACTCGTCTCCAGAATCTTCTCAACTTTGTGTTTCCCCAAGCGGTGGCTGTCCTCAAAGGGTCTAATCTCTGGGCCTCCTTCTGATTATATGTCTCTAAATTTCGAGTGCGGAGGGGTTGCATTCTGAATGACATTATATGCATTTAATTTTTCCGTGCTCTGGTGTGCCTTAACGCTCTCTTTAATTTCGTGGGTATCCAGGCCTTCACTAACTTTCTGTACCTTCAATCTCTCATTACCTCTGTGTGCTTCCAAACACTGAATATGGGTTCTTAAATCACGGCTCTGCTCACGTGTTTCTAAACTCTGGCTATCATGTGTATTTAAGCTCTAGCTCTGCTCATTCGTTTGCTAAAATGTGACTCTCCTTAGGTGCATCTAAACTCTGATTCCATACTTCCGTAGGGGTATGTAATATCTGACTGGGTATCACAAAACTCTGATTGTGTTCTCCCAACTGTTGATTATCCTGTGTAGCTAAATTCTGAGTTTATGTGCCTAAAATTTCTCTATCTCTGTAAGCGTCGATTTCATCACTGACCATGGTGAACTCCGGGAAGTGCACTTTATCTTGTGGCTGATGCTGAACGGGGGTTCGATTCCCATGGTCCTCTTTCTGTCTCTCTCGCGTTCTATCGTTCGTATTCTCAAGCGGCGGCTGTCCTCAAAGGGTCTAATCTCTGGGCCTCCTTCTGATTATATGTCTCTAAATTTCGAGTACGGAGGGGTTGCATTCTGAATGACATTATGTGCATTGATATTTTCCGTGCTCTGGTGTGCCTTAACGTGACTCTCGTCTTTTAATATTTCAATAATCCTATTCCGAAGCCCACGAATGTTGAACAGGATTTCTATCGAGCTACTGAATTCCTCATCGAGGCAAAATGGGGTCAAGACATTTTCCAACATTTTCGTGACATCGACCTCCTTCACATTCTTCGATCACATAGGAGGGGGGGGGGAACCAAGTTCGGCTTCTAAGGTCCGATACGAAGGGGTCTGCTTAACGGGGTCAACCAGGGGTGCTTTCTGCTGAGCTGCCTTAGTCTGACTGCCAAAACTTCCTGATGGGCTATGTGCCAAATTTTTAGCTTCCTGATTTTTCTCTGGCTTAATAAAAATTGAGTGTTTTACCGTGTACGTAGGGCGGGAAAGATGGTAGGTACCCTGCGTGATAATCGGGACCAGTGTACCTAATGGTCGTCGAAAAACCCTTCCGGCTGGTGGGAGCGTCTCTGTCAAAACGGCGAAAATCTATGGGCTTAAACCAATCCTTTGTGCGCTGTTCCGTGTCCCGATTCAGTGTGCTTCGGGGGTTCTTGTGGCAGGGGTACGCAACAGAGTTGACCGTGGTGGCGTGGAAAGGTATAGGGGCTATGTCTAATTTCCCAAAGCCAATGCTAACAGATAAGCAAACTAATATTATGTAATACAATGCTTTCAATCTCTTATCGAACTACGTACTTCTTAGTTGCACTATACTGTATTTCACAAAACTTTTACAATCAAACTATTCAGTAACCTCGAAAATCTCTCAAAAAATGTTTCATCTCAATTGAGTTTCATGAATGCCTTCTTAACTAATACAATCACTTAAATCACAATGTCATTATAACTCCTCTTCCTAAGAATCTTAAAAATGTGATACACATATAAAATTCAATAACTCATGAATCAGCTTATCTGCAGCAATTATACAAAAAACAACATGGTACATCCTAATCAAATTCATTGGTGTTTCCGTTTATCTTGTCCCGCCATTCCCCAAGTACTGTGTGTCGTAGATCACTACAACACACAGTACTTGTAATTTGTATCCTCCGAAATTGCAGATAGGTGTGTCACGGAAATACATTCAACATAAAAGAAAAATCACTCCTAGCTAAAAGATTAATGAATGCAGTGATTTCCTAGTCGATTCGTTATTTCTCCTCATACAATCTACGCCTGGGCCTATCTAGTGTCTTAAAACTATTACTTTGCACAATAATTCACAATTCATGTTATTTCACTATAATCAAGAGTATTTTGTTTAACAGATTTTTCTGAAAATCCTATCTAAGCATATATCAGTTTTCGTTAGTACCAGTTTTTACACTATTTCGTACAGTGTTTCACATATACATAATACTCCATTCTTAATTTCTAATAATTTCCAATTTTCGCCGCTGCCTCGTCTCAGCATAGTAATTATGTAATGTATATGTTTTTCATAGAACATCAGATTTCTCCAACTATTCATAAATTTATACACTTTCCCAAACAAAACAATTCATTGATACATTTTTTGTATGACCCTACTGACATATTTCCGTTATTTCGCCGCAATTACCATAGGTTCGAATATCCTGGTCACGGGAATCAATGTCACAGCACCCTTGTGTTTGGGGTGGTTAATGTTAGGTGCGAACTTATAGAAAAAGGAGAGGGCTAGGAAAATCAGCGTTGTAAACTCGATCGAGGAATATTACACATTAATACATTTCACAAAAATTAATTAAATAAATAACACATTTATTTATCTTACTACATTAAAAAAGCTTCAAAAACATTTTAACACGAGAACACATTTACCTGACACATTTCGTCAGGAGATTTCCCATCAGCGAACTTCTCACGGAATTTCCCACTTCTCACGGCCCTAGGCCAAACAGTTCAATCGTATAGTCAAAGCACAATGTTCGTGCGATGCCGGGAACATCGACGGTTCCAAGGGCGCTCTCGAGGCACGTGGCAGCGACACTTTTAAGCTACCTGACTTCGGACACCAGATCAGAGAAAATTGATCCCTTACCTCTCTACTGATGTGGGCTAGAAAACGACGTTGCTCTTCTCAGACAGCACGCTCCAGCACAATGTCCAACAACCTGACAGCTATCGCTTCTCTCAAGCAGTCGTGCGGCTGATCTCGAGTATGGCAGCAGACTCGGACTTCGCCTTCATTCAGCAACGTTCCTGCCAAGAGTGTCGGCTTTCCTCACCTTGGTCTCCTCTTCCAAACTAAAGGTCACCACCTGCGGAATCGTGGTCCTCTGTCATTGGTGGGTGCTGTCAAGGTGCGAATCTCTTGAGCACAGATGGTGTTTTCTACTTGTTTGAAGGTCACGTAGTCTCCCTCATCTGTGATCCAAGTTGCCCAAGGGTGAAATTCCAATGCTGGCGGTGGCATCCTTTTTCGTGGTCGAATGCTGAAACAAATGGCAGAAAAATGGATACTGTTGATTTATCAAAATAGCACATGGGGCTCTGCCGCCATCGGCATGTCGTGTCCACAATTTTACACTCGAATTTGCTGTGAGATCACCTCCGTTGGTAGTATTGGTTTTGTTTTAAGATTAATGCACACACACTCTAGTTTGTTGTGCGGGCACCTTCGTTATTAGTAAAGTTCTTGTTTTAAGATTAATGCACACACTCCAGTTTACAGTGAGGACACCTCCTTTATTAGTAGTGCTTTTGCTTTAAGATTAATGCACACACTCGAATTTGCTCTGAGACCATCTCTGCTCTGGGTAGTGACTTTGTTCTACGATTACTGCACACATTCCAATTTGCTGTGAAGTCACATCCGTTGTTAATATTGGTTTTGCTGTAAGATTAGTGCACACGCTCCAGTTTGCTGTGAGGGCACCTCTCTTGTTGATAGTAGTTTAACATTGCTGCACAAACTCCACATTTATATATTTAGCCCATTGAGAGCAAAAAAACTGCAGCTCAGAGGTAAAACAAACCAAACGAAATTTATCTGAAGTCATCTCCGCTGTTGGTAGTGATTGTGTTTTAAGATTACTGTACACATTCCGAAACATATATTCAGCAAGAGCACTCAGAACATACATATTTAACTAGCGGCTACCAATGATTCCTGATTTAAAATATTTTGATTAAGCAAATTTCTACAAAACCAAAAATAAATATATACACACGAAGTAGCCTAATAGAGTATGAAAATATAGAACATGTTGAAATATAGCCAAGGTATATTTGACGGAATTTATTTTAATAATCTTTGGAAATTTTTAGTCAGTTAACTGTATCTGTAAACATTATTCACGAAATCTGCTATACATTATCTGTTAGATTAATAATACTTTTATATCACAGCACTTCATAGTAACAACGTTTTCAACTCTATTATGCTATTGGTCAATATGGGCTTAAAGGAAAATTATCTTGAGCCGGATGGGATCTGAGCTACTCCTACTTCCTGATGATATGTCAGGTGCTCCGACCTCTGAACTACCGACTGCCGATAAATTATACCCTATTATGGATATTAAACCTCGTCATTGTAATCAGTCGCTGATGGCTGCCTTATGATTTGCAAGTGATGATCTTTTATTGCAGATATCCCAGCTCGGATCCACCACAAGGCACAATCTACAGGACAACTGAGTGGAAATTTTTTATGTGTTATCCTCCCTTCTCATCCGCAGCTCTTTTATATTTGTAGTGCATACATCTAGTGTACATTATCTGTGACATTTTTGTATCACAGCACTTCATATTAACAACGTTTTTAACACTAATATGCTGCACGTCAACGTCGTCGTAAAGGTCGTGGGGTTAGATCCATCCGGCTCACGGCAATTTTGCTCTGTACCCACGTTGATCCACAGCACAATAGTGTTCAAAAGGTTGTTACTCTCGATATCATTGGGATGGGCGGTGACTAAGTCGGTAGATTGCCAGGATTATAATCTTCAATTCCCAGGTTCGAGTCCGCAAAACTCCCCGCATTACCCACGGTCAGTAGGGGACACTGATGTGCTTGGAATGGCAACCGTTCGGTGTGCGATAAAGCCCATACCCTGTGCACATTAAAGAACGTGCTGAATGGTCTTGATGGAAGGCTACCATCTGTGCCCCAATAGCTTTCCAGTGGATCCCCTTTCTTAACTTTCTCTGAGCCTTCGTGGTCCTTGTGACCTGGTCAATTAGACCATTATGTGCAAAAAAAGTGCCGCTCAGGGGTAAAACTACCCAACCCGATATAATTTTCGAATCAGATGTAAACTTTGTATTTTCACCATTTTCTGCTAATTGGAAATGGGGCGGGGGTTGCTATGTCGGTAGCGCGCCATGCTCATAATCTGTAGTTCCTATTTTTCGAGTCCCAGCTGGGTCAGCGTTGAGATTTATCTCTCCGAAAAATTCACCGCCCTGCCCACAGTTAGTAGATGAAACCGATGGGTTTGAAAAGGCAGCCGTCCGTCGGATGGGACGTTGTGGTCCCGTGTGCGGGAGAGCCATACCCTCTGCACGTTAAAGAACACGCTGGATGGCCATGACGGGAGGCTACCATCTGTCTCGCAACAGCAGTTCCAGTGGGTCCCCTACCTTCTCTGAGCCTTCGGAGTCCATGTGATCTGGCAATTTAGCTAGCATTTAGCATGGTGTGCAAAAACAGTGCCGCTCAGAGGTAAAACAACCCAACCCAATTGGAAATGTTTATGTTCTTTCTGTAGAAATGTACATAGTAAATGTTTAAACGTTTGTAATAATAAAATATCAGGGTTTGCTGCCTAACTCTTGGTAGCAGATCGACGATAAAAGGATAAACTTCGATCCACAAAATTGCTTTGGTAGAAGTCTCCGTCAACACCCTCATATCTATTAGTGGTGTGTCAAATAGACTTTGAAAATTAATTAATTCTTTTAAATGGTAATTAATGATATATAATATAATTTACAAATGGTAATTCACTTCTTTGCAGAAAATTATACATATTCATTGCTATTCTCTGTGGGTACTTAGGATCAGGGGCATAGCGAAGGATTAGGGTTGGGGAAAATCGAAAATTTTCCGACTCGAAAATCAAATTTGGCAACTGAGAAAATAATGTCTCTATCTAGTTCGTAATTAGATTTTCGCTCCGGGGGAAAGCAATTTTCACAACTCTCCTGCATTTTTACATTTCACTTTCAATTTTGCCAACTAGCCATAATTTCATAGCAATAATCCCAATATTTTCATCTCGCCTGAATTATAACAAGTCAGTGTGAATTTTTCCAACTCCCCTTGATTTGGCCAACTCTCCTTAATTTCAGAAAACCAATCCCAATCTTTACATCTCTACTGAATTTGCGAAGTCACTTCAAAATTTTCAAACTCTCAAAATTTTGCGAAGTTTTCTCGATTTCGTCAACCACATCTAATTTCACAAATCCAATCCCAATTATCTCAACTCGCCTGTATTTTCCAAATGGATTCGAATTTTGCCAACTGCCCTAGATTCTGTTAAGTTTCCTCGATTTGTCCAACATTCCTTAAATTCACAAAACAAATCCCAATTTTCACAAGTCGCCAATATTTTATCAAGTGTATACGAATTTTGCCACCTACATTAGATTTTGTCAACTCTCCTAGATTTTGCCAAATCGCCGTAATTTTGGAGAAAAAATTAAAAAAATTTACATGTTACATGGATTTGCCAAGTCACTTCAAATTTTATGAACTTTCGATAATTGCACAAGAAAGGTCATTCCGAATTCAAGTCAACTTCCAAGTCACTCCGAATTTTGCCAACTCCCCAAGATTTTACCAAGTCACTTCGAATTTTGTCAACTGCCCCTAGATTTTGCCAACACCCCAAGATTTTACCAAATTACTCCGAATTTTGTCAACTGGCCCTAGATTTTGCCAACTCGCCATAATTTTAGAGAAAAAAATTCAAATTTTTACATCTCGCCTGAATTTTGGCAACTCCCCACGATTTTGCCTAGTCACTCCGAATTTTGGCCAACTCAACTGTTTTTTACTAAGGGGCTTCGAATTTTACAAAGTGCTCTAGATTTTGCATTCTGTCCATTTTCCAAACGGCTCTAGATTTTTCAAGTTCCCTCGGTTTCGAAAATTTCTTTTATATTTACAAAAAAAATGTTTACAAATTTTTACAACTGACCTAGATTTTGCGAAGTCGCTTCGAATTTTGTCAACTTCCAGTTACTTTGGTGGGGAGCTTTCCCTCCCCACCCCCTGCCTGAAACCCTGGTCACCCCTCTCTTCCCGGTAATTTCCCGCTGTCGGTGGCTTTCTATGAAACTGAGATTCTACATAGAAAAAAGGACTAGATGAAGTAAGATGATAACAAGCATCTTTTAAGAATTAATAAATGCCATTATTGAAAAATATTCATTAGCTATAAATCCTATTTCTATTCTTCGCTTAAACTGCATTGTTGGGTATGCAATGTTTTCGTCTCTCGGCAGGACATCTGGTAGAGAGAATGAAACATTTGACTCTCGTAAGCACCGCTGCAACTGAACAATTCATTTCGCTTTTCTCGTTCACTGTAATCGTTCTGAATTGATCCGATTGCGTCGTTTGCAATTTCTAGAACTTAACCAACTCAAGATTTGATATTTTCAATTTTCTTTCTGCACTTCGTAACGCCGTCGTTTATCTTTCAGCAAAGTTTTGCGAGTTGAATATCTTTAATATTTATTGCTAATTGGTGAATAATATTTGTATTTCATTTTAAAAACTTGCGATGGAAAGAGGTCAACCTACAAGTGGTGATTAAAGCACTTTAGTTGAGTTTCCAGATAAAATGTCATTCCCATGGGGAAAAATGTGATTTGAAAATAGAACCTTTTTATAAAATCGAATGTTCTAGATTTTATGGTACGATAATTTGAAATGAATGACTGCTTGTTCTAAAACTGGAAAAATGTACTCTTTGTTTTTTACAAGAAATGGTGAAATGAAGGTGTTTCAAATAAGAATCATTTCGATTGAAAAACTCAAAAGTACTCAATATCAGATTCAAAATTCGGGAATGCAGTTAGGTAAAGGCTTCAACTCGCATAATGTTTAGGGAGCTAGCTACTGTTCCAACAGGCTAACTTTGTGTGTGTCATTCTATTGCGCCAGCAACCAAACAACTAGCTCCAAGTACCCGGAGGGGCGGGGGTGGCTCAGTCGGTAGCGCGCCAGGCTCGTAATCTGTAGTTCCCAGGTCGAGTCCCAGCTGGGTCAGCGTTGAGATTTATCTCCGCAAAATTCCCCGCCCTGCCCACGGTTAGTAGGGACACCGATGGGCTTGGAAAGGCCGCCGTCCGTCGGATGGGACGTTAAGCCGTGGCCCCGTGTGTGGGAGAGCCATACCCTGTGCACGTTAAAGAACACGCTGGATGGCCTTGACGGGAGGCTACCATCTGTCTCCCAACAGCTGTTCCAGTGGGTCCCCTCCCCCAACCTTCTCTGAGCCTTCGGGGTCCATATGACCTGGCCATTTAGCCCATGGTGTGCAAAAAAGTGCCGCTCAGAGGTAAAACAACCCAACCCAAGTACCCGGAGGGGGGAGTCCGGACGACCCCCTTTCCCTCCCGAAATTCAGTCCTTTTATGCGAACTCTTGAACTTGTCTACTTGCTGTCAAATGCAAAACAGTTGTCTTTGTATTTTTAGTCTCATGTTATATATCCGAAACTAAAAATAGATTTAGAAAATAAACAACACTATATAATGCTATTCTACACAAAATATCATTTTTATCTTTCCTATCTAAGAAGGAATTAGTAATTGGGAAACCCTATTGAAGTTTGTTTCTGCTCTCCCCCCCCCCCCCGATATTAAATCTTCGGTCCGTTCCTGTCTCTATGACGACACCTCTCTTTAATACGGGGTGGGGAGTGGGTCCCAAAGGACCCACTCCCCACCCCGTATTAAGAGCACGTGTAGTGTCGTGAGCACGTGCACCCCCAAGCACGTGTAGTGTCGTGAGAAAAGCACTTGCTCCTCTCACGACACTACACCTGCTTGGCAAAAGAGAAGCCTAGAAGTAGAAAATGAAGTTTGTCTCAGAGGAGACCAGTAGGGACTTGGAGTATGGGTGGCGTTAAAGGGGGTGCTGAGTGCAGCCCGGGAAGAAAGTAAGAAAATAAGTAATAGAGAGACAGCAGTTCCGGAACTCAAAGAAGAGAGTCCCCGAACTGGCAGACGAGCCAGCCTATGTCCCTCAAGTGTGCCCTGACACGGGCACTCTCAATGGACACTGAGACCAACTCGCCTGATACCTCATTGATCGCCTGGGAGTCCCCGAGTTCGTTAGCGAACTCCTCTGTAATCGGACACCCGAGGATGTAGTGCCCGACATCTGCTTCTGGAGCAGCACAGCCGCAGTAACTGTGGGCAGAGATTTTAAACCGCTCCAGCTATTTGGGGAAACTCCTATGTCCTGTTAGGACCTGCGTCAAATAGTGGTCAGAGGACATCAGTGATAGACTGACCCTTTTCAAGAGTCTTTGTTTGAAGACCATTCTCAGTCATATCCCAGAGCCTCTGCCACTCCTTGATTACACATTGGCTAATTATAGACTTCAGGGTAGTTTTTGAAGTCTTTACCGCTATCACCAGTTGAGTATTATTACCTGAGGAGCGGGCCAGTTGGTCGGCCCGCTCATTCCCTTCATGACCTATATGCGCCTTGATCCAGGCTCTTGGCAGTTGACCCTCCTCGCTCTTGGAAACATCGGTGTATATTTCAATACCTATTCCTGATGGTAACTCCTTGGACCAGGGCACACATAGTCTCCTCGTTGGATGGAGGTCCCACTTAGCGGTATTTGTCTCAAACTCCTCGGGGTCATACTGGACTCCGAGGAATGTTGCCTTCTCCTTAGCCTGCAGGATTCTAAATATGGTCGCTTCTTTACCGACCGTCAAAAATAGCGGAGGGATCCCTGCGAGCACCAGGAGGGCATCCGTAGATGTTGTTCTGTAAGCCCTGGTGATTCGCAGTAAAGCCGGTCGTTGGGCAGCGAGCAGCTTTCTACACATTATGGAGTGGTCCGTCGGGCGCCACCAGGCGCCCGCATCATCGGTTAGGATCCACTCCGTTCCCCTAAGATGAATTTCGTGTTCAGCAGTCTCTATCCTTTATGTTGCTAATAAAAAAGCAGAATGTCTCACTTTTAGTCTGTCAACCCCATTCTCACGCTGCGCCACTGAAAATTTCAAAGTCATTTGCATAAAAGTGAAATTTCCGGTTTACAAAAAGTATCGCTGAAAATCTGAAATTTCCTTTAAAATGCAGTTTTTTAAGATTCAACAGAGCCAAATATAGTCGAATTATTGGAGTGAAAAGTGATTTAATGCTAAGTTTGCTGAAAAAAAAGAAATAATGAGTTCTTGTGAGAGTTGCATTTGCTTTGAAAAGAGCACCAGGACCATCACGTTGGTAAAGGATATAAACAAGCGGATTCCGTAATTCTGTCTTCTCTGTGACCTCTTTATTACGCATGACGCCATGTCTATTAAGAGTAGCAGAGTGAAATATCATTCACAAATGAGATTTAACAATGAAGTAACGTTGAATTAACAGGCTTCCTTTTAGAATCAACAGATGTCTGCCACCACAATATTTCTTTGGGTGTCCCTTTTGGCTTCTGGCTGAGCACTTTTCAAGGCTGGGACCTCTTTGGCAATTGGCGTGGTCCGTCACACGCTGCTACCAATAAACAATTGATTTCTTTTTGTTCGTTTCTATAGCAACATGAATGATGTTACTCCCAAGGAAATAGTCGGTAGAAATGATGTTGGCACACTGCCACCAGAAGTCACGAAACCACTGCGTCACATGGTGATTCACGAGGTGTGCCATGTGGCGGAGACCGCCATACACATCAAAGATGGCTCCGGCCACTGTGAGTGTGAGCTGAGCTATGGCGAAAGTCAGAGTGCTCTCTCTTGCATATGCTGTTGTTGAGGTACCTAAAGAGCTTTTCCACTTTGTCGACGTCACCCGACAGAGATGTTTCACGCCTGAAAATAAACACCTGCTCTGCCTTTGCTCAGAATTAGCTGCATAGCAAACGTAGAGGCGCTTATTTTAATCGAATTATTGGAGTGAAAAATGATTTTATGCTAAATTTGCTGAAAAAAAGAAATAATGAGCTCTTGTGAGAATTTCATTTGCTTTGAGGAGAGCACCAGGTCCATCATGTTCGTAAGGGATATAAACAAGCGGATTCCGCAATTCTGTCTTCTCTGTGACCTCTTTATTATGTATGACGTTATGTCTATTATCAGTAGCTATGAGTTTCTATTATGATGTCACTCTCTCACAGTTGGCCTAGAGTAGCTCAAGTCATGTGCACTGGAAACATATATTCTTCCAACTCTTGCTCCAGAAGAGTTCCCGATGCCTACTGACAGCCTGTCTCCCATTAAAACCGTTAACAAACCTGTGGAAGTCCATGATCACAATCTCCTTGGTGGTAATGAGGAAAGCTTTCACTTGGGTTATCACTTATTTTACCGACATTTCCGCGAGGAACACGCTGTTGTAACACATGGTCCTTCTGAACCGCCTCAGTAACACATGGTCCTTCTGAACAGCTGTTAAGAGACAGATTGAAGCCTCCCATCAAGACTATCTAGCATGTTCTTTAATATGCACTGAGTAGGCTTTCATCCACACGGAACACGGCTTAATATCCCATCCAACGGAGGCGGCCTTTCCAAGCCCATCGGTGTTCCCTTTCTGATCAAGCCAGTTTATCAATACCTATCCAACCGAAAAACAATTTTTAATTTATCTCTAAAAACAAACAATTATCTCTTAAAACTAATAAATTGCAGCACCCCCTAAGGAAAAGGGTTAAAACCATCAATTCAGTTTCGAAAAATTTACTTCGAACACCCATGGGCAAATTACGTCAAGGGTTATGCCCTGTCTTAGTAACAGAGGGTTATGTTGTTTTACCTCTTAGCGACCACCTGGAAAGCTATTAGGAGACAGATTGAAGCCTCCCAACCAGACTATCTAGCATGTTCTTTACTATGCACTGTGTATGGCTTTCATCCACACGGAACACGGCTTAATGTCCCATCCAACGGTTACGGCCTTTCCAAGTCCGTCGGTGGTCCCTTTCTGACTGAAGCCAGTTTACCAATACCTATCCAACCGAGAAACAATTTTTTATTTTATCTCTAAAAACAAACAAATATCTCTTAAAACAAATAAATTGCAGCACCCCCTAAGGAAAAGTGTTAAAACCATCAATTCAGTTTCGAACAATTTACTTAGAACAGCTTTGTGCAAATTACGGCAAGCCATTTCTTTTTGTCCTGCTCCTAAGCTACTGATGACAAATTAATTAATTTTGCAAAAAGAGAAAAAAAAAACGTATGTGGCACATGAAGTCTAAATTCGACGAAGGAAATTCTCATTAACATAATTAATTTTAATAATATTAAATGGTTTATGTTTTTTTTACACTGGTTATACATACGTTATTGATTATATATTTCTTTGGTGGTCTATAACTTTTAAAATATGCATTTAATAATATGCGTAATTTTAATTTAAAAATATGCGTAAATAACTTATTTTTAACACCTGTCAGCATGGTAGAGCTTATTTTTATCTCAGGTTACTACCTTATGTAGCACCAAGTTAAATGTAGAGGACAATTCAGTCCACAGCACATTTTCAGTTCACAGAGCCAAGAGAAAATTCTCTGCTTCTCGGCACTCTGAAACCACGTACACCTTTCTCCGAGTCACTTGTCGATCTCTTGTTCTCTTAATCCCCACAGTCCCAGTAATTCTTTTGACCTTCAGATCAGGTCACTTTGCACCTTTTCTTCACAAGGTGGCTTACACTTTTTTCACTTTGCTGGCTACACCTTTTACACCTAAGAATACCTCTATGAGATGTCATAGCCATGAAACATAAACTCAGGGCCATGAATGATCACACAGATTTACATGTTTCCTGTAGTTGTTTACCTCCAGATTGTAGCCCTCAAGCAAGGCTCGGTTGCCAGATCCTTACACATGCGTAAGAAGAATTTACCTCAGAAAATAATTAAAACTGGCACAACAAGGATGGTTCCGAATCATTTAATGAAACGTGCATTTTAAAAAATTATCTAATGTTCAATAATCACTATGCAATCATTAATGATATTTGTAAAAATAATTTATTTTAAATATTCCAGCTTCCGTGTCTCTTTAAATACTGAACGAATATTGTTGAAAATCGAGATTTACGTGGTTTTGATTATGATCTTTAATTTATCATCAGTTAGATTTTTGCATTAAATGCATATTTTAGAAGTTACACATCCCAAAGAAATATATAATCAATAACGTATGCATAATAAAGTGCAAAAAAAACATAAACCATTTAATATTATTAAAATTATTTATTCTGATGAGAATTTTCTTTGTCGAATTTGGACTTCATGTCCTATATACGTTCTTTTTCTCTTTTTGCAAAATGAATTACAGTATTTGCCGGCGTATAGGACGCACTTTTTTCCTCTCAAAATACGCCTAAAATATGGGGTGCGTCTTATGCGCCGGTAATCAAAATTATGAGTTGAAATTTCAGTCTAAAACTTTTGGTTTATATCAATATACATATATAAGTAATCTTTTGCATTTTGTTCTTTTGTGAAAGAGTGGTTTCAAATAAATCGCTTCCATATTTTTTTTTGTTCTGTAAAAATAATAAGTTGCGTGATGTATTTTATGTTTCACTACTGATAGAGGGAGCATTCCAGTATAATAGAGTTCAGATCCACTGACACCTCAAGGTTACGATTCATCCAATGTGCGCATGCATGATCACATTTCGCCGGCATATTTTTTCGAAAAGCACGAGCATGGCGCATCGTTACCGATTACAGCGCCTCAAGGCAACCAAAACGTAAACTTTTAGTACCGAAGAAGCTTTCTCATGTTTTTGCTGCGAAACATGGCTCAAAAACAACGCAGATTCTGCTATAATATTGCATTCAAGCTACGAGTGATTGAGTATGCCAAAGAACACGGAAACAGGGCAGCAGAGAGGAATTTCGGATCACCGCCAACAGAAAAAATGATAAGAACTTGGAGAAGACAGGAAGAAGACCTAAAAAAAGCTATGCATAGTAAACATAATCTGCGACATGGAATTGCAAAATGGCCGGAACTAGAAGAAGAATTAAAAACTTGGATATTAGACCACCGAAGCTCGGGATTTTCAGTTTGAACAAAAATGACTATTCAACAAGCAAGAGTGATAGCTACTAACAGAGGCATCGCTGATTTTACAGGATCGACGTCATGGTGTTCTAGATTCATGAAGAGAAATGACTTACGTATGCGGACTAAAACAAAAATAGCACAAAAGATGCCAACAGAATATGAAGACAAGATTATCGAGTTTCATAAAATTGTCATTAATGCAAGAAAAAGTGGAAATTTTGAACTTTCACAAATAGGAAACATGGATGAGGTCCCACTGACGTTCGATGTACCCTCAAACAAAACAGTAGATTCCAAAGGTGCAAGAAGTGTTATTGTTAAAACTTGTGGACATGAGAAAACGCACTACACAGTCGTGTTGTCTTGTTGTGCCAATGGAACAAAATTGCCGCCTCTTTTGATTTTCAAAAGGAAAACCTTGCCCAAGGAAAAACTGCCTAAAGGTGTGTTTGCGCACGTTCATCCTAAGGGCTGGATGGATGAAGGGGGGATGAAGTTGTGGATAGACAATGTGTGGTCTAGGCGTCCTGGTGGACTGTTAAAGAAACCTGCCTTGCTAGTATGGGATCAGTTTAGGAGTCATAGAACAGAAGCTGTAAAAAATAAAATCAACCAATTAAAAACTCAGTTAGCTGTAATTCCAGGTGGACTAACGAGCCAGCTTCAACCTTTAGATATCTGCATTAATAAACCATTTAAAGGATTCATGAAGGAGAAATGGAACAGTTGGATGCAGTCTACAGATTTTGAAGTGACACCATCAGGAAGAAGGAAGAGACCTAACATTTTGCAGATTTGTGAATGGGTCAAAATTTCATGGAATGCTGTGAAACATGAGACAGTTGTAAAGCCATTTAAGAAATGTGGTATTAGTAACTCACTTGATGGCATAGAGGATGATTTGTTATACGAAGACTCAGTTTCTGAAAAAGAGGCTTCAAGTGGTTTTTCATTTAGTTCTGGAGATGAATTTCTGGGTTTTGAGGATGAACATTAAAAGGTACCTAACTACAATGTTCCCTAGTTACATTTTTTGTATATATAAATAACTCTAAAATGAGTACAGTAAATCTTTATGGAAATTCATGAAACAATGTGGAAAATTTTTTCCCCTTAAAAATGTGTCTAAAAAAGGGGGTGCGTCTTATACGCCGGTGCGTCCTATACGCCGGCAAATACGGTAATTTGTCATCAGTAGCTCTGGGGCAGGACAAGAAGAAATTGCTTGCCGTAATTTGAAAGGTTCTAAGGAAATTGTTCGAAACTGAATTAATGGTTTTAATCCTTTTCCTTAGGAGATGCTGCAATTTATTTGTTTTAAGAGATAATTGTTTGTTTTTAGAGATAAATTAAAAATTGATTTTCGGTTGGAATTGGCTTCGATCAGAAAGGGAACACCGATGGGCTTGGAAAGGCCGCCACGTTGGATGGGATATTAAGCCGTGTTCCGTGTGGATGAAAGCCATACCCGGTTCATAGTAAAGAACATGCTAGATAGCCTTGATGGGAGGCTTCAATCTGTCTCCTAACAGCTTCCATGGGGACCCTCTTTTAATATGGCGGGGCACAAAATATATGAGTTTTAATTAGTTCACCTAACAATAGGTCAACATACAAAATAGCTCCCCAAAATAGAGAATTACCATGTTATGTAAATGGGAATATAACTTCGAAGCTCTATAATTTCTATTATATGCATTTAATGGAAAAATGTGACTGATGATAAATTATAGATCATAATCAATTCTATTTAAATCTCGATTTTCTACAATATTCAGTCAGTATTTAAAGAGGCACGGAAGTTGGAATATTTAACATTAAATTTTTTCATAAATATCGTTAATGATTGCTTAATAATGAAATAATCATTATGCAAAGTTTTAAAATGCATATTTTATTAAATGGTTTGAAACTTGATATTTAAGTTTTAATTAATTTCTGAGGTAAATTCTTCCCAGCATGTCTAAACCTTTCAAAGTCTAAATTATTTTCGTTATAGAATTCATTTGTGCAAAGATATAGAAAATCAATAAAATCATGTCTAACACTGTGATGAAATAATGTTGAGATAACTTGATGCTCGATGAATTGACGTCGCGATGAATTGACGTTTATTCATTATTTAAGTTCTTCAAAATCTGCAGTCCAAATTTTTTTAAACATCGTTTTTGTTGATATTTCTGAAAATTGTGGTTACTAAAAATGCTTAAAAAATAACTTCTGGCTTCACAAAAAAAGAAATGGATCGTGATATGATCGTATAATGCGCATTTGAATCAGAAAAATTATTATTTAATAATATTATAATAATTCTCTTAGGAACAGTGATTGTTGCTTATATGTCTAAATTTTGGTGAAATTTAGGTTAAAGGGGCAAGGGACTCTTTTAGCCCTTTATTTTGAGCTCCCATGATACCATGCAAATGTAAACTTTATCCGTTGAAGGCAAGCGGGGAGAGGGTAAACTGAAATTATAATTTAAACATTGTAGTAAAAATATAATGTACATTATTGTCTAAAAACAGCCTATTAAATTTTGTATAGTGATAATAGATGTAGTAAAGATAACAACAATAAAATGTCTTTCTGTATATATATGGAAAAATCTTCCAAGTTCTCTTCGGATAGTGAACTCTTGAGTCAAAATGCGTATGCAAGCAATTTGTGATGAGCAATGAGTGTGTAACTCATAAGTTTGCATCATTAGGTAATAAATTGTATTAAATCCGGTATTCAATATTTCTCACAAGTAAATTACCATTACAGTATAGTGTATATCATTTATATGAGAGGTAGTGTAGCGGACATCTGCAATCATTACCTGCAGATGAGCTAGTAGTTTTTGTGGGTCTGATCGTAAAGTGAAAGAGCCTTTGATTATTCTTTTAAGATTTCTGAGTTCAAACTGCGTTATTGCAAAAGAATGTCGGCGTAAATTTTTTTAAAAAAAGGTGTAAATACAGTGAGCGTCTTTTTCGCAAATGCATTAATCAAATATTCTTAAAACGAAAGCAGGCTATACTCGATATTGGTAACAAATACAATTTTAATTGCTTGATTTTTGCGGGGCACACTTCACATCGCTGCTGATTCTTTCCCAGTCATATTCGTGTTTTTTTATAATACATGCCTCTTCTATTTTAAGTTTTTTGAAATGTCCCATTTTGCAGTCAGATCTTCTAATTCCTCTTTTAAAATTGTTACCGTTACTGTTTCATGCTGTTTCATAAGCAAAGCACTTAAACTTTCCATAGAATTTTTCAGAAAGCCATTTTCATTTAAATTTCTGAGCTCTAACATTTACATATTAGGTAATAGTTTTCGTGAATTTGAAAACGCCGTTCAAATGAATTTACTGTGTTGTCCACAATTATGAACCATTTGAAAACTAGGTAGCAGGAAACTTGATGCGTTTAGTCCAGATGCTTACGCAATATCTTCGTAGTATCTTTTCCATTAGATGGCTTGACTTTGTAAATAATGATGAGGTTAGGAGAAGCAGATGACAACCACCTTTGAATTGCATATTCCACAGAGAGAGACTGCGTTGGTTTGGCTATGTTTCCCGTAAGCATAATTACAGATTAGAGCATATATAGGGTTTTGAACAATACCTAAATGCAGTAGCTTTAACTCAAAAACTGAGAGGGAGCTTTTGAGGAGAGTATTCTGAGGGGGAGGAAGCTCCCCTTTAGAAAAAGGGGAATTACTAGGATACGGTGGGCAGACAATGTCAAACACTACCTTGTTAAAACTGACCTATACTTGCCAAATGCAGTAGCTGTAACTCAGAACAGCCCTGTTTGGAAAACTAAATTACAGAATCTGACTGAATGTCCGTAGCCGAGAGCTGCTGGAGAATTTGCAGAAGTGTAAAGCTGCCAACTCTCCAGTTCTTACCCATTGTGTCTGAATTTTGGAAAGTCATCTCTAGGTTCCCATTTGAGTTTTCAATGTTCAGCATCAGTTATGGTGTACAGTCGCTCAAAAAATTATCCGAACACTACGGTTGATTACAGAATTCTGAAAAAAATATCTGGCAACGATTTTTTTTAGAAATTAGTGATCTGGCAACCTTCGTGTCACACGAAGGTTGCCAGATCACTAATTTCTAAAAAAAATCGTTGCCAGATATTTTTTCTGAATTCTGTAATCAACCATAGTGTTCGGATATTTTTTTGAGCGACTGTACAACATAGGTATATACACAAATTTCGATTTTTTTTACTAATTTTGCTTTTGGAAGGGTAAGTGGAATTTCTCAAGTACAGATGAATTAAGAAAAACTAAAGAAGTTCCGCTTCGATTTCCTTCCGATTCCTACAAACAATGCATATACACCGAAGAGCCAAAACATTATGACCAGCGTGTCTTTATGCAGATCGAAACAACTGCAAGTAAACGACGGAGCGTGTGAAGGTCATGAAACGGTATAAATAATACTTGATCTGAGCTCTGTTAATCAGTGTTATTCTTGTTCTTCAAATGCAAAAGGCAGCGGACTTAAGTGAGTTTCACAAAGGTAAAATTGTAATGACCAGATGACTGGGTCAGAGCATTTCTGAGACAGCAAGTCTTGTGGGGTGCTCACTGTCAGCCGTGGTTAGCACCTTCAAAAAGTGGTCCAAGGAGGGAAAAACCATGAACCACCATCAAGGTGTGGGCCGACCATGGCTCATCGATGCTAGAGGTGAGCGAAGGCTACCCATTATGGTATAAGCCAACGGAAAGGATACTGTGGCACAACTCGCCCGTAATTTGAATGCTGATGTCGGGAGTGATGTGTCACAACTCAGAGTACATTGAACCCTGCCGAAAAGGGGCTGTGTAGACGCAGGCCGCTTCGAGTGCCCATGCTAACCTCGGTTCACCTTCGAAAGAGCCTACAATGGGAATGCGAGTACCAAAACTGGACCTTGAATGATTTGAAGAAGGTTGTCTGGTCCGATGAATCTCGCTTCCTGTTGCACTATGTGGATGGCCAGATACGTGTGTGTCATTTACTTGTGGAAGTGTTGGCACCAGGATGCACTGTGGGATGAAAACAAGCTGGTTGTAAATTTAAAAATATAAAACACCAATGGGGATATTTTATAACAACTATTTAAAAGGATATTTAAAAGGAGTTTTATTTTTGGTGGAGGAAGTGTAATGCTTTGGGCAATGTTCCGTTGAGAAATCCTGGGTCCAATCATTCACATGCAGGAAACTATGTCTATCACCTACCTAAACATCATTGCAGTTGGGTTGGGTTGTTTTACCTCTGAGCGGCACTTTTTTGCACACCATGGGCTAAATGGCCAGGTCACATGGACCCCGAAGGCTCAGAGAAGGTTGGGGGAGGGGACCCACTGGAACAGCTGTTGGGAGACAGATGGTAGCCTCCCGTCAAGGCCATCCAGCGTGTTCTTTAACGTGCACAGGGTATGGCTCTCCCGCACACGGGGCCACGGCTTAACGTCCCATCCGACGGACGGCGGCCTTTCCAAGCCCATCGGTGTCCCCTACTGACCGTGGGCAGGGCGGGGAATTTTTGCGGAGATAAATCTCAACGCTGACCCAGCTGGGACTCGAACCTGGGAACTACAGATTACGAGCCTGGCGCGCTACCGACTGAGCCACCCCCGCCCCACATCATTGCAGACCAGGTACATCCTTTCATGGCAACGGTAAGTAGGTTCAAACCCCACATATTTCTATTTCAAATACGAATCACTACTAGAGGGGTAAAAACGGTATACCCCTCTAGTAGTGCCCTCTTTCAGCAGGATAATGCGTCATGCCACACTGCCCGAATTGTTCGAGAATGGTTCACAGAACATGAGGAAGACTTCCAGGTATTGCCCTGGTCTCCAAATTCCACAGACATCAATCCAATCGAGCATCTGTGGTTTGTGTTGGAACAGCATATCCGATCTGTGGCGTATCAACCACGTAATTTTCAAGAGTTATTATTAGATCTGCTTGTAACGCGTTGGTACCAGATACCACAAGACACCTTTAGAAATCTTGTAGTGTCCATGCCTCACCGAGTAAGAGCTGTTTTGGTGGCTTGTGGAAGACCAACATCATATTAGGCAGGTGGTCATAATGGTTTGGCTCTTCGGTGTATATCTTGAAGTTTCTCCATAAAGATAAAGCATGTAATGATCGAAATCGAATGATAATAGCATGCAAGGCTGTACATTGAAACAAACTGAATTTCGATACGAATTGTCAGGAATTTTTGACTTCAATGAACTTCAACAGATCAGTCTGTGAAGATTGACTAGTAAAGTAATTGACTTGCAGGTAAAGAAAGTCATTGCAATATTTGTTATCTGAAATACAAAATTGTAGGCTTGTTAATCACGATTCAAAATTGGTGCTTTTAAGTCTTAGAGCTGTTTTATTGTTAGCCAATCTGCTTTAAAGTAATAGAATAAATTGCATAGTTGTAAACAGAAGTAAGCATAGATGTTTATCTTTGGTTTGAAAGATGAATATTTCCACTAGTAACGCCTTTGCTATAATTGATTAAAGGTACTGATAGGTCCCTGAAACTCCTGTGACACGGGGGGCGCCAATGTTTGTGAGGACCTCTGTAAAACGTTTTTAATAAAGTTTATGGGGATATTTTATAACAACTATTTAAAGGATCAGCCCAGAATTTTTTCTATAGTTTGGAATGAATAGTAACGGATCATGAACAATCAACTTCGTTTCTCTCCTAGAAATTCGCCTTCGTGCTCCTGGTGAGCCGGAATTCGTTTTCTCAAAACCTTTCCTTGATTCGAATAATATTTACATGATACGAGTAGCTTATGGATAAGTGTTTTATATGTGTATTTATATTTTAGTTATAAAACTAAGATAATCGTTTGAACGAAAACGCACACATATTGTATTTTATGCAGCAAAATCTAGCAATTTTGGCTTTTTACGTAAAATATCTGTGAGTTCTAAAAGTTTAAATTATAAAGAAACATAGAAAATATTAAAATAATGATTTAATTTGAAATCTGATTACGAAAGTTCAATAAATAAAAGCTAACAGATATTCAGAAAAGGAACTCCCCACACACACCTCCTTATTCCCGAAACATTTCTTGCGGGGAGACCCCGAGATTTTCCGGTATGCCACTGGTTTTTGCTCCTGTTAGAACAACTTCGGGTTCCTTGTTTGAACAGACAGGACTCGAGGAAAGCTTTTGAAACCGGCTTACCGGGAAATCTCTAGGTGTCCCGGCGGTTCAGTCCGCAACTGGTAAGTTCAAACTCCACATATACCTATGCAAATACGAATAACAACCTAAGCGTAAATCATACTTTCTTCTTTTTAAAAAAATTACTGAGTTTTTACATCTGAAAGCCGTCCCGTGGCCGAGTGGTTAGCACGCTTGGCTATTGATCTTAAGGGACCGGGTTCGAGCCCCGGGTAAGGCATGGATGTGTGTGTCGTTTTTCTGCTGAGGTCCTGCCATCCTCACAGATCTTCTACTATGGCATATAAACTGACAGGCTCCTGTCAGACCTCTATGGCAAGCAGCTGCTTGAGGGGGTATTTATTTATTTTTTATTTCATTTTTACATCTGAATGACACGTGTATAATCAAACTCATAGGCTTAGCGATGAACCTTAACCGACATATTGGTTAGAGAGTTAGCCACTGTTCCAGCAGCGCAAACTTTATGTGTTGTGTTAACTCTGAGGCCGTGGTCAGCATTGACTTCGGGTTTAGTTGGTCATGTCTTTATATTAGAAGGCGTGCAAAAGCTAGTAGTAGCTTCTTTTCTACCCTATGTATAGTAAAATAAAAAAAAACTTAATGTAATAATCGATTAGTAATAAATATTCGTAAGAGAGATGCTGTTCCGATGAATATATCGCAACTTTTGAAATAAGTATTGTAGTAATTTCTAAGCGATCCGTTCATGTGGATGATGAGAGACAACATTTATACAGAGTCTAACAAATCTTTTTTTATTGATTTCATGTGTGTGTACTGTATTTCGAGAATTATCGTCTACAACCTTAATTGGAAAAAGTCTGCGATAGGAAATTAATTGTATACGTCTGAGTGTGATGTTTTAAAAAATTTTCATTGATGCTCTTTCATTCAAAAAAACGCTAACCAATTCAAATTTTCTGTCCAAGTGTCCACTATATTTGGATGCATTTGTACCAAATGCTTGTATCCGCAGGTATTACAGTGTTTATCCATCAACTTTATGAAAAATAATCGCACTGAAGCTTTTCTAATAGACATGTGAGAGTTTAGGCAGACTTAAAATTTCCGACTTAAAATTTCCTAGATCTTCGTTCGACACGACTCTATAGAAGAATTGTTATAAAGCTAGTTTTCTTGAATATTTTATACTGATTAAAAGAAGATGAGATGTCTTGGGTTTCACTAGTACTTACACTATAAGTTTTTTTAATGATATAGTATAATGATAGCATTTAGCTAACATTTCTCTTGTGTCTGTATATAAGTTATTTTGCTTCCTTTTCTCCAAGGGGGTAATTAATTATCTTTCATTTTGCTTAATTTGATTCTTTACCTCCAAGGGACTAATTAATTATCTTTCATTTTACTTAATTTGCTATCTAACCTCCAAGGGGGTAGTGTAATAAAACGGAACCTATTTGGCTTAAGAGATAAACGGTAAGTTCTTTTTTAAATCAGATGAGTACTAAAGAAATATTATTATTCCTTTTTGTCGAATCTTCTATTAATTGGGAATTTCCATCATTGTAAAGTACTGGAGAAAAAGCCAAACATTTCTTCGAAAATTGACATTCAACGTTATTTTTTTAGTTTGGTTTCTTGTGACTCTAGGGAGAGATGCTCTATAGAGTTAAAATTTAGATATTTCATCCAAAATTAGAAAAAACGGTAAAATATGAATAATTAAAATGAAATATATCTCTAGCAGCTGCTTGCCACAGAAATCTGCGAGGAAGGGGAGACCTAAACAGAAAGACTACACAATAAAAAAAGTTTCATTCGGTCCTTTGAATCAGAGTCAATCACGTTAATCCCTTTACTTCCGGGTGCCATTTATTATTTAGCAGGAAGCTCAGAAGGCCACAAGACGGTTTTATGGACGTCGTATTAACTACGTTGCTGCAATTTCGACAACTCTTCCTCGAAAAAACCAGTTTCACTTTCAAAAGAAAGGAAGCGTTTAGTTTGCAAAGGAATCAGTTTGTTCGAGAGTGTCCAGTAGTTTCCTGTCTAACTCTTCCTTTTCAAAAGTCAAGCAGATAACAAATGACGTTTTCAGATGACATTGCTACCGAGGAAGCAATTTCATTTCCTGGAATGAGAATTACCTTTTCCTACTTAATTCGTTTTCATTGCTCAATGGATCATTTCAAAGTGTTCCAGCTTCCTATTTTTGTCTCGTGTTTTTAAAAAAAAAACAAGATTCAATTTCACTTTGTCGTCTGTCTGTAAGCATCGAATTTTTTCGTTTATAGAGATCAATTAAAATTTATTCTTTCATTCTATAGGTATTGATGAAATATTCGTACTTTTGAAAACTTCCTGTAGCTAGAATTGCGTCCTATATAACGGTGGAAAAATTTTCAAATTCCAAATTCTCAAATGAATATTGCAAACGATATATTTATGCTAGAAATTTAATATTTTGGTGGTGGAATTTGAAGGTCACGAAGTATCTGTAGGCAACAATGGGTTCTTACTTAAGTTAATTAGTTACTTCTATTAGTTAATTAGTTACCTTACACTCAGAGGACAGGATGAGAAAATGCATGTTTTCGTTTTAGGAGAAAATTGTTTGTTTATAGAGATTAAAAATTCTTTTTGTGTTGGATAGATATTGATGAAATATTGCGATTTGCACTTTCCGATTCTCATTGAAGCTATAATTGCGCTCTCTAATGGTGATAAAATAGAAAATTAAAAAATTTCAAAACGAATATTGTAAACGATGTAGTTATGCTAGAAATGTGAATTTTTGCTAGTGGAATATGAAGATCACGAAATTTCCATTGGCAACAATATGTTGACGCTCGCCCCTTAAACCCGAGTGGGGGGAGGGGGTTGTGTCGTGTTGTTTTACCTCTGAGCGGCACTTTTTTGCACACCATGGGCTAAATGGCCAGGTCACATGGACCCCGAAGGCTCAGAGAAGATTGGGGTAGGGGACCCACTGGAACAGCTGTTGGGATGCTTGACGGGATGGTAACCTCCCGTCAAGGCCATCCAGCGTGTTCTTTAACGTGCACAGGGTATGGCTCTCCCGCACACGGAGCCACGGCTTAACGTTCCATCCGACGCACGGCGACTTTTCCAAGCCCATCGGTGTCCCCTACTGACCGTGGGCAGGGCGGGGAATTTTGCGGAGATAAATCTCAACGCTGACCCAGCTGGGACTCGCACCTGGGAACTACAGATTACGAGCCTAGCACGCTACCGACTGAGCCATCCCCGCCCCAGGGCGGAGGGGGTAGAATGCAACTTTTTCTCACTTAAGAGATTATTATTTACTTTTAGAGATAAATTAAAAATTCCTTTTAGGTTGGATAGGTGTTGATGGAATATTACGATTCGAACTTTCGGTATCACCCAAAAGCTATAATTGCACCCTCCAACGATGGACACGTATAAAATTCCAAAATGTTAAACAAATATTGCAAATGAAGCATTCATGTTAGAAATTTGAAATCTTGGTGGCGGAATGTAAAGGACATGAAGTTCCCATGGCAGCAATAAGTTGATCTTTTATGCCCAGGATGGATGAGAAAAGCAGCTATTTTTTTTTCAAGAGACAATTAAAAAACTCTTTCTTAGTTGGATTGGTGGAAATGAAAACTAATGAAATATTATAATTTGTATTTTTTAAATCCTTAGTATTAATTTATATCGTAATAGATTACTGAATATGGAAAGGGGGAAAAATTTTAACAAATATTACAAGTAATCTGCTTAAGAAGAAATTTAAAATAATTTCGGTGATAAAATAGCAAGAGATATTCTATTGATATGAATGATCTGTCTTGTTTTCTCAGAGGAGAGTGAGAAAAGCAACATTTTAAATTTAATAAATAGACAAATACTTTTTATGTTGCATAATTACCAATAAAATACGAAAAGGGGACACATTAGATATTTGTTAGGTCACAGGTACTTGCCTGGACCTTCGAGGATGGCGAGACCTCAGCAGAAAGACAACACAAACATCCATGCCTTATCTGGGGTTCGAATCCAGATCCCTTTTATCAGTAGCCAAGAGCGCTAACCACTGGGCCACAGGTTAGCGGAGATAAATCTAAACGCTGGCACAGGTGGGATCGAATTTGGGAACTGTAGATTACGATCCTGGCACTCTATCGACTGAGCCAAATCCCGCTCACTTGTTCCATCGATCGACAAATTTATTCATGCCTTCAGAAACGAAAGTTTGAATTTGCTGTGAAAGACAATCATGCACAACTCTTCAACTTCATCATTAAAAAATTTACGGAGTCAAACAATCTTTGAAAGGTTCGAATATGTGGAAATCACATGGTGCGGGATCAACATAAATTCCAATGTAGGGTAACCATAAGTTCCCATTTTCCGGCGGGGACAGTCCCTGGATTAAAGGCTCTGTCCCAGACAAATAAATGTCCCCGAAATTCGGTTTTAGATATTTCTTAAATATTAAATTGAGCAAATCTTTAGCAATAGACTAGTAGTGGCAACAGTGTTGCAAATAATTTCTGTCGCAATGCAGGTGACTGAAAATTCGAGACTAGATCATCATCAAAATGATAGTGGTATCCATGTGGACCTAGTAGAGAATGCATGTCTTTCTTCTGCTTATTGACACCATTTTGACTCCCGCAAAGCGGTAATGTAACATTTGGTTCGCTTGTACTTATTAGAGTTTTATATTTTGTAGGCGTTTTACAGTTCTTACTGATCTTGAAATGCTGTGTTCCTTCCTCGTAAATTTCGTGCTTTTATTTGAAACAGTTCAGATATTGTACTTTAGTCTTATTTTCTCGCATTTATTGTTAAGATCATGGCGCCTGAAAACAAGATGGCAACCTCGCAAAAGAATGCAGCTCTCGGCTAGCAAAGCATCAAGCTCGCAGGTGGATAGAAGCAGCCTGCCCCTAGCGCTGGTTTGTCGCTTTCGGACGACGATCTGTTGGAGTCAGTCTCTAAATGTGTTGAAACGGTTTCAAGACTCTGTTCAAACGATTGTCTCATTTCTCACTGAAGCTGTTACTTCTGCTGTTCTGCAAAGGAACTGATGAGTTTTCTACGGAGGCTATACGTGAGCTAAGGGATCAACTTAGAGAGAAAGAAGCAGTAATAAATGAACTACGTTCTGAGATTTGTTTAAAGTGCAATGAACTTGAAGAGTATCAACGCAGAATCTCGATCAGGATTTTGGAGTGGAAGAAGGAGATATGCCTACTGTGACCTGTCCATTAAAAATTTCAATGAATAATTAAACATTAACATTTCCATAAATGACATTGACCGCAGTCATCGGGTGGGGATTGGTCGGAACGACAAGCCCTGATCGATCATTGTAAAATTCTGTTCCTATCGGAAAAGAAATATTGTGTTCCGTGCTAAAAGTAAACTTAAAGGCAGTGGAATCACTATTCATGAAGATCTAACTTCAGGAAGACTTAAAGTGCTTCATTCGGCTATTGAGATATTTGGCTACTACAATCTTTGGACTCAAGGTGGATCAGTAGTGGTAAAAATTATAAATGGTAACAAGTGCTTTATTAAACCAAAGAATGAGTTAAATGAACTTTAAAATTAGTTAAAAAAACTTCCTTTGTGTATCTGTATATTTATATATATTTTTACCCATTTTTATATATTTTTTGTATTCTGTAACACATTTTTACATAATTCTGTCTCTCTCAACTTCTATTGTTGTTAAACTGCACATATTTTGTCGTTTTTAAAGTAAAACCTCTCCTGCTACGAGTACTTTTACGACTTTTAGAAACCCATTAGTCTCACAGAAACCCTGTAAACCTTTTATTTGTCTATTTTTATTATTCTATATTCGTTTTTCATTTGTACATTTTTATAACTTCATGTCCCTATCTACCGCTATGATTTTTTCCCCTTAATTTATATCCAACTCTCTCATGTGTATATATATATATCTTCCCGAAGATCACTGTTGGTTAAACCTTTGTCACTTCAATATTCGTTCTCTTAAATCTAAACACTCTTACTTACTGAGCATCCACAGATCTTGTGGGACAGGAGGAAAACTTGCATTATATGTGAGGGAAACATTTAATGTCGAACTAATGCCTATTCCTTCTTACTCTTATTACGAAGGTCTCTGGATCAAAATCTTCCCCATCAATAAACAAAACCCAACTCTTATTATCGGCACACTTATCCGTCATCCAAAGCAATATTGAAGATTTTATTAATTAATTGTACTCAGTCCTTGAAAGTTTCTCTTGCAACATTACTTCCATTCTTATGGGAGACTTTAATATCGATGCTCTAAAACATAATTCTGCGTATTCCAAGCTTGAAATCTGCCTAAAAACTTTCGGACATATATGTTTAAACAAATTGCCCACTCGCATTACCGATCACAGTGAATCTCTCATTGATGTGATTTTCTCCAATAGACCTTCACTTTACAAGCATACATTTACTCTCTTCGAATATGTTAGTGATCATTTATTATTAGCACATCTGTAATGTATTTTGCATCTCGTGCACCTAAAGTTTTAATTTCAAAAAGATTCTTTAAAACTTTTAACAATGATGAGTTTTTCGAGTTTTGTCATGCCCACGTGATTTCATAACGTGGACATGACTGTCCGAAAACCGGACTAGTAACGAACATTCTACAAATCCGTTGATTCCCCTCCGGCACCAGAACTGAGCTTACGTGCTCCCGTGCAGTAAACAGGAAGACAACGGGTGGATGCTTGCCCGCACCTCGATCAGCTCCGCCAATCAGCGTCCTCCACGCCAGGTCAACAAGGTGACCTCCGCGAGGAATTCGCGGAAAAGGACGGGAAAACATTTTTTCGTGGAACTGACGCTGGCTCTCTGGGTCCGAGTCGTGCAGTGGCCAGAGAGGAGAGTGTGCTTTTTCTTCTGTCGTTCGAGGTGTGCGGAGGTCCGCAACCAGTCTCCCCAGCGAGCTGAGCTTCCGAGTCAGGGACAATGGGAAGTGCAGCCGATTGTTTCAACTCACCTACAACCAGCAATGCTTCCTTCTAGCGACATCTTCTGCCAAGGTAAGGAGGGACCGAAATAAAATCTGAGGACATGTTTTCCACTTAAAAGTGTTTCCGGGACTTAGTATCTTCACGTCCCCACATAGGGACCTTGCTAACAGTTATAACCCGCTCAGAGTACGAGCAGATAGCTCGCTCAGCACGCCTCAATTGTTTAATGAAATGAAATGTTTACTTACCAATAGTAGTTATTAATGTCAGTGTAAATAAATATTATGTTGTTAACTGATACAATAAGCTCAGTGCTATTCATTTTAATTGTAAGTTCAGTGCTGTTTATTTTAATTGCCTATTCATGAGATTGTTGATTCAGGCTTTTGCCTTGGTTAGAGAAAAGAATATACGATCACGCCGGAAAAGTTGTACCACCCAGAAATATCAGAGCGGGGTCACGACAAATTGGAACGTGACCACGACAAATTGGTTCCCGTGACCAGGGTATTCGAACCTAAGGGTTATTGCGGCCAGAAATCGATAAAGTTGATGTTCCGTGAAAAGCATATATAGATATTACATAATTACTGTGTTGAAGCGAGGCAACGGCAAAAGAATGTTAGGAAACCATTAGAAGTTAAGATTATTGTGATTATATAAATGTTAAGGCGTATGTTATCCTGTGAATATTTTTAGCGAGGACTGTGATACATGTATTTTTAGTGAGGAGTTTCAGGAACGTCTGTCAAAATAAAATGTTATTATAAACTATAATGGAAAATTAGGAAATATATATTGGTGCACTGCATATTTCAGTAACTTCAAAAATAGATAGGCCCAGGAGTAGTTTGTACGAGGAAAAGTAGCGAATCGACTAGGGAACCACTACATTCAGCAATCTTTTAGTCAGGAGTGATTATTTTCTTTCATGTCTAATGTATTTCTGTGACACACCTCCCTGCACTTTTGGAGGATTACCTAAATACGTACACCAGAACAACACTCAGCACTCCGGGGAAAGGCGGGACAAATGAATAGAGACATTAACCAATATAATCTGGATCCCACGTGTAGGCTAAATTTTAAACGCTTCGTACTTCGTAACTGAAATTTTGTGTATTACATTACCTAATTCCCATTGCCCAAAATGGCAACTCAACCAGTAGAACCCCCACCCATTACCTCGGGAAACGAAAGTAGGAACAGTAATGTCCCTGTGCTAGCGGGATTTGTCAATCTGGTTAGGTCCTACAAAGGTGAGAAGTCCCCCTCAGCGGCGTCGTTCTTTACCCATTTGGAAGGAATTGGTCGGTCAGCGAGATGGAGCAAACCAGATATGATGATGATCGCGAAATCGAAATTTGAGGGTTTAGCTGCGGACTTTCTAAACGAATCGCCCGAGCTCGATTTAGAAACAGATTATGATAAATTCAAGAAAATAGTCACAGAGAGATTCGACATTGAAGACCCTTTGGCTGTAAAAATCCAGAAATTCTCTGCCTGTAGACAAAAGGTGGGCGAAAGCGTAAGAGAATATTCTGACAGAGTGAGGACCTTAACGTATAATTTATTTAAGGATAATAATGACCCCGCAAACGGCTACCCCGGGTTCCATGACCAATTCAAGCTGTCACAGTTTGTCGCAGGCTTGTTGCCGAAGCTGAAACGATTCGTACTTTCGCATAACCCTGGGAGTTTTGAAGAAGCCGTTACCCGAGCGACATTAGAAGAAAGCAATGAAAAACTCGTGTCAGATAGATCAGCTAACATTTGTTCCGTAGAAACCGAATTAAAATCTAACATCAAACCAGACGAATCAGGACATATGCAGGAGATTTATAAATTACTGAGAAACCGATCCGACGATAATGAAACAATACTCCATAGCATAAGTACGGGACTGAAGGAGTTAACAGATAGAGTGAGGGTGGTGGAAAAGTCAATTAAGGACGAAAGTGAAAGGGGAAGGCCCAGAGATCCGCCCCCCATGCAACAGAATGTCCGTGGAAACCCCATAACGTGTTATGCCTGCGGAAGTATAGGACACTTTGCCAGGGAATGCAGAAACACTCCAGTCCCTTACGGGAGATCTAGCATCCCAATGGACAACGCGAATGGCAGGAGTCCGAGATACCCCTCTCGACAGTGGGAATACAGGTGGAACCAAAATCCCAGCGGCCCAAGAGCTCCAGGCTTCGATAACCCCTATAGACAAAATCAGGCTTTCCAGAATCAAAATTATAGCAGGAGAAACCAGGATAATCCCCAGACCCGTCATTTAACAAGGGAGGTGAAATCTGGGCGTATTTCCCACTATCCCAAGCGCACTTCAGACGCCCATATGGCTTCGTACGCTACCATAGGTGATGATGACACTCAAGCACCGTTAATTAAGGGGAAGATCGAAAATGAGGAATTCACTGCCCTCATAGACACAGGGGCGACCGTCTCAATAATCGGACTGAGGTGCTTCAGGAAAATAAGAGCAAAATTACGCAGCAAGGCATTACCCGTTAGGATAGGAATAAAAGGAATCTGTGGTGCAGACTTGCCCCTGCTAGGAAAGTATGAAGCAGAGATCCAGGTGGCTGGTGTCCAGTTTAAGTATCCCATTTATGTGGTAGATATGGAAGTTAGTAATAAATACGATGCCATTTTCGGATATGACCTTTTGAGGTCCCAGAGGTTCACAATCGACCTAAGGGCTGGAACGGTGAGGAATAATGAGAGAAATAGAAATGAAGGAGGCGCGAAATTACAGACAGCCCCCGATACAGCTAATGAAATGGGCAAAAATCGTAGGTTTAACCATACTACAAGTCTCCCAGCTGAGGTAATAGGAAGAGCATATACTAAAACATTGATTCCCCCCAGGACGGAAAAAATCATTTTAGTGAGTTGTACCGACAGAAGCTTGCAATCCAAAACCGTGTTTACCCAGCAGAACAGCAAACTGAAACAAGGCGCCATCCGGGTAGCCAGATCCTTAAACGTCGTCAGTAAGGAAGGACTGATAAATGTCAGAGTCGCTAATGTTTCCCATTACCCTGTGTGGATAAACAAAAATATGAAATTAGCCAGCGTCGAAGCCATGTGTAGGGAACAGATCAATAGCATTGACAGCTCGTACAAAAACAGCAGCCCTGTTCATCAGAAGCGCAAACAACCATTATCGTTGCAAGATTTCGAATTAGATCACGTCCCCCGAAAATTTAAGAAAAGATTAGAATCCCTATTATTGAAAAACCAAGATATTTTTGCCAGAGACTTAAGTGAGCTTACGACCACAACAGCAGTCTATCATGAAATACACTTGCGGGACAACAAACCAGTGAGGCAACGACCTTACAAGGTGCCTTATTCCCTACAAAAAGAGCTAGACAATCAAATCGACGAATTATTGAGAAACGGGATTATCAGGGAGAGCGCTTCACCTTTTGCCTCCCCGATCGTACTGGTGAAAAAACGAGACTCCTCTTACCGCTTTTGTGTCGATTATAGAGCTCTGAATGCTAAAACTGTTAGCGACTCGTACCCCCTTCCATTAATAAGCGAAATCATTGATTCTCTGTCCGATGCCAAATTCTTCAGCTCACTAGACATGATGTCAGGTTACTGGCAGATACCTGTACACCCGAGGGACATCGAAAAGACCGCTTTTATCAGCAGAAACGGATTGTATGAATTCCAAAATATGCCATTCGGCTTAAAATGTTCACCATCCACGTTCCAGAGGTTATTAGATAACGTACTGATGGGTCTTAGACATGAACAGGTATTGGTCTACCTCGATGACATCATAGTAGCCTCAAAAACCTTCGAGCAACACATAGATCGATTGCAGATGGTATTCGACAGATTGCGGAAATTCGACCTAAAATTGAAGCCAAAAAAATGCCAGTTCTTTAAGGCATCCTTATCCTACTTAGGCCACCTGATAACCTCAGAAGGGGTGCAGCCCGACCCACGGAACTTGGAAGCTGTAGAGAATTTTCCAAGGCCCAACTCAGCAAAGAAAGTTAGGGCATTCCTTGGACTGACAGGGTATTACCGACGGTTCATTGATAGATACGCAGACATCACCCTACCGCTAGTCGAACTGATCAAGAAGGACGCCAAATTTAAATGGACCCCCCAGGCAGAGGAAGCCTTCCAGGAGTTAAAACTAAAATTGATTAGCGAACCCGTGCTAATCTACCCTGACTTCAATAAGCAATTCTTTCTATCTACAGACGCCAGTGGCTCCGCCCTAGGCGGAATCCTCGAACAACCCAATGCTGAAGGAATTAGACAACCAATTGCGTACGTGAGCAGGAAACTGAAACCCCCCGAAACCAGATACTCCACAATAGAGAAGGAAGCGTTAGCGATCAAGTTTGCTATCCATTACTTCAAGCCATACCTGTACGGAAGAAAATTCACGGTCATATCGGATCACGCACCCCTATCATACCTAATGAAAATGAAGGATCCTTCCAGCAGATTGGCAAAATGGAACCTGACCCTCCAAGATTATGACTTCGACGTGCAATATAGACCGGGCAAACATAATATTCCAGCTGACGTGCTGTCAAGAAACATCAATGCTATCGGCACAAATGCCATCCCAACGGACATATTCGTAGACAAGGGCCAATGGAGAAAGTTACAGGTGGAAGACACGAACTTGAAACCAATAATAGATGCATTAGAGGGGACAAGTCTCAAGCCCTTGACCAAAATTTCCGACCAGTTCTACATGAACGACGGATTGTTGTTTCATTGCTCGATCCCAAGCAAAAACGAGATTAGAAATGAAATTATAGAGCAAGTAGTCGTCCCTCGGAGTCTAATCAGCAAAATTCTGCAATTATGTCATGACAACCCTTGTTCAGGCCACCTCGGCGAACTAAAGACCCTACAAAAAGTTAGAGCCCATTATTTCTGGCACGGCATGTGCGCAGACGTTAAGAACTATGTTCAGACCTGCGTATCATGTTTACAAAGGCGAGGATATAAACCCGAAAGGAAGGCCGACCTCGTGAGAGCACCCTTCGCCACTCGACCTTTCGAGAAAGTTGGAATGGATTTCCTCGGCCCACTCCCAACAACCGAGAATGGCCACAAATACGTCTTAGTCATAACAGACTATTTCACGAAATGGCCCGAATTGTATGCCTTGCCCAATCAAACCGCGGAAACCGTCTCAAAAATATTCCTAGAAGACTATATCGTGAAACACGGAATTCCACAATATGTAATCAGCGATAATGCGAAGAATTTTACCGGGAAGGTGATGACAGAAGTATATAAGAGAATAGGCGTCACCAAACTCAACACTAGCTTTTACCATCCCAGTGGAAACGGCCAATGTGAAAGGTTAAATTCTTCCATATTGAACATATTATCGCATATGGTGTCCGAAACCAATGATGTATGGGATGAATTTCTCCCCTTTGTACTAATGGCATACAGAAGCGCCGTCCATAGCACCACTAAGGAGACACCCAGTTACTTAGTCTATGGCAGGGACTTGGTATTACCACATCAGGTTTGGCAGAAAAGGGAACCTCCTTCATATTACGCAACCGAAAATTATGCAGAGTACGTGACCACCAAAATGAACAGAGCTTACGACCTAGTGAGACAAAATTTAGAACTGGCAGCCGAGAGACAAGAAAAACAGAGGAAAAGAGTGTCTTTTGACAAACAAATAAAGGTCGGCGATCTGGTACTCCTGTTCTGCCCTCGAATCCCGCGCAAGAATACCAAGAAACTTTCGAAATTGTCCACGGGACCCTGGCGAGTTTTGGATAAATTATCGGAAGTCAATTACAAGATAAGACTAGTAGCCAACCCCCGCAGGACAGAGATTGTCCATGTTGACAGACTGACAAAGATGAGGGAACGAAGAACCTTCCCCACACCCGCGGAGGAAATCAACCAGGAAACGATACCGAAGCAGCTCGAGGAGAACCCACCTGAGCGAAACTTAAGCTCCGACAGGTGTGAACAAGAGTGGGAGGAAGATCCCCGTATGATATTCCCTACAACAATGGACACTCACCTGCCCATATCTATCCCTACGGATCTGCCCACTAGAATCCCCAGGTCAGAGCCCATTCCTGCGGTTAACGCCTCACCCATGCACACGGAAGCCGAAAACGAAACAGAAGACAGAGTAGAAGAGAACCCAGATAATTCAAGACAACCGACAGGAGTAGCGGACGAAACAGACGAGGGACCCCGGCCCAGTAACTCGAATCAGGAAGAATCAGCACCCCCGGGAAAAACTTCCCACCACTATGAATTAAGGACGCGAGATTCATCAGGGAGAGTGATTACCACTCCTACCAACAACTCTGCACTTATGCTCGCACGAGCCGAGAGAAAAACAGAAAGTAGAGTAGAAGAGAACCCAGATGATTCAAGGCAATCCACTGGAGTAGCTGCCGAAAGGAACGAGGAGCCCCGACCCAATATCTCGAATCAGGAAGTAGAATTCACGAGTGGCCGAGTGGCGTCGATCGTAAGAACCTTTGAATCCCATCCCCAGAGTCACTGCTTCCGAACACAACATAGAGCCAGGTCCAGCGCATTCACGATAGAAATTTAGGACTCAGGACCGACCAAGAGGAATTGAAACGAATGATAGGGAAAATTGAGGGGACCTGCATAATAAAGAATTCTAACTCCTTCACAAAGAGCCAAAACAACCGTTAGGAAGCTTAAGTACATTCAGGAATCAGCGTCAATTAAAGTGGAGAAGAAATGGAAGCTCAAGAAAAAAAAAATTACAGCGGACCCCGGCGGTGCTTTATGCGGATCCACTCCCACGCGTCCTCGAGGAACGAAACACCGACACCGACCAGAGCGCCGAAGCTGTCCGATTGCTGAAAGCACGTCCTGCCGGCTTTCCTAGCGCCCACCGCGGGTCCGACCCCAGAAGGAACATCGGTAAACGGAGGGAGCCGTGCCGCTACCGCAGCGCCCCCTACGAGCGAGGCGCCGAGAAGCAGAGCAGCGCCTCTCGCTTTGCGTTACCATGGCAACCCAACAAGTGACCTGCCAGGAAAGCAGAAGATGACGTCAGCTTGGCGTTACAGCGGCCAGCGCGAGCGCCGCTGAATCACCGTTGACGGACTTCTCGCCGGACAGCCCCCCCCCCCCGCGTCTTTAGCCAATCAGCCCCAGTTGAGTCCGTTCAATGGAGCTCGCCAGCACTCAGAAAGCGATTACTACGCGAGAGTCATTGAACGGATGGGCGTCCCCCCCTCCCCCACATTTATACCACTTCATGGGACACAAATTCAGAATGCCGGCTGAGATCCTGTAAAGTCGTGACACCCTGCTCAATGTAATTAGAAAATACTTTTTTTTGTCCATGACAATGTATGTGTGTTGAGATCAAATTGTAAATTAATGTCATTGATTAGCAAAGTGAAAGAGAATAGAACAATTTTTTTTTATCTTTATATGTTAAATTACGATTAGAGTTGTTAGATAATTTGTTAACCACATATCGATTCAGTAAATGAAGATTGTATAACGTAGATCGTGCAGCATTATGTGAGCGCCCAAAATGTGTTACATGCCATCAAGTACCATGGAATGAAAAAAAAAAAGGAGATTTTGTTTTTTCTCCCCTTGTAGACGATCACATGCTAAAGCACTTTAAGTGTTGCGGCCAGCCGCTTCGTTATGAGAACGAGGCGAACCGAAGCGATAATTTGTACGGACTTAAGCCATAAAGTAATGAAGTCTTCCGAACATATTTGTAGAAAGCGCTAGTGGTGGTCCCTAGAGTAATTTGAAATTTGTACACGTTTTGTTAGTTATTGTGACAACTCCATGTAAATGTGGGGACACGTAAGGATCAGTTCGGAATACACTATGTATTGTATAACATTGATTGTGTGGAAAAAGAAAACCCAGATTTTGACCCCCTCCTTATTTCTTTCTGTTTCATGTATTGCTGGAAGTTTTCTTCACGCCAAACTGAGGATGATGCAAGGCCAACCCAAGAGTGCAGGAAGCAAGGTGGCTCCTGCCAGTGATACTTCGAGTGTGATTGATACCCCTTACCTTGGAATCCCATGTTAGTGGCCCTTGAAGGGGGGCGCGAGGACTCTTCCCATCCGTTCAATGGAACTTATCGGTCATCTGCTCGCCCCCCTGAGTGGGTAGGTATGTCATGCCCACGTGATTTCATAACGTGGACATGACTGTCCGAAAACCGGACTAGTAACGAACATTCTACAAATCCGTTGATTCCCCTCCGGCACCAGAACTGAGCTTACGTGCTCCCGTGCAGTAAACAGGAAGACAACGGGTGGATGCTTGCCCGCACCTCGATCAGCTCCGCCAATCAGCGTCCTCCACGCCAGGTCAACAAGGTGACCTCCGCGAGGAATTCGCGGAAAAGGACGCGAAAACATTTTTTCGTGGAACTGACGCTGGCTCTCTGGGTCCGAGTCGTGCAGTGGCCAGAGAGGAGAGTGTGCTTTTTCTTCTGTCGTTCGAGGTGTGCGGAGGTCCGCAACCAGTCTCCCCAGCGAGCTGAGCTTCCGAGTCAGGGACAATGGGAAGTGCAGCCGATTGTTTCAACTCACCTACAACCAGCAATGCTTCCTTCTAGCGACATCTTCTGCCAAGGTAAGGAGGGACCGAAATAAAATCTGAGGACATGTTTTCCACTTAAAAGTGTTTCCGGGACTTAGTATCTTCACGTCCCCACATAGGGACCTTGCTAACAGTTATAACCCGCTCAGAGTACGAGCAGATAGCTCGCTCAGCACGCCTCAATTGTTTAATGAAATGAAATGTTTACTTACCAATAGTAGTTATTAATGTCAGTGTAAATAAATATTATGTTGTTAACTGATACAATAAGCTCAGTGCTATTCATTTTAATTGTAAGTTCAGTGCTGTTTATTTTAATTGCCTATTCATGAGATTGTTGATTCAGGCTTTTGCCTTGGTTAAAGAAAAGAATATACGATCACGCCGGAAAAGTTGTACCACCCAGAAATATCAGAGCGGGGTCACGACAAATTGGAACGTGACCACGACAGTTTGCAAAATATCTCCCTTTCCACAAGACCATTTCCGAATGCACAACTCCTACCTCAAAAGCACATCTCTCCTGTTTAATCAATTTTGCACTTGATACCTATGCTCCTTATAAAACTTTCAGAATTCGCCCTTTCGAAAGCCTTGGATTACAAAAGAGCTTCTGAAAAATGATCTCATTAAAAAATAAACACTTAGAATGCCTTCTAAACTTTAAAAATGTTTAAGAAATTTTTTTCACTTTAAGAATGTCTAAAAATAAACACTTTAAGAATGTTCTCCCATTGTATGCGTGATTTACCTGTGGAGCGCATGTAATGGGAGATTTGTAAAACTTTCCGTAATCTGGTCAACAGTAGTATTAAAAATGCCAAGCGTTTATATTTTTAACCGGCTTTCTGTTATTAATCCAAATGATAATGAAGTATTTTGAATTTTTTATTCTATTACTAGTAACTTAAGAAACCAAACCAGAATTAATAAGATCGCTTACAATGACAATTCTTTCTATGATCCTAAAGACATTGGCAATGTTTTGGATAGTGCAGTCTGTAAATTCTGCACTTCTACACAAAATCATGCAAACTCAAATGAGTCATTCTTCTATTCCAATAAATCATTTAATAATCTGCAAACTTTTAAGCTCAAAAATGTTATCAAAATCGAAGTTCTTAACCTTATAAATTCGCTAAAAAACACTCGCAGTGTCGGACCAGATGAAATCACTCTCTTTATTCTAAAGATTATTTCCCCATTAATTTTTGCACCCCTTTACGATCTAATTAATAGTTCATTTACCTCTAATGAATTCCCAGTTCCATGGAAAGAAGCCATCATCTCACCTATACCTAAGATTTCAAATCCTTCTAACCCTCTGGACTATCGACCTATTTCAGTTACATGTGCTTTTAAGCAAAATTTTAGAATAAACTTTGAGAGATAATTATCGACTTTTGTTGAAAAATTTAATTTTCTTTCGTGCAGACAATTCGGATTTAGGAAAAAACATTCAACTGAAACTCTCATGACACTTCTTGTTAATCAGTGGAGATTGAATTTAGACAACAAAGTGGAAACGGTTGTCGAACTCATTTCCCTTGACATCTCAAAAGCGTTTGATTCAGTTGAACACAAACTTATCTTGCAAAAACTCTGCTATAATTTTAATATATCGCCCTCAGCTCTTTCCTGGTTTAAAAATTATCTCAACGACCGTGTTATTCGAACTTAATTAAGCACTAATGAGTATAATAATAATATATTAATAGGTATGACGTCAGATAATAATCTTGATTTTGGAATTAACATTAATAAAACCGTCGCTTCAGCTTCTGAAAGAACTTATATATTGAGGTACATTCGAAACTACATATCCTGCTATTCCCCAAAGTTCTACAAAATTTATATACGACCAAAACTCGAATACTGTTCTTCCACTCTATTTGGTATTAATAAAAAGAACTGTTATAACTTGGAAAAAGTTCAAAATGAAGCTCTTAAAATCATCAGCAAAATCTATTTTAACAAACGAGAATCTCTAACACTTATTGGTGGTGTTCGTTCCAACTATCAAATTCCAACTCTCTTGAATCTAGAAGAAAGCTGCGGTTTATTATCCGTATTCACGACATTATTTATAAAAAATCTCACCCCCTTCATTCGATTCTTACACCCTATATTCGATTACGACATCGCCACATCCTTCGCTCTCATAATAAAATGTTTTCTATTCTTAAGATTTTCAAAGCTAAATATGGTGAAATTTCTTTTGCCTTTCAAGCAACCTCAACTTGGAACTCTCTACCGAGCGACATCACTTCTTTAAATTCTAAAAAAAATTCAAAAATTATATTACTCCACTTTTATTAGAATATTGAAATGTTTCAGAACAATATCTCCTCATCCCTATTCCCACTCCCGATCTTTGCTCTTTGTGTGGATTTTTTTCTCCTTGTTCATTCATTTAATATTATTCTCTGTTTTCTTAAACCTTCTTTTTCTTCCCCTTAAGTTTACTATGTTTCTTATCACATTTCATAGTAGCTGAATGTACCCGGCGCTGCCCGGATGTCACATTTAATCTGTACATTTTTATTTTCACTGCACTAAAGGTAAATTTTATAAGTACCCTCTCCCTCCGACACTTTAGCACAGATTTTCAAGAGGAAGAAATTTGCCCAGTGTTGGCTTGGATCGTTGTTGACGTCAGCGAAGTCTCTCATAGCTCGTGGCTTAGTTTCTGCATAAGCTATCGAGATGTTTATTTCCGTTACCACAGAATTTGCCACCCTATGGCTTCCGTGACCACACGGTCCAAATATCCTGCACAGTGTCCCCTGTGTGCCCCAGTGATTGGTTTAAAAATCAGGTTCCCATTTAGCTCATGGCTTCGTTTCTACACAAATTGTGACAGCTCGTGTCTCACTTTCAATCTGCCTATTCCGTGTTTCCTTCACTAATGGTTAGTTTTGTAAGTATCCCCCTCCCGACATTTTACACAGTTTGAATATGAAGAATTTCCCGCTGTTATAAAGGTCATTGCTGACTCGGCGCGCACTCTTGGAGCCCATGGCAAACTATCGAGATATTTTTTTCTTCAGATTTTGGCATTCTGTTGTTCCCGACGTACTTCACCGAAAGGTGCCAAATTTCGTAGGCGGTGCTACTGAAGAAAGTGACTTATGATATGCTGAGAATTATGTATTTTGCTATCATACCACCATAGCATTATGGAATTTAATGCTATGGTGGTACATAAAAATATATATTTAAACCTATTTTTGTTATACAAAAAACAAGTGTAACCAATCCCAGAAGTAATAATGCAAATGTATATGATACATATTAAATATGTTTGTTTTGAAATATCCATACAAGTACATGTTTCATCTGGAAGTATGGTTTTCAATTTCAACCATAAATTAATAAATACCGCTTTATGGCAAAAAAGGAAATATCCAACAAACCCTGTATTATAACTTGCATTCAAAATATTTATTTCTCTACCACATGACCTTAGAAAGGACAAATATTGAAATTAGAAAGTAAATCTTAGAAGGTAATTTAAACAAAACTGATATAAAGTCTAAATTCCTCATCCATTCAACGTCTACAATTCTGCTTTCACACATTAAGATTACTGGAATTTGATATATTAACTGTAGTTTCACATGATCACAATTACATGTGTATTCTACTCTAAAAGAAAAATATTGATGTTTGGGCTTATACATATAAATCATATGATAAAGCTGTTATTATTTTTTGATTCATTAAATATTATGAAAACCTGATGCTTCATATAAAATTAATATGTTAGTGTTTCTACTGCTTTTTGCAATCTATGTACAGCAGGGTTGCTAAACAAATTTAATCATGGAACATTTTTTTCCTTAAGAAAATAGTGTTTGGTTACTCAATTTTTTTTGAACAAAACTTGGAGAGGGGGATTATTTAAGAATTGCACAAGGTGTTGCACACGTGCTGTAAAATTTGGCCAGATGTTTTGCATCCCTGGTGTACAGCATTTATTTCTTAGCTGTAAATTTTAATATTCATCAATTTTTATTATAAATGCAACAAATGTATTGTGTCCCAAGCTGTAAATCAAATTATAGATCTGATGAAGCAAATACAACTTTCAAATTTTTCAAAGATTCAGCCTTAAGAGAGAAGTGGTTAAAGGCCATCCACAGAGATTATTTCACCCTATCAAAATCTTCTTTAGTTTGCATTCACCACTTTAATGATGATTCAGTTATAAGGTTTGATTCTGTTTCAAGAAATGATTCAACAATTTGGAAAGTTGCACGAAAAAAGCTTGTGTTAGTGCCTGATTCCATACCATACATTTTCCCCAATCAACCTTCGTATTTTACCAAAATGGTTAGTGTCAAACGTAAAGATCTTGCTGACCGTGTAACTGAACAAGTGAAAAGAGATCATGAAATGTTTAAAAAGTGGTTGGAATGTGATAATATTGCAAGTTTTGCATCATTTAGAGAAGATGGTGTAGATAAAGATGTAACTCGGTATGGTTTTCATTAATTTCCATGAAGAAAAATTTGTTTCAATTTGCAAAATTGATTTTTCTCAATGTCCAAGAATAAGTTTCTTTAAAATTATTTCCTGATTTCTCTTGTGAAATTTGGAATGATAATGTGTTGTTAAATATTAATCAATTTAAGTGGGTTCTAGGTGAAGAAATGAACGTTAATAAAGGGAGTAAGTTTGATGCCTTAATAAGCCATTTAAGTTCTTTCAATTTTCAGTCTATTCCATTGGTCTGATTTCATAAACTTGCAAGAAGCATTATTTCTGAATGCAAAGGATGCATTTCAGATAGTGGGGCTGAGAAGGAAATAATGTTAAACTTTCTTTGTGAACAGCTGTATTTGTTGACAATGAAATGCCCAAGATATTCCACATAGTTAATGATATGGTATTTTGAATTTTTGCCCTTAATTCTGGTGCCTATTTTTGGTTACGAAAATCTAGCATATTGTCTCTGCTTCATCCAACACATTTGAGGCGACTTTGTTATGGCCTTGGACAGTCTGTCTTACATAATTCACATATGAAATTTTTAAGAGAAAAGGCTTCTTTGTTGCAGCAACATGAAAGAGGGGTTAGTGTTCTTTTGGATGCAATATATGTTAATCCTAAAGCAAGTTTCAAGAAAGGTGTGATAGAAGGCTTCTCTGAGTATGAAAGTTTATGTGCCAAAACGGTTCAAGCTTTTATGATTGTGTGTATTTTGTCAAAAAACAAAGATATAGTTTCTTTGTATCCTGTAAAAAAACTTACATCTAATTTACTGTATGAAATCACAATGAAGGTGCTAAAGGCTTTTGCTCCGTGTTTCCCAACGTGGGGCTCACGCCCCACAGGGGGGCAATTTGATTGTCAAGGGGGGCAATTCGAAAATGGAATCGTTCAGAGTTTAACCGTATGGCGGTTAAATTTTACATGGGGGGGACATAATTTTAGAAAGGCTTAAGTGGGGCATGGCACAAAAAAGGTTGGGAAACACTGCTTTAGCTGATGCAGGTTATACTGTAATATCTCTAATATCAGACAATAATCGTATAAATAGAAACATGTTTCAAATTATGTGTGGAGGGGATCTGAAAAGTAGCATACCTAATCCATTTGATAAAGATCACCAAATATTTTTCTGGTTTGACACAGTGCATTTGTTGAAGTGTATACGAAACAACTGGTTTAGGCAACTTGATAATGAGCAATCATTTATGCTCCCTTCATTTGATGATCAAAATTTAGTGCTAAGGGCTAATGTGTCACACATAAAAAACTGTATGCTGCTGAAAGCAGCAATGTAGTTAAACTTGCAACAAAGTTAAATAGAAAAGTTTTATTCCCCAAATCCTTCGAGAAACAAAGCGTTAATTTCACCACTTGCCTTTTTTAATGATCAAACTTCTATTGCCCTTTCATAGTTTGCTTCTCAACCTAAAATCTGTTTCTCTGGCACCATTCAGTTCTTTGACACCATTTGTAAGTGGTGGAAAATAATAAATGTTAAACATCCTAACAAAGGAAAAAATCTTCTTGACCCATTCTGTGAACCGATAAGAAATGACCATGACAATGTCTTGAAGTACTTTGAAAAAATTCCTGGTTCTTCTGCTTCTAAGCAGTTTGGAAAATTAACACAAGAAACATTTTTTGCCTTAAGATACACCACAGAAACATTGCTAAAATTATGCTCGTATATGTTTACAGTTTTCAAATCTAAATATATACTTTTAGGAAAATTTCAAACTGATAACTTAGAGAATAGATTCAATCGCTATCGGCAAATGAGTGGTGCAAACTTAAATCTTAGAATCTGAAAAGAAACTTAAACTTTTTGGCTTGATCAAGCTACATTCTACTAAAAAAAGGGGAGTTTACATTAAAATAATTTATTTGAAATTGTTCTGAAATTGCTGTTTGTGACAGAATGAGTACTGACATTGATAAAGATTTTGAACATGTTATTGAGGTTGGGTTGTTTTACCTCTGAGCGGCACTTTTTTGCACACTATGGGCTAAATGGCCAGGTCACATGAACCCCGAAGGCTCAGAGAAGGTTGGGGGAGGGGACCCACTGGAACAGCTGTTGGGAGACAGATGGTAGCCTCCCGTCAAGGCCATCCAGCGTGTTCTTTAACGTGCACAGGGTATGGCTCTCCCGCACACGTAGCCACGGCTTAACGTCCCATCCGACGGACGGCGGCCTTTCCAAGCCCATCGGTGTCCCCTATTGACCGTGGGCAGGGCGGGGAATTTTGCGGAGATAAATCTCAACGCTGACCCAGCTGGGACTCGAACCTGGGAACTACAGATTACGAGCCTGGCGCGCTACCGACTGAGCCACCCACGCCCCTTGTTATTGAGGAGTCTGAAGCTGTATGTATTACAGATGAGACTAAACAGATATTGGTTTTTATCAGTGGCTATGTAGCATATTCCATAGGTAAGAGATCTTACTTCAAAATATGATTTAATGTCAGGATTATAACATGAATTAAAATGGCATATGCTATCGAAATGGAGAAAATGTATATAATCTTAACCTTAAGCAACTCCCTAGTCACCATAAAATTAGGATTTTAATTTTAAAAGTTAATCTCATCCTGCTTTATATTTTTTACAAATTAACGTATGGACACATTGCTGAAATGTGAAATAATGGAGATGAATGGGGTTTTAAAATATATATTTCCTAAATCTAAATGGATAACATTTGCAAACTTGTTCTAACGATTTTATCATGAATGTTATGGGAGATAGACACAAAATAACTAGTATTTGATTTTCTATTTTGAAAGCTACATATTTGGTAACTAACAAGATTATTTGGTGTCTCAGTTCACCTGGACGTTCAGTGTTTCAGTGACAATGATGAAAATCATGATTTGCATATATTTCATGCAAATATTATTCTTCAGTCGTATGTTTTCTTATTTAAGAAGTTACGGAGATCCGATCTCGTCTTACCATTAATATAATATGGGAATATCTTTTTATGGATAGCACGTGAAGATCTCTGCACGTGATTGTAACCTTTTGCCGATTTCATATGTTGTAGCCTGGCACGTAGCCTATTACGAAATTTACCATATAACTCTTGGCCATTTTGCTTTTTTTTTTTCACATTTCTTGAAAGATTTGTTTTTTTGCATCCATATGACAAGAAAAGCTTTCCTCCCTTACTTTTTTTTTAGCTTAGGCTTTCGACATCTGTAAGAACGATTGCATAAATTTTGAAATAAAGAAACGAAAATTTAATTTCAATATAGCTGTGTTTAAAGGAATTACATCGTTAGTTAATCGTCGGACTTTAGACGTAAAAAAATTAGGGTTCCATAATCTAAATGTAAATTAATTTCCATAATCTATCGTATACACTCCATGCATTATGTACACCGAAAATTCAGCTTCAAAATGTCAGAATTAGTGTTATTGACAGAAATAGTCAATTTTTCACTTTTGTTGAACTATTTTGCCGTTACGCAACACTGAGCTCGGAGCCAGATTTCCCCTACGGCAGGTTGGCACTTTCCTAGGGGCTTCAGCAATCAAGTATTGCATTTTGTTTATTTAACCAGCAACAAAATCATGTCTTTTTCAGTTTTAACGAGGAGTTGAAAATGAGTGCAAAATATCCATAGTTAAGAGCGGTTGAAAAACTCTCTCTTCTGCCAATCGAAAGTGAACTTTTAAAGGATATGGATTATGATGCTACAACCATATTATCACACGAATTGGACATTTCCAAGTTATGTTAATGGAAAACTGCATTTCAGGTCAATACTTTTAAAAATAAACGTTTTAAAGAAAAATGCCACATAAGTTTTAGATCTTAATTAAATTTATCCAAATGTAGATTTTAAGCGATATTTGTTTGATATTTAAAGAGTTATTGAAGCCGAAATATTTGACAGCAGATACTGCTCTTACGCTAGTCTTAAACAGCTATTACACAAATTTCAAAATTCACCTTAGTAAACGATTTGTTATAAATTTTCACGTAAATTAATACGACTAGCAACACTGCTGTTCAATACTTCAGTTTCTAGAACTCTGTAAAAAATAAACAAATAGTGCTCAAAAACGGGAATTTATTTTTTCGAAGATTTTAAATGTGTTTCTTGTGACATTATTCTACAAAAGGCTTGTTTCGTAGTTACGAAGCTTCGAATATAGCTTCCCATTCACACATGGAAGTGTTCCATTATATTAATAATTTAAAATAATTTGTATATTCTAGAACAAACAAATAAATGGGGGATGCTTCTGGGAGACCTGGGTTCGCATCCCAGTCAGGACAGCCAATTTTTTCAACTCATTTTTTTCAAGTGTTCCTTGTCTACAGGACTTTTCCTGTGATCATTTATTACTGAAGGGGAAAAATATGTTTAAATTTAGAAAATTATTAAATTGATTTTTTATGTTGCTCCACATTGAGTATGATAGATTATAACACAGGTATAATATTAATTTACTGCATTAACTTCCATAGCATTTGACATACATTCATAACGAAAGCTATACATCAATATTTTACTAATATCTAGAATACTGAATCCAGCATAAATAGGTCTGTTGAGTTTCAAATTAGTTTGCTTTGATAGCACACATGCGAGTTCGTTGTCAAAAACACGAAAAGCATGAAAAGCAGGCGATGCTACGAGTTTAATACTCTCTTTGGGTTATGAGTCAATTCAATTTTCACTCGATTTCTCAAATTTTCCATCGTTTTTCCAAACACAGCATTATTCATCAATTTGGAGAACTCCTTCTCGAAGTCATTTCTAGCTTTCTTCCACTGATCCGTATTAAATCCTATATATGATTTTAGCCAGAAAGATTATTTGAATTCTAAAACGCGATGTGTTTTCTTCAGCTGCATTCTGAAGGCTAAACATTGTTTCATATTACGGTAATGAAGGACATATTTTTCCTTAGAATTCAGAGTTGGGGTTAATTTCACGACTGATTGATTGGTATTTATTTCAAGGTTTTGGGCAAGCTCTTGACAATATGGTGATAGCATGCTGTTGGTAATCTGAAGTTTCTCAGGGGCTAGTGGATAATCATTATGCTTGTCGTGGAGAGAAACTAGATAATATAAATCGACTTCCAATACAGGGTGATTCAAAACTTATCATTCAAATTTCGTGGGGAGGTACGGAATACGTCAGGAAACCGATTTCACATAGGAAAGTATGTCCGCAAACGTCATCTACATGAACAAAATGGACAAGTAAAGTGAACACAAGGAAACAGTACAGTTAAGTGGTAACGAATGTGACTTTTATTCCAACAAGGTAAAGTACAGGTTCACAGTAAGTGCTCAAAATTGCGACCATTTACACGGACACAGGATTCACAGCGCCGTTGCATTGACCGCCGAACATTTTCAAAAACGCCTGGCATATCACGGACAATTCCTGTGGCGGCCACTATTCGTGCAACAAGGTCCATTTCACTGTCGACGGGGGTCTCGTACACATGGTCTTTCATGGCCCCCCACAAAAAGAAATCCATGGGCGATAAATCAGGTGACCTGGGTGGCCAAGCGATCCGTCCACCTCTACCGATCCATCGAGCTCTGAATGTTCGGTTCAGGTAATCACGCGCAACAATTGTGCTATGGGCTGGAGCACCGTCATGTTGATACCACATATCTCGGCGGATATGTGCAGAAACAGCGCCCAGAAAAGTCGGTAACACTGTCTCGAGAAATATTAGGTATTTCCGGCCGTCCAATCGGGGCGGTAGCAAGTAAGGTCTCAACAAACAGTCACCAATGATTCCAGCCCACACATTTACGGCAAAACGATGTTGCGCAGCGTCACTTCTCGTACCATGCGGGTTGTCGTAAGCCCACACATGTGAATTGTGTGTATTGAACACACCTTCACGACTGAATGAAGCTTCATCTGTAAAAAGGACAGAAGCTGGAAAATTGGGGTCCACGGCACCTTTCTGCATGAACCATTGTGCAAATTCCACACACTTCGGATAATCGTCAGGATGCAGTAACTGCACCCTTTGCAGATGGTAAGGATGCACACGTTCCTCGTGCAGTATCCGCCACACTGCTGACTGAGAGACCCCAAGCTGCTGAGCAATAGCTCGTGTGCTGGTATTCGGATTATCTTTGATGGACTGTAGGACTTGTTCTGCGACGTTGACAGTCCGCGTCAGTCGTCTTCTCCCCGTATCCTGCATGTTGCTGCGCAGTGAACCACGTTCGCGCAGACTGCGATGCACACGTGCAAACATTTGATGCTGCGGTATTCTTCTGTTGGCGTATCGGTCTTCGTAAACTTGCCTAGCTCGGCGGCCGCTTTCGCCAGCTGCCCCATATCGAGATGCATATCCGCTAGCTCTTGATGCGTAAAACGATTAATCTTATCACTTGTAAGTCAGCTCGTACACTGATGACAGCGGGAGTGGTCGGGCGAGCTGTACACTGGTTGGGTACACACATCGCCCTCTACATACGCATGCGTACATTTGCGGACATTCTTTCCTATGTGAAATCGGTTTTCTGACGTATTTCCTACCTCCCCACGAAATTTGAACGATAAGTTTTGAATCACCCTGTATATAGCTTTATTGGAATCATCAGCAACTGTGGTAATATCCAGATCCTCTATAACTTCTCTATCAAGCCATCGAAAATCGCTTTCAGGAAGACATTGTCCATTAGTAAAGACAGTTGGAATTATAGTACATAATGTATTTAGAGGGAAGCTGAGGATTATAGGTAACTAAATACTTGTTGTTTGCCATGCTAAAACGATTGCATATCACTGAAATTCCTCCTCGTATGCTTTTTTCCAGGAAAAGGTACATTGTAGGGTCAGTTATCAACTGTAGATTAACATTTGTGATCTTCAGGCATGCTTGCCAGGCTAGTCCAGGAGCTGTGTAAACATTATAGGGATCAATTTCATAGTATCTGACACATAGTTTTCTGAAATTCTCAAACACATCAGCTAAGAGGAGTACATCGGTCTTCAGTTACAAATCGTGATACTGGCCTAGATTTTTATGTCGAATGAGTTCCATACTTTCATTGCATGAGTATCGTCTTCTTCCTCTAGCGCTTCTTCTGTGAGTTGATTGTAAAAAAACATCATGTGGAGGTAATAACGTTTCTTCAAACTTTTCACTGCTGTCAATGTAATCGTAGGGGTAAACTCCTTTTCTCAAAACCAAGTGTAGCCGTTCAGTTTCAACATGTTCCTTTAAAATATGGAATTCTGCTTATAAATTATGGACTAGCTTCTCAAGAGATGCACTTAAAATTGGTAGGAGTTTATTAAATTCAAAGTTCTAATGGAGAATGCTAGGTATTTTTCCATATTATTGGGAACGCAATTAATCTTCTTATTTTTGATCATGCCGATTCCTTGCATAATAAGATGATTGTCATTTCCCTTTAGGTTATTAAATATAACTGGAATCTTATTTGTGAGCTTAAAATTGAGATTACACGCATTATGGGCGGCTCCTCGGAATTTGCCAGTTAAATGGTCGTGATCCCTCACTAGATCTGGTCCCAGAACATCTTTGAAAATATGACAATTGATCGCGTTGCGAAATGATTCCTCTTCGTGATTTGAAAGTTGCATAGAGAGTAAATTTTTCATATTGTTTTATTCTTCAAGCAGACACTCCAAAAATTCTTTTACCACATTAGAACCTCTATAAACTACTGGAGGTTTATGACTGCAGCCGTCAGGTCCGACAACAAGATATGTAAATCCACAGGGTTCATGATTTGCTGTAATAATGGTGTGCGATTTTTTCGCCTGAAGTTCACTTGCACGGCAAGGTACCAGTTAATGCTATCTTTTGAGGTCAATTCTTCTTTCAGATGAGTTAGGAGTGACTCTCGCGAGGATTCAAGGAAAAAGGTGAGGTCAACAGATGTTTCTTCCTTTGCCATCAGCTTATCTGTGGACAGGGTCCTTTTCATTCCTTCTGTAAACTGGCAGGGGTCTGGTTTTTGTTTCTTCTGGGGAATCCTTAAGAATATCTTCGCTTATTATTGTGTGGCTTTCTTTGATGTCATAAAAGACTGTCTTTTTTCCCAAACTCCAATGCATATTCTTGGCATTTGAGGCCCTGAAAAGGGCCGTTTTCAAGCTAATGATTACAATTCGAAGGTTCTGCTAACACATGGACGGAAGCAGCAACAGAAGGTTCTGCAAAATGATCGAAGTATTCTGTCGAGACATCCTCCAACCCTTCTCTTCCAGTTTCTTCTCTGTTTCACTGGCAAGCATTTCACAGGTACATGTTGCTGAACTGGTAAAACTGAAAGGGATTCAGTGTTTTTGACTTCCATTACGTTTTCTACGAATTTGTTGGAAGAACCTAATACAGGTGCTGACGAGGATGATGGACATTCTTCCTTCTTCAGCAACAGCAAGCAATCATCAATTGTATCTTTGCATTGCAAAGGGTCCAATGCATTGTTTTCCTGACCCTCACTGTAAGAATGCGGAACTGAATGAAATGCTTCATTACGGTTTAGAAATATGTCAAAATCTGCAAAAGGGTTAATCCACTGTTTCTTTGAACGGTCAAACTGTACCCTTGGAAGAGATAGCGGTCTATTATTCCATATCAGATTATCTTTGAAAATTTCATTAGCATTGGTGTTTAGCAGAACACCATCTGATGTGCTTCGTGTTAGCATGTAATCACATGGTACAGTCGCTCAAAAAAGTGTCCGAACACTATGGTGGATTGTAGAATTCAGAAAAAATATCTGGCAACGATTTTTTTAGAAACTAATGCTCTGGCAACCTTCGTGTCACGTGACACGAAGGTTGCCAGAGCACTAATTTCTAAAAAAATCGTTGCCAGATATTTCTTCTGAATTCTGTAATCAACCATAGTGTTCGGATACTTTTTTGAGCGACTGTACCTCCTCAAATGTAACTTTGCTCATTTTACGATAATATTTAAATTCTCTTGTGATGGTAGAGCCACTATCAGCTGCTACTAAGAAGTCATCGCTTGTCGATCCATTTTCCAGTGGGACTGTACTGCTTCGGCAGAACATTATGAATGTTTTTAATATGTGCGTATTTCTCTCTCACATTCACGTATACGTATATCTCACTATTCACGTATTTCTCTCTTCACAGTGTGAATTCGAAAATCCCACTAAATGTTGCTGGACAATTTCCTTCATTTATTATCAGCAACTTCAATTGTTTGCTAATTCAACAATGAGTCTTTTTTTTTATTCCATAAAACCTGGTTCTTGTGATATCGTTATTGTTAGATAAGGTACTCTTTTAAAAAATTGTTTACTTTTCACTTAAAATTTTGTTTAACATCTGTTAATTGGGCTTAAGAAACAAATTATCTCTAAACGATTTGTTTATAAGCACTGGGATTAACAATATGTATTTCCGAAAATATTTGAAATTAATGTAACTCGAAATGTTCTTTCAGTTTCACTCTCTCTTCTAAAGTGATACTTTTGGTAATTTATCGTAAGTTGACCAGAATCGGGGACGGCTGAAGCCAGTAAGCACTGCATTGGGACACCTTCTGGAAGAGGGTGCTTCTGCAACACAGCACCTGTAAAATGTCTGAAAAAAGAATCCGAATAGGTGCGCATGTCTACCTTGAGCTATTCACCATCATCATCATCATCATCATCCTCAAGCAGCCATGGGCTATGGAGGTCCAACCAGACCATGCAATTTAGTTCTCCAAGCAAGTCTGTCTTGAACTACATTTAACTGCATCTGGCCACTGCCCACCAATTTCTAATATTGTCCTGTATGACATTGTCAGCCCATCGCATCCTAGGTCTCCCCCTCTTTCTGAGGTATTTGGGCACACTGTTCATTACCCTATTCGCCAATCTATAATTATCCATACGAGTAACATGGCCAAACCAACGGAGTCTCTCTCTGCACAATATGCTGCTTAAAGGAGATTGCCAACTCTTTTGCCTAACCTCATCATTAGTTACAAAGTTAAACAACCTACTGCCCAAGATATTGCGTAAGAATCGAGAATCAAAAGCATCTAGTTTCCTGTTAACTTGTTTACAAAGCTTCCAAGTTTCACTACCACAACTAACCCTAGAAAGAACCAAGCTATTATACAGTCTAGGTTTAGTCTTTAGGTGTATACGCCTCTTTCTCCACACTCTCCATAGAATCTTAAAAGTCCCCGCAGCAATCTTATTCGTCTGTTAATCTCATGCCGCACATCACCAGTATCTGTTACATAGCTCCCAAGATAATTAAACTGTGACACCTGCTCAAGACTGCAACCATTCAGATTAACTGAATCACAGCCTACCTGACAAATTTTCATCACCTTAGTTTTCTCTCTGTTTATAACCAAACCTAGTGCATTACCAGTTTTATGAACAACTTTGAGCTATTACTGGTCAGATAATTGACCATATTACTTCTGGAAAGGCCCAGAATAATAAGACTCTCTAATATTTAAAAGAAAAAAACAGGACCGTTTCAAACATACATTTCTTAAAAGTAACAGTACTCTTTTAGGAAAAAAGGTGCAGAGTAGACAAAATTATTTCAGTGATAAGGTACTTGAATCCTAATAGAAAGCATTACAAAGAGTTTAATGAACGTGTGAAGGATCACTTAGCAGCTGATAAGACTGATAAGACATATACCTTTGGCTTGATGGCTTCTCCGACAAAACCGAGGAAGCACTTTAGCAGCACAACAGCAGATAGTTAATGTTTTGTGTGATAGAAAACGGACAGGTATACAGGGATTGAAGGATGAATAAGTTAGGTTATAGGTGAGGATTCTCTCATTGCTAGGTGGGCTGAGCATTTCAGTGATGTTCTAAACAATGTTGTTAGTTCTACTCTCATTTTTTGTATGATGATAGATGTATTAGGGGCTTTAATGTTGACCCTATATCATAGTCTGAAGTTATTTTGGCTATTTCTAAACTTAAAGTAATTAAATCTTCCCCTGGGGATTTATGAAGTGAAATGCTTAGAGCTGGGAATTCTTCGGTTATTTCATGGATAACTGAAATTTAGAATATCTGTTATGGTATTGTCGGTATGGTATTGCATGGTTCCTAAGGATTTTGCCAGAGCTATTATTATCCCTATTTTTTAAAGAGGTGATCGCAGTTCTTGTGATAACTCTAGGGTATCAGCCTACTTTCTGTTCCAGGTAAAGTTCTTTGCATGATTGTACTTAATAGAATTAAGAATCTGGTTGGCGGAAAATTCCGTAACGAATAGTGTGGATTCAGAAGTGGTAGGGGATGTGTAGATCAGATTCTTGAGAAATGTTTAGATTTTCAAAAACCTTTGGTTACTACTAGCTTTGTAGATTTCAAAAAGGCTTTCGACTCTTGTTGATCGTGAGATAGTATGAAATACCTGAGAAGTTAGTTAACATACGAAAGATCTCTAATTGCGAGATTCTCTCATTGCGAGATTCCTGCATATTAATTGCGAGATTAATAAAGCTAGTGGCAAATGGTTTATCATTGTTTCGGTATTCGAGAAAGGTGCATTTTATTTGCTTACCCCTTTAGTTTTGTTATTATGTTATAGGAAATTCACTGCAAGGGAAAGATTTAGGGCTTAAATGATCTGGAGATGTGAAAATTTCTGATTCAGATTATGCTGATGATTGAGCTCTTTTGGAAAATAATGTTGATGTGATGAATTCTTTCATTAGAGCTGTTCATTAGACTGGTGGTAGAGTAGGTTTGGTTATAAACAGTGAGAAACCAAAGTGTTGAAAATAGGTGAGGCAGGCTTTAATTCAGTTAATCTGAATGGTTGCAGTCATGAGCAGGTGTTTCAGTTTAATTATCTTGGGAGTTATGTAACATATACTGATCATGTGCGGTACGAGATAAACAGACGAATAAAAATTGATACAGTAAAATAAAATTTTCAGAATTAATCAAAACAAGAGAAAAAAATCAGACTTTTCATTGAATAACTGCAAGAAAAATTTTCTTAGTGAAACGAAAACTCTACGTCATGTCACATTAAATATTATTTGGAAGGGATAAAATTTGAGCCACTGCTAACGGCGACAAAAATTATATTTTTATTATTTCCATTGTGATTATTAACGCAATTGGTAAAAAAGACAAATTGAAATAAAGATTTGGTGTTTTAATTCGATCGAATTTAATTTTAATAGCAAGATCATAATAATTTGTCAGATCATGTAATAGATTGGGTTGTTTTACCTTTGAGCGGCGCTTTTCTGCACACAATGGGATAAACGACCAAGTTACAAGGACTCCGAAGGCTCAGAGAAAGTTGGGGGAGGGGACCCACTGGAAGAGCTGTTGGGAGAAAGATGGTAGCTTCCCGTCGAGGCCATCCAATGTGTTTTTAACGTGCACAGGGTATGGCTCTCCCGCACACGGGGTCACGGCTTAACGTTCCATCCGGACCTATACAAGCCCATCAATGTCCCCTACTGCCCATGGACAGGGCGGAAAATTTTGCGGCAGATCATTTAATACCTTTTCTATAGTAATTCGAAATAAATTACCATAGAATTTCTTTAATAAATATAAATAATAAACAATGTTAACTTTTCATTTATATCTATTATTAACTTTTCAGAGCAATCGCTTAAATTGGAATTATTGCTGTTAAATTGTCCTATTTCCTGAAGTCTGAATAGAGAACGAATATTGTTAAAATTCGTTCTCTATTTAGAGTTGTTTTATTTAGGTTTATTTTTTATTCATTAGTTTTATTTAGGTTCATTATTAGTTTTAAGTTGAAATAAATTTCCGATCTTTAAATTGTCTTCAGTTACACTTTTTCAAATCGTGGTTATTTAAATTGCTCCGTTGTTCTGAAACTCAGTTACTATAGACATAAGACGGAAATATACCTAATAAAGTGAATGCTGAATGTGTATCTACACTAATAAATATTTCCTTAATATTAGATAGAACTCAAAATTTTGAAAAAAAGCTAAAATTGTAATTTTACACTTTTTCTTGCAACAGAAATCTATCTTACCGTACGCTTCTTATAAGCTTTGTTTACCTTGCCCCCTCCCCGCTTTGATGTCAAAACGCCTAGCCAGTGACCGTCAAGAAATGCTACCTCGCGGAGTGGCACCACCTTTTCTTCATTTACCCTGCCTTGATCCGGTCCTGGTCAGAAGTAATAGAGTAATTTCAGCTATGAAAGAATTTTCTGAAATTCTGCCTTAGAAATAGATCGCTGCAATTAATAGAAACCGTCATACATCTGTTACAGACTTCTGAAGAAAGGTATCAGACATCAGTTCTAGATTCATTTATTAAATCTATGTATTAATGCAGACGAGTATGCAAAACTATTCGGACAATACATTGACGTGGAGATGACATTATTATTTCAGAATTCGCTATTTATTAATTAGAGTGTCCACCAAAAGACACCAAGATTTGAATATTCTTAAATTTCGGATTGATGCTAGAGTGAGATATCCTCAAATAATTATGGTTTCTTTTACATTACATAGTATGCTAACAGGCAGCTGGCAATGCATATGTTATGGTATGTGAATAATAAAATTATTATTTAACACCTCGAAATTTTGATATTTATTTCAACCGGAATATGAAAATACTAATTATTTTTTTCCCACTCGAAATCGAAAAAGAAAAAATATTGCTCTATAATTACTCTTCGAAAGAAGCGTTTTTTAACTCGAAAAAGTGGTACCATAATTATAAATTTATGGTTGTTTTGACTTAAGTTATTGCTCAGTCCGCAGAGATTAATGCTTTTCTTTGTTATCTTCTTCTTCAGGGTTCAACTGTTGGTCTTCTGATGCCCGTGTCTGTCAAAGACTAGGAGAGATGCCATCGACACTTTTTCCAAATTCTCTGCGGATCTCTTCCACTTAAGTAGTGCCACCTCAGCTCTCGTTTCTTTGTCTCCGTCCTTCTCAAATGATACGCAATCAGGGGTGGACTGGCATATTATTATTAAGGGATGCAGATTTAGTAGGGGTGGGGGTGGGCCTGCGACATAATATTTGATTTCTATTTTTTACAAGAATTCAATACTTATTTTGCTGATATCTTCTTATATATTCTTATCAGCAGAATAAGTATTATATTAGCATAAATTTCAGATTGATACTTATGATAGTTCGAAATCTCTTAAATAGATAATTTAATTAATATGGTTGGGTTGTTTTACCTCTGAGCGGCACTTTTTTGCACACCATGGGCTAAATGTCCAGGTCACAAGGACCCCGAAGGCTCAGAGATGTTTGGGGGAGGGGACCCACTGGAACAGCTGTTGGGAGACAGATGGTAGCCTCCCGTCAAAGCCATCCAGCGTGTTCTTTAACGTGCACAGGGTATGGCTCTCCCGCATACGGAGCCACGGCTTAACGTCCCATCCGACGGACGACGGCCTTTCCAAGCCCATCGGTGTCCCCTACTGACCGTGGACAGGGCGGGGAATTTTGCGGAGATAAATCGCAACGCTGACCCAGCTGAGATTCGAACCCGGGAACTACAGAATACGAGCCTTGCGTGTTACCGACTGAGCCCCCGCCCATTTAATTAATAGATTCTCATTTTTTCCTCGACGTTATGGAACCAGGGTAAAATAAGAATTATTTTTATTCGAAAAAAAGTCTTTCTATTTCTTTTATGAAGCTCAGGGACCATGCAAGCCGAAGGCCTCGGTCGTTAGATCACCCTACGCTCCTTGCCAGTTCTCTCCTGTAAGTAATATTTCTTTTTCAAAGAGAAAATAAATAATCTGTCAAAGGAGTGTTAAGGTTCATCGCACAATATATATATACACAGTCGTATCAGAATAATATGACCACCTACCATTCGTATTATTAGGTAGGCGGTCATATTATTCTGATACGACTGTGTATATTTGTGTAGCAATTAAAACTGTTTCATAATAAAAGATTATTTTAGCGTTCTGGAAATTTTTTTATCTATTATGTCAATCTTGTGCTTCGATAAATTGCCAATTTTAAATGAATCGTAAATAATCAAAGGGAAAGGTTATAATCCATGGATATTCAAAGTTAAAATTTTATAAAAATTTACGGGTTGGGTTGTTTTACCTCTGAGCGGCACTTTTTTGCACACAATGGGCTAAATGGCCAGGTCACATGGACCCCAAAAGCTCAGAGAAGGTTGGGGAGGGGATCCACTGGAACAGCTGTTGGGAGACAGATGGTAGCCTCCCGTCAAGGCCATCCAGTGTGTTCTTTAACGTGTACAGGGTATGGCTCTCCCGCACACGGGGCCACGGCTTAACGTCCCATCCGACGGACGGCGGCCTTTCCAAGCCCATCGGTGTCCCCTACTGACCGTGGGCAGGGGGGGGGGGATTTTTGCGGAGATAAATCTCAACGCTGACCCAGCTGGGACTCGAACCTGGGAAGTACAGATTACGAGCCCGGCGCGCTACCGACTGAGCCACCCCCGCCCCGTAAAAATTTACGATTCCACTATTGTATAGCAAAGTATATTTTATCATAAAGTTCAACTTCAGATAAAGTATCATTCCGAAAGAAATTTAGAAGGCTTATATTAGCCTCGATCAGAAACCATGAACATCTCTAAGAAGAAATCTTCTGTTATTGACTTCTTGTTATGTGAGAAGCAAAATTTTGGAAACGTCCACAAGCGACTGCAAAAAAATGCATGGATGATTCTGTCTATTGGAGCACAGTTAATTTCATGATAAGCATATGTCTAAAAAAACACGCCAATCTTCAAAACAGCCCTAATCGGCTCAGTCAGTCAGATAACGCCCGATCACAGAGAAGAGTATGAGAAAATTTATGCAGAAAACTGGATTATGTTCTTAGATGATGTACCTATACACTGTACAAGTAGCAATGTTGCAGTATAAACCTGTAAAAAGTGTTATAGTTCATCACATATACATACATAAGGGGAACTAAATGTACACAAGCATAATTTTGCAATTTCCGGATGCTCTTCACCGGCTAGAGTAAAAAACTTGAGACTTTATTCATTACATAAAATATTTATTAAACAGCCAAAATTCCAGTTTGAAAAATCATTCATTTCTATTTTTCTTAACGTAGATTTTAAGCCTTGACAACTTTCAAAATAATGTTTGTGGTGAAAACATACTTCAGAAGAGAAAAAAAAGGATCAGCATCAAAAATACGAAAATGATGTTTTTCAGTATTATTTTTATAGCATTCTTTGGCGTATATTTACAAAGCTTATATATCTAGGAGGCGATATCCAAATACTTTGGTACAGTTCAAATATTTGTTTTTTAATCTTCAAAACCACATGGAAAACATGCATAATATTTATACTGAATAAAAAATAACTAAAGATACACAATTTTATGTTCAAAGTTTGGATCAGGAATGCAAATTTTTTGTATTTAAAGCTTAGACCAGGGTACAGAACTTTTCGTTAGTTATATATGCAATTGCAATAATGAGATAACCATAGAAGATTCTGGACAGAGGTAATAATAACTAGAGCCCTGCGCGTATGCGGATATCCGCGGTTTTATTTCTATTTAAAAGCTCTCGGCGGATATACCCTAACGCGGATAGTGGATAAAAATTTATGTTAAAACGGATGTTTGATAATCTCGTATTTGATTAAATATGCAGAAACATAAGCAAACATTACTGCATTGATGGCCGACATTAGTGAAAAAAAAAACTAATTGAGGTAATATAAAAAAAACCTGAATTCTAAATTGAATGATGATATTCATTCTAAAAACGAAAAAAAAAAATTGTCCATTGTATTTAAGCCACAAATTAAAAAAAAATTATCGTATATGAAAGATGCGATCTCTTTTCTGGCAAAGCAGAATTAAATTGAAAAAATTCTGCGGTGTCATTAAGAAAAGGGGAATTGCATATCAGTAGAATGAAAATTTCGGTCTGGGAAATCATGAAGTTTCAGAGAAGACTTGCTGGGTTATAAAAAGGTGAGTCTTCCCATATTCGCCGATAACTGTATTTAAAAGAGAAAATTTTATTCAGAAGAATTTGCAAAATTAGGATGAAGTAAAGTTTATCTAAATTTGGCATACTTTTAGGAATATATTCCTGATGTATCACAGTATATTTTTCCCGTTATTAATTAGTCACTAATAAACCATTAGACTGATTCTTTAACTAGAAAACATGCATCGGATTTCAAGCATTTGCAATATCTCGACGGCTTTGATGTACCTATACACTACATACAATATAGTGCGTTTGAATCAAAGTCCTAAAATGTCAATTTGGGGAATAATATATCCCAGAGATAAAACGCTGGGTTGTTTTATATATGACTGATAGTTTTTTTTTTTACACAATGGACACTTTGTTTTTACACAATGGGCTAAATTTACACAATGGGCAGTATATTTACTACTGAGGTTGATACAGTTTTGCGGATACCTTGGTTTTCCGCAAAAATCGGATAGGACTTTTATTATCCGCACAGGACTCTAATAATAACTAGATCATATAGTATTAATAAGCATAATCTTTGGCTAAATTTCCAGGGGGGATAGGAAGTAAAATGATTCATTTATATTATCCTAGGAGGAGATTCATTGATAACGGACTTTTTAATAATATCGCCAATTTTCAGAACTGTTTATGCACCAACTTGCACATTCAGGCAGTTGCTTATGTTAATCACATTTCCAAATAAATTTGTAGAAATACTTCTTCGACTAATACTTTAAATTCTTCCTATATTATAAGCCTTGAAGTACTCAGTGAATGTAGTAGAAAGCGAAGATTTATATAATATCCAATTATAAAGATAAATCTAAAGAACGAAAGTCGTGTTCCAGAATTTTCATTAAGATGGAAGATTTTAACACTCTAGGAGATATACTAATACACTTCTTATACATTTAAGAAAACAGATCATAATATATTTAAGCATAAAAGACAATATCATTTCAATAGATTAGTATCAAGCAAAATAAGTTAGACATATAAATTTAAAAAGAATCATTTTTTCTTTCAAATACTAGACAGTTCTATTTTTCCGGGTCTTTACAGAAGTAGTATGGTCAATTTTCTCGCCAGTAGTGGTTCAAGGTAGATTTGCTCACCGATTCGAATTCTCGTTTCAGATATTTTACAGGTGTTGTATTGCAGAAGCACCCTCTTGGAGCAGGCATCCCGATGCAGTGCTTACTGGCTTCAGCCGTCCCGATTCTGGTCAACTTACAATATACACACACGTGTTTAAAACCACGCAATGCTCATCATTTAACAAATGGCAATGTTAAAATGGTTTGACTTGTGACGTTTGTTGAAGACTTATTATCCCTTGTACATATAAATCTGAAAATTGTTAATTCTGTTCCCGAGTTTCTGAAAACATATGAACTTTGATCGTTTTACAGTAATTTTACAGAAGCGTTATATCTGTTTTTCATAATGCTTTATAAATAAATGTTACACTTTAAATAAGAGGAATATTTGAATTGTGAAATGCTACGTCATGTTATCTTTTTTTTACCTGTTAATCCATTTGAGTATTTGAAACGCACAGAAAATAGAATAGAATTTTACAATACTTTTTACATATCTTTTGATTAAAGTAAGTTAAAAAATTAGGACTAAATGTACCTAGGAAGCAGAAAATATAGTGCCTTTGAATCAACGTCCTAAAATGTCAATTTGGGGAATAATATATCCCAGAGAGAAAACACGCTGGGTTGTTTTATATATGACCAATACTTTTTTTTTTACACAATGGGCTAAATGGCCAGATTACAGGAACCCCGAGGGCTCAGAGAAGGTTTGGGGAGGTTACCCACTGGAGAGCTGTCAGGAGACAGAAGGTAGTCTCTCGTCAAAGCCATCCATTGTAACATCCCATATGACGGAAGATGGCCTATATCAAAGCTGGCCCAACTGGGAATCGAAAGTGGTACTGCAGATTACGAACCAGGCGCGCTCTCCACTGAGCCAAATCTTTCATGAGATTAAAGGGGAAAAAACAGCTTTTAATATCCAGCGATAATATTAAATTACTTCATTAATATGCAGAATTCATATAGTTTTATGCGAAATGTTATATTAAAATTGCAAATTGAGATCCATTGTTAATAAGTAAAAAAAATGTTACTTAAGTGAAATTATTTCTTCCAGTAACAATGAACTACAAAAATTCCTGGATTATGTAAATACATTCTCTTTCTAACTAGTGTAAGATTTAGAACAGAGACCCCACTTCAAGCTGGTAAATATTAACCTCTCCTTTAACTGGTAAATATTAAGGGACCCCAATTTTCAACTGGTAAATATTAAGGAACCCCAATTTTCAACTGATAAATACGATCTACCCTATACAAATCAGTTTGGTAGATATGATATACCCCCATTTTCACTTGGTAAATATGACAGATTCCCCTCCTCCTGATAAGCATGACGCACCCCCATTTTAAATGAGTATATAAAATCTACTCTGAATCTTATTGATACTGTTTACGTACCTCTGGTTTTTCCATTTAAGTATTGTGGGACAGTTAAAGTTGAAATATAGGTATTGTACAATATAACATACGCTCTAAAGAACTCCCTCTGTGTCTGCTGAACATAGGTTGTCTTGTAGATCATAGCTACAACAGAATTAAAGACATCTAAGTACTTTTTTCATTCCTTGTTTTAGATCTATTTCCTCTTATGTAGCCATCTACATCAATATCTTGCATAACACACCTTTTAACGATTAGATTTGCCCAAAAAGGATGAAGTCTCCTTATGATCCAAAATCCTACTGTAGATTTCATATCTCCGGGAGTGTAAGTATAACGAGGACTGACTGCGGTAATTGCTTCTTCCAAACAGTCGATTACTTCGTTTGGTCTAGGAGTTGATGAGAATTCGTTGAACTTTACAGTTGATTCTTTGAATATGTCAATATAAGCGGAGCCATAAATGTTTTTCAGCTCCTGGGGCACCTTGGCCCATGCTTGATCTAAATCTTTCAAAACGTTACTCGTCTCCGTCATTGGTGATCTGAAAGAGACAAATTTAAAGTCAACTACATGTGAAGATTAAAAGGAAAATTATATGCCCATTAACTGTTGAGTTTTTACACATTAATTTTAATGAGATTTGAATTTAAAATAAGGTAAAAGTAATTGTGAAATTCATTAAACAAGAAATAAAGAACAAATATCATTGGGTTTTACCTCTGAGTCGCACTTATCTGCAAACATTTTTGATAAACTGTCAGGCCACCAAGACTATGAACAGCTGTTAGGAGACAGATGGAAGCCTCCAGAAATCTGTGTTCAGTCTAGACCATCCAGCGTGTTCTTTAGCATGCACAAGGTACGACTCTCCTGCACATATCTATGTCAACGTTGAATGTCAACATGACAACCCCGTCAGCCTTCCATCCGACGGTCAGTTGGATTGGGTTGTTTTACCTCTGAGCTGCACTTTTTTTTTTTACACATAATAGGCTAAAAGGGCCAGCTCAAGGACCCTGAGGACTCGGAGAAGGTTGGGGAAGGGACCCATTGGCAGCTGTTGATAGATAGATGAAAATCATCAGTCAAGGCCATCCAGCGTGTTCTTTAATACGCAGAGAGTATGACTCTCCCAACGTGGAGCTATGGCTTAACGTCCCATCCGACGGCCTTTCCAAGTCCATCGGTGTTTCCTACTGACAGAGGAAAGGGAGTTTTGCGGAGATAAATCTCAATGCTGGTCCAGCTGGGGCTCGAATCTGAAAACTGCAGATTACCATCTTAGCACATTACCAACTGAGCCATCCCCGCCCTTTTCACGATCAGTGGCCTTTCCAAGCTCATTTTGTCCACCTTCTTACCGACGATGGAATGGGAGACTAGAAGAGATAAATCTCAAAGATGGCATGGTTGAGACTTGAATCTGAGAACTACATATTGTCTCAGTACTCATTGATCCAGCTCCCCCAACTTCGCTTCTAAAGTTATGCACTTCTCTCAACAATGTTCTTATTAAAACTCCTCAAGACGATTGCTGGACTACAGTCCTGACGAAACTGGGGTGAAACAGTATCATCTATAATTTCAGAACTTATTACAAGCATAGGAAAGAAGGAAAGCATCTGATTCAACGATGACCAGAACACCGGTTTACACCAGTTGACCCGTTGTATACGACCCTCTAACCTCGAGACACCGACAGGCTGTCTTAAAACGGCGTCATGATCATGTCCTAATTATCTGAACTCGAGAACACTGGAATCACGTTCTGTTCATGGACGAGTCGAGATTTTCTCTATAATCTTGGAGCGGGCCAGTACTGATGTGGAGAGAAGCGGGGGGGGGGGGGGGGGACCAGCCCCCATAGCATCATTGAGAAAAGTACTTTTATTTTCATAATTGCCTTTTCTTTCATAACTATTTTAGTAGAAAATTAAGTCCCACGATACTAAAGCACTTTTCCGCAGGAATCCAAATACAGTATACAATAAACTCAATATTACGTTTAAAAGATATCACAGAATAAACAGCTTTTAAATAATTTCCATAAGCCATGTCTTGAACACTTTTTAACGCCTCTAATTGTTTTTAAACTTAGTAACTCCTCAGGGATGCTGTTAAACACAGAGGGAATTTCATAATTTCTATAATTTTTCCCATAATTGTTTCTAAAATGTGGTAATTTGTATATAACTTTAGATTTATATCTAGTATTTTTTATTATGATAAATCTTGAATTTATAATTATTTTCAAAGTAATATCTAAGCATTAATTTATATTTATATAGTTCATTGATAGGAAATATATTGTTGTTGTTTTCATATTTTTTTAGGGAATTTACTTTTTTTTATTTAAATCATTTAAATTATATGGTAAAATCCCTTTAATTTTCAATGAATTTAGGAAAAAACACTGTTTTTAATTAAATCACACTTTTTTTTTTGTCACGGAAACATTCAATGTAAAGTAATTAACTAAGTAATTCAAATAACAGTACAAAAATCCTAATTTTTTACTTACTCATAGGAAAAGTATATAATATTCGTCTATACTCCTCTGTATTATATAATGTATAGAAATTATCCTTTTCCCTGTATGTTATTACTGAAAAGTATTAATAATCATTAAAATCTGCTCTAAAACGCTTGATAATAAATTCGTACATCGCCAAATGGCTGATGCAATAATTTCGATTATTTCTGTGTAAAAATCTACATAATGAAAGATTACGTTCTGCAAAGTAAAAATTAGAATTTCATCCCGTGATAGTAAATTTCTCATAAACACAGCATCCGACGCATTTATTTAAGTCCTACCACTTTTGAGAACTGATGGCTTTAAAAAAAACGTTGATTTCGAGGTGACTCGATCCGGTAACAAGCAACCAAGCGAATTTGATAACTTCGAAAAGAAATCATATGTTTTCATCACTTCTTAATACTTGAGAACGTCTCTACATCGCGAAATTATAAGTAATGTTTACTAAACCATGAGAATTAAGATAATTACCTACCTTTTATTATAAGTGTAATCCCAGAAATGCATGTATTTAAAAGTTTTCTCCAAGAGAGCGAGCTGATTCCCCAAGCACGTTGCAGCTGTGGAGTCACTCTCCCTCGACGTCCGGGAGCGTCACGGGAGAGTCACGTGAGAAGTCGCGATAACGTTGTTTATCTCCCCAAGTGTCAAAGATAAATGACTCGAGTTAGATATTCAGACAACAGACACATATTTCATTTTAAAATTTTTTTATTGATATCAAAGTATTGGGAGATACAATGAATAAACACTGACATTGCATAGGTTTCACATAATAATGATTTCCATTGGTTTACAATTTTATTTATACATTTCACAATGATGCTTTTTTTACATTGGTTACAGATATATTTTAAAGCCTGCTTACAAAAATGCAGGTTAACAGAAGAAATGGTTTTACATACAGCAGTCTACATATGGTAATTACTTGCGATATTTTTATATATACAGGGGTTACACAAAAATTATACATATATTCAGATAAAATCATCATTTTTTATACATATTAACATATAGTTAAAACATATTAAAAATCACACATTTAACAAAATATTCGTTTTTTCTGTTACATTATTTTTTCATCGTTTTGTAGTGTCCGTAAGAGAGGGTGTCATAACCATTTTCTAAAATATATCTTTTGTCATCAAATAGTGACAGACCAGGTTTTACATCTTTCGCTGTATGGAGATGATGGTTGCTACTTTGCATCTTTGTCAAATCAGTTCGAGAGGGTGATTTGTTTATCAAGCAGTCTCTTTACTCCTTGTGATGAAGGGTTCTTTTTGGGTTGGGTTGTTTTACCTCTGAGTGGCACTTTTTTGCACATCATGACTAAATGGCCAGGTCACATGGACCCCGAAGGCTCAGAGAAGGTTGGGAGAGGGGACCCACTGGAACAGCTGTTGGGAGACAGATGGTAGCCTCCCGTCAAGGCCATCCATCGTGTTCTTTAATGTGCACAGGGTATGGCTCTCCCGCACACAGGGCCACGGCTTAACGTCCCATCCGATGGACGGCGGCCTTTTCAAGCCCATCAGTGTCCCCTACTGACCGTGGTCAGGGCGGGGAATTTTTGCGGAGATAAATCTCAACACTGACCCAGCTGGGACTCGAATCTGGGAACTACAGATTACGAGCCTGGCGCGCTACCGACTGAGCCACCCCCGCCCCAGGGTTCTTTTTGGGATTCCTTTCTCTGTAACTCTTGTAAACTCTGAAGACTATACATTTTTGGATGAAGGTCTATAAATTGTTTTGTAGATACTCCTGAAAGTTCATCTTTCATTTTACCCAGTACCTTTTTATTATGTGTACAGTCGCTCAAAAAAGAATTTGAACGTTATGGTTGATTATAGAATTCAGAAAAAATATCTGGCAACATTCGTGAACAGTACACGAAGGTACTTTTTTGAGCGACTGTACTATGTAAAACGTGATTTATGTGTGGTAGTCGGACGTATCGAAATGATCTATATCATCTTTCATATCGGCATACACATCCTCGGTTTGAAGCTCATAGCACAATGAATCTGTATCAGTGAATAAAAATTTAGCTTTTTCTCCATATTTTGAACTAATATATTCATAACGAAAGCTATACATCAATATTTTACTAATATCTAGAATACTGAATCCAGCATAAATAGGCCTGTTGAGTTTCAATTTAGTTTGCTTTGATAGCACACATGCGAGTTCGTTGTCAAAAACACGAAAAGCATGAAAAGCAGGCGATGCTACGAGTTTAATACTCTCTTTGGGTTATGAGTCAATTCAATTTTCACTCGATTCCTCAAAATTTCCATCGTTTTTCCAAACACAGCATTCATTATTCATCAATTTGAAGAACTCCTTCTCGAAGTCATTTCTAGCTTTCTTCCACTGATCCGTATTAAATCCTATATATGATTTTAGCCAGAAAGATTATTTGAATTCTAAAACGCGATGTATTTTCTTCAGCTGCATTCTGAAGGCTAAACATTGTTTCATATTACGGTAATGAAGGACATATTTTTCCTTAGAATTCAGAGTTGGGGTTAGTTTCACGACTGATTGATTGGTATTTATTTCAAGGTTTTGGGAAAGCTCTTGACAATATGGTGATAGCATGCTGTTGGTAATCTGAAGTTTCTCAGGGGCTAGTGGATAATCATTATGCTTGTCGTGGAGAGAAACTAGATAATATAAATCAATTTCCAATATATAGCTTTATTGGAATCATCAGCAACTGTGGTAATATCCAGATCTTCTATAACTTCTCTATCAAGCCATCGAAAATCGCTTTCAGGAAGACATTGTCCATTAGTAAAGACAGTTGGAATTATAGTACATAATGTATTTAGAGGGTAGCTGAGGATTATAGGTATCTAAATACTTGTTTGCCGTGCTAAAACGATTGCATATCACTGAAATTCCTCCTCGTATGCTTTTTTCCAGGAAAAGGTACATTGTAGGGTCAGTTATCAACTGTAGATTAACATTTGTGATCTTCAGGCATGCTTGCCAGGCTCGTCCAGGAGCTGTGTAAACATTATAGGGATCAATTTCATAGTATCTGACACATAGTTTTCTGAAATTCTCAAACACATCAGCTAAGAGGAGTACATCGGTCTTCAGTTACAAATCGTGATACTGGCCTAGATTTTTATGTCGAATGAGTTCCATACTTTCATTGCATGAGTATAGTGTTCTTCCTCTAGCGCTTCTTCTACGAGTTGATTGTAAAAAAGCATCATGTGGAGGTAATAACGTTTCTTCAAACTTTTCACTACTGTCAATGTAATCGTAGGGTAAACTCCTTTTCTCAAAACCAAGTGTAGCCGTTCAGTTTCAACATGTTCCTTTAAAATATGGAATTCTGCTCATAAATTATGGACTAGCTTCTCAAGAGATGCACTTAAAATTAGTAGGAGTCTATTAAATTCAAAGTTCTAATGGATAATGCTACGTATTTTTCCATATTATTGGGAACGCAATTAATCTTCTTATTTTTGATCATGCCGATTCCTTGCATAATAAGATGATTTTCCTTTCCCTTTAGGTTACTAAATATAACTGGAATCTTATTCGTAAGATTACACTCATTATGGGCGGCTCCTCGGAATTTGCCAGTTAAATGGTCGTGATCCCTCACTAGATCTGGTCCCAGAACATCTTTGAAAATATGACAATTGATCGTGTTGCGAAATGATTCCTCTTCGTGATTTGAAAGTTGCATTGGTTGGATCTCCGAGAGTAAATTTTTCATATTGTTTTCTTCTTTAAGCAGACACTCCAAAAATTCTTTTACCACATTAGAACCTCTATAAACTACTGGAGGTTTATGACTGCAGCCGTCAGGTCCGACAACAAGATATGTAAATCCACAGGGTTCATGATTTGCTGTGATAATGGTGTGTGATTTTGCAGGGTTAGGCATACAAGTGTTCACTTTCATTAGGAATGATTCAAAGTCAGCGTAAATCACGTATGGAACGGGCTGCTGAAACTTGAAATTTGTGAATTTCAACCATTTCTCCTCTTCAGTTGGAAATTGTACTCTCTGGGGTCCATGTTCTTGACAATAGGGTACATGATCCTTCAAGAGTGATTCATTTGTGAAACGGTGAAGGCAGTAATCACAGTAGAAAGATTGACATTTACGTTTAGTGAGAAGACTGAGAAGTCTACTCATATTCTTAATGGAGCAATAATGCTGCTTTTCATCATGTGATAATAGGAGATTTGCGTGCGCTTTAAATCTGAATGGTGTGATGTTGAGTGCGAACACCTCTTTCTCGTATCCAAAAACTGACAGAAATGTTGTTCATTTTTTCGTATTTAGATATTCGATTTATTGTTATAGGGAAAATTAGGCCAGATGTGTTTAATTTTTCTTCTAAACGAATGTAGGTGGTAGGACGTTGTGGATTATCTGTGGCAGGATACAAAGAAGCTAAAACAGACCAGACGAAACATTTTTGGTTAGAATTACATACATTGACAATAACGTGTTTTAACAGTAATTCTCTTGGAGTAGGAATATAACTAGACCTGCAAGAGGGATATATTTTCCAATGTTCATTTCAGCGTGGAACACAGCATCAATTATCCATCCGCTATGTGTTCCTTCAAATTCTTCGAATGAAGTTTTGATCTTCTTGCACTATGAATCCAGTATTTTGTTTAGGGATGACGTAGGAAGACTTGTGACAAGTTACTTTGGAAAAATGGGGTGCATGTTCGAAAGTAGAAAGGGAAACTTTTCGCCTGAAGTGCACTTACACGGCAAGGTTAATGTTATCTTCCAGTTAATGCTATCTTTTGAGGTCAATTCTTCTTTCAGATGAGTTAGGAGTGACTCTCGCGAGGATTCAAGGAAAAAGGTGAGGTCAACAGATGTTTCTTCGTTTGCCATCAGCTTATCTGTTGACAGGGTCCTTTTCATCCCATCTGTAAACTGGCAGGGGTCTGGTTTTTGTTTCTGCTGGGGAATCCTTTCATCTGTAAGAACGTTTTCGCTTATTATTGTGTGGCTTTCTTTGATGTCGTAAAAGACTGTCTTTTTTTTTTCCTAAACTCCATTGCACATTCTTGGCATTTGTAGGTTTTCCTGGAGGTGTGGGATAACTCATGACGTCGGACGTCATCTCTCCTTGAGAATGTCGATTCGCATTGAGAGCACTTAAACAGAAATCCAACACGATTTCTCTTATGACGAACGAGATGGGTCTGATGAAGGAAAGCCTTCTCACATATATCACATGTATACATTATAAAAAACAGTGAGTTGTAAAATAGCTGATTTTATGCTACACGAGGGCGTCGAGAACTATTGCTATTGACTTCTAGCAGTTGAAAAATCACACGGACGTAGGAGCAGAGAACTATCACTGTCAACGTTTGACAACAGAGTGAAGAATATGACTGATAAATGTCGTATTTATACTAGAAGAAGGATTATCCCGCAGAAACTGGAATAAAATAAAAATGGTTGTGTTGCAGAAAATGGAAAGAAAAAATGCTATTGGGTAAAATATTTTAAAAGGTGCAAATTCTAATAGGTGACGTCGGAATTCAAAATAGTGGACTCTGGAGTAGGAGAAATTTCGGGGCTTTGTGAAAACCAAGATGGACGTCGGTGGAAATTACGAGTGTGTTATTCAAAATCATCTATTATGTATCAATTATTACCTCTAATTCAACTGAATAATATAATTTCAGATTAATACATCACGGAAGGGAAGTATTTTATTCATCATTGTCAGACTTCAGTCTTAAAACAGTGAGAATTATGACAAATGTGATTGATAATGACCTTCCACCAGCTTAAAACACATGGGTGGCAGGTCCCATAATATTAACACTGACCCGCCACTGAGTTAGAACTCTCATTATCCTCCTACGTTTGTCTATTTGCTCGTTTAAATCATTTATTTCTGTTGTAATCCTTATTTTCTTTTGAAATTCCTCCGGATTTCGTTGCAAGGCTCTACCAACCTCCATGTACCTGATGAAGGTTTTATGAATACTCCGAGATCCTTGATCCATATGCCAGAACTCTGCTGGTACAATAGGTAACGATTTCCTCCTAATGGGCGATAATTCGCGTCCACACAGATCAAGCCTAACCATGAATTTTCTTTCAACATCAACTCTGAATACAATGTTAATAATATGGAATATTTCGGTGAATCTAAACCACTCCAGATATTATCATTATGCAAGATCAAAGTTCGTAAATTAGAATAATTAAAAATGGAAAGGTGAAACAAGTTTATACAATGGACACCAGCATAACGAATATTATTCTGTTCTTATTTAGTAGGATGGTATAAATGGTTGATTAAGACATGCTATACTCTGTACCAAGAACACTCGTTTTGCCCACCTTTTTGGACTCTTAATATATTTATTGCTGTAGCTCAAGCGTTGGTCTTTCCAACTCCTTTTACCATTTTCAAAATATCGTTCAAGACCATTGTGATCATTTTTGAATAACTTTTAAATAAAATAAAATTGAATAAAAGCAGAGAATCGTCAAGAAATTTTTGCACAACCCAAAACATAGGAAAGAGTGAATACAAAGATAACTGGGCTTCAAACGCTCATAAATTGGCGTCGTTATTTAGCGGAGGTCTGCTGAATTCAATGAGAAGCATTCTGATTGGCAGGAATTGGCGACCACATCATGATTCCTTAAGTAAATCGTTATGATTGAAAAATTAATTATGTGACTCAATGGGAACACGTGGTAGGCAATTCATTAAGCGAAAAAATGCTTTCCAATGACTTCATTAAGCCGGGGTCCACTGTATATTTGAATATAAAGCTTTCATAAAATGCATATTTTTTATGATTTCTAGAGGGAGATCAGTACTCACAAATATTTTTTGTACTGTTTGATGCACATGCATTTGATGAATCTCCCGATCCCGTTTGATAATAAACTCCCGAACTCCATCTTCTCACAGCAGTCTTTTCTTTTTGTAAAACTCTTCAATCTTTGCACAGTAATCAGCATACCAAGTGAGTGGAGGTAGTAATAAATACTTATAAGTGAAAATGCAATATATTAAATAATTTTTGTCATCAGAAAAATTAAAAAAAAATAACTAATTTTAGAATTTGGGTTGTTTTACCTCTGAGCGGCACTTTTTTTGCACACAATGGGCTAAATGGCCAGGTCACATGGACCCCGAAGGCTCAGAGAAGGTTGGGGGAGGGGACCCACTGGAACAGCTGTTGGGAGACAGATGGTAGCCTCCCGTCAAGGCCATCCAGCGTGTTCTTTAACGTGCACAGGGTATGGCTCTCCCGCACAAGGGACCACGGCTTAACGTCCCATCCGACGGGCGGCGTCTTTCCAAGCGTGTTCTTTAACGTGTAGGGGCGGGGGTGGCTCAGTCGGTAGCGCGCCAGGCTCGTAATCTGTAGTTCCCAGGTTCGAGTCCTAGCTGGGTCAGCGTTGAGATTTATCTCCGCAAAATTCCCCGCCCTGCCCACGGTCAGTAGGGGACACCGATGGGCTTGGAAAGGCCGCCGTCCGTCGGATGGGACGTTAAGCAGTGGCCCCGTGTGCGGGAGAGCCATACCCTGTGCACGTTAAAGAACACGCTGGATGGCCTTGACGGGAGGCTACCATCTGTCTCCCAACAGCTGTTCCAGTGGGTCCCCTCCCCCAACCTTCTCTGAGCCTTCGGGGTCCATGTGACCTGGCCATTTAGCCCATGGTGTGCAAAAAAGTGCCGCTCAGAGGAAAAACAACCCAACTCTTTAACGTGCACAGGGTTCTCTCCCGCACACGGGGCCACGGCTTAACGTCCCATCCGACGGACGGCGGCCTTTCCAAGCCCATCGGTGTCCCCTACTGACCGTGGGCAGGGCGGGGAATTTTTGCGGAGATAAATCTCAACGCTGACCCAGCTGGGACTCGAACCTGGGAACTACAGATTACGAGCCTGGCGCGCTACCGATTGAGCCACCCCCGCCCCACCGGCCAAGGGGAACACGGATCAAACCTCGCACAGGTACAAAAGAGGGCTGTTTCTATGAATACGAAGATGAGGGCATTTCCCAGGAGCAGTTGGTTAGTGACCTTCTACAAGTGTCGAAATTAGGTCAACCATAATGTATGCTTTCGTTGCCTATTAGATGTCAACTTAGAAGAGTTTTTTGATCATTTCAAGAAATTCCTTGTAAATGAAGCAAAATTGCGATTTAAAAAAGGAGTGAAAAGTAATTAATATTTTCCGTTGCTTTTTTTTTTACAAATCTCTTACTAAATTAATTTTATTTGAGGTAAGTGTATTAATCAATTATTTAAATCGGTTGATCTTATGAAATATTATGCTTTGGTGATTTATTATTTACCATTTTTCTTTGTTGAAATGCAACGCACTTGAAAAACCCAAAAGTAATGGGATCATCCATAAAGTACGTAACGTTGTTGTTTTAAATGATTTTTCAAACACCACCTATCCCTACCTAACGCAAAGTCCATATCTCCTCCCCGCCTCCATTCTGTCCTCTCCTTGACCACATTCCTTTTTCCAAGGTAATCAGCATGCCAAAAATGACTATGTAAACTCAACAATTACGTGTTATCAGATTTGGAATTCAGCATGTACCTATTTATTTTTAAAAACAGTGTAAATTTGTTTTAAATTATTAAATTTCACATTAATATAGTTCAAAAATTTTTGCATCACATGGTTCAAAAATAAAAACTTTTAGTTAATCACTTAAACCTTTGCACATTGCCAGTTTGGAGTTGGAGTGGCTCAGTCGTAGTTCGCCAGGCTCGTAATCTGTAGTTCCGAGATTCGGGTCTCACCTGTGCCAGGTTTTCCATTTATTTCCTCTAAATCTCCGCCCTGTCCTCGGTCAGAAAGGGGACACCGCTGGCCCTGGAAACGATGCTGTGCTTTGAATGTAACGTAAGTTCATGGCCCCATGTTTTGGAGAGCTATATCCTGTGCACATTGAAGAACATGTTGGATGGCCTTGATGGGGGGTTACCATCTATGTCCAAGCATCTTTTCAGTGGATCCCCTTCATCTGACTTCCTCTGTACCTATGCGATATGTTTATATAGCCCATTGTGTGCAAAAAGTGCCGCCTCATAGGTAAAATAACACGCCCCATTATTAATGTTTTCGGTAACACACCCGCCCCATTATTAATGTTTTCGGCTTTTGTTCAAATGTTGTTCTGCGACTTAACCTAGATATTAAAAACTTCTGATAACATTCTGGTAAATCACAGAAGGTAATAGTCAATTACGATAAATTTCCAGCATTTAACGTTTCTTAATTATGCTATATTTTCTGAAATTCATGGAAACATATGTTTGTGAAACTGATATGGGTTTCGGTTGATCAGTTTTACCTCTGAGAAGCACTTTTTTTGCATACAATGAACTAAATGACCAGATCACAATGACCTCGAGTGCTCAGAAAAGGTTGAGGGAAAGGGTACCCACTGTATAGCTATTAGGAGACAGATGGTAGCCTCCCATCAAGACTATCCAATGTATTATTTAACGTGCAGGAGGTTAGGGTCTTGTGTACACGGGCCATTGCTTAATATCTCATCTGATGAACGGCAGTCTCTCCAAGCCTATTGGTCTCCCTACTGACCGAGGGCAGGGATGGAAGTCTTGTGTGGAAATAAATCTCAGGGTTGAACCAGTTGGGACTCGAACCTTGGAACTGCAGATTAGGTGTCTAGCGCTCTACCGACATGCAAATACTCAATCACAGGTGACGACTTTTAATTTTTATCACGGGGGAAGAATAGTTATATCGTGGGTCAGATCTAAGGTGAAAGGGGCCATACCGTCCCTCCCTCCGAGAATACTCGTAAGGTTGACGGAGGTGTAACATTATTAAACATGTGCATTATTTTGTTGTTTATATCTTATTAATATAAATGTATAGTACTAAAACGTAAATAACCTAAAAGCACCCGCTGATCCATTATTCCAATATTTAACACAGAAACAAATTAATAGCAGCATATTTTTATATATACTTTTCTGATCCTCTTTTTTCTCTTACAATATAAACGTCTTCGATGACGTTTAAAGAAAAATATGCATTTCCTTTTTCTCGAAAAAAAAAAAAAAAAACTGGCAAATATATGCGATTCCATTTTTTTCGATAGATTTTTTTTTGTGCTCGTATGGACAGAAAAAGGCCTGTAAATGGTAGCTAGGCGTAAACTGGAAGGAGAGCTGTGTACCAATCCCTAGTGATGATGCACAGAACCGGCCAGGTCTAGCACCTAATGTCCTACCCTGCCTTCTCGTGGTGCAGGCCGTTAGTACCTTTCGAAAGAGATATTCTCTTTTGGAAGGGAACGGAAGGGGAGGGCTGCCAGTTCAGTATGGCCTACTGATCTGGTCATCTATGGCCACTTTTTTCTTCTTTTTTTTTCAACCCTGCTGAGGAGTGGTCAACTTCACAGGGTCCTGGTGCTGACCATTTATACCTACTAGACTGGACTTGTTTATGGATTTGAGCTTGATTATGGAGCCTGGACTTGCTGCACTGGTGGGCCTCTGTTGAGGGAGAGTCTCCCGCTGTGCTTTCTGTTTGCTTCTGGGTTGCCAGCTCTAAGTGAACAGAGGCATGGGATACCTTATATCAGCTGGTGGATAATCCTAATCAGAGGCCATCGCAGGTACCTGAACCTTACTTTAGCTAGTTGGGCATCGTCAAGCCTAAACTGGAGTAATGTATCTCAGGCAGGCCATGTGGCTCTTGAAAAAGTCCACTTGAAAAGGTGGTGCCTGATGTTCCTACCAGCATCGGTGAATTCAGCCTTTAGCAGAGGACGAACAGGTCTTTGCCCCATGCCTGCGATCAGGGGGCTGTTTGATATTGTTGGCCCTACCAATCTCAATAAACCTAATTTCTTTAAAAATCTTACTAATCATTTTCTCTCTGCAGGAACGTGGAACGTGAGGACATTACATAGAGATTATTCTCTTGATGTCCTCATGCAGGAATTCCAGCGCTATAACCTAGATATTCTAGGCTTGCAAGAGACCAGATGGACAGGTAAAGGTGAGATAGTTAAAAATAACTTTAAATTTCTCTTTACAGGGAGGGAGGATGGAAAGCATCACCAAGGCGTGGGTCTGCTGCTCAGCAGACATGCTAGTGATGCTCTTCTAGGATACGAGTGCATTAATGAAAGGTTTCTTACAGCAAAATTTCAGACAAGCATTAAAGACTTGAATGTTATCTGCTGTTATGCCCCCACTGAGGATGCTGATGAGGATGAGAATAATAGGTTTTAAGGACAACTTCAGGATATTTTGAATTCTGTCAAGAAAGGAGATATTACCCTTGTTCTTGATGACTTCAATGCCAAAGTTGGTACTGACTCTGATCTTTGGGGAGGGGTGACAGGCCCTTTTGGTATTGGTAGCTGCAATGGCAATGGGCAACGTCTCCTACAGGTAAGTAAACTCAATGGTTTCAGAATAACTAACACATATTACAAACACCGTGACATACATAAATACACATGGGTTTCACCTGATGGCTGCATACGAATATGATTGATTATATATTAATTAACAGCAAATGGGCTAGTTCTGTTAGAAAGGTCAGTTAGTTCTGTTATAGGGGAGCTGAAATTGGATCAGACCATTACCTTGTTAAAAGTGTCTTGCAACTTAAAAAGTGTTGTGCTAGGGTTAAAAAATTTGCCTTTAATACTGATGCTCTGAAAGACCCAGTTATAGCTAACGCTTACCATGATAGGTTACTTAGTCATTATGACAGTCATGGTTTACTTAATACTGATGTTGAGGAAGAATGGGGCCATTTTAAACAGGCTTTTTTGGAAACTAACAGTACTCTTTTAGGAAAAAAGGAGCAGAAGAGACAGAGTTATCTGAGTGATAAGGCACTTGAGCTTATTTTGGAAATAAAGAACTGGAGGAATGTCCTTAATCAATACCCTACTAGTCATAATAGAAAGCATTACAGAGAACTTAATAAACGTGTAAAGGATCAGTTAGCTGCTGATAAGAATCTTTGGCTTGATAGCTTGGCTGACAAAGCTGAGGAAGCAGTTAGGCAGCACAACAGCAGAGAGCTGTACCAGATAGTTAATGTTTTATGTGGTAGAAAACGGACAGGCATACAGGGATTGAAGGATAAACAAGGTAAGGTTATAAAAGGGGAGGATTCTGTCATGGCTAGGTGGGCTGAGCATTTCAGTGATGTTCTAAACTATGTGGTTAGTTCTACTCCCATCGTTTGTAATGATGATAGATGCATTGGCAGCTTTAATGTTGGCCCTATAACACAATCTGAAGTTAGTTTGGCTATTTTTAAACTTAAACTTCATAAATCCCCAGGGGTAGATGAAATTACTACAGAAATGCTCAGAGCTGGGAATGTTTCGGTTACCATTTGGATGACTGAAATTCTGAATATCTTTTATGATAAAGGCATGGTTCCTAAGGATTTTACCAGAGCTATTGTTATCCCTATTTTCAAAAAAGGTGATCGCAGTTCTTGTGATAACTATAGGGGTATCAGCCTACTCTCTGTTCCAGGTACAGTTCTTTCCATGATTGTGCTTAACAGAATTAAGAATCTGGTTGACAGGCAATTGCGTGATGAGCAATGTGGATTCAGAAGTGGTAGGGGATGTGTAGATCAGATATTTTCACTTAGGCAGATTCTTGAGAAATGTTTAGAGTTTCAGAAACCTTTGGTTGCTAGCTTTGTTGATTTCAAAAAGGCTTTCGACTCTGTTGATCGTCATAATTTGTGGTTGATGGTGAGATCATATGGTATACCTGACAAGTTAGTTAACATAATGAAAGCTCTCTATAATAACACTGAGTCATGTGTGAGAGTTGGTAAGTCTTGTAGCAATTGGTTTAGCATTACTTCTGGTGTTCGACAAGGGTGCATTTTGTCTCCTTTTCTCTTTAGCTTGGTTATTGATTATGTTATGCGAAATTCACTTCAAGGGAAAGATTTTGGCCTTAAATGGGCTGGAGATACGAAAATTTCTGATTTAGATTATGCTGATGATTTAGCCCTTTTGGCAAATGATGTTGATGAGATGAACTCTTTCATTCGAGCTGTTGATGAGACTGGTAGTAGAATAGGTTTGGTTATAAACAGAGAGAAAACTAAAGTGATGAAAATTGGTCAGGCAGGTTGTGATTCAGTTAATCTGAATGGTTGCAGTCTTGATGAGCAGGTGTCACAGTTTAATTACCTTGGGAGCTATGTAACTGATACTGGTGATGTGCGGCATGAGATTAACAGACGAACAGGTATTGCTGCCGGGACTTTTAAGAATCTATGGAGATTGTGGAGAAATAGGCGTACACACCTAAAGACTAAAATTAGACTGTATAATAGTTTGGTTCTTTCTAGGGTTAGTTATGGTAGTGAACCTTGGACGCTGTGTAAACAAGATAACAGGAATCTAGATGCTTTTGATTCTAGATGCTTACGCAGTATCTTGGGTATTAGGAGGTTTAACTTTGTAACTAATGATGAGGTTAGGCAAAGGAGTCTGCAACCTCCTTTAAGCAGCATATTGTGCAGCGAGAGACTCCGCTGATTTGGCCATGTTGCCCGTATGGATAATTATAGATTGGCGAATAGGGTTATGAACAGTGTGCCTAGAGGCCTCAGAAGGAGGGGGAGACCTAGGATGCGGTGGGCAGACAATGTCAAACAGGACCTTGTTAGAATTGGTGTGCAGTGGCCGGATGCAGCAGATGCAGCTCAGGACAGATATGCTTGGAGAATTAAACTGCACGGTCTGGTTGAACCTCCGTAGCCCATGGCTGCTTGAGGATGATGATGATGATGGACAGAAATGAAAATGATTTCTTTCACCAGCTGAGTTCTAAAAGATTAGCATAGACACATTTTGACCGTTAGTTTTAAAATATTACAAGTAAATTGTAATAACTATTCCAAGGGTGTGGGAAAAACTTTCTTTTTCTTATCACTTTAAAGTTTTTCTCATACACAGATAATTCTGCAGAACACCGTCAGTCACGTTAGTTACTCCAATATTTTTATTGTAGTCTAATACCAAATTGGTTTCCATATGGATTCACTAGTTTTCCGATTAATTTTACCTGATTTTGCCAAGCCTAATAAATATGTGGCAATAAGAATGAAAAGTTCCTTTTTATCTTTCCATGCGATGACGTTAAACCATTTCTTTGGTTTGATTGCACTTCGTCTAAATATGACGTTTGTCGAATTACATTGAATGTATTCCTTTTCTATTTTTCATCGACGTACCACATATACGAGTCTTCCTTGATAATTGTTTTGTTAACGATGCAGAAGAGAAAAATCTGTTAAAGTATAAAGTGTGGCCTTTATGTGACAGACTATTAAGTAACGTTAATACAACTCTTTCTTCATAATTCCCACAGCCTGCTTCAAATGCAATTTCTTTTCCACGATAGATTACAAAGTTCCACAGATAAAAAATACCCCCTCAAGCAGCTGCTTGCCACAGAGGTCTGACAGGAGCCTGTCAGTTTATATGCCACAGTAGAAGGTCTGAGAGGATGGCAGGACCTCAGCAGAAAACAACACGAATATCCATGCCTTACCCGGGGCTCGAACCCAGGTCCCGTAGATCAGTAGCCAAGCGCGCTAACCACTCGGCCACGGGACGGCTTCCACAGATAACCGCTGTTGAATTCACCAAGCTCATAGCTTTTGGTTACATATCTAGCTCTCTTAGTCGGAATATATAGACGAAATCCCAATCTTCCTCTCCAAAGAATTAAACTATCATCTACACATATCTTTCTATCATTTTAGTAAGCAGTTTTAACTTTCTCATTCAAAGTATCTAACACCGATAAGAGTTTAAGAATACTGTTATTTAGATACCATACTTACTATTTTCCTCAGCAGAATTAAAATGAAGACATTACCATCATTGCTTTAATCTCTTTCTAGATAAAGAATGAGAGAAGAGTGGTGTAGAATGGAGAGGTATTTCTTAAAATACATATTTAATTCAGGTTTCCTAATAACACTCATTAGTATAATAAATACCTTCTCAAGCAGCTGCTTGCCACAGAGGTCTGACATGAGCCTGGCAGTTTATACGCCGTAGTAGAAGGGCTGTGAGGATGGATCTCTATGTTGCGATCTTGTGCAACCACGGCAATTCCCGGTTCCGCCTGACAGCACTACCTGGTTAAAGAAAAGCCATGACTATCTAGAGCCGGGGGCAAGGAATACGCCCTATAGGCGCACCTCAACCCCGGCCTCACATGGCAGCAGTCCTATAGAAGGAAAGCTGACCACCGGAAGAAACCTAACTTTAATCTATTCCCCGGTTTGCAAATGTGCAAGGATATAAAGATCCAAGCTCGATCGGCACCCGGGGTGGAGACTCTTAGTAAGACCCAGACTTTTTTGACAGCTCGTGCCTTTCGGCAGAGCCGTCGAACAGACCACACAGGTCTCCTGAGAGGTGAGGTCTCCAACGCCGTCACCATCCGACCGGCAATCAAGCCGGCCAGCAGCGTCTTCAACCTCGGGTGGCTTCAGCAATGCTCCAGCCGGGGACCACCCCAACCGGCAAAACCTTGGAATGCTCCAGCTGGTGCCCACTACAGCCGGCAAATCCTCTGGCCTGCTCCAGCTAGGGATCCTCCCGACCGGCAATGCCTCCTCAGCCGGGTTGCTGGGCCCTAGGCCCCCCCACCACGACAAGGTGGTCCCCTATCGGGGGGGGGGGGGGGGCTGTGAGGATGGCGGGACCTCAGCAGAAAGACACCACAAACATCTATGCCTTAGCCGGAGCTCGAACCAGGTCATTTAGATCTGTAGCCAAGTGCGCTAACCATTCGGCCACGGCATAATCACACCCCAAAACAATGAATCCCACTGGTGAATGCCTAATGCTACTTCACATCTTCAGAACTTTTCATTATATCGGCACATTTATTTCTTTACAAATCTTTCTTCATTAGATCAAAAAAAGTATTCAGTACATTAAGTGGAGACCACAGCCGGATCTAGGAGAAGATGAGATCTCCATTTAATGATGTGATCTCCCCCCACCCTCTTCAAAATGCTAGTAAGAGAAATAGAAGCAAAAAATATTAAACTTATTTATATTTCATGCATTTTTTTTATTAAAAATTTTTAAGAGTCGTAAAACTGCACCGAACTGGAAATCCAGTCTTTTGCCTCCCCCCCCCCCCCTCCACATCCCTAGATTTTTCTAGATCCGGGCATGGTGCAGACAAAGGAAGAAAAAAATCGCTACTAATTTTTAAATGACCAGTGAAATTATATGGTGTTAACTCTTATTTCATTACTGAAGACAGTTAGGTACTCAGGATTTAGTTTCGGGGGAGGAGAACTGAGAACAAGACTTAAGTATCGTTTCCCAATTACTAAACTATTACACCGAATAGAAAAGTTTAAAATGATATCCTATGCGAAATGAGATTTCATAATTTTTTTTTAATCTGTTTTTAGAGTAGGGCATAAAATATGGGAGATGGACGATAGGATTTTCGGAGACACCCCTTTTGGCACGTTACTGATTCCAGATATCCAAAGAATAAGGATTGGGTTGTTGGGTTGTTTTACCTCTGAGCGGCACTTTTTTTGCACACATGTGCTAAATGGCCAGGTCACATGGACCCCGAATGCTCAGAGAAGGTTGGGGTTAGGGGACCCACTGGAACAGTTGTTGAGAGACAGATGGTAGCCTCCCGTCAAGGCCATCCAGTGTGTTCTTTAACGTGCACAGGGCATGGCTCTCCGACACACGGGGCCATGACTTAATGTCCCATCCGAAGGACGGCGGCCTTTCCAATCCCATCGGTGTCCCCTACTGACCGTGGGCAGGGCGGGGAATTTTGCGGAGTTAAATCTCAACGCTGACCCAGCTGGGATTCGAACCTGGGAACTACAGATTACGAGTCTGGCGCTCTACCGACTGAGCCATCCCCGCCCCCAAAGAATAAGGACCGATGTTGGAAGGCTGTACTCTAATTCCCATCACAGAAGCTGTCAAAGCCGTAGAACACGTTCATTAACCTTATTATACATATCGTTAATAGCCTCTTCTGCGCTCTATGTTAGGAAACTAACTTCAGAATCCAAATTTTCATCTTTCATAAAACATTAATGATTATATGTATTCAAAATTTAATTCTTATGCCAGTTATTAAGCAGAAAAAATAAACTAAAAGGTGATTTTAAATGTTATTTAAAAAAAAGAAATTTTCTAAAACGGGACAAGTTTATAAAAGCTTGAGGACAGCAGTTGAAGATCAAAGGTCACAAGAGCTGCATATGTATCTCGTGTGTTTTCACTTCAAATGGATGGGGAATTCCCCCCCCCCCCGCCAACCTCCCACGTTAGGCAACTGACTGCAAATTGAATTACCTTCAGAATCCCGTGCCCTAAAGCAACGGGGAGCTGGGTGAAGGAGAACGCTGGGGCGTGGGTCACGTGGTATATATCCTTGCGCCTTCGCTTGCCTTCGTTCTCTTGGGAGAGAAATTCGATACCTTTTACAAACAATCAATTTTTAGAGCAACTGTAAATTATATCATTTTCAAAAAAAATACGAAAGACGCTGAAAATACAATTTAACGTTCAGAAAAAAAGAATGATTAAAGCAAAGGAACATGAGAAAGAAAATCGCAAAAAATGTCCATTGCTTGCACTCAGATGCTGAGTGTGTAGCATTGAAGGGCACAAAACTTCTCCACTCAACTGTTGATTTTGGTAACAGTGAACAGGCTAAAAGGTTAAAGATATGCAAAGTTCCAAACTAAAGTTGAGAATTTTGTGTATTGTTACACTTTAATTCTAGAAAGCGAATATAATAATGACTGCTAACGTAATAATATGTATTACTCTCATATCACTTTGTTCCGATTACCTTGAACCTTAATAATAGCCATGTTCATAACCACTGAATTTAGTGAATCTATATTTCACACACTCAAGAAATCTCTTGCCTACAAAGTAATATTAAAGCAAAGTATATCCATGCAACAAATTTCGTAGACTTCATAGCAAAATTTCCTTTCAAAACGGAGTAAGTAGGTTGCATTACTTACTTGTAAGCAAAAGGCTCGACGGTAACCACTTTTATTCTCCACTTTTGCAATTCCAATCGAAGTGCATCACAGAACGACGTTGCTGCATGTTTGCTCATACAGTAACCGGCGAAGTATGGAAAAGAATATCTGCCTGGAAAAGGAGCATTAAGGTTTACGCAATTATTTTTTATTCTAAATGGATTTATAATTTTTCTACATAAAATATATAATAATCATTTAATATTTTCTTAAAAAATATTCATTTACTTCAGTCACATTACTATCATTATTACCCTTTTATGAATGAATATTATGCTTGATATGCATATATATTTATGAATGAATATTCGTTTGGAGCGAATATCAATGGTAAAGTACACAGTGCAAGAAATATCAATCCTCTGAGATGATTCACAGAACTAACCAATCCTATCACCTAAAGTACCATCCTGTTTTCTCGTCTTACTGCTTCGGCTTGCTGATAGTACCATTCGAAAAAATACATTTATTCTCTTCTGGAAGCGAACGGGAGAGCGAGCAGCTCAGTTCAGACCAGGGTTATCAATTTTCCTTTCTTGAGAAAATATTCCTTTCTTCTGAATTAATGTCCTTCCTATTTTCTTGGGTCGAAATATTTTGAAAAATCGAGGACGAAAGAAAATTGTGCAAGTTATAAAATTGGCCATAGATGAAGGAGAATACAAATACATAACTACCACACAAGTTACCTACATATGAAGGAGAGTACAGACAGGTAATAGAGGTTGTCCACAGATGAAGGAGATTACAGATGGGTAACTCCCCTAGAGGTTGTCCATGGATGAAGGAGACTGTAGATGGGTAACTCCCCTAGAGGTTGGCCACAGATCAAAGAGAGTACAATTACATAACTCCCATAAAAGGTAGTTACAGATGAAGGAGAGTGCAAATACATAACTCTCATAGAAGGTGCCCACAGATGAGAGAACAGATAGGACACTTCCATAGAGGTTGGTCATAGATGAAGGAGAGTACAAATACGTAAACTCTCATAGATGCTGGCCACAGACGGGCATCTCCCATATAGTTTGGCCACAGATTAGAGCATAAATAAGAACTCCACCAGAAGTTGTCTCCCGATGATGGAGAGTACACATAGATAATACCCATAGGATCAGTGATTCCTAAGAGCCATTCATTCTTCTCTTTTGATAAAAAGGAATTAACAACTAAGCCGAACAAATGCAGCTTACGCTTCACTTAAAATGCAGCATTTGTGCAAATTTTTTCATTGTACAATGATTTATAAAAAAAAGATGACTTACCACAGATAAATTTATCGAAGTTTTCATACTAGTTAAACCCATGACAAAACTGTCACGAAACGAGTGTCCATTGATAACTCTTCCCATCGGTAAGTTCATTCACAGCTTTCCATCATTAACGCTCTACTCCAGTCAAAACTGGTCGACAAAGTACTACTTCATTCACAAGGAAGGAGACCGCAGAGCCACAAGAAATTTCCGACACTTTCAGAAGATCACTCTCGACCCACGGCAGCTAGAAACATGATCCATTAATCCAAAATGGCTGGAATAAAGCGATAGCACCACACTAAATTTGGGGCCGATTGCTCAAGTATCCGCGGAACCACAGGGAAACCACAATTTCTGCCATTGGTGACGTCACATATATCCGCCTAGGAATTGCGACTATTATATAAGATGAAAATATTTACGAGCTGGAGATAAAAGAAAAAGTTTAATCACGTCCTCTATTGTCAGAAACAAAACTTAAATATCCTTCCTTGGGCAAATAAAAAGTTGGTATAAGATTGATTCTTGTGGGAGATCAGATATTGATTGAACTGGTGCGGTTCCGAGCATTTGATTCAAAAGGTATCTATAATATGTTCTACTAAATCTTGTCAGGATATTTGATGAGCTAGGTGGTCACAAACTATTACAGACTGTACAATATGTACAATACATTTATTATCACTAATATTTACAATAATACAAGATCGGCCTTTCAGTAAGGCCTCGCAATTGACAATAAACCACAGCTGGCTACCTTACCTAGCAGCACACAAAAACCTTGGCCGAAAACACTGTCCCCTGCTGGGATATCCCCTAAGCCGAATTCTTATCCTGGTGGGAGCCTGACCTTTGACCTGCAGCGCACTCTCAAGCAGGACCGCGGAACAAAGTCTTTGCTCCTTTTTTCAGGGTGGTCACGTGAGTTTTTACCCATGTCCAATAGTGGGCCGTATGCCGATCTTGGTGTGTATCAGCGGACGATTGACGTCCTTCAGCATCCCTCACATCCGGCCCGAGGCAATACCACCTAGAGCTGAAAGCCAATCACCTTCGGAATACATCACAACAATGGCGGTCCTAGTGGGCCGCGTCACAAAGCAGCGCAAGCGTCCCGTGAACCTTCCGTCTCACTTGTCGCTGGCCCACGATATAGTGCTGTGGCGGCATTTTTTAATTTTTTTAACTTTTGTAGCCGTCTCGGATGTATTATGTACTTGGTTACAACAGCAATTCACTCTTTTGTGCGAAGTGATGTTTTGTGAAAATAATTTCGATCAGAATTTCATCGTCGCTTTCAAGAACTCCCGAGGTAAATGGAATTCGAAAATTTTAGTAGGTAAGTGATTTGGTTTTACAGTTGAAATCTGTGATATCTGAATGATAAAATTATTTGGTTTATAGTGACATTCGCTGATATTTTAGTGGTAAAATGACTTGGTTTAGAGTTAACCCTTCATTGATATTTAAGTTGTAAAGTGATTTAGTTTAAAATTGGCATTCGCTGAGATTTTAGTGCTAAATTGATTTGGTTTATAGCTGAAATTAAGCTGATATTTAAGTGGTAAAATGGTTCGGTTTATAGTTTATATTTCGCTGATATCTTAGTGATGAAATGATTTGAAATGATAATTACGAAAGGCAAAGATGTCAATTTCACAGTCCCCATTATTTATCTGAATCACCATTTTGAGGTACCTTCTATGCTTGTTTATTGACATATATGGTAGTCTATGTGTTAGTGTATACCATTTATCTGAATACACTAACACATAGACTACCATATACGTCAATACTCTGCAGTTTTTGTGTTATGTTTTCTGGATATATCAACAATTAGTTTCTTCATATGATTTAATTGAATCACTAATCTTGTCCACTCTCTATCATATATATATATATGTTACGGTAAAAGTGAATAATCGCTGGTTATTATGCATAATCACCAATAATCTTGGTAAGGTTGATAAATTTCTCACTGTTACCGGCGATTATGTGTAATTCCCAAATGAAGTTGGTAAATTTGATAAATATGCCAAATTTCTCACTTTTACCGACGATTATGTATAATTCCCAAATGAATTCGGTAAGTATATTTCCCGAGTTATAGGGTAAAAACCGTGAAAAACACAATCTGACCTCTGAGAAACCAAATAAGACAGAAAAGGTGAAAAAGACACTTTTCACCCCTAAAATGTAAAGTCTAAAACAGGAATCCGTCGTCCGAATTATAAAAAAAGCTCCAAAAATTTTTAAGCCCAGTGAGAATGAATTAGTAAAGACGGCCATGTAAATCCTAGACTGACGATTATGCATAATGTTCGGTAAATTTGATTAAGTACGATTTATTATATTTACAAATGACATTATGCATAATCGTCAGTCTAGGATTAATATGCCGTCTTTACCAATTCATTCTCACTGGGCTTAAAAAATTTTGGAGCTTTTATTTATAATTCGGACGACGGATTCTTGTTTTAAACTTTACATTTTAGTCGTGGAAAGCGTCTTTTTCACCTCTTCTGTCTTTTTTGGTTTCTAATAGGTCAGACTGCGTTTCTCACGGTTTTTACCCTATAACTCGGGGAATATATCAAACTTACCAACTTCATTTGGGAATTATGTATAATCGCCGGTAAAAGTGAGAAATTTAGTGAAATTTATCAAACTTACCAAGATGATTGGTGATTATGCATAAAAACCGGCGATTATGCATAATCGCCGGATTAATCACTTTTACCGTAACATATATAATGAACCATTTCTAAGAGAGCACAGAAATCTAGTTCAAAGTATATGATAAAAATGTATCACTGATTTGCTCATTTTGGGTTCTATTTACTAACTTATTTTCATCACTTATAGAAAAGTTAATATGCATTTTAAAGTTATTTGAATATATATATATATATCAATGACTTAAATTAATTATTACCCCTGTTAATTTTCTATTTCCTTTATATTTTTTCCTACAACTTTAGGAGTTTTAAACTTTTCTTCATTTGAATTAGTATACAATTTCATTAAATCACTCAGGCTAATTTTATGCGAATATTTCCTCACTTTAAAAACTATGTATTTCTGCATTAGGTTTATTATATATACAGTATATATAAATTAATTGAATCACTCTCAATTTTGTGAAATATTTATATTTTTCCACTTCTGTTTGGGAGATTTATTTATATCTTCAGTTGGTTTACTATATATGAATTAATTTATTTACTCCTAGTTTTACGAAATTCTCAATATTTTTTTCCCTCACCCTCTAGAAGTTTTATACATTTCTTCAATTAGTTTAGTATATATCATTTCATGATTTACTTCTAAATTTTTTGCAAATTTTAATATTCACCTCCTCACCTATAAAAGCTTGATGAATTTCTTCAACGAGATTTAGCATGCATGTTATAAATGAATCGCTCATTTTGCTAGTTTTATGTATTTCATTTCCAGGTATAGTTGCTAATCGCGCTGATTATTTTTTATGTAAATGTTTATGAAAAATTACTTAAACTTGTAACAGTTGATAATTTTCACACTATTGTAATTTTGGTTTGTTTGAAATCATGAAAGATAAATAAATTTAAAGGTAAAAACAGAAAGAATGTTGTTACAAGAGGAATTTTGTGTAACTACTCTCTCACACAATAACGCTCAAAAAGTTCTTTCTTGTTTTCTGTAATTATCATCAGAAAGGACACAGCGACAGTTGGCAATCCCAATGTTGACTATTCATCTCGGCCACTTTTTTGTATCCAGCTAAGGATTAGTGAAACTTACAGGTATTTGTGCTGTTCATTTGCATTCACCAAACTGTCTAATGCTTTTCAAAATGACGACTGATCTTGAACTTCGGCAAATTCTTGATCACCTGACATCTGTTGAGGATCAAAATCTACAACTGTGTTTTCTGTTTGTGGTTGGATTGCCAGCCTTAAATGCATTGGATATCTTATCAATTAATGGGGAATTATAGAGACCATCACAGGTATCTAAACCTTTGCATCTAACTTCATCGCCAGCCATATATGTCAGTTTATCTTTGTATTCTGGTTTTTGGAAACGTACACTTGTAGAGATGGTGCCTGAAGTTTCTACAAGCAGTTGTGACTCTCGAGGTCTTATGATCTATCTTATGTCGCTGTCAAGGTGCTATTTGATACAGTTTGCCCTACCTCTCTCAATAAGTATTGATTCTTTAAAAATTCTAGTAACGATTTTCTTTCCATCACCTGGAATGTGACGATTCTACATAGATTTTTTACCTAATGTCCACACACAGGAATTTCAGCATTGAAATTCTGGACTTCCAAAAGACTAAATGGACATGTAAGACAGACAGTTAAAGCATCACACTTTGATCTAAAATTTCTTTTTCCGAACGAGAGATTAGCAAATAAAAAAATCAACATAATTAAAGCGGTATGAAATAGTTTCTAATAGCCTTGATTCAGAGATGTTTTCTAAAAGTAAATATATCTATTTATAAAGTATTCTGAAGATATTTGAGCTCGGTTTTATCATACACACTGGAACAGCAGTTGAGAGACAGATGGTAACCTTCTATCAAGGCCATCCAGCGTGTTCTTTAACGTGCACAGAGTATGGCTCTCCCGCAGACGTTGCCACGGCTTAACGTCCCATCTGACGGACGGCGGCCTTTCCAAGCCCATCGGTGTCCTCTACTGACCGTGAGCAACGCGGGGAATTTTGCGGAGATAAATCTCAACGCTGACACAGCTGGGACTCGAACCTGGGAACTACAGATTAGGAGCCTGGCGCGCTACCGACTGAGCCACCCCCGCCCCACAGTAGGGTGTTGACCAGTGCGTTCATATTAGTGTAAGCTGATAACCAGCTACGCCATCGACCAAACAGTTGAATGCAATCGACTGTTCGGCCACCTCTGCAGTAAACAGTTGTTAAGTGTCCAGGTCATACAGCGTGCTCCTCAACTTCTTCAGACTTTGTGCATATTACATTGTAAATTGCTTTTAAGAACTTTTTAAAACACAGGAAGATATGCCTGTAGTCTTGAAATGTTTACAAAGTATAGACCAATCTTCAGTATACAGGAATGAACTAGAATTTGGTGCCATATTTGCATATAATGGAAACTACATGCAATAATATTGAAGAAAATTGTATCTGACACGCAACAAGAACTGTTTTGCTACACTTCACAAGTGTCATTCATTTGATGTATTTATCACCACAAATATTACAATTCTTTATATACACATAAGAATATTACATATTACAATTCTTTTACGTTCTTTTTTAAATGCCTTTTGAAACGTCAGAATTTTGTAACTTTTGACTTTATAAAGTAGATGGTTTCTACTTTATAATATACACACTGAATTTCAGGGAAATGTTTAAAAAATGTTTGTATATTCTTTTACATTTGGTCATAAATTTAGCACATTTAAATGAAAATCGAATTTTCTGCAAACAATTATTCGGGCCTGAAGTTTAAGTGCACGGATACTGCTGTTCAGCACCAGGGTTGGGTTGTTTTACCTCTGAGCGGCAATTTTTTGCACGCCATGGGCTAAATGGCCAGGTCACATGGACCCCGAAGGCTCAGAGAAGGTTGGGGGAGGGGATCCACTGGAACAGGTGTTGGGAGACAGATGGTAGCCTCCCGTCAAGGCCATCCAGAGTGTTCTTTAACGTGCACAGGGTATGGCTCTCCCGCACACGGGGCCACGGCTTAACGTCCCATCCGACGGACGGCGGCCTTTCCAAGCCCATCGGTGTCCCCTACTGACCGTGGACAGGGCGGGGAATTTTGTGGAGATAAATCTCAACGCTGACCCAGCTGGGACTCGAACCTGGGAACTACAGATTACGAGCCTGGCGCGCTACCGACTGAGCCACCCCGCCCCTCAGCACCAGGGGCCACGGTTTAACGTCACATACGATAATAAAACAAATCCTCTCAAGCAGCTGCTTGCCACAGAGGTCTGACAGGAGCCTGTCAGTTATATGCCATAGTAGAAGGTCTGTGAGGATGGCAGGTCCTCAGAAAAAAGACAACACAAACATCTAGGCCTATTATCGGGGCTCGAACTCAGGTCCCTAGGAACAGTTGCCATGCACGCTAACCACTAGGCCATGGGACGCTAGCTGACTGTTAATAAAATTCCTTTTCTTAACAACAGTGTTCCCTTTCCTAGCGGAGATAAATCGCAACGCAAACACGGTTCAGACTCGAACCCTCTGAGCCAGCCCACGCCCCTATTTCTCGCTGCTAATTCGCAAACTGTATATGTATAACTTTGTATAGTTAAACTTTATACTATGGAATTCTCTAATAATCTGGTAGAGACTCGCAGAATTACAAGGTGTAAACTCAGGTCTTGATATAATAATTCAGAAGAAACATGTGCGCTGACACTCGTTCACGTACTAGATGGCATCAGCCATGACGAAAATTTTCGGCTCTCCGTAATTCCGCAGGCAGTCGATCGAACGGTTCGGAATTTGTTGCGGTAGTCCCACTTGGTTCATATTGCGCAAGTTTAGAGATCGGGCTCCTAGCTTTGGTGAGTTGGGATTGAACTCGCCGCAAGTTTCCGGAGTTTATGGGGGTGGGCTGCAGTAGTCTACTTTATTGAAAGATGGATTGTCTAACCTCTGAGGGGCACTTTTTTTGCACACTATGGCTAAATAATCAGATCATAAGGACCCGATGGCTTAGAGAAAGTTGGAGAAGGATCGTATCAAGATAGTAGACTCCCGTCTAGGACATCCAACATGTTCTTTAATGTGCACAGGGTATGGCTCTCCCATATATGGCACCATGGCTTAAAGTGCCATCGACGGACGGCGGTCTTTCCAAGCCCATCGTTGTCCCCTACTGACCGTGGGTAGGGTTGGGAGTTTTGCGGAGATAAATCTCAATGCTGACCCACCTAGTATTCGAAATATGGAAAGTCGAAAGTTATGGAGTAGGACGATATTTGTGCTCCAAGTTTTCAATGGACGTAAGTTTCGCGAACTACTTTTCCAAAAGGGCCTAATTTTGTGGAGCCGAAACACGGACAGTGCACTAAGTTGTGGTGAGATAAAGCTTTAGACGAAGTTTGGTGTTCTAGATTTGATTGTCTAGGAGGAGATGCCGAACAGACACACAATGTTTCAGCACGAATATTTTTTTGCACGATTTTGATTTAACATGGTTTACGAAAAGATTCTAATTCTCTTTTTACACGATTTATTTTGATTTAACACGGTTCAAACGGCTCCTTTTTAAAAAATCTCCATTTGAATTAAATTCTCAAAAAAATATTTCTAGTCAAGAAAAAATTCCTAGAATTTACATTTATAACAAAGATGCCGGTTTTATGGTCATATTTTTCGAAGTAGTTTTAACTTTGAAAATGTACAATAGATACACATTTTGTGCACTAAAATTCCCAAAATAAAAACTACACTAACATAACTACACGACAAGTTTTCTCTATTTTATTCTCTATTTTCTGGAAAAATTGTACAAAAACCTACTTCATTCGGAATAAAGTGGTAACATTAAGTTCCGGGAATTCCCCTCAATTTCATCTTCAATACATACGTTTTCGTGTTTAGATGTTTAGTAGAAGAAACTGAAAAAATTTTCGTTTTTTTGAATTTTGTGTGCGTAATATAAATTTATTAAATTTTGCTAATAGGTAATTTGCAATTTTTCATCATCTGATTTATTAACTGCATTCAAATATTTTTCGTAAACCTTACCACAATGTCGGATAATTCAACTATAGAAAAGCAGAAAAGGAAAGCTATCTCTTTGGATACTAAGATCCAAATTTTAGATCGTCTTGCAACTGGAGAAGGTTCAACATCCATAGGTAAATATTTTGGCTTGAACGAAGCTACCGTAAGAATCATCAAGAAAAATGAAGATGCTATTAGAAAATCTGTGCTTTCTGGAACAAAATTGAGCGCTGAGTCGTGATCGTGCACGAGAGATACTGTAAAAGTGAAGATGGAAAAGGCACTACTAATGAGGATAGAAAATAACTCGCAAATACCTTTAGACGGAAATACCATCAAACAGATGACATTACGAATATATAAGCAGATACAAGAAATGGAACCAACCATATCAGCTCAGTTAAACAAAAATTATGAAATTATGAATTTTCTGCAAGTACAGGTTGGCTTCCAGGATTTCTTCAAAGACACGCGTTTCATAACGTAAAGATAAAAGGTGAAGTTGCATCTGCAAAATTCACCTAAAACTATTAGTGGCTTTATAAAGCGGCTAAGTATCATTTGACCTTTCCATTTTGCAGCAACGCTTCAGGAGATCGTATGTCAAAACCGTTGCTCATCAATCGATCCCTAAGACCACGGTCAACGAAAGGTGCAGATTTGATTAAATTGACAGTGTATTGGAAACAAAAAATGTAAACGTAATGCGATTTGATTAAATTGACAGTGTATTGGAAACGCCAATGTAAACAAAAAAGCCTGGGCTACAAAAGAAATTTTTAATGAATGGTTCCATAAATATTTTGTGCCAGAAGTTAAACGCTATTTGAAGGAAAAAAATCTCGAATTTAAAGATCTATTGATTATAGATAATGCGCCTGGCCATCCTGATTTGGAACACCCAAATGTGCAATTTTGTTTTCTGCCGCCTAATACGACATCCTTAATACAACCACTAGACCAGGTGTAATTGCCGCATTTAAAATTTATTATGTAAGACGAACATTTCAATTAACGTTATCAGAATTAAAACCAACTTTAAACGCATGCTGGAAAGCTATTTGGCCAGAATGCGTAAAGAACAAGATCCTGTACCCCCAAAAGCGACTGAATATCCTAATATCATCACTTTAGCACATGCAGTTGGTGGAGAAGGATTCGATGATTTATCGTTTGCAGATATTGATGAATTGCTGGTTGACAAAGCTCTTAGCGAAGATGAAATAATAGAAGTTGTCCTCGAGATTCCTGATGAAAAAGAAAAAAGTGATGGTGATGAAGAGGTTCCACTCACTGCAGGTTTAGTTAAGGAAGGGCTTCAAATGGCTAATAAATAGGAAAGTCATTTTCTTACACATGAACCCATTGTCGAACGAGCTGAGCAGTTTAAACGTGAACTGAAAGTCATGTATGGCGCGTTATCAATAATTATACAAAGATATAGGCCAATGTTTCCCAAAGTGGGCGATACCGCCCCTTGGGGGAGCTGGAACGATCCAAGGGGTCGATAGTAGCCTCGGGTGCAATTGGGGGGCGTGAAAGCATAAAGAAGGGAAGAAATTTTTGAAAAACCGTTCGTACATGTTTCATCTGTTGTGTAACAGAGTTAAAATCGTATTTTCCAAATAAACACATAAAATGCAAGTTGTAACCGATCAGTGGTCAAATCCGCCGACAGGTCATATCAAGCAAGTGTTGGCAGGCGAGCGTATCGCGCATTGTCGGGAAGTCCAGCATGGATCGGCAGGAATATTTGCATCTTTCTGTTTGTTCGCTTAAAGAAGGTAGATTTCCAGGGGGGCGCTGAGTATTTTTTTTTCTGAAAAGGGGAGGTAGGACAAATAAGTTTGGGAACCTCTGATCTAGGCAAAGCAGGATCTCGACAATTGATTACAGAGTTCGTTATCAAAAGTAATCAAACTTCAGAATCACTGGAAACAAGTGATAATTTGGTTCCCCGTGCCACATAGAGCATTTCATCATTTGAGTATGAACACGACGGCCAAAATGTTTCAAGAAATGAAAGTGATTTAATTCCAGTCTTACGCAAACGAATGCGTCTATTGTCAGAAAGTGACAACGAATAAAATCTAATCAATAAGCATATGTAATTCATATTGTTTTGCACTTTTGTATTCTTGAATTAGTGGCATATTATTTTTTTATGAAGGATATTTTATATATGTACATATGATTATCTTTATAAATTTATAAAATAAAAAATGTGTTTAAATGAATAAAAGTCAAATAAAGATTTAATTAAAGATTTTGATATGATTTGTTTGAAAACAACTTATTTGTACTGGGTTTTCACGTCTGGAACCAATCTTCTATTTTTTCATATACACTGTATTTTTTTTTGCACGTTTTTTTCGGGAAACTATCCACCATGTAAAAACAGAATTGGGTATATAAGTAAATTGTATATTGCAGGAGCTTGAGCATTAGTACCGTATTAGATAAAATATTAGCAGATAACTTTTTTTTCTTAATTTTGTGGTAAATATTGTGAGAACTTATGAATCTTAAAGTCACAGATAACAAATGGTACGGCCGTGACGAGTCATTCGTATCAGTGATATGTCATAAATTGTACCTGAAGTTTTCGCTTTTCAGTTATGTTTTTTTGTTTTCACATAATTGTAAAGAACATTCTAACTGAATGGCTATTAATATAAGAATAAACCTGTAAGCGTAGTCGAAGTGGTTTCCTGGGGAAGATCTATATGGAAGAATGAATAAATTTAGAAATAACGAAGTAAAAAAATATGGAAATAGAAGCGAGAGAAGGAATTTTAAAGAAAAAGATACAGAGATTATATGAATAGAATGGTTGATGAAAAATGTTCAAAGAAAATATCGAAATGTGAACAGACTGGAAAAAGAAGAAAGCCGAGTAAGGAAAGTAGCGATGCTGCTGATGAAACGACGAGAAAAGAGGCCTTGAAAAGTTCGAATGGATAGAGAGAAAAGCTGAGGAATGATCTCTGGATGCAGATAACCTTTAAGTAAGGAAAGTCTAGGGAAAAAAATAAATTTTGCGTAGTGATTAAATGCAGGATCACTACAACCAAAGGTAATGATTTTTAATACAGGGTGTCCGACAAATATTAGTGGGGTGTCTGGAAGCACTGTCGCAAAATACACAAAAAACATTACATTGAATGCTGTACCTGTACATTCCCCGACTGGAACAGTTTCAAGGGCGGCCACCAGACAAGACTGGGTATCGACACATTTCGCAAGAGCTGTTACGGAAGTTATTAGTGCAACATTTCCTGACAGATGGATTGGCAGGGGTGGTCCAATGCTATGGACACCAAGGAGACATGATTTGACATCTTTGGATTTTTCTTGTGGTGCTTTGTAAAGAATTATGTATGCATAGTTAATATTTTACACTGAATCATATGAAAGCCATAATAAGAGAAGTAACTGAGCAATAACAAGAGATATGCTGCAGGATTTATGGCACGAGTTGGAATACCGATTGGGCATCTGCAAGGTCATGAACCTTGTACATTATGTTCAAAAGTATTTGAGGTTCGCTTTTAATTAAAACGCAACGCTTTGAATATATGTATTATTTTCCTACATATTGGCTCTCGAACCCCCCCCCCCATTATATTTTGGACACCTCGTATTATACAAAAATTATAAATGCAATATCAGCAAATTCTACATATTTTGAGAAAATACAAATGAAACAACCTTTTATCCACAGTATTACACTGATCACTAACCTTTTAATCACTAATAAAAAAAAATAATAAAAATAAATACTCCCTCAAGCAGCTGCTTGCCACAGAGGTCTGACAGGAGCCTGTCAGTTTATATGCCATAGTAGAAGGTCAGAGAATGGCAGGACCTCAGCAGAAAAACAACACGAACATCCATGCCTTATCCGGGGCTCGAACTCAGGTCCCTTAGATCAGTAGCCAAGAGCGCTAACCACTCGGCCATGGGACGGCTAATACCCTGCATAAACATCCTGTTGACCGAGTACAGAACAAGGGTTCTTAACCTGGGATGCAATGGGTTTGGCTGGTTTCGCTGTTTAGGGTTTCATAGCGCAAGGGCAACTGAGGCCATGCTTGCATCAAACACATGATATACAGTAAAAGGTAAATAGACAAAGGTCATGGAATCCTCAACCAAATGTTAAAAATATGTTATTGTGAAAAGGTGCAAAAACGAAGAACAAGTAAAACAACAAAAGACAGTACTTTCTTGAGGATGAGCAATTGCCTGCCCATTGTGTTCCAGGATCGATAATGATGATCCAGGATCGATATGGTTCAGGATCCTGTATGTTCCAGGATCGATATGGGGCTTTAGCTCCCACCAGACTTATCCACATACTTTACCCCCACACGACCTTAGAACTGATTGTGTAGATGATAGGAGACGTATATTTGATCCAAGATTACTTCTTGCACTGGACGAAATGGGCTTTCACTCTGGGGCACTTGAAAGCTTCAAGGTTGGAGGATGCCGGGCATCTCCAAAAAACACCCCACAAACCTTCTTCTGAATCTTACGATTTATGGGATAGTCAGGATTATACACGGTTTCAGAGATCTTGGAAATCTAGTCGAGGTCTGACTAATAGTTGAAGCAGCTGCATGGGCAATACAGCCTGCCATCTCTACCACTGTAACATTGAGTAGCTCCTGGCTGACCGAGTGTTCATCAAACTCGCAAAAGAGTTTTAAGCCACTGTTATGCTTTAATTAGAATTTAGCATAACGAGGTTCAACCTACGAATTCCACTTTTAGATTCAAAGAACAACCGGTACAAGACGAATTCCGTATTCATCCAAGGAACAAAACATGATCAACAGAAGCAACATTTCCATTCCCACTCCCTCGAATACACAATAGGCATGCTTTCCTTACAAAGAGACGATGACTACCTGAACCAAAGAGAAGGAGGAACTGGAGTAGGAATGCATTACGTAAGGAACATATACAATCCATCGAAAGTGTAAGAACATTTTGCCAGCGACTTTTGGTAGTTTGACAACGACGTTCACGCAATAACTTTCCTTTCAGTTATGTCTCTTAAATCGAACGCACTTATGCAGGCTAGCACTTTCCAATAAGGGGAATGTTCAAGGGTTTTTTCCGATAAGGGAAATGTCCAAGGGTAATAGAAATTCCGTGACAAATGATAGAAATGAATACAGGTAAGCACAACAACATGAAGCAAAAGCGAAGATGAAAAGGCTCATCTGCAAAGCCTTTAAACAACTTCCCCAGATGCACAAAGACGCATGAGCCGCACACATCTCACAGGCAAGACAGGCCCACAACAAACCCAAATTTGAATTGAAAGAAACTCAACAAATGAATATTCCTACATAGATAATTACTATGCAGACTCATTCAGTCACAAGTTAAATATAAAAAAAAGGAAAAAATATATATATATATAAGAAATCAAACATATCAATGTCTTTTAGATATGAAATTAAAAGCTTGTAGAACTTTCTTTTCAGGTTCCAAAATGGTTTTAAATGAGAACATGTTAACATTATAATTCTTTAAGTTGGAGAAGTATTTTTCTCTTTCTGTTTAATATTTCATTGCAAAAAATATAAAATGTTCAATATTTTCATATTGATTACATATTGTGCAGTTAGGAAAGTTTACTTTTTTTCAAGTGAAATAAAAATGGTTTTGTTATTGCAGCATTTACTTTTATTCTTAGTATAATAGTGTTCTCTTTTTTGCTCAATCCATAGTTTTTAAAGGTTGTAATTTTATTTGAAATGTTATGTCTATGAGTATCTATAGCAGTTAAATCATACCAGTTTTGCGTTTCTTCTAGTAATTTTATTTTATTATTATTTTTAATTATGTTTATAAATATTAATGATTCCATAGTGTTATTAAGATATATTGCATCTTTTGCCAATTTATCAACTCTTTCATTGTGTTCAATACCAGTGTGAGCTGGCACCTATTGAATATACAATTTATTATTATTTTCTATGTGTTGTTTTGTTAAAATAAGAATATCATTTATTAAAACTTTAAAATTATTATCATTTGGATTTTGAAATATTGTGTCGATAGAAGATTCTGAGTCAGTAAAGATTACAATATTTTCCCCTTTAAAGTAAAGTGCCCAATGAATGGCTAATATTATAGCAGTTAGTTCTGTTATAATTATTGGATTTAATTTATTTAGTTTAAATTGAAATTCATAATTTGTTATTGGGCAATAATATGCTCCAGATGAATTGTTGTTTTCAGCATTCACTGAACCATCCGTGTATATGTGTATAAAATCTTTGTATTATTCTTCAATGTAAAGTTCCGCCAAATTTTTTAGGTTTTCTTTGTTTATATGTTTTTTAGATGTAATTCCTTTAACTTCAGTTTCCAAAATAGGGAAACAAAACTTCCAAAAAGGAGCCAAAATTTGTTTGTCACCACTAAGATTATTTTGTATAATATGTTTTAATTGTTTTTTATCGTTAAATAAGTTTATAATATTATCATTAAAATTTTCATTTATTTTATCAATGATTGGATGATCATTATTTTTTAATACTATTCTAAATAAAAGATTATGTAAGAGATTTTTTTTTATTTCCAATGGAGGTATGGATGTTTCTGCATAAATATTTAGGTTTATTACAAAATACAAATAAATTAAACAGATTTTTAAAATTTTTATTTGTATATTTTCTAAAGTTCTATAATTTCTTTTTGTTAAGTAATATATCAGTTCAATTCCATAAGTAAATTTGGGTAGAATAATAGAATTGTATAATAATAGGTTTTTTTGATTACATCCCCATTTTGAGTTGACAAGAAATCTTAGAAAATGATAAAGCTTGGTTGCTTTGTTTTTAGCTTCTGTAATAAATTTATTCCAGTTCAATTTTGAGTCAAAGTGAATTCCTAGATATTTAAAATGATTTACGATATTTATATTTTTTTCATTTATTTTAATTATGAAATCTTCTGGTAGTTTTCTATTAGGGTGAAAGTATGAAATGACAGTTTTTTCATTTGAAATTTTCAGATTCCAATTTTCACAGTAATTGTTTACTTTTTTAATTGTGTCTTGTATTCTTTTTTGTATTACATCTATATTTTCATGAAATGTCCAGAAGATTAAATCGTCTGCATATGTTCCAAATTTAATTTCTGGTTTAAAAATTTTCTGAATATCATTTAAGTATAGGTTAAAAAGAAGTGGGGATAATATATTTCCTTGTACAAGACCATTTAGTAATTTGTTTGATGTAGAAGTATTATTTCCTAATTTTACTTTATAAGATCTCTTTCTGATAAAATGCAAAAGAAAATTATAAATGTTACCACATATTTTTAATTTCCTAATTTTATATAAAAGTGCGTTGTGATCTATCGAATCAAAGGCCTTCTCAAGATCAATTATGACAACTACCAAAAATATTTTCTTTTTTTTTGTAAATTCAACATCAGAAATGAAGTTTAACAGAAGATCCTTGGTTGATCTTCCAGGCCGGAAGCCAAACACATTACTGTGAAAAATGCGTTCATGTTCAAAAAACCAGTTCAATCCGTTTACAATCATTCTTTCGAATAACTTGAATAAATTTGAACTTAAACAGATTGGTCGATATGATTCTAGTATTTCATATGGTTTATTAGATTTTTTTTATAAATATCATGTAATTTTCTAGCCAAATTGTTGGATAATTATTAGTTATCCAGAAATTGTTAAATTCTTTTAGTAGTTTTTTTTATATATTTAATTGGTAGATTTTTTATTAAATTATTTGAAATTTGATCTGGTCCTACAGCTGTATTCTTTTTTATTTTTTTATAGCAAATATTAATTCATATAATGAAAATGGAAGATTTATAAAATCGGTTTTATTATTATAATATGTTTGATGGAAGATATTTGAGTCATTATAAAATTTGTATAATTTATTGTTTGGTTTATAGTGTAATGTATTGAAAAAATTTGCTATTTGTTCTGTTGTTTCTTGGGTTGTTAATTTATATTTTAATGCATAGTAATATAAAGGGTTTATTGGTTCTGTTTCCTTTGTTAACTTTTTATATATAGATCATAAATTTTTGTAGATGTTGTGGGGGATAGGTTATCTGTAAATATTCTCCAGTTTTGTTTTAAAATATTTTTGATTTTTTTATTGATAGCTGCTGCTAGTCTTAAAATTTTGGCATGCACTAAATGTTTTTGTTTCATATGTCTTTCTGCTTTTCTGCGGATTGCTATTAGTTTGTTTATAAATATAGTATGTATATTGTTTACTGGTAATTCTTTTGTTATTGTTGTTGTGTTATTTTTTTTTTATTATCTTGTATTTTATCAAAACAAACCCAAACTAGAGGGCAAAGTGAGCCACTGACAAAGCTGGCAGACGTAAGAGTCGAAATCCTTACATCCCAGTTCGGATTGAAAGGAACCCTCAGCTACATAACGGTAGAAATCAAATATAATTTTTTACAGAAAACAGGGGAAAAGACACTTGAGACACACTCAGAAGACGAACGAGAAAGGTAGTCTGACCATAACACCCCTAATCAGCCGAACGACGATGCCGGAAGCGAGCCATAGGTCGGCGAGCTCGATAATTCCGTGCCATTACTGACCAGAGGTACGGGATCGCCTCGACGGGAACGACAAGAACCCACCTAGAATAAAGGAGAGCTACCGGACCTCGTTGGATGCAATTACAGGGAACAGCTGATAAAGCGGTAGGAGTCTGTCTCATTCTGGTTATCACTGATGCATACTGAAATTGATACGTGTATTTAAATTGCAAGAAATTAAGATAGAAAATTGAATAATAGGAAGATAATGTTTGAAGTAGGAATTGTAGATGGAGAAGATATATGGTAAAGAATAATGGTGTTGGTCTCATTTGTATTATGAAATCCATATTAAATGTTATTGTTAATTTTATTGTAATCAGAGTAGATCTCTTATTTATGTCACTAAGAAATGTACCTTTCCCCGTCAAGGAAAGGGCCCGGTTTATTTTAGCGACTATTTCTCTTCTGATCGATTGGATGGAATTAATCAGGGAAAATAATTACACAACGCACTGAATCATATTTTTCAGAGTTATCGCACTATCTTAGAATAGGGGTGTATAAACACCACCCTATTTAGCCGGATCAACCCTCTACCATGATACATGACAAAAGTTGCAATGTTCCCAACTGTAGATGGTACATACCACATGTCTCTACCATATGGGTTGCCCTCGACTTCCCATGTAAAGAGTCGAAGGATCGAGGAGGAGCAAATGGTGAGATCACTGGCAGTGAAATTGTGAGTCTGTGAGTGAAAGTATGTATTGACACAGGTGTTCAAAAAGGAGAATGATGGATCCAGGATCCATTGATACAGAATCCCACTCCTCCCGTTGGTGATAGCACTGCCCCAAAGTGAACTGTATCGGTTAAAGTCTCCCATGATGAGGAAGGGAGACGGCAGCTGTGTGATGAAGTCATCAAGGTCTTCCTGGGAGATGATACTTCAAAGTGGTAGATAAAAAGAGCAGACAGTCAACAAAAATTCCACAAAGAGGCAGATGATTACTGCCTCAAGAGTGCTTGTGAGAGGAACGACCTGGAATGGAGAATGGTTGCTCAGAAGGATGGCGACACCCCGTGATCTGGTCAATCTCCCTTCAGGTCTTGGGAGATGATGGAGAAGTGTCAGAGTGTAAGATCATTAGCTGTCTGCAAGTATATCTCCTACAGGCATATGCAGATGGAGTTGTGTGCCCTCAGGAAAGCCTTGATATCGTCTATATTCCTCTCGAATCTACGACAATTCCATCGTAGAAGTGTGGCTATCCAGGTCTTAGGAGAATGGTCAGAAAAAGGTTTTCAATTTTTACTATCGCCAGTGATGGTTTAAGGCAGTTGAAGGAAGTCCTTGTACATGTCCTCGGATCATCCGAGGGACACTATCTGAGACCACCGCTAGAGGAGGGATCATCATTTTTTTTTGGTTTGGAAAGTCTGGCTGTCTGTGGTCGGGATGAGATTGATATTAGCCTGCACCGTCTTTGAAGGCATCGCAACGATGGGCTTTCTGAACACTGCGCCAGCATAGGGCACCTTGCCAGTTGGGGTAGGCAGGGCAATGAGCTTTTTTCCCCCCTCAGGATAGGATATGTTGTTAATCGCCTTGAAATGTTTGCCAACTTTTCCTCCAGCCATTTAGGACAGTTACAGGATAATACCAGATGGTTGCCACTGCAGTTCATTAACCTTGCCTTTTCTGCTATACAGTCAGGATCAAGGTTATGATTCCACAATGATCACAGTGGGTTTGCCCCAGCAAGTTGTGCTGGCATCAGCAGGCGTGGTGTATCGAATGTCAGCAGTCAGCAGGCGTGATGTATCGAATGTTAAAATTAGTACCCAGGTGGGTACTAACTTTCGATCGTGGCGTTGTGAAACCAGGTGGACTGCTATCATTCCCTGGCAGGATAGCTCTGAGATGATTTCCTCCTCAGAAACCTTGAGGAGGCCTCACTCGAAGATCACACCCAAGGGGGAATTAAGTGACTTGTGGGGTATGACGGTGATCTCCACCCCACCAATCGCTGTTACTTTGAACAGTAGCCCTGAATGCTTAAAACAAGAACTGATTTCGGAACTCCCGCTAGACCTTCCAGACCTTTACTGATGGAAAAAGGGAACATGTCCCAAATTTCCTGATCACCTGTGGATGACCAGGAATCTTGGGTCCGAAGAGACAGACAAGATGACAACGGCGATGATGAAGAAAACAAAGAGGATTGGGGACTCGTGCAAGCCATTTTGGCAGCAATGACAGAACCATTTTGATTAATGAAACTTGTATTTTTTATTGGTTTTTCAATGCCCATTGCTTCCCACCACCAGCACGGAGCCCAACAAGCCTGAACCAGCGGTACCTTCACAGGGTGTTTACCTCACAACGACAGGACACATGCAAGGTGAACATTTGGATTAAGATTATTAAATAATTCTGGTTTCAAAATTAGTCATCTACAATTTGATTGTGTCTTAAAAAAATTGTGCTTGAAATGAAATACGTAATAAATTTTTTATGCAGTTCAAACAAATATCAATCCTAAAATTTTTCTAAACATAAAAAGGATTGGTGGAGGTGCAAAGCTTTCATACATTTCTAGAAGGATTGTTATAACAGAAAAAGGGTAAGAACTCCTGATATAGAGGACTAATTGCCTTGAGAAGTGTGATATCCTAATACACAACCCGTTGATGACATATCAGGTAATCTTACATCTGAGCTACATCAATATCTCCTGTATTGTTATGTTAATTCCATCGCCATAATATCAGCAGTTGTATTTTTGACTGTACTTGAACCCTATATGGTCAAGGCACTTCGTAGGCATGTGCAGAAGACTAGTCACACTTCATGGGGGACTTGGTTGGCTTTTTTCCCCAGGAAATCTTAGAGTACCTGACATTTCATTAGAAGATCGTGGCTCAACACAATATTTCTCTACACCCATATCAGCAGGATACTTATGCAGCGCAATAGTGGTTAACCAGTAATGAAAATTTTTTAAATACCAGTAAGAATTACAAATGTTCAATATGACTTCTATAGGTAACCTTACATATATCCACTTGATAAACCAATTCATTCGATACTTTCCTTAGTGTATCCGTGTTAATATATAGAATGATTCCATATGTGTTTCTTCAGCTCATCACAGTTGGTGGTAACTATGGAGTATAAACTTTAACTGCAAAATTATCTGAATGGGCACATATGTCGAATCACTGAGTCTATATAAGGATACACTATGGGACGAACTAGAATATAGGGTAATATAGGCTGAATGTAGAATGATCTTGGGGGGAATCCCTCTAAATCCGGCCCTACATTCATCCAATATTATGGCGGCATCCTGTGTACGAAGTTGGAAAAAATGTTAAAATATATTACATTCGTTTTTCCGAATCTATTTTTTTACGGACCACTGAAATACAGAGGGAAATTTTATGCCAGAACGGTGTTGGCTCTTTTTTTCTATGCCTCGGTAGATAGATGTCTGTAAGATTAGACATATTGAACATTTGTAATCATTTTCTGGTACGTTAATATTTTCCATAAGTGTTCCTTTAAAATACTCGTATATAGGATTTTTCGATGTTGCATTTATAGTTATGGCGTAATTTTATTAATAATATCTGAATTTGTTGATGTTAAATTTATAACATTAACTTCTCAAGGAGTTGTTTGACACAAAGGTCTGAAATGGGCCTGTCAGCTTAATACGCCATAGAGAAGATATGTGAGGAAGACGAGACCTTGGCAGAAAAACAACCCAAACATCCATGCCTTTAGCCCAGGGCTCGAACCCAGGTCACTTTGATCGGTAGCCAAGCGCGATAACCATCGGCCACCGGGACAGTCTTTTAGTAAAATATTTAAAATAGTTACATTCATTTGCAATCATCCTGTTTAATAATGAAAAATAGTTTGAAGTTTAAATTATATATATATTGAACAAGTGTTTCTAATAAGCAAGGTTAATATTCTCACTAGTTATTTTATCTTAGACATCTTGATTTCATCAAACAGAAATGATTTGTTCAGGTTATTAGGACTTGTACTTACCTGCAAAGCTCGTCGTTGCAACCATTCTTCCCCTTGATTCTCGCAAAAGAGGCAGAAAAGCTTTAGTGACTCGTACCATGCCTAAAGCGTTTACTTCGATTTGTAGTTTGATGTCGTCAAGTGCTGTCCATTCTAGTTCACCTCGTTTTATTACTCCAGCATTATTCACTACGGTCCACAGCTCTGGAACAAGTAACACAAGAAAGTAAATGAACATCTTTATTAAAATATTTGAAAGTTGCAAAGAGAGAACCGGTGTTTTCAGCTTCGTATTCCCAATTTGGAAGTTTCCCACTTTATATCGATTAATGGTCATTGTTAATTACAATCAGTTGTGATATCATTATTTTTTAATTATCTATTAAAATTATTTTGTTGTTTTTTGGGTTGTTTTACCTCTGAGCGGCACTTTTTTGCACACCATGGGCTAAATGGCCAGGTCACATGGACCCCGAAGGCTCAGAGAAGGTTGGGGGAGGGGACCCACTGGAACAGCTGTTGGGAGACAGATGGTAGCCTCCCGTCAAGGCCATCCAGCGTGTTCTTTAACGTGCACAGGGTATGGCTCTCCCGCACACGGCGCCACGGCTTAACGTCCCATCCGACGGACAGCGACCTTTCCAAGCCCATCGGTGTCCCCTACTGACCGTGGGCAGGGCGGGGAATTTTTCCGAAGATAAATCTCAATGCTGACCCAGCTGGGACTCGAACCTGGGAACTACAGATTACGAGCCTGGCGCTCTACCGACTGAGCCATCCCCGCCCCATCAATTTATGGTCATTGTTAATTACAATCAGTTGTGATATCATTATTTTTTAATTATCTATTAAAATTATTTTGTTTTACAATTGTAGAGTAAGTTACTGCGCTAAACCTCGGTGGAGAGCTTTCGTTTGTTTTACCTCCGAGAGGCACTTTTTGCACACAATGGGTTAAATGGCCAGGTCGAAAGGAGCTCCCAGGGCTCAGAGAAGGTTGGGGGAGGGGATCCACTGGACAGCTGTTAGGAGGTGTATGGGTAACCTCCCGTCAAGGCTATCCAGCGTGTTCCTTAACGTTCACAGGTATGGCTTTCTCGCACCCGGGTCACTTTTTCGCACACTTTCCCCACACGAGCCCCTAGGAACACATTTCCCATCAGTTGGACGGCGGCCTTTTCAAACCCATCTGTGTCCCATACTGACTGAGGACAGGATGTGGAGTTGCGGAGTTAAATCTCGGCGCTGACCCAGGTAGAACTCGAACCTGGAAACTGCAGATTACGAGCCTAGTGCGCTACCGACTAACCCACCCCACGGTGTAGGGCGTCAATGCAGTTAATTCACACAGCAGTATTGCAGTGAAGCCGTTTAGCTGTGAAGTAACGTATCAAATCAACTGCAACTATTTATCACAGTAACCGAAAAGTGTTGAGAAAGGCAAGATTTCAGCAGAAAAACAACACAAGAAAGAAAACATTTAATTACCAAGGGTTCTAATCCAGAGAGAGAGAGAAAGTTATTTCTTTATTAATCCAAGATTTTCTATTAACCCTTTCACGACTAAGGGAAACATATTTTCCCATTTTAAAATTGGTGATTGTCGTATATAATTATAACCTTATCTGCATTTTTTATACAGAATGTCAAAATAGAACGTATGCCGAACACAATTACGTAAACTGGAACGTTTAGAAAATAAAAACAGAACTGTCAGGACGCATAATATATGTACTATGTGCAATGTCCATCTTTGCCTCACTACCAAAAGAAATTGCTTCGCAGAATATCATAATTAGCACATCATTTTGTATAGTAATTTTATTTCATAATTTTGTATTATTTTAGTTAACATTTTGTTCTAATAAACCAATAAATAAAAGACATTGCATAATAAGCCTAACTATAATTTGTGTTACCTTTATAGTCCATTGGGAAAAATATTTCCCATAAAATTCTAAAAAAACTAAACATTGTTATGTATTTTTCTTATGATTTTTATTTATTTTACGTCTAAACAAACTAAAATAAACAGTTACATACTAATATTTACTCTTAGAAACCTTATGGTCCTGAACGGGTTAACTTGTGTTATAAATAATAGGATAATTATTGTATTTATATAGTTATTACGCCTACTTTTGAGACATTGCAATTATATTAATAAATATTTAAATTTGCAATTTTCTAATTTTGAAAAGATTTTCTCTTAAAAAAGTTTTGAGTTATAAGAGGTCCCACTTACGCGCAATTCCCCGATACCCATGATTTCCCAAGCAGGTCTTAGTCATACCTTTCTTAGTCAAAATCTCTTAAGAACTTGAATCTTCATGCCCCTTAAAATCGGAACACTGACTAATTTTTGCATGCATACAAAATCCTCATGTAGCCATGGAGGTCTAACTAGTAGTGCAATTTAAACCGTTCTCTTATCTTTGACATTGTCTGCCTACCGCTTTCTAAGTGTCTCCTTCTTTCTGAAGCCTTTAGTCATCCTGTTCATAATCCTATTCGATAATATATAATTAGGTCTCTGGGCAACATGGCAAAACCAACGGAATATTTTTCTGCACAATATGCTGCTTAAAGGAGGCTGCCGACTCCTTTGCCTAATCTCATCATTACTACAAAGTTGAACCACCTAATACCCAAGATACTGTGCAAGTATCTAGAATCAAAAGCATCAAGTTTCCTATTATCTTGTTTATAAAGCGTCCAAGTTTCCCTACCATAAATAACCCTAGAAAGTACCAAACTATTATGCAGCCTAATTTTAGTCTTTAGATGTATACACCTATTTCTCCACACTATCCATAGATTCTTAAAAGTCCCTTAAAAGCAGCAATCCCTATTTTTCTCTTTATTTCATGCCACCTTTCTCCAGTATTTGTTAAACCCTAATTTTCAATCCCATACGAAGCACCGATTAGTAGAACATTATACGAAACTGGTGAACTTGTATATAATAGCAGACTTTGAAAAAGAAATGCTTTTGATGAACTCACTTAAATTTCCTAAACTGTTCTTGATCACATTAACAGCATTTTGCACGCTCTCATCTTTAGTTACATCCAAGTCGATCACTTTCAGGCGATTGGAACTGGTGGCTTGGAGATTTGCAGCTCCCTCTCCTGAGGGAAACAGGCAGCCGGCAAATACATTAAAGCCCAATTTGTCGAGGCGTTTCGCTAGCATATGTCCAAATCCAGTGTCACAACCTGAAAATATTATATATAATATTTCATTAGAATTAATGTATATGTACAAGATTTATATTTCAAAATCATTAATATCCTTAAAAAGCAAAGAATATGTATTAATAGTTTAAGATAAATATATATGTATAATTAACTTTACGTTTTCGAAATGATATTTAAGTAACCAAAGCATTTTATTGAACTTATCCTTAATTAAAAAATATGCGTTCAATTTCGTCTACTAGTTGAATTACTAAACCTTAATTTGATACTGTATATTACCCTCAAGTCGCAGGCAAAAAGTCGCAATTACCAAATAAATGGCATTTTGTATGGCACGATTTGCAAAAAAAATCAAGGGAGGTAGTAAGACACTCGATTTCTAATGAAGTTGGGTTGTTTTACCTCTGAACGGCACTTTTTTGCACACCATGGGCTAAATGGCCAGGTCACATGGACCCCGAAGGCTCAGAGAAGGTTGGGGGAGGGGACCCACTGGAACAGCTGTTGGGAGACAGATGGTAGCCTCCCGTCAAGGCCATCCAGTGTGTTCTTTAACGTGCACAGGGTATGGCTCTCCCGCACACGGGGCCACGGCTTAACGTCCCATCCGACGGACGGCGGCCTTTCCAAGCCCATCGGTGTCCCCTACTGACCGTGGACAGGGCGGGGAATTTTGCGGAGATAAATCTCAACGCTGACCCAGCTGGGACTCGAACCTGGGAACTACAGATTACGAGCCTGGCGCGCTACCGACTGAGCCACCCCCGCCCCATTCTAATGAAGTATAATACAGGGTGTCCATAAAGTCTCTTTACAATTTAAAATTTTTATTACAAAGGTAATTGATGAGATATCTTAATCAAATTTGTTCTATGTACTAAGTGGTTATCAAAGTTTTTAATCACATTGCATTTGTGATTAAAAACATCACACCACGTTTTTGAAAGAGGTATTTTTTAAAGAAACTCTAAAAAATGGCTACTCCTCAAGAGAAGGCACAATGTGTATCATGGTTTATTGAAACGAAATCGGATACGCAGACTCAGCGAAACTACAGAACTAAGTATGGAAGAGATCCACCGTCACGTCCGTCAATTCGTGCATGGCACAAGAAATTTATGGAGACAGGGACAGTGTTGGATAAAGAGAGGAGTAGACGACCAAGAACATCTGAGGAAATCGACCAAGAACATCTGAGGATCGTGTAAGACAAGCATTTAGTCGATCTCCCACAATATCCATCCGTACTGCTGTCAGACAGAGTTACCACGTTCAACAGTGCACAAAGTCCTACACAAGAACTTGCAATTGTGCGCTTACAAAGTGCAACTCTTACAGGCACTCGAGTCAAATGATAAACCAAGACGAAAAGAGTTTGCAGTTAACATGCTGGAGCGAATTTCTGAGGATGAAACGTTCCTCACCCGAGTTTTAGTGATGAGGCAACCTTTCATGTCTCAGGGAAACTGAACACACATAACGTGAGAATCTGGGGATCAGAACACCCCCATGTGACTAGTGAACTTCACCGAGATAGTCCAAAAGGTTAATGTGTGGTGTGGGATCATGTGCAATCGAATCCTTGGTCCATTTTTCTTCAACGAGGCATCAATTGCTGCAAATGTTTACTTTGCCCTTTTGACTGAATATGTGGCACCACAACTAGATGACCTTCAACCAACCATCATTTTCCAGCAAGATGGTGCACCACCACATTGGGGACTGCAAGTCCGTGGGTTCCTAAATCAAACGTTTCCAGACCGGTGGACTGGAATGGATGGCCCAATTCCCTGGCCATCTCGTTCACCAGATATTACTCCCCTGAACTTCTTTCTATGTGGTTATGTTAAAGATATCGTGTACGAACCTAGATACGGGACATCACTGACCTAAAGCAAAAGATCACTGATGCCATTGCCACCATCGATGAGGCTATGCTACAGCGAACATGGCAAGAAATCGAGTACCGTCTTGATGTGCTTCGTGCAACTAATGGTGCCCATATAGAGGTGTATTAAATGGAAAAAAACTTCAATATCTGCTTCTCATTTTATAATAATTTCCAAATATTTATTAAAAAATCAAATGAAAAGATAAATTTTTTAAAATGTAAAGAGACTTTATGGACACCCTGTATTTTCCCCCTCCGTTTTATGGGTTTTTAAAAAAGTTCTTAGAAAATCCGTTTAATATAAATCAGTTTAATTTTTTGTCTCTTTTACCCTTACTCGCATTCTGAAAGGAGAGGGGGAGGCAAGGCCCCCTTGACTCTCTCCCTAGATCCTGCCCTTGTCCTGGGTGCAGAAGAGCCATACCCTAAACGCGTTAATTAAAGAACACTCCATGGCCTTGACATAAAACAACCCAACCCAAGGATGGGAGCCTTACCTCTGAGCGGCACTTTTTTGCACACCATGGGCTAAATGGCCAGGCCACAAGGACCCCGAAGGCTAAGAGAAGGTTGGGGGAGGGGACCCACTGGAACAGCTGTTAGGAGACAGATGGTAGCCTCCCGTCAAGGCCATCCAGCGTGTTCTTTAACATGCACAGGGTATGGCTCTCCCGCACACGGGGCCACGGCTTAACGTCCCATCCGATGGACGGCGGCCTTTCCAAGCCCATCGGTGTCCCCTACTGACCGTGGGCAGGGCGGGGAATTTTGCGGAGATAAATCTCAACGCTGACCCAGCTGGGACTCGAACCTGGGAACTACAGATTACGAGCCTGGCGCGCTACCGACTGAGCCACCCCCGCCCCTCCCATCCATGGACGTTCGCAGAGGGGGCAAACGGGACACTTCTATTCCCCCCCTGGAATAGAGTAAAAAATTCCACAAATTATAATCGTAACAATTTATATACATTATGCATGTGTTTTTGTATTGATGAAATACTGTATTCTATAACCTACTTATGAAAAAAAAACCCTAAAAAAATTAAATAATGAAATAAAAATTTATTGATGTAATTATTTGTCCTCAAGTTTCCCCCCCACCCCTGGAAAATTTTCTGCGGACGCCCATGCTCCCATCTGTCTTCTAACAGCTGTCTAGTGGGTCCATTTCTCCCCACTTTCTCTGAGCATTATGTGTGCCAATAACCCAACCCAAATCGCATACAGTAACATTGTCAAAGCTCTAGGCCCCTTAAAATTTTCTTCGAGATCTGCTGATCGAGACGTTTTCGTAAACGGTAATCTATAAGCAGCCTACCTCAGATCATATACTTAATAATTTCTTCGGTCATAAATTTTCAGTAAAACCCTATAATCACTTACAGATGGGCAATGCCTACTGGGCAGCCTGTCATCACGGAATTCTGAAGTGATCGCTCCAACTACCAGAATCCGCGTTTCAATCTGATGATTGTCTGCGGTTGTCATAACCTGGCAAACGTTTCTGACTTGTTAGTGAAAAATATAATCAAATACAAGAGTCACATATCGATTCTGGCGCATATGGAACTTCAGGTTTTCAAAGAAAGTTTCTCATTTTCCAGATTTTGATCCTCTAAATGTAGAAATTCAGGATAGTGGATGATTCAGAAAATGCACATAGTAATATTTCATTTTCTCTTATCCTTGGAAAGGCAGTCATCCGTCGGATGGGATGCAAAGCCGTGGTTCACGTTTGGTTTCATCTACGCTGATAGTTGGCATTTTATTTACGTATTAAATTCCTAGGCATATCTTTGTATATGTTTGCAGTTTTGTACTGTATTTGATATTTATTTTTAACTTTCCCAAATGTATTAGGGCATCAAATCAATTGAACATCTTAATCTCTAACATTACTTGCTGACTTTACTGTAACCCCCTGGCATGGAATATAGTACCAGAAAATCGTCAGCAAGGATTAGAGATACATTAAAAGTAAGTATCATCCATGTTCATTCCACAACAATACGCTTAAACGAATTCGTAACGCTTTCAAAGTAAAAAGACGGAAATAAAAGCTACATCTTGTCTGTGCAGCGTGAGGATTGGTTGGTTGGTTGGTTGAGGTTTTATGGCGCACTAGCAACCACCGTGAGGACAAAGGTTTCCTGGTGCCAAAAGGAACAATGAGCAAAGTGGCAGGCACAGACTTCTAGTGGTTGATGGAACATTTGCCAATATCTACTCATTCGAATTCACCGTGAAATGGTAGACTAGATGTAATCGGATTTCGATTGTTTTACCTCTAAGCGACACTTCTTTTGAACACACTGGACCATATAGCCAAATCACAAGGACCCCGTTGACTTAGAGAAAGTTGGGGGAAGGGGCCCCACTGGGCAGGTGTTAGGATACAGGTGGTAGCCTCCCGTCAAGGCCATCCAAAGTTTCCTTTAACGTGAACAGACACTCTCCCACACAAGGGGTCATGGCTTTACGTTCCATCTGATGGACAGCGGCTTTTCCAAGCCCATTGTGTCCCCTATTGACCGAGTGCAGGGAGTTTTGCGAAGAGGTCTGTTCCTGTACACATGGATGGCAATGAGAGAGGCCCCATCTGTCTTCTTGGAGCTGCCCATTTGGTTCCCTAAAGAACTCCGAGACTTTGGGTTCTTATGACCTAGACGTTTAGTACATTTTGCGCACAAAAGTGATGATCAGAATTAAAACAACTAGTGGAGAAGATTTACTTTTTTCGTAGAAGCAGCAATTTCTAAGAACAGTGCTGAACTAAATTAGAACGCCGTTCTTGACTTTATGTTCAACAAAGTTGATGGCTCAAAGAATTGAATAATATCCAGTTAAGAGAGAAAATGGTGAAGTCTGCTGATGCTCCAGGGTGAAACTCTAAACTAGCAAAGGGAGGATGTACTGTTCATATTGTTCCTGCTGCTCTTTCAACTATTGAGGATCTAAGTAAAAGATGAAGGGATAGGGGAATAATAGTGATCATTGAACCGGAAATGCCGTACCGATTTCGGATGTTTCCGAATCGTTAAGTGAAAGTAGTTCTCCACTTTTTTTTAAATGTTATTGAAATAATATTATATATTAGTTACGAAGGGGGAGGGGGGTTGAAAGTGCAATCGCTCCTCATTGAGGAAATATATTTTTAAGACAGTTTGTTCATCGGCGTCTCGGTGGCCGAGTGGTTCAGTCTTCTTGGTAACTGAACTTAGGGACCTGGGTTCAAACCCAGGTCGCTAAGTTCAGTAGCCAAGGTACAGGTGTTTTCTATGAGGTCTTTCTATGAGGCCTCGTCCTCCTCACATATCATTTCTATGGCGTATTACAAACAAAGGCTCATTCAGATCTCTGTGGCAAGCAGCTGCTTCAGGAGTAATTTGTTTATTTAATTGCTCATTAAATGGCATTAATAAAGCTGCACAAATCATTTGAAAGCTCCCATACTTCCAGGTATTCCGACTAATGTCTATGTCATTGATTGTATACGAAAGAATTATGCACAATTCTTAAATTTTATCCTTCTTATCTTCTCGCTAATTGTCATTGTGTATGCGCATTATTGTTATTAAAACTACAATTTCTCCCTCCAATGCTGAATTCTATAAACACATACATGTGAACGATGCTGAATATTTTCGCTCTCTTTGCTATCCAGATTTGGATAGTCTTACCTCTGGGTCAGGGATGTAACAGGGGGAACCAGGGAATCCAGATCCCCTCCCCCGAAAATCCGGTCGTCATTTACGAATCCTCAAACTTGTCTATTTGCTTTGAAATCCAAAACAGTCGTCTTTCCAAAATTTTATTTTAGCCCCGTAGTATATGTCCGCCATTAAAAATAGGTTTTAAAAACAACCATAAAATTTTATTCCGCAGAGAATATCGTTTAAACTTTTCGTATCTGATGGAAGATTATAGCAACTACTTTTCAACTTTCCCACCCACGACACTAAAATTTTCGGGCCTCTCGAAACCGAAACTAAAATCTCGCCCCCTCCTGAAACTAAATCTTGGCTATATGCCTGCTCTGAGCGGAGCTTTTGCGCAGACAATGGGCTAAACAACCAGGTCACAAGGACCTTTAAGGACTCAGAGCTGAGTAGAGGAAGAGGAAATTAGTTTAAATTCAATTTTCTGAACTTAATAATTGAACTGCTGTGCAAAAGCATCATTATGTCATTAATGTTAACTAAACTAATATTATCAGTAAATAGCGAAAAAGCCAAAAATTATTATGACTTGAATGCAAAATCCAGAGTTAATCAGATTTTAGGTATTTAATTTTCAAAATGTTCACCCATTTATTTTTCATAGTTCGTTTTTGAAAACTTACTTCTGTTTCTGTATACTTCAGAATTTTTTTATTTCTGTTTACCACAGAATATATTTCTTACGCCGCAGACAGCTACTTCAGTTGGGTTGGGTTGTTTTACCTCTGAGCGGCACTTTTTTGCACACCATTGGCTAAATGGCCAGGTCACATGGACCCCGAAGGCTCAGAGAAGGTTGGGGGAGGGGACCCACTGGAACAGCTGTTGGGAGACAGATGGTAGCCTCCCGTCAAGGCCATCCAGCGTGTTCTTTAACGTGCACAGGGTATGGCTCTCCCACACACGGGGCCACGGCTTAACGTCCCGTCCGACGGACGGCGGCCTTTCCAAGTCCATCGGTGTCCCCTACTGACCGTGGGCATGGCGGGGAATTTTGCGGAGATAAATCTTAACGCTGACCCAGCTGGGACTCGAACCTGGGAACTACAGATTACGAGCCTGGCGCGCTACCGACCGAGCCACCCCCGCCCCCTAAATGGCCAGGTCACATGGACCCCGAAGGCTAAGAGAAGGTTGGTGGAGAGGACCCACTGGAACAGCTGTTGGGAGACAGATGGTAGCTTCCAGTCAAGGCCATCCAGCGTGTTCTTTAACGTGCACAGGGTATGACTCTTCCACACACGGGACCACGGCTTAACGTCCCATCTGACGGTCGGCGGCCTTTCCAAGCCTATCGGTGTCCCCTACTGACCGTGGGCAGGGCGGGGAAATTTGCGGAGATAAATCTCAACGCTGGTACTCGAACCTGGGAACTACAGATTAAGAGCCTGGCGTGCTACTGACTGAGCCACCCCCGCCCCTTCTATTATAGGAAAATAGTTGTACCTTTTAGACAGTACGATATGGCTTATACTAAGCAATGCGTTCCTGGAAAATCTCGGTATCAGCAAACCTTATTTGAATAGGAAAAGTGGAATAAAACCAGTCCTCCCTTTATGTCTATAAGTTTTAATAAAACGTTAACTAAATCACTCTAGCAATGCGGAGTATGTTCACTCAACAGCAATTCGTGAATACCGGAGAAAGCGAAACGATGTACAATTCTGCGTTATAAGTTCGTTACATTAGGAGCAAAAGTTTCTATCCAAAATTAATATCTCACAAATACTTCGGTATCAGCGAGCGGGTGACACATTCCATTTACAATAACAATGCCGACGTTGTTTGAAGCTGATTAGTATACACGAAAAAGATTTCCTAGATGCGCTTCGTGTCTTTCTACGTTAAAGAAATATTTAAATAAAAAATTACATTTGTACAGATCCGGTTGTTAATAAATGTGCATCAGAGACTTCCATTTAGCTCATTTTCAAATGTTTGAAAGCTTATTTACATGACTTTCGAGTTTCAAATTTCCTGAATTTTCATATGATTCTCTCACACTTTCCAAATTTTTTAATGCATCTAATTTCATGCATTTGAATGCAACGCAATACTGTTCGTACTCGCATAATAGCACTAATTTGTTTTTTAAAACCCGAAATTAAGCGCAACAGTACTAAACTTATCGAAAGATACATTTGTTATAATCTTTATGTAAGTGTAATGTACGAATATCACAAAATGTAATTTTCATAGTATACTGACAGAGTTTGTATGTTTTCTATTTACACGCTGACCCTATAATAATGTTACGAAATAAATAGATGAAATTGAGCGTGAGTTCAAAATATAGTATATAAAAATAAAAAATAAATATCCCCTCAAGCAGCTGCTTGCCACAGAGGTCTGACAGGAGCCTGTCAGTTTATATGCCACAGTAGAAGGTCTGAGAGGATGGCAAGACCTCAGCAGAAAAACGATACAAACAGCCATGCCTTACCTGGGGCTCGAACCCAGGTCCCTTAGATCAGTAGCCAAACGCGCTAACCACTTGGCCATGGGACGGCTATATATAACAATTATAATGCTAAAATAAATGTAATTTATTACAAAAGTGTGAATTAAAACCTTTATGTAAACTAAAGCCAACCAACACAAATCTGTATCAGTATAAAAATAAATCTTTAAAAGAACATAGCATATTATTACTATTTACACTCAAATCATCATAAAATAAGGCTTATATCAGTCGATGAGAGGTACAAACATATTTGTAAACAAATCTGCAATTTATCGAGAATAACCTTACCAATTCTTGCAAACAAACAAAATGTAATGCACCAAGTAATGAACTCTTCCTACAGAAAAGTTTAAATCAGCTCTGTTTGTCCGACTAACATAAAATCTCCTCTGTCATATTTTTAAATGTCCTAAATATCCTTATTCTTTTCTAGCCAATCCACTAGTAGGATCAACACTAATAACTTAATCTCCCGCACAAATACCACATAAAATATTTTTTCTTTAGATTATTTTATCTTGTACAAACCGAGACTACGTTTCTTTTCACACTCCATCTCCTCCTCATACAATCCTTTCCTCCTTATTTTTCAGTTAGGTTCCTTCCTAGCTGAAAAAGAAGCTTTTGATTGACCGCTTCAGTAAATGTGCAGCGGTCAATTAGGCTTAGACGTATCAAGATTTATTTTTATACTGATACAGATTTGTGTTGGTTGGCTCGTAGCTTTCGAAGTCGTTGGTGACGTAATTCTCACGCTGTATTTCACACGAGCTCAAGACGATACATCACGGTTCATTGTAGCACGTAATAATAAAGCGTAGTCAGAGGTTATGACTCACTTCAGCAAATGTGCAGCGGTCAATTAGGCTTAGACGTATCAAAACACATGATTACATCCGCAGGGAGAGCAGTATCGCATAAAATATTCATACATAATTTGGAATGTGAAATCCCGACATAGGAAAGTAAAGAAAAAGGGAGGATTTAACTTCGTTTCCTCTAAAAGAAGCTCAAATGATTAAAGATATTTTTGATGAACCACTGATGTCGCTTGTATCCCAAGTGACAGTATCATTGTGATGATAACCAATGATATAGCGAACGGTCTGCCTCTAGAAGACAATGATAAAGGTATACACGATGATATGAAGCAGCTAGACCTGTAGTGTCCTTAAGAGCAATACACCGAAAAGCCAAAACGTTATGACCACCTGCCTAATAAAATGTTGGTCCTCCACATGCCACCAAAACAGCTCTTACCGCCGAGGCATGGATACTACAAGATTTCTAAAGCTGTCTTGTGGTATCTGGTACTAACACGTTACCAGCAGATTCTTTAACTCTTGTAAGTTACGTGGTTGAGCCACCTCAGATCAAATATGCTGTTTTAGCACAAACCAGAAATGTTCGATTGATGTCTGGGAAATTTTGATGCCAGGGTAATACCTGGAAGTCTTCAAGTTCCGTGAACCATTCTTGAACAATCTGGACAGTGTGGCATCGGCGCATTATCCTGCTCAAAGAAGGCTCTACTAGAGGAGAATACCGTTTGCCATGAAAGGATTTACCTGAACTGCAATGATGTTTAGGTAGGTGGTTGGCGTCATAGTTTCCTGCACATGAATGACTGGATCCAGGGTTTCCCAGCAGAACACTGCCCAAAGCATTACACTTCCTCCAGCGGCTTGTTTTTGTCCCACGGTACAACCAGGTGCCAACACTTCCCCAGGTAAGTGACACGCGTACCAGCTGTCCACATGGTGAAACAGGAAACGAGATTCATCAGACCAGACGACCTTCTTCTAATCATCCAAGATCTAGTTTTGATGCTTGTGTGCCCATTGTAGGCGCTTTTGATGGTGAAACGAGGTTAGCATGGGTACTCGGAGTGGCCTATGGCTATGTAGCCACATTTTCAGCAGGGTTCGATGTACTGTGTGTTGCGATACATTACTCCCATCACCAGCATTCAAATTGCAGGCGAGTTACTCTACAGTATCCCTTCTGTTGGGTCGTACCATACGGTATATCCTTCGCTCTCCATTAGTATCGATGAGCCTTGGTACGACCTCACCTTTGTCGGTGGTTCATGGTTTTTCCTTCCTTGGACCACTAGCTTCCTATCACCCCACAAGCCTTGCCATCTCAGAAATGCTCTGACCCAGTCGTCTGGCCATTACAATTTGGCCTTTGTCAAACTCACTTAAATCCGCTGCTTTTTCCATCTGAAGAACAAGAATATCACTGATTAACAGAGCTCAGTATCAGGTGATATTTATACAGTTTCGTGACCTTCACACACGCCATTGTTTATCTGCAGTTACTTCGATTTGCATAAAGACGCGATATGTCATAATGCTGGTTGAATATGGGCAATGGGTTGGGTTATTTTACCTCTGAGCGGCACTTTTTTGCACACCATGGGCTAAATGGCCAGGTCACAAGGACCCCGAAGGCTCAGAGAAGGTTGCCGGAGGGGACCCACTGGAACAGCCGTTGGGAGACAGATGGTGGTAGCCTCCCGTCAAGGCCATCCAGCGTGTTCTTTAACGTGCACAGGGTATGTCTCTCCCGCACACGGGCCACGGTTTAACGTCCCATCCGACGGACGGCGGCCTTTCCAAGCCCATCGTTGTCCCCTACTGACCGTGGGCAGGGCGGGGAATTTAGTGGAGATAAATCTCAGCGCTGACGCAGCTGGGACTCGAACCTGGGAACTACAGATTACGAGCCTGGCACGCTACCGACTGAGCCACCCCCGCCCTATGGACAATGGAACTTCAGCTTTGAGATAAGATAACCAATGCAGTAATAATGGCGAGAGGTTTTTAAAACACTTCTAGCTTGACTAACTTGGAAAACTAGTGCATCGATTTATTTTACAGTGTAATACATTGGTTTCCACAAATATAGGAAAAATGGTAAAAATCGCGATAATTCGCCAAAACATTGTGCGATCCTCAGCAAACTCGTTTATGTAACCAGTAACGTAATGCCGAGTGAGCATATCGTATGCAAATTAATCTAGGTTGCGTCAATTTGCGTAATCGGATAGCGGCATAAAAACTGGTGTTTGGAATGATCGTTATTTTGTGTTGTAAATGTGAGTAAAGAAATTTGAAATAGCCATTTTGTAGGAATGACCTCGAGACAAAATTTGTCAAATGAACTACGGTGGAGAGCTATTGGCCTGCTCGAAGCAAGCCAAAGTCAGTCAGACGAGGCACGATGGCTGAATGCGAGTCCTTCTATGGTTTATAGACTGTGGAATCAATTTCTTAGCACGGATTCCGCGTCTCGGAGGTTTAGCCTAGGAAGGGCTAGAATTACGACTCCTGTACAAGACCGATATCTGCGATTAATAACACGCTACGATCCTCTCTTGCAACAGCCACTGGGAGGGTTGTATCAGCTTCAACTGTGCGTAGGCCAGTGATTTGTATATCTCTCACGTCACAAGAGAGCGGTTGAAATGGCCACGCACGGATGTTAACTGGACAGAGGAGCAATGGAGGTCTGTACTCTTCACAGATGAGTCCAGATATTGCTTGAAGAGTGATTCCGGATATTGTTTCATATGGAGATAACGAGGTACCCGCTATCATCCCAGTAGTATCCGTCAAAGAGACAGTTACGGAGGAGATAGCGTGCATGTTTGGGGTGATATTTCCTTAGGTGGACGCATAGACCTCTATGTGTTGATGAGTGGAAACCTCGGTGCTCAAAGGTATAGAGATGACATCCTGAACCCTTATGATTACGTCCTTACACTGGTGCAAAGGCAAAACATTCATCTTAAAAGACGCTAACGCTCGTCCACACAGAACTCGACTACTGGAACAATACCTTTCAAGAGGAGACCATTATGCGCTGGGAGTGGCCAGCTCGATCTCCCGACCTAAATCCGATTGAGCATGTGTGGGATGCTCTAGGGAGACGTGTTGCTGCCCTCAACCCACCACCTGAAACAAAGGGAGTGCTTATTACTGCTTTAAAGGAACAATTATCGATACTCCCTACTGAGCTGATTCACGTCATCATAAACAGCATGGAACATCGTTATCGTGCCTGCATTATTGTAAGGGGTGAGCATACTCTTTATTAAAGAACTTTGTCCATTGCATTCTGACACCGCATTTTTGGAGTTCCGGTGTTATTTTTTGACGAACATGTTTCTAGTGTGAAATATTTAATGCCATTCTGAAACTAGCTTTGCAATTGATGTTTCCATGAAATTTTATTAAAATCATTCATATAGATTTTTATCGCAATTTTTCTAAGTTTTCCTTAATTTATGGAAACCAGTACATAATAGGAAGATTCGAAAATATTATATTAATGTAAAATTTGTATTCGAATAGACATATTAAGAAAATTTTTTTGTCATGAAAGTAAAAGGAGTTAAATATAAAATGTTTTTATATTAGAATTTTAAGGGAAGAATTGCTTCCCCTCCTCCCATGGACGTTTTGTCACTGAAAACCGAACTAAAAGAGGAAGCGCACTATATTCCTATGAGACAATCAATCACCTGTGACGACATCCAGATCATTTGAATCTGGGGTTTTTTACCTCTGAGTGGTAATTTTTGCACACAGTGGGCTAATGGATTGGTCACAAGGATTCCAAAGGCTGAGAGAAGGATGGGGAAAAGGGACCCACTGAACAGCTGTTAGGAGACAGTAGTCTCCTGTGTAGGTCATCCAGTATGATCTATAAGCGTTCAGAGTTTATGGCTCTGCACGCGGGGAATATGGCTATACACGCGGGATATATCCCATTCTGCGGATGGTGGTCTTTCCAAGCCCATTGATATCCAATTTATAGCAAAATGGTTCGGTTGTTTTACCTTGGAGTCGTACTTTTTGCACAAAAAAAAGTTACAACATTTAAAAAAGTTACAACAATTTAGTAACAAGCACTTAAATGGCTAGGTCACAATGGCTCTGAGGGTTTGAAGAAGTTTGTGTGAACTCAATGGACAGCTGTTAGGAGACAGATGGTAGCCTCCCGTCAAAGCTATGCAGAGTTTTTTTATTGTACAAAGAATTATGGCTCTAACGCACATGGGGCCAGAGCTTAGCATCCCATCCAGCAGACGAAGGCGATTCCAAACCCATCGGTGTCCCCTACTGACCGAGGGTTGGACGAAGAGTTTTTGCACAGATAAATCTCAACGTTGGCTCACCTAGGACTCGAACTTACGAACTACACATTAAGAGACTGACTCTCTATTGACTGAAGGGTCGGGTGTTTAGCGGAGATTAATCTCAAACTGCCATAGGTGGAACTCTAACTGGGTTCTATAGATTACGCGCCTTAAATGCTGCTGACTGAGCCTCAAGCAATCAGTGTAATCGAGCCATTTCCCCCATTGTAAGCGAAAAAGTGCCGCATAGAAATAAAACAGCCTTCATCAACGTTTCTCATTGGTAAATCTTTATATTTTAACAGTTGAAAGATTCGATTGCTCATAGAACGACTCACGTTACATCCCATACTCGGCTCATTACAAAATAATTTACTGTTCAAAAAACAAATAATCTAGTTCATTACTTCCTCTTTTTCGAGCAAATGGTTTAGGTGCATAATTAAACGATTTTTGCCAATTTATACTCACCTCATCAATAAATAAATAATCCTTCACGCGGCCGCTTGCAACAGAGGTCTGACAGGAGCCTATCAGGTAATAACATCATAGTAGGTCTGAGGATGACAGGACCTGAGCAGAAAGACAACACAAATATCCATGTCTTACCCGTGGCTCGAACGCAGTCCCCTTTGAACAGTAGTCAAGCCCGCTAACCATTCGTTTTGTATGCCATAATAGAGGGTCTGTGAGGATGGCGGGACCTCAGCAGAAATATAACAACACTGTTCACCGTACATTTGAGTCATTATGTACGGAGACCATTTGACAGTGAAACATTTTTATTGGACGGAAGAACAGTTTAGTCATATTATGGTTTTACGTGGCATAATGCTTATCGCAATTGGCTACTGATCAAAGGAACCTGGGTTCGAGCCCAGGATAAGCTCGAACCCAGGTCCCTTTGATCAGTAGCCAATTGCGCTAAGCATTAAGCCACGTAAAACCATAATATATATAATTTTTAAATCAAGAAAATTACGCATTAGAAATGTATGATTTAGCTTTTATGTAGAGAATTTTTCCTGCATCGCTGTGAGAATGTAATTTTCTTTTATTGGTAGTTCTTTACTACAGTAAGTTCGGGTTGAACGGGTCTGGTAAGTAAGCCATGGGTGCATTGACTCAAGCACACAGATGTTGTTAATCAGTCAGTGAACTTCGAGAAAGAAGCCTATTAGCTTGATTTTTCTTTTGAACGCATTAAAAAAATATCTCGTTGAAATCCGCTTTACCGTGATTTTCCAAGGCATGCGAAAAAAAATGATTTTCCATTTCAAAAGGGTGAAAACTTCATGACAGAGCATTCAATGCTTGTTTAGGAATTCTCTCATATTGAGCCATATGCATTTATCCGGAATGAGATGACGAAACAGGCAAAAATTGATTCCTTCTTTAAGCAGAGCGTGACCCCCTCACCTTACTAAGCCTCTGTCCCCCCCCCCCCCCTCCATCAGGCATTAGAAACTTTGTTTTCCTCTTCGTCGAGTTAATGAACTGTAATTCCATAGATGGGGTTTTTGAACCGGTTGCAAAAGAAATCAGTTTTTTTGCTTATTGTAATTATCAAGTTTTTTTTATTAAAATGCAATGGATTGCTTTTTAATAAGTGTTAATTTTTTTGAAGAAGTTTCTAAAAGAAATATTTTTCATTTAATATTTTGTTAAATTTCCCAAGTTTTTTTTATCAAAGGGTAATTGAAAGTTGTATTTAACACACATTTTCTTGAAAAAGATCATGAACACATTTTTACATATTCTTTATTAAGACACCATCTATATCTGATTATAATAGCAACATAAATCAACAATTTACATAATTTTGCTTAAAAAAAAACTGGGTTTCTTTGCTCGCCGACAGCGATATTTTTCCTTACCGAGGCTTTTTTTTGGTCCCAATTAATCACGTTAAAAGGACACTCACAATATTCGACGTCACTGATCGTATATGAGGAGCTCTCAAGCTCATGTAGCACAGAGGTTCCCAAACTTGTCACCGCCCCCTTTTCAGAAAAAAAATTACTCGGCACCCACCTGGCAATCTACCTTCTTTAAGCGAACAAACAGAAAAATGCAGTGACAAATTTGCGTTCTTTTATGTATCTATATTTATACCTACGTCCTACAACATAGTAAAGAAATAAGTTGTTGTAAATAAGACACCTTGAAGTTCGAAATTATAAAATTATTTATTAAAATCAACCATAGTAACATTCACATTACACGCAGAAAATTAAGATAACGAAGGATAATTTTATGTGTTTATTTGGAAAGTAATCACTATGACTTTAACTATGTTACACAACAGATGAAACACGTACGAACGGTTTTTCAAAAATTTTTTTTATCTTCCCTTCTTTCTTTATGCTTCCACCGCCCCCCAATTGCACGCGCTGGATCCTTCCAGCGCCCCCCAGGTGGGCGGTATCGCCCACTTTGGGAAACGTTGATCTAGCATTACACAAATTGATTTAACTCCTTTTATATACAGTGGATTATCTTTTGTGAATGCAAAACATGTGTTACTTGTATTATTCGGTTTATTAAATGGTAATAAATATGTATATTGATTTATTTTGATAATTAATAGTATCTACGAGGGCAGGTCATTTAATTTATGTACTGCCGTCGCCAACAATTATCAACTTTTCCTACGAGTTAATACATGATACGTGGCAGCAGAGCGACTCTTCAAGGGCACGGAGCAGTGTGTGCAAGTTGAAACAAGTTGCGATACAGTCGCAAGTAACAGCAGAACAGTATGTAGCCGGTCTCTGTCGTTTTCTTGCCTTCGAAAGATGTTTTTTTTTGGTGTGTGTGTGTGTGGCTTTGTAGGCTATGACTGATCTGGAAACTGAGCAGCGGTATGTGTTAATTTACTGTATTTTTAGTGAGGCTGAAGTGGTGCACAGTCAGTCCCAGAAATGACTCAAATGTACGGGTTGGGTTGTTTTACCTCTGAGCGGCACTTTTTTTGCACACCATGGGCTAAATGGCCAGGTCATAAGGACCCCAAAGGCTCAGAGAAGGTTGGGGGAGGGCACCCACTGGAACAGCTGGTTTTTTATGAGACAGATGGTAGCCTCCCGTCAAGGCCATCCAGCGTGTTCTTTAACGTGCACAGGGTATGGCTGTCCCGCACACGTGGTCACGGCTTAACGTCCCATCCGACGGACGGCGGCCTTTTCAAGCCCATCGGTATCCCCTACTGACCGTGGGCAGGGTGGGGAATTTTGCGGAGATAAATCTCAACGCTGACCCAGCTGGGACTCGAACCTGGGAACAACAGATTACGAGCCTGGCGCGCTACCGACTGAGCCACCCCCGCCCCCCTATTACTAAGAGTGAAATAACAAAAATATACATGGTGCTCAAAATTAAAGGATAATCGACAAAAACATATATAGTTATTGATATGTATAAAAGAAATGCACTGAAAATGGGGGCACATGGAAAATACGCTGTGTGGAAAACTATTCCTAATTTAGAGTTGCCGCACGTAAGCCGGAATATGCAAATTAGGAATGAGTTAAAATGACGCGCGAATCTATTACCAGCTTGGAGCCGTTCTAAGAAACTCTTGCTTTCATTTCAGTGGCAACTAACCGTGTTCCCTAACTGTGAAAGTAAAGAGTCAAAATAGCATTTAAATCTGCTGCCGTTGCCAGATCACCCACATTTCCAAAGACATTATTCAAGTGTTCAATTGCAGCTAGGGACCTGAATCTCTAACCAAACATGAGGTGGGGCAGGGCAAACCCGCGTACGAAATTTAGAACCTTTCGGTGAAGTACGTCGGGAATAACAGAATGACAAAATCTGACGAAATAAATATCTCGATCGTTTGCCACAGGCTCTAAGATCGTGCGCCGCGATAGCAATGACCTTTGCAACACCATTAAATTCTTCGTGTTCAAACTGTGTAAAATGTCGGGAGGGGGAATACTCATAAAACTTACGATTAGTGCAGGAAACAACAGAATATGCAGATTAAAAGTGAGACACGAGCTGTTACAATTTGTGTAGAAACAAAGCCACGGGTCAAGTGTGAACCTGGTTTTTAAACCAATCACTGGGGCACAGCTGTGCAGGAAATTTGGACCGTGCTGACGAATATCACGGGAGACATAGGGCGGCAAAATTTGTGGTAATGGAAATAAAATATATCGGTAGCTTACACAGAAATAAATCACGTGCTATGATAGAGCTCGCTGACGTCAAAAACGATCCAACCCAACACCGGGCAAAATTCTTCCTGTTGAAAACCTATGCTAAAGTGTCGGAGAGGGGGAGAAGGTACTTACCAAATTTACCTTTAGTGCAGTGAAAATAAGAATATACAGATTAAAAGTGACACATGGGCAGCGCCGGATATGTTCAGCTAGTGTAATGATAAACCTCTTTACCAAATTTCATTGCATTCCCTTAAAAATACTTCGAATTATGTATGAATTTATGCAATACCCTTTAAATTTGAGCACCAGTTTCCAATAATGCATACAACCAAGTGAGCACCAATTTACAATAATCCATTTTGTCCAGTTTTGAGCACCAGTTTATAATAAACCATCACAAAACCATAAATTGTCCAGAAGATATCTAAGCAAATGAATATCTATTTTTCCCGCTTAGATATCTTTCCGATATTTTCAGGATATTGTAGTTGTGTGGGAAGTAATTGAGTTTGGTTTTGGTTTGTTTTACCTCTGAGCGGCACTTTTTTGCACATCACGGGCTAAATGGCCAGGTCACATGGACCCCGAATGCTCGGAGAAAGTTCGGGGAGGGGACCCACTGGAACAGCTGTTGAGAGACAGATGGTAGTCTCCCGTCAAGGCCATCCAGCGTGTTCTTTAACGTGCACAGGGTATGGCTCTCCCGCACACGAGGTCACGGCTTAACGTCCCATCCGACGGACGGCGGCCTTTTCAAGCCTATCGGTGTCCCCTACTGACCATGGAAAGGGCGGGGAATTTTGCGGAGATAAATCTCAACGCTGACCCAGCTGGGACTCGAAATTGGGAACTATAGATTATGAGCCTGGCACGCTACCGACTGAGTCACCCCCGCCCAAAGTAACTGAAAGTAATCGGACATTTCAGTGAAAAACTGCAATAAAACGCCGCTATAGACGAAGATTTAACCGAATTTTTTCAAAATATCATTTTCAACTACACCGAAGAGCCAAAATATTATGATCACCTGCCTAATATGATGTTGGTCCTCCATGTGCCGCCAAACAGCTCTTACCGGGCGAGGCATGGACGCTGCAATTTTTATAAAGGTGCTTGTGCCAATACTGCCATAATTTCTAAAAGGTGTCTTGTGCCAACACAGCTGTTGTGGTATCTGGTACCAACATGTTACCGGGAGATCCTTTTGCTCATGTAAGTTACCTGGTTGAGCCGCCGCAGATCAGATATGTTGTTCCAACACACACCATAGATGCTCGATTGGATTGATGTCTGCTAAATTTAGAGGCCATGGCAACCTGGAAGTCTTACTCATGTTCTGCGAACCATACTCGAACAATCCAGGCAGTATGGCATGGCGCATTATCCTGCTGAAAGAAGGCACTAGTAGAGGGTATACCGTTACCATGAAAGGATGCACTTGGTTTGCAATGATATTTAGGTAGGTGGTAGACGTCATAGTTTCTTGCACATGAATTTCTGAACCCAGGGTTTCCCAGCAAAACATTGCCTAAAGCATTACACTTCCTCTACCGACTTGTTTTCGTTCCACGGTTCATTATGGTGCCAACACTTCCCCAGGTAAACGACGCACACGTACCCGGCCATCCACATGGTGCAAGAAGAAACGAGATTCACCGGACCAGACGACCTTCTTTCAATCATTCAAGGTTCAGTTTTCATGCTCGCTTGCCCATTGTAGGTGTTTTGTCAGTGAGCTGACGTTACCATGGGCACTCGGAGCGGCTGCACAGCCCCATTTTCAGCAGGGTTTGATGCATTGTGTATTGGGACACATTACTCCCGTCACCAGCATTCAAAATACGGGCATGTTGCGCCACAGTATCCTTTCTGTTGGCCCCTACCATATGCGATAGCCTTTTCTTACCTCTAGTATCGATGAGCCGTGGTCAGCCCACACCTTGCTGGCAGTTTGTGGTTTTTCAATCCTTGGACCACTTTTTGAAGGTACCAACCAGAGCTGACCCTGAGCACCCCACAAGCCTTGCCGTCTCGGAAATGATCTGACCCAGTCGTCTGGCCATTACAATTTCGACTTTGTCAAATTCACTCAAGTCCGCTGACTTTCTCATCTGAAGAACAAGAATAACACTGATTAACAGAGCTCAATATCTGATGTTATTTATATGGTTTCATGATCTTCACACCCGCCGCCGTTTACGTGCAGTTGCTTCGATTTGCATAAAGACGCGCTAGTCATAATATTTTTGCTCTTCGGTGTATATTCGTTTAATTTTTAAAGGGTTTTCATAGTTAGTGCATTTAACAACAGACGTTACGTTTAATGTAGAAACGAAGCCACTGACTATAAGAGCGCGCGATATTATCTGTGACGAAACTCCGGTGAATTCTTCCTGTTGAAATTGTGCTAAAGGGTCGGGGGTTTTACTCATAATCAAAAAGAGGCTTTTATTAAAATTTGACACAAGTTAAAATGATCATTACACAGATTTCTGAAATTACATCTATTTTGGTAAACGATTTGTTATTTCAGTTATTTGTGTTACAATCAACGTTTGAGGTAAATTCTTAGGACTTTTATTTTTAATTATTTGCATCATATAAGACAAAGGAAGGTCATAGTAAAATACCTTTTGTTTGTACATGTCTTGTCATACAAGGAAGTGTCCCACTAAGATTGAAGTTACTGCTGACCAATGCCTCCGATCTAACCCTAGCACCTTAACCATTATGCCAGTCAAGACTTGCTATGTCAGTGTTTCTCAAAGGGTGAGCAGAGAGATTCGCGGGGTGTACAGCGTAATTTCGGATGATATGGCAGATAATAGGAAAATTAGGAACCATATTTGCTATTTTCTGCCATTGAGTCTTCATTTAACTTTTTCCGTTTAATCAAAAACTTATCTATATTTAATCTTAATGTTAAAACCAAAAATAACACAAAACATGACTATAATGGATACGGCGTGGGTGACTCAGTCGGTAGCGTGCCAGGCTCGTAATCTGCAGTTCCCAGGTTCGAGTCCCAGCTGGGCCAACATTGAGATTTATCTCCGCAAAAACTCTCCGCCCTGCCCACAGTCAGTAGGAGACACCGATGGGATTGGAAAGGCCGTCATCCGTCGGATTAGATGTAATACCATGGTCCCATGTGCGGGAGATGTCCCACTTCCATAGAGAAACACCACTGCCAATTTATGGCATCCAACTGCGATTATCATGGCGATCTTGTTTATGTGATTGAAAATCCATATTGTTTTACAGACGAAAAAGGTTTATGTTTTCAAATGAGAGTGAATATTCTGAACTGTGTGCTCTTCGTGTCGCTGTTAAAAGTCTGCCTATATTTTAACAGTCTGCGTATATTTTAACCTTGTGCACGTTAAAGAACATGCTGGATGGCCTTGACGGCAGGCTACCATCTGTCTCCCAACAACTGTTCTAATGGGTCACCTCCCCAAACTTTCTCCGAGTCTTCCCGGTCCTTGTGACCTCGCCATTTAGCCCATTGTGTGTAAAAAAAGTGCCACTCAGAGGTAAAACAACCAAACCTACGACGTACGCACTACCTGAATACACTTCAGAAATTGACCATAATAGCTCTACGTTTACAAACGACAGAAAGGATTATTTAAATAATGAACACAGAAAGGGTTATTATTGAAGGCAAACTGCGCATGCGCGAAGCTCCCTTAGTGCTGCCAACTTAAATTCTTGTGTGTCTCGAGTATTCACATTGAAATATAACGTGCGATGAGCAGAAAAAGGTGAGAATCATTGTGCTATGGTTAAATGCATCACTTCCACATAACTCTTTAAATATTAATAAAATCTTGAATTTCATCAGTATTCTTTTAAGTTTGAAATGTCTAATTCATCTTCACTAGCACTTTTCAGTAAAAATCTTGTTTTCAAAGTTTGGAAAGTCACGTTTCAAAGATCCCTTTCACATAACTAATTAATTAATGAAAGTTTAATTTTTCTACATTCATAAAAAGAATCACTTACCTGTGATGAAAACAGCTTTGTTTTCCGAAGACAATCGTATTCTCCCCAAAGAAGAGCAGAGTAAATTTCCAATCAGATTACTTATGAACAAAGATGATCCCAAAGCTAAAGCTGCGATAATAAATTCTCTTATGTATCCGGAAATTAACACAAAACTTCCATAGATAAATACCATTGCCAATATATGGCATCCAACTGCGATTATCATGGCAATCTTGCTCATGTCTGAATGGAAATCCGTATTGTTTTACAGACAAAAAAGGTTTATGTTTTCAAATGAGAGTGAAAAATTCTGAACTGTGTACTCTTCGTGTCGCTTTTAAAAGTCTGCCTATTGAGTCGTTCAACGATTTTCGAAGAGCGTTTATGCGGATAAATAAAAGCGTAGCAGGAAGTTACTAGTTAGGGAACAACAAACAGGATTTTCCTCGAAGTGCGTTGTTCTATTGAAATCCCTCAGAGCAGTTCTCCTTTTTTCTGCTTATCAGCAAATTATGCTTTTTTTATGCACAGGGATTGACTGGATTAGAAAGAGGAAACGTTATGAGATTGTTCATTGAACCATCAGGAAGCGTTTAGATATCACAAAGGAAATTTTAAGATTCAAATAAATCAAAATTTTGCAACAATATTGTTACGACAGATGAACGTGCTCCAGTGAGTTAATGACAAACGTGACATGAACACTCGTATGCTTCTGCGTGATTTTTATTTTAACCAACGAATTGGAATACAGAACCGATCTAGATAGAATTGCAACGTTGGAGTTGTGGATATGTGAAAGAATTGGATATATTGGAATAAGAATTGGATATTGTGGATAAGTGTAAAACCTTATGAGTTAACACAGAAAATTAGAAAGGTTTGCTCCTAAAATGAGGGATATAAAAGGAGGACATTGATATAAAAAGTAAGAGATAAACGTTGATCAATTGAGTATAGAGAGCAGGTTTTAACTGTTCTGTAGGAAAATATTATTACTTTATGTACGATAGTATTTAGTTTGTTTATAAGTAATTTCATCCATGCTTTTGTAATAAATTGCATTGTTTTGTAATTGGTATTGTAAAATATACTTATACCCACGCTCAGTGCTCATCCATTTTAATTTTCAACAATTGGTGTCAGAAGTGGGATAATTTATTGAATGCCTTTTACTAGAAGTATGGATGAGTTAGTAAAGCTGATGACTGATTAAGTAGTGAAATTGGTGAACTTGTTAGTCAAAATAATTAAAGGTAGTATAGTTGCCCAAAGCAGTAAAATTGGTGACCTTGCTCGACAAAGTGTTGACTTCAAAGCCGATATGGCTGCACAAAATATTAAATTAAGACTGAAATAACCAGCCAAAATGATAACTTGAAAGCCGAAATGGCTACACAAAGTGATGAATTGAGAGCTTAAATGGCAGTTCATAGACGTGAAGTAACTGACCAATATAAAGACATTAAACTATCACACTGTTAAGTTCGGTCTTAAAGGTTGAAACTGACGGTGTAAGATATGATATTGATGGGGTTAAGTGCAGTATCGTCGACAGGTGTAGCATAGAAGCAGCCTGACTCACGGCGCCTGCGATGGTCCACCTATTCACTTTTGTTTAACCAATTTTGCTTAATTTACGTTACATTTCTCATTTTTGGATTAATTTTTCATTTGGACTGATCGCAATTAATATTATTATATAATTGTTTTCCGTTAATGTTTTCTTCCGTAATAAAAACAAAATAGCAATTGGAGATTTTCTTATATTTTTGTCTTATGATCCATCAGGGGCGATATTTAATTGTTTGCCTCAGGGTGCGATCTAATCTGGCGATGGCCACGGTTAAGTGTAATGTTAATGAAATCACTCGTGATTTTAATACAAAACTTGATGTTAGGTTAGATTATAAACATCAAGATGAAACTGTAAAACTGATTGTGAACGCCAGTTTCAGATTTTAAGAAATGAAATGTTACCTTCTTATGATAATGGTAATTTTAGTGATAATGTTTTTGAACATATCGCTAAAAATGCAACTAAACCTTCTACATATGATGGTCAATCATCTTGAACAGTATTTAAAACACAGTTTGAAGTTATCGCTAGAGATAATGAGTGGAATGAATTTCAAAAGGCCAGTTTTCTTGCAGCTTCCTTAAAAAATTCTGCTGCGGAAGTTTTATTCCAGAAGAAAAACGACTTGATTATCAAACTCTGGTTTCTGCATTAGAACTCAGGTTTGACAATAGTTATTTAACCCTTTCAGGACCATAAGGTTTCTAAGAGTAAATATTAGTATGTAACTGTTTATTTTAGTTTGTTTAGATGTAAAATAAGTAAAAATCATAAGAAAAATACATAAAAATGTGTAGTTTTTTTTTTGGAATTTTATGGGAAATTTTTTTCCAATGCACTATAAAGCTAACACAAATTATAGTTAGGCTTATTATGCAATGTCATTTATTTATTGGTTTATTAGAACAAAATAACTAAAATAATACAAAATTATGAAATGAAATTACTATACAAAATGATGTGCTAATTATGATATTCTGCGAAGCAATTTCTTTTGGTAGTGAGGCAAAGATGGACATTGCACATAGTACATATATTATGCGTCCTGACAGTTCTGTTTTTGTTTTCTAAACGTTCCCGTTTACGTAATTGCATTCGGCATACGTTCTATTTTGACATTCTGTATAAAAATGCAGATAAGGTTATAATTAAATACGACAATCACCAATTTTAAAATGGGAAAAATGTTTCCCTTAGTCGTGAAAGGGTTAATAGAAAATCTTGGATTAATAAATAAATAACTTTTTCTCTCTCTCTCTCTCTCTGGATTAGAACCCTTGGTAATTAAATGTTTTCTTTCTTGTGTTGTTTTTCTGCTGAAATCTTGCCTTTCTCAACACTTTTCGGTTACTGTGATAAATAGTTGCAGTTGATTTGATACGTTACTTCACAGCTAACGGCTTCACTGCAATACTGCTGTATGAATTAACTGCATTGACGCCCTCCACCGTGGGGTGGGTTAGTCGGTAGCTATTATTTATAACACTAGTTAGCCCTTTCAGGACCATAAGGTTTCTAAGAGTAAATATTAGTATGTAACTGTTTATTTTAGTTTGTTTAGACGTAAAATAAATAAAAATCATAAGAAAAATACCTAACAATGTGTAGTTTTTTTAGAATTTTATGGGAAATATTTTTCCCAATGGACTATAAAGGTAACACAAATTATAGTTAGGCTTATTATGCAATGTCTTATTTATTGGTTTATTAGAACAAAATGTTAACTAAAATAATACAAAATTATGAAATAAAATTACTATACAAAATGATGTGCTAATTATGATATTCTGCGAAGCAATTTCTTTTGGTAGTGAGGCAAAGATGGACATTGCACATAGTACATATATTATGCGTCCTGACAGTTCTGTTTTTGTTTTCTAAACGTTCCCGTTTACCTAATTGCGTTCGGCATACGTTCTATTTTGACATTCTGTATAAAAAAATGCAAATAAGGTTATAATTAAATACCACAATCACCAATTTTAAAATGGGAAAATGTTTTCCTTAGTCGTGAAAGGGTTAAAACAGTACTATATGACACAATTTAAACATCGTATGCATAAGAGGGGTGAAACTTTGCAAGAACTTGATAGTGATATTTAGCGTCTAGCTAGATTAGCTTATAGTAACTGTCCACTAGAAATTCAAGATAACTTAACACAATTACAATTTATTGATGCTATTGCTGACCCTGAGACTCAACAATCTCTGAGGATGTTAGAAGTTGAAACCTTAAAGTCAACTGTGGTACATGCCATGAAGTACGAGTGTTCCAAGCTTTCCTCCCGAGCGAACAAACACACACTGAGATTTGTGAATGCAGGGGAAACTGTAGAAAAGTATAATGAAATGAAACTTTAATTTAGTTCAAACAGAACTATCGAAAGCCATATTTTGAAAGAGATAAAAGGTTCCTCTCCAAGGACTTCTCAAACATACAGTGTTGGAATTGTGACAAGATTCGACACATTAGAGCGAACTGCAAAAGGTGGTGGGTACAAAGTTCAAACACGTCTAACAGACAACAGATCCAGCATAAGCAACCTGAAGGGCAAAGGGTGGCTATTGATTGGTTGGCCCCAGGGGAAGTCGCCACGTTTCAGCACTGCATGGTGGAGAAAATGGATTGGTAGATGATGGAACCATGAATGGAATGCTTTGTTGTATGATAGTAGACACTGCTGCAAATGTGATCTTACTTAGAACAGGCATAGTAAAACAGATAATACCTCACCCAAACTTGGAATGTTAGACAATTTAATATAACTCTACAGACAGTCACTGGAGATCGTGCTAAAGTCCATGGAACTCAACATCAGAGTTGGTAGCTGTCTTGAATGCCATCCTGTTTACATCGCTGACATCTGTAATGAATGCATATAAGGCCTTGATTTTTTAAAGAAACATGGATTCAATATTAGACCGAGTGACAGCCTACTCATCTATAAGACAGAAAAGATCCCTATGCTTAGCCAAACATCTAATTCTTTATCAAGTGTGACCACAGTATTAGTGATGGAAGACACTGAATCCCAGTAGTTATAGTGGTGAACATAGGGCTGACATCTGAAGCTTTCGGTTTGGCGGTCACTGATGCCCCTGGTAAAGGAGCTTTTGCTCATGGTATCCTGGTTGGAAGTACTTTAGTCAGTGTAGATAAAGAACATATTCCTATGAGAGTGATGAACTGTAACAAATCCAGTAGAAAGAATATTGAAAAGGGGTGAAGAATTAACAGTATGTGAACCTGTTACCTGGGTAACAAGTATAAAAACAATAGAAGTTATTGACTCAAACCAACACCATACAGACATCCCATCTCATCTTACTGACATATGGAGAGAAACAAGAAGATTAAATGAAGACCAGGCTGCTAAGGCCGAGAACTTACTGAAAGAGTTTTCAGACATTTTTTCTGCTACGTCAAATGATTATTGTGTACTTATCTAACAGAACATAAGATCAACACTGGTGATTCCTCTCCAGTCCATCTACCAGCAAGAAGGTATCCATTGACAAAACGGGAGGAGACAGAACAACTCATAAGGGACATGGAATCTTAAGACATTATAGACCCATCACAGAGCCCCTGGATATCATCAGTGTTCTTGTCAAGAAAAAGGATGGATCTACCCGATTTTGTGCGGATTATCGCTGATTGAATGATATAACAAAGAAAGACTGCTTTCCTTTACCCAGGATTGATGATACACTGGACATTAATGGAGTCGCTGCTCAAAGGTTTGTCTTGGGATTTCTGCCCGGTTTACTTGGACGACATCATCGTTCTTGGAAAGACTTTTGAAAAACATTTGAGAAATCTTCGTCAAGTGTTTGAAAAACTTAGGCAGCCAAGCTAAAATTGGGACCGACTAAGTGTAAACTGTTCCAGCAAGGAGTTCATTTCCTCGGTCATGTCATCACTATATCAAGGATCAATTCTGATCCTAGTAAGATAGAATCTGTAAGAGACTGGCCTCCACCACAGAATGTTCATCATCTTCATTGTTTCATTGGACTTTGTACATATTATAGAAGATTTGGCAAGGGTTTCTCTAACATCACAAGGCGATTACATCGTCTGACAGAGGAGGCTAACGGTTCACGTGAACTGGCTATGAGATCGCTCGATAACATCAGTAACGAAACGCCGGTCAATTCTTCGTGTTGAAATTGTGCCCAAACTGTCGGAGGTAATGAGTTGCACTCAAAACTAACCTTTGTTGCAGTGAAAAAAGAGAATATACAGATTAAAAATGAGACACCAGCAGTGGTGGGTGTAGTTGAGCTGGTAAATAAATCAAACAAATTCAGTTATTCAGTAGTAAAGAATCACAGGATGTGTCGTGTAGACATGGAACTCACGAAACAATAAGCTTAAAAAAAACTCGTTTTTCTGTGAGTGGGATTCGAACCCACGTCTCCTGGTAACATACCAATTATGCTAACCACTACACTATAAAATTTCCGGATTTTTCTATTTTATTCTCAGTGTTCCTGTGTTCAGTAGTAATTGAGTAGTTCAATAGTAACCAAAATATTGATATAACGCCATGAGCGTCAGAGACAAACATTAAATCCCATCGCAATACCATTACATGGCATTGCGATGGGATTTCATGTTTGTCTCTGACGCTCATGGCGTTATATCAATAATTATCCCATCTCTAGAGCAACACAGATGTCCACTTTCCCAGATATATGGCGCCACTGCGCGATTAATTAAAAAATCCGGAAAGTTTATATGTCAAACCAGCAGAAAAAAGTGGCCGATTATGGTGTAGTAGTTAGCATAACTAGCATGTTACCAGGAGATGTGGGTTCGAATCCCACTCACTGCAAATCAAATTTTTTCAGCTTATTATTTCATAAATTCAGTTATTTTTAAGGGGTCAGTAATATTACTTCAAATATATATATATATAATTTTTTTAAAGCATCCAAAGTGTTATTTTTTTCGTCCAAGCTAAAATTGTTTTCCCTGTGACTATGAAGTATTGATGGGCTGTTTTCGGAATGTACATAAAAATCTAGTTTATGCCTTTCTCTCAAAGCTATAATTTCAGAATGATCATGTATATGTATGTAACAAAAGGGTTAAGTGTTGCTAAGTAGAATGGAAACTACAACCAATGATAAGAACTTTAGAAGTCTCATGGTCACTGGGGCGGGGTGTTTCAAGTGGCAATGCGCCAGGCTCGTACAATCTGCAGTTCTCAGGTTCGAGTCGCAGTTGAGATTATCTTCGCAATACTCCTGGGGACCACCTTGTTGTGGTAGGGGGGCCTACAGTGTCTCTGAGAAGTTGGGCTCGGATCTCTGGAGCTGATGATATCTTGTGCCCCCCGGTGGAGGGGGCCTGTTGAGGGTCTGCAGACTGGTCCTTTGGGGGAGCCAGTCCAGTGGGCTCATTGACTTGTCCCCTGAGAAGCTGGAGGTTGCAGCCCCGGTTGAGGGACCGACATTGGGGGGTCTGCGGACTGGGCTTGGAGCACCCAGTCCAGTGGGCTCATCGATGCGGTCTCAATGATATCGTGGGTCGGAAGATTGTTCACTAGGGGGCTACGACCCGTTCACAATGGAGAGGTAGAAGTTGAAGCCTCGAGACCGGGATTGGCTAACCTGGTCGACGGGCTTATCGATGGAACAGTCAAACTAAGAGTCCCCAGTAATTGTTTTGGCTGCCAAGATTAGGTTACTGATTAGACCTGGTGGAGGATCTGAAGGTGCCTCTGTGAAGCTGGGTGCCAGCTCGTCAGTGTTTCTGGCGTGCCTTGCGGCCTCGATGGGTCCGCCGACTGGGACTGAAGTCCCGTGTTGAATGGACTTATTGGTCGCCCCTGCGAAGTCCTAGGTAGTCTTGGTGCCCCGATGGAGAGGCGTTACTGAGGACCTGCCGACTGGAATGGATCCCCAGTCGAGTGGGCTCCTTTATCGCCCCAGCGAAGTCTGGGATGTCATGGAGTTGGGATGAAGTGGCCTTTGGGGACCTGCAGACAGGGATTGGAGTTCCCGGTCATGTGGGTGCATCTGCTCGGCTGCAGCGAAGTCCGGCTCGAAGTACTGCTGGGGAGGCCTGTCGGTTGTTGTCCCGGTGGAGAGGACAAAGTCGAAGAGCATACCGAACGGGAGCGTGGCCCTATTAAGTGTGACTTATCGATGAAAGAGCCTGAGGATTCTCCATCATGATAGCTTCCCCATGCAAAAAGTTAGGTCATCTTCCGAAATTTAGGCATCCAAATTCTAAAATAACATCTTATCTGCATTGGCAAATATGTGGTCTAAACCCAGTGAGTTATATTTCATTCTATTTGGCAAAGAGAAGATTTCAAAATTCAAAAAGCCCACTCACTGCACCTCAATGATTAGCTCATCAGACAGACTTGTCTCTAAAAGTAAGGTCTTTCTTTTCAAACAGGTCTTCTCCCGCAGTTAGGAATGTTCAAATGTTCTCCAGCTAGTTGATGTGGTTTCGTGGCAACTCCCTCAAGGTGGGGGGCGGGGGTGGCTCAGTCAGTAGCGCGCCAGGTTCGTAATCTGTAGTTCCCAGGTTCGAGTCCCAGCTGGGTCAGCGTTGAGATTTATCTCCGCAAAATTCCACGCCATGCCCACGGTCAGTAGGGGCCACCGATGGGCTTGGAAAGGCCGCCATCCTTCGGATGGGACGTTAAGCCGTGGCCCCGTGTGCGGGAGAGCCATACCCTGTGCACGTTAAATAACACGCTGGATGGCCTTGACTGGAGGCTACCATCTGTCTCCCAACAGCTGTTCCAGTGGGTCCCCTCCCCCAACCTTCTCTGAGCCTTCGGGGTCCATGTGACCTGGCCATTTAGCCCATGGTGTGCAAAAAAGTGCCGCTCAGAGGTAAAACAACCCAACCCTCAAGGTGGTATGCTATCTTGAATAGCGGTACACCGGGATTGCTACTTACATTATTACGTGGCCTGCCCACTAATACCACTATATCCCTATTTTCCAGTGTAGATTGGGGCGGGGGTGGCTCAGTCGGTAGCGCGCCAGGCTCGTAATCTGTAGTTCCCAGGTTCGAGTCCCAGCTGGGTCAGCGTTGAGATTTATCTCCGCAAAATTCTCCACCCTGCCCACGTCAGTAGGGGACACCGATGGGCTTGGTAAAAGGCCGCCGTCCGTCGGATGGGACGTTAAGCCGTGGTCCCGTGTGCGGGAGAACCATACCCTGTGCACGTTAAAGAACACGCTGGATGGCCTTGACGGGAGGCTACCATCTGTGTCCCAACAGCTGTTCCAGTGGGTCCCCTCCCCCAACCTTCTCTGAGCCTTCGGGGTCCATGTGACCTGGCCATTTAGCCCATGGTGTGCAAAAAAGTGCCGCTCAGAGGTAAAACAACCGCAACCAGTGTAGATTAATATTAGGATGTCCATGGCATTGATTTTATATTGTATACTTGTGGGTTTATTTTATTTATTCCTTCTGATTCACATTCACTCTATGTCCTTGCAACTAATATTATTCTTTATTAAATTACCTGGCCGTCCTACTATTGGCTTCATGGGAGTCTCTCCCCCATTTTACCCTTTCCTCCCCTCTCTTCCATGGGCACACAGCATTCTTGCTGCGCTGCCCCCCCCCACTCCACATACTTCTATAAGTCTTACTTCTCTTGCTCAGCCCCCCCCCCCCACCTCCACCTACACTTCTACTGTACCTCAACTTCCATAACTTAACTGACATATATTCAAATAATGAAAATACTGATAGCATGGCAGGGATCCACCATAATTAACTTTAATTTCTCTCTTTTTTATCATTATTCTTCCCTCTCCACACCTCCCTCTCTCCTTGGGGCTGAGACCCTTTCCTTCTCTTTTACCCCTCCCCATCCAAATTCTCTCTCTCATTCTGATCTTGTCTTTTACTAGCCATTTCATGTGCTTCCCTAGGGGGTCGAAGGTATCCTTGACCCTCTAGGTTTTGCTTTAGGCCGGTCCCCGCTCTTCGGCCATGATGGGGAGCAGGGGTGGGTGTGAAAGCCTCCATCACTACCGTCCTTCACCAGAGTTGATTCCCCCCCCCCCCCGCCTGGCCTTTAGGTGGCCAGCCTCATACGGGTGTTGCCTGGACCTGGCTGGTTCACCTGAGGGCCATTCCCTTTTCCCAAAGGTCGACCGGGTCCCTGCCTGATCGGAGTGTTGCTCTGATCCACGTTGGACTTCGGCCGGCCGCTATTTCTCTTTCTCTACTCTTCTTCTCTCTCTCCTCTTCAATTTAAAGTAACTAATTTATGAAAGTATCTCTTTCAAGTTTGGAATTCTAAATTCAAAATTTATTATCAATGTTCAGATTGCAAGTATGCTTGGCAAATTTTATTAGATTGAAATTTCATTGATTGATTGGCTATTATGTTCAGGCACCGCTTAAAATTTGAAAAGACCTACCACTCACTTCGATGATTAAACACCCAGACTTATCCTGATTTATCAATACGGTCTTGCTCGTCATGACAGGTCCTTTCTCCGCTACGCTGATTATATTTAATCATCTGTAGGATTCTCTGGATACAGATAGGGGAAACATGGCATCACCCATATGATGTAGTGCTGTCTCTGTATAGCGGAACATCGAGTACTGCCATTTAATTTACTACAATTGTCCTGCCCACTCCCCCCCTGAAGTGGGACCACCTTGTCGGGGTGGGGGGGGGGGGGGGGGCTACGGTGCCTCTGAGAAGTTGGGTTCGGCTCGCTGGCTCTCCGGGGCTCACGAGATCTTGTAGCCCCTGGTGGAGGGGCGTGTTGATGGTCTGTGGACTGGTTTGGGTGGGCCAGTCCAGTGGGATTATTGACTTGTCCCCTGAGAAGCTACGGGTTGCAGTCCCGGTTGAGGGGCCGTACTTGAGGGCTCTGTGGACTGGGAGTGGCTACCCCGGTCCAGTAGGCTCATCGATGCTGTCTCAGTGATATCGTGGGTTGGAAGACTTTACTGGGGGGCTTCGGCCCGTTCACAATGGAGAGGACGAAATTGAAGGCTCGCAACTGGGAGTGGGATCCCCGGTCGACGGGCTTATCGATGGAAAGGCCAAACTAAGAGTCTCCACACGAGATCTTTAGGCAGAATGACGTGGTGGAGGGGCTTAGGGCCTCTGCGAAGTAGGGTGGACTGGTGGTCCTTATGCATGCAGCCGAGCCGGCAACCCCCCTGGACATGCCTAGAACGGTAGGGTTTGTTGAAAGGACTTGGAGAACCCGATTAGGCAGACTCATCCTGCATCTGCGAAAGGCCCGGTTGCAAGCCCCGAAGTGGGAGGCAGCCTATGCACTGGGGGCCGCGAGTCTGCTCTACGGAGAGGACGAAGTTGAAGGTCATGCTGAAAGGACTTGGTAGACCCGATTAGGCGTGGTTATCGACGGGGCCGCCTGAGAGTCTCCGTCACGGAAGTTCCGGCTCTAAAAAGTTAGGATTACCATCTAATGTTTGGCAATCTAAATTCAAAAATTACCATCTGATATCTGGTTTGGCAATGAATTCGGACGAAATTCAGTGAGTTATTTGGCTTATTAGGCAATGTTCAAAATTCGAAAAGACCACTCACTGCACTTCAATGATTATCTCATCAGACTTGTTTATACAACAAAAGGTCTTTCTCTTTGCAGGGTCTCAACAGACAGAAGACAGAACAGAAGGTTCTCCAGCGAGTGGATGTTGGTTTCATGGCAACTCCCACAAGATGTAGTGCTGCCTTGTGTAGTGGAACATTGGGACTGCAATACATTACTAAGTTGTCCTGTCCACTGTCAGTAGGGGAAACCGATGGGCTTGGAAAATCCGCCGTTCGTCGGATGGGACGTTAAGCCGTGGTCCCGTGTGAGTGAGAGCTATACTCTGTGCACGTTAAAGAACACACTGGATGGCCTTGACGGGAGGCTACCATCTGTCTCCCAACAGCGGTTCCAGTGAGTCCCCTCCCCCAACCTTCTCTGGACCTTCGGGGTCCTTATGACCTGGCCATTTAGCCAATGGTGTGCAAAAAAGTGCCGCTCAGAGGTAAAACAACCCAACCCAGCAGGGATAGCTTTGAGATTTATTTTTTGTAAAACCCCGCTTTGCCTCTCCCAGTAAGGGACACCAATGTGCTTGGAAAGTTGTTCGTCCATCGGATGAGACACAAAGCCGTGGCTCCGTGTGCAGGAGATCCATACCCTATACATGTTAAAGAACACACTGAATGGCCTTGACAGGAGTCTACCATCTGTTTCCTAACAGCTGTCCAATGGGTTCCCTCCCCCCACCTTTCTCTGTGTCCTAGGAGTCCTTGTGATCTGGCCATTTAGCCCATTGTGGGCAAAAAATGCCGCTCAGAGGTAAAACAACTCAACCCATGGTTACTATGACAAATATTGATCTCCAGCAATCCATCCGCCGGCAAGGTGTGGGCCGACCACGGCTCATCGATACTAGAGGTGAGCGAAGGCTATCACGTATGAGCCAAAACAGCCAATAGAAATCGCAATAGAAATCGCTAAAACGAGCCAATAGAAGGCATACTATGGACTCAACTTGCTAGTAATTTGAACGCTGGTGATGGGATTAATGTGTCACAACATATAGTACATCAAACCCTGCTGAAAATGGGACTGCGTAGCCACAAGATACTCCGAGTCCCTACACTAACCTCGGTTCACCATCAAAAGCGGATACAATGAGCACGCAAGCATCAAAACTGGACCTTGAATGATTGGAAGAAGGTTGTCTGCTCCGATGAATCTCGTTTCCTGTTTCACCATGTGGACGATCGGGTACGTGTGCGTCATTTACCTGGGGAAGTATTGGCCCCAGGTTGTACTGCGGGACGAAAACAAGCAGGGGGAGTAAGTGTAATGCTTTGGGAAATGTTTTGCTGGGAAACCCTGGGTCCAGTCATTCATGTGCAGGAAACTATGACGTCTACCACCTACTTAAATATCCTTGCAGACCAGGTACATCTATTCATGGCAACAGTATACCCCTCTAGTAGTGCCTTCTTTCAGCAGGATAATACGCCATGCCACACTACAAGGATTGTTCAAGAATGGTTTGCATAACATGAGGAAGACTTCCAGGTATTGCCCTGGCCTCCAAATTTCCCAGATATCAATCTAATCGAGCATCTATGGTTTTTGTTATAACAGCATATCCGATCTTTGACGGCTATACCAGGTAGCTTACAAGAGTTAAAGGATCTGCTGGTAATGTGTTGGTACTAGATAACCACAAGACACCTTTAGAAATCTTTTAGTATCCAAACCTCTCCGGTAAGAGCTGTTTTGGCGGCACGTGGAGGACCAACATCATATTAGTCAGGTGGTCATAATGTTTTGGCTCTTCGGTGTATATAGCATTTACAAACATAAAATGAGTTGGGTTGTTTTACCTCTGAGCGGCACTTTTTTGCACACCAAGGGCTAAATGGCCAGGTCACATGGACCCCGAAGGCTCAGAGAAGGTTGGGGGACGGGACCCACTGGAACAGCTGTTGGGAGACAGATGGTAGCCTCCCGTCAAGGCCATCCAGCGTGTTCTTTAACGTGCACAGGGTATGGCTCTCCCACACACGGGGCCACGGCTTAACGTCCCATCCGACGGACGGCGGCCTTTCCAAGCCCATCGGCGTCCCCTACTGACCGTGGGCAGGGCGGGGAATTTTGCGGAGATAAATCTCAACGCTGACCCAGCTGGGACTCGAACCTGGGAACTACAGATTACGAGCCTGGCGCGCTACCCACTGAGCCACCCCCGCCCCAACATAAAATGAACTCAATGGGTGTGTACAATATCACATATAAGAAAATGGACTGTAGATAAATAAATCCTTTGGCAATATTGATATGAAGGCAACAAGATCTAAAACTGATAGCATTTGAGATATTTACATAGGTCCATGCTTCGTAAATGCTTTTTAAAACTGGCTATGTTAGGAGAGATGACTACGCCCTCTGGAAGATCATTTCATATTCTTACTACTCTACAAAGAAATTGTATTTTTTTTATGTACAAAAGATTTGATGAATTTTTACCTAGTTTACTTTGCTTGTTTGATTTAATTTCTAACATGGAGGTGGTGTAAGTGATCTGTCTCATGATGTACTGAGTTATAGTGATGAAAAGTGAACTGATAGTTTCAAAATAAGTCTTAAGTGCCCCTTGCAATCTGAGTAATGTAGTAAAATATTGAGATGCATGTATAACAGATAATGTGCTACCATCTGATGAGCTAACAAAGTACTGAATATTTTATTAGCAGGTTGGGTTGTTTTACCTCTGAGCTGCACTTTTTTGCACACCATGGGCTAAATGGCCAGGTCACATTGACCCCGAAGGCTCAGAGATGGTTGGGGGAGGGGACCCACTGGAACAGCTGTTGGGAGACAGATTCTATTTGCAGGTAAAATAGGTATATAAAAATTGTAGATGCTGTTAAAGCTTATTAAATGGTAATAAATATTAACGTGTTTGAAAAATACTTAGGATAAATTATAACGAGTAGCGATAGATTGTGCAGTACGAATCGTGATACCATGAACGAATACAGGCTCAAAATGAATCTATCCAATGTACTGGAATTTGTAAGGAAAATCTCCATTCTATTTTGCTGGTTTTACTGGAAAAAAATTTCGGAAGCTGCTGCATAAGGGGCGAAAAACTAAATGGATTTGTTCCAAGTGTCAGAAGGGTGGACTGAACAATCTTGTGAACCACAGATAAATGTTGAAGCCAGGGGAAAAAAGGGAACCTAGAATTGAATTCAACTGATGAAGTATTAACAAAAAAAAATATTTGGACATTAAAACTGAAATAACTATGAATATTAAAAAAGAACTGAGCAAGATTGTGAAATCACTATAATTTAACTCAGAAAATGTATCAGACCTTATGAAAGAACCTGAAAGTTTGAAAACGGAACTTTTGCAGTTAAAAGAACAAAATGTCCATTTAATTAAAGAAACAACAGATTGAAATCTACAGTTCAAGACATGAAACACAGGATAAATGAATTAGAAACAAACTCTCGTCGAATGAACATAGAAAGAAATCAGCGGTGCCCCGGACTCTTCGGAAAAAAAATTAATTGAAATTGTAAATAATATTTCAAAAACTTTAAAAGTGGATAATACGGATAATGTCACTGCGCATAGAGTACCAACTTCGAAAGGTAAAACTAGACCAGTTTACAAATAGAGCAAAACGCGATGAATGGGTGAAAGCTTTTGAACTGAAGGATTGGATTGCTTTACCTCTGAGCGGCACTTTTTTGCACACCATGGGCTAAATGGCCAGGTCACATGGACCCCGAAGGCTCAGAGAAGGTTGGGGGAGGGGACCCACTGGGACAGCTGTTGGGAGACAGATGGTAGCCTCCCGTCAAGGCCATCCAGCGTGTTCTTTAACGTGAACAGGGTATGGCTCTCCCGCACACGGGGCCACGGCTTAACGTCCCATCCGACGGACGGCGGCCTTTCCAAGCCCATCGGTGTCCCCTACTGATCGTGGGCAGGGAATTTTGCGGAGATAAATCTCAACGCTGACCCAGCTGGGACTCGAACCTGGGAACTACAGATTACGAGCCTGGCGCGCTACCGACTGAGCCAACCCCGCCCCTTTTGAACTGAAGAGAACAGTTTCTGCTAATGAAGTAGATAAAAGATTTGGAACATCCAAAATTTACGTAAATGAGCATATTTGCAGATATTGCAAGAAATTATTCTTGAAGCTAAACAGATTAAAATGAAAAAGAATTACAAATTTTTATATCTCAAATATGGTAAAATTTTTCTGAGGAAGGCCGAAAGTTCGACAATAATTCGAATAATAAGTGAGAAAGACCTTGATCTTTTGTAATAGAGAATTTTGAAATTGAAGAATAGTTATGTGAAAAAATTGAAGATATTCGAGAAATAATAGGTTTTTACTCAGGTTACTTTATAGCAAAACTCCCCGCCCTGCCCACTGTCAGTAGGGGACACCGATGGGCTTAGAAAGACCACCGTCGGTCGGATGGGACGTTAAGCGGTGGCCCCGTGTGTGGGAGAGCCATACCCTGTGGACGTTAAAGAACACGCTGGATGGCCTTGACGGGAGGCTACCATCTGTCTCCCAATAGCTGTTCCAGTGGGTTCCCAACCTTCTCTGAGACTTCGGGGTCCTTGTGACCTGGCCATTTAGCACATTGTGTGCAAAAAAAGTGCCGCTCAGAGGTAAAACAACCCAAGTTACTTTATAGACAAAAATGATGGATTAAGTAATAATTTGAATTTATTTCATGTTAATATAATGAGTATGCGTAAAACGTTTGATGAAGTTCTTATGTTACTATATAATATAAATTATGTTATTGATATTCTTGTTTTGAGTGAAACATTGGATTAATGATGATGAAATGGATAATCTTAAGATTTTTTGGATATAACTGTTTCATTAACGGGAGAGAATATAATAAATCAGGAGGAACCATATTTTAAAAATAATTTATCAATGGACGAAAATAAACAGCCAAAAATTTAATTCTGCTGAGATTTTAGAGGTGTATAATAAATTAAATGGTTTATGCTTCATTTCCACTTATAGGTCTGATAAAATACACTGTAAAAGCTTTTTTGCCAGCTTCAAAACAAGCATTAAAGAGAAAGGAGAATATTCGAATGCAGTGGATTTTACCATTAACATTCTTGAAAAGACAGAAATTCCATCAGGCCCTCTAGAAGATCTTACAGGCATTTTGCAATCGCTGCATTAACAAATGCAGGATCAAATACATCAGAGAAGTTTTCATCAGATGCTGAATAATTATTCGGAGCACACTGGATTTCATGATCTCTAATATAGGCAAAGTCAACTGTATTAGACATCAGAGTATCTTTTTCAGCATCAGAGGTTGCATATGATCCGTCGAGAATTTTTAATGGGGGGGATCTGTATTGTACTCGTATCCTGGATCTTGCGTCGTTATAGAAGGAATTTCTATTCTGCTCATTGCATAGGGTATTAAGTCTGCTTGATTCGATGTCTTGCACGACTTTGATATACCCTTTAGGAGCTATGATGTAGCCTATTTTATTGCACTACTAGGATCATCGCGATATTTCCTCCATGCATTAATTTTTGCTTGTGTTTTGATAAAATTGTTGAATTTTTCTCTTTTCTTCTGAATTGGAACAGATGAGATGCAAGATTGCATGGTTGAGTGGTTTCACTAATATCGTCATAGTTGGAGGAGCTGGCCATATAATATATATCATATAACGCAACCCTTCCCCCAGCTTTTTATGAGCCTTAGGGGTCCTTGTGACCTGGTCGTTCAGTACACGCAGATGCAAAACAACCCAACAAACCTATTGTGTATTCTATGTCAACAGTTCTCTACGTTGTCCTGTCAGATTCCGGTGAAAACGTGAACTAAATGAAATTTACCTGGATTACAAAAAATCGCAGTAGTTTGGAATAGGAAACGAAGCCTGAGATAATCTGCAAATATATTTGTGATGTAGAGCAGTGGAAGCAGATTCAGTAGTTAAGATAAAAAGGAAACATCTGTTTACAGAGGATATTCACGAACGATAACATCTTTTAATCCTGAATGATGATTTAAAATGCATTATTTTAAAATAAAAAGCGCTTGAGAAGTTAAGCGTGTCGGGGATAGATATCTTTTTATCCGATGAAAATGGCTTCAAATTCCGCGACTGTAAGAAATTTTGCTGACACATAGTAAAACATATCAAGAGCTATTTTTAACGTGCTTTGTAGATCGTTGTCTAGTCAGAAATGCAATATCTTTGCATATTTAAAGAACCAGGTATATGGCGACGTTAAAAGGTCGGTCCATGAATATGCTATATCAGTAGCGTAACAATAATCGCGCGACAGCACCCTGGCACAGGCAGGATAGCTGTTCGTGCATGACCTACATCTTTTTTGCCAATCTCCACACACCTCGGGTTATTTCATACCTTACGAAGTTTTCTTTAAAACTAACTCATAATTTTGTCGTCAAACCAAAGTACTTAAGTAGGAGGATAATGAGAGTTCTGGACCAGAGGCGGATCAATGTTAATCCGCCTGACGTGGGCGTTTTTCGTCACATATACAGGTCATCAATACATATTTACCCTCAATATTTTACATAATTTAAAATAATTTGTTTTTAAATCTGATATTTCTTTACTTTTCACCGTTTTTTCTTTTTTTTTTTTCATTTTTACCCAATAGCATTGTTTCTTTTCGTTTCTGCAGGACAGTCTTTTATTCCAGTTTCTGCGGGATAGTCTTTCTTCCATTATAAATACGACATCCATCAGTCAGAATCCTCATTATGTCGTCTACGTACAATGACAGTTCTCTGCTGCGTCTCCGTGATTTTTTTCAACTGTTAGAAGCCAATAGTGATAGTTTTCGACGATACCATCATCTTTTCCTGGAAAAAGGCACATTGTAGGGTCTGTTATCAACTCTAGTTTAATTATTTGTCATCTTCAGGCATGATTGCCAAGCTAGTCCAAGAGCTGTGTAATAAACATGACAGGGATCAATTTCATAGTATCTGACACACAGTTTTCTAAAATTCTCAAACACATCGGCTAAGAGGAGTACGTCGGTCTTCAGGTACAAGTCGTGATATTGGTCTAGATTTTTTATGTCGAATGAGTTCCATACTTTCATTGCATGCATATAGTCTGCATCCCCTAGCGCTTCTTCTCTTAGCCGATTGTAAAAAGCTTCACGTGGAGGTAATAACGTTTCTTCAAACTTTTCGCTACTGTCAATGTAATCGTAGGGGTAAACTCCTTTTCTCAAAACCATGTGTAGCCGTTCAGTTTCAACATGTTCCTTTAAAATACGGAATTCTTCTGTCGATAGGTTATTGACTAGCTGCTCAAGAGATGTACTTAAAAATTAATAAGAATCTATGAAATTCAAAGTTCCAAGGGAGAATGCTATGTATTTTACCATATTATTGGGAATGCAATTAATCTTATTTTTGATCATACCGATTCCTTGCATAATAAGATGGCTGTCATATCCCTTTAGGTTATGAAATATAACTGGAATCTTATTTGTGAGCTTAAAATTGAGATTACAGGCATTATGAGCGGCTCCTCAGAATTTGCCGGTTAAATGATCGTGATCTCTCACGCGATCTGGTCCCAGAACATCTTTGCATATATGACAATTGATAGCGTTGCGAAATGATTGCTCTTCATGATTTGAAAGTTGCATTGGTTTGATCTCCGAGAGTAAAATTTTTATATCGTTTTCTTCTTTAAGCAGACATTCCAAAAATAATTTTACCACATTAGGACCTCTATAAACTACTGGAGGTTTATAACTGCAGCCGTCAGGTCCAACAACAAGATATGTTAATCCACAGGGTTCATGATTTGCTGTGATAATGGTGTGTGATTTTGCAGGGTTAGGCATACAAGTGTCCACTTTCATTAGGAATGATTCAAAGTCGGCGTAAATCAGGTAGGGAACGGGCTGTTGGAACTTGAAATTTGTGAATTTCAGTCATTTCTCCTCTTCAGTTGGAAACTACTCTCTGGGGTCTATGTTCTTGACAATAGGGGACATGATCCTTCAAGAATGAGTCATTTGTGAAACGGTGAAGGCAGTAATCGCAATAGTAACTCACACCGTTATGTTTGGTGGGAGGATTGAGAAGTCTACTCATATTCTTAATGGAGCAATAATGCTGCTTTTCATCATCTGATAATAGTAGGAGTTTTGCGTGCGCTTTAAATCTGAATGGCGCGATGTAGAGTGCGAACACCTCTTTCTCGTATTCAAAAACATTGACAGAAATGTTGTTCATTTTTTCGTATTTAGATATTCGATTTATTGTTATAGGGAAAATTAAGCCAGATGTGTTTAATTTTTCTTCTAAATGAATGTAGGTGGTAGGACGTTGTGGATTATCTGTGGCAGGATACAAAGTGGCTAAAACAGACCAGACAAAACATTTTTGGTCAGAATTACATACATTGACAATAGCGTGTTTTAACAGTAATTCTCTTGGAGTAGGGATATAACTAGACCCTGCAAGAGGGATATATTTTCCAATGTTCATTTCAGCGTGGAGCACAGCATCCAGTATCCATCCGCTATGTGCTCCTTCAAATTCTTCGAATGAGGTTTTGATCTTCTTGCACGCTGAATCCAGTTCTCTGTTTAGGGATGATGTAGGAAGACTTGTGACACAGTTACTTCGGAAAAATGGAGTGCAGTGTTCGAAGACAGAAGGGGAAACTTTTCGCCTGAAGCGCACTTGTACAGCAAGGTACCATTTAATGCTACCTTTCGAGGTCAATTCTTCTTTCAGATGAGTTAGGAGTGACTCCCGCGAGGATTCAAGGAAAAAGGTGAGGTCAACAGATGTTTCTTTCGTTGCCATCAGCTTATGTGTTGACAGGGTCCTTTTCATTTCTTCTGCAAACTGACAGGGGTCTTCAGGGTCTGGTTTTTGTTTCTTTTGGGAAATCCTTTCATCTTCAGAACGTTTTCGCTTATTAATGTGTGGCTTTCTTTGATGTCGTAAAAGATTGTCTTTTCTCCCAAACTTCATGGCACATTCTTGGCATTTGTAGGTTTTTCTGGAGGTGTGGGTTAACTCATGACGTCGGACGTCATCTCTCCTTGAGAATGTCGATTCGCATTGAGAGCACTTTAACAGGTTATTTCCATCATGATTTCTCTTATGACGAATGAGATGGGTCTGATGAATGAAATATCATTTTTCATAATGTATCCATGTGCTATATCTTCTCACATATAGCACATGGATATATTATGAAACATTGACTTGTAAAATAACTGATTTATACTACACGAGGACCTGAAGAACTATCACTATTGCAGTTGAAAAAAAATCACGGAGACGTAGCTGCAGAGAAACGTCAACATCTGACAACAGAATGAGGAATCTGACTGATGGATGTCTTATTTATACTAGAAAAAGGACTATCCCGCAGAAACTGGATGACGTCGAAAACTATCACTATTGGCTTCTAACGGTTGAAAAAATTCACGGAGACGCAGTAGCAGGTTGGGTTGTTTTACCTCTGAGCGGCACTTTTTTGCACACCATAGACTAAATGGCCAGGTCACATAGACCCCGAAGGCTCAGAGAAGGTTGGGGGAGAGGACCTACTGGAACAGCTGTTGGGAGACAGATGGTAGCCTCACGTCAAGGCCAACCAGCGTGTTCTTTAACGTGCACAGGGTATGGCTCTCCCGCACACGGGGCCACGGCTTAACGTCCCATCCGACGGACGACGGCCTTTCCAAGCCCATTGGTGTCCCCTACTGACCGTGGGCAGGGCGGGGAATTTTGCGGAGATAAATCTCAACGCTGACCCAGCTGGGACTCGAAGCTGGGAACTACAGATTACTAGTCTGGCGCGCTACCGACTGAGCCAGCCCCGCCCCACGCAGCAGCAGAGATGTCACTGTCAACGTCTGACAACAGAATGAGGATTCTCGTAGATCGGTAATTGGTTTATGGAGTACCATATTATATAATCTTAAAAACAAATTAGTTTGTATATAAGAATCAGGGCCGTGTCTGGCGAGCCCATATACCCCTCCCCTTTCATGGGAGGGTCGCAAGGGGGTCGTGCGCCTCCCCCTTTCAGTAAATAAAAAGCAAAAGATTGCATCCAATAAAAATAAGTTTAACATTTTTCAAGACTTATTTAAACCGGAGAGAAAAATGTTATACTACATTGGAAATTCAGTCTCTCCACCCTTTTAAATTTTTCCGCTTCTGTTGTGTTTTTGCCCCCCTCCCGCTTGAATTGTTTCTAGATCCGGACCTATATAAGATTATTATTATTATAGGATAGATACTATACAGTATACGTCTTAGAGGATTTCTATGAGGAAGGAGAGACCTCAGCAGAAAAGTACCGTGAGAAAAAAAAAATCACGATTTATTTGGGAGTTCGAATCTGGTTTCTTTGATCAATAACAAAGAACGCTAGCAAGAGAATGAATGATAAAAGGAGATGTCTGCCTGCGGCAACTATAACTCATCGGTGAATTCATGGTAGGCGATTTAAATTATCAACTGTAGTTTTGGTTGTTGTCCAAGTTGCAGCGGCTAATTTGAAGTCCAAATTCTATAAGAGGAGCTTTGATTGAAGCAATAATTTTAGCATGTTATTTCTACGGGAAATGGTAATTGCTGCCAAATCCATTATTGCAATTTTGTTAGGTTTTTCCTTCATTTACTCACATTATGTAGCATGTCGAAAGCAATTAGGAAATAGTACTTTTTTCTCAGCTAAACGAAGACGGAAAAAGATGTAGATTTAGTAAATTTTTCCTTGTCTGTCTTGACCTGTTCAGAAATGTTTAAGTAAATCATTTAGCAGGATTTTGTCGTTCGGAGTTAGCAGCACTGCATTTGGTCGTTTTTTCCTTATTAATACACCTATATGTCATACATTTATTACTAATCTATGCCAAGGGTTTTTGGGAAGAATGAGAGGTACAAAATTAATCTTTATAGCAGTGAAATATCAGAATATACAGGTCGAATAGTTTTACCGCTGAGCTGACGTTTTTTTACACACAATAAGCTAAATGGCCAGGTCATAAAGACTTCGAGGGCTCAGAGAAGATTGGGGGAGGGAATACACTGGTCAGCTATTTGGAGACAAATGGGAGCCTCCCGTCAAGGCCATCTATCGTGTTCTTTAACGTACACAGTGAATGGCTCTACCGCACACGGGGCCAACGGATTTACATCTCATCCGATAGCCGATGGTTATCGGTTTCCCCATATTGACCTAGGGTAGGGTGGGTTTTAGCACAGAAAAATCTCAAAGCTGGCCCAGTTGGGGCTCGAATCTGTGAACTGCAGATTATGAGCCTGGGGCCGACTGAGCACATTCCCGCCCCACTACTGCGAAACATAAGTCTCAAGTCAAAAGTGGGTCATTTAGGGACGTATGAATGGTTTTGTAGTTCAGAAATAACGCTCTTTCCAAATCGATTATTTAGTAATTTTGATCCTTTTTAGCAACCATGGGATTTAGCAACCATTTTTTGCACACCATGGGCTAAATGGCCAGGCCACAAGGACCCCGAAGGCTCAGAGAAGGTTGGGGGAGGGGACCCACTGGAACAGCTGTTGGGAGACAGATGGTAGCCTCCCGTCAAGGCCATCCAGCGTGTTCTTTAACGTGCACAGGGTATGACTCTCCCACACACGGGGCCACGGCTTAACGTCCCATCTGACGGACGGCGGCCTTTCCAAGCCTATCGGTGTCCCCTACTGACCGTGGGCAGGGCGGGGAAATTTGCGAAGATAAATCTCAACGCTGACCCAGCTGGGAACTACAGATTAAGAGCCTGGCGTGCTACCGACTGAGCCATCCCCGCTCCAATGCGTTGAGAACTGGCATTTAGTTTAGAGTAGTTTATCTTTATCGTTACAGAGAAACTACAAGAAAGTTTTATAATTCAACACTTCATAATGATTATTTTGTAATAGGTAACTATCATATTTTTTAAATTTAGCGAATACATTTTGGTCAACCGCTCGATTTCGTTATACTGACATTTCAGAGTACATTGTACGCTTAATAAATTGACCCGTTGTTGCTTGTGTCTGAAACTCCCTAAAGGATATAGTGGATGTAACACCTGATGTAACAAGTTTTCATTTGGCAAAAAATCCGTTATGTTTTCTACACCTCTTTTTTGGGTTAGAAAGTGAACATGACACTCCTCACGTCAGAAGCGTATAAACCGGAAAACAGTATTGCCTCCCTCAAAATCGATTTGAAATCATTTCGTAGCCAGTCGAAATGAGCAGGGTTGGGTTGTTTTACCTCTGAGCGGCACTTTTTTTTTTACACACCATGGGCTAAATGGCCAGGTCACATGGACCCCGAAGGCTCAGAGAAGGTTGGGGGAGGGGACCCACTGGAACAGCTGTTGGGAGACAGATGGTAGCCTCCCGTCAAGGCCATCCAGCGTGTTCTTTAACGTGCACAGGGAATGGCTCTCCCACACACGGAGCCACGGCTTAACGTCCCATCCGACGGACGGCGGCCTTTCCAAGCCCATCGGTGTCCCCTACTGATCGTGGGCAGGGCGGGGAATTTTGCGGAGATAAATCTCAACGCTGACCCAGCTGGGACTCGAACCTGGGAACTACAGATTACGAGCCTGGCGCGCTACCGACTGAGCCACCCCCGCCCCCGAAATGAGCAGAGATGGCTCAAGCAAGGTATATTTTCACTTGCAATGCGAAGTTAATTTTCGGCGCCCCTTTTCAGACATTTTACATGCGTCGTGCTGTCGAAGGCGTTCTATGCGGTGCTTACCGGTTTTAGCCCCCCTGGAGATGAATCCGGGCTTCGTTTGTCTGAGCCCCTACTCAAATTAGCCCAGGCGATCTAGGACTCAGGATAGATTTCAAATATTTCTTATAATTGTGAAATAAATAGAAACGTAAAATACTTATTTTTCAACTTTTCAATCACTCTTTAATAGCCAGAAATAAGCATCAGGCTGCTTTTGGTTATTTTTTTACCTATTCTTCATCTTCATAAATACAGAGAGCAATTCATTTCTTAATGATATTATCGACGAACTTTTGGTTCCTACTAGTATTTCTAATATTTTTTCTTTCAAATAACATTTTAATTTTGTTATGAAACAATAAGAAATTATTAGCGAAATGCATTTCTGTATGTGTGTATATATATATATTTTTCCTGTATCAGAAATTTCTGCCAATTTGGGATCGGACGGATCAGTTGTCGAAATCGATTGGGCTCGAAAAATTATCCCGCATTGATCTCTAGTACTCAGTAAAGTTGCTCTGATGTAATTTTTCAAGCATACGTAACCATACAGAGAAAAATGTTAAATATGGGCCTACTAGCGTAAATTTCGAGGAATTCAACTTATTCCACACCGGTTTATCTGATCCCAGAAGATTTGCCTATAATAATCCATCCCTGCATGAAGGGAAAATTCAGGTAGAGTTGATACTCTCTAGCGTTTTAGAGGATTGAGTGCATAGCAAGACAAGTTGGGTTGTTTTACCTCTGAGCGGCACTTTTTTGCACACCATGGGCTAAATGTCCAGGTCACATGGACCCCGAAGGCTCAGAGAAGGTTGGGGGAGGGGACCCACTGGAACAGCTGTTGGGAGACAGATGGTAGCCTCCCGTCAAGGCCATCCAGCGTGTTCTTTAACGTGCACAGGGTATGGCTCTCCCGCACACGGGGCCACGGCTTCATGTCCCATCCGACGGACGGCGGCCTTTCCAAGCCCATCGGTGTCCCCTACTGACCGTGGGCAGGGCGGGGAATTTTGCGGAGATAAATCTCAACGCTGACCCAGCTGGGACTCGAACCTGGGAACTACAGATTACGAGCCTGACGCGCTACCGACTGAGCCACCCCCGCCCCACATAACAAGACAAACTCTCTTGTTTGTGCTAAGAAGTATTATATATACCTAAACACGAAGTTAAATTTAAAAATGTTATATCACTTAAGCGTATATAGAGAGCATCGTATTCTGCAGTTTCCCGGTTTGAGTCCCATAGGTGCCAGTGTTGAAATTTATTTACGCTAAAAAGTCAGAAACAGATCATATGGGCTTGTAAAGGCTGCCGTTCGTAGGAACCGACGTTGAACTTCGGCTCCTCGTGCAGAAACATTCATACCCTGTGCACATTAGAGAACACGCTGGGTGGCCTTCGCGGGAGACTTTCATTTCTCTCATAACAGCTATACAAGTTGGGTTGTTTAACTTCTGAGCGGCCCTTTTTTTTCCACATAATGAACTAAATGGCCAGGTCACAAGGACCCGAAAGCTCAAAAGGTTGGGGGAGGTGACCCACTGGAACAGTTCTTGGGAGACAGATGGTAACTTCCCATCAAGGCTATCCAGAGTGTTCTTTAACGCGAACAGGGTATGGCTCTCTCGCACATTGGGGGGGGGGGGGATAAATTGGTAGTGTGCCACGCTCGTTATTTGCAGTTCCCAGGTTCTTTTCCAGCAGGGCGAGTGTTTCAGATTAATCTCCATAAAAGTCTCCTCCCCCCTTCCCTCGGTCGGTAGGGGTCACTGATGGGCTTGGAAAGGCCGCCGTTCATCGAATGGAACTTAAAGCCATAGCACCATGTGCAGCAGAGCCATACCTCGTGCATGTTAAAGAACTCATTTGATGCCCTTTACGGGAAGCTACCTTCTGTCTCCTACACTCTGTGGGGCGGAGGTGGCTCAGTTGGTAGCGCGCCAGGCTCGTAATCTGCAGTTCCCAGATTCGAGTCACAGATGGGCCAGCGTTGAGATTTATCTCCGTAAAATTTTCCGCCCTGCCCATAACCGTCCGTCGGATGGGACGTTAAACCGTGGCCCCGTGTGCGAGAGAGAGACCCTGTGCACGTTAAAGAACACGCTGGATGACGTTGACGGGAGGTTGCCATTTGTCTCCCAATAGCTGTTCCAGTGGGTCCCCTTCCCCAACCTTCTCTCAGCCTTCGGGATCCATGTGACCTGGTGTGCAAAAAAGTGCCGCTCAGAGGTAAAACAACCCAACCTACATCCTGTCCAATGGGTCTCCTCTCCACACAGGACACCAAGGGCTGACAGATTTCCTCTCATCCCTTGTTATCCTTGTGACCTGGACCTTTTTACCCATTGTATGCAAAAAAAGTGCCACTCAGAGGTAAAACAACCCAACACGCATTTCGGGTAACGGCTTTACATCCCATCCTATGGACGGCGGCCTTTTCAAGCCATCTATGTTCCCTACTTTTACGGTATAAATTTCGAAGCCTGCCCAAATGGGACTCGAATCTGGGAACTTAAAAGTAGCTATCCTGACGCGTTACCGACATAGTCATCCCTATCCCCAGTTATACAGGATTTCCCTTCCTCTAACCTTATCTGTGTCCTTGTGACATGGACGTATTGTATACAAAAAAAGAAATGCAGCTCATTAGTAAAATAAAACAACCCAACCTACCCTGTCGTCAATGAAAAAGGGGACTAGCCAGTGTCAGACCAGGCTTGTAATCTGCAATTACCAGGTTCGAGTCCCTCCTTGGCCAGCGTTGATATTTTTCTCTGCAGAACTCCCCTTCCTACCCTCGTTCAGTAGGGTAAACCTATGGGCTTGGAAAAGCCGCCGGTGCGTAAGATGGGACGTTAAGCCGTGGTCCTGTGTGAGGAAGTGCCATACCCTGTGCCCGTTAAAGAACACATTGGATGCCTTGACGGGATATTATCATCTGTCTTCTAACAGCTTCGAACAGACGAATGAGGTATATCCGTTAAAGCCAGTGGGGTCCTTCCCCCTAACCTTCTCTAAGTCCTCGGGGTCTTTTTTGCCCAATGTGGGCAAAAAAGTGCCTCTCAGAGGTAAAACAAGAACCGACCGATATAAATATCTTAAATTAAAACAGCAGAGAATCATTCATATATGTGTTAAATTTGTCACCTATTAGTTATAAGAAAAGAAGACAAGAGTAAGAAAAAAGTTTTAGTTTCCAGTACAAAGTACAACATGGCGCTACTTGAAGAAACGTGAAAATTGTATAGGATAGGTAAATAATCGCAACATTAGTAGTGCCTAAAAAAATGGGGTATCTATTAAGTAGTGGTAATGTGTTGTCTTAGGTTGGGACATATTACTTCTGAGAGGCACTTTTTCGCACATTAGGCAAAATGTGCCAGGTGACAAGGTCCCCGAGGGCTGGGACAAGGTTGAGGGGGAGGGTGCCCCTTGATGGGAAACTGACATGCTAGGAGACATGGTAGCCACAGTCATGGCCATCCAGCGTGTTCTCTAACTTGCACAGGATATGGCTCTCTCGCACACGGCGCTACAACTTAACGTCTCATCCGACGAACTGCGGTCTATCCAAGCCCATCGGTGTCACCTATTAACAGAGGGCATTGCGGGAAGTTTTGCAGAGATAAATCTCAACGCTGGCCCAAGCGGGACTCGAACCTGGAAACTGCATATTACGAGCCTAGAGTGCTACCGGTTGAGCAACTCCAGTCTCGTTTAGCGGAGATGAATATCAACGCTGACACAGGCGAGACTCGGACCTGGGTAATGTGTTGCATGACCCCAATGATGTAAATAAAATACGAACCAATATATTCATTTATAAAATTAATTTTAAAGCTTTGTATATTTGCAATTCGAAAGCCCCTGCTCATCTTAATACTAAATACAAACTTTTAAATCGTAACAGAAAATCAAAAACACGAGATACTTCACTAAGTGAAGCAATAAATTTACACCCTTAAGTTTCTAATACCACTTACCTGTAATAAGTACTGCTTTGTTTGCTGAAGCTGTTCGTCTCCTCGGTATAGTTTGGTCAAGTATGTTTGCCGAGACATAGCCTACATAGAGAAGAGCTCCAAGGCCGGCAGCCTTGACACAATAATCTACAAAGTAGAATGGAAGAAGCAGCCCAGCACCGCCTATGATGCCAATGACTGCTCCGTAACAGCCGAGAATAATCAACATGGCAATCAAGTTCTTTTTATAAATTTAAGAGTTATAAATTATCAGTCTCTCCTCAGAAGTAATATGCGAAGTATATTTTAAACTTTTCACACTTGTCTAGTGTACTCGTGTAAGAAACAATCTGTGGGGAAGTGCTAGTGAAGAACGAGGAACCTTTTATGTTGTTCGTTCATCCTAGGCAGAACCTGTTGCGACGCACAGAACCGGCTTACACGTATGAAGGGCAAAAAATGAGCAATCCACAGAGCGGGAAAAAAACCAAAATCTAAATCGTCTTTGTTAATGATCTCGCTAAGCACTAAAAAAGAATATAGATTTTTTCTTAAGGGTTTGCGTTAGTGTAAGTTGATTTGCACGTTTGATGTAATCAAAAACATGCTGCCTTGACAATGCAGTGGTTTACGAAAAGACGAACTTCAGTTATATGACGTCACGTTATCAATGTGTATTATTGGTCTAATGTAGAGATTTTCAAAAGTGTGAACCATGAGCAGCGATCAGGTGAAGTGCGAATTCAGAATACAAAAATATATTTTTTTTGTTGTTTAGTTTAATAAGCATTTCATCATTATTCCTACAAATTAAATTTCTCGGATTAAGAAAATGCAAACATGCGCAATGTATTGTTCTTCTAGAATTTAATACCATCCATGCAAAAGGTACAATATGGAAACATGTCTCCTGCAATATGCAAAGAATAATGTCCTGTGGGTTTTCATAGAATTATGATTGTGTCAGAATCTAATATATTTTTAAAGATAAAAAGTAATAATTTAAATTGTTAATCTATTACGTGGGTTATTAATTAATAAATAGTAATCAATGCCTAGAAATGGATTTGTTGGAAAAAAAGCAAATTATTTTAAAAAGAAATCAGTTAATGGTGGTGTAATCGACCAATAACTTGAAAAGGTTGGGTTGGGTTGGTTTTACCTCTGAGCGGCACTTTTTTGCACACCACGGGCTAAATGGCTAGGTCACAAGGACCCCGAAGGCTCAGAGAAGATTGGGGGAGGGGGGAACACTGGAACGGCTGTTGGGAGACAGATGGTAGCCTTCCGTCAAGGCCATCCAGCGTGTTCTTTAACTTGCACAGGGAACCACGGCTTAACGTCCCATCCGATGGACGGCGGCCTTTACCAAGCCCATCGGTGTCCCCTACTAACCGTGGGCAGGGCGGGGAAACTTGGAAAGGAAGTTTGCCAGAAATCAATAAGTGTCCCAATATAAAAGAAGAACCACCGAAATCACCGAAAAATGATAAAATGGCTGACACTCATGTCCGGATCTAGACAAAAAGTAAAGGGGGGATTAGACAAAAATTAGTGACTGGATCCAGTTGGAGAAATATAAAGTGAGGTGTTGAGTAAATGGATCGCCAACGCCTTGTAAGATTTATGGTACTCCTTTTAAGAAGGGTAAAAACTTCATTCGGTATATAAAGCGTTACGAAACAGTAATATTTAAAAGTAGGGATGCCAAAAGAAATACTGTAGTTAATGTGAAAAGTTAATAAAAGCCTGTTAGAACTCAAGAAATACCCTAACTTTTCCAAAATGTGTAAGAGTATTTTCAGCAGTTCGTGGGTTGGGTTGTTTTACCTCTGAGCGGCACTTTTTTGCACACCATGGGCTAAATGGCCAGGTCACATGGACCCCGAAGGCTCAGAGAAGGTTGGGGGAGGGGACCCACTGGAACAGCTGTTGGGAGACAGATGGTAGCCTCCCGTCAAGGCCATCCAGCGTCTTCTTTAATGTGCACAGGGTATGGCTCTCCCGCACACGGGGCCACGGCTTAACGTCCCATCCGACGGACGGCGGCCTTTCCAAGCACATCGGTGTCCCCTACTGACCGTGGACAGGGCGGGGAATTTTGCGGAGATAAATCTCAACGCTGACCCAGCTGGGACTCGAACCTGGGAACTACAGATTACGAGCCTGGCGCACTACCGACTGAGCCACCCCCGCCCCAGCAGTTCGTGTAATTATCGTTTTAACTTTCTTCAATTTTGAATTTTTTTGTGCAGAATGAGCTAAGTTGTTAAATATATCAGTTGGTTTTCGCTTTAGAAATATTATTTTACTATCAATGTTCTACGTAAATGTCGGGTTGGGTTGTTTTACCTCTGAGCTGCACTTTTTTTGCACACCATGGGCTAAATGGCCAGCCCACAAGGACCCCGAAGTCTCAGAGAAGGTTTGGGAAAGGGATCCACTGGAACAGCTGTTGGGAGACAGATGGTAGCCTCCCGTCAAGGCCATCCAACGTGTTCTTTAACGTGCACAAGGTATGACTCTGCGGGAGAGTCATACCCTGTGCACGTTAACGGGGCACGGTTTAACGTACCATCCGACGGACGGTGGTCTTTCCAAGCCCATCGGTGTCCCCTACTGACCGTGGGCAGGGCGGAGAGTCTTGCGAAGGTAAGTTTCAACGCTGACCCAGATAGGACTCGAACCTGGGAACTGCAGATTACGACCCTGGCGCGCTACGTAAATACCCCCGCTCCCCGTAAATGTCAATAATTACATTGTGAAATATTACCAATGTCACGTATCAGTAGTTTTCATCATGTCAGTAGTTTCAATCTTAACTATAATAAGGTCAATGCCAATAATTTCATTGTCAAATATTACAAATGTCACATGTCAATATCAGCAATTTCAATGTCAAAATTAATAACGTTACATGTAAATGTCATTAATTTCAATGTTAAATATAATAATGTCACAAGTTAATATCAATAATTTCAATGTCCCATATTATAAATGTCACACGTCAATATTTTAGTGTCAAATATTAGAAATGTCACATATCAATGTGAAATATTATAAATATCACTGTAAGAGGTGTGTTTTCTGTGGGATCATAAATTATAAGAACTTGTGTGGGTCCCGAGCATTTATTTAAAAGGTACCTAATGTATTCAACTAAAGCTTCTCAGGAAATTGGCGAGCTGGAGGCCATGACAGCGAAACTGTGACGTCACGGACAGAGGGGGAACAGGCGAATGAGGTGTATCCGTTAAAGCCAACGCAGTAAACAAGCTTTTATATAGCGCAGTTCATTCGCCTGTTCTCCCTGGAAGGAAGACGTCACAGTATCGCTGTCATGGCCTTGTCTTTTAGGTGGCCTTGTCTTTTAGGTGGCCTTGGCTAGGTGGTCTCATTAATTATCAACAGACTGTACGATATGTACAATACATTTATTATTCACATAACTATAGTATTTACAATAATAGTATAATTATATAATATATAGTATTTACTATAGTATTTACAATAATAATAGTATAATTATATGGTCGGCTTTCCACTAAGGCTTCGCACTTGACACTGGTCTACGACACTACCTCGCCTAGTCTCATGCAAATCCTATCCGAAAAACACTGGCCCAGGCTGGGATATCCCCGAAGTCCACTTGTCATTCTGGTCGAAGCCTGACCTTCGTTCTGCAGCACTCTCAAGTAGAAGGACAAGAGCGAGCGAAGTGTTTTCCTTCGTTCCTTGTCTCAGGATGGTCACATTAGTCTTTTCCACTTAACACTTCCAAAGTGTGAGGTATGCCGATCCCAGTGCATGTCAAATGAACGATTGATGCCCTTGAGCATCCTCACTATCCGGTCTGAAAGTTCTTCGACCTTCGCTTCTGTTGGGGTAACAAGATTCGCATCATCTATCAGTAACATATGAATGTCAAATATTATAAACGTTCCATGTCAATGTTAATATATCGATATTAAATATTATAAATGTCAATATATCAATTATAAATGTTAATATATCGATATCAAATATAAATCTTAATATACCGATATCAAATATTATAAATGTCAATATATCAATATCAAATATTATAAATGCCAATGTCAATGTAAAAATTATGATATCAAACTGTAGTAATGTCAAGTCACATCAAATTAAAGAAGATTAATCGTGGCATTATAGTGAATTATAAAAGCAATTATTCTGTATTCTGCAGACAAGCTTCGAGCTTTGCAGTTCATCTGTAAATTACAATTGAAATTTATTCACATTTTTCAAGTACAGTGTATTGCGAAATTTTTACTTTTCGTATCTGCAATTTGCTTACAGGAATCATTGTAATATTTTTAAATTTAATTTTAACTATATATTTACAGGAATATAGTGTGCAATGCATTCCATGTAATTACAATTTTTAGTATATACCCAAGCGAGTAAACTCGTTGTGGGGGAGTAATATTATTGATTATAAATTCTTGTTTTACAGACGTGACTTACAGTATGATAATTGTTATGCTTTCTTCAGCAACCGTGTTGTAAAAATATCGATGCTTATTTTAAAATATTGTAAATTTTCAAGATTCAGATAAAATGTTATCTATTTTTTTTTAATTTCTTTAATAAATTATTTTTATATTCGAAATGTTTTATATAACTTGGGATCAAATTATAAATTTTTATAAATAAATAAATGTAACGTCTGGTGAAAATATTTTTATTGACCATAAATTCCTCTAATAATAGATTTTCTCACAACCTGGTATCTACTACAAAATGTCTAACTTTTTGTTTGTTCCAAGATTTCTGCAAGCGTTTCATCGAGTTAAATATATATAATTTTCTAAATTTTATAATTTCTAGTGACCGGTAACATTGATTTATATTGTCTCTCCTTTTTTTCGTAATACATCGAATTATATGACTTTGAATTCTTCTAATGGTTTTTTGTTTCTCTCATAATCTCTCCCCCCTCACGACAGAAATCCATTGCTTAAATGAGATTTTATCCAGGTATTGTAAACAATTTCGAGAAACGAAATATCTGCAAATTTTCTGATATAATAAATTTTTGGGATGATTGCATTAACATTTTTGCATACCTTATCAATTTGCAAATTCCATGTCAATTTTCTATCTTTCATTATTCCCAAATAACAATAATTTTACAGGCCTTCAATACACTTCGAATTATAAGCTCCGACTCTGCTATTTCTTACATGAAAGAGAATTTTCCCTTTAAAATTATTCGATTCATTTTTCTCTAATTATGATATTCATACATTTTGTCTTTTTAATATTTAATATTAATTTATTTCTTTGAAACAAATCTCCTATTTTTCCTAGACCTTTATTTTTTTGATATGTTAATAAATCCTCCCTGTTAGCAAAAATCAAAGTCGTATCATCTGCAAATGTTATAATTTTACTATATAAATGAAAGTTACAAAGATTATTAATATAAACTAAAACAATATTGGCCCCAGTACCGATTCTTGAGACACTCCGCATGTGATCTCTACTTCTTCACTTAAACAATTTCCGATTTTAACTCTTTGTTTCCTGCCCTTTATATAGTTATCCAACCATTTCAAACACAGTTCCCCTAAAAGCCGCCTTCTGTAATTTAAATACCAAAATTTCATGAGAAACGGTATTAAAACCTTTTTTAATATCTAAAAATAATAATACCGATTTTTCATTTTGAATTAAGTTTGTATAAATTATGGCTGTTAATTCTAAAACTGCATCTTTCGTTGTTTTGTCTTTTCTAAATCCATATTGATTTATTGAAAAATAATTATTTTTATCTAGGAAGGAAACTATTTTCTGTTTTATCACTTTTTCATAAATTTCGAAAATTACCGATAGTAAAGATATGGGTCTGTAGTTTTCCAAACTTCTTACTTCGCCTCCTTTATGGATAGATATAACAAATGCAGTTTTCAAGATAGCTGGAAAAGTGCCTTGTTGCAGGGTTTGTTAATCAATAAACAAACCTTCTAAATCATTAGCAACAATTGAAAAGTTGCTTCTCCTGAAGTATAGGAGGCGCAAGGTCCGCTACATCTCAGTGACAACCCTCTCTCAGCGACTGCAAGAGTTCTGTCTCACATCTGATGAGCCAGTATCGTCTTGCTCAGTGGCAGGAGGATAGCAGCTGTTCCTCATTCAGGTACCTGGTTGAACTTTCTCTCACTGCTCCTAACCTCGGTAATCTCCTCAGATCTGAGGAGATCCTCCCTCATCGTCTCCAAATTGGTGTCATCTACAGCAACTCTACGCTTCACACTCTTGACAGAGCTTACAGTTCAGACTGTGACACTTGCAGCACACCTGAGACTGTTTCCCACTTTTTGCTCAACTGCTCCCGCTACAATGCCGAAAGAGAAGCTTTGTTCCCGGAGCTTCATGTTATCGGAAACACCGACTACTCCATCACCACCCTTCGTGACAACAGCCATAATGAGAAGCTGCAGCGAGCAGCTGTTCCTCATTCGATTATGCCTCATCGAAGTATCCGCAACTCTTTAGATTAGGGATTTTCACGTATAAAAGGTTGAAAACCATTTATACGTGAAATGCTAGAGCGCTCTACCTATTAAACCACGCATCAGAAGCTAAAATATTCCAGAATAATTTAGCTTCTGATTCTTACACGAATAAACTAGACAAGTGTGAAAAGTTTAAAATATACTTGGCATATTACTTCTGAGGAGAGACTGATAATTTAAGTTGCCATGCGAGCATGATTCCGTATGGTGACTGATTTCTTTCAGAACATTGGCCTTTTCTTGCAAGGTCTAATGTTCTCTATTTTTCTTCCTCCTGATTAGTACTCTTTTTTGCTTTGAGAGATAGCTGAGAGGCAGTTTCTTCTGCATTCGCCATCTCGCCCTTCCGTTGTGACTGGTGTAGGGAGCCCTTATTTGGAGGCTAATTTCACCATATTTACAACACCTTGAACCTTGAAAGATTTATAGGTCTTATTCTGGAATATTTTAGCTTCTGATGCGTGGTTTAATAGGTAGAGCTCTCTAGCATGTATATAGAGCAGTGGTTTTCAATCTTTTATGCTTCATGTACCCCCTGGAAGTGTGTATGTAACTGGCGTACCCTTTGCATAGATAGATAAAACTATAGTTATAGTATAACAACGGGAATAAAACTTTGTTACTAGATCTAGCGACTTTTGATCTTTCACGGCGTACCCCAAAAATTTTCCCGCCTACCCCACGTTGAAAACCCCTAATCTAAAGAGTTGCGGGTTCGATTCCCGCCGCGCCAGCGATAATTTTTTTTTCAGATGTTTTTAATAACTCTTAGTCTATTTCTATAGGTAATATGTGTATTTGCTATGGATGAGCAAAATATATCTTTAATTTCTCGATAAATTTCCTTTACTCTTGGAACTGCAATAGCATCCATCCCCCTTGATTTATCAGTTTCCAAATCTTTTACTACATCATAGATTTGATATTCAAAAATATAGTGAACAAAGAAATGCATTTCTCATACTGCTTTATATATCAGGACACCTGATATCTGTGTCGAATTCAGCCGCTAACGTTGCTACTGTTTCTTTACAATTCGTCTTAAACCTATTTGCTAACTGAAACCATTGTTATTTGGAGAATAAAAATTTTCTTCATTTCAATTTATAAATTTAAGTTACCAGTATTTTTGTCAGACCCGCATTTTACTTACCATCTCTTTTTTTTTGTTTTTTTTTCTTAATTTATATATTTCTTATTAACTTCTTTCTGCAATAATTATTTTTTGCTTCCCTAATTAACGATGTCAGCATATTTTTATGCTTTTCATATTACTTAATTTCATGTTCAGACATTAAATTTAACTTAAATTGTTTTCCCAATTTTTTCTCCCTTTTATTGACTGTATTAATCCATTTGTAATCCACGGTTTTAATTTTTTTACATGTCTGTAGATGTCTGTAGATTCCCTTTTTGACTGAATATTCCATTATTAATACAAAATCTTTAAAACCATCATCTATATCCAAATTCATAACCCGATCCCAAATTATATCTTTCAAAATTTCTTTTAACTTATTAAAATTTATTTTTTCAACTACGCAATCACACTTTTCTTTTTCTCGATTAACGGAGAAACAAATTCCATCCTGCGATAAACCTGTAAAAATGATCCGTTAAAAACAATTTTTTTATATAAGTTATATATTTACTATAATCTTATTTGATTACTGATTAAAGGGACCTGGGTTCGAGCCCCAAGTAAGGCATGGATGTTTGTGTTGTTTTTCGGCTGAGGTCTCGCCTTTCTCACAGATCTTCTAACATGGCGTATTAAACTGATAGTTTCCTGTCAGACCTCTGTGGCAATCAGTTGTTTGATGGAGCATTTATTTACTTCATTTTTATATTTTTTATAAAAACATAGTCAAGATAATTAGCCGACTGCGGTCGAATAATTTTCTCGCGACATTTGTACTTGTACAAATGATCAAAGAATTAAAAACAAGTTTCCGTAACTCTTTAAATACTGAGCACACATTGTTGGAAATGGAGGTTTAAATTGATTGATTTCTTATCTTTGTTTTCAGTCGTTTTCCTTTATAAATCCTATTCAAGAAGTTAGCTCTGAATTTGTCTGCCTATTCACTTAACTTGGAAGTGTACCTAATAAAGTGGCTGCTGAGTGGTATAAGCGTTTGTTAATTTTTCGCCTTCATCTTGACTATTGCTATTTTCAAAGAACGGAGACCATGGCTCCCTTGCTCCCCCCTCCCCTTCCTAGATCGGGCCCTGCTCAAGCTGTATTGAATTAGGTTTCAGACAGAGTGGTAAACAAAACGAATCGCTTCAGAAATAAAGTGTCATGCTCAGAAAAGAAGTGACCTTGAGGCAATTGCCCAAGTACCAATGTCAGACAAGGGTGTCGAGTGACATACGTGAAAAATACGAATGTTAAACATCAACAATAAGAAGGGCATTGAACCAAGAATTTGAAAAGGATGCCCAAAAACCCAGCTACGGCAGACATTGGACATGCTAAGCATTCTGGCTAACGAAAGCTCCAAGTCTATAAATCTCCGGCGTCATTACAGAGTGATCGTTCTGCTTTTAGTGGTATAATCCTGCAGAACTTTCCAAGCGCAAAGAAATGAAGTTGAAACAAGGGAAAGTAATGAAGTCTGTATTTGTATCAGTAAGAGGAAATGTCAGACATCTTCTTCACATGTGCACGTCTTTGAATCGTTCAAGTAAGAAAGTCTAACGTTATTGGCGTAAGACATTTTCTGTTTCAAGCCGAAAAGCTTATTTTAAACATATTTAGAGGGAAGACGGAAAGCAATTAGAGGCTGAGCCTCTTTAAATAGCAGTATGCCTCACAAAATTGAATATATGGGAGTGCTGAAGTCATTCTGGTAAAATGTGCCATTGCAAACCCCCCCCCCCCTCTCTCTCCGAGTGCAAGGCATAGGTTAGCACAGATAAATTTTAAAGTTTGGCACTGTTGGGATTTGAACTTGGGAACTGCAGATTACGAGCATGGTGCACGACTGATTGGGCCAACTTCCAAGAAAAGAAACTCGAGAGATTATAATTACTTTCTTAGGAAGTAGAGCTAAAGGAAAGACGCCAAAGACAGGTCTTTTTAATTACTTGTTATTGTGAACTCTTCAAGGTTTTTAATGATTTTACCTGAATCATTTAGCGGAATTTCACCTTTCGGAGTTGGCAACACTGATTTAATCGTTTTTCCTTATTACTTTTCCTGGTTTAAGTATTTTGGGCCTCCAGGTTTTCCTGGTTTTGGTATCTTGACAACTTAAGAGGTTCTCAAAATTTTTGACACTACTACTCAATAGAATCGTAATACATTTATTCGACCCCTTAGAATCGGAGATATAATTAATGGAATCCCATCCGTCTTTCCTACAATGTTGTACCTACGTATTTACAAAAATATGTTCACTAAAATACTAGTAAACTCAATATAGTAAAGATTAAAATATAATTAAATTACTGTAGTAAAGATATATTATTAAAAAAATAAATCAATCTAGTACAGATTGAAATACACCCATCCCTCGATTTGCACGGTACTCATTTCACACAATTTTGTCTTTGCACGGTCAAAAAATGCAACCAGTTTCGATTTACACGGTACTGACTGAGATTTCCTTTCTATGTACGTCTCAGTCAGTACCGTGTAAATCGAAACTGGTTGCATTTTTTGACTGTGCAAAGCCAAAATTGTGTGAACTGAGTACCATGTAAATCGAGGGATAGGTGTATAATTAAATTACATGGGAACAATTGCTCTCCAATATATATACAGAGACGTAACTAGTAAGATTTGGCTCTCGGAGCAAGCAGTACGAAACGAGACATTAAATTTAAAATTATATTTATTTAATTTTATTGCACCTTTCAAATTACAGTGCCTTAGGGAAAAGGTGATTCGAAATCAGGTCACAAACATTCTAAGGTTGGTTCGTTGGTTGTTTAGTTTTTTATGACCCAAGGCAACAAAGGCTGTGCTGTGCCAAATGAGGTTCATAAAAGGATAAAAGACATGCAACCTACAACCAAAGTTAAAAGCAACACACTAACGGAAGGAATGAAAATGGAAAAGGCACAAGAAAGAAAAGTGTGGTAGAAACAATGTACACATATCCCTCGATTTACACGGCTTCGGTTTTGCGTGGTCAAAAAATGCCACCAGTTTTAATTTACACGGGGATAGACTCGGTTTTACACGGTCCAGAAAATGCCACTAGTTACGATTTGGTGGATTACAGACTCAGTTTTATGCGGTAAGGAATGGTAACCACTGTTCCTTCATTCCACGCCTAGGAAGATTATTAGCCTACCATCCCAAAGCTAAAATCAACTAAATGGTTTTAATTGAAGGATTTATTTTTAAGAATAAATAATTAATTGTAAATTCCTATATTAATAAAATTGTTATCTGTAACAATTTATATATTACAGATTTCCTAAGATCTTAATGAAATGGTCTGTTTTGAATCGGGAGCGATATCTTAGTTTTCTAGACTAAATATTTTAGAGAAGTAAAAACCATTAAAAGTTTTGTCTCAATTTTAGCAACACGTTTAACTTTGTAGACTATTTTACAGGATAAATAGCGCTGATTCGTAAGTTCCTGTTCCATAAAATATTATATAAATAAAGGACTAGATACAAATGCCTAATTTCTGATTTATATTCAGGTTCATATATATCTTTCATTCAAATTTTGTTTTCAAATTCGATAGTGTACGTCTATATACATTTTTCATGACCAAAAAGAAATATATGGGATATTAAACTTATTTGAATTAGTGCAAAAAAAGTACAAAATAATGCTACATTGATGCTTATTATTAATGCTGAACTGAAATTTGAGATAAATATGTATAAATAAAATGTTCCATAACGTTTTATTCAAAACAATAATTTCTTTGGAACTCATTCCCCTTTTTTCCATACGTCGTTGGTTTTGATTTGCACAGTTTTTATATGTTTTATATAATAATGCATTTATATAAGTTTTATATAATAATGCATTCATATAAGATTTTTATAAGACAAAATACCTAAATATTTGAATCTGCTTAGAGACAAAGTTAGGATTATGGATACTATTTTTAAAAGCCTTTACCTGTTGAAGATTGTATAATTTTTGATATTATTTATATTAGTAATACCAGGTGTTCCGCAGATGGTTATGGCTTAACTTACGAATGACTCGTATACCTTTTGTAAAACATTAAACATGTATTAGCAAAGTATATCGTAGTTTACTGAATATTCAATATACAAAGCCTTAATTTGTCAAAAACATTATTCCTTATGAGTATCCTAAGTACTTTAGAGATTTTACAACATTAATTATAATGCAACTACAATCGTGGGTATTGCTAGATTCATTTTTATTGCAATTTATTTTATGCGTCTTGGTTATTAGATTGTTGTAATTTTAAATAAGTGTGCGGAATATCCTCCATTTTGTCTGAATGCTGCTTAAGTACACTTCTTGGATTATATTGATATTAATTAAAACAATATCATCAGCATGTTATATTAACGTTACTTAAGACAATATCATCGGCACATTACATTTACATTAATTAACACAATATCATCGGCACATTACATTGACATTAATTAACACAATATCATCAGCATGCAAATAAATATAACTATTCAATTTTAAATTTGCTAAAATACTGATATAAATCAGGAAGACCTAAGATTGATCTTTGAGGAACTCCACACTTGACAGGTGAAATACTACTGCTCTATACTTCCCTTTTTAAGTATTATTTTCGCATTCATTAAATAATATTGGAACCAAGTGAGACAGTTAATTTTATTACATTTCCTTTTAGCTTTTTAAAAGAACATCGTGATCCAACATATCAAAACCTTTCTGAAAATTAAATAATATTTCTTATCACCTTGCTACCTTGGTTTAAAACAAATTAGATGATATAAATTTTGTCAATAGTTTTACTGTACGTTTTCCTTTTTCTTCCCACTTATTACATTGTGTTTACAAAAATTGTATTAAATGCTCTATATATTTTTCAGGAATTTACTAATAACTGATTTTCCTCCAGTTTAAATATTGATATTTAGAATTTCTTTCTACTAAAGGTATATAAATTGAAAGATTGTTTAATATAATCTACCGATTTGAAATCAGAAACATGGTTCTGTTATTTTAACCTTAACTGGCATAGTGGTTAGGGAGCTAACGACTATTCCAGAAAGACAAGCTTTGTATTCTGTGTTAGCTCTAACGGAGGTGGTCAGCAGTGACTTCGGTCTTAGTAGGGGAATGTCCTTATATGAGAAGGCCTGTAAAAGCTAGGAGTAGCTTCTAGGATTCTTCTCTGTCCTACACGTAGCAGATAAATAAAAAAAGATAATATGAAGCTTATTAATATTATTTATCATATCCAGATGCTTTATTTTTATTTAAAGCATTAATTATATTTACAAGAATTAGTGATTGTTTAATATAGTCTACCGATTTCAAATCCTAATATTAATAAGGTTCATATTATCACATCCAGATGGATTTTTTTATTTAAGGCATTAATTATATTTACAATAATGTTTACAATTTCTTTCCAATAAAGGTAAATAAATTGAATGATTGTTTGATATAGTCTACCGATTTGAAATCATAATCTAAGTCTTGGTTATTATCTCTTATATGTCATAAGGTAATAGTCATTAAATTTATTTCCAATCCGAAGTGTTGTAAGGTTGTTTTTTTTTTTGTAATGATCAGTAGAAGCTGCATTTTTGCCTCCGAACCACTAAAGATTTATTTTAACCTTTAGTCCTAAATTCGCCACGTGCCTTTTTTTTTTAACTCTATTTGATATAGGTAAAAGTTGTTTTTTGTTTTTGGATTCTTATTACGATTCAATTTTGCGTAATTTGAAATGTTTTAGAAGGATCAATTTCTCATATTATTTTTATATTTAATCAAATCTTTGTCTATGCATTTCCTTAAATTAGGATATCATGAGTAATTTACTGTTTAATTAAAATCACAGTTATTGTTACGAGTCTTATCTGGTTCATTAAGCTGCTGCTTCATTTCATTTTATTTAAAAATTTCATTATACACGTTGTTAAATGATACTTAATATAATGCTACTTAACTGAATTTTTTTAGCCTTTTAAAGGAGAAGACGTTACTCTCTTGAACAAAAGACGAAGATAACCTAGAAGCTTTATCTAATTTGTACTGGTTTCTCATACCAAATATAAACACTTACGCAAGGACATCCCTGTTAGCTTAGTGGTCAGGTACGCTAACCACTAGAGCAGGTAGGGCTAAATTTTCTTTGCTTTTGGTTATTTGTTTTTATGTTGGATCCGATCTGCTTAATATATGTCGTTTTTAAGGTGCTTATGTTTATAAAAACACATAGTTCGTTTAATTTTGTTCTCTATTTTCTCCCTTTTTTATTTGAATAGTATCCAGGTGGGAGGAATGAATAACAAACTCTATGTACGATTCAAAATATATATATATATATGCATTTTTCTCATTCAAAAGAAGGACTTTCAGCTAAAAAAATGTAGTCTTAATATATATTGTATAATAATCTATCCACTCTTCTTTTCAATGGTCTTTATATAATTTATTTTGATTACACACCACCCTACCAAAATCGTACAAAATTTCCATATTTTGTCAATGTGAATACAACTTTCTGTAGTTTCTAAAGTATGCATTTATGGAAAAATGTGATATAAAGCAAACTAAAGCTCATAATCAAACGTTTTTAAACCTCGATTTTGAACAAGATTTGTGCAGTATTTATGGAGTTATGGACGTAGGAATATTTAACAATAAATTATCCTCTTTTATAAAAATCATTCATAATTGTTCATTGTCGAAGATCATAATACAGATTTCTAAAATGTATGCTGATTTTATTAAATGGTTTGAAACAGTACTTATTTAAGTTGTATAATCATATATTATATATGATTATTGTGGAATATCCTGATATCTGATATCTTTAATTGATTTTATGAGTACCAAGCCTAAGACTGATATCTCAAAGTCTAATATACTGCCTGATTAGCAATAACAAAAGTTAAAACAGAAAGCACAGAAGGGTCCACAAGGGCAAATGTGGAATATCCAGCTTCAATAACCTTTTAAATATTAAACGAATATTGTTGAATATTGAGATTCAAATAGATTTGTGAATTATATTTAATTTATATCCAATCAGATTTTTCCGTTGAATGCTAAACTGTAAAAGAATTTATAGAGCTTCGAATTTAAATTTCCATTGACATATCATGGAAATTCAGTGTAATATTTTGGTAGGGAAGGTCAAGATGCATTATTCAGTGGAATGTTATCCGAATTTTAGTATCTGATAACTATGCCTAATATCATGAAATTTATCTTCTTATTTGGTAACTCCGGTTGGTGTTGGGAAATTGTTAATCTTTTGATAGATTCTTAATATTAAATCCAGTAATGGCTTTGGAAGGTGTTCACATATCCAACTAAATATGTTCATAAGAAGATGCCGATATGGTCTGTAGGTGTTGCATGGTTCTGTTGACATCACCGCATCCTCGATGCAGTCTACAACCTTGTGGATCTTCGGTGAAGCAATGTCGATAAACTTTTCTGTTGTTATCTTCAATCCTTCGATGTAATTCCGTCCATAAGCTGTTCTTAATTCTTCTGGCGAACTTCTCCAAGCATCATCTATGTTTTGATGGATACGGGTAATATCTGTTATGGGAGTTCTGGACAGAGAAAATATACTTATAATATACATGTATAATATATGTGCTACAAAATATATTTAAATGCAAATATCGGATATTTATCAAAAGGTAAATCAAATTTATTCCTTCCAAATGGAAATTTCCAGCAATATTTTACCCACACAATAATCCACGCAATTCGTCTTACAGATGTGACATATATATTTATATGAGAAATTAAGGAGTGGATGTCAGTTTAGTTGGTAACGAACCAGATTCGTAATTTACAGTTCCCAACTTCGAATCTCAACATTGCTTCTGTTGAGATTTATCTCCCACTAACATTCTGCCTTAGTGAGAATTATTATGTTAATTCATTTTCGGTTGTGTTAAATTACTTTTTGTATTAAGGGTACATTAAAGGGCTTGGAAAGGCCACAATTCGTGGAATAGGAAGCGTAGCCTTGTGTGCTGGGGATTAGCCTGTGGACGTTAAAGAACACACTAGATGCCTATGAAAGGATTCTACCGTCTTCTCCTTAAGAGCTGTTCAGTGGGCATCCTACCCAACCTTCTATGAACCCTCGGGTCCTTGTGACCTGGTAATTTAGACCATTATGTGCAAAAATATGCCAGTCAGAGGTAAAACAACCCAACTGAATCCATGTTTTCTTGTACCATGCATTTTATCCGAAAAAACAATGATACTTTTGTCCAAAAGTTAAGCATATTATACAAATTCTGGAAGATCCCAAAAAAGAGGCAGCTAAATACTACGATATTTGGAGCTACAATGCATTTCTATATGACGAAATAAACAGTAAAGCGTAGAACAAACCAATCGCATGAATTTCGTGATTTATGCAAATGAATATACGAATGTCCATAGCTAAGGGATATGTTTCAGCATAATGGAAAGGCTAATATAGAGTATGACTACAAACATCTACATAAGCATCACACCGACTTCTCATGTTGCTTTACTAGGCTAGTAATGATGCCCAGTGAGAGTAAATCTTACTCTTCCCGGAGAACAGAGTGAATCTCGTGGAGTCTACCCACCTTCCACACTGCCCATAGAGCACATGTGGGGCATTCCACATGTGCTCTATGAGATTCATGTCTAACGAATAGGCTGACCACTCCATTCACTGAATATTCTTATTTTACAGGAATTCATCAACTCTCTTAGTTCTATGATGGCGACCATTATCGCCTATTAAAATGCATGAGGGTGAACGATACTCTTGAAAAACCTCACATAAATTTGAAGTATATTGTCCCTATAACTCTGACTAGTCATAGTGTCTCTGGTAAAATGGAGCAGTGTGCGTCCATTTGACATATTGCCTGATGTCAGTAGGTTGTTAACGACATTCTTACCTTCTTTAGATCGAACGTGTCCGGATTCAGTCTGAAGATTTTATCGCAATTCATGAATGAAGAGCACCTATGTGCATTGATATGCAGTCTAGCAATGCAGTCTAGCAATCACGATGTTGTCTACACCATGTTAGTTGGGCTCTGTTGTGGAAGGGATTGAATGGAATACAAACCATCAGGCGTTTGACATAGCGCTCTTTATGATGAATTCTTCTATAAGCAGTTTTGCTTGAAACTCTCCTCCCAAGGGATGGAGAAAGCTCTAGACAGAATTACCGAGATGGGTTTGCTCTATAACGTTGGGTTGATAGATACACTGAAGTACCATTGAATTAGGGATAGCAACCTAGTAACGTGTTGGACCCCCTCTGGTCCTGATAACGGCCGCCACATGACGAGGCAAGGACTCCACAAGCTTGCATAAATGTTCCACAGGTATGGCGACCCATGCATCTTCCAGAGCTGTCCACAATTCTATCAAGGTCGTCGCTGATGGGACACGGGCCCAAACATTCTGCTCGATAGTATTCCAAAGATTTTCGATGGGATTTAAAATTGGGCTTCTAGGTGGCCAATTCATTATTTCAAAGTCAGCAAAATGCTCCAGCAATTATGCAGTAGTCAACCTAGACCTGTGAGATGAACAGTTGTCTTGCTGGTAGACGCCATCTCCATTGGGATGCATTATGGACATAAATGGGTATAAATGGTCAGACATGAGTTATACCTACCGGGATGCATTGAGAGCATTGCCGTCGGTACACGTACCAAAGGTCCCACAGACGTTCAACTGAAGACACCCCAGTCCATCACTGAGCCACTACCAGTTTGTACTGTTCCAACCTGACTTGCAGGATCCACGGCTTCATGGGATTGGCGCCATACCCTCTCTCCCATCGGCGTGATGAAGTTTAATCCGGATTCATCGCTCCAGGCTATCCGTTGCCAATTTTCGATGGTCCAGTTTCGATGTTCTTTAGCACAGGCAAGACGTTGAGCCCGGTGTCATGCCGTTAGAACTGGGACTCTCGTAGTCGGGGGCTCCCGAAGCCAAGACAATGAAGTGAGCTTTGCACAGTCTGTGCACTGACTTTCTAGCTGGAACCCACGTTCAGATGGGAGGTGATTTCAGATAATGTCTGGCCCCTATCGGTCTGTACGATGCGGGTCAGACAGCGAAGCACACGATCATTCAAGACTGGTTGACCTTTGCAATTTGTGCTTGTGTTTTTTGGCCGGAATTTTCATATTCCCGGAACACTTTTGAAACTGTCGTACGAGAAAATCCAAGTTCGTTGACAGTTCGGAGATCGAGTCCGGAGATCGAGTCCCATCGTCGAGCATCGACGATCTGCCCTCTGTCGAATGCATCTAAAATCTGCGCCTTTTCTATTACACTTCTTACGACGAATGTTTGGGGAAGCCAAAGCTGACAGCTATATATGATCAGAGTTTCAGTCACGCTTACGCGCAAATGCGGGACCACGGTACTGTATTTGGATAACGTCTCCTATCCCCAATTCAATGGCACTTCAGTGTATAATGATTATCCTGTAGTCAGTATTTTGTCCTAACAGCCAAATAGAGTTGTCACTGTCAGACGACCTTGCACTTATGTATGGTTAATATGTCTCCTACATTATGTATTGTACTCATGTATGGTATAATGTCCCCTATGATATGGAACTGTATCCAGTCTTGAAAGTACTGATTCTGAAACATTTGCAGTCCTAGCCATATCGGTCTGGGGACTATCAGGACTCTGACATATCAATTGTTCTACCATGTACAAATGCATCCATATGATGTCTCTGTGCCTTTCTGTTGTTATAAAATGCTCTACCAACATGCATACAATACTTGCTCAACAGGAAATGAGTAGCACTGAATGAGAGCCAATGTTAATACACTGCTCAAAGTGGAAATCGTAACACCAACAAGAAATGGAACAGCGACTGCCCCGCATAGTGATTTGTGGACTGCGACGGGTACCGTGGTATCTATGCAAACTATTAGACAACATTTGTATGACACAAGAATGAGGTGAGATCACCGGTTATGACATCTCCACTGTTGTCAAGAGAAGCAACCTTGAACTACAGAATGGAGGAGTATGTGACGACCATTATCGCCCATTGAAATGCATTGGGAATGAATAATATTCTTGAAAAACCTCACATAGGACTGAAGTATGTTGTCCCTATACCACTGAGTAGTCAAAGTGTTTCTGGCAAAATGGAGAACTGTGCATCCATTTGATATATTGTCTGATGTCAGTAGATTGGTAACGACTTTCTTCTCTTATTTATATCGAAGGTGTCCGGATTCAGTCAGAAAATTGTATCGAAATTCATTCACAGAAGAGTCCAGTTTCTATTTCAGCAGGCCAGATGGCCTTTGTCCATGTGCCATCTGGATCGTCAAGGGCGAAATGGCAAATGGTGGGGAGCCATATGGATGGCAACTCCATTAACATCCATACGGTTCCCCACCATTATACAATGGTATGAGGTGGCATAACATATGAGAGCAGGACACCTCTACTCCACGTTTCTGGTGATCTAATGGTAAGAGTGTATAAATATCGATGACATCGTTAATCCTGTAGCGTGACCCTTCCTTACCACCATACTTGGACTGATTCTGCAGTAGGAAACGCCACCCAACACACTGCACGTGCAGTGATCGATAGCCTCCAAGGTATGGACTCATGGCCGCCATACTTACCTGACTTGTCGCCCATTGAGCATGTGGGGTACCTTATGGGTCGCTGCCTTCGCCAGCTACCTCCAGTGGCGAACGTGGTGCAGTTTCATGCCCAATTTGATGTTGTTTGAAACGTCATAGCTCAGGACACCATGAACCATCTGATTGATGGAATACCGAGATATCTACAGGGTTGTACAATATAACCGCCAGAGGTGGGGCTACTATGTACTGATGAATATGAATAAACACACGTTCCTTGAGTTCTCACGTACCGGTTTTTGATCATTTGCACATCTACCCTCATACCTTCCATCTATCAAATTTTGGGCATATACATCACTTCCTTTGCGGTGTTGCGATTTCCACTTTGAGCAGTGTAGCACTCCAGATTTGCTTTTCGTATTGTATGCAAATCGTGTCTGGTAATGTGATTTTTAAGAGGTATAGGACCTTGCATATGTTCTATTTCATTGATAAACGAAGTGTCATTTCTGAGATAATTAACAAGTTAATTAACCTTTGGACAGTAGTGTATTTTAATATTTTTTACGTTGAGATTTGTCACTGATTTAGGAAGAATGAATGTAATAACAGTGTCTGGTGCTTGTGGATTATTTTGACCCATGGAGGGTATCTGTCCATTTTCAAGCCAGGATGTAACTGGCTAGGTGGCTAATATGTAAGCACAAAGTCTGATATACCATTTAAAACTGCATAATTTACCTTCAGAGGCAAAATATTTTTCTAAATATTGCACAGTTAATAATTTACAATGAACAGTGACTGTCCATCCGGTACACCCACACAATATTTTTAACCACCAGGCTGCTCAATGGTCCCCACTGCTAGGTGCAAGATAATCGTTAAAACGGAAGCCTCAGAAAATCCACCCTAACACGTGGAAGGTCTCACTGCTACTTTTTAAAATATACATATATACACATCATATCAGAATAATTTGACCACCTATCATACATATACTATGGTAGATAGTCATATTATTCTATTGATTCGCAGGCCAGGCAACACTCTCTCGTGTAAGAAGTTATCATCGAACACTTTTAGCAGATATTGTTTTTTTGTTGTTGTTTATAATTGCAAGTACAATTGGACTCAGTGCTTTTACTTTTTATTCCTCAAATATATAATATTCATTAATTCACATCAGACTTTGATAGTGAATGGACATTCAAGCGGATTACTGAGCTTACTGAAAAAGTTTTCTGATAAAATCTGAAAACTTAATCTGTGCTGACTTAAAATTTATCCAGATAAACTCTAAATGAAGGGGGAGTTGTCAGGATAGAGCAGCCGAACTCTACTTTAAGTATTTCAATTTGTGAAATCAACAACAGAAAATATGTCATAAATCTGTCTGTGCGATCAATGCAATACCTCTGAGTAAAGTTACTTTCCTGTGACACCTCCCTCAAGTGGTCGTTACCTGTAAAAGGGACGATGGGAGCCAGTGGACAGGGCGAGTTGATCTTGAGCGGGTGACGGAGCGCTTGTCACCTGACCAAAAGGCAAGCCGGAGGTGATTTTGACAGTTGGAAGGAACGACACATGTCTTGGAAGAGGTTGGACGCAGCTCCGAACGTCTAGGAGAAGTCGATTTAGCTGTGAGTTTGAAGATCTCTTACTGCTCTGGACTGAGATGTCGTCTGCCATTAAACTGTCTGCCTCTTCTTCATTTGTACTACATAAATGCCCTACAAAATAACTTCTACAGTGGTGACAAGTCACTTCAATAATTGCGCAACTGTCCAACTGGCTGCCTCCCCATAACTTGTCTTTTTAAGAACTAAATGCTATTATTTTGAATTTACTTGGCTGTTGATTATTAGTTGACGTAACACGAATAGACTATCGTTTGCTGCCGAGCACAGGACCCAAGAATAAAATGTAAATAGAAGTGGGGCAGCATAAAATCTTCAGAGTGAGATCCGAACTCACGACCTCCTGATAACAGGCCAGGTGCTCTGTGGCTTCAAATTAATTTAAGTGATTTAATTTCTCTAAAAGTTTGTTTATTAAAAGCTTTTTAAAAATAAATAATTTTAATTAACGTTTTTAAAGAAATTTTATAGCTTGTTTATTTTTATTATATTAAAATAAATATAATTTTTTTCAAATTTGTTGCCAAATTAAAAACACAGCTACCAGTTGTATTTTAAAGATGGAACTTGAAATATCTTACATATATACAGGGTGTCTCAAAAATATAGGTATAAACCTTTAGGGGAGGTAGATAACATCTAAAGGAATGAGAATTGCATAGGAACCCATAACCGGAAACGTCACCGTAGGTCAATAGGCGGCGCTGTTCATCAGTGCGCTAGAGGGGAAATTTCGGATTTCCTCATTCGAGCGGTAGTCGGCTTACGAAGAGCATGCAAAGGTATTCGAACAGGGAGCTGGCAGACATGCACTTAGTGTATGGAATAGCTAAGTGGAACGGACGAGCCGCTCAACGAATGTATCAAGAACGCTTCCCACACAGACATGTACTGGGCCACTGTTTGTTTGTGCGTGCGCATCAAAATTTGTGCGATTATAGGTCATTAAGAGGAGGCAGAAGTGAGGGCAGGCCACGATCGACGCGTACTCCCGCCATGGAAGAAAGTGTGTTGAATGCCGTGGAGACTAATCCTATTACCAGCACACATGCTGTTGCCTCTGCCTTAGGAGTGTCTTGTTGCAATGTACAGCGTATTTTGCACGGCGAGTCCTTACACCCCTTTCATCTCCAAAGGGTTCAGTTACTTCTCTCCGCAGATCATCCTGCATATGTGCGTTTTGTGCAGTGGTATCTCCAAGAAAGTGCCCAAGATGTGAATTTCTCAGCTTATGTTTTGTTTACTGATGAGGCCAGTTTCACTCGGGATGGCGTATTCAGTCAGCACAATGCGCATTTGTGGGCTCACGAGAACCCCCACAGTGTGGGCACCCATGCAGCACAACATCGTTACGCAGGAAATGTGTGGGCATCCATGCAGCACAACATCGTTACGCAGGAAATGTGTGGGCAGGTTTGGTCGGCGACTGATAAGTCGGGCCATACCTTTTACCATCCTGCATGACCTCCGCGAAGTATCTGATCTTTCTGGAACAGGTTCTACCAGGTTTGCTTGCCCATGTTCCAGCAAATGTGAGACTCAACATGTGGTTTCAACATGATGGGACGCCTCCCCATTATGGAAGGTGTGTTCGTGGCATTTGAACATGTCTTTTGGGCAACGATGGATTGGGCATGCTGGACCAGTTGCCTGGCCCCCATGCTCACTTGATTTAACGAGCGTTGATTTCTTTCTGTGGGGGGCCCTCAAAGCTACCATGTATGAATCGCCTGTGGAGTGTGACATGGAACTCGTGGCAAGGCTCCTCTGCGCTGCGGCTACTATCAAAGAAACTCCAGGTGTGTTCGACCGTGTCTGGCAATCAATACTCCGTCAGTGTCACACATGCATCGCGTCTCATGGTGGAAACTTCAATCATCTGCTGTAACATTATGAAATGTACCATCTAGTACGCCATTTGTAATAATTATGTTCAATATTAATCACTGTCTTGTGTCCTCTCTGATATTGTACTTCTGCTACCACTTTCCCATGACGTTATGGGTTCCTATGTAATTCTCATTCCTTTAGATGTTATCTACCTCCCCTAAATGTTTGTACCTATATTTTTGAGACACCCTGTATATTTCGATAGCGCTGCCGCAATGTCTGAATGGCATCGGTTTGGCACGCGAGACTGTGAGTCCCTGGTATGAGATGGTAATTTTCCTGTCCTACATGTTGTCACTGTCCCTCAGGAAAATACTTCTTCAATTTTAGAAATGTAAAATATGGCATAAAAAGGGCTACGTTCTCACATTGGGATATAAAGCGATAATGAGCTATAAATCTCATCAACGAAATTGGAAAAAAGAATAGAAATCAATATTTTTGTCGAGGCACTGTCTAGGTAGGTCTTTTGATACTGATAATTCTAGCAAAAAATGTTTTAAATAGAAATAAAATTGATCATTTCATAGAAATAGCTGAATAAGAGTATAAATTAATACCTGAATAACTCTGGTTCTATCGAAATTACTTTCACTCCCCATGGGTGCATTTCCTGACGGAGACACTCACAGAAGCAAACAGCTGCAAACTTACTCATACCGTACGCAGACGACCTTGGGAATGAAAGGCGACCTATAAGAAAGAAATTTAATTAACATATAAAAAGAAGGTACGTGTATGGCGTTTCATTATTTTGAAGATAATATTAGTAATAATTGTATTCATGGCTGTCTTAGAATAGGTAGATTAATATAGTTAGGTACTTAAGACAATTGTATTCACTTTCTTTTGAGTAAATACCCTAATATTTCGACCTCTGACTGGGGTCGACATCCGAGGAGGTTGCAGCTTTGTTTGGAACTTTCTTTCTTTTGTAGAAGTGGTTGTCAGTTCAGGGGTTACAAAATTCCTTGTATATCGTTCATGGCGCCATCTGTTGATTGTATTTGTAATCCTTCTGCTTTTCTTATGAATGCATTTTTTTTCTTTTTAATTATTGTTGTTGTGTTGCAGTCTATTTTATTATTAATGTTTTCTACGTCTGTATAATTTTTCTTTTTTTATTTGCGGCTTTGTATTCTTTTATTCTTGTTTCTAGTATTCTTCCTGTTTCTCCAATGTATGATTTTTTTTTTACATTCACATGTCCCTTTATAAATTATTCCACTTTATATGTATATATTTTTTTTCTTGTTGTTTGGGATGTAATTTATTATTTCCTTGTCCAGATCTGGAGCTATTGTTATATTGAATTTATTGCTCACTCTTTGGATTTTTTCAAAAAGACTTTTATGGTAAGGCAGTTTTTTTAGTGAGGTACGGTTTTTTCTTTTGCTTCGTTTAATTTATCTATCTTTTTGCTTTTATCTTTTGGATAAAATTAGCTGTGTAATGGTTTTCGGCAAGGTTTTTTTTTTTCATTTCAGTTTTTTAACTCCCTTTCTATTAAAATGTTGTGACACTGTTGCTTTAAAATCCTCGATATGTAGTTTGCAATAGAGCCTTCATATCTTGAGATTTTATCTGTCAACAGAACTTTTTAGGAATGGGCTAAAATGCTGGTTCACAAGGATCTCAAGGGCACATAATTGAGTAAGGGAAGAGGAGAGCTTCTAAGAAACGAAAGGAAACTTCTCGTGAAGGCAATCCACCGACTCTTTAAAGTCTCTTTCGGTTATATTACATTAGCATCAAAGCCACCTATTGAATGGCTTTGATGAGAGACTTTCATCTGCTATCTAACATCTATCCAATAGATTTGCCTTTATCCAAATCCTAACAGTTAAGTTTCCTTCCCGACTTGGCCATATTTATGATTTCAATGACATTTTCAATATACTTGGCCAGCATGTCAGCAATCTCATTTCCAAGCATTCAGCAGTGGCTTGAGATCCATTGCATTGTATATTAATATTTATTATTTACAGTTAGTGGATGAAAGGATTCTATTAATTGATAATTGAAATAAGTGCTGATTTGCACTCAGATAATATCAGGATATATTTGTTGTGATCATGATGAATCCAGTTTACAGCCTCTGCAATAGCTACAAGTTCTGCGACTATTACTGTGGTAATAATTGCAGAATTACCACAGTAAATGTTTTCCACAGTTTTTTCCACAGTGTTTTCTAATATTTCTTCTGAAATGAAGATAGCTGTATTTGTTACTTTCTTGTCAGGGTGGTAAGAACACCTATGTTGTTTTTTTATGATTAGAGAATTTATGGTGTATTTCAAGTCAACTATAATTTTAATTTCTAATATGGTTTGATCTTTTTTATGGTAAATTCCTTCAATTGTAGTTTGAGGCTAGATTGCATTGCTATACCTCTGAGCCACACTTTTTTTTCGAACCCAATGGGCTGAATGTCAAGTGAGAAGCACCCCGATGGCTCAGAGAACATTGAGGGAAGGAGCCCCACTGGACAGGTGTTAGGAGATAGATGGTAGACTCCTGTTAAGGCCATCCATCGTATATTTTAAATTGCATAGACTATGGCTCTCCCATACAGGGCGGCCACAGCTTAAAACCCCATCAGAGGAAGGCAGCCTTTCCAAGAACACAAGTGTTCCATACTGACCGAGGGCAGGGTTGGAGGTTCTCAGAGACAATCTCAACGCTGGCCCAGGGAGAACTCGAACCCGCGAACTGCAAATGGTGGTTTTATTCTTTGGCCTAAAGTAGGTCCATCCATGATTTGTGGTTGGTACTTATTAGATCTTTTAATTCTTGTTTCTTGATCTCTTTGTAAAAGGAGTGTTTTCTGATTTCTATGGAAATAAAAGTTTGATTTTTGATTTATTTTATATTTTATACGATTTTGCATATGCTTAATGCTTATTCTGGTATAATATTTTATGAGGGACGTTAAAAAGTTCTTGTTGGCGCATCTTCAGAACCAAAACTTACTCCTTGGGAACTGAAAAGAGTTGTGAATATCCTCTTCCTTGAGAGAAAGTCTTATCGGAGGATTTAGGGAGGTGCTGTTCATCTTCTGCAACTCAAACATATTTATCGATGTTTCTGAAGCTGTATAGTAATAAAATTACGTCTCATCACCTGTGACAATATTTCTTAAAAATTTTGGCCACTTCGTTTAAACACTGCCAGCATCTCTTTGCACGAGTTGACTCTAGCCCTTTTTTTGCTGTTCTTTCAGATTGTGAGGTACCCATTTGGCACAGATCTTTCGAAACTTTAAATGTTGATTAAAAATTGTTTCCACACTGCCAATCGATACACTGTCATCTAAATTTATTACCTGAACGGGGATGTATAGATTTTCTTTAATGAGTTCACGAACAGTTGCCATGGTTCTCTCGTTCTAGGCTTCGTTCTGTTTTCCTGCACGAAGGAAATCTTCGAAGCTCTGCCGTCCTTCTCTGAATTTATGCATCCATCCCGTAACAGTGCCATATAAACAAGTATGATCGCTATATTTTTGTGATGAATGGGCATGAATTTATTTCGCCAATCTGTATAGAAGTATGTCAAGTAGACAGAAGAAGCAAATGGATGTGTAATAATTGCAAGAAAAGAATTATCTCAACGATGGCCGGTTCCCAATCTAAAAGTGAAATGGAATATGTGCAAACATCTATGGGAGAAGATAAGCACTCTGTAAACAATAGTAAGACAAGTTGCTTATTAGACTCTTCTGATTATAATTTAAAAAAACAGCTTATTAGTATTTTTAAGTCAGAAATTAGAAAAGAATTCGCAGAGTTTGAAAAAATAATTAATCAACAAAATGATAATATTCGTAGGTCTGTTGAATTCTGTAGCGAGCTTAAATGCAATAGATCTCATCTTGACCAACTAAGAAATATATATTTTTACTGAAAAAACATATTAATATATATTGTACTAGGGTTAAAAAATTATCTTTAATACTGAAGCTCTGAAAGACCCAGTTATAGCTAAAGCTTACCATGATAGGTTACTTAGTCATTATTTGCTTACCACTGAAGTTGTGGAAGAATGAGACCATTTTAAACAGGTTTTTTCGGAAACTAACAGTATTCTTTTAGGAAAAAAGGAGCAGAGGACGCAGAATCATTTGAGCGATAAGGCATTTGAGCTTATTTCAGAAAGAAAGAACTACAGGAATGTCCTTAATCAATACCTACTAGTCCTAATAGAAAGCATTACAGAGAACTTAATAAACGTGTAAAGGATCAGTTAGCTGCTGATAAGAATCTTTGGCTTGATGGCTTGGATGACAAAGCCGAGGAAGCAGTTAGACAGCACAACAGCGGAAAGCCATACCAGATATTTAATGTTTTCCGTGGTAACATAAAACATTAATTATCTGGTACAGATACATTATACTTAAGTATAAAATATAAAATAAAACAAACATCAACATTTACTTTCTTGAAAAATGTTTCAGTTTAGAGTTTCCTTTTGGCAGATGATGCTGATGAGATGAAACCTTTCATTCGAACTGTTGATGAAACTGGTAGTATAGTAGGTTTGGTTATAAACAGAGAGAAAACTAAATTGATTCAAATTGGTCAGGCAGGCTGTGATTCAGTTAATTTGAATGGTTGCAGTCTTGAGCAAGTATAACAGTTTAATTATCTTCGGAGCTATGTAACAAATACTGGTGATGTGCGGCATGAGATTAACAAACGAATAGGGGTTGCTGCCGGGACTTTTAAGAATCTATGGAGAGTGTGGAGAAATAGGCGTATACACCTAAAGACTAAAATTAGACTGTATAATAGTTTGGTTCTTTCTAGGATTAGTTATGGTAGCGAAACTTGGACACTTTGTAAACATGATAACAGGAAAGTAGATGCTTTTGATTCTAGATGCTTACGCGTATCTTGGGCATTAGGTGGTTTAACTTTGTAACTAATGATGAGCTTAGGCAAAGGAGTCGGCAACCTCCTTTAAGCAGCATATTGTGCAGAGAGAAATTCCGTTGGTTTGGCCATGTTGCCTGTATGGATAATTATAGATTGGGGAATAGGGTTATAAACAGTGTGCCTAAAGGCCTCAGAAAGAGGGGGAGACCTGGGATGCGGTGGGCAGACAATGTCAAACAGGACCTTGTTAGAATTCGTGTGCAGTGCCTAGATGCAGCAGATATAGCTCAGGACAGACTTGCTTGGAGAACTAAATTGCACGGTCTGGTTGGACCTCGTAGCCCATAACTGCTTGAGGATGATGATGATGATGGTGTACAAATGAAATTTTACTTGAGAAATATATTAAAGAATATAAATGAAATAATTAAATCGATAAAACTTATAATATAAATATATCATAAATTTATGTATATGATAAACGAGGACAAGACATTAGGTACTTACGTTTCTAAAAACTATATATTTTCGGGTCATACTCCTAGGATTTAGTGACCAGATTTTAACATTGGTAAAGCGGGACACCATGAGCGGTCACCATTGGTAAGCGGGACACCATGAGCGGTCACCATTGGTAAGCGGGACACCATATTTTATTGTTAGTTTATAAATTAAATTGATTTGATTGTTATAAAGTAACTATATTTTAAAAATTATTTTAATTTTAATCCTATATTTCTTTCTAAATAATAACAATACTAACTTGTATTATTTTTCCTCTGAATTTGCCGTAACGTAAGTCGTAAGTGTCACTTACAAGGCCGGCGCTAGACTTTTTGCCGCCACTATAAAATATAAATAATACGAGTACTGTCTGCTAAATTCAAGAAAATTTATGTATTTATGAAATAAATAAATAAATTACTTACCTAAATTATCTGAATAGTTGATTTGTTGACATCACTTGTTTAACTAGCACTAGCACGCAGTACGATATGTATCGTCTGAGATACAGTTACAAAATGTTTTCGTCGTTGCCAATACCAAAAAATGCCATTGTTCATTAAGTCCAAACAATGGTGGTCGAATTCTAACAACTGATCAAAAATGCGAACTTGGATAAGCAGTTCTCGATAATCAGTTCTCAACAATTATTTGTTATTATTAAAGTTTAACATTATAAAATTAACAAAAATAATATAAAACTGATATCCTGGCGAAATAGCCACATGGCCGCCGAAAACCGTATATTCCCTTCCCGTTCACCCGCCGTTCCCTAGCTTGTCGTGCATTCTTTCCAAAAATCGGGACTTTTTTAAAACGACGCGGAACGCGGGACAAATTGTTAAAAATCGGGACTGTCCCGCCAAAAGCGGGACGTCTGGTCACTGTATCCTAGGAGCAAAAACAAATGGATCGCAAATGAATTATTATTTTAGCGCCAAACAATAGCGAAAGTTATACAACAAATGTAAAAAATATCCACGTCATAAATCCCTGAAAAGCAATATAAATAAATAAGAAATCAATTAACAAATAAAACTAAGTATGCCAAAAAACGCCATTATTTAAGAGAGTTCCATAATTGCAATGATGTACAAAAGCAATGGGCAACAACAATAATATTTTAGCTTTTATAACTCTTTAAATATTAAAGGAATATTGATTCAAATCGAGACTTGGACAAATTTTTATTGAGATTTAAAGAGCAGTGTACCCAAAGGCCTCAGGAAAAAGGGGAAGAACTAGGATGCGATGGGAAGACAATCTCAAACAGGACCTTATTGAAATTGGCTTACAGTGCCCAAATGCAGCCGATGTAGCTCATCAGAAACAGGTGTGGAGAGAAAAATTGCAGTCTGCTAGGAACTCCGTAGCAGGGGGCAGCATGAGGATTTTTTTTTATGTATGTTTTACGTACCTACGTATTTATGTATGTATGTATGTAAAATTTATTTCCTATGGCATTTTTTATCATAAAAAGCTTATTTTTAAGTATCATTATCATCATTATAAGCAGCCACGGGCTACGGAGGTCCAACCAGATTATTCAATTAAGTGTTCCAAGCACATCTGTCCTGAACTACATTTTTTGCATCTGGCCATCGTATACCAATTCTAACAAGGTCCTGTTTGACATTGTCTGCCCACCGCATCATAGGTCTCACATTCTTTCTGAGGCCTTTAGGAACTCTTTTCATAACACTTTTCGCTAATCTATAAATATACATACAGGCAACATGGCCAAACCAACGGAGTTTCTCTCTGCCCAACATGCTACCCAAACGAAGTTGCGGACTCCTTTTCTTAACCTCATCGTTACTTACAAAGTTAACCACCTAATCCCCAAGATATTGTGCATGCTTCTTTGTGTCAAAAGTATTAAATTTACAAAGGATTCAAGTTTCACTACCAAACTAACTTTATTAAAAAGAGCAAAACTATTACAAGTGTAATTTTAGTTTATTTGGTGTATACGCCTATTTCAATTCAATGCAATTCAAATTTATTTCACACTTTTTTTACATTATAAACATGTAATTTAAAACTTATAATAACACAAAGGAATAAATGTTTTTTCTTTTCCAAAGTAAATAAACAATTTTGAGAGTGTAAAATACAAAACTCCACATGAGCCAAAGTTCGTTTGTGGAAATACTAGATTACGAAAACGTAAAATATTGTAAATCAACAGTGCCAACTTCTTTAACACTGACATATAACAAACCCGTTAACACACTCTCCATAGATTCTGAAAAGTCCCGACAGCAATCCCTATTCTTCTGTTTATCTAATGCCGCTCATCACCAATATCTGTTATATAGCTCCCAAGATAATTAAACTGCGATACCTGCCCAAGAGTGGAACTACAACCCGAATAAAAGACTTCATCTCATCAAAATCATTTTTTCAATAGGGCTAAATCATCAGCCTAATCTAAATCAGAAATCTTCAGATCACTAGATCATTTAAGGCCAAAATCTCTCCCGTGCAGTGAATTTCGCATAACGTAATCAATAACCAAACTAAAGAGAAAAGGAGACAGAATGCCTAACATCATAAGCAATGATAAAACCAATTGCTACAATCCTTACCAACTCTCACACACGATTCAGTGTTATTATAGAAAGATTTTATTATGTTAACTAACTTGTCTGGGCCGTCCCCTGGCCAAGTGGTTAGCGCGCTTGGCTACTGATCAAAGGGACCTTTGTTCGAGCCCCAGGTAAGGCATGGATGTATGTATCGTTTTTCTGCTGAGGTCCCGCCATCCTCACAGACCTTATACTATGGTGTATTAAACTGACAGGCTCATGTCAGACCTTTGTGGCAAGCAGCTGCTTGAGGGGGTATTTATTTATTTTTTTATTTAACTTGTCTGGTATGTCATACGATCACACAATCAACCACAACATTATGACGATCAACAGAGTCAAAAGCCTTTTTTGAAATCTATAAAGATAGCCACTACAGGTTTCTGAAACTCTAAACATTTCTCAAGAATCTGCCTGAGTGAAAATATCTGATCTAGACATCCCCTACCACTTCTGAATCCACATTGCTCATCACGCAATTGCCTGTCAACCACGTTCTTAATTCTATTAAGCACAATCATGCAAAAAACTTTACCTGGATCAGAAAGTAGGATGATAGCCCTTTAGTTTTCACAAGATTCATGCCAAATTGATCATAAGTGTATGGGGATCGTGTTTTATCATATGTCACTGTTACAGGATGGATATGCAAAGTCAAAGAAGGACGGTAAAGCTTCGAAGACATCCCTGGTGCAGAAAGATCAAAGGAGGCCGTGAATGAGAGAACCATTGTTGCCCTTCATGAACTTATTATTAAAAATTCACACATCACTGTTTAGGTAATGACACTAGTGGTCCTAAATGTTTAACGGACGTCACAGGTGATGAGACGTTTTTTACTCTACAAATCCCAGAAAAATTGAAAACTATGTGTTGCGCAAGATGAATCACGTCCTCAAATCCCTCAACAAAACATTTGGTCAATGAAAAGGAACAGAACGTTAATAATGCTTTCAATTCCCAAGGAGCGGTAGCCATGGGCATATTACCTGAAAAATGGACTAAATAACCAATACTAAACCAACACTGTTGTGTCCAAAATAAGTAAGGAGGTGAAGGTAAAGCATTCAACAACAGGAGTGTCAGGAGTTCTCCTTCCTGGCAAGTTGCGGCCTATTGTTGCAAGAAAAATCCAAACAGCTATCCCATTCTGCATATTCACCATCAGATTTTTCATTGTTTCCAAAAATTGAAAAGAAATTTACTGGGAAAACTTTTCCAAGGGTGCAACGCTTTGCAAAATGCGTTCATTCAGAGTTGTGGTGTATTCCCTCAACAGGAGTACCACAAACTATCCAGAACAGCGTGAACATCTGAAACTTTGCAGAGATGCCGGAGTGGAATACCTTGAAGGACAGTAAACGTTTTGTTCAGATAAGTGCAATGGTTTCTCTTTTCCAGCTGCATGTCAAAAACTTTTTGAGTAACCCTCGTATGTGGACCTAAGTGTCGTTCAGGTATGAAACGAATCCCTCCCTCCCCCCACCGATATATTTTGTTCTTTAAAGTTAATGAATTCAATAAATGATTTGATCATTTTCACATTTTTCCCTTTTTTTGCCTTTTAGGGAGCATATGGAAGATAGACATTTTAAAATTTATACTGGATAAGCGAAAACTGACGCAACCCATTTTCTGAAAATTTTTCTATTTGTCAAAAAATAACTACAATAAAATCAGAAATCAAAACAGAATGTCATATTAAGTGTTGGAAATGTTCATCATGCTCATCAATGCCTTCATTCACTCTATTGCTCGTGTTTGATGCAACACAGTGAAGAGTTTCTTCCGTGATGATTGAAGCGGAAATGGTTCCCCAGGAGAGATATTGTCTATTTGTAAGACACACGAGAATCAGGAAATGTATGCCATAATTCATTCTGCGAAACTGAGTAAGAATGAAATGCCGCAAGTAGAGTTCGACAATGAACTCTCATTGAACTTGTGAAAAATATGTGTTTCACTTCAGCTATTGAAAGACGGCTGGCGGCAGTCTGAAACAAAGTCAATTGATTATGAATCCAGTAGAATTACTTTCAGTTACAACAGTAAATCTATACAGTAGACTTTCTCTTATTCGGTCTCGGCTCAACCGGTCTCCGCTTTAACCGGTCGTTCAAGAAGCGGATGCAAGTCACCGCTTGTTTTGTTTATTTGTTTCAGTTCCAAGAAGCGGAAGCAAGTCACCGCGTGTTTTGCTTAGAGTACAGTACATATTTGCTTCAGTTGCTCTTTGTGAATATTACAGTGTACAATGAGTATACAGGAGTGTGTGTTGTGACCTATTAAATTATTGTGTGGTACAGATTGAGTGGGTGCAAACGTAAGCGTAATGTCGCTACGATGGAGATGAAATTAAAAGCTTTAGAACGTATTGACAAAAGTAATCCAGTAAAGCATATTTGTGATGAACTAGGTGTTGGTAAAAGCACAGCAAATGACTGGAGAAGGAATATAAAATCTTTACAAGATTTTTGCACTCACGTCGAGTTTGAATAAACGCTTTCTTCTCGGTGAACTCTTAAAAAGTCGAAAAACGAAATTGTCGATGATGCACTTTGGTTATGGTTCATATAAGAGCGTCGAAAAGGAACGCTAATCAGTGGGACAATCTTGAAGGAAAAAGCAATATTCCTTCATTCTAAAATCGATAATGGGGGAGATTTTTAAGCAAGAAAGGGACGGCTTTCTCGCTGGTAAAAGCGGCATGGTATTCATTACCTTGCTGTTTGTGGTGAGAAATTGTCAGCTGATACTTTAGCAGAAAAGGAATTTTCAGAAAAACTTTTAGGGCTTTTTGAAGAAGAAGGCCTATGCGTAGAACAAATCTACAATGTAGATGAGACTGGGTTAAATTTTCAACTTCTTCCAACGAAAACGTTTGTGACAGCTCAAGAAACCTCAAAATCAGGATTTAAAATAGACAAGTAAAGAATCACTGTGGCTGTGTGTACAAATTCTACACGTACGCACAAACTTTCTCTTTTTGTAATTGGGAAATAGCAAAATCCCGAGCATTCAAGCATTTAAATTTAGCTGCTCTGCCAATTTACTACAAAGCTCAAAAGTCTGCTTGGATAGACTCGTATTTGTTTAAAGAGTGGTTCTTTACAGAATTTGTTCCAAAAGTAAAAAACCACTTGACAAGTCTTAAAATGCCTCTAAAGGCCCTATTCATTTTCGACAATGTCTCAACACACTCAAGCGAACTCATTTCTGACAACATAAAAGCCATGTTTTTGCCACCTAATGTAAAATTTTTAGTGCAACTAATGGATCAAAGCATGCTTGTTAGTTTAAAAAGACGATATAGGGAAAGCGTCTTTCAGAAATTCTACAGCGAACCGAAAATGACGGAAGAGGACTTTTAAATGCTTTGAAAACAATAATTATCAAGGATGTGATCTGCATGTTGGCAAGAAGTTTTGAAGAAATACCTCGTACAACATTTATGAAGTCATGGAGAAAACTTTGGCCCGAAGGTGGAAACTATGTAGAAAATACGAAAGACGACAACACAAGTATCGAATGATTCTGCGCCTGCTGAAGATACGACGTGTAATGACAATATTTTGCTGCTTAATGACTTTAAATTGCTGCCTGGATGTGACACACATGAAGAAGATGATACTGAAAAATGGTTAAAAGGTGATGAACAGTTGGAAAATGAAACACTGAATGATGACGAAATTATTAATGCAGTCTCTGAAGAAGGGAACAGAGAAGAAGCAGAAATGAAGAAGAAGAGAAATAAGAGGAAGAAGAGAAAGTTAGCCATATTGAAGGAAAAGAAGCTTTTGATGTTGGAGTAAGATACATTGAACAACAACAGGCCTCATCTGCGATTGATGCAACGTTTATTAAAAAACGACAAGACTTTGCAGGTAAAAGAGTTTTAAGTTCAAAGAAAATAAAGGAAATCATGGACTTTTTAAAGTGAGTGTGTCTAAATTGCTAATATTGTACAACAAATCATAATTAACATACAGTACAGTTAGTATTTTTGCCATTTGCATTTTTTTTTTATTTTCTGACAGAATTTTCGGATAAACCGGCCTTTCGTTCATCCGGCCACGGGTTCGGTCCGGTAAGGGCCAGATAAGAGGGAATCTACTGTATATATTTTAATATGGGTTGTGTGACTTTACAATTACTACAAATACTCTGTGTTAGCCGTCCCGTGGCTGAGTGTTTATCACGCTAGGCTACTGATCTAAGGGACCTGAGTTCGAGCCTCGGGTAAGGCATGGATGTTGTTTTCCTGCTAAGGTCCCGCCATCCTCACAGACCATCTACTATGGTGCATTTAATTGGTAGGCTCCTGTCAGACCTCTGTGACAAGCAGCTGCTTGAGGGGATTTTATTATAATGTGTAAGTTATATCATTTATCTTTTATTTTGAGAATAATATTTTTGTAGGTAATAAAACAGTTTATATTATGCTATCAACATTATTATCATGAATATTTCACAATCACATGTAATTATAGAGAGAGGAATTGTTATTTGCCAGGTGGTATCCAAACCACATGACCTCCTGATAAGCGATCAGATGAACTGATCGCTGAGCTACCGGCCGCTGATGAAGATATCCTCTATTGGTGGTTTTAAGCGTTATACCGTGGAGATAGTCATTGGAAATCTATCTGACTGTAATTGAAGGCCTTCGTCAATAAGGCACCTTCCAGGTTAGTGCACTCAACCAGCCATATCAAATTTAGCCTCCAGAGCCTCCTACGTGTTATGTTGTGGGTGCAGATCCTACCCGGCAAATGACAATTTTGACTCTATAATTATTTAATTATTATCATGCTTTGTCAAATGATTCCTTTGCATTATTTATCTGCACCATACCTGCTAAACTTGTCACAGTCACTACACGACCCTTGCACTGACGTAAGAGAGGAAGGAAAGCCTTTGTCACTCTAACCACTCCGAGTGTATTCACTTCAAGCGAGTTCTTAAACATATCGAGTCCTGTCCATTCTACCTCACAGCCTTGGAATATTCCAGCGTTGTTTACAACAGCCCAGAAATCTGAAATGATTTTTCACTGAATACATTGATTGTTCACATATAAATATACAAGTTTGAAATGCGAGATGCGATAAAAAAAAATAAACGAGACGGCACATAACACCCTTTTACCAATCAAACATATTCAACACCACTTTAGGCTATTTTTTCTATTTATTAAAACCGTTCGCATTTTCGAAATCGTGTGAAGAGTGTCTGTGTATGAAATGTGCTATGGCACTGTATATGAAATTTCTGCAGTGATGCAAACATTACAATGTGTTGAAAATGAATGGATGCATCACGTCAATGCTCCTTTTCATTCAGCATTATTAATGAACCAATGTTTGACTGAAAATTAAATCTCAATAACGGAACATCCACCCCATAGAAAAGTCCCATTTTGACAGCTTGGAGTATCGTTTCCCAACGTAGCCGGGTAGCATTCGTTGGAAAAAAAAATACCAATCTTTAGGAAATGCGCAAATAATCGCATGATCCTATTATTATTGGGCAACATCCATCAATGCCGTAAAATATGACTAGTTTACACCCCATATTTTCCATTTTCTTTTTACTATTCTCTTCCTTGTTCATATCTTCCTAACCAACTCTCACAGACGACTCACTGTTACTATAGAAAGCTTTCCTTATGTTACATAACAAACTTGTCAGGTATGCCATACGATTTCACGATCAACAACAAATTATATCGGTCAAGAGAGTTAAAAGCCTTTTTGAAATCTACGAAGCTAGTAACTGAAAGTTTCTAAAACTCTAACATTTCTCAAGAATCTGCCTAAGTAAAAACACCTGATCTACAAATCCCCTACCATTTCTGAATCCCCACTGTTCATTAGCAATTATCCATCGACCAGATTCTTAACTCTGTTAATTACAATTATGCAAAGAATTTTTACCGGGAACAGAAAGTAGACCGATATCCCTATAATTATCACAAGAACTGCGAATTCCTTTTTCAAAAATAGCGATAATCATAGCTCTGGTAAAATCTTTAGAAAGAGTGCCTTTATCATAAAAGATATTCAGAATTTCAGGCAACCATGTGATAACAGAAGTAAACCTCTCTCTAAGCATTTCAGTTGTAATTTCATCTTAGTTTATAACTAGCCACAATAAGTTCAGACTGTGATACAGGGCCAACATTAAAATCAGTAAAGGCATCTATTACCATTACAATGACAATAGAATTAAGCACATTGTTTACAACTTCAATAAAATTCTTCGCCCATCTAGAGAACACAGAATGTTCACCTTCAATAACATTACCATGTTTATCATTTAATCCCTGTATGTCTATCTGCTTCTTCCCACACAAAACCTTTATTATCTGACAGAGCTCTCTGCTGTTATGCTATTGATAGAGCTCTCTGCTGTTATGCTATTGATAGAGCTCTCTGCTGTTATCAGCAGATTATATATTGATAGAGCTCTCTGCTGTTATCCTCTGCTTTATCAGCTAAGCTAGCAAGCCAAAGATTCTTATCAGCTGTCAGCTGATCTTTTTCATGTTTATTAAGCTTTATTTAATACTTTCTGTTAAGATTAGTAAAGTATCACAACTCAACTTGCTATTTTGTTGTCTTTAGAAGAAACTGTAAGCTAAACTACTAGTGACGATGAGGATCAGTGTGGAGCAAGTGGCAGCAAAGAGCCGCATTTTCAAAATCAAACAGAATTAGATGATCTAATTAGAGAATTTCTTCATATTAAATCAAATGCAGACTTTTAACACACCATCTAAGATAAGTGGAATTTATTTGATCCGAACAATATAGGGAAATCATCTTATCGGAAAAGGGATGCGAATTTGCACCCTTCTATGATTTTGCTGAAAGTTTGTGCTTCTGCACTAATATCGATGGTCCATTTGAAACTGTTGGCTTACCTCATGAGCCGCGAAATTAGCTCATAATCATGACAGCTCAACCAGAAGTAAGAAGGCCGTTTTGCTACAAAGAGCAATCAGTTTCCCTCCATTCCGATAGCACACAGTACATTTAAAAGATTGTGAGAATGTCAAGAAATTGTAGAAGAAAATAAACGATAAACATTACAAATGGGATGTTTGTGGAGACTTCCAGATGCCAGGATTTCTATTTGTGTGCAGTCGCTCAAAAAGGTATCGAACACTATAGTTGATTACAGAATTCAGGAAATATATCTGGCAACGATTTCTTTTAGAAATTAGTGATCTGGCAACTTTCGTGTCACGTGAAACAAAGGTTGCCGGATCACTAATTTCTGTAAATATCGTTGCCAGATATTTTTTCTGAATTCTATAATCAACTTTATTGTTCGGATACTTTTTTGAGCGAATGTACAAGGTGGCTACACCAAGTATTATTTTTCCTCTGCCCCTCGGATAATCTCAAGACATAATTAACCATTTGATTGACGGAATGCCGAGACGTCTGCATACTTGTATTGTACTATTTGTTGCAGATGTTACGCAACCACGGCAATCCTCGGTTCCGTCTGACGACACTACCAAGTTGATGGAAAGTCGTGACTATCTAGAGTCGGGGGCAAGAATGCGCCATATAAACGCACCTCATCCCCGACCTCACATGGCAGCAGTCCTATAAAAGGAAAGTTAACCACCGGAAGAAACCTGAAATTTAATCTGTTCCCCCGGTTAGCCTTGAACAAGGATATGTAGATCCAAGTTCGCTCGGCACCCGGAGTGGAGACTCTTAGTAAGGCCCAGACTTTGAAAGGGCTCGTGCCTACTAGGTGGGCTCAAATCGTTCGGCCGTGCCCTTGAACGGCTCCACAGAGCTCCTGATAGGTGAGATCTAGACACCGTCACCGTCCAACCGGTCGGCGATGTCTTCGATCTCGGTTGGTCTTGGCTCTGTCCAACCGGGGACCAAATCCGGTCGGCAAAGCCTTCGACCGGATTGCTGGGCCCGAACCCCCCCCCCACCACCACCACCACCACCAAGACAAGGTGGTCCCCTATTGGGAGGGGCATGCTTGTGACGTGAACCCCCCTTTCGTATGAGGGCGGTCCGCCATTAAATTTCTGACTCCCTCCCGTCGATTTGGCCGTGCTGTGACTTGTGCAGACTATCGAGAAGGGGACCTTCTCTGCAATAACCCAAAACGTGACTCAAACTTGAAAAGACAGAGCGGAGTCAGATATTACCATTTAAACATAATTTATTTACAGTACATTGCTAAAACTAATCTCCAGTATCGTGAGTTCCCTTCGGGGAATGCAGCGGAACTTATTCGTTCTCAGGCGATGACCGCCTTTACAATTAGACGCCAGATCGTTTTGGCAAAAGTCTGTTCATGGAGTTTGAGCTACCAGCTCTAAAGTCCTAGAACGAAGGCTGTTCCTAAGAACACAGTGGCGGAAGCAGACAAAATAAACAATTTGTGGAAAGGATTCCAGATCTATGAATGAGGGTGACACTTACCTGTCGGATATGGTCGCTGCAGGAGCCTTCGTTGCGAAGATCAGCACTGTCCGTTGGAGGCCCATCGCCTAGGTTTGGTCAGACAAAAGGAAAGTTAAACAGTTCGAAAAACGCTGCTAAACTGGGCGACTACTCTACGCTACCAGTCACACGAGAACTCTGCCCACGTGCCGATTCTCGGCCAAAGAGAAGACGTCTTAACCGGATCAGAAACATGAAGACAAGAAGGCTCTTCTCTGCCGCAGTTCAAAATTGCCGCTTCTTCCCACCGCGACCTCTAGCGGTGGTCTGCGTCGTAAGCTGACGCTGGCGCTTGCAATTGGACGTCGGACGAACATCGCTCCGCCTACTCGGCTTCTTTTGTGGCGAGTCCGAACTCTGGGTCTGGAAGTTTTTGGCTCCTGGGGCGATGCTAGAAACCAGCCACGAACTTGCCAGTTAAACTGGTTTCATCCAGTTTAACTGGCAAGTTCGTGGAAACTGAGATGACTAACCAGGTCTTTGTTCATACTTTGAGCAAAACACATTCAAGGACCTTTTAGCCCAAGTCGTGTCCGCAGGATCAATTCCTGGGGGCACGACACTTGTATTACAGCATCCTGTGGCATGATCCTTCCTTATCACTCCTTTATCAGTAGAGCATCAGGCCAACATTTTGTGAAAAGAGAATGATTAGCCAGAAGGCAATTAAGTCCAGGCACACAAAATTTTATTCATGAATTATTTATTCAAGCTGTATACACTGCTTAAAGTGAAAATCGTAATTCCGCTAAGGAAGTGATGTATATGCCAAAAATTCTAAATGATCAAAAATGGAACGTGACAATTAAAGGTACGTGTGTTTATTTCATTTTCATCAGTACATAGCAGGTGCACCTCAGGCTGTAATACAAGCATGCAACCGTCTCAGCATTCCGTCAATCAAATGGTTAATTATGTCCTGAGGTTGTCCCAAACAGCATTTAATTGAGCACGCAACTCTATCAGAAGGCACTCTACCAGGCAACTTTACCAGGTTCGCCACCAGAAGGAGCTGTCGAAGGCAAAGACTCATAAGGTCCCACATAGGCACAATGGGTGATAAGTTCCGGGATTATGACGGCCATGGGAGAATGACCACACCTTGGAGAATGTCTATTGTTGCATGTGCAGTGCGTTGGTGGGCATTGTCCTGCTACAGAATCATCCCACGTATGGTGATAAGGAAGGATCATGCCACAGGATTAATGATGTCATCAATCTAACGGCTCTCCATTAGTATACCAGAATCATGAAGCAGCGTTTGCGTGAAGACCACAATACCAGTAGCAGTTGGCCAATCACACTGCAGCACAATCGTTGTGGTCATACAGAGTACGTGATCTTCCGGTCCTGTAGTGTGACATGCTGGTCTTATACCTGTCCTTCATGTCATTTGGTGCTTCATGATGTTGCGTGAGATGCACCATTGTACTGTGGCCAAATTGCGCCCCACGCATGCAGTAATCGCTCGAAGTCTCAATCCGAACTCTCGCATATCAATGATTGACTCTCTCAGAAGGCGCCAATTGCACATAAGAGTCTTTTCAGTGTCTCCAAAGCATATTCAAACATTTTTGCAGTATGCACTGCAACCTCATAGTCGGTCATACTATGATACGAGGTAGTGAGCATCCGGTATTTATCAACGGCTTGCCTGGGTGTCACAAGTCCATTCGCTGCGGAACTTTTATCATTTGCATATCTCTGTAGGCCGACTGTCTCCTACGATTTAATTATCAGTCTATTTCCATTCGTTCTTAGTGTTGTGATTTCCACTTGGAGCAGTGTAGTTCCACTGAGGTGGCAACACTGTAAGTAGGAATGACCCAGAGCAGATTTTGAACACAACAGAACAGGAGGAAAATTAACTTCATATTATAAATCCTAGTTAGTTTTATAAATTACCAGACTTCAGTGATTTTTACAGTACTTTTTAGTCTTTTTAACCCAAAAGTTATGTGCAGAGCTAAGTTGCTGCATAACAAAAAAAGGGTCGTAACTATTCAACTTTCAGTGCAGTCGTAGTGTTAATGTAATGTGGCAGAGTTGCTTTTTTTTTCAATTTATTATTTTATTTTGCATTTTATACAATTTACATTTCATGCAGTTTGAGCTTATATATTTAATTTGATTCAATTTCAAAAATGTTTAGATAATTTGATATTTTTAAACTATAAATTCAATAAATAAAAAAAAAAAACATAAAATTTATAATATTTTTAAATAATATAAATTCTAGCCAAGAAACCCAGGCAGTACAATCACCTCCATTGGGCTGAGTACGAACAAGTTCCGACAATGAGAGGAGGCTAAAATCCGTAGTCTTTAAAAAGCTCCTTCGATGAATTGGCATTAGAAGTCGGCACAGCTGGACCAAAAGTAAAAAGACCATCTAAAAAAAGTCTATTTTTAATCTGGGAAGCTGCTTGTAGATGAAAAAAATCGGGAAGGAGCATGCAACCATCTGTGGAGCAGAATCTGTTTTTCATATTTTATTAATTGCAAAGCTATATCTAAAAAATACATTTTTACTGCTCATGCAAATCATAATTACATTATTTTTTTTAATAAGGGAGAAGGTACTTCTCTTCCAAAGGACAGAGAAAACCTAGAAGCTATATTAGGCTTGTTCTGGTTTCTCATACAACATGCAAACACTTAAACAAGGACATGCCCCACAACTCTAGTAGCCAAGTAAGTTAACCATTAGACCAGACAGAGTTTCGTATTCTTTGATCTCTATTGACTTACAAACTTGGATTGGATCACATATTTTCTCATTTTACTGAGGTCTACGACCGGAAGAACTCCAGGGACAAATTTTCGGAACTATACTATCTCTATATCATAGAATTAACGTTACTACTCCCTCGCCTTACCGCCCACACGTTCCCACCGTCCACCAACTCACTCACTCACCCACCCAAAATCTGCCATATTCAAGTATATTATATGGTATTGATATTTCATATCCTCTTCTACATACTACTTATTATTATTCGAAATTTTGTTTTTTGCATTTTGGAGTACATTCATCCATTACTTACCAGTTTTCTTTAAATGTTCTTTTACATATTTAAGAGCTTGTTCAACACTTTCATCTTTGGTAACGTCCATGCCGATGACGTGCACACGGCTTGAACAAGTCCTTCTAAGGGAAATGCCTCCTTTTCCTGAAGGAAACAGGCACGTGGCAAAAACGATGAAGCCTCTTTCATCCAGACGTTTTGCGAGGTTGTGTCCGAATCCAGTATCGCAGCCTTTAAAAAGTTTTATCAAAAATAATTATTCATTTAGATTAAGGAAAATATGTATACTGATATCTCAAAATATATGCAATTTTAGACACTTTTAATTTGCTCTAAAATGTTATAAAACCAGTCACTTTCAAATTATTTAAAAGACGTGTAAAAGACGTATTTAAAAGACATCTGATGATACCAATGTAACTTCAAATTAAAGTACTAAAGCCTGTACTAATTATGACCTATGGGAGTAAAAGTAATTATATTTTTAGAGCACTTGAAATGTTCAGCCAACCATAGAAGAAACTCCAATAACCTTGCCATATTTTTCCCTCAATCCCTGTTTGCCAGACGCGGATATTCAAGGGTTTGTGTTGATACACAAAACCTTAATTATTTGGAAGACACGGTTTGTGTTCCTACAGAAAAATTTAACTATTTAATATAACTCTCTGCTGTTGTGTTATCTAGCTGCTTCTTCAACTTTCTCAGCAAAGTTATCAAGTCAAAAGTTCTTATATGTCCTTAACTGATCGTTTACACATTTATTATGCTCTCTGTAATACTGTCTGTTAGGACAACGTGAGTGTCTGTTAGGACAACGTGAGTGTTGTTCAGTTTATCCATTCACTCCTCCTTCCTCTCTAAATATATGCTGCCTAGTTTTATCACCAAATGACTCCAAATAAAAATTAGCATCGACACAGTACTATTGTTTTTCAAGACTAACCTCTTTACAATAGTACCTCAACTTCTTTGGTAAATCAAACCACGATTGTTATAATTACTAAGTAATTAATCATCATAAACCTTGACTCTATCTGGATCTTTCAGAGCAATAATTTAAGGGCAATTCTTTTAACCATATGAAAACATTTCTTGATATTCAGCTGCAAGGAACATTTGACAAGGTAATGATCAGACAAAATTTTAGCTCCTCTATATGGTTTTTGTTCCTGAGAGAGTTAGCCCATTTACCTTAAATTCATAATAGATCATATTCCTACACAACACATCAGGTAAAATCCATGTATATTTACAAATATACCACTGTTCGAAGTGAGTGTCAGTTTTTCTTAAACCAATAACCTGTCCAAAGATCATACCAATTTTGGCAAGGAAGTCACCCAGGACAACAGTGATATCTAATTTCTCACATATACTGATGAACACAAAAATTATAACATCATAATAGCGAACCTCAAACCTTAGTCATTTTCAGCAGAGTGGAAGAACATGTTACAAGGTAGTAATGAGTAGTTGCACAATGACCTTTGTGCATATTAAGGGTGTGCTTAGGGACCCCCAATATGGGCTCTCAGTAAAAGGTATGATCGCTAGTGACGGTGGTGTGCACAGCCATATTCAAGGCATCGATGTATACAAGTCCCTAATAGTCAGGGGCGGCTCAGTCGGTAGTGCATAGGCTCAAATCTGCAGCTCCCAGGTTCCAGGCCGGTTGAGATTTTTCTCTGCAAATCACCCCCATCTTGCCTATGGTCGGTAGACGACACCGATGGTCTTGTAAAGGCCTTTGTTCGGCGAATGGGGTATTAAACGATAACCTGGCGCATTGAAGAACGCACTGGATGGCCTTGATGGGAGCTACCATCCGTCTTCCAACAGCTGTGCAGTGTCCCTCCTTCAACTTTTTCTGACTCTTCAAAGTCCTTTCTACCTGGCTATTTAGCTCTTTGTGTGTAAATAATTGCTCCTCAGAGGTAAAACAGCCAACACTAATAACAATTACAATAAAATAACAGCCAACACTAATAAAAGAGCCAACCCAACACTAATAATGAAATTAGGCATTTCCTGCCTTTCTTTTTCTAAATGGAAGAGGGTACACAATGTGTGTGTGTGGATTCCTTTGGAGGCATCGACACAGCACTTCCCATAAGTTGTATATAGGAGAGAAATACTGGGACATAGCAGACCAAGGTAGGATGTTGACATCCAATAGGCCAATGAACAAGTGTGCCATAGAAGGATGTGCGTTATACTGCTGAAATATTGCACCAGAAGAGCTCTGCAGGACAAGTAGACGATGCGTCACCAGAATGTCCTCAACATATTGTTAAGCTGTCAAGTATCCCTAGATAAGTGAATTTTCATTGGCTGAGAGGGAAAATAGCACTCTCAAGCGTAGTATTAAACCGAACCATAACTAAATTTTAAAATATAGATAAGCGTTTTAAGGAAATCATTTGACAGATGATAAATTTGTTGGGTGTTTATTTATGATGCAGCATATTTTGCAATATGCAATTAGTTATTTGATGAGATCTTAATAATTTATGGGCACACAATCTAAGTACTATTATAGTACTATAGTCGCCATCTCGCCACCAATGGTTTTGTGGCTCTTTCTTTTTTTGAAAACGAGATAAAAATATAAAAAATCAATTTATGCTTTAATATAATGTAGTGGCATGCAGTTTCTACTGTACATATTACTTTGTCAGTAGTACATGAGAGCTATGTTTTTTTCGAGTTCTTTCTATGTAAATATTCGAATTAGGTTGTTTCATCTCTGAGTAGTTACACGGATTCCAAACGCTCAGAGAAGGGAGAAGAAAGGAGAGAAATCCACTTTACAGCTCTGATGGAAACATCAGGTTAAAGCCACCCAGCGTCGTAGCTAACGTCTTCAAGATACCGTTCTCTAATACATGGGCCCACCTCTTAAAGTCCCATCCTATGGACGACGTCTTTACAAGCTATGGAATTAAACCTTTCGACGTTTATGCAAATCTCATTCAAACGATCGGTCAATAATTATTAAATAATTATTAAATATTAAATAAGGACAGAAAAGTACTGTAAAACAACTTAGAAGAACAACGATAATAAGATTTAGATTAAAAAATTATGGATTCTGAAACACAATGGACAAGAAAATTCTGACCCTCAAGCAATTGCCAACACTCTGGGGGAATATTATTCCTCCATTTCTTCCTTGTCCTTTTATTCTCACGAGTTTCTGGTGCTTAAGAATAAGGCCGAAGCTGTCTTTCCACTCGACTGGCCTGTGGCTTTAAAGCAGGCCATTCACAGCAGAGAAGTTTCGCCTTGATCTCTACACTTCTCATTGGTCAGCTGTCAGGCCAGACAATGTCTATTACGCATGTTCCAACATCTCTCACCATCGAGTAAGGATCGGATGCTACGACATTTTAACCGCATTTTTCTCGAAAAGCAGTTTTAGACTCTTGGCCTTCCGAAGCCAGGAAAAGATCTCAAAATTTCTTCCAGTTATTGTCCCATCGCTTCGATGATTTCCACGTGCAAGACGTTAGAAAGAATGGTAAATGCCAGACTGGTCTCTTATTTAAAAAGCCATGGCCTTCTTTTCAACAGTCGGTATAGTTTTCACAGGCAACCGTATACCTTAGACCATCTGATCCGCCACGAATTAGCAATCAGGAATCCATTTTTATGTAGAGAGCACCTGGCCTCAATTTTCTTCAATATCGGAAAAGCGTATGATCCAGCTTGGAAATTCTTCATTCTTTGTGACCTCCATAGCTTCGGCTTGAGAGGTAACATGCCGATTCATCTCCAACTTCCTCTCCTGACGTTTTTTTATGTCCGTGTCGGCAACACTCTATCGCACCATTTCCCCAAATCAGGGGGTACCACAAGGCTGTGTCCTGTGTATTATTATGCTTTTCACTGTCAAGATAAATTCTATAACACGACAACTTTCACTACCTTCAGGCAATTCCCTCTATGCTGACTATTTCAGCATCTTTTGCTAATCGTCCAGCATCGAACGATGATTGCAAACTGCCCTGAAACTGTTCGCGCGATGACCAATGGTTTCAAGTTTTTCCCCCAGAAGACAACTTGCATGCACTTTTGCCACAAACATAATCTTTCTATGGGTCTCGATCTGTGGTTCGGGAGTCATATGAGGGTCACGGGTCCAGAGTCTTTCCATTGAGACCAATGAACCATCTTTATCTATCTGCTGTCAGCAGTTCTCCCTACACTACACATCAAAATTGCGATCCCTGCCATGTCATCCCACTTTGGAATGCGTTTTCAGTCCTAAGTGAGAAATGCTTTACACTAATCGCCTGACGGCTATTCATCCTTTAGGTTTGCATGTCCAAAGCTACCTCAGAGACATCAGTCTCGATAGCATTGCCCAGTCGACATCCCACCCAATTCCATCGTGGCTTGCTGGTTCCCCTTTCTGCAACTTTTTTTCTTTGCAGGATGGCAAAGGCCTTTGCACGTGAGTGCTTGTACCTTCAACTCTTTGCCAACCACTCTGCTAAGCACCCGGATTTCTTGTCTGTTTTTACCAATGGCTCAAAGTTCCGGATAACAGAGGGATAAGTCATGGTCTGCTGTGATACTATTATTGCAGACCAGATCCCACCACAGTGTTCCATCTTCACTGCAGAGCTGCACATTATCAATATGGCCTTGGACCATGTGGTGGCTACGCATAAATGTTGCTGTAATGAGGCATCGGCCTCACCCTGTTCTTTCCAAGATCCGCCAACAGTCCATCATCTAATAGCCACAACACCGTCATATTCTGTTGGGTGCATAGTCATGTCGCATCATGGACAATGACTTGGCAGAACTGTTGTCCGATCTGCCATGCCGCTGTCTGACACTCCCATATGTGGACACTTCCGGCAGTGTTTTTTTGTTAAGCTCTGTACATAATGGCAGAGATTTAGTCGCAACAGATTACAAACGTTTCGAGATCAAGCCCATTGTCAAACCATGGCAGTCCATTTGCAGAAATCGCAAGATAGAAGTTGTACATGCTCGGCTCCACTTAGGTCATTCGTTTATTATGTATTCATTTCTTTTAAGGGCGGATGACGAACCTAAAATGGAGTTTTATGACACCATTTTAACTATGAAACATATTTTAATCGCATATCTTGTTTTTAATCATGAACGGTATATTTATTTTGGTTCTTACCGCTTACCGTTCGAGCCCCTTACACTCGGGCACCTTTTACATGACGACTCGTTTTTAATTTCGGTTTTTGAATTTTTACGTTTTACAGGATATTTTAACCGTTTATAATATTTATACATTTATACTTCTTTTCTCAATTTTACATTTGTTTCTGATTTTTTAAAGGGTCTTACCCACTCATTCTGGATTGTTGACTTTTATTCTTGTTGGTTCTTTTGACCGTGGCTTTTATACACTTTTTTATACACTTTTCTGTTTTGTAGTGTCCTTTATATTTCTGTTCCTTTGGTGTTCTTTTTGTGTTGATTATAACTTTGGTTGTGGATTCCACTCTTTTACCGTTTTATTTCTCCTTGTTTGCCACAACATATCGTTAGTTGCTCTTGCGCCAGATGGAAATTGGTACTTACCAAACCAATCGATATTTCAGTCCTCTATTTCTCAAATCGTATTTAGAATCTGCATCCAGTTTCAACTAATTTAAAGTTCGAAACTGAATTCTATTATAGGAAAAGGGTTGGATTTTTAAGAAAATACAATATGGCTTACGCTAAGCGATGCGTTCTTGGAAAACTTCTGTATAAGCTAAACTTCATTAAATAGGAAAAGTAGGATACTCCAGTTCTACCACCTGTCTCTACGCTTTAAAAAATTGCTAAATAAATCAATTTCGCGATGTGCAATATGTTCACTCTAATGAAATTCGTGAATGCTCAAGAAAGCGAAACGACAAATTTGGATTATAAATTTTTCACATTAGGAGGAAAAGTTTCTACACAAACTTAATATTTTACACTTCATTTACAAGAACTTTGTCGACCTAGTTGAAAGCTTATTATTATACATGAAAAGATACCTGGATGCGTTTCCTCTTTTTCTGCTTTAAAATAAGAGTAAAATAAAAAATTACATTTGTGCAGACACCAGTTATATGACAGCACTGCTTATAGAGTTCGTTATCAAATATTTTAACGCCTATTTACATAACTTTCCAGTTTCAAATTTTCAGAATTTTTATGTGCTTCCATTGCATTTTCAAAACTTTTCAATGCATTTAATTATATGCATTTAATGTAGCGCAATACAGTTGGTACCCATTTAAGGCAGTTAATTTGTTCCTTTAAACCCGAAGTTAAGCGAAGTTAAGCATAAAACATTACCTCTAATTATTACGGAAATGATGAGAACAACAAAACAGTCAAGGAGATATAAATAAGTTCAGCAAAGGTGCATCTGGTCAATTAGGCTCTGTGGTATCTGAATGCGAAACGGTATGATTGCGTTCGCCGGCAGAACAATACTATGTAAAATATGTAGTATAATTTGGAATATGAAACCTGGACATAGGAAAGAAAAGGAAAGATAAGGATTGCGCCTCATTTACCAAATATTAGTAAAAATGATTACACCTTCCTTTGATGTACGATGCTTCCGCTTGTGTCCTAAATGACACTATAAATAAATGATGAAAACGAATTAAAGAGGTAACAGTTTGCCTCTAGTGACCTCTGCGGATAGTGAGAAAGTATGAAATAGATGCCAAAATATGAAGCGACCAAATAAATAGCTTCCGCGAGACAAATTTCTGCTGGTTTCGTAAAGAAAATGGAATTTCAGCTGAGCAATATTATTACCAAGGAGCAGCAATAAGCCCAGATTTTTCATACAATTTTAGTTCAACTAGCCTGGCAAATTGATGCTTCTGTTTATTATACAGTGTAATATAACAGAAAAATTCGAATAATATATAAATATAAAATTTATGTTAGAATAAACTTTTTAAAGTTCTGAAAATGCTTTTATTTTTATGTCAAAACCTTATTGTACTTAATTTATCCTTTTTTTTTTAATATTTAGTAGAATCTTAAGGGATGCATTGCTTCCTTTCCTTACATGGACGATTCGCTATTGATTCATTTTCAGTTTTGGACATATTCCGGCGATACTTTCCAGAGACACAAGAGATGCCAGTGACAATACGTAAAAGAACTGGTGACGTTATGTAACATATCGTACTAGGGAATCATCAGAAAAGGAAACAACAAAATTAGTGACTATCTTAAATGAGTGTTTTTTGTGACTAATTCATAATGTGTAGTACTACTAATGTGAACAGTAAGAGTGACAAGGTTAAAATTTCTTTAAACTGAATAAAAAGTAAAATAAACCTTTTTATACAGTTTTAAAAATAAAACTTTGAAATTGGGTTTAATATCGCATTATAAGTATTTTTAGATCTCGATATTATTTATTTACTTTTCGATATATTTAAGTACCGCACATTTTTACTTTAATTCCAAGATAATTCATAAATATAAATAGATCAAAAATAATTGAAAAGCATATCTTATAGAAAATTTTACACCTTTATCAAATTTTGGTAAAATTTGGTGAACTTTTTGCATTTTACATATAAATATTTGCCCTATTTGTTTTCACAAAATTGATAATTGAGAGAACCTACATGCTATGAATGTATCAGTCAATTACCTACAGATGAGCTATCAAATGAGCTACTTAGCTTTGTGGTCCCACTTCATTTTGTATTTTGTTACATGTTCCTATCATTAGAAAAGAATTTATTATATTTTAAAAGTAAAAAAAATCTATATTTTTGTATTTTATGCGTTTCAATTTAATTGATAGTTTCATTATTTCCTTGAATTTGAAATTACACAAGTAATCCTTAATTCGATTTTTTTCGGTTCGTTGAATTTCGAATTAATTTATCATGTTTCTGAATACAAACGTTTTCGCCTCCTCTCCGATTATTAATATTCTGAAGTTAGGAGGAGAGGAAATGCTCTCCTTGGCACTCCTCCCCCCACTTAGGTCTGGAACTTAAAATATTTAATTTTTTTATATTATGATCGAATTGGAGCACATTGTAGTGTAGTTTTGTAAATACGTTTCAATGAATCGAATTCATTTGTAAATGAGTCGATTTCGGATTCAATTGAAAATCCTATTTGTATCCCATGTCTTGGTTTTCCTCAAGATTGTGTCACAGAAATCCAAATATGCAACTTTAAATATACCATATGAAATGCAATACAAAAGAGCAAAGCTGTTTGAATAACGAAAGAAAAAGGTTCCCTTTCTTTTAGAGGAAACCTAGTAACAATTCTGGATTTCAAGATGATGCGGCACCTGCACGTACTGCAAACACAACAAACGTTTTCTGGAACTACTTCTGTGGTGACCGCATTGTCGGAAGGAGCCTTTGATCACCAAGATCCCCCGATCCTCACACAATCTGACTTTTTTCTGTGGTTATGTCTTAAAGAAAGAACCTACGACAATAACCCACGAAACCTGGAAGAACGTAAACGTTACATTGAGGAGACTGTTGCCGACAGGAGGCGGCGATACCAACAAGTGCAACTGCACCGGGCGGCATACTTTTGGGGCGGGAAATTTGCAAACAAACTACGACCATAGCTGCAGTAGGTTGACCAAAGCAAGTACGACTAATTTTTCAACAGATAATTTTCGATTGCTTGTAAAAATGACAATAGATTTAGCTAATCATCATCATCATCATCCTCAAGCAGCCATGGGCTACGGAGTTCCAACTAGACCGCGCAGTTTAAGTCTCCAAGCATATCTGTCCTGAGTTACATCTGCTGCATCCGGCCACTGCACACCAATTCTAACAAGGTCTTGTTTGACATTGTCTGCCCACCGCATCCTAGGTCTCCCCCTCGTTCTGAGGCCTCTAGGCACACTGTTCATAACCCTATTCGCCAATCTATAATTATCCATACGGGCAACATGGCCAAACCAGCGGAGTCTCTCTCTGCACAACATGCTGCTTAAAAGAGGTTGCAGACTATTTTACCTAACCTCATCATTAGTTACAAAGTTAAACCACCTAATACCCAAGATACTACGTAAGCATCTGGAATCAAAAGCATCTAGTTTCCTGTTATCTTGTTTACACAGCATCCACGTTTCTCTACCATAACTAACCCTTGAAAGTATCCACCAGCTGATATAAGGTATCCCATGCCTCTGTTCTCTTAGGATTGGCAACCCAGAAGCAAACAGAAAACACCGCAGCAGATTCTCCCTTAACAGAGGCCCACCAGTGCAGCAAGTCCAGGATCCATAATCAAACTTAAATCCATAAACAAGTCCAGTCTAGTAGGTATAAATGGTCAGCACCAGGACCCTGTAAAGTTGACCACTCCTCAGCAGGTTTGAAAGAAAGAAAAAAGTGGCCATAGATGACCAGATCAGTAGGCCATACTGAAGTGGCAGCCCTCCCCTTCCGTTCCCTTCCAAAAGAGAATATCTCATTTGAAAGGTACTAACGGCCTGCACCACGAGAAGGCGGTGTCGGACATTAGGTGCTAGACCTGGCCGGTTCTGTGCATCATCACTAGGGATTGGTACACAGCTCCTCTTCCAGTTTACGCCTAGCTAAATAAATCATTAAAAACTAATATCAGACTTGGAAAAAGGGGGCGACAAAGTCCAAGTTCGTTCCGGGTGGGAAATATTCAAGTTTGCTGCGGGTGACAAATCAGCTAGCGCTGGTTGTCGGCATTGGCAAACAAACTCTTTGAAAAATTGCAACACTAAAAAGTGTGGATGATTGTCGTCAAGAACGCTGTAGATATATTCTTAGCATCTGCTGCAATTGTTATGAAACTTGTTTGTTATATTTATATCTCCGGTCTGTCCACTCTGTGCTAGTAACTATCTATAGGATAAACAAATATTATTAGCATCTATTAATTAAAAAATAATGTATAATATACGTAAATTGTATAGTATCTTGGGGATTAGTGGTTCAACTTTGTAAGTAATGATGTGGTTAGGCAAAGGAGTCGGCAACCTCCTTTAAGCAGCATATTGTGCAGAGAGACTGCGTTGGTTTGGCCATGTTGCCCGTATGGATAATTATAGATTGGCAAATAGGATTATGAACAGTGTGCCTAAAAAAAGAGGGGGAGACCTAGGATGCAGTGGGCAGACAATGCCAAACAGGACGTTGTTAGAAATGGTGTGCTATGGCCAGATGCAGCAGATGTAGCTCAGGGCAGATATGCTTGGAGAACTAAATTGCACAGTCTGATTGGTCCTTCGTAATCCTTGACTGCTTAATGATGATGATGATGATGATATATAATAATAATTATATCTATCAATTTTGGTAAATATGGCGCATTATTCCAGAAAATATTACTGTCAATATCCATGAGAATATAATTAATAGTGATAATCAATACAAACAATTGAAATGCAGAAGCATTATAAAAATTTATCTAAGTATACCTGTAATAAGTACAGCTTTGTTGATAGAAGAAATCCTTCTTTTGAACAGATGACCACTTGATATTTGTACAGCCACATACACGATGACTAAATAAATTAACGTTTGAACAATTTCGGTCCCATATTGCAGTAATGGAGCTGGCAAAATAAGCTTTAATAGCCATATTAAAGAACCCCAAATCATCCACAGGAGCATCTTTAGCAAGTACTGATGATTTGTCATAGCTTCTCTTTGCCAACACTAGAATGTAATTTAGGCAATATAGAAACACAGCTGAGCAAAGATCGGTGTTATCATGGTATTGGAGAAGCATTGTGATAGAGGACGTCTACGATAGTCTAAAGAATACAGATATCGTTATGTTGATAAAAGTTTCAAATCACTGATGCACTTGATATCTTGTTGTTAACGTTCTTTTAAAAAAAAAGGTCTGATGGGTGAAGAACCAAGAACGAAGGTTGCAGTTTAACGATACTTTCAATACAAGCAGAACACTGCTTAGCCAGTTTTCACAAAAAGAAGAACTAATGTTTTCACTTCCCTTTTTGTCTGTAGATATTCAACTTTTTTGCTTTTGCAAGCATATTAATAATTCTTCTTAGGTTCGATTGGTATTTATGAAAATATTACAATTTGCATTTACCACATCTTCGAATTAATTACATTCACTAACGGTGGAAAAAGTTGAAAATTGCAAAAGCTTTAATTTTTAAATAATTATTGCAAACGATGAACTTATGCAACAAATTTGAATTTTTGGTGATGAAGTAGGAAGAAGAAGGTGTAGTGGTTTGCAGTGATTTGCTCTCTTTATCTAAGGTGTCAGGATTTCGATTGAAAAAACCTGGGGAATTTCAATAAATATCGCGGTTTCAGATTTTTAAAACCAAGGACAGTTTAATCCATAGTTCTGATTTCACTTTACTGAAACTAACATTTCTCCTCGGAAGTGCAACCCCAAGGAAAACTTAATTACATTTAATTAAGTCTCTGGTACAAAGTAGCAACACATTCATGACGGATTATTCGCAGTAGGTGTCGGGACCAATAATTCGCCCACTCTCAATAAGTCGAGTGCATATTTCATAGTTATTCTGCATAGATTGATGGTAAGTCCGTGTCTCAAAGAGGTGTGACAGTTATTGTTGCTGGCAGTGTATTGAAGAGGCATGTTGGCTATCAGAATGTTTTCCTCAGGGTGGTGAGCAAAAAAAATTCTGTCTTATTTCTTATTTATTAATAATATTGAGCCTCAGCATAAAATCCGTGGTGCGAGGGCAAAATGCCTCAATTCACCACCCCCCGCCTCCCACTACCGGCGCTCATGTAGAGAGGTATGACTTTTCTCATGGCACCGCAAATTTGAAGCCCTCACTTGCGATGTTGACAGGAAAGTCATACTTCGCCGAAAGAACTCAACTACGACGCCAGTGTTCACCCACAATTTGATGTTCAGTGCAAACTGCATTATTCGCCATAAGTCGCAATGAAACAATACAAGGACTATAATAATATTATCATAGGCCGGTTCAATCATAATAAATCCAATTTGAACAGCAAAAAAAACAAAAAACCGAAATGGATGTTTTGAACGATTTGGATCAATACGAAAGAAATCGAAACATCGAATTGCATGGCATTCCTGTACAAAACCAAGAAGACGGAAACACTCTAAAGGAATTAATGACAAAAATATCCCGAATCTTGAAAATTGAACAATTCAATGAGCAAAACCTTGTGGCCATACACAAATTGCCATCGAGAAATAAGACAAAAATCCCAGTCATCATAGCCCAATTCAAATCAAGGGTCCAGCGAGATGAGTGGATGGCCAAACGCAGGAATAAGTTCGAACCTAAGAATGCTGGCATAGACAATACGGAATCTCCTATTTATGTGAACGAAAACTTAACAGCGATCAACAGAGAAATCTTCTGGAAAACGAGAACACTGGCTAAGGCCAAAAACTACAAATATGTGTGGTGTACAAATGGTAAGATCATGCTGAGGAAAGATGAAAGGGACAAAGTAATTCATGTAAATATGTTAACTGATTTTGATATGTTATAATTTCTTTTATTGAGTTATTTGGTTACATTTCTTTTGATCCGTTATGTTTAGTGAACCAAATTATCGTGATTTTGAATCTAAAGGAAATGTATACGTTAACAATTTAACTGAAGCAGAAAATTGGTTTTCATTACAAAAACAAAAAACTTAAAAACAGCAACCTGTTGGGTTTAATACATGTTTACATATGGTGCTTAAGAAAACACTGGGATGTCTTTAACGTTAATATTTCAGAAGTCATACAATACCTGGACATAATAATTTTAACCGAAACTAACATTACTAATCCTGAAAAAAATCTTTACAAATTAAACAACTTTGAACAAATTTCTGATGATACTCTTAAGAAAGGGAAACGGGGAATAATTGTCTACTACAGAAACACAATGTCGGTTGAGAAAATGAGTGTTAATATTTTGCCTGCAGAAACGTTATATCTAAGAGTCATAAAAGACGAAATAGTTTGCAATATATAAGCCCTATACAGGTCACTAAGCACATATAAACCATTTTTTAATTAATTTCCATGAATTTTTAGAACATACTAATGCACATAATCAAATATTAGTAGGAGATTTTAATCTTGATGTACTGAATGTTAAAAAACACGGTGTCGAAATGTATGTAAATGTTTTAGCAGAGATGGGATATGAACTCTTGATTAATGACGTAACTAGAGAAGAAGTACTAAGTAACAATTTATGCCGCACAAGTATCGATCACATAAATGTAAAATTAGATGGAAACATTATGTCAAAAACTATGATTTCACAGAGTAATATCGCTGATCATTATCTCATTGCAGCTATATTTGGATCAAAAGATGAGAAACCATATGGAAAAGTCTCAACCGATATCAAAACAACGGATATTAATTGGTATTACGGGCATAAAAAATATCGAAAGGGAAATAATATTAGCGGACTGGTCTAAATATAACAAAAACTCATCGAACACAACAAAAATACCGATTGTTACAATTTCTTTAAAAATAAATAAAATAAAATTTTAGAAAAAATAAAAAAGCGCATAAAAATTTAGAACATCTAAATAACCGTAATGTTACCAAACAATGCATCACAGTGGATATTATCAATTTAATAGAGCGTAGATATAAGGCTTGGATTAAATGTAAAAATAACACAAAACGTGGTAGGTACGAAACTGAGTATAAAAATTTGCGCAATTTAGTTACAGCGAAAATCAGAAACCAAAAACAAAATTTTTATAAAGAACCATTACTGATAAAAAGAAATGATATGAGAAAAATATGCGAATTAATCCATCAAGCACTAGAGAATAAAAAAAGATCTATTGACGAAACTATCATTAAGAATATGTTTAAAAGTTTAACACCTTTACAAATTGCAAATAAATTTAACAGTGAATATTTCTCGTTAATTTTACACATAAGAGAAATCAACCAAGAACCTGATGTTGAATTTGAAACAATCAATAACACTACAAACAAAATCTCAATATTTATATACCTCCTTCAAACAGGACAGATATTGTGAATATAATCAAAACTTTAAATGAGCACAAATCCCCTGGATATGACAATATACAAATTAAACACATTAAAAACTGTTTCGAGGTATTTGCTGATGTCATAAAAGAAATAGTTAACGAAAGTATTTCAACTGGAACAATACCAACTGAGCTTAAAACTACAATTCTGAGACCAATATTCAAAGGAGGAACAAAGTCAATTATAACTAATTACAGACCCATTGCTATTTTATCTTCTGCATAAAATATTGGAAAAGTATGTTTACAATACATTATATAAATTTCTTAGTAAACATAACATTCTCAGTGAAAATTAATATGGGTTTCAAAAGGGGAAAAGTACCGTGAAATTACTAACGAAATTTACTGATTTATCCTAAATGGCACTAAATAGAGGTGACAGGGCGGTTGCAGTGTTTTTACATTTACAGAAAGCCTTTGACACTTTGGATCATGATATTCTTTTACAGAAATTAGAAAAGTATGGAATTAGAGGAACTGCATTACACTGGTTTCAAAGCTACTTATGAAATAGATTTACGGTAACTAAAATTAATAACACCTACAGTGAAAAGTGTGAAGTTAAATTCGGTGTTCCTCAAGGATCCATTTTAGGCCCGCTTTTATTTCTGATTTACATAAACGATTTAACAAAATTGAAACTAAATAGTATCATGTTTTTAGGTGCCGATGATATAGTTTTAGTTGATATAAACAAATTGGAAGCAGATGCTGTTAAAAACTTGCAAAAATATTTAATATTATTAAACGATGGTTAAACTCAAATAAACTGTATCTAAATAGCAATAAAACCAAATGGATGACTTTTCATTCACCTGGTTTCAAAATTAACAATAACCTAATTATAAAAACACACAAAATAAACTGCAGAAAAAAGGGAACCATTTCTGAGCTAGATAACTGTGGCTGCATAAAATTTGACAGAGTGCATACAATAAAATATCTAGGATTACATTTCGACAGTGCCTTCCGATGGAACGTTCATACTGAGAAAATCTGCAGCACATAAAGGCTTTGTGTCTTGAAATTAAATAAATTACGATATAATATGGATAAAAACACCTGTATTATGTTTCATAAAGCAATCTTTGAGTCCCTCTTAAATTATGCCATAACGATACATGGTACAGCCAACTTAACAAATATTAGAAAAATAGAACGCATTCAATCCTCAATAGCTAAAAATATTATACCAATTAAAGACACATCTATTTACAGCCCAAGATAGATTTATTTACTTGGATATCTTAGCTTACCAGAGCCTATATAAATATAACATAGTTATACGTAATTTTTTCGACAACACACATAAAAATAAAGTCCAGCATGATAAAAACACAAGATTTAAAGAAAAAGATTATTTTCAACTACCGAATTTTACAAATAACTATGGGAAATGCAAAAGCGGCTACAAAATTCCATACATTTTCAATCAATTACCAAGGGAACTGATAGACGTAAATTCATTCAGAGAAATAAAACACGAATTAAACAGATTTTTATTAAAAAAATTAGCTAATTAATATTAATACCTACTGACAAATTATGTGGCGTTGAATGTAAACATAAAAATCCGATTGTTATTTTGAAATATTCTAAATGAAAAAAGGTAAAAAAAAATTGTAAAGAGAGCATATTATTGAATGTCGAAATTCTAAACTGAAATAGTAAGATAGCACATAGTAAATGCAATGTGATATAAATATATTAAGATTAGCAGATTAAGGAAGAAAGATGATATTATGTTTAATGCCAATGTATTATTCTCTCCTGCAGATAAGCTGTTAGCTTTGCGGGACATCTGTAAATAAGGAATGATTTATTTGAATTTGTCTCAATAAATAAATGATTAAAAGAAAAAAAAAATTATAACTTATGGGATAACGGTATATGGTACAACAAATTTAACAAACATTCAAAAATAGAGGACCTTTTACTATGGTAGTAAGCGAATGTCAGACATCTGTGACAAGCACCTCAAGCAGGTGCTTGTCACAGAGGTCTGACAGTCTCCTGTCAGACCTCTGTGACAAGCACCTGCTTGAGGGGGTATTTATTTATTTTTTTATTAAAACATATTATATCTTATAGGAACACTTACATTTCCTAACACCTAAAGACTGATTCTATTATCTAATCACAAATGAGAGTTTCCTAAAGAAATTGTTTTTTTTTCTCTATTTTTAAGAACTGTCAATAGAATTTGATCTTAACTTTCGTAAGCTTTGTTCTGTAAATTTATAAGGTTAGATCATTACTATCCCTAGTACAATGTTCACTTTCGTTTGCGATTCCTATCCCAAAAAACATTTGAGGCTTCCAGTACATCTTTATTATCTGACATCTAATGTAGCAGGTTTTTCAGCATAATTTGTTTTTTTTAACAGAACAACATACAGTCTCCAATCTTTGCATTCGATAAGGACATCCATTATGCAAAATTAGTTTTGTGTCTAAAAAAGCAAGTGCAAATTAGTATACTTTAAGTAATTATTTGGGAAGGCCAATAATACGCATAGTAATATGACATTCAGTCCCAAACAAAAATTCAAGAAGATACCTACACAGTGTTCTCAGAGATCGTAACTGAACAATCGTCCATAACGGAAGAAGACGAAAAGGCATTAATAGAGTTTCGCCAGTTCGTCTTTTGATCATGTATCCAGAAAAGAGATACACCTCCTATCTAATTCATTACAACTATACCGAAGAGCCAAAACATTATTACCACCTGCCTAATATGATGTTGGACTTCCACATGCCACCAAAACAGCTCTTACTCGGTGAGGCATGGACACTACAAGATTTCTAAAGGTGTCTTGTGGTATCTGGTACCAACACGTTACAAGCAGATCTAATAACTCTTGAAAATTACGTGGTTGATATGCCACAGATCGGATATGCTGTTCTAACACAAACCACAGATGCTCGATTTGAATTGAGGTCTGTGGAATTTGGAGGCCAGGGCAATACATGGAAATCTTCCTCATGTTTTGCGAACCATTCTCGAACTATCTGGGTAGTATGGCATGGCGCATTATCCTGCTGAAAGAAGGAACTACTGGAGGAATAATACCGTTACCATGAAAGGATGTACCTGGTCTGCAATAATGTTTAGATAAGTGGTAGACGACATAGTGTCTTGCACATGAATGATTGAACCCAGAGTTTCCCAGCAGAACATTGCCCAAAGCATTAAACTTCCTCCATCGGCTTGTTTTCGTACAGTCGCTCAAAAAAGTATCCGAACACTATGGTTGATTACAGAATTCAGAAAAAATATCTGGCAACGAATTTTTTAGAAATTAGTGATCTGGCAACATTCGTGTCACGTGACACGAAGGTTGCGTGATCACTAATTTCTAAAAAAATCCTTGTCAGATATTTTTTCTGAATTCTGTAATCAACCATAGTGTTCGGATACTTTTTTGAGCGACTGTACCACTGTGCATCTTGGTGCCAACACTTTCCCAGGAAAACGAGGTACACTTACCTGGCCATCCACATGGTGCAATAGGAAATGAGATTCATTGGACCAGACAACTTTCTTCCAATCATTCAAGGTCCAGTTTTGATGATCGTGTGCCCATTGTCATAACTTTCAATGTTGAACCGAGGTTAGCATGGGCACTCGAGTGGTCTGCAGCTACGCAGCCCCATTTTCAACAGGGTTCGATGTACTCGGTGTGTTGTGACACATTACTGCCGTCACCAGCATTCAAATTACGTGCGAGTTGCACCACAGTATCCCGTCTGTTGGCTCGTACCGTACGGAATAGCCTTCGCTCACTTCTAACATCGATGAGCCATGGTTGGCCACATCTTTCCGATGTTTCATGGTTTTTCCCTCCTTGGACCACTTTTTCAAGGTACTAACCACCGTTGACCATGAACACCCTAAAAGACTTGCCTCTCGGAAATGTTCTGCCCAGTCAATTGTGTTCAATTGTTTGAATCATGCTATGTTTGTGCCATGCCATTACAATTTGACCTTTTCAAACTCACTTAAGTCCGCTCCTTTCCCATCCGAAGAAGAAGAATAGCACTGATTAAATAGCTCAGTATGAGGTGTTATTTGTACCGTTTCTTGACATTCACACTCATCGTCGTTCTTCATGCGTATCTGCAGTTGCTTCGATTTGCATAAAGACGCGCTGGTCATAATGTTTTGGCTCTTCGGTGTATATAACAGTAAGGCTGAGAGATGGGACAGTTGGATATTTCATTGACATGATTTAGGTAACTTTAGGTAACATGCTTAACTCCATTTATTCGTTTTTTGATTAAGCCCCCTGCGTTTTTGAGCGACGAAATGTTGTCGACGTTTATGAGTCATATAGAAATAAAATGTTTTAAAGGTAGGTATTTTTAGTGACAAAGAAAAAAATATGAATAAAAAAAAATGTGAAAAATGCCTATCTTCTTATATGTACCCTAAAAAGCAGAAAAGAAACTTAAAAGCCAATCGATGGTGCAATCAGTCACTGAATTCGTATTCATTTCAAAGGAAGATAGGGCGCCAATTTACATATTTAACAAGATTGCCGGCTCCCTATTTTCCTTAGAAATAATACGACTAAGCGACTGATTGGGTAATCGATTTGTTTTAGGTTTATTTTCTGCTTTTTAGGGCATGTATAAGAAGATAGGCGTTGTTTATTTTTTTTATTTATTTTCATTTCTGTAATTTCATATCTGTCCGATAATCTTTGATTGATTTCAGGAATTCTTTTCAACGCTTGTGTAAAACTCTTTGTCTTTATTATTCGCATCTAGTTTATCTTGACCTTTATCGTATAAGTACTTATTTAAGTACAACTGTCTGTTATCTCTTTGAACCACATTACGCTCACAGCAGCACTGTGTGATAACTCTCTGACAAAAATCAGTTAAGCTGTGAATTGTAGTCGTCACCTCTGGCAATCTTCCAGTTCTCTGTTTTCGATTAAATATTGATCTCCCGTAAAAATGTTGTACCCGTTACTGACCATCGTAACTATATCATTGCCACCAATATCAGATCCATCCGATTTTAGTATTTTATCTCTGAGGGGCATATATCTATCGTGCAGACGTAGAAAGACGTCCATATCTTCGGTAAATATTTCTTATTATTCTATATCTTTTGCATTGACGTTGGTTTCTTGATACAAGTAGTCGTATTTCGTGGTAGAATTATCGTCGATTGCGTCTTCAAACAAATTCCGATATGAAGCTTCAACATCCATCCTATACCTATTTTATCAATTTATGATTATTAGGCCATTTCTGTAAATTAACTGATTAAGAATATTTCTGCCTTTCGCGGATATTTTCTCGTTCTTTCGAATGACTGCTGTTGGAATTGTATAATAAAAATTTAACTCGTTTTCTTATTATTTTCATCTTTATTTATGTCTACTGTGTAACATATATGTCACGTTTTTAAATTTGTTCAATAAATTATTTTATTGTTTTGACCGGTTACTTACATTTTAATGTTGTAAACGTGATCGGTTTTAACCAGTGGTAAATATAGGGAAGAACGTATGTGTGTCGGTTAAACTGCCAGGCTGTGTTTGAGCACGAACCTGTACAAAGCGTCGCTCTTCTGATATTGATGTAGATAGATTCGAAGATAGGGCAGTGAATCATAATGCGATCGACGCCTCTCTTTATTTTGGATGAGAACTTTCCGCCATTTTTTGTTGTATCGATAACTTTTAGCTGAAATCCGAGTATCTTTCGCAACTTACCTTCAGAAAAATATATTTTATATCCTCTTGCCAAACGAATAACAATTCTTAATGTGGGGAGATTGCTTTCTAGTTTACAGGGCTAGGATCTCCAAAGACATTTTTCAAAATATCATTAATTCTGTCTGTATTGTACATAACTTTTGGAAAAGCTATTTTATTCCATTGCCTTTCATTGAAATACACTGCACGACATTGAAATTGCTTCACCCAGAATGAATGAGAGGATAGGGGTGAAATGTAACACACATAGCAATACTTATTGGCACACCATGATTTAATTTGCAGCCATTTACATCGGTTAGAAGATGAGATAATGCAGCACAATGTGACGGCCTCAGTAGGTGGTTACACCGTCGTGACAATAGATGCAGGAATACGGCATGGCATAGGGTCATACAGTCGACGGATATGGTCCTGAGGAATTGCACATCAAGCAGAGTTGATTTGCTCCCATAATTCATCGAGATTCCACGCCGGCTGGTAAAAGGATTCCACACGTCATTCAATGTGGTCTCACAGATTTTCTATTGGGGATAAATCTGGAGATTGTGCTGGCCATGGCAATACTTGAAAATGTTGCAAACATTGTGTGGAGACCCTAGCAGTGAGTACACAGGCATTGTCATGCAGGAAAATGTGCTGCTGCATGCCTCCCAGGAACCGTAACGGAACGGGCTGCACAACCACACTAATGTGTCGTGCAGCTGTCAGTGTTCCTGTGATGCGGACAAGAGGTGACCTGTTACCATATCCAATAGCACCCATACCATTATGCCTGGCTGAGGGGCAGTGTGCCAGTCGTGAACAAAAGCTGGATCCGTCCTCTCGCCAGGTTGTTACCATACACGGACCTGTTGATCGTCAGCACACGGACAGAAATGGGATTCATCACTAAACACGACAGTGTTCCATCCGTGACCCCCAGTTCATACGACTTCGACATCAAACCAGACGAGCGCCGCGATGGTTTGCAGTCAATGGCAGTCGACGTAAGGGTTGCCTAGAGTGCAGATGTGACTCGTGCAACCTTCGATTTACCATTTGGATCGTTATAGGGACATCCTTGGCAGATGGCACAGCCCATTGAATATCACCTGCAGTGCTCCGTGGTGTCGAAAGAGAACATCAAACAATGCGCCTGTGAAGCCGTACTGATATCTGTTAGACGGCACACTCCCTCTGCGACATACGTTATAACCTTCATTTCGCCACTGTTGCCAAAAGCGTCCAACAGTTCTTGCATCCCTATGAACATTGGCAGCGACACGACATGTAGTCCATCCAGCTTCACTTAGGCCTATAATTCTTCCTCTCTCAAAAGCATCCAAATGGCGATAAACCTGCAATGCAATACCAGGCATTCTCAGCTTTCGCTGAACAATTTCCAAGGGGAACCACCTAGTCTCAACCGTTCGCACGACTTCCACCTGCAAAACACAATACCTTCCCTGTTCCTTCTTGAATCTTTTATCTCTTGAGCCACATATGTCATTGGCTCCGGATTGTCATCATTTGCATATCTCAACTGCGCACACTCACACTTCTATTTGCATGTTTGTACGCCACGTCCTTCTGGGTGGGGCACTTTCATTGTCGAGCAGTGTATTTCAGAGAATTATTGTGAAATTTTTCACTGATTTTGTACCAGGAGTATCAAGTATGGGTACCAATCAGTTCTGGTCTGTACAAGAGTTTCGACGACATTTGAGAAAAATTATAACTTTTAGTTACCAGTAAACGAGCTGAAAATACCAGTACTGTTGTAAACGAAATAATTGAAATTTTAGATATTTTGCTACATAAAAGAAAATAATTTGCAAAAACGAACATAAAATATTGTTCAATAAAAGCTTTGTGCTTCAGAAATTCCTATATACAAACCATTTTGAAAGAGCAAAAAGTGTTACATCAGATCACGTTCATTACAGCACATTTACATGCTGATAACTCAGAGCCAACCGAGAAAGGATTTTAGTTGTTTCCATTGGCGATGGCAGCAATATCCCCGTTGGCTGTTATAAAAATTTTCTTGGTTACAATTCAAAATACTTCATTACTAAAAGCCAAATATGTTGAAAAGAAAGTCTAATGCATCAGATGAAGTTCGTTACGTCACATCACATCTCAATATTGAAGCAGGAAGATCAATATCAGTTTCCTTGACAGCGAAATCGGATGCAACCAATGGTTATTTTTTTCCTCGTTAATTAGAGCTCATTACGAAAACTCTTGTGTGTTTTCGTAATGAGAGAAAATAAGTCAGAATGGCTGATAACTTTTTTTTCAACACTAGAACATAAATAATTAGAAAAGAGACTGTATCACAGTGACTACATATAGTTGGCAGCACTAGCTGAATGATAATAATTTTTTATTGTAACATCTTTGTTTTTAATAAATTATTTCTATTTTCCCACTTCCGTCTGTTTCTTAATTGAGAATATTTTTCTCTTTACGTATCATGAGTTATAAGTTTTTGCATCATGCTGATACGTATATAAAGAGTATAAAAGAAACACATGATAACTATATATTCAGTCTAGCGGTTAGTTTTATGAGACGGTGGTTCATATGGCTGTTCAAATACCAATGTTGCCACCAAATGTTTATTTCTTGGTTTTATGACTTAGCGTTAATCACCAGGGAAAAATAATTGGTCTGTTATGCTGCAATTTTTATCATAATTTCGGCCGCAAAAAATTCATTTAAATATTACGCAAAAAAAGAAAAAACCTACATTCGGTGAAAAATTGCTTCTTCACGTGATTTCATCAGACGGTTCTTTATTTATTAGAAGTAGAATTCGTACGGATAAATCATTGGACGCCATGGATCAGTAAGGAGGTAGTGTCTTGACTGAAATTTTATCCCGAAATTTTATGATTTAGATTATGCAGATGATTTGGCCTGTTGGCTAATGATGTTGATGAGATGAACTCTTTCATTCGAGAAGACAGTAGAGTAGGTTTGGTTATATATAGAGAGAAAACTAAAGTTACGAAAATTGGTCAGACAGGCTGTGATTTTGTTAATCTTAATGATTGCCGTCTCGAACAAGTTACAATTTAATTACATCTTGTGAGCTATGTAACAGATACCGGTGATGTTCGGCATGAGATTAACAGGCGAATAGGGATTGCTGCTGGGACTTTTAAGAATATATGAAGAGTGTGGAGAAATAGGCTTATGTACCTACAGATTAAAATTAGACTGTAGAATAATTTGGTCCTCTCTAGGGTTAGTTATGGTAGTGAAACGTGGGCGCTTTGCAAACAATATAACAGGAAACCAGAGGCTTTTGATTCTAGATGCTTATGCAGTGTCTTGGGCATTAGGTGGTTCAACTTTGTAAGTAATGATGAGGTTAGGAGTAGTCGACAACATCCTTTAAGCAGCATATTGTGCAGAGAGACTCCATTGGTTTGACCATGTTTCCTGTATGGATAATTATAGATTAGCGAATAGGGTTATGAACAGTGTGCCTAGAGGCCTCAGAAGGAGGGGGAGACCTAGGATGCGGTGGGCAGACAATGTCAAACAGGACCTTGTTAGAATTGGTGTGTAGTGGTCAGATGCAGCAGATGTAGCTCAGGACGGATATGTTTGGAGAACTAAATTGCACGGTCCGGTTGGACCTCTGTAGACCATGGCTGCTTGAGGAATTATTATGATAATGATAATGTTTTGGCTTAGTGTAATACAGTGCGTTTTCTGATTACTAGGAATAGGACAGGGGTCGAAGTCCTTGTTACCCTCTACCTCTTCACAGCTGTGGTAATGACTTTATTGGTATTACATTCAGTAATTTGTTTTTCCTGTTATTTGTTTCGAATTGAGCCTTTCCCAACCATTCAATTTTTCTGAACCTTATGATACAATGAGTCTTTCATTTGGAATAAAATCTAAAGATATGTGAGCACTGATGGAAACAGTGCTGGATTTACCTCTACATTGTGGAGATTTGGGGAGATCACACAGGATAATAATGTTTTACACTATGTGGCAATACCCACAACATAAACTTTCATTTAACACATAATAATTTACGATCAGAAACAGCGTACAGAATACTTAATGAGAATAATAATTATCCAATTGTTTTGTTGGGATAGGGGGGAGAGAATACAAACTTTTTATATGACCAATTGCTCCTCACCTTATAAACTTTCATTTGATGTAGAACCGTTATGATGGATTCCAAGGTTAGGCAGCTGATCAAAACCTCTGCTTTGAGAATGGTAGTGACAAATGGCATGCGAAAGCATTAAGGAATACACATTAGAATATTTTTAAGAAACGTATTTCCACTGTATAATATATTTCTGTACAATAAGTACCTACACAGCAATTATCTTGATATTTTGAATTTTATTTGCGAAACAAATATAATCATATAATGCTTCGTGTCGTACATAGGAACATAAACTGATTCATGCACTTTACACTTCTGTTGTTTTGCCCTATTTTTCAGTCATGACACTACCTCCTTACTGATCCATAGCGTCCAATGATTTATCCGTACGAATTCTACTTCTAATAAATAAAGAACCCTCTGATGAAATCACGTGAAGAAGCAATTTTTCACGGAATGTAGGTTTTTCTTTTTTTGCGTAATATTTAAATGAATTTTTGCGGCCGAAATTATGATAAAAATTGCAGCATAACAGACCAATTATTTTTCCCTGGTGATTAACGCTAAGTCATAAAACCAAGAAATAAACATTTGGTGGCAACATTGGTATTTGAACAGTCATATGAACCACCGTCTCATAAAACTAACCGCTAGACTGAATATATAGTTATCATGGGTTTCTTTTATACCCTTTATATACGTATCAGCATGATGCAAAAACTTATAACTCATGATACGTAAAGGGAAAATATTCTCAATTAAGAAACAGACGGAAGTGGGAAAATAGAAATAATTTATTAAAAACAAAGATGTTACAATAAAAAATTATTATCATTCAGCTAGTGCTGCCAACTATATGTAGTCACTGTGATACAGTCTCTTTTCTAATTATTTATGTTCTAGTGTTGAAAAAAAAGTTATCAGCCACTCTGACTTATTTTCTCTCATTACGAAAACACACAAGAGTTTTCGTAATGAGCTCTAATTAACGAGGAAAGAAATAACCATTGGTTGCATCCGATTTCGCTGTCAAGGAAACTGATATTGATCTTCCTGCTTCAATATTGAGATGTGATGTGACGTAACGAACTTCATCTGATGCATTAGACTTTCTTTTCAACATATTTGGCTTTTAGTAATGAAGTATTTTGAATTGTAACCAAGAAAATTTTTATAACAGCCAACGGGATATTGCTGCCATCGCCAATGGAAACAACTAAAATCCTTTCTCGGTTGGCTCTGAGTTATCAGCATGTCAATGTGCTGTAATGAACGTGATCTGATGTAACACTTTTTGCTCTTTCAAAATGGTTTGTATATAGGAATTTCTGAAGCACAAAGCTATTATTGAATAATATTTTATGTTAGTTTTTGCAAATTATTTTTTTTATTTAGCAAAATATCTAAAATTTCAATTATTTCGTTCACAACAGTACTGGTATTTTCAGCTCGTTTACTGGTAACTAAAAGTTATAATTTTTCTCAAATGTCGTCGAAACTCTTGTACAGACCAGAACTGATTGGTAGCCATACTTGATACTCCTGGTACAAAATCAGTGAAAAATTTCACAATAATTCTCTGAAATACACTGCTCGACAATGAAAGTGCCCCACCCAGAAGGACGTGGCGTACAAACATGCAAATAGAAGTGTGAGTGTGCGCAGTTGAGATATGCAAATGATGACAATCCGGAGCAAATGACGTATGTGGCTCAAGAGATAAAAGATTCTAGAAGGAACAGGGAAGGTATTGTGTTTATGCAGGTGGAAGTCGTGCGAACGGTTGAGACTAGGTGGTTCCCCTTGGAAATTGTTCAGCGAAAGCTGAGAATGCCTGGTATTGCATTGGCAGGTTTATCGCCATTTGGATGCTTTTGAGAGAGGAAGAATTATAGGCCTAAGTGAAGCTGGATGGACTACATGTCGTGTCGCTGCCAATGTTCATAGGGATGCAAGAACTGTTGGACGCTTTTGGCAACAGTGGCGAAATGAAGGTTATAACGTATGTCGCAGAGGGAGTGTGCCGTCTAACAGACATCAGTACGGTTTCACAGACGCATTGTTTGATGTTCTCTTTCGACACCACGGAGCACTGCAGGTGATATTCAATGGGCTGTGTCATCTGCCAAGGAAGTCCCTATAACGATCCAAATGATAAATCGAAGGTTGCACGAGTCACATCTGCACTCTAGGCAACCCTTACGTCGACTGCCATTGACTGCAAACCATCGCGGCGCTCGTCTGGTTTGATGTCGAAGTCGTATGAACTGGGGGTCACGAATGGAACACTGTCGTGTTTAGTGATGAATCCCATTTCTGTCCGTGTGCTGACGATCAACAGGTCCGTGTATGGTAACAACCTGGCGAGAGGACGGATCCAGCTTTTGTTCGCGACTGGCACACTGCCCCTCAGCCAGGCATAATGGTATGGGGTGCTATTGGATATGGTAACAGGTCACCTCTTGTCCGCATCACAGGAACACTGACAGCTGCACGATACGTTAGTGTGGTTGTGCAGCCCGTTCAGTTACGGTTCCTGGGAGGCATGCAGCAGCACATTTTCCAGCATGACAATGCCTGTGTACACACTGCTAGGGTCTCCACAAAATGTTTGCAACATTTTCAAGTATTGCCATGGCCAGCACAATCTCCAGATTTATCCCCAATAGAAAATCTGTGGGACCACATTGTGGAATCCTCTTACCAGCCGGCGTGGAATCTCGATGAATTATGGGAGCAAGTCAACTCTGCTTGATGTGCAATTCCTTAAGACCACATCCGTCGACTGTATGACTCCATGACACGCCGTATTGCTGCCTCTATTGTCACGACGGTGTAACCACCTACTGAAGCAGTCACATTGTGCTGCATTATCTCATCTTCTAACCGATGTAAATGGCTGCAAATTAAATCATGTTGTGCCAATAAGTATTGCTATATGTGTGCTTCATTTCACCCCTATCCTCTCATTCATTCTGGGTGAAGCAATTTCAATGTCGTGCAGTGTATTTCAATGAAAGGTAATGGAATAAAATAGCTTTTCCAAAAGTTATGTGCAATACAGACAGAATTAATGATATTTTCAAAAATGTCTTTAGAGATCCTAGCCCTGTAAACTAGAAAGCAATCTCCCACATTAAGAATTGTTATTCGTTTGGCAAGAGGATATAAAATATATTTTTCTGAAGGCAAGTTGCGAAAGATACTCGGGTTTCAGCTAAAAGTTATCAATGCAACAAAAAATGGAGGAAAGTTCTGATCCAATATAAAGAGAGGGGTCGATCGAATTTTGATTCACTGCTCTATCTTTGAATCTATCTACATCAATATCAGAAGAGCGACGTTTTGTACAGTTTCGTGCTCAAACACAGCCTGGCAGTTTAACCGACACACATACGTTCTTCCCTATATTTATCACTGGTTAAAACCGATCACGTTTACAACATTAAAATGTAAGTAACCGATCAAAACAATAAAATAATTTATTGAACAAATTAAAAAATGTGACATATATGTTACACAGTAGACATAAATAAAGATGAAAATAATAAGAAAACGAGTTAAATTTTTATTATACAATTCCGACAGCAGTCATTCGAAAGAACGAGAAAATATCCGCGAAAGGCAGAAATATTCTTAATCGTTAATTTACAGAAATGGCCTAATAATCATAAAGTGATAAAATAAGTATAGGATGGATGTTGAAGCTTCATATCGGAATTTGTTTGAAGACGCAATCGACGATAATTCTACCACGAAATATGAGTACTTGTATCAAGACACCAACGTCAATGCAAAAGATATAGAAAAATAAGAAATATTTACCGAAGATATGGACGTCTTTCTACATCTGCACGATAGATATATGCCCCTCAGAGATAAAATACTAAAATCTAATGGATCTGATATTGGTGGCAATGATGTAGTTACGATGGTCAGTAACGGGTACAACATGTTTACGGGAGATCAATATTTAATCGAAAACAGAGAACTGGAAGATTGCCAGAGGTGACGACTACAATTCACAGCTTAACTGATTTTTGTCAGAGAGTTATCACACAGTGCTGCTGTGAGCGTAATGTGGTTCAAAGAGATAACAGACAGTTGTACTTAAATAAGTACTTATACGATAAAGGTCAAGATAAACTAGATGCGAATAATAAAGACAAAGAGTTTTACACAAGCGTTGAAAAGAATTCCTGAAATCAATCAAAGATTATCGGACAGATATGAAATTACAGAAGTGAAAATAAATAAAATAAAAAAAAACTACGCCTATCTTCTTATACATGCCTTAAAAAGCAGAAAATAAACCTAAAACAAATCGATGGCCCAATCAGTCGCTTAGTCGTATTATTTCTAAGGAAAATAGGGAGCCGGCAATCTTGTTGAGTATGTAAATTGGCGCCCTATCTTCCTTTGAAGTGAATACGAATTCAGTGACTGATTGCCCCATCGATTGGCTTTTAAGTTTATTTTCTGCTTTTTAGGGTACATATAAGAAGATAGGCATTTTTTACATTTTTATATTTATTCATATTTTTTCTTTTTCACTAAAAATACCTACCTTCAAAACATTTTATTTCTATATGATTCATAAACGTCGACCACATTTCGTCGCTCAAAAGACGCAGTGGGCTTAATCAAAAGACGAATAAATGGAGTTAAGCATGTTACCTAAAGTTACCTAAAGTATGTCAATGAAATATCCAACTGTCCCTCTCTCAGCCTTACTGTTATATACACCGAAGATCCAAAACATTATGACCAGCGCGTCTTTATGCAAATCGAAGCAACTGCAGATACGCATGAAGAACAACGATGAGTGTGAATGTCGTGAAACGGTACAAATAACACCTCATACTGAGCTCTGTTAATCAGTGTTATTCTTCTTCTTCGGATGGGAAAGGAGCGGACTTAAGTGAGTTTGAAAAGGTCAAATTGTAATGGCATGGCACAAACACAGCATGATTCAAACAATTGAACACAATTGACTGGGCAGAACATTTCCGAGAGGCAAGGCTTGTAGGGTGCTCATGGTCAACGGTGGTTATTACCTTCAAAAAGTGGTCCAAGGAGGGAAAACCCATGAAACATCGGAAAGATGTGGCCAACCAAGGCTCATCGATGTTAGAATTAAGCGAAGGCTATTCCATACGGTACGAGCCAAGAGACGGGATACTGTGGTGTAACTGGCACGTAATTTGAATGCTGGTGACGGCAGTAATGTGTCACAACACACCGAGTACATCGAACTCTGTTGAAAATGGATCTGCGTAGCTGCAGACCACTGGAGTGCCCATGCTAACCTCGGTTCACCATTGAAAGTTATTGTAATGGGCACGCGATCATCAAAACTGGACGTTGAATGAAGAAAGTTGTCTGGTCCAATGAATCTCATTTCCTATTGCACCATGTGGATGGCCTGGTAAGTGTACCTCGTCTACCTGGGAAAGTGTTGGCACCAGGATGCACAGTGGTACGAAAAGAAGCCGGTGGAGGAAGTTTAATGCATTGGGCAATGTTCTGCTGGGAAACTCTGGGTTCAATCATTCATGTGCAAGAAGCTATATCGTCTACCACCTATCTAAACATTATTGCAGACCAGGTACATCCTTTCATGACAACGGTATTATCCCTCTAGTAGTTCCTTCTTTCAGCAGGATAATGCGCCATGCCATACTACCCAGATAGTTCGAGAATGTATGTATGTATGTTGGTATTGTTCCAGTTGAAATACTTTCGTTGACTATTTCTTTTATGACATCAGCAAATACCTCGAAACAGTTTTTAATGTGTTTAATTTGTATATATTCATATCCAGGGGATTTGCCCCCATTTAAAGTTTTGAAAAGATGAGAAAGACTTCCATGTATTTCCCTGGCCTCCAAATTCCACAGACCTCAATTCAAATCGAGCATCTGTGGTTTGTGTTAGAACAGCATATCCGATCTGTGGCGTATCAACCACGTAATTTTCAAGAGTTATTAGATCTGCTTGTAACGTGTTGGTACCAGATACCACAAGACACCTTTAGAAATCTTGTAGTGTCCATGCCTCACCGAGTAAGAGCTGTTTTGGTGGCATGTGGAAGACCAACATCATATTGGGCAGGTGGTAATAATGTTTTGGCTCTTCGGTATGGTTGTAATGAATTAGATATGAGGCGTATCTCTTTTCTGGATACATGATCAAAAGACGAACTGGCGAAACTCTATTAATGCCTTTTCGTCTTCTTCCGTTATGGACGATTGTTCAGTTACGCTCTCTGAGAACATTGTGTAGGTATCTTCTTGAATTTTAGTTTGGGACTGAATGTCATATTACTATGCGTATTATTGGCCTTCCCAATTAATTACTTAAAGTATACTAATTTGCACTTGCTTTATTAGACATAAAACTAATTTTGCATAATGGATGTCCTTATCGAATGCAAAGATTGGAGACTGTATGTTGTTCTGTTAAAAAAAAATAAATTATGCTGAAAAACATGCTACATTAGATGTCAGATAATAAAGATATACTGGAAGCTTCAAATAATTTTTGAGATAGCAATCGCAAATGAAAGTGAACATTGTACTAGAGATAGTAATGATCTAACCTTATAAAATTTACAGAACAAAGCTTACGAAAGTTAAGATCAAATTCTATTGCCAGTTCTTAAAAATAGAGAAAAAAATCAATTTCTTTAGGAAACTATCATCTGTGTTTAGATAATAGAATCAGTCTTTAGGTGTTAGGAAATGTAAGTATTTCCTATAAGGTATAATATGTTTTAATTAAAAAATAAATAAATACCCCCTCAAGCAGCTGCTTGCCACAGAGGTGTGACAGGAGACTGTCAGTTTACATACCATAGTAAAAGGTCGTCTATTTTTGAATGTTTTTTAAATTTGTTGTACCATATACCGTTATCCCATAAATTATATATATTTTTTTCTTTTAATCATTTATTTATTGAGACAAATTCAAATAAATCATTCCTTATTTACAGATGAGGGAGAGAATAATACTTATCTGCAGGAGAGAATAATACATTGACAAAAAACATAATATTTTCTTTCTTCCTTAATCTGCTAATCTTAATATATTTATATCACATTGCATTTACTATGTGCTATCTTACTATTTCAGTTTAAATTTCGACATTCAATAATATGCTCTCTTAACAATTTTTTTTTACCTTTTTTCATTTAGAATATTTCAAAATAACAATCGGTTTTTTTATGTTTACATTCTGCACCACATAATTTGTCAGTAGGTATTAATATTAATTATCTAATTTTTTAATAAAAATCTGTTTAATTCGTGTTTTATTTCTCTGAACGAATTTACGGCTAGCAGTTCCCTTGGTAATTGATTGAATATGTACGAATTTTGTAGCCGCTTTTGCATTTCCCATAGTTATTTGTAAAATTCGGTAGTTGAAAATAATTTTTTTCTTTAAATCTTGTGTTTTTATCATGCTGAACTTTATTTTTATGTGTGTTGTCGAAAAAATTACGTATAACTATGTTATATTTATATAGGCTCTGGTAAGGTAAGATATCCAAGTAAATAAATCTATCTTGGGCTGTAAATAGATGTGTCTTTAATTGGTATAATATTTTTAGCTATTGAGGATTGAATGCGTTCTATTTTTCTAATATTTGTTTAGTTGGCTGTACCATGTATCGTTATGGCATGATTTAAGAGGGACTCAAAGATTGCTTTATAAAACATAATACATGTGTTGTTATCCATATTATATCGTAATTTGTTTAATTTCAAGACACAAAGCCTTTATGTGCTGCAGATTTTCTCAGTATGAACGTTCCATCAGAAGGCACTGTCGAAATGTAATCCTAGATATTTTATTGTATGCACTCTGTCAAATTTTATGCAGCCACAGTTATCTAGCTGAGAAATGGTTCCCTTTTTTCTGCAGTTTATTTGGTGTGTTTTTATAATTAAGTTATTGTTAATTTTGAAACCAGGTGAATGAAAAGTCATCCATTTGATTTTATTGCTATTTAGATACAGTTTATTTGAGTTTAACCATCGTTTAATAATATTAAATATTTTTGCAAGTTTTTAACAGCATCTACTTCCAATTTGTTTATATCAACTAAAACTATATCATCGGCACCTAAAAACATGGTACTATTTAGTTTCAATTTTGTTAAGTCGTTTATGTAAATCAGAAATAAAAGCGGGCCTAAAATGGATCCTTGAGGAACACCGAATTTAACTTCACACTTTTCACTGTAGGTGTTATTTATTTTAGTTACCGTAAATCTATTTTATAAGTAGCTTTGAAACCAGTGTAATGCAGTTCCTCTAATTCCATACTTGTCTAATTTCTGTAGAAGAATATCATGATCCAAAGTGTCAAAGGCTTTCTGTAAATGTAAAAACACTGCAACCGCCCTGTCACCTCTATTTAGTGCCATGTAGGCTAAATCAGTAAATTTCGTTAGTAAGTCCACGGTACTTTTCCCCTTTTGAAACCCATATTGATTTTCACTGGGAATGTTATGTTTACTAAGAAATTTATAGAAAGTATTGTAAATATATTTTTTCCAATATTTCATGTACAGAAGATAAAATAGTAATGGGTTAGATTAGTTATAATTGACTTTGTTCCTCCTTTGAATATTGGTTCTCAGAGTTGCCGTTTTAAGCTCAGTTGGTATTGTTCCAGTTGAAATACTTTCGTTAACTATTTCTTTTATGACATCAGCAAATACCTCGAAACAGTGTTTAATGTGTTTAATTTGTATATTTTCATATCCACAGGATTTGCCCCCATTTAAAATTTTGATTATATTCACAACATCTGTCCTGTTTGCAGGAGGTATATAAATTGAGTTTTTGTTTGTAGTGTTATTGATTCTTTCAAATTCAATATTAGGTTCTTGGTTGATTTCTCTTATGTGTAAAATTAACGAGAAATATTCACTGTTAAATTTAGTTGCAATTTGTAAAGGTGTTAAACTTTTAAACATATTCTTAATGATAGTTTCGTCAATAGATCTTTTTTTATTCTCTAGTGCTTGATTGATTAATTCCCATATTTTTCTCATATCATTTCTTTTTATCTGTAATTGTTCTTTATAAAAATTTTGTTTTTGATTTCTGATTTTCGCTGTAACTAAATTGCGCAAATTTTTATACTCAGTTTCGTACCTACAACTTTTTGTGTTATTTTTACATTTAATCGAAGCCTTATATCTACGCTCTATTAAATTGATAATATCCACTGTGATGCATTGTTTGGTAACATTACTGTTATTTAGATGTTCTAAAAAATTTATGCGGTTTTTTATTTTTTTCTAAAATTTCATTTCATTTATTTTTAAAGAAATTGTAACAATCTGTATTTTTGTTGTGTTCGATGAGTTTTTGTTATATTTAAACCAGTCCGCTAAGATTATTTCCCTTTAGATATTTTTATGCTCATAATACCAGCTAATATCCGTTTTTTTTATATCGGTTGAGACTTTTCCATATGGTTTCTCATCTTTTGATCCAAATATAGCTGCAATGAGATAATGATCAGCGATCTTACTCTGTGAAATCATAGTTTTTGACATAATGTTTCCATCCAATTTTACATTTATGTGATCGATACTTGTGCGGCATAAATTGTTGCTTACTACTTCTTGTCTAGTTACGTCATTAATCAAGAGTTCATATCCCATCTCTGCTAAAAAATTTACATATATTTTGACACCGTGTTTTTTAACATTCAGTACATCAGGATTAAAATCTCCTACTAATATTTGATTATGTGCATTAGTATGTTCTAAAAATTCATGGAAATTAATTAAAAAATGGTTTATATCTGCTTGGTTTGTTTTGTTGCATAATTCATCGTTTGCAATAATAATTTAAAAGTTAAAGCTTTTACAATTTTCAACTTTTTTCACCATTAGTGAATGCAATTAATTCGAAGATGCGGAAAATGCAAATCGTAATATTTTCATAAATACCAATCGAACTTAAGAAGAATTATTAATATGCTTGCAAAAGCAAAAAAGTTGAATATCTACAGTCAAAAGGGAAAGTGAAAACATTAATTCTTCTTTTTGTGAAAACTGGCTAAGCAGTGTTCTGCTTGTATTGAAAGCATCGCTAAATTGCAACCTTCGTTCTTCACCCATCAGACCTTTTTTTTAAAAGAACGTTAACAAGATATCAAGTGCATCAGTGATTTGAAACTTTTATCAACATAACGATATCTGTATTCTTTAGACTATCGTAGACGCCCTCTATCACAATGCTTCTCCAATACCATGATAACACCGATCTTTGCTCAGTTGTGGCTGTTTCTATATTGCCTATATTACATTTTAGTGTTGCCAAAGAGAAGCTATGACAAATCATCAGTACTTGTTAAAGATGTTCCTGTGGATGATTTGGGGTTCTTTAATGTGGCTATTAAAGCTTATTTTGCCATCTCCATTACTGCAATATGGGACCGAAATTGTTCAAACGTTAATTTATTTAGTCATCGTGTATGTGGCTGTACAAATCTCAAGTGGTCATCTGTTCAAAAGAAGGATTTCTTCTATCAACAAAGCTGTACTTATTACAGGTATACTTAGATAAATTTTTATAATGCTTCTGCATTTCAATTGTTTGTATTGATTATCACTATTAATTATATTCTCATGGATATTGACAGTAATATTTTCTGGAATAATGCGCCATATTTACCTGATGGACAGGTAAAGGTGAGATACTTAAAAATAACTTTAAATTTCTCTTTACAGGGAGGGAGGATGGAAAGCATCACCAAAGAGTGGGTCTGCTGCTCAGCAGACATGCTAGTGATTCTCTTCTAGGATATGAGTGCATTAATGAAAGGTTTCTTACAGCAAAATTTCAGACAAGCATTAAAGACTTGAATGTTATCTGCTGTTATGCCCCAACTGAAGATGTCGATGAGGATGAGCAGGATAGGTTTTACGGACAACTTCACGATATTTTGAATTCTCCTACAGGTAAGTAAACTCAATGGTTTCAGAATAACTAACACATATTACAAACACCGCGACATACATAAATACACATGGGTTTCACCTGGTGGGCTGCATAGGAATATGATTGATTATATATTAATTAACAGCAAATGTGCTAGTTCTGTTAGAAATACCAGGGCATATAGGGGAGCTGAAATTGGATCTGACCATTACCTTGTTAAAAGTGTCTTGCAACTTAAATTTAAAAAAGTGTTGTGCTAGGGTTAAAAATTTACCTTTAATACTGAAGCTCTGAAAGAACCAGTTATAGCTAAATCTTACCATAATAGGTTACTTAGTCATTATGACAGTCATGGTTTGCTTAATACTGAAGTTGAGGAAGAATGGGGCCATTATAAACAGGCTTTTTTGGAAACTAACAGTACCATTTTGGGAAAAAAGGAGCAGAGGAGACATAATTATTTAAGTGATAAGGCACTTGAACTTATTTCAGAAAGAAGAAACTTCAGGAATGTCCTTAATCAATAGCCTACTTGTCCTAATAAAAAGGATTACAGAGAGCTTAATAAACGTGTAAAGGATCAGTTAGCTACTGATAAGAATCTTTGGCTTGATGGCTTGGCTGACAAAGCTGAGGAAGCAGTTAGGCAGCACAACAGCAGAGAGCTGTACCAGCTAGTTAATGTGATATGTGGTAGAAAACGGACAGGCATATAAGGATTGAAGAATAAACAAGGTAAGGTTATAAAAGGGGAGGATTCTGTCATGGCTCGGTGGGCTGAGCATTTCAGTGATGTTCTAAACAACTTAGTTAGTTCTACTCCCATTGTTTGTAATGATGATAAACGCATTGGCGGCTTTAATGTTGGCCCTATAACACAATCTGAAGTTATTTTGGCTATTTCTAAACTTAAACTTCATAAATCCCCAGGGGTAGATGAAATTACTTCAGAAATGCTCAGAGCTGGGAATGTTTCGGTTACCACTTAGATGACTGAAATTTTGAATATCTTTTATGATAAAGGCATGGGGCCTAAGGATTTTACTAGAGCTATTATTATCCCTATTTTCAAAAAAGGTGATCGCAGTTCTTGTGATAACTATAGGGTATCAGCCTACTCTCTGTTCCAGGTAAAGTTCTTTCCATGATTGTGGTTAATAGAATTAAGAATCTGGCTGACAGTCAATTGCGTGATGAGCAATGAGGATTCAGAAGTGTTAGGGGATGTGTAGATCAGATATTTTCACTTAGGCAAATTCTTGAGAAATGTTTAGAGTTTCAGAAACCTTTGATTGCTAGCTTTGTTGATTTCAAAAAGGCTTTCGACTCTGTTGATCGTCATAATTTGTGGTTGATTGTGAGATCATATGGTATACCAGACAAGTTAGTTAACATAATGTAAGCTCTCTATAATAACACTGAGTCGTTTGTGAGAGTTGGTAAGTCTTATAGCAATTGGTTTAGCATTACTTCTGGTGTGCGACAAGGATGCATTTTGTCGCCTTTTCTCTTTAGTTTGGTTATTGATTATGTTATGAGAAATTCACTTCAAGCGAAAGATTTTGGCCTTAAATGTGCTGGAGATACGAAAATTTCTGATTTAGATTATGTTGATGATTTAGCCCTTTTGGCAAATAATGCTGATGAGATGAACTCTTTCATTCGAGCTGTTGATTAGACTGGTAGTAGAGTAGGTTTGGTTATAAACAGAGAGAAAACTAAAGTGATGAAAATTGGTCAGGCAGGTTGTTATTCAGTTCATCTGTATGGTTGCAGTCTTGAGCAGGTGTCACAGTTTAATTACCTTGGGAGCTATGTAACAGATACTGGTGATGTGCGGCATGAGATTAACAGACGAATAGGGATTGCTGCCGGGACTTTTAAGAATCTATGGAGATTGTGGAGAAATTGGCGTATACACCGAAAGACTAAAATTAGACTGTATAATAGTTTGGTTCTTTCTAGGGTTCGTTATGGTAGTGAAACTTGGACGCTGTGTAAACAAGATAACAGGAAACTAGATGCTTTTGATTCTAGATGCTTACATAGTGTCTTTGGTATTAGGTTGTTTAACTTTGTAACTAATGATAAGGTTAGGCAAATTAGTATTCAACGTCCTTTAAGCAGCATATTGTGCAGAGAGAGACTCCGCTGGTTTGGCCATGTTGCCCGTATGGATAATTATAGATTGGCGAATAGTGTTATGAACAGTGTGCCTAGAGGCCTCAGAAGGAGGGGGAGACCTAGGATGCGGTGGGCAGACAATGTCAAACAGGACCTTGTTAGAATTGGTGTGCAGTGGCCGGATGCAGCAGATGTAACTCAGGACAGATATGCTTGGAGAATTAAACTGCGCGGTCTAGTTGGACCTCCGTAGCCCATGGCTGCTTGAGGATGATGATGATGATTAGCTAAATCTATTGTCATTTTTACAAGCAATCGAAAATTATCTGTTGAAAAATTGGTCGTACTTGCTTTGGTCAACCTTACTGCAGCTATGGTCGTAGTTTATTTGCAAATTTGCCGCCTCAAAAATATGCCGCCCGGTGCAGTTGCACTTGTGGTATCGCCGCCTCCTGTCGGCAACAGTCTCCTCAATGTAATGTTTAAGTTCTTCCAGGTTTCGTGGGTTATTGTCGTAGGTTCTTTCTTTAAGACATAACCACAGAAAAAAGTCAGATTGTGTGAGGATCCGGGGATCTTGGTGATCAAAGGCTGCTTACGACAATGCGCTCACCACAGAAGTAGTTCCAGAAAACATTTGTTGTGTTTGCAGTACGTGCAGGTGACGCATCATCTTGAAATCCAGAATTGTTACTAGGTTTCCTCTAAAAGAAAGGGAACCTTTTTCTTTCGTTATTTAAACAGCTTTGCTCTTTTTTATTGCGTTTCATATGGTATATTTAAAGTTGCACATTTGGATTTCTGTGACACAATTTTTAAGAAAACCAAGACATGGGATACAAATAGGATTTTCAATTGAATCCGAAATCGACTCATTTACAAATGAATTCGATTTATTGAAACGTATTTACAAAACTACACTACAATGTGCTCCAATTCGATCATAATATAAAAAATATTAAATATTTTTAGTTCCAGACCTAAATGGGGAGAGGAGTGCCAAGGAGAGCATTTCCTCTCCTCCTAACTTCAGAATATTAATAATCGGAGAGGAGGCGAAAAAGTTTGTATTCAGAAACATGATAAATTAATTCGAAATTCAACGAACCGAAAAAAATCGAATTAAGGATTACTTGTGTAATTTGAAATTCAAGGAAATAATGAAACTATCAATTAAATTGAAACGCATAAAATACAAAAATATAGATTTTTTTTGCTTTTAAAATATAATAAATTCTTTTCTAATGATAAGAACATGTAACAAAATGCAAATTGAAGTGGAACCACAAAGGTAAGTAGCTTATTTGGTAGCTCATCTGTAGGTAATTGACTGATACATTCATAGCATGTAGGTTCTCTCAATTATCAATTTTGTGAAAACAAATAGGGCAAATATTTATATATGAAATGCAAAAAGTTCACCAAATTTTACCAAAATTTGATAAAGGTGTAAAATTTTCTATATGATATGCTTTTCAATTATTTTTTGATCTATTTATATTTATGAATTATCTTGGAATTAAAGTAAAAATGTGCGGTACTTAAATATATCGAAAAGTAAATAAATAATATCGAGATCTAAAAATACTTATAATGCGATATTAAACCCAATTTCAAAGTTTTATTTTTAAAACTGTATAAAAAGGTTTATTTTACTTTTTATTCAGTTTATAGAAATTTTAACCCTGTCACTCTTACTTTCGCATTAGTAGTACTGCACATTATGAATTAGTCAGAAAAAACACTCATTTAATATAGTCACTAATTTTGTTGTTTCCTTTTCTGATGATTCCCTAGTACGATATGTTACATAACGTCACCAGTTGTTTTACGTATTGTCACTGGCATCTCTTGTGTCTCTGGAAAGTATCGCCGGAATATGTCCAAAACTGAAATGAATCATGTCGCATCATGGAATTCTGTCCATGATGCGACATGACTATGTATCCAACAGAATATGATGGTGGTTGTGGCTATTAGATGATGGACTGTTGGCGGATCTTGGAAAGAACAGGGTAAGGCCGATGGCTCATTACAGCAACATTTATGCGTAGCCACCACATGGTCCAAGGCCATATTGATAATGTGCAGCTCTGCAGTGAAGATGGAACACTGTGGTGGGATCTGGTCTGCAATAATAGTATCACAGCAGACCATAACTTATCCCTCTGTTATCCGGAATTTTGAGCCATTGGTAAAAACAGACAAGAAATCCGGGTGCTTAGCAGAGTGGTTGGCAAAGAGTTGAGGGTACAAGCACTCACGTGCAAAGGCCTTTGCCATCCTGCAAAGAAAAAAAGTTGCAGAAAGGGGAACCAGCAAGCCACGATGGAAATGGGTTGGATGTCGAATGGGCAATGCTATCGAGACTGATGTTTCTGAGGTAGCTTTGGACATGCAAACCTAAAGGACGAATAGCAGTCAGGCGATTAGTGTAAAGCATTTCTCACTTAGGACTGAAAACGCATTCCCAAGTGGGATGACATGGCAGGGATCGCAATTTTGATGTGTAGTGTAGGGAGAACTGAGGACAGCAGATAGATAAAGATGGTTCATTGGTCTCAATGTAAAGACTCTGGACCCGTGACCCTCATATGACTCCCGAACCACAGATCGGGGCCCATAAAAAGATTATGCTTGTGGCAAAAGTGCATGCAAGTGGTCTTCTGGGGGAAGAACTTGAAACCATTGGTCATCGCGCGAACAGTTTCAGGGCAGTTTGCAATCATCGTTCTATGCTGGACGATTAGCAAAAGATGCTGAAATAGTCGGCATAGAGGGAATTGCCTGAAGTTAGAGAAAGTTGTCTTGTTATAGAATTTATCTTGACAGTGAAAAGCATAATAATACACAGGACATAGCCTTGTGGTACCCCCTGATCTTGGGGAAATGCTGCGATAGAGTGTTGCCGACACGGACATAAAAAGATCGTCAGGAGAGGAAGTTGGAGATGAATCGGCATGTCACCTCTCAAGCCGAAGCTATGGAGGTCACAAAGAATAACAAATTTCCAACCTGGATCAAACGCTTTTCCGATATTGAAGAAAATTGAGGCCAGGTGCTCTCTACATATAAACGAATTCCTGATGCTAATTCCAGGCGGATCAGATGGTCTAAGGTATACGGTTGCCTGTGAAAGCTATACCGATTGTTGAAAAGAAGGCCATTTCTTTTTAAATAAGAGACCAGTCTGGCATTTACCATTCTTTCTAACGTCTTGCACGTGGAAATCATCGAAGCGATGGGACAATAACTGGAAGAAATTTTGAGATCTTTTCCTGGCTTCGGGAAGGCCAAGAGTCTGAAACTGCTTCTCGAGAAAAATGCGGTTAAAATGTCGGAGCATCCGAGTCTTACTCGATGGTGAGAGATGTTGGAACATGCGTAATAGACATTGTCTAGCCTGACAGCTGACCAATGAGAAGTGTAGAGATCAAGGCGAAACTTCTCTGCTGTGAATGGCCTGCTTTAAAGCCACAGGCCAGTCGAGTAGAAAGACAGCTTCGGCCATATTCTTAAGCACCAGAAACTCGTGAGAATAAAAGGACAAGGAAGAAATGGAGGAATAATATTCCCCCAGAGTGTTGGCAATTGCTTGAGAGTCAGAAATTTCCTGTCCATTGTGTTTCAGAATCCATAATTTTTTAATCTAAATCGTATTATCATTGTTCTTCTAAGTTGTTTTACAGTACTTTTCTGTCCTTATTTAATATTTAATAATTATTTAATAATTATTGACCGATCGTTTGAATGAGATTTGCATAAACGTCGAAAGGTTTAATTCCATAGCTTGTAAAGACGTCGTCCGTAGGATGGGACTTTAAGAGGTGGGCCCATGTATTGGAGAACGGTATCTTGAAGACGTTAGTTACGACGCTGGGTGGTTTTAACCTGATGTTTCCATCAGAGCTGTAAAGTGGATTTCTCTCCTTTCTTCTTCCTTCTCTGAGCGTTTGGAATCCGTGTAACTATACAGAGGTGAAACAACCTAATTCGAATATTTACATAGAAAGAACTCGAAAAAAACATAGCCCTCATGTACTACTGACAAAGGAATATGTACAGTAGAAACTGTATGCCACTACAGTATATTAAAGCATAAATTGATCTTTTTTTATTTTTATCTCGTTTTCAGAAAAAGAAAGAGCCAGAAAACCATTGGTGGCGAGATGGCAACTATAGTACTATAATAGTACTTAGATTGTGTGCCCATAAATTATTAAGATCTCATCAAATAACTGATTGCATATTGCAAAATATGCTGCATCATAAATAAACACCCAACAAATTTATCATCTGTCAAATGATTTCCTTAAACGCTTATCTATATTTTAAAATTTAGTTATGGTTCGGTTTAATACTACGCTTGAGAGTGCTATTTTCCCTCTCAGCCAATGAAAATTCACTTATCTAGGGATACTTGACAGCTTAACAATATGTTGTGGACATTCTGGTGACGCATCGTCTACTTGTCCTGCAGAGCTCTTCTGGTGAGATAATTCAGCAGGATAACGCACATCCTTCTATGGCACACTTGTCCATTGGCCTATTCGATGTCAACATCCTACCTTGTCTGCTATGTCCCAGTATTTCTCTCCTATATACAACTTATGGGAAGTGCTGTGTCGATGCCTCCAAAGGTATCCATACACACACATTGTGTACCCTCTTCCATTTAGAAAAAGAAAGGCAGGAAATGCCTAATTTCATTATTAGTGTTGGGTTGGCTCTTTTATTAGTGATGGCTGTTATTTTATTGTAATTGTTATTAGTGTTGGCTGTTTTACCTCTGAGGAGCAATTATTTACACACAAAGAGCTAAATAGCCAGGTAGAAAGGACTTTGAAGAGTCAGAAAAAGTTGAAGGAGGGACACTGCACAGCTATTGGAAGACGAATGGTAGTCTCCCACCAAGGTTATCGTTTAACATCCCATTCGCCGAACAAAGGCCTTTACAAGACCATCGGTGTCGTCTACTGACCATGGGCAAGATGGGGGAGATTTGCAGAGAAAAATCGCAACCGGCCTGGAACCTGGGAGCTGCAGATTTGAGCCTGTGCACTACCGACTGAGCCGCCCCTGACTATTAGGGACTTGTATACATCGATGCCTTGAATATGGCTGTGCACACCACCGTCACCAGCGATCATACCTTTTACTGAGAGCCCATATTGGGGGTCCCTAAGCACACCCTTAATATGCACAAAGGTCATTGTGCAACTACTCATTACTACCTTGTAACATGTTCTTCCACTCTGCTGAAAATGACTAAGGTTTGAGGTTTGCTTCTATGATGTTATAATTTTTGTGTTCATCAGTATATGTGAGAAATTAGACATCACTGTTGTCCTGGGTGACTTCCTTGCCAAAATTGGTATGATCTTTGGACAGGTTATTGGTTTAAGAAAAACTGACACTCACTTCGAACAGTGGTATATTTGTAAATATACATGGATTTTACCTGATGTGTTGTGTAGGAATATGATCTATTATGAATTTAAGGTAAATGGGCTAACTCTCTCAGGAACAAAAACCATATAGGGGAGCTAAAATTTTGTCTGATCATTACCTTGTCAAATGTTCCTTGCAGCTGAATATCAAGAAATGTTTTCCTATGGTTAAAAGAATTGCCCTTAAATTATTGCTCTGAAAGATTCAGATAGAGTCAAGGTTTATGATGATCAATTACTTAGTAATTATGACAATCGTGGTTTGATTTACTAAAGAAGTTGAGGTACTATTGTAAAGGGACTAGTCTTGAAAAACAATAGTACTCTGTCGATGCTAATCTTTATTTGGAGTCATTTGGTGATAAATTTTATGCAGAGTCATTTGATGATAAAATTAGGCAGCATATATTTAGAGAGGAAGGAGGAGTGAATGGATAAACTGAACAACACTCAAGTTGTCCTAACAGACAGTATTACAGAGAGCATAATAGATGTGTAAACGATCAGTTAAGGACATATAAGAATTTTTGACTTGATAACTTTGCTGAGAAATTTGAGCACAACAGCAGAGAGTTATGTTAAATAGTTAAGTTTTTCTGTAGGAACACAAACCGTGTCTTCCAAATAATTAAGGTTTTGTGTATAAATACAAACCCTTGAATATCCGTGTTTGGCAAACAGGGATTGAGAGGAAAATATGGTAAGGTTATTGAAGTTTCTTCTATGGTTGGCTGAACATTTCAAGTGCTCTAAAAATATAATTACTTTTACTCCCATAGGACATAATTAGTACAGGCTTTAGTGCTTTAATTTGAAGTTACATTGGTATCATCAGATGTCTTTTAAATACGTCTTTTACACGTCTTTTAAATAATTTGAAAGTGACTGGTTTTATAACATTTTAGAGCAAATTAAAAGTGTCTAAAATTGCATACATTTTGAGATATGAGTATACATATTTTCCTTAATCTAAATGAATAATTATTTTTGATAAAACTTTTTAAAGGCTGCGATACTGGATTCGGACACAACCTCGCAAAACGTCTGGATGAAAGAGGCTTCATCGTTTTTGCCACGTGCCTGTTTCCTTCAGGAAAAGGAGGCATTTCCCTTAGAAGGACTTGTTCAAGCCGTGTGCACGTCATCGGCATGGATGTTACCAAAGATGAAAGTGTTGAACAAACTCTTAAATATGTAAAAGAACATTTAAAGAAAACAGGTAAGTAATGGATGAATGTACTCCAAAATGCAAAAAACAAAATTTCGAATAATAATAAGTAGTATGTAGAAGAGGATATGAAATATCAATACCGTATAATATACTTGAATATGGCAGATTTTGGGTGGGTGAGTGAGTGAGTTGGTGGACGGTGGGAGCGTGTGGGCGGTAAGGTGAGGGAGTAGTAACGTTAATTCTATGATATAGAGATAGTATAGTTCCGAAAATTTGCCCCTGGAGTTCTTGCGGTCGTAGACCTCAGTAAAATGAGGAAATATATGATCCAATCCAAGTTTGTAAGTCAATAGAGATCAAAGAATACGAAACTCTGTCTGGTCTAATGGTTAACTTACTTGGCTACTAGAGTTGTGGGGCATGTCCTTGTTTAAGTGTTTGCATGTTGTATGAGAAACCAGAACAAGCCTAATATAGCTTCTAGGTTTTCTCTGTCCTTTGGAAGAGAAGTACCTTCTCCCTTATTAAAAAAATTTAATCTAATCATGATTTGCATGAGCAGTAAAAACGTATTTTTTAGATTGCGCTTTGCAATTAATAAAATATGAGAAACAGATTCTGCACCACAGATGGTTGCATGCTCCTTCCCGATTTTTTTCATCTACAAGCAGCTTCCCAGATTAAAAATAGACTTTTTTTAGATGGTCTTTTTACTTTTGGTCCAGCTGTGCCGACTTCTAATGCCAATTCATCGAAGGAGCTTTTTAAAGACTACGGGTTTTAGCCTCCTCTCATTGTCGGAACTTGTTCGGACTCAGCCCAATGGAGGTGATTGTACTGCCTGGGTTTCTTGGCTAGAATTTATATTATTTAAAAATATTATAAATTTTATGATTTTTTTATTATTTATTGAATTTATAGTTTAAAAATATCAAATTATCTAAAAAATTTTGAAATTTTATCAAATTAAATATATAAGCTCAAACTGCATGAAATGTAAATTGTATAAAAAGCAAAATAAAATAATAAATTAAAAAAAAAAGTAACTCTGCCACATTACATTGACACTACGACTACACTGAAAGTTGAATAGTTATGACTCTTTTTTTGTTATGCAGCCACTTAACTCTGCACATAACTTTTGGTGTAAAAAGACTAAAAATTACTGTAAAAATCACTGAAGTCTGGTAATTTATAAAACTAACTAGGATTTATAATATGAAGTTAATTTTCCTCCTGTTCTGTTGTGTTCAGAAACTGTTCTGGGACATTCCTTCTTACAGTGTTGCCACCTCAGTGGTACTACACTGCTCCAAGTGGAAATCACAACACCAAGAACGAATGGAAATAGACAGATATTTAAATCGTAGGAGACAATCGGCCATCAGAGATATGCAAATGATCAAAGTTCCGCTGCGAATGGACTCGTGACACCCAGCCGAGCCGTTGATAAATACCGGATGCTCACTACCTCGTATCATAGTATGACCGACTATGAGGTTGCAGTGCATACTGCAAAAATGTTTGGAATATGCTTTGGAGACACTGGAAAGACTTATTTGCAATTGCGCCTTCTGAGAGAGTCAATCATTGATAGGCGAGAGTTCGGATTGAGACTTCGAGCGATTGCTGCATGCGTGGGGCGCAATTTGGACAGTACAATGGTGCATCTCACGCAACATCATGAAGCACCAAATGACATGAAGGACAGGTATAAGACCAGCACGTCACACTACAGGACCGGAAGATCACGTGCTCTGTATAACCACAACGATTGTGCTGCAGTGTGATTGGCCAACTGCTACTGGTATTGTGGTCTTCACGCAAACGTTGTTTCATTATTCTGGTATACTAATGGAGAGCCGTTACATTGATGACATCATTAATCCTGTGGCATGATCCTTCCTTATCACCATACCTGGAATGATTCTGTAGCAGGACAATGCCCACCAACAAACTGCACATGCAACAATAGACATTCTCCAAGGTGTGGACATTCTCCCACGGCCGTCATAATCCCGGAACTTAACACCCATTGAGCCTATGTGGGACCTTATGAGTCTCTGCCATCGACAGCTCCTTCTGGTAAAGTTCCCTGGTAGAGTGCCTTCTGATAGAGTTGCGTGCTCAATTAAATGGTGTTTGGGACAACCTCAGGACATAGTTAACCATTTGATTGACGGAATGCCGAGACGTTTGCATGCTTGTATTACAGCTTGAGATGCACCTGCTATGTACTGATGAAAATGAAATAAACACACGTACCTTTAATTGTCACGTTCCATTTTTGATCATTTAGCAGTTTTGGCGTATACATCACTTCCTTAGCGGTATAACGATTTTCACTTTAAGCAGTGTATATAGCTGGAATAAATAATTCATTAATAAAATTTTATGTGCCTGGACTTAACTGTCTTCTGGCTAATCATTCTCTTTTCAGAAAATGTTGGCCTGATGCTCTACTGATAAAGGAGTGATAAGGAAGGATCATGCCACAGGATGCTGTAATACAAGCATGCCCCCCCCCCCCCCCCAATAGGGGACCACCTTGTCGTGATGGGGCGGGGGGGCTTCGGGCCCAGCAACCCGGTCGAAGGCTTTGCCGACCTGATTTGGTCCCCGATTGGACAGAACAAAGACCAATCGAGGTCGAAGACATCGCCGACCGGTTGGACTTGCCAGTTGGACCTCACCTATCAGGAGCTCTGTGGAGCTGTTCAAGTCCACGGCCGAACGATTTGAGCCCGCCTAGTAGGCACGAGCCCTTTCAAAGTCTGGGCCTTACTAAGAGTCTCCACTCCGGGTGCCGAGCGAACTTGGATCTACATATCCTTGTTCATGGCTAACCGGGGAACAGATTAAATTTCAGGTTTCTTCCGGTGGTTAGCTTTCCTTTTATAGGACTGCTGCCATGTGAGGTCGGGGATGAGGTGCGTTTATATGGCGCATTCTTGCCCCCGACTCTAGATAGTCACGACTTTCCTTCAAATTGGTAGTGTCGTCAGACGGAACCGGGGATTGCCGTGGTTGCGTAACATCTGCAACAAATAGTACAATACAAGCATGCAGACGTCTGGGCATTCTGTCAATCAAATGGTTAATTATGTCCTGAGGTTGTCCCAGGGGCAGAGGAAAAATAATACTTGGTGTAGCCACCTTGTACAGTCGCTCAAAAAAGTATCCGAACAATAGAGTTGATTACAGAATTCAGAAAAAATATCTGGCAACGATATTTTTAGAAATTAGTGATCTGGCAACCTTTGTTTCACGTGACATGAAAGTTGCCAGATCACTAATTTCTAAAAAAAATCGTTGCCAGATATTTTTTTCTGAATTCTGTAATCAACCATAGTGTTCGGATACTTTTTTGAGTGACTGTACATAAATAGAAATCCTGGCATCTTTAAGTCTCCACAAACATCCCATTTGTAATGTTTATAGTTTATTTTCTTCTACAATTTCTTGACATTCTCACAATCTTTTAAATGTATCGTGTGCTATCGGAATGGAGGGAAACTGATTGCTCTTTGTAGCGAAACGGCCTTCTTACTTCTGGTTGAGCTGTCATGATTATGTGCTAATTTCGTGGCTCATGAGGTAAGCCAACAGTTTCAAATGGACCATCGATATTAGTGCAGAAGCACAAACTTTCAGTTAAATCATAGAAGGGTGCAAATTCGCATCCCTTTTCCGATAAGATGATTTCCCTATATTGTTCGGATCAAATAAATTCGACTTATCTTATATGGTGTGTTAAAAGTCTGCATTTGATTTAATATGAAGAAATTCTCTAATTAGATCATCTAATTCTGTTTGATTATGAAAATACGGCTCTTTGCTGCCACTTGCTCCACACTGATCCTCATCGTCACCAGTAGTTTAGCTTACAGTTTCTTCTAAAGACAACAAAATAGCAAGTTGAGTTGTAATACTCTACAAGTCTTAATAGAAAGTATTAAATAAAGCTTAATAAACATGTAAAGGATCAGTTGACAGCTGATAAGAATCTTTGGCTTGCTAGCTTAGCTGATAAAGCAGAGGATAACAGCAGAGAGCTCTATCAATATATAATCTGCTGATAACAGCAGAGAGCTCTATCAATAGCATAACAGCAGAGAGCTCTATCAGATAATAAAGGTTTTGTGTGGGAAGAAGCAGATAGACATACAGGGATTAAACGATAAACATGGTAATGTTATTGAAGGTGAACATTCTGTGTTCTCTAGATGGGCTAAGAATTTTACTGAAGTTCTAAACAATTTGCTTAGTTCTATTGTCATTGTAATGGTAATAGATGCCTTTACTGATTTTAATGTTGGCCCTGTATCACAGTCTGAACTTATTGTGGCTAGTTATAAACTAAGATGAAATTACAACTGAAATGCTTAGAGAGAGGTTTACTTCTGTTATCACATGGTTACCTGAAATTCTGAATATCTTTTATGATAAAGGCACTCTTTCTAAGGATTTTACCAGAGCTATGATTATCGCTATTTTTAAAAAGGAATTCGCAGTTCTTGTGATAATTATAGGGATATCGGTCTACTTTCTGTTCCCGGTAAAAATTCTTTGCATGATTGTAATTAACAGAGTTAAGAATCTGGTCGATGGATAATTGCTAATGATTCAGAAATGGTAGGGGATTCAAAAAAGATTTTAACTCTCTTAACCGATATAATTTGTTGTTGATCGTGAGATCGTATGGCATACCTGACAAGTTTGTTATGTAACATAAGGAAAGCTTTCTATAGTAACAGTGAGTCGTCTGTGAGAGTTGGTTAGGAAGATATCAACAAGGAAGAGAATAGTAAAAAGAAAATGGAAAATATGGGGTGTAAACTAGTCATATTTTACGGCATTGATAGATGTTGCCCAATAATAATAGGATCATGCGATTATTTGCGCATTTCCTAAAGATTGGTATTTTTTTTTCAACGAATGCTACCCGGCTACGTTGGGAAACGATACTCCAAGCTGTCAAAATGGGACTTTTCTGTGGGGTGGATGTTCCGTTACTGAAATTTGGTTTTCAGTCTAACATTGGTTCATTAATAATGCTGAATGAAAAGGAGCATTGACGTGATGCATCCATTCATTGTCAACACATTGTAATGTTTGCATCACTGCAGAAATTTCATATACAGTGCCATAGCACATTTCTTACACAGACACTCTTCACACGATTTCGAAAATGCGAGCGGTTTTAATAAATAGAAAAAATAGCCTAAAGTGGTGTTGAATATGTTTGATTGGTAAAAGGGTGTTATGTGCCGTCTCGTTTATTTTTTTTTATCGCATCTCGCATTTCAAACTTGTATATTTATATGTGAACAATCAATGTATTCAGTGAAAAATCATTTCAGATTTCTGGGCTGTTGTAAACAACGCTGGAATATTCCAAGGCTGTGAGGTAGAATGGACAGGACTCGATATGTTCAAGAACTCGCTTGAAGTGAATACACTCGGAGTGGTTAGAGTGACAAAGGCTTTCCTTCCTCTCTTACGTCAGTGCAAGGGTCGTGTAGTGACTGTGACAAGTTTAGCAGGTATGGTGCAGATAAATAATGCAAAGGAATCATTTGACAGAGCATGACAATAATTAAATAATTATAGAGTCAAAATTGTTATTTGCCGGGTAGGATCTGCACCCACAACATAACACGTAGGAGGCTCTGGAGGCTGAATTTTATATGGCTGGTTGAGTGCACTAACCTGGAAGGTGCCTTATTGATGAAGGCCTTCAATTACAGTCAGATAGATTTCCAATGACTATCTCCACGGTATAACGCTTAAAACCACCAATAGAGGATATCTTCATCAGCGGCCGGTAGCTCAGCAATCAGTTCATCTGATCGCTTATCAGGAGGTCATGTGGTTTGGATACCACCTGGCAAATAACAATTCCTCTCTCTATAATTACATGTGATTGTGAAATATTCATGATAATAATGTTGATAGCATAATATAAACTGTTTTATTACCTATAAAAATAGTATTCTCAAAATAAAAGATAAATGATATAAATTACACATTATAATAAAATCCCCTCAAGCAGCTGCTTGTCACAGAAGTCTGACAGGAGCCTACCAATTAAATGCTCCATAGTAGATGGTCTGTGAGGATGGCGGGACATTAGCAGAAAAACAATATCCATGCCTTACCCGAGGCTCGAACTCAGGTCCCTTAGATCAGTAGCCTAGCGTGCTAAACACTCAGCCACGAGACGGCTAATACAGAGTATTTGTAGTAATTGTAAAGTCACACAACCCATATCAAAATATATACAGTAGATTCCCTCTTATCTGGCCCTTACCGGACCGAACCCGTGGCCGGATGAACGAAAGGCCGGTTAATCCGAAAATTCTGTCAGACATTTAAAAAAAAATGCAAATGGCAAAAATACTAACTGTACTGTATGTTAATTAATGATTTGTTGTACAATATTAACAATTTAGACACACTCACTTTAAAAAGTCCATGATTTCCTTTTGTTTCTTTGAACTTAAAACTTTTTTACCTGCACAGTCTTGCCGTTTTTTAATAAACGTTGCATCAATCGCAGATGAGGCCTGTTGTTGTTCAATGTATCTTACTCCAACATCAAAAGCTTCTTTTCCTTCAATATGGCTAACTTTCTCTTCTTCCTCTTATTTCTCTTCTTCTTCATTTTCCGCTTCTTCTCCGTTCCCTTCTTCAGAGACTGCATTAATAATTTCGTCATCATTTAGTGTTTCATTTTAAAACTGTTCGCCAACTTTTAACCATTTTTCAGTGTCATCTTCTTCAAGTGTGTCACATCCGGGCAGCAATTTAAAGTCATTAAGCAGCAAAATATTGTCATTACACGTCGTATCTTCGGCAGGCGCAGAATCATTCGATACTTGTGTTGTCGTCTTTCGTGTTTTCTACATAGTTTCCACCTTCGGGCCAAAGTTTTCTCCATGACTTCATAAACGTTGTACGAGGTATTTCTTCAAAAGTTCTTGCCAACATGCAGATCAAAAGCATTTAAAAGTTCTTTTCCGTCATTTTTATTTCGCTTTAGAATTTCTGAAAGACGTTTTCCCTATATCGTCTTTTTAAACTTACAAGCATGCCTTGATCCATTGGTTGCGCTAAACATTTTACATTAGGTGGCAAAAACATGGCTTTTATGTTGTCAGAAATGAGTTCGCTTGAGTGTGTTGGGACATTGTCGAAAATGAATAGGGCCTTTAGAGGCATTTTAAGACTTGTCAAGTGGTTTTTTACTTTAGGAACAAATTCTGTAAAGAACCCACTCTTTAAACAAATACGAGTCTATCCAAGCAGAATTTTGAGCTTTGTAGTAAACTGGCAGAGCAGCTAAATTTAAATGCTTGAATGCTCGGGATTTTGCTATTTCCCAATTACAAAAAGTGGAGGAAGTTTGTGCGTACCTGCAGAATTTGTACCAACAGCCACAGTGATTCTTTCTTTGTCTATTTTAAATCCTGATTTTGAGGTTTCTTGAGCTGTCACAAACGTTTTCGTTGGAAGAAGTTTAAAATTTAACCCAGTCTCATCTACATTGTAGATTTGTTCTACGCATAGGCCTTCTTCAAAAAGCCCTAAAAGTTTTTCTGAAAATTCCTTTTCTGCTAAAGGATCAGCTGACAATTTCTCACCACAAACATCAAGGTAATGAATACCATGCCGCTTTTACCAGCGAGAAAGCCGTCCCTTTCTTGCTTAAAAATCTCCCCCATTATCGATTTTAGAATGAAGGAATATTGCTTTTTCTTTCAAGATTGTCCCACTGATTAGCGTTCCTTTTCGACGCTCTTATATGAACCATAACCAAAGTGCATCATCGACAATTTCGTTTTTCGACTTTTTAAGAGTTCACCGAGAAGAAAGCGTTTATTCAGACTCGACGTGAGTGCAAAAATCTTGTAAAGATTTTATATTCCTTCTCCAGTCATTTGCTGTGCTTTTACCAACACCTAGTTCATCAAAAATATGTTTACTGGATCACTTTTGTCAATACGTTCTAAAGCTTTTAATTTCATCTCCATCGTAGCGACATTACGCTTACGTTTGCACCCACTAAATTTGTACCACACAATAATTTAATAGGTCACAACACACACTCCTGTATACTCACTGTACACTGTAATATTCACCAAGAGCAACTAAAGCAAATATGTACTGTACTCTAAGCAAAACACGCGGTGACTTGCTTCCGCTTCTTGGAACTGAAACAAATAAACAAAACAAGCGGTGACTTGCATCCGCTTCTTGAACGACCGGTTAAAGCGGAGACCGGTTGAGCCGAGACCGAATAAGAGAAAGTCTACTGTATAGATTTACTGTTGTAACTGAAAGTAATTCTACTGGATTCATAATCAATTGACTTTGTTTCAGACTGCCGCCAGCCGTCTTTCAATAGCTGAAGTGAAACACATATTTTTCACAAGTTCAATGAGAGTTCATTGTCGAACTCTACTTGCGGCATTTCATTCTTACTCAGTTTCGCAGAATGAATTATGGCATACATTTCCTGATTCTCGTGTGTCTTACAAATAGACAATATCTCTCCTGGGGAACCATTTCCGCTTCAATCATCACGGAAGAAACTCTTCACTGTGTTGCATCAAACACGAGCAAAAGAGTGAATGAAGGCATTGATGAGCATGATGAACATTTCCAACACTAAATATGACATTCTGTTTTGATTTCTGATTTTATTGTAGTTATTTTTTGACATATAGAAAAATTTTCAGAAAATGGGTTGCGTCACTTTTTGCTTATCCAGTATAAATTTTAAAATGTCTATCTTCCATATGCTCCCTAAAAGGTCCCTTAGGTCCACATATGCTCCCTTAGGTCCACATACGAGGGTTACTCAAAAAGTTTTTGACATGCAGCTGGAAAAGAGAAACCATTGCACTTATCTGAACAAAACGTTTACTGTCCTTCAAGGTATTCCACTCCGGCATCTCTGCAAAGTTTCAGATGTTCACGCTGTTCTGGATAGCTTGTGGAACACTTAATTGAATAATCTGGTTGGACCTCCGTAGCCTGTGGCTGCTTTATAATGATGATAATGATACTTAAAAATAAGCTTTTTAAGATAAAAAATGCCATAGGAAATAAATTTTACATACATACATATATACATACGTAGGTACGTACAACATACATAAAAAAAAATCCTCATGCTGCCCCCTGCTGCGGAGTTCCTAGCAGACTGCAATTTTTCTCTCCACACCTGTTTCTGATGAGCTACATCGGCTGCATTTGGGAACTGTAAACCAATTTTAGTAAGGTCCTGTTTGAGATTGTCTTCCCATCGCATCCGAGTTCTTCCCCTTTTTCCTGAGGCCTTCGGGTACACTGCTCTTTAAATCTCAATAAAAATTTGCCCAAGTCTCGATTTGAATCAATATTCCTTTAACATTTAAAGAGTTATAAAAGCTAAAATATTATTGCTGTTGCCCATTGCGTTTTTACATCATTACAATCATGGAACTCTCTTAAATAATGGCGTTTTTTGGCACATTTAGTTTTATTTGTTAATTGATTTCTTATTTATTTATATTGCTTTTCAGGGATTTATGACGACGATATTTTTTACATTTGTTGTAAAACTTTCGCTATTATTTGGCGCTAAAATAATAATTTCATTTGCGATCCATTTGTTTTTGCTCCTAGGAATATGACCCGAAAATATATAGTTTTTAGAAACGTAAGTACCTAATGTCTTGTCCTCGTTTATCATATACATAAATTTATCATATATTTATATTATCAGTTTTATCGTTTTTACTATTTCATTTATATTCTTTAATATATTTCTCAAATAAAATTTCATTTCTATACCATAATCATCATCATCCTCAAGCAGTTATGGGCTACGAAGACAGTGCAATTTAGTTCTCCAAGCAAGTCTGTCCAGAGCTACATCTGCTGCATCTAGGCACTGCACACCAATTCTAACAAGGTCCTGTTTGACAATGTCTGTCCACCGCATCCCAGGTCTCCCCCTCTTTCTGAGGCCTTTAGGCACACTGTTCATAACCCTATTCCCCAATCTATAATTATCCATACAGGCAACATGGCCAAACCAACGGAGTCTCTCTGTGCACAATATGCTGCTTAAAGGAGGTTGCCGACTCCTTTCCTAACCTCATCATTAGTTACAAAGTTGAACCACCTAATGCCCAAGATACTGCGTAAGCATCTAGAATCAAAAGCATGTACTTTCCTGTTATCATGTTTACAAAGTGTCCACGTTTCACTACCATAACTAACCCTAGAAAGGACCAAACTATTATACAGTCTAATTTTAGTCTTTAGGTGTATACGCCTATTTCTCCACACTCTTCATAGATTCTTAAAAGTCCCGGCAGCAATCCCTATTCGTTTGTTAATCTCATGCCGCACATCACCAGTATCTGTTACACAGCTCCCAAGATAATTAAACTGTGATACCTGCTCAAGACTGTAACCATTCAAATTAACTGAATCACAGCCTGCCTAACCAATTTTCATCACTTTAGTTTTCTCTCTGTTTGTAACCAAACCTACTATACTACCAGTTTCATCAACAGTTCGAATGAAAGAGTTCATCTCATCAGCATCATCTGCCAAAAAGAAAATCTAAACTGAAACATTTCTCAAGAAAGTAAATGTTGATGTTTATTATATTTTATATTTTATACGTAAGTGTAATGTATCTGTACCAGATAATTAATGTTTTATGTTACCACACAAAACACTAAATATCTGGTACAGCTCTCTGCTGTTGTGCTGTCTAACTGCTTCCTCGGCTTTGTCATCCAAGCCATCAAGCCAAAGATTCTTATCAGAAGCTAACTGATCCTTTAGACGTTTATTACGTTCTCTGTAATGCTTTCTATTAGGACTAGTAGGTATTGATTAAGGACATTCCTGTAGTTCTTTCTTTCTGAAATAAGCTCAAATGCCTTATCACTCAAATAATTTGCGTCCTCTGCTCCTTTTTTCCTAAAAGATTACTGTTAGTTTCCGAAAAAGCTTGTTTAAAATGGTCCCATTCTTCCACAACTTCAGTGGTAAGCAAATAATGACTAAGTAACCAATCATGGTAAGCTTTAGCTATAACTGGGTCTTTCAGAGCTTCAGTATTAAAGGTAATTTTTTTAACCCTAGTACAATATATATTAATTTGTTTTTTCAGTAAAAATATATTTTTCTTAGTTGGTCAAGATGAGATCTATTGCATTTAAGCTCGCTACAGAATTCAACAGACCTATGAATATTAGCATTTTGTTGATTAATTATTTTTTCAAACTCTGCGAATTGTTTTCTAATTTCCGACTTAAAAATACTAATAAGCTGTTTTTTTAAATTATAATCAGAAGAGTCCAACAAGCAACTTGTCTTACTATTGTTTACAGAGATGTTTGCACATATTCCACTTCACTTTTAGATTGGGAACCGGCCATCGTTGAGATAATTCTTTTCTTGCAATTATTACATACCCATTTGCTTCTTCTGTCTACTTGACATACTTCTATACAGATTGGCGAAATAAATTCATGCCCATTCATCACAAAAATATAGCGATCATACTTGTTTATATGGCACTGTTACGGGATGGATGCATAAATTCAGAGAAGGACGGCAGAGCTTCGAATATTTCCTTCGTGCAGGAAAACAGAACGAAGCCTAGAACGAGAGAACCATGGCAACTGTTCGTGAACTCATTAAAGAAAATCTATACATCACCATTCAGGTAATAAATTTAGATGACAGTGTATCGATTGGCAGTGTGGAAACAATTTTTAATCAACATTTAATGTTTCGAAAGATCTGTGCCAAATGGGTACCTCACAAACTGAAAACACAGCAAAAAAGGGCTAGAGTCAACTCGTGCAAGGAGATGTTGGCAGTGTTTAAACGAAGTGGCCAAAATGTTTAAGAAATATTGTCACAGGTGATGAGACGTAATTTTATTACTATACAGCTTCAGAAACATCGATAAATATGTTTGAGTTGCAGAAGATGAACAGCACCCCCCTAAATCCTCCGACAAGACTTTCTCTCAAGGAAGAGGATATTCACAACTCTTTTCAGTTCCCAAGGAGTAAGTTTCGGTTCTGAAGATGCGCCATCAAGAACTTTTTAACGTCCCTCATAAAATATTATACCAGAATAAGCATTAAGCATATGCAAAATCGTATAAAATATAAAATAAATCAAAAATCAAACTTTTATTTCCATCGAAATCAGAAAACACTCCTTTTACAAAGAGATCAAGAAACAAAAATTAAAAGATCTAATAAGTACCACCCACAAATCATGGATGGACCTACTTTAGGAAAAAGAATAAAACCACCATTTGCAGTTCGCAGGTTCGAGTTCTCCCTTGGCCAGCGTTGAGATTGTCTCTGCAAAACTCCAACCCTGCCATCGGTCAGTAGGGAACACTTGTGTTCTTGGAAAGGCTGCCTTCCTCTGATGGGGTTTTAAGCTGTGGCCGCCCTGTATGGGAGAGCCATAGTCTATGCAATTTAAAATATACGATGGATGGCCTTAACAGGAGTCTACCATCTATCTCCTAACACCTGTCCAGTGGGGCTCCTTCCCTCAAAGTCCTCTGAACCATCGGGGTGCTTCTCACTTGACATTCAGCCCATTGGGTTTGAAAAAAAAGTGTGGCACAGAGGTATAGCAATGCCTTCTAGCCCCAAACGACAATTGAAGGAATTTACCATAAAAAAGATCAAACCATATCAGAAATTAAAATTATAGTTGACTTGAAATACACCATATATTATCTAATCATAAAAAAACAACAACATAGGTGTTCTTACCACCCCGACAAGAAAGTAGCAAATACAGCTATCTTCATTTCAGAAGAAATATTATAAAACACTGTGAAACAAACTGTGGAAAACATTTACTGTGGTAATTCTGCAATTATTACCACAGTAATAGTCGCAGAACTTGTAGCTATTGCAGAAGCTGTAAACTGGATTCATCATGATCACAACAAATATATCCTGATATTATCTGAGTGCAAATCAGCACTTATTTCAATTATCAATTAATAGAATCCTTTCATCCACTAACTGTAAATAATAAATATTAATATACAATGCAATGGATCCCAAGCCACTGCTGAATGCTTGGAAATGAGATTGCTGACATGCTGGCCAAGTATATTGAAAATGTCATTGAAATCATAAATATGGCCAAGTCGGGAAGGAAACTTAACTGTTCGGATTTGGATAAAGGCAAATCTATTGGATAGATGTTAGATAGCAGATGAAAGTCTCTCATCAAAGCCATCCAATAGGTGGCTTTGATGCTAATGTAATATAACCGAAAGAGACTTTAAAGACCTGGTGGATTGCCTTCACGAAAAGTTTCCTTTTGTTTCTTAGAAGCTCTCCTCTTCCCTTACTCAATTATGTGCCCTTGAGATCCTTGTGAACCAGCATTTTAGCCCATTCCTAAAAAGTTCTGTTGACAGATAAAATCTCAAGATATGAAGGCTCTATTGCAAACTACATATCGAGGATTTTAAAGCAACAGTGTCTACAACCTTTTAACAGAAGGGGAATTAAAAAACTGAAATAAAAAAAAACCTTGCCGAAAACCATTACACAGCTAATTTTGTCCAAAAGATAGATATATTAAAGGAAGCAAAAGAAAAACCTTACCTCACTAAAAAAACTACCTTACCTTAAAGGTCTTTTTGAAAAAATCCAAAGAGTGAGCAATAAATTCAATATAAGAATAGCTCCAGACCTGGACGCGGAAATAATAAATTACATCCCAAACAACAAGAAAATATATATATATAGAAAGTGGAATAATTTATAAAGTGACGTGAATGTAAAAAAAAAATCATACATTGGAGAAACAGGAAGAATACTAGAAACAAGAATAAAAGAATACAAAGCCGCAAATAAAAAAAAATTAAAATTGAACAGAACTGGACAGACACGTAGAAAACATTAATCATAAAATAGACTGCAACACAACAACAATAATTAAAAAGAAAAAAAAATGCATTCATAAGAAAAGTAGAAGGATTACTAATACAATCAACAAATGGCGCCATGAACGATGTACAACGAATTTTGTAACCCCTGAACTGGCAACCACTTCTACAAAAGAAAGAAAGTTCCAAACAAAGCTGCAACCTCCTCGGATGTCGACCCCAGTCAGTGGTCGAAATATTAGGGTATTTACTCACAAGTAAGTGAATACAATTGTCTTAAGTACCTAACTATGTTATTCTACCTATTCTAAGACAGCCATGAATACAATTATTACTAATATTATCTTCAAAATAATGAAACGCCATACACGTACCTTCTTTTTATATGTTAATTAAATTTCTTCCTTATAGGTCGCGTTTCAATCCCAACGTTGTCTGCGTACTGTATGAGTAAGTTTGCAGCTGTTTGCTTCTGTGAATGTCTCCGTCAGGAAATGCACCCATGGGGAGTGAAAGTAATTTCGATAGAACCAGAGTTATTCAGGTATTAATTTATACTCTTATTCAGCTATTTCTATGAAACGATCAATTTTATTTCTATTTAAAACATTTTTTGCTAGAATTATCAGTATCAAAGGACCTACCTAGACAGTGCCTCGACAAAAATATTGATTTCTATTCTTTTTTTCAATTTCGTTGATGAGATTTATAGCTCATTATCGCTTTATATCCCAATGTAGAACGTAGCCCTTTTTATGACATATTTTACATTTCTAAAACTGAAGAAGTATTTTACTGAGGGACAGTGACAACATGTAGGACAGGAAAAATGACCATCTCATACCAGGGACTAACAGTGTCGCGTGTAACCGCCAAACCGATGCCACTCAGACATTGCGGCAGCGCTGTCGAAATGTACAGGGTGTCTCAAAAATATAGGTACAAACTTTTAGGGGAGGTAGATAACATCTAAAGGAATGAGAATTACATAGGAACCCATAACGTCATGGGAAAGTGGTAGCAGAGGTAAGAGATCTGAAAGGACACAAGACAGTGATTAATGTTGGACATAATTATTACAAATGGCGTACTAGATGATACATTTCATAATGTTACAGCAGATGCTCGAAGTTTCCACCATGAGACGCGATGCATACGAGACACCGACGGAGTATTGATTGTCGGACACGGTCGAACACACCTGGAGTTTCTTTGATAGTAGCAGCAGCGCAGACGAGCCTTGCCACGAGATCCATGTCAGACTCCACAGGCGATTCATACACGGTAGCTTTGAGGGCCCCCCACAGAAAGAAATCAACGATCGTTAAATCAGGTGAGCGTGGGGGCCAGGCAACTGGTCCAGCACGCCCAATCCATCGTTGCCCAAAAGACATGTTCAAATGTGCACGAACACACCTTCCATAATGGGGAGGCGTCCCATCATGTTGAAACCACATGTTGGGTCTCACATTTGCTGGAACATGGGCAAGCAAGCCTGGTAGAACCTGTTCCAGAAAGATCAGATACTTCGCGGAGGTCATGCGGGATGGTAAAAGGTATGGCCCGACTAAGCAGTTGCCGACCAAACCTGCCACACATTTACTGCGTAACGATGTTGTGCCGCATGGGTGCCCACGCTGTGGAGGTTCTCGTGAGGCCACAAATGCGCATTGTGCTGACTGAGCACCCGAGTGAAACTGGCCTCATCAGTAAACAAAACATAAGCTGGGAAATTCACATCTTGGGCACTTTCTTGGAGATACCACTGCACAAAACGCACATGTGCAGGATGATCTGCGGAGAGAAGTAACTGAACCCTTTGGAGATGAAAGGGGTGTAAGGACTCGCCGTGCAAAACACGCTGTACACTGCAACAAGGCACTCCTAAGGCAGAGACAACAACATGTGTGCTGGTACTAGGATTGGTCTCCACGGCATTCAACACACTTTCTTCCATGGCGGGAGTACGCGTCGATCGTGGCCTGCCCTCACTTCTGCTACCTCTTAATGACCCATAATCGCACAAATTTTGATCGCACACACAAACAAACAGTGGCCCAGTACATGTCTGTGTGGGAAGCGTTCTTGATACATTCGTTGAGCGGCTCGTCCGTTGCCCTCAGCTATTCCATACACTAAGTACATGTCTCCCAGCTCCCTGTTTGAATACCTTTGCATGCTCTTCGTAAGCCGACTCCGCTCGAATGAGGAAATCCGAAATTTCCCCTCTAGCGCACTGATGAACAGCGCCGCCTATTGACTTACGGTGACGTTTCCGGTTATGGGTTCCTGTACAATTCTCATTCCTTTAGATGTTATCTACCTCCCCTAAAAGTTTATACCTATATTTTTGAGATACCCTGTATATATATATATGTAAGATATTTCAAGTTCCATCTTAAAATACAACTGGTAGCTGTTTTTTTTAATTTGGCAAAGAATTCGAAAAAAATTATATTTATTTTAATATAATAAAAATAAACAAGCTATAAAATTTCTTTAAAAGCGTTAATTAAAATTATCTATTTTTAAAAAGCTTTTAATAAACAAACTTTTAGAGAAATTAAATCACTTAAATTAATTTGAAGCCACAGAGCACCTGGCCTGTTATCAGGAGGTCGTGAGTTCGGATCTCACTCTGAAGATTTTATGCTGCCCCACTTCTATTTACATTTTATTCTTGGGTCCTGTGCTCGGCAGCAAACGATAGTCTATTCGTGTTACGTCAACTAATAATCAACAGCCAAGTAAATTCAAAATAATACCATTTAGTTCTTAAAAAGACAAGTTATGGGGAGGCAGCCAGTTGGGCAGTTGCGCAATTATTGAACTGACTTGTCACCACTGTAGAAGTTATTTTGTAGGGTATTTATGTAGTACAAATGAAGAAGAGGCAGACAGTTTAATCGCAGAGGACATCTCAGTCCAGAGCAGTAAGAGGTCTTCAAACTCACAGCTAAATCGACTTCTCCTAGACTTTCGGAGCTGCATCCAACCTCTCCCAAGACATATGTCGTTCCTTCCAACTGCCAAAATCACCCCCGGCTTGCCTTTTGGTCAGGTGACAAGCGCTCCGTCACCCGCTCAAGATCAACTCGCCCTGTCCTCTGGCTCCCATCGTCCCTTTTACAAGTAACGACCACTTGAGGGAGGTGTCACAGGGAAGTAACTTTACTCAGGGGTATTGCATTGATCACACAGACAGATTAATGACATATTTTCTGTTGTTGATTTCACAAATTGAAATACTTAAAGTAGAGTTCGGCTGCTCTATCCTGACAACTCCCCCTTCATTTAGAGTTTATCTGGATAAATTTTAAGTCAGCACAGATTAAGTTTTCAGATTTTATCAGAAAACTTTTTCAGTAAGCTTAGTAATCCGCTTGAATGTCCATTCACTATCAAAGTCTGATTTGAATTAATGAATATTATACTTGAGGAATAAAAAGTAAAAGCACTGAGTCCAATTGTATTTGCAATTATAAACAATAACAAAAAACAAAATCTGCTAAAAATGTTCGATGATAACTTCTTACACGAGAGAGTGTTGTCTGGCCTGCGAATCAATCAATATACGCATATACACAGTCGTATCAGAATAATATGATTATCTACCATAGTATATGTATGATAGGTGGTCATATTATTATGATATGACGTGTATATATGTATATTTTAAAAAGTAGCAGTGAGACCTTCCACGTGTTAGGGTGGATTTTCTGAGGCTTCCGTTTTAACGATTATCTTGCACCTAGCAATGGGGACCACTGAGCAGCCTGGTTGTTAAAAATATTGTGTGGCTGTACCGGATGGACAGTCATTGTTCATTGTAAGTTATTAACTGTGCAATATTTAGAAAAATATTTTGTCTCTGAAGGTAAATTATGCAGTTTTAAATGGTACATCAGACTTTGTGCTTACATATTAGCCACCTAGCCAGTTACATCCTGGCTTGAAAATGGACAGATACCCTCCATGGGTCAAAATAATCCACAAGCACCAGACACAGTGTTATTACATTCATTCTTCCTAAATCAGTGACAAATCTCAACGTAAAAAAAATTAAAATACACTAATGTCCAAAGGTTAATTAAATTGTGAATTATCTCAGATATGACATTTCGTTTATCAATAAAATAGAACATATGCAAGGTCCTATAACTCTCAAAAATCACATTACCAGACACGATTTGCATACAGTACGAAAAGCAAATCTGGAGTGCTACACTGCTCAAAGTGGAAATCGCAACACCGCAAAGGAAGTGATGTATATGCCCAAAATTTGATAGATGGAAGGTATGAGGGTAGATGTGTAAATGAACAAAAACCGGTACGTGAGAACTCAAGGAACGTGTGTTTATTTCATATTCATCAGTACATAGTAGCCCCACCTCTGGCGGTTATATTGTACAACCCTGTAGATATCTCGATATTCCATCAATCAGATGGTTCATGGTGTCCTGAGGTATGACGTTTCAAACAGCATCAAAATGGGCATGAAACTGCACCACGTTCGCCACTGGAGGTAGCCGGCGAAGGCAGCGACCCATAAGGTACCCCACATGCTCAATGGTCGACAAGTCAGGTACGTATGGCGGCCATGAGTCCATACCTTGGAGGCTATCGATCACTGCACGTGCAGTGTGTTGGGTGGCGTTTCCTACTGCAGAATTAGTCCAAGTATGGTGGGGTCACGTATGGAAGGTCACGCTACAGGATTAACGATGTCATCGATGTTTATACACTCTTACCATTAGAGCACCAGAAACGTGGAGTAGAGATGTCCTGCTCTCATATGTTGTGCCACCTCATACCATTGTATAATGGTGGGGAACCGTATGGATGTTAATGGAGTTGCCATCCATATGGCTCCCCACCATTTGCCATTTCGCCCTTGACGATCCAGATGGCATATGGACAAAGGCCATCTGGCATGCTGAAATAGAAACTGGACTCTTCTGTGAATGAATTTCGATACAATCTTCTGACTGAATCCGGACACGTTCGATCTAAATAAGGGAAGATAGTCGTTACCAATCTACTGACATCAGGCAATATATCAAATGGACGCACAGTTCTCCATTTTGCCAGAAACACTTTGACTACTCAGTGGTATAGGGACAACATACTTCAGTCATATGTGAGATTTTTCAAGAATATTGTTCATTCCCAATGCATTTCAATGGGCGATAATGGTCGTCACATACTCCTCCATTCTGTAGTTCAAGGTTGCTTCTCTTGACAACAGTGGAGATGTCATAACCGGTGATCTTCTCACCTTATTCTTGTGTCATACAAATGTTGTTTAATAGTTTGCATAGATACCACGGTACCCGTCGCAGTCCACAAATCACTATGCGGGGCAGTCGCTGTTCCATTTCTTGTTGGTGTTGCGATTTCCACTTTGAGCAGTGTATTAGCATTGGCTCTCATTCAGTGCTACTCATTTCCTGTTGTGCAAGTATTGTATGCATGTTGGTAGAGCATTTTATAACAACAGAAAGGCACAGAGACTTCATATGGATGTATTTGTTCATGGTAGAAAAATTGATATGTCAGAGTCCTGACAGTCCCAGACCGTATGGCTAGGACTGCAAATGTTTCAGAATCAGTACTTTCAAGACTGGATACAGTTCCATATCATAGGGGACATTATACCATACATGAGTACAATATATAATATAGGTAACATATTAACCATACATAAGTGCAAGGTCGTCTGACAGTGACAACTCTATTTGGCTGTTAGGACAATATAATAACTACAGGATAATCATTATACACTGAAGTGCCATTGAATTAGGGATAGGTGACGTTATCCAAATACAGTACCGTGGTCCCGCATTTGCGCGTATGCGTGACTGAAACTCACGCAAATGCGTGACTGAAACTGGTCATATATAGCTGTCAGCTTTGGCTTCCCCAACATTCGTCGTAAGAAGCGTAATGGGAAAGGCGCAGAATTTATATGCATTTGACAGAGGCAGATCGTAGATGCTCGACGGATGGGACACTCGATCTCCGAAACCGTCAACGAACTTGGAGTTTCTCGTACGACAGTTTCAAAAGTGTTCCGGGAATATGAAAATTCCGGCCAAAAAAAACAAGCACCTGGACAAATTGCAAAGGTCAACCAGTCTTGAATAATCGTTGCTTCGCTGTCTGACCCGCATCGTACAGACCGATAGGGGCCAGACATTATCTGAAATCACCTCCCATCTGAACGTGGGTTCCAGCTAGAAAGTCAGTGCACAGACTGTGCAAAGCTCACTTCATTGTCTTGGTTTCGGGAGCCCCCGGCCAACGGGAGTCCCACTTCTAACAGCATGACACCACATGACTAACGGTGTCATGCCGTTAGAAGTGGGACTCTCGTAGGTCGGGGGCTCCCGAAGTCGTGTTGTTCTCTCGAAGTCGTGTCGAAGTCTTCGAAGTCGTGTCTTCGTTCTCTCGAAGTGTCTCCGAAGTCGTGTCGTTCTTTAGCCCCAGGCAAGGCTCAACGTCTTGCCTGGGCTAAAGAACATCGAAACTGGACCATCGAAAATTGGCAACGGATAGCCTGGATTGATGAATCCCGATTTAAACTTCATCACGCCGATGGGAGACAGGGTATGGCGCCAAACCCATGAAGCCGTGGATCGTGCAAGTCAGGTTGGAACGGTACAAACTGGTGGTGGCTCAGTGATGGACTGGGGTGTCTTCAGTTGAACGTCTGTGGGACCTTTGATACGTGTATCGACGGCAATGCTCTCAATGCATCCCGGTAGGTGTAACTCATGTCTGACCATTTATACCCATTTATGTCCATAATGCATCCCAATGAAGATGGCGTCTACCAGCAAGACAACTGTTCATCTCACAGGTCCAGGTTGGCTACTGCACGATTGCTGGAGCATTTTGCTGACTTTGAAATAATGAATTGGCCACCTAGAAGCCCAGATTTAAATCCCATCGAAAATCTTTGGAATACTGTCGAGCAGAGTGTTTGGGCCCGTGTCCCATCAGCGACGACCTTGATAGAATTGTGGACAGCTCTGGAGGATGCATGGGTCGCCATACTGTGGAACATTTATGCAAGCTTGTGGAGTCCTTGCCTCGTCATGTGGCGGCTGTTATCAGGACCAGAGGGGGTACAACTAGGTTGCTATCCCTAATTCTATGGCACTTCAGTGTATCTATCAACCGAACGTTATAGAGCAAACTCAACTGAGCAATTCTGTCTAGAGCTTTCTCCATCCTTTTGGGAGGAGAGTTTCAAGCAAAACGGCTTATAGAAGAATTCATCATAAAGAGCGCTATGTCAAACGTCTGATGGTTTGTATTCCATTCAATCCCTTCCACAACAGAGCCCAACTAACATGGTGTAGACAACATCGTGATTGCTAGACTGCATATTAATGCGCACACGTGCTCTTCATTGATGAATTGCGATACAATCTTCAGACTGAATCCGGACACGTTCGATATAAAGAAGGTAAGAATGTCGTTAACAACCTACTGACATCAGGCAATATGTCAAATGGACGCACACTACTCCATTTTACCAGAGACACTATGACTAGTCAGAGTTATAGGAACAATATACTTCAAACCTATTTGAGGTTTTTCAAGAGTATCGTTCACCCTCAATGCATTTTAATAGGCGATAATGGTCGCCATCATAGAACTAAGAGAGTTGATGAATTCCTGTAAAATAAGAATATTCAGTGAATGGAGTCAGCCTATTCGTTAGACATGAATCTCATAGAGCACATGTGGAATGCCCCCACATGTGCTCTATGGGCAGTGTGGAAGGTGGGTAGACTCCACGAGATTCACTCTGTTCTCCGGGAAGAGTAAGATTTACTCTCACTGGGCATCATTACTAGCCTAGTAAAGCAACATGAGAAGTCGGTGTGATGCTTATGTAGATGTTTGTAGTCATACTCTATATTAGCCTTTCCATTATGCTGAAACATATCCCTTAGCTATGGACATTCGTATATTCATTTGCCTAAATCACGAAATTCATGCGATTGGTTTGTTCTACGCTTTACTGTTTATTTCGTCATATAGAAATGCATTGTAGCTCCAAATATCGTAGTATTTAGTTGCCTCTTTTTTGGGATCTTCCAGAATTTGTATAATATGCTTAACTTTTGGACAAAAGTATCATTGTTTTTTCAGATAAAATGCATGGTACAAGAAAACATGGATTCAGTTGGGTTGTTTTACCTCTGACTGGCATATTTTTGCACACAATGGTCTAAATTACCAGGTCACAAGGACCCGAGGGTTCATAGAAGGTTGGGTAGGATGCCCACTGAACAGCTCTTAAGGAGAAGACGGTAGAATCCTTTCATAGGCATCTAGTGTGTTCTTTAACGTCCACAGGCTAATCTCCAGCACACAAGGCTACGGTTCCTATTCCACGAATTGTGGTCTTTCCAAGCCCTTTAATGTACCCTTAATACAAAAAGTAATTTAACACAACCGAAAATGAATTAACATAATAATTCTCACTAAGGCAGAATGTTAGTGGGAGATAAATCTCAACAGAAGCAATGTTGAGATTCAAAGTTGGGAACTGTAAATTACGAATCATTTTCGTTACCAACTGAACTGACATCCACTCCTTAATTTCTCATATAAATATATATGTCACATCTGTAAGACGAATTACGTGGATTATTGTGTGGGTAAAATATTGCTGGAAATTTCCATTTGGAAGGAATAAATTTGATTTCATCATCATCATCATCATCATCATCATCATCATCATCATCATCATCATCATCATCATCATCATCAAGCAGCCATGGGCTACGGAGGTCCAACCAGACCGTGCAATTTAGTTCTCCAAGCAAGTCTATCCTGAGCTACATCTACTGCATCTGGCCACTGCACACCACTTCTAACAAGGTCCTGTTTGACATTGTCTGCCTACCGCATCCTAGGTCTCCCCTTCTTTCTGAGGCCTTTAGGCACACTGTTCATAACCCTATTCGCCAATCTATAATTATTCATACGGGCAACATGGCCAAACCAACGGAGTCTCTCTCTGCACAATATGCTGCTTAAAGGAGGTTGCAAACTCCTTTGCCTAACCTCATCATTAGTTACAAAGTTGAACCACCTAATACCCAAGATACTACGTAAGCATCTGGAATCAAAAGCATCTAGTTTCCTGTTATCTTGTTTACAAAGTGTCCAAGTTTCACTACCATAACTAACCCTAGAAAGAACCAAACTATTATACAGTCTAATTTTAGTCTTTAGGTGTATACGCCTATTTCTCCACACTCTCCATAGGTTCTTAAAAGTCCCGGCAGCAATCCCTATTCGTCTGTTAATCTCATGCCGCACATCACCATTATCTGTTACATAGCTCCTAAGATAATTAAACTGTGACACCTGCTCAAGACTACAACCATTCAGATTAACTGAATCACAGCCTGCCTGACCAATTTTCATCACTTTAGTTTTCTCTCTGTTTATAACCAAACCTACTCTACTACCAGTCTCATCAACAGCTCGAATGAAAGAGTTCATCTCATCAACATCATTTGCCAAAAGGGCTAAATCATCAGCATAATCTAAATCAGAAAGTTTCGTATCTCCAGCCCATTTAAGACCAAAATCTTTCCCTTGAAGTGAATTTCGCATAACATAATCAATAACCAAGCAAAAGAGAAAAGGAAACAAAATGCACCCTTGTCGAACACCAGAAGTAATGCTAAACCAATTGCTACAAGCCTTACCAACTCTCACACACGACTCAGTGTTATTATAGAGAGCTTTCATTATGTTAACTAACTCGTCTGGTATTTACCTTTTGATAAATATCCGATATTTGCATTTAAATATATTTTGTAGCACATATATTATACATGTATATTATAAGTATATTTTCTCTGTCCAGAACTCTCTTAACAGATATTACCCGTATCCATCAAAACATAGATGATGCTTGGAGAAATTCGCCAGAAGAAATAAGAACAGCTTATGGACAGAATTACATCGAAGGATTGAAGATAACAACAGAAAAGTTTATCGACATTGCTTCACCGAAGATCCACAAGGTTGTAGACTGCATTGAGGATGCGGTGATGTCAACAGAACCATGCAACACCTACAGACCATATCGGCATCTTCTTATGAACATATTTAGTTGGATATGTGAACACCTTCCAAAGCCATTACAGGATTTAATATTAAGAATCTATCAAAAGATTAACAATTTCCCAACACCAACCGGAGTTACCAAATAAGAAGATAAATTTCATGATATTAGGCATAGTTATCAGATACTAAAATTCGGATAACATTCCACTGAATAATGCATCTTGCCCTTCCCTACCAAAATATTACACTGAATTTCCATGACATGTCAATGGAAATTTAAATTCGAAGCTCTATAAATTCTTCTACCGTTTAGCATTCAACGGAAAAATCTGATTGAATATAAATTAAAGATAATTCACAAATCTATTTGAATCTCAATATTCAACAATATTCGTTTGGTATTTAAAAGGTTATTGAAGCTGGATATTCCACATTTGCCCTTGTGGACCCTTCTGTGCTTTCTGTTTTAACTTTTGTTATTGCCAATCAGGCACTATATTAGACTTTGAGATATGTCTTAGGCTTGGAACTCATAAAATCAATTAAAGATATCAGATATCAGGATATTCCACAATAATCATATATAATATATGATTATACAACTTAAATAAATACTGTTTCAAACCATTTAATAAAATCAGCACACATTTTAGAAATCTGCATTATGATATTCGACAATGAACAATTATGAATGATTTTTATAAAAGAAGATAATTTATTGTTAAATATTCCTACGTCCATAACTCCTTAAATACTGCACAAACCTTGTTCAAAATCGAGGTTTAAAAACGTTTGATTATGAGCTTTAGTTTACTTTATATCACATTTTTCCATAAATGCATACTTTAGAAACTACAGAAAGTTAGATTCACAATGATAAAATATGGAAATTTTGTACCATTTTGGCAGGATGGTGTGTAATCAAAATAAATTATATAAAGACCATTGAACAGAAAAGTGGATAGCTTATTATGCAATATATATTAATGCTATATTTTTTAGCTGAAAGTCCTTCTTTTGAATGAGAAAAATGCATATATATATTTTGAATCGTACATAGAGTTGGTTATTCATTCCTCCCACCTGGATACTATTCAAATAAAAAAGGGAGAAAATAGAGAACAAAATTAAACGAACTATGTGTTTTTATAAACATAAGCACCTTAAAAACGACATATATTAAGCAGATTGGACCCAACATAAAAAAATAACCAAAAGCAAAGAAAATTTAACCCTACCTGCTCTAATGGTTAGAGTACCTGACCACTAATCTAACAGGGATGTCCTTGTGTAAGTGTTTATATTTGGTATGAGAAACCAGTACAAATTAGATAAAGCTTCTAGGTTATCTTCGTCTTTTGTTCAAGAGAGTAACGTCTTCTCCTTTTAAAAGGCTAAAAAAATTCAGTTAAGTAGCATTATCCACATATCATTTAAAAACGTGTATAATAAAATTTTTAAATAAAATGAAATGAAGCAGCAGCTTAATGAACCAGATAAGACTCGTAACAATAACTGTGATTTTAATTAAACAGTAAATTACTCATGATATCATAATTTAAGGAAATGCATAGACAAAGATTTGATTAAATATAAAAATTATATGAGAAATCGATCCTTCTAAATCATCTCAAATTACGCAAAATAGAATCGTAATAAGAATCCAAAAACAAAACTTTTACCTGTATCAAATAGCGTTAAAAAAAGGCATGTGGCAAATTTAGGACTTAAGGTTAAAATAAATCTTTAGTCGTTCGGAGGCAAAAATGCAGCTTCTACTGACCATTACAAACAAAAAAAACAACCTTACAACACTTCGGATTGGAAATAAATTTAATGACTATTGCCTTATGACATATAAGAGATAATAACCAAGACTTAGATTATGATTTCAAATCGGTAGACTATATCAAACAATCATTCAATTTATTTACCTTTATTGGAAAGAAATTGTAAACATTATTTTAAATATAATTAATGCGTTAAATAAAAAAAACCATCTGGATGTGATAATATGATGCTTATTAATATTAGGATTTGAAATCGGTAGACTATATTAAACAATCACTAATTGTAAATATAATTAATGCTTTAAATAAAAATAAAGCATCTGGATATGATAAATAATATTAATGAGCTTCATATTATCTTTTTTTTTATTTATCTGCTACGTATAGGACAGAGAAGAATCCTAGAAGCTACTCCTAGCTTTTACAGGCCTTCTCATATAAGGACATTCCCCTACTAAGACCGAAGTCACTGCTGACCACCTCCGTTAGATAAGTACTGAATACAAAGCTTGTCTTTCTGAAATAGCACACAGAACAAAGAATAGAAATCTTGTCTTTCTGGAATAGTCGTTAGCTCCCTAACCACTATGCCAGTTAAGGTTAAAATAACAGAACCATGTTTCTGATTTCAAATCGGTAGATTATATTAAACACTCATTCAATTTATATACCTTTAGTAGAAAGAAATCGTAAATATCAATATTTAAACTGGAGGAAAATCAGTTATAGTAAATTCCTGAAAAATATATAGAGCATTTAATACAATTTTTTGTCAAAACACAATCTAATAAGTGGAAAGAAAAAGGAAAACGTACAGTAAAACTATTGACAAAATTTATATCATCTAATTTGTTTTAAACCTAGTAATAAAGTGATAAGAAATGTTATTTAATTTTCAGAAAGGTTTTGATATGTTGGATCACGATATTCTTTTAAAAAGCTAAAAGGAAATGGACTAAAATTAATTGTCTCACTTGGTTCCAAAATTATTTAATGAATGCGAAAATAATACTTAAAAAGGGAAGTATAGAGCAGTAGTATTTCACCTGTCAAGTGTGGAGTTCCTCAAAGATCGATTTTAGGTCTTCCTGATTTATATCAATATTTTAGCAAATTTAAAATTGAATAGTTATATTTATTTGCATGCTGATGATATTGTGTTAATTAATGTCAATGTAATGTGCCGATGATATTGTGTTAATTAATGTCAATGTAATGTGCCGATGATATTGTGTTAATTAATGTCAATGTAATGTGCCGATGATATTGTCTTAAGTAACGTTAATATAACATGCTGATGATATTGTTTTAATTAATATCAATATAATCCAAGAAGTGTACTTAAGCAGCATTCAGACAAAATGGAGGATATTCCTCACACTTTGATTTAAAATTACAACAATCTAATAACCAAGACTCATAAAATAAATTGCAATAAAAATGAATCTAACAATACCCACGATTTTGGTTGCATTATAATTAATGTTGTAAAATCTATAAAGTACTTAGGATACTCATAAGGAATAATGTTTTTGACACATTAAGGCTTTGTATATTGAAAACTCAGTAAACTACGATATACTTTGCTAATACATGTTTAATGTTTTACAAAAGGTATACGAATCATTCGTAAGTTAAGCCATAACCATCTGCGGAACACCTGGTATTACTAATATAAATAATATCAAAAATTATACAATCTTCAACAGGTAATTGCTTTTAAAAATAGTATGCCATAATCCTAACTTTGTCTCTAAGCAGATTCAAATATTTAGGTATTTTGTCTTATATAAAACTTATATGAATGCATTATTATATAAAACTTACATAAATGCATTATTATATAAAACATATAAAAACTGTGCAAATCAAAACCAACCACGTATGGGGAAAAAGGGGAATGAGTTCCGAAGAAATTATTGTTTTGAATAAACGTTATTGAGCATTTTATTTATAAATATTTATCTCAAATTTCAGTTCAGCAATAATAATAAGCATCAATGTAGCACTATTTTGTACTTTTTTTTACTAATTCAGATAAGTTTAATTTCCCATATATTTCTTTTTGGTGATGAAAAATGTTCATTTTTAATAGAGACGTACACCATCGAATTTGAAAACAAAATTTGAATGAAAGATATATATGAACCTGAATATAAAGCAGAAATTAGGCATTTGTATCTAGTCCTTTATTTATATAATATTTTATGGAGCAGGGAACTTACGAATCAGCGCTATTTATCCTGTAAAATAGTCTACAAAGTTAAACGTGTTGCTAAAATTGAGACAAAACTTTTAATGGTTTTTACTTGTCTAAAATATTTAGTCTAGAAAACTAAGATATCGCTCCCGATTCAAAACAGACCATTTCATTAAGATCTTAGGAAATCTGTAACATATAAATTGTTACAGATAACAATTTTATTAATATAGGAATTTACAATTAATTATTTATTCTTAAAAATAAATCCTTCAATTAAAACCATTTAGTTGATTTTAGCTTTGGGATGGTAGGCTAATAATCTTCCTAGGCGTGGAATGAAGGAACAGTGGTTACCATTCCTTACCGCATAAAACTGAGTCTGTAATCGACCAAATCGTAACTAGTGGCATTTTCTGGACCGTGTAAAACCGAGTCTATCCCCGTGTAAATTGAAACTGGTGGCATTTTTTGACCACGCAAAACCGAAGCCGTGTAAATCGAGGGATATGTGTACATTGTTTCTAACACACTTTTCTTTCTTGTGCCTTTTCCATTTTCATTCCTTCCGTTAGTGTGTTGCTTTTAACTTTGGTTGTAGGTTGCATGTCTTTTATCCTTTTATGAACCTCATTTGGCACAGCACAGCCTTTGTTGCCTTGGGTCATAAAAAACTAAACAACCAACGAACCAACCTTAGAATGTTTATGACCTGATTTCGAATCACCTTTTCCCTAAGGCACTGTAATTTGAAAGGTGCAATAAAATTAAATAAATATAATTTTAAATTTAATGTCTCGTTTCGTACTGCTGCTCCGAGAACCAAAGCTTACTAGTTACGGTTCTGTATATATATTGGAGAGCAATTGTTCCCATATAATTTAATTATATTTCAATCTGTAATAGATTGATTTATTTTTTTAATAATATATCTTTACTACAGTAATTTAATTATATTTTAATCTTTACTATATTGAGTTTAGTAGTATTTTAGTGAACATATTTTTGTAAATACGTAGGTACAACATTGTAGGAAAGACGGATGGGATTCCATTAATTATATCTCCGATTCTAAGGGGTCGAATAAATGTATTACGATTCTATTGGGTAGCAGTGTCAAAAATTTTGAGAACCTCTTAAGTTGTCAAAATACCAAAACCAGGAAGACCTGGAGGCCCAAAATACTTAAACCAGGAAAAGTAATAAGGAAATACGATGAAATCAGTGTTGCCAACTCCGAAAGGTGAAATCCCGCTAAATGATTCAGGTAAAATCATTAAAAACCTTGAAGAGTTCACAATAACAAGTAATTAAAAAGACCTGTCTTTGGCGTCTTACCTTTAGCTCTACTTCCTAAGAAAGTAATTACAATCTCTCGAGTTTCTTTTCTTGGAAGTTGGCCCAATCAGTCGTGCACCATGCTCATAATCTGCAGTTCCCAAGTTCAAATCCCAACAGTGCCAAACTTTAAAATTTATCTGTGCTAACCTGTGCCCTGCACTCGGAGAGAGAGAGAGGGGTTTGTAATGACACATTTTACCAGAATGACTTCAGCACTCCCATATATTCAATTTTGTGAGGCATACTGCTATTTAAAGAGGCTCAGCCTCTAATTGCTTTCCGTCTTCTCTCTGAATATGTTTAAAATAAGCTCTTCGGCTTGAAACAGAAAATGTTTTACGCCAATAACGTGAGACTTTCTTACTTGAACGATTCAAAGACGTGCACATGTGAAGAAGATGTCTGACATTTCCTCTTACTGATACAAATACAGACTTCATTACTTTCCCTTGTTTCAACTTGATTTCTTTGCGCTTGGAAAGTTCTGCAAGATTATACCACTAAAAGCACAACGATCGCTCTGTAATGACGCCGGAGATTTATAGACTTGGAGCTTTCGTTAGCCAGAATGCTGAGCATGTCCAATGTCTGCCGTAGCTGGGTTTTTGGGCATCCTTGGCAAATTATTGGTTCAATGCCCTTCTTACTGTGATGTTTAACTTACGTATTTTTCACGTATGTCACTCGGCACCCTTGTCTGATATTGGTACTTGGGCAATTGCCTCAAGGTCTCTTCTTTTCTCAGCATGACACTTTATTTTTGAAGCGATTCGTTTTGTTTACCACTCTGTCTGAAACCTAATTCAATACAGCTTGAGCAAGGCCGGATCTAGGAAGGGGGGGGGGGGGAGCAAGGGACCCTTGGTCTCCCTTTGAAAATAGCAATAGTCAAGATGAAGGCGAAAAATTAACAAACGCTTATACCACTCAGCAGCTACTTTATTAGGTACACTTCCAAGTTAAGTGAATTGGCAGACAGATTCAGAGCTAACTTCTTGAATAGGATTTATAAAGAAAACGACTGAAAACAAAGATAAGAATTCAATCAATTTTGCTCCAACAATGTGCGCTCAGTATTTAAAAAGTTACGGAAACTTGTTTTTATTCTTTGATCATTTGTACAAGTACAAAAGTCGCGAGAAAATTATTCGACCGCAGTCGGCTAATTATCTTGACTAGGTTTTTATAAAAAATATAAAAATGAAGTAAATAAATGCTCCATCAAACAACTGCTTGCCACAGAGGTCTGACAGGAAACTATCGGTTTAATACGCCATGTTAGAAGATCTGTGAGAAAGGCGAGGCCTCAGCCGAAAAACAACACAAACATCCATGCCTTACCTGGGGCTCGAACCCAGGTCCCTTTATTCAGTAATCAAATAAGATTATAGTAAACATATAACTTATAAAAAAATGTTTTCAACGGATCATTTTTACAGGTTTATCGCAGGACGGAATTTGTTTCTCCGTTAATCGAGAAAAAGGAAAGTGTGATTGCGTAGTTGGAAAAATAAATTTTAATAAGTTAAAAGAAATTTTGAAAGATATAATTTGGGATCGGGTTATGAATTTGGATATAGATGATAGCTTTAAATCCAAACTATAAATCATCATCATCATCGACAGATATATGGTCTGAGCTTGATTATGGATCCTGATTTTGCTACACTGGTGGGCTTCTGTGGAGGGAAAATCTTCCGCTGTATTTTCTGTTTGTTTGTGGGTTGACAGTCCCAAGTGAATAGATTCACAGGATACTTTTATCAGCTGGTGGATAATCCTGAGCAGAGGTCATCATAGGCACCTGAACTCTTTGCTTCTATTGACATCGTCAAATTCTACATTGGAGGAAGTCTTCCAGTGTAGATGGCTTCAGCCTTTAGTGGTGGAGGAACGGGTCTTTGCCACATGTCTGCGATTAGGGGGCTGTTTGATATTGTCGGCATTCCCTCTCTCAATAAACATAGTTTCTTTAAACATCCCACTAACCATTTTCTCTCCTTAGGTAGTTGGAATGTGAGGACTCTGCACAGAGCTTTTTCTCTTGATGTACTCACACAAGACTTCCACCGTTATAATTTAGATATTTTCGGCTTGCAAGAGACCAGATGGACAGATAAAGGTGAGATTCTTAAAAATAATCTTAAATTTCTCTTTTCTGGGAGGGACGACAATAAGCATCACCAAGGCGTGGGTCTTGCTTCTCAGCAGACACGCTAGTGATGCTCTTTTAGGATATGAGTACATTAATGAAAGGTTTCTTACAGCAAAATTTCAGACAAGCGTTAAAGATCTGAATGTTATCTGCTGTTATGTCCCCACTGAGGATGCCGATGAGGATGAGAAGGATAGGTTTTATGAACAACTACAGGATATTTTGAATTCTGTCAAGAAAGGAGATATTACCCTTGTTCTTGGCGACTTCAATGCCAAAGTTGGTACTGACTCTGACCTTTGGGGAGGAGTAATAGGCCCTTTTGTTATTGGTAGCTGCAATGGCAATGGGCAGCGTCTCCTGTAGGTAAGTAAACTCAATGGATTCAGAATAACTAACACTTATTACAAACACCGCGACATACATAAGTACACATGGGTTTCACCCGATGGACTGCATAAGAATATGATTGATTATATATTAACAGCAAATGGGCTAGTTCTGTTAGGAATACCAGGTCATATAGGGGAGCTGAAATTGGATCTGACCATTACCTTGTTAAAAGTGTGTTGCAACTTAAACTTAAAAAGTGTTGTGCTAGGGTTAAAAAATTTACTTTTAATACTGAAGATCCAGTTATAGCCAAAGCTTGCCATGATAGTTAGTCATTATGACAGTCATGGTATGCTTACTACTGAAGTTGAGGAAGAATGGAATCATTTTAAGCAGGTTTTTTTGGACACTAACAGTACTCTTTTAGGAATAAAGGAGCAGAAGAGACAGAATTATCTGAGTGATAAGGCACTTGAGCTTATTTCGGAAAGAAAGAACTGCAGGAATGTCCTTAATCAATACCCCACTAGTCCTAATAGAAACAATTACAGAGAACTTAATAAACGTGTGAAAGAGCAGTTAGCTGCTGACAAGAATCTTTGGCTTGATGGTTTGGCTGACAAAGCCGAGGAAGTATTTAGACAGCACAACAGCAGAGAGCTGTACCAGATAGTTAATGTTTTGTGTGGTAGAAAACGGACAGGCATACAGGGATTGAAGGATAAACAAGGTAAGGTGAGTATTCTGTCATGGCTAGGTGGGCTGAGCATTTCAGTGATATTCTAAACAATGCGGTTAGTTCTATTCCTATTGTTTGCAATGATGATAGATGCATTGGTGGCTTTAATGTTGGCCCTATAACACAACCTGAAGTTATTTTGGCTGTTTCTAAACTGAAACTTCATAAATCCCCAGGAGTAGATGAAATTACTACAGAAATGCTTAGAGCAGAAAATGTTTCTGTTACCACTTGGATGACTGAAATTTTGAATATCTTTCATGATAAAGGCTTGGTTCCTAAGGATTTTACCAGAGCTATTTTTATCCCTATTTTCAAAAAAGGTGATCGCAGTTCTTGTGATAACTATAGGGGTATCAGCATACTCTCTGTTCCAGGTAAAGTTCTTTCCATGATTGTGCTTAATAGAATTAAGAATCTGGTTGACAGTCAATTGCGTGATGAGCATTGTGGATTCAGAAGTGGTAGGGGATGTGTGGATCAGATATTTTCACTTAGGCAGATTCTTGAGAAATGTTTAGAGTTTCAGAAACCTTCGGTTGCTAGTTTGTTGATTTTAAAAAGGCTTTCGACTCTGTTGATCGTTATAATTTGTGGTTGATTGTGAAATCATATGGTATACCAGACAAGTTAGTTAACATAATGAAAGCCGTCTATAATAACACTGAGTCGTGTGTGAGAGTTGGTATGGCCTGTAGCAATTGGTTTAGCATTACTTCTGGTGTTCGACAAGGGTGCATTTTGTCTCCTTTTCTCTTTAGCTTGGTTATTGATTATGTTATGCGAAATTCATTTCAAGGGAAAGATTTTTCCCTTAAATGGACTGGTGATATGAATATTTCTCATTTAGATTATACTGATGATTTAGCCCTCTTGGCAAATGATGTTGATGAGATGAACTCTTTCATTCGAGCTGTTGATGAGACTGGTAGTAGAGTACGTTTGGTTATAAACAGAGAGAAAACTAAAGTGATGAAAATTGGTCAGGCAGGCTGTGATTCAGTTAATCTGAATGGTTGCAGTCTTGAGCAGGTGTCACAGTTTAATTATCTTGGGAGCTATGTAACAGATACTGGTGATGTGCGGCATGAGATTAAGAGACGAATAGGGATTGCTGCCGGGACTTTTAAGAATCTATGGAGAGTGTGGAGAAATAGGCGTATACGCCTAAAGACTAAAATTAAACTGTATAATAGTTTGGTTCTTTCTAGGGTTAGTTATGGTAGTAAAACTTGGACACTTTGTAAACAAGATAACAGGAAACTAGATGCTTTTGATTCCAGATGCTTACGCAGTATCTTGGGCGTTAGGTGGTTCAACTTTGTAACTAATGATGAGGTTAGGCAAAGGAGTTTGCAACCTCCTTTAAGCAGCATGTTGTGCAGAGAGACTCCGTTGGTTTGGCCATGTTGCCCGTATGAATAATTACAGATTGGCGAATAGGGTTATGAGCAGTGTGCCTAAAGACTCAGAAAGAGGGGGAGACCTAGGATGCGGTGGGCAGACAATGTCAAACAGGACCTTGTTAGAATTGGTGTGCAGTGGCCAGATGCAGTAGATATAGCTCAGGATTGACTTGCTTGGAGAACTAAATTGCACGGTCTAGTTGGACCTCCGTAGCCTATGGTTGCTTGAGGATGATGATGATGTAATGGATGACTGAAATTTTAAATATCTTTTATGATAAAGGCATTGTTTCTAAGGATTTTACCAGAACTATTATTATCCCTATTTTTGAAAAAAAGTGATATGGGAATTCTAAAAGAGAATCTAGGAGGCTAATGTTTATAGGAGTATTTCTCATCCAGAGGGGCCAATATTATTTTTATAGAAAATTTTGCTATTCCAGGTGTTTCATTGAAATGTATATAAATAATTTTGAAGTAATTTCGCACGTATTTATAATTATCATGCTTCCTCTTTAAGTAAATATGCAAGATTTGAGAATGAGAGTTAACACGTAATTCGATAAAACATTACTGGTTCCCAATATCCTTGTCGTTTTGTCGAGCTTACGGAGAAGCTAAGTGAATTCAGATCTTCTCCCTTCGTATCAAGTGGATTGGGTCGGAAAGTGATTTGTCTGTTCCCGACAAGTGATTCTTAACTGTTTAACTTTCATCCACTAGCTTAAGACTCTGAAAATGAAGAGAGATGGATTGTATGGTATATTTTCATGATAGAAAATAAAGCTTGCATGGTTGGTAACTGTTTTTTGCCTTATTATGTAAAACGACATGTAATCTTTACATTCAACAGCTTTATCACGTACGAACCCTTTTATGTTGAGGCAAAATGAAGATTTTATAATCAAATTACACAATCGTATCAGAATATTATGACCACCTACCATAGTATATGTATGGTAGGTGGTCATATTATTCTGATACGACTGATCATATTATTCTGATACAACTGTGTATATTTATGCAGTACTACATGTGTAATACAGATTTCAAGAAAGACACTCAACACATTGACTGACACTGAGACAATTTTTACAGGGCAACGTGCTACAGATTTCTACCCATTACGTGCGACAGGTTTTTACAACACAATAAACTTTATTCCTGAGAAAGTGAAAATTGATCTTCTCTGTTCGGTACAACAGCAGTGAAATTTGTACAGCATTTATTTTTGAGATAAAAGACAGTGGGAAAAATGTTTTTTCTCCCGATTTCTGCAAAAAAATCTCTGGATTTTCAACGACAGGAGATCTGATGAAAAAGAGTTGCTCTAAGAATTTCAGCAGCTTTATAATGACCATAGGCCAAAGTATCGCATCCATTAGCAAGTATAAATTTTTTATTATCATAAGGGCATAGCCTTGCTTTCGTTGAAGACATAGTGTAAATACGATGACGATGACTTTCGATTTTCACAACACTGACTCGCGACATAAATTTGTTTAGCAGACAGTTTTCGTAATCTGCATAACATATTTTATTTTTAATGATTTTCTTTGGCACACCTTTAGCAGCTTTTTTTCACCAGCTTTACTCCTAAGACTATACATCTTGGAGCGTAGACCAGCAAAACATTCTCCTGATACACCGAGGAGTTCATCTTTAAATTTTCACAGTGCTTTTTTATTTCGCGTATCATACAAAAATGGTCTTCTGGGTAATCAGAAGATCGAAAAGGACGGTATGATTTTTCATATCTTTATATTCATCTTCTGTTTGTATCTCGTAGCACAAGGAGTCAGTATCAGTGAACAACAATTTTGCTCTATTTTCATACTTACGCACTATACATTCAAAGGGAAGTTATACATCAAAGTTTTGCTGATGTCAAGCATCGAAGATTCTGCGTAAATAGGCCTGTCAAGCTTCAGTTTCTTGTGTTTTGACTGTATACAGGCCAGATCATTATCATACTTGGAAGGCATAAAATTCAGGTGGTGCAATTAATTTCCGGAGTCTCTTCTTATCTTGAGTTAATTCATTTTCACACGGTTTCTCAAATTCTACATTGTCTTCCCAAATACTGCATTGTTCATCAATATGAAGTAGACTTTTTCGAAATCATTTCTCGCCTCTCTTCATTGGCAGGTATCAAATTCGATGTATGATTTTAGCAAGGCGACTGTTTAAATTCTAAAATGCGATGGATATGTTTCAGCTGGATACCAAGAGCTAAATACTGCGATAGATTTCGATAATGCACTATATAGTTCTTCTTTGCATCTAAATTAGGAAAGCGTTTAGTGAATTTGTCTGAAACAGCTAATCCTAGATGGAAAATCAGTTCACAACAGTAGGGCGAAAGCAATTGTGCATCAATCTGAAATTCTCTGCAGCTAATGGGAAGTCATTATGCATATCGTGAAGCGATGCAGGATAGTCTAAATCAACCTCTAATATGTAACCTGTTTCAGAGTCATCAGTCACTGTGGTAACGTCAAAATTACCCAGTTTTCTCTGTCAAACCAGTGAAAGTCACTCACTGGGAGATACTGAGACATAGCACAACTATATAAATTATTAGAGTCTAAATATATAATGCATTTAGAGGGTAGAAATGGATCGTATGTGTCTAGGTATTGATTGTTCGCTTTGTTATAAAAAAAAAAATCCCCCCTCAAGCAGCTGCTTGCCACAGAGGTCTGACAGTAGCCTGTCAGTTTATATGCCACAGTAGAAGATCTGAGAGGATGACAGGACCTCAGCAGAAAAACGACACATACATCCATGCCTTACCCGGGGCTCGAACCCAGGTCCCTTAGGTCAGTAGCCAAGTGCGCTAACCACTCGGCCATGGGACGGCGCTATACCGATTGCAAATGATAATGATAAATGACTGCTGCGACTGTGATGTTTTTGAGCGTGTTGAGAGCCATAAATAGCTTGGACTTTACATGGACACAACCTTCCGATGGAATACACATATTCAAAAGTTAGCAGGGAAATTGCGTCTATGTGCATCTAAACTTTATAAACTACAATTTGTTGCAAGCACACATACATGTATTTTGGTTTACAAAGCTATCTGTGAATCTATATTGACTTATGGTTTAACAATATACGGCTCAACTAACCTCACAAATATAAAGAAAATAGAAACTATTCAATCATCCATTGCTAAAAATATAATCCCATAGAACTTAAGAAATTCATTTTATCATAGCGAAGAAAGACCAAATTATCTAGGCGTACTCTCTTTTCACAACCTTTACAAATACAGCATCACTTTAAAATATTTTTTTGATAATCAATTTAAATCTAAAATCTCTCATGGGAAAAACACAAGGTTACAATCCAAAAATTATTTCCAACTTCCAAAAATATTAAACAATTACGGGAAATGTACAAGGGCATATACAATACCATACGTGTTCAATCAACTGCCAAGAGAAATTACTTTATTAAACAATTTTAAAGAAATCCAAAATAAGACTAAAAATTTTCTTCTAGGCACTAAATTTTAAATAAAAATTTGAACCACCACAATGGAGCTTCCACTGAAATTCACATAATTCGATGACATTGTTTTAAACTATATCTTATATATTTTCATGTAACGTTATTATTCTTCTCTCCTGCAGATAAGCAGATACTTTGCGGGTCATTTGTTTAAACTTTTGTATAACTAACATGAATATGAATAAAGATTGTTATTATTATTTAAAAAAAATTACAGAAATGCCGCCACAAATGCCTTTTTCCAGAAACAAGTGCATCGGTGGATCGGTGAGCAAGTCCATTTCTACATTCGTCATCTTCAAACACGCTTGCCATGCTAATCCAGGAGCGGTATAGACATGGCAAGGATCGATTTCATAATAATCAATACATAGCTTTCTGAAATGCTGTAACACATCAGCTAGTAGAAGTATATAGAAGTATCATGACTGTATAGAAGTATTAAGCTATATAGAAGTATCATGACTATATAGAAGTATTAAGCTATATAGAAGTATCATGACTCTTGATATACAAGTCATGATACTCTCCTAGATTTTCACTTTAAAATCATTCCACACTTTCAAAGCATGACTGTAATCTTCTGCTAGCATCTCTTCAATAAGTTGGTTATAAAATATTTCACGTGGTGGTAATTTGGTATCCTCAAACTTCTCACAGTTGTCGATATAATCATACGGATGCACGCCTTTTCTTATGAGGAGAGGCGCCAGGTCTCTCCTCATAAGTGTTCAAAAATTCAATTAAATTCAATATGTTCTTCAATATGTTAATTCAGAATTTGGAACTCATTTGCAGGTAAATTATCACCAGTTTCTCTAGTGATTAGTTTAGAAACTGAAAAGAATCTTAAAAAATGTAGGTTGCCTAGAAAGAAAGCTATGTATTTTTCCATATTGTTAGAAATGCAGTTAATTATTCGATTCTTTATCTTCCCAATACTCTGGATTATTAAATGACTATCATAACTTCTCTGGTTATAAATGACGACTGGAATCTTCTTTCCAGGTTTAAAATTCAAATTTCACACGTCATGTGCGACTCCTCGAAACTTTCCCGTAAAATGATCATGATCTCTTACTCGATCTCTCCCCAAGGGATTCTTGCATGTATGGGAGTTTAAAGCATTTTCGTATAATTTTTACTCTTCGTCGGACAAGCACGTAGCAACATTCTGCTTCATCTACTTTTGAATAATTTCTTCTTCCTCTAGAAGACACTTCAAAAACTCCTCTATAACATTCGGACCCCTATAAACCGTGGGTGGTTTGTAACTATGCCCATCAAGGCCCACAATCACATAAGCAAATCCACACGCTTCATGCTAAATCGTAATTGTAATGAGATAAGCAGTAGGGAGTCATGTATCTACTCTTACTAAAAATGATTCGAAGTCAGCATAGATAACATAAGGTACAGGGAGCTGAAATTTGAAATTCGTAAACTTCAGACACCTCTTCTTCACTTGGCAGCTCTATTTTCTGAGGTTCATGTTCTTCACAGTAGGTCATATGCTCCTTTAAAACAGATTCCTTCGAAAAACGTTGTAAACGATAATCGCAGTAAAAGCTCATACATTTATGGCAGGAGCCTGTCAGTTTATATGCCACAGTAGAAGGTCTGAGAGGATGGCAGGATCTCAGCAGAAAAACGACACATACATCCATGCCTTACCCGGGTCTCGAACCCAGGTCCCTTAGATCAGTAGCAAAGCGTTTAAAAAATAAGCCCTTAAGCTGTTTTGAACATCTTTTGGAAGACTTGAATAGTAGAAAAACCGTAATTAAGCAGAGGCCATGATAAAAAATTTTCTCTCTGGGAAAACGGAATTTAAAAGAACAACTGTGACCAATTTCAGCGACTAGATTCATTTCTTAAAGAAAATGAGCAAACGATTGCAGACTTTGAAGATATCAGACAACAAATAATTGTTCACTTCAGCACTCTTAAAATTCTTACAAGGCAGAATGATGAAGCGCAAGAATGGATTCGAGACCCCTTCACATTTGATTTGGAAAAATGTAAGCTTCCGTTGTCCAATAAAGAAGAGTTGATTGAGATGATATTCCCATGAATGTTATTTACGTGAAACTAGATAAAATAAACTACTCGTACAAAGAGTAAATATTAGACATTTTCAAAATTACTCATAAGCTTATTTTTGTCAATAGTAAAATCGCTGCAATAAATCAAATTATGTAATGTAATCAAATTATGATACACCGTTTAAAACCTACTAAGTAACAAAATAGTGTGAATATTTTCTGAACTTTTTTAATGAAATATAAATGCATTTGCAAATATCTGAAGAAACGAATTACTCACAAATCGAATGCGACTTTCAATAACATTTAATTTCATTGCATCATAGTTTGGAAATAACTTATCAACTTTAAGCAGACGAGAATGACTAAATTTCTAATCTGTTGAGGCGAAATTTCCACTATAGATTCTGCTGTTTTAAATATAAAAAATGCCTCTGGTTTGTAAACGTCTGCAGGGTTTGTTGACATTATTGCATCTTCCAGGCTCTCAGTAACTCTAGAAATCTTGAAACTTGAAAAGAATAAAATAGACAATACTATCTTTTTAAGGCAATTAAAATAGGATTTTCCGTATATGTCCTTAATTTCATCTGTTGCTTTATTCCACATAATATCCATGTGTTTGATGACGTTATCAGGGTGTGACATCACAGTTCTGTAAATAAAAAACGAAACTGATTCTTTAAATAATGTAACAATAACGATTAATTATACAAACTGTTTTATGTCAAATGTAAAAATGTTTTATGTTAAAATGTAAACTGTCAAATGAAACAATAATGATTAATTATACAAATTTATTACCTCTGTCAAATATCGACTGCTCGTTCAAGGAGAATTAAGTACACTCATTCCATGATTTAAACGGCTTCGGTTTTATACAGTCCAGAAATGCAAACAGTTTCTTTTTACACGATTACAGACTCTGTTTTCGATATTTTTTTTCAATGTATGTGTATATAATACATATTATGATGTAGCAGTGATGTAGCCCCAAGGTTGGGTTGATTTACCTCAGAGCGACACTTTTGTTTGCGCGCAATGGGTTAAATGGCGAGGTCACAAACACCCCAGGGCTCAAAGAAGATTAGGGGAGGGGGACCCACTGGACAGCTGCTAGGAGACACATGAAAGCTTCCTGTCAACGCCATCCAGCACGTTCTGTAACGTGCACAGAGTGAGGTTCTCCCGCACACGGTGCCACGGCTTAACATCGTACCCGACGGATGGTGACCTTTCCAAGCCCGCCTGGTTTTACCTATAAGTAGGGTGACCCCTACTTACAAGCAAGGTTTTTTTTTTTTTTTCGGAGATTAGTCGTCATGCTGGCCCATGTGCATCTTGAACCTGGGAACTGCAGATTGCGAGTCTGGCGCGCTACCGACTGAGCCACCCATATCATAGCGTGAAGGAATTAGACGGTCATTCCAAAGTAAAAATCAGATAATTTGTTTTAGTTATTATCATTTATTTCAAGAATAAATAGATAGTAATAAATTCCTACATTAACAAAATTATGATCTACAACAGGTAATATTTATATTTCTGCGCTAAATTTATACACTGATCAAAAGTATCCGGACACCCCTTCAGAATAGTGGATTCGCCCATATACGCCACAGCCATGGCCTAAATAAGTATAGAAAAAACACGTGGCTTGACAAACCTCATATACAAGCATGAATAGGAGAATGAGCCGTTCCGCAGAGTTCAGTGACTTTCAACCTGGCAGTGTCATAAGATGTCACCTTTAGCAACAAGTCAGTTCGGGAAATTTCGGCCCTGCTGTAGCTGCCCCGATCAACTGCAACTGATGTTATTGTGAAATGGAAAGGTTTAGGAGCAACAACAGCGCAATCGTGACCCTGTAGGACACGCAAAAGATAGAGCAGGGACAGAGCTGAAGCGGGTGGTGTGTCAAAATTCCCTGTCCTCGGTTACTCACCACCGAGTTTCAAAATGCCTCTGGAAGCAACGCCAACACCATAACAGTTTCTGGGTTTCTATGGTCAATCAGCCACACACAAGCCTAGTCAACACGATGAATGCCAAGCGTCGATTGGAGTAATGTAAACCATGGCGCCACTGGATTCTTGAGCACTGGAACCATGTTCTCTGTGGTAATGAATCATGCTTCACCATTTGGCAGTCCGACAGACGAGTTTGGGTGTGCAGTCAGGCCTTAATGTCTTGTGCCAAATGTAAAGTTTGGTGAAGGAGGCATGAAGTTCTGGGCTATTTTTCGTGGTTCGCGCTGTGACCCTAGTTCCAATAAACGGGACTCTGAATGCTGCGGCCTATAATGGCAGTCTACACAATTCTGTGATTCCAGCTTTATGGCAACAGTTCGCTGAAGACCCTTTCCTATACCATCATGACAATTCCCCCTTCCACAAAGCGACGTGCAGAAATGGTATGATGAAATGAGTGTGGAAGAACTTGACTGGCCTGAATAGAGCACTGATCTCAACCCCATGGAACACCTTTGGGATGAATTAAAAAGCCGAGTGCGAGCCAGGCCGAACCGCCAGACATCAGTGACCTCGTTAATACTCTTGGGGCATAATGGCAGGCAATTCCCGCAGTAACGAAACCTAGTGGAGAGCCTTCCCCGCGGAGTGGAGGCTGTGTTTAGCAGCAAAGGGTGGACCAACACGATATTAATTACATTCCTATTATCAAGAGATTGTTGATGAGCGAATGTCTGGATACTTTTGATCACATAGTGTATTCTTGCAATTGTAATGCAATGTGAGTAGTTTGGATCTGCAAATGTAATCTGTGTAACCTGCGCATGTGTCAAGTATATATCGTTCCAGATCTGACTCTGATGTTGGTGAATAGATTCAAAGACGTCATTTTTGCCAAAGGAAGTCGGTAGGAAAAAAAAGTGTTTGTTGGAGCCCGTAGGCTGGGTTCGCCATAGAATGGGCCGAAACTGCTTGGCTACTGATCTAAGGGATCTGGGGTCGAGCCCGGGTACAGCATGGATGTTTGTGTCGTTTTTCTGCTGAGGTCCTGCCATCCTCACAGATCTTCTATTATGGCATATAAACTGACAGGCTGCTGTCAGACCTCTGTGGCAAGCAGCTGCTTGAGGGGGTGTTTATTTATTTTGTTTTATAGCACGAACTTGCGTGAGTGTCATTCAGTTGTGTTCAGAGAGAATCATAGTAGGACAGAAACCTATTCTGAGAGGGGTGGAACAAGCCTCATTCAAGAGGGGGGTTCTTTGAGAAGCTTTCTGTTGGGAAAATAAGAATAGCGCACATTGTACTTAGGAAACGCAACAATAAGAGCGAATGCAATAGAAAAAACGTAGCAGCCAAGGAAGAGGCGTGTCTCTGAATAGTTCCCCCAACTGCCTAGTATCTGATGTTGGCAAAAAAGTATCGTAACTGATCTCACTTTTGTTAAAGGAGAGGGCGGAAAAAGTAACTGTTCGAGATCACATTAGATATGGTTGGGTTCGTGTACGCGTCGAAAATAATCCTAGTAGGTATGCAATAAGCCAGAACTCTGAATAGCCACGTTTAGGAAATATGAAAGCGTGATCTTACGGGAGTGTCGAAAAGTCATTCAGCAGCGCTAAAGGAGAATCGAGGTGTGACAGAAAGCTTGTTCTAAGAGGGATGAAAGAATCCTCATTCAACCAATATCCACTGTGGTCGAGTTGCTTTGAGGGAGGTTCTGTCGGAAAAATAATAATAGGCGGTAGGCGTTGACTGCTACTTACACAGGATAGTCGAAGACTAATAATAGAGTGCGACAATGCCCTTTGGGGTCCGTTACTTAGTCTGGAGAATGACGCTACCTGCAGTAAGGGACGTACTGCTCAAGCCGTATCTTCACTCGATGTCCACCTGCAAACACGCAGGTGGAAGGGAAGAATGGGACCAGTCGGAAAAATGCGTCGAAAAGAAACTTTCAAAAGCCTCTCCAGCGAAATGGCATTCCGATGTAAGAGAAGGGGAGTTTTTGGCGCTGAAAACTCTTCGGTGGGGCTGCAATAAGAAAGGTTGGCACTTTATCAGAACTAAAGACGACGATGGATATACAGCAGCAGTTATTCAAAAAGCGGGGGAGAAACAGAATTGTAACGAGGTAATATATAATATTATTTATATAATAATAACAATAATATTATTATTTATAATGTATACAGTCGCTCAAAAAAGTATCCGAACATTATGGTTGACTAAAGAATTTAGAAAAAATATCTGGCAACGATTTTTTCAGAAATTAGTGATCTGGCAACCTTCGAGTCACGTGACACGAAGGTTGCCAGATCACTAATTTCTGAAAAAATCGTTGCCAGATATTTTTTCTGAATTCTGTAGTCAACCATAGTGTTCGGATACTTTTTTGAGCGACTGTACATGCACTTATTATAAAAGATACCACCAAGTCTTCCACGTATATCGATCAATCATCCTGGGCACTGTTTCAAACTCAGTTCGAAGTTATCGTTAGAGCCAATGGAGAGGAATGAGCCTGACAAGTCCAGTTTCCTTGCACTTCTCTACGAAATTCCGCCGCAGAGGTTTTACAGACTATCCCAGAAAAGAAACGACTTGACTATCACAGTTTACTATCTCCTTTAGAGTTAAGATTTGGCATATAAACTGACAGGCTCCTGTCAGACCTCTGTGGCAAGCAGCTGCTTGAGGGGGTATTTATTTATTTTATTTTTATTAGATATTGGAAACAATATTTTGTACCCAGTTCAAACACCGAATACAAAAGAATGGTGAGACTGTAAAAGAATTATCCAGTGATATTGAAAGCCTTGCTAGATTAGCCTATAGTCACTGTCCTCTAGGTATTCATGATAGCTTGGCCCAGTTACAGTTTATTAATGCTGTGAGCAAAAAACTTCACGAATGTTACTCCACCCCTATGTCCACTCAAAGACTGGTACTCTACACTCATGTCCACTCTAAGAATGTTAATCCATTCCTCTTAGAACATTGAAACGTTTGACTTCTTTCTTTCACTATATTACTATATTACTGCACTCCTATTAGAATATTAAAACGTTTGACCAACACAATCTCCTGCCCCCTCTTCCCCCTCTCCATCTTTGCTGTTTTCCTGGATTAATCAGAATCCCTTTTCCCCTGTTCAATCATCTAACATTATTCTTTGTTGTTCTTAAAATTCCTTTTTATTTTTCCTGATATGTATATCCCTCCTTTTACTGCGTTTATTGTCATGTTTCATGTTACATATTTGCAATATGAAATATACTGGGGCATCAAGCCACCTAAGCAGTTAATTTTTTTATCTAAAATTACCTGTACATTATACTTTGCTAATCAGGGTTACGTCGGCTGCTTTCGTATTGCCAATGCGAATATTAACATTATGGCCACCCTCCGGAATCTTAGCATTATCTATTACAGTGATGACACAAATGCGCAGGGGTGGGGATGGCTCAGTCGGTAGCGCGCCAGGTTCGTAATCTGCAGTTCCCAGGTTCGAGTCCCAGCTTGGTCAGTGTTGAGATTTATCTCCGCAAAATTCCTCGCCCTGCCCACGGTCAGTAGGGGACACCGATGGGCTTGGAAAGGCAGCCGTCCGTCGGACTGAACGTTAAGCCGTGGCCCCGTGTGCGGGAGAGCCATATCCTGTGCACGTTAAAGAACACTCTGGATGGCCTTGAAGGGAGGCTACCATCTGTCTCCCAACAGCTGTTCCAGTGGGTCCCCTCTCCCCGAAGGCTTCTCTGAGCCTTCGGGTCCATGTGACCTGGCCATATCCCATGGTGTGCTTTTTTCAGAGGTAAAACAACCCAACACAAATGCGCATGCGCTGAAATACAATAAAGGTGAATTGCAAGAGCCAGGTTCCCATTTTGCAGTGACCCATTATACTTGATTGGTTCATATACCACTCTGACCAATAGTCGAAGATCTTGTTACTTAGCGAAAATCTTCATTTATCTGTGGTAGGCTCCAAGAGCCTAAATTTTCCTGATGTGTTTGAACTGGGTTACCAACTTCTCATTTTGCTGAGGAAAGATACGTATGAAGAATTAAGAACAGCATTGGATATGAAACAATAAAATGTGTTGAATATTTGATCTACAAGCGAATGCCAATATTATATTTTAACATGACATTTCATTAAGGATGACTTCATACAGTCAGCTAAATATGTCGTTTTTTAATTTGCAATTTGTCTCCCATTCGATCCCAGCCGTTGTCATTAGTTTTTCATAATTCATTTTATTACCAAATGCGTTTTTTACATTTCGTTCTAAAATAAATTTATATATGTAATAATTATATATGTAACTATTGTAAATTAAATATAGGCAAAATAGACAACATTTAAATGATAGTTTACGACAGTAATTCAGTTTACAAAAATACGTAAATATAAGTTTATAATCGGAACGAAGTAAAAAAATACTAAACCTATATAGGCATCACTTTCACGGATAGTTTTTTAAACTACCACTAAAACCGAGAGGATAAATGTACAGTATATATATATACACACATACAAAGGCACTTTTACAGTGGAGGGGCATAATACTGAATTAAAGTAGAAAGGACAAAGACACCTTCTCAAGTTATTTTTTCCGAATATTTTGTTAAATAATGCGTTTGGAAAACAGCTGAAAAACTTGTGTATTACAAAACGTCTTTTCAGTCATACAGTACTGTGCAAATTAGTTGGGACAATAAAGAAAATGCGTAACAAAGACACAACTAGAATATTTAGTTGTTTAATAGTGTAGTTAATAGTGAATGTGACCTTCCTTAGCTTTAATTACTTCTTCCACCCTCTCAACCATTGATGCCACTAGCTTTCCATACATCTCCTTCACTTCAGGGTCGTGGTACCACACTTTCATGACACTTTCTATCATTTTGGTTTTCGTCGTGCAATCCATCTTAGATATGCGCGCTTTAATAATGGCCCACAAATTTTCAATGGGGTTTGATCGGGTTTGCTGTCCATCATTCCTTCAATGGGGTGAAGCGTCTGTGGCCCGGAAGCTGTGAAACATCCCCAAAACATGCCCTTTGGTGGTTACGAACAAGTTTAGACTTGCAGCAGTTTAGATTCTGCAGCGGAAGGGACTTAGCGTTCCTTCGCTTGTCCCAACTAATTCGCACAGTACAGTATTCCGTTCAATTCAACATCAGTTATCTCCCCATTTTTTTTCCTACATCCAGGCCCTGCCTCTACTACTCAAAGTGGCCCACCTAACATTTTATTCACGAGCCGCCATTTGCAACTCTCCTAAGAAATTTCCAAAAATCAAGTAAGTGATTTTAAAAAATATTCTTACCTGAATAACTGTGGTTGAACGATAACCACTTGAATTCCCCAAGGGTGTATCTCTTGACGAAGTGCCTCACAAAAGGCACCAATTGCGAATTTGCTCATGCAATAGGAGGAATAATATGGGAGAGAAATGTGTCCTGCATAAAAAAGGAGTTGAAAATTATGAAATTATGCCAACCTCTTAAAAATCTAAACAAATAAATCATCTTATCATTTAATTCGAGGACTACCTTTGCTGATAATTAGCTGTTTTTCTTACGAGTTCATACATGATATGTGATAACCCAGCGACTCTTCCAGAGCAATATACCTATGCAAGTTGAAACTCTTTGCAATATGGTAGCAAGTAACAGCAGAACAGTATGCAAGCTCTGTCGTTTTCTCTCTTTTGAAAGATGTTAGCTGTGTGTGAATTTTTGTAGGCCTGACTGATATGGAAACTGAGCAGCTGTATGTGATACATTAATATATTCCGCGACGTTTAAGTGATGCACAGACAGTCTCAGAAATGACTCAATTAAAGTAGAAAGGACAAGGATACCTTCTCAAGTTATTTTTTCCGAATTTTTTGTTAAATAATGCGTTTGGAAAATAGCTGAAAAACTTCTGTATTACAAAACGTCTTTTCAGTCCTACAGTACTGTGCAAATTAGTTGGGACAATAAGAAAATGCGTAACAAAGACGCATTATTATGCATTATTATTGGGTTGGGTTGTTTTACCTCTGAGCGGCACTTTTTTGCACACCATGGGCTAAATGGCCAGGTCACATGGATCCCGAAGGCTCAGAGAAGGTTGGGGTAGGGAACCCACTGGAACAGCTGTTGGGAGGCAGATGTTAGCCTTCCCGTCAAGGCCATCCACCGTGTTCTTTAATGTGCACAGGGTATGGCTCTCCCGCACACGGAGCCACGGCTTAACGTTCCATCCGACGGACGGCTGCCTTTCCAAGCCCATCGGTGTCCCCTACTGACCGTGGGCAGAGCGAGGAATTTTGCGGAGATAAATCTCAACACTGACCAAGATGGGACTCGAATCTGGGAACTACAGATTACGAGTCTGGTGCGCTACCCACTGAGCCACCCCTCTCAAGTGTGTGGAGAACAGTGCTTGAATGTATCAAGCGTATGGAGAAAATTGCTTGAATGTATCAAACGTACGAAGAACAGTGCTTGAATGTATCAAGTGTACAGAGAACAGTACTTGAATATATCAAGTGTATGGTGAACAGTGCTTGAATGTATCAAGTGTATGGAGAAGTGCTTGAATGCATCAAGTGTATGGAAAACAGTGCTATAAATAATGCACGACTTTCCAGTAGAACAAACGTTTTACAGAATTTTGCGTGATTCCGTAATGGACGGTCCAAGATCTGGGCAACCAAGCACTTCCTTCAATATGCAAAGTTTGCCTGAGCACAGATTATTCTCAGTGAAGACCGCATAATAACCCTGCATGTGTGAACCCTGATTGGCATCGTTTGCAACTTGTGTGCAGGGTACAATTCCCAAGCCACGATCGTAGCCATTTCTGCCTATCCTGTATACTCGTCGTCATTTTCACAGTTGGCCGAGTCACGTAGTCTTCTGAACAGCGTCAACCGAGACCTTGTCGACCGCCATCGGCAGCAATGAAGTTTTTTACTTCAATCAAGCATAATTGAAATGTAGGAAGTCAAGAGATGGTATATCGATAAAAAGACTCCACGGCACTGACAACACAGTTGCAATAATGTCAAGAACATGTAGTGTGAACTTGAGACCAGTCAAGTCTCTGCCTCTGTACAGGGCAGTAGCGATTTTATCAACAAAATGAAACACGACGTGTGCCCATCTGGACAGAGATGGAAACTCACAACTAGCTTCATAACGTTAAGGAAAATTGCACTTATTGTGACAATCTGACACTCTTGGCTTGTTGACAATCTGACACTATGGTTTTCTAAAGGTGGTCAGCGGGACCTTCATGTTTTTCTGGGAGGAAGTTTTAATGATCAGAGACAGGGATGAGCTCAAAGAAATTTCAATCCTAAGCAGGTGCAGTGTACCAGGAGTTTTTCCAAAGGGATGAAAAATGTCCACAGCAAACGCTCTGAATAAGATGTAAATAAGAAAGTCATTCACGCTTAAAGCATTATTAATTAAATTAATGAAATAATCAATCAATAGTAGCTAAACACATAAGAAATATTAATGAAATAATCAATCAATAGTAGCTAAACACATAAGAAGTTTAAAAACTAGTTGCAGAATCACCTGCTTGAGTTATTTTTGTTCCTATATTGGGTAAACCATTTTAACAAATTTACTGGTCTTACATCATGTAATTCTGCATTCCTCGTTATTTTTCTTTTTTATTACTTTATCGCAATCTAGTTTTTTAATATCATATCTTTGTTCTTAAAAAACGGTGACAGAGTAAGTCTAGAAATTTCGATATTTCGCAATTTTTTTTCTTCCCACTGCTTTCTGAAGCTGTGATCCCTTTTGCTTTATCACTTAATGGCAATGGATTCAATTTAGGCTTTGCTACCATTGTAAAATTCATCTAAAATTAAACTAGCACTTTCTAAGGCGAATGGGAGGAAAGTTTATCTGTCGGCCGCGTAGGGAAGAAGTGCATAGCCAATGAGAATCCCTCTGTGAACCTGCAAGTAGTCAATGCATAGCCAGTGAGAATCGCTTTGCCCACCTGGAAAACATTTTATCAACTTACCATCACCAGTAAAAAAGCAAAATTTCATGGAAGGAAACTTATCAAAAAGGGATTTTCTTTCAAATATCCTTCATTAAATTTCGGGGGTATCGAGATGACCATGAAAAATAGTTCGAGTTAAAGAGAGAGAGAATTACAGTAATGTATAAGGATCCTGTTCGGAATTAAAAAAAAATGAAAAAAAAAATGAGATAATGAAAAGTGAATATGAGAATTCACTGTACACAGAGTTATCTGCCAAAAAAGAGATATGTGTATACCCTGTGTATTTATTATTGATCGATTAAGTTTTCGTTGTTTATTTTTGAATTCGTTAAAGATAAAAACGATATTTGGCATAACTATGTCTGAAAAATGAAGAAAAAGATTTGCAGGATATTTTTCGTACCTCGGGAAACCAGATTTTTTTCGGAACCCATGGAGGCTACTCGGGAACCCCGCTTGAGAAACCTTCCCTTTAGGAGGGGAAAAAATGCATTTTAACTTAGTTTTAAGAGATAAGGGAAAAAATTATTTTTGGGTACGATACGTACTTAGAAAGTGCACAATTTTCCGTAAACTAAGGAAAAATAAGAAAAATCGCGATAATTCGCCAAACAATCGTGCGATCCTCACGAAACTTGTTTATGTAACCAGAAGAGTAATGCCGATTCAGCATATCGTATGCAAATTAGTCTAGGTTGCATCAATTTGCGTAATCGGATAGCGGCATAAATCGGGATAGCGGGATAGCGGCATAATCGGATAGCGGGCATAAAATCGGGATAGCGGCATAATCGGATAGCGGCATAAAAACAGGTGTTTTGGGATGGATCGTTATTTTATGTTGTTGTAAATGTGAATAAAGAAATTCGAAATAGCCATTTTGTAGGAATGACCTCGAGACATCATTTGCCAAACGAACTGCGTGGAGATCTATTGGCCAGCGCGAAAAAGGCAAAGTCAGTCAGATGTGACACGATGGCTGAATGTAAGTCCTTCTGTGCTCCATAGACTGTGGAATCAATTACTTAGCACGGTTTCCGCGTCTCGGAGGTTTAGACGTGGAAGGGCTGAGTAACGACCGCTGTACAAGACCGATATCTGCGATTAACAGCACGAAGGAACAGGACGTCTACACCCTCTCAGCTACGATCCTCTCTTGCAGTAGCCACCGGGAGGGTTATATCAGCTTCTACTGTGCATAGAAGGCTTCATGAGGGAGGTCTATATGTTACAAGGCCAGTAATTTGTATACCCTCACGTAACGTCATAGAAGAGAGCGGTTGAATTGGGCACACACGCATGATAATTGGACAGAAGAGCAGTGGAGGTCCGTACTCTTCACAGATGAGTCAAGATATTGCTTGCAGAGTGATTCCGGACATTGTTTGATACGGAGATAACGAAGTACCCGCTATCATCCCAGTAACATCCGTCAAAGAGACAGTTACGGCGGAGGTAGCGTGTATGTTTGGGTGGCATTTCCTTAGGTGGACGCATAGACCTTTATGTGTTGACGAGTGGAAACCTCAGTGCTCAAAGGTATAGAGATGACCTCCTGGACCCTTATGTACATCGTTACACTGGTGCAAAGGCAAACACTCGTCTTAAAAGACGATAACGCTCGTTCCACACAGAACTCGACCACTGGAACAATACCTTTCAAGAAGAGACCATTTTGCGCATGGACTGGCCAGCTCGATCTCCCGATCTAAATACGATTGAGCATGTGTGAGATGCTTTAGGGAGACGTGTTGCTCCCTCACTGAAACGCCATCTGAAACAAAGGGAGAGCTTATTATTGCTTTAAAGGATTAATGGTCATTACTCCCTACTGAGTGGGGGCGGGGGTGGCTCAGTCGGTAGCGCGCCAGGCTCGTAATCTGTAGTTCCCAGGTTCGAGTCCCAGCTGGGTCAGCGTTGAGATTTATCTCCCCAAAATTCCCCGCCCTGCCCACGGTCAGTAGGGGACACCGATGGGCTTGGAAAGGCCGCCGTCCGTCGGATGGGACGTTAAGCTGTGGCCCCGTGTGCGGGAGAGCCATACCCTGTGCACGTTAAAGAACACACTGGATGGCCTTGACGGGAGGCTACCATCTATCTCCCAACAGCTGTTCCAGTGGGTCCCCTCCCCCAACCTTCTCTGAGCCTTCGGGGTCCATGTGACCTGGCCATTTAGCCCATGGTGTGCAAAAAAGTGCCGCTCAGAAGTAAAACAACCCAATCCCTACTGAGCTGATTGACAACATCATAAACAGTATGGAACATCGCTCTCGTGCCTGCATTGCTGTAAGAGGTGACCACATTCCTTATCAAAGAACTTTGCCCATTGCATTCTGACACCTCATTTTTGGACAAGTTCCTATAACTGTTATTTTTGACGAAAAATGTTTCTAGTGTAGAATATTTTATGCCATTCTGAAACTAGCATTGTAATTCATGTTTTCATCAAATTTCATTAAAATCATTCATATAGTTTTTTTGTTTATTATAATTTTTCTGAGTTTTCCTTAATTTATACAAACCAGTGAATTACTCTTCAAATTTTGAAAATAATCCAGTAGTTCGAATTTCCACCATTACAGAGTGGAAGCGAACTTGTACGAATTACATTCTGTTTGAAAAAAGGAGTTACATATTCGCCAGGCTCGATATGTTCTTATAGTTTTCCCTTTAACTTTTCATTGTTTTGCACTGAAGTTTCGTCATCATATGTGATCCTCAGAATTGCATTTACTGCGAAAACAAATTACCCAAATTGCGATTCCGATTAATGATTCAGATATGAACGTTTAGGCTTTCGGTTTCTAATTATGACGCAAAATATAAGGAAGTAAAATAAATTAAGGAAAAATAATTTGGAAATGAACATATTACCATGATGCCAATACCATTAAAACAAAGAACATCTAAATATTCAATCACATTTAAACTGTTTAAAGAAGATGATGATGAAGAAAGAGGAGGAGATTGTTGAGGAAAAATTATCTTGAACCGGGTGGGATCATTTGTCTAAAATGCATCTAGAAATATTTTCTCTAAATCCATAGATTACTTTAGTTTTTCATATATTATTATTTTCTGTGTTCTAATTTAGTGTTAAGATTTTCTAGCGTTTATTATGATTTACATTTTTAGAAACACAATATCTTATGTAGAACTAAACTTCTTACACATTGCTGCATAAAATGCAAATATGCATGGCATGGCAAGGTGTTGAATTCGTAAAATGGAAAATATCCATCCTCTTTGAAAACTAGAAACTGATATTTACCATGTGATACTTAAGTAAGCTTTCTTTTGTCTTTTATTACATTATAGTACATATTACACTAAAGTGTAAAGCTATATATTTTCAATGCAATTATGTTTGCTGCTAGGAATTGATATTTTAGTTTAGAAATGAATGCAAAATCAGAGAATATGCAGGATTTTTCAAGATATTTTCTATAACAGAAAGTAAGGGTAATTTTCCATAAAAATTATACAGCAGTTTCAAAGCATATTTTGTTCTCAGGTGAAAAATATTTTGGAGAAATTAACGTTGCAATCTGAATATGACAATTGCAAAATTTCTAACATTAATTCTGCATTCCTATATTACACGAAACTCTCTTTAACCACTTAAGTAATTTTTTTTTTAAATATTTGAATAATATTCAATTTGTATACATTATGAAATTAGTTAAATGCAAATAAATTCTCTGAACATCTTATTTTTATAACCGAAAACTTTCTGAATATTCAATCTCTAATCTCTGTATATAGTATATGGTTTTCAAAGCATTTATTTCACATTATCACAATATCTGAGTTTGCTTTAGGGCTCTCATTCTGTAACACATTTAAAAGAATTTAAAATGCCTTTCAGAAAACTGTTACTTACAGAAAGGTAGCTGTGTTGTCTTTTTTCTTGTCATACGAATACAATAAGACATCAGTTATCATGGGTGTCAGTAAATAATTTAATCACGGGCAATTTCATATTATGGGAATATATGTTTTTTAAATTTACATTTTATTTTCGCATTTTATTTCGACATTAGTATTGATAGGAATATTCTGGTAAGTAGAGTATTTTTTCCTGCAGAATAAAAATGTTCTAAGTTTAATTTCCCATTAGAGATAAAGCCTACTTTCGGCACCTGCTGATTTCTCGACTCTCACCAGACCTCTATTTGACCTCTAACGTCACACCGGTATAAAATGTTTTAAAGTTTCTGAGATCTACAACTCGAAATACACTTATGCACCAATTCTGACCTTTCTAGCACATGTAGATCGAAATTTGACCTATGACCTCGAGGGACACATTGGACATAAGTTTCATAACGTTTCTATGATATAGAATCGAAATTACCTTGATGCACAAATTTTCAGATTTGTAGCATACATAATCAAAATTTGACCTCTGACCTTGATGGGCTAGTCAGAACCAGCATTTCGCAAAGGTTTCTTAAATTCCAAAATATGCCAATTTTTAGCTCTCCAGCACCGAAATTTCACCTTCGACCTATAAAAACTGACAGGACACCCCACGTTTCATAACATTTCTGATATGTACGAACATAGATATCCCTGATCATCAATTCTTAGCTCTCTAACATTGGTAAATCGAAATTTGACCTTTAGCCTCCAAGGGCCCATCGGATTCGAAATTTTATAACGTTTCTGAGATTTACAATACGAAACACCCTAAAGAATCATTTTCATGTCTCTAGCACTTGTAGATCTAGGGTTTTTTTTTTTACCATGGTAAGTAGAGTATTTCAATTTCGGATATCAAATTTCGGATTTTTTTCAACGTCTACAATCCAAAATACCTCTAATTGTGAAATTTCAGAGCTTTTGCACTTCTTCCTCATAGCTAGAATTAACATGATCCTAAATCACTAACTTCCTCATTCGCAATCGTCCGCATGTGTGATATAACTTGTTATGATCGACCGTGTTGAGCAGTGTACAGTGGAATAACTGTTTTGACTAATACAGTGAAAAACTGAAATCCAAAACTGACAAGCAAAAATGAGCTGGGAATCAAATAAGTATTAAAATTGATTTTTCATTAAATAAGTAATATAGTAATATTTTTTGATAAAAAGTTAGAAGCTCCGTTGGTTTAAATTTGTTTTGCAACTGAAACAGTGCGAAAACAATCAGATTTCGAATTTTTATGTTCAACATTATATTTAAGAATGTGCCATAAAATTTACTTTTCGTTTTAGCCGTTTTTTAAACTGCTTCCATTCATGACTACTGAAATCTGTATCAATTTCCGGAATTCATAAGCATTCGTGGAATTCGTGCATAAGCATTCGAGCATTTTCCGGAATTCATAAGCATTCGTGAAATACCATTCAGCTTTGCACGCCTAACACTCTGAGAGACGACAAAACACGATGTCCATTTTCAGGTTGGCCACCTAGAGGCCTATTATAGGTAAAGGTTGACCAACTGAAAATTGGTTGGGTTGGGTAGTTTTACCTCTGAACGGCACTTTTTTTGCACACCATGGGCTAAATGGCCAGGTCACATGGACCCCGAAGGCTCAGAGAAGGTTTGGAGAGGAGACCCACTGGAACATCTGTTGGGAGACAGATAGTAGCCTCCCGTCAAGGTCATCCAGCGTGTTCTTTAACGTTCACAGGGTATGGCTTTCCCACACAAGGGCCACGGCTTAACGTCCCATCCGACAGACGGCGGACATTCCAAGCCCATCGGTGTCCCTTACTGACCGTGGGCAGGATGGTGAGTTTTGCAGAGATAAATCTCAACGCTGACCCAGCTGGGAATCGAACCTGGGATCTGCAGATTACGAGCCTGGCGCGCTACCGACTGAGCCACCCCCCCCCCCCCCCCCCCGCCCACTGAAAATTGGACACCATGTTTTATCTTCAGTAGAAATAATTTGATTTACCCTTCTTGCAAGTAACAATTCTGAAATGGAGTGATCTGGTAGGAACCCATGTTTCTGCAGCATTAGTAATTTGCACGTTTCAACTAATTATGGGTTTTAGATCAATTTCAATTGTGTATTCAATATTTTTATGCAATGTTACCAATAATAACTTATTTTAAACTTCGGGAATATGTTAAAACTAAAATATTGATGAAAAACGCTGTTAGTTAAATTTGTCAACTAGTGTAGATCGACTTTCTAGAGCCTTTTGCTAAAAATCACCCACAATCAGGTCACCCACATTCTATGGAGAAAATTAGAAGTTTATTTTAAAATCAACGATTTGAACCTTACCTCCAATACTAGATAGCATCACCACTCGTCCTTTCGATACTCTCAGTAGAGGAAGAAATGTTTTTGTCACTCGAACCATACCGAGCACATTCGTTTCAAACCCTTCTTTGTAGGTGTCTAAATCAGTCCATTCAACACCGCTGATTTTCATAACACCAGCACAGTGAACAACAGACCAAAGATCTGAAATTAATAAAGAAAATCACCTTCAAACAACTGCTTATCACTGAAGTCTGACATGATGCTGATGATGATGATGAGCATATCACACAATGAATATTCCTGCATAGGAAAGAGTCTATGCAGACTCATTCATCATTCAGTCACTGTTTCGTGGGGGGGGGGGGGGGGTTGTTCCATATATAATTTTTTTTATACATAATTTTTTTTTCATACTTATACATATATATAATTTTTTTAATATTTATATGTCTGCTTTTTTTTATAATTGATCAAATATATTTATATTTATTAAGAATTGTAAGAGGAGTTTATATAAAGTGGGTTTTAGTGATTTTTTTTGTAGATTCTAAAATAGTTTTAAAATTAAAGTTGTTAATATTAAGGTTATTTAATTTTTCAAAGTATTCTTTCCTTTCATTTCTGTAATAATTACACTGAAATATTATATGTTCAATAGATTGTATTTCATTGCAGTGTTCGCAATTAGGAGAAGTTACTTTCTTAAATTTAAAGAATGTAGATTTAGTTAAAGCAAGATTGGCTTTTATCCTTAATATTATTTTTATTTCTTTTTTATTTAATCTATAATCGTTAAATTTGTTTATTAAAGGAGATATTTTATATCTATGTGTGTTTTGAGCTTTCATATCATACCATGATTGAAGTTCACTATTAATATTTTTTTATTATTTTTTTATATATTGAATAATTAAATGGAGATTGCATAAGTTGATTTAGATTTGAAGCTTTTTTAGCTAAGCTGTCGACATATTCGTTGTGTTTGATATTGACGTGTGATGGTATCCAATGTATGTGTAGAATGTTGTGTTGGTTTAGGTGTTTGAACATTAAAGTAAATATGTCATTTAAGTATAGAAAGAAATTACTTTTAAATATCTAAGATTGAAAAATTTGTAAAGCAGATTTGCTATCAGTTAATATTATAATATTTTGGTTATGGAATTTTAATGACCAATTTATGGCTAAGATAATTGCAATTAATTCTGGAATAATAATTGGTTGAAATGAGTCGAATTTAAAAAGGTATTCAAATTGTTCTGCAGGACAGTAGAATGCTCCAGATGAGTTAAGAGTTTCAAAATTTGTAGATCCATCCGTATATATTTGAATGAAGTTTGAATATATATCATGGATGTATGCTTCAGTTAAGATTTTTAAAGTAGATGAGTCTTGTAGTTTTTTGTTTTCTATTCCAAAAAATTTATCTTTAATTATAGGTAAAGGAGCAATCCAATAAGGAAAGTTGGGAATATAGTCACCACTAATTTTATTATTAAAAATGTCTAAAGTTTTTACTTTTTCAGGAAAGTTACATAGTGAAACTTCAGGAAACTACATTATTAATTTGTCTATTATAGGATGTTGTCTATTTTTAGCAAAACCGCGAAAGATTAGATTTTTAATAGATATTTTCTTTTTATTTCTATTGGTGGTATTGCAGTTTCTGCATATGCATTTAGGTTATTTGTTGATTGCATTAAGCGTAAACAATATTTTATTGTTTTTGTTTGAATTGTTTCTAATTTTTTTAATTTTGTTTTTAAGATGGTACTTAGAAGTTCGATGCCATATAAGCATTTAGGTAGGATAATTGAATTTAAAATTAATAATAAATTTTTACTAGAGCTTCCCCAGTTTGATCCTCCAAGAAATCTTAAATATTTAAAAAGTTTTTTAGATTTTTCAATTGCATTGTGTATATAATTATTCCATTTTAATTTTGAATCTAAGTGTAATCCCAAGAATTTAATATTATCCCGTTATTGTGATATCTTTGTTATTCAATTTTATTTTTAATTCGCCCGTAATTTTATTTTTTCTATGAAAATAAATTATTTTTGTTTTTCCAGTAGAAATTTTTAACTTTCATTTTCAACATATATTGATAGTTTATTTATTGTATTTTGTATTCTTTTATTTCAAATATTTATATCTGTATCAATCGAGGAGAAGATAATGTCATCAGCATATGTTCCGTAACTAATTTCTGGATTAAAGATTTCTGAGATGTCGTTTAGATAAATATTAAAGAACAGAGGAGATAATATGTATCCCTGTACGATTCCATTTTCAAATTTATACTTATTTGATAATTTATTACCAATTTTTACTCTGAAGTTTTTTCTAATATGAAATGTGAGAGAAAGCAAAAAATGTTTCCACAAAATTTTAGTTTTCCGAGTTTTGTTATTAAGCCTTGAGGTGATATTGAGTCAAAGGCTTTTTCCATATCTATTATAGTAGCAACCATGTATAATCTATTTTTTATTGTGTGTTCTGCATCTGATATAATGTTTAATAATAGGTCTTTTGATGATCTGTCAGGTCTGAATTCGAAAAAGTTATTATCTAAAATTTTGAATTTTTCTATGCGCCAAATTAATCTGTTGGAAACTAGTCTTTCAAAAAGTTTAAGAACGTTAGAACTTAAACATATGGGTCTGTATGATGTAAGGTTTTCAGGATTTTTTTTTTCGTTTTTTATGAATATCATAGAATTATCTAGTCAATTTTGAGGGTAAGTTTTTGTAGACCAAAATTTATTAAATTATTCAAGTAATTTAATTTGCCATTCAAGAGTTAAATATTTTAATAATTTATTGGTAATTCCGTCAGGGCCAGGAACAGTGTTGTTTTTTTAATTTTTGATGGCAGATCTTAGTTCCAAAAGAGAAAAGGGAGATTTAGATAGTCTGTTTTATTATTATAGTATAGCTTGTGAAATATATTTGAATTTTTTAATTTTTTTAATTGTTTTATTATCTGGTTTGAAGTGTAAAATATTCTATTAATCTTCTAATTCTATTAATTATACCAAATGAATACTTTTATTTTCATTTTTGTGCGAAAACGACATTTTATTATGTGTGTTAAAGTCTCCAACTATTAATATTTCTCCCTTTAAATTTTCTAAAATTTTTGAATATTCGTTATATTTAATATATATTCCAGGATTATATATATATTTATAATATTTGCAATTATATTATTAATTTTATCTGTACTATTAGAATTTCTAATTTATTATGTATTAAATCAATATTAATCCTTCTTTGAGGAATGCTTTTATCAATAAAAGTGGCAACTCCTCTAGAATTTTCATTATTTTTTTGCACATAGGATATATAATTATTCAGTCTAAGAACCTTATTTGTTAAAGTCTCTTGTAGACATAATATTTTTATATTTTTTGTTCTTGTTAAATGTTTAATGAAATTAAATTTATTTATAATACCTCTGCAGTACCAATGAATTAACCTTGGCCTATTCCCCATGACTCGTTCTATAGAAAAGTCGTAGATCGTAGATCGGTTATTGATTTTCAGAGTACCAGGTACATGGGTATCCATAACCTCTTCCATCTGAACATGTGCCTGATTGGCATCAGGGTAAACACAACATAATAAAATAAACCACCAATCGTGGGCCCCGAAGGACAATAAAAATCAACATTAAAAACAGTAAGATCAACAGAGACCTAAAATGGATGAGTATCTTTGCTGAAAGCCATCATTTTAGGCCTCTTGTAACTATTCATGACTTCATGATTGTAGTCAAACAAGCAGGATATAATTGCATGTGGATTGCTTTGGACTGTCTCAAAGAAACCACGTGAAAGAAACTTGATATAAGAGTAAATATGGTCGATGCCCAGATCTTTGTGGATTTGTCTGTTCGTTACAAACCAAGGGGCATCGACCGCACATCTCAAGATCTTGTTCTGCAAGACCTGAATCTTGTGGATATTAGTGGCAGTAGCGTTCGCCTAAATAGGGGAAGCATAGGAAATGATGGGACGTATGACCATGTCGTATAGCAAAAGCTTGTGGTCAATGGATAGGACGGAGTTTCTTCTGAGAAGAGGTCCCAGTTGACATCGGACGGTATTCACCTTAGTGATTATCCCGTGAATGTGGGGATCCCATTTGAGTTTCTTCTGTAAGGTGACTCCAAGGTATTTGACAGTGTCTTGCCATCTGATGTCTTCATTCATAAAAAGGAAAGTCTGAGGGTTATTAATCCTCTTACCACTAAAAAGTATGGCGTTACTCTTATCTGCATTGATTTTCATCTTCCAGTTATCGTACCATGAGTCTAACTCATTCAAATAACTCTGGAATCTTCTAATTGCATACTCAACTCCCAAGGAAGGGGAGAGGAGTGCAATATCATCAGCATACTGGGCAATGAGAATCCGGTCAAAAGAAGGGATGTCAAAAAGGTACAATGAGAAGAGAGTGGGGCCTAGGAGAAAGCCTTGTGGGACTCCAGCGGCCACCACTCTCTTTGTGGAAATAGAACCTTCCAGGTTCACATTAAATCCTCTATCTTAAAGATAAGATTGAAGTATACTAGTAAGGCCCGAAGGAATTCCAATCTTGATCAGTTTATAGATGAGGCGGTCCATCCAGACGCGGTCAAATATAGAAAAGATAAGAGAATATCCGTTATAAGTGTCAATTCCGGTCCATTAGGTAGTAAGCAATCGAACAATTTTATCAACAAGTTTATTACATGACTCTTAGAGTTTCCACCTAACGTTGACTTGTTTACTTTTTCCATCATATTAAATTCATTTTCATCTAGTTTGTATTTAATATCTAAAGAGTTCTTGTTTGAGATTTTTGCTCCTGTTTTATTTTTTTTTTCACTTTTCCAGCGTAATTAATTGTTTTATTATGATCCGAGTCTTGGTAATGAAGTACAGGTATATCCGTTGATGTCGATGGTAAAGCGAGACAGTCCTCTTCCAGGTTCGATGAAAGTTTTGGAAAGGAGCTCTCTCCCTGGTCCGCATAAATATGTGTTTGAATCCTTGAAGCATTTAAGCTTTCAGTTTTCTATCTTGAAAGTTTGATATGCGATTATTGTTGGGAGGATTGTTTTTATTTAATTTAAAGTATGTTTTGGCTTAGCAAAAGCTTGTTGCCAATTTATTCCTTCTTCTTTTTGAATAAAACGAGCTTTACATGCAATAATTCTTATTATGCAGCCAGCCACATGGGCTAGATGAGGGCCAGCACAGTTGGGGCATTGAAGAATTTTTGAATTACATTGTCGATGGGGGTGATTTTCGCCACAACGTTTACATACTTGTTTGCCAGTACATGTCGAAATTCCGTGGCCAAATTTATAACACCTGTAACATAAATTTGGAGGCAAGGTATAACTCTTTACCGAGTGCCTGCTAAATCCAATATATACATTATTCGGCAACTTCTCACCCTCAAACTCAAGAACCACTTTGTGTGTGGGCGAGCAAGGGATCTCCATTTTTTTGTCAGTTTTTAAATCAAAGTGTAGCATTCGACGTAGACTCAGTACTTTTTGATCAGATAATAGTTCTAATAATTCGTCATCACATATATCAGGTTAAACTCCGATAACTGTTCCAAGTATTGTTTTGACAAATTTTGGGTATTCTACTTTTACAGGTGTTTTTAGAATTTCTTTAAGATTATATATTTTATCATGTTGTAGAGAATTTCTAGGAAATACCAAAAGTCGTCCAAATGAGATGAATTTGCCACTGATATATTCCCCTAAGAGTCTGTAAAAGAATGATGTTATTTTCTTTATGTTTATTGAACTTAATTCTGCCTTAATTCCTGTTATTACTAATGCATAATTTTCATCTTTGGTTTAAATTTTCAGGAATTTTTAAGTTCTCAACGTCTAAGGAAGTAATAATTGTGTATTGTTTGTCGGTCTCCATTTTTTCGTTATTTCTCTTTATTATATTAGGTGTCATTGTATTTTTATTTTTTTCCAGTTTCCACTGCTTCATTCTCCATTTCTTTATTATTTGTCACAGACATATTAGGTGTCCTAATTTCTTTATTTTTCCTGTTATTGATGTTAAAGTCTCCATTTTTTTATTATCCTTCGTTATCTCAATAAGTGTTGTTATTTCTTTGTTATTTGTTTTGATGTCTGGTATTATGTTAATATCTTCTGTCGTAAGTTCTAAAGTATTTTGTTTACGAGTTAATTTCGTACCTGTAGATTCGTCTTCTTTGTCTGTGCTATTTTGAGCTTGAAAAGTATGTTCTTCAACAGACCCTACCGGCGACATCTCTGATTCGGAGGATAATTTTAAATCTTCCGTTAAAATTGAGAATATTTTTTATTGTCTCTGGTTTCTTTGTAACTTCTGTTTGAATAGTTATAAGCTTTGATTTTTTAATTTTGATTTTTATCGAAGGAGAAGTCTTCTTTTTCTTAATTCCGTTTGACATATTAACGGTTACTTATGCACGTGCACCAGTCTAATAGAATGATTCTTTGAATGTCAAAATATTAAGCGAATATGGTTTAAAGTTAAGGAACTCAATTAAATTAGCACACTAAACCTGAAAACTTGAATCAATAACTTTAATTACCTTTAAATCATTTCGAATCTTTCAAAATCGTAGAGCACAAAATACACAACGGTCACTGTCCTGACATGATGCTGTCAGTAAAATAAGTCATAGAGAATATCTGTGAGGAAGGCGAGACCTCAGTAGAAGGCCAACACAAGAGAGAATTGGGTTGGATTGTTTTACATCTTAGCGTGACTGTTGCGCACAAAATGGTCTAAAATGGCAAGTCACAAGAACCCCGAGGGCTCATAGACGATTAGGAGGAGGGGACCCAATGACAACTGTTGGGAGACAGATGGTAACTTCCCGTCAAGACAATCCACAGTGTTTTTTTTTACCTGCATATAAGCAGGAACATAACAAGTAGGTCGCGGGCCATGGAGCAGGACACTTTTCGGGACTCCTAAATTTTTCAATAACAGTAATTTTGTATACCGCTAAGTTATCAGTTATTTATACTCCTTATTTCATTTTTTAATTTCATTTAACTACAGGCATATATTTATTACTAGAAGTCAATTGGGTTGTGTTGGGTTATTTTACCTCTGAGCGGCACTTTTTGCACACCATGGGCTAAATGGCCAGGTCAAAGGACACCGAAGGCTCAGAGAAGGTTGGGGGAGGGAGAAGGGACCCACTGGAACAGCTGTTGGGAGACAGATGGTAGCCTCCCGTCAAGGCCATCCAGCGTGTTCTTTAACGTGCACAGGGTATGACTCTCCCGCACCACGGCTTAATGTTCCATCCGATGGACAGCGGCATTTTCAAACCCATCTGTGTCCCCTACTGACTGTAGGCAGGGCGGAGAATTTTGCGGAGAAAATTCTCAACGCTGACCCAGCTGGGACTCGAACCTGGGAACTTCAAGCCCATCGGTGTCCCCTACTGACTGTAGGCAGGGAGGGGAATTTTGCGGAGAAAAATCTCAACGCTGACCCAGCTGGGACTCGAACCTGGGAACTGCAGATTACGAGCTTGGCGCGATACCGACTGAGCCACCCCCACTCCAGAAATCAATTGGAAACTTTAACAACTTTTGATATCTACGCCGTCACTCTAAGCGCTATTTAACCATGAATGCCACAGGATATCTGAAATTTCTTAACATTTCTCATATCTACGACCCGAAATACCTCTAAGCACCAATTTTAGCTCTCTGGTACCAAACGATCGAAATTTGATCTTTGACTTCGATTTGGCCTTGGACCAATTGTATCCAAAAAGTTCACAATATTCCTGAGATCTAAGACCCAAAAATCTCATAGGTACCAGTTTTCAGTTCTCTAGCACCAGTACATCTAAATTTGAATTTTGACATCCCGACGGATCAGAAACTTTATAACATTTCTGAAATATACGACTTGGATTACCTCTATACTCCAATTTTCAATTTGTAGCACTAGAAGATGAAATATTAATCTCTACATGACCTCTATTTCACTATGTAGAATACATCGTAATGAAATTTCTGATTTTTCCAGAGATCTATGTCCCGGATTAGCCCTAGATATAAAAAGGTAGTTGGAATTACCGTGATCTCCTGTCACTCACTCGTCATTCAGCCGTTACTCAGGTTTTCACTCTCAACTATATATATATTACATGGGATAATATCTCTTCAGTCCATATGCAGTTGTTGAAGACTGAATGTTAAGTAAAATACATACTGAGAATACGACGTGAATTAGAAATTACGCACCACAAAAATATGATTTCTAAGGATTTAATGACGGGAAAACATGTTACTTTTTATTAGGTTAACTGAATGTTGTTGTTGAGTTGTTTTACCTCTGAGCGGCAGTTTTTTGCACACCATGGGCTAAATGGCCAGGTCACATGAACCCCGAAGGCTCAGAGAAGGTTGGGGGAGGGGACCCACTGGAACAGCTGTTGGGAGACAGATGGTAGCCTCCCGTCAAGGCCATACAGCGTGTTCTTTAACGTGCACAGGGTATGGCTCTCCCGCACACGGGGCCACGGCTTAACGTCCCATCCGACGGACGGCGGCTTTTCCAATCCCATCGGTGTCCCCTACTGACCGTGGGCAGGGTGGGGAATTTTGCGGAGATAAATCTCAACGCTGACCCAGCTGGCACTCGAACCTGGGAACTACAGATTACGAGCCTGGCGCGTTACCGACTGAGCCACCCCCGCCCCGTTAACTGAATGTCAAAAGTTCTCAATGATAATCTCATGTTTTTCTACCAACTTCCTTCGTATGATCCTAAAAATTTGATATACCTTCATACAGTCGAAAACATAGGCATTTAAACAACACAAAAAAGTGAACAATGACGTTGTCCACTATTTAAGTGTGCAAATCAAAGAAAACAGCAAAAGAAGAAGGAAAAATACGCGGAATAAAGATGATGATTCCAGAAATGATAACAAAGGGGACTGGAGATTTGGTTGGTTATTTTAGCTCTCAGCGGGATTTTTTGCACTAAATGAGGGTTCAGGTTCAGAGAAGGTTGGGGGAACGGAACCCACTCTAGACCTGTTTGGACACAGATGGTAGCCTTCCATCGGTGTCATCCAGCGTGTTCTTTAACGTCAATTGGGTATGGCTCTCCTCTACAAAGTACCATGGCTTTGCGTCCCATCCGGTGGACAGTGTCCTTTCTAAATCTATTGGTGTACCTTTCTAATCGCAATCAGGGTGGAGATTCAGGGGAGATGAATCACAACTTTCATACAAGAGGAACTCGAACCTGGTAATTGCAGATTAAGAGCATGGTGTCCTCCTACTGCATCTCCCCACCTGATTTTCTCTACATCCTTTTAGCTACTAACGCATGATTCATATGAACCATCATTAGTATATACCTATTAGTTGCATTTTCGCGATATTATAATTATGATAAATCAATTCAATATTTAAAAGTTCTATCCAATCCTATCACAATAGTTTGGGTTTTTTTTTTGTTTAAACCTTCAACTAACTCTGCTAATTCTCTCCGATTTTACCACGAAGATATTTAGCTGATGTATGCGGCTATATCTGTTGTTTTCCGTTTTTGCCACTCTATACAAGAAATCGAAATAAAACAATACTGCAAGTAGAACGAATGCCAGAATTACATAAATTACCTGCTCCGTTTAGATGTTCTTTCACATACATTAAAGTCTGATTGACCATCTCATCCTTAGTTACATCCATTTCAATAATATGAACTTTACTGGAGCATTCTTTCCGGAGCTGATTGGCCACATCTCCGTTGGGGGAACGGCAAGCAGCAAATACAATAAAGCCTTTCTCATCTAGTCTTTTCGTCAACGCTTCTCCAAATCCACCAGTACAACCTGCATAAAAAATATTAGTCACCATAACAGTATAAGAATTATGTTATAATGCATCAAAAATGATTAAACTGCCACTCTGTTTTAAAAATAGTTTTTGCCTAAATTTTATTGTGATGAGCATTTGCTTCAGCAACAGTGGTGAAATTATATAAAGTTGCCAGTTAAAGACCTAGGTCTGAATGGCGTTTCATATATTCTAAGAGTAATGACCCATTATTTACATGTATTTTAATTATTTACCATCTTTCATTAGCTGTCTTACTATTGTGTTTCGCCTGCCATTTGTCGGATTTTTTTGCTAGTGTTTTCCTTAACGATTCATGTGCCACATGGAACCTTGTGACAGAGCGAATTTCATACGCTATAAAAAAATTTACCACCTTTCTTCGTCCCTAGAAAACGGGCTGGATTGTTTTACCTCTTAGCAACACTTTTTTTGCACACAATGTCCTAAATAACCGGTCACAAGAACCCTGAGGGCTCAAAAAGGTTGAGGGGTGGTGGCCCACTAGACAGCTGCTGAGAGACAGATGATAGCCTCCCGTTAAAGACATCCAGCGTGTTTCTTTAATGTGCACAGGGTATGGCTCTCCCACACAGGGCCGTGCGGTAAATTTTCTCATTATGATGCAAGTCTTCGAAATGCCGCCCCTTAAATGTTTTTTCTTTAAAATAACCTTCGATTGTGATTTAAAAAAAAAACTGCAAAAAATGTACGAATACTATTTTTAATTTGAAAATATAAACTACTTTAAAATAATGATATAAACTATCAACTACAACAATCTACTACAGTTTTACCCTTCTAACTTTAACTTTAGCAAATTCGTTAATTAGGGATGTGTAGTCTAGAGTGGCAGCCAATGTAGATTCAATAGAAATTAATGACAGATTTCTAAGTTTTGTTTGGCTTATTGAACTTCTTAAGTAGTGTTTTATTAATTTTAATTTGGAAAAACTTCTTTCCCCACTAGCTACAGAGACAGTGAGTATTAATAAAATTCTCAGAGCTACAACAGTATTCGGATACAAAGTAATTAAGTTATTTTGGCAGAAATAATTTAAAACATCCAAAGGTTTCATAGAATATGGTAGCATTCGGGATACATCACGTAATTCTTCTTGAAGATCATTTGCATTTACATCTGATTCATTTTCGACCGAAAGTATTGACTGGAGACTGGTACAATAATTTTCTAGGGTTTTGTCATCTATATCCTTGAGTTTTAAAATGTCATATAAAAACTGAAATTTTTTGCTATGGGTTTCCAGAAGCGTGAATCGTTCATTCAGAGAATTAAGGGTAATGTCAAGAATTGAAAAAGTTTATTTTAAATTTATTCTCCTCTGTTAAGGGTTGATCGACAGCTTCTTCATAGTCAAATTGACGCTTTTTCCTTCTGGCTCTAACTTCAGTTTCGGCAGGAAATTCTGCACTGCATTCAAGATTCCTTGCAATCTCATTAGCAGCAATTTTCATCTGATCATATCCAGATTGTCTATAACTTTTCACTTTTTGTATGGTTTCTGATAACATCCTTACACAATCTGACAAATTTTTAATTACAGATCGCAATAGCTTCGAGACTGAATTTATTTCAAATAAAATATCATACCAAAGAATTATACCGCATATAAACTTGTAAAATTTTAATATTTTTTGCTAACCCTCTTGCCTTAACTTTAGTTTCTGCATCTTTGTTGATGTCTTCTATTATTTGGAATAATGCATCATAGATTTCGCAAAGTTTAAATCGTAAAGGTTTTAACGCATCCACTGTGCTTGACCACCTAGTAGCACTCAATAGTTTTAGAGTTAATTGTGAAACATATTTTTTTAACACTTCCCAACGCTTTGTAGAACCAGAAAAAAAAAAGTGTAAAGTTCTTGTACAATAGAAAAAAAAGTTGTTTCAGTAGAAGAAGACGCTGCATCATTCACAACTAGGTTTAAAGAATGACCTGCGCAGGGCACATAAAACGCCCTTGGATATTTTTCAAGTATTCTATTTTGTACACCCTTTCTTACTCCTTTCATATTAGCTCCGTTGTTATAACCTTGTCCTCTAAGCCACTTTAACTCAAAACCTAACTTTTCCAAATCTTAAAAAAAAAAGAATTCTTCAATTTCATATTTATTTTTGAATGGAGTTTAAAGCGACAACTCTTATTGTTAATGAGAGCTGTTCAATATGACTTACGTCTGGGGTACAATCGGCGATTATCGAAAAATGTTTAGCAATTTTTGTTATTTCGACAATTTTGCGTAAAATTACATTTCCCATCAAATTTATCAATTCATCTTGTATATTATTGCTTAGATAAGTCACAGACCATTTATCAGACTCGCGTTGAACTCTCCTGATATGTTCTTCCATAACTGGATCAAACTCCGAAAGCAATTCTACCAACTTTAGGAAATTTCCGTTATTAGGCTGAAACAAATGTTCAGTTGTTCCACGAAAAGCTAAGCATTGTGAGGCCAAGAGTCTAATTATTGACAATTCTTTTTAGAACTCCTCTCCAATGCTGAATTTCCATATCCATAATTCGTTGATATTCAGCGTCAATAGTTTTTTTCTGCTTTAATCGAATGTCCAATTCTTTCCATGCTCTAAAAGCATTTCTGTGATTTACAGACTTTTCGTGCATTGTGAGGGCTCTTATAAGATTTCCCCGGTCAGAATAACCTTTTTTGGGCCAGTCATTAATAGACGAATTATCAAATAATATACAACAAAAGCAAAAACGGCATCATTTGTAACAGAGTAAATCAACCAACTTCTCTCAACGACTTCACTATTGCTCAACACTTTCAAATAATGCGAGGACGAAAATCTACGCCTTCCTTTATTAATAGGAAACTCGAATTCTTGAATTTGATGTGGACCCCTCTCAACCAGTATTTGACGAGTTTCAGATGACATGCAGAAAGCATTCCATAATGCAGGATCAGAAGGAATTTCGTTTAATATCTACTGGCTGCTACTGCTACCCGGCTCTTGATGAACTTCTGATGGTGTTATTTTTTGGCTCTCTTTAACAACTTCTTCTGGAAGTGATTGGGGCGGCACTGAGTTTTTATTTGCCAAATCCAAAGCAGTCGCTGTGGATGTGGACGGCTCAATTAAACAGGACTTTTGTACTAAGAATTCCTTCATAACATAGCTTTCTTCCTTGTTCCTCTTTCTTTAAGCGTTTCTTTTTATATTGACTTCCAGACAATTTTTTCTTTTCTGTTCCATACTGTAATAAAAATATTAAAAATTCACAGTCCTTCGCAAAGATGCAACGGGAGGGGGGGTCATTGAAAATGATTAAATATAATGATGCTTATGCTATTAAAATAGGGTAGATAAAATAACGATAGAAATGAGTTGCAAAGCTAGTAAGATTTGTAGGTAACAGAACATAATAAATAGATAACGAATATCTATCAAATTGACAGCTAGCAGCCGTTTTGACATATGCCTTTCTTTAACTTTTTCTTGTGTTGTCTCCACTTCAACGCATATGAATATAATATAGATAAGATATGTATATAAGTTCTCTTACCTGATCTACTTTTTAAACAAAAAAACTGAATTAGTATAAATGCACAAATATTATACTGATACAGATATATCATATATCTGATTTACTGATTTAAATACAGCACAGCCACTTGCCACTTCTCATGACAAACTAACATTAAAATCAAATATTGTCAATAATTGTAAGCTCAAAGCAGAACTATCAACACGTAACACGTGCAATTGTCTTTTGTGATAATTGCCGTCTCAGCTTTTAGGAGCGGCCGCGCGGTATATTACAAAAAATAATAGCTTCGCGCTGTCAGATCAAAAGTCTTTCGGCGAGCGCTCGCCAACGATGCACCTGCACCAGAAACCGAGATCAAAGGGTACCGAAAGCGCTTAGGCAGAGGCATACGATAAATCATAAATCGTATACATTAATATCGGAATAACAGACCAATATAGAAAAGCGTTGCGTAAAGATTATTTTTTACTGAATGGTTCAAATTGGTATTTTGATTTCGCTGCTTATGCCGCCCCCTTACGGTGCCGCCTGATGCGGCCGCCTCTCTGTATCATAGCACGGCACGGCCCTGCTCCCACACATGGAGCTCCGACTTGTCTTTACATCCGACGGACTGCTGCCTTTCCAAGCTCATCGGTGTCCCCTACTGATCGTTGGCAGGGCGAGAAGTTTTGCGGAGATAAATCTCAATGCTGGCCCAGCTGGGACTCGAACCTGGGAACTGCAGACTGCGAGCGCTACTGACTGAGCCACCCCCATCCCTTTCCCCTAGAAAAAGGAAATTGGGGAATATGAAAATGGTTCCTCCATTATATATCCAAAACTCGACAGTCCACAGTTACGAGTTACATGTCAAACGAAAGTTTGTGATGTAGAACTGCCGAGGGTTACGTACAGTTTGGCTCCCTACACTTCTCCCCACAGAGAGAACGAAAATTTCGTGGGTTGACTGCAAAGCATTTCATTTGAATTTGAAACTTGTGACGTTTATAGTATCATGGAAACACTTCTTCCAATCCCGGTCACAAAATACAGCTCCAATTCTACCCCCTCCCCTCCTCCTCCCCTCTCCCCGAAAAAAAGAGGAAGTACTGAGGTCAATCTTTGCGAGTCATATATCAAACGATGTAGTGCTTCGAGGATAAGTATTTTTTTTGACAAAGTAAAAATTTATAAATATAAAAAATTAAATAATATATATCTCACTAAAAAGTAAAAAATAAAACTATAGCAACCAACGATGAAATCACTTGCCGAAATCGCATTCATTTCAAACGAAGATTAGGGCGCCGACTGACCTACTCAACAAAAAATGCCGGCGCCCTCTCTTTCTTTGAAGTTAATACGAATTCGGAAGTGATTTCACCATCGGTATGTTTTAGTTTTATTTTTAACTTTTTCGTAATATGCAGTTCCCAGGTTCGACTTACGGAAAAATCTGAACGAAGGCACATTGGAGAGTCGAACTTGGAAACTGCATATTGCGAAAAAGTAAAAAATAAAATTAAAACCTCAGACACAAAATTATTTTACGTATTACAAATCTAATATTTATCGTATTGCTTACCTGTGATAAGTACTGCTTTGCTGGCAGATTGTATTCTCTTCTTCGGCAATGAACGCCTTGCTATCTTCACAATCCAGTAAACTGCTATGAGATATAAAAGTACATGCACGGATGTTGAACCATAAACAAGTATCAAAGAATGCAGTGAACTGCATAAAATAAAAATCAGAATCGTAACTGATAAAAAGTAGCAAAAAGAAAAGGTAATATTATCCTGTAAATTCATTTTCGTCTGCGAAACTGGGCAACAATGAGAGCTGTTCCAAGTGCTCTATACCTTTTCGTAAAAGGCAGTGAGAAAATCACCCTAATGTTTCTTTATTTTAATTGGCTAGTAACTGCAGATATTTCATCCGTTTTCATTTTCCTCCTTTTCATTTGAGAGCACGAAAAACATTTCTTTGTTAGTTTTCCCTTTTGTGAGTAATTACTTTCTGACGAAATTTCACGTCACATCACTTTTGACATTAACCCGTAACTGGTATGCGGGGTCTACCAGACCCCAGCGCTATTATTTTTCTTGATAGTTCAAATAATTTAATAATTCAAATAATTTGTTAAATATCTGAAAATCAATAGTAACCTATCAGAAATCAGTGAGATGCCATGACGTCATGTATTTTGAGCCACTAAAGACTCCCTGACCCCACCTTACCAACGCCGTTCCAGAAAATGTACCATACCAGTTACGGGTTAAAGCATATTCATCACAAGTAAACTAAATGAAAGTTTTTAAATTATTGGTTACTGATATACAGATTATTTTACCGTAATCATCAATTAATGTAATCGCATTTCTCCACACACAGACATTGCTTTGCTATTACGCCAGTTTTAAAACTTCATAGCAACCCTTGATCCAAGGCCGTTCACACACCTATCAGACCCGAACGCTGCTTCGAATTCTAAATGTGACATAATAGTGGGATGATCAGTTTTAAAGTAAAAGATCCGTGGATTTCTGAAATTCGATATGAAGAACTGACTTTTTATCAAATTTTTATGTTAAAAAAGTAGTAAAATCTTTTTCAATTAGAATATATTTTATACATCATTGTACGTAATAATCACTTTAATATTTAGTAGCGAAATATGAAACTTCAGTAGCGCAGGTTAACAAAAATCACTGTTAATATGCGCATTTTTCATGCGAATGGATTTTCTGTAAAACATTTTCATTTTCGGTAAGTGTTGTGCTAAAGATTTCACAAGAAACTCTCACATCTGTCCATATTAAATTCATGTCTGAAAAAAATTATTTCAGTTGAATGAAAATGGATATTCTCTACCGACAGTTTTTTCACTGATTTCTTCATTCACAAGATGAGAAAGTAACGGCATAGCGATGCCATATCTCCCACATTCGCAAAGCCATTCGTGATTCTAAACCCCGTCCCATTACAGGTTGGAACTCAATTTTTTAACCCAATACGAGGCTCCACAGGGGGAATCTGTGCTTCGAATTTGAGACTTGTCGGCACCAAAATCAGTTAAAACAGAAGTGAAACTTAACAGCTTGCAATGTAATTAAGCTATCGGCAACCATAGGACACAAGATGGTGTCAGTAAATAGAAGAAAGAAATGCATTCTCTACTGGTATCTTCACGGATACCACTATCATTATGATGACGATTCTAATGCCTCAAATTTTCAGTCACCTGCATTGCGACCAAATTTTTTTATAACAGTGTTGCCACTACTATTCTATTAGTAAATATCTGTTTACATTCAATTTAATATTTAAAATATATCTAAAACCGAATTCCAGAGGACACTTATTCGTCGGGGACAGAATCTTTAATCCAGGTACCATAATGGAAAACGGGGACATATAGTAGTCACCCTATGTCACACATGTAGCGCTACTTGCAAATGTACTGATATTCGCTATATTGTTCTCTGAATCAGGGCCGCGTCGTTGCCTAGGCAAACTAGGCACGTGCCTAGGGCCCGTAAATCTGAGGGCCCCGAATGGCTTGGAATGCCTCGAACAGTAGTCAATTTCTTATTTTGTAACAAGAGAATTTGGATTGGATTGTTTTACCTCTGAGCGGCACTTTTTTGCACACCATGGGCTAAATGGCCAGGCCACAAGGACCCCGAAGTCTCAGAGAAGGTTGGGGGAGGGGACCCACTGGAACAGCTGTTGGGAGACAGATGGTAGCCTCCCGTCAAGGCCATCCAGCGTGTTCTTTAACGTACACAGGGTATGGCTCTCCCGCACACGGGGCCACGGCTTAACGTCCCATCCGACAGACGGCGGCCTTTTCAAGCCCATCGGTGTCCCCTACTGACCGTGGGCAGGGCGGGGAATTTTGCGGAGATAAATCTCAACGCTGACCCAGCTGGGACTCGAACCTGGGAACTACAGATTACGAGCCTGGCGCGCTACCGACTGAGCCACCCCCGCCCCACTGAATTTGGGACAATGATACTTTAAAATGCACGTGTTAGAACCAAACCATCCCAATTCCTTATTATACAACATAAAATTTAAAATACGTATTTAAAAATTGGCTGATGTCTCCCTGTGCTCTTTAAATACTAGACATGTGTATTCCAACAGCTAAGCGGAGAACAAATCAAACGTTTAGTTGACACGTGCATGTTGCATCGCAGAGAGATGTCATATATTGAGATTACAGAAATCGTATACGATTAACATGCGTAGTATAAGGTTAACATGCGTCCCAAATGGAGGCCGTAAAACCCCAAACAACCAATCACTCAACCAAAAGGAAGACATGTCCCTCTTTTTATCTGGTGCCCTCCGGGAATTTTGAAAAAATGAAACATCCTCCTTTATCTTCCTTCATCCTCCTTCAAGTAATGAGTGGATCGCGGAGGTGGAAATGGCGAGGTGAATGGCAGTGAATGTGTGTGTGCGGGTTGGAGAGCGATAGCACATACTAACACCAGAAAACACAAAGATGACGACGGAGTAGAAAATGAAGGGGGAGGGATTTATGTCAAATCCTCTTGTTGACATTGGTCGAATCAATTGATCTCGTTTGTTTTAGTGTGATTCAGTGCTCATGGTCCCCCACCTTCAATGGGCGGAGGTGGCTCAGTCGGTAACGCGCCAGGCTTGTAATCTGTAGTTCCCCGGTTCGAGTCCCAGCTGGGTCAGCGTTGAGATTTATCTCCATAAAAGTCCCCGCCCTGCCCACAGTCAGTAGGGGACACCGATGGGCTTAGAAAGGCCGTCGGATGGGACGTTAAGCCGTGGAGTTAAGCCGTGGAGTTAAGTGGTGGACGTTAAGCCGTGTGCGGGAGAGCCATACCCTCTGCACGTTAAAGAACACGCTGAATGGCCTTGACGGGAGGCTACCATCTGTCTCCCAACAGCTGTTCCAGTGGGTCCCCTCCCCCAACCTTCTCTGAGCCTTCGGGGTCCATGTGACCTGGCCATTTAGCCCATGGTGTGCAAAAAAGTGCCGCTCAGAGGTAAAACAATCCAACCAACCCCACCTTCAATAGAGCCCAACAAGGGAACACCCAGTAGGGTGCCAGGGCTGCACAGACACTGTAGTTATAGTAAGCCAAGCCCTCATAAATAAAACGAAAATGAAAAGAGAAGTATGAGGAAATGAACTATCCTTACAACCAAGAGAAAAAATAAAAAAACTTGAAGTACCAAACTGGCCTCACAATATGAACTACAAAAATGTGTGGGAAACCTGTACCTGATCACTCGCTGTACTGCATAGTTTGCCTTAGTAGGTCCAGCCAGGGGCGTAGCGAGAAACTACGGTTGGGGGGTGGGGAGAAATCAAAAATTTTCCAACTCGAAGATCAAATTTTGCCAACTGAGCAAATAATGAAACAATATTGGGGGGTGGGGGGGTATAATTTCACGGAGTTATCCCAATATTTACTTCTCGTCCGAATTGTAGCAAATCAGTGTGAAATTTCCCTTCATATGGCCAACTCTCCTTAATTTCACAAAACCAATCCAATTCCAATCTTTACATATCTCCTTATTTGTCAAATCACTAAAAACGTTTTCAAACTCCCCAATATTTTGCCAAGTTTTCTCGATTTTGTCAACTCTCCTTATTTTCACAAACCCAATCCTAATTATCACACCTCGCCTACATTTCACCAAGTGGATTCGAATTTTGCCAACTACCCTAGATTTTGCCAACTCGCCTATATTTTACTCAGTGGATTACACTTTTGCCAACTCCCCTAGTTTTTGCCAACTCGCCATAATTTTACAGAAAAAATCGCAATTTTTACATCTTCCCTGAATTTGCCAAGTCAGTTCGAATTTTATCAACTCTCCTTAATTGCACAAGAAAGGCACAATTTTCACAACTCCCATATATTTTACCAAGTGGCTTCGAATTTTGCCAACTGCTCTACATTTTGTTAAGTTTCCTCGATTTGTCCAACACTTCTTAATTTCACAAAATATATCCCAATTTCCACAAATCGCCTATATTTTACCAAGTGGATTCGAATTTTGCGAAGAGTTCTCGGTTTTTCCAACTCTCCTTAATTTCACAAAACCAATCCTAATTTTTGCAACTCACCTGTACTTTACCAAGTGGGTTCCAGTTTTGCCAATTTTCTTAGATTTTGTCAAGTTGCCTCCATTTTACCACCTCTCTTTAATTTCGCAAAACAATCCCAATTTTTACATCTCTCCTGAATTGGTCAAGTCTTTTCAAACTTTCCAAAATTTTGCAAATATTTCTCGATTTTGTTAACTCTTCCTAACTTCAAAAAAAAATCCCAATTTTCACAACTTCGCCCTTATTTTACCAAGTGGATTCCAATTTTGTCAACTGCCCTAGATTTTGCCTAGTTTCCTCGATTTTGCCATCTCGCCACAATTTTACAGAAAAAAAATGAAATTTTTTACATCTCACCTGGTTTTTTCAAAGTCACTCTGAATTTTGCCAACTCTCTTAGATGCTGCGAAGTTGTCTCGATTTTTCCAACACGCCATAATTTTACAGAAAACAGATTGCAATTTTTACATCTCACCTGAATTTTGTCAACTCTCCACGATTTTGCCAAGTCACTCCAAATTTTGCCAACTGCCCCTAGATTTTGCCAACTCGCCATAATTTTAAAGAAAAAAATCCCAATTTTTACACTCACCTGAATTTTGCCAACTCCCTACGATTTTGCCAAGTCACTCCGAATTTTGTCAACTGGCCCTAGATTTTGCCAACTCCCTAAATTTTGCGAACTTTCCATAATTTTACAGAAAAAACTCCCAATTTTTACATCTCACCTGAATTTTGCCAACTCCCCACGATTTTGCCAAATCACTCCGAATTTTGCCAACTTCCCCTAGATTTTGACAACTCCGTAAGTTTTCCCAACTCGCCATAATTTTAAAGAAGAAATCCCAATTTTTACATCTCACCTGAATTTTGCCAACTCCCCACGATTTTGCCAAGTCACTCCAAATTTTGCCAACTCGCCATAATTTTACAGAAAAAAATCCAAATTTTTACATCTCACCTGAATTTTGCCAACTCCCCACGATTTTGCCAAGTCACTCCGAATTTTGCCAACTCCCTAGGTTTTGCGAACTTGCCATAAGTTTACAGAAAAACTCCCAATTTTTACATCTCACCTGAATTTTGCCAACTCCCCACGATTTTGCCAAGTCACTCCGAATTTTGCCAACTGGCCCTAGATTTTGCGAACTTGCCATAATTTTACAGAAAAAACTCCCAATTTTTACATCTCACCTGAATTTTGCCAACTCCCCACGGTTTTGATGTCACTCCGAATTTTGCCAACTGGCCCTAGATTTTGCCAACTCCTAAGTTTTTGCAACTCGCCATAATTTTAAAGAAAAAAAATCCAAATTTTTACATCTCACCTGAATTTTGCCAACTCCCCACGATTTTGCCAAGTCACTCCGCATATTGCCAACTCCCCAAGATTTTACCAAGTCACTCCGAATTTTGCCAACTCACCTGTATTTTACTAAGTGGCTTTGAATTTTGCCAACTGCTCTAAATTTTGCCGTCTCTCCATTTTCTAAACTGCCCTATTTGCCAAGTTGCCTCGATTTTGACAACTCCCGTTAATTTTGCAAAAAAATAGATTACAAATTTTCACAACTCATCTAGATTTTACGAAGTCGCTTCGGATTTTGCCAACTTCGAGTTACTTTGGGGGAGAGCCTCCCCCCTCCCCCCCTCCCCCCATGGCTACGCCCCTAGGTCCAGCCCACCAACCGACTGGTCTTGATGCCACACGTTTACTTGAAGTAGCGACATTTGAATTCGCTCCCCACTATCTACGACGAACGTGATACCAGCCTCAACGGCGAGATATGTCAAAGCTAGGGTTACCGGTTACCATGCCTTCCAAAAAGGAGGATATATCCTTTTTCTTTATCTCGTGTCCTCCCAAAATTTTGAAAAGACACGAAATGTCCTCCTTTTTGCATAATCGTAACATGTTTCAAATTAAAATTAAGACACTCATTTGTTTGAATTTTCCTATTTTAAATTTCTTGAATCCATGACTATAGTATATAATTTACTGTTAACCGTGAAATAATATACTGTAAATGCAAATCGCGAAACTAAATTAAACCTCTTATTATAAAAGTTATTCTTTTCTGTTATCACAATATATGTAATTTACATGCCAGATTGAAAAAAGTACGCGCTTTAGAAAATTGCATAAAATTTTGCTTCCGTCCACTGATAGTTGGAGCTACGAAAGTTGATAACAGTTTGATTTTTTTATTTGCAACATAAAAGGACAGCGAAAGAATTAAGAAACTACTTCTAGTTTGTACAAGCCTTTTCATACAAGAGCATACTCTAACAAGAGGGGCGGGGGTGGCTCAGTCGGTAGCGCGCCAGTCTCGTAATCTGTAGTTCCCAGATTCGAGTCCCAGCTGGGTCAGCGTTGAGATTTATCTCCTCAAAATTCCCCGCCCTGCCCACGGTCAGTAGGGGACACCGATGGGCTTGGAAAGGCCGCCGTCCGTCGGATGGGACCGTTAAGCCGTGGCCCCCGTGTGCGGGAGAGCCATACCCTGTGCACGTTAAAGAACACGCTGGATGGCCTTGACGGGAGACTACCATCTGTCTCCCAACAGCTGTTCCAGTGGGTCCCCTCCCCCAACCTTCTCTGAGCCTTCGGGGTCCATGTGACCTGGCCATTTAGCCCATGGTGTGCAAAAAAGTGCCGCTCAGAGGTAAAACAACCCAACCCAACTCTAACAAGGCCGAAGTCACTGCTGACCATTACCTTAGTTATAGCTAATAGAAACGCACAAAGTTTACCTCCTGAAACAGCAGCTACTTACTAATCACTAGGTCACTTAAGGCCAAATAACCCTTGATTGCTCATCAAGTATAAATAAAAATCAGCGGGCCATACATTTTCAAGTGTATTGAATGATTAGAATTATGCCTTTTTCTGACTAAACTGTTAGTCGGTTAGGCTATTTCACAAATTGAAAGCATGTCTTCCTTTGTCCTCCATTTCTCTCTTTTCTGTCCTACATTGTCCTCCATTTTAACCTTTTCTGTCCTCCATTGTCCTGCATTCCTACTTTTTCTGTCCTTTTAGAACACTGGCATCTGGTAACCCTACACCAGTAGCTCGTAATGCACTGTTTTATAGGAATCTTTCGTATCTATGGAAAACTAGAAAGACACATATCGCCTTTGGCACACATGAGAATCTCGTTTTCAAAGAGAAAGAAGTTTTTCCTTTGTTTCATTACTTAAAAGTTACTCATTCCTTAAAAGTTTAGCGGATGATGGGGAAAATGCAAATAGTATTTCAATAGTAATTATACAACATAAAAGTATTCGTCTTTCAATTCTTAAATCTAAAATGTTGCATTTTCCACACCTCTTTAAGAAAAGTGGGTAGATTTTTGCTCTGGTGCAGTGGTTCCCAAAATGGTTCCAACGGACCCCTACGGGTCCTTGTGGCCGCTGAGGGTGTCTGTGGCAAATTAAAATTAATTTGGGGGTGCGTGGACAACGTCGGGGGTCCGCAAAAGGACCTCAATGCATCCCGGTGACCGAAGACTCTCAATGCATCCCGGTACGTAGAACTCATGGCTGACCATTCACACCCATTTATGGCCAACATGCATCCCAATGGAGATGGCGCATACCAACAAGACAACTGTTCATCTCACAGGTCAGGTTGGCTACTGCATGGTTGCAGGAGCATTCTGCTGACTTTGAAATAAATAATGAATTGGACACCTAGAAGCCCAGATTTAAATCCCATAGAAAATCTTTGGGATACAAACCGTCAAGTAGGGTGTAGGGCCCATGCCCCATCAGTGACGACCTTGAGAGAATTGTGGACAGCTCTGGAGGATGCATGGATCGCCATACCTGTGGAACATTTACGCAAGTTTCTGGAGTCCTTGCCTCGTCGTGTGGTGGCTGTTATCAGGGTCAGAGGGTGTCCAACACGTTACTAGGGTGCTACCCTAATTCAACGGCACTTCAGTGTAAAACCTCTGCACTTGGAACAACTCTTCAAGAGAGAGATAAAATATATATTTAAAGTAGAATACGAAGCAGGATACCAAACAAGTTAATAAGATTTGCAAAAATGCAAAATTTTGATATATAGGAAATTTGCAAACAACAGTTTAATTAAAATAAACCAAAATATACTACAAGTCATGTGCATTATATAAAAATCTACCTTATAGGGTTTCTGATATCCGTGAATTAAACCATCTCATTGGCCATGATTGATACCATTCATAAACTAATCATGAGCGAATGGGATAAAATTGCATTTTCAAGAGGAATATACTTAATTACATTGGATGACGCATTACAAAAAGTTCATCGAAAACCTTGGTAGCTACATAACAAGCTGTTCACCTACAGGCGTCTCCATAAAATCTGAAAGAGCATCAAACAGACATTATGAATAAACATACAGTATCAGCTATAAAAAACTCACTAAATATTAATCTTAATGTGAGAAAATTTTTGATAGCACCATCAACCAAATTTCAATTTATTTTTACACATAACTTGATTATCTATTTATATATGAATGCACTTTAGAGTACTGATGCAATACCCCTCCCATTCATGACTCATTACTGACTAGGGCCCATTATGCTTAGAGGCTCCAAACTCTATACATTAAATTCAAAAAAATAAAAATAAATACCCCCTCAAGCAGCTGCTTGCCACAGAGGTCTGACATTTTTAGTTAAATTTTCTTTTTCTTAGTTTTATGCCTTTTTTTTTTCAACTAGAAGCCCTAACTAAATTCTAATGCCTGATTTAGTTTAGAATAATCTCGAACATTTGTTGTAGAATAAAAGTGTAGAGAACGGTGTAATATCACAGGACGATGAGAAACAACTTCAATTGGAAGTCAGAATAATATTCCAGACCATCGGGCATCTTGTGAACACACACCCTCCTCAATAGACATGCTGCCCCTAATGCCCTATGAAACCTTAAGTGGGCTCTGTTCCCATCTGTTTGGAATCAGCTGCTGCAGATCTGTGAAACTCATTTGCATGCACATTTCAGACTTTAGGTAATGCCACTTAACTCCTTCGCCATCTCTTTATATTTGGTAAAGCCATAGGGCTAACGAAAAGCTGGCATGAGTTCAGATTTGAGTTCAAGTTAGTCTTTTTCTTAAATGTCAATATATCGCCTACAGAAATAGCTTTAACAGCTAGGAAAATTCTTAATCAAGGCAGCTGAGCATCAAGATAAGCTATTTCTTTGTGAATAATTAGGCTCATGTGGTAAATATAACTTATATTATAATAGAGCAGTTCAATTAATAATGTAGGCAAAATGTAAGAACCAGTGGGACTGAAGTGATTCTATAAAATATTAAGCTATGTATACTATCAGAAAATCACTGTGTTCCTGAGGGGAGACTAATCACCTACTACCTTACAACAAAAGTTACTATCACCTTATAACTAGTTACATGGATGTTCCTCGAAAACCATAAATTCGTCAAAGCAATTATGATGGATGAACTGTTGTCTTTGCATTTAGGGAAATGCTTAGCGGGCGGCCACACAATAGGGTGGCTGGAATGGTCAAAGAAGAAATTCTTTAATGTCTAAAACAAACGAATTTTTATGCAAAAAGGTCACGCCTTGAAAATTGCATTTTGCATTAAATTGCATTATTTTCCGGTTCTTGCTCATTAATATCTATTTTATTTTTTATTTTCATCTTCATAAAACACACACATTTCAGTTTTCTGTCAACAACAAACAATGCTGCCCAGATTTTGCCTGCGAGTATCATTCAGAAAAATTTTCCCTCTCAGGAATTAAAGTTCGGGGATACGGAGACGTGATGACCATAAATGAGCTGCAAAGGGTGGGGACAACGAAAATCGGAGGGAACACGATAAACCTTTCAGAACAAATACTGCAGTCTCAATACGTCAAAAACTTGAGAATAGAGCTGTCATCTTTCAGGGATTTAAAATTCCAGTTACAATTACTGCTCGCATATCATTTAAACATGCGGAGAACGGTAGGCTACCTGGAGAAGTGATTTAGTAGATTTTTCATGACAGGATGCAACCACGAAGTTGTTCGAGGAACACTGATCGTTTCCCAAAGGTGTGCGCAGCAAACTTTCTCGCTTGGTTGTCTCTAGTAGTTCATCTTAATCTTGTGTGGCAAGGTGATTTCTGATTTCACTAAATTGTAGGCTTCTTTCCAGAAATTAGTTTTCTTGATAGGAAACGTTTTCTCAACAGCTGGGACAAATGTAATTGCGAGACTTTCAGTGGCCTCATGGTTCATAGAAGGCCGTGGAGTTGGGAGTACTACATGGGACTGGGGCGTTGGCTGGTTGGGGTTTAATGGCGTATTTGTAACTGATACCATAATACGCCAACATAAGATAAATAAAACGTTAAAAGACATGAAAATCTAGAAACAAAATTTAAAATAATAACAAAAGGACAAATACCCAATATGGTAAAGACGTAAAACAACAAATACAAGTATATCAATAACAAGTAAAATAATGATTTTATTTAGTGTTTCTACATCTATCATAAGTTAGTTAAATCTGCGTTTATTAGAGAAAGTTTAGGTCTGTTAAACCCCATACAGAAATAGGGGGTTTAACATACCTAAACTTTGGTGTAAACCACATGGCTATATAATTTGTGTGTTTCTTTATATTCAGGGTGAATCTGAAAAAGTGGGCCAAACTTTACGGGGTGGTAGAACGCTATACGAGCAATATTCGTCATAGAATGTATGGTCGGAAAGCAAACGGCGAGCCGCTAGGTGGCGTTGGAAATGGTATAAAAGGGTTGGTCCTCGCACCCAACGGCATTTCTACCGTGGATTGCCGAGAGGATGGCTGGTTATACTAACCACGAAATGGCGGATATGCACTTTGTGTACGGTGGGGCTATATGAAAAGCCTAATCTACGAGTGCCCCATTGAAACCGATATGGATCTAGTCGCCAGGATCGCCGTTGTTGCCGACGATATTCGGGAAATGCCTGGTGTCTTCGGAAATGTGCGTCGGTCCCTATCCCGCAGGTGTGAAGCCTGCATTACAGCTGGCGGCAGCTCTTTTGAGCAATTTCTTTGAGCATGTACCTCAATTACATTCCTGTTAATAAAATGTTTTCTGAAGTATCTCCTCTCCTTCTTGTGTTCATTCTTTAAATGTGACAGTGGAAAACTACCTTTTAACTTCTCGCCGTTTGCGTTCCGACCATACATTCTATGACGAATATTGCTCGTATAGCTGCGTTCTACCACCCCGTAAAGTTTTGCCCACTTTTTCAGATTCACCCTGTATATATATAAAGAAATTCAGATACTACTAAAATATCCAATGTATCGTAAAAAGTAAAATACAGGTGGTAAAAAGCAATGATCAGATAAGAGATATTGGAGTGTAAGAGACTCGGTCATAAAATCGTGGAAACAAATACAAACTCGTTCAATGTTAAAACATGGACATTCGATTAAAATGTGTTTGATTGTTAAAGTGGTATCAAAAAACTCACACTTAGGTTCGTTGTTCACCTGTAGAAGAAACGAATGAGTAATAAACGAATGACCTAAGTAGAGCAAGTACAACTTCCTCCTTGCGATTCCTGCACAAACATGACTGCCATGGTTTGATAATAGGTTTGATCTCAAACAGTTTGTTCACAAACTGTTCTGACTAAAGTCTCTGCCACTGTGACCAGAGTTTGATGGTAAAACACTGCCGGAAATCAGCTATGGAACCGACAATGAAGCGCCAGACAAGGGCATGGTGACTTGGCAGCAGTCTCTGTCCCCTAATGCCAATATGACTGGGCACCCAACAGAAAAGGATGGCGATTGTGGCTGCTAGATGATGGAGCTGCTGGCAGAACTTGGAGAGAACAGGGTGAGGGCGATTCCTCACTGAGATCAAAGCCTGTAGCCAGCTAAGCAACTTGATGTAAAATATACACACAATAATGCTTACTTGCTATGTGGTCCAAGGTGAGGCTGATAATTTGCAACTCTGCAGTGAAGATGGAATACTGTTGTGGGATCTGGTCTGCAATGATCACATCACAACATACCATGACTGATTCCATTGATGTGATGGACTTCATGCCATTTGTGCAGACAGGTAAGAAGTCCGGGTGCTTAGCACAATGGCTGAAAAAGAGTTGTAAATACACAGTCTGATGTAAAGGCCTTTCCCATTCTGCAAAGGAAAAAAATCACAGGAAGGGGAAACAACAGGGCCACGGTAGAAGTGACTCAGCTGTTGCCTGTGCGACGTTATCGAGACTGGTGTTAATGTCTCTAAGGTAGCCTAGGACATTAAAACCAAAAGGACGAATGTAAGTTGGATAATTAGAGCAAAGAATCTCCCACTTGGGACTGGAAATGTAGTCACAAGTGGGATGGTCTAGCAGGGATCACATTTCGATGCATATCATAGGGACAACTGCTGACAGCGAAAAATTAAAGATAGTTTGTAAGTCTCAGGGTCTGTGAGGTGCTAGAGTGGATGGCATCCAGCACCTTCACTACTGAACCCCAGGCGGAATCATACACCTGGGTACGTAGTCCAGTTTCAACTGGACAGGTGCACATTACAAGCAGAGCAAAGAACATCAGTTCACTCCCCAGGAGAGACAGAAAGAGCAGAGGACCTTGATGATGCTCAATGCCCGCTTGCACTTGGACCTGAGATGACGTGTGTGGTAAGTAGGTCAATTTCTGGTCGAAGAATTCTGGTCTCCACCACAACTGGAATGATGTTACCCCAAATCGTAGGTCAGTGTCCAGATAAAGATTATGTTTGTGGCAAAAGTGCACACAAGCAATCTTCTGTGGGGAGAACCAAAACCCATTAGACAACGCCCAAATCAAAAGATTGTTCAGGGCAATTTGCAGTTGTCGTTCAATGACCCTCATCCTGAACGATGAGCAAACGATGCTAAAATCATTCGTATAGAGGGCATTGCCTAGAGACGGAAGAAGTTGATAGTAATAGAATTAATCTTGACAGCAAAAAGTGTAACATTCAGGACACAGCTTTGTGGTACCTCCCTGTTCTTGGGGGAAAGTCTGCAACAGGGTGTTGCCGATATAGACTCAAAAAAAAAACGAGAAGTTGCTGATGAAGATTGGCATGTGACCTCACAAGCCAAAGGCATGGAAGTCATGAAGAATGCCAAATCACCACACCGTGTATGTCGAAGCTTTTTTTTGTCGAAAAAATTTTACACTAGGTGCTCTCATTTTAAAAATTAATTTTGTGATAGCCGATTTGAGGTGTATCAGATGGTCAAAGTTGACCGAGTCCTGAGAAAGCAACACATGGTGTTGGAAAGAACGTTGTGATATTCTAAATGCCAGACGAGTTAGACATTTACCATTCTCTCTAACATCTTGCACATGCAGCTCAACGCAATGGAGGATAATTCGAATCTTTGGATCCTTTCATGGCTTGGGGAATGCTAAAACAATAGCCTCCCGCCAGGAGTCAGGAAACTGCTCCTCGAGAAAAATGCGGTTGAAGACAGAGCAGCCAATCCTTACTCGATGACGAGAGATGTTAGAGCATGATGTAACGGACGTTGTCTGGCCCTACAGCAAATGCATGAAATGCAGAGCAAGGCAAAGTTCCTCTGCTGTAAATGGCCTGTTTTAAGGTTCCAGGCCATTCGAGTGGAAGGACAGCAGAGAGCATTCTGCCTTGTTCTGGGACAGAAACTTGGGGTAATAAGACGATGACAAAGAGATAGAGGAAAACGACAGAGTATGGCAATTGCACCCATTTTGCTCCAGGATCGATAATGAGTGATATATATAATTCCCACTCATCTTCCAGACTTTATCCACCTTAGAACTTGTCATGCAGGTAATAAAAGATGAGTATTTGATCCAATGTTCCTTCTGACTCTGGATAAAATGGGATTTTACCCTGGTGCGTTTAAATGGTTCAAGGATGGAGGATGTTAGATATATTCATAACACCCCCAAGTTTTGTTCTGAGCCCTATGAGCTGCGGTGGAATCGGGATTCCACCATGGTTTTGGGAAATGAGGAAACCATATTGAAGTTTGAGGAATGGTCGAGGCAGCTGTATGGATGATAGTCTGTCATCTCCGCCACTGCTACATTGATTGCCTAATGGCTGACAGGAGTGGTAGACTCGAAGAGGAAGTCAAACCCACTCGTCAGCCCAATCAATCCTCCACTGTGATATGCATCAAGGATCACAAGGCTCTCCATAGGAGATCACACATACCACAGGGAGGAAATGAGGGAGTTCAATAGTTCTGTAAGGGTTGTCTACAACCTTCAAGTAATGAGTGTATCGAGGTGGAAATGGCGAGGTCAATGGCGGTGAATGTGCGAGTTGGGAAGCGATACCACATACTAACACCAGTGTTCAGCAGGGAGATTGAAGGATGCAACCACTTATCGAATACCCCCCACCTGTCCTGTTTGTGTCAGTTGGATTGGGTCGTTTTACCCCTGAATGATGCTTTTTGGCACAAAATGGGTTAAATGGCCAGGTCACAAGGATCCCGAAGGCTCAGAGATGGTTGGGGAAGGGGACCCACTGGAACTATTAGTAGATGCTAGCCTCCTATGAAGACCATAACATGCACAGAGTATGGCTCTCCATACATTCTTAAACATGCTTTCTTTAACATGCACAGAGTATGGCTCTCCCATATACGAGCCATGGCTTAACGCCCCATACGATGGACAGCAATCTTTCCAAGCTCATCAGTGTCCCCTATCGACCATGGGCAGGGCGGGGAGTTTTGCAGGGATAAATAGATATTGGTTATGTGCAGCATGAAATAAATAGAAGAATACAGATTGCAATTGGAACTTTTAAGAATCTATGGAGAGTATGGAAAAATAGGTGTATACACCTAAAGACTAAAATTAGGCTGTGTAATAGTTTGATTCTTTCTAAGGTTAGTTATGATAGCGAAACATGGACCCTTTGTAAGCAGGATGACAAGAAACTTGATGCCTTTGATTCTAGATGCTTATGCAGTATCTTGGGCGTTATGTAGTTTGATTTTGTAAGTAATGATGAGGTTAGGAGTCATCAACCTCCTTGAGTAGGATATTGTGCAGAGAGAGAGACTGCATTGGTTTGGCCATGTTGCCCATATGCATAGCTGCAAATTGGCAAAGAGGATTATGAACAGTGCACCTAAGGGTAGCAGAAAAAGGGGGAGACCTAGGATGCGATGGGCAGACAATGTCAAAGAGGACCTTGCTAGAATTGGCCTAGAATGGCCAAATGCAGCAGCTGTAGCTCAAAAGAGACACGTCTGGAGAGGATAATTACAGTCTGGTTGGACCTCCGTAGCCGATGGCTGCATGAGGATTGTGTAGTATGTAAATCTCAACAGCCTTTGTGTCAGTAGTGCCCCAAAGAGGTCTGTGTCCCCATAATGAAGAGGGGGGGGGGGGAAGCTACGAGGTCATGGTCTTCCTGGAAGACAGTGCTTCCGGATGGAGGATGTACAGAGCAGTCAGTGAAAACCCCATGAAGAGAGTATGGCTACCACATCTAGACTAGTCATGAGGGGTACAACCGGAATGGAGAATGGTTGCTCATGAGGATGGTGCCACCACAGACTGAACCATCTCCATCCCGGTAAATGAGTAAGAAGTCCCAGATCATGGGATCTGTGACAACAAGACACAAAATCTACAAGTGTCTCCTTCAGGCACACATAGATGAGCTGGTGTGCCTGAAGGACCTTGTTGTCGTCGATTCCTCTGCAATCCACCACAATTCCATTGTAAAAGTTAGGTTATATTTATCTCGTCGATTGGAGTTCGACTTCGCAGCATATCTCGAACAATTACATTACTAAAGTGCTGTCCATGGATGGACTTAGAAGATTGGACAGACAACGAACTCCTATCCGATTTAACAGTCGCAGTGGATGGTTTTAGGAATAGGGGCAGTCTGTATCCATGTCCTCAGAATCATCCGAGAGACATGAATACAGATATTTTAGGAGAGCCTCGTGTCCGAGAGATCATTTTGTCAAGAGAGAATTTTCTCTAGCCCCAGTGGCGGCCTCTTCAGCTTCGAAGGTCTAATTTTCCAAGGATGTGGAGTGGTAGTGGAAGACTGTCAATATAGAAACTGGAGTTTATGTTGGCATCAACCTCTATTTCATCTGCGTTAGGAGGTACTTTGATGCAGGTGACAATATGTCACTCTGCATCGCCACCTGTCATAGGAAAAAGGGCTTTCCAATGACTGCACTGGTATAGGAGACCTTGCATGTGCGGCAGGCAGTGCAGCGAGCATGCTTTCTTCTGGATAAGAAATATTGGTTTTGAGTTGTTGTACCTCTTTCCACCTGGAACAGTTACAGGAAAAAGGTTGGATGGTTGTCTCTACAGTTTACATAGCTTGCCTTGTCTGCAGTGCAGTCAAGATCAAGGTGATCCTGGCTGCCACATCAATGACAGGAGGGTTTGGCCTGGCAAGCTCTGCAGGCATGGCCATAAATCCGACACTGAAGTAGGCTAGGATTAGGTACATATATATGGCCATACCTCTCAATGAAGGTATCCTGCCTCGATAGTTGGTAGGCATGTTGAATGTTAAAATCAGTACCTTGGTGGGTACCAATTTTCCATCACAATGTGTCAAAGCCCGTTGGACCGCTGTTACTGCTTGGGTGTAGAGCTCTGAGAAGATATCCTACTCAGTGACTTGAAGTCCCCACTCAGAGATCACACCCAGTGAGGAATTCAACGATTTGTGGTGTGTGACCGTGATGGCCACACCGCCAATCTCTGTAATCTTAAGAAGCAGTTCTGAATGTTTTGAACAAGCAAATCGCCAGATCACAGCCACTTGACGGATTTCGGCGAATCTTTATTAATAAAAAATTGGTACATGTCCCCGATTATTTGTGTAATGATCAGGGATCTCAGGGACGAAAACACAAAAATGACGACGGAATAGACAATTAAGGGGGAGATGTCAAATCCTATTGTTGGCATTAGTCGAATCAATTGCATTAATTGATCTCGTTTTAGTGTGGTTCAGTGCCTATGGTCCCCCACCTTCAATAGGGTTGGGTTGTTTTACCTCTGAGCGGCACTGTTTCGCACTCCATGGGCTAAATGGCCAGGTCACATGTACCCCTAAGGCTCAGAGGTTGGGGGAGGGGAACCACTGGAACAGCTGTTGGGAGACAGATGGTAACCTCCCATCAAGGCCATCCAGCGTTTCTTTAACGTGCCATCCGACGGACTTTCCAAGCCCATCGGTGTCCCCTACTGACCGTGGGCAGTTTTGCGGAGATAAGTCTCAACGCTAACCCAGCTGGGGTTCGAATTTTTACCTAAGGTAGTCAGGGACGAATTTGTTATTTCACTATGAAATCTCGTCGATTTGGGTTCGACTTCGCAGCATATCTCGAACAATTACATACTACAACTACATATTCTTCTTTTCTTGATTTGCTGTAATCGTTGTCGCAGATTTTATTTTCCACAGACATGGCATGGAGATAATGCATTTAAGAAACTTTTTGACATATTTTAAAATACAGAGCCACGAGCTATCAATGTATACAAGAGATCACAGATTACGACTGTAATTCGCGCAACTGCACTAATCAGATCCAGGAGCACTTCAGCTGAATTATCTATTGTGATCACAAGCCTCTAATCATGCAAGTTCTCAGAGAGCTTGTTCTTGTTGCCATTCACGCGGTTTGATTTGGAGTAAACTCTGATTTTACGTAACTTGCCGTACTTCACATGAATTCTGATAAGTGGATGGATATCAATATATTATAATAGTATCTTGAAATACTATGACTCGTTGCGAAATTAGCTTATTTATTAAAATGTTTGTTCTTTACTTTTCTCAATATTTCTTACATTTTAAATAAAGTTAAGGTATGCTGTATTATTTAAAAGTTTTTTTTTTACAATATTTAACTCTTTTTTTTCAAAGGAGAAAAATAAAAATTTTGACGTAACATAAAATTAAGAGTATCATGACAAAAAAAATGATGAATAAATCTTAAAGAAACTGCCAGAAAATATGCTTTTGAATAAGTGCCATATATTTTCCCCGGAAAAAATGGCCATCGCAACTATCGTAAAAGTTATTGATGCGAAATATGCATGTACAACAATGAACGGGCGACTGTTTTACTACGTGATACGGGTGATATAGCATATAGTGTGGATTAATCATATCGAGAATGGAACACAATTTAAAAATAGAGGAATGCCATAAGATAGTTGCAGTAGTGGCGTAAAGGCACTGTGACAACTAAAATTGTCTATATTTGTGTAATAGAAGTGTCATTTCCTGTAAACACTTTGCATAGGCAGTAGGAAAAGGCGATTGATAAGAATCGCACTTATTGCTTTACGATTCACTTTTCAAATATTGTATTCATTTATTTGGTATGTGATGATTGACAATACGCAGTCATTAGTTGGCCTATTGCTTTTTCAAATAATTAATACTTCTGTTTACTTTGGACATAAATTGCATTAAATCGGTTCATTTACTGTCCGTTTATTACGAATTCACGCACGTTGTTAAAATAAGACTGCTAAAAACTAACATATTTGCACATATTCGTTGAAGAACCACATCTATCGGAGACTTTTTTTTTTTCATATTGGACCATTAAGATTTCACGAGATTTTCGATAAACGCTTTATCATTTTATACCGTCTTTATTTTCTCTCCTATTATGTTTCATAGTGTTACGTAAAATCAACCAATGGTAGAAATATATATATATATTCTTTTAACTTCTCTTGCATTCATATGACCTAAAGTAATCCAGAATGGCCATAAATCTTGAAATATATCATATCAAAACACTTAGCAAGTTCGTTTTTCTAACTGTGGGACGGTAGGAGCCAAGGTTAACAAACAATTGTCACAGTTTTTTCACTTTCATAATGCAAGGTTAAAATTACTAATTTTTTTGCCTATTTATATTTTAAGAATTTTTTTCAAAAACCAGTAAAACGGAGGGGAAAATGTTACAGTTAGAGCTGTAAATTTTTTCGCAGAAAAAATGGTGAAATTCGCGTAAAAATGCCAAAATTCGTGCACCTTTCAGACTCGCAAATCATAAAAGTCATATCTGTGGCGCACACATGAACAAAGTAATGATAATTAGATCCATAAACTCCCTAGAAACGACAAAAATTAAATGATTGAAGTTACATGGGTTTAACTCTCACTTTGCATATCAATCAGTAACGATTTTTGATACAACATAATATATATAGATAAATTGCCCTGTTTTTTACACTCCGGCGATCATCTTGCAGAACGCCACTATATTAGTAAAATATCGCTCTGCATCAACACTATTCACTGCAACCGACAAACATCAAATAGGTAGTTGTGATAGACTGAGAAATCGTTCTTTTGGAGCTACTTGCATTCTTAAATAGCATCGATATTCGGCTTTTGTTTTCGAACACGGGTATTATTGAAAACTATATTATCAACATCACTTTAGTTGGTTGGAATCGAAAATTCGACATGGTTAAAAATAAACGCTGTTCCATGCTCACGAAATCGGAAGTTTTTACCATTACTTAAATATTGCTCAATTATTTTAAGAACATGAGCGAATTATGTGATCACACTGCTGGCTTTTACAAAATAATTTTACTGCCAAATCGTTCATTTCGTTGAAGACTATGTGCTCATATGATGGAATTCAAACAATGTAAGCGGATCGAAATATCCGATACACATCTTTGGATTCAGGCCTTTTTAAGGAATACTGTTACAATCATTGCATTGTTTTGAAATTTTGTTGCAAAATATCACCAAGACTACACTTGACATAAACAGCATTTAAAAAAAACTAGTTTTTTTTACTCATTCTTTGAGCAGGTACGAAGTTTTGTTTGTAATAAGAACTGTGACAACAGAATACAATAATTCAATTTCTATATTTCACCAACGTGCTATTTCTTTAAGTGAAAGTAATTAGAGGATATTTGAGAAAGATTACGGTCTAAAGATCTAGATCAGAGCCTGGTAGGAGATTGAAGTCTCCCACCTTCGAAATTGTAGAATGGCTAATTGATTAAAATCTTCATTGTTATTCCATTATTGTGCTTTTAAACATTACTGAAATAATAAAAAATAAATACCCCCTCAAGCAGCTGCTTGCCACAGAGGTCTGACAGGAGCCTGTCAGTTTATATGCCATAGTAGATCTGAGAGGATGGCAGGACCTCAAGCAGAAAAACAACACACACAACCACTAGAATTAAAAAAAAACTGCGCCGATTTTTTTTTTTCACTGCCGTTGCCATTTGTTGGGTTGTTTTACCTCTGAGCGGCACTTTTTTGCACACCATGGGCTAAATGGCCAGGTCACATGGATCCCGAAGACTCAGAGAAGGTTGGGGGAGGGGACCCACTGGAACAGCTGTTGGGAGACAGATGGTAGCCTCCCGTCAAGGCCATCCAGCGTGTTCTTTAACGTGCACAGGGTATGGCTCTCCCGCACACGGGGTCACGGCTTACCGTCCCATCCGACGGACGGCGGCCTTTCCAAGCCCATCGGTGTCCCCTACTGACCGTGGGAAGGGCGGGGAATTTTGCGGAGATAAATCTCAACGCTGACCCAGCTGGGACTCGAACCTGGGAACTACAGATTACGAGCCTGGCGCGCTACCGACTGAGCCACCCCGCCCCGTTGTCATTTGTTTATCCTCTTCCCTTAAAACGTTTTTTGCTGTATGCAGGTTCCGACCCTTTGATGTATTAGATAGGTTCAAATCCAAAGCACTATTTACTTTAAATTTTTTGCGAACTTGATTTGTCCACTTAGTTTGATCTTGTTTTAAATATTGCGATTCAATTCGTCGAGTAAAAAAACATCGTCCCGAAGTTTGAAAATAAACATTTCCATACTCCATATTTTTCCATCTCAGTAAGAGGAATTAAATATAAAAATTTCTGGGCAAAATTGTACACTGTACGCTAAAGTATAATTATATACATTTTAGCCTGTTTTAGAATTTTGAATTGAAAAAAAATCTAAGTATGCACATAAAAATTCCCTAAAAATGGTTGAATTTACATTCTTCGCGTAATATTCCAATGCTCTATTTCACCCGATGTTTGCTTTATTGGTTTATTCAGAAATGTGGTTTTACTCTGCATTAAAACAGAATTACTTGGATTCCTTAGCCTTTTCGTGTGCTGGTGGTTAGCGCGCTACTGATCGAAGGGACCTGGGTTCGAGTCACGGGTAAGGCATGGATGTTTATCTTTCTACTGAAGTCTCACACACTTTCCTCAGATTCTTCTCTGTGGCGCATTACAATAACAAGTTCCTATCAGCCCTATTGTGAAGCAGCTGCTTGAAGGGTATTTTTTTTTTATCTTAAATTGCTTGTGTGAAACAAGCTAAAACATAAAACTATATTTGCAACAAGTACAGCAAAGAAAAATGAAATTTTCTTTTATTAGTTTAACCAATTTCACTGAAATTGGAATCTAAAATATTTTTTCTCTATATTTCCTGCTGGAGTATTTCACATTTTTTTATATTTGACAGCAAGACAGATTTATCTGGGTTCTTTCGAACTAGCCATTTCAATTACTTTAAATTCAGTTGTTTAATGTAAAACTGAAGTCTAAAAGGGTATTTTTTGTTTTTTAAATTAAAAATTTTGTTCCCTTAAGAGGTGCAATACACACAATTTCTTTATAAAACAAATAATCAATATATTGAATTGGTTTCTTTATTCCAATTTTTTGACAAATGTTATTAGGTTCAAATTAAACGTTTTTGCCAATTCATAGTACTCATTAAAAGGTATATATCTTTTTCATCAAGATAAATTCTGGATTCTTTAATAATTTTTCCCCAATTTATTGCATTACTCATGAGAAATATTTTCGCTTTCTAAGGAAATAGCAAACACAAAACATTATTTTTTTTTGTATTAACTTATTTGAAATACACAATTATTTTTCCATAATAAATTACTTTGAGTAAAAAATAAAGCAACATACATTTCTTTAACGAAAAAAAATTTTGGTACATCTGATATCATTTAACATAAATTACTTTTTCTATGACATTTCCCAGGGTGGGGTGAATTTCTCTTACCCACACCTTTCCAGGCCCTACTGGCACCCATGAGTATCATAATGACTAATAAACAGGGTTGGCGATTTATTTACTCATGCAGGCTGCCAAGCTCCTAATTGTGACCTTATTTACAGTGGCATAAGATCCCTACAGAAAGTACTTTCCACATATAAAATAGAATCAGCAATGAACTACAGTACTATCCAATATAAAGTCTGTAAACATCAGACCCATTGACAAAGTACCTGCTTTTGTACTACAACAGAGGAAAACAGTTTATGTATATTAATTACATGATATTTGATTATATCTTTATTCTGAAGTTTAAATTTCAATAATAATTCTATTTATATTAAGCATAAGGTCAAAAAGAAATATTTTTTTTGGATTGGTCTATAATGTAATAGGTATTTGCTTTTGTGTTTAAGCAAAAGTTAACTGATTTACCTAAAAATATCATTTAATATGATGATCTTGAAGTGTTAACTGCAAAGCCAAACTTTATTATAAATGCATATTATTATATTAAGAACCTATCACCTGAAATTATATTATCTCCCATTTCAATTATTAAATAAACATATCTATTTTTCTAAAAACATTAATATATAGTCTAATATTTGATTACTAAACCAGCAGACATAGTCCTGTGTAAAAACCCAATATAGCTTATAAATTATTACCATTTTGTAGGGAATAAAGTTCTTCCATTAATCATCTTTCTTGACCCCCCACCTCTACGATGTGATATGTAACTTGCCAGCCATGAAAAGCCAAAGAGCATCAGTTTTCTACCTTTATTTTTAACCGCAATTTATTATATATGATAAAGTCCACAACAGGTTTTGGAAATTTTTCACAAAACCAAAATAAAAATTTTGGTATTACAGCCCCAGGAGAATAGGAATACTTTGGAGAGACTGCCAAAATAGCTTCTTCCATACAATCAACAACTTCATGTGGATTATACTTCATAGCATGATTGAAAATACGTAATGACTTTTTCCTATATTTTTCCATATAATTAAGCCCATAGTCTTTCTTCGTTTCTTCGGGGCATTTCTCCCATGTTTGAGATGTATAGTTTAAGATATGATCTGTATTTGTTATTGGGGTCCTGAAAAATAAGTGAAAACTATTAATACTCATTATCTTAATATTACTAAAAAAAACCAAAGTAGTTTCACTACTTAATGATTAAAATACTTTACAATACACTGTCAAGTTTTTATTAAAACTGGATGGATAGAGGCAAACATTACATGCAATTGAAGAACATGAATAAAGTGAGAAAAAAAACACTAAATTAAAAGATTATACATGTTAGTTATGCAATTTTCCAAGGCAAGGAACTTACAGATAAGAACTGCTCACTTTCCAGGTATGAGATAAAACTCCAAAATATTGCTTAGTGTCAGGGAAGGAGACTCCCAAAAAGAAAATGAACATACAAATTCAGCTAATATTTATGTTTCATAATAAATCCTAATATTTGCAATACAAATTGTATTTGGCATTCTTTTATTATAACTGTATTCTTACCACTATAATGTTTTCCTTTGAGACTTATTGGCTATGTAAGAGGTGCTAAAACTATTCCAGCATCATAAGAATTTGTGCACACCCTCAACTCTACATCTAATTTGCCTGCATAACCTGCTATTTACCTCAGGGAATCTTGCTATGATACTTCAAAATATTGTTAGCAAGCTGAAAAAAGTATTAACCAAAAAAAAAATTTCGTTGGAGAATTTATTAAAACAAACTTTATTTTCAGCATTCAATAAAGCAATATTCTTTACAGTTACTTAGAACATGCTACAGGCAAAGTTTATAAGAAAAGTTTTGAGAGCAAAAGGTTCAAGTTTAATGACATTTTATCAAAATTTCTGCGTGTCTTGCTGTACCTCACAGATATAGTACATAGAGAGATATCCCAGACTTATACAATATCAACTTAGTTCAAAATTAGTATAGTACATCACCATATGAATGCCGATAAAAACAATCACATGTGGTCAGTCATACATCTCCCTTACAGTATTTAATTTTTGTTTAGTGAAGGGTAGAAATTAAATATTTTGTCTAATGCAAAAGATTCATAAATAACTAAAGTGAATGAAATTGAGTTGATTGCTGAGGTCCAGCATGTTAGAACATTCTGAGACATTGGTATGTCCTGTAGGAGGAGAATGACCCCAACTGACAGAAATCAGTTAGGGTCATTCTCTACATGTAGTATATAGCAGTAATATATAAGTATTACACTCCATGTAAAATTTGCAAAATTTAAGCGATACTTCATCTTTAATTTTTAACCTGTGCTTTTTGGAAAGACTTCTTGTCTTCCTCTGAATGCAAATAAACAGCCCAATTAAAAATAAATGCTACTTGAAAAAATGAGTTGAAAAAAATTGGTTTTCCTGACTGAGATTCGAACCCAGGTCTCACAGAAGCATGCCAGGTATATTAACTGCTAGATCACCAAGGAGATGACCAACTCTCCAAAAGTCACATATAAACTTTCCTGTTTGATTCACCAATGGTGCCATTTATTATCTAGCAGTTAAGACACCCAGCATGCTTCTGGGAGACCTGGTTTCAATTCCCAGTCAGGAAAAACAATTTTTTTCCAACTCATTTTTTCAAGTGTTCCTTGTCCACAGGACTTTTCTTGTGATAATTTATTACTGAATAGTTTATATAATGCTGTGAGTGACAAAACTACCATCAAATATGTGGCAGCTTGGTTGCCCAACTCCAGATAATAGATGGCACCATTGGTGAATCAAACAAGCTTATATGTCACTTAGTTGCAGAGTTGGTCAGCTCTTCAGTGGTCTAGCAGTTAAGATGCCCAGCATGCTTTTGGGGACCTGGGTTCGAATCCCAGTAAACATCCAACATGAAAGGATGCATGTGGTCAGTGAGGATGGACAGGAAATAAAATTCCATGACACTCCCAAATGCTCCGCTATACTGGATTGTACTACATTATACAGAAGGTGCCATGTTTGATCTATCTACTGTCTATGTATAACTTCACATAAGTATATCCTTAAGAGTTACAGCTGGGAATGGACCTGCTTTTATGAACATTTTTGAGGCTGATAGAATCAGGTTTCATCTGGTTGTATAATCATTGAGGTGGAGTGGGAGCCTTTTGAATTTTGTGCATTACCTAAATATAAGAGCCAAAACGTATAGTGTAAAAATTTCAGTCGAATATATATGCCAATCTATATAATCGTGAGAATGTAATTTTGAATTCCAATCTTAGTACATATTTCTGTACATTGAATTTATTTTCTTTAACTTACGGAAGGAAAGGTTTTTAAGAAAGTATTTGAAAAGAGAAGTGTTCACCGGGGATGGTTGAACGAGGTCCTGTGCAGTGACTGCACTGGACCTTGTTGGCCTAGGAGAGGAAAAGACCAGCGGGATCCCATGGCCTCTGAGGTGGAAGGAACCTGGATTGGGAGGAGTGATGCTGGTTGGGGCTCTCACCCCCGACCCCCACTGCTCACCAAGGCAGGGGAGCAGGCCGGCCAAAAGCAGAGCAGTGTGTACCCAGACACCCCCGAGTCCTCACTGTAGCATGTGACACAGCTAGTAATAGGCAAGATCAGAATGTGAGGAGAGTCGGTGGGGGGGGGGATGAACATGTGAAATGAGAAATTGAAGATAGGAAAGAATGAAAAGGAGAGGTGAAAAAACAGTTAACAGTGAGAGAAAATGCATAAATAATAGAAAAAGGAAATAAAAATAAGTAAAAGATAATAATAAAAGGAATAATATAAAGAAAGAAATAGTTAAATAAAAAAGGGGGGAAAGAGAGGAGAAAAAAAAGGGGAGAAGGGGAGGAGAAAAAAAAGGGGGGAAGGGGAGGAGAAAAAAAAGAGGGGGTGAGGGTAGGGGAAAAGAGTACATGATACAGCTAGAACTATAAAAAGAGATCTCAATAAAATAGAAATGGGAGGGAATGAACAAAGTCAGTAAGGTTAAAAAGAAGTTCAGAAAAATATTCGTCCTAGTCTGCTGGAGATACATATAGAGTATAGAATTAAATATAATTATTTTCTGTATTTAGGCATTTAGGAAATTTAAGATATATAGACATATTTTATTCATGTGTGGCACCCAGAAAAAAAACTTTTCAATGAGAGGTCGATTAATAAAGATGAGAATGGATAAAAAATAAAGAAAAGTTGGGGAGAAGAAGAGAAATGAGAGCAGCCACATGAATTAAGGAGGGGGTAAATGTACTCTAGTAGAGAGGTTCCATTGGCAATCTGTGTTCAGAGATATTTATTGGAAGGGTTAAAAAAGTACAGTGTAGATATTTAAATGAGGTCAAAGTTGTGCAAATGTACTAATAGCTCTGACTATTTAGTCATCTGGTGAAGGGGATTAAGGTAATTGGATGAGGCCAAAGTGGCATGGCTTTTGAGAAATACTTGCCTGGTAGGTGGGGGGGGGGGGAGAGAAGTATTGCAAGCCTCTTTGGAGGATTTTAAAGTGAGTATTGATAAATTCTAAAAAAAATGGTTAAACTTGAGAAATGTTAGGATTGTACAAGATAGGTCAGACACCTATTGGTGTTATATTTTTCTCAATATACTTTTACCTGTTGCTGAATTAATGTACACTTAAACATAAATGGACGCTAGGAGTATGCACTTGACACTATAGACATATTTATGTATGTAAATACAAGTAGGTGCCATACATAGTGTTAGTATGGTCGAAGCTATTAGAAATATGTTAGTTACAAGTATATATCCTGCACTGCATTGTAATTTTAGCTTTGGTATAATTTTATAGTTTTTAATTTTAAGTTGACATTGCAGGACAAGAGACATTTGCAGAATAAATATAAACTAGATAGAATCTAGTTATGTAATTTTAATGAGGAAAAAAACAGACAAACTATTTTAATTTCATTTCCCTAGATAATCTTTTAAGTGTATTATTCACATTAGTGTCAATGAGTATAGCAGGATAGCTCAAAATTGAACTTAAGACTAAACTGAATTGGAATTTTGTTTTATTAATTTTATTTGTTAAGTTATAAGGAGGGAACACAGTGAGGAGGAGTTAGGGCAAGGAAGGCCATATGCTAGGGCATCTTGGAATTGGATAGAAGCGGACCCAAAGGACAAGCACCAAACCATGTCAAACTGGATGCAGAAACGGCTGCCGGCTGAGTGTGTGGAATCCGGCGAGACCCGAGCATCTGCGATGACTGATGGTAGGGGTGTCCTTTTGGTGTTCAGGGACCCATCCAGTGGTACCAGCGATCCCAGGTCATACCAGGAAAACATCCCCCAGACATGCACACTGTCACCGCCAGCCTGTACTTGACTGACAAGTGTATCCGGGTGTTGGTTCTCATGTGTCTAGTAATGTATTCTCCACTGCCCATCACTTCTGTGGAGTAGAAACCTCGATTCATCGGAGAAGGCAACCTTTCTCCACTCTTCCACTGTCCAATAATAGTAGTCCCATGTGAACTGCAGGCATCGTTGCCGATGGACATTGGTTAATATGGGGTTATATTTACCTTGGTTATATTTACGCAACATCAACTCCAGAGACCCATGTGTAACAGGGTTCGCTCTATTTTTATTGGGGGCACGTACCTCGGTGCCCCAGCGTTCATTTGAGTGGTCAATTGCTGCATGCCAATTGCCCTTTACCAGTTGACAGAGACGACATTCTCCTCTGCGGTAAATGGCCTTTGGGGCTCCACAGTTACGACATTCTCCTCTGGGGTAAATGGCCTTTGGGGCTCCACAGTTACGACATCTGGAGATACTCTGTGTGCCAGTGGTCCATTCTTGGTATACACCCTTACTACAGCACTTTGCGAATAACCCACGAATGCTGCTGTTTCCAAGATGCTTCCACCCTTGGCACAGTAGCCGATGATCATTCCTTTTTAAACATCCATCAAATCAATACCTCTGCCCATTGTGCTCACATTACGCACAATGGCTCATCTGCCCTGGCTGGCCACTTATATCTCCGTGTGGTCGACCAACAGAGCTCTCACCCAATGAGGCTTAGATTCAACGAGATGTTGGTAGGTGTCGCTTGATATCTGGTACCATGACTGCAACAGAAGAGCCTGCAGTTCCCGTAAATTGCGTGGTTGGGGTGATGCTGCTCGTACCCGTTACTCCAACTCAAACCACAAATGCTCGATAGGATTCATACCCAGAGAATTTGGGGGCCATTGCAATAAATGGAATTCCTCATCATGTTCTAGGAACCATTCCTGAACCTTCTTCGCAGTATGACATGGGGCACTGTCTTGTTGAAAAACGCCATCTCTACCAGGGAATACAGTTGCCATAAAGGAGTGTACTATGTCAGCCACAATGTTCAGGTAGGTGAAAGCTGTCAGAGTTTGCTCTACAGAGATAATTGGTCCAAGTTTTCCCAAGAAAATATTGCCCAGACAAACTATTTCATGTTGGAAGGCTGGATTAAGTTAGCTGTAATCTAATAAGGCCGCATTCAAGAAACTTCAATTAGATACACTTCAAAATGAACATTATTTTGCAAAAATCTATCTACTATGTAATAACTAATTTCAAAAAATGGAAAAATTTTGTTAACTCTAAAGTTAACTAACCTGTTAATGACTTTGTTGTGGCTGCTTTTTGCAGGAAATAATTTGAATATTTGGTTGCAGCATGAAGGTCTGCAGTTTCAGCTGATCCTCTAGATGGGTATCAGTCATTTGTGACCTTAAGGCTGTCTTGATTTGGGTCATGTAGGAGAATGTATATTCGCAACAATAAGTGGTTGAAAAGCAAGAAAGCATTTTTCATGCATGTTACCGAAGACGTGGAAATTCTATTGCATTTTCCCATAACTCAATTGGATCTTCTTAGCATCATATAAGGACTTTACAATGTTATCTTTTGAGAGTGCAATCAATTCCATCTCTAGTTCTTTAGGAGTCTTGGAGACATCAATTAGGTGAGGTTGAAATGCTATTTCAGTTTGATGTCATGATTCTCAGAGTAAGTGAACCTGTCATTGTATTCTTCAATTAATAAGTCTATAACAGCTGTGTATTCTTCAAATGATTCGCATGAATACTCCTGCTCATCAATAAACCTTTGCTAACTGGGGAAAATGTTCATCCAAAATTTCCTTTTGAAAAAGAGTTTTGAAAAAAAAATAGCTTTTTTTGAAATGCTTGGATTTTTTTCCACATATCATATATAGGCAGTTTCACCTTGCAAAGAAATATTCAAGTCAGTTTGCTTTAACATGATATCACACAGAAATGCAGCATTTCTATAGAAATCTTCTTCCAATAATTCACATTGCTGATTCTGTTATTCAAAATATTTTAACTATCTGTTCTCGCAAAGATAAAATTTTTGCTAACACCTGTCCCTGCGATAGCCAATGCATTTTAAAGTATGGTAAATCCACACTGAATACCTCATCATCCAACTTTAGCATGTTATGAAACTGATGATGCCATGTTGCATTTGCATGAATATAGTAAACAATACTTTTAACTTGTTCCAAAGTGTCACTTAAAATAGTAGATTTAGCACAGAGATTTTTCTGATGCAAGATACAATGAAATGAGAGCATCTGGATCTGATAATACTTTTTTTCAACCAGTGCAATAAACCCTTCATGTTTCCCTGTCATGGAAGGTGCAGCTTCTGTACATACACTCACTAAATTATCCAAATTCAGTCTGACTTCATGACATTTATCTTGAAAGTTGTTGAAGATATCTATTCCTCATGTTCTACCCATAAGAGAACCCAAAATGAGTAACTCTTCGTAGCAAAGAAAAATCTTCTGTTATGTCCCGAATAAAGTATAAAACCTGCGCTGTCAGAAGTATCAGCTGATTCATCTAATTCGATTGAATGATATATATTTTCCTTTTGGAGTATTGTGTGAAGTTGTTCTGTTATGTTGAGGGCTAATTCATGCTGCTGATCAGTTATGGTTGTCCTTGAAAGTGTTTGTACTTTGAAACCCTATCAGGATCTAAGCACCTACAACTTCGACAATGCATTCTTTTACGATTTCTACATCACTGAATGGCTTTCCTTCCCCCCACCCCCCGAGTATATAAGCTACTTTATAAGTTGCTTCAGTGGCATTATTTCTGAGTCTTACCACTGCCTGAAATAACTGTCCAGTTATGGTTGTCCTTGAAAGTGTTTGTACTTTGAAACCCTATCAGGATCTAAGCACCTACAACTTCGACAATGCATTCTTTTACGATTTCTACATCACTGAATGGCTTTCCTTCCCCCCACCCCCCGAGTATATAAGCTACTTTATAAGTTGCTTCAGTGGCATTATTTCTGAGTCTTACCACTGCCTGAAATAACTGTCTTTGCTTTTGCTTTTCATCTTTTAATTTCTGCAATGCAACCTTTCACACCTCTCCCTCTAATTTGAAATATTTGTGATCCTTATGAGTGGCATATTGCTGATGAGCATTGACTTTCTTCAATGTTGATATCGCAGTATCACAAAGCAAGCAAATCATCTTTAGCAGAAACAAAATAATATTGCAGTTCCCAATCCTCATTAAAAATTCTGCTTTCTTTCTACAGCGTTCTATTGGCCTTCTTTGATATGATGCGCTGTTAAGCAGACAGAATAAAAAAAATACAATCAAACAAATACATGGATAAGGTCAGGCTGTGAAACTATTCTCAAATTCCACTTCAAACAGAAAGCCATGTGCAGTCAAAAGCTGATAACAGACTTCTGTACTGGAACCCCACAGACTCTCGCCAAGCAGCCTCGTGCAGCAGTGGTGCCAGTCAGGTGGGAAAGTTAATGTACATTATACAGTTGCATTAGAACTAAATCATGAGAATAGCAGGTGTCAAAATAGCCCTTATGACTTACTAATGTTTTATTTGTGGCCTTCAGTCAGGGAGGATTATTTCATTGAATCTTCTTTTACTCTTTGGTATTTTAAATATGTTCATTTTAAGATTAACACAAAAATAACAAAAGACAAACAAAAACATTAATATAAATAGAAGGATTTGTTCTGCAAAATTTGGATTCATTCAAAAGGCTGCAGGTTCCCCACCCCTGGCCCAGACCATCACATCCTCCAGCCACCTGGTCATACAGTGCATCCAAGTGAGAAAGATTCCGTGGGTAAAAGTCACACATATCAATGACAAACAAATTTATTTTTTGTTTTTTACAAGTGTTTCTCACCAATATCAAAACTGTTTTATCTATTACAAGGTTTTTTTTCGGAGTGGTGGAAGACAAACAAATTTGTTTTTTGCTCGTCCATCCACATGGTGTAACAGAAAAAGCTTGTCCATCCACATGGTGTAACAGAAAATGAGATTCATCTGACCATGGTGACCCTCTTCCAGTCTACTATGATCCAATCTCGATAAATACGTGCCTACTGCAAGTGTTGATGACAGTGAACAGCTGTGAGCATAGGCACACAAATAGGTCTGTGGCTGCAGAGACCCATATCTAAGAGCTTATGATGAACTGTGTATTCAGACACATTGGGCCCTTTACCACAATTGAAATAATGGATAATGTCAGCCACAGTAGCCCTTCTGTTGCTGCAGACAAAATAGCTTGCACTGGCACCAATGGCTCTCCCAAACCTTGTTGATGGCTCGAAGTGTCACCTCTCTCAGACCATCTTTGATAGGTATTACATCTTTTATAGGATACTAGTGCAGAGTGTGAGCAGCCTACCAGCATCGCTGTTTTGGAGATGCTCTTACCAAGGTATCTTGCCATAATGATGTGGCCTTTGTCGAAATCATATAAATCCTTTGCTTTTCCCATGTTGAGACAAAATCAAATATTACCTGTGAGAGCTCTGCCTCAGATATTATATATCATTCATGACCTTGAGACATGACACTGATTGGTTGCACACATGCTTTTTTGCATAACGCAGAGGTGGTTTTAATGTATTGGCTAATCAGTGTATATTTTTGAAATTTTGCTAAAGATAAAGTGGAAAAAACACAGTAAACTTTTGCAATTTTTTTTAAATAGCTTCAAAAATTTAATCTACCATTTTTTTCTTCGAATTTTTGTCATTTTATTAAGCACAATTACCTCTTGGCTACTTTTTTTTAACATCCATAAATCAATAAATTTGTCGACATACAGGACTTAACCCGAATCTCTCCAGAAACATGCCAGAGTATTCTACCATTGAACTATGCCAACTCTGTCTTTTTTCACTATGTAAGACTTTAAACTTGTCCTAAGATTATTATTTATTTCCATTTTACTCAGTGCAAATATAAAAGTAATAGTTGCCACCAGAGATCATAGATGGCACCAACTGTAGGCACTAATATCTTGGGATGAGTTTAAAGTCTTACCATAGTGGAAAAAAGGCAGAGTCAGCATTAGTTCAATGACAGAAAACTCTGGCATGTTTCTAGAGGGATGCGGGTTCAAGTCCCGTATAACGACATTTTTTTTTCCACAATGCAAGACAAAATATTTATTGATTATACAATGCTTTTATTCCCTGTAACTGAAGATATTAAACACAATCCTGAAACAAGGATATGGTTATAAGTGTTTTGTAAAGAAACTTGTTAGTTTTATGAATACCACCACCCCTCCTCCCCCTTTAGCACAGACTCAAAGAATTGCTTGAAATTGCTGCAGTCAGTATGCACTCTCATAGCCTATGATCCCCAAAGTACTTTTACAATATTTTGAGATAGTTAGTGTCCTAAATTTTGTATATACGCTGTGTTCCCCCTATGTGACCCCATGTTGGATTTAAAAAATCATGCTCCCATCTGCAATGGGACACATTAATATAATAGTGCCTTTGGGAATGTATGGGATCTAGCAGTGGCAGTAGATTTAAATGTTATGATTCTTAAATTCACAGTTAAGGAAGTAAATGGCAGCTTTAGTTTCCTGTAAGAATAGCATAGTAAATATTTTTGATTGTAGCAAGCTTTTTTTTTAAATTCTGCACTGCAACTCTGACAATAATCATGGACACTGAAATTTTGAAGCTTCTACAATTTCCTGTTCAGTTATGGCTGCCATAGATAGACATCTTTCACTATTATAGATTTAAACACAAATCCTTTTGCTCCCACTGTAAAATAAAACAGGTGTCCAGGAAAGACTTCTTTCACTTGTACAAGAGTTTCTCACCAACATCAAAACTGTTTTATCTACTACTACAAGGTTGTTTTTTTTTTTTTTGGAGGGAGTGGTGGAAGACAAACAAATTTATTTTTTGGAATATGCTACAATAAAATGTTAACAAGATTTATTGAACTTACTTGTACATCCAAGGTTCAATAGTGATGACTTGTACTCCAAATTTGTACATCTCCAACCTCAAACCATCACTGAAGCTAACAGCAGCTTGCTTACTCATACAGTATGGCACCATCCCAGGATATGTATATCGACCTATATCAATTAATATTGAGTTAACTCAAAGTTTTGAACTAAAATCTTACATTAATAATAAAGAAATCAATTGATGTGCATAGCTCCAATATTCCAGAAATCTTACAGTAAAATGAAATCTCATTGTATGAAATGATAAATAGGGAAGAATTATTTTAATATTAACAGTGAAATCTGATATAATACAAATGTTATATGTAATATATATCACTTGGGTCCATGATGATAAAATAAATCTAATATCTATAAACAATATTGACATATATACTATAATATGAACAGAGTTAATAAAAAGAAGCAATTTCTGGTGAAGGGCAAATTTTTTTTTTTTTTTTTTTTTTTTTTTCTTTTCTGATTTATTACTTATAGTAACTACAAAATATCCTATTACATTGTTGGAAAGGTGCAGAAAACTATTAATTTTATAATAACCAGGGTCAGTCCAATAGGCAAGGCAACTGCCTCAGGATGTCATTTTTCAGAGGTGCCAAAATTAAGGATAAGTACTGTCAAAATTTTGATTTCATTATTATCAAAAAGAATGCAGTATCTTACTAAATATTTATTCAATTAATCATAAAATTCAACGTGAAATTTGTGTCTTTTTGTCTGGTAGTGACATCTTATCTTTTTTATTTATATGAAAAGCAGATACAAGTGGTTGTTTTCCAAAAGTACATATAAATTTAAGTACTAAATAGCATACAAGTGCCAATAATTTGCTGCACACTTACAACAGTTTGCTAGTTAAAGTATGGTCTGGGAAATTGTGAAGCTGCCCACAACAGTACATAGAAAGGTTATATAACTGATTACAATATAACCACTAGGTGTTAGAAACTCAGCTGTTATAAACATATCATGGAGGCTGCCTTGTGCAAGTAATATTCTATTATGTACTAAAAATATAAGTAGCCAAACATAATTATATTACTTTATGTAATACATTTATTATCACCTCAGTTAACATCATTGAGAGTATTACAAGGGTGGAAATGAGTTTTCATAACTAGGTGGATACTCCAGAATCGGTTGAAAAGATTTGTTGACACGATGATGCTAAGCAATAGATAAAACAATCCATTTTAAAGCGCAAGAATGGACATACACTAAGTGGCTCTACTTCCTGTCATTAAATATATGACAGGAGAAATCTGTCATATATTTAATGACATCTGGAAAAAGGAGATCCTCCCTGCTTCCAGCCCTGAGTATTACTATGCATAAGAATTTTGAAGTTATTTTAATAAAGACAATGAAGTGTGAAGGCAATTACTGCAAATATGGCTTTCCAAAAAGAGCTATTTAAAGCTATTAAAGTAATGAACTAATTAAGCTTAATGTTTTAAAATTATTATACTGTATTTTGGGTAGTTGAAACAACATACAAAGATTTCAGCGTTCAGAAAATTATGCATTAACATTTCAGGTAACAGCTACTAATAAAACCATCTTGTTGATTGCTTATTAATATGGTGAAGTGAATGAAAAAATGGTGTTCAAAAAGACAATCATCATACTAGGTATTGATGAGAATTCAATATGGTATACTAGATTCAATGAAATACCAATTATATTGCTAAGAGAAATTTAAAATTGAATTTGACATTCAAGAAAAAAATGCTGTACACTGAGCCAAGTAATGAGTAAATATATATGTTAAGCATCTAATGTTACATATATTATTGTACCCAGATTCATGGAGTCCAGCATTTTTCCCTTGCCTTCTTAGTAATTAATATTTAGCTCTCCCCCTCTTTGTTAGATCCTTATATATATATATATTGAGGATTTTTTCATTAAAAATAAAAGTGATGTTCTTTCTGTCTTCTGTAGACATTCAACAATATTTGGTTTTTAAGGTAAAAATTATCTTTGGGTTGGATAGGTACTGATGAAATATTACGATTACATTTTTGGAATCTCCCTTTTGAATCTTTAACAGACCCTCTAAAGCTGAAAAATTTTGGAAAATTGCAACTATCTGCGCATATTGATGTTAGAAACTGGGTGGTAGTGTGAGGTCAAGAAGCTTTACACCGACTTTTTTTTATTTCCTACAAGATCCCTTCATGGAGGGGAGGAATTATTTGAAGAGAAAATAGAAAATTACTTTTGTATTGTGTACATACTAATGAAATATTATTATGTACATTTTACCCATCCATTAGCTCTAATCAGGACCTGGACCAAGACATTTTGCGATCCCCAAGAAAACAGTTTTTGCCAGTCAAAGTAAACCTCCTTAAGCAGCTAAAAGTAAATATTTTTCTGGTACAAAATGCACTGTCTAGCTGAAAAAATCTTTTAAATTTGTATGCAGCATAGTAATTTGGAATGAAGTTCTTAGTAAAACTAATGTTCCAAAAATGCTACAAAGCCAAATACTGAATTTATCTGAATGCATGAATTCAATATATAAATAAATAGTTATTTCAAAGAATGCCACAGAAATGGTTTCAATTATGTTAATTGCTGAAGCTAAAATCAAAAGTCTTATTACTACAGTGCATACAATAAGAATTAAATATAAAAAAATTTTTGACTATAAGGCTAGAGACAATGTTATTTAGGAACTGCAAGAAAAATTCAAAGCAGACTTCTTTTATTTTTTATTATGTGTGACCATGAATTCTTTAGAAAATACATAGTAAGTACAAAGGTTTTCGGCCCAGGGGTATCAAAGAGGTAATAGAATCAAACAATAATTTTTATTTTTCAATATAATCGTCCTTTATTTCAATACATTTTTAGAATGGCTAACTTTTCTACACCACTGAAAAAATAATCTGACTTTTTGTCCTAAAAATAGTCTAAAACTGCAGAAATATCACTTGTAAATTTTTTCCCATTCAGATCCGACTTCAATTTTGAAAACAAAAAATACTTGCTAGGGACTAGGTTGGGGATGTACAGTGGGCGATTTAATTCTTCAAAACCACATTGCTGAATAGCAGCCTTCGCAGCAACTGAAGTGTGCACTGACGAATTATCGTGCAATAACCTCACTCCCCGGGGACAGCTTTCCTCGGCATTTCTCTTTGATAGTATCCTTCAATTTGTACATTAATGACATATAATATTCACCAGTAACTGTTAGTATTTCGTTCCTTAAAGTTGACTAGCAGAATCTCCAAAAAATCCCAAAAGATGGTGGCCATGATCTTTTTATGGGATTGTGTCACTTTTGCTTTTTATGGCCATGGGGATCAAGGATGCCACCACTCCATAGATTCCCGTTTAGACAGATCATGGTACAGAACTATAGTTTCATCTCCTGTGACAATTGAATCAATCACTTCTTTTTCTTGCCCCTCATAGAGTGCTAAAAATTTAGTACAGCATTCAACAAGTCGTTGTTTTTGGACAACACTCAAAACTTTTGGGATCCATCTTGCACTCACTTTGTACGTACCAAGATGGTCATGTAAAATTCGAAGCACTGTGGTTTTTCAAAGTTCACACCTTGCTGATAATTCTTTAGTTTTCAATCGTCTATCTTTTAGCACCTCTTCTTGCACCAGCATAGTTGTTTCCGTAGTGAGTGTTTCTGCAAGTCTGCCTTGACGAGGTTCATCTTCAATCGAATCTCTCCCTAAGCACAACTGCTTAGCCCATTCTTTAACCATCGAATATGATGGGGAGGATTCACCATACTAAAACCAACGTTGTATAATTTCTGCTACTAACGTCGTATAATTTCTGTCGTCGTATAATTTCTGCTGGGCTTTCGCCTTCTTTCGCGAAAAATTTAATGACAGCACAATACTCAAGTTTAAACATTTTAAAATATTGGGCAATAGCACTTCTGTGTTGCTGGCTGGAGTACTACTGATGCTAGAGTTCCAAAATTTTAACTACAGTGCAACAAAACATAGGGTGGACCAAACATAGAACAAGAATTGACAGGTCTAACCTAACATGTTCGGGCCAGAAACTTTTGGACCTTACTATGTATGTTTACAGCTCTAAACAGACATAATATTTCCAAATATCATTACGTAAATAAATTTCAAGAAATGGACCTAGAAATAGTTCTAAATCACTGCAGAGATACTGATATTGCAGTTATCCAATAGTAAAGATGACAATATAAATGGAAAAAGAGTTAAAAAACGAACTTACAAACTCAGCTTCATTTTTGTCCCCAAAAAATGTTTAGAACAGATATTAATCTTCATGATTTAGTAGATAGCATTCTGAACACTGCAATTGTTTTGCAAATCCTGTTAACATTACCAATAACTGTCGAGTGTGGTGAAAGAAGTTTTCCAAAACCGCAACTTATAAAATAATTATTTAAGATCTGCCACAAATCAAGATGGACTGGTAGATTAAGCAATGTTGACAATTGAAAGTGATACAGGAAATTTCTTTGATTAGTCTGAAGTTATTGATATATTCACCCAGTTAAAAGCCCACTGAATATGTCTTCAAAATGGTGCATTAATTTATACGCCTTAATATATATTATCCTTTTGTACCTAATTGTACTGGATTTATTTTTGAATATGATAGATGAAACCACCTTTAAATATATATATATTTTCTACTCCTAATCAAGAGTGTGCATACTTAATGATTTGTGATGTAGCCAATTGGTTAGCTTGTTTAGCTACTGATCAAAGGGACCTGGGTTTGAACACCAGGTAAGGCATTGGACGTTTGTTATTCTGTTGAAGTGTCGCCTTCCTCACAGACCTTCTACTATGAGGCATAAACTGACAAACTCCTGTCAGACCTCTGTGGCAAGCAGCTGCTTGAGGGTGTATATTATTTAATTCTTTATATGTTTCTCTAACTACTTTGAGTTATATGGGAGGACTTATAAAAGGAGCACCATTTTTTACCTTGCTTCTGGTGCCAAAACATCTTGGCCTGATAACAGCTAATATTTAAACTTGAACGTCAATAATAAACCAATAGTAACAAATAAGCTTCTAGGATATCTCCATCCTTTGTAAAGGGAAGTACCATCTTCCTTTTTAAAGATGGCAAAATATAAATTAAAAAATTTTAAGAATATTTATCTTTCTATAGGGCTCTAAAAGTTAGAAAATAAACCTAAAGCATATAGATGGTGCAATCAGTCATTGAGTTCTTCTTCACTTCGGAGGAAGATAGGGAGCAAGGAAACTTGCCAAGTAGGTAAATCAGTGTCCTATCTTCCTTTGATGTGAATACAAACTAGGTGACTGATTGCACCATCAATATGCTTTAGTTTATTTCCTACTTCTTAGGGCCCTACAGGAAGATAGGTAATTTTTAAATTTTTTAATTTACTTTTTTTGTTGTCACTAAAAACAGCTACCATCAAAAACTATCATTTGATATGCGACTGATAAACATTGAGCACATTTACCATCCTTTTGGATTCAGGTTTGAAGTAGCCCATGAAACTGGAGAGACATCATAAGCTTTAATTTGAGATATGACTCGTTAAAAATCGATCTCTCAAAAATATGCCCCCCGCCCACACACACACACACACACACACATTTTATCAGGGGGAATAATGGGGGCAAAATTCGAAATAGTTTACGACCATCATTGTATGAACTTTCATTTGACAACTAACTCTTAACTGTAGGCCCTCACATTCTGATGATATAGATGACTTTCAGATTTCTCATATTTAGGGGGGGAAGAGAGCTTGGGAGGGTCATTTTTTATAGCCTACAACACTCCCTGCATCACAAGCTTTCATTCGACACATAACTCATTCCTTTCTCTACTCACATTCAGGAGATATAGAGGAACAATCATTTTCATACTGTCCCCCCTTTCTTTAGGGGGAAAGCATGGAGGGTCAATTTTTCATAGCCTATGATATTCCCTGCCTCAGAACCTTTCATTCAACGTATAGCTTGTTACTTTAGGCCTTTGCATTCTAGAGATATAGCTTAAGAATTGTTTTCACATTTCACTTTTTTGGGGGAGGGGTAAGAAGGCAAGAAGGTAATTTTTTATAGCCTATGACACCTCTTTGACACATAAATCATTAAGTTTAACCATCGCATTCGAAAAGATATGGTGGAATGTTTTGTGAAATCCACGAACCAACCAACAGACAAATGTCAAAGCCAAAAGCAATAGGACAATAAGTAAAAAAAAAAACAGGAAATTATGGAATAAAAATTGTATATATAGTACAAGTTTTAAATATTCTGTTTCATATTTTTTCCTAGATCACTTAGAAAATGCCATTATTTACTTATTCCCTTATGCGGACTGCATTCAAATTTTTATTTTTTCAACTTATTATTTTCATAACTAAGTTTCATAACTAGGCATTTTTGTTCCAATTCCCCACTTTATGTCCTCTAGTGTAGCAAGTGATTAAAAAATTCCAACCTATTCTTCTCAGGGACTTGAACATCATTACACATGTACAAGGTTACAAGATTCACTTATGTCATATCACTTGCCAACACTATATGCAAATCAGTGCCATCCAAGATTGGATCTAGGTGGAGGGGGAGGTCAATCCCCCTTGAAGAATGCTAGTAAGAGTAATAGAGAGGGGGATATTAAACTCATTTAAATTTCACGCTATTTTCAAGAATAGTTTTAAAAACGGATAAAATAGAGAGGGGGGGGGGAATGCTATACTGCACTGGAAGTCCATATCTCCCCCCCTCCCCCTCATGGTTCATATAATAGCAATTTAAAAACTTTCATTGGTAAAACTGCTTCATTTTATGCACACCCTATTTTCCTTGATGACGTTTCAATATGAGATGGAATTAAGAACAATTAGATATAATACCCCTCATATATAACTTTCATTTGCATTGAATCCAAGGATTAACAGAAGCACCTTAGAAGAATTCTATACATTTAAAAGTTTAGTAAAATTCTTTATAAGTGATATATTATTGAACATTTCTTCAGTATTTGGAACAATCTTAAATTGTAATGGCAAGCTTTCGAACAAAAATTAATTTAGCATCACAGTTAATTCTTATGAGATAACTGAAAGAAACTTTTTCCTCTTACTTTGAGTACATCTACTAAATCAAAATATTAATAAGAGAATAAAATATCAAACTACAGATTATCTGAAAAGGGAACCCAATTTTTTAAACCCAAATTTATACTATAATACAGTGCAAAAATACTACTTAAGAGGCATTTTATAAGAGTGGGAGAACAACCTCAAGGAAAATTTCAGGAAGTTATCTTCATGGATAATCCTTACAATACTGCATGGATCAAACCTCATTCTAATATTGATCTTTTAATAACATTACAATTATATCAAACTTTTTCTTGATGCAATTTCTTCCATTTACTCACTTTCTTCACAAACTAGAAGTCTGCAGTCACTTGCAATAACATTACTAGTACAATAAATCCAAAAATATGGGAGCATGATTTGAATGAATACTCATTAGAAACCTTAAATTGGGTTGGTCTAGTCCGAGTCTCCATAGCAGTAAAACCTAAATTTATTCAAACTTATTACCTCTGCTAAAGAGCCATCTTAAAGCAGGAATTGAATCTTTTGCATCCCTTGCTCTATAGTACAAGAAGCTGTAAGAAAGTAAGTTTATAAGACATATAATCTCATAACCAAAGATTGGGTTCAGTTGTTTTACCTCTGAGGAGCACTTTTCGAATACAATAATTATAATACACACAAAATTTTAATACAAATGCTAATTCACAAGGACACGAAGAACTCTGAGAACCCACTGAACAGATGTTTCCCAACAAGACTATCCAGTGTGATTTTTAATGTGCTCAGGGTATGACTCTCCTAAATATGGCACCACAGCTTTTACATCTCATTCAACAGATGGCAGCCTTTCCCACCCCAGTGACATCCCCTTTTCATCACACAACCAAACAATTTACACTTATTATCTTAGTATGCAAGGTTGTCAGAAAGTAAGTTTACAAGGCATATAATTTTACAACCGAAGAATCTACACTTATTATGGTTATGTTTTGGAAGGATCCGTTAATCACTGTTGATAACTCTTACTTATGCTGATCTACCATTTAATGTGTGTGTCAGCTGAATATGGTTATTAAACTAGAATAGTCCAGGAACAAAAACTGTATTGTAATTCAATTTTTGAATGTATGAAATCTGTTTCTGGCAGAAAATTATTGGCAGATCACAATAGACGTTTTTGGAAAATATTTAATGAGTTAGCAAGTGCAATGAAATGGTGTGCAGAATCTGGTTGGTTGGTTGGGGTTTTATGGTGTAAAGGCAACTAGGGCCATGATGCACCACACAGAGTGTAAAGGATAAAGAGAAAAACTTAAAAGTCAAGCAACCCCACAACCAAAGTTAAAATCAAATGACTAAACAAATACATTATGTAAAATGTAAAAAAGCAAAAGGCATAAAAACAAATGAAAAATAATAGCAAAAGTAAGATCCAAAAACCAATACCAGGTGTAAAGGACTCATAGTAAATAGAAACAAGTCTAAACAGCTAAAAGTAAAAGCTCATAGATGGCTAAAATATCAGGTAAAACGTAAAAATTCGAATACAGATGTTAAAAGAGAGTCATCAGATAAAAGAATTCTGAATGTAAGGGGCTCAGGCTTAAAATTGTGGAAGTTAAAATATACATGAAGTTCAAGGGTAAATGCAGGACAAGTCATTAAAATATGTTTAATGGTTAAAATGGTGTCACAAAACTTGCACTTAGGTTCATCGTCCATTCGAAGAAGAAAGGAATGAGTGATAAATGAATGACCTAACCTGACCCAAGCAAGTACAAGTTCCTCCTTGCGATTCCTGCAAAAACATGACTGCCACAGTTTGACAATGGACTTGATCTCTAAAAGCTTATTATCAACCCGTTCAGACCAAGATCTCTGCCACTGTGCCCAGAGCTCGATGGGAAAACACTGCCTGAAGTCCAAGTATGGAACTGACAGCGGAGAGTGGGAGAGGGATGTGGCTGACTTGGCAGCAGCATCTGCCAAGTCATTGCCCCTGATCCCGACATGACCGGGTACCCAACAGAAGAGAACAGTGGTGGTGGCCACCAGACAATGGAGCTGTTGACAGAACTTGGAGAGGAATTTTGTTGATAAACAAGAGTCAATATTAAAAGAAGACCCCACAACAGCAAGAACTGTTTGATAACAGTGCACTCATAAATTGATTCACAATAACAGAAGGATTACAGTGATTTAACTGCAACATTGCTTGAATATTTGGGGGGAGGCAATATGTTTCAAAGGAATAATACCATGTGGAAACAGTAAAAAAGGTGACTAAGCAAAAAGGACACCGACTTCTACTGACAAGGAACAAAAAAATTTCTTCCATTATATTCAGTCTTTGCAGACTGAGTGATTAGCATGCTTGGCTACTGATCAACAGGACCTAGGTTCAAGCCCCAGGTAAGGCATAAATATTTGTGTTGTCTTTCTGCTGAGATCCTGCCATCCTCACAGTCCTACTGTGGCACATTAACAGATTCCTGTTAGATCTCTATGGCAAGCAGCACTTGAGAGGATTCATAATAGGGAGTGTTATAAAATAACTTGAACTATATTAGTTTAAACTTTTGTTTTTTAACCGACTTTTAATAATAGAGGAATGTTACTGATAGAAATTTTAGGTTAAAATGTATACTACGAAGAAAGCCTAATGCAGAATAGTATGTGATGTAAACAGTGATGGCACACAAATGCTTTGGTAATGAAATATGTTCAAATTTGCATAATCATTAGTCATGTACTGTAATAATATGAAAAGAACACATGAAAGCAATACATGAAAACCACATATTGCAAAGGCATTTGGAAAGAACAGTATTGTGAAGTGAAGAATTTTAGTTTTTGACTGTACTGGTTGTTGCAATGTGGCAATAAAGAAGCAAAAATATTTTAAAGCAAAGCATTTTAAACCTGTGCAGATTATAAAATTTTTCAAGATAATTCAAACATAATATGGAAATTTTTTCTGCACAATTATACAGGAATGCAATAAGTTGACAAGACTGTAAAGAGTAAAAATTTCTAAAGAGTCAATCTCTAAGCATAAAAATCAAAAAGGCAATTTTTTCTTTTATCTTCATTATTTCCAAATATTATTTAACAGAAACTGCCTGTAAAGTCAATGTCCAGTTACCTAGAAAATGAGTAAAAATAATATACATATATACATCATTACCTGCAGCACTAGCAACTGTTACAATCCGACCTTGTGACTGACGAAGTTGAAACAAAAATGCTTTGGTTACTCTAACGCCACCAATGGTATTGACTTCGATAACACGTTTTATTATATCAAGATTTGTCCAATCAAGTTCTCCACCATCATTGATACCAGCATTATTGACCACAGCCCACAGCTCTGGAAAAGAATTTCATACATTAAAGATGTATTTGCAAAAAACCTTCCATTTAAATTTGTATCGTCTAAGCTGGAAATAATTATTTTTGATATGATACAGAGAGGACAGGAGTACAGAAAAACCTAGAAGCCACTACTAAATTTATACAGGTTTTCTCCTGTATAAATTTTCCATATAAGAACATGCTTCAGTAAAATGTCAGGTTCTTTGACCACTGCCTCAAAGTAAACACACATATAAGGTTATGGCTTGCTGAAACAGTAACTAGTAAGATTCTTAAATTCAAAATATTGCCCAGAATATGAAATTTAATGTTTCATTGATTAAATAATATACCTTTGTCCTGGTCTATGCCAGATACTTTGGTTAGTTGTAAAATAATTTAAATTGCAAGCTGTTCCAGTGGCAAAGGTGCTACCATATTTAGCTCAGAAAGAAAAGGACCTTGACTCAAATCCCTGAAGGTTTCATCATTCTCGTATTTCTTGTAGATCTTTACTGTGTATTATAACCAATTTCCATAAAACACCCTTGGGAAGTGAGCTACCTGAGGGGAATTCTGTTCAAAATCTGAACTCTAGGATAAATCTAATACAAAGAATTGAGAAAATATTATGAGTTGTGAAAACTGGAGATGCATCTGGTATTTACCACATCAATTCATCATGCAGCTCATAGGTTGATTAGATCTGAATATGACTTAATTATTCTGATGATTTGCCTACTAGCAATTAACATTTATAAGAAGAACAAATTTATTCATAAGAATAAATATTAATTTTCTTTTTCTTGCTTCTCAAACAGGTTGGATGGATTGTTTTACCTCAACGGGCTCAATGGTCAGCACAAGGACCTTGGAAAGGTTGGGAGAAGGGCTCTGACAGCTATTACGGCACAGATGGTAGCATCCTGCCAAGGCCATCCAGCATGTTGTTTAATGTGCAAAGGGTATGGATCATCCCATCAGAGAGATGGTGGCCTTTCCAGGACCATCAATGTCCCCTTTCTAATCTAGGGCAGGATGGAGAATTTTGCAGAGGTAAATCTCTATACTGGCCCAGGTGGAACTCTAACCTGGGAAATGCAGATTACAAACCTGGTAGCTACTGACTGAGCAGCTACCCCTCTTCTCAAATCAAGCAACAAGAAATAAATTTCTAAACACTTTTAAATATCTATGATCAGTGTTAGAAGAAAGGAGAAAGTCAAGGAGATTAAGATTAGATCTGTAAAGCTGGAAATGCGATTAGAATTTTACCGTCAGTTGTATTAATAAGATCAGGAGCAGTGGTAGTAGAGATGCAACTGGTGTGATTACATTGGGTGTGCAAATTTACAAACTAACAACCATACCTGTAGTAAAGCTGACTCGAGAAAGTATGATTTATTTTTCAGATTATTTTCAATTACTTTTAAAAAATGACATTAAATTTATCTGAATTAATCATTAATATCTAATTTTAAACTTGCAGAAAGTGGTGACAGATATCCTGTAATGCTCCAAAGTACATTACTAATTGTCAGATAGCTTAAATCTCGGGCACTAGGCAATTAATCTTGCCAAGAAATTAGAAAAGGGTTCTTTTGTTAAATGCATTAGACAAAAAAGAACAACCTATTTATCCTCTAAAATTTAAATCGCCTTCAAAGTGGTAATTTATAGGTTAACACCAAATATGTCAAGTTTATTTATTACTTATCAACTGTATTACTTGTAAGGAAATACTTCCATCTATATGGCATGTGTCTGCCGCTTGTGGCGAAAATTGCTGGAACACTTCCTACATATGATGTAATGTAGGTTGAAAAGGTTCATATCATCAATTAGAATAGATCTTGATTGGCAGCCGGTTAGCTCAGTGGTCCAGAGCACCTGACATGTTATCAGGAGGTCGTGGGTTTGTATACCACCCGGCTCAAGATAATTTTTCCTCTAAAATTTAATTTGTCTTCAAAGTGGTGATTTATAGGTTAATACCCAATATGTTGAGTTTATTTATTACTCATCAACTGCTACTCACACTAGCAGCTGACAACTAACTGTTAACTCCGTGAACTCCTGTCACTCAGTCATACTCTGGCTTACAAAACTGTGGCACGTGTCATCATGTGGGGAAACCACATTTGTACACATGATGATCGTAAACTTGCCGACATATGTGGGCATGTCCTTCTGAGAACATTTAGTGACCGTCAATCAAAATGCAGAGTTACGCAATTGCAACTACTCCTAGCAGATGGATGGAGAGATGATGATTCAAATCAAAGTAAAACCCAAACTAATAATTGTAACATAAATAAAATAAAACCAGTTATGGAAAAGTATGTAGTAAGGTCCAGAAGTTTCTGACACAAGGGTATTAAAGAGGTAATAGAATCAAACAATAATTTTTATTTTTCAATATAATCACCCTTTATATCAATACATTTTTTAGAATGGATAATTAACTTTTAGAATGGCTAAAAGTTAATTAGCCATTCTAAAAAATGTAATTGAAAATACCACTGAAAAAATTAATCTGAATTTTTGTCCTTAAAACTCTCTAAAACTGCAGAAATGACTTCATCATTGTAAATTTTTTTCCCATGCAGATCAAATTTCAATTTTGAAAACAAAACATAGTCACTAGGGGCTAGGTTGCGGCTGTACGGTGGGTGGTTTAATTCCTGGAAACCACATTGCTGAATAGCAGGCTTCGCAGCAACTGAAGTGACCATCAATCAAAATGCAGAGCGACAAACTGACGAATTGTCTTGCAATAACCTCACTTCCCAGGAAGAGCTTTCCTCGGCGTTTCTCTTTGATGGTATCCTTCAATTTGTACATTAATGATGCATAATATTCACCAGTAACTGTAGTATTTCATTCCTTAAAGTTGACTAGCAGAATCCCCCAAAAATCCCAAAAGATGGTGGCCATGATTTTTTTTGGGATTGTGTCACTTTTGCTTTTTATGGCCATGGGGATCCAGGATACCGCCACTCCATAGATTCCCGTTTAGGCAGGAGATCATGGTACAGAACTATAGTTTCATCTCCTGTGACAATTGAATCAATCACTCCTTTTTCTTGCCCCTCATAGAGTGCTAAAAATTCAGTAGAGCATTCCACGAGTCATTGTTTTTGGACAACACTCAAAAATTTTGGCATCCATCTTGCACTCACTTTGTACATAACAAGATGGTCATGAAAAATTCAAAGCACTGTGGTTTTTCAAAGTTCACACCTTGCTAATAATTCTTTAGTTTTCAATCGTCTATCTTTTAGCACCTCTTCTTGCACCAGCACAGTTGTTTCCGGAGTGAGTATTTCTGTAAGTCTGCCTTGACGAGGTTCATCTTCAATCGAATCTCTCCTTAAGCACAACTGCTTAGCCCATTCTTTAGCCATCGAATATGATGGGGAAGATTCACCATACACAGCATCTAAACGTCGTATAATTTCTGCTGGGCTTTTGCCTTCTTTCGTGAAAATTTTAATGACAGCAAAATACTCAAGTTTAAACATTTTAAAATATTGGGCAACAGAACTTCTATTTGTGATGCTGGCTGGAGTAGTACTGATGCTACAGCTACAAAATTTTAACTACAGTGCAACAAAGCATAGGGTGGACCAAATGTAGGTTAGACCAGTCAATTCTTGTTCTAACATTTTCGGGTCAGAAACTTTTGGACCTTCCTACGTAAAAATGAATGGGTGAACCATCACAATTCACACTCAATCCAGGAGGCAAAATAGATTTTGCCATTTGGAGTGAGCCATCTTTTACTCCCATTGGCCCTGAATAAGACGATTTTAAAAATGAATGACAGAAAATTTATCAATTCAGCCATTGAAAGCATACCAACATAATACAGAATCATGGACATTAAAAGTAAAAAAAAATAATCCGGAACAGATTATGTATAATTGGAACAAATAAAATTTTGAAAAATAGATATGTTTTATAAGCTGTGAATAAATGGATGAATTGGTATGAATAAAGTAAAATGATGAATTTGGAATGCCAGCCCTCCAAGAGAAAGGGGAAGAGCTAAGAGAACACAATTGGAGCAAAAGAGTACATGGAAGAGAAGTTTGGGAAACAGCATATATTTAAGAGAATGGAAACTTAATATCTCCAGAAGAATGTACTTCTAATCTAGGAGTACTTTCTAGGACTGAAAACATGCTGAAAACAAAAAACAAAGCAACAGAAGGACAAACTCTCTTAACAGTAATCTTACATTAGACTTGCTCTTCACACCCAAAGTTTGCAGTTGGAATACAATGCAACTTACCTTTAAAAATTTAATACATTTGGCACCCAACAATGGATATAACACAACTTATTTTCATTTTATATCATTTTAAGTTTGTACCGACTTTACACAAAACTTACTTCCTCATTATCATAAAAGTTTTTTAAGATAGTTCTGAAACTGGGGTTAATGGGATTTATAATCACAAGGCTCAGATGTTTAATGAACTAATACATAACACTAATATATAGTTGCACTTTAAAAATGGCCTCTTATAATAAAAAATGGCCAATTACAACAATTTAGCATAACTATTTTATATCAAGTAACTGAAATGTTCAATGATATTCAGTACTGTGGTAAAAATATAGCTTCGATACCAGATATGTTTCTAGACTAGAACACAATATATCTGATATGTATGTGCATTAAGAGTATTGTCAATACCAGTCAATCCTACTGGTTTGTTAATGCTAGAACAAATGAGTATTAAATTTACTAATCTACTGAGTCATTTAATAGATCTTGCATATTAACAGTTTGGTACATAAGTAATAAAAAAACATTATCCTGATTGAAATAGAATACTGGAATAGCTAACATTAATTATAATTAATCTTTGTCTAAAAACTTCCTTATCGATATTTTTGACTTTTATCATATTTCTGATAATTACAGAAATAAGCATGTAAAAAGAAAAACTTACTGTTTCCATTTAAATTGTTTTTGATGAATGCAACAGCCTCCTTCACGCTATCATCTTTGGTCACGTCCAGTCCAACAACAAGCAAATGACTGGAACAAGACTTCTGCAATTGTATAGCACCATCTCCAGCGGGAAATAAACAACCAGCAAACACTTGGACACCAATATCATCTAGCCTCTGGGCCAAGAGATTCCCAAATCCACTGTCACAGCCTATACAGGTAACAGAAATTTGCATATAATAATTTTAACTGGTTACTTGTCCAAAAATGCTACAACAAAATGAAAAACATACGAACATGACATCAAAGTAAAAACCTGTAAAATATTGTTCATTGCTTATTCTTTATTTGTCAATTATATGCACAGATTATACAAGGTCAGAGAATAGGACAGAGCAAAATTGGTATTACTATCTACCAAAAACTTGCATCACTTTTAAACAACTTTTCTACTTTATATTTAAATATTTTTTGTTTTGAATTGGCATTGATATTTCTTTCTAATGAGTATTACAGGGTGTTCTTTCTAAATCAGCTAATAATTTAAATATTCTTTATGCTGTAATTTTTTTTAACACTGCCTACAAAGCGGGGAAAGAATCAACAACAAAGTTATCTGGAACATACCATAAAAAAATCAATATACTTAGCAAAAAGTTGCACATCATTCATTTTTACTCCAAAGTACAATACAGATTGTCATACCCATGGTAATAAAGCAGCTTTGCACAGACACTCAGCATGAACACAAAAGCTCATTGCTACTTAGTGATACTAGTCAGGGGCAGATTAAGATATCCAGGGGACCCACTGGAACAGCTGTTGGGAGACAGATGGTAGCCTCTTGTCAAGGCCATCTAGTGTGTTCTTTAACATGCACAGAGTTTAGCTCTCAGCACACGGGGCCATGGCTTAACGTCCCATCCGACGGAAGGTGGCCTTTCCAATCCCATCGGTGTCCCCTACTGACCGTTTTGCGGAGATAAATCTCAACGCTGACCCAGCTGGGACTCGAACCTGGGAACTACAGATTACGAGCCTGGCACGCTACCGACTGAGCTACTCTGCCCCCAAACAAATAAGTATGACTCATTTTAACCCCATGATGAATGCCACTTTAGCAGTGCTGCTTTTCCCCTCTAGTAGGAACTTTGCAAAAAATTAAACTGTAAATGCTTCCCAACCAGTTGAGTCCATGGCACACCTCTGAAAATATAAAATATCACACTACACCAGAAAAAAACACACATAGCTATTGTTTCAAAATATTTTATTAGTTTGACTTTGATTTAAGCAAGAGACTTTACTTTCAGTGCCCTTTTAATGTCATTTACTGAGGTCCTGCCATCCTCTCAGATCTCCTACTGTGGCATATAAACTGACAGGCTCCTGTCAGACCGCTGTGGCAAGCAGCTGCTTGAGGGGGTATTTATTTATTTTTTTTTTTTTATTATATTTTCCTCACAAAGGACTTTGACTGTGTTTTAATAAAAAAAAGTGGAGGACAAGATTTGGGTGATGAAAATTTTGTGTAAGCCTAAATAATTTCATGACATACCTGAAGCTCTTTCATGACACACTGATTGGAAAGCACTACCACAGAGAAATGTCCTATTTACATTTCATTCACATGGGTCATTCCACCTCAAATCAACCAAAATTTTGGAAAAAGTTCACCATCCTTCACAGATTTCAATGATATTTGGCATAAATGTTAGTACACATAAGATGTCAAATTGTCCGAAATATTCTGTTCAAAAATTTTTTGTACGGAGTTATAAATCGTTTAACCTAAGGGGAAAATACACAAATTGTGATTGTGACTAAAGGTTTTTCCTTTTTTTCTTTGCTTCTATGGTAGATGAGAAGACTAAACTTGGTGTATTGATGTAGATTTGCCTTATTAATTCATTAAAAAATTTAATTTTTCAAATTTAATATAGTTTTTAAAAATTTTTTGAAAAATTGAAAATTTTAAAATGTGAAAAAAAAAAAAGTGACGTTGGACCCATATATAAAAAATTAAAATTGACATATGTTGTACATTATACTTTATATAAACATTGTATGAAATTTGGAGTATGGTTGTTTCTTCAATAACAAAAAAATATTGAATTTGTACCACTGTTATTGCTAATGATGCACTTCAGGGGACCGCATTGATGCTCTTGTGCATAACACACGGAGAAGCTACCGATTTGATTGCTGCTTGCACTCAAGTGCAAATTTGTAACTCCAACTAGCATTCATCTATACTTATTATTAATTTATTGTTTTTGAGTTATACGAATTAAAGTCAGAACATTTAATAACATGTCCTGACTTTTACCGACTGAATCGTAAGTTAGCAATACAAATGTTGAGTGAAATCACCCTATATATCACTCAATATTTGTATTGCTAAATTTGCTCTCTCTAAATAGCTACACTTACTAAATTACTTAAAGCTATAATGCTGCTATTGATAAATGTTCATATCTTTTTTTTTACAGATGAGCAAATGAAAAAACCCAATATTTAGAGGGAACAAATTTAGCAATACAAATGTTGATACATAGGATGATCAGATTGCTATCGGTAAGAACGGGAGACATTATTAAATGTTCCGACTTCAGTTCGTATAACTTGAAAACGGTAAATTATGCTTTATTTTTGATCAATTGTTCTAAACTAGCTGAGATGCACTCAGCTAGTTTAGAAATTATCAGCAGACTACGACACTTACTTATAAGATTCAACATAACTTAGTGTGATTGTGCTAGTTAAAAAAATTAATAACATTTAGAGAAGAAAAATAAGCACATCTTCTAATATCTTAATATTTCTATTTTTTTTTCTTTTTCTTATTAAGAATATAACATTTTGCTTAAAAAAGTAGAGAGGCTTCCAGTTGAAAGTGTAAACTGCACACCTCAAACCAAAAATTGGATAGTTGATAATTCTTACCCATGTGTAGCACTTAAGAATAGTATTAAAACCAGTTAAAGTGTATTTTGGCAGAACACAAGCCTGCCAAGAAAGGAACATCAAAATATACAATTTTTACTAACATAAGAGAAATTAAAAAAAAAAAAGTTGACCATGTACTTTCTATTCATAAATATCTATTTCTAAATTTTTTGTATCACATTTCTCCTATTTTTACACTAGTTTTCTATCTGCATTTTAACAAGTATAAAAATTGACTCAAGATCAGCCAAATTTTCAAACATAAACTTATAAATGATAGCAATCCCAGGTCTTGTCTGTGATACACATTGCCTCACCAAAGTTTTATGAACCTACATCATATACATAAAGCACCAGTAACATGCCTATGTAGGTAAAATTTCTTACTGATGTAAGTATTCAACATCACTATGAAGTAATATAAAAGCTGTTCTTTGCTTTTTTCCATATCCTCTGGTCCACATTTCTTTAGGAGTCACCATCTTATTTTTGTGTTAAACTCTGACACATGGATTAAAATATTTTAATGAAAACCACACTAATTGGTTTCTTAGAATTATGAAAATGTTTCTTAGTTATACTGAAGTTTCACATAATCAATATTCAACACTAATATCACTTAAAATCATTTCTAGAGTTAAGCAACATATAAACTATTCAACTGAGATTGATGTGAAAGATAACTTTATGCATCTCTCAATAAAAACTTGTTGAACAAAACATACTGAGTAAACTAAGTTGCAGCTACAGATTTCACTTATCAGAAAAATTCATGAATGTGTAGTAAGAAAAATACTATTTTGATAATTATTAAACATTTCCATGGTTAATGCCTAATATGAGATATTCTACTAAATAAGTTACATCTTCCTACATTTTTGTTTTGATCTTCACCTTAGCAAATCCTTTACAGAATGACTAAAGTACTGTACAGAGACAGTCCAATATCTGTTTCACTCTTATTTTCATGTAAATAATACCCTATAAATATCATAATGCATTATATAAGAAATGAATTTTTTCCCCAAAGAGACCAAAATAAAATCAAAAATTGAGATTAAAATAAATGGGTGTTTTGTGTTGCTTTCTGCCATTTCACCTTCCTCACGAATCTCTCTCACAATAAGCTACTCCATAAGCAGCTGATAAAAAATAAATAAAAATAAATACCCCCTCAAGCAGCTGCTTGCCACAGAGGTCTGATAGGAGCCTGTCAGTTTATGTGCCATCAAACAAAAATACATTTATTATTTTGTTCTAGTAAACTCACATTAACAATGTCCAACTATTTTGTACTTTTTAAAAAATTTTGATATTGGAAAATTCAACCTGGCTTGAATTATATTTATTACAAATAGTGTACACTGAATTTATTTGGAGGCCAAACAGGGATACATTGAATAGTCGAGTAGCATAGGAAATATTCTTTAAACATGTTACTCATGAATAGTTACTGCAAAATAATTAATTTTGCCCAGGGTGGGTGAACCTCAGTTTGTTTTCACCTAACTGTTCAAGAGTACACTGAATTTAATTTTCGGACAATCTGCCAGAACCGGACGTTTGAACCCCCGAGTGTTGCAGCGTCAATGTGAGCGACACCACTGCACAACAGAAGTGATTTCCCCACTTCTACACCACTGTTTTTGCTTATATAATAGATATAAAAATATTGACATACTTAGTGTATATATATATACACATTATATACTTATATAATAGATATAAAAATATTGACATACTTAGAAAGCTGTAATATAGGGTATGTGTGGGTTGGCAAGTTCGAGTCTAATAGGATAGGTTGATTTTTCATGGCCTGCCACTGGATATTATTGTCATTTCAATACGCCACTTGATAATTTCTACTTAGGCGATTGCCTACTCGCGGTGAATGATCTATATGATGCATAATGACGAAGCATTTGAACTAATATGACCTTAAAGTTCAAGGTGTTGTAAGATCATGGTGAAATTAGCCTCTAATGAGGGGCTCCCTATTCTTTAAAATTGACGTCAAACACAAATACATTTACTACAATTTTTATCTAAAACTCACATTTTGATACCCCATCACAAATGTTTCTTGCATATTACAAATCATTTCACGGTTGCGGCAGTATTGGACGACACTAATGTCGCTTTCGATGACGAAACACAATTTCCTGAAAATAAAACGCTAATGGAAAAGAACTACATGAAACAAATGCACGAAATACTCACCAGTAATAAGTACTGCTTTTCCTTCTGAAGATAACCGAGGTCTAGGTAACCAGTCGCGAAGGAACGGAGTAAACACACTTGCAATGAATAGAATACCAATGGCATACAATGCGTTCTGCGTTACAAATCGTGGCAACAAATATAGGATACAGATTGCCAAAAGAGCAGCTATTCCATAGTTCTGCGCAACTTCCTTTACTGCAGAAAATAAGTACCGTGCTTTTTTATCTGTGCTCATTATTTACACTTTATGATGATAAACATATGCCAATATTCAGCTTTAAAATAACCAATGTTTTTTTGAGAAAATATTTCTTCTTGTGTTATAATACCAAAATAACTTGACTGGAACCACTGCAGTCACTGTGTTTGTTGTTCCCGTCGGCGGAGCATTCCACATTTACTTGACGGAGCAGGATATTCGTAGATAAAAACCGGTTTATCTCTGATATTCTTATAGAGGCTACATAGCAATCTAAGGAAGAACAAAGAATTCGAATTCCAATCATCTAGGTAACGCAGCACTATTCAGTCGGTTCGCTGTGACAATTGAGCTGCTGGGGGTTCGGTTCCGAATCCAGTTTTATTGTATTTGTGTTTGGCGTCAGTACAAATTAGATCAAAAGGTTCAGGTTTAACTCCACTTCCAGATCGCGATGACAGTTCAGCAATTGGTGTCAGGATCTCAATCCAGTCCGTAACGGATATAAAATATCACACGAAATGTCCTGTTAGCAAGAGCCACTTGAAATAATTTTGCTGAAAAAATTTGATTTCGTCCTGAGTGGGATTCGATCAATGTCTCGCAGAAGCATCCCAGGTGTCATAACCACTAGGGGGCAGGGGAGCTCAGTCGGTAGCGCGCCAGGCTCGTAATCTGTAGTTCCCAGGTTCGAGTCCCAGTTGGGTCAGCATTGAGATTTATCTCCGCAAAACGGTCAGTAGGGGACACCGATGGGATTGGAAAGGCCACCTTCCGTCGGATGGGACGTTAAGCCGTGGCCCCGTGTGCTGAGAGCCAAACTCTGTGCATGTTAAAGAACACACTAGATGGCCTTGACAAGAGGCTACCATCTGTCTCCCAACAGCTGTTCCAGTGGGTCCCCTCCCTTTCTCTGAGCCTTTGTGGTACATGTGACCTGGTCATTTAGCCCATTGTGTGCAAAAAAGTGCTACTCAGAGGTAAAACAACCCAACCCATAACCACTAGATCATCACAGACTAACGGTTTTCTTCAACAACGTGACATATAAGCATAATGCCTGATATGTTTCTGGGAGACGTGAGTTCGAATCCCACTCAGGACGAATCCGACTTTTTTTTATTAAAATTATTTCAAGGCCGTATGCAGTCAGTTGCTTCCGTGCAGGACCCATAGACCGCCTCAAGGCAAGATTTTTGAGAGACGCCAAAGTTGGAAATAAAATACCGTTAAAATTTCAGGTACGTTATTAATAATATCATTAAAAGCAGGGGTCGGCAACATACGGCCAGCTATACCCAAGAGTATAAGTTAAGGTTATGGTTTTGATTTTTAACATCTGAGTGAGATTTCTGCTCTATCAGCCAATGAGAATTGTGTTAAAAAAAAAATTCTGATTTAACTCTGTTATAAAAACAAATACCCCTCAGGCAGCTGCTTGCCACAGACGTCTGACAGGAGCCTGCCAGTTTATATGCCACAGTAGAAGGTCTGAGAGGATGGATCAGTAGAAAAACAACACGAGCATCCATGCCTTACCTGGGGTTCGAACCCAGGTTCCTTAGATCAGTAGCCAAGCCAACACCACCTAGAGGAGAAGGCCGTAGCAGTCATTTGCGACGTCGGCATTACTGGACCGGACTGCCGGCAGAATAGTTTGAGAGATAGCTTATCCTTGTTAACAGAACTTCCCATTTAGGTTTTGAATATTCAGTAATAAATCGTCATCATTAAAACAATTTTTCATATAATTTAAAAAAAAAATTGCTTCCCACTTTTTTTTCTAATTTTTTTTAGAGATAACGTTTTTTTTTTGCTTTGAATAGTATTGATAAACCATTAATTACCGTTTCCGATTATACAGATAGCTTTAAATTATTATTTATATAATAATACTCTTTAAACGTTCGGAAATTCCAAAACTTTTTACTAATTTTGCAAACGATCGTTTAATGTATTGAACAACTACTGAATTTTCACTCTTAAAGGAATCTAGAAGTGCGAAATATATTTAGAAAAAAACTACTTGTTACAAAATACCACAGATATCTATTTTTTTTTCCACAAATATGTTTGTATATATAAGAGGTCTAAAACATTATTTAATGAAAACAGTATGTTTCAATATTGCATATGTTAAGAAAAACAACCAACAAATTCCACATTAAAAAATACTTTTATTTACAATCTGAGAAAACAAATACATATAGGATACACATTACAATGAAACAAATATTTCATAACATTGTTTACTTTATTTTTAAGAAAACTGTGCAATTAAAACAGGAAAATTCACCAATCATATGGGAGAATTTTTAAGCAATATGAAGGAACTTAATATTGTGCAATACTATTTAAATTGAAAAGGAAAATTTTGAGATATTCCATTCATCCCAGTTGAACAATTGCTGATTTTTTTTAAATAGTTCAATATGAAAGCTGTTTTTAAAATGCATCACATTAATAAAAACTGTTTCTAGGACAACTATGACTTTTAGATGAAAAGAAAAGAAAAACTGCTTTCCCAAACTTTTTCAACCTAATGCATATTAAACTGATTTCTTCACATAACATAGAAATTTTTATCCTTTTTGATATCATAATTAACTTTACTAAAAAAAAATTCTGAAGAAACATGAAAGCAACATCTAAATACATGTGGTCAAAAGGTTTGAACAGATTCAAAATACAACAGAAATATAAAATACAATGAGTATCATACAATGTAAAGGTCACATTGAAATAGCCATATACACTCAGTGATTATGAAACCTAATTCCATGTTATGTCAATGGAAAGCTAATTTCAAAGCCATGTAACTTTTAAAAATGAGCTTTTATGAAAAAAAAATGAAGATCAATTAAAGATCTCAATCTATGTTCATTAAAAATTAAAGAATTATGGAAACTGGGATATTTAATATGAACAATGGCTGTTTAAAATATGGATCTGGGAAGTAGTTGAAATAAGTTAATCTCAAAACAGTATCCCCATATTAAATTTTATTAGCATAGGTTTAGCAGAATATGTAACAATTATTTCAATTTTCACCAACTCTGCAGAATGCGCATTACTGTTTAAGATGTTGATATATAATAAAATATAAAAAAAACCTTCAAACAGCTGCTTACCACAGAGGTCTGACATGAGCCTGTAAGTTTATACGCCATAGTAGGTCTATGAGGATGGCGGAAACCCGGCAGAAAAACAACACGAACAACCATGCCTTACCTAGGGCTCGAACCCAGGTTAGTAACCAAGCGAAACCTCTTTAAATACTAAATTAATATTATAGGAATATAGAAAATTAAGATAGATTTTTAACTTATATATATATTCAGTCATATTTTCCCATGAAATGTTTATTTTAGAAAAATTCTGTATATTTTCTGTCAAAATATACAGAACAGAAAAAAATGTTTTGGTATTTTGTAAAGAGCATATACTTAACATGTATGGAAACATATTAAAAAAAAAACATTATTCCAATCTTGACCTTCTGCAAGTTTTTAAATTTAAGTCATTAACTATTATGCATATTTTAACTGCCATATCTGGTGAAGATACTTTCAAATGTTAAGAGCAACAGGGTATTTTTCCTTTATAAACATATATTCTTACACTAAAATTTTAATATTACTTGAACTCACTATCAGTGTAAAGCCAATTATTAACAAAGAACTTGGAAGAAGAAAATATGCATCAGAACCAGTACAAGTAATCTAATAACATAGTCAATCATCTCTCTCCAAGCATCAACTGACATCCCCAATGATACAGAAAACCTTATTGATCTGTTGACCAGGCTAGTTTCTAGGCATATCAAACACTCATTGGCAATCACTATTAAAAATTTAAAAATATCCTACATTTGCAAGGCAACAGAAGCCACAAGATATGCATATATATTAAAGAAAATTAAGGAATAAATTAACTTCATAAATCTCCCATGGCTTTTACAAAAACCAAAGACTGACACTTAAGTTTTCTACTTATGTTTTCAATTTAAAGTAATGAAGGAAAAGTAAGATTCAGAAAATTCTATTTGCAGTTTAATGAGTTTCAGCTGATCATTTCATCCAGTAACTGGTGGTATATGTTCCTACAGAAAATTATAAATTTCAAACCCCCACTAAGTCCATGTATAACAGAAGCAATGAAATGGATTGGAAAGAAAATCATATACTGTCACATACTGCATCCAGTACTGAATAGCTATCCAAACAAAAGCATCCACCCCAAGTATTTGATATATTGATAAAAAAATTTAAAGACAACCAAAAATATAATTTATCTTCAGGAGTCCAGCCATAAGAGTGTAGTGGGAAGTGAAAATGTTGTGGAATTGGCAAAAGATCACTCAAAAGTAACACTAAACACAAAATTAAGAAAAAACCTACTGACAAGTGCAGGTAGAGATTCCCTTTGATCATAGATTTAGCCACAAAAGACATGTTAAATCAGTAAAATAAAAAGGAAATAAATCTAGTAGACCCTGTACAGTAGCAGAATATAGTTAAAGGAACTGAAAATAGCTATTGCAGCTTGCATACAATAAAATTTCTACTAAAATATTGCAAAATATTTGACAATAAAGTTAACCAGTTTTTATGTCTAAAAACCAATGGTTGAAACATTAGCACACCATTCCAAAGTGTTTTCCACCATTGTACTTATTGGGCTCTAATTATTTGAAGGTAGGTCTATGATGTTGTGGAGACTTTTCCATTACAGTGTATCATTACTTTCCAAAAGGCTTCATGCTAACTGATGAAAATGACAATCAGCTATTTTTACCTCCCTCCAAATTTGATATTTCTTAACCTTATTTTTAACATTAGGTACTTTAAGGTACCTGCAGACTAACCAAGTACACGAGCAGATGGACAATCCAAAGACTCGTGTAATGTGAAAAATCAAAAAGCATGCTTTATAGAAGATCCATGTTCAATTTCTGGCTCAAAGCCTGTGGAAATTGTTTTCCAGATATTAAAGATGAATGAAGATTAATAATTTCTTTATGTAATTATTTTTATTTAACAGTTTAAAAGAAATTATCTGCATTGGGTGAAATTAAGACATTGGATTCAGGAATCAATAAAATATTTACTTAAAAATATCAACCACTGATATCAAATTTGTAACATGATTGAGATTACCAAACATAAATTTTTGAATTATATTAAATCTCATAAGAGTAATTTTTAAGGTGTGAAATTAGACACTCAGCATTTTGACTTTAACACAATATCAAATTGTATAAATATCTGAATATAATTTTTCTCAAAGTGAAAGTAACATACACAAATTAATCCACAGTACCTCATTGATTTACTAACATTTAATCACTATCAAACTCCTTAAGTATTATGATGATAATGAGTATAGTGGAAAAATTACCTTGAGCCAAGTGAGATCCAAACACATAACCACCAGACGTAAGGTTACTCGATGCCAGTGTTATAAAAAGAGGACAAAAGAGCTAGAAATGGAGGACATGCTTTCTTTGTGAAATAAAATAAGTTTTTTCGTACTAAGTTTTTTGCCAAGTACTAACTAACAGTTTAGTCAAAAAAAGAAACAATACTGATTAAATATACTATAAAATATATGCTGCGGTGATTTTTATTCCTATTTCATAAGCAATCAAAGGTTATTTCTCCTAAAGTGTCTTAATGATTAGTAGCTGTGCACTGTCATAAAGGTAAACTTTCTGTTACATCAAACTGTGATTGAGGTAGTGGTCAGCAATGATTTCAGTTTTGGCAGGGCATGCTTTTGTATGAGAAGGCTCCTATAAACTAGAAGTAGTTCCTTAATTATTGCAGTCTTTTATGTTGCAAAAAAAAAACCTGCTATCAACTTTCACAGTTCCGTCTATACTTGGTGGAAGTAAAAGTTTTTTCAGTTTTCTAAAGCTCATACTTCTTCAATCTGACATGTAAATTGTACATATTGAGATTAGAGAGAATAGTAACTTTTACAATATCAGTAGAGTTAATTTAGCATTCATGATTTGCATTTACAATATATTATTTCATGGTTAACAAGAAATGTTATTATAGTCATATGTTCAAGAAATTTAGAAAAGTACAAAAAAATGAGTGCTTTATTTTTAGTTTGAAACATGTTATGAATTTACACAAAAAGAGGACATTTCGTGCATTTTCAAAATTCTGAGAGGACATGAGGTGAAAAAGGAGGACTGTCCTCCTTTTGGGGGACATATGGTAACCCTAACCAGGAGGTCATGAGTTTCAGATTCCACCTGATTCAATGTTTTTTTCTTCTGCACCAATTGTCATCATGATATTTACACAACTTAATAGCATTGAAATGCTTAGTAAAAGTATAGCATAAATGCTACCTTGAACAGTTGGTTTAACTAAAGTCTCAAGTTTCCTTTATTTGCTTCTAGCACTTGCTACAATGTTATTGTTTTGGGCACGATAATTTTTTTAAGTGTATTTGTGGATGCTTTACGGACATTCTTAAAAGTAGTTGAACAGTATGTCCATTAACACACTGGTCATATAGCAAACATTCCCTCTCCATCAATATATGGATACTTTAGTGGTCAGAAAGCTTTCTCCCGGTTTTCATGTCATACATGCTGGTTTCTCTTTCAACATCAGATGGTGCAAAGTGGAGTTCACATACCTATGTATGCAAAAGAAATATTGAGAATACGTACAAAAAAACCTCTGATGAATGATAAATATTAAAACAAAAATCCAAACACCAGGAATACTGTTCACCATACACTAAAAAAATTTATTCTGAACTGAAGACTTTTTTCCTTCGAAAGTAAAGGCTATAATTGTATTCGAAACAATTCTATAATCAGTGTATTTTAGATTTCAATAAAAATCCATGGTTAAAAGAATGAATTCTCCCAAGGAATGCACCTAGTTATTCTACCAGTAAGCTAGTTTTTCTCAATATTTCTAGTACTTTTTTTATCATATATAGTAGTAATGAATAAATATATTCCACTGCTAGTACTAACCATAAAGTGCTTTTGGTAATGCCACTATAAGGTGATAACGTAAAATAAAATGAGAAAAATCATACTGAGCTGAAAATCATTTAAAATAACACTCTTATGAATGAACGTTTAAAGGTTTGAAATATTCCAGTCCTGGAATTGAGTCTGAAAACAACTCCAGTAATAAGTTTATTGTTTCAGACAATTTCCTCTTACTGTGATTTTCAGTTTATTAGGCATAAATTTGTTTATATAAACAGCACCTGGTATTAACTAATGCTGAAAGGTATCAGGAATTAATTGGTCAGGAAGTTTACTGTTGTCGACAGTTTCTACAATAAACTTTTACCGTTACATATTAAGTAAAATCAAAATACCTCAAATTTTTATGATAATTTTTTGACTCCTTCTGTTGTAAAATCCAAACCAGTGGTCAGTACAGAGGTTAAACTTTGAAGTTAACTTGAAAACGATATTGTATGCATTTATGGTGTTTAATATATTTATATTTGCATAATAGATTAAATAACAGATATCCCCTGAAATATTCTCTAATATGATTATAGAATACATTTCTAACAAAATTAAAACAAAAGCTGCAGCCACATGCAATAAAGATATGACAGTAGATTGTTATACTTTTATATATATACTACTTTTGTCTAGGTTATAACAATCGGTCAAAACCTAGATTTAATCTGTTCTCCGGTTAGCCACAAAAATGGTATATAGAACCAAGTTGACTTGGCTCCCAGGGTGGAGATTCTTCGTTTGGCTTTTCCATCGATAAGCCTGTCAACTTGTCCATACCCAAGTCGCAAGCCTTCAACTTCGTCCTCTCCATAGTGCCACGCACCAGCTGCCCCCCAGAAGCAGCCTGTACCCCAACTTCACTGAGGCTGCACTGATGAGCCCACTGGACTGGTGCCCCCAACACCAGTCCGCAGAACTCTCAGCCACAGCCCCTCTATCGGGGCTGTGAACCTAAAGCTTCCCTAAGCAAGCGAATAAGCCCACTAGACTGGCCCTTCTCAAACCAGTCTGCAGACCCTCACAAGCCCTGCTACCAAAGGCCACATCCCTTCGTGCAAATGAGGAAACAACGGGCCGTGACCCTACTTCACAGAGGTACCATTAAGCCCCCCCCCCACCACCACCACGTCAAGGTGGTCCCCTATCGGAGGGGGGGACCAGATAGGGACAGGTAATAATATGTGTGGCAATCCCGGTGTACCGCTATTCAAGATAGCATATCACCTTGAGGGAGTTGCCACTAAACCACAATCCACTAGCCAGGTACTTTCTAATTCTGATCTTGCCTTCTTTAGATCTTACCTGCTGCGGGAGAAGACCTGTAGAAGAGAGAAACAACAACTGTTTAACAGCCTGTCTGAAGATATAATCATTGAGGTGCAGTGAGTGGGATCTTTTAGAATTTAGAAACTTACATGCCTAGGAATATGCCAAATCACTCACTGATTTTTGTCCGAAATATATAGCCAAAATATAACAGATGGTATCTTTAGAATTTAGAAGCCAAACTTTTGAAGAAGTCCTATCTTTTTGGGTCCTCCGCAGCAGAGACTCCCAGGCTTCCCTGTCGATGAGCCACGCCTAATCGGTTCCCCAAGCCTTTCAGCATGACCCTCAACTTCGTCCTCTCCATCGAGCCGGACAACCACAGCTTGCTCTCCGTCTTGGCTGTGACAGTGCCGAGGCCACGTCGGAGCACACTTGACCAGAGCCTCCCAAACAGTCAGCGGCCCTCCAGTAACCCTTACAAAGCCGTTAGCCTACCAGGGATCACAAAACCCCAGCGCCTGGACCCCACTTCACAGAGGAACCTAAGCTCCTCCACTACAAAGGCCATGTCTGCCTAAAATCATATCTTATGTGGGACTCTTAGTTTGGCTGTTCCATCGATAAGCCCGTCGACCAGGTTAGCCATGCCCGGTTGGGACAACGAATAAGATTCGCGACAACCCCGGTGCACCGCAGTACTGTGACTGCATATCACCTTAAGGGATTGCCACTGAAACCACTATAAACTAAAAAGGATCCTATCAATTTAGCTTGCCTTAACATTTGCCTTCCTACAGCGGGAGAAGACCTTATGTGAAGAGAGAAGCACTACTTGGGATTTAATAGTCTGCTTGAAGTAATAATCATTGAAGTGCAGTGAGAGTGGGATCTTTTGAAATTTTGAGTGGTGCCAAGGAATATGCCCAACACTCACTGAATTTAGACCAGAACGAGCCATAATACATAAATAAAAAGATCTTAGTCTTTTGAATTTAGAGCTAGAAAAATAAAGGAAGTCCTAACTTTTAGGGTCCTCCGCAGCAGAGGCCCAAGGTACTTCCGTCGAAGAGCCACACCTCGAGGGACTCCAATCCTCTCAGCATGATCCCCAACTTCGTCCTCTCCATCGAGCCGGGCACCACAGCCCGCTCGCCATCTCGGCTTCCACACCGTGCCGGGCCGCTTCGGGGGATACCTGACCAGCACCACCAAACCGGTCCGCACCCCTCCCACGACCACGACAAAGCCTTCTGCCTACCAGGGCTCACAACACTGCAGCACCCGGACCCCACTTCACAGAGGAACCAAGTTCCTCCACTGCAAAAGCCAATAAGTCCAAATCTCATTCATGTGGGACTCTTAGTTTGGCTGTTCCATCGATAAGCCCGCCAGCCACAGGTGGCCAACAAGGGCCGCGAGCCTCCAACTTCGTCCTCTCCATTGTGAACGGGTCGAAACTCCCCAGTGAACATAGGTCCACCCCAATATCACACAGACCCCACTGAAGAGCCCCCCGACGAGTGTGCGATGAGGTGCACAGCTCAGCCCGGGAACCCCCAATGCATGTCCACAGCTAACAGGGTTCACCATGCCCTATTGTGGCTCTCATTCCGGCCCATCAATCGGGGCTGCAATCCCCAGCTTCTCAGCGGACAAGTCAATAAGCCGACAAGACTAGCCAGGAACCAGAAACTGTCTGCCAGCCCTCAACAAGCCCCTCCACCGGGGGCCACCAGACTTCCGAACCCCAGAGAGCCAGCGGCCCGAGCCCAACTTCTCAGAGGCACCGTAAGCCCCCCCCCCCCCCTCGTCAAGGAGGTCCCACTCCGGGGGGGGGCCCGGTTGGGACAGGTAACTTTCTGCAAACGCTGTCATACATATAGTCAGAAAACAATCCAGCCCAGATAGGCAGGGAAGGAGCCTGTCTATAATATGCCTTTCAGTAAGTGTCCTATATTTCCCCCCGAAAAAATGATAACCGAAGCTGTCAAAAAAAAATAAAATGTAATCCTTATTTATGGTGGTCCGTTGAAGAACTCATCGATTGTAGACTTTTTTTTTATTGGGCCATTTACTGATATTTAACGAGTTTTTTGATAAGTGCTGTACTATTTTATACTGTCTTGCAGCCCTTTCCCCTCGCCCTCCGGCAGTGTTACGTAAATCAACGTTTAGAAATGCTAGCGCTTTTTTATGAAGCATTCACATGGCCAAAGTAATGCAGAATAATCAAATAAAGTCCATTGGCCATAAATCTTGAAATATACCATATCAAAACTCCTCTTAGTGAGTTCGTTTTTCTAACTCAGGGACAGTAGGAGATGGGGACAAGTCTCCCACCTTCGAAATTTTAGAATGGCAAAAAACTAAGATTAAAATTTAATGACTTTTTCTGTGTAATTTTTTATTTTAATCTTCTATGTGTGTGTGTGTGTCTTTTTTTGCTGAGGTCCTGCCATCCTCTCAGACCTTCTACTGTGGCATATACACTGACAGGCTCCTGTCAGACCTCTGTGGCAAGCAGCTGCTTGAGGGGGTATTTATTTATTTATTATGTTATTCTATTGCATATGGTTTTAAATAATACTTCCCTGAGCAAGCTTCAGGGAGCTTAATAATGCTTTAAAATAATAATAATGCTTTAAAAGCAGCGTTGCCATATTTTTTTACCATTAAAACTGAATTTTCAAACTTTTAGATCTCCGCGATTCAGTTTGCATTTCATTTTAATTAACGGTAGCATCATCGAAAAGTTATTTTAAAGCAGTTCCAATCCTTTTCTTTTTATATTATCACTCGTTAATTTAAAGTTATTGTTATATTTGTTCAGGGCCGCTGCGAGGCTTACGGCCGCCGGTGTGCAAAATAAAAAGTGCCGCTCTTCTATAGTAATGAAAGATATATTTCAAAATACACATGGAAATTTTTAAAGAAATACGAATTACGTTTAAATCCCAGTTAACTATAATAACTAATTATTTACTACAAAAATTATTGACATATTAATTTTTTAAAATACAAATTGGTGGAATAAATTATTTTTAATGTTGTGTAAACATATCGATGATCCTACAACATGAAAATATATTGGCCACAAAACTACTTTTATTCAAGACAAATCAGGCATATAATCATAAAGAAATTGCAATTAATAAAAATAATAGGAAAATAATAGAATTTATAGAATAAAAGTGGTAAATTAGCGGGAATCGGAATAAATAATAGTTTAATAAAAGTGCTCAATAATAAAAGGTCAGTAATAAAAATATTTTATATTCACTATGATTACCCCATGTCTTCAATGATATCTAGCTTAGAAAATCATGCAGTATTACTTAAGAGAGTAAATAACACTTTATCATCGGAAGTCTCTTGACGATCGGCGAATGATCGTTACCAGCTAAAAGACAGCGTGTTTTAAAAGGGACAATGTTGTTTTACTTAAAATAAAGTCGATCTCTTGAAAGCGTTGTGCAAACGACATTCCATATGCATTATATCACCAAAAGTATTAAAACATTTCCATGTTATTTTTATGGAAAGTTTTACTCGAAACTTTATAACTTTAAAAAGATTTTAACAGAAAAATTTCGCTGGATATAATATGACGATCCCAATCAAATTTACCCAACTCAAGATTTCAAACAATATCGTGTAATACATAAGACATATTAATGGTGGAGCACTTAACAGCAACATTGCTGCGCGTGAGAATTTATTCCAAAAGTCAACTGAAACATAAGAACTGTTATTGCAAATCAGTTTCTAAAGTGTTTAAGAAGCAGCAGGATTAGGGATATCTGCGCCATTGGTGATTCACCGCCATAGGCTCTTTCTCCAATGTAAAGGCGTATGATTGAATTTGAATGTTAGAATTATAGTTTCATCTACAAGTTATTAAACGATATATAAATAATTGAATTATGCTTCTTTAAGCGCCATAGAAGGAATTCAAACGATAAAAAATATCCAGATTATCCTTGATCCGACTTTACATCGGACCTCTTCTTACCGAGAGCGGTTCCAGCAAGCCCTTCTCTCCTAATCCATCAACGAAGACGACCTAAACAGCAATCTGCTTTAAATGTTTCAGATTCAATAGCTTTTTAACTATTAAAATAAATAATGTGAAAAAAGAATAATAAATCGAGATTCAACGACATTTGACAGTGATTTTCGCTTTCTCAACAATGACATTTTTCTGTGGAAAACTTAATTCAAGTTTTAAAAAACTTAATTTAAGTTTTAAATGTGACTTTAGTACAGAGCCATACCAATTTATTAGATAATTTCCGTGTTATATTAATAGGGAATTAACTTCGAATACAATACTACACTCTCTATGAAAAAAAAAATGTAATTGAAGATCGATTAAAATTCTAAATCAATATTTTATTTTTCTAGTCATCATCATCATCCTATAAAATAATAGGCATGATTCCGAGCGAACGGAAGAACGTCTGACGTCATCGGTGGCAAAAATTGACAGTTTCCCCATGGTTCCGCGCTGCTTGAGAGATCGGTCTCGAATTTGGTGGGGTGGTGGTGCATAGTTCTAGTGGTTTGGTGGGGTGGTCCCGCTAGTTGGGGTCGCACATCAGCTTACTAACTACCATGCGTCGGGAGCGATCGCTCGAAAAGCGGCGAGGATTTTTAGTGCACTGCCGTCACCTACCTTGTGAATGAAGTTATCAAACGATTTGCGATTGTGAGTGGAATCCTGTGAATGTAATTTCAATTAAAATTTCTACTTATGTGTTAGTTAATTTCTTTGACCACGTTCTTCGATCATCCACTACTAAAGTTTACACTTTCTTATCTACTTTATTTTTTTGTTCGTCTGATACTTCAGATAAATTCTCACCTGAACTAGAGTATGGAAATTTGGTTTCTTCCAAGAGGGAATCTTCACCAACAACCTGTTCAAAAAATTCATTCCAAGATACAAAAGAAGTCGTTTAAAATAATGATATGTTAATGAGCAAAACAAAAAAAATGCTGTTTTCATAAAAATAAAAACCTAAGTTGCAAAGAAAATAAATATATAAATATATAAATAATAAATAAAATCATATCGATATTTTCGCATATTTCGATATTTCGATATTTCTATTTTTTCGCATATTTTCCCTTTTTCTGTCTGTTTGTGTGTCTCTCTCTCTGTGTGTAGGGTGAGGGGGAACCTGTAACATTCCGCATCTCAAAAGCTTTCATTTGATGCAAAGCCCGTTACTTTCGATCCTCGTGTTTCTGAGATATAGCAAAACAATCGTTTTAATATTTTCCCTTTTTTTAGTAAAAAGAAAATACATGGAGTGAATTTTTATAGCCTATGACATTCTCCTCATAACAAACTTTCATTTGACACATAAATCATTAAGTTTGCCCATCGTCTCCGAAAGATATGGTGGAACAACTGTTTTGACAAATCCACAAACTGAGAAAGCGACAAATGACGAGCTAAAAGCAATAGGAACATAGGTAGATAAATAAATTAAAAAATTAAGAAAAAAAAAACATATCTTCCTATATGCGCCCTAAAAAGTAGAAAATAAACATGAAACGTATCGATCTCGCAATCACTAACTGAGTTCGTATTCACTTCAAAGGAAGATAGGGCACCGGCAATCTTGTTGAGTAGGTAAATCGGCGTCCTATCTTCCTTTGAAGTGAATAAGAACTCGGTGACGAATTGCAGTATAGATAGTATGCTTTACGTTTATTTTCTACTTTTTAGAGCGCATATAAAATTATACGTTTTTTAAAAGTTTTAATTTATTTATATTTTTTCTTTGTCACTAAAAACACTTATCTTCAGAAACTTCCATTTAACATACATAAATACAAAATCCTCATGCAGCCATGGGCTACGGAAGTCCATCCAGACTGTGATTTTCCTATCCAGATGTGTCTCTTTTGAGCTACAGCTACTGCATTTCGCCATTCTAGACCAATTCTAGCCAGGTCCTGTTAGACATTGTCTGCCCATCGCATCCTAGGTCTCCCCCTTTTTCTGATACCCTTAGGAACACTGTTCATAATCCTCTTTGCCAATCTGCAGCTATGCATACGGGCAACATGGTCAAACCAATGCTGTCTCTCTCTGCACAATATGCTGCTCTAAGGAGGTTGATGACTCCTTCTTCTAACCTCATCATTACTTACAAAGTCAAACCACCTAATGCCTAAGACACTGCGTAAACATCTAGAATCACAGTTATCAAGTTTGTTGTTATCCTGCTTACCAAGGGTCCATGTTTCACTACCATAACTAACCTTAGAAAGAACCGAACTATTATCCAGCCTAATTTTAGTCTTTAGGTTATATGCCTATTTTTCCATACTCTCCATAACTTCTTAAAAGTCCCAGCGGCAATCCGTATTATTCTATTTATCTCATGCCGCACATCACCAGTATCTGTTACATAAATAATAAAAAATAAATACCCCCTCAAGCAGCTGCTTGACACAGAGGCCTGTCAGTGTATAGAGACCACAGAGCCTGTCAGTTTATAGCCAGAGTAGAAGGTCTGAGAGGATGGCAGGACCTCAGTAGAAAAACAACACGAACATCTATGCCTTACCCGGGGTTCGAACCCAGGTCCCGTAGATCAGTAGCCAAGCGCGCTAACCACTCGGCCTAGCTCCCAAGATAATTAAACTGAGACACTTGCTCAATAGTATAGCCATTCAAAGCAACTTAAGCACTATCTTGCCTGACCAATTTTCATCACTTTAGATTTTTCTCTGTTTATCACCAAACCTACTCTATTACCAGTCTCATCAACAGTCCTAATGAACGAATTCATCTCATCAGCATCAGTAACCAACAGGTCCAAATCATCTGCATAATCTAAATCGAAAATTTTGAAATCTCTAGACCATTTAATGCCAAAATCTTTCCCTTGCAAAGAATTTCGCATTACATAATCAATAACCAAACTAAATAGAAAAGAAGACAGAATGTACCCTTGTCTAACTCCACTAGCAAAGCTAAACCAATCGCTGCAAGACGTACTAACTCTCACACACCACTCAGTGCTATTATACAGAGCTCTCATTACACTAACAACTTATCAGGTATTCCATATGATCTAACAATCAACCACAAATTATGTCGATGAACAGAGTCAAAAGCCTTTTTGAGATCTATAAAGCTAGCAACCACAGGTTTCTGAAATTCTAAACATTTCTCAAGAATCTACCTAAGTGAAAATATTTCATCAATACATCCCCTACCACTTCTGAATCCACACTGTTCATCACGCATTTGTCCATCAAATAAATTCTTAATTCTATTAAGTATAATCATCCAAACAACTTTACCTGGAACAGAAAGTAAACTAATCCATCCCCTATAATTACCAAAAGAACTGCGATCACCTTTTTTAAAAATTGGGACAATGATAAAAACAAATAAATAAATACCCCCTCAAGCAGCTGCTTGCCACAGAGGTCTGACAGGAGCCTGTTAGTTTATATGCCACAGTAGAAGGTCTGTGAGGATGGCAGGACCTCAGCAGGGACAATGATAGCTCTAGTAAAATTCTTCGGAACACCTTTATCATAACAAATATTCAAAATTTCATTCAGCCATGTGACAACACAAATGTTCCCAGCTCTAAGCATTTCAGTGGTGATTTCATCCACCCTGGGGATTTATGTAGTTTTAATTTAGAGATAGCCAATGCGACTTCGGAATGTGATATAGGGCCATTATAAAACCCAATAATGTATCTATGCTCATTACAAACAATGGGAGTAGAAATAATCACATTATTTAGATCATCTCTGAAATGCTCAGACCACCTAGCCATGACAGAATCCTCACCTTCAACCACCTTGACATATTTATCCCTCAATCCCTGTGTTGTTTCTTCCTGCCTGTTTCTTCCCACATAAAACATTAACAATCTGGCCCAACCCCCTGCTGTTGTGCTGTCTAACTGCTTTCTCTGCTTTGTCAGCCAAGCTATCCAGCCAAAGGTTCTTATCAGCTGTAAACTGATCCTTTACACATTTATTAAGCTCGTTGTAATGGGTTCTGTTAGGGCTAGTAGGATATTGATTCATAGTAATCCTGCACTTCCTCCTTTCAGAAATAAGTTCCATAGCCTTATCACTCAAATAATTTTGTTTTCTCTGTTCCCTTTTACCCAAAGGAGTACTGTTGGTATCAAGAAAAGCCTGTTTAAACTGATCCCATTCTTTCTTAACTTCAGCAGTAAGCAAATCACGATTGTCATAATGCCTAATTAGCCTATCATGATATGCTTTGGCTATATCTGGATCTTTCAGACCTTCAGTGTTGAAGGCAATTTTCTTAACCTTAGCACAACATTTCTTAAAGTTTCAGTTGCAAGACACTTTTGACTTCGGCTCCCCTGTATGATCTGATATTCCTAAGTGAAATGTTATATTTGCTGTTAATTAAAATATAATCTATCATATTCCTGTGCAACCCATCAGGTGAAACCCATGTATATTTATAAATGTTCCGGTGTTTGTAGTATGTATTAGTTATTCGTTATCCATTAAGTTTACTTACCTGTAGGAGACGTTCCATATTGCCATTGGAACCACCAATGCCAAAGGGACCTAAAATTCCTCCCCAAAGGTCAAAGTCAGTACCAACTTTAGCATTGAGGTTACCAAGTACAAGAGAAATATCTCCTTTCTTCACAGAATTCAAAATATCGTGAAGCTGGCTGTAAAACTTATCCTTCTCGTTCTCATCAGATGTCGAGGCATAACAACAGATGACATTCAAGCCTTTAATTTTTGTTTTAAAAATTGAAGTAAGAAATCTTTCATTAATACAGTCATATCCTAGAAGAGCATCACTGGTGTGTCTGCTGAGAAGCAAAACAACACTTTGGAGATGCTTTCCTTCCTCCCTCCCTGAAAAGAGAAATTTAAAGTTATTTTAAAGTATCTCACCTTTACCTGTCCATCTGGTCTTTTGCAAGCCTAGAATATCTAGGTTATAGCGCTGGAATTCCTGCGTGAGGACATCAAGAGAATAATCTCTATATAATGTCCTCACGTTCCACGTTCCTGCAGAGAGAAAATGATTAGTAAGATTTTTAAAGAAACTAAGTTTATTGAGATAGATAGGGCCAACAATATCAAACAACCTCCTGATCGCAGGCATGGGGCAAAGACCTGTTCCTTCTCTGCTAAAGGCTGAAGTCACCGATGCTGGTAGGAACATCAGGCACCACCTTTTCAAGTGGACTTTTTCAAGAGCCATATGGCCTGCCTGAGACACATTACTCCAGTTTAGGCTTGACTATGCTCAACTAGCTAAGTAAGGTTCAGGTACCTGCGATGGCCTCTGATTAGGATTATCCACCAGCTGATATAAAGTATCCCATGCCTCTGTTCACTTAGGGCTGGCAACCCAAAAGCAAACAGAAAACACAGCGGCAGAATCTCCCTCAATAGAGGTCCACTAGTGCAGCAAGTCCAGGATCCATAATCAAGCTCAAATCCTTAAACCAGTGCACTCTAGTAGGTATAAATGGTCAGCATCAGGACCCTGTGAAGTTGACCACTCCTCAGCTGGGTTGAAAAAAAAAAGAAAAAAGTGGCCATATGTGACCAGATCAGTAGGCCATACTGAACTGGCAGCCCTCCACTTCCGTTCCCTTCCAAAAGAGAATATCGCTTTTGAAAGGTATTAACGGCCTGCACCCTGAGAAAGCAGGGTCGGACATTAGACCTGGACGGTTCTGTGCATCATCACTGGGGATTGGTACACAGCTCTCCTCCCAGTTTATGCCTATCTGTTCCTGAGAATGTATTCCGATGCAGCAACAAATGAAGGTGACTGAACTGATTGGAATGACGAAGGCCCATCAAGATGAAATGGAAAACAAGGTAAGCTATGCTTCAATTGCAGGTAGGAAAGTCGAACCCCAACGACCTCAACAGCCGAAGGAGAGCAAGTCATACAACGTGCTGCTAGTTTACCATGCAGAAGAAAGTAAACAGACAAGCGAACAGCTAAAGGAGACGTTGAAGAAGTCGATCAACCCTAAAACCTTTGGAGTTAGAATTAAGCAGGCAAGAAAAATTAATAAGAATGGATTAGCAATAGAACTATAATGTCAGAGCCACGTTAGAAGTTGGAAACGAAGATCGCCAAAGACAACGCACTGAATGGTAAGTGTAGCGTAAGGAAGCCAGTCAAGATTTTTCCCAAGGTCATCGCGTATGATGTTCTAGCTAACATGGATGATTTCGACCCCAGTGATGATTTCGAGGAACTGAAGACTTGCATTCACGAACAGAACGACGTTGAACAGGAGGAAGGAGGTATGACCTTTAAGTTTAGCTATCTGAAGGGAAGTGATCAGCATGTCGTCATGGAAGTGAAGCCGAAGACACTCCACAGCGTGATGAGCAAGGGAAAACTAAACATCGGATGGACGAGAAACAACGTTAAAGAATTTCTGAACCCTACGAAATGCTTCCACTGTTAACAGTACGGACACCTGGTGACGTACTGTTGCCCCATCAAGGCGAAGGAAAAGGCGAAGGAAAAGGAGAAAAAGATCCATCAAGGCGAAAGAATCCCCATCAAGGCGAAGGAAAAGGAGAAAAAGATCTGTTTCAACTGCGCAGGCACTTACAGCTACCGAGACTGCACATCTGAGAGCAGGAAATGACAGACTTGCATCACTTCAAATGAAAAGTTCAAGATTTCTTACGACATTGACCACAGTGCTATGGATAGAGTCTGTCCCAGCCACTTGAGAGAGATAGCGCGCCTCCGAAAGAGGACGCACTATGGTTAGTGCCCTCTCTCAATAATTAAAAATAAAATTCAATTAGTCAATATTGCAAATCAATGCTCGAAGATCTAAGGCGGCGACAGCCAATAAAAAGCTTCTAACTGATCATTTAAATCGGGAAATTCAACCAAACATCATCTGCATCCAGGAACCAATGAAGAAAGAAGGAAGACTAATAGGCCTGCCACAACACTGGAAAACGGCTTACCGCGAAAAAGGGAAGGTAGGTATCGTCGCGACAACCAACACCATCGATATCATCATGCTCAGTATGGACACAAATATCATGGCTATTGAAGCAAGAGATGCAGAGAACAGCTTAATAATAATTTAAGTTTATTTCCCACGTCGGAAGACTTAGAAGAACATTTAGAAGAACTGGAAAATCTAGTCAGAAGATACAGAAATAGTAAGATCTTAATAAACGGAGATTTCAACTGAAAACACACTATGTAGGGAAACCCAGCAACGGATGAAAACTATAAACACTAACATTTGAAATAGTGAATGGGAAAAGCTGGATTGACCTGACAATAACAAGAGAAAATTTGGAAGATGAAATCTCCAAGTGGGAAGTATTAGAAGAGGATTCCCTCAGCGACTACAAATACATCATAATAGCATTAGGAGAAAAACAAACAGCACCCACTGCTCAGAGGTACAAGCTAACCCACCGAGGATTATTTAAAATAGCGCGAGATATCAAGAAACAGGAAGCATCATTAGAAGATAAATTAAAATCTATTAACACAGCAAGTTAATTACATGAATTCTTTAACTCATTCGTTGAAACAATATCAATGACAAGCGAAAAACACCTGAAAGCAAAGGGAGTGGACAGCAGAAAAGCAGTTCCCTGGTGGAATCAACAGCTGAATATTGAAAGAAAAAAATTAAAAGCTTTGAGAAGACGATTCCAAAGAGCAACGGAGGAAGAAGATAGAAAAAAAAGAAACAGATTACAAGAAACAAGGGGCGCTTTACAGAAGATTAATAAATTTCAGTAGATAAACTTCTTGGGATGCTTTTTGCTAAAAAATATCAAAAGAAAACCCGTTTTCTCTCACTTACAAGGTAGCTAAACAAATAACAGGAAATCCATTACAAATCACCGCTTTATTCACATAAAATAATACAAGAATTGAGGAACACGAAAATGTTATTAAAAAAATCTTAAAAGGATTATTCATAGACGACAACCCTAATGAAGATTTAGAGGAACAGAAAAAAATACGAGCAGAGCTAAAAAGTAATTATAAAGATGAAAACTTTACTAAACAGGAATTCTTAGAAGTGATCAAATCCATGCCGAAAAACAAAGCCCCAGGACCAGACAGGATCAATACTGAAATTATCACAGCAATTAATTCTGTGATCCCAGACGTAATTTTGGAAATATATAATTTATGTCTCAGGCTAGGTTTCTTCCCATCAGCGTGGAAAACAGCACGAGTAATTCTTTTTAATAAACCTGGCAAAGATCCAAGCAAGGCAAAATCATTCAGGCTAATATGTTTACTTACATCTTTAAGTATTAGATAAACTGATCACAAGGAGAATTTATTATCATCTTCATAAAACAAATAACTTAAACGTGGAGCAGTATGAGTTCAGAACAGACAAATCGTGCAATTTGGAACTAGACGAATTATACAAGAAAATGGAAGAAAATAAATGCAACAAATTACATACAGCTATCATCTCATTGGATATTAGCGGCGCTTTTGATAAAGTTTGGTGGCAGGCAATCTTACAGGAATTAAGAAATAAAAATTGTCCGGAAAATGTATACAGACTGATAGAAAGTTATTTTTCAGAGATTGGCATTATATTCCAAAGAAACACATTTAGAAGTTAAGAGTACACATTAGTTAGTTAAGAGTACACATTAGTTAGTTAAGAGTACACGCAGAAGATTACAAGAGGATGCCTACAAGGCTCTTGTTCCGGCCCGTTATACTGGAATTCAATAGTGGATCAAACTTTGTCATTGACATATCCAGAGCAAGTCAAGGTACAAACATACGCAGACAATCTGCTAGTCATCGTAGGTGGAAACACAAGACGCGAAATAGAAGAATTAGGAAAACAAGCTTTGGACAAGTTAACAGAATGGAGTATATCGAATAAACTGGAATTTAGCAAAGAAAAAGTCAAACCATGGTGATAGCTCGGCGGGGACGGATGGTCCCCGCCGAGCACACTAAAGATAGGAAACGATCCGAACCGATAAAACATGTTACGGAATTAAAAATTCTAGGAATCCTAGTAGACAATCATTTATATTTTTACAAGCATTTTCAGGCCTTAAAACCGCGCACACGGGCCCATTTTCCTACGCGCCATTCCCTAAGTGGCTCATACCAACTGTTCCTAATCCCCTTTAATGAGCTTTACACTGGGAACGGCATCCCGATTTGGGGGAAATTTGGCATTCCGTGACTGTTGGAATTCCAGCGGCAGTCCACCTTCTTCGCCCGTCTCTTCCATAGCCTTGAAGGGTGTTTGAGGGTTGAAGAAGAACCACGTGGTGTCTTTTGGTGATAAGCGCATGCGCAATGAGGAGATGCTGGAACCGCGGAAAGACTCCGTGTTGACGCAAATCAATTAGTGTTCACACGCTTAAGCCGGCAAGTATGGTGGGGTTGGTGATTAGCATAGGCATCTTGGGAGGGAAAATGTGTACGTGTGGAGCCAACACCACCTAGAGGAGGTGGTGTTGGTGGAGCGGGCTTAAGAGATAGAATATCCGACGTGATGTACAAACTAATAGGAGTTGGAAGAGAATTATATGGCAAAAAAAAAGATGTCTATTAAAACAGATTTACAAGAGAAGCTTGGAGCGAATAATTGTTTACGGACACTGAATATGGGGAAATAAAATTGACCAAGATAAAGGATTACGCAAATGCATACTTAGCGCTCAGCGCCGATCTGCTTTGCTCATAACGAGATCGCTTACAACAGAAGCAGCTTTATTTATGGGTGGATTAATTCCCGCCCATTTGAAGGCGTTGGAAGATTTTTATTTATTTAAGCTCACATCAGTAAAGAGTAACATAGCATTCCTAAACGAACACGTGAATTCCCAGAAAATAGAGGATCAGTGGCTGGTACACCCTGCGTACAAAATAATATTTCCCCATGACAAAGAGTTACTGAGAGGAATAGGACTAGAAATATGCACAGATGGGTCAAAAGAAGAAGGAAAAAGTAGAAGCAGCGTACGTCGTCATGTACTCAAGATTGCACATTCATTAGGAACAATTTCGACTCACAGATAATGTCTCTAATTATCAAGCGGAAACTTTTGCCATTTCGAAAGCCCTTGATTATTACACAGATTACTTCCCCGAGTTAATGTCAATATTATTAAGGCCTTAAGCCCTTTCCACAAGTACACGTTTTCCTTCACAAGACGTCAATGCTAAATGAACCTTTAAATGCTAATGCACCTTTAAATGCTAATGCACTTTTAAATTTCCCTTTACAGGGAAGGAGGATGGAAAGCATCACCAAGACGTGGGTCTGCTTCTCAGCAGATATGCTAGTGATGCTCTTCTAGAATATGAGTGCATTAATGAAAGGTTTCTTATAGCTAAATTTCAGAGAAGCATTAAAGACTTGAATGTTATCTGCTGTTATACCCCCACTGAGGATGAGAAGGATAGGTTTTACGGACAACTTCAGGATATTTTGAATTCTGTCAAGAAAGAACATATTACCCTTGTTCTAGGTGACTTCAATGTCAAAGTTGGTGCTGAATCTGACCTTTGGGAAGGGGTGATAGGACATTTTGGTATTGGTAGCTGCAATGGCAATGAGCAACGTCTCCTACAGATAAGTAAACTCAATGGTTTCAGAATAACTAACACTTATTACAAACACCGCGACATATATAAGTACACATGGGTTTCACCTGATGGGCTGCATAAGAATATGATTGATTATATATTAATTAACAGCAAATGGGCTAGTTCTGTTAGGAATACAAGGTCATATAGGGGAGCTGAAATTGGATCTGACCATTACCTTTTTAAAAGTGTCTTGCAACTTAAACTTAAAAAGTGTTGTGCTAAAGTTAAAAAATTTACCTTTAATACTGATGCTCTGAAAGAACTAGTTATAGCTAAAGCTTACCATGTTAGGTTACTTAGTCATTATGACAGTCATGGTTTGCTTACTACTGAAGTTGAGGAAGAGTGGGGCCATTATAAACAAGCTTTTTTGGAAATTAACAGTGCTCTTTTAGGAAAAAAGAAGCAGAGGAGATAGAATTTTTTGAATGATAAGGCACTTGGGCTTATTTCAGAAAGAAGGAACTGCAGGAATGTCCTTAATCAGTACCCTACTAGTCCTAATAGAAAGGATTACAGAGAGCTTAATAAACGTATGAAGGATCAGTTAGCTACTGATAAGAATCTTTGGCTTGATGGCTTGGCTGACAAAGCTGAGGAAGCAGTTAGGCAGCACAACAGCAGAGGGCTATACCAGATAGTTAATGTTTTATGTGGTAGAAAAGGGACAGACATACAAGGATTGAAGGATAAACAAAGTAAGGTTATAGAAAGTGAGGATTCTGTCATGGCTAGCATTTCAGTGATGTTCTAAACAATGTGGTTAGTTCTACTCCCATTGTTTGTAATGATGATAGATGTTGGTTGTTTGGGGTTTTTTGGCGCAATAGCAACTAAGGCTATATTGCGCCTATGATAGATGCATTACTGGCTTTAATGTTGGACCTATAACACAATCTGAAGTTATTTTGGCTATTTCTAAACTTAAACTTCATAAATCGCCAGGGGTAGATGAAATTACTACAGAAATGTTCAGAGCTGGGAATGTTTCAGTTACCACTTGGATGAATGTAATTTTGAACATCTTTTATGATAAAGGCATCGTTCCTAAGGATTTTACCAGAGCTATTATTATCCCTATGTTCAAAAAAGATGATCGCAATTCTTGTTATAACTATAGGGGTATCAGCCTACTATCTGTTCCAGGTAAGTTCTTACCATGATTGTGCTTAATAGAATTAAGAAACTAGTTGACAGTCAATTGCGTGATGAGCATTGTGGATTCAGAAGTGGTAGGAGATGTGTGGATCAAATATTTTCAATTAGGCAGATTCTTGAGAAATGTTTAGAGTTTCTGAAACCTTTGGTTGCTAGCTTTGTTGTTTTCATAAAGGCTTTCGATTCTGTTGATCGTCAAAATTTGTGGTTGATTGTGATATCATATGGTATACCAGACAAGTTAGTTAACATAATAAAGGCTCTCTATAATAACACTGAGTCGTGTGTCAGAGTTGGTAAGTCTTGTAGCAATTGGTTTAGCATTACTTCCGGTGTTCGACAAGGGTGCATTTTGTCTCCTTTTCTCTTTAGTTTGGTTATTGATTATGTTATGCGAAATTCACTGCAAGGGAAAGATTTTGGCCTTAAATGGTCTGGAGTTGCTAAAATTTCTAATTTAGATTATGCTGATGATTTAGGCCTTTTCGCAAACGATGTTGATGAGATGAACTCTTTCATTCGAGCTATTGATGAAACTGGTAGTAGAGTAGGTTTGGTAATAAACAGAGAGAAAACTAAAGTGATGAAAATTGGTCAGGCAGGCTGTGATTCAGTTAATCTGAATGGTTGCAGTCTTGAGCTGGTGTCACATTCAATTACTTTGGGAGCTATGTTACTGACACTGGTGATGTGTGGCATGAGATTAACAGACGAATAGTGATCGTTGCCAGGACTTTTAAAAATTTATGGAAATTGTGGAGAAATAGGCGTATACACCTAAAGACTAAAATTAGATTGTGTAATAGTTTGGTTCTTTCTAAGGTTAATTATGGTCGTGAAACTTGGACACTGTGTAAACATGATAACAGGAAATTAGATGCTTTTTATTCTAGATGCTTAGTAGTGTCTTGGGTATTAGGTGGTTTAGCTTTATAACTAATGATGAGGTTAGGCAAAGGAGTCTGCAACCTCCTTTAAGCAGCATATTGTGCAGAGACTCCGTTGGTTAGGCCATGTTGTCCGTATGGATAATTATAGATTGGCGAATAAGATTATTAACAGTGTTCCTAAAGGCCTCAGCAAGAGGGGGAGACCTAGGATGCGGTGGACAGAAAATGTCAAACAGGACCTTGTTAGAATTGATGTGCAGTGGCCGGATGCAGTAGATGTAGCTCAGGACAGATATGCTTGGAGATTTAAACTGCACAGTCTGGTTGGACCTCCGTAGCCCATGGGTTGCTTGAGGATGATGATGACGATGAACCCCACAATACTAATTGATTTGCGTCCACACAGATGTTTCCTCCGTTCCAGCATCTCCTCACTACACATGCGCTTATCACCAAAATACACCACGTTGTTCTTCTTCAACCCTCAAACACACCTGAAGGGGATGAAAGGGACGGACAGAGAGGGTGGACTGCAGCTCGAATTCCAACAGGCACGGAACTCCAAATTTCCCCAAGTCGCGATGCCGTTCTCAGTGAAAAGCTCATTAAAGGGGATTAGAAAGCCACTTAGGGAATGGCGTTGGAGAAAATGGGTACGCGTGGAGCGGGCTTTAGGAAAAGATCAGAATCAGTTAGAGAGTAGGCAGTGTAAAATTAATGAGAATTTTGCTACTCAGTCTTCTTTAGGTAAATGAGAAAAGTTTTATACTAAATTGTGTATGGTTATTTTTGAAGAGTCCCCTGAATGGTTATTGGTATGATTATTAAAGATAGTTCTGGTAGAAATGTTGTTTGATTTTGATATAGCATTGTGAAGTAAATTTTTGTATATTTGATTATGAAGAGACACCTACTGGAAATTAAGTAAATTTAGTATACCCTAAACGTATAAGGTCTGTAAATGGTAGATAGGTAGTCACTGGAAGGAGAGCTTTGCACCAATCACATGTGATGATGCATAGAACCGGCCAGGCCTGGGACCTAATGTCCGACCCTGCCTTCTCGTGGAGCAGACCATTAGTAACTTTCAAAAGAGATACTCTCTTGTGGAAGTGAACGGAATGGGAGGGCTGCCAGGTTAGTGTGGCCTACTGATCTGGACAACTATGGCTACTTTTTTTTTCTATCCTGCTGAGTAATGGTCAACACACAGAGTCCTGCTGCTGACCATATAAACCCACTGGACTGGACTGAATTAAGGCTCTGAGCTTGATTATGGATCCTGAATTTGTTGCACTGGTGGGCTTCTGTGGAGGTAAAATCTTCCGCTGTGTTTTCTGTTTGTTTGTGGGTTGACAGCCCCAAGTGAATATATTCACAGGATATGTTTATCAGCTGGTGGATAATCCTGAGCAAAGGTCATCGCAGGCACCTGAATTCTTGCTTCTACGGGAATCGTCAAATTCTGCATTGGAGGAAGTCTTCCAGTGTAGATGGCTTCAGCCTTTAGTGGTGGGGGAACGGGTCTTTGTCCCATGTCTGCGATTAGGGGACTGTTTGATATTGTCGGCATTCCATCTCTCAATAAACGTAGTTCCTTTAAACTTTCCACTAACCATTTTCTTTCCATAGGTAGTTGGAATGCGAGGACTCTGCACAGAGCCTTTTCTCTTGCTGTCCTCACACAAGAATTCCACCGTTATAATTTAGATATTCTCGGCTTGCAAGAGACCAGATGGACAGATAAAGGTCAGATGCTTAAAAATAACCTTAAATTTCTCTTTTCATGGAGGGAAGACAATAAACATCACCAAGGCGTGGGTCTGCTTCTCAGCAGACATGTTAGTGATGCTCTTCTAGGATATGAGTGCATTAATGAAAGGTTTCTTACCGCAAAATTTCAGACCACCGTTAAAGACTTGAATGTTATCTGCTGTTATGCCCCCCACTGAGGATGCCGATGAGGATGAGAAGGATAGGTTTTGCGGACAACTTCAGGATATTTTGAATTCTATCAAGAAAGGAGATATTACCCTTGTTCTAGGTGACTTCAATGCCAAAGTTAGTACTAACACTGACCTTTGGGGAGGGGTGATAGGCCCTTTTGGTATTGGTAGCTGCAATGGCAATGGGCAACATCTCCTACAGGTAAGTAAACTCAATGGTTTCAGAATAACTAACACTTATTACAAACACTGCGACATACATAAATACACATGGGTTTCACCTGATGGGCTGCATAAGAATATGATTAATTATATATTAATTAACAGCAAATGGGCTAGTTCTGTTAGGAATACCAGGTCATATAGGGGAGCTGAAATGGGATCTGACCATTACCTTGATAAAAGTGTCTTGCAACTTAAATTTAAAAAGTGTTGTACTAGGGTTAAAAATTTTACCTTTAATACTGAAGCTCTGAAAGACCCTGTTATAGCTAAAGCTTACCATGTTAGGTTATTTAGTCTTTATGACAGTCATGGTGTGCTTACTACTGAAGTTGAGGAAGAGTGGAGCCATTATAAACAGGCTTTTTTGGAAATTAACAGTGCTCTTTTAGGAAAAAAGAAGCAGAGGAGACAGAATTTTTTGAGTGATAAGGCACCTGAGCTTATTTCCGAAAGAAGGAACTGCAGGAATGTCCTTAATCAATACCCTACTTGTCCTAATAGAAAGCATTATAGAGAGCGTAATAAACATTTAAAGTATCAGTTAGCTGCTGATAAGGATTTTTGGCTTGATGGCCTGGCTGAGAAAGCCAGGAAGCAGTTATACAGCACAACAGCAGAGAGCTGTACCAGAGAGTAATGTTTTGTGTGGTAGAAAACTGACAGGTATACAGGGATTGAAGGATAAACAAGGTAAGGTTATAGAAGGTGACAATTCTGTCATGGCTAGGTGGGCTGAGCATGTCAGTGATGTTCTAAACAATGTGGTTAGTTCTACTCCCATTGTTTGCAACGATGATAGATGCATTACTGACTTTAATGTTGGCCCTATAACACAATCTGAAGTTAATTTGGCTATTTCTAAACTTAAACTTCATAAATCGCCAGGGGTAGATGAAATTACTACGGAAATGCTTAGAGCTGGGAATGTTTTGGTTACCACTTGGATGACTGAAATTTTAAATATCTTTTATGATAAAGGCATGGTTCTTAAAGATTTTACCAGAGCTATTATTATCCCAGTTTTCAAAAAAAGGTGATCGCAGTTCTTGTGATAACTCTAGGGGTATCAGCCTGCTCTCTGTTCCAGGGAAGGTTCTTTGCATGATTGTGCTTTAATAGAAATAAGAATCTGGTTGACAGGCAATTGCGTGATGAGCAATGTGGATTCAGAAGTGGTAAGGGTTGTGTGGATCAGATATTTTCACTTAGGCAGATTCTTGAGAAATGTTTAGAATTTCAGAAACCTTTGGTTGCTAGCTTTGTTGATTTCAAAAAGGCTTTCGACTCTCTTGATCGTCATAATTTGTGGTTGAAAATGAGATCATATGGTATACCAGACAAGTTAGTTAACATAATGAAAGCTCAATAGGTTTAGCATTACTTCTGGTGTTCGACAAGGGTGCATTTTGTCTCCCTTTCTCTTTAGTGTGGTAATTGATTATGCTATGCGAAATTCACTTCAAGGGAAAGATTTTGGCCTTAAATGGTCTGGAGATGCTAAAATTTCTAATTTAGATTATGCTGATGATTTAGCCCTTTTGGCAAACGATGTTGATGAGATAAACTCTTTCATTCGAGCTGTTGATGAAACTGGTAGTAGAGTAGGTTTGGTTATAAACAGAGAGAAAACTAAAGTGATGAAAATTGGTAAGACAGGTTGTGATTTAGTTAATCTGAATGGTTGCAGTCTTGAGCAGGTGTCACAGTTCAATTACCTTGGGAGCTATATAACAGACACTGGTGATGTGCGGCATGAGATTAACAGACAAATAGTGATCGCTGCCGGGACTTTTAAAAATTTATGGAAATTGTGGAGAAATAGGCATATACACTTAAAGACTAAAATTAGATTGTATAGTAGTTTGGTTCTTTCTAGGATTAGTTATGGTAGTGAAACTTGGACACTTTGTAAACAGGATAACAGGAAACTAGATGCTTTTGATTCAAGATGCTTACGCAGTATCTTGGGTATTAGGTGGTTCAACTTTGTAACTAATGATGATGTTAGACAAAGGAGTCGGCAACCTCCTTTTAGCAGCATATTGTGTAGAGAGAGACCGCTAGTTTGGCCATGTTGCTCGTATGGATAATTTTAGATTGGCGAATAGGGTTATGAACAGTGTACCTAAAAGGTTCAGAAAGAGGAGGAGATCTAGAATGCGGTGGACAGACAATGTCAAACAGGACCTTATTAGAATTGGTGTGCAGTGGCCAGATGAAGCAGATGTAGCTCAGGAGAGACTTGCTTGGAGAAGTAAATTGTATGTCTGGTTTGACCTCCGCAGCCCATGGCTGCTTAAGGATGGTGATGATGATGAAACGTATAATGAAGTTCTTTTTTATATTGATGTTTTTGTGTCATAAGGATGATACTTACACTTCCCCTTTTGTGTACATTTATGGGATTGAGAGATTCTATTTCACTTACAGTTACGTAACTTGATTGTAATTTCCATAAATGATGATAATTTTCCCTGGGATACTTAGCTGATTTAAAGGTTTTACCCAGCTGAAGAGGTCGGTGTACTGGCGACTTTTGGTGTAGTGGTGATTGTTATAGTGACTTCCGCGTTTCTACAAGGACACTCCTTCATCTTGGTGACTTATTTTTAATTGAATTTTTATGGACATTTAAGCGAAGTGACTTTTGCGTGTCCTCAAGGAGACTCCTTCATTTTGGTGACTTTTTTTTATTTTTAATTGAATTTTTATGGACATTTCAGTGAAGTGACTTTTGCGTTTCCAGAAGGACACTCCTTCTTCTTGGTGACGTTTTCTTTATTTTTAGGTGAATTTTTAGGGAAATTTAAATGAAGTGATTTCCGCGTTTCCACAAGGACATTCCTTGGTCTTGATGACTTTTTTTTAGTTGACTTTTTATGGACATTTAAGTGAAGTGACTTCCGCGTTTCCTCAAGGACACTCCTTCATCTTGGTGACTTTTTCATTTCTAATTGGCCTTTTAGGACATTATTTTCAGGATATGGTGTGAGATAATATATGTGTTAATCAAGGAACATTTAAGCAAACGGGAGCCTTTTCTTCCATTGACTACAGTGGATCAATATTAACTGCATATGTGCTGTGCACAATGGGACATGCAAAACTGAGTAGACAATATTATTCTATTCTTGCTCAACTGACTCTCGTTATTGGACTGTTTCTCGTTATTGACCAATCTCTTCATAACCTTTCCTCTTCCTCCCCTCTCGTAGTATATAGGGGTGTTCCACGTAGATTTTCATATATACGCAGAACGATATCAAAAGTGCTTTATGGCTCATTGTTCACCATTGTCGGCACAGGGACAAAAGACTCGCAAGCCAATTCTGCCAAATTCTGGGTGGTTGACGCCAGTCGCTATCAAGCCAACGTTGAAAGTGGCTGGAGTGAGGGCACCACCTGTAACCTGCTACAAAGACAGACTTCTGCTAAGAGGTGATGACGTCTTCAGAGAGTGGAAGTCACACACAACTCTTCCCCTGTGCCTCGACATGTGTAAGGCGCTCCTACCACCGGATGCATCCCCAGGGAGGCAATCAGGACCATGGCATCAGAGTGTTCCTGGGAAAAGGAACGACCCACGTGGTAGAGAGCGCAACAACAAAGAAATATCAAGCCCCGTTAATATTTGCTCCTTTTGATTGGTTTATACTGACCAATAGAGGGAGCAGATGATTCTCAGGACTCTCTCAGCCCTTTCACAAAGGGCTGAGAGGGTCCGGAGGAAGGAGAGAGAGGGAAAAAGTAAAAAAGCTTGGAACTGCGTCAGAAAGAGTTTTGAGAGACGAGCGAAGAAAATCAAAGAAGATGCTGAGAAAGTGAGGGCAAGTAAGCGCTTATCTGCTGTCTGCTCTCAGAGAGCCGAGGCTGCGATGTTTTCAGTTACACGAACTGATTGATGTAAGTGTCACGTTAATTGTGAAAAATATGTAAACTCCAATAAATGTTAGTTATTATATTGTTAAGAATAATTCTTATGTGTAAAGTTGAAATTAAGATTTAGATTTAGAATTAACAACGTAATGTACGATAAGATTCCAGAGGGGAAGAGTGGAATATCATTGGGCTCTAATCCCAGAATTTTATATGATATGATTTTATTAAATCGAAACTGGTAAAGATCACGGCCAACTTAAGACGGGATGGGAATGTATATCAGACTTTCCTTTCCTTTCCCCTCCGTATAACATCCGTGACATAATGCAGGTTTTCATCATAAAGAGGGTTCACAATCGAAATGGAACCATGACTGAGTAGTAAAATTGCGAGCAGAAGCATAGCAGCTGCAAGGGTGATTGATCCGTGCTTGGACGGATGACTGGTGAGGTAACCTTGAGCAAAGACCGCGTAAGTTCCTTTGCCTTGGGTGAGAGGAGCTACATCGGCTACCTCTCGGCGAACTTGCTCACCCTGGAGCAACAGCTGTGGCCATGCATAGGAAAGAGCGCACTGAAGGCGCCTCCTTGAAATTTTGGGGTGGGAAAGAAAATCCTTTATTCTACCCGGAACTGTGACGTGCAACCGAGAAAAAGTCATTGTATGATCTATGGCTGTGCAGACTGGATCTGCCTACTGACAATTTGATACAAATTCTGAACAGCTGTCTTTGAATAGTATTCTATTTTTAGTTCAATATATAAAACAAGAAGAACGCATATCGACTCTGGCGCATATGAGAATCTCGTTTACAAAGAGAATAAAGTTTTTCCATTACCTATTGTTTCATTAACTTAATAACTTAAAAGTTTTAATTTGAGCTAGTGGATAATGGGAAAAATGCAAATAGTATTTTATTAGTAATTATACAACATAAAAGTATTCGTCTTTTAATTCTTAAATCTAAAAAGTTGCATTTCCCACACTTCTCTCAGAAAAGTGGGTAGATTATTGCTGTCAGTGAACTGTCTCTTAAAAAACTACGACTATTTTTTCAAATTTCTATTCTATACATATTATTTGAAAAACTTGATAACAACTATACCTCTTCATTACTTCAGTGATCTGTAAAGATATATATATATTAAAACTACTACATATTTTGAAAATGCGAATTTATAATATTTCAATAGTACCAATTAAATTGAAACAGATTTTTCTAATTATCATTTTCATTGTTTCCAATGGAACCTACATACGTTTCACATTTCACCACTAAAATTTTATAATTCTATCATTAATACATAGTTGTAATATTCCTTTAAAATTTTGGAATTTTCAATCTTTTTCACCGTTATATGGTGCATTTATAGAGTTTGAAAGATTTCGAAAATCGAGTCATAATATTTTATCGTTTCCTATCTAACCCTAAAAAATATTTTTTTTTTTCATTTATCTCTAAATACAAACGATTATCTGCTAAATTAAAAAAAATTGTATTTCCCCACCCCTTTTGGATTAGAGTCAACTCATTATTGGCAGTAAAAACTACGTGACCTTCACATTCCACCATCAAAATTTCAAATTTCTAGCATAAAACATCGTTTGAAATACTCGTTTGAAATTTTGGAATTTTTCAAAATTTTCCGCCGCTAGATGGCATAATTATAGCTTTAGAGAGATTCGGAAAATTCATATCATAATATTTCATCAATACTTATCCAACACAAAAAAATTTTTAATTTATCTCTGTAAATAAAAAAGTTCGATGTCTATAGACAGACCGAAGACTCGTTTCCTTTGAAAACGAGATAAAAAAAGAGTACGGTCATCTCAGATAGTATATAATCCACATAATTTTAGTCAGGTGATATCTATCCTAATTTTTTTGTGGGGTAGGGTATAGGGTGAAAGATACGTCAGATGCCAGGAGTCTCTCGCTAAGTGAATAACTAGGGGCTCAGAGACAGAGCAGAGGTCATGAAGCAAATCGACCATCAGACAGGACTCCTCCTGTCTGATGGTCGATTTGCTTCTTGTAGTTTCATTCTTTAAAAGTTTTAATTTGAACTAGTGGATGATGGGTAAAATGCAAATTGTATTTTATCAGTAATTATACAACATAAAAACGAATGCTTAGTAGCGAATAAAGGGTTATAAATCCCATATCTTGGCGTGTAGATGGGAATGCGTGTACCATCGCAATTGTCCCTCTTGTGGGGACACTCACGTGATCGAAGAGGAAAAGATTTTGTTCGGTTTTCTTCTGTGTTCAGACTTGCTGTGAGAGGGGAGAGTCAGCCTCAGTCTTCGTTCTTAGTAGGAGACAGTCGGCATTTTCCGACTGAGGGACAGCTTTCGCTAAGATTTGTTCCGATGAGGCAGTGAACTTGCTGCGCGGTTTTAAGTGCGATGCCCTAGAGTAGGGGTCCTCAACGTGGGGTACGCGGTAAAAGTTTTTGGGGTACGCCGTGAGAGCTCAAAAGTTGCTAGATCTAGTAACAAAGTCAGTGTTTTATTTTATTCCCATTTTTATACTATAACTATAGTTTTATCTATCTATACGAGACAAGGCGTACGCCAGTTACATACACATTTCCAGGGGGTACGTGAAGCATAAAAGATTGAGAACTTCTGCTCTAGGGCAGTGGTTAGATAAGTGGCAGTAGATAGATAAAACTATAGTTATAGTATAATAATGCCAATGTAGCGACTTTGTTACTAGATCTAGCGACTTTTGAGCTCTCACGGCGTACCCCAAAAAAATTTACCGCATACCTCACATTGAGAAACCCTACCCTAGAGGAAGGTAGAACTTGCGTATTTTATTGCACAAATTACTGTTATATGTAAATAAACCCAGTTGTACACAGTTTATACAGTTATATTTGGACTATCCAGATCGGCAACTTTCTGACGGAAACATCCGACTTCTGCGACATCGCTACACAAATGGAAAACAATAAGCGGAAATTGCAAATTAAGAGCTTGGCATGCTACGGACTGAACCAACTTACTCCTCGAAAACACAGCAAATTTCACAAGAACAAAGAGAATAGAAGAACTATGCCACAATCTTTGACCGTTGCACGACGCCGCTCTTCACAGATATCACAATAGATAAATTATTTCCAACTCCAACCTGGTTTGCTTCAGGAGCAAACAGATTAGACAAGAATTTGATAATTGGAACAGATATGCCAAAGTTCAAATACTTATCAATCCGTTATGGTTTATGCCTTTTCAAAATCAAGTGAAATGGTATCAACAAATATATTATTATCTAAAATAACTTCACGAACGTAGATTAGGTACCTGTCCAATAGTCGCAGAATGATTAGGTAAAAAAATCCAATTATTTATGTTTTCTTCTGGGCTCTTTTTCAAGTTGAAATTTAAAAAAAAATGCCCAGTTATCGCAATAATTTTCTCAAATTTATTTAAAGGAAGATAGGACATCTATATGTTTCTTTTTTGCATAAAAATAAAATTAAAAATAATAAAAACTGTAAAAATTTCCTGTGCTGTGTCTTATTTTCAGATTAATTTGATAAATTTAATTTCTTTGTAGTTTTTAATCTTTTGAAGCACTTAACACAAATACGTATTTTTTTTAGATTACATCAGAAGGGGGAAGATGTTTACGAAAGATGTATTCTTCCTCTGCATAGGAGGAAAGTAGAAGGCGACAAGGGGAGTTGCAATAAGATCGAACTCGTAGAATTTTCTCTAGCTGTTGTAAAGAACACATATGGAAGGCAGTGTGTGAGAATCTCATAAGATTTACTAAGGACCCCTTTTAGGATGGGGATATAGACAATATTTTATACAAAGTTTGCCCACTAACCACATTATGAGCTTTAGTTTAAAGTGTGAAAAAAATCCACATTGAATCAGATTAACGTATATGATAACATGAACAGCAGATTCCACCTGCTAGATGCAATTTTCAGGCAGCGGACTATGAAACGCTTTCAACTGTCATCCACAATATGTTCACCAGTTGTTCATCTCCCCAATTATGATGATATTATTAATGAATACCACTCAACCGAGCAATCTTGTATCCCATCTGTTCCAATTCAAAAGAAAAGAGCAAACTGCAATAGTTTTATCACAACAGGAGCAAAAATTAATGCATGGAGGAAATATCGCTATGAACCTAATAGTGCAATAAGACAGGCTACAGCATAGCTTCTAAAGGGTATAGCAAAGTCGTGCAAGACATCGAATCAAGCAGACTTAACACCCTATGAAATGAGCATAATAGAAATTCCTTCTATAATGATGCAAGATCCAGGATACGAGTACAATACAGATTCCCCCATTAAAAATTCTCGACGGATCATATGCAACCTCTGATACTGAAAATGATACTCTGATGTCTAATACAGTTGACTCTGCCTACGTTAGAGATCATGAATTCCTTTGTGCTTTGAATAATCATTCAGCGTCTGATTCGCTCATTTCGTTTAGAGTTAATAATGAAATTTTGGATATTCGAATAAGCTAAACCTTTAAGTGAAATTTGCTTGTTTTTCCACTCTCTTTTTGGTCATTCTTAAGCATTGTGTAACTCGCTTCGCTTCATAATTTTTTATTCAATATCAAAACAAATTGCAATAGTTATGAATATCGCAAAAATTTCTATGTTCTTTTATATTCACAAAGATATATTTTTGAAAATTTCAATTCCTGTTTTTCCCTTAAGGAAAACCGAAACGGGGGCCAAAATTATGGAAAATATATTTGACTTCTCTGATGTATTTAATCTGCATTTGTTAATGCAGCTATTGCAAATACACCTGGAAGAGCTTCCCTGATGGAATTTCTCCCTTACTTTTCAAGTATCTTAATGGTAGTATTTCTAACAAACTCTGTTTCCCTTAAATGCTTGTTATGAAGCTGGCAAAACACCTGAAGATTGGCGTCGTGCTATTGTTTCTCCTATCTTCAAAAGAAAAGGCGATTCTATTGATCCAAATAATTATCGACCCATCTCTCTTTACCAGCATCTCACCTAAAATTATGGAGCGTTGCATTTTATCTAAGCTTCTTTCCCCACCTTATCATGTGGTAAGATAGAACCTCTTAAAAACTGTTGCCACTTTTGTCTACGCTAATGATGTCAAATTCTATGAAATTCTCTTTCCAACTCTGACGACCATCATTCACTTCAGGAAGCGTGCGATAAAATGGCGCAATGGAGCGCACTTAATGCGCTACCTATCTCGAAGTGTAAAACTACAATATTTAATACAGGCTGCAATAATATACAACACACCTACTCTCTTGATTCCTCTGATATTGCAAAAAGGAAAGATACACTGTTTTCGTCATCATCATAACTCCTAACTTATCCTTTTCACAACACTGTGATTTCATTCCTTTGAAGACCAACCGTGTCTTGCACATGATTTTGAAATGCTACAGCAAGTGTAACACAAGCATCCTTGTAAAAACATTCATTACATATGTTGGGGGCATCCTTGTAAAAGCATTCATCACATGATTTCATTCATTACAAGTGTATTTGTAATAGCTAGACTTTAATGCGTAAAAAAACTTTCTTTCATATAATTAATAGCAGGACTAGACAACACCCGCTGTGTACTGACATACGTTCGGCCCATTCTAGAATACACATCTTTGGTATGATCCCCTTATCATGTGGGTGAGATTGAAACTCTTAAAAATATCCAGAGATCATTTACAAAAAATACTATTTGGCTTTCGCAATAAAACGTATCAACAGGGATTAAATGAACTATCCCTGTATTCTCTGGAAAAGATACGACTTGAGTATGATTTAATCACATGTTGCAAAATCATCCATGAATTTTGTACTTTAATGCGGAATAACCTTTCTTTCATATAATTAATAGCAGGACTAGACAACACCCGCTGTGTACTGACATCCCATTTGCAAGAAGAGAGCCCATTTGAATTGATGAACAATGGGATTGTTATTTGATCCCCCTTGTGATCTCATAGAAGAAAACAATAGTACAAAATGATCTTGTGACACTTTATATGTTAAAAAGTATTTTAGAAGAATGCTCTTTGCACACAAAATCCTCAAAGCTAACTTTTGAGCACTTTGCACACAGTATGAAATCAAGTGCAAACGTTTTATGTGCATGTTCTAAAATTGGTAGTTAATTGAACAGCTGCTTCAAATAATTAATACTGTCCTTGAAACCTTTTTTCCAATAATCTAAATTTGATAGTCTTAATGGCCCCTTACTGCCAGCAACATAGTATGTCCTATTGTTTAGTATATCAAATAACTTATCTACAGTTCTAATAAAATGGACAGTTGCTTCAGAACCATGGAAATCAGGATATTTTGAATGGCTTTAAAATTCTAAGGCATCAGCAACACTTGAACTTAAAGTTTGGGCATCCAATTTAACAATCATTTTCTTATTGTGATACCTTATATACATACCTGATAATTTGTTTGCACCTTCACTTTTGATAAGCACAGAATTATAAAAAGCATAGCAATGCTAAGTTACTATGATCACTGCTAAAGTCAACAGATATTATAGTATAGCAACAATACATGATTACTGCTACGTTCCACAAAGGAAATGCTATGTAGTCTGCCTTTTTAAAATTTCATGTGAATATTTATAAAGTGGACATATAACTACCAAATAAATAGAGTTTTTAGTTCTCTTAAAAGTTTCATTTGCGATATTTCTGGCTATCTGAAATAGTTGAAAAAATAATAACTCAATAGCTATAAAAACATTTCTGCAGTAACACTATATTCCATATAATATATTAATGTTAGAAATAAATTTATTTCAATTTATATTTGTGAAAGAATGATAACGATATCTACTACAAATCGAATTGTTTTCACTAAAATAAAATTTTGCTATTGGCGAATAATCACAGAATAATTTAATAAGAAATTTTTTTAAATAAAAGTGAGATAAATTCTATCGAAAACTTGTGAGAATCGTGAAATGATCTCCTATAAATATATATATATATTTAAAAAAAACTGTAACAGAGGTTCCTAAATGCGAAGATATTTTTTCTTAGATGGTCATATATTTATATATATGTAGGCTCCTGTCAGATCTCTGTGGAAAGCAGCTGCTTGAGGAGCTATTTATTATATTTATTTATTTATTATACATCAAGACATGCAAACTAGCTTAGTATTAAAGTTCCACTACTCTAAGTAGGTTCGATATGCCAAGGCTAACTGATATCATAAGGAATAAATATAGGAGTATTTCGAAAATGTAATTGATGGAATGATTATTATAGCACATTCTGGTAAAAAGATACTTCATCAATTCCCTCATATCTTTAACTTGTACTTCTGAATGAATAAGATCCATCAGACCTGCAGTTTACGTCGCTCAAGCGCCATATCCTTTTTAACGCAAGGCAGTAATGCATTCATATGTAATAATGTGAATAATAATATAATAATACACCCAATTCTGTTTTTACACGATAGATAGGTTCCCGAAAAAACAGTGTAAAAGAAATACAGTGCACGTGAAAAAAATAGAAGATTAGTTCCAGACGTGAAAACACAGTACAATACCATATTTACCTACGGCTGTTGAACCTTTTCAATTTTGCAAGTAGATCTAAAATTTGGATCTTAGTATACAAAGAGATAGCTTTCCTTTTCTGCTTTTGTATAGTTGAATTATCCGACATCGTGGTCGTCACGTGAAAAACCAGTACAATACCATATTTACCTACGGCTGTTGAACCTTTTCCAGTTTGCAAGTAGATCTAAAATTTGGATCTTAGTATACAAAGAGATAGCTTTCCTTTTCTGCTTTTGTATAGTTGAATTATCCGACATCGTGGTAAGGCTTTCGAAAAATATTTGAATTGCAGTTAATAAATCAGATGACGAAAAATTGTAAATTACCTATCAGCAAAATGCACCAGGCTCGTAATCTGCAGTTCTCAGGTTCGAGTCCCAGCTGTGTCAGCGTTGAGATTTATCTCCGCAAAAATCCCTGCCCACGGTCAGTAAGGGACACCGATGGGTTTGGAAAGGCCGCCATCCGTCGGATGGGATGTTAAGACGTGACCCCGTGTGCGGGAGAGCCATACCCTGTGCACGTTAGAGAACACGCTGGATGGCCTTGACAGGAGGCTACCATCTGTTTCCCAACAGCTGTTCCAGTGGGTCCCTCTCCCAACTTTCTCTGAGGCTCCGAGGTTTATGTGACCTGGCCATTTAGCCCATGATGTGCAAAAAAGTGCCACTCAGAGGTAAAAAAACAACAACCTATCAGCAAAATTTAATAAATTTATATTAAGCATACAAAACTTCAAAAACAATTTTTTTTTTACGATTTCTTCTATTAAACGTCTGAACACTTTTAACTTTAAACACGAAATGAGAGACCAAAACTAAAGTATGTATTGAAGATAAAATTAAGCGGAATTTCCAGGAATTTCCGGAACTCAATGTTGCCACTTTAATACTAATGAAGTAAGTTTTGTACAATTTTTCCATAAAAAATAGAAAACTTGTTGTGCAGTTATGTTAGTGTAGTTTTTATTTTGGGGATTTTAGTGCACAAAATTTGTATCTATAGTACATTTTCAAAGTTAAAACTACTTCTAAAACTGTGACCATAAAAGCTGCATTTTTGCTATAAATGTAAATTGTAGGAATTTTTTCTTGAATAGGAATATTTTTTCAGCATTAAATTCAAATGCAGATTTTTGAAAAGGCGCCGTTTGAACCGTGATAGATTAAAATAAATCGTGTAAAAAGAGAATTGGAACTTTTTTCTAAACCGTGTTAAATCAAAATCGTGAAAAAAAAAATCCGTATAAAAACAGAATTGGGTGTATATAAATATAAAAATCATGTAGCAACGCAGTATTAAGAACTTTCAGTTACACTCGTGGCGCCATCTAGTGAGGTAGGTGATTTAAACTGTAGAATTTACCTAAGATTCTTAACACAGAATTTGTACTCTGTGAAACAAATTTAATCATTATTTATATAATTACTTTCACGTGGTATTTTAGGGGCGGGGGTGGCTCAGTAGATAGCTCACCAGGCTCGTAATCTATAGTTCCCAGGTTTGAGTCCCAGCTGGGTCAGCGTTGAGATTTAAAAATAAATAAAATGAATACCCCCTCAAGCAGCTGCTTGCCACAGAGGTCTGAAAGGAGCCTGTCAGTTTATATGCCATAGTAGGAGATCTGAGAGGATGGCAGGACCTCAGCAGAAAAACAACACACAACCATGCCTTACCCGGGGCTCGAATTTATCTCTGCAAATTTCCCTGCCCTGCTCACGGTCAGTAGGGGACACCGATGGGCTTGGTAAAAGCACACGTCCGTCGGATGGGACATTAAGACGTGACCCCGTGTGCGGGAGAACCATACCCTGTGCACATTAGAGAACACGCTGGATGGCCTTGACAGGAGGCTACCATCTGTCTCCCAACAGCTGTTCCAGTGGGTCCCCTCTCCCAACCTTCTCCAAGCCTTCAAGGTTCATGTGACCTGGCCATTTATCCCATGTGTGCTAAAAAGTGACGGTTAGAGGTAAAACAACCCAACGTGGTAGTTCCTGTAATTGCAGTCCAAGTCCAAGCAGCGGAGAGAGTACCTATCGTCTGCATTACTCTTATATTATCGAAATCTTCTTTTCGTTCAAATCTCTAATTTTGGTAATTTTGAATTTTGAGCCTTGTGTGCTGGTTGATGCCTATCAGAACGCTAACATTACGGCTGCGGAGCAGCTGGGAGAGTACCTATCGTCTACATTAGTTTAATATTATCGAAATCAGTCAGTTCATTCATATCTCTAATTATGAAACTTTCGAATTTTGAACCGTGCCGATGGTTTATTGCCAATGTGGTTAGTTAGCATTATGGTCTAATTTTGCTGCAACTCTGTACATGAATTGTGCCGAAGTGTATCATTTTTAAGGGTAAATTCGAGCTCTTTTAATTTTAATAACATGATATTCGCTACTTAAATATCAGTTATTTGGGACAGATGTCCAAGTTCGAAGCATTCGTGGTGTCGTGGGTGGTTGGGTGAGGGGACCCACTGGACAGCTGTTGGGAAAAGGGTGTCGCCCCCCGTCAAGGCCATCCAGCGTGTTCTTTAACGTGCGTGGGCCTATCTCTCCCACACACGGTACCACGCCTTAAAGTCCCATCCGACGGATGGCGGCCTTTTCAATCCCAACAGTGACCCCTATTCACTGTAGGCAGGGAGAGGAGTTTGGCAGAGGCAGTCAAACACAGATAAAGGCAATCAAAGCTTTCTCATCGACAAAACGTTGCAGAAATTGTTCTAAAACCCTAAAGATGCCCTTACGCATACGTCGACAGCCATTCCAATAGTTAACAAGACTTTGAGCGTGGAAGAATCATCGGTCTTAGAGAAGCTGGTTTGTCGTACAGAGATGTAGCCAACCATGTTGACCGAAATCACAGCATCATCGTATACCTATGGAAGGATACAACGTACCCTAAGAAGGATCCAGCACACGCCGGCAAGGATCAGGAAGACAACGTATGACCATGGAGCTACAGGACCGTCATTTGCGACGCATGGCATTGCGTGACAGATTTGCGACTGCAGCGCAACTGCAAAGGGAGTGGCAACAGGTAACACATCGAATACCTAACAGGTGGACAGTAAACAACAGGCTTTTACGGTTTTCATTGCGAGCCTATCACCCGCCACTGCCTTTCTCTCACTTCTGCCCACATGCAAGCACGTCTTCAATGGTGTCACCTCAAACAGAACTGGAAAGAACAAGAGTGGAGTACCTGGTGTATAGTGGGGAATGTCGTTTTTATCTTGGTCAGCATGATGGTAGACAACGTATTCGCCGTCATCCACGGGAAAGGAACACCACCCGGTGCAGGCGACATCGTCACATAGCTCCAGCACCTGGTCTAGGTTGCTATGAATATCGAGTTTTTTGATATTGCCACCATCTGATTTTCTCAAGGAAACAAAACACTTTTTTTAAGAGAATTAAGTTGGACGGATGGGCTCGTTCCCAAAACCTCAAAGCTTAACCCACTACGCCGCGGATTTCACATGGTTTGAAAGCTTAAAGATAGATGATCTCAGTGAAGAACCGAACATTTTTTATAACCTACGAATAAATTTATTTCTTGCAAATTAATTTAAGAATAAATAAATTTTTCGTTTCTCGTAAATCACATTTAACTTGGTAATAAATTTTTATTTCTGGTATACTAGGAATATATATATTTTTGTTTACAAATAATTTTTTTTTCCTTGTAAACCACAATGGGAAGTAATTTTTTCATTCCTTTTAAACCACATTGGGAAGTAATTTATTCATTCCTTATAAATCACTTTGAAAATAAATTTTTTTATTCCTTGTAAACCACACTGAAAATTATTTTTTCTATTCCTTGTAAATGACACTTAGAAATCAATTTATAAGCACTTCTCCTCCTGTGGACCACGTTTTACTGACGGACGGATTTACAATCTGAAATATCCTGCGAAACAGACATTAAAAAATACGTATTTTAAAAAATCCTTACAAGTAATGGATGATTCACACTTGATGAGTCTACGCGTTACCCACACGACACGGAGGATGACGTTGATGAGTCATCTCGTTTGTCAAATGTCCTTATATTTACGAAAACGTGTGATAACAATGATTCACAGGGGTGACATTCCAACACGTCGGCAGCCTACGTCTCGTATCATGTTGGATTACAAACTGAAAAGTCCTGTGAAACAGACCGTAAATCTCATATATATGTTTGCGGAGAGCACATGACACGAAGGGTGATGGTGATACAGATATTTTATCATATTAACAAAACTGCATTTTGGAGTTCTAGAAAATTAATTTGCATTTTTAATTGTTCACTATTATTTCTACATACTGTATAATTCAGTCTCTTGTTTTTTTTTGATTTTTTTCAAATTTAAAAATCTTGTACTACCTAATAATTTTTTTCAGTTGTAAGTTCGAAAATTATTTACTTTTTTTATTTTTTCCATTTTTAAAATACTTTTACTACATATTAGTTTTTTTCTGTTTTAAAATATTTTACGTTTTTCAAAGAATTTTGTGGTGCATAATATCTTTTTCAATTTTATAAGTTTTTAAAATTTACATACGTTTGAAAACTTTTACTTTCTTTTATTCTTTCATTTTAAAATTTTGTAATAGGTAATAATTATGTAGTGTATATTTACTTCCATTTTGCGTTTGAATATATTGAACCATGAAACTATTCTTCCCTACATATATTTTCAATTCTTAAGTTTCCCATGACACGAAGGATGATATTGGACCCTTAAAGATAGAGATCAAAGCGTTCTATGTTTGCGGAGAGGATGATTCACACTCTTTGATAAGTCAATGCGTTTAGCAACGACGCTAAGGGTGATATTGGACTGTATTTTTAAAAATGCTATACAATCCTAGAAGTTTGATTTCCTCCCTGAATATCTTAATAAAACGACTCTTAATATTATAAAAAAAAATACTCTACGAATTCGTTTTTTTAGACTCAAGACCTTAAATCTCGCTCTCTATTCCGTTTGTTTCGATTTCGTGTAATGACCAAAGTCAATTTTCGAATTTTTTTTTAATTTCGTAAACTCACCCAAGAAAAATACGATTCTTAACAGTTAGACAGAAAGCATATGTTTTGCTAGTTACGACACATCTGCTAGAAACATAACTTATGACATTCCTGCTTATTGCCGAATAATAACGAAACGATGTGTATACTTTTCTGGAGTATTGGGACGTAATGAACAATACGGTCTTTCCCATTCCCTCATAGAAAAACTTTATTTGGGAGATTTAAAAAAAAATTTTTTTTTAAAAATAATACTTTTCAAAATTTTGAGTTTTTTTTTTTCATTAAAACCTTTTAGCATTAAGTATTTTTAATAGTTTTTCAATTTTTAAAAACGTTATTCATTTTTTTCAGTTTTTTATTTTCTCACATGTTTTGTTTTCAAATGATAACTTTCAAAAAAGTGTTTCATTTTTCTTTTTTATTTCAAAGATTCAATTTCAGTTTTAGAAATTTGGTTTTCAATTAACAAAAGACTAGAAAATTTTCGGTTTTATTTTTCACTTTTCCACTTTGCATCATTATTAGTATTACACTTAGCTACGGTTTGAAAATTCTTAACTACGTCTTTAACTCTATTAATATTTTGGTTTTCAAATTTTTTTTATTTTCCAATTATAAGTTTTTCTGTTGAACCTTTTAATTTCGCGTAGTTTTAACTTCTAAAAACTTTTATCTCAGTTTATCATACTTTCGATTTTCAGATTATTTGTTTTCTTACACACAAAGGTTTAGTGCAATTGGAAAAAAATTTACTTTGATATGGTTAAAAATTTTTCCCTAACATACAGCTCCATTTAAAAAGCATTTTTGTGTATAACAGTCCTAAAAACGTATCGAATTTTAGTTTTCAGGATTGTTTGGTATTTCCGACCTAAAGCAGGCAGAAAGATTTAAAGTTAAAAAAAACTGTTGGTTAGTAATTTCTAAGCATAAAGTTTACACACTACGTTTCGTACGTTATTTTTTACTGATTTCATTCGCACGCAGAAGTTCGTTTTCATACTTAGTGATGGTTTTTATGGATTTGTTAAACCTCTCATCTCCAAGGGTTTTTTTCTTTTCCACATAGCTTAATTTAAACGAAATAATTATCCTGACTGTCATGTATCTATACACGTATTATTGTATGTATAAAGCTAACAAATATGAGGTTCATGATTTCCTACGCATATTTTTTCAATAAAGGTTTTTTCGTTACGTTTCAGAACTGCTCTGTATGGTGTTTCTCAGCTAGTTTATACGAAACTTCAACTAGAATTTTACACGTGAAATAAATTTAGAAATAAATCAATGTATTGCAATTGAAACCGAAGTTTAAATGTAAAAAAACGGAATTATTACATTTGACTTTAGTCAAATGTAATAACTTTACATTTGATGCGCCATCTAGTGTTTAAAACACATGAAAAAAACGTGAGTTTTTTTTTCATGTGTTTTAAACACTAGATGGCGCATCAAATGTAAAGTTAGATGGCGCTTGTAAAAACTAGATGGCGTTAGATGGCGTTTGTAAAAACGTGAGTTTTGAAAAATGTTAATTATGTGTTTTGAATAGCCTAAACGTGGGATTGAGCTGCATGCGGTTGGGTCATGGACTTTGTCCCGGAGAGCTCCTGCCCTCAGAAACAAACACTCCATTTCCGATGTACGCCTGTCGATTGTCCTGTTTTATCTAACCATTCTTATCCTAAAGTTAGTTTAGTCAAGTGAGGTATACAGAGAAAATCGCATAGGTTAAATTCTTCAAATAACTGCCTGACTTATACACTATTTTCGTGTAATAAGTGAATGCTAAGACAGTATATACTCTACTTTAACACTGTCGAGTTTTGTGTGAAAGGGATGTTTACTGAGAGTAAGTTCAAATCCAGATATTCCTATGCGAATCACATTCTAAGTGTAAATCATACTTTTAAAAAATTATTGAGTTTTTAGATCTGAATGACACGTATATATAATCAAACTCATAGGCTTAGCGATGAACTTTGACAGAATGGTTAGGGCTACTGGTCCATGAGGGAAAACGTTATTACTTCCCATTGTAGCTTACAAGGAAAAAAAAATTCTTTGTAAACAAATATATATATTCCTAGTATACCAGAAATAAAAATTTATTACCAATTAAATGTGATTTACGAGAAACGAAAAATTTATTTATTCTTAAATTAATTTGCAAAAAATAAATTTTTTCGTAGGTTATTAAAAATGTTCGGTTCTTCACTGAGATCATCTATCTTTAAGCTTTCAAACCATGTGAAATCCGTGGCGTAGTGGGTTTTAGCTCTAAGGTTGTGGGAACGAGCACATCCGTCCAAACTTAATTTTTAAAACAAAAAGTATAGTACTTGCTAATATATAACATGTGTTTTAAACACTAGATGGCGCATCAAACATAAATACGTGAGTTAGTAAAATCTAGCTGAGTTTAGTGGTCAGCAGTGACTTTGGGATTAGTAGGGCATGTATTAGAAGACGTGCAAAAGTTAGGAGTAACTTTCTTCTCTATCGTTAATGAAAAAACTTAATGATCGATTAGGAATAAATATTCGTAAGAGATGCTGTTCCGATGAATAGCTCAAAACTTTTGAAATAAATATTGATGTAATTTCAAAGTGATCCATTCATGTGAATGAGGAGAGAACGTTTATACACAGTCTAAAACAAACCTTCATGTGCGAGTACTGTATTTCGAGAATTATCGTCTACAAGCGGATAAAGTCTGCGATTCATAGCAGATGAATTTTATTTCAACGTTAGGAAATGATTTGTCTACGTCTGAGTGTGATGATTTTAAATCCTTTTTCATTAAAAATGCTAACCAACTCAAATTTTCTGTACAAGTGTCCCGTATATTTCGATGTACCAAGTAATCGTCGTTATTGTAGCCATCAGCTTTATAAAAATGATTACACTGAAGCTGTTTTAGGTGAAAGACTAGGCAGAGAATAGTTTGCGAAGTTCCTGTAGGAGACTCATCAGGCAAGCGAGGTGATTCACTGTTGTAAGCGTTTCATCTGTCTTAAAATTTCTCAGACCTTCGTTCGACACGACTCCATAAAAGAATTATTATAAAGTTAGTTTTCTTGAATTGATTTAAAGGATCTTGCATTTCACTAGTATTTACTGGATTAGTTTTTTTACTGAGAGTATGATGTTAGCTAATATTTCCCTTGTGTCTGCATATAAGTTTGAATGTATATTCTGTTCCTCATGCTAGCTATTGTATTTTTTACCCTCTGTGAGAATTTTTTTCATCATAAATTATTTGAGTTTGATTAGGAAAAGAGTATACGATCCATAAGAGAATGCTATCGTAGTGAAGAAACCAGCGTAAAGAATTTTGATATATCGTGTTAAAAGTATTTTCTGTGGATTAAGAAACGTTGTATCATAGCCTTTGAAAGTTAGCGATTTTTTTAATAATTTGTTTCGATACAAAATATACAAATCATGTTTTACAGAGAGTTGAAGATCAGTAAGCTGAGGATATTTGGGTTTCACAAATGGAGCGATTTCTGCTCTCCATGCAAAAGGCCATGAAGCAGCTATTCAAATATTCCGAAAATATATCATTTTAGTCCCTGAGTACTTGATATTCTTTTTCCGTAATTGTGATATCATTTATTTGGTCACATAGCCTATTCTATTTCGTATGCTCTTTTATTTTATCCCTTCTCTAAGTAAGTGAATATGTAAGTCAGTAAGTAATTTAGCTACTGATCATTCCTTTTTCGAAGTCAGTATGTGTTTTACTGATCGAGTAAGAAAGCAAGTCAGTAAGTGAGTGAGTAAATAAGTAAGTATTGTATTAGTAAGCCGGTAAGTGTGTGAGTAAATAAGTAAGTATTGTATTAGTAAATCGGTAAGTGTGTGAGTAAATATGTAAGTATTGTATTAGTAAGTCGGTAAGTTTGTACGGCAGTAAGAATGTGAGTAAATAATTCAGTAAGTGTTTAGTAAGTAAGAAAGCGTGTAAGTAAGTCGGCAGTAGTATGTGAGTTAGTCAATCAGTAAGTAATTTACTGAGTGATAATTCCGTTTTCAAAGTCAGTAAGTGTTTTACTGAGCGAGTGAGGAAAGGAAGAAAGAAAGTAAGTGTGTGAGTAGGTAATTCAGTAAATATTGTGTAAGTCAGTACATGTGACAGTAAATAATTCAATAAGTGTGTGAATAAGTAAGTCAGTAAGGGTGAGTATATAATTCAATAAGTGTGTTAGTAAATAATTCAGTAAGTGTGTGTGTAAAAAATTCAATAAGTGTGGTTTAGTGACTGAGTAAGTAGGTAAATAAGTAAGAATGTGAATCAGTCAGTCAGGGTGTAAGTAAATAGGTAAGAATGTAAGGTGGTAAGTGAGTTATGAGTAACAAAATGTGTAATGAATAAGCTGGTGTGAAAGTCAGTAAGCAAGTGTGTAAATCAGGAAGTAAGTGAATAAGGCAGTAGATGATTTAGTGAGTAATAATTATTATTCCGTTTCCGAAGTCTGTAAGTGTTTTCTGAGTGAGTGAGGAAAGAAGTAAGAAAGTAAGTGTGTGAGTAAGTAATTCAGTAAATAATATGTAAGTCAGTATATGTGTCAGTAAATAATTCTATAAGTGGGTAAGTAAGTCAGTATATGTGTCAGTAAGAGTGTGAGATTAGTCAGTAAGTGTTTGTGTGCGTGTGTAAATAATTCAATAAATGTGTGGTTTAGTGAGTGTGTAAGTAAGTAAGTAAGTAAGAATGTGAGTCAGTCAGTCAGTCAGTCAGGGTGTAAGTAAATAAATAAGAATGTAAGGTGGTAAGTTAGTGAGTAAGAAAAAGTGGAAGTGTGGAAGTCAGTAAGAAAGTGCGTAAGTAAGAAAATAAGTAAATAAGAAAGTGAGTGAAAAGGCAGTAAATGATTTAGTGAGTGAGTAAGAAAGTGAGTAAGGCAGTCAGTAAGCAATTTAGAATGTAAGTCAGTCAGTCAGTGTTTTAAAGAGTAAGTGAATGAATGAAGTAGTCTGTAAATAAGTAAGAAGTATCCCGGGTTCTATGTCTATGATACGATTACGTAAACGTTTTTTACTCCAAAGAAAATTCTTATGGTGTTGAATAGGAGCCTAAAATGTGTTCGGCTTATAGTTTTACTAGTGGAATAAAGTATTTACACTATTTATTAGGATTTTTTTGAAATTCAATTTTAATCATAGTGTAAAATAATGCTTACCGATATAAAACATTTATTTCTCCAGGCTGTAGCCCATTAAGGTATGATAAATATAGATGAACGACAGACAGTGAAGGAACAACAATGTCTGCACATTTGCGAAACACTACCTAGTTTAAGAATTAATCATTAAAATCACTTGGGTGGATTAAGACCGTGATAATTACAGCGTATCGAAGGAAATTTTTTTTATAATATTAAGAGTCGTTTTATTAAGATATTCAGGGAGGAAAGCAAACTTCTAGGATTGTATACCATTTTTAAAAATACAGTCCAATATGACCCTTAGCGTCGTTGCTAAACGCATTGACTCATCAAAGAGTGTGAATCATCCTCTCCGCAAACGTAGAACGCTTTGATCTCTATCTTTAAGGGTCCAATATCATCCTTCATGTCATGGGAAACTTAAGAATTGAAAATATATGTAGGGAAGAATAGTTTCATGGTTCAAAATATTCAAGCGCAAAATGGAAGTAAATATACACTACATAATTATTACGTATTACAAAATTTTAAAATGAAAAAATAAAAGAAAGTAAAAGTTTTCAAACGTACGTAAATTTTAAAAACTTATGAAATTGAAAAAAATATTATGCACTACAAAATTCTTTGAAAAACGTAAAATATTTTAAAACAGAAAAAAACTAATATGTAGTAAAAGTATTTTAAAAATGGAAAAAATAAAAAAACGTAAATAATTTTCGAACTTACAACTGAAAAAAATTATTATATAGTACAAGATTTTTAAATTTGAAAAAAATCAAAAAAAACAAACAAGAGACTGAATTATACAGTATGTAGAAATAATAGTGAACAATTAAAAATGCAAATTAATTTTCCAGAACTCCAAAATGCAGTTTTGTTAATATGATAAAATATCTGTATCCACCATCACCGTTCGTGCCATGTGCTCTCCGCAAACATATATATGAGATTTACGGTCTGTTTCACAGGACTTTTCAGTTTGTACGTCCAACATGATACGAGACGTATAGTAGAGAAGTAGAGACTCTTGTAACACAAATAGAAGATTACGGTTTTCTAGTGATGATAAATGTCTGGTATGATGTCTTAGGCAGAGTAAATGTTGTCAGCAAAACTATGCAGAACACCTCTGTGAAACTATCTACTGCAGTTTCACTAATGAACAATGTCACTGATTACTTAATCGATTATCATGCAAATGGATATGAAAAAGCACTAGAGTCAGCAAAAGATTTAGCTACAGAATTAGATGTAGAGCCCATTTTCAGAAGTAAAAGAATAAACAGAAGAAGGAGGCTGTTTGAATATGAATGCACTGACGAGGTTACAAATGCAGATGACCCAGAAAAAAGATTTAAAAATCATGTGTTCAATGCAATACTGGACAGAGCTATTAATTCTTTATCAGAGAGATTTGAAGAGTTACAAAGTTTCAATAACACATGGGGATTTTCAAATGACCTAAAAGATCTGCCAGATAAAAATAAACTCAAAGTAGCATGTCAAGGTTTGAAGAATGAGTTAAGGTACCAAGAAAATAGTGATATAAATGGATGTGATCTCTTGACTGAACTAGATATAGCCAAAGAATTATTTCCTGAAGATGTAAAGCTTCCAATAGAAGCCGCTAGGTTCATAAATACTAATAAGTTACAGGATGTTGTGCCAAATCTGTGGGTTGCATTAAGAATAATGCTTACAATACCTATTAAGGTGGCCGCTGGCGAGAGAAGCTTTAGTAAACTAAAGCTTATAAAAACATACTTACGGTCATCCATGTCTCAAGACAGAATGAATTCTTTGGCAATTTTGTCTATAGAAAATGATATTGCAAAGAACATAAATGTAGAAAGTGCCACAGCCATAGGGCCACCCTGGCTGGGGTTGTAATGCCATGTAACTGATCATACTCCTTGGTCCATCAGTCATGTTTTGTCTTCAATAAATAATTGTTTGTTTAACTAATGACTGGAGTTGAACCATTTTATTAAGAGTAGCTCAGTATTGAGTCCCTGCATTTTCCCTCGAATCACGGAAGTCTTAAGAAAGACTCTTTCACTCGTTCTCGCCATTGAACCGGTGGACACTCCAAAGTGATCTCAACAAACAGACGATCGAGAGTAAGATCACAGTGTTATTAACCATTTTTTTTGAAGCATGCCATTATAATGTTTCGAATTTGCCGATCTAGTAAAAGTAGAAATACAGGAGTTCGTTTTCGACTTAATCTTTTGTGTCTTTATAGATGGGGAGATCGCTATTCGATCCTTCTATTACTCTACCACTTCTGCATCATAGTTAGAATTACTGTTATCCCCTATCACTTACTCATTACATCCACGGTCGCCAGCAGAAATTTATCTAGTAAGGTGGAGTGGAGAGGCCCAATTTCTTTCAGGGAGGGAAAAATATTTCTGGAGGGGGTGCAAAAACCCAAATCAATGTTTGAAAATGCAATTATTTATGTCGACCAGTTCGTGAATGAGTGCAGTTGCAAATATGGAATCGTGTAAACACTTTTTATAGGAAAAAAAAAACAATAATTTTTGCTACACCGTTATTTGATATAAATTAATTTTTCAATAAATTTTTCCAAGAATGGCAGCATTTGTCCCTCCCCCCGCCATTGTCCATGACTATCTCCCTCACTCTCTCAAAACAAGTAATACTTATTAGAGTAGTAGAAATGCCCGTCGTTGCTCGGGCCTTAATATAATATCTTAGAAGTAGAAACCTCTAGACGTATTCCGAACGGGTGTATGGATAAGCCTTTAGTTTCGTTGTATGTCACTGGTGGCAGAAGTATTTTGCCCCACGTAATCCTGCAGGCACTCGACCAATCGGTCCCAAATTTGGCTTGGTGGTCAAACGTATCTCCTAAGGTTTAGAGACAGGGTTTTTTTTTTAGCTGTGACGGACGGATTGAAACCTGCTGCAAATATCAGAAATCTCTGGGAACGCTGCAGACACTTACCTTATTTGAATGGAGGGTTTAAAGTTTTGAATGGGATAGTACGGTATACATGCACAAATTTATCAATGGACAGCGTTTCATGGAGACGTTTTTGGAGAGTGTCTAAAACGTTTTGGAGAGTGTCTAATTTTCTGGAGTCGAAAACTTTGCAGTGCATTACGCTACTATGAGATGAAACTACAGAAATTTGGTTGTCCTCACTCTGACCGTTTAGGAAGAGTTGTCGAGCAAACAGAGAGATAGGCACACAGATAGACATAGAGACAGACAGACAGACAGAAAGATAAACTCTAAAATATATAATAGATGTATATATGTAATAAACATCAAACCATAAGAAATTCTACATTGTGATTTACACGTACGATTCTTTGTTTGGGATAGCAGGAAGCCCATTGTTGAAGGGTTTCTAACCTTCCCATCACATTTTATCACATTTTATCACATCACATCACCATAAGAAATGAATGAAACAAATACACTAAAAACTCACCAGTAATAAGTACAGTTTTTCCTTCTGAAGATAACCGAGATCTGGGCAACCAGTCGTGAAAGAATGGAGCAAACATACTAGCAATGAATCGAATACCAATGGCATACAATATGTTCTGAGTTACAAATTGTGGCAAAAGACCTAAGACGCAGATTGCCAAAAGAATAGCTAAGGCATTGTTCTGCACAACCTCCTTCACTGCCAAAAACAAGTACCGTTCTTTTCGATCTGTGTTCATTATTTACACTTTATCATAGAGAAATATAAGCCAAGGTTCAGCTTTAAAATATCGAAAATTCTTTTGAGGAAATATTAAATTATATTCTTTCTGTCTTATAACGCAGAATAACGTGACTGCGCTGAGAGCAGTCGTGCGGCTTTATGACTGTGTAGTCTTTACTCAGCTGGGGCCCAGGCTATGCTGGAGACTACACTATCATTTTAGGGAATAGGATATATTAACAAAGATCAGTCAAACATCTTTATCTCTGACGTCACGTCGGCAACGCAACTATTTATTTGCAATATTTTAGCCAAAGGCGTTCGAAAAGAACGCTTGATTAACTATTCACGGACACGTACAGCTAATGATGTCATTTCCTATAATGAAATCAATTAAATGTCAACTATAAAGTAAATTGTAAGAAATGCAGAATGCATTTTATTTTTGCAAGAAATGTTTTGTTTTTATATGCATAAAAGAAAAACTAATTGCTCGATATCAAAAACATTTCAGAAATGGTTTGTCTATAAATAGTTACACATACTTTTTTCTTCAGTACTCAATGCAATTGTAAATGGTATTTGGAGAAAATGGAATAAATATAAACTTTAAAGAAGATTTTCATTGAATTTTTTCTGAACTTTGTAACGAAATTGCTTGACCTTCTGGCAGCTTTTAGCAACAACAGAAGCGGTAAAGGGGACACTGTCCAGGGAAATCTAGCTATCCCCTTGCCTAATCGTATCTCATCGCTGGACAATGCTCTTGTGTTGCTTTCAGGAGCAACAGTGGTGAGCGAGGAACACCTATGGAGAAGGGGAGAGAGGGGAGTTGTAACCTAATCGTGTTAAATGTACAGTGGAAAGTTTAATTCCGTTTTATATTGTGGTAAAATGTTTCACAGTTTCCTTCACCAATATATTATTTCTATTTCTTTTATTATATTTATAATTTGAATGATGAATAAAGATGATTTTTTTCGAAACACCCATTTAATAGATTAAGACAGAGGTTCTCAAATGTTTTGAGACTGCGACTGTTGATAAAATTATGAAAACCTTTCGCTCTTCCCTACAGTGTAGGACTTATGTATTTGAAAAGAAAAAAAATCAGTAAACCTACTAGTCAAAGCTTTACGAACTATCAAAGCTTTGCGATCAGAGCTTCAAGATATATCAGAACTTTACGATATATAACTATCAGAGTTTCACGATCAAGCTGCTCTCGACCCACAGGTTTCAAACTACTGGACAGGGTTAAGCAATCAGAAAAAACTGCAGTGAAAGTTTGGGAGCAGACTACTATGGACATTGGCAGAAATACATTTCAGGGTGGGGGTTAGGCAAAATATACATCAATGTAAAAAGATGGAAATATTTAAGTCACGCCATTCACTATCGGGTACATTTGCTATCATGCATGCTATCTTAACTATAACACGACTAAGGATGTTGAAAACAATATGAAAAATGCGAAGCTTGTTATTGAAAATATACGTAAAAATATTTTTCATATAACAATACAACTGCAAAAAATTTGGCTCTGATCATCTGTAAACTCTAAAGCATTTATCAAATACTTCATGTGTTGGTGGATAATTGTTAGCTGCAAACATCATCCATTCAAAGGAAAACATTTGAGAGGCAGTTATTGTGATCATATTAGAAGTTTTTTGGATTCTAATGTATATTTTTTGAAACAACTCTCCCTTTGGTTTCAGGCACTGTACAAACAATCAAAACTTTCTTTGCATCTTCATGAAAAAGGTGGTATGTTGTCAAAGGAGACACAGTTTGCTTTGAAGCCCCCACTTTGGTTTGGGTTGTTTTACCTCTGAGCAGCAATTTTTTTGCACACCATGGGCTAAATGGCCAGGTCACATGGACCCCGAAGGCTCAGAGAAGGTTGGGGGAGGGAACCCACTGGAATAGCTGTTGGGAGACAGATGGCAGCCTGCCGTCAAGGCCATCCAGTGTGTTCTTTAACGTGCACAGGGTATGGCTCTCCTGCACACGGGGCCACGGCTTAACGTCCCATACGACAGACGGCGGTCTTTCCAAGCCCATCGGTGTCCCCTACTGACCGTGGGCAGGGCGGAGAATTTTGCGGAGATAAATCTCAACGCTGACCCAGCTGGGACTCGAACCTGGGAACTGCAGATTACGAGCCTGACGCGCTAAAGACTGAGCCACCCCTGCACCCCCACTTTGGTCGAAGTTGCAGAATATGTTTTATGTACATTGAAACAGCACTATGTTTTACTTGGAAAATTCCAAACTGACAGCTTGGAAGCTGGCTTTGGGCAGTATCGCCAAATGAGTGGTGAAAATTACAACTTTTCTTTGCGATAAGTATTGGAATTTGAGAAGTTAATGGTTCTTGGTGTTCTTAATCTTTATTCCAAAAAAAAAAAGGAAGAGTTTAAAATTAAAGAATTAGATAATTCTGACACCATCAGTAACACTGTGTAACTGGACACACCAGAAACATTTGAAGAAATTGTAACCTCTTGGGATGAAATTGAAGTTACTACTTCTGTTATGTCTATACTTATTTACCTAACAGGATATGTTGCTTATAGAGTTCAACGTCACATAGTTTGTCATGAATGTGTATCAGTCTTAGTCTGTGAACGAGAGCTGATTTATGAGTGCTCAAAGGAGAATGTAGCATAATATTTATAGTTAATTGATAGAGGTGTTCTGAAGTGGCCAAAAGAGTGTATTGTACAATCGAAAACGTACAAAAAACTGTTTGTGCTTACAGTTTTCTTTTCCAAAAATTAATTGGTGAACAGTTTGAAAAAATGTAACTCTCGGAAATTAATCAGAAACACATTTTAATTCAGCTGTCAAATGACAGAACTCAAATGTTGAATTTCCTACGTCTAGGATCATGTAAGTGTGGTATATCATATTGCAAAAAATGTTTTTCTGTGATGGAAATAAACTACTAAACAATTATTGCAAAGTGAAAACTGACCAGATTGTAAGGCAATTAAAAATAAAAGAAAACTCTCAACTGTTATCATCATCCTCATCCTCCTCAAGCAGCCATGGGCTACGGAGGTCCAACCAGACCGTGCAATTTAGTTCTCCAAGCAAGTCTATCCTGAGCTACATCTACTGCATCTGGCCACTGCACACCAATTCTAACAAGGTCCTGTTTGACATTGTCTGCTCACCGCATACTAGGTCTCCCCTTCTTTCTGAGGCCTTTAGGCACACTGTTCATAACCCTATTCGCCAATCTATAATTATTCATACGGGCAACATGGCCAAACCAACGGAGTCTCTCTCTGCACAATATGCTGCTTAAAGGAGGTTGCAAACTCCTTTGCCTAATCTCATCATTAGTCACAAAGTTGAACCACCTAATGCCCAAGATACTGCGTAAGCATCTGGAATCAAAAGCATCTAGTTTCCTGTTATCTTGTTTACAAAGTGTCCAAGTTTCACTACCATAACTAACCCTAGAAAAAACCAAACTATTATACAGTCTAATTTTAGTCTTTAGGTGTATACACCTATTTCTCCACACTCTCCATAGATTCTTAAAAGTCCCGGCAGCAACCCTATTCGTCTGTTAATCTCATGCCGCACATCACCATTATCTGTTACATAGTTCCCAAGATAATTAAACTGTGACACCTGCTCAAGACTGCAACCATTCAGATTAACTGAATCACAGCCTGCCTGACCAATTTTCATCACTTTAGTTTTCTCTCTGTTTATAACCAAGCCTACTCTACTACCAGTCTCATCAACAGCTCGAATGAAAGAGTTCATCTCATCAACATCATTTGCCAAAAGGGCTAAATCATCAGCATAATCTAAATCAGAATTTTTAGTATCTCCAGACCATTTAAGGCCGAAATCTTTCCCTTGCAATGAATTTCGCATAACGTAATCAATAACCAAACTAAAGAGAAAAGGAGACAAAATGCACCCTTGTCGAACACCAGAAGTAATGCTAAACCTATTGCTACAAGCCTTACCAACTCTCACACACGACACAATGTTATTATAGAGAGCTTTCATTATGTTAACTAACTTGTCAGGTATACCATATGATTTCACAATCAACCACAAATTATGACGATCAACAGAGTCAAAAGCCTTTTTGAAATCAACAAAGCTAGCAACCAAAGGTTTCTGAAACTATAAACATTTCTCAAGAATCTGCCTAAGTGAAAATATCTGATCCACACATCCCCTACCACTTCTGAATCCACATTGTTCATCACGCAATTGACTGTCAACCAGATTCTTAATTCTATTAAGCACAATCATGGAAAGAACTTTACCTGGAACAGAGAGTAGGCTGATACCCCTATAGTTATCACAAGAACTGCGATCACCTTTTTTGAAAATAGGGATAACAATAGCTCTGGTAAAATCCTTAGGAACCATGCCTTTATCATAAAAGATATTCAGAATTTCAGTCATCCAAGTGGTAACCGAAACATTCCCAGCTCTAAGCATTTCCGTAGTAATTTCATCTACCACTGGGGATTTATGTAGTTTAAGTTTAGAAACAGCCAAAATAACTTCAGATTGTGTTATAGGGCCAACATTAAAGCCACCAATGCATCTATCATCATTGCAAACAATGGGAATAGAACTAACTAAGTTGTTTAGAACATCACTGAAATGCTCAGCCCACCTAGTCATGACAGAATCCTCCCCTTCTGTAACTTTACCTTGTTTATCCTTCAATCCATGTATGCCTGTCCGTTTTCTACCACACAAAACATTAACTATCTGGTACAGCTCTCTGCTGTTGTGCTGTCTAACTGCTTCCTCGGCTTTGTCAGCAAACCATCAAGCCAAAGATTCTTATCAGCAGCTAATTGATCTTTTACACGTTTATTAAGTTCCCTGTAATGCTTTCTATTAGGACTAGTAGGGTATTGATTAAGGACATTCCTGCAGTTCTTTCTTTCCGAAATAAGCTCAAGTGCCTTATCACTGAGATAATTCTGTCTCTTCTGCTCCTTTTTTCCTAAAAGAGTACTGTTAGTGACCAAAAAAGCCTGTTTAAAATGATCCCATTCTTCCTCAACTTCAGTAGTAAGCAAACCGTGACTGTCATAATGACTAAGTAACCTATCATGGTAAACTTTGGCTATAACTGGATCTTTCAGAGCTTCAGTATTAAAAGTAAATTTTTTAACCCTAGCACAACACTTTTTAAGTTTAAGTTGCAACACACTTTTAACAAGGTAATGGTCAGATCCAATTTCAGCTCCCCTATATGCCCTGGTATTCCTAACAGAACTAGCCCATTTGCTGTTAATTAATATGTAATCAATCATATTCTTTTGCAGCCCATCTCGTGAAACCCATGTGTACTTATGTATGTCGCAGTGTTTGTAATAAGTGTTAGTTATTCTGAATCCATTGAGTTTACTTACCAGTAGGAGACGTTGCCCATTGCCATTGCAGCTACCAATACCAAAAGGGCCTATTACTCCTCCCCAAAGGTCAGAGTCAGTACCAACTTTGGCATTGAAGTCACCAAGAACAAGGGTAATATCTCCTTTCTTGACAGAATTCAAAATATCCTGAAGTTGTTCATAAAACCTATCCTTCTCATCCTCATCGGCATCCTCAGTGGGGGCATAACAGCAGATAACATTCAAGTCTTTAACGCTTGTCTGAAATTTTGCTGTAAGAAACCTTTCATTAATGCACTCATATCCTAGAAGAGCATCGCTAGCGTGCCTGCTGAGAAGCAGACCCACGCCTTGGTGATGCTTATTGTCGTCCCTCCCTGAAAAGAGAAATTTAAGATTATTTTTAAGAATCTGACCTTTATCTGTCCATCTGGTCTCTTGCAAGCCGAGAATATCTAAATTATAATGGTGGAATTCTTGTGTGAGGACATCAAGAGAAAAAGCTCTGTGCAGAGTCATCACATTCCAACTACCTATGGAGAGAATATGGTTAGTGCGACGTTTAAAGAAACTATGTTTGTTGAGAGAGGGAATGCCGACAATATCAAACAGCCCCCTAATCGCAGACATGGGACAAAGACCCGTTCCCCCACTACTAAAGGCTGAAGCCATTTACACTGGAAGACTTCCTCCAATGTAGAATTTGACGATGCCAATAGAAGCAAAGAGTTCAAGTGCTTGCGATGACTTCTGCTCAGCTGATAAACATATCCTGTGAATCTATTCACTTGGGGCTGTCAACCCACAAACAAACAGAAAACACAGCGGAAGATTTTCCCTCCACAGAAGCCCACCAGTTCAGGAAAATCAGGATCCATAATCAAGCTCAGAGCCATATATCTGTCCAGTCCAGTAGGTTTATATGGCCAGCACCAGGACCCTGTGTGGTTGACCACTCCTCAGCAGGGTAGAAAAAAAACGAAAAGTAGCCGTAGTTGTCCAGATCAGTAGGCCACACTAATCTGGCAGCCCCCCCCCCCCTTCCGTTCACTTCCACAAGAGAGTATCTCTTTTGAAGTAATATTTACAAACTTGGCAGACATATAAAAATATTCTATCTTCATTATAGATTCAAATTTTTGTTTTACCATATTAATGTTCAAGAGGTGTAACATTACAAACTCATAGTAATATTAAATTTTAAAATCCAGTGGTTAGCACGCTTGGCTACTGATCTAAGGGACCTGGGTTCGAGCCCTGGGTGAAGCATGAATGTGTGTGTTGTTTTTCAGCTGAGGTCCTGCCATCCTCACAGAACTTCTACTATGGCATATAAACTGACAAGCTCCTGCCATACCTCTGTGGCAAGCAGCTGCTTGAGGGGGTATTTATTTTTTTATTTTTAATAGACCACAAAATGCAAAATAAAGTTATAAAAGTATTTGGTAGAAGTAATTGTATGGTATATTGTCAGCAGGATTACAATTTTGTTATCCAAAAATGTTTGACTTTTGTTTTTTAATCAGTTTTTATATCTGTAGAAATTAGAATAGCTTTCATTCAAGCCTTTTCCCCCAAAGCTTCTTTCACATGCTGTTGATTAGGGTAATCAACAGCATGCAAAAGAATTAATTGATCGAGGTAAGATGTTAAATGTTTTTATGTACAGTTGGACAATTAACGGTATCAGAAAACATACCTGCTCTTCATGAAAGAATATACATTAATATGGAAAATGCGTAATTTCTATTTAATTGATTTTCATTACGATGACAAATATCTTTAAGATAATTTTCCAAATTTTTGGTTATGGTAAAGAAAATGTGCTGAATATTACCTTTGCACTTTTATTTCTGAGGTTACAGAAATTAGGTGATATATAAAAACTAATTTTTGTGGAATGAGATTATTTGAGACACCTTGTATGTTTATATTTCTTCTCAACCAGAATTAGTTTATGCGTATTTTTTAATAGTAGTCTCAAACAACACCATGGGTTTGAGGTATCTCCTGAGTTACTAGTTAAACTAATGATGTCAAGATTTATCCTTCATAATTAAATAAGGAATTTCTGAACTAGCCAGACTTTCTAAACATTCTGCTTTTTATTAGTTAGGAATTTTATAGTCTTATTTCAATTCTCAAATTTTGGATCAGAATGAATAGGGAATGAATAATTCTTGGGTATTTACCAAACATTATATAAGGTTTTTTTTCTCCATATATATATGTATAATTCTAGGAAATAGATTAAAACAAATGAATTTTAATCATTCCATCTAGCCATCTCAATTACTCTCATTACAGCGTCACTGACATAATTGGGATAACTTCTAAAAGTGCTTTCATAAAGTTGTAAATTCATACTCCAAAATGCACATACCACAAAATCTTTCAAATATGTATATCTGTTTTTCTAGAGATTTCTGTTAAAACTTGTTTTAAAAATTATTATCATGTAGCATAGATAAAAAGAAATTTGTTCAATTTCCACTTGATAATGGTGTTAGCAAGTTTAAAATACTTTCATTGGCAGATAGACCAAAGAGCCTGCATTCCAGATTATTTGTACTTTTACATGAGTTCAGTTCTTCGTTGTAGACTGTGCTTTTAATGTGTAGGCTATACACTAACTTGCAGAACGGCGAAGTGCAACAGAGTGACGTCACAATGTATCTGCGGTGCCGCGAGCACAAATATGAGAGCACCCTGTCTTCTATGAAACCTGCTCACAGACAAAGATTGTGCACCACTAAACTATAGAAACTCTACATTGTTTCTGATATATAACAAAGATAATGCCTGAATAACTTTAGTATAAATGCCAAAAGAGTAATTTCTCTATTAATAGAATGAATATTGTTTGGGTAGCCAAAATAAGCTCACCGGACATACAATTAGTCATCTCCCACAGTAAGGGGGTTACGTCTGTTCATCAGCAACAGAAGGCATACTAGTAATCAACACGTCCTACAAATAGCTGTGTCATACACTATTGGGTTCATACAGTGACAAGAAGTGGTTGTGTACCACGTGTGTGTTAGTTGCTCCGTGAAACATGGGTCATGCCAAAGATGTGAATGAGTGGCAAAAAGATGTTATTGCGTTTGGCCGAGCCAAAGGGCATAGTGTACAAGAAGTTGCTGCCTTTGCAAGGGGGTCGAAACGTAGTGTCCAGCAGTGGCGTACATAGCATTCCACCACTAATCGTCGCCGGAACTGCGGCAGAACGACTGCTCACCAATAGGGACTGCCGCAGTGTGTCACACATTATTAGGGCAAACTTCTTTGCAACGAGGCAGGAATTGCTCCAGTCAGTCAATGCAGGCCTACAACAAGCTGTTTTCGAACAAACACTCCGAAGGGAACTGCATACCATGGATATCTGGAGCAGAAGAGATGCGTGTTAACAGCTCTGCACAAGGCAACAAGGCTACAGTGGGCATATTGCCACAATGACTGGACTGTCGACTCTTGGAAACATGTGATCTGGTCGGATGAGTCATGTTTTTGCTTGTACTCGAATGATACGAGGCGACGGTTACATCGTAAGCCGCATGAAGCCTTCCATGTGGAGTTTGTGGAAACTTCTGTTCAAGCTGAAGGAGACTTTATCATGTTCTAGGGGTGTTTCAGGTATGAGGAAATGGATCCTATGGTTGCAGTGACGTCACACTTGAACCAGAAGGACTATATGGTTCTACTGCACGACCACATGTTGCCTATCGTGCAGCATCTCCACAGTGAACACCGGAAGGATACCCCAGTCTTCCAAAACGACAATTATCGCGTGCACAGGGCTCGAAGTGTGTCAGATTGGAACAACGAGCATTCTGTAGCCTACGAACATCTCGAATGGCTCGCCAAATCTCCAGATTTGAACTGTGCAGCCCTTGCACCCTCAAATGTACTATCAATGACTGCAACCTCCGCTCCCTCCCAGTTGGTCGAACACTGATATAAAATTGTAGTAGCAAAACAGAGTGATAGAATCATAAGTTCTGCATTTTTCCAGTGAGCTATTGCCTATTTTTACTAATTACACAAGGAGAGAATTTCATCTCTGCTGTTAGAAAATTGTCTGAGAGAAATTTATATGGTATCAAGTCTAGGCCATAGGATAAGCAAAATAGAACGTGAATTGTAATAGTCACTACTATAGCATGATTATTGGGATTCATTTCCTGTAAACCTAAGGAAGGTTGGGTTGCCATATTACCTTTGAACGGAAAACGTTTGCACTCAATGGTCTTCATGGCCAGGTCGCAAAGACCCGAAGAGGTCAGAGAAGTTTGGGGAGAGGGGACCCACTGGAGACAGATGGAAGCCTCCATTCAAGGCTCTCCAGCTTGTTCTTTAACAAGCGCAGTATATGGCTTTACCTCACACAAGCCACGGCTGAACGTCCCATTCTGCAAACGGCGCCTTTCCAAGCCCATCAGAGTCACAACTGACCGATTGCAAGGCTTGGAGAGTTGCCAAGATAATCTCAAAGCAAGTTCAAGGTGGGATGCAAATCTGGAAACTGTTGATTACGAGCCTGACGCATTACCATTACATTGGGATTGAACCATCCGAAACCCAAATTTTGGTTTCATCCTGAAAAGGATTTAAAGGTGTCTTACATAGCGTTAAAATTTTATTGAAGTAGAGAATCTGTAGACACAATTATTTTATTCTATAATACCTTGTCCCTGTAGTTTGGAAGAGAATGTAGTAGATTTAAAGTAGGATAACTATGTTAGTATAGATGCACAAATTCGAGTTTAGGAGTGCATTTTCATATGGTTTCTTTATCTGTATAGGTTATCATAGCAATCGTCTACAGGATGACAACTGTCACTTTACTTATTATTCGAGAATCCATAACAGTTATTTACCCACAACTCAGTTCAATAAATTCATTAATGTTCCTTTGAAACCTTCTTGTCGTACTCATATTGTAATTTCAGATTTTAGTTCATTGCCCAGAAGGAAGGACTCTTACTGATCTAGGTGACCAGCTATCTGAAATTAGGATGGGAAAGGATATTTAGCTGCTCCAGCGTCATCACTTAGCTCAGTGAGCTCCTAAAGCTTTGTGCATTCTATTGACAGGATATGAACCCTGAAGGAAAATGTATATTAGGCAGGTGCCCTTATTTAATGCAAGAGACAGTCAAATAGTCCACTTTGCTACTCACCATTAGCCAATACGCTCGAACATAACTGACTGTCTCTTGAGTGGAAAACATTTTTTCGTAGTATATGTTTAACAGCATTAGCATATTTTTAGAAGTAACCATTTATTTACTAAGAGCCTTTTTATTAAGTTTTAATATTGGTACCCATTCTAACCTGTGGGATTTTACTGTGCGTAGAAAAGTGGCACCTGCAGCCACAATCTTCAGGGTTTACATTTTTGTCACATGAGCATACAGCAGCATGACGTTTTGCGAGCAGTATAGAGCTACACAACGCAGGCTTGCATTTGATCACACACCGACCGAGAGTCTAACGTGACTGGGGACGTGCTGGGGACGTGTAACAAATTACAAAATTAGTTCTGAGACCATAGGATTTTTAATTATACATACAATTTGAGCTCCACACTAATTGTTGCCTTCTGAGACGAGAATTCGAATTAGCACAATTTTTGTTGTTCAGCACAAATTGTCACTTAACTCCTGGAAGCTAAATTTTGAGGTTCTTCTTATCACAGTTTTCCTAAACATTGAATCCTCATCTGGATTTATTGTGGAAAGTTGTGGAATTGAAAGTTAAGAAAAATATATGGTCTGGAAAATAATGAAGAAAAGAAACTGTGCAGTAGTTACCAATTGTATCTTTATGTAAATTTTTAGAGTTTTTTGAATGAAATATTTTGCATTTAGAAAATGCCCATGAAACCAGCTGCATTTTTCTAAGAAAAGTCTCATGTTTAGAAGTTGAGAATTTTAAAGTATTTTCGGTCCTGGCAATTGAATATTTGAATAATTAAGAGTGATTGTATTTTGTTTATTGTGATAAACTGTGGTTTGGGTAGTGTAGTTTGGGGAACAGAGTTAGGCGAGAAACGTTCTTCACTCATCCTTTCAACAACCTGCTCTGATCGGATATTGGTTGTTGGACTAAGATCGGTGTTGGAGAACGAAACATGTTTAGGTGAAAGGAGAAGGAGGGGGTTGATAAATGCTGGAGAACGAGGCTCACATCAATGTTGGAGACGGAAGCTACGTTTTTAAAAAAGGGCTAAGCTGCGAAAACTCGTATTTAGAGTGGACAAGAATTCTCAGATCAGTGTTAGAGAAGGATGTTATGATTAGATGGAAGGTAGAGAAGGAAACTAGATGCTTTTGATTCTAAATGCTTATGCAGTACCTTGGGCATTACAGTACTGTGCAAATTAGTTGGGACAACAGGAAAATGCAGTAACAAAGACACAACTAATATATTATTTTTATTTGTTTAATAGTGTACATAGTTAATAGTGAATGTGACCCACCTTAGCTTTAATTACTTCTTTCACCCTCTCAACCATTGATGCCACGAGATTTCCACACATCTCCTTCACTTCAGGGACGTGATACCACACTTTCATGACACTTTCTATCATTTTTGTTTTCGTCATGCAATCCATCTTTGATATGCGCGTTTTAATAATGGCCCACAAATTTTCAATGGGGTTTAGATCGGGTGAATTTCCTGGCCACTCCAATACCTTCAAACCACCTTTAGGCAGCATATTGCGCAGAGAAAAACTCCGTTAGTTTGGCCATGTTGCCCGTATGGATAACTATAGATTGACGAATAGGGTTATGAATAGTGTGCCTAAAGGCCTGAGAAAGAGGGGGAGACCTAGTATGCAGAGGGCAGACAATGTCAAACAGGACCTTGTTAGAATTGGTGTGCAGTGGCCAGATGCAGCAGATGTAGCTCAGGACAGACTTGTTTGAGATCTAAATTGCATGGTCTGGTTGGACCTCCGTAGCACATGGCTGCTTGAGGATGATGATGATAAAGATGATGGGAGAAGGAAACTCGTAATTGGGATTGAGAAGGATGTTTAGAGCACGGTAGACAAAAAGGCTATGTTTAGACGAAACATGGAAAAGGAAACTCGTCACTGGACAGGAGAAGGATGCCCAGATTAGGGTTGGAGAAGGAAGCTACCTTTAGATGAAGTGTAGTGAAGGAAACTCGCAGTTGGTGATAAGGAGGCTCCTATCAATGTTGGAGAATGAAATTATCAATGCTGGATAAGGAAGTCATGTTTCTACGAAGGGTAGAGAAGAAACTGGTAGTTGGTCTGGAGAAGCAGGTTCAGAGCAATGTTGGAGAAGGAAGCTAGGTTTAGATGAATAGTGACGAAGGAATCTCGTATTCAAGCTGGAGCCGGATGCGCAGATCAGTTTTGGAGAAGAAAGGATCTTTTCGATGAAGGGTAGAAAGGGAAAGTTAGTTGGACTGATGAAAGAGGCTCAGATGAGTGTTACAGAATGAAGCTATATTTAGATGAAATTTTGAGAAGGATACTTATAGATGAGCTACAGATGGATGCTGAGATCAATGTTGAATAGCGAGCTCAAATTAGAGTTGGGAAAGAAGGTACGTTTTAATGAAAGGTCGTGTCCAAGTGGTTAGCGTACTTGGCTGCTGATAAAAGGACCTGGGTTCGGGCTCTGGGTAAGTTCTCTGATAGTCCGAGTGGAGGATGTTGTACAGATCAGTTGGAGAAGTAATTATATTGGAGAAGGAAGCTATGTGTAGATGAAGGTTTGAGAAGGGTACTTATAGATAGCTCCAGATGCATGCTAAGATCAATGTTAAAAAGCGAGCTGAGATTACAGCTGGTGAAAGAAGGTGAGTTTTAATGAAAGTTCATGTCCAAATAGTTAGCATGCTTGGCTACTGATAAAGGAACCTGGGTAAGGCATGAATGTTAATGTTGTTTTTCTGCTGCAGTCCTGCAATCCTCACAGACCTACTATGGCGTCTAAACTGACAGACTCCTTTCACACATCCGTAGCAAGCAGCTGCTTGAGGTAGAGTTTATTTTTTATTTACAGAAAGGAACTGGTATATAAGCTGGAGAAGGATATTGAGATCAGTTTTGGAGAAGGATATTAAGATCAGTGTTATAGAAGGAAGAAATGCTTATATAAAAAGTTGAGAAGACAATCGTAATTGGACTTGAGAAAAATGGTCAGATTAGTGCTGAAGAAGGAAGTTATGTTTAGATGAAGGGTTGAGACAATACTAGTAGTAGGGTTGAAAAAGGATGCGCAAATCAATGGTGGAGAAAAAAAGCTATATTTAGATGAAACTTTCAAGGATAATAGTAATTAGGCTCGAGGTGGATGCTCAGATCATTTTTGGATAACGTGGCTCAATCAGCCTTATAGAAGGAAGCAACATTTAGTTGGATGGCAGAGAACGAAATTCGTTTTTAGGTTAAAGAAAGATGCTCAGATCGATGTTGAAAAAGGAAAGTAGGTTTAGATGTAAGTAGAGAAGGAAAAACATAGTTATTCTACAGAAGGAGTCTGAACTCAATGTTGGGGATAAAGTAGCTATATTATAGTGAAAGATTGAGAAGGATATTAATATTTGGGTTGGAGGAGGGTGTTCAGATCTGGGTTGGAGGAGGGTGTTCAGATCTGGGTTGGAGAAGGAAGCTTAGACCAGATTGGAAGAATCAGAATCTTATCAGGGCTGGAGACGGAAGCTTGAATGAGATTGATCAATGAGGTTCAGACCAAAGTTAGGGAATGTAACTAAGATCAAAGTTGAGGAGTAAGGCTCATATCATGACTAGACAAAATAATTCAGAAAATAATTACTGTATACTATAGTGAGTAGCCGTCCCGTGGCCGAGTGGTTAGCACGCTTGGCTACTGATCTAAGGGACCTGGGTTCGAGCCCCGGAATTAGGCATGGATGTGTGTGTCGTTTTTCTGCTGAGGTCCTGCCATCCTCTCAGATCTCCTACTGTGGCATATAAACTGACAGGCTCCTGTCAGACCTCTGTGGCAAGCAGCTGCTTGAGGGGGTATTTATTATTTATTTTTATAGTGAATGAAAAATGCTGCAGAAGTGAAAGTGAGTGGTTTCGCATTAAGGGTACTTTTTGTGTTCGTTAACATGTGGGAAATATGGTTTGTCCTTGTACAATCCCCGATTCACTTTAAATAGCTTCTGAAAAGTGAAAGATATAATAAATATTTAAAATTATATAATTCATGTAAATTTTTAAGGATAACTTTTTCAATCAACTCATTTAAAGTTACTGAAGACATTCAAGGCTTAAAGATTATCTGCAGGAGAGAATGTTACATTTAAACAATTTCTAGGCCTTCTCAGTTTTTTTTTTCTATTATTCTGGGTACATTTGTAGAAAATTATAATTAAACACCAAAAATTAAATGTTTTACACCTAACGCGTTTAACTAATGTTTTTATTTCAAGAAATGTTAGTTTTTCATTCTTGTTGACAAAAAATATATATAATATTTTAGTCGGTTATTTCAGTTATTTAAAAACACTTTAGTTTAATTTTTACTTTATGGTATGAATATAAACAGTTTCCTTGTTAAAATATTGAAATTCCATTGAATAATACAGTTACCTAAACGTTTACTATAATTGTTTAAAATGGTGGAATATTGATAATAACACTTTTATTTTACGCCAGTGTTTTTTATGCAGAGTCTGAGGTTTGTATGTACATACATTATGAAAAAAAATATTCTATTATGTATTTGAATAAGTTTTGGTAAGAAAGAATAATCAAATATTTAAATCTGCATAGAGGCAAGGTTGGGATTATACAAGCATTAAAAGGTATTAGACAGTTATCTATTAAAAACAGGATGTGTTCGTTATTTTTATATTCGTAATACTTGATGTACCATGGATGGTTACGGTTTAACTTAAGAATGATATCGCTTAGTAAAATATTTAACACGTATCAGTAAAATATATTATAGTTTATTGATTTTTAATACACAAAACCTAAATGTTTCACAGAGTTGTTTCATATGTGTATTCCACTGAGATGTGTTATAAAGCTATAATACTAAATATTTATTAGATTATACACCATTAATTTTAATTCAACTGCAATAATGGGTAGAGTCATGTTCCTTTTCATCGCAGTTTATATTATGTGTCTTGATTATTAGATTATTATTTATTTTAAATTCAAGTGTGTGGAAATTCCTCGATTTTGTCTGAATGCTATTTAAAACACTTCTTCTTATTAACCTTAATTAAGGCAATATAAGCGGCATACAAACACATTTAACTATTCATTTTATATTTCCTAAATCACTGATGTAAATCAAGGACAATAAAGGCCCTAAAATAAGTCTCTGAAGGACTCCACAGTGAACAAGTGAAAGACTGCTGTATACCTCCTTTATTTTGATTACTGCTTTTTTATTAGTTAAATAATATCGGAACCAAGTGAGAGCAATTCTTCTTACCCCATAAATTTTATTTTGTTTTAAATGAATATCGTGACACAACCTATTTAAAGCTTTCTTCAGATCTAAAAATATGTCCACTACCTCCCCGTTTCTGTGCTCAACTCCTGCTTGTTGTGGAGCAGATAGACTTCAGGGTCAAATAATAATAAAAAAAAAAGAGGATGATGTGTAAACACAGGGCTGTGGTCAGTATTCCACCGAGGGCAAGCCTCTAGACCAGGGGTGGCCAACCCGCGGCCCGCCTTGAACATTTTTCCGGCCCGCGAGATTCATCACACTTTTACAAAATATATTTATTTTATAATAGCCAAAGTAGTGAAAACCAATGTATGAAAAAAATTTATTATTTGTGCATCCATATATTCAAAAATTAACTGTCGAAATTATGAGAAAAAATTTACTTTGATTTTAAAATAATATTCTTGCGAATATATGACAGATATTGCCTGTTTTATCTATGAGTTTACAGTTATGAGTTCGCAGAATAATTAAATTATATTCTGCGAACTCATGATATTTCACTCTTAAGTGACCTCAGTGACGCAGTGACCATCCCTAGATACGCACAGTTGATTGTTGATAGCAGAACAGAGCAGACTCTCAGTTTCAAGTGGAAATTTGCTTTTTGGTTTCGTTTTGTGTGCTGTGACTGCAGGATAATTATTTTAATATACCTGTACTTCAACAACATATTTAAAACAACAACAGCCAGGTTATCCTATTAAATTAAAAATGACTTTTAATTTAACAATTAAAAATAGATATATTTAATATCTCTCTTATTTTCAGTATGACTTCAAAGAAAAGAAGAATAGTGGACGAAAATAGAAAGTATAGCGAGGAATAGGAAGAAAAGTACTTCTTCATAGTTCAAAATACAAAATTATTGTGTTTAATTTGCCGAGAGGTCGTTGCTGTATTTAAGGAATATAATGTTAAGAGGCATTACGAAACAAAACATGAGGATTATTTGAAGTTCGATACAGAAGTGAAACAATCGAAGCTCAAGGAGTTTAAGTCGCAATTAAAGGCTCAACAAAAAATGTTTGGTGCAGCATTACAGCAACCTTCCAATATTGTTAAGGCAAGCTATTCTGTTTCATTTTTGATTGCAAAAAAAAAACGAAAACATTTTCGGATGGTGAATTTGTGAAAGAATGTTTGGAAGCTGTTGTGAAGGATATTTTGCCTGATAAAAGTAAACTGTTTTCGAACCTAAGCCTATCTCGGCAAACAGTGTGTCGTCGAATTAATGACATTTCAAATGAAATTATCTTACAACTGCGCGACAGAATTCGAGATTTCAAATATTTTTCCTTGGCATTTGACGAAAGCACAGACATTTCAGACTCAGCTCAGCTTGTAGTGTTCCTTCGTGGAGTAAAGGAATCATTTCAAGTAACTGAAGAAATGTAAATTTGATAAGTTTAAAAGGTACAACAACAGGAGAAGATATTTTCCATGCTGTTGAAAACTGTTTATGCGAAAACAACTTGGATTTGGAAATACTTTCTGGAATATCAACTGATGGAGCACCTACTATGATGGTAAAGAAAAGGGAGCTATAAAATTACTAATCGATAAAATAGAATCCAACAACAAAACTAGTAACCGCTCCAAAAGAGAAGATTTAATTATAATCCACTTTTGATTCATCAACAAAATTTATGTGCCCAAGTATTATCGATGGATCATGTTATGCAAGTAGTTATAAAAACAGTGAATTACATTCGATCACATGCACTTCCGCATCGACAATTTAAGGAGTTCTGAAAGAATTAGATTATGAATATGGTGACGTTGTATACTTCAGTCAAGTCAGATGGTTAAGTCGTGGAAGATGTTTACAGCGGTTTTATGAGTTACGAGAAGAAATTGACTTGTTTATGAATGACAAGCAAAGACCTGTACCAGAATTAAGAAATGATGAGTGGTTATTGGATTTATGCTTTTTAGTGGATATTGTCGAAAAATTCAATCAATTAAATATATCATTGCAAGGAAAAGATAACCTTATAATCGATACATTTAATCACATCAAAGCATTTCAGAAGAAATTGTTGTTATTTGAATCGCAATTGAAAAGTAATAACACTCACCACTTTCCATTGTTGAAAGAATTTAAGAAATCAAAATGTAACAATTACATCAAATATGCAAAAGAAATAAGAAAACTTACAGCTGCTTTTGAAAGCTGATTCAGTAATTTAGAGTTAGACAAATACAAAAAAAATTTTGAAATATATTCATCTCCCTTTCATGTTGAAATCGAGTCGGCCCCAGAATATCTCCAAATGGAACTGGTTCACTTACAGTGCAATATTGAATTAAAACACATTTTTGAAACATCAGAATCAAAAATAGATTTTTATAACACTTACGTCACAAAAGAGAAATTTTCCAATTTGAGAAATCCGGCACAAAATGTTGTTAGCGCTTTTGGTTCAACTTACACCTGCGAATCGTTTTTTTTTTTTCGAAAATGAAATTGACCAAACACAAAACACACTCAAACATAACGGACGCTAACCTGCAACACCAATTACGATGTGCAAATACCCAAATTGAGATCTATTTGTAAAAGCTAAGTGAAAGAGTGGAGAAACAAATATCGCACTAGTAAAATAAATGTTTTTTAATGATTTCATTTTTTTTATTTCATTTATATTTATATATTTTTTATATTTCATTTTTAGTGTTATATATTTCTTTACAATGGGCGTTTAGTATCATTATTATTATATTATCTATGTTTACATGTAAGAATAATAGTAAACACAATAATAATAACTCATTATGTTTCAATTTTTCACTCCAAAAAAATGTCTATAGTGGGTCTAAATCTAATATGGGGATATATAATTTTATATGAGGCCCGCGGAGTTATGATGCATTTCCAAAGTGGCCCGCAAGATCATTTGGGTTGGCCACCCCTGCTCTAGACCAAACGTGTTTTCTCGACACCAAACGTGTTTTCTGGAGACTGAATTGTTTTTTCTTAGGAAATATTTTCACCCACTTATTTCCTGGGGCTCAAACAATAGATTGCATTCATATAAATACTACACTATTTTAGGTTTCCATGTCAACAAATTTGTACTTTCGTAATTGAATTAACACTGTGAATGCGGGCAGTGACAATGGCACAAATGGCAAATTAGACACAGTGTGGCTTATGCGAAGAGCGGCATATAGTTTTCAACTAAAGTTGGAAAAAGGAATAAAAACGGGAAAGTGCATTGACTCATTCCCCTAAAGCTACCAGGGTTGTGAAGAACCCTAGTACGACTCGGCCTTTCACATCCCTATCGCCAGAAATACTCAGCTTAACACTCCATTCTTTTGTAAACGCCTCCTCTCAATTTTCTGGTCCAGAGATGCGAAAAAAGTCGGCATTAACAGGAATTGAATAGGTGCACCAGTGCGGCATATGCCTCCACAGGTTGGCAGTAGGAGACAGTGATGCAAGAAGACGAAAGCAGGTGACTTTCAGGATCTGTGGAAGAAGCTGGAAAATTGAGACGAAGGAGACGTCTCTAGTCTTCCTGTTTGGTTAAGAGAGTCTCGCTGTAGGTGAATAGAAGATGGCTCGTGTCGGTAGACCATTGGTTGGTTCGAGGTCCCTTTAACTGCCAGCCAGTTTGCATCAGTTCATGTTTTGTCAATGGTACTACCCTGGAATTTCGTGTTTCACATAGAATGTTCATGAAGGCTGTAGTCTGGAGGAGCACCTTAAATGTCACGTGCTCTGGAGAAGAAAAGGCGAACAACTGAGTAGTGTCAGGGAGCAACCGGAAAAATAAAATGGCAGGAACAAATGAGTTTCCGATACGTGGGTCCACATTTTGGGAAATTTGGACACTACACTACCTTGGCTTAAAGCAAAATAAATGATATAAATTTTGTCAACAGTGTTATTGCATTAATACCCATTTTGTTTTTCGGTTTTCACTTATTATATTATGTTTTAACAAAAAAAATAGATATCGAATGGTGTATATATTTTTGAAGAATTTGGAAAATTATTGACAAAACGGCAATTGATTGATAACATGTGATAACCGATTTTTCTCTTTTTTTTTTAATATAGCTATTACGATTGAAGTTTTTGATTCAATTGAAAGTAATCTTGTTAATATACTCTGAGTGGTCTAGTGGTTAGCGTACCTGATCCCTATACTAGTGGAAATGTCTTTGTGTAAGTGTTTGTATACTGTATAATATACTATATAAATTAAGTCTTAAGGTTAACTCCGTCCTTTGTGTAGGGAGCTTTTTTTTTTTTAAAAAAAAAAGATAATTAACATTTTTTTATAGTTTTATATCTGTCAACATATTAACGTTACATTTAATGATTTATTTTTATTTCAGGCCTTAATTATGTTTACCATTATGTCTGCAATTTCTTTCCTCCTAAAAGTATTTTAAATAAATCGAATAACTTCTTTGATATAGGCTATAGATTTGAAATCAATCTTATTCCTGATTTTTACCTCTTATTTATCATAATGTTATAATCATTAAATTTGTTTAGAATCTGAAGAATTGTACGTTGATCTGGCATATTTTTTATAGTGGTTTAGTGAGAGAATCTGGTTTTTTCTGCGAACGCCTACTGATTTTTTTAAGTGTGTTTCTATGTGTGTCTTTCTTTTGAGCTAATTCATATTGGTCAAGGTTTTGTTCTGAAATCTTATTTTTGTTCTGTTTGGCGCAATTTGTAACATTTTAGAGGTTTGATTCCTTATATTATTTTTGCATTTAATCCAATCTTTTTCTCGGTATTGCATTAAATTAATGATATTTTGAGAATCCACTATTAATTAATATCACAGTTATTTTACGCGTTTTATAATTTTTTTACGCTACTTTTCATTTTTTTTTCAAAATTTCGCATGTTTTTATAAAGTATGAATATTAATATTTAATTTGATACTTTTAATTTTTAAAAATGAAGAATGTACTTTTATACGCATAACATGGAGATAACTTAGAATCTTTATCTAACTTGTACTCGTTTCTCATGCAACATACATACAGGTACACAAGGACATGACCTCTGGCTTACTACTAAGGTAGGCTAACCACAAAACCAAACAGGCCTAAATTTTTCTTTCTGACTTATTTTTATAACCGGTCTAATCTGTTGATTTTATGTCCTTATTAATGTGCTTATGTTTATAAAGTTGTGTTGGTCAGTTTTGTTCTCTTATTTCTACTTTCTTTCTTCTTCTTTTTTTAACTTTCTGTAGCTTTTAAAGTGTGCATTTATGGAAAAATGCGTAGAAGACAAATTGAAAATCATGATCAAATCTATTTAAATCTCGCTTTTTGAACAATATTTGTGCAGTATTTAAGGATATGGGAACAGGAATATTTAACAATAAATTATCTTTTATAAAAATCAATCATAATTGTCCAAGTGAAAATAATCAAATACAAATATTTATAATGCATTGGTATATTAGTTTATTAAATAGATTGAAATGGTACTTATTTAAGTTTTAATTAATTTCTGAGGTAAATTCTTATGGCGCAAGGTTGTTGTGGAATACCTAATTTCTATAACATTTTAGATGCTGAACGAATGTTTTTGAAAATCGAGATTCAAGTATATTTTATTATGATCTTTAATTTGTTCTCATACACATTTTTCCATTTAATATATAACTGAAGAAGAATTATAGTGCTTGGAATTTAGATTTCCATTGATATAACGTGGAAATTCTCTGTAACAATTTAGTAAGGCAGGGCAGGATGCATTATTCAGAGAAATGTCATCCGAATTTCAGTATTTAATAACTATGATTTATATTTATAAAATACTCTTCTTATTTCTTAACTCCGGTGGGTATTGGGAATTTCATAATCTTTTGAAAGATTCTTAAGAATAAGTCGCATAATGGCTGTGGAAGGTGTTCATATATCCAAAAAATTATATTCATAAGAAGATGCCGGTACGGTCTGTATCTACTGCAGGGTTCTGTTGCCATAACCGCATTTTCCATGCATTCTACGACCTTGTGGATCTTTGGTGAAGCCATTTCGATACTCTTTTTCACTGAAGCCTTGTATCCTTCATTGTAATTCTGTCCATAAGCTGTTCTCACTTCTTCTGGTGAACTTCCCCAAGCATCATCCATGGTTTGATGAATATGGGTAATATCTGTTATGGGGGTTCTGGACAGAGAAAATAAGTTTATTATACATATAAATATATAACAATAAGTTAGAAAACATAGGAAATACATGTATGCATAGAATATTTATTAAAAGGCAAGTCAAATGTATTCCTTCAAAACGGAAATTTGCAACAATCCGCATAAATTTTCTTAAAATTTGTGACAAATAAACTGAGATGCCAGTTTATTAGGTACATATAAATAGTAGCCTGTTGCACCTTCTTTGTCCTTCAAAACAGCCTAAATTCCTTGGGGCATGGAACATATAAGATGGTAGATGCGTTGTGAAGGAATATTTTACAATGCAGAAATGATTGTGTCATGCTTTGCTGGAAATTGGATGATAGCACAGTCTCGCTGCGAGCAGTTTTTACCACCTCATCGCAAAGGTGCTCGACAGAGTTTAGATCTGGGGTATGTGCAGCAAACCAATGAAACAAGGAAAACTTGTTTGCATGACCTGGAGCCATTCAGTGAGGAATACGCACCCTGTGAGCAAGTGCATTATCATGCTGAATGTGTTCATCTGAATGAGAATAAACTGTAGTCATGAAAGAATTAAATTGCTCAGCGACAATGTTCAAATATGCTGTAGGGTTCAGATATCTTCGATGAGTATCAGGAGGCCTAATGTGTGCCAATAAAACATATTGTTAAACCATCACACCGCCACTACCGGCCTACACTGTTGACACATGACAAAATTGACGTATTGACATACTGCCGTGTCATATTGCCTGATGTTAGTAGGCTGGTAACAAGCTTCTTGTCTTCTTTAATCGAACGTTGTAATGCCCCCTCATTCACTTTTATTTTACCTTAACCAGTTTTGTTTAATTCACGTTATATTTATCATTTTGGGGATTCTTATTTCATTTTTGGCATCACAGCGCTCGTTTCCAAGAGCATAGGAGTTGCGCATGTGCAACTCCGAAATTTCGATTGTCACCCGCTAAAGGGCGCGTGTACAAGGACACGCCCCCTCTTGCGTCATAGCTTGCGCGCTCGTCATTCTATGCAAATGTCTTTACCGGTGCGACAGCCACGTGTTGCCGAGACTGTACGCTTGTTAAAACCGTGACATGTTAGTCACAGAAGTTAGTTAGAAGTTGACAGTGAGTAGTAAGAGTCAGTTGGAAGTAGTCACAGGAGTTGGTGTTTGTTAGTTGTCAGTTAGTAGTGTCACAGAAGTTGGTGTTAGACACAATATTGATGATGTAGACGACGTTTTCATTTACGTTGGTGAGTGTTTAAAAATAATTTTTTTGGGAATAAATGCTATAGAAACTTTTTTGAATCTTTGCTATTCTTTCTCTTGAGCAACGTTATTTCATAAATTTTGATTACATATTTTTATATTGACAATCATTTAATTTTTGAATTCTTACTCGCTAAGTAACGTTCACTGGTATTCGAACCATAATTGAACTGTATTTGGCAATTTGTTAATTATTGCCTGGCGCCCAACTTTAGCTGTCCGGAGCTTGAATAAATATTGGATCAGACAAAGGGTCCAAAACCTTAAAAGTATTTAAATCTTTGGAGCGTTACAGAGACGTTGAAAAGAAATGGCGCACCGAAAACAGGGACTTGCCAGTAAAAGATAGTGGTCCAAGAATAGGGACTGTATATTTATGTATAAGTTGTATATGTTATTTAATGTGATTGTCAAAGATAGTAATTTTTGAGCTCATTAGTTGTATGTACTCTTTATAGATTTAACAGCAGCTTAAGCCGAAAATTTTTGTTGAGCAAGAAGCTTAACTTTTTTGTGTATTAGTCAAAGGTACTGAAGTTTCATCGCAGTTATTGCTGATAGTTAAGATACAGTGGACCCCCGATATAACGCGCATGTCGGGCGGGAAACAACACCCGCGTTATAAGGTGACCCGCGTTATACCGAGCGGCGCGGTGGCGACACAATAAATTTCACACTGTAAGCTTTTCTTTTACTCATCATGCATACAATAATTAAACACTATTCAAAATACATGCAGGAACTCAATACATACACAATTACTCAATACGCAGTAACAATAAAATGCGATACTCACCAACGCCGCGCAGACCTGTATAAACATGTTTGAACTTATCGCGAACATCGCCAGAGCTATAACCGAGTGCGCGGTATAGCGAGCAGCGCTATAACGAAGGTCCACTGTATTTATTGTCTGTAAAGATTAGAAGTGTCGGGACACACAGGCACGATATATAAATTTTGGCGCCCGACTTTAGCTTAAGGTATATTGAATAAATATTGGATCAGACAGAGGGTCCAAAATTTAAAAGTATTTAAATCTTTCGAGCGTTGCAACATGTCCAGATTTAATTTGAATACAGTATTACATTTACCAGTAGAGAATACGTGTGTACATCAATATGGAGTACAACAATCACGATGCTGTGTGTAGCTAGTCGAGTTCTTTTATATGTATAAAGGACTGAATGGAATAAAAACCGTCATTCTTCTGTAAACAGTGTGCCTTGAAACTCTCGTTCAATGGCTGCAGAAAATTCTATAGAGAGCTGCCTGACTGCTATTGCGCTATAACGTTTGGGTATTAGCAGAAAATAAATTAGCCAGTGTCTTGTACTAACAGCTAGGTTGAGTTGTCACTTTGAGACGACCTTGAACTCATATATGGTTAATATCTACTATATGATGGAACTATTCCCAAAGTCTTGAAAGTGCTATTTCTGAAACATTTTGCAGTTCTAGCCACATCGGTTTGGGATTGGTAGGACTCTGACACACAAGTTATTCTACCACGTGCAAATATATCGAAGTGATTTGTTATAAACAAAAGAATAACACAGAGATCTCTCTGTTATACTCTTGTTACGAAACGAAACGCTCTACCAACACTATGCTTGTTCAACAGGAAATGAATAGGGAGGAAGAGTGTTGTAACATCATGTGTGGTGCTTGTTGGTCATTTGACCAATAATGTGTGAGTTTTACATTGAGATGCTAGTTTATTAGGTAGAGTACCCGTCGTCACATAAATTGTTAATTCCAACACGTAATACATCACATGGTGGCGGTGTGTGGTAAAAAGGATGCAGATCAGCAATTCGAGTATCAGTTACAGTTGGATTGAGCATGCGAATGGGCAAAACGGGAGACCTGAGTGACTTTGAACGTGGCCTAGAATACTAACCACAATATTTGGTACTAGGCATGCCGGTTTTAGCATCTCCCAGACGATGACCCTCCTGGACGTTATACACAAGTGTTCAAGGTATATCGAGAATGGTGCGAAAATAAAAAAAAAACAACGGTGATCAGTGATCCTGTGCACAAAAACAGCTTGTGAATCAGAGGGGTCAAAGGACACTGGTGAGAATTGTGCAAGCAAACAGACGGGCCACAACCAGGCAAATCACAACATAATTAAACATTCGTGTGTAGAAGGTCATCTCCGGATGTATTACGTATCAGAACTTGTCGCGAATCGGCTAGAACAGCCGCTGATCATGTGGAATGCCATTGTTGTCAGTGAAAAACGCGAAAGCGCATCTCCAGTGGGAGCAGGGACATCAACAGTGGACGACTCAAAACTGGAAAAAGGATCCTTTTGCATCATGCTGAAGGAAGGATCAGATTTTTGCGCAAGCAACATGAGGCCATGGAGCCATCTTATTTGATGTCAACAGTACAGGCCTATGGTGTTGTGTGTGATCGTGTGGAGAATGCTTTTCTTGTACACATCAGCCCCTTGATACCCATTGAAGGATATCTGAATATAAGTGAATATCTCAACATCGCTGCTTACCATGTTCATCACCACTTGACTACAATTTATACTAACTTGGATGGACACTATCAATACGATAATGCACGTGCACACATGTTATGTGTCATCAAATTGTTTCAGGGACATACCAACTAGATTTCCTTGTTTCATTGGCCTGCACATCATATGTGCGTACTCCAGATTTAAATCCTATTGACCCTCTTTGGGAAGAGGTGGTAAGGACTGTATACAGAGTATTGTGCTGCTGTACAAATTGCAACAACTAACTGACACAATGATTTCTGCACGGTGAAATATTTCTCACAACGCATCCAGCATCATGTATATTCAATGCCCAGACGAATTCAGGCTATTCTCAAGGCCAAAGAAGGCTCAACATGCTACTAGGAAGGTGTACCTCATATATACGCAGCTCAGTGTATGTGGAAGGGTACATGTCCCTATTCTCGTCAGGATGTCACTGGCTGGGTGGTTGATAAATAATCAGAAACTCAGATATGTTGTTAACAACTGTGCAATGTACCTTCAGAGATAAATCTTTTCAAAACATTTCACAGTTAACCATTTACAATGTATAATGACTATCCACCTAGTACAGTCACCCAATGCTATGCTATCAACAATCAAGCTGCACTAAGACTATGTAGTCCCATTGCTCTCAACAAGATAATGGCTGAATCAAAGGCCTAAGAATATCCACCCTAACACCCAGAAGGTGTCACTACTGCATCGTCCACTCCATCACTTTTCACTGACTGTCAATCATCATCAACAGAGCATGGAGTGTTGCCGACCATGCACAATTTGGGATGCCGAATGATGTCATATCATCCTTAGCAGCGAATCTCGGCTGTGCCGAGGAACTGATGATCGGTATATACATGTCCTCTGCTCTCTAATGCACATGCGAGAATCGAATGTCACATGCCTGAATAGCAATCATTATGGTCTGGAAAGAGACAAGCAAAGATAATTAACCTTCTCTTGTGTGTCACCCAGGCACTTTGCCTGAATTGCCTTACATCAATGATATCCTGGAACTCGTAGTACTCCCCTTCTTCGCTGGAGTGTATGTCACCCTGTTTCAGGATTATAACCCCAGGCTCTAAACGGCTGAAATCACCCGACATGTTTGGGACTTGTCAGACTGTTCCATGTTGAGCAAATTCTGATTTTGTAGACTGTAGGGTTCCATCTGTGGATTAACTGCAACTGGCTGTAGCAGCCCGGAGAGATCAGTTATAATAGGCATGGTCGGGCTTGCCTGAGTGTGATATGTAACAGCAATTGGCTGTAGCAGCCCGGAGAGATCAGTTATAATAGGCATGGTCGGGCTTGCCTGAGTGTGATATTCGATGCCTATATGACTCCACGCCGTGAGTGGTAGCTCTGTATATCGCAAACCATGGGGGAATTACAAGCATCATTAATTACCGCCATCCAGTACGTCTGGGTGTGAAATAAAATTGTGCCTTTGCTATGTATCTGTAATCAAGGCTTACACATTTACTAACCATTTCTTCTGAATGGTGCAATTTCAAAGTTACAGAGTGTATTTTCACAATATTTTTAACGTCAGTTTTCAATGGACAAGATCAGGGCTTTTTTAGATACACTGGGCCAGGACATTCGTTGAATGAAAGGAGGGAAGAAAGAAGGGAAGAAAGAAGAGAAATTAAATGTGCATAAAGATTTAAGTCATTCAGTTTTTCTAAAACTTTATTAAAAGCTATTTATTTTTTAATATTATAAAGCAAGCCTTTTTTACTATTTTTTTATAATATTTATGAATTTTAAAAGATGATTTTTAAATTGAAATACTTATATATTCAGAAATTAATATTTTTGATAATTCAGTGTCCAGGCAGATATGATATAGGTATTGTTGCACACTAACTCAGGTAGTTTAGCAACTTTGGGGGTGTAGGGTAAAATTGCCCCGGCTACGATCGTAGGCATTTTTACCCTCTCAATTTTTGCATTGTCTTTTCCTGTCCTTTTTGCCACCAATAAAGCTTCTCAGGTTATAGAAAAGTAATCAACAACGTGCCCTGTAACGACAGTTGGTCCCGTGGACGAAAATAAGGATGTTTGTATATCAACTGAACGCTACGAATAAATATACATCGAAAGAATAGATCTGGACTAGGGGTTCTCAACGTGGGGTAGGCGGTAAAGTTTTTTTTGGTACACCGTGAGAGCTCAAAAGTCGCTAGATCTAGTAACAAAGTAAAAATAACTATTGTTATACTATAACTATAGTTTTATCTATGTATACAAGGGGCACGCCAGTTACATATACATTTCTAGGGTGTACATGAAGCATAAAAGGTTGAGAACCACTGATCTAGACAATAACTTAGTAACAAACAGAGTACGCATGGTAAGATGCGATAATAAAAAACAAGGTTTTTTATCCATGACACTGGAAAAGTAATCTGAAGTCATGAATGGATAGTGAATGCGGAGCAAAACACGGTAATCAAGTAATCTTTAGAATCACATGATAGCCCAATAAAGAGACCTTAGTAAACTTGGGCCGTAGTAGCGACACCGATGCAGCGAGCTACGTTCCCTCCTTTACGCACATCTGAGTGGACATCCGTGAGGGTGCAGACTGACAAACAAATTACATCAGTCTGCGATATACCCCTGCTGCCCACCGATTCAGTGCATGCTTGTTGTTCGGGTCATATCGTCGAGCTGTCTTTTTTATAGAGTTGAACAATGGCTGTTAGAACTATGAGTGCCGTTCTTCACTGAAAAGCTAAGGTAAGAGTAATCTCTCCACCCATGGTGGGGAAAAGAGCGGTGTAATTGGGAAGAAATACAATGTAAATCATCAATCGTCAAGACATTTCCCTGAAATGACAAATCAGGCCCTTCCATTTCTTAAAGACAGTGACTTCTGCTATTGGAACATCTCTTCAGAACTTGATACCAGGGGCGTAGTTACAGGGGATGGGGTGGGGAGGCTCCTCTCGTAAAGTTAATCGGAGTTGCAAAATTCTAAGCGACTTTGTAAAATCTTAGTGAATTCTGTTTTTTTTTTGTTATTTTGCTCTCCTCTTAATTTTACAAAAAAAAATCACGATTTGCAGATTTCGCTTGGGTTTTACAAAGTCACTTAGAATTTTGCAACTCCGATTAACCTCCCCTAGATTTGCCAAATCTCCTCGATTTTGCCAAGTTGCCTCAATTTTGTCAACTCGCCATAATTTGACAGGAAAAAAGAAAACCAATTTTAACATCTCCCCTGAATTGACCAAGTCAGTTCGAATTTTGCCAACTCTCCTTAATTGCACAAAAACAATGCCAATTTTCACAACTTGCCAGTAGTTTACCAAGTAGCTTCCAATTTCGCCAACTCCCCTAGATTTTGCCAACTTGTAATAATTTTACAGAAAAAAAATCATAATATTTACATCTCACCTTAATTTTGCGAATTCTCCAAGATTTTTCCAAAATTGTCCCGATTTTCCAACTATCCTTAATTTCACAAAAATCCAATCCTAATTTTCACAATTCACCTGTATTTTACCAAGTGGCTTCCAATTTTGCCATCTGCTATAGATTTTGCCAAATTGTCTCGATTTGGCAGATTTGATCAGCCAAGCCTTGTTATAAGGCTACTCAGAGTTTACCATTGTGTTTGCTGAGACTTTGCCCATTCTCCTTAATGCACGCCCGCACTCCCTCAGTGTTACCTTCTCCAGTTCGACTTTGTGCTGCGACGAATCAGGAAGATCAGACGAGAAGAGAAAGCATGTCTTCTTGACCGTTTTGCAGACTGTTAAAGTTTACCTATACAGTTTTCTGTTCATGAGCCTTGTGCGTAATTGGAATTGCTTCAAGGCACCGTTCACATTGCAAATTAGAAATATTTGCCCTCCTGATGGGATAGTCATCAATCTTTTCCCTATTTCCTGAGTTCCATGTCTGAGTCGGACATTGAGGTAGTGATTAATGTAAAGCTTCAAGTTACAAGGTAATCTTTCGCACACTGCCATCCTGTGGAAAGAGGACTCAGTTGATAGGGGCCCAGTTTTATCTCTCATACCTTGTTCATCCTCCTTTAAGTTACATAGATAGTGCTTTTTATAGAAGTAAGGGTTAGTTAAGAAGTTTAGTCGAGATTCTAAGATTAGGAGTTTATATATGAGTATTGGGTAAATGCAGTGATTTGATGTAAAAGGTTAGAAGTACTTTAGCTAAAAATTATCCTGTATAAGTAGGAGTAATCAGATGTATGTTGTTTCTTCTGCTGTGTAGGAGTCATCATTCACCGCTCAGGGTGACAAATGTTAACATTTGCTTCATTGAAACAAGTTAAATAAAAACAGACTTGAAAAGAAAATTAAACACAAAATATCGAGGATTTCTTCACTAAGTATCTTGTGTTTTCAAAGTGTTTTGTTGATTAGTATTTAGAGTTAAAAAAAATGTTGAACTGTTTCTTTGTTACGTGAAGTGATGCCACTGTTGCAGAGGAACTATACATAGTTTTGGTGACGACCTGAATCAGCATCCCGCTGTCGGCTGACCATATTATTCTCGCTGACATCCTGCTGTAGAACCAGAGCAATAAGAACTTCAAAATATACAGTATAGTGTTTGCATTGTTAAGAACTTTGGCACAGAGTTTCACTTGTGAAATTAAAAGTAATGATCATTATGAAAAATTTAGCAGTTTTCACCTGCTTATATTGATACATAAGTCAACATGTACACAATCGTATCAGATTAACATGAACACCTACCATAGTATATGTATGATAGGTGGTCATATTGTGCTGATACGACTGTGTATATGGCGTATGAGTATCTGCGTAGCAGTCGCACTAAGGCATCTATAACGGGTTACTGTGAATAAAATCAGTGAGCAACTTTCCATGCAGTATCTTGAGTACTAATTCTTTATAACCTGTCTGCAATGAGATCTCCACCTTGTCTCAGAAACTACAGTACATCTAGAAAACATTTTCCGTAATGAAGGCACCAAAAGACTCAAAAGCAAGGGAAGCTTAAGCAAAAAGTCAGGCTTAATCATCTGGCTAAGATTTCAACATAAAGTGCAAATATCCAAAATTAAAAAAAAAATCTAAAGCTATGGAAAAATTATACACTATGGATAAAAAAATTAACTCTGAGATCTGCATAAAAAAAATATGTAGGTATTTCGGAAATAAGTACCCAAAACAAATCAATCTCGAAAAGCAAATTGAGATCGAAAATTGCAAGAAATCGATAAATATAAGGAAGAAAAATATAAATAGTTTGATTAAAGATAATCATATTTAATATTTATAATTTGATTAAAGATTAAGATGACAAACTACACACTTTTGAAATTAGGATGAAGAGAAATAAAATCTCAGTTGTTGATTTGCCACAAACCGAGAATGAAAGCTGGGACGATAATGAAGAATGGTGAATCAACTATTTGGTGAAGAATTAAAATCAGAAAATAAAAATATTGAAAGAGATCATCGAGTAGGAAGACCAACCAATAATCAAACAAGAATAATCATTGTAAAGTTGTACAATTATCAGGCGAAGTGAAATATTGAGAAAAAAATGCTTTAAGGGCTCCTCAATCTACATTAATGATAATTATACTGACTCTATAATAAAAACAAGAATCGAATTGCTGAAATGTATTAAAGCAAAGTATATTAAAAATAAAAAGTATTTTCAGTATTATTTGTATGCAGTTGACACAGTTTTATTAATATCTTCAAATTCTATAACGTATGTGCAAACACAAATCAACACAAAATTGAATAACGTTTCAAGTTGGTTTTAGGTGAACAAATTATTGATAAACTACTTAAAGCAAAATTTATGCCGTTTTACACAGTGCAGAATTATTAATTAATGATTAATGATGTTTAATGCAAATTTTATTAAATAATTAATGATATTATTGAGGTAAATATAAATAACTTTGATATTACCTAGAATTAGAGAGTTTTTTTTCTTTGAAATCATATTAGACGAAAAACTTAAATGGAACTCCCATGTAACTTACACTCATACCCGGATTGTTAGCGCTTTCAGAAAAAAATCTACAGAATTCGACACTTTATTAGCCAAAAATTATCCTACTCTCTTATATAGCAATATTGTAGGTTAAGCACATCAAAAGATTATTTAAATTATCTTGCGCTGTTACAAAAGAGATATGTTCGGTTAATTTTAAACTTGCTATGTAAAACACCAATGATTTCATTTTTCAGGAAATAAAATATTATAAATATTTTTCAGATGCGAGATCTGATATTTATACGTTTGTATTTTTATGGGCGCAAAAATTATTATCATCAATATGTGATCCTTATTACAGAAGAGAAAGGAAATTCATTTTCAGATAGGGGCGGGGTGGCTCAGTCGGTAGCGCGCCAGGCTCGTAATCTGTAGTTCCCAGGTTCGAGTCCCAGCTGGGTCAGCGTTGAGATTTATCTCCGCAAAATTCCCCGCCCTGCCCACGGTCAGTAGGGGACACCGATGGGCTTGGAAAGGCCGCCGTCCGTCGGATGGGACGTTAAGCCGTGGCCCCGTGTGCGGGAGAGCCATACCCTGTGCACGTTAAAGAACACGCTGGATGGCTTTGACGGGAGGCTACCATCTGTCTCCCAACAGCTGTTCCAGTGGGTCCCCTCCCCCAACCTTCTCTGAGCCTTCGGGGTCCATGTGACCTGGCAATTTAGCCCATGGTGTGCAAAAAAGTGCCGCTCAGAGGTAAGACAACCCAACAACCCATTTTCAGATAACCAGTTTCAAGAAAATCTAACTGTACCGAAATTTAAGAAGGCTATTTGTGATACCTCTTTTACTTATACTACTGTTTCAGTACGGAATATGTTACCAAATGAATTGAAATTAATATGTAATAAAAGGTACTATATTAGTATTATTAAAGTTATCTTCTTAATAAATAGAATAAGTAGTTATATGCCAGCAAATTTGAGTTTCCTCAATCCAAATCCCTTGTTTTGTCTAATGTTATGTTATTTTATTTTGATATATTTTAATTGATATTTGTATTATTCAAATTTGTTGAATTGTGTAATTCCTTGTTACCTTAATAACCTTTTTTTTTTGGTTCGGTTCCTAATAATTATATATGAAAATGTAACTTCTTTTTGTGAAGTTCACTAAATCAAATCAAAATAATTTTACAGACATACCTGAATATCTCTGGTTCTATCGAAATTATTTTCACCCCCCATGGGTACATTTCCTGGCGAAGAGTCTGACAGAAGGAAACAGCTGCAAACTTACTCATGCAGTATGCAGACAAACTTGGGACCGAAATGCGACCTGTAAAGAAGAAACGTAAAATGAACTATATGTAAAGTAGGTATGTGTATATAGTTTCATTATTTTGAAGATAACATTAGAGCAGATTTATAGAATGAAAAATGTCCTTCTGCTAAAATGTACACACTACTTTACTGCTTGAAATTCTCACATTCCCCTGTGCAAAAGAAGCTGTAGCACACAATTATGATGGTCGGTTTTTTAAATTTTCCATAAAAAATATTTTATTTTATTTTCATAATCATGAAAAAAAAAAGGATGTAATGTAACCGAAAGAATTGTGGATATTTTAATGATAATATGGATGTATGGTCGGATTTTTAAATTTTCCATAAAAAATTATCTTATTTTATTTTCATAATCGTGGAAAAAAAAGGATGTAATATAACCGAAATAGTTGTGGAAATTTTAATGACAATACGAGTTTATAACAAATAATTTAAAAATATTATTATTATAGATGGTATGCAACTTATAATATTCGCAATGCCTTAAAATTTCATTATCAAATTATTCATTATCATATCTAAAGATTTTTAAAATTAATTTTTTGAAATTTTCGTTTCTGAAATTAAGAAATTTCTTTAAATTATCAAAAGCAATACGATATTATCATGTTGTGTGGATGGAAAAGTATATTCAAAGATCTCTAACTTGAAAATATGAATTATGTGACAGAATGTCACATAATATCAAAATCTTTAAAAAATCCCCAAATCTCTTGTTTCAGCAATATTTGTGTAATATTTTAGGAGTTCTGGAAGCTGAAACATTTCACAGCAGTTGCTGTTCGTAGGAAAAATTATAATAAATTTTGATAAATTAAACCTAACGAAAATGTGTAAAAACAGCAACTGCTCTCAAATATATCAGATTTTATAACTCTTTGATTATTAAGGGAATATTGTTTAAAATCGATATTTGGACAAATTTCATAAAATCCAAAACTGATTTCCTGTGACATTTCCCCTGTAAAATGTTTATTTTAAAGACATATAGATTTATAAACGTGGACTTTCATTAACGATAACATGAAAGTAGCCCAATACGTTTGACAATATGCCGTGTATCGTCACAATTCATATACTTTATAAGTTCACTTATGATTAGCTAGAGAGATAGCTCTTTGAACGGCTCTGAACCATAGATATTTGCAAAGAGTTTTTTTTATTCTTCTGAAACTCGATAAATGTCTAATTTTGAACTTAAAAGCAGCCGCGATGGCCTAGTGTTGTCGGTTCGTTTGCGGTGATACCAGACCTACTTGTGGTCTGGGTTCGAATCTCATGATGGCATGGTTGTGTGTATGTTTATGTGATTGTATGTTGTATGAGAAACAAGGACAGGCCTAATAACGTTCCTACGTCATAGGAGGAAAAAGAGTCGATCGTATTTAACTATTTGGTCGATTCCGTAGCTGCCAGTTTTAGGTTGTTTTAAGTGGAAAACATTGTTTTTTAAAAAATGTAACAATGTCACGTTAATATGCTTTATGCTAAATTGTTATTTTATGCTTAGCTGCGTCAAGCAGTGTTAAATCATTATTATGACTTATGTATTATCGTCAATCGAGAAAGATTTTCTGTCTTAAAAGCCGATCGCATTGTCCAAAATGTTTGGCATTCCCTGTTCTAGGTTATCACAATTTTATCTTTTAGATTAAAATTTTTGATACTTAAATGCAATACTTGAATACTGGCGCCCCTGTTACATTGACATTCCTAGGCAAGTGACAAAGTGGTTTGTGCCAACTGGTCATTGAGAATATTTTTTAAGTAATCAGACATTTTATCGTACATTAACATCATTAACGTGCTCTATCAAAGGTTTCTTGCTAAACTTGTCATACCTGCTAAACTTGTCACAGTCACCACACGACCTTTAAACTGACGTAAGAGGGGAAGAAACGCCTTTGTCACTCTAACCACTCCGAGTGTATTCACTTCAAGCGAGTTCTTGAACGTATCGAGTCCTGCCCATTCTACCTCAGAGACATGAACTATCCCAGCGTTGTTTACAACAGCCCAGAACTCTGAAATATTATAAGAATGTAATGATTATTGACATATCTAATGTACATTGGTGCTCAAAATTCAAGCAACAAATACAAAAATCGGCATATCTTGTGCGATAATTGAGAATAAATAAACAAAGTCATATTTTTTACGTAAACTAGAAGAATGCATATCATCTCTGGGACATAATAGAATCTCGTTTTAAAAGAGAGTTTTTGTGTAATTACCGTTTTACTCCTAAAACGTTTTAATTAGAACTAATGGATGATGGGGAAAATTCAAGTGATGGGGATGATGGGAATGTATCCGCAATGATGGGGTTAACGGATGATGAAAAAAATTCAAATAATGTTGGGCTGATGCAAAAATAAAGAGAAAACATGAGACATGCAAGAATAATCGTTCCTAAAATTAGGCAATGTATTATTTAATCAAGAATGTGATTACCATTAGAAGATTTGACCTTTTTCCAATGATACAAATGTTTGTAAAGACATTCCTGTAGATACCATTGTCCTTCGTAGCAACGAAGTCTGCAATGCGTTCTTTCACCACTTCGTCATTCTGAAACTTCGCATCGGAGAAGAAATTTTTCAGGGGTCGGAATAGATGTAATTCTGAGGGAGCCATAACCGAATATGGGTCTTTATTCTTTAAATTTGGAAACTTCCTTTTCTCACACCTATCTGAGAAAAGGGGCAGATCGTTGATGTCTGTGATCTCTTGACACTCTACCACCGAAATTTTAAATTTCTGCCATAAACAGATCACTTGCAGCATTTCTTAAAAGTTTCACAAGGATACATTACAAATGAGAATGAGTCGTTAAACATTAGAGCAGGTGTTCCCAAAATTGAATGTCATTCCACTTTTTATCCCTTGTAGAGGCCATGGATAGTCTGAAAAATTGATACATTTAAGTAGTTCTATACCATTCTTCATGACATGCAAAGGTTCATTTTAGGAATTACTCATTGCGGGGCTGGAGTTGGTTCTGTTTGTAGCATTGACATATATGTAATCTGCAGTTCTCAGGATCAAGTACCAATCGAATCTCTGCTAATTCTCACACTATTCAGAGTGAGAAATGGGACACTGACAGTGAGGCTACCATCCTCAGGATGGCAACATAAAGTTATGGGTCAGTGTGCAGGAGAGCCATTCCATTTGCACACCAAAGAACATGCTGGATTACGTTGACTAGAAGCTGTTAACTATTGTACTTGTAAACTAGATATTTTGCCCAGTCGGTGCAAAAATGTACTTCTCAGAGGTAAAACAACGCAATAGAACTTTTCCTTTGCACTGGTTTTTCTTTGCTTGATGTCAATAATAAAACGAATAAAATACACTTTAGTGATATCATCAGGGGTAGTTGATGGATTGGTTTACCTCTTAAGTGGCACTTTTTTGGGTACAATTGGCCAAACGGCCGGTTTATAAAAGTTCCAAGAGTTCAGAAAGAATGATGGAGAAGGGGATCTGCTATAGATCTAATAGGAAACAGGTTGGGTTGGGTTGTTATGTTGTTTTCCTCTGTGTTTCACTTTTTTGCACAATATGGGCTAAAGGGCCAGCTCAAATAAACCATGAAAGCTAAGAGAAAGGTGGTAGAAAGGGACCCACTGGACAGCTGTTAGGAGACAGATGATAACCTCGCACCAAAGCTATCCACCATGTTCGTTAACATACACAGGACATGGATCTGCAGCACAATGGGTCTCTTAGAAGACATCTGGACACTTTCGGCCAAGGCTATCGAGCACATTCTCTAACGTACACATGATGTGCCTACCCTGGGTATGGGTCATGGAATAACATCCCATCTGACAGACAGACTATTCGATGAGCTTTAGTGTTTTTTTATTCTAGAGACGAAATGTTGGTTAGGGGAGAAACTATCAATGCAGACACAATGAGTACTTGAACCTAGGCACTCGGTTTGACAGCCAATCCTACCATGTACATGGAAGAAACAAGCAATAAAGTTTCAATGTAATAAATAGGATATACATACAACATACAATGAAAGGACAATTATTATACACACCCATTTGTACTGCTTAAAGCTGATATCGCAACACCAATAAGAAGTGGAAGTAGAGAAATATAAATCGCAAGAGGCAATCGACCTTCGGAAATATGCAAATAATCAAAGTTCCACAGTGATTGGACTCGTGACATACAGCTGTGCCATGGATAAATACTAGGTGGGCATGAGCTCTATCATAGTGTACTGACATTGAGGTTGGAGTGCATATGGTAGAAATGTTCCGAACATGCCTTTGGAGAGGCTGACAGGAGCGTTATATGTAATTACGCCTTCTGAAAAAGAGTGAATCATTAATATGCGAGAGCTCCGATTGAGCTTTCAAGTTATCGCTGCATGCATGGGGCACAATGTGAGCACATTTTAACCATAAGCCTTATTCAACATCATGGAGCACCAAATGACACGAAGAACAATAATGGGAGCATCACGCAGCACCAAAGGACAAGAAATTCGCGTGCTACTTAGAAGGGCCATAATCCTTTCACCACTGCGACTGTGCTTAAGAATGATTTACGCAGTGCTACGAGTACCGTGGTCTCAACGCAAATTATTACACAACGTTTGCATGACACAGGAATGAAGGCGTGATGTTCAGTCTGGCATCTGGCATTGCAGTGATATCACCGGTAACACTGTCTCCAATGTTGTTAAGCAAGGTAAAAATAGACTATAGAATGGAGGAGAGTGTTGTTCAAAGATGAGTCTTGACTCTGTTTCGGCATGCCAGATGGCCATTTGCGTGGAGTCGTCATCGTCAATGACATGAGGATGCCTATTCCATTTGCCCCCAAAGGTGTCCCCAACAAGGTACAATGGTATGTGGTGGCAACATACATGGTGGCTGACCCACTCTGCTCCATCTTTCTGGCACACTAGCAGCGAGATGTTACATCAATGACATAGTTAATCCTGTGGTATGACCCTTCCTTACCATCATGACTGGACTGATTATACAGCAGGACAATGCCACACCTCACACTGTACATGCAATGATGGATGCGTCCATGATGAGATGCTTAATGCGCTCAGGGCGCTGCCTGTATGAGATCACGGGTTCCAAAAGCCTTTTTATGGCCATTTTTACAACTAGCCAGGGGCACGAATTTCAGTGCAAGAGGCGAGTACACAATTAAGGAAGAACAGGGTTAGCGTAGGTGACAAGCGGAAAGGAAGTTTCGACACACATCAAAAGGATGCCGCTCTTACTCGAAGGAAACCCTTAAGGAGAGGATTCGATTCAAAGTGAGAATCGAGATTCTTGGAGAATCTGGTACAGTTCTGTGGATTCTGTGTAGGCGAATGTTAATTATCTTTTAACCGAGTTTGAGGTCAGTAAAGTGAGAATCTCCACAGTGTGCAGTTCTCCACCTGTTTGTGTAATTGTTTAAAGCAGCAAAGGCTTACGGAGTTCAGAGCATCATCAGCATGTAAGTGTATATAGTGTTAATAAACTGTGTCGTTCCTATACAACTCTCGTGCAGTTAATCATTGGACGTATTTTCATACGTCACTTGGTGCAGCAAATCTGAGGCATACATCGTTACGGATGTAAAAACTAGAGAACCCGCCATTTCACCGAAGTAAGAGTGAGGGTAATGAAGGAAAAAATTCATCATCCTCCGGTCGCCACAACATTAGGCCCTGATGCATCGCATCCGGAGTCGAGGAGTCCATCACATTCTGGCTCAGTCCAATAGGATTGTCGTGAGGACATCACATATGACGCAGTCTGCGATAGGACTTTATTTGTATGCCGAAGAAGAGGTCCATTGTTATAAAAGAAAAAGAGGAAGAAAATTTCTGCTAAAAGAAGAAAATGTGCAGGAAATTTAAAATAATTTGTGCTTCTGTGGCAGTGATACCATGAAAGTGAGTAATCTGCAAGAAGCTCATTGGCTAAGCCGCATCCAGTGCAACATTCTACAGAGGACAATTTTCCAAGTCCTACATCATCGAGATCTTCACTGAGATTCTGTGTCCCAAGGTCCTCACTGTGAAAGAGGTTTCTAGTTTTGGAAGGAGACTCCAGTTGCTGCAGGCAAGTGAGCAGAGCCGATCTTCGCGGGAAGGAAAGGTCTATGGTTTTTCTGTTGTTTCTATTTTTAGACTAATTTGAGTTGCCAATGATGCTAAGGAGTCGCGATAAAAATAAGGGTGGTTCCCTCGTGCTTCATCTGTAATCAGAAAGGTCATTTAGCTAAGGAATGTAGCAAGAATAAGAAAGTGGCCAGAACCCTTTAATGTGCAAACTCCTGATTTGGGCGAGCCCGATGGATGTGGAGTTATGGTTGTGAGAGTCGACTTCCAGTTTATTCAAATATTGGTACGGGTGTAAAAACCCTTGAACCTGCCATTTCATCGAAGTAAGGGTGAAGGTAATGCCCTCCGGCGGCCTCCGGTGAAGGTATCGCCCTCCGGCGGCCACAACATTTGTCCCTGGTGCATCGCATCCGGAGTGGAGTAGTCCATCACATTCTGGCTCAGTCCAATAGGATTGGAGTGAGGACATGACACCATACCTCAGGACACCATTAACCGTCTTATTGATGTACCGTATTATCTTCGATTCTAAGACGCCCTTTTTTCCCATGTAAACGTCTCTGAAAACGGGGTGCGTCTTAGAATCGCAGTTTTTTTTTAAAATTTTCTCGCGCTTTGCCTATAGCACCACACGTTTTGTTTTTACGCGGAAACCCAGCCTCCAAGTTTGACCGTTAGCGTATGTGGGTATTTTCCCGCGCTTTCCAAATGTGAAGCCACCGTTATTTCATTGTAGTGGAGCTCTGGGGGTGAATTATAGTGAGCTTGGAACCTGTCTGATGACTGACAACCTTCCGCTGACAACTTCCGGAAAAATTAAGAAAGCGCCGGCATCAAAATTGGCGGAATGGGTATCAGCAATTTAGAAGCTAATCCCAGAAAAAATAGAGCAGCACTCACTTAAAAATGTTGCATCGCCAACGCTCTTGATGGTTCAGAAAACGATATATTATGGGATAATAAAGATAAGACGGCTCAGAAGAATCGGACTTTGATATTAATTTAGAAGGAAGTGATAAATAACATACCTATTGATAAATAGGTAATATTGTTGTTAGTAAATTGAATTATATTATAATAAAAATATTTGTTAGATATATTTTAGCGTTTTTCTTTTTTCTTAGAACCAAAGTTTTTTCTCTGTTGGTGGCACTGAAATTAAGGTGTGTCTTACAATCGATGGTGTCTTAGAATCGAAGAAATAGGGTAATATTGAAAGGTGTACAGTCTTGTATAAAACCAAGGTAGCCCTACTGTACACAGAGGAATCTGCAATAAACGCACCTACCTTATCTTCTCACGTTCCATCTTTTGATCATTTCCACATTAACCCTCGTACTTTTGTGTTTTGTTGTCTTACTTTTGTGCATATACATCACGTCCTTCGTGGTGTTGCGATTTTCACTTTCAACAGTATAATAACGTGTGGGTCCATCTTTTGCCTTCACAAGAGCAGCAACACATTGTTGCATGGACTTTACCAGGTGTTGGAAATGTTTGGCATTGTAGTGGAAAGATATTGCAGCGCATGATTGCAGGATAGCCGTCCTTAAAGCTCTAAGAGCTGCAGTTGGTAGGTAACTGAATAGTATTCAAATCCGGAGAGTGAGAGGGCCATCCAAGGGTTATGAACTCACTGGAATGCTCCTCCAACCAGTCCTTCACCAAATGGAAATGGTGAAACAGGGCATTGTCTTGTTGAAAGAAGGCATTCTGAAGTGGGTAATGGATAACCATGAATGGGTGTAGGTGGTCAAAGAGTATATCAACCTTCAGATTTCACCTGAAGAGTTGAGCAACCTGATATCTATTTCTGTATGTGGATTAGTATGCATCTCTTCCATCGGATGGCATCAGTTAATCACATTTCCACTTGATGTTTCCATTGAAACCACCATCATTTTACAAGGCTATGTTGATATACTCTCTGACCACTACACCCATTCATAGTTATCCATTTCCCACAGTAGGATGCCTTCTTTCAACAAGACAATGCCTGCCTCATCACTTTCATTTGATGAAGGATTGGTTGGATGATCATTCTTGTGAGTTTGCAACCCTTGGATGACCCTCTCACATTCAGGATTTTAATGCTATTAAGGATCTGTGGGATGAACTGGATGAATGCATCTCACCAAAATCTAACCACCTGCAACTCTTGGTGCTTTAATGGGTGGCTATATGAAATTATGGGCTCTAATGCCACACGAACTATTTGAACACCTGGTAAAGTCCATGCAACAAAGTTTTGCTGCTGTTGCGAGAGTACAAGGTAGACCCACACGTTATTACACTGCTCAAAGTGAAAATCGCAGCTCCCCCGAGGGAGTGATGTATACTCTAAAAAATGAAAGAAGGAAGCTATGAGTGTATATGTGCAAATGATCACAAAAATGAAATGTGAGAACACAAGGTTTATCTCAGATTAATCAGTACATAGTAGGCCCACTTTGGCTGGTTATACAAGCCTAGTGACTTCTTGGCATTACAGGAATCGGCTGGTTAGTAGTGTACTGAGGTATGTCGTCCCAAACAACATCCAATTGAGTTCGCTGCCAAAGGAAGCTGGCGAAGGGACACCAAGGTGTGGATGGAGCAGTCACTACACCTTGGAGACTGTTCCATCATTGCCCATACAGTGTGTGGGGTGGAATTATCCTGCTAAGAAATCAATTCAGGCGTTGTGGTAAGGACGGGTCATGTCACAGGATAAATGATGTCAATAATGTAACATCTCACTGTTAGCATGCCAGAAACATGAAGCAGAGGGGTCCAGCTACCATATATGATGCCACCCCATGCCATTATACCATGGTGGGGAACCATATGGTGGCTAATGGAATAGGTTACTTCATGTCGTTGACCACGCCAATGCAATGCAGACAAACGGCCATCTGGCATGCCTAAATAGAATTGGGACTGGTCTCTGAAGAACACTCTCCTCCATTGTGTAGTCCGATTTTAACCTTCATCACAAGAGTGGAGATGGCATAACGGGTAATGTAATGGCAATGGCAGATGCCAGACTGAACATCTCGCCCTCATTCCTGTGTCACGCAAACATTGTCCAAAGGTTTGCATAGCGACCACAATATCTGTAGCGTTTCCCAAGTCACTCTTAAGCACAATCGCTGTGGTGAAAGATAACAACATGCCGTCCTATGAAGCATGCGATTTTGATGTCTTTTGATGCACAATGCTGACCCCATACGTGTTCTTCGGGTCAGGTATGGGGCCAGCACATACCTGACACGACGTCAGCTTTGCTGCTACATGATGTTGCATGATATGCACCGTTGCACTGTGCTCATATTGTGCTCCATACGTGTGGTGATCGATCGAGGGCTCAATCCGAGGTCTCGCATTTCTACAATTAGTTGTTTCTCAGAAGGCGTCAATTGGGTATAACAATACCGTTGCCAAAGCCAAAGCATGTTTGGAACATTTCCACAGTATGCCCTCCAACTTCACTGTCGGTTGTGCTACGATATATGATAATGGGCAACTGGTATTTATCCAAGGCTCTGCTGGGTGTCACGAGTCCATTCATTAGGGAACTTTGATCATTTTTATATTTACGATGACCGATTGCTTCCAGCGATTTACATATCTCTATGTACATTCCTTCTTGGTGTTGCGATTTCAACTTTGAGGAGTGTACGTGGTATATAATAAATTGTTCTTTCAGGTTTATTGTATGTCCTATTAGTTACATTGAAACTGTATTGCTAGTTTCTTCCATGTACGGGATGGGATTGGCTCTTAAACTGAGTGCCGAGGTTCAAGTATACATTAGACCTACTTTGAGATATTTTCCTTTAAACCACATTTCCTCTCGAGAAGAAACAAAATCCAGTGGTCTTCGAATAGTCTTTTTTCTGTCAGATGGGATGTTATTCCATGACTCATGTCCAGGGTAGCCATACCATGTGTAAGTCAAAGATCGTGCTGGATGCCCTTGACAGGAAGCTTTCAGATGTCTTCTATCAGACACCCTATACAGAAGAGCCATGCCTTTGTAAGTTACAGAACATAATGGATAGCCTCATTCTGATGTTATCATGTGTCTCCTAACAGCTGCCCAGTGGACACTTTCTACTAACTTTCGTTGAATTTTCATGGTCCCAGTGATCTGGCCATATAGCCCATATTGAGCAAAAAACTGACATTCAGAGGTAAAAGAACCCCGCCACTCAACCCAAAACTGTCTCCTAATAGCTCTCTAGCAGATCCCTTTCTCCAACATTATTTCTGAACTCTTGGAGTTTTTATGACCTGTCCATTTTGTACATTGAGCTCAAAAAGTACCACTTCCGAGGTAAACCAACCCATCAACGACCCTTGATGATATCACTAAACTGTATTTTGTTCCTTTTCCTATTGACGACAAGCAAACAAAATACAATTCAAAGGAGATGTTCTATTGAATTGTTTCATCTCCGAGAAGTACATTTTTGCACAGACTGGGCTAAATGACCCCGATTGGACAACTGTTAGGAAACAGCAGGAAGCTTTTGGTCAAGGTGATCCAGAATGTTCTTTAGTGCGCAAATAGAATGGCTCTTCTGCAGACGTATTCATGGTTTTATGTCACATCCGACGAATGGGTAGCCTCACTATTGGTGTCACCTTTCTCACTGTGGGCAGTGTGTAGATTAGCAGAGATTCGATTAGGAGTTGATCCTGACAAATGCAGATTACATATCTGTCAATTCTACAAACAGAACTCCAATGAGAAATACTTCAAATACACCTTCGCATGTCATGAAGAATGGTATAGAACTCCTTCAATATATATGCAATTTTTCAGAATTTTCATGGCTTCCACAAGGAGACTAGGAGGTGAATGACCATTCAATTTTAGAAACACCTGCTCCAAGATTTACGTGACACTTTCTTATTTATAATATATCCTCTAAACAGCACCTTACCTTAATTTAGAAGCATGAAGCAACCAACACAATGGGATTGAGCACCGACGTGAAAGCGAAATGAGCAGGTGAGGATTTACGATCATCAGCTGCATCTCACTTTGCCACCTGTTGCAATATTAATGCAAACAGCTGTGCCAGAAATAACCACTTGCCACCACTCAACACTTAGAGGAGAAAACACAATGTTTTAATAGATCACAAGGTCAGATACTATTAGTAGCTTGGATCCCACAGCATCAGATCACCTAGTTTAGTACCAGAAAGTAGAGCTTGAAGTGTCGAAAAATAGGGAGCCCAGGTAGTGTACTCATTCTCCATCACAGTGAGTCCTAACAGGTTAATATAGTGAGCCTATAGAAAGCCTTTCCAATAAAAACAGCTCAATTAGCATCGGAGTTTAGCAAACCTGGCCCAAAAGCCTAAAGGCCTTCTTATCACTAATGCAACAGATTTGCATCATAACTTAATTATGATGCAATCTGTTGTGCAATCTGCCTGTGCAATTTGCCCCGTGCTCGCCTGACTCAGATGTCGGATCCCCTGCAAGCATGATATAAAAAAAGGTAGAGGAAAGCAGTCTGTCCTTTATCCAGTTCACCTGCCCCAGTAACAAAAAGTAACTCCATTCTCCTTGCTCTAGTTAATGAATTTGCCACTCTCCATCATAGTGCTGTTATTACATCCAGTGCAAGTAACTCCTTATTCGGAAAGGACTTAATTGAAATGTTCGAATGTCTTGCTTACAAGACATTTCCCTCAAAAGCATTGCAAAAAAGGTCAGGATTGTAATAGGAAATGAAGAAGTACTTCAACAAGTGTCACTATTAAGATGAAACCTCTCTCTGCACCTCATTACTTGTCTCTAGCTTAGTATTTAAATAGTTTTTAAGAGTACTCCAAATCGAATTCAATCGACATATTGTCAGTGCATTAGTCCGTTTTATTATGTAAAAGCTGCTTGTACACCAAACGTTGGGAAATAGTCTGCAATCATCTGTGAGATGGCATCTGTCTCTTAGTATTAAATAAATCCTAGTTAGTTTTATTAACTACTAGACTCCAGTTATTTTCCAGTTTCGATGTTGTAAGCCAAAGGTTGTACAAATTTTGTAATTCAATTATCATATTTTTAAACTATACATTTGTTAAATAATGAAAATATAAGAATAAAATATATATCGTATTAAATATTATAAATTTTAACCAAGAAACCAAGGTAATGCAGTAATCCCCACAGGAGATTACGTACAAATTCCAATAGCTTTTAGAAAATATTTCTGATAAAATCAGCTCACTGGGCAAAGCTGACCTAAAAACGAACAGAACATCTCATATTTTTTGAAAACTAGTAAGCTGCTTGTAGACCAAAGGTTGGGGAGGAGCCTGCAACCATCTGAAGGACAGCATCTGGCTCTCAATATTAAATAAATCATTGTTTTATTGATTGTCAGAACCAGTCTAAAAAATTCCAGATCATCACTAAAATAATTAATTTTTGACATTTATAGTTCAGGCAAATCATGATTCGATTTTGGAACAGTGGATCTCTTGTTTTCTAATTTTACTCAGGTTTACGACTCGAATTACACTAGGTGTAAATTTTCAGACCTCTACTATTTCAGCATCATAGTTAGAATTAAAGTTACCATTCACTCACTCACTCACTTTCTCACCCGCCCACCTTGCCCACCCAAGAACTCATTCATTCACCCACCCACTCATCCACCCACAATGAGCCATATTCATATATATGATAAGTTACCTTTAGTTAACTTTTTATCCTCTACTAGATACTACTTATAATTATTTATAATATTTTTGTATTACATTCATCCAATTTTTACCTGTATTCTTTAAATGTTCCTTTACATATTTAAGAGCTTGTTCAACGCTTTCGTCTTTGGTAACATCCATGCCGATGACGTGCACACGCCTTGAACAGGTGCTTCTAAGGGAAATGGCTCCTCCTAAAGGAAAGAGGCACGTCGCGTAAACGATGAAACCTCTTTCGTCCAGACGTTTTGCGAGGTTTTGTCCAAATCCACTATCGCAGCCTTTAAAAAGTTTTATCAAAAATAATCATTCATTTAGATTAACGAACAAATGTATACTCATATGTCATAATGCATGCACCTTTGATATAGATTTAATTTGTCATTTAATTTACAAAAGGCATTCAATTAATACTATTGAAATTTAAAAAAAAAATGTATGAACGATATACGTAGTCCTATATTATCTATTGATGGCAGGACATCAGCAGAAAGTCGGGGAAACGATGTCTGCCATCGTAGTCGGGGATAGGGGGTCCTCATAATATTGAAAATCCTATCCCCGACTATCCCCTATCCCCGACTACGATGGCAGAAAATTTCTGCCATCGTAGTCGGGGATAGGGGTGTCCTCATAATATTGTAATGTTAAATAAACTGTTGTTCAATCTGATTCTTGAACATAGGGAACAAGAATGTATATTACATTAATCTTGAAATATTAGTTTATAACAGGGATACTAAAGCAGCTCTCTGAGGCGTAAGAAATTTATGCTATGGCCTTTGAAAAATCCTGAAATGCACAAAAATAGAAGTGTGTTTTCGAAAACGAACTGTGAAAAACAAATGGGTGAAAATGGTAAAACAATAAATCTCTATATTTTTATCATTAACTCTGGTTTTTGCATTCCAATCATAATATTTTTTTACGATTTACTGATAATATAGGTTTAGCAATATTGAACGGCATAATGGTGCTATTGATCTGTTGTTCAATGAATTAACTCTTAACATGCGGGGTTCGTAGAGAGGATTTCACTTTGGTTACTGGTTTAAATTTGAGGTGTTCCCGTGGCCGAGTGGTTAGCGTGTTTGACTACTGATCAAAGGACCTGAGTTCGAGCCCCGGGTAAGGCATGGATGTTTGTGTTGTCTTTCTGCTGATGTCCTGCCATCCTCACATACTTTCTACTATGGCGAATTTACAGGCTCCTGTCAGACTTCCGTGACAAGCAGCTACTTAAGAGAATTTTAATTATTTTCAGCAGGAAAAAAAGAAACAAATTTCAAATCTTTTTTCGAAATAACTAATAGCCCCAAATGGTCGTGTTCTACACCGAAATAAAGAGCATAATTATAAATTTTTAGAAAATAAAATATTTCAGGAAAAGAGCTAATACACTAATTTTAATAGCACTTTGTTAAATAATATAATAAAAAAAGGGTAATTTCATTCTATTTCCATCCGATTCTGAAATGTCTAATGAAGAAAATACGATAAATAATGTCTTAAATGAAGAGCCTTTTAATTCTACTTAATAATATATAAACAAATTTTCCTGAAACGTTTCAACAAACAACAAATTTGAAAGCCAGAAATATAATAAAAATTTCAACACGTAAATATATGCATTTTTATGAAATGATGCATATATTTTCATTTTAAAACATCCATTTTACCAGACTTCTTTTGCGCCAATTCCAAAAGATTAAGTAAACGATGATGGCAACAGTTCAAAGAGTGATTTGCATGTAACGTTAGTGTGGAAACATTAGTAACAGAGGAAAACAGGCCAACAGTCCGGGTCAAAATGAGGTCACAATAATGGCTACCACAGCAGAGTTACATTTTCTTTGTCCTTTTTTTTTCAACTTTACAGTACATCTAAATAATGTGCTATTTTTTTATTGCCTATTTTTTTTATTGCTATCTCTGCAGAACCGCTACTCTGTGTACGTTCAAGGACATTCTGGATGCTTTTAACGGAAGAGTTCCATCTGTCTTGTAACAATTCTCCTGTGGATCATTTTCCTCTACTCAATTCTGTGCCCTTTGGTGTTATTGAGATCAGGATCATTAGCGCCGCTCAGAGGAAAGACTCTCCAAATCTAGCATTGCAATGGCAGCGAAAAAATTGCGCATCTTCCACACATGTATGTTTATGAAATTCTTCATTGGATGGAGAAATTGTGCTTTTTTATTAACAATAATGCCTTTATTCTACCCCACACACAATGACAATTAGATGGAAAAGAACAAGAAAAAAATTTAGGAATTGTACATAATTCTTTCATATACGATCAGTGTCGTAGCCAAGATTAGCTATAACATTCTCAAGTCTTTGTCAAAACGTTTATCGGGGGTTTGATTCCAGATATTTTTTTTTAAAATGAGCAGCCAAGAAGACTCAGCACTCGCCTATCGAGAAGCCTGTGAACAAAATGCTTTTTTTTTCAATATATCTTCTCAATGAACAGAGAATGCATTCTCACCCCCCCCCCCCCCCGCCGTCCCCCATTTTCGTTGCTAAATATATTTAATAATATTTGATTTAAAAAGCATAAAATTACTTGCACTCAACAGTTGGTAAACATCTGGTACTGGAACGGTATTCCGGTTCAATGGTTCAGAAAAAATGAGCACCGGAATTGCGTTCCGATTAAGTTGAGCACTGCTTTTAGTAAATTCTCTATGCAAAATGTTGCGTTTCGCCACTGGATTGAATATTTAGTTATACGAAAATATTTAAGTTCTTGTAAATATTATGTGCATTATTTTAAATTACATATATCTGCGTTCTAAGCTTTTATATTTGAATAGATAATAAAAACCTGTTTTAACTGATTTAACACTGAATTTTTGGATTTACGTAAATATATCAAAATATATTCTTTTGTAACGAAAGCGAATAATTAGGTGACATTCAGCAATGGAGACTAATTTTCTGTCCGGTAAGCTTATATATTAATTATCACCTAACACCAGAGAATAAACAGATACCCTACGAAGTAAAAGCAATAGGAAAAGTCTAGAAATTTGAGTGGATAAGAGACGCGAAAATCTATGTAGGAAAGGATGAACACGTAGAATCCATTAGCATCAGAAATTAAGATGTAGCTCGGATCGTATGAAAAAAAATAATAATTTCAAGCAAACTTTCTTTTAGGGAAGGAAATGAATATTTACAATAAATTTTCCGAGTAAAAATGAACGTATGTTTCAGTTTTTAGTCTCATGTTTAAGTAGTTATCACTAAACTGATATGTTAACGGTGACATAATAGAGTATAGCGCACCTAAAGTGAACTCCTACGTTTTACGATTTCTTATGTGATCTGGAAGCGTTCCGATATGATGGAAATTGTCATTCATAAAAAGGTATAGTTCTTCACATTGCTTCTATTTAAAATGATATAGGATTCCAAACAGTCGGAATATATTTCCTGTATGATTGCTAGTGATCAATACTAGTACAACTTTCTCCAGCGTATACCACGTGTATGAACTTGGCGAGACAAAGTTAGTTACGCACACGAGTAAGACAGAAAAGAACGTCCGGCGATCGTGGCTGAGACAGCTGATTTAGCGTAAGCCATGAGAAAGCATTGTGGCAATTTTATCTACTTACTATCTTGACAATGAACCGAACGACGTCAACTAGTGAATGTTGTGAATAAAGGTAAAGCAAGTACGGTAAAAATTCTATTCATAGTGGAATTCTTTGCTTTCTTTGAAAGGTTTTTTGTAATAAATATTTGTCTAGTTATTTAGAATTATATTTGTGTTTAGATTTTGGTATTACATTGCATAGATTTTTATATGAATTCAAAGTTATATAGTGTGAAAAAATTTCGGAGGTGTTTTAAAGCTTGAAGAACTTGAAGGATTGTAACATATGGAGTGTTTTTCACTGGTACTTGTTCGTTTGAAGTAGATTCTTGAGGCTGAAGTTGCACATTTTGTTAATAATTGACAATGGAATAATATTGTAGTGATTGTGATGAAGTGATTTTGGATCATATGCAACTTTTGCGTTCCTGTGTATGCGAAACCAAATTTCATTTCTAATGTCTGGGAATTACGGATGGTAATCTGAGGAAAACGTCCGCAGAAAGGAAAAGCAAGATGAAATATAGAGAATTTAAATCTGAAAAGTGTAAACTGGACGCACAGTCGATGGAGCAACTATCGGCACAAATAAATCAGTGGAAATGTCGAGAAAATAATACAGATTATTGAGAAAACAATGAATCGGCATTTTCAAATACTGAGAAATGATTTAATTGCAGAGAACTTCAAATTCAGAGAGGATATTAGGAAGGAGATGGATGTGTTTCGAAAGAGTGTAAATTTTTGCTCTAATCAATTGGATGAATGCATAGCAATAATGAAAGAAATGTCAAAAACGTTAAAAAATTCAGACTCAAAATAAGAATTTAAAAATAACTAAATGAGTTTTTGCAAACAGAGATAAAAAGCCTAAAATGGAAACTAAATGAATTGCAACAATACACCAGAAATGCAAACATAGAAATAGTTGATATTCCAGAAAGCAGACAAGGAAATATTTCAGATTTCATAGATAAATTGTCAAATGTGGTAAGCATAGAAAACGTGGACAGGGACCTTCAGTAAGTGCACAGAATTCCCACAAGAACAGAAATAAAATCAGATCAATATTTGTCCAGTTTGGACCAAGAAAAATAGAGGAAATGTGTTAAAAATGGAGAATCCAAAAGGATTTAAATACGACGGAAATAAATGAGGATGTTCAGGAAAGTAAAATAAGCTCACCGGACAAAAAATTAGTCATCTCCCGCCGTAAGAGGGTTACGGCTATTGGACAGCAAAGAGTGGGAACCAGTAATAAACGCGTCCTAGTAATAGCTGTGACATGCACTATAAGGTTCATAGAGTGACAAGAAGTGGTTGTGTGACATGTGTGTGTTAGTAGCTCTGTGAAACATGGGTCGCATCAAAGATGTGAATGAGTGGCAAAAAGGTGTTATTGCATTTGGTCGAGTCAAAGGGCATAATGTACAAGAAGTTGCTGCCTTTGCAGGTGTGTCGAAACGTACTGTCCAAAGGGTCTTCCAGCACTGGCGTACATCGCAGTCCACAGGAAATCCTCGCCAGAACTGTGGCAGAAATGACGTGTTCACCAATAGGGACTGCCACACGCACTGTTAGAGCAACCTGCTTTGGAATGAGGCAGGAATTGCTCCAGTCAGTCAAAGCAGGCCTACAATAAGCTGTTTCCGAATGAATACTACGAAGGGAACTGCATGCCACGGATATCTGGAGCAGAGTACCGTAGAAGAGACACATGTTAACAGCTCTGCACAAGGCTGCATGGCTACAGTGGGTGCGGCGCCACAAAGACGGAATGTCGACCCTTGGAAGCTGGTAATCTGGTCGGATGAGTCACGTTTTTGCTTGTACTCGAATGATGGGAGGCGATGATTACATCGTAATCCACATAAAGTCTTCATTGCGGACTGTGTTCAACGTTCTGTTCTAGCTGGAGTCCTCGGGTGATGTTCTCGTGATGTTTCACGTACGAGGAAACGGGTCCTTTGGTTGCGGTAACGTCACATTTGAACCAGAAGGGCTATATGGAGCTACTGAACGACCACATATTGCCCTTTGTGCAGCATCTCCACATATCCTGTTGTGGTAATATATGTAGATGTGAAAATATTGAAGGAGTAGAGAGTTATTGTTATTTAGGAATAATTTTATATATATATATCGTAGATCGTCTAATCATATTCGATATACCGGGTAATAATTTTACCCCTAACCATCTCCATCACAAAGACATGCCTATTTCGCATGAGTAACAGCAAAATATATAAGTAAATCATCCTTAGGTCAGCCCCTAAGGGCAAACATAAATAAAGCTAAAAATAGCAGTAAAATTGTATAAGAAACCAAAAACGAGTAGGTCTCCTCAGGGAACGCTACCGTTTTAGGCCTTTTGTACTTGTTGAAAACAGTATGATCGTAAAGAATCATAGTAGAAATAATCTCATTGGGATTATTGCTTACTGCCTCAAAATTTTTTTTTCAGATGAATTTTATATGTGTATATATATGGTCGATGCCCAGGTCATTATGAAGTTGTCTGTTAGTGACAAACCAGGGGGTATTGACCGCAGTTAGGTATTGACCCAGCTTATGATCAATCTTTAAAATGGAATTTCTCGTAAGGAGTGGGCCTAGCTGGCCTCTCAATGAATTGACTTTGGAGATTATATTATTTATGTCATAGTCCAACTTTAACCTCTTATGTATAACAACCCCAAGATATTTGACTGAATCACTCCAATCAATGGAAATTTCTTGTAAATGGAGGCAAGTGGGATTCATAATACCCTTTCCCGTAAAAAAGATGGCAGAACTCTTGTCAGAGTTAATCTTTATCTTCCATTTTGCGTACCATGTGCCCAGCTCGGTCAAGCTATGCCTGCAGCCTCTTCACAGCGATAGCTGGACCGAGGGAAGGATATAATAAGGCAAGGTCATCTGCGTAAAGTGTAAGATGAATACGATCAAAGGAAGGCAAATCGTATAAGTATACAGAGAAGAGTGTAGGACCCAAAAGGGATACATATATATATGTAGACAGAAAATTAATATGAAATTTGCAAATTACAAGAATACCGTTAATTTTTCGGATGTCAAGTATCGCGGATTTGCACTGGAGTGAAAACATCACCCACGTGTACACAAAACAACACAAGGAATCTAATATATAGTTCTTGAGTGAAATATTACGTTTCATGTGACAAAGAAAATGTGAGCCACGCTTGCATCGCCTTATAAAGGGAATTGCGTGCTACCGGATCGTGTTTTAACAGAATTTAGCTGTATTTTTTTCACTGAATCGTAATACGATATGCGTTTTACAAATAAGCACAAAAACCCTTATATAAAGAAATTGTGACGTGACGGCATTTCTGAAATGCATATATAAAAATTGACTCTAAACAGCCAATATATTGCTGGAGGTAAAAGTCATGTTAACTAGTGTTACTAAATAGAGATTAAATATTAAATAAGGACAAAATAGGGTACTGTAAAACAATTTAGAGGTCGAAGAGCAATAGACTGAATTGATCTAAAACGTACAATAATGTCTTTCTGGCATATAATTTTTCTCCTCAAATTTAGCGACATTTTAAAAACAAGTCTTGAAAATTATATGTAATACAATAACTGTTTAAACACAGAGTCTATGGCAATAAACCACGAATCCTGGAAGAACTAAACGTAATATTGGGTATACTATAAGCAGAATAACAGTGTATCAGGTTAATTATAAAATCCTTGTTCATTCATGAACAAAAAAAAAAATATATCTCTCTGCTTCTAATATCAATATATTTACATCTGAACAATTCGTGATAAAACCAAAATTCCTTTTTTAAAAATTATGCTTTCCTGAATACAACCGTTAAACAACTTTTTAAAGAAATTTATGATGACAATGATGGATCAATTAAGCTAATGCTGTCTAAAAATTAATATTTAGTTTCAGACATACTCCTGAGATACTTTCCAAAGACAAGATATCAAACATTTTGTGACATCATCACGCAAAGGGATAATTTGAAAATTAAACAGGGCAAAATTAGTGCCGATTTTAAATGTATTTTCTTTCTGTTACTATTTTGTATTGTGAGGTATTAGTATGGTAATTGGTAAGTGTGATAATGTTACAGTTTCTGTTAATAAAATAAAATTTGGTACTCAGTTTAGAAAACGAATCTTTGTGAAATGCATTTAACATCACCCTATAATTATTTATTTTTTATTTTCGCATTTTTATATTTATAAAAGCCCACTACATATTTATTTTTATTTTAAAAAACGTTTTAAATGCATATAGACAAAAATGAATTTTAATGGAAAATCTTAGGTAAAATTATATGCCTTTATCATATTGTGGTAAAATTTCGTGAAATATTCGTGCTTTATATATATTTTTGCCTTATTTTGTTTTTAAAAAAAACTGATATTTGAAAGAGCATATATATATACGTATTATGAATGTATTACTCAATTACCTATAGATATGTTTTTTAGCTTAGTGGGTCCTGTGTATATTGCATTGCATTACACGTTCTTATCGATAAGTTTTTTTTTATATATTTTAAAAGCTTATAAGAAATACATATATAGTTGTATTTTATAGATGTGTTTTTATTTGGTAGTTGTATAATTTTTGGGTAATTTCGAGTTAAACAGGATTTCCTGAATATATTTAACATTTTTCCCTTTCTCTTTGATTATTAATATTCTCAAGATGGTACGAAAAGAAATATTTTTCTTGACACCCTCCCCGATTTAGATCAGAACCTTTAAATTATTAAAAATATTACATAAAACCTTTGACTCAATTTGGAGGGCATTGTAGTGTAGTTTTCTAAACATATTTTAGTGAATCGAATGCATTTGAAAATGAGTCGATTTCGGAAGCAATTGGAAATATTATTTATATCGCATGGCTTGGTTTTCATCAAGATCGTGCCACGGAAATTCAAATGCAGAACTCTAAACATACCATATGGAAGGTAACTCAAAGAGCAAAGACGTTTAAGGAAATAACGAAAAAAAATGCACTTTGTTTTAGGGGGATATTTGGTAATTGTACTAGGTTTCAGCATGATGGGTTGATATCGTGTACTGCAAACACAACAACGGCTTTCTTGCAGGACTTATTTGGTGAGCGCATTTTCGGGAATGGAATTTGATCACCAATATTCCCAGATCCCACACAACCTGACTTTTTTCTATGGTCATATTTTAAGCACAGAGTCTATGGCAATAAACCACGAAGCCTGGATGAACTAAACGTAATATTGTGTATACTATAACCAGAAATAACAAACAAACTTTTCGAAAAGTTGCATCACTATGAAAAGAGTGGAAGCTTGTCATCAAGAAGGTGGACATTTTCCACATATGCTGTAATTGTATTGAAAAAAGTTCAAATTACATTTATATCCAAAAAACAAACAAAACAAATATTAATATTAAATCGTCACTAATCATGCAGTTCTTAAAACTTATCATGAGCATTTAGTGGCCAGAAAGGGGTCAGGAGTGGCAGTTACCCTCCTCTATAAAAAAAAAAGGGGCCAGGAGTGGCAGTTACCCTCCTCTATAAAAATTTTATAAACAATTACTTTTATGCATTCAATAAATAATTCTATTTGGCAAACGTTTCCCCACTACACCTGAAAGAATTCGTGGCGATGCCCATGAGAGTCTAATTAATAGCGATATTGAATAAATACAAATGTAAAGCAGAAGTATTAAAAATATTTAGTTTTAACATTTTAAACATTTTAGTTAGCATTTATTAAAAACATTTTAGTTAGTTTACCTGTAATAAGCACAGCTTTGTTGATAGCAGAAATCCTTTTTTTCAGCAAATGACATCTTGAGATTTGTACAGCGACATAGATGATGACAAAATAAATTAAAGTTTCAATAATTTCGGTCCCATACTGCAGCAATGGAGATGGAAAAATTAGAGATAATATCCACACTAAAGAACCCCAAAAGATCCAGAGGAACATCGTGAATAAGTACTGATGCTTTGTCATAGATTCACTTTAAGAACACGAGAATGTAATACAGGCAATGTAGAAACAGCCACAGCTGAGCAAATGTTGCACGCTCCGAGAGGTTGTGTCACGTAGCGCTGTACGGTCGCTCTAAGGATTTCCATAATAATTTCATCTACCCATGGATGATGCTTGTAGGTGACAGCTCTCTGGTATTCTTTCTATTAGGACTAGTAGGGTATTGATTAAGGACATTCCTGCAGTTCTTTCTTTCTGAAATAGGCTAAAGTGCCTTATTGCTCAAATAATTATGCCTCCTCTGATCCTTGTTTCCTAAAATAGTACTGTTAGTTTCGAAAAAAGCCTGTTTAATGAAAACTGGGCCATTCTTCCTCAACTTCAGTAATAAGCAAACCATGACTGTCATAATGACTATCATGGTACGCTTTAGCTATAACTGGTTCTGTCAGAGCTTCAAAATTAATGGTAAATGTTTTAAGCTTAGCACAACACTTCTTAAATTTAAGTTGCATGACACTTTTAACAAGGTAATTGTCAGATCCAATTTCAGCTCCCCTATATGACCTGGTATTCATAACAGAACTAGCCGATTTGCGTTAATTAATATATAATAAATCAGCCCATCTGCTGAAACCCATGTGTATTTATGTATGTCACGGTGTTTGTGATAGGTGTTAGTTATTCTCAAACCATTAAGTTTACTTATTTGTAAGAGACGTTGCCCATTAGAATTGCAGCTACCAATACCAAAAGGGCCTATCACCTTTCCACTAAGGTCAGTGTCAGTACTAACTTTGGCATTGAAATCACCTTGAACAAGAGCAATATCTCCTTTCTTGACAGAATTTAAAATAGCCTGAAGTTGTCTATAAATCCCCTAATCCCAACACCTATGCAACAACGAAAAATGGTTCATGCAAAACAGGGCGACGTCTTCAAAATCGTTCCCTACCAGAGTCCAAGGCGCAACTGTCTTTTTCGAAATTCTTCTCTTATTCGAAAACATTGCTAGTGCCGTCACGTCATGTATTTTGGGGTGTGGGGTGTAGATAGCTCACTCGACCTAATCAGGACTCCCACGTTCCAAGCTAGTGGGGACCTTTCTCGAATGCAACTCCAAACACGGAACTTTTTTAAACACAAATGTTGTTTTTCACCTGGCCCAGGGTTGCCTTTGTTGCTAGCCAAGGCTCTCTAGAAAAATGGCCCTCCTGCCTTGCCCTAGCCAATCGAGTCCCTATGCCTATACGCAGGAGAGCCATAACCTGTGCACGTTAAAGAATATGCTGGACGGTCTTGGCAGGAGATTTCTAACTGTCTTTCAACAGGTATCCAGTGGATCCCCTTCTCCTGATCTTCTCTGAGTATTTTGGGGACTTGGACCTCGCCATTTAGCACGTTGTGTGCAGAAAAAGCACCGCTCAGATGTAAAACAACCAAATCCAAGACCACAATAAATCTTAAAGATAAAGTTTGCTGAATCGTTATGCAAATTATTCCCAGAGTTATGTGTACATCGGATATGTAACTACGATATGCAGACATTAGAGTAAGACGAAGCGATTGCATTAGTGTCAGTAGAAGTAATAAGCATTATTGTGATCGACGGCAGTTGGGCAATTCAGTGTGTGCGAAAAAGAATTTCGTAGGGCTCGAGTTCCTTCCCGCATTAAAGAAAATAGGGGCTAGCTGATTATAATAAAGAATACTTAATACCAAAAGGAAATCAGTGGTCATTATTACCACATCTATCCATGTTATGTCAGTTGAAGCTAAATTCAAAACTGTATAACTCCTAAAATAAACGTCTTATGAGAAACTGTGACTAAAAATAAATTAAAGGTCTGAATCAAGTGTATTTAAATCTTGATTTTCAACAATATTCGTTCATTACTTAACGAATTACAAAAGTTTAAATATTGAACACCAATGCCAAAAATTAAAATTTTCCTAAGAAGTTAATTATAATTCGAATAAGAAGCATTATTTCGAACCATTTAATACAATAAATTAATAATTAATGTATTTTAAAAAATCGTGTAAATAATTTTGTTGGCATTTTTCAATTTCCTTAGGACTTCCATCGTTGCTCTTAAACACTTATTCAACAACTCTTTAACTACAATGCGGATATTGTCGAAAATCGAGATTTAGATAATGAGACATAATTGATTAAGATCAGTAACTAAATCAGAACTTTATCTTCGTGCACATTTTCTCCAAAAACGTTTATTTTAGAAATTTGAGAGCTTCGAATTTAGCTTCCAGTGGCATAATTTTGGAGTGGGTGATGACAATTCAATAACCAGTGAGTGTATATTTTGTCATCTTAATAAAGGCTTAAAGTCATTTTAAGTGGTTTTATTCATGCATGCAATTACATAGAAATTTCAGTTTTGAACATTTATTTGACTCCACTTCTAGTATAAGCAATAGTTTGCTTGATAGTCAGGAAGGCCAAAGAAGAGAAATTCTTTTGACACTGCTATTAATTCCTTAGATTGTATATCATTAAGTCCATAATTGGTTTCGGCAATTTAGCAAGAAACCAAACTAAAACTTTTAATAATACATCCCCAGGAGAATAGACGTATTTTGGTAACTCTGCCAAAATAGCTTCTTCCATGCAATCAACAACTTCGTGTAGATTATATTTCACACCGAAATCAAGAGATGTCGATACCTGTTTCTTATATCTATCTATATAATTAGACCGATAGTCTTTCTTAGTTTCTTCGGGGCATTTGTCCCATGCTTGAGAAATACAATTTAAGATCTGATCTTCATTTCTTATTGGAGTCCTGAAAAATAAGAAAAAATATGTAATTCAATATTCATTTCGTGAAATTTACTAAAGAGAAAATCAATAAGATTTATCATTTATGTAAAAGAATTGCAGATCGCTTCTGACTAAAATGAGATGTTCGTTTTCAAAGGCAATAAAGTTTTTTGTTTTCCACCTTTAGCACATCTAATAGTGTAAATTCAAAGTAATGGATCATTGGGAAAATGCAAATAATAATATTGTATTAGTGCCTATAAGATGCAGATAATTCTTCGTTTATACTTTAAATCAAAATACAGTCAACTCTCGTTAAGTCAAATTTTTATATGTCGAATTACTCATTAAGACAAATTTTTAAAATTCCGAAACAAATCCTTATTGTATTTATTGTATTTTCTCTCTTTTTAACAAAAACAAATTTTACTTCGTCACCTCGATACCTCGAAATTTTATGAAGAATGTTCGAAAAAAAAATCACTTTTTCCATACGTTTTTTCGTAAAATTTTGCTTTGTTACTGTTAATGTTGCTTAAAATTTTTACAAATGGACAAAGCGATTCTCATTCGCAATGCATTGTACCCACTGCTTGCAAATGGACAAAGTGATTCTCTCCAATTCCAGTTCCGAAAGAATCCATCTTCGGATTTACATCTGTCAGCTGGCTTCTGAAATTCTTCGAGCGTTTCCTTAACTCGTTCCTCTCCTAAAATAGTGTCTTTAATTTTCGATTTTGTAGTAGCTCGCGATTTCAATATTTCATCTATAATACTGTGTAATTGCTTAAGATCTTTCATCTTTATTCATATACAATAAAGACTATACCCATTGATGAAAGTCTGAAAAAAGACCTCCACATACCTTTCTTCTTTCTTTTGGATCTGGATAGTGTCCAGCAAGTGAAACACTAATCTTTCTACCCATATCAAATTTCTTGTTTACTGGAATAACAGAAAAAAAACTGCTGAAGTTGTGGTCTTACTACTTCAATGAATTTTTGATCGTCCAAGTTGATACTATAATTTATACTAAAAGAGGGATTTGTTGTGCAGCAGATTACCTTGCTTATATATCCATTAGAAATGCATAGATGGTAATTATCTTTGAAAATAGGTGGCGTTATTAGGTCGAATTTTGTGTTTATCTATATAATTAGATGAGACTGCAATGTCTTTTTCACTTCTTTATCACCATAGGTAACGCAAATTACAGTATGTTTTTTTTATCAACGTATAGTTTTGTAGCAGCATCATTGTTTAGAATTGGGGTTCCAACATTCGTAATTCGTTTTCCATTTGCATCGCCATTGAAACTGTTCCGACTTGATGCAAAAAGTCCATTTTCATTTCTCAATAGAGCATTGGATGGGTTAGGATCTAACTTTGTCAAGCTATCAACGTAACTTTCTGTTGTCGCATTTCTTGTGCCTCGATTCCCCGAGGTTTCCTATTCTCTTATTTTTCGCATTAAAGACATCCTCGCCAGTTAATGCGACTTTTTCCAAATATCCCTTAGTTACAGCAGCAGATTCCGATTCGGGATCGGCAGTATCAAGGATTTGTTTTTTTTTCTGCATTGAAACTGTGCCCGTCGAATGCAATGCTTCGTGGAACGTAAACACCATCTTTATTTCTCACCAATGTATTCATTGGACTATTTTGAACAGTGGTGAAGTTGTCGACATAGTGTTTCGTAGTTGCATTGGATGAATCGGTCGGTTCTGTAAGATTTTTAATGCGTTTATTGGTTGCATCGTAATTACCATTGTCATTACAAAGTGCTGTTTTTTCCAAATATCGTTTTGTAACTACTCCAGAATCTGCATCCGGTTCAGTAACATTGATTATTTGTTTGCTTCGTGCATCGTAGCAATTGTTCCGAAAAATTAAATGAGTATTATTAATGTATTGAATGGTAGCGGCATCTCCATTTTCTACAGGTCTGCCTCGATACTCTTTTAGTATTTGTGTCACAATTTCCGGTGTGATTCAGTGTTTTAGACTCTTGTTGCAGATATTGCTTTGTCACAGAGTCCGAACCCTCTTCGGGATTGGCTATATTTCTCAAAATTTAATTACTCATGTCGTAGTCCCCATCGTGTGTCAATTAGAAACCGACACCTGGAATTCCCGCTGATTCTCTTTCGGAACACGTCTCAGATCTGATGACGCCAAACTTTGTCAAGTAATTAATCTTTATTTACCAAAGTTTTTTCTGTACTTGAGAGGCATGTGCTTGGTTTTTTTATCGATTAGTAAGAAATCGTGTGGTTTTGAAACTGCATATGCATAGAACTGCATAAAAATATCTTTCCTGATTTCTGTTGCATGATCCATTTGTATCTACAACATTTCTCTCTTGTTCTGCATATTAAAGAATATAAAATAATTACACTGTAGTCGAATGTCTTTTGGAGTTGAAAAATAATTCTGTGTCAGGTAAATCAATGATATGTTCTTTTTCCTTCCTCTGACGAATAATTTTCCGATGAGTTTTTGATCTTTTTCCGTTACGAAATCGTCGAAAACAATTAAAGTTTGCATGTCGGGATCCAGTTCGTTGACCTTGACGATATCTTCTTTACTGGCAGAGAAAGTTGCAATTGAGATTTTTGCGCCAAATGTTTTCTCCAAAATTTCGTGCAAATCGTCGAATATTTCTTGCATAAACTGATATTTCGGCTCGGTTAAATCTTTGGCATATAAAAAGATTTTATTATAGTAGAGATGTTTAAGTATTAAGTTCAACGAAAGGTTCGTCTTCCCTGAGCCCGATGGACCACAGATTAAAAGCCTAAAAGGCCAGAGAGGTGCTAATACGTTTATGTTCAAGAATTTCTCATCTTCAAAGTCAAAATTTTGAATCTCCATTTGCTTTATTTAAAAAGATCATGTTCTTTGACCCAGGAATTAAATGTATTATCATAACCAAACCATTTAACATAATACTCTTTTTTTATTATTCTTCACTCTCGTTTTCAGAATGGTTTCAACTTTACAAATGTCATCTTGCTTTTCGTATTTCACCATTTCTTGGGTGTAAAAACTACCAATGATTGGTTCTCCTTTCTGATCCTTGATCTTATAGGTTATGAGATCTGTATTCAGAACTTGAGCAATTTAAAAAATCTCTTCTGTAAAATTCGGCAGATAACCGTTACTAAACTGTGTCTTATACTTGGCGATTCTCATTCTGTCGCAAATTTTAAATTTTGGTGCGGTAATAGATTTAATTCTTTTAATAAACAGATTAAAATACACAATATCTTTGTTTTTCTGCCAGCTTGCCTCTTTTGGGATCATTCTTATTGATCTGTGAGAAGAAGTATTGTAATTCTTAACGAATTTTGGTCGGACATCGATTCATTTTCTAGTGTTATTGGCAGTGAAATATTTCCACATTTTTATCTTTAGAGTCCTATTAAATCGTTCCACAATTTGAGCTTTAGTCTCATTTTCTGTGGCAAACCAATGGACACCTCGTTGGTTAAACAATGCTTGAGTTTCATTATTGATAAACTCAGTTCTCTTATCCGTTTGTAACTTGGATGGCTTACGTTGTTTAAAAATTTCTACAAATGCTTTGGTAATCTCATTACCCGTTTTCTTTTTAATAGGTATTGCCCAGGCGAATTTGCTGAAAATGTCAATCACGGTTAAAATGTAATTCGTGTGGTTATTGTGAAATTTAATTTTTTGCGTGTCGATGAAATCACTCTGCCACTTGCCCTCTACATTCGAGACATAAACCCGTCTGGTTTGGAATTTTTTATAAATGGGTTTGTGTAACGTAATTGTTGGAAAAATCTTTTTATTTCTTTTTCCGTCAATCCAGTTTTGCGCATTAGATCTTTTATACCGGAAAATCCCTTTAATGGGTAATAATAAACGGAAGAAAGCATCTTATTTCTTGTGTCCTAAACCGAACCGTTTCTTTGTTTTAATGATAGGTTTGATTATCGTTCTTGAAATTCTTTCTCCTAAAGTTGGTTTCTGAATTTCATCCAAATCATTTAACAATTCTTGGTCGGTTTCGTGTCTCTTTTTAGTTTCTGCAGATTTGCTGTAAGAAATGTCGTGCTTTTTGCAGGCTTTGTCCATACGGTTAATACCAGGATCTCCTCGCATTAACCTTTTCTCCAGATTCGTAAAGGTCCACAATACTGGTAACCTGGAATGTGCATTTCGGGTGGATTAAACCTTTCTTGAATCCAGCTTATTATATCTCCACCTTTTACAAATTTTCCTTTCTGTTTCACAAATTTGTTCTTCACTTTTCCACACGTTCGACATGTTCCTCTCATCATTACTCTTTTATTCTTTGATGTGACATATTCAACGTTATCCGTTAAAGTTTACGTTTTACACTTTACACAATACATGCTTAATTTTTATATATAAAATAAAGTATAATGTATAAATAAAAAATATAATGTATAAAAAAAGTATAATGTATCACAGTTATCTGACTAGTTTAACGCCTGGACAAAAGCAAAAATAGAATAGTGCATTTGTAAATAAGAATCCTATAACTTTAAGTATTGATCCACAGAAGAAAGATAACGATACTTTGAACTGACAAAGAGACAAATCATTAAACCAAAAAAATCTACAACGCCAGTTCGACTTCGTTTCAGTAAAACACAGCTAGGTGGATTTCTGCCGTTCTTAATATCTGCACTCGTAGCATTGGGAAAAGCAGCTGCAGTTGGAGCTGCGGGATATGCTGGTACTAAGCTTGCACAAAAAGTTCTAGGAAAAGGGTTATACATTCTTGGAAAGCAAAGAGTAGCTGGCTTATCTAAAAATAGATGAAAGGGAAAAGGTTTGTACATTCCAGGAAACAAATAGCTCAGGGATTTAAAAAAAAATAATGGAAAACGAAAAAGGATTCCGTGGTGTATACTCTATCGATTCTTTGCCAACAAAAATATTCAAGAACGAAAATGGTATAGTGAACTTTGACGTTTCCTGTGGTTCAGGAAATCTTTGGGTAGCTTATTTCAATGATGCGAAGTTACCTTACGCCGAGTACTTTGATTCATTCGGTTTATCGCCACCAGAAGAAATAAAACACTATTTACTTACATCTTCAAAGCGAGTCGTGTATAACAAATTCAAGCAAATTACTCTGAAAAAATGCGGTTACTATTGCATCTATTACATTAAATGTAGGAATAATAACATAAGCCCATATGATGTATTGTATCAGTTTGAACAAAGTCCTAACGATCGGAATGAATTGTTGGTAACAACTAGCATATAAGTACTACATAGTACTACACTATATTAATAAAGATAGTACTCATAACTATCAATTCCTCTACTGTTACAGCATACAACTCCGAAGATTTGGTAATTAATTATGAAACGCCGATCACACCCAATGGTGAATACGAGATAGCACTGATCGGTAGCAATGTGTGGTATTCCTGGTAAAACATAAGTGATAAATATAACATAAAACTCTGAAATACTTCAATGGAAGGCAATGGGAATAAAATTATTTTCCTGAATGGAATGTACGATATAGACGGATTTAATGATGTTTTGAAAAATGTCTTTGGGGATCCTAGCCCTATAATACTAGAAAGCAACCTCTCCACATTAAGGTTTGTTTTTCGTTTGTCAAAAGGATATAAAATAGACTTTTCTGAAGGAAAGTTACGAGAAATAGTAGGGTTCGAATCGAAAATTATCGATGCAGCAAAAAACGAAGAAAGTTTCCCCCCAACATAACGAGAGGGGTCGATCGCATTATAATTCACTGTTCTATTGTCGAATCTTCCTATCTCAATAACCAGAAGAGCGACGTGTTGTACAGTTTCGTGCCTCAAACACCGCCTGGCAGTTTAATCGACACAGATCCTTTCTTCCCCATATATTTACCGCTGAATAAACTGATTACATTTACAACGTTAGAATGAGAGCAACCGATCAGAACAATAAAGTAATTGGCTTGAACAAGGAAAACATGACTTATATGTTACACATCAGACCCAAATAATGATGAAGATACTGAGAAAGCAAATTAAAATATTTTATACAAATCCGTCGCCTATCGTTCGAAAAAACGAGAAAATATCCCCTAAAAGCAGAAATATTCTTAATCGGTTAATTTACGGAAATGGCCTAAAAATCATAAAATCTTAAAATAAATATAGGATGAACGTTAAAGCTACTTACTGGAATTTGTTCGAAGATCCAATAGACGATAATTCAACAACAAAATACGAGTACTTAGAATATCGAGAAACCAAAGTGAATGTTAAAAATCTCGAAAAATACGAAATATTTACCAAAGATATGGACGTTTTTCTACATCCGAACAATAATTATATACACGTCAGAGGCAAAATACTGAAATTAGATGTGTCTGATATCGGCGGCAATCATGTAGTTACGATGGTCAATAACGGGTACAACATTTTTAAGAGAGCTCAATATTACATAGAAAACAGAGAATTGGAAGATATTGAATTGCCAGGAGTGACGACCACGATTCACAATTTAATTGATTTTACCGAAGACTTTTCACACAGTGCTGCCACAAGTATGATGTGGTTCACAGATACCGCAGATAGTTCGAAAATGAATAAGTATTTGTACGACGGAGGCGAAGATAAACTGGACACGAATAATAAGATAAAGGATTTTGCCAAGCGTTGAAGAAATATCCTGAATTCAATCAAGGATTCTCGGACAGATATGAAATTACAAAAAATAGTCAAAACGTAAGTTTATTCTTACCACTGAATCGGCTGTTTGGATTCTGCCGAGACGTGGATAAAGTGTTTCGCGGTCAAAAACATGCCATAATACTAGAAAAAAGTGATGACAAAGACATTATTCAGAGAGTTGGGGCTACGTTGTATAAATTTGAAATATCTCACGTATCTTGGTGTATTCCAAAAGTGGAACCATCGCTACATGTACTTGCAAGACTAGAATCTCAGTTAGCAAGCGGCAATCCACATGAAATCTTTTGAGAATCGTGCAAACTGTACAAATCTGATATCCGAATTGACTCTCAGGTAAGTTGGCGCATTACTACAACTCAAAATAAACCTGTCCATTTTTATGTCGTCTTATAAAAGTCTAACCGATTAAATAATCAACCAGAAACAATATAGTATTTGATCACATGTCTCTAGAATGGATTCGAATCAGAGTGAATAGCGAACAGTTTCCCAAACAAGAATTCGAGTGCAACTTTGAACCCAACTGTTTAGATTATGCGCGAGTTTACAACAGCTTTTTAGCTGCAAAAAATATGGATATCGACTCAGGTACACAAGTCAGTTACCAAGATTTTATGAAACTGTATCCGATATTCTACTTCGATTTCAGCAAATACGAATCACGTCTATATGAATTATCAGCAACTGCTGACATCGAAATACGATTTAAATTAAATAGACCGCCAAATGAATTATACCACGTATATTGTGTAATTGTCTCAGAACGAAAAGGTGGACGGGGGTGGCTCAGTCAGTAGCGCGCCAGGCTCATAATCTGTAGTTCCCAGATTCGAGTCCCAGCTGGGTCAGCGTTGAGATTTATCTCCGCAAAATTCCCCCACCCTGCTCATGGTCAGTAGGGGACACCGAAGGGCTTTGAAAGGCCGCCGTCCGTCGGATGGGACGTTAAGCCGTGGCCCGTGTGTGGGATAGCCATATCCTGTGCACGTTAAAGAACATGCTGGATGGCCTTGACGGGAGGCTACCATCTGTCTCCCAACAGCTGTTCCAGTGTGTCCCCTTCTCTAAACTTCTCTGAGCCTTTGGGGTTCATGTGACCTGGCCATTTAGCCCATAAAGTGCAAAAAAGTGCCGCTCAGAGGTAAAACAACCCAACCTAGAACGAAAAGCAACTTTGCAACTACTAGTGGGAAAACTTTTAGTTGTTGGCTAAAAAAACTATTTTAAATACAATCAAAATTTACATCTATTTGCACGTTTTAAAAAAATATGTATGTTCCCCACTTCTAATTGAATCTGATGAAATGTTTTTAAGAGAAAATTTCAATTAATCCGTTCAAATGTTGTTGAAGATCCTAAAATTTCAATTGATCCGTTCAAATGTTGCTTAAGGATTTTTTTTTCGCTTCAGGAGACATTCTTTTCAAACTTCTCTAGTGAATGCTGGAGTTTGAAAATTGACGGCTGCCCGCACCAACAGGCGACCAGCGATTCAACTAAACAACTTTGAAAAAAACATACAAAAAACACAAAAATAACTTCTTACTCTTCAGGAGGGGAAAGTCAAAGTGACTTGGAATCGCTTGAGACCCTTCTTAAATAATACACAGAACCAAAACCAAAACTGAATCTTGAACTTTGGTTTTGGATAAAAATTTCGGTTTCATAGCAAAATCATTACTTGGACTTTGCTGCTGAATCTTGAACTTTGGTTTTGGATAAAAACTTCGGTTTGATAGCAAAATTATTACTTGCATTTTGCTACTGAATCTTGAACTTTGGTTTTGAATAAAAATTTCGGTTTGATAACAAAATTATTTCTTTGACTTTGCTACTGAATCTTGAACTTGGTTTTAGGATAAAAATTATTGCTTGGACTTTGCTACTGAATCTTGAACTTTGGTTTTGGATAAAATTTATTACTTGGACTTTGCTACTGAATCTTGAACTATGGTTTTGGATAAAAATTTCGGTTTGATAGCAAAATTATTGCTTGGACTTTGCTACTGAATCTTGAACTTTGGTTTTGGATAAATATTATTACTTGGACTTTGCTACAGAATCTTGAACTATGGTTTTGGATAAACATTTCGGTTTGATAGCAAAAATTATTACTTGGACTTTACTATCAAACCGAAATTTTTTTATCCAAAACCAAAGTTCAAGATTCAGTTTTGGTTCTGTTGAGTATTTAAGAAGTTCTCAAGCGATTTCAAGTCGCTTTGACTTTCCCCTCCGATATAGAGTCCCAAGCTAAGGTAAGTACGATTTAAATAGATTTAATTGTAAAGCTGGAACGGGAATTATTACGTGGAATTTAGTTAGAAAAAAGTTTTAATAATCGTATAGAAAATTATTACTTGAACATTGATTAGACGAAAATCTTAATATTCTTCTATGATAAGAAATTTACTCAGATTTGGTTCTAAATTTCGGTTGAATATTTAAGAAAGATTTCAAGCGATTCGAAGTCAGTTTTAGTACCCCCCCCCCCCCCCCCCCGGTATAGAGCCCCAATCTAAGGTAAGTACGATTTAAATATATTTAATTGTAAAGCTTTAATTGTAAAGCTCGAACGGGAATTATTACGTGGACTTTAGTTAGATAAAGTTTTAATATTCTTGTTGCAAAATTATTATTTGAACATTGATTAGATTAAAATTTTAATATTCTTCTATGTTAAATTATCATACACTTCACAAAGTTTCGGTTTGATAACAGAATTATTACTTTGGACTTTTATTAGATAAATGTTTTAATATTCTTGTAGCAAAATTATTACTTAAACGTTTGTTAGATAAAAGCTTTTAATATTCTTGTAGCAAAATAATTACTTTGGACTTTGATTAAAAGTTTTAATATTTATTTCTATGATAAGAAATTTATTCACTTTTGGACAAAACTTTTAATATTCTTCTTTGATAACAGAATTAATACTTTGGACTTTGCTTAGAAAGTTTTGATTCTGCTGTATCTAGTGAAGTGTATGATAACTCAACAAAACACATCATTTTTTATCTCATACACACCTCACTTCAAACTAACCCATTTAAACTAATTCACAAATTAGTTTAAACCTCATCTTTAAAAAAAAAACTTAAATTAGTTTTTCACATGCTAAAATCACCCCATTTTTTTTTCTAATTTTCAAATATATTTTCACAAAAACCACAAGAAACATACTTTTTCTCTCACCCCCCACAACTTTTCCCATGAATTTTCATAGAATTCTCGAGCCCCTTTTACTGTGCCAGAACTCTCGTTTATGCTATTACTCATTCATATAAAATAATGAATGTAACGGACAGTGATTTTTCTAGACCCTAGTACAGTAATACTTCATGATTTTCCCCTGTTACTCCTTCTGGTTAAAGACTTATTTTTGTCTTAGTTTTCAGGATTACTTTTACCCATTAGATGGCGCTGGTTAAATGCCATAATCGAGAAAATTCTTCTATACCTATTTTGTCCTGTGTTGGATTTTTCAGTTATTAAGTAATCGATTTCACTGTTGTTTATTCCTTTGAAGTGATTTTGCACTTGTTTTCTCTCCCATCACAATATGTTTTGAAGATATTGTGTCATCCATTCTATATATTCCAAGATATTTCCACACATTCAAAGATATTTTCTGATCTGCTCCCATGTACGTGCTGACTTTTCCGTTATTCCTGCATCCATTCCAGCGTATTTTGAAGATATTCTATCATATACAGTACACTTTGTCTGATTTGGCATGCTATAATACCTTCCACTTCGAACAATTTGGAAAATAATCTCCCATCCACTGCAATGTGTTGAGCATTTACAGTTATTCCAACACCCATTTCATACATTTTAGTGTCTTTCAAGCAATTCTACCAACCATTTCTTTGGTTTTTATGTGTTTCTTTACTGTTGTTTTCTCTTCCATTTGCAATGTATTTTGTGATATTCATCCATCCATATATGATAATGAATGCAATGGACCGTGATTCTCTAGAGTGAGACCCAAATATACTAATATTTTATGGTTTTCCTGTGTTACTCCTTCTGCTAAAGAGAGACTTTTATCAGTTAGTTTTTAGGATCACTTTTTTCACACTAGATGGCGCGAGTTAATAGTCATGGCCAAGAAAATCCTGATTCACCCCGTTTTGATTGTTACGTGTATCACTTTCTATGATTTTTTTCTATCTTACAGTATTTGCACTCGAAAGAATAGCAAAGTAAATAGATATTAAGAAGCAGACACGTAATATATTTCGAATAGTTTATTGCAATGTGTAAAAAACACCTAAAATATTATATTGTCTATTCCTGTATATTCTCACTCTTGTATATTTTGAAGATAATCTGCCATCAATTCCTTTGAAATTTGTTCATTTTCCAGTTATTCTTCTATGTCTTCTTTTGTCCTGTGTGAGGTTTCTCAGTTATCGATTTTACTGTAATTTGCTGTGTCCCAGCGCATTATTATTTTGCAATGTTCCAGTGCATTTTTATGTGATTTTTACACTTTTTCCCTCTCATCACAGTATGTTTTGCAGATATTGTGTTGTCCATTCCATATATTCGAAGATATTTTCTGATCCATTCCCATGCACTTTGTTGATTTTTCCGTTATTTCTGTTATTAATTCCAGCATATTTTGAAGGTATTCTATGATGTCCAGTACTCCCATCCACTTCAATGTGTTCACATTTACAGTTATTCCAACATCCTTTTCACTGCAATTTAGTGTCTTTCAAGCAATTCTACCATCCATTTCGTTGGATTTTTAATTCTTAAGGGGTCTTTTATGCATTCAATTTGATTAAATGGCCTGGTCACACGAACCAAAGGCTCATAGTTGGATAGATAAAGGGTACTACACCACTGTTAGGAGAGAAATTGAAAACTCCTGTCAAAGACATCAGAGTGTTTTTTGACGCAAAGAAAGTATGGTTCTTCTGTACAAGTAAAGTCCCATCGGACTAACACTTGTATTTTTCAAAGCAGTGTCACCTTTCTCACAGAAGGCAGGGATAACAGAAATAAATCTTAATGTCAACACAATGGGGACTCGAGCCTTGAAATAACAGTTTATGAATCCAGCGTGCTACCGACTTATTATATGCGATTTTACAGTTAATCTGTCTATATTATCACACAATGCTAACAACCCTCAAGTCGTTATGTTTCGCATATATTTTTATCAACCAGATCAGTCAGTTCAAGGTTTTACCAGGATTCCCGATTCTTAATCAAAGTTTTTTTAACCAACATCTGTTTTTCTGTTCCAAGTTTTATCACCAATCCACTTTCTTCTTTAAAGTTTTACTATCATAGTAATTTCTTTTTTGAAATATTTTAATAACAGACATCAATTTTGACTCATGCTTGTCATTTTTCCATGTTATCCTATGTGAAGTCAAACCTCTATGTAGGGACTCGGCAGGAGTGATGGGTCAGGATCACCATTTTGGCAGCGGTGCCTACACGCCTGGCGACATAGCGCCAGCGGCAGGGCCAGTTTTGAGAGTACGATGAAGAAAGGTGACAAGAGGTGTCCTGGCACAGCGATCGTGTTCGAACACTATTGGCCGAGACACCCTAACATCCCCCGAAGGACACATGACATCATCCGGCGAATGGTTTGAACTAAGACTTCCATGCGGACCATGAGACTGTTCGTTGGCAGCTCATTTTAAGCTTTGTCTGTATCTAGCGGTGGGACCACTGAGGCTCGTTATAGTCTGTGTTATATTCGGCGAGTGACTGCACCAGGTGGGCAGTCACTGTATGTATATAGTTATCGTGTTTGTAAATAAAAAAGTGTACGTAGTTGAAATACATGAGTTTGTGTATTCGGCCATCTGAGTGATTATCCTGACAAGATAAGGGCAGGTACCCTTCTACAAAGCTCTCACACACATAGGTAGAAAAAGAACTCAGCCGAGACAGGCAGAGGAGAGTGCCGTCGACATTTGGCATCAGCAAGCAGGGTTTGTGTTGTGAGAGTTGAGTACCAGGTGGCGTTCCATTAAGGGACTTTTGTTTAACAAATGTTGAGTGCTGAGAAGAAAGTAAATCATCGCTGCGAGAACTTCACATCGGATGCGGTAAGATCTAGTCTGTATAGCCAATTTTTATCTTGTTGTTATTCTGTACTATGCCATATAATACGCGAGGGAACGCGAAAAACGGTTATAAATCGCACCACTCGGACACCACTCCAGACAGATCAACGCAAAACATGGAGGCTATTGGGTCTGATTTGTCAGGAGATGCTGTTAGCGATTATTCTCCGACTCAGGAAATAGCAAAGCAGTCGGATGATGCTAGAAAGCACGAATTAGAATTGAAGAAACTCGAATTAGCGCGACTCGAACTAGCTGATAGACAAGTGCAGTGAGAGGCCGAGGAACGAAGGGAAAGCATGCGACTGGATGCCGAAGAAAGGCAGCTCAGCATGAACTGCAAATGAGGCGTCTTGAGTTTGAGGCTGCAAAGGCAAGTAGCATCGGACCTTATGGTGCATCGTGTGATGGTTACGATTCGTCTGGGTCCGATTCTCGTAGCAGCGCAAAAAGGAAGGAGCATGAAGAACTCACTCAAATATTGGTTTTCAGTTCTGCGTACTATGATGGGATCGCCCCCAGAAACTCTCCTTGACATTCCTTTGTATTTCAAGAGGATCTGAGAGCATCTTCGCTAATCAGGGTGTGCCTGAAGAGGTTAGGGGCCAGGTAGTCCTCCCCATTTTTCAGCAGAAGCTGAATGATCTTTTGGCTTCATTGTCTGACGAGGATGCTAGCGATTACAGTAAGCTCAAAGCGTATATTTTGGCGAGGTGTAAAGTCTCTGCAGTTGGATGGGGCAAAAAACTTGCTCACGAAACGTGGAACACGTTTTCGGAAAAAATTAGGGAAATGTGGAGAAGGTACATTGAGAGCAGAAAAGTGTCCACATTTGAGGAATTGGTCGACCTGCTGGTGGCAGATCGAATTAAATCAGAGATACCGAGTAGTATTGGCGAATATGTTGCATTGCTAGAGCACTCGGACTGTTTACGTCCGAGAGACCTCATAGACTGTATATTACATTATTTAGCGAGCAGTCGAATTAATGCGCGTCCACGCATGATGACAGGTGGCCAGGTACATTCTTCCTCTTAGGCGCGAGCATGTAGAACAAAAAGCGCCCATGCAATTGGGACTTAGAAGTATTTGGGGCCTTCGGATGGGTCAAAAAGGAAATCTTTAGGGGATGACGTCAGAATTCAAAATGGCGGACGAACGGCAAAATCGTGGGACTTTGTGGTGAGAGTGATGACGTCAGAATCTAAGATGGCGGACGAACGGCAAAATCAAAGGACTTTTTGAAAAGGGGCATGGTCAGTTATGAATATTAATAAACGGGCGTGGCCGGAAGTGGCATAACCGGAAGTGTGACGTCATGTGGGGGAAAGTACTGTGCGTGGGTCTATCCTGCGAACTCACTACTTATCGTATACTGATGATAGCAACTACAAGACAAATAAATATTTGAAATCTTATATATAAGCAATATTTTGCTTATAGGTATTATTAAAGAAGTTTTCGATGACACAAACAAACACATATTGACTTTCAATAAGTAAAATTTTGAACAAACTAAATATATCATCTTTTATTTTAAGGGAATTTTTAACTTCTGAATTACACAATTCTTTTAGTAGACTAATTTGTATTCTTTTAATTTAATTCTGTCTAACATGCTGTCTCATAAATTGCTATTCCATATCTAATTATAGATTCAAAAATTGCTTTATATATAAAATAGTTAAATGTGCATCAACAAACAAGCTAAGTTTCTTAATTTTAAACGCTACAAATCGTAGTCTTGAACACATCCAGTCGATATATATGTTCCATTTCATTTTCAAGCCTAGCTAAATTATTTCGTTTACTGCTTCTATTTTAGGAGAATTGGATATATCAGATAATAAACCATCCTACATAGAAGAACTGATTCGATGTTTGGTAACACTTCTATTAAGTGTATGTTGTTGAAAAACAATACACATAAATTTAGTTTTTTCTCGTTTACACTCAGTTTGTTAAGAACAAACCATTCACCTGTTTTATTAAAATCATTTTGTAGATTGCAAATAGCGTATTCTAAATATGAGTGGAAGTTGATTAGCACTGTATCGTCAGCATACATATATAATTTTATTATTGAAATCAATATTAGCCAAATCATTTATGTATATTTAAATAGATCCTTGTGAAACTCCAAAATAGATCTGGAATCTCCAAGAATAGATCCTTGTGGAACTCTAAAATTGATCTGGAATCTCCAAGAATAGATTCTTGTGGAACTCCAAAATTGATCTGGAATCTCTAAGAACAGATCCTTGTGGAACTCCAAAATTGATCTGAAATTTATCATTATAATTAACATTTATTTACATAACAATTTCTCTATATAATAAGTAGCTTTTATACGATTCAAAAATATACCATCTAATACCAAATAAATATAATTTCTGTAGCAAGATGTCAATGTCAACTGCTGGCAAGGTGTGGGCCGACCACGGCTCATCGATGCCAGAAGTGAGCGAAGGTTATCCTGTATTATACGAGCTAACAGAATGGATACTGTGGCGAACTCACCCGTAATTTCAATGCTGATGACAGGAGTAATGTGTCACAACACACGAGGCATCGAACCCTGCTGAAAATGGGGCTGCATAGTCGCAGGCCATTCCAAGTGCCCATGCTAACCTCGGTTCACCATCGAAAGCGCCTACAATGGGCATGATAGCCTCAAACCTGGACCTTGAATTATTGGAAATAGGTCGTCTGGTCCGATGAATCTCGTTTCTTGTTGTACCATGTGGACAGCTGGATACGTGTGCGTTGTTTACCTGGGGAAGTGTTGGCACCAGGATTCACCATGGGACGAAAACAAGCTGGTGGATGAAGTGTAATGCTTTGGGAAATGTTCTCTTGGGAAACCTTGGGTCCAGTCATTCATGTGCAGGAAAATATTAGGTCTACCACTTATCTAAACATCAATTTAGACCAGGTACATCCTCTCATGGCAACGGTAATCCCTTCTAGTAGTGCTTTCCTTCTGCAGGAGAATGCGCCATCCACACTGCCCGGATTGTTCGATAATGGTTCGCGGAACATGAGGAAGACTTCCAGGTAGTGTCCTGGCCTCCAAATTCCACGGTCATCAATCTAATGGAGCATCTGTAGTTTGTGTTGGAATAGAATATCCAATCTGCCACGGCTCAACCACTGAACTTACAAGAGTTGAAGGATCTGATGGTAACGTGTTATTACCAGATACCACAAGACACCTTTAGAAATCTTGTAGCGTCCATGCCTCGCTGAGTAAGATCTGTTTTGGTGGCACATGGAGGACCAATATCATATTAAGCAGGTGGTCATAATCTTTTGGCTTTTTGGTGTATGTAATAACTGAAATTCCTGATTGTAAGAATATTGTCGTATTTTATTTTTGATTTCCTCAATAGAAATATTTTACTTTACCATTTCTAGGTGATTGTCTTCACACATTTGAGACGTTAATGCAGCCCATTGAAAAAGTTTAGAAATGACTGATAAAGGAAAGATCTAGAAAGAAAAAATAGTTTTGGAACTTACTCGCGTTTTACGCCACCTCAAGAATGGCAACGAAGAAAAGATTACGATGAAATGTGCAAAATTAATTGTGTAAACAAGTAAAATCTTCATAGTAAGTTCTGATTTCATAAAGCAGGAAGAAATATTTTTTGAAAATTGAGGTTCAGTCTCATATGCAAAAGTCCGTTACACTCTTTTTTGGTCACAATAATAAAGTCTAAAGGAAATAGATAGACCGTGGATCATATTATTACATTTGAGACGCTCTCCGTGATAGAATTTATAAAATATCGGTATGTAAATAAAACACCAGTCTACTGATTATCTGAAATGTTTCTAATAAAGTTTTTTTCCAATATTATTTTTTCCTAATGTGGCCACTTTGCCACACAATACTGTCAGAGTAAACTTCCAAAGAGGTATGTTGATAGAAGATACCTCAGCATACAAAACATTACATACTTTATTCAATATTTGGACACAAATTCTTTTGATCCCACTGAAAAATTGAACAAGTTACTCACTTTTTCTCACATCAAAGTTGTTTTGTCTAGTATATCGAGATTGCCCATTTTAAAAATCAATAAATATTTATTTTTCTAGAATACATTATATAATTAATTGTTAATGATGTTAATCGAACTTACTTGTACATCCAAGGTTCAATAGTGATGACTTGCACTCCCCATCTGTACATCTCGGACCTCAAACCATCACTGAAGCTAATAGCAGCGTGCTTACTCATACAGTATGGCACCATATAAGGAAGTGTATTTCGACCTGTATCAATGAATATTGAGTTAACTGCAATGTTTGAATACAAAAGTTTTCATGAATAATGTAACAAAGTCTCTATCTAACTACCAATTTTCAGTAGGTTTATTTAAAGTAAATACAAAATATCCTATTACACTTTACTGTGCGAGAAAATGTGCATTTTTAATAGCTAACAACAATTCTTGTGATAGGTAAGATGTTGCCCAATCCAGTCACAAACGTGGGGCTCCACCCCACTCCTAAAGCCATATAAATACTGCGAAATGTCAGTATAGCGAACGCGAAATCTACGAAATATTCAGTATAACGAAATTTTTTCTGACCCCGACGAATTTACTATGATTCTCTACGTAAAAAAATTGTATCATTTTAACGAATACCAGTACAATGAAAACATGTTTAACAAAAAAAACAACAACAAAAAAATCCCGATATATAAAAAAATTAACAATACAACGAAATTATCAGAGAGAAAATCCTTAATCAATATGTACCACGTGGATTTTTTTCTTCTTTGCGAGTTTGGAATTTATTATCTGGCAAATATGCAATAATTTTAACGCTGTAAGATATCTAACCAATCAAACATGTGCTATGTGTATCTCCGGCAGCCATTTTTACTGATCTTAATGCGTGGCCTATACTTGTCGGAATAATGCTTTAAAGTGGGGTTGCCATTTTAAGCGAAAACCACCTTCAGCGAAAAGTTTTATCACAGTATTTCCAATTTACCTCTTTTATTATCATCATTCGCTAAATTTAAGCTGTTGTTGCATTTGTTCGTTAATAAGTTCAGTTACTTTGCGGTGCAATTATACAATACGGTGCGAAGTTTTCGCTTTTCGTAATGACATGAAAAGATATGCTGTACAATGTGTTGGAGTTTCTTGGGCTGTTTTACCTCTGAGTGGTACTTTTTTTCCACACGATGGGCTAAATAGCCAGGTCACGAGCCAGCCGCGCTACCGACTGAGCAACCCCTCCCCATTACGTTTCCGCATAAAGAACATATTTATTTTGGTCTCTAGTTCGATGTCGTTATACGTACATTTTACTGTATATGAATATATATTTGATAGATATATATATATTAGAAAAATCATATTTTCCATTATTTATTAAAAGAAATTGTTAATTATTTAAGAAAAGCGATATGCAATGTTTTACACTTTATACGTTCTTTATATTTGTTTGACATATAATTTGGTAATGATATACACCTGTCCCTCGAGTTACATGGTCTTGGTTTTACACGGTAAAAAGAAATCCAACGGGTTTTGATTTACACGGCGAGAGACTCGATTTTACACAGTCAAGAAAATGCAACTAGTTTCGTTTTGCACGATTATCGACTCGGTTTTACACGGTACAGTCGCTCAAAAAAGTATCCGAACACTATGGTTGATTACAGAATTCAGAAAAAATATCTGGCCACAATTTTTTTAGAAATTAGTGATCTGGCAACCTTCGTGTGACGTGACACGAAGGTTGCCAGATCACTAATTTCTATAAAAATCGTTGCCAGACATTTCTTCTGAATTTTGTAATCAACCATAGTGTTCGGATACTTTTTTGAGCGACTGTACATATTGAGATTTTTTTACGTGGGATGATATAATAAATATTATGAAGTAGAAGTGGGATATCGTGAAGGAAGATTATTAGGCTGTCATCCCAAAGTAAAAGTCAATTAAACGGTTTTAATTGATATAATTTTTTTTTCAGGAACAAGGATATAATAATAAATTCCTAAATTAATAAGATTCCCATCTATAACAAGCTATATTAATATTCTTTCGCAAAAATCATCTTCTTACCATTGTAATGCAATCTCTCTCTCAACATCTTAATGGAATAAAGCCTGTTTTGAATTGGCAGCGAGATCTGACTTTTCTAGACTGAATTTTTTAGACTAATAAAACCTGTGTTTTATCTCATTTATAGCGAAAAGTTTAACTTTGTAGACTATTAAACTGAATGGACAAATAATTATAATACAGCCCGATTACAATGTGCAAGCAGAAGTGTCGCGTCTAGTCACGTAGCATGCTGAAACTGGCAATGCCTATAAATAGGTCTCTACGCATTAGAAACCAGTCATGGGATAGTAATCGTGGGTAAAGGCAGCGACATAAGTGAGTTTGACCGTATACAGATAGTAGGTGAGAGGAAGGCCGGTTGATCAATCATCGCAATTGCTGATCTGTTGGGATTTCCACGACAGATCATCACACATATATACCAAGACTACATAAAATATGTCAAAACTTCCAACCAGCAGAAGAAATGTTTACGTAAACGTGCAATTGACTCTCGAGGTGAGTGCAGACTGTCCTTCATCGTTATAAGGAATCGCACAGCTATCCTGAAGCAGATAACGTCGGAATTGAATGAGGGTGCGTCCACATAGGCTATCGCGATAATATCGCGGATTACGTTAATCGGACGATGTATAGTCTTTGTGCATAAGGACTATACATCGTGCGATAAACGTATCCCGCGATATTATCGTGATAGCCTATTTTTTATCGTATGATCGTCACATCGTGTCACATCGTATCCCCTTGTTGACTGCACAGAATTGAAAAATTAGGCTGCAGTTTGCAAAGGCCTATCGCAGCTAGAGTGTGGACAACTGGAAACACGTCATTTGCTCTGACGAATCACGGTTTGAACTCTATCACGCCGATGGAGGGTGCGTGTGTGGCGAAAACCACACGGAGCAATGGAACCCAGCTTGCCAAGTTGTGGTCATACAGGCAAGGTTCAAGGTTCAAAGTGTTGTTAGTTCATGGTGAAATTAGCCTCCAATGAGGGGCTCCCTATACCAGTCACAATAGGAGGGCGAGAAGTTAGAAAGCAGAGATAGAAGAGATTGCCTCTCAGCTATCTCTCGGGACTATTAAGAGTACTAATCTCGTAAAAGAAGAAAAGAAAACATTAGACCTTGCAGAAGTGGCCAAAGTTGTCAAAAAAAAAATCAGTGACAAGTCGGAAGCGGGTTCGCTGCAGCTTCAGATTGTGGTAGTTAGCAAATAGGGAGGAGATGGAGTAGTCGTTGGTTCCGATAGCATGAAGCTCCCGGAACGAAGCTTATCTTTCGGCCTTGTAGCAGGAGCAACAATGCCGAAAGCGAAGCTTTTTGAATAATTATTGGCCAACGTTTCGATTTCACACTGATTTCCAGGAACCTATATAACGTATAAATGGCGGAATAGTCTATATTTAGATTCCCTAAGAAATGAGACCTAAATATAAAAAAAAAATAAAAAAACCCTGTTGCCCTCTCCCCCCACACACTAATGTGGCCTAATAGCTAATATTTAAAGAGTAAATGAAAAATGTGCGTTCACTTCATTTAAATGTTGGAGCTAATTCGAGCATTATTGATATCGCTGACTTAGGGGCAGGGGTGGATGATTTGGGCAGGGACATATGATGATGCAATACAAGCATTTTTTGAGTGGTGAGGCATTATTCCAATAATGGCGATCAGAGACGTACCCAGGATTTTGCTTCGAGGAGGGAGGGGGGGGGGCGCTGTCGGCGATTTTGGTTTCGGGACTGTCTGAGTAAATAATACTTGAATACTTGAATAATACTTGAATTACTAAAATATTACACCGGACTCAATGAATGGAAAAATGAAATGGTTAAAATGATATTCTCCCCCTCTGGGTATGTTCCTGATGCAGATAATCTGTTTCAATTTGAAGATTACATATTTCTTGTGGATCCAAGTCGTTATTCTAATCCTTAATATCAGAAAACTCATTCTGGTTCAGTGACATAGTGAACAATTTCTTCTTCGCTAGAAAATATCCTTGATATTGATCAAATTCTTCGGTTTTTAAAATGATTCGATTCTTTTTTAGACATGACAGGATTAAAAAATATTTCTCTAAATGAATAAAACTGAAAAATGTATACAAATGCATTAAAAAATGCAAAAATTTGATAAAAGTGTATAAAAATATTTTTGATAGCTATCTACTAGACAGCTATTAGATACCACCAGACAGCTATTAGAAAACAGACGGAAATCCTCCCGTCAATGCATTCGGTTGGTTCTTAGACGTGTACAAGGTATGGCTGTCATTTACATTTGGGCACTGCTTAACATCGCATCAGATGGACTACGGCCTTTCGAAGCCCATCGGGGATTATGAAGCCTACCGATGAAAAGAATTGACAAAGCTGTGAACAGTATAAAGGTTCCCTTATAAACCATCTCTAAGCATTAAAACTGATGAGAGAAAAACTTAAAAAGAAGAACAGCTATAAGCAGTAATCATGTGATTCATATCTCACTGAATTAAAACTTTTCATTTTATTTATATTATTTACAAATACTATTTAAAGCAAACTGCCTCTAAAGCTACTGTATAAATGTTCAGTTAAAGAGCAAATAAGTGGTAAGAATAAAATATATTCATCATTACCTGCAGCACTAGCAACTGTTACAACACGACCTTGGGACCGACGAAGTTGAGACAAAAATGCTTTGGTTACTCTAATGCCACCAATGGTATTGACTTCGATGACACGATTTATTATATCAAGATTTGTCCAATCAAGTTCTCCGCCATCATTAATACCAGCATTATTGACCACAGCCCATAGCTCTGGAAAAGAATTGCATGTTATATTAAATAAACATTCGCAAAGGAGAGATAAATATATTTTTAAGTATTGGTTAAAATGCTTTCCACTGAAGTTTTAATCAGTATCTGATAATAACTCTTATGGATATGCTACTACTACTACTACGCAGTGAAATATCAATATAACGAAATCTAGTCGGTGACCAAATTATATTCGTTATATTGAAAAGCATGGAAAAACTTGCTCTGATAGTTAAATACCACAAAATAATCATTATGATAGAAATTTACCGTTTATTAGAGTTCATTTAAAAAAAAAAGTTGGTGATTTTTAAACTGTTTATTCGAACAAGCATCTCATTGTGAATTGTAAAATGATTCCGGAACTCTCTAATGTATTTTCCGTAATAACTTTCCGTGTCATTACGAAACGGCTGAGACTTCGCTCCTTACTGGGTGCTAATAACAAAATTAAACAAATCAACAAATTTAACCAAATCAATAATATTAACGAATAAATATAATAATAGCTAAAATTAAAGCAATAATAATAAGAAAACTCGTGGATTGGAACTACTTTGAAGTAACGTTTCGGTGACGTTACCGTTATTTACAATCCAATACAATGAATTGTGTAAATCTCAAAATTTGAAATTCCCTTTTACGCTAAAATTATATGGCAACGCCAGAGATTTTCAAAAATGTGTGTCAGGCATGGAGGTAGGAAGATAAGGAGACGCCCTAACGGGCTTTCCCTGTGCAAGGAAAATGATGCTTAGGCAGCAGGGCGGTAGCCATATTGTTGCATTCAAAACAAACCGTCTGTCGCTGCAATCAAGCCTACTTTTCACGTACTATACTCAGTTTTACTGTGCGTTATATACGGGAAGATTATTTTTTTACGACTAAGAGAAAGCCCATTTAAGCTATTTGGAATTTACATTGCTTTTTTTTAATGCAATGAATATTTCCATACAGAATTACTATATAGCAGAACTATTTATGTATTTCGTTGAATACGACAATAACAAACAATTGCAAGATTTAAAAAGTTTATTTATACAACACTGATAACAGTAGAAAACATTCTATGGATAAAACATAAAAGTTATATGCAATATTCCACAAAAATAAAAAAAAATTGCTTAACGAAACTAAATAAAGCCAATAGTATAAGAAGTAAAAAAAAAGGAACTAAAAAAAAATATATATTTATACAAAAAAAGCCCCAGATGGTGGCTCGATCCCACCAACTCTATGTTTGTACCCTCAGCTTCACATCTCTCCCCCATCTCATGCTTATTCTCCTCCCTCAACCAGAGTTAAAAATCAATACAAAATACACAATTATTACAATCTCTCAAAAAAAATCTCATAAGGATTGAAATACATCCTCAGCTACGAAGGAAAATTTCAAAATAATATCTGAAAAAACTATATGAAAAAAAAGCAACTAAAAATTATACTAAGTAAAAATAATAAAAAAATAAAAAAAATATAAGAAAAAGAAAAACAAATATATCCACAGGGCGAAGGGAATATAATATCCATTCAAAAAAAAAGGCAACGTTCCAGACAGTGGCTTGAACCCTACATCTCAGTGCCTGACTCCTCAGTCTCTCATACCTATCTTCATGTACGCCTAACCTACCCCTCAACCAAAATAAAAATAAAATAACTACAAGCAACAAACTCGCTCTATTTGAAATCCATACAGAATTAAATAAATTCGGCATGCACCTTAAAAGGGACAATTAGAACCCTATCAGAAGAATTAACGAAAAGGAGAAAAGCATTACACTCTCCTCTCCTCTTTTAACTAAAATTATTTAAACAATTTGAAAAATTTTCACCCTAACTAATGATCGCTGTCACTCACCTATGACAATTTACACCATATACATTAAATTAATCTAAAAAGAAATTCAAAAATATAAGACTCCAATCCAAGAAAAAAAGGGGGCATTTAAACAAAACCCTTAAATGCTATCCAAATTTAAAAAAAAGAAAGATTATATTTCTCACCTTATGAAAATACTTTATTGTAATTTACTTTTCCCTTCTTACACTGAACTTATTAAATCATGAAGAGAGAGGAATTTACACACTAAAACATTTAAACAAAATAATATCTAATACTTCCACCTAGAATAAAATGAAAAACAAAAAAGAAACTACTTGATATTTTAATCACCTCTGCTTAAAAGTATGTAAACTCATCATCCATTAAATAGAATACACACTAATATTCAATTACAGCCAACAAAAATTTTTAACTGAGAAAGCCTGCAGAAGGAATTCTCAAATAAGTGTAACGTAAAATCAATCAATCAATATAAGAAGTACATATTCACATTTATCACTGAGTACAATCCGAAGAAAATAAAAAAAATCTGGTGAAGAATCGAGGTTTGTAACACGAAATAAAACCGATTTCATAGCGGCGTAATTTCAACACTAAGTTGCTTGTATCATTATATAATTATTTAAACTTTTATAAAATGTTCAAACTTACCGATGAAAGGTAATTCCTGGTATCTTTTTTGAAGGGAAATTCGTGCAGCCGTAAGCTGAACAAATGTCGAAAAAAATTAAATTTTTATAGCGCAACACTTCCTTACTCACCTATACTACTGATCAATGTTTTGAATAGAACAACATGGCTGCCGCGCAGTCGCCGAAGCATCATTTTCAAGTGCTTAGGGCTCCTCCTCTTATCTTCCTACCTCCATGGTGTCAGGCGATATCATTGAGATACGGAACTGGAGAGACTGCCTCTAATGCTTTGCCGGTGTAAAAGTGTGGCTTATGATATCGCTTAGTTTCCCCGAGCCCAGGTGGCAAAACAGGTCTGCTCCAGTGTTAACCTACATGAAATCGTCGTATTTTATATCAGATTTATTTGTAGTAAAATTTAATTATAGGAGAAGATTTTGTTGATTTCAACTCAACCAATCATTGCGACAAAGACAGTGAATTAATAAATATTTCGCAGGTAATCACAAATTATATATATTTTTTGTCAATAAGAAAATGATATTCACAGAAGTATTTCAAATAAGATATGAGTTTAAAAAACAACAGAACGTCTTGATTCATTAGTATTAAGAATATAATCCTAAAGTTTCTCTATTTTTGGTTCAAAATATTTATTAACAAAGAAACATAAATTCGAAACCATATATTCTAAATGCGAAAATTTGTTGAGTCGTATGGTTAACTGCATGAAATTATAGGAACACACTATAAAGCAATAAAGTGAAATAACAATAAATTTTAATATCTACACAAAATGAATTTTTTTCATATATGAATTATATGAAATTGTTGTAATAAATAAAATTGTTTTATTTTTAATAAAAAAATGTTAATATATAAAATAGGAAAAATAAATCACTAGAATGAATCAAGAAATTTGTTAATATAAAATTAAACTTTCAAAATGTATAAATATTTTTATATCAAATCTTTAATACTTTTGATTTCTCACAAAAAATGTATATTTTACTAGTAGTTCAAGCTCTGAAAACTTTGAAGCAGTTTCTTCTAGTGAGTGTTTATGATTGATCTCAGATCAGGAAACAGCATTATTTGATTGCGGGAAAATTTTTTTTTGATAATTATTTTAGGTAAAATACTTCTGAAGCATAGTCTACCTTGCCGTCCCATGGCCGAATGCTTAGTGCGCTTGGCTACTGATCTAAGGGACCTGGGTTCGAGCCCCGGAGTTAAGGCATGGCTGTTTGTGTCATTTTTCTGCTGAGGTCCTGCCATCCTCTCAGACCTTCTATTATGGCATATAAACTGACAGGTTCCTGTCAGACCTCTGTGGCAAGCAGCTGCTTGAGGGGGTATTTATTTTTTTATTATTATAGTCTACCTTATTCATGCAGCCAAGGGGAACAAGAAAGAAAGCCATTATGATTTCAGTAGTAAATAATCACAGGATAAGTCCTGTAGACATGGAACTCATGAAATGATGAGCTGAAAAAAGTTTTGATTTTGCCATGAGTGGGATTCGAACCCACGTCTCCAGGGGCATAACAGGCATGTTTCCTGGAGACGTGGATTCGAATCCCACTCATGGCAAAACCAAAATTTTTTTCAGCTCATCATTTCATGAGTTCCATGTCTACAGAATTTATCCTGTGATTATTTACTAATGATTTATTGATTTAACGCCCTGAGCCTGAGTGACAAATATTAATTCCATCTCTAATGAGGCAACAGGGTTGTCCACTTCCTGATAGATGGCGCCACTAGTGCGAATCAAATAAATAAAATCCAGAAGGTATATAAGGTCACATAGGCTGAGAAAAGGTTAGCCATTGATGGTGTAGTGGTTAGCATGATAGGCATGTTTCCTGGAGACGTGGGTTCGAATCTCACTCATGGCAAAACCAAAAATATTTTCAGCTCATCATTTCCTGAGTTACATTATGATTTATTATTTTTTCTGATTAAATCCCGAGTTTCCCCATAGGTTATCATTAAGATACGTCTCTTTTACCACCTGCAATAAATGTAATCGATAAGTTCTTTACTGATTCTCCGTAAATTAGTCCCTCCAGTTCCTTACATACCTCAATGGGCGATATACAATAAGACGTGATTCATAGCGCTGTGATTGGTTAGACATTTCACAGCGTTTAAATTATGGCAGCGTTGCTAGATGCTAAAACGCATATGGTACATATTGTTTTAGGATTTTCTTTTTTATCTCGTTTACAAAGAAAACGAGATAATAGTTTCGCTTTGTCGTCTGTATGTAGATATCGAACATTTTTTTTTACAGAGATAAATAAAAAATTCTTTTTTGCATTGGATAGCTACTGATGAAATATTACGATATGAACTCTCCGAATCTCTCTAAACCTATAATTATGCCCTTTGACAGTGGAATATTTTGAAAATTCAGAAAATTTTAAACGACTATTGCAAATGATGTACAGTCGCTCAAATAAATATCCGAACACTATGGTTGATTACAGAATACAGAAAAAATATCTGGCAACGATTTTTTTAGAAATTAGTAATCTGGCAACCTGCGTGTACTGCAGACGAAGGTTGCCAGATCACTAATTTGTAAAAAAAATCGTTGCCAAATATTTTTTGTGAATTCTGTAATCAACCATAGTGTTCGGATATATATTTGAGCGACTGTACTTATGCTAGAAATTTAAAAATTTTGTTGGTGGAAAGTGAAGGTTACGAAGTTTACATTGACAACAATAAGTTGACCCCTTAGACCCAGAGGGGATGGGAAAACACACCTTTATAGTTTTAGCAGATAACTGTCTGTTTTTAGAGATAGAGGAAAAGTTCTTTTTTGGGTTACATAGAATTGATGAAATATTATGATTCACACTTTTTAAATCTTCCGAAGATTATAATTGAGCCCACTAAAGGTAGAAAAATTTGCAATTTCCAAAATTTCAAACAAATATTGCGAACGATTTATTTAATCTAGAAATTTTAAATTTTGATGGTGAAATATGAATGCAATGATGTTTCCATTGGTAACAATGAATGACATCTTAGACCCAGGGTGGCTGGGAAAATACATTTTTTTACTTTAGCAGATAATTATTTGTATTTAGAGTTAAATGAGAAAATCCTTCTAGGGTTAGATTTCTAGCATAAGTACAGTCGCTCAAATATATATCCGAACACTATGGTTGATTACAGAATTCACAAAAAATATTTGGCAACGATTATTTATAAAACATTATGAATCGCACTTTCGAAATCTTTCGAACACTATTGCACTCACTAACGGTGAAAAAGATAGAAATTTCAAAATTTCAAAACAATATTGCAACGCTATATTAATGATAGAAATATGAAATTTTGGTGGTGGAATATGAATGTCATGAAGTTTCCATTGGAAAGAATAAAAATGATAAATATAAAACTCCTTTTTGCTTTGATTGGTACTAATGAAATATTATAATTTTCATTCTTCAAATGCTTAGTAGTTTTAATATATATTACTAGATCACTGAATTGATGAAACGACAGAGCTGTTATAGATAGATAGATAGATGGATGGATAAAATGTGATGGGAAGGTTAGAAACCTTTCAGCATTGCGCTTCCTGCTATCCCAAACAAAGAATAGGACGTGTAAATCAAAATGTAAAAAATAAAAATTATGTTTTTTCTGAATATTTAAAAGTTCCTACTTGTGCAGAGTAAATCTTTCTGTGATCCAATACTCTTGGATCCGAATTTCGTTTCCTTTCTGCACCAAAATAGATTTCAGAAACAAAAATTAACACCTCAAACAAGGTATAAAAAATTGCAAAGTCATTAAGATAAATTTTAATTTCGTTAAAATGAAACATTTTTACGTAGAGAAACAGAGTAAATTGGTCTGGTCAGAAAAAACAATTCTTTATAGTGAATATTTCATTATTCTAGAATTTCATTCTACTAAATTGATAAAGGTTTTCTCCATACGATGACCTTAACCTTAAGATAGAAGCGATCTCTTTTTAACATTGCCTTAATTAGAATTATGCAAATACAGGAATACGCTTTCTGTCTGGTACAGTAGCTAGCTTCACAACCATGGACCTCGGAAGGACCATGGATTTACTTATTTATGTTGATTAACACGGGTATGCTAAAAATTTATGTGGTTTTTACCGTAACGAAATATAGTTTTGAATTTTTACGTTTCTTTCGTTTTCGGAAGCACTTATTTATTTTCATTTAATAAATAATAAATACTCCCTCAAGCAGCTGCTTGCCACAGAGGTCTGACAGGAGCCTGTCAGTTTATATGCCATAGTAGAAGGTCTGAGAGGATGTCAGGACCTCAGCAGAAAAACGACACATATATCCATGCCTTACCCGGGGCTCGAACCCAGGTCCCTTATTAATATAAAATTCATTTTTACATGTATTTTCAATAGTAAATTTCGCTTTTTTTGTTTTTAATCGTTATTCATTTTGTCTTATGGTATGATATAAGCATGATTTCTGAAATCGCAAATCCACTGATTAATGGACGGTTCAATCTAAACAACTCTGTCTTGAAAGTTTGAAGCTTTGATTGAAGCCTGAAATCATTTTGTATTACCCTAAAATTATTTTATCTCTTTCTCTGAAAACCTTCTTTTGACGCTTATGTTCCTAACCCATATCCCAGCTTAGGTGTAACGCTTATGCAAATCTTTATCTTAAGGATACAAATCAAATGTCTCAATTAATTTTATGCAATAAACGTAAAGTAACTTGAATTAAAAACTGTCCCAGTGGCTAAGCTCCATCTATTACTTTTATTCTCTTTTTTTAGCCATAAGAAAAATTTTAGATTTTATTTTTGTTGAATATAATAGAAGAAAACAGAAATGCAGAATTTTTGCGCAAAACTTCATATAATATAAATAATAGGCTAAATAATAAATATAAAAATTATTACGATTCCAATGGTTCATGAGTGATATTTTATGTTAATTCCAGAATGTCAAATCCATTTGGTCACTTATATGGGTTTGATTATTAATATTCTGGTATATAAAAACACACGAATGAATATCTAACGTTAAGGAATATTTGTCCCAAAATTTAGTTAACAATATTTTTAACTTTTATTTATCATATTCCTGATAATTATAGATACAAGCATACAGAAAGAAAAACTTACTGTTTCCATTTAAATTATTGTTGACGAATGCTACAGCCTCCTTCACACTGTCATCTTTGGTCACGTCGAGTCCAACAACAAACAAACTACTGGAGCAAGACTTCTGCAATTGTGTAGCACCATCTCCAACTGGAAATAAACAACCAGCAAACACTTGGACACCAATGTCATCTAGCCTCCGGGCCAAGAGATTACCAAACCCACTGTCACAGCCTAGACAGGTAAAAGAAATTTGCATATATTAATTTTAACTGACTACTTGTTCAAAAATGCTAAAAGAAAATGAATACCAGGGCTTTAAAAAACTTTAAAATATTGTTCATTCTCTATTCGTTAATTATATGCACAGAATATACAAGGGCAAAGAAATAGGACATATTAAATGAAATTAATACCTACTAAAAACCATGTCTGAATATATGTTGCTACAGTTGCGCTTCATACCAAAGTACGCACTGAACTTTCTTAATAACTGAAGCAGTCAAGTAACATGAATACTACCCCACCACTACAGATGTACATCAGCACCACTAGCAATTGAGTAGGAAATGTTCAACTAAGAGAGTTATTGATCATTTTCCTTGGCACACTCCGTTATATGTCACGAATTTGCTGAACTAATTAAATAGAAATGCCGGAGTTATTGTTTGATGAACTGGTTGTATTTTTTACTTAATCTTCTGTCTCTTTATAGATGGGGAGATCGCCTACTCGATATCTTTATTACTTATTCTTCCTCTGCTGTGATTGACTATCAGATGCATAGTGAATGGACATTATAACCAACACGACCTTAAAACGTACGCAAAAAAACAACACATTTTTTGCTGCAATTCTGTTCTGGCGTTTAAATTTTTAACTCTTCCCATAATTATTTTTGCATATTGCATGTAATTATACGTTTGCTGCCCTATTGGAGGAATATAATGTTGTTTTAGGAAGCCAAATACTATTTTTGGAAGTAAAAGGTTAAAAACATAACAAGGTCTAGTGAGTATAAGTGACCAGCACCAAGCCAGCACCAAGACTCTATGAAGATGACCACTCCTCAGCAGGATAGAAAAGAACAAATGAAAAAAGTGGTCATGGAACTTTAGAGCAATGACCACCCTGATCTGGAAGCCCTTCTCTTCTGTTCGCTGCCAGAAGAGAGTATCTCTTTTGAGAGGTACTAAACTGTCTGCATCATGAGAAGGTGGGGTCGGATTTTAGGTGATATACCTCACAATGGTTTTGTAAAAATGTATTCTTCCAGTGTATACCTAATTACATTTACAGTTAAAATATGTCTTTGAATACGATTACGAATCCTGAACTTGCTGCTCTGGTGGGGTTCTCTTGAAAGAAAAGCTACTGCTATGTTTCCTCTTGTTTGTGGGTTCGCTGCTCCTGATCAATAAATGCACAAGCTACTTTATATCAGCTGATGGGTGATCCTTATAAGAGATATTCGCAATTACCTGAACCCTTACTTCTAAGGCATCACTTAATCTACACTGCAGGAAATTTTTGCGAATGTGAGTGGCTTAAAAGCTCTGTTAAGAACACCAGGTCATGTAAGAGAGTTGAAATTGGGATTGACCATTACCACGTTAAAAGTGACTTGAAACTGAAACTTAAGAAATGTTTTGTTAAGGTTTACCCTTAACTTTGAAGATCTGAAAGACCCAGAAATAGGCAAAGTTTATTAAGATAGTTTTCTTAGTTACTATGACAATCACAGTGTGCTTACAATTGAAGCTGAGGAAGAATAGGACAATTTGAAATAGTCTACGTTTTAAAAAAACAGTGTACACTTCGGTATAAAAAGAACAAACAATCATTTAAGTCAATGTCTCGCAAACTGTGGGCCGCGGCACAGTAGTGTGCCGCGAGAGATTTTCAAATTGACACTAGATATTCCAAAGATTTCATTTTGACTTGACTTGTGTTATCGACGTGCTTTAATATCGACGTGCTATCGACGTGCTTTAATAAAAATCTTTCAGATTTTATCAACTGGGATCTTGTAAGTATTTATCAAGCTTTTTCCAAATTTTGGTATTAATTTTTGATTATTTCAAGCCATAGAATGGACAAATATTTAAAACAAACACCGAGTTATGATTAACTATATTTATTATTATATTTATTTTAAATAAAATGCATTTAACGAAACTTCAATTTTCCTCTTTTTACGTAACCATCAAAAATTCTTTTTTAGGTGTGCCGCGGAAAAAAATTAGATTCAGTGTGCCGCGGAAAAAAAATTAGATTCAGTTTGCCGCAGAGTAAAAAAGTTTGCGAGACACTGATTTAGGTGATAAGGCAGTGGGCCTTGCTTTTGAAACAAAAAATTACAGGGATAAAGTAAATTAGCAACCTACTATCCTAATGGGTAGCATTACGAAGTGCTTAATGATTGTTCAAAGGATCAATTGAATGCTGATCTCAATCCTTACCTTGATAGTTTGGCTCCCAAAGTGGAGGAAACAGTAGGTAGCACAACAGCAGAGAGTTTGTACCAGATAGTTAATCTTTTGTTTTAGAGAGCCTGGGATACAGAATTAAGGTCTCAATATGGTAAGGTTGTATTAATGTGAGGATTATCATGGCTAGATTGGCTGAGCATTTAAGAATTATTCTACTACTTTTTAATATTGTTTGTAATGAGGACAGATGCATTACAGGTTTTAACCCCGATAATAAGGGTTTTCAAGCTAATAATATTAACCAGTCATATTTTGAGTTTGACCCCCACAGGTGTAATTTAGTCTTACAAACCTGTCTATCCTGAACTACAGCTAAGGCATTTAACAGTTGTAGGCTAATTCGCACAGGAATCTGTTTAGCATTGTCTGCATACCTCATTCTTGGTCTATCCATTTTCCTGATAGTTTTAAGCACTCTGTTCATAACGCTATTTGACAATTTTTACTTATGCATGCAGGCAACATGTATGAACAATGCACAATTTCCGTATTTAAAATGCTACTCGGTAGTGACTGCTAAATCGATCATCAAACCTCGTCATTGCTTACATAATCAAACTACTTAATCTCCAAGATACTGTGTAGGCATCTGAAATCAAAGGCATCAAGCTTCCTGTTACCTTGATTACAAGGGTCATGGCTTCACTACCATAACTAAATTTTGATAGGACTAAATTATTAATAGCCTAATATTAGTCCTTAAATGAGTACCGCATTTTTTTCCCAATATCAATATGTTTTTGAATGAAGTGAAACCACAACCAGCCTCTCCAATTTTTACCACTTTAGTTTTCTCTCTGTTTACCAACAAATCTACTACTAACCAGTCTCATCAGCAGCCCTAATGAAAGAGTTCATCTCATCAACAGCATTTGCCAAATGGTCAAATCACTAGCATAATCTAAATCAGAAATTGCGCAATCTCTAGACGGCTTAAGACCCCATTCTCCCCGTTGCATTGAATTCCGAATAACATAATCAATAATCAAAGTAAAGAGAAAAGGTGACAAAGTTCACCAGTTTGAAATTTTCCAGTAGTAATGTTAAACCAATTGCTACAAATCTCTCCAACTCTAACCACAATTCAGTATTAAAAATAGCCATTATTATGTTTGCTAACTTATCCGTTGTGTCATACTATCTCATAAATTGCAAATTATGATGATAAACAGAATCAAAAATCAGTTTTTTTTATCTACGAAGCTAATAATTACAATTTCTAAAATTCTATACGTTTCTGAAGAATCTACAAACTGAAAATATTTAAGCTATACGTCCGTTACCACTTCTGAAACCCCACTGTTCATCACGCAGTTGCACATCAACCATTTTTTATTTCTATTAAGCCCACAATGTAAAGGACTTTACCTGGCATTGAAAGAAATACTGATACCTCTATAGTTATCAAAAGAACTGCTGTCACCTTTTTGAAAAATAGGGATAATAATAGGTCTGGTTCGTGGGCGTCCGCAGAAAATTTTCCAGGGGGAGGGGGGCAAAGCTTGGAGACAAATAATTACATCATTAAATTTTTCTAATTATTTAATTTTTTAATAATTTTTTTCACAAGTAGATTATAGAATACGGTATTGCATCAATACAAAGACTCATACATAATGTATATAAACTAATTACGTTTAAATTGTTATGATTATAATTTGTGGAAATTTTACTCGATCCCGGGTGGGGGTGGGGGGTGGGGGGTGGGCAAGTGCCCCGTTTTCCCCCCCGCTGCGGACGCTCATGGTCTGGTTTTTTCTGAAAAAAATTCCAAATTTCAATCAACCTGCGACTCAATTTCAAACTCCAGCTCTAAGCATTTCAGTGGTAATTTCATCTACCTCTGGGATTAGATCTCAGTATCCCATGACTGCTTGAAAATTTTATGTATGTATGTATGTATGTATGTATGTATGTATGTATGTATGTATGTATGTATGTATGTATGTATGTATGTATGTAAGTATGTATGTATGTATGTAAAAATGCGGTACTCATTTAAGGACTAATATTAGGCTATTAATAATTTAGTCCTATCTAAATTTAGTTATGGTAGTGAATATGTATGTATGTATGTATGTATGTATGTATGTATGTATGTATGTATGTATGTATGTGAGAACGAGAAATCAGTCGTGGAATTTAGGCAGAGTTGTCGAGGAAACATAGAGACAGATAGATAGACAGACAAATAGATAGACAAATAGATAGAGAGACAGACAGACATATAGAGAGAGACAAACTCTTTAAATTATGTAATGGATGTATGTAGGGGGAAAGGGAGCAATGCCCCTCCCCTTTCATCATCATCATCATCATCCTCAAGCAGCCATGGGCTACGGAGGTCCAACCAGACCGCGCAGTTTAATTCTCCAAGCATATCTGTCCTGAACTACATCTGCTGCATCCGGCCACTGTACACCAATTCTAACAAGGTCCTGTTTGACATTGTCTGCCCACCGCATCCCAGGTCTCCCCCTCTTTTGAGGCCTCTAGGCACACTGTTCATAACCCTATTCGCCAATCTATAATTATCCATACGGGCAACATGGCCAAACCAGCGGAGTCTCCCTCTGCACAATATGCTGCTTAAAGGAGGTTGCAGAGTCCTTTGCCTAACCTCATCATTAGTTACAAAGTTAAACCACCTAATACCCAAGATACTGCGTAAGCATCTAGAATCAAAAGCATCTAGTTTCCTGTTATCTAGTTTACACAGCGTCCAAGTTTCACTACCATAACAAACCCTAGAAAGAACCAAACTATTATACAGTCTAATTTTAGTCTTTAGGTGTATACGCCTATTTCTCCACAATCTCCATAGATTCTTAAAAGTCCCGGCAGCAATACCTATTCGTCTATTAATCTGATGCCGCACATCACCAGTATCAGTTACATAGCTCCCAAGGTAATGAAACTGTGACACCTGCTCAAGACTGCAACCATTCAGATTAACTGAATCACAACCTGCCTGACCAATTTTCATCACTTTAGTTTTCTCTCTGTTCATAACCAAACCTACTGTACTACCAGTCTCATCAACAGCTCGAATGAAAGAGTTCATCTCATCAACATCATTTGCCAAAAGGGATAAATCATCAGCATAATCTAAATCAGAAATTTTCGTATCTCCAGCCCATTTAAGGCCAAAAGCTTTCCCTTGAAGTGAATTTCGCATAACATAATCAACAACCAAACTAAAGAGAAAAGGAGACAAAATGCACCCTTGTCGAACACCAGAAGTAATGCTAAACCAATTGCTACAAGACTTACCAACTCTCACATATGACTCAGTGTTATTATAGAGAGCTTTCATTACGTTAACTAACTTGCCTTGTATACCATATGATCTCACAATCAACCACAAATTATGACGATCAACAGAGTCGAAAGACTTTTTGAAATCAACAAAGCTAGCAACTAAAGGTTTCTGAAACTCTAAACATTTCTCAAGAATCTGCCTAAGTGAAAATATCTGATCCACGCATCCCCTACCACTTCTGAATCCACATTGCTCATCACGCAATTGACTGTCAACCAGATTCTTAATTCTATTAAGCACAATCATGGAAAGAACTTTCCCTGGAACAGAGAATAGGCTGATACCCATATAGTTATCACAAGAACTGCGATCACCTTTTTTGAAAATATGGATAATAATAGCTCTGGTAAAATCTTTAGGAACCATGCTTTTAAAGTTATTCAAAATTTCAGTCATCCAAATGGTAACTGAAACATTCCCAGCTATAAGCATTTCCGTAGTAATTTCATCCACCCCTGGGGATTTATGAAGTTTAAGTTTAGAAATAGCCAAACTAACTTCAGATTGTGTTATAGGGCCAACATTAAAGCCAACAATGCATCTATCGTCATTGCAAACAATGGGAGTAGAATTAACCACATTGTATAGAACATCACTGAAATGCTCAGCCCACCTAGCCATGACAGAATCCTCACCTTCTATAACCTTACCTTGTTTATCCTTCAATCCCTGTATACCTGTTCGTTTTCTACCACACAAAACATTAACTATCTGGTACAGCTCTCTGCTGTTGTGCTGTCTAACTGCTTCCTCATCTTTGTCAGCCAGGCCATCAAGCCAAAGATTCTTATCAGTAGCTAACTGATCCTTTACACATTTATTAAGTTCTTTGTAATGCTTTCTATTAGGACTAGTAGGGTACTGATTAAGGACATTCCTGCAGTTCCTTCTTTCTGAAATAAGCTCAAGTGCCTTATCACTTAAATAATTCTGTCTCCTCTGCTCCTTTTTACCTAAAAGAGTACTGTTAGTTTCCAAAAAAGCCTGTTTAAAATGGCCCCATTCTTCCTCAACTTCAGTATTAAGCAAACCATGACTGTCATAATGGCTAAGTAACCTATCATGGTAAGCTTTAGCTATAACTGGGTCTTTCAGAGCTTCAGTATTAAAGGTAAAATTTTTAACCCTACCACAACACTTTTTAAGTTTAAGTTGCAAGACACTTTTACTAGGTAATGGTCAGATCCAATTTCAGCTCCCCTATATGCCCTGGTATTTCTAACAGAACTAGCCCATTTGCTGTTAATTAATATATAATCAATCATATTCCTATGCAGCCCATCAGGTGAAACCCATGTGTATTTATGTATGTCGCGGTGTTTGTAATATGTGTTAGTTATTCTGAAACCATTGAGTTTACTTACCTGTAGGAGACGTTGCCCATTGCCATTGCAGCTACCAATACCAAAAGGGCCTATTACTCCTCTCCAAAGGTCAGAGTCGGTACCAACTTTGGCATTGAAGTCACCAAGAACAAGGGTAATATCTCCTTTCTTTGACAGAATTCAAAATATCCTGAAGTTGACCGTAAGACCTATCCTTCTCACCCTCATCAGAATCCTCAGTGGGGGCATAACAGCAGATAATATTCAAGTCTTTAATACTTGTCTGAAATTTTGTTGTAAGAAACCTTTCATTAATGCACTCATATCCCAGAAGAGCATCACTAGCATGTCTGCTGAGCAGCAAACCCACGCCTTGGTGATGCTTTCCATCCTCCCTCCTTGTAAAGAGAAATTTAAAGTTATTTTTAAGTATCTCACCTTTACCTGTCCATCTGGTCTCTTGCAAGCCTAGAATATCTAGGTTATAGCGCTGGAATTCCTGCATGAGGACATCAAGAGAATAATCTCCATGTAATGTCCTCACGTTCCACGTTCCTGCAGAGAGAAAATGATTAGTAGGATTTTTAAAGAAATTAGGTTTATTGAGATTGGTTTTGCCAACAATATCAAACAGCCCCCTGATCGCAGGCATAGGGCAAAAACCTGTTTCTCCTCCGCTAAAGGCTGAAGTCACCGATGCTGGTAGGAACTTCAGGCACCACCTTTTCAAGTGGACTTTTTCAAGAACCATATGGCCTGCCTGAGACACATTACTCCAGTTTAGGCTTGACGATGCCCAACTAGCTAAGTAAGGTTCAGGTACCTGCGATGGCCTCTGATTAGGATTATCCACCAGCTGATATAAGGTATCTCATGCCTCTGTTCACTTAGAGCTGGCAACCCAGAAGCAAACAGAAAACACAGCAGCAGACTCTCCCTGAACAGAGGCCCACCAGTGCAGCAAGTCCAGGATCCATAATCAAGCTCAAATCCATAAACAAGTCCAGTCTAGTAGGTATTAAATGGTCAGCACCAGGACCCTGTGAAGTTGACCACTCCTCAGCAGGGTTGAAAAAAAAGAAAAAAGTGGCCATAGATGACCAGATCAGTAGGCCATACTGAACTGGCAGCCCTCCCCTTCCGTTCCCTTCCAAAAGAGAATATCTCTTTTGATAGGTACTAACGGCCTGCACCACGAGAAGGCGGGGTCGGACATTAGGTGCTAGACCTGGCCGGTTCTGTGCATCATCACTAGGGATTGGTACACAGCTCTCCTTCCAGTTAGAATATTAATAATGGTAAAAAAGGCAAAAAATGATGAAATATTGATATTTCATGCATTTTTCTAGATTTTTTTTAAAGGCCTGTAAAATGGACTGAAAATGTTGTAATGAATTGAAAATCTAGTGGCCGGCTGTTGCATTTTTATGTTCGCTTGTGTTTCCTCCCCCCTCCCCCCTGGACTTTTATCTAGATCCGGACTTGGATGTATGTAAGCAATAAACATTTAATCATAAGAACTGAAGGAAACAAATACACCAAATACTCACCAGTAATAAGTACTGCTTTTCCTTTTGAAGATAACCGAGGTCTAGGAAACCAATCGCGAACGAATGGAGCAAACTGACTGGCAATAAATAGGATACCAATAGCATACAATGCGTTCTGCGTTACAAATTGTGGCAACAGGCCTAAGGTGCAGATTGCCAAAGCAACAGCTAAAGCATAGCTCTGCGCAACTTTTTTAACTTCAGAAAACAAGTACCGCGACTTTTTTTCTGTGCTCATTATTTACACTTTATGATGTACGAAAATATGCCAATATTCTACTTTAAAATACCGAAATCTTTGGAGAAAATATTAAATTCTCTTCTTGCTATCTTACAATGCAGAATAACTTGACTGTGCTGAGAGACGTTATGCTGCTTGATGGCTGGGCAATTGATGTACTCAGCTATATGCATTACACTGTCATTTTAGGAAACAGGATATATTTCGCAAAAATAAATCAAAACCTGTTACTTTTGTCGTTATGTTGGCAACGCAATTGTTTAACGATAACAGTTTACACAAAGTCGTCAGAAGAGGAAGCCTGATGCCACGTGAAGCGTAAAGCTTATGATGTCATTTCCTGCACTGAAATGAATTAAATATCAACTATAACGCAAATTATAATAAATGCAGAATGCATTTAATTCTTGCTTGAAATATTTTATTTTCATATATATAAAAACAAAATCTCATTGCTCGGTATAAAAAATGCATCTTAAACAGTTTGTCTAAAAATAATTATATATATTTATTTAAGAGTCAATGTAATTGTAAATGGTGTTATGAGAAAACGGAACGATTTATTTATTTATTTATTTATTTATTCAACGTTACAGATATTTGCGAGGTCCTTATACACGAGAAGCGAAAGAACTGCAAATTTGTCTCGTACAAAAATAAAACATTGCCTAAAAAAGTTGACGCAAATAAGGCCATTTGTGTCAAGGATTTCAGTGACATAAAACGTTTTATAGTGTAAACAATGCATGGCTGATTCTTCTGATCTTAGGAGCTTTGTACTCTATTATTACAATGTGTATCGGGAGTTATGAACATTGCAACAATTTGCTTTCTATGTGGCTAGGGACTACCAGCGTTCGCTTCTTGACCGTGGATGAGCGGTTTACGAGGACGGACGCTCCCTAAACCATGTGGAGAGCTCATGTGTAAGGTAATTAAAAACTTTCTATGCCAACGCAGCAGATATCTTCCCGTTTCTTGTTTTTAAATCGACTTTAACTTTACCCAGTTGCAATGTGGGCGTTTCAATTAGGAGTAAATTTCTTCCCTTATGTAAGACTTTTTTTTAGAGAGACTATAAGACTAGTTTTCAAAAACTGATAATTTAGGAAAATGGACACATAAAATTTGAACTCCACAAACTCATTAGATTCTCTTATTATTTTACACGTTAATATTAAAAATTTGAGAAAGTACTGGGATACTCTTATAATATTTTTGTTTAAATCATTGAACTTTTAGACATTATTGTTCTTACTGAAACAAATTACATTTCCCAAAATAACATCTACCATATACATACATAATTTTAACATTACTAATTTAGATCCTGTTGAAACTGATCGAAGTGTATATAATACATACAGTCGCGAAAATTTAAACGGTAAATTCGTGGACATATCTATAATAACTTTTGAAGTCATACTTATCGATATCAATAAAACTAAAATTACATTTGATATTATTGCCATTTAAAGATCACCCAGTTGAAATATTAACTATTTTTTTCGAAAGTTTCCATTCATGGATGTTACAAAATACAAACTTACCTCAGTTTTCATGACTGATAGATAGTCACGATATAGATAGATTGCTGATAGATAGATTGCGTTTGACAGCAATATATATTATTTTATATTGCGATAGATAGTAATAGATATACTTTATATTGCGATAGATAGCAATAGATATTACTTTATATTGCAATAGATAGCAATATATATTATTTTAACATTGCTTTGTCAAATTCTGAAAAAATTTGGAATTGAAGTGTATAAAAATTTACTCAGTGAATTTGGATATATGCAAGCCATACTCAGTTACCAGAGAAGAAAAACTGGGAGACAATTTAACCCAGGCATGTATTGAATACGTTTTATTTAAAACTACACATAACAATACCATCACAGGGGTATGTACAAACAAAATAGCTGATCATTATATGTCATGGCAATCCCTAAATTTGAAAGTTCACATAATAATCATCATTTATATTATTCTGAAGTTGAAAAGCGAAGAGAATGCATTCGAAAGATTATTAATTTCAATAATAAAAATGCAATACATAAATTAAAAAAAATCTAAATTTTTCTTCTCTACTTAGTATAAATGACCAGAACAATATTGCTTGAAAAGTGTTAATATATTAAATGATTTTAATAACGAAGTAGCACACAAATATATTCCTATCAATCGCAACCAGTAAAATAAAAAAACAGATCACTAGTGAAATAAAATATGAAATGAAATAAAAAAAAGAGGCAAATTATGATATTATATAAAAATAACAAAAAACAAAACAAAAACAATACCCACAAAGATAATTCTGTAAACATGAGGAATAAGATTACTAAAATGTTTAGAAATTCCAGAAAGTAATATTATCAGAAATTATTTACAGATGCAAATGGCAACATGAAAATAATATGGATATGTAATAACATTGGTAATAGACTCCAAAATTTTAAAACACATGGATAAACTTAGCTTCAGTACAAATTGCAAACATCTTCAAAAATAATTTTATAAATTCGATAAATAAATTAATGGGAGAGAACGATTTTCATTATCAAGAAAACAAAAATTAACGAATAATAAACACAGCTTGTACTTTCGAATATTACCGATGACGAGGTTGTTCGAATAATTCATAGTTTGAAAGACCGTAAATCTCCAGGAATAGATAGCAATATATTGTCATGTCCCTCCAATTTATTTATTTTTACTTATTATTGTATTTTCATTGTATTTTTGTTGTCGTAAATAGATATCTGTAATAAGCGTATTTTTGGAAGTGCTAATGTGGGAATGTGAGTCATGAGTTGTTGTTTGGATCTGAGCTGGCTGACTTGTATATGCTCACAAGTCGAAAAGCACTTTTGCGACTCTTTACGATTAGCCTCTGGCGTGAGTGCTAGGCGGAGACAAGCGTGGCGATAATAAATGGGAGTCTGAGCGTCGCTGTCAAACTGGAAGGACTTTTGAACACATGCGTCAAGGGACGCCATTCTTGCTCAAAAACAAAACCATTAAGGAGAGGGGTTTGGTTCTGTGTGAACCAAGATATGGTTCTGTGTGAACCAGGGTTCAGTTCTATGTGAAATGAGACCCGGTTCAAACAGAACGGTTCTTTGTGAACCAGGTTGTAGACAAGGATTGAATATCATTTGGCCGAGTTTGAGGTCGGTAAAGCGAGAATCTGCAAAAGCGCAGGTCACCACCTCATTGCATGATTGTTTGCAGCAGCAAAGCAGCAAAGGCCCACGGAATCGAGCGCATCCCCAGTACGTAATTGTATATAAATGAAAATAAAATGTTTCATCCATATGTTACTTTCGTGCTTGAATTGTTGGAAGCTTTTCTACACATTACTTGGTGCAGCAAGTCTGAGGAATATGTTGGTATGGGTGTAAAAACCCACGAACATGTGATTTTACCTAAGTAATGGTGAATGTAATTAACGGACTAATTGATCGTCCTGTACTATAAAGTACTTAATCGTTTGTCATCTGGCCCAACATGACATTTGGCGCAGTTCAGTCCACAGCATACGTAACTAGAAGAGACGAAATAAAAAACTGTGTCGTTCCTTACCACGGCTCATCACATATATATCCAACATTTAAAACACTAAATTTTCGTTATCTTCAGTGACCGCAAAATTATCAAACTTAATATTTGATACATCCTGTAAATAAAATAAATAGATACCCCCTCAAGCAGCTGCTTGCCACAGAGGTCTGACAGGGGCCTGCCAGTTTATATGCCGTAGTAGAAGGTCTGAGAGGATGGCAGACCTCAGCAGAAAAACGACACATATATCCATGCCTTACCAGGGGCTCAAACCCAGGTCCCTTAGATCAGTAGACAAGTGCACTAACCACTCGGCCACGGGACGGCATACGTCCTATCTTCCATTTAAAATGAAGATTTCAGTTAGTAGACCGATTTACAAATCTGATGAAAGGAAATCCTACAAAAATTAAATATCTGTCGCCGTTTTGCCCGTTATTGAACAAATTATGGAACGATAGATACGTAGCCAATCTAATCAAAAGCTATCTCAGTAAATGTAAGATATTTCTCCGAGACATATAGATTTCAGAAAAATAAAAGTACTACAACATTGTTAAGAGAAGTTTCTGACGAAATATGTTCTAATCTAAACAAGGGAAAAGTTAAATTTTCTGTATTTATGGATTCTTTTACATGCTGGATCACAATATTTTACTCAGAAAATTGTATAATATTGGAATGAGAAGAAGGATTTATTATTGGTTCACAAATTGCTTATCAAAAAGATATTCATTAACTGGAGTAAATAACATTAAGGTGTTTATCCAATAGATATACTTTAACTGAAGCAAATTAAGAGTAACTTATGGAAAATCACATATGAGTATTCCATGGTTCAATTCTTAAGCCTATCCTATTTTTAATATATATTAATGATATAACAAACGTGGTAAAACATATCAATATATAGTTATATGCTGATGATATCGTTCTTGTAAATAGTAACCAGGATTACAAAATTGCTTTAAATGAATTACAGACTGATTTTAACAATATTATATGGCTTAACTGTAACACATTAATTCTGAATCCCAATGAAATGAAATTAATGTACATTCACTCTGCAAAAATTAATAATCGAATTCTACCTGAAATTAAAGCCCATACGATTCATTGTTCGAACTAAGCCGTCTCTCATAATTCTGGATGCCCATGTGTTTCTCTTGAAATCGTTAAGCACTACAAATATGTAGGAACAGAATGGGGGGAAAAGTCTATGCCTCCCCCTTTTAGAATGCTAATAATGATAAAAGGGGCCAAAAATTATTAAACTTTTTTTAAATTTCATGAATTTTTCAAGAAAAATTTTAAAGGCCTGTAAAACAGAATACGAAATACTATACTTCATTGGAGATCCAGTCTTTTGCATTTATTCGGCTCGAGTGTGTTTCTAGACCCCACCTCCTCGAATTTTTCTAGATCAGGGCCTAGGCCTAATCATTGATTCGAATCGCAAATAGACAACACATATTTCTAAGTTGTGTGATAGAATAAAAATCTGTGCAGCAAACATTTACTATATGAACTATTCGCACCCTCTCATACAGTCAATCTCTCACAGCTTGCTATGATCAAATCTGAATATATAAATGTAAAAAAAATAAAGAATTGCTTTTATTTTTAAAATAAATATGAACTTTAAAGCAAATTTTTATTGATTTTTTTTCTGAACTTGTTAAACAAATTTAACGAGCTGCAGTAGTCAAAATAATGGTAGAGGTGAAGGTTTATTCTCGTTTAGCAAAATATATTTATGAAGGGGAATTCTTACATTCCTTCTTCCACTCCCTCAGGTGTTGTGAGCTTTTAAACCTCTGTGTATATTCGTTACTAATGTATGATATCAAGATGGCACTACTCGTTTGCTTAAAATACTGCACGTATATGTATATTGTATACATATCTACATCTTTATTTGCATCAGAAGCAATACAGTGTACAATCGTATAAAGAGAACAGGGACTGCCGACAGGCAATCACTAAATGCAGCAGGATTCTCAATCTTACTAGCAAGGCTGTAATCAAGCCTTCAGGTCTTATGAACACCAAGGCAACAATTTAAAACGGTTGATGCAAAACAGGGCGACGACTAAATGACTGTGTTCTACCAGAATCCAAAGCGCTATTACCTATTTTTGAAATTCTTCCCTTCGAAAATACCGCCGGTGAGATCATGTGATACTTTGAAGGGGGAGGGATAAGGGTCACTCGAACTAATCAGGTATACCGATTCCAAGCTAGTGGTGACCTTTCAAGAGTTAATCTCCGAACTCCTGACTTTATTAAACACGTGTTATTTTCCACCTGGCCGGGAACTGAGCTATAGCGAAAAGTGGCGCTTCTGCTCATCTGCTCACCCAGCTTGACTCTAGTCGATCGTGTCCCCACTTATTTGAGAAATTCGAGGCAGACATCACCTGCTTCAATTTATATTGAAATCAATTAGGAACTCGAACTAGTCCCTCCTGGATGTCGTTTATCATAGCTCCTAAAATGTCAAAGTTAACTAAAAAATCAGAAAACGAAATGTTCAAATGCAATGGTTTCACTCGGCAGATTAATGTTCATCGACTGGAACAGTTCATTTATCCACACGCAAAGTCTACAACAATCAGACACACTTCAACGATATCACCTTCAGTAGGACGTAAACAACGCCTCGTGACTTTCGTCACTTACCCTTAGGAGTTGGATGCTACCCAGCGAGAAGAGGTGAATAGTGTTCCTGAGCCCAGCCGGAGACAGTTCCACTGAGTGTTGTCCAGTGGTGTAATTCCCCACCCATCCTCTGAACCCGAATTTTGCCTCCGTAAAAGCAACGGTTCCCATGTGGCTAAGGGTTCCCTCTGAATTGTACTGTCCCTCAAAAAAGTATCCGAACACTACGGTTGATTACAAAATTCAGAAAAAATATATGGCAACGTTTTTTTAGAAATTAGTGATCTGGCAACCTTCGTGTCATATGACATTGGTAGTAGACACATGACATTGGTTAGTGTCACATGACATTGGTTAGTAGTTAGTGATCTGGCAACCTTCGTGTCACATGACACGCTAATTTATAAAAAATCGTTGCCAGATATTTTTTCTGAATTTTGTAATCAACCGTAGTGTTCGGATACTTTTTTGAGCGACAGTACATTGCATACCTCCGGCCAAGCAATTCATGACAAAGCTTTTGTCGCTTTGCTGCCAAACTCGAAAACTGAGTTTTTGCTACTCTTATGCCGCTTTGCTGCCAAACTCGAAAACTGAGTTTTTGCTACTCTTATGCCGCTTTGCTGCCAAACTCGAAAACTGAGTTTTTGCTACTCTTATGCCGCTTCATGAAATGCCTTTACTCCTCTCTCAGCTTGCTGCTCTCATTACTTATGCTAAGGTTGCATGCACCATTACTTACAACTTCTTACTCATTTAACACGTTACTCAGGCTAATCTTGATATTTAAATTTTCTCTGTTGGAGCTTGCTTCTTTCATTCTGTCTTTGCCAAGGGTCTACGGCAATTGAATGGTATGTCAACTGGGCGGACGACAATCATTTTCTTCTAAAAGAAACAATCGGAAAAAAATCAAATGCATTAAAGAAAATCAAAACAACACTGATATTGAGAATTATTCTCGCTAATCTGACTGTCGCTACAAGGGATTCTTATATTTCTATTTTATTCTGTCCGTCGTAAGCCAAACAATCTGAAATAAAAGGAAAGACTATAGGAAACGAAAATGCATAAGAATACTAATATATATTCTCAGTAATCCGTCACTCAATAAAACGAATATTTTAAAAGATTTTACTTCTAAAAGAAACAATCGGAAATTAGTCAAATGCATTAGAGAAAAATAAAAAAAAAATTGCGAATTATTCTCGCTAATTCGACTTTCGATACAACGGATTTTACGTTTCTGTTCCATTCTGTTCCTTCTAAGTCTCCAACTATTATATTGTTGTGATGTTTACCGGTTGTTTGGAACCAGCTTTTGAAGTTAAAAAGAAATAGTTTTAACCTTCGAATTGATAATCTGTAAATAACAAGTACACTGAAAGTTAATTACCCTTGTAAATATTTATATTAAGTGTTTCAGCAGGAATCACAAGCGAAAGTATCTTTTTGACTAATAACGTGTTGCGGAAGAAAAGTAGAATTCCACGTATACAAGGACTAAGATTTCTTGTAAAAAGTTGATTAAATTTTCTAAATTTAGCAATGGGAGCGTCTGTGTTGAGAATGTTAATGTCTGTGAATAGAATAATATCAATATTTTTTTAACATAAACCCAGAGATTTCACATGTAGAAGGCTTAAGTGTTCATCAGATTCATAATATGATTTTTTAGTTAAGAACGATTTCTTAACTTCTTCATAGTCGTATAAAACGTTTTCATTTTCATCAAACGTCGGTATGTCATGAAAGTGAAAAGTCGCCATAAACGCTGCAAAATCAAATAAAAAAAAAAAGTGAAAACTCACGAAAAGCGCTGCAAAATAAAAGAGTGGGGTGTATAAGCATGATATTTCGCACTTAAAATTTTTACGAAGCTATTCAAGGAATCCTCCTTGATTACGAATTCAACCGAAGCAAGACGTGGTCACGAAAGGGGGCGAACAGACAGAGTTGACAGGAGCTTGACGAAGGACGTCCGATCGCAATGAAAGTAATTGAGAAACTCTTCCCATAATAAATTCATTCCCAGCTTTCCATCGTTAGCGTATTGCACACAACGTACTACTCCATTTACAAGGTATACGATGGCAGCGCCCAAAGGAATTTCGGTTCTTTTCGAAGGATCACACCCAACCCACGGCAACTAGGAACCCGAAATATTACACCAACAAAGTTAGAATTAAGTGGGATCACCCCACAAAATTGGACGCCGATCTCTCAACAATCACAGGAATCACAGGAAAATTGACGATTTTTGCCATTAATGCTGTTACACGAGCGCGCGCGCGTGCATTCAGTCACCCTGAATTAGGGCTATTATATAATATGATGGACAAAATTTTAGATCTGAATCATTTGGAAGCTAGAATAAGATAGGCAACTGAGCAAGTGTCAAGAGCATGTGTGGCAAGAAGTGGAATACCGATTGGACATATGCAGGTCACGACATACGGAAATTCACTAATAGCGTTCAAAATTATTTGATCAATAGCGAAGCGTCCACGGAAGAAAAAGAAGAAATGCTTCTCTTAAAATTCTAATAAACATTTAAAAAAACTGTATATCATATATAAAAAAGTTTTGACATAAAGGTAAAAGTATTTTCCGAACTTTAATAAGTTTATTCCAACATAAATTTTATTAAAGTAAATATTCCTCAAGTAGCTGTTTGCCACAGGGGTCTGACAGGAGTCTGTCAGTATTTACGCCATAGTAGAAGGTCTGTGTGGATGGCGGGACATTAGCAGAAAGACAACACAAACATCTATGCCTTACCCGAGGCTCGAACCCGGACCCCTTTGATCAATAGCCAAGTGCGCTAACCACTCGGCCACACATTTATGTAATGTTCTTCGAATTTCCCTCTTATATTTCACTGTAAAAATAAACTGAAGCACCAATTTGCTAGGAAAATCGAGATGGAGTGTATAAAAAACTTGGTTTCATCGCTACTGCATTTGTCATTTTATCTCACAGCGTAAGACTCATTTTCCATATTCAACTAACAGAAAATTCTGCCATTCGAAGTTATATTGCTGGCCTCTTTATAGCACTACGTTATTTCTTATTTTTATCATTAACTGCTAGGGGCCGTTAGAGGCAGACTATTAGCTCTGTGATTAGTTGCCATCACTTATCGATAATGTCACTGAAGATACACGAGGGATCAATGGTTCATAGAAGGCAGGTGTAAACATTTGAGTCATTTTTTGGAAAACGAGTCAAAATAGTTCTTCCTCATTTACTTTTCCATGTCCGGCTTTAACATTCCAAATTACAGAGGGTGTTCAAAACGTTCTGGACACGTGTCTGTATGCGGCACTCATTCGTCCGAAGTTAACGAGCTAAGACTTGTTTGAAAGCTTGTCTAAACTTGTCATTACGTGTTAAAAACAAAGGCCGTATCATCATTTCTCTCTCGCTGGCGGTGCGTTAAGTTCGAACAATGCGAAATCTATGCATTGTTTCTATGGAGCCTACTAAAAACGGGGAAGATTTTACATTTTCACAAGTACGCATCTTGGAGACAACCCGAAAAAAATTAATTCCGATTTATCACAAGTATATGAGGATCATGCCTGTTCGTATGATACTTTTATGGGATGGATGCGCAAATTCAGAGAGGAACGGTTGTACTTCAAAGACCTCCCTTATATACAGGAAGACCAGAAACGGCCATGAACGAGAGAACCATTGCTGCTGTTCGTTGTTAATAATATTTAGTCATTAGGTAGTAAACCTATTGGTATTTCATGTAAATTATTTCTTATTATTAAATCAGTTCATTTGCTGTCTGTTTAGTTATTTAGAATTCATGCAAGGTGTTCTCAAACAAATTACTAAAAATTTGCAACAGATTGATGGAGTGACTGAATGACTTGGGATAACGCTAATTCTAACTATGATGCAGAAATAGTAGAACTCTGTGGAAATATGCACCAAGGGATAATCGGGGTCGTACATCTCAGAAAAATCCTAAATTTGTCCTCCGACATGTCCTTTAAGGTCAAAAAGAGGTTACCAAGAAGTCAAACCTTGATCTACAAGTGATCGAAACACGAAAAGTGGTGTCTGAGAGTGTTTTGAGTTTTAGATCTCTGTAACATTTCAAAATGTAGTATCACGAGGGTCCTTTGAAGTCAAAGAAGTGCCAGAGAGCTACTATTTCTACATAGAGCAGTTTCAGGATGTTTATCACAGAAATATTAAGAAATATCAAATTCAATGTCGCTTTCAAGGTCAAATAGGTGTCAAACTGATGGTCAAGAAATTAAGAGACACTAAATGCACTAATTGATTTCTTATCTAAGATGTGTATATTATTGTGAATAATTGAGTGACAGCACTAAATCCAACAAATGGCAGAGATTTAAAATTTGGATCTCGATGGAATTCTTGGATCTCGGGAGAAATCCGAAATTTTACCTACAACTTGTCCAACGTGGTCATATAGAGGTCCAACCTTGATTTATGAGTGCTAGAAACTTGAAAAACGGGTGCAGAATTCAGATTGTAGTCGTTATCTCAGAAACGTTATGGAATTTCGTATTCAGGTGAAGGGTATCATTCGAGGTCAAAGGTCCAATTTCAACATATTGGTACAATCGCTCAAAAAAGTATTCGAACATTATGGTTGATTACAGAATTCAGAAAAAATATCTGGCAACAATTTTTTTTAGAAATTAGTGATCTGACAACTTCGTGTCACGTGACACGAAGTTGCCAGATTAATTCTGTAATCAACCATAGTGTTCGGATACTTTTTTGAGCGCCTGCACTAGAGAGCTAAAAATTGATGACTAGAGGTATTTCGAATCGTAGATCTGAGAATTGTTGGAAACATTTAGATCTGGTTGCATTCAAGGTCAAATAGGATTGGGAGTGACAGCCTAGAATTCGAGAGGCGCCGATTGATTTCTGATGTCCAATATACATAATATACATTCGTGGAATGGAACGATCGTAAGATTGTTTCCATTGTGTCCCACAGATGCTCCAAAAGGTTCATGTCGGGGGACTGTGGGGGCCAATTCATGGTAATAAAGGCCGTGGAGTTTGATGTACGGTATGTGAGTAAAAAAGTATCCGAACGCTATGATTGATTACAAAATTCAGATAAAATATCTGGCGAAGATTTTTTCAGAAATTAGTGATCTGGCATCCTTCGTGTACTGTACACGAAGGATGCCAGATCACTAATTTCAGAAAAAATCGTTGTCAGATATTTTTTTCCTGAATTTTGTAATTAACCATAGCGTTTAGATACTCTTTTGAGCGACTGTACAACGAAATTCGTAATCTGACTTACAACGTGTCTTGCAAGGTCAAATAGAGATCAGGTAGGAGCCAAACTTTTATCTTCGAGTGCTAGAAACGTGAAAATTGATGTCTGGAGGGTTTCGAGTGCTAAATCTCGGAAACGTTACGAAATTTATGATGCAGAGGGTCCTTTAAGGTCAAAAGTCAAATTTGAATCTACTGGTGTTAGAGATAGAAATTGGTTCCTGGTAATATTTCGGGACCTAGATCTCATAAACATTGGGAAATTTGGGAGCTGGCAAATCCTGTGAAGTCAAAGGTCCAGTTATATCTATCTTAGTACCAGAGAGACAAAATTTGCTGACTAGGGATGTTTCTGATCTAGGAAACATTGTGAAAATTTGGATTCAATGGATCATTCGAAGTCAAAGATCAGATTTCTATATACGGTTTCTGGATAGCTAAATATTGGCTCATAGCGATATTTTGGATCGTAGATCTTAAAAATGTTAAGAAATTTGACATCCACTGTCGCGTTCAAGGTTAGTTAAAAGTCGATATGACAATCTAGAAATCAAGAGGCGAGGAATCCCCGATTTCTATTCTATATACAGACACTTCATGACATAATGATAGAGACACTCCTTACTTACGTAAACGTTCCATTCCACAAACCCTTATGTAAGTCGAGTTTTACGCGAGTAAGAATTTAACCCACCCCCACCAATCACTCACCCCTATCACCATAAACTAGAATCAAGTATTAGATCTTTAGTTGTTTCCTAGTAATGAATTCTTAACCAGAATGCTCTGTATCGTAACTATTGTTGACTTTAAACCCTTCCTCTAACACACCGCCCGAAAACGGTCCAAAACTGCGGGTGAAGAGGAAAGAATGATATTGTTTGGACGAGTCTTTATAAAATCATTATATAATGAGATCATTTACAACCTTGGCCATTTTGGGCCGGTATCGTAATGAAAGGGTTAAAGGCGCAGATCCTTTCGCGTGTTCTTTCCTACACTCAGCATCCTTTACTTTTGTATTCACTGTTGATAGTGGAAACCGAGTTCACACGCCATGACCGATAAGCATTGTCTACCTTCGAATTTTTTTATTCATTTTCCTCTTCAAATCAGTTTTGGAGATGTTCTAAAAGGTTGATTACTACTTTTATTTTTTCCAATTATGATTGCAGCAATAAGAAAGCTATTTATTTTTTCCTGCTTGAAAAAATACCAGAATTGCCTGTATCTATATTCAGTGGCAACTACAACACGAAAATGAAAACAAGCATCATGTGAGAGTTATGTAGATTGCAAAATATCACCGCATTGCCACAGCTGTAGCATCTTATAACGTAACATATGATTAGCCTAACGCGAAAATTTGATATTGGGCTTATGGGAAAAGTTGCGTAAGTCCGAGTTTATGTAAGCTCAATATTTCGTAAGTTGGCGAGTGCCTGTATGTGTTATGGTTCTAAAATTCTACAGCTGGCTATTTCGTTTTTCAAAAAAAAAAATTTCTAGCAATAATTTTACATTATTCTGTAATACTTTTATATAATCTGTAGAAATAAATTAGTTTATTTCATATTTGTTTAAAACCTATATGGATTGCAGCATTTTGTGAATCATGACATGCAAAATTAGTTACGTGCCCTATCGTTCCTAATGCATTTAATTTCCAAATGATACGAAGTTTTTTCAAGTGGTTTACCTTCGAGCCCATGCTTCCGCTCGACATCCCTGTCAGTTATAAGAATCAAATATCACTTATCAATTAATCCCATGCCAAATGTTGGCGCGAAGCGTATGTTGTTTCATAAATCTTCCTTCATTCACAGCTTTTCACCGTACTACTCACAACTTGCTACTCCATTCACAAAGAAGGCGACGGTAGCTCCTCCAGAAATTTCTGACACTTCTCATGGAATCACTCCCTACCCATGTCAGCTAGAACCCGATCTATTAACCCAACTGGGTTAGAACTAGGTGGGACTAGGCCCTGATGTAGAAAAAATTCAAGGGAAGGGGCAAAATGGTAAATGGACAAAGAACTGGGGAAAAAAAAAATGCGCAAGAGACTGAAATTTCACTGCATTTCTCCCCTCCTCTTTACAAGGTTTTAAAAAATCTTAAAAAATGCATGATACATGAATACGTTTTATAATTTTTTGCCTCTATTACCCTTATTAACATTCTGAAAGGGGGGAGGGCATGCCCATCCCACCTAGATCCGGCTCTGCGTGGGGTAACCCCACCATATTTGGAGACCGATCGTTCACAGAACCACTGGGAAATCGACAATTCCTGCCACTGATGACGTCACATGTATCCGCCAGCCCATTCGTTCGCCCGGAATTATGACTATAATATAATATAAAAATCTTGAAAATTATCTCACAGGCGTTCTTTAAACATATATTAAAAAGTTGCATACAAATATTATTTTGCCTTCTCTACTTTAATTACCACTACATCCATTTGCTGACTCAGGCTTATATTAACCAAATAAGGAAAATAGTTTTGCTCTCATTTGAATGACGTAAATGCTAGTTTCTTTGAGCAATTAAAGTTTATTTCAGTTTTCCTGCAAAATCTGCAACTTTCCTTGTCTGACTTTTCTGATATGAATATCTTAGGGAAAGCGTTATTGAGAGAAACCAAATTAAAAAAAATTTCTTGGTGGTAGGGTTAGGACTACTACCGATACCTGGCCTGGACAGCTATCGGACAATGGAGGTGTATTAAATATGAGCCAAGTTTTAAGTGATTTAATTTGCCTAAAATTTAACTACAGACTATTAAATTTAAAATAGTTTGAAATAAGGTAATTTACTTACTATTACTATGGTATGGTTACTATTACTATGGTTTAAAATAAGGTAATTTACTTACTATTATTATTTATTACTATGATTTCATTATAGTATTACGGAATATTTTAGAATCAAATAATAAATTTTTAAAAATAAGGAGCTGCCGAAGAACTTTAGTTGTTTAAATAAAAAAAAATACCCTCTCAAGCAGCTGCTTACCACAGAGGTCTGACACGAGCCTGTCAGTTTATATGTTTACACATCATATATTAATTTTTTTTTCTTCTGTTAAAGCATTATCCGGTCCTGGTGGTACCTAGGTGACCTTGGCTGGGTGGGAGACAGGTTTTTGAAATAGAGTAAAAACTCGATATTGATATATTAATGGTCGTAAAAACCGACCCTTAATTATCCGAACTTTTGTTTACATGCCCGAAGTTGAAATTTTCAGATACCATTTGGATACTATAGACGGATTTCCTCAGCATTCTCCTCAAGGCAGATTTTTTCGAGAAAAATCACTAGATTATAATCATTTAATTTCCATATTGGAACTTGATTCCTGTTGATGGCTAATCATTCTAACCCAGTGTAACTGATGTGTGCCACATTTTCCTCCTACATTAAGATATAAATGCACCTATTTTTAGGAAAAATAAAAATCCTTTGCTGTTTATGTTACGTTTTCATCCAGAAATAAAATCTCGTTAGCAACATTATATAAAATGGCTAAATCATTTGAAACTGAGAAACCATTCTCCCATTTAACGATATTCAATAAAAAATTATTACTCTTAGCTTCTATATGCCTCATAAAAAAGGCATGCATTACTAACACTGAACTTCAGTCGAAAGCGTCGAGGCTCAAATTCTGCAGTTCCCAGGTTCGAGTCCTATATGTGTCTACGTTAAGATTTTTCTCTGTTAAACCCCCACCCTGCCTTTGGTCAGAAAGAGGACAACGCTGTGATTGGAAAAGCTGCCGTCCGTTAGATGGGACGTAAAGCCGTGCCCAGGCTTGTTTTAAAATGTGGACACGACTTTTGGCGCGGAAGGCCTCAGACACCATTATTTTGATCACCAGTGCCATTTTACCTTGCCTCCATTTTGGCATCCAACTCGACCGAAAAAGTATACTGCAATCGGCACGGACCCATACAACGTGGTCCGGTGCTCCTCCAGATGGCGAGTGGTGTACATGACTCTCCGCGATAAACAAGACATGCCAGATGGATTCGAGTTTCACACCTCAACCTACGCGGGACAATGAGAAATACCCGCTCGCGGTCTCGGATGACCTCCACCAAGGAGCCAACGAAGAATAAAACTGAGAGGACACAATTTCTAAGCCCTTTTTTGTAAAACGATTCTCGTCTCTGAGCTGGAAGGAGGAAGACGTTGTGAATCGTCTCCGGTGAAGGAAAGGAACAGACCCAGACGTAAGTATGCACACAAGATGTAGCAGGAACCTCTAACTACCTGTAGGCATACGAGCCTTCGGCAGCAGCAAGCCGACTTGGCTTGCTGCTGCCGGTGGCTCGTACGCCTACGATGCCTTCTCTTGTGATCAGTCCGCAGTGAACGAGGTAAGAGGGTCAAAATCTGTTCTGGTCTGGCAATATTTTTCCCACATTACTACACTTATCACCGACGCGCACATTACTACACTTATCACCGACGCGCCGCCCCCACGTGAGCATAAGAGACTGTCTAAAATCCAAGACTGATGAACTAGAAATCGGCTTATCGCCTTCACTCTATAATGTTCCCTTAAGATTAAAAGAAAACCGCGTTTAATGAGGTCACCTGATTTGTTAAAAAGATTAGTAGACAAATGTGTAATTCGAAATGTGTAATTAAATAAAAAATAAATAAATACCCCCTCAAGCAGCTGCTTGCCACAGAGGTCTGACAGGAGCCTGTCAGTTTATATGCCATAGTAAAAGGTCTGTGAGGATGGCAGGACCTCAGCAGTAAAACAACACACACACACACACATCCATGCCTTATCCGGGGCTCGAACACAGGTCCCTTAGATCAATAGCCAAGCGCGCTAACCACTCGGCCAGCCTAGATGTTAAATGTAAATAAATGTTGATATTTGTTATATATGATTAAGCTTGATACTTTCATGTTTACCGATATATTGTTCGTCGAAGTTAAAATTCGTTCCAGAACCTGTCTCAGTTTTGCAGTAAGAAAAATATACGATCACTAGTACGAACGGCTACCAAAGGTCAGTTGCTCCAATACGCTATTTAACGCCCTTTTGACATTTCGTTCCCGTGACCAGGATTCCTTTGTAAACCTGTGGTTTATTGCGGCCAGAAATTGAAAAATGAATAGAGGTATGAAAATGTTAAACAGTTTAACGATGGTGCTTTTATGACCATGATTCTCTTGAACCTGTGAATTAGTGCGGCTAGAAAGTAGAAAATAGCATGTCTTCAAAAGAAAAAGTATTAATATTGTAAAAATTGCAATTTATTGTTAAGTGTGTAAACTCATGGAAATTTTGAATAGAATCGATAAGTCCGATGTTCTACGAAAAATATATGTATTGCATAATTACTACGTTGAAGCGAGGCAGCGGCGAAAAGTGTTAGGAAACCCTTAGAAGTTAAGATTACAATTGCGATTATATGGATGTTAAAGTGTATGGTATTATGTGAAAAGTTTTAGCGAGGATTGAGATACATGTATTTCTAGCGAGGATTTCCAGGAACATCTGTCAAAAATGCTGTTATGAACTATAACGAAAATGTATAGAATGAATATTTGTGCAATGCATAATATGGTCTGTAAATGGTAGCTAGGTAGTCACTGGAAGGAGAGCTATGCACCAATCCCCTGTGATGATGCATAGAACCGACCAGGCCTAGCACCTAATGTCCGACCCCGCCTTCTCGTGGTGCGGACAGGTTAGTAACTTTCAAAAGAGATACTCTCTTGTGGAAGTAAACGAAAGGGGAGGGCTGCCAGATTAGTGTGGCCTACTGATCTGGACAACTATGGCTACTTTTCTTTTTTTTTCTACCCTGCTGAGGAGTGGTCAACCACACAGGGTCCTGGTGCTGACCATATAAACCCACTGAACTGGACAGATATATGGCTCTGAGCTTGATTATGGATCCTGATTTTGCTGCACTGGTGGGCTTCTGTGGAGGGAAAATCTTCCGCTGTGTTTTCTGTTTGTTTGTGGGTTGACAGTCCCAAGTGAATAGATTCACAGGATATGTTTATCAGCTGGTGGATAATCCTGAGCAGAAGTCATCGCAGGCACCTGAACTCTTTGCTTCTATTGGCATCGTCAAATTCTACATTGGAGGAAGTCTTCCAGTGTAGATGGCTTCAGCCTTTAGTAGTGGGGGAACGGGTCTTTGCCCCATGTCTGCGATTAGGGGGCTGTTTGATATTGTCGGCATTCCCTCTCTCAATAAACATAGTTTCTTTAAACATCCCACTAACCATTTTCTCTCCATAGGTAGTTGGAATGTGAGGACTCTGCACAGAGCTTTTTCTCTTGATGTCCTCACACAAGAATTCCACCGTTATAATTTAGATATTCTCGGCTTGCAAGAGACCAGATGGACAGATAAAGGTCAGATTCTTAAAAATAATCTTAAATTTCTCTTTTCAGGGAGGGACGACAATAAGCATCACCAAGGCGTGGGTCTGCTTCTCAGCAGACACGCTAGCAATGCTCTTCTAGGATATGAGTGCATTAATGAAAGGTTTCTTACAGCAAAATTTCAGACAAACGTTAAAGACTTGAATGTTATCTGCTGTTATGCTCCCACTGAGGATGCCGATGAGGATGAGAAGGATAGGTTTTATGAACAACTTCAGGATATTTTGAATTCTGTCAAGAAAGGAGATATTACCCTTGTTCTTGGTGACTTCAATGACAAAGTTGGTACTGACTCTGACCTTTGGGGAGGAGTAATAGGCCCTTTTGGTATTGGTTGCTGCAATGGCAATGGGCAACGTCTCCTACAGGTAACTAAACTCAATGGATTCAGAATAACTAACACTTATTACAAACACCGCGACATACATAAGTACACATGGGTTTCACCTGATGGGCTGCATAAGAATATGATTGATTACATATTAATTAACAGCAAATGGGCTAGTTCTGTTAGGAATACCAGGGCATATAGGGGAGCTGAAATTAGATCTGACCATTACCTTGTTAAAAGTGTGTTTCAACTTAAACTTAAAAAGTGTTGTGCTAGGGTTCAAAAATTTACTCTTAATACTGAAGCTCTGAAAGATCCAGTTATAGCCAAAGCTTACCATGATAGGTTACTTAGTCATTATGACAGTCATGGTTTCCTTACTACTGAAGTTGAGGAAGAATGGGATCATTTTAAACAGGCTTTTTTGGACACTAACCGTACTCTTTTAGGAAAAAAGGAGCAGAAGAGTCAGAATTTTCTGAGTGATAAGGCACTTGAGCTTATTTCGGAAAGAAAGAACTGCAGGAATGCACTTAATCAATACCCTACTAGTCCTAATAGAAAGCATTACAGAGACCTTAATAAACTTGTAAAGGATCAGTTAGCTGCTGATAAGAATCTTTGGCTTGATGGTTTGGCTGACAAAGCCGAGGAAGCAGTTAGACAGCACAACATCAGAGAGCTGTACCAGATAGTTAATGTTTGTGTGGTAGAAAACGGACAGGCATACATGGATTGAAGGATAAACAAGGTAAAGTTATAGAAGGGGGGATTCTGTCATGGCTAGGTGGGCTGAGCATTTCAGTGATGTTCTAAACAATGTAGTTAGTTCTACTCCCATTGTTTGCAATGATGATAGATGCATTGATGGCTTTAATGTTGGCCCTCTAACACAATCTGAAGTTATTTTGGCTGTTTCTAAACTTAAACTTCATAAATCCCCAGGGGTGGATGAAATTGCTACGGAAATAGAGCTGGGAATGTTTCGGTTACCACTTGGATGACTGAAATTCTGAATATCTTTTATGATAAAGGTATGGTTCCTAAGGATTTTACCAGAGCTATTGTTATCCCTATTTTCAAAAAAGGTGATCGCAGTTCTTGTGATAACTATAGGGGTATCAGCCTACTCTCTGTTCCAGGTAAAGTTCTTTCCATGATTGTGCTTAATAGGATTAAGAATCTGGTTGACAGTCACTTGCGTGATGAGCAATGTGGATTCAGAAGTGGTAGGGGATGTGTGGATCAGATATTTTCACTTAGGCAGATTCTTGAGAAATGTTTAGAGTTTCAGAAACCTTTGGTTGCTAGCTTTGTTGATTTCAAAAAGGCTTTCGACTCTGTTGATCGTCATAATTTGTGGTTGATTGTGAGATCATATGGTAAACCTGACAAGTTAGTTAACATTATGAAAGCTCTCTATAATAACACCGAGTCGTGTGTGAGAGTTGGTAAGGCTTGTAGCAATTGGTTTAGCATTACTTCTGGTGTTCGACAAGGGTGCATTTTGTCTCCTTTTCTCTTTAGCTTGGTTATTGATTATGTTATGCGAAATTCACTTCAAGGGAAAGATTTTGGCCTTAAATGGGCTGGAGATACGAAAATTTCTGATTTAGATTATGCTGATGATTTAGCCCTTTTGGCAAATGATGTTGATGAGATGAACTCTTTTATTCGAGCTGTTGATGAGACTGGTAGTAGAGTAGGTTTGGTTAAAAACAGAGAGAAAACTAAAGTGATGAAAATTGGTCAGGCAGGCGTGATTCAGTTAATCTGAATGGTTGCAGTCTTGAGCAGGTGTCACAGTTTAATTATCTTGGGAGCTATGTAACAGATAATGGTGATGTGCGGCATGAGATTAACAGACGAATAGGGATTGCTGCCGGGACTTTTAAGAACCTATGGAGAGTGTAGAGAAATAGGCGTATACACTTAAAGACTAAAATTAGACTGTATAATAGTTTGGTTCTGTCTAGGGTTAGTTATGGTAGTGAAACTTGGACACTGTAAACAAGATAACAGGAAACGTGATGCTTTTGATTCCAGATGCTTACGCAGTATCTTGGGCATTAGGTGGTTCAACTTTGTAACTAATGATGAGATTAGGCAAAGGAGTTTGCAACCTCCTTTAAGCAGCATATTGTGCAGAGAGAGACTCCGTTGGTTTGGCCATGTTGCCCGTATGAATAATTATAGATTGGCGAATAGGGTTATGAACAGTTTGCCTAAAGGCCTCAGAAGGAGGGGGAGACCTAGGATACGGTGGGCAGACAATGTCAAACAGGACCTTGTTAGAATTGGTGTGCAGTGGCCAGATGCAGTAGATGTAGCTCAGGATAGATTTGCTTGGAGAACTAAATTGCACGGTCTGGTTGGACCTCCGTAGCCCATGGTTGCTTGAGGATGATGATGATGATGATGATGCATATTTCAATAACTTCAAAAAATAGATATCCCCAGGAGTAGATTGTACGAGGAGAAGTAGCAAATCGACTAGGGAACAACTGCATTCAGTAATCTTTTAGCTAAGATTGATTTTTCTTTCATGTTTGATATATTTCTGTGTCACACTTCCCTGCACTTTTGTAGGGTACAATGAACTCAAACGTCACAACAACATACAGCACACAGGGAATGGCGGGACAAATAAGTGGAAAAACCAAAAGATTAATTAGGATATACCATGTAAGATTTTTGATAATCATTGCAGATAAGCTGATTTGAGAATTGTTCAATTTCTTATGTGTATTGCATTTCTTTTTAAGATGTTTTAATAAGAATAAGAGGAGCTGTTAATGGTATTGTGGATTAAGCAATTGTATTAGTGAGATAAGTATTGAAATGGGATATTGAGGAGATTGTCTTTGGAAGATTTTTAGTTTTGAGGTTACCGGATATTGTATTGATGACAGTTATTAGACGTTTATGAAGGTTAAAAGAAGTAGGTAGTTTTGTTAAGATTTTGTATAAGTACATTGCATAATACTAGATCGCTTATCTGTTAGCAATTAATTTTGGAAACTAGATATGACCCCTACAGCATTCCACCCACCACGTTCAACCCTGTTGCATACCCCCATCACAAAACCCCCCGAAACACACCGAATAGGAACACGGAACAGCGCGCAAACTATTGGTTCCAGCCAGAGATTTTCGCGGAGATGCCAGAGACGATCCCACCAGGCGAAAGAGTTTCTCGACGCCCGTTAGGCACACTAGCCCCGATTATCACACATAGCACCACCTTTCCCGCCCTACCTACACAGTACGACACTCAACTTTTATTAAGCCAGAGAAAAAGCAGGAGACCGGAAATTTGGAACACAGCCCATCAGCAAGTTTTGAATATCAAACTAAAGCGGCTCAGCAGAGATCACCCCTGGCTGAACCCGTTAGGTAGACCCCTTTATATCGAACCTTAGAGGCCGAACTTGGTCCCCCTCCTATATGCTGGAAGAATGTGAAAGAGATCATCATCATCCTCAAGCAGCCATGGACTACGGAGGTCCAACCAGACCGTGTAATTTAGTTCTCCAAGCAAATCTGTCCTGAGCTACATCTACTGCATCTGGCCACTGCACACCAATTCTAACAAGGTCCTGTTTGACATTGTCTGCCCACCGCATCCTTGGTCTCCCCCTCTTTCTGAGGCTTTTAGGCACACTGTTCATAACCCTATTCGCCAATCTATAATTATTCATACGGGAAATATGGGCAAACCAACGGAGTCTCTCTCTATACAATATGCTGCTGAAAGGATATTGCCGACTCCTTTGCTTAACCTCATCATAATTGCAAAATTGAACCACATAATGCCCAAGATACTGCGTAAGCATCTAGAATAAAAAGCATCAAGTTTCCTGTTATCTTGTTTCACTACCATAACTAACCCTAAAAAGAACCAAACTATTATACAGTCTAATTTTAGTCTTTAGGTGTATACGCCTATTTCTCCGCACTCTCCATAGATTCTTAAAAGTCACGGTAGCAATCCCTATTCGTCTGTTAATCTCATGCCGCACCTAACCATTATCTGTTACATAGCTCCCAAGATAATTAAACGTGACACCTGCTCAAGACTGCAACTATTCAGATTAGCTGAATCACAGCCTGCCTGACCAATTTTCATTACTTTAGTTTTCTTTCTGTTTATAACCAAACCTACTCTACTACCAGTTTCATCAACAGCTCGAATGAAAGAGTTCATCTCATCAACATCATTTGCCAAAAGGGTTAATTCATCAGCATAATCTAAGTCAGAAATTTTCATATCTCCAGCCCATTTAAGGCCAAAATCTTTCCCTTGAAGTGAATTTCGCATAACATAATCAATAACCAAGCTAAAGAGAAAAGGAGACACAATACACCCTTGTCGAACACCAGAAGTAATGCTAAACTAATTGCTACAAGCATTACCAACTCTCACACACGATTCAGTGTTATAGAGAGCTTTCATTATGTTAACTAACTTGTCAGGTATACCATATGATATCACAATCAACCACAAATTATGACGATCAACAGAGTCGAAAGCCTTTTTTGAAATCAACAAAGCTAGCAACCAAAGGTTTCTGAAACTCTAAACATTTCTCAAGAATCTGCCTAAGTGAAAATATCTGATCCACACATCCCCTACCACTTCTGAATTCACATTGCTCATCACGCAATTGACTGTCAACCAGATTCTTAATTCTATTAAGCACAATCATGGAAAGAACTTTCCCTGGAACAGAGAATAGGCTGATACCCCTATAGTTATCACAAGAACTGCGATCACCTTTTTTGAAAATAGGGATAACAATAGCTGAGTTTCTCACCGAGGCAGGTGAGGGTTTAGTGGAGATAAATCTCAATTCTGGTACAGTTGGTATTCGCCCCTAGGTATTTCAATTATGAGCTTGGAGCGCTACTGATTGAGTCAACCCCACCTCGAAACAATTTGAAAAACTCCATCCTATGCGATACTGTTTAAAACCGAGTATAAGGAAGCCGGTATACCAGTCACTTCAACTCATTTCAAGCTACAGTTTAACAACAATGTTTGGTTGTTTTCAAGGAATTTACATTTCTTTCCTTTTGTAACAGACAACGGAAATCACCCGTAGTGTGTTTCCCGTTGTCTGACTATTTTAGGGTCGTCATATTCTTGATTTGTTTCACCAGAAATTTAAGAAATGAGGGAAAGATTTACTAACGATTTTAAGGAGAAGAAATGTTGAAGAAAAATGATTAACTGATAAAACTACTATTGAACGATTGTACGTAATCACTCTTAATTTCACGTAAGCTTTCGTATGTAGAGGAACATAATTGTCTTGAATCGGTTGGAATACGAACACACGACCTTCTGATGACAGGTTAGGTGCCTTGAACGATAAGCTACCGGCTTCCGATCAAGATCTCCTCTATTTGATGTTGTGAACCTTCCTAGCTGCATTCATATCATCAAATAAAAGTGCTTTTGATCGGCGTGCAGGTAGGCTCAGCGGTCGGAGCATTTGACATATTATCGGGTAAGACGTGGGTCCGTATCTCACCTGGCTCAAGACAATTTTTTCCTCCAAATTTGACATTGACGTGAAACTGAGTGATTACATAAATTCTGTTGAAACTACTACCCAAAAATTTATTAAATGATTACTATTAAGAGATGTTAATATTTTTAGTAAAAGTCGTATCATTGTCTTTTCATGTCTCATTTAGGTGAGAATAATCTTAACCATAAGAGTGACGTGCGAAGTGGGTGGACAAGATGGGCATCTGCCCATTTTGAAAATTTGGAGAGTGAGCAAAGGTATATTTTGCCAACCTACGAAATTTGAATTTCATTTTAATCTTGAAAATGATTTCTATTCCGCCTAGATTTTCTCTATGGCGTATTAAACTGACAGGCTCCTGCCAGACCTTTGTGGCAAGCAGATGCTTGAGGAGGTGTTTTTTTGTTTTTTATTAGCTCCAATTACAGATCTCGAAATGATCCAGAGCTACATTCTTGAAATGTCATATGGGGTTCTTATTTGTAAAGCTCTTATTATGGCATATGGGATTTTTCATCAGCAGCTGGTAGGAACGGGAAAACGAGAAAAAGCTCTTCCTTAGATGATTAAAAGGAAAAGAGCTGGTATCTGTAGCACCCACTCCCGATGTGTTTCAATTACTCCTGGAGCGAGGGTGGCTATGTAGGTAGGGCGCCAGTATCGTAATCTGCAATTCTCAGGTTCGAATCTCAGCTGAACTAGGTTGAGATTTATTACCGCAAAATTCCTCGCCCTGCCCTTGGTCAGTAGGGGATACTGCTGGGTTTTGAAAGGCCGCCGTCCTTGGGATGGGAAGTAAAGCCTTGGCCCCCTTGCCAGAAGAGCCATACCCGTGTACGTTACAGAACATGCTGTATGGCCTTGATGGTAGGCTAGCATCTGTCTCCTAACAGCTGTCCAGTGGGTCCCCTTCTCGCAACCTTCTCTGAGTCTTCGGAGTCCTTGTGACATGGCCATTTAGTCCCGTTGTGTGAAAAAAGTGCAGCTCAGCAGAAAAACAACTCAACTGCTCCTTTCACCTTCTATCATGATGCTAAGATAGAGAGATACGGTACAGTCACGTCTGTTTTCTGTTGTCATTATGACATACATCTTGGATTGGCAAATCCCTTGTTTCGAACGTGGCCAGCGAGAGAGACAGGCCGCGGGGCGAAAATGTCATGTGACCAACTGGGTCTTAGGCTTTGGTTCGAGATTTGGGTTGCAACAGTTGTAACGAAGCGTTTGAGTAAAAGTAGCCGAGTTTTGGGGTGCTTTTTAATCGTGTTCTCGTGTTATTTTGCAGTGAATTTGTACTTGTACTGCAAGATTTTTATTATCCGTTTCTAAACAACATTTGAAACGATATTTCAAAAATAGTTGAAATGATTATCAACTGGATCAAGTGTGTGTGAAACTATCATTCTAAAGTTTCTGTCGACTGTGCCTATCCGGTAAGTTTGCTATCTCCTTTGTGGTTTAAATCTTTGTTAACAATGTGATTTAATTTGTATATCACTATGTGGAAAAGTGTGCATATTAAATTACGCTTCTTTATATTTTTAAATACTTTTCTGCTATTATAATTTGTTTTTCAAGACAAGTTGTTTTCCGGCCAACAAAAATGGCGGTTGAAACTTATGGTTTTTGGAATCTACATTTCAGAGGCTTTTTAATAAAGCAATAAATTTCGATCTTTTATTAATTTTTTAGGTGTAAGCTACATATATATTACCTGCATATTAACATGAAAAAGTTTTAAGTGAGTCCTTTTCGATAGTACTGAAGTATGGATGTTTAAAAGACCGATTTTTTTGGGAAGTTTATCTCCAAAGTAATGTTTTTTCATATAAAAATGTTAGACATTTACTTAGCTTTTAAATATTAAAAAAAATATGAAATTAAAATATTGTTTTATATATAACAATATATATAACTATTATTCTGAATTTGTATGTACTTCGAACAAAATTATTCAGTCTCTGAAATGCCCACTAAAATCTATGAAATATATTTCTGTGGCTGAACTCAATTTAAAATCTAGACTCAGTATTTGATAGTCATGTTCTCAAAAGAAAGTTTTGTATACAAATAAAATAAGTTCCATAAATTGGTATCCTTTTCAGAATTAAATGTATGACAGAATAGCACAATTTGGTGACATATTGTAAAAGTGTAGTACCTCAGATATGTGAAACATACAAATAGCAGATTGTATCCTACCTGCTCAGTAAACGTTGATAGGTTTAAATATTCATGTGCAATTGGGAACTGGCATTCAATTTAAAGCAGTTTATATTTACAGTATTTTTTAAAATATTTTGCTGCAAGAGTACTGAATAAATTGTGTCGTTGATTTAATACATATTTAAAAAAAATAAGTTACTGTAATCTTCCTAATTTTTGATATGGAAATTGCTTTAATTGGACAAAAGAATTATGGCATTTAAGAGTAGAATTTGGCAAAATGGCAGTATAAATTTTGGCAAATAATATTTTTGGTCAATCAAAGTAAATTTCTCTGTGCCTAGTTATTGTATTTTGTATAAAGAAATTAATATGATGAAAAACTACATCAGTTAGGAGGAAACATATTCTAAAGGGTATGTCAGTTTTTATGAAACAAATTATTTTTGATACTTCACATGTCATGCTAACAATTGACAAACGGTACCCTTTATATTTGTGATAAAAATATTTAATTTAGATGGTAAACTAAATATCATTAAAAGTTAGCAGGGTTCATCATTATTGTTGTAGTGATTTTGCATGCACCTAAGATTTCTATGATAAATTAAGTAACATATGCTACATGCACATTGGAATATATTTCTCAAAACAATTTTTTTTGTCTTTCAGTGCATCTTTACAATTTGCTGATAGTACAGTCGCTCAAAAAAGTATCCGAACGCTATGGTTGACTACAGAATTCAGAAAAGATATCTGGCAAAGATTTGTTTTAGAAATTAATGATCTGCCAACCTTTGTATACTGTACACGAAGGTTGCCAGGTTACTAATTTCTAAAAAAAATCGTTGCCAGATATTTTTTCTGAATTCTGTAATCAACCATAGCGTTCGGATACTTTTTTGAGCGACTGTACAGTTGCTTTTTTCCACATCAGCATGCCACGTCGTTGTAATGGGTGCTGTTCAAATTACAATTCAGAATCCCAGCATACAACGACATTTGCCCTGCCCAAGGATGCAGAGTTACGTAAGAAATGGATTAGGAAAATCCCTACATGTTTTGAAGGACTGAAAGATCCATGAATATGCATTAAGCATTTCGATGATTCAATGGTGATCACAGTTGACAAAATAATTTATAAAGGAGGGTTGGGTTGGGTTGTTTTACCTCCGAGCGGCACTTTTTTGCACACCATGGGCTAAATGGCCAGGTCACATTGACCCCGAAGGCTCAGAGAAGGTTGGGGGAAGGGACCCACTGGAACAGCTGTTGGGAGACAGATGGTAGTCTCCCGTCAAGGCCATCCAGTGTGTTCTTTAACGTGCACAGGGTATGGCTCTCCCGCACACGGGGCCACGGCTTAACGTCCCATCCGACGGACGTCGACCTTTCCAAGCCCATCGGTGTTCCCAACTGACCGTGGGCAGGGCGGGGAATTTTGCGGAGATAAATCTCAACGCTGACATAGCTGGGACTCGAACCTGCGAACTACAGATTACGAGCCTGGCGCGCTACTGACTGAGCCACCCCCCGCCCCATTTATAAAGGAGAGTTGAAAGAATATCCACGAAAGATACCAAAACTAACAGATGATGCCATCTCTACAATTTTTAGGCATCTTCCTAAATATTTAAGTTCCACCATCCCATCTGTTAAAAGGCTTTCTGATGCCGAAGAAGAAAATATTCAAAAGGCAATGGAGCAAAGCATTCTGGACCACATAAACTATATTCAGAATGATACCATTATTTGTCTAAATAATATGGAAGACTACTTAAAATCTAAAAGTGTTGAAATATATAAAAAATGGACATATTTTAGGACAAACTGTAAGCTTGTGTTATGTTTGATGGATATTGAATCTGATTACCCTTGTGTTTCTGGATGTATAAATATAAGTGAAAATTTAGAATTTAATGTTTACGTTGATAAGGTAAAAATATCTGTATCTAAGTTACCAAAAATGCTATTTTAAACTCATTTAATATGCTGGAGGAACTTATGAAGTATATTAAAGAGCAGAAAGTAACGTCTAAGGTTGAAAATATTGTAGATTTTGCCGTTGCCATTTTAAAAATGTTACGAAATTACCAAGAATGTGACTGTTTAAAATTTCTTGTTGAGCAGATCACACTATCAGCAGTTGAAAAAAATAATAAATAAAAATAAATACCCCCTCAAGCAGCTGCTTGCCACAGAGGTCTGACAGGAGCCTGTCAGTTTATATGCCACAGTAGAAGGTCTGAGAGGATGGCAGGACTTCAGCAGAAAAACGACACACATCCATGCCTTATCCGGGGCTCGAATAGATGATAAAATAATCAAACCATGGTTTTGGCTGCTTGCGTATATGTACATTCACCCTCAGACATTAAAATGTGGGTTAAATGTTCTTACCACACCCTCGAAATTTACAAAAACTTATATATAAAACTTAATATGTAATTTTCAACTCTCTACCTCAGCCCTTGACAGTAGTGCTAAATACTTAGAAAGCAGATTGAAATATTTAAAGACACATGAAAGTTTAGTGTGTTTGTTGCTAATGAAATATATGTATATATATACAACCTCAAATCTCATTTAAAGGGGGTCAAATGTATGGTGCAAGTGCATTTGATGCCACAAAATCAGCAAAAACAGCCCAGGTTTTCATGGTATCTTCTGTGTTATCAAAATATATGGATGTAGTTGTCATTGTTCCTGTTAATAATATGAGTAGCTTACATTTGAAAGATATGATAATGTCTGTATTAACTTTATTAGAAAAGTTGGGTTTTAAAGTTATTGCTATAGTATCTGATAATAATTCAAATAGAAAAACTTTAGAGCTTTTTGTACCAAACAAAATTTTGCAACCAAGCATTTTTCACCCTTTAGATAGCTCAATGTTGCTTTTTTTTATTTTTGATACAGTAAATAAAATAAATACCCTCTCAAAGCTGCTGGCCACAGAGGTCTGACAGGAGCCTGTCAGTTTATATGTCATAGTAGAAGGTCTGAGAGGATAGCAGGACCTCAGCAGAAAAACGACACAAACAGCCATGCCTTACCCGGGGCTCAAACACTGGTCCCTTAGATCAGTAGCCAGAGCATATATTAAAATGCATTAGGAACAACTAGGAGATTAAAAAAACGAAAACCGTTCCATATGCTACCCAGATATGAATGAGAGCAATACAATTGTAAAGGCACAGTATCGGCATTTGGAATTAATTTTCTGAAATTGAAAAGAAGTCACTGGTGAAGTATGGTCACACTTTATTCTAAAGCAAAATATGAATCTTGCTTTAAAAATCATAAATGAAAATAATGTTGCTGCCTTACAGCACATTGTCGAAAATTATTCAGATGTTTTTAACTTAGTGGATGGTACTGTCGCTCAAAAAAGTATCCGAACACTACGGTTGATTACAAAATTCAGAAAATATATCTGGCAACGATTTTTTTTAGAAATTAATGAGCTGGCAACCTTTGTGTCACGTGACACAAAGGTTGCCATCTCACTAATTTCTAAAAAAATCGTTGCCAGATATTTTTTCTGAATTTTGTAATCAACCGTAGTGTTCGGATACTTTTTTGAGCGACAGTACTTGCTCATTCATAGATACTTTTGTTAAATGGTGGAAGATAGTGAATGTGAAAAGTGCTTTTGATGGGAAGAGGTTTAATGATATATATAGAGAACCCATCAGAGCAGGATCAGATTTACAAATAAGTTTTTAAATGATTTGTCCCATTGGTTAAAAATTTGGCGAGTGTCTGTACCTATAGCAGATTCTTTATCTGCACCAACATTTCAGGCTCTTATTACAACAACCGACGCCTTTATAGAGTTAGTTCCATATCTGTTTGAGAAATATAAATTAGTTTATATCCTGTTAAGCAAGTTTCAAAGTGACGGTTTAGAAAGTCGATTTAGTACATACAGACAGTTAAGTGGTGCAAATTATTATATTGGTTATGTTCAGCTTCTTCAGAGTGAACGAAAAATAAAGTTTAAAAATGCTGTCTTGTTCTCAGCAAAACATGTAGAAGTGCATTTGAAAAACACTGTTTCCTGTTGAAGAACATTACAATAGTACAATAAGGATTGATATGTTTTCAGATTTGTTAGAGGCTGAGTTTGATTTCAGTTCAGTTCCACCAAATGTTATACCAATATTGGCATATATTGGTGGATTTGTGGTTAGAAGAGTACTTAGGGTGAAAAATTGTATTACATGCTGTAAATGGTTGCAGTTAAACAAAGAAGTAGAAGTAGATCAGACTTATGAATTGATAGGCTACTTGGATAGGGGAAAATTAATTCTACCTACGGGAAATGCAATTTATACAGTTGCTCCTGTTTGGTTCGCTATGTCTGAAATAATTAAAAATCATATAACTCAGTTTATGAAATCAGAAAGCCAATTGTCACTAATATATAAAATCTGTTGCCATTCATCTCAATCGAGCACATGCTGTGAATTTAGAAGATAATGGTCTGTGCAAAAATACACTTATCGAGAAACTACAAAATGTATCTTTTCTGACTGCTAAAGTATTGTTAAATAATTTTGTGAAGTCTGCAAAAATGATAAAGAAAGTGACGTAAAGTGTAATGCACGAAAGGTTAGAAAACTCAAGAGTAAATAATAATATCTTGATTACATCTTCTGAAATATGTCACTATAAAAAATTTGCAATGCATTTCATGTTTAAAATGTACCAGAAAGCACATATTCATATCACAAATTCATTTAGTGTAAGTTATAATAAGTACTTAACAGGTCAGGAGGCTCACAAGAAAAGTTCACATCATTATTCACCGTCATTCATTCACATTCATCATATCCATGCTTCATCTTGTACTTTATTTTGTGTATTTCCAAAGTATTAAGTAGACTATAATATTTTGCTAAGTATATTAAGTGTACAACTTTGAGAGACACATGTCATATTTCAATACTTGTTTTCTCACAGGGGAAAGCTTTTTCATAACACTTGAAAGGTTAATATAATTTTATTTACATACACTTCATCTAACACATTAATTCTGTACTTCTCAAAAATTCAGTAGCATATAAACCTATTTTGATAAGTGTATTACTTTAATTAGGTCATAATTCATATAAGAAATTGGTTCAATACAAATCTGTATCTCTTTTCTTCTCACCTAGCAGTTTTGGGTTTTTTAAAGCAATAAGTATATTATATTCATATTATATAAATGTATTATGTAAGAGTCATGTGTTATATTTAATAGCATTGATTTATTTAATACAAATCATTTACCTACATTATCTAACATTTTATTTGGGAGATTTCTAAAGCATTAAATAGTCAATAATTATATTTGCTAACTGTATTGCTCTAATATAGGTCCATTGTGTCTTATTTCATAGCATTAATTGATTTATTGGTTATATGATTTCTTCCATAAAAGAAAGTTCATTTCACAGCACTGGTTGGTTTATTAGATATAATTTACTTGCATCAGTTTTTTTACTTATATAGCAGTGTATTTTGGGTATTTCTATAAGCATCAAGCAACCTAAAATCAGATCTTTTTGGAAGTGTATTAGGGTAAAAGTAATCTTTCATAGCATTAGTCATTTTGATCCATCAGTCCTTTTCAACTGACATTTTATATATTTTCTCACTATCAGGAAGCTTATAAACATTTCATTTGGTTAAGTGTGTAAGAAATCCCCCAAATAAAATACTAAATAATGTAGGTAAAATATTTGTATTAAACAAATTAATGCTATCAAATATGATGCATGATCTCTATTACAGCAATGCACTTAGCAAAATTTGATTCTTGACTATTTAATACTTTAGAAATTGTCAAAATTGAATGCTATTTGATGTAGAGAAGTGACACGGGTAAATGATTTGTGTTTAACCAATTAATCCTATGAAATATAGCACATGACCTCTAGTACCAAATGCATTTAGCAAAAAATGATATTGACCAATGCTTTCGAAATACACAAAATAAAATGCTACATGATGTAGAGAAGTGACATGGGTAAAGGATTTGTATTTAACCAATTAATGCTATGAAACGTAACACATGACCTCTGTTACACAATGCATTTAGCAAAAAATTATTATTGACTAATGCTGTAGAAAAACCCAAATGAAATGCTGGATGATGTAGATAAATAATTTGTATTAAACAAATCAATATCTCAATTTAGTTTTGATTAATTGCATCATAAATCACATAGAAAAAAAATTTCTTATATTAGTTTATAAGTAATGTCATTAAAGTAGCCTTTTTCATCACATATCAGAATACATATATAGAATAATGTGAATTCCATGTATAAATTATTCTGGTGCATTTTTATGAATATCATCGTAGATGATAGTCTGTATTCATAGCATTGATTATCATTCATATTATTTGAAATATTCACATCATTTAGCAACATTTTTGTTGGTGATTTGCCTTTCAAGTTTAGCTTATTAGGTGATTTCTTGTAACTCACTGATATATGTATTAAACTAGAAAAATATTTTTCTCTTACATGTAGTGTGATTGTGGGAATAAAAAAATTAAATTATATTTTGTTTGTTGTCAGTTGTTATTTTTTAAAGTTGAAACCAAAATCAAATTGTGACAATTCTTTTCATGTTACTTGAATGGGAAGCTAAATTGGTAGCTCTGTAACTTCCAAAATAAACGTTTTAGAAGTAATTTTGACTGAAGATAAGACTTCCTGAAAACTTCATCTAATTCTCCGTTACAGCAATATTCACTCAATATTAGTTATGGAAAGTTTGAATATTTAGTAAAAACAATGCAAGTCCCAAGAACATTTAAAAATATTGAAAGAATTATGTACACAAATATACCCCTGTTGTTAAACAGTATAAAATACTCTTTATTCAAATAGTAATATTTTTATGGTAAATTTTTGTTTGGCGCTGCTGTTTTACTGTATTTCAAGTCTTCCATAATATCTACTAATCTAATATTCTTGAAAATCGATGATTGGTTTGGTTGAGGACTTTCGTTAAAAATGCTTATTTTAGGAGTAGAATGAGTTATAGCGCTCCGAATTTAACTTCCCATAGATATAACAAGGAGGGGTCCTAATTCAGTGATTCCTGATTGTTGGTGGTAAACGTAAAAGAAATAAAGAGAATTTCTATTTCAATTTATTGTAAAAGCATGCATTATCTTTAAAGCTTTTCGATAATATTTGCTTTTCATTACGTATTTTCTATCATCCACGTTCAAATATTGCTAATAAAGACATTTCAGAAGAATAAACTTTAAAAAAAACTTATGCAATGGAAAATTTCTATATGAAACTAATGCTAGAAACGATCATCCACACGACGGCTCAGACGGGCCATCGCTAAGACCCAGTTGGTCACATGACTTCAGCAAACGCTTAGCGCGCCGTGGCCTCTCTCTCCCGCTGGCCACGGGTTCGAAGCTATGATGTCACGGGCATAATTTCTGTATACATTCTGCCCACTCTGAATTATTTGACTTCGCACTTCACTGTGTAGCAATCACTTTTCTGCACAAGTTTCCAGTCTTTTCAAAGACACATCTTTAGAAGTATACGCAATCGTTTGGCTTTTAATATTTCATTTTTTTCATCGTTTGGCTTTTAATATTTCATTTTTTTCATCGTTTGGTTTTTAATATTTCATTTTTTTCATCGTTTGGCTTTTAATATTTATTTTTTCATTGTTTAGCTTTTATTTAATCATATCTTTTTTATTTAACCGTTTAGCTATACACAGTCGTATCAGAATAATATGACCACCTACCATACATATACTATGGTAGGTGGTCATATTATTCTGATACGACTGTGTATTTGAAGAGGACAATGTAAGACCCCTTTGCAGCAACTGCCACTGTTGAATACCTAAAGCAAAACAATGTGCATATTCTTCCATGGAAAGCTAGATCCCCTGATTTGTCATTCATCGAAAATGCATGGGATATGGTCAAAAGAAAGTTGCAGCAACACCAACACATCCCCGGCAAATGTAGACGAACTGCTTGTATAGTGTTTCACAATCCAGCTTCAAAAATATGTTTCACTCCATGCCTCGCGAGTACAATAAGGTCATACAAACAAGGGGTGGACACAGTCATTATTAATCAACTCTGCCTACCTATTGTAATCAATTATTATTACAATAAAACCACACTGAAGCCCCAAATATGAGCGTGTTCTGATTGGTCCTGCTTGGTGTTCTAATTTTCGTGAATACCGGTGTAACATTACGTGTTGCATTTGCACACTTCTCAATGTAATATTAAGGGAAAGTATAAAGTCCATGGCATCAGTTTTTAACTATCACAAGTATCGGAGTCTTGGTTGCAGTCGTTAGAAACGTTGTACAATGAGTAAGTTGTTCAATGAGTACATCGAGTGAATTGTTACACAAAATTTTCGAACTCGGAAATAAAACTTCCCAATTACGAAAGTGAGTTAAGTATTGAAATTTGCACAATTTTAGGTCATTACTGGAAAAAAGGATTGGAAGCTACCGAAGAGACCCAAGAAGTATGCGAAGTAGAAGGTGAGGATCAGTCTCCATTCGTGCCGTTCAAGTTTGGTTAGAGAAGTTCAAAGGTAATGATGATAAAAATGAAAACACAACAAAAACAAAGTTAATGAAAATGAAAAATGCGATTTTTTTACACTCAGTTGGGAAAATACCTTACTGGCACGAACCTTGGAAGTAAGCCGTGATTAGAACGGTTAATATCGGTAGATCGCAACATTCTATGCCATGCTATTGAAGTTGATCCACGACAAGCACTTGCAGGCTCTCATCTGAACTAGGTTGCTCACAAGAAACTATAGTGTGACAACTGCAGCGCATCGGTAAGGTAGACAGGAGTTGCCGAATTGCTTCCAAATGAGCTGACTACTGAACAAGCAAACCGCTGTATAAATGTCTACAGGAAACTCCTCGCTAATCCACGTGACCACATGTCATCAAGCGAATTATTACGAGCAATGAAAAATGGATCTTTTTCAACAATTCAAACGTTCAAAAGCAGTGGCTTGACCCAGGATATCCCGCACTTTCCATCGCAAAGAGGGGAAGATTGGAAACGTAGGCAATGCTGTGTGTTTGGTGGAATTTTGAGGGTGTAGTGCACTTTGAACTGGTTGCCGCAGGAAATGCCATCAATGCCGAATTCTACTCAGTACAATTGGAGCGTTCGCATTCTGTGATGCTTCAACGCTGCCCAGGATTGTGAACAGTAATCAGGTATTCCTTTAAACAAGACAACGGAAAAACACACACAGAATTTCGCACCAACGAAAAGCTTCGAGAACAGGCATTTGAATTTCTTTCTTACTCAGCGTATATTCTGGATCTAGCTCTTTCCGACTACCACCTTTTTCGCTCCATGGTTCATTTTCTTCTAGGCAGGCCTTTCAAAATTTCAGGAAGCCGAAAACGGATGTCGGGAATTCTTCACCTCCAAGGATCAAGCAAGGTTCAAAGAGGCATCGAACAACTTGGCGACAGATGTCTGAAAACGACAGATGTCTACGATGTATTGAAAACGATGCTTTATATTTCACTGAGTAATTCGTTATTCATATTATAATAATCATTTTTGAAGAAGAAGATAAAACACACAGACTTATGAATCATCCTAGTATTTAGGATACTGGCAGATTTAGCCTGAGTTCTGAAATAAATATACTTTCTCCTATTAATAGTTGGCATATTTTGCTTTCCAGGTTGTTTGAAGCACTAAAGGAATGTATTGTTGCTGTCGTAACGAATGATACAAAGCAAGGGGTTAGTGAAGGAACTGTGTGGGGGGAGAGAACGAACAATTTCCAACTGAGAAAATTAGTACTTTACATATATTTAATTATTACTCTATTACAACAACATAAATTATTAAGTTAATAGCAAAATATAATTAATTTATATAAATTCATTTTCATTAATAATTTAATTAATAATATTTTTATTTACATTAAGTTCAATAGTTTGATCTAAATTTTATTATTGCTGTTATATACAGATATCTTTCGATGTATGAAGGTTGAAATTAAAAATTAGTGCTAATACGGAACCTATAAATTATACAAAATTCAATATCAAGAGAGTTAATATTTGCTTGTTGAAGCATAGAAAAAGTTTTAACTCTCTTGTTTATTTATCACTAGCAGATTTACCCGGCGTTTCTCGGGTCTGAAACTCTTTAGAATATAGAATATAGTAGTGGCACGCCCCAGGTCGCAAGCTTTCATTTGGCATAAGAATCATTACGATCAATCCCCTCCGGTTTGATTTTTATCCTTCTCTTGCAGGGAAGGAAAGAAATTGACATAATTTTGAGATACCTTATGAAAATCCCCAAGTCAAAAGTTGCTAAGCAAAAAAAACGGAATTGCTTAGATCAGATAATCGAATTTTTATGAATTAAACGGATGGAAACTGAGCGTGAGTTAAAATAAAGTAGTACAGTGGACCTTCGTTATAGCGCCGCTCGCTACACCGCGCACTCGGTTATAGCGCACTGCGTATTGAGTAATTGTGTATGTATTGAGTTCCTGCATGTATTTTGAATAGTGTTTAATTATTGTATGCATTATGAGTAAAAGAAAAGCGTACAGTGTGAAATTTATTGTGTCGCCACCGCGCCTATCGGTATAACGCGGTTCACCTTATAACGCGGGTGTTGTTTCCCGCCCGACATGCGCGTTAATTCGGGGGTCCACTGTATTTAACAATTGTAATTTTAAAATAATATAATTTATTACAAAAGTATGAATGAAAACATTTATATAAACTCAACTATCATAAATCTATATCAGTATGAAAATAAATCTTCAGAATTCCCATCTTGAATTTTCGAAGTCGCTTCGAATTTTAACAACTCCCATTTCTATTCCGAGGGGAACATCCCTCCCCTATAGCTACGCCACCTGTTCATACACAACGGGTTAAAGAAAATCTCCGTTTCGTGACTTCCGCTGAAGTCGTTCTTTTTTCTATCAGATGTTGGTCATGAAAAATCTGCAATATTTAATTATTTTTTGTCGTTTTCCAAATATTTGGTTTTTGTCGCAAAAACTCTGCAATTCTGTATCTGTTGTCGTGGATATTGTAATTGAGAAACTTTCATATTTATATGTATAATAAAGGCAGGAGATGTAGGAGGGTAGAGAGTGAAAATCCCCCCTCCGTCTTTGGGAATGATTATAATCAACACGGAGGAGAAAAAATATTAAACATACATATAGGCATTTTTTAAGAAATTCTCCAAAGATCATTAAAACGGAGCGAAAAGCTATGTATTAGAATGGCGTGACGGCACGATCCTGCCTCCCCCCCTTTAAGTTGGATTATCTCCCCCCGCTCTTTACCTCTGCTCCTCTTTATAGTTTTATAAACTGTGTTTGTTTGTAATATATTAAAACGGCATGTTCACGTGAAACAATTAAAAGAGTGATTATTGTATCACGAGATACGACATTCTACGAAATGTGTCATGTTTTTAATCGAACAGACAGTTTTTAAAAATTACATTAATTTGAAAATGTTTTAAAGGAAAATAATAAGTTGTTCAAGCGACTTTGTTTTTCTTCAGTGCACGTCTATCAGCTTAGATTGCCGTTGTTTATTTGCTTCATTGTGTGAAGAATCGGAACTTCTTCAGTTGTTTAAGGGAATGTGGTTTCTATTAAACGTGTTGTGTAATAAGATAGATTCTTGGTAAGAGTCGATTCTATAATATGTTGTGTAGAAAACTTGGTAACTGAACTTTCGAAAGCTATATTCTTTTAGTATTTGTCATTAAAAGATTGTAAATTAGTAATTGGGTAAATAGTCCATTTGTATATAAAGTGAAGAATAATTACGGCTTTACTCATTTATCGTAAATTAAAAACGTTATATATTAAAAAAGTTAATTTATTATAAGTTTGGCTATTTTAAATTCATGCACAGTATTATGAAATAAATATTGCTGAAAATTTGTACCGATATTTTCTCATTTTGCTACAAATATATCCTAATTTCTCTAAAATCCATCAGATGGCAGCACGGTACAATAGAGCAAGAAAATGTTTCAGGATAATAGAAGAGTATTGAAAAAGCATGCTTGCTATGCTTTAAAATTTGTAATTTCTATACTTACATTATGAATGATAATTTTTAAACACTATGTGTGGAAAATGTTTATTAAACAAGCTCAATTCAACTTTACAACTTCAAAGCAAAATTCTGCCATTAACGGTCCAACTGTCTTCAAGAATTAGTGCAGTGTTTACAGACGTTTTTTATAGCGATATTCGTTTTGGAAAAATGGAGATAAAAAGAGAACTTTCTTTCAAAAATATAAAATTTTACGAAACTTCCAAAATTTTTTTTACACTTCACATTTTTTTCGATATAATTTGGATTCTCTTCAGAAAAAAATAAAGATATAAAAAAATTTATTAAAAAAAATAATTAAATTTCACTTTCCTTCCTAAAAAATAATTCTGGTACAGTCGACTCAAACGTATAGGAGGAAGGTACGCTCCAGGAAATCATTACCTATATTAGAAAAGCGTTTTCCTTTCGTTAAGTCTCCGACGATGGAATACCAGACTTTTCGAGCTCCCTATCCCAGTAGTAAATAAAAGAAAGTTTAAGTAAACCTTTACATACTGGTTTATATCCTTCTGACGCTTAAGTTTCTTTGACATTTTCAGATTATTTTGAAAATTTCCTGATGTAATACTTAAAGAAATAGTTTTTGGATGTATCCATTTGTGATCGTTCCCCTGAAAGGGGATAAGAGGTTGGGCTAATTACATATTTTTTATAACTGATATTACACTATATTGGTTTTTCTTTGCTCTAGTGGTTTATTCTTCGATTCGGTTGGCTTAATTTTAAATGTAGTAATAAGTTTGTTATTTTGTTCTGTTTACTGAAGTTAATAAAAATGTTTTCATTTGTGTATGGTCTTTGACCAAGAGGACTTGTAGTTGTTGAGGCAACAGCTGATATTGTTTACCATGTAGTGTGATGCCACTGGAACAGGCAACCTAATGTCAGGAACACGACTTCAGGTCGTCTTATACGAAATCTCAAATTTGTCTATGTGCTTTGAAATTCAAAACAGTTCTTTTTGTATAATTCTATTTTAGCCCCACATTTTATGCCCGACCCTAAAAATAGATTAAAAAAAGCTATAAAAACTTATTCCACATAGAGTATCATTTTAATCTTTCTTGCTCGGTGGAATATTTTAATAATTGGGAAACCCTACTCAAGTCTTATTCTCAGAATTCCCCCTCCCCTCCCATCCCTCTCCTCCCGAAACTAATTTCTAGGAGCCACCCTGAAACTGAATTCTCGACTCTCCCAAAACAAAACTCAAGGAGACACCCCGAATTGAATTCTCGGACCATCCGGAAACAAATTTCTCTGACCCCCTCCCCCCGCTTCCACCTCTTACGAAACTAAATCGTGGGTGCTTACACTTAAAATTATGCCCCTGTGGTACAAAATGTTAGTCATTCCCTGCTCAGAATCTCCTTTTCGTGCATTCATGTTAAGGGAAGGGAAAAGCACATATTTACGCTTATTCATCCATAATAAGTACACAGATTACCTACAGAAAGAGACTTCAACAATTATAGCGTATATTTAGAGAGTTGCGGGTTCGATTCCGCCAGGTCAGCGTTACTTTTTATTTTTCAGATATTTTTAAAAATATTATGTATATAGCCAAGCGCGCTAACCACTCGATCACGGGACGAGAAATCCAGATATCGACCAATAATTTTAAATTTAATATGTAGTAGCAACAACAACAAAAAAGAAAATTTAGACCCAGGTTTAAAAAAAAAGGCAACTTTCGAAAGCCAAATTTTCGTGTCAACTAGTCAGCGAATCAAAAAACACAAAATTCATATTTTATTAAAACCTCTACAATCACAAAAGATTTCTAATTTCTCTCTAAAAACCAAAAATATTAAATGTCTGCGAGCAAACAGACAAAGTGGAAACATTAGCTCGTAGTTTTGAAACCGAGCAAAAACACTTATCTTTTATACTATTCATTAAAACAACGTACATTCCACAATTCTACAACGATGTTTAAAATGCTTAAAATTATAGTTTTAATTAAAATATTTCATATACGGAAATTTGTTCGACAAAAAATTGTTCCAAAATTGTTTCCAATTTCTTCAACGGAAATTTGTTCGAAACGAAAATTTGTTCGACGGAAATTTGTTCGAAACGAAAATTTGTTCGAAACGAAAATTTGTTCAACGGAAACTTGTTCGAAACGGAAATTTGTTCGAAACGGAATTTTTTTTCGAAACAAAATCAAAGTTATTTTAGGAAAAGTGTCGAGATTATTGTATCTATCCAGTGCGAAAGATTTTAGTGTGTTTTTAATGGAGGGCTGGGTGAAGGTGGGTTAGTTTTTTTCTTTTTATATCCTTTGCATGGGGTGGTCTTGTTACATCAATGTGACACTAATTTCGAAAAATTACACTGACTTCAATGATTATTCAGCATATGTCTTCTCTAATAATCTAGATCTTGTGAATGCATGAATAAATGTTTTGGGTTTCGGGAGAGGGACGAGTGGTCAGATCGAGAATACAACTAGAAGGACGCATATCGCCTCTGGCTCATATGAAAATTTCGTTTTCGAAGAGAAAGAACTTTTTCCTTTACCTATTGTTTTATTCCTTAAAAGCATTAATTTAAGCTAGCGGATGATGGGGGGGGGGGGAAAGGCAAATAGCATTTCATTAGTAATTATAAAACATAAAAATATTCGTCTTTGAATTCTTAAATCTAAAATGTTGCATTATCTAAACTTCTGTTTGAAAAGTAGGTTCCAGTATCCATGGAACATCTCTTAAAAACTACCACTAATTTTTCTAATTCATATCCTATACATTTTATTTGGAAAACTATAATAACTTCACAGTTATATCAATTTAGTGATGTATAAAGATAAATATTAAAACCACTTAGTATATAAAAAATGCGTATTTTAATATTTCGTTAGTACCAATCAAATTAAAAAAGGGTTTTGTAATTATCATTTTCATTGTCTCCAATAGAAAATTCACGACGTTCACATTCCACCACCAAAATTTCATATTTCTGTCATTAATACCTAGTTGCAATATTCTTTGGAAATTTTGGAATTTTAAATCTTTTTCACCGTTAGAGGGCGCAATTATAAGGTTCGAAAGATTCCGAACGTGGAATCATAATATTTTATCAATTCCTATCTAATCCTAAAAGGATTTATTTCATTTTTGTCTAAATACAAGCAATTACCTGCTAAAATAAAAAAAATGTTTTTTCCCACCTACCCTGGTTCTAAGAGGTCAATTCATTGTGGCCAATGGAAACATCATGACGTTCACATTCCACCACGAAAATTAAAAATTTCTAGCTTAAATACACCGTTTGCAATATTTGTTTGAAATTTTGTAATTTGCAAATTTTTCCACCGTTAGAGAGTGCAATTGTAGTTTTCGGAAGATTTAAAAAGTGTGAATCATAATATTTTATCAATTCCTATCTAACCAAAAAGAATTTTTCATTTATTTCTAAAAACAAAAAGTATTTGTTAAAACTAAAAAGGTGTACTCATGAAATAATAAGCTGAAACAAATTGGTTTTGTCATGAGTGGGATTCGAACCCATGTCTTCAGGAAACATGCGTGTTCGACGTTCCTGGAGACGTGGGTTTGAATCCCACTCTCCAGAAACGTCGTCAATGGCAAAAACAATTTTTTCAGCTTATTATTTCATGAGTTCCATGTCTACAAGATATATCCTGTGATTCTTTACTACAAAAAGGGTGTGTTTCTCCACCCTCTCTGAGTCTAAGCGGTCACTGTTGGCTATGGAAATTTCGCGACCTTCACAATCCACCAAGAAATTTCAAATTTCTAGCATAAGTACATCGTTTGCAATATTCGTTTGAAATTTTTGAAAATTTCGAATTTTTCCACTGCTAGAGGGCATAATCATAGGTTTAGAGAGATTCGGAGACTGCATATCGTAATATTTCATCAGTACCTATCCAATGCAAAAAGAAGTTTTAATTATCTCTGTAAACCAAAAGGTTCGATGTCTACAGACAGACAGACAGACGACAAAGCGAAACTATTATCTCGTTTTGAAAGAAAACGAGAAAAAAGGTAAAAACTACACCACCGGCACCAGGTCCTCCACTGCAAACCACACTAAAATCTTTCGCACTGGATAGATACAATAATCACGATACTTTTACTAATAGCTTTTTGTTCCGTTTCAAAAAATATTGTGTTTAGAACAAATTTCCGTTTTGCTCAAAGAACTTTCATTCGAATAATTTCCGTCGAACAAATTTCTACTTTGAACAAGTTTCCGTCGAACAAATTTCCGTTTCGAACAAATTTCCGTCGAATAAGTTTCCATCGAACAAATTTCCGTCGAATAAGTTTCCGTCGAACAAATTTCCGTCGAATAAGTTTCCGTCGAACAAATGTTGTCGAACAAATTTCCGTCGAATAAGTTTCCGTCGAAGAAATGTTGTCGAACAAATTCCACCAAACCAAAATATTGAGATATCTCAATTCATAGCCGCCGAAAATTAGGCAAACTGCAAATATTGAAATATCATTATACAGCTTTTATTTGGAGAGGAGGTCGTCGAAAAAAATTGGGTTATTTTGCTTCTGAGGGACATTTTTGCATACAATGGGTTGAATAGCCAGGTCACAAGGACCCGAGAGCTCAGAGAAGTTTGGGGGAAGGAGCCCACTGTTAAGCTGTTAAGCCACTGGAGAGCTGTTGGGAGACAGCTGGTAGCTTCCCATCAAGACCATCTAGCGTGTTCTTTAACGTGCACAGAGTATGGCTTAACGTCCCATCTGATGGATGGCAGCCTTTTCAAGCCCATTGGTATCTCCTATTAACTGGGGGCAGCGTGGGAGTTTTGCGGAGATGAATATCAATTCTGACCCAGGTGGGACTCGAACATGGGAACTGCAGTTTACAAACTTCGCATGTTACCGACTGAGCCTCACCCGAAAAAACAACTCGCCAAATCTTTTTTACATATTTCACCATTTGGCACTTGTCAAGTCTATTTTGACCCATTTGGTGTTCACCTAGTCAGTTTTTGGACTCACTGATGCTCTCATGATACAAAGGTTTCAGACAAAGTAAAAACAAGAATCAGTGAGACAGTTAAAAATAGCCCCAAGAAATATTGCATTCTCTGTACGAAATGATGCTATAACAATCAGGTTTGTGTGTGGCATTGCCTACTTGAAGCACGCCAAGAAAACGTTATGTGTGATAACAGGCTTGACGTTAAAAATAAACTTTTGCGTCATGTATTTACACGTTTCCATGATACGCACGTTTTCTGATATAGCTGTTGTTCAAGGTTTTGAGGTAGAAAATCATACTTTTTAGTGATAAGTCACAAATGCTGAAGCAAAGATATGTTGTCAGGTTGTATTTCGTATCTCTTCCTTATTGCTGTTTTCAAAACTGCGAGGAACGAAGATTAACTGACGCTAAAGGTTGTGTTGTTTTACCTCTGAGTGGCGCTTATTTTAACACAATGGCCTAAATGACAGGTCACAAGGACTCCAAGGGCTCAGAGAATTTTAGGGAAGGAAATCAACGCAACAGCTAACAAAAGACAGATAAAATCCTTGTGTTAAGGCCATTCAGAATATTATTTAATGTGCACAAAGTAAGGCTCTCTTGCAAGAAGCCACGGCTTAACGTCCCATCCGACGGACGGCGTCTTTTCGTAGTCTATCGTTGTCCTCTCTCTCTCTCTTCAAGGGCAGAAAGGGAGTTAGCGGGGAAAGATCTCAACGCAGGCACAGTTGGAATTGGGGAACTGAAGATTACTAGACCGGCGAGTTACTGTCTGAGACAACCAAAAATATCCTTCACACTACAGGATTGCAACAGAATAAATAATAATACAGTATCGACAAATAAATAAAAATATATTTTTTTTGAATAAGCGCAAGCTGCGTTAGAAAGAAAGCTCTCTTTAGAAGTTAACATAAAATATTTTAAAGCAATGGCTGCCAAACTTTATTGGGTCACGACCCGTTCAGCCTTCCAGTATTCATGCAACCTCTCTTCCCTGAGTTTTCAATTATTCATGAGACTCCTCAATCTCCAAGGAGTTGGTTCTGAAAGTCGTATTCTAAATTTACAACTTCAAAGCAGGCTCACCAGTTTCATCTGGTACAACTGCGTAGACACATATGCCAAGTTTATAAATTTTTCTTACTGAATTTTAACTGTCGTTGCAACTGAGATGCTTTTAAACGTGATTAAACACGTGCACAATAGAGAGTTAAAGGATTCATCTCGAGTTTGTTTTGCTACTCGAGTCACTCTTTGACTTTTCGCTTACATTGTTTCTTGTTAGCTCGTTTTGAAATAAAAATGAGCAATTGTTTCCACTTTGTTGTCTATTGACTTGTATATCTTTAGAATCTGTATATTCTTTTTTGTATGTTGTACTAGATAGGTGAAATATATTTTCGAGTTGGTAGGTATTGATGAGACACTAGGATATGCATTTTACGAATGTTCCAATAGTTTGAATATTCACAGTTAAAGGGCTCTCAAATTGGGAATCGACTAAATTTGAAGCAAATATTGTAATATTTTCACGGTAGAAATTCCAGATTATTGGGATTTGACGTTTAAAACAGCTTTTACCGTATATATTTACTAGTTTTCATGACACTTACGTTTTCTGATGTAGTTGTTATTTAGGGATTTGTTGGGAAAATGTGCTTTGAAGTGGTAATTAAACAAATGGTGAAGCGAAGTTATTATTTTTCAGATTGTATTTCGCGGATCTTCCTTATTCTGCTACTTAAATATGCCAGAAACCAAATAAACTATTTCCAAAAAATTAAGGAACAACACTGTCAATGGTAAACTAAAGTCGAAACTCTATAACTGTGGTTCTCAACCTTTTATGTTTCACGTACCCTTTGGAATTGTGTATGTAACTGGCGTACCCTTGTATAGATAGATAAAACCATAGTTATAGTATAACAATGGTTACTTTTGCTTCGTTATTAGATCTAGCGACTTTTAAGCTCTCACGGCGTACCCCAAACAATTTTACCGCGTACCCCATGTTGAGAACCCCTACTCTATAACTTCCAAAATATTTATTTTTGTTTCGAAATATGATAGCAGATCAATATCTCAATCAAATCAAAATGACTATTTTCAATCATAATCGTTAGTATTTAATAAGTTATTCACCTAGGAATATTTATTTTATATTTCTAACTTAGACTATGCTGATGATTTAGCCCTTTTGGCAAATGGTGTTGATGAGACTGGTAATAGAGTAGGTTTGATTATAAACAGAGAGCAAACTAAAGTGATGAAAATTGGGCAGACTTGTTGTTCAGTTAATCTGAATGGTTGCAGTCTTGAGCAGGTGTCACAGTTTAATTATATTGGGAGTTATATAACAGATACTGGTGATGTTTGGCATGAAATTAACAGATGAATAGGGATTGCTGCCTGGACTTTTAAGAATATATGGAGAGTGTGGAGAAATAGGCGTATACATTTAAAGACTAAAATTAGACTGTATAATAGTTTGGTTTTTTCTAGGGTTAGTTATGGTATTGAAACAAGATAACAGGAAACTTGATGCTTTTGATTCTAGATGCTTACGCAGTATCTTGGGCATTATGTGTTCAATTTTGCAATTATGATGAGGTTAAGCAAAGGAGTCGGCAATATCCTTTCAGCAGCATATTGTGCTGAGAGAGACTCCGTTGGTTTGCCCATATTTCCCTATGGATAATTATAGATTAGCGAAAAGAGTCATGAATAGTGTGCCTAAAGGCTTCAGAAAGAGAGAGAGACCTAGGATGGGGTGAGCAGACAATGTCAAACAGGACTTTGTTAGAACTGATGTGCAGTGGCCGTATGCAGCAGATGTAGCTCAGGACAGATAGGCTTGGAGAACTAAATTTCACGGTCTGGTTGGACCTCCGTAGCCCACGGCTGCTTGAGGATGATGATGATGACACAAACTTCTAAAATATACACATTATGTTATTTAATTAAACACTTTGATACAATACTTTTTGCTGAGTTTTAATTAACTTTTGAAGTCAATTTTTGTGACTGGCATTGTTATTGTTAAATATTCAAACTTCCATAACTCATCACATAATGAATGAATATTGTCGAAAGTCGTGATACTGAAATATTTGATTGAGAACTTTGTCTCTTATCATACTTTTCAAAAAAGAAAACAGAAAATATTTTAGAAGTTGTTGAGTTTGACATTACCTTCCCATTTACATAACATAGAGTTGTTGCTTATTTTTTTGAAACCAGTGTAGTCTGATATCTGATACTACAGAACAAGGCAGGATCGGAGGAAGAGAGCTATGCCCCCCTCCTCCCAGATGTAGTGTCAAAATAAATAAAACGAAAAAAAAAAAAAGAGAATGATAGTGACCGGAACGGAGACGAAAAAATATTAAACATGTATATGTGCAAGATGGCTGCAAAATCCGAAAAATAATTGTTGGGTTTCGGGAACCAATATATACGAAAATGATATACATTCTCAAGAAAGTAAAAGTTTAACTTAAAGTTCTACTTTAAATAATTTTGAACGTAAAGTACACCTTTCGTAACCCTGCTTATACACAGTATTCCACTAACACAATATTCCTCTTATTGCCATACACTCTGCAGTATATCTCTTGTTACTTGCTCGTTTGCTTCTTTTATTATGCTTTTAAATGATCCAGGTCTCCATTTGGTCAATGTAAACATAATTCTTCACAAAGCTCCACTAGAAAAAAAAAATCAAGGGGTACCAAATTAAGACTCCTGTGGCATAGAATTGAACCACCCCTGTCAATAAATGTGTATAGCAAGAAGTGGAATACCGATTAAACATACGTAGAGTCACGAACGTTGCACATGTGGAAATTCGCTAATTCTGTTCAAAACTATTTGAGGTACGGTTTCAATTAATATATTATTTTGCTACATGTTGGTTCTCTAAATTCACAAATTATTTTTTGGTCATCCTGTGTATAATACCCGTTTGGTTTCAAGAAGTTTGTTCTAGACCATTAAAACGTAGGGGGAAACAGAGAAAAATAATGAACCAGAACGGCGTTCAGGGTTCATTCTTCTCCCCCTCTTTATTTTTTTCTGGGTCCCGGCCTATTACAGGACATTGGGAAAGAGTGATAGAATTGGATATGGTGATCAAGGTGTTTAAATTGACAGTTGTAAGAGGCCACTTTATTACTGGGCTTGGAAAAACCGAGTATTTTAGTTTTACGGGTCAATTGGCAAATTTTTTTTAATTCGATACTCACTAGCAAAATATTGCTCTTCGCTTCTTCGGAAATCTCAAGTAATTTGAATTTGCAACCTTAGAGGATATGTGAAAAAAACTTTCAGAAACTGATACTCTAGTAAAATATCGCTATTCGCTTCTTCAGAAATCACTATCAATTTGAATTTCCAACCTTAGAGGATGTTGTGAAAAAAGTCTTTCTAAAATCGATATTCAATAGCAAAATATTGCTTTTTGCTTCTACCGAATTTTCCATGAATCAGAATTCCCATCGATGGAGGACGCTAAAGTTAGAAAATGGCACAAAAAGGATTTTTTTTTAAAACGAGGATTTCATATTCCCCACAAGTGACTGAAAATTTCTAGTTTTGCAGCTTGCTTTTCAAAAATGTAGAATTGTTTTCATTTTGTCTCCTGTCTGTATATAGGTATCAACTGAATATAAGTAATCACATTTTTATGTTGAGTGATAAATGAAACGTAAATCAGTTGGTTAGTTAATTTCAAAATATTGTTATTTGCATTTACCAAATCTTTCATTAAATTTAATTTCCGCTAGTAAAGGGCTCTAAATTCGGAATAAAAGACGAGTTTTTATTCCATTTTGGAATCGAGCATTTAATGTCCGATAGAGGTGATTGGAATTTCTAGTTCTGTCAAAATTCAAGCATTAGATTTTCGTACGTTTATAAATAAATTCTTTATATTAGCAAGTGATCTGGTTTACTGCTATCAAATTGGTATCGAAAGATTATATTGTAACCTATTATGCAAAGTAACTTCATCCTCATCATCATCATCCTCAAGCAGACATGGGCTACGGAGGTCCAACCAGACCGTGCAGTTTAATTCTCCAAGCATATCTGTCCTGAGCTACATCTGCTGCATCCAGCCACTGCACACCAATTCTAACTAGGTCCTGTTTGACATTGTCTGCCCACCGCATCCTCCTCTTTCTGAGCCCTCTAGGCACACTGTTCATAACCCTATTTGCCAATCTATAATTATCCATACGGGCAACATGGCCAAACCAATGGAGTCTCTCTCTGAACAATATGCTGCTTAAAGGAGGTTGCAGATTCCTTTGCCTAACCTCATCATTAGTTACAAAGTTAAACCACCTAATACCCAAGATACTACGTAAGCAACTAGAATCAAAAGCATCTAGTTACTGTTATCATGTTTACACAGTGTCCAAGTTTCACTACCATAACTAACCCTAAAAAGAACCAAACTATTATATAATCTAATTTTGGTCTTTAGGTGTATACGCCTATTTCTCCACAATCTCCATAGATTTTTAAAAGTCCCGGCAGCAATCTCTATTCGTCTGCTAATCTCATGCCGCACATCACCAGTATCTGTATACCTAGCTCCCAAGGTAATTAAACTGTGACACCTGCTCAAGACTGCAAGCATTCAGATTAAATGAATCACAGCCTGCCTGACCAATTTTCATCACTTTAGTTTTCTCTCTGTTTATAACCAAACCTACTCTACTACCAGTCTAATCAACAGCTCTAATGAAGAGTTCATCTCAGCCCACCTAGCCATGACCGAATCCTTACCTTCTATAACCTTACCTTGTTTATCCTTCAATCCTTGTATGCCTGACCTTTTTCTACCACATAAAACATTAACTATCTGGTACAGCTCTCTGCTGTTGTGCTGCCTAACTGCTTCCTCAGCTTTGTAAACCAAGCCATCAAGCCAAAGATTCTTATCAGCAGCTAACTTCCTTTACACGTTTATTAACCTCTCTGTAATGTTTTCTATTAGGAGTAGTAGGGTACTGATTAAGGACATTCCTGCAGTTCCTTCTTTCTGAAATAAGCTCAAGTGCCTTATCACCAAAAAAATTCTGTCTCCTCTGCTCCTTTTTTCCTAAAAGAGTACCGTTAGTTTACAAAAAAGCCTGTTTAAAATGGCCCCATTTTTCCTCAACTTCAGAGTAAGGAAACCATGACTGTCATAATGACTAAGTAACCTAACATAATAAGCTTTTAGCTATGACAGGGTCTTTCAGTACTTATGTATGTCGCGGCGTTAATAATAAGTGTTAGTTATTCTGAAACCATTGAGTTTACTTACCTGTAGGAGACGTTGCCCATTGCCATTGCTGCTACCAATAACAAAACGGCCTATCACCCCTCCACAAAGGTCAGAGTCAGTACCAACTTTGGCATTGAAGTCACCTAGAACAATGGTAATATCTCCTTTCATGACAGAATTCAAAATATACTGAAGTTGTCGTAAAACCTATCCTCATCCTCATCGGCATCCTCAGTGAGGGCATAAAAGCAGATAACATTCAAGTCTTTAATGCTTGTCTGAAATTTAGCTGTAAGAAACCTTTCATTAATGCACTCATATCCTAGAAGAGCATCACTAGCATATCTGCTGAGAAGCCTATCCACGCCTTGGTGATGTTTTCCATCCTCCCTCCATGTAAAGAGAAATTTAAAGTTATTTTGAAGTATCTCACCTTTACCTGTCCATCTGGTCTCTTGTAAGCCTAGAATATCTAGGTTATAGCGCTGGAATTCCTGCATGAGGACATCAAGAGAATAATCTCTAGGTAATGTCCTCACGTTCCACGTTTCTGCAGAGAGAAAATGATTAGTAGGATTTTTAAAGAAATTAGGTTTATTGAAATTGGTAGGGCCAACAATATCAAACAACCCCCTGATCGCAGGCATGGGGCAAAGACTGTTCCTCCTCCGCTAAAGGCTGAAGTCACCGATGCTGATAGGAACTACAGGCACCACCTTTTCAAGTGGACTTTTTCAAGAGTCATATGGTCTACCTGAGACACATTATTCCAGTTTAGGCTTAACGATGCCCAACTAGCATAAGTGAGTTTCAGGTACCTGCGATGGCCTCTGATCAGGATTATCCACCAGCTGATATAAGGTATCCCATGCCTCTGTTCACTTAGGGCTGGCATCCCAGAAGCAAACAGAAAACACAGCAGCAGATTCTCCCTCAACAGCGGCCCACCAGTGCAGCAAGTCCAGGATCCATAAACAAGTCCAGTCTAGTAGGTATAAATGGTCAGCACTAGGACTCTGTGAAGTTGACCACTCGTCAGTAGGGTTGGAAAAAAATTAAAAAGTGGCCATACTGAACTGGCAGCCCTTTCCATCTGTTCCCTTCCAAAAGAGAATATCTCTTGAAAGGTACTGAAGGCCTGCGCCACGAGAAGGCGGAGTCGGACATTAAAAAAAAACAAGGACCAGAGCCACATGAAATATATCAAAGGACAATCCAATAAATTGTTCAATATGATGAAAAGCTATTATACTGCATGCTATTCACTTATTGTTATTTATACACCTTAAGAAATTTCAGTTACCACTTGTGCTTCCATCTATCCAATCACTTTGTCTTATAAGATAGGAAATATGACAAAAAGCATAAATCAATTTAGTTACATATTTGGCACATATCCTTTTTGATATTAGCAAAAAATTTACTTAATTGCCTACTACATGCTGTTGATTATGTATTTGCATATATATGATTTTGCAATTTGCATAATGAACAGCATGTAGTAGGCAGGTATCATCCAATGATTAACAATATTGTAAAACATTTACAATATTATTGCACACCTTCCACCAATTATTGCACACCTTCCACCAATGACTTTTTTTCTGCAGTGCTTGGATTGTCGGCAGCACAGGAAATGGTGCTCGCTGCAGCCAACTGCACTCATATGTTTTACCCAGATACAATCTCATGGAACCAGCAATAAGTAAGCATTACAATACATTGGGAATAAGAACAAATGTCAAAATATATTCTTATTATGGAAAGTGTTGCAGCACATTGTTTGGAAACCACTGTTTAGAATCCTACTACCTATCAAAGATATAGAATCGTCAATTTTGTTGATTCTGGAAGCAGTCCTTTCTCCTTTCTAGAGACGTACTTTCCCCGTCTCTGGTGAGGAGGTTGGTTAATTTTCAGCAAGTACAGCACCAGAAGAATAACCTGAAGTAAGGTTGTTTGACCTCTGAGCGGCACTTTTTTTCCGTACGTTTGGCTAAATGTCCAGGTCACAAGGACCACAAGGAATCAGGGTAGGTTGGGGGAAGAGATTCCACTGAACAACTGTTTGGAAACAGATGGAATCCTCCTGTCATTTGCTCTTTAAGAACACATCTAGCTCTTTAAGAACACAGGGTATGATGCCTTTTCTGCACACGGTACCATGGCTTTACATCCATCCGACGGACGGTGGCTTTTCCAAGCCCATTGGTGTCCCTTTTTTGATTGAGGGTAGACGTTTAGTCGAGATAAATATCAACCTGGCCCTGGTGGTGCACTAACCTGGGAACTACAGATTATGAGCTTGACGCAATACTGACTATACTCAGTTAATATTGCGTCATATGACCTGTTTCTCAGGTTCAATTTCTAACTGTCCTAGGCAGGGTCGAATTTTGTTCCTCATAGTCTTAGGCACTTTTGCTTCGCAGGCCCTTTGCAGATGTATTTTTATGAGTGTATCAATTTTGATATGTAGTTGCGTGATCAAAATTATTTTCAATTATTTTTCTCGGATAGTAAAGCGGTAAGCAACATGCCTATACAGCTGGTTTGATCGTTATTTATTCAAGACCAGATCTTTGTTGCAGTTATTACCATGCAAGGAAAAAAAAAACATGTCGAGAAATATTTTGCAGGCTCTATGGAAGGCCTGGGCAAACTTTTAGCTGAAGGGCCACATAAAGAACTGAAATGAAATGGTTGGACGAATAGAAAACTGAAATAGAATATCTGGCCGTCAAAGAAATATACATTAATGGAACAATTTATTATACACTGAAAGAACAATTTATCATACACTGAAAGAACAGTTTAATATGCACACCCTTCTAATAACATGTGGGTCCACCTTTTGCCCTTCCAACAGCAGCAACATGTTGTGGCATGGCCTCTACCACGTGTTAGAAACGTTCGGATGGTGTTGCGGCCCATGATTCCAGGATATAGCCTTCTATAAAGTGCAGAGATTTGCCGGGGGCGGATTTCAGGCTCTAATGCATCGCTCCACTTCGTCCCACAGATGCACAATAGGGTTCAGATCGAGAGAGCGATAGGCCATTCGAGGGTTATGAAGTCACTGGAATGATCCTCCAACGAATCCTTCACCAAACGGTAGTGATGAGATGGAGTATTGTTTTGTTGATATATTTTTATATAATTTTATTATATAATATTAATTTTTAATAAGTATTTATATATTATATTTATATAATATTATATAATATTTATATATAATATTTATATATAATATTATATTATATATATATAATATTTATATATAATATTTATATAATATTTATATATTATATTTTAATAATTATTGATATATTTTTATATAATTTTATTATATAATATTAATTTTTAATAATTATTTATATAATTTTATTGATAATAAGATATCCTGCTGTGGGAATGGATAGACGTGAATGGGTGTAGGTAGTCCCCTTGTGTGGTCTGAGTCACACATGTAGCGTTCCATCGTCGAGTTGGAATCTCAATTTGTCGGATTAAACTACACATTTCCACTCATCTTGTCGATGTTCCTTTGCCTGCTGCACCATCATAGCTTGGCACTCAGTGTGGACGTCAGCTACAGCAGTCGAATCGTGCCGTCGAACATCGAATGGTATTTGCACAATCCTTCATAGGCACCTGTCACAGAATGCCGAAATTATTATCTATACTATGGCCTTCCATTTCGGCGATATAATACAGGAGAGGCGACTTTCCTCTCGAGTATCAATGGCCCACTTAAGGATACATTTTTACCGGTGTCTGCAGGTTTTGCTGGTTTTGATGTTGTCCAGTACATGTGTGTTATAGTTGCACATGGAAGTCCCAGAGATTCTGCAGTCACAGTTATGGAGTACACTGTCTTCCTCGAACCGACTATCTGACCATGACAAACTTGATGAGGTTGCCGTGTTTACCCATCCTAAGAGTAACAGGCACATTATACATCAGGTAAATATCTGACTTATTGTAGTGCTCACATTTGTTTTAAAACGTGGACACGACAGATTCACATGGAAAGCCGTGGCTGCCATTTTCACAAGAAATGTGTGCCTTTTCATTTCCTCCAGTTTTGTCTCCAGTTCAGCAACGAGGAAGAACCATGCTGTCAGCACAGAGAGTTTGCAACATGGACCAGTAGGCCCCAGATGGCAGGGGCCTACGTGACCTGAAGATCGTGCCAGATGGGTCGGGGATTCGCATCTCCACCCATGCGGACTAATGACAGCGTCCACGAACATCCAGATGGTGAGATTCTACCAAGGGTTGATCGAAGGTGATGCGAAAGAGGTGCGCAAGCAAGAAAATTCGTTTTTGGACAGCAAGGCAGGATAACGTGCATCGAGTCCTTCTTGCAAGTTAAAAGAGCAAACCTGGGAAAGTGCATATATGCGTAGTGCAGCTGATGACAGATCAACGAGGGCGCCAAGCTGCCTGCTGCACATGAGCAAAACCACAGCAAGACGATCGACGAGTTGTAGCGTACCCCACAAGGAAAAAGATAGCATTTTCTTTTGCCTACAGGAGTAAAGAAAGGCAAGGGTCGAATTCCTCTGATCTGGTCTCCCCATATGAGTTTAGTGTTATATGTCGCTGCCATGCTGCCCCTCCAAGAGATGCTAAGCTGTTGACCTTTCCAACCTCTCTGAACGTTTTCTCATAATTACGAGTTTGGACTGGTTTATTGTATGCCATTAGTAAAATTTCCCTCAGGGAGAAGGGACAGCGCCAAGAGTGCTTGTAAGGAAAGTTTATTGAGAAAGGGTGTTAAATAAATGTATTTTTATGTGGAAATGATATTTGTTTAAAAGTATATTTATATGTGTCATTATTGTGTTTGTTCTGAAAGCCAGCCACTGGCAAACTGCAGGAGAGAAGTTGCATACTAAAGCCCTTCTCTTCAAATCTTATTGCGGCATTGTGCTCAGTCTCGAGTGAAGGCTAGGCCTGATGAAGACACAACGCAGCTATATTATATCCCCTATGTTGTGGTCAGTTTATCCCTAAAGTTGTGCCTCTGTACCCTGGCTAGATTAGGGGTGGTTACAACAAATTGGTTTCCATGACTACGATTTTTTGAACCTGGCAAATTGCGGCCAAGAGAGAAGAATAATATGTGTAAAAATTGTTTGGATAGAATATATAAATCTTATGAATTTTGAAAATATATATGTTGCAATTACTGTATTAAAACGAGGCGGCGGAAAAGCTAGGAATTTTAGAAATAAGAGTAAAGTATTATGATATGTGGATATGTGTATGTTGACTAGTGGAAAAGTTCTTTTTAGTGAGTTTGTGACATATATGTATTTTAGAAAAGGATTTTCAGGGGCATTTGTTTGAAACAAATATTTTACTTTGAGTACAGTGAGTGATATGAATTATGAATTATTGTGTATTTTGTGATAATAGTTTTAAGGAATAGCTAGGCCCAGATGTAGATTGTTTGAGCAGGAATTAGGGAACCACTACAATTTTTATTTTAGCTAGGAATAAATTTCTTGCAAATGTATTTCTGTGACACACATCCCTGCACATTTGGAGGATACAAATAACATGCACACCACTATAACACATAGTAATCGGGGACTGGTGGACAGATGAATAGAAACACCAACGCATTTAATTAGGATGTACCATGTTAATATATTTCTGATAATTGCTGCAGATAAGCGGATTCACGATTTGTTGAATTTTTTGTTTATTATATTTTATTTTTATTTATATGTGTATTTCATTTTTGTGATTTCTTAGTGAGGATAAGAGGAGTGATTCAGGGCATAGCGATTTAAGTGATTGTATTACCTAAGTAATGAGTAAATTAAGGCAAGGATGGAAATTGTTTTGAGAGATATGTGAGGATATTTTGTTTGTGAAGTATATTGCAGCTAAGAGTATGTAGTTGATAAGATTTTGACTAAGTGTATTGCATAATATTAGTTTGCTTATATGTTAGCTTTGGTTTTGGAAATTAGACATGGCCCCTACATCAGACCCCCACCACACGAATTCCCCTGGGGGACCCATATTAGAAGGTTTTGTTGACCTCATAAATGACTACCATATTGACAACAGCTAGTTGGCCGCCGCTTTCTTCGAACAGTTTGAAAATGTAGCCAGTTTGGCGAGATGGGAACCGAGAGAGATGGCGATTATCGCCCGCTCAAAGTTACGAGGAACGACGGCCGATTTCATCAACGCTTCACAGGAACTGCGAAAGGAAAAAGAGTACGACGCTTTTAAGAAGGCAGTTCTCCAGTGGCTCAAGATAGTGGAACCATTGGCCATATGGCTCCAAAATATTTCCATGTGCCAAAAACAGGGGAGAGAGTGGCAGAATATGTGGCGAGGAGTAGGGTGGCCGCCAACAAAGTATTTCAGCAGAGCGTGGAGTGAATTAGAACAGCTCAATTTGTAGAGGAACTTACACCTAGTATTAGAGGAGGGTACTTTCACATAGCCCTGAGACGCTGGAAGTGGCGATAAGGTAAGCATTATTGAAAGAAAGTAATGAAGTCCTCGCAAATCAACCGCCCCTACTCCAGGCAGTAGGTCCGAACCCAGCTTTACCAAATCTAGACCCTCATACTTCCCAAGAATCAGAGACCCCTTTAAATGCTGCCTCAATTCAACAGGTCCAGGAGAGCTTGACTGCCTTAACAGAGCAGCTAAAAGAGTTAGAATCCAGGACACGAGGATCGAACCCATCTCCCGAACAGTATTCGAGTTTTGCCAAGGCCCCGAGAGATCTCGTGTTTCACCTGCAGTAGACTCAGTCACCTTGCACAGCAGTGCAGGCTGAGATCGTCCGTGCAGCCACGTGATCCAGAAGTAGCTTTTGGGTGAAGTTGTAACCCGCTTGGAGTGAAGGTCGCCATATGTGGCTCAGCCAATGGCGTTCTCTTTCGGCAGGAGCAGCAAAGCGGCCAGAAGAAGAAACGTGGTCACTCATACAGCTTAAATGGAACATGGGAGGAAAAGACTGGATGCCCGGCAAGAGTCCCAGCATCCAGATTGCCTCTTGCACCATCTTGGGCAATGATGAAAAGGCTCCCATCATTTCTAGCAATATAGAGAATATGATGGTCTCCGCACTCCTAGACATGGGCGCCACTCTGTCTGTCATAAGCCGATATTGTTTCCAGCGTTTAAAACCTCAGATTTTAAAAAAGATGGTTCCTTGGTCACAAGATTTAAAGGCAATTGGTGGAACCCAACTCCCCGTTTTTGGCAGGTTTATGGTAAGCCTGACTATAAATGGCCAAACCTTTAGGCACCCAGTGATGGCTGTTGATATGGACACCGCCAATTATGACATGATTGTAGGCTACGACATTTTGAAAGGCCAACGTTATATTATCAATTTTTATTCTAACATTTTAAGGCTGGAAAAGAGTGGAGACTCTGTGGAAAGCGAGATACCCCCATCCCTCCTTCGCCATGCATGAACATGTTGTCCCCCGTCCGGATCAGATGGTGAACAAGCTATGTGTCTCCCCCCCCCCCCCTACATGGAGCGGATTGCACTGATCGAGTGTCTGGTCTCACAGTCGAAAGGACGGACTTTTATAGTGCAATTGTTCGCCAAGCTGAAAGAAAACTGCATCCTGGTAGCGAGGTCCGTGAATCAGATCACCGATGACAGATCACCGATGCCAGTTTATTGAATGTGTGTTTGTCCAACCCTTCGAACCGTATTAACGTATTTTAGCTCCTTAGATATGGTGTCTGGATATTGACCATTTGGCTGAACAAAAAGTTGATCATTGCCCAGATAGAAACTGTAGACCCCAAGCAGATCCGCGTCCCCGACGCCAGAAGGAATCACACCCCACAGCCCTTATCACTGGCAGACTTCCAATTAGACTTGAACCCTGGGAAAGAAAAAATAAGACCATTTATTAATGCGCAACAAGGATTTCTTTTGCCAGAGCCGTGGATGAACTGACCTGGACCATGGCGGTGTACCACGAAATACACCTCACTGACAGAAAGCCGGTTTGACAAATGGCCTACTGGGCCTTTGCTCTACAGAATGAGTTGGATTGACAGATCGACGAATTACTGGAAAATGGAATCATCACTGAAAGCGCTTCCCCGTTCACCTCTCCTATAGTGTTAGTAAAGAAGGGCAACACGAATCAGTTTTGTGTAGACTACTGGGCCCTAAACGCAAAAACCATACATGACTCGTATCCTCTGCCTCTGATAAAGAAGATTATCGACCAGCTGACACATGCGAAGTATTTTAGCTCCTTAGATATGGTGTCTGGATATTGACAGTTCCCGTTCATCCACATAACATTGAGAAAACGGCCTATATTAGCAGAAAAGGGCTGTTCGAGTTCAACTTTTTACTGTTTGATCTTCGAAACAGTCCCACCACCTTTTAACATCTCCTGGACAACGTCCTCATGGGCATGCACCATGAGTAGGTCTTGGTGTACCTGGACAACATTATGGTCTCCTCACAAACCTTCGACCAACACACTGACAGGTTGCAGAAGGTGTTTGATCGTCTGCAGGCTTTCAAACTTAAGTTGAAGCCGTTAAAGTGTCAGTTTTTGAAACAGTCACTGACTTATTTGGGGCATTTGATTACGTCAGAAGGAGTACAACCCAACCCCCGGAAATTGGAAGCAATTGAAAAGTTCCCTAAGCAGCGATCCGAGTGATATGTCCGGGCTTTCCTTGGACTGACCGGGTACTACCAGTGGTGTATCGTGCGTTACGCCGATCGTACCACCCCCTAGGTACCCTGGTAAAGAAAAACGTTAAATTCGCATGGACCCCTGAGGCAGAGGCAGCGTTCCAGCAGTTGAAGTGTAAACTTGTAACCGAACCCGTTCTTTTATACCTCGAATTCGGGAAGAAGTCTTTCCTGTCAACAGACGCCTCCACATCACAGTCACTGGCGTACTGGAACAGGAGATGGACGATAATTTCTGCCACCCCATGGCATATGCCAGCAGAAAACTGAAGCCCCCTGAGATTCAATACTTGACCATCGAGAAAGAAGGGCTGGCCATCAAATTCGCCATCACGCACTTCAAGCAATACCTGTGTGGGCGACAATTTACAGTAGTCTCTGACCATGCGCCCCTTACCTACTTAATGAAACTCAAAGATCTGTCCAGTCGGTTGGACAGAGGGAATTTGACGTTACAGGGCTACGAATTTGATGTGATCTACCATTCTGGTAGAAAGAATGTCCTGGCCGACACCCGTCTTGATACATATTAGCGCTAGATGAGCAGCCACCTTTCCTGAGCCTCTTGGGCGACATGGCCCGGCTGAGGGAAATGCAGCTAGAAGACCCCCCACTGAAAGAATTGATCGATGGTCTGGAGAATTGAACCCAGCAACCACCGTCACAGCCGTCGGAACAATTTTACATGCGAGATGGGGTGCTTTTTCACTTCGTGGTACCACACCCCTACAGCACCCAGATGAACATGAATGAACAGCTGGTGATCCCAAAGAGTCTGCATGGATAAGCATTAGAGTTATGCCATGACAACCCCTGCTCAGGACATTTAGAAGATCAAAAAAACCTTCACCGAATGAAAGCGGAATATTTCTGGCACAGCATGTATAATGACGTGAGAAACTACGTCCAGACTTGCATGTCATGTTTTCAGAAAAGGGGATACATAGAGAAGAGGCGGGGTAACCTCGTCCGGGCTTCTCTGACGAATCGGCCCTTCCAGCGAGTCGGAATGGACATACTAGGCCCCTTACCCCTCACGCAAAGGGGTAACAAATACATCCTAGTCATGGTCGACTATTTCACCAAGTGGCTGGATCTGTATGCTCTGCCTGACCATTCGGCAGAGTTCGTAGCTCGGGTTTTCATCGAAGATTTCATACCAAAATATGGTATCCCTACCACCGTAATCAGGGACAACGTCAGGCATTTTACCGGCCATGTGATGACCAAGATGTTCAACAGACTCCAGATCGTTAAGCAAAATAGCAGTTTCTATCACCCATCTGCTAAAAGAGCCGTGGAACGACTCAATAAATTCATTACATCCATCTTGTCCCACCTAGTAGCCGAACGGAACCACCTGTGGGGCGAACACGTGCCATTTGTTTTGATGGCCTATCGCAGCACTACCCACCACTCCACCCATGATACTCTGCATTATCTACTGTATGACAGGGATTGGCCCTTCCTTATCAACTTTGGCATGCCAAGGACCTGCCCACCTATGACAATACCCGCAGTTACGGGGAATAACTAGACCCAACGACTTAATTGGGCCTACGAAGTCATAAAGAAGAATTTAGAAACAGCTGTGGAACAACAGGAACAGCAGTGACAGAGAGTGGCTGTTGGCAAAGATATAAGGGTGGCGACCTCATCTTCTTATATAGCCCCTGGGTGCCTCGACGAAATACCAGAAGCTTTCCAAATTATCCACGTGACCAAGGCGCATGCTACAACAAGTGACGACTGTCAATTTCAAACTGGCCCTGGTTACGAATACCAACTGAATAGAAATTGCGCACGTGGATCATTTAACTAAACTACAGAAGTGCCGAGCTCATCTCGTAGTGGACCACACCCAACAGGAGACAACCACGGTACCACCACAAAGAACCCCTCCAAAAAGAATGAAGAGATGAGAAGAGGAATCGGACGAGGTGTGGGATTTCGGACCATGGCTGACCCCGACTCGTGCCATAGAGCGCTCTTCTACACCCACCACGGCTGTGTAACATAATATAACCCTATTTTATTCTAATTTAGCAAAAGTATTTACGATTCCGAACAAAAACGATAATAAAGCTGGAAAACCGAAGCCCTTGGCATATAACTGCCATGTTTTGTATAAATGAATGTAAAGTAAGTTATAAGGGAATACGGCCTATGTCTGGTGGTATACCTTCGGGAGTGACAGAGAAAGGTTGAAATCCTTTCACTATCCCGGTTATTCCCTCGGGGATTCCAGTGAAGCAGATCTGGTGGAATAGTGGAAGATCAGGTTGTGTGATGTAGGGAAAATAAATGCATAGGTATTGATCAAGTTGGTAGGAAAGTAGCCTATTGTTTCCTATACACAGTCGCTGTTTTGTATTCATGAGAGAGCTTGACATCTCTACCCATCACGTAGAGGGCAACATGGTGGAGAGATGCAATAATACAAAATATTTTTCAAAGTATTGGGATACTTTTATGTTATGTGAATAGATAACATTCGAAGCATCCAAAAATGTTTAAAATAAAATTTGCAATCTACATAAGATCAATTCAAGTGATAGATTTTTAATAATATACGCTTAATCGTTAAAGAATTATTATATAAGTTTAAACATTTAGCACCAACTTTGGCAGTCACGAGAATTTAATTGAAACAACAATAAATGTAACAAAGTGTTAAGAAAAGTCGAAGAACGCACATCGCTTCCAGTGCATATAGAAATTACGTTTACTAACACAAGGAAGTTTTCCATTTACCTATTTTTTTCGCTCCTTAAAAATTTAAATTCCAACTAATGAATGATGGGGGTGGGGATGCAAACAGCAGTATTTTATTAGTATTTATGCAACATTAAAAGTATTTGTCTTTTATACCTTCAATTTAAAAGAAATGCTTTACTCACACCCTTTTGACAAATCACTATCATCATCATAATCTTCAAACTGCCATGGGATACGGAGGTCCAACCAGATTGCGCAATTTAGTTCTCCAAACACATCTGTCCTGAGCTACATCTGCTGTATTTAGCAGCTGTACAGCAATTCAAACAAGATCCTGTTTGACATTGTCTGCCCTCCGCATCATAAGTCTCCCCAACTTTCTAAAACTTTTAGGCGCACTGTTCATAACCCTATTCGCTAATCTGTGGTTATGCTGACGGGCAACATAATCAAATCAACGGAGTCTCAGAGATGATGAGGTTAGGCATAGTAGATGGCAACGTCCTTGAGCACAATACGCTGCTCAAAGGACGTTGCCATCTCCTATGCCTAACCTCATCATTACTTACAAAATTGAACCTTCTAATGGCCAAGAAACTGTAAAAATATTTGGAATCAAAGGCATGAAGTTTCCTGCTATTTTATTTGCAAAGGGTCCAATTTTCACTACCATAACTAACTATAGAAAGAACAAACTATTATAAAGCCAAATGTAGTTCAGGTGTATACGCCTATTCCTCTACACTCTCCAGATAATATTAAAAGACCCAGCAGCAATCCCTATTCTATTTATCTCATGTCGCACATTACCAGTATCTGTTACATAGCTCCCAAGATAATTAAACTGGGATACTTGCTCAAGAGTGCAGTCGTTCAACTGAAGCAGCATGTGCTTGACCAATTTTCATTACTTTATTTTTCTCTCTGGTTATCACCAAACCTACTCTACAACCAGTTTCATCAACAGTTCTAATAAAAGAGTTCATCTCATCAACATCATTTACCAAAAGGGCTAAATTATCAGCAAAATTAAATCCGAAATTTTCAGATCTCTATACCATTTAAGGCCAAAATTTTATCCTTGCCGTGAATTACGCATAACATAATCAATAACCAAACTAAAGAGGAAAGGAGACAAATTGCACCCTTGTCGAACACCAGCAGCAATGCTAAATCAATTGCTACAAGCTTTATCAACTCTCACACATGAATCTTTTTTATTATAGAGAGAATTCATTATGTTAAATAACCTGTCAGGTATGCCATACTATCTCACAATCAACCACATAACATGACGATCAACAGAGTCAAAAAACTTTTTGAAATTTGTAAAGTTAGTAACAGATTTATGAAACTACACATTTCTCAGGAATCTGCTTAAATCAAAAAAGCAAAATCTGATCATCTCAACCCCTACCACTTCTGAATCCACACTGATCATCATGCAATTATTCATCAACCAGATTCTTAATTCCGTTAAGCACAGTGGTGTAAACGTTTTTACCTGGAACAGAAAGTAGACTGATACTTCTATCACAAGAACTGCGATCACCTTTTTCAAAAATAGGGATAATAATAGTCCGGGTAAAATCCTTAGGAACAATGCCTTTATCATAAAAGCATTCAAAATTTCAGTTATCTATGTGTTAACAGAAACATTCCCATCTCTAAACATTTCAGAAGTAATTTCATCTACTTCTGCGGATTTATGTAGTTTAAGTTTAAAAATAGCCAAAATAACTTCGGATTGTGATGAAGAACCAATATTAAAACCAGTAATGCATCTATCATCATTACAAGCAATATGGGTAGAACTAGCCACATTGTTTAGAACATCTCTGATGTGATCAGCCCGTTTAGTCATGACAGAATCCTGACTTCAATAACCCTACCAAATTTATCCTTCAGTCCCTTTCCGTTTTCTTACAAAACAAAACTTTAACTATCTAGTACAGCTCTCTGCTGTTGTACTAACTGCTTCCTCGGCTTTGTCAGCCAAGCTATCAAGCTAACGATTCTTATCAGCTGTTACAACCTTTACACTTTTATGAAGTTCTTTCTAAAAAGGAGGAATAATTTTGCTACCAGTGAAAAATCTCTTGATACCAACGAAATTTCAAATTTCTACCATAAACATTACTTGCAGCATTGGTTAATATTTAGTGACCTCTAACGGTAAAAATTAAAACTACCTAAGGATTTGAAATGTGCGAATTTTCATATTTCATTACCATAAGTTCAACTAAAAAAGCGTTTTCCAATTATCCCTTAAAAAATAAATCAGTTTTGTTTCTCACCCACTCCGGACGTAAGGGGTCGACTCATTGCTGCTAATGCAATATTCATAACCGTCATATTCCATCACCAAAATTTCAAAATTCTAACATAAATATATTGTTTACCATTGCCTTTGTAAATTTTGAATTTTAATTGTTAGAGGGCACAATTATAACTTTTGGGAGACTTGAAAAGTGCAAATCGTAATATGTTATCAATACGTAGCCAACACAAAATGATTTTTTCTTTCAAAACAATTATCTATTAAAACAAAAAAGTAGCGTTTTCCGAATCCCCCTGGGGGGTAAGCAGTCAAATTATTGCTGCCAATAAAAACTTCACCACCTTCACATTCCACCACCAAAATTTGAAATTTCTAGCATAAACATCATTAAACCATTCTAGATAGTTAAATCAAATTTCCATCATAAAATCGTGTAAACTTTGTTTAAAATTTTGAAATTTTGAAATTTTCCTCCGTTAGAGAGCGTAATTATGGTTTTCGCAATTTTCGGAAAGTGCAAATTATAATATTTTATCAATACCTATCGAACCCAAAAGAATTATTAATTTGTCTTTAAAAACACACAATTTTCTATTTAACAAAAATGTTCTATTTTCCCACCCCCTTGGGTGTAAGGGGCCAACTGATTGCTGAGAATAGTAACTTTACGACCTTCACATTCCAACATCAAAATTTAAAATTTCTAGCATAAACACTAATATGCAATTTCCTTTCGATTTTTTGGATTTTTCAGTCTTTCACCGTTACAGGACGCAATGATAACTTTCGGGGTTTTTTTAAAGTGCTATTCTAATATTTCATCAGTATCTATCCAACCCAAAGAGAATATTCAATTTATCTCTAAAAACAAAAAGTTCGATGGACAAACTTGAAGAAATGAACACATTATCTCTTTTTAAAAATATAATCTTAGAAATTTGCGCAATAATCTTTAATTTTTGTCGATTTTTCAAGAAAAATATTAGGCTGAGCGTAATATTAAAATTTAATTGTTAAATATTTAAACTTAACTCGTCAACTAAATAAACGAATATTGGTAAAAAATTGAAATTTAGGGAGAGTTGAGTGAGATTTTCAACTTACTTCTAGTTACATTTTTATTTTTAAAAATCATATTTTCAAAATTAGGGAGCGTTAATATAGCTTTATGTGTAGCATGAGAGGACTAGCACAGATAGGGGACAGACAAGCTCGTAATCTGCTGGCTCAGGCAGGTTACTGCCTGGGCTAGCATTGAGATTTATAACCACAAAACTCCACGCCCTGCCCTCGGTCAGTAGGGAACACCGATTTGCTTGGAAATGTTCCCGTTGGATGGAACGTTAAGCTGTGGCCCCATGAGCAGGACAGCGTTAAAGAATACTGCTGAATGGCCTTGACGGGAGGCTATCATCTGTTTCCTACCAGCTGTCCAGTGGTTCTTCTCACCCAACCTTCTCTGAGCCTTCGGGTCCTTGTGACCTGGCCATTTAGTCCATTGTGTACAAAAAAGTGCCACTCAGTGGTAAAACAACCCAGATAGGAGACTAAACACCAGTGCTTGCAGGACTCCCTTTAGCAGCCTGCCGTAATTCTAATTTTTCCGCGAACTTTCAAAGTATATGTATGGACATCTTGCTTTGCAGTTCCTTACACGTTTCTTGTGAATTGTTTTCTTTATTCCCTTTCATCTAACTTGAACTGCTTCTATCATATTTTTGAATATGCCTAACGACCGTATTCGACATTTTAACGCAGCACTTTGTAAGAACACTTCATTTAACTCCACGTTAACGTTCATTAAAGATTATTTAATTAGAAATTAAGAATTAATTAAAGAAAATATTCTTATTTAAAGAAATTAAATCCTATCATGAAAGGTAGTCCGTTGCTTTCAATTATTAATATATTTTAATTTTAAATCCTTAACTGGCATAGTGGTTAAGGGAGCTAGCGACTGCTCGAGCAAACTTTGTATGCTGTGTTAGCTGTAACTGAGGCAGTGGTCAGCAGTGACTTCGGTCCTTAACACGGCTTGTCCTTGTATGAGAAGGCCTGTAAAAACTAGAAGTAGCTTCTAAGATTCTTCGCTGTCCTATATGTTGCAAATAAAAAAAAAATCTGTTATACCTGCATATTGACTTTTTTCTGTTCATTTCATACAACTGGAAATTGGCTTTATCATTCAGATGAAATTTATGTTAGAAACATTTTGTGCAGGAAAAAGACATTACAATTACAGGAGTGAGCACACAAAATCAATGAACTGGAAGCGCGGCGCCATTAAGGGTGTAGCGAAAACTCTTGGAAAAACATTGTTTGGGCAGCTGCTCCGTAGAAGCACTAATTATTTGTCAGCATAGTTTTACCGGATGTTCACTATTATCAGCACACATACCTCGAAATTCTCTTTTCTAAGGGTAAAGGAAAATGAGTTACTCTGACACGTTTCAAGATTTCAGCCATACTTTTGGAGATAATCGATCCGAAAGGTGCGGTGTCATCCGATACGAATAAAGAAGCCATAATGTATGCATGTATGCAAATTCAGCTTGTAGATCAAAGCAAAGACATGAAAAGCATCACTACACAGTCACACGGCACACGCAACAAACGAGTAGAAAAGAAATTACATATCCTCGCGAATAAGGGTTGGTTTGGGTTGTTTTACCTCTAAGACGCACCTTTTTTCACATCGTGGGATAAATGGCCACGTCATAAGGACCTAAGGGTTCAGAGAAGGTTGAGAGAAGGACATTCTACTGGACATCTGCTATAGACCAAGACGATAACCTTCCGTCAAGGATATTCAGCTTGTTGTTTAAAGTGCATAGGGTATGTCTCTCCAGCTCAGGGGACACTGACAGCCCATCCATTGGTGTCTTCTACTGACAGAGAGCAGGATAGGTGTTTTTTTAGGAGATAAATCACAAAGCCAGCACATTTGGGACTCGAATATGGAAAATGAAGATTACGAGCCTGGAACGCTACCGATTGAACCAAACCCCGCCCCACCACGAAAAAATTTCTATATCTGCGCACTGGTACTTTATCTGTTCAAATGTTTCATTCAGTTTCGGGGAATTTAAATTTATCCAGAAATAATAATAAAAAAATGTTTTACACGATTTTAACATATGAATCAGAACAGGACTGGATCTAGGGAGGAGGAGTGGAAGGGAGCAAAGGAGACCAACCAACTCCACTATCTAGAATGCTAGTAACTGCAACGGAGGAGAAAAAGTGTTAAAAAATATATAACATGCATTTTTTAAGAAATTCGGCTCAACCTTGGTCCTTTCATCCAGTCATTTGCGGATTCCCTCCCCTTTGAATTCGTGCCTGGATCGGAGATATGATCAGAGACAGACACGATACAGGGTAAAAGCGATCGAAAGGAAATTCTGTATATATGGACAGAGACAGACGAAATAAAGAGCAACGCAAATCACTAGGCTATAGAACGACTGGCAGGTTGGAAATGAAGTAAAAATAGTTTTTGTTCTGTCCAAATTTTTGATGCGTATTGAGACATCTGTCCCAACATGAAATTAGTAACATGATATCTTTTCCACTCCATATTTTTCCTAGACTAGCAGGGCGGGGGTGGCTCAGTCGGTAGCGCGCCAGGCTCGTAATCTGTAGTTCCTAGGTTCGAGTCCCAGCTGGGTCAGCGTTGAGATTTATCTCCGCAAAAATTCCCCGCCCTGCCCACGGTCAGTAGGGGACACCGATGGGCTTAGAAAGGCCGCCGTACGTCGGATGGGACGTTAAGCCGTGGCCCCGTGTACGGGAGAGCCATACCCTGTGCACGTTAAAGAACACGCTGGATGGCCTTGGCGGGAGGCTACAATCTGTCTCCCAACAGCTGTTCCAGTGGGTCCCCTCCCCCAACCTTCTCTGAGCCTTCGGGGTCCATGTGACCTGGCCATTTAGCCCATGGTGTGCAAAAAAGTGCCGCTCAGAGGTAAAGCAACCCAACAACCCAAAATCCTAGACTAGTAAAGTGAACAGATTTAAAGGAAATTGTAGCTCAAGAGCATCTGCAAATGCATCAGATTTATCTTCTTCACTGTAACAGATTCCTGATTCCCCATCAATGGGAGGGTAATTTGAGTGAGGGTTTTTCAATACTCTCACCATCTTCCAAATGGAATTATCACGCGTAGATAATGAAGAGATCTTTTTATTCCAGGAGTTACTTCTATGTTCCAGGAGTTTTTGTCTCACCTCTGTCTTGAGGGAGTAATATATCACTTTATCAGATTTATTCCGAGTTCTTTGCCATGCATATCGGGTTCTGTTCTTCTCTTTGATGAGAGAGGAGAGATGATATGGAAGAATGTAAAAATCTTTCTTGGGTTTTATTTCAGAACTGGCTTCAATTCTTGAGTCATGCAACAGATTAGTAAAGTTTGAAATGGAATCATTAATAAATCTGAATGTAAAAGGTGAGCGAGATGCAGAAATCTTATTACTTTGTAGAGTTCCCAATTTGTAAGACTGTGTGATTCTGTGGTAAAAGTTGTAGACAGAAATAAAGTCAAATAAATTGGCAAGTGATCTGAATTTAGCTGCTTCAGAATATAAAGTTCATAGAATGGCAGAAAATTCCCAAAGACGACCATATCCAAAACATCTGGTCTGTGCATGGTGTTAAAAGGGTAAAAGGTTGGCTCGCTTGGAACATGAACAATAAGTCCTTTCTTGGTAGCATAGTCTAGAAGCTTTGGATTGTTTTACCTCTGAGCGGCACTTTTTTGCACACCATGGACTAAATGGCCAGGTCACATGGACCCCGAAGGCTCAGAGAAGGTTGGGGGAGGGGACTCACTGGAACAGCTGTTGGGAGACAGACGGTAGTCTCCCGTCAAGGCCATCCAGCGTGTTCTTTAACATGGCACAGGGTACGGCTCTCCCGCACACGGGGCCACGGATTAACGTCCCATACGACGGACGGCGGCCTTTCGAAGCCCATCGGTGTCCCCTACTGACCGTGGGCACGGCGGGGAATTTTTGCGGAGATAAATCTCAACGCTGACCCAGCTGGGACTCGAACCTGGGAACTACAGATTACGAGCCTGGCGCGCTTCCGACTGAGCCACCCCCGCTCCTAATCTAGCAGCAATCTGTCGCTCTTGTTGCAGATTCTAGAGTGCCAAGCTACGTTCTTGGGATTTAAATCGCCTGCCAGAACAGTAGGAATTCTTGTATTAAAAAATGAATTAACATCATCGCATATAAAGTCAGAATTTGGAGGCTTGTATGCAGCTTTAAAATTGATACTTCCAAAATTGGTATCTGTAACTGCAATTGCAGTAGCTGCCAAACTATTGAGATTAGGAATGGAACTTAAATGATGTTTTATGGATCGCTTGACAACAACAGCAGTACTCCCTCCACTATTGTGAGAGCGATCCGTCCTATATACTTCAAAATTATGAAATTTATGTGCATCAGAAGTACAGAGGTGCGTCTCCCCCAATAGGACTATGTCAGCCTGGGAATCTGTTAAAAAGCAACAGAACTCAGATAGATCGTTAAGAATACCGTGACTATTCCATGCAAAGATCTTAAGATAATTTTTCTGAAGAGCATTATCATCAAAGTTTAGAGTACATATTGAATAGTCGAAAGCCTTTAAGCCAACTGTTAGCTTTCCCATAATGCGTTAGCTTTTTGATACTTTGCACTGAGTGTTTTAAAAGTGAACAGAATTTTAGAAACATTCAAATTCTTAATAATCTAAAATATCTCCTTTAGATCATTTTAGCTTCAAAATGATCACTAATTGGTAGTTTATTTAAGGGTAAAGATTTCCCTGTATCATTTGTATTTGCTAAAGGTGCTTTATTTGCAACTGCATTAGCATAAGAAACCTGTGGAGTAACAGGTTTACTATTTGTCTTCTTTAAAGGAATGGTCGTATCCTTTTGAAGCAGTCACAACGTTCTGTTTGGGGAAGTGGGTACATCTTTATAATTAGCCGTATGGCTAAGGCCACAATTGTCACATTTAGGAGGAGTATCGGATTTATGGCCAGCGCAATCTGTAGTAAGATGCTCACCCGCACATTTCACGCATCTCGTGAGATTGTAACACCCACTTTGAGCATGTCCATATTTCTGGCATCTGTGGCACTTAGTTGGGCTCTTTTTGGTTCTGTAGCTCTCTATCTTCTTCTTTAGGAGAAAGAGATCCGAAATGCTTCAGCTGAGATATCTTTATGACTGAGAATCCTAAGCCTTCTACGTGAACTACTAGTTCATTATTAGTAGAAATAAAACGTGAACTACTAGTTCACGTTTTATTTCCTCACAGTTAACATCAGTAGGTAGGTTTTTCAACACTACTTTCAGTTTTTTTTTTCATCTTTTGATTTGTAAGTATGAAACTGTTGTTTGGTTGTTTAAAATGTTTCTACAAATGCACGATAGTCATCTATGCATTTTGTTTGAATGCGTATCGAGTGTCCTGAATTCTTGGCAGTGAAACTTTCTACTGCTATCCTGGTTAATTCCCAATGAATAGTTGTCCAGTTTTTACGTCTTAAAATTATACGTCTTAAAATTCATTCTGAAAGATTGACTTTTCATGAAATTATTACTTTAATGAATCAATACAATCTTTACAATCAACACAATCTTTTTCATTTAGAACATACTTTATGCATCATTGCCATAATAATAAATTTAATATCTAGTAGCATGAAATAAAACTTGAAAAAAAGTATATCAATTAACAAAAATCTTCGTTATTGCATGTATTTTTCATACGAAAGGATTTCTTTGAAATATTTTCTTTTTTTGGCAAGTTTTATCCTAAAGATTTCACAAGAGACACGAAATTTTTTTTTTTCGTTTGCATCAATGCCTTTACGTTGTTCACTTTTAAAAGTGATGCTTCATCCGTGCATATTAACTTCGTGTTTGAAGAAATTCTTTCAATTGGGTGGAAAAGGAAATTCTCCTCGGGCAGTTTTTTCATTGCTTTCTTCGTTCACAAACTGAGAACGACGCGGCAGAGAGATGCCAAATGTCCTACCATTACAAGTTGCGACTCAGTTTTTTTTATCCCAATATAGGGTTACATAGGCAGAACCTGTGTTCCAAATTTGGGACTTGTCCGTCAAGTATCAAGAAATTACAGACACAGTTCTTTTACACTGAAATCTGTTAAAACAAATATAAAACTTGCATAGTAATTAAGCCATCAGCAATCTTAAAATAAGTGATGATGTTAGCATGTAGAAGAAAGACATTCATTCCCTACTTCTGTCCACATGGCTACCATTATCATTATGATAATAAATCTAATTTCAATTTTTCAGTCACTTGCATTACGATGGAAATTGTTTCACCAGTGTTTCCACTATTGTTCTATTAGTAAAGATTTGCTCAAGCTGTACTGTCAATTTAATATTTAAAAACATCCTGAACCGAATTCCGGAGACACTTCCAGGGAACATTTATTTGTCGGAGACAGAACTTTTAATACATGTGGTCATGTTGTTCTAGAGAACTTTGACTGTTACATACGAAAGTTTGTGACCATACAATTGCACCTCTACTTCCGACTTCAACCTCTTTATTTTCATGTTTTTTAGAGATCCAGAAACGGTAAAATTTATTGGGGGAGATGATAGAACTACTGGGAAGATATTCTAGATAATCCCAATCATATCTGTTAATCCTTCTTATTGTTATTTGGATAGTATGTAATATATAGAAGCAGGGGTGAAAGTAGGCCGGTATGACGTACGGCAAGAAATTATTTGACGGTACGGCGTACTGGTAAATCATTTTTCAGTAGTTGTGTAGCTAACCATTTCTTTTACACTTTAATGCTTTTTCACATGAACATTTAATTAAAAGCAAATGGATCCTTCTTATTAACCAAAATTCCTAAATATTTAATTACATTACTTGAGTTTAACCCAGGCCCGGATGTAGAAAAAGAGAAAAGGGCGGGGGGGGGGGGAGCCACCCGGAAAATGTTCTGGATTCCCATTACATTGTAACATTTTCCACTTTGTTTTAGAGCTTTTTTTAATTCTACCAAATTGGATGAAATATGCACACGTTTAATAACCTTTGTCTCCGTTACCCCTATTAGCATTCTCAAATGAGGGAATATGACCCTGCCCTCCCTTCCCCTCAGATCCGGCTTCGGCTTAATCCTTCAGATGCCAAATCGTTTAAAATCCACACACTTAGGATTCCTTATGCGAAGACAAAGGCGTGCAAAGAGGGAGTAAGTAATGCGTTCTTCCTTTGAATGATAAGCAAGGACTCTGGGTATTTTTCTGGCCATACGCGATGGTGTTTGAAGCTACGCCGGGCTCCAAACACCAAGTTAAGGTGGCGTCAAGCACATGCTGAATTTACCCATACACGATTTGAGAATGCTAATAGGGGACAGAGTCCAACGGAGTTCGGCTTTCGTTTGAGCAACAGCGAATTCCATACATTCAGCGGAATTATTCTTTTCATATCCCCGCCCTGCTCACGGTCAGTAAGGGACACCGATGAGTTGGAAAGGCCGCCGTCCGTCGGATGGGACGGTAAGCCGTGGCCCCGTGTGCGGGAGAGCCATACCCTGTGCATGTTAAAGAACACGCTGGATGGCCTTGACGGGAGGCTGCCATCTGTCTCCCAACAGCTGTTCCAGTGGGTCCCCTCCCCCAACCTTCTCTGAGCCTTCGGGGTCCATGTGACCTGGCCATTTAGCCCATGGTGTGCAAAAAAGTGCCGCTCAGAGGTAAAACAACCCAGCCTATTCTTTTCATAATATTTTTCAATGCATTCGTAAAAGTGGTGTCGTGTTCTTATTGAATAAGATAAAAGCTGTTGATTTAGTATTTGCTCTCCGAAACAAACAGCCAAACGAAAATATAACTATAGATGAAATTCAGGCTTTAAAAGAGCCGCAATTTTTTTGATATTGGTTTGCAGCAGCCGCTTTAACCTTACTGTGGTTTATATGAAGAAAGAAACATAAGTGATAACTTCTGTTTAATATGACCCCCATATGAATGGAAGAAAAAAAATGGTAAACCTAAAACATTTTAAAAACCATAACAATTAAAAAAGGAATATTTACAGTGTTATGGTTCACGTAAAGCTACTTTTCATATTGAATGTGTGGGGATAAGACTCGAGGTTTATAGAAATATGTCAGTAAACAGAAGAAGCAAATGGGTATGTAATAATTGTAAGAAGAAAAGAATTACCTCAACGATGGGCGGTTCCCTTTCTACAAGTGAAGTGAAACATGTGCAGCCATCTATGGGAGATGAAGATAACCCTCTGTGAACAATAGTAAGCCAAGTTGCTTTACGGATTCTTCTGATCATAATTTAAAAGAGGAGCTTATTAATATTTTTAAGTTGGAAATTAGGAAAGAATTCGCAGAGTTTGAAAAAAGGATTAATCAACAAAATGTTGATATTTTTAGATCTGTTGAATTCTGTAGTAAAAAAAAATAGATGTCTTCGTAAAGGAAAATGAATTACTTATGAATGTCATAGGTCTGATCTTGACGGAACTAAGGAAAATGTATTTTTATTGAAAAAACAAATTAACATATTAGAGTCTAAGATTACTGATTTCAGACAAGATGCATTAAAAAAATCTAGAGATTGTTGGTATACCTCAACAACCGCAGGAGAATTTACAATTAATTGTAAATAAGGTGTCTGCTACATTACAAATTCCCCAGAAACAAGAGGATATAAAATTAATTAAAAGGGTTCAGTCTCGTAATGCTGATAAACCTGGTAATATTGTAATAGAGTTTAAGAACGAAGACATCAGAAATAAGTGGTTAGAGGGGAAAAGAAAAGGGAAGAAGTTATTTCTAAATTCGCGAAATGAAGAAATGGAAGAGAAACCATTTTACATAAATGAGCAATTAACAATAGAAAGGAAGAGATTACTTTGTAAAGTCAAAGCTCTTCAAAAGGAATTTAAATATAAATATGTATGGATTAAATTGGAAAAATATTCCTAAGGAAAAACGACGACTCAAATGCCATCAGAATGGACAATGAGTCAAACTTAATTAATATCTAATGCGCTATTAAGTTCCTTAAAATGCATTTTTGATTTTTTGCTTTGGTATTATTTTTCTAGCCATAAAATGGAAGGAACATCGGGTATTTATATTGACCTCGAAGAACTTAAATTGATCCATTCTGATTTCAAAAAAGGAATTAGTTTTATTCATTTGAATATCAGAAGTTTACGAGTGAATTTTGATGTGTTTTTGGCATTGATAGAAAGTAGTAATTGTAAACCAGATGTAATAATCCTTTCTGAGATTTGGATACCTGACAATGAAACATCTTTATATCATATTGAGGGATACAAAGGATTTTTTAACTGTAGACATTTTAACAGATCTGGTGGAATTGTGGTTTACATCAAGCAGCATTGGTGTACTTCCCAGTTAGATTTCGAAATGAACTCAGCCGAAGTTATTGCATTAAAAATTCAATTGAATTCGACAATGTCGGTAGTCTTATTGTCGAGTTATCGTTATGTTGGAGTTGGAGAAATGAATTTCATTGAAGAATTGTTTCAACATGTCGATAAACTTCCAGATCGTAATATTATTCTTACCGGAGATATAAACTTGGATATCTCAAAATCTACAGAACATATAAATAGTTATCTAGATCTGATGACTCTATACAACTTGTCAAATTATATTACGGGGATTACGAGATCGCAACCACAAACTTGTATAGGTCATTTTTTCATAAGGAAAATAAGTTCATTTTCTTGTTGCCCCTATATTGTAACTACGGACATCACAGATCATTATACGATTTATTTCACCTTTTCTTCAGCAACAAATGTCTCAGTCAAAGCTAAGGAGTCAATACAGTCCATTATTTACACAGACAAAGTGAAATTACAACAAGGCTCCAAAGACTATAGTTGGAATCATATACAAAATTATTATGACGTAAATGAAGCTTTTGACCATTTCTTTGAGGACTTTAAAAAATTTGTTAAAAAAGCTACAATAAAGAGAAATGTGAATAAAAAATTAAAAAAATTTAAAACCGTGGATAACCACAGAACTTATTAAGTCAATACGGTACCGAAATCATTTACATAGATTATGGAAAAAAAGCAGAATTGATGCTAACTATTACAAAAGCTACAGAAACTCCTTAAATAGCATTAATATCAAAAGCTAAAAATTCATATTTTCAAGAAAAACTTTCATATGCTGGAAATAACACAAAGAAGAAATGAGATATTATAAATGAAGTAATTAATACAAATAGTAGGAAAAAAAATCAAAATCATCTGTTTAAAATGAGCTTAAATAATAAAATGATATATTTTACTGATAGTTCCACTGAAATAGTTAATAGTTTTAATGATTATTTTATAAATATAGCTACTGAATATGAAACTGGTAATTCAGAATCAGATTTGGTAGTGCCTGAAGATCTTAAGTTAAAAGACAGAATAATCATTTCCCAGGGCAATTCAATGAGTCTGATAGCAGTTTCGTTGGAAGAATTAGACAGCATAGCAAAAAATTTGAAAATGACTTATTCGATTGGCTGGGATGACATAAACGTGGATAATTTTAAAGCAATATATCCATCGATACGAACAATTGTGCTATTTGTTTAATATGTTTTTATTTCTGGTATTTTCCCAAATGCCTTAAAATGTTCAATAATAGTTCCTATTTACAAAAAAGGAAGCAAAATCTTTATAGAAAATTATCGACCTATTGCTTTACTTCTGATAATGTCAAAAATATTGAAAAAGTTATTTTTTGTCAGGTTGAACAATTTTTTATTAAAGTTTAACATAATAGCAAAGAACTAATATGGATTTCAGCAGAAAAAAAGCACAGAAGATACTATTTTAAATTTAATAAATTCATTAACGTGGTGTCTGGATAAAGATTTTAGAACACTCGCAATTCTTTTGGACTTATCAAAGGCTTTTGATTTGGTAAATCATGAAATATTGCTGGCTAAGCTTTAGAAATTTGGAATCAGAGGTACCAGTTTTACATGGCTAAAATCCTACTTGGAAAATCGTTCACAAATCGTTAGGATAAATTATATATATATAATTCTATGAAAAATATTAATAAGGTGTACCACAAGGTTCCGTACTGGGAACCTCTGCTATTTATATTATATGTAAACGATATATTTGACAAAAAGCTTGAAGCAGAAATTATTTCTTACGCTGATGATATTGTTTTGTTATACAAAAGTAACACCTATGATCAATTATACCAAATGGCAAACAGAGATATTCATCGTCTCTATCAACGGCTAATGTTGAATAAATTAAGTTTAAATAAGGCTAAAACATGTTATGTAAAGTTCCAGTTGAAGGCATCAACTGATGGTAGCAGTGACTCTGGAGTGGTTTCTCATCACAAGGACTGTTACAACATCCTAAATTGCAGTTGCGAACGTCTTACGAAGATTGATCAAATTAAATACCTAGGAGTGCTTATTGATAAAAGCCTTTCATGGAAGTTTCACACTGACTATACTGTGGATAAGATAAAACCATTCATGGCAAAATTTTATACACTAAGATTCTTACTCGATAAAACAAGTTTAAAAATGTTATATTCTGCTTGTGTATATAGTCAGCTACAATAAGCAAAAAAAGCCTGGGGAGGAGCTGCAAAAACAAATTTAAACAGGCTGTTGATTCTGCAAAGATTTATAGTTAGAATCATTAACCATAAAGGTCGCTTCTCTGAATCTCGTCCTATATTTAAGAAATTGGGGTTACTGACTCTGTCTCAAATTTACATTTTAAAAGTTATTGAATATGTCCATTTCAATTTGCATCTATTTCAGGTTCGACAGACATATATACCACTTAGAGACTCATTATTTAAATTGCAAATACCACGTATATCAAAGCAAGCTACTACCCTTAATATAAACTATATTGGGCCTAAATTATACAACAGTGTTCCAGATACAATGAAGAAAATTACTTATAAATATTTATTTAATAAATCTCTTTCTGAATAACAACTAAACAATGAATGATAACTATATGTAAAACTAATTTTTTGACTTCTACATCATTGATTGGTTCAATTATCAATTGTTGCCTTGTTAATTTTTTGTATTTATATTTTTGTCATAATTATACACCAGCGCTCAAGTATTCAGTTACTTTAGCTGCGTATATTTAATAAAATTTTGTATTGATATATATCTATGTTGAATAAAAATTGAATTGAATTGAATTTTGTTTCATTGTTTAATTATGAAAATATTTATAAATTTTTATTCCAATTTAAAGAGGAACTTACATTTTTATTTGACATTACATTGTTCAAATAACTTTAAAGATTACACATATATGATAATTATTTACAGTTTAGGCAGATGATAATTGATTTATTAAAGCATAAAATATGTTACACTGAAACCACAATGTTTTCTATTTATTGTCACAAGAACCCCTAAATCCTCACCCTTCCTCGATCCAATGGATCTTGCAAAGGCAAGATCCATTGGATGGGACGTAAAACATTGGCTCCGTGTTCAGCTGACCTATACACTTAGCATACTAAAGAATATGCTTGATGGGAGACTACATCTGTCTCCTGATTGCTCTTAACTGGTCCCCCTTCCCCCCCCCCTTCTCTGAGCCCTTGGGGTCCTTGTGACTTGGCCATTTAGCTCATTGCGTGCAAAACAGTGCCACTCATGGATAAAATAACATAAAAGTCATAAGACTGTGGACATAATTAACCAAGTTCTTTTGGCGATTGAAAGTTGTTGAAAAGATGCATTTTCAGCAAAACAATACATTACTATTAAGTGTTTTATTTTTCTGGGTTGTTGGGTTGTTTTACCTCTGAACGGCACTTTGGACCCCGAAGGCTCACAGAAGGTTCGGGGAGGAGACCCACTGGAACAGTTGTTGGGAGACAGATGGTAGCCTCCCGTCAAGGCCATCCAGCGTGTTCTTTAACGTGCACAGGGTATGGCTCTCCCGTACACGGGGCCACGGCTAAACGTCCCATCCGGCGGACGGCAGTCTTTCCAAGCCCATCGGTGTCCCCTACTGACCATGGGCAGGGCGGGGAATTTTGTGGAGATAAATCTCAACACTGACCCAGCTGGGATTCGAATCTGGGAACTACAGAATACGAGCCTGGCACACTACCGACTGAGCCACCGCGGCCCCCCTATTTTTCTGGGAGTTTGAGAGATAATTTTTAGATTTTTTTCACATTGTTAGGGTTGGGGTTTTCTACCTCTGAGCGGCACTCTTTTGCACACAATAAGCTAAATGGCCAATCACAAGGACCCCGAAGGCTCAAAGAAGGGTATCCACTAGACAGCTGTTGGGAGACAAATGTTAACTCTCCATCAAAGCCATCCAGCGTGTTATTTAACGTGCACAAGGTATGACTCTCCCGCACAGGGAGACACGGCTTAACATCCCATCCGATGTACGGTGGCCGTTCCAACCATTGGTGTCTCCTAGTGATCGTGGGAAGGGCAGAGAGTTTTTCAGAGAAAATCTTCAACGCTGGCCCAGCTGTGAATCGAACCTGGGAACTGCAGATTACGAACCTGGATCCGAGTGGATAGTGTGTTTGATTACTGATCAAAAAGACCGAGGTTTGAGCACCATGTAAGGCGGGGATTTTTCTTTCTTGTCTGGTTCTTCTGGTGAGGTCTCGCCTTCCTCACAGATCATCTCTATGACATATTATACTGACAGGCTCCATTCAGATAAATACGGCAAAGCAGCTGCTTAAGGGATAATTTATTATCTTTATAGGAGAGAGACAAAGTACTTACAGTTAGCCTGCCTTTTCATATCAAGAATGACGAAATCGCTTGTTTTAATTTGTAACTCTACCACTAGTCTTCATAAGATACTTTTATCTCAGAAAATAAGCTCACCGGACAAAAAAATCAGTCATCTCCCGCCGTAAGAGGGTTACGTCCGTTCGACAGCAACATAGTGCGCACTTGTAATAAACGCGTCCTACAAATAGCTGTGCCGTGCGCTAAGGAGGTTCATACAGTGACTAGAAGTGGTTGTGTGCCACGTGTGTGTTAGTCGCTCCGTAAAACGTGTGTCGGGCCAAAGACGTGAATGAGTGGCAAACGGTGTTATTGCGTTTGGCCGAGCCAAAGGGCATAATGTACAAGAAGTTGCTGCCTTTGCTGGTGTGTCAAAACGTACTGTTCAAAGGGTCTTCCAGCCGTGACGAACATCGCAGTCCACCACTAATCGTTGGCAGAACTGCAGCAGAAAAACTGTGCTCATCAATAGGGACCGCAGTGTGTCATGCATTATTAGGGCAAACCGTTTTGCAACGAGGCAGGAATTGCTCCAGTCAGTCAATGCAGGCCTACAAAATCTGTTTCCGAACGAATACTCCGAAGGGAACTGCATGCCATGGATATCTGGAGCAGAGTGCCGTGGAAGAGATCCATGTTAACAGCTCTGCACAAGGCTGAACGGCTACAGTGAGCACGGCGCCACAAAGACTGGACTGTGACATAAAGACTTGGAAGCGTGTGATCTGGTTGGATGTGTAACGTTTTAGTTTGTACTTGAATGATTCAAGGCAACGGGTACATCGTAAGCCACATGAAGCTTTTCATGCAGATTGTGTGCAAGGTTCTGTTCAAGCTGGAAGAGGCTCTGTGATGTTCTGGAGATGTTTCACGTACGAAGCAATGGGTCCTTCGATTTCGGTAACGTTACACTTGAACCAGAAGAACTATATAGAGCTACTGGACGACCACATGTTGCCTTTTGTGCAGCATCTCCACATCAGAAGGATACCCCAGTCTTCCAAGACGACAATTGTCGCGTGCACAGGGCTCGAACTGTGTCGGATGAGCTTAACGAGCATTCTGAAGCCTTCAAACATCTCGACTGGCCTGCCAAATCCCCGGATTTGAATCTTATAGAAAACTTGTGGGACTATTTGGGGCAACGATTGAAGCTTCGTCCCAGCCATCCAATCAATCTTGCCGAACTGCGGCATTTGCTGTTGGAAGAGTGGATGAATATTGATGTGCACTATATCCGCACACTGGAGGCATCCATGCCAGACAGGATTTCGGCCGTTCTTCGGTCGCACAGAGGCGTTATTCGCTATTAGGTGACATTCAGCCAGGGGTGACTAATTTTGTTCCGGTGAGCTTGTATTTAATTTGAAACTTCGAAATTTTTTCATAGATGTGGAATCAATGTTCTCTTTGGGCCTAATGAAAAGCTCTCCTAATCTAATTTTAATTGCTGAAACATCTATTTCACCTTTCCAGATTAGGGCATCATATTTACTATTTAATATTATTTCAAGACTTTATCTCAAGCACCATGATCATTTTCTGAAAATGTTTTCATCCTGCAATTAATTTTGTGAAGGAAAAGGCTGCTTTTCTTTACGTCCTTGATAAAAATCATAAAGGTGACATCATTAGTAATGCACCCACTTGGATTTATCATTTACCAAGCATCTTCAAGGATATTCCTCACATATGCACAAAAAATACTCATATATATATTTTGAAAACTTTAAGCGATTCATATATTCACGATTCCTATCAAGGTTTTAAGGCTATTTATAGAGATGGAACTTTTTCCTGACTCATACACTGCCACAACAGCTTTCCGCAAATTAAACATTTATAAAGCATTTAAATTTATAAAAGGATGTACTATTATACAAGCAGAACTCTTTGCAATTTATTCTTTTTTACTTTGGATACAAGAACTGTGTATTTTAAATAAATTTGTTATTCTGACAGATTGCAGAATTTGCTTTATATTCGATAGAAAAAAAAACATTTCTGGAAAAAAAAAATCTAGATCAGTCTCTGATATATTACATTTATATAATGTTTTATGTAAAAAAAGGAAAAAAAAATACTAAACTTCAGTGTGGTAACCTAGCCACTGTGGAATTGAAGGAAATGTTTCAGCTAACTCATATGCCTAAGATGCAATCAACATCACTGACACTACTGATATACAAATTTTATACAAATACATGCTATACAAATTAAAAATTATCTTAAGTCATCAGAAAAAAATAGAACTCAACAATTACTTTAAAGTACTTTAAAGTTCTGTTAAACATCGTTTTAGATATCAACTTGATCAAAATATATGTTCATTGTTAAAAATTAAAATGTCTAGAAAGTATTTTTGTAAAATATTATGATTGAGGACTGGTACTGCAAAGTTAAAACAGCTATTTATACAAAATAAAGAAATCAGAGAGCAAAAATTGTACTTTCTCTTACTATAAAACATGTGAAACTATTTCACATGTTTTATTAAACTGTTTACATCGTTCTAAGAACGTAAAATTTATTTTCTGCAATTATCTTAACTAGGAATAAATCAATTTACTTTAGAAGCTAGGTTGAATTTTCCAGGAGTTGACGTCAGAAATGCAAAGCTAAAATTTGCTTATTAGCTTCCTACTCGCGTCATCATTAACAGGATATAACCGGATTCCCCTCAAACAATGGGAAAGCTGGACCAATCAGATTTAAGTTTCTATGGTTACGCTTTTCCATCTCAATCTTTGTACTTTAACGTTCTGTAACGGATATTTGCGCCTTCACAGCCTTACTATGATAGTGAATATGTCCAATATTTATGCACATATTTAATTCTTTTCTTCTAATCTTTTGTGACTGGCGAAAGCCACTCTTACGTATTATGGATATGGAAAACATGCAATTTTGCATCTATTATCGCGGATATACCAGAGGTTAAATATCCATAGCTCGTGTAATCTTGATTACACTTGATGAAATTTATAAGTTACTATCAGGGAAGCATTAATTCTTAGTTTAACGTCGATATCAAATGTAGAGGAAAAATTGTTTTGAGCTCATCAAGAGCTTGCCTTCAGGAGACACAGAATTGTGTACTGCAGGTAGGAAAATTCATAATACCAGGAGATCTTCATTGGCGGCCTGTAGCACAGTAGCCAGAGCATCTGACATGTTATCAAGAGATAATGGGTTAGGATCCAACCCCTCTCAAGACAATTTTTCATCTAGATTTGATATCGATGTTATGCTGAAAGTACTTCCCAGCTAGTTGAACAAAAACGTCTAAATGTTTCTTCATTAAAACTTACTCTAAGTCTCCGATATATGTGCCATTCTAAACATAAATGCTTAAATTTGGCAACTGGTTTTAGAATATTCAAGTTGAGTGATAAAAATATAAGTGAAAAGTTTTTTTTCTAAAAAACTTGTTTATTTAAGAAATAAAACCAATTTAAAAACACATCTTATTATAGTTTTTTCAATAAAGCTGAAATTCGCGAATACAAAGGAATCAATAAGTATTCAGGTATGATAATATTGATTTCGCATTTAAAACCACTAAATCATTCGCTATTTGCGAAAAACATAGGGCAAAATACAGTAGCACTTGTAGTTTCGCCACTATAAACGCTACTTTATTACCCCTGTAAAAAGACTTCAGTGGAGTGCCCCTGAGAGATTTTCCACGCATAGCTATGCTTTGTAACACAACTGGTATGAAATCAAATCTACTTTCACCACGGTACAGAAGGTATAGAAAGGACGTTGTGGTGCAATAAAATAGTGGTTTTATTCAGTAGTCTTTTGCGCTTCGACTTTATTGCCCGCATTAATAAAAAAAATAAATAAATACCCCCTCAAGCAGCTGCTTGCCACAGAGGTCTGACAGGAGCCTGTCAGTTTATATGCCACAGTAGGTCTGAGAGGATGGCAGGACCTCAGCAGAAAAACAACACAGACGTCCATGTCTTATCTGGGGCTCGAACCCAGGTCCCTTAGATCAGTAGTCAAGCGCGCTAACCACTCGGCCATGGGACGACCAATTGCCCGCATTAAAAGACCCAAAATTTCGTAATTACATTGCTGTGTTGATGATACGTTAAGGTCCAAAAACTCAGTCAACAACACGTACCCTGATCGCCAAATTGAAACGTCAACATAGCGCATATTGTTCAAATTTTGATGCTTCCAAGAGGTGTTTGTTTGGAATACACGCTATGTCTATCACATCGCTTACTTGCCGCTGATTTTCGAGTTGATGAATTCCTTCTATTTATACCTGTTTCCCTACATGGGGGCATAAAGATAATAACAATAATTTATTCCTTGCTAAGGGGTTAGAGAAAAGCCAAAATACAGATAATATTAAAGAATAGTTAAGATATTTAGGTGGCTTGATACCTCAGTATACGGGGAAAAATAAAGTGAAAATAAAACAACAGCTAAAAAATCCAAATGCATGCAAAGATATGCGTAACTATTTGATGCATGAAAAACATGAGAAAAATCTCCTACCCTAAACTCTACGTCGGGGATAAAAAAAGCAACTAAACGGGTGGCTTAGTCGGTAGCGCGCCAGGCTCGTAATCTGCAGTTCCCAGGTTCGAGTCCCAGCTGGGTCAACGTTGAGATTTATCTCCGCAAAATTCCCCGCCCTGCCCACGATCAGTAGGGGACACCGATGGGCTTTGAAAGGTCGCCGTCCGTCGGATGGGACGTTAAGCCGTGGCCCCGTGTGCGGGAGAGCCATACCCTGTGCACGTTAAAGAACACGCTGGATGGCCTTGACGGGAGGCTACCATCTGTCTCCCAACAGCTGTTCCAGTGGGTCCCCTCCTTCAACCTTCTCTGAGCCTTCGGGGTCCATGTGACCTGGCCATTTAGCCCATGGTGTGCAAAAAAGTGCCGCTCAGAGGTAAAACAACCCAAGCAACTAAACGAAGACAAACATATGATACGGAGGTAAATATTTTAGCAAACGTAAAATATATACGTCGGGGATAAAAAAAATTAGATCAGTAGAGAATAAAGACGGAGGAAGGAATTGGGGTGAGAAGATAGTGGTGGTATTCTAATAGGACCTTTCAGTATTCTAATAGGAGTGGAGTGTTATAAGTTTCGGAATTTCGAGAAGTGTTATCGCTCGATAGAGAGTTCAAGTTGAGGTTGCCTGAAAAGCAAAAGAAATGTCACCATAGTTTTCTTTTAAAATTTTGGGAATGGAAAGCAATTTATTATCAGAGCAAAGAATGTAGCAATGTGAAAATCGCATATAAGATGTAGGAACTTAATGAAGGGAACGATACTTTTTATAGTATCGTGAATTAGGGTAATAAATCTTAGCTTTCTTCTAGATTTAAGAGTTGGAATTTGATAATAAGGATTACAGAGACTGGTTTGCAAATTATTTTAAAACCTTCATTTTGAACTTTTTCATTTCAGAATTCTTTTTGCTAATACCGAAAAGAGTGGAAGCGCAATATTCGCGTTGCAATCGGATATGAATTTTGTAGATAATTGGAGTTGTCGAATATACCTCTCAATACATTGATTATATATTTATACTCAGTCCATTTCAGATATAGGAGTATTCGCTTTTGATGAACGACCTTTATATAAATGGTGAAGTATAATCGAATAAATATTTCTTTTGTTTGGTTGAATTGTTTCATATTTCTGACAGCTCGTTTTGGGACAAAATAAATTAAATCGCCAGAGTACAAAGTTCCTCTGGGATTAGTGTTCAGGATAGAGGAGAAATCTCGTAGGATTAAAGTTGAGGATATAAGAGAAATCATGGCATAAGAGTTGAGGACAGAGGAGAAATCTTATGGGATTAGAGTTGAGGATAGAAGAGGAATCTCATGGCAGTAGAGTTTAGGGTAGGAGAGAAATCTCATGGCATTAGAGTTGAGGATAGAAGAGGAATCTCATGGCAGTAGAGTTTAGGGTAGGAGAGAAATCTCATGGCATTAGAGTTGAGGATAGAAGAGGAATCTCATGGCAGTAGAGTTTAGGGTAGGAGAGAAATCTCATTGCATTAGAGTTGAGGATAGAAGAGGAATCTCATGGCAGTAGAGTTTAGGGTAGGAGAGAAATCTCATGGCATTAGAGTTGAGGATAGAAGAGGAATCTCATGGCAGTAGAGTTTAGGGTAGGAGAGAAATCTCATTGCATTAGTGTTGAGGACAGAGGAGAAATCTTATTCGATTAGAGTTGATGATAGAAGAGAAATCTCATGGGATTAGAGTTGAGGATAGAGGAGAAATCTTATGGGATTACAGTGGAGGACAGAGGAGAAATCTCATGGCAATGTAGTTGAGGATAGAGGAGAAATCTCATGGGATTATAGCTGAGGACAAAGGAGAAATCTCATGAGATTAGAGTTCAGGATAGAAAAAAAATCTCATGGCATTAGTGTTGAGGAAGAGGAGAAATCTTATTCGATTAGAGTTGAGGATAGAAGAGAAATCTCATGGGATTAGAGTTGAGGATAGAAGATAAATCGCATGGGATTAGAGTTGAGGATAGAAGAGAAATCTCATGGGATAAGAGTTGAGGATAGAGGAGAAATCTCATGGCAGTAGAGTTAACGGTAGGAGAGACATCTCATTTGATTAGAAATATCATGGATTTAGTAATGAGGATAGAAGAGAAATCTCATGGGATTAAAGTTGAGATAAAAAAGAAATCTCATGGCAGTAAAGTTAAGGGTAGGAGGAAAATCTCATGAGATTAGAGTTCAGGATAGAAGAGAAATCTCATGGTATTAGAGTTGAGGGTGAAGAAGAAATCTCATGTGATAAAAGTTGAGGAGGGAGGAGAACTCTTAGGGGATTAGAGTTGAGAATGGAAGATAAATCTCATGGGATTAGAGTTGAGGAGAGAGGAGAACTCTCATGGAATTATAGTTGAGGAGGAGAAGAATCTCTCCGAATCTTTCACTAATATTAATATCAAACTGTAGCTGTGGAAAATTTGAAAAATGGCCAAATTTAAACGAATTTTTCAAACGGTCGATTTATGCTAAAGAATTGAAATTTTGTGGATGGAGTGCATATGAGAGTGACGTGTGCACTTAGAGCAAAGATTTGCCTTCTTAACCCTAAGTAGGAGAATGCAGCTTAAGGGATGAATGAAAAATTATTTTCGTGTTTTTAGATGTTGAAATAAAACATTACCATTTGCAAATTTCCAACCATCCATTAGTACGACTTTCTGCTGTTAGAGAGTATAAATTTAGCAAAGCAAAACATATATTCGCAAGAGAAGGCGTGCTATTCTTCTGCTTTCCATTCATTTTGAACAAACACTGCTATCATTTCTTCACCGTGATATACAGGCGCTGATCTAAAAAAAATTAGAGTCAAGAAATTCAGTGGAGCCGGAAAAAAATGAGGGTTGCAAAAGACGAAATTTACTTAAAGTATAATATTAATTTACAAGGTTCCGTTAATTTAGGTCCGCTCCGTTTTAGAGGTCATTAGATATTTGTTGAAAAATGCGTGAAATAATACACAATTGAATTTTTTTTTAATATCCTTACTAGCATTTTCGAAAGGAGGAGGGGGAGAGGTTCTAGGGAAGGGTATTAAATCTACCCTTCGCTGGATACGGCTCTGGTGATGTAATTTATATTATATACTTTTCAATTTACATCTTATTGAAACTCGAATATTGCGCCTCCACCTTTTTGGTTTACCAAAGATAATTCTTAAAGCATAGAAGCTGTTCAAAATTAAGTTCTTGAAATAACAAGCAACTCTATTATAACAAACGAGAGTATGCAGTAACGAATATTAATGACGTTTGTCCTACATCGTTTTTTCTTAAACAGTGGTCTGCTTTAATCGATTATCCAGTGTTTTATCGCCATTGGAATATGAAAATGCGTCGATTTTGATTAAAGTAGATAGTCTTTTCTTTTCGCCATTATGGGTGTGTACTCTTTCCTTCCATTTCGGATTAAATAACCCAACCGATATCAGTAATCATTGCTAACAATAGACTAGTCAAACCAAGAAAATATTTTAAGGAATTATTTTTATTTTTGTCTTTTTTTGCATTCTTTTCTGATCTGTTTTTAAATTCTTGCAAAATATAAGAGTTACATCACATATTTAATTTTTTTTTCGTCCATTCTGATGAAACTATTCAAGAGGTCAAGTGGAAAGACATAATTTCCCTTACCCAACAGATTTGGTCCTGCTTTATTGCATCGGATGATATTTATAAATAGAGCTTTCAGCAGCTTATTGATGTGCCATGTTCGCTGGCAATTCGAAAAGCCAGTGTTTATCGTGGAGCCACACTCATGACCGTGTCCATCTATATAGATTGACGCTCCGCGGGTGCCGGATTATAACGGGAATCTCTTGATACACGTGATGAGACGTTTCAGTACTGGTGTATGGTCTCCATAGCTGGCGTCGAAGAGGTCGGAAAGGAATGCAGCGAATAGTTCTGATCGTTTGCGCTTTAGCTGCTAACATCGACACTTGAGGAAATAATGAAGGTCTGTTTCATTCTGTTGGCAGTTTGTGAATAGAGGATCAGGGATTGATGACCGCTACAAAGATGGGAGTTGAGCGAAACCAATTCGAGCCTTATTGATTTACTGAACAATCTCGCCGACGATAACTGTACCTCAGGGGAGTAAGGGAGGATTTTGAGAATGGACGCTATGGTTTAAAATCTATGGTTAAAGGAATCTATGGTTTAAAATATATTCAGACCAAGGTTTTTTTACTCTCTGACAGAGTCCAAGTTGGTTTGAGTTATTGATCTCCGAGCGGCACTTTTTTTTGCACATAATGGGCTACATCGCTGAGTCACAATTTAATAGCTCGTCAGGCTTGTAATCACCAGTTCCCATGTTCAAGTCCGCCTGGACCAGGGTTGAGATTTATCACCGCAAAACTCTCCGTCCTGTAAAATCAATAGTAATAATATAGTAGGAGACTGTAATCAGTAGGGGGACACCGATGGACTTGGAAAGGCCACAGTTCGTCGGATGGGATGTTAAGCCATGGCCCCGTGTGCAGGAGCTCCATACCCTGTGCACATTAAAGAACACGCTGGGTGGCCTTAACGGTAGGTCTCCATCTGTCTCCTAACAGCTGCCCAGTGGGTCTGCTTCCCCCAAATTTCTCTGACCCTTGTGGCCAAATGGGCTCGGGACCCTTGTGGCCAAAATATTTACCCATTGTGGGCAAAACATTGCTGCTCAGAGGTTAAATAACCCAACCCACGTCACAAGGACCCCAAGGACTCAGAGAAAATTGGAGAAAGAGGACATACTGGGCAGTGTTAGGAGACAGACAGAAGCCTACCATTAAGGTCAGCCAATGTGTTCTTTAACGTGCACAGGGTATGGCTCTCTTTCACGGCTAAACTTCACATCCAACTGAAGGTGACCTCTCCAAGACCATGAGAGAGAGAGTCAGCAAGTTATTAGGGATCACATGTTGAAGAAGAAGTCGATGATCAAAATAAGGCAGTGAAACTAATCAGTGATCTCTGAATGAATAAAGAATGAATGAGACTGATTAAAAGTGAAGTTGAGATCATTGCTTGAAAAACTGATCCGAAGGAATTGAATTTCTCCAGATTAAAAAGTAAAAAATATTTTGCTCGATCAGAAACAAGTTGACTGCACTGGTAATCGAGAGGTATATGGATAGAATGAAGGGGAAGGGAGTCGCCACTATTGCGTAGTTAATATATCAGGTTTTTTTTCTGCTTGCTCCGGATTTCAGATGGGAGAAAAGTGGCAAAAGAGGTCAACTTTTTTTAACTGATGAATATATGCACCTATAGTAGGTTTTTTATTGTTTTTCTCGTTTCTTCCGCACAATCGAGATTTATTGCAAAGATTAAGCAAAAATGTTTAAAGCCTAAAGTTAAATGCTGATGAGTTGTAAATAAACACATTAATTTTTTTAACTTTCTACATCGTTGTGTCCCAATTTAATTTGGCCACGGAATTCTTTCGCACTCGAAAAAGATTTGTGGAACCCTTAATAAAATTCTTACATGTAGAGCTAAAATTTATTGCACAAATAAGTAAGAACATAATAATAAAAAAAAATGTTAAACAATGTTGAAATGTTCGGCAATTATTTAATTTTACATATTTGGAAACAAAATTCACATTTCACGTATACGAAGAAATAGAACAAAATATCATATTCTCACATTTTTTTAATATTGTATGCAATGTTTTTGAGAAACCATTATTTTCACTTCACGGAACCCTGGCTGTCCGATGACTCCATTTGAGGAAAACGTTTAAGTTATTGATGTGCCAATTTTTTTTTCTATTGTTTTGGAAGTAGGGGAAGATAGGCATGAGGGAAATACCTAGAAGAATTGCTGAAATGTGTAATAATGACAGTATATTAGATCTTAATTTGGTATTTTGATAAAAAAAAATTCATTAAATTGAGAGAATTTATCAGTGGAATTGCTGATTATGTAAAATTGTTACTTTGACTGACCCATAAATATGTGTCTATACTTGAGGTATAATAAAAAATAGCATAAATATCGAAACTGCAAAAAACGATTAAATTTATCAGAATATAAATAGAATACTCCCAATGTATGATCTGATTTAACTTAAGCAAGGCAAACATTGTGTGTTGTTAGCTCTAACTAAGGTAGTGGTCAGCAGTGACTTCGGTTTTAGTAGGGCATGTCCTTGTATGAGAAGGCCTGTAAAAGCTAGGAGTAGCTTCTAGTATTCTTCTCTGTCCTATATGTCGAAAAATAGAAAAAAATAAATAAATAAAAAATTAAAACTTTTCGCTAAAAGGGAATAACCAATCCCTACTCATCCTTACTTTCTGAAAGTAAAGCATACATAATTACAATTAACCAAAATTGATGAAGTTCGCAATTTGAAAACAATTGGTGACAAGGATGTCCATAAAACTCAAATCATTGCATTATTCTAGATTTATGCAGTGCTGTTTTACATGTGTGATATACCAATTTTCATTTTAATGTAAAATGCTTCTTAAATTAGTGTCCTTAGCAGGCTTTAATTTAAAAAGGGATTTTGAAATCTATAGCTTTTAATTTAAAATACTTAGATATTTCATTACGTTGGAAAATTGAAAAAAAAAATAAAGGAAAATAAAAAGCCTGGAGAGCTATGCCCATTTAAAAGGAGAACGTTAGCTGTTGGTTTGTTCTTAAAATAATCATTTAGAATTTTAATATTACATTTGATTCTAATATTGTATAATTTAGAGAACTAAACTTCTACATCAAAATTCCGGCATCGAGAAAATTATCAAAAAATTAATTGATTATACTCGTAACATAATGTTACAGATTTTTTAGTGGTATTTTCATTTGATAACCGTGAGTGAATTCGAAATAAACAAAATACAGTAAATGAACTAATTTAATAACTGATGCAATTAATTTATTTCAATAACGTAAAAATTTAAATTTATCTGAAATATCAATAAGTTATCTAGCTAATGACTAAATGGTTTTGACATTCATGAAATAATCAATAAATGAATACACCATTCGAAAAATTGAATGCTATAACCATTAATAGGTACGATTTTACTGAAATTAGCTTTATATACTGTCTATGCAAAATGTGTACAGAGAATTCTACTCCCTACAGAAGGGATGGCGAAACCGCGGTCCATTTTGTAGCCCGAGAGATAATTTTTGTGGCCCGCCGGCAAGCAAAGAATATTATTATTGACCACAGTCAAAAACAGCAGAATCTTTAAAACATGAGTTTAATTATGTATGTTCTTTAAACGCAAATTTTCTTAACCATTGCTTAATGAATAGTATTATTTCATTATCGATATAATAACTTCTTTATTATTTCCTGTAGTTATGTATATAGTATATGGTTCTTCTACTGTGGCATATAAACTGACAGGCTCCTGTCAGACCTCTGTGGCAAGCAGCTGCTTGAGGGTGTATTTATTATTTTTTTTTTATTATTTCGTAGGATTTCCAATATGGCCGTCTTTAATGTCCAACATTTTTTTAAGTGACTTGCAGAGAAAAAGGTTTCACCAACCCTGCAGTAATTAAAGATGCGCTGTTGTTCATAAGACGTTATATTTCACAAACATCGGCAATTTTAATTGTCTCCGGGCACAACACAAAACCTTTTTAATACTATTCCTTCTATTAATACTATTCCTATCTTTCTGAATTCTTCTATTGTTAAATTGTGTTCCATTCTAACATGACATAATTCACACTACGTACTATATCCCGCGTATCACGTAGTAGGTAGTTACGCTTTTATTGTTGTACGTGCATATTTCGCTTTAATATATTGATGTTTTCTTCAGAATGTTGTTTGTAAACAAAGGACACTACTACCTTCAAGTAACCGATATTTGAGCTGTGTAATGCAGATAAGCCAGTTCATATTATTAAATAGAGGAAATATTGCTCGACGACCAGTAGCTTAGTGGCCAGAGCTCCTGACATATCACCAGGAGCTCGTGTCCCACACGGTTGAAGGCAATTTTTCCTCTAAATTTGACATTAATGTAAGAGTGACCTTTCGGGTGAAGAAACGTTGGGCAATTCTTAAGCAATTTTAATTCTCATTTAACGAAATAGGGAGAGACTTAAGGACAGAAAGAACAACAGTAAAATGCAGCATAAATGATTTTGTTTTTATTTCTTTAGCTAGCAATGTTGGTTAGGAAGCTTTCAGTTTCTTTCGTCTCACAGCAGAAAACTTCCATTTTCTTGGTTTTTAATGCTTTATCCTGAAGACGAGAGCTGGAGGGAAGAGGAGGCAATCTCATTTGGGCTTTGGACTTCATAAATCCATCCTGCCTTGAGTGTAACTCGGACGTAAAGATACGCATCGTAGCGTTTCCTTAAAATTTAATTTATGTAGAATGTTTCGCATACTGTGAGTGCCTCGATCAACCCTCCTCCTGCGGTGTGGTCTGTTTCTGAGCTTCCCGGAATCATCAGTCCGTTACCTATAAAAGGGCACACTGCTGTATGCTGAGCTTCTGGATAGGAACTTGGCAGTTAGCCCAAACTTTGTAGGTATTTGTTTTCGGTATACGAAAAACATAGATAAGTCATGAAGGGTAGAGGTTCCATGGAAAGAAGCCAATTGTAGAGTTTAAATATTAAAGAAAATAATTTTTTCTGCCAAAGATTAAATTGTTGAAACAAGTTTCCGAAAATTGGTCAGAATTAATCAAAAATAGGTGGGAAACAATTAAATTCTAAAGACAAAAGAAATTGTTTCAAATTTATGTTTCTTTGAGTCAAATGTTCACAAAATCAGTTATCTAAGTTTGCAACATAATATAAGAGAATAACCAGGCCCAGTGGCTGTTCTCTCAGGATTCAAGTCCCGGAAACTGAAACACGATAGCTAATGATTTTTTTTTGTCATTGTGTTGCTTTCGTGAAGTTCCGATAATGGCTTATATGTTTCCTCTTTCCGTCAAGTTGCATGACTGATTATATAAAAAACAATATACTTATACATTATTACTATCTGTTTCCTTCGAAATAGCCTTTACTTGTAACCGCCATTGCTAACGTTTCTTAAAGTCGCCGAAGAAGCGCCGGAAAACATTTTATGGAATGTTCCGCAGTTGTTCTGTCATGTTTCTCTTTGTGACCTGAATGTCAGCTAACAATGGCTTTTTCATTGCTCGTTTCAGTCATGGAAACAAGAAAAAGTGACAAGGAGACATATCTGAGAAACATGGTGTATGTGACATAGTGATCTATTTTTGTGCAAAAAAAGCATTATACAGACATCGCAGTTTGTGGCAACGTATTATTTTTTAGGAGGAAACATTTCTCAGATGTCTAAACTCAGGACGACAAGATGCTCTTACTACTTGTATTTATCACCTGTAATAAGTTTCTGCGAAAAAAGCAAAAATAAATAAAGAATAAAAAATCTTCTTTTTAAAATTAGGGAGCTCTGACTTTGTTTTTCCATTCCCATAACATGAAAATATACCAATACGCTTGGTAATCCACTATATCCTCACAATCCATAATTTTAAAAATTCGCTTTCGATTGTCAAGAGAAAGAATGCTTTCAAGAGAGAGTAATCACTTTTTGTATTACGGACACTTGCAAACCACATTTTTACTTTTCTAAGGATTTAAAAATGGCATAATTCTGTTATTTAAATTATAACACCTAAATGTTGGCGCCCCTCTGATGTCGGCGTCTCTCGGCAAGTGTCTAACGTGCCTTGTGAGAAATCCGGCCCTGACTACAGGGGAATAAGTCTACTTTCTCTGCCAGGTAAAGTTATTTACATTATTTTGCTTAATTGAACTAAGAATTTTGTTCACGGACAACTGCGTGATGAACAGCATGGATTTAGAAGTTCAAAGGATGTATAGATCGAATTGTTTCACATAACATAATCTTGAGAAATGCTTAGAGTTTCAGAAACCTGTGGGTAACAGATTTATAATTTCAAAAAGGGTTTTTATTCTGTTGGTCGCGTGAGATCGTATGGCATACTTGACAAGTCAGTTAACATAATGAAAGCTCTCTATAATAACAGAGTCATGTGTGAGAGTTGGTAAAGCTTGTTGTTTTCTTTTTCAACATCAGAAGCAATATTAAACAATTGCTTCTGATATTCGACAAGAAAGCATTTTGTCTCTTTTCCTTTTCAGTTTGGTATTGAATATGTTATATGAAATCCACTGCAAGGGAAAGAATTTGGGTATAAATGGTCTACAGATGTTAAGTTTATGCAGCATTTTGTGCATTAAGTGGTTTGACATTACACCTATCCCTCGATTTACACGGTACTCAGTTCACACAATTTTGGCTTTGCACGGTCAAAAAATGCAACCAGTTTCGATTTACACGGTACTGACTGAAACGTACATAGAAAGGAAAACTCAGTCAGTACCGTGTAAATCGAAACTGGTTGCATTTTTTGACCGTGCAAAGCCAAAATTGTGTGAATTGAGTACCGTTTAAATCGAGGGATAAGTGTATTAGTAATGATGAGGTTTGGTGAAGGAGTCAGCAATCTCCTTTAAGCAGCATATTGTGCAGAGAGAGACTGCAATGGTGTGGACATTTTGCTTATATGCATAACTATAGATCAGCTAATAGGGTTATGAACATGTACGTAAAGGCCTCAGAAAGAAGGGGAGACCTAGGATGGGGTACACAGACAACGTGAAACATGACCTTGTTGGAATTGGCCAACGATGGCCAAATGTAGCAGCTGTAGCTCATGGCAGACATTTTAGGGAATTAAACTATACAGGGTGTCCCTGAGTTCATGGCCCAAATGTGAGGGGATGGTAGTACACACCGAACCCACCAATATTCGTCATAGATTATGCAAACGCAGTGAGAAGTCAGAAATGAAGGACAGGCACAGAGGTTTCCAGAGTGACATTTATTGGAGATCATTACAAAAAATGCTTAAACGTCCGCCCACCAACGTTGGTACAGGCGGCACAATGGCGGAGTAGTGATCAGCGTTCCTGCTCGTAAACACTGGGCTTGTCATGCACATCGGCAGCTGCGCTGTACAGTTTCGCTACCAGATACTCTGCTGACTGCACGGACGTCTCGTACACGACAATCTTCCAATGTCCCCACAGAAAGAAATCGATACAAGAAAGATCGGGTGATCTGGGGGGCCACGGGATGGGACCACTGCACCCAATCCATCTGTTCCCAAATGTGGTATGCAGATGCTGACGCATGTCCATGCTGAAATGGGCGGGTGCCCCATCGTGCTGGAACCACATACGGGCGAGGATTGCGGCTGGAACATCCTGAAACAATTCCGGCAACCTGTTGCAGAAAAATACGGTATGTTCGCCCATCGAGGCAGTCCAGCAATAGGTAGGGTCAAATTAAGTAGTCATGCATGATCTCCGCCCAGACATTGACGGCAAACCATTGCTGGTTCGAATTTGGAAGTGTACCATGGGGGTTCTGGGCCACCCACAAATGTGCATTATGGACATTCACTACGCCTTCACATGAGAATGTTGATTCATCCGTAAAGAGCACATGCATGGGGAAATCAGGATGTGCTGCACTTTGCTGCAGGAACCACTGGGCAAAATCCATGTGCAGGGGATAATCAACAGCTGTCAATGCCTGCACTCGCTACAAGTGATAGGGGTGTAGCTCTTCTTCATGTAGTACTCGCCAGACACTGTTTTGATGCACACCCAGGCTCCGGGCAGCGGATCGTGTGCTTGTACCTGGGTTATCTGTCACCATACACAAGATGTCCTCGCTTATATCTGGCGTTCTGACTGTCCGTGTTCGTTCAACATCATGTCGACTGACGTGGAAGGTGCCTGCGTCAGACAGCTGACAGTGCAGTGGCACAACATTTTATGATTGGGCACACTGCACATTGGATATCACTCACGGTAGAGTCTTTGCGCCTCTCTACCATTGCCCTCGGCTATGCCGTACATCAGGTGCATATCGGCTTTCTCTGTGTTTGTAAACTGCTCCATTTCGTGTCTGGTCGACGCTAAGAATGCTGTTGTTTGGCCGATCCAGCGCTTTTAATCTGTGCCGCCTTGTCTGCGTCCCCTACCGGCACCGGGCTGCGTTTGGGGCCGCCTATTCTATGACGAATATTGGTGGGTTTGGCGTGTGCTACCATCCCCTCACGTTTGGGCCATGAATTCAGGGACACCCTATATATATGTAAGTAGTCATGATACTTTTATAGCACGGGCGTGGCCGAAATGACGTCATCGCTGTGTGTTTGCTGGATGTTTTCTGTTGCTAGGTTGAACCCTATTTCTTTCCCCCTGAGCGTCTTCTAGACTAGGTTAAGGGGTACAACCCTTCGCCTCCCACTGTAACCCTTTAGTCTCTATGTCTGGTTGGTTGTTATCCCTTTAGTCTCTTGGTCTGGTTGGTTGTTATCCCTTTAGTCTCTAGGTCTGGTTGGTTGTTATCCCTTTAGTCTCTAGGTTTGATTGATCATTAACCCCTTCGACCCTCAATTTTTAATTGGATGATCTCATTTTTCTGAAATGTTATTGGACGTGTTGCTAATTAGTGGAGGTTTCGAATGAAAAGGCACTGCAACGGATCGGGAGCCATAATCATCAGTCTAAGTGACAAATATTGCACGATTTAATGATGGTTATGGATACATATTAATCGTCATCGATAATTTATCTCGCTATGTGTGGGCGGTTCCTGTGAAAAAGAAAACAGGGACTGCTGTGAAAGAAGCATTTGAACAGATTCTAGCACAGGGTCGTGAACCCATGACTCTAAACACCGATCAGAGGACAGAATTCACAAACCGTGTTTTTCAAAAATTGTTAAAAGAAAAAAACATTCACTTCTTCATGTCTTAAAGTGATAAGAAAGCTGCGTTGGTAGAAAGGTTGCATCGAACCCTGAGAGAAAAATTATGGCGTTATTTCACTAAACATAAAAATTTTAGAACCTTACACCTTCTGGATTCCACAGTGAAGTGTTATAATACTTCCAAATATCGAGCTTACGGCTTTGCTCCCAAGGATGTGGATCTCTTTAATGAGAGTATCATCTGGCAGAGATTATATGGTGCACTGAAGCAGGCAGAACCTATCCGTTTTAAAAAGGGAGATCACGTGAGACTCAGCAGTGTGAAGCTTCCATTCAAGAAAGGTGTATCGCAACAGTAGGCTCGAGAGATATTTCGAGTGAAAAGAATAGTACCTAGAACACCTCCGGTTTACGAAGGAACAGATAGTGATGGAACAAGATACATGGAACTTTCTACAGTCGAGAACTGCAGAAAATAAATCCTTCTGAACTCTACGCAGTGGAAAAAATTTGGCCAGGGACTGGAAAAAAGGCGTCTTAGTGAAGTGGAGAGATTATCCTACTTCCAGCTGGATACCTAGAAAATGGCTTTCTATTTAACTCTCCCTTTCTCCGCCAGCATTGACGTTTACCCTTCTAACATTCAGAGCGATTATACTACGAGACTGGCACAGCCAATCGAGCTGAATAGCGAATGAGAGGTAGCGCTATCCGAGATCCACATTCTTACGAGTTAAGCGGAGATATAATAATATCCACGATTCGAATAGCTCCTTCTGCACACATTTCACCCCCTCCCCCCCGATAGGGGACCACCTTGTCGTGGTGGGGGGCCTAGGGCCCAGCAACCCGGCTGAAGGCTTTGCCGGAGTTTTACTCGCCATTGGAGGTCAGGGAGGAGATGCATCTATATCAGTGTCTCGCAAACTGTGTGCCGCGAGAGATTTTAAAATTGACCCTAGATATTCCAAAGATTTCATTTTGACTTGACTTGTTTTATCGATGTGCTTTAATAAAAAACTTTCAGATTTTATCAACTGGGATCTTGTAAGTATTTATCAAGCTTTTTCCAAATTTTGGTATTAATTTTTGATTATTTCAAGCCATAGAATGGACAAATATTTAAAACAAACACCGAGTTATGAATTAAAGAACGAGAGCAAATCTTCAAGTAAAACCAGGCTGATGACTTCAACAAAGCGCAAATATAATGACGATTACATAGAGTTTGCTTTTATTCTTTTTTAGGTGTGCCGCTGAAAAAAATTAGATTCAGTGTGCCGCAGAGTAAAAAAAGTTTGCGAGACACTGATCTATATGGTGTAGCCTTGCCCCAGACGGTAGATAGTCATGGCTTTCCATTCTACTTGGTAGTGTCGTGAGACAGAACCAGGGATTGCCGTGATTGCTATAACATCTAGCAAAAAATAGTACAATTACCTTTAGGGTTTGTGGGGGTGAATTGGCTATCGGGTCTATAGGTCACTAGGATACGATTCGAATTAACCGCGTGGAGGTCAGTGAGAATTTTCGAGCGATCGTTCGCTAAGTCCCATATTTTTATGGGGTTGTTGATAACTTGAGACACAGGTCTAGCAAGGTCTTCTGATAGTTTCCCCCATAAATTATTCAAGGCACCTTCGACAGTCTTCTTTTAGTGCTATTAAACACGACCTCCTGGGGGTTTATTTTCACACCCTCTGCAAGAAAAAAATCTTCGCAAAATTTTGATATTTCGGCATCTGTGTTGACGTTTGATGGGTAACCTGAATATTTCTGTTCGGCCTCTAAGAAAGTGTTGATATATTTTCCAAATAAGCCGCAGTCCTGGGCAGTGTAAGTAATATTTTCCGAATTGTGCCGAACATCGCGAATTTTGAGAATTTTGTAGTCTTCACAGACGGCTTTATACAGTTCCAGCGACACGTAAGAGGCTGTGAGAGCTCTCTGTGCTTCTGTTTGAGTACATGGGTCTACCTGTGCTAATTCTGCACAAGTGCTGCACAGAGAAAACCACAGTTTGTTGCGACAACGGTAGGGAAGTACGTGGATTTAGTGGTTGGTAGGAGGAAGCACAGTGCAGTGAATAATGCCAAAATAGGCTTGGGGGTGTAATCAAAATTTCCTTTGATCCACCTGGGGTGCTTAACAGGGAAAACCCCACGCTTAAACATGACGGGATAGAGCAAGTTCACATCGAAGTACTTCACGTCACAGTTTTCGACCTTCGTGTCACAAAACAAGGAGAATATCTCCGTTCTCCCACTGTAGAAGAAGGAGCACCCATTAATTCTCCTTACCTCTTCTGTCTGCTGATAAATGCGCACAGCGGTGGGATCTGTTTTGAGTAGCCGGTCGAAATCGTATTCGCAGAACACTCTGTACCTGTAACAAGGCAAAAGCTGACAGATGCATCGCTCTCTATCCAGGGTCCTTAAATAATTTAGCCCCATGGGTTGTCCAGTGAGGGGGTGGGTAAGCTGGGGCTGAAACATTCGGGACATGAGTGGAAATAACATCTGGCAAAATTCATGGCCTGCTTGGTTTGCCTAAACAGACCGTCCAAATAAGAAACATCAACTTTGACTTCCCCCGCTGCAGAGTGCGTGGTCTGGAGGGTGAGATTCTCGGTCTCTGCTATGTAGGCTAGCCAGGCAAGGCTTTTTCTTCTCTGTCTGTTGCCCGAGGAATATTCGTTCGAGGGATAAACACCAATCACTCCTTCAGGCATTAATTTCTGTCTGTATACCTGCAGACAAGCCGAAGGAAGAGTAATTTTTGAAAAAGGGTCTACTCCTGTCATCCATAAAAATTCTGTTCGGGAGCTCTCACAACCTTGCATTAAAGTGTTGATGTCAGATTTACAGTACGCAATCATTTCAGATTTAAAATCCCAGTGAGTCCCCTTCACCTTTCGTACAACTGATGAAATTCTGACTCTTCTCCTGAGGTCATGTACTGCGGTTCAAAATAATGGGCATCGGGAATGGGTCCAGAATAATTTAAATTTTGGCTCATACAAAAGGCGTGAGGGAAGAAACCTTTTTTGACTTTGGAAATACCGAAAGTTTTAGGAAAAGATCGTAAAGGGGCCTAAATGAAAGAGAGAGAATCAATAAACCTGATTTTGAGACCGGGTAAATTAAGAAGGAGAATATTGTTACCGTTAAAAATCAATTCCGGCCTCAGACACTTTGGATAGAGGTAATTTAGAACCGGAATGAAATCGAATCCTCTACCATTATGCACTAAGAAAGTGACATCTCTAAATTTAGGCTTACCGTTCTTGGTAGACTGCAACCAGCCCATGAAGGTGTCCATATGCTCGAACCCTTCATATTTCCATACACCATCACCGTCTTTGTAGGTGACGATGCATAGAATGGGGGTTAATAAACCATCCTCTTCTACCGTCTCTACATCAAAATAGAGACTGTCCGGTAACTTCACACTCTTTAGCCACTTTCACACACTCCAGTTCTTTCTGCACACACTGGTGAGGCAGCTCGGAGATCTGGTAAATGACCCCACAGTCGACACACCTGTGTCGATTAGCACAGGTACCATTAAGAAGATGGAAGGTCAGACACTGCTGACCTTTAAAGTAACTCCGACAGAAGTTACAGAAAATGCTACCTTTTTTTCCACAGTCTGGTGTCATACATGCCCAACAGGTGCCTTTGCAGACGTGGGACTTGTGGTAGATGGGTTTCAGACAGGGCATGCCAAAGGACCCCGCCCGGAAGAATCCTGCAGGTTTCGTGATGACGGAAAAGTGTCCAGCATCATGTAGCAGGTAAATGAGGTTTTCTGCATCTTTCTTGCCGGCGAAAATCACTTGAAAATCGTCCTGTTGCCCGAACACAATGATTCTGTATTTGGGGTACAGGTAGGACTGAAAGGTGTGAAGTTCGGGAAAACCGCACTTGTCCTCAAGAACACCAGCCTCACGATGCAAGGCTTTAGCCTCATCCCGCTGTCACAGGCAGATGTACTTGAACGTACCAACTATCATCTTACCCTGCTTTTTAAACACAGGGCACCTCCCACTACAAGACTTCAGGCTAGACACAGGTTGTCATTATTGAAGATGTTGATAACAGACCTTTTACTGGTTTTGAACGCCTCGAGGTCCGCTAGAGGTCTGCGCCGTGGTCCAGGGGTGTTACCGACGCCTCCGGAACGTTCCAGATCAGCAGCTGCCAGATCAAAATATAAATCTTCATCTGTCGCGATCGCATCGCTAGATTGAAGAACTTTCTCCTCTGTAACCATAAAGTTCTCTGCCATGACCTCATTACGTGAGGTCTGACATGACTGTATTCCTTCTCTAGCAATAGCTCTTTAAAAATGTCCTTTTGAAAGTTAAGGAGAGTGTCCGTGAATTCAAGAGGGTTCACACGTTCAAAGTTAATTAAACGAACTGTGTCACTCGTAAACTGTGCCTTATATTTTGAAGAGCGATAGCTACTGCTCTTCGTGGTGATGTAATCTGGCACATCAGCGGTGGGCGTTGCCATGGTAATGATGACAGCCATGGCTCGGCTGCTGCTCCATTGTCATGGTAACGTCTAGTTAGGGAGGTCAGGCACGGCCGAGGTGTGCACAGCCTTGGTGCAGGCACGGCCGAGGTGTGCTCACTCCGGTGGTGTGCTGCACGGTGTTTTCACTCTCTGTCATTTCGACGATGGCGCCGCCTGTCCCTGCCATCTCTTGAGACTAAGGCATGATCTTGACGCAGCCATGGTAGTGACACAGGCATCGGTGTGTGGTGGGCTTGATGGACCAACCCCAGTAGATGGCCCCTCTGACCTTGTGTGCTTCGGGGTTGGCGCCTGGTCGCTCTTTTTCCATCTCTTAAGACTAAGTCGTGAAGTTTTTGGTAGACATTCCACTCTATCTAAAATAGCATCTAGCTCACATTGAATGCTGGCTAAGGCAGCCAATTTCTCTGCATAGGTGAGATCCATTGCTTGATGACTTCTTCAGGGCTGTGCAGGAATTTATAAAGTGCTTCATTCACATGCGCAAGTCCACCCACCTTCACCTCCCTCCAATGGGACGTTTTAAATTCCTTCCCCCTGTGACCATACTGGTTTTTTCTTCGGATAGGAGGTTGCATCACAAGGCTGCTTCAATCCCACACCTGGAGCGGTCACCTCCCTGTGCTTCTATTGTATACTGACATGAGTTAAGACATTTCTCGAGCGTTCATCTCATGCGATTCTATTGTATACTGTCATGAATTACGACATTTTTCGATGCGTTTAGAGTATACCTGAAATGGTTCACCTTAGCACGACCTTTCAATGTTGATGTGAGTTATGGGTTTTTTGTTACCGCCCCTGCTTCTGTTGTAATGAAGCAACGCGGACGAGGAGACCTTCCCTTGGGCCTTTTCAAAATGATTACTGCTTTCTTATCACCAACCCAAGACTCCCATTCATTGTCAGTAGCGTCCCTTCTGTTAAACATAGCATGTCGTTGGGTAAGATTTGCTAACAAGTAACGACCCTTCTGAGTGGACGTTACGTCCCTTGAAGGTGGGTGGTCAGTCCTTGCTGAAGGCCTCCCCAACTAAGACGCGTTCCAAAAGGACATTGTTATCAGTACACATATCTGTCTAAACGACAGTCCCCTATAATTATTTCTCGACAGAACAGGCATTCTGACACACCTCCTTTAGCACTCTCACGTTATGTCATTCAGCATCCTGGTTTATATATATATCCACTCGTATTATCTACTACACACACCGACCTCCAACGAACACTTTCTTCTGGCCTCTCCTTTAATAAAAGTGACATGAGTTACGGGACTTTTTCGCTAACAATCAGATACTAGACAACAGGGATGGGAACTATTCAGAGACACACATCCTTGACTGTTACATTCACACTTATTGTCACGTTTACAATTTGAATAATGCAACCCTTACTGCAGGTAGCAGGAACCCCGAAGGGCATTGTCGACCTCCGTATTATTAGTCTTCGACTTCCCTCTCTAAGTAGTATGCAACGTGTCAACTGTAATTATTACCCCTATAGAACCGCCCTCAAAGCAATTCGGCCACAGCAACTATTCAGAGGCATGCTTCCTTCAAGAACATTGTCATAGGGAACTGTTATGTTTCCTACATACAATGCTGCTTCCAAATGCTTCTCAAAGCACCTTGGTCTTGAATGAGGAGAGCTCTCAGAATAGGAATGACACTCAAGAAACAACAAGAGCGATAGAACCTGGACTCTTAGCCTACCTTTCACTACTGACACGAGTTAGGACATTTTCACCGAAGCTATCGCGTTTAGAGACCACCTGTGTAAACCGTTCATGGAAAAAGCATAACAGATGTCTCGAATACTGTTTTTCTTGACAAAGATTAACCAGTTAGTGATTTTACATTATGGTAGTTTGATCATTTACTCACTAACAAAGTGTCATTTTTCTTGTAAATAACATCTTGCTTCATGTATTAAATAAGTTCTCCAGCGGTAGTGAAGGGGGGGGGGTAACAAATAAAATTCGTACACCCTTCCTAGGATGTCGAACTCTTCACCTACAGTGGAATTCAAGTTAGGATGTATTGGGGAGAAAGAATTAGAGGGCAACCGGCAGCAAATGTAGCCCACCTAGGATGTCACTGAAGCATGGAGGGAAACCTAGCAACATAAAGCATCCAGCGAACACACAGCGATGATGTGATTTCGGCGACGCCCGTGCTATAAAAGTATCATGACTACTTATGTATGTATGCATATATGTGTGTACTGTATGTACTTTCCTAAAACATAGTTCATAAACTACATTACCGTGTAACGGACCCTATTTCCCCATTAAATCCCATTAGGTAATGATAGATGGGTTTTTACATAAATTCCTTTCAGATCAATAAATTCATACAAACACAATTTTTGACCAACTTGAACACATTTGAATAAAATCAAAGCAACAATATTTTAAGACCTTGAATACTCACTCCGCTTGCAACTGTTTATAATTAAACCATGCGTGAACGTGCAACAACTGTTCATCATAAATAATGCATATTTTATCACGAGGCGCTCCACTCGTGAAGAATAAGTCATGTGTGTAATAAGAACGGACAGTGCGGATTCGAATTGCGATTTAGAGTTGTTGAATTTTGATGTGCGAAAAATAGGTTAATTTGCAGGAGATTATGAAAAGCAACTAATTACTTAATTGGTGAATGAGAATAAGTTCGTTTAGATCCCGTTTAAGGTGAAGCCTAGGTCCACTGGTGATTGTAAAAGAAGGCCAACAGAAAAAGCAAAGATTGTAAACTAGCTGCAAGTCTTTGTCTTAAGTAAAAAATACTTATTTTGTATGCTTAAGTGTAGTAGCTTATTAATTAATAGCAGATGAGGTTAAGTATTATTATTGAACGTTTATTAGGGTGCTGAACCTCAAATACGAAGTTTTGATTTCTATCAAGTTGGTTTGAACGTAGCATAACAGATGTCTCGAATACTATTTTTCTTGGCAAAGATTAACCAGTTAGTGATTTAATATTATGGTAGTTTGATCATTTACTTATTAACAAAGTGTCATTTTTGTTGTAAATAACATCTTATTTTATGTATTAAATAAGTTAAATTAACATTAGCTTGATTATTTCGAACCCACCACACAGTACTATCAAATAATTATAACTGAAATTCGGCAAAAATACTATACCTGACTTCACGTCAAAAATGTGGACAATGTTATTTATTTGTGCGTCAAAATTATCTTTTAAACTTCCTTCATTCTTTACGATATTATCACAGAAAGTTACATATGTGATAATATCGTAAAGAATAAAATGCAAAGTCAAGAGAATAATGTGTAAAGTTTTGAATTATTATAAAAACTAATACCCCCTGGTACGAGCATAAATAATTCTACTCACTCCCAAGACTGCTGAACAACGCTTGAGCGGAAATAGGAAGAAGTTGCTTGGAAATGAAGAAATGAAGTTGCTTGAGGAAAGAAGTTGTTTGAGGATGGAGCATCACATTAATATTATGTGATTAATTGGAAAGAAGTTGCTTGAGGATGGAGCATCGCATTACTCAAACATATCATCATTATCATCAGATGATTCTGCTTTTGTGGTCGTAGGCATAAGTGATGATGTCTATTGGCGAAAAATTGTCAATAGTGTTTCTGTTTTCACATCATCGTCTTCTCATTCATAGTTACTGAGCAGATGATTTAACCCTGTACAGAACTACAGATTTCGTTAACAGTTAGGAACATTCTGTTATGTTAAACTGGAAGAAAATATTTCCAAATGTATTAAAGAAGCCTTTAAGTAGTAGCCTCAGTGGTTAGCGAATTGTTATGTATAGCTAAGGCCCACAGTGAAGCAAATTCTCACAGTGTTTATAAATGTGGAACCGTGTATATAAAAATGTAATGAAGTATCACAAGTATCCCGTAGATATCATACTCATGAAAGAGCCTTGCTTCCCAGTTACACACTATGCATGATGACTAACTTTTCTTCATCACTCTTGGCATGTAACTGGAGGCATGGGTTCGAATCCCACTCGCGGCGAAACTAAACACTTTCAGCTAACTGTTTAATGAGGAAACAAATGTTAGTGTCGTCCTCTACATAGTGCTGTGGAGATTTGTATTATCACATAGAAAGCACAACCCACTAACAAACACCGAAGACCCGTGAATCTGTGATTTCTCCTACAACTACAGGTGAGGAGGAATTAATAGAGATTCTTTAATAATCAAAAAATAAGGTTCTGGGTCGTCATTATGGGTCACAACAATATCTTTTGCGTCAATTGTTACATTTTCAACTGCAAAATGAAAATTATATATATATGTCCTTGTAGAAAAAAATTCCATAAGTTCGGTTTTTTGCCACGTAACGAAATTGGGTGAGGAGACGTAATTTCCGTAAGTATGAAATTTCATGTAAAGGGGTTAGGTAAATCGAAGACTGCCAATTGCAATCACACATTATAACGACAGCTACAACAGAGAAGGGTCGAAGGAAATCCATCCTGTATCACTCCGCTTGAGGCTAGGGTGCATTTACACTTGTCGCTGCCGCATCTCAAAACGCAGTCACTGGACGAATTTTCGAAGATTACACATCTTCTGGAGTCATGAGTCATTTCCTGTCCTCGAGCACTGCACGACTGCAGCTGGAATCATGCAGCTGGAATAGGTTCTATTTCTATTCTTGCCTTATGGTATGCAAGTGACCGCAAACAAAAGCCAATGAAATGGCCGCTGAGGAATAACGTAGCTAGAGCAGCTGGGCGAAAGTAAATAGTGAGCATTTGTTAGCAGGTGCATTGACTCCTTGTTTGGCAAGATGAACGATTGCAAACTTCTACTCTTATTTAGTGCACAATTACCCTTGTCTGTATGACAAAACGTATAAAAATAACAGGGGTCGAGGAGTGAAGCAAAACATTTGGGAATCGATTGCTCCAAATGTTTCAGGTGAATTCCTACCTATTGACCATTATATTTAATATATGTAACAAGGTTTTAACTCTGTAAAGTGAGAATTGTTTTTAGACCACTATATGCTGCTTTCATCGTTTTTTTTTTACTCACATAAGTAGTGGCTTATATTGAAAATGTATTTTGGAGAATTTGTTTAGGAGTAACTAAATATTTCAAAAATATATCATTGCAGATATATTTTGAAACATAATATATTTGGAGTCCCCCCCCTCCTGAAATATTCTGCTATGCATAAAGCCGAAGTTTTTGACTTGAGCTGGGCCACCTATTAAGACAAAGGAATGAAACTAAAGATATTGCATTCTTGAACATATCTGAGCAATATTTTGGTATATTTTATTAAGGTATTAATTTTTTATTAAGGTATTAATCATACATCATTTATTTACTGCTTCTTCTAATACAAGCAGTATGTTTTCCTAATTACCTATGCTGAATATCTAACACTGGAAAAAATGTATAAATATTTACACAATCAGAAAAAGTGAGATCAGTAAATGCTGTACTTCATTACAATTATAGTCCTATGTATACCGTAATGTTTTGAAATGTAGGAAATAGTGATTAAACGGTATTTTATGAATTAGATTATTTGAGCTGATAAATATTGATTTTCCTCACACTCTCTTCTATACATTATTGTAATGGCATTTGAAATAGGATTGCTGCACTATACGTATAATACGGTTATTTATTTACTTTATTAAAATTTTCTAAAGGTCCATACCAACTGCCTAATATGTTGCATATTATTTGTTACACTAAAAATTAATGTCTTGGTAGAACAGGAATAATCTTCCGCTAGCCATTAATATTAATGTGAATCTAGAATCTAAAGAATCGAATATCAAAATTTGTTCTTTGACTAAAGTTCCTATCCAAACAAATCCATGAGATGATATTAAAATTCAATACAAAAACTGGATATAAATAATTTCTGTAGTGGGTGGGACATTGTAGACACCCTATCCCCTAAAAGAAAAAAAAAATATCTGAAATAACATTTAAAGTAGCACGCCAAAGCGGAGGGCACCGTGCCTGATTTTTTTTTCGACAGCTAGTTATTTTTTATCTTCGGAAATAGAGGGACGTTATCCTTTCAGGTCCCACCTCATTTTCACCACTGTAAAAATACTAACTCAAACAAATGCAAAACTATGCAAACCTGTACAATAGATATTCATGCCCTTATACCAATTCAAATCCCAAGCTTGTGTTTGATGTACTAAAATCTCAGGTTATATTTAAAACAGGTGCATTTCAGAACAATTTAAATTAGTTCAACAGAAAACGAGTTGGTAGAAGCACCAAATCGCTTTTGAGTTGGTAGTGTAACTACACAAGGGGACAAGTCCAGGTTATCTACCCCTCTTGTGCATAAGTTCACTTCTTTAGTTATTAACATCAAATTTCAGGTTAAAGTTCAATAGGTCCTGTTAATTCCTCTCCCCCCTGGAACTATGCAAGAGTAAAAATAAAAATGGTTTTAAATTCGAAACCATTTTGTTATTGGTCGAAACTTGAATCTTTAGCACAATACGGAAATTGTTTAGTAATGCAATATTTTGAAAATTTCACATGAGGTAAAATTCGGATACAATAAGAATGAGAAATTATATAATAAATATCAGAAATGAATAAATTTTATACCGAAGAGTCAAAACATTATGGCCACTTGGTTGATATCATGTTGGTCCGCCACGTGCCGCCAAAGCAGCTCTTACCATGCGAGGCATGAACTCTACAAGATTTCTAAAGATGTCTTGTGGATCTGGTACTAACACGTTACCAGCAGATTCTTAACTCTTGTATGTTACGTGGTTGAGCAACAGTAGATCTGATATTATGTTCCAACACAAACCACAGATGCTCGGTTGGATTGATGTCTGGGGAATTTGTAGGCCAGGACAATACCTGGAAGTCTTTCCCATGTTCTGCGAATCATTCTCGAACAATCCGGGCAGTGTGGATGGTGCATTCTCCTGCTGAAAGAAGGCACTACTAGAGGGGATTATCTTTGCCATGAAAGGATGTACCTGGTCTGCAATGATGTTTAGGTAGGTGGCAGACGTCATAGTTTCCTGCACATGAATGAATGGACTCAGGGTTTCCCAGCAGAATATTGCCCAAAGCATTACACTCATCTACCGACTTGTCTTTGTCCCACAGTGCATCCCGGTGTCTACACTTCCCCAAGTAAACGACGCAACCTACCCAGCAGTCCAATTGGTGCAACAGGAAACGAGATTCATGGGACCAGATGACCTTCTTCCAATCATTCAAGGTCCAGTTTTGATGCTTGCATGCCAATTGAACGCGCTTTTGACAGTGAACCGAGGTTAGCATTGGCACTGAGAGTGGCCTACAGCTATGCATCCCCATTATCATCAAGGTTTGATGTACTGTGTATTGTGACATATTACTCCTATCACCAGTATTGAAATTATGGGCGAGTTGCGCACAGTATACTTTCCGTTGGCTCGTACCATACGGGATAGCCTTTGCTCACTTGTAGCACCGATGATCTGTGGTCGGCCCACATCTTGCTGGCAGTTCGTGATTTTTCCCTCCACAGACCTCTTTTTGAAGGTACTAACCATGGCTGACCGTAAGCACCCCACAAGCCTTGCTGTCTCGGAAATGGTCAGAGCCAGTCGTCTGGCCATTACAATTTGGCCTTTGTGAAACTCGCTTAAGTCCGCTGCCTTTCCTATCTGAAGAACAAGAATAACGCTGATTAACAGGTATTATTTATAGTTTCATGACCTTCACACGCGCCGTCGTTTACCTGCAGTTGCTTCGATTTGCATAAAGATGAGCTAGTCATAATGTTTTGGCTCTTCGGTGCATATATATATATACCAAGCAAAACAATTTGTAATGCAGTTCCTTCGGCTTCTGAATATTTAACATAAGCCGCAATATATATATATATGAACATTTTATTACACGTGTATATACACATATATTAGTCTAAAGTTACACTATTATGCTGTATTTTCTTGTTCATCTTGCTCAGACAATCATTAAACACTTATTTTATAAGGTGCACAAATGAAAAATAAAGAAAATTGTTCTTTTTATTTCATATATGTATACATATATTAAATTTATAAAGTATCATTCCTGTTTTAGCCGTTTGCACAAAGTTTTTACCATACCAATGCTCGTCCAGTTTCGTTGCATGTTGTCCTGTCGATGTTTATTAGGGCAGTCTCTCTACTTCGACTTCTACTACTTTCGGAGCTTTTGCTCGGCTAACTTGTTTTTCCTTAAGTGAGGTCACATATAAGGTTCCATGTGCTCGCTCGTTCCCGTGGAATGAGTCTAGTTTACTTTCAATACTTATCAGTAACTTACAATTAATTTACATTTAACTGAATTCATACTTAAAGTAAAGTAAAATTAAAAACGTCATGCATTCTTACGGTTCTATCGTCATTCTTTACATGAACATGTTTCATCGTTTATATACTAGGTATAGCTAGTAAAGGGCACGATGGTTTCCTCTATCCCCGATAGTTTCTTCAGAAGAATTGGCTGTTAATCTGTTTCTACAATTCACAGTCCTGTATTTTTAAACATTCTGAGCATGCGCTGGTCGGTTCCAATCATCGTGTCCTTTCCTACCTATACCTAGTATATACACAGTTGTATCAGAATAATATGACCACCCAGGGAATCACAGTGTACCCGCCCAGGCGCATCAGAGTGCACATAACAAGGTCGACCACACGTGACTAACCCTGGGAATCATCCAAACCAATACGCCAATCAGATGCAATCCCGGGAAAAAGACACAACGTCCACTGTCATATTTGATGAGTGGAGCGGAGTCCTGGTGCATGGAAACAGTCTTCCATCCGAAGATTAATGCTCAAACTTGCGAAAGACGAAGTTATGTCCAACAAGAGAGAAACTACCTGCTGATTTAGTACCAATGGAGAGATTTCACTGAGACCATCAACAGAAACGAATGAAATCGAATATCCCAGTAAGATATATATATAAACGGGATCTGGCCAACATCAGCTACTTGAGATGTCTCTATCAGACACTAAGTGGTTGCATTAGAATAGTGTATCAAAATGAAAAGAAAAAAAATATCAGTAGGTCTGCGACCTATCAATATATTAGCAAAAATGTTCTGATGCTTCTGTCATCAAACCACCAAAATGCTTATTTGTTTATATCGTTTCAAAAAATAAAAAAGGGTTTTTATTCCATTGTCTGTCTGTCTGCCGTGTTCGTCCACAGACATCGATTTTTGGTATTTAAATAATTTAAAAATTCTTTATGCGTTGGATAGGTATAGACGAAATATTACGATTCGCACATTCTGAATCTCCCCGAAAGTTTAAATTGTATTCTCTAACGGTAGAAAAATTTGAACATTTCGGACATTTAAAAGAATATTGCAAACAATTTCTGAATGTTAGAAATTTGAAATTTTGGTGGTGGAATGTGAAGATCGTGAGGTTTGCATTTGGAACAATAAGTTGTCCACCCAGAGGGGTGGGAAACGCAACCGTTTTAATTGGTAATTGGAAAATTCTTTTTTATTTGCATTGGTACTAACGAAATATTATAGTTCCAGTTTTTAAACCTTTAGGTGATTTATATTTACATCATTACAGGTCACTAAGTATGGAAAAGCGAAACTTGTATCGAATATTGCAAGTTATATATTTATGGAAGAAATTTGAAATTCCAGTGTTAGATTGTCAGGAGATTGCTAGATAGCCGACTAGGGAAAACATTCGGTGTGGGGTGATCGTGCCGGTGCCTACGTAATGGGGATGCCTGCCGATTTCCGCAATTCTCCATGTTACCAAGCGCGCATTGGAAGCTGCAGAACTTGCTACTTGAGGGCAGCACCGTTCCGCGGTCAGCTAACCAAAGCTAACGGTAAGTATATAGCGATCTGGTCGAAGCCATATTGTAAAGAATCAGACAGATGGTTAATCAAATAAAATAAACTAGAATCTTTCTCAGAGATAGAACGTGAATAATGATTAAAACTCTCCATAACGAAAAATATGTTTAAAAATAATCGTGTTACAATTGAAAATTATTATCTATTAAAATCCGAAATTTTCAAGTGTTTGCCCAATAATATTATTTAATGGTAATTCTTCAAAGAACAAAATTTAATTTCTTTTTCAAAGCAATTCTTTATCTAATTTAATCATTTTAATTACTATTGCAATAGAGCTTGTTTATTGTTAAAGGAAATTCATAAGCAATAGATTTAGGCAAGATTATTTTGATATTAATACTCGATTTTTTTAATTAAGCATGAAATGGAAAATTTGCTGAAAATTAAATATTAAATGTTTTTAAATTCAATAGGCGCAAAGTTTATGTTTCAGTACAAAATTGACTTTTTATATATTAGTCTTTTTATTCCATTACTTCTCCCGACATACAGGGCCCCCTCCTGTTTTTTTCCTCTTTTTTTTTGCATCTTTTAAAGTAACGTTATTTTTATCACGTCAATCGACGATTTTTACATAAGCAGTTCAATTTTTAACTACTTATGTAAAATCGTCGTATTATTACTATTTTACTTATTTTTTACATAAGTCGTTCAATTTTTAGTAACAATTTTCATCACTTTTCAGTTCACAAGGATAAAGAGGCTCCATTTAGAATATAGCTCTAAGACTCTTATTTAGAACTTGGTTTCCCTGGCACCCATTTGGAACTTGGCTCCAGGGCTCCCAATTGCTTAATGCGCCCTGGTTCATACACATATTTGTGCAGTTCAGAAAGCTCACAAAGTGTTATAAACTTAAACATTCATTAGTCATATATGTACAAGACTGGTTTCAGAAGAGATGGGGGGGGGATAAACACAATATTTCAACACAATATTTGAATTGGTGAAAAATTTTAAATTGTTAGTAAAAATATTATGCTCAAAGAAAGCTATAGCATTATCTTTCTATGTTATTTCAATGGGAATCTAATTATATGAAGCTCTATAACAGGGAGGACCAAGCTTTTAGAATCTGCGATCTACTATTAAGACAGAAAATCTTTCGCGATCGACCATAGTACAGTCGCTCAAAAAAGTATCCGAACACTACGGTTGATTACAAAATTCAGAAAAAATATCTGACAACGATTTTTTTAGAAATTAGTGATCTGGCAACTTTCGTGTCACGTGACACGAAGGTTGCCATATCACTGATTTCTAAAAAAATCGTTGCCAGATATTTTTTCTGAATTTTGTAATCAACCGTAGTGTTCGGATACTTTTTTGAGCGACAGTACGTACATAATAATGATTTAACACTGCTTGACCAGCTAAGCATAAAACAAAATTTAGCATCAAACATATTAACGTGACATTGTTACATTAATTAAATCTTTTCCATCTAAAACTGGCACCTAAGCCATTGACTGTTTGGCCATCTCTGCTCTATAGCATCTAAAATATGCATTTAATAGAGAAATGTGATGAAGATTAATATTGTAGACTGGTAATTGTAGACCCGTCAAGGCTAAATTGGGGGGGGGGATTCTTTTCGAGGCGTTCGTCTGTGCAGCAGGGTACTGTCGCTCAAAAAAGTGTCCGAAAACTACGGTTGATTACAAAATTCAGAAAAAAATTTCTGGCAACGATTTTTTTAGAAATTAGTGAGCTGGCAACCTTCGTGTCAGATACATATCATGTCGGATACTTTTTTGAGCGACAGTACTTGTCTACTTTATCGGGATGCTACTGCTATCCAGGTGGCCGATAAACACAAACTCAGATTTTACATATACACATTTGATGCATTTAATGAAAAACTGTGACTGAAGTTAAAGATAATCGAATTTATTTAAATTCTCGATTTATCATAAATATTCGTTCAGTATTTAAAGGGTTATGGACGCTGGAAAATTTAATAATAAATTATCCTGTTTTATAAAAATCATTCATAATTATCTAACATCGAAATAATCGTTATGCAACTTTTAAAATTTATATTTTATTAAATGATTTGAAAAATACTTATTAAGTTTTAATTAATATCTGAAATAAATTCTTATGACCCATTACTGTTGTCAAATATTCTAGCTTCCATAATCCCTTAAATACTAGACGAATTCTGTTGAAAATCAAGATTTTAAAAGATAATATGATCTTGAATTTATTTTTAGTAACATTTTTTCATCAAATGAATATGTTAGAAGTTACAAAGTTTTCAAGTAAGATTCCTGTTCACATAACACAGAAATTCTCTAATATTTTGTTAGGACAGTGTAACTCAGTTCCGCATATTGTAAAGGTTTCTGCGATTCCAAAATATTATTTATTCAAAAGTGAACTCAGAATTTTTTTTCGAATTACTCATGTCATCGTTACGTTACCGACATATTGATGCAGCCACCTGTCTTGCAGATCCAGTTTGGAATAGATTCGATAGAAACTGAGTTTCGCTTCCGCAAAACATCACACAATACTGCATCGTCATTCAGACTTCTAGTTAAAGGCAGCAGAAAGCAGACAGAACAGTAAATAATCACATATGAACAAATCCCTATCAGAATCCAATTTTGAAGCAAGCGGTAAACAGCGTAATAACGAATACTGTTACGAAGAAAGTAGCAAGCAAAACAGCGAATTGACAGCGCCAAGCTGGCAAAAATGTAACTAGCGCTGCTGACGCTTCACGTCTTGAAATCGGCAGGCATTCCCATTACGTAGTCACCGGATCGTGCTTACTGGACCAGTGTTTGGTCTTCCTACCTATTTTTTTCTTTCTTCGCTTAAGTCCATTTTTGTGGAGACCAACTGGACTATTTTTAGGCCGGATTTCATGGGGGAATTCCAGATAGATATCTCTGAAATAGAGAGATATTAAACCTATGCTTAAACTGTAGCTAGGCTAAATTTACCAAAATCGTGTATTGCTTGGGAAAAACCACGACCAGAGAAATCAGAAGTGGGTAGTTCCTATATTTGTTTCCGTGTGCAATTAGCAGTATCCTAGCAGAATCCAGTTCTCATTCCAGGGAGGAGTCTTCATTTACCGTATGGTTATTTTGATTTGAATTATAACTGGCTGTTGTCACTTCACATTAACTGTTACTTTAATTTAGATTGTTTAAGCAGAGTTTGTGTACCAAAATATGATTGTAATGTAAAATCATCAACTTCTCGAAGCCTACGGTGGAATTTTGTTCACTTTGAGATTTCAATAAATTAAATTTTTTTTGGTTATTGTTTTTAAAAACTGCATTTTGGTCAATTATTTAAAACCTCTACTCGTCGCAACTACAATTAGGAAATACGGGACTACGCATTACTAGCTTCTGGGTTGTTCCTGGTTCGAATCTAAATCATGTTTTGGCCTCTCTTACAAAGTTATTTGTTAGCAAGCAATTTTCAAAGTCAGATCACCAAAAATACTGACATGTAGTCCTGAATATTAGTAATTATGAATAGTTAATTATTTTATTTAACGCGGATCATAGTTCATGCCGCATGTCTCAAAGAGAAAAAGTTGCGGGTGGCAATGTAAAATATTTATATATCTTTTCTGTAATAAAAAACACACTTTTTTTACATAAAAAATGATAGGAAGCCAACTCCACAACTACTACATAAAGTCAATCAGTTTCCTAAAAGTTCTGTTTTAAGAAAAAAGTAAATCTATCTGTACCCGCATTACTAATCTATTTATCATTCGAAATAAAATTTTCTTCTCTCTGATATTTCAAAATGCTCTTTGCTATGCAGAATTATTCACTTTATGGATGTCAGCGTTGTAACTCTCGTTCTCAATTTTGAGTCAGAGGAGCTGAAAAAGCTAAAAGAAGAAAAAATTATTCTAATAAAAGATGAAAATGGAAAAAAATATTTCATCCAGAGCTTTTTTCCCCACGACTGATAGGCTTCTGCCACTCATACGACTTGAAAGGGGAAGAAATGAGTCTTGACGATTTACAATATATTAGCATAGAGTTGAAGAGAGAGTTTTTCCCGAATACACAATGAAGAATGAACTCATTTCGCATTCATCCACAGTAGTACTAGTTGGGACTTTTGCTTTTGCGCTTCCCTTGCGATTTCTCCCATATAAAGAGAAGAATAAATTGTATCGATTTCGATCTCCTTGTAACAAGTTGTGTCGAGTTCTATTACGATATTGAGGCAGGGGTGGCTCAGTCGGCAGCGCGCCAGACTCGTAATCTGCAGTTCCCAGGTTCGAGTCTCAGCTGGGTTAGTGTTGAGGCTTGACAACGATGGGCTTGGAAAGGCCGCCGTCCGTCGGATGGAACGTTAAGCCGTGGCGCCGTGTGCGGGAGAGCCATACGCTGTAACCAGGACAGTGGAGTTTGGCGTCGAGGCAGCAGCTTCAGGGCAACAAAATTTGAGGCTAGTAAATTTACTGATTCGTAGTTATTCCGAAAAAAAAAAAACTGAAATATCTGCAAATTACATTTTAATCCGTTTAAGATGAGTCCATCCATTGTTATAAGTCCAATCAATAGCCATAAACAAAATGCACTCTTGCTGTTATAGGCATATCCGAGTGAATTTTAACATATTTCTATATCTAGAAATAGGTACAGTGAAATGTCAGTATAACGAAAGCCAGAATAATTAAAAATTCAGTATAACAAATTTTGTTTCCATCCCCTGCCAATTTACTGTGTATCTCTATGTAAAAATGTTTCATTTTAACGACTACCAGTATAACGAAAATATTAATTTAACGGAATTAAAATTTACCCCGATATAAAAATGATGACCAAACTTTTAAAAAGAAAATCCTTAAACAAAACCTACAATGTACATTTTATCATCTAGCAATCCTGCAATAAGTTAAACACTGTGAAATATCTAACCAGGGCGGCGCGAGGCGAGTTCAGTGCTTTCCCCCGGAAACTGGCCCCGCGGTCCAGGAAAAGCTCATCGTAAAAAACGATATTTCCGTCAAAATTAACCGAAATACCAAAATCGGTCAATTATCGGTCAAAATCGGTCAAATACCAAAATCGGTCTATACCCTGTACACGTTAAAGAACATGTTCCATCCAGCATGTCCATCCAGCATGTTCTTTAACGTGTACAGGGTATAGCTTGCCCGTCACGGAGCCACGGCTTTGCATACCTTCCGACGAACGGCGGCCTTCCCAAGCCCATAGTTCTCCTATACAGGCCGTGGGCAGGGCTGGGATTTTTGCGGAGATAAATCTCTATGCTGGCCCAGCTGGGATTCGAACCTGGCAACTGCAGATTATGAGCCTGGCGTGCGACCGACTGAGTCATCCTCGCCCCAGTTTTGCCTTCCGAAACGTGGAGCAAATAGCAATTATGCAGTGAAATGTCAGTATAACGAAATCGAGCTGGTGACCAAAATATATTCGTTATACTGAAATGCAATGAAAAACGTGCTATGATAGTTACATACTATAAAATACTCAATATGAAAGAAATTTACCATTTATTAGCGTTTAGTTCTTAAAAAGTCGGTAATTTTTTAAACTACTTGTTCCAACAAGTATCTTCCTGTGAATTCTTAAATGATTTATCAACTCATTCCAGAATATATTTCCATGTCATTACGAAACGGCGAAGACTTCGCGCCATATTGGCTGCTAATAAGGAAAGGATGCTAATTAACAAACTAATAAAACAATAATAATATTAATAATGTGAATTTAACGAATGATTGAATAAAACGTATGAACTGAAACTTCTTTGAAAGACCTTTTCACTGACGCTACCATTACTTAAACTACAATATAATCATAATTACGTTGATCACCAAGTTAGAAAATAGCATTTTATTTTAGGAGAATATGATACGCCTCTTTAAAGCATTATGCCGGCACGTGTAGCGAGCATACACGCCACACAGTGAGATAGGCAAAAATACATGCCGGTCGAAATACAATAGCACGTGATTCACAGAGCTATGATTGGTTGGATACAGGGCTGGCGTGAACTTTTGCGGGGCCGGGTCCCAAAATTGTGCGGGCCGAAAAAATAACTCATTTATATGTACTTCCAAATTTTATAATAATAAATTATTTATTATAAGTACAAAATGCGGTACATATCTACATACAACTTATAGGAACACCGAGTATATTATAATTATTACATACTTTTTCTCGCTTTTTTCCTTGCAAAATCTTTAATTACGTCATCAAAATTGACCGATTTTGTTATTTCGGTCAATTTTGACCGAAATATTGTTTTTTACGATGAGCTTTTCCTGGACCGCGGGGCCGGGTTCAGGGGAAAGCACTGAACCCGCCTCGCGCGGGCCCTGGTTAGATATTTCACAGTGTTTAACTTATTGCAGGATTTCTAGATGATAAAATGTACATTGTAGATTTTGTTTAAGGATTTTCTTTTTAAAGTTTGGTCATCATTTTTATATCGGGGTAAATTTTAATTCCGTTAAATTAATATTTTCGTTATACTGGTATTCGTTAAAATGAAACATTTTTACATAGAGATACATAGTAAATTGGCCGGGGTTGGAAACAAAATTTGTTATACTTAATTTTTAATTATTCTGGCTTTCGTTATACTGACATTTCACTGTACCTATTTCTAGATATAGAAATATGTTAAAATTCACTCGGATATGCCTATAACAGCAAGAGTGCATTTTGTTTATGGCTATTGATTGGACTTATAACAATTGATGGACTCATCTTAAACGGATTAAAATGTAATTTGCAGAGATTTCAGTTTTTTTTTTCGGAATAACTACGAATCTGTAAATTTACTAACTTCAAATTTTGTTGCCCTGAAGCTGCTGCCTCGACGCCAAACTCCACTGTCCTGGTTACAGCGTATGGATCTCCCGCACACGGCGCCACGGCTTAACGTCCCATCCGACGGACGGCGGCCTTTCCAAGCCCATCGTTGTCAAGCCTCAACACTAACCCAGCTGAGACTCGAACCTGGGAACTGCAGATTACGAGTCTGGCGCGCTGCCGACTGAGCCACCCCTGCCCCAATATCGTAATAGAACTCGACACAACATGTTACAAGGAGATCGAAATCGATACAATTTATTCTTCTCTTTATATGGGAGAAATCGCAAGGGAAGCGCAAAAGCAAAAGTCCCAACTAGTACTACTGTGGATGAATGCGAAATGAGTTCATTCTTCATTGCGTATTCGGGAAAAACTCTCTCTTCAACTCTATGCTAATATATTGTAAATCGTCAAGACTCATTTCTTCCCCTTTCAAGTCGTATGTGTGGCAGAAGCCTATCAGTCGTGGGGAAAAAAGCTCTGGATGAAATATTTTTTTCCATTTTCATCTTTTATTACAATAATTTTTTCTTCTTTTAGCTTTTCCAGCTCCTCTGACTCAAAATTGAGAACGAGAGTTACAACGCTGACATCCATAAAGTGAATAATTCTGCATAGCAAAGAGCATTTTGAAATATCAGAGAGAAGAAAATTTTATTTCGAATGATAAATAGAGAAGTAATGCGGGTATAGATAGATTTACTTTTTTCTTAAAACAGAACTTTTAGGAAACTGATTGACTTTATGTAGTAGTTGTGGAGTTGGCTTCCTATCATTTTTTATGTAAAAAAAAGTGTGTTTTTTATTACAGAAAAGATATATAAATATTTTACATTGCCACCCGCAACTTTCTCTCTTTGAGACATGCGGCATGAACTATGATCCGCGTTAAATAAAATAATTAATTATTCATAATTACTAATATTCAGGACTACATGTCAGTATTTTTTGGTGATCTGACTTTGAAAATTGCTTGCTAACAAATAACTTTGTAAGAGAGGCCAAAACATGATTTAGATTCGAACCAGGAACAACCCAGAAGCTAGTAATGCGTAGTCCCGTATTTCCTAATTGTAGTTGCGACGAGTAGAGGTTTTAAATAATTGACCAAAATGCAGTTTTTAAAAACAATAACCAAAAAAAATTTAATTTATTGAAATCTCAAAGTGAACAAAATTCCACCGTAGGCCTCGAGAAGTTGATGATTTTACATTACAATCATATTTTGGTACACAAACTCTGCTTAAACAATCTAAATTAAAGTAACAGTTAATGTGAAGTGACAACAGTCAGTTATAATTCAAATCAAAATAACCATACGGTAAATGAAGACTCCTCCCTGGAATGAGAACTGGATTCTGCTAGGATACTGCTAATTGCACACGGAAACAAATATAGGAACTACCCACTTCTGATTTCTCTGGTCGTGGTTTTTCCCAAGCAATACACAATTTTGGTAAATTTAGCCTAGCTACAGTTTAAGCATAGGTTTAATATCTCTCTATTTCAGAGATATCTATCTGGAATTCCCCCATGAAATCCGGCCTAAAAATAGTCCAGTTGGTCTCCACAAAAATTGGCTTAAGCGAAGAAAGAAAAAAATAGGTAGGAAGACCAAACACTGGTCCAGTAAGCACGATCCGGTGCTTACGTAATGGGAATGCCTGCCGATTTCAAGACGTGAAGCGTCAGCAGCGCTAGTTACATTTTTGCCAGCTTGGCGCTGTCAATTCGCTGTTTTGCTTGCTACTTTCTTCGTAGCAGTATTCGTTATTACGCTGTTTACCGCTTGCTTCAAAATTGGATTCTGATAGGGATTTGTTCATATGTGATTATTTACTGTTCTGTCTGCTTTCTGCTGCCTTTAACTAGAAGTCTGAATGACGATGCAGTATTGTGTGATGTTTTGCAGAAGCGAAACTCAGTTTCTATCGAATCTATTCCAAACTGGATCTGCAAGACACGTGGCTGCATCAATATGTCGGTAACGTAACGATGACATGAGTAATTCGAAAAAAATTCTGAGTTCACTTTTGAATAAATAATATTTTGGAATCGCAGAAACCTTTACAATATGCGGAACTGAGTTACACTGTCCTAACAAAATATTAGAGAATTTCTGTGTTATGTGAACAGGAATCTTACTTGAAAACTTTGTAACTTCTAACATATTCATTTGATGAAAAAATGTTACTAAAATAAATTCAAGATCATATTATCTTTTAAAATCTTGATTTTCAACAGAATTCGTCTAGTATTTAAGGGATTATGGAAGCTAGAATATTTCACAACAGTAATGGGTCATAAGAATTTATTTCAGATATTAATTAACACTTAATAAGTATTTATTAAATCATTTAATAAAATATAAATTTTAAAAGTTGCATAACGATTATTTCGATGTTAGATAATTATGAATGATTTTTGTAAAACAGGATAATTTATTATTAAATTTTCCAGCGTCCATAACCCTTTAAATACTGAACGAATATTTATGATAAATCGAGAATTTAAATAAATTCGATTATCTTTAACTTCAGTCACAGTTTTTCATTAAATGCATCAAATGTGTATATGTAAAATCTGAGTTTGTGTTTATCGGCCACCTGGATAGCAGTAGCATCCCGATAAAGTAGACAAGTGCTATCGCTCAAAAAAGTATTCAACATGATATGTATCTGACACGAAGGTTGCCAGCTCACTAATTTCTAAAAAAATCGTTGCCAGATATTTTTTTCTGAATTTTGTAATCAACCGTAGTTTTCGGACACTTTTTTGAGCGACAGTACCCTGCTGCACAGACGAACGCCTCGAAAAGAACCCCCCCCCCCCAATTTAGCCTTGACGGGTCTACAATTACCAGTCTACAATATTAATCTTCATCACATTTCTCTATTAAATGCATATTTTAGATGTTATAGAGCAGAGATGACCAAACAGTCAATGGCTTAGGTGCCAGTTTTAGATGGAAAAGATTTAATTAATGTAACAATGTCACGTTAATATGTTTGATGCTAAATTTTGTTTTATGCTTAGCTGGTCAAGCAGTGTTAAATCATTATTATGTACGTACTGTCGCTCAAAAAAGTATCCGAACACTACGGTTGATTACAAAATTCAGAAAAAATATCTGGCAACGATTTTTTTAGAAATCAGTGATATGGCAACCTTCGTGTCACGTGACACTAAAGTTGCCAGATCACTAATTTCTAAAAAAATCGTTGCCAGATATTTTTTCTGAATTTTGTAATCAACCGTAGTGTTCGGATACTTTTTTGAGCGACTGTACTATGGTCGATCGCGAAAGATTTTCTGTCTTAATAGTCGATCGCAGATTCTAAAAGCTTGGTCCTCCCTGTTATAGAGCTTCATATAATTAGATTCCCATTGAAATAACATAGAAAGATAATGCTATAGCTTTCTTTGAGCATAATATTTTTACTAACAATTTAAAATTTTTCACCAATTCAAATATTGTGTTGAAATATTGTGTTTATCCCCCTCCCCATCTCTTCTGAAACCAGTCTTGTACATATATGACTAATGAATGTTTAAGTTTATAACACTTTGTGAGCTTTCTGAACTGCACAAATATGTGTATGAACCAGGGCGCATTAAGCAATTGGGAGCCCTGGAGCCAAGTTCCAAATGGGTGCCAGGGAAATCAAGTTCTAAATAAGAGTCTTAGAGCTATATTCTAAATGGAGCCTCTTTATCCTTGTGAACTGAAAAGTGATGAAAATTGTTACTAAAAATTGAACGACTTATGTACAAAATAAGTAAAATAGTAATAATACGACGATTTTACATAAGTAGTTAAAAATTGAACTGCTTATGTAAAATCGTCGATTGACGTGATAAAAATAACGTTACTTTAAAAGATGCAAAAAAAAAGAGGAAAAAAACAGGAGGGGGCCCTGTATGTCGGGAGAAGTAATGGAATAAAAAGACTAATATATAAAAAGTCAATTTTATACTGAAACATATACTTAGCGCCTATTGAATTTAAAAACATTTAATATTTAATTTTCAGCAAATTTTCCATTTCATGCTTAATTAAAAAAATCGAGTATTAATATCAAAATAATCTTGCCTAAATCTATTGCTTATGAATTTCCTTTAACAATAAACAAGCTCTATTGCAATAGTAATTAAAATGATTAAATTAGATAAAGAATTGCTTTGAAAAAGAAATTAAATTTTGTTCTTTGAAGAATTACCATTAAATAATATTATTGGGCAAACACTTGAAAATTTCGGATTTTAATGGGTAATAATTTTCAATTGTAACACGATTATTTTTAAACATATTTTTCGTTATGGAGAGTTTTAATCATTATTCACGTTCTATCTCTGAGAAAGATTCTAGTTTATTTTATTTGATTAACCATCTGTCTGATTCTTTACAATATGGCTTCGACCAGATCGCTATATACTTACCGTTAGCTTTGGTTAGCTGACCGCGGAACGGTGCTGCCCTCAAGTAGCAAGTTCTGCAGCTTCCAATGCGCGCTTGGTAACATGGAGAATTGCGGAAATCGGCAGGCATCCCCATTACGTAGGCACCGGCACGATCACCCCACACCGAATGTTTCCCCTAGTCGAAGCGTGACTAACCCTGGGAATCATCCAAACCAATACGCCAATCAGATGCAATCCCGGGAAAAAGACACAACGTCCACTGCCATATTTGATGAGTGGAGCGGAGTCCTGGTGCATGGAAACAGTCCTCCATCCGAAGATTAATGCTCAAACTTGCGAAAGACGAAGTTATGTCCTATAAGAGAGAAACTACCTGCTGTTTTAGTACCAATGGAGATTATTTCACTGAGACCATCAACAGAAACGAATGAAATCGAATATCCCAGTAAGATATATATAAACGGGATCTGGCCAACATCAGCTACTTGAGATGTCTCTATCAGACACTAAGTGGTTGCATTAGAATAGTGTATTAAAAATGAAAAGAAAAAAACTATCAGTAGGTCTGCGACCTATCAATATATTAGCAAAAATGCTCTGTTGCTTCTGTCATCAAACCACCAAAATGCTTATTTGTTTATCTCTTTTCAAAAAATAAAAAAGGGTTTTTATTCCATTGTCTGCCGTGTTCGTCCACAGACATCGATTTTTGGTATTTAAATAATTTAAAAATTCTTTATGCGTTGGATAGGTATAGACGAAATATTACGATTCGCACATTCTGAATCTCCCGAAAGTTTAAATTGTATTCTCTAACGGTAGAAAAATTTGAACATTTCGGACATTTAAAAGAATATTGCAAACAATTTCTGAATGTTAGAAATTTGAAATTTTGGTGGTGGAATGTGAAGATCGTGAGGTTTGCATTTGGAACAATAAGTTGTCCACCCAGAGGGGTGGGAAACGCAACCGTTTTAATTGGTAATTGGAAAATTCTTTTTTATTTGCATTGGTACTAACGAAATATTATAGTTCCGGTTTTTAAACCTTTAGGTGATTTATATTTACATCATTACAGGTCACTAAGTATGGAAAAGCGAAACTTGTATCGAATATTGCAAGTTATATATTTATGGAAGAAATTTGAAATTCCAGTGTTAGAGTGTCAGGAGATATTCCTCTAACAGCAACAATCTGCCCCTTCTCTCAGAGGGGTGTGCGAAAAGCAACTTTTTAAATTTAAGGAATAAAAGACAAATAATATTTATGTAGTATAAGTAACTGTTAAAATACTACGACTACACTGGTACTCAAAAGTTAAACAACAAACGCAAAAATCGGCATATCTTGTGAAATACAAACAAAAGTCAGTTTTTTTACATAATAAATGATGCCGAGTTCAAATCTGCAAGTGGAATTTGCAACACACTCACATATGGAAACAGGTCAGTATGAAAAGCACCCTTTTTGTACGTGCGTATCAATTTGTGTTAGAATCTTGACGAACTACATCTGAGATAAATAACCGTTAAATAAAGGCCGGAAGAATTTTTTTGTGTGAAGAAATGAGGGAGCGAGCAATCGGGAGGCTAGAGAATGGACAACATCAGTCTGAAATAGCCAGATGGCTAAATATGAATCGTAGCATTGTAAGTTGCCATTGGAATTGATTTCAACCAAGCCAAATTATTGCCAGAAAACTGTTCCTGGACTTCAGAAGGCCACATCAACTAGGGAAGACCATTACCTGCTCCTAAATGCAAGGCGCCTAAAACCCATACAGCACGTCAACTCGCTTTCGATCTCGCTTCACCCACGGAATGTATCCAAAGGAATCCCGGCAATATGTGTCCAGAAGGCTTCATACATGTCATCTTTATGCAAGATTACTAGTTGTGTGTAACTTTGATGTCCGGCCACTGCCATAAACAGTATAGATTGGCCTTCCCGATCACCTGACTTAAATCTAATAGAATATGTTCGGGACGCTCTAGAATGACGCATCGCCGGTTGCAATCCACTTCCCAGTACCCTCCAGGAGCTCCGATCTGCACTCATGCATGAATGGTAATTACTCTCTCAAACACATTCTATTCCACCTTAAATTTAATTGCATTAAGTGCATCGCTGCTACACCTTTTCTCCCTCCCTACCTCAAATTTAACCTTATTCTTAACGTTATTGCTGAACATTTGATTTCTATAATTTACTTTATTATCAAGGGCATTGCTGTCAATATGAAGACCCTTTAAATGAAAATTATTCCGATCTTTCCAGTTAATCTTAGGTTCGTTAGTTGCTTTAACAGCTGCATTAGGCATAAACCTGATTTCACCACAAGCCTTCTTACCTACTGACTTCTCAGCACTATCATACTTAAAAATTTTCGGGCATTTGCCAAACTTCTACATAGCATCATCATTAACTTTTCTGCTGGTTTGTACATTGCCACATTCATTACTCTCCAAGTTACTGACACCATGACTCTTAATAATATCTACATTATTATATAATACTTTTCTCGTAGTACATTTTTATTCATTAAACAATTTGCCTTCCTCGGGCATATCATTCCTTTCCTCAAGACAAGATCTACCAGTTTTAGCAAACACTTTACTTCTATTACTCTAATTATTTACCTCATAATACTTACTCTGACCATCAGAGATATTATTACCTCCTGCATTACTGCATTAAACCTTTGAAACTTATTCAATCTTATCGGATTATCTGATAATCACTCACTTCACTAAATTTTAATTTCTGCTGTAAATTATCTATACTGATATTTATATTTTTAACAGAATTATCGCCGTTATTTTCCACTATTACCTTCGACCCTACTTATATATTCTTCCTCTTGCCTAACTCTCCAGCTTTCTTTTCCTTTCCAGCCTCTTCTTCTCTACAATACCAGCCAGTTTCTCTTCTTCTAGAACTGATCGTCTGAGTTATATCTCCTTATCTCTTTCTTCTTTCACTCCTTTATATTTCCTATCGATTTCTTCTCTCTTCCTAGCTATTTCTTCTTTCCTTCTCTTATATTCCCTATCTCTTTCTTTTTATCAATTTTATCTTTCCTTCTCTTATATACCCTACCTATTTCCTCTTGCCATTTCATTATCTCATAATCCATCTCTGAGACTGACTTCCGACCAGAATCATTCATTCCACCGGATTCGAAACACGTCAGCTAGCACCCTGTTTTACCTCAACATCGCTATCCCTCCTATCAATTTCGCTAACTTCCCTACTTTCGCAGTCTCAATGTGTCTGGTTAAATCAACGCTCCTGTCCTGCTCAGTTCCACCTACACTTTTATCGGACTCCTCAACATCATTGGCAACTCAAACTGGTATAAAAATAAAAAAAAAAAAGCAGAAAAACCACAGACCTTTCTTTCCCGCGAAGATCGACTCTACTCACTTGTCTGCTGCACCTGGAGAGTAGTAGCATAAATGAGAGGGACGGGGGTAGCTCAGTCGGTAGCGCGCCAGGCTCGTAATCTGTAGTTCCCAGGTTCGAGTCCCAGCTGGGTCAGCGTTGAGATTTATCTCCGCAAAATTCCCCGCCCTGCCCACGGTCAGTAGGAGACACCGATGGGCTTGGAAAGGCCGCCGTCCGTCGGATGGGACGTTAAGCCGTGGCCCCGTGTGCGGGAGAGCCATACCCTGTGCACGTTAAAGAACACGCTGGATGGCCTTGACGGGAGGCTACCGTCTGTCTCCCAACAGCTGTTCCAGTGGGTCCCCTCCCCCAACCTTCTCTGAGCCTTCAGGGTCCATGTGACCTGGCCATTTAGCCCATGGTGTGCAAAAAAGTGCCGCTCAGAGGTAAAACAACCAACGCATAAATGAGAGTTCTGGCACAGTAAAAGGAGCTCGAGAATTCTATGAAAATCTACGGGGAAAGTTATGGGGGATGAGGGAAAAAGTACGTTTCTTGTGTTTTTTTTTGTGAAAATATGTGTGAAAATTAGAAATTATTTCGCATGTGAAAAACTAATTTAAGTTTTTTTTAAAGATGAGGTTTAAACTAATTTGTGAATTAGTTTAAATGAATTAGGTTGAAATGAGGTGTGTGTATATGAGATAAAAATGATGTGTTTTGTTCAGTTATCATACACTTCACTGGATACAGCAGAATCAAAACTTTGTAAGCAAAGTCCAAAGTATTAATTCTGTTATCAAAGAAGAATATTAAAAGTTTTATCCAAAAGTGAATAAATTTCTTATCACAGAAAACATATTAAAACTTTTAATCAAAGTCCAAAGTAATTATTTTGCTACAAGAATATTAAAAACTTTTATCTAAGCAACGTTTAAGTAATCATTTTGCTACAATAATATTAAAACTTTTATCTAATAAAAGTCCAAAGTAATAATTCTGTTATCAAACCGAAACTTTATGAAGTGTATGATAATTTAAGATAGAAGAATATTAAAATTTTAATCTAATCAATGTTCAAATAATAATTTTGCAACAAGAATATTAAAACTTTATCTAACTAAAGTCCACGTAATAATTCCCGTTCGAGCTTTACAATTAAAGCTTTAGGATTAAATATATTTAAATCGTACTTACCTTAGATTGGGGCTCTATACCGGAAGGGGAACTAAAACCGACTTTGAATCGCGTGAGACCTTTCTTAAATACTCAACCGAAATTTAAAAACCAAAACTGAATAAATTTCTTATCATAGAAGAATATTAAAATTTTATCTAATCAATGTTCAAGTAATAATTTTGTTACAAGAATTTAAAAACTTTTATCTAACTAAAGTCCACGTAATAATTCTCGTTCCAGCTTTACAATTAAATCTATTTAAATCATTCTTACTCTTCAGGAGTGGAAAGTCAAAGTGACTTGGAATCGTTTCAGACTCTTCTTAAATACTCAACAGAACCAAAACTTAATCTTGAACTTTGATTTTGAATAAAAATTTCGGTTTGATAGCAAAGTCCAAGTAATAATTTTTGCTATCAAACCGAATTTTTTTTTCAAAATCAAAGTTCAAGATTCAGTTTTGGTTCTGTTGAGTATTTAGGAAGAGTCTGAAGTGATTCCAAGTCACTTTGACTCTCCCCTCCTGAAGAGTAAATAGTTATTTTTGTATATTTTTTCAAAGTTGCTTAGTTGAATCGCTGGTCGCCTGTTGGCGTGGGCGGCCAGCGATTCAACTAAGTCCAGCATTCACTATAGAAATTTGAAAAGAATGTCTCGTGAAGTGAAAATGATCGTTAAAATTAAGATCAGCATTTTTAGGATCTTCAACAACATTTGAACGGATTAATTGAAATTTTCTCTTAAAAAATTTCATCAGATTCAATTAGAAGGTCAAAAGAACTTTCCTAAAGAAAGAATAATTGAAACACTTACGTTTAAAAATATATCACTGACCTCACCCAGCTGCCGTAACGTCAGAAATATTCTATCTAGAATTTGGAAAGATCGTTAACTCAGCTTCAGTTTCGTAATCAGGTCAAAGTGCGAGGTCACGAGACGAGACAAACTCCAGATTGTTATGGAAATAAACACAGCTGAGAACTGATGAATGAAATGATAATTTGGGAAGAGTTATAGCAAATCTTCTTTTTGAACGGAATTAAATAGTTTTAAATGCTAAGGTTTGTTCAGACAAAGTTTTTTATATAAGGGGGGACCCCACCTTGACAGTTTAAAAAATAATCAATTTTTTGTGCATTTTTCGGAAGTTTATGAAGTGTAGAATATGGTCTTGAAACAGTTTTTCAAAATTCGAAATCCTTCCGAAGTTATAGCGACAAATACGAGGTCGTTTCAATCCCAGTAAAAAGGCAGCTAAATCTTTAAACGCGTTTTTCTCGAAACAACATTTTTTGAACTGGTAGATTGCGGATCTTGGGAACCTTTCATCCGATTTACATATTTTTTTCAAATGCGTAGGAACGAATTATCTAAAAGTTAGTGTAGGATTTTTTGATATTTTAATTATTCGATTTTTAGCGAGCAATTAACTGCCATTTTTTGTAAGGAAAAAAATAATTTTTTTTTCAAAATGCCGTCATTTTGTCAATTTTTTGAATTTTGCAAAAAAAATTCTACACTACGCTATAGCCAATGTCTCAAAGTTTGTAAAACTGTTAATAATTTTGTTCTCAGATGTTCCTGCAATGTCCGGTGCACTCTGCCAGGAGGACGCGTCTTTCGCTCTGAGGTCAACCAATGAAGAGCCACAGAAAGACCGTTACAATATTTTTACTTAAAAAAAAGAATTTTTTTTTTATACAATAAACATGCCTTAACAACATGCCAAAAGTTTGGAGTCATTGCATTGTTTATTGTACCCAAAATACTACTCAAAGTTTGACTATTTTTAGAGCGCTCAGGGTGGGGTCTCCCCTTAAGAGAAAATTTTCAGTGTTTCACTAGTGAGATTAATTAATTACAAGAATTTATTTAATTCGCCTAATGTTTCGCTTAATGAAAAATTTAAATTTTTTTGCATTATTGAACCATGATTTTTACTTACTATATATATATAATAAAGAGGGTATAACTGCTAACTCAAAGATGAGCGCAACTATTCAATGTACCAAATGTGGGAAATCTATTCGCAAATCCAATATGAACCGTCATGTGAAAACTGCATGCACTTCTCCTCACATTTGAAATATGCGACTTTTGCAATTCCAACTTTAACAGAAAAGACAATTACAATCATCATCTGAATCAATATCATATAAATAAAAGCAGTGGTTTTCGGAAAACGCTTCGCACATATAAAATTGATAACATAAATGTCAGAGAAGACATAAAAAGTTTCCTGGAGAAAAATAACAATAAATGGAAATATATAATTAAGAATAAACTCAGTCAGCCTCAAAAAGTTAGATTCATATTACAAATAAAATTTAAAAAGCAGACGGATCCTGAAGGGCAGAAAGAAATATGTGCACATTTTTCGACATGTAACGAAATAATCAGTTTGCATACCTATCTCAATGAATTACTATAAAATGCTTATGAGAAAATTAATAACGACTTTGAAAATTTTATGCAAAAGGGAAGTGAATGGGTGTTTGACAAAATATTTCTATGGAAATTCAAATGTCTCAGTATAATGCAGTTGGAGCATCTGCTTTAGTAAATTTACCAGAACATTTGAAATCTACAAAAGGAGTAGTGAATGTTAAAAACTACGACAACAAATGTTTCCTGTGGTCAATATTATTAGCTCTACATCCTGCTAAAGACAATTCACAACGTGTGGAAAAATATAAAATATTTGAAAATGTCTTAGACACATCTTCATTGACTTATCCAATAACCCTCGATCAAATCCCGAAGTTCGAGGTTTTAAATAATATTTCCATAAATGTTTTCAATTTTAAGAAAGATGGTTTGCATACGTTATATATTTCACAGAATTCTGTTAAAGAACCCATGCAACTTTTACTTTTAAAAGACGGCAATAATTCTCACTATTGTTGGATTAAAAATATTAGTAGGGTTACAGCATATTTTCACAAATACTTGCAACATAGAATAATACTTGCAACAGAGAGCTCAGTTTTTGCAAACGTCACTTCCATCCAAAGTGAATTTCCAGAACAATGAACAATACGAAAGAGCTCAAACTTTGTGGAAAGCCTTTTCTATTGCTACCTCCGGGGAATATCACGATCTGTACATGATCACTGATGTATTACTGCTAGGAGATATATCTGAAAACTACAGAAATTCGTGTATGAATAACTACCAACTCGATCCTTGTCATTATTTTAGCTCTCCTGGCTTATCCTATGCTGCCTGTTTAAAAATGACAGAAATTGAGCTGGAACTTATAAAAGGTGATATGTATTTTTTCATAGAAAGAGCTCTGCGAGGAGGAATATCTTTAGTGTCTAAGAGGTTTGCCCAGGTCAACAACCCTTTAGTAGATCCATGTGAGAGAAGCAAACCAGAAAACTATATCATGTACTTTGATGCAAACAGTTTATATGGTTGGGCAATGACTCAACCTCTTCCAACTGGTAATTTCAAATGGGTAAATGATATTGACCTGTTTAATATTCTAGACGACAACAAGAAGGGTTATTTCTTCGAAATTGATCTAGAATATCCGGCATATTTACACGATTTACACAATGATTTCTCCTTGGCTCCTGAAAAATTAAAACTTTCTAATACTAATGTCTCATTCTTGATTCCAAATCTGTTCGACAAGCAAAATTATGTCGTTCACTATAGGTTACTTAAACTTAAACTCTATGTGGAACTGGACTGAGGGTGAAACAGGTGCATAAAATCTTGGAATTTGATCAAAAACCATGGCTGAAACTTTACATTGATTTTAATAAAACAAAACGAATTAATGCCATAAATAATCTTGAAAATGACTTTTTCAAACTGATGAACGATGCTATATATGGCAAATGTTTAGAAAATAAGAGAAAGAGAATGAAATGCCACATTGTAAATACGGAAGAAAAGCTTAAAAAATTAATTGCAAATCCTAGGTACTGTCGCTCAAAAAGGTATCCGAACACTACGGTTGATTACAAAATTCAGAAAATATATCTGGCAACGATTTTTTTAGAAATTAATGAGCTGGCAACCTTTGTGTCACGTGACACAAAGGTTGCCATCTCACTAATTTCTAAAAAAATCGTTGCCAGATATTTTTTCTGAATTTTGTAATCAACCGTAGTGTTCGGATACTTTTTTGAGCGACAGTACGTTTCTTGTGTTAAACCTGCAGAAAATTTCGTAATTCTCCATATGAAAAAGAAAAATATTATATTAGATAAACCATATTACATTGGTGCAATGATTTTGGAGTTGAGTAAATCACTCATGTATAATTATTTCTACAATTTTCTGAAACCAAAATTTAATGCAGAATTGTTATTTACCGATACTGATTCCTTCTGCGTCGACATCCAGACAGATGACATATCAGAAATGTAATTCAGACTACTTTGATTTCTCAAATTACCCCACAAACCATGCATTATACAGTGAATCAAATAAAATGGTTCCAGGAAAATTTAAAGACGACTTAAAAGATCTTCCAATCAAAGAGGTTGTTGCGTTAAGACCAAAATTATATCTATAATCGCTCCAATTCCTAAAAAAGCAGCTATTGGAATTAAAAATTAATTTAGTCACGAAGATTATCGTCAATGTCTATTTAATGAAAAAATCCTATATACGCAACAAACAGAATTTCGATCTGAGAAACATGATGTACACGTATACCAAATTAAAAAAATTGCTTTATCCCAAGAATACACAAAACGACATATTATCAATGGAACTTATTCTTATGCTTTTGGAAACTATCGAATATCAGATATGTATAGTAAAGTAGGAAATACATTTTACAAAACATTGAACTGAAAACAAATGTTAAAAAAAGCGAATTTTTTTGTATAATCCGAAGTTGAAATAGACATGACTATAGGGTGTGTCCAAGAGTAAATTTCGAAACAATACCGATGTTATTGAACATAATCTAATGTTTCTTTTTGTCAATAATGTCTTTTTTAGCAAAATATCCAAAATTTCGACAATTTCATTTACTACTTCTGTACTGGTGTTTCCAGCTCGTTTACTGGCAACCAAAATTGATAATTTTTCGCATATGTCGTCGAAACTCTTGTATAGTCCAGAACCAAACTTTTGACTTTCTGTTACTGTAAGCATCATTTTAATCGACTTTAAATATTTTCTAAGTGCCTCAATGTGATTATCGATAATTCGATATTTCTCAGTAGTTCTACAATAGCGTTTGGTTCCTGTAGCCTTATTACCCCCAGTTTTTGAAGATGCCCGATTGTTTGGTAAATCATTTCTTTCAGCTCAGAAATGGGGTTTCTCGCCTGTAAGATATCACTCGGATGTTTTAGTTTACATTGGTTTAATATTTCATCTTGCAAGTTGGAATCTGGATTATAAACGAACGTTTTTTCTGGCATCTCAGTGGACCCTTCTTGGCTCTAAAGTTTTCACTACACCCTGTATGTTTTTCATTATTTCTTCAGGCACAGTTTCCAGACTTTTTAACCGTTCGACAACTGGCTTCTGAAATTCTTCGAGCGTTTCCTTAACTCGTTCCTCCCCCAAAATAGTGTCTTCAGTTTTCGATTTTGTAGTAACTCGCGATTTCAAAATTTCATCTGTAATACTGTGTAATTCCTTAAGGTCCTTCATCTTTATTCATATACAATAAAGACATATACCCAGTGATGAAAGTCTGAAACAAGACCTCCAGGTACCTTTCTTCTTTCTTTTGGATCTGGATAGTGTCTAGCAAGTGAAACACTAATCTTGCTACCTCTGTCAAATTTCTTGTTTACTGGAATAACAGAAAAAAACTGCTGAAGTTGGGTCTTACTACTTCAATGAATTTTTGATCGTCAAGTTGATACTATAATTTATACTAAAAGAGGGATTTGTTGTGCAGCAGATTACCTTGCTTATATATCCATTAGAAATGCATAGATGGTAATTATCGTTGAAAATAGGTGGCGATAGTAGGTCGAATTTTGTGTTTATATGTAAAATTGAAAGAGACTGCAATATGTCTTTTTTCACTTCTTTATCACCATAGGTAACGCAAATTACAGTATTTTTTATCAACGTATAGTTTAGGTGGTCTGTAAATGGTAGCTAGGTAGTCACTGGAAGGAGAGCTATGCACCAATCCCGTGTGATGATGCATAGAACCGGCCAGGCCTAGCACCTAATGTCCGACCCCGCCTTCTCGTGGTGCGGACCGTTAGTAACATTCAAAAGAGATACTCTCTTGTGGAAGTGAACGGAAGGGGAGGGCTGCCAGATTAGTGTGGCCTACTGATCTGGACAACTTTGGTTACTACTCTTTTTTTCTACCCTGCTGAGGAGTGGTCAACCACACAGGGTCCTGGTGCTGACCATATAAACCTACTGGACTGGACAGATATATGGCTCTGAGCTTGATTATGGATCCTGATTTTGCTGCACTGGTGGGCTTCTGTGGAGGGAAAATCTTCCGCTGTGTTTTCTGTTTGTTTGTGGGTTGACAGCCCCAAGTGAATAGATTCACAGGATACGTTTATCAGCTGGTGGATAATCCTGAGCAGAGGTCATCGCAGACACCTGAACTCTTTGCTTCTATTGGCATCGTCAAATTCTACATTGGAGGAAGTCTTCCAGTGTAGATGGCTTCAGCCTTTAGTGGTGGGGGAACGGGTCTTTGCCCCATGTCTGCGATTAGGGGGCTGTTTGATATTGTCGGCATTCCCTCTCTCAATAAACATAGTTTCTTTTAAACATCCCACTAACACTATTATAAGCTAGAATATGAGGACTCTGCACAGAGCGTATTCTCTTGATGTCCTCACACAAGAATTCCACCGTTATAATTTAGATATTCTCGGCTTGCAAGAGACCAGATGGACAGATAAAGGTAAGATTCTTAAAAATAATCTTAAATTTCTCTTTTCATGGAGGGACGACAATAAGCATCACCAAGGCGTGGGTCTGCTTCTCAGCAGACACGCTAGTGATGCTCTTCTAGGATATGAGTGCATTAATGAAAGGTTTCTTACAGCAAAATTTCAGACAAGCGTTAAAGACTTGAATGTTATCTGCTGTTATGCCCCCACTGAGGATGCCGATGAGGATCAGAAGGATAGGTTTTATGAACAACTTCAGGATATTTTGAATTCTGTCAAGAAAGGAGATATTACCCTTGTTCTTGGTGACTTCAATGCCAAAGTTGGTACTGACTCTGCCCTTTGGGGAGGAATAATAGGCCCTTTTGGTATTGGTAGCTGCAATGGCAATGGGCAACGTCTCCTACAGGTAAGTTAACTCAATGGATTCAGAATAACTAACACTTATTACAAACACCGCGACATACATAAGTACACATGGGTTTCACCTGATCGGCTGCATAAGAATATGATTGATATAATAATAAATAAATAAATACCCCTCAAGCAGCTGCTTGCCACAGAGGTCTGACAGGAGCCTGTCAGTTTATATGCCAAAGTAGAAGATCTGAGAGGATGGCAGGACCTCAGCAGAAAAACAACACCTACAACCGTGCCTTATCCGGGGCTCGAACCCAGGTCCCTTAGATCAGTAGCCAAGCGCGCTAACCACTCGGCCATGGGTTGATTACATATTAATTAACAGCAAATGGGCTAGTTCTGTTAGGAATACCAGGGCATATAGCGGAGCTGAAATTGGATCTGACCATTACCTTGTTAAAAGTGTGTTGCAACTTAAACTTAAAAAGTGTTGTGCTAGGGTTAAAAAATTTACTTTTAATACTGAAGCTCTGAAAGATCCAGTTATAGCCAAAGCTTACCATGATAGGTTACTTAGTCATTATGACAGTCATGGTTTGCTTACTACTGAAGTTGAGGAAGAATGGGATCATTTTAAACAGGCTTTTTTGGACACTAACAGTACTCTTTTAGGAAAAAAGAGCAGAAGAGGCAAAATTATCTGAGTGATAAGGCACTTGAGCTTATTTCGGAAAGAAAGAACTGCAGGAATGCCCTTAATCAATACCCTACTAGTCCTAATAGAAAGCATTGCAGAGACCTTAATAAACTTGTAAAGGATCAGTTAGCTGCTGATAAGAATCTTTGGCTTGATGGTTTGGCTAACAAAGCCGAGGAAGCAGTTAGACAGCACAACAGCAGAGAGCTGTACCAGATAGTTAATGTTTTGTGTGGTAGAAAACGGACAGGCATACAAGGATTGAAGGATAAACAAGGTAAGGTTATACAAGGGGGGGGGGGGATTCTGTCATGGCTAGGTGGGCTGAGCATTTCAGTGATGTTCTAAACAATGTAGTTAGTTCTACTTCCATTGTTTGCAATGATGATAGATGCATTGGTGGCTTTAATGTTGGACCTATAACACAATCTGAAGTTATTTTGGCTGTTTCTAAACTTAAACTTCATAAATCCCCAGGGGTAGATGAAATTACTACGGAAATGCTTAGAGCTGGGAATGTTTCGGTTACCACTTGGATGACTGAAATTCTGAATATCTTTTATGATAAAGGCATGGTTCCTAAGGATTTTACCAGAGCTATTGTTATCCCTATTTTCAAAAAAGGTGATCGCAGTTCTTGTGATAACTATAGGGGTATCAGACTACTCTCTGTTCCAGGTAAAGTTCTTTCCATGATTGTGCTTAATAGAATTAAGAATCTGGTTGACAGGAAATTGCGTGATGAGCAATGTGGATTCAGAAGTGGTAGGGGATGTGTGGATCAGATATTTTCACTTAGGCAGATTCTTGAGAAATGTTTATAGTTTCAGAAACCTTTGGTTGCTAGCTTTGTTGATTTCAAAAAGGCTTTCGACTCTGTTGATCGTCATAATTTGTGGTTGATTGTGAAATCATATGGTATACCAGTCAAGTTAGTTAACATTATGAAAGCTCTCTATAATAACACTGAGTCGTGTGTGAGAGTTGGTAAGGCTTGTAGCAATTGGTTTAGCATTACTTCTGGTGTTCGACAAGGGTGCATTTTGTCTCCTTTTCTCTTTAGCCTGGTTATTGATTATGTTATGCGAATATCACTTCAAGGGAAAGATTTTGGCCTTAAATGGGCTGGAGATACGAAAATTTCTGATTTAGATTATGCTGATGATTTAGCCCTTTTGACAAATGATGTTGATGAGATGAACTCTTTCATTCGAGCTGTTGATGAGACTGGTAGTAGAGTAGGTTTGGTTATAAACAGAGAGAAAACTAAAGTGATGAAAATTGGTCAGGCAGGCTGTGATTCAGTTAATCTGAATGGTTGCAGTCTTGAGCAGGTGTCACAGTTTAATTACCTTGGGAGCTATGTAACAGATAATGGTGATGTGCGGCATGAGATTAACAGACGAATAGGGATTGCTGCCGGGACTTTTAAGAACCTATGGAGAGTGTGGAGAAATAGGCGTATACACCTAAAGACTAAAATTAGACTGTATAATAGTTTGGTTCTTTCTAGGGTTAGTTATGGTAGTGAAACGTGGACACTTTGTAAACAAGATAACAGGAAACTAGATGCTTTTGATTCCAGATGCTTACGCAGTATCTTGGGCATTAGGTGGTTCAACTTTGTAACTAATGATGAGATTAGGCAAAGGAGTTTGCAACCTCCTTTAAGCAGCATATTGTGCAGACTCCGTTGGTTTTGCCATGTTGCCCGTATGAATAATTATAGATTGGCGAATAGTGTTATGAACAGTGTGCCTAAAGGCCTCAGAAAGTAGGGGAGACCTAGGATGCGGTGGGCAGACAATGTCAAACAAGACCTTGTTAGAATTGGTGTGCAGTGGCCAGATGCAGTAGATGTAGCTCAAGATAGACTTGCTTGGAGAACTAAATTGCACGGTCTGGTTGGACCTCCGTAGCCCATGGCTGCTTGATGATGATGATGATGATGATGATGATGATGGTTTTATAGCAGCATCATTGTTTAGAATTGGGGTGCCAACATTCTTGATTCGTTTTCCATTTGCATCGCCATTGAAACTGTTCCCACTTGATGCAAAAAGTCCATTTTCATTTCTCAATAAAGCATTGGATGGGTTAGGATCTAACTGTGTCAGGCCATCAATGGAACTTTCTGTTGTCGCATTTCTGTTGTGCTTCGGTACCCCGAGGTTTCCTATTCTCTTATTGTTCGTATTAAAGACATCCTCGCCAGTTAATGCGACTTTTTCCAAATGTCCCTTAGTTACAGCAGCAGAATCCGACTCGGGATCGGCAATATCAAGATTTGCTTTTTTTTTCTGCATTGAAACTATGACCGTCGAATTCATTGCTTCGTGGAACGTAAAGACCATATCTATTTCTCACCAATGTATTCATTGGACTATTTTGAACAGTGGTCAAGTTGTCGACGTAGTATTTCGTAGTTGCATTGGAGGAATCGGTCGGTTCTGTAAGATTTTTAATGCGTTTATTGGTTGCATCGTAATTATCATTGTCATTGCAAAGTGCTCTTTTTTCCAAATATCGTTTTGTAACTTCTCCAGAATCTGCATCCGGTTCAGTAACATTGATTATTTGTTTGCTTCGTGCATCGTAGCGATTGTTCCGAAAAATTAAATGAGTATTATTAACGTATTGAATAGTAGCGGCATCTCCATTTTCTACAGGTCTGCCTACATTCGATATTCTTTTAGTATTTGCGTCATAATTTCCCGTGTGATTCAGTGTTTTAGACTCTTGTTGCAGATATTGCTTTGTCACAGAGTCCGAACCCTCTTCGGGATTGGCTATATTTCTCAAAATGTAATTACTCATGTCGTAGTCCCCATCGTGTGTCAATTAGAAACCGACACCTGGAATTCCCGCTGATCCTCTTTCGGAACACGTCTCAGATCTGATGACGCCAAACTTTGTCAAGTAATTAATCTTTATTTACCAAAGTTTTTTCTGTACTTGAGAGGCATGTGCTTGGTTTTTTTATCGATTAGTAAGAAATCGTGTGGTTTTGAAACTGCATATGCATAGAACTGCATAAAAATATCTTTCCTGATTTCTGTTGCATGATCCATTTGTATCTACAACATTTCTCTCTTGTTCTGCATATTAAAGAATATAAAATAATTACACTGTAGTCGAATGTCTTTGGAGTCGAAAAATAACTCTTTGTCAGGTAAATCAATGATATGTTCTTTTTCCTTCCTCTGACGAATAATTCTTCGATGAGTTTTTGATCTTTTTCCGTTACGAAATCGTCGAAAACAATTAAATTTTGCATGTCGGGATCCAGTTCGTTGACCTTGACGATATCTTCTTTACTGGCAGAGAAAGTTGCAATTGAGATTTTTTCCGCCAAATGTTTTCTCCAAATTTTCGTGCAAATCGTCGAATATTTCTTGCATAAACTGATATTTCGGCTCAGTTAAATCTTTGGCATATAAAAAGATTTTATTATAGTAGAGACGTTTAAATATTAAACTGAGCCCGATGTACCACAGATTAAAAGTCTAAAAGGCCAGAGAGGTGCTAATACGTTTATGTTCAAGAATTTCTCATCTTCAAAGTCAAAATTTTGAATCTCCATTTGCTTTATTTAAAAAGATCATCTTCTTTGACCCAGGAATTAAATGTATTATCATAACCAAACCATTTAACATAATACTCATTTTTATTATTCTTCACTCTAGTTTTCAGAATGGTTTCAACTTTATAAATGTCATCTGGCTTTTAGTATTTCACCATTTCTTGGGTGTAAAAATTACCAATGATTGGTTCTCCTTTCAGATCCTTGATCTTATAGATTATGGGATCTGTATTCAGAACTTGAGCAATTTCAAAATTCTCTTCTGTAAAATTCGGCAGATAACCTTTTCTAAACGGTGTCTTGTACATGGCGATCCTTACTCTGTCGCCAATTTTAAATTTTGGTGCTGTCATAGATTTAATTATTTTACCAAACAGATTAAAATACAAAATATCTTTGTTTTTCTGCAAGCTTGCCTCTTTTGGGGTCATTCTTATTGATCTGTGATAAGAAGTATTGTAATTCTTAACGAGTATTGGTAGAACATCGATCCATTTTCTAGTGTCATTAGCAGTGAAATATTTCCACATTTTTGTCTTTAGAGTCCTATTAAATCGTTCCACAATTTGAGCTTGTCTCATTTTCAGTGGCAAGCCAATGGACACCTCGTTGGTTAAACAATGTTTCAGATTCTTCATTGATAAATTCAGTACCCTTATCCGTTTGTAACTTGGATGGCTTGCGTTGTTTAAAAATTTCGACAAATGTTTTGGTAATCTCATTACCCGTTTCTTTTTAATTAATATACCCCAGGCGAATTTGCTGAAAATATCAATCACGGTTAAATGTAATTCGTGTGATTATTGGGAAATTTAAATTTTTGCATATGGATTAAATCACTCTGCCACTGGTCGTCTACATTCGAAACATAAACCCGTCTGGTTTGGAATTTTTTATAAATGGGTTTGTATAACGTGTACACATCTTGTTGTTGGAGAAATCTTTTTACTTCTTTTTCCGTCAATCCAGTTTTTCTTTTATACCGGAAAATCCATTTAATGGGTCATAGTAAACGGAAGAAAGCATCTTATTTCTTGTGTCCTAAACCGAACCGTTTCTTTGTTTTAATGATAGGTTTGATTATCGTTCTTGAAATTTTCTCCTAAAGTTCGATTCTGAATTTCATCCAAATCATTTATTAATCCTTGGTCGGCTTCGTGTACTTTCTGTAGATTTGCTGTAAGAAATGTCGTGCTTTTTGCAGGCTTTGTCCACACGGTTAATACCAGGATCTCCTCGCATTAACCTTTTCTCCAGTTTCGTAAAAGGTCCACAATACTGGTAACCTGGAATGTGCATTTCGGGTGGATTAAACCTTTCTTGAATCCAGCTTACTATACCTCCGACTTTTACAAATTTTCCTTTCTGTTTCACAAATTTATACTTCATTTTTCCATACGTTCGACATCTACCTCTCCCCATTACTCTTTTATTCTTTGATGTGACATATTCAACATTATCCGTTAAAGTTTTCGTTTTACACTTTACACAATACATGCTTAATTTTTATATATAAAATATAAGTGCATGATATTTATAAAAATAAAGTATAATGTATCACAGTTATCTGACTAGTTTAACGCCTGGACAAAAGTAAACACTGAAGAGTGCATTTGTAAATAAGAATCCTATAACTTTAAGTATTGATCCACAAAAGAAAGGTAATGATACTTTGAAAGTGACAAAGAGATAAATCATTAAACTGAAAAAATCTACAACGCTAGTTCGACTTCGTTTCAATAAAACACAGCTAGGTGGATTTCTACCGTTCTTAACACCTGCACTCGTAGCATTAGGAAAAGCAGCTGCAGTTGGCGCTGCGGGATATGCAGGTACTAAGCTTGCACAAAAAGCTCTAGGAAAAGGTTTATACATTCCTGGAAAGCAAAGAGCAGCTGGCTTATATAAAAATAAAAGAAAGGGAAAAGGTTTGTACATTCCAGGAAAACAAATAGTTCAGGGATTTAAAAAAAAGAGTCATTAAGTAACTTAGATATTGAAAATATAATGAGAAACGAAAACGAATTCCGTGGTGCACACTCTATTGATTCTTTACCAACAAAAATATTGAAAAACGAAAATGGTACAGTGAACTTTGACGTTTCCCGTGGTTCAGGAACTCTTTGGGTAGTTTTTTTCAGTGAAGCAAAGTTATCTTACGTCGAGTACTTTGATCCATTCGGTTTATCGCCACCAGAAGTAATAAAACACTATTTACTTACATCTTCAAAGCGAGTCGTGTATAACAAATTCAAGCAAATTACTCTGAAAAATGCGGTTACTATTGCATCTATTACATTAAACGTAGGAATAATAACATAAGCCCACATGATGTATTGTATCCGTTTGAACAAATAATTTAATTAATTTATTTAACAACATAAGCAATTATTTTAATAAATAACAATTTATATTTTAATAAATAACAATATTATATAAATAACAATTATTTTAATTAATAACAATTTATTTAATAACATAAGCCCACATGATGTATTGTATCCGTTTGAACAAACTCCTAACGATCGGAATGAATTGTTGGTAACAACTAACATATAAGTACTACATAGTACTACACTATATTAATAAAGATAGTACTCATAACTATCAATTCTTCTACTGTTACAGCATACAACTCCGAAGATTTGGTAATTAATTATGAAACGCCGATCACACTCAGTGGTGAATACGAGATAGCACTGATCGGTTGCAATATGTGGTATTCCTGGTAAAATATAAGTGATGAATATAACAATAACACTCTGAAATACTTCAATGGAAGGCAATGGAATAAAATAACTTTCCCGAACGGAATGTACGATATAGACGGATTTAATGACGTTTTGAAAAATGTCTTTGGGGATCCTAGCCCTATAATACTAGAAAGCAACCTCCCCACATTAAGATTTGTTATTCGTTTGGCAAGATGATATAAAATAGATTTTTCTGAAGGAAAGTTGCGAGAAATACTAGGGTTCGAATCGAAAATTATCGATGCATCAAAAAACGAAGGAAAGTTCCCACCCAACATAACGAGAGGGGTCGATCGCATTCTAATTCACTGTTCTATTGTGGAATCTTCCTATCTCAATAACCAGAAGAGCGACGTGTTGTACAGTTTGATGCCTCAAACACCGCCTGGCAGTTTAATCGACACACATCTTTTTTTCCCCATATATTTACCGCTGAATAAAACTGATTACATTTACAACGTTAGAATGAAAGTAACCGATCAGAACAATAAAGTAATTGACTTGTAGAAGGAAAACGTGACTTATATGTTACACATCAGACTCAAATAAAGATGAAGATACTGAGAAAGCAAATTAAAATATTTTATACAAATCCGTTGCCTATCGTTCGAAAAACGAGAAAATATCCCCTAAAAGCAGAAATATTCTTAATCGGTTAATTTACGGAAATGGCCTAAAAATCATAAAATCATAAAGTAAGTATAGGATGAACGTTGAAGCTATATACTGGAATTTGTTCGAAGATCCAATAGACGATAATTCAAAGACAAAATACGAGTACTCGGAATATCGAGAAACCAATATGAATGTTTAAAATCTCGAAAAATACGAAATATTTACCAAAGATATGGACGTTTTTCTACATCCGCACAATAATTATATACACATCAGAGGCAAAATACTGAAATCAGATGGGTCTGATATCGGCGGCAATGATGTAGTTACGATGGTCAATAACGGGTACAACATTTTTAAGAGAGCTCAATATTATATAGAAAACAGAGAATTGGAAGATATTGAATTGCCAGGAGTGACGACCACGATTCACAATTTAATTGATTGTTACCGAAGACTTCACACAGTGCTGCCACAAGTATGATGTGGTTCAAAGATACGGCAGACGGTTCGAAAATGAATAAGTATTTGTACGACGGAGGCGAAGATAAACTGGACACGAATAATAAGATAAAGGATTTTGCACAAGCGTTGAAGAAAAATCCTGAATTCAATCAAGGATTCTCGGACAGATATGAAATTACAAAAAATAGTCAAATCGTAAGTTTATTCTTACCACTGAATCGGCTGTTTGGATTCTGCCGAGACGTGGATAAAGTGTTTCGCGGTGTAAAACATACCATAAAACTAGAAAAAAGTGATGACAAAGACATTATTCAGAGAGTTGGGGCTACGTTGTATAAATTTGAAATATCTCACGTATCTTGGTTTATTCCAAAAGTGGAACCATCACTACAAGTAATTGCAAAACTAGAATCTCAGTTAGCAAGTGGCAATCCACACGAAATCTTTTGGGAATCGTGCAAACTGTACAAATCTGATACTCGAATTGACTCTCATGTCATCATCATGTCATGGATGGGTTTATTTTGAGCTGTTACTACAACTCAAAATTAACCCATCCATCTTTATGTCGTCTTACAAAATTCTAACCGTATAAATAATCAAACCAGAAACAATATGGTGTTTGATCACATGTTGCTAGAACGGATTCAGATCAGAGTGAATAGCAAACAGTTTCCTGAACAAGAATTCGAGTGCAACTTTGAACCCAACAGTTTAGATTATGCGCGAGTTTACAACAGCTTTTTAGCTGCAAAAAATATGGATATCGACTTGGGTACACAAGTCAGTTACCAAGATTTTATGAAACTGTATCCGATATTCCACTTCGATGTCAGCAAATAGAATCACGTTTATATGAATTATCAGCAACTGCTGACATCGAAATACGATTTAATTTAAATAGACCACCAAACGAATTATATCACGTATATTGCGTAATTGTCTCAGAACGGAAAGCAACTTTACAACCACTAGAGGGAAAACTTTTAGTTGTTGGCTAAAAAAACTATTTTAAATGCAATCAAAATTTACATCTATTTGCACGTTTTAAAAAAAAATATGTATGTTCCCCACTTCTAATTGAATCTGATGAAATGTTTTTAAGAGAAAATTTCAATTAATCCGTTCAAATGTTGTTGAAGATCCTAAAATTTCAATTGATACGTTCAAATGTTGTTTAAGGATTTTCTTTTTTCACTTCAGGAGACATTCTTTTCAAACTTCTCTAGTGAATGCTGGACTTTGAAAATTGATGGCCGCCAGCGCCAACTGGGCGACCAGCGATTCAACTAAGCAACTTTGAAAAAAACAAACAAAAACATACAAAAATAACTACTTACTCTTCAGGAGGGAAAAGTCAAAGTGACTTGGAATTGAGTTGAATACTACACAGAACCTAAACTGAATCTTGAACTTTGGTTTTGGATAAAAATTTCAGTTTCATAGGAAAATTATTACTTGGACTTTGCTACTGAATCTTGAACTTTGGTTTTGGATAAACATTTCGGTTTGATAGCAAAATTACTACTTAGACGTTACTACTAAATCTTGAACTTTGGTTTTGGATAAAAATTACTGTTTGATTGCAAAATTATTACTTGGACTTTGCTACTGAATCTTGAACTTTGGTTTTGGGTAAACATTTCGGTTTGATAGCAAAATTATTACTTGGACTTTGCTATCAACCCGAAATTTTTTTATCCAAAACCAAAGTTCAAGATTCAGTTTTGGTTCTGTTGAGTATTTAAGAAGGGTCTTAAGGGATTCACAAATCACTTTGACTTTCCCTTCCGGTATAGAGTTACAATCTAAGGTAAGTACGATTGGGTTGGGTTGTTTTACCTCTGAGCGACACTTTTTTTGCACACCATGGGCAAAATGGCCAGGTCACATGGACCCCAAAGGCTCAGAGAAGGTTGGGGGAGGGGACCCACTGGAACAGCTGTTGGGAGACAGATGATAGCCTCCTGTCAAGGCCATCCAGCGTGTTCTTTAACGTGCACAGGGTATGGCTCTCCCGCACACGGGGTCACGGCTTAACGTCCCATCAGATGGACGGCGACCTTTCCAAGCCCATCGGTGTCCCCTACTGACCGTGGGCAGGGCGGGGAATTTTGCGGAGATAAATCTCAACGCTGATCCAGCTGGGACTCGAACCTGAGAACTACAGATTACGAGCCTGGCGCGCTACCGACTGAGCCACCCCCGCCCCAGGTAAGTACGATTTAAATAGATTTAATTGTAAAGCTGGAACCGGAATTATTACGTAGACTTTAGTTAGATAAAAGTTTTAATATTCTTATAACAAAATTATTATTTGAAGATTGATTAGATAAAAATTTTAATATTCTTCTATGATAAGAAATGTATTCAGTTTTGGTTTTAAATTTCGGCTGAATATTTAAGAAAGGTCTCAAGTGATTCGAAGTCAGTTTTAGTTCCCCCTCCGGTATAGAGCCCCAATCTAAGGTAAGTAAGATTTAAATATATTTAATTGTAAAGCTTTAATTGTAAAGCTCGAACGGGAATTATTACGTGGATTTTAGTTAGATAAAGTTTTAATATTCTTGTTGCAAAATTATTATTTGAACATTGATTAGATTAAAATTTTAATATTCTTCTATGTTAAAGTATCATACACTTCACAAAGTTTCGGTTTGATAACAGAATTATTACTTTGGACTTATATTAGATAAAAGTTTTAATATTATTGTAGCAAAATGATTACTTAAACGTTGCTTAGATAAAAGTTTTTAATATTCTTGTAGCAAAATGATTACTTTGGACTTTGATTAAAAGTTTTAATATTTTTTCTGTGATAAGAAATTTATTCACTTTTGGATAAAATTATTAATATTCTTCTTTGATAACAGAATTAATACTTTGGACTATGCTTAGAAAGTTTTGATTCTGCTGTATCCAGTGAAGTGTATGATAACTGAACAAAACACATCATTTTTTATCTCATATACACACACCTCATTTCAACCTAATTCATTTAAACTAATTCACAAATTAGTTTAAACCTCATCTTTAAAAAAAACTTAAATTAGTTTTTCACATGCGAAATAATTTCTAATTTTCACACATATTTTCACAAAAAACCGCAAGAAACATACTTTTTCCCTCATCCCCCATAACCTTTCTCATGATTTTTATAGAATTCTCGAGCCCCTTTTACTGTGCCAGAACTCTCATTTATGCTACTCTCACTAGTGTCCTTCCAAAACTAGGAACCTCTTTCCACCGATTGACCTTTGCACATGGAACCTCAGCGAAGGTCTCGATGATCTAGCACTCGAGGAACTTGCATTCTGTAGAACATTGAACTTGATGTGGCTTAGCCCACTGAACTGCTTCCAGATTCCTCACTTTAACGGAATACTGACGGAGAATCACAAATTCTTTTAAATTTCTTGCACTTTTTCTTCTTTCTCTCAACGGAAATTTGCTTCCTCCTTTTCTCTTAGAACAATGGATATCTTTTTCGGCATACGAACGATAATGCTGTCGCGGATTGCACCAAATGTCGTGGTGCCGGTGGTATGTCCAACGATTAACTGAATGCCAGTATAGGACGATCAATTAGTCCTTTGATTGCCTACACCCTTATTTCGGTGAAATGAGAGGTTCGTGGGTTGTTACACCCGTATTAACGTATGCCTAAGACTTGCTGCGCCAAGTGATGTACAAAAATATGGCCAACAATTCACGCATGACAGTTGTATAGGGACGGGACAGTTTATTCACACTTATATTAATCACGTGCTGGGGATGCTCTCGACTCCGTAGGCTTTGCTGCTGCAAATAATTATGCAATGAGGTAGAGAACAGCACTTTACAGATTCTCCCTTTACCGACCTCAAACTCGGCGAAAGGATATTTAACCTTTGCCTACAATGTGCTTCACACAGAACACCCTTCAGCTCCACAGAACGGTATTTGGTTCATCAAGAACCTTGATTCTCACATAGAATCGTATCCTCTCCTTAAGGGGGTTTTTTTTTTTGAGTAAGAGCGGCGTCCTTTGAGACGTGTTCAAACATACTTCCCGTTTGACAGCGACGCACAAGACTATTCTTTAACTTATTGCCCGGCTCGTCTCCAGCGCTCACACTCGCACCCCAGCCTAGTTATAAAAAGCCATAAAAGGCTTTTGGGCGGTGCCTACGTAATGAGAATGCCTGCCGATTTCAAGACGCGAAGCGACAACAGCACTAGTTACATATTCGTCCGCTGTGGCGCTGGCGATCCGCTGTTTTGCTTGCTACTTGCTTCGTAGAAGTATACGTTATTACGCTCTTTACCGCTAGTTTTAAAATTGGATTCTGATACGATTTTGTTCATTTGTAATTTATTTACTGTTCTGCCTACTTTCTGCCGCCTTTAACTAGAAGTCTGAAAGACGGTGTAGTGCTGTGTGATGTTTTGCAGAAGCGAAACTTATGAAATAATACTCAGTTTCTATCGAATCCCTTCCAATCTCGATCAGCGAGACAAAAGCTGAAATCAATATGTCAGCATCGAAACATTGACATCAGCCATTAGAAATGGTTTCAGAGATCACCTTTGAATAAACAATATTTTGTAATCTCAGTAACTGTGAGCGAATGAAAGTTATTCCTATTAGCTCAAAAAGATCAATATCTCTCTATAATATAAGGAACTTTGGTAAAGGATTGCCCTACCAAAGTATTAGAGAATTTCCGTGTTATGCGAATGGGAATTTAACACTCGAAGCTCTATAAGTTCTAAAATATTCATTTAATGGAAAAAAGGTTTCTGAGAATAAATTAAAGATAAAAATCTTATCTATTTAAATCAAAATTTTTAACAGCATTCATCTAGTAGTTAATGAATTACGGAAGCTGAAATATTTCACAAGAGTAATAAGTCATAAGAATTGACCTCAGAAATTAACTGAAACCCAAATAATACGCATTATTTCAAATCATTTAATAAAATATAAATTTTAAAGGTTTGCATAATGATTATTTCGATATTAGATAATTATGAATGAATTTTATTTAACAAGATAATTATTATTAAACATTCCACTTCAATAACTCTTTACATATTGAAATGCGTGAAATGCGTATATGTAAAATCTGAGTATGTGTTTACCGGCTACCAAGATAGGAGCAGCACCTGACAAGGTAGACACAAATACCCAACTGCATACACTCACACACGAGCGGCTAGAAAAGAATCTAGTCCTGGCGGGTCTAAATTTACCAGTCTACAATCATTATCTAAATCACATTTCTCTATTAAATGAATATTTTAGATGTTAGGAAGCAGAGCTGGCCATACAGTCGATGTCGATCGCGTAGTTGCCAGTTTTAGATGGAAAATATTGTTGGGTTGGGTTGGGTTGTTTTACCTCTGAGCGGCACTTTTTTGCACACCATGGGCTAAATGGCCAGGTCACATGGACCCGGAAGGCTCAGAGAAGGTTGGGAAAGGGACCCACTGGAACAGCTGTTGGGAGACAGATGGTAGCCTTCCGTCAAGGCCATCCAGCGTGTTCTTTAACGTGCACAGGGTATGGCTCTCCCGCACACGGGGCCACGGCTTAACGTCCCATCCGACGGACGGCGGCCTTTCCAAGCCCATCGGTGTCCCTTACTGACCGTGGGCAGGGCGGGGAATTTTTGCGGAGATAAATCTCAACGCTGAAAAATATTGTATTTTAATTAATGTAACAATGTCACGTTAATACGTGGATGCTAAATTGTTATTTTAATGCTTAGCTGGTCATTATTATGACTTATGCAATATGCTGGATCGCGAAAGGTTTTCTGTCTTAAAACTCGATCGCAGAGTCCAAAACTTTGGCCCTCCCTGTTATACAACTTCGTATTTAGATTCCCATTGAAATAACACGGAAAGATAATGCTATAGCTTTCTTTGAGCATAATACTGTCATTATCAATTTGAAATTTTTCACTAATTCAAATAATGTATTACTTTAAAAAAATAGGGCTAGATAATAATAGTAAAAACGTCGCTCATTTTCTTCGGACCAAGACACTCTTGTCGCCCCCCTCCCATCCTTTCTTAAACCAGACTTGTATATGACTAATGGAATGTGGAAGTTTATAACATTTCGTCAGCGTTTTAAACTGCTCAAATATATATATGAACCAGAGTAGATTCAGCAATTGGGAAACCTAGAGCCAAGTTCTAAATGGGTGCCCTAGAACAAAATTTTGAATAAAAGCCTTAGAGCTTATTCTAAATGGAGCCCCTTTATCCTTCTGAATTGAACTATAATTTATATGAAATCGTCAATTCGCGTGATAAAAAATAACATTACTTTAAAGGAAGAAAAATCTGAAAAAAAAAAAAAAATTAGGAGGGTGCCCTGTAGATCGGGAGAGTGAAGTAAAAAGGCTAACATATAAAGAGTCAATTCTGTATTGCAGTATAAACTTTGCTCCTATTGCATTTAAAAACTATTACTTTTAATCTATATAATAAAAGAAGTTATCTGTCTGTCTGTTAGTCTGTCTGTGGCAGCCATAACTCATCGGGTAAACAACGTACACGCTACAAATTTTCAGGGAACGTTTCTGGTTGTGGTCCGGATTGCAGTGCCAAATTTCAGGTCGGAAGTCCAAAAAAGCGGGGGGGGGGGAGGCTTGCTAGAACCAAAAATATTTACCATGCTATTCCTATGGGGAAACCAGAATCGCTGTCAAATTTACTGTTGCCATTTTCTGCTCCCTAACTGTGAAAGTAAAGTGTTAAAACAGCATTTAAATCCTCTGCTGCAAATATGGAGGTAGGAAGATAACAGGAGGAGCCCTAAGCACTTGAAAATGATGCTTCGGCGACTGCGCGGCATTCATGTTGTTCTATTCAAAACATTGATCAGTAGTATAGGTGAGTAACGAAGTGCTGCGCTATAAAAATTAAATTTTTTTCGACATTTGTATTACGGCAGCCTGTTCAGCTTACGGCTGCACGAATCGGCCTTCAAAAAAGATACCAGGAATTACCTTTCATCGGTAAGTTTGTCATTTTTATAAAAGTTTAAAGAATTATATAATGATACAAGCAACTTCGTGTTGAAATTACGCCGCTATGAAATCGGTTTTATTTCGAGTTACAAACCTCGATTCTTCACCAGATTTTTTTTTATTTTCTTCGGATTGTACTCAGTGATAAATGTGAAGATGTACTTCTTATATTGATTGATTGATTGATTGATTTTACGTTACACTTATTTGAGAATTCCTTCTGCAGGCTTTCTCAGTTAAAAAATTTTGTTGGCTGTAATTGAATATTAGTGTGTATTCTATTTAATGGATGATGAATTTACATACTTTTAAATAGATGTGATTAAAATATCAAGAAGTTTCTTTTTTGTTTTTTATTTTATTTTAGGTGGAAGTATTAGATATTATTTTGTTTAAATGTTTTAGTATTTAAATTCCTCTCTCTTCATGATTTAATAAGTTCAGTGTAAGAAGGGAAAAGTAAATTACAATAAAGTATTTTCATAAGGTGAGAAATATAATATTTCTTTTTTTAAAATTTGGATAGCATGAAGGGTTTTGTTTAAATGCCCCCTTTTTTTCTTGGATTGGAATCTTATATTTTTGAATTTCTTTTTAGATTAATTTAATGTATCTGGTGTAAATTGTCATAGGTGAGTGACAGCAATCATTAGATAGGGTGAAAATTTTTCAAATTGTTTAAATGATTTTAGTTAAAAGAGGAGAGGAGAGTGTAATGCTTTTCTCCTTTTCGTTAATTCTTCTGATAGGGTTCTAATTGTCCCTTTTAAGGTGAATACTGAATTTATTTAATTCTGTATGGATTTCAAATAGAGCGAGTTTATTGCTTGTAGTTATTTTATTTTTACTTTGGTTCAGGGGTAGGTTAGGCGTACATAAAGGGAGATATGAGATACTGAGGAGTCAGGGTCTGAGATGTCGGGTTCAAGCCACTATCTGGAACGTTGCCTTTTTTATTTTTAAATGGATAATATATTCCCTTCACCCTGTGGATATATACTTTTTTATATTTTTTAAATTTTTTATTATTTTTGCTTTGTATAATTTTGGCTTGTAAATGGTAGCTAGGCGTAAACTGGAAGGAGAGCTGTGTACCAATCCCCAGTGATGATGCACAGAACCGGCCAGGTCTAGCACCTAATGTCCGACCCCGCCTTCTCGTGGTGCAGGCCCTTAGTACCTTTCAAAAGAGATATTCTCTTTTGGAAGGGAACGGAAGGGGAGGGCTGCCAGTTCAGTATGGCCTACTGATCTGGTCATCTATGGCCAGTTTTTTCCTTTTTTTTCAACCCTGCTGAGGAGTGGTCAACTTCACAGGGTCCTGGTACTGACCATTTATACCTACTAGACTGGACTTGTTTATGGATTTGAGCTTGATTATGGATCCTGGACTTGCTGCACTGGTGGGCCTCTGTTGAGGGAGAGTCTGCCGCTGTGTTTTCTGTTTGCTTCTGGGTTGCCAGCTCTAAGTGAACAGAGGCATGGGATACCTTATATCAGCTGGTGGATAATCCTAATCAGAGGCCATCGCAGGTACCTGAACCTTACTTGCTAGTTGGGCATCGTCAAGCCTAAACTGGAGTAATGTGTCTCAGGCAGGCCATATGGTTCTTGAAAAAGTCCACTTGAAAAGGTGGTGCCTGAAGTTCCTACCAGCATCGGTGACTTCAGCCTTTAGCGGAGGAGGAACAGGTCTTTGCCCCATGCTTGCAATCAGGGGGCTGTTTGATATTGTTGGCCCTACCAATCTCAATAAACCTAATTTCTTTAAAAATCCTACTAATCATTTTCTCTCTGCAGGAACGTGGAACGTGAGGACATTACATAGAGATTATTCTCTTGATGTCCTCATGCAGGAATACCAGCGCTATAACCTAGATATTCTAGGCTTGCAAGAGGCCAGATGGACAGGTAAAGGTGAGATACTTAAAAATAACTTTAAATTTCTCTTTACAGGGAGGGAGGATGGAAAGCATCACCAAGGCGTGGGTCTGCTGCTCAGCAGACATGCTAGTGATGCTCTTCTAGGATATGAGTGCATTAATGAAAGGTTTCTTACAGCAAAATTTCAGACAAGCATTAAAAACTTGAATGTTATCTGCTGTTATGCCCCCACTGAGGATTCTGATGAGAATGAGAAGGATAGGTTTTACAGACAACTTCAGGATATTTTGAATTCTGTCAAGAAAGGAGATATTACCCTTGTTCTTGGTGACTTCAATGCCAAAGTTGGTACCAACTCTGAGCTTTGGGGAGGAGTAATAGGCCCTTTTGGTATTGGTAGCTGCAATGGCAATGGGCAACGTCTCCTACAGGTAAGTAAACTAAATGGTTTCAGAATAACTAACACATATTACAAACACCGCGACATACATAAATACACATGGGTTTCACCTGATGGGCTGCATAAGAATATGATTGATTATATATTAATTAACAGCAAATGGGCTAGTTCTGTTAGAAATACCAGGGCATATAGGGGAGCTGAAATTGGATCTGACCATTACCTTGTTAAAAGTGTCTTGCAACTTAAACTTAAAAAGTGTTGTGCTAGGGTTAAAAAATTTACCTTTAATACTGAAGCTCTGAAAGACCCAGTTATAGCTAAAGCTTACCATGATAGGTTACTTAGTCATTATGACAGCCATGGTTTGCTTAATACTGAAGTTGAGGAAGAATGGGGCCATTTTAAACAGGCTTTTTTGGAAACTAACAGTACTCTTTTAGGGAAAAAGGAGCAGAGGAGGCAGAATTATTTAAGTGATAAGGCACTTGAGCTTATTTCAGAAAGAAGGAACTGCAGGAATGTCCTTAATCAGTACCCTACTAGTCCTAATAGAAAGCATTACAAAGAACTTAATAAACGTGTAAAGGATCAGTTAGCTACTGATAAGAATCTTTGGCTTGATGGCCTTGCTGACAAAGCTGAGGAAGCAGTTAGACAGCACAACAGCAGAGAGCTATACCAGATAGTTAATGTTTTGTGTGGTAGAAAACGAACAGGTATACAGGGATTGAAGGATAAACACGGCAAGGTTATAGAAGGTGAGGATTCTGTCATGGCTAGGTGGGCTGAGCATTTCAGTGATGTTCTAAACAATGTGGTTAGTTCTACTCCCATTGTTTGCAATGATGATAGATGCATTGTTGGCTTTAATGTTGGCCCTATAACACAATCTGAAGTTAGTTTGGCTATTTCTAAACTTAAACTTCATAAATCCCCAGGGGTGGATGAAATTACTACGGAAATGCTTAGAGCTGGGAATGTTTCTGTTACCATTTGGATGACTGAAATTTTGAATAACTTTTATGATAAAGGCATGGTTCCTAAAGATTTTACCAGAGCTATTATTATCCCTATTTTCAAAAAAGGTGATCGCAGTTCTTGTGGGGTTCTATAGGGGTATCAGCCTACTCTCCGTTCCAGGTAAAGTTCTTTCTATGATTGTGCTTAATAGAATTAAGAATCTGGTTGACAGGCAATTGCGTGATGAGCAATGTGGATTCAGAAGTGGTAGGGGATGTGTGGATCAGATATTTTCACTTAGGCAGATTCTTGAGAAATGTTTAGAGTTTCAGAAACCTTTGGTTGCTAGCTTTGTTGATTTCAAAAAGGCTTTCGACTCTGTTGATCGTCATAATTTGTGGTTGATTGTGAGATCATATGGTATACCAGACAAGTTAGTTAACATAATGAAAGCTCTCTATAATAACACTGAGTCATGTGTGAGAGTTGGTAAGTCTTGTAGCAATTGGTTTAGCATTACTTCTGGTGTTCGACAAGGGTGCATTTTGTCTCCTTTTCTCTTTAGTTTGGTTGTTGATTATGTTATGCGAAATTCACTTCAAGGGAAAGCTTTTGGCCTTAAATGGGCTGGAGATACGAAAATTTCTGATTTAGATTATGCTGATGATTTAGCCCTTTTGGCAAATGATGTTGATGAGATGAACTCTTTCATTCGAACTGTTGATGAGACTGGTAGTACAGTAGGTTTGGTTATAAACAGAGAGAAAACTAAAGTGATGAAAATTGGTCAGGCAGGTTGTGATTCAGTTAATCTGAATGGTTGCAGTCTTGAGCAGGTGTCACAGTTTAATTACCTTGGGAGCTGCGTAACTGATACTGGTGATGTGCGGCATGAGATTAACAGACGAATAGGTATTGCTGCCGGGACTTTTAAGAATCTATGGAGATTGTGGAGAAATAGGCGTATGCACCTAAAGACTAAAATTAGACTGTATAATAGTTTGGTTCTTTCTAGGATTAATTATGGTAGTGAAACATGGACGCTGTGTAAGCAAGATAACAGGAAACTAGATGCTTTTGATTCTAGATGCTTACGCAGTATCTTGGGTATTAGGTGGTTTAACTTTGTAACTAATGATGAGGTTAGGCAAAGGAGTCTGCAACCTCCTTTAAGCAGCATATTGTGCAGAGAGAGACTCCGTTGGTTTGGCCATGTTGCCCGTATGGATGATTATAGACTGGCGAATAGGGTTATGAACAGTGTGCCTAGAGGCCTCAGAAGGAGGGGGAGACCTAGGATGCGGTGGGCAGACAATGTCAAACAGGACCTTGTTAGAATTGGTGTACAGTGGCCGGATGCAGCAGATGTAGCTCAGGACAGATATGCTTGGAGAATTAAACTGCGCGGTCTGGTTGGACCTCCGTAGCCCATGGCTGCTTGAGGATGATGATGATGATGATGAGTATAATTTTTAGTTGCTTTTTTTTCATATAGTTTTTTCAGATATTATTTTGAAATTTTCCTTTGTGGCTGAGGAAGGATGTATTTCAATCCTTATGAGATTTTTTTTTTGAGAGATTGTTATAATTGTGTATTTTGTATTGATTGTTAACTCTGGTTGAGGGAGGAAAAGAGCATGAGATGGGGGAGAGATGTGAAGCTGAGGGTACAAACATAGGGCTGGTGGGTTCGAGCCACCATCTGGGCCGTTGTTTTTTTGTATAAATATATGTATTTTTTTAGTTCTTTTTTTGACTTCTTATACTATTGGCTTTATTTAGTTTGTTAAGCAAATTTTTTGCTTTTGTGGAATGAGAATTTTTTTAACTTAAAACAGCTATTTTCTGAATCTTACAAATGTGATTTTTTTGCAGTTTAAATGCTGTTATTGCATATAATGTTTAGTGTTTTATCCATAAAATGTTTTCTGCTATTATCAGTGCAGTATAAATAAACTTTCAAAATCTGGTAATTGTTTGTTATTGTCGTATTCAACGAAATACATAAATAGTTCTGCTATACAGTAATTCTGTATTGAAATATTCATTGCACTGAAAAAAACAATATAAATTACAAATAGCTTAAATGGGCTTTCTCTTAGTCGTAAAAAAATAATCTTCTCGCATATAACGCACAGTAAAACTGAGTATAGCACGTGAAAAATAGGCTTGATTGCAACGGCAGACGGTTTGTTTTGAACGCCACAATATGGCTACCGCCCTGCTGCGTCAGCATCATTTTCCTTGGACAGGGAAAGCGCGTTAGGGCGCCTCCTGTCATTCATACCTCCGTGACTGCAAATTTGATGCCGTTGCCAGATTCCTCACATTTCCAAAAGCATTATTAGGCGTTCCATTGCAGCTAGAGACCTGATTTTCTAACCAGAAATGGGGTAGGGCAGAGGGAATCAGCCTACGAAATTTGGGACCTTTCGGTGAAGTACGTCGGGAATTGCAGAATGCTAAAATCTCACGAAATAAATAGATCGATTGTCACGGGCTATGAGAGTGCGCGCCGTCAGTAATGGCCTTTGCAATACCGGAAATATTCGTGTTCAAACTGTGATAAAATGTCGGGGGGATACTAAATAACCTTTAGTTCAGGAAACAACAGAATATGCAGATTAAAAGTGAGACACGAGCTGTCACAATTTGTATAGAAACAAAGCCATGGGACAAGTGGGAACGTATGTTTTAAACCAATCACCGGGCCACACGGGGACGTTGTACAGGAAATTTGGACCGTGCGAACGAATATCACGGGAGCAATAGGGCGGCAAAATCTGTGGTAACAGAAATAAAAAACTCAATAGCTTACGCAGAAACTGTGCCATGGTTTATGAGAGAGTTCACTGACAACGTGACTCGTGAACAACAATCCGATCAAATTTCTTCTTTTAAAAATCTGTGATAAAGTGCACAGATTTTCAAAGGGGGGGGGGGTTCTTACAAAATTTACCTTTAATGCAGTGAAAATAAGAATATACAGGTTAAAAGTGACACCCGGGCAGCGCCACATATGTTCAGCTAGTCATTAATATTTTTAGGAAATTTTCCACTTCATGCTTAATTTAAAAATTTGGGTATTAATATCAAAATAATGTTGCTTAAATCTATTGCTTATGCATTTCCCTTAACATTAAGCTCTATTACAATAGTAATTTAAATTATTCTATTAGGTAAAGAATTGCTTTGAAAAAAATTACATTTTGTTCTTTAAAGAATTACAGTTAAATAATATTATTGAGTAAACAATTGAAAATTTCGGATTTTAATTTTTAAATGCACGAATATTTTTAAACATATTTTTTAAATCATGGATCGTTTAAATCATCATTCCCGTTATGTCTTTAAGAAATATTCTAGTTTATTGTATTTGATTAACCATTTGTCTGAATGTTTACCATATGACTTCCACCAAATCGCTATATACTTAACGTTAGCGTAGGTTAACTACCTGCGGAATGGTGCTGCCCTCATATGGCTATCACGGCGGTTCGCGTAAATCGGCAGGCATTTCCATTACGTAGGCACCACTTTTGGGACTCGTCATCCCTTGCAGGCAGCCAGCTCAGACACGAAAGCAACACCATGAGTCACATTCCCACAATAGCACTTCCAAAAACACACTTAATACATAAAATATTTACAACAAAAATACGATAAAAATGCAACAATAAATATAAATAAATAAATTAGAGGGACATGACAGTACAGAAGTCTTATTGCACCATTCTTGCTGATATCTTGAAGTCTGTTTTCCGATGATGTAGACTTCATGATGATCGTAATAATGAACTAATATGTAAATAAACAAGATATCAACGTATGAAAGCGACGATGATTATACTAATTCTCTCTGAAATTTATATATAAAAGCTTTGAACTTTTTGTGTAGTGATTATTCATATTTCGTGAAATTGTAAATGATTTCGAAGAACGACTTGAAGTTAGATTAAAATTCAAATTTATTATAAGATGAAAAAGTATATGAGTGCAATATACACGCAATATACATATCAATACAACACTTGACAAAGTTCTGTAAAACATTAAAAGTACAAAACCAAGCAAAGGATCAATAAGTCATTATGAACAACAAATAAGATTTCCAGCTCTTCCAGATTACACAAATGTAATTCAATTTATGTAAAATAAAAATAAATAAAATAAAGAATGTGAAAAAGATACAAGTGGTGAGTATGGAATTTGTTGCGAATATCAATTCTATTAATATTAAAAATCTTTTAACAGTAAATATACATTAAATATCGTCTAACTTTGACAAGTGTACAAGAAAGATATCCTAAAAGTTGTTAAACGTTTTACCTCTCTTACCACATTTTCAATTTATATTAAAGTGATATTTAGATATTCCAACTCTAGACATGTTTTTTAATGCAAAAAATAGTTATTGTAAAGTAGTTTAAAAATTTGTCAAAAGAAAGGGGGTGAGGAATAGCGAAATCGACCAATGCCACAAATGGAGAATTAATGAGCAAGAAAAAGAAACGAACTCCAAATGCCAACCAATAAAGGTTATGTCAGAGAACTTTCTTCTCTTTTTCAACAAGATAAGAACTGCATTTGAGACACGAAAAAAAAAAACCCTTTTTGAGTCTGCAATACTGTTACTAAAGAAACTCTAGAACGACCATTGTAACCATGATTCATTCCGTTTTACCACTCTGGATAGTTGGACAACAGACCCTGAGGTATCAACCAACGAAGCCTTTGAGAGCTTCCGGAGCCGCGCTTTGTCAGTGACAAATGAGTCTAGTTTAGAGACTGATAATGCCCCCGGGCACAATAGACGACGATATCAGAACTGACCACCAATCAGAATCGACCGTTAGTTGATAGAAATTGGAGCTGGAGTGCGAGCTGCTACTGCCGCCTCCTTGTGATCAAGCGAAGAGAGAGTTCAGGCTTCATCCTAAGAAGTGGCGAGTGTAATGTGGAAGAAGTCGCGATCGAAATCCAAATGCTTGATCCTTTACTCTTGGGACGACATGAAGAAAGCGACGCGAAGTCGAATTCCTTCTTTAAAGGAAATATAACTTGTATAAAGACGAGATAAGTTTGGGATCAATTTTTCCACCCCACGCCCGAGCCACTTAGACAGTGGTTGAGCCCTAAACTGTCACAGATCGATTTAGGAAAAACATTTCTCTTAGTCATCATAAAATATGCCTACAGAAATGCCATGTCGTTATTCTTTTATTTTATTCTTATATTATTAATTGTAAGACTTGTCTGTTTCCCAACATTGATGGCGCAGATGATGGCGCAACATGATGGCGCATATTACTTTATGACAAAATTGAAAGGTTAATGATATTTGGAATGAAAAGTGTTCGAAACACCACTAGAAACTAAAAGTCCGTGGTTAAAATCATTATAAACCGAGAACAACACCATCAAAAATATACCTTTCTTTCAGCTAACGTGACTTATAAACTATCCCACATATTACTTGATTTACTCTGCCCCGTCGTTGGAGGTAAAACCCTAATATCATTTTCGACTTTGTGAAATGTTTGAAAACGTCTTCCTCGAAGAAAATGAGCCATGGAGGGAAAGAGATTGCAGTCAAGGAGCTAATCGTGATTATACGTTGGATGGGAAAGAAGCTCAATTCCCAATTCTCGAAGTTTATCCTTGGTCGAAGTATGGTGAGTGGTTTTGTGTTGGAGGAGTACATGTTATACCAACACTGGATAGCATTGAAGCATCACAGATTGCACGTGATCCTGTTGTGCTGCATAGAGGTCGGCATTGACGGCATGTCCATCGGGAACCATTTCGAAATACACTATATCACGAAAATTCCACCAAAACACAACATTGTACTTCGTTTCGAATTGTTCCCTCCTTGGGCCTCAGTCAAGCCACTGCTTTTGAGTGTTCGGATTGTTGAAAAGGATTCATTTTTCGTCGAACGTAAAAATTCGCTTGATGAAACGGTAGTCTCGTGGAATTAGCGATTAGTTTGCTGAAAACATCAAAAATACAACGGTATGCTTGTTTAGCAATCAGTTCACGTGGAACACTTCGTCAACAGATGTTGCTCTGAAGTTGATTGTGAGCAACCAAGTTCGGACGATAGCCTGCGAGCGCTTGTCGATGGATCAGTTTCAACAGCGTAGCACAGAATGTTGCGATCAAACGATATTGGCCATTGTGATCGCAGCTTATTTTTGAGGTTGGTGTCACCACTTTTGGACTTCTTGACGCTAGAGCAGCCCGAATGGACACAACTTTTTACTTGACATATTTCTTCGGTCATTTAGGTAGTTCTTAATCGCTTTTTCCAGTAATGACATGAAATTGCAAGAATTTCAATCTATGATCCTGGTCTTTTTGACCAATTATGCCGCCATGACACTACTTCCTTACTGGTCCATAGCGTCCAATGTCACAGCCATATGAGTTAGGTCACAAGTATCCAATATATGTATAAAGACGATTGTGAGTGATTGGCAGCTGACTGACTGAGGGCTGACAATGGATCACACGAATTAGAACTATGAAGCAGAAATAGTAGAGCTCTGAAAATTTGCACCTAGGAGTAATCCAGATCGTAGATCATGGAAAAATCCAAAATTTGATCTCCGACGTGTCCATCTAAATCAAATAGAGGTCACTTAGAGGTCAAAATTTGATCTAGGAGTGCTAGAAACAGGAAAATTGGTGTATTGGGTGTTTAGAGTTATAGATGTCGGAAACGTTACGAAATTTCGGATCCAGAGAGTCCAAGGTCAAAGGTCAAATTTAGATCTATCAGTGTTAAAGATCTAAAAATTGGTGATTGGAGGTATTTTGTGTTGTAGATCTCAAAAATATTTCGAAATATTGGATGTGATGGGTCCTTCGAGGTCAAAGGTCAAATAAAAATAACTGGTGCTAGAGGACTAAAAATTAGCGTCTGAGGATTTTTGAGTCGTTCTCAGAAATGATGTCAAATTTTGAATGCGATGGGTCTTTCGAGGTCAAAGGTCAAATTTCGATACGCTAGTGTTGGAGAGCTATAAATTGGTGAATAGGTCTATTTCAGGGGGTAGAGCTCAGAAATGAAAAAAAAATTCAAATCCGCAGTCATATTTAAGGTCAAATAGGAGTCGGAATGGCGGACTAGAAATATATTTATGGAACGTTGCTTATAATGTTTAAACAATATTCTTGTTTAGTACGACAACAAGAAATTGCGCGTTGTAATAATAGTATAAGAAAATAAATAATCGTTAGGTACGGATCATCTAAATCCCAACTCCGGGAACAAACACCACTACAACACAAGGCGAATAAACGGTAAGATAAAATTAAACCAAAAACATAAGTTACGTTATTTTTTAATATTCCTTTCGTGTTGCTATATTCTTTATTTTAAAGTACACTTATGAAGGAAGGAACAAATGTTCCCATATGCTTTACTACTGTTGCGAGTATGTATTTAAAAGTCCTGGAATCTAACTCAAATCTATTGCATTATTCTTTATGTAAATAATTTACCTACTTTATTATCTGTTACACTTTTCAAAAAGGCAATCCCAGTGAATGACTTGATATGAATGTATTTAAAGATACTTAATATTTCACTACAATTTTTGCATTATCGTTTTATTGTTTTTTGTAACTTCTACTGATTTTCAGTTAATTTTTCCTTTTATACTTCTCAATTCTGTTGTTTGTCTAGTTTTTTAAATGTAATTAATCTGCAGTGAACGAAATAAATAAATAAATTTGCATCATAATTATTCTCTCAAAAATGTAAAATATTTAAGCTTTTACAATTAACATTAAATTCAAGTTAGAAAAAATTTAATTATTCAAAAGTTTCAATTCTCAGGAAAAATGGACTTTGTTTAAAACGGAGTGTAATATATATATTCAAATGTATGGTAAACATTTTTCGAAAATAAATGTCTGCAAAACTAGGCTAGTGATATGACTTAATATAGAGGAAAACTAATCTATTTAGGACAACAGGAACCTTCAACATTGGAGTAAACAAAAAATTTTAACATTGAGAGTAATAAGCCCATATTATCTTTACATTTGGAATGCATCCAACATAATGATAAAATACAAGCTCTCTTGTAAATGAAAGAAAAACACGTGCATTCTGGAGAAAAAAAAATTGTTCCCGTACAACAGTATTGACATAAAATGGACAACAGAGATGAAACATCTATCATATATTACTTCTGTCATTATCCTGATAGAACAGAATACGATGACAGTGACATTTTAGAGAAGTAATCGATTTAAAAGTATTGCAAATATTTCTAACATATTAATCAAATCTTTCTGTTGCTTGATAATTCACACTATCGACAAATATTAGCAACATTATAGATAATTTGGAAACACATAGTAGGTCATGTAACAATACTATGGAAATGCACGGAATTCGGGAGGGTTTCATAAAGGTGGGGGGGGGGGCTAATGCTATTTCTCGGTGAAGTGAAAACAGATTTTGAGAGATGTATTAAAAAAATTAAATTTGATGTCTTTTTTTGTCGAATTTTGTAAGAACTGATTTCGACAATGAATTAAGAAAATGATTGCATGGATATTTCGCTGGTATCTTTTGAGAAATTCCACATGATTTGTATTCGTAATATTTCCCAATATTTCAGTATGCGAATGATGCATTTATAAAATACAGAATTCAATTCTCGATCTGGTTATGATGAAAGCAAATTTAAATGTCCTAACAGCACCGCTTAAGATGAGCAATCAGAACTGTCAGCAACACGGGGTTTACCATCGCTGAGTTGCTCCATTGGGCTGCAGGAATACGGAAGGCATTCCACGCCAGAGAACGCTAACTCATGACAATTATTCCACCAGATGGCAGTGTCAGCTAAGCCCTTCGCCATCCAAATGGTCAGATTGGCCCGGGATGGAGAGATGAAGAGAAAAATCGATGTGTAGCTTGCCTCACGCATCACTGCAGGGCCAGGCCTACAAGGGCTGCTGACGCCATTGCTCTTGGACTTCTCTTTCTGCACAACGTGCGTTCTGTTGCTCGTGGATTTCCAGTGCATCAGATCTCTGCATCAGTCAGCATCAAGCTCTGCAGGGTGATGTTTCGACTAGTTGACCTTATTCTGATTCTTCCCATCATTTGTCATGTAGCTGGTAAGTAGTCTCCGAGAGTATCTCATCCGAGACGCTGCTTACCTAAGATAAATATTTATTTATTAGTGATAGGGAGAGAGAAATTCATGCACATCACACAATTAGAATGCAGAGCGGCTCTACTTTGAATGTACTTATAACGAAGGACGCGTCCAGGTTATGAAGTTGAAATTGATATTGCAGCGATTGCTTTGGGGCAATATTTCCTAATCTTCTGTATAGTTGCGAGCGGGAAAAAAGTTGTTAAAAGAAAAGTTTAATTCAAAGCTATTGATTTCATGAATGGTTATTAATTTCCATAATCATAAAGCATATTAATTATAAAGGAAAAGTTTCCCTAATAAATTTGAATTAAATATCCGTAAAAGAAGAGAGGATATGTTTTTAAGTGAAAGCGTGATTGTTTTATAGTAAAATTAGAGTTATTCTAATATACATAAAGAATATATTTCATTGTATATTATTTCTAAAACATATTTCATTCATTGTTTTATGCATTTTATACAAAATCATTAAGTCATTAAAACTTATACGATGATATAATGCAAAAATCAAGATTCTTTAAATTATTATCAAATAATATGAATAAGAAAGTTCAACGAACGAGCACAGTGCTTTTCGTGCATTCAAGTTCGAACTTAAAACTCGTATATTTTTCTGTCAGGTAGCAAAACTGCTTGGAAGATGTGCTGCATAATGTATTAGATATGAGTGGTATCAACTACTGGCCACCGTTTCCAAATTTACATACAGTCCCCTAAGCTTCTAGCATAAAAATAGGATGAGAGAAGTTTCGTTAAGTTTCTGTTGCAAAGTTGTCCTCCAGTGGCTTCCTAACTTGGGTTGGTAGAGAGCTCGACAGCCTAGGGTGGACTACGAATTTTATGGGTTGGCCCCCCCTTTTCCCCCTTCACTACCGCTGGAGAGAAGTTTCACTAAGTTTCTGTTGCTAGGTTGCCTTACAGTGACGTCCTAACTTGGATTCCACCGGCGGTGAACATCCTGGGATGGGCTACGAATTTTATTGGTTTTTTCCCCCTTTACGAGCGCTGAAGAGATGGGTGGCCACGAAAGCTTCACAAATGTGTGCGATAGCATCAGTGAAAATGTAACTCATGTCAATACTGAAAGGTAACCTATCGCTCTTTTTGTTTCTTGAGTGTCACTCGTATTTTGTTGGGGAGCAGCATTGTACTTAGGAAACGTAACAGCTCAATATGGCAATGCTCTTGAAGGAAGCGTGTCTCTGAATAGTCGCTGTGGACGAATTGCTTCGAGGGCGGTTCTGTAGGGAAAATAATTATAGTCGACACGTTGACTGCTACTTAGACAGGTAAGTCGAAGACTATAATAGGATGGGGGCGACAATGCCCTTCGGGGTCCCTGCTACCTGCAGTAAGGATTGCGTTGTTCGTAAAGTGAAAATAAGCGCGATAGAAGTTACGTAACAGCCTAGCAGGAGGTGTGTCTCTGTATAGCCTGGTCACCCACGTTTACAAAATGTTCTCTTCACCAAAGCAAAAGGGGGTGTGACAGAAAGCTTGTTCTAAGAGGGATGAAACATTATCCACTGTGGGAGAGTTGCTTTGAGGGTATCCCTGTCGTGATAATAGGCCGAGGCCGACGACTGAAGAGAGAGTGTGCTCTTCGGGGCCGCTGCTTAGACGGAGAGATATTCGGAAAGCGGGAAACAGGATTGTAACGAGGAGGTAAGAACCCGAGGTATCGAAAGGGAACGCCGTCACTTGACACAAGTCTGACAGACACAGCAACAAACTTCAAAAATCGGTTTAAAATATCACACAAGGAGATTTTGTACAACTCAAGCCGAAGAAGGTTTTTACTAAATTTGAAACAAACGTATAGAATAAAAATGGAATATACTTATGCGTCGTACGAAATAATTAATTTGCAATCAGGCTTTTAGAACGATTAACAGGTTTACATAATGTTTATAAAGAGGTGCAAATGATAAAAGTCATAGCTAAAATGCAAAAGATGGAAACATTAAACCGAAAAAGATAAAATACAAATAAAGTAAAAAGGTATAAAGGAGTCATTGGAACACATATCCTCCTGGAAGGTGCGCAAAATAAAAACTCCTTTCAAGATTAAAAGCAAAACGCTCAAGAAAAATATGTTTAATGGTGTCATACTTAGGACCCTGACGAAATAATCGAATGAGCGGAAAGAACTACCTCCTGGCGAAAACATGACGGAACTTATAATAACAAAAGGAATAAATTTTTTTCCAAAGTAAATAGGCAATTTTTAAAATACAAAACTCCTTAGGAGTCAAAGGGCATTTGTGGATATATTAAGAAAATATAAAGTATTTTAAAGCAAAAGGCCCAGCTTAATACTGACATATAATAAACCCATTAACAATATGACTCAAAAAGTATATTTAGACATTCTAATCATGTAAGACATAATCACTATAACAAATTTTCTACATTTTGCTTGAGTATCCATTTCATAATTAATTTTTAAAAAAATATTTCTTTATGTCTTATTGTTACGTTTCTTTCATTCTTATGTTACGAGGTTTGACAATGATCTCAAAACGCATTGATCATGGTGTTAATAAAACTGATTTTTCCCCACTGTCACGTACATTGGACAATAGAGGGCTCTACATTTTGAAAGACTAATTGATTTTACCATCAGAATCACGAGACCAGAGCATAGGGTTTAATTCATGTTACGCAGGGGAGACAAATAGGTTGTAACACACCACCCCAGGATCTAAAAAATCTTTCTCAAACGGTATAACTTTGATGTAGGTTCCTGTATAGAAGACGGAGTGCTTTCTCTACAACGCACCACCCCATGGGCTAAAGAATCTTTCTCAAACCCATTCACAGCGTGTTTTTTCAAAGGTCGCCATATCTATAAATTTAAATGCACCAATAGAGTGCACACGCCTTTGTACGAAATCGTTTATAATATTACCTCTAAAGTTGGACAGAAAAAGCGAAGGCTCTCTGGTTAAATATCTAGACGATAATACACTCTCTGATCGTTAAAATCAGAGGTTACCAAGGAAATTAATATACTGTCAGATGTTTTGGTTCTACGGTGTAAAATAAGTTTACCTACTAACAGCATAACAGCTCAATCAGGAAAAGACATAATTATTCGATGTAACGATTTTGGATAACAATCGTGGACTATGTTACAGAAAGCTCTCACCGAGGTGTAATCGCTGCACTTTATACCGTAAATAAAACTGCTATCCATCGCTTAGGTAAAATTTTCAAATCAGATATGTAAATTGCTAATATTGAGATAAAATAGTAACTTTCAAAACATTTATTTTAGCATTCACGTAAATGATAGTCAAAGTTTTAAAACATATTGCGCAAAAAGGAGGACACGGGGTCCTTTTTACCTAGTTTCTCTCTCCGTAGGTCAACGGCGATACTATTTTTGATGAGTGTCAAACAAGGTGGTTTCATTTAGAATGCCGAAATAATTGAGAGACTTACTAATTAATGTTTAAAGATATTTTATCTCTGGCTTCATTAACCAACGTATTAAAATTCAACACTCGAAAAAAGTTCAGGTTTTTCGCTTTCGCACCTTGTGCCTCGCTAGATGGCTACTGCGCTGACGAAGGGCATTGGGGGGACTTGGGAGGGTGCAGCCTTTCAGACGCTTGATGGCAACGGGGGATGCGCCTAATGGGAGTTTGACGCGAGGACGCGAAACTCTCTCCCTTCTTACAGTATATTTCTCACACAGCGAAAAACTTTGTAGAACATAAGATACTCATTGTCGCTAGTAGTTTACTTCCGTGAAGAAAAATGCAACAGCGTTAACTTCCTGTTTATGAAAGCTGACTTGAAAAGGTTTCCACTTGAAAATCGCAATGCGCCTTCACGAATCGTGCGCCCTATTTTTCGAAAACCCTTAGAATCGCATCTTAGCAAAAAGTTTAGACATCGAAGATGGGACGTTTTCAGCACAACAGGGGCGGGCGGCCAGGGTAGTGTGATCTCCGTGATGGAGCGCTTTCCTGCAACATACCACCCCAGGGGTTACAGAATCTTTCTACCAAATCCCGTGTAACTTTAACGGCGCGCATTCCTTTAATACACCACCCCAGGGATACCTCAAACCCATCCACAACGTGTTTTTCTAGGATGCGTCATGGGTCGATATGAGGGTAAACAACTGTTCACCCACGAAACCGTCTTCCCTATTCTTAGGTGGTAGTGGAAACTGAAAAAAGCTGTCCATATTGGGATATACAACCTCTGCTGATTTAAATGAAAGTGACATAAATATACAAACACTATATACATTTCATGGTGATTAAAATCAAATAGCATCCACATACAAACGCTATAGTCACTCTCTGTTGATCAAAGGAATATTAATATACATTTTCTGATGAGTAATATGGCTCGTACCGCTATAGATGCCTGTGAAATGTATGAACAGCCAAGGGCACACTATAAGCTATTATGGCTGAGGTCTTGGTCGCTGTCTGGTCTTTCAGCGGTTAACAGTTTAAAACAACGGTATAACTGTCTGTGTGTTTGACATCTGATTTTTACCAAACGTATTAAAGTAAAAAAATTGGAGCCTTAAAAGTCGCTGCTATTGTGGGTCCCTTCACAGGGGAGAATTTGAAAAACCCAAGTCCTGAATGTTTTACCCAGAATTATGCGGCTTTTCACTCTAGAGAGCCGTGGATGGTTATTTCTAAATAGTAATAACATATATTCTGATAAAAATCAGGAAGCCTTGTTATAAGCTAAGTATGTCGAAATTTCTTTTGACTTTCAAGCAAACTCTATCGAACGATATCACTTCTTTATATTCAGAAACTATATTGAAACGTTTGACCAAAAATATCTTCTGTACCCCATCTTTATCTGGATTATCATTTTTCCCTTTTCGTTTATTTACTCTCTGTCGTCTTAATCCCAATAAGTTTGCTATGTTTTTTTTATTATATTGCATGTTTGACCGTCTAACTTGTTTATATGCAATTCCTGTAAATATATTTGTACTATCCACTGGGGTACCAAGCCACTTGAATGTTTAATATCCAGAATTACCTTACCCCTGCATGGAGTTATGATTATTTTGACAATCTTTGTTTTGCTCCACGGATAAATCGTGTAGAAATAATTCATGGTGATATATACGCTCTCTCTGGTTATTCTATCACAAATCATTTTAGGTAATGCAGGATTACCGGGATCTAAAGTTTATGTCAGCGAATAAAAGTATTTACAGATTAGAAAATGCACCGCGAACCTTCAAAAATATTTTGTTATCGCACTGGGATGCAAAATGATGATCGTTTTCTCGGCAAAGGACTTATTAATTAAAATATGCACCCTGCAATTGGTCAAGATTTGAGGCAAAGATCGTCTTCTAGTCTCGAATTTTGGAACATTTCGAACATGATGAGCAACATTTTAAATTTGCGAGGTCTCATTTTTAGAAAGAATGCTAATTAGGCGAAACTGTTTTCTAATTTAACCACTTTATTTCTCTGACTTATTATACTAAATCTTTACTATTGACTTATACATAAACTTATTATTCTAAATCTTTACTATTGACCAGATGTAGTGTTTGAAAACCATATGGATTGCGCTATTAGTAAAATTATGTTATAAGACTTTACTACTTGCATATCGTGAGTGAAATAGTGTATGGAAAATTACAACCGCAAACGAGTCATTCTCTTGGGAGTTATTATTAATAACACACTTGTAAGAAATATTTTGTATTTATTTTTTGTTCATGTTGGAAGAAAATTTAAGATTCTTATTCCAAGGAACTTTCATTTCTCTTGCAGGAACGTACAAAGGTAACAGTGTTTTGAAATCGACATTTACCCAAAATTACTATTCTAAATGGCATTTGTAACTAATGTGTTCTAAAAAAGATCCAAGTGTACCCCCCCCCCCGCTCCCAAGACATGTCGTGGAAAAAACTTTCGCAGTACTATAGCACATTTTTGTGTTCTTTTAAAACTTCTCTGTCAAACAGATTTTTTATTTCCGTGTAATTCCGTTGACGGAGAAATTAGGTGTCACACTCTTCTTGCGGTTATTTTTCAAAATAGAATGTGTGACTGTTAGTCGTATTCTACTTTGTTTCACTAGTTTGCGAATGGTTTAGGCTACAGGCCGTTGTAAACCTTTCAATATTAACTGCGTAAAGAACGGGGGTTTAAGACGACTTAGGGGGTTTAAGACGACAGAAAGTAAATAAACGAAAAGGGAAAAATGATAATCCAGATAAAGATGGGGTACAGAAGATATTTTTGGTCAAACGTTTCAATATAGTTTCTGAATATAAAGAAGTTATATCGTTCGATAGAGTTTGCTTGAAAGTCAAAAGAAATTTCGACATACTTAGCTTATAACAAGGCTTCCTGATTTTTATCAGAATATATGTTATTACTATTTAGAAATAACCATCCACGGCTATCTAGAGTGAAAAGCCGCATAATTCTGGGTAAAACATTCAGGACTTGGGTTTTTCAAATTCTCCCCTGTGAAGGGTTCCACAATAGCAGCGACTTTCAAGGCTCCAATTTTTTGACTTTAATACGTTTGGTAAAAATCAGATGTCAAACACACAGACAATTATACCGTTGTTTTAAACTGTTAACCGCTGAAAGACCAGACAGCGACCAAGACCTCAGCCATAATATCTTATAGTGTGCCCTTGGATGTTCATACATTTAACAGGCATCTATAGCCGTACCAGCCATATTACTCATCAGATAATGTATATTAATATTCCTTTGATCAACAGAGAGTGACTATAGCGTTTGTATGTGGATGCTATTTGATTTTAATCACCATGAAGTGTATATAGTGTTTGTATATTTATGTCACTTTCATTTAAATCAGCAGAGGTTGTATATCCCAATATGGACAGCTTTTTTTAGTTTCCACTACCACCTAGGAATAGGGAAGACGGTTTCGTGGGTGAACAGTTGTTTACCCTCATATCGACCCATGACGCATCCTAGAAAAACACGTTGTGGATGGGTTTGAGGTACCCCTGGGGTGGTGTATTACAGGAATGCGCGCCGTTAAAGTTACACGGGATTTGGTAGAAAGATCCTTTAACCCCTGGGGTGGTATATTGCAGGAAAGCGCTCCTTCTCGGAGATCACACCACCCTGGGCGCTAGCTCCTGTTCTGCTGAAAACGTCCCATCTTCGATGTCTAAACTTTTTGCTAAGATGCGATTCTAAGGGTTTTCGAAAAATAGGGCGCACGATTCGTGAAGGCGCATTGCGATTTTCAAGTGGAAACCTTTTCAAGTCAGCTTTCATAAACAGGAAGTTAACGCTATTGCATTTTTCTTCACGGAAGTAAACTACTAGCGACAATGAGTATCTTATGTTCTACCAGGTTTTTCGCTGTGTGAGAACCATACTGTAAGAAGGGAGAGAGTTTCGCGTCCTCGCGTCAAACTCCCATTAGGCGCATCCCCCGTTGCCATCAAGCGTCTGAAAGGCTGCACCCTCCCAAGTCCCCCCAATGCCCTTCGTCAGCGCAGTAGCCATCTAGCGAGGCACAAGGTGCGAAAGCGAAAAACCTGAACTTTTTTCGAGTGTTGAATTTTAATACGTTGGTTAATGAAGCCAGAGATAAAATATCTTTAAACATTAATCAGTAAGTCTCTCAATTATTTCGGCATTCTAAATGAAACCACCTTGTTTGACACTCATCAAAAATAGTATCGCCGTTGACCTACGGAGAGAGAAACCAGGTAAAAATGACCCCGTGTCCTCCTTTTTGCGTAATATCTTTTAAAACTTTGACTATCATTTACCGTGAATGCTAAAATAAATGTTTTGAAAGTTACTATTTTATCTCAATATTAGCAATTTACATGTCTGATTTGAAAATTTTACCTACGCGCATGGATAGCAGTTTTATTTACGGTATAAATTGCAGCGATTACACCTTGGTCAGAGATTTCTGTAACATAGTCCACGATTGTTTTCCAAAGTCGTTACATCGAATAATTATGTCTTTTCCTGATTGAGCTGTTAGTAGGTAAACTTATTTTACACCGTAGAACCAAAACATCTGACAGTATATTAATTTCCTTGTTAACCTTTGATTTTAACGATCAGAGAGTATATTATCGTCTAGATATTTAACCAGAGAGCCTTCGCTTTTTCTGTCCAACTTTAGAGGTAATATTATAAACGATTTCGTACAAAGGCGTGTGCACTCTATTGGTGCATTTAAATTTATAGATATGGCGACCTTTGAAAAAACACGCTATGAATGGGTTTGAGAAAGATTCTTTAGCCCATGGGGTGGTGCGTTGTAGAGAAATCACTCCGTCTTCGATACAGGAACCTACATCAAAGTTATACTCTTTGAGAAAGAATTTTTAGACCCTGGGGTGGTGTGTTACAACCTATTTGTCTCCCCTGCGTAACATGAATTAAACCCTATGCGCTGGTCTCGTGATTCTAATGGTAAAATCAATTAGTCTTTCAAAATGTAGAGCCCTCTATTGTCCAATGTACGTGACAGTGGGGAAAAATCAGTTTTATTAACACCATGATCAATACGTTTTGAGATCATTGTCAAACCTCGTAACATAAGAATGAAAGAAACGTAACAATAAGACATAAAGAAATATTTTTTTAAAAATTAATTATGAAATGGATACTCAAGCAAAATGTAGAAAATTTGTTATAGTGATTATGTCTTACATGATTAGACTGTCTAAATATACTTTTTGAGTCATATTGTTAATGGGTTTATTATATGTCAGTATTAAGCTGGGCCTGTTGCTTTAAAATACTTTATATTTTCTTAATATATCCACAAATGCCCTTTGACTCCTAAGGAGTTTTGTATTTTAAAAATTGCCTATTTACTTTGGAAAAAAAATTATTCCTTTTGTTATTATAAGTTCCGTCATGTTTTCGCCAGGAGGTAGTTCTTTCCGCTCATTCGATTATTTCGTCAGGGTCCTAAGTATGACATCATTAAACATATTTTTCTTGAGCGTTTTGCTTTTAATCTTGAAAGGAGTTTTTATTTTGCGTACCTTCCAGGAGGATATGTTTTCCAATGACTTCTTTATACCTTTTTACTTTATTTGTATTTTATCTTTTTCGGTTTAATGTTTCCATCATTTGCATTTTAGCTATGACTTTTGTCATTTGCACATCTTTGGAAGCATTATGTAAACCTGTTAATCGTTCTAAAAGCCTGATTGCAAATTAATTATTTCGTACGACGCATAAGTATATTCCATTTTTATTCTATACGTTTATTTCAAATTTAGTAAAAACCTTCTTCGGCTTGAGTTGTACAAAATCTCCTTGTGTGATATTTTAAACCGATTTTTGAAGTTTGTTGCTGTGTCTGTCAGACTTGTGTCAAGTGACGGCGTTCCCTTTCGATACCTCAGGTTCTTACCTCCTCGTTACAATCCTGTTTCCCGCTTTGCGAATATCTCTCCTTCTAAGCAGCGGCCCCGAAGGGTACACTCTCTCTACAGTCGACGGTCTCGGCCTATTGTCACTACAGGGATACCCTCAAAGCAACTCTCCCACAGTGGATAATGTTTCATCACTCTTAGAACAAACTTTCTGTCACACCCCCTTTTGCGTTGGTGAAGCGAACACTTTCTAAACGTGGGTGACCAGGCTATATAGAGACACACCTCCTGCTAGGCTGTTACGTAACTTCTATCGCGCTTATTTTCACTTTACGAACAACGCAATCCTTACTGCAGGTAGCAGGGACCCCGAAGGGCATTGTCGCCCCCATCCTATTATAGTCTTCGACTTACCTGTCTAAGTAGCAGTCAACGTGTCGACTATAATTATTTTCCCTACAGAACCGCCCTCGAAGCAATTCGTCCACAGCGACTATTCAGTGACACGCTTCCTTCAAGAGCATTGTCATATTGAGCTGTTACGTTTCCTAAGTACAATGCTGCTCCGCAACAGAATAGGAATGACACTCAAGAAACAAAAAGAGCGATAGGTTACCTTTCAGTATTGACATGAGTTACATTTTCACTGATGCTATCGCACACATTTGTGAAGGTTTCGTGGCACCCATCTCTTCAGCGCTCCTAAAGGGGGAAAAAACCAATAAAATTCGTTGCCCATCCCAGGATGTTCACCGCCGGTGGAATCCAAGTTAGGACGTCACTGTAGGGCAACCTAGCAACAGAAACGTAGTGAAACTTCTCTCCACCGGTAGTGAAGGGGGAAAAGGGGGGTCAACCCATAAAATTCGCAGTCCACCCTAGGCTGTCGAGCTCTCTACCAACCCAAGTTAGGAAGCCACTGGAGGACAACTTTGCAACAGAAACTTAACGAAACTTCTCTCATCCTATTTCTATGCTAGAAGCTTAGGGGACCATATGCAAATTTGGAAACGGTGGCCAGTAGTTGATACTACTGATATGAAGGGAAGTTTCGGCTCACTGAACAGAAATAAATATTACATTTAAGAATAAATATTTTATAGTGATGACCTGAAAGGAAATTTCACCTTCAAGATTTTTTTTACGCCTTTTGAAAGCAGAGAAAACAATTAATTTAATTTTTCAACGCCGTTAATGAGAAATTGTTATCTATAGAATTTTTGGAATAAACTTGTTTTTGTAGAGTTTATACAGTAAAGTCTAAGTGTAAAGAACTAATGATTTAACACTTAGGCATTACTTTTACGATAATAAATGCTACCTTTGAAGCTTTCAAATTGTAACTTTTTATTATAAAATACCCTAAACACTAACACTCATAAAAGTCAAATTATGCGGAATGCAAGATATTCGTCCAAGTAAATTACTGCGGATGCGAGACGATGTTTGCACACAGAAAGATTAAAGACGTTGTTGTACTGTGATGATATAGACTGAGAATGCCCGACGGGGAAGTACCAAATATTGCCCGGACTGATTCGCAATTAACGGACTTAATCTGTTTGCATGGGCATGGCCTTGCTTTGTTGGCATGGCCAAAGGAATTCCTTCCCCTTCTTCTTTCAGAATGGCAGAAAGAGTAATGAGAGTAAAATATTATTAAACTTGTGAATATTTCATGCATTTTTTCAAGATATTTTAAAGACCTCTAAAACGGAGGGGTAAATGTCTTCAAAGGAAGTTCAGTCTCTTGCCCTCCTCTCCCCCCCCCCCCCGCTTTCACTTTTTCCAGCTCAATTGCATCACTTGTCTCCCTCCTAGATACCTTTCTAGATTCGGGCCTATTCCGTTTTGATATAAAATAAATGTTGTTCTGCTTTATTCCAGCATTGAATAAATATGAATGTTTCAGAAAAAAAAATGCCTCCGTTTTTCGTTGACAAAAATGTACCCTAGATCTCATTAAAATTATTGAAGACATGGAAAGAACTGAAACATTGCTATATCATTATTTAGTGTTTTGATTAAGTGTGATATTTTGAACTATTCAGTTGCCTTATAAAAATATAGTACGTCAGTAAAAATGAGCTAAGATTGAGACTAAATTGTTTATATAACAAGTGTAAGCTTAATAACCATATGAAATATGTCTTTGAAATGATAATAAATGCTAAGATGATTTGAATAATTTGTCAGTTAGTAAATATTTCAGTCTTAGATTTAACCAATTTATTTTAGTAACGAAAAGCGTTGCATCGGTGAAGTTCGCTCTTAACACTTAGTTGTCAACAAGAGTATTTCTTATAGTTTAATGCCAGATTGCAGAAGTATTTAGATGTATGGAAAAATCTGATAGACTTTCAGTTAAACGTCCGTTAGCAGAAACCACATTGCTATGTTTCGAACATTTGCATTTTTTACCTTCACGAGAAAGCAAATTATTAAGTTTTAAAACTTTACGCTTTTGTTTCCTATCCAAGATTTATCAGTATACTTTAAAGATTGAGATCAGGTGAAAAAAAAATAAATTTTGCTTTCCTAAAACACCACATTGCTATATTTGTAAGATTTTTTTTTTCTTCGTTGATAATTCTCTTATTATGCTTTAAAGATTTCTAAATTTTTTTCCGACGAAAAGTCTAATTATCCCGTTTCATTTTTTCCCTTCCTTGAAAACTAAAGTCTTCTTGCGTTTTCGAGATTTACAGCTTAGCTTGTTCGAAAATTTTTATTTTTATGTTTCCCTGACTTAATAATAATAATAATAAAATAATTAACAATTTTATAGTTCCCTGACTTAATTTTTACTGTTTTGAGAATATCGACTACTAGGGTTTTGAAGATTTGCGTTTCTTCTTCTGTGAGGCCAGGGTTTTGCTGCTTCATCTCATATCCGATTATAAATTTGTAAATACAGTATCTACCTATATATTTTTTATCTTGTAAATCTCATGTAACAGTTCTATATAAGATCGTTGACATTCGCTTTACCAAGCAAAACAGAAATTTGTGTTGTCTTGATAATTCATCTTCCAGCATAGGGGGAGAGGTTTTAGTTAATGCTGCAGCTCCGGCTACATCTTTCTGCTTGAAATCAGCAGGGGAGGATGGGGTTGGGGATGGAAGAAATAATGTAGAAGAGTTTCTAAGAAGAGCTAGTTGTGGTGTGGAGTTCTTGGAAAATTTATCAAAGTCATTTATGGATAAGGTTTCTGTTCCGAACTTAGGCAAGAAGAAAAGTTTGCCGTGAAGATCACTCATCAGTGGGATACGGCTGAGAGTCTCAGCTTATTAACTTCTCCTGGGAAGTTATGTATTGATAAATTGCTAAGAAACGACTCAAAGGTAAACGCACAACATCTGCATTAAATAGTGGCTGAGAACAGCTACATACCTCCTTGTATGTTAATCATATTGCGATAAGGAAGTGGAGCAAAATCCAATTCAGCCATGTTAACTAGCGTCTTTATTTATATAACGACTAACGGGGGAAAAATGTAAAAACTGCTATGTGTGAAATACCCGCTTTACCCGCAAACGTCAGGAAATTTTTATTTCTAATTTTCATCATCTATAAGTGAACAATAGGACAAGAAAGGAAATATTCGATCCTCAATTCCTCCAACATTACCTTCATCATCATCTCTTGTAGGGACGGGAGTGGCTTATTCTATAGCTCTCCAGTCCGTAACCTTCTAGTTCCCAGATTCGAGTCCCAGTTGGGCCAGAGTTGAGATTTTTTTTCGTAAATCTCCCCCGCCTTGCTCACGGTCATAAGTGACACCAGTGGTCTTGGAAACGCCGCCGTCCATCTGATGGGACGTTAAGACTTTGCCCCATGTGCTGGAGAGCCAGACCTTGTGCAGGTTAAAGAACACACTGCATGGCTTTGACGGGATGCTCCCATCTGTCTCCCAACAGCTGTCCAGTGGTTTCCCTCCCCCAACCTACTCTGACCCTTCGGGATTCTTGTGACCTGGCCATTTTGCTCATTGTGTGCAAAAAGTGCCGCTCAGAGATAAAAGATTCCAACCCTTTTGGGTACCACATGACATACTTGACGGAAATTCCACAGTTTTTTGTTTCCTTAAGAAACCATATTATTAGATTTCCAATCGTTTGTCAAAGTTTATATTTTTATTCTTTCAAGAAATCTCATTACATATTTTTTTAATTCACCCTATAAGTAATCTTAGCATTACATTTTCATGGTTTGAATTTTGACTCCTTTTAAAAAACTCATGTTTAGGTTTTTCAAGATTTCCACTTTCGCTCCTTTTAAAAATATTGCCATTACATTTGAAATAATATGCAATGTTTTTACTTCCTTGAGAATCCTCATACCTCTGTGTAAGGGTGATATCCATCTACTCCGTTAACTTAGTGGGATTTTAAAGATGATCCTACCCCGTCTGCTGTTTCTCATGTCAATTTTGGTATGGTTAAATAAACAAGTAATAACCCGTGTGTTGTAAAACTTTCCTTAAGAGGCGCGAACTAACAGTTTTTGTTTTATAATTACAACACTTCAAAAGAGCAGAACCAATGTTTAGCACTGTTACTAACTAGCTTCACACCTTGATGACTGACAATTACTACTACACAACATATTTCACCCAAGGAGGTATACTTTAGCTTTGCATAAAAAAAGTAACTGCTTAGTTACTTTTTGGTTTTAGAAATAGATTAAAAATACTTTTTGTGCCGGATAGGTACTGACGAAATATTACAATTCGTAATATCAGAATCCCCATTAACTTCGGCCAGTAGGGGACACTTTAATTGGACCGCCTTTAATTGCTCCCTAAAAAAAAGGGTAGAAATTTTTGGAAAAATGCCAAACTTTTAGAAAATATTAAAAACGATCTATTTGTGCAAAAAATTTGAAAATTTGTTTGGTGTAGTGTGAAGATCGAGAAGTTTACATTGGAAGAAATGATTTATTCCTTACTCCCAGGAAGTGGATGCGAAACTTTTTTGATTTTAAGAGATAAATGAAAAATTATATTTGTGTTCTATAGGTATTAAAACATTGCTATTGACATTTTTCCAATCATCCATTAGTTTGTGTTTCCATGGTTACAGGAAGCTAAAGGAGGTAAATTTCATTCTCTTTGAAAACGAGGCAGGCAATCTCGTAAATCTGCAGCTCCTAGGTTCGAGTCCCTCCTGGGCCAGAATTGAAATTTTTCTCCGCAAATCTCCCTGCCCTGACGCTCGGTAGTAGTCCGTAGGATGGGATATTAAACCGTGGTTTCATGTGCAAAAGTGTACATTTCTGTGTATTGTATAAATTTAATAGATGTAGATAAAAATTTTAGAACTTAATATTATAATTATTTATTTATATAATTACATTACATATATAATGTAATTACATAACTAATTAATATATATATATTAATTATTTATCTATTTTTATTTACTTTTCATTATTTAATTATATATTTTTTTATCTACATTAGGTTATAAAAATTTTACTATGTAAATGTATTCTTAAACAGCTAAAATATAAATCATACGAGAATCTCTCTCTTGTTCTCTTGCCTCTCTCTTAAGTTTCCAATCCATATTCAAACCTGCTGTTTGCATTTGTTGGTAGATTGCGCTGGTAGTTAAACTGTCGTCAGGTTTTTATCGTGTCTAGAGCTCTATGGACACATAATCCTTCGCTGTCCACTGAACCTTGCACTCTACCTTTCTCCTCCTGTGCACAGGAGAGAAGCATTCATCACTTCTCGCGTTAAATAGTTTTCTTCTTTTTGTATCGTTACTACATGTATGAATTGCTAAAACTTTTATAAACTTTTAAAAGCAAAATAAAAATTTCGATGCACTTTCTACATGTTTCTACATCACTAATGCTTTCATGGCCATTGGGGAAGAAATTTTAGAATCTAATGCAAATATAATTATTTTCAGCTGAAGAGATATTTTATTTCCTGAAGGATACGTTAGGTTCCTTTTAGGTTGTTTCAACCGTTTCATAAATTAGGTATGTGCTCAAGGCCTTTTGAACATAAAGTATGTCATGGACTAGAAATAAGTTCTGACTGACCCCGAGCCCTGCTGGGCTCCGGTGGGCTCGAGTCCAAAATATCAGAGACGACTTTAGGCTGGAGCTCAGAATAATTTAAATTACAAACAATTCTTGTAATTTCGAAAAAAATAGGCATAATGTGAAAAGAATTAATTATCTAATCAATAAGTAATTAAAACCAAATACCGTACAGCTTTTAATTTTTTCTATGCATTCTCTATCTTTAATAAATGAATGGCTTTATATATTTATTATTTGATGCATCGAGCTCATTGGCATCTGGCCAAACACCACGAGAGAAGAGAAGCTCTCACAATCCTCCTTTACATGTACTTAGTAATGCATATTTTCTCTGCGCTTTATTCATGCATTTCAGCCTTTCCTCATTGCTTCTTAAAGGAAATCGAATGTCTCCCCGATTTAAGAGGTATTAAAAAACGAGAATAATTATAGTCGAGAAAACACACGGCAAATGCAATTTCAACTTCGCTCTTTAGTTGGTGCTTTTATTTTTTGAAAAATACATTTGAGGAAAGAGTAAGAGCAGTGTTCGATGCTAAATTCTTCAGCTTTAATAATTCTTTAAATATTAGCGAATGTTATTGAAAAACCGATATTTTGAGAGATCTGAAGATGATCTTCAATTTTCCTCTAGTGAACTTTTTTTATTTTGAAAAAGTTTATTTTTAAATTATTTCGAATCGCACAAGAGTGTCTCAATTCACATTAGAGAATATTATACGCATTAATTTTTGAACTAGATGACCTCAAGATCAGAGTTCCACAAACGGGTTTCAGAAATTGTCGCCATAAAGCTATCTCAGCCTTTCTGCCGTTATTTTAACGATTTTTCCCATTTTGATTAATATATCCTTCGAGTGTTCCGTTTCTCAGAAAGGTACAATGTAATCTCGTGTTCAGATGGATGGTGTTTAAATAATGCATCCACTTGTGGAGCAAAACACTGAAAACGATCACCAGCGTCAGAAAAGGAAAGCTACTGTAAGTCGCCTGTCACATTCTTGGCGTGCACGCAGGGTTGTTAACAGTCCGATCACAGAGTTCATCGCTCAGTGTATTCCGACCATTCAGCTCGGTATGCTGTGTTCTGTATTGATCCAACTGCTCACAACATTTCTTCTCCTCCGCTTGTACACAAAGAAACTTCGAGTTTCTCGTTTATGAGCTGTGTCTTAATCTTTAAAAGAGGCAAGCAACTATGGAGTTAAAACGTGCCGCCTGGTTTGTTCTTTCAGGGATACACACTGATATATATATGTATGTAGCTTTAAAATTTGATTTTGTTGAGGTTTCTTCCAGTTTTTGTTTTGTTTCATACTTGGAATTCCTCTCCTAGGTTTCTTTGGTTCGAAGTCGTTATCTTATTTTTGGACATGGAGCTTTTTCTTACATTTTCTGAGATGTCGAATGCTGTTTTCTGGGATCTGGGATAGGAATATCTCCTTGTTTTTACAATTATAGTGCTTTTGAGCTCTTAACTCTTTAAGTTCTTCACTCTTTAAGTTTTTCTTTTAGTTATCTATATTGACTTATGTACACAGGTCTCTAATGACTATGGAATAACCCTGTGTTATGTCAATGGGAAATTAATATCAAAGCTCTATAACTTCTAAAATAAGTTTTGTTTTGAAAAATTCGATTGCAGATAAAGATCTCAATCAAATATATCAATATCTCGATTTTCAACAATATTCGTTCAGTATTTAATGAGTAATGGAAGTTTAAATGTTTAAGAATAACAATTCCAATCACAAAAATCTTCTTCAGAAGTTAATTGAAACTTAGTAATAAGTATTGTATCAAAGTGTTTAATAAAATAGCTCTGTATTTTTACAAGTTTGTGTAAAGAATTCTTTCACTATTCATCAGTTTTATATTAAGTTTCTAAAGAATGGTATTGTTACTGTTAAATATTCAAACTTCCATAACGCATTAAATATTGAAGGAATATTGTTTGATTAATTAAAATCGATTAATATCGAGATACTGATATATTTGATTGAGATTTTTATCCGTTATGACATTTTTCGAAATAAATAGAAAAAAAAGTATTTTAGGAGTTATAGAGCTTCGACTTTAGCTTCCCATTGACATGACATAGGGTTGTTCCTTAACTTATGGAAGCCAGTGTATTTACATTCATTTTTCCTTGGGCGTTATAATTTTTAATTTGTTATAGTCTGGTCTTTCGTTTTTCTAATCCGTTAAAAAAAACCCAGTTTATCACTTTGTCGTACGTCTATTTGTGAACTTCCAACTTTTCATTTATTTTAAAGAGATAAATGAAAATTTAGTTTTTGATTGGATAGGTACTATTGATTCGTATTTATCAAACCTTCTACGGGAGAAGAAAGAGAGTTGGAAAAATGACTAAATTTGAAACTAATGTTGTAAACGATCTATTTTGAAAGGACTCTTGTGGTAGAATATGGTGGTGAAGCGACGTAAGTTGACAGCAGCGATTTGTTCTCGCACTCACAGGTGGTAAGAAAAAAAAAACTTTTTTTTAAATTAAGACAGGGATAAGCAACCTTTTCTCAACTGCGGGCCGGATGAGAATTTTTCAGACTGCCGCGTTCCACAACCTTAATTATTGCATTAAACTTGCTGAAATTGACACCCCTCTCCCAGGACCTACGTCCAATGCACTGAGTAGATAATATACGTTTACAATCAAGGTAATTATATTATTTATAAATATAAAATATTAACAATTAATTTTTACATATACCTATTTATCACAAAAAGGAAAATGCGTTTTTTTTTAATTTAACTGAAACTTTAAAAAAATAAAATTAGGATTAAATATACAACGAATTTTAAGTTAACAGCATAATTTGATAAAAATCAAATGAATTTTAATGGAAATTAACATGAACTACACACAAAAATTCCAACAATTGAGAGTCGTATCAGAACAACGGTTCTTTCATCATGGGCCAAAGAAAAATATTTAAACTTCGATGAGCTCTGTAAAGATGTGTTCTATACTGACAGTAAGTTCACCGATCATCTGGTAACGTTTCTGCGGGATAAACGTAGGTTATCAATACCATTTTTTTTTCTCTCTGGACAACATACCAACAACCGTTTCCAGGCACTCCTTTGCAAATTCGCCACCAGAAAAATTATTGCAATATTTTGCAATTGTCTCACTAATAACAAAACTTTCACGTAACAATAACATCGGAGTCTTGAGACCTTTCAGTAATTAAAGATTTTTGGATGTTTAATGCAGCCATATGTTTCTCAAACTTTTCTTTCTAGGTTCACCTTCATAACTTTCATGACTGCAATGTTTACTGATGTAGTGCCTAATTGGGAAAATCAAGTTCAGTGCTCTTTAACAGGCAGCTAAACAGTACAGTGCGTTCAGACAACCCAATCGACCTATGCAAAATTATATCTCGTGAGATGATGTCGTCGTAAATTCAACTTAGGTTACTGTATAGTAAAGAACACTATTTCAGAAACAGTGTAAAGGTAAATTGGGAAAGAAAAAAAAATATTTTCCACAAAGTACTTCAAGAATAAGAGATAGATTATTATTATTACTGCATCTCATTATTCGGGTGCGGGTTGCCCGTGACTGATTTAAGACATTAATGAAAAATTATTTTTTGGTTAGATAGATAACGATAAAAAATTGCCATTCGCATTTTTCGAATCATCCATTAGTTTCTATTTCCAACGTTAGAGAAGAGTAAAGGCAAAATAAAAAGTGTCATTCACTTTGAAATCGAGTATTTCACATTCGGTAGAGACAATTTATTTTTCTGTTCAGACTTAAAATACGGCATACTGTATGATGCGTCATAGAACGTATCATAAATATGATATCAATAATATTGAAAAGAAAACGAATTAGCAAAATTATGTGCTTGAAAATTTATTGAAACTCTTAAAAAAGTACACAAAGAGAAATACAGCAAAAAGGGACTAGGACAGAATTTTATGGTATGATGTATGATGTGAGAATGTGACGTAGTGCACAATGTGTGACATGGGACAGTGAACACTGTATGATGTTTCGTACTGCACATTGTATTGCACTGCATTATGCAGAGTGTGTGCAGTTGCACATTGTATTGCACGGCATTATGCAGAGTGTGTGCAGTTGCACATTGTATTGCACGTCATTATGCAGAGTGTGTGCAGTTGCACACTGTATAACACAGCATTTGCACACTGTATGACATGGCATAGTTTACAATGACGTGGCATAGTGCATACTGTATGACGTGACCTATTGCACAGAGTATGACACGGCATAGAGCACATTTTATGATGTGGCCAAGTGTACACTATATGATATATGACAGTGCACACTATATGACGAAGCAGAGTGCAAACTCTCTGATGTGGCATTGTGCACACTATATGACGCAGCCTACTATATGAAGGCCAACTTTCCTTGACTAGCATAAAGGGAGGTCCAAACTATCCTTATCATCAATTCACTGGATCATTGTTTCTAACCTCTCAGTAAACTATGGGACCTTTGTGTCTTGGACACCTGTTTTGGACCATGGGACACATTATGAGCCAAAAAAGTGCAATTCAGTGGCAATGCCACGTAACTAAGAGTATATGGATAAAGATAAAATTCAAACAATTCTGAAAAACAGCAAGGATCGGCCAAATTTGAATATCATGGAATAAAACGGAATTTTTATGCACTTTTTCAATACTGGTGTACCGTTCTTTCGGATTTTTTACATTGCTTACTAAGATTGCATTTGTTAGAATCATGAGTATCATCGAAACACACATGTGTGGTTGGTGCGGCATGAGATCAAATTCAAATAGTAATAACATTGAAAAGAAAAAAGAATTAGCAAAACTATGTGCTTGAAAATTTATTGAAACTCGAAAAAATGCACCAAAAGAAATGCAGCAAAAAGAGACTAGGACAGAATCGGAATTCTAATACGTATTTAAGTTGCTTCGTGTCGCCGCGTTATGCAGTTCAACAAATTACAAACCTTTATGTTTCTTAGAGAATTTTCGCTCCAAAAGCAATTATTTGTAACACTCCGACTTTGAATTCTCTTGCGCACATTTCTGTCAGACTCCTACATCTCGTAGCTATTTATAGCTCGTTAATCTTCTCAGGGCATTCTTTTGTGAGTGCTAGAATCTTAGATGGTGCTTAGCAGAAGTGTGAATGTGAAGAATGCACTGCAAAGTTGGAAAGTTGGATAGAAGCATATTTACGATGGGACTGTAGAGCCCCGGATCTAAGGGTAGGGGAAAACAAGGGTGCCCCCCTTTTGAGAATGCTGTAGTGGGAGTCAAAAATTATTAAACTTGTGCATATTTCACACATTTTTCAAGATTTATTTTTAAAACTTTTAATATGAAGGGGGAAAATATTATATTGCAATAATAATCCGATCCTCTTGGACTCTCTTTTACCGTTTTCGGCTCGACTGAGTAACTTGACTACCTCCCTATTTTTTATACATACGGGCTTGGTACGGTATATCTTAAAAATAGAAGGGTAGCTTTTATCTTCAGGTGAATATGTGATTTGAATATCGGTTTTTAAAGTGAATATGGGATTTGAATATAGGTTTGCAAAGTGAATGAAGTGTTAAATATCCGTCTTTAGCACTATCTAAGAGTGCAAATTGTAAATAATGTGTGATATTTAAGTGGTTTTTTATTTTGTAATGTTTTACTTGTCAGAGGTACGTTCTTGCACATAATGGGCTAATGGCCAAGTCACAAGGACCACGAGGGCTCAGAGAAGGTTGGGTGAAGGGGAAATTGCTGAGCAGCTGTTAGGAGACAGATAGGAACCTCTCCTCGTGGCTTTGCATTAGTAACTATAAAATATAAAATAAGAAGAAAATAGATATTTTTCAGCTAATAAAATTAGTAACTGCAAAATACAAAAATAAATTTTCACAGGACTCTTCAAAAAAAAAAATTGCACCGTTCTATTTCAAAATTTTCAAAATATTTTCGATATCCCACAGGAAGGGAGCAAATAATCAATACCACTGTAAACTTCACCATCATATTTTGCCACTAAAATTTAAAATTCCAGCATAAATAGATCGTTTATAATATGCGTTTACATTTTTGGCATTTTTTAACTTTTTCCACCGTTAGAGAGAGCTGTGATTGTTATTTATTTTGGACCTATAGCCATAGGGGATAAGAATGGTAAATAGAGAGCGAGGGATAAAAATGTCACAGAGCAATTTAGGAATAAAAATTTCACAGAGTGATTTAGGGATAAAAAGGTCACAGCGCGATTTTAGGGATAAAAAGGTCACAGCGCGATTTTAGGGATGTGGACAACACACAGGTATTCGGAAATAAAAATGTCACACAGAGATTGAGGGATAGGAATATCACACAGGAAGTGAAAATAAGGATATTACGCAAAGATGAGGGATAAAAACGTCACAAAGAGATTTGGAATAAGAATGCCACACAAGGATTGAGGTATAGGGATGTCACACAAGGATTGAGGGTTGATAATGTCACCTAGGATTGAGGAATGAGAAAGTGACAAGGATTGGGGGATACGATGCCACACAGGGAGTGAAAGATAAGAATATCACACATGGATTGAGGAATAGAAACGTCACAAAGATATTGAGAGATAAGAATGCCACACAAATATTGAGGGATAGGAATGGACACATTGATTGAGGGATGAAAATGTAGCAAGGATTGAGGGATAGGAATGTAACACAGGGAAAGAAAGATAAGAATATCACACAGGGATTGAAGGATAAAAATGTCACAAAGAGATTGAGATTAAAATGCCGCACAAGGATTGAGGGAGAGAATGTCACACAGGGATTGAGGGGTGAAAATGGAACACAAAATTGAGGGATGAGAATTTCACACAGGTACTGGAGGATGAGAATGTATTTCACAGAGGCACTGGATGATGAGAATGTCACAGAGGCACTGAAGGATGAGAATGTCACACAGGTTTGATGAGTAAGATTGTCAAGCAGAGATTGATGGATGAGAATGCCACACACGGATTGATGGATGAGAATGTCACACACGAATTGATGGATGAGAAGGTCACACACGGATTGATGGATGAGATTGTCACACACGGATTAATGGATGAGAATGTCCTATACGGATTGATGGATGAGAATGGCACACACGGATTGATGGATGAGAATGTCACACACGGATTAATGGATGAGAGTGTCATATACGATTGATGGATGAGAATGGCACACACGGATTGATGGATGAGAATGGCACACACGGATTGATGGATGAGAATGGCACACACGGATTGATGGATGAAAATTTCATCCAGGTATTGAGGAATAAGAATCACACAAGCATGGATACATAAAAATGTCAAATTTATTTAAGTAACTATCAGATGAACTGAGCATTTTAGAAATTATCTGAAAATGTCGTTAGTTTTACTCTAATAATTTTTGAAGATAGATATATTTCTCTTCAATTGAACCATTTCCCTTTCTTCTACAGTGGCTCAAAAAATATCCGAACACTATGGTTGATTACAGAATTCAGAAAAAATATCTGGAAACGATTTTTTACTTAAAATATCTGGCAACGATTTTTTTAGAAACTAGTGATCTGGCAACCGTGTACACGAAGGTTGCCAAATCACTAATTTCTAAAAAAATCGTTGCAATATATTTTTTTTGAATTCTGTAATCAACCATAAATAAATACCCCCTCAAGCAGCTGCTTGCCACAGAGGTCTGACAGGAGCCTGTCAGTTTATATGCCATAGTAGAAGGTCTGTGAGGATGGCAGGCCCTCAGCAGAAAAACGACACAAACATCCATGCCTTACTCCGGGACTCGAACCCAGGTCCCTTTGATCAGTAGCTAAGCGCGCTAACCACTCGGCCATGGGACGGCTGCAGTGTTCGGATATTTTTTGAGCGACTGTGCATACCAGAAGAAAATAAATTTACTTAAATCTATTTTCCCATAAAGGTTTAATCATATGGATTTGCCGTTAGTGGCGATCTTCAGAATAATATCCCCCGACTTGGTAAAAGAAAATATGAATTACAGAATATTAATAACATTTATGCATGAATAATGACAGCTAAAACTTATTTATGCATAAAGCGGATTTATAATAATATGCAAATAATAAAGTTTTTAATTCAAAGATGTCGTTTAGCATCGTCACAATAACGTAATAATGGCAGCTCTGAACAGCAGGTTTAAAAAAAATTGCAATTTTCTTTTGATATATTTCAGAAGAATGTATTTGTATATATCGTAGTATATGAAAAAATAGGGCAATGCTGAATAAAATGTAGCTAGTTTATCTTTTATGATTAATTGAGGAATTTTATTTAGTTTTACATCTCAAATATTAATTGATGCGACATAAGAATTGCAAGATGATGAGAAAATATCTTTTAAAGTGCATTGTACACGTATCTTATTTTGGCGACAGACAGCTAGAGGTAAAAGGATGGAAGGTTTCGGTGAAACCTTTAAGGTGAGGCTTTTGGGGCTATTAACATATATTTAAATGGATGGACTTTACGAGCTTGGAGCCAGTAATTAAATTTTCAGGGGAAGAAAGTCTGAATAACTGGGCGACTGTTACCTCTTACAATGAATTCCATCTTAAGATTAAATCCCTTCCTGCTCCAATGCTCAGGAGAAGAATTCTTCTCCCGCAGTGTGAAAGAAGTCGTCTATTTCGCTTCCTCACTGAAATGGAGCTGACTTCTCTCAGAACTGACGAAAGCTAAAATTCCATTCGAATAATGCTACCGAGGGAATCATTCCATTTACGCCTCGTTAGTCGCACTGGGGTCTAACGAATGTTGAGCCCTGATATATGAAATAAAAATTAGAAACACTAACCTACACCACACACACTTTTCTCAGAGGTCTGATAATCAAGCCTCTCAGTGTAATAGTTGAAAGATATCCGGGTTAAGATCTCGGATCCTTTTTAATAACAGCTAAATAAATTAACCACTCCGCCAAAGGGGAGGCATTTTCACAATTAAAAAAAAATATACTTATAGTAGTTATGATTGGAAACTGCCGCGGAATATATAAGTAAGATTTTTTTTAGAATAAACACTTGTATATATATATATCAAAAATAAAGTTTATTCTGTCAAATTGATTATTTTTATTAGAGAATATTTACTATACAGTCACGTTTTATTTTTCTGCTGAATGCGACTCAGATATACTTTTTCTTTATTTCGATATCTTAATTTTTTCGTTTACTTTGATATGAGCAAATTTACTTAGGCCCTGGGTTTTGTATTTTATCAGGCATTTAAAGAGACATACCATGCATTAAGGGAATATTTTAGGATTAATAGGATTCGACGTTTATTTTTGAGAGAGATGGATTGTTTTGCTTCTGAGGGATACAGGTTAAAAATATCTCAAATTACAACCATTGTGTAATTTTGATTAGATTAGCTATGATTATTTCGGAACATTTGTTGCTGTGTACAGTCGGTCAAAAAAGTATCCGAACACTATGGTTGATTTACAGAATTCATAAAAAATATCTGGCAACGATTTTTTTAGAAATGAGTGATCTGGCAACCTTCGTGTCACGTGACACAAAGGTTGCCAGCTCACTAATTTCTAAAAAAATCGTTGCCAGATATTTTTTCTGAATTCTGTAATCAACCATAGTGTTCGTATACTTTTTTGAGCGACTGTACATGAATTCACAATTTGCATCAATTTCAGCTAAATTTAGGAATGAAATTAATCTGCGTATTCACCAAGGAAGCTCAAGCGAATCAATATCTTTCAAGAATTAACTGATTTCAAGTTATGGAAATCATATTTTTTCTAACTCAGTGCTACCATCACTATCAGTATTAAAGTGCTATTATTTAAATTATACTATTAATTATTTGCTTTGTGTAAAATATGTTTTATAATTATTTTCCATTAGAAAATTGAAACTAAACAGGTGGGTTACGCAATAATGGATGAGGATTCAACACATAACATGCTATTATTTAACAGAGCAATAATGCGTTTAACAGTTTTACATAATTACAAAGTATCGATTTAATACAATACATAAATGCTATGTGACTGTTGCATATTTCAAATCGAACAAACTTATTAAATGATAAAAACAAATGTTTAGTTTTAGTTCTACTGTAATAATAAATAATTTATCAAAAACAGTTACATCTACTGTATACGTTACCCCGTTCAATATATGTTTTAAATTTGTTTTGCCAAGGGACGCTTGAGGTGTATGATGGTTAAGCTATTATTATAAATTTTCTTTCTTTCCTCGAACTCATCGTAAAATCAATAATTTTCAAAAGCATTGGGTTGTTTTACTCTAATTGGTACTTTATTACACACAATGGGCCAAATGGCTAGGTCACAAGGACCCCGAAGTATCAGAGAAGGTTGGGAGAGGGGACCCACTGAACAGCTGTTGCGAGACAGATGGTAACGTCACTTCAAAGCCATCCAGTTTGTTCTTTAACGTGCCACGCTTAACGTCCCATCCGAACGCCGCCAGCCATTCCAAGCCCACCGGTGTCCCCTACTGACCGACGGTAGGGTGGGGAGTTTGGCGGAGATTATCTCAACGTTGGCTCAACTGGGATTCGAACCTGGGAGTTGCAGATTACGATCCTCGCGCGCAAACGACCGATCTATCCCCGCTCAGAACAAAGGGGAGCGTTTCCTTATATATGGTCTTTTTTTAATTCTCCACAAAATATGCAATTTTTTTACTTTTACAACCACGAAGAAAGAAAATAATGCAATCGAAGCGAATGTTAGAATTATATTATGATAAGTAACACATTTTGATGCCAATCACTATAAAAAATACTGCAATAAATAATATTATCTGGGAATGCAATTTATAACAGTTAATATGCAGTAAATATTGAAATTCAAATTGTTAATATTTGATATTTAGATATATTTTTTACCTTTTTTTTTGTTCTCTCTGGAAATGAGCAAACTTCACTAGATTATCAAAATTATCGGCATACGTCCAGGCTGTGTGAATGTAAATCTATTTTCAAGGCTTCTTAACTACTAAAATAAACCTTTTACAACGAAATGCCACAAAAGCAAATTCAAAAGTCTCGAAAACTTTCACAACGTTAAGTTTTTGAGCAATATTTGTTTAACGTTTAGAGTCCTGAAAGCTGAAAACAGTTAACTGTAAGTCGTGAATTTATTTCAAAGATTATATCATCATCATCCTCAAGCAGCCATGGGCTAAGGAGGTCAAACCAGAACGTACAATTTAGTTCTCCAAGCATATCTGTTCTGAGCTACATCTACTGCATCTGGCCACTACACACCAATTCTAACAAGGTCATATTTGATATTGTCTGCCCACCGCATCCTAGATCTCACCACCTTTCTGAGGCCTTTAGGTACATTGTTCATAACCCCATTCGTCAATCTATAATTATCCATACGGGCAACATGCTAAACCAACGGAGTCTCTCTCTGCAGAATATGCTGCTTAAAGGATGTTGCCTACTCCTTTGCCTAACTTCACCATTAGTTAAAAATTTGAATCTCTTAATGCCTAAGATACTGCCAAAGAATCAAAACCAGCCTCCTGTTATCTTGTTTACACATCGTCCAATTTTCACTACCATAACTAACCCTAGAAAGAATCAAACTATTATACAGTCTAATTTTAGTCTTTAGGTGTATACGCCTATTTCTCCACACTCTCCATAGATTCTTAAAAGTCCCGGCAACAATCCCTATTCGTCTGTTAATCTCATACCACACATCACCATCCCAAGATAATTAAATTGTGACACCTGCTCAAGACTGCAACCATTCAGATTAACTGAATCACAGCCTGCCTGACCAATTTTATCACTTTAGTTTTCTCTCTGTTTATAACCAAACCTACTCTACTATCAGTCTGGTGAACAGCTCAAATGAAAGAGTTCATCTCTTCAACATCATTTGCCAAAAGGGCAAAATCATGAGCATAATCTAAATTAGAAATTTTCGTATCTCCAGCCCATTTAAGGCCAAAATTTTTCCCTTACAGTGAATTTCGTATAACATAATCAAAAACCAATTAATGAGAAAAAGAGACAAAATGCACCCTTGTCGAACACCAGAAGTATTGCTAAACCAATTACTACAAGCCTTACCAACTCTCACACACGACTCAGTGTTATTATAGAGAGCGTTCATTATGCTAACTTGTCTGGTATCCCATACGACCTCAAAATACATCATAAATTATGATGATCAACAGAGTCGAAATCATTTATAAAATCAACAAAGCTAGCAACCAAAGATTTCTGAAACTCTAAACATTTCTCAAGAATCTTACTAAGTGAAAATATCTGATCTACACATCCCCTACCACTTCTGAATCCACATTGCTCATTACGCAATTGCCTGTCAACCAGATTCTTAATTCTGTTAAGCACAATCATGCAAAGAACTTTATCTGGAACGAACAGTAGGCTGATACCCCTATAGTTATCACAAGAACTGCGATCACCTTTTTTGAAAATAGGGATAACAGTAGCTCTGGTAAAAATCCTTAGGAACGATGCCTTTATCATAAAAGATATTCAAAATTTCAGTCATCCATGTGGTAATCGAAACATTCCCAGCTCTAAGCATTTCAGTAGTAATTTCATCTACCCCTGGGATTTATGAAGTTTAAGTTTAGAAATAGCCAAAATAACTTCAGATTGTGTTTTATTGCCAAAATTAAAGCCAGAAAGTCATCTGTCATCATTACAAGCAATGGGAGTAGAACTAACCACATTGTTTAGAAAATCACTTAAATGTTCAGACCACCTAGCCATGACTGAATCCTCACCTTCTATAATCTTACCTTGTTTATACTACATTCTCTCTATACCTGACCGTTTTCTACCACATAAAACATTAACTGTCTGGTACAGGTTTCTACTGTTGTGATGTCTAACTGCTTCCTCGGCTTTGCTAGCCAAACCATCAAGCCAAAGATTCTTATCAGCAACTAACTGATCCATTACATGTTGATTAAGCTTTCTGTAATTCTTCTTATTAGGACTAGTAGGGTATTGATGAAGAACATTCCTTCAGTTCTTTCTTTCTGAAATAAGCTCAAGTACCATATCATTCAAATAATTCTGCCTCATTTGCTCCTTTTTTCCTAAAAGAGTACTGTCAGTTTCCAAAAAATCCTGTTTAAAATGGTCCCATTTTTCCTCAACTTCAGTCGTAAGCAAACCATCACTGTCACAATGACTAAGTAATAATAACCTGTCAGAGCTTCAGTGTTAAAGGTAAATTTTTTAACCTTAGCAAAACACGTTTTAAATTTAACTTTCAAGACATTTTTAACAAGGTGATGGTCAAATCCAATTTCAGCTCCCCTATATGTCCTGGTATTCCCAACAGAACTAGAAAATTTGCTTTTAATTAATATATATTCAATCATATTCTTATGTAGCCCATCAGGTAAAACCCATGTGTATTTATGCATGTCGCGGTGTTTGTAATAAGTGTTAGTTATTCTGAAATCATTGAGTTTACTTACCTGTAGGAGACGTTTCCCATTGCCATTGCAGCTACCAATACCAAAAGGGCCTATCACCCTCCCCAAAGGTCCGAGTCAGTACTAACTTTGGCATTGAAATCACCTAGAACAACGGTAATATCTCCTTTTTTTTGACAGAATTCAAAATATCCTAAAGTTGTCCGTAAAACCTATCCATCTCATACTCATCTCAGTGGGGGCATAATAGCAGATAACATTCAAGTCTTTAATGCTAGTCTGAAATTTTGCTGTAAGAAACCTTTCATTAATGCACTCATATCCTAGAAGAGCATCACTAGCGTGTCTGCTGAGAAGCAGACCCACCCCTTGGTGATGCTTATTATCGTCTCTCCCTGAAAAGTGATATTTATGATTATTTTTATCAATCTGACCTTTATCTGTCCATCTGGTCTCTTACAAGCCAAGAATATCTAAATTATAACGGTGGAATTCTTGTGTGAGAACATCTAGAGAATACGCTCTGTGCAAAGTCCTCACATTCCAACTACCTATGGAGAGAAAATGGTTAATGGGATGTTTAAAGACACTGTGTTTATTGAGAGAGGAAATGCCGACAATATCAAACAGCCCCCTAATCGCAGGCATGGGGCAAAAACCCGTTACCCCACCACTAAAGGCTGAAGCCATCTACACTGGAAGACTTCCTCCAATGGAGAATTTGACGATTGTCAGTAGGAGCAAAGAGTTCAGGTGCCTGCGATGACCTCTGCTCAGGATTATCCACCAGCTGATAAACATATCCTGTGAATCTATTCACTTGGGGCTGTCAACCCACAAACAAATAGAAAACACAGCGGAAGATTTTCCCTCCACAGAAGCCGACCAGTGCAGCAAAATCAGGATCCATAATCAATCTCAGAGCCATATATCAGTCCAGTCCAGTGGGTTTATATGGTCAGCACTAGGACCCTGTGTGGTTGACCACTCCTCATCTGGGCAGAAAAAAAAGAAAAGTAGCCATAGTTGTCCAGATCAGTAGGCCACACTAATCTGGCAGCCCTCCCCTTCCGTTCACTTCCACAAGAGAGTATCACATTTGAAAGGTACTAATGGTCTGCACCACGTGAAGGCGGGGTCGGACATTAGGTGCTAGGCCCGGCCGGTTCTATACATCATCACGGGGGATTGGTGCATAGCTCTCCTTCCAGTGACTATGTAGCTACCAATTACAGACCCAAAGGTTATAACAAATCGTTTGCCAAAATGAATGCAAATTTAAACGCTTGTTTCATTTGTATTTCAGCATTCATCAGTTCTGAAGCAATTACCCTTTAAATATTAAACGAATAATGTATAAAATTGCGATCAACATGACTGAGATCTATAACTTATCTCCTGTAGCACCTTTCTGTATAAACCTTATTTTTAAAGTTGTGAAACATAAAATGAAAGTTTCGCTTTCACAGAACATAGAAAAATTCCAAAGCGTTTTGTAATATGCTGTGTATCCTCACATTACATATCCTTTAACTTCACTTTCCAACGGCAGGAGACATAGTTCTTTAACCATTCTTAAAACATGAATATTTGCAACCAATTTTTTTTACTCTTTCTAAGAATGGAAATGGAAATATTTTGTTGATACTTAAATAAACTAAAGGAGCACTTGAAGTTGACACCCCTAATCAAATGCCTAACCTGTCTTATAAGAAATCCTGTCCTGCTTGTGGTGTACTTTCCAACGGCAGGAGACATATTTCTTTAACCATTCTTGAAACGTGAATATTTGCAACAATTTTTTTTTACTCTTTCTAAGAATTGAAATGGAGATAATTTTGTTGATACTTAAATAAACTAAAGGAGCACTTGAAATTGACACCCCTAATCAAATGCCTAACGTGTCTTATAAAAAATCCTGTCCTGCTTGTGGTGTTCGGCCTAACCTGTCAATATCCCGTCCCATCAACCTAAACGCATGTGACATTCTCTAGCACAGACTAACTATGATTTCTTTGGCCTAATTTATTCCCTCATACTGACTCAATAAACGTAATTTATAGCTGAACAACACGGAACACATGAAAGTGTCAATGTCGTCCCTGTATTCGCCACGTTAACCTTTTTAGCTCTCCAACGAAAAGGGAGAGGCGATCTTAACATCAGCCAGCTTTAGTGAAGCCTGACCGTTACCCATCTGTGAGTAACGGTTCGTAATAAGCTGTGGGAAGGTCCATAAAGGGTCCTACAACCCTTGCGATTGAAGTGTGGGTCAGATGTAGCCTGCACTTCGATTACATCCATCAACTCCATTATCTGCGAGAGACAATCACCCACGGTGTCGTGAAGTGACGGCTTCATTTATCTGTCGTTCCGGAATCATAAAACTGCGCCTGCAATATCGCATAGTGTGCAATATCTCGAAGAGGCAGATTTTCCTCACTCTTTCTTCTCTGTGCCAGACTCAGGCAAACTGCACATATCTACTTTTAAGAGAGCTTTTCAAGTGCTTAGCCAAGTTCTAATTAAAAATATTGCTCAATTTTCGCCGGTAATAGTTTGTGTTGTTATATCAGATACAGTGTCATATCTTGGGTAAGAGAAGCATAATTTGAGTTGGAGTGTTTAACCCCTTAGTGACCCCCTTTTTTTGCACAATAAGCAAAGCTGTTTGAAAGCGTCTCTACGGCTTCTTTCATTCAGTAGGTTGCAGTATTATTTCAATTCCTCATAAGGATTAAGATTGTATGATGATTAGCTGTGTGATTATTTATCACGCTTACATGAAGGTATTAAAGTAGGTCGAAGAAGGTAAATGGAAATTAACCTTAATAGAAGATCTGACACAGGTCACAAGGATCCCAAGATATACACCAAAGAGCCAAAACATTATGACGACCTGACTAATATGATGTTAGTCCTCTACATGCCACCAAACGTACCCTGATAGGCATGGACGCTACAAGATTTCTAAATGGTATATTGTGATATCTGGTACCAACACGTTACCAGCAGATCCTATAGCTCTTGTAACTTACGCTGTTGAGCCGCCACAGATCGGATATGCTGTTCCAACACAAAACCACAGATGTTCGATTAGACTGATGTCTGGGGAATTTGGAGGCCAGGGCAATACCTGGAAGTCTTCTCATGTTCCACGAACCATTCTCGAACAATCCGGGCAGTGTGGCGTAGCGCATTATCCTGCTTAAAGAAGGCACTACTAGAGGGATATACCGTTGCCATGAACTGATGTGCCAGGTCTGCAATTATGTTTAGGTAGATAGTAGACGTCATAGTTTCCTGCTCATGAATGACTAGACCCATGATTTCCTAGCAGAACATTGCCCAAAGCATTACATATTCTCCAACGGTTTGTTTTCATACCACGATGCATCATGGTGCCAAACCTTCCGCAGGTAAACGAAGCACACGTACACGGCCGTCCACATGGTGCAACGGGAAGCGAGATTCATCGGACAGACGACCTTCTTCCAATCATTCAAGGTCCAGTTGTGTCCATTGTAAGCGCTTTCGACGTTGAACCAAGGTTAGCATGGGCACTCGGATCGGTCTGCGGGTAACAGCCCCATTTTCAGCAGGATTCGTTGTACTCTGTTTTATGACACATTACTCCCAACACCAGCATTCAAATTACGGCTCGAACCGTACGGGATAGCCTTCACTCACCTCTGGCACCGATGAACCGTAGTTGGCCCACACTTTGCCAGTGGTTCATGGTTTTCGAACCACTTTTTGGTCGGACCACTTTTCGAACGTCGAAATGCCGTTCCTTGTGGAGTGCTAATGGTCAGCCATGGCGACCATTAGCACTCCACTTGTGGTAGGGGGCTCACCGTGCGCCCCCCACAAGCCTTGCCGTCTCAGTTGTCTGGCCATTACAATTTAGCCTTTCAAAAAATTACTCACTTAGGTCCGCTACCTTCCGCATCTGAAGAACAAGAATAACACTGATTAACAGAGCTCAGTATCAGGTGTTATTTACACCTTTTCATGACTTTCACACGCGCCGTCGTTTACCTGCAATTGCTTCGATTTGCATAAAGACGCTCTGGTCACAATGGTTTGGCTCTTCGGTGTATAAGAGATATATAAGAGCTCAGAGCTGGGTATGGAAAAGGCATTCAGAGGTTAGCTGTTAGGAGACCGATGGAAACCTATGAACACGCTATTTAGCATATTTTTGAATATGCAGAATGACTCTTATGCACACGAAATATGGCTCAACCGACTCTTTGATGGACGGCAACTTTTCCAAGTTCATCGGAATCTTTTTTCTCATCGACGGCAGAATGGGTGTGAGTGGAGATAATTCTTAACGGAAATAAGGTGGGGACTCGAAACTGAAAACATCAAATTACGAGCAATTTACGAGGCTATCATGCTACAGATCGGTAACTTGCCCTGCAAAAGTTATGATCCCAATTTATAGCAAAAAGGGGAACGCAATCTGAAGTTCTATAACTTCTTATATAAGCGTTTTATGGAAAAAAAAGATATGTTGTTATGCGTGTTTTTACCACTGAGCCGAACTGTTCCCATACAATGGGTAACGCCATATAAAGGGACGTTACCCTGGGGCTCCACAAGTAAATGGGTACCTTGAACTTTTCTCTTCATAAAGTATGAGGTAGGAATTTAAGGAAGATTAAGAAACTGGTTATAGTGGTTTAAAGTAGAAAAATATTTTCGTTTGGAACTATTGTAAAAGAAGTGTTTTAAATTGGAAAGATACTTGCTGCATTTATCAAGTGATTAAAGGTTTTTTTTTTGGAAGATCAGTTGGTGCCATAATGTGCGTTTAGCAGATTGATATTTCTGGCGCTGCTTGCTTTTCAAACGTTATCTAACGGTTTCTAAACAATGAGAGTTTAGTGATCTTAGCAGAGGTGTTACCAAATGTACAAAAATTATTGTATTAATACTATAATTTTACCACCGTTACATTGTACAAGCCTAACTTAAAACTGCACTCATATTTTCATTGTGAATTTTTTAATTTTCTTGTAATAAATCAAATAAAAATTTAGAAATACAGATAATTTTAATTCCATAACAGCTTTTAAACAAAAAAAAAATAATAATTGGATGGTGGCCTCAAATAAGACTTTACTTCCCGGTCCTTTGCACGGCCCTGGTCACATTAAACCCCATGATCTCGGAAAAGGTTAGTGAAGGGGAAAGGTTATTAGGATACAGATGGAAGCTTCTTGTTAAAGCTGTCTAGTGTGTTCTTTAACGTGCACAGGATATGGTTCTCCGGCCATGTGGCTAGGTCATAAGGACCCAAAAGCTCAGTGAAGGTTGGGGAAGGTAACTCACTGACAGCTGTTAGGTGACAGATAGAAGCCTCTCCATTAAGGCTATCCAAAGTGTTCTTTAATATGCATAGGATATAGTTCTACTGCACATGGGTCGCGGCTTTACGTCCCATCGGACGGAAGATGGTCTTTTCACAACCATCTGTGTCCCCTTTCTGACCGAGGGCAGGGTGGGGGCTTAGCGGAGAAAAATCTCAACACTGGCCCAGCTGCCACTCGAAACTAGGAATTACAGATTCCGAGTCCAGCGCGCTACCGAATGAGTCAACCCCCCTCCCCAGAGAGTACCTAACAATGTCAATTATATAAAAAAAATTGACTTCCTCAATATTTTAAGGCTTTATTTAGAATGGTTACACATTCTGTGAACCCAATGTAAAAAAAAATTCTTAATACTAACGAAATTATCTTAATATGTGATTCGGCAGTAGTAAAGGAAGCGCTATTACTAATTCTGCAAATCTGGGAGAATACTCATGAAGCCAGAAAAAAAGAAGAAATTCTAGAATTTAACCTTTGGAAAACACCTTAGGGTATCTAATTCGGATCCTATTACTTCTTCGCTTCAGAAAGACTCAAAAGAAACTGAACACCATGTGGTATTCACCAGATGGGTTGCATAAGAATACGATTGATTATATATTAATTAACAGCAAATGGGCTAGTTTTTTAAGGAATACCGGGCATACAGGGGAGCTGAAATTGGATCTGATCATTACCTTGTTAAAAGTGTCTTGCACCTTAAGCTTAAGGAATGTTGTGCTAAGGTTAAAAATTTACCTATAATTCTGAAGCTTTGAAAGGCCTAGTTATAGCTAAAGCTTACCATGATAGGTTACTTAGTCATTATGACAGTCATGGTTTGCTTACTACTACAAGAGGGGCAAGGAACTATTGCCCCTTGCAATGAGCAAGATCTTACAAGAACCGGTATCGTAGTTGTCCCTCTTGTTAGATCTCAAGATCTTACAAGAGGGGCAAGGAAATATTGCCCCTTGCAACGACCCCTGCTGGAAATCCCCTCCTCTCCATTTCAGTCGGATAACTGATTCTCCCCATTTACATTTTTCTTAATTCTAGCATACCTATCATACACACAGAACCGGATCTAGAAAAAAATAAAGTTGAGGAAGAATGGGACCATATTAAACATGCTTTTTTGGAAACTTACAGTACTCTTTAAAGAAAAAAAGAGTAGAGGAGACAGAATTATCTGAGTGATAAGGCACTATGTCTTATTTCACAAAGAAAGAACTGTAGGAATGTCCTTAATCAGTACCGTACTAGTCCTAATAGAAAGCATTACAGAGAGCTTAATAAACGTGTAAAGGATCAGTTAGCTGCTGATAAGAATCTTTAGCTTGATGGTTTTGCTGACAAAGCCGAGGAAGCAATTAGACAGCACAACAGCAGAAAGCTGTACCAGATAGTTAATGTTTTGTGCGGTACAAAACAGACAGGTATACACGGATTAAAGGATAAACAAGGTAAGGTTATATAAGGTGAGGATTCTGTCATGGCTAGGAGGGCTGAGCATATCAGTGATATTCTAAACAATGAGGTTAGTTCTACTCCCATTGTTTGTAATGACGATAAATGCATTACTGTCTCTAATGTTGGCCCTATAACATAGTCTGAAGTTATTTTAGCTGTTTCTAAACTTAAACTGCATAAATCCCCAGCGGTAGAAGAAATTACTAGGGAAATGCTTACAGCTGGAAATGTTTCGGTTACCACATGGATGACTGAAATGTTGAATATCTGTTTTGATAAAGGCATGGTTCCTAAGTATTTTACCAGAGCTATTAATTATACTACTGAATTATCAATATTTTTTAAAAAAAAGGTGATTGTAGTTCTTTTGATAACTTTAGAGGTATTAGTCTACTTTCTATTCCAGGTAAATTCTTTGCATGATTGTTCTTAATAGAATTAAGAATCTGGTTGACAGTCAATTGCGTCATGAGTAATGTGAATTCCGAAGTAGTAGGGGATGTGTAGATCAGATATTTTCACTCATGCTGATTCCTCAGAAATGTTTATAGTTTCAGAAACCTTTGGTTGCTAGCTTTGTTGATTCCAAAAAGGATTTCGACTCTGTTGATCGTCATAATTTATGGTGCATTTTGAGGTCGTATGGGATACCAGACAAGTTAGTTAGCATAATGAAAGCTCTCTATAATAACACTGAGTCGTGTGTGAGAGTTGGTAAGGCTTCTAGCAATTGATTTAGCATTACTTCTGGTGTTCGACAAGGGTGCATGTTGTCTCTTTTTCTCATTAATTTGGTTTTTGATTATGTTATGCGAAATTCATTGTAAGGGAAAAATTTTGGCCTTAAATGGGCTGGACATACGAAAATTTCTGATTTAGATTATGCTGATGATTTAATCCTTTTGGTAAATGATGTCGATTGGATGAACTCTTTTTCATCGAACTGTTGATGAGACTGATAGTAGAGTTGGTTTGGTTATAAACACAGAGAAAACTAAAGTGATGAAAATTGGTGAGGCAGGCTGGGATTCAGTTAATGTGAATGGCTGCAGTCTTGAGAAGGTGTCTCAGTTTAATTATCTTGTGAACTATATAACAGATACTGGTGATTTGCGGCATGAGATTAACAGAAGATTAGGGATTGCTGCCGCGACTTTTACGAATCTATGTAGAGTGTGGTGAAATAGGAGCATACACTTAAAGACTAAAATTAGACTATAATAGTTTGGTTTTCTCTAGGTTTAGTTATGATAGTGAAACCTGAACTTTGTAAACAGTATAACAGGAAACTAGATGCTTTTGGTTCTAGATGCTTATGCAGTATATTGGGTATTAGGTGGTTCAACCTTTTAAGTAATGATGAGGTTATGGAAAGTAGTCGACAACTTCCTTTAAGCAGCATATTCTGCAGAGAGAGATTCCGTTAGTTTTGCCACGTTGCCCGTGTGGATTAATTATAGATTAGCGAATATGGTTATGAACAGTGTGCCTAAAGGCTTCAGAAAGAGGGGGAAACCTAGGATACGGTAGGCAGACAATATCAAACAGGACCTTGTTATAATTGGTGTGCAGTGTCCAGATGGAACAGACATAGCTCAGGACAGATATGCTTGGAGAACTAAATTGCGTGATCTGGTTGGACCTCTGTAGCCCATGGCTGATGATGATAATGATGATGTGAAATGATCTGGTATGGAATTCAGTACGGCATAAATATTTTTGCAATGTATCAAATGTAATTTTTTAAATTTTTTAATAGGTTTGCAAAAGGAAATGTTTCAGTAAATGCATGTCTTCATAAAATACACGAGAATGTTATAATGCCTATTTTTGACTAGAAAAATTATAACTGGAAAAATGATTACAGAGTTAGGTACTGTTACAATATCATTCATTGAGTATTGCGCTAGATGTATGAGGTAATGTTCAGTTAAACCTGAAAAGGCCAGTAAAAGTTAAACAATAGATTATAAGATTCTTCCCTGTCCCCTATGCAGAAAAATAAGAAAAAAAGGGAATATTTTAAAGACATATTTGCATACATACATACATACATATATACATACATAAATACAAGGTCGGATCAAGAGGGACAAGGAACTATTGCCCCTTGCAATGACCCCTGCTGGAACTCCCCTCCTCTCCCAATTAGTCGGATAACTGATTCTTCCCATTTATTTTTTTCTTAATTCTAGCTTACATATCATACATACAGATCCGGATCCAGAAAAAAATAAAGGGGTGGATGGGGGCAAGCGAGGCCCCTGTAGAGGGGTCTATGGTTCTTGCTGGTATTTTATTAAAGCTTGGTGGTTATGGAATCATGCGGCTATGCAGTCGAGACGGAAAAAGGTAAAAATAAAAGAGGGGAGTGGGGGAGATTGGATTCCAAGGGGAAATGTTCCAGGGAAAACTTGGAACATTTTGCCCTGTAGAGAGTTTTAAGCAAATTCATGAAAATGCTTAAAAGGTGCACAAGGTTATTGATTTTTGAACTCCATTACCCTTAATAGCACTTTCATGGAGGGGAGGGGTAAGGCAACCTTGCATCTCCCCTATCTAGATCCGGCCCTGCATAAATGCATACATGCATAATCGTCAAGCAGCCGTGGACTACGTAGGTCCAATAAGACTGTGCAATTTAGTTTCTCCAACAAGTCTGTCCTGAGCTACAGCTGTTGGCATTTGGCCACTCTAGTGCAATTCTGACAAGTCCTGTTTGAAATTGTCTGTTCAGCTGATCCTAAGTCTCTTCCTTTTTCTGAGGTTTTTAGTACCACTATTCATAACCCTATTTGCTAATCTATGTATAGTTATGCATACGGGAAAAGTGGCCAAACTAATGCAGTTTCTCTCTGCGCAATATGCTGCTCACAGGAGGATACACAGTCTTTCTCTTAACCTCATAATTACTTACAAAGTCAAAAAAAATTCCCACAATCAGTCAATCAATTTATTTTTAATATAATAGCGTCAAGAAACGCTTTCACATTTACGTTTGATAGTTGGAAAAATACTTCCTACAAGTATAAAAAACGTTCTTGTGGAAGCATCTAGAATCAAATGCATCAGGTTTCCTATTTTGTTTATAAAGGTCCCATTTTTCACTACCGTAACCAACTTTAGAAAGGACCAAACTATTATATAGCTTAAATTTAGTCTTCATTTGTATATACGTATTTTTTCACTCTCTATAGATTCTTAAAAGCCATACAGCAATCCCTATCCTTTTGTTTATCTCGTGCAGCATATCACCAGTATCTGTACACAGCTCCCAAAATAATTAAACTGTGACACTTTCTCAAGAGAGCAACCATTCAAAATACACTGATCGACATAGAAAATGACACAGCAGGACGTATTTGTTGGAGATCTATGCAAATAGGTGAGTATATGTCGACAGTCAGATTATACAAATGAGTGCAGTTGCGAACAAATCACGTGTTATGTGAGGGAGATAACAGGGCAAAATACTCGGCCTACCTAAGTTTGGTCATCCTCATCTGGGGGTGTGGACCTTTGCATATTGGAGTGATCTAGGTGGCGAAAGCAGGTGCAAGGTGTGAGAATGCCTGGGAGACGTTATTGGAAATCCTATCACCTCACAGACACCTTTACAGAGGCTTCATCATAGGGTTACGTAATGCTGGTTGGTTCCTGAGTCGCATGCACTCTTCAAGTAGGAGTATCCATGGTAACGGTGGCCCTTACGTTTCGTGATTGGCACATGTGTATCTTTTTTGAAAATATGGTCTTGCTTCGCTATACCTTACTGAAATTTATTTGTTGGTGCAGCTGCAATTTTCATGTCTTAAAGTTTCGGAATTAACTTTTTAATTTTTATGTCTTTTCGATGTTCTTTGGCTATGGAATTGTGAGCCAAAGAACATGTTGTGTGTACAGCATTGTGTATGTGTGTAGACTTCGTTGAAGTAAATATATAGCCAATATTCAAGATAGAGTAAGTCTTTCGTATTACTTAACAAAAAGAAACTAAGTTGGATTGTGAGCCTAACAACAGCTTGGATCTGTGAAACCACAATAGCTTGAATCTGTGATTGAAGAGCCACACACCTACGAAATGCCGGAAAACAGTAAGGCTAGGCAGCACAGTGGTAAAAAGAGGACGAAATTTTGCATCAACCTAATACATATTTTTCTCAAAAGCCTTCAGGTGTAGTAGGTTTATTTAGCTGCCACAGTAGAAAGTTAAGTACATCAATTATGTAATTTTATGCTTGATAAATGTTATTCTATGCACATGAAAGTGAAGGAAACTATGTTTAAGTTTATGAAAATGCTTTTTGCCTGAAACTCCTCTTCTCCACATCGATCACTTTCATCTGTATCCTATGTAAGAAAGAAAACGGCTTTAGTTTTCGTGCGGAAGATGCATCTCATAAAAGCAAATGAGGTGAAGCAGAAAGTTGCAAAGTTTATTAAAATGCCACAATAAAGCATCGGCATTTTTATCTTCGCATTTTCCTCATTAAAGTTCTTAACAAAAGCGGATTCACTCAACAGAAGAAAAACGTCTTGATAACCGAACACTTGGAATTGCTGTCCTAAGTAATTCGTCTAAGTCGGCAACTAATTAAATTGGCTGTTAGCAAAACACAATTTCCGGTGTAGGTGAGAGTCATTCTAAAAACTTTCCCTTGTTTAAAGAATACCGAGGAATATTTATATTCAGTATTATCCGTGCCATAACTAACTTGTAAACTTGTCAAAATGAAGTAATAATTACTTATTTTTATAAATTCGTCGGTAAGGGACTCTTAACGTATACGCTCTTTGGATATGAAAGATCTAGATAGATCTTTGTGAAGTGTAGAGTTGGGATTACTCTTTTTAATTGTTCAAAGTAGAATTTGCGTCAGGGGAAATTTTTTTACCATTAAAATTGATGAAATCATATAAACGTTGAACCAGTGATATCACCCAACCGATTGACACTGGTTGTATCAAACTGTTTGGCGAACAAACAAGGCAAAATATTTTTGGAATAAAAAGTAAAACAGTATAACTTACATGTACGTATTTATACGAAACAAATAACATATTTAAAGAGAACAGAATGTATGATGAGGTAAAAATTGCAAATGATAAATAAGACTTAGAATATGATGAGGAATTTCAAAGTAGATTATAAGATATAAGACATGAAAATAAATTTATAACGACCAATACCTGTAAACAGGATAAATTATGGTTGTTTCTTCTTTTATCGACTCTTCGAAACGGGATTGCTCTCATTATATGTTAAAAAGAGATTAAAGTAAAAATCTGTAAAATGTCTATTAAATGAAAGATGAATAAATATCAAGAGACCAAAGGATAAGCAGTGATGTTGCTTGTCACCAATTTAGTTTTTGAAGATTTGTATTGAAAAGGCTACTAAAAAAAGAAGAAATTACGAAGTACCATGTGTGCCATCTTGAGGGAGAAAGATGTTCACTTATAAACAGTCGTATCAGAATAATATGACCACCTACCATAGTATGTGTATGGTAGGGTCATATTATTCTAATGCGACTGTATATTTTGTTGATGATAAGGTAAAGATTGTACAGGATAAATACGTCTTAGAATATATGATGAGGTAAAAATTTCAGTAGATAAATACGACTTCAATATATGATGAGAAAAAAATTTAAGAGGATAAATATGACTTTGAATATATGATAAGATAAAAATTGTAAAGGATAAATATGACTTAGATATATGATGACGAAATTAAAAGTAGAATGTGAGAAAGAGCGGATGAAAATAAATTTATAACGATAAAATATCTGTAATCAGGAAGAAGGAGTAAGAGGAGACCTTGACGCGATATAGAATGATGAAAACGTTTAAAATTGGGTGTCTTGTGCAAGAGAACTGATAAATATGACTTATAATATATGACACACTTAATTAAACACAAATATTATATTTTACGGGGTTGTAACAAGAAAATCTCTTTGCTGTGTTAGAGGTTTGTCTTTATTCGATTATTGTCTCCCAGAGCGAATGTTTTAGGATCTTAAACGTAGAACAAGGTTTCTCAAAACTACTGAGTCCATCGACCCGTTGATGAGCTTGTGAACTTTGTCTTAGACTGCCAACTCAAATTCTTCAGAGCGTAAAAGAAATAATCAGGCAATATTAATGAGCACTGGGTTTCTTAGATTAAGTAACAACCCTATGTTATGTTTACGGGAAGTTGATGTCGTAGATGTTTAACTTCTATAATAATTTTTTTTGGCTTGAAAAATGTGATAACAGATAAAAATCTGAATCAAATATATCAATTTCCAAGAATACTTGTTCGGTACTTAATGAGTTATGATAGTTTGAATTGTTAACAACAGCAGTACCACTCTTAAGAAACTTATAATAAACTGATGAATAGTGAATGACTTCTGTACACAGACTTCTAAAATACACATTTATTTTATTAAACACTTTGATACAATATTTTATTACTAAGTTTTAATTAACTTCTGAAGAAACTTTTTGTGATTGACATTGTAATTGTTAAAAATTCAAACTTCCATAACTCATTAAATACTGAACGAATATTGGTGAAAATATAGATATTGATATATTTGATTGAGATCTTTATTTGCTCTCACATTTTTCAAACAAACAAAAAATATTTTAGAAGTTATAGAGCTTTGATGTTAGCTTTCCAATAGCATAAAATAGAGTTGTTGCTAAGGTTTAAAAACCAGCGTATAATGAACATATGAAAATGTTCCGGTTCAATAATTTAGAAGCGAAAAGACTTGGAACAGTGTTTCCGTCCACTACGTCTGGTAATTCTTTCCCCTCTTCAAAATGTCACGCTTCGTCAGTGATATCAAAATAGCCAGGGATGCTTGGCAAAAGGGCGTTTAGGAGGTCAAAAGGGAGTAGGAGGATAATGAGAGTTCTGGACCAGAGGCGGGTCAATGTTGATCCTATGGGACCCGCCTCCATGTGTTTCAAAGCAGACGCATGCCTTTTTCGTCACACATACAGGTCATCAATACATATTTACCCTCAATAATTTTCATAATTTCAAATAATTTATTTTTAAACAGAGATTTTTTTCTTTTCACCGTTTTTCTTTTAATTATTTTTTTTTCATTTTTAACCAATAGCATTTTTTTTGCGGGACAGTCTTTTAAATCAGCTTCTGCGGGATAGTCCTTCTTCCAGTAAAAATACGACATCCATCAGTTATAATCCTCATTCTGTTGTCAGACGTTGACAGTGATAGTTCTCTGTTGCTGCGTCCCCGTGATTTTTTCAACTGTTAGAAGCCAATAGTGATAGTTCTCCACGTCCTCGTGTAGTATAAATCAGTTATTTTACAAGTCAATGTTTCATAATGTATCCATGTGCTATATGTGAGAAGGTTTTCATTCATCAGACCCATCTCATTCGTCATAAGAGAAACCATGATGGAAATAACCTGTTAAAGTGCTCTCAATGGGAATCGACATTCTCAAGGAGAGATGACGTCTGACGTCATGAGTTAACCGACACCTCCAGAAAAACCTACAAATGCGAAGAATGTGCCATGGAGTTTGGGAGAAAAGACAATCTTTTACGACATCAAAGAAAGCCACACATTAATAAGCGAAAACATTCTGAAGATCAAAGGATTCCTCAAAAGGAACAAAAACCAGGCCTTGAAGACCCCTGTCAGTTTACAGAAAAATGAAAAGGACCCTGTCAACACATAGGCTGATGGCAAGGGAAGAAACATCTGTTGACCTCACCTTTTTCCTTGAATCCTAGCTGGAGTCACTCCTAACTCATCTGAAAGAAAAATTGACCTCGAAAGGTAGCATTAAATGACACCTTGCCGTCAAAGTGCGCTTCAGACGAAAAGTCTCCCATTCTACCTTCGAAAACTACACCCCGTTTTTCCGAAGTAACTGTGTCACAAGTCTTCCTACATCATCCCTAAACAGAGAACTGGATTCAGCGTGCAAGAAGATCAAGACCTCATTTGAAGAATTTGAAGGAGCACATAGTGGATGGACACTGGATGCTGTACTCCACGCTGAAATGAACATTGGAAAATATATCCCTCTTGCAGGGTCTAGTTATATCCCTACTCCAAGAGAATTACTGTTAAAACACGCTATTGTCAATGTATGTAATTCTGACCAAAAATGTTTTGTCTGGTCTGTTTTAGCCTCTTTGTATCCTGCCACAGATAATCCACAACTCCCTACCACCTACATTCATTTAGAAGAAAAATTAAATACATCTGGCCTAATTTTCCCTATAACAATAAATCGAATATCTAAATACGATAAAATGAACAACATTTCTGTCAATGTTTTTGGATACGAGAAAGAAGTGTTCCCACTCTACATCACACCATTCAGATTCAAAGCGCACGCAAAACTCCTACTATTATCACATGATGAAAAGCAGCATTATTGCTCCATTTAGAATATGAGTAGACATCTCAGTCCTCTAAACATAACGGTGTGAGTTACTATTCCGATTACTGCCTTCACCGTTTCACAAATGAATCACTCTTGAAGGATCATATTCCCTATTGTCAAGAACATGGACCCCAGAGAGTAGTTTCCAACTGAAGAGGAGAAATGACTGAAATTCACAAATTTCAAGTTTCAACAGTCTGTTCCTTATGTGATTTACGCCGACTTTGAATCATTCCTAATGAAAGTGGACACTTGTATGCCTCTAACCCTGCAAAATCTCACACCACTATCACGGCAAATCATGAACTCTGTGGATTTGCATATCTCGTTGTTGGACCTGACAGCTGCAGCTATAAACCTCCAGTAGTTTATATAGGTCCTAATGTGGTAAAATTATTTTTGGAATGTCTGCTTAAAGAAGGAAGCGATATAAAAAAATTTTACTCTCGGAGATCAAATCAGTTCAACTTTCAAATCACGAAGAGGAATCATTTCGCAACGCTATGAATTGTCATAAAGGCAAAGATGTTCTGGCACCAGATCACGTGAGAGATCACGATCATTCAACCGGCAAATTCCGAGGAATCGCTCATAATGCCTGTAATCTCAGTTTTAAGCTCACAAATAAGATTCCCGTTATATTTCATAACCTAAAGGGATATGACAGCCATCTTATTATGCAAGGAATCGGTATGATCAAAAATAAGAAGATTAATTGCATTCCCAATAATATGGAAACATACATAGCATTCTCCCTGGGGACATTACATTTTATAGACTCCTATCAGTTTTTAAGCACATCTCTTGAGAAGCTAGTAAATAATTTATCACCATGTGAGTTCCATATTTTAAAGGACCACGTTGAACCCGAAAGGTTACATCTGGTTCTGAGAAAAGGGGTTTACCCCTATGATTATATCGACAACAGTGAAAAGTTTGAAGAAACAGTATTACCCCTACGTGAAGCATTTTACAACCAACTCACATAAGAAGCGCTAGTGGAAGAAGACTACATCCATGCAATACGAGTATGGAATGCATTCAACATAAAAAATCTAGGTCAGTATCATGGCTTGTATCTGAAGACTGACGTTCTCCTCTTTGCTGATGTTTTCGAACGTTTCAGGAAACTATGCATCAGATACTATGAAATCGATCCCTGTCGTGTTTACACGGCTCCTGGATTAGCCTGGCAAGCATGGTTAAAAAGGACAAATGTAAATCTAGAGTTGACAACAGATCCTACAATGTACCTTTTCCTGGAAAAAGGCATACGAGGAGGAATTTCGGTGATATGTAATCGTTTTAGCACTGCAAACAACAAGTATTTGGACAACTATAATCGTCAGTTACCCTCTAAATACATTATGTACTATAATGCCAACAATCTTTATGGATGGGTAATGTCGCAATGTCTCCCTCAAAGCGATTTTCGATGGTTTAATAAAGAAGAAATAGAAAATCTAGATATTACTTCAGTTGCTGATGATTCGAATAAAGGGTACATATTGGAAGTTGATTTAGAATATCCAGTTTCTCTACACCACAAGCATAACGATTATCCACTAGCCCCTGAGAAACTACAGATTACCAGCAGCATGCTATCACCATATTGTCAAGAGGTTGCCCAAAGCCTTGGAATAAATACAAACCAATCAGTCGTGAAATTAGCCCTAAATCTAAATTCTAAGGAAAAATATGTCCTTCATTACTGTAATATGAAACAATATTTAGCCTTCGGTATGCAGCTGAAGAAAATACATCGCGTTTTAGAATTTAATCAGTCTTGCTGGCTGAAACCATATATAGAATTTAATACAGATCAATGGAAGAAAGCTAGAAACGACTTCGAGAAGGACTTCAAACTGATGAATAATGCTGTGTTTGCAAAAACGATGGAAAATTTGAGAAATATAGTGAAAATTGAATTGACTCAGAACCCGAAGAGAGTATGTAAACTCGTAGCATCACCTGCTTTTCACGCTTTTCGTGTTTTTGACAACGACCTAGATATTAGTAAAATATCCTACCCTCTAGATATTAGTAAAATATTGATGTATAACTTTCGTTATGACTCTATTAGTCCAAAATATGGAGAAAAAGCTAAATTATTGTTCACTGATACAGATTCACTGTGCTACGAGCTTCAAACTGAGGACGTGTATGCTGATATGAAAGGTGATATAGATCATTTCGATACGTCCGACTATCACATAGATGATGTTTTGCATAGTACGCATGATAAAAAGGTACTAGGTAAAGTTTTCAGGAGTACCTATCAAAGAATTCGCAGGACTTCGTTCAAAAATGTATTCTCTTATGAGTTTACATGAGGAGAAGAAGACAGGGAAAGGAGTCTCCAAATACATCGTAAAAAGAACCCTTTGTCACAAGGATTACAGAGACTGCTTGATAAACAAATCACCTTGTCGAGTAGATTTGACAAGGATTCAAAGTAGCAACCATCATCTTCATACAGTGAAAGGTGTAAAACTTGGTCTGTCACCATTTGATGATAAAAGATATATTTTAGAAAATAGTTATTACACCCTTTCATATGATCACTACAAAACGATGAAAAAATAATATAACAGAAAAAACGAATATATTGTTCACTGTGATTTTTAATATGTTTGAGCTATATGTTAATATGTATAAAAATATGATAATTTTATCCAAATGTATGCATAATATTTTTTTGTATAACCCCTGTATATGTAAAAATATTGCATGTCATTATTATATCTAGACAGCTGTATGTGAAACCATTTCCTCTGTTAACCTGCATTTTTGTAAGCAGACTGTAAAGTATATCTATAATCAATGTGAAAAAAGCATCATTGTGAAATGTATAAAATTGTAAACCAATGGAAATCATTACATGTGTAAAGTATTATGTGAAACCTACACATTGTCACTGTATCTCCCAATACTTTGATATCAATAAAATTTTTTTAAAATGAAATATATGTGTTGTCTGAATTTCTGAGTCTTATCTTTAGCAAGTGGGGAGGTAAACAAACTTTATCACAACTTCTCACGTGACTCTCCCGTGATACTCCCGGAAATCTCATGCTTCTGAGTCATTTTTCACAGGTTGTAACGTGCTTGCGGAATCACCTCGCTCACTGGCAGAAAAGATTTAACTATATGCATTTCTGGGATTACACTTATAATAAAAGGTTGGTAATTCTCTAAAATGTCATGGTTTATCAAACAGTACTTATAATTTCACGATGTAGTGACGTTCTCAAGTACTAAGAAGTGATGAAAACATAAGATTTCCTTTCAAAGTTATTATAGGTCTCCTGGATGCTTAGCTCATTACGCTACCCGCACTGAGCCACCTCGAAATCAACGTTTTTTTTAAAGTAATCGCCTCTCAAAAGTGCCAGGACTTCAATAAATGCACCGAGTGCTGTGTTTATCAGAAAATTATGAGCATGGAATGAAATTTTAATTTGTACTTTTCAGAGACAGAAACTTTCGTTGCGTAGATTTTACAGAGAAATAATCGAAATTATTACATCAGCCATTAGGCGATAAAGGAATTTGTCAAGTATTTTAGAACAGATTGTACTGAATATTAATACTTACAATAATGACCTACAAGGAAAGGATAATTCCTGTATATTAAATAACACAGATGAGTATACGCGAATTTTATATACTTCTCCTATGAATAAGTAAAAACATTGGATTTTTATACTGTTATTCGAATTACTCAGTTAATAATTGTTTTACTTTGTAATGTTTCCGTGGCAAAAAGTATGATGATTTAATTAAAAATAACGTTTTTTTTTCCTAATTTTATTTAAAATTACGGGGATTTCATCATGAAATTTAAGTGATTTAAAAAAAAAAGAGAGAAAATTCCCTCAAAATGAGATTTTTTCAATTACAGAGGTGAAAATATCGTTTTTTTCTCAAATGCATTGAAAATTAAGCGATTTCGCCACTTATTTCAAATATTTAGTAAAAAATACATTTAATTCCCTAAAAATTTCATTTTTAACGACTGAGATAAAAAAAAATATGCTTTCCTACATTAAATACAATGAAAAATAATGAAATTCACCACTAATTTCAGCTGCTTAATATCAAGAAATATAGATAAATTCCTGTTTTTTAACATTGCATATAAGAAAGCAAAAGAGCTAGCAAACGTATCAGCATATATTTACCTATGAGACTTAAATATCGCATGTTCTGTGTTTCAACATTATTCATTTTTTAGTATTTTTACACATTAATTACTAATTAATATAATTTTTTCATTCAACAGTTAAGTACCCAATTGGAAGTTATGTGAGTAATATTTCCAGTTTAAATGCATCTCTACACAAATCCGCTTTAAAACATTATTTTCTTATAATTTAAGGGGAAAATAAAGAATTTTAATTGGATTTCTTTTAACACTATATACTTAATATATTGCCATCAACGTATTCTGTATACAAAACGAATTAATTCAGCCTAGTTACTGAAAAATAACATAATATTGAAGTGTTTTCTACCTAAAGAATAAAAAAACCCAACTGAATCTTTAATTTTATTTACATTTTCAACCACTAGATGGCGCAGAGTTACCACGGGACCTTGTGCAGACGGCAAAAATTTACCTTTTTTTTGCTCAGAACACCACCTAGTGGAATTTTTCAGTAGTTTAGTTGCACTCCACAGTATCCCTACTAGTGCTTTCCCCTATGACGTCAACGGCCATGCCCATTTCCGATCAAACCCCCTTATTAATATTCATAATTAATAAATAATCTCTCCCGTTTCCGGTAGGCGTGGCCATGAAAGCACCTGGTGAAGGCATCCTGGGTGCGACTAAACTACTAAAAATCCCGCTAGGTGGGGCCCTGAGCAGAAAAATAGGTAAGTTTTCCCGTCTGCGACATGGTCTCGTGGCAACTGTGACGCCATCTAGTGGTTGAAAATATAATTAAAATTAAAGAATTCAGTTGTTTTTTTTATTCTTTAGGTAGAAAATACTTCAATATTATGTTAATTTTCAGTAGCTAGGCTGTATTAATTCGTTTTGTATATAGAATATGTTGATGACAATATATTAAGTATATAGTGTTAAAAGAAATCCAATTAAAATTCTTTATTTTCCCCTTAAATTATAAGAAAATAATGTTTTAAAGCGGATTTGTGTAGAGATGCATTTAAACAGGAAATATTGCTCACATTACTTCCAATTAGGTACTTAACTGTTGAATGAAAAAATTATATTAATTAGTAATTAATGTGTAAAAATACTAAAAAAATGCGCAATGTTGAAACACAGAACATGCGATATTTCAATCTCATAGGTAAATATATGCTGATACGTTCGCCAACTCTTTTGCTTTCTTATATGCAATGTTAAAAAACAGGAATTTATCTATATTTTCTTGATATTAAGCAGCTGAAATTAGTGGTGAATTTCATTATTTTTCATTGTATTTAATGTAGGAAAGCATATTATTTTTTTTATCTCAGTCGTTAAAAATGAAATTTTTAGGGAATTAAATGTATTTTTTATTAAACAGTTGAAATAAGTGGCGAAATCGCTTAATTTTCAATGCATTTGAGAAAAAACGATATTTTCACCTCTGTAATTGAAAAAATCTCATTTTGAGGGAATTTTCTCTCTTTTTTTTTGAAATCACTTAAATTTTACGATGAAATCCCAGTAATTTTAAATAAAATTAGGAAAAAAAACATTATTTTTAATTAAATCATCATACTTTTTGCCACGGAAACATTACAAAGTAAAACAATTATTAACTGAGTAATTCGAATAACAGTATAAAAATCCAATGTTTTTACTTATTCATAGGAAAAGTATATAAAATTCGTGTATATTCATCTGTATTATTTAATATACAGGAATTATCCTTTTCCTTGTAGGTCATTATTGTAAAGTATTAGTATTCAGTACAATCTGTTCTAAAACACTTGACAAATTCCTTTATCGCCAAATGGCTGATGTAGGAATTTATCTATATTTTCAGCAATTATTTCTCTGTAAAATCTACGCAATGAAATTTCCGTCTCTGAAAAGTAAAAATTAGAATTTCTTTCCGTGCTCATAATTTTCTCATAAACACAGCACTCGGTGCATTTATTGAAGTCCTGGCACTTTTGAGAGGCGATTACTTTAAAAAAAAACGTTGATTTCGAGGTGGCTCAGTGCAGATAGCGTAGTGAGCTAAGCATTCAGGGGACTTACAATAACTATCAAAGGGAATCTTATGTTTTCATCACTTCTTAATACTTGAGAACGTCACTACATCGTGAAATTATAAGTACTGTTTGATAAACCATGAAAATTTAGAGAATTACCAAACTTTTATTATAAGTGTAATCCCAGAAATGCATATAGTTAAATCTTTTCTGCCAGTGAGCGAGGTGATTCCGCAAGCACATTATAACCTGTGAAAAATGACTCAGAAGCATGAGATTTCCGGGAGCATCACGGGAGAGTTGAGAAACGTGAGAAGTTGTGATAAAGTTTGTTTACCTCCCCACTTGCTAAATATAAGACTCAAAAATTCAGACAACACATATATTTCATTTTAAATTTTTTATTGATATCAAAGTATTGGGAGATACAATGACAATGCGTAGGTTTCACATAATACTTTACACATGTACTGATTTCATTGGTTTATAATTTTATACATTTCACAATGATGCTTTTTTCACATTGATTATAGATATACTTTACAGTCTGCTTACAAAAATGCAGGTTAACAGAGGAAATGGTTTTACATACAGCTGTCTACATATAATAATGGCATGCAATATTTTTACATATACAGGGGTTATACAAAAAATATTATGCATACATTCGGATAAAATTATCATATTTTTATACATATTAACATATAGCTCAAACATATTAAAAATCACAGTGAACAATATATTCGTTTTTCTGTTATATTAATTTTTCATTGTTTTGAAGTGACTGTACGAAAGGGTGTCATAACCATTTTCTAAAATATATCTTTTATCATCAAATGGTGACAGACCAAGTTTTACACCTTTCACTGTATGAAGATGATGATTGCTACTTTGAATCCTTGTCAAATCTACTCGACAAGGTGATTTGTTTATCAAGCAGTCTCTGTAATCCTTGTGACAAAGGGTTCTTTTTACGATGTATTTGGGGACTCCTTTCCCTGTCTTCTTCTCCTCAGGTAAACTCATAAGAGCAGCTTTTGAAGCATGCTTGCCAGGCTAATCCAGGAGCTTTGTAAACATGACAGGGATCGATTTCATAGTATCTGATGCATAGTTTCCTGAAACGTTCGAAAACATCAGCAAAGAGGAGCATGTCAGTCTTCAGGTACAAGCCATGATAATGGCCTAGATTTTTTATGTTGAATACATTCCACACTCGTATTGCATGGATGTAGTCTTCTTCCCCTAGCGCTTCTTATGTGAGTTGGTTGTAAAATGCTTCACGTGGAGGTAATACTGTTTCTTCAAACTTTTCACTGTTGTCGATATAATCATAGGGGTAAACCCCTTTTCTCAGAACCAGATGTAACCTTTCGGGTTCAACGTGGTCCTTTAAAATATGGAACTCACATGGTGATAAATTATTTACTAGCTTCTCAAGAGATGTGCTTAAAAACTGATAGGAGTCTATAAAATGTAATGTCCCCAGGGAGAATGCTATGTATGTTTCCATATTATTGGGAATTCAATTAATCTTCTTATTTTTGATCATACCGATTCCTTGCATAATAAGATGGCTGTCATATCCCTTTAGGTTATAATATAACGGGAATCTTATTTGTGAGCTTAAAATTGAGATTACAGGCATTATGAGCGATTCCTCGGAATTTGCCGGTTGAATGATCGTGATCTCTCACGCGATCTGGTGCCAGAACATCTTTGCCTTTATGACAATTCATAGCGTTGCGAAATGATTCCTCTTCGTGTTTTGAAAGTTGCACTGATTTGATCTCCGAGAGTAAAATTTTTTATATCGCTTCCTTCTTTAAGCAGACATTCCAAAAATAATTTTACCACATTAGGACCTATATAAACTACTGGAGGTTTATAGCTGCAGCCGTCAGGTCCAACAACGAGATATGCAAATCCACAGGGTTCATGATTTGCCGTGATAGTGGTGTGAGATTTTGCAGGGTTAGGCATAGAAGTGTCCACTTTCACTAGGAATGATTCAAACTCGGCGTAAATCACGTATGAAACGGGCTGTTGAAATATGAAATTTACGAATTTCAGCCATTTCTCCTCTTCAGTTGGAAATTCTACTCTCTGGGGTCCATGTTCTTGACAATAGGGAATATGATCCTTCAAGAGTGAGTCATTTGTGAAACGGTGAAGGCCGTAATCACAATAGAAACTTACACCGTTATGTTTAGAGGACTGAGAAGTCACTCATATTCTAAATGGAGCAATAATGCTGCTTTTCATCATACGATAACACAAGGAGATTTGCATGCTCTTTACATCTGAATGGCGTGAAGTAGAATGGGTACACCTCTTTCTCGTATCCAAAAAACATTGACAGAAATGTTCATTTTTTCGAATTTAGATATTTGATTTATTGTTATAGGGAAAATTAGGCCAGATGTATTTAATTTTTCTTCTAAATCAATGTAGGTGGTAGGGAGTTGTGGATGACCTGTAGCAGGATACAAAGCGGCTATAACAGAGAGACGAAACCTTTTTGGTCAGAATTACATACATTGACAATAGCGTGTTTTAACAGTAATTCTCTTGGAGTAGGGATATAACTAGACCCTGCAAGAGGGATATATTTTCCAATGTTCATTTCAGCGTGGAGTACAGCATCCAGTGTCCATCCACTATGTGCTTCTTCAAATTCTTCAAATGAGGTCTTGATCTTCTTGCACGCTGAATCCAGTTCTCTGTTTAGGGATGATGTAGGAAGACTTGTGACACAGTTACTTCGGAAAAACGGGGTGTAGTTTTCGAAGGTAGAAGGGGAGACTTTTCGTCTGAAGCGCACTTTGACGGCAAGGTAACATTTAATGCTACCTTTTAAGGTCAATTCTTCTTTGAGATGAGTTAGGAGTGCATCCGGCGAGGATTCAAGGAAAAAGGTGAGGTCAACAGATGTTTCTTCCGTTGCCATCAGCTTATGTGTTGACAGGATCCTTTTCATTTCTTCTGTAAACTGACAGGGGTCTTCAGGGTCTGGTTTTGTTTCTTTTGGGGAATCCTTTGATCTTCAGAACGTTTTCGCTTATTAATGTGGGGCTTTCTTTGATGTCGTAAAAGATTGTCTTTTCTCCCAAACTCCGTGGCATATTCTTCGCATTTGTAGGCTTTTCTGGGGGTGTGGGTTAACTCATGACGTCGGACGGCATCTTTCCTTGAGAATGTCGATTCCCATTGAGAGCACTTTAACAGGTTATTTCCATCATGATTTCTCTTATGACGAATGAGATGGGTCTGATGAATGAAAACCTTCTCACATATATCACATGGATACATTATGAAACATTGACTTGTAAAATAACTGATTTATACTACACGAGGACGTGGAGAACTATCACTATTGGCTTCTATCAGTTGAAAAAATCACGGGGGCGCAGCAACAGAGAACTGTCACTGTCGACGTCTGACAACGGAATGAGGATTCTGACTGATGGATGTCGTATTTATACTGGAAGAAGGACTATCCCGAAGAAACTGATTTGAAACACTGTACCGCAGAAAAAAAATGCTCTTGGTTAAAAATGAAAAAAAATAATTAAAAGAAAAACGCTGAAAAGAAAAAAATCTCTGATTTAAAAATAAATTATTTGAAATTATGAAAGTTATTGAGGGTAAATATGTATTAATGACCTACATGTGTGACGAAAACGACCCGCGTCCGCTTTGAAACTCATGGAGGCGGGTCCCATAGGATCAACATTGACCCGCCTCTGGTCCAGAACTCTCATTATCCTCCTACTAAAGGGGTTGCGATATGAATTGCGAATGCCACAGATTATCAGAATCAGTGCACAGAGATCGATAGGGGATCGAAAAGGGAATAAGCATGGAACAGAAGTGTGTGAAGTTTAGTGTGGGGGGGGGGAAGATAATTTTTCAACCTTTACTAGCAAAGGAAGCCCGTTCTTCGAGAAGAAAGGTATTTTAAAGAATTGTTGAATGGTTGCTTTGAATCGCTTCTGCATTTCTCAAGTTATAAGTTGACATTCCTACAAAACACACGCTTGCATATGTATAGATCATATTTATGTGATGGTACGCATTTGATTCATTTGGGATATATTCTGTTTGTCCAAGACATTCATATACATTTCCAGTTCATATTTTGATTTTAAGTTGAAACGCTCTTTTGAAAGAAATTTTGTGTATAATCGTTTTTTGAAAGAGCATTTCTACGTAAAATCTAACTTTGAACTGAAAATGTATATGAATCTCTTGGAGAAACAGGATATATTCCAAATGAATAAATTCGAAACATCACATAAATATGATCTATACAGTATGCAAGCGTGTGTTTTGCATGAATGGCAGCTTATAACTTGAGAAATGCAGAAGCGATTCAAAGCAACCGTTCAACAATTCTTTAAAATGTCTCTCTTCTCGAGCAACGCCGGTTACCTTTGCTAGAAAAAGTTGAAAATAATATTTTCCTCCCACTAAACTTCGCAAACTTCTGTTCCATGCTTAAGCTCTTTTCGGCTTCTAGCTCTTATTCACCATATATTATATGAGTTATAAGTTGCACAGTCCGATTGATCACTTTAGAAAATAGTGGTCCAGAAGGTCAAGTTCGGCAATGTATTGAATAATGCAGTAGGTAGAAATCGAGAAAGAGGGTCGTTATACAGAAGGGTTGATTTATATATCCTTACCATGTGATGGACAAAAAATCCATCCCCTTGAACTCTCATGAATGTTGACTTATATAATACATATTTACCTTTTACATTATTAATATATTAGTTTACACAGAGCGAGATCTGTGAAAATCTAGGGGGCCCCTTAGAGAATGTTCCTTGAGAATGCCACTAACGATAATGGGAGCCAAAAAGTTACTTAATTTCTGCATATTTCATGTATTTTTCAAGACTGTTTTTGAAAGCCTTTAAAACTAAGGGACAAATATTGCACTTCAATGGAAATATAGTCTCTTACTCCCCCCCACCTCATTTATCTTTTTATAGATCCGTACCTGAGCTTAATAAATTGTAATATCAAAAAAATTAAGAACTTACTAGTTATAAGTATAGATTTTATCTCTTAATTTTTTATTCTTTTCGCCATAATAGTATGATCTGTTGTTTATGGTTCCAGTTAACGGCGAATATTTAGGAGGGCCAAGCCATTATTTATTTATTTAACATATTTAACACACCTCTGGGCTGTTTAGATATACTTCTATCCTAAAGCAATTGAGAAACTGAAATACTTAAAATATGATTATACAATAATAACATTACATATTACTCCTGGTTTTGTTCCTTAAAAATATGATTATATAATAATATACTTCTTATACATATTACTTCTGAGATATATTCAGGAAGACACAATGTAAAAAATTGTTATATATATGACACAGATAGATCACGGAAGAAATTTAAAGAACTTTCTTTGGCTGGAAACGCTACTTAGCTCTCTCAGACGTTATTTAAAAATTCGAAAGCTCAAATTATACTTTGATATAAGGTGAAATACTTGCGAAAGAAGTCGCTGATATGGCTAATAACTCTGAAACATTTCTGTAAATCATGCATTGCAAAGGTATGTGCTGCAGAGAGTTCAGTCGGGCCCACACGAGTCCATTGATAAAACCAGGAGTAAAGTCATTTCTTGAAAATTTGTTTAATTCTTATTAAAATAGCAAGGTGATAAAGCTTTTTAATACGAACTGAATTGAAAAATATGCAAAGAAGTATCCTTAATTGACTCAATAACAACTCGCTGATTCCATTTTTATCCACAGCAATATTTGCTTACATAAAGTGACACCATTGTTAAAGAGACTGGCGACCCCGTTGTTAATTCATTGTTAGTATTCTCCTGGCATTTGCATTAAATAAATTATTAATGAAGCAGTGAAAAAAATTTGAGAAAGAATTTGGGTGAAATATCATGGGAAGAGATAAAAAAAACAGAACAGTATAAACACGATACAGCAATAATACGTCATGTTAAAAAAAATAATTTGATAAGGGAACGATTACGGCAAACTAAAACATATCAAGCCATGGACTCAATTAACCATAAGAGTGATTTATTTAAAAAGTGCAAAGCAAATAGAATGAGCCAAATTAGATTGATCATTTTAAGAGGTATAATAAAATGTTAACAAAATTAAATAGAAAAAGCTAAAAATGACCACTACAAATGAAAATGATGAACATATTAACAAAGAGAACTGAGCTACAATAAATGAATTGTGTGGAAAGAACCGTGGAAAGGTGGTTATTCCAAAGCGCATAAGAGTTGAAAAGGGTACAGTTACCTCGGAGGAGAATGCAAGTGCATTTGCTAACAAATTAAATGAATATTTTACAAAGTAGTGGAGAGATCACAAGAGTCACATCAGTCAAATGACATAAACCCTATTTTACGAAAAACAGACAATAAAATAATTTCATTTTTATGCCTTTTGTTCATGAGTGTGAAATTCATGACAAAGGAAGACAACTTGATATTAGTAAAGTTGCTGGTACAGAGAGTATTTCAGTTTATGTCATTAGGACAATTATGTGCTACCTCATAAATAAATCATTTCAATATGGTATTTTTCCTGAGGTTCTGAAGACTGCCATTGTCGTCCCAGTTCACAAAATATGAAATCAAAATATGTTAGAAAAGTATTTTGGGACTCTATCGGACATTTTTCATGCAATTAATTCAGCTTCAGGAAGGGAAAGTGAACGGAGGACACCATTATGAAATTACATTCAGAAATCTATAAAAATATGAATATAGATCAGAAAACAGTTGCACTACTTTTAGACATGGCAAAAGTTTTTGATTCCGTTTCACACGACTTGTTTTTTGGAAAAATTAGTCATGTGAAAGGTCAAACTATTCAAACTTAGGGATAAGAGGCAATTGTTTTTGGTTCAAAAGCTATGTAGAAGATAGGAAACAAATGGTTAAAAGCAGGCAATATTTTGAGTAGTAAATTACCAATTAAATATGAAGTAATTGAGAACTAATATACTTAGGACCACTATTATTCTTAGTATGCATAAATGACATTTGTAATAATGAGTACAATGGTACATAAGTAGCCTTTGCTGATGACACCGCTTTGATATATTCAGGAAGTAATATCAACACATTACGAACGATAAATAGAGAACTTAGGCAATTACGAAAGTGGTTGATGGAAACATGTTATATTTAAACGCAACTGAAACTGATATATATATATACAGGGTGAATCTGAAAAAGTGGGCAAAACTTTACGGGGTGGTAGAACGCAGCTATACGAGCAATATTCGTCATAGAATGTATGGTCGGAACTCAAACGGCGAGCCTCTAGGTGGCGTTGGAAATGGTATAAAAGGGTCGGTCCTCGCACCCAACGGCATTTCTACCGTGGATATATCCACTATCCCGCAGGTGTGAAGCCTGCATTACAGCTGGCGGCAGCTCTTTTGAGCAATTTCTTTGAGCATGTACCTCAATTACATTCCTGTTAATAAAATGTTTTCTGAAGTATCTCCTCTCCTTCTTGTGTTCATTCTTTAAATGTGACAGTTGAAAACTACCTTTTAACTTCTCACCGCTTGCGTTCCGACCATACATTCTATGACGAATATTGCTCGTATAGCTGCTTTCTACCACCCCGTAAAGTTTTGCCCACTTTTTCAGATTCACCCTGTATACTTCAGATTGAGGGAAAATGGGAAGGAATTTTACAAGAACTAACTTATTTACCATAAGATAAATTGTTTAGATGCAGAATGTTCACGTGTATTAATAGAAGCAGCCGAAAATTATAATTAACTTGGGGTTCAAATTGATAGGAAATTAACTTGGAAAATTCATCTAAAGAAGTAAACAAAATTAATAATATAATATCAAAATTTTATTTCATAAGGAATTGCCCATCTACTTTAAAAATAATTTATAATGCCTGGCTAAAATCTTACTTACTTTACGGAATATATCTTGGGGAGGAACTCTTGCGACTACTATGAAACCATGAGAATATGCACAAAATGATGATATTAGGTGCATGCTGAAATTAAAGAAAATATAATCATATCGCTCAAGAATACGCTAAGATGGAAATTTTACAGCTTCGAACACTCTATGTATATCAAGTAATAAAATATGTTAGGCCAAATTGGAATAATATCTTAATCAGATTATCTGTTAGGAATACCCTTTCTTCACATATTTTGCAATTGGTAAATATCATAGTTCATAAACTTATTACTGCTAAATATTGCGTTCATTTGTCAAGCAAATTATTCAATGCGTTGCCAAATAAAATTAAAACCATGAACAATGAACAGTATTCTCTTAAAGAAGTAAAATTTTGTTTGTTATTTTTTGACTTTACTGAATCTTTGCTATTGGCCCAAAACCAAAATTAAAATAATTAACCCTTTTAAGTAGCGATTAAAAATCTCTGTCCGTAATGATTGTACTATTGGAAAAAAAAGTATATATGTGTATAGAGTTAACATAAAAGATTTTAGTATAAACACTACTCGTTTGTGCATCATACGTTATGAGTAAAACATTGTAAGAAATAATGTATTAATATGCATAATTACACCCACAAACGAATTATACATTAGTGTATTTCTATTTCTTCCAAATATCTTGCTTTCTTATTTATAACCTATATCAAAAATCACTCGTAAGAGGTATTTTGCATATTTCATTTACTTTTTTGTTCACGTGTGCTTGTTGGAAAATAATTAATACCTTTGTTCTTATACATTGAAAACATTGGAGGAAAAGTGAAGTAGAAATTTACGATTAATATTTTTTATTTCCTGTGAATAATGAACCAAGGAAATTTCATTGTTTTTCCAGTAATATAATATATAATGGCAAACATTTGTAATAGTTTGCAAACATTTGGAATAGAAGATTACTTCATAATTGTTTGTGAAATAAATGTAATAGGTATAAGATATTTTATGCTATGTATTACTATTCTAAATTACAATTGTAAATAATTTGTTCTAGTAACGATTCATTCATGTATACTTACAATTGCGGTCGTACAGCAAACTGTAAATATAATGCACAGAGAAAATGTAATTCGCAGCTAAGGGATCATAGTAGCTAAGGGATCTGGTTGTCTCGCTTCTTGTTAAAGCCAATCTGGAACCACTTTCTCTAAGGAGATTTAATATCCTCTTCCAACACTTTCTAAGAATGATCTGTAAACAGAGGACTAACCCACTGGTTGAGAAGATTTTCTGTCATTCTCTGAGGAAAACATGTCATATTTATGAAGTAATCAGAGGGCTTTTTCTGTTCGAAGACGTTCGGGACCTCCAGAAAAAAGCAAACATAATAATGATATATTTGACTTCACTATTAATAATTACAACAAAATAATTATAAATTATTCATTTATGTTCTGCTTTTAAATATGCATGTTCGTTGGGATTTCTCAAATTCATATGGAAAAACTCAAATTTGTAAATTATCAACTAAATTTGCAGAAACTTCTTTTACAAGAACATATCCGGAGAGGGATCCCTGTACAAGAATATGTTGTAAATTTACTTGTGCCCCAGTAATAAAGTATCACAGGAAAAAGTCCTGTAGACAAGAAACACTTGCAATAATTAGTTGGGGAAAAATTGTTGTCCTGAATGGGAATCGAGTTAATGCCTCCCAGAAACATGCCGGACATCTTGATCTCTGGACCATCATTTCAACAAGTGACGTTATATACATTCCCACAATGTTTTGCTCATTCGCCTTTGGCAAATCTCAAATTTGTCGAAACGAATACTAAAATTTGTCTATCTGCTTTGAAATCCAAAACAGATTTCTTTGTATAATTCCATTTTAGTCCCATAATATATGACCGACGGTAAAAATGGATAAAAAGAACTAAAAAAATTTAGGTCTGTAAATCGTTGCTAGGTAGTCACTGGAAGGAGAGCTATGCACCAATGCCCTGTGATGATGCATAGAACCGGCCTGGCCTAGCACCTAATGTCCAACCCCGCCTTCTCGTGGTGCAGACCATTAGTACCTTTTAAAAGAGATACTCTCTTGTGGAAGTGAACGGAAGGGGAGGGCTGCCAGATTAGTGCGGCCTACTGATCTGGACAACTATGGTTACTTTTCTTTTTTTTTTCTACACTGCTGAGGAGTGGCCAACCACACAGGGTCCTTGTGCAGACCATATAAACCCACTGGACTGGACAGATTTTTGGCTCTGAGCTTGATTATGGATCCTGATTTTGCTGCACTGGTGGGCTTCTGTAGAGGGAAAATCTTCCGCTGTGTTTTCCGTTTGTTTGTGGGTTGACAGTCCCAAGTGAATAGATTCACAGGATATGTTTATCAGCTGGTGGATAATCCTGAGCAGAGGTCATCGCAGGCATCTGAACTCTTTGCTTCTATTGGCATCGTGAAATTCTACATTGGAAGAAGTCTTTCAGTGTAGATGGCTTCAGCCTTTAGTGGTGGGGGAACGGGTCTTTGCTCCATGTCTGCGATTAGGGGGCTGTTTGATATTGTCGGCATTCCCTCTCTCAATAAACATAGTTTCTTTAAACATCCCACTATCCATTTTCTCTCCATAGGTAGTTGGAATGTGAGGACTCTGCACAGAGCCTTTTCTCTAGATGTCCTCACACAAGAATTCCACCATTATAATTTAGATATTCTCGGCTTGCAAGAGACCAGATGGACAGATAAAGGTCAGATTCTTAAAAATAATCTTAAATTTCTCTTTTCAGGGAGGGACGACAATAAGCATCACCAAGGCGTGGGTCTGCTTCTCAGCAGACACGCTAGTGATGCTCTTCTAGGATATGAGTGCATTAATGAACGGTTTGTAATGGTAACCACAGATAATCATTGGAAGAACAGCTTCAGAAAACGCTTTTGAAGTTAGAAATTTACTTCGATAAATGGGGACTGCAGGTGTCATCAGAAAAAACTGCTGTGCTCCCCTTTTGCTCCCTCCGCAAATTTCCTTCCTTACAGTTAAGGATGAACAATACAGTACTGAAAGTTGTTAAATTCCACAAATTTCTCGGAGTTGTACTAGATTCAGAATTGAAATGGTCAAAATACATCGAATTCATGGAAGAAACTACAAGACCCTTCGTAAATATCCTGCGATGTCTGGCTCCAGAGGAAACGAGGAACTTCCATTCAACAAATGTTAAACATTTATAACGTCTTAATAAGATCCAGACTGTAATATGGAGGATTTCTTTTGGAAAATGCTAGCTACACCTTAGTTAAAAAAATGGAAAAAATCCAAAATAGAGCCGTAAGGATCTGTCTGGCCCAACTCCCTCCTTGTCCTACTGTCTCGCTTCTTGTTGAAGCCAATCTGGAACCACTTTCTCTAAGGAGATTTAATATCCTCTTCCAACACTTTCTAAGAATGATCTGTAAACAGAGGACTAACCCACTGGTTGAGGAGATTTTCTGTCATTCTCTGAGGAAAACATGTCATATTTATGAAGTAATCAGAGGGCTTTTTCTGTTCGAAGACGTTCGGGACCTTCAGCGACCAGTTGACCAATGGGATGATTTGCCCCCCATGGATATTTGAAAAAATTCCTTGTTTTCATAAGATACAGGGTATTACTTCTAAGAAAAATCAAGATGTCTATGTACTCAAGAATTTAGCAGAAACTTTAATTGAGGCAAATTATGCTTCCTTTACAAAACTATTTACGGATGGCTCTGTGAACAAGGATGAGGGAAGAGCGACTGCTGCAGTTTGGATTCCAGATCAGAATATTCATTTAGCAGTTTGACTACCAGACCAAACAGAAGTTTTCACAACTGAATTAGTACCATAGAAATGGCCCTTAAGTGGGCTACTACTCTGTCCTGTGACAAAGTTGTTATTCTGTCTGATTGTCGATCAGTTATTCAATTTTTACAAGGAGATCCGGGAAGATCTAGCAACAATGAACTTTTTTGCAACATTTTGAAGATGGCGAATAAAATGATGAAAAGTGGTATTGAGTTAAACGTGCAGTGGATTCCCAGCTACGTCGGCGTTATAGGAAATGAAATTGCTGACAAAATTGCGAAGGAAGCGTTATTACGTGAAAACTGGCTCAATGTTCCAAGAGGTTTAATCATTATAAAAGCAAAAATAAGCAAATTTTAAAACGAAATTTTCTGCATTTTTTTTTAAGTTTATTCTTCCTCACATCTGAATCTTAGGAGTTTCATTGTTCAAACTATTGATCCATTTCAAGATTTCGGACTGACTAAAAACAACATAGTGACCATTACCAGGCTCAGAACAGGGACCACAAGACTGAATGATCAAATGCATAAGATGAACAGAGCTGAGTCATCTTCCTGTGATACATGTAGAACAAAAGAAACAGAACTTAATTGCAGCACATTTGATACTCATAGAGATAAAATGTTTCACTCACTGGAAGAAATTGTAATTAAGGAATTTACACTCAAAGATCTACTCGGACACCAGAATTTGATAAAAAGAAAATATACTTTTAAAGTAATTTACAATTTTTAAAGGACACTAATTTGATTGACAGAATTTGATTTAGTGCCCAAACAGTGCCATGATGTTTCTGCATTAGGAGATTGAACGCTCTTAAAATTTTAATAATGTTAATCAAGAACTTTCAGTTTCTACTGAACTACCTCCTTCCTTCAGAAAATTCTGGAATGTTTATGGAATGTTTATTGGACCTCAAATCTAATTTACTAGCAATTTTATAGTTTGCTTTTGAATTCACTGGCAATTTTATAGTTTTGCTTTTGAAATTTTGGTTTTCCAGACTCAGTTGGGTGAACTCTCCGACATAGTGCACGAACCTTTCTTAAAAGAATTTCCGGACGAGAGGGGCGAAAGGCCTCGAGTGATTTCCGGAATAATAATTTATGTTGAAGAAGAAGAAGAATCTAGATTGCATAAACAGACCTCATCACTTTTTATCCAGATTTCAGTCACAATAATTACATATAACTGATAATTACTGTTATAAACAGTCTCTTTAATAAATGGAACTTATGCCTTATGTTACGAATATTAATATTTATCATACTTCCCCAATTGTTGCTAGTGATATTAAAAGAGTTTATTTCATCAAAATCTAATCTTAGAGACAATATTAACAGGAAAAGAAAATATATTTCACATTAGCAGATATTAAGAAAAAAAATTGCAAATTTTCTTTTCTAATACAAAGATTAACCCCTCAATTTAAAAATGCATCAAAGTATCATTTAAATCAGACTCATTTCTAATTCTCCAAATTTTTTAACTTTCTGAAAATCTCATAAATATGTTTCCTTCTTTAACCAAAGGTATATAAAATTAGAACATTTTCCATAGTGTTTAGCCTTAAACAAGAGTTGTTTAAGAGCAGGAGTCAAGCGTTCATTTAAATAAGCATTTGATTTTTTTTTAATTTTACGTCATTGCCAGAGAAAGTGAGACTGTATTGCCATTTTTATTTACTTAAAGCCCCTTATTTGTAAAAACAATTCTCCTATCAGTTTCATAAATAAATATAAAAAATAAATAAACAACTGCATTTTCCTGTGTAATAATCCATCATACAATTCCATAGGATGAGCTTGTTAAGAAGAAAATTCCCAAACTCGGAAAGAAATTAGTGTAATTTAACCTAAGCGCGATAGGTTTTCTTGTGAAGACTTGGCAATGTGTTTTTCTTAGTAGACGTGCCTTGAATAAGGAGAACTGAAGCAATTTGCCAAACTACGGAAAGAACCTCCTGAAGAGAAAAACAACAACATCCAAATTTCTCAATCGACACAGAGTCACGTTCTTGTGTTGTGTGATGTTTTATTAATTCAGTTAGTTGGCAACATTTTACTGTTTATTTCGGGGCCTTAAAATAATGGCGCTTTATTATTTCGTTTACCATGAACACATAAAGAGAGTGTGGTAGAGCAACCAGAGCAGTTAATGTGATGCACAATCATCATTAATTTCTACTTAGTATTATCCGCTGATGTAATAAAAAGGTTGGAACTGATAGTATTAAAAACTTGAAAGTAAATTTATTAAAAGATAAGGAAGGAGGCTTGAATGTTTTTAATAACTCTCAGACTGAAATAATAACGTTACCAGTGCAAATACGAAAGAGGAAGTACTTTCGTGCTAAGATAATGATGATGGATGATTTTGTTTTGAAACTGCAACAATCATCATATTACATATAATTGCAATTCTTGGGTGGACGAGCGAGTAGACATGTGTGATGTCCTCACCGGCAGAAAGTTTCGATTCCCTGTGGTGCCTTGGGTACTTCAGAGATTGGTCCCAAATTAGATGTGATGGTCCCACAGTTAAAAGACATCGTTCCTAGCTGCTGTGGATCGGGAGTAATCTCTCGAAAACTCTCCGAATTTCCTGGGGGAGCTGCCATCGCCTACCTAGTGAATGGAGTAAATACGTTGTGAATAGTAAGTTAACGTTCGAAAGCTGTGAATAAAGTTATCGATGGGAACAGTTATCAATGGACATACGTTTCGCGCCAAACTTTTAGTGTGGGTTTAGCTAGTATGGCCGTCCCTTGGCCGAGTGGTTAGCGCGCTTAGCTACTGATCAAAGGGACCTGGGTTCGAGCCCCGGATAAGGCGTGGATGTATGTGTTGTTTTTCTGCTGAGGTCCTGCCATCCTCTCAGACCTCCTACTATGGCATATAAACTGACAGGCTCCTGTCAGACCTCTATGGAAAGCAGCTGCTTGAGGGGGTATTTATTTTATTTATTTATTTATTTATTATTTTTTAGCTAGTATACAAACAGGGGCGGCGCGTCATTGGGGTCAGGACCCACCAACATTTCTGTCCAATTCGGAGTAGTAAAATACCCCTACTCCGAATTTGAATAAATTCGAGTAAAAAAAATAATATTTTACATGGATATTGGTTTTCTAAAACATCTTGACTGTTTTATTTAATTTCAATAAGCATTTTGTGAAGTAATGCACTCGAAACTGCCTTGCGTCTCCTTAATTATAAGTGTGAGATATTACAGGGCAAGCTATAAGTATGCCCGCAAATTTTCATCAGTTACCATGAAAGTGCCAATCATTTGCCACACCACCTACAACTGGGTGCAAGTTAAAGCGAGGGCTGGGCAGCTTCGAAGCTAGCCCACAACGATCAACAATACACAGAGATCATATCACTGATTACAGCGCCACTACTAGGTGATTATTGGAAACTCAGCAATTATTAATAAGTGATGGAAGAGGCACCATTAAGGAGCCTTCGGGTATATTTTATTATGCAGTAAAATATATGTAGTTATATACATTAGTAATATATGTGGTATACATTAGTTTACATAATGGATATATTATTAATTCAGTGAACATTAGTGAGAGTATCACTATGAAGTAGGAAATTTGAATATTTTAATAGCAACCACGTGAAGGAAATATTCCCAACAACAGATATCTAAAGAATATGCATTATAATAATGAAGCTTACTTTTTTTTAAATGTACATTATTTTGTTTAATTTAAAAGAACACTGAAATTTGAGTGTTCGGGAAATTATATGTTAATGTATCAAGTTATGTAATGAGACATATAATTATCAATTATATGTCTCATATCAATCTACCAATAAAACCGTGTTGGCTGCTAATCAATAAGTTTGATTTCAAAGTGAATTTGCTGTTCAGGAAATTAACGCTGAATACTGAGTTAAATAATAAATGAGTCTAAATATTTAAATCAGGCATCTAATAATTGGTTTACATGCATGGTTTCCATAAATTAAGGAAAATCCCTATGTTAAGTCAATGGGAAGCTAATCTCAAATTTCTATAACTTCTAAAATAAGTTTTTTTTGTTTTGAAAAATGTGATTGCAGTTAAAAGAACTCAATCAAATAAATCAATATCTCGATTTTCAACAATATTCATTCAGTATTTAATGAGTTATGAAAGTTTGAACATTTAACAACAGAAATGCCAGTCTTAAGAAACTTATACAAAACTGAAGAATAGTGAAATAATTCTTTACACAAAGTTCTAAAATACAAACTTATTTTATTAAACACTTTGATACAATACTTATTACTAAAATTTGTTACTAAGTTTTAATTCTGAAGTCAATTTTTGTGGCTGGCATTGTTATCGCTAGTATTTAAACTTCCATAACTCATTAAATAATAAACGAATATTGCTGAAAATCGAGATATTGCTTATTTGATTGAATTCTTTATCTGCAATCACATTTTTCAAAACAAAAAAACTTATTTGAGAAGTTATAGAACTTTGAGGTTAGCTTCCTGTTGACTTAACGTAGGGATTTTCCTTAATTTATGGAAACCAGTGTATTTATACGTATGTAATAAGATCGACCCAACGTCAATTGTCGATATTTGTATGCATTTTAATCAGTATCGCCCAATCACGTATTTATATAAAAATATTTTTTTTCACTCAAATAGTACTAGTTGATCAAATTCCTTCGTATAATTTGGTGATGCACTGACACGTAAGCTTATGCTAAATTGATTAATTTGATTTTGTTGCTGAAAGTTTTTTTCTCATTATCAAATTATTTCTTTAACGTTACACTTCACTAGAGGCCAGTTGCACATTTCTGGCCAAAAACAATTAATGAAAAGAACAACTTAAGAAAAATATTTGGAAATAACGTTGAACAGTTGCATTAAGATATGCACAATGCAGAACTGCATGTATATATATATATGGTAAAGTTAAATTAAGAAAAAAAATTAAAACAACTCTCATTGGCTGAGATGATAGCAGAAAGCTCTCTCAGATGTTACAAATCGAAACAATATTCTTAACTTATAACTCTTGGGTACAGTCTCCAATCTTTAAAGAAATAAATTTTATTGATGCATAAGAATTCAAACAGATAGGCGCTATAATGTTTTATCAGTAATTACAGCAGAGGTAAAATGCAGTCATTTTAGAGATATTAAATATATGTTTCTTTAACTCTTTCGCACTTTTTATTTTGCTCTCATGTTCATGTTATATTAATGTTTTAATAGATTTAAAACAAATATTCTGATTGTAAAGCTAACAATATAATTTTAGAAAGTATAAGGAAATAACTCATAGTATTAAAGAAAATAAGATAAATTTTAATATTCTTTCAGAAAAGATGACAAATGCTACATTTCAATTTAAGAATTTAAAAATCTATTAATGTATATTCTCTTTAATTTTAATAAATTTACTTTCAATTGATTAGTATATGAAACGATCATAATTTGAAAGAAGTCGAATTTGTTATTAATTTAAATATTTCCTGGTAAGAATATTAATTTTTTAGACAATATTGATAAATACTGAAATATATTAATATGAATTAAGAACATAATAATTTTAGAGAATCTAATTGAGGGGCCTGCAGCAAAAAGGAGGCAGCTCCAATTGTTACTCATTTTTAGTTATGTGTGCTATCCTGTAAATAAAAAATATGGCCTTTTATTTGGTGCAAGAAGGAGCCAGCTCCGAGTGTAGTTAAATTACAACCAATATTGGTTTTCTATCAATTTATAGCATGTTTGAAAGAAAACTTGAATTTTAGATGGTATGTTTTTGTTTACTCAAAATTGGCAGAAAGCGCAGCTGACTCGTTATTGCTGCAAGCCCTTCAATTGTAAGGATGTTCTCATCCGGGCTTTTACATTGCCTCTCCCCTATATGCTGTTTAAGCGAGAACCATATGTGACCCAGATGACCTGGAAACTCGGACCAACGCATCTTGGTATGCCATGATGTGAGGTCTGCTGAGCGCTTACACGGGAAGGAAATGGGGAGGCGAGCCCATCGGGAATGAAAGCGACTTCTCTCCAGACCGTCGGAAGTAAGGTGGATTGCTGCGTTCTGGGAACGAGCATCGTTGAAGGAATTTTTAATAAAATCCAGGCAAAACTCTGGGAGTGTGTGACTTGATACTTTCGATGGAGCAGTGGATTAATTAAATATATTTGTAGGTAATGTGAAGAGTTGTTCATTAAACGTAATAGTTCATCAAGAGATGCCGAGTCGATGGTTTGATTATTGAGTACGATAACTACGATGTGATTAAGGTCCAGTAAAGACATTCGGCTAACAGATATCTCAAATAAAGAAGGGAGATCATTAGACTAATTTCTGTTCGTCTGAGCAAGGGAAACCTGATACTGAAATGCTTTTAAATATTTTGAGCGTGGATTGAACCAACTGTTGAGCGAAATAATGAAAGAGACAGAAAAATACATGAATTTTTCAAAACTTTAAGAGACCGTATTTTAGTCTGAAAAAATATTGATGTAAGCTAATGGCATTTCGAAAACTTTAAGAGACCGTATTTACTCTTAAAAAATATTGATGTAAATTAATGGCATTTCCAAATAATATTGCCGACTGTTTTTCAACTGAAGGTATTCTGTTTTAATTGGAACTGAACTTGGGTTTCCAAATACACAGAATTTGACAACCGCGATTATCGGATAGAAATTTTTAACATTCTCCGAATATCAGTTAAACGTTAAGTTATTTACTTAAGAAAAGCATTTAGAAATTGATTCTATCACTGATAACATAAAACAAAACATTTTATTTATTCAGTCACATCGTTGATATAGTAGTACTTAAAATATCTATAATAATAATAATAATAGGAGATGTCTTTTTCGTTATAAAAAAAAATAAATACCCCCTCAAGCAGCTGCTTGCCACAGAGGTCTGACAGGAGCCTGTCAGTTTATATGCCAGAGTAGAAGGTCTGAGAGGATGGCAGGACCTCAGCAGAAAAACGACACATACATCCATGCCTTACCCGGGGCTCCGGGAAATATATATATATTATTATATATTCTTCGGGAAATATATATATTATATATTCTTATTGTTATTTAATATTCTTCGGAAAATCGTGGCAGACGCTTCAAATTTTAACAATGTTTCTGGTGTCATCCCGATTGCGGTATCCAATTTGAAGTCGAAATTCTAAAAGAGGGCTTGACAGAAGCAAAAGTATTCACCATTCCGAAAGGCAACGGTATTTGCTGCCAAATTTGTTTTTGTCATTTACTGATGCCTAACTGTGAACGTAAGAGTTATAATAACATTTAAATCTGATGACATTGTCAGATAGGTCACATTTCCAAAAACATTATGATTTTAAGGCGTCCCATTGCAGCTAGAGACCTGATTTCTTAATGCAACACGGAATCACACAAGGGAAACCCCTCGTACGAAATTTGGGACAGTTCGGTCAAGTATATAGGAACTATAGAATACCAAAATCTGCTGAAATAAAAATCTCGATAGATTCTGACGAAGCCATGGGATATGAGAGTGTGATCTGACGTCAGGCTATTTTGCTATTTAAATCTCAAATGCTTGGAGTAGATAATTCTGATGCTTCAGCAAGTCTTATGTTATCAACGGACAATTCCATCTTGTGATCAGCATGAGTTATCAGTGTTGCCATACCGAGTTGACATAATTCTAGTCAAAAGCAATAAAACTTAAAGTTGTTATGTAATCGCTATAAATTAATTATTTCCGTTAGAGCTTTTTGTAATCTAAAAAATAAATTGCGAACACTTTTATTTCCTTCATGATAATAAAGTAATAATAAAGAACCTGCAGTGGTCCGGAGACCACAGATTGGGAATAACTGATCTAATTAGTTGTGATCCCTAAAAAATACCGAAATACTTGATCCTCTAGCCAAATTTATCATTCAGGATTCTCACATGCTACCAGATATTGGGAAAAATATCAAGTTTCTAGCTCTAATAGAACCAGATATACAGTTTAAGACGGCATTATATTTTAATTCTTGTACTGAAATTCGTTTATACTCGTCCAATTTTGCCAGGCAATGGGTTCGCAAATTAATAACACGCTACCTATATGTTTTATTCGCATAGAACACGTATATATAGGATATATATTTTTCATAGTGTCATTAAAGTTTATATAGAATCAGATAAAAAGTACACCCAATTCTGTTTTTACACGGTAGATAGGTTCCCAAAAAAACCATGCAAAAAAAGGGGGGAAAAAACACAGTGTATATAAAAAATAGAAGAATGGTTCCAGACGTGAAACCCCATACAAATAATAAGTTGCTTTCAAACAAATCATATCAAAAACTTTAATTAAATCTTTATTCGATTTTTATTCATTAAAACACAATTTTTATTTTATACTTAATGGACAACGTTTCCTACAGGTAAGTAAACTCAACGGTTTCAGAATAACTAACACATATTACAAACACCACGACATACATAAATACACATGGGTTTCACCTGATGGGCTGCATAAGAATATGATTGATTATATATTAATTAACAGCAAATGGGCTAGTTCTGTTAGAAATACCAGGTCCTATATGACCTGGTATTCCTAACAGAACTATTAGAGCTGAAATTTGTTCTGACCATTACCTTGTTAAAAGTGTCTTGCAACTTAAACTTAAAAAGTGTTGTGCTAAAGTTAAAAACTTTACCTTTAATACTGAAGCTCTGAAAGACCCAGTTATAGCTAAAGCTTACCATGATAGGTTACTTAGTCATTATGACAGTCATGGTTTGTTTAATACTGAAGTTGAGAAGAATGAGACCATTTTAAACACGCTTTTTGGAAACTAACAGTACTCTTTTAGGGAAAAAGGAGCAGAGGAGGAAAAATTATTTGAGTGATAAGGCACTTGAACTTATTTCAGAAAGAAAGAACTTCAGAAATATCCTTAATCTATTCCCTACTAGTCTTAATAGAAAGCATTACAGAGAGCTTAATAAACGTGTAAAGGATCAGTTAGCTACTGATAAGAATCTTTGGCTTGATCAAAGCCGATGAAGCAGACAGAACAACAACAGAGAACTGTACCAGATAGTTAATGTTTTGTGTGGTAGAAAACGGACAGGTATACAAGGATTGAAGGATAAAAAAGGTAAGGTTAAAGAAGGGGAGGATTCTGTCATAGCTAGGTGGGCTGAGCATTTCAGTGATATTCTAAACAATGTAGTTAGTTCTACTCCCATTGTTTGCAATGATGATAGATGCATTGGTGGCTTTAATGTTGGCCCTATAACACAATCTAAGTTATTTTGGCTATTTCTAAACTTAGACTTCATAAATCCCCAGGGGTAGATGAAATTACTACTGCTCAGAGCTGGGAATGTTTCGATTGCCGGGAATGTTTTCGATTGCCGGGAATGTTTCGATTGCTGGGAATGTTTTGAAATGCTCAGAGCTGGGAATGTTTCGATTGCCACTTGGATGACTGAAATTTTGAATATCTTTTATGATAAAGGCATGGTTCCTAAGGATTTTACCAGAGCTATTGTTATCCCTATTTTCAAAAAGGTGATCGCAGTTCTTGTGATACTATAGGGGTATGAGCCTACTTTCTGTTCCAGGTAAAGTTCTTTCCATGATTGTGCTTAATAGAATTAAGAATCTGGTTGACAGGCAATTGCGTGATGAGCAATGTGGATTCAGCAGTGGTAGGGGATGTGTGGATCAGATATTTTCACTTAGGCAGATTCTTGAGAAATGTTTAGAATTTCAGAAACCTTTGGTTGCTAGCTTTGTTGGTTGCTAGTTTTGAAATTGTTGATTTCAAAAAGTCTTTCGACGCTGTTCATCGTCATAATTTGTGGTTGATTGTGAGATCATATGGTATACCAGACAAGTTAGTTAACATAATGAAAGTTCTCTATAATAACACTGAGTCATGTGTGAGAGTTGGTAAGTCTTATAGCAATCGGTTTAGCATTACTTCTGGTGTTCGACAAGGGTGCATTTTGTCTCCTTTTCTCTTTAGTTTGGTTATTGATTATGTTATGCGAAATTCACTTCAAGAGAAAAATTTTGGCCTTAAATGGGCTGGAGATACAAAAATCTCTGATTTAGATTATGCTGATGATTTAGCCCTTTTGGCAAATGATGTTGATGAGATGAACTCTTTCATTCGAGCTGTTCACGAGACTGGTAGTAGAGTAGGTTTGGTTATAAACAGAGAGAAAACTAAAGTGATGAAAATTGGTGAGGCAGGCTGTGATTCAATTAATTTGAATGGATGTAGTCTTGAACAGGTGTCACAGTTTAATTATCTTGGGAGCTATGTAACAGATAATGGTGATGTGCGACATGAGATTAACAGACGAATAGGGATTGCTGCCGGGACTTTTAAGAATTTATGGAGAGTGTGGAGAAATAGGCGTATACACCTAAAGACTAAAATTAGACTGTATAACAGTTTGGTTCTTTCTAGGGTTAGTTATGGTAGTGAAACTTGGACGCTGTGTAAACATGATGGAAACTAGATGCTTTTGAATCTAGATGCTTACGTAGTATCTTGGGTATTAGGTGGTTTAACTTTGTAACTAATGATGAGGTTAAGCAAAGGAGTCTGCAACCTCCTTTAAGCAGCGTATTGTTCAGAGAGAGACTCCGCTGGTTTGGCCATGTTCCCGTATGGATAATTATTGATTGGCGAATAAGGTTATGAACGGATATCTGGCATATGCACTGATGGAGCCCCTGCAATGGTTAGTGTCTGTGTCTAAAGGCCTCAGAAGGAGGCCCTGCAATGGTTAGTGTCTCTGTTATGGTTAGTGTCACAGCCCCTGCAATGGTTAGTGTCTGTGTCTAAAGTCCTCAGAAGGAGGGGGAGACCTAGGATGCGGTGGGCAGACATTGTCAAACAGGACCTTGTTAGAATTGGTGTGCAGTGTTCAGATGCAGTAGATGTAGCTCAGGACAGACTTGTTTGGAGAACTAATTGCATGGTCTGGTTGGACCTCCGTAGCCCATGGCTGCTTGATGAGGATGATGATGAAAGATAATATTTACATATGGAAATAATGTAATATTATAATATGCAAATAATGTAATATTATACATATGTAAATAATGTAATATTATACAAATGCAAATAATGTAATATTATACATATGTGAAGTAAATTATCTTTCATAAAGAAAATAATATGTCACTAATTCAAGAATACAAAAGTGTAAAAAAAATGTCATACATATGTTTATTAACTAGATTTTATTCGTTGTCACTTTCTGACAATAGACTCATTCGTTTGCATAACACTGAAATTAAATCACTTTCATCGCTTGAAACATTTTGGTGAAATGCTCTGTGTGTCATGGGGAACCAAATTATCACTTGTTTGCAGTGATTCTGAAGTTTGATTAGTTTTGACAACGAACCCTCTAATCAATCGTTGAGATCCTGCTTTGACTAGATCTTTGTATAATTTTTGAATATGCGCCATACATGACTTCAGTTCACGTTTAAACTGCTCAGCTCGTTCGACAATGGGATCATGTGTAAGAAAATGACTTTCCAATTTACTTACCATTTGAAGCCCTTCTTTAATCCTGCAGAGAGTGGAACCTCTTCATCACCATCACTTTTTTTCTTTTCCATCAGGAGTCTCAAGGACAACTTCTATTATTCCATCTTCGCAAAGAGCTTTGTCAATCAGCAATTCATCAATATCTGCAAATGATAAATCATCGAATCCTTCTCCACCAATTGCATGTACTAAAATGATGATATTAGGATATTCAATCGTATTTGGGGGTACAGGATCTTTGCTTTTTACACATTCTGGCCAAATAGCTTTCCAACATGCGTTTAAAGTTAATGGTTTTAACTCTGATAACGTCAATACAGCATGTCTGATACAATCTAAAATAGAAAATTTCTTCCACACATCAATAACTGTTAGTGTTTTATTCTTATATAGTTTATCCAAAATGTATTGGAACGTTCGTCTTATGTAGTAAGTTTTAAATGTGGCAATTATACTCTGATTGTATTAAGGATATCGTATTAGGCGGCAATAAACAAAATTGCACATTTGGGTGTACCAAAACAGGATGGCCAGGCCCATTGTCTATAATCAATAGAACTTTAAATTCGAGATTTTTTTTCCTTCAAATAGCGTTTAACTTGTGGAATAAAACATTAATGGAACCATTCATTAAAAATTTCTTTTTAGCCCAGGCTTTTTTGTTTATCATTCAATACACTGGCAATTTATTCAAATCTACACCTTTTATTGACCGTGGTCTTAGTGATCGATTGATGAGCAGCGGTTTAATATACGATCTCCTGAAGCGTTGCAGCAAAATAGAAAAAAAAAAGGCCAGTTTTATCTGCATTCCAAACTTGATCAGGAGTGCATTCACCATCTTCAATGATTTGGGCCAATTTTGGACAAAAATCTTTAGCAGTCGGCTTATCTGCAGATACAACTTCATCTTTACATTATGAAACGCGTGTCTGAAGAAATCCTGCAAGCTAACCTGTACTAGTGAAAATTCACAATTTTTGTTTAACTGAGCTGACCATTTCTTGTATCTGCTTATACATTCGTAATTCCATCTGTTTGATGGTATTTCCGTCTAGAGGTATTCTTTTTTGCGAGTTATGTTCTATCCACATTACTAGTGCCTTTTCCATCTTCACTTTTACAATATCTCTCGTGTACGATGACGACGTAGCGCTCAATTTTGTTCCAGAAAGCACAGATTTTCTAATAGCATCTTCATTTTTCTTGATGGTTCTTACGGTAACTTCGTTCAAACCAAAATATTTACCTGTGGATGTTGAACCTTCTCCAGTTGCAAGACGATCTAAAATTTGGATCTTATTATCCAAAGAAATAGCTTTCCTTTTCTGCTTTTGTATAGCTGAATTATCCGACATCGTGAATAATACGAAAAATATTTAGATTGTAGTTAATAAATGAGATGATGAAAAATAGTAAATTATATATCAGCAAAATTTAATAGATTTATATTACGCACACAAAACTTAAAAAAACAATTTCGTTTTCGATTTCTTCTATTAAACATCTAAACCACATATGGGCAACCCCCGGCTCTCTACCTCTTTTGATCCGGCCCAATCTATTTCAGCGAAGTTTATCTGATTCATGGTGGGAGGAAACATGGTGTGTTCTACTAACTCACATTAAGCTGACGTCATATGACTTGCGCAAAACTCACCATGTTTTCTCCCACCAAGGTCTCTTTCTCACTTTGACTAGCGGCGTATGTGAACGTGTTACAACGTGTCAGTTCAGTATTTGCGTTGGTGTTGTGCTTTGTTCAGTGCCGGCATTGATGTGTTCTGTTCAGTGCCTGCGTTAATGTCTCTCTTCTGTCTCTCTTCTGTCTCTCTTCTGTTCAGTGCCTGCGTCAGTTCTACACAGCAGGCACTGAACAGAACACAATCTGTTCAGTGCCTGCTGTGTAGAAGACAGTTTTGTTTGAAAGCTCTGAATATCGCTTATAAATTTGGGACAATGTCAGGGGTTATGCCAAAAAGAAAAGAAAAGTAGATGCAGAGAATCGTCAATTTCAAGACAACTGGACGGAGGATTATTATTTTATTCTGAATAAAGGTTTGCCTGTATGTTTGCTGTGCAACGAATCCGTATCCGTCAACAAAGAATACAACTTGAAGAGACACTTCACTTCGAGACACGCGGATCACCAAAAAATTGATGGACAACTACGAAAAGATGAAATACAGAAGTTGAAGAAGAACTTGGATACCCAGCAGCAAACGTTATACAAAGCAAAGAACGCAGCACCACAGCATTGTCAAAGCTAGCTTTGTGGTAAGCGAAAAAATCGCTAAGCATTCGAAGCCATTTGGTGAAGGAGAATTTATCAAAGAATGTCTGCTGGATGTTGCAAGTATAATATGTCCTGAAAAGAAAAAAGACTTCGAGAATATTCGTTTATCGAGACGTACTATTGTCCGACGGATAGAAATTATGGCTGATGATATCGAAAAAAGTTTAAAAGAGAAGGTTGCTAGATTGGAAGCATTTTCAATTGCTTTGGATGACAACACCGATGCCTCCGATACAGCACAACTAGCAATATTTATTCGAGGAGTTGATGCGGATTTCAACATCACAGAAGAATTATTGGCGCTTCGGCCGTTAAAAGGAACAACTACCGGTGAAGATATATTTGAAACAGTCAACACAGTCTTCGAGAGATTTGGGCTTAAATGGAGTTCACTATCTGGCATATGCACTGATGGAGCCCCTGCAATGGTTAGTACACGGAAGGGATTTATTGGAATAGTTCATGAAAGAGCAATAGAACTACAGATACATCTGGAAAATTTAACAAATTTTCACTGCATTATCCACCAACAAAATCTGTGTGCAAAATCGATTAAATTCACAAATGTTATGGAGGTTGTAGTAGTCAGTATTAACTTTATTAAGTCACGTGCACTTAATCACCGCCAATTTAAGGAGTATTTGGCAGACCTATTTTCGGATTATGAAGATGTGTCTTATTATTGTGAAGTGAGGTGGTTGAGTAAAGGTAAAATGTTAAAACGATTTTATGATTTGAGACAAGACATTGCAGGATTTTATGGACATAAAAGGAAACACAATTAACCAAGTAAAAGATGATGAGTGGGTGTGTGATTTAGCATTCCTTGTAGATGTCATCGGATACCTAAACGAACTGAATCTTAAATTGCAAAAACAAGGACAATTGGTTCATGAACTGCATGGACATGTCAAAGCTTTTTGTAATAAATTAAGATTGTTGGAAAGTCAGATAAGAGCTAAAAATTGTTATCATTTTCCTACTCTAGCAACTCATAAAAATATACCTTAAAATTGTTATGGAGATGAACTAAAGGTACTAATAGAGCAATTTAATACAAGGTTTGCCGACTTCAAAAACAAAGACTCCACATTCACTATATTTGCTCGTCTGATGAATGCTGATGTAAATAATGTGCCAGAAAACTTACAGATGGAACTTATTGAGCTTCAGGCGGATTTAGTGCTAAAATCACAATTTAACAACATTGCTTTGACGGATTTTTATAAATTTTATTTGGTGGAAGAAAAATATGCAAATTTACGCGCCTTCTCAAGAAAAATCATTTGTCTTTTCGGCAGCACATATATGTGTGAACAGTTTTTTTCGAGGATGAAATACAATAAATCAAAAATTCGGACAAGAATAACGGACGAAAACCTCGAAAATTCTACGCGATTATCCTTAAGTAATATTAACATCAATATTGAAAATTTCGTAGTTCAAGTACAAGGCCAATCTTCACATTAAATTGTTATGTCGTTCATTGTATTATAAAATTTATGTAGAGCTTTATACCAAAGCATTATATTATAAATAAATGAAATATGAAGTAGCAACTTGTTTTAATTCATTTAATATTAATTTATTTTATTTAATAATTTGGTCTGGCCCTTGACTCGGAGACAGAATGATAATTTGGCCCCCGAACTAGGAAAGGTTGCCCATGCCTGATCTAAACAATTCTAACTTTAAACACGAAATGAGAGATCAAGACTAACATATATAGTGAAGATAAAATTGAGGGGATTCCCGGAACGCAATGTTGCCACTTTATTCCGAATGAAGTAGGTTTTGTACAATTTTTCCATAAAATAGAGAATAAAATAGAGAAAACTTGCTGTGTAGTTATGTTAGTGTAGTTTTTATTTTGTGGATTTTAGTGCACAAAATGTGAATCTATAGGACATTTTCAAAGTTAAACTACTTCAAAAAATGCGACCATAAAAGCGGTATCTTTGTTACAAATGTAAATTCTAGGAATTTTTTCTTGAATAGGAATATTTTTTCAGAATTAAATTCAAATGGAGATTTTTAAAAAGGCGCCGTTTGAACCGTGTTAGATCAAAATAAATCGTGTAAAAAGAGAATTGGAACTTTTTTTCTAAACCGTGTTAAATCAAAATCGTGTACAAAAAATCCGTGTAAAAAAAGAATCGGCTGTATATCCGAAAATTTCTTTCTGAATATCAGCCCTGTTATCCACGGACACCTGTTATGGATATATTCGTTTTAGAAACCTTACCCTGGAGTTAGTATTGGTTTTCCCATACTTCCTTGCATACCTTCTTTTCCCCTCAAAAAAAAAAAAAATGAAAAAGGGATTTCTATTAAACGGTAAGAGCTACAGTAACCGAATTTGATATACAATTTCCTCTCATTGTAAGTTGAAGAAATGTAAGGATTTGTGTTCCATCATCTCCTAGTCTTTCTTCTCCAAGAAAAAGGCTTTCACATGAAAAACAACGAAAGAGTTTTCGTAACGGTACGATCTAAGTTTCGGAATTCGATATACAGGTTCCTCTCAAAATGTCTTAGAGCAATGTAAGTGATGACCCATCAACCGTTTTTTCCGCACTCTACTCAGCAAAAAAAGTACTTCAGAAAAGATTACCGAGCGTAACGGATATTTTTTAAGGCCCGAGATAGCCTGAAAACTCTATCAGGCTTGTTCTGATTTCTCATACAATCATGCCGTTACGACCCAGCAGCAGTAATATTATCGCCAGCCAAAGAAATATCATTGCGCCATCGAAGCAGTTTATATCTCAAATGAAAGTTTCTGATATGGGAAGTATCATTGGCAGGCCTGGATTTAGAAAAAAAATTAAGCAAGGGACTGGTTCCCATTGCAGCATAACATTTTACCTTCCATTTTAGAAGGGGTTTTTTTTTGTATATAAAAGAAAGAAGATACTTCCCTACATAAAGGACTGAGATAACCTAGAAGACATGTTAGGCTTGTCCTGGTTTCTGATACAACATAAAACTACTTACACAAGGAAACCCCCGCTGGTCTTAGCAGTCATATAAGGTCTTTAAAAAATGCGTGAAATGTGTAAAAATTTAATACTCTTTCGCCTCTATTAGCCTTACTAATCATCTCAAGGATGGGGGAGAGGCCTGGCTCTTCCCTAGATTCTGCCCTAATCATGGGCAAACTCCAGTTATGTTACTTCTTCCTACCTTTCAACTTAAGGGTAGAATACGTCACGTAAGTTGATCGCAATTAGTTATATATCAAATAAAAGCTTGCAACGTGGAGAGTGGAATCGATTATATTTTAGATAATTTTGGCCCGAGCAACGCCGGGTAAATCTTCCAGTAATATTACAAACATATTGCAGGATCCAGCATGATCTTTAACGCTGAGAGCTGGATGGTATCCTCCTGTCAAGATCATCCAGCATGACGTTAACGTGGAGAGCTAGATGATAGCCTCCTGTCAAGACCATCCACCATGACCTTTAACGTGCATAAGGTATGGCTCTCCTGCCACTGCTTTACGTTTCATCAGATGGAACAGATGTCTTTTCAAGCCCATTGGTGTCCCCTTTCTGACAAAATGGGGTGATGATGGGTGAAAATGGGGTGATAATTTCTGCGGCGATAAATCTCAAACCTGGGAACTACAGAACACAAGCCTGATTCGCTACAGCTTGAGTTAACCCTCGCCTTGGATATGCATCCAAACATCTAAATAAACTGTCTTGATTATGATAATTGCGTTCATACCTTTTTTTTTCCATTATCGCTATCAGAAGACTGTTCTGAGTGCTTACTGAAAATCATGATATCTCGTTTTTTTTTTAAACTAACCTGATCTGATCTAATAATGCAGCGGAAACTGTGATCTGTGAGCTATTTTTCTGGATCTGCAATGCGTTTCTGAAACCATTAAAAATTTGATTAATATTATTTTAATTATTCAGATAATTTAATATTAATGTTATGAAAAGGTTTCATATAGGTACTTTTTACATTATTTCCTCCACAAGCGAGAGCTTATGCTCGTGCAGGATATTTCTTTCGAAATTAGCAAAATTATTTGTCATATTCTGCATATTTGTTTTAAATAAATTAATGAATGAATAATTAAAATTTTTAAAACCTAATGTTTATTTTTAGAGTTGTAATTATAAATTTTGTGTTTAAATAGCAAGTTTGAAATTTATTTTCTATTAGAAAAAAGTAGTTAAGGATCCGAGAAACGCTTTGTAAATCTGCTAATTATAAATATAAAACAAATTTCAGTCAGAAGTTGAAATCTCAGTGCACACACAACATGTCTCAGACTTTCTGTATCGCTTTAAACATGAGAGCCCGTAATAGTGCCCTCAGGCTACATAAGTTCTTACATTGTTACTTTAGTGCTTACAGAATGCCTCCCTAGTCTAAATTCAGGTCGCAGCTATGGCCTCGTAATTAAGTGAAAGAACGAAATGCCTGATGCTTTACACTAACGTTTTGGCGAAACTAGGAAAGTACCATTTGCAAACAGAAAATAGATTAAAGCAAACTACAGAATCCTTCCGAAACCTTTGCACAAACAAGAGCATTAGGTTTTACTTGTACACATCTTATTTATAAAATAGTCGTTCTCAGGAGATTAACTTCATTAAGAGATAAAACCAACATGCTATATTAGCGACTTCTTCGTGTATGACCTTTGTGTTTACTGTGCCCGCGAGATATAGACTAGGTAGACAGTGTCTTCTCTTCTGCCAGCGAACTCCTGAATTATTTAATTTCGTCTCTGGAGCAGAAGACCCTTGCCGTTGCCATGGAGACAAATCGCACCGTCCAGTAGCAGCTTATGCTTCGCTAAGCGTTGTTGCTATAAGAATTCTGAGCTATCGTGGGATAAGGTAAAGAGTTCAGGATTCTTTTTGGAAAATACCAAGCTTGGAGAATACAGCTTGTCAAGTAATGCAGATGAAGCTAAGCTTCACTCGACATATATATTTATATATATTAAATTATAAGAATAATAATTAAAACATATTTTATATGCATATTATGTAATATTATAATATATATAAAAAAATGGTCCACTTCAATGTTGCCTGACTACTGTTGAACGCTAGCCAGAGATGATCCTGAACAGCTGTTCAAGCGACGGCAAAGAAACGTCGGAAGTAGAAGCGGAGTTTTACCGATACATGTCATATGTACCTATTACTCTATTATATAAGAAACTGTTGTGGATTTCTCAGAAATCGTAGCCAATTTTGCATTTTTATTGTCATATTCGTGTTCAGCACCATGAAATCTTTAAGAAATGGCTACTTTTATCTCAGAGGCATGACTTTTATGATCCAGACGAACGGGCACAGACACTGATATTGTCATTTTCTTGTAGGTCGGTAGTGACGTCATTGGTGACGACAGAATTCGCCATCCTATAATTCCGCAGTTACTTGACGGGTTGGTTTCAACTCTGGTGCTGTGGTCCCACTTGTGTGGCCCTGTTTTGAGTTAAGAGATCGAGTTTACAGCTGTCGTGGGTCGGAATGTGCCGTCGCCTCAACTACCTTGAAAGTTATGAATGGCGTAGTACGTAGATATATGGATATATATATACCGGCCGAACGGGAAACGTTATGAATGGACATGCGTTTTACACCACTTTTCATAAAATTTTTGAGAGATAAATGTTAAGCAAATAGTCTCTTCTTCTATCCCACTTTCATAAACGAAATAGATCACAAATTACGGAAACTAAATATTAAGAAAAAAGTTGTGAACTTGATGGCATTCTTGCAAAACCTATTAAGTTCTTAAAGTAAGTAAGCAAATTTAATCGTTGCACCACTAACAATATTGTAGGTAACAATGTAACAATATTGTTAATGTTGCACCACTTACAAAATTTTAAATGCCCCAATGGCTAAAAAAGGTTTGTTCTTGATAAACTGAGGATTGATTTGAAAGTTTCTGTTACAGAAGTCATAGTTAATATTTAAATGACGGATCAAATGACCGACCAATTTAAATTTTTCTACTTTGGCTAAACTGATGAAAAATTAATTTATAAACAGTACACGATATTGTTTTTATTGAAAACATTTTGCATAAAAGACAATTTGGCTTTTTGCATAGAAATTCAAGACGGAAAGCTTTAATCAACATATCTGCATAAAAATATTGTGGACGAACAGATTTTCCTGGAATTGCTGCGGTTTCCGAACGGCGTTGTTCCCACAAAAACGCTCGTGCTATATGACCATTCCTGAAACTATAGCTTTATCATGCGATATTGAACTATTTCTTCTTTTATATTTATTCGTGGCAACAAAAGTTTTCAATAACTGCTAATGTCAAATCGATCCACACAGGTTTTAGTTGATTTCAGGTGAAGGGAAAATTCATACAAAGTTCGGTGCCTCTAGTTCTTAGACGGGGTGAGTGCATAAGTGAACAGACAAGCAAACACATACATATGTTTTCGTTTTCTAATACAGAAATTTTCCTGCGGAAGTTTAAGAACAAAGTTTTTGCCCTAGTGGGCTCTTCACTAAATTTAGACTGGATGAACCTGCTCTAAGCTATGAAAAACAGGGAGCTATAAACTGAATCTGGTGCTCCTAGCTCTTACATTTTAGAATTCTAGATCAATATTTTCGTTCCACAAACAGCATTGAACATTTTTTCCGCTAAAACCCTTTCTGGTATAGATGAGAAACGAGACACCATCCGTCGGATTGGATGTTAAGCCATGGCGTATTGTGTGTACGAGAGACACACCGTGTGCACGTTGAAGAACAATGAATGTCCTTGACGAGATGTTACCATCTGTCTCGTAATAGAAGTCAAGTATGGTACTTGTCTTTTAGTGCATTGTTTACGAAAAAGTAACGCTCTGAAGTAAGCCAACTGAAACAACAACCAGTTTCGGAAGGGGGAAAAAAAGGCTCATGACCGCTCGTTCCCCTCTATCCGCTCCTTACTTAAAATATTTATTTGTCATTTCTGAAACAATGGCTTTATGAAGCGAAAGTAGAAACAACGCAATTGAACTCTTTCTTCATTTGAGGACAACAATTATTATCGAAACAGATATTTGCAATAATCGCTAATGTTAAATCTATGGGAATTTCGAGGAATTCCACCTGATGTACACCGGCTTTTGTTTACTCCAGATGATTTGCACCTGGCCTGTAATCATGTTCTGCTGAAATAATAATTCATACAAAGTTTGGTGCCTATAGCTCCTTAACCCTTTCAGGACCATAAGGTTTCTAAGAGTAAATATTAGTATGTAACTGTTTATTTTGAGTTTGTTTAGACGTAAAATAAATAAAAATCATAAGAAAAATACATAACAATGTTTAGTTTTTTTGGAATTTTATGGGAAATATTTTTCCCAATGGACTATAAAGGTAACACAAATTATAGTTAGGCTTATTATGCAATGTCTTTTATTTATTAGTTTATTAGAACAAAAGGTTAACTAAAATAATACAAAATTATGAAATAAAATTACTATACAAAATGATGTGCTAATTATGATATTCTGCGAAGCAATTTCTTTTGTTTGTGAGGCAAAGATGGACATTGCACATAGTACATATATTATGCGCCCTGACAGTTCTGTTTTTGTTTTCTAAACGTTCCCGTTTACGTAATTGCGTTCGGTATACGTTCTATTTTGACATTCTGTATAAAAAATGCAGATAAGGTTATAATTAAATACGACAATCACCAATTTTAAAATGGGAAAAATGTTTCCCTTAGTCGTGAAAGGGTTAAGGGCTGGATGCATAAGTAGATAGACACGGATACTTGTATGTAAGATACCTTGTATGTAAGATAGAAAGATGGCGTATTCACTGCAGGTTATACTTCATATTCTAGAGCAGTGGTTCTCAACCTTTTAATGCTTCACGTACCCCGTGGAAATGTGTATATAACTGGCGTATCCTTTGTATAGATAGATAAAACTACAGTTATAGTATAACAATGGTTATTTTTACTTTGTTACTAGATCTAGCGACTTTTGATCTCTCACGGCATACTACAAAAAATTTTACCGCGTAACCACGTTGAGAACCCCTAATCTAGAGTATACACTGCAGGTTATTTTTTATAAGCTAGAGCAGGGGTTCTCAATGTGGAGTACGCGATAAAATGTTTTGGGGTACGCCGTGAGAGCTCAAAAGCCGCTGAGTTGGCATTGTTATACTATAACTATAGTTTTATCTATCTATATAAGGAGTACGCCAGTTACATACACATTTCCAGGGGGTACGTGAAGCATAAAAGGTTGAGAACCACTGAGCTAGAGTATACATTGCAAATAATTTTTTATAAGCAAGAGTAGGGGTTCTCAACATAGGGTACACGTACCCCTTTGGGGTAGGCAGCTAAATTCTATAACTATAGTTCTATCTATGAATACAAGGGATATGCCAGTTACATACACATTTCCAGGAGGTACGTGAAGCATAAAGGGTTGAGAACCACTGAGTTAGAGTACAACACTGCGGTTTTTTTTGATAAGCTAGAATATTCACTGCAGGTTATTTTTTATAAGCTAGAGTAGGGGTTCTAAAAGTGGGGTACGCGGTAATATTTTTTGGCGTATGCCGTGAGAGCTCAAAAGTAGCTAGATATATGTTATACATATAAGTTTTATTTTATTCCCATTGTTATACTATAACTATAGTTTTATCTATCTATACAAGGGGTACGCCAGTTACATACACATTTCCAGGGAGTACGTGAAGCATAAAATGTTGAGAACCACTAAACTAGAGTATACCTTGAAAATTATTTTTTATAAGCTAGAGTATACACTGTAAGTTATTTTTTTTTTGCTTTTCAAAGGCATTTCATTTTATTTCTCAAATTTTTGTGTTCTATTTGGTGATTTGAACTTATTACTAAATGTTAAAGACATTCATTTTTTCAGAAAATAATAAAAAAATAATCGTCAACCATATAAAATCATAATTCAGCCCATGTCCAATGAGAAAAAATTATATTTATCGTCACAGGTAATACTGCTTATTATCTGACCTATCAAAGCAATTTTTATACATGTTATTTCCTTATAAACTGTTTTGACGCTGTATTATCCCTCTGTTGTTGCATATATGTCATACAGTCATCGTTATGAACCATCCAGCGCCTACAATGTGGATTGTTGCACACGTTGTCCTGTTATCACGAACTAATAATCTATGCTATAATTCATTGCTAAATGTAGTTATTCCCTCATTATTAGCTGTTCATGATATACGTCATCAATGGATTGTTGCATACATGCAACTTCCTCTCTGCGTACTGCTCAGTCTCTGCAACAGGGATGATTAATATCTATATGCTCGAGGGTCAAGCATTGATTTCTTGATGCAGTCTCGTACACTCTAATTATAGTCCTTAATGTCTATATGTACGTAATATCATAAAATTCCATTCAGCTGTATACGGAGTCCAATGTATACGGAGTCCATTCAGCTGTATACGGAGTCCAATGTATACGGAGTCCATTCAGCTGCATACAATGTCCAATGAGAGTCAGCTGTACTCTCATTGGACATTGAGCTGGGGAGACTGCTCTAATGCTTTGCCGGTGTAAAAGTGTGGTTGGGTGTCGCTTGGTTTCTTCGGGTCCTGTTGGTGAGACAGGTCTTTTCTACGGGTTAACCTACGTAAAATCGTCGTATTTTATATTTTGTATTTTACATTAGATTTATTTCTAGTAAAATTAATTATGGGAGAAGATTTTTTTTATTTCGACTCTACCGATCATTGCAACAAAGACTGTGAATTAATAATATTTCTCAGGTAATCACAAAAATACTTTTTTTTGTCAATAAGGAAATGTATCAATGTTAGCCAAAATGATATTCACAGAAATATTACAAATCAGAGAGGAGTTTAAAACACGACAGAAAGTCTTCATTTATTAGTATTAAAAAATATAATCCTAGAATTTCTTTATTTTTCGGTTCAACATATTTATTAACAGAGAAATATTAATTCGAAATCATACGGTTTCCAAATGAGAAAATATGTTGTCTTATGCTTAACTGCATGAAATTATAGGAACATGCAATAAAGCAATAAAGTGCAATTAAAATAAATTATGATCTGTACATAAAGTAAATAATGTTAGGCGCGTTTTGATCAAATTAATCCACTTATTAGCGAATTAAAATTCAGCATTAGCCACATAGAAATATTTTTTTATTAAAAAATTTAATATATATATAATATGAAAAAATTATCATTAGAATGAATCAAGAAATTTGTTAATATAAAAAAAAAATCCTTCTGATGGAAAAGGCAGAATTAAAGTATCTAAAATTAACCTTTCAAAAGGTATAAATATCTATATATCAGTCTTTAACATTTGGGGTGGCTCAGTCGGTAGCGCGCCAGGCTCGTAATCTGTAATTCCCGGGTTCGAGTCCCAGCTGGGTCAGCGTTGAGATTTATCTCCGCAAAATTCCCTGCCCTGCCCACGGTCAGTAGGGGACACCGGTGGGCTTGGGGCTCAGTCGGTAGCGCACCAGGCTCGTAATCTGTAGTTCCCAGGTTCGAGTCCCAGCTGGGTCAGCGTTGAGATTTATCTCAGCAAAATTCCCTGCCCACGGTCAGTAGGGGACACCGGTGGGCTTGGAAAGGCCGCCGTCCTTCGGATGGGACGTTAAACCGTCGCCCCGTGTGCGGGAGAGCCATGCCCTGTGCACGTTAAAGAACACGCTGGATGGCCTTGACGGGCGGCTACCATCTGTCCCAACAGCTGTTCCAGTGGGTCCCCTCCCCCAACCTTCTCTGAGCCTTCGGGGTCCATGTGACCTGGTCATTTAGCCCATGATGTGCAAAAAAGTGCCGCTCAGAGGTAAAACAACCCAGTCTTTAATATTTTTGATTTCTCACAAAAAAATGCATATTTTACTGGTAGTTCAAGCTTTGAAAACTAAAGCAATTTCTTCTATTGAGTGTTTATTACCCCCCAGATCTGAAAACCTAGCATTATTTGATTGCGGAAAAAATTCTTTTTTGATAAATTGTTTTAGTTAAAATACTTCTGAAGGCTATCCTTTATAGTCTAACTTATCCATGCAGCCAGTGGAACACGAAAGAAAGCCATTATGATTTATTATTTTTCTGATTAAATCCTGAGTTTTCCCATAGGTTTTCATTGGGCTACATCTCTTTTGCCGCCTGTGCTGGGAGGATGTAATAGATAGGCGGCCTCACCACGAAGAAGAAATTCTGTCCATTGGTCCTTTTCGGTCCTTTGCGCGGCCCGAAGCTAGTGACTGCTTGGGGTGGCTCGCTTTGGCACTAGCGCTACGCGATTTGCGCTCTCACTTCCTCTCACCGCCAGGCTCGTAATCTGTAGTTCCCAGGTTCGAGTCCCAGCTGGGTCAGTGTTGAGATTTATCTCCGCAAAACTCTCCGCCCTGCCCACGGTCAGTAGGGGACACCGATGGGCTTGGAAAGGCCGCCGTCCGTCGGATGGGACGTTAAGCCGTGGCCCCGTGTGCGGGAGAGCCATACCCTGTGCACGTTAAAGAACACGCTGGATGTCTTTGACAGAAGGCTACCATCTGTCTCCCAACAGCTGTTCCAGTGGGTCCCCTCCCCCAACCTTCTCTGAGCCTTCGGGGTCCATGTGACCTGGCCTTTTAGCCCACTGTGTGCAAAAAAGTGCCGCTCAGAGGTAAAACAACCCAACTTCCTCTCACCACGTTTGCTACTAAAACAAAGCTGTGTACTAACAAATGATAGTTCGGTACTATCGAATTTATTATTCGGTGCTATAGATCATTCGGCAGTATCGATATTATTATTATTTTCAAAATATTGCATAAGAAAATAAACTGCTATAAAGAATTTACGTGTGTACAACATATTTTCGAGGTATAACTGATATAAAGTTTTTTTTTTTTGCATGAATGCGAAATATTAGCACCCCCATTTCTGAATGCGCATATTTTTGTGTTTATAGTGATATAAAAATAATCGGCTAACAATTCATACTTTTAAAATAAACATATACCCTGTACTATCATAATATTGGAGAATTTTTGCTATGTCATGAAACCTAACTTCGAAGCTCTATAACTTCTAAAATATGCATTTAATGGGTAAATGTGTCTGAAGATAAAATAAAGGTCATAATCAAATCTATTTGAATCTTGATTATTCAAAAATATTTATTAGGCATATAAAGAATTAAGGAAGCTTGTTTTTATGAAAAACGTTCATAATTCTCTAACATTGTAATAATCAGTAAGCAAATTTTAAAATGTATGTTTATTAATTGGTTTCAAACAATCCTTATAAGTTTTAAATAATTTCTGTTGTAAATCTTATGAATTATTACTGTAGTGAAATATCCCATTTGCATAACATGGAAATTCTCTAATATTTTGGTAGGTCAGTGTACTATTTACATTTCAGCAACGACGACTGTTTCAAAATATTTGCAACTCCATTCTGTCTTACCATGGTGCTTTTCTGTGCCCACTGAAATATTTCACATATCTCTGTCGACATTTTCTAGCCTTGTAGCAACATTTCGATAATTATAAATAATAAATAAATACCCCCTCAAGCAGCTGCTTGCCACAGAGGTCTGACAGGAGCCAGTCAGTTTATATGCCACAGTAGGAGACCTGAGAGGATGGCAGGACCTCAGCAGAAAAACGACACACACATCCATGCCTAATTCCGGGGCTCGAACCCAGGTCCCTTAGATCAGTAGCCAAGCGTGCTAACCACTCGGCCACGACCCGCCTCTAAATCGTTGATGGGCTCATCATATTCTCCATTCTCCATGCGTTACATTTCTGGTTTCTGTATCCTCCCAATCCAATAAATTTGCAGGTGAATTGATCAACATAAAGTTTATTCTTAAATTATTATGCAATACGCAGCTAGCCATGAGTAGGGAATCTATTTTTTTAGGATTTAAATTAATTGCAGTATGCAACACTCGGAATCTATTAGCTATTTTGACAAATGCATTTTCTATAATAGTTTTTGCACGTGATAGCCTGTAACTGTGGGGCTGGGGTGGCTCAGTCGGTAGCGCGCTAGGCTCGTAATCTGTAGTTCCCAGGTTCGAGTCCCAGCTGGGTCAGCGTTGAGATTTATCTCCGCAAAATTCCCCGCCCTGCCCACAGTCAGTAGGGGACACTGGTGGGCTTGGAAAGGCCGCCGCCCGTCGGATGGGACGTTAAGCCGTGGCCCCGTGTGCGGGAGAGCCATACCCTGTGCACGTTAAAGAACACGCTGGATGGCCTTGACGGGAGGCTACCATCTGTCTCCCAACAGCTGTTCCAGTGGGTCCCCTCCCCCAACTTTTTCTGAGCCTTCGGGGTCCATGTGACCTGGCCATTTAGCCCATGGTATGCAAAAAAGTGCCGCTCAGAGGTAAAACAACCCAACCCAAAGCCTGTAACTGAATACTTTTTTTAAGTGTTTCTTTGTTTACTTCAGATGTTTCTTTCAACTGAAAAGGTTTAATAAGATGTTCATCCAGGGAAAAGGCTTCATCTGCAAAGAAAACGAAATTCATCCATCCATAGTTTTACTATTATTTGGTAAATTTAGCAGCTTCTCAATTTTGAATAGAAACGATGATTTTCAATGATTCCACTGTCAAATAATATGTGTGAATTATCTCTTATAATCATCTGGGTAATTCTCTTTTAGCTCTCTTAACAAAGCCATATAAAAAAAATCTACACTTATTTTTTTCCGCTTCGGTTCTTCATTTTGCAGAGCAAATATTAAAGCAGCCTGCTGAACAAAAGACATGGCATCAATTTTACGAATGCAGCGAAAAAATATAAGCCAAACTGATATGAACGCATGCAGAAACTGAACTGTTGCTCAAAAGAAAGCTGACAGTAGACTGATATCTGTGCCTTGGACCGCTGGCTGAAAGCCGACCGTGTATGGGCAAGTTCAGGGCGCGCTTGGAGCGACAGCTGTCAATTAAGGGTTCGGTGGGGGCTCGACTTGTCTCCAAGCCCGATCGTGTATGGCCAACTTAAGGCAGTCTCTCCAGTTCCCTATATCGCTCAATGTAAAATATACACATGAATATATATTAAAGAAAAAAAAAATCTTTTTAAAATGGGAAAACAGTGTTTGTCCTGTAATGGTCTACTTGGCATGAAACTCTATTGGTTTAATTACACTGAGCAACACACAAAAAGGCTTTGAAATGAAAATAGCCAATCTTTACTAATGTCGAGGTGCTGAACACGAGAATGAAAATAAAATTTTTCGATTGGGGTGTTTAGGAGAGACAGAGATGGTCGTGTATTAACGACTCAGTCCTCATTGAGTACACAGGCAACCATTTCGCTATACTGTATTTTAAACTCCAGATTGCAGCATATTTCGTTGTATTGCACCAGAACGCCATACACACAACTCCCAGAGGTAATGCATCATTGTCTGATGCAATGTAGTTGAATCATGACATCGCGGCTTTATGATCGTGGACAAAAGGTGATGCAATCGTTAGTTGTAAGCGACGTCTCGTACGGGACGTCCACACTTCCACTTACTTCGGCATGCAGAGCAATACAGTCTCCACAGTCAAGGTCGGATGATGCTTGTCGGGGGTTGCCTCGGCTTGTGCCCTCCTCCCCGTGGCTTTTTCACCCTCATTTTCGATCCAAGGTCACCAGAATTGCACAGTGCAACCGGAGGCTGTCCACCATCTCAGTTTGGCGTGCCAGTAAGTCGAACGCTTACCCCCCTTCTCTACACTTCACTATACTCTCTTTCCTTCCGAAACTACAATTAATTATAGTATCAATAAATTTTAATTTTTTTTCATTAATTTAATAAATTTTGTTTTTTTTAAGCCTTAAACACGTTCTCATGACTGGCAATTCCAACCACAATATCATAACAAATTCAAACAATGTCTAGACTTTATTCAAGACTTCCTATCTATTTCGTCAATCCCCCATTTTTCCTATTTTATTATTCTCTATTACCCCCCTTTTTTCTCTCCCCCCTTTAATTATTATCTTATGATTTTATTCTGTCTCATTTCTATTTTCTACAATTATTCTTTTTTCACCCACTTCTCTTTAATTCTTCTCATTATCTCTTTCCATATTATTCTCAAAAAAATATTTCTTTTTTTTATTACGGAGTAGGGGAGGCTCAGTTGGTAGTGTGCCAGGCTCCTAATCTGCAGTTCTCAAGTTCGGGTTACAGCTGGGAAAGTGTTGAGATTTTCCTCTGCTAAACCCCAACCATCCACGAAATCACGAGAGCTTCGAACTTGGCAATTATCTCAACAATCTCGTATGTAGGTATCGAAAAATCATTTTTATATAAAAGAAAAACAGCTCGAATTTATACTTTAAATAACTAAATACTTTCGGCACAATTCTTTTACAGAGTTACAGTGTTAATGCAGAAAATAATGCTACCTAATCATATTGGCAATAAATCCTTGGCACAGCTCAAAATTCGAAAAGTTCCCATATTCCAGACAAGAATGAACAGACTGACAGGATTAGATAACATTAGATTAATTCAGATCATTCGATTCCCCGATGCTTCTCAGCTTTAATGTCAGTTTGCTTTTAGGCCTCAATCAGCACACGAAGGTAGAGGTCCTGTATAGTTAGAGGCTGGTCTTCTTCTTCTTAGACATCTCACATCAAAACTGGACCTATTTGTAAAGAGGGCCTCGGCCCTCTTATCATCAGGTCCATAGGCTTAATTGGCTGTGGGTGCAGATAGAGGCTGGTCTTCTTCTTCTTCTTACACATTCGTCATTTGTTCTGGACCTCTTTGTAAAGAGGGCCTCGGCCCTCTTCTGGCCGTCTCGGTGATTCACTGCCATTGGTTGATTGAGTCATGTGGTTTATGGGCTTTGTCGTACCGTGAGACGAAAGCCTGTGAGTTAGTGTGTGTACCAAGTTAAAACTTCTCGTTTCTTATAGTTCTACATATTTCTATCACTTTTTTTGTCTATAAAAGCTGTTATATTTTATGATGCCTCACTACGCTGCATTTGGGTGTAGAAATTTCAAAGAAATAAATTAATTAATATTTTTTTTCCGAGAAACTCCATCAGAAGACGGCAATCGGCTGCAAAAGTGAAATGAGCTAACTGAAAACCAATAAATAATTTTTTTAAGATTCGTTTGAAAAACGAGCTAATGTTTTCACTTTGTTGTTTGCCTATGCCAATATTTGTTCATCTGTCTGTCCGTCTCTCTGTCCATCTGTCTTTCCACCTGTCTATCCGTCTATATACAATCAAGTTTTTACTTTTAGAGCTAAATGAAAAATTCCTTTCGGGTTGGATAGGTGTCGAACAAATATTGCGATTCGCAATTTTGAAAATTTTCAATAGCTTTAATAGCGCCCTCTAGCAATGGGAAAAGATGGAAAATGATAAAATTTCAAACGGATATTACAAACTATTTACATTGGAAATCTGAAATTTTGGTAGTAGAGTGTTATGGTTAGAAGCTTTGCAATGGCAACAAGGCTTTGCCCTCTTAATCAAAAGGGGGTGCGAAAATTAGACTTTTTTAAGATATAAATGTAACAATCAATTTTTTTGTTTTACAGGCACTAACAAAATATTGATGATTTAAACAATATTTGTTAATCTAAGCGTTACCTGTATACGTTTAAACGTCTATAAATCAATAAATGTTTTTTGTGATAAAAGCCGGCGTTCGTTCAACAGGTTAGAATACTCTGACATGTGTCTGGAGAGATGCAGGTTCGAAACCCGTATGAGCGAAATTTTTTTTCCACAAAAATATGAATATTAACATTTTTCGAATCCCCATCAGTGGAATTTCCAGTTTTAGAGAGTGCTAAAGGCGATATACAAAAACTCGAAAGGCGACCTTTAGCAGCGGAAAAAAGCTGGAAAATACCAAATCTTTAAATAAACGTTGCAAACGATCTACTTTTTTGCCAGAAACTCAAATTTTTGTTCATAGAGTGTAATGATCAATTGGTTTACCCTAATAGTAATGATTTGCCCCATTGGTAAAATGCAAATTTTCTGCTTTAAGAGATAAATGAAAAACTTTCTTTGCACATTATAGGTACTAATACAATATTAATAGTTTATTTTCTCAATTATACAGTAGTTCGAATTTCCACTGTCAGAGGGTATTGAAAGTGTAAAACAACTAGAAGAACGCATATCGCCTCTGGCGCATATGGGAATCTCATTTTCAAAGAGAATGAAGTTCTTTCCTTAAACTCTTCACTCATTTTCCTTTTTCACTCCTTAAAAATTTTAATTATGGATGTTGGTGTTGTTTTTCTTCTGAGGTCCCGCCATTCTCATGGGCCTTCTACTGTGGAATATAAATTGACAAGCTCCTGTCAGATCTCTGTGCAAGCAGGCTGCTTGAGGGTTTATTTATTTTTTAATGTATGATGGGGGAAATGCACATAGTAGTGCTGAGGTCCTGCCATCCTCTCAGCTCTTCTACTGTGGCATATAAACTGACAGTCTCCTATCAGACCTCTGTGGCAAGCAGCTGCTTGAGGGGACTTTTGGAAAATTCGCAAAATGCTAATTGTAATATTTCATCAATTCTTGTCCAACATAAAAATAAGTTTTAATTTATCTGTAAAAACACTTTTCTGTTAAAACGAAAGAAAGTTGCATTCACCTCCCCCTGGGTCTAAAGATGTCAAGGGCTAGATGTAGGCCGTTACCAACCAGTTGCAATCGGTGTTTTAAAATGTCAATGGGTTATGTCATACGCATTATGAACTATTCGGCAAAAAATAACCCATTATTTTTATTACAACAAACAATCAATCTATCATAGCACACCTTATCACGTCATCTCGAAGTATTCAGCACCCACATCATTAATGCATTATTCCACACTCATTATCCTCTTCTTCAGCAATCAACAATTACTGCAAAGCTGGTTCATTCCTTTCCATTAAAAATATGCTGAGAAATATTCAAACTTGTCGAGTGCTAGGTTATTAAGAGGATTTCAGGCGTCATTGGAATCATAAACTTTTATTACTCGTGTCATTTTGACGGATCATAGGGACAGAGCAAAAAAAAAAGTTAATTTCGGTTTCATCTTCAACGGATCGAGCTTAATTGTATCGGACAAGTCACTAACGGATGATTAATGGCGTCACGAAGGTAATTTATACAGGCGGGAAGAAAAATTGGATTTGGATTTCATCCTAGATCTTTTCCCCATTTCCTTGCTCAAGAAATGATCTTCTCTCATCGTTGGGCAGACGTTTCCCATTACTTCGTCTTCATCAGTCCGAACAAATTCGTTTTCTTTAACACTGCATAAGAGCTCGCTAGGATGTGACGACAGATAAGAGGATCGAATATTCTTTCTTCTTCATATGACTCATTCTTATGGTTTAGAGTTAAATTAAATTTATCATACCTAAAACGAGATGATGAATGAAAATAACTAAGATATTTTGAAAATATACTCATCACTCGATTTATACGGTTTTGATTGTACACGGTCAAAACAAAATGCAAGTAGTTTTACAGGTTGGGTTGTTTTACAACCCTCTGAGCGGCACTTTTTTGCACACCATGGGCTAAATGGCCAGGTCACAAGGACTCCGAAGGCTGGGGGAGGGGACCCATTGGAACAGCTGTTGGGAGACAGATGGAAGCCTCCCGTCAACTCCATTCAGCGTGTTCTTTAACGTGCACAGGGTGTGGTTATACGCACACGGACCATGGCTTAACGTCCCATCCGACGGACGGTGGCCTTTCCAAGTCCATCGGTGTCCCCTACTGACCGTGGGCAGGGAATTTTGCGGAGATAAATCTCAATGCTGATCCAGCTGGAAATCGAACCTGGGAACTACAGATTACGAGCCTGGCGCGCTACCGACTGAGCCACCCCTGCCCCATTAGTTTCACAAATTATAGACTCAGTTTTACATAGAAAGAATGGATATTTTGTTTTAATGTATGAAGATATAATGCATATTACGAAGTAGCACTTGTATAGCGTCGAAGGAGATTATTAGATTTTCATCCCAAAGTAAAAATGAACTTCAAAATTTTAATTGATATAATTTATTTTGAAGAATGAATAATAGTAAATTCTTATATTAATAAAATTGTCATCTGTTAAAAGTTATATTTATATTTTTTCTCTAAAATTATATTCTTGTAAGGATGTAAGATTGTGGCCTTGCATTTCAATGCAATCTGTCTTCAGACATCTTAATGAAATGAAACATATTTATAATCAGTGGCGAGATCTGTATTTTCGAGACTGAATTTCTCCGATTAGTAAAAAGCGCGTTTATCTCATTTTTAGCAACAAGTTTAACTTTGTAGACTATTATATCGTCTAAATCAGTGTTTTCCAAACTTTTTTTTAACGCGACTCACAATAAGAAATACATTTTACATCGCGACACAGACTGCAGTAATTTCTATTCTATTTCTTTAAAACAAATGCTGGTGGCGACCCAATAAATTGATTTCACGACCCACTAATGGGTCATGACCCACAGTTTGAAATACGCTGGTCTAAATAAAGCTGATTCGTAAATACAGTGTTTCGCAAAATATCATGCAAATGCTAATTTTACAAAATAAAAAAAATAAAAAAAAACATATTGTTCACTAGGTAAATCGGCGCCCTCCCTTTTTTTGAAGTTAATACTAATTCATTAATTAATTGCATCATCGATATGCTTTAGTTTTACTTTCTTTAATTTTTTTGTTTTGAGTTGTTTTCGTTTTTCGTGTATTATATTCAATGTGACGACTAATGTTTTCAATTGAAATTGTTTCTGTATGGAGATCTCACGAACTGTCTTGTGAGACCTCAAAATTTTTGTATACTGTAAAACATCTGAAATAAGAATTATCTATCTATCTATCTTCTACTTTTTAGGATACATAGTAGGGCATATGGGAAGATAGGTGTTTTGGGGTAACGAGTGGTGGTGGACCCCTAACTTTTAATTTTACAGTTAATCAATCTTCACTCGTGATTCTGGGTGAAACCACAGATCCGCGGGTTTTTGCACACGTATTTACATATGCGTCAGAGTTGTTGTGCACCATATGTGATGTTGGCTCGATGAAAGAAGTAAAATATGTCGATGCACCGTGTAGAGGACAACACAATATACTGTATATATTCACACTCACACCATATACCATATGGAAATCTGCTAGATCCTGTGGGTCTTAGCTGTGCTCAACACTTTGCTGAATGAAATGGCTTAAATTGGCATTCCTTGGAGACGTTGTCCAGTCAGCTTAATATAGCTTGAATGTTGCTTTGATTTTGCAGATATTCACTTAATGAGGTGGAAATCTGTACTTTCCCGTACAGAAATTGATCGTGAAAGTTTATAGTCATTGAGTATTGTATTTACACTTCATAAGCATTTAGTATCGTATTTACACTTCATACTCATTCAGTATCGTAGTCTTTTGTTTTTACATTTCATAGTAATTCAGTTTACGCTTCGTAGTCATTCGGTATCGTATTTAAACTTCATGTCATTCACTTTTATATTTACATAATCATTCAGTTCAGATTTAACATAGCATTCATTTTCGTATTTACACTTCATAAATATTCAGTGTCGTATTTAAACTTCATTGTCATTCCGTATCGTATTTACACTTCATTGTCATTCATTATCATATTTGCATTTTTCAATATCGGATTCAGCTGTGTCGCCTTAGCTGTGCGCTGAATCGGAAGATTCAGTATCGGATTTCATAGTAATTCAGTATTGTATTTACACTTTATAGTCATTCAATATCATAAAAATATACATACACAATTTATAGTCATTCAGTGTCGTGGGCGGGGGTGGCTCAGTCGGTAGTGTGCCAAGCTCGTAATCTGTAGTTCTCAACAAGTTCGAGTCTCAGCTGAGTCAGCGTTGAGATTTATCTCCGCCAAATTCCCCTCCCTGTCCACGGTCAGTAGGGGACACCGATGGGCTTGGAAAGGCCGCCGTCCGTCTGGTGGGACGTTAAGCGGTGGTCCCGTGTGCGGGAGAGCCATGCGCTTTAAAGAACACACTGGATGGGCGTGACGGGAGCCCACCATCTGTCTACCAACAGCTATTCCAGTGGGTCTCCTCCCCCAACCTTCTCTGAGCCTTCGGGGTCCATGTGACCATGGCCATTTAGCCCACGGTGTGCAAAAAAGTGCCGCTCAGAGGTAAAACAACCTCAAAGCCTGGATGTCGGAAAAAAATTAAGGGGAGGAAGCCTGGGACGCAATCCAGTCGGAAAAAGGTTCTGATGTATTTTTATGTATATATTTTTTCTGTCCTCGATATAGACAACATTTAACTCTTTCTGTGAAATTGTCTCCTTTCCCATCCCCTAATGTCCCGTAGCCAACATGGATAGTTCTGGTAGTACTGGCTTGGTGAGCGGACTAACTTTTGTGGCACTCTGTGAAACTTAGTTACTCTGAGTCTAGAAGTTTTCCTCTGTTACGTGCGTACAAAACGCAGCCTGTTAAACACAGTCTCAGGGATAATTGTAATGCGTCACTGGCCAGTAGTCGACGTCAGCTGAAGTATAGACTCTTTGGAAATATTTGCATATTAAACGTTTGTTATTATTATAACTTTGAGTTGTTCATCAATTGCTCTTCAATACTGAGTCTATCCTTGAAAGACGAACGTCCAATATCAGAATGAACCAACACACATTCCTTTATCTGTGTGTCGCTCTGGATATATTCAACTCAACAACGTCACCTGACAGAGTTCAAGGGACTGAATTTCCTTTGCAGTATAACATTTCCCTTTCGTTTTAGGATTTAAAAAAAAAATCATAAAAAAATGAATGAAAGATGCTGAAGTTCACTAATAAATTTTGGCCTTCATTACCCTTACTAGCATTCGCAAGGGGGGGTGCATAAAAGGGGGAGTGTACAAAAGGGGGCAGTGTACAAAAGGGGGGCAGTGTACAAAAGGGGGTGAGAGTGTTGAAGTTCTGTTAGGTGGAAATAAAAACAACTGATGACATATAAAGTGTAAATATGATACTAAATGATTATGAAATGTTATGAAGTTTGAATAAGATACTAAATGACATGAAGTGTTATGAATAATGAATAAGATACTAAATGACATGAAGTGTTATGACTAATGAATAAGATACTAAATGTCTATGAAGTGTAAATACGAAAGTAAATGACTGAAATGTAGACATGATACTGAATGACTATGAATTGTAAACACGAAACTAAATTAATAGGAAGTATAAAAACTAAACTGATTAACTATGCAATGTAAATATGAAATGAATGAAGCATAGATACGACACTGAATGGGTTGGGCTGTTTTGACCTCTGAGTGGCATTTTTTTTGCACACAGTAGGCTGAATGTCCAGGTCACAAGGACCTCGAAGGCTCAGGACCCACTGGAGCAGCTGTTGGGAGACAGATGGAAGTCTCCCGTCAATGCCATCCAGCTTATTCTTTAACGTGCACAGAGTATGGCTTAACGTCCCATCCGACGTACGGCGGCGTTTCCAAGCCCATCGGAGTCCCCTACTGACCGTGGGCAGGGCGGGGAATTTTGCGGAGATAAATCTCAACGCTGACCCAGCTGGGACTCGAACCTGGGAACTAGCAGATTACGAGCCTGGCGCGCTACCGACTGAGCCACCCCCGCCCCCAACATCCAGGCTTTCCTATACTGTATTTTTCTCATTGTTGTTATGTGTAAAGATATGCCTTCAGTGTGTTTTACATGTTAAAATTAGATAAAACTAACACAGCCTATACTAACAGCAATAAGCCGATCAATGCTTTAGAGCAGTAGTGCCCAACTCTCATGGGCGGGAGTGGCTCAGTGGGTAGAGCGCCAGGCTCGTAATCTTTAGTCCCCAGGTTCGAATCCCAGCTGGGTCAGCGTTGAGATTTCCCGCCCTGCCCACAGTCAGTAGGGGACACCGATGGGCTTGGAAAGGCCGTCGGATGGGACGTTAAGCCGTGGTCCCGTGTGCGAGAGAGGCATACCCTGTGCACATCAAAGAACACTCTGGATGGCCTTGAAGAGAGGCTACCATCTGTTCCCCAACATATGTTCCAATGGGTCCCCAACCTTCTCTGAACCTTCGGGGTCCATGGGACCTGGTCATTTAGCCTATGGTGTGCAAAAAAGAGAAATGCCAAATATTTAAACAATATTTGACATTTCTCTGTTACAAATTTATAAACAATGCAATTTTTCTCATTGTGTCTATGTGTAAATATATGCCTTCAGTATGTTTTACATTTTAAATTGGATAAAACTAACACAACCTTTTCCAAAAGTATTGACACAAAAGTATCGCTAGGATTTTACATGACTGCTGTAACGTCCCCAAACCTGGCGATAAGACCTTTGACAAAAATGTTAAGGTTTGTAAGAAAGCTCTAATAGGTTCTATAATGGATAATTCGAAAACTGCAATTACATTCACTGCAACTTTTGGCACTGGACTCCTCAGGCTTTAAAAGAAGAGTAGCTAAGTTTTTCCAGTTCAAAATATCGTCTACTTCAGTTTTGTCGTATTGAGAAGTCTGTTTTCAAGTTGCACAATTAAGGTTATTTCAAAAGACAATTTTACCTCTAAAACACCGGAGGCTCCCCTAATTAGCCACCTGGGCACTGCCTCACCTAAATAATTACAAAAAAAATACGAATTTCAAATATAATATTCATAATTTGCCATATCTAAATCAAAATATCATTATTTTCCATGTTACGTAGACAATTACAGCATTTTTCGAATAAAGTCTGCGTCGTCAGCTTTCGCTGGGGAGACTCACCTAATCGATCACCCGGGGCACTGCCTCACCCAAAATAATTGCAAAAAATGCGAATTTCAAATTTAGTATTCGTAATTTTTCATATCTAAATCAACAAAACATCATTATTTTTCATGTTACAAAGACAATCACAGCATTTGCGAATAGAGTCTAGGTCGTCTGCTTTCGCATTGTCAAATCGAATTTTAGCATTAAAGGCCATCCTCCGGAAACAAAATCCTTTTCCTTCAGCCATCCTCCGGAAACAAAAACCTTCAGTGTGTTCTTTAAAGTGCATGGCTCTCCCGCACACGGGGCTATGTAGGTCCAACCAGACTGTGTAATTTTCCTCTCCAGACATGTCTCTTTTGAGCTGCAGCTGCTGCATTTGGCCACTCTAGGCCAATTCTAGCAAGGTCCTGTTTGACATTGTCTCTCCATCGCATCCTAGGTTCCCACTTTTTCTAATACTCTTAGGCACACTGTTCATAATCCTCTTTGCCAATCTGCAGCTATGCATACGGACAACATGGCCAAACCAACGGAGTCTCTCTCTGCACAATATGCTGATCGAAACAGGTTGATGACTTCTTCTACTAATTTCATCATTACTTACAGAGTCAAACCACATAATGCCCAAGACACTGCGTAAGAATCTAGAATCAAAGGTATCAAGTTTCTTGTTATCCTGCTTATAAACGGTCCATGTTTTGCTACCATAACTAACCTTAGAGAGAACCAAACTATTATACAGCCTAATTTTAGTCTTTAGATTATACGCCTATTTCTCCACACTCTCCATAGATTCTTAAAAGTCTCGGCAGCAAACTCTATTTGTCTATTAATCTCATGCCGCACATCACCAGTATCTGTTACATAGCTTCCAAGATAATTAAACTGAGACGTTCAAAGTACAGCCATTCAAAGCAACTGAAGCACCATCTGCCTGACCAATTTTCATCAATTTAGTGTTTTCTATGTTTATCACCAATCTCATCAACAGTCCTAATGAACGAATTCATATCATCAACATCAGTAGCCAACAGAGCCAAATCATCTGCACAATCTAAATCAGAAAGTTTGAAATTTCTACACCATTTATGACCAAATCTTTCCCTTGCAAAGAATTTTGCATTACATAATCAATAACCAAACTAAAGAGAAAAGGAGACAAAATACACCCTTGTCTAACTCCACTAGCAATGCTAAACCAATCGCTGCAAGATGTATCAACTCTCACACATGACTCAGTGCTATTATAGAGAGTTTTAATTACACTAACTTATCAGGTATTCCATATGATCTAACAATCAACCACAAATTATGTCGATCAACAGAGTCAAAAGCTTTTTTGAAATCTATAAAGCTAACCACAGGTTTCTGAAACTCTAAACATTTCTCAAGAATCATCCTAAGTGAAAATATTTGATCAATACATTCCCTACCACTTTTGAATCCACACTGTTCATCACACTGTCCATCAACCAATCTTAATTCTATTAGGTATAATCATGCAAATAACTTTACTTGGAACAGAAAGTAAACTAATTCCCCTATAATTATCACAAGAACTGCGATCACCTTTTTTAGAAATTAGGACAATGATAGCTCTAGTAGAACCCTTAGGAACAACACTTTTATCATAAAAAATATTCAAAATTTCAGTCAGCCATGTGACAACACAAATGTTCCCAGCTCTACGCATATCAGTGGTGATCGTCCACCCCTGGATATTTATGCAGTTTTAATTTAGTGATAAGCAATGCGAATTCAGAATATGATATAGGGCCATCATAAAAGTCAGTAATACATCTATCCTCATTACAAACAATGGGAGTAGAAATGATCACATTATTTAGAACATCTCGGAAATGATCAGCCCACCTAGCCATCACAGAATCCTCACCTACAACCACCTTGACATATTTATCCCTTAATCCTTGAGTACCTGTCTGTTTCTTCTCATATAAAACATCAACAATTTGGAACTGTTGTACTGTCTCAACTGCTTCCTCTGCTTTGTCAGCCAAGCTATCAAGACAAATATTCTAATCAGCCGTTAACTGATCCTTTACATGTTTATTAAGCTGGTTGTAATGCCTTCTGATAGGACTAGTTGAGTGCTGATTCATATTAATCCATAGCGTTATCATTCAAATAATTTGTTTCCTCTGTTCCCTTTTACCCAAAAGAGTACTGTTGGTTTCAAGAAAAACCTGTTTAAACTGATCCCATTCTTTCTCAACTTCAGCAATAAGCAAACCACGATTGACATAATGACTAATTAACTTATCATGGTAGGCTTTGGCTATATCTGGATCTTTCAGACCTTCAGTGTTGAAGGTAATTTTCGTAACCTTAGCACAACATTTCCTAAGCTTCAGTTGCAAGACACTTTTGACCAGGTAATGATCTGACCAAATTTCAGCTCCCTTGCATGATCTGGTATTTCTAACTGAATTATCCCACTTGCTGTTAATTAAAATATAATCTATCATATTCCTGTGCAACCCATTAAGTGAAACTCATGTACATTTATAAATGTCCCGGCGTTTGTAACATGTGTTAGTTATTCGTAAACCATTAAGTTTACTTACCTGTAGGAGACGTTCCCCATTGACATTGGAACTACCAATACCAAAGGGACCTAAAACTTCTGCCCAAAGGTCAGAACCAACTTTAGCATTGAAGTCACCTAGCACAAGAGAAATATCCCCTTTCTTCACAGAATTCAAAATATCCTGAAGCTGGCTGTAAAACGTATACTTCTCCTTCTCATCGGAGTCCTCTGTGGGGGCCATAACAACAGATGATATTCAAGTCTTTAATTTTTGGTTTAATTTTTACTCTAAGAAATCTTTCATTAATGCAGTCATATACTAGAAGAGCATCACTGACATATGTGCTGAGAAGCAAACCTACACCTTGGAGATGCTTTCCATCCTCCTTCCCTGAAAAGAGAAATTTAAAGTTATTTTTAAGTATCTGAGCGTTATCTGTCCCAATTAATATTGTGAAATAAATGTGATCAAAATAGAAAACGTTTCCACTGATAATTTACGACCAGTAATTTAATTAAAAACAATAAGTATAAATTTATATTTGGAACGGAATCAAATGAATATTATATCCATGTATTAGATGCAATTTTCTCGAATAATTTTTTTTTCTTAAATACCACTAGAGGAAAAAGGCTACACACACACATATTTTTTTAAACGCCACTAGAGGGAAAAGGCTACACACACACATATATAGGCAGAACCAGATCTAGGAAAAAATGAGAGGGGGGGGGGCATGAAACACTATCGAGCCGGAAAAGTGTACCTTGAAAAATGCATGGAATATTAAGTTAAATAATATTTTGTCTCTATTACCCTTACTAGCATTCCGAAAGTCACCTCCCCCCGACTAGATCAGGGCCTGTATACAGAAAATTATTACAGTGGAGTTGCAAAATACTGAATTGAAATAGAAAAGAAAAGAGCACCTTTTAAAACGTTTTTTCCCGAAATATTTTACTACATAATGCGCTTTGAGATTAGCTTAAAAAAAGAATATATGCATTACGAAATGTATTTTCAGTCCTATTCGGTTCAATTTAATATCATGCATCTGTCCAATTTTTTCCTACATCCGAGTGCTGCATGTAGTAACGAAAATGTCCCACCAAATATTTCAGTTATGAGCTGCCACTGCTCTACAATATTTCATATAGGAATACCTCGTCCGACTTCGTTCAGCTTTCATAACATTTTGTGATGAAAGCCTTCCTAATAGAGAAAATGGTTGATTTTACTTTATGGTTTTATCATTAGAATCTACAGATTGCTTTAAATCACCAAACAGCAAAGTATGCGGATTCTAGGCTGAATCAGAGTTTTCATTGATTTCTTATCCTTAGACCTTTCCAGTCTAGACAAAAGTTTCCTCCGTCAGATACATTAGCAAGCACTTCTAAATCAGATTCACCGAGCATCAAAAACAATATTTTTATCCTCTAGAACAGTGGTTCTCAACCTTATATGCTTCACGCACCCCCTGGAAATTGTATGTAACTGGCGTACCGCTTGTATAGATAAATAAAAGTATAGTTATAGTATAACAATGGGAATAAAATAAAACATATATATGTAACATATGTATATCTAGCAACTTTTCAACTCTCACGGCGTACCCCAAAAAATTTTACCGCGTACCCCACGTTGAGAACCCCTACTCTAGAAAATTCAAACCACATCGATACTGCAGGGAATCAAGCAGGACTGACTACAGAAACGCAGAAATCATAAGTGACAATTTCCACAAGCTGAAACCTCAAGTCTGCATCGATAAACATGTCTAAACGTTTATATATAATATGACAATTTGCTTTTAACTGCCGTGTTTTTTTTTTAATTCTTATTTATCGCACATTTCGCTTGTATTAAAATTTTCAAATAATTTACCTGAATAAGGAGTTTTGGATCATATAGATATCGATGACTCATCATGATATTTGGCACAATTAGGAAGTAAAGAAATATTGCGAAGTGGCAAAATTAGTTCATGTAGGGTAACAGAAAGGATTAATAAACAAAGTTGGGAATTATCACACAGCTTTTGAAAACGTAACAGAAAGATTGCTGATTTAAATATACTTCAGGAGAAATATAATCAAAAAGAACAGCAGTTTTAAACTAATGCTAAAATTCTAAAGTTTCACTTATTTAGTTATAGTAATTCAGTTTTACATTCGCAATTTCGTAACAAAAATATATTAGAAATATAGAGAATGGGAAATGATAACACATAAGGAACTAAAAACACAAGGATTTCTAAAAGTAAAATAGTGATAAAATTCTACATTTTTATAGTTTATATTTCGCATATTTTTTGTTTGATATTCAAAGTTCATAATAAAACGAAGATTTTATTATACAGCACAAGATGTAATAGTAGTACTCAGTAACTAAAAAATTGTTAAATTCGTCTGAAAGTTTTAAAGCAGAAAGTTTTTACTAGATATCAAAATAATACATAATTTCTAAAAGATAGAACAAATATCTACGATAAAAGTAATTTAAATAATTTTCTGCATTTCCTGCATCAATGGTAAGAAAACACAATCAAAAATAATATATCCGTCCTGCCTATCCATCAAAGTCAAGTCCTCCCCAAAAGATGATTTGGTTGACTAATTTAGTTGCATGCGAAGCTATTACTTGTTGTTCCACTTTGCCTTGATTGAGATTTTCTCAGCTAATCCCATTTTTTGCACTTCGTGAGAAAGGGGACATTGTTGGACTTGAAAAAAAACACCGTTCATCAGGTGAAACAAGTCATGGATCCGTGTTCAAGAGAGCCATATTCTGTGCACGTTGATAAATTTACTGGATGGCCTTGACGGGAGGCTACCAATTTTCCCTTAACAGAAATCCAGTGAATTGGTATTGACTCAATCGGTAGCATGCCTGGCTCATAATTTGTAGTTCCAAGTTCCAGACCCTACGAGAGTTAGGGAGTTTAGAACGGGAGTTAGTGGAGAAAACCTGAAACTAGGCACACTAAGTTCAGATTTTCTCCGCTAACTCTTGTTCTGCCCTTGGTGAGAAAAGAAACACTGCAGGGCTCGGGAAGACCACCGTCTGTCTGATGAAACATTAGGCCATGGCCCTGTGCGTCTTTGTACAGGAGAGCTATACCCTGTGCGCGATAAAGAACACTGGCCTTGAAGGGAGACTACCATTAGTTTCCCAATAACTGTCCAGTGTATCATCATTCCCAACCTTCTCTGAGTCCATGGGATCCATGTTACGTGGCTATTTAACCCACTGTGTGCGAAACACAGTGGTGCTCGGAGGTAAAACAACCCAACCCAGCTATCCAGTGAATACCATTTCCCTGACTTGTTCCGAGCCCTGAGAACGTTTGTGACCTGGCTATTTTTAATCGACCGTATACATAAAAGTGTTGCACAGAGGTAAAATAACTAAACACCCGTCCACTTCCGCCGATATTAAGAATGTTTTTCTACATACTGGTATTTTTGCACCTGCAAAATGTTCCTGAAAAGTGAAAGCTATCAATGGGCGCTTTTGTGGATCCTTTATCTACATGATGTTTTTCCAGCAACAAAATACTTCCTCTGCAAACAATGACCATATGGCAATGGAAATAATGGGAAAACTGTATCAAGATTTCTTTTTTCTGCGAAGCTCTGTTTTCTTGTCACGTTGCAGAAGTCCATTCCGAGTCCTCCCATCAATTGCTACCCTCTCCCGCTTCCATTACGATCCCTCCATCACGGGGACTTAAGTAACGTGCTGTTGTAAGGTCAGCTAATGGCATTAGAAGCTTCATCAGTCGAAAGCGGTCACCCTGACCTTTGACAATGATTTACCGCTCTCTGGAAAGGTCATAGGTTCGAAACGGACAGAATGGTTGATGAAATATATGACTCTCTGTCTCTGTCAACAAACAAAGCCCTTTGCGCCAATAAAATACGGAGAGAGCTGTAATAAAGACAGTGTTATTGCTTCAGATAAGGCATTACATTGCCCCACTTTCACACTAAAAGGATATAGCACTATATCCATCCCTAACTAGTAAAATATTTTTTATCGAATATTTTTAGAGTAGTTGCATGTTTACTTATTTTTTTTTATTTTTATTACCTTTTGAAACTCTTCTAACTTACAAATATGCTGAGACTCTCTAAACTAACATAGAAATTAGGTTAATCTCGTAGCCTCAACTTTTACAAGAACTGTGGCCACAGATTATCGAGAAGAAATTTTGAAATTTTCTTTATTACTTCTTATTTCTGTTGTTGTGGTACGACAATGTGGACTAATTATTTTTTTTCGCGTTAGGGCAAAACTGTTTTCTAGCCGAATATTAGACACTAAGGTCGAATAATATTCGAACAAGATACATTTTTGTCTCAAGAAAAATGCATCTTGGGACACCATTAAAAAAACACATCAATTTCAACATTTCTTTCATAATTAAAAACAGAAATAAAACTCATTATTATTGAAATACAGTTGTTTCTTTTTTGAAATACACATGCATGTCGAACATTTCTTACGGGAGGCTCCTATCCTATGTAAAAAAGAGATGGTTGGAAAACCGTCTCTTTCTATCTAGGAATTACAAGAAAACTATCGCAAAGATCATTCAGAGGATATTTCAATCCTTTAACTTCTTTCGTGATGAGATTTTCAGTGAAATTCTTTCCCAAAAATTGCCTATTATTTTTTGCATATTTACAATTATCAGTACATTCAATAAATGCTCTTTGCTGTTAAAAAACATTCGGATGATATTTCAGTGTGTACATGTTTTTTTTTTTTGGTAGTTTTATAGGCATTGAAAAAGACTATACCACTGAATTCGGATATTTTAATGACAAATAGTGTTATTAAAAATATCTCAAACCTAAGAAACAACTTATTATAAAAAGAAACACGATACATTGAAAACAAAGCCACATAAACTAAAGTGTCGAAATCTGCATTTCCCAAGCTCTATAGTCCCAGCTTGACGGGTTAATATTTATCTCCGCAAAACCTTCTCTCCCTGCTCTTGATCAGTAAGGGATACCTATGGGCTTTGAAAGGCTGCCTTCCTTCGAATCGGACGTTAAGCCATGGCTCCTTGTACAGGAGAGCCCTACTCTGTGCACTTCAAAGAACACAATGGATGGCCTTGATGGGAGGCTACCGTCTGTATCCCTACAGTTTTCCAGTTGTTTCCCTCCTCCCCAACCTTCTCTGAGCCTTCGGGACCTTGTGACCTGGCCATTTAGTCCATTGAGTGCAAAAAAGTACCGCTCAGAGGTAAAACAACCTAACCTAAAAGGGAAACAAAATAAAATAGCGACGAATGAAAAACACTAGTATCTGCGACACTGCGGTGATTTTCCCTTTGTCAGCTCTATAAACAAAACGCAAACGTAAACCATTCTTTGAAGATCGTGAAATTGTTTAGAAACGTTACGGATGGGTTTTTTCATCTAGTGAGGAAATTTTAACCAAAAAAAAAACTTTTGTTTTCGGAATTAAATTAATTATACGTAGCCTGCTTTTTGGTGTTTACATCATAAAAGGTTATGAGGCCACATAGACGACTCTATGAAAGAGTTATTATGAACAACCTGAACAGGATATTTAAATTCTCTTAAGGTAAGAAGATATTATGCTGGGTAAGCTTCAGTGCCAAAGTGGAGAATGACTTTTTGACTGCAGTGATAGATCCTTTTGTCATTTGGAATTCTATTCGAAATAGATAGTCTCCTACAGAGAAATAAACGACGGTGTGAAAAAATACTAACATTTCAAAGATATTTATAAATATATATTATTGATATTTATGTTTCAGGTGATGCGTTACATAAGAATATGGATGATTTTGCGTTTCATTAATAGTAGCAAGGCCAGATCTATGGCCCATGCCTCCCCCCCCCGATTGATAATAATAGTAATGGTAATTAGGCAAAAAATAATAAATATATACACATTTCACTCATTTTTCAAGATTTTAATTTAGCCGAGAAAAGGCCCTTAATACGGATGTTACACAGCAATGGAAATCGGGTCTTTTCCCCCCTCCCTTATTTTTTTCTAGGTCTGTGCCTGATTAATAGTACATAGATATTTTTTTCTCTTGGGAATACATTTAGGTTATATATGGTAACTGAGACTGGATTGGATTATTACCGTCGTAAAAGTTCTTTACTGCTGTTGTTGCACCAAATCTATGAGAATCATCTTCAACACTGAAGCTCTCAAAAATGCGTAAATTGCCAACGCTTTCCATGATAGGTTTCTTATTCATTACAATAAAAGTGGTTTGGGGCAACAACAGCAGAAAAATACTAGCATTTGAAAAATATACCAGTATTTTTGAGAGATGGTATTTTATATTCATTTGAGAATATAAAATAGATCCTATATTTCATTTGAGAAATGATATAATTTTAAGCAAGTTCTGCTAGAAAACAAAAGTGCTTCTCTGGGTAAAAAAGTTAATTGAGAGATAAGGCTATGCAGTTTATTTTAGGTAAAACGGAATGCAGAAAAAAGTCTTTTTTAGCAGACCCCAATATTAACATATGGTGTTACAAAGATCTTAATCAACACTGAAACGAATAATTTGAAGATAGTAATATTGGCAGCGAATAGTCTGGCTGATAAAACAGAAAGTGCAATGGCAAAGAATTTTACAACATAATAAATATTTTGTGTGGGAGAAAAAAATCAACGTTTCTTGGGATGGAGGAGATATCGAACACCTTTAAATAATTTGCTGTGTAGAAATTTAGTCAATTTGACCATGTTGCCAAGTTGCCTCTACGCTGTTTGCTGTATTTGGTGAGATCCATGTCTGACCCAGATGACCTGCAGACTCGACTCGACGCATCGTGGGATGCCTTGAGGTGGGGTCTGTTTTGCTCTTACAGCGGTGGAATGCTGTGCTCTGGGAGCCAGCACATATGAAGGACTTTTAATAAAGTCTGATCAGCACTCAGGGAGTGTGTGACTGGATATTCTCGGTGGGGCAGTGGATTAAGGCTGCGCCTAATTGAAGTAGTTCTATTTGTTTATGTAACGTGTTGTTCATTAATAGTCCTATTTAATCGAGAGATACCAAGTTCATGTTTTTATTAATGAGTACGTTAACTACTGTGTGATTAAGATCCTGTAAAGACATTCGGTTAACGTTTCTCTTAAATAAAGAAGAGAAATCTTGACAAGGACCTGATTGGAATTCTAGTGCAATAGCTAAATGTGGCAATTATTACTCGGAATTGATTTATTTGGATAGCTCAGTTATACAGGTTAGTTGGATTTTCGTCCATTTTTTCACAGCATTTAGCAGATTGAAGAATTTGTTTACATACTAAAGTGATGAATTATCCCTCCAGCAATTATTTCATATAGGGGGCTAACAAGAACTTGCCGGGGTAATATCCATGGGAAAGGTAACTGAGATCTAAGGACAAAGGTAACATAAGAAGCATCCTTACTTTATACGGGACTCGAACCCCAGTTTCTTGTACTCCGCAACTGTTATATGTAACGCTAACCATTTCACCACGGTGGCATGTAAGATGTTGTTTGTATATAAGAAATATATTTCTTAACCAACTATTTTTCCTAATATTCAGCTATTAAGACATGTTTCTGCAATGAGACTGTAGTTGAAGCTTCAATATTCATCACAATTCGAATGGCGATCAACAGGTCATTGCCCTATGATCTACTAGAACTATCTAAGCACCAACTGCGCAGTCTCAATTACCATGGTTGCAACTTACGCTACATTACTGACATTCTAATGCATTCTTCTGGAAATATCATTGGAAAATTAGTTAGGCTGGCTTCCTAAAACACTGTTAATGTGGAGAAGTCATCCTAAAAGTTAGATTTTATTAAAAGAGTTTCTGACGTAATTGATGTACAATTTATCTCTGTAAAATTTTACATCCTGCCCATGGTCAGTAGAGGACATCGATGAGCTTGGAAATGCCGCCGTATGTCGAATGGAACATTAAGCTGTGCTCCCGTGTCCAGGAGAATCATACCCTGTGCACGTTAAAGGAGATACTAAACTGACTTTGATGGGGGGGGGGGTGTTACCATATGTCTCTTAACAGCTGTCCAATGGGTTCATTCTCCCCAAACTTTTCTGAGTACTCGGGTTTCTTGTGACCTGGCGATTTAGTCCATTGTGTGCAAAAAAAGTGCTGCTCAGTGGAAAAACAGCCAAGCCATCTTATTGGCATAACTATTTTACATCATTACAAAATCATAAAAAAGCCGTAAAGTCATGGTGAAAAAGCAAAATCAAGTGCGATGTAGGTAAAAAGGCTGATCTGACTGACTTCAAAAGGGGATTCATTGTTAGGGCATGATGGGCAGAAGCATCCGTAACGAAGGCGATGGAACTAAATGGAAAATTATTTGGCACAATATTCCAAGTGTATGGAGAATGGCAAAAGTTTTGAAACCAAATCCACTAATCACGGCAAATGTGGGAGGAAAAATGCTCTGTCAGACAGGGAAAAGCATTTGTTGCCACGAACTGTACGGCAAAGCGGAACTATTACAATTCATCAGGTGAGAGAGCTGACCAGTAGCAATACTGACATACCCACATATTAAAAAATGTGGACATCATGTATTTTGGACTTGATTGCTCTCACCATTTTGTTGTTTTCGTTGTCCTCCGTGACATTACTTGATTCTAAAGCTATTGTTTAACAAGCACTCGTGTTGCCGAATAACCCGCTCCAGAATACTGTTTTTCCGAACCTTTTATGTGGATTCGAGTCTATTTCAGAGCAAAATAGATGACCAAGTGCAAGCTGGCCAGTCATCAAAGAAACTACGAGCTGGCCAGTCATAAAAGCAACTACGAGCTGGCCAGTCATCAAAGCAACTACGAACTGGCCAGTCATCAGAGAAACTACGAGCTGGCCAATGCACTCACCAAAGAAACTATGAATTGGCCAATGAGCAGTCTTTGTGTGATCTCCACCCTCGATCCTGTCACACTGTACAATGAGGGAAGCTAGTTGGGTTGTTTTACCTCTGAGCGGCACTTTTTTGCACACCATGGGCTAAATGACCAGGTCACATGGACCCCGAAGGCTCAGAGAAGGTTGGGGGAGGGGACCCACTGGAACGGCTGTTGGGAGACAGATGGTAGCCTCCCGTCAAGGCCATCCAGTGTGTTCTTTAACGTGCACAGGGTATGGCTCTCCCGTGTACCCAGCCACGGATTAACGTTTCATCCGACGGACGGCTGCCTTTCCAAGCCCATTGGTGTCTCCTACTGACTGTGGGCAGGGCGGGGAATTTTGCGGAGATAAATCTCAACGCTGACCCAGCTGGGACTCGAACCTGGGAACTACAGATTACGAGCCTGGCACGCTACCGACTGAGCCACCCCCGCCCCAGGGAAGCTAGTGACATCTTCATTTTAAAGAATGTATAAAGAGAAGAATGAAAGCTTCCATAGGCGCAAAATAAGATACTTTTGACTTTAACACCAAAACAATGCAGATATAATGGGTGCTGCAGGGAAGCTCTAATAGTGATCACAGGCGCTTAGGTCACTTGAATATTCTGTTTCCGTGAGAAGATACGGCGACTGTTGTTACTGTCGTAACGATTATGTTTTTAGAAAAATATATTTTGGACATTTGGTAATTCTTTGGTATTGCTTTAAATATTTAATTTTATTTCATTTCCCTTTTTCCTCCTTCGACACTTTAACGTATGGGTTGTTCCTGAAAGAAAATTCTAGTAAAATCTCAATTTATACAATTTTTAATAAATATATATATAGTTTTCAAATGTACTGCATCCCTTACTAATCCCTTTAACTCTCCAGCTTTTTTTTTCTGTGGTCAACAAATTAATGAGGAAAAACATTTTTTTGAAATAAAGTATTGAAATGATTATATCATTGATTGTTATTTCACGATCCTACCTTGTTTTTTATTAATTTAGTAATTCTTCATTCCATATAACAAGCTGATAACTGTAAATTATCTACTTAAATATTTATCCCTTTTTTTAGAATATTAACATCCCCAAGTTTTTTAAAATTGTTTACATGCGCATGGATGTAATTAAAATAAAAATGCATAGATAATTTAAGAAGTGAACTAAAAAAATTTATTTAATATCCATTCATATTAACTGAGGTCATAGCATCATAAGTTAGCTGCAACAGAATATGCCAATGGTACAAATTTTTATTTCAGTGTTTTAAAAATATCTGATCTATAATTCTGTAATTATAAATAAATGATAAGAGTGTAAAATCATGCACTTTTCGCGTGAATCGCAAATTTGACGAAAATATAGTCCATAGAAATATGATTCATAGCTCGCCACTTCTTTGCGATTGAAGCTCGGAAAGCAACGGGAACCACGACATGTCGAACGTTAACCAATCTCTTGCGGCAGCAACAGGACCGAAGTCGGCTAAAAGAGTACCTTTTATCATACGAAAGTTTACTTAATTGCTAATTATGAAAAATTAATAAGTCTCTAAGCATCTTCAATGATTAATACTAGATATATTTCTGAAATTAACCCTACAATACAGAGAGAGACTAACAACAAATATTGCCTGACATGCTACAAGACATTGCCTCCATGCCAGAACGATTTAAGGTAAACCACGTGGAGCTGGTAAGGAAGATTGCATTTCGAAAACTACATGTATATTGTTACAAATTAAGCTTTTATTAGCATTTCGTTTTTTAGGGGTAGGGAATACATCAAATAAAAGTGCAGAAGGAGAAAAACGTATTCAACATACTAAAATTCAACAGCATATCCGTTTTACTCAATGGCGAAGCAGGAAGCAATGCGCTGAAAAGGTAGCGCAGAGATAATTCGTTCCTAGACTACCAACAAGGCTGCATTGCCCCTGAAAGCACTTTTTGTAGCAAGTTCATGTATCTGGAGCTGAGTGGCGCTAATAGCGTCTCTGCTCGATATCCGAAGCCTTTCATTCTTCTGCCATACATTTCTTTGTTCATTTGTCCCACTCCAACTTCTGCCACAGAACCAGCAAGTCGCTGGTTTTGGTAGTTTCAACACGTGCAGACACTGTCTGATGCTGTTCAATTAGAGGTTTAATTTTGGCACCTGGAATTCCCACCATAGCTAATCTCAGCTCACCTTCGTATCTCCGCAGTTGGAGATATGGAAGGAAGCAAGCACAAAAGAATGGACTGATAAACTAAACCCACCGAATGAAAGGCGCATGAGAGGCATGAGTAGTACTTGGACACTTCTCCACCCTCGTGCCTTAGGAAAACGATGTAGATGTATTTTGTTCCGTTTCGGTGCCCTTTCACCTTTGTTTATTAAAAGCTTTATGCTACACCCGGCCTAAGCAACACTGCGCTGAGTTTATGCCGTTTGTGCCCTTGCCATTGCTCGCATTAGTGGTGTTAAGTAACGTGTGAATTAATAAATTTATTGAACTGGTAAATTGTACAGTGTGGCATTTATATGCATAAATTTTGTTTTTCAAACCTAGGGAGAAGGTGGGCAGAAATACTCTCTCAGGTGAAAAAATATTAAAATTTTAACCGAACCTTATTGCGACTATACACTTAGCCTCAGAGGAAAGCTGTTTGTAGCCTGGTGGCTCACACAACGTTTTCTTTGTATTGCCTTCTTTTATTTATTGTTTGCCCTGAAGCATCGACACGACACTACTTCAAAAACCGTTTCAACAAAAACTATGCTTAGATAATTGAAAAGTTTGAAATATGGGCAATGTGTACCATGATACATACGATGAAGTTTCATAATGTTGTTCATAATAACGTGACCAGGCAGTGTATGTCACTCATCGTAAAACAAAATTTTCGCGAAATAGATTTCATATTAATTTCAGTTTTCTTTTTAATAAATCAACTATCCGTAAACAGTTTTATTTTTAGCTAAATCTGAGTACTATATCCATTTCAGACAATACGTAAATATTTAACTAAGCATAGGTACTTAAAAGACTTTTTGATATTGTATCTACTAACAATTCCTTAAATATTACATCAACCCTGGATTGAAAGTGGTTGTATAAATGCCGAATTAATCATGTATGACTCTCCATTCTTGCAGATTAAGCGAAACGTGGATTCTTTGGGATACTTTATTAGTTATATTAATCGTGCATTCCCAAATTACTTTTAGAACAAGCAATAATTGTAGACTTTTAGTGGCCTTCCAAATGTTAAATTAATCGTTTATTAGTAGTGACCCTCTAAATATTGAATTCTTCACGGATTCCTGGCGGATCTTAAAATATTAAATTACACGTTTGTTCCCTAGCGGATCTTAAAATATTAAATTACACGCTTGTTCCCTAGCGACTATTTGCATGTCGAATTACCTCATATACGAGACTACGAGACGACTTACGTTTTCTAATTAGGCATTTAAAACCCGCTGCGTGGGCTTAAATCTTGCGTTAGGAGTATACGACAGGTAATATTTTTGGAAGCTATCAAGACATGGGGAAATTAGTAATAACATGGCGAGACGTGAAAGTTGTCATTTGCAAACGTCGAAAGATAAAAGTTATAAAATTATGAGTTAGCTTCATTTTGCGTTTCATATTACCACCGTAAATAAAGAAAAATGTTTTCAGAAGATCGGTAATCTTAGCAACTTTTTAGTATTAGGATAATAATGGATTTCATATATTAAATTAATAAGTGTTTTCTAATCATACTCATCATCGTAGTCTCTGTCATCGATGATAATGATAGAAAATGTAGTATTATTCGGCATCTTCATGTACTAGTGTATTTGGTAAATCCTTAGGTAGTATATTTGGTAAACCTTAGGTAGTATATTTTGTAAATCCTTAGGTAGTATATTTGGTAAATCCTTAGGTTCTAGTATATACTAGTATATTTGGTAAATCCTTAGGTTCAAGTATATACTAGTATATTTGGTAAATCCTCAGGTTCTAGTATATACTAGTATATTTGGTAAATCCTTAGGTTCTAGTATATACTAGTATATTTGGTAAATCCTTAAGTTCTAGTATATACTAGTATATTTGGTAATTCCTTAGGTTCTAGTATATACTAGTATATTTGGTAAATCCTTAGGTTCTAGTATACACTAATATATTTGGTAAATCCTTAGGTTCTAGTATATGCTAGAACCTAAGGATTTACCAAATATACCTCCTGAGGATATGTATGTTCTAATATATACTAGTATATTTCATTTAGTAGTATATTCGGCAAATCGTTAGGAAAATAATCATTAAATGCATGAAAGGTCTTTGTGACCTTTCTTTCTGGTATTGGGAAAATGATTATTTTCATATTAAACTAGTGATAAGCTTTTTTCTATCATCATCGTCGTCGTCGTAATAATAATAATAATCTATACTAGTGTTTTCCAAGCTCTATGTAGCTAAGTACCATTTTTCTCAGCATCTTTCTAGTGACCGAAAAATATAAACGCATAAGAAAACTTCACTATTTATTTAATCTTACAACAAAAAGTCGTTGATATTGTACGCACTTTATAGCTTTTGAAAAAAAAAGTAAGAAGAAAATATGAAATATTCAGTGAGAACAATCGTTTCTTGCCACCTTAATGAACGTTGCCCTTTACATAATAAGATCAAGCGATTATTTATACACTTTCTAACGACCGGAACTTTTTTTTTTCAAGATCCTTTACTGGGATGCGAAGCACACTTTGGGAAACGATGACCTGAACAGTTAGTTAAGAACTATACAACTCAAAAAATATGAAGATGAAAAAAATTACAAATGTGAATAATTAAAAGCCGATTCTTATGATTTTTTTTATTAAGATATATATATTTTTAAAAATAGTTTTCACTAAATTAAAAACTACATATAGATTGGCTTTAATGTGGAAATATTTATATCTTCAAAACTATTATGCATATAGGGACGGCGGTTGGTTCAGCCAGTAGCGGTAGCTCGTAACTTTCAATTCCCAGGTTCGAGTTCCTACGGTGTCAGAGTTGAGATTTATTTCCGCTAATCTCCACCCTGTCCTCAGTGAGACAGGAAACATAGATGGACTTAGGATATTAAGTCGTGGTTTCGTGTTCAGGAGAGCTATATACTGTGCACACAAATCAACACGCTGGATAGCCTGGACTTGCGTTTACAATTGTCTCTTAGCAGTTGCTCTATTGTTCCCCTTTTCCCAATATTATCTGAGCCTTTGGAGTGCGTGGGACCTGGCCATTTAGCACAATGTATGCCAAAAAAAGTGCCACTGAGAGGTAAAACAAGCCAATTATGCACATTACAAAATCAAGGCAAATTTATAATAACAGATGAAATGAACATTTGTTATTGATAATATTGTTGTAATAAAGTTTCTCCAGATTCTGTCCGAAAACCTTTGCACAAAATTCGGCATGCAAATGACACATGGTTTGGGTGCTTGATATTTGAAATTTCACCAACGAACTCGTTAAGTTTTAACAGCTGTTGTTAGTGTTGTCCAAACCAGGATATAAAGAGAACATTTTTTTAGGAAGAGAAGGGAGGCAAATGATTTGATTGAAAGGAATGGAACCAGACGCCTTATTCTCTTTCATAATGACTCTATCCGAATACTGAATACAGTGGCGCACTCAGGAATAAATCTTAGGGGGTGGGGTGGCGAGGGTCCCGCTGGCCAGGCTAGGGGAAAAGAATTAGCGCTTGTTTCGCCCGATTCGTTCGCCTTGTGTTCACAGCGACCGTGATTCCTGAGAGCTATAGGCTATTCCCACCTTACGTGACCGCAAACTTAAGTAGTAGAAATAGAATACACGACACAGCATAAATATAAAAAAATGAATTTTAATTAGCCGATTAGTTCGCCTTGTGTTCACAGCGACCGTGATTCCTGAGAGCTATAGGCTATTCCCACCTTACGTGACCGCAAACTTAAGTAATAGAAATAGAATACACGACACAGCATAAATATAAAAAAATGAATTTTAATTAGGAAAAGATTTTTGGAAAATATTCTAGTGGTTTTTTTTTTTCTTTTTCTTTGAGGGGTGCCAGGACCCCTTTGCCCCCCCCCCCCCTGGGTGCGCCACTGCTACAATAGGTGTTTCTTTTTTCATTACAGAAATTTTGTTTAAATAAATATAAAATGTATTATCTACGAAATATATCCAGTGGTGTCCAAATATTTCAGTTGAAACTCTATGCTTTATCAATGGGAAACTAACTTCCAAGTTCTATATGAGACTTTTATGGAAAAATGTGACGAAGGGCAGATCTCTTTTATCGAAAAATGTAACTAAAGCTAAATTAAAGATTTAAATCAAATCTCCCTAAATGTGTATTTTGAACAGCAATGCTTCGTTATTTAAACAGCTATGCAAACTGGGATAAATAAGTAAGAAACTGTTACAAAATTAACGAATACGGAAAGAAAAATTTAAACAAACTTCTGAAATATACACTTATTTTATTAAATGGTTTGAACTAATACTTTTTACTCAACGGTTAATTAACTCAAGAGGTAAATTCTTATGACATTATTGATGTGGTCAAATATTCCAGTTTGCATATCTTTTCAAATACAGAAAAAATGTATTGGAAAATGAGATTTGAATTGCTTTTATTGAAGTTTTTACTTCCCCTTAGGTCACTTTTTAGATTTGATTGAGAGCTTTGTTTAATAAGTCTTAATTTTCGAAAAGGGGAAAAAAGACGATTTTAATCGTTTTAAAGCTTCGAAATTGACTTTCCATCAACATAACATGGAGTTCTGAATTAAAGATCAAAATCAAATCTTTTTAAATTTCGATTTTCAACAATATTCTTTCAATATCCGAGGAGTTATGGAAGCTGTAATGTTTAGCAATGAATTATCTTGTTTTATAAAAAAACATTCAAAATTATCTAATATTGAAATAATCATTACGCAAACTTCTAAAACATATATTTGTTTCATTAAATGATTTGGAACAATATTTATTATTTAAGTTTCAATTAATTTTTGAAGTAAGCTTATGACGCATAACTATTGTGGTATATTCTAGTTTCCTTCAGTATTAAATACTGAACAAATATTATTAAAATCGACTTTTAAGTAGATTTGATCACGATCTTTAATTTAGCGCAACCCACGTTTTTCTACAAAATTAATATTTTAAGTGTTATAGAACTTAAAATACCATTGACACAACTTGGATATTCTGTAATTTTGGTAGACACTGCATCATTTTCTGAAAACATCTCCGTAAGATTAACAATTTCTCTTCAGAAGAGCAGACTAGTTTTAAATATATATATTTTGGGAGAACTACTTTTGTTAGATTACACAAATAAATCCTCCAAAGGCCATGGCACTGAAATCATAGAAAACACGTCACAGTAATTTTAAATCCGATAAGAATTTAAACTAATGTAATGGAAAACAAAACTTTAGTTGTGGGTTGAATGTAAAGCCATTGTAACACATAAGGCACGGTTAGTACTAACATAATAGCTTTCTACCTGGATAAATAAGAAGATGGGCAGGAGAAAGAAGTTATGATGGGCAGGATGGAGCAGTGTAGTATGTACGTATTGATGGATTCGTAGATCCATGGCTACTCTATCTCTCATACACAAGCAGTAACCCAATCAGCTGTCTTCAAAGGACATGCGTCCTACATTCACAATGAGAAGAAAGTCAGGAGGAAATTGGGTTTAGGCAACGATTCAGTAGAGACGCTCTCGTGCAATACTGCGCCGTGATGTGGAATCGTTACCACAAAGCTGCAGATAGCTTCCAAAGCGAAGCTGTATGTTGCTCAGTTTTTGTTGCTGCTCTAGGTTGTGACGTTTCTCTGTACCATTAATAAGTTATGGAATAAATTGGAAGCATCAACAGGATTGATGGGTGCGGCTGTTGACCGTGTCTATAATGTAATGACACATCTACCTTTGCTATAACCTCTCAGTTACTACTGGACCCCAAAGTGTGTCACAGATGTCTGTAATATACAAAAGCAAAAATAAATCACTCAATATGTTCCTATAAATGAATTCATTTTTTGGTGATCTTGTATAAGTACAGTTACATTTTGTTATAGACACTTTGTGAATTATAAGGAAAGTCATGTAGTACTTAAAATTTCCTCTTGTTTAGATAGAAATGAGCATTAGGTAATCAATTTGGTTATTTATTTATGATATCACAACTTGTTATACCTCCAATTAAATTCAGTTTACCTGGCCTTATCTGATTTCTTAAAGAATATTATCCGAATTCATTTCTCAAACTTTGAGAATAATTCCATTTTCAAATGAAATCTGCATTCATTTATTTAGTGTTGATCAGCAGAATTTCATTAATTAGATTCAGTTATGTTTTGAACTATTAATAATTACTGATAATTAACTGTTTTTGTAACTATTGAGACTGGGTTGGGTTGAGTGTATTTATCTTAAAGAAGCATTTATTTGCTGGGCAATGGACTAAATAACCAAATGACAATAATCCAACTGGTCACTTTGGAGACTAACAACAACTAAACGACTCTCAGAAGTAGATAAGAACTTCTTTACAGTGGAATTATAGACGCTAGCTATTGGATGAGGCTATGAAAAGAGTTAATTATAATTTCATATTGAATTATAAATATTTCTTTAAAAAATCCTTGTTTTTCAGTGGCGGCACATGACTAAAATCTTTGGTTACTACTGGCAGGGCCCGTTGCAGGGGGAAAAAGAAAAGAAGATTAACTGATTAACAGATTGAACTGATCAGAATACGACTGAATGATATTCTATAATGCATATATTCCTTTTTCTCAAATGTTCTCCAAAAGCATTATTTAAAAAATCGGGAAAAAATTCGAAAATATGTTCTTGTCCTTTCTACTTCAGTTCAATATTTCACCCCTTTACTGTAATAATTATGTATATATATTATAAGCACTTTTTTCTCCGTTCAAGTAGGTATTTTGACAATCTACTCGTGAAAAATATGCCTAATATAGTGGTTTACTTTTTTTTTACTCTGTTCTGATAATAAATTTATATTTACGTTTTTAAACTGAATTACTCGCCGTAAATTTTGACTTCAAAAATTGTCATTTTTGGTTATATTTAATTTACAACATTAATTTATTATACATACATTTTACTATACATATTAATTTATTTTGCAACGTATTGTAACTGTACAAGAGAAATATGGTTATAAAATTAATTATAAAAAATTTACTGTAAGAAAAACTATACAGTTCCAGGTAGGGCAGTTAAATCGAGGAAGGGATATGCCTATTAATTTAATATATTCCATTCTGCTTAAGGGAGTTAGCTTACTTAACAACCATGCAAAGGGGCCTGAGTTGACATTTCTTTTCATGCGTTGTCCTTTCTGCTGATGTTTACAAGTTCTCATTAATGTTCTCTATGTTGTATCGTACTTATACTGACATGCTCTTATCAGATCTCTGTGGGGAATACGTGTTAGATTGACAATTTTTTATATATATATATACCAGTTCTGTTGGGACTAGCAATCCGGGGAGCAATAGTAAGAGTTGGAGATTGTGAAGTTGTGTTTTGACAGTTCTCATCACCATTGATTGGGGAATGAATGATAGGCCATCAATCTACATTCTATCGACTGCGCAATCTGATAGTATCTGTATAGTCTATTCAGTTGCCATTCATACAACTTCGCTGATGTATACTAATTATATATCAATAATTTACATGAATGAAATTTTAACAACTAGAAATATTTTACAAACAAATAAATTTAACTATTTTTGTCATTAGCATCAAGTAAAATACTGTCAGAACCTCTATGTTTAACGTATTTTTTGACGAATAGTTGCACTTCGAAATCAAATTACCGCTTTCATTTGTATCTAGCGTAGATAGTAAATCAGATATTAAGGATGACGGAAACTGAGACTCAAATTTGGAAATCTTAAGCTAATCATAATTTAACATGCTGTCGACTGAGCCACCTTGCCCTTAATTTTCATTAATAAAATGTTCTTATAACAAGTATGTAATCAGTTAGTAAGCTGTTTAAGTAACAGGATGAGTAGTGAAAAAAAAAATATCTTGAGCTGGGTGTGATCTGAACCTACGATCTCTTGATGAGAGGCCAGATGCTCTGACCACTGAGCTACCGGCCTCTGGTGAGTCTCTCCTCTACTGCTGATGTTATGCTATACACTGAGGGTTCTCAACGTGGGGTGCGCGGTAAAAGTTTTTTGGTACGCCGTGAGAGCTCAAAAGTCGCTAGATATATGTTATATATATGTAAATGTTTTATTTTATTCCCATTGTTATACTATAACTATAGGTTTATCTATCTATACAAGGGGTACGCCAGTTACATACACATTTCCAGGATATACGTGAAGCATAAAAGGTTGAGAACCATTGATATATATATGTTTTATTTTATTCCCATTGTTATACTATAACTATAGTTTTATCTATCTATACAAGGGTTACGCCAGTTACAGACACATTTCCAGAATATACGTGAAGCATAAAAGGTTGAGAACCACTGATATATATATGTTTTATTTTATTCCCATTGTTATACTATAACTATAGTTTTATCTATCTATACAAGGGGTACGCCAGTTACAGACACATTTCCAGGATATACGTGAAGCATAAAAGGTTGAGAACCACTGCTATACACCATCGACTCAATTACTGTCTTTGAATGTACTTGGGGACTCTAACTCTTCCGAGTCCTTCCAAGCATGTGCAAACGACAAGTTGAACTTCCTGGCTGTTTTTGTGAGAAAATCTGAATGAGCTTCATTTTTAGATAGGGACAACAGTACCATGTATTTAGACAAATTAATCCATATATCAGTATTTATTTATTAAGTATTTAATCATCATAAAACTGTTTAGGCAACAATATGAAGTTGGGTAGAGAGGAAATATTGTTTTGAAGAGAATAGGATCTGATATCATCAGGAGATCGTGGGTTCAGATCCCACCAAGCTTAAGGCAATATTTCCTCTACACCCATCTTCATCCTGTTACTTAAATACCTTAATAGTGTTTAAATTCTTAGTAAATCTGTGATGAGCTGCGGATTCATTTGCCCTTTTAATATGTTTAAATTATATTATAAACATCAATATATGAAGAAAGTGAAATTTATTTGAAACACCCATCTGAGATTTACATGTTCAAATCCACAAAAATCCAATGTTGATATCTTCTTTTCCTCTTAGACCATGCTTACCAGATCATCGATTCATATAATGAGGCTGTATACATCGTATACCTAAGTCTGATTAGATATTTTGCAGTGGTCTAGGAGAACCATTGAATTTGAATTCTAACGAATATAATACTTTGCTCTCAAAATCTGACAAATGAATTTTTAGCACTTTTGAGGATTCCAGCAATTAAATAGAATAACTATTTTTTATCATTATCCACAGGTACAGTATTCTTAGAACCGGTGCTGCTATACACGTTAAGAAGGCTTAACGTATCTTGTGATGAATGGCTGCATTTCTAAACCAAATTACTGTCTTCGTTTTCATCAAGGAAGAGCATCGTGAATTAGATGTCAAGAATAATAGATATTAAGGTTCAAATTTTGTTATGAGCTTAATACGCTGTTAACTGAGCCACTACTACACTCACTTAAATTGATAATTATCTGCTAATCATCAAAGTAGATATTTGTGATATGCGGATAGCGCAATTTATTCGGGTAGAAGCGCTAGATCACTCTTGTTTTACTTTGAAAATCGACGAAATATCTTTATCCCAGATAATATTTTGTTAGGGAAACAAATATCGATGGTTTCCTTAAGAAAAGCCAAAGTTTGCCAAAGGGAGTTTATTATGGTGCTTTAGCCTGTGAGCTTTAAGGAAAAAGATGGAAGGGGCTTATTATGGTGCTCTATGGAAAGAGCCTTAGGTGTGTGCACTTGAAGATATAGGGTGGGAGGTTAAATTGTGGTGTTTTATGAAAAGAGCCTTAGCCTGTGCACTTGATATATAGGATGGGTGGTTAAGTTATGGCGTTTTATGGAAAGAGCCTTAGCCAGTGTTCTTTAAGATATAGGATGATACGTTACGTTATTGCGTTTTATGGAAAGAGCCTTACACTGTGCGCTTTAAGGGATATGGAAGGATTAAAAAGGTGATTAAATATGGATTAAGTGATATGGGATATGGAAGGTTACGTTATGATGCTTTATGAAGAGAGCCGAATCCTGCCAACTTTACGGAATACAATGAGAGGTTAATTAGGGTGTTTCATGGGGAAAAAAAAGCATTATCCCTACACTTTCAGGAATACATTATTGTTGCAAAGATCTTATAAGCCCTTAACAAATGTTTAGCAATTTTTTCAGATAAATCACGTCGGATAAACGACGTATTTAATTTTTTGTTTCTTGCGACCAAACCATTTTAAGGGTAAGAAAATGTCACTGAACTAATCAAATAAAGGAAAAAACTGTTATACACACAGTATTGGAAATAGAAGCAGCTAAGCAAAAGGCATCGAGATACCATCTTGGATCATCTTAGTAAGTAACTAAAAGAGTTACATGCTGTTGTCAAAAATGTTTGTACATCTTGGGGAAAGGGGAGAATTTGGCATGGTACAATAAAACCCTTTCTAGAGGACCATGTCTTTACTGTGTTTTCCGAGGGTGTAATGGACTATGTGATGGGTATCCTGAAATGCAGGTAAAGTCCCTGGTGGCCGAAAATTATTGCACTTCAAGATTACTATGAACAATCTATTTATTTACATACATATAAACACTACGTATCTACAAATGCCTATCCTCGACCACACTTTGGTCATGAACTATCTAAACTGAGCCAGCCAACTAAACGTGGGGGCTCATGGACCTCGAGTCCAACAAAGGATGACACCAAGGGTGCAACGAGCCACGGTCCCTGCTTGACTGTACTCATCTAGTTGCAGCAGGGCCTCTTCTCTCTCTCACGCTGTACGATCAGTACACATGACCTAGCAGAAGAGTGAGGAAGTGCACGTTAGTATTTGGTTAATTCACCTTGGCTTGCTGCTACCTCTTCTAAAGCTGTTTGTTGAGTCAGGTTTAGCCAGGAAATCTTGGCGCGAGATTGTCTGTTGACATCTCAGGTGAACGTTGAATCCTTACAGACCCTTAAGTGTAACTTGTGTTTTCATTCTATAGATGATGTTTAGTATATAACTGGAGCCCTATGAACAAATTGGAATTCATCCTTCCTTCAAGAAACGTGCCTATTGCAGTACATAGGGTGATGAGAATTCAAAATGTTCGGATTTATTTTATGCTGAAATAAAAAAAAATGGAATATCAATGATGCCCCAATATTTAAAAGTTATCGCACGCGATTGCAAACCATTGATCCGTCGGATGGGAGTTTTAACCGTGACTCCATGTGAAGGAGAGCCACACCCTGTGCATGTTAAAGAAATCGCTGGATGGCCTGGACGGAAGGCTTTCATCTGTCTCCTAAGAGGTGTTCAGTGGATTCTACTCACAAAAGTTTTCAGAGCACTCGAGGAGTATGTGACCTCGTCACAATTTTAATGTATGATAGGGGAAATTCACATAGTAGTATTTTATTGTAATTATAAAATATAAAAAGTATTTGTCTTTTAGTTTTTAGTCTTATGTGTTTTTAGTCTTATGCGTCTTTAGCCAAATGTGTGCAAAAAGTGGCGCTCAGAGTTAAAACAACTTAGAAGTCCTGAATAGTTAGAGGCTGGCCATCTCGGTGATTGACTGTCATTGATTAATTGAGTCACGTGGTTTATGGGCGCCATGTTTTGTCGTACCGTAAGACGAAAGCCTGTGAGTTAGTGTATGTACCAAGTTAAAATTTCTCAGTAAAAGCTGTCATATTTTATGAATGCCTCACTACGCTGCATTTGGGTGTAAAAATTTCACTCAAAGAAATAAATTAATATTTTTTTTCCGAGAAACTCCATCACAAGACGGCAATTGGATGCAAAAGAAATGAGCTAACTGAAAATCAACAAATAATTTCTTTTAAGGTTCATTTGAAAAGCGAGCTAAAGTTTTCACTTGGTCGTCTGACTATGACAATATTTGTTCGTCTATCTGTCCGTCTCTCTGTTAACTGTTATCTGTCCATCTGTCTTTTCACCTTTCTGTCCTATAGACAATAATTTTTTTTTTTGCTTTTAGAGCTAAATGAAAAATTCTTTTTCGGTTGGATAGATGTCGAGCAAATGTTGCGATTCGCAATTTTGAAAAATTTCAATAGCTTTAATAGCGCCCTCTAGCGATGGGAAAAGATGAAAATGCTAAAATTTTAATCGAATATTACAAACAAACTATTTATACTGGAAATCAGAAATTTTGATAGTAGAATGTTATGGTCAGAAGGTATACAACGACAAGAAGGTTTTGCCGTCTTAGCTAAAAGGGGGTGCGAAAAATAAAACTTTTTTAAGAGATAGACGAAACAATATTTATATATATATATATACTTTTTTTTGTTTTACAGGCACTAACAAAACATTAATAATTTAAACAATAGTTGATCATCTCAGCGTTACCTGTAGAGGTTTAAACGTCTATAAATCAATAATTTTTTTTGAAAAAAGCGGCGTTAGTTTAACAGGTTAGAATACTCTGGCATGTTTCTGGAAAGATGCGGGTTCGAATCCCGTATGTCGGCGAAATTTTTGGACAAAAAAAAAATAATATTTACGTTTTTCGAATCCCCATCAGTGGAATTTCCAGTATCAGAAAGTCCTAAAGGCGGTAAATAAAAAAAAGAAATGCGACCTCTAGCGGCGGAAAAAAGCTGGAAAATATCAAATATTTAAATAAATATTGCAATCAATCTACTTTTGCTAGAAACTAAAATTTTTAGTCATAGAGTGTAATGATCAAATAGTTTAACCTAATAGTAATGATTTGTCCCGTTGGTAAAATGCAACTTTTCTGCTTTAAGAGGTAGATGAAAAACTTTTTTTGCACAGTACAAATTAAATATTAGTAGTTTATTTTCTCAATTATGCAGTAGTTCGAATTTCCATTGTCAGAGGGACTGAAAGTATAAAATAACTAGAAGAATGCATATCGCCTATGGCGCATATGGGAATCTCATTTTCAAAAAGAATGAAGTTCTTCCTTTGCCTACTTTTTCATTCCTTAAAAGTTTTAATTATGGTTTTTCGTGTTGTTGAGCCCATCTTCATGGACCATCTACTATGGCATATAAATTGACAGTCTCCTGTCAGACCCCTGTACAAGCAACTGCTTGAGAGGTTATTTATTTATTTTTAATGTATGATAGGGGAAATTCACATAGTAGTATTTTATTGTAATTATAAAACATAAAAAGTATTTGTCTTTTAGTTCTTAAATTTAAAAAGTTGCTTTTGTCTAGCTCTTCTGAAAATAGTGGGCAAATAATTGCTGTCAGTGGAATTTCTACCATAACAGAACTCTACACACCGAAATTTCTACCATAAACAGATCACTTGAAATATTCGTTAAAAGTTTTGCAGTTTCGATATTCAGTGATCTCTAATGATATAAATTAAAACTACCTTTGAAAATGCAAATTACATTAGTAACCAACTAAAAAGAGATTTCTAATTATCTCTTAAAACAAAACCTTTGGAGTTCTTAAAACATCCGTTCTTAAAACAAAACCTTTGGCTTAGGGTCAACTCATTATTGTCAATGAAATTTTCAAGACTGTCACATTCCACGACCAAAACTTCAAATTTCTAACATAACTACATCGTTTTAGAGAGCGCAATTATAACGTTTGGGAAATTCGCAAAGTGCAAATTGTAATATTTCGTCAATACCTCTCAAACACAAAAATAATTTTTAATTTATCTCTAAAAAAATTTCTGTTAAAACAAAAAACAGTTGCATTCACCTCCACCTGGGTCTAAAGGGTCAAGTGATTGTTGCCAATGGTAACTTCGTAACCTTAACATTTCAATACCAAAATTTCAAACTTCTAACATAACTATATCGTTTGGAATATTGGATTGATATTTTGGAATTTTCAAATTTTTCCACCGTAAGAGGACGCAGTTATATTTTTTGGGAGATTCAAAAAATGCTAATCGTAATATATCGTTAATACCTATGTAACACAAAGTTTTTTTTATTTATGTCGTTTTTTTAAATGCCCTAAAATTTACTTTCCCTTTTTTAGCCATTTTCTAAAGTTTTCTAAGAATCCATATGTATCGTGCAATACCATTCAGCTATGCACGCTAAACAATCTGAGCGACGACAAAACATGGCATCCAATTTCAAAATGGCCAACCTCTACCTATATAGGACCTCTAAAACAACCAACCCTTTTCCCCAACATCTTTTGAATCCTTGAATCCTAGCAACTGGCCATTTAACCCACTGTGTGCAAAATAATTGAAGCTCAGTGATAGAACACCGATCCCAACCCATTTCCACAAAATTCGATAAGCTCTTGAAGGGTCTTTGTAACTGATCATTTAATCCATTCTGATCAAAATGTATCTCTCACAGAAATAACAACCCAATCCAACGGAACATGATATCACAGGAAACAGAATGCTGTTTCAATAAAGTAATTATTTAATGAACTTCAGCAATTCATATTTTTGCTGTATATTAAAGAACTGACCAGATTGGGGAACTCGAGAGATAAGAATACCGTTTTTGCTCAAGAGATAAGAGAAAGATTTTGAAGAGACGGGGTCATTTTTATTCTTCTCCCATCAAACCTAAATTTTTTAGTTAACGCTTCAATTATTATTTAATGCCTGCTTAGTTGCACTGTTATTTAACGTTTGGCGCCTTTAATTTGCAACGTTTTAGGCGTTTTTCCTTCCCTCAAGCAGTGTTTTGCTTCCTATAATAATGATGAAATCTTATAAAACCTTGAGAGGGAAGAGAGAGGTAAGAAATGCTTGAGAAAGAGATTTTAAACAGAAATAATAAGATAGTGAATCGAACGAGGCTATTTTTAAGGGCGAGGTTATTACACAAGAGAGCATATTGACTGCGCATTTTTAGAAGTTTTAGTCACTTAAATACCTCACTTCTCTAACGTTTGAATAAAAATGACTTTTTATTAACTCTTTCCACTACATAAACCCTTTCTCTTTCTTTCACTTCTTTTTTCAGCAATCAGAATTTTTCTCTAGACAAGTGAATAGTACAAGACAGTGATTTTTTTATTTATAAACCAATGAAAAGTTACGAACTTCTGTTTTCATGTCTAAGAACTAAAATCCGAAAAAGAAATGCCGAAGTTTGAAGAGACTTTTTATTTTTGTGTAGAAACCCGTTTTTCTTTCTTTATTTCTAGAAGAAAACGGCATCAGAGAAGTCGTTACAGTTACGTTGGAGATCAGACGCAGTTTCTCATGAGATCAACTGGAGTTTGTTTCAAAAACGCAGGGTTAAAACCTTCCTTAATTTTTTTTTCAGCTTCAAGACTAGTGTATCAAAAAATGCTGGATCTAAAAGCTTATAGTTCAGTATTTGTTCTCAGCTCATTCCAACGTAAAAACTCTCAAAAAGTTCAGTAAAATCACAGCTAGCATAAATGCGTAACAAAAAAAATGTTTAAGGTGTGTTCTTTTAGTTCTTCACAACTATGGATCTTTATGGCGAGTTTCGTTGATTAACCGAATGAAATTCTTTTATGTTTTTTAATTGTATTAGGCCCTTATGTGTTTGTTTACTCGCTCCACAATAAATGTTGAATGGTTGCATAATAATTAATTTGCAGCTCATATTCTTATTACACGTCACTGTGAAAAAATAACTGTGCGTCTACCACCTACTATACATGAACATCACTCTCAAGATAATGTTTCTGCAAACTCTTGTCCAACCCCTCATTATACTCACTTTTATTATCAAGCACCTTTTCCAGCGAAAAATTAAAACTCGTTCCTCAAGTGAAAAGATTTTCTTAGAAATGGAACTACTTTGTAATATTACGAAATCACACAGAGCCTTTAACCCTTTCACGACTAAGGGAAACATTTTTCCCATTTTAAAATTGGTGATTGTCGTATTTAATTATAACCTTATCTGCATTTTTTATACAGAATGTCAAAATAGAACGTATGCCGAACGCAATTAAGTAAACGGGAACGTTTAGAAAACAAAAACAGAACTGTCAGGACGCATAATATATGTACTATGTGCAATGTCCATCTTTGCCTCACTACCAAAAGAAATTGCTTCGCAGAATATCATAATTAGCACATCATTTTGTATAGTAATTTTATTTCATAATTTTGTATTATTTTAGTTAACATTTTGCTATAATAAACCAATAAATAAAAGACATTGCATAATAAGCCTAACTATAATTTGTGTTACCTTTATAGTCCATTGGGAAAAATATTTCCCATAAAATTCCAAAAAACCTACACATTGTTATGTATTTTTCTTATGATTTTTATTTATTTTACGTCTAAACAAACTAAAATAATCAGTTACATACTAATATTTACTCTTAGAAACCTTATGGTCCTGAAAGGGTTAAAGAGATGACAATACTCAGTATAGAAGTTCATTCAAATGTTATCATGAAATACTGATGAGATCGTGGGTTAGGATCCCTTCCAGTCCTTTAAATGGAAGCATGGTTAGATTCTGAGTGACATTTTTAGTAAGCTGAATAATCAGGTCAAAAAGCTGATGAGCTGAATGGCCAGTTCAAAAATCAAAGTGCTGAATGGCCAGGTCAAAATGGCCCTGAGGACTCGGAGAAAGTTGGGAAAGGGAACCCACTGGAGAGCTCTTAGGAGACAAATTGTATCCTCGGAACCAGGATTAAAACTCCCATCCGACGGACGGCGACATTTCCAAGCTCATTGGTGCCCGCTACTCACGGAGGGCAGAGAGGAGAGTTTTGCTGACCTAGTTGGAACTCGAACCTGGGAACTGCAGATTACGAACCTTGCGCACTACCGATGAACCATCCCCCCACATTTAAACTGATGAAACGAATTACTTGTTATTAATTGTGGAATAACATCATTGCAAAGGACTGACATATGGGTGGGGAAAGCGGAAAAAGAATTTAATTGTATCGGGCTTTTTCCATAAGTGTTTATTAAGAAAGAAATAGTATCGCTTAGTAATTTGATCACTTAAGGAACGTGTTTTTTTTTGTGGAGCATTTGTTTCTCGGTTTAGGTAGTTATAGTAAGAGTAGTACAGGAATTTCCACAAAGTTTCTTATCAACGATGTTTTTGTGTGGTAGGTTTTTAATGCACACTAACTATTCGGACACCTTGTATAAAAGTAAGCCTTAATTTTGAAGGTGAACAGGATTCACATACTAGAAAAGAATTATTTCAAAATTATTATAATTATCACACTGTTGTTTCCGTTGAGATTGATTCATAATTCGTAGTTTGATCGACATTCACTCACACTCTTCAATCCAGCGAAGTACGTTAACTCATATCTAGTCCGAGGTCATCCTTCACATCATTAATTTAACCAGAGCTGGGGAGGATCTGGATCTCCCTGAAAATCCTACCTTCCTATAAGAAATCTCAAACTTGTTTACCTGCTTCCAAATCCTAGAGAGGTGTCTTTGTATAATTTTATTTTAGCCTCATAGTATGTTTCCGATACTAAAATATATATTTAAAAAACAACTATAAGATTACATTCCATATAGAATAAATTTTAACCTTTTCTGTCCCGTGAAATGTTTTAGCAATTACAACTATACATAAATATTAACTATTTCGTTGATAATTATGAAACTATAAATATGAATTTTTATTCTAAAATTATATATTTATATAGACTAACGGACTATCACAGTATGAAACGAAACTGGCTGCATTTTCTTGACCATGTTAATCCAGTAATGGGTGTATGCTTATATAGTGTACATTTGGTTTGAGCCTTTTAAATGTCCAAATTCAATACGTAACATAGTAATTAAATGAAAAGCAAGTAGAGAAATTTTGGCTAATTTTTATTATCATCCCAGAATTTCAAAAAACGACGTGGAAAATTGGTTTTCACATAAACTTAACGTTGCTTTTAATCCCTACAATCTTCTTTTTTTGTCGTAAAGGAAGTATAACAAATTAAATCAGACAAGTCATTAGATTGAGGAAAATTATTCGTATTTTTTCGAATTTTCCATTAGTTTCAATTTTACCATTACAGGACGACAAAGTTGTAAAATGACAAGTGGTTGGACTTCTTAGATTTTAAGCCTCACTGGGAAATAGTATTTTTACCAAATGTGATTCAGGTTACGCACTTAGTTACTTTTCTCAAAGAAAATCTTTACCTTTTCAGCACCTTTCCTGGGATCGTAAATTTTTATTTAATGTTATTTCATCTTCCAGAAATGCACGTTTAATATCGGAGCAATACACTTTCACTTGGGTTCTTTTACGAGATTCTTCCACTTGTAAATACAGAGTAGTCAACAATCATAGAGTTCTATTTCCCGTCAGGAAATTCCTTTTTCTCTGAAATCAATTCTATCCTTCGTGCTATTTGTTGTTTTTATTCTTTTCGAGTAAGTGCTTTCACTTTCAAAAGACATATTCCTTTATTAAGTTTCGATTTTCATTAGTTGAAGCTTTCTTTAAGATTCAAACGTTTTCCTTTCTTGTTTCTCATGTCGGTAATATAAACCGATACTTTGGCCTTCTGAGATAAGATAAATTTAAGAGGTCCCAAATTCTGAAAATCGAAATGTATATTAATTATTCTGATTGAAGAGAAGATTAAAAAATAAACATGAAACCGATGTGGGGAAAATATTATACTAGCCTTGGTATACAATGATGACTATATGAAGCAACATGAAGAGTATTTAAACAATAGATTAATTTAAATGCCATAACAATTTTTATATGATACAGTAAAACTTTTTCTGTTGCCTCCCGTACCGTGAGGCCCTAATGCTACTTTATGAGTAAGTCTGGCCCTAGCTACCATACTAGAATATCATGCCGAATAACCTGAGTTCAGACCCTACTAAGATATGGGCTTTGCATTGTCTTCAATTCACCTGTGATTAATTACATGTAGCTCTGGATCTTAAATTGAAATAATACGGGGATATGGGACAAATAGTTACTTCTCAATGCATGAAAGATTTTGTTTTTAGAAGAATAATTAAATGTGTTATGATCATTTCAATAACAGATAATTTCGAACGATTAGTAACACACAATAATATAGTATTGTGAAATATTACAACTTCCATAACTCTGTAAATACTGAACTAATGTTGTTGAAAAATCGAGAAATAAATAGACTCGATTATGATCGCTGATTTATATTCTCACATTTTTTCCATTAAATGCATATTTTAGAAGTTATAGAGCTTCGAAATTAGATTCCCATTGAAATAAAGGGGAAAGTATCTAATATGAGGAAAAAATATTGTCTAGTTTGAGTAAAATACAGGGTGGTTATAATTAAACTGACATTATTCAGAGCGATGTAGAGAAGGATCTATTCGACGGATCTCAGCGAAAAATGGTGGATACCTTAATAAGAACACGGGGCAGAGAATTTGCGAATAAAAAAAATTAGTTAGCGTTAGTGCCACCAGGTAGCGTGGGTGCGCTAAAAACGTGGTAGAACATGCTATTTCTTGTGACATTGCAGTCAATCACACGTGAGAGTCGCATGAGGCACACTGTAAAATGTGATGTCTTCCAATAGAAGGCTCAGTAGTCCAAAACTTTCCTCTCTCTTGCTGTTTTATCTGTAATCGCTAGAAGGAACCCCGGATATCAGCAAGAAGGACTGAGCTTTGGTAATGAAACTCTTTTACCAAAACGGCAGTCATGGGCGTCCGCAGAAAATTTTCCAGGAGGGGAGGGCAAAGCTTGGAGACAAATAATTACATCAATAAATTTTTATTTAATTATTTTATTTTCTAGGGTTTTTTTCAGTATTGAATCAATAAAAAACTCATACATAATGTATATAAATTAATTACGTTTAAATTGTTACGATTATAATTTGTGGATTTTTTTACTTGATCCTAGAGGAGGGCAAGTGTTCCGTTTGCCCCCCTCTGCGAACGCCCATGACGGCAGTAATACCGCCGCTGCATTACGCGAATATCGTCGTCTGAAAGATATAAGGAAAGAACCTTTGTCGCTAAATGGACTGTAGAATACGATACAGATATTCGGATAAACAGGCGAATTGGGTGTGGTTCCGGTAGAGGTAGGCGGCCTGTTGCAGAAAGCAATTTGTTGCAAGTTGTGGATGACGTCGCACTTACCGTTGCATAAATCCAGTCGCAATCGGAGCTACCTGTAGTTAGTGCGAGACAGGTATCCCGGCAACTGCAACTTCTGTGATCAACTCTCTATAAAATTATACGGTTAATCCTAAAATGATATCCTTATGAAATTCAGAGGGTGCAACAACTGCAACCATATGACCCTGAACAGAACACCGATTTGCTTTGTGATTTCTGGCGAGGATGCAGCTCGACGACAAGTGGTTTTCAAAAGTCTTATGGACCGATGAGGCGCATTTTTCCCTACATGGAGCAGTGAATATGCACATTTGCCGAATATGCAGACCTACACATCTGCATGTAGTGCATGATGTGCCCCTATACTCCTATTATGTAACTGTATGATGACGGTTTACCGCAAACTTTATAAACGGACCATTTTTCGTTGAGGAGATCACGCCTCAAGGCCACTTGCGTCGATCAGTGAATGGACCACGTTACATAGATCTTCTCCGCCACAAGATTATTCCGGCTTTTCAAGAAATAAATTGCTTAGACTCCATAACCACCCGATATTGCACCGTACGTCAACGAATTTATTGTGTACAGTCGCTCAAAAAAGTATCCGAACGCTACGGTTGATTACAGAATTCAGAAAAAATATCTGGCAACGATTTTTTTTAGAAATTAGTGGCCTGGCAACCTTCGTGTACTGTACACGAAGGTTGCCAAATCACTGATTTCTAAAAAAAATCGTTGCCAGATATTTTTTCTGAATTCTGTAATCAACCGTAGCGTTCGGATACTTTTTTGAGCGACTGTACCACATTTGGTGAGGACAGAATAATTTCTCGAACGTTTTCCAATGCTTGGCCACCACGTTCCCCCGAACTAAACCCATGCGATTTTTGGTTATAGGGTTATTTGAAAAGCCGAGTTTACCAAGGCAATGTTGAATCGCATGTTGAACTAAAGGCAAGAATAACACAGCATGTTGCAGCCATTCCCCGAGACAAGTTTCAAGCAACTGTGGACCATGCCGAATTACGTTTCCAGCACATTTTGCATACGAAGTTTCACATATTGAGAATCTTGATTTGTAAAATAAAGGCTATATTTGTTCAACTTGGTATTTTCTTTACTTTAGCGCACCCACGTCACCTGGTGGCACTAACACTAACTATTTTTTTCGCAAATTCTCTACCCCATGTTCTTATTAAGGTATCCACCTTATCCACCTTATTAAAGTATCCACTCGAGCAGATTCTTTACATCGCTCCGAGTAATGTCAGTTTAATTAAAACCATCCTGTAGTTTGAATTAGTTATGAACAACTTTGTTTGAGGTTCCAGGTAATATTTTTCGCTTGGCGTTGCTTAGTAATGTTGAGCTATAAAAAGTAGAGAACAGACATTTACTGTCCTTATTGTTATCAAATTGCCCCTTGCATTCTATGCCCCAGCTTTCAAATTTCTAGCATTACAGAAAGACAAAGTTGCTAAACGGTAAGTGGTTGGAATTCTTAGCTTTTACGCTTAGCTCATCGTTTAAAATGCTAGTTTAGCATTTCACCCTTTTCCAAATTTAGCGTTGTCTAACGGTGAAAACTACTGATAAATTTGGAAATTTAGAATCTCAATATCTTAATAGTACCTATGCAACTAAAATAGAAATTTTCATTTATCTCTTAAAGCAAAAATAAATCATTTAATATTTACAGATGGAAGACAAGGTGAAAAACAGTTCTTTTCAAATCGATTAAAAATGATTCGATTTGAAAGTCAGAGGTGAAAACAAAACGAAGCAGTTATGAAAAACGCGCAAGATACATTTATTTCGGATATTTCATACCTTTGATTCATTTATGTAATTTTTTTTAGAAAAGGGTGATATTTCCTATTACGTCTTCTTCACGCATTCTCTACGGGACATAAAAATCTTTTCCGCAGATTGGGTTGTTTTACTTCTGAGCAACACTTTTTGGCGCACAATGTGCTACATTATCAGGTCACAAGGACTCCGAGGGCTCAGAGAAGGTTGGAGGGAGGGACCCACTGGACAGCTGTGGAAGGCAGATGGTAATCTCTCGTCAAGACCATCCAGTGTGTTCTTTAACGTACACAGGGTATGACTCTCGTGCACATAGGGCCATGTGACCCATGTGCAGGATATTCCACAAGCCTAACGTTCTATCCGACGGATGGCGGCCTTTCCATGCCCATCGGTGTCCCCTAATGACAGAGAGCACGGCGAGCAGTATTGAGGAGTTAAATTTCAACGCTGGTCCAGGTGGAACTCGAACCTGGGAACTGCAGATTACGAGTCTGGCGCGCTATCAGCTGAGCCACCCCCATCCTCACACCCACCCTCTTTTATACCAGTACATTAGCGATATAAAACAATTGCCATAGAAGCTCTCTAATGAGTGAGGATTGATATATTTTTAGGCGTCGCATTTTCCTTTTCATTGCATTTCGTGATCAACAATACTAACCGATGATTTGACAAGAAATTCTTTGAAGAGTAATTACCGCTCCATTCTTTATATGAAACAGAGTACAGTTATTTATAAAACTTATAACTATATTATTTTGTTTGATTTTATTCTATTAAGCTACATATGAAAATATATTGGGGAAAAAATGGAGCTTCTCAGCCTATGTAACAATTGTGGATTATACATTAGTTAAGAGATAGTGAGTGAGTGGGGAAGTAATTGGAGACTGTGCAGTTGAACTCTCGAGAAATCACAGCTCGTGATTTCCATTTCAATCATTGATTGGTTGATTGAGAAGAGACTAATAGGCCATTGTCCTGATCTACGAGATCTGTCGAAGAGTCAACTGCGCAGTCTCATAGTCTCTCGTTGCCTTCCCAGTCGACATTGAAGCTTTGCTGAGATTTTTCAATTATTCTTTTCAAATAAACTGTCAAAAAATATTTTTTTTATTTCGCGATAATTTCGAAATTTTGTTATATTGAAGCAGAGATCATCAACCTAATTTATCTTAGAGGTCGAAATTTAAATCATTGCAAGCTTGAAGAGCGTATAAAGCAACAAGAGTGAATATGTACCAATATTTGAAATAATCTGCTGAAAAATATTTTTGATTACGTCCTTAGTGGGATTCAAACCCACGTCTGCCAGAAGCATGCCAGGTGTTATAACCGGTAGACTATTAGAGACTAGCCGTTTCTTTCCACAATGCGACTTATAAGAATTCCTTATGATTCACCACTGGAGCCATCTATGTCCGGAATTGAGCAACTAAGCTGCCTCATATGATGGACGTAATATTTGTCACTCATGCTCACAGGGTTGGGTTGTTGGGTTGGGTTGTTTTACCTCTGAGCGGCACTTTTTTGCACACCATGGGCTAAATGGCCAGGTCACATGGACCCCGAAGGCTCAGAGAAGGTTGGGGGAGGGGATCCACTGGAACAGCTGTTGGGAGACAGATGGTAGCCTCCCGTCAAGGTCATCCAGCGTGTTCTTTAACGTGCACAGGGTATGGCTCTCCCGCACACGGGGCCACGGCGTAACGTCCCATCCGACGGACGGCGGCCTTTCCAAGCCCATCGGTGTCCCCTACTGACCGTGGGCAGGGCGGGGAATTTTTTCGGAGATAAATCTCAACGCTGACCCAGCTGGGACTCGAACCTGGGAACTACAGATTACGAGCCTGGCGCGCTACCGACTGAGCCACCCCCGCCCCCATGCTCACAGCGTTATATAAATAATTCAATAATAAAGTATCACAGGAAATGTTCTGTTGACAAGAAATAGTTGAAATAACCACTTGAATAACACTTGAAAACCCAAAAAACAAACTTCAGCAAATTATTTCTATTGTTTCTTGTCAACAGAACATTTCTGTGATACTTTATTACTGAATCTGCCATTATTTTTAAAACTATATATAAATATAAGAAATAAACTTTGTTAAAGGACATATTAATCACCGCTGGAAATTCAGCCGGCAATCAAACGCCTAAAATTGAATAAAGCCTCGGGTCAAGTCAAAGTAGCGAACAGGATGCTGAAGCATCTTCCAAAGAAAGCCATTGTGCATCTCTGTTCGATATTTAATTATTTACTGCGGAATTTTATATTTCCTGATATCTGGAAAAAACACTATTGTCAAGCTTTTACATAAACCAGGCAAAGACTTCGCTATTCCATCCAGCTACCGTCCTATCAGCTTGCTGTCTACAATTAGTAAGCTTTACGAAAAGATTTTGCTCAATCGTATTGATGACTTTCTTGGCTGCCACCCTATTCTGCCTGAGATCCAATTTGGTTTCAGGCGGAATCGATCTACCGAACACCAGATCCTTAGGGTGGTGGAGAAAGTCGCCGAATCCCTTTACAAAAAGGAGTCCGTTGCAGCTGTTTTCCTGGAGGTGGCCAAAGCCTTTGACCGCGTCTGGTTGTACGGCCTTTTACACAAGCTTATACAAGCCGAAGTGCCATCTGGACTCATCTGTTTGATCCAATCATATCTCTCCAATAGGACATTTCAAGTCCTAATTAAATCTGCAATGTCTACAAGAAGAACCCCTCTGCGGGTTTGCCTCAGGGCTCTCTTTTGGATCCTACACTCTTCTCTTTATACTTATACGATTTACCTTCCTTTGATCGTATTCATCTTGCACTTTACGCAGATGACCTTGCCTTACTATCTCCCTCCCTCGATCCTGCCATCACTGTGAAGAGGCTGCAGCATAGCTTGACCGAACTGGGCACATGGTACGGAAAATGGAAGATAAAGATTAACTCTGACAAGAGTTCTGCCATCTTTTGTACTGGAGAGCGTATTATGAATCCCATTTGCCTCCATTTACAAGATATTCCCATTGATTGGAGTGATTCAGTCAAATATTTTGGGGTTGTTATACATAAGAGGTTAAAGTGGGACTATCACATAAATAATATAATCTCCAAAGTCAATTCATTGAGGGGGCCAGCTAGTCCCACTCCTTTAGGAGAAATTCCATTTTAATGATTGATCATAAGCTTTTACTCTATGATATGATCATCAGACCGGTGATTCTCTATGCTTCACCCATATGGGCGAATACTACACCCACCAATATTCGTAAGATTCAGGTGTTGCAAAACAAGATTTTGAGAACTGCGGTCGATGGTTTGTCACTAACAGACAACTTCATAAAGACCTTGGCATCGACCATATATATATATACAAATATAAAACGCACCTCAAAAAGATTTTCTGTGGCGGTAAGCTAATCCCAATGAGATTATTTCTTCTCTGATTCTTTACGATCATACTGTTTTGAACAAGTACAAGAGGCCTAAAACGGTAGCGTTCTCTGAGGAGAGCTACCCGTTTTAGGTTTCTTATACAATTTTACTGCTATTTTTAGCTTTTCTTATGTTTGCCTTTAGGGGCCCACCTAAGTGTGGTTTACTTATATATTTTGTTCTTACTCATGCCAAATAGGCATATCTTTATGATGGAGATGGTTAGGGGTAAAATTATTACCCGGTACATCGAATATGATTATACGATCTACGATCTACGAAAGGACATATTAAATAATTATATATGCAAATCAAACCAATGGAATCAAATCAAATCAAATTTAATGTGACATTTGACACTGCACGTTTTCAGCCACTTTATTATAATCTGACATGTAACTTGACTTTCCTGTTCATAGTTGTCTAAACTGAAATTGGTAAGTCAGGATCAGCATTTCTATTAAAAATATTTTTTGCTTGAAAAATGGGACTGGCCTGAATATATTAAGACACAGTAAAAACATATTATTTAAGAACAACCTTCCGCTGGCTGGCGACTGGGAGCGAAATCTCTATTAAGGCATTAATTATTCTTTGAGTCGTTTTTACATTCAAGAACTAGAAAAGCATCATCTGACAGGTCTTTTTAAGTTGAAACCAGATAAAATTGTTCCCATTTCTGACTCTTCCTCTCAGTTTGAGTTCAAGGCTCGCTCTTTCTGTGAGCTTGAACAAAATCTTCTTTTTTCGACTCTTGTTTTTCATGTCCCATGCAAGTTTCATCATCTCTTTTGCAATGGGAAAGATCGTCAGCAAAGAGAAATCCTCTTTGGATGAAAAAACAAGCTTCTTCTGTCCGATTCCTAAAGCCCCGTGAACGTGACTGCGACTTTTAAAGAATCCCAACGTGCAGCCAAGGGCACACCTGAAGTGAGAGAAAAATGAAAAAAAAAGTTGGCAGAAGACATAAAGTCTGCCACGGATCTTTCTGATCGCTCGCTACGGCTGACTTCTCCTCGGCCCACTCGTTCCCTTTTCTCTCCCCGGCGTTTGCCGTCAACATCGGAGCATCGATCTACAGTGGAAGACGAGGAGGCTTTTCAGTTGCCAAGGTAACGCCTCTATGCCGGTGGCCATGGATAGTGAGGTGTTGTGGTAATGGCAATGTCCACATCCCACGAGCCGTTGCATGTTGGGCGATTGGAAAGGCTTGCTCGCTCGGCCTTTGAGGTGGAAAGCATTACACGGTCGAAGGCAATTTGTGATTTATGTTCAGGTCACATTTTTTTCTGTTTTCTCTTTTGTAGGAAGTATGTTTTTCGTCCGTTTGTTTCAAAACCAACATAAGACTCATGCCTGCAAAACATTTAGCCCTAGACCTTGAAACATGTTTATTCTTTTGGTTACAGAGTGAAAGCGAATAAAAGTTTTAATAGTTCAGCTCAAACACTGCGTTCACAAAGGAATTCCCCGTAACCATTATTTTGCGAATAATCAGGGCCGGATCAAAGAGGTGTTGGGGGGGGGGGCAACCGTAACCTGCTCACCCCACTTTGAGATAGTAAGCTGAATGGAGGTAAGAGCTTATTAAGCATTATATTTTCTCCTTTTTACAAGAATTTTTTGCAGACACTAAAACGGACGAAACATATTGTAAAGGCAATCCAGGTTTTCATATTTTAAAGGCAATCCAGTCTCTTGCTTCCCCCCCCCCCCCCCTCACCCGTCTACGTATCATTAAGTTATTTGGACCAAATATCCGGATTATTTTCAAATGTTGGCGAAGTCTCGTATATTCTGAATCTAATTCTAAATTATATTAATATGACAAAACGTAATAGGTTTATTTAAAAGAAAAATACATACATAAATAAACGATGAAAAGCTTAGAAGGGTACTTTCATGCGTCAGTTTCAGTACTGAAATTTTATATATTTATAAATATAGCAAATACATTGACGATTAAAGGCATGAACATACAGGTAATTGTGTTCAGTACGATAAGAATATTATATGCTGAGAAAAATTATAAGATGAAAAAAATTTGAACTATTGAAATAATACACATAACTTACTAATATAGAACATTTTCTATCCCGCCAAGTTTCAAAACTTACAATTTTAATTTTTTGGCAAAATAAATTATAATTTCTAAATTGATTCGATATTATTTGGGACAGAGAAGAGAATTTTTGGATTAAAAATAAATAATAATGCCTTAATATTCCTTTATGCAAATGAGGTATCCTATAATTAATATTTTCATTTAATTTTCATTCATAATGATTTATGGTAGTAGGCATAATTTCATTCATGAAATAAAAGTATTTGATAATTTCAAAATGTACTCATGTCTAAGAGGTAAAATTTGCATTTGTCAAAATAATGATAATGTTGGTTGTGTATCTGTATCATTAGTTATTACAAGAATAAATATATTTTTAATAATTAATACCTGTTTAAGATTATTATAATGTATACCTCCCGATTATTTCATTCCTACGATTAATCGTGAAGGTATTAATGTGTAATATTTAATGCTCATAAATTTGGGTGATGCATATTATGTTTTTAGTGAATATAGTGAGAACCATCTGTATCATACCGGACTAGGACAATACACTAAGAGAAGAATTCGTTTTTAAATGTATCAAAATTAAAATTTATCTCTTAAATCCAACAAACAGTTATTAATTTTTTTTAAATTGGTAATTAATTTTAAAATATTTATATCTTTTTAATAATGTCTTAATTAGAAAATCATTTTGTTGTATGTCCTGTGTTCGAGTGGTTAGTGTGCTTGGCTCCTGAACAAAGGGACCTGGGTTCGAGTCCCGGGTGAGGCATGGATGTTTGTGTTGTTTATCTTCTGAGATCCAGCCATTCTCACAGACTTTCTGCTATGGCGTATAAACTGACAGGCTTTTGTCATAAGCATGTTTAAAGGAATATTTACTTTATTATATTATTTATGTTGTTCAAAAATAAATATCTTGTAGTTAAATTTAAAAATTAATTGCTTAAATATTTAGCCATATTTCTATTTCCGCCTTCTTTCCTCCTTGTGTTCAACGGATGTCCAGGCCCGGTGTATCTAGATGGCCCTTGCATAGTTGAAGTATAAACATTCATAAAGGTTGAATTACCATTCACCAGATTAGTTTGGGAATCACTATTATAAGGTGTTGTCAACTAGTTTTGTGAATAATGCTCAAGAATGAGGTGTGGGTTGGCTCAGTAGGTAGCGCGCCAGACTCATAAATAAAGTTTCCAGGTTCGAATCCCGCCTGTCTCAGCGTGATATTTATTTCCGCACCACCCCCACTCTGCCCTTGGTAGCAGTTGATGGATTTTGGAGCAACGTTAAAGTATAGGGAATCTCATGTTAACCTATCGGAATTTTATTGGGAAAGATTATTGGGAAGATGATATTTTAAACTAATTTTCCTAAAAGTGCTCTGTGTAAAAGACAAGAAATGATGGGTCTTGTTGAGAAAATGTTGCACTTATCAACACTTCACTGATTTATAAGGCTGTTGGGTTGTAAAAACCGGGTAAATTGAACAATTTGCGAAAATAAGACAATTTTGGTAAATTGGTTTGAAAAACACGACAGTTCAAAATCAGCAGGTGAAATGACGTTTCCGGGGGCTGGAGGAGAAAAATATGATGGAAAGATAGATTTTGAAATGCTGTCTGTGAATGCATGGATTTGCTTTGCTTCAGTGAGGATGAGAGGTTTGAGATGAGAAAACCCCCCATTTCGGCAAGTAGTGAAGAAAACTAGGATGTTTTCCGGTGAAATCGTGAAGCAGTCCGATAAAAGCATAACAGGCCAACTGCTTCTCAACATGTGTCTAAGGCGTCGGTTTCTAGTCGGCCGCCAAAAAGTTTGCATTTTGACGTTTCTCGGTTTTGAACTTGCGAATAGTTCCCCCCCCCCCCACACAGAAGAATACTGACGCCTTCGACTACTGAGCTACAATCACTTAGTTGTAAAGCTCTTAAATAATCATTATATACGTATATATATAACATGATGTAAAATCTTATGCCTCATGATATGGGAGAGAAAATAAACCTGCTCAACTAATTACACAAGGAAGTGAGAAAACATAATTATTTAGTTGGAGAGTGAGATTTATTTATTATCATTCAGGAAAGTACTGCTATTTATGAAATCACTGTGAAGATAGTTTCTTGTTGAATTATTTTATGTTGTTGGAGGAGAGAATACATACAGGGTGATTGTAAACTCTTTCAACAAAAAAGGAGGGGTGATAGTACACATCAAGACAAACAATTTTTGCAATGGAACCTAGGGTCACATTCCACTCCTTCCGCTAGAAAAGATTACTTTCGAAAAACGCCACGCATGCACAAGTAATTTGCAACCAGTGCATGAAAAGCACAAGATGCAAATCAGGTGCGCTGAGCAAGTGCGTAGACGATTAAAAACAAACATTTAAAACGCAGCCGAACCCGTTCATCGACATTACTGTGATAACGTCACATGATCAGTGACGTATTCGTGAAGGAATGGAAGACATACGAGGAATTGGCAGATATGCATCTGATGTACGGCCAAGCAGGTGATAATGGACGTAAGGCACAAAGATTGTACCGTGAGAGATTTCCGAATCGTCGTATTCCTTACCATTCGACCTTCGCCAGTGTTGATCGAAGACTGCGTGAAACTGGCTCGTTGGCTATCTGAATGAGTGATGCTGAACGTTCGCGAAGTGTGCGGACACCGGAAATGGAAGAAGGTGTCTTGCAGCGATTTGCAGAAGTTCCTTCCACAAGTACGCGAGTGGTGCATCCGAAATGAGAGTTTGTCAAACCTCGGTGTGCAATGTCCTACATGAGGCACGGATGCATCCTTTCCACGTGCAGAAGGTCCAAGCTTTGAACGAAGATGACTATCCCAGCCGGGTAGAGTTGGTCAGGTGGATGCTCCAGATGAACAATATTAATCCGCAATTTCCCGCATTAGTGTTAATTAGTGATGAGGCACGTTTACCCGGGAACGCATTTTCAACAATCACAACCAGCACACTTGGGCTCAAGAAAATCCACACGTCACTGACCCTCGTAAACACCAGCAGAAATTTGGCATCAACATCTGGGCAGGTATCGTGGGTGGATCTTACTTCTTGCCAGAATGACTGACTGGCGCAGCGTACTGTGTGTTTCTCGAGCAAGTGCTTATCGGTCTGTTGTAGGGTGTTCCACTCACCATGCAGAGGGACATGTAGTTTATACATGATGGGGGCCCCAGCACACTTTTCCATCGTGGTCCAATACTTCCTAAATGCAATATATCCCGGGTGGTGGATTGGACGTGGTGGACCTGTGGCTTGGCCTCCAAGCTCCCCGGACCTCAATCCACTAGACTTCTTCTTCTGGGGCACATGAAAATACTTGTGTACGAGACACATGTGGACTCCCTGGAAGATCTCGTCGCGAGAATCGGTGTTGCAGCGGACAAGACCAACATCCACCAGGAGCGTACGAGAGGGTGCGAGAGTCCTTCATTCGCCGGTGTGGGCTGTGCAACAACGCCCTCGGACGCCACTTTGAGCAACTACTTTGAGTCTTTCTCTGACGCGAATGTAATTAAGCAACTCATAAATTAGTTAAGTGCCTTTGATTTCACTGTTGAAGGATCAATGTGGATATGTAACTTTACACTTCTCTGGCGGAAGGAGTGGAATGCGATCCTGGGTTCCATTGCAACAATTTTCCATCTTGATGTGTACTATGACCCCTTTTTTTGTTGAAAGAGTTTACAATCACCATGTATATAACAGCAGTAGTAGAAGTTCCTGCTTCCTGTTCAATCTCGCGATATGACGTAACGAATGTATTCTGGTGTATTAGACTCTTCTTGTTGATGCTTTGCTAACGGAATAGAGTGTTGAGATATTTGAACTTTTGTTTTTTATACAAAGTCGAATATTAGTGGTATAGTTTTTAAAATGCTTTATTATTAGGCAATTTAGTTTTTTACCCATTCTTTACAGATTTTATTGCGTTTGTTTTTCAGTTGATTGTTTTAAAAATGGTATCATCTATCTTGTCATACATATCTGAAATTCGAAAATTCCCAAAGGCATGCGTTTTAATGCTATTTGTGTCAACCATTCTTTTGTCATGTTCATGAAATAATCTGATCTTTGTAATTTCAAAAATTTCCATATCGTGTTATAGAGATCGAAATTCTACTTGTTTGATACTTAAAATTCTTTTCTGAAGGAGATATTGCCGATAATTTTTGTCAGTAAATTCATTTTTAGCATCATTCTCTGCTTTCTTGGAAATCGGGCCATCTATAGAATGAAATTTTGGACATAGTGCAGAGACCTCCTTAATGGGAAAACCTTTTAGTTCTTCTTAAAATTTCCCGGAACCATTTTATTTGAGGTTTTGAACAATGGGTGGTCTTCGGGAAAATTTGAGAAATCAAAGCAATCAGAGTTTAATTTTTCGTAGAAGTTCTCTGTCTGAATGTCGACGCTAAAGGAATCAGTGTCTGTAAATATTAATTCCCAAAATTAAACTTTGGTTTCAGAAAATTATAGAAGAAGTTATACATGTGTATCATATACATAATAAGATTTTTCTAATGTAATATTCGTATTTTATATATGAACAAATGCGAAATTTTCTGATAATTTAACACAAGAAATGTATCTGGGATTTGCAGTTAATTATTTTAGCTACTTTTCTGTAGTAATAATGCGATAATTTATTCTTTTTCTTTTGTTTTCTATCGTTTTACCATATATTGAATTATTCATCAATTTAAAAAAAGTTTTTCTCAAAATTATTGTTGACGTTCATTCGTTTTGTTGCATTAAAATCTATGTCAGTCACGGTTGTTGATAAAATTCTGTGAACCTTTTTCATTCTTAGTCCCAGTGCTATATAAAGTTTAAGAACCGGTAGAGAACTGTATAATTTTACTTAAGAAACAGATTTGGTATTAAGAATGAGACGTCACAATCACTTAGTTTTAATTTTTTGGGAGCCAAGGGAAAATTATTATGCAAATCGTGCAGACGTGTTAGAATTTCTAAATCAACTTCCAAAAGTAACCTTTTTCATTTTCGTCTGGAATACTAAGGACGTCAATGTCGCTTACCTATTTGAAATTTCCGATTGAGAGAGGTAAAGACATCCAGCCATATAAATTATTTGCATCGAAATATATGATGTAGTTTTGTGGTTTGCTGATGTCGTATTGTTCTAGTAAAGGATTATTGGTTTGCGCAAACCTTTTCGACTCTAGAGATATTCCTTCTCGGAGTGCTCGTTCTATAAAGAAAAACATGTTTCTTGTAATTTCTAGCTCTACCTAACATTTTCAAACAGGCAGAGAATGACAAAGAGGCAGAGATGAAATAATGGCAAGGGTCGAGTTTGTAATAATTCATGCACACAGTCTTGAAATTTTCAAAAATATCGCCGAGCAGTAACACATTAATGAGCATGTATAGATCATTGTATTCACCGAAAGTTTTTATGGAAAAGTGTTCTCACAGAGTTTTTGCCCTTTCTTATTGTTCGTCATTTGGGAAATTTTCTTTCGATGGAAACGTTGTTTGCAAAAGAGTGAGCGCTATTTTCCAAAATAGTCGAAGGGAAAAACTACCTTTGTTTTTCAAAAGTTGTTTTTGGAATTCATTCAGATTATTTTCTTCACAATATTGATTTAATATGTGGAAACCATTGGCATTTTTTGCCAGAAAATTCAGTGAAGTGCTGAGAAACATCTATGAATCAATAAATTTAATTAGGCGGAATTTTATGCATATGTATTTTTCAGTAGTCTGAGGTATGACCTAAATTTTCCTCGTTTTACCAAATTTCCACAATTCTTTTGCTATGAAGTGGCCATCGAATCCCCTGAGATTATGAAACAATACAGGTATTTCTTGTGAAGATTTGTATTGCAGATTGCATTTGTTGTGAGCAGCACCTCTGAATTTTCACGTTAAATTATCGTGGTTTCTCATCTTATCGGTTCCCTATGTTTTCCCACAAATGTGGTTACACTTTGCATCATTAAAACTGTGCCAATCAAGACAAGATATCTAAATACTGTTTTTCTTTAAAGTTTTTATCATGTTTTTGGCGTCGACCATTTCATTTAAAAATCGCTCTATTGCTTTTTCGCCTCTGTATTTGCTGGTTGTTATTAGTTTTCCATCTGGGACAACTGTGATATATGCAAACCCTGATGGTACTAAATATTTATTTCGTATCCTACATGGGTGAATTTCGCATCTGAAATATTTTGAGAAACATTCAAAATCTGCATATATTATGTACGGATGTCTGAAACTATTCTTTATTGCACGGAATTTCATAATATTTTTGTGTAGGAAATTTAATATTTTGCAGTTTGTTCGATTTGCAGTCATTGATGTGATTATTTAAGAAATCTTCTCTGCAGAAATTGTGAAGACAGTATGGACAAAGGAAAGATTTATTTTTGTGTTTGGAAAGATGCTGTAACTCTGCTGAAATTTTTAATCTAGCAATGGTGAGAATCAATACCTTTCTTTAAAAGTGACAGTTGTATGGGTTTTTCAGCACGATTCTTTGAAATATATAACGTTTCTAAACCATTTTTCTTAGAAACCATTACATTAATACAGAGTTTGTTTAATTCCTCGAATTTTGGAATTTGATTGATGGTTACTGGATAAGTCAGCGATGATGTGTCCAAATCATTTTCATAATGTCTATAGTTTCCCACACGATAAGGATTATCATTAGCTGGATGTAAAGTAGATAATATTGACCAAAGATAGCATTTATTGTCATAGTTTTGAGCATTTACTATTTCTTTGGTAAATTTTAAATAATAATATATAATATAATTTTATTCACCTATAAGTATCATTTACAAATGATTATTTGCAATATAAACATTTATACAATATGTTAAAAGGAAAAGAATAACTCAAAATAGACAAAAATAAAATGTTTCGCATTTAGAATCAAGGGACATTTCATCCCGTCCAGATTCTATTAGTAATTTGCATATGAAATTTGGCAACACTGGAATTTTTCTGAATGTACAGCAAATCTTTTTTTATTACATTATTTGAGAATGTTTTCAAATTCTGACATATTTAGACCAATATTACGAAATGTGTTCTGAAAGTTTCTGGATTTTTTTTTTCAGTTCTAATTTTAAAACTTAACATATTAAATAATTTAAGTGCAAGGTATAGAAAATGTCTTTGCAAGATGTTTTTTCTTGCTAGAGGCACATCGAATAACGAACCCTTTTGTCGTGTTTTACCGTGATCTATTTCCTTTGGCAACCATTGTTATTGTTGATATAAGAGCAATATATTTTTAAATATATAAATTTGCCTTAAATTATGGAAATAATAAAGTGTAAAACCCAGGTATGTAAACCTAGAGTGAAACTGTAATTTAAAATTTTTTGTGTATTTTAAATAAGTTATGTAAATTATGAAAATGATCTTCTCCCCAACTAGTGATTCCATACTGTAAACTGAAATAAAATCTGTCTGAGTATTTTTTAGCACAAAGAACAAGATTTTTTTGTGTATTTAAAGTTAAATTATTAAAATTTAACTATTCATGTATTTTTAAGCAGATCGTCCTCTATTGAGGTTTTTAGATCAGACATATTATTACTGGATAACACAGTTGCAGTGCATCAGCATAACATAGAAGTGAATCATTTAAATTAATCTCACAAAGATCATTAATAAAAATTAAAAATAAAATTGGACCCCAAACTGTGCCCTGAGGGGCCCCTTGTTGTACATTCAAGAAATTTCTTTGATGTCCATTAATCGTAATTGCTTGTTCTCTCTCGCAAAGATATGTTCTGAACCAGCTCAGTGCATGATCTCTGATTCCATAATGAGATAATTTATATAGCAATAAAATAATATGAACAGTGTCAAATGCTTTTCTTATATCTAAACATATTGCTGCATTTTCTTTACTGGCATCAATACTCTTGTAAATTTTTGTGTCAATTGTAATATACACTGTTCAGTGTTTTTATGTTCTAAGAATCCAAATTATTTATTAGAAAAAAAATGGATTTATTTAAGAAACTTAAAAGTCTATGCTTCATATTTTTTTCAATAACCTTAGAAAGAATGGATAAAATAGAAATAGGTCTATTTTACACATTCCCCCGATAAATAAATTCTTATCCCCTGATTTATAAATAGGTGAAACAGTGGCAAATTTTAACTTATCACAAAATATTCCATGCTCAATAGAAATATTAATGATCCTTGTGAGACTTGGAAGATGATACTTAGCAATAATGTTTAGCATATTGTGATTCCATCAAAACCTGGGGCTTTATGATTTTCTAGGGTCATAATAATTCTACCTACTTCATTCTCAATTGAGCTTTCTAAATACATGGAATTTTGGAAGCAGATTAAATCCTTTTGAAAGTATGAACAAATTGTGTCATCAGTATTAAAGGTTCCAGAGATTGTTACAATAAAATTTTCATTGATATCTTCAACTAATTCCATTATGTTCCCTCTTTTTGGTGTTGTGGGGGTTTTCTTATATTTTCCTATTAGACCATTTACATAATTCCATTGGGTTTCACTATTTTCGCCCCAGTTTTAATTTTTTTTATGATAATCCTCTTTTGCTTCATTGAGTACCATGACCTTTTGTGTATTGCTATCTGTACAGGTAATAGGAAACGCTGAAATAGGATGTCCTGCCTTTCTCGCTCTTCGAGCCTCCGTGAAGTCACGAATTGAGTTTTTTTTCTTACAACGGTTTATTATGCTTTCTTACAACGTTCATTTAATGTTTCATAGCTAAAATTAACAAAAAAATTATATTAATTAAAAAAATTTACAAATAAAAGTTCTGTAGAGTGATTCAAAATTCGCGCAACCCATATTAGGAATTTTCATTTAATCTCAATTTATATTTACAAATTGTTACAAAGGGTTACAATAAATGTTTATAATGTCGTGCTTGGGTGACTGCTGCAAACGTTGATTAATATACTGAAATATTTCATCATTTAATAGAGAAGGCCGACAAATATGTCTCTTGTCAGGCACGCTTCCAGTCACTCGGAATCGTGCAATTAAACGTTAACCAAATTCTTGGTTCCGGAGAATCAGGAAATTGTTCATTGAAGTCAGTTTGAACATTTAAAAATGATTTGGTTGTTCGACTATATATATGCGTCCGGCCTGGGAATATTTCATTATAGCAACTAATACAATACACGTCACCAACAAAGAACTGACAGCGTGAGAGTTAAACTAAAGGGTGTGTCATATGTAAGTGACTGCAGGGTTGCCAACGTTAGAATCGGTATTTAATTCCATTGGTATTTGTAAATTTAATTGGTAATATTTAATTCCATTCAGTTGGCGGGAAATAATAAGCATTTACATTTCGGGTTGAGCGAATTTTGAATCACTCTGTATATGAGACAATGATCAGCATTGATTTCATCTTTGTAGGGCATGTCCTTGTATGAGAAGGCCTGTAGAAGCAAGGAGTAGCTTCTAAAATTATTTTATATGCTATGAGTTCTCGAAGTTTCCAGGAAGTAGATCGTGCGGATAATGCGGGAAGACGGGCAAAAACTAGGTTATACCTTTTGAGGCATGGCGTGTGCCGGACATGCAGAAGTCAAGAGCATTTAGGATGAGGAAGTTTTGCAAAGAAAAACAATAATCATTATGGGAAGACAGAAAAAAATTTAAGGGATGAACTAGGAAATAATTGAAATGACGTAAATGATGGATTGCTTCCCTCTGCAAAGTACAAGTCGAGTGACGGTGACAAATCCTGAAAGAGCTATCAGATATGGTCTTAGATGACGAAACCAGATTAGCCCCCTGAAGAATATCATATCCTTGAGATGGCATAAATTTTAATATATTATATATTATATAATAAAAGTTATAATAAAGAGTACAGTAGATTTACAGGATTTGGAGTAATTGTGTTTCTTTCTTACTTTGTCACTTGTGTACAAAGAATCGTGATGAAATTAGAGAAATGCAAACGTACAAATCGGCGCAGCTTGGGAACTATCCCGCAGCACAAACGTTGAACTTCATTACAATTGGGACGAGTCCTTTGGCTTAGCCACTTTAGGATTAAGAAACGTTCTATATAGATTAGCGCATTTTGTAACGAGAGGATTAAGGAAAGTCCTTTATAGATTGTCGCATCTTCTAAGGAGAGGATTAAAAAAGCTTTCTGCAGATTTACACATCTTCCAAAGAGAGGAATAAGAAACGTCCTCTACAGATTGGCATATCTTGTAACGAGAGGATTAAGAATAGTCTTCTACAGACTGAACACTTTGTGACGAGAGGATTAAAAAAGCCTTCTACAGATTGACGCATCTTGTAACGAGAGGAATAAGATTTTTCGAGTACAGTGCATTTTTACATTTCACATTTGCAATTAGCTTACAGGAATCATTGTAAAATATTTACATTTCATTTTAACAATACATTTAAAACAATGTAATGTGCAATACACTCTATGTTATCACAATTTAGTATATACCCACGCGAGTAAACTCTTTTGTGGGATTTTTTGTGATTAAAAACTCTTATTTTGCAGACGTTGATTACAGTATGGCAATTTTTATGTTTATTACAAGCAATCGTGGAGTAAAAATAGAGAAGTTTATTTATAAAATAGTGAAAATTTTCAAGCTTTAGATCAAATGTTACCCATTTTTTAATTTCTTTGATAAATTCAATTTTATCTATTAAATGTTTTATACAACTTTGGATCAGCTTATAAATTTTCACAGCTAAATAAATATAATGTCTAGTGACAATATTTTTCTTAACCATAAACTCTTCTGTTAACAGATTTTTTGACAACCTGGTATTTACTTCAAAAAAGTCTAATTTTTTGTTTGTTCCAAGATTTCTTCAAATATTTCATTGAGTTAAATATGTACAATTCTCTTGATTTCATAGTTTTTGGTGATCGGTAACATTGATTTATATTGTCTCTTCTTTTTTTTTTCCATAATACATCGAATTATTAAATATTATATATCAAATTATATTTTGAACTCCTTCAAGTGGTTTTATGTGCTTCTCATAAACTCCCTCAATGACAGAAGTCCATAGTTTAAATATGATTTTATCCAGGCATTGCAAATAATTTTGAGAAGCGAAATATCTGAAAATTTCCTGATATAATAAATTTTAGGAATGGTTGCATTAACGTTTTTGCATATCTTATCAATTTGTAAATTCCATGTTAATTTTCTCTCTATCATTATTCCCAAATAACAATGTTTTCCACTTCTTCAATACATTCCGTATTGCATAGTCCGAATCGGCTATTTCTTATATTATACAAAATTTTTCCATTAAAATTATCCGATTCATTTTCACTAATTCTGATATTCATATATTTTGTCTTTTTAATATTTGAAATTAATCTGTTTTTTTCAAACCAATCTCCTTTTTTTCTAGATTTATATTTGTCTGATAGATTAATAAATCCGCTCTATTAGCAAAAATCAAAGTTGTATCATCTGCAAATGTCATAATTTTACTATATAAATTCAAGTTACAAAGATCATTAATATAAACTAGAAACAATATTGATACCAGTATCTATCCTTGTGGCACTCCATATTTAATCTCTATTTCTGCACTTAAACAATTATCGTTTTTAATTCTTTGTTTCATGCCCCTTAAATAGCTATCAAACAATTTCAGAATAGTTCCCCTAATACCAGCTTTCTCTAATTTAAATACCAAATTTTCATGCGAAAAGTATCAAAAGTTTTTCTAATATCTAAAAATAATAATACTGATTTTTCATTTTTATTTAAATTTGTAAAAATTATGGATGTTAATTCTAAAACAACATCTTCTGTTCCTAGGCCTTTTCTAAATTAATATTGATTTAGTAAAAATAATTATTTTATAGCCGTCCCGTGGCAGAGTGATTAGCGCGCTTCACTACTGATCTAACGGACTCTGGGTTCGAGTCCCGGGTAAGGCATGGATGTCGTGTTGTTTTTCTGCTGAGGTCCTGCCATCCTCTCAGACCTTCTACTGTGGCCTATAAACTGACAGGCTCCTGTCAGACCTCTGTGGCAAGCAGCTGCTTCAGGGGGTATTTATTTATTTTTATTAATCATTATATATCTAGGAAGGAAACTATTTTTTGTTTTAATATTTTTTCATAAATTTTGGAAAACACCGATAACAAAGATATGGGACTATGGTTTTCTAAACTCCTTACTTCGCCTCCTTTATGGATAGGTATCACAACTGCAGTTTTCAATATAGCTGAAAAAATGCCTTCCTGCAGGAATATATTTATCGTAAGTAAACACAAAGTATCTTTAATTTCTTGATAAATTTCCTTTACTGTTTGAACTGTAATATCATCCATCCCCCCTGATTTCCCAGTTTCTAAATTTCTTACTAAATCATAAATTTTATGTTCAAAAATATAGTCAACAAAATAAGTATTTCTCGTACTGCTTTGTATGTCAGGATACCTGATATCTGTGTCAAATTCAGCTGCTAACGCTTCTACTGTTTCTTTAAAATACGCATTAAACTTATTTGCTAACTGAAAATCATTGTTATTTATAGAATAAATTTTTTAATCACTTTCAATTTCTAAATCTAAGTTCCCAGGTTTTTTGTCATCATATCTTTTAACGATAGGATTAAGAAAAGTCCTCTACAGACTGGCGCATCTGTAGCGTTAGGATTAATGAATATCCTTTACATATTGTTGCATCTGTAAAGAGAGGACGAAGAAAAGTCTTCTGATTGACATATCTTGCAACGAGAGGATTAAGAAAATTCCTCTACAGATTGCCACAACTTGTAAGGAGAGGATTAAGAAAAGTTAACTTATTTGCTAACTGAAAATCATTGTTATTTATAGAATAAATTTTTTAATCACTTTCAATTTCTAAATCTAAGTTCCCAGGTTTTTTGTCATCATATCTTTTAACGATAGGATTAAGAAAAGTCCTCTACAGACTGGCGCATCTGTAGCGTTAGGATTAAGAAATATCCTTTACATATTGTTGCATCTGTAAAGAGAGGATTAAGAAAAGTCTTCTGATTGACATATCTTGCAACGAGAGGATTAAGAAAATTCCTCTACAGAATGCCACAACTTGTAAGGAGAGGATTAAGAAAAGTCCTCTATAGATTGACTCATTTATAATGAGTGGATTAAAAAAGTCTTCCACATATTGTAACCACAGGATTAGGAAAAGTCCACTACTTATTGGGCTCATCTTTAACAGGATGAGGAATGATCCACTACACTCCTGCGCATGGAGTGACGGGCCTGGTGAGTTACCGAATGAATCTGCCACAATAACGACTGTAAAAGGAACTGACAATTACCTATTAAAGTATACCCTAACCCTGCTGAGAAGAAATACACTTAAGCATATTTTGGTCCCTTTTTTCTCGAAATGGAGCAAAACTGGAAGGAGAGTTGTCTACCAATCCCTAGTGATGATACACAGACCGGCAAAGTCTAGCACCTAATGTCCAACCAAGCCTTCTCGTAGGCCGTTAGTAACTTTCGAATAGATATTCTCATTTGAAAGGGAACGAAGGGGGAGGGCTACCAAATCAATGTGATCATTTGGACTACTGATCTGATCATCTATATCCACGATATCTTTTTTTTCCCTGCCCTGCTGAGGAGTGGTCAACTTCACAAGGTCCTGGTGCTGACCATTTACACTCACTAGACTGAACTGATTTAGAGCTTTGAGTTTGATTAGGGATCCTGGACCAGCTGCACTAGTGGGCTTCTGTTGAGGTAGAATCTGCCAATGTGTTTTCTGTTTGCTTGTAGGTTGCCATCCCTAAGTGAACAGATGCACGGAATGCTTTATATCAGCTGGTGGATAATTATGATCGGAGGCCATCGCAGGTACTTCAACCCTCCCTTAACTAGTTGGGCATCGTCAATCCTAAACCGTATTAATATGTCTCAGACAGATAATATGGCTCTTGAAAACGTCCACTTGAAAAGGTGGTGCCTGAAGTTCCTACCAGCATGGGTGGCTTCAGTCTTTAACGGTAGGGGAAGAGAACTTTACCCTATTTTCTGCGACAGAGGCCTGTTTGATATTGTTGACCCTACCTCTCTCAATAAACCTAGTTGCTTTAAAATTCATGCTAGTCATTTCCTCTCTGCAGTTACCTGGAACGTAAGGACGTTACATACAGATTCTTCTCTTGATGTGTGGCAGAATTTCATCGTTTTAACTCAGTCAAAAAAAAATTGAAAAATTCTGAAAAAATTATCAATATTTTAATGCTACATCTAATTTGAATAATTCAATAATATCCTATTTCAAAAGAGAGTAATTTTTAGGCATATAATATTGTCTTTCCAAAAGATTAAATGCATGTGGAATTTTTTAAGTATGAACATATTTTCCATACTTAAAAATTTTCCAGGACAGTTCATAGCAATTTTTCACTTTCAGTCTTGTATTCCTTTCATTTTGGATATTTATTTTATGTGTGTCGTCAAAGAGATTTTAGAGTACCAAGCTCTACCGGTATAAGTTAGTGAAAGAGAGAATGTATAAGTAATTGAATAGGTCTTTAAGTGCTGCTAAAAGTAGCATGGATCCTAGAATTGATCCTTGAGAAACTCCATAATTTATGAGACATTCGGAACTATAAGTTTTGCCAATTTTTGTTATTGTAAATCTATTTTCTAAATATCTTCTAAATCATAGTAGTGTATTCCCTCTGATTCTATATTTATTCAATTTGTCTAGTAGAACATCGTGGTCCAGTGTGTCAAAAGCATTCTGTAAATTTAGAAACATTGCAACTGTTTTTACGCCCTGGTTAAAAGCAGTATAAGAATTGTCTGTAAAATTTGTTAGCAGCATAATTGTGCTTTTTTATCACTAATTATATCGCCTTTTTTGAAAACTTTGTACAAGATATATATATATTTTCCAATATTTTGTGTACAGCCGACAGAATTAGTTTGTCGATAGTTGGTGTTCCATTTTACCCAGTTTTTTATAAATTGGTCGAAGTATGGACTATTTTTAGCTCCGTAGAAAAACTTACAGTTACGAAATATGCTTTGATTTACTGTGTTAGTAATTGCATTATTCGCTGCTGAAATGTTATATTTTGTTTGCATGTTGTGAAAACCAGTCGATTTGTTCTCTTTTAGTGACTAGATTGTGTCTATTTTGTCAGTTTTATCCGCAAGAGATATGATACACCAATACGTTAACAAACTAATATCAAGTGCCAAAATTAAAAATTTTCTCTTTACCCACGAACGTTTGTTGATTCTTCTCGCTAGAGCATCAACTTATAATTTTATTGCTCCTCAGTTTTTGAAAGCTTCAGCCATTTATACACTTCTTATTCTTCACGTGAAGTATAATATCATCATAAGTCGTTCGGTTTTCCGGCGCCAAACGGTATCACATGACACTGATGAGCTTCCAGGTATCGTATCTATTACCGCCACCACTCTCATCGGTCCCAGTAGTATCCTGACATCTCTTCGTTTACCCAGGTCACGGTTTGATCTTCTTTCCACTCGATCAGGAATCTGACAAACCTATCTATTTCCTCTATGAGTAATTGAATTTCTTTTGCCGTAGATAAGAATAATAAAAAAAGGTTCTGTGGAGGAAAGCTGTGGCCGTGGTGAGAGATTTTGTAGTGATGATCACAGCGAAAATCATAAAGAGCAAATAATTTAGAACTCCCTTAGAGAAAAGTTTTCAAACTTTTTTTATCAGAAATGATTGTCTATAGATTACTTAATCAGTTAATGGGACAATGGCGTAGTTTGAATAATAGCTGGAGAGACTATGAAACTGCGCAGTTGACGCTTCGACAATTCTGGGGAGACGGATGAGACTGGACAGTTGACGGTTTGATAAAAGCACAACTATGCTGCTAACAAATTTTACAAACAATGCTTATACTGCTTTAAACCAGGGAGAGAAAACAGTTTAAAGACCTTGGGAGACTATGAGATTACGCAGTTGAAATGCCAGTTGTAACACGCAGTTGACACTTCGACGGTTCTGAGGGAACCTTGAGTCTATACTGGGAGACCATGTGATTGGGCAGTTGATGCATAAAAAAGTTCTGGGGAGACTATGATTGGGAAATTTACACAACGACAGTTCTGGGGTGACTACCAGTCCTCTTAAATGGGAAATCTCAAAATAATATTGTTTATGTTAAACGGCGCACTCTCTCTTTCTGTATATATACATAGCAAATACTTGTTAAAACATGGGACTTTTGCTGCATTATAATAGTTATCGGAGGCGGTGTTTGGCTCCGTCGGTACTGCACCAGGCTCGTAATCTGCATTTTCAAAGTTCGAGTTCAACTGCGCCTTTGTTGAGAATTACTTCCGCTATTCCCCACTCTGCCTCGGTGAGAAATAGGACATCGATGGCATAGAAAAAAGTCCATTCATCCAATGAGACATTTCGCCGTAGTTCCATGTGCGAAGAGTTATACCTTGGGGAGGTTAAAGAACACGCTAGATAGCCCTACGTTTATAACCGTTTGGGAAAGTTTACGAAATTTTCGCATTTCATTTGGAAATACTAAAAAAAATTCCATATTTTGTGGAATACATCTGTCTCCTAACGGCTGCCCAGTGGGTCCCCTTCTCCAACATTCTTTGATACTTTGAGTTCCTTGTGACTTGGTATTTAGCTCATTATGTTAAAAAGTGTCGTTCAGAGGTAAAGCCACAGAACACAACCCAAACCGTTACCAATTCCAACATAAACGTTTGTCGCTGTTAACATAGAGTTTCTGAATTTTGTGAGCGAAAAAAAAAACATTTGGTGAATTTTTCTTAAACAGAAAGCTTAAAGTTGCTTTCCTTGCTTATGTATATGCACCCGCTATGCTTGTTAAAATTTGTAATCATTCTTTTAATTGCTACAAATAAATCACTTCTATTTACAAATGTTACCAAAGTTAAAAGCTTATCTTCAGGAGAGAATAATACTTAGGTATAATTGTATTTTACATCTTCTTTCTGTATTCATCCACTAATCTTAATATAGTTACATCTTGTTGGAATATTTTTTCTATTTTACTATTTTAGGTTGAAAACTTCGACACTGAATGATTTACTCTCTTTACTAAAATTCTACCCTTTTTCACTATTTCGAATATTTTTAAATCATATTGTGATTTTTATATTCACCTTCAGAAGTATATAACTTCTTAGTAGTACTATTTGCTGCGCATGTAACCCTGTTGGTAACGTGCCATATTGCCCTAGCTATCTAGGTATTAAACCGCGGCGATTTTGCTCATATTAACGCACAGCAAAAATAACAAAGATAATTATAAAGATAGAGAAAAGAGGTGGTTTCAAATTCGAAATCAGGTTCTATTATTAAACACATTAGAACTACTAACGCATGGTAGAAACCTGTATTTGGCATATGGAATTAGACAATCAAGCATTTGGGAAATTACAGGGAAGTCCAAATCCGTCGAATATACTTTTTTCATATACTTTTTTAATCGACATCATATACTCTTTTGATACAATCAAGCACGGTCCTTTAAAAAAGATTAAAAATATCGCGAATTTTTCACCTCCAACGACGAGCATGGCATTTCTCAAGTAGAAGATAAAACGCACAGACTTATTATTCACCCTCGTATTTCATTTCGAAAGAAACGGTCAGTCTAACCGTTAGAACATTATTGCTGAATATGCAAACCAACAAACGCATAAGCATGAAATGCCAAAGAATTTAGTGAAAAAACTAACCGGATTTTTAAATAGCAGTTAATATTGGGTCTAATAAAACAAACACGCTCATTTGAAATGAATTCATTACGCGGAAAAATAGGATTGGTTTGTCGTTTTTTTTTCTGAACGTTTTGAGCAAAGTGCAAATTTGAAGCAACTCAATTAAATTGTACTTTGATGTCGATTACTATCCTTTTATCAAATCGGTATTTTTTGTAGCTCAGGTGATATAAATGACCAGATATCAAGATTCTAAATTGTTTCAACAAAGCTATTAATATAACATACGCATATACTGTACCTAATTGTATACTAATGAGTCAGTATGCCAGAAAGAGACACATGATTTCTATAGGTGTGCAGAATATAGTTGTTGTGTTCAACTCGATGAAAGAGAGTGGGGGTCTCCTCCGAATGTCTTTTTAAATTTTCCTTTAATAAAATTATTTCATTTAATTAAATCTCCACACGTGATTCTTGGTGAATGCATAGATCCGCGGATTGTTACATCCGTGCATCGATGTGCGTCAGACGTATGTGCTTTCGATGAAAGAATTAGCAACTGCACTATGTAGAGGTCGGCACACCATTTATTTACACATTTTACATTCACACTTATATTTATACATAAAATGCGGAAATGCGCTTGATTCTGTGGGTCCTGTGCTCAACACTTTGTTGAATGAAATAGCTTAACATGATATGCTTTAGAGACCTCCAATCGGCTTATCGTAGCTTGAAGGCCACTTTGCTTTTACAAGCATTCACTTAATGAGGTGGAAATCTGCACTTTCTTCATGCAGAAATCGTTTTAAAGACTTCAAAACTGGGTGAGAGGATATCCTAATTCCTGCCTACATAACCTGGTTTAAACAGGACCGAACCTTGTTCCTTCAGGGCCTCCGAGGAAGAGCTGCGTCACTTTTATATGCTAAATGAACGTGACTTCTACGTCCCTAAGTGACTCTCTTTCTGCCTCTCACTGTTACCCTCTTCGTCCTATCGGTGACTCACCCATATTCCTTCTTGCTTTATGAAGGGAGTCAAGCAACGAAGGTGCAATACAACCATTTGCTGGAGTTCACTTTTGTGAGCATCTGCAGACTACACAGCTAGGCCACGAATAGCATTTAATAAGCAACATTCCCATTTAAGATTTCAAAATATACATATGTAGCAGAGATATGTACAAGAAAAATAAGTAAGAAAATAAAATAGATAAAGGGACACGACAAGGGTGTCCCAAGATAATGAAGAGATTTGGAGAACCAATGTAAAAGAAAATAATATACATATTCCAGGAAGTTATTTTTAATTGAAAGTGTACCTCAAAGAGGTTTGAACATAATTAGCGAATTTCGTGACCTGCATTCGTTCAATCGTTATTTCACTTTTGCTATACGCATTTCCTTACACTTGGGTTGGCAGAGGTGATCCAATTCTATGGTCACAAAAGAGTCCTGATTTGATACTCCTTGAGTTTTTCTTGCTTTGTGAAGAATTATGTTCCCATCGACAAAATTCAAGACCTGAATCCTTTAAAAGCTAAAATAAGAGAAGCAACGGTTTTACTCTACTTTCTATGCTCGCTGCAGGATATCGTTCGTTACTTGCTCAGTAACGAAAGATATCCTGCAGCGAGCATGGAAAGAGAGTAAAACCGATTGACATATTCAGGGTCACGAATGATGCATGTTATGCTCAGACTATTTGAGGTAGGCTTTAAATTAAAATATAATTTTCATGAATATGTATATCACTATAAGGAGTAATTAATTGTTATGATCAGTCAATAACACTAGGTGACCAAAGGGAGACTGCTCAGCATGTGTCACGAGCATTAATGAGGTAACATTAATTTAGGTACTTACTATATCATATGCAATAGCTGTTGCTCATGAAAGATAAGAAAGGAATTTTTTTCCCAATAATCATTTCCAACTTCCAAAAATATTAAACAATTATGGGAAATGTACGAGGGCATATACAATACTTTATGTGTCTAATCAAGTACCAAGAGAAATATTCTTTAAATAATTTTAAAGAAATCAAAAGTAAGTGTAGAAATTTTCTTCAAGGTACAAAAGTCAATATTAAAGAAAGAAAACCACCATAATGGAACTTCTACATCGCTATAAATAAGTATCGATGACATTTGTGTTAATCTCTTCTTATTTTCGTGAAATATTATTCTTCTCTCCTGCCGAAAAAGCAGGGGCTTTGCGAGTTATCTGCTTAACTATTTCTGTATAACAAATAATGATTATTTTTACTTGCAGATGTAAAGATATTGTGTCCGAACTGGGTGGTTTAATTTAGTTTAATACAACTTAGTACATGACTAGTATAAATCATTTTATTTACAACATTAATATATTCACATGTGATATATACAATTTCTACAACCCTAATCAGAACTATGTTCTGTACTACAGGCTACACCTACCTTGCTCTAAGCTAAATCTCATCATCGGGATTTATTAAGTATTTTCAGGCCATCCCAGCCCAGGCTTAAACACCTTTCCGAATATTTTTTCCTGGATGGAGCCTGACCTCAATACAACAACTAGTCTAGAAGAAATAAAGAGTTCATATTCCTCTCTTCATCTCCGTCACATGATTAGATCTTCCCATGAGGCCTAATCACTTAGTGCTACATCGACCACGTCGGGTGGTTTTATTACTCTTAATGTATCCCCATACCCTTAATGTGTCCCCATAACACACGGGTGGCTTTGTTAAGGTTCTTGCGTCCGTTAGTGAACATGACAACTCATTCTTTCCTTGGTCAGAAGCTTGGGAATAAGATCCTTACAATCGTTTTTATTACCTCAGTATTGATCAGCAAGCCTTGCCTATTAATGTTCTCATAAAAAGCTTTAATTAGAAGTATCTCTTTCGAACCCCATTTGCTAAGAAGTCCAAATCATCATCTTAATTGTCAGATATTTTCAGATCTTAAATCTCATCATCTGGATTTATTAAATATTTTACCAAAAGCATCAGGAGCAAATTTTCGAAATAAAACTGTAGATGTTTGAAAACGGCCAAAGAAAAATTTTATCGCGTCTTATTTGATAATAAACCGCAGTAATGTACCATACGTGGCCAAATTACTATGAACACGCGTGCGACAAGTATCAGGAATCATGCCAATGTATGCAAAATTTATTACTGACGTAAGTGTTTTACGTCACTATGAAGTCATATAAAAGCCGTAAAGGCAAGGTGGAAAGCAAAGTCAAATGTCACAGGGGTAAAACGGCTGATCTGACTGACTTCAAAAGAGGGCTCATTGTTAGAGCCAATGGGCAAGAGCTTCCGTAACGAGAGTGATGGAACATAGCTGAAAACCATGGGAAACAATATCCACAGTGTATGGAGAATGGCAAGGGTCTCAAAAATCGTGCACCAATCGCGGCAAATACGGAGGAATGCTGCTCCGATAGACAGGGGCAGACGTTTGTTTGTACGAACTGTAGGCAAAACAGAGATGCTACAGTTCATCAGCTGAGAGAGATGACCGCTAGCAGTATTTAAAAACTCCTTTCAGTGAGAACTATGCTCACAGTATTCATAGTTTGAAATTTGGGAACCATGAAACATGCGACAGAATATTAGGTATGTATTCAAAACAATTTGGCTAGGCATTATATCATACATGAATCTTAATTTGAAAATACACATAACCACCCTTGGCCCGGATGACAGCGGCGAGACGGCATGGCATGGATGCAATGAGGCCCTGGAAGGTTGTCAGAGGTACACGTGCCCATTAGGACTCCAACAGAGTACGGAGGTTCCGAAAATGACGTGGTTGTTGGTCCACAGGCCGAACCTGTCGATCCAAATGGTCCCACAAGATGCTCTATGGGACTGAGGTCGGGCGATTTCACCAGCCAAGGGAGAACGGAGACATCGCTGTCGTGTTCCTGGAACCAGTTACGCACCACCTTAGCGACATGGCAGGGCACACTGTCCTATTGGTAGACACCATCACCACCAAGGTACAGCGATGATGGACAGGTAGCCATTGGCTTTCAGGGACCCATTCAGTGGTATTAGCCATCCCAGATCATATCAGGAAAACATCCCCCAGACATGCACACTGCTACCTCCCTCCTGTACTTGACCGACAAGCGTGTCTGGGTGTTGGTTCTCGTGTCCATATCCGACACCGCCCATCACTTCTGTGGAGTAGAAACCTCGATTCGTCAGAGAAGGCAAACTTTTCCCACTCTTCCACTATCCAATGACAGAATCCCGTGCGAACTGCAGGCATCATTGCCGACGGACCTTGGTTAACATGGGCGCCTTTATGCAGTGTCGACTCCGGAGACCCATGCATAACAGGGTTCGCTCTACTGTTATCGGGGGCAATCACACAATTATCGATCACACTGTTATTGGGGTCAATCGCACAATTATCGATCATACTGTTATCGGGGATCTGACACTCAAATGAACGCTGGGGCACCAAGCGTTCATTTAAGTGGTCAATTGCTGCACTGATACGCATCGATTACCCTTTACCAGGCGACAAAGGCGACGTTCTCCTCTATGGTCGATGGCCTTTGGGGTTCCACAGTTATGGTATCTGGAGGTACTTACTCGGTGTGCCAGTGGTCCATTCTTGATACACCCTTACTATAGCACCTCGCAAACAGCCCACGATTTCTGCTGTTTCCGAGATACTTCCACACTTGGCACAGTAACCGATGACCATCCCTTTTTGATCATCCGTCAAATCAATACCTCTGCCCATTGTGCTCACGTTACACACTATGGCTCATCTGTCCTGGCCGGCAGCTTATAGCTCCGTGTGGTCGACCTTGTCATGTGCACTCTGCGACACGCCTGTGCGAGTACACTGTGATTCCATGGGTGGTCATATTATTCTGATACGACTGTGTATTTTTTTCATATTAATATATTCCCCTTAGCTCGTGGAGTACTAGTTGAAGAACACAATTCTGCACCTCTCAAGTTTTCCTGAAAACATGTACTTCACGAAGCTAAACAGGAAAAGTGACAAAATTCAGCATTTTTTCAATTTCAGTTGTAATAGTAAACTGATGAAAAGCCCATATATTTGTACAGAATTCATTCATCATAATCAAAGCCTGTGGAAAATCAGGTTGATTTAAATGGTCAAACCGATTTCCCCTCAGAAGTTCAGCAATTTTCAGAAACCTGTAAAACAATAAACGTTAAAGTTGTCATAAATGACTTCGTCATTGGGCGAAATTGCCATGGCACAGGTTCGCCGTCGGAAATAATACCTTTTTTAAAAAAAATGCTTGCAACTTGCATTATGTAAAGTCGACGTTGGTTTTCAGATTCTGTGTCTGGGTGGTTTCGTGCTTTCTATCGGGTGAATGGTGCTTTTAATTAAAGTTTAAACCTAATATACCATTTGAAGGACGACATTTTATTTTGTAACAAAGAGTTACGTTGTAAAGCATAACACTGACTTAAAACAACATTTTTCCAATTTTCTTTATTCACTATATTATACATTGTGTTTTCTCTTGGAAATATATCCCGCTATGCCATAAAAAAATCGGATATTCTGTATTTCGATATCAATTGCTTCGAAGATTGAAAAGACAAATTTCAGGAGCAATGGAAAAATCGCTTTTTCGGCAACTCTTTTTGTGCATGAACGTTGTTGCTGAATTGTGCATTCATGATAAGACAGCTTTACCATTTGGCTAATGTTAATGCTTGACTCCCTCGTGTTCATTTGACATGCTTTATTGTGGCCTACATAACATATCGGTGTGTGCGTTGTGTGGACCAGACTTTTCCTCCAGTCTCTTGATAGCCGCTGCCAGATGTTTATTGTGATGGATGGTTCTTGAAGAAAACTAATGCTTCCTAGATATCAAATGGTATACAAAACAGATGATTTATGTTGTTGCTTTTGATAGATGCTTGTTTCAGAAAAAGATTAAATAGGCAAAGTACAAGCTTGTAGAATAAGTTCGGTGAGTAGTTAATTACATTGATGGTTGCACAGTTTGTGACGGTTGTAACTAAGTATAGTTAACATTTGTAAAGTCTTGAATTTTTTTGGTGGTGAATAGAATGATTTGTAGGAAATAAAAATTTGCCGACGACATAAATTAGATTTGTAGGAAATAAAATTGCCGACGTTGAATATTTACTTTATCTTTCAACCATGTTGGCTTCTGATATTTATTGAGCTGGCTAAAATGAGTTTTTGCGCTATGCCAGCAGAAGGTTGAATCTGAAGCTCTGTAAACTTCTAAATTAAGTGTGTAACAAAAATTCGTTAAATAAATGAATAGACAAGGATTTATGCAAATTTTACCTAAATTTTGGCGTTTAAATATTAAATTTTATCAGTTTCTAGAAAAAGCACAAGATCGCATTTTGTGTGGAATATCTCTCCTTCTTCTTTTGTGTGGAATAAACTCGGAAACTTTAAAATAATGGGTACATAATATTTTGAAGGATATACTTAACATCCATCTGTCCTTCAAAATATATCACACTAAGAAACCTCAGGCCAATTTCGACCCAACTGACCTTAAATGAGAAAAATATTTTAAAAACAAATAAAAATGTTTATTTAGCATTATTTAGATAAGTCTTTTATTTATTGCTACTATACTTATAAAAATATAATATTGTTACGACAAATGAACGTGCTACAGTGAATTTATGATAAACGTGACATGAACGCTCATGTATACTTCTCTGTGAGAATTAGTTTAACCAACGAATTGGAATACAAAACAGATTTGAAAAATAGAAAAGATAGAATTGTAATGTTTGAGTTGTGGATATCCAAAAGGAGGCATAATTAGTTTCAGTATGTACATGATAGGCGTAAAAAATGAAGAATCATTTTATATGGTGAGTGCGCGGAAGATAGTTTAGTTTATTGGTGTGGATCGTATTGGTAAGTTGGTAAAGGAAACGAAGAATTTGTTGTCTTGTCCGTGGGGATCAACGTCTGAAAAGAATTGGTTCTGGATACCAGTACACTCAGCCGCGGTTTTGGAGTACTTCAGGATTAAAACCTAAGGAAGTCATTTTGTGTATATTTAGTTATTTAGGAATTGGTAAGGTTATTCTCGAGATATTGCAAGTATTCACATATATGATTCTCGTTAGATTAATGTTCTTTAGTTTATGTTCATGTTTTTATCCTACTTTTGTATTAGATCACAATATTTTAGATTTATTGTTACTAGTTGTTATTTTTGAACTCACGCTAAGTTGTTCTGTCATCTGTTGTAAGTCATCTGTTTGAATTCGTATCAATATTAATATTTCATACACCTGTCACATTCATTTTTCAAGTGTACTCTTTTTGCATGTAAAGTTTTTACAATTATTACACCTTTATATACAGGTCTAAATACTGAAATTAAAAAGTAGCACGGGAATTCGAATCTATTAAGTGAATTAAATTATGATAATTTATTTTCATGGCTGTCTATGTTGTTTTCCTGCTGAGGTCCCGCGTTCCTCAAAGACTTTCTATTATGGCGTATAAATAAATAGACTCTTGTCAAACGTTTGTGGCAAGCATCTGCTTGAGGAAAGATACTTATTTTTATATTTTTTTTATTAAACTTATTTATTTTATTAGCTTTTCAAATTTTTTAATATTTTTTTTCCCAATTTCTCCCAAATAAATTATAATTCGATAGCAATACAGGTGTCAATGCCAATAAGTTATGCAACGATAACTCACTGAAAGAAATGCACACAATTGTCTAACTCATAAGTACACAAACGTTTCTCAACTGTTTTCCATAAAACTCCTATCACTTGCTTGCTATAATGGTCTGACAGGAGCATGTCAATATAATACGCCATAGAGAATAGCTATGTGGAAAGCAAGACCTCAGCAGAAGGATAACACAAGAAAGAGAACATTCCATGGGTCCTTATGCAGGGCTCGAACCGGGTTCTTTTGATCAATAATCAGACTCGAACCGGGTCCTTTTGACCAATAATCAGACTCGAAGCGGGTCCTTTTGATCAATAATCGGGCTCGAAGCGGATCCTTTTGATCAATAATCGGGCTCGAACCGGGTCCTTTTGATCAATAATCGGGCTTGAACCGAGTCCTTTTGATCAATAATTAGGTTCGAACTGGGTCAGTAGTCAGTTCGTTCAACCACTCATCCACGGAACGGTGGTCTCGCCTTCCTCATGGATCGTCGCTATGGCGTATTATATTGATAGCTTCCTGTCAGACCTCTGTGGCAAGTAGCTCTTTGGGGGTAATATGTTTATTACGAACATAAGTAAGTAGAACATCTGTCGTTTCCTAGATCTCTGTCGAATCATCTGTGCATTCATCAGAGCCGGCTCTAATTAATCAGAATGATGTGTGTTGCAGATATATATTGTTCTTGGTGTTTGTCGCTAATGTTGATAGGATTGTTAGGTGTATTCAAGTCGAATTCATAAAATAAATTGTGCATGCAAAACAGATATCAGCAATAACAATAAATGTAATTGTAGTATTATTGAAAATATTGTTAAATTTAAACATCTATGTCCAATCTTGATTCTACTTTTGGATGGAATACACACGTATCTAAATGAAGCAAGAAACCTAGATATCGTGCTTACAAATTAAATAAACTCTAAATTTTTGGCTGACACAGAAGTATGCCTACTGCAGTGGAAGAGCCAGATAACATCAGGGGGAGCGGAGCTCATGAAAAAGGCGCCAACACACTCTGACTTCATTCGCAATCTGTCTCATGGTCTGACTTTACCACTGATGTTTCAATCGATTATTGAACAGATTGATTCGTACGTTCATGCTGCTTACCTTAAAGTTTTTTCATCATAATCGTAACAACCGTCATGCCAACATATTACCTTAGAAAAATTGTTAAAAGAGCATCACTTTTGGAGAATATGTTCAGAGGAACGATCGTTGCATCTGCTCCCTCCCCCCTAGTTACGCTACTGAAAAGAAATTGTGAATCACTAAATGTTGGTAACAGTTTATTATTCTTGGATTCATTCTGCAGTGTATTATGGGCAACTATGATATGGTGGTACCTATAGGTCAATCCTGAAACCACTGACGGCTCTTCAGAACAAAATTATTGAAAAGACCTCTTTATAACTATGGATTATAAAGCTTTCTTTGAATAGATAATTAGATATGATCTTACAATTTAAGAAGCAACTAACATTGATAAAATTAGAATGCATCCAATACTCCATTGCACAGAACATGATCCGTTATAGAATTCGGAACAAGTACCAAATGTCAAATTTTGATATCTTAACATTTTATCATTTCAAAAACGTTATAAATAAAATATAATATTGAGCAATTGCTTTGAAAATACACAAACATTAAAAGAGCTCGTGGAAAAAATATCAGCTTTTAAACTAAGGATTATTATCGTATCCCAGGCTTTGTCAAAAATTTCGGAAAGAAATTAAAAGCATATAAAAACAAGAAATTTTTAATGGACCGCCAAGATAATTTTTCATCTAAAAGCATATAAAGAGCTAAAATATAATTTGTATTATATTGAAGTTTATTCGAGAATTATATTTAAACAGCTATTATGCTTAATATGTGTATAAAATTGTTGTATTTGTTGCACATGCTTCAAATTATATTTTATGCCGATGTGGTCCTTTTTTGCGTGTTTAAAACGACTGAGAAATTGTTTTACCACACATTTTATTCTGATAAGCTAAGCAGTTTTAAGGGGCACATTTTTTGAAAATTGTATAAATTGCATGTGTACATTTTTAGCCACTATTATTTTGTGCATCCTTTGAACAATTAACTCTTATTCAGGAATTAATATAAGTTGTCGCTTCTTTAGTTACGCGAATTAGCATTCATTTTGCTTGAAGAAATTCTTTTTAATTGAAAGTAATGAAGCAACAGCATTTGAGAAAAGTCAGAAAAAATATTAACACGAAGCTGTCATTTCCATATCGTGCTTTTTCGAATGCGTTTACAGCAAACATTTCATGACGACAATCAAAGATTCAAAATATAGGGCCTCAGGCCTCTTGCATGATTATCATATTATAGAAAGGCAACTTTTTGAAGTCTGACAACTTCCTTATGCTGATTTTACATATTTAAGCCAGTATTTGACAAATCGTAAAATTAATTAATCACAGTCATGGATGTTTAAAATAATCGTCATATTTGATGTTTTAATTAAAATTGACACCTGCTAACAGTTGATTTGTGGTGTTCAGGAAGTAGTAAGCATTCTAATGACAGTATTACTTTAATTATTAATCTTGAAGTTATTTAATCGTAACTGAATTATGGGGGTTCGTTTACTGGAGAGTTTTTTTTTTTCTAGATGATGGAGATTTTTTTCTAGATTTTAAGAGTGTTGAATGTTTCGGTTGTTCCAGTGTTAATGATTTCTGAAATCTTAATTTAAATTAACTTCTAAATTTTCCAAAAAAAAATGTGTATATATACTGATAACTTTTCATATGCGTTTTTTCTGTATTGAATTTTCATAACCTATTAAAAAAGTAGTAAACTTTTACTTTAAAAGCACTTTTAAAAGTGTAGTAAACTTTTTTACAAGTGTAGTAAAGGTGCAACAGCGAGAATCGAACAGAATTTGTGATAATTCAGTTAAAGTCAATAACTCTCGTTAAGTCTCGTTCCCGTTGTAACAGAGATTGAGACTGCATTCAATCAATCAATCAAAATACTTTACTTTCAACACACTAGACTATAAAATTCGTACAATATAAACAACCCAAAACATTCGGTTATCTAGATTGTTACAGTTAGCATTACATGAAATAACAAGAAATGAAAGTTCAACTTATTTTTACAAATTAATTACAACCTAATGATCCACACAAGGTGGATTGTGACAAACTTTAATGGTCTCGCATTTTAACAAACATAAAAAATGAGTATTTCCATTTGAAAATAAAAAAAAAATAAAAAACAAAACATATTTTCTACATACAGTACAAAAAGGGTACAACAACAAAAAACGAATTATAGTTTTTATCGCAGAACTGAAAGTACAAAATCCAAGTCGAATGTATGTGAGATAAAACTTTAAATTTTTCTTAACGATAAATACTCCACCAATACAATTTCGAAGCTCACTAGGTAACAGATTAAACATTTTTGGTGCTAAATATAAAATATGTTTATGTAATATTTCTTTTTTTTACAAGTGGAACTGCATACTTTCTGCCATCTGAACGAAAATTATAATTATCTACTTTTAATTCAAAAGAATGACTATGCTTATAAATATAAATCATTAATTTGTAAACAAACAAGTGACTGAAGGGCTGCAGTTTCAAATTTTGAAGTGTGTTATTTCCATTTTGATAAATACTTCCACCAGGTATCTTTTGAATAATTTTGTTCTGAAGAGCCGTCAGTGGTTTCAGGGTTGACCTATAAGTACCCCCATATCATAGTTGCCCATAATACACTGCAGAATGAATCGAAGAATAATAAATTGTTACCAACATTTAGTGATTCACAATTGCTTTTAAATAGTACACTTTAGACAACATTGCTCTGTTTTTTAATTAACTTTTGAACGTGTGGCTTCCAATTCAGATTTTGATCAATTGTTATTCCTAAATACTTTATTTTCATCCACTCTATCGATAGACACACAACAAAATCCTTCATTAATATTACAATTAGTTTCATGGATTTTAACCGTTAAATTATCTACCATATCAAATTTATTTTTTAGAGTGAACAATATATATTTCGTTTTAGATAAATTTAGAGTTAGCTTATTTATTTTAAACCATTTTACAATATCTGTTAAATCATCATTTATTATACTTTGTAGGTCAGCAAGAGTTGTGCTGTAAGTGTAATAGCAGTATCGTCGGCAAAACTGTTAATCTTACCATTGATTTTTAATGAGCAGAAATCATTGATAAAAATTAAAAAGAAGATTGGCCCAAAAAGTTCTTTCCCAACTACTAATTTATTAATTTCACACAGCAAGTTGCACAACATATGTGAGGGGCTCACTGCTTATTCTGATCTCCTATTTTACATCCAAAGTGATGTTTGTATGCTCTCTTTATTATAGGTGACATTTTTTTTCTTGTGTCTTGCAAAGGTGAATTCTCCGCAAATATAACAAAGTTTATCTGCCTTATTTTGACATTTTCGGCAGGGCATTTTCTAGAATAAAAAGGAACAGAATAGAAGTATTCACAAACCTGTCATGTTAACTGCACAAATATTGTCATAAAAATATCTTTACATACCCTAGAATATAGTTTGAAAAAAACTGATGTTAATTCCACAAATATCTTGTCACTTATACGTTTTTAAAATAAACTTTACAGAGGCAGACTAGTAGTTATCTAAACTAGGGTTTCTCAACGTGGGGTACGCGGTAAAATTTTTTGGGGTACTCTGTGAGAGCTGAAAAGTCGCTAGATATATGTTATAAATATATGTTTTATTTTATTCCCATTGTTACACTATAATTATGGTTTGACCTATTTATACAAGGGGTACGCCAGTTACATACATTTTTCCCAGATGGTACGTGAAGCATAAAAGGTTGAGAACCACTGATCTAAACTATGAATAGAATACCATTGTTGCCAACATGTGAGTGTAAACCATTGCAAACAAGTTAGTGTTGCTAACTTTTTTAATGTAACATTTCCTGATTTTTCGTTCTCCAAGTAATAAGTATGAAATTGATGTGTTATATCTCCATAACTCTAAAACTAGCCCTGATAGGCCAATTCTGATCTCCGATTTTAATTTACCACACCAAAATACTTTAGGAACACATTAGTTAACCAAAGAAAATTTTCCCTTGTAGAACAAGCAATCAAAAGCAGCAGGATGCTTATTTTTAGTTACTAAAAACTGATTAAAAGGTTGAAACTGTAATAAACATTTCTCTATTCCTTTCACAATTAAAATAAATATTCAAAATTTAAATTATTCTGAGCAACAGCCCTAAGTCATCTGGATTAAAGCTATTTGGAGCTCGATCCTGATCCCGAATTCATCTGTAAAAGCGAACCTTGCATTTGTGAGTATCAGCGACAGAATCCTAGAAAATTATCAGAGATATCATAGGTTCTTGCATGGGCGTCCGCAGAGTGGGGAAAACAGGGCACTTGCCCCCCTGGGATCGAGTAAAAAATTCCACAAATTATAATCGTAAGAATTTAAATATAATTATTTATATACATTACGTATGTGTTTTTGTATTGATGCAATACTGTATATTATAATCTACTTGTGAAAAAAGAACCTAAATAATTAAATAAAAATTTATTGATGTAATTATTTGTCTCCATGCTTTGCTCCCCCCCCCCGTGAAAATTTTCTGTGGACGTCCATGGGTTCTCGTATCATGTGGATAATTATTTTAATTGCATGTAAAACTTTACTAAATAATTATTCTCAAAACGATTTCTGTTTCAATCTCATGTCATGAGCTTATGAAGAATTTTTTATTAACCTCTTCGAAATGTATGAGAAATCCACCTCGAAAATAAAAAACATTTTTCTTAATATACGACTGTTGCCTGTATATACACTACATTATCTTTGTAGCCAGAGGTCATTTAGTAAGGAAAAATGGGAAGATTCTCACTCCATATTCCAGGAAGGAACGAGTCAAATTCTAGGAAGGCTTCTCATACAACATACAAACACAAGGATACACCAGCACGTTGAATAGTCAAGTACTTTAACCACTTGGCCAGTTATGGGCTATTCTAGCGTGAAATTGCAAGATATGTTTCTTCTTTCTAAGGATTCTTTAGAGAAAATATTTTTCCAAAATCTAAAATACACCGAGTGTTGATCACTCGATGTATTTTATTTTATATAAGTGAGTTTAATAATTGAGTTATGACCGCCCCATCCCTCGTTAAGTCAACGGGGGCTAATTTCGAAGCTATATAAATTTTATAATAATTTAATGAACACTAAGTGTTTACGCATACTATTTTTTACGCTTGTTAGAGTTACATAAGTGGGCGGAAGGGCATGGTCCCCATTTTCCCCTTTTTATACTCGTATTCCGCCTCCTGCTCCTATCCATCTTTTATTGCAAACAATCCAGCAAAATATTTTCGGATTACTTCATCACATGGAATAATCATGTCTATACCCTAAGCTTTCTCTCAAAACAGTGACAAGAGTTTTCCATTTGCTTAGAAATGGTAGAAGGAAATTGAAATTTCTTGCCTTATTCATTTGGCATTTTACAATCTTCTCCTTGCAAACGAGTGGGCGGAAAATCTGCTAAAGAAACTCTACGTTTGGCTAGTCCTTTTTCCAAAGCACAAACAACCAATAACCGTTCGGGAATTATTAAACCTAAAGCAATTTGTTCCTTAATCTCAACCCGTTGTTAAAGAACAAAAAGGGCTTTCCGATGCTGCATCTCACGTGAGCACGTAGTGGCGAAGTTCTACGACTGATATCCGGGAGCATCGCTGTGGCTCCAATGATTTCCTCTGGGACCAAGCGAAACGTCATCAGAGGCATTAGGAAGCCAAGCCTTGTGAAATGGCTTCCCGGCTTGAACCTGAAATTCTCCTCAATCTCTCATTTCGGATCTTGACTAATTCGCATGGGACAATGGACTTTAATTAGACGAACACTAAACGTAAAACTCTGTGATAAGTGCAGTCGTAATGACTTTCGTTCTGATTAAATTCGCTGAAGTTCAGCCACTGGGTAAAAAAAAAAAACTCCTGGTCTTTTACTACGGAATGTGCTCTTATTTGATGATTAACGGTAGGAAAAGTCATTTCGTGAAAACGCGATAAAGCTTAACCGGTAGGTAATAAAGTAGGACAAGATTTTTTTTCTCATCTATAAGTAAACTTCAACCAGTTAAACTGAAGTTAAAACAATTCTTTCGGACAGAAAATTCATTTGTAAATTTGTAATTTTCAAATAACATTTTTCTACTAGTCTATCTTCCAGTTTATGTTCAAAAAGAATGTCAATCTAATATTAAAATATCCCAAAGGAAACTGAATGCCAAATTAGTAAATAAATAAAATATAGGACCAAAAGAACAAAATGTCTTCAAGATGCTCTTAGGTTTAAAATAAATTTAGGCTCTTGGACTTCTAAAATGAAACTTCTAAAATGAATTGGCAACATTTCGGAAAAAAAATTCAACACTAATTCTAAAAATTATATTCTTCGGAAAATGTTTAGAAATATTTCATTCTGCAGTGCAATCAATAAAATATATTTATTCATGAGAAAATAAAATGCCGCAGATTACAGAACAATTTGTTTTTCTTTTATTGCATTAATTATTTATGAAAAATATTAAATTTCAGATTAAATTGTATCAGGAAAGAAAATTAATCATAAATCATAATGCTTCTTTGTTTCAGATAGAGGTTTTCTGTCAAGTATTGCATGATTGATCTAATCTCAAATGTTCAAAATGGCTTTGATAATAAAAATGTTTTTATAATTATATTTCTGGTTTAAAATGGTCTGGTTTTTTCGTTTATAACGGGACAGAGGACTTACAATTTGAACTAATATAATTAGAGTTTGCAAGAAATATCTACGAAATTCTATTTAACTTATTCAAAATAAAAATCAAATAAAGTTGGGACAAACTTTAAGGTCCTGGTCTTTTCGTGAAAACTTTAGTACTACTAAAGTTTTCAAGAAAAATGTAAAGTATACTTTTCAAATCAAGTCTGGATATCCTCAGAGCAATTACGAAATTAGAATTCGATTTGTAAATTCACCCGCAGATACTGTTCTCTCTGTATATTAAAAATCGAAAGGTTTCACGATCAATATAATGTTTGTCGCAAATTTCTTCATAAAAGCGAAAATGATGTGGAGAGTTTTTTATTATCGCTGATAATTTTAAAGAGATATAAAAAACATGCTTACTTTTCTTTGTACTCTTTAAACGCAAGTAATTTTCTATTTTTATTCCGTTTATTTCGAGAAGGAAAAATAATGCCTACATTTGTCGAACGAACGTTCTCAAAAGAAGAATACGTCGAACTGTAGTCCTCCCATTTCGTATGGTTTTATGATCCATTAAATTCGCATGAGATACTCAAGACAGTTCATAACTTTTCGAAAGAGTGTCCATAAATGTTTAAAATTCTTCGTAATAGCACAAAGTCTTTATTAAATCATAGAAACACAATACCTTCAAACACAATAATCCTGCAGATCGAATTCAGTTATTACAAACTGTCACATAAGGGAAATTGCAACTTTAATCTGGCCCTTCATCACATTGCATTCCATTTTTAATTTAGTTATTTTATATAAAAAGAGGATGCAAAAAATAAAAAAAATAATGTGCTCTAAAATTAAAAAATACAAGCAAAACTTAATGCCAGTAATGAAATCCTAACTCAATTCAGAGTTATATTCAAATAAAGATAGGGCGCCAGCAACCTTTTTTTTTAATCGGAGATTGCAACTACAATGGTGACAAAATTAAGCTAACATAGTGTTTTTTAAGAAATTTTTTAACTCCATCCCTGGAAATAAAAATACGCTATTATAGACAACATTACCTGCATATTTCGAATATCTAATCGAATCTGATCGATGACCCAACAATTCTTTGCAACACGCATATTACTAATGCCTATAAAAACATGGGTTGATACGAGATCACTTCATTTCAAGACTGTTGCATGCAAGTAGTGTAAGGGAGGGTGCACACCGCCCCAATTTGCAACAGCAATGCGACTACAATTCGAAAGCAATCAACAATGTGAAAGCAATCACAAAATTAATGCTCAAATCGCATTATGAGTTCTGCAACTCGTTTCGCTAGTGCTGCCTCCTTTAGGTAAATTGTAAATAACAGAAGGATGACACATGACCGCTTCTTTCCACAACATATCGCTCAAATCGTTTGCAACAACACTCCGAAGAAGTCGCCAGTGCAAATCGCAGGAATATTGCGATATACATTTTTAAGAAGCAATTCGAATCGCCGTCGCATTGCTGTTGCAAATTGCGGTGGTTTGCGATCTCTCTTAATCCAATTATTTCTACTGAAGATGGCAAGCCATCATCATTTAGATCATAGATTCCCAACGGGGGCGATACCGCCCCCCAGTGGGGGCTGGAGCCTTCCATGGGGGCGGTAGCGGATCCAGAGGCAAATGGGGGGCGTTGAGGCAGTCAAGAGGGGCGGTCAAAAAAATAAATAAATTTAATGGAATTTTCTGTGACAACCTTTTTATCTCTTCTATTCTGTAGTGTCTTCCTGGTGATTCCGGTCATCCACTACCTCATCCGTCATGTACAGCTTTTCAACTGCAGCTTGGACAATAAGTTCCCTGCTACCGCCTACTAGCGTACTGGTACGTCTGAAGTCGACTGAGATGCTCTCAAAAGTTCTCTTCAAGATCACAGATTGGATATCAGCTTCAATATGTTTTCCCACTCCAAGTCGTTTTGAGTATGCTTTATGGTACAGTCGCTCAAAAAAGTATCCGAACACCATGGTTGATTGCAGAATTCAGAAAAAATATCTGGCAAGGTTTTTTTTAGAAATTAGTGATCTGGCAACCTTCGTGCCACGTGACACAAAGGTTGTCAGATCACTAATTTCTGAAAAAATCCTTGCCAGATATTTTTTCTGAATTCTGCAATCAACCATGGTGTTCGGATACTTTTTTGAGCCACTGTACGTAGTTACAATAAACATCCCACGTCAGAACATAAGGTATAATATTAACATTACTGTCAGGCTAGAGGCCTTTTTAGATTTTTTTTTGTTCAGGCTGTGTATATTTATTTTGGATGTCGCCAAAATAGTCATATGCTACGGGGAGGCCCTCTGTCCCGACATCTGGAAAGTTAATTGCAGTAGCAGTGTACAGGGAACGGCTAGCGTCCGCTGGCAAGTGACCCGGGTCCCTGAGGGCTAACGGACGCCCAGATGGTGAGGCATAGAAAAGAAAGGAAGAAAGGGTTTGGCAACGATGAGGGAAGAGCCGATCGAGTTTCGGAAGGAGACAGACGCAAAATTGTAAAGCTGGGAAATGCCGACTGGTAATAGCGGCATTGGCTCTGTAAATACAGCTGAACAGGCATAGTAAGCTGGTGTTGTTGTAATCTATGTAATTGAGCATATGTCCTCGTCCAGCAAGTATGTTTGGAAGGTTAAATAAATCTTTGTTATTTCTAAGAAAAGTCTGAAGTTGAACTAATTTATGGGGAAGGAGCCTCAGTATCAGTTCTCTGCAATTGTGAATAAAACGTTGATTTTATCCGAAAGACTCTTTCACCCGTCGCGTATAGCGATCGAACCGAGGGAACGTCCTAAGTGGTCTCAATAGGCCGACAAACGAAGAGCTAACATCACAAAGTGGCGCAGTCCGACAGTACGCAACAGCGGGGAAAGTAGCGGCGAAGGTGACGGAAGAGTTCCGACATCCATTGTGAGCTGACCAGAACAAGGCTGATATGGCCAAGAGTGTCCTGCGGTGTGCTTCAGGCGATAGAATAGCTGGGAAGGTACCTGAAGAATCGTGGAAAAACGTTCGAACTGTGGAAAAAGCTGTGAAGGTGACGGAAAAGTTCAACATCCACTGGGAGCTGACCGACGCAAGGCTGATACTGCCAAGAGTGTTCCGACTGTGTGCTTCGGGTGGCAGACTGACGAGGCGGTTCGTTCCTGTCATCACTTCGGAGGTAAGTATCCTCTTACTCTAGGGGCTAGTAGTTAGATACGGCAGAGGCCTGTACGGGCTAAAATGGAGCTTAGGAGTGGTCGCGATAGGGAAAGAGATGAGTTAAGACGAGGCTTCACAGAGAGGGATAGCGCGCAGGGTGGTTATTCAGGGAATGATCTGGGAGGCGAGGAGGTGACAATAGACAGAGAGTCTGATGCTGCGATAGACATGAGAGGGTTGAGGGATTATGACGATGACAACGATGCGGATATGCTGCAGAGCGGGACCAGAAAGCAGAGAGCTAAAGAAAGGATTGGATATGATTTTGAATTAGAGAGGATGAAGTTAGAGATGCAACTGAGAAGGGAAGAGAGAGAGGCAGCAGAAAGGGAAAAGGAGAGAGAGGCAGCAGAAAGTGAAAAGGAGAGAGAGGCAGCAGAAAGGGAAAAGGAGAGAGAGGCAGCAGAAAGGGAAAAGGAGAGAGAGGCAGCAGAAAGGGAAAAGGAGAGAGAGGCAGCAGAAAGAGAAAGAGAAAAGGAGAGAGAGCATGAGTATAGAATGCTGGAACTGCAAATGAGGAATGCAAACGAGGAGAGGGGTGATGTGCGAACGGTGGCAGTTTCTAGTAATCCAGCAGATGCGCGGCTGGCTAATTATATAAAATTATTGGGAAATATGTTAGCTGGAAGTCCTAAAAACCCAGAAGAGGTGATAAATCTCTTTGAGACAGCGGAAAGGGGATTTAAGATATATGAAGTGCCAGAGGAATTTCGAGGCAAAGTCATCATTTCTTTTTTGGATGGTAATTATGCAAATCACGTTTTTAGAAAATTAAGTGCAGAGGATTTTGTTTATTATAAGAAGGTTAAAGAGGCCGTATTAAAAGAGTTTAAGCTCACACCCGCTGCGTACAAGAGAAAGTTGAAACTATCGTGAAAGATCCGAATGAGTCATATAATCAGTTAGCCTCGAGACTCAGAAATAGCTGGGATTACTACATCCGCAGTAGGAAGGTGACAAATTTTGAGGAGCTTATGGACCTGATAGTGTCGGATAAATTACGTGATAGCCTTCCTCAAGACACCCATGCTTACGTAGTACAGAAAGAGGCAGAGTCATGGGCAAAAGCAGACGAAATAGCCACGTGGGCAGAAATCCATCTAGCCAGTGTAAACGGAACGGAAGAGGTCCTAACTTTTAAAGAGGTTAGGCATAGACATTATGCAGAACGTGTTGTTTCCCCCCAGCAGAGGATAGACTCAGAGAGAAATTATTCGAGCAGAAGGTATCAATCGGCAGTAAATTTAGCTGAATGTAGAAATGTCCCAAAAGTAAGGAGGTGCCATTAATGTAGGTCTGGCGAACATTTGATGAAAGATTGCCCACTGAGAACTGGGGACCGTGAGAACCGAACTCAGGTGTACCAAGTTAGCACCTTGGATCAGAATTCTAAAGATGTTTGTGAGGCAACAATAGGAAGGGTTACGACACATACAAAGCCAAGTCCAAGCAGTCGAGTAATGGGACAGGGAGAGATACGTATCCCAGTAGATTATGAAGAGGTTCGAATCAGATGTGGCGACCAGACAGCTAGAGCAGTCGTGGATTCGGGGGCAGAACTGACAGTAATCAGAAAGGGGATGCTGAACGAAGAAAAGCACCCGGTAAAAGACCATCTGGTGTTGCATGGACCGTTTGGTGATGTCATAAGGGCAGAAGTAAAAGAGTTGCCTTTAAGTTTGATTGAGGGTACAGACAATAGCACTGTGAGTGGCGGAGAAATTAAAGTTCTATGCGCAGTAGTAGCAAAGCTGCGGAAGGAGGTACTTCTGAGTGTGGAAGCATATGGTAAATTAATTAGAAAGAAGGAGAGAAGGCCAGTAACTGGTAACCTCAGGAGGAAAATCCACGAGCCGTGGGCCAATAGAGGAAGCTACTATGAAAGAGGTAGAGAAATTCCAAGTAGAAAAAGGGAAATGTATGCTCCATGGAGACCGTCCAATCAACGCCGTCCTATCTCCCAGCCCAAACATGTGCAGCAATCTGTCAGACTCGATGTCTACGATGATCAAAATTATTTAGGGGAGGGAGCGAACATGGCAATTGGAGGTAACAATGGGTCAGGCCGACGCCCATGTCGACGACTTTCAGCCTGTAGAGTCTGAGGGTACGTACGGGAAGGTGATATCTAAGTAGTCACGAAAGGTGTGCATAGCCTTTCACATGGGAGGTCACCTGTGGACGAATGAACACCGCCAGTACGGCATACCTTCGTCAAAGACAGTTTTTAGTGAGATAATTAATTTATAGACTGTGTACTCTCGGACAACTACTTTAGTCAACAGGTTTTTTTATTGTTTGAAGAAAAAAGAATATTTAGACTCAGTGCACCAGTATATACCTAGGAGTTATTTTATATTTAAGTGTAGTGTACATAGATGTGTAAAAGATGTGCCAATTCGCAGAGAATTTATAGAATTCATGAAGCAACTTAGAACTCTGTATTTTGTGGCATTGAACTCTAGGATTAATGCGAAAATGAACTCTGATTTTCAGCATTCAACTTGACTTTTTAGTCAGCAGTTAACAGGACTAACTACTGACTTCTGGCAGGGAGGTGTCAGGCTAGAGGCCTTTTTAGATTTTTTTTTGTTCAGGCTGTGTATATTTATTTTGGATGTCGCCAAAATAGTCATATGCTACGGGGAGGCCCTCTGTCCCGACATCTGGAAAGTTAATTGCAGTAGCAGTGTACAGGGAACGGCTAGCGTCCGCTGGCAAGTGACCCGGGTCCCTGAGGGCTAACGGACGCCCAGATGGTGAGGCATAGAAAAGAAAGGAAGAAAGGGTTTGGCAACGATGAGGGAAGAGCCGGTCGAGTTTCGGAAGGAGACGGACGCAAAATTGTAAAGCTGGGAAATGCCGACTGGTAATAGCGGCATTGGCTCTGTAAATACAGCTGAACAGGCATAGTAAGCTGGTGTTGTTGTAATCTATGTAATTGAGCATATGTCCTCATCCAGCAAGTATGTTTGGAAGGTTAAATAAATCTTTGTTATTTCTAAGAAAAGTCTGAAGTTAAACTAATTTATGGGGAAGGAGCCTCAGTATCAGTTCTCTGCAATTGTGAATAAACCGTTGATTTTATCCGAAAGACTCTTTCACCCGTCGCGTATAGCGATCGAACCGAGGGAACGTCCTAAGTGGTCTCAATAGGCCGACAAACGAAGAGCTATCATCACAATTACACTTGTGAATTAGGCTCAACTCATTAGCCAGCAGATCATACTTCCACTTCTTTTCAACCTCTACTGTCTGCAGGTTATCCTGAGATGTTATTCCTACTTCAATAATTGTAATCTCATTCAATACCTTAACATGCACTAATATATCAGGCTTATTATGTTGGACATGTGTGTCCATCCTGATAGGCAAATCAACCTTGATGCAATAATAATATAATAATAATAAATTTATTATATTTAATATATTTTATAATTATTTTTAATATAATAAAAAACTTTGAAAATACCTGTTTTCATGAATAAATATTTTATCTAGCTATGTAAATTATCTTATTGTTATCGCGTTAATAAGCATTTTTAAATTAGCATTAGGTATACCTATACCTAATTTGTTTTAGTTTAGAATAGATTGACGGTGACAAGTCCTTGCAAGTTGGTAGGCAAACACGTGGTTCATGCAATTTAACATGTTTCGACAAGAATATGGGAGCTTGAAATGACTTGTTTACGAAGCAAGTGCGACGGCATCGCAAACATACAAGTTAATGCGCGCACAATATCAAATCTATAAAAGCGATAGCTCTAGGAATGTTTTATTATTATTTTATGTGCTTCGCCGTGATAAATAGTCGTGAGTGATAAGTGTTAGAAGTCATTATAAACATTATTTTTATAACTATCTATAAATCTGTTGAGAAGTTAATTTGTATTTGAAAATGTCTGAATCTACATCTAAAAAGAAATGACGGCAGTACAGTATTGAGTATTTGAAATATGGATTTATGTACTCTCCTACAAACCAATCATTACCTATGTGTTTAATTTGTCGAAAAGTTTTTTCAAATGAAGCTATGAAACCTTCTAGGCTACAAGAGCATTTAAATAAAATGCACGCTGATAAGAAGGACAAAGATTTATCCTATTTTCAAGAACTGGAAAAGCAATATTTAAAACAGCCAACTATGTCAAACCTTTTTGCATCGTCTTCTAAACAAGATGATGATGGACTACGAGCCTCATATAACGTTTCATTGTTAATCGCAAAAGCAGGAAAACCACACACAATTGGCGAGGAATTAATTTTGCCGGCATTCAAAGAGATATTAAAAACTGTTCTTCATCATAAGACACTGTCAGATATCATCAAAAAAATTCCTCTCAGTAATGATTCAGTGCAAAGAAGAATAGATGAAATGGCAAAAGACGTTGAAATATCATTATGTGATTACTTAAAGACTTGCAAATTATCCAATCAACTCGATGAATCAACTCGATGAATCAACTCTACCAAATAACGAAGCTCTACTCTTATCATACATCTACTCTTATCATACGTACGATATATAAAAGAAGAAAAAATGCATGAAGAGTTATTATTTGCTAAAAATTTGGAATCTGATACAAAGGGAGAATCTATTTTTAATACCATGCTAAAGTTTTTTCAAGAGAAAGAAATTCCTATTTGCAAAATTTTGTCTGCTGCTACTGATGGTGCTCCAGCAATGACAGGGCGTCATAAGGGTTTCATAGCGCATTTGAAACAAGCAGTACCAAATGTACTCGCTGTACATTGTATTATTCATCGTCAGCATTTGGTTGCAAAAAATTTGAATGAACGTCTGCATACGTCGCTCCATTACGTTATTAAAGCAATCAATAAGATTAGAAGCAATTCATTGAATGACCGATTATTTGGTAAGCTTTGTAATGAAAATGATGAAGATTACAATCGCTTGCTGCTGCACACAGAAGTACGTTGGCTCTCTAAAGGTGTTTGTCTGAATCGTTTTTTCCATCTATTTGACTCAGTACTGGACTTTCTTGAAGACAGAGACGAAAAATTGCGCGAAAACCTGATTACGTCTACAAATGACATCGCTTATTTGACAGACCTGTTTAAAATATTTAATCAAGTTAATTTACAATTGCAAGGTGATGAGTTGAAATTAATTAAAACAAAAAACGTCATAGCTGCTTTTGCGGGAAAACTTCTTCTATTCAAACGAAATCTAGGTAGAGGTAAATACAACCACTTTCCCACATTATCAGCAGTCTCTGCAAAACCGGAAGATTTACTTACTTACTGCCAACACTTGGAAGTTCTTCATGTTGATTTTACGGAGCGTTTCCAAGATATTCTAAACATGAATATACCGAGTTGGGTTTTAGATCCTTTCGCAAACACAGATACTGAAGAATCATCAAATTTGGAAGAGGAACTCTTAGAACTCACGACTAACGAAGCACTCAAAGTAAAATTCAAACATGGAACCAAGAGTTCTGGCTTCAAAAATCAATACCAGTTCTCTACCCTGGATTGTGGGCAATAGTACAGAAGATTTTAATCGCATTTCCTTCGTCCTATATGTCTGAGCGTGGATTCAATGCAGTAGCTAATTTACTGTCAAAGAAGAGGAACAGACTACACATCACTGAACGTGGCGATCTGCGATTGATGTACACGAAATTGGAACCCGACATTAACATATTGTTAACACTCCACCAGCCTCAACCACCTCATTAATTTTTTTTATTTATTATTCATTTTGTGTTTATCTCATTATTTTTTATTTCTTATTGATTCTGTGTTTATTTTTAAATTTTTAATAAACAATTTTATGTACATTTGGTTGTCGTTTTATTAATTTCTGCTTTATGATTTTTAATAGATAAATAAACAGATAAATTAGGTACAGATCATATGCTTGGGTTGGGTTGGGTTGTTTTACCTCTGAGCGGCACTTTTTTGCACACCATGGGCTAAATGGCCAGGTCACATGGACCCCGAAGTCTCAGAGAAGGTTGGGGGAGGGGACCCACTGGAACGGCTGTTGGGAGACAGATGGTAGCCTCCCTTCAAGGCCATCCAGCGTGTTCTTTAACGTGCACAGGGTATGGCTCTCCCACACACGGGACCACGGCTTAACGTCCCATCCGACGGACGGCGGCCTTTCCAAGCCCATCGGTGTCCCCTACTGACCGTGGGCAGGGCGGGGAATTTTGCGGAGATAAATCTCAACGCTGACCCAGCTGGGACTCGAACCTAGGAACTACAGATTACGAGCCTGGCGCGCTACCGACTGAGCCACCCCCGCCCCCAGATAATATGCAACAATATTTTAATATTTCATATAAAATTAACTATTATGGACTAGGAGGGCGTTGAAATTTTTGTTCTCTTCTAAAGGTGGCGATGGTCCACAAAAGGTTGGGAATCACTGATTTAGATGATTTCTTGCCATGGCGGGCTGTTAGATGATTTGAATCAGGACAGTCACAGGTGAAGGAACAGTATGGCTCAATATGTCGAGGAAAGTGGTGTGGATACTTCGGAAACAATAAGAGACAGGAACCATTATTACCAGCAGAGTCGCATGAGTTACTTCAACCCAAACTGACCGATATGTGGCTCTAATGGCAAAACGGAAGATCACATTGACTTTCGCGTTAACTGTTTCTCCAGGTTTCTGTAATACTGCACAGATAGAATTCCCAGCAGAATAGTGTAACGAAGATCAATGCATACGAGTTCTATTCCAGGATGTCAGTTGCTTGTCTCCTGCTAATCCCCAATCAGCGAAAAGCTCATCTAAATTGGTGCCATCATCTGCAGCTTTGAACAATAGTCTAATGTTCTATTTTGCGGCGTCTCAATTTATCCTACATTCAAATTCTAGATGTTGTTTAATGTGCCGATTATGAGGAATGCAATACCATTTCTCCAATATCAGAGAAATGGATTGCTGTGCTGGTCTCGAACAGCATAACCATTAACGACCATACTCCTCTTCATGTGTTCATGAAGGGTCCGTAACTGGTCGCAGGTACAGAGAAAAGATCCTTGAACTAAGTTGGGTTGGGTTGTTTTACCTCTGAGCGGCACTTTTTTGCACACCGTGGGCTAAATGGCCAGGTCACAAGGACCCCGAAGGCTCAGAGAAGGTTGGGGGAAGGACCCACTGGAACAGCTGTTAAGGCCATCCAGCGTGTTCTTTAACGTGCACATGGTATGGCTCTCCCGCACACGGGGCCACTGCTTAGCGTCCCATCCGACGGACGGCGGCCTTTCCAAGCCCCTCAGTGTCCCCTACTGACCGTGGGCAGGGCGGGGAATTTTGCGGAGATAAATCTGAACGCTGACTCAGCTGGGACTCGAACCTGGGAACTACAGATTATGAGCCTGGTGCGCTACCGACTAAGCCACCCCATCTTGAACTAGGGCTTCAACATTTAGGAAAAACTTACTCGTCCTCCACGAATTCCCATTCTGTACAAAAAAACCCAATATATTTGTCTATATGATGCGTAGTATTTAATAAGACATTTAAAATTAAATTGCAAACAAATCTATTCCAAATCCTTTACTATTCAGCCGTTTAAGTGGCAACAAAATTAAATTTTACAAAAAAAATAAAAATATATTTTCACTATTTGACTTAAAGTTTTTAATAATCTACTTTACTTACTTAACATCACTTAACATCTACTATGTTCATCAATATGAAGAGTTCCTACTCCAACATCAAGCCTGTAATGTTGGAGTAACACATGGAGTCATTTCTCTCTCCAGTGGCGCGCGTAAATTTCAGTATGCGAAATCTGTGCCCTGTTGCTCCGGACCCTACTAAAAGACAGGGAATGATTTTATATTTTCCCAGGAAGCAAACTGGGGACGACGTTAAGAAAATCACACTGATTTATCACAAGTATATGGGAATAATGCTTATTCATATGGCACTGTTACCGGATAGATGTGGAAATTCAGAGAACGACGGCAGAGCTTCTAAGATCTCCCTCGTGCAGCAAAACCGAAGGCCGTGAGCCAGCGAACCATCACTACTGTTCGTGAATTCATTAAAAAAATCCACACCTCGCCGTTTAGATAATAAGTTTAGATATAAGTGTGGAAACAATTATTCATCAACATTTAAAGTTCCGAAAGATCTGTGCCAAATGGGTACCCCAAAAACTGACAGAACAATAAAGTAGGGCTAGAGTCGACCCGTGCAAGAAAATGTTGGCAATGTTTGAACCTAGCGGCCAGAAACTGTTAACAGACATTGGCACAGATGATGAGAAGGGGTTTTATTACTATATAACTCCCAGAAAGGTCGACAAATACGTTTGGGTTGCGGAAGATGAACTATGTTTCCAAATCCTCCGACAAGACTTTCGCTTCAGAAAGAGGATGTTCAAAGTGTTTTTCAATTCCCAAGGATTGGTAGCCGTGACACCTTACCTGAAAAATGACTATAAATGGCGAATACTACACCAACAATGTTTTCCCCAAAATGGTTAAGGAGGTGAAGGAGCAGAGTACAACAACAGGCGTGCCAAAGGTTCTCCTTCTTCATGACAATGACAGTGCCAAAAAATCCGGCAAGTTACGATCTATCTGGAGCAGTAAAAATTCAACAGCTACCTCATCCTGCATATTTATCCGATCTTGAACCATGCAATTCTTGGTTGTTTCCTAAAAATGAAAAAGGAACTTGCTGAGAAACTTTTAACAAGGGTGGAAGACCTTTCAAAATTTGTTCATTCAAGTTGCAGAGTATTTTTTTTCCAACAGGAGAACCACTAAGCTTTCCAGAATTGGCGTAGACGTCTGCAAATTTGCCTGGATAGTGCAGGACAGTATTTTTAAGGAAGTAAACCTAGATTTTTCAAAGACTCTGAATAGATTCACAGGATATGTTTATCAGCTGGTGGATAATCCTGAGCAGAGGTCATCGCAGGCACCTGAACTCTTTGCTTCTATTGGCATCGTCAAATTCTACATTGGAGGAAGTCTTCCAGTGTAGATGGCTTCAGTCTTTAGTGGTGGGGGAACGGGTCTTTGTCCCATGTCTGCGATTAGGGGGCTGTTTGATATTGTCGGCATTCCCTCTCTCAATAAACATAGTTTCTTTAAACATCCTACTAACCATTTTCTCTCCATAGGTAGTTGGAATGTGAGGACTCTGCACAGAGCTTTTTCTCTTGATGTCCTCACACAAGAATTCCACCATTATAATTTAGATATTCTCGGCTTGCAAGAGACCAGATGGACAGATAAAGGTCAGATTCTTAAAAATAATCTTAAATTTCTCTTTTCAGGGAGGGACGACAATAAGCATCACCAAGGCGTGGGTCTGCTACTCAGCAGACACGCTAGTGATGCTCTTCTAGGATATGAGTGCATTAATGAAAGGTTTCTTACAGCAAAATTTCAGACAAGCGTTAAAGACCTGAATGTTATCTTCTGTTATGCCCCCACTGAGGATGCCGATGAGGATGAGAAGGATAGGTTTTATGAACAACTTCAGGATATTTTGAATTCTCTCAAGAAAGGAGATATTACCCTTGTTCTTGGTGACTTCAATGCCAAAGTTGGTACTGACTCTGACCTTTGGGGAGGGGTGATAGGCCCTTTTGGTATTGGTAGCTGCAATGGCAATGGGCAACGTCTCCTACAGGTAAGTAAACTCAATGGATTCAGAATAACTAACACATATTACAAACACCGCGACATACATAAGTACACATGAGTTTCACCTGATGGGCTGCATAGGAATATGATTGATTATATATTAATTAACAGCAAATGGGCTAGTTCTGTTAGAAATACCAGGGCATATAGGGGAGCTGAAATTGGATCTGACCATTACCTTGTTAAAAGTGTCTTGCAACTTAAACTTAAAAAGTGTTGTGCTAGGCTTAAAAAATTTGCTTTTAATACTGAAGCTCTGAAAGACCCAGTTATAGCCAAAGCTTACCATGATAGGTTACTTAGTCATTATGACAGTCATGGTATGCTTATTACTGAAGTTGAGGAAGAATGGGATCATTTTAAACAGGCTTTTTTCGACATTAACAGTACTCTTTTAGGAAAAAAGGAGCAGAAGAGCCAGAATTATCTGAGTGATAAGGCACTTGAGCTTATTTCGGAAAGAAAGAACTGCAGGAATGTCCTTAATCAATACCCTACTGTACTAATAGAAAGCATTACAGAGAACTTAATAAACGTGTAAAAGATCAGTTAGCTGCTGATAAGAATCTTTGGCTTGATAGCTTGGCTGACAAAGCCGAGGAAGCAGTTAGACAGCACAACAGCAGAGAGCTGTACCAGATAGTTAATGTTTTGTGTGGTAGAAAACGGACAGGTATACAGGGATTGAAGGATAAACAAGGTAAGGTTATAGAAGGTGAGGATTCTGTCATGGCTCGGTGAGCTGAGCATTTCAGTGATATTCTAAACAATGGGGTTAGTTCTATTCCCATTGTTTGCAATGATGATAGATGCATTGGTGGCTTTAATGTTGGCCCTATAACACAATCTGAAGTTATTTTGGCTGTTTCTAAACTTAAACTTCATAAAACCCCAGGGGTAGATGAAATTACTACTGAAATGCTTAGAGCTGGAAATGTTTCGGTTACCACTTGGATGACTGAAATTCTGAATATCTTTTATGATAAAGGCATGGTTCCTAAGGATTTTACCAGAGCTATTGTTATACCTATTTTCAAAAAAGGTGATCGCAGTTCTTGTGATAACTATAGGGGTATTAGCCTACTCTCTGTTCCAGGTAAAGTTCTTTCCATGATTGTGCTTAATAGAATTAAGTATCTGGTTGACAGTCAATTGCGTGATGAGCAATGTGGATTCAGAAGTGGTAGGGGATGTGTGGATCAGATATTTTCACTTAGGCAGAGCAGATTCTTGAGAAATGTTTAGAGTTTCAGAAACCTTTGGTTGCTAGCTTTGTTGATTTCAAAAAGGCTTTCGACTCTGTTGATCGTCATAATTTGTGGTTGATTGTGAAATCATATGGTATACCAGACAAGTTAGTTAACATAATGAAAGCTCTCTATAATAACACTGAGTCGTGTGTGAGAGTTGGTAAGGCTTGTAGCAATTGGTTTAGCATTACTTCTGGTGTTCGACAAGGGTGCATTTTGTCTCCTTTTCTCTTTAGTTTGGTTATTGATTATGTTATGCGAAATTCACTTCAAGGGAAAGATTTTGGCCTTAAATGGGCTGGAGATAAGAAAATTTCTGATTTAGATTATGCTGATGATTTAGCCCTTTTGGCAAATGATGTTGATGAGATGAACTCTTTCATTCGAGCTGTTCATGAGACTGGTAGTAGAGTAGGTTTGGTTATAAACAGAGAGAAAACTAAAGTGATGAAAATTGGTCAGGCAGGCTGTGATTCAGTTAATATGAATGGTTGCCGTCTTGAGCAGGTGTCACAGTTTAATTATCTTGGGAGCTACGTAACAGATAATGGTGATGTGCGGCGTGAGATTAACAGACGAATAGGGATTGCTGCCGGGACTTTTAAGAATCTATGGAGAGTGTGGAGAAATAGGCGTATACACCTAAAGACTAAAATTAGGCTGTATAATAGTTTGGTTCTTTCTAGGGTTAGTGAAACTTGGTAGTGAAACTTGGACACTTTGTAAACAAGATAACAGGAAACTAGATGCTTTTGATTCCAGATGCTTACGCAGTATCTTGGGCATTAGGTGGTTCAACTTTGTAACTAATGATGAGGTTAGGCAAAGGAGTTTGCAACCTCCTTTAAGCAGCATATTGTGCAGAGAGAGACTCCGTTGGTTTGGCCATGTTGCCCGTATGAATAATTATAGATTGGCGAATAGAGTTATGAAGAGTGTGCCTAAAGGCCTCAGAAAGAAGGGGAGACCTAGGATGCGGTGGGCAGACAATGTCAAACAGGACCTTGTTAGAATTGGTGTGCAGTGGCCAGATGCAGTAGATGTAGCTCAGGATAGACGTGCTTGGAGAACTAAATTGTACGGTCTGGTTGGACCTCCGTAGCCCATGGCTGCTTGATGATGATGATGATGATGATGATGATGATGATGATGATGATGATGATGATGATGATGATGATGATGATGATGATGATGATGATGATGATGATGATGATGATGATGATGATGAAGGACAGATGTTGAGATAATTTATGCCTCCAAACACGCCACATGTTTGGAGGGATATAGGTGCTTTTTGACCTTGTCTGCTCAATGCATATTAGGAATACTCCTTTTCCTGATGCATTTAGATGCAATGTTCATAACCCTATTTGCTAATCTATAGTTATGCATATGAGCAACATGGCCAAACCAACGCAGTTTCTCTCCACGCTTTGGGAGAGAGAGACTGCATTGCTGCTCAAAGAAGGTTGTCTATTTTATCGCTTAACCTCATCATTACTTACAAAGTCAAATCACCTAATGTCCTAGATACTGCGTAAATATCTAGAATCAAATGCATAAAATTCCCTTTTACGTTGTTTACAAAGAGTTCATGTTTCGCTATCGTAACTAACTATAAATAGGAACAAACTCTTTATAGCATAATTTAATCTTTAAGTGTATACTGTTTTTCTACACTCTCCATAGGTTCTTAACCCTTTAACTACCACAGACCTTGGAAAACGAAGTACCTCAGAATACCAAACCGGCCGAGTTTTGAAATGGACTCTTCCTAGTTTGTCGTCCCCCCTTCCTTCACCCGAAGGGCGAAGGAGTTAACCGCAGCCAAGCCAGGCAGAGCTCCCTTCCACTCCGTAAATTGCCTCTCATTAAGCTGAGCATCCTTTCACCTCGAAACCCATATGGTCATGAGCTACTACCCATTGAACACGAGATATCAGACTCCTGTGACATTTACTCTTAACTCCTTTCCCAAAACAGTTTTTAAAACGCATGCATGTTTGTCGATATTTGAAAAGTTTTTTCATTATTATTTTTTAATAATAACTTTTAAAAGCTATTTAAATTTGTTTTTCTACTTAAAAACTGGCATAAGGTTGTAATTACTTGGATTACATCTTTTTACATAAAATAGATGTCATGATTTGAAATTTTTCAAAGAAAAAAGTTTCCAATGTTTCCATTTTTTGGATTCTGATGTCAGTTTTCTAACACCCAGCAAAGAGAAAGCTGTTATTAATAGTCGAATGTATGATGAAAAAAAATTAAAGAAAGATTATTAAAATAGAAGACCAAAAATAGAAAGCAGTAAGAGTGCTGAATTGATTTTTAAAGAATAGATTTTAATACAATTGTAGATAGTACTCTAACATAAGAATCAAAAATAATTTTGTGAGAAAGGTTTGCATCTGAGATAAAAGTAATCGAAGTGGATATTGCAAAAGATATCTGAGGAAGCAAAGACTAGATAAAATGGGAAATAAAGAAACTAAAGCAATCAGAGATTACATAAAAATATTGGAGGTGTAAAAAATATTATCAAAATGAGAAAGACTTATGAATATGATGGATAAAGGAAGAGGGCTAAATTTAATATGGAAATGAGAAACCCGCTGGAAGAAGACGGTGAAAGAGATGGAAAAATGGTATGAAAAAAAAGAATGCTGAAAAGAGGACTTCAAGAGCAAGATTGCAAAGATAAAAATAAGTGGATAGAGAGAGATGACTGGGAGCACACAGCTTAAACTTGGGAGGGTGAAAAGAATAAAATTTTCTATCATTATACTTTTTATAGAATACATCGTTAAGTAATTGAGTAAGTGATTGAATTCAGCAAATGATTAAATCAAAAGTAGTCTGTTCTATTTTACATTTCAGATATCAGTAATGGACAAGATCTAGGGAGGGGGGGGGGCATCTCCTATTCCTTTCAGAATCATAGTAAGGGTAATAGAAATAAATATTACTAAACTTATTTACGTTTCATGGATTTTTCAAAAAAAAATTTAAAAATTTAAAAAACAAGGGGGAAATGATATATTGCATTGGAAATACAGCCTCTTGTCCCCCCCCCCCCACCTTTCCGTTTTTTCTGCTCGATTGTGTTTCTTGTTTCCCTCTCTTCTCGATTTTTTTTTTTCAGATCCGGGTCTGCTCATGTCTATTGGGGTGAGGAGGATGTAATGATGCTTGAGTTAACATATTTCATCTGAGCGGCTCTGTTTTCTGCATAATGGGCTAAATGTCCTGGTCACAGCAAAGACCCATGTACAGCTGTTAGGAGACAGATGGAAGCCTGCCTCAATCTTACTGTTTTAATGGCACAGGCTATAGTTATCCTGCACACAAGGCTAAAATTTTACTTCCCATTTAACTGACGTCGGCCTTCCCAATCCCCTCAGTGTCATATTTTCTCCCCGAGGGCAGGGTAGATATTATCTATATACCCTCGTCAAACAGCTGCTTGTCACAGAAGTCTGACAGGAGTCTTTCAGTTTAATAAGCCATAGTAGAAGGGATTTGTGAGGATGGCTGGTCCTCAGCAGAAGAACAACACAAACATCCATGCCTTATCCGGGGCTCTAAACCTAGGTCCCTTTGATCAGTAGACAAACATGCTGATAAATAATAATAAATTTTTTTTAGTTTATTTTTAATCTACTTTTAGTGTTCCAAATGCAACTCTATCTATTTTTAGTTCCAAATACAAATGTTTTGGATTTCAAAGCAGGTAGAGAAGTCTGAGATATGAATAATACAAGACCAAGATTGCAAAGATAAATATAAGTGGAGAGAGAGAGAGTTGATCTGGACCACACAACCTGAACTTGGGAGGGTAAAAAGAATGAAATTGTGTATCATTATTTTTGAATTACATTGGAAAGTAATTCAGTAAGTGATTCAATTAAGCAAATGACTAAAACAAGCAGAGAGGATGGAAAAGGACAAGAGCATGGCCCATGCCTAAAGCCAGTAACCATGGCAGAGTGTGTGTAGGGGAGGGGGAGAGTCAGCGTGTACCAACCTAAGACCAGGGACCACGGAAAACGGAATGGGTGGATAACAATACAAATTTGTACGCACAAAACAATACAATATTCCGAGCCCCCTGGGTATGTCCCTGTCTCTCTCGTTACACAAGAAGCTAGTCAAAAGTTGTTGATGTCTCCAACTTCTAACCACATCATTATTTGCTTAGTCAAACCACCGACACTTCAGCATCTATAGTAGTAGTCAAGAGGAGATATTTTCTCGTTGTCGCATTACAGCGCGAACAAATGAGCTGCAGCAGCATTAAGAGAAAAACGAATAAAATTGTAAGGTAAACTCAAATAGGAAAAGAAATTCAGGTAACAAAAGTTTCCGCCTTTCCTCCCACCCAATTTAAAAGTGTCTTTTTCTACTCCGCATTTTATCTCGCTTTCCGCGCCTGTGATTCCCCAACCAACCGGCAAAATAAAATCAGCTTTATCATTGCCACTGGGCGCAATGCTGGTTATACTAACACCTTTACCAATAGAATTCTTCACAAAGCTAAGCATAAATTTCATAATCAATCTCCATCACCTCTGTAGCCACATCATAAATTCACCGCCTCCATTACCTTCCTCAATATTGAACCCCTTGTTATACCAACCTAAAACCATTTAACCTAAAAGTTCCTTTCAAAACACCACCGAATCTATTTAAATTCTTAAGCATGGCAAAGATCCCATTTAAATTCTTAAGCAGGCGGAATCTACTTCATTCCCCTAATCTCCATTTCACCCCCGATGTCCCCGCTCTCTATATCGACTGCACTAAACGCACCCTAAAACACAAGATAGACGAGCATAAACGGGACATTAGAAACACAATTCCACGAATCACCCTTGCTAAAATTCTCCTTGAACGCTTGGCTACTGATCTAAGGACCTGGGTTCGAGCCCCGGGTAAGGCATGGCTGTTTGTGTCGTTTTTCTGCTGAGGTCCTGCCATCCTCACAGACCTTCTCCTATCCCCCCCGATAGGGGACCACCTTGTCGTGGTGGGGGGAGCAACCCGGGCTGAACTTCAGCAACCCGGCTGAAGGCTGTGCCGACCGGGTTGGGCGCCGGTTGGACATGGCCAAGGCCAACCGAGGTTGAAGACGCTGCTGGCCGGCTTGATTGCCGGTCGGGTGGTGACGGCGTCGGAGACCTCACCTCAGGGACCTTGGGTGGTCAGTTCGACGGCTCGGTCGAAAGGTTCCTCCTGCCAAGTAGGCACGAGCCGTCCAAAAAGTCTGGGTCTTACTAAGAGTCTCCACCCCGGGTGCCGATCGAGCTTGGATCTTTATATCCTTGCACATTTGCAAACCGGGGAATAGATTAAAGTTAGGTTTCTTCCGGTGGTTAGCTTTCCTTCTATAGGACTGCTGCCATGTGAGGCCGGGGTTGAGGTGCGCCTATAGGGCGTATTCCTTGCCCCCGGCTCTAGATAGTCATGGCTTTTCTTAAACCAGGTAGTGCTGTCAGGCGGAACCGGGAATTGCCGTGGTTGCACAAGATCGCAACATAGAGATCAATAGACCTTCTCCTATGGCATATAAACTGACAGGCTCCTGTCAGACCTCTATGGAAAGCAGCTGCTTGAGGGGCATTTTTTTATTGCTGCTGTTCAAATGCCGATCTTTAATAATTCTTCAAATATTGAAGTAATATTGTTGAAAATTAAAATATACACCAAAGAGCCAAAACATTATGACCACCGAGTCTTTATGCAAATCGAAGCAACTGCAGGTAAACGACGGCGCGTGTGAAGGTCATGAAACGGTATAAATAACACCTGATACTGAGCTCTGTTAATCAGTGTTATTCGTATTCTTCAGATGAGAAAAACAGCGGATAAAAGTGATTTTGACAAATGCCAAATTGTAATATACAGACGACTGGTCTAGAGTATTTCTGAGATGGAAGTCTTGTTGGGTGTTCACGGTCAGCCGTGGTTAGTACCTTCAGAAATTGGTCTGAGGAGGGAAAACCCACAAACCGCCAGCAAGGTGTGGGTCAACCACAGCTCATCGATGCTAGAACTGAGCGAAGGCTAGCCCATATGGTACGAGCCAACAGAAGGAATACTGTGGTGGAACTCATCCGTAATTCTAATGTGGTGCCGGGAGTAATGTGTCACAAAACGCAGTTCATCGAACCCTGCTGAAAACGGAGTTGCGTAGCCGCTGGCAGCTCCGAGTGCCCATGCTAACTTCAGTTTACCATCGAAAGCGCCTACAATGGGCACGCCAGCATCAAAACTGGACCTTGAATGATTGAAAGAAGGTTGTATGATCCTATGAATCTCGTTTCCTGTGGCACCATGTGGACGGCGGTGTAGGTGTGCATTCGTTTGCCTGGGGAAGTGTTGGCACTTCCCCAGGTAAACGATGCACACCAGTGGAGAAAGCTTTGGGCAATATTCTGCTGGAAAATCCTGGATCCAGTCATTCATGTACAGGAAACTATGACGTCTACCATCTACCTTAACATCATTGCAGACCAGGTACATGCTTTCATAGCAACGGTATACCCATCTAATAGTGCCTTTTTTCAGCAGGATAATGCACCATGCTGCACTGGCCGAATTGTTCAAGAATGGTTTGCGGAACATGAAGAAGACTTTCAGGTACTGCCCTGACTTCCAAATTCCTCAGACAGCATCTAATCGAGCATCTGTGGTTTGTGTTGGAACAGCATATCCGATCTGTGGTGGCTAAACCATGTACCTTACAAGAGTTAAAGGATCTGCTGGTAACGTGTTGGTACCAGATACCACAAGACACCTATAGAAATCTTGTAGCGTCCATGCCTTGCCGGGTAATAGCTGTTTTAGCGGCACATGGAGGACCAACATCATATTAGGCAGCTGTTCATAATACTTTGGCTCTTCGGTGTAAATATATTAGACAGATAACTTTATATTACGTCAAAATTTACCATAAAATGCAAATTTTAGAAGCTGCGGATAATCGAATTTGGCTTTCTTGTGATATGACAAAAATTCGTTACTTTGTTATCTAGGCAATATATATCAACTGAAACGCTTAAAGCTAGGGGTATGGCGGCTAAAGCTATAGGTCAGGAGGACTGTTTTGGTAATGCAACAAGTTGCATACTGATAAAAAAGTTTAAAATGCCTTTCTTGTCACAAAACCATAAGATGAAAGAGACCTGATTTCATTGATTGTGGTTTCATTTTCGGCTGAAGGTGAATATATTCGCGTGAGATCATTATAGCAGCTGCCTTGATTACGATGAAACGTATTGCTTGTGAACTACAAAAATGACTTCATGAGCCATATGTCCGAGAATCCCTACAACACAGTATTTAAATAAATAAATAAAATATAAATACCCACTCAAGCAGCTGCTTGCCACAGAGGTCTGACAGGAGCCTGTCAGTTTATATGCCATAGTAGAAGGTCTGAGAGGATGGCAGGACCTCAGAAGAAAAACAACACATACAACCATGCCTTACCCGGGTCTCGAACCCAGGTCCCTTAGATCAGCAGCCAAGCGCGCTAACCACTCGGCTCAAAGAATTTGAAAATCTGGCCCTTGGCGCTCCACCGTTTGGTGATCTTTGTCTTGTCCTTTGCGATTCATGCCACTTATTGGACACCCACAGACGGAGAAGGTTAGGGGTTTTTTTATCCTGTTACTTCGAAAAATCATAGTTATGCTACATGCTGGAATTTAAGAAAAGTGCAAACAGGGAAAGATATGGGAATTCCTTTAATACCAAATTAGAGTTCATGTTTAAGTTTCAATTTGATGCCAAAACACTCGATTAATTACATGGCGTGAATGAGTGATCAGATATGATCTGCTTAGGAATAGGCTAATGAGGAAACCACCTCAAACTCCAAACGTAGAAGGCTTCCTATACGATTCTTTTTATTTACAATACATAAAATAGAGTTACACGATGTACATTTTAGAGAAGTATTTTAAAAAATCCGATAAATAGTGCATTAACGTATATTATTATTTAACTAAATGAAACAAAATCGTAAATAATAAGCAGGATGAACAATTCTAAGCATAGAGGAAATATTAACTTGATCCGGGTGGAGTACGAACCTACGACGTTCTGATGGCATGTCAGGGTACTCTGATTCCTCAGCCACCAGCTCTTCACCGAGATATCTTCTATTGATTGCTTTATACCACGGAGTCAGTCATTGCAAGTTGCCTTAACTACAATTGAAGATGCTGGTCGACAAAACACCTTCCAGATATAACCCAGAGGTAGTTGCGATGAGTCTCATGTTTACAGGTCATTTTCTGTGCTTCTTCTAATATTGAAAATTACATTCCCTCCATTTGTAAAACATGAAACCTTAGGTTTTATGTAGTGCTTCAACAGTGATTTAAAATGTATAAATTTCATATATTTCTTATATCCACTAAGTTATTACTTAGTGGATATAAGTTTTTTTTGGGTCACTTCATATATAAAGATAAAGGGACATAGTTTAGAAAAAATAATATTTTTTATTTTATTCTGAGCTGATCAGTGTAATTATAAAGACAATTTCATAACTTTTAACTTACCATAAAAATTTCAGATATTTCTGTATATCATTAAATGAAACACTAAAATTTCGTTTTATGTTATGCTTTAAGTTAAAGAAAGATCATTAAAAGAGGAGTAAAAATGGCTACCAGTACAAATCATAGCATTTTTTAGTGTAGTTTTATACCTCCGTTTACTCACATGCACTTTCACGATGTTCAAATCGGATTCTAGTTCAGTGACTTTCAGTGTAAAGTCGCTACAAATTAACATAAAAATATATCACTAATAATTTTCATAGCAAGTCTTCCGTAACTTAAATAATGTCGCATCAGACTAATTTAGCATCCCAATCAAAACTGGATCGTCACTTTCATTTACGTAACATATGTATTTTGTGTAAGAAACCTTTTGTACTGATTTAAGCATATCAAATCATTGTTAAGGTAGTAACAGTTAATTACAAGGGATAATATATGTAAAAAACTGATTTTTGTAATCGGAGACTTCAAAAATACACTAATCGCAAAAATAAATATAGCATTTTAAAATTATTTTATTTTTTTAATTAGTAATTTAAAATTATTTTAATTAAAGTTATTTTTATAAATAAAGCATTTTAATTATTTATTATTTTATAGACATTAATGTCTATAACATTAAAAACAGTAATATATTTATATTAAAAGGTAAGGAGTTCCACATTGGAACATATCCTCTTTCCTAAAATCATTACGAAATTTGCAGACGAGTCCCTAAAGAGCGCATGTACACTAAATAATACATGCACTATTTATGAACTCGTTCATGAAAAGACTAAAGGTCATTTCATTAAGCATGTTAGGCTATGTTATGTCAATAGTAACTCAGATGCAGAATTCATCATCATAATCAACCAACCATGGGCTATATGGAAGTCCAACCAGAACGTGCAATTTAGGTTTCCATGCATTTCAGTCCAGAGCTACATCTGCTGAATCTGGCCACTGCACACCAATTCTAACAGGGTACTGTCCGACATTGTGTGTCCACCCCGCTATCTAGGTATCCCCTTCTTTCTGAGGACTTTAGACACACTGTTGATAACCCTATTCGCCAATCTATAATTATCCATACGGGCAACACGGCCAAACCACGGGAGTCTCTCTCTGCACGATAATGCTGCAGTGCTTGTCTGATTTGAATTTTGAAGGTCTTAATAGAATTAAGAATCTGGTTGACAGGCAATTGCGTGATGAGCAATGTGGATTCAGAAGTGGTAGAGGATGTGTGGATCAGATATTTTCACTTAGGCAGATTCTTGAGAAATATTTAGAGTTTCAGAAACCTTTGGTTATTAGTTTTTTGATTTCAAAAAGGCTTCCGACTCTGTTGATAGTCGTAATTTGTGGTTGATTGTGAAATGGTATGGCATACCAGACAAATTAGTTAACATAATGAAAGCTCTCTATAATAACACTGAGTCGTGTGTGAGAGTTGGTAAGGCTTGTAGCAATTGGTTTAGCATTACTTCTGGTATTCGACAAGGGTGCATTTTGTCTCCTTTTCTCTTTAGTGTGGTTATTGAATATGTTATGCAAAACTCACTACAAGGGAAATATTTAGGCCTTAAATGGTCTGGGCATACGACAATTTCTGATTTAGATTATGCTGATGATTTAGCCCTTTTGCGAAATGATGTTGATAAGATAAATTCTTATGATGATTTCAGTGACAACTCCCTATGGTGATATGCAGTCTCCGTATTGCGGTGCACCGGGATTGTCACGTATTATCACGTTGTTGATGAGACTGGTACTAAAGTAGGTTTGTTGATAAACAGAGAGAAAACTAAAGTTAGTCAGGCAGTCTGTGATTCAGTTAATCGTCTTCAGTATGTGTTATAGTTTAATTATCTTGGGAGCTTATGTAACAGATAGTGATGATGTGCAGCATAAGATTAATAGACGAATTGGGATTGCTGCCGGAACTTTTAAGAATCTATGGAGAGTGTGGAGAAATAGGCGTATACGCCTAAAGACTAAAATTAGTCTCTATAATTGTTTGGTTCTTTCTAGGGTTAGTTATGGTAGTGAAACTTGGACACTTTGTAAACAAGATAACACAAACTTGATATCTTTGATTCTAGATGCTTACGCAGTATCTTGGGAATTAGGTGGTTCAACCTTGTAAATAATGAAGAGGTTAGGCAAAGGAGTCGGCAACCTACTCTGAGCCGCATATTGTGCAGCGAGAGACTGCCGTTGATTCTCCCTTGGCGATATTGCCCGTATGGATAATTGTAGATTAGCAAATAGGGTTATGAACAGTGTCCTAAAGGCCTCAGAAAGAGGGGGAGACTTACGATGTGACGGACAGACAATGTCAAACAGGACCTTGTTGGAATTGGTGTGCAGTGGTCCGATGCAGCAGATATAGTTCAGGACAGATATGCTTGGAGAACTAAATTGCACGATCTGGTTGGACCTCCGTGATGGTGTTGATGATGTGGATGAACAGTAAACGAAGGAAACTTTTCAAATAACCTTTGAGAACTTTCTTACTTAGTACGATATATCTCAAACTACAGAAAATATCGTTTGGAATGATATATCAACTTTTGAATTGTAGCATTAGTTTGTTCAATGGAGAATGTGTACGATCTCGCAGAAGCTGTGCATGGTTAAATTTTAAAATTTTGCCTTTATTTTGTTTACTAATAGACAGATTTACTCCGTTTCTCATACACCTTTCCATGATTTCATCCAAATGTTAATGGGCTTTGTTTCTGATCCAGAAGGTCAGTGAATCATTTCTTATAATAATTAATTTTTAAGGAGGGTGGAAAATTCATGTTGAGGTTCTGCGCATTGGTATAAGAAGGCTCAGTGCAAAGAGAAGTCTGGTATGAGCAGTTTGAAAAAAAATAAAGTGTTTTTTGAAACGGATTCTGTTTATTTTAACATACAGGGTGGTTATAATTAAACTGACATTACTCAGAGCGATTTGCGTAATGATGAAGAAAGATTTGCGTAATGATGAGAGAAGGATCTACTCGACGGATCAAGCAACAAGTGCTGGATATCTTAATAAGAACATGGGGTAGAGAACTGCAAATGAAAAAATAGTTATAGTGTTAGTGCCATCAGGTGGTGTGGACGCGCTAAAAGCGTAGTAGAACATGCCAATTTCTCGTGACATTGCAATAAATTACATGTGAGAGTCGCATGAGGCACGCTATAAAATGCGATGTCTTCCCTGTAATCGGTAAAAGGAACCATAGGTATCTGCAATAAGGATCGAGCTTTGCTAGTGAAACTCTTTTACCAAAACGGCAGTAATGCCGCCGCTGCATTACGTGAATATCTCGTCTGAAAATTATGAGAAAAGTACCTTTGTCGCTAAACGCTGAAGAATATGATACAGAAATTCGAAGAAACAGGCGTTGGTGTGGCAACCGGCAAGGGTGTGGCTCCGACAGGCAAGGGTGTGGCTCCGACAGGCAAGGGTGTGGCTCCTACAGGCAAGGGTGTGGACCAGAACGAACAGGCAAGGGTGTGGCTCCGGGTAGAGGCTGGTGACCTGTTGCAAAAAGCAATATGGAAGACGTCGCACTTACCGTTGCAGAAATCCAGTCACAGTCGGAACTATCCGTAGTTTGTGCAAGACAGGTATCCCGGCAACTGCAATTTCCGTGGTCAACTGTCTGTAAAGTTATACGGTTCATCTTGAAATGGTATCCTTTAAAAATGTATAGGGTGCAGCAGCTGCAACCACGTGACAAAAAACAAGGCGCCGACTTCGCTTTGCGATTTCTGGCGAGGATGCAGGTGGATGAAATGTGCCCTTCGAAAGTCTTATAGACCGATGAGGCGCATTTTTTCGTACATGGAACAGTGAATACGCACAACTTTCGAATATGGGGACCTACACATCCGCATGCTGTGTATGATGTGTCCCTATATTCCGACTATGTAACTGTATGGTTCAGGTTTACCGCAAAATTTATAATCGAGTCATTTTTCGTTGAGGAGATCACGCCTTAAGCCTCCGTGAGTCGATCGGTGAGTGGATCACGTGACACAGACCTTCTCCACCGCAAGATTATTCCGGCTTTGTAAGAAAGAAATTCACCCATAGAAAAGCCACCCCATACTGCACTTACGGCAACGCAATTGTTGCGTACCACATTTGGTGAAGACTTCCGTGGTCTTCACCAAATGAAATAATTTTTCGAACTTTTTCCAATGCTTGGCCACCACATTCCTCCGACATAAACCCATGCGATTTTTGGTTATGGGGTTATTTGAAAAGACGAATTTACTAAAGCAATGTTGAATCGCTTGCTGAAATTAACGCAAGAACAGAAAAGCATGCTGCAGCCAATGTTTCAAGCAACTGTGGATCATGCCGTATAACGTTTCCAGCACATGTTGCATACGAAGGGTTCACATTATGAGAATCTTGATTTTTAAAAAAGGTTGTTTGTTCAACTTCGTATGTTCTTTATTTTAGCACACCCACGCCACCTGGTGGCATTAAAAATAACTATTTTTTATTCGAAAATTCTCTACTCTATGTTTTTATTAAGGTATCCACCACTTTTCGCTGTGATCAGCCGAGTAGATCCTTCTCTACATCGCTCTGAGTAATACCAGTTTAATTATAATCACCCTGTACATTGCTATAACCCATTTAGAGAAGAAAACATGATGTAAGAAATTGTTTAAGACCTGACTTACAATGGATGGTGTATCTGACCAAAAACAACAATACGAAATCTATGACAAGTGACACTGTTGAACAATAAGTGGAATACAAAAACTTCAATTTGGCAAAGAAATGGAGCATAAGATAAATTCAAGAAGAGTTTGGAACGTCCAGTAAGAATAATTCTTATCTGGAAACGTCCAGATAAGAAATGCCAAAGATTGTGAAAGAGAAATGATTATGTCATGAAAATAAAGGGGCTGGTTGGCTCATTCAATAGCACGTGAGGCTCGTAATCTACAGTTTCCAGGTTCGAGTGCCACCTGGGCCAGCGTTACCCCCCCCCCCCTTTCCCTAAGTCAGAAAGAGTACACCAATGGGCTTGGAAAGGCCGCCCTCCTTTGATGAGACCCAAAGATGTGGCAGGAGATTCATTCACTGTGTGCGCTAGAGAGCACGGTGAATGACATTGACAGGCGCTTCCATCTGTCTCTTAACAGCCGTCCAGTGAGCTCCTTTCCAACATTCGTTGAACCCTTGCGGTCCTTTTGACCTGCCATTTAACCGTTGTGTGCAAAACAGTTCTAAGGGTAGCTTTAAAGATAAAAGCAACCCAACAACCATGAATGAAGAAACTCTTTTGCATTTATTAGAAAGTAAGGTAAAATACAGCATGTTTAGAAAAGCTTGCTTTAAATAACTATATGCATTCTTTAAATTTGTTTTTTTTTACCTCTGAGGGGCACTTTTTTTTTACACACAATTGGTTAAATGGCCAAGTCACAAGGACCCCGAAGGTTCAGAGAAGGTTGGGGGAAGGGGACCTACTGGACAGCTGTTAGGAGACAGATGGTAGCCTCCCGTCAAGACAATACAGGGTGTGGTTTATCGTGCACAAGGTATGGCTATCCTGCACACGGAGCCAAGGTTTAACGTCCATCCGATGGATGGCGGCCTTTCCAAGCCCATCGGTGGACCTTACTGATTGTGGGCATGGCGGTGATAAATCTAAACGCTGGTCTGTTGGGACTTGAACATGGGAACTGCAGTTTACGACCCTGATGCACTTTCAACTGAGCCATCCCTGCCTTCTGACCACTCTTTAGAAAGAATAATCCATATCTCTCTGTTGGATTTAAATTCAATATAGGTAACACTTAGCAAATAACTTTATTCACTTGTGAACAATTACTCCTTATATTCCTATCCCCGACTGGCATCGCTTTCCGAGGAATTTCAGTCTTGTTGGAAGAAAGAAGAGAGTTCCAACAGGACTGTAACTTCCTCGGAGAACGATCACTGTCAGGGATAGAAATCACAAGTAAATAAAGTTTTTCCTGTATTGAATTTAAATACTTATTCTAAGAGTGTTATGAATTCAACTGTTATTTCTATTGGATTTTCGAAATTTGCTGAGTTGCAGTAAAAAAAAAAACTATTTCAGCTGGGGAAATGGAACACATAGGTGTTTGCGGTTTTTCTAATCCATTAAATATCTGCTCATTGCATCTAAACTGCCAGTAATGATAGTTACGGCTGACTATCCAAGGATCTCATATATGACCCTTTTCACCTAAGATGCCTTCTTGAAGAATGTTTTCTGTGCCCAAGACTTACAGATAATTTTAACTGAATGCATTCAACGTATAACGTACAACAGTCGACAGATCAACGCTTAAAACCATTAACCAAAGATATCGAAAAATTTTTCAAAATCAAGGAAAAATTATCAACTCTGATAGGTCATTCATTTATTGCCATCGAACAATCATTATTTCAAGCAGAACAGAGAAATGCATTTCAGGTAAACGATCATTATTTTAAATAGCATCATAATTTCCGACTTCTTAAAATTCCTCATTCATATTATGAGACAAAAAGGAATCCTCTGGAATAATGCACAGGCCACAATGCACCTTTTCGTAGTTTACTATTAGTAGGAACTAAGAACATTTGTCATGAAAGCTTTGTTATACTATCCCATTATTTTCATCATAATCATTCACAACAGTTCATTCTGTTCATTAACATTTAATTGATTTTTTAAACGAAGAAGTTCAAATTAAACCTGAGTAATTGTATACTTTTCGGACAGGTCAGAAAGACAATATGTATAAAAGTTGCAAACAAAGCAACAAAACATTAATCCATTTCTGCAAGCTCGAAAGCAGAAATCATTACATGGTATGGTGATTTGGAACTTTAAATGATGCGAGTTTTGAATATAGAAAGCAGTGGTGGATAGAGAGTATTGTTACGATAGATGAACGCGCTACAGTGACTTACGAGTTAACGTGATTGTAACCCTCGTGTGTGCTTCTACGTGAGATTCAATTAGCCAACGATTTGGAACTTAGAACAGTTCAGAAGAAGAAGAATGAAAATATAGCAGTGTGCAGTGTGTTAAAGTTCTGAGATCTGAAAGGTTGTTCAGATGGTTTGAGTCTGTGAGCGATAAGTAAAAGTCAAGAAGTATCTTGTATTGGTGTGTGCACGGGCGGTAGTTATGTTTTGCTAGAGGATACGTCTAGTGATCTAACAAGAAAAAGGATTCTTTATACCTGGTATATAAGGTATTCAAGAGACACGACAGACAGTATAGAGGTAAAAGTTTAGTAGTATAGACTGAGTTGTGTACTCTGTGCAGGAATGTTAATGACTTTTGCATGTTAGTAGTCGATTTGTTTATGAAAAACTACATCCATATTTTCTTTGTAACGATTTGCATTGTATTACATTTGGCTTTAAAATATAGTTATTATTACTCACGTCCAGTGCATATTCGTATTTTGTAATTCGCAACATTTGGTGTCAGGAGTGGGATCATTTAATTGAATGCCTTTCACTAGAAGTATGGATGAGTTAATAAAGCTGATGACTGACCTGAAAGCCGATATGGCTACACAGAAAACATACATTAAAGGTGAAATAGCTGCCCAGAGAAACGAAATGGCCGCACAAAATAATGAGTTGAGAAATAAAATAGGTGACCTGGCCGCACAAAATAATGAGTTGAGAACTGAGATAGTTTCTCAAAAAGATGATTTGAAAGCCGAAATAGCCGCACAAAATACTGAGATGAGAGCTGAAGTGGCTTCTCAAGTTGGTAAGATTATTGATCAGTTCAAGGATATTAAAACCGAACTCAATAGACAATGCAATAGCTTAAATGTTGAATTTGTCAGTGAAAAAGATGATCTTGATAGTGTTAAGTTAGATTGTAAACATGGAAAAGAAAAAGAGAAAGGCAACGCATGTCAAAATGTGAATCCAAAACCAATAGGTGAAATTTGCGAAACTAACAGCACTGGAGGTAACAGTATAGATGAACAATGTTTTAAAGATGCTAACCATAAGAATATTGTTGGGCAGTATAAAAATTATAGGAACAAAATTATGCAAGAAGCGAGAGCTGGTAGAGATGTTGTTACAGTTAAGACAACGAAATTGGTTGAAGGTGAATATATCTCCAGCAGTGGGAGCTATAGTACAGATGAACATAATGCTGATGCGGGAAAGAAACGATGCGGAACCAGAAAACATTCCAAGATCCTTCGCTATCTGAAAAAGAAGCAATTTAAGAAACGATGCGGAACCAGAAAACATTCCGGGATTCTTCGCTATCTGAAAAAGAAGCAATGTAGATTCAATTCGTTTTTACAAAATTCGACGGACAGGAGAAGCTTGCTGGGGCAGCAGCGTTCTGATGAAGCCTTCATATGGATTGAAGAGATCTCAAGAGAGATGGAGAAAGTGCGAGAGGACTGCGAGAGGAAGACTACAAAAGAATCGAATCTTCGCAAGAAAGGAGAATCTCGAAATGTGGATCTGCTATTGGAAATCAAGAAACGTAGAGATAGCGCAGATAATGCCTTTGACCACGACGCAACTACTGGTAATGCATGACAGAGTGTCTATGTCGCTGTTGACATGTCTAGGAACTGTGAAGAACAATCACACAGATCAGAGAGCTGTGAGACTATACAGTACGCTTTGCACTTCAAAATACCTAGGTATACAAGTCTGGCACGATCTGAAGAGAGATCCACCCGAAAGGTATTCTATTCCTCGCCGTCAGCAAAATGCGTCATGGACAATTATCGCAAAGGCAGAGTAACGAGTGGTAATGAGGGGGAACGAAACAGAGATTACGTTTCGCAGAGTGGTCCGAGTAAAGACGAGGCGTCCATTCATCATAGATACAAAGTGCCATTCGACGTTACTGGGGAAGATTTTTCCGGAGAGATTTTTCCGAAGCATATAGCCACACTCGAATCGTTTATAGAAAGTGGGGATTTAAGAAAGAAGAATTCCGAAGAATGGCTTAGAAGCGTAACAGGTGATGCTAGTAAAGGAGCTTCACGCAGAGACATTACTTCAAAGACTAACTTTCTGGATGAAACTAAGCCTCAGAGTTACGATCAGAGAGAAGTGAAGCCCTCAGACAATCTCAACGTAGCCATGCTGAATTTCTTTTCTGAAAAGTCAATGCGCAGATTTGGACATTATAACCATTTAGATTATAAGGATATAGAAAAGTTTAATCACGACTACAAGAGCTCTAAAGTGGACAATATCATGTTACAAAACTCGTCGCTGATCTCCAGAATGAACAATTTGGCAATCATGACTGATATTTCCCTGGCTAATTACAATGAGAGCTCCAAGAAAGTGAATTCGGAAGAAACAGCAACTATGACCTCCTCGGGTCATGTGTTTTGCTGGAGACCCGAGTGGCGCCATCGGATGGTAGATAAACACAGTACAGGAGGTGTCGGCGACAAAGTGAGTCTTGTCTTGGCTCCTGTACTTGCTGCTTTAGGTCTCAAGGTCCCTATGATCTCCGGTCGTGCTCTTCAATTGACGGGAGATACTCTGGACAAATTGGAATCCGTCCCTGGCTTCACAGTCGACTGCACTAAAGATAAATCGAGCAGATGATGGAAGACGTCGGATCAGATGATGGAAGACATCGTAGGATAAAATCGAGCAGATGATGGAAGACGTCGGAGCAGATGATGGAAGACATCGTAGGACAGACAGAGGAGCTGGTGCCAACAGATAAGGAGATTTACCGCTGCAAGGATCTGACGGCTACCGTAGATAGCGTTCCTCTAATGAGATGCTCAATTGTGTCCAAAAAGCTGGCTGAAGGAGTGTGCGCTTTGGTTTATGATGTTGAATTCGGAAAAAGGAGCTATTGATCTCATCAGTACAGAAGATGTTGCTGTTGATTTAGTTAAGAAAATGGTTGCAGCATCACATACTCGTGGAATGAAGAGTTTGAGTTGTTCAGCTGTTATCAGCAACATGGATTCACCTCTTGAAAACTCTGTTGACAACTCTCTGGAAGTGATGGAAGCTGTTCAGTGTTTCCTTGGTAACGGATCCTTGGAACTGCAAGAGCTCGTCGAAGAGTTAGGAGGAGAACTTCTGCGTTTGGTGAACATTGTGGATAATAGGGTAGATGAAGCATCACGTGCCCGCAAGGTTCTGCATAACGGCAATGCTTTGAACAAGTTTCGTAGCATGTTAATAGAACAAGGAGTATCTGAAGATGATGCAAGCTGGCTATGTGAAGGTAAAACAGAAAAAATATTGCTAGCAGCCCGACACATCACTGATTTCACTTATACAGGAGAAACAGGTAAGGTTGTCGGAATAGAAGCTGCAGTTCTAGCAAGAGTATGGAAGGAGGAGATGGACCGAAGCGCTAAAAAGAATTATGGAGCTGATATTATAATTGTGAAGCACCTTGGGGATCAAATTGAATCGGGTGAAATATGGCTGAAGGTTCATCACGACAGTTCTGAATTAAGTGAAAGTCAACTGACAAAAAGATCAGACTGGAGGATGAAACTCCTCCCTAGATTTTATGTCACTAATGACTTTCATTCCTTGTTACTATTGATAGAATTAAAAATCCAAAGGAGAAAACTTTCGACAAAGAAGAAAACTTTTTACAGGTTTTGCACGAAAACTGTTAGTCGATTCTCCTCCCTGCGGAGACATAAACGTGTTCACAAGGGCTATAGGCCTTACACGTATTCTGCCTGTGGACGAGGCTTCAGTGAGAAAGAAAATCTACGTCATAATGTGATTCGCTTCCATTTTGACACAAACATGTGGGATAAACTGAGGAAACACGTGATAATGAAATGTTCTTTTTATCACCAGAAGCAAAACAAAAGCAATAAACTCGTCACCTTCCTAAAGAAGACAGCCGTCCGTATTTTGAATACAGTGGAACAAAATACGTGTTCACCTACTGCTGTAGAGAAAATAACTAAACGTGGAAAGAGGAGACATTCACCGAGACACCAGAGACCTTGGGGAGGTCCTGATACAGTAGTTAACATGATTAACGACGTGATGTATCGCATTCGTCGACGTCCAACTACTCCACGTGGAAAGAGGAGACTTTCACCGAGACTACAAAGAACTTTGGGAGGTCCTTACACAGTAGTTAACAGGATTAACGGCGTGATGTATCGCATTCGTCGACGTTCAACTACAAAGTGCAAGGTGGTTCCCATGAATCGTTTGGCCCCGTTTCATCGAAGAACTGAAGAAGCTTCGGAATCCAGAATTGTTCGGGACGAACAAGACCTAAGGAGGGGGCAGTGTTACGACAGATGAACGCGCTACAGTGACTTCACGAGTTAACGTGATTGTAACCCTCGTGTGTGCTTCTACGTGAGATTCAATTAGCCAACGATTTGGAACTTAGAACAGTTCAGAAGAAGAAGAATGAAAATATAGCAGTGTGCAGTGTGTTAAAGTTCTGAGATCTGAAAGGTTGTTCAGATGGTTTGAGTCTGTGCGCGATAAGTAAAAGTCAAGAAGTATCTTGTATTGGTGTGTGCACGGGCGGTAGTTATGTTTTGCTAGAGGATACGTCTAGTGATCTAACAAGAAGAAGGATTCTTTATACCTGGTATATAAGGTATTCAAGAGACACGACAGACAGTATAGAGGTAAAAGTTTAGTAGTATAGACTGAGCTGTGTTGTGTATACTCTGTGCAGGAATGTTAATGACTTTTGCATGTTAGTAGTCGATTTGTTTATGAAAAACTACATCCATATTTTCTTTGTAACGATTTGCATTGTATTACATTTGGCTTTAAAATATAGTTATTATTACTCACGTCCAGTGCATATCCGTATTTTGTAATTCGCAACAGTATTTTAAACACCAATGATGATACAGAACAAGTAAAAATAAGCATTTTACGCACCGGTTATAAACCATAAAGGCCATCTGCTTCTTGCTGTTCCTTGGCAGCACCGGATATTTCACTGATACATAGAAGAGAAGGGTCTCTCAGTCGGAAGCGTGTAAGCCTCGTTATCTGCACTTCGTAGTTTCGACTATGAGAGCATTCAGAATTATCTTTGCTAATCCTCCCCCTCCCCAAGGTGAGAAAGGGGACATCGATGGGTTTGGAAAAGCCGCCGTTCGATGGGTCGGATCTAAAGTTACGCATTAAAAGTTAAACCACGCATAGAAGCTAATAATCTTCCAAGATTTATCCAGGTCTCCTCTATAGGTCTTAAGGACCCCAATGGCTCCGAGAAGGACACCGGACAGCTCTTAGGAGACATATGGAAGCCCCCCGTCAAGACGGCGTGTTCCTTAACATGCACAGGAGATGGCTCTCTTGCTCACAGGGCCACCATATGTCTTCTAAGAGCTGTCTGGTGTCCTTCTCGGAGACTTTGGGATCCTTAAGACCTATAGAGGAGACCTGGATAAATCCTGGAAGATCATTAGCTTCTAATGCGTGGTTTAACGGTAGAGCGCTCTGGCATGTATGTATCTAGAAAGTTACGGGTTAAATCCACCCCCCCGTCCCCCCCGCGTGACCGATAATTTTTTTTTTTTCAGATGAAAAATTACTGAAGTTTATTTCTACAGGCAATCTATGGTGTGTACTAATGTTGCCTATCATTATTTCAATACGCTGCTCTATCAATCAGTAGCAAATGCAGAGATTTCCTGTTGCAATAGAATTCAAGGAATATTTTTGCGGAAGAAATGACTTCTGAGGATGCATAGGACCCGTACCAATCATTAGCAAAATATATTTGGCCGATGGCAATGGTTATACCATCATGCTTCATAACTATTGCATGAGATATCTGCAGGCTCAACGTCCGATAAATCAGATGATCTTTGATGGGTGTACACACGTCAATACATTTTTCAACTGATAACGAACATAATGATGTTCGTTATCAGTTGAAAAATGATAGGTCGGAACGTTGTGAAGGGTTTTATAGTTAAATCCATGTTGCGCGCAACTCCGCGAGCTGTGAAATTACATCACCAGAATAACCTGTGTGGCCATTTGCATATTGTTATGTACAGGGGCGTAGCCACGGGGGGGATGAGGGGAGGCTCCACCCAAAATAACTCGGAGTTGGTAAAATTCGAAGTGACTTCGTAAAATCTAGATGAGTTGTGAAAATTTGTGACCTTTTTTTGCAAAATTAAGGGGACTTGTCAAAATCGAGGCAATTTGGCAAATCTAGGGAGTTTGGAAAATGGAGAGACGTCAAAATTTAGAGCAGTTGGCAAAATTCGAAGCCACTTCGCAAAATACAGGTGAGTTGGAAAAATTGGGACAACTTAACAAAATCTTAAGGAGTTGGCAAAATTCGGAGTGACTTGGCAAAATCGTGGGGAGTTGGGTTGGTGGGTTGTTTACCTTGTTTACCACTTTTTTGCACACCATGGGCTAAATGGCCAGGTCACATGGATCCCGAAGGCTCAGAGAAGGTTGGGAGAGGGGACCCACTGGAACAGTTGTGGGAGACAGATGATAACCTCCCGTCAAGGCCATCGAGCGTGTTCTTTAACGTGCACAGGGTATAGCTCTCCCGCACACGGGGCCACGGCTTAACGTCCCCTCCGACGGACGGCGGCCTTTCCAAGCCCATCGGTGTCCCCTACTGACCGTGGGCAGGGCGGGGAATTTTGTCAGCGTTGAGATAAATCTCAACGCTGACCCAGCTGGGACTCGAACCTGGGAAGTACAGATTACGAGCCTGGCGCGCTACCGACTGAGCCACCCCCGCCCACAAAATCGTGGGAAGTTGGCAAAATTCAGGTGAGATGTAAAATTGGGATTTTTTTCTGTAAAATTATGGCGAGTTGAGAAAACTTAGGAAGTTTGCAAAAATCTATGAAAAGTTGGCAAAATTCGGAGCGACTTGGCAAAATCGTGGGGAGTTGGCAAAATTCAGGTGAGATGTAAAAATTGGGATGTTTTATGTAAAATTATGACGAGTTGACAAAACTTAGGGAGTTGACAAAATCTAGGGGAAGCTGGCAAAATTCAGAGTGATTTGGTAAAATCGTGGGGAGTTGTCAAAATTTGGAGTAACTTTTCAAAATCGTAGGGAGTTGGCAAAATTCAGGTGAGCTATAAAAATAGGGATTTTTTTCTGTAAAATTATTGCTAGTTGGCAAAACGTAGGGAGTTGGCAAAATCTAGGGGCAGTTAGCAAAATTCGGAGTGACTTGGCAAAATCGTGGGGGGTTGGCAAAATTCAGATGAGATAAAAATTGGGATTTTTTTTGTAAAATTATGGAAAGTTGGCAAAATTCGGAGTGACTTGACAAAATCGTGGAGACGACAAAATTCAGGTGAGATGTAAAAATTGCAATCTTTTTTCTATAAAATTATGTCGTGTTGGCAAAATCGAGGCAACTTCGCAATATTTAGGAGAGTTGGCAAATCTTTGGGGAGCTGGCAATATTCAGAATGACTTTGCAAAAATCAGGTGAGATGTAAAAATTTGAATTTTGTTTTCTGTACATTTGTGGCGAGATGGTAAAATCGAGGAAACTTGGCAAAATCTAGGGCAGTTGACAAAATTCGAATCCACTTGGTAAAATACGGGCGAGTTCCGAAAATTGGGATTGTTTTTATGAAACTTAGGAGAGTTGACAAAATCGAGAAAACTTGGAAAATTTTTGGGGAGTTTGAAAAATTTGAAATGATTTGGCAAATTCAGGAGAGATGTGAAATTGGGATTGTTTTGTGAAATTAAGGAGAGGTGCTAAAACCTAGAACTCTTGGCAAAATTCGAATCCACTTGGTAAAGTACAGGTGAGTGGTAAAAATTGGGATTGGTTTTGTGAAATTAAGGAGAGTTGGCAAAATCGAGAACTCTTGGCAAAATTTAGGGGAGTTGGCAAAATTCGAAGCCAACTTGGTAAAATACAAGGGATTTGTGAAAATTGTGCCTTTCTTGTGCAATTAAGGAGAGTTGATAAAATTCGAAGTGACTTGGCAAATACAGGGTAGATGTAAAAATTGCGATTTTTTTCTGTAAAATTATGGCGAATTAGGGGAGTTGGCGAAATTCGAATCCACTGGGTAAAATATAGGCAAGTTGGCAAAATCTAGGGTAGTTGGCAAAATGCGAATCCACTTGATGAAATATAGGCGAGGTATGAAAATTGGGATTGGGTTTGTGAAATTAAAAAGAGTTGACAAAATAGAGAAAACTTAGCAAAATATTGGGAACTTTGAAAATGTTGAAGTCACTTGACAAAGAAGGAGAGATACAAAGATAGGACTGGTATTAGGTTTGTGAAATTAAGGAGATTTGGCCAAATCAGGCACAAAATTCACACTGGCTTGCTACAATTCCGACGAGTTATGAATATTGGGATAATTTCCGTGAAATTATGGCTAGTTGGCAAAATTCAATAGAGATAGAGAGGTGAAAATCCCCCCCCACCGAGCGAAAATCTATACATTATTTGCTCAGTTGGCAAAATTTGATTTCCGAGTTGGAATTTTTTTTATTTCCATCCCCTCCCTAAAACCATAGTCCTTCGCTATGCCCCTCCACAATAACACTGAGAGAAAATCAAAACAGTCAATAAAACTAAGCTTAACTAGTCTCGCCCAAACTTTCGACCGAGGTGATGCACTGCAAGAGCTGACGCTGATCGCTGTCGTCTATCCAAGTTGTCTTCCGCTCCAAGGCGAGGTCATGATTCTTGCAGAATGAACTGTTCAATTTGCCGAAAGCCTCTTAGTTCCGGTCCTTTTTTTCCCCCATACTATATTTTAGGGAAGAATTGGCGGTTGGTGTCCCCCTTCGACTATATGTTCACTCATAGTAGAATTTTTTTTATGATTACAGCTCTCACTGCAACATTTATCTGCCGGATGGTTTAGTGAAAAGCTCTGACGCCACGTCAAGGCACCATCCATGTCAGAGTGTTTTGCTCTAACCCAGGAGAAAACCCCTCCACACATAGGCAGCTAATGTGGAAGGAAAAAGAGGGATCCGGTTCCATTAAATTTCATTACTGACATGTCAGAGTGTTTTGCTCTAACCCAGGAGAAAACCCCTCCACACATAGGCAGCTAATGTGGAAGGAAAAAGAGGGAACCGGCTCCATTAAATGTCATGATATGTCAGAGTGTTTTGCTCTAACCCAGGAGAAAACCCCTCCACACATAGGCAGCTAATGTGGAAGGAAAAAGAGGGAACCGGCTTCATTAAATGTCATTACTGATATGTCAGAGTGTTTTGCTCTAACCCAGGAGAAAACCCCTCCACACATAGGCAGCTAATGTGGAAGGAAAAAGAGGGAACCGGCTTCATTAAATGTCATTACTGATATGTCAGAGTGTTTTGCTCTAACCCAGGAGAAAACCCCTCCACACATAGGCAGCTAATGTGGAAGGAAAAAGAGGGAACCGGCTTCATTAAATGTCATTACTGATATGTCAGAGTGTTTTGCTCTAACCCAGGAGAAAACCCCTCCACACATAGGCAGCTAATGTGGAAGGAAAAAGAGGGAACCGGCTTCATTAAATGTCATTACTGATATGTCAGAGTGTTTTGCTCTAACCCAGGAGAAAACCCCTCCACACATAGACAGCTAATGTGGAAGGAAAAAGAGGGATCATAAATAAGCTTTCTTAACAGTTTTCTTTCCTTTCTCCATCCCATTTATTCGATGTCTTCATCATGGAGTCAACCGCCTTAACTGGAGCAAAGAGAGTTTCCTTCTTTTTTAATCTAGGAACCAGCTGGGACTTTCCTTTCAAGGGCACTGGGACGAATATCGACTTATAGAGTGCATTATAGTCCATTTCACTCATCTTACTTGGCCGTTTGACCTGTCCTCTAGTATAATTGTCTGAACTTTCCTGTCCTCCCTTTCCCCACATATTCATAATTTTCTCCTTGGCACTCATTCTGCTGTATTCTGGGGTAGGAACTTCTATCATACCAGAAGGTACCTTTGGGAACTGTTGTGGAGGCGATTTAATAGGTCTCTTCGCAGAAGGGATTTCTTGGCAATGTTTCTCCGCTCCAGCTCTTTAAGATCTTCTCCTTGGCACTCATTCCTTTGTTATCACGGCAGGAACTTTTATCGTACCAGAATACACTTTTCCAAGCTTTGGAGGAGGCTGTTTAAGAACTCTCTTAGTAGAAGGATCTGTTGACAATATCTCACTTTTCCAACTCATCATAATCTTATCTTTTTCACTGTTTACACTGTTCTATGTTGCAGGATTTTGAATACTACCAAGATGTCCTATTTCCAAATGTGGTGGTTTAAGAAATGTCTTGGTAGAAGGATCTGGCGACAATTGCTGTAATCTCCAAGTGTTCATTATATTCTTCTTCTTGTTTGAGTTTTCAAAAGGGCGGTGTTGACAAGGTTCGATAGTGAGGCGCCATTAGCCACCCGCCTACACAAATTCACAAGCTGTCAGCAAACGGAGAATGAGATTGTCCGGGAGTATGCTGCCCGCATTCGGACCTGGGCCTATCAGTTTTTTGGAACAGTAGGAAGAAACATGGAGAGCGAGGATCAGGGAATCGGCGATCAGATGCGCCTTGCCCAGTTTTTGGCGGGCCTGGACCCGCGGCTCAAGCGGTTCGTACTGTCTCATAACCCCCGCACATTTGAGGAGGCTTTAGCAAAAGCTACACTGGAGGAGAGCAATGAGCGTGCCTCCGGACGAACGCCAGCCATACGAGCACTTGACGAGGAAACCCCTGCTAGGAACACAGAGTCGAACCCTCTGCCCCAGCTACAGGATCTGTTGGCAGCCTTTCCGCTGTGCCAGATCCAGGCAGATCTAGTACGTTTGGGGGAGCGCCTCCCCCAGATTGAGGGACAGCGAGAGAGGAGCCATACCAGTCAGCCCCAACAACAGCGGCACCCCTGGGCGGATCGCCAGGGTGTCACGTGCTTTGCGTGCGGTGGAGTGGGCCATTACGCCTGTCAGTGTGCGTCGCCCCCGACCCTACGCCCACGTGACCCGCAATAGCAAACAGGACGAAACCGGCAGCAAAATCGAGACTGAGCAACTCCACGGATTCCAACCTCGGACTTCAAGATAGTAAGACGTGTTCGCTAGTGCTCTCTGTTTTCCACGTGTTTGTGAATTCAGCTAACAATGGATATCAATAAGGACTCCAGATTAAATCGTTGTTTCAAGTTTTTACATCGTGATCTCAGCTATGAGACTTTCGTGACTATATTGGCCAACAATAAGGACCCAGCTGCTATTGAAGTCGCACAAAGTATTTCCAAAGATATCACTATTATTACTTTTGCCTCTGAAGACGCTGCGGATGATTTTGCCGCTGATCCGAACCTGGTGTTTCCCACGGACCATTCAAGCGCCTAGGATATCCCCAGAAAAAGTTTTCATCTCTAAACTACCATTCTTCATCCCTAACTGTGACATCGTGGACGCCCTCAAGCCATATGGCATTGTAAAAAGCATTGCAGAAGAGTTCCTGAACCTCCCGGGATTGGAATCCATCCGGACGGGTACGAGGGTAGTCCACATGGAGATGAAGAAAATGGTACCCAATTTCCTCCACATCTCTACCTTTTCGGCTACAATTAATTACTCTGGCATGATCCGGCTTTGCAAGTGGTGCAGACTCCCAGGCCACATCATAAAGGACTGCGAAGCCTTCGCCAAGAAGAACCTGCCACCTCCCGCATCAAAATCGGTCATAATTTCGGACTCTTATCTCGACCACCAACTCTTCGCAACTGCTGGCACCAACCTCCATTCAAAGAGAAGAAGTTCAGGATGCTCCAAAAGAAATTCCCGCTCCTGAAGAGTCAGCTCCTTCTACTCCCCTTCAACAAAAAAGAAAGCACCTTCCCTCTCCATCGGATTCACCTTCTGCCTCTGAGTCTACTGCCCATCAGAAGAAAAAACAGCCAGCTCCTGACTCGCCTTCCTCATTAATAGGTAATATTCAAAATTTCATCGTAGATCGATCCACCTCCCCCTCTATTACTCTAAATTCTGACCCCCCTGATTTTCTTGAAAACTTTGAGGACCTCCTTGATTTTCTAAAATTTCTTATTAACCCTAAATTAGCCTCCTCCGAATGGGAAATCCCTCCCCACCTTAAAGCTCTTAAAATAACGCTATCCAAGGACGGTTGCATTTTGCCGAAGTATCGAGACCTTTACCTCTCTGCTTTAGGCAAATGCCCGCAGAGAGAGTGCTTTTCTATTTGGGACTTCCTCCAATTAGTAAAGAATCTCTTCCCTCTACTTAAATAATTCACTATTCTTCCGTTTTTAAATTATTTTCCGTTCAAAATTAGCCCTTTTCCATCTTTTTTACTCATTTAGCGATCAAAATTCTGCTTAAACATAAACCTATTCCATCATATCTGGACCACTTTGTACCACATTCCAGTGGAATTAGGATCATCTGGTCCATATGCAAGGGTCGTCAGAGGAGGCTGAATGGAATGCAAGACAGAAGCTAGCGTCTCAAAATTCTGCTTAAACATAAACCTATTCCATCATATCTGGACCACTTTGTACCACATTCCAGTGGAATTAGGATCATCTGGTCCATATGCAAGGGTCGTCAGAGGAGGCTGAATGGAATGCAAGACAGAAGCTAGCGTAGCGTAGCACAGTGTACTTACATTTTGGCGAAGGCGTTTGGCCACAGGCCGCCTTTTGATGAGAGAGGGAAAGGCAACAATGATGGGCTGTAGTGACTCAGGTCCAATGAAAAGAGGTGGAGAGGAAAGAGTGTTCACAATCTCCCAGAAACAGGTCAAAAGAGCGTGTGTTCAGTGTGGGCTTTCAGGGGAGGGAGAAAGAAAAAAACAAAAAAAAAAAAATTAAAAAATTAGCAACAACAAAAAAAAATTTCCATCTCATAGGAGAGAAATAATATGGGGTTGTAAAAGGGAGGGGGGAGGAGGGGGCAGGTGGAGTAAGGAGAGGGCAACAAGGAGAGAACCAAAAGGTTCAGCAATGGGGGACAAAGTTAATAAAAAAAATATTTTTTTTTAATTGTAAAAAAAAAATTTTTTTTCCATAAAAATAATAAAAATCAAAATAAACCAAGTTTCAACCTCCTCAGGCAGGGCTTGCCCAAGGGGTGAATCTTGGTGGGTAGGGGGAAGGGGGGGAGGTGGCAGTCCCAAAGTAATGAGGGAATAATCAGGAAAAAATAGGAGGAGAAGGGGAAATTAACATTTGGGAACAAAGCAAAACCACGTGCACCGTAGTGCAGAGAAAACTAAGCATAGGGGTAGGGTGAAGAAAGGCCAGACCAAGGACCTTACTAAAATCATTAGGAAAAGTAGCAAAATGAATAAGAAGGTGAGGAAATGGGGAAAAGGTGGGTATTGTGTCAGTAAAATGGGGGTGAGTGGGAGATGGGTGTTCAGCAAAATGGGAAATAAAAAGAAAGTGGGGTGGAAAGGCAAAGGGGCAGTGAGGTGTGTGAGTGGCTCAAAATTCTGCCTCCTCTCCATTCCTCACTCTCAGCCAATCCCAAAATTCCTTTATCCTCATTGGCTGAGACCCCTCTTGCCCACTCGTCTCCGCTAGCGTCAAACCTAACCAACTTCCAGCTCCCGCTCTCAGCCAATGCCAAAATTCCTTCAATCCCATTGGCTGTGACGTCAGCGATCGATTTCCATCATCTCGCTGCTCTGACGCTACTTTTGGCTTTATTTCTCCCCCCCCCTTCAAATTATTGCTCCCCTGTCCACAATTTTAATGTTTAGCCTACTTAACACTAAATTATCACTAAATTATACCCTTCTCCCCCTTTTTTCTCTCTCATTCCACGATTTTCGCGACACTTACCAACTTTGGAGCAAAATAAGATCTGTGCAAACTTTCGGCCTTTCCTTCCACCCTTGCCTCTAAAAATTAAAATTCCAATTTTTAACATCTTCTCCCTCACTCTATCACCCACAGAAGACATTGGCTCGTGGTCCTGATGATAAGCAGGCCGAGGCTTGCTTTACAAATAGGACCAGCATTTAGAGGGATGTGAAAGAAGAAGAGCAACTCCACGGAGTACCCGCTGGACGAGAGAGAATGGATTACCCTTTACCCCCCCTCAGCGAACTCGAGATCAAGGTAGAGAAGAGTTACGACAAGCCAACCACCATACGGCTCCTTTAAACTAGAACGGGAGGGAAGCCCCGGATGCACTTCCCAGAGTCCCTTCGAAGCGTCAGCCGTCCGCATTGCCCCGTGTGCCATACTATGCAGTGATGAAAATTCACCTATTGTGTCTGGCCGCATGGAGGACACGGAGGTGTCGGCCCTTGTCAATACCGGCGCCACTCTGTCCGTCATGAATAGCCAGTGTTTTCAGCGCTTGAGAGGCCGAATCCTGCACAAAACGGTCCCCCTCCAACATAATTTGAAAACTGTAGATGGCCACCCCCTTCCAGTGATAGGCAGATACATGGTGACCCTCACATTTGACGCGCTAACGCTACCGCGTTAAATATATAATTGAAATCCAAAGTGAATGCACAGTATTCCCTGTTAAGAAACAATAATTAATAGATTCTGAAAAAAATTCATTGCCGCCACGGCGGGAATCGAACCCGCATCTCTCCAGATTCATGCCAGAGCGTGCTAACCATTTGCACCACGCGTCGGACAACGAATATTTTCAGAATTTGACCTTTTAAGTTTTTCTTCTTGAGACGTGACTGAGACAGCGTGTTTCCGGGGGCTTCAATTTCCGACTGGCGTAAGCTACCGGATGACGGAAACCGTCGTCCGTCTCCTGCTCGAGTACGCCGGCTACCGCAATATCCGACGCACCGGTTGACAGGAAAAATTTCCGTCCAAAGTCGGAGTACAGGAGAAGGGGCTCGGTCATTAATTTCCTCTTCAGTACTTCGAACGCTTCCTCCGCTTCTGGAGACCATCTAAAAGGGGTGTCCTTCTTCACTAAATGGACCAAGGGGGCTGTAAGATCGGCGTAGCGATCGATAAAACGCCGGTAGTAGCCGGTTAGGCCTAGGAAGGCTCGAACGTTCCGGACACTACGGGGGCGAGGAAATTCTTCAATGGCCTGGACGTTCCACGGGTCCGGCTGGACCCCTTCTGCGGAAATAAAATGTCCCAAGTAAGTGAGGGATTCCTTCGTGAATTGGCACTTTGCTGGCTTCAACTTTAAATTGTAGGCCCTTAAGCGGTCAAATACCCTCTGTAACCGTTCTGTGTGTTGTTCAAATGTCTGGGAGGCCACCATTATGTCGTCGAGGTCGACGAGAACTTGCTCTTGTCGCATTCCCATTAATACGTGGTCCAATAAATGCTGGAACGTAGCGGGACTGTTCTTCAGTCCAAATGGTAAGTAGTTAAATTCAAATAACCCTTTCCTGCTGATGAACGCAGTTTTCTCCACGTCACGTGGGTGAACGGGAACCTGCCAATAACCGGATACCATATCCAGTGAGCTAAAATATTTGGCGTGAGCTAGTTGGTCGATAATTTCGTTTATGAGGGGGAGGGGGTACGAATCTGGGACTGTTTTCGCATTTAGGGCCCTGTAGGCGACGCAGAATCTGTAGGTGGAGTCTTTTTTCTTCACTAAGACGATGGGTGACGCAAAAGGAGAGGCGCTTTCTCTTATTATTCCTTGCTCTAACAACTCATCCACTTGTCGGTCCAATTCGCCCTGCAGCGCGAACGGCACCCTGTATGCCCGCTGCCTCGTCCTTTTTCTTGTGCAGTGTGCCTGAATGACAATCTATGATGAATCGATGCTTTTTGAGGATATCGTGTCCCATTATCATGTCGTATCGTGGAGTGTCTATGTCAAGGGCTACTATGGGGTGTTCAAATCTAATCCCGTCAAATGTGAGGGTCACTGGAAGGGGGTGGCCATCTACAGTTTTCAAATTATGTTGGAGGGGGACCGTTTTGTGCAGGATTCGGCCTCTCAAGCGCTGAAAACACTGGCTATTCATGACGGACACAATGGCGCCGGTATCGACAAGGGCCGACACCTCCGTGTCCTCCATGATTGGTAGGGTCCATGATTGGTAGGGCCAACAATATTGCCCTTGTTCTTGGTGACTTCAATGCCAAAGTTGGTACTGACTCTGATCTTTGGGGAGGGGTGATAGGCCCTTTTGTTATTGGTAGCTGCAATGGCAATGGGCAACGTCTCCTACAGGTAGGTAAACTCAATGGTTTCAGAATAACTAACACATATTACAAACACCGCGACATTCTTTTATAATTGTGGAGTCATGTGATTTTTTATTAGAGAAACCTGGGATTTTATCAAACATTGGCGGAAAAGATGTTGTCCAGTAAGGAATGGATCAGGGTAGAGAAGAGTTACGACAAGCCAACCACCATACGGCTCCTTTAAACTAGAACGGGAGGGAAGCCCCGGATGCACTTCCCAGAGTCCCCTCGAAGCGTCAGCCGTCCGCATTGCCCCGTGTGCCATACTATGCAGTGATGAAAATTCACCTATCCATAAACAAGTCCAGTCTGGTAGGTATAAATGGTCAGCACCAGGACCCTGTGAAGTTGACCACACCTCAGCAGGGTACTATACCATCATTAATACTATACCATCTATTTAACTTAATTCAGATTCAAAAAGCCTCTGAATGAGTTTGCTTTTATAAAGCAAGAATATTCAATTTATGTTATGTGTTCTACTACTACTACCCTGATCTCGAGTTTCGCTGAGGGGATGTAAAGGGGAATCCATTCTCTCTCGTCCAGCGGGTCCTCCGTGAAACAACGATTTAATCTGGAGTCCTTATTGATATCCATTGTTAGCTGAATTCACAAACACGTGGAAAACAGAGAGCACTAGCGAACACGTCTTACTATCTTGAAGTCCGAAGTTGGAATCCGTGGAGTTGCTCGGTCTCGATTTTGCTGCCGGTTTCGTCCTGTTTGGTATCGCGGGTCACGTGGGCGTAGGGTCGGGGGCGACGCACACTGACGGGCGTAATGGCCCACTCCACCGCACGTAAAGCACGAGACACCCTGGTGATCCGCCAAGGGATGCCGCTGTTGCTGGGGCTGACTGGTATGGCTCCTCTCTCGCTGTCCCTCAATCTGGTGGAGGCGCTCCCCCAAACGTACTAGATCTGCCTGGATCTGACACAGCGGAAAGGCTGCCAACAGATCCTGTAGCTGGGGCAGAGGGTTCGACTCTGTGTTCCTAGCAGGGGTTTCCTCGTCAAGTGCTCGTATGGCTGGCGTTCGTCCGGAGGCACGCTCATTGCTCTCCTCCAGTGGCAAGTCCTTTTCGCCCCGGACTGCTCGGGGTGTTCGTGCTGCTTCTTCACATCATACCTACATAAAACAGAGAATGAGAATGAAATGTTGCTCAATCTGTCAGAATTTAATAGTAAATAATAATGAGTCTCACATTCGGCAACAACTGAATATAAATCGCAAACAGAACTAATAAGATTATAATTGCTTGCCGTATGTTACTAATTAAAGAAAAATCATTCATCATAAGATATAAACTTTAAAAGAAGACATGATACACGAGAAGAAATCTCAAGTATTTCCTCAAACGAACACCAGGGTTATTTTTGAAATAATTATTTTTCCTAAAATGTAAACATAGAAATGTTCGATTTTTTTTACCTCCTAAAGACACTTTTTCTCCTACAATGTGTTAAATGAACAGAGACCTAAAGGACACAAAAGACCTAAAGGATTCAGAGAAGGTTGGTGAAAGAGATCCTTTGGACAGCTCTTAAGAAATAGATGGAAGTCTCCCTGTTCTTCAACGTGCACAGAATATTGTTCTCCTGCATACGGGGCCTTGCATTAACGTCCTATCTGATGGATGACAGTCTTTCTAGGCCCATAAGCATCATCATTATTTTAGGGAATAATCATTGTAGTTTCGATAGATGTCGATGATTTGTAACAAATATCTAATCTCGGCTATCCCTTGCAAAACATCCCCGATCTGTTAAAAATATTTTTTAAAAAGTCGAATCGATGAAGCAAGTGTAAACCAATCTGACTTATAAGTGTCATTTGAATACACAATGTGTATTCAAATGACACTTACCTAGTCATGCACACAACCCCTAGTACGAAAACATTTATTCAAATAATTAATATCCCATTAAAGCATCAGGAGAAAGACCCATCCTGGCTCTGTGATCACGCTTTTTCAAGCGAAGGGTTGAATCGTTTGCATATCTCTTACAATAGGTAAAGATAATTAATGTGATTTTGTAAGCAATGTGATGATTCTGCAGATAGATTATGAGGACGAAAGAGATGCAATGACCACCAATGATATCATTCTAATATTATTGCACAAAATCTTTCCTATCTGAGCCCACATTTAAATATTGTAAGAGAAGAAATGATTTCGCCATCTCCAAAGTGAATGAAGTTCTCGCCGTGGATTTACCGTAAAGAGCTCACTTAGATAAGGATCTAGGCAACCGTTTGCAGTGGGCTGCGAATTTCTTTATTAAATTGCTTTAAATCCCTTCAAGTGACCAATTGATTGCATGCAGCGTTGTTAATTCAGCCATTATCACTTCTCATTTCAAATTCTCATAATGGAAAAAAAATCTCATAAAGAACGTCCAAAGTGTGTTGCAGATGAAGTGAAGCATCGCTCGGATTGTTTCAATCCCAAACCTCTGGCTGATGGTAGGGATATTATAGCATGGGAAGTTTCTATTGGAATCCATTGTATCTGTGGACAAAATGGCAGTTATTAAGGACTGAGATCGACGTGGTTCCCTTTCAAATGGTAGTCATGATCACGTCCATATTTCAACTGGTCATGAGTGATTTCGGGAGCATCCCAGTGATCTGCTGTATCTATCTTGGCAGTTTCAATCCTTGATTCCAGTCTTATGGAATATATTTCAGATTGTTCTGAAGAAATTTAACCTACACAGAATGCCATTCCTATCAACCCTTGTTAATCTGTAAGTGATAATTGTAAAACGAAAACAGGTAACTCATCCCAAGATATAAATTCTAAGATTTTATTGTCTCCATATGGTAACGTGTTGGTAGAGTACGCAAGGATTAGGATACAAGTTGTAATTCTCTATTACCCACTTAAATATATACTTTATGCATATTAAGAGAAGTATTTATGGAATATGGTAGCTCCTAGTCGCCAAAGTATCAAAACCCCTCAACTTTTCTTACATGAGAAGATGTTGAGTACGCACTACAGTGTATAAACAGTCGTGAGGTAAACTAACTTGTTATTAAACGCATTCTCTAAAAAATTAATCACATGGAATTTGTGTATTAAATCATATTTGAAAATCATCTTAACACTGTATTGTACTAAAGCTGTTAAAGTTTGCACGCAATAAAAAGTAAATAAAAATAACGTATTCTTTATGTGAAACACAAAGGCAGTTTGCATGATAACTTGGAATTGCACCGTGTTCTCGGATTGCAACGAAATGGCCAGCTCCATGTCTTTCGAAATATATCTTTTACACTTGAGAATGACCACCTTTCGGAACTGCCAAAACATATCGCCATGTTTTTTCTGAGTTACGTCATTATTCATTATTTATCAGGTGTTAATGGGTTTTTAATTGGTAACCTGGTACTTGATGTTACTTTTTTTGTCTCTTATAACTACTAAGCTATATAAATACTGCTTTGAATTTTATCATGTAATTTTCATAAATCTCGGCACCCTGTAGGTAAAAAGAGTAAAGTCATAGCACTGCGATCAGCTTAAAGATCATCAGTGTATTCTCTGACATTCGATGTCAATTTAACCAAACTCAGCTCAAGGAGCGATCTAGAGAGTTTAAACCCTCAAAATGAAAGACAATTTAGGTGTGTTGAATGGGCCAATCAGAGAGCAGATAACGCTGATTATCTAGCTAACCGATTGAAGGGAACAAGCTATTTTGAAGTCTCCTGAACAGAAGCATAAACTGAAACTTTGGTACCTGAGGTAGCCACCATGTCTTGCCTGAATCATAATCACCAGCACCAGACTAGTAATGCGATATTCCCAATTTCGAGTTCCCACTATCAGCGTTGAGATTTATCTCCCATAAGCTCCACCGTACTCTCGGTGTGAAAGGGAACACCGATGAGATTACAAAGGTCGCGGTCATTCTGATGGGTTGTTGAGCCCTGACCATGTATGAAGGAGAGCCATACCCTGTGCACGTTACAGAACATGCTGGAAGGCCCAGACAGAAAGCTCTCATCTGTCTGCCAAGTGTAATCCAGTGGGTCCCCTTCCCCAACCTCCTCTGAACCTTTGTGGTCCTTATGACCTGGCGGTTTAGCCCATTGAATGCACAAAAGTGTCACTTAGAGGTAAACAACCCAAACCACAACAAAATTCAGCTTCAGTTAATTCTTTCAGTTTCTCTGTCAGCGAGGTAAAACTCTGGCTGGACTTTAAGGCTATTCATTTTTTTCACCTAATTGACGGGAAAAAAATTAATACTGTAGTCTCGTCCCTAATAGCAGTTGAACATTAGACCGAATGACTCCAGCACATATCGATTACCGTCACTAATAAGATCATTTCAGTGAAAATGAAACGATGTAAATTAAAGCCTTTTGAAGGGTTTGAAAAATATGAATCATCATATTTCGTTAGTACCTGTTCAACTCAAAAAGAACTTTCATTAATCTCTTAAAACAAAACGTTTCGTCACTCCCTGCACCCCCCCCCCCTCCCGAAGTGAAGGGACAAATCGTTGCTGCACGTGTTAAGTCCTTGATTGTGATATTTTATCAGTAAAACATCATATTTTTAGCAATATATGTTAAATGTTTGAAATTTTGGAATTATTCCACCGTCAGAGATTGCAATTAAAACTTTTGGGAGATTCAAAAACTATGAATCATAATAGTTTATCAAATACCTATTCAACGAAAAAATAATTCTTTGCTTTTGGAAATAAATATTATCACTAAAAACAAGAAAAATTGTGCTTGTGCTGATGGTGAAATGTTACCATTAATATTAAAAATTTCTAATATAATTACATCGATTACAATATTGAAATGTTTGCCATTTTCAACTTTTTTCACTGTTTGATGGCGCAATTAGTTGCATGGAGATTTCGCAAGTACGAATCGTACTATTTCACAATACCTAACCAACACAAAAGAATTTTTGATCCGTTTCTAAAAACAAAGAATTTGACAGACTGACGACAAAGTGAAGCATTCGCTCTTTTGTTTCTGAAAAGGAACAAAAAAAGTCTCCCAGAGGAAGCCTTTCGCTTATGACTCTGTCAAAAGCAAATTATCCTTTGGACGCTACTTTAACCTTTCAGTCTGGGCCAGATGACTCTTACTTGAGACCCAAAGCTAGGATATCTTTAGGTCCTCTGACTTATTTATATATAACCTTTTGTTTATTGTACAACTTCACATTTTCGTGCATTATGATTAACAAGTAAATTTATCTTCTGTTGCTCGGGTTTTTCTCTCTCTTTAAAGCAGTGATACTCAAACTTTTTTTTTTGCTCACGGCACACAAAAATTTACTGATGGCACTAAAAATTTGGTGGTAATACTACGGGAAATTCGCACATGCGCAATTTGTCTTCAATAATAGCCATTTTTGTGGAGTCGTTTGTAAACGCAGAGAACTTTTTTTTAAATTCTGACGTGTATTAAGGTTAGTACTACGCTGTCTGTATTAACGGTATGCTTTGTGTAAGGCTCGTATCTAGAAAAAAATCGAGGCAGGCCCCAAGAAATAAAATCGAGTCAAAAAAAGAAATGTCAAAGGGGAGGCCAAGAGACTTCATTTCCAATGCACTCTAACATTTCATCCTCTACTTGAAGGTTTAAAAAAAAAATCTTCAAAAATGCATAAAATATAAATAAATTTAATAAGTTTTCCCTCTTTTACCCTTATTGTATTCTGAAAGGAAGGGGGGGGGGGTTGGTCCCTTTGCACCCCCTAGATCCGTCCCCGCTTTGTGCCCTGCATGTTATCCCATTTTCATATGGATAAGTTTTTTATTAAACGGAAAAAAGTTAAATGAAGAATCAGTTTCAGGAAGGAGCAACAAAATGGTTTCTAAATTTCCTTTTATCTACAATTCCATCCCAAATTTCTCGGCACATCCTTTGAGAACCACTGCTCTAAAGTATATGAGATTTCACTCTCCACGTCGCAAGCTTTCATTTCGCATAAAACGCTTACGATTGATTCTCCTCTACTAATAAAATTTCGCCCCCCCCCCCTCTTTTTGGGGAGGGAAGATGTGGATGTATTTTGGGATTCCGAACATAGTCTCCACGTCAGAAGTTTCTAAACCCGGAAAAACAATATTGTCTCATTCACAAAATGGAATTTTTCAAATAATTTCGTATTTCAATTCAAGTTCCAGCACTTGGATACAATTTGTCAGTCATAGAAAATTCTATAACGAAATAAAATTAAATATGGGCAAATTGTGCTATGGTGGGTTTAAGTTGTGCAGAAAATTTGTACGTACTCGACCTCTGTGGCAAGCAGCTGCTTGAGGGGGTATTTATTATTTATTATATTTAATAATGTAATATACAATGAAAAGGAAAAGCATTATTTACAGGTTAATGCAATTTTATTAATATTAATGTAAATATTATTAATACTAATATAATTAATGCAATTGTTATTAATGTAATTTGCCATAATTGAATATGTTTCGAAACACTTGGTAAAAAATAATTGGGCATTTTTATCTGTTGTTAAATGATAAAGAACAGAAAGATGTTTAATAAAATTGAAACCCGATTTCCAGACCAGATGTAATGAAATATCGATTTCTGTGAATGGAGGGTATAAATCAGATCCACCTGGGTTACTACAAATCGACCCGAATATATTTACTTACTATTTAATATATTGAACGTCTTGTTAACCGGCTAAACGAAGGTTTGATTACCAAGGGTGTAAGCCTTGCACGTCTCCGTCTACTCGGTTAACACATAGATATAACATGTAACTGAACACATAACAAATAACTCCTGAGCTAAAATATACTTAAACAATAACAGAAATCTTATTCCCCATTTAACTCCCAATATATTACCATTTCTTACCACCGCGATTTTACAGACGTCCGCACTTAATGCGGTGCAACCAATCTTCTGAGCGTCCAACGCTCGACAAACAGCAAGGATATTGGCTAAAAGAAATACAACAAGTATGCACTAACATAAATTCACTACTGCATAAACACATAAGTTCCCTAACTAGATAAATGGTATATTGAAGTTCAGACCTACTTTGATTAGATGAGGATGCGAAGGAGAACGACCTCGACGAAGAGGAGTTGTAGGCAATTCTAACAGAGAGACATGGCCTCTTCTCCAACGTTAACGTATTTTTCATTGTTTCGTAATGAATTATTCTGTTGCGTACAACACTATTCTACGACTTGGTTTGTTACGTATAACAATAGTGAAGTCAACGCAATTGATGTCTTAGTTATTTACAAAGTCTTATCTGCGTTGCCAAAGGTATACTCAGAAACTTTCAATGAGAGTTAACATGTTTTGGTCTATTTGTAATTTCTTTTATTGTATGCTTGAGTGTTTCATTTCTGGAGACTCCATTAAAAAACGTATGATACTCAGATCCACAACCTTAACACCCCCCAACATAAGCACACTTGGGTACGCCTAGTGTTGCCAACTGTCCCGCATCATCAATATTTATCCTGCTTGTCGTACCAAAGCCATACGGGACACCGCATTGACTGATCCGAGAATACTGTCGATCACATGACGTGCATTAGATCTAATATGAGAAATGAGCCTTAGGGACAGTTCAAACTCCACTTATCTGTGCAACCCCACTCTTTAAATAGCTGAGACTCTCTCGAAATTCAGATGAAGAATCATCTAACTAATTTTGGTCAACTGCTCAAAGAGTGATTTTTGCTGTTTATTCATAAGTAGCATGTGCCGACGCAAACTTCTCATCACAAAGATACGATGTTCTGACCTGGAAATTATAATTGATATATTGAATTTGAATGGAAAAATTGAATGATAAGCCATTTGTGGAATGTTGCATTTTTGAGAATAATATTCAACATACTATTGATATGGATTGGAAAATATTAATGGAAAATGAAGGTCTTTGCTATTTTTTGAAATTTGTGGTAAAAATATGTTCTAAACCATTTTACATTATTATTATTTTATATTAAGTATAACGGGCCCCAGGCAGGATCTATGGGACGGCGGAGGAGGGAGGGGAGAGATGTATAGTCCAACCAGGCAGGTGTGCAAGATTAAGTTTCGGTAGGGGGGTCCGAGAATTCAGTTTGGGGGAGACTCCGGGAATTTAACTTCAGTGGAACAGAAATGTTTAGATTAAAGTTTATGGTTAAATTCTACCTTAACTGTGTATTACCGTATTTCTTCGATTCTAAGACGCCATCGATTCTAAGACGCACTTTAATTTCAGCACCACCAACAGACAAAAAGTTTTGCTTCTAAGAAATAAAAAATAAATAAATTGCTAAAATATATCTAACAAATATTTTTATTATAATAGAATTCAATTTACTAACAACAATAGTACTTATTTATCAGTAAGTATTCTATTCATCACTTCCTTCTGAATCAATATCAGAGTCTGATTCTTCTGAGCCGTCTTTTCTGCGATTCTAAGACGCCATCGATTCTAAGACGCACCCCGTTTTTAGAGACGTTTATGTGGGAAAAAAGTGCGTCTTAGAATCGAAGAAATACGGTACTCTCTTGGGATAGGAGGAGCATATCGAAATAACATAAAGCCTTTGATATTGTTACAAAGTCATATAATTAAACGAATTAATAAAAACAAAAACATGCACGTGTAATAAGCAAATGTCATGATGCAAATATTTTGCTTATAAGGAATTAAAAAAATTAATTGCTTATAATGTACCTATGACGTAAGCGGATGTGTGACGTCATAGATGACGTCTTACGATTTTATACGTCGTCTGCATCTTTGCCATGATGTATTTTCCATAGTTTTCTGATGCGAAATACAGGGGTGCCCTCTGCGTCGCCCAAATCCGATAAGGAAGTACCAAGTCGCGTCCATAGGTCAGATAATAAGGGGATTCTTTGGTGGAAGTATGAGCTGCGCTCCGATAAGCCAATAATATAAAGGGTATAAACTCATCCCAGTGTACTTGCGCGGAATCTAATCATAATGCGATATTATGTTGAGAATGTTTGCATTCATCTGTTCGCATAATCTATTGCTTTGGGACCGATATGGAATTGCTCGGCACTTGCAAATGCCTAGCTTTTCATAAACGGAAGTCATTACTTTTCCAGTGAAATTTCTTGCATTGTCACTGATGACAAACTGCGAGATGCTTTTGACGACGTAATCTTCCACGAATATTTTCGCTACCCCTTTTGCTGTCTGAGCCGGCATAGGACAGACTTCGGGCCATTTCGTAAAATAATCAGTAATTACCAGTATGTATTTATTACCCTTTTCCGTCATGGGTAACGGCACTAGGAAATCCATTGCAACTCTTTCGAATGGACGGGAAGCAAGTGGAACTCTTTCTAGATTCGACTTTCGCCTGGCCACGTAGCCTCGTCGCTCGAAGCAGGAGGCACAAGTCTTCCGTACATCTGCATACATTCCCCGCCAGAAATATTGAGATCGAATGTGTTGTAGCGTCTTCAGTTCCCCCAAATGACCAGAGCATGGCAGGTCGTGGCAGAGTTCTAAAATCTGTCCAGCTAAACTCTTGGATATAACTAGTTGTTGTGCGAGCTCATTTCTGACATCCTTCCTGTGTGGCCTGAATAATGGAAAAGCATCCCGTCTTCCAGGTAAATCAGGCATCTTTTGCTGAAGCTTGCTGCTAGCTCCCTCTAAAAATTCTGTTAAATCCCTTATCTGGGTGTCTTCCCTCTGTAGATCCCGAAGCTGTTGCTTGTCTGCGAACTTGTTAGACAAAATTACATTCTCCTCATTGGTATTTTTATTACGAGGTAATATATCATCGGGGATATTATGTTTCCCAGGCCTATAAATAATATAGAAGTCATAGCCCTGAAGGGCTAAATTCTACTTTGCGAACCTGCTTGACGTGTCCTTTAGTTTCAAGAGGTATGACAGTGGGGCGTGGTCACTGATGATTGTAAACTTCTTCCCATATAAATAAGTTCAAAATAATTTATGCCGAATTTAACTGCCAGAGCGTCCTTTTCAATGGTGGAATATCGGGTTTATGCTGCCTTTAATTTCTGGCTAGCATAGGAAACTGCTTGTCTAACTCCGCTTTTTCATTCCTGCTCAATTACTGCAGCCCCAGCTTCTCCGCTGGCATCAATGGATAAAAAAAATCTTTTCGAAGTTGAGATAGATCAACACGGGTTCCGTCATCAGTTTTAATTTCAGTTCTTAAAAAGTCCTCTCTGCGTCAGCGGTCCACACAAAGGATCTATCTTTCTTTATCAAGCTTATCAAAGGTAGGGCGATCTCAGCATACTTGTCAATAAACCTGCGGTAGTAGCCCGTCAAACCCAGGAAGGAAGGCTCTCACCTTCTTCACTGACTTCGGAATGGCGAAGTTTTTGATTGCATCAAGATTTCGCGCATTGGGTTTAAAAGCCCAGCAGCAATCTCTATTCTTATGCTAATCTCATGCCGTAACTGAGACATTTGCTCAAGGATGCGACCATTCGAAATAACAAAACTACAACTCTTTGTGTTTTTTTTTTTACTTTGGACCAAGTTTTCGTCACTTTGGTTTTCTCCCTGTTTATTACTAATCGTATTCTACTGCTGATCTCATCAACATCTTTAATGAAAAGATGTCATCTTATAAACATCATTTGCCAAAAGGGCTAAATCGTCATCCTAACCTAAATGAGAAATTTTCAAATCTTCAGACCATTTAAAGCCATATTTTCCCCGTTGCAGAGAAATTAGCATAATGTAATCATTATTCAAACAAAACATAAAACGAAACAAAAATCCGATTCTGCCGAACTCCAGTAGCAATGCTAAACCAATTGCTGCCAGCTACACTAACTCCTTCACGTGATTCAGTGCTATTATAGAGTCATCGTAATGCTAACTTGTAAGTTATGCCATATGACCTCAATGAACCATAAATTATGATGATCAACAGAATCAAAATCTGAATCTACAAAACTAGCAACCACAGGTTTCTGACACTCTGAACATTTCTGAAGAATCTGTTTAAGTGAAAAAATCTAATCTATACATTCCCTAGCACTTCTGAATCCAACTGTCATAGTGATTAGGGAACACAGATTGGTGTTTCAACTAACATGTTCTTGCATGAGAAAACCTGAATAAACTAAGAGTAATTTCAGATTTCTGCTTTCTCTTCTCCCACTTAAATGGAAGTTTTGTTGTTTGACCTCCGATCGAAAGTCTTGTGCCCATAATGGGATAAATTGTTACGTTACAAAGACCTTAAGGACTTGGAGAAGGATGGGGAGGGGATTGACCGGATAGCTGGAGACAAATGGAAACTTGAATAATAGACAATCACAGGTAGACACTTTTTAGGTGATATAGTACAGTCGCTCAAAAAAGTATCCGAACACTATGGTTGATTACAGAATTCAGAAAAAACATCTGGCAACGATTTTTTTTAGAAATTAGTGATCTGGCAACCTTCGTGTCACGTGACATGAAGGTTGCCAGATCACTAATTTCTAAAAAAATCGTTGCCAGATGTTTTTTCTGAATTCTGTAATCAACCATAGTGTTCGGATACTTTTTTGAGCGACTGTACATATATTACATAAATATAGAGGAAACAATTTTTTTGCTGGGTGTGATTCGAACCCACGACCTCCTGATTATGTTATCAGGAGGACGTGGGTTCGTATACCACCCTACTAACGATAATTTTTCCTCCTTACTTATCAGATGGAAACTTCCTGTCAAGGTTATCTAGCATGCTCTTTAACATGCACAATGTATGGCTCTCTTGAACACAGAGACAACATTTCATATATCATCGGACAAATGGCGACCTTTCCAAGTCCATCTTCACCGAGGCAGGGTGGGGGGTTACTGGTGATAAAACTCAATAGCTCAAGGAAAGTTTGGTCAAAGTGAAATATGTCTCTTTGTTATATAGTGTATTTAATTAATTAGTAAGAAGGCTAATATAAGTCTAAAGGACGATAAAACATCATTAAACTACTTCATTTTGTAATTTTACTGGGGCGGTAGAGTTTCTCATAAATAATGTAATCATACTAGGGCAGTAGATTTTCTCATGCAAGAACATGTAACTATAGATAGAAACAAACTGTATATATTTGGAAGGATTTTTTTTTGTTGACCCAATATTATTGAGGGTAAGATAAAGTTGCTATAGAGATAACAGCTTAATTTATTTTCGAAGTTCTTATTTAGAAAGGAATTTGTGACCTCGATATTGAATTAAAGAATATCATAGGTGCAGAGGCTTATAAAGAAAGTCTGTTCAACTCTTAATTATTTACATGATTTGAGTTCAGATCGGCGTGAGCCCAATCGGTTTCTATCCCTCAGGTAATCCTAAGGTAAAACATGTCAGAAATTGTTTTGTAATAGGAAAGGATCTAAAATATTTAACTTTAATTGCATTGTTATTTACACTAAGTTGGAAAAAACTGCATTGTTATTTAGAATATGATTATAGGAATCCTATTTAGTAGTTGATGTGGCAGATTAATGGCAAAGATTAAAGCTCTTTATATAGGAAACTCATCACTAATTCAATCTTTAGAGGTGTTGGGTTGGGTTGTTTTACCTCTGAGCGGCACTTTTTTGCACACCATGGGCTAAATGGCCAGGTCACATGGACCCCGAAGGCTCAGAGGAGGTTGGGGGAGGGGACCCACTGGAACAGCTGTTGGGAGACAGATGGTAGCCTCCCGTAAAGGCCATCCAGCGTGTTCTTTAACGCGCACAGGGTATGGCTCTCCCGCACACGGCTTAACGTCCCATCCGACGGACGGCGGCCTTTCCAAGCCCATCGGTATCCCCTACTGACCGTGGGCAGGGCGGGGAATTTTGCGAAGATAAATCTCAACGCTGACCCAGCTGGGACTCGAACCTGAGAACTACATATTACGAGCCTGGCGCGCTACCGACTGAGCCACCCCCGCCCCCTTTAGAGGTGTTATTTATATTAATCAGAGTATTAATTGCAGTTGCTTTTTATGTTAGTAGAACGGAAGTATTAGGTTATATTCAGTGTCGTAAGGGTCCTGATATGCTTGGAGTATCCTGGGTTTTTCGCTTTTTAGAAATGCTGTAAAGTTATTTAGAAGGGAACAGTTGGTATTCGAACTTGGGAACTGCAGATTACAAACCTGCCGCTTTACCTACAGAGCCAAACCCCAACCCCAAAAGAAATTAAGGAAAGATGCTTTGATTTGGACAATGAAGACTCCTGGGTCAAAAAGAATTTGATGCCCACAGTATTCTGCCTATAAGCTTCAACTACTTAGTACACTAATTTCCGAAGTTTAGGGTAGAAACTAGGACGCTTAAAAGGAGTTGGGTCTTACCACTAAGCAGCACTTTTTTGCGCACAATGGGCTAAGTGGCAAGGTCACAAGAAAAACGAGGGCTCAGAGAAGGTTGGGGAGAGGGGACCCACTGGACAGCTGTTAGGAGACAGATGGTAGGCTCCAGCTGTTCTTTAACCTGCACGGGTATGGCTTCACTGCACAAGGAGCAACGGCTGAACGTCCCATCCGATGGACGACGACCATTAGAAGGAAGGAACTCAAACATTAGTTCTTTCAAGGAATGTTCGAAACTAAAATATTCTAATCTCTGATTCTAATATTCTATCCATTCAATACTGAAATCCTGATATGCGAAGGAATGATTTTTATCCGTCCCTTTCCGAATCAGTATTCCCTTGACCGAATTAGAAACCGTTAGGCCACTTCTGAAGCGAATAACTCATGCGATATTGACTATTTTTTCCTGCGTTTGACAGTAGTACTTATGTCAGTTACATGTTATCCCGCTGGAGATAAAAACTTGCATATACATTACCATACTGCATACTACTTCGAAATGCATTCTAACGATCGAATTAAAAAGTTTATTCCAAAGATAAATGCCAGTAAAGTAATATAATAATAATTTTCTGAAGCATCATTCCTTGAATTTTACTTACATTGCCTTCATACTTAGCGAATATTTTGCCTAATAATTATTTTGCCTTCTACAAACATGATCGATATTGAGATGAAAAGGGTTTCTATTTCAAAGGGCATTAAAAATTCATCAGTCTGAAAGGGATATAATCAAATTATTTTCCTCAAGAGATTATTAGTTTAATGATTCCCTCACTTAGTAGCATATTAGCCGAATTCGTTTATGAACATTGACGGTTAAAATGCAAAGCTCTCGTCTGGTGAGGTCACTAATTTGTTTTCGATGTTCGGAGCCTGAAAACTGGAAATCTGCCAGCAGCAGCAGCGAAGGTTTCGTTTGCGGTTGTAGCTAACGCGCACTAATCTGATTACACGTCGCTTCCTGTAATGGCGTTTTAAATAACACGCTTTCCAATGATTTGATCGTCTCTAATAACCATCAGTAATCGTTGTTTTACATCTTTTGTTTCCCTTTTCCTTCTCGTACGAAGTTGGGATGTTGATATCATGGTTAGAAAAATAAAGGTGATGCTGTATCAACAACAGCATTCTACTGTGTAGGGTTATGTTTGCTTAGCAAAGTTGGGGAAATATTATTGCAAAAGCCTGAATCGCTTTTGAATAGTGGTCAAATCATCGCTTTCCCGCTCCATGCGGCTCCCAGAAAGTTTGTTAGCGACTCACAAATTATATCATATGTATTTGTTTAGAAGAGAAAAGCAATTTTTTGGAGAAAAAAAAATTCCTTTCTGAATCTAGATAGGTTTGAATTTCACAACTATTGGAAAATGATGCTTTATTTGATATGCTTGTTACATTTATACTAGCTGAACTGTACCTGTCGCTGAACTGCCTCATTTTCAAGTTGCAATGTGTATATTCTGTTTTTCACTAAATGATATTTTTGTGAGCTCCAACTACTCAGCACAGGCACGGCACACATATACACATATTGAAAAAAATGGAATCCGTTTCGTATTATCACAATAGAAAATCATATTCAGAGTTCAATAACTTCTTCAATACGATTTTGAATGAAAAATATGTCTAAAGATAAATTAATGATCTCAGTGAAATCTATCTAAATCTCGATTTTAAAAGATATTTGTTCAGTATTTAAATCGTTATTAACGCTGAAAAGCGTAACAGACTACAAAAATTATCCCCAAAATTTAATTAAAACAGGTGAATAGATCAGAGATCATAGTGGACTCTAGTAGAATACCGGGTGAATTGCTTCCAGTACTGATCTGTTAACCCGCTTTAACGTTTAAATTTTGGAGTCAATTTTTGTTAGCCTGTTAAATATTACACCGTTCATAATTCTTTGAATACTGAACAAATAATGTTTAAAAACAAAATTTAGATAGATTTAATTGAGATCCTTAATTTATCTTTAGACATATTTTTCATTAAAAATCATATGGAAAAAGTTGTTGAGTTCTGAATGTGATTTTCTATTGGATAACATGAAAATGTTTCCATTTTTCTGTCAAGTATCTGTATATATTGATGTTGTAATAGGGTAAAACTATTAAAGGTAGTGTTTCCAACTCTGAAAGATGAAACCACACCTAAACTTCAATTAACTAAGAAAATGGCAACAATAAATTTGGTAACGATTACAGTTCCCCGTAGGAAGAGCACAGTAAATACATTTGTTTTTAGAAAACCCTCCATTTGAACTTTCGACTTGAAATTGGTCATTGCATCTTGAATGACAACCCAAAACACTCTGTGAAATTTTGAATTGCCACCACTACTTCCCAATGAGTTATGTCTGCCACAGACATTCATATCCTTTTATTATTATCTATATTTTGTAGTAATATTCAAATAATTTTCTGTTTTTTGTACTTCAAAATGAAACTGTTCGTTAAATCAGTGCCTTAATTCAATTCAGTTATAAATTGCAATAAAAATTAAAACGTTTCACTAACACATATTTACGAACGAAAAAAAACAGAGTTACAAATGCGGTCAAAAACAAATATTATAAACAAGTCATTCTCAAAATTTGAGAATTGAGACAATCAGTTTCAGGTGTTTTGAATCCAGCTCTCTGTTGCTCCAAAATCCTGTATGCAGTATTTGGTGTTAGGATGCTTGACAATTCCTGCTATAGAATATGAAATGAAGTATTTATAACATTTTGTATAACGTAAAATATGATTGTATGACACTGTTGTATTCTACCTAAATCCAACCATTTTTTACAAGTTTGTGTCTTATAGTATATGACAAGTATGTGTCTGTAGCCAACTTTTTTTATTCATTTATTTGCTTATTTGTATTCATTTATATTGAGTTTTTATGATTTATTCTTTTTTATTGAGAACAGAAAAATTGATTTCTTAACATCTGTTCAATGGTCGAATGTTAGCAGTGGACATTGAACCAATGCCTCAAAGAACAATAAAATTAATAAAGCCTTAACTGGCATAGTGGGTAGGCAGCTAGCGACTGTTCTAGCAAGGCAAACTTTGTGTGTTGTGTTAGCTCTGACTAAGGCAGTGGTCAGCAGTGACTTCGGTCTTAGTAGGGCATGTTCTTGTATGAGAAGGCCTGTATTAAGCTAGGAGTAGCTTCTAGGATTCTTCTCTGTCCTATATGTCGCAAATCAAAAAAAAAAAATCAAAAAATTACCCACTACTTTCAAATAACAATCATGGAGAAATTAAGGCAAATCATGGAGAAATTAAGGCAAATTAAGTTAAAAACATTTTTCGGAAACATGTTGGAGCCTCAGTGGAGACGAGGATTGTGAGAAAAACGTTGGAGAAAAGCTACTGGATTGAATGGAACGGATCAGAATACCGTTTATTGAATTGAGCTCTGATTTGTGCAGTAAAATAAAAGATGACGGCTTCGAGTTGTCATACAATTCGTGTATGAGTTTTGAATTTAAAGTAGCCTAAGGGTCAAAAACCTCTTTATCTTTCCTGATACCATTTGTTACTATGTGGATTCTAAAATGAATATATCGATAATCATTATCCATGAGGGCGGGAATGCTCAGTCGGTAGCGCTCCAGGCTTGTAATATGCAGTCCGAGTCTTACCTTGACCTGCTGAAATTTATCTCCTCAAATCTCCTCCCAACCCCCACCCTACAATCTGTCAGCAGGGGACACCGATGGGCTTGGAAAGGCCGCCATCCGTCGTATGGGATATAGATCCATGGCCCCCATGTGGAGGAGAGGATTGTTTTACCTCTGAGCGGCACTTTTTTGCACACCATGGGCTAAATGGCCAGGTCACATGGACCCCGAAGGCTCAGAGAAGGTTGGGGAAGGGGACCCACTGGACAGCTGTTGGGAGACAGATTGTAGCCTCCCGTCAAGGACATCCAGCGTGTTCTTTAATGTGCACAGGGTATGGCTCTCCCACACACGGGGCCACGGCTTAACGTCCCATCCGACATACGGCGGCCTTTCCAAGCCCATCGGTGTCCCCTGCTGACCGTGGGCAGGGCGGGGAATTTTGCGGAGATAAATCTCAACGCTGACCCAGCTGGGACTCGAACCTGGGAACTACAGATTACGAGCCTGGCGCGCTACCGACTGAGCCACCCCGCAGGAGAGCCATACCTTCTGCACGTTAAAGAAAACGCTGGATAGCCATGATGGGAGGCCACCATCTGTTTCCTGTATAGTGGGTCTCCTTCTCCGAACTCTAGCTATGCTATTAGGGTCTTTGTGACCTAGTTATTGGACTCATTATGTGAAAAACCTCATTATGTGAAAAAACTGTCGCTCAGAAGTAAGAAAACCTAACACAATTGCTAGCATAAAAGTGTTTTAAATTTGGGTTGGATTGTTTTACCTCTGAGCAGTACTTTTTTGCACACCACGGTCTAAATGGCGAGGTTAAAAGGACCCCGAAGGCTCAGAGAAGGTTGGGGGAGGGGACCCACTGGAACAGTTGTTGAGAGACAGATGGTAGCCTCCCGTCCAAGTCATCCAGTGTGTTTTTTAACGTGAACAGGGTATGGCTCTCCCGCACACGGTCCAGGGCTTAATGTTCCATCCGACGGACCATTCCAAGCCCATTGGTGTCCCCAACTGACCGTGGGCAGGGCGAGATGTTTTTAAATATAAATACTGAACGTTATATTTGTCATTAAATATGCTTCAACTTGCCAAGCAACAGCGAAGTCTGCAGACCAAAGCTAACTGACCAGAGCTGACTGCATCAGAGATAGCAGCATACAAGCAAACAACCATACCATCCGAGGATTCGAACCCGGAACCCTCCACTTTCAAGGTCACTGCGACTTCACGCGATACCACGCCGCCAAATGATTACTTTTTCAAATCACGAATTTACCTTCTGCAGTATCAAACCAAAATAATATTATTTGGCTAAAAACTACGAAAAGTTTTGTATCTTCCAATCAACATTTCATTTCCATAGGTGATATCTTAAAAATAAAGAAATTGGAAATATCAGAACGAAAAATAGAAAAAAAACTGTGCTTATTTCACAACAAAAATAAAATAAACTTAAATTCACTTTTCCTCTAGATCCAATTTAAAACTGATTTTTACTGTCCTCCTGCATAACGAGAAAAGTTTTATTACCACCAAAGCGAAATATGATGCATGGACGCTGGCAAGCACATCAGTGTTTTTTTTTGTTGCAAAGATACGCCTTGAAAGTTTCTGGTAAGAGTCTCAAAACCAGCTCCTCTTGTTATCCACGATGTAGGTATGTACGTGCGAGCTCCAGCCATCTTTTTCTTTGATATTTCCATGGCTGACCAAGGACGTGACTGAGCCGATAACTTCCTCTTTCTCATTCCTTAGCTTACAGAAATTCCGAATGGAATGTAAGCACGAAAAGGACGGGTCATGCTGGATCTCTCAGGTGATTTCTCTTCGTGTGTCGTTACGAAAACATTTTTTATGCTCTGTAAAATAAACGATAGCAAAAAAAGTAAAGGGAGGGAAAAAAACCGTAACTAGTAATTTTGTGTGATTTGTTGAAAGGGGGTTGTTCTAGTGTCGTAAATCTAGATATGAAAGAAATATCGAAAAGTGCTTTTCAGACAATTTTCAAAAACATGTAGCACTTTGAAATGACTGGGCATATGATTTTTTTAGTCCATAAACTACAGCATAAAACATGAAGATTCGGACGAAAGTGGAAAAGAAAAACGAATTTCAAGGACCACGGTAGTTTCTTTTTTAACTCCCAGTTTAATTGGTCAAAGGGATTCCAAATATAATTGGTAAACAATTGAATACTTGTTTTAGAAATACGATGGAGATATTTACATCAGTTACTTGGCAATTATTTTAAGTATAGTAAAAAGCACGCTTGACTACTGATCTAAGGGACCTGGGTTCGAGCCCCGGGTAAGGCATGGATGTTCGTGTCGTTTTTCTGCTGAGGTCCTGCCATCCTCTCAGACCTTCTACTTTGGCATATAAACTGACAGGCTCCTGTCAGACCTCTGTGGCAAGCAGCTGCTTGAGGGGGTATATATTTATTGATTTTATTTTTATTTAAAAGTGAACCTGACTTTTAAAATTTCCGTTTAAGGAATAATACAGTGTTAGGAATATTGAAAAAGATAATTAAAATAAGAAAAGGTGAAGAAAGCAAAAAACAAGCCGTAAATGACAAATGACTTGTTATAATCAATTAAGGAAATAAAAAATTGCATATCAGATTGAAAGGTTATTGGATGCCTTATAGTAGACAGTAATAAGTCTTGGATGACAAATTACTTGGTACAAGCATTTAAAAAAAAATGTTGCATATCAGATTTAAAGGAGGTTACTGCGATGCCTTACTTTACAAGATATTTAGAAATTCATCGATTGATTTGCTTATAAAGCTAAAAGAATCATGTTATCAGGGTAACTGACACTGGCATGCAATATTATGAGGAAGAAGTGGAATATAGTAAATGAGTTAAGAAACAAAAATATAGAGAATTTTCAATAGGAAGCATTAAACCGATTGGATGATTATAATGAAAATTCGAAATCATTGGTATATTCTTTTAATTAATACGTTTTTTCGGGTGTTTCTCAGATAATAGAAAAAAATAATAGAGAATTTTCGACAGTATGATAGTTATGTTATAAGAGCTAATAAAAAAAATAATCTCAAGGTATCGACTAGAATACCAAGTTATGTGTCTGCCTGTCTTACCGATTATGCCAACCCCTACTGCAGCAAGATAAAGTTTGTGCTATATCCAGGGCCGGATATAAGGGGGGGTGGAAGCAAGGGGGTCGTGGTCTCCCATTTCAAAATACTAGTTAGTAAAGGTAATAGAGGCAAACACCTATTAAACATTTTTATATTTCATGCATTTTTCAAGAAGTTTTTTAAAGACCTATAATACTGAGGGAGAAATGTTATACTTTTCCGTTTCGATTGTTTTCTTGCCCCCTCCCTCGATTTTTTTTTATAGATTCAAGCCTGTGTATTACAATGTATAGAGTATGTTGGCAGTTTAATTTTATGTAATTATTGATCTCACTAAACCATTTTTTATCCAGAAAAAATGTCAAAGGAAATTTTGAGTTAAAGAAGAGTGACAGAGACTAAATCAGCAAACTTACGTTAGCTGAAAACTAATGGGTGTTGTTACGAGAAGCAATAATTATTTTCACTATTGAAACTTTGCATTTCTGACAATTATTGCTAAACGTTCCTATAGCTGCTGCTAATAACTATTCATTGAATCCCTTTCTCCAAACTTCTCTATTTCTGTGGATGTTTGTTGCCTGGTCTTTCAGGCCATTAAAGGTAAAAAAAGTGTCGCTCAGGGGTAAAATGGTATTATTAAGAACAATTACCTCTGGCAAGTAGGGAATCTCATTTTCGGAGAGAAGGAAGTTTGCCATTATCCGACATTAGCACCTTCTAATAGTGTAAATTAAACCCACGGTAAAAGTTTGACGCAAAACGGATGTCCATTAATAACGCTTCATTCCCAGTTTTCCACTGTACTACTCACAATGTGTTCCTCCATTCACCAGATAGGCAACGGCAACGCCCCCAGAAATTTCGGACACTTTTCGAGGGATACGTCCCGATCGTCGGAAGCTAGGAACCGATCTGTTACCCCAACAGGGTAAAACTAAGTGGAGACCACTACAAATTTGGGATCGATCGCTCAAGTAACAAAGTAATGATGGGGAAACTGATAATTTTTGTCACCGAATGCATCACATGTGTTCGCCTGCCCGTTCGTTCGTTCGCCGGAATTATGGCTATTATATAATACACTATGTGATCAAAAGTATCCGGATACCCCTTCTGAGTAGTAGATTTGCTCATATATGCCATAGTCATGGCCCAAACAGGTATAAAAGAACGCATGTGGCCTGGCAAACCTCAAAGACATGCGTGAACAGAATCGGCTGTACGATAGAGCTCAGTGACTTTCAACGTGGCATGGCCATAGGATGTCACATTAGCAATAAGTCAGTTCGGAACATTCGCTGCATCAGCCCCGATCAACTGTAAGTAACGTTATTGTGAAGTGAAAACGTCTAGGAGCAACAACAATCGCGACAATCGTGACCGGTAGGCCATGTAAAATGACAGAGCAGGACCGCCGAGTGCTGAAGCTGGTGGTGCGACAAAATCGCCTGTCCTCGGTTGCAACACTCACCAACGAGTTCCAAAACGCCTCTGGAAGCAACGCCAGCACCATAACAGTTAGTTACGAATTGCAGGAAATGGGTTTCCATGGCCGAGCAACTGCACACAAGCCTACCATCAATAAGATCAACGCCAAGCGTCTGTTCGAGTGGTGTAAATCATGGCACCAGTGGTCTATTGAGAAGTGGAACCGCTTTCTCTGGAGTGATGAATCACGTTTCACCATCTGGCAGTCCGACGTACGTGTCTGGGTGTGGAGGATGCCAGATGAACGCTACCTGCCAGACTGTGTTGTGCCAACTATGCAGTTTGGTGGAGGAGGTATGATGCTATGGGGCTCTTTTTTCATCGTTCGGGCTAAACTTCGCGACCTATGACATTCCCGACAATTCTGTGCTCCCAACCTTATGGCAACAGTTCAGTGAAGAACCTTTCCTGTGCCAATATGACAATGCCTCAGTCCACAAAGCGAGGACAGTGCAGGAATGGTTTGATGAGATGTGTGTGGAAGAACCTGACTGGCCTGCACAGAGCCCTGATCTCAACCCCATGAAACACTATGGAACTCCAACTGCGCACCAGGCCGAACCACCCGACATCAGTGACCGGCCTCGCCAATGCTCTTGGGGCAGAATGGCAACCAATTCTCGCAGCAACGTACGAAAATCTAGCGAAAAGCCTTCCCCGCAGAGTGGAGGCTGTGAGAACAGCAAAGGGTAGACCAACGCGATATTAATTGCTTTCCTATTACCGGAAGATTGTGGATGAGCGAGTGTCCAAACATTTTTTGTCCTATAGTGTACGATGAGTGGTACCTATTCAATCCAAAAGGAATATTTTATCTTTTAAAGCAATAAAATTAAGTTTTCCCACCCATAATGGGGGTAAGAGTGCCTATCGCTGCTATCAATGCAAACCTCTCGATCACCTCACTCTGCTTACAAACTTTCAAATTTACAGAAGGAATAGAACTTTATTAATAATCATTAAAAACTTACTATTTTCTAAATTTAGCGCACTATAGCAATTTAAATTGAAACTACTGGAAGATTATAAATGATAAATTCCAAAGTTTCATTAGTACTTGTCAATGCATGAAGAAATTTTCGCTTTTATCTAAAAGCAAATAAAAAGGTGAATACCTACAGAAGGATGGACTTGAGGAAATACTTTATACCTTATATACATCTTTATACTTATAGAAGCGAAACATCTAACATTGATCTCCTCTGATAGAGGACCCAAAAACAAATTTTACTGTTGATCCCTTTTAACCACAGAACCAGTCTTCATCTCGAATCAAATAAGAGAAGTCTTCTTACTTAGCATCACACAACACCAACACACTATATCCTTTTTTCTCCACTACACCCTTTTGTTTTCCTTCCACAAATCTTATTATTTAAAGCATCATCGTTATAAACAATTGATAACATAATTGTCACGCCGAAGAATACGCGAGCGTTCATGACAATCTACCATAAGTCCATTGTAGCACGTTCATCAGTCGTAACAATATCTTTAAAACCAGAAGAATGCATTTCGCCTCTGGCGCATATGGAAATTTCGTTTTCAAAGAAAATGAAGCTTTTCCTCTGCTTACTTTTTCACTCACTCAGAGTTTTAATTTGAACTAATGGATGGAGGGAAAATGCAAATAGCATTTTGTTAGTAATCATAGAATATAAAATAAATTTGTATTTTATTTCTTAAATATAAAAAGTTATATTTACTATACCCCTCTGAGAAAATTGGGTACAGTCGCTCACAAAAATATCCTAACACTATGGTTGATTACAGAATTCAGAAAAATACTGGCAACGATTTTTTTAGAAATTAGTGATCTGGCAACCTTCGTGTACCGTACTGTGACCACCGAGAGAGAAGGCCAAGGGACTCCTTTGCCGGAAGAGCTGTGACTCTCGGTGATCACGACTGTACATGAAGGTTGCCAGATCAATAATTTCTAAAAATATCGTTGCCAGATATTTTTTCTGAATTCTGTAATCAACCATAGTATTTGGATATTTTTTTGAGTGACTGTACATTACTGTCAGCGTAATATACAGTGGACCCTCGTTATAGCGCTGCTCGCTATACCGCGCACTCGGTTATAGCGCGGGCGATGTTCGCGATAAGTTCAAACATGTTTATACAGGTCCGTGCGGCGTTAGTGAGTATCGCATTTTATTGTTACTGCGTATTGAGTAATTGTGTATGTATTGAGTTCCTGCATGTATTTTGAATAGTGCTTAATTATTGTATGCATGATTAGTAAAAGAAAAGCTTACAGTGTGAAATTTATTGTGTCGCCACCGCGCCGCTCGGTATAACGCGGTTCACCTTATAACGCGGGTGTTGTTTCCCGCCCGACATGCGCGTTATATCGGGGGTCCACTGTATTTTGAAATTAAATTGACTTGAAATACAACTGACGAATAGGGATTGCTTGATGGGACTTATGGAGAGTGTGGAAAAAGAGGCGTATACACCTAAAGACTAAAATTAGACTGTATAATAATTTGGTTCTTTCTAGGGTTGGTGAAACTTGGACGCTTTGTAAACAAGTTAATAGGAAACTAGATGCTTTTGATTCTAGATGCTTAATGGGCATTAGATGGTTCAACTTTGTAACTAATGATGAGGCCAGGCAAAGGAGTCGGAAACCTCCTTTTAGCAGCATATTGTGCAGAAGAGAGATTCCATTGGTTTGGCCATGTTGCCCGTATGGATAATTATAGATTGGATATAGGATATTTATAGATTGGATATAGGATATTTATGGATAATTATAGATTGGCGAATAGGGTTATGAACAGTATGCCTAAAGGCCTCAGAAAGAGAGGGAGACCTAGGATGCATGGGCAGACAATGTCAAACAGGACATTGTTAAAATTGTTGTGCAGTGGCCGGATGCAGCAGATGTTGCTCAGGATAGATATACTTGGAGAACTAAATTGCACAGTCTGGTTAGACCTCTGTAGCCCATGGCTGCTTGAAGATGATGACTTTATTTTTTTCAATGAAAACGTGCTAAACTTCACATTCCACTACAAAATTTCCAATTTCTAACATAAATAGATCGTTTGCAATATTTTTTAAAATTTTAGAATTTTTAAAATTTTCCACCATTAGAGAGTGCAATCATAGCTTTTGGAAAATTCGGATGTATCGTAATACGTCATCAATACCTATACAACCTAAAAAGAAATTTTATCGTTACAAACAAACAATTTTCTTTTTAAACAAAAAAGTCGCGTTTTTTCGTCCACTGGGTCTAATTTGGCATTGGAAACTTTATAATTTTCATATTCCACCACCAAAATTAAAATATTCTATCTTAAATACGTCGTCTGTAATATCGGTTTTCAAATTTGAAATTTGCCAATTTTTTTCACCGTTAAAGGGCGCAGTTATAATTTTCGGAATATGTAAAAAGGCTGAATCATAATATTTCACCAATTCATATCTAACTGAAAAAAATGTTTTCGTTTATCTCTAAAAACAAACAATTATCAGCTAAAACTAAAAAGATGTGTTTTCCCAACACCTCTTAGTCTAAGGAGTAACTGATTATTGGCAATGGAAACGCGTTGACCTTCACAATCCACAACCGAAATTTCAAATTTCTAACACAAATACCTCGTTTGCAATATTGGTTTGAAATTTTGGAATTTTCGAAATTTTCCACCTTTAGAGGTCGCAATTATAGCTCTAGAGAGATTCGGAAAGTGCATATCGTAATATGTCATCAATATCTATCCAACACAAAAAGAAATTTTAATTTATCTCTGTCAACAAAAACGTTTGATGTCTACAGACGGACAAACAGACAGACGACAAAGCGAAACTATTATCTCGGTTCTCTTTCTGAAAACGAGATATAAAAGTCGTTTTACACCAGTGGACTCTACTGTTCAGAACGTTGATAGTGGGCATTGCGATTACTGGCCAGCGTGAACACAGTCGTTATTAAAGCGAGTTTTCAGTAATCTTCTTTTCACATTCATGAAAACATAAGAATTAATCATAAACCTTTTCATCATGCTAATCGTTATGCAGAACTGTATTCATAATACAGGTAAGTTTTGTTTAGAATCCATAGCGACCTGTTTGAGCAATCAGTTTTTTTTTGTATGTTTGTAACTCAACTTGCATTTGATGGAATGCAATTTACCCATTCTTTAAAATTTACACACCAAAAAGGAATTAAAAAAAGCATATATAAAACTTTTCCTGCTTACAGTGATCATTAATTAGTAATAATTAATTTAAATTTAATTAAAATGATTAGTTAAATTAATCATTAATTAGTAATAATTAATGATATTAATATGATTATTAATTATCATTAATACCACCTTAGCAAATTTTATTTCACTGACCTAATCATAATCATGGAGACGAAAAAGTACAAAAATACAAAGGTTACTCAGAAAGTAATGGGGGCGGGGGTGGCTCAGTTGGTAGCGCGCCAGGCTCGTAATGTGTAGTTCCCAGGTTCGAGTCCCATCTGCGTCAGCGTTGAGATTTATCTCCGCAAAAATTCCCCGCCCTGCCCATGGTCAGTAGGGGACACCGATGGGCTTGGAAAGGCCGCCGCCCGTAGGATGGGACGTTAAGCCGTGGTCCCGTGTGCGGGAGAGCCATACCCTGTGCACGTTAAAGAACACGCTGGATGACCTTGACGGGAGGCTACTATCTGTCTCCCAACAGCTGTTCCAGTGGGTCCCCTCCCCCAACCTTCTCTGAGCCTTCGGGGTCCATATGACCTGGCCATTTAGCCCATGGTGTGCAAAAAAGTGCTGCTCAGAGGTAAAACAACCCAACCCAGAAAGTAATGCCCAATTTGTTTAATAAAAAATAAATACCCCTCAAGCAGCTGCTTGCCACAGAGGTCTGTCAGGAGCCTGTCAGTTTAATACGCCACAGCAGAAGGTCTGTGAGGATGGCGGGACCTCAGCAGAAAAACGACACATACATCCATGCCTTACCCGAGGCTCGAACCCAGGTCCCTTTGATCAGTAGCCAATAGCGCTAACCACTTACAGATCATTATTTTTTCTATAGTATTGTCACTTTCACAGTGTAAAGGTAGATTCTTTCCACCTCTATTTATCATAAGTACATAGTCTTCCCACAGATGATATTGCTGTAGCATTAATCAAACATGGCAGGCCTCATGGACATTGTTAAAGATATTTGTCGAAGCAATGTAATTTTAACCAATTCCTGGTATATGAGAAGGAGGCTGTTGGAAATATCTGCAAGCCACTGCAGAATGTGTATGGTATTGTTATAAATTTAATGGATGAAAACTGAGCGTGGGTTCAAAAATATGATTAACAAACATAAAAATGAATGAAGTAATTTATTACAAAATGTAAAACCATACAAATAAAACAATCTTATCTAAACACAAATTATGTCTTCATCAGTATAAAGTTAAACCATTAAAAGAATGAGTTATTATGCTAACTAATTTTCTAATGTTTACACTGCAATGTTGTCAATATTTACTCCTAGTACAAAATAGAACCTATTATTTCATAACATTTAACAAACAAACAACTTTGTGTTGAAACTTATTTGTGATATAGGGTTACCTTAATAATTCTTTACACTTTATTAATGCGAAGCATCTGACGATGATCTCTTCTAATAGAGGAACTTAACCCATTTCTTCCCAGTGTTGCATGTACGCAACACTGGGAAGAAATGGGTTAAAATAATCTTTACCTGTTGTTTACTTCTTTCACCAATGGGACTAGGCTTCATCTTGAACAAAATAAAAGTAAACGTTTTACTCAGAATCACACAACACAACATTAACACAATACATCTCCTTTTTATTACCGAGCTAGAGCTTCCTTTCCCTTCCTCAAAATGGGGCGGGGGTGGCTCAGTCGGTAGCGCGCCAGGCTCGTAATCTGTAGTTCCCAGGTTCGAGTCCCAGCTGGATCAGCGTTGAGATTTATCTCCGCAAAATTCCCCGCCCTGCCCACGGTCAGTAGGGGACACCGATGGGCTTGGAAAGGCCGCCGTCCGTCGGATGGGACGTTAAGCCGTGGCCCCGTGTGCGGGAGAGCCATACCCTGTGCACGTTAAAGAACACGCTGGATGGCCTTGACGGGAGGCTACCATCTGTCTCCCAACAGCTTTTCCAGTGGGTCCCCTCCCCCAACCTTCTCTGAGCCTTCGGGGTCCATGTGATCTGGCCATTTAGCCCATGGTGTGCAAAAAAGTGCCGCTCAGTGGTAAAACAACCCAACCCATCCCTTCCTCAATTCTTATTATTCAAAGTTTCTCTCTGTTCCAATCAGTTGATGACGTCATACGCGAGCATTAATACCACTTCTGTCATGAGTTCATTGTAGCACGTTCATGGGTCGTAACAGTATCTGCGCTGTTGACCAGACCCATATCAAGAAAAAAATTAAGGGCGGGGAGAGAAAAACAATTCAGCTGGAAAAATGTAAACGGGGTCCAAAAGACTGAATTCCCACTTCAGTATAACATTTCCCCCTCCGTCTGATAGGTCATTAAAAACGTTTAGGTGTTATTACCTTAAAAATTAGGCCTTATTAGAATAAATATTTATGTGTATGAAAATTGCGCAGCGTTATTTTCTGAGTGACTCTGGTAACTCAAACTTAACATTTTTCTAAATTTTACTGAACATCTTTCACATTTGCGTATAAAACGTGAATCGTTTCTATAGGGATGTACAGTCGCTCAAAAAATATCCGAACACTATGGTTGATTACAGAATTGAGAAAAATATCTGGCAACGATCACTAATTTTTTAAAAAAATCGTTGCCAGATATTTTTCTGAATTCTGTAATCAACCATAGTGTTCGGATACTTTTTTGAGCGACTGTACCTATAGTAGAGTAGATTCATTATGAAAACGGAAATGCTACAATCAGGAATGAAAACTGCGATTTGTACATTTTATGGCACCGAAGTTTAGATGATTTGCATGAATAATATTTCATATTGAATAGTAATTTTTTGTTTGAATGTAATAAGTATTGAACAAGGATTAACATGCAATTTGAATTACGAGGGACATTCAAAAAGTTCTTGACATGCATCTGCAGAATGAAAACCATTGCACTTATCTCAACAAACCTTTTATTGTCCTTCAAAGTGCTGTCCTTTAGCAGGGCCGCTGCGAGGCTGCGAGGCTTACTGCCGCCGGTGTGCAAGATAAAAAATGTCGCCCTTTTATACTAATCATAAGTATACAATACTTCAAAGAGCATATGGAAATTTTATGAATTACGCTTAAATCCTGATAAACTATAATAACCAATTATTTATTATAAAAATTATTATTATATTAATTCTTTAAAATATCAATTTGAGGAATAAATTATTTTTTAATGTTGTTTAAACATATTGAGTATTCTACAACACGAAAACTTATTCCTCATGAAACTGCCTTTATTCAAGACAATACATAAAATCATAAAGAAAGAAATCACAATGAATGCAAATTAAAAGGAAAATAATAAAATTTATACAATAAAAATTGTAAATTAATTAGAATCGGAATAAATAATACTTTAATAAAAGGTCGTTAATAAAAATATTTTGTATCATAAAATTTCTCCATACATTCTGTGACATCTAAGTAGACATTTCACACACTGCTACTTAAGAGAATAAATAACACGCTATCGGAAGGTTTTACCAGTTAAAAAAGACGATGTTTTTTGAAGGGGCAATATCATTTTACTTAAAATAAAGTCGACAGTAAAACTGAAAATGGTGTGCAAATGACATTCAATATATTCTATATTACCAAAATTATTGGGACATATCCATGTTATTTTAATGAAAAGTCATAATAAAAGCTTTGTTTCCAAGTTAAAAACTTTGGAAAGTTTTTAACAGAAAAATGCCTCTGAGGATAAATTGAAAATCGAAATCAAACTTACTTACTGAAGATTTTAAACGATATCGTTTAATATATAAGACTTATTATAAAAGGTGGAACATTTAACACCAATATTTCTGGTCATAAAAATTTACTCCAAAAATCAATTGAAACTCAAGAACTGTTATTGCAAATCTTTCATTAGAGTAAATAAAATTGTAGACGTTACCTACAACGATTCCTTTAGAAATGATTAGTGTAAAAAATAAGTGATTAAGAACGAGCATTAACAAATTTGGGATATCTGGGACATTGGCGATTCATAGCCATGGGCTATATCTCCAATGTAGAGATGTATGATTGAAGTTAAATATCAGACATACAGTATTTATATTAATATATATTAAGCAATATATAAATAATTGAACTATGCTTCTATAAGTAGGATGGAAATAATTCAAAAGAATTTGAATAATCAAATAATTTTTTCAATAATTTAATTGAATTAATCAAATATTTTTTTTCAAATAATTAAGTAATTCAATAACTAATAATGAAAGGTAATTATCTTTTATCAGGGGTTATAGGGAACCTCTTTTGACTTAGAGCAGCTTCCAGTGTGCCCTTCCCACTTAATCCATCAACGGGGATGACCGTAATAATAGTCTGCTGTTAAATGTTTCAGGTGCAATAAGTTTTTCACCAATAAAATGAATAATAAATTGATATTCATCTACATTTTAACGAGATTTTTACTTTCTGACTAATGACATTTTTATGTGGAAAACGTAATTTGAAATCATTACCTTTAGTACAGAGTCCTATCAAATTATTAGAATTTCCATGTTATATCAATGAGGAAATAACTTGGAAGAACTTTAGAGAAAAAATATGGCTGAAGATAAATAAAATTCTTAATCAAGATTTTTTTTTCAGTGTTATTCTTTTGCTGAGCAGCATCAATTGCTGTTTCGCTTCTCAAAGCACACGGAAGCTCAGAGAATTTTTTTATGATTTTTTAACATGAACTACCCTTTTTCATGTTTACTTAACCCTTTCAGGACCATAAGGTTTCTAAGAGTAAATATTAGTATGTAACTGTTTATTTTAGTTTGTTTAGACGTAAAATAAATAAAAATCATAAGAAAAGTACATAACCATGTGTAGTTTTTTTGGAATTTTATGGGAAATATTTTTCCCAATGGACTATAAAGGTAACACAAATTATAGTTAGGTTTATTATGCAATGTCTTTTATTTATTTGTTTATTAGAACAAAACGTTAACTAAAATAATACAAAGTTATGAAATAAAATTACTATACAAAATGATGTGCTAATTATGATATTATTCTGCGAAGCAATTTCTTTTGGTAGTGAGGCAAAGATGGACATTGCACATAGTACATATATTATGCGTCCTGACAATTCTGTTTTTGTTTTCTAAACGTTCCCGTTTACGTAATTGCGTTCGGCATACGTTCTATTTTGACATTCTGTATAAAAATGCAGATAAGGTTATAATTAAATACGACAATCACCAATTTTAAAATGGGAAAAATGTTTCCCTTAGTCGTGAAAGGGTTAAAATACGTCCGCAAAACTCCCCGCCCTGCCCGCAGTCAGTAGGGGACACCGATGGGCTTGGAAAGACCGCCGTTCGTTGGATGGGACATTAAGCCGTGGTCCCTTGTGCGGGAGGGCCATACTCTGTGCACGTTAAAGAACATGCTGGATGGCCTTGACAGGAGTCTACCATCTGTCTCCCAATAGCTATTCTAGTAGGTCCCCTCACCCAACCTACTCTGAGCTTCAGGATCCTTGTGACCTGGCCATTTAGCCCATTGTGTGCAAAACAGTGCCGCTCAGAGGTAAAACAACCGAAATTTAAGCGACAAGTGTTGTCAGTCACTGAAATCATTATTCTCACTGCTATTTGTTTTTCCCCCCCTCCAAATATTTTAAAACAAAAACAAAATATACACTTCCGTGAAATGGAATTCCAAAAGATAGTTCCTATGATTCGTTTTCTCCATTTCTTAAATAGGCAGATAATATATATAATAAAAGAGGATGTCTATCTGTCTGTCTGTGTGTCTGTGGCCGCCATAACTCATCGGCAAATCAACATACACTCTCCAAATTTTCAGAGAATGTTTATGGTTGTGCTCCGGATTGCAGTGCCAAATTTGAAGTCGAAAGTCTAAAAGAGGAGGAGAGGGGCTTGCTAGAACCAAAATATTTACCATGCTGTTCCTACAGGAAACGAGAATCGTTGTAAATTTTATTGTGGCCATTTACTTCTCCCTAACTTTGAACGTAAAGAGTTAAAATTTAAATCTCCTGCTGCAAATCTGCTTCCATTGCCAGATTCCAAACGTTTCCAACGGCATTATTGAAGTGTTCCATTGCAGCTAGGGCCCTGATTTCTAACTAAACATGGGGTCGGGCAGAGGGACCTTTCTGTGAAGTCGTCGGGAATGACAGAATGGCAAAATCTGACGAAATAAATATCTCGATCGTTTGCCACAGGCTCTGAGAGAGAGCTCCAGATCAGCAATGACCTTTCCAACACCAGGAAATTCTTCGTGTTCAAACTGTGATGAAATGTGGGGGGAATACTCACAAAATTAACCATTAGTGTAGGAAACAACAAAATATGCAGATTAAAAGTGAAACACGAGCTGTCACAATTTGTGCAGAAACGAAGCCACGGGCGAAGTAAAACCTGATTTTTAAACCAATCACTGAGGCACACGGGGGACGCTCTGCAGGAAATTTGGACCGTGCGGACGAATATCACGGGGGAATATCACCATAGGGCGGCAAATTCTGTGTTAACAGAAATAAAAATCTCGATAGCTTACTCAGAAACTAAGCCACGGGCTATGAGAGAGCTCCCTAATGTCAACAACGATCCAAGCAAACACCGGGCAAATTTCTTCCTGTTGAAAATATGTGCTAAAGTGTCGGAGGGGGGGGGGTACTTACAAAATTTACCTTTAGTGCAGTGAAAATAAAAATATAGATTGAAAGTGACACCCGGGCAGCGCAGGGTACTTTCAAGGTGTGTAATAAAATTTTCTTCTCCAGATGTCCATTGGGAAATTTATGTTACTTCTTTGGTTCGGGAAATTTTCAATTAAAACCTCTATAATTTTGTTAGTTAATTTCTCTGGCCAAGTTCCTGGGACATCCATTATTAAAGTTTACACTCTCTTACCTTCTTTATTTTCCTATTGATCTGATATTTCAGATAAAGTCTCGCCTGAACAAGAATATAGACCTTTGCTTTTAATATCATTTGATTTTTCAGAAATAGTCTTTTGGGTTTAAACAGTGTCTTTGTCGTGTGAAATTTCATCCAATATCGATTTTGTTATCATGGTTTTTCAAATGTGTTTTTCAAAGATCCAAATAACTTTTTTTCTTGTTTTCTTACTAGCTGTTTTTCATATATTCGAAAGCAGATAACCGTTAGCTAAAGAAAATTTATTAGTAATATTATTTAATTTATAATTTTTCAAAGCAAATTTATCATGCACAAAAAATAATGACGTTTACACGCAGCAGAACGTAGTGTAAATTCTTAACCCTAATCAGCAACATCGTTTGCAAGTAACAGTTCTTTACCATTGTGAGGAAAAATTTGTTAGGACATAAGCTTTCGACGACATTGGTAATAACTAAATACCTTCTGTTCTTTTGTGTTCAGAAGTTTGTTTCTTCCCAGAAGGAATGTCAATCAATAACCTTATACACAATATGGTTCCAAGATACAAGACAAAGCCGTTAAAATGGTGATTTGTTTAATGGGAGTAACAAAATGTTTGGTGTTTTCATAAAAATCCAAATCTACGTTGTCAAAAAAAATTAAAATATACCTATCTTCCTATATCACCCTAAAAATTAGAATATAAACTAAATCATATTGATGGTGCAATCAGTCACTGAATTCGTATTCTCTCCAAAGGAATATAATAAAAAAAAATAAATACCCCCTCAAGCAGCTGCTTGCCACAGAGGTCATAGGGGGTCGATTTATCTACTGAGCAAAGATTGCCGATATTTTATATTCCTTTAAAGTGAATACGATTTAAGTAACTTTTGACATTTTTTTTGAAATTTTTTAAAGTTTAACTCTTTTAATAAAATTTGGAGTGAAAAAGTGCGTTTTTGGACATTTTTCTTGTTTTCAGAAAAAAAAATGCATTTCTTTAATTATAAAGCAGAGCAAAAGCAAGTCTATAATTAGAGTAAGTGAAATGGATCAATGAATAATTTTCAGATATTTAAATTTAACTATTTAATACTGAAAATGTCTTCCAGTGGTCGAGTGGTTAACTTTGATCAGTGCTTGGCTACTGATCAAAGAGACTTGGGTTCGAGCCTCAGATAAGGCATGGATGCTTGTGTTGTCTTTCAGCTGAGATCACGCCATCTTCATCTATGACCTTCTACTGTGACATATAAACTGAAAGGCTCCTGACAGACCTCTATTTTTAAGCAGCTACTTCATGTATATGTTTGTTTTTTATACTGAAAATAGGAACAGGCAGAAAATGAGTTTTTGCTTAAATGTAAATATTCTGACTCTAAAACAAAACAAAATAAACTAGTAGGACAATGCACTTTATGCAGAAAAATTAGAATTCAAAAATAAATATAATAAAAAAGAAAACTTTAATTGGCTATTTATCTTTATTAAGCTAGTTTTTTTACTGAGTTAGCCGAAAATTGACTGCTATAATGGAATTAAGAATAATGCCGAAAATTGACTGCTATAATGGAATTAAGAATAATGTCGGTATCTGAACGATCCTGTGGACGTATCTGAAGAAATGAGGTCACTTGTGACCAGAAGAGAACTCGGTGACCACAACACAGTTTGAACTTCTTTCTCTGAATCCTAACGTATGCCGAATGAGTCACTCCTCAAACATTCTAATTCTTTTCCCAAAAACAGGAAATTCACTCTTGAAAACAAGAAAGAGACAAAGCATATTGACATTCAGAATTCAGCCAGGATTAAATGCACCCACTCAGATGACTTAGCCTGCTCGGGATGGGTCGGCTTAAGTTAAATATATTACTGTATAGATATTAATTTTAGACAGCAAATTGTCTCGAATACGAATGAAAGTACTGATATGAATATACTTACTCATCAAATCGTAATTCCCATATACTTTTGATAATTCGGCATAAATATTTTTAGCGTCGTCCCCAAGATGAATCTCCGTCTTTAACAGGCCCCCCATAGCAATAGCGCAGAGATTTCGCAGGCAGAATGAAATTTACGCGCTGCAAGCGAAATGATGATTTTTCATTTCAGAGAAATGATTGTTTTTAACACGTAATGACAAGTTTAGACAAACTTTGAAACAGGTCGTAACTTGTAATTTCTTAGGAACAAGTGGAAATTTAGAGACACGTGTCAAGATGTTTTTAACGCAATCCGTATTAATCTGGCGAAATTACAATTTGGAATGTGATATTTTAAGTTTACTATACTTAGCGTATATCTCCTTTTCCTGGTTAACAGTTTTGAGATTTCATTGATCATAATAAAGCTATTAACAGAAATACAATCGAATTTATTATATTTGCATTTGATTTGAAGTAGTCATTATCGTAGAAACAAAACCTGTGTGATGCTGAGATATCAATACGCAGATCATTTGTCGATTTCACTAAAATAGATCCAATTTCTAGAAAATTATACATGTAACCTTTCGATATTTATCGCGGAAGAAACAATGGTACAAAGAAATAAACATCCATAAACGCGAAGTACCGAAATATCAAGTGAAAGCTAAGATTTTGACTTGATCTGTCGCCATTTCACGTTAGTTGATGTAGTTAGTTGATCAAGGAGGAGCCTTAGTTCTAGTAGAAATTGATCTACTAAAGCTACTAATTCTACTAATCAGAGACTGGCTGCTTTCGGTAAGTGTTCATACTTACTTAGGTTGATAATTCAACCTCTTTGCTGTAATCATTGGACCGACTAGGGTACGCTTATGTTGACTACAAACGGGTGCGCTTATGTTGACTACAAACGGGTGCGCTTATGTTGACTACAAACGGGTGCGCTTATGTTGACTACAAACGGGTGCGCTTATGTTGACTACAAACGGGTGCGCTTATGTTGACTACAAACGGGTGCGCTTATGTTGACTACAAACGGGTGCGCTTATGTTGGCGCACAAATAGGTAAATTAACGCACGGATACGTTTCATTTTGGTATAAAGCCTAAAAACTAGTTTCGTTCACCAATAAACTATTCATTTCTTTCTCGATATTTTTGATAATTTTTGCAGATCGATTTTATCATTAAGAATAGAAGCTTAATCGATCTGTCACTTAATATAAATTGCTTGCGGTAGCCTAGCATTAAAAAAATATACGCTCTGAAACGTTAAACGTTTTACTCAATAATATGACAGTTTCAACCCTTTTGTGTTACATTTTTTAACAGAAGTGAACAACAACACACAACAATCACTGACTGATTAAATATTCTTTTCAATTCACTGCTGATCAGATATATGAGAATTAGTAGAGGCAAAGAATGAGATATTATTGAAAAACTGATCATCCCATTGGGAGTTGCCTACTTTCTGCTTTTGGAGTGCGTGATGAGCTGTTTACATGCTCATATCTCGTGCCAGTTTCTCCTTCTGAAAAGCTAATAATCACCAGCACCTAGGAAACGACGCAAGTCATTTATATTCCTTTCAAATGGGAACGAGCAGTGAGCTTAGCATCACGCACTGCTATCCAATGGGCTGAGCACTAACGACGCCCGGAGAATCAATATCAGCGGGATGATGATAAGCACTCCGCGGAGCAAGCGTTCCTCTCGTTGCACTCAACTCCTGAGCCTCCTCCGCGTCTTGTCTGGGTTGAACTGAAATTGCCACATCCATGCATCGAAGTGCTGATAATGCCTCCAACATCTACTGACCACAATGGATTTCCCAATGAGCTTCGTCAAAATTGAAGTTTATGTAAGCACGGCTTAAACGTAGTTGGTATTGAATGCTCTTTGTTCCTTTTGTGTTTGTATTCCAGGGAAATCATATTTATTAGATTTTGAAAAGGAAGACGTTGAAAGATTGTCTTGAGCGAATTATTACTGACTTATGAATCTTAGTTTCGCGACTATCTAAAATAGTCAATAGGAATTTTCGCATTCGTTTTTTTATGAATTGCAAGAGCAAGTAAGGCAAGTAATCAACAACACCAGCTATTGATACTGAAGAAAAATTAATTAAAAACACTTGGGTAGTAAACACAGGCTGTTTACATAACACTGATAAAGTTGAAACAGCCGTCATAAATATTTAATGGATTTTCACTAACATATTATTTTTCTTTATTTTGAAGTTGCTTTAGCCGTCTCAGTGATATTTGCATCTGTCGGGTCAGGGATCGAATCCCGGAATGGAATGGCTATATGTTCGTGTATGTGTTTGTTAGTTCGTATGAGAAACCAATAGACGCGTGAAAGAGTTTCTAGTTTACCTCCGTCATATGTGTGTAAGTGTGGGAGGGTTATCTCTTGCATTTGTGTGTGGTGGAAGAGGATTATCTTCTACCATTTTTTATGTATGTGAAAGGGTTATCGTTTTCAACAGTTGTTCAACATATCAACGAGTAGGTTTTAGATGTTCAAATAAAAAAAAAACTTGGGTCTTTGTAGTTGGGTCCCAAAGATTTTGTTACTTTTTTTTCAGTTTTCCTTTTACCCTTTGCCAAACGCAGTAGCTAAAAACTTTGCCATTAGGAAAAATAAAAAAAGTAGGTGCATAAGATTATGCTACACTGTTTTATTCTAAAAGATGAAAAAGATAAAAAAAATAATTTTGATGTTGTTTGTTCACGTGAGATGTCATATCTGACGGCATCAAAATTAAAATGATTCGCGAGCGGTGTTTCCAATTATTAAAATACGTTTTCAGTTCATCACTCGATTTTATGCCGAAACTCTCGTTCAGTGAACGATTTTTAAAATCTCAATTATTAGGGAACGTATTTACTACAATGCTATTGATACAGGGCCGACAAAATGTGTAAAAGTAAATAAATTCAAATATACGAAAATATGACTCAAATTTGCTTTCCTTTCACAATATTTTAAGTTTCTTCATACGAATTGGAGGAAAAACCGATGAACATGCACATTTCAAAGCAGAACGCAGATAAACATTTTATAACAATTTTGTTGGAATTATTAATAATACAAATTTGTGGTTCTTATGATTTGATTTTAACCTCTAATAACTAAAAAAATATATTTTATGTTAATTTCAAAACGTATTTTATGGGAAAGACAAACGGACCGCCTTTCGAACTTGCGGGGGGGGGGGTATTACTATCCATAACACCCCTGACAATAGAGAGAAAACTGCAGGGAGAAATTCTATCAGATAGTGTCTTAAAGGGGAGAAAAATTCTAGTGTGCTTTGGGTAACAAAATGCCTGGAGCCTGCGGCTCTGCTATCGCGAGACAGTCCGATAAGTTGAGCAGTTATCTCGTCCCAAACATTGTTCAAAACTGGATGTTGCTAATCGCTTCTATTCAGGCCCAGATCTAGAAACAAATAAAGGGCATTGTAGTATAATATTTCACACCTCAGGTTTAGAGATCGTTAATAAATTCTTGAAAATTTTCTTAAATATACAAACTTTTTATACTCTTTTTGCCCCATTATCCTTGATAGAATTATCAAAGAGGGCCTCCCAACTTGGCTCCCCTCTAGATCTGGCACTCTTCTATTATACTGTATTTCATATAATGAATGAAGCGGTGAATCAAATAATTTCTTGTCCAGAGACGGTTATTATTTTCAAACCAGGTGAGCTAATAAGAAGTAGCATGTTATGCTTTGAAAAGTGTGTGAATCCGCAACTAGTTAGGGAGCGTCTACGGTAAGCCTTTTACAAACCGAATGCACCTGTGGAAAAGAAATGTACCTGCTTCCGATATAAAAAAAAATCTAGAGACCTGTAAATCAAAATATATATAGTACACATTAGTTACACGGCAATTTCTTTATGACATTGAGAGATTTACAGAAATGCATGTCAAAATATAGGCCGGAGGGCCTGTATTTTAACAGGCACACAGATTACAGCAAAATATTAGCTGGTAGCGCACCCTGCTCGTATTCTGCAGTTCCTCAAGTTGAAGTTGAAGAATGGCTTTGGCCCATTATGCGGAAGAGCTATACCCGAGTTAAAAATCACGTTGGACGGCCTTGGCGAGAGGTTACCATCTGTCTCCTAACAGCTCTCCACTGGGTCTCCTTTACTGAACACTCGGGATCCTAGTACCCTGGTCATTAATCCATTGTGTACAAAACATTACCGCTCAACAACTCAGCCCTGTCAAAAGAAATGACTTTCTCATTGCTTTTCAAACGTTAACAGTTCCATTCCCTTCTAATTTGCTTGTCTGTGTATTTAACGTTTTCCCTTTTGAATTGCTAGTAAAGTTGCTTTCTTATTTTCTTTGATAAAATAAATATTTTTTTATAAACTGGAAGAGCTGAAAGCTCCTTGGTCAGGCATGGCCAACTGTTTTTGCCCCCGGGCCGGATTGGAAAAAAAAATATTTTCATGGGCCGGACGAAATATTAAAATTGAAAAATGTTAAGCAAAACACTTATTTCTTTAAGTAAACAAAATTTTATTATGAAATTTGTTTATGAATAATTGTAAGTAAATCAATACAACAAATTAACATAATAACTAATGCGACGTGTTGAGGCGGTTTGCATCGCTTATTATTTTTTTAATATCTGGTTCTATACTTGTAGTAGCTATTCTTAACACAGCCTCCAAATGTAAATCATTCAATCTTGATCTTGTTGTACTTTTATTTAGATTCATTAAAGAAAAGGTTTGTTCACAAATATAAGTTGAGCTAAAGATTACTAAATACGTCTTGGCAAGTTTTTTTAAATTTCCATATTTTTCATTATTCAATTGCTTATAAAAATTACACAAATTTTCTTGCTCTTCTCGATATTTCTCATGTAATAATTCATCACATTGTAAATTAATTATTTCTAATTGTATATCAACAGGAACGTCATCAACTTGTACAGAAAATGGATTTCGGATAATAGATAAAATTTTATCAATTTTTTTGAAGCAATCGAATCTCTGCTCGAAATCTGTCATTAGTGCAAGGATGTTTTTATTAAATGTTTTAACCTTTTCTTTTAAAATATTTAAAGATATGGTCTGTAACGTTGGAAAATGATCAAATTTACATTCAACCAGAAATGTAGAAAAAAGGCTAAGCTTCATTTTAAAAGCTCTTAATTTCTGTATTAAATCATGAGCAAATAATTTTTTTCCTTGTATACATGTGTTAAATTCGTTCAAATGTGTGAGAATATCCAAAGAAAATGCTAAATCACAAATCCAATTTGGATCTAATAATTCAGGAAAATCCTCATTTTCTTTAAGCATTAAAAATATTTTTATTTCCTCTTGAAGGTCCCACACACGTCTTAAAACTTTTCCCAAACTTAACCAACGGATTTTATTGTGATATAGTACATCTAAATGACTGGTATTTAGTTCTTCATGGAGATCAATAAATTGCCTGTGATTTAATCCTTTTGATCGTAGGAAATTCACTAATTTCACAACTACATTTGTAACATTATCGATTTTTAAAATATTTTTGCACTATGCAAAAATATTTTACTCGCCTGCTGGCAACGTCGCTTGAACATCGAGTGCAGATGAGTATAAAAGTTTTAATTCTTTATAACGGAATCTTTTTTAAAAAATATAGAAGTATCGAGAATTCATTCGATTAATTACTAGAAGTTAAATGTTAATATTGAAAAATTATTCGCGGGCCACATAAATTCATTACGCGGGCCGTATGTTGGCCATGCCTGTCCTTGGTTGTTCGTATATAATTTATTGATCGTTTAACTTAGTTTTGAGCTTTTTCTGTTTTGATGGTCTTTGTAAAGTGTTGCATTGATAATGTATTTGACAAAGTATTGCATATTTTGTGTTTATTGTACTCATGTATTTCTTCATGTTATAATAAATCTGAATTTCAAAATAACCTTTCAGAAGAGAATGCTCACTTCAAATCTACAGCAGCCGCATTGAGGAAAGATAAAATGTTGCAGCATTGTCTTTCGTAAATTGCTGATTTTGATAACTATTACTAATAACACTGGGCAAAACATTTTTATAAAAGTCATGCCTCTGAGATAAAAGTAGCCATTTCTTAAAGATTTGAAGGTGCTGAACAGGAATATGAAAGAAAATGAAAAATTGGCTACGATTTCTGAGAAATCCGCAATAGTTTCTTATATAATAGAGTAGTAATAGGTACATATGACATGTATGAGTAAAACTTCGCTTCTACTTACGACGTCGCTTTGCCCGTCGCTTGTACAGCTGCTCAGGATCATCTCTGGCGAGCGTCCAAAAGTAGTCAGCCTATGTTGAAGTGGACCAGTTTCCCTGGTATCGTTTCTCCATCGTTGCAATATCTTGGTGAAAACGTTCACCGTGCTCATCATTAACCATGCTGCAGTTGTTGGGAAAGAAATCTAAGTGGGAATGGAGAAAGGGGATCTTTAAGAACATATTGCAGCCAAATTTTTTATACAGAGATAACATGTCCTTAACCAGTTCCTTGTAGTTGTCTGTCCTGACATTCTCGAGGAATTTAGTTGACACCAGACGAAACGCGTCCCTACCTTTTTTCTCGTCACCCTGAAGCAGATTGTCGAACATACGGTCTCTGAACAGCTCGCGGATCTGAAGACACACAAAAATTCATTCTTTGATTTTCGCTTCGCTTAGTCGAGGGAATTTGTCAGCCAAGTACTTGAAAGCTGAAGCAGTCCGGTCCATAGCTTTTACGAAGTTTTTCATCACACCGAGTTTGATGTGCAGGGACAGTAGCAGGATTTTGTGCATTTCTGCCAGTGCTGGGTGTTCCACATTCTTCTCTCCGACCTTCAGAGATTTCCTCTGAAGCCAGTTTCTCTTCACGTAGTCAAAGTATTTGCTCGTTTTTTCACATACGAAACAGCAGTACTTCGTATATCCCAGTTGCAGACCCGTCAACAGAGCTATTACCTTCAAATCACAACAGAGATGCTAGCCATACTTGCTGTATTAAAGACAATTCAACAGCTGTTTTAGGTTGTCATAGGTTTCTTTTATGTAGAGAGCGTGTCCGACCGGAATGGATGGAAGTTGACTTCCATTATGCAGCAACACGGCCATGAGATTCAGTTTCGTGGAGTCTATAAATAGTCGTCATTCTTGAGGGTCATGTTTTGATTCCGAGGGCAATCATTAGGCCATCTACATCGGAGCAGAACAGAAGGTCATATTCCTTTCTGAAATAAGGTGCAAACGTCTCATGACGAGTTCGGAACGAAATCATTCGGACATTTTCCTTGAGAAGATTCCGTTGTTTAAGTCTTGATCCAAGTAACTCTGCTTTAGCCTTGGGCAGCTGCAGATCGCGAACAAGATCGTTCATTTCTTCTTCAGTGAGAATGTGTGGTGCAGATGATGCACCGTGGCAGATGTATGGATCATGATTAGATATTGAAGGCTGCGGAGAACCCAATATCAGTTCGACTCCCTCCTCATCGTCTGAATCGATGGAAAATTCTTTTGGAGGTTCAGGAACGGGAAGGCCTTCACTGTGCAGAACTGGTCAGAGAGCAGATTGTATATTTAGGTACGCTATTGTCCACTTCTTTTTCCTTGTGATGCCTCGAGAAACAAGTGGAACCATGCAGAAGTAGCAGTTATTTGTATGATTTCTTGACTCTCTCCAAACCATAGGAACAGCAAACGACATCGACACTTTTTTGCCTTTCAGTCACTTCGGATGATTTCTTGCACACGTACTGCAGCATATGTATGGGGCCCAGACCTTGTCCTGCTCCCCGATCCAAAATAAAACTCATACGCTGCTTTCACTATTGGAGTGATAACCCTTTTCTGTCTTGTAAAGTCACTTCCCTGCAAATGTAGCAAAATGTATCTGCATTATTAACATAGTCACGAGGCACTACTGCTACTGAATTAAAACTGCAAGGATTACGTGTGTTCTACTTATGACTCAGGGGTAAATGGGAGTCGCTCAAAAGACTTGGTCACCCTACGAGACGTCGCTTACAACTAATGATTGCATCATCTTTTGTCCGCGATCGTAAAGCTACGATATCATGACTCAATTACATTGCATCAGACAATGATGCAATACCTCCGAGGGTTGTGTGTATAACGCAATATGTTGCAATCTGGATTTTAAAATACAGCGTTGTTAAATGGTTACCTATGTGCTCAATGCGGACTGAGTCGTTTATACATGACCATCTTTGTCTCTCCTAAACAAGAGCCAATCGACAAATTTTATTGTCATTTTCGAGTTCAGCACCTGGAAATTAGTAAAGATTGGCTTTTTTCATTTCAAAGTCTTTTTGCCTGTTGCCATTGTAATGTATTGCGGGAAGAAAGTATTTTCATTGCTTACTTCCATAAACCATATAATGTTTATGGTAGTAACATTTAACCAATCACCCTTCATCGTTTCCCAACTTTAGCCTTCGACACTAGTACGGTTTCTATCGCTTAGCGGCTTCCCTAATGTCACTTTTTTTTCACTCTCTTACTCTGTTTTTTTTTTTAAATTCATAATGTTTCATAATATTTTTAATGAAACATACAAGTGTATTATGAAACGAAAAACAACTATTATAGCCCATTGAATCGATGTATATATTACAACAGGATTTGGGGGCGGAGATTGGCTCGGTGAGTACCTCACTAGTCTCGTAATATGCAGTTCCGAGATTCGAGTCCTAACTGTTTTAGCATCAAGATTTATTTCTGTTAATCTCAACACTGCCTTCGATGAGAAAGGGGACACCGGTGGATTTCGAAAAACCTCCGTCTTTCGGATGGTAAGTTAAGCCGTGGAGCCGTAGAGTCATTCCCTGTGCACGTTACAGAACACGCTTGATGACCTAGAAGAAGGCTTACATCTATTTCCCAATAGCACTCCACAGTATCTCCTTCTGGAATCTTCGCTGAGCCCTTGGGGTTCTTGTGATGTCCGCTTATCCCATTGTGTGGAAAAGTGCAGTCCTGAAGTAAAACAACCCAACAACGGTGTTTTTTGTTAACGCAAAGTTCTTCAGGAGCGCAACTCTCGAGTTATTAATTTTTTTTCAGACTTTTGGTTACATAATTGTAAGTGATTCAATCTTCTCCAGTCGTATCATGTGAGCTAGAGTTGAATGGTTTATTCTTGACACCTTAACTTGTAGACCCTTACTTACTTTCGTTTTCACATTTAATTTTACGATGAATGAAGTTATGGGTTTAAATAAATTTAGTATTTTATATTGTCAAACAGTAATGTTTCCGATTTGTTTAGTAATATATATGTAAAATAGAGTTTGCTTGTCTCTGTGTCTATCTGTTTGTTCGACATCACCTCCTAGACTGTCATAGCTAGGACCAGCAAATTTCGTTTACTGCTTCCGCTCACGTATTTTATCCCACCGTAAGGTTTTCGACCCCAGAAAATTAGGCCCTCCCCAAAAATTGGCCACGAAACATCTTTCCATCGATAACGTATCGGATAGATACAGTACTACTCCACTCATATCTTTCGGCCTAATTAATTAAGTTAATTAATTATTACCTAATTCATAAGGTAGACGATGGCATCACCCCCAGAGATTTGGACACTTACCCGGGGTTCGAACCTGAACCACCGCAGCCGGGAACCAGATCTCTAAACCCAACATAGTCAAAACTAAGTGGACCACAACATCAAATTCGGGACCAATCGGTCGACTATATGAGGAATTACGGGGAGCCTAAAACTTCTACCATCGATGAACTTCTACTCTGAGTCATTACATCGAGGTACAGTCGATTCCGGGGCAATTCTGCTAGTTGTCATAAATATTGGAGAAAGGTTTATAAACAAAGTTCTCTATTTAACATGAAAAAATATGAAATTCTCAAGCAGCCATTTCCCACACAAGTCTGGTAGGAATCTCTCAGTAGTATAAAATGCGATCTGGGAATCCTATAAAGAGGAGGGAGCTCAGCAGGAAGACAATCTAAACCTTTTCAAAAGATTCCGAGGTAGTTCTTTCCAGCGTAGTTTTTAGTATGGATTTTTATTCTCGTTGTAAAATAAATTCTCCATCATACATTCTCAATCCGATGGCTGATCGTAAAGAGTTGTGCATGTGTGAAAACTTGCTTTCTGAATAGCGCTGTAGGCGGAGAAAGAGATTTCCTCCCTTCATCCCTCCAAATAAAGCGAAATATGTAAACGATTTTGATACTATATCTTTCGAACATGAGAATCGAGCGCCATGAGTCAGGGATGTACCGTGGGTGGTGGGGACTCCTACGGAAATCCGGTCTTCTTATACGATATCTTAAACTTGTCTACCTGCTTTGAAATCCAACAAGATAGTTGTCTTTGTAAATTCCTTCCTTTTCAAGAGGTGTGAATTAAGAATTGCCTACCGTGGAACAGGATGATAGTAAACAATTCACTCCTACACAATAGGGTGTGACGAAATAATTCGCTCCTCAAGAACAGAAATGTGGTTTAATAATTTCCTTATTAACGTTTTATTTTAGCTACAAATGTTGTGTCCGACACTATAAAATAGATTAAAAAAATAAAAAAATGTGAAATCTATTCCGTGTAGAATATTATTCTAAACTTTCCTGTTCAGGGAAAAATTTTAGTAATTGGAAAACCCTACGGGGATGGAGAAAACAACGGGGGATGGGGAGTCTAAGAATAAGGATTGGTCAATCCTTATTCTCAGCACACACCCCGTCCCCCGAAATGAAAATTTCGATCTCTCTTAGAAACTGAATTCCTAATTCCCTTACGAAACGAAATTCTAGACCCTCCCCTCCGAAACTGAATCCTGTTTACGTCCCTGCCATGAGTTATCAGTCAAATGAAAGCTTCTCCTGTCACGAGTGTCATAGACAAATGAAATATTTCTTATTCCGCCTAAGGAGCTCAGTTGCAAACATTCTTGTTTATCTCCCTAACATGAGGCCGATAGAAATAATCTGTATCAAATGAAAGATTACTCCTTGCTGACTAACGCATACAATTTAACAATTCCCTTCTTCGGGGACAGGGTGTGATTTAATAATTTCCTCCACCGGAAAGGGTGTGATACAATAATTCCCTCCTCAGGAACAGGGTCTGATATAATAATTCCATCCTACAGAACAGGATGTGAATTAATAGTTCTCTCCTCTGGAACAGGTTTTGTGTATTTCAGGTGGAGTGTGTTTTAATAATTCCTTCCTCTGGAAGAAGTGTGATTTAATAATTCCCTAATTTGGAACAGGATGAGTTTAAATAATTCACTTCTCCAGAAGAGGATGTGACTAATAATTCACTCCTGAGAAACAAAGGTGGTTTAACAATTCCCTCCTCCAGAACAGGTTGTGATTTAACAAATCCTTCATCAAGAACAAGATGATATCAAATAATTATATTTTCAGGAACAGGGTGTGATATATAATAATTATTTCGACCAGAACAGGATATGATTTAATAATTTCCTCTTCTGGAACAGAATGCATTAAATAATTTCTTCCTTTGGATCAGGATGTGATATAATAATTCTGTCCTCCACAACAATTGTGAATTAATAATTCTTTCCTCTGGAACAACAGTTGATTTAATAATTTCATCCTATGGAAGAGGTATGATTTAATAATTTCCTACTGTGGAACAGGATGAGTTTAATAATTCACTTCTCCAGAACAGATGCGACTAAATAATTCACTCCTCAGGAACAGGATATGGTTCAATAACTCCCTCCTCCAGAACAGGATGTGTTTTAATAATTCCCTCATCTGGAACAGGATGAGATTAAATAATTATCTCCTCTGGGACAGGATGTGATATAACAATTATTTCTTTTGGAACTGTATGTGATTTAATAATCCTCCCCCCCCCTGAAAATAGGTGTGATTTAATAATTCCTCGCGCGAAAATAGGTGTGATTTAATAAAACCTCCTCCAGAAGAGGATGTGACTAAATAATTCATTCCTGAGGAAGAGAATGTGGTTTAACAATTACCTTTTTTCATCCTGTTCCGAATGAGGATTTAATAAATTCCTCATTCGGAACAGGATGAAAAAAATAAAAAAAACAATAAAAATAATATTGAATAATTCTTTTTTCAGGAATAGGATATAATAATTCTTTCCTCTGGAACTGGGTGTGATTTAATAATTATCTACTCCAGAAGAGGATGAGTTATAATAATTTTTCTTCCAGAACTGGATATGATTTAATAATTCCCTTCTCCGGAATATAACTATTTTTAATAATTCCGTCCTCCAGAACAGGATGTGAATTAAGGATTCTTTTCTCTGGAACTGGATGTGATTTAGTAATTTCCCCCTCTGGAATAGGTGTGATTTAACACACCTATGGAACAGATGTTTAACTCCTATGGAATAGATGTGATTAAATAATTCTTTACTCTAGAACAGGATGTGATTTAATAATTATTTCTTCCAGAACTGGGTGCAATTAAATAATTTCGTCTCCCAGAACACTATGTGAATTATAATTCTCTCCTACGCAAGAGGTGCGAATTAATTATTACAATTTACTCCTATTAGGGTGTGACGAAATAATTCACTCCTCAGGAACAGAAATGTGGATTAATAATTCCCTCCTATAGAACAGGATGTGATTTAATAATTCCCTTCTCCAGTACAGGATATGATATAACGATTCTGAAACAAGATGTGATTTAATAAGTCTCTCCTCGAGATCAGGTTGTTATTTAATAATTCCCCCCTTTGGAACAGAGTTTGATATGATAATTCTCTCTTGGAGAGCAAGATGTGATGTAATAATTCTATGCTCCGGAACAGGATTTGATTTATTAATTCTTTTATCCGGAACAGGGTGGGATATATTTCCTTCTTCTACAACAGAGCGTGAATTAATAATTTACTAATCCAAAACATGATGTTGTTTAATAATTTTCTCCTCCAAAACAGGATTTGATATAAAAAAATATTTCCTTCAGAAAAGGAAGTGATTTAGTAATTCCGTTCTCCGGAAATGATGTGATTTAATAATTATTTCCTCCAGAACTGGATGTGATTTAATAATTCCCTCCTCCGAATACGATGTGATTTAATAATTCCCTCCTCCGAATATGATGTGATTTAATAATTCCCTCCTCCGGAATATGATGTAATCTAATTATTCCCTCCTCCGGAACAGACTGTGATATAATAATTCCGTTTTACATAATAATGTACGATTTAGTAATTCCTTCCTTCGTAGCAGGATGCGATTTAATAATCTCTTCCTTCGTAGCAGGATGTAATTTAATAATTCCTTCCTCCGTAATAGGATGCGATTTAATAATCTCTTCCTTCGTAGCAGGATGTAATTTAATAATTCCTTCCTCCGTAATAGGATGTGATACAATATTCTCTTTTCTGGAACAGGATGCGAAATAAAAATTCACTCCTCCTGAAGAGGGAGTAATTTTCAATGACAATGTCTCATGAAGTTCCACTAAATAGCAAAAACAAATGTATAAAACATTCAAAGACATCAACAACAATTTCTTTCATATGTCATAAATAAAAAGAAAGAATAAAATAAAAAGAATGTCCAGTGATCAAATCACTGGCTCATAAAAGATTAATTTTAAAGGAAGACAGAACATCAAAACAAGTTTTTTTATCCATGGCCCTATCCTCCTTTAAATAATATAATAATAATGTTTTTTAACACAAAAGAGCTGTAGAAAATCATAAACGTACAATATTCACTTGAAAACTTGTTTGCCGATATAAAAATTATAATGATAAGGATAAAGAAATTGGTAAATATTAATGGTTGGATTTCCATGGATGATTGCTCTATACCAGCGCTCTCCAAGTAGCGGCCCGCACAAGGATTTTTGTGGCCCGCGAACAAAATCAAGTTTTTATTTGAAATTTTAAATAAATATCTGTAATTCACCTTATAATTTTTTGCTAACTTATATTACTTTTCTTGATATGCAATCTTCAACCTACTTATTCTATTTGCATTATTATTGCATTATTTCAACTTACTCATTCTATTTGCAATTATTATTGCATTATTTCAACTTACTCATTCTATTTGCAATTATTATTGCATTATTTCAACTTACTCATTCTATTCTTATTGCCCAACAACTACGGCCACAATGCTCCCGTTAAATTCAATAAATATTTGATGTGGTTTAGAAAATTTATATTGGTTTATTATTACTTATTGTTTTTCGGATAAATAAAATAATTTTTTGAGGTGAGTGAATGAACTGACTTTTCAATTACCCATCCTGTCCTATTCTTTTTTTTGGCCCGTGAAATTTTGGCGAAAGGAAAAATGGCCCGCGGTCTCAGAGAAGTTGGACAGCAGTGCTCTATACAATTTGATGGCAAAGTGTGAGCCACTTTTTCTTCTTATTTACTAACATTTTGTTGGTTTCTCACATAACAATATGTGAAACACATAACAACATAATAACATAATAAACACACATTGCCGGATTAAGAATGTTTTGGCTGCGATCAAATCTAAAAATGACCCCAGCTCCTTCTCGATAACTTCCGAATTATCGAATAGAGAGTGACAAATTTTGTTCATGAGTAATTACCGACAACAATAATAATTATTAAAACTTTCTTTTGTAACGAGACAGAGATTTGAGCGATGTACTAAATGTAACAATTTTAATCTTGTTATTTATTTTTAATTTTTTCAAAATTGCATCTACAATTTCACTCAAGAGTTACAAAAATCAAGTCAAAGTGTTTATATGGTTAAATAATATTAATTAAATGATGAGAAGTGGCAAATGTTTCGAAGCTGTCTTATCTATCGTCGCGCGAATCGGACGATAATAATAAGTATCTAATAGAGATAAAATGATTCATGTGGAAGCGGGGTCTAAGCTTTCATTACTTCCAAATTTGTCATTCTTTCATCTCTCTGCTTCTTTCTCTCTTTTATTGAAATCTTTTTTCAAATATTTAAATATTTCCCTCCTTAGAAACGAGCCCTTCCTTGATAGTGTGGGGCGGGGGTGGCTCAGTCGGTAGCGCGCCAGGCTCGTAATCTGTAGTTCTCAGGTTCGAGTCCCAGCTGGGTCAGCGTTGAGATTTATCTCCGCAAAATTCCCCGCCCTGCCCACGGTCAGTAGGGAACACCGATGGGCTTGGAAAGGCCGCCGTCCGTCGGATGGGACGTTAAGCCGTGGCCCCGTGTGCGGGAGAGCCATACCCTGTGCACCTTAAAGAACACGCTGGATGGCCCTGACGGGAGGCTACCATCTGTCTCCCAACAGCTGTTCCAGTGGGTTCCCTCCCCCAACCTTCTCTGAGCCTTCGGAGTCCATGTGACCTGGCCATTTAGCCCATGGTGTGCAAAAAAGTGCCGCTCAGAGGTAAAACAACCCAAACAACCCAACCTTGATAGTGTTTCATTCTGCCATTATTTTAATCCGGCCCTGAAATTTCACTTGCTATTTTAGTTCCTGACCCTTATTAGACTTTTTGGTCAATTTTGTCTCCCCGTGGCGTTTCTTTACGTAGAAACGTCTGACACTATAATTTTTTTATACGGGGTGGGGCATCTCTTTTCTCTCCCTTAGGGTTATGTTTGACCACAAATTAAAGTAAAATTTAGGTTATGTATTTAATCCAAATACGCAAAATCCTTTTAAGCACTGAGTGTGTGATTTCATCATTGGCGTTATATTTTACTAATTGGGGCACTTGTAGAAATATAATACGTTTTAAACTTCTTTTTAATTCATTTTTTTTCCGTAATTCTGTGAAAGACACGCTTACCTCTGTATTAAATTGATGGCATCTTATGCAACAGAAAATATCGAGAATATAGTTTTATCTGTTCATAAATGAGCAGCATAACCAAATATTATTTCAGTTCCATAATAAATACATGTATTCCCAGAATTTCAAGAATTCTTGTTCGTAAAACGCTGTTGAAATTACATCGTTACCTGTCTTGCTATTTACAGCATTAGCATCAAAGGAACAAAGACAACGCACAATACAGTTGTTCCTTTAACTTAACACATTGATTTGCAGAAGATGAGATTAGACGTTGCTAGGTTACCAAAAGAATATCTTTCAGCCGCTACATTTACCTTGTAGGAGATGTCTTCCGTACGTTAAACGTAATAGGCGATCAGTTGTAATGTTTCATTTAAATGTTTCATGTTTCGACTCATACAAGAGACAGACAATGCTTGCTTTGGTAACTGTTATGTGGACTTGTGTAGTAATTAAGTGCTTTTCCTTGCACTTGTCACAGTAGTGCATTGATGGATCATTAATAGTAAATTTTAACAAGGTGGAATGGAAATTATGTTGAATTGAGTTACTTGTTAAATACAAAGGCTCTTTATGATTTTACGTAGAATAAAAAAAGAAAATCACCGCTTGGTAACTAAAGCCCAGTTTGATGTGTCCCGAAAAAACCTTTCGAAAATTGTTAGAACAGTAAGAATATCAAAAGCAATATAATAGTGTAAACAGTACCTTTCCAGTGACATGGAATTGTCCTCTAAAATATATTTTCTGATTGTGGATATCAGTCTTTGTAAGCTCCATATCTCAATTATCGGCAACACAGAAGTGTATAGAAAGCTACATATTTTGGTTAGTTTATAACACTTAGCATTCTTATGACTTTAACAGTGTTTAAAACAGTTTTTGTGAGTTTTTCTTTTTGGAAACTTAAACCTTTCTCGAACAGGAAATAGTTAATTTGCTATAGTATACAAATGCAGTTACAAAGAGTTATAATGGAAAAAAATAAATAACTAATGTGCAACTAACTCGCACCTGATTTTTTTTCCAGGTGCTGCTAATGAGAACAAACTAAAATGTTATCAATGTTCAGTTGAGGAGAATAAATTATGCACTGACGAATTCTTGACCGACTGCCCTGATGATCAAGCTTACGACAGATGCCTGACGAGTGTTAAGAAAACAAGTAAGTGACATTACAAATATAAATATTCTCCTTAAAGCAGGAGTTAATGCTTTCTTGTAAGCACACAGCACTTGCAGAAAATCTAGGAATGATGACTTAAGTGATGACTCCTTAATTTAATCACTTAACGACGGTGCAGGGATGGTTTTTTTTAATCGCATCGAATATCACGAAAGAGTAAAATTCATAATAATATTCTGCTAATTTATTCTACAAATCAGCCCCAGCTTTTATTTGCTCTTAAAAATGGGGTAACCAGATTTGGAAAAATAGAAATTTTGATTTCATCCTTATGAAGAAAGGAATAAAATTCTGGATTTTAACAAAAGGTTTAGTAGAAAAAAGGATCACAAAAAAAAACTTTGCTTCGTAATTTGTAAACACAATATTAGAAGACAATCCCTTTTAAAACGGGAAGTCTGTTCACCCTATCTAATAAGAACTTTTTAAATTGAAAAAATTAAAGTTGGCTATTTATTTCAAATTATTTTTAAATTGTTATTATTGCTTTATATCCTCTTCATTTTATATATATATATATTGAATAATGCATATTGAGTAATAAGATTAATTTGCGACTAATGTTATTCTTTATTTTTCATTTGTTGTTCATTTCTTTTATCGATGACCTAAAATATTAGTTGCAAAATAAATAAATAAAATAAAAACCCTCAGCAATAAATTTAAGAAAGTATTAAAGAAGTGAAAACTGAAAAAAATCCGTTTAAATAGTTATGCAATGAACTTCAAATAATTCGTTCAGCAATCAAATTGACGTGTTATCAAATCCCCACATTTCCTTGCCTTTGATAGCTGCCGTACACTTTTAAAGTTATCAAATACCATTCAAATAAATCAGGAACGCAAACAAAGTTTGCATTTCCTCCATATTGAGTCTATAAAAGAAGTTAGAGATACTGAAAGATACTGGCTGCATTTTCTTTAATCTAGCTCATTCATATCTCCTTAAAACTTTATAAGTGCATTTCAGAAAGAAGGTTATTACATCCTCACGTTTATATATCGTAGTCCATATATGCTAGTTTATACTATGCATAGTTTATACTTTTAACGTCTCCATACCCCTCTATTATCAAACGTGTAGACAGGCGTTTGTCCAACTCTTACATATACGAGATTTTGTGTAATAATGGATTTTTTCCACGGGTGTATTGTCTGCTGAGCCTCATAAACGTGTATATTGACGGTTCTATTGACTTCATAACAGGAAAATGTGTCCAACAGATTTTAGTCCGCTAAAGAGGCGTATTTTCTCGAAGATATTTTTACAAACTCTAATCATATTTAGCAGGTTTACACACAAAAATAAATTGTGTTAGGTTATTTATATTCCTATTTCCTTTCTCTGTGAACTGGTCATCGTTGCAATAAAACAAGAGCTATTGATCTAAAGGACCTGGATTCGAGCCCCGGGTGAGACATGGATGTTTGTGTTGTTTACTGCTGAGGTCCAGCCATTCTTACAGATGGCATATATTGTAGCATATAAACAAGTAGGCTCCTGTCAGACTTCTGTGGCAATCAGCTGCTTGAGGGGGGATATTTATTTAAAGTCGCCCCGTGACCGAATGGTTAGTGTGCTTGGCTACTTGTCAAAGGGACCTGGTTTGAGCCCCAAGTAAATGCCTTGTACAATCTGGTTTTTTCAACAGAGCTGGTTCATTTTCTGTTAATATACACTGAGTTGGTTTTGCATTATCAAAACCCTCTTGTGTAGAAAATGATCGTCTTCTGATGGTTCAAGGTCGGGAACGACCGATGTCGGATTGTAGAGCGCACATATGGTAATTAGTTTTCGTGTTACTTCTAGGAAGAATGAACTGACGTCGTGATCTTTCCGACTTTGAAGGTGGTATGATTATGGGGCATGTTATTCAAATGCCAATATCAGAACAGCCATGATAGTGTACTGATCCCGTTCTCTGGTATCACAAGTCTACCGTAACTGGCTCAACAGTAGTTGAACAACCAACCAAAGGAAACAAGGAGGTCGGTCACCTTTGGTTTCCTTTTCTTGCACAGTAGTGATGCAGCGAAGCGGCTCAGCTAACCATCCAGTACAACGCTGGAATGCAAGACCAGTGTCGATATGGATAATGAGTACGGACATGATTGTTGGTATTCACACTCACTGCAAGACGCAAGAAACTGAAACCTTGCATGGTAACGTCATCATCAACACTGGACCACTGATATGTGAAAATCCATTACCTGATTAGATGAATCCCATTTCCAACTCCATCAGGCTGATGGGCGTGTTCATATTTGAGAAAAACCTGACCTATGGCGCCAGATGAGTTCATGTCGCCAGGATGCACTTCAGTGTTCGGCAACCTGGAGGCTGTAGTGTTATGGTTTAGGGACTGTTTTTCGTGGCATGCCCTGGATCCACTAGTCACAGTGAATCAACGGCTTGATAGGATCACCTACTTTTCTATCATCACTAACCAAGTACACCCCTTCATGATGACAGTATGTCCAGACAACTCCAGCGGGTATCAACAAGATAATTTGCCATGTGACACGGCACAGCATGTGGACCTTGTGACACCTTTGGGGTTTATGTATTTTAACATTTGCTATTGCCAATAAGGCATTGTTTTACACTTCTAGACTTGGAGCTTGTCAGGCTAGAGGCCTTTTTAACAATTTTTTCTGTTCGGGTTTTGTATATTATTTTTGATTTCACCAAAAAGGCATATGCTATGTGGGAGGCCCTCTGTCCCGGCATCTGGAGAGTTAATTGAAGTAGCAGTGTCCGGGGAACGGCTAGCGTCCGCTGACAAGTGACCCGGTGGCTAATGACCTTGCCAGATGGCCAGGGCAGAGAGAGAAAGGAAGAAAGGGTTTGGCAACAGCGAGGAACACAGCCAGTCGAGGAACGGACACGTGCGGACGAAGAAATGGTAAAGCTGGGAAATGCCGACTGGTAATAACGGCATTGGGCTCTGTGAACACAGCTGAACAGGCATAGTAAGCTGGTGTTGTTGTAATGCTATGTAATTGAGCATGTCCTTGTTCTATCAAGCATGTTTGGAAGGTTCAATAAATAATTGTTATTTTTAAGTAAAGTCTGAAGTTGAACCAATTTATTGGGGAGGAGCCTCAGTATTGAGTCTCTGCAATTGTGATAAATTCTTTGATTTTTGTTCCGAAAAACTCTTTCACCCATCGCGTATTGCGATCGAACCGAGGGGACATTCCTAGGTGGTCCCAATAGACAAACAAACGAAGAAGCAATATCACAAAGTGGCGCAGCCGCCAGTACGCAACAGAGGTGAAAGTAGCGGCGAAGGTGACGGAAGAGTTCCGACATCCATTGTGAGCTGACCAGAACAAGGCTGATACTGCCAAGAGTGTCCTGCGGTGTGCTTCAGGCGATAGAATAGCTGTAAAGGTACCTGAAGAATCGCGCATCATGTTCGAACTGTGGAAAAAGCTGTGAAGGTGATGGAAAAGTTCAACATCCACTGGGAGCTGACCAACGCAAGGCTGATACTGCCAAGAGTGTTCCGACTGTGTGCTTCAGGTGGCAGACTGACGAGGCGGTTCGTTCCTGTCGTCACATCGGAGGTAAGTATCCTCTTACTCTAGGGGTGAGTAGTTAGATACGGCAGAGGCCTGTACGAGCTAAAATGGAGCTTAGGAGCGGTCGCGATAGGGAAAGGGATGAGTTAAGGCGAGGTTACACAGAAAGGGATAGCGCGCAGGGTGGCGCTTCAGAGAGTGACCTGGGAAGCGAAGAGGTGACAATAGACAGAGTGTATGATGCTGCGGAAGACATGAGAGGGTTGAGGGATTATGGCAATGACAACGATACAGATATGCTGCAGAGCGGGACCAGAAAGCAGAGAGCTAAAGAAAGGATGGGAGATGATTTTGAATTAGAAAGGATAAGGTTAGAGATGCAGCTGAGAAGGGAAGAGAGAGAGGCAGCAGAAAGAGAAAGAGAAAAGGAGAGAGAGCATGAGTATAGAATGCTGGAACTGCAAATGACGAATGCAAACGAGGAGAGGGGTGATGTGCGAACGGTGGCAGTTTCTAGTAATCCAGCAGGTGCGCGGCTGGCTAATTATATAAAATTATTGGGAAATATGTTAGCTGGAAGCCCTAAAAACCCAGAAGAAGTGATAAATCTCTTTGAGACAGCGGAAAGGGGATTTAAGATATATGAAGTACCAGAGGAGTTTCAAGGCAAAGTCATCATTTCTTTTTTAGATGGTAAATATGCAAATCACGTTTTTCGAAAATTAAGTGCAGAGGATTTTGCTAATTATAAGAAAGTTAAAGAGGCTGTATTAAAAGAGTTTAAGCTCACTCCCCCTGCGTACAAGAGAAAGTGTGAAACTATCGCGAAAGAACCGAATGAGTCATATAATCAGTTAGCCTCGAGACTCAGAAATAGCTGGGATTACTACGTCCGCAGTAGGAAGGTGACAAAATTTGAGGAGCTTATGGACCTGATAGTGTCGGATCAGTTACGTGATAGCCTTCCTCAAGACACTCATGCTTACGTAGTACAGAAAGAGGCGGAGTCATGGGCAAAAGCAGACGAAATAGCAATGTGGGCAGAAATCCATCTAGCCAGTGTAAACGGAACGGAAGAGGTCCAAACTTTTAAAGAGGTAAGGCATAGACAATATGCAGAATGTGGTGTTTCCCCCCCAGCAGAGGATAGATTCAGAGAGAAATTATTCGAGCAGAAGGTATCAATCGGCAGTTAATTTAGCTGAATATAGAAATATCCCAAAGGTAAGGAGGTGCCATAAATGTAGATCCGGTAAACATTTGATGAGAGATTGCCCACTGAGAACTGGGGACCGTGAGAGCCGAACTCAGGTGTACCAAGTTAGCACCTTGGATCAGAATTCTGAAGATGTTTGTGAGGCAACGATAGGAAGGGTTACGACACATTCAAAGCCAAGTCCAAGCAGTCGAGTAATGGGACAGGGAGAGATACGTATCCCAGTAGATTATGAAGAGATTCGAATCAGATGTGGCGACCAGACAGCTAGAGCAGTCGAGGATTCAGGGGCAGACCTGACAGTAATCAGAAAGGGGATGCTGAACGAAGAAAAACACCCGGTAAAAGACCATCTGTTGTTGCATGGACCGTTTGGTGATGCCAAAAAGGCAGAGGTAAAAGAGCTGCCTTTAAGTTTGACTGATGGCTCAGACAATAGCACTGGGAGTGGCGGAGAAATTAAAGTGCTATGCACAGTAGTAGCAAATCTGTGGAAGGAGGTACTTCTGAGTGTGGAAGCATATGGTAAGTTAATTAGAAAGAAGGAGAGAAGGCCTGTAACTGGTAACTCCAGGAGGAAAATCCACGAGCCGTGGGCCAATAGAGGAAGCTACTATGAAAGAGGTAGAGAAATTCCAGTTAGGAAAAGGGAAATGTATACTCCATGGAGACCGTCCAATCAACGCCGTCCTATCTCCCAGCCCAAACATGTGCAGCAATCTGTCAGACAAGATGTCTACGATGATCATAATTATGCAGGGGGCGAACATGGCAATTGGAGGTAACAATGGGTCAGGCCGACGCCAATGTCGACGACTTTCAGCCTATAGAGTCAGAGGGTACGTACGGGAAGGTGATATCTAGGTAGTCACGAAAGGTGTGCATAGCCTTTCACATGGGATGTCACCTGTGAACGAATGAACACCGCCAGTACGGCATACCTTCGTCAAGGACAGTTATTAAGGAGAGAATTAATTTATAAACTGTTTACTCTCGGACAACTACTTCAGTCACCAGGTTTTTTTTTGTTTGAAGCAAAAAGAATATTTAGACTCAGTGCACCGGGATATATCTAGAAGTTCTTTTATATTTAAGTGTAGTGTACATAGATGTGTAAAAGATGTGCCAATTCGCAGAGAATTTATAGAATTCATAAAGCGACTTAGAACTCTGAATTTTATGGCATTGAACTCTAAGATTAACGCGGAAATGAATTCTGATTTTCAGCATTCAACTTGACTTTTTAGTCAGCAGTTAACAGGACTAACTACTGACTTCTGGCAGGGAGGTGTCAGGCTAGAGGCCTTTTTAAATATTTTTTCTGTTCGGGTTTTGTATATTATTTTTGATTTCACCAAAAAGGCATATGCTACGTGGGAGGCCCTCTGTCCCGGCATCTGGAGAGTTAATTGAAGTAGCAGTGTCCGAGGAACGGCTAGCGTCCGCTGACAAGTGACCCGGTGGCTAATGACCTTGCCAGATGGCCAGGGCAGAGAGAGAAAGGAAGAAAGGGTTTGGCAATAGCGAGGAACACAGCCAGTCGAGGAACGGACGCGTGCGGACGAAGAAATGGTAAAGGTGGGAAATGCCGACTGGTAATAACGGCATTGGGCTCTGTGAACACAGCTGAACAGGCATAGTAAGCTGGTGTTGTTGTAATGCTATGTAATTGAGCATATGTCCTTGTTCTATCAAGCATGTTTGGAAGGTTCAATAAATAATTGTTATTTTTAAGTAACGTCTGAAGTTGAACCAATTTATTGGGGAGAAGCCTCAGTATTGAGTCTCTGCAATTGTGATAAAATCTTTGATTTTTGTTCCGAAAAACTCTTTCACCCGTCGCGTATTGCGATCGAACCGAGGGGACATTCCTAGGTGGTCCCAATAGACAAACAAACGAAGAAGCAACATCACAGAGCTCATAAAATTAATTAAATATATCAGATATCAGGACTACCTAGGGGAAATTGACTTGGAGCTTTGAAGAGAACGGACGAGTTTTTGCTTAGCTCCAAGAAGTGAAATTTAGTTAACTAAACCTTTACTTAAATTGTCCATTAGCCTTGGGAGAGATCGGGTATCCAACCCCGGTGGAGCCCTTAGTCGGCAGGAGAGATTAGAAATAGCTCAATATTTTATTTAAACTTTAGAATATGTTTAAGATTTTAGAGACTTCAATTTGATATCTCTACATGTTCTGTGAATTGCAGTCTTTTGACTGCATATTTTATTGTTCGCTCTTAATCTCTCTTGGAGATTAATTATATATTTTCAGTTTCTGACAATTTTACAATTGACAGATTTAGAACCTTTTAAACTTTCGTTGAAGTTTTTTATAAGTTATATTGTTCCGACAAAGGAATTTACTTCGACTAATGTAAGTTTGAATTGTTTCGAAATTGCTGTGTCTATTTTTGTATTTATATAGTGTTTTGAAACTTCCTCGTGAGGTTTTTGATTATACATTTTTCTTGAACAGTATATTGTATTCTAGTTTAAAATTTTACCTAGATTCCTGTATATAACCAACCCTGGTTGTATAAAGTGATACTGATATTTAATGTAGCTTGTAAAAGAAATTACAAGTTCCATATTTATTTATAGAAAGTATTTACAGGTATTTACTATTTTTTAAACTAAACTTGAGTTTGAATTTAGTTCTGTTTTGTGAATATCACATCGATATTCACAATTTCAACTACCGCTAAAATTTCAAAAAACACATCGGCCCGTTCAGATACGCCGCAATTCGATATTTTTAATAGGACAGCTCAAATACACAAAAATTCGAAAATTCGAACAATGCAACAGCTCTGGTCCGCTCAGAGACATCCTAAACTGTTATTCGCAATCCCGACCGACCAGAGAGCTCTGATTCTGGGAAAACTGTCAACTGCTTAATCAGCAAAGTAAAATTTTAAAAGCACTCAATAACAAGATTGAGTTGTTTCCTCCACTTCATATCATTAATGATATGAATATATTTCTCATTGAGTTGGCAAAAACAGATGCTAACAAACAGATCTTCAACCTGACTGATCTTTTCCATCTGAAGATCACTGTTGAATCCTTTCAAAGGAGGAAAGTATCAACGCAATGTCACAAATGTCAGCGTTATGGGCACACTCAGGATAACTGTTTCAATACGCCGAGATGTGTCAAACGTGCTGCAACCATCTTACTACTACGTGTGTCAGGACACACACGGATGGTCCACCGACCTGTGCTCACTGCAGGAAAGAGCACACGGCCAATTACAGAGGCTGTGAGCGCTTTCCCGAACTTCCCAATACAGGAGCACCTTTGGAAAAACCCAAGAAGGGTAAAAATAAGGTACCCCAGTATGTACAACCCAATAAGACCTATACACAAGCTACCAGACTTACTGAAGAGATTCCTGGAAAATTCAACACTGTTCCACAAGTTACTAAGCCTTCAGACAAAAGGAAGGCCACAGTTAATGTACTAACTAAAAACAGCAAAGCTAATGAGGATGAATCGTTTGATTTTGCTAAGGAAGTTAAAAATATCCTGTAATTCTTCAGGAAATTGAATTTGGGTAATATTTTATTCAACGTCAAAAATTTTTTCCTCGAATTTAAGATGACTAAGACTTGGACTGAGAAAATCTCAGTAGGCATCCAAGATTTAGATTTTGTTGCATGTCTCTTCGATGGATAAGTCCTCCTTCTCTTCGAGTAACCTTCGTATTGTTGTTTGGAACTCCAATGGTCTTAAAAGTGACTTATTGGAGTTCCGATGCCATTTATATTCTCAGAAAATTGATGTTGCACTGCTCTGTGAAATACATCTCAGAACCAGTGACAGCATAAAAATCTCGAATTATAATATCTATCGGAATGATAGAGAACACAACAGATGTGGAGGTAGGGCTATCGTTATCAAAAAAGGTATTCCTCAATATTGCCTGCCTACTCCTGACTTAAAGAATATTGAAGCCATTATTATGGTCATTCAGCAGACTAATTTAGGGAACGTTAAACTAATAGCGGCTTATAAGCCCTCAAATTCTGAAATCTTATCAATGATCTGGACAAACTGTTTACTCCTAGAATTTCGACTCTGCTTGTCGGATATCTAAACTGCAAGCACCAGTCATGGAATTCTAAAGTGAGGAACAAAAGTGGCCGTCTTTTGGTTGACTATGCATCAGAAAACATCTCATCATAGACGCTCCTAAAGAGCCCACTTTTCCCCCATAATACCATTCATAAACCAGATGTCCTTGACATTGCTGATTTTTGACACTTTAATCCATCCTATGATATTCATGTGATTCATGAGCTAAGCTCTAATCACGAACATATCATTATTATTCCTGGTAATGAAATTATTGAAAATTTTATTTCTCACAGGATCACCAACTGGGAGAAATATAGATTCCTTGTCAACGAGACGGTTAATGGTCATGTTAAGGCCAAAACTCCTACTCTCACTGATAGGGAGATTTCTACATTTAATGATAAAATCAAGAGTGCATACTGGTTTGCAAGTAAGATTAAGTAGAGTCAAATTAATGTCAATATGCTTCCTGATGAATATTCTTGGGACGATCTCTCTAAAAAGTAGGCCACAGACACAGGAAAGTCTCAGGGAGCTCAAAAACTCAGTCCGCGATAGGATTCGCGAGCATCTATTCGACTTTTGGGACAAAAAGCTGTTATCCCTTACAACAGAGGACAATTCCATCTGGCGAATGGTCAATGCCCTGAAGAAACTAGTGTCAGATTCATGGAAGAATGGTATTGTTTACAAGAATGAAGACAAGGTGGAAGGTTTTGCGACCACCCTGGAAAATCAGTTTCAGGACAATGGTGATTTGTCAGATAAAGAAACTTCTCAAATTGTTGAAAATGCACACGATCACTTTTCCCAGGGGGCGATCTCTAACATTTGCTTTACAATTCCTAGTGAGGTTCACAAAGCAATTAATTGTTAAAACCCAGAAAGGCTCCCGGCTTTGATGAAATCACGAACACCATGATTAAACAACTTCCGCCTAGAGCCATTGTTTACATCTGTACCATTTTTAACAGTCTTTTACGTCTGAAACACTTCCCATCGATCTGGAAAAGGGCTGTTATTAAAATGATACATAAGCCAGTGGAAATCCAACCTTTCTCCAGAGTTATCGACCGATCAGTTTGCTCCCATTCTTGAGTAAACCTTTTGAGAGAATTATCTTAAATCACCTAATGGAGCATACTGATCGGAATAGCCTAATTCCAGAAGAACAGTTTGACTTTAGTCGGAAACGATCTACAGTTCACCAACTACTACGAGTAGTGGAAAGGGATGCCGAATCCTTAAATAAGAAAGAGACTGTCACATCCACCTTCTTGATGTGAGGAAAACTTTTGATAATATCTGGATAGACAGCTTCCTCTTTAAAATGATTCAAGTCAACTTCCTTTCAGGTATGACCCACATTTTACGGTCATACCTGAATGAAAGAACATTTTGTGTTAGGATTGGCAACCGCCTTTCCACCGAAACAAACATAGACGCAGATGTCCCACATGATTCTTTGTTGAGTCATGCTCTATTCAACTTCTATGTGCACGATCTCCCAGATCTCCATCCTCTCATGACGGCACTTTACGCTGATGATATTGCTCTACTCTCTTCATCCCTGAGCCCCAGACTGGCCATCAGAAGATTGCAGCTTGGGGTGGACAAAGTAGAGCGCTGGTACTTCAAATGGAAAATCAAGATTAACCCAGATAAAAACCAGTCAGTTCTCTTCTCTAGGAAGGAGATTTTTAATCCTGATTCTCCTAAAATTGTTGGAGTTGAAGCATCCTGGACACCAACGGTGAACTACCTTGGTGTCATTCTACATAAAAAAACTTTGTTGGAATGCACACTCTCAAAGGCTCAAATCATCATAGGTAAACTTGCACCCCTGATAGGATGGAGCTCGAAACTGCCTCCTGAAAAAAAATTATTTCTTTATAAGACTCTTCTATGGCCAGTCCTGACATGTGCTTCACCAGTGTGGGGTAATACTGCCAACACCAATGTCAGGAGGCTTCAGAGCTTCCAAAATAAAATCCTCAGATCTGTGGTCAGTCCTCCCTGGTTTGTAAAAAATAAGACCATTCACACTGATTTGAGCACTGACCACATTCGGAAGCTCTGGCAGACCTTTATGGAGGCAGTGGGAGATAAACCTTATGATACAATTAGATCTTTGATTGATTATGATTCATTGGTTTAAACCAGTTCAAGCATCCTAAGATTATGGTATTTGATACCCCATGTTTAACTTTTAGTTGTTCTTTTTATAGCGAATTTGTTTTGCCCTTGTCGCGCTTTGTGGTTTATGTGTTTTAGCTTTGTTACTGCCAATAAGGCACTATTTTAGACTTTGAGGTAAGCCCTAAGCTTGGAGCACATAAACTTAATTCAAGATATCAGATATCAGGACTACCCAAGTGATGTCAAAAATTTTGGTACGTTGGTCTTCTCTTAGAGAAGGTGTTGGTTAAATGGCCAGGTCACAAGGACCCAGAAGGCTCAGAGAAGGTTGAGGGGAGGGAACCCACTGGATAGCTGTTTGGACACAGATGGAAGTCTCCCATCAAGGCCATCCAGCGTGTTTTTGTAACTTCACATGGTATGGATCCCCGCACACGGACTAAAGCTTAATGTCCGATCAGACGAACGGAGCCTTTTCAAACCCATAGGTGTTCCCTATTGACCAAAATGTTTTATGATTGGAGCTTCATGCCAAAGAATTGTAGCGATATCAATATGTATATGAAAATGGTTGGGTTATTTTGCCTCTGGGCAGCACCTTTTTACACACAACTGGCTAAATGGCCAGGTTACAAGGATCTCGAGAGCTCAGAGAAGGTTGGGAGAGGGGACCTACTGAATAGCTGTTAGGAGACAGATATTAATCTCACGTCAAGGCCATCCATCGTGTTCTTTAACGCGCATAGGGATAGCCCTCCAGCATACGGAACCACGGCTTAACGTCTCATCCGACTGACGGATCTCATCGACGGACCAAGCCCATCAGTGTTCCCTACTTACCGAGGGCAGGGTGAGTGTTTGCGAACACTAACTCAGGTGGGACTCGAACCTGGGAACTAAAGATTACGAGACTGGTGCGCTACCAACTGAATCAACCCCTGTCCCATGGGATGTGGAATATAGAGATATGAATATATACATAGGGAAATCATGGCATGAGCGAAGAGCATATTTTGTCTCCTAGATGGCAGCACGAGAAAGAATTAGCCTTTCCCATAAATGATGAAAATCATGCGAAAAGGTGGAAAGCTTGCCTGGAATAAAGATTAATTCAAATGGGCATCGGAAGGAGGGCGGTGTAGAATGGAATTTTCCCCATCACCCCTGGAAAAAATTATTGAAAAAAATAATGTTAAAATCAGGTGTACGAAAAGTTAAAATTTTTTCTTTAACAAATATAATCTTCATTTCCTTTCTTATTTGTTTAAAAACTAATCATTTATTTATTATTTATTATTATAAAATAATTTTTGCGGGTATTTTCAATAATACGTTTCTCTTTTACATTTTTTTTTTACTTTTCCTGTTGTATTATGGTCTGTAAATGGTAGCTAGGTAGTCACTGGAAGGAGAGCTATGCACCAATCCCCTGTGATGATGCATAGAACCGGCCAGGCCTAGCACCTAATGTCCAACCCCGCCTTCTCGTGGTGCGGACCGTTAGTAACTTTCAAAAGAGATACTCTCTTGTGGAAGTGAACGGAAGGGGAGGGCTGCCAGATTAGTGTGGCCTACTGATCTGGACAACTATGGCTACTTTTCTTTTTTTTCTACCCTGCTGAGGAGTGGTCAACCACACAGGGTCCTGGTGCTGACCATATAAACCTACTGGACTGGACAGATATATGGCTCTGAGCTTGATTATGGATCCTGATTTTGCTGCACTGGTGGGCTTCTGTGGAAGGAAAATCTTCCGCTGTGTTTTCTTTTTGTTTGTGGGTTGACAGCCCCAAGTGAATAGATTCACAGGATATGTTTATCAGCTGGTGGATAATCCTGAGCAGAAGTCATCGCAGGCACCTGAACTCTTTGCTTCTATTGGCATCGTCAGATTCTACATTGGAGGAAGTCTTTCAGTGTAGATGGCTTCAGCCTTTAGTAGTGGGGGAACGGGTCTTTGCCCCATGTCTGCGATTAGGGGGCTGTTTGATATTGTCGGCATTCCCTCTCTCAATAACATAGTTTCTTTAAACATCCCACTAACCATTTTCTCTCCATAGGTAGTTGGAATGTGAGGACTCTGCACAGAGCTTTTTCTCTTGATGTCCTCACACAAGAATTCCACCGTTATAATTTAGATATTCTCGGCTTGCAAGAGACCAGATGGACCGATAAAGGTCAGATTCTTAAAAATAATCGTAAATTTCTCTTTTCAGGGAGGGACGACAATAAGCATCACCAAGGCGTGGGTCTGCTTCTCAGCAGACACGCTAGCGACGCTCTTCTAGGATATGAGTGCATTAATGAAAGGTTTCTTACAGCAAAATTTCAGACAAGCGTTAAAGACTTGAATGTTATCTGCTGTTATGCCCCCACTGAGGATGCCGATGAGGATGAGAAGGATAGGTTTTATGGACAACTTCAGGATATTTTGAATTCTGTCAAGAAAGGAGATATTACCCTTGTTCTTGGTGACTTCAATGCCAAAGTTGGTACTGACTCTGACCTTTGGGGAGGAGTAATAGGCCCTTTTGGTATTGGTAGCTGCAATGGCAATGGGCAACGTCTCCTACAGGTAAGTAAACTCAATGGATTCAGAATAACTAACACTTATTACAAACACCGCGACATACATAAGTACACATGGGTTTCACCTGATGGGCTGCATAAGAATATGATTGATTACATATTAATTAACAGCAAATGGGCCAGTTCTGTTAGAAATACCAGGGCATATAGGGGAGCTGAAATTGGATCTGACCATTACCTTGTTAAAAGTGTGTTGCAACTTAAACTTAAAAAGTGTTGTGCTAGGGTTAAAAAATTTACTTTTAATACTGAAGCTCTGAAAGATCCAGTTATAGCCAAAGCTTACCATGATAGGTTACTTAGTCATTATGACAGTCATGGTTTGCTTACTACTGAAGTTGAGGAAGAATGGGATCATTTTAAACAGGCTTTTTTGGACACTAACAGTACTCTTTTAGGAAAAAAGGAGCAGAAGAGGCAAAATTATCTGAGTGATAAGGCACTTGAGCTTATTTCGGAAAGAAAGAACTGCAGGAATGCCCTTAATCAATACCCTACTAGTCCTAATAGAAAGCATTACAGAGACCTTAATAAGCTTGTAAAGGATCAGTTAGCTGCTGATAAGAATCTTTGGCTTGATGGTTTGGCTGACAAAGCCGAGGAAGCAGTTAGACAGCACAACAGCAGAGAGCTGTACCAGATAGTTAATGTTTTGTGTGGTAGAAAACGGACAGGCATACAAGGATTGAAGGATAAACAAGGTAAGGTTATAGAAGGGGAGGATTCTGTCATGGCTAGGTGGGCTGAGCATTTCAGTGATGTTCTAAACAATGTAGTTAGTTCCACTCCCATTGTTTGCAATGATGATAGATGCATTGGTGGCTTTAATGTTGGCCCTATAACACAATCTGAAGTTATTTTGGCTGTTTCTAAACTTAAACTTCATAAATCCCCAGGGGTAGATGAAATTACTACGGAAATGCTTAGAACTGGGAATGTTTCGGTTACCACTTGGATGACTGAAATTCTGAATCTCTTTTATGATAAAGGCATGGTTCCAAAGGATTTTACCAGAGCTATTGTTATCCCTATTTTCAAAAAAGGTGATCACAGTTCTTGTGATAACTATAGGGGTATCAGCCTACTCTCTGTTCCAGGTAAAGTTCTTTCCATGATTGTGCTTAATAGAATTAAGAATCTGGTTGACAGTCAATTGCGTGATGAGCAATGTGGATTCAGAAGTGGTAGGGGATGTGTAGATCAGATATTTTCACTTAGGCAGATTCTTGAGAAATGTTTAGAGTTTCAGAAACCTTTGGTTGCTAGCTTTGTTGATTTCAAAAAGGCTTTCGACTCTGTTGATCGTCATAATTTGTGGTTGATTGTGAGATCATATGGTATACCAGACAAGTTAGTTAACATTATGAAAGCTCTCTATAATAACACTGAGTCGTGTGTGAGAGTTGGTAAGGCTTGTAGCAATTGGTTTAGCATTACTTCTGGTGTTCGACAAGGGTGCATTTTGTCTCCTTTTCTCTTTAGCTTGGTTATTGATTATGTTATGCGAAATTCACTTCAAGGGAAAGATTTTGGCCTTAAATGGGCTGGAGATACGAAAATTTCTGATTTAGATTATGCTGATGATTTAGCCCTTTTGGCAAATGATGTTGATGAGATGAACTCTTTCATTCGAGCTGTTGATGAAACTGGTAGTAGAGTTGGTTTGGTTATAAACAGAGAGAAAACTAAAGTGATGAAAATTGGTCAGGCAGGCTGTGATTCAGTTAATCTGAATGGTTGCAGTCTTGAGCAGGTGTCACAGTTTAATTATCTTGGGAGCTATATAACAGATAATGGTGATGTGCGGCATGAGATTAACAGACGAATAGGGATTGCTGCCGGGACTTTTAAGAATCTATGGAGAGTGTGGAGAAATAGGCGTATACACCTAAAGACTAAAATTAGACTGTATAATAGTTTGGTTCTTTCTAGGGTTAGTTATGGTAGTGAAACTTGGACACTTTGTAAACAAGATAACAGGAAACTAGATGCTTTTGATTCCAGATGCTTACGCAGTATCTTGGGCATTAGGTGGTTCAACTTTGTAACTAATGATGAGATTAGGCAAAGGAGTTTGCAACCTCCTTTAAGCAGCATATTGTGCAGAGAGAGACTCCGTTGGTTTGGCCATGTTGCCCGTATGAATAATTATAGAATGGTGAATAGGGTTATGAACAGTGTGCCTAAAGGCCGCAGAAAGAAGGGGAGACCTAGGATGCGGTGGGCAGACAATGTCAAACAGGACCTTGTTGGAATTGGTGTGCAGTGGCCAGATGCAGTAGATGTAGCTCAGGATAGACTTGCTTGGAGAACTAAATTGCACGGTCTGGTTGGACCTCCGTAGCCCATGGCTGCTTGAGGATGATGATGATGATGATGATGATGTTGTATTATGGTGTGATGCATGGATGGTTGCTGTTTTCGCAACTGCACTAATTAATGAACGGCTAAACCTAAATATTCTACCTTAAAACATCGATTTCCCCCCTGCCTCCCCCAAGAAAAAAATTCTACCGATGATCATGTTAGTGGACCTAATTACTAAGACAGTGGGCATGAACCTGACTATTAAACAGGCAACTAAAATATTAAAATGGGAATTTAACTTTTTATGACAACGGACACGAACCTAACTACTAAAGTACTAAAACAGTGCATGAACATTAGAGCAGAAACAGTGGACAATTCATTTGACTATTAAGACATGGGCATGAACACTCGGGAAAAATTAAAGATTATTTAGGATTAAAAAAATAAATATTCAACACAGTTTTCAACAATTTAAACAATTAGCAACTTTCAAAAACGCATTGCGTGATATTGTTCTAAACATGTCTGATTTGAAAACATTCTCAGATAATGTATATAAAAAGATTATGCTGTACATTCAGAAAACTTCCAATGGTGCTAAATTTCATTTTATACATTAATTACTAATAGAATCTGGACAGACTGACATGCTCCTTGATTTTAAATGTGAAATATTATTTTTTGTCTATTTATTTTGTGAGTCATAGTTGTGTCAGCAATTTTATCAATATTGTAACATATTGTCCTTTATTCAGTCAAAATTTACTTTACTTCAGTAATGCACTGCTAAGTTTCTTAGCAGTGCATTACTGAAGGTAAATATTCCAGCTTTCATAACTCTATAAATACCAGCTGTTTCCCCTGAAAATCGAGATTTCTATAGATTTGATTGAGATCTTTAATTTATCTTCACTGAAATTTCACCATAAGAAGCTTATTTAAGAAGTTACAGAGTTTGGAAGTTAGTTTCTTATTGACATAAAATGGGGCTGTAATTTAATATTTGCAAACAGTGTGTTAATGAACAGCTAATGACCTAGTTCCGTTAGGAACACCAAATAATACAGGGGATCCGAAATTGGGTCGTAACATTACCTTGTCAAAAGTGTCTTCCAACTGAAGCTTAAAAAGAATCTAGAAATTTCATTTAGTGGAAAAAATTTCAACCATGGCACACTTGGGTTGTTTTACTTCTGAGCGTCACCTTTTTTGCACACAAGCTGCTAAATATCAAGATCACAAGGATCCCGAGGGCTCTGAAAAGGTAGGGGACACACTGGACAGCTGTTAGCAGACAGATGATAGCCTCCCGTCAAGGCCATCCAGCACGTTCTTTAAAGTGCACTTGGTATGACTTTCCCGCATGAGGGTCCACATCTTAACACTCCATCCTATGAAGTTTCCCGCATGAGGGTCCACATCTTAACACTCCATCCTATGAAGTTTCCCGCATGAGGGTCCACATCTTAACACTCCATCCTATGTCTCCTATTCGGTGTTTCCTACTGATCGAGGGCATTGTGGGGTTTTTGAAAAGGTAACTCTCAACGCTGTGCCAGGTAAGACACGAATTTGGGAATTGCAGTTTACGAGCTTGGGGCGCTACCAACTGAGCCACGCTCATCCCCGCTAAGTTTAAGGGAATTAATTGCTTTAAAACTGAAGCTCTAAAAAATGTATTTAGGAAGGGTGTGATATACGAGGCAGGGCTCCTTTTCGAATTAAGAGGTCCGCTGACGAAAAAAATGGATTTCACAACTTTACTAGGCCGAAAAACGGCTATTCTTTTTTCTAAATTCTTTTTGTTTTGGACACAAAAGCAATTTATTAAAATAAGATTACACCATCCTCGATTTATATGGTAGATAGTTTCCTTACATTGTAGATAGGTTCCGGATTTCACGTATAAATTGAAACCATACAAATCCAGACCAACAACTTATAAAATAAATGGAGATTGGTTCAGAAAAAAAAATCCTTGTTTTGAACAAAACGTGCATTTAAAGTTTTATGATACATATTTGTCTCGAATATATATCTGATTATCAATCTCACATCTGATTTGGCTTTCAATAGATGAAACTGTGTCATATTTCTTACATCCTGTTAGATGCATTATTAAGGATAAAATAACTAGAAATAGCCATTGTAACCGATGACTCGTCAACTGAAGTGGAACATATTTCATGTACTTCATATTTTAGTTCACTATGATACATCATCTATAGCAGGTGTCGGGAACATACATCGCAGCTATTCTCACATCATCTATAGCAGGTGTCGGGAACCTTTTTTTGGGCTATACATCATCTATAGCAGGTGTCGGGAACCTTTTTTGGGCTATACATCATCTATAGCAGGTGTCGGGAACCCTTTTTGGGCTATACATAATCTATAGCAGGTGTCGGGAACCTTTTTTGGGCTATACATCATCTATAGCAGGTGTCGGGAACCTTTTTTGGGTAAAGAGCCAAAACAGAAGAAAAAAGTGAACCAACAAATTTTGAGAGCCACAGATTATAATCTTATTCGGTCAAGAGCCATAACCAGAAAAAAATAAATCGCAAATTATTTAATTAACAAAAACAAAACCATAACGTATAATTTTAAAATAGGTTATTCAAGTGTATACAATAAAACTATTGAAAATGATTATTAAAATTCTGCCATTCATCAGTGTGACTTTTGAGTTTTGAGTGTATTTGGAGCGTTTGAATTTCATCAGTGCTTTCAAATTATCTTCAGCGAACTTGCTCTAGTGCCTTTTTTTAATGAAAAAATCTTTAAAAGTTTTAGAGTTGAATAGGTTTAGCTCAGAGACGCCGGTCCCCGACCCCTGATCTACACTTTTGCAAATGGCCGTTCTTTCTGTTATACAGCACACTTGTAAGGATTTACAGTTGGTTTCTTTAATTTCTATAGCTGCTCGCGCATCAAAAGTGATGGTAGAAGGACAATCACCACGCTCTTAAACAAAAGAATGGTGGTGCAGTACTGATGGACTTCGGCTTGGCATCATTTCAAACTCGGCAAGCAGAAATATGCTCTCTGGGAATCTACCTATTCAAACTGTAGGTGACACTTTTGGGGGTCCTTGCTGACCACTGAAACTTACCATTGCAGTCGGTGTGCAGGACGCACATGATCCCAAGGGAAAATTCTGCCCCAAAATTCCCTTTATTAGCTCGGACTGGTTTGGTCATTATAGGGGTGAACAATGTTTAGAGTTTCATGCTTCCTATGCGTGGAAGTTCGGTGGTGCTAATGGTTGACACGTGTAGTTGACCTACTCAGGCTCCACAATAGCTATTTTGCCACCTGGAGCAAATATCTAAAATTTGTTCGATCGGCTTTACAACAGTTGTGTTAGCTTATTGGTAAATTTGGTATAGCGCAAATTTGGTGTAGGCAGTTTGGTAAGTATGGTGCGGTAGCACAGAGCCATGTCCTTCCGGTATGACTCTGATGTTTGCACGAAAAACGAGCTGGTAAACCCAGACCTTTTGTTTCTAATCAAAATATTTCCTTGATTCCTTAAAAGAAATTTTCCTTTTCTAATTTCTTTGAAATGTTTGTTTTCGTTTTTAAGTTGAGAATTTCCCCTGCTGCCCTTTCAGAATATAAATGTTTTCAGCGCCTCTTCAGTAACTTTGGGTTGGACAGTACTGATCTAAATGGGAAAATAAATGCGAATGTACTCTATCGATAATACTGATGAAATAAGGAAATTCTTTAGCATTTTTTAATTATGAGAATTTCAAAACTTCCTCGCTTAAAAAACTATTGTTTTGATAATCTCATTTTGGGAAAGCAAATGAAGAATTTCATCATGCCTCTTGATCCTTTTTTGATTATACTTAGGTATTTTAACCTGCCTGATAGGAGTTTTGTGCACCCACGAGCGTACACATAATGCATTCAATAGATTCGAAAATGTATATTTTTTCCCTATTCATCTTCGAGGCTTTAGCGGGCAATCGCCCCTATCGCCCCCTCCCCTCTATCCGACTAGATATAGCCAAAGCCCACCATGATAGGTTACTTAATCATTACAAAAATCGTTGTTTGCATACTACTGGAGTAGAGAAAGAATGGAACCATTTTAAACACGCACTTGGTAAACTAACAGTACTCTTTTGGATAAAAAGGGGCCAATGACATACAGTCCTTTTTGTGGTAAGACTATGAACTCATTTCTGAGAGAAAGAAGCAACTACTAACAACGTCATTACAGTGAGCTTAATAAGAGTGTAAATATTCAGTTGAAAACTGATAGAAGAAATCTTGGACTTGGTAGCCTGGTTGACAAAGCAAAGAACCAACAAGACACATAACAAAAGATAGTTATAGAAAATAATAATTGTTTTGCGTGAGGGAAAGACTGTCTGGAATACAGGGATTAAGAGATGAACATGATAAGTGTACTGACGGTGAGGAGGATTCGGTCATGGCATGGTCAGTTCAACATTTCAAAGGTGATGTCAACAGTGTTATTAATTTTTCGATGGTTGTTTAATCTCTGAGCCGCACTTTTTACGCGCATAATGGATTAAATGACTCCAGTTCACAAGGACCCCAAAGGTTCAGAGAATGTTGCTGAACAGGTATTAGGAAACAGATGGAAGCTTGCTGGCTAGGGTATCCAGCATGTTCTTTAAAGTTCACAGGATGTGGTTCTTTTGAAAAAGGGACCACGGCTTAACGTCTCATCTGGTGAATGGCCGCTTTTCCATGACCATGAGTGTCCCTTTTCTGACAAAAAGCAGGGTGTGGGTTTAACGGAGATAATCAACACTGGCCCAGGTGGGATTTTAACCTGGCACGCTACCGACTGAGCCAACCCCGCACCCTCAAATTGGATTGATATGTTTTGAGTCCCAAATTTTCGATGGCTTCCTTAGAAACTATATTTTGTTGAATTTCTAGATTTCTATAATAGGTGGATTATAATATTATAATTCTCTCCCTCCCCTCTTCCTGGACACTCCACTGGTATTGCATAAGGGAGGGTGAGGGAAGCTTACCATGGTGTTTTATAGAAGAGAGATAAAAAATTGAGCTTAGACAGTTTAATTTATGGACGATCTATTTCAACGTAATATGTATCATTTGCTGCATTTTAATTTTTTTCCTAATATCACGCTACTCTTATTACTGGATTCGCAATTACTTTTCTTATTCTCATTTCAGAGGAAACAGGATTCCTTATCTATAAAAGTTGCGGCCTTGCCCCTTGCACCCTGAGGGATTCCACACAAAATACAGGACTGGGTCTCGATGACTGTGACCGAACTAAAGAGGAATACGACTGCATAAGTTGCTGCAAGGAAAACGGATGCAATACAGATGGTGCTGCCATCTATCGACCACAACGCACATTGTTCTTCGCGTTGTTCATCGTTCTGCCTTTGCTGATGAGAACATTTTCTGCCTGATGGGAAATAAGATGCAAGAAAGAAATAGATAAAGCTGGCAATGAAACATAATGCACACATAAGCCTAATCATGTTCTAATGACTCAGAATTGCTCAATTATTTCTTTATCGTAATCTGTTAGGAAAAAAATCCCACTAATGTTCGAAGTTCCGAATTTGATGCATATCAGGAAAAGTAGCCGATCTGACACCGCAAGTGATCTATATTTGCCTTCTTACCTGTAAAATGAAATTCTAGAATTTTTCCATATCATGTGTCTATCGATTTTTCACGTGATATTTATTGATACTATTCTCTTTTGATTTCTCTCAAAGAAAGAAAGAGTAAAACAAAAAGAATAATCTATGCATGTTTTAAAGTCTAACTGAAATTGTTGAAATTACATTTACTAGAAAATAATATTTAGACTAGACTTAAACTAGGGTCAAAATAGGTAATGGCCAAGTTTTGTAAGAAATGTTTCCTTTGAACAGTTCTTCGAGGAATGAACGTATCTCCAATATGTTCGTTTGTATATACATGCTAGAAATAAGGAAAACTGTAAAAGTAGAGTAAGTATGAGATAAGAAAGCATTTGTATTAAATACAGTGGAGGGTAAAAATGATTAAAACATTATCAGCTTTTAAGTAATAGGAATTAATAGTAGCTCTGCAACGCCATAAAGTTATATAAGGAATTTAACCTTTATTTATTCACTACCAGTAAAAATTTCAAAATAAATAATTGGAATATATACAGGTGCTCCCCTACTTATGAACAGGTTACGTTCCCGAGGTTTTGTCGTAAGTCGAAATGTTCGTAAGTCGAAAACTAACCTAAAAAGTACATTTGTACGCAGAATAATCACTTATTTTTAGTGTTTGATCCTTCAATGTACTTACTAGAATGTATTACACTCGTTTACTCTCTCGCTACTGCTTACTAGCAAGTATTTCAAATGCGGTAAAAATCTGCTGTGGTATATGGTAACATACAGTCGATATTATAAATAAAACAACTTATACTGTTAATGTATATGTTTCTACATAAATTATATAATACGTATTATAAATAACTAAAAAGGAAAATTAGAGAACACTATCGACTTCAACGACAAGAATCCACGCGAAATTTAAATTTTAGACGTACGGTCAAATTGTTCGTAAGTCTGAAAATTCGTAAGTTGAACGTTCGCAAGTAGGGGAGTACCTGTATATATGTGGCTCTGATTATGAAATATTTCAGTTTCTTGTTTTCTTCTAAAATATTCATTTTTCTGGAACAGAGGTCTTCATTCCGCGAGCCGCAGTAAAAAACATTCAATTTAATTTCAGTTCTTCTGGAAAAATACTGTTTCATCTAATTTTAACACGTAGAACGCACTGAAGGTATAACTTTACACATAAACACTTCACTGAGAAAATTGTAGAAATAATAACATTATTTACAAATTTGTAAGAATAATGAAAATGAGAATAATAAATAATGTCAAATATCGTGTAAATTTTTGACATCAACATAAGCTGTCACTGTTTGCGGGAAAAGCAGTACCGCAACGCGGGTTGTGCTCCAATAATTTAAATGAACTAAATGCAGCGATATTGAGTTAATTATTTAGCTGTCGTCTAAGAATTAATAGTGAACATTTTAAAATCGGTAGGAGTTGATCTCTCATGAGTGATGAAGATTCGAACTCGTCATTCAATACTTTTATTTCAATTATTTTTTTTCCGACATGTTATAGTTGAAGAAATTTTTATAACCTATATTGTTCCCACTTCATCTGTTAGTACATTATGTATAAAGATGTTGTATTTAGCAATAACCATTATTTACTCATTTAATAAACAATGGCTTTAGTAATAAAATTTTACTAATATCGTCAGGTATAAATTTTTGAGTTGACTTTTTGCTGGAAGAAATTAGTAATTCAAATTCAACAATTTTATTTCATTTCTAAAAAAAAAGGACTTTGACCACCTAAAGCAACATTGTTGTCATTGTTAAAAGAGACGCAAAATGTAAAAAAGTAGGATTTAGAAAATATCTACTCTAAATTAGCTTTTAATAATATACCTAATGAGAATTTTACTTTCTGTTCAAACATGATACTACAATTTCTCTTCGGTCAACAGTCTAAAATATATTGAAGCTGATGGTAGAAATGCTAATAATGATAGAAATGGTTTCAGAAAGTAAACTGAAATAATGTTTAACCTGTTCAAACTGGCATTTAATGTACGAAAAACTAATCTGAGAATTTACACATTTTAATTCTAAAAGAGGTACAAGATTTGAAAAAGAAAATCTTCAGGTAATTATGGGCTCCAGAATAGTAAAGGTTATTTAAATAGGAAAAGTTCTCAAAAGAAAATGTTATGCATCACAGATTTCACACTATCGAACACGTGCCACTAGTGGCAATCTTTGGGTACAACAGAAAATAAACTGGTAAATACCTGAAAAAAATATTTCTTCTGCTTTGAGTGTCTCATCTCTGAGGGTTAAACATCTCCTCCTCCACATTAAAAATAACTTTCCTATATTGTATTTAACTTCTTTTTAAATAAGTATACATAATTTGCAAAAATTGTTGTAATTGAGCTTTTATTTAGCAATTTACCTTATTTCGATTTTTACCTAATAATGTATTACTATTTTAATGTAAAAAAAAATTAGAATGCTTTAAGTAGATGCAACAGATCAGAAAATAATTCCGAACGTACAAGTGCATTCGTACATAGTCCTAAAAGAAAAAGTACATTGGCAGATGAATCGTACGGAAAAATCATGCAGTTTTACGAAGTAGAAAGAAATGGATTTCACTAATTCACGTAGTCGAAAACTATAAGTTTACAAATTTCAAAATCAAATTAACGCATCTAAGATACTTCTTCACCGAAAATGCTCTAGTATCTGAGAGTTAAATTGAAACGTTTCCTTTAACACCTTAAAAACAGAAAATTTATGACAAACTTCAAGATTAAGAAATTAAATTTGTTTATACGATAATTCAAATTTCCATTTACTGAGCATCTGCATCATTAGTCAGACCTTTGAACTCCCTGTTTTCCTCAGAACTATACATGATATGAGTTTTATGTATGATAGAAAACTTTAATTGAGTTAATGCTTTCCGTGACACATACATTTCAAAATAAGCTTTCTAAATAAAAGAGAACTGAGTGCGAAGTGTCAACAGCTACTGGCTAGGGTAGAGTGCCTAATAAAATAATTGGTGTCAACCCACTAGCATCCTGGTTACCGCATTTTAAAATCCTATTCAAACTTAAAATTAGTTCTTCCAAAATAAAATTCTGAAAACATTATTTGGTTATGAGCGTAAAATGACAGAATGATAACTGAGTCGGGAAGTTCCTTTCTGTATTTAATATCCCGAATTTATCACTGGTTAATGAATATAAACATTATGGCCAAATGATTAATTTTGCCACTCCTAAATCATTAACTGAAATAATCGGGAGTTGACCTGATTTCATTCTAATTCAGTGGGCAAAAGGCAATAGATGTCTTAGAATGTTTTAAAAATGGTATAAAATATTACTTATTTTTTCTGCTCATACTGAGTATTTACGTGCTTTTCCAGACCTTGTTCAATATAATATTGTCTTTATCTGGATATGATCCGCACTCACGACCTCCTGATAACATGTCAGGTGCTCTGACTGCTGAGCTACCGACCGCCGAACAATCATCTTATATTGTTGATGTTATTAAGACTTACACCATAGTTTTTGACTGCATTTGGAGACTACATCCCTAAGTGCTTTCCAGGCAAACGTACATGATAGACACATTCAGGAGTGACTCAACTGGCATGCATTTTTTCATCAAATCTCTATTCATATTCTAATGTTTTGGCACATCACCATGTAGTTATTACTTTTAGCCACAACTCATCAGCATTTGCTGGGTATTTTTATACCTATCACACACCATTATGCTGTATTTATTCATATGATGACAAAGGTATAGAGGAAAAATATTCTCTAGAAGGGTGAGATTTACCCTACGACCACCTGATCCTGTGTTGTATAATATAGTTAATCGAAGGTTAGCAGAAAACCTCTGTAAGTGAAACAAATTCTTTAAAATTTTCTTGATGCTAAAAAAATCTTCAAAGCAATTTAGTATGTTGCATTTTAATTACTTAACGTTTGGAAGTTGTGATCCTATGCAAGATTTTCGGAGAAAATTTTTTTGTGTGAGTCTTGATGTCAACAGAAATAAGAGTACGTGTTATGTTTTTATTTTGAACCATTAGGATCAGTTATTTTTATTTTCGTTTTTTGGCAGTCGTCTTAAAATCGACGTAAGATTTAGTCCACTTCTAATTCCGATTTTTATTAGACTATGCTGAATTAAATATCAAATAGTAAAGTTTAAAAAAATTACTATTCGATAAAGGTAAATTGGTGCTGGACTTAATACAATGTTTCTCCTCTGGAGTAGCGCAATATTTTGAAGATATTTTAGAAAAATATCCTTTGAATATTCCGGAATTCTGTAATGATATTTTAACTTTCGTTTTCACTCGGCTATTCGAATTATGTATATAATAATACGAATTTTAATGCATTAACTAGTGGAAATTTATTTCAGTATGAGGTAGGAAGTTCATTTTTTATATAAAAATGTTGACACCAAGATGAAAGGAATGGGGGGAGAACGTTGTTCTCTAACACAAAATTCATGTTAAAGAAACGAAAACGGTGAGACACCCTGAGGAAGTTGTAGACCTGGCTTAATGTTTGTGCAGAGTCTGAAGACTGCGTAGAAGTGTCGCAGAAATTGAAGGTTCTAAGTTGAAGTATCGCATAAATGAAGACCTTCGTTGGAGTGTCAAAAAAACTGAAGACTGAATAGCAGTGTCAAAAAAACTGAAGATTCTGCATAGAAGCATAAAAAAACTTAATAGTGTAGAAGAAACTAAAAATTCTGCGTGGGATCATGAAAGAACCAGAAGATTCTGCATACGAGTGTCGAAAGAACTAAAGATTCTGCATAAGAGCATCGAAAAAACTGTATAGATCAGATGTACTCTAATATTCTGCATAGAAGTGTAGAAGAAATTGGAGATTCTACGTAGGAGTGTTGAAGAAACTAGTGACTGAGTAGAAAAAACCGAAGACTGCGTAGGAGTGTCAAAAATTCTGAGAAGGAGTATAGAAGAAATTGAAGATTCTGCGTAGGAGTGTTGAAGAAACTGAAGACTGCTGATGAACGTCGAAGAAATTGAAGACTGCCAAGGGGTGTGGAAGAAACTGAATATTATGCGAAGGAATGCCGAAGAAACTGAAGATTCTGCGTAGAAGTTACGAAAAAATTGTTGAGTCTGAGTAGGAGTGTAGAAGAAACTGAAGATTCTGCGTAGAAGTAAATAATAAACTGAAGATTATGCTTAGGTTTAAATCAGAATCCAAAGAATCTGCATAACAGTGCCGGGAGCAGAAAAGGGTAGAGAAACATTGATTTCATACATATTGTTGTTAATTTCATTGTGTACATCATTATATCTTCTTTATTTATCTTAGGGCTGAAATTGCCAAATCGAGGAGTAAAGATTGGAAAAGAAAATGTAAAATGGTAGAGAGAGATAGTTTTAGACATACAATTGAGGAATGGAAGTTTTGAAGAACTTCAGGAAAACTAATACTATACGAGCATTTTGAATGATAGGTTTAAAGGAATGGATGAAGGATTATGATGAGTTAAAGGAAAAGAGTAGGAAATTTGTAAGAAAAACAAACAGTAATCTCTTTAAAATCCGGAGGTTTTCAATACAAAATTATTAACAATCTGGCAGATTGTACAAAAAAAACCAACTTTATTTTGCAATACGAAAATATTAAAAAAAAATCCGACACAAAGTGGGTTGTAAACAATTATCTTCGGCCATTACCAAAGAAATTAACCTCCCCCCCCCAAAAAAAAAATGGAAATGTGTAAACGATTACCGGGCGTAACGAGTGTTATACTACAAATGAAAACTTTGGATTTGGACAGTATCAATGACTACCTTAAATTATGTCTTCTTCATTCCCTCCAAAGAAAAGTCGACCATAACAAGTTGATGTAAAATGAAATCTTTAAGCATCGGTTTCAGTTAAGGAATCGAGAGACGCCGAGTAAATATATACAAAGCATGTGAATAAAAATAAATACTCATTTATTCTTCCATTCACTAAGTAAACGGCTTGTATATCTTCTATACACTATATAAGCTTCTTTCCTAAATATATACACACGTATTCTAACCGAAATTTGCAAACAGAATATTTTTTGGGGGAACGTGTGTCTTTGATGCACACTCCATCAAAAATATGGAAATTTGCATATAAACTATTGCATAAGAATACATATTTGAAAATATAACCTTGCAAACATATAAATTTTTAACAACTCTTTTTGTAGTTTTAGTTAGTCTTCCATCTGAATTTTATTACCTATTCTTTAAATGTTAGAGAAAAAGAGTGAGAAATGAAACTTCTCAACTTCGAAAAAGATATATGTAATACTCGCTTATTCATCGAATACTATCATATTATATTCATACTTTTCTCAAATGTCGAAATGTCCGTTCTTTGGTTAGTTATTCCGTAAATATTTATCCTCTTCGTATAAATGTTTTCGGTACCTTCAGCAGAATTATATTATTGAGCTGTGGCCGAGTGGTTAGCGCGCTTGGCTACTGATCTACGGGACCTGGGTTCGAGCCCCAGGTAAGGCATGGCTGTTTGTGTCGTTTTTCTGCTGAGGTCCTGCCATCCTCTCAGATCTTCTACTGTGGCATATAAACTGACAGGCTCCTGTCAGACCTCTGTGGCAAGCAGCTGCTTGAGGGGGTATTTATTTATTTTTATTTAACGTTAACATAACAGCACATTTCCTTTCAGGTCTGAAATTCAACAGAAACAATATTCTGGAGTCACAGGTGCAATATATGTGGTAAACAGACAAGAAAAAAAACGATATAAAGTTTTACGTTTGCATTTTATTCATGTCCATCCAAATATTTATCTTCCACATTAGGTTTTTACATAATTTTATAAACAGCTTTGACGTCGTCTGAAGTATTTACAGAAAAGTTTGGATATGTTTCGTCTTCTTCAAGAAACAAAAATTTCTAAGGACTCTGAAGTAGCCATTTGCGCACCCTATGAATTCTGAATAACAGCGCAGTCAGTTTTAGTTTTGAGTTCATCACTTATTGAATTTTATTCCTTTTCTGATACACTACGCGATTTTTCACCTATTATTAGTATTATTTTGCTGTAACTATTATTTTCATTTTTGACGCATATGCATTCCATTACATCTCTTCTTAAAATGAAAAAAATATTACTTTTTTGCTAACATGTTTATAATAAGCATAACGTTTTCAGTCTATTTTTGTTTTTCTTGAGAAATCCTGAAATTAAAGGTATATTGTTTACATAGTTCTTAAACCTTTTTCATGTCTTACAGCGATACATAAAAGCCTCGCGCTCCCCCCCCCCCTCAACCCGATCAGTTTGTTTTTAAATCTCAAATTATTTCCGTAAAATGAAAATTTCAGCGGTGGTATTTATTTGAAATGTTGAAACATAAAATTTTTTATTATGTATTAAATTTTAAACATATAGGTTTTCTCTTAATCCAAGTCAAAATAAAATTGTAAATGAATAATTTTATAATCAGATTAATTTAATAATTTTAATGAAAATTAGATAATCTTAATCCAAATAGTGCCCCGCACCCCAGGTTTAGAACCTCTGTATAGTACAGTCATTCTATATATATATAATTTAGGGTTCGCGTACTGCAAATATATCATATTACAAATTCATGGTTCGCCAATATTAGTCATGATGTAAAATTTCTGGGTTCTATAGTGCCAGTATGTCGCATGCAAATCATTCGGTTCGCACAGTGTAAGTAAGTCTACACAAGATTTCTCGTTCGCAGAGGAAAGTATGTTAGGAAAGTTCAGATTTATTCATTCAGCACTTCATATAATTTTTGGTAATAAATTGTACTTCCTAATAAAAAAATTCATTTTAAAGAATTATTGCTGAAAGCAATAATATATAGGCCGAATAGTAGGAAAGGCAATTTGTGTTCTAAAGAACAATATTTTGGACAAATTAAGATTTTAAAGTATCAATTTCTACAAAGAAAATATGACAAATGTCTTTTTTGAAAAGATATTTAGTCTTAAATTTATATGTACAAAAAAAGGTCTCTTCTGATAGATATTGGGTTACTTGTATAAATTATACTATGTTTACAAAACTATTACGTAAAATCATATAACTTTACACTTTTGGATGCTCTCAATGTGATCATCAGAAACAAAGATAATCTAGGGGTAAAAAGCGGTACCACATGTAATAAAACAGTCTTGATTAAATATTGTGTAATTTGACTTTGGAAGTTAAAACTTAAGTTTGTATACTATTATCATTATATTGTATTTATCTGCTACTAAGGTAAATGGAAAAGTTTATGGGGATGAATTTTTAATAGAAGACTGGCAGTGAGTTCAAAAAAAAATTGTTATCAACCAAATGATAATTTAACTAATTTGATTACAAAGGTAACTAGATCACATTTAAAGAGCAATTCAAACTAGACACAAATATATTCTACTATCAGTATGAAATCAAACCATCAAAAGAACGTTTCGCAACTCTAAACTCTATTTCAAATAGTCGTGTTACAATTCTTACAGACTCTATTCAAAGCATAAAAATAATTTTTTTACAGCATTCAATAAGCGAGACAATTATCTTTGTGAAAAACAAACTGTACGTTACCAAGGTATACCTTTCCAATTCTAATTTTTACAATAAATATCTCGCCGTCATCAAATCTCCTTTGCTTTTCCACTAGCAGACTTATTCGGCACATTAATTTCATTCAAATTAGATTTCATAATGCTAACTTTACTAAAAACCTATTCAACTCTTTACACTACGGTGAACTTTTTAAAAATTTCTACACTCGTTAAAATTTAGTCTCTGTCTGTCCCAATACGCTAGTGACATAATTCTCATGTGGGCACAATACGAGCATCAAATGATACATCACATCATGATTTTATTGTTGCTCGTTCATCTGTCGTAACAACATATTAGACAGTGGATTTTCATTACTAAATTTTCCTATATGTACCTCTAATATCTAATTTAAAATCTTTACGAAATGTTAAACATTATGACTTCATCCTAATTTTTTTGCAGTATTTGTCATATTGAATTATTTATTTCGTGGTTGAATTATTACTAAGATTATCCGCATTTATGTTTCAATGTTCAGACCTCTTAACATATTTGGTTCTTTAATACGACTATCTTTTTACGATTTGCATTTTAATGTTGACTCATCACATGATTGGTAATTTGTTCCCCGAAGTTCATGCATTTAAGCAGAAACTCGGGGTAAAAAACTTAGGGACAACATAACCGGATAAAGAAGTATGCGAAAAATATATTTTTATCAACGGTAAGTTTTCGATTTACCTTCATTGCTAGTGTGTTAATAATGTGGTAAGAATCGTATTCAACTGTCAAAATTATAAAACTAAACATAGTAAAAAAATTTAAATCCCTATAGTTGTTAATAATTGATTATAGCATATTAATAATTAGACGCGCATTCATATATACCTACACATCGCTAGACTTGGGATTGATCTGTAATCCTTTATATTTCAATGGACCGACTAATCAAATAAACTTTGAGGTTTAATAACTTTAGTGTCAGTATCTTTATGCATTTCATAAAGAAAAACCTGAAATTTATACATTCATATATAAAGATAAATCGCTCAGCAATACACTATAGAGGTTCAATCAGACTATCCAGTTTAATTCACCAAACATGTGAATCTTAAGCAACAGTTGATTTATTTCGACACCTCAAGCCAGTTTCAATGTCTGATATTGCCCCCATCTCATTCTAGGTTTACTCTTTTCATAAAACCTTTATGTATACTTCATAACCCCATTCATTATCTTGTTATTCTGCATGTAGACAACATGGTAAAGACAACGCAGTCTCTTGCTGCACGTGATACTAAATTGCAGGGGATTGAAATTCCTTTTGTCTCTAACATCGTCATTATTTACATCATGAAAATACCTACTGCCGAGATGTTGCCTAAACTCCGGAATAAAAAAGAAGTTTTCCATTATCCACATTATACATAGTAAGTGTTTATGTGTGAGGGGGAATGTTGCAAAGAGTAATACATCAATAGCCCCAATTGATGTGCTTATATGAGTACATAAAAATATATATTTCTCACAGAATTAACCCTACTTACTGTTATGATTAGAAGACGTGCTTGGAAATCAAGTAAGATATTTTGCCAGATTTATTTTTGCGTGTTTCAGTGATCAGAAACTCTTTTTATAATTGGGTGTGTTCTTACAGATTAGATTAGATTAAAATGCTTACTATTACAAACAAAGAATAGGACAATTAAATCAGAACATAGGAAAATATAAAATTAAAATTCAAAGTTTAAGTTTGAGAATGTGAAATACTATTAGAAGAATGTTTCCATAAAATACTGGTATTGTAGTAAGCAAATGTATATATTCTTGGATATTTTCATCAAATTAAGCAGACGTACACTATATTACTAAAAGTAACTGAACGTTTCAATATTATGTGAAAGGAAAGCCATATTTAAAGCTACTTAACTTTGAATATAAATTATTTATGTAAACAATATTACTAGAGATCAATTGTAAATCTTACTCAGATCTCTCAAATCTGAGTTTTCAATAATATTCGCTTATATTATTTAAAGAGTTATTGAATCTAGAACACGTAACAGCAGAGGCCGCTGTCACACTCTTCCTAAACAATTTTTTCCCTTCAAATTGATGAAAACTGAAAAAATCGTTGCACATACCTTAAATATTACATTTATGTTAGTGAACGTTTTTTATAGCAATTGTGTTTTATCTTTCGAAGCAAATTTTCATGAGTAGCAAACGTTACATTTAAATGTTTCAACTTCCATAATTCTTGAAATATTAAACGAATATTGCGGAAATTAGATAATTAGAGAGATTGAGTGAAATCTTCAATTTATCTCCAGAAACACTTTTTCATAAAAAACAAAAAACTTTTTTTCAAAGTTTTGAATGTGGTTTTCCAATTACACGACATGGATGTGTCCAGTTACTTTTTCAAATGAATTCAAATGTATTTCAGTTGAAATGTATTCAAATGTGTTTCAATGCTGAATGCAATTCAAATGTATTTCAATGCTGTATGTGAAATCTCCATTAGTTGGTGGTATCCAGATCGCTTAATGAAGTGACTAAAATTATTTTATCTTATGTCTAACCAATGAAATTTGCATAATTGCGTTTATCTACTAAACTTTCCAAAGGTAAGACGTAAATCATACTGGTCTGAAAAAAAAAACATTTTTCCCCTCCCAAATTTTTATCTGATTTTTATGTTTCTGAGGGTGCTGAATCCGAATCTGAGAGCCGATTTGTTCTATCACCTACAGTTTTCTATAGATATAGATTTAATTTTAAAAAACACTGTTTTGCTCAATGTAGATAAATATATTTCACCAAATATTTATTTATATTATAAAAAAGTTAAAGCTGACACTAATAAATCCTGATACATGTAAATATTTCCACAAAAATTATTTTTTTGTCTTCTGTCGCTTATATTTTATCTCTGGAGCCTAAAGTTGCAGGGCCCAGCAGTAGTCCGCCAACATACTCTCGTTCCATTTGTTGCTATATCGCTTTTACACTTTGGAAATGTCTTAATGGAGCCTCTCCCCATGTTCATCCGAGACCTCTCCCATCAATTGTGGAAAAAATCACATGTGAATGTAAGAAATACAGCTTTAGCGACATATTACATCCTAATACTTTATTTGCCCTCCCACGAAAACAGTGCCTGATATAAACATTTGGATGTCAGATTCGAATTCAGCACTCTAAAATGAGTGAGGGTTTTCTTGCAGACCAGCGTTATTTACTTCAATATAAACATGAGAGAGGGTGGTAGATTCAGTTTTTACTCGAATGACATAGATTTAGTTTGAATTGAACATACCTTTTGACTTCTCATAGTGAATGGCAAAAAAAACAAAAAATTTTTGCAGTCACGTCAAGATATAAGCATGTACCCCTACCTACACATCAGTAGATGGGATTGATCTGAAACCCTTTATATTCCAAGAGACATACCAATCAAAACAACCTTTGAGGTAACTTTAAGTGTCAGCATCTTTATGCATTATATTAAAGAAAAATTTGAAAATGATCTGTTAGATTTTGCAATACCAAAACTTATTAATAAAATTTAAATAATTCTAGTGAAGTAAATGTTTACTGATAGATTATTAATTTTTAAAGTTTTGTTGTTGATAGAATAATTTATATATGCTAGACTGATGCACTAGCAGTGTATTATCATTGTGCAGGTTACAATTTCCGCAACTATTTGGCTTTCTCTATTCTACCATCATTGATCATCTTTTCTAGTTCCTATACCTTCACTTCGATTGCAATAATATCCGAGGATGCGAACATAAATTGTTAAACTAAAGAACAGAGTTTATAAAAAAGTGGAAACAGTATCGCTAATGTTTTGATATGTCATAAAAACATTAATTATGTCGTGTAGTATATTTGTGGTGAGTGACTTTAGAAGGTCAGCGCCTTATTGTAAAGGAAGAAGATATCACTTCCTGTAATCAGAATCTGTTTAAAAACAAACTGATTAAAAACAAAAGTGCATTTCAGGAACTCCGAATTTTTCTGATGCACATATGTAAAGCACAAATTTGCCTTCGTAGTTAACACATTTGCACAAGATTCCATTGTAATTAAAGATGTTAAATCTTGTTATGCATTTCGTTGAATGTTCTGTAAATTGTCATCTCTATATGTTGTAAAGTTGTTATATTAATGATATATTAGAGTCCTTAAATTATATGGTGTTAATATTTATGGGTCCACTAGATTTATAAAAATACAAAATGATGTACAAAGCAATCTTTAACTTCTATGTGAAGAAAACGTTTTATCTGACTCCACGAGTGTTACTTGATTCTGTTGTGTTGTCGATCTTGTATCGTTCCTTTTCTAGTGGTCTTTTGTTTATGTAATATTAAGTGTTTTTACTTCTGCTTCTAAAAAAGAATGAATTCATGGAAAAATGAGAATAGCAATCAAAGAATAGAAATGATAGAGAAAATACTAATCTCCACGAATAGTTTTCAAGTGAAGTTAGAAGAATGTACAATGTTTAGTTTCAGGTTTTTTTTGCTGTTTTTTTTGGCATCCTATTTTCCGAACCGAAGATTATTCCATTCGTTACTAAAACTCTTTCTATGTGACTTTTAATAACACTTGACTCTTCGGTAATAATTTATTGTAAAGAATCATACAAAAAAAAGTGATTAATTTGTGTGTGTGTGGGTACAGGGAGTCGCCTCTTTCTTAGTTTGCGAATTGTGCTAGCAAAATATGACGAACTACTTGAAACTTTAAGCAATTTTATTTCCTAAATTTTCTTTAGTGTAAACGGACTAAAAGCAACATTATTCAGAATAATTATTTATTATACAACATAAATTAATTGAATACTATTTTGAGCTGATACCAAGAAAGGTTTCGATCTCAGAGGATCGTAATACGAAGCCAAGATCACCTAATAACATGTCAGATAGGGACGAATGTAATCAACCTATGCGTCTACCTAGGGCTTTCTTTTCAAATGTAAAAACAAATTGTTTACTTTGGGTATATTACCGAAAAAAGGAAAAAAAAAGCATGTAGCAGAGAATATGCATTGGTGAATTGCGCATTTAGGACATAATAATTATTGAAAATTCATCAACTTCATTCATCCATTTGCTTATTTTTGTAAATTTTTATATATTTGTTTATTTATTTGAACTTAGGGAATGATAAAACTTTCGCTAAGCCATTTTAAAATATTTCCAGATTTCAAGGTCATCCTATGCGTTCTTAATATATATCCAAATGTATAATTACAAAATGTGGATCTTCATCAAATTTATCTTGTTTTCAATCTACGAATAGACAAACTCTATTCAGCTGGGCACCTAGCACCCTTTAAATTCATTACTGATTTCAGGTGCTCTCAGATTTATAGTTCTTTTGACCTTATTAAACTTTCTCTCTGAGTAAACTTCGAAATAGATTTCGTGGATCCATTTAACAATCACGTAATGAAAATAACCAATGTGTGCAAATTATTATCTTTATATTCAAATTCAATATTATTAGTGAGAAAGTCAAAAAAGTAACCCATAATTAAATGTCATGGAGCATAGAAGAATGAAATGCTAGTTAGAAAAACCGTGCTTCAAATATATAAAAAATAAGCAATAATTCAAATATATTGCAAGGGAAGTCAGTCAACATATATATGTTAAATAACGATTATGTTCAATCATTTCAAAATGGAGGGTCTTATAATGATATGCCACAGAATCAACATATCTGTATTTAGATATAAATTTGCAATCTCGATCTATAACCTTCTCTGTTTCGGAATCAGTATAATGAAGATTAGCTTCAGTCAAACTTATTCATCATTTATTGTTCACTCATAATTGTTTACCATTGCAATATAAGATTATAAGATATTTTGTGCCAGCATTGAGATTTAATTCCGAGAAACCCCGCCCTGCCCTTGGTCAGTAGGGGACACCGATAGGTTTGGAAAGGCAGCCGTCCGTCGGATGGGACTTTAAGGACCCTGTGTTCAAGAGAGTCATGCTCTATGCAGGTTAAAGAACACGCTGGTTGGACTTGATAACAGAATTCCATCCCATCTAAAAACAGCTCTCCAGTGGGTTATCTTCTCTCAACTTTCTGTGAGCCCTTGGAGTACTTATGACCTGGCTATTTAGTCTATTGTGCTTAAAAAAGTGCCGTTAAGAGGTAAAATAGCATTTTTTTAAAAAGACAGACCAATTATGGCCCTCTTTTGAGTTCAGAAAATGTGTAGCACATCAATTTGTCAATATATTAATTTAATTAATAATTGAATTATATTTTATTTAATAATTAATTAATAATAATTAAATTAATGAAACCATACTTCCATCATTTCCTGTAATTGATCCAAACTGTACACAACGATATCTGTTTGTCTAGTAGAACAATCTGCGACATTTGATATGAAATATCAACACTTCTCAGATTACTACTAAGGAAAACATTGGCATATTTTCGCTTTTCACTGTATTATTATATAGATCCCTAGTACCAGCAACATAGCAGGCCGTTCTTTCTGTTAGTTCATTATCTTTAGTGTCTTCTCTGATAATTGTGTTAGGAAGTAAGATGTGTCTTGTGATCTTGCATTTGACCATATTGATGTTGAAGACAAGTGTGAATAGATGCTCTACTGTTAAGTTCACGATAGTAGCTATCTATCAATCCACTTAACATCGAAAATTAATATAAAGGATACTTGTCAAAGGACGCGCAATGAAATAAAAGAAGATTGAAGAAATTTTTTTTTCGACTTTTTTATTCATATATTAAAGGAAGATATCACTCTGAATTTAACGTCGATCAATTTTAGGGGCAAAAATTTTCATGAGCCGAAGGGGATAGGAACCTACGACATTCTGATAACATGTGAGGTACTCTGGACCACTGAGCTACAGGACGCCGATTCAAGCTCTCCTCTAATTGATGCTACGACGTTTCCTCTTGAACGTTTTTACTCTAAAATTGACTGACGTTAAATTCAGAGTGGTAACTTCCGTAATATATGAATTAATACGTCGAAAAAAAAATCTCTTCAATCTAATCAATTGTATACTCAGAATATACTTGCCATCTTCATGACATGTTTGTCATAGATTCTTGAGACTGAGAGAAGCTGGGACAATACCTTCATGAAACACGGAGAATTGTGTACTGTTGGCAGGAAGTTCATAGCATCAATTAGAGGGGATTTTGATCTACGGCCTGTAGCTCAGTGGTCCAGAGCACATGACATGTTATCAGGAGGGCGCGGGTTCATATCCCACCCGGCTCACAACAATTTTCCTCTAAAAGTGACCAACGTTAAATTTACAGTGATATCTTCCTTAAAGTTAAAGAAGAAACGTTTTCCAAATGTAGTGCATGAACATCTCCTTCAGGACCTGACCTAAACAACGGCTGAGGGCCTCAAAACATGCGTTTCAAGTTTTACTTATGTAGCAGTGGATAATTTGTTTTAGAAAGTATCAATTGTAAATTTTAAAAGTATTTTTCATTTGTAGTCTCAGTCAGCCTAATAAATATATATTTCCATTTTCGAAACTTATTGAATTTGCCACAGCTTAAGACCTTAATAGGTTAAAAGCCTGACCTGTCCTCCCTCCACTAACAGTCTCGTCTTTCATAAATTAATTGTTAACAGACCTGGATCTAGAAAAAAATAAAGGTGGGGAGGAAGGGAGGGGCAAGGGACTGGATTTCCATTGCAATGTAATACTTTTCCTCTCTGTTTTACAGAGCATTATCAAAGCAGGGAGAAGGCATAGTCCTTGTCCCCCCCCAAAAAAAAAATTCCAGCTCTGATTGTTGCATTAAGTTTACAAAGAAAAGATGATATATTCAACTAATATTCAAATAATGGATACTGATAAAATTATATTTGCCTTTCCCAGAAATATCTAAGAGGCAGTTTTTGCTTTGAAGGTGTCCGAACATTTATTAAATAGGAAACGAACTAAAACGTAGATACCCTGGACATTAAACAGATGAGAACACATTTCCTTTACCATCTTTCCCAATATCGAAAATCAATTAGATATCTAGACTCAATTCTGGTTTCATATTAAATAGCTAATCTTAATCTTAGTTATAAATTTAAGTACAGTCAGTAAAGAAAATCATTTCGATTCCTGTAAACTTTTGTTAACTGGAATAAGGAAAAAAGTATATTTATATATATCTGTCCAAAAAATGGAACTTTTGCATGTAATGTGCTAATAACTATCTGAACTAAAAGGACTTAAGTTCAGTTTTCAATCTAAATTATTGACAATGTCTTTTCTTGTATTCGTATCATCTGATGAACATTTTAATTTAGGTTTTTATTATACGAAACCATTATAATTTAATTTTTATTCTTCCATGGAGAGAAATATAATAAGAGAAAACAATATGTTATTCGAGACTGAAATATTCTATGTAAACATAAAAATAAGTTGCTTAATTTCCAAAATGTTAGTAAACAGAGAATGCTATAAATATTTTCCTCAGATGTTTTCCTGAGTTACCATTTTATCAATGATGTAAAACGAAAAAATTACATCATATACGTAATTTTTACCTTTTTTTAAAATAAAAGTATCAGTTTTAGTAATATTTTATTTACCTTTCTTGGAGTATTCAGCTGAAAAATATTGTAAAAAGAAAACTAAATGTAAAAAATAAAAATGAATACGTGTATGTTATATATAAATGATCAGTCTTATTAAAAGATTTGCAACTTTTTTAAAAATATTTTTGAACAATGTCACTGCAGGAAACTATTTATATCAAAACATATTTAGTTTTCGATTTTTATCAAATAATATTCGTGCATTATTTGCAAAGCTATATGAAGTTAGAACAGTGTTGCTTATCGGATAATAAAACGATTATTGCAAGTAAAAATATATTTACTTACGTGGATAATTATTAAAAAATGTAAATGATTTAATAAAATTTCATGATATTAAATTAATGGATTTGGTCAATGAAAACCTGCAAAAGGTCAAAAGGTCTAAAAATTTAGTTCTGGAGGAAAACTTTAGGAATGAGTGAATAAATCTGTTCTAGTCTCCTTGTAACACTAGAAACAAAATCTCTACTCCAGGAATTTTGTTTTAATTTTCAATAATCAGTGGGCGACGTAGAAAACCCATGACTATTTTGGTAAAACTGGGATGTGTTATGAATCATCGATAGTAATAACTATCTGATTGTTACCTCAGTTATATGGTCAATGTTGCTTGAAGTTCCGATTAGAATATCAGGTGATAGCAAACTTTACTTAGCTCAAGTAATTCCACATACGTACCAAAATTTAAAATGATCTGTCTTGGGAGGCAAAGCATGCAAGCTAAAAGCCACATTTAGTAACACTCAAACACAAGTAGGCTGTGAACGTTTAAGCGGAGAGGAAAAATTGCCTTGAGTCGAGTTTGATGCGTTACCACGACCTCCTTGTTTCACCATCATACAGGCTGGAATCTAATAAAACATCGGGGGCGGGGGCGGCTCAGTCGGTAGCGCGCCAGGCTCGTAATCTCTAGTTCCCAGGTTCGAGTCCCAGCTGGGTCAGCGTTGAGATTTATCTCCGCAAAATTCTCAGCCGTGCCCACGGTCAGTAGGGGACACCGATGGGCTTGGAAAGGTCGCCGTCCGTCGGATGGGACGTTAAGCCGTGGCCCCGTGTGCGGGAGAGCCATACCCTGTGCACGTTAAAGAACACGCTGTTTGGCCTTGACGGGAGGCTACCATCTGTCTCCCAACAACTGTTCCAGTGGATCCCCTCCCCCAACCTTCTCTGAGCCTTCGGGGTCCATGTGACCTGGCCATTTAACCCATGGTGTACAAAAAAGTGCCGCTCAGAGGTAAAACAACCCAACCTAGTAAAACATCGAGGGGAGGGGGAAAGAAACACAATCGAGCGGAAAAAATGTTAAATAGGGGGTTAAGTGACTGGATTCGCAACATAACATTTTCCCACTTCTTTTTATATGTTTTTAAAAAAAATTAAAGATGCATGAAATAAGTTTAATAATTTTTGCCTCTTTTACCCTTACTAGCATTCTGGAGCGGGCATTGCCCCCTTTGCCTCCCACCCCCTAGATCCGGCCCTGTCATCATACCATGGTTTTAGGCATTAGAAGCTGCTTTGAGTGCAATTGAAGATTCTGGTTGGTAGGATATTTCAAGCTGTATGTACAAGGGCAGTCAAGGACACGGTATTTTTTTTAATCATCGATCAGAGCACCCGACGTGTTGTTAGGAGGTTGTGTGTTTGTATTCCATCCGGCTCAAGACAAAAAAAAAGTGCATTATTACACAAAAAAAGTGCATTAAAACAAAACTCCGTGTTTTCCGAGGACAGTCCTTGAATACAAATCTCATCTCCGATGAACAAGTGTCCCCGGAATTTTTTATGAAATTTATTCTACAGCATGAGCAATCTTTTACTAATGGAGTAATAATAGGAACACTATTATAAAATAATTCGGTCGGTGATGCAAGTGAGTGAAATACTGAGATTCGAATATGATAATGAAATCGGTCAATTGCGAGCTGTCAGACTTTTGCAACGAAAGCTCCCCGTTTTCCTCGTACGTCTCAATCAGGCTACAAATTGAATTTTCTAAAAGTCCCCAGATGGTTTTCTTTAAATCTGGTCACCCTAATTTAAGCCTTTCTCAAACTTGATGTAAGTGGGACTTTGGGACACATGTCGTTTAGTCACTTGTTATATTGCGAATAAACGAAGTGAATCTGGGAAGAACAACAACACCTTTTTATGACTTTTTTTTTAAATCACTTGCAAATAACATGCTTCTGACATATTTTTCAAAAGCGAAAACAAAGCGTAAATTTTTTAAAGAGTATTTTAAATCTTTTCCGGATTAGGCCTGTTGGATCAAGATTCTGCAGAAAAGTGTATAATATTTATTTCAGTTTACCTGTCAAATTCAGTTTTACTGAATTTTGTGTTATATCAAGGAACAGGTTTAAGCTGGAAACAAGCATATTAACGTTAGAGAGTCCTTGAAATGGGGATGACTAGTCATCTTGATATGCAGCTATAACAATTATGTTGTACTTGAGAATCAACGAAGGATTGCAAGTTTGTCGGCGAAACTACTTAGTTTAATGTGCCAATTAATAAAACTTCTGTATTGATAAAAATGTTCGTGGAAAATGAAGGAACTATAGCGATGGCATTGATGAAACAGAGAAGTTCCAAGTGTAATAATAATAATATGCATACGAACTGTTTATAGCAGATTATGGAGCAAATTTCACATGTAGTTTTGTCCAATGTTAATAATTCTTTTCTATTCATTCCTCTGTAAATTGTACATATTAGTGAGAACGTAAATTTATAGCTTGCTGTTCATTAAGTTTGAGACACTTTGGTCAACTCTGTTGTATGTTGTTTGTTCTACCAATCAGCAGTTATTCATCGCCATCATTTGCTAATAAAATCATTTAACAATCAAGATCTGTCAGTTGTGAGTGAATCTTCTTTATTGCAGTTTACAAAATTTATCAAGGTGAATAAATCATTAATGGGAAATACAGCATATCCCTTTGGTTAGCTGTCACATTACAACTATCGGGTTTCAGCCGGTATGATCGTGTCAGAACTTACAGGTCTGATCACCAATTCAAAAACGATATGCATCATTATTACAGTAACTTTCATATTTATTTTAAACCAAATAAATAGTATTTATGACAAAACCGTTTCATAAAGCAGACATCCACAATCTGTCGCATAGGCTATATTTAGAGCCCTTAGCGAACGCAGATATCCGAATTCAAAAGCACTCGGCGGATAAAATACTAAAGTTATAATATTTTAAACTGGATAAAAACGGTGGTAAAAAATTATGTTAATACGGATAATACTGCGAGTTAAATTTGATGTTAATGTGAATAACAGATAAAACCGCGGGAAAGAAATGTTTTTAATGAAGATATCGTAGAAAAATGGGAAACATTAGTGCCTTCTTAATGGCTAAAATCAGAGAAAAAAATACTTTAGACTACGAAAAAGAGCCGAATTGAAAATTTAATGATATTCAATTTAAAAAGTAAAACACACATTGGGATAAGGCCACAAATTAAAAGAATAAATTTCATGTGAAAGAAATCGTGTTTTTGCTGATGAAGCAAATATAAGTTAAAAAAATTACTCTAGTGTTCATAAAAAAATTTGGAATTAAATCCTGAAAATTTCAATCGTGAAGAACACGAAGTTTGCAGAGTGAAACGCAGAGGTTAGTTACTGGGTAATGAAGGCTTTCCTATGCTTTCGGATAACTGCATTTTAAAGGGCAAACTTACTCAGGAGAATTTACGAAACTGCATTTTGTTAATTATTTTATCTAATATTTAGAAAGGTTTATTTTTCTGAAATGCAAACTTTTTTTATCACATTAATTTTTTTCACTTAATTATTATTCATTAACAAACCATTACAGTTACTTCTTTCACCCGTTAACATATATCATATTCCAAGAGTTTGCGAAACATCGAAGATTATTAAGTAAGTAATATACGAAGATGCTGATAAAGTTTTAAGGATGCGGTTGCGGATGAACTTTAGCTATCCGCGCAGAATTCTACCTATTTTATTTATCCATTCATTCGCGTACATTAAAAATGCAAATATAATAGATATATATTTAAAAAAATGTTTTTTTTGGTATCCACGAATTCTTATGCGATCGTTTTAAATTCACAGTTTAATGACTGTATGCGAGCTACTACCTAAAGAATCACATATTTGCAGGCCGGAGGTAGAAAAAACATTAGGACGGTAGGGGAGGTTAAAAATTGGAAAAAAAATTTGGAAAAAAATTAGGACGGAGGGTAGAGGTCAGAGAGGAAAGGGTTCGGAATATTGTTCCGATATAAACGTGTCTCCTCTACTTTAGTAATCTTTAACAAATTTCTTGAAAATACAGCTAGTATATGCAGTATATGTTTAATGTTTTTCTCATCTCCGTTCGGGATACTAGCATTCTCAAAAACGTGGGGGGGAGGAGGGATCGTTTTTCCCTTTCTAAATCCGACCCTCTATTATTGTAGATTGCATTTTTACTAGCAGAGGTTATACAAAGTTGGGCATCTAATTGAAAACAAATTCAAATCCAATTAGGATTTTTCATTTTAGGAAGAAAAGAAGGAAATAGTTAAAAGAAACTCGCCAGAAACTTGCCAGAAACTCGTTGCGAATGTATCCAAGCTTTCATATAACTACATGCTCTACATCCAATATATATATATAGACGATTGGTAGTGATTGATGGCTGATTTACTGATAGGGGATTATGCTAATTCTAACTATGATGCAGAAAAATGGTAGAGCTCTGAAAATTGCAGCTAGGGATAATCTGAGTTAGAGTTTTTGGCTCCCTGCAATCCAGCAGGGAGTCGATCGATCGGTCCTGAATTTAGTATGGTTTTCCCACTTAGTTCTGGCTACGTCGGTCCTAACTGCTGTGGGTCGGATCAATAGGTAGATTTTGTTCATGGCCAGCTTTTTGAGGGAGCCTAATTTTCTGAGGTCGAAAACCTTAGGAGGAGATGAACCTGTTGATGAAGTTTGCTGGTCCTAGCTCTGGCCGTCTATGAGGAGATGTTGCACAAAGAGACACACATTGAGATAGACAAACTCTATTTTGTATATGTTATTATCTTTGACTCTCCTGACTAATCGCGTGGGAATGAAGATGATGGATCAGAAAGGTTTATCTCGACGTTCCTTCTATAGCTTTAGATACACATTAACCCTTTCAGGACCATAAGGTTTCTAAGAGTAAATATTAGTATGTAACTGTTTATTTTAGTTTGTTTAGATGTAAAATAAATAAAAATCATAAGAAAAATACATAACAATGTGTAGTTTTTTTGGAATTTTATGGGAAATATTTTTCCCAATGGACTATAAAGGTAACACAAATTATAGTTAGGCTTATTATGCAATGTCTTTTATTTATTGGTTGATTATAACAAAATGTTAACTAAAATAATACAAAATTATGAAATAAAATTACTATACAAAATGATGTGCTAATTATGATATTCTGCGAAGCAATTTCTTTTGGTTGTGAAGCAAAGATGGACATTGCACAGATGCAACATTATTGCAAATATGGACATGCCGAACGCAATTACGCACAGGTTAATGCCGAACACACACCTGCACAGGTTAATGTCGAACGCAATTACGTAAACGGGAACGTTTACGTAATTGCGTTCGGCATACGTTCTATTTTGACATTCTGTATAAAAAATGCAGATAAGGTTATAATTAAATACGACATGGACATGCCGAGCGCAATTACGCACAGGTTAATGCCGAACACACGCCTGCACAGGTTAATGCCGAACGCAATTGCGTAAACGGGAACGTTTACGTAATTGCGTTCGGCATACGTTCTATTTTGACATTCTGTATAAAAAATGCAGATAAGGTTATAATTAAATACGACAATCACCAATTTTAACATGGGGAAAAATGTTTCCCTTAGTCGTGAAAGGGTTAATATCTTCGGTATCCTATTGTAATGAAATTTTGATTAGCAATTTGTTTGAAATTATTATTTACTTTCAGTTATTTCTGTTACTTCTTGGTTTCACTACCTTAAGTCTTCATCGCAAAATATGCTACTGAATAATATAATTTAATGCCAATTCATTTAATAGCTAAAATTGCGCCCTCTCACGCTGATAAACTTGAAAATTACAAACATTTTAATGAATATTTGAAACGAAGTATTTGTGCTAGAAATTTGAAATTTTGGTAATACACGGTGAAGGTTCCGAAGTTTCCATAGCAGAAATGAGTTAACTCTTTCTGTCTTGTGTGAGTGGTAAACGTAGATTTTATTTTCAAGATGCAATTGGAAAGCTCTTTTCTAGTTGGATTCTTACTAATGAAATATTATAATTTCCATTTTTGAAATCCTTAGGTAAATCCTTTCACTAAATACGTAAACGATAAAACTTTTAACGAAAATTGCAAGTGATCTTTCAATGTAGAAATTTGAAATTTCGGCGTTAGAGTGTCAAGAGATATTTTATTACATTGGAAGGACATTCGGCCCCCTTTCTCAGAGGGGTGTGAGAAAAGCAACTTTTTATTTTTAAGGAATTAATGACAAATACTTTTTATGTTGTATAATTACTAATTAATTCCTACCATTTGCATATCCCCCATTATCCATTGGCTCAATTAGAAGTTTTAAGGAATGGAAAAATAAGTAAATAAAAAAAAAATTCATTCTCTTTGAAAACGAGATTTTCATATGCGTTAGAGGGACTTTATTCGTTCTTCTAGTTTTAACTTATTGTCTAACAATTACAAATTTAATTTTTAACTGATCCCAGCTCGAAAACGTTACTAATTAGGATCGAGCTTTTAAAAAGGAATATTACACTCGGAGGAAGATTATGGTTTTCTGAGTATCACAAATTATTTGCGTAATTATCGCGTGCCTCAAATTTAACATCCACAAGAGGACTTGCGCATTATGGATTGAACGAAAATGTTTCAACAACTCTGAGACGTATAAAATGCACGCGACTAAAAATGAGTATGAAGAAAGAAAGAAGGAAATTTTATGGTTATTACACTCGTAATGGTGTATATGCTTATCGTATGTTATCATTCAATAGGTAGACTTTCACTGCACAGTTAATTGCAGTCAAGCCCGGATCTAGAAAGTAATCGATAGGGGCCGGACAAGAAACACAATAGAGCCGAAAAAATGCAAAAGGTGTGTGTGGGGGGGAGGGGGGGGCGTGTGCAAGAAGGTGGAATTCCAATGCAGTATAACATTTCACACTGTACAACATTTCACTCTGTTGTAAAAAAATTCTTGAAAAATGTATGAAATGTAAATAAGTTTGATATTTTTGTCTCTGTTACCCTTATTTGTCTTCTGAAAGAGGAGGCCATAGGCCCCTTGACGCAGATCCCCTCCCCTCGAAGATCGGGCCCTGATCAGAGTTAATCAGTAATACACCAAGCCAGTGGCGTGTCCAAAAAGTTCTAATAGGATGGGCAGGGAGGGGGATGACATTCTTGAGTCCAGTGTAGGGAGTTCGACTGTTTTACCTCTGAACGGCACTGTTTTTGCACACAATGGGTTAATGGACATATTACAACGACCCAAAGTTCTCAGAGAACGTTGAGGGAAGGTGAACCACTGAACAGCTGTTATGGGACAGATAGGATCATCCCATAGGATAAGGCCATCCAACGTGTTCTTTAACTTGCACAGGTAACTTGCACAGGCAACATTACCCGGCCATAATTAAAACTTTTAAAGAGTGAAAAAGTAGGCAAAGGAAGAACTTCATTCTCTTTGAAAATAAGATTACCTTATGCGCCAGAGGTGATATGCGTTCTTATGGTTATTTTACACTTTCAGTACCCTCTGACAGTGGAAATTCGAACTACTGTATAAATGAGAAAATAAACTATTAATGTTTTATTAGTGCCTGTAATGTGCAAAAAAAGTTTTTCATTTATCTCTTCAAGCAGAAAAGTTGCATTTTACCAATGGGACAAATCATTGCACACTATAACCAAAATTTTAAGTTTCTAGTAAAAATCAATCATTTGCAATATTTATTTAAAGATTTTGTATTTTCCAGCTATTTTCCGCCACTAGAGGTCGCCTTTCGAGCTTTTATTTACCGTCTTTAGCACTCTCTAACACTGGAAATTGCAACTGATGGGTATTTGAAAACGTAAATACTAATATTTTTGTGGAAAAAATTTCGCCGAACCCGCGTCTCTCCAGAAACATGCCAGAGAATTCTAACCAGTTGAACTAACACCGGCTTTTATCACCAAAAACATTTATTGATTTATAGACGTTTAAACGTCTACAGGTAATGCTGAAATTATCAAATATTGTTTAAATCATTAATTTTTTGTTAGTGTCTGTAAAACGACAACAACAACAACAAAAAAAAAAAAACAACGTTTCGTTTATCTCTTAAAAAAAGTTTCATTTTCGCCCTCCCCCCCCCCACTTTGGCTAAGATGGCAAAACCTTGTTGCCGTTGTAAACCTTCTGACCATAACATTCTATTACCAAAATTTCAGATTTCCAGTGTAACAGTTTGCTTGTAATATTCGTTTGAAACTTTAGCATTTTCCATCTTTTCGCACCGCTAGAGGGCGCTATTAAAGCTATTGAAAATTTTCAAAATTGCCAATCACAATATTTGTTCGACACCTATACAACCCAAAAAGAACTTTTCATTTATCTCTAAAAGTAAAAAAAAAAACAGATTGTCTATAGACCAGGAATGTCAAACACGCAGCCTGCCGGGAACTGTTCTGCGGCCCGCCAAAATTGATAACCAATACGTTTATTTAACTTTTGACAACACTGGATTCTTTAATTAAAATTATAAGTACGTACACGGTACATGAATTAAATAAACGTATTTCAGAAAACATTTCCATTTATATATAAGGGAAACTATTGCGCATAAATGTATATGTCAGAGCCCGATCGTAGAATTGCTCATATCATGAAATGCCCGATCATTTCATGAAATAGTGGCATTTCATGATATGAGCAATTCTACGATCGGGCTCCGACATGTATACACATGTCTCGAGGTCATTCAAATGTACGTACTTTGCGCATGGCAATGAGTCACGAAATGCCAGTAGAGTCGGAAGCTATTCGTTAGCAGTCAGTGAACGAATACTGCGTTCTAGTCTAGTTTGCTCATAACAGTTTTCATCTGGTTTAAAAAAGTAGTGTTCTTTGTTTAGTGTTTAACTGACAATTTATTAAAACAATGCACAAGCCCTCCACAAGTATGAGCAGAAAACGATCAATTGAAGAAGAGCATCGCACTTTTCAAGAAAATTGGGAATTACAGTACTTTTGTATTCAAGGAAAAAATAAAATTTTATGTTTGATATGTAGAAACTCCATAGCGGTTTCTAAAGAGTATAATATTAAAAGACACTATGATACAATTCTATGATACAATGTCATATATCACTATGATACAATGTCATAAAAGTAAATTATGACAAATATGTAGGGAAGCTTCGTGAAAATAAATTGTCAGAATTAAGGTTGATACTTCAAAAACAACAAAGCATATTTGCCAAACCTATTGAAGATAATACAGCTGCTGTAAAAACGAGCTATTTGATATCGCATTTAATTGCAACCAAGTCGAAACCATTCACTGAAGGGGAATTTATTAGCGAATGTATGATTCAGGCAGTGGAAGTATTGTGCCCAGAACAATTAAAAAATTTCAAAAATGTAAGCTTAACAAGAAATACCATTGCCAGCAGAATTGATGATATAGCCGAAAATTTACGTAATCAACTGAAATCAATAATTCTAACATTTGAAACTTATTCCATTGCAATTGACGAAAGCACACATATAATAGAATAAACTCAGCTAGCTGTGTTTATTCGCGGATGTGATGCGAACTTAAAAGTAAGTGAAGAGCTTTTAGAGATTATTCCAATGCACGATACAACCACTGGAGTTGATATTTTTAACGCAATGATGGATGTTCGGAATAAATATAATTTATCATTACAAAAACTAGTTTCTCTTGCAACTGATGGTGCTCCTGCTATGACTGGTGTTATTAAAGGAGTTATTACACAAGTAAAAGAAAAATGCACAGAACAAGGTGATAATTCTCTTCAACACTTTCATTGTATTATTCATCAACAAACATTATGCTCCAAAGTTCTAAATATCGGGCATGTTTTAAAAAATGTTACTAAAATTGTAAATTATATTTGCGCACGTGGACTTAATCACCGTCAATTTAGTAAATTTCTAGAAGATATAGGAAGTGAATACACCGATCTACCTTATTACACAGAAATTCGATGGCTTTCCAGTCATAAAGTTTTAAAGCGATTCTTTCAATTGTTGAACGAAATTATCATTTTTTTAGAATCCAAAAATTATGAATGTGAAATATTAAAAGACGATCAATGGATAAAAGATCTGGCTTTTGCCGTTGACATTACAAATCACCTTAGTCAACTTAATCTCAAGCTACAAGGCAAACAGCATGTGGTTACCACCTTATTTGACAATAACAACGTTTTCAAACTGAAATTATTACTCTGGCAAAAACAAATTCAAAAAGAAAATTTATCTCACTTTGAATCTTGCCAGTCATTATTACAAAAATCACCACAATTGAAGTTTTCAGAATAGCCAACCAAATTAAATTGTTAGAAAATGAATTCGAAAGAAGATTTTTGGACTTCAAGAAATGTGAAAATCAATTATTTACTTCTCCTTTGTCCATTGATGTTGAAACTGTTGATGAAAATTTACAATTGGAACTAATCGAAATTCAGTGCGATTCCGTATTGAAACAAAAATATATGAATGTTGAGATTTCACATTTCTATGATTATTTATCACCGGACCGATTTCCCAATGTGTTATTAGCAATTAAACGTATTTTTATCTATGTTCGGTAGCACATATTTGTGCGAACAACTATTTTCCACTTTAAAAAATAATAAAACTGCGGAAAGATCAAGATTAACAGACAAGCATGTGCAAGCAATTTTAAAAATAACTACAGCTCAACAAATTCAAACAAATTTTGAAGATTTGGTTAATGAAAAACGTTGCCAAGTTTCTTCAAAAAAAAGATGATATTATTTTATTTAAATAATGTTAAATTGAAAAAAAGAAACTTTCCTACATACATATGTATTTTTAATATGTTTATATTCTGTGTATTATTATTTTGTATGTATTGATTTGTTTATAATACATATGCTTCATCTTTATTTCCATTTGTTTTTTTTTTGTTTTGCTGCCTGCGATTTAATATATAATACTTAATATGGCCCTCGGTGGTTAACGAGTTTGACATGCCTGCTATAGACGGACAGACAGGTGGAAATACAGATGGACAGACAACAGTTAACAGAGAGGCGGACAGACAGACGAACAAATACTGGCATAGTCAGACGACAAAGTAAAATCATTAGCTTGCTTTTCAAACGAACCATAAAAGAAATCATTTGTTGGTTTTCAGTTAGCTCGTTTCACTTTTGCAGCCGATTGCCGTCTTCTGATGGAGTTTCTCGGGAAAAATGTTCATTAATTTATTTCTTTGAGTGAAATTTTTAGACCCAAATACAGCGCAGTGAGGCATTTATAAAATATGACAGCTTTTACAGACAAAAAAAGTGGTAGAAATATATAAAACTGAGAAGTTTTAACTTGGTATATACTCTAACTCATAGGCCTTCGTCTAACGGTACGACAAAACGTAGGGTCCATAAACCACGTGACTCAATCAAACAATGACAGTGAATCACCGAGATAGCCAGCCTCTAACTATACAGGACCTCTAAAGGGCGCTAAAGATGGTAAATGACGTTTGTTATTTTTTTCGAAACAATTACTCCTTATTCACCAGAAACGATTCTTTTTTGCAGTTAGATTTCTATTCGGGAAACGCTGCTTTTCAAAGGGTAAATTTCAGAAACTTCTCGTGAAAAAAGCTTAACCGAGAATGGGATTTTTTAAACGTAGAATAAAAAGTAGAGCGAAATTTGGTTGGTTGGTTTCAACTCCGGGCGGCACTATTTTGCGCACAATGGGCTAAATGGCTACACCACAAGGTCTCATAAGGGCTAAGAGAGATTGGGGGAAGGACACCCATTGGACTTCTTTTAAGATTCCATTCATTGGAATCCTCCCGTCAAGATCATCCAACCTCTTCTTTACTGTTTGCAGAGTATGGCTCTCTGCACATGAAACCATGTCTCATCCACGGATGGCAGCATTCCCTAGCTCACCGGTGTCCCTTTTCTTACCTAGGAGAGAGTGAAAGTTGGCGGAGATGAATCTCAACGCTGGCATAGTTTGGACTCCAACTGCAAATTAGAAGTCTGGAACACTACCGACTGAGACCTCTGCCTCGTATAATGGTGGCTGTTTACAGAATGAACAAAGGTTTAGATATTCTACGAACTATATATATTAATATAAAATAAAAGACACGACTATCCTTCGGACCTGTATGCTAAACAAATGCTTGATAGAATATTTATCTCTTTTATAAAGTCTACATCAGTTAAGAAGTTTTAAAAAATGGCAGTATATGGATAATACTGTAATTCAATAGTGTCACGATATATCCTGTAGACATGAGACTCACGAACAGTCAGCCGCATTTATATGTATATCTTTGTTTTCCCAATTGTACTTCGCTCTTCCCCCCCTTCTTTTAAACTCAAACGCATTCTCCCCATGTTTGAGAAATGTTATATATTTCCGGGAAATTTCTATGCCACTTAATCAGCAAATACATTGGAAACGGCAAGTTAAACTCGTGGTGATTACTGCTTTGGGAATTATCATTTTAACAGTGTGTTATGTAGGGTTTACCTAAAACAAAAACATTTTTAGAGTGAGTGACAGTTCCCGTCCTCCTGGAAATAATAATAATCGTCTACATACTCTGCGGGGCATTTTTTTTAGACGAAACCATGTCCAGACAGCCAGTCAAACAATAGGAAATGAAAGGGAAGGAAATTGAGTCTGTGTAACGTTTCTAAGTGACTTAATTTCTCTAAAATTTATCTAGTAGTTATTTCAAGTAAAGTCATATAAAACAATTAATTTTTACGATTTTGTTTAAACATTATTGAATATTTGAAATTCAACCATCAACCTTTAAAAAAAACCCTCAAAGATGAGTTTTAGCAGATATAAATTTTATGAGCGCACTTAAAACTTTAACTCTTGCTTCTTATGTTAATACGTTGTCGTAGCCTGGTCCTTATTAGGTAACTATGGCAGGAAATATCTCATTTGAGAGTCAGTTCTCATTGATACACTTGGTACTTTTCTGTTGTAGATAGTCCGTTTCCATAAAGAAAAACGAATAAGTTATCAATAACATGTAGAATTTAATACTAAGACAGATATTAAAGCTTTTTAATTAACAAATTGCTTTTATTAAATGAAAAAAAAAACTGGGTTTGATTGTTTTAGGCGATTTATACCCACCTTAACGATCTAAGAGTTGTCGGTAATTTACTCTTTCAAATTCAGTAGACTTATAACTATTGAAATCAATGGAGAAACATGAAATCCTACAAACACCTTCTTATTGCGACAATGCAGCTATTCTCTACCTAGGGTGGTAGTGCATGAGAGCGTATAAATTGAAAACGACTCAAACAAAGACTCTCATCTTCAAATCGTTCGCCAGTTCCAGCCTTCAGGATTACAGGAGTACGCCACAACTCCCAGCTGTTCCCTACCTTTAAGGAACTTCCCTATATACCTAAGTAACTGGTTAACTTTTAATTACTATATAACTATAAAGTTATAATTCAGGAAACTCAAATCATATAGGGGAACAAATAAGTTACTTCTACATATGTGAAGGGGGCCTTATTTTAAGCAACAAAAAACAAATATTACTTATATTGCCGTTTTGTTATTTAAATATTGCGTACAGCTGATCCCAAAACATTAACATAAATTTGATGTGCACTCCGTGACAGCGACCGTATTCTCCGAACTAGTTGCTGCATTTAAAATATCGTCATTTCCTCCCATCGACGACGATTATGTTTTAATGAAGGATGATTAAAGATCGATGTCCGTGCAAACGGGTGATAAATTTTTGTTTCTCCGCCTCCTTTTTTTAGCGAAAGTATATACAATATACAAATGTATATATATATATAAGCAGTGTCGGATCTAAGCAAGGACGGAGGCCATATCCTCTCCCCCTTTTTTTTAGGAATATTAGTAAGGGTCATAGGCGCGAAAATATTAAACTTTTCTACATTTCAAGCAATTTTCAAGAAATTGTTTAAAGAGCTGCAAAACAGAGGAAGAAATGTTATACTGCATTGGAAATCCAGTGTCTTTCATTTTTCTGCCTTTTCTTTTATCCCTTTTATATTTCTCTGGTTCGACTGTATTTCTTTACCTCCTCCCGCTATCGGTTTTTTTCTAGATCAGTAGCTGTGTATAAGCAAATTTATTGGTTTTATGTAGAGAGCGTAAAATTTTGGAGGAAGGGTTAATTTTTTGTGAGAAATTTGTTCATTATATGAATGCATTTTGCAAGTACTATCATTATTATTTTCAGGTATTTTGTTTATTACTGCATAAAATAAAATGTGACCTGTCTTATAGGTAGAAGTAACAGTTTGGCTCATTTTCTGATTCGAGTTTCAGACTCCTGAATTGTAAATTTATGTGTTGTAATAATATCAAGCGTTTTGATCTGTTGACGGATAACTTAATCTTTTGTTTTTAAATACTTCTCGAGGACGGATGTTTTTTTTTTTAAATACCAAATTCTCATTTAAGATTTCGTGCTAATTAAATACGTTTTTAAAGTCAACCTTTTTAAATGCATCGATTCGAAAATTGAAATCTTAACTGGAGAAATCAATTCTGCCTCTTGACGAAAATGGAATGCTCGTTTTCAAAGAGGATTAATTGTCACTTCCAGATGTAATGCTCTCTAACGGTGTAGTTGAAATTATTGGAAAATCGGAATGAAATGTTTTCATAAGTACCTATCCAATAACTTTTCTTTCGTTTTTTCTTCAAGCTTAATTTTTCAATATCTACAAACAGAAAAATTGACAGGCTGCAAAATGAAGATAGCAGCATGGTTTCCGGAAACGAGGTAATAGTGAGAATCGAAAACAGCTTAAAAAAGAAGAGCTCAGCCTGCCTGTTTGAGACCTCTTGCACCTAAAGCAAGAATCATACCACTTGATCAGGACTATTCAAATGGCGGCCCATATCTAGCTCGAGAATGAATATTTATGGCGCATGGAGTATATGACTGATCAGGTACATTCTCCCCCCTCCCCAGTGGAAGATTTTAACCTCCATCATACTAACTTATGATGATTAGGATGTCAACTAGTCGTTTGTTTGAATCACTTTACTCCTATCATACTCTACTATGTATTTTATGTATACAAATCTATACTTTTATCTTCACCAGACAGTACATAGACAAATATGTAAATTCACAAGGAACAGCGACTGCTGCCGGACAAGTCCCTATATATAATAGAATAAGATTGCTAATCCGAATACAAGGTGATCGCAAATCCTTCATGTGTTCCCAACACTTATGCAACAACGGAAAAACTGTTGATACAGACAGTCGAAATCATCACAATCATCTCCTACTAGTGTCTAAAGCGCAAATGTCATTTGTTCAAATTTCTTTTTCCTGTTTCGAAATACCTCCTACAGTGTCACGTGATATATTTCGGGGGTGTAAGTTCACTCTATCCAATTAAGTACGCCCACATTCCAAGCTAGTGGGCGAGCTGTCTAGAATGTAACTCCAAGCGTGGGACTTGTTGTCATTTGTTTTCACTCTGCCCCGTAGCTGCCCGTTTTGTTGTTATGCAAGGCTCTGGAAAAAAATGGCGTTCTTGGCTCTATTTTGCCCATCTAGTCCCTATAGAGAATATGCAAAACACTCGAAGAATTGGCGAAAATAAAGAAGTGTATTTGCTTTTGCATGGAATAAAATGCGAATGAAATAAGGAAAAGAAATGAACTAGTGGAAAATATGAAATCTATTATACATTAAAATGCAATTGTATGATTCCTATCACTTCTAGCCCACGTGTGCTTTTTAACTTCGCTTTTGGTCTTACTGATTTTGTTATTTTCAACTTTGACTTTGACGATTTCTGAAATTCAAACCAGTAGAAAAACATATTGCTGCCTTTTGCAAATATGAGATGTTCGCAGTCGCGACTCGTGAGCTTCTATGTCAAAAGTCTGGCAAATGTAACATTTAACCTGATCAGAATATAAATTGGGTAGCATATGAATATAATGTAACAAATTATAATCTCATCTGGGGATTGCGGTGTTTTCAAGCCATTCTCACCGAAACAACATTGAGGTTAGACAACACCTACTATAATAGAAGGCCGTACAACTAAGCTATGACATCAGCGAGGTCCTAAAAACCTAAATATTCTTTATACATTTAATTCTATTGTTACCTATGGTTTATTTTAATACTAAACTTTATATTAATGTTTATTTTCAAATATACCATTTTAGAAGAAACTTTTTTGTACGTATTAGCGTTATGATAACGCTAATGAATTCAAATAATTTTCTTTCTAAAAAGGTGTATTTCTAAATTAACATTGGTATAAAGATTAATATTAAAATGCGCTAGTGATAATAATAGAAAATAATATATAACATATATCTAGATTTTATTGTTGTACTGCCTTCTGTTTATGGAGGTATTGGGTTAGCGAAAAAATTCTCACTGCAGACACAATTGGGACTAGAACTTGTACTTGACTCTTGCACTCTACCGACTGATCCAGTTCTAACATCTGGTATTTTTGTAAAAGTTCTAAAGTGTTTATGATAATGGAGTGTTTGATACTATCTGATTCAATGGATACAACGAACTTTAAAGGCCGCAAATTACTCTAAAAGTCATTTCGTGAGATATTCATCTTTTTAACAAAATGGGTGTGTTCTGAGGATATATTTAGGATTTTTAAGAATTTATTAAAAATAGCGTTATAAAAAGCTGTTGAGATTGATGTTTTCAAGTGCATCCAAGTTTTCATTTCACGAATACAAATAATATTGTAAAACTTTACACATTTTAGCATTACTTTTATTGATCGAGCAATTTTATTTCTCCCATTTTGTTTAGGTACCACACCTATCACGAATGTGAGAAGATTTAAAAGGTTTTTGTTGCAAGATTTGTAAACATAAACTTATAATGCCACGATATTAAGAGAACTGTTTTTTCAGTGACCGCTAAAATGTGCTGCTAAAGGAAACATATAGAACATTTTTGTTACCGATCCCAATAACGCTTTCAATACGGAGATTGAAATAACTTCGTCCAAACGGATCATTTTTTATTGAACTTCGAGAGGAAATCACACTAAAATTTCAACACTAACCAAACATGACGTGTATAGTTGTTTCTTCCTAATACACAGGGATATCTAGGAAGGAGGGGCGACAAGGAGGCCATGGGTCCTTTGAAAATACTAATAAGGATAAGAATGGTAAAAGTAAAAAACTTTTATAATTCATACATTTTTTTCAAAGACTTCTGAAACGAAAAATGTTATACTGCAATGAAAATCCATTTCTTCCCCCCCCCAATCCCCTTTATTTTATTGTTCATCCGGGCCTGCTAACACACAATGTTTGGCCCAAATATGCTGTATTAAGTAACAAGGAATCCTTGTCGTTCCACTGCTTAAAATTTTATATTTAAATTTGCAGCTTACATATTTTACACCTCCTTCAAACAGTACGTTTATGAAACGTATGAAGAACTGAATTTCGATCTGCAGCTTATAAGATAAGAAAAATTAGCATTCTTTAACAAACAATGGATTAGTTTTTTTTTTTTTCATTTGCGAATGATTTCTTTCCATTCAGTGGTGTTTGTACCACCGTTGTTTAATCGTTGAATATGCAAAGTTAAAGGAACAGAAATTCTCTTGTGAAATGTTGGCGAAGATAACTTAAACATGCACCATTTCTTTGTGTTGGGTACAAAACCATGTCTCATTCAAATATTAGTTATGGTTAAAATTTTATGCTTTAGTCCTAACGTAGAAACTATTGAAAGAGTTATGCAACTTATAGTGCTAACTATAACTAATTTGCATATGAAAAAAAATGGTAAGTATTTTTATTAATTTCATAATTATACCTATTTTCAGATCTACAGAAAATTTAATCATATTTTGTTCATACCACCAATATTATTTCTCATCCTTATAAATATGTCAACATATGAACAACTTTAAACTTTCCTCCAGAAAAATTTATTTTCTCATTCGAAGCCTTCAATTTGAAGATAGAAAACGATTTATTACGTACTTTCTCAACTTATGTCGTATAATAAGAGTGTTAAGAAAACTGAGTTCGTACATAATAAAATTACAAAAATAAATCTTAAGATAGTTTATACTGAAACTCCTTTGTTAAGATATTAAATCCATATATCATCATGAAATGACAAGGATTCCTCGTTAGTCTCATATATAATTTTTTTAATATTAAAGTTTATGAATTATAATTTAAAAGAGAAAACGACTATATTAACAACAGCTTTCTAATATATAATCGAGTTTTATTTGATGTCATTGGTTTCATTTCCATATTACAGGGCTTCGTAATTCAAATTGAAAATTTATTAATGTGATAAATAAACAGCAAGAATAGAAATGGGTCTGATTGTACTATTTGAGAAACACCGGCAACTTCTTGATGACTAAATGGTCGCTCAACCTGTTCCTTTGCCTGCTATTCTTCCAAAGATATATTCTGGATTGTATTCTATAATGGTGAATGCTAACATATTGAACCACCGTTGAAATTGGTGTCTGCACTTGCTTGGTCTTTGGTCTTGCACGACACTCACCGCATATTCGAATAACATTCCTTTCAAATACGATGTTACTCCCTTAAACAACTACTCAAGCCACTGAAGTGCCGAATGTTTCCACCAGTAAAATACGCGTTTCCGAGCCTCCAATCATCCATCAGTACTAGCTTCCAAGTAGCTGGATTACAAGAGCACCCACCACTCCCAGCTGCTACCACAAAGTTGGGTTGAATTACATGTCTAGCATATTAGCTTCATCATATATAATAATGTCATCAATATTAATAATTTCAATGTCTTTTATAAGTTCCTTGAGTAGCACTAAAAATAATGTCTCACTAATAACGTTTTTCTTCCTGTATATTACGTTTCATTAATACTGTCATCAATATTATTTTAAAACATATTTTCCATTTTAATGAAGAATTCGAAAATTGCATATTATGTCATCTATTGGTCATAAAACATTAGTTGACTGACATAGAATGTTTTAATAATATTGTTAAGAAACATTTTCTACCGATTTGGGGGGTTGGGGTTGGTTCAACAGGTAGTGTCCCAGCTCGTAACCTGCAGGTTCGAGTCCCAACTGTGCGAGCTTTGATATTTATCTTCACTAACCCCTACCCTGCCCTAGGTGATAAAGGGGGCTCAGATGGTCTCAGAAATATCGCCATCCGTCGGATGGTGCGTTTCAAGACATGCCTCTTGCGCAAGAGAGCTATAGTGTGTATACGGTAATGAACATGCTGGACGAGAGAATTTCATCTGTCTTCTAACAATTCTACAGTCAATTTCCGTCCCAATCTTTCTCTGAGCCCTTGGGGTCCTTGTGACCTGACAATTTAGCCCATTTTATGAAAAAGGTGTCTCTCAGATAAAAACCCAATCTACATCCTACCAATATTTTCTCTATAATTTTACCGTTTGCACTCAGGGCCAGATCTAGGAGGGGGTGTACAAAGAGATCATTCCCCTCTTTGAAAGTGCTAATAATGGTGATAGAGGCTAACAATTATTAATTTATGTACATTCATGCAGTTATGAAGAATGTTTTAAAATACTTCTAAATAGGACCCCTCCCCTTTTGCTTTTTTTCGGGATCGTTTTTTTTTTCTTAATCCACCTCTTTTATTATTTTTTTAGATCCGTGCCTATTTGCATTGATGTATTTATTTACCGGTGATTACCTTTATTCTTGAGTATTTTATGCCATTTCTTTGTGATACTTTGGCGAAGCTTGATGACGGCGCGACAGCGATAGTAGATAGAATGCAATGTCCGTATAGATGAGGTAAGAGGGACTAGTCTGATCTATGCCTTGAAGTGGATGGAGTAAAGTGACAGCTAAGGATAAAGATGGACAAGCGCAGATTAGCAAGAGGTACAACTTAAAAGGGACCATTTCTAAGGGATAGGCGGATTTCATCTGCGTTTGAGATCAAGAGATGATCATTGTTGTATTTATACATATATCCGCATTAGAGGGATTTCAAATAAGAACCACCCTATTTATTAGATAGAGGGACTGATCTATGACAGAAATCAGGAGTTCGATCTGTTGGTTAGGCCATGTAGATTGTGATAAAATTGTAGCAGTTGGCAAGGCAGTGCACAATGTTTTGCTTTGATGATCAGAATTTCGAACCATGTGAAATGAAAAGGATTATTTGATTACGCACCAATGAAAGTAGGTGCATAATCAAATATAGGAGATTTTAAACTGATTTCTTGTAATATATATATATATGTGTGTATATACAGGGTGAATCTGAAAAAGTGGGCAAAACTTTACGGGGTGGTAGAACGCAGCTATACGAGCAATATTCGTCATAGAAAGTATGGGCGGAACGCAAACGGCGAGCCGCTAGGTGGCGTTGGAAATGGTATAAAAGGGTCTGTCCTCGCACCCAACGGCATTTCTACCGTGGATTGCCGAGAGGATGGCTGGTTATACTAACCACGAAATGGCGGATATGCACTTTGTGTACGGTGCGGCGGACGGGAATGCAAGTGTTTTCTGAAGTATCTCCTCTCCTTCTTGTGTTCATTCTTTAAATGTGACAGTGGAAAACTACCTTTTAACTTCTCACCGCTTGCGTTCCGACCATACATTCTATGACGAATATTGCTCGTATAGCTGCGTTCTACCACCCCGTAAAGTTTTGCCCACTTTTTCAGATTCACCCTGTATATATATACTATATTCAACCCATATACCGCTACGCTCGACGGTTAGTTATACTAAAGGCGTTTTAGTTTCTGCACGATGAAATTAGCCAACCAGATTACCTGAAGATTACTAATAAGACGCTTCAGAGGCAACGCAAGAGGACGCAAACATATTTGCCTCACACCTTTTCGAAATATTAATTATAGTTTAAAAGGGAAAAATACTCTTTAAACAACAGCTTTTCAATAAACAATCGAATTCGACGTAATTTGTTTTATTTCCATTATATATCTGCAACAGTTTGATAATAGGAGTTGAAAATATATGAAGATGATTACCGTATGTCGGGTGATGAGGCAGAATTATGATGTAGAATGTCAAGTGAAATATCAATATGACATTTTATCATGTGACCTAAATCAACAGTTATACTGTTTACATGTAGTTCTGATTATCAATATTTACGAGTAATATACATTTCCAACTGTTTTATAATTTCGACGATTACCTAACAAATAATTTAATTACATAAGGTTTTAATCGCAGTTAACTTTCCCTGTTAGTATCACGATAATTTCTCTTTTAACATCGCGGAATTAGAAAATCAGATTTATTTTATTTTTCCAAAGAAACTATATTCTGTCGTCTAGTAATATTTCGGAATTAACGAAATATTTTTATTTTTGGACTATTCAATTTATCCCATAATAATCGATAATAACATATTTAACAGAAAGGGATGAGTATAAAAAATGAGCTACTTAAGCGATTATTCCAAGCAGTAAATGAAACTTTTATTATATGTTATTTGCAAGTAATATTGATGTTAGGCAAAAGAGTCGGCAACCACCTTTGAGCAGCATATTGTGCAGAGAGAGACTCCGTTGGTTTGGCCATGTTATCCATATGCATAATTATAGATTAGCGAATAGGGTTATGAGCAGTGTGCCTAAAGGCTTAGAAAGAAGGGGAGACCTACTAGGATGCGGTGAGCATACAATGTCAACTATGACCTCTTTAGAATTGGGCTACAGTAGCTAAATGTAACAGATGCAGCTCAGGACAGATATGTTTGGAGAACTAAATTGTACAATCTGGTGGACCTAAGTGATCCATGACTGATTTAGGAAGATGATGATGTCTTTCGCAATATACCACGTGTTAACTTCGGCATAATTCAGTACTAATAGGTTTTATGTTATGCACAATGGAATTGCCACACAATTTTACTCCCTTTTACTGATTACTGTATACGTGCTGTGGATGTTTTGAAAACAAAAATTATTTTCTTAAGCGTTAACGGGTTTGTTTTGCACATAACGCTATTTTTATAAGAGAACATTTTTTTATGTTTAAAATTTTTTCTCACACCTTTTTTTAACACTTTTTTCAGTTAAATATTTAATATTTTAAATGCCAAAAAATTTTAATACGTATTCCGCCATCTAAAGATTTAAGTCAAAAATTTACTTATCGATCGTAGTAATTGCTCTCGAAACTCTTGATACTGAAATTTCGAAACAATCTTTTTATCATTATTTGTTTCTATTGTTGTTATTATTATTCTATTTCCAACGCGGCTCTTTTCTTTTTTATTGAGGCTATTATAATTTTTTCCAAGCAAAATTTTGTTCCTTAAAATAGCATGAATAACTATTATGTAATACGATTTTGAAGAAACAAATAAAGTGATTGATTACGAAGAAGAGTTGTTATTAAACAGAAACCAAAGCTTCATGGAATATCGATATCAAAACGGGTTGTTCCGTAAGTGAAAAGCAGAAATGTCAATATCGAAAGTTCAATAATTCCATGAACAAGTAAATTAAAACTCATTTTCCTGCAACGAAAGCTACTTCCAATTAATAGTCGAATAATGTTTTAAAATTCTAGGACTTATTCTTTAACCACTCCACTAAACAGAATACGTGCGATACTTGGAACAGACAGCTATACCCTTGTGTTTTATACCTCACCGTAGTACGATTACAAACTTCCACATTCGTCTTAGGGAATGATGCCTCCTTTTCGTAGTAAGACACGCAAAAGCTAGTTTTAGCTTTCATAATTTCTGAATGTAGAAATTATTTACAAATTTTCTAGACCAAAAAAATTGTAATTTAGCACTGATTTAAATTTAATGTAAATATTTTTCATTACACTACATAGTGAACATTTAATATTGCATTGGTATAGAAGTAACTGAATAATTGATAATAATAATTTACCCACAATGTTAGGAATAAACGGACTTACACAGAAGCATATGCCAAAAACTCCAACATTATGCATTTCATTTCGTTAACATTTCAGCATTACCAATTCAGAAAATATCAACAATTTTTGCTTGTATCTTTATCAGTTTTGTTTCCTTGAGTCATCTTTACAGAATATTTGAAATCCTCAATTCACACCGAAAGGTGTGGAAAAAAAGTGGTAAATTAGCACATTATTATTATTATTTTTGCTATTTGCATGAGCAGAATTTAACTCGATATTGGACCGTTAAAGACCATTACCCTAATTTTTTTATTAAAAAAAACAAACATATATACATATTGACACACCTTTTTTTTGTATCCTCTGCAGCTATTTAGAGTGAACTACAGGTTGAAAGATGTTTAACACTTCGTAAAATGCAGCCAAGTTTCTAATTACCAAATGTAGTGTGAACAATATTCTGATTCTAAATAAACTGATTATCATTTTTGTTAAACGAAAAATTTTACATTTTTTATTTTCTTCAAGAATTATATAGATGTCACAAATATTTGAAGAATTAAATCTCTTCTCTGGCAAGGTTTAGAAATTAAAATTTTAACACCGTATTAAAAAAAATAAATAAAGATAGCCTTTTCCCTAAGTTTTCAAACGGTTATTGCAAGGATGTCTCCACTCGTTCAGTAGGCAGCCTTTCTAACCATTATACCAGTTATGACTCTGCTACACGCAGAAGAAATTTCTTTGCATTTAGATCCCCAGACTATTTTTATTTATGATCTCAATAACTCAGTACAAGACACAGAAAATTGTTTTGTAAACGATCATCCGATGTTGCCCTAACATTACTTGGTCCTTCAACTTTTATTTTCCCCTGATTCGTGCTATAGAAGAAGATTCCCTCTAGGCTACTATTTTTCAGCACCTTCTGTCAGCAGAAGAAGAATTCCTCCAGGCTTCTGTGTTTCAGCACTTTCTGTCAGTAGAAGAAGATATTCCTCCAGGCTACTGTGTTTCAGAACTTTTTCTGAGCAGAAGAATAATCGCTACAGGACCTGCGTGCCAGAACTTTCCATGAGAATTGGAGACTTCCTCGGAGGATAATCAAATAATTTACCATAAGCTGATTTAATGTCGACCAGTTGTCGAAGAAACCTTATGCTAGCCAATGGGCAGCCGACACGAACTTTTCGAGTACGCCCCCCCCCCCCCCCCCCACGGCCCTGGCCACCGTCTGACAAGGAAAACAATAGACATCTCTTTCCTCCACTTTTGTGTTTCTGTATCTGTCAGGACAAATTGATGGTTGTGACGTCCTCCTCGCACATCCGTTGACCCTCTAATGCCATCAGATCACAGACACCCGTCGCTTTGGTACGCGTCACCCCAACTGGACTAAGCCTGTTTAATTTCTGTGTCTTGGCGCCAACAACAATGGAGAGGAAGCAAGCCTAAGTAAGGAGTGGAGTAATTGAGCCCTCTACATGAAAGGAGCTCAAAATGATTAGATTTACAACAAGTCTCCAGGAACATGAATATAGAGTTTATAGGACTAAAAGAAGCTCCAAAATAAAATTTACCAGAATTAATTAAAACAATTGGCAAGTAGTTAAAGATAACGGAATCCAAGTTGCACACAGAGCACCATCTACAAATAGAAACAAGCCGAGACCGATTATCGTATACTGCATTAGCGTCAAAATAGAAATAAATGGGTTGAAGAATTTAAATGAAATGAAAGTTTAAATGAAAAACTTGATTAGAGACAATGGTAGACTGGTTTTCGTCAATGAACATTTAATACCTGAACTAATACTTGTATTATACGAAACTAAAACGTTCAAACGGATTCATATAAGTGTGGAATAGGGATTGCAAATTATGTTTGTGACTTAGTGAATATAACTCTGCTTTACGTTCCTTATAAGATTCTAGATATTATTAAGATTTGATAGTTACTAATTAGACTTTATATATTTTAGTTTGTTTTTCTTCTGTGATGCTAGTGGGTAATTTTTCTTTGATTCAGTTGAATATATGTAGTGTTAGAGCACACTTTAATGAATTTTTAACGTACTTGAGAACTTTTCAGGTAAGACCAAAATTAATTATATTGACAGAAATTTGGATCTACTCCTGCGAAGTCTCACTGTACAAAATAGACGTTTACAAGTGAAGTACATTTTGAAGGGATGGTTACAGATCAGGTGGAGTATTAATTTAAGTTAGCTGTGGCACTGAATGCTGCACAGCAACAAATCACGATGAATTGCGCAGACATTGCGGCTTTAAAACTTGAAATTGATATAAAAAAGAGTGGACAATAATGGTTGTATACAGATCTCCTTCTGGTAATATTCTTAATTTTATTTCCAAGTTAAACGGAGTCATAGAATTACCTTATACTATTGATATTCACTATATTGGAGATATTTTTATTAATTTATTAAATGACACTACAAACACTGGATAATATATCGGTCTATTAGCAGAAAATTGTTTACTTAATAGGACAGAACAACCAACTATAATTACGGAGAACTCGTCTAAAATCATTGATCATGTATTTCTTAGAACCAGAGATTTATACAATTGTAATATATTTCTGCATGACATTGGAATTACACACCACTGCTTAGTTAGGGTTAATTTAGAAACCAATGCCAAACAAAAAAAATGAAATAAACATGGTGGATTTTAAAAGATTAACGAATTTAATTAAAACATAATATTTTTTTAAAAGGTACTTCCCTACACAAAAAACGGATATAATCTGTGTTTGTCCTGGTTTCTCATACAACATATAAACACAAAGAGATGCTGGTATTAGTACGATAACCAGTAGGGCAGGTAAGTTCTAAGCAGCATACATACAGTATATAAATATATATATTGACGATATAAGATGATATATATATATATTGACGATATAAGGTGATATATATATATTGACAGCTTTGTTAACACATCTGTTAAAAATTTAATTTATAGACTACAACATTTAATTGATGATTCAACTATCATAAAGAAAACGTTTTAGGAAAATTAAACATTAGATGACAAATGAATTAGTAATTTTAATAAATTTTCGTAATACTGTGTAAAGAAATGAAGAGAATCCTTCAGATATATCACTTTAACAGCCCTTTTCCGTTACCAAAATTTTGTCACTAGTGCTATAAGAGAAGCAAAGTCGCAATTCTTTATTAATAAATTTTCCAAAACACGTAAAAAAGTGAAGAACCAGTGGAACGTAATGAATAAAATATGTGGTGACTTTAAAAAGAGAAAAAAAAACTGCCCTCTTACAATTAAACATAAAAAGTAGTTAATTAAATATAATGACGACCCTTGTAAACCTGTAAATTTGTTCAACAATTATTTTGCTGGAATTGTACGGAATTTGAAGAAAGATTTGGTTTAAACAAATGAGAGGGAAAAATCATCAACTGCGGTAAGCTCTTTTCTTCTTAACTCCAGTAATAACTACAGACATTAGGATTCAAATTATATTCTTAGTAAAAAATAAATCTCCAGGTTTTGATGACTTAACCGCAGAAATAATTCATGTGTTGGGAGAATCATTTATTTACAGAGTTGTAAATTTATTTTATCTATCTATTGAGCAAGGATTATTTTCTGATGTTTTAGAATAAACTATCATTGTTCCTATTTTTAAAGACGATGATCCAAAGGAAGTAGGGAATTATAGCCCTATTGCTCCGTAATATCTAAAATATTCGAAAAAAATAGAGAAAAATAAATTATGAATAACTGGAAAAAGAAATGCTTTCTCAATAGCAATCAGTTTGGGTTTAGAAAAAAATGGGTGATGCATTGTTATAGGTAACAAATAAGATTTGCACAGCGATAAATAATAGTGATCATGCATTAGCAAACTTTCTGGACATAAAAAAAAATTCGATACATAAATCATCAAAAATTATTTTAAAAAATTACAGGCGTCTGGAGTTAGAGTAGTGGGAATTGGTTTCGCAGTTATTTAACTAACAGAATACGAAGAGTTAAAATAAATTATACATACACAGTGCTTGGACAATAGTCGAAGACGGAGTGACCCAAGAGTCTGTTCTAAACCCTTTATTATTATTTGTTTACAATAATGATTTAGATTCCATTAACCTAATAAGTAAATTAACTATTTTTGCTGAGCCACTTGCCTAATATATATTGGTTCTGATTCTTCGATTATTTTTAAACAAGCAAAGAGTGAACTAGAATCAATCAGAAACTAGTTAACAAGTAATTTTAGCAATAAATTTGAAAAAGACAAATGCATTTTTTTCTACTTAAAGCAAAATAGTTCTGTTACAGATATTGTGCCCCGCAGTAAACTGAAATATTATGATACAAATTGTTCATGAAAAAGTCGCCGAAATTGTCCTCAAATTTCTTTTGACTCCTCGGCGAAATATATAGGTATTTGGATTAATGCATGCCTAACTTTAACTATGCATGCAACATGGGTTAAAACGAAGGTCATCCGTTAATTAGCTCGTTTAGGTCTTGTAAGACCCTTAGTTCCATTTAAATTTATGGATGTATTATATTATGCATTAATCCGTTCTCAATTAACATATGGCATAAAATATTTGGAGGGGGGTGCATTTCCACAGTACCATTTAAATTTATGTGTACACTATATTATGCATGTATCCGTTCTCAATTAACATATGGCTTAAAATATTTGGAGGGGGAAATGTATTTCAATAATTTTAAACAACATTTAGTGCAGCAATAGATATTTATTCATTTACTTACTAAAAGTCGAAAAGTGCATCGTTCATTACCTTTGTTTTGGGAAGAAGGAATTTTGCCTTTACTTTATGATTATTTTTTCGAAATTATTAAATACGTTTACTTGAGACATTAAAGCATTAAAACTGATGCAAACAATTACCAATTAAGACGGGATAAAACATAAATTATGAAATTCCTGCATTACATAAGGAAATGTTTAGGCACTATTGTTTTGCATTTAGTATTGAAACTCCTTTCCTCTCTCCCAATCAGTATGAAAAACATCACAAATTATAATTTTTTTTCTGAAGTTCCAAAGAATTACATTTTGAAACCTGATGATGTGAAAATCTTTTTGCATTAATTTGCTAGAACTGTTTATATATGACATAGGTAGTGAAATTTACTTCCTTTTTGAATATTACGCTTTCTGTATTATAGATTTCTGGATTATATCTGTAGAGTTTATTTTTCGACAGTTACACCAAAAATTTGTACTGTTATTAATATTAGATGAAAATAAATATTTTAAGCATGATAATAGAGGTCTCCAATATCAGTGTTAATAATTCTTTGCATATTAATATATATATAGAAACTTTTTGCATTGATTGTTTTCTTTTTTGTCTATTTTATTCAATGTGACGACTGACAGTTTCAGTTTAAATTGTTCATTTAAAAGTTTTCAAAATCATAAAAAGTTTTCAATTTAAGTTGTCATCACGAACGAGTCTGCTCTTATGAGATTTCAAAAGCGTTTTGTATACTGTTAAACATTTTCTGAAATAAAATTATATATCTATTACAAGGCACACAGTCGTCTTAGCCCTTCTCACCACCCTCGTGGTTTCTGAGAATGACGTATCTGCCTTTTTTCGTTTTGGTTCGTTTCCAACACATTAACTGAAAGCCTATTGTCAAATTTGGCCTACGCCACACTGCGCGTCTCTGTTTGGCATAGGAGCCTTATCCCTACCCATTTTTAGCGGTGTCTGAATAAACGATGAATCAATAAATCTGTTAACACGGAAATTGGTGTAGCGTAATGCTTTTCATGAATGTATTCTTTGAGAGAGGGGACATAACGTTGGCAATACCAATTTTCAATCAAATCATATTGCTGCTGTAGGGTCACCCTCAGTGGCATGCGGAGTGTGACCACTATGGATAACATAACGCAAATTTTTCCCATGTCCTGTTTTCATTGTTTGCCCCTGATGGACTCCCTATTCCAATCCCCAGCATTTGGGCATGACAATAGTACTTTAAAATTCCATTTTTAATATGCAATACAGAAATATTGGTAACTAAAAATGGCATATTAAAATGTTAAAGAATCATATTCGTCGCTTTATTGTGTTCAATTTTTATATTATAGTTTCAAATTTTGATCTTTTAATCCATAAATTAAATGTGCTTATGGGAAATCATTTCCTGATATGAGACTTCTAACAACAGAACTTCAGATAAAAGATTTTGATTGCGCATGATGATGCAGAGATTACGAAACAAAATAGAAATTCTCTCGTAAAATGTAGGTGAAGAAATGTAACTAGGTACAGAAAAACGAAATAAATCATGTTTTTAAATAATGTATGAACAAATAATCCTGCTTCACTCAAATGTTATTTAAGGTTATGGATAAAATCTTTGATTATATTACTGAAGGGGCGGGGGTGGCTCAGTCGGTAGCGCGCCAGGCTCGTAATCTGTAGTTCCCAGGTTCGAGTCCCGGCTGGGTCAGCGTTGAGATTTATCTCCGCAAAATTCCCCGCCCTACCCACGGTCAGTAGGGGACACCGATGGGCTTGGAAAGGCCGTCGTCCGTCGGATGGGACGTTAAGCCGTGGCCCCGTGTGCGGGAGAGCCATACCCTGTGCACGTTAAAGAACACGCCAGATGGCCTTGACGGGAGGCTACCATCTGTCTCCCAACAGCTGTTCCAGTGGGTCCCCTCCCCCCAACCTTCTCTGAGCCTTCGGGGTCCATGTGACCTGGCCATTTAGCCCATGGTGTGCAAAAAAGTGCCGCTCAGAGGTAAAACAACCCAACCCACAACCTATATTACTGAAATGTAAAGTTTTTTCAAATGCGTAAATTTTTGTACTAACTGCAACTAATTTACGTATCAAGTACCTAAGTTTGAACATCCCAATAATTTAGAAATTTTACTCATCCCCATTTTATATTTACTGAAATTTTACTTATCCCCATTTTAGAAATTTTACTGAAAATTCGGTAAATTTTTCTGATAAAACCAATTTAGTCCTCAGAAAAATTTTAACATATGAACAACTTTAAACTTTCCTTGGGAAAAAAGATTTTTTTTCACATGAAGCTTTTTTTTTTCATAATGAAAGATGATTAATTTCTCTCGGTCCTAATTTATTACTCTATTTTATATTATAAACGTATTGACCTAACTCAATTCTCACATAATGGAAAAAAAAAGTTTAAGGTGGTTTATAGGAAACAAAATCTAAGATATTGACACTCACTTTCCACTAGACGCTTTCCTTAGTGAAGTCATGAAGCTCTTCGCTCAGTGAAATGGAATTAACGAAGCAGCTTCCTTGGAAATCACTGATTACTGTGAATATATTTCGAGTTAGATTAGAAGGGATTAGAATTATATCCAGAAAACAGATATGAACGCTATTCGTGAAATAAAATTATTAGTGCTACTTAGAGAACCAATGATATTGCAAAATAATCATAATTTTAGATATATAACCCAATTACGAAAAGTTAGCTAAGAGCTGGGAGTTGTGGCGTGCTCCTATAATCTAGCTACTTTGGAAGCTGGAACTGGTGGATGACTGGAGGTTGAGAGAACATCTCTTCAGTGGTGAAGTCTGAGGAAGCTCCCGCTATTAAGTGACATCTTTAGAATTACTACTGAAAAGAATGTGTGTAATCAAATGGTAGTTGAGACTTTCTCTTCTTGATAAACTGTCTATTCTTCTGATATCGGTGTTTTCACTTGGAATTGTCTTTGGAATGAGTTTGTGATGTCTATTCCTTACCTAGTGTGGTTCTCAATTCCTTCAGTCAGACCCAGTTCTGTTTTCTTAATGTACACTCTTAAGAAAAATTTAGCATGCATTATTGATCTAACATTGGTATATAATGAAAGTAAAAGGAACCACATCAGATAAAAATACGACTATTTATTGCAGTTGTTCTCAATTTTAAAAATATTGTATGGGAGATAGATATATATGTTTGTTATCAAGATTTTTACAACAATGGTAAGCAATTAAACTTCTTCGCCAATATCACTTTACAAAAAAACAGAGAACACTCACTACTCGTGATCTAGTGTAGTGGTGTGTAAATTAAATTTGGTTACTCCCCCCCCCTCCTCCATAAAAAAAAAGTATCTCCCATTGCAAATTATTTGACTGTGCGTCACGTTAATTTATTATTTGAGCTAAGGTAATAAAATTTAGATTCTATAATAACTAACATTTAACTTTTTTTTTCAATGCGGAGATAGACTTTTAATGAGAAAACAAAACTTTGGGAAATTAAAAGTTTTTCATATTTTAATATAATGAGGAAGAAAACTCATTTTCTTCCTCATTATAGTGCAGATATGATCTTTTATTGGTTAAATTTTTATCGATCTGTAAATAGAAATAATTCCGAAATTATCACGAAGCAATCACATAAAATTTAATGAGTCCATTGAATCAGATTATATTAAATACTCCTTCCTCATTATCTCAAATATTTACCATTATTTTCCGAAAACGAGAGAGGCGGGGTAGGGTTAACACAGTCCTTTGCGTGACAGGCTCACAATCTGCAGTTCTGTGGTTCAAGTTCCAGTTTGGCCATCGTTTAAATTTTTTTCGGGAAAACTCCTTGCCTTGCCCTCTCAATTCGAGATACTGATGGGATTGGAAAGGCTATCGGATGGGACGTAGATCCTATGTGTTGGAGAGCCATGCGCTGTGCATGTAAAGGACATGCTGGATGGCCTTGATGAGAGACTACCATGTGACTCCTATACTACCCAGTGAATCCCCTTCCCCAACCTTCTCGGGGTCCGTGCGATCCGGCCATTTAGTCACATCATATGCAAAAGAAAGTGTCACTGACAGGTAAAACAATCGAACCCGAATGCGAGATGTTTCACTCTATCGTATCTATGTTTATATGCCTGTACGTTCAATTTCGTTAATTGAATCATCAGGAATGCGAACTGACTTATGAACTAGAGGGGGAGGGATCAAGAGGTTTCTGTGTTTAATGTAGACATTCAACACAATGTGCTTATATTAAAAGATGAAAAATATTTATTTTTTAGTTTCATAGGTACTAATAACGTATTACTAGCTGTATTTAGCGAATATTTTAATAGCTGCAAACTTCTACTGCTAGGGGTTTAAAAATTGGCAAATTTAAACCAGTATTAATATTACGAGTAAATTCAGGTTAGGTATGGAAATTCAAGTAGTTGGGTTCTGTCTCAAGGAGTTTATTGTTAGCTTCAACAATTTGCTTCTTAATTTAGGGATATGGGGACCAAGTGATGACACTCGCTGTATAACCTTTGTGAAATTGATGAATGTACTCGTAATCAATTACTGACACAAGAATGAATATTGAAGAAGCAGTTGATAAAAAGGTAAGTAATTTATTCCACATCCCTTTGAAGTACGCAGGTTATTCAAAAATAATGCACAATGTGGGAACACTCAAATACCGATGACGAAATCACCACAGTCGTTGCAGCAGTTGTAGAGAGGGAAACTTGATCAATGTTAAAAAGAGAATGTTGAAGTTCTTAAGAATCAAATTCAAGTTGGAAACCTGGATTTTGAACCTGAACTGAAATCTTAGTCTACTCAGTGGAGAACGTAACAGTACGTGAAACCTCTGCAAACGCCATTTTCAGCGACACTGTTCAAAAATGTGATATGCTAAGATGTAAAACACATCAACTTCGCCTTTCTGCACTTCCTGTCTAAAATTGCTGCAACGACTATGGTGATTGCTTCATCCGTAGAGGAGTGTTGTCACATTGTGCATTACTTTTGAAATGACTTGATTTTATTACACTTTTAGTTTTGCCTTGAGGACTACTTGCTACTTGTTACTAGCATAACACACCTTGGTTCAGATGAACTGGTAAGATATTTGACTATAGTTTATTGTGGATAGTTCTGTCAGTCACAGACAAAAGGTGCGCATTTCCTTCTCCGTTGGTTACCAACTCAGGTCGTACTACTATCATGAGAACAACTATTGATCTCCAACACAGATTGATCTTTAACGAGCAAAGTATACAGCCTTTCACAATGACAAACGACCGTTCTTTCTATAGATGTTGTATGGATCTTCACTCGTCCATCTATCTCGTAAGACCCTAAATTGGGTAAGAGACTCTTACGTTGGTAATATGGGCACTGCATTCGCTTTGCTCTAGGTGTTCCAAAGTGCTGACGGTTTCAATGCTTTTACAATTATTTCCTGAAAAAAAAAACACATAAAAAACTATAAAACATCAGGTCCCACTTTAAATCGATGTTCTGAACCCGCAGAATAGGGTAAAATGAAAAATTATCAAGTGTCCCAAAGAAATTGCATATGATATTCAAGAATGAAGAAAAATAAATCACGAAGACACACTACTGGATGTTTAAATTTCGATGTTCTAAAATGCTACATAATTTATTTTGTTTCCTTCTCTACCACAGGATTTCTTCTCCTTACCATAGTATTGGTTGACCCCAGCTGGTTCGCACATAGTTTATACTATTTGCCTGGGTTAAGGGAACGTTCATGAAAAGTTTTGTGCCTCCAGGCTTTCGGAGGACTCAGTGCATAAGCGGACAAGCAAAAGAAAAACAAAGACGTAAACATACTTTCTACTCTGTTTATTAGATAAGTGCAACTGAGTTTTGACGACGGAGTAAAATGAGATGTCGCTAATTATAATGCAGAAATGATAGTTCTCTGAAAATTTATAAGTAGGGGTAACAAAGTCATGGATCACTGGGAAAATTCGAAATTTTACATAGATTTCAGAAATGTTAGTGAAATTTTGGATCCGATGGGCCGAAGCTGAAATTGTAATCAGAGGGCAATTTCGATCATCTGCTGCCTTCATATATTTTGGGTAGTAAATCTGAGATATGTTAAGAAATGTGAACTTCGATGACATTTTCAAGGTCAAATAGGGTTTGTTAGTTATGGTTTAGAAATCAAGAAGCGCCGACTGATTTATAAGACATTTTTTAAAGACATTCCCTAAGCAGAAATAACGTAGAAGCTGTTTTGCCTTTATTCTGCTTTTTCACACACACTATACAGACATATACACAGAGACATGCCCGCTTATTTAATAGTGAGCTATACTAACCACTGGACCAGAACTTCTACCGCAATAAATAATATTATCATATATCAAAAATATTTGTGACTACCGTTCCGGTATTAATATTCTGAAAGAGTGGGCCTTGGCAATCTGCTTCCTTTCCTGTAGATCCAGCACTTACGTTTCGAAAGAAGAAATGGAAGGTGTAGAACCCATACAGGATTCTAGAAATATCTCTTATTTTATATCGCGACGTAGCCTCCGTCGCTATACACATTTTCATAGGATGGTAAATACGCTGCTCCACATAGAAAATGCCACACAATGAAGAACGCACGAAATGAAACGAAACTTAGCACACATGTGGAACAATAGGAGGAAAAATGTGATTTAATTTCTGAGGGATTACATGAATGCAATGGGCGTGGAGAGAGTGTAACGGAGCATCAGTCAGTAGATCGTATGACGGACATGCTGGGTTATAGATTCGGCAACATGGCGTGGCATCGAGTGTAAAAGAGCCCGAATGGTGTGCTGAGGTAGCGTGGCATCGAGTGTAAAAGAGCCCGAATGGTGTGCTGAGGTATCGCGGACCATGCGGTCGTTGACCTGTGTCCATATTTCATCGACGTTGCAAGGTGTGCAGGTGCTGCGTTTGCTAGGCAACACAAAGGAAAACAACAAACGAGGATAAGGAAATTGAAAACTATCCCACCTGGCCATCTATTGAAAATCACAACATACATTTCCCACATGAGAGAAATACTCAACACAAGACTTTTCCTTAATTATCAATCCTCTCCACGAAAAATCATTTCGTGAGGAGGTATTATCTATTATTTCGTGAGGAGGTATTATTTACTATTTCGTGAGGAGGTATTATTTATTATTTCGTGAGGAGGTATTATTTATTATTTCGTGAGGAGGTCTGATCATTTTTCTGAGAAAGAAATTTACTTTCTCAGAAAACAGGATGATTTCTAGACGTAAGTTTCGTGTCCAGGAGACTGGTATCCTGTGTATGTTGAAACGACATCCACAGGATATCACTCTGCTGGACACATTTCCATGGTGCATACTCTGGAAATTCGCCATGTTTGCAATAGAACAGAGAGTTGTTTTTCAGAAGAGTTTCAGAGAAAAGAGAATTTGTATGTGAGTTACGATTGCGATTTCATTTTTTTTTTGGAAAGAATCTAAGTGACTTCTGTTGTTTAAAGTGACGCTGTTCCTCATTGAGTCTACGACAACTGGGTGCTAGGCAATTTGATCGACGACAATAATTGAGTGGATACGACAATTTGGATGATACGGCAATTGGATGGATAGGGAAATTGGGATGATATGGCAAATGAATGGATACAGAAACTGGGATGATACGGCAATTGAGTGGATGCGGAAACTGGGTTGATACGAAAACCAAACGACAGTACTACAGCAATCAATGGAATCATTTTTCTGTATCCTCACAGACCTTTTTATTATGGCGTCTAAACTGACAGGCTGCTGTCAGAGCTCTTTGGCAATCAGCTGCTTGAGGGATCATTTTGTTTTATTGGAATCATTCTCTCTCATTTTTATGCGATAAATAATTACTTCTACTTTCTATAATCTTACAATTTCTTCATCCTTTAAACCTGATACCAGGGGCGTAGCTAAGAGGTTATGGGGTGGGGGTGGGGTGAGGCTCCCCCTCCAAATTAAATAAGAGTTGGCAAAATTCCAAGCGACTTGGTTAAAATCAGGTGAATATTGAAAATTGAGATTTTATTTATTATTTTTTTTTGTAAAAGGGAGTTGGCATAATCGACAGGGAAGTTGGAAAAATTCGAAGCCACTTGGTAAAATACAGATGAGTTGTGAAATTTGGGAACTGTTTGTGTGAAGTTAAGGAGACTTGGCAAAATCTAGGAAGTTGGCAAAATTCGAAACTTTGCAAAGAAGATGAAAATTTTTTTGAAAAAATTAAAGGTGAAATTTAAAAATTGGTATTTTTGTTTTGTAAGATTACGGATGTGGAGAACAAAACTGGGGAGTCTGGTAGGTCCTCCGTAGCACATGGCTGCATGATGATTTCGTTTGTATGTATGTATGTATTTATGTTTGGCGAGTTGGCAAAATCTTGGGTAGGTGCACCCCCACCCCCGAAATAAAATGTGCAGTTTCTTTTTCATCTCATAGTTTTATATTTAGTTAACAGGTTTTATATGTAATTTAAATATTATAATCAAAGCAGCGAATACATGAAACGGCAATTATATTTTTTTGCCTAGAGATATATGGAATATAAACAGCTTTTATGTCACCTGGGGAATGTAATGTAGTTACAGTTGTAAAGGTTTCAATATACTTCCATTTGTTTACTTATCTCTTGTAACATAATTCTTTCCCATAGCCTCGTTAAATAACCTTAACCCATCTCACGAATTATATATAAATCATTAATTAAAATATATCACTATCCCATCGAAAATTCTTTGTTGTTTCGATCTAAACGACTTTATACCATTTAACCGCGCTATAAACATCAACAGAGAGAAAACTAAAGTGATGAAAATTGGTCAGGCAGGATGTGATTCAGTTAATCTGAATGGTTGCAGTCTTGAGCAGGTGTCACAGTTTAATTATCTTGGGAGCTATGTAGCAGATAATGGTGATGTGCGGCATGAGATTAACAGACGAATAGGGATTGCTGCCGGGACTTTTAAGAACCTATGGAGAGTGCGGAAAAATAGGCGTATACACCTAAAGACTAAAATTAGACTGTATAATAGTTTGGTTCTTTCTAGGGTTAGTTATGGTAGTGAAACTTGGACACTTTGTAAACAAGATAACAGGAAACTAGATGCTTTGATTCCAGATGCTTACGAAGTATCTTGGGCATTAGGTGGTTCAACTTTGTAACTAATGATGAGATTAGGCAAAGGAGTTTGCAACCTCCTTTAAGCAGCATATTGTGCAGAGAGAGACTCCGTTGGTTTGGCCATGTTGCCAGTATGAATAATTATAGATTGGCGAATAGGGTTATGAACAGTGTGTCTAAAGGTCTCAGAAAGAAGGGGAGACCTAGGATGTGGTGGGCAGACAATGTCAAACATGACCTTGTTAGAATTGGTGTGCAGTGGCCAGATGCAGTAGATGTAGCTCAGGATAGACTTACTTGGAGAACTAAATTGCATGGTCTGGTTGGACCTCCGTAGCCCATGGCTGCTTGATGATGATGATGATGATGATGATGATGATGAGCGATTAGTTGAGATCATGTATTATTTATAAAACTCGATTTAATTGTCCTTTTAATGGTGTATTAAGTAGATTTCACTTAACAAACATATGTTGTTGTTTTTTTGAGATGAAAGAAAAGTTTGAAACCACTAGACAACATTACCGTACGCACAATGTGTACAACAAGAAACTGTTTGGAGGATCGCAGGTTGCACGTCATATTTCCACATGTCATTTGCACAAAAAATATCGAAAATTACGGGCCAGTTGCGCCACAGTGTCCCTTCTGTTAGCTCATATTATAGAGGATAGCCTTCGCTCACCTTTGGCATCGATGAGCCGTAGTCGGCCCACACCTTGCCGGCGGCGGTTCGTGGTTTTAGCTTCCTCGGATCACTTTTTTGACGGTACTAACCACGCCTGACCGTGAGCATCTCCACAATCCTTGCCGTCTCGGAAATGCTCTGACCCAGTCGTCTGGCCATTACAATTTGGTCCTTTATCAAACTCATTTAAGTCCACTCTTTCCCACCTGAAGAACAAGAATAACACTGATTAACAGAGCTTAGTATCAGGTGTTATCATCATCATCATCATCATCATCCTCAAGAAGCCATGGGCTACGGAGGTCGAACCAGACCGTGCAATTTAGTTCTCCAAGCAAGTCTATCCTGAGCTACATCTACTGCATCTGGCCACTGCACACCAATTCTAACAAGATCCTGTTTCACATTGTCTGCCCACCGCATCCTAGGTCTCCCCTTCTTTCTGAGGCCTTTAGGCACACTGTTCATAACCCTATTCGCCAATCTATAATTATTCATACGGGCAACATGGCCAAACCAACGGAGTCTCTCTCTGCACAATATGCTGCTTAAAGGAGGTTGCAAACTCCTTTGCCTAACCTCATCATTAGTTACAAATTTGAACCACCTAATGCCCAAGATACTGCATAAGCAGCTGGAATCAAAAGCATCTAGTTTCCTGTTGTCTTGTTTACAAAGTGTCCAAGTTTCACTACCATAACTAACCCTAGAAAGAACCAAACTATTATACAGTCTAATTTTAGTCTTTAGGTGTATACGCCTATTTCTCCACAATCTCCATAGATTCTTAAAAGTCCCGGCAGCAATCCCTATTCGTCTGTTAATCTCATGCAGCACATCACCATTATCTGTTACATAGCTCCCAAGATAATTAAACTGTGACACCTGCTCAAGACTGCAACCATTCAGATTAACTGAATCACAGCCTGCTTGACCAATTTTCATCACTTTAGTTTTCTCGCTGTTTATAACCAAACCTACTCTGCCCGCCAGTCTCATCAACAGCTCGAATGAAAGAGTTCATCTCATCAACATCATTTGCCAAAAGGGTTAAATCATCAGCATAATCTAAATCAGAAAGTTTCGTATCTCCAGTCCATTTAAGGCCAAAAACATTACCTTGAAGTGAATTTCGTATAACATAATCAATAACCAAACTAAAGAGAAAAGGACACAAAATGCACCCTTGTCGAACACCAGAAGTAATGCTAAACCAATTGCTACAAGCCTTACCAACTCTCACACACGACTCAGTGTTATTATAGAGAGCTTTCATTATGTTAACTAACTTGTCTGGTATACCATATGATTTCACAATCAACCACAAATTATGACGATCAACAGAGTCGAAAGCCTTTTTGAAATCAACAAAGCTAGCAACCAAAGGTTTCTGAAACTCTAAACATTTCTCAAGAATCTTCCTAAGTGAAAATATCTGATCCACACATCCCCTACCACTTCTGAATCCACATTGCTCATCAAGCAAATGACTGTCAACCAGATTCTTAATTCTATTAAGCACAATCATGGAAAGAACTTTAATTGGAACAGAGAGTAGGGTGATTCCCCTATAGTTATCACAAGAACTGCGATCACTTTTTTTGAAAATAGGGATAACAATAGCTCTGGTAAAATCCTTAGGAACCATGCCTTTACATAAAATATATTCAGAAATTCAGTCATCCAAGTGGTAACCGAAACATTCCCAGCTCTAAGCATTTCCGTAGTAATTTCATCTACCCCTGGCGATTTATGTAGTTTCAGTTTAGAAACAGCCAAAATAACTTCAGATTGTGTTATAGGGTCAACATTAAAGCCACCAATGCATCATCATCATTGCAAACAATGGGAATAGAACTAACCCCATTGTTTAGAATATCACTGAAATGCTCAGCTCACCGAGCCATGACAGAATCCTCACCTCCTATAACCTTACTTTGTTTATCCTTCAACCCCTGTATACCTGTTCGTTTTCTACCACATAAAACATTAACTATCTGGTACAGCTCTCTGCTGTTGTGCTGTCTAACTGCTTCCTCGGCTTTGTCAGCCAAACCATCAAGCCAAGATTCTTATCAGCAGCTAACTGATCTTTTACACGTTTATTAAGTTCTCTGTAATGCTTTCTATTAGGACTAGTATTGTATTGATTAAGGACATTCCTGCAGTTCTTTCTTTCTGAAATAAGCTCAAGTGCCTTATCACTCACATAAGTCTGTCTCCTCTGCTCCTTTTTTCCTAAAAGAGTACTGTTAGTGTCCAAATAAGCCTGTTTAAAATGATCCCATTCTTCCTCAGCTTCAGTAGTAAGCATACCATGACTGTCATAATGACTAAGTAAGCTATCATGGTAAGCTTTAGCTATAACTGGGTCTTTCAGAGCTTCAGTATTAAAAGTAAATTTTTTAATCCTAGCACAACACTTTTTAAGTTTAAGTTGCAAGACACTTTTAACAAGGTAATGGTCAGATCCAATTTCAGCTCTAATAGTTCTGTTAGGAATACCAGGTCATATTGGACCTGGTATTCCTAACAGAACTAGCCCATTTGCTGTTAATTAATATATAATCAATCATATTCTTATGCAGCCCATCGGGTGAAACCCATGTGTATTTATGTATGTCGCGGTGTTTGTAATAAGTGTTAGTTATTATGAATCCATTGAGTTTACTTACCTGTAGGAGACGTTGCCCATTGCCATTGCAGCTATCGTTATCAAAAGGGCCTATTACTCCTCCCCAAAGGTCAGAGTCAGTACCAACTTTGGCAATGAAGTCACCAAGAACAAGGGTATCTCCTTTCTTGACAGAATTCAAATTATAGTGAAGTTATTATTTTTTCCACAGTTTGTACTATACTATGAAATTCGATTCTAGCGATGGTTACCTTTTCCTTTGGTTAGAACTGAAAAGTTTCCATATCATTTTGAAACAAATATATAAAAACTATTCATCGGAAGAAATTCGAAACTTTTAACTTTCAATTGCTTAACATTATGCAGATTTCTTAAAGACAAAAATTTGGGGTAAATTATAAATCGACCAAACCAACACTCTCTTGCTCACAAGACATACAACTTGACAAAAATCTCGAGTTATTTTTAAGTAATAAAGAAACTTGAAACAAGGCATTATGCCTAGATACGAGCAGTATATATATTTATAGTAATTTCAAAAATGTAGCAGAGAATTTAAGTGATAACGTTTAGAAATATATATCAAATTTTCAATTTAATATTCATAGTCATTACCAATAACAGAGTCAAAATGCTTTTTTGTTCAAAATAGTGCATGAACATCTTTGCTCATCAATTATTCCTCGTCGATTGATTCGTCGTCGTGTCCTGTGTGGTAACAGGTAAGGTCGGACTCAGAGGCCTCTGGTTATTTTGCTAAATTATTAACTACCACGTTTTAGCGCGCGCACGCCACCTGGTGGCACTAACACTAATTAATTTATTTTATTCGCAAATTCTCTACCCCATATTCTTATTAAGGTATCCACCACTTTTCGCTGTGATCCGTCGAGTAGATCCTTCTCTACATCGCTCTGAGTAATGTCAGTTTAATTATATCCACCCTGTATATCGAAGACACATAGTTAAAAAAACAACAATATGAACAATGCTAAAGGCATTTCAACGTCTATGGGTTCATGCTTAAAATCAATATAACCCGAAACGAACACCTCTCTTGTCTATTGACCTGAGCTCCAAAGGCTTAAGCTCAAAGGCTTCTGCGATGATATCGTAATATAATTTAAAACATTTTTTATAAAAAATGTTTCTTCTCTTGTGGTAAGTTTCGAATTTGAAATATCATTGGCAAAATTTCCATGGTAAAAAAAAAGGGAACTGGGTCCGATTACTTCGGTTAAGCGACATCGGATTCTAATTCGATGTCATGAAAAGTGCATCGGTACTTATTCAACTTAATACGCCCCATTGAACCTTCTGAAGCAAGTAATGTCCCGCACAATACTCTCATGCGATAGTAAGAGCAGCTATTCTATGTAAGCAGTTGGTTATCTTCGGTAGGATACTTTTCCTATCTATTCAAATGTAAATACGAGCCTAAGGCCTCGAATCGTCCACCAGTTCCAGCCTCCAAGTAGCTGGATTACAGAAGCACGCCACGACTCCCAGCTGATTCTTTCATCTTAGAAATCACTTATCTGTCTAACAAAACTGATTTTGTTTTTATAGTTAGAACATTTTGTTTTTTTATGTAGGTAGTATTAAAGCGAAAGATTTATAAACGACGCTGTTTACTGTTTTTACATTTTGTTTTAGATTAAAGACTAGCATAATTGCTCGCCGTTGCTCAGTTATAACAGACTTACGTGTGAGTCGGCACTCGTGTGACGTCACCGGCGACGGAAGTTTTTGATTCCCCACTATTTCGTACGTATTGACTGATTGGTCGCGAATTCGGCGTGATGGTCCCACTTAGTTCTGGCTAGGTAGGATGTCGAGATCTGGTTCCCAGCACAAGTGTTCGAAATTTCTCGGACCACACCTTATGAATAGAGTGTCAAAAGTTATGAATGAAGTAGTAGTTTACGAAGTTATGAATGACCATAACGTTTGGGGGTAAGACCCAATTTTGTGGGGTCGAAAATCTTACAGTTTACTAAGTTACGATAACGTGAAACGGTGGACAAAGGTTGGTGGTCATATCTCTGATCATCGAAGAGGTGATGTTAGGTAGCTCTTTATTTTTACATACAGTAAAACTCCGTCACATCTGAAGGCACGCTAAACAGCTAACTTTAAGTGATTTTTTCAAAGCTATGGGCAGTCATATATGTATGTGTAGCATTTCATAAGGTTTTATACGTAAGGAGTTTTTTTCTTATAAGACGAACATTTATTGAACTCTCAATCATAAATTACATTATTTTTACTCACTGAAGAATATAAATATTGAATATTTTTCCTCAAGTGGAAGGAATTAAAATTAATTAAAATTTTTTATTAAAATAAATTAAAATTCAGATTATTTAGTCTGATTTATGTAGGGTTACGAAATTACTGAAGAATTCTACAGGACATTAAAGGTTAAAATGATATTCTACTGAAATAAAATTTTATGCTGTTTTTTAAATCTATTCTTTTGGCTCCGGTATGTACTGTGAGGCTAAAATAAAATTATAAAAAGACACCCGTTTTGGATTTCAAAACAGGTAGACAAGTTGGAGATTTCGTATAACGTGACCGGAACGACCCTGTAATGTAAATAAATGCTTTACAGTACTAAGGTATTTGATTTTATTCAAACATAGGATGTACCACACATGTGTCTTATGTTTGGAATCTGATAGAATATGAAAAATTTATGCTCATAAAATAATAGGGATAACTCGAATACGATCCATGTAATATCTATTTATTGAAATGAAAATTTAAGATAAAAAATATTTTAAATATAGAATCAAATCATCACTGGCACAGTTGGGCCATATTTTACAGGAAGAATGGTTCCACATTGCATTACCGTATGTTCATAACTTGTGTAAGTCTATTCCACTTCTGTGTCTGTTCTGAACGCCTAAGGTGGGTCTACAGCTTATTAATAAATTTTACATTAATTACACATATGTCCAGGGGTTAAACAAAATATTTCAATTTTCAGTGATAGCTTTATTTTGTGGCAAGGTAGGTTTAAACCTGGGGGATAAAATACAAGGCAGCGGACCGTGTACTCAGTCGCTTTCTTTTAACAAAGAAATACTCCAAAACGTTTATAACCGTTTTTATAATAAACGCACGTTAACCTGTACAATCTTAAATCCTGGATTCCCAATGAATAAATAAAAATAATATATATAAACTTTCAATGGAATTTCATATCTTTTAAAATGTTATGTTTGTTGAATTAGATATTTTTTTAACATGACGATTTTTTTTAAATAACTGGGTCCGATTTTGCAGTCTTATTGTGTACCGATTTCAACTTGGAATCTATCCCTAACACATGCTTGGGTTGAAGAAATAGGCTCTCGTTTTATAAACGTACATTAACCTGTACAATATTAAACAACTTACTTCAATATTTGTCTTTTTTTAGAAGTAGCAATTCTACACAAGATGGACTACAGAATGCATCATATCAATGCTGACATTTTTTTTCATTGCAGTCCAGTAAGCTGTACAAAGTCCAATCCTTGAATCGTCCACCAGTTCCAGCCTCCAACGTACTGAGTTACAGGAGCGCGACACAGCTCCCAGATGTTGTTAAATCTTTTAGAATTAATTTTTATATGAGTAACATTATCGATTTACTGTTCCTTTAGATTATATATATTTTTAGCCCGTAAGTCAGGTGTAACTGACGTTTGGAAAAAGGGCACTGGTTGATTTATTATTTGATAAAAAATATTTTAATGCGAAATATATTACAATTATAAATATCTATCATATATATATATATATTAATTATATTACACATATGTAATTATCCAGGGGTTTATCAAAATAATGGAAACACGTACTGTTTGTGGAGAACATTTTATTAATAAGCTGTAGGCCCACCTTGGGCGTTCAGAACAGACACAGTTAGACGTGGAATAGACTTATACAAGTTATGAACATATGATAATGCAATGTGGAACCATTCTTCCTGTAAAATATGGCCCAACTGTGCCAGTGATGCTGTGAAATAATAGGAAAGTGTGATCTGACCTTGCACTCCAGATATTCCCAGAAATGTTCAATAATATTGAAGTCTGGAGATTAAGGTGCCAGAGTAGCTGCTATATCTCATCCTCATGCTATGCAAAGCACAACTTGACAATTTTCGCACAATGCACAGGTACATCATCCGCTTGAAACCAGGGAGGTTATTAGGGAACAATGCCCGCAACATTGAGTGCAGGTTGTCCCCGAGAATGGATTCGTACGTTGCGTATGTGACACGACCCTGCAGAATGACTAATGGCCCTAAGGAATGCCGTGATATGGCACCCCACAGCATCAAGGATCCACCTCCATGCTTCAAGTCGGAATCAAACAGTCGTTAGTGGTACGCTTCTGTAGGTTTTCGCCAGACGTTACTTTACCAGTTGTGGAAAACAATGTGTAGCACAATTCATCAGGCCAGATGACACGTTGCCAGTCTTTAGCATCCCAGTTTTTATGTGCTTTGCACCACCTTACATGTTTTGTTGCATTGATGTTGGTAATCAGAGTTTGTGAATTGCAGCACGGCCAAAAATACCGAACTGTTATGATGTAAACGGGGTCATTCCGACTGGTGTTCAACTCTGCTGTTATTTGTGGTGCCATGTGCTTCCATTGTACAATCCGTGCCAACGTTCGCCTGTCCCTATCTGACAACTTACTATGGCGTCCACAATTTGCAAGTTTGGAGTCAATTTGTCCTTTTTGATAGGTAGTCGTAATCTTCGATACAGTTCCCCGTGTTACACCTACTATTTCCATCGCTCTGGTTACTGAAGCTCCTGCAAGACACACAGCAAGGATCATGCCTTTTTGGAAGTCACTGAGATCTGACAATGTGGACAATTATACTACATCTCTTGCACCTGTGGCACTGCTATGTGATAACTAACATCGTACTTCTCCCATTTATATACCTCACATCGCGAGTGACGTCGTCCCTGTGATATGCATATGGCGCATTTCGTGTACTGCAGTCGCCGTAGGTGTTTCCATTATTTTGATAAACCCATCTGCATTATTACACATTTATATTTATACCATATATTGGTGAATATAAGAACTTTTCATAGGCAGATATTTCACTTTTTTCACATAGAATGCACCGTAGATTTGGTTGGCCATCCCTCTTGTATGGCCCTGTTGTTGGGGCCATACAAGAGGATCCTTCATCCCTGTGTTGGGTTAAATGATCGGGTTCATAGCTGCCGTGGATAGCGATTAATCCCATTGCGAATATCCGAAATATCTGAGGGCGCTGCTCTGCCTCGATAATCTTGCAAATAATTAATAGAATAATACATTATCAATGGAGATCTATGCGCTAAGCAGGAAAAGTTACAAATGGACAGATGTTTCGTGGCAAACGGCTTAGCGGATATGACTAATGTCATAACCACCCTTCTGTAGTTTGGAGTGGTTGATTGATGTTAGGGGCGATCTTATAAAAAAAAAGGAGGGGGGGTTAGGAAAAACAGCGTTGTACTCTCTATTAAGGAATATTACACATTAATACATTTCAACAAGATCACTTAACTGTAAAAATACATTTATTTATCTTACTTCGTTAATAAAACTTCAAAAACATTATAGCACAAAAAAAAATCATTTACTTGACACATTTTGTCAGGGAACTTCCCATCAGCGAACTTAGCGCTGTTCGATCTTTCAAAAGCTTTCCACTGCCCTAGGCCAAACAGTTCAAGTGCATTGTCTAAGCACAATGTTCGTGCAGAGCTGAGAACATCAACGGCTCCAAAGGCTCTCGCAGGGCACTTCGCAGTGACACTTTTAAACTACTTTCCTTCGGATACCAGATCAGAGAAAATTGACCCTTTACCTCTCTACTGATGTGGGCAAGAAAAATGGTTTGTCGACACTTTAAAGTCCTGCAAGTTGAAAACGCCCATTAGATCGTTTGTTAGGTTTGTAGCCTAATGGACTGCTGTATCCCATTCCAAATGTATTCTGTCTTTCAAAGTAGGTGAATCTGTCACGATTTCTAAAATTGCCGTTAACAAACAATAACATTTCTTTATAAAATATATAAAATTTCTTTTCTGCACTTGCCCATTGGAAAATATTTCTTTATAAAAAAATCTCTATTTTTAATTTTGCTGATATACAAAGAGCCATAAAGGGTTAAACGAAAGAAAGGTCAGAAATAGTGTGATATTTCGAAACCTAACAATATTTTATAATATGTTAAAAAAAATACCCCCTCAAGCAGCTGCTTGCCACAGAGGTCTGACAGGAGCCTGTCAGTTTATACGCCACAGTAGAAGGTCTGAGAGGATGGCGGGATCTCAGCAGAAAAACATCACAAACGTCCATGCCTTATCCGGGAATCGAACTCTTACATTCAGCGCATAAACCAACTGATGATGTAAACAGATGGGAGTAGAGTGCTCTGTAATCCAATGTCTTAGCAGCTGGAACTGGTAGACAATTGGAGGTCTGTTTCTTAGTGGCAAATCTCGCGGCCTGCTTTAAGCTACTAACCGCATAAGATGCCCAATATATTACTTATATTGATTAGCTATATTTCTGCGGCAGACATTCATTGATATTACAGAGAGCACGGTGCATATTAAGCAGTTCATCTGTAACAGGAAAATGACGGTGAGTAGTTTATCCATTGTTATGTTGATGATGATTGAAAATTAGAACTCTAAAAGTGTGAAAACAAATTACATATCTGTGACATGTAAATCTTTTCTAAGTATTAATGAATTAATTGGAAATTGGGGAATGTTTAACTGCCAGTATAAATGAGTTTGTTTTTTTAACAGTCCAGGTGGCCGAATGGTTAATGCGCTTGTCTATTGAACAAAAAGGTCTTTGAACCTGTTTTCTGTCTCCTGAGGTGTCGATTTTCTCATAGATCGTTTTTCTGGTATCTGAAACTTTCGAGTCTCTGTGGCAAGAAGCTACTTGAAGGACATTTATTAAAAATAAACACTATTTTTTAAACAGCAATGCAAAGAATAACTAATGTTCCCTTTGTAAAACTTGAAATTATTTTGAATCCTTAATAATAGGTATAGGTTAAATAAATTTGGTTATATTGCAAACAAAAGTAAAACTGGTGGATATCATTAGGTACTACTTTCATCTACAGGACTATCGAAGTTTGCTAATAGTTTAAATTATTATTATGCTGTATAAATCCTAATGCCGTGCATGTAGGGGAAAAATTGCCTTTGAGCCAGGTGGGTTCATATCCCACCAGAGTGTTTAAGAAACAAAATCTCTATCCAGACAAGGGATAGAAGCATTCTTAATATCTAAGGCCGACATATCCGTTACAAATCTTCTTTCTACCATAACGTAAGGGAATATACTGGTTTGGCAACCAAACATTTCTCTTCCACAAAACATAACTGGAGAAAATTTGATCTAAACAATAAAAGGTAGGAGCATCAAATTCAGTAACGTCCTCATATTATAACTTAAAACAATAAAATGATTTCACCACTAGGCTTTTCTTTACTCTCTCACAAAAGTGTGTATGGGTCAGAGCGAAAACCAACAAAATTCATTTACAGATTCTTCTGATATCTTACAGCTATTTAGGTTTTCGGCTAATCAAAATTTTGCTCCTCTCTCTCTATAAAATAAATTCTTTAAACAAGTGTAAAGGGATTGTTAATTAAGTGTAAGCTACTGAAGTGGGGAGTATCATTGTTCCTCAAAATTTTTTGAGTTCACGGTGCAGTAAAAAATTTTGAGGAATTTCGAGGCACACTACTCTAATAAAGAATTAACCAATAAAAATCGAGTGTTTTTTTTTTCTTGCCGGAACGTCGTTCTGAAAATTTTTTGCGCATAATACATGTAAAATTAAAGAAATTTTTAAAAATGAAAATTTAAAACATATATTTATTACTTAATCATAAATGATATAATTATCCGACTGAAGAGAATTGATTGTATTTATAATTTTTTTCATTAATATTCGTGCACAGTGTTAAGCATGCAATAACTTGATACTAAGTTTCAGTATAAAGAGGTAGAGGCAGACATCGAGAACACAAAATGGTATTCGTTGCATGCACCGCATAGACTTTGAAAGGAGCTGTATTATTTCAATGGCAGACGCTGGATTGTCTAATCGACAAATTGCGACACGTAGGAAAGTAATGCACGAACTTGTAGACGCTGTTGACGACAGTGGATAACAGAAGATTCGACAACATGGCAGCCAAATTCAGTGAGCGTATGAGAACGTTCGAGCGGGCAGACCCTCGGATACGGCGACATATTATGCGTGACAGAACTGCAATGATGCGACAGATTATTAACACCAAAACACCATCCCTGCCTGTTCCTGTGTCTGGTACTACAATCCGATGACGATTACGAGATGTGGAATTGTATGTGTGACGTCCCTTGGCTTCTCTTTCCTTTGACTCCATCCTATCGTCGTGAATGTCTGCAGTGGTGCAGAGAGATAAGTTCCTAGGGACAAGATTGCATCGTATCGTCTTCAGTGACGAATCCCGTTTTACTTTAGGTACCTGTGATAGTCGTGTTCCTGTGTGGAGACAGCCAGGTAACAGGATGTAATACAGCGTTATCCGGGAGCGCCATACGAGACGACACCTGGCATCATTTTGTGGGGAGCCATTTGTTACAATAGCCGATTACCTTTGGTTGTTATTGTTGGCAGTTTGACCGCGACGTAGTATATTGAAACTGTGATATACAACCTGTCTGCTGCAATATTTACGTACCAAGCGTAATAAAATTTTCAAACAGGATAATGCGCGGCTATATACGCTCGGTCTCCCTGCAATACCTCTGTGATTTGGTTCCACTTACTTGACCTGCGCATTCACCGGATCTGTCGCCCATCGAATACATATGGATTATAATGAGGCGGTATATTACATTCAGCTCTCAGCTGCATATGACTGTCACAGAACTGGTAGCAAGGTTGCACGAATCATGGCTGCATATCACACAAGATCATATTCGCCACCTGTTTGACTCACTCCCGCCGAGTCTTGCTTGTTATATTGCGGTTCATGGCGGCCATACTCCCTACTGATGTACCTCTCGTTTGTCATTAAATAATCGTAGAACTGTCCGCCTCTGTATTAATTGCTTCTTTATGCGTTATGTATAGCTGTTACTTCAACTAATTTGGTTCATATGCAAGCATTCCTTCTAGATGAGGCAATTCCAATGGAGCGCAGTGTAGATACTATAACAGATAAATGATTTTGCTGAAATGATCTTATATATGAGGCTATGCTGGATAAACTGCGAATGTCAAGTAAGACACTGATGCAAAAGCTAAGAGTTCACGTGTGCTCTAGATACTTTGGAATATGAACCACAAGTGATTACTTTATCGAACATCTCTAAATCCTGCTCTTTCCGTCGTAAGAAATAGGAAACCGAAGGGCTTTAAATACGTATCTTAAAAGCAATTAAGGAATTCCTTTCGTCTGAGTTTCGGGACTTAGCTATTCAGTCAATTGAATGCAAACAAAAGTCCACTTTAGAGATAAAACAACTAAATATTATATTGGTATGTTTAGTTTTTATTTTTCGTATTTTTTTACGTTTATTTACATATTTGGTCATTTTTAGATCATTGAAAAAAATAAGTTTTCTCTTTGCCGTCTGCAGACATTCTTCTTTTTTTGTTTTTTAGAAATAATTAAAAAATTATTTTTAGTGTGGATAGATAGATACTGATGAAACATTGCGATTAGAATGTTGCAAATCTTACATTAGCTTTAAATACGATGGAAAACGTTGCAAAATGCCGGTAATTTACCCCGTGTGCGGGAGAGCCATACCCTGTGCACATTAAAGAACACTCTGGATGGCCTTGACGGGAGGCTACCATCTGTCTCCCAACAGCTGTTCCAGTGGGTCCCCTCCCCCAACCTTCTCTGAGACTTCGGGGTCCATGTGACCTGGCCATTTAGCCCATGGTGTGCAAAAAAGTGCCGCTCAGAGGTAAAACAACCCAACCCAACCCGGTAATTTAAACGTACATTGCAAGAGATTTATTTAAGGAGATGGTTTTTATATTTGGTAGTAGAGTGTGATGTCTAAGAGGTTTGCACTGTCAGCTATAATAATTTGCTTACTCACCCCCAGGGGATGGTGGTAATCCTCGTTTGCTTTTAAATTTAAAAAAATTGAATTTTATACGTAAAAATAAAATACCATTTTATTGTAAATTTTCGCACTCATCTTCGCTTCAAAATGTGCAGTTCGAATTTGGACAATGCGACAAACATTCAATGCACATTTCGCAACATAGACATATTTCGAAATCATACATGAAACTGTTCCCCAGGCAACGAGCATTTATACGATCTGCAACATTGACAATATATCCAGCTGAAACTACGCAAATTAGCGACACAGAAGAACACAGTGCAAAAAAGCAATTTTTTTCCCGGACACTCCAATATTTCATTAATGCCTATCCAACGCAAAAATAATTTTTAATTTTGTCTGTTAAAAAAATTCAATCTCTACAGACATACAGATGACAAAGTGAACACATCATCTTTTTTTTTAAAGGAAATCAAAAGACAATTATTTAAATAATCTTTTCTATGCAACGTGTCAGTAGTTCCCAACCTTATTTGACGCCACGGACTCCTAGAAAGTCTGACTCTTTCTGAGGACCGCCTGGAGGAGGACTGCTTAAAAGTCCTAAGAATGGGATATATATCAGATTCCTTAGCTGCTACTCATTTATTGACTTTTTTCAATCTTAACGGAGAAATTCGATGATCAAGAAATTCTTATGTTATTCACACGTTGCTATCAGCATGACACAGTCTATGCTGCCGTAATGAATTGACATAAATCTAACTAAAACATTACAACTTAACGCATTTTTATAATCGGATTAATGCAAAATTTCCTTTATAGCTTTATTGAATATTAAAAAATAGCTCTAGGCTCCTAGTAATTCGGGGACTGCAGGTTGGAAACCACTGAAATAGGACATAGTGAAAGTTAGGAAATTATAAAAAAATATCAGCAATCTAATATTATAGTAGATAAAGCATAGAAATTAAAATGCAAACCTTGCAGTCTTTGCTCACAACCTACCTTTCGAAGTACAAACGTTCCGCATCTTTATGCTTCAAAACTTGCGAAGAAACATTCTCTTTTTACCACATCTGTTAAGAAACACTATTTTAAACTTGCTTAAGCTTGATTATCTTTTTCGGAGACTGGAGTGTTAAATCTTTCTGATAGTCGAGAATCAATTGAGATATAAGCTAAGTGTTATACAATAGTTTGCAAACTGAACTTTTCTTACCAGTTTCTTTTAATACACTAAGTAAAATATACACTTGTTGTTTTATGCTTCTTTTCATCATGTTTTATTTTGATCCGTTTAATATTAGGTATGCAATCAACTTGAAAAGATCACTTAATAGCTGGGAGTTGTGGTGTACTTCTGCAATCGTGCGACTGGGAAGTTGGAACTGGTGGACGATGTGGAGTTAAATGTTTTCACTGATGCAGTCTTGCGGTGACAAAAACTGTCGCTTATAGTTAGTCATGTCACTTAGTTAAAATAGCTGAATTTCATGGTAACAACGTATAGGACATTTGGATCAAATATATTAGACAGCGGAAAATATAACGTGTTGGAAGCAGAGTCCATATGAAAGGATGTTTTAAAGTCCATAAATCAGCTGAACTTCAAAGTCAGCATCTCTCAACTAAAAGTCAAACCCAGTTCTTTTTGTGTTGAGTAGGTTTATTCAAAATTCAGCAATAAAGTCAAAAAATTTAATTTCTAATGTTAAATAAATCTGTAGAACTTTATGATTATGGAATAATCATATGTGGATAATTCTTCATAATTCTTAAAACTTACCTAAGGTGTTTAGTAAATTAATTAGAAAGTGGCGATTTAAGACTTTTTTATGTGATCTTTATTTTTTGTGTGTGTTTCTGACATACATAAATGGAATTAAAATATGTAAATTTATCCTCTTCGTATATTAGAACCTCTCTCCCTGACAGTTGGGAATTTGACGTGTTTTGGTGTACTTGAAATACCAATGCGATGCTTTAAGTAGCATTTGTTTTGTATGGCTGAGTGGTTAGCACGTTTGTCTACTGATCAAAGGGATTTTATTTTGATTTGCTGCTGAAGTCCCGCCATTATTACAGACCTTCTATTATAGCGTCTAAACTGATAGTCTCCTGTCATACCTCTATGGCAAACAGCTGCTTGAGTGGAATTTATTTATTTAATGAGTACCCTTACTACAGTAGACTTTTTCGTACTGTCCTAAATTGATGCGAAAAAAAGAAACAACGAACTCTTTAAACGGAGAACTTTTATTTTTAGTGATTTTTAGTTTTTAGTGATTATTTTTAGTGATTCCTGATCACGTGGCAGGCTAACTGCGAATACATTGAAATGGTTACCCATTTTGTATCTAGATTATACGCGAATCATTACTTTTTATACAAACAGCTTACCTGCTGCTCGTAATTTATTGGCGTACATCACATCTTAGATATGCTGCAGTGTGACAGATTTACCAGCGATATGCTGCAGTGAGTATGCCAAGAAGTGCATTACTGATTTGATTGATGCAGGATCACGGTTAAAAATAATTTGAGGTATGCTTTCAAATGAAATATTGCCTTTTATTGAATATTAATATTATTTTCTTTTATGTCGGTTGTCCAAACCCCACCATTAATTTCGGGCACTATTTATATAAATGGAAGCTTCCCACATGAGATTTATCAGTATCTACATCATATTTAACTCCATCTTCACCTCCCGCCATCCCCGAATAAAAAACACACATTCGGGACCGATTGTTATGAGTTCTATGATATGTGGAAATTTAGGACGTGGGAAGTAGCATTTACTATATTTTTTACGCAGTTTAAGTCCCTGACAATCGATAATTATCTAATAACTCTGATAGTGTTTATATGCGAAGGCATTTATTGCCCTCTCCCGAACCACTGTCCGAAAATATCGGAATAACATATATCTCCCAAACAAAATATCAACATTCAGTAACTGTTTCTTAAATTAATTTCATAATGAATTTTTTTGCATATTTTGTTTGTTTCATTTATTCCGTTCAATGCAGGTCTTTCGCACAATTATAGTAATTGTTCTAGGTTCTAAGATCACAGTGTAAAACAACAGACGTGAAGAAAGTACGGAGACCAGAAATCAAAACTTAAAATTACAAATAATGTATTGCCACATATTGAAAAGTTAGGATAAAAATTCTTATATTGGAAAAAAAAAATTTGTTTAAAGTCATCATTATTGCTGCGAAAGACAATTTTCTGCAATTTATAAATCCTCTTAATATTAACTGGTTTATTTGAGATTGGAAATATTCTATTACCATAGCAATTCTTACGTTTTTTATGTATCATGGTAATTCTGTAATACAGGGGGGTACAGTCGCTCAAAAAAGTAGCCGAACGCTATGGTTGTATCCAGAATTCAGAAAAAACATCTGGCAACGATTTTTTTAGAAATTAGTGATCTGGCAACCTTCGCATCACGTAACACGAAGGTTGGCAGATCAATAATTTCTAAAAAAAATCGTTGCCAGATATTTTTTTCTGAATTCTCTAATTAACCATAGCGTTCGGATGCTTTTTTGAGCGACTGTACAAATGCTTTTGGTATCCGGCCGAATGGAAATTTATTATGTGTGCTGTGGGCGAATAATGGGAAGGGATGTGCAATGAAAAGAACAAAAAAGAGTTCAATTTTGTTTCCTATATTTTATTTTTCATACGTGTAGGAAAAAATGTAATAAAAGTTAAATATTGATACAAAGTTTATTTTAACATCAAAACTGAATTTGGCTTATCGAAGTAATATGTGAAGGATTGGACTGAATCCCAGAAATGAATTGCCGAACTTTCGGCTTAATTACGTTGTAGCTATTGTAGTTGTGTGATGTTATTCCATTTTTGGTTTTATTAAAATATCATTCACTTCAGTAGAAACATATTAAAGAAAAAAATATTTTACAATATCAAAATTTCACGCTGAATGCAGATAGAAAAAAACTGCCATTCGTATTTTGTAATTCTTTATCTGAATGAGATAGTATCGTAACGACTTACCTAGTTGTCGCCTTCAATATAATTATCCTCTATACAGGGCTGCCTACGCGTCGGAATATATGAGTTGCTGGCATCAATTCCCCCAAAATTCCTAAAATATATTTTTCTCTTAAATTCTCTTATTTTCTTTTCTAAAATTGTATTTCTTTGTGGCACTTAAAATAATAATAATGAAAATAATAATAATAATTAATTAAATTTATTCACATATAAATATTATTACTGGAAATTATTGCATTATAATATATTTACGCAACATATGAAAAAAAAAAAACTCAAAATAGGCAAAAATGAAACATTTCTCATTTAAAGTCAAGGAACATGACAGCCCATCCTGATTCTGTTGGTACCTAATGTAGATATTTTTCAAACTAAAAGTGTCGAAATTTTAATATCAAACTGAAAGTGTTCGTAATCTCTGAGAAAACGATAGTCCTTCAATTTCAGGCAGTAAAAACAATAACAACAGAATAAAACTGTTAAATATGCCATAGGTCGTCCATAATAGAAATATAATTTTGTTATAACTCCCCCCCCCCCTCCGAAACACACCAATACATCAATGTTCACCTTTTTAATACCTGCAGATCAAGGTTTAACTTTCATTTGACCTTAGAGAACACTTCGGAAGTGAACATTTGAATATTTCCCGAGATCTACAACCCCAATGATTCCTAGGTGAAACTTTTAAAATTTGTGCCATTGTTGCATCATAGTTAGAACTAAAGTGATCCCCGACACTCACAAACAGGATAGGGAAATTTAATGGATCGATCGTAACGAATTCTACGTTAAATGGGAACTTGATACGTAGTAATATCATTTACCATACAGTTTAGAGTAGGGGTACGCGGTAAAAAATTTGGGGTACGCCATGAGAGCTCAAAAGTCGCTAGATCTGATTACCATTAAAATGTTTATAATTTTATAAGATTTGTTAAATTATTTATGTCATTTTTTGTATTTATTGATATATGTAATTTATGAATACAAAATTTAATGTATATATATGTTTTCTTTTATTCCCATTGTTATACTATATCTATAGTTTTATCTATCTATACAAGGGGTATGCCAGTTACATAGACATTTCCAGGGGTTACATGAAGCATAAAATGTTGAGAACCATTGGTTTAGAGAATTGTAAACCTTGTAAGAGAATATTTTTTTCATTTCTTTTGAATCCTGAAAGTTGTATATTTGTAAGCTCTATTTTTTTTTGAAGGTCGAAGTAAAAAAGGAATTTTTTTCGATGTTATGAAAAACGTAGATCGTCTTTTCATATGGATATTATTGGAATGAGATCTACAGCTTTTAGAACGATGACGATTGACAGGTGTAGTAGGTGGATATGTTTTAAGTATAAAGAAAAAGCGAAGTTAATTGAAATCGTTATCAACATGGATTCCACTATAAGTAAGGATACTAATATACAGGTGGAGCCATCTAGTGCCGGCACTGTTTTAGATGATATTCATTGTAACATTGATTCCAATTACTTAGATTTGGGTTGTTTTACCTCAGAGCGGCACTTTTTTGCACACCATGGGTTAAATGGCCAGGTCACAAGGACCCTGGAGGCTCAGAGAAGATTGTCTCCCAACCCACTGGAACAGCTGTTGGGAGACAGATGGTAGCCTCCCGTCAAGGCCATCCAGCGTATTCTATAACGTGCACAGGGTATGGCTCTCCCACACACGGGGCCACGGCTTAACGTCCCATCCGACGGACGGCGGCCTTTCCAAGCCCATCGGTGTCCCCTACTGACCGTGGGCAGGACGGGGAATTTTGTAGAGATAAATCTCAACGCTGACCCAGCTGGGACTCGAACCTGGGAACTACAAATTACGAGCCTTGCGCGCTACCGACTGAGCCACCCCCGCCCTACCAATTACTTAGATACAATTACTTCTTTTATAAAATCTGAACCTAAAGGTGAATATTCCATTCTATTTCAAAAAATTGAAAGAGAAAATTTGTAAACATGAAACAAAATTAAATAAATTAGGAAATTATTGTTGCAACAAATTTGATGAATTTTTGAAGAAGCATGGAATTTTGGGAGCAGATTATAATGAACAACTGAAAGTTCCAAATGAATTAGTAGTAAAAAATTAAGGAGCTTGAGGGTAAAATGATTCTGATGAATAACAAATTAATATAGATTTTGCAGAATATAAATATAGAGACAATTGGTCATCCTAAGGCTGTAGACACTGACTTGCAACTTGTGGGTAAATGACTTGTGGATATCTGACTTGCAACTTGTGGGTAAATGACTTGTGGATATCTGACTTGCAACTTGTGGGTAATTTATGGCAACTTGTGGGATGTCTGACTTGCAACTTGTGGGTAATTTAGAGTAGGGGTACGCGGTAAAAAATTTTGGGGTACGCCATGAGAGCTCAAAGGTCTACTATCGAAACGGAAATAAAATATCCATATCTATTGTTGTTAAGGCGTTAGAGACTGGAAAACACAAGAATAAAAATGTTTAAAATGTATACGAGGCAAATTCAACACATTCCAATAAATCAAATTAAATAATTATTGAATTTGAAATTACTGCTATTAAGAATGATTGGCTATCTAAAAAATTGTTAATGCGAACTGAAATCTTTCAGGTGGATGGTGATGACATTTGACAAAGGATAAAAAGTAATTGATATACATCACAAAGCAGGGAGAAACATGGTTTGTATAAAGAAATGAAGATTTATCACCAAAACGGCGCTCAAACAAACTGACACTTGGTTAAAAAAAATTCTATTTCTGATGGTTCAGCGCTCAGAACGCACGGTATGCTAATGGGAAGTGTGGGTTTGAATCACACTCAGGACAATTTTTTTCTCCAAGTGTTTCTTGTCTACAAGACTTTTTTCTGTGATATTTTATTACTGGTTTCAATAAATTTATTACAATATTGTTACTTTGAATAAGTTCTAATAAGAAATTGTAATTAGTATATTAATTTATCTATAATAATAAAAGAAGGTCATAATAATTTTGCTTCTTCCCCCCCCCCCCCTCTTTGGTAATTTCAATTTGAAATTTGAAATTCTAACCCAGACCACAACCAGAAACATGTTGCAAAAATTTAAAGTATGTACTCTGATTTTCTGTGTGTGGAAATTATCATCAAAAGTATCCTTACTTATAGTGGAATCCATATTAATAACGAATTCAATTAACTTCGCTTTTTCTTTATACTTAAAACATATCCACCTACTATACCTGTCAATCGTCATCGCTCTAAAAGCTGTAGATGTCATTCCAATAAAATCAAAATGAAAAGATGATCTACGTTTTTCATAACATCGATAAAAATTCCTTTTTTTCTTCGATCTTCAAAAAAAATTGAGCTTAAAAACATACAACCTCCAGGATTCGGAAGAAATAAAAAAAATATCCTCTTACAAAGTTTACAATTCGCTAAACCATTGGTTCTCAACTTTTTATGCTTCTAAAATAATAAAAGAAGGTCATATTAATTTATCTATATAAATAAAGAAAGTCATAATTCATCTGGAAATCAGGGTACATACTTTAAGTTTTTGAAACATGTTTCTGGTTGTGGTCTGGGTTAGAGTGCAAAATTTCAAATTGAAATTACTAAAGATGGGGGGGGGGAGAAGTAAAATTTATTACCATGCTATTCTTACGGAAAACGATAAGTACTGTCAAATTTATTGTTACATTTAGAATTTCCTAACTGTCAACATAAGAATGTAATAATATATAGATCTGCTGCCGCAGGCAGATTAGCTGCATATCCAAAGAAATTATTATATTAATGCTTCTCATTATAACTAGGAAAATTGGGGGGTGGTCCCCATCCCCCAATTTGTTACTTCTGCCGTCCCGGCAGAAGTAACAAAAGTGGCTTTTATGTCAGTAAAAACAGATTATGCAAATGAAAAGTGAGCCCCGCGCATCGACAATTTGTGTTGATACTATGCCATGTGCAAATAGGAACCACAATATTTTACCAACCACCGCGCATACGGCGCGTAGCCGTGTTGGAAATTTGGACCATGCGTTCAAGTATCACGGGAGCCATTAGGACAACAAAATCTATCGAAACGGAAATAAAATATCCATAACTTCATTTGAAACGAAGCCACGGTCTATGAAATCGCGTGTTTGATATCAGCGAAACCTTGTAATTATATGTTTTAAATCAGAGCTAAATGGTCGGAGAAGGAGAGGTACTCAAAATCAACGCAATGAAAATAAATAAATGTATTAAAAGTGAGAGCCGGCAGCGATAGTGTGCATGTAAACGAAGCCACAGGTTACAAAAGAGAGGGCGATGTCTCAAACTGTTCACCACATACTTCTTGAGTGCACAAATACGATAAATCAAAGCAATATACTGAAAAAAGAATATAGTGAAATAACCACAGAAGAACTAAACCTAACAAACTTATTACATCACCCTAGGAAAAAAAAAAGTAGAAAAATATGGAATTTAATATTCGAGTTCTTGAGGCAAACTAACCTTTTATATCGTATTTAATAGCGCCCCACTAAAAATTAACGTCATGTAAATTTACTTATAGATGCACAGAATGGAAGCAAAAGCTACAAACCACCAACATTTTACATCACGAAAGATTAAAAAAAAATGTAGCATTGCAGTTAAGCTAGAACCTCAAACCCAGCCACACAACAATGAACAGTAATTTAACCCTAAAGGCAGAGCACACACTCTACATCAGCAGCATTATTTCCGCTATTGACTGTTTATCGATGACGTCATCCTATATCGCCACGCGCCCAGGATTTTACCCACTGTAGATTTCGACAGGAAAAGCTTATATAAATTAAAACATTAAGCAACACCATAACTAAAGCATACCTTAAAACTGATGGAAATATCAAATACACTATAAACACGAAGAATATAACATAACCTTATAGACAGTTATACTTTCGCTTTCTTCTCTACCTTTTAACACTTTTTCTCCATCCGAGTCACAGCCAATAAAAACCACACTGAATTTCCGACAAACGAAGACTAAAGGAAGATAGGAAAAAATTCTTACAGCCAATGAGCAAATGATCATATCAAACTAGAAGGTCAACATATTAAGTGAAAACAAAATAGAAGGCCCCAAAAGACCTAACGTTTGTTCTTCTCTGGATGATAAAAAAAAAATCAACAACTCTCTAAACAAACACCGTGCTAGTCTTCATGTCCAATATCCGCTAAACTGTCGTGGCGAGATGTGAGGTGGGGGCTGGTATGGGCTGATACTCACAAAACTAATCTTTAGTGCAATGAAATTAAGAATGTACAGATTAAAAGTCACATCCAGACAGAGGCGGGTTAAGCTAATTTGAAATAAAAGCATTACTTTTTAACACCAGCACACCTTGTTAAAAAAGGTAGAGTGAGATACCAATTGAAAACTCAGTAAGATCAACCATGCGAAACTTTTTACTGGGATATAGGTCATCATGATACACCCCAAATCAGAAGATTTCATTCGCGATATAACTCGTTACCCTCGCCAATTGTTTAGGAGCTTTCGGTGGATTACAGGAGCTTAGTTTGTCGCAATTAAAGTTTTGCAGAATTATAGTAATTGTTCCCCCTTTCAGGATTACAGTGTTTATTTTACCAAAAGGGAAAGGTTGAGTGGCCAAACACTTTAGTTTCTGTAAGGTATAGTAGAGGAAACTGCAGATCAAATTTGCAGGTTGTTGCTCTCTCACCTTTTAGGAGTATTACACTCTTTTTCGTGAAGGAAGAAGAAATCTTGGTGACCAAATAATTGTATCACTTTATGTTACGTAAAAAGAGTAATTGTTATTCAGTGTGTGTGCTCTTACCGTGATTATTTGGGACAAAAGAAAAGTCTCTGTAAGAGAATTTTCGTTACTATAATAATTAATTTATTATAATGATGTATAGATGGTCTTTTAATAAAGAATACGAATAAAAAACAGTGATTACGATTTTTCTTTTTTGTTGAAGAAAAAAATAAATACAACAATAAATTACACTGTATTAGAAAAATTACCTAAATAATTAAATTACTCAAGAAAATTAAGACTTATAAACGCAACTATCCATTGCATTTAAATGGGAAAACTTGAAAATTAGAGTATCAAAAAATTAAAAAAAAAATGGTGTATGTTAGAAAAAAAACATTTTGGAAGCCTTTGGATGATCATGTATTTTATTACTTTTAGCAACATATATATCTAAATCCCAAACTGCATTCTATTCGTTACTAGATCCACCAATCCCCACTTTTTGTTTTTTGCTGTTGCAATACATTTAACGCAAAACGAAGTTTTTCTTCCACACGATTATAAAATATTTGGTTGTTTAATACAATCATTCACAGACTGTATTTCTTATTTTGTGGATTTAGTAAATCTGCATTCCACGTCACTAGTTGATCATTGTAAATTATCTAAATAAATCTTTCTCCTCTTCGGAATTTTAATATGCCGAGGTTTTCTAAATTGTGTGCAAATTCAATGAATGTAATTAGAATAAATTGTCACTGACAGGTTCTAGTTCTCAGCTGTTAAGGTTCAGTATATTTGAAAGAATGTACATGAGCTCACGTGCTACGTGCTTTAGTATAGCACCAAATCGCAGCGTCTCTGAATGCGATTTTTTTTTTCCCATATTTCAGAAAGACGAAGGAATTCGCTTCCAATATTAGCCCACAAGTTCAAGCCTCAAAATACACTAGTACTCTAAAATAAAATTTTATAGACAAAAGGGTGCGCAACACAAACTGTTGTTCATCAAATAAAATATCGTAGAGAAATATATTGTGGCAAGGCTGAATAACAGCAAATCGGGTAATGACGGAATCGTGAAATGTGCATGGGTGCTTTATGTGATGAGATGAGTTCCCGTAATGGAGGTGCTGGATTTAGAAACAGGAAATGATCATGCCTTACAATTAATTTAATGCATTCTCTGACTGCTAAAGAACTGTTGATGAAGTCTAATTGTCGCAAAACCCATTCCTTCACAGGAGCAGATCTGGTTGTGAGGGATGGAATCATACACATGCTAAGTTGAGATCATGCCGGGGATCAGGCTGCTCACTCCATCTTACTAATATCTTCACTTTCAAGATAATCATCGATCACATCGCACATTTCGCTTTCACTCATAAATATTTAAATGAGAACAGAAAGATCCCCTGAAAATGTTCATAGGGTACAAGAATCTCATCTTTGTATAGTGGAACAGTTAGCGTAAGTCGCTGAAATATGTGAAGTTTTTTTGCTGCCAGTTATCATCATCCGAACAAAGATCATCACACTACCGACGCCAAAAAAGGTCAAGATCGTTGTACGAGAAAACAATCGATTATGGCGAGATCATTTATCTCTCTAAACGAACAAATTTCGAAAATCGCTGTTCGAACTCAATCTGGACTAATCTGACAAGAGCGCATTTACTAATTGAGTTAAGTTATGGAGGAAATAATGTCTACCTCACATTTAACTGTAACGAAAAACCTTGAACTAATTACTTAAGATGTTAATCTTTTTGACCAGAGGCACTGATTGCAGTAAACTAACGTCTTATTAAAACGTATGTATATGCTTAATCACATTTGGTAATGATTTGCAATGCACCATTTACCACTTACGGTAGGTGATACATTCAAGAATTTTGAGTACGGTAATCTATGATTCAGATGCATCCGTCGGTTACTATTCATGAAATTTAAAATTAAATTGAATCTACTAATGTATTAAAAATTTATACTTATAGGAAGAAAAAAAAAAACACGTGTTTCTTTGCAGTTAGCCGAATACACATCGTTCTGTACTTAGGTTATTTTTCCATAAGGATAACTAATATTGAAGTCTATTTCTACAGGTAATCAGTGTAATTACTATGGATCGATTTTTAACTAATGTCCAGTTTCCTATCTACTATAGTGATCTGCACATTTTCATTACCATTTCATTTAGACGGTACTTAGTATATTTTATTATAATGCTGCAGTTTAAATATAATAGCACAATTCTATAGGTTAGGGTTACTCAACGTGGGGTACGCGGTAAAATTTTTTGGGGTAGGCCGTGAGAGCTCAAAAGTCGCTAGATCTAGTAACAAAGTTTTATTCCCATTATATATATATATTCCCATATAGTACAATACTATAACTATAGTTTATCTATCTATACAAGCATAAAACGTTGAGAATCACTGCCATCGATCACATTTTATATCTCAACAAATACTCAGTTTGTGAAAAAAACTTACTGACAGAAACCCTTAACACCACATTACAGCCCTTGTAAAACTCTTGAAAAACGTGTGTTAAGATAAGTATATATACACTGGTTTTCATAAATTAAGGAAAATCCCTATGTTAAGTCAATGGGAAGATAACGTCAAAGATCTATAACTTCAAAAACACGTTTTTTGTTTTAAAAAATGTGATTGCAGATAAAGATCTCAATCAAATAAATCAATATCTCGATTTTCAACAATATTCGTTAAGTATTTAAATGAGCTATGGAAGTTTGAATATTTAACAACAGCAATGCCAGTCTTAAGAAACTTTTACAAAACTGAAGAATAGTGAAAGAATTCCTTACACAAAGTTGTAAAATACAAACTTGTTTTATTAAACATTTTGATACAATACTCATTACTAAGTTTTAATTAACTTCTGAAGTCAATTTTTGAGGCTGGCATTGTTATCGCTAAATATTCAAACTTCATAACTCATTAAATACTAGACAGATATTGTTGAAAATCGAGATAATGATTTATTTGATTGAGAACTTTATCTGCAATCACATTTTTTAAAACAAAAAGATTTATTTTAGAAGTTATAGAGCTTTGAGTTTAGCTTCCCATTGACTTAACATATGGATTTTCCTTTATTTATTGAAAGCGATGTATTTTAATAAGGATTTTTAATTACCTAACTAAATAAGAAAACAGTGAATTATGGAACTGTATAGTAGATTAATACCTGCTCAGAAAGAAAAAATATGCTTTACCATACTCTCTACTTTAAGGCTGCGGAGCCAAAAATGCTAGAGAATAGTTATATTTACAAAACAATTCTGCATAAAATTGTTGTATACATAATTGTAAAATCAGATGCGAATATTGAAATATTTTCTAGCAATTAATCTGTAAGCAATCTCATGAGAAAAGGGGTAATGAGCTTGATAGATGACATGAAAACAAAAGGATCACACTAGGCAGAGATATAACTTATTCTTAAATAAAAGTAACGACGCCTAATATACATATAATAACATGGCCAATACGCACCAATCATTCCTTTAAACAGACAAGATCACTTGTGTCTAGCACAACTGCAATATGAAGCCTATGTTTTTTATTTCCACATAAGTTTTAAGAGATGCCTTAGTGATTGAGGATTTTCGTATTCAGAAGTTGCTATTTGAGAAATTGTACTAACGTGTTTTTCATACCAAAAAAAGTATCTAAAATTTCTACTTGTCGTTCATGTTATCGTATTTGATGCTTAAAATACAAGAGTAATGGATGGAAGAGTCTAAATAAACACTTCTTTCTTAAGGGAGAATACGTTAACAAATAGAGTATATTGTGTAATTTAGTAGTTCATATATAACATTAACTGCTAAATAGGAAATGCAACACTAAAACCATTTGTACATGACTAAACGGTTCATTCGGTTGTGAGAAATACTAAATTGTGCAGAATAATATTAATTCGAACATTTGGTCTTGTGATTGAAAGATTTAGTTTCTCGACATGTTTCATTCACGATGTTGCAAAAAGATCATTCAATATGATAATTCGTAAGTAACATTCGTTATCAAAAAAGGCAGAAAAATATAACTTAAAAATTAACAGAAACAACTGAATTCCTAATATTTTAACGTTGAGTAGCACGTTTTTTTCACACAATAGGCTGAATCGCCATGTCTCATGGAAAGCATCCCCTTGACACGTTTTAAGAGATTAGCCCAATGATGTGTTAATTCTTCCCTAGAACACGAATTATCCAAAATTGTTCAAAATCACTTGTTCATATGCCACAATTTTCAGTTACTGTACTAAGAGTGTATTTGAGCATATAATGTCTGCACGAATATCTTATATTCCCTTTGTAGTTCATTGTGCAGAACACCGTATGATGGCAAAATGTTTTGCCTCTTACGGTATCTATATGCCAAAAAATAAATAAAATGTGGTACTGGAAGTTAAATATTTTCAAATAAATCAATTCATAATTAGAACAGGTTTATATATCACAGATAATTTGTTTTCACAAAACATTTAAAACTTTAATAATGTTACTAATTTGTTTATCAGTAATAACAAATTTTGAATCTGAAGAGAAAAATAAACTCTATTTTTTTGGTTAAGGAATTCCCCGCCAAGAAATCAAAGCAGTTATAGGACTTCTTTTATAACCATCACCTTCACTCTGGATACTGCTCAGTCTAAATTACTGTGATGTTTTCTGGTATAAACACCTGCCGACAGCACCAATCAAGAACATATCTTGGCAGGTCGATGTTTCCCATTTTAGGAACTCAGATATTCACCGTAAATGATAGATTTGTGTTCCAATAGTTCAAACTTCCAACTCGCTGGATAACAGGAGCACGCCACAACTCCCAGCTGTTTCCATTGTTTCTGGATTTGATTTATATCCTGAAAGTAGAACATCATTAATGGTCCCTTTCGACTATAAACCCATTTGCTAAGACATTACACAATAAAATTACGTTAAGCTTTGAACTGCGATACTGTCTGTGAACGTATTTTCGTTTAAGACAAACTATTTAGAATTTGAATACAAAACTTTAGGCATGGTAAACCCGCTATGTTCTACTCGTAGTTTTTTAACTCAGAGCTTCGTATATGGAACAATAATAAAAAAAAATATTTCTTTACAATGTTTCCACAAACTCTGGCCCCTTTAACAGCTTTATTCACTTGTTGTTAATGTTTAAACTTGAAGGGCTATCGTTAGCTCAGAGACTGTTGACACGCTCAGTGGCTATTCCCTGAGTGCGAGAAAGTGACAGAAAGAAAAATTATTTAGGAAAGAAATTAACAGGAAAAAAGGTTTCAAAAGTATGGGGAAAAAAGCTAATGAATGATATATTCGCATGAAACAGCAGATCTTGCGAAGAGTGGAGTTATCTTGCAGGAGTCAAGTAGGAAAGCGTAATTTGGATGGTATTAGTTCATTCAGATTAAAAATTACAAAGCACAAATTGAGGCGATCTCTTGTGAATTTCTTCATCTGCATCCAGTGTGAATATTAGATAATATAAAAGATTTTCCTTTTTTTCTGGTTCTACTAAAGTGAATGATGTTCTAATAAGACAAAAATTTGAATAACATCATACATTAGCAACACCTTCATTGATGCCCAATTTTCGTAATCTCATTTCTGGGATCCAGTCCCATGACAACCCAACTTCTGTTTTTATGTTAAAATAAATTCTATTCAACTTCTTCTTATTGCATTTTGTATCTATACATGTCACAAGTAAAATGCAATAAATAAATTTAAACTTATTCTTTCTTTTTAATATCCTTTCCCCCTAATCATTCAGTCACAGCAAACATAATATTTTTCCAATCGACCTGGTGACGAAAACATCTGTACACCCTTGTATTACAGAATCAGTATGTTTACAACATACAATATAAAAAATAAAAGAACTTAGAATGTAAATAGAGTATTTTCCAATTTGAAATAAATTGATATATATTAAGAGCAGTTTTATACTTTGCAGATAATTTTCTTCTTCAAACATAGTACAGAATATAATAACGTTATAGTTTTTTTATATAGCAACAAAATTTTGAATTTTAAGATAAAAAAATTCTGTTCGATTTTGTTGGTTAAGAAACTGTTACGTCGTGCCACTTGCATCTTCAACAACGACCGAACGTTTGAATTCAGTCATAAAGATTATCGGATTACGAAATATCCTACTTCATCCACCCATTGGTGTTAATATTGACTTTTCGTTGTAATTCACCTATTCAACGTAAGTGACATAATGTGCATTATTCTCATACAATATCTAAGAACGAGCTTTGATTTTTGCATTTACCGCTAATGAACACATACCAACCTCAATGTCGCTGGATTGCAGGAGTACGCCACTACTCCCAGCTGCTTGATTTTTTCTGGAGTTGGCTTATAAAGTGAATGTAAGAAATTCAAGTTCCTTTTAGACCATAAATCCATTTGTTAAGATATTATGCAAGGAACTGAAGTTAGATGTCGAAGTACCACAATATTTGTGACAGAGAAAGCAAAGCCCCGTCAACAGAGAAAGTTTACAGAGTTTTTGAGAACTTTATACTTCGCAAATAAACATAGTTAAGTAATTTTTGTGAAGGAAACTGCATTTATTGAAATTGTATTAAATGTAAAATCGTACAATTGCCATTTAAATTGCACAGCCATTTCAACTCGTTTTTTTAGTTCTACTGGTCTTACAAATAAACACTTTTAATTCAAAATAGAGTAGAATACTAATTACAACTTTCTAATTAGGATATGTTCGAAATACAAATCATCTCTCAATGATTTGTATTTCGACGAATGATCACGAACGAGTGATCTCATTTCAGCGATACAATTTTTGCAAGATACTCGTTCGATATAAATGGAAATTTCATTTTATTTTCTCAAAAACCACCTCCACGTATATAAGCAAGATTCAGGTCTTGGAAAACAAAATATTGATATCTGCGGTCGATGCTCCTGGGTTTATTACTAACAGACAAATTCATAAAGACTTGGGCATTGACCAAATATATACTCATATTAAATGCATCTCAAAAAGGTTTTTTGAGGCTGTTAAAAATAATCAAAATGAGATTATTTCTGCTTTGCTTAATTATGATCACAATGTTCTTAATAAGTACAATAAGCCTAAAACGATGGCTTTCCCTGAGGAAAGGTACTCGTTTTAGGTCTCTTGTGCACGATATATGCTATTTTTATCTTGTGTTTTATATTAGCCTTTAGTGGCCCACCCACGGGTGGTTTACTTATTATATGTTTTTACTTATGCTAACTGGGCTTATTCTCGGATGGAGATGGTAATGAGTAAAGTTTTAGCTGGAAAATCGCATATCCATACACAATCTCCGATTTTCCCAAATTAGATTTTTTTTTTCATTTTAACTTTTCAATAGGTCGCAATGATTTATTTTTGATTTTTTAAAAAACAAGCTTTACTCTCTGGACTCTGTCCACGTCATTTTTACCTAAAATATATCTTTGAAGATTTAACAAATACTCGAATTGGGAGAAAGATTTGTGATAAAGGAAATAAATGCAACAAGTAAAGATATCAAAAAAAATTTTAAAATTAATTTAAGACATAGCTATTTAAAGATGGTATTTTGTTTGTGAAAGCATGTTCAAGTGAGCAAGAAACTAAATATTTCTAAATATAACTAAATAATTCCGGAGATTGAAACAAATGTTTGATACTTCTACTCCATTTATGAGTGGGCAGTGAATTACCTTCACATATAAAACTAGCAGATTTATCCGGCGTGCTCGTAATCTAAATTGTTTAAAATATAGAGTAAATGCTACTTCCCACGTCCTAAATTTACATTTTACATAGAACTCATAACGATGAGGCACGGAAATGTTTCTGCCTTATTTTTTTTTTTTTTGGGGGGGGGAGGGGGAAATAGACGGAGTTAAATGTCATGTAGATCATGATACACCCCTCGTCAGAAGCTTTCGTCTAATATACAAAGTGCCGAAGGTAATGGGTGGGCTTGGAGAACAAATATAAAAGAAAATGAGATTCATAAAAAAGTGATATTTTAATTGAAAGCTTACTTCAAAGTGTTTTGAATATAACAACTCTGAATACGTCCCATCGGTTTTCTGCTCATCGACATACATGATCCAGCATATCTCTGTTAAACCTATCACGCTGCAGAATATCTCTGGATCTCAGGTAAAGCAAACCACTCAAATCCCACTCTCCGGAGACGGAGTTGGGGAGGTGTACTCAATCTGCAAAAAATTGAACAACTTAGGAATTGAGAAATGCGTCTAGTAGGTTAAATAATTTGAATAACAGAAATTGATGAATAGAAAATTAATATGCATTATATGAAGTTGCATATGCTGAAAAATAAACAAAATATAAAACAAAAAATATTTGCTCCGTAGTAAATACATAGATTACCTGTAGAAATAGACTTCAACAATTTTCAAAAACATCTGAAAACAATTATCGCTGATGCGGCGAGAAACGAATCCGCAACTCTCTAGATATATGCCAGAGCACGTAGAGCGCACTGGCACGTATCTAGAGATTTGCGGGTTCGATTCCCACCGCGTCAGCGATAAATCTTTTCAGATGTTTTTCATAAAATATTTACTCTTTTCAGTGTAATGAACTAAAATCACATTACGTTTGGTATTAGCCTGAGTAAAAACTCGAAACATGTCGTAAGTAGTAGATTATACTTATTATGAAATACTTTGTTGAATAAAATCGAGTTTTGACTGTTCTGTGGTCCCAATATATGTCAATGCCCTCAGTGAGTCCCTGGTGCACCATGCTTTAATCGGTCACTGGCTGTCAAGGAAGAATTAAGGTTTTTGACATATTTTTTTCAGGATAGGTAAGAACAATCGATTTTACTTTCCAAGCTCTACAGTTTAAAATATTAACATATACGAAATGTTGGTAAACTTAAACGACGGGAGTGATAATGAAACGATAAAAAACCTTTGCAAGAAAAGCTCATAATCTCCGAAAGTATTGTTGTATTATTCTAATCGTAAAAATGTTACACACAAATGGACAGGTTATAAGGACCCTAAAGATCCTGCCCTCCCCATGTAGGATATAGCTCCCTACACACGAAGCAACGCCTCGTTCCATTGACTCTGAAATCAACAATCTCCGTCGTATTCCTTTATCACTCTGGGAGAATGGACACCACTTATAACTTTTGTAAGTAGTTTCTCATTCTCCAGAGTGATAAAAGAACACCTGCTTTGAATCTATATTACATTCGAATCCTTAGTTTTTAAACGAATTGCTTACTGCTATTCGTAATTTATAGTGCAGAACATCACACACGCGATGACACAAAAATTTACATACTCAGTGGTTATGGAATTATAACCTCTCTACCCACATCACCACCACCATAAGTCAGCATAAAGTAAATTCCGCTGACTTAACATGGTAAGTAAATAACTTTTAAAATAATTTATGAGGAATTATAACAATGAAACAATATTCGCTTTGTATTTAAAGTTATGAAAGTTTTATTTTTTTATTATTTTACGAGAACACTACAAGACCTAAGAAAATTAAAATATATTAACCTTTCATTAAAGTAGATATCACTCTTTCTCTAAAATTGATCAACGTTAAATTCAGATTGATATCTTCCTTACATTTATAAATACGTTGTAAAAATCTCTTCAGTTGAATTAATTGCATAACCTATTTTCACAAACGTTTTAAATATATATATTATTTATTATAAAAAACAATTCTGACGTAATTTCCAGTATTCGCCATTGTTAAATATTCTTTCTAGTCTACTTGTCTTATAAAGCAACACTTTTATTTAAAATAAATATTAGTATGCTAATTAAAGAAAACAGAAGTTTCGATTTAGGTTATTATCGGAAAAAATCAGCTTCCAAAATGGGGAATAAGGAGTAACAAAATTTTAAGCTTCTCATTTCAACGCTAGAGTACTTAATCAATAAGAAGATATGTCAAGAATCATTTTTGTTTCTATACTGAACATAAGTCATTCTTAGTGTTTTGGAAAACAGGGAGAAATGTTGTTAAGGACAACCCATTTTTTTTCTCCTGTAGATAAAGTTGGGTTGTTTTACCTCTGAGCGGCACTTTTTTGCACACTATAGGCTAAATGGCCAGGTCACATGGACCCCGAAGGCTCAGAGAAGGTTGGGGGAGGTACCCACTGGAACGGCTGTTGGGAGACAGATGGTAGCCTCCTGTCAAGGCCATCCAGCGTGTTCTTTAACGTGCACACGGTATGGCTCTCCCGCACACGGGGCCACGGCTTAACGTCCCATCCGACGGACGGCGGCCTTTCCAAGCCCATCGGTGTCCCCTACTGACCTTGGGCAGGGCGGGGAATTTTGCGGAGATAAATCTCAACGCTGACCCAGCTGGGACTCGAACCTGATAGAGGATAAAGTTCTTTGTTCACAATTTCTTACTTATTTTACGTGTGGGATATAATTTTGGGGTTAAGAGAAGAGGAACAATAAGTGGAGGTGGTTTCAAACACTTCAATTCCTCGAAATAATTTTAGCTACCTTTTAAACAATAGATGAAATGTCATGCAATGATTGCGATCTTCCATTAAAACTAGAAATAATTTAAGTTGAACCAAATAAAAAATACAGAAAGTGTCGTATTGTGACACCTAACGTCATGTTGCTACATGATGGCCTAAAACGGCGAAATTAAATCTGAAGAAATGATTGATATCTTAAGTTCTGCATATAAATCAATTTCAAAAACTACACAAATAGCTGGGAATTGTTATGGGCTACTGTAATCCAGCGACAGAGAGATTACAGCTGATGCACGATATGATGATGAGACGCTTCAAGCTGATAAAGGCATATAATAACAGACTTCTCATTTATGTTGAACAACTAAGTTTCAGTTCATGCCTCTCCTTATGCTAATTAAATTTAATACATCAAGTGTATTACAGAATGGTCTGGAGCACACCAAAGGAGGACAAACTGATTTTTTAAAAGTCGTAATCTGCAACTCAAGTCACAATCAGCGGATGCTTTATAGGAGAGCACCACTCCTTTAATGGGGATGCTGGTTTCAAGAGACTGGAAATGTTCATGCCTTACAGATAAACAACCAACTTAATGAGTTATATTACAGTTAAAGATGCTGTTGATCAGAGTTTATTGTCACAAAGCCCATTCATTCAAAGGAGGAGATCTGAACTCCTAACGGTTGTGGGAAGTATATGAGGGAGGACATCCCACATATCCTAGGTTGAATTTTCATCTGAAGATCTGGAAAGTCACTCCCTCATATAAATAGCTTCACTTTCAAGGAAATCGTTCACCACATGTGCATTTTGGGGACAGATATTATCACCCATAAATATTTAAATGAGATCAGAAAGTTTTCCTGAAAAATTTTCACAGGGTGGAAGAATTTCATCTCTGTATATCTGAACAGTCAGAGTACGTCTCTGAAAGATACGAAGCTTTGGGTGGCTAGTTATCATCATTCGAACCCAGATCATCATAAAACAAACATAAAAAAGTCGTGATCTTTCTAGACAGAACCAGTTATAGCGAATTTCATTTGTTCTCTCCAATCGAACACATCTCGAGAATCACTGTTCAAACTGCATATGGACTCATCTGTGATCGTTTATCATCTGGACTAAGATCGAGAGAAGACTTCTGGTACCCTAAATATATAACGATAAAACACACACACACACTGCACGCGTACCAAGGTTGATTTCTAAGGATGCTAACCTTTCACCAGAAGTGTTGATAAGAGCAGACTAATTCATTATTTGTATAGGTTTAATAATTTTTTGGTAAACATATTTACTGGTGGGTGATAGAGTCAAGCATGTTTAGTCCAGTAATCTGTGGTTTAGAAGCAATAAGCTGTGATTTGGTAATATTTGTTAAATCATAATCGAATAATTTATTTAAAAAATTCTGGTTCTGGAAAAGTATTATTTTTATTGCAATCGGCTGAATGCAATACTGTTTGATACTCACTGCTCTTTCCTCACAAATCCATATTTTATCTAGGCATAGCGATCTACATATATTTTATTACTCTCTTATTTACACATACATGATTATCGTTTACTAAAATGCTTTATTTTACATATCATAAAATTATTCTTCAGATTTTTTTTTTAATTTCAACCGAAACTCATTATGTGAAAAAATAATTAGTTTACCGAAAATAACACTAAAATAAGATAGAACAGATAATTTTCCTTATCTAAATAAATAACCGATCAATTACAGCACATTCAGTGCATTTTTCTTCTTTGATAAATGAAATTTACGGATCAACGTACCCTCTGCCCTAACGCTACGAAGCTGAAAATGCTGGAGAGTAGTACTATTAGTTACGAAAAATATACTGAGTGAAACTATTGTATACATAATTTTAAAAGAAGAAAATTTTGGATTTTTAAACTATTCCCTAGCAATAATTATGCACAAAATATCAAAGATAAAAAAGATTATCTTCTTGAATGACATGAACGAAAAAAATAGACTGCGTTAGGAACCAAAAACGTTATTCATAGGGGGTAAAAATGCGTTGTATGTAATAGCTGGGGTCCAATGCACACCAAATGTCCTTATCCCTAAATAGACTCTCCCAATTAAACACTCTCGTGTTCCTCCAGTGTAGTGTAAAGCAAGCTATGTTTTGCTTCCACATAATTTTTTAAAACGTACTTTAAAGATGGCACTCAGAATGTACAGGTTCGAGTCCCAGCTGGGTCAGCGTTGAGATTTATCTCCGCAAAGTTCTCTGCCCACAGTCAGTAGGGGACACCGATGGGCTTGGAAAGGATGCCGTCCGTCGGATGGGACGTTAAGCGGTGGGTCGCATGCGGCAGAGTCATACCCTGCGCACGTTAAAGAACACGTTGGATGGCCTTGATGGGTGGCTATCATCTGTCTTCCAACAGTGGGTCCCCTCCCCCAATCTTTTCTGAGCCTTCGAGGTCCATGTGACCTGGCCGTTTAGCTCATGGTGTGCAAAAAAGATCTGCTCAGAGGTAATCCAACATACATGGCTCAAAAATTTTTTTCTTCCGTGAACGCCTTTCAACCGAAAAATATCGCATTATAATTATAATTATAAAATATAAAATTTTACTACCTATAATTATGAAACCTCTAAAATTTAGAATCGATGCAGAAACAAATCTATAATGCTTCAAACATGCACATGCTTGTTGTCACAATAAGCACATGCATATATTTATATCATAATTGGACAATTTTTATTGCTTAAGGCGCCATTACAGAATTTTTAGCGCGAACCCCTTGGGTTTCGCGAACCACCAAAGTGGGAACCACTGTTGTATGAGAAACAATGACAAGCCCATTAGAGCTTTCAGGTTATGTCCGTCCTTTGTGTATGGGGAGTAACTTCTTTCCCTTAAAAAAAGAGAAAAAAAAAAGCATGATTTTATATCATTGCCAGGGCGATAACATCCCCCATGTGTTTACTGATAATATGGGTATCCGAGTACAGTAGAACTACGATTAATCTACCTGCATGTGGCTCGGGAACATCGAAATATCGGATAGTTGACAGAAAATGTAGATAATTAAGAAAGTCTGCGTAAAAAATGAAAATGTAATTTAATCCTGAGTAATTAAAGGAAATGTAAACAAAAAACCGTGTTAATAATACATAATGATAAAATTATAACGAGAGAGTTATTCCTCATAGTGAATAGCTGTCAAAGAGAATTAACATCATCTTAACACTGTAAAGCAGCTGCTACAATGAAGCGTAATATAATTCAATCAAATGTTCTCCTTTTGCATAACAGTGATTTCAGCTGTAAAAAATCGGAATAATTTTTCCGTCCATGATGAAAACTTTTAAGGAACTTTTTAGGGTGCAATTAATCAGGAAAAAGAAGGGCACCATTGCAAAAGTAAATACCTTATATTAAATTTTACTGAAAAAATTAATGCTAAAATTGAAAATTTATTGATTATGATCTACTGTTTTTCCTCTAAGATATTCTTAACACTATCATGAAGGAGTTTGGGGGAGAAGGGCTAGGAAAAGTAGCTCTATCACTGTGTGGCAGCTGTAACAAAATTCTACACTCAACACTGAACGGTTAAAACAAAAATCTATAGTCGGTTAATCGAGGTCGCATTGTCTGTCAACAACCTGTCCCCTCCTAAGAAACTATCCTGGCTAATACCCTGCTCAGAACACACCTTCCCTTCCGTTAAATGAAATCAATTAAATATCTTCTTGCCTAAGGATTGTAAATAATAATTTAGGATAACTCATAAAAAATGCCAGGAAATTGTTCCCATAGAGCAGTGTTTCTCAAACTTTCCTATACCACGGACAACAAAGAGGTAGACTGTCAACCTAACACGGACCACCTACCTTGGCACCTCTACCATTCAAGTACCAAAATGTAGGAAAAATTATTTAACAACTCATTAAAATGCATTATCATCATAAAAACTTGTTATTAAAATTATTTCATTGTAGAAAAGTTAAAAATAAATTAAGAAAAAAGTACTGTTTTTTATTATATTTGAAAACACAAAAGAGCATAGCAAACATTAAACAGAAAAGAACAAACCACATTATCAAGTTTTAGAACTAGGCATCTCAAATCAATGAAAATACTTGATGGCACAAAAGTCTGTACAAAATGTAATGCAAAAGAATCAACACCAAACCACATCTTTCGATATATAGGCGTCAATAAGAAAATAATTCAAGATGATGAACAAAAGATAACAAGTGGATTAAAAAATATAACCTCATGGAACTGTTTAAGACCAAGGGATAAGAAACAATAACAGCATAATTATTTTTAGAATTAAAATAGTATTAGCACATTTCAAGAAAGTAAATAAACGAATAAATTTTTTATTCTCCATTTTAATGTGAGGAATGGTGTTGCTTGCAATCTTTGACCAGTTTGGTTACATCAGGTGCAATGGAAGATATTTAAGTTTTAAGTCAGGGTCAACATTAAGCCTGATCCTTTTGACACTTTTTTGTCCAAGGAGGGCAGAAAATTCTATTTCACAATTGTACGTTGTGGGAAATGGTAGCAGGTGTTTGATGGCACTGTTGGCGAGTTCAGGGTACTCTGATTTCACATGGATCCAGAAGTTTGTGAGGGATTTCTCACTAAACGCGATTTTCAGTGCTCCATCAGATGCCAATTCAATAAGCTGATCACACATACGAGCTGAAAGGCCGAAGGACTCAATCACAGATGCAGCACTGAAAGGATTCCTAATACATTCCTTACTTTCATCAGGATCTGGAAAATATTTTTATGCTATTTTGAGTTGTTATGTGGTTATGTGGTTGTTATGTGGTTGTGAAATAATTGTACTTATTCATCATCGAATAGTTCTCCTGAAGACTGCAAAAAAACAAGTGCAGAAAATGAATCATACTCCCCGCGACCAAGCCGTTTAACTCCAAAGTTCACATTTCTGTAGAAATGCTTTTATTTTATCTTGCACTTTAAAAATGGTTACATCGCGCCCCTGAAGTGACAGATTTAGGATGTTCAGGATGCTTAAAAAATTGCTGAGATATGTCACCTGCGCTAGCCACCTGAAATCGTGGAAAAGAGATTTACTTACTTTATCAGTGTCATGAAGGAAGATCTCGATCTCATCCCTCAGTTCGAAAACTCTTGAAACCACTCCGCAAAATTCTCCGCCCTGCTCACGGTCAGTAGGTGACACCGATGTCTGGAAAGGCTGCCGTCCATCGGATGGAACGTTAAGCCGTTGGTCCGTGTGCGGGAGAACCATACCTTGTGCACTTTAAGGAACACGCTGGATGGCCTTTACGGAGGGCTACCGTCTGTCTCACAACAGCTGTTCCAGTGGGTCTCCTCCCCCAACCTTCGGGGTCCATGTGACCTTTTCATTTAGCCCATGGTGTGCAAAATAGTGCCGCTCAGAGGTAAAACAACTCAACCCAACTTTGAAACCTCTTTCCCCCTTGACAACCACCGTACTTCGGTGTGGAAAAGTAAATTTTTGTGCACACTTCCCATTTCTTCGCACAATACAAAGGAGAGAGTTCATTGACCGTAATTTCATTAAATTAACCACTTTAACTACTTGTTTCGATACAAGATTCAGTTCAGAAGGCATTCCTTTTACCGCTAACTGTTCTCTGTGGATAAAGCAGCGAGTTGAACTACACTCTGCCACTTAACTCTTTTATCTTTTCTGTAAAACCCTTTCTTTTCCCACACAAAGCTGGCGCACTGTCAATACTGACTCCGACACATTTTTTCCAATCCAAATTATGTGTTATGAAATAATCATTAACCATATCAAAAATATCATCTCCTGTACTGTGAGTTTTTAAAGATAAATAAAACAAAAGGTCATCATGAACTTCATTTTCGTAAATGTATCTTACTTATACTAAAAGTTGACACAAGTTTTCTACGTCCGTGCTTTCGCGCAATTGTAAAGCAAATACACTACTACCACGCATACGTGTGATTAATTGCTCCTCCACATTAGACGCCAAAGATGTTATGCGACACTGAATTCTATCATTCGACAAAGAAATCTTGTCTATTGCTCGACCTGCCTTTTTCCCCAAGCATAAAATTCACCACCAATTTATCCGCTGACTTTATAAGAGTTTCAGCGTCGATATGCCCTTGACCAGTTTTGCCACAAGTAAAGCCACTTGGAATGATGCCTCCGTAGTTTTACTCTCTTCCACACCCGTAGCAACAGAAGTCATTGATTTCTGTGATGACAGAATCACTTTACGTTTGTTTTGAAAATATTCAACAGGTTTGTGGGCCAAACCTGCATGTTTTGTTTGAAAATGCCGTGAAAGTTTTGAAGGTTTCATCGCGTCGTTAGACAAAGTGTCATAGCACACAACACAAAGAAGGTTAGGTGCAAGTTGGTCACCAGTCCAATAAAATCCCATTTTCAGATAATCTTCATCATATTTTCTGTTTACACATTTCTTTTGTTTTTTGGCGATAACAGAGCAAATGGCTTGAAAACGATCGTCAATGATTTTAGTTTTAACAGGCCCATGTGGAGTCGTATCGATTCCACTTATATTCCGTTTCAATGAACCACTGTTAAGCCACCGATCCATTCTGAATATAAATTACGAATAACACAATAACAATGTCCATTGTATACAATATTTAGGTAAACCCCCACACACAAAACGCATAAGAATAACTAACTGCCGAAAGCAAAGGGCTACTCACTACTGATGTGATTGCCTATTAGCTGTAGGCTTCTTACTGTATGTGTATATTGTACAGTCGCTTTAAAAAGTATCCGAACGTTATGGCTGATTATAGAATTCAGAAAAAATATCTGGCAGCGTCACGTGACACGAAGGTTGCCAGTTCACTAATTACTTAAAAAATCGCTGCCAGATATTTTTTCTGAATTCTGTAATCAACCATAGCGTTCGGATACTTTTTTGAGCGACTGTACTGCACATTCTTCAGCGCATTTGACCTTGATGGCCTCAGTCGCATGGCGGTAGAGTAGGTACACTCTCAGCTTAGTGCGATAGACCACTGTACACTCCGCTTATCTTAAAGTTGCATTACTTGCATGTTACAAATACAGATTTTCTACAGAAAATTTAGAAAATTTCGCGGACCACCTAGGACCTAGCCACGGACCACAGTTTGAGAACCACTGCCATAGAGTGTGGCTTGTCGTGGCCCGAACCTGAGAGATCTGCAATAAAAGATATTCACTTGCAATTATAAGGCTGCTACTAGCGGCTAATTCCATAATGACAGGATTTAGCATCCACCATCGAAGATAAGTGATCAGCAGCCGGTAGCTCAGCTGTCAGACCACTGGCATGTCACCAAGAGGACGTGGGTTCAGATCCCACCGAGCTTAAGACAATTTTTCCTCCATGTCCACGTTGACCTACCGCATAATACTGTTTAAAATGTTGTTACTGTGTTGTGATTTAGAATGTTGTTACTGTGTTGTGATTTAGAATGTTGTTACTGTGTTGTGATTTAAAATGTTATTAATGTTTTTAATTATTATAACAAACATTTTACAGTGAAAAATTAAAGAGTGAAGGATGTAGATGTATGCATGAATTTTGATTCTGCGTTTCTTCCCTATCCCTGCCATTTGCTTTCTTTCTTATGGGAAAAACTATGCTTATTTAAGCGGCTATTTTTCAGATTACAAACCCCACATAAATCGGGAGCCGACCGGAACAGGAAAATGCGTCTCATTGTTTCCTGCATTTAGCAAACGCAACAAGTGAAGATCATAACTATTCAAAATTCCGAACAATGCAAGAGAAAAACAATTAACGAGTTAAAAAACGTATGCTTCTTAAGATAACAGATTTGTCGTCGTTATTGGCAAAGTGAGTATTTTGGTATTTTGCGTTCCGTCATTCGTTTATTTACATTCGCATTAAGAAGAAAACACTTGCGATATTTTAGTGATTTATTGTATAGAATTAGCGACTTGTTTTAGTTGGATATTCTGCACAATGGCAGAAAGTGTAAATGGTACGCGAAAAACGTCGCCACAACGCGTCTTTCATTTCCTTCGCAGACAGCGAGGAAAATCAAGAAGAAGATGGAGATGTTTCAAAAGCAGTTTATGCTGCTGCATTAAGGGTGCGTCATCAAATAATGATGACGAAATATATACTCCCTCACAATCCAGTGAAAGAGTAGATGAAATGGGGGAAGCAACTGTTGAAAGAGCAAAGCAAATGAAAAAAAATGAACAGTGTGCCTTTAGGCACAACTATTCATTTCATTATTTTATTCAACCCTATTCGCCAATCTATAATTATCCATACAGGCAACGTGGCCAAACCAACGGAGTCTCTCTCTGCACAAAATGCAGCTTAAAGGAGGTTGCAGACTCCTTTGCCTAACCTCATCATTAGTTACAAAGTTGAACCACCTAATGTCCAAGATACTGAGTAAGCATCTAGAACATAGATTCGCAACGGGGGCGATACCGCCCCCCAGTGGGCGCTGGAGCCTTCCATGGGGGCGGTAGCGGATCCAGAGGCAAATGGGGGCGTTGATGCAGTAAAGAGGGGCGGTCAAAAAAATAAATAAATTTAATGGAATTTTCTGTGACAACCTTTTTATCTCTTCTATTTTGTGGTTCTTCCTGGTGATTCTGGTCATCCACTACCTCATCCGTCATGTACAGCTTTTCAACTGCAGCTTGGGCAATAAGTTCCCTGCTACCGCCTACTAGCGTACTGGTGCGTCTGAAGTCGACTGAGATGCTCTCAAAAGTTCTCTTCAAGATCACGGATTGGATATAAGCTTCAATATGTTTTCCCACTCTAAGTCGCTTTGAGTATGCTTTATGGTAAGTAGTTACAATACCATCCCACGTCAGAACATAAGGTATAATATTAACATTACACTTGTGAATTAGGCTCAACTCATTAGCCAGCAGATCATGCTTCCTCCACTTTTCAACCTCTACTGTTTGCAGGTTATCCGGAGATGTTATTCCTACTTCAATAATTGTAATCTCATTCAATACCTTAACATGCACTACTATGTCAGGCTTATTATGTTGGACATGTGTGTCCGTCCTGATAGGCAAATCAACCTTGATGCAATAATAATATAATGATAATAAATTTATTATATTTATTATGTTTTTATAATTATTTTTTAATATAATAAAATACTTTGAAAATACCTGTTTTCATGAATAAATATTTTATCTTATTGTTATCGCGTTAATAAGCATTTTTAAATTAGCATTAGGTATACCTATACCTAATTTGTTTTAGTTTAGAATAGATTGACGGTGACAAGTCCTTGCAAGTTGGTAGGCAAACACGCGGTTCATGCAATTTAACATGTTTCGACAAGAATATGGGAGCTTGAAATGACTTGTTTACGGAGCAAGTGCGCCGGCATCGCAAACATACAAGTTAATGCGTGCACAAAATCAAATCTATAAAAGCGATAGCTCTAGGAATGTTTTATTATTTTTATGTGCTTCGCCGTGATAAATAGTCGTGAGTGATAACTGTTAAAAGTCATTATAAACATTATTTTTATAACTATCTATAAATCTGTTGAGAAGTTAATTTGTATTTGAAAATGTCTAAATCTGCATCTAAAAAGAAATGCCGGCAGTACAGTATTGAGTATTTGAAATATGGATTTACGTACTCTCCTACGAACCAATCATTACCTATGTGTTTAATTTGCCGAAAAGTTTTTTCAAATGAAGCTATGAAATCTTCTAGGCTCAAGAGCATTTAAATAAAATGCATGTTGATAAGAACAACAAAGATTTATCCTATTTTCAAGAACTGGAAAAGCAATATTTAAAACAGCCAACTATGTCAAACCTTTTTGCATCGTCTTCTAAACAAGATGATGATGGACTACGAGCCTCATATAACGTTTCATTGTTAATCGCAAAAGCAGGAAAACCACACACAATTGGCGAGGATTTAATTTTGCCGGCAGTCAAAAAGATATTAAAAAGTGTTCTTCATCATAAGACACCGTCAGATATCATCAAAAAATTCCTCTCAGTAATAATTCAGTGCAAAGAAGAATAGATGAAATGGCAAAAGACGTTGAAATATCATTATGTGATTACTTAAAGACTTGCAAATTTTCCATTCAACTCGATGAATCAACTCTACCAAATAAAGAAGTTCTACTCTTATCATACGTACGATTTATAAAAGAAGAAAAAATTCTGAAGAGTTATTATTTGCTATAAATTTGGAATCTGATACAAAGGGAGAATCTGTATTTAATACCATGCAAAGGTTTTTTCAAGAGAAAGAAATTCCTATTTGCAATATTTTGTCTGCTGTTACTGATGGTGGTCCAGCAATGACAGGCCGTCATAAGGGTTCCATAACGCATTTGAAACAAGCAGTACCAAATGTACTCGCTGTACATTGTATTATTCATCGTCAGCATTTGGTTGCAAAAAATTTGAATGAACGTCTGCATACGTCGCTCTATTACGTTATTAAAGCAATCAATAAGATTAGAAGCAATTCATTGAATGACCGATTATTTGGTAAGCTTTGTAATGAAATTCACTTGCTGCTGCAACAGAAGTACGTTGGCTCTCTAAAGGTGTTTGTCTGAATCGTTTTTTCAATCTATTTGACTCAGTACTGGACTTTCTTGAAGACAGAGACGAAAAATTGCGCGAAAACCTGATTACGTCAAAAAATGACATCGCTTATTTGACAGACCTGTTTAAAATATTTAATCAAGTTAATTTACAATTGCAAGGTGATGAGTTGAATTTAATTAAAACAAAAAACGTCATAGGTGCTTTTGCGGGAAAACTTCTTCTATTCAAACGAAATCTAGGTAGAGGTAAATACAACCACTTTCCCACATTATCAGCAGTCTCTGCAAAACCGGAAGATTTACTTACTTACTGCCAACACTTGGAAGTTCTTCATGTTGATTTTACGGAGCGTTTCCAAGATATTTTAAACATGAATATACCGAGTTGGGTTTTAGATCCTTTCGCAAACACAGATACTGAAGAATCATCAAATTTGGAAGAGGAACTGTTAGAAGTCACGACTAACGAAGCACTCAAAGTAAAATTCAAACATGGATAGCAAGAGTTCTGGCTTCAAAAATCAATACCAGTTCTATACCCTGGATTGTGGGCAATAGTGCAGAAGTTTTTAATCGCATTTCCTTCGTCCTATATGGCTGAGCATGGATTCAGTGCAGTAGCTAATTTACTGTCAAAGAAGAGGAACCGGACTACACATCACTGAACGTGGCGATCTGCGATTGATGTTAACGAAATTGGAACCCGACATTAACAAATTGTTAACACTCCACCAGCCTCAACCATCTCATTAACTTTTTTTTATTCATTATTTATTTTGTGTTTATCTCATTATTTTTTATTTTTTATTGATTCTGTGTTTTTTTTTTTAAATTTTAATAAAGAATTTTATTGTACATTTGGTTGTCGATTTATTAATTTCTGATTTATGATTTTTAATAGATAAATAAACAGATAAATTAGGTACAGATAATATGCAAAATAGTTTAATAATTCATATAAAATTAACTATTATGGACTAGGGGGGCGTTGAAATTTTTGTTCTCTTTTAAAGGGGGCGATTGTCCAGAAAAGGTTGGGAATCACTGATCTAGAATCAAAAGCATCTAGTTTCCTGTTATCTTGTTTACACAATGTCCAGGTTTCACTACCAGAACTAACCCTAGAAAGAACCAAACTATTATACAGTCTAATTTTAGTCTTTAGGTGTATACGCCTATTTCTCTACAATCTCCATAGATTCTTAAATGTAACGGCAACAATCCCTATTCGTCTGTTAATTTCATGCCACACATCACCAATATCTGTTACATAGCTCCAAAGGGAATTAAACTGTGACACCGACTCAAGACTGCAACCATTCAGATGAATTGAATCATAACCTGCCTGACCAATTTTCATCACTTTAGTTTTCTCTCTGTTTATAACCAAACTTACTCTACTACCAGTCTCATCAACAGCTCGAATGAAAGCTTTCATTTCATCAACATCATTTGCCAAAAGGGCTAAATCATCAGCATAATCTAAATCAGAAATTTACGTATCTCCAGCCCATTTAAGGCCAAAATCTTTCCCTTAAAGTGAATTTCGCATAACATAATCAATAACCAAGCTAAAGAGAAAAGGAGACAAAATGCACCCTTGTCGAACACCAGAAGTAATGCTTAATCAATTATTACAAGACTTACCAACTCTCACACATGACTCAGTGATATTATAGAGAGCTTTCATTATGTTAACTAACTTGTCTGGTATACCATATGATTTCACAATCAACAGAGTCGAAAGCCTTTTTGAAATCAACAAAGCTAGCAACCAAAGGTTTCTGAAATTTTAAACATTTCTCAAGTATCTGCCTAAGTGAAAATATCTGATCCACACATCCCCTACCACTTCTGAATCCACATTGCTCATCACGCAATTGATTGTCAACCAGATTCTTAATTCTATTAAGCACAATCATGGAAAGAACTTTACCTGGAACAGAGAGTAGGCCGATACCGCGATAGTTATCACAAGAACTGCGATCACCTGTTTTGAAAATAGGGATAACAATAGCTCGTAAAATCCTTAGGAACCATGCCTTTACCATAAAAGATATTCAAAATTTCAGTCATCCAGGTGGTTACCGAACCATTTCCAGCTCTAAGCATTTCTGTAGTAATTTCATCTACCCCTGGGGATTTATGAAGTTTAAGTTTAGAAATAGCCAAACTAACTTCAGATTGTCTTATAGAGCCAACATTAAAGCCACCAATACATTTATCACCATTACAAACAATGGGAGTAGAACTAACCACATTGTTTAGAATATCACTGAAATGCTCAGCCCACCTAGCCATGACAAAATCCTCCCCTTCTATAGCTTTACCTTGTTTATCCTTCAATCCTTGTATGCCTGCCCGATTTCTACCACACAAAACCTTAACAATCTGGTACAGTTCTCTGTTGTTGTGCTGCCTAACTGCTTCCTCAGCTTTGTCAGCCAAGCCATCAAGCCAAAGATTCTTATCAGTAGCTAACTGATCCTTTACACGTTTATTAAGCTCTCTGTAATGCTTCGTATTAGGACTAGTAGGGTACTGATTAAGGACATTCCTGAAGTTCCTTCTTTCGGAAATAAGCTCAGATGCGTTATCACTTAAATAATTCTGTCTCTTCTGCTCCTTTTTTCCTAAAATAGTACTGTTAGTTTCCAAAAAAGCCTGTTTAAAACGGCCCCATTCTTCCTCAATTTCAGTAGTAAGCAAACCATGACTGTCATAATGACAGTATAACATTTTCCCCTTTGTTTTAGAAATGTTTGTAAAAATGCGTGAAAACTTCATATGTTTAATCATTTTTTGCCTCTGTTATATTATATTTGTATAATGTGTGAATACTAAGTTTTAAACTTTCATTTTAAGTATTATACTTTTTTCTAGTAACCAGTATTGCTATGGCCCTTGGTTACACATATTGTGATCAGTTTTATTTGATTTTTAGGCGTTTTCCCTGATTTTTGCTTTTATATATTCCTAATCTTTGTAAGCTACTAATAATCTATGCTTAAAATCAAGATCATCCCTAATGTGCACAGGGCACGTCTCTCCCGCACACGGTACCATGGCTTAATGGCCCATCCGAAGGAAAGCCCCCTTTCCAAGCCCATCGGTGTCCCCTACTGATCGAGGCAGGGCGGGTAGTTTTGAGGAGATAAATCTCGACACTTCGATTTTGAGGAAATATTTTACCTGTTGTTCAAATGTCGAATATCAGAACTACATGTTGCGCCACCTATTGGCTAATAGGAAAAATGCAACCTATAAGGCTTCAGTTTGAAGAGTCTCCCGTAACGTTTTCTCTTCAAGACATGAGGTATGAGGTATAATACACGTGAAATAAATTAGTTATTTTTACACCTTCCCAGATTTTCAGAACTACACATTAGTAATGATTGGTTGATCTGATTTAAGAAAACGAGTTCCAACAAGAATTTTGAAAGAATCATCGAAAGAAGATTTAAGGTGTGGATTAGGAACGACTTATAAGTTAGTAATACTTAATTATGCGATTTCTTGCTGTAGTTATGATGACTAGAAGTCTTGAAAAGGAAAAAAACTGTATACTTTCTTTTGATTTAAAAATTTTATTAAATATCTGGAGATCACAAAATTCCACTGTAAGCTTAGAGGTGAACAATTTCCATCACAATAATTTTCATCCAATATTGATTAAGTATAAATTAAAGTAGCAACAATCACTTAAGATTCAAGTCAAATTAAATGACTACACCCTATAAGGAGTGTTCATAAGGGCAATGGCTGAATTGCTTCTATGATGAACACTGAAACAAATTATAAAAGATGACGTCCACATCCTGTAGGGTACTTTGTAACTGTGTTTTGGGAGATTAATCAATAATAAATTCACAGACTGTCTATTGGCATATAACGTGATTGTGCAAAAAATGATTCGCCGATGAGTGAGACTGAGCCATGCCTTCCATCAAAAATGCACAACTAAGTGGGTAAGCAAGAGATCTGGTGGTAAAGTGGGTAAGTAGTAACTTGGTGGCTATAGCACCCAGCATATAACTGCGATGCGCGACATCAAATCTCAATAATTAACAAATATTATTTTTTAACTCAAAATTATATGTTTGGGCAGTTTGATATCGTAATTTGTATGTATATTTTACAGCTTGTATTAGGTTGGTGCAGATGAAATGTCTGCTTTCAGCGGGTGGACATGTTCGACCCCTCCAGCGGATTGTCCACCAACGTCACCAACGTCACATGATACACGTACACAAGGTCGGTTATGTGCCTCCTTTCGTGACGAGGTTCAACCACGAGTGCACAGGGTTCGGTCAAATTTGACCATGGAGACAATCCAGTTGCGAGTAATTTCTGTACGAGTTCAAACTCCGATATTCCGTGAGTATTGCGGGCCGAAACACTCATGCGACATTTGGGCAGGGTACTGCGAATGAACGCACCATACGCCAATCCTTTGCAAAATTCCAAACAGGAGACACGTCCCTTGAAATTGAGCCTCATGGTCGTCCACGAGTAGTTGTAACAGATGAGGAGGTGAAGAATATCGTGGAAGCTGACCCACTGCAAAGAGTCCATGAGATGGCAGCGAAGGTCTGTCTGCATCATTTGACCATTGTCCATCGCCTGGCGGCCCTTTGGAAGGTGAAAAAGCTGGATGTCTGGGTGCCACACGAAATGACAGCAACCAACAGGACATTCCGTCTGGAGGTGTGCATTTATGTCAATGCCCGGAACAAATAGATGGAATCACGCATCGGATCGTAACCTGCGATGAAATGTGGATCATCTGCGACAATCTTCATCGATCAGCACATTGTTTAGATACCACGAGTCACGAAAACCTTGTCCAAAGCCACCCCTAAACCCGCGGAACCTACAACTTCTCATATGGTGGTCTGCTGCCAGTATGATCCATCATTCTTTTCTCTGACGGGTGAGATTATCAATTCCGACAGCTATTGTGCTGAAATGCTGCAGATCCGTGGAAAGCTCCGTATAAAACATCCATTTTTGATCAACAGGCATTGGATCATCCTTTTGCATGTAAATGTTCGCCCGCATGCCTCACAAAGGACCATCTGAGAAATCCAAGAGTTGACTATGAAATACTGCCACATCCTTCATATTCCCCTGACCTTGTTCCCACGGATTTTCAACTCTTCCAGCATCTGGTCCATTTCCTGGCGGAGAAGTCTTTCCCAAATGACCGAGATGTGTGTCACGACGTTGCCACCTACTTTGCCTCACAGACTCCAGAGTTCTATCGCAGTGATATCCATTGCCACATACCCCGTTGACAGAAATTGACTAGGCAGGTAACCACTTCCTATTACTTTTATGAGGTTTTGCGCTTTTGCTGTGTCATTTCGGATATTTCAAGTGCACCAACCTACTTATAAAACTGACTTTATCATTTTAATGATAATAGTTTGTTTTTAGATTAATGAGAAGTATGGCCGAGTGGTTACCGCGCTTGGTTACTGATCTAAGGGACCTGGATTCGAGCCCCGGGTAAGGCATGGATGTTCGTGTTGTTTTCTGCTGAGGTCCTGCCATCCTCTCAATTTCCCACTGTGGCATACAAACTGACAAACTCCTGTCAGACCTCTGTGGCAAGCAGCTGCTTGAGGGGGTGTTTATTTTTTTTCAAACCATTAGATAATATCACCGTACATACTATTGTATATGCAATTCAAAACAGCTCGTAGGGTTACATGGGAAATTTGCACATGGTCATTTTTATAAAAAAAAACAAAATTTATTAAAACTAGCATGGATTATTTAATATTGGAAATGCCTATTAAAACTTTTCAATTAAGATGTTGATGTAAAAAAAAAAAATGCAAAAGGAACTGCGTCCGTATTAAGGGATTGATACTCCTCGAAATTGGTTTTCGACACAATCGCATGACTGATGAACTTCTGTGCTAGTGCTTGAACTAGCGACGGTCACAAGATGACCTGACTCTTATTACCTTAGCAATCAGTTATCCTACATAAGCTTATTATAAACGACACTGCATTATTACCAACGAAGCGAGGACATTTACAAAGACTATGCCAATATTTCAGAAAGATCGTCACCCTTAAATCGTCCACCAGTTCCAGCCTCCAAGTTGCTAGATTACAGGAGCACGCCACAACTCCCAGCTAATCATCACCTTTAAGGAACTGTCCTTTATGTAAAAATAACTGGTTTGATGTTGTATATTATTTTCGAATGTTGAATATGTCATTAATAGCATTTCTTCGTAAGGTACAAAAATTATCATAGTCTTTGATATCCACAGCGATCCATTAGTTTATATTCAGGCCGCAATCTTCGCGCTATTTTGTTACTTGTAATTATAGGGGAAAATTTGTCTTGAGCAGGTTTTGGGATCCGAAACCACGACCCCCCGATAACATGTTGCTCACCTGCCGGTGGCTCAGCTGTCGGAGCACCTAAGATTTTATCAGGAAATCGTGGGTTCGGATCCCACCCTTCTCAAGACAATATTATTGACCTATGCGTCGTATTAGCAGAGCACATCGAGAATAATGGCTTAAATGTATGCATAAAAAACCTCAGTGATGTGCTCGTTTTTTTTCTTCCTCATTTAAATGTCAAACGAGTAGCATTATAGGTGCTGCCGTCTATTCACAAAACAAATCAATTTAAATATTTACCGTTAGGATGCAAATAAATTTAAGTTTCTAGTTCATTATCATACAAAATGCAAATGAATGGAATTTTAATGATCACAATTTTACGTAAATTCAGTTGACTTTACTGTAAAGTAGTATATTTTTTACGTTGCGAAATGCTCATGAATTTTGATCTTTTTTTATTATGACAAAAGGATTGTAGAGAAGTTCGAGAATTCAGTCACCACTTTACGATAAAAAAGAAATTCAAGTTCCGAAGACAACATCGTTGCTTCTATGCTGAGAACTCGTTCCCTTCCAATACATTTCTGATGGAATTAAATGGACAAACTTCTATTTTCACCTTCGCATTACACTTCAAACTGAAGACAGACGTAATGTTTTGATGCATTCATTCCTGTTGCTTTTTGTTGCATCATTTGTAAGTTAACTAAATGTAGGTAATCAAATGGTAACCAAAGAATGAAATACGAAATGTATATTATATATATCGTGAAAAAACGACAATTTATGATTTTTTTTCACGCTCTTTCTACGAAAGAATGGACAGACAGATAACCGGCTGTTGCTTGCCATTTCGAAGAATGCAAGCAACAGCCGGTTATCTTATTTTTCTTGCCTTTTTTAAGAAGAATTGAAAATTCCTAATGTTGAAATGGCTCCATGTAATTTTTCGAGAAAATATTCTTATTTTGACAGTTTTCAGGAGTGTTTCTGACCTTTCAATTTCTATTTTATTTAGTTTGTTGAGTGGAAATATTTTCATTCATGGAAAGTTTGGTATGCTATTTTGTATGAAATTTTGGGGAGTTTAAGATTTGCATACCACAGAGAGAAGGCTTAACTAATTGTGAAAAACCGTTACTTTGGTCTTCCGACAAGATACGAAATTTTTCTCTCTCTTCTCTTTCCTCTGATCCTCTTGCCTTGTCATAAATTTATCTCTTATGGAATTTTAAACTGAACGATCCTTGTGGACCTCTGGTTTATGGCAAACAAAAGCTGCCTCAATGGTTATTTTATACTGGAACCATAAATCAGGTGTATTTATAATTCAGTTAGTCATAATTCAATACGTTATTTCTTTATCAAACACGTCAATAAGGTAAAATAGGGTATCTCATTGAGCTTTATGTTATTGAATACTTTGAGTTGTTGAGAAGCCTTAATTTGAGTATTAAAGTTGAAAAGAATTGGAATGTGAAGCCAATCTTATAAAAATATTTAAAGAATTCAATGTTAAAAGTAAAAAAAAAAACACATCTTTGCTGAAAATAACATAAATAAAGTTGTTTCCTCTCAAACTAAATTTATGCAGTTGGCGAAACCTTGTTAAAGGAATTTAACGATTCCAAGATCTCCATTGTTTCGGGCTGCCATGAATATTACACAATTAACGGAGCTAAATTTGAAATAGCGAGAAAAAGAGCAAGATAATTTTATTGACCGAAATAATGGACTGTTTCAAGAATGAGAACGTAGTATTCACCTAGTGGTATTCTGGGAAAGAGTATGTAGGGATGCAAGTATTTAATATTATATTGGAATGGCGCACATGAAATGACTGAAATGAGAGTGACACATGAAAACCCTCATAAAAATAGGAAGCAATTACCTGCCAAGTCAAAATAGTTCTCCCTAGCATTGACACACTTCTGCCAATGTGTTATGAGGCTACTTCCTCGTAGACACTGTGCTGCGTCATTTGTCAGGGGAATATGCATGGTTCAGAAATGTATCAAAGAACTGGTGGATTTGTTTGACGGTCCTTTGTGACACATGCGGGTGGGCATTTGCTACTAACTCGTAAAATATTTTTAGTACGGTTTCGAAGCTGGGTGATTAGAGAAATTTGTGATTATTTAGTGATTTCTGTTACAGAGATTTGTGAATAGAGAGATTTTATAGAGATTTGTGAGTAGAGAGATTTTATAGAGATTTGTGAGAAACGAGGTTCTTGACATTAGAGAGATTTGTGAGAAGGCAAGAGGTTCACAGGAAAGAGAATACAGATAAAAAAAATCCATATTTTGTCGGGACACGAAAGTAACGGATTTTGACTAGTAGTTAAGCATTCTCTCTCTGGTATAACAATCTTAGATTAGTAAGATTTGCATATCAGAGAGAAAATGTCCCAAAATTTCATAAAATATAGCATACTTAATGCTATTTTTTAAATCATTATTATCATTCAGTTAATACAAATGCAAATTAATGGAATTTTAATGATCACAATTTTTCAGAAAGAAAAATTCAGAGAGAAAATATCTCAAAATCTCATAAAAAATAGCATATGAAATTTTCTATTCCATGAATGAAAATATGTCTACACAACCGATAAAAGAAAAGAGAAATTGAAGGGTCAGAAACACTCCTGAAAATTGTCTACATTAAAATAATTTCTCAAAAAATTACATTGAGCCATTTCATTATTAGAAATTTGCAATGCTTGTATTTGTTTCTTTCGTAAACGTGGTGACTGAATTCTCGAGCTTTTCTACCATTCCTTTGTCATAATAAAAAAAGATCTAAATTCAAGAGCATTTCACAACGCGAAAAATATACTACTTTACATTATCTTCACCTGAATTTTTTACTTAAAATTGTGATCATTAAAAGTCCATTAATTTGAATTTGTATTAACTGAGTGATAATAAACTTGAAACTTAAATTTATTTGAAACCTAACGGTAAATATTTAAATTGATTTGTTTTGTGAATAGATAGCAGAACCTATAATGCCACTCGTTTGACATTTAAATGAGGAAGAAAGAAAAACGTGCACATTACTGAGGTTTTTAATACATACATTTAAACCATTACTCTCGATGTGCTCTACTAACATGACTCATAGGTCAATAATATTGCCTTGAGAAGGGTGGGATCCGAACCCACGATCTCCTGATAAAATCTCAGGTGCTCCGACAGCTGAGGCACCGGCAGCTGAGCAACATGTTATCCGGAGGTCGTGGTTTCGGATCCCAAAACCTGCTCAAAACAAATTTTCCACTATAATCACAAGTAACAAAATAGCGCGAGGATTGCGGCCTGATTATAAACTAATGGATCGCTTTGGATATCAAAGACTATGATAATTTTTGTACCTTACGAAGAAATGCTATTAATGACATATTCAACATTCGAAAATAATATACAACATCAAACCAGTTATTTTTACATAAAGGACAGTTCCTTAAAGGTGATGATCAGCTGGGAGTAGTGGCGTGTTCCTGTAATCTAGCGACTTGGAGGCTGGAACTGGTGGACGATTTGAGGGTGACGATCTTTCTGAAATATTGGCATAGTCTTTGTAAATGTCATCGCTTCGTTGGTAATAATGCAGTGTCGTTTGTAACAAGCTTATGCAGGATAACTGATTACTAAGGTAATAAGAGTCAGGTCATCTTGTGACCGTCGTTCAAGCACTAGTACAGAAGTTCATCAGTCAAGCAATTGTGTCGAAAACCAGTTTCGAGGAGTATCAATCCCTTAATACGGACGCAGTTCCTTTTACATCTTAATTGAAAAGTTTTAATAGGCATTTCCAATATTAAATAATCCATGCTAGTTGTAATAAATTTTCGTTTTTTTTTATAAAAATGACCATGTGCAAATTTCCCATGTAACCTACGGTCCTCCAAGCAGTTTTGAGCTGCATATCCAGACGTTGATTAATGAGAAGTTCCAAACCACTAGCTAATATCACCGTACATACTACCGTAGTATGTACGGTGTTATAATCTAGTGGTTTGAAACTTCTCATTAATCTAATAAACGCTATTATCATTAAAATGATAATTAAATTCAGTTTTATAAGCAGGTTGGTGCCTGAAATGTCCGGAATGAGAGTGCCACCCTCAAAGACTAATAAAAATAAGAAAATGTTATTTGCCTAGTGAAAGTAATTCCACCCAGCTTTGAGATATTTCTGCCAACGATTTATGAGGCAGTGGATCCTATGGCGATAGAACTTTGGAGTCTGTGAGACAAAGAATGGTGCAACGTTTGAACACAAATATCAGTCCTTTGGGAAGGTTTTCTCCCCCTTTAAATGGTCCACATGACGGAAAAGGTGATGATCCGTGACAGCAAGATCAAATTAACGTCAATAGACGGTGCGGCAATGTTTAGTAGTCCAAAGGGTGGATTCGTTGGTCGTGGAGCGTCGTTGTTACACGTCCAACGTCCAGCAGCCCTCGGCGATGTAGTGTTCTGACGCAGTCGCTTTGTGCAGACGTAGAAAAGAAGGCCATCCCTTTGCCGTATGGTTAGCACGCTTGGCTACTGATGTAGCTGGGTTCGAGCCAGGGTATGTGTATTTTTTTCTGCTAAGGTCCTGCTATCCTCACAGAATTTCTACTCTGGCGTATAAAGTAACAGGCTCCTGTCAGACCTCTGTGGAAGCAGCTGCTGAGGCGGTATTTATTTTCTTGTGAGATATGCGTGGGAAGGGGGTGGGGTATTATCATGCAACAGGAGGACTCAATGCCTGTTGACCAAAACCGGCTGTTTGGAACTGAGCTTTCCGTGCATCTGCAGCATTTGAATACAATAGCTGTGTGAATTAATGGTCTCACCTGGTGAGAGAAAAGAATGATTGAACACCACACGACAATCAACACTTTCAGCGAGTTTAGGGTGGCTGTAGGTAATGTTTTGGTGGCTCCGTGGTATCACACCACTGTGCTGATTCATGACGATTATCGTACATGTCCCTCTTTTCATCGCTGGTTAAGATACAATGCAGGATTTCCGTCCCGTTTGTTCCAGACAATGGCAGTAATCCACACCTCCAGACGGCATGTCCTGATGGCTGCTGTCAATTCGCATGGCAAACATCCAGGTTTTTCACCTTCCCTAGGACCGCCAGACTTTGGACAACCATCAAATGATGAACACGGACCTCGCTGCGATCTCATGGACACTTTGCAGTGGGTCAGTTTTCACGATAATCTTCACCTCCTCATCTGTTACAGCTACTGGTGGACGACCACGATATCCATTTTCAAGGGGCGTGTTTCCTGTTTGGAATTTTGCGAACCATCGGCGTATGGTAGCACCCTCTGAAATACTGCATTAATGTTTCGTGACGCTATATCCGCACAATGTCCGAGTTTGAGCTCATACAAAAAAATTATGTGCCACTGGCCTGTCTCCATGGTCCACTTTAACCGAAGCCTGTGCGCTAATGGTTGAACAATGTCACAAAAGGGAGCGCATGATGATATATATATATACCGACAAAATGGAGTAGATATCGCTACGAAGTCGTGCGTTGATGGTCTGAATACATAATTTTATCTCTGTTCAATGGTTCACAATCAATAAAATGACTTTTCATAGTATCAGATGTTTGATGAATTTTTTTTTTTTTTGAAGACGCTTTGTATACAGCCATAACCAAAAATTCCTCAATGCATATCCATTGTTTTTCCCTTAGTAGAAAAGTCGGATTTTTATAAACGACTTTCCGTTAGTAGAAAAGTCGTTTATATAAACATTTTATGAAGGTTATCATTATTGAAAATTGATTAATTCTAGGAATTTCATTTTTTTAATATGTAATTTTCTTACTGCTAGTGCTCTTTGTATACCACTAAAATTCGTTAATATTTTCTGCAAGCAACCGCTAATATAATTCAGTTCAGAATGTGGAATGAGCCTATAAACTTCAACTAATTTCAATCATATATTCTTCAAGCTTTGTAATGTGCTCCGAAAAACTCTGCAATACACGGTTAAAATTATCTTTAAAAGGGTTCTTTCAATAAGATTTCATTACAAGTTTTCTATAAATATTTTTCTCTACTGTACAATTTTTCTATCTTATATCCGAGATGAATTTTGACAGAGGACTAAGCAAAACCCCATTTAGTCCCATGTCCACTAACAAAGCATGCATTTCATTTAACTGCGGTTGACCGTACAAATAGATTAATTGTTCTCCTCTACAGGATTACAATGGATCGATATGGATAGGGTCAACGTTTAGGTAACGGAAATAAATAAAGCACAAGTAGTACAAATGGCTCTTATTTAAAAGGTAGGATAAATCTTTTGTGCTCGAGAAAAAAAAAGGGAAAATTTGCATATTAATTTATCATTTCTACTTCTAAAGAAGAAGAACACATATCGCTTCTGGTGCATATGAGAATATCGTTCTCAAAGAGAATGAAGTTTTTACTTTACCTACTGTTACATCCCTTAAAAGTTTTAATTTGAACTATCGGATGATGGGGAAAATGCAAATAGTATTTTTATTAGTAATTATACAACATAAAATTATTCGTCTTTTAATTCTTAAATCTAAAAAGTTGCATTTCCCACACCTTTCTCAGAAAAGTGTGTAGATTATTGCTGTCAGTAGAATATCTCTTAAAAACGACTATTAATTTTTCAAATTTCTACTCTATACATATTCTTACGAATTTAAATGGATGAGTCTGAGCGTGAGTTCAAGTAAATATATGTCAATCATAATTACAAAACAATGCAATTTATTACAAAATCATGGATGAAATTATTTATACAAACTAAGTCAACCGGCATCAAAATCTATATCATTATAAAAATAAACTTTCATAAGAATCCATTATCATATTTCTACTCACACCCAAATCACAAAACAAGGCTAATATTATTCGATGAACAGTAATTGGTATGGGGTTGGTGAACATACCCTTTTAGTTTATGGGAGGGTGGGAAAACAACCCTTTTATTTTTTCAGATAATTGTTTGTTTTTAGAGATAAATAAGAAATTCATTTTGAATTAGATAGGAATTGATTAAATATTATGATTCATACTTTTTAAATCTTCCGAAACTATAATTGTGCCCTCTAACGGTGAAAAAATTTGCAAATTTCAAAATTTCAAAAAAAGTTGCAAACGACGAAATTAAGCTAGAAATTTTAACTTTTGCTGGTGAAGTGTGAACGCCATGATGTTTCCATTGGCAATAATGAATTGACATCATAGCAATAATACTAGAAAGCAACCTCCCCACATTAAGATTTGTTTTTCGTTTGGCAAGAGGATATAAAATAGATTTTTCTGAAGGAAAGTTACGAGAAATAGTAGGGTTCGAATCGAAAATTATCGATGCAGCAAGAAACGAAGGAAAATTTCCACCCAACATAACGAGAGGGGTCGATCGCATTCTAATTCACTGTTCTATTGTCGAATCTTCCTATCTCAATAACTAGAAGAGCGACGTGTTGTACAGTTTCGTGCCTCAAACACCGCGGCAGTTTAATCGACACACATCCTTTCTTCCCCATATATTTACCGCTGAATAAAACTGACTACATTTACAACGTTAGAATGAAAGTAACTGATCAGAACAATAAAGCAATTGGCTTGAACAAGGAAAACATGACTTATATGTTACACATCAGACCCAAATAAAGATGAAGATACTGAGAAAGCGAATTGAAATATTTTATACAAGTGCGTCGCCTATCGTTCGAAAAAACGAAAAAATATCCCCTAAAAGCAGAAATATTCTTAATCGGTTAATTTACGGAAATGGCCTTAAAATCATAAAATCATAAAGTAAGTATAGGATGAAAGTTGAAGCTACTTACTGGAATTTGTTCGAAGACTCAATAGACGATAATTCAACAACAAAATACGAGTACTTAGAATATCGAGAAACCAAAGTGAATGTTAAAAATCTCGAAAAATACGAAATATTTACCAAAGATATGGACGTTTTTCTACATCCGCACAATAATTATATACACGTCAGAGGCAAAATACTGAAATTAGATGTGTCTGATATCGGCGGCAATGATGTAGTTACGATGGCCAACAACGGGTACAACATTTTTAAGAGAGCTCAATATTATATAGAAAACAGAGAATTGGAAGATATTGAATTGCCAGGAGTGACGTCCAAGATTCACAATTTAATTGATTTTACCGAAGACTTTTCACACAGTGCTGCCACAAGTATGATGTGGTTCACAGATACCGCAGACAGTTCGAAAATGAATAAGTATTTGTACGACGGAGGCGAAGATAAACTGGACACGAATAATAAGATAAAGGATTTTGCACAAACGTTGAAGAAAAATCCTGAATTCAATCAAGGATTCTCGGACAGATATGAAATTACAAAAAATATTCAAAACGTAAGTTTATTCTTACCACTGAATCGGCTGTTTGGATTCTGCCGAGACGTGGATAAAGTGTTTCGCGGTGTAAAACATGCCATAAAGCTACAAAAAAGTGATGACAAAGACATTATTCAGAGAGTTGAGGCTACGTTGTATAAATTTGAAATATCTCACGTATCTTGGTTTATTCCAAAAGTGGAACCATCACTACATGTACTTGCAAAACTAGAATCTCAGTTAGCAAGCGGCAATCCATATGAAATCTTTTGGGAATCATGCAAACTGTACAAATCTGATACCCGAATTGACTCTCAGGTCAGTTGGCGCATTACTACAACTCAAAATAAACCTGTCCATCTTTATGACGTCTTACAAAAGTCTAACCGATTAAATAATCAAACCAGAAACAATATAGTATTTGATCACGTCTCTAGAATGGATTCGAATCAGAGTGAATGACAAACAGTTTGCCGAACAAGAATTCGAGTGCAACTTTGAACCCAACAGTTTAGATTATGCGCGAGTTTACAACAGCTTTTTAGCTGCAAAAAATATGGATATCGATTTGAGTTAAAAAGTCAGTTACCAAGATTTTATGAAACTGTATCCGATATTCTACTTTGATGTCAGCAAATACGAATCACGTCTATATGAATTATCAGCAACTGCTGATATCAAAATACGATTTAAATTAAATAGACCGCCAAACGAATTATATCACATATATTGCGTAATTGTCTCAGAACGGAAAGCAACTTTACAACCACTAGAGGGAAAACTTTTAGATTTTGGCTAAAAAACTATTTTAAATGCAATCAAAATTTACACCTATTTTCACTTCTAATTGAATCTGATGAAATGTTTTAAAGAGAAAATTTCAATTAATCCGTTCAAATATTGTTGAAGATCCTAAAAATTCTGATCATTAAGACTGTTTAAGGATTTTTTTCACTTCAGGAGACATTCTTTTCAAACTTCTATGTGAACTAGAAAAATTGACGGCCGCCCGCACCAACGGGCGACCAGCGATTCAACTAAGCAACTTTGAAAAAACCTACAAAAATAACTACTTATTCTTCAGGAGGGGAAAATCAAAGTGACCTGGAATCGCTTGAGACCTTCTTAAATACTCCACAGAACCAAAACTGAATCTTGGACTTTGCTACTGAATCTTGTACTTTGCTTTTGGATAAAAATTATTACTTGGACTTTGCTACTGAAACTTGAACATTGGTTTTGGATGAACATTTCAGTTTGAAAGCAAAATTACTACTGGGACTTTGCTACTGAATCTTGAACTTTGGTTTTGGATAAAGATTATTACTTAAAATTTGCTAATGAATCTTGAACTTTGGTTTTGGATAAATATTTCGGTTTCATAGCAAAATTATTACTTGGACTTTGCTACTGAATCTTGAACTTTGGTTTTGGATAAAAATTTCGGTTTAATAGCAAAAATTATTACTTGTACTTTGCTATCAAATCGAAATTTTTTTATCCAAAACCAAAGTTCAAGATTCAGTTTTGGTTCTGTGGAGCATTTAAGAAGGTCTCAAGCGATTCCAAGTCACTTTGAGTTTCCCCTCCGGTATAGAGTCCCAATCTAAGGTAAGTACGATTTAAATAGATTTAATTGTATAGCTGGAACGGGAATTATTACGTGGACTTTAGTTAGATAAAAGTGTTAATATTCTTATAGCAAAATTATTACTTGAACTTTTGATTAGATGAAAATTTTAATATTCTTCTATGATAAGAAATTTATTCAGTTTTGGTTTTAAATTTCGGTGGAGTAGTTAAGAAAGGTCTCAAGCGATTCGAAGTCAGTTTGAGTTCCCCCTTCGGTATAGAGTCCCAATCTAAGGTAAGTACGATTTAAATACATTTAATTGTAAAGCTTTAATTGTAAAGCTGGAATGTGAATTATTACGTGGACTTTCGTTAGATAAAGTTTTAATATTCTTGTAGCAAAATTATTACTTGAACTTTGATTAGATTAAAATTTTAATATTCTTCTATGTTAAATTATCATACACTTCACGAAGTTACGGTTTGATAACAGAATTATTACTTTTGACTTTTCTTAGATAAAAGTTTCAATATTATTGTTTAATAGCAAAATTATTACTTGAACGTTGCTTAGATAAAAGTTTTAATATTCTTGTAGCAAAATAATTACTTTGGACTTTGATTAAATGTTTTAATATTTTTCTATGATAAGAAATTTATTCACTTTTGGATAAAACTTTTAATATTCTTCTTTGATAACAGAATTAATACTTTGGACTTTGCTTAGAAAGTTTTGATTCTGCTGTATCCGGTGAAGTGTATGATAACTGAACAAAACACATCATTTTTTATCTCATACACACACACACCTCATTTCAACCTAATTCATTTAAACTAATTCACAAATTAGTTTAAAACCTCATCTTTAAAAAAAAAACTTAAATTAGTTTTTTACATGCTAAAAATTACCCCCGTTCTTTCTAATTTTCATACATATTTTTAAAAAAACTACATGAAACATACTTTTTTTCTCACCCCCCCATAACTTTTGCCATGGATTTTCATAGAACTCTCGAACCCCTTTTACTGTGCCAGAACTCTCATTTATGCTACTACTACTCAAACTTAAATCGTATATAGGGGATCAAATCTGTTACCTCTCAATATACGCAGGGGAGGATTTACACCTCCACTCCGCTATGAATAAGAAGAGGTACTGCGCACATGCGTCATATCCCCCCCCCCCCTTTAATTTCTGCATTTTTTTTTACTTTCCACAGCCATGAGAAAAGAAAATAATATAATCGAAATGGATATGGGAATTTTAAAATTAAGTAAAATACTTTGTTAAAAAATAATGCAAAAAAAATATTGTAATAAATCAATAGTGTGTATTATGCAAATCCTAAAATATATAATGTCGGTACGCTATACTAATTAAAAATCAAATCATATCAGTTTTCATCCGTTTAATTCATAGCAATATATATATATATCTGAATTTTATGAGGTATGTTGTGCATGTTTAAACTAGTAAAGTAAAAAAAAATCATTTAGGTAAAAAAATCAAATATTTCATTTGATATCCAATCCACAAATTTAAAAAATTTCGCATATTTATTTATGACTACAAACGCAATTTATTTTATGCAAAAAGAACTGGGTACGATTTTGAAGCACCAACTGTTTACTTCCCCTCAGAACTGCTCAAGGACCAGCGATTATTTGCTGAACTTTTATCTTATCCAGATACGGTCAGATGAAACCGTGTCTTTCCATAGACCATCCTCTCTCATTAACAAATTGTCAATCAGACTTCCTCTAGTTTCCAATCAGAAGTTCTTGGTTTGAAATTTCGTGACATACATCCTCCAATATCTTTCTGTATGCTTCAATTCCTTGAGAGAAATCAGCTATTCTACATAAACACGGGTTTAATCCTTTGTATTCTGATAATACGGATAGCTCTTCAACAAATTCCAATCACCTCCTTGATGCGCAACCTCAAATCATCCACCAGTTCCAGCCTCCAGGGCAATGGATTACAGGAGTACGCCACAACTCCCAGCTGTTGCTTTCACTTATGGAATTGGTTTACATGCTTAACATTAGTATGTTATGTAAGGGCCAGGGTCCAGTAAAAATCGAGGAGGGAGCAAGCGCAAAAGGAAATTACGAGGGAAATGTAAAAGAGGGGGAGGGGTCTGGAAAGGGTGACAAAAGACTGGATTTCCAACGGCGTATAACATTTCCCTGTTTTCTCAGGTCTGCTTTTTACTGGTCTTTTTTGTTTTTTTGTAAAATGCACGAGAAAAAAATAAATTTTGTCTCTGCTACACTTACTAGCATTCTGAAAGGGTCGGTGGAACGTCCCTGTGCCCCTCACCCCAGATTCGACCCTTATTATATGTAGTTCCTTTTTATTATTTTTGCTATATAAAGCTACTGAGTCTCAGATACAACGCGTTTTAATTTTTTTTTTAAATATCAAATAGCCAACTTTACGTTATATGGCATTTATTGGTTAAAGCGGGACGTTTAGCTTCTCTTTATAAGAATCACAAAATAATGTTTTCTTAAATTATAAATACTGAACCTCCACGCATGATTTATGGAGAGAACAAGTCAATGAACTTCCAGGATAATTTGAATAACTAGAATGCGGGAGAAATATATGTAAATGTTGTGCATTATTCAGTTAGAACAATTTGTGTTGGCCATCTAATGTAAGAGTGTGAGGTTCATTTCTGTTAAGTACGTCATTGAGCATCTACTCGATGGTTTTTTTTTATATAGATCCTTGTTTGTAGATTTAGATGTTTTACCTTTGAGCTGCATTTTTTGCATGTAATGTCTAAATGGCAAAGCCAAAATGATCCCAAGGGCTGAGAGAAGAAATGGGATCCATTGGCCGTTAAAGCCATCCGGCGTGTTGTTTAACGCACACAGGGTATGACTCTCCTCCATATGGAAACAAGCTCTCCTCTCGTGTTGTCTTCTCTCTGAAACAAGTTGGATAAAGTAACCTTACATTTAGAGGCTGGTGTGAATACGTTTTGATTGTTTGGGGTTTCATAGTGCATCAGAAACTAAGATTAATCATTGCCAATTAATCTAAAGATAACACAATTGAACAGGTGGAACATCTAAACAAGTTTAAGAAATATAAAGGTAAAAATAGTGGCAACAAGTAAGAAAAACAACAAAAACAAAAATGGGTGTGTAGAATTACACCACTCAAATATTGTAGTTGTGCGTTAAGATCGTTAGCGAACAATAACATGATTTCTTTTTGTATGCAAATGAGAACATTATTTCGTGATTTTCGTTATCTAATATTTTATCTCCCATCTTTATTTAAAGGATTTGAATCGCGGATGAGTAAATACATGCTTTTTTGATCATTCCTCTGAGATCTCCTCTTTCATAGGTCTCCTCTGTAGTGTATTAAAATGACTGACTTCTGTCAGATTTCAGTAGCATACGAAGGGTCTGAAAAAAAAAAATTAATCTCTGGTATACATCGCTTTTCCCAACCGACATGAACTTGTGATCTATCTGCCATCAACTGCCGATCTTAAGCAATGTTGGTTCAGCTACCAGCGGCACAATTTTTGTATACAATGGACAGGTCACAAGGACTGCTAGAAGGTTGGGGGGAGGATATTCACTGAACAGATGTTAGGAGACACATGTTTGCTTCCCGTTAAGACCATCGAGAGCGATGTTTGACGTGCAGAGATAAGGCTCGCCTCAACACGGAGTCACTAATTAATGTACCATCCAACCGTCGATGGCTTTTTCCAAGCCCATCGGTGTCCCCTATCAACCGAGGGATATTGCGGGGATAAATCTGAACGCTGGCAAAGGTGGAACTTGAATCTGGAAACTGCAGATTCGAGCCTGGGTAAATGAGCGAATGAGAAACCAACTCCCCATCAAGCAATGAAAAGACGGTACAAAAATACAGAGCTTAGCACAAATAGCAGACAAAATCGCAAGGATGAATATAAGAAGCAATTAAACATATTTTTGCTTCTTATATTCATACTTGCGATTATTATTATAGATGATATTTTAAATTCATTCTTTGAAGTATGGTGATTACGTTTCTAAAGACTTGGTATCAATATTGAACAGAAATTCTTTAAGTGATTATTTCTGAAGTCCATGTATTTTATTTCTGAAGTCCATGTAATGTATTTTATTTCTGAAGTCCATGTAATGTATTTTATTTCTGAAGTCCAGTAATGGGTTTATGGCTTAAAAAACGAACTGCCATTTATAAGCGACAAAATTGTTTAAGTGTTAATACGAGAATACACCCCATGTGTATCAGTATTACTTAACTGAAGAAAACTTATATGGGGTATTTGGTAATATTATTATGGCCAATATAATGTTTATAGGCATTATAATGTGTAATAATATTATAATGTTTATAGGCAAAACAGTTCGAAAACTCGACACTGTTATTAAATCACGCCAAGTATCTTTCGATAAAGAGGACAGTTATAAAACATTTTCTGTTGTCGTTGCGCTATCCATTTTTTTTTTTTGGAACCAGATAACCATTTTTTTTTATTTCAACAGTTTCCAATTTTTATTTCTTTGGCTATGAATTTATAATATTCATTTCTCGATACATATTTTTATGCTATATTCTACTTATGGATAATAATTTTATTCTTTCGATATTTGCTAAACCTTCTACATACACTGTAGTGGGCTAACGAAATAGAAAATAATAGTGACCTTTAATTAATATTAAGTGATTTATCGGAGATTTAAGGTTGCAAAATCCTTTGAAATTATGAATTTGTTGTGCCAAAAGCATAAGATCCATATTTTTTTTCAATATTTTGGTGATTTAAACAATAGCAACGGAAAAGCAGTTTAAAGGCTCAAGATGTTCTGTTACATTCAGCAACAAGCAAGTTCTGTAGATCACTACTGTAAATCACGTGTCGTAAATTCGTGTTGAATATTGCTTCCGACCTTTGAAGCAATTTTTTTTGTGCTGCTCCTAATTCCTCAAGATTTGAGCAAAAATATCAAAAAAGAACAAAATGCGACAATATTTGAAAAGTAATGTCTATTTAATGATACTCTCAAACAATGGTGTTTTTTTAAAAAAATAGTATGAGCATAGTCTAGTATCTACTCACGGATTTCTCTACCCACATGCATATTTCTCCACATATATATATAGAAGTTAAGTGTACATTGCATTCACCTGCTAATTTTTTTATCCCACCCACTACCTGTGGTAGTGTTTTATTAATAATCCCTAGTGTTTTGTCTTTAATAATTTTCATCCATCAATACAATTCTCTTAAACATTGAAACTGAATAATTTAATTTCCCAGACACCATACCTTTTCTTCACCAAGTAAATCAATAAATTTTTATTTCCATTGTGAACATTATGTTAATGAAATTTTAAATGTAATTTTCTATTATTTTGCTTTCAAAAAAGTAAACTCTAAGGAAATAAATTAAATAAGTAAACCTGTTGTAGTTTTCTTTATTCCTGATAGATGGCACCACTATATTATGTTCATTTGTGACACGTGGCAATATCGGTTTTGTGTAGTCTGTTCGACGGATTTGGGTTGGGTTGTTTTACCTCTGAGCGGCACTTTTTTGCACACCATGGGCTAAATGGCCAGGTCACATGGACCCCGAAGGCTCAGAGAAGGTTGGGGGAGGAGACACACTGGAACAGCTGTTGGGAGACAGATGGTAGCCTCCCGTCAAGGCCATCCAGCGTGTTCTTTAACGTGCACAGGGTATGGCTCTCCCGCACACGGGGACACGGCTTAACGTCCCATCCGACGGACGGCGGCCTTTCCAAGCCCATCGGTGTCCCGTACTGACCGTGGGCAGGGCGGGGAATTTTGCGGAGATAAATCTCAACGCTGACCCAGCTGGGACTCGAACCTAGGAACTACAGATTACGAGCCTGGCGCGCTACCGACTGAGCCACCCCCGCCCCTTGTTCGACGGAAATTTGTTGGGCGGAAACTTGTTGGACGGAAATTTATTCGGTGAAAACTTAGACGGAAATTTGTTCGAAAAGAAAACTTGTTCGACGGAAATTTTTTTGAAACGGATATTTGTTCGACGGAAATTTGTTCGACGCAAATTTGTTGGGAGGAAACTTGTTGGACGGAAATTTATTCGATGAAAACTTAGACGGAAATTTGTTCGAAAAGAAAACTTGTTCGACGGAAATTTTTTTGAAACGGATATTTGTTCGACGGAAATTTGTTCGAAACGGAAATTTGTTCGAAACGGAAATTTGTTCGACGGAAACTTCTTCGAAACGGAAATTTGTTCCACAGAAACTTCTTCGACGAAAATTTGTTCGATGGAAACTTGTTCGGCAGAAATTTGTTCTACGGAAATTTGTTCGAAACGAAAATTTGTTCGATGGGAACTTGTTCGACGGAAATTTGTTCGAAACGAAATTTGTTCGAAACGAAAATTTGTTCGATGGGAACTTGTTTGACGGAAATTTATTCCACTGAAAGTTTTTTTAGTAATATTTTGTCGACAGTTTGAGAGGCCGATAGGGGGCGTTCTCCTCCTTAAGGCCTTTTCTGCTTTGTTATACTTGGTGTTTATTGGAGAGAATAATTTAAGGATATAGGAAGAGCTGTGACAAAAGAGAAAACTTCGTTTTAGATTAGGTAGAATAAAACACTTGTTTCACAGACAATCTAGGTACCTTTTAATTCCTTTCAGTTTTCATTGTTATTATAAGCTAGGCGGGGCGGGGGTGGCTCGTAATCTGTAGTTCCCAGGTTCGAGTCCCAGCTGGGTCAGCCTTGAGATTTATATCCGCAAAATTCCCCGTCCCGCCCACGGTCAGTAGGGGACACCGATGGGCTTGGAAATGCCGCCGTCCGTCGGATGGGACGTTAAGCCTTGGCCCCGTGTGTGGGAGAGCCATACCCTGTGCACGTTAAAGAACACGCTGGATGGCCTTGACGGGAGGCTACCATCTGTCTCTCAACAGCTGTTTCAGTCGGTTCCCTCCCCCAACCTTCTCTCCCCCAACTTTCTCTGAGCCTTCGGAGCCCTTGTGACCTGGCCATTTAGCCCATGGTGTGCAAAAAAGTGTCGCTCAGTTATAAGCTAGGCCGAGTGGTTAGCACGCTTGGCTACTGAACAAAGGGACCTGGATTCGAGCCTCGGGTAAATCATAGATATTTGATGTGTTTCTGCTGTGGTCCCGACCTCCTCACACAGCTGCTTGAGGGGATATTTATTTTTGTTTTTAATTTTTATATTATGACACTTCGCCTTTCGCTCGTCATTTGTCGGTTTGTTGGTTTGTGGATTTGTCAATGATTTGTTCCACCATATCTTTTGAACTCGAAGAAGATGTATGTATCAAACGAAAGCTTGTGACTCAGGGAGTGTCATAAATATAAAAAATTGACCCCATGCTTTCTTCCACCCCCAAGAAAGGTGAAATATGAAATCGATTGTTCCTTTATATCTACAGAGCGTGAGTGACAAAAGTAACAACCTATACTTCAAATGAAAGTTTATAACGGGAGGAGTGTCATCGATGATACAAAACTGACCTCAATGTTTTCTTCTCCTTAAAAACGGGAAATATGAAAACGATTGTTCCGTTATAATTTCCGAAAGCGAATGCCTACAATTACGAGTTAAGTGTCAAATGAAAGTTCATACGATGTAGTAGATTGTTTTGAATTTTATCCTTCACCATTCTCTCTCCCCCCCACCCCCTTAGGAGGGAGATTTTCACGGGAGTGGACTTTAATGAGATATATCTCAAATTAAAACTTGTCACGTCTCCAATGTCACGGGCTACATTAAACCCGATTACAAAAACAGGGGGTTGAAAAATATGGTTGATGTTCGTGTATCAAATGAAAGTATCTGAAGGTAGGTGCTTTTAGTGACAAAGAAAGAATAAAAATAATTTAAAAACTTTAAAAAATAATCTTTCCATATTTGCCATAAAAAGTGGAAAATAAAACTAAAGCATATCGATGGTGCAATCAGTCACTGAATTCGTATTCTGTTCAAAGGAAGATAGGGCGCCTATGTATCTACTCAGCAAGAATGGCGGCGCCCTATTTTCCTTTGAAGTGAATACAAACTCAGTGAATGATTGCACCATCGATGTGATTTAGGTTTATTTTCTACTTTTAAAAACGTATGTAGAAAGATGGGTACTTCTTAAAATTTTTAATTTATTTATATTTTCTTTATTTGAAATACTGGTACTAATGTTATTAGAAAACAACTTACAGAGTTTGAAAATTGCAGTTTAATATTTCGAACAATCCCTTCTAAAGGAAGCTGATTTTAGCTTAATGTAATAGCGAAAACTGCGAAGAAATAAATGGCGGCAAGTTCAACTCGAAAACAAGGTTTGCACTTTACACTTAAAGAGAAAGATCTAAACCACGATGATCCTTTTCAGCTGCCGTTCTTCGGTTCCCACGTCCCTGCCGCCTCTCCTTCCACAGGTTGTTCAATGACAAAGCACAAGGTCTATAACGTTAATGCCCTACGGAGAGTCCTCCCATAACGGCCTCTCAGTCTTTCGAACAAAATTCCATCGAATAAATTTCCGTTCGAAGAAAACTCCGTGGAACAAATTTCTAGCGAGCAAATTTCTGGATACCAGATATTTTTGATATATGAGCAATTATCGCTGAAAATAACTAAAGATGAAAAATAGGTAGCGCTAACTAGTACGATAAATTCTGATTCGCTTATATTGGTACAGAGCATATTAAACGCATTCGTGTTCCCAACAGCTGTTCCAGTGGGTCCCCTCCCCCAACCTTCTCTGAGCCTTCGGGGTTCTTGTGACCTGGCCATTTAGCCCATGGTGTGCAAAAAAGTGCCGCTTAGAGGTAAAACAACCCAACCCAACAACGCATTCGTGCAATTATTTGATGTCAAATGGATAATATGGTCATTTCTATGAAAATTTTGGTTTGGACATATCAAGAGAAAAGATGAGATTTTACCTGCAGATAAATGTTTATCTTCCGCCGCCGATATAGTAATATACTGGGGCAGCGGAGCTATTAATAACGGTTCTGTAACGTACGGCAAAAGGAAAAAGAATGTTTTATTTCATTCTTTCTTATCATACTAATTCCCTTTTTATCCCCGTTCTCAAATCTCGGATGAAACCTTATTCTAAACAAATTTTAGTCCCTATATTTCTATCAAAAAATGTAAAAGAAAATTTATTTCGAAAACCTCAAAGTAAGTCTTAATTATTAATACTATATACTTACTAGCCACTGGTCCAGCAGGGCAAACTTGAGTGCTGTGTTAGCCCTAACTGAGACAATGTTCAGTAGTTACTTCAGTCTTAGTAGAGTATGTCCTTGTATGAGAAGGCCTGTAAAAGCTAAGAGTAGCTTTTAGGATTCTTCTCTGTCCTCTATGTCGCAAAAAAAGGCTTGTTAATATCTTCAAGTTGCACTTATCCACGCACGGAGATAGAAAAAATAAAGGGGGAGGAGAGACAGAAACTGGATTTCCATTGTAGTATAAAATTTTCTTCTCAGTTTTACAAGTCTTTGAAAAATGTATTTAGAAATGGAGGAAATATACACAGATTTAATAATTTATTTGCCTCTGTTCCTCTTACTAATATTTTCAAAGGTGGGGGAAAGAGGGCCACTCCTCGACACACGTCCTCCTTTAGATCTTGCCCTGTACTTACCAATGCCAACATACAAAATATCATGGCTCAATGAGGTACACTCCGAATATACTTAAAAATTTCTAAAACAAAAAAAACATCAAATCCCTTTTTTGATTAATTCCCAAATTCTCTTCTCGCAATATTAACTTGAAGCATGTATTTTAAAATTATTTAAAAAACAGAGTGCATGTTACCAAAATTAATGGCTTTTTTAGTGAGAAGAGAACAGTGTACACTGGTGTTCCACAAGGTTCAATTTTAGGTCCGCTTTTATTCATTATATATATTAATGATCTAGCTAACCTTAAACTGAAGGGCTCTCCTTATATATATGCTGATGACACTGCCTTGGTTAACATGAATCACAATATAGGAGACGCAGTCCGACATACACAGGATGATTTTAACAAAATTGTTAACTGCTCTAACATTAATCGTATTTACGTAAACTCAGAAAACATCAAATGGATGAATTTTCATTCACCAGGATACTGTGATCTTTCATCGTATGTAATTAAAAACCATGAACTCTTGTGTCCTCACAACATGATAACTCATGACCCTGACTGCTGCGACTGTGATGTTATTGAGCGTGTTGAGAGATATAAATATCTTGGACTTTACACGGACACAACCTTCCGATGGAATACACGTATTCAAAAGTTATCAGGAAAAATGCGTCTATGTGCATCTAAACTTTACAAACCACAATTTGGTGCAAGCACACATATATGTATTTTGGTTTACAAAGCTATCTGTGAATCTATATTGACTTATGGTTTGACAATATACGGCTCAACTAACCTCACAAATACACTGCTCACAAAAATTAGGGGATATTTCAAAATTAATACGAAGCGATAAACTATCCCCTAATTTTTGTGAACAGTATATAAAGAAAATAGAAACTATTCAATCATCCATTGCTAAAAATATAATCCCATACAACCTAAGAAATTCATTTTATCACAACGAAGAAAGACTAAATTATCAGGGCATACTCTTTTCACAGCCTTTACAACATCACTTTAAATTTTTTTTGACAATCAATTTAAATTTGAAATTTCTCATGGAAAAAACACAAGGTTACAATCCAAAAATTATTTCCAACTTCCAAAAATATTAAACAATTACGGGAAATGTACAAGGGCATATATAATACCTTACGTGTTCAATTAATTGCCAAGGAAAATTATTTTATTAAACAATTTTAAAGAAATCAAAAATAAGACTAAAAAACATTTTTTAGGCATTGAATTTAAACCACCACAATGGAGCTTTTACTGAAATTCACATAATTCGATGACATTGTTTCAAACTATATCTTATGTATTTTCATGTAACGTTATTATTCTTCTCTCCTGCAGATAAGCAGATGCTTTGCGGGTCATTTGTTTAAACTTTTGTATAACTAATATGAATAAATATTATTATTATTATTATAAGGAAAACAGAAATATTACATTTTCACTAAAAAAGTTTGCAAATGCGAAGCGACAATTAAAAATATTTAAGAGGAAGATTATTATTACCAAGTGGTGTAGCCTGACTAACAACTATGCACACCATGAAACTGCACAGTTGATACTTCGACAGTTCTCATATCTCATTGACCTATGATCTATGAGAAGTGTCGAAACGACTATTACGTAGTCTCATAGTCTTCTAATTGCCATTCACTCAAATTTCATTCTCATATTATTTTAAATTTGAAACAACTGAGAGTGAAATTTGAAACAACTTTTAAATTTGAACCTTATACTGTATTTCAGAGAGTATTGTAAAATGTAATTCTTGAAGAGCAAATCCTTCTCCTGTATGCTTTATTTATTTATATTTTTTACGTTTTATTATAAGAAAGAGGACAACTTACCTCCCCATCATTTGAATTTTAGCCTAAGGAATAAATGCCATTGCTGTCTTTCTATCCCACCCCACCGTAGACAGCTCCTAGGGACTTGTTTCTTTGTGATTTTCTGGTTTTCTGGAAATTTAATATTGATTAATGCTTTCATTCAAACTCCCATGAGTTTGTACGAGAAACGCATCCTATTATCCTATTATCATAGCCAGAGACTTTTAGAGGTCGGGAAGTGCAGGGAGGAGGAGTCATGAGGGGCATTTGTCCCGGTCTTCAAGCTCAAAGGAAGCCTCAAATTCAGATACTTGTTCGTTATATAATATTATACTAGCGGATTTACCCGGCGTTGCTCGGATCTGAAACTTTCTAAAAAATAGAGTAGATGGCACTCCCCATGTCGCAAGCCTTCATTTGGCATAAATATCATTATACTCGATCTCACCCCCCTGGGGGCTCAGTCGGTATCTCACTAGGCTCGCAATCTGCAGTTCCCAGGTTCGAGTTCCAGTTGGGACAGCGTAGAGATTTATCTCCGCAACACTCCCCGCCCTGTCCATGATAATAGGGGACACCGTTGGACTTGGAAAGGCGGCCTTTCATCGGATGGGATGTTAAGTCATGTCCCCGTATGCAGGAGATCCGTATCCTGTGCACATTAAAGAACACGCTCGATTGCTTTGACGAGAGGCTACCATATGTCTCCCAACAGCTGTTCGGTGGGTCCCCTCCCCCAACCCTCTTTGAGTCTTCAGAGTCCTTGTGACATGGCCATTTTTGACATGGTCCTTGTGATCCGCATTGTGTGCAAAAAAATGCTGTTCAGAGATAAAACTACCCAACACTTCTTACAGACTTTCTCTAGAGAATATTAATTCTTGTCATACCTCTGTGGCAAGCAGCTGCTTGAGGGATTTCTTTTAAATAGATTAAAGTCAAATGTGAATTAAAATATTTCGTAAATAAATTGAAGTTTTTTATTTTGGCTAGGACTTGAAATTTTGAAAGTAGCCATGACCTCACGGGATCTGTGAAAGGCTCTGATCATAATTAATATAAAACGATATATCAGTCTCCTCAGATGTAATGCAATCTGTCTTCAAGTTGAAGTGTAATATTATGCAGGTTAATACTGTTTCTCTTAGTCCTATGCTCTGAATATTTAATTTCGTCAAACGTTTCAATTGGGAATATTGTTTATTTTGGAAAATAAATTGCATTGTTTTGCATATAATTATATAAATCATATTATCAATGTTTCAACGACATGTAAAATGTGAGTTATTAGCAACCGTTTAGTTTGGAATATATTTATATACAATATAGAGGAGTAGGAAGTATTCAGAATTCTTCCCGTTTTATAGTACTCAAGATTAATAACACTGTTCTACATGGGAAAAATTTTCTTTGGTTAACTGATGTTTTCCTAATGTATTTTGGTGTGGGAAATTGAAATCTGAGATCAGAATTGGCCTATCAGGGCTAGGTTTAGAGTTATGGAGATATAACATATCAATTTCATACATATTACTTGGGGTTGAGTTGTTTTACCTCTGAGCGGCACTTTTTTGCACACCTTGGGTTAAATGGCCAGGTAACAAGGACCCCGAAGGCTCAGAGAAAGTTGGGGGACGAGACCCACTAGAACAGCTGTTGGAAGACAGATGATAGCCTCCCGTCAAAGTAATCCAGAGTGTTCTTTAACGTGCACAGGGTATGGCTCTCCCGCACGTGGAGCCACGGCTTAACACCCATCCGACGGACAGCGACCTTTCCAAGCCCATCGGTGTCCCCTACTGACCGCGGGCAGGGCGGGGAGTTTTGCGGAGCTAAATTTCAACACTGACCCAGCTGGGACTCGAATCTGGGAACCACAGATTACGAGCCTGCGCGTTACCGACTGAGCTACTCCGCCCCTATATTACTTGGAGAATGAAAAATCAGGAAATGTTACATCAAAAAAGTTGGCAACATTGACTTGTTTGCAATAGTTTATACTCACATGTTGGCAACAATGTTATTCTATTCATAGTTTAGCTAACTAGTAGTATGCATCTGTTTAACTTTATTTTAAAAACGTATAAGTGACAAGATATTTGTGAAATTAACACCAGTTTTTTCAAACTGATGGCCGAGTGGTTAGCGCGCTTGGCTACTGATCTAAGGGACCCGGGTTCGAGTCCCGGGTAAGGCATGGATGTTCGTGTTGTTTTTCTGCTGAGGTCCTGCCATCCTCTCAGACCTTCTACTGTGGCGTATAAAATGACGGGCTCCTGTCAGACCTCTGTGGCAAACAGCTGCTTGAGGGGGTATTTATTTTTTTATTTATTATTCTAAAGATATTTTATGACAATATTTGTGTAGTTAACATGACAGGTTTGTGAATACATTTATTCTGTTTTTTTTTTCTTTTGTATTCTAGAAAATTTTCCGCCGAAAATGTCAAAATAAGGCAGACAACTTCTGTTTTATTTGCGTAAAGTTCACCTTTGGCAGACACAAAAAAAATGTCACCTATAGTAAAGAGAGCATACAAACATTACTTTGGATGTAAAAGAGGAGATTAGGATAAGCAGTGAACCTCTCACATATGTTGTGCAACTTGCTACGTGAAATTAATAAACTGGTGGAAGGGTAAAGGTAACGCCATGTTATTTGCTGTACCCATGATATAAAAATAAACACCCCCTCAAGCAGCTGCTTGCCACAGAGGTCTGACAGGAGCCTGTCAGTTTATATGCCAAAGTAGAAGATCTGAGATGATGGCAGTACCTCAGCAGAAAAACGACATAACAGCCATACCTTACCCGGGGCTCGAGCTAGGTCCCTTAGATCAGTAGCCAAGCGCGCTAACCACTCGGCCATGGGACGGCTACCCATGATATGGAGGGAACCAAAAGACCATTCCACAGATTGCTACCTGTGTATGACTAGTATCTAGGACTTTACCAGCAGAAAATCGAAGAGACATATCAATTATCCCAACTAATCTTCTGCAATATGACCAATACCACATTCTAAAACTTTACCAGTTCGAGTAACTCCAAGTCAGGAAACAGAAAATAAAGAAAGTACTGGTGAATAGTGTGACGCACGTGAATCACCTCCAGGAAGAAGTGATCCTCCCTGCGAGGTTACCTTGGATTCAACTCCACATTTTTTAACACAGGCAGATCTGAACGATTTGGTTCGTGATCTAGGGCTAAGTAAAGAAAATACTGAAATGCTGGGCTCTAGGTTGCAAGAATGAAATCTTCTCCAACCTAGTACAGTAGCTCAAAAAAGTATCCGAACACTATGGTAGTGTTAGGATACTTTTTTGAGCGACTGTACAAGTATAACTTTATATAGAAATAGAGAAAGGAATTTTGTTTCATTCTTCTCACATGATGGCCGATTGACTTTCTGTAATGATATTGCCGGTTTGATGACAGCTTTAGGCTTTATTCATGACTCACAAAATTGGAGGTTCTATAGAGATGCATCCAAAACTAGCTTGAAGGCAGTTTTACTACATAATGGTAATTTAATGCCTTCTATTCCTGATTCTAGATATAATAAGTGCAGATCTAAAGTCTGCACTAAAAAACCTTTAAGAATCACACAACTCTTACTTAGAAAAAATAATTATTTGTAGAACAATATAATCGATCATACCTGGAACAGCTGCGTAACTGGGAGTTTGGATTGTGGGTAAAGGATTATGCGTTACTAGCTTCCGAATTTCGTAGGTTACAGAAAAGAAAGGGTGTAGAGGTGCCGGTTTGATGACAGCTTTAGGCTTTATTCATGACTCACAAAATTGGAGGTTCTATAGAGATGCATCCAAAACTAGCTTGAAGGCAGTTTTACTACATAATGGTAATTTAATGCCTTCTATTCCTGATTCTAGATATAATAAGTGCAGATCTAAAGTCTGCACTAAAAAACCTTTAAGAATCACACAACTCTTACTTAGAAAAAATAATTATTTGTAGAACAATATAATCGATCATACCTGGAACAGCTGCGTAACTGGGAGTTTGGATTGTGGGTAAAGGATTATGCGTTACTAGCTTCCGAATTTCGTAGGTTACAGAAAAGAAAGGGTGTAGAGGTTTGAGCAAACCTTTTGAAAACTGAATGTACATAAAGCTATGCAGTTAAACTCCAAACATTTTCTCTTAAATTAGTACATGTCATCTGTATGTTTAGTCGTCTTCAGAAAACGTAACGAAACGAAACCTTCAATTTCGTTTTTAGATTCAGTTTCTTCAATTCCACTTTTCGACGAAATCTTTCATGCTGGATATTTCAGTTTTATCACACATTCCAACAACATCTCCCCCATTTCATTGTCACCAAGTCAGATAATCCATTTTTCTTAGATGATATCATTCCCACAGCATTTTCAATGGTAAGGTTACATTTCATAAAACATGGAAAGAGAAGTATGTCAGACCACATGGAAATAGAGGTATGTCGGACCACCATGGAAATAGAGTTACATCAGACCACTATGGAAATAGAGGTATGCAATCCACCATTGAAATAGAAGAATGTCAGGCCACCATGGAAATAGAAGTCTGCCAGACTGCCATGGAAACAGAGTTATGTCAGACCGCGATGGAAATAGAAGTATGTCAGATCATCATGGAAATAGAGTTATATCAGACTACTTATGGAAATAGTGGTATGCAAACCACCATTGAAATAGAAGCATGTCAGACCACCATGGAAATAGAAGTATACCAGACTACCGTGACAACTAGAGTAGAATTTCCCATAAAGAACAATAGGTAATAAAGCACGATAGGTATTTGCTTAGAGATGCAAACATAACGGGGGCGCCAGCATTAAAATGTTACCTTTCAAGTATTTAAAAAATTGCAAACATCCATGGTTCAGGAGCGGTTCCAAAATTATTCTATCATTGTAAAGTGAGCTTTAAATGATTTGGATTGTGGGGAAGGACAGCATATTATCAAACGTACAGGTACTGGACAGAAAAATGGAAACAGTTCTTGCTATTTCAATAGCAAATCACATTTAGAGATCAATAACTTCTTACAATATTTTTATCGAAAAATATGCCTAATTATTTAATTATTAAATTTTTTATGAAAAATATGTCTAAAAATTTAAAAATCTGAATCAAATATATCTAAATGTCGTTTTTAAACAATATTTGTTTAGTATTCAAAGACAATGAATGGAATATTTTACAGGCTGCAAAAATTGATCAAAAATTTAATTAAAGCAAACACTCTACTAAAATACAGTGTGCAATGTACCTGGTACTCTGCTAGAGTCAACTATGATCTCTTAGCCTATTTTAAATAAATATTTTGGCTCTTTCTTTTATAGTGTACTATCAGATTTACCCGGCGTTGATCAGGGCTGAAACTCTGTAGAACAGGAGTTCTCAATTTTGGGGGTACGCCGTAAGAGCTCAAAAGTCGCTAGATCTAGTAACAAAGTCACTAAGTTGGCAACACTGGGTGGGAAAATGTCATTTTTTGTGTTAATCGACATATGTAATTTATGAATACAAAATTTAATGTATATATACATATATATGGGTAGGCCAGTTACATACACATTTCTAGGGGGTATGTGAAGCATAAAAGGTTGAGAACCACTGCTTTAGAAAAAAGAGATGATGGCTCCCCCACGTCGTAAGCCTTCATTTGGCATAAAAACCTTTACGATTAATCCCCTTCGGTTTAATTTTCTCCCCTTTCTCTTAGGGAAGGAAAGAAATGGACATATTTCGAGGCACCGTATGATACTCCCCACGTCAGAAGTTTCAAAACCAAAAAACGGAATTGCTTCGCTCAGATAATAAAAAGTTTCAAATCATTTCGTACCCACCAGAGTCCCGAGGATACAGTTTGTCAGGCATATATTACTTTACAGAAAAAGAAAATTAAATATGGTATGAATTGCTCAAAAATATATAGGTACAACAAAAAAAATTATTATTATTATTATTATAAAACATTATTTATTGCTTAACATATTACATTTATTAACTTATGTTTATATTCAAATCAAGTTAATGATTATAATTTACGATTCGAATTATTAGTTTTTAAAGCTTTCATTCCAACAAAGAATCTCGTGTTCAGCTCCTGTTTAATTAGAACGACGTCAGTATCAATGGACGCTAGCGCTCTTGAACCAATAAACTGAACAATGATTTTATCTCGCGAAATCAGAAAGAAATTAGTTTGATGCATTGCTTATTTCATATTTATTGGTGGCAACAGTTAGTTTGAATAACTTTCAACCGTTAATGTTAAGTCTATGGGTATTTTGAGAAATTCAAACCCGTCCATCTCAATTTTGGTTGATCTCAGAGGGTGCGCACTGGCCTATATTCTTCCCCTGGGTAAAGGGAAAGTTCTTTGCATAGTTTGGAGCCTCTAGTTCTTTTGGGGGCTGAGTGCATAAACTGACAGAAACACAAAAACGCAAACAAATTTTCTTCTTCATATATAATTATCACATAATATTACAAAAATATTGTTCAGAAACGGGATTTGAGAAATTTTTTCAAGGATTTTCAATTTATTTCCTGAACATTTTGCTACAAAATGCTTACTTTAAAGTAAGGCAGCTTCCCCCACAAGGATACAGAAACACAAAAAAATTAAGGTACGTAAAGAAAAAAGTTTCTCTATTCCAATACATTGATAATTTAAAGGCTCATTTTCTCATATTCAAAGTAACCAAATTGAAGAAGAAATGTTTAAACCCTCTTCCTCGATCTTTGGAGATTTGGGACTGATTGCAGTAATGTCTGCTGTGTTGGTGGTTGGGGGGGGGGGAGTTTCTTACTTCGTCACTTATAACTATAATTGCGTATTCGGATTGATGTTACTGCATACTGAATATTATAAAATAAATGCTACCTATGATTAATACATTAAATTTTGTAATATTTGGAAACATATCTGTAAAATAAAATTAAAATTTCAACCTGTATTTCGGTTCCATTACTTCCTTTCTTCATGGTTGTGAAAGTGAAAACCAAATGTAATTTTTTGATAGAAAGTTTAAAAAGTAGATTATATATGTGAATGCTAACGCTTCTTCTTGTGCCTAGGGTCACGTGAGGTATAAATCTATCCCTGTAGACAATGGAGTTCGCCGTAGATAATACTGTGTAGATCGCCTGACCTCAGTAGAAAATTAGATCACACATCCACGACAGCTCGGATTTACGAACCAGTATCTCTTTCCTTCTTCCTCAAACGCAATATCCTCTAGTTCACTGGAACAGTCAGGTCAGATTTGTCATTATTTCACTTGATCATCATTTCTCATCTTCGACATTGGTATTTTCTAAACAATTATAAATCTTGAATGATAGTAGTAGTCATGACATTAAATACAGTTGTTACATCCTTCCCCATAACAGAACAGTTCCCTGGATCAATCTCCAATTCAAGACTGCTTTTCCTTTCTTTGCTCATTCATTAAAAATATTTTCATTTAACAGTCAGGGGCGTAGCCATGGGGGATGGGGGTAGGCTCCCCGCTAAAATAACTCGGAGTTGGCAAAATTCGAAGCGACTTCGTAAAATCTAGGTGAGTTGTGAAAATGTGTAATTTTTTTTGGAAAATTAAGGGGAGTTGTCAAAATCGAGGCAACTTGGAAAAACAAATCGAGGCAGGTTGGAAAATAGAGAGACGGGAAAATTTAGAGCAGTTGGCAAAATTCGAATACAGATGAGTTGGCAAAATCGGGACAACTTGGCAAAAGTTCGGCAAAATTCGGAGTGACTTGGTAAAATCTTGGGGAGTTGGCAAAATCGGGACAACTTGGCAAAGTCTTGGGGAGTTGGCGAAATTCAGGTGAGATGTAAAAATTAGGATTTTTTTATGTAAAATTATGGCGAGTTGCCAAAATCTAGGAGAGTTGGCAAAACTTAGGCAGTTGGCAAAATCTGAGGGCAGTTGACAAAACTTAGGCAGTTGGCAAAATCTGAGGGCAGTTGGCAAAAACCAGGGGCAGTTGGCAAAACCTAGGGGTAGTTGGCAAAATTCGGAGTGACTTGGCAAAATCATGGAGAGTTGACAAAATTCAAGTGAGATGTAAAAATTGCAACCTTTTTTATGTAAAATTATGGCGTGTTGGCAAAATCGAGACAACTTCGCAATATCTAGGAGAGTTGGCAAATCTTGGGTGAGTTGACAAAATCGAGGAAACTTGGCAAAATCTAGGGCAGTTGGAAAAATTCGAATCCACTTCATAAAATACAGGCGATTTGTGAAAATTGGGATTGTTTTTGTGAAATTAAGGAGAGTTGACAAAATCGAGAAAACTTTGCAAAATCTAGGAAAGTTGGCAAAACTGTAAACCACTTGGTAAAGTATAGGTGAGTTGTAAAAATTGGAATTGGTTTTGTGAAATTAAGGTGAGTTGGACAAACTGGGGAAACTTAACAAAATGTAGGGCAGCTGGCAAAAATTGAATCCACTTGGAAAATATTGGCGGTTTTGTGATAATTACGATTCGGTTTGTGAAATTCAGGATAGTTGACTAAAATCAAGAAAACTTGGCAAAATCTTGGGGAGTTTTAAAAGTTTCAAGTGATTAGGCAAATTTAGGAGAGATGTAAATACTGGGATTGGTTTGGTCAAATCAAGGGAAAATTCGCACTGACCTGCTACAATTCAGACGATATGTAAATATTGGAATTATATTTGTAAAATTATGGCTACTTGGCAAAATTGGTAGTTAAATGGCAAATAAGGGTTAGTTGGGAAAATTGTAAGTCAAATGGCAAAATGTTGGAGAGTTTTGAAGGAAAATTGCCTTACCCCCCCCCCTCCCCCACGGAGCGATAATCTAGCAAGTTTGCTCAGTTGGCAAAATTTGAATTTCGAGATGGAAAATTCTTGATTTCTCCCCCCCCCCCAAAAAAAACCGTAATCCTTCGCTACGCCCCTGCTAATAGTTTTGAGTTATAGTAGGTTTCACACTACATGAAGAACCTGTGTATATTCCTTGACCCTTGCCTGATGTTGAGGAAATTACACGGCTCAAATTAACAAGAATCTATTGCAATTAGGGCCGGATATAGGTGGGCATTTCAGAATGCTAGTAACGGTAATAAAGGCAAGATCATTAAACCTATTTGCGTTCATGGATTTCTTTAAAAATTGTTTTTAAACACTTGTAAAGTGGAAAGGAAAATGTTATACTGCGTTGGAAATCTAGTCTCTTCCCCCCCCCCCCAATTTATATTGTTCTGGCTCGAATATGTTTGTTTCTTCCACCCCTTTTCTCGTTCTTTCGAGATTTGGGACTGATTACAGTAATATCTGTGGTAGTGGGGGCGAACGCAGTTTCTTACTTCGTCACTAATAACTGTATAATTGCGTATTCGGATTGAACTGCACCAATTATAGTGTTGGGCTAGACGACATAAACGATTAACCGCTCTTTAGCAGAGGAGAATGCTTAGTCCCTTAGTTACATTCACCATTATTTAGGTGAAATCACATGTTCGCGGATACTTACACCCGTACCGACGTATGACTCGGACTTGCTGTACCAAGTGATGTGCAGGAAGATGTCCAGCAATTCAAGCACGAGAGTAGTATAAGGACGATGCAGTTTATTTATATTCATATAGAATCATATGTTGGGGATGCGCTCGATTCCATTTTGCAAACCTTCATACAATGAGGTGAAAAATTGTGCTTCACAGTTTCTTTTTACAGAACTCAAACTCGGCGAGAGGATACTTAATCCTTGTCTACTACCTGGTTCACACAGAACCATACCACAGTTCACACAGAACTTTACCTTGGTTCACACAGAACCGGACACTTTCTTTAAGGGTTTTGTTTTTGAGAAAAAGTCGCATCACTTGATGCACTTGGCAAAAGTCTTTCCTGTTTGTCAACGGCGCTCAGTCTGACCTTCATTGTGTTCACGCTTCTCTCTGCGCTCTCATTAGAGCTTCAGGCTAGTTGTAAACGCGCTTTCACTGCTGTGAGAATGTGCAGCGAGCTAGCCGAATAACAATCGTGAGTGACATCCCCATCTCAGCACTTCCAAAAATACACTTAATACAGATATATATTTACAACAATGAAAATAACAACAAAAATGCAATAATAAATAAAAATGTATTAGAAATTAGATGGACATGACAATATCCAAATCTTTCTCAATCTACATGGATATCTTTCTTAATCTAGGATATAAATCTTTCTTAATTTAGGAAAAACTTTCTTAATCTAGGATATAAATCTTTCTTAATCTAGGAACGGAGGCGAACATGAAATACACAAATATATATTACTTGTATTTTTCAAGAGATTTGCTGAAAAGAACTAAAACGGAGGGAAAATTTTATACCGTAACAACATTCTGGTTCATTTCGGTTAGGTCTTGATCCCCTCCCTCCACATTTTCCCATTACTCGGTTTACCTTTTATTTTTTGTTGTTTTCTAGATCCAGGCTTGTCCAAGAGTTATATTTTCTCGACACCGTTCTGATTACTAGCAATCTGAAGTGGAACAGAGACCATGGACCTGGATTCGGGCCCGGCGCAGACCAATTGCAAAACGTCAAAATAACGTTTTCCTTATTTCGGATCATATTATTCTTCTTTTAAGTAGGCATTCTGAAAATATTCATTCAGTCATAATACCATGGTATTGTTCAGACAGTCAAATATCAAGGATTGGATTATTTTAACCTAGGAGCGCCATTTTTTTCCCTTTTTTTTAGCATCCAATAGAATAAATGGCCAAAGCACAAGGAATCCAAGGGCTCAGTCAATTTTGGAGGTAAGGGACCCACTGGAGAGCTGTTAGGAGACAGATAGATGTTTCCCGTCAAAGCCATCCAGGATGTTCTTTAACGTTCACAGGATACGAGTTTCTCCTTCATACTGCATTACGGCTTTATGTCCGATCCGACGGACGAAGACCTTTCCAAGCCTATCGGTGTCCCATTTCTAACAGAGGATAGGAGTTTATTGGAGATAAATATCAAGCCGGTACAGGTGGGACTAGAACTTGGAAACTGCAGATTACTGGGTCTGACGAGCTACTCACTGAACAAACACACTAAAAATATCATGATTTACAACTTAGAGTTGGAGCAAAATAGCACAGAAATACGCATATTTCATTGTTTTTACTCTTTCACCCTTTCATCTAATGTTATTTTGCAGTAAAGGAGATGTTAGGAGAAAACATGCTGTTTGATTAGCATTAAATATATATCCTCTACAACATGCATTATTAGTCATTAGTTTTGCTTTCTGTCATGTTCCCGCTTCCTTCAAAGATTTTACCATTATTTTCTGCACTCAGTTTAGTTTTAATGCTGTATTAAGGAGAGAAGAAGCCAGTTTCAGCTGATAGTTTTGTGTTAAACGAAAGAAAAGAGAAAATAGTACGTCAAAGAAAAAAAAAACTTTCACAACTTCGTAAGCATTAAATTTTATTTTTTGGATCAGTCGAGGAATTGCAACCTGGAAAAAACATCATTAATAGAGCGTGAAGAGAAGATTCATCATCGAAATCATCATCATCCACAGACCACCTTCAGCAACAACGACCGAAATATACAAGAATGATAGAAAATGCTGAAGACAAGAGTAAAATGAATGGAGCTTGATAGCTAGACACTTCTGTATAATGAAAGAGAGTTTGTCAGCTTTACTCCCACCTAGTTCCTTTTCTCTCTGGTGATCTGTCATGATTAGTTTGTTTCTTTTCTCATCTCCTGTCAGAGTTGAGTGATTTATGAATGGCTCCGTAGACAATTTATTGAAATTACGGCCACTGAACTGTCTATTTCGTAATACATATCCTGGCACCGATTTTTCCCCCTTCACCTTAGAGCATGGTGTTGAATATCGAGGATGTCAACAAGTTTCTGAAACACACTGAAGTAGTATTGATTTTTAAGTCCCTTCTTATGACGTCATCACTTTAGAGCGGATTTAAACTCAGTAGTTGAGAGAATATAATCTTGTTGAAGTTTGTGATGAGTGTTTTGTTTTTAATCCTGAGTAGCAATGTACACAACGGGTTAAATGGTGAATTCAAAAGGTTTCCATGGACTCGGATCTGGATAGAGTCACAGAAGAGCTGTTAGAAGGCAGATGAAAACGTCCCGTCGAGTAATATTCAGGATATGCTATTAGAAGGCAAGGATAGCGTGCCTCTCAATAGTGACCAAGGTATGCTGTTAGAAAGCAGTGAGAGATTACTTTCAAATAGTGTTCAGTGTATGCTGTTAGAAGGCAGTCACAGTGTATCTCCAAATAATGTCCAAGGTATGCAATTAGAAGGCAGTAAGAGAATACTTTAAAATAGTGTTCAGTGTATGCTGTTCGACGGCAGTGATAGCATACCTCTTAATAATGCCCAAGGTATGCTGTTAAAAGGCAGTTTGATCCTACTTTGAAATAGACAAGTAGGGTCCACAGTATGCCGTTAGAAGACATATGATACTTTTCTTTCGTCAAATAATGTCCAAGGTATGCTGTTAGAAGACAGTGAGAGTCTACTTTGAAATAATATTAAGGGTGTGCTGTTAGAAGGCAGTGAGAGCCTACTTTGAAATAATATTAAGGGTATGCTGTTAGAAGGCAGTGAGAGCCTTCTTTGAAATAATGTTCAGTATATACTGTTAGAAGACAATGAGAGCGTAATGAAATAATGTTCAGTGTATACTGTTAGAAGACAATGAGAGCGTATTGAAATAATGCTCGGGGTATGCTGTTAGAATGCAGATAGTAGCTTCCTTTCTCAAGTAGTGTTCAGATTATGTCGTTAAAAGGAGGATGGAAGACTGCCGTCAAGACCATCAAACATATTCTTTAACGTGCATAGCCAATAGCTGTCCTGTACACTGAGTCACGGCTTAACGTTCCATTCGACGGGCAGGGGTTCTATGCATCTCCTTTCATACTAGAAATAGAGCGGGGTTTAGAGGATAAAATCGCAACGCATGATTGTGCGAACTCGAACAGCATCAGGTTACAAGCCTGTTGTCTTACGGACGAGCCAACCGCTGCTCCAAAGGAGATGACCAAAACGGTTCACTCTCTAGTGTTTAGACACAACGGTGGCTGGTATCGAGTTCTATTCTTGTCAGACTTATGATTTTTCCTCATGTCCAAACAAGATCTCTCTAGTGTTTAGACACAACGGTGGCTGGTATCGAGTTCTATTCTTGTCAGACTTATGATTTTTCCTCATGTCCAAACAAGATCTCTCTAGTGTTTAGACACAACGGTGGCTGGTATCGAGTTCTATTCTTGTCAGACTTATGATTTTTCCTCATGTCCAAACAAGATCTCTCTAGTGTTTAGACACAACGGTGGCTGGTATCGAGTTCTATTCTTGTCAGACTTATGATTTTTCCTCATGTCCAAACAAGATCTCTCTAGTGTTTAGACACAACGGTGGCTGGTATCGAGTTCTATTCTTGTCAGACTTATGATTTTTCCTCATGTCCAAACAAGATCTCTCTAGTGTTTAGATACAACGGTGGCTGGTATCGAGTTCTATTCTTGTCAGACTTATGATTTTTCCTCATGTCCAAACAAGATCTCGTGCGGCATAATATTTAAGAAAAACTGTTGATAATTTTCAAATTGAATTCTGTGCTTCTGAATAGATTTATGAAAAAAAATTCGGTAGATGACACAGCGCAAAACTTTGACAACAAGCAACCAACTAAAACAATGAGTACATTTTTTATTATTATTTCTTGCGCACAAGAGATTATTATTATTATACTATTTTGCCTTTGAAAGACGCCAGCATGCAGAAAATATTTATCTGGAGTAGTGTATGACCTTGCATCTTAAGAATTAATTCTCGACCAAAGGATATGCAGCAGTAACTAATAGCATTAAAAGTCTATAATTTTCGACAGATGGAAGTGCGGCATTGAGTTAAAGTTACAGCTTAATACAGTAGATGAGAAGCGAAATATTATTAGAAATCCAAATCGCTAGAGCTACAGGAATGAAGGAGAGTGTTTTGTATATCATGCGTTTGACTTTATTTTCGTTATCTAAATCTGGTGAGGAATGAGGGAAGTATTCTGACTGTTAAAAGATGGTGAAGAATGGGCGGAGTGATCTCAGTGTTAAACGCTGCTGAGGAGTGACAAATGCTCACAGTGTTAAAAGATGGCGAAAACTGACTGAAATGCTCTCAGTGCTAAAAGCTGTTGAAGAGTAACTGAAGTGATCTCAGGTTTAAAAAGTGGTGAAGAATGGACAGAGTGATCTCAGTATTAAAAGGTGGAGAAGAGTACCGAAGTGCTCTCTGTGTTAAAAGATGGTGAAGAAGTGAAATGCTCTCAGTTCGAAAGGCATTGAAAAATATATGAAGTGTGCTCAGTTGAAAAAATGTCGCAGAATGGACGAAATGTATTTAGCTCTAAGATATGGTGAAGAATGGAAGTACATTTAGAGCAATAATAAAATAAATAATTAAGAATGGGTGATGTTCGTGCTAAACGTAGTTATGAATTAACATTTTCTAATGATAAGGCTTCAGCAAGACTGAATCATTAGAATTTGACTGACTCAATTGGATTTATTTTTCTTGAATAATCAATGTGATTGCCAAATAAATACCTATGCAATAAAGATAATTTCTTATTTGTATAAACTGGTTATTAATTTTAGAAAACTTTCAGCCAGTGCAGTTGTAATTGCAGTTGTAATAGTACTACAACATGTCTATTCTATGATGAACCCAACAAAGAAAATAGTATTAGACTTTTACATCGAAAAAATAATTTTATATCTTGTAAATAAGTCAAATTGTGATTCATTTACAAGACTTAGAGATTAGTTAACAAACAAGTGCAAATAATAATGAGAGAAATTGACTAGATTTCAAAAATCAGGAAACACTGAAAGGAAAGATATGTAACATCTGTCCAAATTATTTCGCTATTAACAGATTAACACTTATTATTAAAAATTATTAATAATTTAATATTATTAAATATTATTAAATTATTATTAAATTATTATTAAAAATTATTTACTCTGTGGCAAGCAGCTGCTTGAGGGGGTATTTATTTATTTTATTATTAAATATCTAATAAGTATTTACATTTGTCATAATTTTACAGTTGATTAGACTAGGGGTTCTCATCGTGGGATACGCGGTGAAATTTTTTGGGTAAGGCATGAGAACTCAAAAGTCGCTAGATTTAGTAACAAAGTAAAAATAACCATTGTTATACTATAACTATTGTTTTATCTATCTATACAAGGGGTACGCCAGTTACATACACATTTCCAGGGGGTACGTGAAGCTTAAAAGTTGGAGAACCACTGGATTAGACTATTACTATTAGTATGCCGAACCCACTGTCGATACCTTTTCTTTTGCTATTAGAAATATCGAATCCGTGAATCCATATTATTTTCTTTCTTGACACTTGTTATTTTTCTTAACTACTCATCATGTTCGTCAAGTATGGATTTTTGGGATATAAGCTTTTACTTCAATGTTATTTTCAGATGAATATTTCGGCATATGCACATGCAATATTAGCAGAACTAACAAAATGCACTAACAAATTACCTACTGAATGTGAAAATATGATTCAAAATGGTTTAGAATGTCATTTTATTCTATTGCTTACGCGACACACCCGTGGATTTTATGCTAGAAAAATGAATAATCTAAGCAATTCAACGAAAGATTTAGATTTTGGTTATCAGTGATCAAAGGACAGTTTATTGAAATATCAGTTTTCAAAGAAAACCTACTTTCAAAGAAGAAAGATTTCTATCAACTATCCTCAATATTCCCTTCATTTTTTGCTTTACATCTATTTACATCAACATAATTTCTAAACATTCAGCATAGCAGCACAGAATTCTAAATTTTCCTCTTTAGCTTCTATCCTCTATTTTATCATTACTTCTTCACTTCTTTTTTCTCGAAACCACCAACAGGAGAAAGAAAAAGAGGAGATTAAATTCCGCTCTGATCACCCTGTTCCTCATCAGACAAAATTGGATTCTATTTTTTTCTTATCGTTTTCTAAGCAGAGAATCCACTGCTGTGTGATGAAAATAATACACAGAAGAAAGTAAGACCACATACTAAGCCTTTTACCGATTTTCGCTATTACACAGAGGCTGTGCCCGTTTCGATATCCGACAGTTACGACAACATCCTCCCAATCTTTACGTTCCTTTCAAGATGCGAACTGGCACACAATGCGACGTACTGCCGGCTACTGATTAAGATGTTTCCATTCATTCTTTGCAGTTCAAGTTCTAAGGGATGAAGAAGACATTTTTTCTTTGTAGTTGGAATAGATTTTTTTTCCCGTAGGAAGAATTTGTATGGTATTTGATAGAAAAAAAATGGGGATATTTTCAAAACTCTGAACTACTTTCTAAATATAAACTTGTTTCTCCAATTGTTTTTTTCTGTTCTTGAATTCGACACCAGGTAAGTGATTGTGTCACGAAAATGATATTGTAAACAAGACTACAAATATTTAGGTAAACGAAAACAGACAGATCATTTTCTATTCTTTGATGCCTGGAAAAATGAATGATTTGGAAGAACTGCACACAATACCTGACTAATATGATAGTTTCACTTTCTTCAAAAAATCGCTTGTGAAATCGAGTTAGTCGGACATGAATTTCTGATAAGAAATAATGTAAATAGGAGTTGGGGTTGAGGAATGGTGACTGATATATAAGAATTTTTAATTTTCTTACTTTATTAAAATTGCAATCTGGTACCCTGTGGCCGAGTGGCTAACGCGCTTGTCAACTGATGAAAGGGATCTGGGTTCGACTCCTATGTTTGTGTTGCTTTTCTCTATGGTGTATTAAACTGACTGCTTGCTGTTGTGGAAAGCAGCTGTTTGAAAGGTAATTCTTTTAATTTATACTTTGGTTAATGCTTTGAGTTTTTTATTTAAATACATTTCATATATTTAACTCATATTTATCTTGTTTTCTAAATAAAAATAAGCAATGTTTGTAGAAAAAAAAGCAATGAAAAAGGCAGAAACAAAAAAAAAAATAGCTGAATGCAGTTTTATTTCAATGCATGGTACCAGATCCGGATCTAGAATAAAATAATGGGAGGTGAGGGGGTGAGAGAAGCGACGCAATTTAGCTGGAAAACGTTTATGGCCGTTTATGGCCGAAAACGTTATGTAAGAGATTGGATCCTCATTACAATATAACATTTTTCCCTTTCATTTTAGAGGGTTTAAAAAATTTCATGAAATATGCACAAGTTTAATATTTTCTGGCCTCTGTTACCCTTATTGTCATTGTCAAAAGAGGGAGACCATGCCCCCCCTTCGACCTCCTACCCCAGATCCGTCCCTGCATGATACGTATAGATCAGTAGTTCCCAAAGGGGACATTTCAGAAATTTGTGGGGGACGTTATTTTGAGTTTTTCTGTGGAAGTGGATTAAATAGAATATTGAGTACTTTTTCGATTCGTATAGTCATTCATGAAGGGCAGAGTTTGAAAATAGTACTTTGTAAAAGATGGTATTCAGCCAATGGTATAAATGATTGTCGAGTTACGCAGTTTGCAAATGAGACTTCGTTTGTTGTAAACATTTTTACCGAGTAATGCAGACTATTTAATCAATAATTTTTTTTATCAAAAATCAATAAATGCCTAAATACTTAATCAATAAATAATATCCACGGAATTACCTGTTGGTACCTTTTAACGTCAATAAATCAAGAAATAGCTTTGTGGAAAAAAATCTCGCTGACGTGCGGGATTCGACCCACGTCTCTTCAAATACATGCTAGAGTATTCTACTCCTGAACTTGCATAAAATATGGGACTGAAATAAAATTATACAAAGTCCCTTTTCGGATTTCGAAGCAGGTAGAGAAGTTTGAGATTTAGCATAAGACGATATTTTTTTGGGGGGGACTCCCCCCCCCTCCTCTGGGTATGTTCCTCAACCAGCCCTACTTTAAACATCATGTTAAACCGAAATCGTGTTGGGAGAATTCGTGTTAGTCCTGAAATATGTGTAATCTCAACAAAATGATTGTTTTATATTTTGTAGACGTACGCTAAAAGGATCCTGATTCGTTAGCAGGTACATCGAAAAATGTGTGCTCTGAATATGAATGCCGAAAGTTAATTCTTTGAGAAAAATGTTTAGAAGAAAATATACCGTTCGATTCAATATACCACGGAAATTAAAGCTTTTATGCAAGTATCTAAGATGACGAACGTTTGGATGTAAGTAGCAGAAGAACGCTAAAGCTTTGAGTGAAGTATGCAAAGGGAGCTAAAGCTTAAAGGGTTGTATGGTAAGAAAATTAATTATCTGACTTAAGTATCGCGAAAAATGGATTTATCGTGTTATGGTTTCTCTTAGATCTCGCCTTCCTCACAGATCTTCTCTATGGCGTATTATACTGATATTATACCTAGGGCAAAATATTGCCTGAGGGATAATTGATTTTACGATTTTTTGACTTTAGTTCTTATGAATGGTAAATTTTCAACTGAAATATTTCAGATTACATAACTCTTTAAATAGTGCGAGAGTATTGCTCAGAATCAAGATTTACTTGACTTACATCGTTGATTTTTGATATACAAGACATAATTTAAATTGCATAGTAAAAAATATATTTGCATTTATATTTGCAGAAATTCTGAGTCATCAAGAGATAAAATTTAATAAAAATTAAGTGATTGAATTTAGAAATTAAAATTTTCCTTGTAAGTAGAAACGTACTTAGTTTTAATCAGTAATAATTATCTAAGAAAAATATAAATACATTTTAGTTTTAATGTTTTAGAGGAAAAATTGTCATTAGCTGGGTGGGATCTGAATCCCGATCTCCTGATAATAAAGATCCCAAGATAATAGCCCATATGACAAATACGACTTTGTAGGATTCTTTGCATAATTGAGTGAATTGTTCTATATATTTTATAAGATATTTTGTATATATTATAATATGTCATGGATATTGATATTTTAATGAAAATTTCTATATTTTTTATATGTACATATTTATGGTATCCGTCTATTTTGTTCCTGTGATATGGTTGTTGCCTGTAGCTATTTCTGTTGGCTGGGAGCGTCAAGTTGATGACACTGCACCTAGTGTACGAAGGGCATCGAAAGTGTGAGAACCTAGGAGGTGATCTACTTGTTATAATGATAGGAAGGGAAGACGCTGCCATTGCGAGCGGCCTTGATGAGACACCCTCCCCCACCTTCTCTTGTGCACGAGCAACCACAGTGTCGGCTCGCCGGATGACACTTGATGGCAGTGTTGTTGCCACCTTGAGACCTAGTGGACCTTTAGGGCATGAGCTGGTAGAGGGAAACTTTGGAGCGACGTGAACAGGAGAGAGACTCGTATCGGACGTCAAGGTATGGAGAGATGCGTTTCTCGGGAGCCTGAGATATTGTAGGTCTCAGGGTAGGGTTAGATAGATTCACCCCTAAATATAGTCTGTGTGACTTAGAAGAACTAGAGGTCTGTTTGACCAGCCGATAATAAAAGTCTATGTGACTAATTACAATCAGTCTGTGCCACTAAAAGAGAATGAATCACTGGAAACGATAGACAACTTCCTAAGACGTATCCCAGCAACAAGAAGGCAACATTGATGAGAAGGATATAATAAAGCTCACGTTAAGTTTGCAACAAATGTCTTCTGTTTATCCATCAATCAAAGGTGAATACATCGCGGTGGGATAAAATTCCTCTCACAGGTTGAGTAATATGGGGCGAACTATCAACGGAATCAACACTCGAAGACACTGGCGTGGATTAAATAATTCTCGAACCTTAATATGAATTTTAAGTGTTGAACGTCCCCTACCCTTACCACTAAAGGCCAGCGAAGTGTTACATCAATTGACCACAAAAGAGAGTACGAGGACGCATCACACTTAATCCATAAATTATAAATATTTTAACCAAAGATAAATCAACAAAATTTCTGATATAATATTTTTGGGATAATGACATTAATATTTTATAGACACTTTATATATGATCTTTCCACGTCATTTATAACATTCAACCCCCTCAAGAACCTCACTCAGTTAGTAAGAATATAGTCTCTGTCATGATATATTAATTTCCCTGCAAAAATGTCTTCTTCATTACCACTTAATCTAATACATATATATATATTGACATTTAGTATTAATTTATTTTTAACAAATCAATTTCTAACAAAACAATTATATTTTGTTTCATTCCAATAAAGAGTTTATTCCTCAAGATATTGACTTCCTGATTTGGCTTTTCACAGATATATTGGCGTTTTCTGTTTGTTTTTTCTGTGTATTTGTATATTTTTTTAATTGCTGCTTGTAAATCATAAAACAGTAGTTATGGAACATCCGTAAGTTGTGTAATGTTTACTCCTATACATATACTCTGTGGAACCCTTTCTGTAATGTTTCTGATACTTAAGAACCCTAGGAAACAGAAACCTTATTGGTAAATTTGTGTTTAGAACACTGAACAGATAAAAAGACATCTCTATGGGTTTCTACAATGAATGTTTAGAGAACAGAATTAAAAAAGTCGGAAACAAGGGGGAAAATGGATTAAATCTTATTAAATAAATATATTTTCTATTAAACGTCTTCTTTACAAATTGTTGTTCATGGAAGCACTAACTTCAAATCCAAGAAATTTTCTCCCTCAAACTCCAGCACAGGAAATTCTTACTAGCTCGTTTCGAAAAATAAATAGATAAATAAAATAAAAGGATGCCCGTAGAGAATATGCTGGATTGTTTCACCTTTTAAGGGCATTTTCTTTATTTGCACACATGACCAGCTCACAAGGATATCAAAGTTCAGCGAGGGTTGAGGAAGATGATCCACATAATAGCTATTAGTAGACATGTGGAAGTTTCCCCTTCAAGGCAATACAGTGTGTTCTTCAACGTGCATAGGATATGGTTTTCTCCCGACACGGAGATACGGCTAAATGTCTCATTCGACGGAAAGCGGATTTTCCAAGCCCACGGGTGTCCCCTACTGACCCTATGCAGGATGGGGGTTAGCGGAGATAAATAACAATGCTGGAGCAGTTGAGACTCGAAGCTGGGAACTGCAGATTACGAACCACCCCCGCTTTAGTGGATTGTAAAAAGATTATGTGGTAAATCATGTCAGCGTTGAGATTTATCTGCGCAACATTCCCCGCCCTGCCCACGATCAGTAGGGAACACCGAAGGGTTTGGAAATGCCGCCGTCCGTCGGATGGGACGTTAAGCCGTGGCCTTGTGTGCGGGTGAGCCATACTCTGTGCACGTTATAGAACACGCTGGATGGCCTTAGCGGGAGGCTACTATCTGTCTTCCAACAGCTGTTCCAGTGGGTCCCCTCCGCCAACCTTCTCTGAGCCTTCCGGGTCCTTGTGACCTGGTCATTTAGCCCATGGTGTGCAAAAAAGTGCCGCTCAGAGGTAACACAACCCAACACAACCTGCACACAGGAACATAATATACATTCGTGTATATTTTAAAGTTCATCTATAATATGTTTAATAACCAAGTAAAATAAAGAAATAAGGATTGAAGTTTATTTTAGTAGATCCTAGGCCCTGAGAAGTTGACCATTCCTTAGCAGGCTTTAAAAGAAACTAAAACTTGTGGGCAAAATAGATTACTAGATCCTGGGCCCTGAGAATCTGATCATTCCTCAGCCGGCTTTAAGAGAAACTAAAACTTGTGAGCAAAATCGATCAATATTCCAAGCCTATCTTGCAGACCTCCTTTCACTACCATAACTAAACCTAGAAAGAACCAAACTATTATACACTCTAATTTTAGTCTTTAGGTGTATACGCCTATTTCTCCACACTCTCCATAGATTCTTAAAAGTCCCGGCTGCAATCCCTATTCGTCTGTTAATCTCATGCCGCATATCACCATTATCTGTTACATAGCTCCCAGGATAATTAAACTGTGACACCTGCTCAAGACTGCAACCATTCAGATTAACTGAATCACAGCCCGCCTGACCAATTTTCATCACTTTAGTTTTCTCCCTGTTTATAACCAAACCTACTCTATTACCAGTTTCTTCAACAGTTCGAATGAAAGAGTTCATCCTATCAACATCATTTGCCAAAAGGGCAAAATCATCAGCATAATCTAAATAAGAAATTTGCGTATCTCCAGTCCATTTAAGGCCAAAATCTTTCCCTTGAAGTGAATTTCGCATAACATAACCAATAACCAAGCAAAAGAGAAAAGGAGACAAAATGCACCCTTGTCGAACACCAGAAATAATGCTAAACCAATTGCTACAAGACTTATCAGCTCTCACACACGACTCAGTGTTATTATAGAGAGCTTTCACTATGTTAACTAACACTGTCTGGTGTACCATATGATCTCAGAATCAACCACAAATTATGACGATCAACAGAGTCGAAAGCCTTTTTGAAATCAAGAAAGCTAGCAACCAAAGGTTTCTGAAACTCTAAACATTTCTCAGGAATCTGCCTAAGAGAAAATATCTGATCTACACATCCCCTACCTTTTCTGAATCCACATTGCTCATCACGGAATTTCCTGTCAACCAGATTCTTAATTATATTAAGCACAATCATGCAAAGAACTTTCCCTGGAACAGAGAGTAGGCTGATACCCCTATAGTTATCACAAGAGCTGCGATCACCTTTTTTGAAAATAGGGATAATAATAGCTCTGGTAAAATCCTTAATAACCATGCCATTATCATAAAAGATATTCAGAATTTCAGTCATCCAAGTGGTAACCGAAACTTTCCCAGCTCTAAGAATTTGCGTAGTAATTTCATCTACCCCTGGGAATTTATGTAGTTTAAGTTTAGAAACAACCAAAATAACTTCAGATTGTGTTATAGGGCCAACATTATAGCCACCAATGCATCTATAATCATTGCAAACAATGGGAGTAGAACTAACTACATTGTTTAGAACATCACTGAAATGCTCAGCCCACCTAGCCATGACAGAATCCTCCCCTTCTATAACCTTACCTTGTTTATTCTTCAATCCTTGCATGCCTGTCAGTTTTTCTACCACACAAAACATTAACTATCTGGTACAGCTATCTGATGTTGTGCTGTCTAACTGCTTCCTCGGCTTTGTCAGCCAAACCATCAAGCCAAAGATTCTTATCAGCAGCTAACTGATCTTTTACACGTTTATTACGTTCTCTGTAATGCTTTCTATTAGGACTAGAAGGGTATTGATTAAGGACATTCCTGCAGTTCTTTCTTTTCGAAAGAAGCTCAAGTGCCTTATCACTCAGATAATTCTGTCTCTTCTGCTCCTTTTTTCATAAAAGAGTACTGTTATTGTCCAAAAAAGCCTGTTTAAAATGATCCCATTCTTCCTCAACTTTAGTAGTAAGCATACCATGACTGTCATAACGACTAAGTAATGGTTTAGTAGTAAGCATACCATGACTGTCATAACGACTTCATGGTAAGCTTTGGCTATAACTGGGTCTTTCAGAGCTTGAGTATTAAAAGTAAAATTTTTAAACCTAGCACAACACTTTTTAAGTTTAAGTTGCAAGACATTTTAACAAGGTAATGGTCAGATCCAATTTCAGCTCCCCTATATGCCCTGGTATTCCTAACAGAACTAGCCCATTTGCTGTTAATTAATATGTAATCAATCATATTCTTATGCAGCCCATCAGGTGAAACCCATGTGTACTTATGTATGTCGCGGTGTTTGTAATAATTGTTAGTTATTCTGAATCCATTTAATTTACTTACCTGTAGGAGACGTTGCCCATTGCCATTGCAACTACCAATACCAAAAGGGCCCATTACTCTTCCCCAAAGGTCAGGACTTTGGCATTGAAGTCACCAAGAACAAGGGTAATATCTCCTTTCTTGACAGAATTCAAAATATCTTGAAGTTGTTCATAAAACCTATTCTTCTCGTCCTCATCGGCATCCTCAGTGGGGGCATAACAGAAGATAACATTTAGGGCTTTAACGCTTGTCTGAAATTTTGCTGTAAGAAACCTTTCATTAATGCACTCATATCCTAGAAGAGCATCACTAGCGTGTCTGGTGAGAAGCAGACCCACGCCTTGGTGATGCTTATTGTCGTCCCTCCCTGAAAAGAGAAATTTAAGATTATTTTTAAGAATTTGACCTTTATCTGTCCATCTGGTCTCTTGCAAGCCGAGAATATCTAAATTATAATGGAATTCTTATGTGAGGACATCAAGAGAAAAAGCTCTGTGCAGAATCCTCACATTCCAACTACCTATGGAGAGAAAATGGTTAGTGGGATGTTTAAAGAAACTATGTTTATTGAGAGAGGGAATGCCGACAATATCAAACAGCCCCCTAATCGCAGACATGGGGCAAAGACCCGTTCCCCCACCACTAAAGGCTGAAGCCATCTACACTGGAAGACTTCCTCCAATGTAGAATTTGACGATGCCAGTAGAAGCAAAGTGTTCAGGTGCCTGCGATGACCTCTATTCAGGATTATCCACCAGCTGATAAACATATCCTGTGAATTTATTCACTTGGGGCTGTCTACCCACAAACAAACAGAAAACACAGCGGAAGATTTTCCCTCCACAGAAACACACCAGTGCAGCAAAATCAGGATCCATAATCAATCTCAGAGCCATATATCTGTCCAGTGGGTTTATATGGTCAGCACCAGGACCCTGTGTGGTTGACCACTCCTCAGCAGGGTAGAAAAAAAAAAAGTAGCCATAGTTGTCCAGATCAGTAGGCCACACTAATCTGGCAGCCCTCCCCTTCCGTTCACTTCCACAAGAGAGTACCTCTTTTGAAAGGTACTAACGGTCTGCACCATGAGAAGGCGGGGTCGGACATTAGGTGTTAGGCCTGGCCGGTTCTATGCATCATCACAGGGGATTGGTGCATAGCTCTCCTTCCACTGATTACCTAGCTACCATTTACAGACCATACTACCATTACTACCATATACATATGCATTCTTAAATGAATTCATAATGCAATAAATGAAACATTTAATCAAGCTTTGTTTGCCCAGGAAACATGTTGTGCAGAAATCTTGTGCATGGAGAATAATTTTCTACTTAAGCATTTATTTCTGATTCAATATTCAGTTTCAGATAAATATATGTTTGCGTTTCTGTAGTTGATGCAATTTAGCCTTCTTTGTTTTGACCGTCTCCAAAGGGAATGTTATCAGCTGGATTTTTGCATTCATGGTGATTAAATGTTTCATTCTCGTGGCAAAACCACAGAACATATTATCTAAAGTAATTATAACTTTTTCTTTTTTTCGGCTAATTTCTCTTTTGGTGTCTCAACAAATTCCTCAAGGACGTAACGTATGTTAATTCCCATATCTATTTATCATCTGAAAGAAGGAAAAATATGAATTAAAAACTGCAAGCCGAACTTGCGGTAATGTATTCTTGATAAACCACTGTGAGAATACAATTTCTTTAAGCATTCCTTGTAGTTTATATAATTAAAAAAGTTATTATTAAATGTGAGCTAAAATATGCCTGTTTTCCTCAAAGGATTGTTATTAAGTTTTATTAGATTAATGTAATATTTATCTACACGAACGTTTAGACAAATATTTACCTTGTGGAATTTCAAAATGGATCTAAAGAGCCTATACCAATATTAGAAAGAAAACATTATTGGTTTAAGAAATCTGCATCGTCATAATTAATCAAATACGATTGTGTTATCCATAAAACAATCCTTTCGTTGCTTTTCTTATGTTGTGTTTATTTTAATCATTTATTTATTAATAAGTGAAAAAAATATATTTGTTATTTTTTCACAAATCTATGCATTAATGAAAGATTTTTCTAAACATATATAATGTTCGTTTTCGTAAATAACTGTATTTGATTTTTTAGACACTTCCACGGTTTCCAAACAAAAGCAAATATTAGCAGAATAGTTATTTTATTGAATGAGTGGAAACTAAGACAGAAGGAAAAATATTTAGAAGGCAGATATTTCAAGTTGAAAATTAGTTTGAGTGAAATATTTCTTTTCTAGTACAAAAGAAGTTCATTGTTTAACAGTACAAAGATATGAGAATAATTTCATTACCTCTCTTTCGTATTTTTATATCATCTAAATTTGTTGGAAAAGTAAAGATCCAATTTGTAATCCAATTAATTAAAGATCGAATTTGTTTTTTTTTTTCTTTAGTTTCTAAATGTTTTGCAAAAGTGAATTTATTTTATAATGCAGTATATATGAACATTTACCCTAGGGAAATGCACTATACAGGGTGATTCAAAACGTATCGTTCGTACGCATGCGTATGTAGAGGGCGCTGTGTGTACCCAATTGGCCGGAAATACCTAATGTTTCTCGAGACAGTGTTACCGACTTTTCTGGGCGCTGTTCCTGCGCATATCCGCCGAGATATGTGGTATCAACATGACGGGGCTTCAGCCCATAGCACAATTGTTGCGCGTGATTACCTGAACCGAACATTCGGAGCTCGATGGATTGGTAGAGGTGGACCGATCGCTTGGCCACCCAGGTCACCTGATTTATCGCCCATGGATTTCTTTTTGTGGGGGGCCATGAAATACCATGTGTACGAGACCCCCGTCGACAGTGAAATGGACCTTGTTGCACGAATAGTGGCCGTCGCAGGCATTGTCCGTGATATGCCAGGCGTTTTTGAAAATGTTCGGCGGTCAATGCAACGGCGCTGTGAATCCTGTGTCCGTGTAAATGGTCGCAATTTTGAGCACTTACTGTGAACCTGTACTTTACCTTGTTGGAATAAAAGTCACATTCGTTACCACTTAACTGTACTGTTTCCTTGTGTTCACTTTACTTGTCCATTTCGTTCATGTAGATGACGTTTGCAGACATACTTTCCTATGTGAAATCGGTTTCCTGACGTATTCCCTACCTCCCCACGAAATTTGAACGATAAGTTTTGAATCACCCTGTATATCGGCGCATTAGAATTATGTTTATACTTTCACCAAAACGAATATGCAGATATTGTTAATAACCAGAATTTCTTTTACTTTTTCCTGTCTCATGTGAATCAGGTGAACTCACCCCTTCCTTAAGAGAAGCTTTTCAATTTTCAAGGATGGAAAATGGGAACAGAGTGTCAGATGAAAACTGTCATACTGTCCCCTTGTAAGTTCATCTATCAGAACTTGTAGACTTTATCTAGATATTCAATATCGACCCCTCCTTCCGACTTTTTCAGTTTTTGATTATTTATCCTTTTTTGCCACTATTTTTATTGTTCGCGTTTTTTTTCTGCTAGCTTTGCTGCCTTTTTTCCTGTACCATTTCCCTTCCTTCCTTTGTTCCCCTTTTTTAATTCATCTTTTCGTATCCTTATTTGCACCTTTTTTCCTGCGCCTTTTTCTCTTAGTTCTTTTGCTGCTCTTTTTCCTGTACCTTTTCCGTCCTTACTTTGCTGTCCTTTTTCTTGTGCCTTTTCCCTGCACGTTTCCCCTTCTTTCCTTTTGTTTCCCCCTTTTTCTTTCTTCCTTTGATATTTGTTGCCCCCCTTTTCTTCCTTCCTTTGATATTTGTTTCGCGTACCTTTTCCTTTGCTGCCCTTTTTTCCTGAACCTTTTCCCTTCCTTCCTTTGCTTGTTACATTTTTAGGCACACCTTTCCTTTCTTGTTATAAAACAGCACAGCTACTCAGCTTTTTCAAACTGTCAAGATTTCTTCTTTTTTTAAAAATTTGCATCCAGAATTAACAACAAAACATACACATGCCACAAAACGCTGAAAGCAAGTACATTTGGTTAGCATATTTCGCGTTTTTCTCCTTTTTTTTCTACATTCCGTTTTCCAAAAGAAATCCATTTTTTCTTTTTTGTACTTTTCGCCAATTCTTTGCAGACCATGAATATTTTTTTCCGAGCCGACATAAGGGACAAAATCCGTCTTACTTCGAGCTGTAAACTGTTTGATGATGCTGATACATCCTCCGTTACATTGGGGCAATTTATAAAGAAGTTGATTAGGGAGTCATTGTGCACTGATTCATGGGAAAACGTTCATTTAATATATTGTGTTCCAGGATTTTCTCTTTTTGGTGACAAAATCCCTTAAAATATTCTAGATATCAATATTAAGTGTAGTATCCCATTATGAGAATCAATAAGATATTTTGCAATTATGTTAGACTAAAGTTTTAACAAGTTAGTAACAAATTTAACAAGTTAGTAACAAAGTTAGTAACAATCAGATAATATTTAACTTAGACTAAAATATTATTTAAGAGGATGATTTTCAATTTTAATTTTCGATAACAAATAGTAATTTTTAATTATTCTAACTATGTTTCGTATATTTGTTTTATGTAACTTTTTAATTACTTGGACGAATTTGTTAGACCTCCTTGGTAATATTACCATATATTCCACTGCAATATATATATATTTCAATATCAAAATACACCTATCCCTCGATTTACACGGTACTCAGTTCACACAATTTTGGCTTTGCACGGTCAAAAAATGCAATCAGTTTCGATTTACACGGTACTGACTGAGATTTCCTTTCTATGTACGTGTAAATCGGTATCGTGTAAATCGAAACTGGTTGCATTTTTTGACCGTGCAAAGCCAAAATTGTGTGAACTGAGTACCGCGTAAATCGAGGAATAGGTGTAATATATTTCTTCTTTCATTTCCTCTAGGGTCTCATCTCCTTAAGAGAATTTTTCTACGATTTACATCGCAATATTTTATCTTAGATCCACAACATGTAGCTGAGTGTGACCGTCCATAAACTGAGTTGTTTAAATCGAATTTTAACCTTCCCTTCTACATTACATTACTTACTACATTACATAATACTTCTACACTACATTACATAACGTTATGTAATGTAGAAGGGAAGGTTAAAATTCGATTGTAAAATTCTTTTTGTATTCTTTCTTTCGATTTGTAAAATTCTTTTTGTAAAGGTCTTCGCTTTAAGTACGGCCATCAGAAGAGCAATTGAGTGTTACGATTGTAGTACTTGGTGATATAATATGTTCCTGGAAAATTCAATTTTGAGATTTGCCTGATTGATCGATATAATAAACTAGCTGATTTTTTGTTCACCAGAAAATGGACAAATAAAATACGAACTGGCAAAAATAGGTGGAATGAAGATTGATTCACTCGGTAACACGCCAGATTCGTAATCTGCAGTTCCCAGGTTCTTTTTTTTTCACTTGTGCTGGGGTTGATATTTTTTTCTGATAAGGAATGGATTCAGAGAAGTTTGTGAGACAGAATGGGAGCTAAATCCCATTCTGTCTCACAAACTTTTCTGAATCCATGGGGTCTTTGAGACTTCGCCATTTAGCCCATAATGTTAAAAAAGTAGGGGAAACAACCAAACCACTTCCTCTACCCCACTCAGCTCTTGTGAGTTCTTATGACCTCATCATTTATCCCTTGTGCGCAGAAAAGCGCCGTTCATAGGTAAAACAACACAACAACCGATCCGACGGACGTGGATGGAAGTATTCCATCTGATGAGACATAAAACCGTGACTGTGTTCATGAGAAGCATACCCTGTGAACGCTAGGGGATACGATGGATGACCTTGACGTAAGGCTTGTCTGCTAATTACTCTCCAGTGTTTTTTTTTCTTTAGTTTCTAACAAATGTCTTCTAATAACTGTCCAGTGGGTCATCTTCTTCCAACCTTCTCTGATCCCTTGGGGGTCCTTGTGACCTAGCAATTTACAACATTGTGTGAAAAAAATGTGCCGCTCCGAATTAAAACAATCCAAACCAGAAATAAGTACACAAATTTTCTCTACCTTTCTTGAGATATTATGCAATTTATGGTCGAACCCTGACTTAAATTTTTATATCTATGTTCACATTTATAATTTAAATGCCCTCAGTTATGTCTGTTAATTAATAAATAAACCATCGAATTACATATCTGAGACTCTAATTAAATCCTCTAAAGCAATTTTCTTCTGCTGACGCCTCTAAACAACATGTTAAATTTCATCTCATCAAATAAAGCTGCTCCTTCTTTGAATAATCAAAAGCAATCCTGATGTTGACAGTAATTATATGATAGAAATTTGCTTCCATTTCGTGTATCACAAAATGGCCAGTAAGAGTGTGTACTCTAAGCCCGTTATTGGCCCAGAGTGCGCACATTAAAGGAAAGTGCTGCTCATAGACATAGAGATAAGCTAGCTCAGTTTATCTTAATTACTACAATTAATACCTCCGCATAACTGTGCTTTGTGCAGGTGGTGTGGAAAGATTAGGGCAAACAGGTGAAGATAATCGGGCTTATTTTACTCTAAGATTCATTAATTTTAAAGTATACTAGAATAAATTGACTGATAATTTCCGTATTGGTAGAAATAATATATTTCGATTTACATACTCGAGAAAAATAAAGCGCCATGCTGGAGTTTTATTTACGCTCTCCGTTATCTTTGCGCACACAATTAGTCCCTCTGATCTGAGGCGCTGGGAGTCGAAATTAAATCGCTTGGAGGAGGCGGTTACGCTTTCATTTAAGGTTTCAGATAAAGCGACGGGACCATCAGCTTCATTTAACCGTTCTCTATGCAAATGAGTATTTAATTCAATTTGATTTTCTGCTTGATAGGCTACGACAGTCCACGAACCAACGACTTCTGCCAGAAACATTCTTAGTCGGAAGCGACACAGAATGCAGCCTTAATACACTCATCTATCGCTGAGTACTTATCTCTATGCTGATAGTTTATACACAGGCGTATCATTAGTTCATGTTTATGGATTATTTGTTATTACATGTGCTTAGCGCAAGGCTGGACCACAGAAAGGGGAAATTCTGGTGATCTTTTGCCTAGTCACTTTACCCTTGAAAGAGAGTTTTAATCGGTTACCAGGAAAAATCACTAGGATGTGGAAAACTATAGGAGAGCATGTCGAAATCTATAAGAAAGTTGTTTTGTTATTTACGTAGCTTAATACGTAACAAAATATTTTATCTTGCTAGCTGCAGATATTCGATGAATCTTATATACACTGGAGGATACAAGTTAGGTTATATGCTATGTTTGGTCAACAGGAAAATAAATGCAAAACTCTTTAATTTCTAAAATAACTCTTTAATGAAAAAACATGTCAGAAGGCACTGAAGATCTTACTATCGACATCTGGATTTTCAGAAATATTCGTTCAATATTAAAATGATCATAGAAATTTTAACTTCCAGCCGGAGAATTGCAAGACACGAAGAATTTTTCACGAAAGAAAATTAAAGCACAAATAATAACAGTTAAATTCCAACATTTATTTAAAAACAAGATTACATTTAGAAACAAGATTACATTTAGAAACTCCATTAGCAATATCCTCTCAGTTTTGGTCAAAGTTGAGCAAATTGTTTAGAAGAACCTAAAGATTAGGGTCTGGTTTTAAATTTCTCAGCTTCCATAAATCAAATTACAGAGCGACTAATATTGATAATCAAGATTTAAAAGTACTTCATTAAAATCTTTGATACCCTCCTGACCCATGTTTCACTAAAAAACATAGTTTTAAAAACTACAGAGCTTTTAATTTAGCTTTATATTGACCTAATATAGATTATAACCTAGCTTTGTACACTAGTATATAAGCTCACCGGACAAAAAAATTAGTCACCCATGACTGAATGTGACCTAATAGCGCGTAACGCTTCCGTGCGACCGAAGAACAGCCGAAATCTTGTCTGACATGGATGCCACCGGTGTGCGGATGTAATGCACATCAATATTCATCCACTCTTCCAGCAGCAAATGCCGCAGTTCGGTCAGATTGGCCGGATGGCTGGGACAGCGCCTTACTCATTGCTCCCAAATAGTCCCACAAGTTTTCTATGGGATTCAAATCTGGGGATTTGGCGGGCCAGTCGAGATATTCAAAGGCTTCAGAATGTTCGTCGTGCCAATCCGACACACTTCGAGCCCTGTGCACGCAACAACTGCCATCTTGGAAAACTGGGGTATCCTTCCGGTGTTCACTGTGGAGATTCTACACAAAAGGCAATATGTGGTCTTCCAGTAGCTCCATATAGCCCTTATGGTTCAAGTGTGACATCACTGCAAACAAAGTACCCATTTCCTCGTATGTAAAATACCCCCAGAACATCACGTAGCCTCCTTCAACTTGAACTGAACCTTGCACACAGTCCGCATGGAAAACTTCATGTGGCTTACAATGTACCCGTCGACTCGCATCATTCGAGTATAAGCAAAAACGTGAATCATCCGATCAGATTACACGCTTCCAAGAGTCGATAGTCGAATCTCTGTGGCGCCGCGCCCACTCTAGCCATGCAGCCTTGTGCAGAGCTGTTAATATGGGTCTCTTGAGCGGTACTCTACTCCAGATATCCATGTCATGCAGTTTTATTCGGAGTGTTCGTTTGGAAACAGCTTGTTGTAGGCCTGCATTGACTGACTGGAGCAATTCCTGCCTCGTTGAAAAGCGGTTTGCCCTAACAGTGCATGGCACACTGTGGCGGTCCCTATTGGTGAACACAGTCTTTCTGCCGCAATTCTGGCGACGATTAGCGGTGGACTGCGATGTACGCCACTGCTGGAAGACCTTTTGGATAGTACGTTTCGACACACCTGCAAAGGCAGCAACATCTTGTACACTATGCCCTTTGGCTCGGACAAACGCAATAACACCTTTTTGCCACTCATTCACATCTTTGATGCAACCTAGGTTTCACGGAGCGACTAACACACACGAGGCACACAACCACTTCTTGTCACTGTATGAACCCTGTAGCACACGGCACAACTATTTGTAGGACGCGTTTATTACTGGTACACCTTCTGTTGCTATCGAACGGACGTAACCCTCTTATGACTGGAGATGAATAATTTTTTGTCTGATGAGCTTATATTTAAAGATAACTGTTTGTGTGTTTGTTAGTCTGATCGCTTATGTACTTAGTCCTCTAAAGAGCAAGAGCTAACAACTTTTCATGAACTTTTCCTTCACCCAGGGAAAGATTATAGGCTACGTGCGATTACACTGGAATGAACCAATAACACTGGGTAAATTTTCTGGAATATCTATATATATAAATTACTAGAAATCGGTACTGTCGCGTCCCTTGCTCTGGAGTGGTAGGGAATAGTGGAAGTCAAACATTTGTTTATTTATTTCAAATTCTATCCGATGCCAATGTCGTAGAGTGTAGACCCAATCAATAATCAAATGAAATTTAATAAATCAAATTAAGTTTACACCACTGTATGAGGAACTTCCTCACCTTAGCTTGAGCAACACAAATATATAAATAAATAAAATACATAATATTAGTCAATTAGTGCAATTACATGTGCATGTTCTGCTATTCTAGTAAAAAAAAGTCATATTCCATACAATAGCGCACATAAAAATTGGAAAAACAAAACAAAACATATAAAGAAATGAAAAGAAATAGCAAGAAACTCAGAAATAAAATATGTATTGACAGGTAATGTGAGCCGTAGTTCTTGCTAACCTGTTACAGTACACTCATATGAAAATGCGAATTTATGTAAAACAAAACTCAAAATATAGAATAACTTTGTACATAAAAATTTGCATTAAGTGACAACTGATGTATATAAAATTAATGAGTTCAGTGGTTTTATTTTTAGATAACAACTCTGTATAAATCTTCAACTTCATGCAAAACCATCAAAAATGATCTTAACAGCTTTTTAAAAACGTTTTCACAGGTTTCTTTTCTAATACTGATTGGTAGAGTGAATTAAATATTCTTGGGCCGTAAAACATAAACTAACGATGAGATATTTCCTTCTTAGTTAAGAGTACAAAAAATTTGTAATCCATATCACACAGAATTGCCAAGGGAGCTTTAATTTGCAATATCATTGGTTATTTAAAACTGTCACAAATGATTCAATATATATATATACAACTTTCTCAATAACATAATTCCATTATCAATAATTATTCCACTGCATTAAGTTTTATTCAAAAATAAGTCATAACATTTAAAAATTTATTTTGTATACCAATTACATTATGTAATGAGAACAAATACGTTCCATCCCAGCATACCAAACCATACTGAACAACTGCTTGAAACCATGCAAAATACAGTTTAACAAAGAAATTGTCAGAGACAAATTTTCTTAAATAATAAAGTTTATATAAATAAAATCTTAATCTTTTGCAAAGCATATTGGTGTGTGTATTCCATTTTAAGTTGGAGTCCAAAGGTACTCCAAGACATTTAATAGTATTGACTTGTTCAATTTTATTGCATGCACAAATGTCTGAATTATTACAAACATTTGGATGAAAATACAATTCAAACATAATTGTGTCCAATGTGATGCAGTCTTTGGTAGAGATTATGTCCCAAAATAATATGGTCTCTTTTGATTTGATGAACAAATCAGCAGAAAATTATTGAAAAACTTAATAAAGAAATTTATTAATTCCTTATCATCAGTGCTATCATCCTGCTGCTATGATACCCTTTGGAGATGGGACTATTTATCGTTCCATAATGTTAGATTTGTATATCTGCAGTCACACAGACTAATGTTGTATACGAATGTAATGAAACTAACCAATGGATACGAATGTGATTGGTTACACAGACGTCTGGTACATATAGTCACATAGACCTCTAGTACAAGTATTGACACAGACAAACTCTTGGGTTGAAATTCATCAAACCCACACTGATATCTTGTTTTTGATCTCATTCCTCGGTTCTCGAGAAATGCACGACTCCACACTTCACGAGTCTGTCGGTCGCATCGCTGACCTATTTCTCACGCCGCTATTTGCCCTGGAGATATCCGTTTGCAAAAGCGCCTTCACCACATAGTAGTGCCATAAAACGTCATCTAGCAGCTAACACCTTCTTAAGAACCAAGAGGAGGTGGGAGAGGGGGTTCGTCATTACCGCAGCTCGCAAAGACAGATACTTTCATTCCTATCGTCACAGAAAATGGATCCACTTCTAAGTTTTCACACATTTCCAATACGCACTCTGCATCAGACGCAATGCCATAAACTCGACATTCCCAGCCAGCGTACATAAATAGCTGCAAACAAGAATTTATCTGCATTGTGAAAACAAGGAACAAGAACAAAATGGCACAAATATAATTTATATCATCATCATCCTCAAGAAACCATGGTTTACGGAGGTCTAACCAGATTTTGCAATTTAGTTCTCCAAATACATGTGTCCTGAGCTACATCTGCTGCATCTGGCCACTGTAGACAAATTCTAACAAGTTCTATTTAACAACGTCTGCCCATCGTATTCTAGGTGTCGTTTTCTTTCTGAGACAATTAGGCACGCTGTTTTTAACTCTATTCGCTAATCCAGTGGTTCTCACCTTTTATGCTTCACGTACTCCCTGGAAATGCGTATGTAACTGGCGTACCCCTTGTAAAGATAGATAAAACTATAGTTAGAGTATAACAATGGGAAAAAAATAAAACATATATAAATATACACATTAAATTTTGCATTTATAAATTACATATATCGATAAACACAAAAAATGACAAACAATTTAACAAATCTTATAAAATTATAAACATTTTACTGGGTAATCAGTGAAAGCGTTGCGCCTGTTTACGCTTGCACAGGTCATCAATGGTTGGGGTTATGTTGCTAAGGTAGAGTCGCAAGTCATCTTCAACATCCAGCCTGATCCTATGTTTATTTTTTAAAGCAGTTAAAGATGAAAAACCAGTTTCACATAAATAAGTTGCTGTGAAAGGTAACAAATATTTGACTGCAAATCTTGACGAAGTCGGATGTTCCTATTCCAATCCAAAAACTAATCAATGGCTTTTTGGCATGAATGCTTTTTAAACTATTGTCACAAGATATCTCAATCATCTCTTCTTTATTGGACAACGGAAGCTTACATTTTTCCAAATCAAATGTAAAGGGGTCTCGAATCCATTCTTGCGTTTCATCAGTGGGTGGGAAATACTGCCTTATATGAGTTTTAAGAGTGCTTAAAGAACGATGATTTGTTGTCTGATGTCTTCAAAGTCTGCAATCGTTTGCTCATCTTCTTTAAGAAATGAATCTAGCCGCTGAAATTGGCCACAGCTGTTCTTTTTAATTCCGTTTTCCAAGAGAGAATTTTTTTTTTATCATGGCCTCTGTTTTCTTCTCAACATAGAACATAATGCGCCATAAAACCCTAAAATAAACAGCATAGAACACATCAATGTTGTCTCCTTGCAATGATAAGTTTAAGATATTCATTTTTTTCAAAAATATCAGCTAAATATGCTAACCGTAGAAGCCAGTGTAAATCTTGTACTCTGAAATAAAATCGAAACTCGTGGTCCATGAAAAAAAGTCGTACTTCATTGTATAGCTCAAATACCACAAAAAACGTTTCCTCGTGACAACCAACGTACTTCTGTGTGAAGCAGCAATCTCTTATGCAGGCTACCCATTTCTTCACACATAATTAAAAAAAGTCGAGACTTCAATGGTCGGGTTTTGATGAAATTAAACATTTGTACACTTTCATCCAGCACTCTTTTCAAATCATCAGGGAGAAATTTAGCTATCAGCGCTTCACGGTGAAGACAACAATGAGTTAACTTACATTCTGGTGCAGCTGTTTTATACGACCTGATAATCCTGTGATATAAGCACTCATTGCTTTTGCTCCGTCAGGTAGGGAAAGGAGGATTGATAAACGTGTACAGACATGAACTACAGCGCCGCGCTTCGTCACTCAGTTCTCAGAAATTAATCAGTAGAAGTGTTACCAACTTAAAATAAAAAAATAAATAAATAAATACCCCCTCAAGCAGCTGCTTGCCACAGAGGTCTGACAGGAGCCTGTCAGTTTATATGCCACAGTAGGAGATCTGAGAGGATGGCAGGACCTCAGCAGAAAAACGACACACACATCCATGCCTAATTCCGGGGCTCGAACCCAGGTCCCTTAGATCAGTAGCCAAGCGTGCTAACTACTCGGCCACGGACCAACTTAGCGACTTTATTATTAGATCTAGCGACTTTTGAGCTCTCACGGCGCACCCCAAAAACTTTTACCGCTTACCCCACGTTAAGAACCCCTACGCTACCGCTGTCCCATGGCCGAATGGTTAGCACACTTGGCTACTGATCTAAGGGACCTGGGTTCGAGCCCCAGGTAAGGCATGGTTGTGTGTGTTGTTTTTCTGCTGAGGTCCTGCCATTCTCTCAGATCTCCTACTATGACATATAACTGACAGACCTATGTGGCAAGCAGCTGCTTGAGGGGGTATTTATTTTTTTATTTATAACTCTAATCTATAATTTCGCATACAGGCTCTGCACAGAGATTTTTCATTTGATGTCCTCACATAAGAATTCCACCGTTATAACCTATATATTTTTGGCTTGCAGAGATCAGATGGACAGACAAAGGTCAAATTCTTAAAAATAATTTTAAATTACTCTTTTCAGGGAGGGATTATAAAAAGCATCTCCAAGGCGTAGGTCTGCTTTTCAGCAGACACGCTAGGGATGTTCTTCTTGGATATGAGTATATTAATGAAAGGTTTCTTACATCTAAATTCAAAACAAGCATTAAAGATATGGATGTTATCTGTTGTTATGCCCCCACTGAGGACGCAAATGAGAATGATTGGCTTTACCGACAACTTCGGGATAGTTTGAATTATGTCAAAAAAAGAGATATTACTCTTCTCCTAGGGCAGTGTTTCCAAACTTTTTTTGCGAACCCCTTTCAACCAAATAAATTTGTTGAACCCCGGGTAATAAAACTAAAAAAAAGCACAAAATTAAAATTTACATTCATCATCATCATCCTCAAGCAGCCATGGGCTACGGAGGTCCAACCAGACCGTGCAGTTTAATTCTCCAAGCATATCTGTCCTGAGCTACATCACATACCTATAATTAGGAAATATAAAATTTCACTACCCATAATTATAAAACCTCTAAAATTTAGAGTGTAAATATAAAATTATAAAACCCTAATTATAAAGTAATTTATCTGCAAGATTTCATATTAAATATCTTCATTGCACAAATTTTGTTGAATTTTGTTGAATCGCTGCAGAGACAACCTTATAATTCTTGAAACACGCGCATTCTTGTTATCACAGAGGAAAATTTTATTTGTAACATAATTGGACAATTCTTTACTGCTTAAGGTGCCATTGCAGAATTTTTTGCTCGAATCCCTTGGACCATCTTCGCGAACCACCAAATGGGAACCACTGTTGTAGGCGATGACAATGCTAAAGTTGGTACTGACTCTGACCTATGGAGAGGGGTGAAGGTCCCTTTTTATATTTGTAGCTGCAATGGCAATGGGCAACGTCTCCTACAGATAAGTAAACTTAATGGTTTCAGACTAACTAACACATTACTACAAACATTGTGACATAATATTACAAACAATGTACATAAGCACACGTGGATTTCACCAGATGGACTGCATAACAATAAGATTAATAGTCCTGTTAGGAATACCAGGTCATATAGGGGAGCTAAAACTATATGTGATCATTTCCTTGCTAAAAGTGTCTTGCAACTTAAACTTAAGAAGTGTTGTGCTAAGGTTAAAAAAATACCTTTAACACCGAAGCTCTGAAAGACTCAGCTTACCATGATAAGCTACTTAATCAATATGATAGTCATGGTTTGCTTATTACTGCAGTTCAGGAAGAATGGGACTGTTAAAAACAGAATTTTCTTGAAACTAACATTACTCTTTTGGGTAAAGAGGAGTAGATAAGGTAAATTATTTGAGTGATAAGGCACTGGAGCCTATTTCAGAAAGAAAGAAGTGCAGGAATCTCCTTAATCAACACTCTACTAATCCTAATAGACAGCGTTACAAAGAACTTAATAAATGTGAAAAGGATCAGTTAACAACTCATGCTAATCTTTGCCTTGATAGCTTGGCTGACAAAGCAGAGGAAGCAGCTAGACATCGTAACAGCAGAAAGCTGTATAGTCGCTCAAAAAAGTATCCGAACGCTATGGTTTATTACAGAATTCAGAAAAAATATCTGTCAACGATTTTTTTAGAAATTAGTGATCTGGCAACCTTCTTGTACGTACACGAAGGTTGCCAGATCACTAATTTTTAAAATAATCATTGCCAGATATTTTTTCTGAATTCTGTAATAAATCATAGCGTTCGGATACTTTTTTGAGCGACTGTACCATATAGTTAATGTTTTGTATGAGAAGAAACGGACTTCAAAAAAACAGGGATTAAAATAAACATATTAAGGTTGTTGAAGGTGAATATTCTGTCATAAATAGATGGACTGAACATTTCTGTAATGTTCTAAACAATGTGGGTAGTTCCATTGTTTGCAAATGATGATAGATTCATTATTGTCTTTAATGTTGTCCCTGTTATATTTAATGTTGTCTGAAGTTATTGTTAAGACAGATGAACGAGCAACAGTGACTTCATGACTTAACGTGACTTGAACACTCGTGTGTGCTTCTACGTGAGATTCAATTTAACCAACGAATTGGAACTGAGAACGATTCGGAAGAATGAAAAAGATAGCAGTGCAGTGTGTTAAAGTTGTGAGATGGTCTGATTCAGTGCGCGTTAAGTGGAAATAATTAGTATATTTATTAGTGTGAGCGCGGGTGTTTGTTTTCTGTTGTTAGTAATAAAAGTTTAGTGAACTAGCACAGGACGAGAGTTTGTCTACGTCTGAAGGTATTCAAGCGACATGGTAAACAAAGTGAAGAGATAATATTTTAGTAGAACAGACAGAGCTGATATTGTATATTCTGTACAAAAAGGTTAATGACTTATGTATGATAGTAGTTGATTTCTTTATAAAATACTTCTTCCATATTTTTGTAACAATTTGCATTGTATTGTAATTGGTTTTAAAATATAGTTATTAATACTCACGCTCAGTGCCTATTCATTTTAAAATTCGCAGCATTATTTTTGACTATTTCTAAACTGAAAATACAAAAATCCCCAAAGATATACGAAATTACTACTGAAATGATTGGAATTGAATGCTTAGATATGAGAATGTTTCTATTATGACATGGCTGACTGAAATTTTGAGTATCTTTTATGATAAAGGCATTGTTTCTAAGGATTTTACCAGAGCTATTATTATCCCTATTTTTTTTTTTTTGAAAAACAGGTGATCGTTTCCTTGTGGTAACTATAAGAGTATCAGCCTATTTTGTGTTCCAGGTAACGTTTTTTGCATGATTGTGCTTAATAGAATTAAGCCACTGGTCAATGGACAACTGCATGATGACCAGTGTGTGTGTATTCGAAAGTGGTAGGGGATCGATCAGATATTTTCACTACGACAGATTCTTGAGAAATCCAGTAATAAAGGATCGTAGGAAAATGTTCTGTAGACAAGAAACACTTGAAATTATTAGTTGAAAAAAATTGGTTGCCTTATGAGGGATTCGATCCCACGTCTTCCGGAAACGTGCTAGGCATCATAAAACTGCATCCCACTCAGAACATCCAATTTTTTGAGCTAATAATTTCGAGTGTTTCTTGTCTACAGGACATTTTTCTCTGATACTTTGTTACTTAATTATTTATATAACGCAATGAGCGTGAGAGATAAATATTACTTCCATTATAATGAGGCAGTATGGCTGCCCGATTCACAACATAGATGGCGCCAGTGCGAATCAACAAAAATGAGGGAACACTTAAATGTCACATTGTTGAAGAAAAAGGTTAGTCTCTGATAGTCTAGCGGTTGTGATGCCTAGCATACTTCAGGAAGACCTGGGTTCGAATCTCACGCAGGTCAACCGTTTTTTTCAGCTAATAATTTCAAGTGTTTCTTGAGAAATGTTTAGAATTTCAGAAAGCTTTGGTTATACTAGATTTGTGGATTTCAAAACACCTTTTGTCTCTATCGAATGTCACAATTTAGAGTATAATCATGATATCGTATGGCATACCAGCAAAGTTAGTTATCATAATGAAAGCTCTCTATAATAACACTGAGTTGTGTGTGAGAGTGGTAATACTTGTAGCAATTGGTTTAGCATTACTAATGGTGTTAGATAAGGGTGCATTTTGTTCCCTTTTCTTTTTTGCTTGGTTATTGATTATGTTATTCAGAATTCTTTGCAAGGGAATGATTTTGGCCTTAAATAGTCTAGAGAACTGAAAATTTCTTATTCAGATTATGCTGATGATTTGTCTTTTTTGACAAATGGTGTTGATCAGATGAGTTCTTTCATTAGGCTTGTTAACGAGATTGATAATAGAGTAGGCTTGGTGATAAACAGTGCGAAAACTAAATGATGAAAATTGATCAGACAGGTTGTGGTTCAATTAATCTGAATGGTTGTAATCTTAAGCAAGTGTTTCAGTTTAATTTTCTTGGGTGCTATATAACAGATACTGGTGATGTGCGGCATGGTATAAACAGAAGAATAGGAACTGCTGCTGTGACTTTTAAAAATCTATGGAGTATGTAGAAATGGGCATATAACCTAAAGATTAAAACTAGTCTGTATACAATTTGATTCTTCCTAGGGTTACTTATGGTAGTGTAACTTGGACTATTTCTAGGCAAGATAACAGTAAATTTCATGCTTTTGATTCTAGATGCTTACGCAGTATTTTGTGCATTAGGTGTCTCAACTTTGTAAGTAATGATGAGGTTAGGAAAGGAGTCGGCAACCTCCTTTGGTAGCAAATTGTGTAGAGAGAGACTCCGTTGGTTTGGCCATGTTGCCTGTATAATACCAGTATATAAGGAAATATCAACTATAAAAAAAAGCGTCAATGTACATATCTCACATTACTCAATACCAAAATTTTTAAAATCACTAATTAATATTGTGAATGATACCGCAGGCAGCTCTTGATTTCTAGACCATCATTACGACCCCCATTTGACCTTGAACCCAAACCAGATATGATCATCCTTAATACATGAGGTCCTTAATACATTCTTAATACATCCTTAATATATGATCATCCTTAATACATTATTACATGATCAACCTTAATACGTGAGTTATACTGGCGAAATAGCCGTATTCTCCAATTTTTAGCTCTTTAGAAATGCTGTATAGAGACTTTACCATTGAACTCAAAAGGTCCATCGCATCCAAACTTTGGCCTAAAATCTGAACCCAAATTTTTCTACTGCACAAAATACCACCAGACATCAATTTTTAGGTCTCTAGCACCAGTAGATATAATTTAAACTTTGACCTCGAAGGACCTTCTGGATCAGAATCGTCTTAGCTTTTACGAAATCTACAACCCGAAACTACCCGAAATATCAATTTTCATTTTTCTAGAACTTGTAGATCAAGGTCCCTTACGTGATCTCTATTTGACCTTGGAGGACACGTCGGATGTCAGATTTCGTATTTTTCCCGAGATCTACCATCCGGATTACCCCTAGGTGCAAATTTTGAGAGCTTTTCCATTTCTGCAGCGTAATTAGAATTAACGTAATCCGATGTAAGCCGTCAGTCAATCACTCACAATCGTATATATTTATTAGATGTATATCGATGTTATGATAAACTATTTGAAACTTTCTGTGAAATTCGATAGGCCACGGTGGAAAACCGTGGTAAGCAATAAAAGTGAAAAAAATAAGTTATGATTAGTGTGGTTGGGTTGTTGACTTTCGAGCGACACTTGGTTGCACAGAATGGTCTAAATTTTCACAAAATTTCCAAGAATACAGAGTTGCATAGAATATCCACTAGACAGCTAACAGGAGACAGATTGAAGTTTTTGTAAAGTCCACAGCATATTCATTACGTATACAAAATATGACTACCTTGAATATGGGTCACAATTTAATCCCATCCAACAGAAAGTGGCCTTTTCACGAGTTCCAGAGTTACTCTTTATGGTCTTATTAATGTTAGTTTTCCCATGAAATTTTTCAAACACTTGATAACTTCAGGGCGATGCAGTCAACTTATACAGAAACAACACATTGAAATAAATACCTAAGAAAAACTGTAGGGATATATACTGTCACAAAGGCACTTCTCCAGAAAGTTTCAGTGGGGGCGGGGAGTTTGATATTGAGGATTTTGGCAAGATTGAGTCTCTGATCTTCTAGGATTGCCTCAGAAGATACATGGTAGTCAAGTTCTCAAGAAGGGGTTATAGTCCCATAACCTTTCCACACACACAGAGATACACACCATTGGGTACTCTACTGCTGATACATGTCCAGAGCTTGGAAAATGCTGATGTCAGTAAATCTCAACATTTGGCGGAAAAGGGTGAAATATTCTCTGTAAGGTTCAGACTTACTGAGAAAGTCGATCACATCAATATTTTCAGAAGAATCAAATCCGAATCGGTAGAAAAGTGTTTATCACGTTGAACACTAAGCTTTTGAAAAACAGGGAGATATATTTGACTTAAAATAAATAATCAAAAAAATGAAAAATTGTTGACCTGAAGGTTTCGCTTTTGGTACATGAACCCAGCTGATGGAAATAATAAAGATGTTAAAGAGAGAAGAATAAAGAGGAATGCGATATTATTTGTGCTGTAGAAGAAACGAGAGGAAAAAAAGAAAAATTCTCACATGGAAGGAGAAGTTTTGGGGGAAAAGATTTCGCTGGGATTGAGAGCTGCTGAATGAGGACGTGTGAAGCATGACGAGCAGGGTCTGCTCGGTCGCTCAGGGGTTGAAATGTAAAGTTATTCGAGTCTGACGTTTGAAAAATACGAGAAAGTCGGTTGGTTGAAGAAGAAGATGTAGAAGAAAAAGCTGTGCAGCATCTCTCATATTTAGCATGCTGCATCTGAATTGCATCTGGATCCTCAAGGCTTGAATAAAACATCTTTACGGAAAAAAGAAAGTATTGACTTTATCTCTTCATAGTTAGATGTGTGGATGTGAGGAAAGAAGATGGTGAAAGGATAGGTAAGAGAGACTGAAGAGCGGACAGTGGGAAAAAGGATGCTAAAATCCGTGTGCCATTGCTTTGTATACGATTGAAGATGCGAATAAATTTTGATGAAATCGGATTTTCATTTTTTTCTTGCTCCTCTCACTGATATCTTTGGGAGGGGGAGCGGGAGTTACAATAAACAGCTTTCGATCTGCATTGCTCTAATAATGAGCTTCTAGGAAGGTCAATTTTAAATTGAAGACGGTTTCAATTTTCTTTCCATTATTAAATTAGCAATATTAGATGACTAACTTGGATTGGGTTGGGTTGTTTTATCTCTGAGCGGCAATTTTTTGCACACCATGGGCTAAATGGCCAGGTCACATGGACCCCGAAGGCTCAGAGAAGGTTGGGGGAGGGGACCCACTGGAACAGCTGTTGGGAGACAGATGGTAGCCTCCCGTCAAGGCCATCCAGCGTGTTCTTTAACGTGCACAGGGTATGTCTCTCCCGCACACGGGGCCACGGCTTAACGTCCCATCCGACGGACGGCGGCCTTTCCAAGCCCATCGGTGTCCCCTACTGACCGTGGGCAGGGCGGGGAATTTTGCGGAGACAAATCTCAACGCTGACCCAGCTGGGACTCGAACCTGGGAACTACAGATTACGAGCCTGGCGCGCTACCGACTGAGCCACACCCGCCCCAGATGACTAACTGTTGAGGGAAATGTTAGCGTAGCTCATTACCCTATTCATACGTTTTGGAATGCTAGATATAGAAGCTACTCTTAATTTATGCAGACTTTCACATATAAGGACATGGTCGCCTAAGGCAGATTCTGTAGCTATCGCTTCAATTTGAATTAAACACAACCAACTGTCTGCCGGAATAGTAGCTTATTTCTTAACTACTATTCGAATTAATATCATATGTTTATATTTTTAAGTTATATAATTCTCTCTTCACTCTGTTCAACCAAAACTTAGTGAAGAAAAAAAATTACGAAAAAAAATTTAAAAAAAACCATTACGAAACTCTATTGTTATATAGGCGCAAAATAATTAATTAAAAATAAAACCATACATTTCTAATGAGAAATTAATTAGGAAAAACTATATTTTTAAGGAATCAAAAATTATCTTGATGGAAAATCAGCAAAAATTGTACAATTTTAATTAGTACTCTAAATTGACAAAATCCGTTAGTTATGCAGCTAAAAATGTTTGGTAAAGGATTGGGAGAAATGAGTCAAATTCAGTATATTGGTTATTTGTTTCATGCTCTGCAGTTCTTTTTGCAATGAGATACTGTTTGGACGAACCTGTTGCAGATAGTTTGCGTGTCAATGTGCCTATTTACTCCTGAAAGGTATTAGTAAGGTGCATCAAATTAAAAATGTTTCATCTTCTCATAACGTAAAGCAACCTAAGGGCTTCTCCAACCACCACATCCCTTACCCTCCAAAAAAAAAGAAGAAAGTTCACCTCCTAAACGGCAAGAGTTATTTTCAATATTGTCAGAATTAATATGCTTCGATTTACTCGAAACTAATAGTGTATAAACTACATTCAGTACACAGCTTGTCCTTATCATAAGTTAAAGAAATGGAAGGGTCATATCTTTCCTCCAACCGACAGAAGACTGATTTCTGAACCAAGGAAACCCTTTTACCTTCTACATCCAAGGCCTCATTCTTTTTCAGGAAATGATAAAAGATCAAAGATTTTTCATTGGAAAACCAAGGAATAATAATAAAAATCAATGAATAACCTAATGCCAGGTTTAAAGTTATTGGCAGTGAAAATTGTAAAACTTCTTTGTCAGAAAAAAAACAGTGAAGAAGTGGCATAACTGTAAATAGATCGATAGTAGCACTCCAAAGCTTCTTCTCTCCTGAACATCGCCCTCTCACTCATAAGTAATTGTTCAATGTAATGGGTTCTATCCAGGGGCGAAGCTATAGGGAGGGGATGGGGAGGCTCCCCCCCAAAGTAACTCGGAGTTGGCAAAATTCGAAGCGACTTCGTAAAATCTAGGTGAGCTGTGAAAATTTGTAATGTTTTTTTTTTCTAAAATTAAGGGGAGTTGTCAAAATCGAGGCAACTTGGCAAATCTAGAGCAGTTTGGAAAATGGAGAGAGATGGCAAAATCTAGAGCAGTTGGCAAAATTCGAAGCCACTTAGTAATACAGGTGAGTTGTCAAAATCTTGGGGAGTTAACAAAATTCGGAGTGACTTGGCAAAGTCGTGGGGAGTTGGCAAAATTCAGGTGAGATGTAAAAAACTGGAATTCTTTTCTGTAAAATTTTGGCGAGTTGGCAAAATCTAGGAACAGTTGGCAAAATTCGGAGTGACTTGGGAAAATTGTGGAGAGTTGGCAAAATTCAGGTGAGATGTAAAAATTGCAATCTTTTTTCTGTAAAATTATGGCGTATTGGCAAAATCGAGGCACTTTGCAATATCTAGGAGATTTGGCAAATCTTGGGAGGAGTTTGGGCAAAATTCAGAGTGACTTTGTAAAAATCAGGTGAGATGTAAAAATTGGGACTTTTTTGTGTAAAAATTTGGCGAGTTGGCAAAATTCGAATCCACTTGATAAAATATGGGCGAATTGTGAAAATTGGGATTCTTTTTATAACATTAAGGAAAGTTAGTTACAAAAATCGAGAAAACTTGATAAAATCGAGAAATCTTGGCAAAAATTTGGCGAGTTTGAAAAATTGGAAGTGACTTGGCAAATTCAGGAGAGATGTAAAAAATGGCATTATTTTGCGAAATTAAGGAGAGGTGGTAAAATCGAGGCAACGTGGCAAAATCTAGGGAAGTTGGCGAAACTGGAAACCACTTGGTAAAGTAGAGGTGAGTTGTAAAAATTGGGATTGGTTTTGTAAAATTAAGGAGAATTGGAAAAACCGAGAACTCTTGGCAAAATCTAGGGAAGTTGACAAAATTTGAAGCCACTTGGTAAAACACAGCGGAGTTGTGAAAATTGTGCCTTTCTTGTGCAATTAAGGAGAGTTGATGAAATTCCAAGTGACTTGACAAATTCAGGGAAAATGTAAAAATTGCGATTTGTTCTGTAAAATTACGGCGAGTTGGCAAAATCTAGGAGAGTTGGAAAAATTCGAATCCACTTGGTAAAATATAGGCGAGTTGTGATAATTGCGATTGGGTTTGTGAAATTAAGGAGAGTTAACTAAATCGAGAAAACTGGGCAAAATTTTGGGGAGTTTGAAAAATTAGAAGTGACTTGGAAAATTCAGGAGAGAGGTAAAGATTGGGATTAGTTTTGTGAAATTAAGGAGAGTTGGCCAAATCAAGGGGAGTTGGTCAAAATTCACGATGACTTGCTACAATTCAGACGAGATGTAAATATTGGGATTATTTTTGTGAAATTATGGCTAATTGGCAAAACTGGAGTTACATGGCAAAATTCAGGATAGTTATGAAAATTGCATACCCATCCTTCCCCACCGAGAGAAAATTTAGGTACGAACCTAACAGAGACATTATTTTCTCAGTTGACAAAATTTGATTTTCGAGTTGGAGAATTTTCGATTTCTTCTCCCAACCATAGTCCTTCGCTACGCCCTTGGTTCTATTTGAAATAAAGACTTATGGGAAGTATCAAGGACTATCTCATATTATGTCCATTAGAAAGGGGAGGAGAATTTCATTCGACGCACTTACTCCAAGTAGGAGCTAATCACTGGATTCCTGTAGAGAGATTTTGTGGTTGGTGGTGTCGCCACTCTTGCACCCCTGTTCTGACCTTTTCATCTGACGAGACATACATAAAGTCACTTTAATGCATCTTACAGTGGCCAGAGAAAGGTGGTAATAACTCGGGCCAAGTCTGGTGAATATGGAGGGTTAGTATTGTCATGTATGAGCTCCACTGTAGAACGTCCGGTGTCAAGGCAGATATTGCCATGCTGCAGGAATATACCTGAGGATAAAAAATTGTGACATCGCTTCCGAATTGTTGGCTTTAGATGATTCAGAAGTACATCACTAGTACTCTGCACTTATCACAGTTTCTCATTTGTGATTGTTCCACAGTTCCCCTTTATGACACAAGAACAGTGAGTAACATTGCTTCGGCTAATGCATGGGTGCACACTTTTTTAGTCGACATGAGCTTGTCTAGCTCCATTCTGAACTTGCACGTTTGTTTTCTGCTAAGAAATAGGCGCTCAATATTCATCACCTGCTATGATTCTTCACCTTTCTAAGAAGGTGTATTCTTCCACCTCATACCGTCCAAGAAGCACAAAACACGCATCATCTCGTCATTCATTCAATTCAGGTATTAAGGGCCGAGATAATCAACGAGCACACTTTTTAAAATTACAACTCCTCATTAGCTATGCTATAACCTGAACCAACATTTTGAATTACAGGTCGTACCTTTGTATGTTCTTGTATGATTGAAAGGGTGTCCCGTTAAATCCACGCAGGGTGTTCTAACGTGTTCAAGGTATGGCTCTCCTGCATACAGATCACGATTTAACGTCCTACCCAACGGAAGGCGGTCTGCACAAACCCATCGGTGGTCCCGTTTTCGATCGAGAGCGGGATGAAACTTAATTGGATGAAAAATTAAATCGCAAAGGAAGGAAAATCAAGATAAGGAAAGATCATAATTCAGGATATTGTTGAGTTTGTTTAGTGAAAAATGTTATAATTTGTGTCTCATCATCATCATCATCATCCTCAAGCAGCCATGGGCTACGGAGGTCCAACCAGACCGCGCAGTTTAATTCTCCAAGCATATCTGTCCTGAGCTACATCTGCTGCATCCGGCCACTGTACACCAATTCTAACAAGGTCCTGTTTGACATTGTCTGCCCACCGCATCCTAGGTCTCCCCCTCCTTCTGAGGCCTCTAGGCACACTGTTCATAACCCTATTCGCCAATCTATAATTATCCATACGGGCAACATGGCCAAACCAGCGGAGTCTCTCTCTGCACAATATGCTGCTTAAAGGAGGTTGCAGACTCCTTTGCCTAACATCATCATTAGTTACAAAGTTAAACCACCTAATACCCAGGATACTGCGTAAGCATCTAGAATCAAAAGCATCTAGTTTCCTGTTATCTTGCTTACACAGCGTCCACGTTTCACTACCATAACTAACCCTAGAAAGAACCAAACTATTATACAGTCTAATTTTAGTCTTTAGGTGTATACGCCTATTTCTCCACAATCTCCATAGATTCTTAAAAGTCCCGGCAGCAATACCTATTCGTCTGTTAATCTCATGCCGCACATCACCAGTATCAGTTACGCAGCTCCCAAGGTAATTAAACTGTGACACCTGCTCAAGACTGCAACCATTCAGATTAACTGAATCACAACCTGCCTGACCAATTTTCATCACTTTAGTTTTCTCTCTGTTTATAACCAAACCTACTGTACTACCAGTCTCATCAACAGCTCGAATGGAAGAGTTCATCTCATCAACATCATTTGCCAAAAGGGCTAAATCATCAGCATAATCTAAATCAGAAATTTTCGTATCTCCAGCCCATTTAAGGCCAAAATCTTTCCCTTAAAGTGAATTTCGCATAACATAATCAATAACCAAGCTAAAGAGAAAAGGAGACAAAATGCACCCTTGTCGAACACCAGAAGTAATGCTTAATCAATTATTACAAGACTTACCAACTCTCACACATGACTCAGTGATATTATAGAGAGCTTTCATTATGTTAACTAACTTGTCTGGTATACCATATGATTTCACAATCAACAGAGTCCAAAGCCTTTTTGAAATCAACAAAGCTAGCAACCAAAGGTTTCTGAAACTCGCAACATTTCTCAAGAATCTGCCTAAGTGAAAATATCTGATCTACACATCCCCTACCACTTCTGAATCCACATTGCTCATCACGCAATTGCCGGTCAACCAGATTCTTAATTCTATTAAGCACAATCATGGAAAGAACTTTACCTAGAACGGAGAGTAGGCTGATACCCCTATAGTTATCACAAGAACTGCGATCACCTTTTTTGAAAATAGGGATAATAATAGCTCTGGTAAAATCTTTAGGAACCATGCCTTTATCATAAAAGTTATTCAAAATTTCAGTCATCCAAATGGTAACTGAAATATTCCCAGCTCTAAGCATTTCCGTAGTAATTTCATCCACCCCTGGGGATTTATGAAGTTTAAGTTTAGAAATAGCCAAACTAACTTCAGATTGTGTTATAGGGCCAACGTTAAAGCCACCAATGCATCTATCATCATTGCAAACAATGGGAGTAGAACTAACCACATTGTTTAGAACATCACTGAAATGCTCAGCCCACCTAGCCATGACAGAATCCTCACCTTCTATAACCTTGCCTTGTTTATCCTTCAATCCCTGTAGACCTGTTCGTTTTCTACCACACAAAACATTAACTATCTGGTACAGCTCTCTGCTGTTGTGCTGTCTAACTGCTTCCTCAGCTTTGTCAGCAAGGCCATCAAGCCAAAGATTCTTATCAGTAGCTAACTGATCCTTTACACGTTTATTAAGCTCTCTGTAATCCTTTCTATTAGGACTAGTAGGGTACTGATTAAGGACATTCCTGCAGTTCATTCTTTCTGAAATAAGCTCAAGTGCCTTATCACTTAAATAATTCTGCCTCCTCTGCTCCTTTTTCCCTAGAAGAGTACTGTTAGTTTCCAAAAAAGCCTGTTTAAAATGGCCCCATTCTTCCTCAACTTCAGTATTAAGCAAACCATGACTGTCATAATACCTAAGTAACCCTTCATGGTAAACTTTAGCTATAACTGGGTCTTTCAGAGCTTCAGTATTAAAGGTAAATTTTTTAACCCTAGCACAACACTTTTTAAGTTTAAGTTGCAAGACACTTTTAACAAGGTAATGGTCAAATCCAATTTCAGCTCCCCTATATGCCCTGGTATTTCTAACAGAACTAGCCCATTTGCTGTTAATTAATATATAATCAATCATATTTTTATGCAGCCCATCAGGTGAAACCCATGTGTATTTATGTATGTCGCGGTGTTTGTAATATGTGTTAGTTATTCTGAAACCATTGAGTTTACTTACCTGTAGGAGACGTTGCCCATTGCCATTGCAGCTACCAATACCAAAAGGGCCTATTACTCCTCCCCAAAGGTTAGAGTCGGTACCAACTTTGGCATTGAAGTCACCAAGAACAAGGGTAATATCTCCTTTCTTGACAGAATTCAAAATATCCTGAAGTTGTCTGTAAAACCTATCCTTCTCATCCTCATCAGAATCCTCAGTGGGGGCATAACAGCAGATAACATTCAAGTCTTTAATGCTTGTCTGAAATTTTGCTGTAAGAAACCTTTCATTAATGCACTCATATCCTAGAAGAGCATCACTAGCATGTCTGCTGAGCAGCAGACCTACGCCTTGGTGATGCTTTCCATCCTCCCTCCCTGTAAAGAGAAATTTAAAGTTATTTTTAAGTATCTCACCTTTACCTGTCCATCTGGTCTCTTGCAAGCCTAGAATATCTAGGTTATAGCGCTGGAATTCCTGCATGAGGACATCAAGAGAATAATCTCTATGTAATGTCCTCACGTTCCACGTTCCTGCAGAGAGAAAATGATTAGTAGGATTTTTAAAGAAATTAGGTTTATTGAGATTGGTAGGGCCAACAATATCAAACAGCTCCCTGATCGCAGGCATGGGGCAAAGACCTGTTCCTCCTCCGCTAAAGGCTGAAGTCACCGATGCTGGTAGGAACTTCAGGCACCACCTTTTCAAGTGGACTTTTTCAAGAACCATATGGCCTGCCTGAGACACATTGCTCCAGTTTAGGCTTGACGATGCCCAACTAGCTAAGTAAGGTTCAGGTACCTGCGATGGCCTCTGATTAGGATTATCCACCAGCTGATATAAGGTATCCCATGCCTCTGTTCACTTAGAGCTGGCAACCCAGAAGCAAACAGAAAACACAGCGGCAGACTCTCCCTCAACAGAGGCCCACCAGTGCAGCAAGTCCAGGATCCATAATCAAGCTCAAATCCATAAACAAATCCAGTCTAGTAGGTATAAATGGTCAGCACCAGGACCCTGTGAAGTTGACCACTCCTCAGCAGGGTTGAAAAAAAAGAAAAAAGTGGCCATAGATGACCATATCAGTAGGCCATACTGAACTGGCAACCCTCCCCTTCTGTTCCCTTCCAAAAGAGAATATCTCTTTTGAAAGGTACTAACGGCCTGCACCACGAGAAGGCGGGGTCGGACATTAGGTGCTAGACCTGGCCGGTTCTGTGCATCATCACTGGGGATTGGTACACAGCTCTCCTTCCAGTTTACGCCTAGCTACCATTTACAAGCCAATAAGGTCCAAGCCAATTGTCTGCCATAGTAAATATGTTAATGTGGATTGGTTATAGTCTATATAAGATAACATACACCGAAGAGCCAAAACATTATGACCAGCATGTCTTTATGAAAACTGAAGCAACTGCAGGTAAAGGACAGCGCGTGTGAAGGCCATGAAACAGTATAAATAACACCTGATACCGAGCTCTGTTAATCAGTGTTATTCTTGTTCTTCAGATGGGAAAGGAAGCGTACTTCACTGAGTTTAACAAAGGTCAAATTGTAATGGCCAGAAGACGGTTAGAGCATCTCCGAGACGGCAAGGCTTGTTGGGTGCTCACGGTCAGCCGTGGCTTTTTAATAATTTTTTTTTATGAATTCTTCCAGAGGGAGGGGATAATTATTCTTCCAGTTTTACTTCCCCTCCCCTGTCCCTGTATACATCGCCAACGTCTGGTCTGTCCCTGTAGATGTCCGTGCCTATCTGCAGACCGGTCCGTATACAAATCATTCTATGCAACACCTTGGCGATGTATACGTATTGTATTATACGTATTGATGTATACGTAAATACGATTTTAGAAATAGAAACATTGTAAAGCTATTTTAAACCATTAAAATGATGATGTATCGACGGTATGATGGTATATCGACGTATTGCAAAATTTATTATACGTTTCGGGAAACATTGTTTTAACAGATTAGGCTTCTTATATTTTCCCTTTTTATATTATAATATTGTTAAATTGCAAAGTTTTGCTGTAATGTTTGTAATATTTAAGGAAATTAACCAATTCATTCAATATAATAGAAGCGAGTATTTAAAGTTCGAAGAATGCTAAATTGCCACGAACCTGACGCCTTTTCACCCATTACGCCTTAAGCAGCAGAAACAAATTGTGTCTGGAATGGCATAAAAAAGTGATTTCCCATGAGCTCAGCAAAAAATCGTAAATTAGAATTGATGATCGAAGAGAAAGCAAATACACTAAAGGGATAAAAAAAACAAAAGAGTACGGGATGGTAAAAAATACATATTCCTTTAAGTCCAGAAAAAATAAATTTACTTGGATGCAACAGAAATAAATTCAGCGAATGCACTGAAAGGAAATTCGTTTAGAGAGAGCGAATAAAATTATTAAGATGGCAAAATATTGTTCAATAGTTAAAACAACTGCATGTAACCTTGCACCATACACGTTTAGTGATTCCTGAATTACACAAACAGCAAACATGCAGGCGTTGTTTGTTAACTCTATCGAGATAAAGATATATTCATTTCAGCACATGAAAGAATATTTTCTCCAAGGCCATAGTCAACAATTGCGGTTTAAGGGTTCATATGTAATGGTGGGGCTAAAACATAATTTTCAAGCACAAAGTCACATTTCTCCAAATCAGAAAATATGATGTTCGCGAGATTTTGTTCTCTTCTTGCTTGGCTTGTTTTATTTCGTGCAAATATTTTCTCCTTTTTTATTTAATGTTTTTAAAAAGCAAAATGTTTTATAGTCGCAAAATATTACAGTAAAATTTTTATGTCCTTATTTTAGTTAGCTACTTATTTTATCCTGTTGTTATTATTTTTTTGCATCGTTTTTAACTGACTTTTTCTTATGCGTTTTTCGTCTGCCGTCCACCTTTTAACGTTCAATTTCTTTTTTTTTTAAGAAATAAATGTAAAATGTTTTCCTGTGTTAAAAATGGCTGGTTTCGGTTTTTTGCATCTGGCGGTATTTTTATGCAAACAATGAGCTAAATGGCCAGGTCCCAAGGACACCAAAGGCTCAGAGAATGTTCGGGAAGGCGACCCTCTGGACAGTTATTCGTAGACAGACGGATGCTATCCAGCGTGTTCTTTAACGAGTACAGGCACAGAACCACGGTTTTACGTTATCCGAAGAACGACGGTCTTTCCAAGACTATCGATATCCTCTTTCTCACTCATGCCAGCGTGGGAGTAAATCTAAAAATACCCATGCCAGCGTTGAGTATTTAAAGAGTTATGAAAGTTGAAAAATAACGAGGATACTATTTTAAAGGTTTTCTCTCCCAATATAAACCACTGTAATGAGTTTATTGGCAATGACCCCCCTCAAGCAGCTGCTTACCACAGAGGTCTGACAGGAGCCTGTGAGTTTATATGCCATAGTAGAAGGTCTGAGAGGATGGCAGGACCTCAGCAGAAAAACGATACACACATCCATGCCTTACCCGGGGCTTGAACCCAGGTCCCTGCTGGGTGTTAAAAAGTATTAATAAGTTATTACGATTCTCACTTTCGATTCCCTCAATAGTGAATTTTAATCATTAGCGTTCTCTAGTTAGAAAAATTGCGAGTTGTTCACTTTTATACAATACTTATTATATAAATTTTCAATTTTAATTTTTTTTTTATTCATCAGAGAAGGATAATCGGGCATGGTGTCAAATGCTCTCACTGATAGCACAGTTTGCCATCTCGTGTCCATGAATATATTTGTTCAAGAGAAAATTTAAAAAAAAAAAATAGTTTTCTGAGTTGGATGGATAGCCACAATGCTTTCAATAAATTAAGAAACAACCCTCTGTCATGTCAATAGGAAGCTAAAATGTGAGCTCTATAACTTCTAAAATAAGCTTGAAAAATGTGATAGCAGATAAATCCATATTTCAGATATATCTCAATCAAATATATCCAGATTTCGATTTTCAACAATATTCGTTCAGTATTTAAAAAGTCATGAAAGTTTGAACATTTAACAATAGCAATGGCAGTCTTAAGAAACTTATACGAAACTGATGAATAGTGCAAAAATTCTTTACGCAAACTGCTAAAATGTACACCTATTTCTTTAAACACTTTTATACAATACTTATTATATAAATTTTTAATACCGTATGTTTAATAACTTTACTTTTAATTAAGTTTAAAGTCAATTTTGGTGATTAACATTGATATTGTTGACTATTCAAACTTCATATCTCATTAAATACCGAACTAACATTGTTGAAAATCGTGATATTGATATTTTTCATTGAGATCTTTATCTGCTATTACATTTTCGAAATAAAAGAGAAATGCTTATTTTAGAAGTTACAGAGCTTCAACGTTAGCCTCCCATTGGCAAAACATAAGGTTTTTCGTAATTTATGGGAACCACTGTATGATAAAATTTCATTATTCATATTTTCTGCATTTCCATTAGTCTGAATCTATACGTTAGAGAACACTAAAGTTAAAAAAATTTCTTCGAGAACGAGCATTGGTCGGACTTTTTGGACTTTTATCAGTTCAAATTCTCAGTTAACTAATCTCCTTCGATATTTTGTAAAACTTAAAGCTAAAAACACAATACAATCATAAATGACATTAAGGTAGAAGGATTAAGAGAAACAATTTGTTTTATAGCAGCGTGCTTGGCTATTGATCCAAGAGACCTGGGTTCGAGCCCCGGGGTAATACACGGATGTTTGTGTTGTCTTTTTCTTGAGGTCCAGCATTCGTCACAGAAGTTCTACAATGGCGTGTAAACTGGTAGGCTCCTCTCAGACTTCTGTGACAAACAGTTGCATGAGGATGTATTTATTTATTTTTTTTTACTGTAAATATCGTAAAAATGAAAATTTATGCCAAAAGTTCGCAAGTATACTCCCCTCTTGATTTACAGGTAGATAGGTTTCAGAATGCCAGAGTGCAAAGACCAACAACTTATGGGAAAAAATGGGTAGATTTCAAATAATCCTTTTTATTAATAAAACCTAAAATGAAATATTTATACACATTTATCTCAAATTTCGGGTCAGCAGCAGTAATTAACGTTAATGTAACATTGTTTGTATTTCTTTGTACTAATTCAGATAAACTTTGATTAGTTTCTCATGCGTTTATTTTCGGTCCTGAATAATAGTCATCGGTAATGTAGACGTATACTAGCGAATATGAAGATGAAATTGAAAGAAGGATGTTAATGAACTGAATATAAATTAGAAATTAAGCAGCCATACCAATATTTAAAATGAGGCGGTGGTGGCTCAGTCGGTAGCGAGCCAGGCTTGAAATCTGTAGTTCCCAGGTTCGAGTCCCAGCTGGGTCAGCGTTGAGATTTATCTCCGCAAAATTCCTCGCCCACGGTCAGTAGGGGACACCGAGGGGCTTGGAATGGTTGCCGTCCGTAGGATGGGACGTTAAGCCGTTGCTCCGTGTGCGGGAGAGCCATGCTCTGTGCACGTTAAAGAACACGCTGGATAGCCTTGACTGGAGGATACCATCTGTCTCCCAACAACTGTTCCAGTGTGTCCCCTCCCCCAACCTTCTCTGAGCCTTCGGGGTCCATGTGACCTGGCCATATAGCTCATGGTGTGCAAAAAAAGTGCCGCTCAGAGGTAAAACAACCCAACCCAATATTTAAAAACCTATTTTACAAAATAAAGCATTTTGTGATGTTTTACGAAACAGCATACTTACGAATTAGCTAAATTTAACCAATATAATAGCCAACATAATTAAACTTTATGCTAAATATGAGATAAAACATGTTTAATACAAGTGAATGAATTCAATGTAGAAAAGTGAGCTCTCTTTGGCGTTTCCAAAACAGATTTTATTAAGACGTAGCCAAACCATTTTCATTTCAATGACAAGAATGCAATTTTAGGGAAAGACTGTAAATATAAAACTTCACAGCATGTATTATATCTATATATGTAGAAAATGAAAACTAATATCCATGCTGTATAATACCCAGACTTTCTTTTAAAATGAAACTGGCTTCATTTTCTTGAGCGTGTAAAACCGAGTCTAGCATCGTGTAAAGAGAAATTAGTTGCATTTTCTAGACTGCGGAAAACCGAAACCATGTAAATCCAGGGATGGGTATATTAGGTCCGAAACCCTGTAAATACAGGGATGGGTGTATTAGGTCCGAAATCATGTAAATCCAGTGATGGGTGTATTAGGTCCGAAATCGTGTAAATACAGTGATGGGTGTATTAGGTCTGAAACCGTGTAAATACAGGGATGGGTGTATTAGGTCCGAAACCGTGTAAATACAGGGATGGGTGTATTAGGTCCGAAACCGTGTAAATCCAGGGATGGGTGTATTAGGTCCGAAACCGTGTAAATCCAGGGATGGGAGTATTAGGCCCGAAACCGCGTAAATCCAGGGATGGGTGTATTAGTTCCGAAACCGTGTAAATTCAGGGATGGGAGTATTAGGCCGAAACCGCGTAAATCCAGGGATGGGTGTATTAGTTCCGAAACCGTGTAAATCCAGGGATGGGTATTAGGTCCGAAACCATGTAAATCCAGTGATGGGTGTATTAGGTCCGAAACCGTGTAAACCCAGGGATGGGTGTATTAGGTCCGAAACCGTGTAAATCCAGGAATGGGTGTATTAGGTACATATTTTAACATTATATTGCCAAAGTTTTATTGAGAAATGCATTTGCATTGCCATAATTTATGAACACGGTTTCACACACTGGCGTTTTTGACATTTTCCTGTTATTACAGATAAAGGTAATTAAACCAATCAGGCCAAGGATCGGTTATTACAGTTGTCGTCTGACTTTCTTTTTCGATTTTTAAAGTGTTCTTGTTTGAGAAGTTGCAGTTTTTGCTGTGAAATGAGATTTGGAGATGTGGATGGAAAAAAAGAAAACTTGTTAAAATTTTTCGAAAGTAGTTCTATGCAAAAAATAATCAATTCTTATTTTAATAGCCTTTTGTTTTTGGTTACTTTAGACCATAAACTAGGTTATATATTACAACTGTTTCTTCAGCAAACATTATTTTATGGTGTAAACAAACCAAACAAAATTAGGTTCTGACCTGAATTATACTCCATTTATCTTGCTTTACCCTAGTAGGCAATTTATTGATGTCAGAACAGTTTGTTCGTGAGTATTGTCAAGCATTTAACAGAGATTAACTACAGCGAGACCGTTGTTTATTCTTGATTTGTTTTAATGATGAAAAATTTCTTCACACCAAGAAGTGATTCAAATATTTATTTTCTTTAAAGCATTTTTTCTTTTACGCATGTCTAGCTTCTAAAGATAAATCATTTCGAATCTTTAAATCATGTTTTTTAAACAAATTAAAAAAAAAATCTCGATTTTGAGAAGTAACAAAGTTATAGAACTGCTATGTTGAATACATTTGGACTATGTTGAAATTCATCAATTTGAACTAGTTGTGGAATTAAGACTTCGAAAGGATTGAAGCAATCTGAGGATACCATTTAAAAGATTTTCTCTCCCAATATAAACCATTGTAATGAGTTTATTGGTAACGATCTAATTAATTAGAGATCTTCCCTATACATAAAGAAGTTGTATACATACTGGTGTAGAAAATCATTTCTTTAAGCTTCACAACATTTTATGGTGTAAACTCAAAATGCTGTAAACTTCTGATAATATACCATTTTATTTTGTATGGTATCGCTGGAAATTGGCGTAATCCTACACTGTTTTTATGATGATACATGAAGTGCTGCATTGCTTATATCCACTTTTTCTAAGTAAGAAACGGGATATCAGTGGGCTTGGAAAGGCTCCCTTCTTTCGGATGGAACGTTAGGCCTTGGTGCCGTTTTCAGGAGAGCAGTACTCTGAGCACATTAAAGAGCACTTAAAAAAAAGTAAAAAACTGGATGGCCTTAACGGGTGGCTTGCATCTGTCTCCTAACAGCTGCCCGTTGGGCCCCCTTCCCTTACTTTCTCTGAGCCGTTGCGTCCTTTTGACCTGGTCATTTAGCACATTTTGTTCAACGAAATGCAGTTCAGGTGTAAAATAACCAACACATTGTTGTTTTATTATTCAAGTGTTACTTTCAATATCGAAATACAAACCTAAAAATTAATTTGTAATGGTTTCACATTCGGCTGAACGCGGCCATAATTCTTAATCCCCGCGCGAAGGACAGAATGAGGGAAGTGGCACCACCCCTCCCCCCTCCCCCCTCCCCGCATGACAATGCTACAAACCAGAACGGAGGATAAAAAAATATTAAACCATATAAAATTCATGAAGCCCGTATTTTTAAAGGAATTTGTTAAAGACAATTATAGCCGATAGAAAACCTCTATATTGAAACGACATTCAGATTCATTGAGACTCAATCTTGGTCCTCCTTTTTCTCTCAGATAATTCCTATCGCCTCTTCCCCTATAAACACACATACACACACCCTTTTTTGTTTTCTAGATCGAGCCTGCTCTCATGAGGTCATCTTAAGTAGAGCCAAGCTAATAATCCCAGTTTTCTGCCGCTATTATGATGCACCGTATTGCTAGTGAGTCGCACAAAATAATTTCGAGGGGTGCGTGTTTCAGATCCCTGGACTAGACTATCTTTTTTGATGTTATAGATGTATTTTTGTGAACTGACAATCAAATATCCTTTGTACTTTCGTTTAGCAATGAGAGAATAAGATCGTTTCTGTTCATGTGTTATTCTCTGCTGGTGAAAAAAAATTGATCATCTCCCACCAATGTCTGTTATAAAATTCAATATTGGATGGAAGATTTAATAATTATTTTATATTATGCTTCTTATATCACTTTTATATTCTATGTAATAATATTATATACTACATAATAATCATATTGTCTTTATTCAATTGCAGAGCACAATAAAAAGTTCTTAACCATTTTATATCAATCAAAGAAATATTTGCTTCAAGAATTACAGCCAAAATCAGCTATAATTCTCTAAGTGTACGGTTTTGAAAAAATATATTTGTTTAATCGTAATTTTTAGAATCTTAAATTTAGAATAATTTAGAATCTTTAAGATATTTAATCATTTACCTCTTGGTTTAAGAAATCATAACAATGGATTGCTTTTGTATAAAAAGAGGTTGAAGAAGCATTTATTGGCCATATGCATTTATTATTGCATATTTTATTGGCCATAAATATTCACTGGCATTGAAAATACGTTTACAGTTCTTAGAAAACAAAAAGTATTGTTGTTTCTTTACCTACTTTGCTACTTTATATATACTTCATATTTGTGATGTTTCATGTTAATCAGATTGTTGCTGTTATATTGATCTTTGTAGTCGTTTTACTAATTACTTCATCTGTTGATTAATTATCGTTATTGTCTTTTTATAATTTTTTTCATTATTAAAACTGATTTTTAATTTATTTATTTGTACTTTCAAATATAATATTTACTATAAGAAAATAGTCAAGCTTCTACTTTTGGATTTCAATGTAGAATTTCTATGATAATAAACTTGAACTTGAACTAACTTGAACTTTAAATGGAAATTGATGAATAAATAGTTCCTTAAAATTAAATTTCCTCAAAGAAGGAGATAGGGTTTAAACCCTCAACCTTTCGGTTGTTATACTATTTATAATCATAGGCGTGCGCAACACACTTCATTAGAGTGTACATCCAAGGAATAATTTTTTTTAAATGCAACATTTATTAAATATTCAATCATAGAGTATATTAACTACTCAACCATAAAAGGGCACATTTCAGCACTTATTGCATAATACAACAATACGTACTGTAAATTTAAAAGAGCATATCATGTGATTATATTAAAACGCAAAGCCACTTTTCTCTCTGAGACATTTGGGTGTGTCTGGGCACATACTCGGTACACACCTTGTACTCATGCCTATGTATATAATATTAATCAAAGGACTATTTACTTTATAACTATCCGAACTCGGAGATTTGGAAATTCAATTACTGGAACTTTTCTGTTCCACTGATCAGAAACATAAAATATGCGGAATAGCATTGAAGTTCATTTAATTGCAAACTAATTACAGTTCATTATTTTCGAAACACAGGTGAGGAACGGCCTTCAGATTTAATTCGAACAAAGGTTTTGTTAATTGCTTCTCCTGTTCAAAAAGTCACGCTTCTGAGGAAAATATAATTACTGTTTTAAATATTGCATATATTTAACACCAAAGTATAAATTCATTTGTAATGGCTTAATCTTTGGTTGCATGCTACTATATTTTTTACAGTCTAGTAAGATCACCGCCAAACTAGTAAGCCCATTTCATGATGATTATAAAGGAACGCACGGCGTGCGGGGTCATGCACTTCGATGGACACGTTTTTCTGTTACTCTGATAATTTCTGCGTGATCATTCTACATCTAAATTGATAAAATTTCGGTTTTCTGTTTCATTAAAAATATTTTCTCAAGTTTATTTCCAGAAAAAAAAATTAAGGAGATTTAATGATCCTCCTAAAAAATGTCTCTGTAAGGCCACCATGTTATTCCACTACGCAAAGACTATTGGTGCTCGGGAAGCTCGAGACGAGCTGATGAATTGGGAGTCGCTTCTTTTGAATCGAAAAGCTCCAGAACCCTGCTCATAGGGAAGAATCAGTGGCGACTCATGAGTTTCCATATAGCTGGGCCATCATAATATTTTATATAGAAAAACCAAATAGGCAGGGGCGGTGATTGTTCAGATGGTAGTGTTCAACATCGGCGATTTCAGCCACTAATCCCAGTTCTGTCTTTGGTGAAAAAAGAAACATAAAAGACGTGTGTGTGTAATAAAACTGCAATAATATATATTGTGCCTTATGTAAGGCACGCATCCCAGGATTCTGTTTCAGGGTAGAGGTCCTGAATTTAGTTCAGTGGAGTGTTCGAGAATTTAGCCTCTGGGGCCTGTAAATGGTAGCTAGGCATAAACTCGAAGGAGAGCTGTGTACCAATCCCTAGCGATGATGCACAGAACCGGCGAGGTCTAGCACCTAATGTCCAACCCCGCCTTCTCGTACCTTTCGAAAGAGATATTCTCTTTTGCAAGGGAACGGAAGGGGAGGGCTGCCAGTTCAGTATGGTCCACTGATCTGGTCATCTATGGCCACTTTTTTCTTTTTTTCAACCCTGCTGAGGAGTGGTCGACTTCACAGGGTCCTGGTGATGACCATTTATACCTACTAGACTGGACTTGTTTATGGATTTGAGCTTGATTATTGATCCTGGATTTGCTGCACTGGTGGGCCTCTGTTGAGGGAGAATCTGCTGCTGTGTTTTCTGTTTGCTTCTGGGTTGCCAGCCCTAAGTGAACAGAGGCATCGGATACCTTATATCAGCTAGTGGATAATCCTAATCAGAGGCCATCGCAGGTACCTGAACCTTACTTAGCTAGTTGGGCATCGTCAAGCCTAAACTGGAGTAATGTGTCTCAGGCAGGCCATATGGCTCTTGAAAACGTCCACTTGAAAAGGTGGTGCCTGAAGTTCCTACCAGCATCGGTGACTTCAGCCTTTAGCGGGGGAGGAACAGATCTTTGCCCCATGACTGCGATCAGGGGGCTGTTTGATATTGTTGGCCCTACCAATCTCAAGAAACATAATTTCTTTAAAAATCTTACTAATCATTTTCTTTCTGCAGGAACGTGGAACGTGAGGACATTACATAGAGATTATTCTCTTGATGTCCTCATACAGGAATTCCAGCGCTATAAATTCTAGGCTCCCAAGAGACCATATGGACAGGTAAAGGTGAGATACTTAAAAATAACTTTAAATTTCTCTTTACAGGGAGGGAGGATGGAAAGCATCACCAAGGCGTGGGTCTGCTGCTCAGCAGACATGCTAGTGATGCTCTTCTAGGATATGAGTACATTAATGAAAGGTTTCTTACAGCAAAATTTCAGACAAGCATTAAAGACTTGAATGTTATCTGCTGTTATGACCACACTGAGGATGCCGATGAGGATGAGAAGGATAGGTTTTATGAACAACTTCAGGATATTTTGAATTCTGTCAAGAAAGGAGATATTACCCTTGTTCTTGGTGACTTCAATGCCAAAGTTGGTACTGACTCTGACCTTTGGGGAGGGGTGATAGGCCCTTTTGGTATTGGTAGCTGCAATGGCAATGGGCAACGTCTCCTACAGGTAAGTAAACTCAATGGATTCAGAATAACTAACACATATTACAAACACCGCGACATACATAAATACACATGGGTTTCACCTGATGGGCTGCATAGGAATATGATTGATTATATATTAATTAACAGCAAATGGGCTAGTTCTGTTAGAAATACCAGGGCATATAGGGGAGCTGAAATTGGATCTGACCATTACATTGTTAAAAGTGTCTTGCAACTTAAACTTAAAAAGTATTGTGCTAGGGTTAAAAAGTTTGCTTTTAATACTGAAGCTCTGAAAGACACAGTTATAGCCAAAGCTTACCATGATAGGTTACTTAGTCATTATGACAGTCATGGTATGCTTACTACGGAAGTTGAAGAATAATGGGATCTTTTTAAACAGGCTTTTTTTGGACACTAACAGTACTCTTTTAGGAGAAAAGGAGCAGAAGAGACAGAATTATCTGAGTGATAAGGCACTTGAGCTTATTTCGGAAAGAAAGAACTGCAGGAATGTCTTTAATCAATACCCTACTAGTCCTAGTAGAAAACATTACAGAGAACTTAATAAACGTGTCAAAGATCAGTTAGCTGCTGATAAGAATCTTTGGCTTGATGGTTTGGCTGACAAAGCCGAGGAATCAGTTAGACAGCACAACAGCAGAGAGCTGTACCAGATAGTTAATGTTTTGTGTCGTAGAAAACGGAGAGGAATACAAGGATTGGAGGATAAACAAGGTAAGGTTATAGAAGGGGAGGATTCTGTCATGGCTAGGTGGGCTGAGCATTTCAGTGATGTTCTAAACAATGTAGTTAGTTCTACTCCCATTGTTTGCAATGATGATAGATGCATTGGTGGCTTTAATGTTGGCCCTATAACACAATCTGAAGTTATTTTGGCTATTTCTAAACTTAGACTTCATAAATCCCCAGGGGTAGATGAAATTACTACTGAAATGCTTAGAGCTCGGAATGTTTCTATTACCACTTCGATGGCTGAAATTTTGAATATCTTTTAAGATAAAGGCATGGTTCCTAAGGATTTTACCAGAGCAATTGTTATCCCTATTTTCAAAAAAGGTGATCGCAGTTCTTGTGATACCTATAGGGGTATTAGCCTACTCTCTGTTCCAGGTAAAGTTCTTTACATGATTGTGCTTAATAGAATTAAGAATCTGGTTGACAGTCAATTGCGTGATGAGCAATGTGGATTCAGAAGTGGTAGGGGATGTGTGGATCAGATATTTTCACTTAGGCAGATTTTGAGAAATGTTTAGAGTTTCAGAAACCTTTGGTTGCTAGCTTTGTTGATTTCAAAAAGGCTTTCGACTCTGTTGATCGTCATAATTTGTGGTTGATTGTGAAATCATATGGTATACCTGACAAGTTAGTTAACATAATGAAAGCTCTCTATAATAACACTGAGTCATGTGTGAGATTTGGTAAGTCTTGTAGCAATTGATTTAGCATTACTTCTGGTGTTCGACAAGGGTGCATTTTGTCTCCTTTTCTCTTTAGTTTGGTTATTGATTATGTTATGCGAAATTCACTTCAAGGTAAAGATTTTGGCCTTAAATGGGCTGGAGATACAAAAATGTCTGATTTAGATTATGCTGATGATTTAGCCCTTTTGGCAAATGATGTTGATGAGATGAACTCTTTCATTCGAGCTGTTGATGAAACTGGTACTAGAGTAAGTTTGGTTATAAACAGAGAGAAAACTAAAGTGATGAAAATTGGTCAGGCAGGCTGTGATTCAGTTAATCTGAATGGTTGCAGTCTTGAGCAGGTGTCACAGTTTAATTATCTTGGGAGCTAAATAACAGATAATGGTGATGTGCGGCATGAGATTAACAGACTAATAGGGATTGCTGCCGGGACTTTTAAGAATCTATGGAGAATGTGGAGAAATAGGCGTATATACCTAAAGACTAAAATAGACTGTATAAAGTTTGGTTCTTTCTAGGGTTAGTTATGGTAGTGAAACGTGGAAGCTGTGTAAACAAAATAAGAGGAAACTAGATGTTTTTTATTCTAGATGCTTACGTAGTATATTGGGTATTAGGTGGGTTAACTTTGTAACTAATGATGAGGTTAGGCAAAGGGGTCTTCAACCTCCCCCTTTGCCTAACCTCATCATTAGCAGCAGATGTAGCTCAGGATAGATATTCTTAGGGAATTAAACTGCACGGTCTAGTTGGACCTCCGTAGTCCATGGCTGCTTGATGATGATGATGAGGAGGAGGAGGATGGGGTGGGACTTAAAGCTTTCTCGTAACGTTTCACACTGATAATTAAGGCGCTCAAGACAGTTTTAAGTGTAATAATTCACTAAATGTTTGATATAACAGGCAATATATTTTGGAGAGAAGATATCCAAATAAAATATTATTTTTATTATTTAATCGAATTCGGAGTTTAATGTTTTTGTATATATATATATACATTGCAGAAATATTGGTGGGACGGCTCCTCTGGCTCCTAATGACGAACTGCCACTGGGGTGAATTATTCAGAATATTGAATTGTTAAGAATTCGACTAACTCGAAACGTTTACGATGGTTACTTTGACACATTGTACAGCTGAAGAAAGTAAAACGAATTCTCCTTATGACACGATGTTATAGATTTTGAATAAAGCCTATCGCAAGTGGTTTCTTAAAAAAAAAAGAGTGCTTGAAAAGGATGAAAAAATAGTTAAGGTGGAAGATCTTTTAGATGCAGAGAATGGAGTTCATTTGCAACTTGTTTCGAGGAATTTTTAAAAATTCCCAAGAAAGAGCAGAAAAAAATGCAAGAATGTATTAAAAAAGGGCAAATGACATTTTTTTCGTATATCAACATTTCCCTTTACTTCTGCGAAATGCTCCATCTTTTCACATGCTGCTTTATCTCTTTGGTGAAGGAAGCGAAATTGATCAAAAGGTAACAACGGAAGCAGTTACATTGCCATCTGATAGAATCTCGACCCATGCTGCGAGGAATATCCTTTGAAAGAGAGATTCTTGGCAGATCAGTACGGTTTTTCTGTTCCCGATCTGCCAAAAAAAGTCTTTTTTTTTTTTAAATTACCCAATCAATAGAAACGCTAATAGAGTTGCGAGGAGCCAGTCATAAACCGCAGCAAGGCAGCAGAAATATCTGTCAGCCTTGAAACTTTAATATTTTTTTCTATAAATCGCTTTAATCGAAAGAGGGAACAAGAGGATGTTGATGGAGGATGAGATGGGAGAACGACACGTGTAGAGTTATCTATCTGAAAGAGATGACAAAAAATGAATTATGTCGTCTCAGCGACAGATGAAGAAAAAACGATAATAGCGAAACGTCCGAAAATAGATTCGTAGTAGTGGCCAGACATGTATCTTTCAAGACTCGGTCATCTTCCTAATGCCTTGGGAAGTGGGGAGAAATTGAAGCTCGGGGCTTTGAACTCTTCATCCGTTGCGTCAACTTATTAGTTCCGAATCATATTAGCTATCGTTTCTAGAAGGTAACGTGACGGGAAAAACAGATGAAAGTTTGTTATAATTAGGGTCTGCGTTGAATTAAGATATGTATTAGAGGTAACATCGTTTCATCATAGGGACATGGAAGAGTTTGAAAAGCCGCCGTCCCTCGAATGTTGAATTAAGCTTCGGATTCGTATGCAGGAGACATACACCCTCCCTGTTCACGTTAAGGATCACGTTGGATAGTCTTGACGGGAAGCTATTAGTAAGGGAGGCTACTCATCAGTTTCCCATATATATCCTAACAGCAGTTCAGAGGGTTACCTTCCCCCCAACCTTCTTTGAGCCCTTGGAGTTCTTGTGACCTGGTAATTTTTCCATTTTGTGCAAAGAAGTGCTATTCAGTGGTAAAACAACTCAACAACTCCATTTGCAGGAGAGCCATACCGTTTCTCCTAACAGCTTCCCATTATGTCCTTTTCCGCCTACTTTTTCTGAACTCTTGGGATCCTTGAGATCTGGTCATTTAGCCCATTGTATTGCAAAAAGTACGCTTCAGTGATCTTTTGTTTTACAGACTACACCCATTTTCATAGTAGAAAAAATATTGGAATTATACAGGAATGCTTGTATTGTGAAAGTGTATTGGCTTATTCTGTGACACTGATTAATATATGTTATCAGAGATTTATATCCTTAGAGGCAATAATTGCATTCATGGCTGTCTTAGAATAGGATAAAGATTCACTTACTTGTGAGTGAATCTCTGTCTTACGTTTTTAACATATAATACACTACTAGAAACTGAAAAGATTCCCTGGTAAATAAAAAACAATTTTCGAAATTTATGGTTTCTACTGATAAATTAAAAAATTGGGAAATAACCAACAGGAGTAAAAAGACATTTACAATACGATTTTTAGCTTTCACAACAGTATCAACAAACAACTTTAGAAAAAGCGTTTTTTGCTGGTCTCTCTGGAATATCCAGTTTCACCAATTCTTACAATGTTTACTATGACCCTTTGCCGTCCTCATTATCTAGCTTTTCAGCCCAATTTGTTCTAAATGTATCGCTCAGAGTTGAAACAACACAACATGCAAGTATGTCTTTTCACTCTCATCTTCCTAATGAGTGTTTACCTTCCAAAGTTTCCTTGTAATTAATCATTGACCTGAAATATTGGTTAATTATTTATTCCTTACATTAAGTAGTATTCACTTGAAGAAGGAAAACATATCCTTCAAAATTTGAACTCCTCCTCTGAAATTTGAGCTCCTTCCCTTAAAATTTAACTAGCTTTAAGTAATTGCTTTTCTATTTTAGCTTTAGGTTTTTAACAATGAGATAACTTTTTGTTTATAAACAATGAGATAACTTGATTATTTTGAGTGATTTCCTAACAGTTTTGTTCATGGCTGTTTTGTTAGCTTTTTAAAACAAATTAATTTAATTAAAATCAGAAGACATTGCTTGCAATTTTCTCGAAAAATATTAGTTTCTAACAGAGAATATCGAAAAAAACTTGTTTCTTATTTTAAATTAAGAAATTAAGAAATTTTTGTTTTTAGTATTTGTTAAAAACTGATATTACTTAATGACAAAGACAAATAAGTCCATCTTCGCAGCTTTTGTGGGTGGATTGGGCTGTTCTACCACTGATCAGCACTTTTGTACCACAGATGAGCTAAATGGCCGAGGCTCAAGGACCCCAATGACTAAGAGCTTCATAAGGGAAGTCAACTCACAGGGTAGCTGTTAGAAAGCTCAACCATACCTCCTGTTAAGGTTATCCAACTTGTTCTTCAGTATGTACAGGCATCATTTTAACTCTTAATTTATCTATTTTATAACACTGCAATTTCATTCCTATGAAGAACAACACTGTCATGCACATGATTTGGAAATGCTACAGGAAGTGTAACACAAGCACCCTTATTAAAGCATTCATCCCATATGTTCGGCCCATTTTTGAATAGGTCGAATCTAGAGGCCAAAATAGATCTTTTACAAAAAGGCTATTGAGATTTCGCAACAAATCGTATTAACAGAGACTAAAAGACTCTCACTTTACTCTCTGGAGTGCAGATGACTTCAGTACGATTTAATTGTATGCTATGAAATCATCCATGGCTTTTACATTTTAATCACCAATAACCATTTTATCACACAATCAGTAGCAGGATTAGTCATGGGTTGGGTTGTTTTACCTCTGAACGGCACTTTTTTGCATACCATGGGCTAAATGGCCAGGTCACATGGACCCCGAAGGCTCAGAGAAGGTTGGGAGAGGGGACCCACTGGAACAGCTGTTGGGAGACAGATGGTAGCCTCCCGTCAAAGCCATCCAGCGTGTTCTTTAACGTGTACAGGGTATGGCTCTCCCGCACAAGGAGCCACGGCTTAACCTCCCATCAGACGGACGGCGGCCTTTCCAAGCCCGTCGGTGTCCCCTACTGACCGTGGGCAGGGCGGGGAATTTTGCGGAGATAAATCTCAACGCTGACCCAGCTGGAACTCGAACCTGGGAACTGCAGATTACGAGCCTGGCGAGCTACCGACTAGCCACCCCCGCCCCAGGATTAGTCATGACATCACCAGCTGTGTATTGACATCTCATTTGCAAGAAGAGATTCCAGATACCATTTCTTTGTTTGGAGTAGGAAGAGTATGGAATGATTTCCCGGATGACGTTGTCATCTCTCCTACCACAGACATTTTAAAATTCAATTTTAAAAAGCATTTACAAACCATGACTATTGTAAATATCTCGAATGCTATCAGTTTTGAATCTTCAACTGCTGTCATCTCAAGATTGCCATAGGATTCATTTATCTGCAGTGTATTTCTTATATGTGATATTGAATATAATCATTCTATTAATTTTAGGTTTGTAATGCTATTCTGCTTCTTAATTCCACCAAATTGACTCAGATATAAATAATATTTACTTCCCATTCATTGCTATTAAAATTAAAATTAAAATTGAAAAGTTTAAACGAATATTTCAAGCGATGCATTTATGTTATAAATTTGAAATATTGATGGTGATATATGAATATTATAAAGTTTGCAATGACAACAATAAGCTACTCCTTACACCCAGGGGGGAGGAAAAGGCAACAGTTTATTTCAAAGATAACTCAAAATTTTTTTAGTTCAATTAGTATTACCAAATATTATAATTCACATTTTTCAAATCCTTAGATAGTTTGCATCGTTAGAGGACGCTAAACAGGTTAAAGGCGAAGTTTTTAATTATTATTGCAAGGGGATTATTGTATGGTAGAAATTTGATATCTCGGTGATAGAATGTCAATTGATATTTCTTTGATATTCCTTGATTCGTTTTCTCCCTTTCGTCAGATTTTTCCTTTTCTCACTTTTTAATTTTAAGGAATAAAAAACAAATACTTTTTCTGTTGTATTAGTTACTAAAGAAATACTACTATTTACATATCCCCCATCATCCATTAGCACAAATTAATACTTTTACAGAGTGCAAAAGAGATCGAAAACCTTCATTACCTCTGAAAACGAGATTCCCATATTCGCCAGAGCTTTCTTCTAATTTACAGTCGCTCAAAAAATATCCGAACACTATGGTTGATTACAGAAATTAATGATCTGGCAACCTTCGTGTACGTACACGAAGGTTGCCAAATCACTAATTTCTAAAAAAAAATCGTTGCCAGGTATTTTTTCTGAATTCTGTAATCAACCATAGTGTTCGGATATTTTTTGAGCGACTGTACATAGATTTTTTTTTCTGTGCTCTTGTTGCTTCGCAAAAATAACAGGAATAAGCGCACATTTTCTTTTCGTTTTGGTGAGTTCTCACTTTTACCAACCTATGATAAGCATAACTTCATCTTTTCATCCGTATTTGTTCAAACGTTTCAGTAGCGTTTCGCTTATATTTTTTAATTTTGTATATTTAGTATATATTTTGTAAAAGGCATTCAAGTAAATGTCAATATTGTTATTCACGTTATATGTATCATGAAGTTTTAATCAACGCGAAATAAATATTACCATTATTTACGATTATACGTAATTGGAAATAAAAAATAACTCCCCATTGTAAAGGAGTAGATGAAGTCTCACTCTGAGACCAAAGGGTTCGTCGACTAATGAAATGTTCAGAGACACTAACAGAAATTTTAAATACAAACGAGTAGTTCTGTTATTGAAAATCGGTATATGCTGATAAAAAATTTATACAATTATCTTGAGACTGTTGATTACAATGATGTATAATTAGGGCCATATCTAAGGTGTAGGGGAAGAGGGGCAGCGTGTCCCCTCTGAGAATGTAAATAAGGGTATTGTAAGGCCAAAAATTATTAACTTTCCGCATATTTCACACATGATCCAAGAATTTATTTAAAAGACCTTAAAACGAAGGAAAAAAATGTTACACTGCAATGGAAACCCAGTCTCACCCCCCCCCCCCCCTACATTTTCCCGGAGTGATTGCGTCGCTGGCCCCCTCTACCCTCTCTTTTTTCTAGAATCCGGGTGGTGTATAATAACTCAAAAATAGAATTTATTTTGTCAATTAAGGAAAGCGTCTGAATTGAATTAACTGAATAAATTATATTTTGTATATTAAGGTAAAAAAAATATACACAGAGTTCAAAACTTTGTGTATACACCTGAGTTTCATAAAATACTTATTTGGGATGGGCAGCTGGAAATTCCTTCGGTACTGCAACCAACTTTATCTGGAGTCACCTTGCCCACTAGAGACCGAATTTTTCATGACGAAAAACTGGAAGTAATGCCAAGAAAATGACAAATTCCAAAAATGATAATAACTGATTTCAGATACAGAATGAGACTTTAGAAAGCAATAATTTTTGTAGATTCATATTTAATATTAAAAATCATTTGGGTTGTTATACCTTTGAGCGACGTTCTTTCCCGTGCAATGAGCGCAATGGCCAGGTCACAAAGAACCTAAGATCTCAGAGAAGGTTAGGTGAAGGGGATCCACTGGACAGCTCTTAGGACACAGATGGAAGCCTCCCGTCAAGACCACACGTACGACTCTCCTGCACACCGCATCGAAGCTACATGTCTCTTCCGACGGAGAGCGGCATTTCTAAGCTCTTGGTACTTCCGTCTCTGATCGAGGGTAGAACGTGGATTAGAAAAGACTCAACCCTGGACCACTTGGAATTCGAGCGTGGACATCAGAATACAAGCCTGGTGTGCTACCGACTGAACCAACTTTCGCCCCCTAATATGAAAGTAACAGATAGTCAATACGGATTAGTAATCATAGAAATTATTAAAGATGATAACGGAGAAGTAAAGTGGGTTATTCTATCGATCGCACTGATCCAGTATCGTGGCAGAGTTTTTTTTTTATTAATTTTACCACCAAATAGAGGTTTGAAAGAATATTAATTTTCTTATTATGACTATTTTTGCGATTATCCCATTCAGATTTTACGATACCATCTGCAGATTTCATTAAAAAATCGCTATTAAATGCGTGTTAATTTTCGGTATGATTTAATTATTTAATTCCCTTGATCATTTAACGTACGTTAAACTTACTTACGTTGGTTACTTTACGTTGGCACGGACGACCATGAAAATTTAATTTTGTCGATGCGAAACTTTCTATAATGAGAATAAAGTAGCTGTAAAGCGAATTTTTATTGGGGATTTCAGACTTGATGATTGAACGAGCAAATAGTTGTTAAATTTAAAGCATAACACTTTAACTCAAATAAAAATAATCTATTACTATTAAAATAAAGATTTAATATTATTTCCAGGTAAAATTGAATAACATTTTTTTATTTGTGATTGCCAGTTTCTACAGTACATTTTCTTAAGCACATCCATACTTAGAATAGTGTTAGGTTCCTTTTCCAGCTAATCAGTCAAATTTATGTTGTTGTTGGATTGTTTTACTTCTGAACGGCACTTTTCTTGCACAAATGGCTAAACGTCCAGATCACAAGGAACCCAAAATCTCAGAGGAAGGTTAGTGAAGGGAACCCACTGAACAGCTGTTAGGAGACAGATGATAGTCTCCAGTCAATGCCATCCGGCGTGTTCTTCAAGGTACGCAGGGTATGGCTCTCCTGCTCACGGGGTAGTTCACGGGGTTTCTCAAGAAACTCAATAATATGTCTTAACGTACCATCCGGCAGATGGTCAACTTTAGGAAATATTCCATTTTTTCATGTTAATAGATGCAAAAGGTACGTAATATATAAAATGCATTTTAAAATAAATGCTATATCAGTTACAAGATTCTTTTTAATCTCAACTTCTGTCATTAACCCAAAAAAAGCCTACCTATATGGCTGCTTTACACAGATAATTTTGATGAAAGATAATATGCCAGATGGTCTTTAGATACAAATGATAAAGACTAATATGCCAGATGGTTATGGATATTTTAAAACAATAAAGATATTGTGTAAGATGGTGTTCAATAATATGCTATATATATATAAATTTCTGCGTCGAAAGTTTTTAGTGATTACAGAGTAAATCTTTACTGAACGTTCAACTAGGACTTAACATGGCATTTGATGATTTCCTTTAAAAGTCAATCGATGTGATCGCTTTCTCATTTACGCTAGTGCTCATTCAAACTGAGATAATCTGAATGCTGGTCCAGTTCGTCCTCGAACACGAGAACATTTATTTGGAAGCGAAGCGCACTACCGATTGCAATGGCTGACTTCAGGTTCCAGATAGTCTTTTTTCATTCCAATGGGCAAATAGAGGTTCGAGAGGAAGTCATTTCACTTTTCCGTTTATCTTCTTCACCGAGAGGAGAGAAAATAAAATAGAAGTGGTAAAAAATCTGCAAAAAAAAAGAAAGAAAAAATTTGGGGAAAAAGGTTATAAATGTATTTCTGAGAAGAAGCATCCGGTCATTTCTTCTTTCATCCAACTTGAGATTATATTTCGGAACTTCTCTTCCGTTTGAGTGCTTTCTTATTGGGCGACAAATCATATCAATTTCTGAAGTCGACTTGGGAGAGCCGAACACAGTACATTCCGTACGAAAACTGCATCGCTTTTTTCATTACTGAAATCTCAAAAAGGATTCTTAGTTATTTTTGTCAATGAGTCGTTTGAATTTAAAAAGAATCTTGTAAGTGATATAAGTGTGTATTTTAAATTGTATTTCATGCACTGCAGTTCCGAAATATTAGAGAATTCCCATGTTATATCAGTGGAAATCTAATTTCGAAGTTCTATAAGTTCAAATTTTCATTAATTATAAAATATGAATGAAGGTAAATTAAACATCATAATCAAATCTATTCAAATTTCGTTTTTAAACCTTATTCCTTCAGTATTTAAAAAATTATGGACGCAAGAATATTTCACAGCGGGAATACGTCATGAGAATTTGCCTCTGAAAGTAATTAAAACTTCAGTATTAAGTATTGTTTCAAATCATTAAAAAATTAATAAACATTTTAGAAGTTTTTGTAATTATTATTTCAATATTAGATAATTATGAATGATTTAATAAAACAAGATAATTTATTCTTAAATGTTTTAGCTTTCATAGCGCTTTAAATACCTACCTTTTCTTTTACCTTTTCTACTTTTTCTTTGAAGAGAAAATTAAACAGTTTTAATTTTCTCTTCAAAGTCGAAAATTCGCAGGTGCATATCTCCAGGTAACGAATTATATACGAAAGGTATTTTATACTCACTTACAGATTTTCCATAATTATTTTTGATATTAGATTTTGATTTTAATTTAAAAGAGTTATCTTATTTTAATCTGATTTTAGTCTTAAAAGTATCGTCAAAGAAAGTTTTCAATGCAATATTATATATATATAAATTTGAATAAGATAAGATATTCAAAAATTTAAATCTCTCTCGTTTTGTCAATGTTCATGCTAACATGAGATTTTTTAAACTGCCTATATTTTACATCTTTCTTTCTTCCTTGTCTTTAGGGATTATTATGAATGATTTAATAAAACAAGATAATTTATTCTTAAATATTTTAGCTTTCATAGCGCTTTAAATACCTAACGAATAGCCTGGAAAAATCGAGATTTTAATTCATTTAATTTCGAGCATGTTTGATTGTGATCTTAAATTCATCTTCAGTAACACTTTTCCATTAATTGCATATTTTAGAAGTTAGAAAGCATCGAAATTATATCCCCATTGGCATAATATGTAAATTCCTTATATTTTGGTAGAACAATACACTTTGCGAACCTATATATATATTTTTTTTTAATAAATTAAAATGAATCTTTACTTTCTCATAATAATGTGTTACAGAATGATTTACTGTTGTCCCACATAGCTACATAGCTTGTTTTCAGTAAATATAATATTTACAATATTTACTTAGATTATATAATTTGAGGATATAAAAAGATAAAGAAATAATTAAAAGTAAAATTAAACAAAAAGGATAGTAGTATCATCTGGATACATTGTTCACAAAGCCAGAAAGCAAATTAATGTGTATGATATTAAACGTACATATCTATAGGCAGAAATGAAACTATCAATTGCAAACTAAAAAAATAAAAGTGTTTCCAAAGCGATTTAGAATAGCACTATTATATAATGTTTTCCAAAAAACAGTTTTAATTTTCTCTTCAAAGTCGAAAATTCGCAGGTGCATAATATATCTCCAAGTAACGAATTATAGACGAAAGGTATTTTATACTCTTACAGATTTTTCCATAATTATTTTTGATATTAGATTCTGATTTTAATTTAAAAGCGTTATCCTTTTTTAATCTAATTTTAGCCTTAAAAGTATCGCCAAAGAAAGCTTTCAATGCAATATTATATTTATATAAATTTGAATAAGATAAGATATTCAAAAATTTAAATCTCTCTCGTTTTGTCAATGTTCATGCTAACAAGAGTTTTTTTTAAACTGCCTATATTTTTACATCTTTCTTTCTCCCTTGTCTTTAAGGAGGAGGTTTTAAAAGTTTATCTCTGAAGTGTTAACAAATATGTGGTGTTTAGCATGCATTGTGATTAGCAGGTTGTTTAGAAAATACTGTATATAAAGGATGGCCAGAATCAAGGGAAGATGTAGTCGAAGTATTTTATAAAGTATTGCTCAGGCTCTCATTAAAAAAATGCAGAAGGATTATCATCTCTCTTTTGAATCATGATTTATGTTTCAAAATCAATAATTGGAATTCACTTTGAGTACTGCTTGCTGAGTATCACTTCTTTTGTAAGGTTCATGATTTCCCCTTAAATCTATGAATTGAGTTCATAGATTGTTGCAACCATGTTAGAATCACCCCAAAGGCTCACAAAGGTTTTGGCTGCTGGAACAGTAGTTAGCTCTATAACAAATGTTCCAGTTAAGGACAAATAAAATTTTATTGCTAATCAAGTATGAATAAAAATTTGCACCTGTCATGCATTTTAAACTTTGTACTGTCACTCAAAAAAGTATCCGAACACTACGGTTGATTACAAAATTCACAAAAAATATCTGGCAACAATTTTTTTAGAAATTAGTGATCTGGCAACCTTCGTGTCACGTGACATGAAGGTTGCCAGATCACAAATTTCTAAAAAAAATCGTTGCCAGGTATTTTTTCTGAATTTTGTAATCAACCGTAGTGTTCGGATACTTTTTTGAGCGACAGTACTGAATGACTGTTATGCATTTTTCTGACTGAACGTTTGTCAGTATTCAACATAAACTTACTGAAAATATTTTTTGTTTTGCAAATTGAAAATATTCTTCCGTTCATTCTATTTCCAGATTTTTTGTCCACATTTTAGAACATTGATGCCTGGTAACCTTAATTCAGCGTGTTCTTTGAGACTCAATGTGGCGTTGAGTCAAGCTAAGTCCCATTGAAAGCAAAATTCGAATATATAGCATCAACTATAATCTTTTTGAGAAAAATTATATTAAAGATAATTTAACATCTTATTAATGTGTCCAAAGCCGGATCTAGAAAGGAGCAATGCTACTAAGGTTAATGGAAGCAAACAAATCTTAAACTTATGTATATTTTACACATTTCTCATGAAAATGTTTAAAAAGCGCTAAAACGGAGGAAAAATGTTATAATACAATCAAAATCTATTCTGTTCTTGCATCCTTACGGTTTTTTTAGATTCGAACCTGAATGTCTCTGAAAATTATTTGAAACCATATTCGTTTACTATTCAAACATATAATTTATCATAATATTTAAAAGCAGCGTTTATCATAAATATTTATTTCAAAATTTAATTAGTGCATTACTAATGATTCACATGAAAAATAAACGTATCTTTAAACATCTGTCTAACGCTTTAAGACCACCAAAGTTATTATTAAATATTCAAAATCTTTAACTACTCAAAATATGGAATGTATACATTTAAAAAGAAGATGAGAAACATTTAGTTTGTTACATTTTTTCTTACATCTGTCTTCCTTAAAAAGATTATTTTAAACGTTGCATATTTTTGAAATATGTTCACCTGTATATTAAGTATTAATGAACCAGTTACCTTCGTTCTCCAATATTTAGGTAAAAAACTTAAACGCTTTCATTAAGATAGGCAGGGTTTGAATTAAGTTATGAATTCTCCTTTCCCCAATTACGCAAATATAATCCATTTCCTTCATAAACAGAAGTCGAAGGTTGGATTATTACAGAAGAATGAACATGTTAATTGGTAAGCACAATCTCGTGCACTTTCTAATTCCATTTATAACACCTTTTAAGAAGATTTACGAATATAGTAAAGTAAAAATATAGAGGCAGTATTATCAGAATTCTCTTCTTTACATAAGTTAATTAAAGTCGATGATTGGATTTCGCATTTAATTGTTAATTATAAAATTAATAATTAAAGCCGGATTTACATGAAGGATTTTTATTTCTTTTACCTTTCAGATTCTCTTTAGCTACGATACCCTTGTGTTAGAGTACCTCACCTCCCCAAGAAAAATAAAACCCGAGAATTTGCAATCCTGAAAAATAGAGAATGAAAACTTAAATACACAAAATTTGATTTTTTTTTTGTTTTTATACATTTTATTTAATTTAGTATATTTGTTGATAACATAATCAAGTGCGGAAGTTGATTGAGCCGGTAGCTCACAGGGCTCATTATCTGCACTTCCCAGGCTCGAGTCTCAACTGTGTCAGGGTCGAGATTTATCTCCTTCAAAACACCCACCTTACATTCAGCAAGGAAGGTGACACCGTCAGACTTGGTAAGGCCGCCGTCCTACGGGTGAAAATTAAACCATGGTTCCATGTATAAAAGAGACATACCTTATTCATGCTAAAGAACACGATATATTCCTTGACGAGAGGCTTCCATGTGCCTCCTAACATCTGTGCAATGAATCCTTTTTCCCAATATTGATTCTGAGATCTTGAGGCCCTTGAGATCTGGCCATTATGCTCCTCCCTCCTTTCAGAATGCTAGTAAGGTTATTAGAGGACAAAAATATATTTATATTTCATGTATTTTTTAAGAAATGTTTTAAAGATTTGTAAAACGCAGGGGAAAATGTTATACTACACTGGAAATTCAATCTTCTTCTTCCCCCTCTTTTATGTTTTTACTGCTCGATTGTGTTTCTTACCCCAACAACCCTCGATTTTTTCCAGATCTGGGCCTGTACCGAACACACATGAGATATTCTAGAAAGATGTGAAATAGAAGCAAGTGCATAGCTAAATATTTTGCTTGAAATATTCATTGTCGTAAGGGTGGTTCATAAACCTCCTAGATGACTTGTGACTACTTATAGACTCTTTGTGAATATGTTTTGAAGCGATTTTAAAGACCAGAGGAAGTTCAACTCGTTTTCAACCACCATTCCCAAGTTTTGTCTAATCACTCTATATAAAGAAATAAAACTTACATCGTTATTTTATAGACAAAGACTTTTTACTTTTTTTAAAATACTTGTGTTTGTAATTACAATCAACTGTAAAGCACTTATCATTGATAGTTTAGATGCTAAAACGCCTGATTCGAAAATGCGATATTTAGTCCTAATCACGGCGAAGATCAGTTTTTTCATCTAATTATTCATGAGTACCCATTTTATAGGATTGCTACTCTATTATTAAATGAACAGATTTATCTTTTTCAATCAAGACGCATTTTTTTTGCTTTCTTAAAAATATAGTTTTTGTATTCTAAATCATTTTTCATTAGAAATGATTTTTTCTCGAGGTTTTTAATATTTTTTTAGTGGTTCTTTATTAAGTTGAGGTTGGACATTTATCATCAAGAACCTTATTTTTTGGCAAAAATATTGTTTCATTCCAAAGTTCGCCCGGATAAAATGCGCTAGACGTGTTTGTATCATTGGATTTTTTTTTGTTTTGTTAGAAAACCAAGACATCGTTTTGCAACGATTTTAACATTCGTTAAAAGAGATTTTATGATCCATATTCGGAGGAGTGCACTTTTACTCCTTCAAGGGCATACATACTCCGAGCTCTTAACCTCATAACGGTTTGTTCGTCAGCACGTGTCGAAACATCATTTTCCAGAATCAACTGAATGCACAGGTCGATTCCGATCACTCTTTTTTGGTCCTACTGAATAATTTATAGTAAGAGCTCTTTATTGACTTGGCTAGCCTGACATATCTAGATGTATCTGATGGTTTTCTATTCCTTGATACCTTTGCCTCATCAAAGTAGTAGTATGCCACCAGATTGAAATTCGAGGATTCTATTGATATTTTTAGGTTATCATCATATATTTCATTTATACGAAACTTGGACTCAATGTCCTATTCTGTGGAACATATGAAGTTCACTGAAATAGTTTTCAGAACTCGATTAATAGCGCAAGATTGGCATTCCGTTAAACACCTAACCAGTGGACCTAATATTATACACGGAAGAAAATAATAATCGAGTTTTGTAGTTCGAAAGCTTCCCATAGAATAATTCTTCTTAAAGAGTTATGGGAACTAATATGAAGTGTACCTTTTAGAAAAGAGATTGAATTTCAAATATTTGTGTTTAGGGATGAAAACGGCCATTCAGTCTGTGAAATTTTTATTTTGCAATGGGATGTAAGCGGTTCGGGAATCGCAATTTTTCGTATCTAGTCGTCGTCATGTCCTTGGGAAAAAAATGATCCCATTGAGCTCTAAAAGACATCCGTCCCTCAAATGAAGATTGGATTGAGGTCCAATATGCACAAAATTTCTACGTTTTAAAGTACACCCGAACCGAAATTCCTTTCAGGAGACTGCAGGTGCTCTTAGCAGTTTTTAGCGGATTCCTATAACTGGTTGTTTATTCCATTGGGCAACAAAGTATATCTCTTAAAAAGTAAAAGGGTAAAAAAACAGCAAAGACTTTCCATTTCTAGAAATCTGATTAACAGATAAAAATCACTGGTTATCAGGGAAGGAGAAAATATATTTATTCTATTTGATTTGTTGTTTCTGTTGTTGTGATGTACAAAGTAGTTTCTAAATTGTTAAGGGCATACGTACTATGATCACATACAATGCAGTGAATATGGAACAGATACCATAATTTGCGATTAATACCATTTTACACATTACATATTTCACTCTGAATAGTAATCAGTAGTACACCTGATTATTTAGGTAGTACACCTAAATCAGTAGTTCACCTGACTCGTAATCTGATGTCCGATTAATTAACCGGCATCCTGCCCATTTTCGGACAGTGGGCAGGATGCCACCTTTTGGTGGCAGAAGAGCCATATCCTACGAACGTTAAAGAACATACTGGATTGCTTTAACGGAAGATTTCTATCTGTTTCCTAAGAATTGTCCAGTGGATTCCCTACCCAATTCCTTTGCGCTCTTGAAATCATTACAATTTGGCCATTTAGCACCAATGTCTGCAAAAAAGATGCCTAGAGGTGGAAGCAACTCCAGTCTGATTTTTAACGATTCTTTATTACCTTTATTATAATTGCTTTGAAATGGGAAATGACTGCCTGAAAAGCAAATCCTTCCGCTGACAATGTCGGACAATATGAAAGAATCATGGTACACACACACACATATATATACATATATTAATTAAATAAAGAGATAATTATTATATTTAAGCTTCTGTATTATATTTGGAGGTATGATTGAAAATTGAACAGAACTTAAGGCTTCGCCATAAAAAAGCATATATTCAAAAACCCGTTTTTGGCTTAATCACAAGTACACGACAATAGGAGGTTAATAAGGGTTCTGGAAGAGTGGCGGATCAATGTTAATCCTCTGGGATTCTCCACCCATGTGTTTAAAAGTGGTGGCGGATCATTATCAACCACATTGGTCAGAACTCTCACTGTTTTAAGACTGAAGTCGGACAATGAAGAATAAAATATCTTCCTCCCTCCAGTGATGTATTAATCTGAAATTATATTATTCAGTTAAATTGAAGGTAATAATTGATATATGACAGATGGTATTGGATGAAGTAAACAACCCATTCGAAATTTTCGGAGACGGCCATCTTGGATGACGTTACCCACCACGCTGTCGACCCCCATCTGTAATATTAACCCTTGTAAAAATATCGCATGTAATTGCTATATGTAGGCCATTGTATGTAAAACCATTTCATCTATTAAGCTGCATTTTGTAAGTAGACTGTAAAATATATCTGTAACCAATGTAAAAAAAAGCATCATTGTGAAATGTATAAATATTCTATATAAAATTGCAAACCAATGGAAATCATTACTTGTGTAAAATATTATGTGAAACCTACGCATTTTCAATGTTTATTCATTGTATCTCCGAATTCAATACCTTGAATCAATAAAAATTTTGAAGTTAAAAATATGTGTGGTGTCTGAATTTCTGAGTCGAATCTATTATCTTTAGCAAGTGGGAAGGTAAACAATGTAGATGTTATCGTGACTCCTCCCGTTGCCACGGGTTCCCCTGTGACGTTCCCAGAGAGTGTGTATGTATGTGTCATATCAAAAGTTGCAACTCGTTTGGGGAATCAGTTCGCTCGGAGGTCGTGCTCAGAGATAAGTCTGCTAAATACAACCATGTCTTGGATTACACTTATAATAAATGGTCGGTAATTCTCTTAATCTTCACGGTTTAGTAAACATTACTTATAATTTCGCGATGTAGAGACGTTTTCAAATATTAAGAAGTTATGAAAACATACGATTTTCTTTCGAAGTTATCGCAATTCGAATCGCTGGCTTGCTTACTCATAGGTCATTATGCTACGGGATCGAACTTCCTCGAAATCACGTATTTTTTTAAGCAATTACTACTCAAAGGTGGCAGGACTTTAAATAAATGCACCGGGTGCTGTGTTTATGAGAATTAGCTGGAATGAAATTGTATATTAATTTTTAATTTGCAGAGGCAGAATATCCTTGACTTTCACTACGTAGATTGTTACAGAGAAATAATCGAAATTATTGTATCAAACATTTCGTGATAAAGGAATTTATTATGAATCGTTTTAGAGCAGATTTCACCGTTTACTGAATATTAATACATTTTAATAATGACCTACAAGGAAAAGGTTAATTTCTCTGCATTATATAATATAGAGAAGTATAGATGAATTTTATATACTTTTCCTATGAGTAAGTAAATGGTAAAAAAAATTGGACTTTCATATTGTTATTCGAATTACTCAGTTAATAATTGTTTTACTTTGGAATGTTTCCCAGTGACAAAAACTGTGATGATTTAATTAAAAATAATGTTTTTCCCAAATGCATTGAAATCAAAATTAAGGAATTTCACCATATAATTTAAGTGATTAAAAAAATTAAAAAGATAAAATTCCCTAAAAAATGAGATTTTTTTTTAATGACAGAGGTGAAAATAATGTTTTTCTTCATTAAATACATTGAAACGAAAAGTAAGCGATTTTACCACTTGATTACTTATTTCAACTGTTTAGTAAAAAATACAGATAATACCCTAAAAATCTGATTTTTAATGACTGAGTTAAAAATAATATGCTTTCCTACTTTAAATACAATGAAATGAAAATTGACGAAATTCGCCATATAATTACTAATTTTAGCTGTTTAATATCAAGAAATATCGATAATTTCCTGTTTTTAACTTTGCATATAAGAAAGAAAAAGAACTAGTGAACTTATTGAGATATGTTCACCTCTGAGACTTAGATATCGCGTGTTCTGTTTCAGTTCTACGCATTTGTTTTAGTATTTTACACATTAATTACTAATTAATATAATTTTCTTCTTCAACAATTAAGTACCCAACTGGAAGTAACGCGAGCAATATTTCCTGTTTAAAGGCATCTCAATACAAATGATGTCAACTCTTTAAAATATCATTCGAAGCAACGCAATATCTGGGAACTAGTGCATCATTCGAGGCAATGCAATATATGTGGAAGCTGCTACAAATTCAGGAATTACTCTTTCTCAGTTATCGTCCGTCCATCATAGTATGTGGGTGCTGTATCTGAGTAAGATGCCTCGTTCTTTTGTGAACAATACATACCACTTTTGTTACATTTGAGACGACATTGGTCACAGAAGAATTTGTGGATACATTGGTCACAGAATTGTGAAATAACGCCGTCATCAAAAGGGCTTGCCACCTTTACTTCGGGCGTAAGATTAGAGATCAACAGAGGTTCTGGGGTCCGCATTTAGTGTGTAACAGTTATACAACAAGTCTTCGCAGCTGGCTAAACGGCAAGAGGTGGTCGATGCCATTTGTCATTCCTATGATATGGCGGGAACCTTCCAATCACATGAGTGACTTTACCTTTGTATGACACCTTCGCTCGGAAATGGTCCCGGAGCCACCAGTACATTATGATGTGAACTCAGAGGAGGAAGAGGAAGAAGAAGAGGGAGATGACACAGAAATACAGGAAATAGCATCTGTGGATACCGACTTCACACCCACGATATACGATTCACCACACAAGATCAGGCAGAAACGAGTTGAATGATCTTGTTAGAGATCTGGAGCTGTCCTAGGATTCAGACTGCAGCATCAGTGGAATCTCCTTGATAGAAATGTGAAAATAATTACACATTCCAGCAGCCAAAAATATTTGTTATTGTTCTTTACCATGGTAGGTAATCTGGTTGCTTGCAAAGATTTTGACGGTTTATTCACATAGCTACACATGGCACATACACCAGAAGAATGGAGGTTATTTAAAGATCCCTGGAAATTAAGTATGAAAGATGTTCTTCTACGCAATGGGAACGTGTTGCCTTCTGTCCCAATAGGGCCATGCTGTTAATATAAAGAAAGCAATTACTTCAATACATAAATTATGACAAGAGTATTGCTGTTTTGCTTGAAGTGAGCTCGGATATACAAAGTTATGTTGCTTCCTTTGCGAATGGAACAACATAGTAAGAGCATCTCATTACGTGAAGACGATTTGGCCTTCTCGACAATTACTGGAACTAGGGAAAAAGAGTATATAGCATCATCCGCTGGTATACCTACGAAAATTTTGTTGCCAGCTTTACACATAAATTTGGGCCTAATGAAGAATTTTGTCAAGGCTATGCATCAGACGCAAACTGCCTCTTTGTATCTTCAGACAAAAATTTCCAAGATTTTGTAATGCAAAGATAAAAGAGGGTGTTTTGATTGGTCCAGATATTCGCTCATTGCTACATGATGAGATATTTTATCGTATCACCAGTGGTGATGAACAGAGAGTGAAATTTCAAGGACCTTGTGTAAGAGTTGCTGTCTTCATATCACAAAATGGGATGTAGTAATTTTTTTCTAGATCCTGAAATAAATTTTTGGTACAACTGAACATACAAAAACTTTAACAACAACACTAGTAATCAACAACACAAATACAGTACATACACATTCTTAGATATATATTCATATTGGCAAGTACAATAAGACATCACTCTCTTTCCGTCCTGCAGCAATTCATTCATTTATATTCCACTTTTATATGAAAAAAAAAAACTTTAAAAATTTAGAAAACTCATAAAAAATAAAAAATGTCTGATTATTAATATTTTTTAACCTTTTTAACACCTCCCCTACCAGTGCTTTTGCTTATTATTTAATTATTTTTAGTCCTCTATTTCCATATTATAAGTCTGCAGCCATTCTAAACTAATTTTTATATTTTTTTCCATTTTTATATTTATGAGCAATGTGTTATAGATTCTCGGTCCATAAAACACAAAATTTCTGTGAAATTCCCCTTTTAGCCTATGGAATAAAAAATTTGCATTCTCCATTTCGCAGAATAAAACATGTGTCCTTTTCCTTTAAAACATTAATTTTCTAAATGCTAGATACATTATTCTATATGTATAGCTTTTTAAATACTTAATCTGATTTTTTTTCGACCATTTTGTTTCTTCTGTCTTTGTTATAATAAGTCATTATATTCAAGAACTTCCTTTGCAAAACTAAACTGACTGATGTTAAATAGTTTCTTCCCTAAGCAAGTAAACCATGTTGTATAGCAGACTGAATTCATGCATAGAGTAACTTCAGCATAAATGCATTTGACATTATCCTTCTTATGTAATTTATATAAACAGTATCTTAATTTTTTTGGTCAGCATATGGATACGTGTTTTCCACTTTAAATTTTTAATCTATATGCACCCCAAGGTATTTGATCGTTGTAATTTGTTCAATAGCTTTACATGAACATGATCTGTCTTTATCACACATATTACCATGTATGTCTAAGTTACAAGGAAAATAATCTATCTTTGTTAGTGAAAAATGCATAAATTTGGCTTTCGCAATATTTAAACTTAATAGATTATTGTTGAACCAGATTGATATTAAATCTATATCATGACTGATGTCCAGATGAAGTTCACTAGTATTTCAAATTTTGAAAACAATTGTGGTATCATCAGCAAATGCCACAAATTCTCCTTTTAAATTCAAGTTGAAAAATTTATTTAAATAAATAAGAAATAGGCCCAAGAATTGAGCCTTGTGGAACACCATTAGTGATCAATTTAATTGTACTTTCGTTGCCGTTGATCTGAACAAATTGAATCCTATTTTTTAAATATGATTTGAACCACTGATTGTCGCGCTGTGAGTGATGAGCACGGGGAACGATTAATCAAGAAATCGCTACAATGCAAAAGAGATATCGAGGAAGATGATGCCCATCAATATTAGTATATTAATTCTGGAATGTGATGATAGTCTCAAGATTGTCTTATATACCAAGTCTCAAGATTTGGTATATAAGCGGCAGGAGAAGAGGCGACGGTTGCTGTAGACCGATATGCACTCTTCAGCGAATGACGTAATACAGGTAAGTGATTGTATATCGAAAACCGTAACCAATCAAATATTTTTGTTGTCATTTTCGCGTTCAACACCTCTATCCAGATAAGAAACGGCTGTTTGCACTTCCGAAATACACCAAAAGTCAAAATTTGTTGTTCAGTGTTATAAAAGTCTGCTCGTGATTGAAATTCGAACTTCAAGCGGTAGAATTAGTTAGATTTGCAGAAGCGATTTGAAACTCCTTCTTTTAAGGGATAAATGAAAACATACAAATACTGGACAGAAAACTGGAGACCTTCCCATGTTAAGTCAATGCAGGGTTGGGTTGGGTTGTTTTACCTCTGAGCGGCACTTTTTTGCACACCATGGGCTAAATGGCCAGGTCACATGGACCCCGAAGGCTCAGAGAAGGTTGGGGGAGGGAACCCACTGGAACAGCTGTTGGGAGACAGATGCTAGCCTCCCGTCAAGGCCATCCAGCGTGTTCTTTAACGTGAACAGGGTATGGCTCTCCGGCACACGGGACCACGGCTTAACGTCCCATCCGACGGACGGCGGCCTTTCCAAGCCCATCGGTGTCCCCTACTGACCGTGGGCAGGGCTGGGAGTTATGCGGAGATAAATCTCAACGCTGACCCAGCTGGGACTCGAACCTGGGAACTACAGATTACGAGCCTGGCGCGCTACCGACTGAGCCACCCCCGCCCCCAAGTCAATGCAGAATCAAATCCGAAGATCAGTCATTTTTACCAAAAAAAGTTTTATAGGAAAAGGGGACTTCCAAGCCCATCGGTGTCCCCTACTGACCGTGGGCAGGGCTGGGAGTTATGCGGAGATAAATCTCAACGCTGACCCAGCTGGGACTCGAACCTGGGAACTACAGATTACGAGCCTGGCGCGCTACCGACTGAGCCACCCCCGCCCCCAAGTCAATGCAGAATCAAATCCGAAGATCAGTCATTTTTACCAAAAAAAGTTTTATAGGAAAAGGGGACTAGATAAATTTAAATCTGATTCAAATCTATCTCAATATCGGGTTTCAACAATGCGGAAGTTCGAATACTTAACAGCAGCGAAGTCAGGCTAAAAACTCGTGTAAAACTTAAAATTATTGAACAAAAAACATTTGCACAAAATTCTAAAACATACAGATTTGATTAAATTATTTCAAACAATACTCATTTTTTAAGTTTTCATGAACTTCTAAGGTGTCTTGGAAGGAAATTGAGTCTTCTTACTCTCGCTGCAGAGATAAAACAATATGGCAAGTTCCTGTGGCTTCATGAATAAATCAACTAACCAAACAGAACATTTTGTTAGTTGACATCTTGGTTATTCAATGTACAATCTTCTATAACTCTTTAAGCACTGGACAGATATTGTTAAATATCGAAATTTAGACAATTTAATTAATATCTTATATTTATCTTCTGAAATACGTTTATTTAAAATTTTATTTAACCAGTTACCAAGCCATGAATCTGATTCTTCGTTGACATAAAATGAAGATTTTCCATTTTTCTCCCCATTGTCTGAATATCTGAGCAGTAGTAAATGCACTGCCCTACCTAACTATGTGGTATGTCAGTGGGAATCTAACTTCGAAGCTCTATATCTTTTAAAAGATACATTTAATGGAGAAATGTAACTAAAATTATAAATCATAACAAGTCTATTTAACTCATGAAATGATGAGCTGAAAAAAATTTGGTTTTGCCATGAATGGGATTCGAACCCACGTCTCCAGAAAACATGCCTGTTATGCTACTACTATACCCACCAATGGCTAACCTTTTTTTAGCTTATGTGACCTTATTACTAGTGGCGCCATCTATCCAGGAAGTGGACAACTCTGTTGCCTCATTAGAGATGGAATTAATATTTGTCACTGACTATCAGGGCGTTAAATCAATAAATCAGTAGTAAATAATCACAGGATAAGTCCTGTAGACATGGAACTCATGAAATGATGAGCTGAAAATTGGCATGTTTTCTGGAGACGTGGGTTCGAATCCCACTCATGGCAAAACCAAATTTTTTTTCAGTTCATCATTTCATGAGTTCCATGTCTACAGGACTTATCCTGTGATTATTTACTACTAAAGTCTATTTAAATTTCGATTTTCGACAATATTCACTCAATATTTAAAGAGTGATGGAAGCCAGAACATTTCACAAAGGCAATAAGAAATAAATATTTATTGACGAAATTATTTAAAACTTCAATAATAAGTATTGTTCCAAATTGATTAATAAAATAAATATACATATCAGAAGTTTGCGTAATGATTATTTCAACCTTATATAATTATGAATTTTTTTTAATAAAAAAGATCATATATTTTGTAATATTGTAGCTTTCATAATTATAGGCAGAGATGGTAACGTTTGCCGAACACAAAATTCGCCCTTGGCATTTTCAGTTTCTCCGCCATCGAATGTTTTGTTTGGTTAGTTGATTTATTCATGAAGCCAGAGGAACTTGCCGTATTGGTTTATCTCTGCAGCGAGAGTAAGAAGACTTCAATTACGTGCCAAGACAGCCATTTTGAAACAGTTAGAAGGCAAGTGGGAGGGAATGGCCTAATTGCTTGCGAGGATCTCTCAAGGTCTCTGTTGGTGGAGTGGAGACAGTTGTTTGTGTAAATTATGCTGTTGAAATTTTTGGTAATGTTTGTTGCCGCCTTTCTCATCGGGGACAGAACAGGAAAATTTCAGCGCAGGCGTAGTGGTGTTTTATTCATGTTTCATTCTTACATGTCACATCAGGACAATACTGGATCGGATCTGGGGAGTAGGGGGTAGACGGAAAAGCTCCATCCCCCCCCCTTGAGAATGATGGTAAAGGTAATAGAGACAGTGAATTATTATTAAAACTACTAATTTTTCATGTATTTTTTCAAGAACTTTTTTTTAGATTTCTGAAACCGAGGGGGAAATGATATACCATAATGTATATCAAAGCCGCCTTTCCCTTTTCTTGGGGCGGGGTGACTTAGTCGATAGCGCGCCAGGCTCGTAATCTGTAGTTCCCAGGTTCGAGTCCCAGCTGGGTCAGCGTTGAGATTTATCTCCGCAAAATTCCCCGGCCTGCCCACGGTCAGTAGGGAACATCGATGGGCCTGGAAAGGTCGCATTGGAAAGGCCGTGCTGGAGAGCCATATCCTGTGCACGTTAAAGAACACGCTGTATGGCCTTGACGGGAGGCTACCCTCTGTCTCCCAACAGCTGTTCCAGTGGGTCCCCTCCCCAACCTTCTCTGAGACTTCGGGGTCACATGGACCCCGAAGTCTCAGAGGAGTCATTATGTGAACGTTGGTCCATTTAGCCCATGATGTGCAAAAAGTGCCACTCAGAGGTAAAACAACCCAACCCAAATTCCCTTTTCTTTTTTCCGGATCGATTACGTTTCTCAGCCTCGCCCCCTTAATTTGTTTCAAGATACAGCCTGATTCAGCGTGTTCTTTAACGTGCACTGGATATGGCTCTTCCGCGCACGAGGCCATTGCTTATAACGTCCCATCTAATGGAGGGTGGTCTTTCTAAGTCGACTGTTTCGCCTTTATCTTACAGGCAGGGGGAAGAGCAGGCACAACATATTAAATTGATAATTTTGTCCTCTGATGCGGAGAAAATTCTCAAAGTAGCTACAGTTGTAACTCGAACATGGGAACATCAGATTACGATGCTGATTGAGATTTTCCTCGTTACTTTTTTTTTCTCCTCTACTGATTGATTTTTTGCTTTTTTTGTTTCTACTGATTGAGATTTTCCTCGTTACTTTCAGAAAATAAATTCAGTTCTTAAAGAAAACAATAGTGATGAACAGAGACAAACTCACAGAATTTTTCTAGACTTTGGATCATCTGGAATATTCTAAGAAATCCATGCAATATCGGCACTTTAAATTTTATGCAGTCTGCATTTTAGGAGATCCACTCTACAATGTATACGCTGCAACACTCGCTATTACAGGTAAAATTTTGAAGCCTGCAGTTCCGATGTGCTGTTCTTGTCTTTGTATTTCGTACTCTGGAGGCATCAAATTCCCTCTCTCAATGGAGTAATGCAATTTGAAGCATTTGTTCGGTCATCCGTGTTGGTCATCGTCAGTTGGAGGTAGGTTTGGAACACAAATGATGTGCTTAACTAGGTGTTCATCTATAATCATGCAAACACGACGCTACCTTTATTCATAAGGAATTCAGTTCAATGTCGGCGTCGTGTTGGGGTGAGTCTAGAAGATAATTGGTTATGTGTCAGGGTTGGACTGTTTTTGCGCACAATGGTTGGCCTTCCATTAAGGAAATCCAGTGTATTCTTTAATGTGCAGAGAGTATGGTTTTTCCACACACTGGAACACGGCTTAACTTACCATCCAACATATGCTGTTTTTCCAAGCCCATTGGTGCCCTTTACTGACCGAGGACATGGTTGATAATTTTACGGAGATAAATGTGAACGTTGGTCCAGTTAGCACTCGAACCAGGGAACTTACGAGCCTGGCACGCCATCGACTGAGCCACTCCCACCTCTTGTGTATCAGGAAATATTAGTTTTCTCAACATTCTTATTGTGGTTATCGGTTTTTTAGTTCATTAGGTTCCTACTAAGTCCATTAAGGTGTAGCAACAGGCTCTTTCGGCTTTTGGAGTTGCAATAATAATTGTGAATATCTTCTACAGGCATGGTGGATGTGGCACAGTTGGTGTTAGCGTTGAGGGTTATCTCTGCCAAACCCCGATCTGCTCTTGGTCAGAGGCAGAATTACCAATGGGCTTGGAAAATCTTCGTCCACTGAAAGGGATGTTAAAGCCGTGATCGTGTGCAGGAGAGCCTTACCCTGTGCACGCTAAAGAACAGTGCAGGTCACCTTTAAGAGTAGCTGCAGAGGACGTTCAAACGTTCTTGACACGTGTCTGTAGATTTGCACTGGTTACTCCGAAGTTAACGACCTACGACTAGTTTGGAAGCATGTCTAAATTTGTCATATGTGTTAAAAACAAAGGCTGTATGACTCTTCCGCGCATGAGCCCATTACTTAGCGTCCCATCTGAGGGAGGGTGGCAGCGCGTAAAGTTCGGTCTGCGAATCTGTGCGTTGTCGCTATGGATTCCACTAAAGATGGGGAAAGATTTACATTTTCAAAAGGACAAAGTTGGGTACGACGCAAAAAATAGAATCATGAAGATTTATCATAAGCATATGAGAATCATGCCTATTATGGGATGGATGCGGAAATTCAGAGAAGCACGGCAGAGTTTCGAAGACCTCCCTCGTACAGAAAAGACCAAAGGAGGCGGTGAACAAGAAACACATCGCTACTGCTCGCGAACTCATTAAGAGAAACCCACACATTGCTTTTCAAAAAATAAATTTTGATATCAGTATGTCGATTGGCAGTGTGGAAACAATTACTCATCGGCATTTAAAGTTCAGAAAGGTCTGTGCTAAATGGGTGCACCTACAAACTGACATAACAGCAGAAAACGGCTAGAGTCGACTTGTGCAAGGAGATGCTGGCAGTGTTTAAACTAGTAGCAGAAAATGGTTAACATACATTGTCACAGGTGATGAGAGATTTCTTGAATGCATATTCTCCATCTTTAATACACTGGTTTTCATAAATTAAGGAAAATTCAGAAAATTATGATAAACAAAAAAATATATGAATGATTTTATTGAAATTTAATGGAAACATGAATTACAATCTAGTTTCAGAATTGCACAAAATATTTTACACTAGAAATATTTTGTCGAAAAAAAATAACACTTACAGAAACTTGTCCAAAATGAGGTGTCAGAATGCAACGGGCAAAGTTCTTTAATAAGGAGTGTGTTCACCCTTACAGCAATGCAGGCACGACAGCGATGTTCCATGCTCTTCATGATGTAATTCAGATCAGTAGGGAGTAACGACCATTGTTCCTTTAAAGCAGTAATAAACTCCCCCTTTGTTTCAGATGGCGGGTTGAAGGCAGCAACACGTCTCCCTAGAGCATCCAACACATACTCAATCGGATTTAGGTCGGGATATCGAGCTAGCCACTCCATGCGCATAATGATCTCCTCTTGAAGGTATTCTTTCACTAGTCGAGCTCTGTGTGGACGAGTGTTATCGTCTTGTAAAATGAATGTTTCACCTATTGCACCAGCAAATGTGGTACATAAGGGTCCAGGATGTCATCTCTATGAGGTTCGCACTCGTTAACTCATATAGGTCTGCGCATCCACCTAAGGAAATGCCACTTCAAACACACAAGTTACCTCCGCTGTAACTGTCTCTTTGACGGATGTTACTGGGATAATAGCGGGTACCCCATTCTCTCCATATCAAACAATGTCCGGAATCACTCTGCAAGCAATATCTGGATTGATCTGTAAGAAGTACAGACCTCCATTGTTCTTCTCTCCAGTTAACATGCGTGCGTGCGTGCCCAATTCAACCGCTCTCTCTTGTGACGTGTCGTGAGCAGTATACAAATTACTGGCGTTCTAGGGTACAGACCACCTCATGAAGACTTCTACGCACAGTAGAAGCTGATACAGCCCTCTCAGTGGCTGCTTCAAGAGAGGATTGTAGCTTAGAGCAAGTAGACGTCCTGTTCCTTCGTGCTGTTAATCACAGATATCAGTCTTGTACAGAGGTCGTAACTCGAGCTCTTCCACGACTAAACTTCCGAGATGCGGAATCCGTGATAAGAAATTGCTTCCACAGTCTATGTACCACAGAAGGACACACATTCAGCCATCGTGCCACGTCTGGCTGACTTTGGCCTGCTTCGAGTAGGCCAATAGCTTTCCACTGCAGTTCATTTGACAAATGTTGTCTCGAGGTCATTCCTACAAAAAGGCTATTTCGAATTTCTTTACTCACATTTACAACACAAAATAACGATCACTCCAAAACACCCGTTTTATGCCGCTATGCGATTACGCAAATTGACGCAATCTAGACTAATTTGCATACGATATGATCACTCGGCATTACTTTACTGGTTACATGAATAAGTTTGGTGAGGATCGCACAATTTTTTAATGAATTATCGCGATTTTTCTCATTTTTCCTTGGGTTGGGTTGCTTTACCTCTGAGAGGCACTTTTTTGCACACCATGGGCTAAATGTCCAGGTCACACGGACCCCGAAGGCTCAGAGAAGGATCTGGGTTGGGTTGGGTTGTTTTACCTCTGAGCGACACTTTTTTGCATACCACGGGCTACATGGCCAGGTCACAAGGACCCCGAAGGCTCAGAGAAGGTTGGGGGAGGGACCTACTGGAACAGCTGTTGGGGAACAGATGGTTGCCTCCCGTCAAGGCCATCCAGCGTGTTCTTTAACGTGCACAGGGTATGGCTCTCCCGCACACGGGGCCACAGCTTAACGTCCCAACCGACGGACGGCGATATTTCCAAGTCCATCGGTGTCCCCTACTGATCATGGGCAGGGCGGGGAATTTTGCGGAGATAAATCTCAACGCTGATCCAGCTGGGACTCAAACCTGGGAACTACAGATTAAGCCTGGCGCGCTACCGACTGAGTCACCCCTACCCCATATTTTTCCTTGGAAAGCAGTCTATATTAATGGCTCTTTACGTTTATGTTACCCACTAGCTTTTAGCTTCTACTAGTATTTCCAATAGTTTTCATTCCAAATAGCATTGATATTTTATTTTTGTATAAATTGATTATAATTAATGATATAAGAATATGCTAAATGATTAGTTATATGTATTTATATATAAGCTCACCTTACCAAAAATTAGTCACCCCTGACTGAATGTCACCGAATAGTGCGTAACGCCTCCGTGCGATCGAAGAACAGCCGAAATCCTGTCTGGCATGGATGCCACCAGAGTGCGGATGTAGTGCACATCTCTTCCAGCAGCAAATGCTATGGTTCGGCCAGATTGGCCGGATGGCTGGGACAGCGCTTCACTCATTTCCCCAAATAGTCCCACAAGTTTTCTATGGGATTCAGATCCGGGGATTTGGCGGGCGAATCGAGATGTTCGAAGTCTTCAGAAAGCTCGTCATGCCAATCCGACACACTTCTAGCCCTGTGTACACAACAACTGCCATCTTGGAAGACTGGGGTGTCCTTCTGGTGTTCACTCTGGAGATACTGCACAAAAGGCAACATGTGGTCGTCCAGTAGCTCCATATAGCCCTTCTGATTCAAGTGTGACATTACCGCAAGCAAAGGATCCATTTCCTCGTACGTGAAACACCCTCAGAACATGACATAGTCTTCTTCAACTTGAACTGAACCTTGCACACTGTCCACATGAAAGGCTTCATGCGGCTTTCCGCATGAAGACATGCATGCATGCGAATGCGGCTTTGCATGAATGCATGCGACATGCGGCTTTCCGCATGAAAAGCTTCATGCGGCTTTGCATGAATGCATGCGACATGCGGCTTTCCGCATGAAAAGCTTCATGCGGCACGCGACAATGTACCCGTCGACTCGCATCATTCGAGTACAAGCAAAAACGTGACTCATCCGACCAGATTACACGCTTCCAAGATTCGACAGTCCAGTCTTTGTGGCGCACACCCACTCTAGCCGAGCAGCCTTATGCAGAACAGATCTCTTCCGCGGTACTCTGCTCTAGATATCCATGTCATGCAGTTCCCTTTGGAGTGGTCGTTCAGAAACAGCTTGTTGTAGGCCTGCATTGACTGACTGGAGCAATTCCTGTCTCGTTGAAAAGCGGTTTGCCCTAACAGTGCGTGACACACTGCGGCGGTCCCTATTGGTGGGGGCGGGGGTGGCTCAGTCGGTAGCGCGCCAGGCTCGTAATCTGTAGTTCCCAGGTTCGAGTCCCAGCTGGGTCAGCGTTGAGATTTATCTCCGCAAAATTCCCCGCCCTGCCCACGGTCAGTAGGGGACACCGATGGGCTTGGAAAGGCCGCCGTCCGTCGGATGGGACGTTAAGCCGTGGCCCCGTGTGTGGGAGAGCCATACCCTGTGCACTTTAAAGAACACGCTGGATGGCCTTGACGGGAGGCTACCATCTGTCTCCCAACAGCTGTTCCAGTGGGTCCCCTCCCCCAACCTTCTCTGAGCCTTCGGGGTCCATGTGACCTGGCCATTTAGCCCATGGTGTGCAAAAAAGTGCCGCTCAGAGGTAAAACAACCCAACCCAAACAACCCTATTGGTGAGCACAGTCTTTCTGCCGCAGTTCTGGCAACGATTAGCAATGGACTGCGATGTACGCCACAGCTCGAAGACTCTTTAGACCAGGCGTCGGCAACCTATGACCCGCGGGTCACCAAGTGACCCATTTGATAATTTCAAGTGACCCACGAGTTCCGGAAATAAAGTATAATATATAAAAATGAATTATAAAACATAAACATGAAGCAAACACTTTGTGAAAGTATAAATAATAAGATTAACATTTTGGTTTGATTACAAAGTAGCAGAAATGAACATAGGCGGAATACAGCGACATTGTCCGAACGAATCTCATCATTACTCGACGAGCGTGTCGTTCGTTTCACGTTAAAGACGAAGACGTTAATGAGGATCCATTTCCTCGTACGGATCGTCATTTAGCATATTATTTATAACAATTCACGTTAAAGACGAAGTAGATGTAAATAAGAGTAGATGTGTGATCAGCACGTAATCAGGGCTCCTATTGGTCGGCTGGGCTCTCTGACTGTGTGCCACCTGCAGCCGACCAATAGGAGCCCTGCCCACCTGCTGATCACGCATCTACTCTTGTCTACGTTTACTTCGTCTTTAACGTGAATAAACAGTAGTTCAGAAGCGCGAGAACAGTTACTTAAACGAAATAATTATTATTTTTATTACCATGGACAAACAAAAAGCAAAAAAGAGATTATTTCAAGATGTGTGGACTGAAAAGTATGGATGTATGGAAAATGGTGACAAATTGATATTACCTTATGTACAGATATAATTACCGAAAGGACCTTTTCTTCAAAACATAAAGATGTGAGTGAAATGCCAAATGATGAAAAATATGAATACATTGCTAAACGTGTATTAAATTAAGGTAAACAAAATACATTTTTGAAGAGATTTGTTACCAGCCACAATTACGCTCCATCAGCCAGCTTTATTGCAGCTCTTAGTATTGGTACCAACGAAAAACCGTTTACAGACGGCGAATTTTTTGAAAAATGCATTCATAAATTGTTCCGAACACTTATTCAATGACTTCGCAAATAAAAAACAAATAATTGAGAGAATTAAAGAAATGCCATTGTCGGCCAGAACAGTTCAGCGTCGCATTGAAAATATGGCAAAAAATATTGACGCACAGGTCAAAAATGATTTGTTATCTAGTGACTTACTTAGCATTGCACTCGATGAAAATACCAATGTAAATGGTATGGCTAAGCTGGCAATTATTATTAGATTTGCATCAATAAATAGTTCGAACGTCAATGAAGAATTATGCGTTCTTGCTTCAATGAATGACACGACCAAAGGCATTGATATTTTCCGTCAAGTACAAGAGTTTACAAATTTCAAAAATGGAAAAATATTGGATTTAAAAAGTAAATTGTTTTCCATAACAACTAATGGTGCTAAAGCTATGAGAAGAAAAAATGTTGGATTTGTGAAACTAATGGAAAATGAACTTGGCCGCCCACTTTTATTTGCAAAGGCATCTACGCAACAACTTAAGAACGTAATGGAAAAGGTTGTTAAGATCGTAAACATAATAGTAACACGATCTGCATTAACACACGGCGCTTCAAAGCTATTTTGGAGGAAATTGAATCGAAATATGGAGATTTACTGTTACATGCTGAAGTACGATGGTTAAGTCGAGACATAGTTCTTAATAGATTTGTAGAGTGCTTTGATGATATACAAATATTTCTTTACGAAATCGGTGAAAATGATCTCGAGCTCAATGATAAACGTTGGTTTTTAGGACTTTTGTTCTTAACAGACATAATGAACCATTATAATGATTTCAACGTACGACTCCAAGGAAATAACCACACAATTTTGAAAATGTACGAGGAATGGAAGAGTTTTTGTTCGAAATTAATATTATTTGAAACTGACATAAAAACTAAAATATTTCTTTTATTTCCCTTACTAAAAAGCCAACATGAGAAAGAAAATATCGATGAAAGCAATCTAAATATGTTCGAAAGTTGTATTTTGAAGATTAAAGTGAATTTGAAAGTAGATTTCAAAGTTTTAAGAAGCACGGCGAAATGTTTACATTTATAATAAAGCCGACGAAATAGAGGAAAATGTTTTAGATTTGCAATATTTTGAATATCTTAAAATTGACAATTTAAATTTAGAAATGATTGATTTTAAAAGTTCAGCGTTGGGGACGGATAAATTCAAGACATTGCGGAAAGATTTAGAAATCACGGAAGATAATCATCTTCTCATGATATCACCGTGTTGGGTATCACTTCCTACGAAGTTTTCATCTTTGAAAAAAATTAGCTTTTCCATTTTGTCCGCGTTCGGTTCTACTTATAAATGTGAACAAATATTTCACACATGAAATTTATTATAAGTAAGAACAGGAGCAGATTAACTACCGAAAATTCAGACGCTTGTATTCGTCGTAAGGTGACTAAGTATGAACCAGACTTGACTAAATTGACGTCACAAATTCAGCATCAGGGGAGCCATTGATAACGAAGAGAACGCTTATAAATAAAGTTCATAAATTATTAATGAACTAAAACTTGACAATTATATTTGTTTTTATAATAATTAGAATTATAATTTTGTTTTTTTTTTATGTTTTGAGTTTAAAAGCATATTGTAATAGTTTTCTCAATAAAATTTATCTTATTATTCACTAAGGGACTGTTTTAAAATGAAAATACCCATTGACCCGAACTGTCTTCTTAATAGTCACATTTTCGTTGGTTTTGACCCGCAGCCAAAAAGGTTGCCGACGTCTGCTTTAGACAGTACGTTTCGACACACCTGAAAAGGCAGCAACTTTTTGTACACTATGTCCTTTGGCTTGGACAAACGCAATAACACGTTTTTGCCATTCATTAACATCTTTGACGCGACCCAAGTTTCACGGAATGAATAACACACACGTGGCATACAACAACTTCTTGTCACTGTATAAACTCCGTAGTGCACAGCACAACTATTTGTAAGACGCGTTTATTATTGGTACGCCCTCTGTTGCTGCCGAACGGACGTAACCCTCTTACCACGGGAGATGACTAATTTTTTGCCCGGTGAGCTTATAATGATATGCCGTATGATGCCTTAGAGAAAAGGTTTCTCTAAATTGGACTCAAGCTCAACAGTTGCTTAAATAATTCTGCTTGGGCGTACTCGACCCGAATAAAGTTGGACTCGGGAGGGCTAGGATCGAAATATTAAGCCAGAACTCATCTGTAAAAAGGTTATATTTTTTAAATTGATTACACCTACCAAAAAAAAAAACTTTCATGTAAAATATTGTAGTGACTTGAGGAAATTACAATTATGTGATGTAACGAAATTCGAGAATGCAAAAAACATGCAACGCTGCTCTCATTAGAAATGACATCATGGCTTAATAAATTGTGTCTTTCTCCTTTACAGCAGCATCGGAATTTTATCGGTAAAACGAAACTCGTGAAAAGTAAGAGATTCACATCAATTAAAATAAATTTGACTAATTATCGTCAGAGTTCTCCGCTTCTCTTTCCAATCAATATTTTTTATTGTCAAGAAGTCTGAAGCGAAATATGCAAATTTCAATCATCTGTAAACTTTGTTGATTGCCGTGAGTCTGATGAAGTAATTCATCGTTAGTTGCAATAAATCAGATGACATGGAAGCTCAAATGATGGTCTCTGTTCCATTTACTTAAACACTTTTATGGTAAAAAGCTCATTAAAAACTCAGCAATGAGAAAAACACACTAGGTATTAAAAATATGTCTGAAATCTAGAATAATTGGAAGTTCCAGTCATTGTCAATAAATACTATGATATTATTCCATTTTGTTCACTTGGAAAACGAACCGCAGATATAAACAGAATGAAGATGCGATCTATTGGGAAATATCCAAGATTTCCTCTTTATTAAATTTTAAACTCGGGTAAAAATATTTTAATACATTCAAATGTAGAAGAGTGTAATGAGGAATGGAAATTTATGAATCATATCAAACGAAAGCTTTTGCAGGTAGGTGCTTTTTAGTTACAAAAATGTAAATCAAATTTAAAAAATTAAAAAATACCCATCTTCCTATAGGGCCCTAAGAAGTAGAAAATAAACCTAAAGCATATCAAAGGTGTAATCAATCACTGAGTTCATATTCACTTCAAAGGAAAATGAGGTGCCGATTTACCTACTCAACAAGATTGCGGCGCCCTATCTTCCTTTGAAGTGAATACGAACTCAGTGACTTATTGCACCATCGACATGCTTTAGGCTTATTTTATTCTTTTTAGGGTCCTATGGGATGATAGGTATTGTGTAATTTTTTTATTAATATTTTTGGTCACTAAAAACACCTAACTTCCAAAGTTTCATTCCATGACTCATAAACATCGACCAAATTTATCCTTTCTTTTGGAGTCGTGTTTGAGGCAGCCCATGACATTGGACATGCCAGAAGCTTTAATTTAAGATATGACTCGTTATATAAACTCGAAATAGTGGAATAGTAAAAAAAATCATAGTTTACGACGGTCAATACATAAGCTTAGAATTTGACACCTAACTCGTAGTGTAGGCCCACCTGTTAGAAAGATATGGTAGAACGACTTTCACATTTTCCATTTTTAGGGGGAAAGAAAGCATGTTGGTCAAGTTTTATAGCCTATGACACTCCCCGCGTCACAAGCTTTCATTTGGCACATAGCTTGTTACTTTCCGTATTCGCGTTCAGGAGACATAAAGGAACAATCATTTTCATGCTTCCCCCGTTTTTAGAAGGGGGCATAGAATCATAGGGTCATTTTTTCATAGCCAATGACATTCCCCGCGTCACAAGCTTTCATTTTTTTCATTTGACATATAAATCATTAAACTTTTGCATCGCGTTCGAAAGATATGTTGGAATAAGGTTTTGTCAAATCGACAAACCGACAAACCAACAAATGTCAAAAACAAAAGCTATAGGAAGATGGGTAAAAAGATTATTGTAGTGTACTAATTTTTCTCAAATGTTCGATTTAAACTACTTACAATAGCATTTCTTTCAACTTTGGAATAATTTCTTCTTCAGCTTTAGAAATGCAGAAATCATTAGAAGAACAATATCGGCAGTGGAGTCGATCTGCAGCACCCAAACGGTTGTTATAACGAAATCCTGTCGTCTTCATAAAGAAAGAAGACACCTATGCTCTCTCTGGGCGAAAATGATATCATTGCATTCTTTCCATGTATTTTCCACCTTCAATTCCGTTTTTCTGAAATAATACACCAATGGATGGGCAAAGGCAGACATGAGATAGACTCTTAACTTTGTTTTTGTCAATATGCTCAAACAGCTTGAATTTTCTAATGAATGGATCCTCTTCCCCTAACCTTTTCCGAGCCCTTGGGGTCCTTGTGTCCTGGTCATTAAAGCTATTGTGTGCAAAAAAGCGCCGTTCAGAGGTAAAACAGCCCAACCCAATATATTAGGGTGTGTCAGAAATACATTTCCTCTCTCTTTGGTCCAAGCCAATTTATGAGAAACAACTTTTAAAAAGAAAAAAAGAAATCATAAAGGACAAATACAGGAACCGAAGTATTATGTGCACCTATACTTATTGTTTGAAAATAATTTTGAAGATAACAGGAACCGAATTATTATGTGCACCTAAACTTATTGTTTGAAGATAATCAACAAATATTGGCATAATAATGAAGAAATGCGATAGATTCAGCCCAAAAGTTTAAAATTAAAACTAATGTTTGTTAGTTATAGGTTACATTTTGGTTATAATGGGTATAACCAAAATAGGTAGTGATTGTTCGATTTAACGAAATAACAGGGAGAAGTGTCCGTTAAATTCGAATGTTTATATGACGATGCACAGGGTACATGACCCAATCTTATAATAATACTGTACGACACTGAAATGTTTCGGAAATGAAAAACGTTTTTTACGCGTTTCGAGGCGCTAAACACGATTATGACGTTAAAAATTGGTGAATGGCTCTTGTTTGGAAAATACAGGACGCTGCGTCCATATACAGTGTATACTGATTTGAGTCTTTCGCGCGCTGTACATAGCGCCGAGGTGTCACAATACCAGGGAGCTATTGCATTATTAGAAGCAACACAATATTTGGGAGCTACTGCACCATTCGAGATAACGCAATAAAAAAAAAAAACAGATACACAACGGACGGAGATAACATAGAAGGTATATCAGGCTTTTCCTGGTTTCTCATACAAATACTTATGTGGTCTTTGCAGTCAAGTACGCTAACCACCTGACCAAGCAGAGTCTAGTAGTTAGCGTAATTGGGATCTATTGCATCATTTAGGAGTTAACCTTCCTTAGTTATCGTCCGTTCATGATTGTATGCTGGTGATATATATGAGCGATATACCTCGTTCTTGTGTAAAGAATGTAGAGAGGAAAAACCAGCCCATCCCGGAGCCACCAGTTACATTACGATGTAGACTCAGAGGAGAAAGAAGAAGTAGAAACAGGAGCACAGGATATAGAATATGTGGATTCCGACTTCACACTCAAAACATCGTATTCACCACAAAAGATCTTGCAGACGAGTTGAATGATCTTTTTAGAGATCTGGAACTGTCAAAGAGCAAGACTGAACTCCTACGATTCAGACTGCAGCGTTAGTGGAATCTCCTTGCTAGAAATGTGAAAATAAGTACAACCTACAAAAATGTGAAAATAAGTACACATGACACATATACAGTATACTAAGAAAAATGATACTATACAGTATACTAAGAAAAATGATACTATACAGTATACTAAGAAAAATGATACTATCAGTATACTAAGAAACATTTATTCTGAGGATCTCTCATACTCCCATGACGTGTTACTAGTAGAAAATTGTGGTGAAACGATAGAATCTTCAATAAGTACATATTCCAGTCGCCAAAAAGATTCGTTATTGTTCTTTACATTGGTAGGTAATTGGTTGCTTGCAAAGATTTTGACGGTTTATTCACATAGCTACACATGACACATACTCCAGAAGAATGGAGGTTATTTAAAGATCCCTGGAAATTAAGTATGAAAGATGTTTTTCTACGCAATGGGAACGTGTTGCCTTCTGTCCCAATAGGACCATGCTGTTAATATAAAGAAAACAATTACTTCATTACATAAATTATGACAAAAGTATTGCTGTTTTGCTTGAAGTGAGCTCGGATATACAAAGTTATGTTGCTTCCTTTGCGAATGGAATAGCAGAGTCAGAGCATCTCATTACGTGAAGAGGATTCGGCCTTCTCGACAATCACTGGAAAGAGGGAAGAAGAATATACAGCATCATACGCTAATACAACCCACAAAGATTTTGTTGCCACCTTTACACATAAATTTGCGCCTAATGAAGAATTTTGTCAAGGCTATGCATCAGACGCGAACTGCCTTTTTGGATCTTCGACAGAAATTTCCAATACTTAGAGATGCAAAAATAAAAGAGGGCGTTTTTACCGGTCCAGATATTCTCTCACTGCTACATGATGAAGTATTTGATCGTATCATCGCTGGTGATGAACAGAGATCATGGCATGCTTTCCTACAGGTGGCGACGGGCTTCTTAGGGAATGAAAATCCAGAAAATTTCAAGGACCCTGTGGAAGAGCTGCTGTCCTCATATCACAAACTGGGATGTAATATGTCTTTGAAGGTATATTTCTTAAGCTCGTATTTGGATTTCTTTCCAGAAAACTCTGGCGCTGTGAGTGATGATTACGAGAAACGTTTTCATAAGGAAATTTCTGCAATTAAAAAATAGATATCGAGGAAGTTGGAAACATAAATGTTAGCAGATTGCTGCTAGAATGTGTTTCAAGATTTTCAAGATTTGGTATCTAAGCGGTAAGCGAAGAGGCGGCGTTTGCTTTAGACTGATATGCAATATTCATCTAATGATGTAGTACAGGTAAGTGATTGTATCACGAAAGACGTAGCCAGTCAAACATTTTTATTGTCATTTTCGTGTTCAGCACTTCGATTTACAGAGAAATTACTGCTTGCACTTCCGAAACACACCAAAGGTCAACATTTGTTGTTCAGTGCAATCAATTCAATACATTAGGAATATCATTAAACAATTAATAAATCTATTTAACACCTGTTATAGTAATAAAAAATGGTACTATACAGTATACTAAGAAACCTTTATTCTGAGGATCTCTCATACTCCCATGGCGTGTTACTAGTAGAAAATTGTGGTGAAACAATAGAATCTTCCTGTTGCGTCTTACTAGTTTCGGATTGTGGTGTGGAGCTAGAAGAGCCTTAATGAGTCTTACTAGTAAGGATGATGAGTTAGAATTATCCTCTTGACTCTTACTAGTATAGGGTTGTGGTGATACTCTAGAATCTTCCTGTTGGCCCTTATATAACAAATGGTTTTGGAGAGGAGCTAGAATTCTCCTGTTGGCTCTTAGTAGTAGATGGTTGTAGTGAGGATCTAGAATCCTCCAGTTGACTCTTACTAGTAGAGGGTTGTGGTGAGGCTCTAGAATCTTCCTGTTGCCCCTTACTAGTAGATGGTTGTGGTGAGGCTCTAGAATCTTCCTGTTGCCCCTTACTAGTAGATGGTTGTGGTGAGGAGCCAGAATCCTCCTGTTGCCCCTTACTAGTAGATGGTTGAGGTGAGGAGCCAGAATCCTCCTGTTGGCCCTTACTAGTAGATGGTTGTGGTGAGGAGCCAGAATCTTCCTGTTGCCCCTTACTACTAGATGATTGTGGTGAGGAGCCAGAATCCTCCTGTTGCCCCTTACTAGTAGATGATTGTGGTGAGGAGACAGAATCCTCCTGTTGCCCCTTACTAGTAGATGGTTGTGGTGAGGAGCCAGAATCCTCCTGTTGCCCCTTACTAGTAGATGGTTGTGGTGAGGAGCCAGAATCCTCCTGTTGGCCCTCACTATAGAGGGTTGTGGTGAAGAACTAGAATCCTCCTGTTATCTCTTTCTAGTAGAGGATCATGGCGGGTAGCTAGAATCGTCCTATTGTCTCTTACATACTAGTGGAGATATGTGGTGAGAAGCTAGAATCTTCTTGTTGCCTCTTACTAGTAGAAGGTTAGCTAGAATCACATTTACAGATTTATAACATTACAATTAGTTATCTATGTTATTCTAACGAGGAACACTGAGATAGGGAGTTGTCCTCGCGTTCCTTTTGCTGAATAAAGTACTCTGAGCGAATAATGGCAATGAGAACCACATAATACTGAGAATGGACTCCCATGTTTGCCTTTACAGAAGCAATTTCACAATGCGCAAACGTAGCACAGGAAGAGCACCGACTTTATAAGTGTACAATGATACATTTTGTAGATATTCTTCCGTCAATTAGAGCAGTAAGAGAAGAGGGGATGATGCGAGGGGAACCACACTGCATCTTGGGATAATTGATGCTGGGATAAAAAACTTCTCGCTCTCTCTCTAAGCTGTCTAATACATGGGAGACTCTTAAAGTCTCTTTTATTACGGAAAGCATTCACACTGTGATGTCATCAGAGGAAGTCTTATGTTCAACTCTAGGATATTCAAGGAGTCGATATTTTGGTTCCCTTTCTACAATTCTCCTTAATCTTTGACTTTCTATTATGGTACATTTCATTGGGGGATGTGGTAGAGATATGGTTGAAGTGAAACATAAAGCAGATAGAATGAAAAATAAGAGATTTTTGAAATAATTTAGATTACTTCGCTTTCTTGAGAAAAAATGCTTTGATTATTTAAACTTAGACTGATTTTTTTTACGGCGATCTGTGATTGTTTAATGGAGGAACTTAAAAATTTACACAAAAGGTAGTTAATTTTTTTTTTATTCCAGTAAAATTTACAGGAGTAAGAATTTAATAAAGAACGCATTCATAGAGTTTACGGCATAATGCAAACTTCCATGTCAATGTGTAGGCAATATGTAATCTCTGTATCATGTGAAAGGAGTCTGTAAATACAGGGTGATCCAAAAGTAACAGAAAAAGTAAAAATGCAATAATGCGAAAAGTATAGACAGTAGCACGATGCGGTTTTCACAGACATGCACAGAAAGACATCAGATTTTTTTTAATAACGAAAAATTTTATTCCCAGAATACTTACATTTGCCACCTGTCGGTGGCAAATGTAAGTTGTAGTGTGTCAGTAGTTTGTACAGTGGCGAATCGTGCCAGTAGTTTGTACAGTGGCGGATCTGTTTAAATAGCGACAGGCTGCATCTCCGGGACCGCTACAGCGCCACCTATCGGTGACAAATGTAACTCTTCTGGCAATTAAATTTTTCGTTATTAAAAAAAAATCCCACGTCTTTCTGCGCATTTCTGTGAAAACCGCATCGTGCTTCTGTCTATACTTTTCGAATTATTGCATTTTTACTTTTTCTGTTACTTTTGGATCACCCGGTACATTTACATCAAATTCATCAAAATCATGATATTTAAAACATTCTGTTTCGGCTTCAGAACTATTTCGTTATTACATTGGTGTCCGAAAGTTAAGCATAGTTTACAAAATGGGCTATATTGAATAAACAATCGACAAAAACAGCAATAAAAGATAAATGCAGATAACGACGCGCGCATGCAAATGTAATAGTAATGATCCAATAGCATGTGACCACATATAATTTGTGTAAGGGACACGAACTGCAAACCTGTAATGGTATAACGACAAGGGATAGACGTAGAAAATCTCATTTCTTGTTGCCAGTGCATTCAGTTTGTGTTCGAAACAATTTGTTGCTATAACAATATTTCACACAGACAGCATATGGATGAGGGCGAGAGTGATTCAGTCGGTAGCGCGCCAGGCTCGTAATCTGCAGTTCTCCGGTTCGAGTCCCCTCTGGGCCAACGTTGAGGTTTATCTCTGAAAAACTCCCCGCCCAACAGGGAACACGCTGCACTTCGAAACAACCTCAACAGGGTATACGCTGGACTTCGAAAGGCCGACGTCCTTCGGATGGGAAATTAAGCTGTAGCTCCGTGTGCTGGAGAGCCATACCCTGTGCACATTAAAGAACACTCTAGATGACCTTGATTCGATGCTATCATTTGTCTCCTAACAGCTGTTCAGTGTGTCCTCCCAACCTTCTCTGAAGCCCAGGGGTCCTTGTGACTTGGCCATTTAGTTCATTGTGTGCAAAATGTGCCGCTAAGAGGTAAAACAGGATGTACTTACACGTAATCGGGCTATCGGAGTGTTCGAATCAGACCGAAAACAGAGCACTGTTGCCAGGGCAATAGATATGCACCAATCTATGGTGTCAAGCTGTGGAGAAGGTACCATGAGACAGAAAAAGTTTTGTGTCCATATATGCAGGGTCGACCACGACTTACAACGGCTCAGGATGACCATTTTGTGGCACTAACAGCGATACATAACAAACACATGTCAGCGAGAGAGCTAGATGTAGAGCCGTCTGCGGCTCATGGACGAACAGTTTCGAGGCAAACGATATACAAAAGGCTTCATGAACAAGGATATTATGCGAGACGGACCTACCGTTTGTATTCCACTCACTTCGTTGGGGGGGGGGGAGAAGTAGGTTGTCGTGGTGCAGACAACATCGGTACTGGACCACAAAAAATTCACAATGTTCTCTTCTGTGACGAATCCAGATTCAGTTTGCAAAGTAATAGTCGTCGTGTTGCTATCTGAACAGAACACGTAACTGGTTATCACACCTGAAACACCAGAGAAATGCACCATTACAGAGATGGTAGTTTACTGGTCTGTGGTGGAAAATTGTCATATGGCCACACGCTGCTCCATGCCATTTCTGGAGGAACTTTGACAGGCCACAGGTATAGAGACGAAATCTTCGAACCCTATGTGAAGCGTTTTCGGGTGCTGTTGGCACACAATTCCTGTTTATGGTTGATAGCAAGTGTCCAAATATGCTGCTTTAGAAGACGATTCCTTGAAAATAAAGACATCCATCGTATGCCATGGATCTCAACCCAAAAGAGCATGTTTAGGATGAGTTGAGGATTTCAGCTCGTCACCTCCTTCCAGAACTCTTCTGAAACTCCGATTTCGTCTTGTGCAGGAGTGGGATTAAATGCCGGAAGACTTCTTACTGCCCTCGTCAACAGCATGCAATGTCGATGTAACACTGGTATTTCTCACGAGAGTTCACGTAACGTTATGTTCACGAGAGTTCAATAAGGGATCATCAGACACTTTAGTGAACTCTCGTGCACGAACGAATACGTCTTCATTTGATCCCCCTATTGAACTAGGTGAATTTTTCCAGTTTATGCTGTATTTCAGAGTTGTTTTTCAGCCGTCCGATGGCCGAGTGGTTAGCGCGCTTGGCTACTGATCTAAGGGACCTGGGTTCGAGCCCCGGGATGGCCGAGTGGTTAGCGCGCTTGGCTACTGATCTAAGGGACCTGGGTTCGAGCCCCGATTAAGGCATGGATGTATGGGTCGTTTTTCTGCTGAGGTCCTGCCATCCTCTCAGATCTTCTACTATGGCATATAAACTGACAGGCTCCTGTCAGACCTCTGACGGAAAGCAGCTGCTTGAGGGAGTATTTATTTAATTTTTTTATCCTGTATTTTATGTAAATTATACCATGCATTTGCTTCTTACTTCCATATTCCATATGCACTGTATCGCCCAAGTCACTTTATTGTCTCGCATGTTTCATTTTATCCATTTTGTGAACTATGCTTATTTTTTGAACACTAGTGTATACAATACTGGCCTACCGTTTTTACGGATATTTGAAGATTAAAGCATATGAAAGAAAAAATGCTGACTTTTCCTTTTTTTTTTTGTTTGGTTTCATAAAATAAATATATACTTTACAACGTCTACATTATTCACGTCCATCATCAAAGAGGCTGTATAATTCGGCCGTATAGTGTCAACTCATTCAGAAGGACTTTATACTCAGATCTAGCTAAGCATTATTTTCTGTTTCTCTAGGCGGCACTCCAAGAATTTTCGAAGGTCAACCTCATGACCTTCGAAAAGACCTTCTTGTGACTTCTTGTGTATGCATGACCATTCAGCAAGAAAGGTCATGCATACACAAACCATACCCAGAAATTTGTGTATTTCTCAAATAAAACTTTGTTTACCTCTTAAAAAATATGTGTATTTCTCAAAAAACTTCATACCTTCGTATAAAACTCGTTTACTTTTCAAAATTTTGTGCACTTCTCGAAGGAAAATTCTTCGTTAGTTTATTGAAAGTTATGTCCAGTTTGGCATCACTCAAAAATGCGACTCCACAGCAAAAGATCAGCAAAACTTCACAAGTAAGAAAACCAACTGCTGTAAAACTGCAATTTGACCTCAGCCAATTGCTCTGCAAAGCGCTCGGCCTGAAACGTGGTTGACGTTCAAAAATATTTGAAGTGCCGCCTGGAAAACCGGAAAATAATGTTTAGCTCGATCTGAGAATAAAGTATTTCTGAACGAGATAACACTATATGGCCGAACTATATACGAAAACAATTCTTTGGTAAAGGGAGCCAAAAGAACTTTATCGTCTCTTGCCTCTTAATGAGTAAATTCTGAAGAACATTATAGTTCGTAATTCCAGCGACAGATCATCAGATGAGTGCCAAAAGGTAGAAAATATTGCAAACAAGCTCCTAAATGTTATTGGTGAAGATGATAATGATATTTTCTTTCGGAAAAAGCAAGAAATTTTAACACATATGGACATTGAGTCATACTTGTACAAAGTATCTGAACACAGATAGAATGGTTAGGTGATATATCTAGTGCTTCCTAAACTGGAAAAGACCTTGCTATTTCTGCCACATAGCAATGATGCTGTAGATAAAGAAGTTAACACGTTGAAGATGGTGAAAACTGGACACAGATCATCTTTTAGAATCTCTAATGCTGAATGCTTTGTTGCATTATAGGACAAGAAAATATTTAGCGAAAGATTTCAAACCAATTAATGAGTTGAGAAAAAAAGCAAGACATTTGAAAAAACAAATGGCATGTTAAACAGTACTCGTTTTTAAACAAATATGAAGTGACATTCTAAATATCTTTTGTGATCTGGGTAAATTTTTATTGTGAACTGTGCAATATTAGAAAATTTCAGTTTACTAGCTTATGTACTCTATTTTTATGAGGCAAGCAAATTTGAAAAAGGGACATTGTTGATAGGTTGTGTGTTAAATGTTTATTATTGGATTGGAAATCACGATAACTTGCTACTAGTAGCTAAGTGTAGAACTTTATTTACGTAAGCATCTTTTCTGAATTGATTGTTTTAACTTTGTGATTAAAATTAGTATCAAAATGTTATTGTTAACTGCAATTTTACACGTTACAGGATCTTATAGGATTTTTATATGTCAGTAGCGTGATTTCGAAAATAATCTTTTTGGCAGATATGTTATAATATATCTTATAGGATCTTATAGGATTTTTTTATGTCAGTAGCATGATTTCGAAAATAATCTTTTTGGAAGATATAATATATTAAAGTTTTCTTATGTCTACCTTCTGTTGGTTGGGTTGAATTGGATTATTTACTTCTAAGCGGAACTTTTTTTCACGCAATAGCTTTAAATGTTAAGGTCAAAAGGACTCCAAAGGTCAGAGAAAATTGTGGCAGGGAATCCACTAGAAAGTTGCTAGGAAATACTACCTTCTGATGTTAGGTATCGGAATGATGAGAACAAACACATTTGTATTATATCTCTTTTTCACAAAATATATGAATTTTTAGAATTAACTAGAAGAATGCATTGCATATCGCCTCTGGTGCATATGGGAGTCTCGTTTTCAAAGAGAATGAAGTTTTTTCTTTTGCTTACTTCATCAGTCTTTTAATTTGAGCTAATGGATAATGGGAAAAATGCAAATAGTAGTAGTTTTTAGTAATTATAAAACATTAAAATATTTCTCTTTTATTTCTTAAATTTAAAAAGTTGCTTTTTTCACACCTCTTTGAAAAAAGGGGATAGATTACTGTTGTCAGTGGACTATCACTTGAAACTTTATCACCGAAATTTCAAATTTCTAGAATAAACAGATCTTTTGCGAGATTCGGAAAGTTATAATTGTAAATATTTCATCAATACCCATCCAACCTAAAAAGAAATTTTAATTTATCCCTAAAAAAAAACAGCAAATTTCTGTTGAAATATAAAGATTGCATTTTACCACACACACACTCTGAGCCTAAGGCATAAACTTTTTATTTCCGACGTAAATTTGTGACGTTCATATTCCACCACCAAAGTTTCAGATTTCTTGCATAAATCCATCGTTTGTGATATTCGTTTTAAATTTTGGAATTTTCAACTTTTCCACCATTAGAGAGCACAATTACAGCTTTTTGGATAATCGGAAAGTGCAAACCGTAATGTTTCATCAAAATCTGCGCAACCTCTAGGAGGAAAGCTAAATACAGTTTTTAATTTATCTCTAAGGACAAAAACAATTATCTCTTAAAACAAAAAATCGAATTCCCCCCCCCCCCCTGGAAACCACCCAATGGAAACTTCGTCGCCTTTATATTCCACCAGCAAAATTTCAAATTCCTACCTTAATCATATCATTTACAATATTCCTTTGAAATTTTGAATTCTCGACTTTTTTCACCGTTAAAAGGCGTAATTAAACTTTTTCGGAGATTGATAAGTACGAATAGTAATATTTCATGAATACCTATTCAACAAAAAAAAATTTTTAGCTATCTTTGTAGACAAAGATGTTTAATGTCTACAGATGGACAGACGAATAGACACAAGGCGAAGCAATTATCTCGTTTTTTTTTCGTTTTGAAAACGAGATAAAATACCTAAATTCTTACCTTAGTCATTTACACTTTATATGCATGAATACATACATAAATACTAAACAGGCCCGAATCTAAAAAAAAAAATCAATGGGAGGAAGGGGGGAAAGAAATACAATCGAGCCGAAAATATTGTAAACGGGAGTGGGTAGGATACTTCATTTCCAAAGCAGTATAAATTTCTCCCCTCTGTTTTGTATAAAACAAATTCCTGAAATATAAATAGGTTTAATACTTTTACCCACTTTTACCCATACTTGCATTCTGAAGGGAGGAGGGGGGGGGGGCATGGGCCCTTTCCTCCCTTCCCTAGATCAGGCCCTGATATCAAATCCTCAAGAAGCCATAGACTACGGGAAGTGGCCACAAGCTTTAAGGGCATTCCCAGCGAACGGATCTCAGAAGCAGTTTCCTGCCGGGGCCGACACATGCAAGAATTGCCGGTCGCTACATCAGAAAGTTTCAGAAGCACTGATCTAGATCGTTCAAGGCCAACGTCCTTTCATTGCACGAAATTCCGCACAACGATAGTAGGTCAAATGCACTTTTGTCGAACTCCAGTAGCAAAGCTAAGCCAAATGTTACAAGCCTTACCAACTCACTACTCACTCACGACACAAGTGTTATATTTATGTTAACTAACTTGCCAGTTGTGCCATTAAATCTCTCGATGAACCACATATTATGGTGGTCAACATAGTCAAAACCTTTCTGAAATGTACAAATATAGTAACCAAAGAGTTCTGAAACTCTAAACATTACCCAAGAATCTGTGTAAATGAAAATATTTTATCTCTATTCATTCTCTATAATTTCTGAATGTATACCGCTCGCCATACACTTGTCCATCAACCAAATTCTTAATTTCATTAAGCACAATCATGCCAAAACTTTACCTGGAACAGAAAGTAGATTGATCTTCCTGTATTTTTCACATGGACTGCGATAACCTTTATTAAAAAGTTTGGATGATAATAACTCTGAAAAACCATTGGGAACATTATTAATAAAATATAATTGATTTCAAACCGTTTTGTTGTATTGGAATATAGCATATGTTCAATGCCTTTAATCGGCCGGTGAGCCATTAATTACCTTCTACAAGCATCTCATGTAACGAGAGACTGCGTTATTTTTGGCATATTACGCACATATAGAACTGCAGATTAGCGAATCGAGTTATGAACGGTGCGTTTAAAGACCCTCAGAAAAAAGTTGGAGACCTATGATGAGGTGAGCCAACAATGTTAAAGAGGACTTTGTTAGAATTGACTTGTAGTGGCCAAATTTAATAGCTGTAATTCAGGATAGACGTGTTTATAGACCTAAATTGTATAGTTTGTTTGAACCTCCGCAGCTTGAGGATTATGTATGATGTTTTAAGTCTGAGGGGACTCTTTTTTGCACGAAATGGGCTAAATAGCACCCTAAAAAGACCCCAATGGCTCAGAAAAGTTTAGGAAAGTGGATCCACTAGATCTACTTTTATTGTATTAATACATTTAGATTCCTATTTACATAACATTTTAATTATCCCATGTTTTGATAAGGCAGTGTTTAACCAGTGTTTCATAATCTTAAATATTTATTATTGGAATTAAACCATTCAACTGCGATTCGTTCTTCTGATATTAAAAGAAAACTGAATGAGGAAAAAAAAAGAGTAAATTGGAAACCAGAATTACTCCGTGCGAAAACAAAATGATAGCTATTAAATATTTCGAAATAAATACACTGGTTGCCATAAATTAACGAAAATTCCTATGCTAAGGCAATGGGAAACTAACGTCAAAGATCTTTAACTTCTAAAATAAGTTTTTCTGTTTTGAAAAATATGAATGCAGATCTCAATCAAATAAATCAATATCTCGATATTCAGCAATATTCGTTCAGTATTTAATGAGTTATGGGAGTTTGAATATTTAACAATAGCAATGCCAATCTTAAGAAACATACTAAACTGAAGAATAATGAAAGAATTCTTTACACAAAGTTCTAAAACACAAACTTATTTTATTAAACACTTTGATACAATACTTATTACTAAGTTTTAATTGACTTCTGAAGTCAGTTTTTGTGATTGACATTGCTATTGTTAAATATTCAAACTTTCATAACTCATTAAATACTGAACGAATATTTTTGAAAATCTGGATATTGATATATTTGATTCAGATTTTTTTTCTAACAAAAAACTTATTTTAGAAGTTATAGAGTTTTGATCTTAGCTTCCCATTGATTTAATATAGGGTTTTTCCTTAATTTATGGAAACCAGTGTATGTCAAAGAGAATCGAATAATACATTTAAGAGAAAGGAAAGCAACACTTTAATATGGAATGATGTGCTATTTATTGGAAAGTTAGGATATAAATGGCCATTTGGACCTTTTAATTTGAAATGCGATAGAAACTTTTAAAGCTCTACGAAAATCGCTGCAAATGACAAGCTCCTAATGTTGAGTAAAGCTAGATTTATAAACTTAGTGTAATCTTGCAATAATAAACTTGTACGTAGATTTAATTAAAATTCGATATTATCATTTAAATTTCAATAACAGTATTGTTAATCTGAATATTACTATTAATTAGGAAGCCATTATTTCTAAAAGCTATTTAGAGTATACCGCCATGTGCTGCTCTCTGGCGACGAGTTTTTTATTTGCAGAAAATAGAACAACCAAAAGTATTTACTAATAGTAATGATAACGTTAAAGAAATATAGCTTGAATGACAAATGTAACATTTTTTTTATTGTTACCACTGTTTTTAATCCATTAATGTTAAAATGAAAAGAAAAATCGTACTTAATAAAGTGAAGCTTTTCGAACAAATCTCGAGCTATCCTGATGTGTGTTAAATTCGAAATCTTCTAACACTGAAATTGTAAGAGATATCTTCATCCCAAGATTTCTTTCCTCTGCATAAGACATAAAGTAAAACGCCACAACTCAGTTCCATTATTTTCCTCTAGGTGGCAGCACAGACCCACATCCTCTCTTCCTTTGGTTGTCCGCCGTGGTCGAGATTGAGCCACTCAGGCAGCCGTCAATCAGCAACGGGCGATCTATCGCTGCCAACCCCCCCTCCACCGTTCTCCTGAGACGGTGGCGCCAGACCGGTGCACTCACCGCTTCTTCCATTCTGCGCACCCTACTCTGAGCATAACATGTTGACGTGAGGGCGGACTGGTGTGCTCGCCGCTCTCGAGCTTCATTCCCGGTGAAAAATCGGCCGAGGGATGCTCAACTAGTGGGGACATCTTCGTTCGCTATGACGGTGGAACGGAAACAGGTGAAAACTCCACCAGCTCAGCTACAGGCGTCCAAAGAAGTAAGTGAAAGCAATTTATTTTGACGTGTGATATAAACTACCTTTCAAGACTCGCGTCTTCTGTCATTCAGGAGACGAAAAGTCAGTTAGATCATGTTTGATATGTTTTTTTAAACCTTCAGTGTACGAGGGTGTGAAAGAGGGAGATTTAATTCTGATTTAAAGAATTTGTGATAGAGGTAAAAGTTTTATCGTGCCTACATATGTGATTCGTGTGGATAGCTCTACAGTTGTGCACAGATGCGACATGTACAGGGGTGACTGCAAGTAGATGTCAAAGTTACACGAGTTCGGCAAAAATCAAACTATTTAAACTTCAAAAATAAGGATTTTTTTTCCAGTTTTAGTACATTCTATGCTCTATATTCCATGCAAAGTTAATTTTATATGATCAAAATGAAATTAATAATTTTAAAGTTAATTAAAAAACTAAATTTGAAATGCTAAATAGTTAAACAGGTATAGGACAGTTAACTTTGCAAATGTTACAGTTCATTACATTGTAATGTTAGAGGATGCAATTACTGAATGTTTTCAAATCTTCATAGCACTTAATCAGGTATAGAGAACTTATTCAAGTAAAATAACGTTTTTAGTCCAGAAGCATGTGGACTTATAGTAGTACAGAATATATTATTACGTTTCTCATTTCAAAAAAATTCGCTTCTTTCTCTCATAGCTGAAAATCTTATCTACCATATGGCCCGTTATGTAAGCAAATAATATGGAGATTATCAATTATAGAGGTATTAGTTCTCCTAGAAAGGCTAAGAACTAATACAAAATATCATTGCAATACTTGAATTGCATCGACATTCAAAGCTGCATCTATGTAACATTCAATAGCCCCGTTTGTTCACTGTCTTATATCAATGCGCGAAACAAACATAAAGCAAAGGTATAATTAGTTTACGTGATTTTGCATTACAAGTGAATTGGACACGATTCTAAAATTATTGACACCTTTACAGGCAAAAAAAATTTTTTAAGGTTTATTCGAATTTATTTATTAAAATCATGACGTTTTAGAAAAAAATTAATTATTCGGTCACACCCTTGCACACTTCTGAGTTGAGAATGGTTTTATGAAATTATAATAGAAAAAAACACGTTATTTACGTTGTTAAAATAATTGATATACTTTAGATTTTTCATTATATAGCTTCATATAGATTTTCATATAGATTTTTCATTATATAGCTTCATATAGATATGTGATGTTTTATATGCTACTAGAATAAATTAGTTATGTTATTGTAAATAATCCTTTGTTACATTGAGTTTTATGCAATGATATCAAAGATCACTGTTTTGATTTCTGTCAAAATGGAGTGAGTATGAAGTGTTTATATATTTTTATATACGCATATTGTTTTCCGCGATAAAGTGATTGACATTGAAGACAGTACATTAGGTGTACAAAAATTCTGCAAGGAATCAAGTTTGTGAAATACAAACTATAGTTGATTACACTGATTTTGTGTCAAATGTACTAAATAAGTTCAACTTTGCTAAAACGGAAAAAAAAATACACAATCATTGCTGTAGTCAATGCAATGTCTTCAAGAACTGGAAAAGTTGAGTACATCTTGATTCTTACGCATATTAGCCCTGATATATTTACTACCAATGTTCTATTAGATGTCCTGTAAAAAAGATGCTTATCTGTGGAACTAACATGGCTGAAAAAGTGGCTGATCGTCTCTTTGGATAATGCGTGTAGTGCTTCTCAATAACTCTTCAAAGAAGATCTCGTATTCTGTTCATTAAAGGAAAGTTTATAAATGTGTTGTGGTTGATCAGATATTCATTATTCAGGAAGAATCAACTGGTGATGATTTCCCAAAGGATTCTACGTTTCTATCGCTGGGACTGACTAACTAATCACTGTTTAGTTCATATAAAAGTGCTCTTGAAATCCCTGGAAATTATTGTGTACTGACGTGTTCAAAATTTTGCTTAGGAAGTTTTCTGAAATTTGATTTTCTCTCTCTTGTGCTCTTAAATGCAAATTTTTTTAGTACATATTTATATATGTATAGGAATATTTATGCTAGATGACATTTTAGTCTTTTAGGTGCATTAATTCCAAAAACGTTCATGTTGTAGATAACTATATATATATTAATCTGATGGTTGATATCTAGAAAAAATGGATTTTTCTAAAAAAAATCAGAAATTGATTTCAATTTGATATCATGATATATTTAAAGTGAATAGCTTATAAGTATTTCAGATTATTATAAACTATTTAAAACTGTTTAGTGAATAATAATAATAATAATGAAATTTGATGCGACCTGAGTATTTTAAGTGTACTCTTTGTATGTACGTATACGTATTAATAATTACATAGTAATATGTTACCAGTGTCCTTTTAGTTATAAAAAGACGTGCTAATTTTATATCAAATATCAAGTGATCATGTATGTGCACATTGGCGTAGCACAAAGTGTAGAGAGGGATAGAGGTTTAAACTCTCTTTTGGGTAAATTGCACTTTAAAATACTTTTATCAATTTATATTAACAAAATTATTTAAACTTTTTTAATTATATCCTTCGAAAAACTTTTAATGCATATACTGCATAGATTGGAATAGCGAAAGGGTATGAAAAAGAAAAGGATTAAACCTTTCTTTGGTAAATTGCATTTAAAAATAACATTATTTCATCAATTTATATTTGCGAAACTGCTGATGAAATTTTCTAATTATTCTCTTCGAAATATCCTACTCTACTGTAGCCACAGTCCGAATGTTTTGTAACAAACTTCTTGCCAATATGAAATTTAGTTTATTTTTACTTTCATTTCACTGCATAGAGATTTTTTAAAAGTTTATTTAGATTTTAATAGAATAGATGCATTACATGTTTCTATTGTACTCGACGGAGAATTTTTTCTGTGATATATGAATGTATCTAGAAACAAAATATTTTAATGTAACTTTACAAATCTGGTGGGTAATATATTTCCGTAGTATTATTTGCAAATCATGTTTAAACAAAGTATATACATTAATATAGAATAGTTGATAAAGTTTTCAAGCATTTTTTAAACTAATGGTATGGTTCAGAAATACAAATAATATATTCATCGTTAAAACTGGAAAAAGTGACGAATACGTAAATTACATCAAATAATAAAACTGGATCAACAGAAAAATTTAATATATTCTGGGGCCAAGAAAAAAATATTTTTTACGTGGTGAATATTATTTAGCCACATAATGGGCCATATCAGTTTGGGTATACTTATGATACCATAGTAAATTTCAAAGAAATATTTTAAAAGAACTCATCTTCGTATGTGGAAAACCTTGTAGGGACTCCATATGTTTACCATATGCATTTGACCTGTTTTTTTTCATACAAAGCAATCATTGAATAGAGGAACATTAATGTCACCAATCACTACAGTGTGACCTCCACATAAGAAAAATATTTTGCACAATTCGGAAGATTTGTTAACACTAGAAAACATTTATTTTTATATTTTTGCATTCTATAAATATTACGCAGTGATTTACAGTTTTTGATCAGTATTTTTTATGAATGGTACTAATATTACGCCAGATAATACATATATACGTATACATACCCAGAGGCGTAGGAATCGGGACAGGCCGTTGGCATCGGGGCAGTTGCCAAGGGCGCCGGAATTACATGGAAGTACTGCGGCGACACGAGTCATTCCACGATATCTGACGTTTTTTATGCAAAATAAAATCGAATGATTAGCCGCCCGTACCTCGTTGAATTTAATATGTATTGTTTATATCGTGGTATCGTTAAGACAGCATATTATAAATTTTCGTTCTTTCCTACAAAAATATGTTTTCCTTTTATCGGTGGACAATTACCCCCCCCCCCTCCCCTGCACCGCGCATGCCATATGCCATAAAACAGCTTTGGGGCGCAATTTCCAGCTATTCATATTACTTTTACAAATCATGCCGTTAGAAAATAAAATTTAGTTACATATGTATCTTTTTGTTTGGATGGGAGTTCATAATTTGTACATTGTACTGAATTATTATGCTTATAAACCCCGGGATTGTTTAAGATCAACATCAGGACAGGAGCGTATGTCATCACTTGGTTCCCTATCAATCGGGAAATAAATGACTCAAAAAATAAATTTTCATGAGATTAGTAACGATTTTGCCAACGAAAAAGCAGAAAAATTAAATTACTTTAAAAATAATTACTTGCATAATTAATTGCAATTTCTTTTGCAATTATTTATGTGCAATTAATATATATATATATAATATAAATAAAGTGTATTTTTTATATCAATAACTGAACAAGGGCGGACAATTACAAATTTGCCAAGGGCGCCAAAAGCCTAGCTACGCCTCTGTACATACCCTAATTTTACGATAAATATATACGGGATGTTTGACAAATAATGTTTGACGATTAGAGAAGCACTGTCCCCAAATACATAAAAGGCATCACACTGAATGATGTACTTGTACATATCCCCACTCCAAACAGTATCACTGGCAGCCACCAGCAAGACAACTCACCGCCACATTTCTCAAGAGATGTTAAAGGAGATCTCAATACAACGTTTCCTGATAGATGGATAGCAAGGGTGATTCAATTCTGTGGCCACCAGGGAACCCTGATTTAACATCTCTCCCTTGATTTTATTTTTCCTGTGGGGATTTGAAAAGAATTATTTTCACGCGGACAAAATTCGAGATCTGAATCACTTGAAAGCCAGAATAAGAGTCGAAACTACGCTGTAAGCATATATGGCAAGAAGTAGAATACCGATTGGTCATATGCAGGTCACATCTGCTTTCTTGAATATGTGTATTATTTTCCTACCTATTGGTTCTAGAAATCCCACCATTATTTTTCTCATGCCCTCAGATTAATTTTTTTACTAAAACGTTTAGCTCTGGTGTGTTGAATATCATTATCTTGTTTAATTTCACCTGGAAAACAGTTGTTGTTACAAAGGTAAACAACATTAAAACAATTTGGGAAATTTGGAAGTCTGATGAAATTTTAATTAAAAGGTTTGCTGTGGATTATTAGGTTTCTATAAATGGATTTTGGAAATAACTGCTAAGGAGAGCACTTTCAATTGTGTCCTCTACCTATTGCATGTCGAAGAGTATTTCAGGTTAAAAATTCCGATGTAATGAACAACCTAAAAATTTAGGCTCCATTATTTAAATTGTTTCAGAAAAAATTAAATTTTGAGATGGGGAACTATGTAGAAGTGTTAGAAATAAGTAAAAGAAATTTAAGTTTTTCTGTGCTGTGAAATTGAGATTGGAGTATATGAATAGTAAATACATAGAAACTCCCTGATTTTAAAAGAGTGGGACTTCTAATAGCAAAATTATGCTACATGCAACTAACGTATCTTGTATAACAGAGCAAGACAATGAATGAAGCTTAATTTTGATGCACTTTCTGGAACACCTTTAGCTTTTATAGAACGAATTATTAGCATTTTTTCCGAGGTGTTATTTGTATATACTAAGCCACTTTACAATTTTTCATTGATAACGTTTGAAACGCAGTAACGTTTGAAAGCAGTGAATTTTGTAACTTCATGCTATTCTTTATTGTATTGTTTTGAAATTAAGAGAGTCAATCGATCTGTAAGTGTTTATGTCCAGTCTCAGTAAACATTTACTAGGGAATCTGGATTATTATTGCTACAGAATAAGTTGCTTTAAGGTAACAACAGACCACCACTAATAAAATTGTATCCAACGAGATATATACATTGTTTGTCAAAATAAAAATGAGCGATATTAAAAATAGCAATGGTTGGCAGCACTTTAGATCTGATTTTTATTCAGATGATAGATAATAGGACTTAGGGGGGGTGGGGTGTAACCTGGCGATGTACCAATAAGTAGGACTGAGCACGAATACAATTCTGGCGATGTACCAATAAGCACGAATACATTTAATTATTTATAATTAAATATTTCCATTGCTTTTCGTCAAAAATAATAATTGTAAACAATATTTCATTCAGAATATTTTCAACAGATTTCCACAAAACGCTTCAATATACCTTCATATTGAATCGGTTTAGTCAATGGCGGGGGAGAAAATGATATTAATTGATAATCGAAAAAGGTGATCTTATTAAAACCTGAATCATTTTTTAACATTTATACAAAAAATTCAACATAGATAAAACACAGAGAGACACAGACAGATATAGAAACGTGCGAAGAGACAGATAAACAGATAATTGCATGGAAAGAGAGACAGACAGACAGACAGAGGCAAACAGACAAACAGAAAAACGTATAGATATGCAACAGAGAGATATACATACAGATATACAGACAGAGAGAGACAAACAGAGACAGAATAGGCATTAAGAAAAGGGCAGACAGAGTCTACCTACCTACATAACAGACAGACAGACGGACGGACGGAAAAGTCAAACAAATGAAAAATCATGGAAGCTTACATGAACGCCGTGGTGGCCACTGCATCTGCTTTTCTTGCAGCCTTTACAGGCTTACGGGGATTATTAAATCATACCCTCCTTTAACTATGATGTCTGCGGTATTAAATTCCTACCACGGTGAATGTGGTTAATTCTAATGATAGATTGAGTACTTGAAAAAATCTCAGAACAGGAGACTTTCTAAAAGTATACAGCAATATGTCAATTAATTTTAGCCGAGATTTCTAGGTTTAATAGTTGCACCTCACATAAAATTAGTAGTTAATGATTTTTCCCGCACAATAAGTGATAGAAGTGATAAATTACACCACATTCCTAAAGATAATTTAACAAGGCATCCATTGCTTTATTTTATATTTTTGGTTTTTTTAAAGCTTATTAGTTTGCTGTTATTTTTAGTAATGTCGCTCTTATGCATAATAGCTGTCACCATACCCAACAAGAAATATTTCACATTTTGGGGCTGAAGTTGCATGCAAATATCAGGTACGTTTAAACAGACGAAAAAGTAATCAGTTTTAAAATTCGCAAGTGCAGGTATCCAGATATTTGTTCATTTTATCACCTGCATTCAGGTCGTATTATCCAATTGGCACAATGGGAATTACGCCTAGGTTCTACGAAAAATTTTCTGATCGTGTGTTTTTCCCTTTGTGTAATAAAAACTGCAACCAACATCTATTCGTGAATTAATAGTGATCAAACCAACTATTAAGATCAGTTACATGCCATTTTCCCATATAAAAATATTATTGAAGGTAACTATAATCACTCGTCTATTTACTGAAATCGATACACCCACAAAAATGCATACTCCAAAGTAGGGTTTTTGATTTTTGTCGACAATTTTAAAATTTAGGAAATCGGGAATCAGATATCGGAATTTTGAGAATCTCGAGACTTTCCGAAAAACCTAATTGCATATAAAATAATTGTTTTCTTTATTTTTTTTTTCAAATCTTCTATGAAAATAATTGTTTTCCTTTAGTTCTTTTTTAGCATTTTATTAAAATAATTGTTTTCTTTAGTTTTTTAATATTCTATGAAAATAATTGTTTTATTAGTTTTTTTCAAAATTTTTATTAAAATAATTAAAATTAAAATTATTAACAGGACACCTTAATAATTAAAGACCCAAACTGTAATTTTAAAGCAAACATTTATAAGTTTATTAAATTTTTTAAACCAAAAATATTTATTATTAAACAAAACTATTCTTCGTTTTATGTTTAGTAAAACAATTTTATTTAACACGACTACCTACTCATTGTGTTTAAAGTGATACTTTAAAAAAAACGTTAGTTATCGATCACTTCAGCTGATGATCTTATATTTGGTTTTAATATAAGAATTTCTGAAGTTGAGAAATATCTTTCGTTTTGTGTTTAATGTTGGTCTTATAGCTAAAAGGACACACAAAAGAATTCATATATTTGGTGTTACTTTGTACGACACTTCACAGAATCTCTCACTATTTAATTAAGGTCATGTATAAGCGCTCACACATGATACGGTAAAGTAACTTTTTCATAGTAAAATATATAACTAGCAAATTTCTCCTAAAGCGAGCATTTTGGAAATCATATACTCCTCTACAAATTCCTGGAAAGAAAGTATACGCCAAAAGTGCCTTGGGCCTACAAGGAGCATTATCTGCCTCTGACTCCAATAAAATAAATAAATACTCACATCTCATTAAGAAACATCAAATTGTTAATCACTTATGCTCAGTATTGGATGTTCAAACTGGCATTCATTGAGCGAAATTAAACTTCCGAGTTTTGACAAATACAGTCTCTCAAAAAAGTATCCGAACACTATAATTGATTACAGAATTCAGAAAAAATATCTGGTAACGATTTTTTTAGAAATTAGTGATCTGGCAACCTTCGTGTAGTGTAGATCACTAATTTCTAAAAAAAAATCGTTGCCAGATGTTTTTCCACAATTCTGTAATCAACCATAATGTTCGGATATTTTTTGAGATACTGTACCTACATGATAAAATAGTAAACAGTTCTTTTTAACTCGCTAGTGAATGCAAAATCCACGATACTTTCATTATGACTAAAACTATAGGCATTAATGATACTAAAATTCTTTATAGCACATTAATAGCGTTGGGTTGTTTTACCCCTGAGCGGCACTTTTTTGCACACCATGGACTAAATGGCCAGGTCACATGGATCCCGAAGGCTCAGAGAAGGTTGGGGGAGGGGACTCACAGGAACAGCTGTTGGGAGACAGATGGTAGCATCCCGTCAAGGCCATCCAGCGTGTTCTTCAACGTGCACAGGGTATGGCTCTCCCGCACACGGGACCACGGCTTAACGTCCCATCCGACGGACGGCGGCCTTTCCAAGCCCATCGGTGTCCCCTACTGACCGTGGGCAGGGCGGGGAATTTTGCAGAGATAAATCTCAACGCTGACCCAGCTGGGACTCGAACCTGAGAACTACAGATTACGAGCCTGGCGCGCTACCGACTGAGCCACCCCCGCCCCACATTAATAGCAATTAGTTTAATGGAGTATGCACAAATCCAACATAGCAACATGGCAAACAACTAAATATCGCATTTGCAGACAGAGGCTGAAATGCGAATTTAATCAAATTTCCTATAGTCTTGTTGAAATGTTTAAACGCTTTAAAGAGTTGTCGCCCTTCCACAGTGTCATTGTAAGAAAGTTGTAGTGTTTCGTTTCATAAAATAATAAACGAATGATTCATTACAAAGAACTAATAGTGTGTACAAATCTCAATAAACTCCTATAGTTTCCTTTTTATGATGGTGTGCAGTTTAGTATCACCTGGTGGGGAAGTGGTATTGCTTTAGGACACAGTGTCATTGCAACTGGTTGAACTCTTTCAACTGATTTCTTCTCTTTCAACTCTTTCAACTGATTGAACTTGCAAGAGCTTCGAGTCCTGGATGGCATGGTCGTTTGTTTTGTCATAATCTGCAGATGAGCTAGTAGTTTTACGAGTGTGATTATAAATTGAAATAATACGTAATGTTTTAAATGCTAAATTTTGAAATCACTGGATTTGGTAGAGATGAACGGATCTTGTGCCTCTGAGAAGTCTTATTTTGACACCATTGATCTTGGATTTATTAAAATCATCGTTTATTTCGAAAAAAAATTCGTAATTTACAGCATTTAAAACGAGGTCTAACTCGCAGCCCATACTTCGCATTTTGTGGCTGAGGCTATGTATGAGTCCTAGGAGTTGTAAGGTCTCCAGAATTTAAAACAAAAGTGCTACAAAATATACAGTTCTCACAAAAATTAGGGGATATATTATCGCTTCATATTCATTTTGAAATATCCCCTAATATTTGTGAGCAGTGTAGTTTGTTTTGATGTAATTTACGTTGATGTGTTGTCCTATATTTTACATGCGAAATGTTCACTTGAGTAAATGAATATTACATGGATCATAATAGATTCATCCTTGTCATTTGGCTTTTAATGTACCTTTTTCTTGGCGCGCAGGTTCACTGGTATTTGGAACGATATTTGCGTCCATTCCTCCGTCTTGTCATCACAGATTTTGACAGAGAGCATGTGTAGGTTGACGAAGATGCGCTTAAGGAGCATGAGCAGGCTGGCAAAGAGGTATGAAGTGATGCATTCGCAAAACAATCACCACTAGCTGCTCTTTCTCATGGCGCTTAAACTAGCTGTCTTGACTGCGATCTTATAGCAGCTATCTCATGTGACCCACAACCTTTTAGTAGCCACCTCATGCGGCTCGCGACCTTATAGTAGCTACCACACTCGATCCGCGACCTCATAGTAGCTACCACATTCGGCCCGCGACCGTATAGTAGTTACCTCATGCTGCCTGCGACTTATAGTAGTTATCTCATGCAGCCTGCGACTTATAGTAGCTACCTCATGCGTCCCATGACCTTATAGTAGCTACCTCATGCGTCCCACGACCTTATAGTAGCTACCTCATGCTGCCTGCGACATAGTAGCTACCTCATGCGACCCACAACCTTATAGTAGCTACCTCATGCTGCCTCAGACCTTATATTTATCTCATGCGGCCCGCGACCCTATAATATTTACCACATGCTGACTGCGATATCGTAGTAATCACCTCATGAGCCCTGCGACCTTATAGTAGCCACCCCATGCGACCTGCGACGAAAAATATTTTTACCTCACCTGATATAAAGAATAACTTCTGCTGTGCAAGGGTTACACCAGACCTTTCATCCTAGTATGAAATGAAAATGTGAGAGTTACTTGACAATATGTAAACACAATTTCTTCTGTTACCTAATTATTTAATAAAATGTAACACCTTAAAAATGTGTTTTCTTTCCTATGTATAACAGTGTCCATGCAGAATTACATTTTATGGGCATCTGTCCCGTCGCTTGATTGCATGAAGCTTCGTAAGATCGAAGGAACACACCCATTGATACCACGAAAGTTTGATCTCATTTTTAGCAGATTTCTACCTTCACAATTCCCCAAATACTGCTTAATACGACATTCATCCTTTGCGTTTACTTCTGGCCACCCTCAATCTCTGTATCAAATAGAGATAGAGGTTCCCTGAGAGAGATTCTTATTTCACAACGGGTGATCAGAAGTCTCTGCTACGACCATGATTTGAGTTTAAAACCACTTTCATTTTTGAACATCGAAAGGTTTTTTTAACCAGATTGTTGCTGGTATTTAGGCAATGTCGAAATTAATCGATCAAGTAAGTGAGTGGTTCGCAATAATTTTGGCCCTACGGATTCTCTACGAATTCTCATTCTTCTTCGGATTTACCAAGTCTCTCTTTGCATCATTTCCTGATACATTTTAACTGAAATATAGATTTTGGCAACGAGAACTCCCTAAAAGTTCACCGATGGACTTGTAAAGGTTGCCGTCCGTCGAATTGAACGTTACGCCGTGGCCCCGTATATGGCAGAGCCATCCCTGTGCACGTTAAAGAACACCCTGGATGGCCTTGACGGGAGGCTACCATCTGTCTCCCAACACCTGTTCCAGTGGTTTCCATCCCCCAACCTTCTCTGAGCTTGGTGACCTGGCCATTTGACCTGACCATTTAGCCCATTGTGCGCAAAAAAGTGCCGCTCAGAGGTAAAACAACCAACCAACCCTAAAAGTCTCAATAAAGGATTATATCTTTAGTTTCACTATCTGCTTCTCATTTATTGTCTATTTAAGAATTTGAATCTTGTGAGGAGAAATTCGATGCTCCAGAATGCTTATGCTATCAACAGCCAATTACATTTTGTGATCAGAACGATATAGCCGGTGTTGCCATATTGAGTTGACAAAATTCCGGTCAAAATGAATAAAACTTAAAGCCATTATGTAATCGCCGTAAATGTACCAATTCCCTTAGAAATATTTTTTTCTTAGAAATACTTTTTTTTTAAATATTGTAAAAAGCATGCAAACCTGTTTATTTAGGGCAGGGATTCTCAACGTGGGTTACGGGGTAAAAGTTTTTGGGGTACGCCGTGAGAGCTCAAAAGTCGAGAGATCTAGTAACAAAGTCGCTAAGTTGGCAACACTGCTGTGCAAAAATGTTATTTTTTTGTGTTTATCGATATATGTAAGTTATGAATTAAAAATTTAATGTGTATATATATATATGTTTTATTTTATTCCATTAAAACTATAGTTATACTATAACTATAGTTTTATCTATCTATACAAGAGGTACGCCAGTTACATACACATTTCCAGGGGGTACGTGAAGCATAAAAGGTTGAGAACCACTGATCTAGGGACCACATGTTGGAAACCACTAAAGTTAACGAAGCATTTAAACATGATGTTGACTATTTGTATCACAAATTTCACAATGGGACGAACAGACAACGTTGAACTGTTTTTAATAAACGATCTACTGTAATAATTAATAAATGAATAAATATGATTAAGGAATCGGGTAAAGCATGCCAACAAAGTATTACAATCTCAACAAAGTATTACAATCATGGAAGATCCTTCACTGATTCTTACAGAATATTTTCTGAGATTTATAATTGAAAAAAAAAACGAATCTAAAAGACACTATTTCTCCTTGCTATATTATACAAACAACTAGAAATATTCTCTATAACGGTTACTGAGGAAAGAGAAAAGGATTTATCAGCTTCGAACAAATTTTATTCAGAAAGACCTATTTATTCATTTATTTGGTTGATATTATTTCTCAGATGCTTTCATTAAGTAACAAATTCTTACAAAATCTTCGTCACAAATTTGCTAGCGTTTAAAAATAAATACATAAAACTTTTATTTAAATTGTAAATAGATCAGTTCACACTTCATTTCATATAGTATGGAAGAAAACAAAAACATCCCTCTAGAAAATAATGTTTGAAATTAATTAATTTAAAAATATCGAAATTCTTCGAGCTTGACATCGCCCTAAGAGAATTAATCAGAAACGTTGCGTTAGGATAACACTCAATGCATATTTACTAGAAGGAAGCTACGATCCCAAAAAATGATATAAACAACAAAGTTTTTTCACACTTATTTGCATAGATAAATTTTTCCTGCAGCTCCTTCCAGCATTACTGTAGTTGCTTTCAACTTCTTGAGAGCATGCCTGAGACTAAGTCGCTAAGATTTAGTTGTTTATATCCATCCTGTCGAATGCACATGCTTCGTATTGATTTATTTGCTTTGTTTCTAGAGTTTTTGCTCGAAACAGAATTGTAAACCAATTCAAACGCTACTGATATTCCAAGAGAAAGTCAGTAAAGCTTTATATATTTAGACGATTGTATACATACATATATACACAAGGTATCTCATAAGTTAGTGTCCAGTTGGAGCATTTTGGAGCTGCTTGTGTATATATTTGTTACAGGAATTCAAAGAGAAGAAAAAAACAAGGCTTTTATGTCCTTGCTACCTTTGTAGCAGACTTCCACCCAATGCGACACATTGATGCTGTGTTTCTGACTGATCGATATACCTTAGCACATATTGCTCCTTCAACGCTGGCAATGGCTTCCCTTATGTGATATCTTGGCGGTCGAAATGTGAACGACATATGTCTAGTGAAATATGCACCTGAAACTGCTGAAGCCAAGTCTCAAGAGTGTTTGCAGTTCGTGATCAGACACTATTTGATACTTCAAACTTGCGACCAATCGATGGAATTACAGATTTGGAGGGGAAACTTTCAATCAGTGTTGTGGCATTTGAATAAGTATTTTTTTATATTTAAAATTGGATATAAATATTTATATTATTACAATATTCATATATAACATTGAATCTTTGTCTTCTCTCTTAACCGTTACATTTAAAAAACTTCTCGTTTTACGTTTTTACCAAACTGGAAGAATGGTGGTCATTTTTATGTGCTGTGCTAGTTTATTTCAATGATTAAAAATATATTGTACTAGGAGATTTACCGGCGTTGCTCGGGTTTCAAACTCTTTAGAATATAGAGTAGATGGCACTCCCCACGTGGCAAGCTTTCATTTGGCATAAAAATCATTACGATCAATTCCCTCCAGTTTAATTTTTGTCCCTCACTTTTAAGGAAGGAATTAAACGGAAATAATTCTGAGATATCTTACGAACATCTCCAAAGTTGCTAAACCAAAACACTGATTTGCTTCGTTCAAATAATCGAATTATTTCTTACCTACCAGAGTCTCTGGGATAGAGTTTGCGAAACATATATAATTTTATAGAAAAAGAAAATTAAATACGGTTTGAATTGCCCAAAATAATATCATCATCATCATTCTCAAGCAGCCATGGGCTACGAAGGTCCAACCAGACCGTGCAATTCAGTTCTCCAAGCATGTCTGTCCTGAGCTTCATCTGCTGCATCCGGCCACTGCACACCAATTCTAACAAGGTCCTATTTGACATTGTCTGACCACGGCATCCTAGGTCTCACCCTCTTTCTGAGGCACACTGTTCATAACTTTATTCGCCAATCTATAATTATCCATAAGGGCAACATGGCCAAACCAACGGAGTCTCTCTTTACACAATATGCTGCTTAAAGGAAGGTACTACGAAAAAAAATATTATTTTTTACTTAGCATATTAAAACTTTTATTAATTAATATACCACGTTTATTAACTTTTTACATATTTTATAAATTAAGTTAATGATTTTAATTTACGATACGAATTCATAGTCTTTGAAGCTTTCATATCAACAAAGAATCTTGTGTTCCGCTCGTGCATAATTTGAACGACTTCAGTATTTACGGGCACTCGCGCTCTTGAGGCAACAAACTTTCGTGTGACAATAACTTTATCACACGAAATCAGAAATAAATTAGTTTGATGCATTCCTTATTTCAAATTTTTTGGTGGCAACAGCTATTTTGAACGACTATCAACCGTTAATGTTAAGTCTATGGGGAGTTTGAGAAATTCAAACCCGCCCACTCCAATTTTGGTTGACCCTAGCGGGTTCGCAAATAGCCTACATTCTTCCCCTGGGTGAAGGGACGTTCATGCAAAGTTTGGAGGCTCTAGACTGTTTGGGGCAAACAACGCATAAACGGACAGACACACAAGCAAACATACTTTCTTTTTTATATATTAGATAAGATAACATATTTCTATAAACAGGTTAATAAAGGTAAAATTATAAAAATCGTATTTAATTGGGCATTTTATCGAAAAATTCAAAAATGATTTTTGTTTTAATAATAAATTATCACAGGAAAAGTCCTGTGATAATTAGGTCTCTCAAAAAAAGCATGCCGGGCATCTTAACCGATAGACCACCGATGAATTAAACATCCCTTCAACTAAATGACATATACGTCTTTCTGTTGAGTCACCAATGGCGCCATCTATTATCAGAAGCTGGCCAGCCAAGTCGCCACATTTTTTATGGTAGTAATATTTGTCACTCACGCTCACAGCGTTATGTACACTATTCAGTAATAAAGTATCACATAAAAAGTCCTGTAGACAAGGAACACTTGGAAAATTGAGTTATTTCTTTGGTGGGGTTATATGAAAGTTTAACAAATTAAGTTTTTTAAGAGCTTATACGCAAATTTCTTTCCGTTGGGTTTTCTGCAACAGCTCAAATATTATGGTAAGATAGTGTATAAGGAGATATTAAAAGCTCATTGACATATAAACGATCTGTTTTTTTTTTTTCACAATAAAAATTCGTTACAAAGGGAAGGAAATGAAATTAAGAAGTTGCAGAAGTCGAAACAGAAAAAAAGCGAACAATAGAGAAAAAAAATTATCATTTCTCTTTATTTATAACTTCGTACTATATTTGTAGTGATAGAACAGATTTCTATATGAATTTGCGTTGGTGATAATTTCCACTGCAACGGTAAAGAATAATACGATTTATAGTATCTAATAACAGAGTATTCTAATAAGAAGAAAGAAATTTAAATATTAAAACAACAGTGAAGAGGTACTAAAATATCACAGCAAAAACACCAGTTTGGTGAAGAAACCGAAGAAAAGCAATAAGAAATTAAACCTAATTATTCCACAAGTTTCGAAAGTCCCTGTCACTGGAGGAAAAATATTTTATTTAGGAACAACATTGCATAACATGATTTTTTTTAAATAAAATATTCAGTTGATGTCCATATTAAAGAAAGCAGGAAGAATGTAAAAAAAATACATTGTTGTAGAGATGGACTAAAATGACAACGAAAAATGTCACTAAAGTAATTACGGAAGGATGTGATTGAAAGACAAACAGCGAAAAAAACGAAAACCCGTTTAGAGACTTTATATGAAATCTTTATAGTTTGGGCAAACACTACAAGTTTCATTCGAATCAAAATATATAAAAAAGAAGTTAATATCATAATTGAAAAGGAAATAGGATTAAAATAACGTACAGGGGTACTCCCCCCCAAAAAAAAAAGGATTTATACTTAAATAAAAAGCAATTGCTCGGAACCTGATCAAGTTTATTCATTTGCGATTTTCATTTTCTCTGAGTGAAAGACAGTTCTCATTGTATTTTTACCTTAATAAATGCCTTCGTGAGTATTCCTTATCGTCATATAATGTCGATATAACAGCCGAAAACGCAAAAGGTGTTGACACCCATTTATGGGTGCCAACACCTTGGTGAGAGTGATTGTTTGCACAGCATGATTGCACAGTTCTTTCACGCTATAATAAGGAATTAAGCAGAAGGTTACCTTACCTTGTTTATTTTGTCCATTAAAACGACGAAGCAAAGCAATCATAGTTGTTCTAACTGGTTAACGTGACAGTTTTGAAATGGTTTTGAATTCCACCTCTCTCAATCTCTCTTGCACGGAAGAATATATTCAAAATATGTGTTGTGTTGTTTTACCTCAGAGCGGCACTTTTTTTTGCACACCATGGGCTAAATGGCCAGGTCACATGGACCCCGATGGCTCAGAGAAGGTTGGGTGAGGGGACCCACTGGAACAGCTGTTGGGAGACAGACGGTAGCCTCCCGTCAAGGCCATCCAGCTTGTTCTTTAACGTGCACAGGGTATGGCTCTCCCGCACACGGGGCCACGGCTTAACGTCCCATCCGACGGACGGCGGCCTTTCCAAGCCCATCGGTGTCCCCTACTGACCGTGGGCAGGGCGGGGAATTTTGCGGAGATAAATCTCAACGCTGACCCAGCTGGGACTCGAACCTGGGAACTACAGATTACGAGCCTGGCGCGCTACCGACTGAGTCATCCCCGCCCCAAAAATTTACCGCAAGAGTTAAAGCACCAAAGCTACCTGATGTCAAATCTCAAAATATGTGATTGACTGACCAAGATCGTCTATTTAGAAAAAGACTGCGATGATATACAACAAAATTTACTTTGGATTTGGGAACAACAGCAAATCGATAATATGAAGAATTTATTATCTATGGATTTTCAAACTAAAATGTTTTTTTTTCAGTGTATTTACTAGAATATCTAATTTAGTAAAAGAGCAGTCATTAAATAAATCTCTAACTATGAAAAGAAATATGGTTAAAGATTTTTTTTGATAATGATAATAAAGTAAAAAGTAAGATTTACCATTTTCAGACAGGGTTCGATTTAATCGTTGGATAATTCTGTTGAGCTAGTTTATTTCAATGCAATGGGTTAAATGGTATGGTCACAAGAATCCCCCCCCCCAAGAGCTTAGAGAAGTGGTAGGGAACCCATTGGACAACTGGTAGCATATACACCGAAGAGCCAAAACATTATGACCAGAGCGTCTTTATGCAAATCGAAGCAAATGGAGGTAAATGACAGCGCGTGCCAAGGTGGTGAAATGGGATAAATAACATCTGATACTGAGCTCTGTTAATCAGTGTTATTTTTGTTCTTCAGATGGGAAAGGCAATGAACTTAAGTGAGTTTGACAAAGGCCAAATTGCTATTCCCAGACGACTGGGTTAGAGCATTTCCGAGACGGCAAGACTGGAGTGTTCACGATCAGCCGTGGTTAATACCTTCAAATAGTGTTCCGAGGAGGAAAAAAACACGAACCGTTTGCAAGGTGTGGGCCGACCATGGCTCAGCGATACTAGAGATGAGAGAAGGCTATCCCGCATGGTATGAGCCAACAGAAAGGATACTGTGGCGCAACTCGCCCGTAATTTGAATGCTGGTGACGGGAGTAACGTGTCACAACACAGAGTACATCGAACCCTGCTGAAAATGGGGCTACATAGCCGCAGGCCGCTCCCAGTACCCATGCTAATCTTGGTTCACCATCGAAAGCGCTTACAATGGGCATGCGAGCATAAAAACTGGACCTTCAATGATTGGAAGAAGGTTGTCTGGTCTGATGAATCTCGTTTCCTGTTGCTTCATGTGGATGGCAGGGTACGTGTGCGTCGTTTATCTGCGAAAGTGTTGGCACCTTTATGCAAAGACACAAAGTGCCTTTGCATAAAGGGGGCCACGGCTTAAAGTTTTTGCTAAGACGGTGACCACACAGGATAATATATTCCGTTCCTCGGACAGAGAAATAAAACTATGAAGGCAAAACTCGAGAAGGAAATATTTTGAAAGTACTTAAATGCTCTCAAATCTGATGAAAGCTCTTACGATTAGAGTTCACTAATAAAGGACTCGGAAGATCTTAAGCTCTTCCGAGTCTTTTATTAGCATCACGAATGTGTTGAAAGTTCTCACGGTTATAAATTTTATTTATGTGCGCTAAGCTTTTGAAAGGCCGTCCCATGGCCGAGTGGTTAGCGCGCTTGGCTACTGATCTAAGGGACCTGGGTCCGAGCCCCGGATAAGGCATGGTTGTATGTATCGTTTTTCTGCTGAGGTCCTGCCATCCTCTCAGATCTTCTACTTTGGTATATAAACTGACAGGCTCCTGTCAGACCTCTGTGGCAAGCAGCTGCTTGAGGGATATTTATTTTATTATTTTTAAGCTTTTGAAAGTTCTCTCGGTTATCTTTTATCAATGCGAGATGAGCTGTTAAAAGTTATCTCATTATATCCAGTATTAATGCACGCAAATGTGTTGAAAGTTCTCTTTGTTATATCCTTTATTAGGTGCGCGGATTTCTTGAATGTTCTTGCGATTTCGTTCTTTATTAATGCTCGCGAACACATACAGTATATTGAAATTTCGTCTAATTTTACTCACTGGGATGCATTTCGCGCTGAAGTATTGTAAAACGTGTTAAAACTTACTAAATCTTACAACCAATGCAAAAATATAATAATTTAATTTATTTATTAAAAAACATGGTTTGTATCCGCATTTCTCTAACCATTATTGAGAAATAGTTAAAATGATTAATTAAAATATTACAGTAGTTTCAGTTGGTAGCCACTGGAGTAAAATTGAAAGATTTTATAATATGATAATAATAAATTTTTGTAGAAAATATATCGAGAATATTTGGTGCTCTTCAAGTCCTTCTTTGGATGTTGGTATTTTCCTGTGGACAGCTGTTAGGAAGATGATTTAGTCCCAAAATTAGTGAACTGATGCATGCATATAAAATGCCTATTAAATGCGAACTGCAGTCATAAAATAGATTGTTATGGTAATAAGAGGAAAAACACTAAAGATTAAATCAAGCGCAAACTTTTCTTCACATTTTTGAGTAATGATGCAAAGTATGTAAGCAAATGTAATAATGCCAAACACGTCACCAAAAAAGTTAGAAAATGAAGGCTGTAAAAAGTAGCAAAGGATAAAATGTTCCAGAGAAATGAAAAAGATTTTAAAGGAATGATGTAGGCGATTAGTAGGATGGATTAAAACAGGATTAAAGAGATAAATAAAAACAAAAAGCAATAAGTGACATGTTTATGAAAAAAATAATTAGAAGAGCTTAAAGTATAAAAGATGGAAACAAGCAACGAAAAGGGGCAAAGGAAAACAAAACGATCAAAATTATAAAGGGAAATTTGTAAAGTAATAAAGTAGTTTAAAGAAAACTAAAAGATATAGGATGATAAAAATTGAAAAGACCGTATTTTTTTCTAACTTGTGGAGCTTCAATTTTAGAAGAATACATTTTTAATGTGATGAAAGTATGTTATGAAAAGATTTGATTAAACATTGATAATTAAAAAAACTTACGGCTCGAGAATTTTTCCCTCTGTTCAACTAGAAATATGATCAAAATACTTTTGAGGAAGAAAAATATGCTTTTAAATAAATCTTTTTTATAATTTTCTTCAGTTCTTGCTAGACAACTAAACTAAGGTAATATTTCGTAGTTTATTGTCTTTATTCGTGTACTTCAAAAATCTTAATTAACTTTAAAAAGAAATCTGAAACTGATTCTTTTCTTTATAACTCAAACATGGTTCAACGACAGTTCCAAAGGTTTAGAGTTTTTATATCCCTACAAATGCCTAATGCAAAATAACAGTGAATATAGAATGCAGTAGATAAAAGTCACAAAAATGTGAATTGCAAAATATTATACAGATCTAAGAATCGGAAATTCTGTCCATACACAACTCAGTTTTATTTCGCTGGTGATGTTTTATTCAACTCACGAACTGGTTTTGAACAAACCAGAACAAAATTCAATGCTGAGCAATTGACACGGTGCCATGTTTCAAATCGGGCAAGATCACGAATGCTGATCGTGCACTGTGTCATTGCTGACCCTGCCACAAGCTCTACTCTGCTGCTTCTCCTAGCACCAAACCCCATGGGCGTGGTTGGTGAACATGCCGCGTCAGTGCAGGAACAAGTGCATTGACTGGCTCTTTCTCGGTTACTTGGCAGCGGGCCACACACACACAGTTGCTTTAATACTATTCCGAAGATTCTGGAGAGCAACAAGTTGGTCTGGCCTTGATCAACATGCTGCTGCGCGGAGCATATCGCTAAGCGCCGAATACATTTAGCTTCTGTTTGCAATGTTTAGAGTTCTTCTTTTTTGTACTGTGCTGAGCAGCTGGCATCTGTTTCTCTTATGTCACTATTGATCTCGTTGTATTCATACATGGCGTGATTGTAACGATTTCAATGTGGGTATCTATAGATTGGTTTCTCTAAAAAAAGGAGCAGTTGGTCTCACTTTGTAATCAGTGACGTTTACAGGCATTCAATATTTGTTTCTTTTTAGAGAAAAGTGAAAAATTACCTTTGTGATGGATAAGTACAAAGGGAACAGTATTCGCATTTTCCGAATCTCCAAATAGTTTTAATTTTTTGTTTTTAGATAGCCCTAAATTTAGGAAATGTAGATTTATAATGAATATTGTGAACGATGTACTCAAGGTAGAGGTTTCACACTTTGGTGAGAAAATGCGATAATTAAGAGGCTTCCATCAACAGTAGCGATTTGCTACCTTATCTCCAAGAGTGGAAGTGGGAAAACACAACTTGTGATTCATTAAGAGACAAATAAAAAATTCATTTGGAATGGAAGTGGGAAAATTCAATTTGTTTTCTTTAAGAGATAAAATAAAATATATTTTTTTTGGAATGGAGACAGCAAAATACAATTTGTTTCCTTTAAGAGACAAATGAAAAATTCTTTTGCATGGAAGTGGAAAACGCCACTTGTTTCCATTAAGTGACAAATGAAAAAAATATTTTGGGGTGGAAGTGGGAAACTGCAATTTGTTCTCTTTTAAGAAACAAATGTAAATATTTCTTGGGATGGAGACAGGAAAACTCCATTTGTTTTCATTACGAGACAAATGAAAAATACTTTTTGGTGTAGGTGGAAAATCACCACTTATTTTCATTAAGAGACAAATGTCAAATTCTTTTGGATGGAAGTGTGAAAATGCATCTTGTTTTCTTTAAGAGACATATGGAAATATGTTTTGGAATGGAGATAGCAAAATGCAATTTTTAAGAGCCAAATGAAAAATCACTTTGGAAAGGAGGTGGGAAAACTAAATTTGTTTTCTTTAGAGTGAAATGAAATATTATTTGGGATGGAGGTGGCAAAATGCCACTTGTTTTCATTAAGAGACAGAAAAAAAATTATTTTGGGATGGAGATGGGAAAATGCAATCTATATTTTTTAAGAGACAAATGAAAATTCTTTTTGGTGGAGGTGGGAAAACACCAATTGTTTTCATTAAGAGACAAATGAAAATATTTCTTCGATGGAGACAGGAAAACGCCACTTGTTTTCTTTAATTAGCCAAATGAAAAATTATTTTGGGATGGAGGTGGGAAAACGCAATTTTTTTTTCTTTAAAGCTGAAATGAAAAATTATTTTGGATGGAGGTGGAAAAACCCCACTTGTTTTCATTAAGAGACAGAGAAAATATTATTTCGGGATGGATGTTGAAAAAAGCAATATAATTCTTTAATACAAAAATGAAAAATTCTTTTGGATGGGGGTGGGAAAACGCCACTTGTTTCATTAAGAGACAAATGAAAAATTCTTGTTGGGGATGGAGGTGATTAAAATGCAATTTGTTTTCTTTAAGACACAAATAAAAATTCTTTTGGGTGTAGGTGAAAAAACGCCACTTTTGTTTTATTAAGAAACAAATGAAAAATTCTTTTGCGATGGAGGTGGAAAAATGCAATTGGTTTCTGCAAGAAAGAAATGAAAATATTTTTTAGGGGATGGAGACATGGAAACGCCACTTATTTTCATTACGAGAAAAATTAAAAATTACTTTGGGATGGAGGTGGGAAAATGCAATTTGTTTTCTTTAAGAGACAAATGAAAATTTTTTGGGGATGGAGATAGCAAAATACAATTTGTTTTCTTTAAGAGCCAAATGAAAAATACTTTTGAGATAGAGGGGAGAAAACGTAACATGTTTTCTTTAAGTGACAGATAAAAAAAATCATTTAAGAGTGGAAGTAGGTAAACTCAACTTGTTTTCATGAAGATACAGGTGAAAAATTAATTTTGCAAGAGGTGGGAAATCGCAACTTCTTTTCTTTAAGAAATAAATGAAAAATTTCTTTGTGGGATGGAAATGGGAAACGCAACTGTAAGAGACAAATGAAAATTATTTTGGGATGGAAATGGGAAAACGCAACTATAAGAGACAAATGAAAATTATTTTGGGATGGAAATGGAAAACGCAACTGTAAGAGACAAATGAAAATTATTTTGGGATGGAAATGGGAAAACGCAACTATAAGAGACAAATGAAAATTATTTTGGGATGGAAATGTGAAAATGCAACTGTAAGAGACAAATGAAAATTATTTTGTGATGGAAATGGGAAAACGCAACTGTAAGAGACAAATGAAAATTATTTTGGGATGGAAATGGAAAAACGCAACTGTAAGAGACAAATGAAAATTATTTTGGGATGGAAATGGGAAAACGCAACTGTAAGAGACAAATGAAATTATTTTGGGATGGAAATGGGAAAACGCAACTGTAAGAGACAAATGAAAATTATTTTGGGATGGAAATGGAAAACGCAACTGTAAGAGACAAATGAAAATTATTTTGGGATGGAAATGGGAAAACGCAACTGTAAGAGACAAATGAAAATTATTTTGGGATGGAAATGGGAAAACGCAACTGTAAGAGACAAATGAAAATTATTTTGGGATGGAAATGGGAAAACGCAACTGTAAGAGACAAATGAAAATTATTTTGGGATGGAAATGGAAAACGCAACTGTAAGAGACAAATGAAAATTATTTTGGGATGGAAATGGGAAAACGCAACTATAAGAGACAAATGAAAATTATTTTGGGATGGAAATGGGAAAACGCAACTGTAAGAGACAAATGAAAATTATTTTGGGATGGAAATGGGAAAACGCAACTATAAGAGACAAATGAAAATTATTTTGGGATGGAAATGGGAAAACGCAACTGTAAGAGACAAATGAAAATTATTTTGGGATGGAAATGGAAAACGCAACTGTAAGAGACAAATGAAAATTATTTTGGGATGGAAATGGGAAAACGCAACTATAAGAGACAAATGAAAATTATTTTGGGATGGAAATGGGAAAGCGCAACTATAAGAGACAAATGAAAATTATTTTGGGATGGAAATGGAAAACGCAACTGTAAGAGACAAATGAAAATTATTTTGGGATGGAAATGGGAAAACGCAACTGTAAGAGACAAATGAAAATTATTTTGGGATGGAAATGGGAAAACGCAACTATAAGAGACAAATGAAAATTATTTTGGGATGGAAATGGGAAACGCAACTGTAAGAGACAAATGAAAATTATTTTGGGATGGAAATGTGAAAACGCAACTGTAAGAGACAAATGAAAATTATTTTGGGATGGAAATGGGAAAACGCAACTATAAGAGACAAATGAAAATTATTTTGGGATGGAAATGGGAAAACGCAACTATAAGAGACAAATGAAAATTATTTTGGGATGGAAATGGGAAACGCAACTGTAAGAGACAAATGAAAATTATTTTGGGATGGAAATGGGAAACGCAACTGTAAGAGACAAATGAAAATTATTTTGGGATGGAAATGGGAAACGCAACTGTAAGAGACAAATGAAAATTATTTTGGGATGGAAATGGGAAACGCAACTATAAGAGACAAATGAAAATTATTTTGGGATGGAAATGGGAAACGCAACTGTAAGAGACAAATGAAAATTATTTTGGGATGGAAATGGGAAAACGCAACTATAAGAGACAAATGAAAATTATTTTGGGATGGAAATGGAAAACGCAACTGTAAGAGACAAATGAAAATTATTTTGGGATGGAAATGGGAAAACGCAACTATAAGAGACAAATGAAAATTATTTTGGGATGGAAATGTGAAAATGCAACTGTAAGAGACAAATGAAAATTATTTTGTGATGGAAATGGGAAAACGCAACTGTAAGAGACAAATGAAAATTATTTTGGGATGGAAATGGAAAAACGCAACTGTAAGAGACAAATGAAAATTATTTTGGGATGGAAATGGGAAAACGCAACTGTAAGAGACAAATGAAATTATTTTGGGATGGAAATGGGAAAACGCAACTGTAAGAGACAAATGAAAATTATTTTGGGATGGAAATGGAAAACGCAACTGTAAGAGACAAATGAAAATTATTTTGGGATGGAAATGGGAAAACGCAACTGTAAGAGACAAATGAAAATTATTTTGGGATGGAAATGGGAAAACGCAACTGTAAGAGACAAATGAAAATTATTTTGGGATGGAAATGGGAAAACGCAACTGTAAGAGACAAATGAAAATTATTTTGGGATGGAAATGGAAAACGCAACTGTAAGAGACAAATGAAAATTATTTTGGGATGGAAATGGGAAAACGCAACTATAAGAGACAAATGAAAATTATTTTGGGATGGAAATGGGAAAACGCAACTGTAAGAGACAAATGAAAATTATTTTGGGATGGAAATGGGAAAACGCAACTATAAGAGACAAATGAAAATTATTTTGGGATGGAAATGGGAAAACGCAACTGTAAGAGACAAATGAAAATTATTTTGGGATGGAAATGGAAAACGCAACTGTAAGAGACAAATGAAAATTATTTTGGGATGGAAATGGGAAAACGCAACTATAAGAGACAAATGAAAATTATTTTGGGATGGAAATGGGAAAGCGCAACTATAAGAGACAAATGAAAATTATTTTGGGATGGAAATGGAAAACGCAACTGTAAGAGACAAATGAAAATTATTTTGGGATGGAAATGGGAAAACGCAACTGTAAGAGACAAATGAAAATTATTTTGGGATGGAAATGGGAAAACGCAACTATAAGAGACAAATGAAAATTATTTTGGGATGGAAATGGGAAACGCAACTGTAAGAGACAAATGAAAATTATTTTGGGATGGAAATGTGAAAACGCAACTGTAAGAGACAAATGAAAATTATTTTGGGATGGAAATGGGAAAACGCAACTATAAGAGACAAATGAAAATTATTTTGGGATGGAAATGGGAAAACGCAACTATAAGAGACAAATGAAAATTATTTTGGGATGGAAATGGGAAACGCAACTGTAAGAGACAAATGAAAATTATTTTGGGATGGAAATGGGAAACGCAACTGTAAGAGACAAATGAAAATTATTTTGGGATGGAAATGGGAAACGCAACTGTAAGAGACAAATGAAAATTATTTTGGGATGGAAATGGGAAACGCAACTATAAGAGACAAATGAAAATTATTTTGGGATGGAAATGGGAAACGCAACTGTAAGAGACAAATGAAAATTATTTTGGGATGGAAATGGGAAAACGCAACTATAAGAGACAAATGAAAATTATTTTGGGATGGAAATGGGAAAACGCAACTATAAGAGACAAATGAAAATTATTTTGGGATGGAAATGGGAAAACGCAACTGTAAGAGACAAATGAAAATTATTTTGGGATGGAAATGGAAAACGCAACTGTAAGAGACAAATGAAAATTATTTTGGGATGGAAATGGGAAAACGCAACTGTAAGAGACAAATGAAAATTATTTTGGGATGGAAATGGAAAACGCAACTGTAAGAGACAAATGAAAATTATTTTGGGATGGAAATGGGAAAACGCAACTGTAAGAGACAAATGAAAATTATTTTGGGATGGAAATGGGAAAACGCAACTATAAGAGACAAATGAAAATTATTTTGGGATGGAAATGGAAAACGCAACTGTAAGAGACAAATGAAAATTATTTTGGGATGGAAATGGGAAAACGCAACTATAAGAGACAAATGAAAATTATTTTGGGATGGAGATGGAGAAAACGTAATTTGTTTTCTTTAAGAGACATGTGAAAAATTCTTTTGGGGCGGAGGTGGGAAAGCGCATCTTGCTCTTTTTAAGTGACAAATGAAACTATTAGGCTACTAATAAACTATTAGGATTCGTATTTTCCGATTCTCCGAATAGTTTTAATTTCCACCTTTAGGTAAGGCGTAAAAGTTGATAAATTTTATAACTATATGCGATATTGCAAACGATAGTTTCTTTCCAGAATTTCTTAATTTTTCTGGCAGAGTATGGTGATAAATAGGTTTATATTAACAGTAGTAAATTAATCTATTCTAGGAGGATGGAGGTGGAACACAATAAATATTATTGTGGCCCACTTCCATCCTCCTAGACCAAGTGATGTGTGGTGGTGGGCAACTTGTTTTGTAAAGAGATAAATAAAAATTATTTTTGTGTTTGTTAAAAGATAATTTTTAACAACAAATTATAATTTTTTAACAATAAATTTCAATTTTTTTATAAAATCATTCATAATTCCATTATATTGTAATAATCATTTCGCAAACTTCTAAAATGTATGCACAAATTTTGTCCAGATATTCTACAGATACAAGGCATTTAACCACTGCTGAACTGTTGAAAAATGATGATGTGAACTTCTGCTCAAAATAAATGCCAGTACAGGTCGCGCCTGGAGGATGGCTGGTCTCACGCACCTCAACAGAAGAGCTCTGTGAATGGAGTCTTCAACTGAAGTCAAGAGAACTCTTTGCGATCGATCGATGGCATGGGCTTAACCTCTAAAATAGAGGAGAGATTGATCAGCAGCCGGTACCTCAAACGTCAGAACACCTGACATGTTATCAGGATGTCGTTGGTTCGGATCCCACCCGGCTCAAGGCAATTTTTCCTATGTACCCGTTGACATCATAATTCAACAGCACAATAGTTGCTAAATACCTTGGTATTCTAAGATGTATATTGAATAGCTTGAAACAATACGATTTGAGTTTTAATTTTAATTTCTGAGGTAAAGTCTTATGAGGCATTCCTGTTAGGAAATATTCTAGTCTCCATGACCTTTTAAATGTTGAACGAATATTGCAAAAATCAAGATTTAAACAGATTTTAATAAGATTTTTAATTTACCTTCCGTTTAAATCAATAATAAATTCACAGATTACCTGTTGACATATAATTCAAGAAATACCTTTGTGCAAGGAATGATACCACTCATCGGCGAAAGTCACATTCTCCACAAAAGTTCCAATCTCTTTTCACCTTCAATCCTTCATCTCTTTCCCATTAAATGCATATTTTTAGAAGTTATTGCCCTTAGAAGTTAGATTCCCTTTGATATAACGTGGAAATTATTTTAATATTTTAATTGGGAATTGCATAAAGCTTGCAGATGTATTGAATACCTTCTCATGGTATCCACATTGTGGATATTATACTTTTCTGATTGCACATATTTAGCGTTTAAACAATGTAAAAAGGTTTTAATGCATTTTGTATATTAACTCCGTGATTGCAATTAAGTATTTTAAATGAAAAAAAAACACTTTTGAGTCCTTGAACAGTACACTTTGTAACTAAATTTTAAGATCGTTCATTCGAACAAAGCCTTTAGCAAAAGTTTGAAGATCATAATTTAATCAAACAACAGTCTCCACCACCAGAGACCTAGATAGTTCCTCTCAAACCACCAGGCCATTCCCTACCAATTGCCTTCTAACTATTTCAAAATGGCTGTCTTGGCAGGTAATTGAAGCCTTCTTACTCTCTCTGTAGAGATAAACCAATACGGCAAACTCCTCTGACTTCATGAATAAATCAACTAACCAAACAGAGCATTGATGGCGAATGAAACTGAAAATGCCAAGGGGCGAATTTTGTGTTCGGCAAACTTTACCATTTTGCCTTGTAGCGCAAATAGAAATCAGCTGTTTCGGAGAGCACCATTCCCTCAGGCACAGCTACGTCTGTTCACGGTAAGGGAAGGGGGAAAGAACACAGCTCATCCTTATAACTACTTCATTCTCACTTTCCCTCCCCCAACACTCTAATGCTTCCTTCCTCTAAATTTTCCTTCCTGCATCAGGTCATAAGCAAAGTGTTATTTGCCTCGTCTAAGTTGACAGACGCAACAAGTTGAGTAACTGTAAACGACTGTTTACGTTAAGCCTATCTTCCCTATAATGGATAATGTTAACAAATGGGATTAGCAATGGCTAACGCTCTACGCTGAAGAGAGAGTGACTTCTCTCAACACATACCCAACTTACGATCGCGATGCACTGGCGAGCTGCCACGTTACTGCCTCGGCAAGTTCTTGAATTTGTGATAATGCTTCAAAGAGAGGAATTGAGATATAGAGGAGCTAAGGGATGAATAAGAGACTTAGGAACAGAGGATGGAGTGGGATAGGGATTCTAAACGCTGAATGAATGATAGCCGTGAAATTACTAAAGCATTGAGTTCCATGCAACAACGCCATACTATTTATTGTTTCTTTATGTATGCATTATGATACTGTTGGTTTGATGGAGCATTACACGGTTCGATGGCTTTTCTAATATTTTATTGTTTTACATTAGAAGATTTTCTATAAGTCGATATTTTAATATTTAATCGAAATGCATGATGAGACCTCACAGCATTTGGTGGGACCCCTGATATCTGACACTAAAGGATTTAGCCACTGAAGGTTAGTTTGTCAGAAATTCTTGAATCAGAAACCGTGGGAGGTAAATAATAGAATTTATATTTTGGGAGAACTTTTTAATGATCTTTATTTACTGTAATGTATATGTATTTAAATTGTAAAAGAAAGTAGTGTAATGTATATGTATTTTAATTGTAAAAGAATATGTACTTTAATTGAAAAAAAATATCTTTTCAAGCAACTACTTGCCACATAGGTCTCACAGGAACCTGTCTACTTACATACCATTGTAGAAGGGTGTGTGAGGAAGGCGAGACCTAAACAGAGAAACAACGCAAACATCCATGCCTTACCCATATTCAAAATGTTATATTTGATTAACTAATTTCGGGTTCAAAATATGAAGAAACTCTCAAAGATTTCTTGTTACGAGAGTGTGGAATTAGTTTCACATACGGACTCTAGTATCACACGTAATGTCTTAAATGACAAATTTCCAAATCACGGATTCGTGTAGGTGGAAGTCCCAATCTGATAGCAAAGAACATTTTTAGAGAGGGGGGAGGCATATTAAAAACATCAGTTATTTACAAAATATTCGCAATTTATAGGGTTTAAAAGGCACCTAATATTAACAATTTATAGGGTAAAGGGCATTTCACTCAGCTATTGAAAATGTTCACCAGACATGTTGAGTCGAGTAAGGACGGAAGCTGACTATCACGTGACCAATGGCGACTCCATTAAAATGTGTTGAAAACAAAACGAAATTTTGTGTTTCTTTACATTTTTATAGACACTTATATTTATTAATTACTTAATGAAATATAAAATTTTAAAATATGGGTATTATTCTACATTGGCCCAGGTGGGACTCGAATCTGGGAATTTCAGATCATGAACCTGACATGATATCGACTGACCCCCCCCCCCCCCCCCAATGTTTAAAGTATAAGCGACCTTATCTTCAAAATACTCAGTATCATCACTGATCCTCTTTCAAATGCTGAAAAATATCATAAACGACGGGATTTGATAAGAAGAAAAATAGAATGAAAAATACTTATGAAAAAAAAAGTTAGGAGAAGTAAACATCACAGAATGAAGAATAGGATATAAAACATTTGTGAGGAAGAAATGTAATATTTAGAAAAAGAATGAGATGAATGTGAATAGTGTAGAACAGCGCTGTCCAACTAGCGGCCCGCGTGCCGCTAGTTGGAATTTTGTGGCCCGCGAACAAAATCAAGTTCTTACTTGAAATTTTAAATAAACATCTGCAATCCACCCTATAATTTTTGTCAACTTATATTACTTTACTTGATGTGCAATCTTCAACTTACTCATTCTATAAAGTTTACAAAACATTCTTAAGCCGATCGGCAAACTTCTGAAACCTTTTAAGAGCGTTGCGGCGTCATCAAACAAATGCTTTTATGAAGCTGCAGTAATAAGAAGCATCTAACGACAGCACGAATCGCTCTCACTGTGCATGCATATGGCATGCGTTGTCGAATGTTGCACTGTATTTGTGCACCAGGAAACATTGTGTGGCATTTCGCTGAGACTAAACGACGTAATGGAAAAGGTTGCAAAATTACCAATTTAATTCGTTGCGGAAATCGTTCTCTTACACACAGAAAATTTAAAGCTTTTTTGGACGAACTGCATGCTGAGTATTGCGATCTGCTTTTACATAGCAATATTCGCTGGTTAAGTGCCGGAAAATGCCTCAAAAGATTTTTTACACTTCGAAAAGAAATTCATCTTTTCCTCACAGAAGTGGGCACCGATGAAGATTTAATAGCAAGTTTTGTTTATGAAAATTTTAAATGTTCACTTGCTTTCCTAACAGACATTACAGAAGATTTAAATGTCTTGAATAAATCCTTACAAGCAAAAGATCAAAACGTGTGCTGTCTTTATAATCATTTTACTGGGTTTAGAAACAAATTACAATTGTTGAAGTCAAATTTGCAGGAAAACTATTTAATTCATTTTGAAACTTGTAAAGAGTTCTACGAAGAAATGAAGCAACTTAGTAAAACATTAAATTTGAAAAATTTGCTCCTAAATTAGATATCCTAATTGAAGATTGTAATAGAAGATTTTCACAATTTGGTGATCTTAAACAAGTTTAAATTTATTCAGTAATCCATTAAATATTGATATTAGCACCGTAGATCCTAAAAAAATACCCCCTCAAGCAGCTGCTTGCCACAGAGGTCTGACAGGAACCTGTCAGTTTATATGCCACAGTAGAAGATCTGAGAGGATGGCAGGACCTCAGCAGAAAAAAACGACACGAACATCCATGCCTTATCCGGGGCTCGAACCCAGGTCCCTTAGATCAGATCCTAAATATCAAATGGAATTATGTGACCTTCAGGCTGACCAAATTATTGCATCTAATAGAGAAACGAATAGAATTGTTCAAACTTTTGCCTGAAGAAAAATATCTAAAAATGAAAGAGTTTGGACTCCAAACAGTTTGATCTACGTTCCGAAGTACACAATCACTGTTTATATGGACTGCGAGCGCGCATTTTCTGACATGAAATATATAAAATCAAGATACAGAAACTGCTTGATTCTACACTTGAACATATACTTCGGCTCGCAACAACAAATATCGATATAGACGTAAAAGAAATTATTGTCCGACTACTATGGCCATAATGCTCCCATTACATTTATTAAATATTTGATAGGGTTTAGAAAATTCAAATTGTTTAATATTACTTATTATTTTTTATATATAAAAAATAATTTTTTGAGTTTTTGAGGTTTATTATTAAATTATTAATTTTTCGTAAAAGTAAAATAATTTTTTGGTGGTTTTTAAGGTTTATTATTACTTATTATTTTTCTTTTAAATAAAATAATATTTTGGAGTTTTTGAGGTTATCATTACTTATTATTTTTCGTATAAATAAAAATATTTTTTGAAGTTTGTTTTTATTTATTATTTTTCGTATAAATAAAATAATATTTAGGGGTTTTTGAGGTTATTATTACTTATTATTTTTCGTATAAATATAAATAATTTTTTGAGGTTACATGAACTGACTTTTCAATTACCTATGCTATCATACTATTTTTTTTGGCCCTCGAAATATAGACAAAAGAAAAAAATGGCACGTTGTCTTAGAGAATTTGGACAGCACTGGTGTAGAATATTTGTTAAAAAAATACTTTAGAAAATACTTGTGCTAAAGAAGGATATAATAAAGGATACTCGAAGCACTGTAAAGGAATAAGAATACAATGGAAAAATACCTGTTAGGGAGAATTTTACCATTGGAAAGATCTATGAGGAGGGAGATACCTTAGAGCAAAGATAACAAAAACCATTCCTTTATACGAAATTCGAACCCAGGACACCTGACTCAGGAGATAAAATCTCTGACCACCAGAAAACACGATCCCAAAAGGAATGCGCCAAATGCATTTTATTCGAAACGATATAGTGATACTGCTATTTTGCATGTTCGCTTAATTTTGAAATTGTTTATTAGGTTGCAATTAAATTTGTGTAATGAAATCCAATACAAAATAAATTGAAGAATTTTCTAGACATTTTTGTGCAAATGTCAAGGAAGTTATCACTCTTAGTTTAACGTCGATATCAGTTTTAGAGAAAAAATTGTCTTTAACCGGGTGGGATGCGAACCGACAACCTCCTGATAACATCTGACATGTTATCAGGAGATCGCGGGTTTGTATTACACCCGGCTCAAGACATTTTTTCCTCTAAAAATGAAAGCGATGTTAAACTAAGAATGATACGTTCCTTGCAATACAGAATTCTAGATGTAAAAAATAATACTTTTATTTGGTCATCACGTGGCCGGGTGACCACAGGGACCTAAATTCGATCCCCTGGTAAGCCATGGGTGTTTGTGATGTCTTTTTGTGAAGTCTCACCTTTCTCACAGTACTTATGAAAAATACTTATGACACACTATCATGACATTACACTGATGGGCTCCCTGCTGTCAGGCCTCTGTGGCAAGAAACTGCTTGAGGGGAGAAAGGGATTTATTTATATATTTTTTTTCATCCCAAGAGAAATAAATGATAGTTGAAACAACGCGAATTTAAAACGAGCATACAAATAGTAGAACAAATTTCGATTCTAATTTTCCTTAATAACTATAATGATGGGTATCAAATGCAACACTCTCTGATGAAGAAAATGATTGTTACGTCCCCTCCTCGTCTGATTAAACGTCCTCTAACCAATAGTCCTTTCTCAACAATTCCTTGGAGAAAGCCACGATATTGCCTCAAGTGAGACTGCCTTTGGTAACTGACTGCAACCCTATATCAGCCTCGAATGCCAGCCAGACGTTTGGTTCCCAGGCAACAGAGCATGTAGGTACATTGGTAGGTCTCTACTGCTCTCCAATACGTTCCAGGAAACGATCGTGTCCTTCGTGGAAGCACTAGACCGAGTCATTCTTCTTTTCCCACTATTTGAAAGTCGACTTGTATGTAGGAACTCGTATAAAGTTGATTAGAAATCTCGAAAAACGTTGGTCGAAAACGATAAGGATAGTTCAGTAAAAATTCCCTAATGCAAATCGTTAATTCTCTTTAGATTTTAGATTTTAATGAGTCTCTAGCGCTGATTAGATAACAAAGGGTTTTCGATCTGTGTTTGAAGTTATTCTTAATAACGATAAGACCCGGATCTGAAAATATTAAAGTAGGTGGGGGGTAAGATCGAATCGGAATGAATCGGAAAGCCATTCAGGTAAAGCTTTTACCTACTGTTTTAGTGGTCTTTAATAACTTTATTGAGAAATATGAGTAATATATACAGTGGTTTGCATAAATTAAGAAAAACGCAGAAAAATTATGACAAACAAAACACTATATGAATAATTTCAATGAAATCTGATGAAAACATGAATTGCAATGCTAGTTCCAGAATGGCATAATATACTTTACAATAGAAACATTTTTGTTAAAAAATAAAACTTACAGGAACTTGTCCAAAAATGAGGTGTCAGAATGCAATGGACCAAGTTCTTTAATAAGGAGTGTGGTCACCCCTTACAGCAATGCAGGTACGACAGAATGTACCATGCTGTTTATGATGTTGTGAATCAGTTCAGTAGAGAGTATCGACCATTGTTTTTTTAAAGAAGTAAGAAGCTCCCCCCGAAGTAATAAGCTCCCGTTTGTTTTAGGTGGCGGGTTGAGAGCAGCAATTCGCCTCCCTAGAGCATTCCACACATGCTCAATCGGATTTAGATCGGGAGATCGAGCTGGCTACTCCATGCACAGAATGATCTCCTCTTGAAGGTATTGTTCCAATAATCGAGCTCTGTGTGTACGATCGTTATCATCTTGTAAGATGAATGCTTCACCTATTGCACCAGTGTAAGGACGTACATAAAAATCCAGGATGTCATCCCTATACCGTTGAGCATTAAGGTTCCCATTCGTCAAAACATAGAGGTTTGTGCTTCCACCTAAGGAAATGTCACCCCAAAGACACACGCTACCTCCACCATAACTATCTCTTTGACGGATATACTGAGATGATAGCGGGTACGTCGTTCTCTTCATATCAAACGATGTTCGCAATCACTCTGCAAGGAATATCTGGTCTCATCTGTGAAGAGCACGGACCTCCATTTCTCTTCTCTCCAGTTAACATGCGTGAGTACCCAATTCATCCGCTCTCCCTTTTTGCTCTCAGTGGTTTTCGATTAATGTTTGTGCACCGATACCAAAACACTTTTGAGTTCCGAAAAAAAATACGACCCTTATCCAAATTAATAAGTAGTTTTTGCACATATTTAGTCTTCAACAAACACAACTGAAAACCGTATTTCTTTTACGACGTTTGTTTTCAGTTCATTATTTTATGCAAATTTACATATAATTTAAAATCTAATTCTCACAATGTTAACTTGAAAAAAGATTTGATTCAAAAGTTAAATTTTCATTCAGAATGTCAAGTTTTCCCACTTGGAATAAACTCTAAAAGACCTAAATAGCTTATTTGCAAAGACGCTGCTTATGTTGGGTTGTTTTACCACTGAGTGGCACTTTTTTTGTACAAAGGGCTCAATAGTCAGATTATAAGGACGCCAAGGTTCCTGTGACAAGTCTTCAGAAAATATTGGGAAAGGGTATGCATTGAGCTTCTGTTAGCAGATTTATGCAATCCTTCCGTCAAGGCCATTCAGTATGTTCTTTATCGTGCACAGGGTATGTCTCTCCTGCACACTGGTCCCGATGCTACCAGATTTTTGCAAGGATCTATACAATATGAGTATAGGGGAAAAATTGACTCTGTCCGGGTGGGATCCGATCTCACGACATCCTGATGAACTGCCAAATGCTCTCTGACCACTGAGCTACTTGACGCTAATTAAGAGCTCATCTATTGGTGGCTTTAAACATTATACCATAAAATCAGTCATTGTAATCAATTCAATTGAAGACTGAGGTCAAGAAGGAGGCTTTTATAGTCCGTGCACGCGCACAGCAACGTCACAACATCACAACACAGGTGATTGTTAATCACAGATAATTATAAATCACAGGTAAACACCTCTGTTTTAAATGAGTAGACAGTAAATATTTCCATTGGCCAGGTAGGATGCGAACTCATGACCTCCTGATGACACGGCATGTGCTCTGTGTTTCTTTACACTCATTTAACGTATTAGCTGACAGGTGCTTATCTGTGATTGTTTATTTTTCTGCTGCTATTATTTGTTCTCCCAAGAGAGGGCAGGGGTGGTTTAGTCGATAGCGTGCCAGGCTCATAATATGCAGTTTCTAGGTTCGAGTCCCACTAGGGACAGGGTTGAGATTTATCCTTTCAAAACTCTCGGTTAGTAGGGGACATCGATGGGCTTTGAAAGGCCTTCGGGTGGGACGTATAGCCGTGGCCCCGTGTGCGGGAGAGCCATACCTTGCGCACGTTAAAGAACATGTTGGATGGCCTTGATAGGAGGCTACAATCTGTTTCACAACGGCTGTCCAGTAGGTCCTCACGTGACCCTAGTCATTTAGCACATTGTCTGCGAAAATAGTGTCTCTCAGAAATATAGCAACCAACCAAATCTCCAAAGATTTTAAAAGTGAAATTTTTTTACCCAACCCTTGGAAATAATGAACCCCGTATTTCTTGTGACCTGGAAAATTACCCGCAAATTTCAAGTGGCCAATTTCCCCTACTTTTTTTTTTTCAATTTCATTTCGTCTCTAATGTTTTGTTCTCTTGCTGAAGAAGAAAGAACTTTTTCCAACCAGCCTAACGGAAATTCTCCAATTAAAAAAATCGTATTTATAAAAAAACCTGCCCAGCATTTATCCAGTTTTTCTTGCAACATCTTCTAAACGAACTGAACAAACGGAAGCGAGCTTTTAAAATAATTAACCTTCATTTTATGCATTCAGTAATTTTCCAGACATTTGTTCACAAAGCCTCTCCCACTCCTTGTGTAACAAATTAATTCTCCCCGTAGCATTGTCTTTAGCCCTCCGCTTTGGCCCACCTTGTGATTGAAACTAATTACTCTCTTAGTTTGAATTACTGAAGCAGCGTGCTCATTTTCTGGAGAAAGTTCTATTGTTCGTTGGCTTCAACAGGAGTTGCCTGCGAAATTCGGTTAAGCTCTGGAGGACAGGACACAATAACAAGAGGGATCCAAAACAAAGGGGAAAGTCTCCATTAACATCAGATGACATCATTTGCACTCCGGATGAAAAGAAAGGAAGGATTACGAGAGAAAATAAAAGTTAAGTTAGGAAGGAAAGACTACTCTCGAAGACGTCAGGTAGCTTTTAATTGTCTACAATCTAACGAACAGCAAAAGTGTTTAAGTATTAGGACGGGCTTCAGTGTTCGTGTCTTTATACTCTGTTTGTCTTAACAGTTAGACACTCCGAAGACTGTTTTTTTTATGTAATTTTATTCTGGAACGGTTGTTTTACCACTGAGCCGCACTTTTTATGCATACAATGGGCTAAATGGCCAGGTCACGAAGACCCCGAAGGCTCAGAGAAGGTTGGGAACCTACAGAGAGCTGTTGGGAGACAGATGTTAGCCTCCCATCAAGGCCATCTAGCGTGTTCCTTAACGTGTACAGGGTATGGCTCTCCTGCACACGGAGCCACGGCTTAATATCCCATCCAACGGATGGCGATTCCAAGCAAATCGGTGTCCCCTCCCGATGGAGGGGAGCAGGAAGTTTTGCGCAGTTTCCCCAGATGGAATTCAAACCTGGGAACTGTAGATTACGAGGCTGGCGCGCTACCGACTGAGCCACTCCGTTCCTGTTCAGGAAGGAACTAAAAGAAAAAAAAATATGAATGACTCAGTTGGAATGACAATTTCGCAGATGTTTTCGGGTTCCGGTTAGAATTTGTATTCTTTACTGTTAGAATTTCAGTTAGAATTTGTCTTTTTTACTGTTAGAATTTCAGTTAGAATTTGTCTTTTTTACTGTTAGAATTTCTATTCTTTACTGTTAGAATTTCCATTCTTTTCCTATTTTCATCAGATTACATTTTTAATCAGGGTTATCAAACGTTTTAAACTCTAAAACAGACCCGTCCAACTAACGAGCTCATTGAAAAGGGAGTTGTGGCTTATAAAACAAAACATCATTATAAAGGATTGGGCTCATTTCTTCTATTTTTTTATCAATATTTTTAGGTGCATAGGTAAACGATTTTGCCAATTCACAGTACTCATTAAATATTCATATTTTTTTAATCAATATATTTTCTTGATTCCTTAAAAATTTTTTTTTACCAATTCATTACTTCTTAGAAATGTATGATTTCAAGTAAATAATTCTTCCAGTTGCTCTTTAAGAATATATTATTATTATTATCTCCATTTCCCTCGCTAAGTTTGTGTTGGCCACCCCTGCTCTACAGCCTTAAAATGGAAGAGATAGAAAGAGGTCACAATCTGGAGATCCACAAAAATTGTTAGTTATAATCTTCGCTACTTGGTGCTTTCAAATTTCTTTTTCTGACCTTTGCGCTTACTTCTCTCTATTAAGTATTATATTTCGACTAAAGTGTCTAGCCCTAGTGTTTGCAAACTCTTTTTCAAATCTGTAACCTTCTAAATTCCTGTACCCGATTTACGTGACCTTTCCTTACAATAAATTTCTATCACCGATATTTAATTCCTGCTTCCGTAACATTTCGCTTTTTTCTTTTTAAATCAACGACTTCAGGGGCTTCTAGTTTGAGTTTTCATCACTACAAAACCAATTTCACTGCCTCTCAAATTTTTAGTTTACATTTGGGGCTAACCAGTAAATTTCTAATTTAAATATTTACAGCTCCTTTCTATTGACTTAAACTCGGAACCTCACAACTTCCTAGTTGCTGCTTTAGTCATCCTTTTTACAAATTTATGGCCTTCAAATAGTCTTATAATCCGGAGACTTATACTTTCTATTTGCAATACCCTTTTTAGTTCGCTCTCTCCTCCAAGATTTCAATACATGCTTAGATAATGTCTTGATTCGTGAAAATTTCTATTTCCGCAAAACCCACCCTACCCTTGGTCAGTAAGAAAAACCACTGGGCTTGGAAAGACCACCGTCCGTCGGATGGGATATAAAGCCATGGCCCCGTGTATGGGAGAGCCATATACTGTGCACGTTAAAGAGTACTCTGGATGGCTTTGACGTGAGGCTACCGTCTGTATCTTTACAGCTGTCCAGTGGGCCTTCTTCTCCCAACCTTCGCTAAGTCCTTTGGATTTTGGGATCTGGCCATTCAGCTCATTGTGTGCAATAAGTTCCACTCAGATGTAAAATAACCCAACTCAGCACTGATCTGTTGAAATGACGATACGAAAGACATAAGAAGATGCAATTTATATACCTTATAAAGCATACAAACACACAGCTATTGTTATGCGTATTACACTCCTACTGGCATTGCTTCGTATATTGAAAATCACGAATGGAGCTTCACCTTTTAGAGTTAAAATTTCTCTGCGGCAAGGAGAAAATCCTCTGCTAATTCCTTGGAGAAATACATTTTTATCACTTTCTCCCCCTCCCATCTCAACCAACCTATCTACACTCTAATGGATAAGTTCAATGTCTTGTTTCGCTGAGTTTAAAATTATATCGATGTATCCTTTCCACATCGAACCTTGCTTTAACTAGACGAAAGCATAAACTAAAGAGTTTAAGTTTGAATATTTCCCGGCAGAGAAACTTCATTACTTCCAGATGGGTGCCAATCACATCTGTTACAGGCTTTTGTAATAGAACACGTTATGGGAAGAGGCACAAAACACAGGCACAGTTGTATTTCGCTAAATCTATAGGTGGTGCAGCTAATGAATGGTACAGATATTGCTGCGTTAACAGAAACTATTTCATGTGTTCCAGTTCAGGAGATATTTTCGCTCCGATTTAAAATATTTCATCTGATCCAGCTTCAAATAATTTATAAGATCCAGTTTATTTACTCCAGTTCAGAACATATTCTTTTGTTAAAAAACGTTTATTTTCTAATTGAGTATTGCATTTGATTTTGACGTAATAAAAGATTTTGTGTCCTTTAAATTTCGAAGAAAAAAAAAGATTTTGCTTCCATTAAAATATCTGTGGTTTAAATTCATTAATTATCTCTGGTTTCAACAAAATTAATTTCTCTGATTAAAATAACTGTTTTCTTCTGCTTAAATGAATTTAATTCATTTTTTGTCCATTGGTTAAAATATCTATTTTGCAGAGACATTTTGTATATATTGTATTACATCTGTATAATTTTATTTCTATCTGGAATCTGGATGAGCTACGTGCTTCTTGATTCCAGATTTCTTTCTAGTCCTGTTTATTTTGTTTGTTCTACGTGTGCGTATTCGTGTAGTTCTTTGAATCTGCTCCTGTTGTATATACAGATTTATTTACCCTAGTTAAAATAATCATTTCCGTTGGTTTAAATTACATTTTTTTTATTTGCACTTCAAATAATTTGTATAATTGACTTAAAATAGTTCTGTTTCTTCCTTTAAAATATATTATTTCCCTCTGTTTTAATTCTATCATTTCATAAAGTTTAAAACACTTTTTTTGATCTTGTTCAAAAAAATTGCTTAATTAGAAATATTTCACTTATATTTAAAAGATTTCATTTTCTCAGTACTTTTTTTTTCCCTTCTAAAATAATTTATTACTACGATTCAAAATAGTTTCATTAGGAGTTAATAAAAATTGCTTACTTCTGCCTAAAAAACTGTTTCGTTTAAAATATTTTATCATAATTTTTGACTCTCAAAAAGTCTAGTAGTTTGCCGGCCCCGTTTGAAAAACAGATGGAGCTAATTACGAAAACATTGAAACGTCAGATTAAAATATGAAATGAATATTTCTTTTAATACTATACGACATTTGGAAAGAGTATTTTCTATACTTGTATACTGTAGATTTTACTATTTTGCTACTACAGACTTGTTAAATTTTCAAGCTATCTTCATGGAAACAGAAAGTAAAATGAATAAATAATCATTTTCTTGTTTGTTCTTTCACTTCTCCATAACACCTTTAATTAATCTTATTTCGAAAGTAAACAAAATATCCCTCTGAAATAAGCATTACTACAGTGATAAGTTCTACTTCAAATTTAGAATTAATACTAAAAAGAAGACCAATCAGCCCGACTAGTCTTTTATATGTAAGGTAATATTTGTTGCAAAGATTAGAAACTGAAGATTTCTGTAAACAATGTTATATAAACAAGCTCAAACACTTAAGTTTAAAACTGTTGGTGAATATCAAGACTTTTTTTTAACTTTTGCACAAATTATATTTTTATTCACAATGAAGCTATCTGCTTGAAAAAAAATGCATGAAAAGTACATTTTTGTATTCAGTAGCAAACCTGATCTCTCCGGTTAAAATTGTTTTACACTGATTCAAATATTTCAAAAACGAAGCTCTCTAGAGTGATGAAACTACTACTTTCTTTTGTTTAATACGGTTAATAATAATTTTGTTTACACTGATTTAAAATTATTTTGTTCGAAATGATATATTTTACACTGGTTTCCATGAATTAAGGAAAACTCAGAAAAGTTATGATAGACAAAAAAAAATAACACTTACAGAATATGAATGATTTTAATGAAATTTGATGAAAAGATGAATTACAATGCTAGTTTTAGAATGGCATAAAATATTTTACACTAGAAACTTTCTTTCAAAAAATAACACTTACAGGAATTAATAACATTTCTATACCTTTGAACATTGAGGTGTGTCCATCTAAGGAAATGCCACCCCAAACACACACGCTTCCTCCACCGTAACTATCTCTTTGACGGATGTTACTCGGATGGTAGCGGGTACCTCGTTCTCTCCATATCAAACAATGTCCGGAATCACTCTGCAAGCAATATCTGAACTCATCTGTGATGATGTCACCTCCATTGCTCTTCTGTCCAGTTAACATGCGTGCGTGACCAATTCAACCGCTCTCTCCTGTGACGTGACGTGAGGGGTATACAAATTACTGGCCTTCTAGCGTACAGACCTCCCTCATAAAGCCTTCTACTCACAGCAGAAGCTGATACAACTCTCCCAGTGGCTGCTGTAAGAGAGGATCGTAACTGAGAGAGAATAGACGTCCTGCTCCTTCGTGCTGTTAATCGCGGATATCGGTCTTGTACAGCGATCGTAACTCTAGCCCTTCCTCGGCTAAACCTCCGAGACTCGGAATCCGTTCTAAAAATTGATTCCACAGTCTATGGACCACAGAAGGATTCATATTCAGCCATCGTGCCACGTCTGACTGACTTTGACCTGCTTCGAGGCGGACAATAGCTCTCCACCGCAGTTCATTTGGCAAATAATGTCTCAAGGTCATTCCTACAAAATGGCTATTTGGAATTTCTTTACTCACATTTACAACACAAAATAACGATCCACTCCAAAACACACGCTTTTATGCCGCTATCCAATTACGCAAATTGACGCAACCTACACTAATTTGCATACGATATGCTCACTCGGCATTACTTTACTGGTGACATGAACAGGTTTGGTGATGATCGCACATTTTGTTTGGCGAATTATCGCGATTTGTTTCATTTTTCCTTAATTTATGGAAACCAGTGTAATTTTGCTTACACTGATTTAAATGATTTTGTGTTCACTGATTTTAAATTATTTCGTTTATACTAATCTAATATATAAGGAAAAAATGCGTTTTTGTGTTTATTAGTCCGCTTATGCGCTCTGTCCCCTGAAGAGCTAGAGGTACCAAACTTTGCACCTTCACCCAGGGGAAGTATATGGGCTATGTGCGAACCCACTTAGCGCGGCTGGGGTCAATTAAAATTGGGGTGGGAAGGTAAGAATTTGTAATTTCCCATTGACTTGACATTAATTGTTGAAAATTATTCAAAATAACTGTTGGCACCAATAAATTTGTAAAAAGGGATGCATTAAACCAGGGCGGCCCGTCATTGAAGCTCAGAACAGCCGGCCCCACCAACATTTCTGTAATATATATACTAAAATATTAAACTCCTATTTGGACCTAATAATAAAAATAATATTTTAAATTTATATTTGCTCTCTAAAATATATTGCCCGTTTCACTCGATTTCAATAAGTATTTAGTAAAGTAATACACTCGAAACTGTCTTGCGCGCCTCACTTATCAGCAGGAAATATTACAAAAAAGCTTTAAGTCCCACCCACCCCAAATCCAAAGGATAAATTACTGAAACCCCCCTCCCCACCTTACCCTCCACCCTGAAGCTAAATCCTGAGGTACGTGCCTGATCCTTCATACCTTATAAGGGACAATATACGGGGTGTCCATAAATTATTCACCCCATTAGAAACCTTAATAAATTCGTTATTTTAGGAGCTATCTTAAAGCCGTTTGAGGCAATTAAAAACACAGCTCAAGACATTTTTGTTTTAATTAAGTAGACTACCAGTTCAGTCAATACTTCAATAAATCAGAATTCAATAAACGTCCACGTGAGCCCTGTTAGTAGCACGCATAACATCAAGGCGATAGACGATTACGTTCCAACATTAAGAAGTATATCGTTCTTGATGGAAGCTAATGTCTCTTCAATCCGGAGTTTTAGTTCTGCGATGTTATTAACCTTCTTTGCATACACTCTGTCCTTCATGTAGCCCCATAAAAAGAAATCTAGAAGCGTGATATCCGGTGAGCGAGGAGCCCATGGAATAGGACCATCTCGCCCAATCCAAAGAGAAGGGAACTTTTCATTGAGGAACCTGCGCACTTCTAATTCCAAGTATGGCGGTTTTCCATCTAGCTGAAAGCACATATGGGGCTGCATATATTCAAGATGAGGTGCAGCATACGAGTCAAGCATATCTAGATAATTTCTAGCCTTCAAAGTGTTCTCATGGAAGGGAAATGGCCCAATCACACCGGTATGGGAGAGAGCACAACAAACGTTTGTCTTAGGACTATCGCATTCAATAAATTCACGCGAATTTTCCTATCCCCATATGCGACAATTGTGTTTGTTGACGTCCCCAGATAGGTGAGATGTCGCTTCATCACCGAAAACTACATTGTTCAAAAAATGCTCATCTTCATTAATACGATCAAGAATGTCAACAGAAAACTGTAACCGTTGGAGTTTGTCATTTGGTAGAAGTTTCTGCAATGCTTGCAATTTTGTAGGCAATATTGCATTTTGTTCAACCTCTTGTGGACCACTTTATGCACTGTTGAAAGAACATTTGCAGTTCTCGGCTTGTTCACGGATGATTTTTTAGGACTTCGGATAAACGCATCCGGAATTTCTGCTATCTTATCTTCAGAAACACTAGTCCTTCTCCCTTTCTGATGTACCACACTGCCAGTTCCTTGAAATTGTTTCAGCCATCGCTTGAGTGATTGCTTTGTTGGGGAAGTTTTCCGATATTTTTTCCGAAAACGTGTCCATACAGTAATTGGAGATTTGGATTCCCACAGCCATAGCAGACACATTGATTTCTCCTTCACTGTTGTCATTGTGCCATTAGTGGATGTTCTGCGAAATATAGAAGAAAATGTTCTTAATTATGTTATTAATTACCGCAAACGGGTTTAAGATAGCTCCTGTAATAATGAATTTATTAGGGTTTAAAATAGAGTGAATAATTTATGGTATACATGGAAACTTTATTACCCGGACATATACATATATATACATGTTCTTTTAAAATCCATTCAATTTTTCTTTTTTCACCGAGAATAGAATTGGGTTAGCGGCTTGAAATTGCCGACGTTGCATACTACCATCTGAGCCATCACCGTCCCTGCCTAGTTGGTTTCTCTGTATGCTGGCCCCACCTATATGGAAACTTACCAGTCGCTACTGCATCAAACTATCATGATTTCTTTCCGATTTCGAGTGTTACTGTCATTGTTCAGTTTGTCGGGTAAAGAGCACGAGAGTTTCTGTGGAAAACTGAAATCATTCTAATTAAGTACGAGCGGGAAACGAGATTCTTTATATGAAAAGAAAGCTCCAGAAACTAAGATTTAGTATCTGATATTAAAATCATTTACTTAATTTGAAAAATATGTAAAAGTTAATAAACATCTATCTCATATATTAATTAATAAAAATTGTAATATGTTAAGTAATAAATAATGTTTTTCAATAATAATAGTAATTTTTCATAGTACCTATGTATTTTTTGGGCAACTCAGACTATATTTCATTTTTTTTTCTATAAAGTTACATATGTCTGGCAAACTGTATCCGAGGGATTCTGGTGGTTACGAAATGGTTTGAAAAGTTCGGTTATCTGATTGAGGCAATGCTTTAGTTTTTTTACCTTAGATAGTGGCCAAAAAACTGAAAACGTTATTACTGGTTGTTTTATCTTTGAGAGCATTTTTTTTAAAATAATGGCCAGGTCACCAATACTCCACTGGTGGAGGAGCGAACCCACTGGAGAGCTGTTAGTTGATAGATGGCATCTTCTCATCAACAGGATTCTTTAACGTGCACACAGGGTATGGGTCTCCCCTACTTAGGACCACGACTTAACGTCCCATCCGAAGAACGGTGGTCTTTCCAAGCCCGTCGTTGTCCCCTACTGAAAGAGAGCAGAGAATTTTTGAAGATAAATCTGGACGCTGGCCCAAACTGGGAACTGCAGATTACGAGCGTGGCGCTCCATGGACTGAGCCACCCCGTTTCCAAAAATTACTATTTCCACTTATGAAAATTGAAATACGTGATTTGACATTAGGTAGCCTTCGTGCTTTAACTCTTGCGGTAAATTTTTACGATTAACAATGTTGTTTTTAAATATTACCACAATTATTTTTAAATATAAAGCCAGTGTTGTTTGAAAACAGAGAGTTTGATAAGTTTTGACTGAAATCATCAATTAAATTTTAGTGACCTTATTCGTTAAAAAATGTATTGTGAGTTAGGATGCTTTGAATGTAGCTTTCCGTACTTATATAATATGAAAGGGTTCCGAAACTGCTGGCAATGCACAGAACTGGAATAAGGTGGGGCAAAGATATAGCCCACATTTTTACTACTAATACCTAAAATATTTTTAACAAAATAATTTTGAACTTTGCAAACTTTTAAATTGGTAAAAATATTATAATAAAAAAAACGTGGTATAAGATCAGTGCTTTTATTTATTAATTCATTGTCTTATGCTTCGTTTCTGATAACACGAAGAGGGAGAACGAAATATCTATGAACCCCGAAGCAAAGAATTGCTTAATCCGACCTTGGTAATATAGTGTACATAGTAACTGCAATCGTACTTTGAAAAAAAAAATGATTTGCGAATTCCGCACTTTTATGATCCTGCATTAGCGATCTCTGAATATCCAAAAACTAATAATTTGAATAATTGATTATAAGAATTTCTCTGATTTTTAGAGAGCCTGGATAATCAATAAGCGTCTCTATAATATATTACGGAAAAAATGTATGAATCATAATTATATTTGACAGATCCGGAATATAGAAAAAGAATCGATGTACGGCCGGGATTTGGGTTGTTTTACCTCTGAGCCGCACTTTTTTGCACACCATGGGCTAAATGACCAGATCACAAGGAACCCGAAGGCTCAGAGAAGGTTGTGGGAGGGGACCCACTGGAACAGCTGTTGGGAGACAGATGGTAGCCTCCCGTCAAAGCCATCCAGCTTGTTCTTTAACGTGCACAGGATATGGCTCTCTCCCTCACAAGGAGCCAGGGCTTAACGTCCCATCCGACAGACGGCGGCCTTTCCAAGCCCATTGGTGTCCTGTACTGACCGTATGCAGGGTGGGGAATTTTGCGGAGATAAATCTCAACGCTGACCCAGCTGGGACTCGAACCTGAGAACCTGCAAGATTACGAGCCTGGCGCGCTATCGACTGAGCCACCCCGCCCCTATCAGGCCGTGATATAAGAAAAATAAAGGGAGGAGAAAGTATCTAAATCGAGCCGGAAAAACTAAAGGGGGAGGGGCAAAATATTGGATTTCCATTTCAATATAACATTGTTCCCCTTGTTTTACCTTTCTTTTAAAAATATATTGTAAAAATGCGTGGAATATATGTAAGTTTAATAGTCTTTGCATCGATTATCTTTACTGCAATTTTAAGGGGGGTATGCTTTTCCCATACATCCGGCTTGATTGGGGATAATGATAGGGGTTTTGGGGTAGTGGGTAGAATACACCGGTGGCAACCAGAATATCGTTTGTTTGTTATTTTATTTTTGCCAGATATCATTCTTGACAAATAGTGTAACATAACACCCCCTATCCCTCCTTCTGTGTTGAGATTAATCACCACTAATTTCCAAATTGCCCTCGATGAGAAAGGTAACAGCACTGGGCTAGGAGATGCCATTCATCAGATGAAACGTTAAGCCGTGGCCCCATATTCAGGAGTAACATGCCTTGTATACGATAAAGAACACACTAGAGGGTCTTGAAGGGAGACTTTCATGTCTCCATACAGCTGTCCAGTGGAATACTTTCCCCCTCTTTATCTGAGATCTTGGGGTCATTGTGACTTAGACATTTAGCCCATTGTGGGCAAAAAATTGCCTCTCAAAGGTAAAACAACTAAACCTTCCAAATTCTTGTGAATCTTTAAGAAATATTCTTATGAAGTATAAATGCTAATATATATATTATTTTTAATGCTGTCTTCGTTCCAATTCCGATTATTAAAATTCTTCAGAAAAGCATGCAGTGAGCAAGTCCCTTTTCGGCTCTCTCACCAAACACCAGATCTCACATTCAACCAATTTCTCCGAATCAACTCTTTAACATTTCAACTCTAAATATTTGCCTCGTTCCGCTGTCGTTTTTTTTTCTATCTGCGAGAGAAAATAAAATACTAAGGAAAGGCTTTAAAACTCCTTCTTCACTCGAAAATATTTCCACTTCTTCTTTTCGAGGAAGAAATCCAAAAAAAAAGGGAAAATGCAATATAGATATATATGCATATTCATAAGATTCTTTAAAGCAAAGTTTGTTTTTCGTGAGATTTCCGAAGAGGGAAATTGCATTCTTGCTCAATCCTTCAAAATTATGCGACGTTTATGAGAAGAAAGTGAATAGAGCGGATGAAAAAAAAGAAAAGAAAAATTTCCTGCTGGGCTAAGAAATCAAAAATTGCTGCTTTCAAAAACTGTTGTTGTTCAACAGGAAAATCTTACAGGCTGAAATGAAAGAGGAAAGTCAACGAAAGCTTAAACATTATTTCTCAGAAATTACTTTATATATTTTGAAAATACATGCTTATTGAATTGCAAAGTTTGATGTTTATACTGTTTTCTTGTCTTGTCACTAAAAGTAAAGGACAGGTTTGAAATAAATTTTTTAAAGTGCTTGCATTCTTTTAAAAAAAATGAAAGAAAAGAATGTTTAAATAATGTTTCTTATTATTATTTCAAGCTGGTGTTAGAGTATTTTTTTACTATTTTTATGTGAAATCTATCAACATATAGTTTGTATGCAAAGGTAAATAAATACTCATGATGCCTTTGCGATTTATTAAGCAATTGTTATGGGTTTTATTGTATATTGAAAATCAAGTTAATCTGCAAACGAGGGATATTCAAACAGTCAATCAAGAGAAAACGGTCAATTACAACATACTTTTTGGTCAATCGTGCTTTCAACGCAGAATTGGCTGACCCAAGTCTGATCACTCAATTTAGCTGAAGGGCAGCATACAAAAGTAAAATGGGAGGACCGGCAGCCAAAAAAATATATGATCAATAATATGTATAATCAACGCAAAAATAACAGCTTAACCGAAACTTTAATAATATAATTTCATTAAAATTAATTTCTTTAATGAGAATTTTATTCCCGAATTTGGATTTCTCTCTATACATTATTGCTATTTATCTCTTTTACAAATTTAACTTATTTGTCACCAGTAACCCCCAGGCAGTTTAAAAAGAGGTGGTGGGCAGCATGTGGCCTGCGGGCCATAGTTTGTCCAGGTCTTTTCTAATCGCATTCCGGCGCTCTCATCATATACTCTGAATCACGAAGGAATTGCAGCAGTGCCAAGTATCATATTATTAACTGTTATCAATGGTTTTCTTAAAACATTTCCACATTAGATTTGCAATGCAATTAAAGGTTTTTATCTGTGGCAATGATTTATTATTCAATAATTTTTTTAACTTGCAGTTTATTTTTAATATTTTGGAGTGTATACATTTTTATCCTGACTACAATCTGCACTTTTGTCAAAGAGCTTGAAAAAAACATACGATTTACTTTAACTTAATGAAAATTTGTCTAAATCACGGGATGACAATAAAAAAATAACTCGCCGTACAGAAAAGTTTGAGCACAGCTGCTATAAACGATAAGGTAGCGATTATAATGCTCTTCATTAACGAAACTTGTCCACCAGATGTTCAATAGTTGCATATTACTTTAGGTATATCCTTATTAAAAATAGCCATAATTCTATCCCGTGAGTGGGCAGAATCCTTCTCCGACAGTCCATAATGACGTAATTCTTAGCAGTTTTCGATTTTTCTGGGCACCCTCAATTGCAAAATACGTCTCTATTCGAAACGCCCCGAATTTCCAAATACTTGATTGCCTGATGCCAAATTTTACACTTGGGTACATGGTGCCATCAAACCGTTCGGGGACTGACTCTGTATCTTGAAAATGCTGCATCATAGCTGTCGTGTGCACAGGGGGAAAAAGAGAGAGATGTAGAACTCTTCCGATGCACTTCGTGGATGTCGATCAATTAGTCCACTTGATTAATATTCGCCATTATCCTAGGTGAAACCACAAATTCGAGGGTTTTTACACCCGTGCTTAGGTGTGCTTCAGACGTGCTGTGCTAAACGTCATGTGCAAAGATGGAATAAACTAATGCACCAGAATAGAAGATGGACGACACAATTTATTTACATTCACACATACAATATATGAGCATATGGGAATGTATTCGATTCCGTGGGGCTTAGCTGCGTTCAAGATCAGAATGAAATGGCTTTACAAATGTTCTGGTAGATTTCCTGCAATCAGCTTTCTTTAATACGAATGCTACTTTGCTACTGTTGTAACCACCCTTGAGTGTTTTGGAGGTGGTACAACATTAGTAGCTGACTTCCTTTCCAGCGGCCTGCCTGAGACTGGTATTCAGAATAAACATACGAATGGTGAACATATATATATAATAAAAAAAAAATCATTTTCACATAAAAATCAACATTTATTTAGCATACTTCTCAATAACTTCCCTTAGAAGCGCTCTCGGTGCTGTCCCTTTCTTTTCAGGGAGTCTTCACGAGTGGCATACAATAAGCCAGTCCAAGTTCGTATTTGCGAGAAAACGTTCAAAAGGCTGGTAAAAGCCAACAACTTATCATCTCATAGAGGAATTTAGTGGCAGCGACAATTAGCACTAACTCACGTGGGAAAACAAGATTAGAATAAATTCGACCCTTACCTCGTTCTATCCAGGTGGGCCAAAAGAGGATGCATGTTCGTTGGCTGTACTGCAGCAGTCAGCTCGTACGCTACAGGTAGTTTGGTGTCCTTGCTGATCAGTCCTCAGCTACACTTCGCATACGTGCACTCGTCTTGCTCCATTCTTTGGACTCGCTGGAAGGACTTACCAAACGTCCTCCTACCTGCATGTTCAGAACCGAATTAAATCCTTGCGTGCCTTTTTCGCTTCATCTTCTTTCAACCTTTGGCAGAAAGGCTACCCATCAGCTATTCCAGTATGCTGTTCATTAACCCACACGGTCGAGGTGCGAATCCCCGACCCGAATCCCGTACCCATCTGGCGCGGGTTGTTTACAACAACAGTTCACGTAAGCCCCCTGCCATCTGGGACCCACCAGACAATGCTGCAGAATCTTTGTGCCGGTGGCGGGGTTCTTCCTTGTCGCTGGACTGGACACAAAAATGGAGGCAATGAAAAAGGCACTAGTGGCCAGTGATAATGGTGGCCGTGGCTTTCCGCGTAAAACCGTTGTGTCCTGATTTTGAAACAAATGTGAGCACAACACTACTGCAAACATTCATATGATGAGGTGAAAATCTGTACTTTAAAGAAATCTCTTTATCGATCTCAAAACTCAGTGAGAGAATATTTAATCCTTACCTAAACCACTTGGTTCACATAGAACCGAACCCTGGTCCTTTAGAGTATCTTTTGAGAAAGAGCTACGTCCCTTTGACATTCTTAACAAACGACCTTCCTGTTTGCCAGCAACACAAGTTTATTGTTTACTCGTTCCTCTCCGTCACCTGCATTAGAGCACAGAGCTAGTGACGGCAGAGTTATAAGAGCACTTTTGTTGATGCTCAGTTACAGAGCGGGGTGGGGGTGGCTCAGTCGGTAGCGCGCCAGGCTCGTACTCTGTACTTCCCTGGTTCGAGTCCCAGCTGGGTCAGCGTTGAGATTTATCTCCGCAAAATTCCCGCCCTGCCCACGGTCAGTAGGGGACACCGATGGGCTTGGAAAGGCCGCCGTCCGTCGGATGGGACGTTAAGCCGTGGCCCCGTGTACTGGAGAGTCATACCCTGTGCACGTTAAAGAACACGCTCGATGGCCTTGACGGGAGGCTACCATCTGTCTCCCAACAGCTGTTCCAGTGGGCCCCCTCCCCCAAACTTCTCTGAGCCTTCGGGGTCCTTGTGACCTGGCCATTTAGCCTGTGGTGTGCAAAAAAGTGTCGCTCAGAGGTAAAACAACCCAACCCAACTCAGTTACAGAGCATATGGAAAACAGCCTACTCGGCCCAAATGACAACTCATGAGCCACATTCCCATTTCGGACACTTCAGAAAATACACTTAACATAGATTGTATATAATAGCAATAAAATACAATAATGAAATAAATTAGAATGACCTAACAATAGCCAGGGGTGGAAATGGGTTTTCAGAACTAGGTGGACGCTCCAGAATCAGTTGAAAAGAGGCAGCAGGTGAGATAGCAACGTTAAGCAATGCATAAAAAACTGTTTTGCATAAAAGCCCAGGAATTATGACCAAAAATATTATAAAGGAATGGACATATATACAGTGTATCCATTTCCTGTCAAATATACTGCATCCAAAAACATCAACAACAGCAACTTTGGAACTAAAGAAAAGACGCCCACCTGCTTCCCCAACAGTTCCCCCGTTTCCAGCCCTGGTCACTGCGAGTTACGACTTGTCGCAACACTTTCGGTGACTCCTCTAGACCAGGGGTATCAAACTCAATTTTGTTAATTGCCAGTTTTTCTCGAAGTATATCAGTGTCCCGGGATTCAATTAAACACTAATTTTATACAAAAATATATTTTATTTAAATTTGAAGTATACATCAAAATTAAAATGACATTAAATCATAACGGTTAAAAAACAGCTCATTATTTCGAAGATCCAGATGCTTGACATCTTATCTGCTTTATTATGTCACCGATGTTTGGCATCAAAGCGGTTGTACTGATTTTGAGAATTGACCGAATATGCTCATCTGTAAGTCTTGAACGATATTGAGATTTATTAATTTTCATCGTTGAAAACAGCTGTTCACACGAATATGAACTTCCTAAAATACTTAAAATGCGAGCAGCATGGTTCTTCATGTTGGGATAGTTGCTATGAGTTTTAAAATATTTTTTATAAAAAGTTAAAATATCAACTTCATTGAATTTTTCTTTTAAAACAGTATCACATTGCAAATCGATTAATTCCATTTGCATGTTAGTTGGAGCCTTTTCAACCTCGATTATTAATTGAAGTCGCGGGCCGCATCTAAATGCCCCGGGGGCCGCTCATGGCTCGCGGGCCGCATCTAAATGCCCCGGGGGCCGCTCATGGCTCGCGGGCCGTATCTTTGACATGCCTGCTCTATAGACGCTGTAACTCACGAATCACTCATTTATCTGCAGTCAGTCTGAATTAGCGCCTGTTGAATGGTAAAAGTGTTATGTGTTTCGTCCCATTTTAAAATGAGTGATTTTACTGAGCAATTTTGTCTGGATTACTGGAGCGTCCAATTACCGAAGCATCCGGTTATTTCTTTAAGAACAGAATTTTGATGTCGTTCAAAGAGGTTTCAATGGTTGTCAAAGTTTAAAGAGGGTCGCTTTAGAAAGCGTCCAAATTTCACTACTATAAAAAATTTTACAAATCACGTATGGCAAAAAAAGTAAATTTGTCAATATTTTCCATTCCTTTGATGAACATTAAGAAGTTTTCTACCAAGATAAGAGAGAGTCATATTTTATCGATCCCTTCTTTACAGATTTTTCCCACTTCCTGGTTTATGAAACTATTGGGAGAAACATTCACAGAACTGAGTCTAATGCAATAAAGAACTCAACTTTCTCAAATATTAAATTTGTAAACAGCGCAAAAGGCACGCTGTAGCCTAAAGTAATTTTGGTAGTCGACAATGACGTGTAAAGGGAGCAGGATAATTAGTTTCATTATTATACATGCTTTCGATACAAGGCGGCGTTTATTTCACTTTGCATCTTCAGAGAATAAGGATCAATGTGTGTTAGGAGTTGTACATTGGCAATTATTACAATCGATAAGAATATCGAGCACGAAAGTTTGTTTCCCTTTCAGTCGTTTAATTCAGTTTTGCCCCACTGCGTGAGAAAATGGGAGTGCTACACGTGAAGTAATGAGACGGGAGTGTACTTTCGGAATTGGAAGATTTGGAGATCCAATCAGCGCGTAGTTAGCACAGAGTGGGCTTATCACTATGTGAAGTGGAGGTTTTCATTTGTCACGACAAACACACTACTGATAATGCTGATCTGTTTACGTTTTAAAAGAAATATTAAGTTAGAGTTTTTACGAAATGGATTTCGGATTATTTTCATTTCCATAAAGGTCCTAATAGTGACCCGAGTCAAAGGAGCGACAAGTGATCCACCTGAAAGTGGGGTTGTTTCAGAGCAATATCTCTCACATGGTCAAGTGATCCGAGTGAAAGTGGAGTCAAGTGATCCGAACGAAAGGGAGTCAAGTAATTTGAATGAAAAGGGGTCAAGTAATCGGAATGAAAGGAGGTCAAGTGATCCGAGTGAAATGAAAGTCAAATGATCGGAGTGCGAGGGGGTTAAGTGATCAGAGTGCGAGGGGGTTAAGTGATCAGAGTGATAAGGAGTTCAAATGATACGAGTGAAAGGGGGTTAAGCTATCAGAGTGATAAGGAGTTCAAGTGATCCGAGTCAAAGGGGGTTAAGCGATCAGAGTGATAAGGAGTTCAAGTGATCCGAGTGAAAGGGGGTTAAGCGATCAGAGTGATAAGGAGTTCAAGTGATCCGAGTGAAAGGGAAGTCAAGTGATTCGAGTGAAAGGGGTTTTTAAGTAATTCGAGTGAAGGGGGGGGGGGGTCAAGTGATCCGAGTGAAAGAGGGGTAGAGGGAGTCTAATGAAAGGAGAATCAAGTGATCCGAATGAAAGAGAGATCAAGTAATTCCAATGAAAGGGGATCAAGTGTTCCGAGTGAAAGGGGGTTCAAGTGATCCGAGTCAAAGGGGAAATAAGTGATCCGAGTGAAAGGGGATACATATTAATTATAGTAAGGGAGCGTGAGGGATCCCTTACTATAATCAGTGTAATATAATGAGGGTATAGTACGGGATCGTCATTCGAATAAAGGGAGGGAGTGGGGTTAAGTGATCTTAATGAAAGGAGAATCAAGTAATACGATTGAAAGTGGGAGATCAAGTAATCCGGGTGAACGTTCATGGTTAAGTGATCCGAGTAAAAGTTCCCGGTTAAGTGATCCGAGTGAAAGGGGAGTCAAGTGATCAGGGTGAAAGGGGAACAAGTGATCAGGATGAAAGGGGAGTCAAGTGATCAGGGTGAAAGGGGAATGAAGTGATCCGAATGAAATGGGAATGAAGTGATCCGAATGAAATGGGAATGAAGTGATCCGAATGAAATAGAAATGAAGTGATACGAATGAAAGGGGTGTCAAGTAATCAGGGTGAAAGGGGAGTCAAGTGATCAGGGTGAAAGGGGAACAAGTGATCAGGATGAAAGGGGAGTCAAGTGATCAGGGTGAAAGGGGAATCAAGTGATCTGAATGAAATGGGAATGAAGTGATACGAATGAAATGGAAATGAAGTGATACGAATGAAATGGAAATGAAGTGATACGAATGAAAGGGGTGTCAAATGATCAGGGTGAAAGGGGAATCAAGTGATCCGAATGAAAGATGGGGGGAAGGAGATAGAACAAGAATGAGCCAGAGCAACATTCCAGTATAAACCTTTTTCCCTCTATTTTAGTGGTCTTTAAACATTTCTTTTTGGCGATGGCTGCCTTTCAAAATCCATAGATTTACTCTTTTTCATCGACGGCAGAATAAAGTTTAGTGATTTCTATACCAACTTATTGATCTTTTAATAAGAATCTTCCAAAAAAATGGCAAAAATAGAGTTTGAGTTATTTAGTGAGAATTTTATCCGTACGGTGCAAAAAAAAAAATATTATGTGCATTTCTATAACAATTTAATAAAAGTAATATAGGCTATTGTCGTTCAGATTAAAACATTTAGTTCGAAACTAATTAATTATAGTAATCTTACATCTAGTCGTTTACATTATATCAACTGTTCAAACATTCAATATTTGGTCATGCGTTTGGGACTAAACATTACATTATTTTCTTGAAATATTAAATATGCATTTTACATATATGAAATATTACAAGTGCCTTGTTTTGTTGCTAATTAGAATATAATCACCTGCCAAAATTTTAAATAGTAAATTTTCTGCCCTTTTACGGAAGGTTTGATACTAAAATGTATCATTTTCAACTTTATGAAGCAATAAAAATACGGCTTAAAAAATAAGAAAACAAACCTGCTTTGTAAAATGCTCGAGTCATCTTGTTAACATTTTTTTTCTTCGTGTGAGAGTTAAACATTTGCTTAAACGTGAAAATCAATTAAAAAGTTATTTTTCTGGATTAAAGTTGGGGAATATCACACCTCTGGCGATAATCATTTAACAAAACCGTCTTAGCGTGCCGTTTCGGATAGGAACAAAGAAAGGAAAAACAAAGTCTTTTCGTTTCCGTAGCAAAATATTGCAGTTAGCAAAGTGTTTCAATAATTACTTTCGTCGCAATATGGTTAAAAAACAATGGAGTGTTGTGCGAGAAACACGTTTATTGACGCAAGGGAACGAATGAAGCAAACATCCTTCCAATTTTGGCTCTGCATTATATTAGATATCGATCCTACTTATACATTTCTTTTCCTCCGTTACTTTTTATATATTGCAAAATCCTTGTTCTCACTAGATCAACAACAAATGTAATTTTGAACATTGTATAAACCTATTGTATCTCAAGGATATATAGATCTGCTTCGACGCGGGATAACTAACTATTGTTTCTCTTAAAAACAAGTGCCAAATGGCCGCCATTGGATTTAGAGATGGAAATCGCTCAGCTGTATTCTGGTGGAGTTTCCCTTCTTCGACGTAACATTGAGGCAGGTAGCTCCACTTTAGTTCGAGCTCTCCGTGCATCCATTTTCGAGAAATGCAGTCTGTTCTCTCTCTCCCCGTCATGGGCTTCAGCAAAGGCATAAATCGCTTTATAATGCGGGCAGACAAATTGATCGCTAATGACCATGGATGGCGCAGGCTCAGGCTGGAACGACGTCACAGTAACGAGTGAACGAATGTTTTTACGTATCATAAGACTAGTGAAAAAAGTTTTTTTTTCTCTTTGCAATATGATTAGTTAAAGTATATCTAAAGCAGCATACATATCGTTAAAAACACTATTCATTCTTTAAATCTCCAGTTCTCTTTCATTGAAAAGTTTTATAACTTCGACGTATTTATATATACTGAAGATATATACCCTGACGTAGAGAAAAAAAAAGAGGTGGGGAAAGAGAACGGATTTCCACTGAACTATAACATTTCCTTCTCCGTTTCAGCGCTCTTTAAAAATTTCTTGAAAAACGCATGAACTATGCAGAAGTTTAATATTTTTTGACTCCATTTACTCTTGCTATCACCTTTAGATCCGGGCCCTAATTATTAATAAATTGCTAGATTAAATAATTTTTTCACAATTTTCGGTTTATTCTTTGTAGATCAGTGGTTCCCAATCCTTGTATCACAGATTTTACGTGAAAGAATAATACCACATAACAATTTACATTTTAGTACTTTTTAAAAATTTTATTGTTTTCTTTGGTCAGATATTTAATTTAACATGAGTTTTTTGTTTAAATAATTGACTTATAAGATATAAAGTAACAGGTGTGTTACGCTAAATGATTTCAAAAGTTTGTCGCCATATATGGACTGTTGTAGAAATGCGTTGATCTATATTATTCAAACGCTTGTCGCGGTATATGGACTATTTCAGAAGTGTGTCGTGGCATTTGGACTATTATACAAGTGTGTCGCCGTATAATGACTGTTTAAAAAGTGGGTCGCCGTATTTTGACTATTTAAAAAGTGTGTCTCCATATATTGACTATTTAAAAAGTGGGTCGCCAAGAAACAAAGCTTGAAAATCACTCTTTTAGATTATAGTATATAATGAAGAAGGTATGTGCGGGTGTGTTTTTTTGTCTGTATGTCCGTTTATGCACTCAGTTCACTAAATAGCTAGAAGCACCAAACTTCACCCTAAAGGAAGATTATAAGCTACTTGCGAACCAACTGGGATCAATCAAAACCGGTATGGATCGGGTTGAAGTTTTAGAAATTCCCATGGATTTATCATTAGAGTGTATAAAGATAATTTTTTAACAATAACATATTTAAAAAAAGGAATTGTTTTGTGGGGGGAAAAACAAGCTTTGCCGATTCACTTGATTCGAACCTACGTCTCTCTAGGTACATGCCAGAGTGTTCTAACCACTAAACTAAGACCAGCTCGGTCATTTGCCCACTAATGTGACTTATAAAGTGTGAACTCTCACACATAAGTGTGAGAGTTCGGGTAGCCCATAGCGCCGTAGCTGACAAGCTCCTGTAGATTTGCCATACATTAGTGGATGAATAACTGACCCTGTCTTAGTTTAGTAGTGAGAACATTATGTGAATGCCATAAAACGGGAGAAACATGGATTCGAGTTCTGCATATCAACAAAGTCCATATTTTCCCCAAAATCTTTAATTGACTTCTGTGTTAACAGGGTTGCGTTGTTTTACCTCTGAGTAGTGCTTTTTTTGCACACAATGGGCTAAATGGCCAGGTCACAAGGACCCCGAGGACTCAGAGAAGGTTGGGGGTATGGTACCCACTGGACAGCTGTTGTGAGACAGATGATAGCCTCTCATCAAGTTCATCCAGCGTGTTCTTTAAAGAGAATAGGTTATAGCTCTCCCACACATGGGGCGTCAGCTTAACATCCAATCCTACGGACGGCGGCCTTTTAAGCCCATCGGTGTCCCCTACTGACCGAGGGAAGGGCAAGTTTAGCGGAGATAAATCTCAGTGCTGGCCCAAGATTAGGAGATTAGCAGAATTGCAGATTAGGAGCCTGGAGCATTACCGATTGAATCGACGCAGCCCCAGACAGTGAGGAAGTAAGATCTGAATCAAAATACGCTCAATTTGGAAATCTGCAATATCATGCAGCTCTTTGACTGTCGCGTGATAAAGGTTCACTAACCATAGAGCTCCAAGAATACTATCGCTTTCCGACATAAAAGAAACGGTCACGTTCTCCAAGTCGCCAATTTGTATTTATTGTGCACGCTAAGTCCATGTAAAGTTAAATTACATTTTCTCTTATATCGGAAAGCCACAGCATTCTTTCTATTCAACGGTGAACGTTTAAATATCTGATTTCCAAATTAAGTTGAAGGGTCTCGTGATTATAAAAGGTATTTCCTTATTATTTCGCGTCTTGGAATATTTGAAAATAATTCGTTGAGTGAATAATGCCATTGGTTCGTGATAAATGTAAAGTATTATTAGAGTGTTGTTTTATATAATTCCCTCAGGATCTCCGCTGACCTCCATCCTTTTGTCGATGGGAAAAGAGACATTGATGGGCTTAGAAAGGCCTCCGTTCTTTGGATGTTACGTGTTGACTCGTTTTACCTCTGAGAAGCACTTTTTTGTATTCAAGGGGCTAAATGGCTAGGTCATGAAATACCCCAGTGGCTCAGAGTAGGTTGGGGGAAGGGTACCCACTGGACAGCTGTTAGGAGACATATAGTAGCCTCTTGTCAAGGCCATCCAGCATATTCCTTAACGTGCACAGGGTATATCTCTTCCGCACTCGTTGCTACGGCTTAACATCTCATCGGATGGACGGCGGCGTTTCCAAGCCCATCGGTGTTCCCTACTGACTGAGGATAGAGCGTGGAATTTTGCAGAGATTAATCTCTACGCTCGACTAAGCGGGATTCGAACCTGGGAACTGAAGTTTATGAGCCTATCCCAACCCGTTGGATGGGATGTTAAGCCATGGCGTTTCGATTTTTCGGATATAGCCTAGAACTCGAATCATTAGCTTTTTTTTTTCTTCTCAGAGATCGCGTAGAACTGGAATTATTTTTTCAGAATTCCAATCGGCTGGTTACAAGTTTGTTAGACGGACAGAATAAATTAAATCGGAAAAAAAAGGTTTTCAGCTCACCCGAATATATCCATTGTAAATTTCGATATCTCCTCAAACCTTCAGATGCTACGCATCATGGAGTAGCAGTAAGACCAACATCTGCTTTGCCTTGCCGTTATAAAAAGCATCATTTTTAACATTGTAAAGCACTGTCGATAACATTCTGAATATTACTGTAACATATCATTCGTATACTATTTACTATTATACTGCGATATATTATACTGTACAACTAGATAGTCTTATACCAATATAATCGATTAGTAGATAGATAAACAGCAAGATAGAGGAGAGTTTAGGCCTGCTGAACCTTCTATTCCCGTTAATCGACTAAGTTTAATTTATAAATACTATAATTTTATTTAAATCAATACATACACTCTCAGTGCTTAGCAACATTAAAGACTAGATGTTAATCCACTAAAGCATAAAAGCTCGAATCAATGGAATGGTGAAGGTTCATCAATTGTTACCAGCATTTTGGTTCCAACTAATAAATATATTTCAGCCATTCACATCGAGACGTTCGTCTCATTTAAGGATTTATTTATTTAAAATATGTTTAGAAGGAAGAATGACGCGTAAAATGAATAATAAAAATCTCGAAAAAATTAATAAAAATAGGGGGAAGTGGGGAAGTTAATGGTTTGAAACAGAACAGACAAAAATACAGTTACGCTTATATTTTTATCAAAATTATTCCGGCAAGTAAACCGATGTTTTTTTTTTTTCCTTTTTTCTCTACTGCTCTTTGAACACAATATTTGCAGAAATATGCGCAATATAAAATACCTGGCCAAATTATCACGAGCACCGCATGGTACGTGAAGTACCATGAAACATGCGAATGTATGTAAACTTTCCTACTGTATTCTTCGCCACTATATGTTACTATAAAAGCATTAAAGGCATGATGGAAACAAAGTACGGCATGGCTAAAAGAACTGATCTAACTGATTTCGAAAGATGGGCTCATCCTTGGAGCGTGGTCGGCAGAAGCATCCGCAACGGATATGATGGAATTCAGAGAAAAATTGCGGGACATAATATCCGAAGTGTATGGAGAATGGTAACAACGTCTTCCAATCATCAAAAAACGTCTTCCAATCATGGCAAATGATAGGAGTAAAAACGCTCTGACGGTATAAGTATTAGGTAGGTATCCATAATAATTTTGCCAGCCAGTGTATAGGCATTAAAAATTTCCTCGCCCCTGTTACGGTTATCAAACTTTTCCAAAGGCGGGTTCGACACCCGCCCCCTACCTACCTTACACTTGACCGTTATTTTAATTCATATTTACATGCGGCCTTTAGAAAATTATTACATGGGCAACACGCAAAAACAGAAGGGAAAAAAAATCTGAAACGTAAAGACACATATAAAAAGTGGAATGCCCATAAGAGGAATCTCAAACTCTTATTGAAATCTTTAGAAAGAAAAGAAAAATTTTTAATAATGCAATTTTTTTACTTATTTCATAATCGGCAAAATAATTATTCTTGTAGTGGATTGTCCTGGATTTATTTGGGTGGCATTTTCTATAGGTCAGAGGATTAAGTTGTTAGACTACAAAAACTCTAAAAGACAGTTAATATAATCAAAGATACATTAAATTACCATCTTAAATTGTATGTAATCCAATGTTCCATGACATATCAGTCAGGGACAGAGGATACTCTTCAGTTACATCCATATCCAGGGGTGGATGAGTAAGACCCCTCCATTATAGTCATTATCCAGCGGTAGATAAAAATGACTTGTCCACTGTAGCTATATCCATTAGTAGATAAAAAGGACTCTTCCGTTGTAGTTATATAGAGTGCTACATAAAAAAGAACTCCTTCGTTTTATATGCAGAAAAATTAACACTATTTTCAAATAAGTTTCATCTTGTGTTCTGAAATTAAGGAGGTTAAACTTCCTAACCTGATAGATATGATTGTGCTCCAAGATGCTCAGCTGATGTTCTGTCTTTGTCAGTCCAAGTCGTTATAACTCGGCTGTCTCGAAAGCGTCTTTCGTGTAACTGATGTCTGTCGTTGATACGTCACTTCCCAATCTTTTTCTTCCTTCGTTTTATCCATGTCCAGCTGTAGATAAAAAGAACTCCTCCGTTTTAGCCTTATCTCGTAGATAAAAAAAACTTCTCTGTTTTAGCATTATCCAGTAGTAGATAAAAAAAACTTCTCTGTTAGTAACATATCCAGTGGTGGTTAATAAAACTCGAAATATCTAAATTCGAGATCGGAAAAACATAAATAAAATTGCTACCTCTTTCAGTTATGAGAATGTCCCGTATTTTGTTTTCTATTACTGTTCAAGACACTGCCTTGTACATATCTGTAATACCGAAGGAAATAGATCCAATCAGTAATGGAGCATGCAGAAGACGTATAGTTTTCAGAAAATAAAATGCACAAAGGTACGAGTAGCAGATGTGTCCTGTAAGAAAAACTTGCATACATGAAACGGTTGTGATAAATTTTAATGACATTTTATTCCTGACGTTCGGTGCCGCTGTGCAATTCTACCACTAGCCATATTGAATTGCACTAACGTAGAATATATTATTGCATAAAAATCTGAAATTCCTTCTGATATCAAAATAAAATTTAACGCTATTTCGTTAGGTGTGTAAAAAAACTCAGTCTGCTATTTAGTTCCTTTCACGCAATTACATTTCATTCCTTCAAGGCAACTGCAATTTTTTCTCTTTCTGCATCAAGATGGCTTGGGGGCTTTTTTTTTGTAACATTTTTTCGGTGATAAATGGATCCAGTTTTGAAACTTCGCTGAACACGACTACAGTTCTTAAAACGAAAATACGTTAAAAACATTACAATCACCTCATAAGAAATAAAATAAGTTCCAGAATGAATTTAACTATTGTTTCATCCATTATGTTATGCAATTTTTAAAGGTTTCTCGAGTATTATTTCGAGGTCAAGTATCTTTAAAAAGTGCAAATTGTAAAGGATGAAATTATATTAAATTACGATAGTTTTACATCTAGGACGATTTATTACGGTATTTTTTGTCAGAAGTTTGCAATGTATTTCATCTTAAATTATCATTTATTTAAATTTTAAATATGATTATGTATAAATGAATGATTTCAGTTATCTTCTATATCAGTGGTTCTCAACCTTTTATACTTCACGTACCTCCTGGAAATGTATATGTAACTGGCGTACCCCTTATACAGATAGATAAAACTCTAGGTATAGTGTAATAATGCGAACTTAGCGACTTTGTTACTAGACCTAGCGACCTTTGAGCTCTCACGGCGTACCCCAAAAATTTTACCGCGTACCCCATGTTGAGGACTCCTGTTCTATATAATAAAATAAGGTGTTAAAATTTTTGGGATACGCCGTGAGAGCTCAAAGGTCGCTAGGTCTAGTAACAAACTCTGTCTGTGTGTGACAGCAATAATTCATCGGAAAGGAACGTACACGCTCCAAATTTTCAGAGCATGTTTATGGTTGTGGTCCGGATTGCAGTGCCAAATTTCAAGTCGAAAGTCCAAATGGGGGCTTGCTAGAAGCAAAAATATTTTACCATTCTATTCCTAAGGAAAACGAGAATCGCTGTCCAATCTGTTGTTGCCATTTACTGCTCCCTAACTCTAAAACTAAACTGCTCCCTAACTCTTAACTAAAGTAAAGAGTTTAAATAGCACTTAAATCTGCTGTCGTTGCCAGATTCCCCACATTACCAAAGGCATTATTGAGGAGTTCCACTGCAGCATTTTTAATCCAATATGGGGAAGCCGCCTACGCAGGGGGCAGGGGGAACCCGCCTACGAAATGTAGGACCTTTCGCTGAAGTATGTCGGGAATTACAGAATGCCAAAATCTGACGAAATAAATATCTCGATCGTTTGCCGCTGGCTCTGAGAGCGCGCGCTGAGTCAGCAATGACCTTTGCAACAACGGGAAATTCTTCGTATTCAAACTGTGATAAAATGTCGGGAGGGAAATACAAAACTAACCTTTAGTGCAGGAAAGAACAGAATATGCAGATTAAAAGTGAGAACGAGATGTCACAATTTGTTTAGAAACGAAGCGACGGGCCAAGCGGAAACTTGATTTTTAAACCAATCACCGGGGTACACAGGGGACGCTGTGCAGGAAATTTGGACGTGCGGACGAATATCACGGGAGCCATAAGGTAGCAAAAAATGTGGTATCGGAAATAAAATCTCGATAGCTTACGCAGAAACTAAGCCACGGGCTATGCGGAGTGCTCGCTGACGTCAACAACGATCAGTGCAAATTTCTTCTTGTTGAAAATCTGTGCTAAGGTGTCATGGGGGAGGGGGAGGGTTCTTGCAAAATTTACCTTTAGTGCAGTGAAAATAAGGATATACAGGTTAAAAGTGACACTCGGGCAGCACCGGGTACGTTTAGCTAGTAAAGGAATAATTCTATTTAAAATTCATATATGATACATTACAAACTTCACTGAATCTGAACCTGGCAATTTCCCCTACAATCTGAACCAGGCAACATTCCTACAATTCCTCCCTTCAAACCAGACCCATCACCCTCCCTGCAATCCGGGGCAGGCATTCTCCCTACATTCAGGACCTATTACCCTTCCTACAATCCGGCCCTCCCTGACTCCGAGTACCATCTTTTGCAGTTAACAAGGTACTCAATTCTCAGTCACTGAAAAACACCGGAGAATTAAGTATTTGAAAGTAAGTAAGGGCGAGTGAATTCAGAAACTCTTAATTAATTGGTTGCAACATACAAGGAATAACTTTTACTGCAGTGGAATTTTCAAGCGCGTCAGAACGCATGGCATTTATCGAAACTTTGCAAAAAAATTTTGCAAAACATTTCCGATCAAATGTGAATATATTCTTTTGTTGTTTGTGTGTCCATATAAACTCGAATGCATTGCAAAATACTTAAAATAAGTATTTTTCCTGGGTATTCCCTTTCAGAAGAATACCGGACTTCATAACCGCTAGATCACCAAGAGGCTAATCATTTCTTTCAACAAAGTGACATAAAAGCATTACTGCAATTTCTGTTGTTTCTTCAGTAGCGCCATCTATTATGAGGAATACACAGGACAGCAATTTTTTTTTTCAATTAAATATTTCTAGTGTTTCTTGTCTACACGACGTTTTCTTATTACTGCATTGCAAAATAAATGCTTTTTGTATTATCATTTCAACTTTCAGTATCGATCTGTATTAAGTTTAGCACTGTTTGATACATCAAGTTAAAATTCAACCTTTCGAATTAGAATTAAAACACGAAAATGCTGTTGCAACTACCATATATTGATATATATAGGGAAATAATATAAAAATAGCAGGCGCAAAATTTATTTCATATACTATTGCCTTTTGTGATAAGAATAATCGCAGGTTGATCCATTAACCATAAAACACAAATATACAGTAATCAAAGTTTCACAAGAGAATACCCTGTAGACATCAGACTCATGAAACATGTAATTGAAAAAATTTGGTTTTGCCGTGGATTCCCATTCACGGCTATACCATTTTTTTTCCAGCTAAATATTACACAAATATACACTATTCTGACAAAATATTGTAATAAATTTAATGGATGGAACCTGAGCGTGAGTTCAAAAATAATAATTAGTAACAATAAATCTAAAACAATGAAATGTATTACAAAAATATGAATGAAAACATTTATATAAAGTAAATTCAACCAACACAAATCTTCAACAGTATAAAAACAAACCTTTAAAAGAACATAGCACCGTATCACTATTTCTACAAAGTTGTTTCAAACAAGATTTGTTTCCTCTATAATTCTTACTATCTCCACTCAAAGCATCAAATAAGGTTTTTACAACAATCGATAAGTGTCTCAATCATATTTGTGAACAAACCTGCAATCTATCAAGAATAACCTTAGTAATTCCTGAGCAAACTAAATAATTATACACCAATGACTTCCTTCTAAGGTTTTAGTCATCAAGTACTCCAAACCTGCGGCTAAGTATACTGGTTTCTCAAAACCAATTCTTTTCAGATGTTGATCACCACGCACAAGAGGATGAATTCTTCTTTTTCTTACGCCTTCACTAACAAGATCCACACTAATAAGCTTATTTAACCTCCCACGAACACACCAAATAAAAACATTTCTTCTTTATGCTATAGTGCACAGACTAAAACAAATTACGTTTTCCTTCATACAAATTCTTCCCAATTACAACTCTATTATTCTTTATTTCTAAGTTCGTTCGAAGTGGTTGGTGACGTAATTCTCACGCTGAAGTAAACGCGAGCATCAAAATGATACATCACATCACGGTTCGTTATTGCTCTTTCATCTGTTGTAACAAAGCCCCTCCTTAGGTCTTGTTTGTCTCCAACAATTCTGGATTCCGAAACTTCTTCAGTTCTTCATTGAAACGGAGCCAAACGAACCACGTGAATCACCTTGCGCTTTGTAGACAGACATCCACGAATGCAATACACACGTCGTTAATCCTGTTAACTACCGTTTATGGACTTTCCCAAGATTTCTGAAATTTTGGAGAAAGTCTCTTCTTTCTATGTGGATTGTACACCCAGAAAATATATCCTTGATTGAAAACAGTTCCATTTGTTTTACTGTCGTAACTCCTTTTGGCTCTCTCACTTGCCAAGTTTATGTTATGTCTGACAGAGTAGTGGATTTCTTCCAATCGTTGTTGTAATTCTTGTACGTATTGTGGAGTGGACACGGCATTGTTTCAGGTCGACAATATAAAGGTCACAGGGAAGACGTAATTCTCTTCCAAAAAACATCATGAAAGGTGTCTGTCCAGTTGTTTCATGCACTGCTACTGCTGTCCTGTATTACAACAGAAAGAGTGGTATATGGTGATCACAGTCAAGGTGATGGTCGACAAACAAAGCTAGATGTTATGCAATCGTCCTATTAAATCTCTCAATCATACTATCCGAATGAGGGTGTGGGGGAGTTCTTGTTTTCTGAATGTCTAATAGTTGGCAGATGCCTTTAAACACATTGGATTCAAAATTCCGTCCTTAGTCTGAGTGGAGTTGCAAAGGTGGTACTTCATACTTACTAATCAAGTTATTTACTATCATCTCTGCAACTGTTGTTGCCTCCTGATCATGGATGGGATAGATTTAAACCCATCCATGATCATGATCAGGATTTAAACCCATCCACTAATAAATAGTGATTTCCATTATCAGTCCTAGGAAATTGACCCATTATATCAATGGCTATTCTCCCAAAATGGGCACCATCGTTATAGATCTGCAGGTTACCCCGACTCCTAGTCTTAGGACCTTTCTTTGCTGCGCAGGCCTCACATTGCCTACACCATCTTTCAAAGTCTACCCTACTCTTGGGCCAATGAAATCTTTCCCTGGTTTTCGCTAATGTCTTATTAATACCAAAGTGTCCTTCAGTGGCACTATCATGCACATCTTTCATCACTAGTTCCACATAGGAGCGAGGAAGGATCATCTGCCTACGGATCAGGCGTCCAGTGGGATTCTCCCATCTTCGGCATAATATACCGTCTTTCACTTCTAAGGAGTCCCACTGCACCCAATTACTTTTGGTTGTTGGGCTATACTTCGAGATTTGCTCTCAATTAGGTCTTAGATTTTTTTAATAAAATATATTTTTGGCTCTATATTTTCATCGTCTAGTTGGGCCTTTCTAATTTCTATTGGGCTCCAGATATTAGGAGTATCACTGTTTTCTTGGTCGATGTTATTTGTCTTATAGGCATTATATCTTTAGTACCATATTTCAACTCTGCATAATAACAATGTTACAGTTGTCAATAAATGAATGTCTGGAAAGATCACCTGAATTCCTGTGTAACATGCCACTACGATACTCAATGGACAAATTGTACTCTTGTAAACGCTGTATCCATCTAGCAATTTGTCCCTTCAGGGTTTTTAAAGTTTAGTAGCCACCTGAGTGAAGCATGATCAGTACGAATAAAAAATTTCTGGCCATAGAGATGATGATAAAAATGTTCTATTGCTTTTACTATTGCTAACAGTTCTTTTCGTGTGACACAATAATTCCTTTCTGGTTTGGATAGAGTTTTGCTAAAGTATGCAGTAACTGTTTCTTGTCCATTCTATTGCTGTGAAAGTACAGCAGCAACTCCTGTGTTGCTTGCGTCAGTATTTATTATGAACTGTTTTCCTACTTGTGGATATGCTAACACTGGTGCCGTGGAAAACTTTTGGAAGGCCACTTCACATTCGGTGGTCCACATGAACCGCTGGCCCTTCTCTGTCAGACGATATAATGGCCTTGCAATGTTGAAGAAACTCTTGACAAATATTTTATAATGTGTGCAAAGTCCAGTAAAGCTACGAAGTTGATGAACATCCTGTAGTGGAGGCCAGTCTCTTACAGTTTGTATCTTACTAGGATCAGTCTTAATCCCTGATGTAGTTATGACCTAACCAAGGTAATGAACTTCTTGCTGGAATAGTTTACACTTAGTCGGTCCCAATTTTAGCTTGGCTGTCCTTTGTTTTTCAAACACTTGACGAAAATTTCTCAAATGTTTCTCAAAAGTCTTTCTAAGAGCGATGATATCGTCCAAGTAAACCAGGAAGATCTCCCAAGACAAAACTTTGAACACTAACTCCATTAGTCGTTCAAACGTTGCAGATGCTTTGCAAAGTCAAATGGTATCACTCTTAACTGTCAAAGTCCATTTTCTGTAGTGATACCTGATTTATCACGGTTTGCAGGATGTATAACAACTTGCCAATAGCCGTTCTTCAAATCTAATGTCGAGAACCATTCTGACCCACATAGAGTGTCAATCCTGGATAAAGATCAGTTCTTCTTTGTTATATCATTCAATCTGCGGTAATTCACACAAAAATTGGATAGATCCATCCTTTTTCTTGACAAGAACCACTGGTGAAGTCAAGGGACTCTATGATGGTTCTATAATGTCTTAAGATACCATATCCCGTATGAGTTGTTCTGTCTCCTCCTGTTTTGTTAATGGAAGCCTTCTTGCTGGTAGATGGATTAGAGGAGAATCATCAGTGTTGATCTTATGTTCAAAATTGGTTAGTACAGCCATAATCATTTGTTGTAGTAGAAAAAATATCAGAAAACTCTTTAAATAGGTTATCGGCATTAGCAGCTTGGTCTTCAGTTAATATCTTTCTTGTTTCTCTCCACCAGTCAGCAAGTTGAGAGGGATGTCTGTATGGTGTTGGTTTGAGTCAGTAAAAGTGGGAAACAAGTAGTTTATACTTGTTTCCCAGGTAACAGGTTCACTTATTGCTAATTATTCACCCTTTTCAATATCCTATTGGATTTGTTACAGTTCATCACTCTGATAAGAATCTGTTCTTTATCTACACTGACTAAAGTCCTTGCAATCAGAATGTCATCAACCAAACCTCCTTTACCAGGGACATCAGTGACCGCCAATCAGAAGGCCCCAGAAATGTCCATGGACTATAACTTCAATTTGTGCTGGTATTTCTGTGTCTTCCGTCACTAATACAGTGGTCACACTTCATAAGACTCAGATGTTCGGCTAAGCAGAGGGATCTCTTCCGACTTATAGATGACTAGCCTGTCACTGGGTCTAATGCTGAATCCGTGTTTATTTAGGAAATCAAGGCCTAATAAACACTCATGGTAGATGTCAGCGATGTAAACAAGATGGCGTACCAGACAGATACCAACTCTGATGTTGAGTTCTATCTTTCCAAGGACTTCAGCACGATCTCCAGTGGTTGTTTGTAGGGTTATATTATACTGTCATACTGTCTAGCATTCCAGTATGGGTGAGGTATTATCTTCTTAATTATGTCTGTTCTGATTAAAACTACATTTGCACCAGTGTCTGCTATCATATGGCAAGGCATTCCATTCATTGTTCCATCAGCTACCAATCCGTTATCTCCACCATGCAATGCTGAAACATGGGCGACTTCCCCTTTTGCCAACCAATCAATAGCCAGTTGCCCTTCACGTTGCTTACGCTGGTTTTGTTGCCTTTTAGACATGCTTGAACTGTGCACCCACCACTTTTTATAATTGGCTGAAATATGTGCAGTCTTGCCACAATTCCAACACTAGGTTGGAATTGTGGCAACACAAGCGCAACACTAGGTTGGAACGAAGGTCTGTGGAAGTTTTTGAAGAGGAACCCTTTATCTCTTTCAAAACGGATAGTATGGCTTTTGTTAGTTCTTGCATTTCACTATTCTTTTCCACAGTTTCTTCTGTTCACAAATCTCACTGTGCGTTTGTTCGGTCGGGAGGAAAGCCTGGAGCACCCGTATTTCATGATAAGTTTCACATCTGATTTTAACGATTCACCTCCCAACATCCTCAGGGATTGTTGAGTCTCAGAGTCTTCAATAACATCTATAAATTGCAGATGAGCTAAGTTATCTTGAATATCTGTTGGACAGTTATTATAAACCAATCTAGCAGACGCTCAGTATCACTGGCTAGTTCTTGTAAAGTTTCACCACTCTTCTGCATGCGATGTTTAAATTGAGTCGTATAGTATTGTTTTAAATTATTATCACAAAATCTGAGTTCTAATGCAGATACCAAACTTTGATAATCAAGTCGTTTTTCTTCTGGAACATATTGTAAAACTTCCGCAGCATCATTTTTTAATGAAGCTGCAAGAATATTAGTCTTCTGAAATTCATTCCACTCATTAGCTCTAGCGATGACTTCAAATTCAGTTTTAAATACTGTCCAAGTTACTGACCATCGTATATGGAAGGTTTAGTTGTATTTCTAGCAATATGTGTAAAGATGTTATTGTCACTAAAATTACCATTGTTACAAGAAGAAGGTAACATTTCATTTCTTAAAAAGTGATACTGTCGTTCATAATCAGTTTTTATACTATCAATTTGATGCTTATAATGTATCTTAACACTATCAAGTTTGTGATGAAATCTCAAGTGATTTCATTTACATTACGCTTTACTCCATCAAATCATTTTTTACTCTGTCAATTTCAACTTTTAGACTATTATATTGTCTGTTGAGTTTGGTCTTAATGTCTTTGTACTGGTCGGTAATCTTCATAATTTGAGAAGCCACTTCAGCTCTCAACTCATTACTTTGTGCAGCCATTTCGGCTTTCAAGTCATCATTTTGACTGGCTATTTCCGCTCTCAAGTCGCCAATTTTACTCTTCATATTAGTTATTAGGTATATTAACTCATCAATACTTCTAGTGAAAGACATTCAATAATAATCCCGATCCTAGCACCAACTGTTTTAAATTTAATGGATGGAAACTGAGCAAGAGTTCAGAAATAATGATTAGTAACACTAATTCTAAAATAATATAATTTATTACAAAAGTATTAGTGAAAGCATTTATATGTATACCAACACAAATCTTCATCAGTATAAAAATAAACCTTCAAAAGAACGAATAGCGATAAGGAAAGCACCTTATCGCTATTCCTACAAAGAGCTGTTTCTATATAATTCTTACAATATGTACTCAAAGCATAAAACAAGGTTTTTCATAACACTAGATAAGTACACAATCATATTTGTGAACAAATCTACAATCTATCAAGAATAACCTTAATAATTCCTAAACAAACTAAATAACTATACACCAAATGACTTCCTTCTAAGGTTTTAGTCATCAACTACTCCAAACCTGCGGCTAAGTATACTGGCTTCTCAGAAACAATTCTTTTCAGACGTTGATCACCATGCACAAGAAGTTGAATTCTTCTTTTTCTTACTCGTTCACTAACAAGATCCACACTAATAAACTTATTTAACCTTCTACGCACATACCAAATAAAAACATTTCTTCTTTATAAGTATAGCGCACAGACTGAAACAAACTACGTTTTCCTTCACACAAATTCTTCCTAATTACAACTGTCTTATTCTTTATTTCTAAATTAAGTTCGTTCGAAGAGTGACGTTCGTTCGTTTTAGTGAGGTAATTCTCACGGTGAAGTATACCCGAGCATCAAAATGATACATCACACCACGGTTCATTATTGCTCTTTCATCTGTCGTAACGATATTGTGAGAATTTCTATGTTATGTCCATGGGAATCTAACGACAAAGCTCTGAAACTTCTAAAATATGCATTTAATGAAAAAAACTGTAACTGAGGACGAAAACCAATAATTATATTTATCTAAATCTAGATTTTCGACAACAGTCATTAAATGTTTAGAGTTATGGAAGCTAGAATATTTCACAACAAATTATCGTTTTTATAATATTGTTACGACAGATGAACACAGAAGAAGATACAGCAATAAAACCACGATGTGATGTGTCGTTTATGATGCTCGTGTTGTTCCTCAGCGTGAGAATTCGTCACTAGCTTATTGGATCAGACAGACTTGAAACAATAACAGTGTTTAGAACTATTGAAAAGTTTTCGGTATTAGCTGAAAGTGTACATTTGTGTTCCTTTTAGTGAGTTAGTATTAAGTTAATTTAAGTGAAGGTTATTTAAGGGACATGAAATCAAACCGAAGAAGCTATAAGTTAGTCGAGCAAGGCTGGCTGGCTTTAATTTCTTCATAAGATGAGTTCATCGTCTGATGCGTGGTGATCTTAATGTATAAGATGAAGTTTATTACCATTGGTGAAAAGAAGCCTAGAGGAAAAACAAATATAATTTAGTGAGAACATAGTGTATAAAAAGAATTGGCAAGGTTAATCTTGGTAACTTTAGGTATTTCAACAAAGAAACTCTTATTACTTGCCAAATGTCTAATTAATATTCCGTTTGTGCTTTGTATAGATATTAAAATAATTTTAGTACAAATATATATATATAGAAGAAGAATAAAGAGCTATAAAACACTCTTTTTATGGTTTAGCTTCATACTAATGAAGGCAAGGATTTCTGTTAGTTGATTTGATTTATATATTTGGTTTTATATCTTTGTAATAAATTAGTTCATTTATATTTTTTTTGCTAAACATTAATTTGAACTCACGCTCAATTTTCTATTAAAAATTTATAATAATATCATTCATATATGTCTAATATTGAAATAAATATTACGTAAACTTCTGAAACGTTTATTTTATTAAATGACTTGAAAGACTACTTGTTATTTAAGTTTTATTTAATAACTCAGGTAAATTCTTATGACGAATTAATATTCTGAAACATTCAAGTTTCCATAACTCTTTAAATGTTGAAGGAATGTTATTGAAAATCGAGATTTAAATAGGTTGGATTACGATATTTAATTTATCTTCAGTCATATTTCCCCTTTTGGAAGTTATAAAGTTTCGAAATTAGATTCCCAATGACACAACATAGAAATTTTCTAATATTTTCGTAGTACAATATACATATACAGTACGATGTTCTGGTTCATTCCAGTTCAATTCAGTAATTGGCGCCCATGCAACTTTGCTTTACACTATAAAAAATGTTCTTACGGTACACCGGTATATGATTGCAGCTAGGTAAAGTAACATTATTATGTTGAAAGGCTGCATCCAAAAAATGTAATCTAATACCAGAAATAAGGGTAAAGTGGCAAAAGGATACATCCGAAAAGTGAAACCTATATCAAGAAAGGGAGCAAAATAACACTATATTCTATCCAACACCTGAAACAGGTGTAATGTAACATTGTATTCTAAACACCAAAAAAGGTGTAAGGTAACACTTTATTCGGGGAAAATTTTACGTCTTAAATTCAAAACTTAATACAAACATGTATTAAGTTAATATAACGTGTACGTAATTTCTGTTTCTCAACTTTTGGAAAAATATTATTTCTATACAATACATTTCTAATATTTACGCTGGTAATAATCATCAGGAAATAAATTGCAAAATAGTAAAAAAAAAAACTTTATTTTCGTATTTAAAATATTGAAAAAGCCGATCATTCTGTTTTTTAAATATTTTTTTAAATTGTTACAGAATAATAGGCAATAAAATACCAAATTCAACAATAGGATTTTGCTCTAGAATTGGTGTTAGGTTACACCAGGCTCGTGCAATCCGTGGCTCAGTGCAAAAGAACTTGCGGCCCATATAATAAATAATCAATATAGTGAATCAGGGTCATTTCTTCCAAATTTGCGATTAGATATTTTTAGGTGCGTAACTAAATGATTTATCGAATTCCTAGTAGTCGCTAAAAACTGTGTAACTCTTTTTTAATCAAGATGTTTCTTTTTTAAACATAGCATTTTTTTTTCCAATTTTACTACTTATTAGAAATTTATGTTCACGTTTTTAAGTAGAGATTTTTCCTCCCTGCTCTTCAAAAATATAATTTTTTTTTCTAGTGGCTATTCACTAAGTTTGGACTCGGCGATCCTGGATGCACATAACATGGCGTTAAATATGAAAACGGTGTAAAGTTCTGAAATTGCACCATTTTGTGGTGTAAAGTCACACCAAACTGGTGTTACAATACACTCTTTTTTGCAGTATAGCTCTTGGTCTGAAAGTTCGTTAAAATAACAAGCAAGAAAATTTATCTTTTTCTGTATAGTAATCAACTTGCTAGTTTGCAAGGTCACCCCTTCCACTATTAACAAGAAGAGTGTTTAATGAATAAGCTATTTATCTTTTTCCAACACTTCGACTCGAATTCTTTTTTAAATACGAGTCACTGTTATCATTGTCGTTGCCTTCCCTACATTATTTCAGGATTTTACAATGGAAAATAACAATGGAGCTTGGACAATCATCAACTGTGTCAGTCGGAAGCATCGTTAATTTTGCATCGCGTGCGAGAGATGCGTCGTTTTCCTCCCAATGAATAAGTGATGACGTTAAAGTGAGGCAAACATTCAGAAGCTTCTCTGTGTAATGACTTCGAAATAAACAAATAAGTAAAGAACTGAAAAGCAGAGGAGGAGTGCGAAAAAAAATCGTAAACCTCAATTGCATCGCATGCGCTTTGCATTTCAACTAATTTGAAGTTGTCTGGAGTGGCACGTTTTGAACAGACAGAAGAGGAAGATGAGGAAGAGACGACGGATGGAGGGGATGGGAGAGACTGGATTCACGCATCGCGTGTGCAGTGCGGGAGGAGACAGCTATTTTAATTTGCGGTCATTAGGAGACCGTTTGGAAGGCGCGGTGCAAAACCAGAGTCTGATGAAATCCCCGTTAGACGAGGTAATGAGCTCTAACTGACAAGCGCATATTATCTCTTGATTAGCACGTGCATTCCGACCAAAAAGATGATTTCTGAGAATCTTCTGGGCTGTCGGATGTCACCGAGACTCCGACGCGGGGAGAATCGTCTGGTTAACCGTTGTATTTAAGAAAAAGAAAAGTTTTTTACGGCGTGTTAAGAAGACGAAATTAAATGTGTGGTGTTCTAAATCGTCTGAGGAGCAAAGACTTTACATTCCCCTCCCCGCCCTACTCTTTGAATAGTTTATTTTACTGAGGCTTATAACGTTTCATTAATGACTGGCTGCTCACTCCTTAAAATTCGTGGGAAGAAGTATTTATACTTTAATTGGAAACGCTGTTCACAATAGCTCATGCCTTTTTTCCAAAGCAGACTTCTGTGTGTTACCTAGGAAATAGGGTCAGTTGTTATAGCATGGATTGAGGCTGCGTCAACGATTGCGGTTGTTTTAAACGAAATGGGCTCATTTACGCGTAATTAGAATGGAATAGGATTATTAATAAAAAATAAAATTTAAACAGCAGATAGCATTCGGGAGAATTTTGCTGTCTAGAACAAACGTGTTCATGTGCGTAAATGTGTGAGGCATATTTTCCAAAAAATGTATAAAATGAAAAACATTCATACATGAAAAGGGCATAAACATTAATGACACATATTTTTTATTTTGAGTATTGAAAAAAAGATGTTTTTTTTATGAATCGAAACTCGTAGTGCAATTCAGTCAGTGACTTTTAAGCGGTTTTAGTTCCTTTTCCAAAAAAAAAAGAGTTAATATGTTCGCTTTACCGTCCGTTTGCAGATATTCAAATATTTTGTTTAGAGAAATAAATTAAAAATAATGTGTGTAACATTACACTCTTTTTGCAGTATAGCTCTTGGTCTGAAAGTTCGTTAAATTAACAGGCAAGAAAATTTATCTTTTAATTTTAATTTTAAATTTATTATTTTTAAATTAATAATTTTTAAATTTATTATTTTTAAATTTATTATTTTTAAATTAATAATTTTTAAATTTATTATTTTTAAATTAATAATTTTTAAATTTATTATTTAAAATTTATCTTTTAATTTTAACAAGCAAGAAAATTTATTTTTTCACGAGGTTTAAATTGACAACAATGATTTGCCCTATTACGCCCAGGGGTGTGGGAATGCTAAGAGATAATTGTAAAATTATTTTTACAATTATCTCTTAGCATGATAGGTATTGATTATAATACGAATTATCTCTTTAGCTGGATAGGTATTGATTATAACATGATGAAATAGTAGTTTTAATTTTCATTGTTACAGGGTGCCAAATTTTGAAAATACAAAACTTTAAATGAATAGTGTAAGCGAGATGTTTTTCATAGAAATTTGAATTTCCATGGCAGAGTATCAGTAAAGAGATATTTCATTGAAGACAAAGAATTGCCATCTTTTCTCACAGGAAGTGGGAAAGCTCAACTCTTTAATTTCGACGAATGAAATATGCAAACAGTGAAAAATTGAAAAATTGTAAACTATTTGAAACCATGCGTTTATGAAGTTTGAAATTTTTTCTATGTCGTATAAGTACTAATAAAAAAAATTACTTTTGCATTTTCCCAATCATCTATTAGTTCGAATTACCACTTTTAAATGAAGCAAAAGTCTTTAAATGACAAACTAATTAAAATATAGTACACTCAGCTATTTATTAGGTATTTATAATTCTCTATTGGAGACAGATAATTAGGTGCCAACAATTCGCCGCAAAAGAGGAGAAATTTACATGTTAATACCAGAAGCATTAAAGAGGAGATGCATCCAAAGTTAAAAATGTTCGCAAACTAAATATTTCCGAGCCGCCTATTTAAAACAATGCATAGTAATTTTAATTTTCTATTTATATCTTTGCCCTCTCTGTAAAATGTGAAATTGCAAAGTTTGGCTCATACATTAGTTTTATTAGGTTCATATATTGATGAATTTTTCTGGAAAAACCGAATTAAAATTTACGAATCACCATCAGTTTGGTAAACCATCGTGAATTACGATAAAATATAAGCAATATACTATATATTTATATTGATTGTTATAAGAAAAGAAAAAAATACTCACGTAATTGCTTGTAAACAGATGTCTGATCGGAGCCTGTCACTATAATACGTCATTTAAGAGATCTGGGTGGAAGGCGAGACCTCAGCAAGAAGACTACGAAAATAAATGCCCATACAATATATAGTACCATATAGGAAGAAAACGGAAATGAATGCTGTGATGTTGCTTCTTCGGTCGTCTGTCTATTGGGACCACTTAAGAATGTCCCCTCGGTTCGATCGCTATACGCAACGGGGGAAAGGGTTTTTCCGTTCAGGAATCAAAGGTTTTATCACGATAGCAGGGACTCAATACTGAGACTCCTCCCCAATAAATTGGTTCAACTTCAGCTTTTACTTAAATATAACAATTATTTATTGAACCTTCCAAACATGCTTGATAGAACAAAGACATATGCTCAATTACATAGCATTACAACAACTCCAGCTTACTATGCCTGTTCAGCTGTATTCACAGAGCCCAATGCCGTTATTACCAGTCGGCATTTCCCAGCTTTACAATTTTTCGCCCGCACGCGTTCGTTCCTCGACTGGCTCTGTCTCCTCGTTGAAAACCCTTTCTCTTTCTCTCTCCGCCCGACCATCTGGGGCGTTCGCCAGCAGTGGGGTGACCTCCGTCCCCTCCGGGCACTGCTATTTCAATTAACTCTCCAGATGCTGGGACAGAGGGCCACCCACGTAGCATATGCCCATTTTGGTGAAATCCAAAATAACATTCAAAACCCGAACAAAAAAAAATATTTAAAAAGGCCTCTAGCCTGACACCTTCCTGCCAGAAGTCAGTAGTTAGTCCTGTTAACTGCTGACTAAAAAGTCAAGTTGAACGCTGAAAATTAGAGTTCATTTTCGCGTAAACCTGAGAGTTCCATGCCCTAAAATTCAGAGTTCGAAGTCGCTTTATGAATTCTATAAATTCTCTGCGAATTGGCACAGCTTTTGCACATTTATATACACTATACCTAAATATAAAAGAACTTCTAGGTATATCCTGGTGCACTGAGTCTAAATATTGTCTTTTTGCTTCAAACAAACAAAAACCTGGTGACAAAAGTAGTTGTCCGAGAGTACACAGTTTATAAATTAATTCTCTCACTAATAACTGACTTTGACGAAGGTATGCCGTACTGGCGGTGTTCATTCGTTCACAGGTGACATCCCATGTGAAAGGCTATGCACACCTTTCGTGACTACCTAGATATCACCTTCCCGTACATACACTCTGACTCTACAGGCTGAAAGTCGTCGACATTGGCGTCGGCCTGACCCATTGTTACCTCCAATTGCCATGTTCGCCCCCTCCCCTGCATAATTTTGATCATCGTAGACATCGAGTCTGACAGATTGCTGCACATGTTTGGGCTGGGAGATAGGACGGCGTTGATTGGACGGTCTCCATGGAGCATACATTTCCCTTTTTCTAACTGGAATTTCTCTACCTCTTTCATAGTAGCTTCCTCTATTGGCCCATGGCTCGTGGATTTTCCCCCTGGGGTTACCCGTTACAGGCCTTCTCTCCTTCTTTCTAATTAGCTTACCATATGCTTCCACACTTAGAAGTACCTCCTTCCAAAGATTTGCTACTACTGCGCATAGCACTTTAATTTCTCCGCCACTCCCAGTGCTATTGTCTGTGCCATCAGTCAAACGTAAAGGCAGCTCTTTTACCTCTGCCCTTTTGGCATCACCAAATGGTCTATACAACAACAGATGGTCTTTTACCGGGTGCTTTTCTTCGTTCAGCATCCCCTTTCTGATAACTGTCAGGTCTGCCCCCGAATCCACCACTGCTCTAGCTGTCTCGTCGCCACCTCTGATTCGAACCTCTTTATAATCTACTGGGATACGTATCTTTCCCTGTTCCATTACTCATCTGCTTGAACTTGGCTTTGCATGTGTCGTAACCCTTCCTATTGTTGCCTCACAAACATCTTCAGAATTCTGATCCAAGGTGCTAACTTGGTACACCTGAGTTCGGCTCTCACGGTCCCCAGTTCTCAGTGGGCAATCTCTCATCAAATGTTCATCGGATCGACATTTATGGCACCTCCTTACCTTTGGGACATTTCTATATTCAGCTAAATTAACTGCCGATTGATACCTTCTGCTCGAATAATTTCTCTCCGGTCTATCCTCTGCTGGGGGGAAACAACACGTTCTGCATATTGTCTATGCCTTACCTCTTTAAAAGTTAGGACCTCTTCCATTCCGTTTACACTGGCTAGATGGATTTCTGCCCACGTTGCTATTTCGTCTGCTTGAGCCCATGACTCCGCCTCTTTCTGTACTACGTAAGCATGAGTGTCTTGAGGCAGGCTATCACGTAACTTATCCGACACTATCAGGTCCATAAGCTCCTCAAATTTTGTCACCTTCCTACTGCGGACGTAATAATCCCAGCTATTTCTGAGTCTCGAGGCTAACTGATTATACGACTCATTCGGTTCTTTCTGATAGTTTCAAACTTTCTCTTGTACGCAGAGGGAGTGAGCTTAAACTCTTTTAATACGGCCTCTTTAACTTTCTTAAAATTAGCAAAATCCTCTGCACTTAATTTTCGAAAAACGTGATTTGCATATTTACCGTCTAAAAAAGAAATGATGACTTTGCCTTGAAACTCCTCTGGTACTTCATATATCTTAAATCCCCTTTCCGCTGTCTCAAAGAGATTTATCACTTCTTCTGGGTTTTTAGGGCTTCCAGCTAACATATTTCCCAATAATTTTATATAATTAGCCAGCCGTGCATCTGCTGGATTACTAGAAACTGCCACCGTTCGCACATCACCCCTCTCCTCGCTTGCATTCCTCATTTGCAGTTCCAGCATTCTATACTCATGCTCTCTCTCCTTTTTCCTTTCTGCTGCCTCTCTCTCTTCCCTTCTCAGTTGCATCTCTAACCTCATCCTCTCTAATTCAAAATCATATCCAATCCTTTCTTTAACTCTCTGCTTTCTGGCCCCGCTCCGCAGTATATCCGCATCATTGTCATTGCCATAATCCCTCAACCCTCTCATGTCTTCTGCAGCATCAGACTCTCTGTCTATTGTCACCTTCTCGCTTCCCCGGTCACTCCCTGAAGCACCACCCTGTGCGCTATCCCTTTCTGTGTCTGTGTAGCCTCGCCTTAACTCATCCCTTTCCCTATCGCGATAGCTCCTAAGCTCCATTTTAGCTCGTACAGGCCTCTACCGTATCTAACTACTCACCCCTAGAGTAAGAGGATACTAACCTCCGATGTGACGACAGGAACGAACCGCCTCGTCAGTCTGCCACCTGAAGCACACAGTCGGAACACTCTTGGCAGTATCAGCCTTGCGCTGGTCAGCTCCCAGTGGATGTTGAACTTTTCCTTCACCTTCACAGCTTTTTCCACATTTCGAACGTGATGCACGACTCTTCAGGTACCTACACAGCTATTCTATCGCCTAAAGCACACCGCAGGACCCTCTTGGCAGTATCAGCCTTGTTCTGGTCAGCTCACAATGGATGTCGGAAATCTTCCGTCACCTTCGCAGCTTTCTTTCACCTCTGTTGCATACTGTCGGCTGCGCCACTTTGTGATGTTGCTTCTTTGGTCGTCTGTCTATTGGGACCACTTAGGAATGTCCCCTCGGTTCGATCGCTATACGCAACGGGTGAAAGGGTTTTTCCGTTCAGGAATCAAAGGTTTTATCACGATAGCAGGGACTCAATACTGAGACTCCTCCCCAATAAATTGGTTCAACTTCAGCTTTTACTTAAATATAACAATTATTTATTGAACCTTCCAAACATGCTTGATAGAACAAGGACATATGCTCAATTACATAGCATTACAACAACTCCAGCTTACGATGCCTGTTCAGCTGTATTCACAGAGCCCAATGCCGTTATTAACAGTCGGCATTTCCCAGCAATTACAATTTTTCGCCCGCACGCCTTCGTTCCTCGACTGGCTCTGTCTCCTCGTTGAAAACCCTTTCTCTTTCTCTCTCCGCCCGACCATCTGGGCCAACGCCAGCAGTGGGGTGACCTCCGTCCCCTCCGGGCACTGCTACTTCAATTAACTCTCCAGATGCTGGGACAGAGGGCCTTCCACGTAGCATATGCCCATTTTGGTGAAATACAAAATAACATTCAAAACCCGAACAAAAAAAAATATTTAAAAAGGCCTCTAGCCTGACAAATACCCGTCAATATTGTTGGAAAATTGCGATTTAGAGAATTTTAAATAAGGTCATGAATTCATCTTTACTGATATTTTATCTCTGAAAAGTTTGTTTCCAAAGTTTTAGAGCTTTCGATTCGGGTTTTCATTTACATAACACGGAAGCTTTACCATGTATTTTAGACGATAGTGAATATATAAATCCATTCACATAAAATAAAGAATATGCATCCACCTAACACGACAAATGTCCACATAAGCACACGATAAATGTCCCCAACCCAACACGATAACTATCCATCCAACAACACGATGTGTATCCTTTCGAACTATCTGATTGTCCACCCAATATGATAAAGCATTCATCCACACAACATGGTGAGCCACCTTTTCACATGATAAAATGATTATTGATGTTTTCACACATGATAAATATCCATGCTTCACATATGATAAATATTCCGTCACACAACACGATAAACATCATCCATAAAACATGATAAATATCCATTCACATTAGTTTTAGGGTTACGAAATATGCAGTCATACAGCACGATAAATACCGCTTTAGACAGCATACGTATATAAAAATAAATAATATAAATACCCACTAAAGCAGCTGCTTGCCACAGAGGTCTGACAGGAGCCTGTCAGTTTATATGCCAGAGTAGAAGGTCCGAAAGGATGGCAGGACCTCAGCAGAAAAACGACACTTACATCCATGCCTAATCTGGGGCTCGAACCCAGGTCCCTTAGATCAGTAGCCAAGCGTGCTAACCACTCGGCCACGGGACGGCTGTATACGTATATACAACATGATAAATATCCAGCCGCACAACATTATATATATATTCATGATTTACAAATGATAAATATTCCTTCATACAACATGACAAATATTCGTTCACACAGCATGATAAATATTCCATCATGAAATATGATAAATATTCCATCATGAAATATGATAAATATTCATTCACAGAACATTATGAGTCTCCATCCACACAGGTGATAAGTATCTACGATTCACGTACGATAAATATTCCTTCAAAGAACATGATAAATATCCATCCATACAACATGATATTTTGTTGGAGGATAATGCATATGTAACAATTACCATATCTAGATCATGAAATATGTACTATATGAGTTTAAAAACGCGACAGTTTAATGTGGAAGAGCATAAGTTTAGAAACACGATATTTTAAATGTGGATGAGGAGAAATTTAGAAACAAAACAGTAGAGGAAACTGGTTTCCACTCTTAACACTTTTGGTCCATTTCAAACTACTATTGCATTTTAATCTGCGCTATCGATTCACATTTAAACTAAAACGCGAAAATTATGCTTCTGAAACAAGCTGGACATCTAATTAGGGCGATTACATGTCAAATTGATAAAGCATACTTCCTCACAAATAAAATAGCATAAAAGTAAGTCTGCAATTATAACTTAAGCACTAATTAGGGCACAAATCTTGGCACAACGCTTGATTTTCCGAAGATCGTCAATCAAACACATAATTCTCCATAATAGGGAAGAGCAAGCTTAGGTCACAGGAATGTTTTAATCTGACCCATGAGACCATTTCGAATTAATAGCTCGATGTGCGAGCAAGCTTGTGCAAGGAAGTCAGCGAGCCAATGATACAACGATTTAATTGTTCACTCCAGGCATGAAAGGGGTGGCGACTTTAGCGCGATAACTGTAATCAATGCATGCAAAATTACTGTGTGTAAGCCAAATCTAGGGTTTTCGAATCAACAATGTGTCATTTCAAAAGATAAACTTGGTTCCAGCAGAGGATTTCGCCCAGATATTAATAACGAGACATTATTTTATGATTTTAATTTGTGAGTTGGAGTGTGAAGTAAGATGACCAATGAACGAGTTAATTAATTAATTGATGAGCACCAATAAGCATGTTTATTGAATGCAGTAACTTTTGGCTTAAAAGAAAATGGTGAAAAAAAGCTTATATTACTCATTATTCGAATTGTATTTGTAATATTATAAATCGTATACACTGAGATGCTAGTTTACTAGGTACACTTACCTAGTACGTGTTGCGACTCTTTTGGCCTACAGAACAGTCCGAATTCTTCGGGGCATGGAACTGACAAGATACTGGATGCTTTGAGCAGGAAGTTTGAACCATGCAGAAAAGATTGTATCGCACAATTGCTGCAAATTGGACGACAGCACTCGCTGCGAAAAGCCCTTACCACCTCATCCGAAAGATGCTCTATAGGGTTTAAATCAGAGGATTGTGCAGGCCAATGAGCAGGGAAAACTCGTCGGTATATTCCTGGAACCATTCGCTGACGATACGTGCGTTGTGAGCAGGTGCATTATCATGATGAACGTGTCCATCAGAATGAGAATAAACTGTAACCATGAAGAGATGAACCTGGTCAGCAGCGAGGTCCAAACATGCTGTCTCTTTCAGATGTCCTTCGATGGGTATCAGGAGGCTTAATATGTGCAAGGAAAACAATTCCCCGCACTATCAAACCGCCACCACCGTCCTGTGCTGTTGATACCAGACTAGATGGCTCCATGGCCTCATGTTGCTTGAGCCAATTTTTTCCCTCAGCATGATACAAAAAGAATATTGATTCGTACGAGAAAGATACTTTTTCCAATTCTCAACGGTCCATTGTACATGATCCTACACCCAATGGAAACGCGCCTTCGTGTTCTTCGCTGACATCTGCAGTCGACATGGTCGGTGGCTGTTGTAACCCATTCAGGACAAGATCTGATACGTGGTGCTTTAGGAGATGACTTTCTGCACAGCATTGCTTAATATTAAGATTTCCCTTGTTGTGCCCCGTCTGTTCTCTTGTACAATTCTCGTCAGTTTCCCTTGATCCCTCTGGGGCGGGGGTGGCTCAGTCGGTAGCGCGCCAGGCTCGTAATCTGTAGTTCCCAGGTTCGAGTCCCAGCTTGGTCAGCGTTGAAATTTATCTCCGCAAAATTCCCCGCCCTGCCCACGGTCAGTAGGGGACACCGATGGGCTTGGAAAGGCCGCAGTCCGTCGGATGGGACGTTAAGCCGTGGCCCGTGTGCGGGAGAGCCGTACCCTGTGCACGTTAAAGAACACGCTGGATGGCCTTGACGGGAGGCTACCATCTGTCTCCCAACAGCTGCTCCAGTGGGTCCCCTCACCCAACCTTCTCTGAGCCTTCGGGGTCCATGTGACCTGGTCATTTAACCCATGGTTTGCAAAAAAGTGCCGCTCAGAGGTAAAACAACCCAACCCTTGATCCCTCTGATATATAAGCTGTTTCCGTAACACCGGATCGCCGATCATTGGTAATTTTTTTGCTTTTCGCACCACTCTCGGTAAACCCTTGGAAGAGTTGTGCGTGAAAAGCACAGCAAGGGGGGTGGGGCGTTTGGGAAATGCTAGAACCGGCACGCCTAGCATCAACTATCATGTCACGTTCAAAGTAGCTCAGGTCGCTCGTTTTGCGCATTCAGACGCTCAATCCAATTTTAACTGATGCTCGAAGAGCTGGTTTGCCTGATTTATATCTCACATCGCGGTCACGTGACGTATCATGTGTTGGAATGAACCATTTATGTGGCGAAGGGTGGTGTACCTAATAAACTGGCATCTCAGTGTATATTTAACGTTATTATCATTACGACAACAAATATTTGATTGAGAAGAGAATACCAAGGGTTGGTACAGCTTGTAATACACCGGTCTCGCTATTTGTACTTCTCAGATACGAGTCTCAGATGTGTCAGAGTCAAGTATCCGTTAACCCACTCTTTTCTTCAATTAAAAAGTGGACACCGATGGTCCAGGAAAAGCTTCTGTCCGTCAAAGGGGACGTTAAGCTTCCATTCCTTGCATGTTAAAGAATCTACTTAATAGGAAGCCAGGATCTCAATATGATGTTCCCAGATTCAACGTTGATATTTATCACCGCTAAGTCCTTCATACGATCGGTGAGAAAAAGAGCATCTATGAGCGCCGTCCTTTGGATGTAACGTTACGCCGTATAACTGTATGTAGGAGAGAGCCATACTCTGTACATGTTAAAGAACACGCAGAATGTCATTGACTGCAGCTTTCCACCTGTCTCCTGTCATTTGTGTAGTGGGTCTCCATCCCCCAGCCTTCTCTGAGCCCATGGGATCCACCTGACCTGGAATCATTTATCCAACTGTGTGCAAAAAATTGTAGCTCAAGGAATAAAATATCACGCTAAAACAGGCGAACGGAGGAAAGCAGCTTTTTTTTTTGCTTTAGAAGAAAAATTCAAAATTTTAGTAATAAAATATTACCATTTATATTTATGAATCTTTATTAGTTTTCATTTCTAGCGTTAGATGTAATAGTTGGAAACTTACGAAACCTATTTTCTTTGAAGAAGTGCATTCCATATTCTGCAGAGGTGAATGATATTTTCCATCATTATAAAAGTAGATCTCAAATTCGAAAATGAAACAGTTCCACCAGTTAGAATCAAAATGGCAGCAATGAAAAGAAAAAGGTAATAAATAATAAATGCATTTACTTGTAAACAATTTTTTCTTGTTGTGCCAGAGCAATATTTCGACCAGGTAGATTTACTAGGTACGTCCTGTTGATCGATTGATAAAATCCATAAGTGTACTCTAACCAAGATCCTCAAATTAGGACATTGATTTAAATAAATTTTGAGATTTTTTACTCATCCTTAATACTAATATAGTTGTAGATTGTTGTGCATTTTCTTCAACTTTATTTCCGTTCCGAATAGTAGGTATTGCGAATAGTTAAATAAGCATAAAATGCCTGATGAATTAAAATTGATAACAAATAGACCGTACTTTGTTAACAATATTTAAAGGTGCGTTTTATTGATATATGTAGATTATTTACATTTTTCCTAGATTTGAATTTGTTTCTAACATATTATTAATGCTCATAATAGGCCTGTTTATGTTCTTTTTATTTATTACTCTTATCGGTTTCTTATTTAATGAGTACAAAAGTGCTTATTTCTGTGTTCGGTCCCTACTGTTGATGAGTTTGAGCTCAAATTTTCGAGCCTGGGAGCAAAACGCATAAGCACGAGTCTTAACTATTTTGACAATTACGGAGTCCGAGTCGTACTATTTTGGCAATTTCTGAGTTTGAGAAATAACTATTTTGACAATTTCTAAGTTTGAGAAATAACTCTTTGGCAATTTCCGAGTTTGAGAAACAACTATTTTCACAATTACTGAACTCGAGTTCTAATTATTTTGATAATTACACAAGCTAGAGTCGTAACCTTTTGCTAATTACTCAGCTGGAGTCCTAACAAGTTTGATAATTACTAAGCCTGAGTCCTGACTATTTTAACGATTACTGAGCACGAGTACTAACTGTTTTGATATTTACTGATCCTGACTCCAGATAGAGATAAAATATTATGACACAATAATTAAATATTTACACAAAAATACATATCACTAAACTTTAGCTTGATTCTTCGGATTATAAGCTATAGTAACATTCAAAACAATTATAATTTTTTAGTGAAAATCAAAATCTCAAAATTAATTTGGGGTAAATTACCAGCAATAATTCTTAGAAACTTAAAGTTATTGTACCAAATCATTATGAAAGTAAAGTGCTGTAAATGAGATAGCTATGAAAGAATAATTTAGAATTGTTCTCTATTAATTTTAATTATTAAAATTAGATAAATTTTTAAACTTACATTTTTGCAATTATAAGCAAAATTAAGACTGAGCACCAGTTCACTTTAACTGGAAGACAGCTGTGATATTTCTAGTTCGAATCCTCCAAGGATAATGAATCCATCTCCAACCCGATGTAATTAAATCTCTAGTTTTCGACAATTTATGTGAAACTGTTATCTGGTTTATTAGATCGTTTTCCAAAAATCAAAAATAGAATTAACGCTTTCGTTTTCTCATCACGCTGTCAATTTATCGACATTTTACTTTTTGGTTTCTAGGGATAAATAAAAAAAACCTTGTTGGATTGAATATATGTTGATGGAATACTAAGATTCGCATTACGCAAAAGTTCTACCTGCTCCCTCTAACGTGAAAGAAGGTTGAAAATTCGAAGACTTTTAATGAATATTGCAAACCATGCATTTATGCTAGAAATTTTAAATTTCGATGAAAGAAAGTAGTAGTCAAGAGGTTTGTGCCGACAATAATGATTTGCTCTCTTACATTACTAACTTTTAAATTTCAGATATTATATAATTTTTTGAGTTCCACAGGTATTAATAAAATATTATGATTCGCATTTTTCAAATCTTCCAAAAGGTTTTAATTTACATCAGTAGAGGGTATTAAATGTGCAAATTGCCAAAATTTTAAACGGATATTACAAACGATCTATTTATATCAGAAATTTGATAATTATGTTGTAGAGTGTGTTTGTTGTTCAAGAGTTTATACCTCTTTCAGTTCAATGAATATATGAGAAATTTTTGCTATGTTTTTAAGTAATAATAAAATATTATTCGTATTTTTGAAATCACCGTTTACTTTATATTATCATTATTGAAGGATGTAAAAGTTGAAAAATGAGAAAATTTATTCTGTTGGTAAACGAGTTCCCATATTGGTTATTGGTGATATATGCTCATTCAGCTTGTAAATATTAATTCGAAGAAATAAGAGGAATGAAATACAAATCTATACTACTCCTTAATCCGAATTCCTGGGGCAGGAGTGGCTCAGTTTGTAGCGTGTCAGGCTCATATCTGCAGTTCCCAGGTTCGAGATCCAGTTAAGCCAGCGTTGAGGTTTATCTCCGCAAGACTCCTCGCCCTGCCCACTGTCAGTAGGGGACACCGATGGGTATGGAAAGGCAGCCGTTCGTCAGATAGGACGTTAAGCCGTGTGCGAAAGAGTCATACCCTGTGTTTGTTAAAGAACACGCTGGATGGCCCTGAATGGAGGCTATCATCTGCCTCCTAACAGCTATTCCAGTACGTCACCTCTCCCAACCTTCTCTGAGCTTTCGGAATCCTTGTGACCTTGCCATTTAGCCAATTGTGTGAAAAAAAAGTGCCTCTCAGAGGTGAAACAACCCAACCCTTAAGTACGAATCTGGACGAGCCATGTGTTTCTTGATTGCAACTTTATTTCTCTTATTATTTATTTTCTTTGTTCTTTATATGTATCTCTTTTGCGTATTTTTTTGAATTTGTGTATTTCTTTCAATTTGAATTTATTTGTATATTTCTTTCAATTTCAGTTTATTTTTTATATTTCTTTGAATTTGTTTTGTGTATTTCTCTGAATTTGTTTTGAGTATTTCTTTGAATTTAAATAAATTTTAATTTAAATAAATTTGAATTTTCATTTATCTCTAAGACTTTAGTGGCCCTCACAAACTTATAAACAGATAGACAGATGATATTCAGAAAACTACATGTTTGACTTCGGGAGCATTTAAAACACAACTAATATCATTAACGAATAGTTCATTCCGTAATATATGATGATAATATAATGATTTAACAAATAATTTTCATCTTTCAAGGAATTAGTGCTAAAATTTTTAGTTCAAAGTAATTTTGAGATTTTAATTTTATTTATAAAAATTATAATTACTTTACACTTCTAATAATAGCTTATAATCTAAAGAAACAAACAAAGATTTAGCGATACATTTTTATGTAAATATTTCAGGACTGTTTCAAAATTGTATTGTCTCTAATTAAACTCAGGCTCAGTAATTGTCAAAATAGTCGGAAATCGAGTTTAGTAATTATCAAAATAGTTAGGATCTAGGTTTAGTAACCGCTGATATAGTCTGCACTCGGACGCAGCAATTGTTAGAATAGTCAGATCTGGAACTCGGTAATTGCCAAAATAGTTAGGACTTCGGATCAGTAATTGTCAAAATAGTTAGTTTTAGATCTCAATGGATCCTAAAGTAGTTAGTTCTCGATTTCAGTGTTTGCCAAAATAGTTAGGACTTAGGTTCAGTAAGTGCCGATATAGTCCTGACTCGGACAGAGTAATTGTTAAAATAGTTAGGTCTGGAACTTGGTAATTGCCAAAATAATTAGTACTCGGGATCAGTAATTGTCAAAATAGTTAGTTCTTGAGCTTACTGGTTGTCAAAATGGTTACGACTTGGGTTCAGAAAAGGCCACAATGGACTTGACTTGGACGCAGCTACTGTTAAAATAGTTAGTTCTGGAAACGGCAATTGCAAAATAGTTACGACTTGGAATCAGTAATTATGAAAATAGTTAGTTATCAATCTCAATATTTGCCAAAATAGTCAATTCTCGATCTCAGTGGTTGCCAAAATAATTAGGACGGGTTCAGTAAACGCCAAAATGTACTTAACTTGAACGCAGCTATTGTTAAAATAGTTAGTTCTGGAACTCCACTATTGTCAAAATATTTAGTTCTCGATCCCAGTGGTTGTCAAAATAGTTAGGACTCGAACACAATGATTGTCAAAATAGTTAGGACTGGGATTAGTAATTGTGAAAAGACTTAATTCTATAGTTAAAACTCAGTTTCAGTAAACGTCAAAATGGACTTGATATTGTTCAAATAGTTGGTTCTAAACTCGACAATTACCAAAATAGTTAAGAATCGGGATCAGTAATTGTCAAAATAATTAATTCTCAATCTCAATAGTTGTCAAAATAGTTAATTCTCGATCTCAGTGGTTGCCCATATAACTATATGGGCAACCACTGAGAAGGTACTGGTAAGCGCCTAAATGAACTTGACTTGGACGCAGCTATTATTTAAATAGTTAGTTCTGAAACTCTGCAATTGTCAAAATAGTTAATTTTCAATCTCAATGGTTCTCAAAATAGTTAGTTCTTGAACACAATGATTGTCAAAATAGTTAGGACTTGGGATCAGTAATTGTCGAAACAAAACTCTAGGAAACTCTGCATAACGGACATTTTCGTAAATCCACTCTTCGTAAGAGAAAGCAAAGAGAAAAAAAATCACAAATCAAAATAAGACGAGCTATGTTGAAAATTATATATTCCGAAAGCGAATTCTGAATGAATATTTTAATATTCGCAATCTAAGATTACCAGAAGTACAGTTCTAAACGAAAATGATTTTGATTTTTACTCCATTCCTCTTTGTAAGGCTCACAGACGCATTAAATTTTACTAATTGTATCTTCCAATTCCGACTACTCTGGATTATCTCAGCCATCCTTCGCATCCCGAAACTCATTTCAGCTTTAAACGACATAATTAAATTTGTCTCACTGACTGCTGTTGGTTGTGTTTGTTTCTTTCTTCTTAGCGTCAGGAATCTCCTTTGTGCGACACACACTCTTCCTACCTCTACATCCCCTTCGCAACCATCACTCTTCCAAGGTTAATCGGAATTTTCTTATTCTAAGCGAAGGAAGATTAAGATTTAATTAATGCAATGAAAGTTATCTAAGGAAAATGCTTAGAAAATAAACCCGGAGTAGATACATTTCATGGCGAGCGTATCCTCGCCGTTTTAAATAGAAGCACAAAAGCTGTGGGAGCAAGAAGAATTTTCCAACGGTGATCGCTGTTTTCTAGTTCAGAGTAATAAAGGAATTATTCGGGAAAATGATGCAGGGATGATTTCGGGTAATAAAATTTAATTAAAGACTCAGTTTTGGTTCTTGTCCTACCGAAAAGTTGCTTTTGTGTTCGCGAAGATAATTTCCCAAATGAAAAATACACGCTTGTTGTTTGTCATTCACAGGAGAACTAAAGGTATTTGTTTCCGCAGGAACTTTTTTAGTTTTTCGTAAAGTATTAATTAATGAAAGCTGCAACAAACATTTCACAAACTTTCCCTTACGTTAAGTTGTTCGCCAACACAAAATGCAACTTCTTAGTTCAAATTTTAACTAAATTTGCAGACAAGAGTGTCGGTAATGATGAACACATCATGCTGACTCTCGAACTATAAGATTTCAAGTAAACTTTGATTTTTTTTAGGGGAGGGGATTTTAACAGTTAATTATCATTGTAGGGTTTGGGACTGCACTCCTTGTAAATGGATAAATCTGGATGGAAATGGTTTAGCCACTTAAAAAATAATTCGTATTGCAAAATAGTCCTTTCCCTTTGCCTGGGGGTGGAGTAGGCTCAATCGGTAGCGCGCCAGGCTCGTAGTCTGCAGTTCCCAGGTTCGAGTCCCAACTGGGTCAGCGTTGAGATTTATCCCCGCCCTGCCCACGGTCAGTAGGGGACACCGATGGGTTTGGAAAGTCCGCCGTCCGTCGGATGGGACGTTAAGCCGTGGCCTGTGTGAAGGAGGGTCATACCCCGTGTACCCCAAAGAACACGCTGGATGGCCTTGACGGGAGTCTACCATCTGTCCCCCAACAGCCGTTCCAGTGGGTCCCCTCGCCCAACTTTCTCTGAGCCTTCGCAGTCCATGTGACCTGGCCATTTAGCCCATGGTGTGCAAAAAGTGCTGCTCAGAGGTAAAACAACCCAACTTTTTGCCTGACAAGATCAATAATCATAGGACTACTATTACAAATAAAAATTTGCCGAAATTATAAATTTTCAGTTCAATAACTTGAATCATTTAGGCCACACATAACCAGAATACAGGGAATGCATGAAAATGATAAATCACTTATTGTGAGTTCATGATCCCCTGAAACACTGGTGCCCGGAATTAAAGGATGACGGACAAAAATGTACATACCTCAAAACGATTTTCGGAAAATATAATTAAATATCGTATGGAAAGGTACTGGGACATGACTTAGTAATAACAAATAGGAAAATGACGACATCGTGTAATATGCATGAGTGCTACGATGAGAGCATGAATTCCCATGATAGAGGTGTTGGATGAGGGACAGGAAATATTAATAAGATATATGATCATTTTAGACAGCAATACAGTTCACGGGACAAGAAATATTAATAAGACATATGATCGCTTTAGATAGCCATACAGTTCATCCATATACTGATGACGAGGCTACAGATGAGGCGTTGTAGTGAAAAAAAGTCCAATCCTCAACAAGAGCAGATCTGAGCTCATGGAAGCTTCTGGGAGAGTGATAGTGTTCTGCAGTTGGCCTCCTCAAAGCGTCCCATATACACCGAAGAACTAAAACATTATGACAAGCGCGTCTTTATGCAAATCGAAGGAACTGCAGATAAATCACGGCGTGTGTGAAGGTCATGAAACGGTATAAATAACACCTGATACAGAGCTCTGTTAATCAGTGTTATTCTTGTTCTTCAGATGGGAAAGGTAGCGGGCTTAAGTGAGTTTGACAAGAGCCAAATTGTAATAGCCAGACGACTGGGTCAGAGCATTTCCGAGACGGCAAGGCTTGTGGGGTGCTCACGGTCAGTCGTGGTTAGTACCTTCAAAAGGTAGTATGAGGAGGGAAAAACTATGTACCGCCGCAAAGTGTGAGCTGACCACGTGTCATCGATTCTAGAGGTGAGTGGAGACTATCCCGTATGGTACGAGGCAACAGAAGAAATACTATGTCGCAACTCGCCATAATTTGAGTGCTGGTGACGGGTGTAATGTGTCACAACAGAGTACATCGAACTCTGCTGAAAATGAGGCTGCGTAGTCGCAGGCCTTTCCGAGTGCCCATGCTAACCTCAGTTCACCGTCGAAAACGCCTACTATGGCACGTAAGCATCAAAGATGGACCTTGAATAATTGGAAGGATGTCATTTGGTCCGATGAATCTCGTTTCCTTTTGCATCATGTGGACAGTCGGATACGTGTGTTTTGTTTACCCGGGGAAGTACCTTCGTTTACCAGGATGCACTGTGGGACGAAAACAAGCCGATTGAGGAAGTGTATACTTTGGGGTATGTTCTGCTAGGAAACCCTGGGTTCAATCATTCATGTGCAGGAAACTATGATATCTACCATCTACCTAAACATCATTGCAGACTAGGTAAATCATTTCATGGCAGCGGTATATCCCTCTAGTAGTGCCTACTCACAGTAGGATAATGTGCCATGCCACACTGCCCGGATTGTTCGAGAATGATTCACGGAACATGAGGTAGACTTCCAGGTATTGCCCTGGCCTTCAAATTCCCCAAACATTATACAATGGAGCATCTGTGGTTTGTATTGACGCAGCATATCCGACCTGCGGCAGCTCAACCACGTAACTTACAAGAGTTAAAGTATCTGCTGGCAATATGTTGGTGTCAGATACCATAAGACACCGTTAGAAATCTTGTAGCGTCCATGCCTCTCCGGGCTGTTTTGACGGCACGTGGATGACCAACATCATATTAGACAGGTGGTCATAGTGTTTTGGTTCTTCGATGCATGTTCAATTGGATTCAAGTCAAGGGATCCGGATCCTCACTTCATCTTATGGATGTCTTCAGTTTCAAGTATATCTTTGAGCACATAAACTCTATGGTAATTAACATTTATAATCCATGAAAGCGAAATCAGGGCCTAGAGCATTCCTGATAAGCTTCATATAGGGTACAAGAATGTCGTCTCTATGTCGCAGTGCAATAAAATATTCTCTCTGAAAGATGTGAAGTTTTGTGTAGCTAGTCATTAAGATATCAGTCCAGATCATGGCACTTTTGTCACCAAAATGGTTCCTTTCTCCAATGTTGCAACATTTGTGGTGAATTCCTTGTTCTCTCTAGATCAGGCTCATCCAACCGCAGCTCATTGCAAAAGAACTTGTAAAACGTAAAATAAATAATCAATAAACTAGTTAAGGTAGCCTTAACTGGCATAGTGGTTAGGCAGCTAGCGACTGTTCCAGCAAGGCAAACTTTGTGTGTTGTGTTAGTTACTAAGTCAGTGGTCAGCAGTGACTTCGGTCTTAGTAGGGCATGTCTTTGTATGAGAAGGCCTGTATTAAGCTAGGAGTAGCTTCCAGGATTCTTCTCTGTCCTATATGTCGCAAAAAATCAAATCAATCAATAATATGATTCTGGCTAAGTTCTAAATTTTTAACTAACTACATCTAGGTAAAACGTACATCTAGGTAACTAATATCTAGGTAAAACGTCGAGGACGACGTTTTACCTAGATGACCTAGATGACTAAATGAAAGTTTTACCTAGATGACTAAATGGGTTGGGTTGTTTTACCTCTGAGCGGCGATGACTAAATGACTTTGGTAATTCATATAACTTATTAAAAAATAAACATTTTTGTTTTTAATAAAGATATTTCCATGATTTTTTTTAAATATACTTTTTCCTCTCCATTTCATTACTCATTAGAAATGTATGTTTTCTCTTTTAAGTAGATATTTTTTCTTCAGGCCCTTTATGTGATTCCTAGACTTATCTGCGCCCTAGATCAGTGGCTGTCAACATTTTATGCTTCACGTATCCCCTGGAAATGTGTATATAACTAGTGTACCCTTATATAGATAAATAAAACTATAGTTATAATATAACATTGGGAATAAAATAAAACGTATATATATATATTCACATTAAATTTTGTATTAATAAATTACATATATCGATAAACATAACAAATGACATTTTTGCACAGCCGTGTTGCCAACTTAGCGACTTTGTTACTATATCTAGCAAATTTTGAGTTCTCACGGCGTACCCCAAAAAATTTTTACCGCGTACTCCACGTTGAGAACCCCCGCTCTAGACTAACACATGTTGAAAAACGGTGTGTCAAACCCAGATTAATTCATCCGTGAAGAGCATATTTGCACACACCTGTCTGGTCAGCAAAGATGATGTTGTATGCAACATGCGAAACGATCTCTTCTCTTAAAGGGAGTGAGTTATACAAAAATTATTGGTCTTCAGGCACACATATTTCTTTCATGTAGTCTCCTTTATACAGCATGACCTGAAATTACCATCCTTATGGCTTCTGACAGCTAGTGAGGTAGTTGTCTAGCTGTCATTTCGTATTGCTGTTAAAGGAAGTCATTGGAGCAGTTATGTCCATGAGACAACCTTGCCCCGATCTAGGAACACCTCTGCTCTTTCCCAGTACTTTTTCCAAACTCTTGAGAGTACCACCGAGACACCGAGGAGCTTCGAAAGACTGCCATCCGTCGGATGATATGTTAAGCTGTGGCTCCGTATACTGTAGAGAGCCATACACTGTGCACATTAAAGAACATTTTGGATGGCCTTGATGGGAGGGTACCATTTATCTCCCAATAGCTGTCCAGTGGGTTCCCTTCCCCGTCGACCTTCTCTGAGCCCTCGTGGTCTTTGTTGCCTGGCCATTTAGCCCATCACGTGCAAAAAAAAGTCCCGATCAGAGGTAAAACAACCCACTCACGATATCTCAATCACTAATTTACCTTCTACGGGGGTGGTGAAAGGTGGAGGGGGAGGTCTAGCTCAGTCGGTAGGTCTCCAGGTTCGTCGTAATAGTCAGTTCCCTAGTTATCCTGCTCTTGATCAGAAAGAGGACACCGACACGCTTGGAATGGTCATCGTCCCTTGGATGGGACGTTAAACAGTTTCCTCGCATACAGAAGAGCCACACCCTGTGCACACTAAACCAAAAAAAATGCGAAAATAATTTCATTATCCGTAAATTAATGCAAACACATAAATAAGATTTACCTATAAATTTCAGCAATAATTAATTTCGCAAACACAAAATTATTAGTGGGACTTAAAACTAACAAAATTATTTAGTATTAGAAACAAATAATAAGAGAAAAGGAAGAAAATGAATAGTAAATAAAGGGGATGATAAAGTATGTGTAACCAAGGGACGAAACAATATTTGTTACGAAAAAAAAATTGAAAAAAAAAAAACTATAACACTAAATAAATAAAGTCACATTTGGAATAACATCTGACATGCATGTTCTAAATAGTACAAGTAAAAAAAAATATAAAACAGTAAAATAGTTTAAAACATAAAAAAAACAATATTTCATTACATTTATCAAAATTTCTAAACGCATTCAATGACTTAAACTGTTTGGAAGATTCCCTTTCAATATTCTATATCCGAATTGAATTAATATTTGTATTTTTCATATTTGGTAAAGTATTATAATTATTTCCTACTAGATATTTAAATGATTAATGAAAAAAATTTAGTCTAGGAGACAATTAGTATAGTTTCAATAGACTACTAACCGTAAGTGAACGTTTTTATAGGAAAGCTACATATGTTTTCCTCAACAGCAGAGCGGGAGTCGCTCACTCAATAACGCACCAGGCTTCTAATTTGCAGATCCGAGATTCGAGTCAACAACCCCCCCCCCCTGCCCTTGGTCAGTAGGGGACACCGATGTGTTTGGAAATACCGCCGTCCGTCGGATGAGATTTTAAGCTGTGGCCCCGTGTAACGGATTGCCCTGTTCACGTCCAAGAACGTTGTTGTTTTGGGTTGTTTTACCTCTGAGCGGCACTTTTTTGCACACCAGGGGCTAAATGGCCAGGTCACATGGACCCCGAAGGCTCAGAGAAGGTTGGGGGAGGGGACCCACTGGAACAGCTGTTGGGAGACAGATGGTAGCCTCCCGTCAAGGCCATCCAGCATGTTCTTTAACGTGCACAGGGTATGGCTCTCCCGCGCACGGGGCCCCGGCTTAACGTCCCATCCGAAGGACGGTGGCCTTTCCAAGCCCATCGGTGTCGTGGAAGGGCGGGGAATTATTGCGGAGATAAATCTCTATGCTGACCCAGCTGGGACTCGAACCTGGGAACTACAGATTACGAGCCTGGCGCGCTACCGACTGAGCCACCCCCGCCCCGTCCAAGAACGTACTGGATGGCTTTGACATGAGGCCACCATATATCTCCAGACAGCTGTTCAATGGGTCCCCTTCTCGCAACCTTCTCTGAGCTCTCTGAGTACTTGTGACCTGATTATTTAGCCCTTTTTTGTGCAAAAAATAGTACCGCTCAGAGGAAAATCAATCCAACTTTCAACAGCAAAAAAGCCTGAGTCATATAATGAGTTTCTTACTTTCTTAGTTTCTAAACTAATAACCGCTGTGGCACGATCGCATGTTAGTACGAAATAATGTAACAGACAGAAATAATGTAACAGACATCACACTTAAACACCCTTGTTGTGAAGCGCAGAATCAGAGCGAACATGGTGATGGACAACTGCTCACCATCCACCATAGAGTTAAGACCTGGCGTTGTTGTATTTTTCTCTTGTTTTCGAAGCTGTTGAAGCATCTTCGAGGACGACGCATTCTATCGGATGACGTCATCAGAGAGGAAGTAGCAAAGTGTCTTCAGGAGCAGGACGCGTCCTTCTATCGGCAGGGCTTCGATAAGCTGATCGACCGTTACGATAAGTGTCTTAACAACTGATGACTACGTGGAAAAATAATACACCTACGTGAGGACATTTCCTACAATATTGACTTCGGCGTAATTGCCTGACCTAGGCAGAAACTAAGTAAAGGGGTTTACTTTCTGACTTGCCCATTATAAATAGAGCTTAGTAACGGCAAGATGTCCAGTGACAGCACAAATCTCTAATAGAATCTATGCTGAAAAGCAGAAATTGCATGAAGCATCATATTTCGTAATCAGGTTGATGGTAACAAGTTATTACAATACTCGCCATCACAACATATAATTATATATTGTAAAGAAGAATCAACCATGAAAAATTCAAATATCTCAGAAAGGCGTAATTAATATATTTCTTCACATAATATATTCTATTAATAATAAAATATCTTAATTTATTTACTAGAACAAAAACATGTGACCTCCATTTCAAGTTACTATTGACATATAGCCCTAAATAATTTACTATTTAATTTAAATTATAATTTATATAATCACCACAATATAAATCGTGAGAATTATCCAACATTTTCCGAAAGTAAAATAAACCTAACGTGCTTAAATTAATATTTAAACCATTATAAATAAACAAACAAACATTTATTTAATATCTATAAGTCTTATTAACATGACTTTCTAGATAAGAGGCCTCAAACTCAAATCATAAAGAGGCCAAATCAGTTATTTCTTAATATAGGGAGAGTTACATTTTATTTCAGACAATCCTATAGAGGTCAAACTAGTTGCTTCTGAATATGTGGAGTGCCACATTTTCCTTTAGGCAGTAAGAGGTAAAATGAATTTACTTATATTGTTGTTTCAGTATTTAAATGTGGCGTACTTTCAGTACCAAAACATAAATATAAATTTCATTTCTAGTGAATTCATCTTAGACTGAATGACACCATATTCCGCTTTCTCGCCTGAGATCTTCACAGTTTAGCCAAGCTAGTAAGCCGCAATTTGCTACCATGATTATAATAGAATGTTTTGCTTGTGGGTTTAATAAAATGACTTCGCAGACCACGTGTTTGAGACTCCTGTTCTAGAGTATCAATGTTATCTTCATTATAAATGATAGGTGTCGCCAGCAAAAGGCAAGCTATTACCAACAAGGTTTAATTTTCCTAGGCCATTGATAATTTAGGAAAAAGGTTGGGTTAGGTTGTTTTACCTCTGAGCGGCACTTTTTTGCACACCATGGGCTAAATGGCCAGGTCACATGGACCCCGAAGGCTCAGAGAAGGTTGGGGGAGGGGACCCACTGGAACAGCTGTTGGGAGACAGATGGTAGCCTCCTGTCAAGACCATCCAGCGTGTTCTTTAACGTGCACAGGGTATGTCTCTCCCGCACACGGGACCACGGCTTAACGTCCCATCCGACGGACGGCGGCCTTGCCCTACTGACCGTACTGACCGTGGACAGGGCGGGGAATTTTGCGGAGATAAATCTCAACGCTGACCCAGCTGGGATTAGGAAAAAGAATAGGCGCAAATACAAAGCTCTGGAGAACACCACATTTCGTTAATTTCTCTTCACTATTGGTTCCATTGAAATTTACACTTTCCTAATAATTAAATAATAATCTCCTATAGTTAAATAAGAGCTAAACAATTTATTTGGAAATTCCTCTAATTCTATATCAGTAAAATTTAAAATGCATCACTCAGGTTGTACACAATCAAATGCCACTGAAAAGTCCTAAAACACAAATGTAGTATATTTTCCAAAATTAATAACATGCAAATTCAGTTTCTATATTAACACGTAAATCCATATTGATTTAATGAAGGAAAGTCACGGAATTTAAATAATTATTCAACATTGTTTCAATCAAAATTTCAATTAGTGGTTATCGATTAATTAAGCAATTTAGATCAACAAAAGATGATCTAAATTATTTAATTCATTTCCACTCAAATTAATTTTAAATATCGTCAACTCCAACGAATTTTTAAAAGTCAACAGCACTGTGGCAATTTTTGAATTATTAAACTCCATCTTCAAGTCATTTGTGATTTATTAATGATAAGTATCAAAAAATGTAATTTATATCTTAGCTATTATTTCTACACTTTTCCACATTTATACAGTCATATTTTTTACCTTTTGTGAATTATTTACTATTCCCTTTAATTCTTTCTAATTTACTAGAAAAATGCATTAACAAAAATCATTAAATACTAGGCTCGTAATCTGCAGTTTCCAGGTTCGAGTCCCAGCTGGGTCAGCATTGAGATTTATCTCCGCAAAACTCCCCGCCCTGCCCACGGTCAGTAAGGGACAACGATGGGCTTGGCAACGATGGACAACGATTGGGCTTATAATAGAGAGAGAGTGTGTGTGTATATAAATATTTAGCATTTTTATGTTTAGAGATATATTATAATACTAGAAATTGATTGGTGCATTCGGCACCTCTTGGTTTCTAGTACTTTGCACGATCACTCCGACCCCTAGTTGACCTTGATTTCGACACCGAATCTGAAAATTCTTCTTATTTCTCAGTTTTGCTGCCTGAAGTTTTAGCTCTCTAGCACCGATATATTGAAATCTGATCTTTGACCTCAAAGGACCCGTCGCACCAAAATTTAGCATAATTTCCGTGCTTTAAGACTCAAAATACCCCGAGACAGCAACCTTTAGCCATCTAGCACTGATAGATCTATGTTTGACCTATTACCTCAAAGTATCCATCGCATCCAAAATTTCACAAAATATCTGAGATTCATGACCAAACCATCCCCAAGAAATTGGGAAGACCAAAAACCATCCCAATTTTCAGCTCTCTAACACCGATAGATCGGAATATGACCTTTGAGGTTCCGACATCTATAGTCCGAAACACACCCAGACACCGATTTTCACATATCTAGCACTTGTAGATCGTAGTTTGATCCCTACATGACCTCTATTCGCACTGAAGGACACAACGGAGGTAAAATTTCGTATTTTCCTCGAGATGTACAACCTTAGGAGAAAATTTTCAGAGCTCTACTATTTCTGCATCATAGTTGGAACTATCGTGATCCCCTGTCAGTCTCAGTCATCAGTCAGCCGTCAGTTGCTCACAATCGTCTATACATATTAGATGGTGCATTTTTATAGCATGTATGCATAGTATGAAATATTTCCATAGATATATAAAGAGCATTAATTGATTTTCGAGTATGTGTATATATAAAATAGATTATTCTTAGAATGCACATACAATAGTGTGGAATATTTTTACACTATATATAATGTGTGTGATTGTGAAATATTATTGAAACGTTCAATCGTTTAGCGATATACCTAGGTATTATTCTCCTATTTAAATAACACAATCTGTTTTAAATACGAGCATAATAGAAAAAGATACGTAATATAATATAATGACGCCAGATTACAAAGTGTAAGGTTGCTTAGTGGATTGCTTTGCCCAGTTTTATGGAAGAAAGGTCAAGAACCTTCGGATTCCAGGACTGTTCGGAACGAACAAAACCTAAGGAGGCGGCAGTAAAACAGAATCTACACGTGCAACAATGGAAACGAAATTATGATACTATGAGACACTCGAGATACAGCACGGAGTGTGAATTACGGCATGAATGGATTGGAACACGATTAATTTCAAAATAATTTCAAGAGAAAAAGTAGAGTTTTGACGTGTAAAAAAAGACGGTTTTTTGTTGATAAATTATCATATATGAGTGACAAAATAGTTTTATTTTGTTTGAACTATAACAACAGTTTAACTTTATTTATCGTAGATAAGGCTATTTCTTTCGCAAGTGTGGTGTGTTGCTTAACCAGTGAAATATGATTGGTAAGATTTTGCCTAAGCTTTGATTTGTGATTCGTTTTTTTTTAATGTTCTTTCGATTATCAACTGGAGTTACAAGTGGCTGAAATTTTAATGTTATTGATGCAGATTTATCGACTTAGTTATCTAATCAACTCGTTTACTATCTGTCTATTTATTACGAATTCACAACTAAAAATCTGCAAGAATATATAATATGAGACGATATATCATAATTTCCTTTTTAAGAAGATTTTAAAGTAACGGGAGAAAAAAATATTCACATCTGTTACTCAAAAAAAGAAATGGAAAAATGTGAAATCATTTTGGAAGCCTGATATTTCAATCCATTGAATGCTGGAACGACAAAAAGGAAAAGCAGACCGCTAAACTTCGACAGAAGTAATCTAAGCTTTTTTCTTCTTATTTTTCTCCAAGCAAATTACCATTTTTTCCTGGGGATTTTGGTTTAATCGTTTGCGAGACGAATTCAGACGTTATTAATTAATTAAATGAACCAAAGAGTGTTTCTGCATCAGTGAGGTTTGGTGTTACTAGTTTCCGTCCCTTTTTTTTCTTCGTTTTTCGAGAAAGAGTTTGTACTTCTCGTTTCCCAGTAAGGATTGTCAGCTTGTAACATATTCAATCGTTTCTATTGATCGGATCATTTGTATTGGCTAAGTTACCACAAATTCAGTTAAATGAGAAACCATGGATTGTTATTGTATCTCCATAACGCAAGACAATTACTGATACTAACGGTATAGAATCAGGTAGTTTTACCTGTGAGAGACACTTTTTTTTGCATACCATGGCATAAATGACCAGATCACAAGGGTTTTGGGTTGTTTTACCTCTGAGCGGCACTTTTTTTGCACACCATGGGCTAAGTGGCCAGGTCACATGGACCCCTAAGGCTCAGAGAAGGTTAGGGGAGGGGACCCACTGGAACAGCTGTTGGGAGACAGATGGTAGCCTCCCGTCAAGGCCCTCCAGCGTGTTCTTTAACGTGCACAGGGTATGGCTCTCCCGTACACGGGGCCACGGCTTAACGTCCCATCCGACGGACGGCGGCCTTTCCAAGCCCATCGGTGTCCCCTACTGACCGTGGGCAAGGCGGGGAATTTTGCGGAGATAAATCTCAACGCTGACCCAGCTGGGACTCGAACCTGGGAACTACAGATTACGAGCCTGGCGCGCTACCGACTGAGCCCCCCCCGCCCCCTCAGGTCACAGGGACTAAGAAGGCTAAGAGAAGGTTGGGGGAACCAATTGAACAGCTGTTAGGAGAGAGATGGTAGCCTCATGTCAAGGCCATTCAGCGTGTTCTTTAACCCTTTCACGACTAAGGGAAACATTTTTCCCATTTTAAAAGTGGTGATTGTCGTATTTAATTATAACCTTATCTGCATTTTTTATACAGAATGTCAAAATAGAACGTATGCCGAACGCAATTACGTAAACGGGAACGTTTAGAAAACAAAAACAGAACTGTCAGGACGCATAATATATGTACTATGTGCAATGTCCATCTTTGCCTCACTACCAAAAGAAATTGCTTCGCAGAATATCATAATTAGCACATCATTTTGTATAGTAATTTCATTTCATAATTTTGTATTATTTTAGTTAACATTTTGTTCTAATAAACCAATAAATAAAAGACATTGCATAATAAGTCTAACTATAATTTGTGTTACCTTTATAGTCCATTGGGGAAAATATTTCCCATAAAATTCCAAAAAAACTACACATTGTTATGTATTTTTCTTATGATTTTTATTTATTTTACGTCTAAACAAACTAAAATAAACAGTTACATACTAATATTTACTCTTAGAAACCTTATGGTCCTGAAAAGGTTAATCGGACACAAGACACAGAGGACATGGTTTTACGGAATCCGACGTAAACATCCGACGGAACGGCGGCCCTTCCAAGTCCTTCGGTTTCCTCTACTGACCGAGGGAGGGCGGGGAGTTTTGGGTAGATAAATATCAACGCTGGCCCAGATGGATTTCGAACCTACGAATTGTAGATTACGAACTTGGCCAACCACCTTTGCCCCGGTGACAGAGAGTGACAAGGAATAAAATGGATACCAAATTGGGTTACTCTTATCCTGAAAGGAGTATTAGATGGATAGAACTGACGGAAATAAAATACATGGAGATACGAAAACCTTTATTAGGTACAAGTTATTACTGTTTAAAAGATTAATGACTCGTTCATTTATACTATGTTATTCTAATTCTTGGCTAAATTAGATTTATTATTCGGAGAATGAAATTAAAATTTGCATGTTTTTTTTAAAAAAACAATCAAAAAAGAAAGAATATTAATATAAAAAATTTGTTCCAACATTTGGTAGACCTTGTTAATTATTATTAATAGATAGTGTAATAATATAATCAAGTTCATCTAGAATCAAGAGAGCAAACGAACTAAATTATTTTATTTTTTAAATTTTTATCCTGATAGGTAAATGGTGTGAAATGCTTGTGGGAATAACTTTTAAAGATCGCCAGTTGTTAAATGAATTCGAATTGAATACATTCGCGAAAACTGAAATCGCACAGCTAATATACATAGACGATTGTAAGTGGTTGGAGTGGCTGAGTGACTGAGAGAGGAACACGCTAATTCTGACCGTGCTTCAGAAATCGAAGAGCTCTTTTCATTTAGTGGTAATCGGGATCGTAGATCTTGGGAAAAATCCGAAATTTGACCTACGACGTGTCCTTCAAAATCAAGTAGAAGTCACATAGAGGTCAAATCTTAATCTACGTGTGCTGGAAATGTGAATATTGGTGTCTAGGTGTGTTTCGGATTGGAGATAAAAGAAAGGTTGCGAAATTTCGAATCCAGATGGTCATTCGAAGACAAAGGCCAAATTTATATTTCCGGGTGCTAGAGAGATAAAAATCGGTGTCTTTTTTGCAAACAATGGGCTAAATGGTCAGGTCATAAGAACTCATAGGAGGTTGGGGAAAGAGCCATATTGGACATCTGTAGGTGATAGTCTTCATTCAAGTTCATCCAGCGTGTTTCTAACTTGCACACACGGTTTTACGTCCTATCCGATAGACGGCGGCCTTTACCAAGTACATTAGTGACTCCTTTCTGACCCAGAGAAGGGTGGGGGATTATCGGAGATAAATCTCAACACTTGCACAGGTGGGAAATCGAACGTGGGAAATGCAAATTACGAGCATTGCGCGCTAACGACTGAGCCAATCCCTGTGCCAATTCTCTGAAACAATGGCTGCGTAATGATATCAATTTTAGCATACCAACTAGTGCAAAAAGGGTTCCGAAATAACCCCTCTCTACTGAATTATTGTTTGTAGAAGAAAAAAATTAAATTTAATTGAGCTTTTTTCATGATCAAAAGGAAAATAATATGCAAAATTATTTTTTATGTTGTTTCACTGAAATTTATCGGGTATTTTATAATGTAAAAACCGTCCTAAAAAGTTGCGAAATTCTGAAATCTCAGAAACCAGCAAGCCATGTAGAGAATCTCTCAAAGGCAATTTCCTTTTCAATATTGATACTTATATATGGGTAATGGGAGCCTAAACTAAACATAAAAGCCCTGTTCTAAACCATTATACATTGCTGAATAATTAAGGAAAAATTGCTATTATCCGAGTGGGATCCGAACCAACGATCTGCTGATAAACATGTCAGGTGCACTGTATTGTTATCAGGAGGGCGTGGGTTCGGATCCCACCCAGCTAATGGTAATTTTTCCTTTATAATTATTAAATGTATATCAATCAGGTGCTTACCGGTTATTATCTATTATTCATTATATATTGTTCTCATTCATACATTTGTGCAAGAAAGACTTAACTTCGGAAGAAAAACATGTTTTTGAGCTTAAGAAAACTATATAAATTTCATTTTTTCCATCTTGGCATCCGTTTGAGCTTGACATTCCACTTCTTATGCAACAAAAAAAAAGCCGCTAACTGTGCAGGAAACATAATTGCAATTCTTGTTTGTTTATTTCCAGTCCAAAATTAAAAGTTGGCCATCACATCATAGTAATATCACTTACCATTGAAAAATTTGTTTTTATTTCCTTTTATTTTTCTCGGAAGTGTCATAATGGTTTATGACACTTTCTCTGGTAAAAGTTCGAGCAATGAGCACTGAAAAATTCTGATTTTTCTTATTTGGAGGCAGTATAATAATTTCGCTTCCATATTGTGATCGTTAAGGCAAAATGGAGCAATAGCTCATCGCATAACTTCTGTTGGGTATTTTCAGAACACTTTAATGCCCCGTAATGGGAAATCTTGGATGAAAAGAGATTGGTAGAAAACTTAGGCAGTAAAGTTTGAGTACATTAAATGCAGTCTATGGTCTGTAACGTTAAGGATATGGTGAGATTGGTGGTTTTACTTAACATACCAAGTATTAACAGTAGCTTTAATATTCCCTCTGGATGTTATTAACTTTCAGGTATGAAGTCTCAAACTTTAAAAGAGATCGTAATGTATATATTAGTATTTTAATGAGCCTCGCTGCATTTTAAAATACTGTTTTGTAGAGTTTCAATGCATAAGTTTGCAAACATAGAGTAATGTAAGAACACTATTGAATTTATAGAGTAAAGGGCTTATAAGGATTAATTATTTTTTTTTTAAACGCTACTGATAGGAAGGTGAAAAAGAAATGATATTCGGCGAGAATAGTTCGATTAGTTCTCAATCGTTTCCATTCCTTATTGAGTTGTCCTAGTGCTCAGAGGGCGGGGGTGGCTCAGTCGGTAGCGCGCCAGGCTCGTAATCTGTAGTTCCCAGGTTCGAGTCCCAGCTGGGTCAGCGTTGAGATTTATCTCCGCAAAATTCCCCGCCCTGCCCACGGTCAGTAGGGGACACCGATGGGCTTGGAAAGACCGCCGTCCGTCGGATGGGACGTTAAGCCGTGGCGCCGTGTAGGGGATAGCCATACCCTGTGCACGTTAAAGAACACGCTAGATGGCCTTGACGTGAGACTACCATCTGTCTCCCAACAGCTGTTCCAGTGGGTCCCCTCCCCCAACCTTCTCCTGAGCCTTCGGGGTCCATGTGACCTGGCCATTTAGCCCATGGTGTGCAAAAGAGTGCAGCTCAGAGGTAAAACAACCCAACCTACTGCTGAGTGTTATTTTTTGCACATAATGGCTAATGGCTAGGTCACAAGGATCCCAGGTGCTCAGAGAAGGTTGGGAAAAGGGGACAATTAAGACACTCACTCAGAATACAACTCAGGCACAGACACGTATCTAAGATTTATCTCCGGGGGGCGGAGTCTGAGAATTTTGTTTTTCGGTTTTGGGGAGGGGGATGGGTAGAGTTTAGTTTCCCAATTATTAAAACATTCTACCTGACAAGAAAGGTTAAAATTATATTCTTTAAAACAGTGGTTCTCAACCTTTTATGCTTCACGTACCCGCTGGAAATGTGTATGAAACTGTCGTATCCATTGTATAGATAGATAAAACTATAGTTATAGTATAACAATGGTTATTTTTACTTTGTTACTAGATCTACCGACTTTTGAGCTCTCACGGCGTACCCCGCGTTGAGAACCCTTACTATAGAATGAAATTTCACAATAGGTTTTCCAATCTATTTTTAGTGTCTGACGTATGCTAGGGGGCTGAAATAAAATTATACAGACACCAAAGTAGGTACACAATTTTAAGATTTCTTATAAGTTGACTGGATTTTTTGGGTTAGGTCTGGACGTCCCTCTTTGGGCGGGCGTGGCTCAGTCGGTAGCGCACCAGGCTCGCAATCTGTAGTTCCCAGGTTCGAGTCCCAGCTGGGTCAGCGTTGAGATTTATCTCCGCAAAATTTCTCGCCCTGCCCACGGTCAGTAGGGGACACCGATGGACTTAGAAAGTCCGTCGGATGAGACGTTAAGCCGTGGCACCGTGTGCCGGAGAGCCATACCCTGTGCACGTTAAAGAACACGCTGGATGACCTTGACGGGAGGATACCATCTGTCTCCCAACAGCTGTTCCAGTGGGTCCCCACTCCCAACCTTCTCTGAGCCTTCGGGGTCCATGTGACCTGGCCATTTAGCCCATTGTGTGCAAAAAAAATGCCGCTCAGAATAAAACAACCCAACCTGGACGTCCCTCACTGACATGACAGAGCAATCACAAAATATTTCCTATAAGATAATGAAACGAATTCTTCATCGTTTGGGATAATATAATGGACATATCCTCATCTAACCACAAAACCGAAAATTCAAACTTGTATGACCCTGGGATATTAAGCATGGGCACTTGGTGATTGGTGAAACAGATATATTGATCCGATTAAATGAATTTCCTTTTTTTTTTCGTCCCATACAAATGTATATTTACGCTTATGGCGAACACAGAATGAAATAATGGATCCCGTATACGTTGTAGAGTGAGTGCGAGCGATTGGTGTTATGGGCTAGGTTATTGATAGAAGTATGTGCTCACACGTTGTCATAATATTTTAATAATGTGACAACGTGTTTTACCGTTGTCATATTATTTTAATAATGTGACAACGTGTGTGTGTGTGTGACAACGTGTGAAGAGTATAAACTTTATTACTTAGACATTATTTCAGATCAAGTATGCTCTTCAATATTACTGCTATTTCTCAAGGTTATGGAATCTTTCAGCAAGGCTCGTCTAGTACAGGAATAGTTTGCAGAAATTACACAAGGCACTTCTGGTAGAGTAGGGGTTCTCAACATGGGGTACGTGGTAAAATCTTTAGGGGTACGCCGTGAGAGCTCGAAAGTCACTAGATCTAGTAACAAAGAAACCAGTTACACACACATTTCCAGGGGGTACGTGAAGCATAAAAGGTTGAGAACTACTCTTGTAGAGGAATGATTTTCCGAATATCCGTACAAGGTTCATCCTGTAGAGGAATGATTTGCAGGATATTTGGACGACTTGAACCTTATCCAATTCCCCGGAATTAAATCACATCAAACACCTATGGGTTATTGAATGGAACAATTCGATTGATTGATAAGCCAGCGGCCACTCTTACTTGACTGACCGGTGATTTAAAGTTAGCTTGGATGAATTTATCCCATATGTGTATCATAATAGAATCATAATTCAATGACCATTGAGTGTATAATTAAAACAACTGTATACTTTTTAATCACAATTGGTTAACTAAGTTTGTAGTGAGAGAAGCGCATAACCTGATATTTTCGGGCTTTTGTGTCCATCCGTACCTGCATTCAGATATTCTTCACTACCCCCAATCTCGCCTCGATGATCGAAGAGAAACCTAGAGGCTTGAAAAAGACGCAGTCTCTTGGATGGCATTTTAAGCACTGACTCCTCTGGAAAACCATACCTTGTGAAAAATAAAGAACATGATGATTTATCTTGACGGAAAATCCAATTTGTCTCCTAGCATCTGGTCTAGCAAGCTTCAAATGGATCTCCTTCCATAAACTTTTTTTACCTTTTGGGGCCTTTGTGACCTGACTACTTAGTCTATTCTGTACACAATAGTGGCGTTCGGAAGTAATGCAACTGAACCATCGGTTTCCGTTTAAACGGTGAGGGGCTTTTACCGATTTATTTCATAGTGTTTATAAGCGATTTAGCCTTCTATGAACTTTGTCAAAACTTTGTATTCAGAAAGTTATTTCCATTTCCTCCTTTGTACTTTGTCAGAACATTGTGTTCAGAATGTAATTCCTTTTCGTTCTTTTCACTTTGTCTGAACATTGTGGTCAGAAAATGTAATTTCTTTTCGTTCTTTGTACGTTGTCAGAACATGGTGTTCAGAAAGGTAATTGCTTTCGTTCTTTGTATTTTGTCACAAAATTGTGTTCAGAAAGCTTGATTCCATTTCTTCCTTTGTACACTGTCACAACATTGTGTTAAAAATATAATTGATTTTCGTTCTTTGTATTTTGTCACAAAATTGTGTTCAGAAAGCTTGATTCCATTTCTTCCTTTGTACAATGTCACAACATTGTGTTAAAAAATATAATTGATTTTCGTTCTTTGCACTTTGTCACAATATAGTGTCAGAAAGGCATTCGTTCTTTGTACTTTGCCACGACATAGATTCAGTGTAATTCTCTTCCGTTGTTTGTACTTTGTCCCAATGTAGTGTTCAGAAATGTAATTCCTTTTCGTTCTTTGTACTTTGTCACAACACAGTGTTCAGAAAGCTAATTCCTTTTCCTTCTTTGCCACATTTTGACAATTGTGTTAAGGGAAATTTCTCTTTTCATTTTTTTTTTTTGCATTTTTTAAAAATCTTATGGCGGTAATTGATATTTCTATGCTTTAGTCTCAGGTCATCTCACAATCAATGCATTTGCATTAAGCTGAGTATAGAGTAAATACCATTCCGTTAACTTGGTAGTGTCGTGAGACGGAACCGGGGATTGCCGTGGTTGCTGAATATCTGGCAACAAATAGTACAATTTCATTTACAGCAGAACCTGGATTGATTGCTGGTAAAAGAAGCAGTAGATCCCGCCTTTCTATGTATAGAAGAGATCTCCATCTGCAGTTGTTGAAACGGAAGTTATGTTCTTTAAAAGGAGAAAGATAAATGTTTAACCATTTAAAAAAAACATAAGAAGGATTAGGGTATGACTTTATCTAAAATAGGGAGGATTATTGTGTAGCATTTTTAATTAGAAAGGATTATGGTGAAACATTTAAAAATAGGAAAAAAATTATAGTGTAACTTTTTTTAAATATATATGACTATGGAAAATGTTTCAAAAAAATAGGGAGTGCAACAGAGTAACTTCTTTACGTTTTTAAAATATAGGAAGGATTATTATGCAGTTATTTAAAAGAAGGATTATTGTTTAACTTTAAAAAAAAAGAAGTATTATGGTGCAAGAATACGGTGCATTTTTAAGAAGGAATATGGTGCAATGTGTTAAAAGAAAGATTATGCTGCAACTTTTTTTAAAAAGCAAGTATTATGGTGTAACTTTAAAATAAGAAGGATTATGGTGTAACTTTTTTATAGGAAGGAATATGGTGCAACCTATTTTTAAAAGAAGGATAATGGTGTAACTCTTTTAAAGGAATGGTGCAATTATTTTTTTAAAAAATAAAATATTTTTTTAAAAAAAATAGGAAAGATTATGTGAAACTTTTTTTAAAATAGGAATGATTATGATGTAACCTTGTAAAAATAGGAAAGGATTTTGGTGTAAATTTGTCATATCAATCCCACAGAAGAAAGTAACTGCTTTTGGTAAGAAAAATAAAATTTGTTTACAACAAACACTTAAATATATAAGTAGAATCAAATATATTACTAATAGTTTCTATGGATAATAACTATTATGAGGGACGAGGTGGATTCAATAGATCACTAAACTCTTAAGCTGATATTTCCAGATTTGAGTTCTTTCTGCGATTCTGTTAAAAGTTCTTCTGCCTAGGCTGAGAAAATAGGTAATGATGGTCTTGAAAAAGCCATTGTTCGTTAGATTCCTTAAGACGTGGATTAGTGTCTTGGAGAACCTCATTCTCTCTACCTATAAAACATGCTGAATAACCTTGAGAAAAGGTTTCCATCTATTTCCTAATAGCGCATTCCCTTCGCATACTTAACCCTCATCTCTTCGTCTCAGTTATTTCAGTGTCGAATGTTTTGCCACCTCGTTGAAAGGGGTGACCTGATGGGCTTGGAAAGGCTACCATCCGTTGGATGGGAAGTTAAGCAGTGGCCCCATGTGCAGGAGAGCTATACCCTCTAAACATTAAAGAACATTTTGAATTGCCATGATGAACGATTTACATCTGTCTCTTAACAGATATTCAGTAGTTCTCTTTCAGAAGCTTTCTATCAACCCTTGGGGTCAGGTTGTCAGGTGTCAGATTTTGAAGCGTTTGTCCTGCGGAAAAATTTGGATCCGACAGCACAAAGAAATATCAAGTTTTCCGGATTAATGTGTAAAAAAAAAGAATATATATATATATAAGCTTTTCACTGTAACGCAGGATTGTGTTCAGTTATTTTTGATGCAACGGTAATGATTTCAACTTTAACTTGAAAAACCATTAGTTGAAAAAATCAGTATCCCTATGACAACATGATTTCCAAAATGTTCGGTGAGGAGAGTTGTTTGCTGTTTACACATCTTTCTCCAAATTAGGATGTGACCGCATGGAAACATTGTGCAGGCTGCCTGCAGACGTCTTCATACAGACATTGCTTCATAAAGCAATACTTCACGCCCGCAACGCGCAAGCGTGAAGTATTGCTTTATGAAATAAAATAAAATATATTATTAATACATTATTTTTTGCATGAAAGTTTGGTGACGGACTTTGGAAAATTTGACGTACATATATTAAATTCTCCTCGACAGTTGCTTTAAAAATGACTGAATCTACAGCAAAAGAACTCCTCCCAAAATGAAAAGAATGTGTAATTCGGAATTCATTAATTCCCAATTCGGAATGGGAAACACAATTTTCTTGAATTGCTACATGTCCAAGTAAAGAAAATTTTAAGGTAAAGTGTAAATTGTTAATATTAATTTTACGGTACGTTATGTGGTGGCATAAAAACAGTCACTAAACATGCTAGCACGCAGAAACATCCCGAATATGTTCAAACAGTTTCCCCAGAGTCCGGTTTTGTCAAATCTCCATGTCCTAGTTTTTGTTTCACTCCATCTAGCAACCCTACTTGGTGTCCTTCTGATCTATTTGGGGTTCTTCTGACCCATGCATGTATTCTGACCCATGCATGTATTCTGACCCATGCATGTATGCACAAAAGTGCTTCTTAGAGATAAAACAATGCAAACTAACACTTGTGATTCTTGGGGCTATGCTCTGGGCACATTTAAAGAATATAGTTGATGACCTTGATAAGAGCCTGTCGTGAGTCTACTATATTTTCTTCCTTTACCAAACACTGAGCTTTTGAGGGTCTTTGTGACCTGATTTTTAAGTTTATTGTGTGCAAAACACCTCGCGCCTAGCTTAAACAACTCAACTAAATGCCCTTTTGATTTCAGTCGAGTAAGACGTTGCATCAACTGAGTAAATAAAGCTCTCTAAACAAAAAACCCCATTTAATAAACAAACAGAAAAACGGTGCCAAAGAGGAAATCTATGTCTCACATTGAACATGTACTCCGTTTTCTGTTTACATTTCTCTTCAATAGAGTTATTTCGCATAAAACAGAGTACATAATGCAAATGCTTGAACTGCAGTAAACTTGATTGATCGTATGATCGATGATATCCGCTCGCCAGGAAAACAAAAAAAAATGTTTATCCCATAAGACGCTTTTAACGTCAAATTGTTTCCATTCTAGGAAATCAATCACTGGCTCAAGAGAAAAGAGAGAGAGAGCAAAGTCAGATGGCACCGGTGCCAATTGGACGGTAAGAGAATGGGTGATGCTGTTCTACTGGCTTTAAAACGTTCACCTCATCTCAAACAATGGGTTTATCCGACTACACACTCATTCACCAACAACCAGTGAATAACTTGCGATAAAATTATAAAATTGTCGTTTCAGTCATCTCAAGTGGAATCTTTATTGATTCATGAAATTCATCTTTGGCCGTTTCGGTGGAACGTTTTCGTATTCTGTCAAAGCGTTTTCGCGTCCGAAGTACACTTCGGTCAGAAGAATGTCATCACACAACCTGTTAGCCCTTGTTACGACAAGTGTCAGGAATGTTAGAATCTCCTCAATGATTCGAAGACGTTTTGAGCCGTAATGCAACAAGAGAATTCAGGAATAGAGAGCGAACAATAGCACTAAGGATTCTCGTTTGCCCTTTGTTTCACCTGTGGTTCACATACCGAGACAATTGGAGTGAACGATGATTAATCGGAAGGGTTCTTGACTAGAACATGAGATTTAAAGAGTTCGAATTGATTTTCATTTTCTTTATTATTTAATTTCATTAATATAATATTTTTGATCAATACTTTAAATGATTGAGTAAAATGATTTGATTAATGTTACAATAATAGAATATCTCAGATATATATCTGGTAGTAGTTTGTTAGAATAATGATTAAAATAATGATGAAATTTAAATTAATGATTAATGAAAATTTAATTTAAATTAATGATTAATGAAAATTTAATTTTAATTAATAAACCTAATTTAACCTAATTTACCTATGAGCGGCAGTTTTGTGCATACGATGGGTTAACTTCTCAGGTCACAAGGACTACATGGGCTTAGGGAATTATGGTGAAACATTTAAAAAAAAAAGAAAAGGGAAGGATTATGATGTAACATCTATTAATATAGGAAGGATTATGGTGCAATTTTTGCAAACAGTAGGAAGGATTATGATGCCTATTTTTACAGGAAAGATTATGATGTAAGAATAGGGTGCAACTATTTTCTTTAAAAGAAGGATTATGGTATAACTTTTTAAAATATATATGAAAGATTAAGGGGCAACTTTCTAAAAGAAGAATTTTAATGCAACTTTTAAAACAGGAAGGGTTATGGTGTAACTTTAAAAAAAAATAGGAATTGTTATGGTGTAACTTAAAAAAATATAAATGGTTATGGTGTATCTTTTTTTTTTTGTTAAAATAGGAAGGATTGTGTAATTTTGTAGAATAGGAAGGAATGTTGAGGAAGAAGATCCACTAGTTAGCTGTTAGATGACAGACGGAAGCATCCCGACAAGACCATCCAGCATGTTCTTTTATGTGCACAAGACACGCCATCCCACGGGGCATGGCTTAATCATCCGAAGTATGGCGACCTTTTCAAGTTCATCAGTGTCCCCTTTCTCATCGAAGGCATGGTTAATGGAGTTAAATCTCAAAGCAGAAACAAGCTTTATATAGTTTTTTGTGTGACTTTATAAACTTTCCGGAATTTTTTTATTTGATGGTGGTGTAGTGGTAGCATAACAGGCATGTTTCCTGAAGACGTGAGTTCGAATCCAACTCATGGCAAAACCAAATTTTTTTCAGCACATTATTTCATGAGTTCCATGTCTACAGTACTTATCCTGTGATTCTTTACTACTGAAGCTTTACATGTCTCTATATGAAAGGTTTTATTCCTCTTTTGATTGATACACCACTTTAGAAGGAAACTCTATAACAAGATTCACATTATTCCACACTGGGTCACGAAGTTGGGGACTGCAGATTACGAGCCTTAGCTAGGCTCGTAATCTGCTAGTCTCGTACTCTGATATTTCGAAGTTTGAGTCTCCTGTGTACAAGACTGACTTGCTACCGATTGAACCAACCAACCACAGTCCAGATGGTACTAGGAGCAACACTGGCGCTAATAATTCTAATCAGAAGGGTAGAGTAAACAATAACTATGTAGTAAGAATATGGGGAACTATGAGACTGCGCAGTGACACTTTGATAGTTAACAAAAATCATTAAATTCAGTGACAATAATTAATGTGAGAATTATTGAATCGTCGACTTCTCAGTATCATAATCTCTTAAGTTCCCACCCACACAACTCTACTGATGTTAATAAAGATCAAATGGTTTAAAATACCAAATGAAAAAGGCAACTTAATCTAATTCAACTAAATTAAGACCATGAGGGGAAAAAGAGGGTTGGTGAGAAGAAAAAGTAGAAAATTAATGACTCTGATAAGAAAAATTAGGTGAAGACTAATGACTCTGATAAGAAAACTTAGGAGGAGACCAATGACTGTGATAAGGAAAAGTAGAAGAAGACTAATTATTGTGATAAGGAAAAGTGGAAGAATGATGGCTCACAATAATACCTTTTTGTTAAAATGACTCTGACAAGTAAACGTAAGAGAAGACTAATGATTTTTATTAGCAAAAGTAGCAGAAGATTGATTATTGTGATAAAGAAAAGTAGAAAAATAATGGGTCACAAGTATACCTTTTTGTTAAAATGACTCTGATAAGGAAAGGTAAGAGAAGACTAATGATTGTGATGATGAAAAGTAGGAGAGGACTAATGACTGTGATGAGGAAAAATAGAAGACTAACGGCTCGCAAGAATAAGCAAATAAATGTAACATATTTGTTTATATATATTACACAAATTTAGTAGAAGTTGTGCGAAAAATAACAGAGGGGTTTTGAGAACCAATATGAAGGAAAATAATATACAAATTCCAGAAAGTAATGTATTAATTGAAAACGCAAATCAAATAGTTTTGAACATAATTAGTGACTTTCCTCATGTGAATCGTTTATGACTCTACATATGTTCAATCGGTAATCTACTTCTTGACAAACATTTCCTGACAGATGGATTGGCAGGGGTGGTTCAATTCTATGGCCACCAAGGAGCCCTGATTTGACACTGCTCGATTTTTCTCCTTTGGGTCTTGTAAAGAATTAGGTTTACATTGACAAAATTCCAGCCTGAATCATTTGAAATCCAATATAAGAGAAGCAACTGAGCAAGTAACAATAGATAGGCCGCAGCGTGTATGGCAAAAAGTGGAATAAAGATTGTACATAAGCAGGGTCACGAACGGTCTTTATTATGTTCAAAACAATTGGAGGCATGCTTTCAGTTAAAATACTACTTTCTTGAATATGTATATTGTTTTCTTACATATTGGTTCTCGAAAAACCCACTATTATTTTTCGACTAATAAAACAATTTACGAGAAAAGTCAAATGATGCTGAAGATGCTTATCACATTAAGTACGGCTTAGAGGAAGACCTAGAAGCCTGATTATTGCGCTTTACTCATAAGGATCATTCACGATCCTTATGAGTAAAGCGCAATAATCAGGGGACACAGCGCAATACTCACAAGCGCAATAATCAAGGGGACACAGGATTAAGGGATCATAAGGATCATTCATGGAACAAGGAGATGGGACAAGGAGAAACTTGGTGATAGTAAGAAAGGTTGAAACTGGAAACTGTCACTTGAGTTGTTTGGCTTTTACTTCTGAGCGACACTTTTTTCAACACAGTTAGCTAAATGGGTAGGTTAAAAGAACCCCAGGGGATCAGAGTTGTTTGGAGGAGGAGAACCATTGGACAGCTTTCAGGAGACAGATGGAAGGCTCCCGTCAAGAATAAGCAGCATGTTCTTTAACGTGCACAGGTTATGATTTTCCTGTATATGGCTTTATGTCCCAACCGACGGAATGCGGTATTTCCAAGCCTATTAGTGTCCTCTTTCTTACCGAGGATAGAATGGGGAATGCAGAAGAGATAAATCTCAGCGTTGGCACAATTGGGACTCAAACATGGGATTACAGTTTACGAGCCTGGCAGGCTAAAAAGGCACGTATCCGACTGAAAAAAGGCATGTTTGCGACTGAGAAACTCTAATCCCTCTGCAATAAAAAAAAAAAAAAAATAAATCAGTTATGGACTGTTATTTTTGTTTTCTTTTTTTGTATGACTGTATATATATTATTACTTTAGTAGAATAACCTGCATAAAATATTTATGAAGCACGTCATCTTGTGAAACTCAATTAACTTTGAATCTCAACTAGAGACCCCAGCGCCATTCGATTGCGGTACGAATATATTATTAGAGATACAGGTTTATGCTGAATAACCTTAAGGAAATGCAAAAGTAGGATATATTAAAGTAGAACATAAGGCAAGATAATTAGCCTGCCTTGCAGCGAACGTTGCAGCTATAGGACTTTAGCCAATCACAGCCATTTATTAGTAATGACGAAATATCTCAAACAACATCATTGACAAGAAAGGTTCAACCTATGAGGATCGCGAATAAAAAACATTTAACACAAAGAAAAAATAAAATCCACGAATAGCAAGTGTTTGTTGTTTTTCCACATCCGAACTCCTAATTTATTGCATTTGAAATTTTATTTTATTTTTATTTGTTATTTTTTATCTTAAATTGTTTAATTGGTTTAAAACAAAGACAAAAGATATGCATGCAAAAAGCTCTTATAACTTTCGCTGAGGAATTTGGCTCTTTGCGAAGCAAAATAATGTCCTGTCTGCTTTTCTGTAAATAATCCCACTTTAACTCGTTTTTTGCCCGAAGTTTTCTTTTTCCCTCTGTCTTATAGGCTTTAGTCATAATCCATCTACTTTTTCTTCATCAAGACGGTTCTAATAATCCTTTACGAAAGTCTAGAAACAACTTAAATCCGCTTTTCACTTTTACTTTTGAAGTAAGGATTATCTAGGATTTTTATTCCTTTTCTTATTTTTGTACCCTTTGCATTAACTTTTCTCTTAAGAGATGTAGAAAACTTCATCGGCGCTAATCCACTTGTTATTACACATCCAACCAGAGTGATACTTTCAATTGCCTTATACTATTTTACGATCAATTGCAAATAAAAAGTAGAATAACGGCTTATATTGATTATTAGGTCTTCCCTCTATCATTTAATAATAACAGCAATGCATCCATTTCTACTCAATGCGAAAAGTCCAATTTTGAATCTTTTCAGCCTTATTTCTACGACTAACATGAATTGAATCACTAAGTGTAGAGCTCCTTTTCGATCAGGGACTGGAGGGATCAGTAGCTTGCCAGGCTCGTAATCTATAGTTCTCAGATTGGAGTACCAACTTGTGTCAGAGTCGAAATTTATCTCCGCCACCCTGACCTCTCTAAGAAAGGGGACACAGATGGACTTGGAAGAACCGCCGTCCGATGGATGTGACATTAAACTCTGATACGTGTGCAGGAGAGCCATAATCTGTGTGCATTAAAACACAAGCTGCATGGCCTTCAGGAGGCTTCCATTTGTTCGCTAATAGCTGCCCAGTGAGTTCCATTACCCCAACCACCTCTGAGTCTTTGGGGAAATTGTGATCTGTGTTTAGCTCATTGTGTGCAAAACACAATGATCTGAAACAACCCAAACATTTCCATTATTTAAGTCTTTTGTAACTCTATTCTACACAATTTTCTTTGCAATTTTTATTCTTTTCTTTAAATACTCTAACAAGTTAATAATAATTAAGATTAATAGTGATATAATAATTTTAGTAATAATTCAGATTAATAGTAATCTAAAAATTTAATATTCTAAAAAAATCTAATTCTTTAGCCAATTTAGAGTTGTTTTGAAAGCAATTGTAGAGATTACCATAATAGTTTACCTTATTGTTCTTTCCAATTCACATTTTATTAAAAATATTTCTAAAGAACTTAATAATAAAATCCTCCAACCGAATATAATCAACGCATCATACCCAAACCAGAAAAATTCCTGGAACTCAAAGTGCAAATAATATCAGTATTATAACCATTTACATTATCAAAACTCTCAACCGCCGAAAAATAAAACTACTTTTAACGAACTTAATAATAATTGTAGAATATTCAGATAAAAATTATAGTAAACAATTATAAACTCTATATTAAGTTTGAAACCTTCAAGTCACTTTTTCAACCGTAGTCGTAAGCCATAAGAATAAAGCTATCATTCATCTGTAAATCAACCCATGATCCATGAGAATAATCGGAGCATTAACTATGAAGTCTCATAGTTTCTCCAGGGTGCCACGGAATACCCTTCTCTATCATTTCTATCGTTATTTACCCAAACTACCCACCAGCGAGCTTCAGTAGTTTTATGTCTGAGCGGTATTTTTAGCACACAATGGGCTAAATGGACAGGTGACAAGGATCCCAAGGGTTCAGAAAAGTTTGAGGAAGGAGACTCACTGAACAGATGGAAGCGTGTTGTTTAACGTTCATCTTGTATGTCTATTCTGCATATGGGACTACTGCCCTATATGTAGAATAGCCAAAGAAGTTGGGTTTGGGTTGTTTTATCTCTGAGCGGCACTTTTTTACACACCATGGGATAAATGGCCAGGTCACATAGACCCCGAAGGTTCAGAGATGGTTGGGGGAGGGGACTCACTGGAACAGCTGTTGGGAGACAAAATGATAGCCTCCCGTCAAGGCCATCCAGCATGTTCTTTAACGTGCACAGGGTATGACTCTCCCGCACACGGGACTACGGCTTAACGTCCCATCCGACGGACGACGTCCTTTCCAAGCCCATCGGTATCCCCTATTGACCGTGGGCAGGGCGGGAAATTTTGCGGAGATAAATCTCAACGCTGACCCAGCTGGGACTCGAACCTGGGAACTACAGATTACCAGCCTTGCACGCTACCGACTGAGCCACCTCCGCCCTTAGCCAAAGAAGGCTTAACAACCCATCTGATAGAAGGCGACCTTTCCAAGCCGATCTGTGCCTCTTTTCTGACCGAGAGTATGGTGTGGAGTTTATCGGAGAAAAATCCTCAAGCTGGCCTAGGTGAAACTCGAACTGGGAACTAGAGCTTAAGGAGACTGGCAAGGGGATTGGAAAGGCCGCCGTCCGAAGAGTGGGACACAAAGCCTTGGCCCCATATTCAGGAGAGCCATAGCTTGTGAACTTTAAAGAACAAGCTAGATGACCTTGTCAGAAGGCTATCATCTGTCTCGTAACAGCTATCCAGTGAGTTCCCTTCCCCAACTCCTCCGAGCTGTTGGGTTTTTCTGACCTGGACATTTAGCCCTTTGAGTGCGAAAACAAGTGTCGTACGGAAGTAACCCAATACAAGCCACTCACGTTACCTTATTGTCAGAAACATAAATAAGATCTGCAGCATACATCGCGCAGAGTTGGTTTGTTCTACCACTGAGCAGAACTTTTTTGGCACCCAAAGGGTTAAATGGTCAGGCCCAAGGGTGTGGAGAAGGTTGGTGGAAACCCACTGGACAGCTGTTATGAGACATATGACAGCCTCTCGTCAAGACCATTCAGTGTGTTCTTTCATGTGTACAGGGTATGGCTCTCCCGCACATGGAGTCAAGGCTTAACGTCCCATCCTATGGGATCGCGACTTTCCCAAACCCATCGGTGTCCTTACTGACCGAGGGCAGAGCGGGAGTTTTGTGGGGAGTTTTGCGGAGATAAATCTCAAATCTGGCCCAGGTGAGACTCGAACCTGGGAACTGCAGATCACGAGCCTAACAATAGACCGAATGAAAATACACTGGTTATAGAATTCATCTAAATAATATAAACTTCTTGTAAGTTTTAAAATCACAAGAAAAAAAGGCATCGCCAAGAAATCGTTTTGTTTGCAATTCAAGCTTTATTTAATATGTTCCTAAGTCAAAAACTGAAGATCTGTTCTATCAAGGATAGGTCACTTAGAAAGTACTGCCCATTTTTGACAGATCGTTATTTATTCTACATCTTTGTTCCTTGTAGAGTGTAAAGGTACATCCTTCCCATTGCTTTTTATCATAAGTATATCCCACAGGTGACGCTACTGTAGAATTAATGAAACATGGCAGCCCTCATGGACATCGGCCGAAGCAATGCTATGTTAATGAATTATTCGTGCATAGGAAGGAGACCGTTACAAACATCTACAAGCAACTGCAGAATATGTATGAGATCAATGTTGTTGACTGCAGCAACTTGGTAGGTGGGGCAAACAGACATTTGCAAGACGAACACGCCGACCTTCACAACTACCTCTTGTTATAAAGTGGTGAAAGTGACAATGTTCACAAAGAAAAATAAGATTATGTTCTTAGGTTATCAACTAACATACACTACAGGCTGCATTAAGAAGGGGGCCCGGACATGGACCCCAAGAAAAAAAGGGGGAACTTTTTCTACTAAAACCTAGCATTATTTTAAATCGAATTAACATTTATGAACTTATGTAAAATTTTAAATTAGTTGGGTTGTTCTACCTCTGCGCGGCACTTTCTTTGCAGACAGTAACCTAAATGGCCAGGTCACAAGGATCCCAAGATTCAGATAAGGTTTGGGGAAAGGGGACCCACTGGACAACTGTTAGGAGAGAGATGGTAACCTCCCGTCAAGATCATGCCAGAGTGTTCTTTAACGGGCACAAACTTTCCCGAAAACGGGCCCCTTGACTTTACTTCTCATCCAACTGACGGAGGCCTTTCCAAGCCTATTGATATCCCCCCCCCCCCCCAGATCGAGTGCACGGTGCGGGTGTAGCAGAAATAAATCTCAACCCTGGCATAGGTGGTACTCGAACCTGGGAATTGCAGATTACGAGCCTGACGCGCTACCGACTGAGTCACCCCACGTTCCTTTTAAATCGGTAAAAACAATATAACAATCAAAGAAAGGTGGTATAAAATGTGCGATTTATTTATTTACTCATTTATTTATTTTTCATTTCTGTTTCATTTCTGATGAAGGGGCTCCACAGAAACCTTAAACTTACGGGCCTCAGAATTGCTTAATCCGTACCTGATAACAATACTATAGAATACATATTAATATTTAAAAAAACTGTGGAGCATTACTTTGTGAGTGACCCTCCTAAAAGTCTCTCCATATTTTGTACGAAAAAGTGAGGTAATATGAAAACGAATTCTAACAAAATCTTTGTTCCGTAAATTTCAATTCTACAACGAGGAACACTTTTTTCCGCGATCACTGGGAATTTGCTTCCTAATATTACGAAATGCCAACTACATCGTAGGCGCTGTGTAAGCATTTGTTTGCCGATAGATCATTTTGCCGTAAGCTAAATACATTTTACCAATTTAATCCCTTGAAAATAAAAGTATGAAAAAAACACAAAAATTAAATTTTGTTTCATAGCAAGATAAGTAGAAATACCTTCTGCTCCAATCAAAGCTGAATTGAAAACCTTATTATCATAATCACTTTTCCATTCGGAGTTAGTAAGTAGCGTGATTTTGTCTCGCGAATCCATTCCAGTAAAATATGTATTATTTATGCATTTCTTTTGTGCGGAAAAGAGATCTTATGTTCCACAAACGAACAATGTTTATCAAGCCTTTTAAATTCAAAGCTTTTCTATACAAAAGCCAGTCTCCTTGAAATCTGGGACACAACAGCAAGAGTTTGGGCCACATGTATCATTTCCTGTTTTGGCCTCTCTGTGTTCCACTGATGTATATATATATATACAGAGGAAGCAGTCTTGGCTTGCATCCTAATGTCCTGCTGCTAATATTCCCTCTTTTCTCTTTTTTTGTCTGAGAGATGTTTCTGACAGTCTCTTCCAGAGGAGAAGGTGCTGAAAATTAATTCCGTCTTAATATGCATCAAGGGAGAAGCTTTTGTTCCCTGTGGTTTAGTTTACGATCTCTCTCACTAATAATTATATGCTTTAAAGGATATTAAATTTTTATTAGCGAAGCGGAGACGATGATAATAAGGTTTTCAATTCAGTTTTGATTGGAGTAGAAGGTATTATTTTATTTATCTTGCTATGAAATAAAATTGAATCTATTTGGTTTTTTATATATTCATTCTCAAGGGATTAAATTGATAAAATATGTTTAGTTTACGGTATAGGACAACGCTTTTCAAAGTATGTGTAGGAAAATGTCTATTGGCAAACAAATAGAAGTACAGTGACGACGCTCTTTATTTTCGACTCTTATTACTAATTACCTAAACCTAATTTGTTGTCTTTTTTAAAACACACAACGTTATATCTCGACTTCTACTGACTCAATAGAGACATTTTTTCCCATTAATGTACGAAGTGTACGAAGATCACATAAATTAGTTGAATTGCATCATCTCTGAGCGGCAGTTTTTTTTTAACACAATGGGCTAAATGGCCAGATCACAAGAACCCCAAGGACTCCGAGAAGGTTGGGGGAAGGAACCCACTCGAATTTGGGAACTGCAGATTACTAGCCTGGCACGCTACCGGTTGAGCCCCCCCCCCCCCTATATATTGGGCAATTGGAGCCTAAACTAAAATATACTATGATTAATAGCAGTCGAACCCTGTTCTAAAATATTATACATTGCTGAATTAGTATAGTGAAAAATTGCCATTATCCGGGTGTGATCCGAACCCATGGCCTCATGATAGCATGCCAGGTCCTTTAAGTTGTAATATAATGTTGGGTTGTTTTACCTCGATTACTAGCCTGGCACGCTACCGGTTGAGCCTCCCCCCCCCCCTATATATTGGGCAATTGGAGCCTAAACTAAAATATACTATGATTAATAGCAGTCGAACCCTGTTCTAAAATATCATACATTGCTGAATTAGTATAGTGAAAAACTGCCATTATCCGGGTGGGATCCGAACCCATGGCCTCATGATAGCATGCCAGGTCCTTTAAGTTGTAATATAATGTTGGGTTGTTTTACCTCGATTACTAGCCTGGCACGCTACCGGTTGAGCCTCCCCCCCCCCCCTATATATTGGGCAATTGGAGCCTAAACTAAAATATACTATAATTAATAGCAGTCGAACCCTGTTCTAAAATATTATGCGTTGCTGAATTAGTATAGATGAAAAATTGCCATTATCCGGGTGGGATCCGAACCCATGGCCTCATGATAGCATGCCAGGTCCTTTAAGTTGCAATATAATGTTGGGTTGTTTTACCTCTGAGCGGCACGTTTTTGCACACAACGGCCCCAAGAAAGTTGGGGGAAGGGGACCGACTGGACAACTGTTAGGACTTCATCCTCCCATCAAGGCCAACCAGCGTGTTCTTTAACTTGTACAGGGTATGGCTCTATTACACATTTGGCCAGGGCTTTAAATCTCATCCGACGGACGGAGACCTTTCCAAGTCCATCCGCGTCCCCTATTGACCGAGGGGAGCATGAGGAATTTGCGGAGATAAATCTCAGCGCTGACTCAGATGGGACTCGAACCTATAGATTACGAACTTGGCGCCATACCAACTTGAACCAACCTCAACCCCAACCCCTCCCCTTACATCAATGACAAACATATAATATTATTATGTGCCCTATTCAAAACTTACCAACTGTTTACAATTGGTTAATTTTTTTTATTTTTAAAATCAATTGTTTACGTTGAAATCTTTAGAAGAAAAGGTAACGGAAAGGAAAAGGTTATCGAAGCTGTTGAAATGAAAACAAGATTTACAAGATAAAATAATGCAAGAAGAAATACAACAATATTTATTGATATTTACGTATTCTGTGTGAAATAATGAATGAAACAGAATGCTACAAAAACTCGAAATCACAAAAAAGTAAACCAAAGTCTATTCTAAACCCCAAACTGGAGAAAATCTATTCGGTGTATAACTTGAATGATTTTAAAATAGAATTGTTTCTAAAGCTAATTCTGATTTGGGATATTCCTTTATCACGCTATGAGAAATAGTTATATCTCTATTAACTTATTGAGTTGCGGGTTTAAACAAACTTTTGAATTTTTCTCTTAAGAAAAGGACGTAATAAAATGAAAGATTTTTTAAACTTTAATATACAACTACCTATTACTTCAAAAAGTTTTACGAAACTAGTAGTCGAGAATATTTATTGGTTTTATGAATCAAAAGAAGATCAAATGGGGACGAATTCTGAGAGCCGCAAATTTTAACTTTATTGGATAAAGAGAAATAACAGGAAATAAATAACAGCAGCAAATTTGTAAGAAAAATAAAAACGGAATAAACATATTCAAGTGAATACAATAAAACAATTTGATAATTATTAAAAGAAGCCATTCATCCTCATGACTCTCTCGCTTGTCTTCTAGGCGAACCTATTCAAATTTTGAGCATATTTAGAATATTTGAATCGCATCGGTGCTTCCAACTGTCATCTGTGAACCTGCTTCGACGCTTCTTTTTTAATGAAACAATTATTACTAGTTGAATGTTGAACCAAAAAGCTGCAAGAGATGCGTGTATTAGCGAGCTCGGAGCCACTGACTCCTTATCCATTTATGGTTTGCATTGGATTGATAGACTTCTAGGCAGGACGGACCTATGAGAGGCGGGGGGGGGGGTCATTATTGGCCATGGTTTCCCTTTTGAGAATGTTAGTAAGGGTGATGGTGGAAGAAAACGATTAAACTTGTGCATGTTTCATGTATTTTTCAACCTTTTTTTTTTAAAGAAAATAACTGCCTACAACAAAGGTGAAAATATTGCACTGCAATAGAAATAGTCTCTTCCCCCCCACCTATTATCTTTTTCTGGCTCGATTGAGTCGCTTGCCACCCCCCTCTCCCCTCTTAATTTTTTTCCAGATCCGGGCCTGCTGCTAGGTATGAAATGCAAAGATAAATTTCAGCAATTTTTGTAAAAACAATAATCCCAAATTTCATACCAACTCATAATTAAAATCATAATCTGTATATGGAATATCTGAGAGATACCTGTCTCTGTTCTTAAGTGAGACATCTTCATCCAAAACCCTACATGATATATTTTTGAGATATTCGTGTCATTTCGATATTTAAACCTCTGCAGAATGTGGAACCTTTCGTAAAAAAAAAAATCATTAAAACTTTTTTTTAAGTGAAAAGATACGAGTTCTAGAAAGTTTATTATGCACTAGAAAACAAACATTGATTGCAGTCGGGGTCCGTCGTCTGTCCTCCCACTGGCTGTTAGCGATGCTTCGTTGTGGGGGTGGGCTTTCTGCAGGCATTCGTCTTTCACCGTGAAGTTCACAAAATCCTATATTGTGGTGTAGAGATGCATTTATGAGCTCGCACATTATTTACAGTTAGTTTAGGTCCATAACCAATTTCGATGACTTTTTGTCATTATCTTCAGAGAGTGTTACATCTTCTGGGCGTGTTGTAGGGGTTAATGGCGGTTGTTGACACGCACGGAACATTCGAAATCAACAACTGCCACTAACCCTACAACACGCCCAGAATAAGATGTAATTTCTGAAGATGAAATGGGGACGAATTTCTGAAGATGATGACATTTTGTCATCAAAACTGGTTAGGTACCTAAACTAACTGTAAATAATGTGCGAGCTCTTAAGTGCATATCTACACAACAATACAGAATTTAGTGAACTGAACGGTGAAGGACGAGTGCATGCAGAAAGCCCACCCCCACAACGAAGCATCGCTAATAGCCAATGGTAGGGCCGACGATGGAGCACCCACCGTCTGAACGAACGGAGCGAAGGAAGCAGACTCCCGAAGTCGGTGGGGCGGGGGTGGCTCAGTCGGTAGCGCGCCAGGCTCGTAATCTGTACTTCCCAAGTTCGAGTCCAAGCTGGGTCAGCGTTGAGATTTATCTCCGCAAAATTCCCCGCCCTGCCCACGGTCAGTAGGGGACACCGATGGGTTTGGAAAGGCTGCCGTCCGTCGGATGGGACGTTAAGCCGTGGCCCCGTGTGCGGGAGAGCCATACCCTGTGCACGTTAAAGAACACGCTGGATGGCCTTGACGGGAGGCTACCATCTGTCTCCCAACAGCCTTTCCAGTGGGTCCCCTCCCCAACCTTCTCTGAGCCTTCGGGGTCCATGTGACCTGGCCATTTAGCACATTGTGTGCAAAAAAGTGCCGCTCAGAAGTAAAACAACCTAACCCAACCCGAAGTCGGTAAATCCTTTATGAACTCTTACATTATTTGATTGGTAGTATGTACAGGTTAAGAGTTTAACCATATTTTATACGTAATCTGATAAAACATGTGTTTAAACTATGAATAACTGATTGCAGGATTTGTGTTGTTTTACTTATGTCACACTTTGATGCTAAATGACCAGATCAGAAAGAGGTAGATAGAAATTTCGTCAAAGCCATACAGCCTGCCCCTTAACGTGCACAATGTATCAGGACTTAGCATTACATTCGGCGAATGGAGAGACTTTCCAAACAATTAATGTTCCCCTTTCTCATCAATGGCTAATGGGATTTAGTGGAGGAAATCTCAACGTAGTCTCAATGGGAACACCAACGTGGAAAGATCAGTTACGAGCTTGGCGCCATATCACTGGTTTATAGCGGGTATGAATATCAACGACCCAAATACAATACATAAATATACTTAAAGGCCAATATTTGAAACATTTATATGCCCAAGAAAACTTATATCCTTAACTTTACTGTATTTTCGAGAATTAAATTCCAATAATCCATATTTTTAAATGTTATATTTTATTAAGTAAATAAGTAGCGAAAGTATTTGTGTGTTAAAAATGTCATGAAACTCTTAGTTTCCTGATTAGAACGGCGTGGAAGTATTATCACACGATAGTCCTAATTCGATTGGGTTGTTTACCTCCGAAAGGCACTTTTTTTGCACACAACAGGCTAAATGGCCAGGGCACAAGGGCCCTGAGGGCTCAGATAAGGTTGGGGGAGGGAACTCACTGAACAGCTGTTGGGGAGAGTTGGTAGCATCCTGTCAACACCAACCACCGTGTTCTTTAGTATTCACAGGGTATAATAGCTCTCCCACACGTGAGCCACGGCTTAACGTCCCATCCGATGGGCGGCGGTTTTTCAAAAGCCCATCGATATCCGCTACTGACCTAGGGTAGAACGAGGAGGTTTGCGGAGCTAAATCTCCCCGCTCTGCCAATCACTCGAACCTGGAAAATACAAATTTGAACCTGGCGGGGGGTAGCTGAACGATTTTATGGCCTCTAAGAAGTCCCAATTTGATACCACCGGACTTCTATTTCTTTGGAATACGTTAAAAACTTAGGTTATTTCGAAAAAAAATTCGCAATTTAATCATTTATAGGAAAGAATCACTGAAACTATTGTAAGTGTTATACCAGACATTCTGAGCAGAGTATGGACCGAAACTGAATACCATTCCACTAATGGCGCCCACGTTAAAGTTAGTTGAGCACAAGCGAAACTTCGAGATTTTTTTTGTCATTTTATACGTGTGATTACTTTGTTACTTAATTATTTCATAAAACAGCATTTCATGGAATTTTTTGTAATAACCCTGTATTTTCAATCATTCTTAACGTTTTAAATTATCAAAAAAGTTTTCTTTTTTCTATCTGACTAATAATACTCATATCTATGTTTAGTTTTTATCTCCCCCCCCCCCCAACTTTCTTTGCTATTTCAGTTATAGGAAATACCGTAAAAGATCTTCGGTCCACAAAAGAAATCTTTTCAGCGTAGATCTGATATTGGATTCCGTGTTATTTTCGCTTGGAAAAGTAAGATCCCAGTCTTCGGCGTAGATATCCGAAGTGTGATCAATTTATAGATGTTCCTCCTTTTCAATGGGGAACATGTTCTTGCGGTTCTCTGGCTATCACTTTCTTCTGGGAAAGGGAAAAATGAAAAAAGAAATATATATTATAGAGAAAGTAACAAAAGATATCTGCTCTTAGACCCCCGATAAAAAGAATTTCTCATCTTGAGCACGTTGGCTGAAATGAGACAACCGGATCACGTTGCTCGAGATTCTAAGGTAATGTTTGGTTATAACTCGCTGCAAAGTTTGTTATCTACGTTAGTGACAAAGTCCGCTGTCTTATTATATTTTTTTCTCTCTCCTTCCAAGAATTCCTTTCCAAGAACGAAAGATTCTTTCATGTTTGGTAACTGGATTCGGAGATGAGATTTGGATTCAGGATCACGTTATGCTTCTGTAATATGAGTGCCTTTTTCAGATGGATACAATGCTCCAAAAGAAGATGTCGCGTTCTGCATAATTGCTCGTAATGTAGGGAATGTATGTATTGTACAGAGGCATACTCATTTTACTACATATGTCATCAACTTGAGTACCTTATTAGATTCGTCTACCATTGTTCTGTCTTGCTTACCACCAGTTTCTCCTGTCACATTGCATATCACTAATCTTACATATCCTAATGCATTAACCTAATAAACGCTAGCTCATCACAGATTTATTTGACAAGTTTAGACAGGTAGAATACCTGTCAAAACCTGTCAAAGTTTGCCCAACCAATAATGTATAAAAGAAATACTGTTGCTTATAGCTCTACGCAATTTTTAAATAAATTATATTACATTACTTTACCCAACATTTAACTGAATTGATTAAAATAAAACTTTGCGATTTTGAAACCTAAATCTGACAGGTGTTGTTTATATCGTCCTGATAGATGCTGTTACAATCAAATTGTACAATATTTTGGACAATAATAAGATAAAGATGAAAAAGAAATATGTATTGTAGATAAAGTAACAAAACTTCTCATCACATTGGTTGAAATTAGACAACCGTCACAAAGACACCAAGACTCAGAACGGTGATAAAAAGAAGGCCATTGGATAGGTGTTATAGCCGACGTGAGTCTCTCCTCATCCAGTGCGTTTTAATACATGAATGACATATCACCTTAATACAAGACCATATCTTATTGCTTCACACTACAAATGACGGCTTTGTAAGCTTCTCCCAGAAATTGAAATAAAGAGCAGCAAAATTAAGAACTTTCAAATTTAAGACAGGGGAGGGAGAGTGATAGGATTATTACGGGGTTTACCCGTTATTTATGTAGGTGAAATAAGTTAATTGTACGTATGAGGAAAGCTTGAGATAATTCAGGAAGATGTAATATTGTAAACCTCCACGTGTTTCTTTGTTTAATAAGCAAAACTTAAATGCCATTTTTTTAAATATAAGGTGGCAATATTAGATTATATTTGGATTTTCTTATAATTGGTTTTAAGCGACATAGTATAGAAATATTATTTTAAAAGTTAGACACACTTAATTCAGTTTGTTTAAATTAGCGGTTCCCAACCTTTTGTGTTCAGCTCCACGATTACCTCTTCTAACATCCTCTTTATCCCTTCAATACCTACTTTTACACCTTCAATGCACTCCTTTACTCCTTCAATGCCCCTTTCATTGAATTCAAATTTTTTTCCGTATAAAACTAGTTGAAATAATATTACCGTGTACCCTCCTTTCTCAGAGACCTTCTACTATGGCTTATAAACTGACTGGCTTCTGTCGGGCATCTGTAGCAAGCAGCTGCTTGAGGGGTATTTATTTATTAATTTTTATATAAATAACGAGTATTTTGATACTGTATCCATAAATTTCTAAGGTTTTTCTATGGACACAAAACATGCAAAACTATGTTAATTTAGGAGCTTTTCGATAATTTTTTAATCGAGAAACTCAAGAAAATGCCGCCGTCAAAAAGAGTAGTTCGTAACGGGATCATCGAATCACTCTTTCTATGACTCCTTAGAACCAATGACTTCATGGTGTCTCACCTATTATGAGATAAGATATACCATTTCATTTGTTATTAATGCTATCGCATGCTTCTACCATTTCAGGTAGAACTTTATGCGAATGCCTAAACGCCATGACCAATATCTCATCTGTTAAAACTGCATGGAGATGAATTATTTATGAAAGTATATTTTTCGAACAAATCAACTCATAAATGCACGATATCAAAACCAAAAACGTCAACACACTTCAGCCGCACGCGAACGTTAAGTGGTACTGACTGACGCCATGCATAGTTATAAGCCTGCGAGATGCTTTCGGCGACGTCTCGATTATTCCATAAGTACGGAGTCAAGCTTCGTAATAGGATATGTATAGCGGTAGTCTAACTGCCGCAGCTGGCAGAATATGTTCAGTGCCTAGAGGCGCCGAGGACTTCTTCATTTTTCCGCTGATGAAAGTTTTAAGTTCTCACTTTTCAAATTCTCCTTTATTGAAAAGAAACATTTTTTCTTATTTATCTGCATAGTTCCTTTCAAAGCCTTTTAAGGCCACGAGAATGTCCTCCAAGCTTTCTCCTTACGACACTCGGATTTCAACACCAACCCTCCTCTATCCGAAACCAGTTAACGGAATATACAACAAAGCCTATATTTGCCAGACACCAGAAGGAGAAAAAAAAATTCAAACTGAAACGCCGACCCTGTTACGAGTTGGTTACTTCTTCTCCTAGTGGACGAAACGGGTATTCAATTCGAGGAAAAACAGTTTCAGGGAATATTTTTCAAACGCCAAACTGCGCAGTATTGAGAAAGGATTTCTGCATTATTGATAGTGCCGGAAACGTCCGCCTGTTGCTAGGGGTTACAGCAAACATTCGACCCGACCACAGAGCGGAGCTGCTCGATCAGCCTTGGGGTGGATAGCAGAGGAAAGCGGTGATCGACCATCCTAGACCGATTGTCTTGTGTCAAAGGGAGACTACGGAAAGCCCTGAGAATCTTCTTCTTTGTCACATCCATTCTTAATGAAAATGCTCGATTAGTGAACGGCCACTCTCTTGCGTTTCATTGAACGGTGAAATGTGGATGACCACACGAACCTCTTTCTGCCCTTGTGCTGTCTTCATTCAACAGCGCATAAAGCGCCATCCATCTCACGTGTCCGAGTTAATCTCGAAACGATTTGTCGTCCTTCCGTCACTTGGACAGTGGCCCTATCGACTCTACCACCATTCCGACGAATCTCTCTGCATTCATTGCTACTCGTGCGTCACCGGTGACGTCACACGGTGTTTGCCTAGTGTGTGTGTGTGTGGGGGGGGGATGGGTAAGGGTTGCGTCATCGTGTCTGAGATCAATTTCTTTTTCTCCTTTGGTGCCGTTTCTATTTTTAGGAAAACGAGATAGATCGATCGATATCAGGATTATAAGAAGAATCGATTGGATTCATCAATATTCCAGAAAGTACGATGCTATTATAAGAAAGGGAGATTATCAATCACAAGTGCATACTATGTAAAATGAGTAAACATTTAAAAACAACATAGGAATGCTTCGATGAGACTGCTTTAATATTTTTGACAGATGATGGTATAGAAAAAAAAAATTATTTGATGATTTTGGCTTAGGAATATGCAAACTACGTGCATACTTTTGGCAGCTTGTATGCATTGTTATTTTTGACAGAGAAGTGTAAGCAAAATAGATTCGATAGAGTTAAAATTAGTGCTAGGTAAGTCGGTTATTCAAGACAGACTGATAATTTTTGATGAGGAGTTTATGAAAAGATTGATACTTTTGGAAAAGGTGTGTACGCATATTGAAATGATACTTTAGATAGACAGATATATATATAAAAAATAGATTGATACTTTTAGCATACGAGTATATGAAACGACAGTGATATTTTTGGAAGAGGACGTTATTTAAAATGAATAGTACATATGCATAAAAATAGTATTAATCCTTTTTATTCAAAATATAAAACAGGTTGTCACCTATTACTTAACAATTATTATCCGAAATAAAACATTTAATTTAAACTATTTTGAACATTTTTTTAAAGTATGGTAGAGTTTGGCGATCACTGGGTTTACATTGATTGCAAATTATCTCTTCAACCTCGGGAGAATGAGAAACTGTGGGTCGCGAGCAGTTTGAACAAGAGTCGCAATGATTTGATAGTTTTATATTTGCTAGTATTTGTAGTGATTATTTGCATATATGTATATATATTTTTCAAATATATAGTCCCTACATTGTAGGGTAGAAGGAAGGGGATCGCAAAATTCTGATAGTTTTATACTTGGTAGTATGTTTATTTTTATTGTTTTTTTTTTATAAATACGTAGGTTCTACATTTTAGTGACGAGGGAATGGGTCGCATAAATTCATTACAATTCCAGGAGGTCACAGTGTGAAAACGTTTGAGAACTCCTGCTTTAAGAGATAGTTAAAAATTATCGTTGAGTTCGATACGTAGTAGTAAAATATTACTTTTTGCATTTTTCGAATATAACAGTATTTTAAAATTTTCACCTTTGGAGGACATTAATTTTTAAATTGACAAAACCTTTTTCTTCTTTTAAATAAAGAATCCTATTCACCATAGGAGATTAAGCTTTCTAATCTGTTTCAGAACTTGTATTTTTTTCATTCATATGGGTAATTCAAATCAAGGAAGTTTGTCTCTTTTTTTGCATTATAATGAGCACAAGTTCATACATTTTCTCTGGATAATTTTCCTTAGTGTCAACTTTTTCGATCTACATAAGGAAAAAAGGCTTTTAGCTGTATTTATTTATTTTTCAGAATTTACAAGGATGAATATAAGCTAATCATTTTTAAAAAGTGCAATAAATATTTTTCTGTGATAGAGAGTTAATAGAAAACTTTAGAGTGCAGAACTCGACGTCACGGTTTCGATGAATGTGCAGTTTTTGTTCGATCATGACAACACCTTTTGGGAAAAAAACGCCTCGAGTTCATATCCAGTCAGACTTGAAATAAATTGTAGACAAAATCTTTATAATTGATATCAGGTAAGAGTTTCAATTTTCTCCTTAAACAATTCAACTACTGTTTATTTCTTAGGGATTCATACTACTGTACTGTATTTCTTAGGGATTCATACTACTGTACTGTATTTCTTAGGATTCGACCTACAGTATTTCTTAGGGATTCAGATTACTGTATAGTATTTCTTAGGGATTCGACCTACTGTATTTCTTAGGGATTCAAACAACTGTACTTCATAGGGATTCGGCCTGCTGTACTGTATTTCTTAGAAATTCAGGCTACTATATTATATTTCTTAAGGATTCGTACCATTGTACTGCACTTCTTAGAGATTCAGCTTACTGCACTGCATTTCTTAGAGATCCAGACTGCTGTATTTTATAGGGATTTTCAAGGGACTTCTTAGGGATTTTCTATTTAAATTCTATTACAATTTTATGGAATATGAGTCTTTCCAATTTATCAGAAGAAATTCTACCCCCATTTAAACACGATAATTGTTTCTATAAAATCGCCAATGGGTATTATCATTCTCCCAACAATAATTAATATCCCTAACAAATAGGGTGAACAGCTCTTATTTCCATTGGTTGAATTGTTGTACTTGGAGTCCCAGTTTTGTATAAACAACGGACTGAATATCCAGGTCATACGGAACTCAATAGCTCGGAGCATTCTAGAAGAAAGGAACCACTGGACAGCCATTACGAAAAAGAAACCTCTAGGCTAGAGCATACAAACGCCTTCTTTAACGTGCGTGAAGATGTGTTTGTCTTGCCAAAGGTGTCACAGATTAACGTCCCATTCGATAGACGCCGGTTTTTTCAAGCTTGCAGTTGTTTTCTTTCTCACCGAGAGGAGAGCTGGAGATTAGCGAAGGAAATCTGAAAGCAAGGAGGATCGAGACACTAACGTAACGAAATCAGATTACGAGTGCGGAGTTCTACTGTTGGAAACTAATGTGAGTCGAATAAGTGAACTGGCCATCAATAAATTCATTTCTGTTACATTTTTGGGGACATATAGAAAGATGATTTTTATTTTTTTAACTTTAAGTTTATGTATTTATTTTTCTTTGTGATATTGCCGCTAAAATCTATTTCACCCACCTTTGGAAAGGTGGAAGGAAAATCAAAAAGCGAGAAGCACTATCCTGCGCCACTCTTTAAGTATAAAGCTTTCACTTGATACGTAACCATTTCGCATCAGCACTATTCCTTCCCAACTTGGAAAGGTTGAGTTTTTTTTACCTCTAAGCGGCACTTGTTTTGAACACAATGGGCTCAGAGAAAGTTAAGGAAGGGAACTCACTGAACAGCTGTTAGCAGACAGATAGAAATCTGTCATCATGTCATCCATCATGATGCCACAATCATGCCATTCAGCATGTCTTACACGTGGTATGGCACTTCTTCACACGGGACAGCGACTTAACATCCCATGCGACGGATAGTGATATTTTCCAAATCTAACTGCACCCTGTTTCTAACCGAGGCTAGAACGAGAGTTAGCGGCAAAAATTCTCGACGCAGGCGCAGATAGAACTAGAACCTGACAAGAGCGCATCACAAGCTTGGCGCGCTACCGACTGAGCTCTCCCCTCCCTAAAGTTGGGAAAGTGTGGAGAATAATTGCAGAAACAAATTCCTCTTCCCATTCCCCCAGAAATACGAAAAGAAAAAAGAAAAAAAAAACGAAAAATATGATAATATCAGCAAAGAAATTAATACGACTTTAGTCTAATTAGAATGAATGAATAATAATAATAATAATTGATGAATCTAAATCAAAACATAATCGCATTTAATATCTTTATAAACTAATGAACAATTACAAATAAAATACAAGTCCTTGAGGAAAAGAATAATTCGTGTCCGTCGTGGATATAAAATCTTTACTTGTCGCGAAATTCGATTTAAATGGAGATAGCAACTGTAGGAGGACACTTTACTAGTGTAATACACGATTAAAAATACGTTAACAGAATATACCATTGCCTCTACTCCATTAAGTAAAATCGGACGATTCACGTTTCCCATTTCCCTCATGGCTTGAAACCCTCGTTGATCAAATGAGAATAATCAATTTTTGCATTACCTAGATTGAATCAGGTTGAGTTCTTGCAGACGAAGCAATCCTCCCTTTCTCCAAAGTAAGCGTAAGGAACATGAGTTAAGTGCTGAAATAAATTCTGATTCTGACAAGAAGCGATTTAATGAATAGCTTAAAAGCTTACGTTTCAACAAGCACATACGTTTTACAGGGCGAGAAACGAATAAATATTTGGGTTTGGATGCATTAAACAGGAAAACACTTAGAAGGCGTGATCATAATACTCAAGAATACCTAAAAAAATTGTATTTGAGCCAAGGAAATCACTAATTAACTGTGACAGAAAATATAACAAATAGATCTTTCTCAACTTGATATACATTATGCATGTAGTGGCAGAATTCGATAACACTAATGGCTGGAAGACATTTACGAATCAGATCAAGGCAATATGGTAATGAGAAAGACCAATCGCCGCTGAAGTTTTCAAGGGAAAAATGTTTGTCATTTTCCAGCTTTAGCACCCTCTAACGGTAGATATTTAGCAAACTAATATAATATTCTGAAAATGTGGAATAAGTAATATTTTGGTAGTACTCAGCTAGCACCTAGCTAACAAAATATAATTTTTCGTTTCCACATTTAAAAAAAAATAAATTTTATTCCATTTTCCTTCCACCCACTCCCTCTTAGTACCAAATTCCGACACTTAACGTCTCTTTGCAACACATTCTACCTTCTAAATTTGAATTTATGTCATGAAGAGACAGTTTAAAATGTTAAGATTTATCATTTTTCAAATTTAGATCTCTCTAATGATGAATATTAAAAAATGGCAAATCTTTAATTTTATTATCTTGATACCTCATTAGTATCTGCGCAACCGCCCCACTCCCCCAACAAAAAAACAGAGAGAAAATTTATCATTTACGATTCTTAGACTAAAATGTTTGAATGTCTAAAAACGGGAAAAACGAGAAATTGAAAACATTAGCTCGTTTTCTCATCGAGAACTAAAATAAAAACTAATTATTTAATAAGTTTTTTTTAATTATATTTCAATTGTTTAATATCGCTCAAATGATTTCTGCTGCCATTTTGCAGCCGTTTCATCGTCAAATTAGAAACGGGCTTATTAGGTTTCAGTTTATTATACGTATGCACATTATTACTATATACACATTTATATTGCATTTGCTATTATATGTGATTTAAAATTTTCAAAGATCTTTAAAAAACTACAAGAGAAACACAATACTCTAAACGCTAATGTTGCAATTACTCACATTCGATAAAGTATTCGTATGTGGGAAGAATACAAGTGCTTTAAAACGCAATCTAGATGTCACTGTAATATTTATTAAAATAATAATAGAATTAAAAAAAATTAAAATGTTGAAATATTTTTTCATTTTTGTAACTATTAAAATCCAATCTCTCACACTGTTCACAAACTGATCATCACTGACCAAATATTTTACATTATATATAGTTCACTTAAGAATAAATAAAATGTTTCTTACACATATTCTTTTTAACTATTATTTCAGTTAATAAAAGATCCATGGATAACTTTGCATTTATTAAAATTTATCTAAGAGCATATAATTTCTGTATATGCATGAAGCCTAACATTTTTACTCTTCTCTTTTACGCTATCTCTCCTTCTCATGTAAATTATACATTAAGTAGCATGATACACTAAACATACATCAAAACATGCATGCACTTTATTTTTGAATACAAAAATGTACGTCCAAATTATTCCTTGATTTTGTTCTATCAATTGCATTCCAGAAACCAATTTGCCTAATTTATCCAATTCATCCATATTTGTTTCTAGTGAGAATCAAATATCGCTATTTCTTATCAAAAGGGTTGAGTTGTTTCTAAATCTGAGTGGCATTTTATTACACACAAAGGTATAAATGGCCAGTTCACAAGGACTCCAAAGACTAAGAGAAGGTTGGGAAAAGGGGAACCATTGGAGAGCTGTTAGGAGACAGTTGGAAGCCTTCCGTCAAGGTCATCCAGAGTGTTCTTTAGCGTGCAAAGGGTATGGCTCACGAGGAACCAAAGCTTAACGTCCCATCCACCGATGTACTTTCTAAGCCCATCGGTGTTTCCTACCAACCGAGGTAAGGACAGGGAGTTTTGTGGAAATAAATCTCAACGCTGGATCAGCTGATACTAGAACCTGGGAACTGCAGATTGTGAGCCTGACGTACTAACGACTGAAGCAAACTCCACTTCCACCTAGCACAAGAAACACGAATCTGTATGGATAAAAGTGTCTCCAGAGCAACAATTAGAATCACAGTTTCGAAGGGGGGAAAATGAATTGTCCAGCAATAATTCATTATTTCTGTTTTAATGATAAGCGACATGTTTATTTTTAGTTATGATTCATCGCCTTAGGCCCTTACACTCAAAATCGTTCATGAAATCATTCTTTTTATACCCAGTGTTCGATTTGTTTAAATAATAAATAAATAAATACCCCGTCAAGCAGCTGCTTGCCACAGTGGTCTGACAGTTTGTATGCCATAGTAGAAGGTCTGTGAAGATGGCAGGACTTCAGCTGAAAAACATCCATGAACATCCATGCCTTACCCAGGGCTCGAACCCAAGTCCCTTAGATCAGTAACCAAGCGCGCTAACCACTCGGCGGGATATTTAAATAATATTTTATTTTATACGACTTCTCTCCTATTGTCGAATGCTTCTATTTCTCGTTTATCATATAGGTGATTTTTTTAAACCCTTGACTAATATTCCCCAGTGTTTTGTTTTACACATGTTGCTCCTGGGTTATTTTATATGTATAGCTTTTCTGCTTGTCTTGAATTTCTTTTGTCATTTTAACTTTGTTTGCGAGTTTGAATAAATTATCTCTTTTTCTCTGGAGGTGAGAGTAGCTAAGTTGGTAGTATGCCAGGCTGGTCATCTGAAGTATCTAAGTTCGATTATCAACTGTGCCAGCGTTCAGATTTATCTCCGCTAACCCTCATCTACCAATCTGTTAGAAAGGGAACATCGATGCTTTCGAAAGGCAGCCGTCCATCAGATGGGACGTAAAGCCGGGGCACGTGTTTAGGACAACCATACCAAGAGCACGTTAAAGAACACCCTGTATGACCTTGATGGGAGCCTTCTATCTGTCTTCTAACAGCTGTCCAGTGGGTACCCTTCCCTAACCTTCTCTTAGATCTTGGAGTCTTTGTGACTTGGCCATATAACTCGTTGTGTGCAAAAAAAGTGCAGCTTAGAGGTAAAAAAACCGAACTACTTTTGTCTTGCTTAGTGTCTACAATAGTATTAGTTGTTCGTAAGCCATAAAACTCCAAAAATGAAACAAAATTATCATGGGGAGATAAAAAAAAACTACGCAAATTATCCTCATGAACGTCCCATGCTCAAACACAACCGACGACAAAAATAGACTTTACCGATTGGGATTTGAAAAGTACAATGATGACCTCTTAACTTCCAGTTTGATAAGAATCAACTCGATAAAGACTTATCCTTAACAACCTAGAAACTACTCCCAAGATTTACTGGCAGTACTAAAGCTAAAGCGAATGTGAATATGATGCCTTTGATACGCGTAGTGAACACAGATACTTCAGCTCCAGATCTCTTGATGTTGTCTATCGACATCAGACGATAATGTCAACTCCAGTCGTTGGTCATAAGAAGGAATAGCATCTGGATAACTGCCAGGCTAAAAGATGTGAGATCAATGAGGAACAAATAGCGGACCAAACACGCATTCACTTCTATGGCTGTTCAGTACAGCTGTTTGGCCACAGTCCAAACAACTTTGCTGTTTCCGCTCATGTTGTTCCTGGTTTGTTTTTTTTTGCCTTATGAAAAGACAGCCGACAGTGACCACTTCTCCTAGTCAGTGACCGCAGAGTTGGTGAGTTTATTGTCAGAGGGTGTCCGACAGTAATAAACCGTTCCCATGCTCAAATAAGTGTTGTATCTATGAGGTATTAGGCTAAGTGATAATAACGTTACAGATTTTCAGCAATATTTATTTGATAATATTTGATTCAAAATAATCAAACATATAAGAAATGAAATTATTTAATAGCTAAGATAATTGATTTTCAATAAAGAAGAAAAACTTATTTAATTTGTTTAATAAACAAAGTGTCAAACTGCTCATAAGTACACAAGCCCAATTCTTAATACAGAACGAACCTACAACTGAATTATATCAATGGTAATCTTTTTTAGGCTTCGTCTTTTATAAAAATAATTCGGAACTACCAAGACAAACGATTCCTTTGAAGAGGCATCAAGAAGCTAGGCGACCATTAAGCATAAACGTTTTTACACAGGTTAATACACTCTACCTCCTGCGACTACATTAAACTTTTTCTTTTTTTTTTATTCGATCTCAAGAATTTTCCATTACGGTTATCACGTATTCTTCACAACTTTCATAGTGTGTCGTGGTACATTATGCACGTCTGGACCAATTGTTGCACTTTCACATGTGGTTTCAATCATCTCTACTGCAAGTTCGCTGATGTGTCTTAGAGAGATTGTTCCAAAATTAATCGGATGAGGTAATGGAAGAACTCCTTTATTAATCTTCAAAATGTTGGGCATATTGATAAAAGAAGTGAATGTATTTTTGTAAATAAGAGATATCGGAACGACTCCACCTTTCATTATGAGAGTTACTTTAGAAACTGATTCTCCTATTCGACAATCCACACCATGACATCGATAAATATTCATTTCTTGAAAAACCTTCCCCTTAACCTTATTGATACGTTCCTACATTTTGCTGTCTATTCCTGGAAACTACTACTTACCCTTACTAGCTATTAAGTCCTGCAAAGCATTAGAGAATTTGCATGTTATCAATGGAAATTAAAAAAAAATCAGTAATTTCAAGAATTAACTTTTTTTTTATGGGAATAAGCCTGAACTTAAAGTTTTGAATCTTAAATTTTCAGCAATATTCGTTCTGCATTTGAAGAATTATGGAAGTTGAAAAATTATGAGCAAATTTGATAGTCATAATAATATATCCTACAAACGAATCGAAACGTCAAAATTATTATATTAAACCTTTTACTAAAATAATTATATATACATATATATATACATATATTTGGAAGATAGCCTAATAATTTTTTAGATTATCGTCAATGTAAAGTTCCTCTTAAATATTTCATCTGCATTCATTGTTCAAAATATTGAGTTTATAATTTTACTTAGTAGGCTTATATACTGGTATGGGCTTATATATGGTAGGGCTTATATACTTTGATCTGTGCATTCACAAGCTATTAATCATTAGGTCAGTGGTCTTCAAGCTTTTCCATTCATGACCCCTCTTTATCAACTGATGGAATCTTTCACTGTCCCCTTTTATTACTGAAGGAATTTGGAATCATTTTACCATTGACGAAAGTAACTTGAATTGAGAATTGAGGTAAGAATATTCTCACAACAGAATGCTCCATATAACAGTTCTCAGTGCAGTAACAGAAAGTTCTGGTAAACGAAGGAATGCACAGGGAGGTTTTCAGTTTTCGAGTTTTTCCTTTTGTATATTTTTGTTCTGTCGCAGAGTCGTAATGTCAACGTAAATGGCCCTGGTAAAGTTGAAATAGATGTTCGAAACACTTCTGTCAATTTTGTGATCTCGCGACTCCCTCACATAATCTTCACGATTCCCTGGAGAGCCACAGTTCGATAAGCAGTGATTTAAGATATACCATATATTGAGTCGCATTCGACCCAGTCCTTCACATTTTGCGGTTGGTGCCATGTAGGCAGCCTTATGAGCTATACGGTCCCTAGGTTTAAAACTAGCTGTCCATAAAAGTAAAATGAACTAGAAATCAGTCCGTGCTTTCTGTACCTCTTGACCCCTATTGACTTGTCATTCCAACCCCTATTGCCTTTGAATGGACACCAGATCGGAAAATTCTCCTCATTTCTTATTTCTACTGCTTGAAATAATCCTATTTACCAATTTTCAACTCTCCAGCAAAGGTATATCGATTTTTGACCTTTGACCTTGAAATACCCATCGCATCAACATTTGACAAAATTGCTTAGATCTACCTCTTAAAATACACCTAGGCATCAATTTTTAATGCTCTAGCATCGATAGATCTATATTTCATCATTTACCTCAAAGGACTCTGCTTATCCGAAACGTAGTAACGCTTCTACATATACAGCCCCAAACGACCCCAGATACCAATTTTCACGTTTCTAGCCCTCGTAGATCATGGCCTGACCTCTTCGTGACCTCTGTTTGACCTTGGAGGACAATTTGGAGGTCAAATTTCGGAATGTTTCTAAGGTCTACGACGCGGATTACCCCCATGTGCAACTTTTCAGAGCTCTACCATTTCTGCATCATAGTTGAAATAGCATGATCCCTTCCCCCCTGTCAGCCGTCACTCAATCACTCACAGTCGTCTATATATATTAAATATGGACATGCTAAATATTATATTTGTGCAATATTACGAGCTGTACTATATCTACGCACGCAATGTTCGCTTGAATAAATGAACTTTACATGGATCACAGTAGATTCATCTTTGTCATTTGACTTTGACTATAGGATTCCTTCGCGCCGTAGTCTCAGGTATGTGTATCAGTGAGCAATACTCTTCTTCTTCTCCGACGAGCCCCAGAGACTGTGATACGGTCATGTTCAAGCTAAAGAAGAGAGGCATATTCATGCATGCGCAGAACCGACGCTGCTCTTGCTGCCCAAGCTTTAAAGTAGTAACCTCGTTCAGCCTTCGATCTTAAAGTAGTCATCCCATGTACCCCGTGATCTTAAAGTAGTGACCTACTGCAGCCTGTGACTTTGAAGTAGCCATCTCATGAAGCCAAGAGGTCAGCGGCCTTAAAGTCGTCACGCCATGCGACCCATGATCTTAAAGTAGTCACTTCTTGCAGCCATTAACTGGTCATTTCATGCTGGTTGCACCCTTAAGGGTTGGGTTGTTTTACCTCTGATAGCCATTTTTTGCACTCAATGGACTAAATGGCCAGGTCACAATGACCCCAAAGGGCTCAGAGAAGGTTGGGGTGAGGACTCATTGGAACAGCTGTTAGGAAATAGATGGTAGCTTCCCAGCTGTTAGGAAATAGATGGAATGGTCAAGGCCATCCAGCATGTTCTTTAATGTGTCCCATCCGATGGTCGGCGGCCTTTCCAAGCCCATTTTTGTTCCCTGCTGACCTAAAGGCAGGGCGGGAATTTTGCAGAGATAAATCTCAACGACGGCCCATGCGGGACTCGAATTTGGAAACTGCTGATTACTAGTCTGACGCACAACCGACTGACCCACTCCCCCGTCCCCCTTCGACCTCATAGTAGTCATTTCGTGCGGCCTGCTACCTTAAAACAGTAACCTCTTGCTGCCCGCGATTTTAAAGTAATCATCTCATGCGGCTCGCGAAAGTAATCACCTCTTGCGCTCCGAGTCCTTAAAGTACAGTCGCTCAAATAAGTATCCGAACACTATGGTTGATTGCAGAATTCAGAAAAAATATCTGGTAACGATTTTCTTAGAAATCGGTGATCTGGCAACCTTTGTGTCACGTGACAATAGGGTTGCCAGATCACCGATTTCTAAGAAAATCTTTGCCAGATATTTTTTCTGAATTCTGTAATCAACCATAGTGTTCGGATACTTCTTTGAGCGACTGTACCTATCTTATACTGCCCCCCGACCAACAACATTTGGACACTCATGCTTTGCATTAATATTTTTAACCATTTCTCAGTTAAATGAACTTAATAAACAAGGAAAAAAATTCAGAATAGAGACACAACACTTAATAAATAATAAAAGTTTTAGCGGAACAGTGAGAAGTTGAGAAATGTTATAAAATATATAAGGAAGTTATAATATGTAATCAACTACAGATTTCTTAATACTTAAAGATATACGTTATTTTAAACATATTTTCTTATTTAATAAGATATTCACGAAATTTTTAAGCCATTTTTATGAAAAAATAAAACACATCGCGAAACACCGGTTTGAATAACAGCCTCACGTCCTCGTCCATAAAAAAAATTCTGTCAGATTGAAATTTCGAATCGAGAATATAAAAACATCGAAATCCTCACCAGACGTAGCGATACACAAAAAGCAACAACAACAACGAGATAGCGAAAAACTTTACACGTTTTAACCTTTAAAGAAAAGTAACATTTTTTCCTTTTGTTTAGAAACAGCTGTCTAATGTAAAGTAGAAGATACCTATACTAAGCTGAGTTGACTGCTCTTGAGAGAGAGAGAGAGAACAGCATCTCTACAACACGAAAGAAATGCGCAAACACACACCCACAAAAAGAATCAAAAAGAAATGGAAAAGAAAAGGAAAAAATACAGGAAAGGTACTCTATCACAGGATTAAAATTTCAAAACGCCGCTACCAAGCCGACGCCATGTTTGCAAATGCAAATCTGTAGTCAGCAAACAAAAAACTGCTTGTAAATCAATAGAGTTTTCGGAGAGCAAATACAGGAACACAACAAGACGTGGAACTGCTTTGCTTGTTTGTCACGAAAACGTCGGAAGGTTTCTTGTCGTCGTCCCCCCGTCTTCTTCCATTCCGCAGTCTCTCGACTTGTCGTCCTTCACTCGTGCTTCGCCTCAATTCCATCGCCAACCCTAATAGAATGTCTATCATTCTGACATTGCGCTGTTTTCGTTCCTGTTAAAAAGTTCGTGAGTAGGGTTTGTGAACAGGGAAGCTTTTCCGGGACGAATTCCTTCGGTAAGAAGCTTTCCCAACAGTTTGTTCTTTCCACAAGTACTACACAAGAAGATTTGAGATTAAAATAGGAAGATACAAGTTCCGTCGTTCCAGAGAACCATATTTCAACAGCAGGAGTTGCAGAGCAAAAAGGGGAATGGGAATTTTATTTTTTCAGAAGACGATGTTGCGAGAAATTGTGATTTTCAGGTTCGTAGATAGAAACTTGCTTTATTTATCTCGAAAATATATTAAGTTTCTGTATTCATTTAAACTTTTAGATTTCCTTCTCTCCCCAGGAACACTTCAAAAACAATTACGTTTGTGGTTTTTCAGCTTTGAGTGGTATTTTTGTTCATACAATGGGGCAAATGATCAGATTAAAAGACTCCAAGGGGTAGGAGTTACTTCAGTAGGTAGCGCGCTAGACTCGAGTGATCTGCAAGTTCGAGTTCCAAGTGTGCGTGTATGTGTTCGTTCCGTGTCATCTTTCTATCCAACGTTATCCCCAGATAAGAATAAGTTTCTGTGACTTAAATTTAAATACAATTTGGTATAATAAATATCTTCATAATAAATTAATTTGTCTCGAAAAATACCATTCTCATTTCCCCTTTGTCTCACATACATGCACTTAGATTTCCTAACATTAAGTAATAAAACTATTTTGTCGAAATAAATATTCAGCTTTCTTCAAATCTTCATTTATCATTACTTTCAACTGACCTTTATCAACAGAATATATAATAACATTAACGTCAGCAAAAGCAATAATTGTACCATATGCTTAAATTACATAAATCATTAAAGCAAATTATAAATAATATAGGACTTAAAACCGATCCTTGAGGTACCCCACAACTAATATTTATTTCATGACTAATCCAATTCCCAATTTTATCTCTTTGCTTTCCATTTCTTCAAATGTCATAAACCACATTTTCACATTTTATCGAAAAATTAAATTTCAATTCATGTAACAAAATATCATGTGAAATAGCATCAAAAGCTGTTTCGATATCTAAAAATATAATAACCATCTTCTTTCCGTTATTTAATTATTATAAATATGGGATATAAATTCCAAAATCGGATTCTGAATACCTCTATCTCTTCTAAAACCGAACTAAAAATTGAATTTACCTAAATAGTTATAATCTTACAATTAATCAATTTCTCATGCACTTTTGCAAAAAACTGAAAGAAGGGAAACAAGACGATAATTATCTAAGCTTGTCATTCTACTATAAAGTGATATAAGTAGCTCTGTTCTTAACACACTTGAAAGAATCCCTTATGATCTGTAAGAACTGTAAATGAGTTTTTTGTGCAGTGCCATAGTCTCCCCTGTTGTCCCTCATTTTATGCTACTGCTGTTATGAATAAAAGTCAGTATGACGTTAGAAACGAGACTCTTCGATATGACATACGGAGAAGATGACGTCATTACGAGAGTTGATTTTAATGCAATTCATCACGTTTCTGCTAGAGACATTCCAATTTTGAAACTTTCTGATCATTGAAAACTTCTCACTTCATGCTTCTGTTTCACATGAATCCCATGTTTGCTTTTTAGTGCAAACTGTAAAGGCTCAAGCGAGCAAAGGAAGAATGCCCTCTGACCTTCCGACGAGTGAACTGCTTTGCACTGAAACCATTTCCTCTGTCGCCAAAGGCATTCATCGCGGTGTTTCCGCGTGGGATTCAAAAGAGAAAATGTAGAACTCATCTCGTGTTGTTGTTCATCGATATTTGATAGAAAATACGCCTTCCTGTTGCCTAAACATTAATTGATTTTGGTAAAATAAAAAAAAATAGATGGAGTTTCATTAATTTTTTCGAGAAAATGAAGAATCGGTTACTGCAAAAGCCTCAATCTGCCCTGAAGTAACTTTGTTGTTGTTGTTGTTTTACCTCTGAGCGGCACTTTTTTGCACACCATGGGCTAAATGGCCAGGTCACATGGACCCCGAAGGCTCAGAGAAGGTTGGGGGAGGGGACCCACTGGAACAGCTGTTGGGAGACAGATGGTAGTCTCCCGTCAAGGCCATCCAGCGTGTTCTTTAACGTGCGCAGGGTATGACTCTTCCGCACATGAGGCCACGGCTTAACGTTCTATCCGACAGACGACGGTCTTTCCAAGCTCATCGGTATCTCCTTTCTCACTAAGGGCAGAGCGTTATCGAAGATAAATCGCAACGTCGGCACAGTTGGGACTCGAACCTAGGAGCTTCAGCGTTCTGACGACTGAGCACTCCACTCTTACCCTAAAAGCATAAAATTTTCATATTTTTAAAATGTATGAATTAAGAATGTTAGAGGAGACATTTAGAAAACCTGACACTATAGGGAAGCCTAGACTGGTCTGTGAAAAGGACGTGACTTCATTCAAACCCCTGAGATGCAGCTTATATGATCCTGATACCAGCTCAAATCATCCTTGTGCGTGACCTAAGGAATTTTTTTACCCTCATGACAGTTTTGAAATGAGCCATATTCGAACAACATGCGGGATTAGCCATTAAAATAATTATTCCGGCTGTGAAGACTTCCATTTGAAAACCAGATCGCTGTCTAGAAAGAGCACTGCGTGCAGAGTTTGATTACTCTCACCACAGTAGAGACCAATAAGCGAAAGGAGGACCTGAGCAAAAATATAAAACAGATATAAGCATCGTTACTTTACTGGGATTCGAATCATCTTTACTGGGATTCGAGCCACGATTAACTTGCTCAGCAGCGGGACACTGATTGTTGACATTATGCTGTTTTCGCATGACTGTAATAGAACGTATGGCTTGGAAACCATACAAACATACAAAATGACTTCAAGGACTATGTGTTTCAGACTCCTTGATCTAGGATTAAATATACGAAAATTTAAACCTATGTCTGTTAATACTGTTAGTACTGTAGATAAGCACCACTCCATCCAAACAACTTAGAAATCCAGTAAATACTTATAAAGATAGCTTTCTAAGGGAAATGTTACAGACGAAAATCTGGAAGCAATTTAAAGTTAAAGGTTGTTTCGAAATAGCGTTTTGGCAGGTCATTGAAATCCTCCTATACGGGAAGGTTAATCAATAAAACGTACGATGCAAACCCAGTGCACATTATCTGTTACATTAGAAAAATTTTAAAAAACAGAACTTCATAGCAACAATATTTTGAACGCCATTATGCTATAGGTCAACGTGGGCATGGCAGAAAATTATCTTGAGTCCAGTCACATGAACTGGACTTCCACGAACTCCTGATCACATGTCAGGTGCTCTCCTGGGATGTTACCAGGACGTCGCGGATTCAGATCCCATCCGCTTTCAGATAACTTTCCTCTATGCCAACATTGGCCTAGAGCATAATAGCATTCAAAAAATTATTTCATACGATGCAAGTTCAAAATTGTGATTTGCCTCACATAAGATCCATGTTTTTATTATCCACCCGTGAACAAAATCTTATGGATAGCTTTTATTTTCTTTTACATTCCAAGGGTAACTCTCAGAAGTAATGTGAAGGGAAAGAAAGAAATCACACCAAGAGTAATAAATGGGGAAAAAAAGAAAAGTAGGTGATTTTTCTGTTTCGAAGAAGAAGTACCTTTTTTTCACTTTCGAGAAGTTTATGAATGAAAGAAGAATTTTACGATACGATAAAGATTAATGATGGTAAGAAGAAAAGAAGAAATTTGTGATGAACAGCATGGAGGTTGATATTAATCATTTTGGGATGAATTTTAAAAAGGATTTTTACCTTTTTTTTTACCAACAAAATGGCAAAACGAATTCGTTTGCCATTTTAATTTATTTAAAACATTATTTTGAAACAAAAGTAAATGAAATTATTTAAATTATTGAATACTTCTGATAATCAATGCCATTGTTCAAAATATCATTAATTAATAGACAAATAATTAGTTTAATGTTTGCAATAAAATTATATTTCGCCTAATAATATTACGTTAATATTTTATTGGAAAGGCGATCAACTGCAATAATTACGGGTGAGCGGGTGGCTCAGTCAGTAGCCAGCCAGACTCGGAATCTGCAGTTCTAAGGTTCGACTCTCACGTGGGCGGGGATTGAGATTTATCTCCACAAATCCGCACCCTTCCTTTGGTCAGAAACTGGACACTTAAAGTCTTGGGAAAGCCACCGTCCATCTGATGGAACATTAAGCCCTGTCCCTTATTGCAGGGGAACCATATCCTGTGTCTTAAAGGACCATCTCAGCTATCCAGGATCCCCTTCTCCCAACTTCGTCTTAGCTCTTGGTGGTCCTTGGACTTGTCCATTTAGCCCATTGTGTGAAAAAAAGTGCCGCTCAGAGATAAAACAACACAATCCTGCAATAATTATGCAATTTAAGGTGCAAGAGGTTATAAGGCCCATTTTCTTACCTTTATAGCAATCGTTATCGGACGTTTGCTATTTCTTTGATATATTTAATTTAGCTGGGTGTGATTATTTTTTCTCCCTTAGTTGGGCTGAAATTAGAATTGTTCTTTAACATTTATCCATCGAAGATTCAATCGATATTTTTATAGAATGTTAAATTGGAAAAAATGCAAATAAAATAAACCTATCAATTTCATCAGAAAATTTAATAAACGATTACTGCAGGACAGAGTAATGTAAACATTTTATGTTGTGTAGCAAACCATTGTTTAGGGTAATTATGACACATATTTAATTATTTAAAATATCTTTTTATTGTTCAAGCACCATTATAATCTTTACAAAATAAGAAAAGATGCAAAGCCGATAATGTCGTCGGATATGAAAGGAAATCAGTTGAGCTTCTGGAGAATTGTTAAGCATATTAATTTCCAAGCCCATCAACTTCAATTTGAAATGTTTAGATCTCAACTGTGACGAAATCGATCCTCATTCTCGCCCTTCCCCCCGCAACTCTCACCGCCTTTCTATGCGCCACGCTCTAATCCACTTTACTCTTGATGAGAAGAACGTCATCGCGGGACTCTGGGATTTTGAAAGGAAGCCGTCTATTGGATGGGAATTCATGCAGAAATGAGAAGGAAACTCAAGCCCCGTGAACGTTAAATAACACCCTGGATGGATTTGAAGGTAGGACTAATGCTCATGCTATGGTACTCTGCGCATGTCTCTCAAGGTATCATCATCATGAATTGCCTGTTACATGTCTCAAGGCGTCATTCTAATGGATTGTCTGTTACACGTCTCAAGTAATCCTTTTCGTGGAATGTCTGTTACATATCTCAAGACCTTATTGTTGTACATTACCTGTTATATGCCTCAAAGCCTCTTTCTCATACATCACCTGCTACATGTCTCAAGGCCTCATTCTCATGCGTTAGCTATTACGTTTTCAAAGATGTCTCAAGGCCTCTTTCTCATGCATTAGCTATTACGTTTTCAATGATGTCTCAAGGCCTCATTCTCATGCATTAGCTATTACGTTTTCAAAGATGTCTCAAGGCCTCATTCTCATACATTAGCTATTACGTTTTCAAAGATGTCTCAAGGTCTCATTCTCATACATTAGCTATTACGTTTTCAAAGATGTCTCAAGGCCTCATTCTCATGCATTAGCTATTACGTTTTTAAGGCTTCATTTTCATGGATTGTCTATTACACATCTTAAGACCTAATTCTCGTGATTTAATGGGGGGTGGGTAGCTTAAGACGGTAGCGTGCCAGATTTAATCTGCAGTTCTCAGGTTCGAGTTCCACCTGTGCCAGCATTGAAATTTATCTCTGCAAAATACACTACCCTGATCTTGGTCAGTAGGGGACACATGATGGGCTTGGAAAATTCGCAGTCCATTAGATAGGATGTCATGCCATGGCAGGAGAGCATACCCAAAGCATGTTAAAGAACATTCTGGATGGCCTTGACAGGGGGTTACCATCTGTCTCCCATTATCTGTCCAGTGGGTTCCCTCCCCGAAACTTCTCTGATCCCTCAGGTTCCTTGTAACCTGGCCATTTAGTCCAATGTGTGCACAAATGTGCAGCTAAAACCTGTTACACGTCTCAAGAATTTCATGAGAGATACTGGTGAGAATTTGGGGACACTAGGAGGCATATTGCAGAGATTATGGGGACACTAGTAAGGGGCAAGTAGCAGGTATACTGGGGGAAATATGTTAGCATACTTCGCACTTGACTCTTGGATAGGTCTCGTAGATAAAATATCCTATCAATCACCTGTAAATCTATCCTGATCGAGGAGGACGTTCCAAACATCAACTGCGTGGTCTCACAGTCTCGTGATTTGCTACGCCATTGATATTTATAAATATAACATTTAAAAAAAAATAATCATCTGATAGCAACTGTGATCTTCCTCCATTATACGCCAGAGTCAACATAAGTGGCATAAGTGAGACCTAAACATTAATTGAATACAAATATCAACCCAAATATTGATGTGTTATCATTCCCCTTCACAACTCTTCGTTATGTGGCCCAATCCACTACAGCTTATCGACTAAAATGACTTCAACGCATTAGGCTGTAACAAAATTTTAAGAAAAATTCCGTAGGCGCGAATGATTGAAATGTTAATAAGTCACAGAACAAAATACGGATGGAAATTGTTATTGCAAATTAATCTGAATAACTCTTCACAAACAATCAGATGGACAGCACTGCCGATCACACCATAAACTATTTTGAAACAGAAGCGGAATGGATGAGAGGCGATGTTGACATTGGCTGATATCATCGCCGTCTCTTGAGATATTAAAGAGCGTGCCTTCCTCGCTTTGTGACTTTTCGGAATGCTCGTTTCGGCGTTATTCGTCATTCAGTTTGGCGGGATTCTACAGTCGTGTAAATTCCCGAACGCCGCCGTTATGGAATATATCTCCGCTTTAGACACAGCCACATATATTATCTCTTGCAATGGAGATTTCAAATTTCGACCACAATCTCTTGGGAACGTAAGTGGCTGCCTTTAATATTCCAGAGTTTTGGTAAACAAAGAAGATGGTAACATTTCCGAGATGTATCTGTGTTTACTACAACAACGGGAAGATATTATTTTAAGCAAAGCATAACCAACAAAGAGGCTGAGCACTGAATGAAATGTAAGTGGTAGAAATTGTTTGAGATGTGTTTTCTATCTAAAATCCAATCTTCAGTTTTAATAGCCTGAAATGTTCAGTTGTCTACGTGAAGTGCGAAGTATTCAAGGTAAAAATAGCTTTTGACTAAATTAAGCAAATAAATAAGTGTCTCTGAAAGAGAAGGATCAGATCTTTCTGGTGTTTGCAGCATCATTTATGCAACTCTCTCCGTCAGTTACTCTTCATGGAAGAAAGGAATAACATAACATCAGTTGGATGGGTAATAAAGTAACCTCCAGATGTACTTCTAAGTGGCTTGGAAAGGTCTTCAGTCAATGCCAGGTGCTATTGCCATGGCTACTTGTCTGTTCCTAGGGAATTAGGTTCTGCATCTCCTTAGTGACAGATGGGAAAACCAAGAGTACGTGACAGCAAGAAAAAGGTGCGATGATATACTCCTAATATTGTTGCATCCGATGTTAACAGCACGTATTATTCACTGTCGTGTAGTGGTAGCATCAATGTAGATCGTTGTTGGCTTAAGCTGTCAATGTTTACATTCGATTGTTGCTCATCTGATGTATGATTGAAGCTTCTCTTGTATTCTTGCATTCATCATCACTTCATTGTTGCTTAATAAGTTCGGTGCGCAATTCCATGCGATGCAGTGGCGGAATGTTACGAAATATTCGTTGTTTTGGCCAATGATTGCTTTTTTTTTTATTAAATCCTTCATTTTCTCAAGCAATTGTTGCTCAGATAGTTGTATTAAATGCCTCATCATTTAATGAGAAAAATAATTTTGACAAGAGACTGGATTTCTAATGCAATGCATGACCTCTTTTTTTTACATTTTTACTGCTTGATTGTGTTTTTTACTAACTCCCTTCCCCCTGTTTAACAGGTCATTAAAAAATTCTTGAAAAATGCATGAAATGTAAAAGTTTAATAATATAAGTAATAAATAATGTATATAATATAACGATAAAATAATATAAATAAATAATATATATATATAAATTTTTCTCTATTATCCTTTCTAGCATTTTGAAAGAGGGGCGTGGTCCCTTTGCTTCCCCCCACACCACCCCTAGATCCGACCCTGGTGGCTGATTGCAGCAATATAACTGGCACGTGATAAAAAGCACCAATGTAAAGGGAACCGCGGCAAATTTTATCCATTAAGGTTACTAGAGAAGTTTGAGAACTTTTGAACTAAAGACTGAGAAACATTTATCCATGATATTAGCGTTTCTGGCACAAATGCATTGCAGTCTATTAGATACAATTCCTACGATCAGTTTATTAGAATTAGAGGATGTATGGATTAGACAGAATATTTTTTAAACTGAATTTGTTATTGTTTTCTTATAGTTCTAAGTCGTGGTTCGTAAGCGGTGGTGCCCGCACCACCTCGGGCTGTGCAGACACCACTTCTGGGTCTGCGAGGCGCCACTTTTGCGGGTACGAGACATTGCCATATAAATCGATTCATAGTAGATACACAGATTACCTGTCATTAGCTAAAAGCTTCTGGAAAAAAAATTATTGCCGACATTGCGGGAATCGAACCCTCAACTCTCCAGATTCATGCCAAAGCGCGCTACCATTACACCACGCATCAGACAAGCAAATCTTTCAGAATAAAACCTTATAAATATTCACTGAGACGTGGCTGACACAGTGCCATCTATACTCAGGGAGATGCAACTTCTTTCCAATCGTTGCTATTGATTTTTAGATGTTAATGAGAAGGTCGATAATGCTCAAGCGTATATATGATTAAAAATCGATTCATAGTAAATACACAGATTACCTGTAGAGATGGACTTCAAATATTAGTTTAAAGCTTCTGAAAAAAATTCATTGGTGACACGCAACTCTTTCAGATTCATGCCAGAGAGCGCTACCATTACACCACGCATCAGACAAGGAAACTTTTCAGAATAAGACCTTTTAAATCTTCACTGAGACGCGTCTCACTGAATCTCATTAACATCTAAATCTTCACTGAAACGCGTCTCAGTGAAGATTTATAAGATCTTTTTCTGAAAGATTTTCCCGTCTGATGCGTGGTGTAATGTTAGCGGGCTCTGGCATGAATCTGAAAAAGTTGAGGGTTCGATTCTCGCCGTATCGGCAATGAATTTTTTTTTCAGAAGTTTTTAATTAATTTTCATGTAATTTTAAGATAATGATCAGATACAGGGAAGTAAGTTAACGATTTTTTCATAAGGGGGTGCGAGAACATATTTTGAGAATCAAAGGGGTGTCAGTCATTAAGGTTAAGAGTCTCTTTCTAAGTGAAATATATAGAAACCACGTGTTAACGTTCAACAATCGCCCGTAAAAGCATGCGCATTGTATCACAAGGTGCTCCACGCGTTGTGAAGAATGCGTCATATATGTAACGGAGTGGACAGTTGAGTTTGAGTTGAAAATTGAGTTCAGTGTAAAATTTTGGTTTGCTTGCTGATAGTAGCGTTGAGTTTCCCTATGCACGAATCGAAGACTAACAGCCATCCTGTTAGAGGTTTTGTGAGTCTAAATGAAACGTTTGTTTCGATTTTGTCAAAGATGGAGCCTAGTTCCTCTGTTGATAACAATCAGAAGCCAACAGGAAAATCATAAGACAGTGTAATTTATTTACAGGTCTGTCTTATACCAAGAATGGTTATCTAGTACGCTTACGTGTAGTGAGTTATTTATTAATAATTGAGATGCTGTTATATTATTGAGTATTTCTTCAACCTGAAATAAGATGTTGTTGACTTATAACTAATTCCTTTCAGTGTCGCATAATAAAAGTTTACTATTCTATTTTGCGTTTGTTGACGAGGGTTAATTAGCTTATCCTTTATTTATTATGTAAATTATTCAAATTGTCACACTTCTTATTAATAATATATTGTTTAATCTATTTAATAATTTTTTTAAATATCAGTTTGATTATTTCGAACCCACTATAGAGTACTATCAGACAGGTCCAGACCTAGGAGGGGGGGGGGAAGGGGCCATTCTACTTTTAAAAATTCTCGTAATGGCAATAGACGCAAAAATTATTAAACTCATGTATATTTCATGCATTTTTTGGAATAGTCTTTAAAAGGCCTCTAAAACAAGGGGGAACTTAATTAATTTTTCGCTTAGAAAGATTGTATGTCCGAAATGGAAAAAAATGCATATTTTAAAATCACTATAAAACTAGAAAAATACATATCGCCTCTGACAAATATGGGAAGCTCATTTTTCAAACAGAATGTAGTCTTTCATTTTCCCACTTTTTTCGCTTTCTAACGGTGGAAATTCAAACTAATGGATGATTAGGAAAATCCCAAATAGTAATACAGTAAACTTTAGGTTCTCCGGAATTTATGGAAAATGGGAGTTGCCGGTTTCATGAAAAATTTTTTTATAGAAACCAAATACATTAGGTGCAATCTTCTTTTCAAGCCTTAATTGAAATAAAAACAAAATTAAAAACAATGATAATAAAAATGAAGTATATACTCTTAATACAAATGTAAGTATCTAAGGTGTAATTGTTTTTATACCTATTTTCATACTTAATGAATGTCTAAATTCCTGCACATAACAAAAATTTCAGGAATTGCGTCCCTAAAATCCACCATCGAAATAGTTGTAATTTTGTCCGTTGGATGGCGCCGACTATGGGTAGTACCGTATTTTCCTAATAACGAAATGTGAAAGAATTTTTTTAAAGGTAAAGTCGGTAGAAAAGCACATACAAGACGAAACATTACTACACGAAACATGATAATAGTGAAACTAAGATAAACGTAATTTCAGAAAATAAAAGAAATATCCATGAATATGTCCGCTGTCCCGTGGCCGAGTGGTTAGAGCGCTTGGCTACTGATCTAAGGGACCTGGGTTCGAATACCGGGTAAGGTATGGATGTTTTATGTTGTCTTTCTGCTGAGGTCCTGTCATCCTCACAGACCTTCTATTATAGCATATGAACTGACAGGCTCCTGTCAGACCTCTGTGGCAAGCAGCTACTTGAGGGGGTATTTTATTTATTTATGTATGTGCAGTGTAGTTTACTATCTAGATTCTAGAAACTCGGATGGCATTTCACGACGGTCATCCACTGAACTAGTATTTGATTCTTGAGCAACAGCTGATGTCGAGAGTTGAGAACACGTAAAATGCGTGAAAGACGATGCCACTGCCAGTGGCATCCGGAAGAACTACCACGGCATTTAATTTTGCCACACCAATTTCAAATGTTCAATTCGAAATTTATTCCTGTCACATGAGAATCACGGATGCTTCAGTACCGGATAACCTGGAGTTTATTGTATTTTATTAACACCTATAAAACACAAAGGAATTTTTCACTTAGCTTTCGAAAAAAAAGATTTGTTTTCCCTCCCCCACTTGGGCTAAAGTGACAAATCGTAGCTGCCAGTGCACACTTCTTGATCTTTACACTCCCCACTAAATCAGCACTCGGCCATTGGTCAGAGAGGTGACAATGAGGGACTTGGAAAGGCTGCCGTCTGTAGGATGGGATGTTAAGCCGTGTTCTGTGTGCAGGAGAGGCGTATCCTGTGAAAGTTAAAGAACTTGCTGGATTTATCACTATTACATCTGTTTCGTAACAGCTGTCCAGTGTTCTCCCTTCACTCAACCTTCTCTGAGCCTTTGGGGTCCTTGTGACCTGGCCTTTTAGACCACTATGTGCACATAAGTGCCGCTCAAAAGTTGGTTGTTCAGGGTTTTATGGCGCAAGAGCGATGAGGTCTATATTGAGCCAAACATACACAAATAAAAAGCTAAAATACGTTTAACCCACAACCAAAGTTAAAATAACCATAAAAACTGTAAAAGTGTAAAGCAATAAAGACAAAGCACAAAAAGATAAAACAAACCTGGGTATAAATGACCCAGAATGATCAAAGGAAAATGGATAAAGCTATAAAATCACAGTCTGTTAAAATAATCAGTAAAACGTAAAAAAACAGAGATAATTGGTAAAAGGGGGTCGTCAGATTAAAGATATCCTAGTGTAAGGGACTCGGACGTAAAATCGTGAAAGGTAAACTGCTCAAAAGTAAAACAACCTAAGAACCAAAGTCCTCAAACGCCTCCATATAAAAATGTAAAAATTTAAAATTACTACTAGTATATTAAATCGTTTAAGTAGTTCCATAACATAAAGAGATCCACAAATAGATCATTTACTACACTCGTTTTAGGGTTTTCCATTTTTCTAAAAATCCTCCCCTAGGTAGCACTATTAAAACTATTCGGCGTTTCAGAAAATGTATATCCTAATATTTCGTCAGTACCTATCCAACCCCAAAAGAATTTTAATTTATCACTAAAAGCTAAAAAAAAGGAAAAATCGGTATTTAGTGACTGACAGACAGACGTCAAAGCTCGTCTTTCTTGAAAACGAACTAAGAGGAAAGAATCCCGAACGTTATGATTTGTAGCAAGATACGTAAGTTAACGGTAAAGAAAATAAATTCCCCTAGGCGTAACCTGAATCCTCCCCCCCCCCCCCCCCGCAAAAAAGAAAGAAATAAAGGAAAGAGAATTTACTTGAAATATTGGCCTTAGTTCAGCTTTTCCCACCACGAGGTCACAAAAGAAAATTTCTGCTCGGTAGAAGCTGAAATTTCAGCAAGCTAGCTGGCTGGCTTTATCGTGAGCATTGAATCGAAGTGGACATCACATACGCTCCATTCCAAACAGGTGTGGCAACTTCAAAGGGACCAACGGTGGCTGCTGATTTGGAACTACAACTGCACGACGGAACACATAAAATAAAGTGTACTGTAGGTGAAATTTAACAGTACGATTTCTTTAAATGAGTTATAAAAGTTCTTAACTATTTTTTTTTTGCAAGAATAGAGTTGAATAAAATTCATTTGCGTACTTTGGAAAATATTTTAATAATCAGTTTCAAAATTCAATCTACTTGAACATCAGTTTATGACAGGAATATTTTACATTTCACAACATATTGGAACCTGAACATAGGTAACTTAAATAACAGAAAACAATTCGTCGCATGACAAGCCTTCACTGCTCCCCTTCAAAATAAGTGATCCCTTCTTCCCTTATGGAGGCGCGCGGGTGACTCGTTATCTCCAGTACCCGGGTTCGAATCTCCCGCCTGCTTTGAGATTTATCTCAGCGAAACTCCCCTCCCTGCCCTCGGTCAGTAGGGGACACCGATACGCTTGGAAAGATCGTCGTCCGTCGGATGGTAACTTAAATCGTGACCCCATCTGATGTCTGACGGACATTAAAAATTAAGTTGGGTGGTCTTGACGGGAGACTGTCTCTTAACAGCTGTCCGGTGGTTTTCTTTCCCTCTAACCTGGCCATTTAGCTCATTGTGTGCAAAAAAGTACCCATCAGAAGTAAAACAACGCAACCCCCGCACGGCGAAACTCAATATTTTTCAGATAATTCTTCATGGGTTCACTAAATCCCCTACACAACTTGATCCCTGATAATTGTGATCTGGTTATTTCATATTATTTTTTTCCAGAAAAGTACCTCGCACAGAGAAGACAATCCGACTATTTATTTATTGTGTGAGCTATTTATCTACAAAACATCAGTTATTTGTCTTAATATTCCCTAAGTTTGAATTATAAGTTACGTTTCAAATCTCCAACCTTATTTTTCGTGACTTTCCAGTAGTTAGAAAAATTGCTTTCAGTTTTTTTTTTTCTCTTGACTTTACTTTAATCTGATTTTTGTCTTTCAGCAAGAGTTAAAAAAACATGTCCTCTCTTGTTGACCATTGTCTGTTTTGGGATATGTTCATCGCAATAAATAAACTCAGAGATCTAAATTGTGTAATCGAGTTAAAGCTTCCTTTATTTTGTGTGTGTCTGCGCCATTTTTTGTTTTGTTCTTTAACCCGAATGAAAATTAACATCATTTGCATTTCTTTTGACTTCTCCCTTTCGAACTAAAGAAATATAATTATCCCTCCCCTCCTCCCCACCCCCAAAAAAGAAAAAAAGTTATATGACTGAAATAAAAAAAAATGCAATGTCCTAATTGCTTCATCTGTTTACTTACGAAATGACAAAGATGTTGGAATAAAAAATTACTAATTTGCTTACATTTTTTTTATTACATCCATGTAATTTACTCAAGATGTAATGAAGATTTCAGTTAGGGGGAGTCCAAATCTAATTCAGCTTTTACATAGTGTGACCTCGTGGCTTTCGCTTACAGTGATTCCAAGTAGATTTTATCTCTCAACAGACGAAAGAGTTCCAGTCGACAATTTTCTTTTTTGTCACCATGAAAATAGTATAGTGCTACATTTTCTTAAAATAATCGCCAAGAAACCTTAGATATTCTAAAAATCGTCCCAAAATCCCCAAATTAAGCCATAAGTATTCTTAGAAGTGTTTGAAAATGTCGCTGGAAATACCCAAAAATAGTTCTTCAAAAAATTGTTTGGACTTGGCGAGAAGTTCCCATGTATGCCTAGTAAGCAATGCATTTTCCTCGCTGCACTGGAATAACAGAATGAAATCTACAGAGAAGTAGAACCTGAGTAGAACGGATAAATAAATTTTCTGCTTCACCATGAAATCTTCAGTTCGACATAGAAAGAAACCCTCCAGTTACGTAAAAGCATTCGTTGTCTAGTAGTCGAGTTATTCTATTTCCCTCAGCGATTCACATTGTTCCAGAATGTCTTTATCTTATTGGTCCTTAGGGAGCGTTTGCCTATCCTTCACGAGTTGAGTGCCTTGAGATATCCTCGCTCTCACGAGTATGATGGAGAGGGAGATTTTCACCTCGGAGGTCACGAGAATCACGAACAATGTGTCGCGTAAACATTCACGTGGACTACATGATTCTTTGGGCAGCAATAACACCAACAATTCCTACTCTGAATTGTTGCCTATTAATATTTGTTAGGCGAAGGTTTGTTTAGGAGAGCTGTAATGAAACTAGGTCAATTTGGCGCAAAATATATAAAAAAATGAGAATATATATATATGAAACGTATGTACGAGATTTGATCTTAAAGGCGAACTTTTTTTTTAAATCATAAAAAAGAAAAATACAGTATTGTCTATATTCAAACAAAACTCTATTATTTAATCCATGCTATCGATATTAATATTAATTAAAAAGTCGTATTCTTCTAATGTACATTATCTACTACATTATTTTCTACTACTTTAAACGTCATGTCATACAGAAGATAACCAGTGGGTTATCTTTTCTGAGCCCTTGGTTCGTTGGGACCTGGCCATTTAGCCCACTATGTGTAAAATGTGTCGCTTAGAGGTAAAACAACTCAACCCAAACTGAGCAAGTGTTGAGATTTATCCCTGCTTACACTTCCATGTCCTTGGTAAGAAAGTGGGCAACGATAGGCTCGGAAAGACTGCCGTCCTTTTGATGGGATGTTATAAGACGTGGACCTATGTGGGGGAGAGCCATGCCCTGTGCAAATTAAAAAAAACATGCTGGATGACCTTAACGGGAGGCTAAGATCTGTCTCCTAACAGTTCTCTAATAACTCCCCTTCCCTCAACCAATTGAGCCCTCTGTTACCTGGCCATTTAACCCTTGTTACCTGGCCATTTAACCATTGTTACCTGGCCATTTAACCATTGTTACTTGGCCATTATTCTGAATCCTTGCTACCTGGCATTCAGCCCACTGTGTGCCAAAATATTGCCGTTCAGAGGTAATGCAACCAACTCAACCCATATCACAGGAGTTCGATTATCAGAGAGCTATTGCAGTTGTTTCTCGTGAGCGAATAAATTTATCTAATTCATCACATTCCATATCATTCGTCTCATCATCGCATTCCATATTATTCATCTCATTCCATATCATTCGTCTCATCATCGCATTCCATATTATTCATCTCATTCATCACATTCCATATTATTCATCTCATTCATCACATTCCATATTATTCATCTCATTCATCACATTATATATTATTCATCTCAAAAATCTTACTATTTAATCGCTAATTTAATCTTTGTACAATGTCTACAATCTACGATGATCCAGTTTTACGAGAAAAGTAACTCAAATCATCACAACATGCAATCTTCATACGGTTTAAGAATTAAAACCAAAAATACTATCGGTTTAATACTAAATAACACTTTTCATTTTTCTGTGTTTTAAGGCTCACAGACACATTTTATTCACCTGCATTAAAAATCGATGACTACAAGTTTGCAGAAGTGTGAGCAATGAAAGATTGAATGCAGAACTGATTTATTTGCAGAACAGCATTTACAGTTGGTCAATTGACATGCACGTTCAATGCATTGCTACACAAAATAATCAGCCATTAACTAATAATTTTTAGCCATTAACTCTTACAATATTTAATCTGGATTTTAGTCTGAACAGATGAGGATCTTAATAATTAGTTAAAAAAATTTTAATTTTGTACTTGTTGATATAGAGCACGTTTTTTTTTTTGGAATATACAGGCATTAACTTCCCTTTTGAATTCATGTTTAGAATTGTTCCGTAGATCGAGCAGGAACTGTTTTCTAGAACCGTAGATAAAGCGGGATTACGTTGCCCCTGATTGTCACTTCCTAGACAGCACAAGGATCTAACTGGGCAGGTGATATGGCTAAGGATGGGAATTGACAGATAGTGTCTTTCCATCAATTCTCTTTTTTATTGCTTTAAATGCTGATCGCAACTTAACTGCCATTTTCAATGGGCGCCAACTTTATCGTAACTGACATCTTTATCTCTACATACTGCATAACCTACATCAAATGGACACTTTGAGAAGATATCAACCTGTTTCCTGAACTTGAAAGACTCAGTTTGTAAGGTTTGACAAAGCTGTCGTCTGGGCTAGCAGACGAAAAACTTAATTTTGTTTTTAAAAAATGTATATTCTGATAGATGATAATTAAATTTTAATTTAATATTAAGTTAAATATTATTTTACCTCTCAAAATGTAAATCAGCTCAAATGTTCTAAAGCTTGAGGTGCTGGCATTTGATTTTTATCTCGTTTCTAAATAAATAAATAATAAAGAATAATAATTTATTTATTTCATATATTATATATAAAAATATGCAGAACAGGCCTTTGAAGGTACCTACTCAAGAAGTGAACTTATATGTTAATAGTAGAAAAAACACCAAGCGAGAGATGTATAAATACAGAACAAGACACAAAAAAGGCCAGAATTGAACACACTTAGACACGGGTGAGCCTGTGGCCGTACAAGCTGGATATGATTTCGTTTAACCACCTTTCACTTTAAAATTAAATAGTAAACCTAAAAGCATATCTTCAATGTCGTGACCTTCAATCATAACTTTAAAAGCTTAGAGATACCTGTGTAATTACTAGCACAATTTAATTTTGTAAAGAATTGAAAATTTCTGGTGCCGTATAAAGATAAATAAATGCTGTGCAAATGCAATAATAACAATAAAAACGAATGAAACGAAACATTATTTTCTTCTTTTTATCTGTCTGTACAAATAAAATTTCTCAGTTTTTTTAAACAAATGGAATTTTTTTTTGATATTGTATAGGTAGTGAAATATTAAGAATCGCACTTTCCGACTCTTCCAATAACTTCAAATTCCTCCGTGAGAGGGCACTAAATATGGAAGATGCCAGATTATATATGAATATGGTAAATATTGATAGTTGCAATATCAGCTCAAGAACAATAGCGACAGTAACAACATTCAATCAAGAACAATAGTGACAATAACAATATACAATCAAGAACAATAGTGGTAGTACTGACATGCAATCATGAACAACAGCGAAAATAGCAGCATCCGATCAAGCGTAGAGTACGAATTAGTTGGGACAAGCGAAGAAACGCTAAGTTCCTTCCGCTGCAGAGTCTAAACTTGTTCGTAACCTTCTGCTGCAAGTCTAAACTTGCCCGTGTCCCTGCAATGGACACGCCCAAGTTTAGACTTTCAGCAGAGCAATATCTGCAAGTCTAGAATCATCTGTCGTGTTACTCTGCTATTATTTACACTTCCACTTTAGTCGGAATTGATATTTCATAGGCTGAGGACGTGATTATGTAAGTAGTTCACAATTTTCATTGGAAACTTTTTTTAAAAAATTCATCATGGACATCACGCCTCGTAAACGAGCTAAAATAATCGCTTTAGGCGAAAACACTTCACTTACTGCTAGGCAGACAGCAAAAGTAATTCGCATCGGGAAATCCAGCGTTTCATGGATCATGAAGCTGCATAAGGAGACAAGGTCCGTGGACACATCCCGTAAAGAACATTGTGGAAGAAAAGGAAAAACCACCCCTAGAGATGATAGTCTAATTCGAAGAATTAGTATCATAGATCTGAAGAAGACCAGTGGTGACATCAAAAGGGAGATTGCATCTCATGGGGTTTATATAGATGCTTCCACCGTACGTCGTCGCCTTCTGGAGTGTGGCCGCCGGGCTCGACGGCCCTCCAAAAAGCAGTTTTTTGACACCCGCTATGAAGCAAAAAAGGCAATCCTGGGCAAAGAAAGATCGAGACTGGACTATGGAGAATTGGGGAAAAATGATATTTTCCGACGAAACCCACTTTGAGGTGCATGGCTACAGGTCAAATTTCATCCGCCGCTTGCCTGGAGAACCTCTTCGATCCGGCCACATCCAGCAATCCCCCAAACACCCACCCAAGGTCATGTTTTGGGGATGTTTCACAGCTTCTGGGCCACAGACGCTTCATCCCATTGAAGGGAATGATGGACAGCAAAAAGTACATAGGCGTTCTGGAGGCGAAAAGGTCCCAACACTGCAGAAGCTGTTTCCTAACGGCGATGGGGTGTTTCAACAGGATCTGGCTCCATGCCACAATTCTAAACTTGCTAAGAACTTCTTTACCCAGCAACATTTAAAGGTATTGGAGTGGCCAGGAAATTCACCCGATCTAAATCCCATTGAAATTTGTGGGCCATTATTAAAGCACGCATATCTAAGATGGATTGCACGACGAAAACCAAAATGATAGAAAGTGTCATGAAAGTGTGGTACCACGACCCTGAAGTGAAGGAGATGTGTGGAAAGCTAGTGGCATCAATGGTTGAGAGGGTGAAAGAAGTAATTAAAGCTAAGGGGGAGGGTCACATTCACTAATAACTATGTACACTTATCAAACAAATAAATATTTTAGTTGTGTTTTTGTTACTACATTTCCTATTGTCCCAACTAACACACAGTACTGTTACACAGTGTGTTTGCACAGTACTGTAATAGTGACAGTAGCAACATCCGATCAAAAATATAATAGACTGTAGCAACCTGCGATCAGGAATAATAGTGACAGTAGCAACATCCCATAAAGAAAGATAGAGAGAACAGCACAATCCAATGAACAACAATAATAAGAGTAACATCCTATCAAAAATATAGCGACAATAGTGACATCCGATCAAAAAAATATTAGTACATATTTTTCATTATTTCCATTAACACTAAATATATATTTGGCGATATAGAACAGTAAAATATTTTGTTGACTTAAAAAATTTTATTTGTTAATTAATGGCTGATTATTTTGTGTAGCTTGGCCGATTGTTGTTGCCAGAGCCGTGCAGAGGAAGGGCCCCCAGGGACTTGAGCCCTGCCCTTTTCTCTCCCATATATCAAAAATTCCCATTTGACAGTAAATCAAATATAGAACTCCCCAACAAAAAAAAAGAGATGCTCTTATTTGGCTCTAAGACCCTGCTCCTTAAATGTTCTCTGTAAGGCACTGGTTGTTGCTATTTCTCTTCTAAATATCCTCTCAAGTAGCTGCTTACCACAGAGGTCTGACTGAAGCCTATCATTTTTATACCATGTAGAAAGTCTATGCGGAAGGTGAGACCTGAGCAGAAAGACAACATAAACTTCATCCACAAAGGGACGAGAGCTCGAACCAAGGTCAATATGTCCAGCGTACCCACTCAGTTACGCTGGACAAACGTGAGTTATTCCAGCGTAACCGTGTGGTTACGCTGGAACAAACGTGAATTATTTGGATCACCCTTGTAGTTAGCGTGGACAATTTGTCCACGCTAACCACTCGGGTGATCCAAATAATAATTTGAGTGTTATAACAAAACACCTAAAAACTGAAATTTCCAGTAAAATCAGTGACCTAAAGCTTTTTAATTAAGCCACATTGGAAATAATAAAGTAGAAGTTTCTCCTTTCTAGATTTTTTTATCACCACTGACTCAAGTTTTGTTCCATGTTTTTCAGTGCTCTCCTAACGAGAGTGTATTGAAATACCTCTCCGTACACTTCACATGAGACACGGGAAGTCTTCCTTTCTTATTCTTCCATCCTCTTGGTCTTCCTCTCTCTATTAAAAATAAAACCACCCCAGACAATTCAAATTAGTTGCAACACGAAACGCGTGCAATGCTGTTGTATAGCAGAAAATTCTTTTTCTTCTTCTTCTAAGTGTTCGTCTTTACTTACTTATTTCGAAGTCATTACAACAAAGGCTTCTGAATGTTTGCCCCACTTTAACTTGCTTGCTTATTCATTATGGAGGAAGAGTACATATCTCTCGCACGCGATGCAAAATTAACGACTCTCTTCCGACTGACACTGTGGACGACGGTCTTGCCTCCATTGTTGTTCTCATGTCTAAACAAAGAACCGTGTAACGATGACAAACCCAACAGCAGCATTGACTTTAGTTAGAAAGAATATTCTCAGAGTTCGAGACTCGATTAAACCGAAACAAATCCCAAGTAACGGAAACAAAATGAAGGGTTCTATTATTTTTAAAGTTTTGATATTTCTGTTTGTTTCGTCGGTTGGTTGAATAGAACAATAACTTTTTTATGAGTAATATAATTTTATTAAATAATAATAACAATAATAATAAAAACAACGATGATGACGACGACAGCCTCTGATGCTGATGAGGAAGAAAATAATAATAACGACGAAAGCAGCGGCAGTAACAACTTTCTAATGACGACGACGACAACAACAACAACAACAACAACAACAACAACAACATATTGTTAATTCTGGTCTAATATTTGGCCAATATCTACGTATCATGATGAAAATGCGCATTGGCTTAATGATGGAATAGAAGAATATCGAATCCAACGAATATATTAGTAAAACTCTCCAATACAGATCACAATAAATGATTTCAAGGATGCACTAAAAAAGCAAATAATTGGAAATACCCTGATAATGATAAAATAAAGAATTTTTGAATTAAACAGTTCACGTAAATTCATAATTTATTGATTGCACAAAATTTACGAAGCCTTAGAATATCCTGATATGTTACGAAAATTCTTCACGACAGGTCAGATGTTTTAATAACCTAAATCTATAACTGGTTTGGATAACCCGAAGAACTATAGACCTATCAGATGTCTTTTAGTATTTTATAAATGATTAACATCTATTATTGCAGGAAAAATATATAACCACTTCAATGAAAAAAAATTAGTTACATCTGAAGAAAACCGTTGCAGCGAATATTCAAAAGGCACCAAAGGACAATTATGGATCGATAATGTTATCTGCAAGCAAGCAAAAATATATATATATATCTATATATCTTGCTTGGATTGACTATAAAAAGTCTTTTGATAGTATTTCTCACTCTTACCTATTAAAAGTGCTTGAATTATACAAAAACGATTGCACTCTAATTGATTTTTTTTCAAATGTTGTATGTCAAACTGAAAAACAAACTCATTGCTTAATTTAAACAAATACTTCTTACAAATCTGACCCAATTGTGATAGCCAGAGGTATTTTTCAAGGAGATTATTTTAAGCCTTTGTCTTGCTCTTAATCACTAAGGAATATAATAATATAATATATATATTATATTTATTATATATATAATATATATAAAATAGTATATATATAATCCAACTATCGACTGTTCCAGCAAAGCAAACTATGTGTGCTGTGTTATCTCTGTCTGAGACAGTGGTCAACAGTGACTTCGGTCTGAGTAGGGCGTGTCACCTTGAGTGAGGCCTTTAAAATTTAGGAGTAGCTTCTAGGATTCTTATTTGTTCTATATGTCGAAAAGAAAAAACATTAAGGCTTATAATACAGAAAAAACAAATTACTTGTTCTCAATGAATGATCTAAAATTATAGAACTCTAATTATATTAAGTTACAAAGCTTATTAGAGAATAAAATTCATTTAGTAAAGCAATTTACTCAAAATTTGAATTGGAAAAATATTCAGTATTGAATATTAAATAAGGAAAAATTCAAAAATAGATAACACTTATGGATGAAACGTGTATTATAGAACTACTAATGAACAAAAATTATTAATATCTTGGTATATATCAATTATTAATTGTAAACCACAAAAAAGTGGAAGATATTTTTCATAAGGATTATATGAGACGTTTGGATAACATTTTAAAAGCAGAACTTTATGCTAAAAACAAAATAAAAGCAAAAAATATGTTGGCTATACCTTCCATTTCATATTCGTTTGGAATAATAATTTGTACAAAGGTTGGTTTGGAAGACTAAATATTAAAACTCGTCAGTTCAGACTGCATCACTCACATCTTTCAGATAAACCATGTGCCTCAGTTTATTACCTTTTTTAAAAGTAAAGCTGAGGCATGTGCTCAGTAAAGCACATGCCTCTGCTTTACCTACCCGTATCCTGGCTCGAGGCCTTTTGGATTCGAAATATTTCTAAAACAAAGAAATACAAAATTTACGTCACTACTTTCGCACTAAATCCAACAACCGTGTTACTCAATTCTTAATGCAATGTGAGGCTAGTTATACTCCACTACGCATGAATGATGATAACTATGAACTTACATCAATTGAAACCATTGCTGAAAGAGATTTATGGAATGAAAAGGCATTATATGGATGATATGCATTGAGTCTATATTCTGATGACACTGATACAGAGACTTCGTTAGCATGGCTTAAACATTGTAATATTGTAAGTGAGACGGAAGGATTCATCAAAGCATTTCAAGATCAAATTATTAAGACGAGATAAAATTCCGGATGCTAATTTTCGTTGACTCCCGTTATTCTGTTATCCTGTTATATATATATGAATTTAAAAATTAGGTCTTCTGTTCCTGCAGTGTCCAGGCCTGATGTATCGAGGTGGCCGTGGCCTACCCTGTGCACGTTAAAGAACACACTGGGTGGCCTTAACGGGAGGCTACCATCTGTCTCTTAACAGCTGTTTCAATGGGTCCTCTCCCCAACCTTCTCTGAGTCTTCGGGATCCTTGTGGCTTGGCAATTTAGACCACTGTGTGCAAAAAAAGGGCCGCTCAGAGGTAAAACAACCCAACTAATCTGCTGTGAGTTATTTTACCTGTAAGCGGCACTTTTGTGCATACAATGGGTTAAATGGCCAGGTTGTAAGTTCCTGAGGGCTGAGAGGAGATTGAGAGAAGGATACCCACTGGACAGTTCTTAGGGAACAGATGCACAGTGGACAGATATGAGCCTCGCAAGAAGAGGCTACCACCTGCGTGTTCTTTAGGGTTCACCAGTTCTTGAAGCCATCCAGCGTGTCCTTTGAGATGTACGGTATGGCTCTCTCACATACGGTGCCAAGACTTAACGCCTTTCCAAGCTCATCTGTGTCACTTATTGACCATGGACAGGGCGGGGAGTTTTGTGGAGATAAGACTCGACGCTGGGGAGATGGTACTCGAACCTGGGAACTGCAGATTACGAACCTGGCATACTAACGACTGAGCTACCCCGCCCCCAATAATCTGGGATACAACTGAAAATTGATGATGATTTTAACATATCTGAATAATGAAAAATTAATATAATTTAAAAACAAATTTGGTATGCATATATGAATACAAATTAACGTAACACAACTCTGTTGAATAATAACTGTAACTAAATAACTTCGAGATAGAAAAAAAAACACTCATTGGGAGATAAGTGGATTTGTCAGAAGCGAAACCGATTAATGTCACAAAAAAAGTTAAAAAATTCATCTGTCTAAGTAACTTTGGAATAAATTTCCCTTGCACAAAAAACTTTAACATTTGAATAGTCAGCGAGATCCTTCAAACAAATGCACTTTGAAATTTGAAAAAAAATTCGCTAGTTCGGAGATAATCTGATATTAAGAAGCGAATTGTAAAAGGATTTGGAGTTAATCGGGTTAGGTTCTCCCGAGACAAAATTCTTCTAAAAACTAACTGCAAAAAATTGTTCAGTAGTGCTCCTGCATTTTTCAGAAGATAAATTTGGTTTGACTAAAAAGAATGCAATTATAAAGATTATATTATACTTTTTTTAGAAACAGCATGGATTTGTGTTTTTTGCGTATTGTCTAATTGAATTATTTGTGTCACGGATGAAAAAAAAATCACTGCGCTTAAGTTACCTGTTGCTTAAGGTAAAGTACCTGGAAAGATCAGGATGAATATATCGACTGCACTACACCCCTGATTAAATATTAAACAAAATATCTTCAACTGGCATTATTTTCCTTAGGACTTGATAGATAAATGGACACCAGAAATATTGATTAATTCATTATAATACCATAATTCGTAACACTTTCAGAAAATATCTTTTTACCCATATACCTATTGATTTTCGCCCGTTGTTTATAGGTTTGTGGATTTCTCAAAATCAAAAAAAAGAATGGAATTATAAAGATTATATCACCGAGTGGTTAGCGCGCTTGGCTACTGATCTACGGGACCTGGGTTCGAGCCCCGGGTAAGGCATGGATGTTCGTGTTGTTTTCTGCTGAGGTCCTGCCATCCTCTCAGATCTTCTACTGTGGCATATAAACTGACAGGCTCCTGTCAGACCTCTGTGGCAAGCAGCTGCTTGAGGGGGTATTTATTTTTATTATTTTTTTTATTAGCATAATTTAAAACACATTTGGTTTATATATATATATATTAAAAGATACTTCCCTATACAATTGACGGATATAACTTAGAAGCTATACCAGGCTTGTCCTGGTTTCTCATACAACATACCAACACTTACACACGCTAGTCTTAGTAGATAGGTATTCTGACCACTAGACCAGGTAGAGAACATATGAGTAAAATATGCCATTATATTTTGAACGCGACCGAAAAATGATTTATATGTCAAACGAAAGCTCTTGAAGTGGGGAGTCATAGTCTATAAAAAAATTCGCCCCCATAATTTCTTCCAGCCTAAAAAAAGGGAAATATGAAAATGATTGTTTCGCTATATATTCTGAAAGCGAGGGCCTAAAGTAACAAACTATGCATCAGATGAAAGCTTGTGACATTTGGGGTGTCACAGTTTAGAGACATTTCCCTCCTATGCCTTCTCTCCCACCCAAAAAAAGGGGAAAATGGGCTAGTAATTTTTCTACTATCTTTATAAAGTGAGGGCCGAATATAAGAAGTCGTATATCAAATGAAATCTTATAACGTGGGGAATGTTATGGGTAACAAAAATATACCCCCGAGCTTTCTTCCCCCCTCAAAGTGAGTAAATTGGTAAGTCGTTCTTTTGCTATATTTTCCGAACGCAAGGGCATATACATAGTTACTAGTCGTAGGCAAATGAAAGCTCATATGTAAACTATTTTTCCCACACCCCAAAAGGGGACAGTAGTTTTACTGGAGTCGATCGTAACGAGTTATATATCAAATTTAAACTTGTGACGTCTCCAATATCATGGGGTTCCCCCTCCCCTCAAAAACAAGAGGAAGGGAGAATGTGGTCGACGTTTATAAGTCATATATCAAAGTTACTGAAGGTAGATGTTTTAGGTAACAGAATAAAAATTACAAATAAAAATTTAGCTATCTTCCTATATGCACCCTAAGAAGAAGAAAAATAAACCTAAAACTTATGGATCGTGCAATTTGCTATTGAATTCGTGTTAACTTCGAAGGAAGGAAGAGATTTATCTACTCCAGAAGACTGCAGGCGCCCTATCGTCCTTTGGAAGCAGTCCTGTGGGCTAGCGTTCTTGGTTACAGGTCAAAGGGACCTAGGTTCGATTCCGAGTAAGGCATAGATATTTATATTGTTTTTCTGTTGGGTCTCTCATTCCCTCGCAGATATTCTCTATGTCGTATTTAAATTCCAAAACCTCTATGGCAAGCAGTTGCTTGAGGGGGGGGGGTATTTTTTTTATCTTCTTAAGAAGTGAATGCGAATTCAGTGAGCTTTAGGCTAATTTTTTCTTTTTTTAGGGCTCATGTAGGAAGATGAATATTTTTAAATTATTTTCAATTTATTTATATTTTTCATTTAATATTTAACTTTTATAACCTTATCAACCAGTGAGTTGAAAGTAGTCAGTTAGGTTGATGTCAAAAGAAATATCTATGAGGTAAAATAATACTGTGAAAAATGTTTTTCTTTATCAACTGGTTATCTTGGTTTCAGATGATTATCCTTTCTATTCCTAACAGGGGAATTCAGTTCACCGTTGAACTTGAGACATACTCTTATGTAAAATGCAGTTTGTAAAATTTTTGAGACTTCTGCGGGAAATGGGGTAAGGGTTGGTTCAGTTGATAACATGCCAGATTCAGAACCTACGGTTCCCAGATTCGAGTCCCATCTGTGCCAGCATGGAGATTTATCTCCGCTAAATCTACTTTGTCCAGGGTTAGAAAGGGGCGCCGATGAGTTTGGGAGGGCTGCTGTCCGTCGGATGGAACATTAATCTGTGGTCTGTGTGTGGGAGAGAGAGAGACAAACCCTGTGAGTGTTAAGGAACACGCTGGATGGCCTTGACCAGAGGCTTTCATCTGTTTCTAATAGCTGTCCAGTGGGTCCCCTTCCACTATCCAATTCTGAGCATTGGGGTCTTTGCGTCCTAGTCATTTAACCCATAATGTACAGAAAAGTACATCTCAGAGCTAAAACAATCCAATCCAGGAAACTGTTTAAGAATAATTGGGAAAAATGGAAAACCATGTTACTATAACAAGTCAGACTCACAAAACTACAAGAAATTGCACACATGCAAACTCTAGGTTTCAAAAGATTGGTTGGTTGTTTTAATTCTGCAAGTAGAGCTCTGCGCGGATGCTGATATCGCGGTTTTATCCGCGGATATCAGCTTTTATCCGTGGATATCAGCATTTAAAAGCTCTCGGCGGATAAAGATTAACTTTAAAGTTGATAGCAATAAAACTGCGGAAAATGAAATTGATGCCAACGTGGATGGCGGATGAAGTCTCGTATTTGATAAGATCTGCAAAAACTTGAGCAAATAGTATCGCATTATTGATAGCGAAAGAACTACTTGAGATAATGAGGGGCGGGGGTGGCTCAGTCGGTAGCGCGCCAGGTTCGTAATCTCTAGTTCCCAGGTTCGAGTCCCAACTGGGTCAGCGTTGAGATTTATCTCCGCAAAATTCCCCGCACTGCCCACGGTCAGTAGGGGACACCGATGGGCTTGGAAAGGCCGCCGTCCGTCGGATGTGACGTTAAGCCGTACCCCCGTATGCGGGAGAGCCATACTCTGTGCACGTTAAATAACACGCTGGCTGGCCTTGACGGGAGGTTACCATCTGTCTCCCAACAGCTGTTCCAGTGGGTCCCTTCTCCCAACCTTCTCTGAGCCTTCGGGGTCCTTGTGACCTGTCCATTTAGCCAATGGTGTGCAAAAAAGTGCCGCTCAGAGGTAAAACAACCCAACCCAACTTGAGATAATGTTAAAAAGAAACCTGATTTGAAAAAATCAATGATGATATTCACTCCAAAAAGCAAAAAAGAGTCCATTGGGATAAAGCCACAAGTTAAAAAGACTTATCCTATGTGAAAGAAGCGACGTTATTTGCGGCACAGCAAAATATAAAATCAAATATTTACTGGGGTGTTACTCAGAAAACGGGAATTAAATATCAGTCGAATGATATTTTCTGTTGGAGAGATCACGAAGTTTAGAAGAAAGTTACTGGGTAATGAAAAGGAGTGTGTTAACTGCATTTAAAAGAGCAATTGCAAAATGAGAAGTAAATAAATTTTTGTCTAAATTTACTAAAGCATATTTTTAGAAAAAAAGCCTTTTATTTTTCCCAGCATATATTTTTTCCGTTATTAACTAGTCATTAATAAACCATTACACTGATTTACTCGCAAAAATATATCGGAGCTGAAGCATTTGCAAAATCTCAACGGTTATTACGTAGGCAATAAAAGCGTATGCTGATCAAGTTTTGCTGATGCTTTGTGGTTGTTTTACCTCTGAGTGACACTTTTTTGCACACCATGGGCTAAATGGCCAGATCACATGGACCCCGAAGGCTCAGAGAAGGTTGGGGGAGGGGACCCACTGGAACAGCTGTTGGGAGACAGATGGTAGCTTCCTGTCAAGGCCATCCAGCGTGTTCTTTAACGTGCACACGGTATGGCTCTTCCGCATACGGGCCACAGCTTAACGTCCCATACGACAGACGGCGGCCTTTCCAAGGCCATCGGTGTCCACTACTGACCGTAGGTAGGGCGGAGAATTTTGCGGAGATAAATCTCAACGATGACCCAGCTGGGGCTCAAACCTGGGAACTAAAGATTACGAGCCTGGCGCACTACCGACTGATCCACCCCGCCCTAATGCGGATGCGGTTGCAGATGAGACTTTGCGAATGCCTTATAACTTTTGCTATCCGCGCAAGCTCTTAACTCTAAGCGGGAAGTTCATAACCACCCCCAGGAGCCCAGAGAAGCCCGTACAAATGAAATTTAGGCTTATATTTTGTTATTAAAAGTATATAACGTAATATAAGTACTAGAACAACAATGTAATAAGTATTATGTTTTGCTTATATTGCTTATCATAAAATGCGGCCTTCCAAGTAATGAGAAATAGCTGATTTGGTTAATGTATGATTTGAGATTCAGGTGCATACAATAAGCCAACTTCACCCCAAAACTGTAAGAGAAATCAGAGGCTTTGTCTTCTATTCTTGAATTAATGAGATTCCTGAAGTTATCCGCTGCTGAGTGCCTCCTCCTATACACTGAGGTCAATCGTCAAAGCACTTTAGCGGGCAATTCCCGAGTTTACTCAAGACTTCCTAGCGTTCAACTCCCGAATGCGTGGAGCTCCACAAAAATGGCAAGCGCATGTCTTTGGTTGGACATCCCTGGTACGCATATTGAGATTGAGATGATGTAAAATGTATGGTTCGTGGTAACAGCGTGAATGAACGATGCCCCTTACTCAATGTCTTAATGTGATGTTTCTGGACAGGGAAAGGCTGACGAACCAGTTAATTTAAAATCTCATTAATATGCATAACACAGATGCTCCCGTGGATCAGGTGGTGTTCGCACGAGATAAGACAGATATTATTCTGGTCTGTTGAGTCGAAACCAAAACATGGAATTGGTAATGAATGTTAATTTCCGATAAGTAATATTAACTCTCATGATTTGTTTGATGTTTAACAGGAAACAACAAATTGCTTTTGGTCCTCTATTGACTACCGGGATGTTCTCCGTTGCCTAATGCCATCGTTATCAGATCGATCATAAACAGCTGTTCCGTTCTATTCCAAACTTACTGCGTTTATTTCTAGACATTGCAGCTGGTATTTGGGGGTACGCTTATTTTATTTCAATGCAAGCTTAAGAGGGTTAATGAGCAATCCGAAATTCAACAATTGATAAATCTAATCTTACCCCGTTGATATTAATCTTCTGATTCTGTATGAAAATATTGACCAAAGGGTCTGCCCTTTTGGTTAGTTAGTGATATATGTGTATTGATATCTTTCTGAAAGTTTCTGACTTGCAGGATGCTAATTTATTTTTAGTTTTCCCTTTTCATCAGTTACCTTATTTCACAATATATCTTATAGTCTGTCATAAATCTTCTTTGCTATATTTCCTATTTCTAAGTGGTTCTCATTTCATTGCACTATTTTGATCCATCTTAATATTTTCGAGTTATAGAAGCTTTTGTGCTTCACGATACACTGTGTTCTTCAGAAAAGTATTTTTCCATGTTTTTTTTTGCTTACTGTTATTTAAACTAATCTCCAAAATAATAGGACTAAGTTTTAAAATCATGGTAAACCATGTTTTGAAGCTTCTTAACTTGAAAATTAAATATTTTACAGACAAATCAGTCTGAGTCAATTAAAAAACATGAAATCCAACTAAATCTTTTTTTTCCAATGAGTTGGGTTGTTTTACCTCTGAGCGGCACTTTTTTGCACACAATGGGCTAAATGGCCAGGTCACAAGGACACCGAAGGCTCAGAGAAGATTGGGGTAGGGGACCCACTGGAACAGTTGTTGGGAGACAGATGGTAGCCTCCCGTCAAGGCATCCATCATGTTCTTTAACGTGCACAGGGTGTGGCTCTCCCGCACACGGGGCGACGGCTTAACGTCCCATCCGACGGACGGCGGCCATTCCAAGCGCATCGGTGTCCCCTACTGACCGTGGGCAGGGCGGGGAATTTTGCGGAGATAAATCTCAACGCTGACCCAGCTGGGACTCGAACCTGGGAACTGCAGATTACGAGCCTTGCGCGCTACCGACTGAGCCATCCCTGCCACCATTTCCAATTAATGTTGAAAGATTTTATCAGGTAACCAAAAAAAGGTCGTGCGCCTTTTGAGAGTAAAATGAAACCATACATAACAAGTGAAAAAAATATATATTATGCCGATCTTTAGAAGCGAAGAAAGCAGCCAACTCCGTTTCCACTGCTTCTCGATTTCGAAATTGTCAGTTGTTCATATGATTGTCCAGTGCCAAGACAAGATGATAGTCGGATGGCGCGATGTTTGGGGAATACGGAGGGTGGGGTAGAATTACCAATATTTACCAATGGCCAGAAGCTCATAATGGAAGCAGGCCAGGTGAAGAAAGCAGCCAACTCCGTTTCCACTGCTTCTCGATTTCGAAATTGTCAGTTGTTCATATGATTGTCCAGTGCCAAGACAAGATGGTAGTCGGATGGCGAGATGTTTGGGGAATACGGAGGGTGGGGTAGAATTACCAATATTTACCAATGGCCAGAAGCTCATAATGGACGATACCAGCTGTAGTCCACTAGACACACATAATTTTCTGTTGGTGGAGATCCTGGGCTTTGGTGTTTGCGATACAGGTTCATTGGATGACAACCAATGATACGAATGTCTGGTGTTTTATAGACAATCCATTTTTCATCGCACGTCAACAACCTGTCGAAAAAAGACTCCATTCTTGTGGTGTAAAAGCAGCGACGAGCAGATCGTAATCCGCTGGAGTTTGTTGCCGGCAGTCAGTTCACGGGGAAACCATTTGCTCAGCCTCCAAACTTTTCCTAGGCGGTGTAAATGCAAATGAATGGTTTCGTCATTTAGTCATTTACATGGAACCTTTCTGCAAGCTCTTGGAACGTGTGACATAAATTCAACTCAATGCTGGCCTTCAGTTCATTGTCATCAATGACGGTCGGTCTTCTCTCGCGGGGTGACCCGAAACGCATCGCCTAACGCCAATTTCTGAACCACTTTTGGGCTGCACGTTTGCTCACTGTGTTCTCTCCAAATGCTTTACATATCTTGCGGGCTGTTTGCGTCCCTTTAGTTCGCAGTTTAGACTCATAAATTAAGCACGCTCGAATAACTGTATTCGACGCAAACATGTTTTCGTCGCTCTTCCAAATTTCACTGAACCGCTTTTCACGCATACTATACATCAACTGACTCATCCTGCCATGTGATTTCGACTGTGTATCTACGCATACGCGCCACTTGCAATTGCTCTTATATTCCTTTAGTTGAAATGATAACATTGAAAAACCGCACGATTTATTTGGTTACCTGATATTTCGAAACTTAAATCTCAAATAATAACTATTATCGCAAACTGTTCACTATAACAAATATATCTTTTTCGGAAATTCGACCAGTTGCCCTCTCAGTTTTCAACAATTAAAAAAAGAAAGTTTAGAACGAGTGTTAAAAAAAATCCTTTTTTCAACAATTCTACTGAAAATACACTGAAAATAGAAGTTCCATTGACTTATTATAAACGCTTTCGTTATCCTCATAATCTCAACCTGTGGATATACGCATATATCGTACAATATGCTACACGACCTTTTAACCTGTCCATTTTATCCCACTATGAATAAAAAGGCATCTAATATATAAACGAACAATACAAACTTCTCATAACCAATCAATCAATTAATTTTATTTCATCATCATATACAATTTATAACATTGAAAAATGTGAGTGAACCCAAAAACCACATGGTTTGTCTTGGCCACTAAAGAAAATTAATACAAAAATCCATAACGGCTTACTCATTACAAAGATTACAAACAATATGTTTCATTTTCACCATATATGTACAATGAATTTTTACTTTACACTTGATTATTTAACATAGCTGCAACATCTTCCAAAGATAAAGCTTTTTAAATTCTGCTTGAACATATTAAAATTTGTTCACTTCTAATTTCAAGAGGCAACTGATTGAAGATTTTAGGTGCGATATACGAATAATGCTTATGAGCAATATCTTTTTTAGTCAAAGGAACTGAGTATTTTGGACCTTTCTCTCTGCAGTTGTATAAATCAGGCTGAATGTGAAAATTAAAGCAATTTTGCTTAAAAATATCATCACTCTAAGAACAAATATATGTCTAATTAGTAGAATTTTTAGCATAGAGTAACGACTGATGTCTCCCAATTTAAATTTTTCCATTTTTGTGACCTTCTTTCCTTCCAAAATTTACTAATTCTATTCCTTTCTTCCACATTGTTACACTTCGATAGCCAAATACTTTTCGAACATTTCTTAATTACACCATCATTCTCAAACATTTCTCAGTTTTGAGATATTTCTTTCTCAGAAATACGTTTTTTCTTCTACATTTTTTAAGTAAACACTTGCCAAGAATCAACAGAAGCTCAACATGTTGTTGTGATGTTGCCAACTCTCTCTTTTTTCCCCTTTATTTCCTTTTCGTGAAACCTTTTCTCGTTTAACAGTTAAGCTTTTGAAAAGGAATCGATTCGGTCGAATTTTTTCCCCTTATTTTCTTTCACAGTTTTGAAAGAAAAGTTTAGGAAAGAATAACGTTTGTGGTTTCATATACCTGTGCCAAGCATCGTACGTTTTGTTATGTCGTCTGAAAGATTTGTGGACAAGCACAAAACAATATTTAAACACCCTTGTCATAATAGACGTCATGCGGGGTTGGGTTGTTTTAACTCTTAGCGGCACTTTTTTGCACACAATGGGCTAAACGACCAGGTCACAAGGACCCTGAGGGCTCAGAAAAAGTTGTGAACTACTAGGTAGATATTGGGAGACAGATGGTAACCTACCGTCAAGGTCATACAGCGTGTTTTTAACATGCACCAAGGTATGACTCTTCCGCACACGTAGCCACGGGTTAACGTCCCATCCGATGGACGGCGGCCTTTCCAAGCCAATCGGTGTCCCCTATTGACCGAGGGTCTGGTGGGACTCGAACCTAAAAACTACAGATTACGAGCCTGGCACGCTACCGACTGAGCCACCCCCGCCCCTTGTCGTGCAGGGAGAAGAAAATATCATGCACATAGCAATACCTTGTTTCTTGAGGCAACACGTGACTTGAAGCTCCAGGAACATGCGCGGCACGTTGATCTCAGAAGACGAGTTTCCTGCAGGTCCACGGGGTCCGCTCCATGCAAGAATTGGCTGTTTGCCACACCAGACAGTGTGAGAAGCACTGCCTTAGAAAGTAATGCCTTAGACGAGACCAATGAGGAAAGCGAGATCTCAGCAGAAAGAAAACACAGAAAAGAAATATCCATACTTTATCCGATGCTCGAACCCGGATATCTTTGATCAGTAGCCAAGCGCTCTAATCACTCGGCCAACAGTCCAATTATGAAAAGCAAAGACATACAAAAGAAAAGGTCACATGTCACGGTCACGTGATAAAATGCAGGAAAATAAACAGCCAGTGGCCCAACGCTCAGGGCCGTAACTATATTTTTTGGTGACCTTTGCGAACTGTTAGCTCAACGCTCCATCCAATTTGCAGATGACATTAATTTCTTTTGTACCTCCAGCAATGAAGATGAATATAGTACATTACAAACTGTTTCTGTCGCCATTTACCGATGTAGCTTAAAGTACGAACTACCTATTTCAAAAGACAAATCAAGTGTTCTGTACCTTGGAAACAAGAATCCACATTATAAATACAACTTCGCAAATGATACAATTACAAATGTACAGATGCAGAAAAACTTAGGAGTGTTATTTTCATCACAGTTAACTTTTGGTGACCACTATTATAATATTGTTAGAAAGGCTAATCGCACCGTTTTCTTAATTTTGAAATGTTATGGTAAATGTGACATTGACTCTTTAATACGTGCATTTGTGGCTTTTATCAGACCCTCACTAGAATACGCTTCACCTGTATGGACACCTCATCAAATATCAGATGTCAAAAATCTTGAACGCACTCAGAGATCGTTTTACAAAAATACTTCCTGGGTTTTACAACATGCCATACGAAGAAAAGTTGAAAAGACTCTCATTACATTCTTCGGAGTGGAGAAGACTAACGTTTGACTTAAAAACATGTTATATACTTATATATGGAGTAACTCACTCTAACGCAGGTACTCCAATAATCAACCTGGTCAACAGAAGAACAAGAAGTCATTCTCCTATGATTGATGTGCTTTTTGCTCGAAAGAACTGTAAGTACCATTCCTTTGTGTGCCGTGTTGGAAGTGTATGGAACTCCCTTCCCAGCGAGATTGTCACTTCTACAAGTATTGATGTTTTTACTTTTAGACTGAGGAGATTTGACTTATCATCATTTCTCAAATGTTTCAAATCTTGATGTACTTTTTTGTCCGGTATCATTATGCTGATATAGCACCTTCCGGGCTACTCTGTAATAATAATAATGTTTGCCAATTGACATACCTTGCTATGCTTCTACCAACACACGACCACGAGGTGGGAAAGGCAGGGGATAAAACCTCTTTCCAAAATATGTGCTATTATTGGTGCTCGACGGGATAATACTACCATAGTGAAAAGTCCAAGGTGGAAGGGACGAGGGTGGCTCAGTAGGTAGTGCGCCAGGCTCGTAATCTGTAGTTCCCAGGATCGAGTCCCAGCTGGGCCAGTGTTGATATTTATCTCCACAAAAAACCCCGCCCTGCCCACGGTCAGTTGGAGACGACGATGGGGCTTGAAAAGTCCGTCGGATGGGACGTTAAGCTGTGGCCCGGTGTGCGGGAGAACCATACCATGGGCATATTTACTCTGAAACATGGTGTATGTCCTTGACGGGAGGCTTCCATCTGTGCAGCTGTTTCAGCGGATCTCCTACTCCAATCTTCTCCGATTCTTTGGGGTCCTTGTGACTTGGCCATTTAAACCATTGTATGCAAAAAAAGTGTCCTCAGAAGTAAAAGCAACCCAACCCAAGGCCGAATAGGGGCGGCAATGCCGTCCTCTCTTGAGAATGTTAATGAAATAATGGAGGTCAAAAATGATTAAACTTGTGAATATTATTTCACAAATTTTTGATGAATTAAAAAAAAACCCTCTAAAACAAAGGGAAAATATTAAACTGCAATGCAGATATAGTCCCTTTTGCCTTTTTTTCCCGCCCCGATTGCCCTCCCCCTACCACATTTTTTTAGATCGGAACCTGGCAACACTACGGAAATCACAGGAGTCACCAAGGCCACCATCTTTAAAGTGTGTACAAGATGGTTATCAGAAAGAATCTCAACTATTGGCAGGAAAACTTGTGGCAGACCAAAAGTTATTGTACAAAAAAGATTTTTAAACTAGACGTTTAAAAATCCAGTTTATACAACAATATTTTCAATGTGATCTGACTCCCGTTTAATAACTATAAAAAAATACTCTTTTCTGTCATACCAGACACAAATCGTTTGCATGTTTAGATTAAACAGTCTCTTTTGTTCTACATATTGATGCTTGAGCTTCATCCGAAAACTGCTTTTTTGCTTTAAATTCTGTCACGAAGTGTCCATTTTTCATATCCTGTCGCAACTCAATTCGAAAACAAATCACGAACATGTCGTGTATGTAGAAACAGCGTAGATTCTTTGTGCAAGGTTGTCCTCCGAAAATTGACGCTAAACCCGAATACCCTACTGAGAATTGTTTCCGTGTTTTCGCATAGTTTTAAAGAGCAAACTGAGAATGACTCATATACCGGAATTAATGTGAAACAAACAGCCATAAGAGCAAACACGCAAAGTGACAAAATGTACAGTAGAAGTTAAAAGAAACAACAACTACTTACTTAATAAATTAAAAAAAAAGTCTATTACAAGCTGAATTACTTCAAAAATTATGATATTTAGGAAGTATTTGTTTCCTTTTAAGAAAAACTGAAGAAGTGGTTTTCTAAGTATGCCGAAGGTTGTCATTGTTCTTTCACCTCTGAGCGGTATTTTGTTTGCAAGCAATGGGCTAAATAACCCGATCACAAGGATACCAAGGGCTCAGATATGTTTGGAGGAAGGTGTTTATTAAATATTGAACTAAGTCAGACTCCGCACTCTAAAAGTGTTGAGATTTTCTCTCCAAAATCCAGCTCTCACTCTCAATGAGAAAGCGGACATCGAGGGTCTTGGAAACGCTGAAATCCAACAGATGGAATTTTACGCCCTGACTCCATTTACAGAAGAGCCTGCCTTATACACCTAAATTAACGCGTTGAATGCTGTTCACTGAAAACTTCCATCTGTCTCCAACAACTGTTCTGGGATCCCCTTTCCCGACTTAGTTCTGTATCATTTGGTCCTTGCAAGTCCGGATCTAGAAAAAAAAAGTGAGAGGGGGAGGGATCTAGGAACGCAATGAAACCCGAAAATGGTAGGGGAGGGACAAGAGACTGACTTTCCATTGCAATGAAATATTTTCCCCTTTGTTTTAAAAGTTTTTAAAAATTTTCATAAAAAATTAATAAAGTATGCACAAGTTTATTAATGTTTGTGCTCCATTATCCTTACTAGCATTCTCAAGCAGTGGGGGGGAACCAGCTGCTCTCCCCCCTAGATCCGGCCCTAATTCCTTGTGACCTGGTCACATTGTGGGATAAAAAGAGGGACCTTTAACAGATCGGTATGATTTACCTTTGAAGGGCCATATTTTTGCACAAAATGGGATAAATGGCCAAATCACAAAGCCATGTGCTTCTCTACAACAATGACTCAGAGAAGGTTTAGAAACGAGCTACATTGCACAGCTGTTGGAAGAAAGTCGGAAGCCTCCCATCAACGCCATAAACGCGTTTTTGAGTCCGTAGGGTATGGCTTTCCTGCACACGATGCGTCACGGCCTAACTTCCAATTAGACGAACACCGGTTTTTCTACTCTCTTGTTGTCCTTTTACTGCCGAGGGTTAGCAGAGGTTAGCAGAGAAAACAGCTCTGCTAACAGGAGCTTTTTCTCTGCTAACAGGGGTTAGCAGAGAAAATACTCGACCGAGCACGATTGGGACTCGAACCTGGAAACTGTAAGTTAGAGCCACACGCACTGTCGACTGAATGATAAAAAATAAAACAACCTAACTCAAATATTGAACTCCTTATCTCCAAAAATGGCATGTAATAAAATCCAATAATGATAAATAATATGACTTTAAATGTATTCTTTTTTGGGCTTATGGTGGAAATATTTTTGGAAATATTTTTGAGCATTGTTTATTTTTAGTGCGATCGGTCATTTTCTGAAGGAAAAATTTTATGTAGTAAAACATCAATCCTTAATATTCTTCACAAGCCGTATACCGACACCAGAAAGTGCTGCCAATCCCGAGTAATATGTTCCATGGAATAGAAAAACGCCACCAAACATCTGGTGGCATCACATGATGCTATTTCTGTCCTCCGCATATTCCCTTAGACTGATAGCGAGTGGTTGGCCTGTAGCGGTCACGACGACGACGGAACGCCATGAACGAAGGAGTTTTCGGTGAAAGGGAATGGACGTCTCGGTGTTTTCTGTTGCTATGGAAACTACCTTTGTCACCAGAGAGGAGACTAATCCCTTATATTCCTCGGCTGCCCTTGTGTGCCGTTTCTGCCTAAGTCCGGAGGTTGTATCAAGGTCATAGCAAATGAGACGGTTGCAGGGAAAGCGGGACTCTGAGGATCTGTCGTTTCTTCTCCCGACCGGAGATGAGAATCGTAAGGCAGCTCCAGACTTTGCGTCTGTCTCCTTTCAGAGCTAAAGATGTCAGACAATTCCATCATTCGTTGCCGTTTAAATCCTGCAACAAGTGATTCTTTTTCTCTTCCTAACAGGATGTTATCGGTCAGAAAGAGAGAGAGAGCTGTGATTATTTTTAATCTTGGTAAACCTGTTTTCCTCTTGTTGTTGTTGTTACAGAAGGTTTAAAGAAAATTATGGCTGTGGATTTGGATTGTTGTTTGGAATTTGTTAGTGCAGAGGGTTAAAACATTTATGGTTGTGAATTTGGATTAAAAAAAAAACGTTTTTTATTTAGATTCAAAAAAGGAATAGAGGTGTAATTTCTTTTACTGCAATTGTTAGTTTTAACTGGGATGTCAAGAAATTGCCATGTGCACTGATACACAAAACGTTAAATAAAATCCATATTATATCGAAGAATCATAACTTCAAAAATAAACTTTCTTGGTTTAATTGTTAAAACTGAATTTGTGGATGTGAAGAAGTTGTATATTGAATCCAACATTTGCGCAGTGTTAACTCTTAATGCTGTCGGAGGACACTTATAGTTCCTAGAACCAAAATTCAGTCTCATATCCAGTGGGAACTATAGTTCCGAAGTGAATATGCTACAAGTTTCCATTTTATTTCCTATAGAGATCATCCTTTTTTGAAGATTTTTAAAATTAATCCTGAAAATTTAGGAATTAAATTTAATATTAAAAAAGAAGATGCTTTATTATTTAGATGTTCTCTAAAGTTAAAAAAAATATTACACGAATGTAGCAGCCATTTCTGTGACTTCATTTCGCTCGAAGTTTTCAGTAGTTTTCTTCTTTCTGGTAATGTTTCTAAACTAAAGTTTCATGCAAAATATTCCTTTAACTGTGGTCATTTGACTTTTTCGTAATCTTTTGGAATTACTTAAAAAAATCTGGTAAAAGCGGATGTTTTTAATTGGAAGGTATTTGCATCATTTGATATAAATGCATATATCTAAGTGTTGCAATTCTTATCATATTTTTGTTTCCAAATTGTTTTGCCGTTTGTTACAATGTTTCAAAAAAAAACTATTTAAATATTATTATGTAGAATTAATTGTTCCTTCGTTTAAGCGATTACTTGTCATATTCTAACCATTAATTATTTCAGAATGCGGTTCAAATCCAACGAAATTACTATTTTTTTACTATATTGCTTTAAACAAGAATTATTCAAATTAGCATGTTTGCTGATATTTTTCAAATATTCTTTTATGAAACTTTCCAATTAAATACTCTTTCTTTTGATATAGAGCACGACCAATTATATCTAATAGTTAGTTCCATATAAGGTTTAAAATTTGTTTTTTTTTTCCTTTTGTAAACATCTCAAAATTAACCCGGCGACCAGAGTGAATTTTGCTCTACAAAACAGGCATATTAAGGATTAATAAGGAAACGTTAGGGATGGTCTTTATTTTTGCATCATAATTAGAGTTATAAAGTGAATAAATTTTTTTTGCTTTAAATCATTACTAAAGTGTCATGTGAACTTTAATCTTTGGAGAACATTGATAACATTCTGAAACTAGATATGTTTGAGAAAGAACTAGGAGAACTAGAGAAACAATTTGACTTGCTTATAAGTTACTGCATAAGAAACCGTTTTCGAACAGAAAGCTAAATTCACCACAAATTTTGAAAGAATGTACTTTGGCAGCAAACGTTAATGTGTGTGCTCAAGAACTGTAAGAGAAAGAGTGTGAGAGAAAGAGTCCTAGAAATCCGATTGAGGGGTTGCAAAGCTCGTCGAAAACGTTTACTGATAGATTTTAAATGCAAGAGACAATTCAATGGTCAAAGAAGCATGCAATGGGGCTGTTGAGGACAGGAAGTAAGTAACTTTTAATGATGAAAGTCGGTTTTGCTTTAGTGGAAATCAGAGGCGTGCGTTCAGTCCTCAGTGCCTTAAAGTTACTTCGAAACATCCAACCAAAATCATGGTATGTAGTTACATGTCCTATCGAGGAGTTGGAAAGCTACATATCCTAAATGGAACAGTGAAGCGAAATTGTTGCAGATGTATTTGGGATGAAACTTGAATTTTTCAGAACGATAACTCTCCTTATCAATGTTGGGAGGTTTTTTTTAGAAATGGTTAACAAATATCAATATTAAAAGGATGAAATTGATTGAACATTCTCCAGATCTTAATCCTATCGAGAACATATAATACCAAATTATTTATGAAATTTTCAAAATGACGACTTAAAATAAGCTTGAATTAATTGAAACATGATCATTTTCTTTTAATTGTATTGTTTACATGTCAAAATGATGTAAATCGGTAATTAAAAAGAATGAGAAATTTAATCATGGTAATTACATCTCAAAAACCTTTTTAGGTAGCAAAACACTAAAAACTTTAAAAGTCGAAATAAAAGGATACTTCAGATTGAATGATAGAAGTTATAAATATTTAATAATTTCTTGGCTAGAATTCGGTATGAACAAAAGAAGCACATAATAGCATAGATATGTTCAAGACGTTTTACCAACACTGTTATTTTGATTTTTGTACACCACTGTATAACAAATGAAATTCGAAGAATATTATAAAAATATAAACCTTTAACGCAACAAAATTTATGAAAATACTAGTTTTCATTCGAAAGGTAATATTTCACTTCTTTGAAAATTTATTTAGCATATTATTTTTCGACTATAATTATGAGGATTAAAATAGAAACTTTCTTCAAGGGCACCTGGTCTCTGTATTAATTCAGGTTTTCAACGAAAAAAGGAAAATTTGCATTCAGGAATGAGATAAATTTATCACAATCTAAATTCAAGAGACCTCTGACAAGTGAACGAATTTTTGGCACTTCGCCTACTGAAAAAGTCTTCCTTTTCTTTCACAGGGCTTAAGGAACGGAAATACTTTCATAAAAATAAAGTAAAAAAAATGGAGCGTGGTTTGTGTTGGAAGTCTGTTCAATGTTGTCTCTTAGAATAAGATATAATGGATTGAGGTTTCACCGAAATTCAGCAAAACCCTTTTTAGTTTTCAAAATCTCAGACTTCCATTTTGGGTGTGTCTTGTATAAGGGTGTGTGCGAAATGCCACGAAATAAGGCAATTAGTGGAAGTTTCCAACATTCGATATCCGCATTTAGATGTATTATTATTTTTGCTGTTTCAAACGTTAGAAGCAATCACAGTATTTATGTCAGTGCCACGCAAAGTTCATAGTGGACCGATTAATAAAGAGGCGTATCTGTAGCGAGAAGGCGGTTCGCGTCGACCTTCAAGTTTCATTGCATTTGAAACCAAAAATGTAGATTTCCACAGGAATAAATGTGAACAATAGCATGCAAAAAACGGTTATAAATCAGCATTATTAATAAGATTTCTTAGCTGCTGTTATTAGTAGCAAAAAGAATTCTAAAAATTTGACAGAAAATGTTCAGATATGTAGCTGGTCGGTTAGCGTACTTTTGAATTCGGATCAAATTGGGTTAAGTTGGGCTGGACTGCCTATAAACGGAGCTTTTGTGCTCACAGTAAGCTAAATGGTCAGATCATAGGAACCCTAAGGCATAGAGAATTTTTGGGAAGAGGGCAATTAGACAACAGGTACGGTTAAATGATCAGACCATAAGAACCCAAAGGTACAGATATCATGGGGAAGAGTGAAATTTGACAGCTATTAGGAAAAAACGCCTAAGTCATAAGGACACCAAGGGCACAGATGATATTGGGGAAGAGGACTTTTGGGAAGTTTTTAGAATTTAATTACTAGATCGTGTATAAGAACCACAATTGCACTGATGTTGAAGTAGAGTACCATTGGATATCTGCTAGGAATAAATGGGCAAATAATATGGATCCCAAGGCCAAATAAAATTGCAGAATAGGGCAATTAAAAAGTTAGCACTAAATTGCCAGGTCATAGGGACCCTAAAGGCAAAAAGAACTTTGGGAAAGAAGCCCACTGGGCAGCTGTTAGGACTAAGTTAAGCCCAGAAATGTTGGGGGAAGAAACCTATTAGGCAGCTGTTAGGACTAATTTAAGCCCAGAAATATTGGGGAAGAAACCCATTAGGCAGCTGTTAGGACTAAGGCCCAGAAATGTTGGCAATTAGACAGCACTAAATGGCTAGATCCTAACGACTTCCAAGGGCCTAGAGAATGAGGGGGGGGGGGGGGAGAAAACCATTGTACAACTGTTAGGATTAATCAGTCAAATTATACAGACTTCAAGAGCTCAGGATTATTGTGATTGAACAGCTGTTTGGAGACAGATGATTGCCTCTCCTGAAGACCATCCAGTTTGTTCTTTAACGTGAAAAATATAAGGCTCTCATGACCCATGAGACGTGATTTAACGCCTCATCCCACAGACCTTTCCAAACACGTCGTTATCCATTTTCTATTATCACTGAGGGAAGTGCTGGTATTAAAGGAAAACTTTTCGGCTCAGGAAATTGATGACCCGAGTAGAGAAACATCAGATTACGAGCCTGTCACTCTACTGAATGATACAAAATTTCTCCCCCCCCCCCCCTCTTTGGACTAAGGAATGGCTGACTATGTTCAGTCCCTTATGTAGAAAAACTATGGAGTGAAAGTGACTGAATTAAACTGTGAGGTGCCTGATCCCGTTTAATTATATTTTTATAGAAATTATCCCCACCAACTGTGCTTTTTTTCCCCTCTGCTTTAGCATTTTACTATTTTGTTTGCCTCCTCGAAGTGTGTGTGGAGATGGTGGTTATGGGCACGCTCCCCTAGATCTGAATTTGCTCGTGTTTTTCCTTCATTTGAGAGCTACGCTTTATTGAGATAACTTTTTCCCATGGTGCATTTTAGCTGACAGGAGCAGATTAGTTTCCGTAACTAAATATTCCCTTTTACATTCTGGACTAACCCCATCCATTATCCTGATTAATAAAGATAGTTTCTACAGTAATTGAGTGCATCTGGGGCAAATCACGTTTCCTCATTGCAAAAATTCATTACAAAAATGGCCTTTATTATTCGTGACACCAGGAAATGTGTAATGAAATTCTTTCATTATACTTTTTTTCTAATTAAACTGAGAGACCAAATGTAAAATACGGATTCAATCGGTGACGTGCCCGGCATTGTAATCCGATGTTTCCAGGTTCGAGTCCCAATTGTTCTAACGTTCATCTCGTTAATATACACTGTCATGTCCTTCGAATTTTATACTTATTTATTTATTGTATATTTTTGTTGTATATATTTTTATGTGTTGTTGAAAATGTTTGTGCTGGGATGACTCACTTTTGTTGTTTTCGGGTCTGAAGCCTGCTGCTTGTGGAAAGAATCAATGCCAGAAGTTGTTTATCGCCGTAAATGACTAGCTTAGGGGCACTAGTGCAACGACGAGGCTAGGCGGGAGATTTGAAAGCTGTAGTCTGTGCGTTAGCTGTCGAACGAACAAGGTCGTTGCGACACGCGTCAAAAGGACGCCGTCTTTCTCAAAAAGTAACCCTTGAAGTCAGGGTGCGATTCCAAGAGGGAATCCAGATTCTTGGAGAATCTTATCTTTTATTCTTGAGGTTCAGGAGGAGCCACAGTGTAGGCAAAGAAAATTTCCTTTCGCCGAGTTTTTGAGGTCTGTAAAGTGAGAAATTGCAGAGGTGCAATTCTCCACCTCATTTTATTAATATTTGCAGTAGCAAAGCAGCAAAGGCTCACGGAGTTGAGCGGTGAATTTGATAGAAGTTTTGTGGATTCAGAAAGAACCACAGTGTGAAGCAGCAAAGGCCCACGGAGAGTAGTCCATTCCCAGCACGTAGATGTATATAGTGTGAATAAAAATTGTGTCGTCCCTATATAACTCTCGTGCAGTAATTGATAGACCATTGCTATTCTTCATTCAACGCAGCAAGGTTGAGGCATACAGTGGCACGGGCGTAAAAACCCGAGAATCTGTGAATTCACCGAAGTGAATTAATTAAGCAGTAATATCATCGTCCCTCTCTCCTGTGTGGACTGGGTCATCACATCTGTCACAGTCTGACAAGATCCGAACACCCGGCCACTACATACACTATGATAAGAGAAGGCTCACATATTTGGAATGGCCTTCGTCGTCGGATGAGACAAAACGTGTGCACGTTAAAGAACACTGTGGATGATACTGACGAAATGCTTCCATCTCTTTCCCAACCTTCTCTAAGATTTTAGACTGCTTGTGATCTGAACATTTCGCCTAATGTGTCAAAAAAAGTGCCGCTCAAGGATAAAACAGCCCAAATAGGCAGATATTCAACCGTTAGTTTTGTTAATTATTTTTTTAAAGTATATGTTATATCAATAACAAATCTTCAAGAAATTTAGTATGAATAGTACGAGTATGACTTGTGCGTTGAAATTTATCTTTGCTAAACCCCAACCTGCCCTTAATTAGAAAGGGGTAACCAATGGGCTTGGTTTGGAAAGGCCACCGTCCGTCTAAGGGGAAGGTAATACTTAATCCCCTTTCAAGGAGAGCGTTACCCTGTTCACATTGAAGAATACCTCAGATAGCCTTGACAGGAGACTTCCATCTGGTTCCTAACAGTTTTCCGTTTGCCTTATCTGCATCAAGGCTCGTAATCTGCAGTTCCCAGGTTCGAGTCCCAACTGAACCAGCGTTCAGATTTATCTCCGCTAAACCTCTCTCTGCATTTGGAAAGACTGATGCACTTGAGAAGGTCGCATCTATTGGATGGGGAGTTTAAGCCGTGGCTCTGTGTGCAGAAGAACCCTTTTTTGCACTTTTAAGAACGCACTGGATGGCCTTGACGAGAGGTCAGAATCTGTCTCCTAACAGCTGTCCAGTGGATTCCCTTCCCCAAACATCTCTGATATTTTGTAGTACTTGCAACCTGTATATTTAACCAATTGTGTATAAAATAGTGCCAGTCAGAGATAAAACAACCAAACCTGTTATCCAACCGTCAGCCATTGGGGTTCTTGCGACCTGATCATTTGTCCCAAAGAATGCAAAAAGTTCCGCTCGGAAGTAAAACAAACTAACTATTATTAAGAATATATCAATTATTTTATTTAATTGGTTTATTCTTAATAACAATTAATTTATTAGTAACTTAATAACAGTTAATTTGTTAGCAACTTAATAACAGTTAGTTTATACCACAACCCAATCAATTAATTTTATTTACGTCCCGCCTCCAGATATGAACATCATTAGACAATACTAACATGCGATGCATGAACGCAATTTTATTTTAAAAAAAAGTATTTGAACAGCAAATACATCAACCACATAAACTACCCTTTTAATTAGGGAGATAAAAATTATAATCCCATCTTAAAATAACGCCACCCTCTTAAGAAGCATCCAAAATACGTTTTTAAGACCAGTTATTTTTCGAATTTACCCTAAACAACACGTCGAGATATTTTGTTTTTATGCCTCTTAGAGTAACGTTCCTCGAGCATACAACATAATGCTTTGATAAGCGCTCTTTATTTGTAGGATACTAAACAGATGATTATAAATCTCCCCCCGCAGCATACGGAAGATGTGACTCGGTTTATGCTTGTGCTCATCGCCCGTGAAAAAAGTACGTTAGATCTTTTTCGCATATCATTCTACTGGGTATAGTTCACTAAGTTTATGGGGCACTTTACTTCCAAAGCAAAATTTAAGTTTCCTCTCGACGCCTCTTATGTTGCTGGGCATTATTCATAAGCCTAACATTTACTGAAAATGTGGAACCTCGCTTCCAAGTACTTTAGAAACATCAATAGAGCAAGAATCCTTTGGGAGGAAAATCTTACCTTTTTTAAACAAGGAGGCGTTCTGGATTAAGACGAAAAAATCCACGAAAGTGGGAAACCAGAATGCTAAGAGATTTGTGAGAGAAAAACCTTAAATACATTGTCTGGAAAATAAATTAGTGAATTTTTGTGTATGCCAATTGCAAGTCAAATTCGATGTACCGTAACTTTTAAAATAAGCTTTTTATGATGAAAACTCTACGAAGATAAATTAAAGATCTCAATCAAATCTATCTATATCTCGGTTTCCAATAATATTCGTTTAATATTTGATGAGTTATGATAGTTTAAACATTTAGCAACAACATGCCAGTCATAAAAAATTTAACAATAAGTATTGTTTGTTTAAAATCATTTAATTAATAAGCATATATTTTTGAAGTTTATGTTCCTTTGGACTGCCATTGTAGCTGTTAAATATTACAGCTTCCATAAAGTTTTAAATATTTAATGAATATAGTTTTTACTTGAGATCTAGATAGATTTGAATGAGATATTTAAAATAATTTCAGTAACATTTTGCAATAAATATTATTTTAGAAATTATTTAACTCTTAAATTTGTCTTCCATCTTATTAGAATGAAATTTATTTTTCGTTCATGCAGTGTAGGAGACTTAATTAAACAGATGGGTGGACATATTTTCGTGGATTTTGTCCATCACTTTGCCAGAGGTAGAGTACTTGAGACTTTCTTGGCCAGAATCAAAATTCCGGAAAACTGAAAAAAAATAGCTGGTGAATTTTAAGAAACGGATTTTTGGAGTATCAATTCCATGAACCGTATGGTATTAAATTATATGTGTACTATTATATTTCGGTAGCCAGAAATTTTGGAGAGAGAAAGATTTTGAGTAATTTAGCTCATGTTTTTGTTAATATAAATGGATGAACTAACGATTTCTTTAAAGTAAAATTCTTCCAGCCGAAAAGTTAGCGTTGCTTTGATGACATGATGAATTATACATTTTCCCACGAGCAGATAAAAATATTACACCCACAGAGATAATTTTAATTTTTATCAACATTTAATTTATTTTTGGGACATCCCTCGTCAAAAATGTGTGCTTTTTATTTCTTCTTCCCGATGTAAAAACATCGTCTGATTTTGTGCTTAAATTCCGTACATTGACACTCTTCGGATTATGGATTAGGTAGTCCACATTAAAATGCGAAGGGCGAATTCTCACCCATTCTTCACTTCAGAATGGATGAATAATTTGCGAATCGAATAGTTGTGATAGAGAAGCAGAAGAAATGACTTTCAAACATAGAACTCATGAATTATTAGCTGAAAGAAATGCTGAATTTCGTCACAAGTGGGATACGAACACACGAGCTCCTGATGACTTGCCAGGTGCTCTGACCGCTGAACTATCGCTGCTAACTCGTTTTTCAGCAAATTGTAACTATAAAGGTCTCCAATGACACTGGTGACTGCCATGAGAATGTTTATAGACAAATTAGCTGAGAAAATGAGCTAGCTGTGATGATCAGTGGTCAGAGCATCTATCATGTTATCGTGGGTTCATATCCCCCTCGATGTCATATTCCAGTCTCACCTGAGCCAGCATTGAGAGTTATCTTCACAAAACTTCTCACTCGGTCAATAGGGAATGCCGATGAGCTCGGGGTCCTTGTTACCTGACAGTCATCTGTCGGACGAGTCATTACGCCATGGCCAATTTGTGCGGGAGAGCCATACCCTATGCACGTTAAAGAACGAGATTGATGGCCTTGACGGGAGGCTACCATCTTCCTACCAACAGCTGTCCAGGTGGTCCCCTTCCTCCAACATTCTCCGAGTCCTCGGGGTCCTTGTTACCTGGCCATTTAGCCATCGTGTGCAAAAAAAGTGCCGCTTTTAGGTGAAACAACCCAATCCCCTCGAAGTGGCACTCCACTTTCAAACTAATAACTCGGATTATTGTTATTCTCCCTTATAAGGCCATTTGAGATTTACAGAATGAGTGAAATAGACATTCGTGAAATCAAACGAAATCTTTCTTTTTAACTCTCAAAATTTTCGAATGTTGAGATCAGCGTTATTCGAATTTATTTACTAAAGATGAGTTGTGACTCAAATTTTAAGACAAGAGAAAGGAAAATCGGACACAATCATAAAAAATTTGTCCAATTCACAATGTTAAAAAGGGTGAAAAATGCACTAAAATGAGGCTGTAAGTATTCCAAATAATGTCTAAAATGCAGTCCAAAAGTTGCATATTGTAAAAATACTTCACCAATGAGCAAATAGGGTAATTCTAAGTAATCCACAGTGATGGTAAATTGTACCAGAAGCATATAAAGCATAAAAAAGTGAAATAAAGTCAACCCAAATGAGTTTTAGCATTTTTAACAAAACCCATGCATTGTAGAAGTTATCCTCGCAAATCCACGAAGTGAGCAAATTAAAATCACGAAGTTAGAGAAGTAGGCAAGCCTAACCATTTTTTTTCACTTCATGTTATTAACAATTACAGAATTTGATAAAATAATTATTTCAAAACAAAATTAAACTCGCAGTATTATTTAATTAATTATTAATATAACTTTTAATAATTTAAATTTATTATATTTATTTCTTTATTTATAAAATATTGATAAAATTTTAATTTATTTATAATTTATTACATTCATTCATTTTTAAAACATTAAAATAATTTTATTATAACTGTAATTTATTAATTTTAATCTCTATAATAATCAATATATCTAATTTATAAAATTTTAATATAACATCATTTCACATTTTTTGTAGAAACTGAAAATTCTTGAGTAAAATCATTAAGATTCATTTCTCAAAGAAACAAATTCCGATGAAAGTAATAATAATCAAAAACTGAATAATACTTATTAATTTTAATTACTAAACCGATTAAAAATTTGAAATTATGGCCAAAGTAGATTATGAGCCGGACTAGCTACCGGCTGAGCCAACCCCCACCCCGGTGAGTATGATATAAGAAATTATTATTTCTATTTACTTTTAAGCTTCAATTTGTCCTACATAATGAGCTAAATGGAAAGATCACAAGAACACTAAGGGCTCAGAGCAGAGAGAAGGAAGAGAAGAAAGACTGCCGTCAAAACCATCCAGTGTGTTCTTTAACCTTCAGAGCGTATGGCCCTTTTGCCCAATTATCATCCCATCCAACAGACGGTGGCTTTTCGAAGTCCGTCGGTGTTCCTTTTTTGGCAGAGGACGAAAGAGGATTAATGGGTGTTTTGTGCAACGACTTAGCCGACCTTGGGATGCACGTGGGTGTGGTGCGATAGAGTTGAGCACAAGACGACTCTGAAAGATAATAAAGCCTGCTTTACTAGAATAAGGTTAAGAACAGCTGTTCTAGGCACATCAGTGTTCCGTTTTCATACTAAGGTCTAGTGTGGGAAAGCAGAAAAATTATCAACGCTGGCACAGTTCCGAGTTGAATATGCAAAGAAATAAAATTTCGGTTTACCGCACTACCTACTGCGCCATCTAGATTTTCACGAATCTAAAGTTTTACACATGAGAGCGATTATTTTACGTTTGTCGTGTACATTTTATACAGGATGTTTAAAAAACAGCTTTGCAACTTTGAAACGCTATACAATTATTTTGAAGAGAAGTATGCTTGCATGAATGGAAAGTCAAAGACTCGAAATTGTGACGTCACAGCTGATGATCCATGGGCAGAAATAACAGTCGCAGTTGCAGAGTTCGCGACAGAGATGTTTCATCGCACGTAGGGAGATTTTCATTATAGGTGGGATATTTGTGATGTTACACCTGAATGTCACATCGAACTGTCACTATGATACAGCTGACAAATTTAATTTGTTGGGCTACATTTCTATGTGAGTTGTTTGGTTGGGTTGTTTTGCCTCTGAGTGGCCCTTTTTTACACAAAACGGGCTAAATGGTCAGGTCACTAGGACACCGAATGCTCAGAGAAGGTGACAGGACCCACTGGAACAGCTGTTGAGAGACAAGATAGTAGCTTCCCGTCAAAACTATCCAGCGTGTTCTTTAACGTGCACAGTGGTATGGCTCTTCTGTACAAGGGGCCATGGCTTAATGTCACATCCGATGGATCTCGGCCTTTCCAAGCCCATCGGTATCCCCTACTGACCGTGGACAGGACGGGGAGTTTTGCGGAGATAAATCTCAACATTGGTCCAGCGAGGATTCGAACCTAGGAACTGCATATTATGAGTCTGGGGCCACCGACTGAGCCACCCCCACCCTATGTGAGTGGTTGTGGGTTGTTTTTCCTCTGAGCATTTGCGCTCACTGGACTAAATGACCCAGTTATAAGGAACCCAAGGAATCAGAGGAGGTTGGGAGATAGAGAACCACTGGACAGTTGTTAGGAGACAGATTATAACCTCACTCCAAGATCATTCAGAGTGTCTTTTTACAATTTTTAAAGGTTATACAATTATTTTGAAGAGAATTATGTGGGTATGTGATACGAGGATGGAAAAATCTCGGCATGAGGCTACTTGACTAAATGGTCCGGCGACAAGGATCCCAAGGGTACCTAGTAGGTTGGGGTATAAAATTTTGACTTAACGCACAGGTTATGGCTCTCTCACGCACACGGAACAACGGCTTAAACATTCCATCTGGGGGAAGACTCTTTCCAAGGCCATCAGTGTCTTCTTTCTCATCGAAGGCAGAGAGTTAGCAGAGAAAAATCTCAGAGCTAACACAATTGGGACTCGAACTTGGGAACTCCAGGATTACGAGCCTAGCGCGCTACCTAATGATCCAATCCTACCCACATTGCCGTACATTTGATTTGCATCTACCATTTATTAATAAAGGTATGCATCCTCTCAAAGTTGTAAACCTACTTTTCAAACATCCTGCATCACCGGAAAAACAAATCCTTTATACCACAGCTGTTCGAATGGAAATAAATGTTGTTAGCGATCACGATGTTTTCCGACAGAAGTGTAAACTACGATTCGAATCGCCAGACCGAAAAAAGATACTGCAAAATCGCGAAGAATTCTAGGGTCAACTCAATGTGAAACATCGTTAGACGGCCACATCATTTTATCGGTGATAAAACTACCAAAGGAAAAAAAAGAAAATCGACCATTGTTCTTAACTCGTCTCAGTGGTTTCGGCTAAAAGTCACGTACAAAACCTCGATATCGATGTTTTTTCGGTTGTTTCCAGCCCTGTGGTGATTCGATGAATTCTATCTTACACAGAGTAAATTAATTCTCTTGGGAAAGAGAAGAAACCACTGTTATCTGCTAGAAAAAAAAAATCGTTTTTTTTATTGGTTCATGATTGAAACTGATTCCAGACGAATGTTTTCACTCAAATAGTTCTTAGCATATGAGGATATAAAGCAAAGTGTGCGAAAGTACACTGCTTTTTAAAACTAAGGTACAGTTGCTCAAAAAAGTATCCGAACGCTATGGTTGATTACAGAATTCAGAAAAAATATCTGGCAACGATTTTTTTAGAAATTAGTGATCTGGCAACCTTCGTGTCACGTGACACGAAGGTTGCCAGATCACTAATTTCTAAAAAATCGTTGCCAGATATTTTTTCTGAATTCTGTAATCAACCATAGCGTTCGGATGCTTTTTTGAGCGACTGTATGTGGCAGGGAAACAAAATACAAATTGATCAAACATGCAGGTGGGATAGGTTGTTTCATTTTAGAGAGGAGAAGTGTGTAGTTTGGTTCAGGCTGTAGCACTTCATGCTCGTAATCTACAGTTTCAAGGTTTGAGTTTCATATGTGACAGCGTTGAGATTCACCTGTGACAGCGTTGAGATTTATTTCCGCTAAACCCCCACTCTGCGTTTAGTTAGAAAGGGAATGCAGTTAGATTTGAAAAATCCGCCGTCCCTTGGATGGGATGTTAAGTTGCGTCTCTGTGTGCAGAAGAACCATACCATGTATTCTATTCGAAGATATAGAAAAAATTCTTTAAAATTAGGGGGACTGCTCCTGATTTCGAATTATTTAGAATTTTTCTTCTTTCTTTTGATCTCTCTTTAAGAAGTTAAAATCCGAAATGAAATAATTGTTGCAATTACATTTTTTTAATTAAATCTGTTGCTTTCTACGCTCTTGATATGATCATGATAGAAACTATTAATTTTGTAATATATTTTAATGATCATTTATGTGTTTTGTAACTTGTTAACCCACGTGCGAATCTTTGAACTCTTGTGGTGTTGCGTATTTCCAAAAAAAAATTGTAAATAGTCATATTGTATCATGTAATATGAATGGAAATAATGACTCTAAAAAAATAAATACCCCCTCAAGCAGCTGCTTGTCACAGAGGTCTGACAGCAGCCTGTTAGTTTATATGCCACAGTAGGAGATCTGAGAGGATGGCAGGACAGAAAAACGACAGACACAGCCTTACCCGGGGCTCGAACGCAGGTCCCTTCGATCAGTAGCCAAGCGTGCTAACCACTCAGCCACACTTACTTATCTGTATATTAAAGAATACGATGTATGGGATTGATGGGCTACCCTTCGTCTTCTAACAGCTGTTCCCGGAACCTCTTCCTCCAAACTTCTCACAACCTCGTTTTTTTTTTTTGCTTCAAATTTCCAATCAAATCTTGCCTTACATTTGTATTCTTCTCGTCACTGTATGTACCGAGATATCATACACCGTTTTTCTCCTTTTCGCGGCTTTTCTTTAACTATTGCTAAATGAATGTTTTCGCAAATTCTGACGACCAGCTGCAACATAGCACGTCTGCCATGATATGGCCCATTTTGTTTAAGAAAATTCCGCTCAGAGGTAAAACAACCGAATTCAGTTCAGAAAGGAAATTTTTTTGCACGCAATGGACTAAATGGCCAATAGAATAAATCATTGTCTAGCAAACAATGGTTAAATATTAAGTTTATATAAGTTTACACAAATTGTAAGAATAAACTATTTTAGTGCTATTGTTGATGCAGATGTGAGCTAACAACCATATAACCTGCTCCCTCCTTTTGTGCCTTTTTTTTCTGTATTAGGTGCCATTTCGTTAGGCGTACTTTTCCAGCTGTTTATTTTAAATCTGATATTTATAACAATTATACGCAATTCCAAATTTTTTTAAGTTATTCCTCACTTCATTCTTTCCATGAAGTAATTTGATTTAAATCTGATCCAATGCAAACAATAATTTATTTCTCGAATTTTTTCCATTCAAACATAATTCTTTACAATGCCCGCAAGAAAATATCAAAGAGGTCTCACAGAGACAGCAATCACACAGCAATCAGTGTTCTTTGGTAGTCATAGAATTGGATCATTCCTGTCAATCAATGCTTCCCGAAAACCCACCATTATTTGTCGGGTACTTTGTACATTCAAAATGAAACGGGAATACCTGCCTGATACAAAGACAGGTGAACAATTCTATACCGAATCAGAATTCGCGTAAAACTGCATATTAGCAAGAGTTAGAGAAATTTTTCTGAAAAGAAAAAGGGTTGTGTTTGTTTTACCTCTGAGCAGAACCTTTTTGTTCATGATGGGCTAAATGGCCAATTTACCAGGGCCCCGAAGGCTCAAAGAGCGTTGGGGGAGGGAAGCCGCTGGACAGCTGTTCAGAGACAGATGACAGCTTCCCTCAAGGCCATACAACATATTCTTTAACATGCACAGGGTATGGCTCTCCTGCGCACGGAGCCAAGGTTTAACGTCCCATCCAATGGACGGCGGCCTTTCCAAGCCCATCGGTGTGTCCTACTGACCGTGGGCAGAGAGGGGAATTTTCGGTAAACCTAAAAAGGTGTTTGATCTCTCAGTACATACATCTACGCGAAGAAGAGAAGATTTAAGGACAGATTAACTGGGAAAATTGAAACAAAAAGCAAAATAATTCTTTTATTAATCACTTGATTTGGACGAGAGTAATGAGTTGGGTAGTTTTACCTATGAGAGGGAATTTTTGCTCATAATGTGCTAAATTGCCAAGTCACAAAGAAGCCAAGAGTTCAAAGGAGAGCTTGGAGGAAGGCAGCTCGCTGTACAGATGTCAGGAGACACGGAAACCTGCCTGCAAGTCTTGCTCTTTAAACGTGCACGGTGTATATTTCCCCTTCATATGAGACCATGGCTTTTCGTCCTATTAGATGGAAGGCATCCTTTTAAATCCCATCGGTGTCCCTTTCTGACTGAGGTCAGCTGGGGGAGTAGGAGAGATAAATCTGAACACTGGCATAGTTGGGACTAATACCTGAAAACTAGATTACAAGCCTGGAGTGCCACCGACTGAGCCAAACCATCCCCGCCTTGTTCAAAAGAAACCCAAGGCTCAGAGAAGGTTGGGGAAAGGAGATCCACTGGACATTTTGTAAGGAAACAGGTGAAAGCCTCCCCTCAAGGCCAACCACAGTATTATTTAAAGTGCACAGGGTTTAAAGTGCACAAGTTCTCTTGGAAACAAGTCATGGCTTAACGTTCTATCTGACGGATGGGGGGGCTTTTTAAGCCCATCGGTATCCTCTTTGTAATCGATCGCGGGGAAGAGGATTTAGCGTAGATTAATCTCGAAGCTGATACAGATGGAACTAGAACCTGGGAATCGAGAGTAATGATGTTTCGGATATTTTTCAACAATTGATATTGGTACAACGATCTCGCTGTTCTTGAAAATATTTAAATCATTATCACTGCAGAGGACATATTCACGAAAGTTAAAAACAGTGAATGCGTTAAAGCTGACACCGATAGATTTTTCAATAAATACTATAACGATTGGGTTGTTTTACCTCTGAGCGACACTTTTTTGCGAATCGTGGGCTAAATGGCCGGGTCAAGAAAACCCCGAGGGCTCAGAGAATGTTAAGAGGGGACCCACTGGACAGCTGTTAGGAGACAGATGGTAGCATCCCTTCAAGGCCATTCAGCGTGTGTTTTAATAAGCACAGGATATGGCCCTCTCCAATACACGGAACCGCGGTCTATCATATCATCCGACGGACAACGCCCTTCCCAAACCCATCGGTGTTCCCTACTGACCGAGGCCAGGGCGTTTAGCGGATATAAATTTCAAAGCTGACCAGGCTGGACTCGAACATGGGAACTGAAGATTATAAGCCTGGAGCGCTACCGACTGAGCCACCCCTGCCCTACTGAAAATCTGATGTTGCTTTAAACCTTTTACTATCGCATTTTATTTTTAGCTGCCTCTTAATCATGTTCCATTTCATTTTCGGGATACATAATTTTTTTTTCAGCATCCCGATTAATCAGACCCCAAATATTCGAGATTCTACTCTACCTGAAGTAAAAGCTTGTGATGCCTACAGTGTCGTAGGCTACTTCAAATCACGTCCCTCACAAAAAGAGAGTGGAAAAGAAGGTTGCGTTTTACAAATCATGTATGAAAAGGAAGTTTCCAAATAAATATTTTTAGCGACAGAAAAATAATAAAAAAATTAAAGAATACCAATCTTCCTGTATACGCCCTAAAAGAGAAAATAAACCTTAAATATGTAATAATAATAATAATGATAATTTATTTTTCGTATAATTAAATACACAGCAGGGTGAGATGGTGCAGTGTACGCTTCCACCTTCCCTGTTGACTTAAAAAAAAGAAATGGCTAGATAAAAGACTGTACAATAATTAATATTTGTAGCAACAAAGTTCATTCTGATGTTTAAGAACCTGAAGCATCGAAGAAATGGTGACAAATCCACTTCTTTCAATTTTTCTACCGATGATGTAATCAATCACTGAATTCGTATTCACTTCAAACGAAGATAGGGCACCGCAATCTTGTTCAGTAAGTCAATCGGCGCCCTATTTTCCTTTGAAGTGTATACTACTTCAGTGACTGATTGCATCATCGATGTTCTTTAATTTTATTTTCTACTTTTGATAAAAATAGGAAGAAAGGAATTTCTAAATTTTTAATATACTTTTTTTAACAACTCTTGACAAAAATTGGTTCACATGATTTCATAGCAGTTAATATTCTTTTACCAAGAGGTAGTCGGAAATTTTTTACGCTAATATCACGGAGTATTCAGATGTGATTTCATGACACCCCTAGGTTGTATTTTCTGTGTATGTGTGTGATTTTTTCCCCCAATTTTTATAATCCTCTTCGTCCCATCAGTTATTTATTTTTTATTTTCTTTCAAATTTCTTGGTATATACCGAATCCAAAGCAGGATTCTAAGACCATAATTCTAATATAATTTTAATAGAATTAACGTCGAAAACTCTCATCATCTTATATTTAACAATATACGTATGCACAAAATAGTCATATCCATAAGATTTTTCACTCTCCAGTAGATATCAATTTACATGTACAGAATAGTTTTAATTAGTAATTTTGACTGTGCCGTATAGTACATAAAATAATGAAATATAACAAACACAAATGAATAATGATTGAATGTTGTTATGTATTTAACGGATGAGCTTGAGTTCAAAAATAGTATTTGACAATTATAATTTTAAAATAATGTAATTTGTTACAAAAGTATGAATGAAGAAGAACACAGCTTAGAACACAATTTAGAAGAACACAGCTTAGAACACAATTTAGAAGAACACAGCACATTTATTACTATTCCTATAAAGAGGTATTTCCTTTGTAATTCTTACTATCTACACTCAAAGCATAAAATAAGGCTTTTTGCATCATTAATAAGTGGCACAAACATTTTAGTGGACAAACCTGCAATCTATCGAGAATAACCTTATCAATTCCTAACTAAAATAAATAACTATACACCAAATGACTTCTTTCTAAGGGTTTAATCATCAAGTACTCCAAAACTACAGCTAAGTATATTGGTTTCTAAGAGACCAATTCTTTTCAGAAGTTGCTCACTATGCTTCAAATGATGAATTCTCCTTTTCCTTTACTAGTTTACTAACAAGATCCACACTAATAGGCTTATTTAACCTCCTACGCACACATCAAATAAAAACATTTCTTCTTTATACTATAGTGCACAGACTAAAACAACTACGTTTTCCTTCACACAAATTCTTCCTAATTCAAACTCCCTTATTCCTTACTTTTTTAAGTTAAGTTCGCTCGAAGTGGTTAGTGACGTAATTCGCACGCTGAAGCACATGCGAGCATCAAAATGATACATCAAATTTCAAGTTCATTGTAGCACGTTCATCTGTCGTAACAACATGACAAACACAAATGGATAATGATTTAATATAACAAATACAAATAAATAATGATTGAATGTTTTGTTATAACAATATACAGGGTATCTCAAGAATATAGGTACAAACTTTTAGGGGAGGTAGATAACATCTAAAGAAATGAGAATTGCATAGGAACCCATAACCGGAAACGTGATGGGAAAGTAGTAGCAGAAGTACAAGATCTGAAAGGACACAAGACAGTGATTATTGGGAAAACATTTATTGGACATAATTATTACAAATGGCGTACTAGATGATACATTTCATAATGTTATTATATTCATTACATACATTATGAATATATATATTCATAATGTATGTAAATATAATATATATATATTATAATATATATATATTCATAATCTTATAATAACATTTCCTAATGTTACACCCATAATGACCCATAATCGCAAAATTTTGATGCGCACGCGCAAACAAACGGTGGCCCGGTACATGTCTGTGTGGGAAGCGTTCTTGATACATTCGTTGAGCGGCTCGTCCGTTGCCCTCAGCTATTCCATACACTAAGTGCATGTCTGCCAGCTCCCTGTTCGAATACCTTTGCATGCTCTTCGTCAGCCGACTACCGCTCGAATGAGGAAATCAGAAATTTCCCCTCTAGCGCACTGATGAACAGCGCCGCCTACTGACTTACGGTGACGTTTCCGGTTATTGGTTCCTATGCAATTCTCATTCCTTTAGATGTTATCTACCTCCCCTAAAAGTCTGTACCTACATTTTTGAGACACCCTGTATAATGATTGAAAGGCATTTAAATGTAATGAACTGCAGAAGGACCATTTGTATCATACAGTATATCACAAAAAAGGTTTAATGTAAATCAGTGAAAATAATATTCATTGTATAGAAAAAAATAATTTAATTAATAACTATAATATTCTGTTGGAATTAACTGATGAATTTATTTACAGTGAATTACCACATCTAATCCATTTTTCTTAATTTCTTCTTAACTGAAAATATATTATCAGTGTTTAATCTTTTAAGGTGGTGAATTTTAAATCTTTACTCCACAATAAAACAACGTTTTATAAAATTTTGCATCGGGTTTTTAAGACTTTAAATTTATTATTAGAAACTAGTGTACAAGCATTTGATTGTTCTAGTGTTACAAGCATCAAATGCTTGTACACTAGGTTTCTAATAATAAATTTAAAGTCTTAAAAACCCGATGCAAAATTTTATAAAATGTTGTTTTATTGTTGAGTAAAGATTTAGAATTCACCACCTTAAAAGATTAAACACTGATAATATTGTTACGACAGAAGAATCTGGCAACCGAAAGCAAAGTTTCAGCCAACGATAAGAACTTTGGGAGAATTTGGAGAAGAAGAGTGGAGCGTTAACGGTCATTTTTGTATTGTAACGGTCGTTGTGTATTGTAACGGTCGGTGAGTTCGAAAATGGACGGTGAGCTGTTCTGAGACAGTGCGCGTAAGTATCAAGAAGTAACTTGATGTGTTGTGTATACGCGGAAGGATAAAAGTGGGATCTTTTATCGTTAAGTATCAAGAAGTAACTTGATGTGTTGTGTATACGCGGAAGTATAAAAGTGGAACTTTTATGGCTAACTTCGAATGTCTACACGGACTGTCTTTTTGTTCGGCTAGTGTGTGAAAAGTTATTAGCACAGGACGAGAATTGGTTTACGAGTGAAGATCTTCGGGTGACCTGGTAAATCAAGTAAAAGGTAGTATTTAGTAAAATACACAGAGCTGATATTGTGTGCTCTACGCAGGAAGATTGATGACTTGTGCATGTTAATAGTTGATTTGTTAATAAGATATTTCATCCATATTTCCTTTGTAACAATTTACCTTGTATTGAATTTGGTTTTGAAATATAGCTTTTAATACTCACGTTCAGTGGCTATCCATTTTTGTGATCCGCAACAATATATTTGCAGTTAAATCTTTTTCATACAATAACATCTTTAAATCTTCTTCAATTTTATACAGATATAATAAAAATTTTAATAAATAATAATAATAGTGTTATTGGAAAGAGTCATATTCACGGGAGATGTACACCGATATACGCGTGTTTCTTCTGCGATGTTCTCATGCCGACGGCACCTGATTGTTGGGGGCAGGGATGGCTCAGTCGGTAGCACGCCAGGCTCGTAATCTGTAGTTCCCAGGTTCGAGTCCCGGCTGGGTCAGCGTTGAGATTTATCTCCGCAAAATTCCGCGCCCTGCCCACGATCAGTCGGGGACACCGATGGTCTTGGGAAGGCCGCCGTCCGCCGGATGGGACGTTAAGCCGTGACCCGTGTGCGGGAGAGCCATACCCTGTGCACGTTAAGGAACACGCTGGATGGCCTTGACGGGAGGCTACCATCTGTCTACCAACAGCTGTTTCAGTGGGTCCCTCCCCCAACCTTCTCTGAGCCTTTGGGGTTCATGTGACCTGGCCATTTAGCCCATGGTGTGCAAAAAAGTGCCGCTCGGAGGTAAAACAACCAAACCGAACCTGATTGTTGCCGACGTCTTAATTACTCACCAAGTTGTTGAAATAGTTTTATATCTGTTATCACAGTATAGCAGCCCTGCGGTTACTCAGATACTTGACCACTGGTCCCAGATTTGATAACGGAGTTCTCCCAGATATAACCCGGTGCTGAGTTAAACATCCAAGCCAATGCCTGTAATGGGATGGGAACAACGAACGTCTTTGCGGCTGTTGCGCATCTGATGACAGAGGAAAATCTGATATTCTCATCGCAAATTTCAAACGAACAAATTGTCGATGGAAAAATATGCCACTGAAGAAATTACTTCCCCTTCCATCAGATATTTGACGGGTGATGTGCTAGTGTAGTATATATTCTCTGAAGGTGGAGAAACATCCCTACACCAGAGAAACTTGTAACATCGTCAAAAATATCTTCATCTACATATTTGTCCCACTTGCAAAAAATAGCATTAGCCATACGCATGTTAATTATTAATTGCAGAAATCTAAAGTTTAATATCCAATCATGAAAAGTTAAAAAATCTTTTTCATACAGTTTGGGGTCGAACTTGCGATTTTCGGGTTCTCAAGTGATTTCAGTGGAAATACCTATCCCCCCCCTACAATTTCTTCCACCCATACCCTGAGGGTTTCCGATTTTCCCCTGAGAAGATTACACTTCTTCCCTTATCACGTATTCTTAGCAATTCCTTTACCACTCACGGGATCATTAATCAGCTGGATCGTAACTCAAATTCCTCGAAGAAACATTTCTCACCTGCAGACTGCAAACTTTAGTTTGACAGTTTCCAGTTTCACTGCCATGCATCAAATCTGAGATCTGTGCACATTCCCGAAGACGTCGATTTCTACAAAAGCAATAGGCAAAATCTATAGGTAAAACCTGTTTTCAATGTCAGTAAACCATACTGTGTTCTATTCTGATTAAGTGAGATACAATTTTTTTCTATTTGAAAAATGCATTTATTCCAAAGTAGCAGTTTGATTATTGTTTACATTTCGCTATAGATCCGTGGTCGAGTGGTTAGCACGCCTGTCTACTGATCTACGGGACCTGGGTTCGAGCCCCGTGTAAGGCATGGATGTATGTGTCGTTTTTCTGCTGAGGTCCTGCCATCCTCTCAGACCTTCTACTATGGCATATAAACTGGCAGACCTCTGTGGCAAGCAGCTTCTTGAGGGGGTATTTTATAGATAAGATTCTTAAAAGCTGAAACCTCAACAAAGTCAGATAACAAAAATTCCAAATTTTTTTAGAAGCGCTAAAGATTTTTTAGTTCTGTTGAAAAGCGGTGGATATTATGAAGCTGAACGTATTTTGATAAAATGTACACTGGGCTGATAAACCTAGAATCCACTTCTACAGTAGTTTTATTCATATAATAACTTATCCATTGAGACCGGAGTCAGAATCTGAATTTCTAAACCAGTTATCTCTGAACCACAGCATCAGTGTTTGCTGGAGGAATAGTAAGATTAAACATTGGTTCCCATAAATTAAGGAATAACCAATGTTATGTCAATGAAAAAACTAACCTATTCAAAAATATATAATTATGTTTTTGTTTTGAGAAATGTGATAGCAGATAAAGATCTCAATCAACAATATCAATATCTCGATTTTCAACAATGTTTGTTCAGTATTTAATGAATTATGGAGTTTGACTCCTTAACAATAACAATGTCAGTCACAAAGATTAACTCCAGAAGCTAATTAAAACTTAGTAACAAATATTGCCTCTAAGAGTTTAATAAAATAAGTGTGTATTTTAAAAGTTTGTATAAAGAATTCTTTCACTATTCAACAGTTTTGTATAAGTTTCTTAAGACTGGCGTTGTTATTGTTAAATATTCAAATTTACATAACTCATTTAAATGCTTAACGAATATTGTTCAAAATCGAGATATTGATATGTTTTATTGAGATCTTCATCTGCTGTCACATTTTTTAAAACAAACTTTTTTATGATAAAAAAATGGAGCTTCGACAATTGCTTTCCATTGACATAATATAGGATTGTTCCTTAATTTATGGAAACCAGTATATTAACTCCCGTTTCGTTATAGATAAAGCTTTGCTAATCACCACTCAAATACAGTTGCAGTTCTATTAATCGCTCTAAAAGAGTGGGGCGGGGATGGCTCAGTCGGTAGCGCGCCAGGCTCGTAATCTGTAGTTCCCATGATCGAGTCCCAGCTGGGTCAGCGTTGAGATTTATCTCCGCAAAATTCCCCGCCCTGCCCACGGTCAGTAGGGGACACCGATTGGCTTGGAAAGGCCACCATCCATCGGATGGGACGTTAAGCCGTTTTCCGTGTGCGGGAGAGCCATACCCTGTGCACGTTAAAGAACACGCTGGATGGCCTTGACGGGGGGCTACCATCTGTCTCCCAACAGCTGTTCCAGTGGGTTCCCTCCCCTAACCTTCTCTGAGCCTTCGGGGTCCATATGACCTGGTCATTTAGCCCATGGTGTGCATTTAGCCCAACCCAACGTTCTAAAAGCCAAAGCTCACCGAACAGTGGATGACTGGGAAAATGAATATAGTAATATTTTATACAGCACAAAAAGAATCACCATTTATCTCTTAAAACAAAAAAGCTGCGTTTTTTCCGCGCCCCCTGGCGGTAAAGAAAGCGAATCATTATTACCAATGAAAACCTCTTGACCTTCATAGTCAACCAACAAAATTTTATAAAATTTATCGTAAATAAATCGTTTAGAATATATCTTTAAAACATTTTCACCTCTAGATGGCGTTATTAAACCTACCCGCAAAGCGCAAAATTTAATATTTCATCACTATCTATCTAACTCGAAAGAAATTTTGAATTACCGCTAACAGAAAAGAATGATCTACAGAAAGACAGGCTACAAAGTGAAGTCATTAGATCTTTTTTTTTTCTTGAGAGCGATCTAAAGTAACGTACAACCCTTCAAAAAAGAAAAGGTTTCGAGCTATGGTAGGTATCAGACTCGACTCTAAGAGGCAGAACAAGGGGCCATGTCCCCCCACCCCTGAGAATTCTGGTAAGGATAATGGAGGCCAAAAATGATTAAACCTGTGTATATGTGTATTATCGCCGTCCCGTGGCCGAGTGGCTAGCGCGCTTGGCTGCAAATCTAAGGGACCTGGGTTCGAGCCCCTGGTAAGGCATGGATGTTTGTGTCGTTTTTCTACTGAGGTCCTGCCATCCTCACAGACCTTCTACTGTGGCATATAAACTGACAGGCTCCTGTCAGACCTCTGTGGCAAGCAGCTGCTTGAGGGGGTATTTATTTATTTCTATTTATATGTGTATGTTCGCGCATTTTTCAAGAAATATTTTTAAAACCTCTGCAAAAACTCTGCAATGTAAATCTAGTGTTTTGCCCTTTCTTTTCATTTTTATCAGGCTTGTTTTCTCCGCCCTCCACCATATTTTTTATCTGTCCTGATCGGTATTAAATGCAGTTGGTTGACAGACGGCCTTTTTAAGATTTTGCATTAATAAAAATTGAAAAGGTTTTGCTTAACAACAGCATCTCCTGCATTCGTAAAAGCCTTAACAGAAAGGGTTGTGCATTCATCAAATCTGTAATGATATGAAACTATTATAGCTCTCGGACACAGTTATAGGTAATCAATACCCTTCGCTAATTGGCTGAACGAAACCTTACTAACGTCGATCCATGGAAACTCATGAAATAAAGCACCACAAGTGTAAAGCACTATTATCCACAAAGTCTTTATCTTTGCACAAATAGTTAAGCGAATCTGAGCAGTCATTTAAACCCACTTCTTTGCGTCGGATCCCTCTATGGAAGGAATCCTCAGAGCAAGAGCACGTGTTAAGTAACGCATTTTTCAGCAGTAGGAAGATGACAGTTAGGGGACAAGTTTGTATGAAGTCGAAAAGAATGTTTGGCCTGCTAAATATTGTAAGTGCCGTTGCTTTCTTAAAGTTTCGTGTGGGAATTTTTTTTTCTGTTTAACGGATCTCCTATTTCGTCCCTAACATTAGATTAGCGGGATAATGGACCGAATTTCGTTACCTATTAGTTACGAAAATGTACTGAGCTTTTTGTCAATACGTTTATATTTTACGTCATTATGAGTAATACCTATTATATATTCATATATATCCTACCAGGCCCGGATCTAAAATAATAATCGATCTGAAGGGGAGACAAGAAACACAATCAAGCCAGAAAAAAAGTAAATGGGGGAGGTGGGGGGGCAAGAGACTGGATTTCCAATAGTATAATATTTCCCTCTCCTTTTTATAGGTGTTTAAAAAATTCTTCAAAAATATATGGAATATGATTAAGTTTAACTCTTTCACTTACTAGCATTGTGAAAGCGGAAACTGAGAGATTGTCTCTACAAACGTAAAATAAAATAATTGATTTTGTCTTTGAAAAGCGAAAAACTAGAATCATCGCAGAAATAAGTATAGAAATTTAGGGTTATGAAACACTCGTCTGACCACCCCACCCCTCCCGCCAAGTAAGTGTAATAACAGACTCATTCATGCACACCCACCAAGTAGCTCCATGACTTCAGGCTACTAGACAGCGCTGCAACTTTTTTTTTTCTATAAAGAGTCAAAATTATTTAATATTTTTCCCCTCTCCATTCAAGACATTATATATTTCATCAATTCCTGGAAACAACTAAAGCAGTATTTTTCTCTAACAGTGTCCAAATGAGACTGCGTAGTTGATGCATCGATGATCCTCATTATTCCTGTTTAATTGAGCAGTCTCCTAAACAGACATCCTGTGAATTTCCTTCCCCAACCTTATTGCAGCCCTTGGGGTTCTTGCGACTTGGCCATTTAGCCTATTGTGTACCTCTGGGCCAAAAGTGCAACTCATAGGCAAAAACAAATTACCCAACCTAAAGGAAATCGTTCTGTACTCAAAAACATTTTCAAAGCAACATAGTAACTTTTTTTAAAAAGAATGAAATTTATTCTGTACTCACGAACTCCTACTAATACCCATACATACTTACCAAAGGGGCGGGGGTGGCTCAGTAGGTAGCGCGCCAGGCTCGTAATCTGTAGTTCCCAGGTTCGAGTCCCAGCTGGGTTAGCGTTGAGATTTATCTCCGCAAAATTCACCGCCCTGCCTACGGTCAGTAGGGACACCGATGGACTTGGAAAGGCCGCCGTCCATCGGATGGGACGTTAAGCCGTGACCCGTGTGCGGGAGAGCCATACCCTGTGCACGTTAAAGAACACGCTGGATGGCTTTGACGGGAGGCTACCATCTGTCTCCCAACAGCTGTTCCAGTGGGTCCCCTCGCCCAACTTTCTCTGAGCCTTCGGGGTCCATGTGACCTAGCCATTTAGCCCATGGTGCGCAAAAAAGTGCCGCTCAGAGGTAAAACAACAACAACCCATACTTACCAAACAGTACTTCAGTTGGTATTTAATAATAAAAGTCATCGTGTACCAAATAACACACATTTTTTCCAAAGAATCTCTAAACTGTTTTAACTCTCTTTATAATCCTCTTTAATTCTATGGCGTATTAAAGAGAGTACTATTTTTGCCCTTTCGATCAATATGGTAAAAAGAAAAAGTTAAAGACAAAAATAATTCTCCCGGTGAAGTGCATCTCTTTCCTTCCTCTGATGAGAGAGAGAAGCTCTACTTCTTCTTGTTGGCCTCGGCGACGTTTTTCTGATGTGCAAATATACGCCCAGCGACCCATCCAGGAAGTGATATAAAACGGGAAAGCGAGAGTGGCTAAGAGCGTTAAAGAGGATTCTCAGAGGATGGTACCTAGAGGGAGGTTCCTGAAGCATCTCTGCCTTGATTACAGTCTGTCGTCAACGGCGAGTTTTACGAAAATTATATAAAGTTTAGTTTATTATTTTATTTTCAAGTACGCTCTGGCACTTTTTATTCTCCTACATTGACATTTTAAAACACAACTTCAGAATTTTTTTTTTCAGGAAACTTAACTAAAGACAAAATGTTGCGTGCATAACAGAATGTTTTTTGTTTCTTAATTTATTTTGCTTTTTTTATGGGTTTCTAGAGAAGAATAGACAAATATCAAAGGATGTGGAAGTAAAATGTCACTAATTCGTGAATAAAAGCTGACGTATGACTTATGCTTTTAATACATTTGCATATTGATATTTTTATCACTGAGATATGTTGTTGTTATTTCCGTAAAAAAAATAAAATTGATTGAAAACAATTTAAAGAAAAAACTATTAAACGGACATTTTATGAAAACACCTGATGTTTATAAGCTTAATGAGTGTCTTGTGAGAATAACTGAGGATATAATTAAAGATCTTTCAGATTATAATGTCGAAAAAAAAACTAATAATACAAATGCATCTTCAAATGTTTTGCAAATTGCATAAGAGAAAACGATATTTAATGTATTGTTGCGAAGTTTTACCGCAATGTTATTTAAGAGTCATTGTGTAGTGGTTCGAATTAACTAAACTGATATTTAATGAAGTTATTTAATAAATAAAACAATTATTTTCACAAGAAATATGAACACTTGAATAATTTTCTTAATAATCAAATGGACTAACAGCAATTATGACCAACAGTGACTAAGTCACTGTTGGTTAAACCTTTGTCATCTCAATATTCATTCTCTTAAAATCTAAACACTCCTATCTGCTGAGTTCTGATATTTTGAATTTTGATGTAATTGCTCTTACAGAGACATGGCTCAATATCTCCCTTCCAGACGATCTTTTTGAACTCGAAGGCTATAAACCATTCCGCATCAAGAGATCAAGTGGGACAGGATTAAACTTTCATTATATGTGAGGGAAACATTTAATGTCGAACTAATGCCTATTCCTTCTTACTCTTGTTTCGAAAGTCTCTGGGTCAAAATCTCCCCTATCAGTAAACAAAATCCTACTCTTATTATCGACACACTTTATCGTCCTTCGAACAGCAATATTGAAGGTTTTATTAATTCATTGCACTTAGTCCTCGAAAGCTTCCCTTGCAACGTCTTACGGGAGATTTCAATATCGATGCTCTAAAGCATAATTCTGCATATTCCAAGCTTGAAACTGCATAAAACATTCGGACATATACGTTTAAACAAATAGCCCACTCTCATTACTGATCACAGTGATTCTCTCATTGATATGATTTTCACCAATAGGCTTCACAGGCATACACTTACTAACTTCGAAGATATTAGTGATCATTTATTATCTGTCATTACTGATCACAGTGATTCTCTCATTGATATGATTTTCACCAATAGACTTCACAGGCATACACTTACTAACTTCGAAGATATTAGTGATCATTTATTATTATTATATCACATCTGTAATGTATTATACACCTCGTGCACCTAAAGTTTATTTTTAAAAAGATCCTTTAAAATTTGAAAAATGATGAATTTTTTTAATTTACAAAATATTTTCCTTGGAATGGAATCCGACGCTTGTGATACGCCATAGAAATGGCGTATCACTATGTGTATTTCCGAATGCACAACTCCTACCTCAAAATCACATCTCTCCTGTTTAATCAATTTTGCACTTGATACCTATGCTCCTTATTAAACGTTGAGAGTTCGCCCTTCTCGAAAGCTTTTGCTTACAAAAGAGCTTCTGAAAATGATCACATTAAAAAATAAACACTTTAAAATGCTATTAACCGTAATCACCCATACACATGGGAGAACTATAAAACTTTCCGTAATCTAATCAACAATAGTATTAAAAATGCCAAGAGTTTATATTTTCTTAATCGACTTTCCGTTATTAATCCAAATGGTAATGAAATATTTCGAATTTTTTATTCTATTACCAGTAACTTAAGAAACCAAACCAAAATTAATAAGATCGTTTACATTGACAACTCGTATGATCCTAAAGACATTGCTAATGTTTTAAATAATGTATTTTGTAAATCCTGCACTTCTACAAAAAAGTATGCAAACGCCAATGAGTCATTATCCTATTGCAATAAATCATTTAATAATCTGGAAATCTTTAAGCTCAGAAATGTTACCGAAATCGAAGTTTTTAACCTTATAAATTCGCAAAAACACTCGCAGTATCAGATCGCTGTCATTATTCTAAAAACTTTTTCCCCATTAATTTCTGTACCCCTTTGTGATCTAATTAACTGTTCATTTAACTCTAATGAATTCCCAGTAACATGGAAAAAAGCCATCATCTCACCTATACCTAGAATTTCAAATCATTCTAACCCTCTGGACTATCGACCAATTTCAGTTACGTGTGCTTTAAGCAAAATTTTAGAGAAAGCCGCAGAGAGACAAAAGTTTTCGACTTTTGTTGAAAATTTTAATTTACTTTCGTGCAGACAATTCGGATTTTGGAAAAATCGGTCAATTGAAACTCTCATGACATTTCTTGTTAATCAATGGAGATTGGATTTAGACAGCAAAGTAAAAACGGTTCTGGGACTGGTTTCCCTTGACATCTCAAAAGCATTTGATTCAGTTGAACACAAACTTATCTTGGGAAACACTCTGCTATAATCTTAATCTATCGCCCTCAGCTATTTCCTGGTTTAAAAAGTATCTCAACGACCGTGTTATCCGAACTAAATTAAGCACTAATGAGATCTCTACACCTCTTAAAATCAATCGGGGAGTACCTCAAGGAATCATTCTTAGCCCACTATTCTTTAAAGTTTTTTTAATGATCTTCCAAAGTCCTCCACTAACTGCAACGTTTTTATGTATGCAGACGATTGTCTTCTTCCTTTTACCTCAAATTCTTTCACTTCTCTAAAACAAGAAATAGAAAATAACATTCATGATGTTCTTCATTGGTATACTAAAAATGGATTCACTGCCAATATCAAGAAAATCAATATTGTTTTTCTTTCAACACAAATATTAAAATCAGTAACACCCATATTACACTTTCCACTTCCATGAAGTACTTAGGTATGACGACAGGTAATAATCTTGACTTTGGAATTCACATTAATAAAACCGTCGCGTCAGCTTCTAAAAGAACTTATATTTTGAGGCACATTCGAAACTATGTATCCTCCTATGCTACAATGATCTACAAAATTTACATCCTTCCGAAACTCGAATACTGTGTGTTTCCACTCTTTTTGGTATTAATATAAAGAACTCTTATAACTTAGAAAAAGTTCAAAATGCAGCACTCAAAATCATCAGCAAAATCTATTTTAACAAACGAGAATCTCTAACACTTACTGATATTCGTTCCAACTACCAAATTCCCACTCTTGAATCTAGAAGAAAGCTGCGGTTTATTACCCTTATTCACAACACTATTTATAACAATTCTCATCCCCTTCATTCGATTCTTACACCCTATATTCAATTACGAAACCGCCACATCCTTCGCTCTGATAATAAAATATTTTTTACTCCTAAGATTTTCAAAGCTAAATATGGTGAAATTTCTTTTTCCTTTCAAGCAACCTCAACTTAGAACTCTCTACCGAGCGATATCACTTCTTTAAATTCTAAAATAAAATTCGAAAACTATATTACTCCACTCCTATTAGAATATTGAAACCTTTTACCAACAATATCTCCTCATCCCTATTCCCACTCCCCATCTTTGCCCTTTGTCTGGATTATCCGCAATCCTTTTTTCCCTTGTTCATTCATTTAATATTACTCTCTGTTGTCCTAAACCTTCTTTTTCTTCCCCCCTAAGTTTACTATGCTTTTTTTTTATCACATTTCATATTATACGTTTGTTTTCGTCTGCGCAACTTGTCATTTTGTTTATATGTATAAAATAATTATGCAATTCCTGTAAAAATGTTTGTACTTTTGTACTATTCTCAAAGTTTCTTTTCAATTTCTGAAATGTACTGGGACATCAAGGCATTTGAACGTTTAAATTAATATCGAAAATTACCTGTACCTTGATTACCTTAAATTAATACCAAAATTACCTGTACCACAAATTACTGTAACCCCCTGCATGGAATAAATTATTATTCTTCTTATTATTTTTAACTCTTACCAGCAAATATAAATAGAACAGATCATTCGAAGTTGAAGTTATATGACAATCTAATCAACAACATAACTTTATAAATCAATTCTTGCGAAATAACTACCTAACTTTATTTGACGTACACAAATGACCTGTTTATTTACTTAGCATAACACAACTTGAAGGTTTAATTGTAATGTCAGTGTCTCCTAATGTTGTCATACAACTTGGAAACAGGGCTCTACCTAAGATTCTCTACACTTCCTAGAAACAATGACCTGGAACGAAATCTCCAGTAACATACACGTGAAAGCACTAATTGCTGAATACTAAACTCAAATGATTAATTACCACCGTGTCACATCAACTAGAAATGCTACCGTTTCGAAAACTACGCAAACCGACTGACTGGGCACAACTCAATTCACACTTCAAAACTGACTGTCCGTTCCATTATAGATATGACGTATTCTTCACAACACGTGTACCACTTCGTGATACAATACGCACGCTTTTATGAGCAGTTTTTGCACGTTAACACGTGGTTTCAGTATTAAATTGTTTCAAACTTCAAATCTGGTAAGTTATCGTAAGATGATCAGATTACCTATAGAAACAGTTAAATACTTATTAATACTATTACTTTATAATTAAATACTTAAGTATAGAGATTTACTCGTTTCCGAAATTCAGGTGAAACATATACAAGGCGATTATAACTAAAGTGCGCTAATTTTAATGTTTCTGGAAGGAAAATGTTTGACCACACAGAGCTTAAATCTAGATGGGACAATAAGTCAGACAATGAAGAATGGAATAACATAAATATAATTCGAAAAGTCCCCACCAGGTGGAACATGGCTCTGTACAGTAGAACCATTGGACCTGAATCAAAGGATACTGTACGAAATGATGTTTCATTCAGTGTTGATTAAGCTACCTTACCAAAACAACAACAATACCATGAATCTATCCAAAATAGAGTACTCAACATGATTTAGAACATGATTTAGAAGTTTGAGGATAAATGTAATTCATCGGTAAGTTATGACAGAGGATTGGATTGTTTTACCTCTGAGAGATACTTTTTTGTGCACAGAATGGGCTAAAAGATCAGGTCATAAGGAATCCGAGGGCTCAGAAAAGGTTGTGGGGAGGAGACCCACTGGGCAGCTGTTGGAAGACAGATGGTAGCTTACCGTGAAAGCCATCCAATGTGTTCTTTAACATGCATAGGGTATGGCTCTCCCATACACGGCTTAATATCCCATCTGACGGACAGCGGTCTTTCCAAGTCCATCAGTGTCCTCTGTTAACCTCGATGATGGTAGGTGTTTTGTAGAGATAAATTTCAACCCTGGCCCAGGTGGGACTCGAACCTTGGAATTGCAGATTAGGAGCCTGGCGCACTACCACACCCCATATGACAGAAAGAGACCAGTTTCCGTTTCCGAAGATGCTGTTGATGAGATCACTGTGCCACTACTCTGGATGGAACCAGGGACAAGTTTTCCCTTTTCTGTCTAGATATACACTTAGAGTAGTGAAAGCGCTGAAGATATTGAATTCACGATCTCAGTTTCATAGATGAATGAGTTGGATGCTTTAGAAAGACGTATTGGTAGCCTCCAATGAACTCTACAATATCTCTAGGAGTTTTAGAAATATTCTACTGAATCAGCTGGAAATATTTTTACCTGAGCTTCTTGATAGTCTCATCCGGTATTGCAAACAAGGTGCGATTATACCTTTGACCATTATTTTCCATTCCACCCAAGGCTTTACACTTAATCCACTTGTCATCTATCATTTGTTGGTGTATATTCATATTGCCGTCCAGGTGGCCGAGTAGTTAGTGCGCTTGGCTACTGATCAAATGGACCTGAATTCGAGCCCCGCGTGAGGCATCGATGTCTGTGTTTGTCTTCCTACTGAGGTCTCACCTTCCTCTCAGATCTTGTCTATGGCGTATTAAACTGACAGGCTGCTGTTAGACATCTGTAGCAAGCAGCTGCTTTTGAGATTTTTTTTAAATTATCTACGTTCAGTTTCTGTTTACATATCTATTGCACTCTTTAAATAACATTCCCTTGTCAATATAGGGTGGATGGGATGTTAAGTCGTGTCCCCGTGTGCAGGAGAGCTATACCCTGTGCACTTTAAAGAACACGATCGATGACCTTAGCGAGAGTCTTTGGTTTGGGTTATTTTACCTCTTAGCGGGACTTTGTTCGCACACAATGGGCTAATTGGTCAGGTCACAAGGATCCCGGAAACTCAGAGAATGTTGGGAAAGGGGACCCTCTGGAATAGCTGTTGGTAGTAAGCAGATAGTAGTTTCTTGACAAGGCCATCCAGCGTGTTCCTTAACATGAACAGGGTATGGCTCTACCGCACACGGAGCCACGGCTTAACTTCCCATCCTACGGACTTTTCAAGCCTATCGGTGCTACCTACTGACCGTAGACACGGCCGGGGCTTTGCGAAGATATTAAATGATTTCCCCTGTCACTTAGTAGAATGCGATAAAAATTCGTATATTCAATAGATTTCTGAAATTAACTTTAGACATAATACAGTAAACCTGTCGTCGTATCTACATGAAAACTCTGCTCTCTGTACATAATTAATCATGGAAAACTAAAACTAAATAGCTGAGAGTTTAGATTTGAGATTTGAAGCAGAGATGAAAATTCAAAATGTCATTCCCTGTTTCAATTGTCATTAAGCCATAATCAGTAAGGGAATTACTCGGCAGATAAAGAGTGGTACTTAATATAATCGGACATGGCAGAATTGGAAAACGCCGCAAAAGTACGCAAAGTTTACATAACATATCTCAATCCCAGTTAAAATGATGGAGCATCAGCGATAATTAGAGAGTATCGGAGTGATCGCCATCACTCTGCAGTCGCCTCACGATGCAGGGATGCTAGTAAAGACTTCACATATCATCACCTAATCAATGCAAATGGCTGGACATAAGGACAGATATTATTACTGTTGAAGTGCATGCAGGAGGTTCAGAATTTCGTTTACAACGTTAAGTGGCTCACTTTAACATCGATGTTAGATATCAACCGTAGAAATTCCATTATTTTTAGTCGGTGATTAAAAAGCATCATTCGTCGCTTTTATTGTAGGTCCGGGAAAATAACTAAGTGGCATTAAGTGGGAGAAAACGTTAATTATGGATTTGTTTTTTTATCGAGGTAATTTTCTGAATTTGTAATATTTCTTTTCGAGATGATTTCAATTCAAATTATGGCACAAACGTTGTTTTTTTTTACGTTTTCAAAAATCAATTCTTGGCAGTGACTGATTCAGACCGTAGCGTGCAAGGCTTGTAATCTGCTGTTCCTAGGTTCGAGTCCCAACTATGCCAGCGTTGAAATTTATCTGCGCTAACACCCACTTTGTCCTCGGTCAGAACGGGGATACCGATCGGCTTATAAAGGCTGTTGTCCGTCGGATAGGAAGAACAAGTAGGTGCCTTTTGCGCAGGAGAGTCATTCTTTTGTACATGCTAAAGAACATGCTGGATGGCCATGACGGGACGAGTCCATCAGTTTCCTAAGAGGTGTCCAGTGGATTTCCTTCCCCAGATTTCTTTAAGTATCTCATCTATGTAACCTGACCATTTAGCCCATTGTGTGCATTAAGGTCCGCTTAGAGTTAAAACAAACCAACCCTACACGGACAATAGACTAATCCGTGATTAAAGATATTTATCTATACATAACTTACCACCAATACCTCAGACACTGAGAAATAAATAACCTTATACCGAAAGCTGTCTAAATCGTGTAGCAACCTCATTTCGGCCCTTCGTTGCTCACCATAAATATATCCTTATATGTATTCTACCGTCAATGCCTGCATACTGCAGTTCACCTCACCTCACTATAAACTCAAACATACCAAGTGATGCACCTCCACCTTTTTATTTCCCCTTCCAATAAAAAACATGTTTGGCAACAATTTCAGTCTATGTTTCCGGTATTAAGAGTAAATACACAAAATAATACATCTCATGAAAGTAATAAAAAATGCAGCAAAATATTTCACAAAAAAATATCTCGGAGAATTTACTCAAAATCACCAATAATAAAATATCATTACTTGCATATACTTTGCACTAATCAACATCTGCAATGGTGATATTAATGATGAGGGCGACGATGACGACAGTGATAATGATTATTATTATGGTGGAAGATCATGAAGATGGCGAGGACAATGGTGATGCTGAGGATGATGAAGAAGATGGTGAATATGGTGGTGGTGCTGAGGATGAAGGATGGAGAAGATGATGATATTCAGAATGATGGTGGTAGTAAGGATGATGAAGATGATAGTGAGGAAGTTGGTGGTGAAAAAGAAGGTGAAGATGATAGTGAGGAAGTTGGTGGTGAAAAAGAAGATGAGTATGGTGGTAAGATGGAGATAGGGAGATGATGATGGTGGGGAGAGGAAGATAGTGAGGAAGAGGATGGTAGTGAGGTGAAAATAGTGAGGATGAAGATGGTAGTGATGACGATGACGACGGAGATGAGGCTAATGATCGAAATACAAAAATGGTTTCACATAACAAAACGAAAAACTGTTATCTACAACTTATTAATTGCATCTTTTTCTACCAAAGAAAAGAGTTACCCCCCACAAAAAAAGCTGAGTGAAGATTTCTAATATTGTTTTCAGTGTAGACAAAACCTGTACTAAGTGCATCTATTTCAAGACAATGCTTGACAACAACCGAGAGCAAGCGCAGAAGAAAACTCTTTATGAGTCGTTGACTTTCTTCGCGGAGTCCGAAATTAGTGGGAATTGAGGGAGAGATAAACTAAAGGATCTGAAGTAGACGGAGAGAGAAAGGAAAAGAAAGAAAATGGATAGGAAGAAGGAAGAAGAAATGAGTTCCTCGTTTCAGTGAGGATGTCTCCATAGAAGATTTATTTGCTCGGCTAACAAATATTTCCGACAATCTCCAGAACGCTCTGCTAACCCCGGAGCAAAAGCATCCCTGGTCGGTTGGCTTCGCATCTCGCGCAAGAAGACGAGGAACAACTGAAAAGCCGTTTCCAACTCTTCAATATTTCTTCTTTTTTTATATTTCCCAGTGTCACAGATCAAGGCTGTGAAAGCGAGAACGTTAACAGTGCATCATTAAAGCATATTTTTGCGTCTATACTCTTTTACACTTGCCTCTTGCATCCGAGGCGAGTCTACCACCCTCCTACATCTAAAAGACTTATTTTTAAATCGAACTAAGTTGCGCCGAGGGTTACCGTAGTAACAGATGCTATAAATAAAGAAATAAGAGTGCAACTGTCTTTTTTTCATCCACTTTTGCCTAAGTTTTTATTTTAATGTCAGTCCGGATGGGAAACAAATAAGAAAACGACTGAATTACATCCGTGTGAATAAAAGAAAAGCTTTTGATACTTAAGAAAGTTTAAAAAAAAAATAGATACACTTTCATGACTGCGTGAGCAATATTTTGCTTCCTTACCAGCTTTGGCGTTAATGACCCAAATAATACCTATATATAAAGAAAAATTTTCCACTGTAGGATGAAGAACATGTCATTTTCCGTAAGGAAAGTGCCTAGAAGTGCAGTTTGCCAAAGCAATTTGTGTTTCAAAGCTACCATTTTCGATTAGAGTAGCAAAAGGAATATGTTATGTTTCAAGCGGCAGGCGAACGTTTATAACATTACTATATTATTAAAGGCATGCAGCTATGCTTCCTTACAAGTTCAAAAATGCTCAAGAATATTTGATTGTAGAGCCAATTTCAATGTTGTAAAACAATGCCCTTTACACACATTATTGAGAATTCGTGGGGATGATTACAGAACATTTATTACGCGATCCGAATGCATGAGTTTTTTTTTTTCGCAAATTTTTCATAGTGCAAGTTTGAACCGTCTCCTCGCGTTATTGTTTTCTTCCCTTTCTGTTTCAGGCTTTGCCTAAAATAGGAAACCTCCATCATCTCGCCTCATGTAGAGGATTGTCTTCATAGTATTAATCTCGTGATATCCGAAATTTCACGATGCACTCTAAGCCGTCATGTGCAATATGCTGCTTCAGCTTTCATTACATGTGCAGCAGATCTTTATATATATATATAAGTAGTGTAGTAAATGAGAGTTCTGGGACAATATTAGAGTATAGGGAATCCCATGTTAACCTATGGGACACTCTTGGGGAGATGAACTTTAAACTAATTTTGGGAAGACACTCTGCGTGAAAGACAGGACATAGGGGTGTTTTTGGGAAAATGTTGCAGTTATCAACACTTCACTAATTATTGGAGTGTTGGGGTGTAAAAATCCGGTTAAATCGGAGAAATCGAAAAAAGCAAGACAGTTTTGGGAAATAGATTTAAAAAAACCCCAAAAAAAATTTTTGAAATTAGTTTCCCAACAACACCCCCTTGTGTCCTGTCTTTCACACAGAGCGTCTTCCCAAAATTAGTTTAAAGCTCATTTCCCCAAAAGTGTCCCATAGGTTAACATGGGATTCCCTATACTTTAACATTGGCCCAGAACTCTCATTTACTACACTACTTATATATATATATATAATATTGATATATATATATATATGATATTAATATATATATATATGTGTGTACAGTCTATATATAACCTCATGAATCTGCTACCCTAAACAAGAGAAAGATTTTTCGAAAATTTCGTTTTTTTTAAAGTACTACTTAACTTTCTGTAGCACCCACATGTAAGGGGAAAAATTATTGAGGAACTCTACATAAAAATTCTCCATACTTCCAGGAATCACATCCGTGGCCCACAAATGATGACAAGGCCTTTTCAAAAGAAAACACACATTAACAATTAAAGGTTCAAGAGAAACTAAAGTTGATGAAACTAGGGATTATTTTAAGAACCACGATACTCTCTGTGATCGTTCTGTCAAAGTTGAACGTGAACTTTGAAATGTTTTGTCACACTATAAGCAATTCTACAAGCGAAAATGAAAGCTGGAACCTAAGCAATTTTGGATTCGTTCTTTTCAAAATACAAACCTATCACGGAGGAATCTTAACCTTAGGAAGGTAGACGTAGTATTTTTATTTCAAAGTCCTTGCAATTTTCACTTGACATCCCGAGGAGGGGATCAGGAAACGGCAGTAGTGGAGTTGATGACGTCTCTCCCCTGGTCCTGAAGTGCTAGCCACTCCCTAATTTTCTCCCAACGTCAACTTCCTTCTGTAGAATCAAGCCCAACACCACTTTGGGTTGGGTTGTTTTACCTCTGAGCGCACTTTCTTGCATATCATGGGCTAAATTGCCAGGTCACATGGACCCCGAAGGCTCAGAGAAGGTTGGGGGAGGGGACCCAGTGGAATAGCTGTTGGGAGGCAGATGTTAGCCTTCCCATCAAGGCCATCAAGTGTGTTCTTTAACGTGCACAGGGTATGGTTCTCCCGCATACGGGGTCACGACTTAACGTCCCATCCGACGGACGGCGGCCTTTCCAAGCCCATCGGAATTCCCTACTGACCGTGGGCAGGGTGGGGAATTTTGCGGAGATAAATCTCAACGCTGACCCAGCTGGGACTCGAACCTGGGAACTACAGATTACGAGCCTGGCGCCCTACTTACTGAGCCCCCCCCCCCCCCCCAACACCTCTAATTTTTAAGGTAATAATTTCCACTGGTGTGTTAAAACATTTTGGTAAAACAACCTGTTCACTTCTAAATTAAATTATTCTTTGGTAAAAAAAAAATAAATATTGTACACAGAAAGTATTTATTTGCTCTGTGTGTTATACACACAGAACGTAAAATTAAAGTCTTATTTTTAAGATAAATAGGTCGATAACCTATAGTAAGTAATATTAAATCAACGAAATTTCTTTCAAAAAATGTGTAATTAAATGTTTAATCCGATCGTAATTAACCCACATTTTATGGGCGGAAATGTTCCACCTAAAGGTTGGTTGTTTTACCTCTGAGCGGCACGTTTTTGCACACCATGGGCTAAACGGCCAGGTCACATGGACCCCGAAGGCTCAGAGAAGGTTGGGGGAAGGGACCCACTGGAACAATCTGTTGGGAGACAGATGGTAGCTTCCCGTCAAGGCAATCCAGCGTGTTCTTTAACGTGCACAGGGTATGGCTCTCCCGCATACGGGGCCACGGCTTAACATCCCATCCGACGGACGGCGGCCTTTCCACGCCCATCGGTGTCCCCTACTGACCGTGGGAAGGGCGGGGAATTTTGCGGAGATAAATCTCAACGCTGACCCAGCTGGGACTCGAACCTGGGAACTACAGATTACGAGCCTGGCGCGCTACCGACTGAGCCCATTACACCTAAAGCGATTTGCTTTAAGTGGCATTTTTTTTTATCCCGATTAACCACGGATAACGATCTTCTGTAGCAACATGTATTGGTCAACTGGCAATTGAATGTGACTTAATTGACTCCCTGCAAATTAGTTCTAGAATTCGGGTATTTTGATGTGAAGCCATGCATTCACCATTCCATAGAGGGAATAGGTTACAAAAATTTTAAAATCTGCACTTTTCAAAAGTGTCGGATTTATGAGATTATGCTGTAATAATATAAATAATCATAAAAATGAAACCTATAACTCCAAAATTAAGACATATAGAAACCTAAAACCTTTGCAGACATACTTTGTAAGTCCTAAAATTGAGCACTAATTCAGTATTTTCTCACTATTGCATTTTTTCCCCACCTAGGTGGGTTTTTCCATATTTCCACCTGAATTAGCATTACAGTTCTTTTCATAGTTGTGAGCTTGTCTTTTCATTGTTAATAAAAAAAGAAACACTTAAAAAGATTTTTCATTGCTTAAATAAAAATACGTGTGTTAGCACGCTTGGCTACTGATCTAAGGGACCTGGGTTCGAACCCCGGGTAAGGCATGGACGTTTGTGTTGTTTTTCTGCTGAGGTCCTGCCATCCTCTCAGACCTTCTACTATGGCATATAAACTGACAGGCTCCTGTCAGACGTCTGTGGCATACAGCTGCTTGAGAGGATATTTATTTTATTTTATCTATTTAAAGAAAAACGTTCGTTTCGTAATTTCGTTTCGTCCTGTGTTTCCTCAGGTGCTTGATTGATTGGTCCCAGATTTAGTGTTGGAAGAATGGAGAATGGGAAAAGTTATCAATGAACAGATTTTCGCGCCAAATGTTTGGAGGGATGTAGTTGATAAACAAATTTAGGCATATTGACATAAGGGCACGACACCGAAATACGCGCGTCTCTTCTTCTACGTCCTGCTGACGTCAATGCGTGTACTAGGTTAAGTATGCAAATTATTGAGAAGCCTTTATTGACAGATTCTGGCATTAAGTAAATTCCAAATACTTGACCAATTGGACACAGATTTGTTTACGATGACACCCCCTAAATGACTCTATATTGGAATGGGATTAACTATTTTCAGAATGTCGGGGATCTGACAACGGTTGGGAGGCACTTCGACTACATTATGATTTTGGAAGGAAGACTTAGTTGCTGTTCCTTCCAAATCGTCCTTCATGACTGGATTTCCTCTCTCTTTGGAGAGAGGAAATACACTCCAATCACGTTTGACTCTGTAAGGAGTGTCGAATGTGCTTTTCTCTGATTGTAAAGTATGACTAATGCAGAAACGTGCATCATACGTTTCGATAGCAAAGATATATTTGTTTTGCGCTTTAAACAGTATGGAAGGCAAATGTACATACTGTACTTTGAATTAATAAGAGTAAATATATTTAGATCAGAAACCAGGCAAAGACAGCGAAATCTGCTACTATATATATATAAAATCCTAACGACATCGACTATGAAATCAATGCAGATGGTATAGACAACAACGACTATGACAACAATAGTAGCAATAATAATGACTATCATAGCAATGAAAGTGGTAGCGGCAATAATGATTATGACTACAATGCGAGAGGTAGAAACATTAGTGAAAAAGCAAAAACTGCGACAGAACAAATTTCGACACCTACAGCTACAAAAAGACTAATATCAAAGACAATAAGAACGACAACAACGACAATGGTAGCAACAACAATGAGTGCTGCAGAGTCAATGGCGACCACAAATATGGCGTCAACAATACGACGATGACAGTTACAACAAAGTCGACAACGACTACACAAGACGAAGCTAGGTAAAATATCCAATCGAATAATAAAAATCTCCAGAAGCCTTTTAAATCCACCATGTTTTCCTCAAGGTTTCCACTTTTCCGAAATTACCGTATCTGGAACCTATCTTAATGACTTCTTTACTCAAAGGACGTAAAACGTCATGTCGGAAAAAAGGAATACATTTCGCTCGATTCGCTTCAGGAACATCGTCATCGTGAAGCGTTACTGTCACAAGCGACGCTGTTTACTGAAACCGTTTGGTGTCCTCCTTTCCAAAAGATACACTTTCCCACCGATCCTGACAAAGAATTTCCTCTTCCATCCTCCTCTTCTGTATCCTTTCTCTCAGCTTTATCGGGGTCCACAATAGCACGTTTTTGTAATTTGCGGAAATTGCCCGCCATGATCAATTATACCGGCTTCTAGTCGTCCGGATTAAGTGCTCTTCGCCGAGCGAAGAGCCAGCTATTCAAAAGCTAGCAAAGAAAGGGGAAAAAACTCTCTCTTCCACTAATCGATGACGGCGCTTTCTGACTCGATTCATTTACGACTGAAGAGGAGAAGAGACAAACAACGAAAAGAATTTCGTCCAGGGATCTTCTCATTCACTTTTTCTGAACGAGAAGAATTCGCTCGAAATGGAGGAATGCATGTCCACGATGTTTCATTTCAGAAGCGTCTTCTTTTTTTTCCCACCATTTATCTTTTCATAAAATACCGAACAATTTATTTTGCGCGATGATGAGATTGTGGTTTGGAATAATTTCCCAGCGGATAACTTCCATTAAGTAGTAGCGCTTTGTGATGCTTTTCGGTAGAGAGGGGAGGGGTCCTAAAACTTTTTCTGTAGAATATCATTTTCAGACAGATTATCCATAGTAGTTAGAAGTATACTATTGATTTCTAGACCTTCACACTGATCCCTATTTGACCTTGAGCACCCATGGCATCCAATATTTCATAATGTTTCTGAGACGTACTTTCGGAAACACTCCAAGGACCATTTTCAGCTGTCTAGCGCTGGTACATCGAAATGTGACCTTTGAGCTCAAAAGAAAAACCGATTGATAATTCCGCAATATGACTAAGATCTATGATCTATACAGCCATCAAGTTTTAGTTCTCTAGGACCAGTAGATCGTTATTTGACCTTTCATTTCGAAAGACCCCCCCTCCGGGTCCGAAATTTCGTAATATTTCTGAGATTTGCAACCCGAAATACCCGCAGACAGCAATATTCACATTTATAGCACTTGTAGGTCAAAATTTGAACTCTACGTAACCTCCATATGACTACGAACGACACGTCGAAGGTCAAAGTTTGAAACCCTAGGTGTACCTAGTGTTGAACCCTGATTAACCCTAGGTATGAATTTCAGAGTTCTACCATTTCTGCATCATAGTCAGAATTAGCATGATCCCTTATCAATCCGTCAATCAATCACTAACACACAATCGTCTATATAAATATTTTATATTAGAAACCAATCGGTGCCTTCGGCACTTCTTGATTTATAGACAGTCACTCCGACCCCTATTTGACCTAGAATGGAACACCGGATCGGAAAATTCCGCTTATTTCTGAGTTCTGTCTGAAATAGTACGCAACTTTTTAACTCTCTACCAATGGTATATTGAAATTTGACCTTTAACCTCGAAGGACCGGTCGCATCCAAAATTTAACAGAATTTCGGAGATCTACGAATCATAATACCCCCGACACCAATTGTGAGCTCTCTAGCATAAGTAGATCTATATTTCACTTTCGACCTCGAAGGACCCATCACATCGAAAGTTACACATTTCTGAGATATACGACTCAAAAACACACCCAGAGTATTTTGCTCTCTGGCACAGGTAGATCTAAATTTGACCTCTGACAATTGATTTATTAGAGCATTTCTCACAATACATTAATACAACACTCAATTCTGGAAAAAAATGTTCAATTCGTGTCAAATGCTTCATTCAAATCCAAAATGCTATATTTATGGGTTTGAATAAAGCATTTGACACGGTTAACCATGACATATTGTAAGAAAAGTTATCATTGGTGGGAATTCGAGGTTCATTGAATAAATAGTTCAAAAATTATATGTCTAATAGGGCTATCATCACTAGGATTGAAAATTGTGAGAGTAGAGTTGTGAGAGTGAGAGTAAAATCAGATGTACCACAGGGCTCAGTTTTGGGGCCACTTATATTTGCAATTTATATAAATGATTTAGCAGAAATAAATTTTAAGGGTAATTTGTTATACCGTTGTGCTGAACGCAGGTATGCAGGTAGAAGAGGTAGTTAGATATGCACAAAACGACTATAATGTAGAAAAACGACTATATGTTCTTGGTTTCAGAAAAACAAACTCTTCTTAAATGAAGAAAAAACGAAATATATGATCATTCAGAGTAGGCACAAGTTACATAACTTATGCATTAAAACACATAATTATAACTGTCAATATAAATTAAACATTAACCAAAATTGTGCCCAATGTGCCAAAATTCGCTGGCCAATTGGGAAAGAGGTTAATAAAATTTAATATTTGGAGATTTATATTGACCAAGATTTTAAATGGAAATTGCACACAAAATATACTTGTGATAAACTAAGACATGCATCTTACAAAGTGTTGAAGTTGAAGACACTTATTCCATTGGATGTCATAGCAAAGATATATAAAGCTCTCTGTGAATCAATCATTAGGTATGGTATCAGCATATATGTTACCGCTAAAGTGCAGAAATCAGTTATTCTACAGATTATCTAGGTATTGTGCAGATTAACTAGGGTGATACGTTAACGTGCGGAAAATTGTTTCATTTCTCAAATTACCTAGGTAATCTGCAAATTACTTGGATAATCTGCACATTACCGACTAGGCACTCGTTAAAGTGAAAATGAGATCTTTTCTGGAACAACAGCAACGTTTCTGTACGCTTAAATTAACATAATGTTATTTATTTATTTTTCGATATCTAAAGAATCAAGTTTATACAATCAAACAATCAACAAATTAGTGATAGAATCAATCATCAATAAATTAAAAAACTATAATACAAAGAATCAAACGGTTTAAAATATTATTACAATTAAGGAAATGAATTTGCAAAACATATGATAAAATTATGTTTACTTATTAATGCAATGTAAAGATTGGTGACACTTTGAATTACACAGCAATTGTTTTTTGCGACAAGCACACCTATTTGTGGTACATTTAGATTTACAGTCACATTTTCTGAAACCCTGCCCAGTACCAAGGGATTGTTTTATTGCTGTTTGACGTAAACATATTTCTACAGCAGGGACATCTTCTTTCGTTAAAAATCTCTCTTTGCAAACACTGAATTCAGATTTTGCATACAATTGTTTTAAAATACCCGTTTTAGTACCAAGTTTACAAAAGCCATCCTCTGTTTTACTAAGAACCACAGCTAAAATCGAGCGGGCATCAGTTTTTGCTCTGTCTACTTCCGGTACTTTAATTCTCACAGTGACACCTTCATCAACATTTGGATGCTTTGCATTAGAAACTGCTAACATTTTCTTTGCTTGCTTTTCTAAACCTTTCTTGGCTTCATCACGCTGTATTTTCTGATTCATATTCTTTTTACAGATGTTGCACAATACATTCTTACCATACCCTTCCTCTTTAGGATCTATTTCACCACAAATTACGTGAACAAACATGTCACACGATTTACACTTGTGAGCACCTGATGCTGCTTTTGAGCAAACAATACAGACCATTTCTTGTATAGTCCTCTTTACAGACTCTGTACGAAACTGTGATGGCGATTCTGCTGAAGTTGAGGGTAACTCAGTGATGACTTCTTCAACATGCAGAGGTGATTCCTTGGATGTGCAGGGTAACTGAATATTCTTCATAACTGTATCCTCAATCAACGGTATAGAAGGCAGTTTAAGATTGCTATCGATGAATTCTTGTATTTCTACAGGTGATTCTGTAGAAGCAGGGGATAACGGAATGTCCTCTTGAGTAAGATTTGACTGTGATCCCATAATCACAGTTTCTTGTGAATCTTCTAATTTTTCAAGGTCTTCTTCAGTATTTATCGAATGTAATACAATTTGTGGTATAACAGAAGAAGACAATCCCACTTTTGCGGGACAACCGAACATGGCTTCGTATGGACTTCTTTTAATTGCAGAATGATAGGCACGATTCTTCATGAATTGTACAAATCGTACGCCCTCACTCCACTTGTTAGTTTGGTTATCAGCCATTCAAGTACTGAGCATGTTTTCAATGTCTTGATTCGCTCGTTCTACACTTCCTTGACTTTGGCTGTGTCTAGGTTTGCCATTAACCATTTTGATTTCTGGCCACAACTGTGTTACACATTCTAAGATTTTATTACAAATTTCGCGTCCGTTATCAGAATGCAAAATACTTGGAGCGCCAAAAAGGAGAAAAATATCAAGCAAGTTATAGGCTACTTCATCCGCCCGTTTTGATGTGAGCGGCTTCAATACAACAAATTTTGTTAAGTGGTCTTGGTATACGAGAAGAAACTTAAACTTTCCATCTGGTTGAGATTGGTAATCGATGAGATCCACCTGGCATCTGCTATTGAAATGCGATGAAATAATCGGCTTTACAACAATCCCTTTTTCGCACTTTTTCGTTTTTGTTGACAAGGTTCGCATAAATCCAAAAATATTTTTATTTGGGCTTGGGATATGTTTTTATAAAGTGTATTTAATTACTTGATCATTCTGTCTCTTCCACCGTGGCCAATTGACAAATAAGTAGAATACATTATGTCAAACAATTCTTCGGCATGGACAAACTTTTTCACATTTTCTCGCGCATCTGACAACGGCTCAATGAGTTTTTCACAGCCTTGTACAATTTACACATCATACCTTTGAATTATTCGATAATCTCGAGATAATTCTTTCTTCTTGGAAACTTTTATTCGCTTTACATCTTCAATTATGGAATCATACTTTCCTTTTGTCATTAAAACACTATTATATTTTGAATCTTCGCTAAAGAGGTTTGCGAAGAATCTTTTCTTCGTTTTACTCACCAGTTCGGTGCTTGCTTGCATAATAGGAGCTAAATTTATCTGCTTTAAAAAAATTACGACACAAATTCACGCGCTAACAGACAGAAACGAATTTGAAAACAGAATTAGCTATGCTACGCACTAGCAGCCGACGCAAATTATGAGAAATAAAAATAACCGGCGACGACAAGACACTGGCGAAACGAAACTAAAAGTGGAGGGAGAGGGGGGAAGGAGTAGGGAAAGGAAATGAGAGAAACAAACTTTTGAACTTTAACGATACGGAAGCCGTTAATGTGCACATTACCTAGGTAAAATGCGGAAAACTCTTGATTCCGCACGCTAACGGAGCAAATCAGTTAATCTGCAGATTAGCAAGGTAATGTGCACATTTTTAATTCTCTACCGAGAGATCTGTTATGCCTGGGCATAAATGGTTATTAAATGTAAATATTTGAAAAGTAATGTTTATAAAGTCATATCCTCTATATCTATACGTTATGTTCTAAAAGTCATATCGTTTTAAGCAAGTGCAATATTAATGTGAAATGATGACTTGTAAAATAGGTGACATTTTTGTGCAATATGTGCTGCAATCCGTAATTTTATAGGTTTATTTTATATATGCGTTTATTTTTTCATGTTTGTGTTTTAATATATGTTTTTTTTGTTGTTGTTTTATTTTCTGTTTTTAATTTTGTATTTATTTTCCATTATACATGTCTTATTCTTTAATTAACCTGTCATGTGATTGAAAGGAATCCTGTTGACAAGCCACAAGGCTTAGCGGAGTAATCTATGTATAGAACCATATCAAGGCTTAATAAAGTTATTATTATTATTAAAGGACCATCCGTTTCCATAATTTCATAACGTTTTCGAGATCTACAGCCTGAAATACCACTAGACAACAATTTTCATGTTTCTCGCAGTGGTAGATCCACGTTTGACCTTTACGTTATCGCTATTTGACCTTGAAGGACACGTTGGAGGTAAAGTTCGATTTTTCCTAAGTTCTACGACCCTGATTATAATTAAATTTTCAGAGCTCTACAATTTCTTCATCTTAGATAGAATTGGCGCGATCTCCTATCGCCGTCTGTCAATCACTCACTATCATCTATATACGTATGAATTCCCCGCCTTGCCCACGGTCAGTAGGGGACACCGATGGGCTTGGAAAGGCCGCCGTCCGTCGGATGGGACGTTAAGCCGTGACCCCGTGTGCGGGAGAACCATACCCTGTGCACGTTAAAGAACACGCTGGATGGCCTTGACGGGAGGCTACCATCTGTCTCCCAACAGCTATTCCAGTGGGTCCCCTCCCCCAACCTTCTCTGAGCCTTCGGGGTCCATGTGACCTGGCCATTTAGCCCATGGTGTGCAAAAAAGTGCCGCTCAGAGGTAAAACAACCCAACCCAACCTATATACGTATGTATATTAGACGTTACATAGAGGACAGTTGCAATTGGGGTCCAACTTTTTATTCTGGCCAGGAAATAAATTTAATTTAGGTAGGACAGAGTTTTTAACAAGGAGAGAAAACAACCTTTGCTTTTCTTGTTTTCTTTTACGCACAAGGCGTAGTATATGTAAATGCTTTACGAATTATCATTTGTCAAATCATTTTTTATTAAACATAATTCATTGTGTCCCGTGGTCGAGTGGTTAGCACGCTTGGCTACTGATCAAGAGGGACCTGGGTTCGAGCCCCGGATCAAGGCATGGATGTATGTGTTGTTTTTCTCCTGTGGTCCTGCCATCCTCTCAGACCCTCTGCTATGGCATATAAACTGGCAGGCTCCTGTCAGACCTCTGTGGCAAGCAGCTGCTTGAGGGAGTATTTATTTAGTTCATTTTAAAATATTTCCACATTAATGCTACCTTTTAAGTGAAACATAAGTTGCAATCTTTAGTTAAACTTTACTAAACGGGGAATGGTGGATGGCACTTTGGAAGTTCAGGGTTTGACGAAAAAGAGCCTGCAATCATTTCATTTTAATCATGGGGTTTTTGGGATTTCCTGTTTGTACTCTCCTTTATCTGTGGCTAAACTATATGGGAATTACTTATCTGTACTCTCTTTCATCTGTTCCCAACTCTATGGGGTTACATATCTGTACTCTCCTTCATCTGTGGCTAAACTATATGGGAATTACTTATCTGTACTCTCTTTCATCTGTGCCCAACTCTATGTGGTTACATATCTGTACTCTCCTTCATCTGTGCCTAAACTATATGGGAATTACTTATCTGTACTCTCTTTCATCTGTGCCCAACTCTATGGGGTTACATATCTGTACTCTCCTTCATCTGTGCCTAAACTATATGGAAATTACTTATCTGTACTCTCTTTCATCTGTGCCCAACTCTATGTGGTTACATATCTGTACTCTCCTTCATCTGTGGCTAAACTATATGGGAATTACTTCTCTGTACTCTCTTTCATCTGTGCCCAACTCTATGGGGTTACATATCTGTACTCTCCTTCATCTGTGCCTAAACTATATGGGAATTACTTATCTGTACTCTCTTTCATCAGTTCCCAACTCTATGGGGTTACATATCTGTACTCTCTTTCATCTGTGCCCAACTCTATGTGGTTACATATCTGTACTCTCCTTCATCTGTGCCTAAACTATATGGGAATTACTTATCTGTACTCTCATCAGTTCCCAACTCTATGGGGTTACATATCTGTACTCTCCTTCATCTGTGGCTAAACTATATGGGAATTACTTATCTGTATTCTCTTTCATCTGTGCCCAACTCTATGTGGTTACATATCTGTACTCTCCTTCATCTGTGCCTAAACTATATGGGAATTACTTATCTGTACTCTCTTTCATCTGTGCCCAACTCTATGGGGTTACATATCTGTACTCTCCTTCATCTGTGCCTAAACTATATGGGAATTACTTATCTGTACTCTCTTTCATCTGTTCCCAACTCTATGGGGTTACATAACTGTACTCTCCTTCATCTGTGGCTAAACAATATGGGAATTACTTATCTGTACTCTCTTTCATCTGTGCCCAACTCTATGTGGTTACATATCTGTACTCTCTTTCATCTGTGGCTAAACTATATGGGAATTACTTATCTGTACTCTCTTTCATCTGTGCCCAACTCTATGTGGTTACATATCTGTACTCTCCTTCATCTGTGCCTAAACTATATGGGAATTACTTATCTGTACTCTCTTTCATCTGTGCCCAACTCTATGGGGTTACATATCTGTACTCTCCTTCATCTGTGGCCAACTTCTATGGGAGTTACCTATCTGTACTCCCCTTAATCTGTGCCCAACCTCTACAGGAGTTACTTATCTGTTCTATCTTTCATCTGTGGCCAACCTCTATGGTAGTTACCATCTCTACTTGCCTTCACCTTCCTTCAACATCTACAGCAGCTCCTTATCTGCAATCCCCTTCAACTGTGTCCAACCTCTATGGGAGTTACCTCTCTCTGTACTCTTCTTCATCTATGGCCAACTTATATGGGAGTTACTTATCTGTAGTATCCTTTTTTTCTGTCCGGCCTCTATGTGGTTGCTCAACAAATTTGCTGAAATCTAAAAACCGTTCACATTTGTAAGAGTTGCGTGAAACAGATATGCTCAGAAAGTTACTTCTGAGTTGCATGCATAAGGACGTAACACTATCCCATTTGTAAATCAGACATTAAAACTTGCAAAATGTTCTTTTTTCGTGCTTGAATACTTGCAAAATGTCCTTTTTTCCGTGCTTGAATACTCGCAAATGTTCTCTCTTTCGTGCTTTTGTATGAAAGAAAGGACATTATTTCAGAAGACAGTAATGTAATCCTATAGAAAGGGCAATCAACAATCCTAGTTACAAGAGAGAATAGTTGATCTGTGTTGATTTTATCTTTGAGGGGTCCTTTTGCGCATACAATGGGTTAAATCGCCAGGTCACATAGATACCAAGATCTCAGAGTTGGAAAACGAACTATTTAGAAAACAGTGTTTAGAAACAAATGGAAATATACCGTTGAAGCCATCCAACGTGATCTTTGAAGTGCCTAGGGAAGTAAATAAGACTATCGTGATGTGATCTCTGACGTGCACATCACAGTATTAGCGTTTCGGACACAAATTAACGTTCCATCGGACCGAAAGCAGCCACTCCAAGGCCACCACCTCTCTTTTCTCACGGAAGACAAAGTGGGGATTAGTGGAGAAAAATATCAACACAGGTGGACAGGTTAGACTCAATAGAGGAATAGAGGACACACGTGCGACAACAAACACTCAGCAGGATATGAACATATGCACAGGCACACCTAGAGACAATGACATAAATAATAATGACTATAATAATAGTGATAGCAATTAAAAATATGACTACAATAATAGTAACAATGACTATGACTAGAATAGGAGAGGAAGCAACAATAGCGACAACGACAATAACAACACATACGACCTGGGAACTGAAAATCATGAGCCTGATGCTCTAACATATAAGAATGTTCGAGACAACCATCGCCTTGACAAAACAAAAATCGTAACGTGAGTGGCAAATATTACTACCATCGTGCATGATTCCTGTAACAGATGACGCCACTGACGATTTATCAAAAATTGTAGGAAAGCTTATATATCACTTTGTTGGAAAAACAGCAATCCCTTGATGTTCCTGACGTTAAAACGCCCAGCGTTCTTCTGGGTTTGAATCCCAGGCAGGACAGTCAATTTTTTTCGAACAAAATTTTCTAAAACAAAATTAGTTCAAGTATTTCTTGTCTACAAGACGTTTCTCTGTGACAATTAATTATTCTCGTAGAAGATGCTTTTTCTTATATATGATACGCTCCACTGAGATATAAATATATGTTTCTACTCTATTGCCTTACCTACATCCATCAGACCACGATGTAATATATAGACCACGACGAGTATCCTGGCACGATGAAACAGTACCTACTGCCCTAGTCAGTTAAAGCTGAATCAGGAGTGTTTGTTTACTAAAGTATGATGAATTTTCATGCACGTTTATGACACATACAATTATATAACTAACAGATCAAATAACTAACAGATAATTCTTGAAGAACTGAAGGCTACGATAGTCCATTCAGAAATTACAATATTGTTCTAGAAACAAATCTCTCTTACTAGTAATTATGTTAGTGAAACTAATTTGGATGACACTGTCCAGCTGACTCATTCTAGATCTGACGTTTTCCAGGAACCCTCCAACACATTGTTCATAATTACATATATTCTCTAAACTTTAGTTCATCATAAGAGTAATCTAGTTCAACCGATCTCTCGCATAGTGCTATAAATAGGAAAATCCTTTATCATATTACGCATTTTGACCTTTGGTAACCCAAAGGTCAAAATGCGTAATATGATATATATCACAATTTTTTAAATGAACCGAATACTAACATATAATAAATTATTGAGATTTTAAACGCATTATATTAAAAATAACTTCTAATAAATGTTTATAAATATTAACGAAGTTCATCCGAATTATTCCACGATGCATCCTACGTGCATCGCTTAAAAATACATGTCATGAACGCATTTTTGATGATTTTGATATATATTTATATAGAAACGAGCAAACATTGAGTTTTATTTAATGAAAAAAGAGTGTAAATGTTAGAGTAAGCAACAAAATGCCACATTTCAAGTACTAAAGAAAGAGTTCGAAAACGAGTTTATATAACTTTTTGAGAAATTATATGACTGCCTAATTTACCTGCAGTCGGTCTGCTCCTTGGCTCAATTAAACTTCCTAAAACATATAGTGGACGACGCCAAAATCTGTTCTAACAGAAGGCCACTAGACTAAGTTGTGACGTCACTATAGATAGTCCTTTGATATAAAAATCTTATCTATAGATTTCTATTATTATCACTGGTGTACGTTTATGTTAATATTTATTTATAAATATACCCTATTTTTATAACGAAAATTATTTGAATTTACTAGAATTGCATAATGTTTATGACCGCCATTGTTGTTAACGTGATATACATGACTACCGATATTTATTGAAGTCCTATTAATGGACGGTAGCTTTTATAATGTTTCTTAATTATACCACCAGTACGATTCTACCAATAATTTGGAGAGGGAGAAAGGCTTTCGTAGCACGCGGGCTAAAAAAACCTAAAAGTAACAATAAGAGAAATGATAAATAAAAACTATCGATGCAGTGCTGGATGGTAGTACGTGCAGTGATGTATCTTTTGGGAAATCAGGCTGCCAGTTTTCTTTTATTCTCATTATTCTGTATCCTGATGGATCATAGGACTACCTATGGTGACGTAATAAATTGGTCCACTGGCCTTCTGCTCTAGAAGGTATTGATGACATTCCCACTGCACGACTTTCATTGAACGTTCATCTCGTTCGATCGACACCTGAGAAATATCCTCCCCTTTCTTTGAAGTTGGCAGAAAGGAGGGGGGATATCATCTAAGATACCTCATGATAGTCCCACCCAAGAAACATATATTTGCTACATAAGTACTTATACTAAGCAACTGTTTAAACATTTTACTTTCGGTTTTTTTTCTCGGTAGACGGATAAAAGTAAAAGGAGGGAGACGAACAGAATGGATTTCTATTGCAATAAAACATTTTCCTCTCCATTTTAGATTTATTTAAAAATATCTTGAAATTTTTTGAAGTATGCACAAATTTTATAGGTTTGACACTATTATTCTTACTGGTATTCTCAAGGGGGGGGGAGTTATGATGTACTTGATGATATGACATTTTGAATTGGCCTTGGGTAGGGGTATAATTTAGAAGAACAAACTCTTACGTTGCTTCGAGATATGATAAAAAAGAGGATTATATCGAATTTGGTGGTCCTTTTTCATACCGTTTAGGAGTTCTTGAGCAGACAGACAACACTCTAAAATATGATATAGATAGGGAATCATTCTCAAAAGCTACGCATTGAATGACGGAAAGGTACAAAGTAGTATTATTCTTTTTAGTTCGTGAACGTTTGCGTTTTACAATTTTCAATAGTGTTGACGACATTCAAATAATTTCATTAAATGAAATTCTTGACAGATATTATTGCTGTTTTTTTTCTTCTTCTAGGTAGCACCCTGCAATTATCAGTGAAAGGATCAATTTTAAATACTGTACTATATGTAACCATCAGTTACACCATGAAAGGTGGAAAAACACCTATTCAACGTTCTTTTGTTTTCTTCACGTATTCTCCTCAGCCTGATTTTTAGCTCGTTTGAAATAAATACGAGCTAATGTTTTCACTTTGTCGTCAGTGTATAGAATTTTTTTTATGTTTTTTGAAATAAAAAGTACTTTTGGGTTGTATAAGTAGTGACTTGGGTTCGAGACCCTGGTAAGACATAGATGTTGGTGTTGTATTTCTGCTGAGGTCCCGCCATCCTCACAGACCTTCTACTATGGCGTATAAACTGACATTCTCTTGTCAGACCTCTGTGGAAAGCAGCTGCTTTAGCGAATATTTATTAATTATTATTTATAATACTGATGGAATATTACATTCCCATTTCCTAAATTGCTTTTCTCATCTCATTACCATCACATTTGGAATGCATTTAAAATAGTATTAAAATTTGCATTCCTCAAATATCCCAATCGAAGATATTAACAGCGCCCTTTAACTGTGAAAAAAAAGTGGACAATGCCAAAACCTTTAATGAATATTGCAGACGATCTGTTTATACTATAAATCTGAAATTTTGTTGGTATAGTACGATGGCCCTGACTCCAGAGGTTTACTTGGGTGACAATGTTCCTTATCGCAACGAGTAAGTAGTAACGAGTAGCAGTAACTTTAAACGTAACGAGTAGTAGTAACTTAATATAAAAAAAAATGAATTTTTTTTATATTAAGAGATAAATGAAAAATTCATTTTGAGTTTTATACATGCTAATAAAATATTATTAATCACTTTTTCATCATCCATTGTTTGTTGGAATTTTCACTGTCACAAGGTTCTAAATGTGTAAAATGAAAATTTCAAAAGCGTCCCATAACCGCGAAAGAAGTTGGAAAATGCCAAATCTTTAAACAAATGTTTAAACGATCTATTTATGATAGAAATTTGAAACGTAATTGAAGTTTAGTGGTAGAGTGTGATGGTCACGAGGTTTACAGTTGCAGTAATAATCTGGAGGGAATGGAGTACATTTTTTGTGATTCAAACAATTTTCTTTCTAAATAAGGAATATTTATAAATAAATACTTTCGCAAATATAAACATAAACATATACCAGTGATAATAATAGAAATATATAGAAATGCTTGTTCTAGATCATAGGACTATCTATGCCGACGTCACAATTTACTGATTACCTTTATACTTACACTCTATTCCATGCCACTCATATGGTTCAATATAACAAAAAAATAAATAAATACCCCCTAAAGCAGCTGCTTGCCACCGAGGTCTGACAAGGAGCCCGTCAGTTTATATGCCATAATAGAAGGTCTGTGAGGTCTGGAAGGACTTCAGCAGAAAAACAACACGAACATCCATACCTTACCCGAGGCTCGAACCCAGGTTCGCAGGTCCCTTAGATCAGTAGCCAAGCCCGCTAACCACTCGGCCATGAGATGGTATATATATAATTAATCCTTGGGTAGGGGTATAAATTCTTTGGATCCATTAAAAAGAAATTTTAATATCCGCGGAACGAATATTTCGAAAGAAATTTGGTTTTTATCCTCTTTCTGTAAAACTCGTCCGATGCAGTTCTAGGGATCGGGAGCTTCTTATTGCGCTTTCGAACATTTTTTTATGTGTTTAAGCTTAATGGTTTGTGGGTTTCACGGAAATTTACAAAGTTCAAAATATATTTGGGGAAAAAAGAATTATCGTAACTGTTCAAAGTAATAGTAGCCAAGGCTACAATTTACAATTTCTTACATGTATCCAGCTACAATTTCATCCCACACTACTATTTAAACCCCAACGTTTAATACACCATATATTACCCTACAGTTTATATCTAGTCTATCTCCTATTTGTAAGAAAGAAGGCACGGTTGAATTTGAAATGCTGTTGTCCTTTGTGTTGGAAGTTTAATCAACAAGACTATTGGATGATATGCAGTATTTAAGAATGCAACTGAAATAAGAATTCATTAATAAATACTATAAATGAGGATTTGTGGAATATAAATTAGAGGAAAGCATATTGCCTTTGGCGCATTTGAGAATCTCGTTTTCAAAGAGAGGGGCGGGGGTGGCTCAGTCGGTAGCGCGTCAGGCTCGTAATCTGTAGTTCCCAGGTTCGAGTCCCAGCTGGGTCAGCGTTGAGATTTATCTCCGCAAAATTCCCCGCCCTGCCCACGGTCAGAAGGGGACACCAATGGGCTTGAGAAGGCCGCCGTCCATCGGATGGGACGTTAAGCCGTGGCTCCGTGTGCGGGAGAGCCATACCCTGTGCACGTTAAAGAACACGCTGGATGGCCTTGACGGGAGACTACCATCTGTTTCCCAACAGTTGTTCAAGTGGGTCCCCTCCCCCAACCTTCTCTGAGCCTTCGGTGTCCATGTGACCTGGCCATTTAGCCCATGGTGTGCAAAAAAGTGCCGCTCAGAGGTAAAACAACCCAACGTTTTCAAAGAGAATTAAGTTTTTCTTTACCTACTGTTTCATTCCTTAAAAGTTTTAATTTGAGGTAGCGGATGATGGGAAAAATGCATATAATATTTTATTTGTTAACTAACATACAGCGTAAAAGTATTCGTCTTTTAATTCTTAAATCTAAAAAGGAGCATTTCCAACACCTCTCTCAGAAAAGTAGATAGATTATTACTGTCAGGAACAATCTATCCACTAATTTTTCAAATTCTATTCTATACATATTATTTGTAAAACTTGATAACAGTACTGCTGTTTCATCATTTCAGTGATCTGTAAAGATATACATATATATATAAAACTACTAAATATTTTAAAAATGCGTAATATAATATTTCATACGTAACGATCAAGCTTAAAAAGTGTTTTCTAATTATCACTTGCATTATTTCAAATCGAAACTTCGTGATGTTCACTTTCCATCACCAAAATTTCATATTTCTATCATTTAATACATCGTTGCAATATTCGTTTGAAACTTTTTCGTCGTTAGAGGTCGTAATTATAGTGTTCGAAAGATTCCGAATGTGAAAATCATAATATTTTATCAATTTCTATCTAACCCTAAAAATATTTTTTTCATTTACCTCTAAATGCAAACATATCTGCTAAAAAAAAAGTTTTCTTCCCCCCCCCCCCCTGGGTCGGAGAGGTCAATTCATTGTTGCTAATGGAAACATCATGGCGTTCATATTCCGTCACCAAAATTTAAAATTACTAGCTTAAATACGTCGTTGGCAAATATTTGTTTGAAATTTTGTAATTTGCAAATTTTTCCACCGTTAGAGAGCGCAACTATAGTTATTGGAAGATTTGAAAAGTGTGAATCATGATATTTTATCAATTCCTATCTAACACAAAGAACTTTTCATTTATTTATAAAAACAAACAATTATCTGTTAAAATTAAAAAGCTGTGTTTTCCTTCTCTAAGGGATCAATTCATTGTTGGCAATGGAAACTTCGTGACCTTCATATTCCACCATCAAAATCTCAAATTTCTAGCATAAATATATCGTTTGAAATATTCCTTTGAAATTTTGAAATTTTCAACCTTTTGAATTTTCTACTTACCGCTAGAGGACGTAATTATACCTTTAGGGAGATTCGGAAAATGCATATCGTAATATTTCATCATACTTATCCAACAGAAAAATATTTTTTTCATTTTTCTCCGTAAACAAAAAAGTTTGATGTCGACAGACGACAAAGCGAAACTATTAGCGCATTTTCTTTGAAAACGAGAAAAAAAAAATGGTTTCCCAAACACAAACTCTTACCCAATCCTCTTCAATGGATCCCCTTCCACAACCTTCTGTAAGTCCTTGCATGATTTAACTATTCCCTTTGGAAACGGAGCATCCCATATTCGCTAGAATCGAAAGGCATTCTTCTATTAAAATATCAAAATTTCATAAATATCATGATTTGACCATTTGGCGTATTTTGTACAAACCACAATGGTCATTAAGTTACAAAATAACGCAATCCATATTGCAATTGTCAGCATCATTAATTTAAGAAATAAATGTAAAAAAAATGAATTTTTAAAAAGTACCAAAAACGCTCGTAGGTACTTACTCCGAATCACATTTTGAAATCGGAGTTTCTTTCTCTCTAATTATCATATTGATCTCTTCATCATATTGTTGTTCTCAGATGTGATTCAAACTGAGGTTAAGTTCGTTTGTATTTCAAAATAATTAAGCCATTACTGTACCAATAGAATTTAAATGTTTACAAAAAATTAATGAATCACATTTCCATTTTTATTATATCACGCAACTCAGTATTTTCCTTTGTGTATTTACCTATCTTATTTTTAAAATTATTTGATCAACACGGAACAAGTCTAGGGGTACAATTTACTATAAATGTTTTAGGGAATCATTTTCTGTTTGCTCAAGAACTCCACTTAAATGTTAATTGGCAACAGGCCATCGAAATAAATAATTTCGGAAATGCAAATTACTTCTCAATGTTGATGAAACAAAGCGAAAAATTGTAACAAATTAGGACAAAATCATATAAGTAAATTACAGAATAAAAAAACATATTTTTTGCTAAGTGTATGAGATATGTTTATTAATATAAGCCAAACGAAAATGTAGACGGCTATAGAGGTTTAGATATATATATATATTGGGAGTCGTTTAATCTAGATTACATATAGTGGTTTCCATAAATTAAGGAACAATCTTATGTTACGTCAAAGGGAAGCTAAGGTCGAAGCTCTATAGCTTCTAAATCAAGATTTTCTGTTTTAAAATATGTGATAGCAGATAAAGATCTCAATCAAATATATCAATATCCCGATTTTCTACAATATTAATTTAGTATTTAATCAGTTGTGAAAGTTTGAATATTTAACTATCCCAGTCACAAAAATTGACTTCAGAAGTTAATTGAAACTTAGTAACAAATATTCTGTCAAAGTGTTTAATAAAATAAATGTGTATTTTATAACCAACGGAGTCTCTCTCTGCACAATATGCCGCTTAAAGGAGGTTGCTGACTCCTTTGCCTAACCTCATCATTAGTTACAAAGTTGAACCACCTAATGCCCAAGATACTGCATAAGCATCTGGAATCAAAAGCATCTAGTTCCCTGTTATCTTGTTTACAAAGTGTCCAAGTTTCACTACCATAACTAACCCTAGAAAGAACCAAACTATTATACAGTCTAATTTTAGTCTTTAGGTGTATACGCCTATTTCTCCACACTCTCCCTAGGTTCTTAAAAGTCCCGGCAGCAATCCTTTTTCGTCTGTTAATCTCATGCCGCACATCACCATTATCTGTTACATAGCTCCCAAGATAATTAAACTGTGACACCTGCTCAAGACTGCAACCATTCAGATGAACTGAATCACAGCCTGCCTGACAAATTTTCATCACTTTAGTTTTCTCTCTGTTTATAACCAAACCTACTCTACTACCAGTCTCATCAACAGCTCGAATGAAAGAGTTCATCTCATCAACATCATTTGCCAAAAGGGCTAAATCATCAGCATAATCTAAATCAGAAATTTTCGTATCTCCAGTCCATTTAAGGCCAAAATCTTTCCCTTGAAGTGAATTTCGCATAACAAAATCAATAACCAAGCTAAAGAGAAAAGGAGACAAAATGCACCCTTGTCGAACACCAGAAGTTATGCTAAACCAATTGCTACAAGCCTTACCAACTCTCATACACGACTCAGTGTTATTATAGAGAGCTTTCATTATGTTAACTAACTTGTATGGTGTACCATATGAATTCACAATCAACCACAAATTATGACGATCAACAGAGTCGAAAGCCTTTTTGAAATCAACAAAGCTAGCAACCAAAGGTTTCTGAAACTCTAAACATTTCTCAAGGATCTGCCTAAGTGAAAATATCTGATCCACACATCCCCTACCACTTCTGAATCCACACTGCTCATCATGCAATTGACTGTCAACCAGATTCTTAATTCTATAAAGCACAATCATGGAAAGAACTTTACCTGGAACAGAGAGTAGGCTGATACCCCTATAGTTATCACAAGAACTGCAATCACCTTTTTTGAAAATAGGGATAACATTAGCTCTGGTAAAATCCTTAGGAACCATGCCTTTATCATAAAAGATATTCAGAATTTCAGTCATCCAAGTGGTAACAGAAACATTCCCAGCTCTAATCATTTCAGTAGTAATTTCATCTACTCCTGGGGATTTATGAAGTTTAAGTTTAGAAACAGCCAAAATAACTTCAGACTGTGTTATAGTGCCAACATTAAAGCCAAAAATGCATCTATCATCACTGCAAACAATGGGAGTAGAACTAACCACATTGTTTAGAACATCACTGAAATGCTCAGCCCACCTAGCCATGACAGAATCCTCACCTTCTATAACCTTACCTTGTTTATCCTTCAATCCCTGTATACCTGTTCGTTTTCTACCACACAAAACATTAACTATCTGGTACAGCTCTCTGCTGTTGTGCTGTCTAACTGCTTCCTCGGCTTTGTCAGCCAAGCCATGAAGCCAAAGATTCTTATCAGCAGCTAACTGATCCTTTACACGTTTATTAAGTTCTCTGTAGTGCTTTCTATTAGGACTAGTAGGGTATTGATTAAGGACATTCCTGCAGTTCTTTCTTTCTGAAATAAGCTCAAGTGCCTTATCACTCAGATAATTCTGTCTCCTCTGCTCCTTTTTTCCTAAAAGAGTACCGTTAGTGTCCAAAAAAAGTCTGTTTAAAATGATCCCATTCTTCCTCAACTTCAGTAGTAAGCATACCATGACTGTCATAATGACTAAGTAACCTATCATGGTAAGCTTTGGCTATAACTGGGTCTTTCAGGGCGTCAGTATTAAAAGCAAATTTTTTAACCCTAGCACAAGACTTTTTAAGTTTAAGTTGCAAGACACTTTTAACAAGGTAATGGTCAAATCCAATTTCAGCTCCCCTATATGACCTGGTATTCCGAACAGAATTATCCCATTTGCTATTAATTAATATATAATCAATCATATTCTTATGCAGACCATCGGGTGAAACCCATGTGTACTTATGTATGTCGCGGTGTTTGTAATAAGTGTTAGTTATTCTGAATCCATTGAGTTTACTTACCTGTAGGAGACGTTGCCAATTGCCATTGCAGCTACCACTACCAAAAAGGCCTATCACCCCTCCCCAAAGTTCAGAGTCAGTACCAACTTTGGCATTTAAGTCACCAAGAACAAGGGTAATATCTCCTTTCTTGACAGAATCTAAAATATCCTGAAGTTGTCCGTAAAACCTATCCTTCTCATCTTCATCGGCATCATCTTTAACGCTTGTCTGATATTTGCTGTAAGAAACCTTTCATTAATGCACTCATATCCCAGAAGAGCATCACTAGCGTGTCTGCTGAGAAGCAGACCCACGCCTTGGTGACGCTTATTGTCGTCCCTCCCTGAAAAGAGAAATTTAAGATTATTTTTAAGAATCTGACCTTTATCTGTCCGTATTAAAAGCAATTTTTTTAACCCTAGCGCAACACTTTTTAAGTTTAAGTTGCAATACACTTTTAACAAGGTAATGGTCAAATCCAATTTCAGCTCCCCTATATGACCCGGGTATTCCGAACAGAATTATCCCATTTGCTATTAATTAATATATAATCAATCATATTCTTATGCAGACCATCGGGTGAAACCCATATGTACTTATGTACACATGGGTTTATAAGCCATCTACACTGGAAGACTTCCTCTAATGGAGAATTTGACGATGTCAATAGAAACAAAGAGTTCAGGTGCCTGCGATGACCTATGCTCAGGATTATACTATACTGATAAACATATCCTGTGAATCTGTTCACTTGGGGCTGTCAACCCACAAACAAAAGAGAAAACACAGTGGAAAATTTTCCCTCCACAGAAGCCCACCAGTGCAGCAAAATCAGGATCCAAAATCAAGCTCAGAGCCATAATTCCGTTCAGGTTGGTATATATGGTCAGCAGTGCAGCCTGTGTGGTTGACCACTCCTCAGCAGGGTAGAAAAAAAAAAGAAAAGTAGCCATAGTTGTCCAGATCAGTAGGCCACACTAATCTGGCAGCCCTCTCCTTCCGTTCACTTCCGCAAGAGAGGATCTCTTTTGAAAGGTACTAACGGTCTGCACCACGAGAAGGCGGGGTCGGACATTAGGTGCTATTCCTGGCCGGTTCTACGCATGTATTTAATTCATTTTTATGACAGGAGATTGATGCATAGCTCTCCTTCCAGTGACTACCTAGTTACCATTTACAGACCATTTACAGATTGTCCGTTGGTTTGGCCATGTTGCCCGTATGAATAATTGTAGATTGGTGAATAGGGTTATGAACAGTGTGCCTAAAGGCCTCAGAAAGAGGGGGAGACCTAGAATGCGGTGGGCAGACAATGTCAAACAGGTCCTTATTAGAATTGGTGTGCAGTGGCCAGATGCAGTAGATGTAGCTCAGGACAGACTTGCTTGGAGAACTAAATTGCACGGTCTGGTTGGACCTCCGTAGCCCTTGGCTACTTGAGGATGATGTTGATAATGATGATGTATTTTAGAAGTTTAGATAATGAATTATTTCACTGTTCATCAAATTTGTATAAGTTTATTGAGATTGGCATTGTTAATGTTAAATATTCAAACTTCAATAACTCATTAAATACTACAAAATAAGCCCTCGGGGTAGTTGTAACTTGGTCATTTAGTCAATTGTGTACAAAAAAGTCCTCCTGAGAAGTAAAGCAACCCTCAATCCTTCCAAGTCCTAGGTCTTTATCTTGAGAATCTAACGCTGCTAGACTTGTTGACTATCGTCTAAACCGTCCAAATTTTATAAACATTTTTATTTAGCATAACATTAGCATAAAATCTCTTTAATAAAGAATACATTACAATAAATCTTATAGCGGAACGAAACCTTAACATTAAATGTGGCATACAATATCCAAAAATGGATTAAATACATGCATGGCTGTGCAACGAATTGTGGTCAAAAAATGAAACGTATGTGCTCATGTGAAAATTGTTTCGATATTGTGAATTCCGACGATCGATAAAGTACCTTTAGTCAAAACACGAAAAGTAACGGGATATTCCTGAGTAAAATGAACACACACCCAAAAAAAGAAATTTTAATATCCGCGGAACGAATATTTCGAAAGAAATTTAGTTTTTATCCCCTTTCTATAAAACTCGTCTGATGCAGTTCTAGGGATCGGGAATTTCTTTATTACGCTTTCGAACTATTTTCATACAAAAATCATTTTCCGATATATTGCTTGGTGTCGCAGGTGCGTCGGTGGGATTCGGACGTATTACTTCTGGCGCTTCTTTCTGTCTGCGAAGCCAAAGGGCCAAATGATCGTATGGACGATGGTGGCAGACATTGAAACGGAGTGCAAACAAACTTTTGGACAGATCTGCATGGTGACACCGTCTGCCGCCATTTTTTGTTTCTTCCTTATATACGTTCTGAACTAGTCTAAAACTATCAGGTCTTTGTAAAGTCATTGAATAATTATTAAATAAAATAAAAATACCATGGCATTTCCAATAAAAATTAAATGCTTTCTGGAAAATGAAAATATTAATAATGGTTGTATTGGTTTGGGTTGCTTTTTCTCTGAGCGTCACTTTTTTGCACACAATGAGCTAAATATTCAGTCCATAAGGACCAAGAGGGCTCAGAGTACGTTGGTACGAGGGGACCCACTGGACAGCTGCTAGGAGACAGATGGTAGCCTCCTAACAAGGTCCTAAAAGAACCTATCAAGGCGTAACGTTTGCAGGTATGACTCTGCTGTCATAAGAACAGTTACTGAAAGACAAGTGAAGACCGTCAAGTCCATCCAGAGTGGTTTTTAACGTGTACAGAATATGGCTCTCCCGCAAACGGGACACGGCTTAACGTTTCATCCGACGGACGGCGGCCTTTCCAAGCCAATCGGTGTCCCCTACTGACCTAGGGCAGGACTGGGAGTTTTCGGGATATAAATCTCAAAGCTGACCCAGGCGGGACTCCAATCTGGAATTGCAGATTACGAGCCTGGGACACTACCGACTGAGCCACCCCCGCCTTTAATAATAGTTTAAAATGACGAGAAATAATGCAAAACACATACAAGATACAAATGCAAGGAACGTACAATACCCTCCCAAAAAAAGCAATTCCCTAAACCTCCATCTTGCTCTCGGTGAGAAACTGAATACCAATGGGATTGTTAAAGGTCACCGTCCAATCGATGGGACGTTAAGCCGTGGACCCCTGGTTAGGGTTATGTTGTTTTAACCTCTAAACGGTACTTCTGTGCACACGATAGCCTAAATGGCCTGGCCACAAGTACCTCTAGAGCTCAGAGGTTGAGGGAAGGGGACCCACTGGACCGCTGCTAGAAGAGAGAGCATAGCATCCCGTCTAGGTCCTAAAATACCCTGTCAAGGCGCAACGTTTACAGGATATGACTCTACTGCCAACTGTCGGATGGAACGTTAAGCCGCGGCTCCGGGTACGGGAGATCCATACCGTTCACACGTTAAATAACAGGATAGATGGACTTGACTGGAGAGGCTACAATCTGTCTCATCATAGCTATCCAGTGAGTCCCCTTAGCGCTACATTCTCTGAGCCTTGGTGGTCCTTATGACCTGGCAATTTAGCTCATTGTAGCCAAAACGTTACAAAAATAAAACAACTCAACCGTCCTTTTCAGCTTTAGTGTCATCTGAAGAACGGAAGTATTCCCAAGCCTAAAGGTGCCTCCTTCTCACCGAAGGCAAAGTTAGAAATAGCAAATATAAATCTCAGCACCTGGTACAGACGGGAGTCGAACCTATGAGCTACAAGTTAAGATCCTGGCGCTCTACATGCTGGGCAGGAAACCCCGATAGTTATCTAATAGGTCCCCTATCTAGCTTTGATCTTTTGGGGTCTTTGTAACCTGGACATTTAACCCATTGTGTGCACAAAAGTAGCTCTCAGAGTTAAAAGAACCCAACATAGAATTGGTGTAAAATAAATGGTAACCCGTTACTTACTCCAGCAACAAAATGTCCTTAAACCTGTGTTCTCTGCAGGAAATTAACCGTTTGGGACTTCCTTTTTCCCTTGTGTGCCGCTACAGAGAAAAAATAAAAATATAAGGAAAATTTTCCAATCTGCTATCCGTATATAAAAGTGGTCCATAAAAGAGAGAGTTTTTTTCGTCAGAAGTGCGCTGGCAACTTTCGCGTTTTTACAACTTTTGACTTCCATCGTAGTGTCTGTCGCAGACGATATAGGGATTCTGCATTTGATGCCAGACGTGACCAAACTGAATATGACAAAGCAGATGCTTACGACAGAAAACCCGACTGAGCATTTTTTCTTAGCAACACCACGTTCCACTGACAACGATGTGAAAGCCTCCTCGCTTATGCCGTAAAGTGTTTTTGTTTTCGATTAACCTGAAAGATATTCGAGGAAGAACCTCCTTTATTCGCTATTTGCACACATTATGCATATGACGTCATAGCTGGATGAGTTTTAGGGGAAAAAATGAAATATAACCAATTTATAAAAAAAAAAATTCGAAACAAAGGAGAAAAAGGTGATTGAAAGTTTCAGTGGTTGTTTGGTTCAACCTCAGAACAAATGGACCTTTGTTTGAATCACGGATAAGGTATGAAAATTGTGATGTGTTTTGACCGAAGCCGAGGTCTTGCCTTCCTCTAAAAGTGTTGTGATGTAATAAATTATCACAGGAAAAGTCCTGTGAACAAGGAACACCTGAAAACCTCATTTTGCAAGTGTTCTTTGTCAACAGGACTTTTCCTGTGTTAATTTATTACTGAATAGTTTATATAACGCTGTGAGTGTGAGAAACAAATATTACTACCATCGAATATGTGGTGGCTTGGCTGCCTAACTCCTGATAATAGATGGCTCCACTGGGGAATCAAACAGGAAGGGTTATGTCACTTAGTTGAGCAGTAGGTCAGCTCCTTCGTTGTCAGTGATTAAGACGCTTGGCATGCTTCTGGGAGACCTGGGTTCGAATCTCGCTCAGGACAACCAATATTATTTTCAAGTGATGTGTTTTGGTCGAGGTACTATCTTGTTATTAGAGAGTTGTGTTTTGGACGAGGACTTGTCGTCTTAGAGAAAATGTAAGTAAATAATGTTTAAATGCCTAATAATGTTGTGATACGTTTTAGCCGATATCTTGTCTTCCTCTTAGAGAGATGTGATGATTTTGTGCTGATCTCTTGGTTTACTCTTAGAGAGTTGTGATGTGCTTTGGCCGAGGTCTTATCTTCTACCTCTTAGAGAGTTGCAATGAGTTTTGGCTAAGGTGACTTTCCAGGGACAGTCCCTGGATGAAACGTTCTGTCCCCGATGAATAAATGCCCCTTGGACGGTCCCCGGAATCTATTTTTAAATATTATTTTAAATTAATGATACATCATGAGTAGATCTTTTACTAATATATTAGTATTGGGAACACTGCTATATACAATTCTGTTAGTAATGTAGGTGACTGAAAAATAAAGGCTAGAATTTTAAAATTAAAATTTTACGAACTGTCAGACTAGGGTAACCAGGCATCCCCAGAAAACGAGAACGTCTGATCACCTTAGTTGACAGCTCGCAATTGAATTTTCAAAAGTCCCAGATCTTCTGAAAATTTGGTCACCCTAGTTTTGGCAGATGTCTTCCTCTATAGAATTGTTATATCTTTTTGGTCGATATATTGTCCTCCTCTTAGAGATGTACGATGTGTTTTGGTCGATGTCTTTTCTTGCTCTTAGAGAGTTGTGATATGCTTTGCCCAATCTCTTGTCATTCTCTTAGTTGTGTATAGTATGTTCACCTTATCACCGATAAACTTGGCTAGGTCGTCATCTGTCTGATGGAACAATACGTGGTGGCTATGTGTACAGGAGGCAGTGGTGTAATGAGGTTTGTAAGGGCCCAGGTGCATTTAGTGCGAGCCCCTAACCCTCTCACACACTTATCAACTGCATTACATTGAAAAAGAACCTCTCGAGTCCCCAGTTAGCGGCACCTCTTTGCTCTATGGTGGGTATACCCCTGGTTGACAATATTCTTACGCTGGCATTGATTGAAATTATTTTAGATATACACTAAACTATTTAATGAAAATAGATATGGAATTCAGGAGTCTGATATTAATAACAATTCTACTACAATTAGTACAACACTGACAAGTGAATTTGCTTGACGAAAGAATTATGAGTTAGTTTATTCGTTAGTGTCGCTTTATTATTTTAAACAAATTAAGTTATCAGATCTACCTGGCAAATTATCTGCTTGAGGTAAAATGTATTTACATTAACTAAAAAGGATAGTTTCATTCCCGAAAAGGTCTTGGCTTTTGGATAAATGGGCCTGGGTTCGAACCTCGGGTAGGATAAGATCCTAAGTCAGAGGCCTTTGGCAAATTGGCCAAAGGCGACGACAAAATAATAAAAACGACCAAATATACTTATCATTGCCAAATTAAATCAAACAAATGTAAATAATATGTTAATTGAAAACATTACATCTTTTTGTTATATGATTTAAATTTTCTTTCAGTAAGTGATAGAAAATGAGAATTTTAAAGTATGAATTAAATATATTTATACGTTTTTCTGAGTGGGGGGAGATGGAAGAGGGTGCTCACATTTTTCATTGACCAGAGCCGCATCTCACCTCTCTCAGGTTCTGAGCATTACTGATTATGATATATGTTGATATAAGATCAAAATAAGTTAATGATAACGGTTGAATAATATGTTGATGAAGTGGTTATTGGGTTAAATCTTAATGTATTGGTCAAAATTAAATCTAATGGTTTTTCACTAGTGTAAACCATAGTAGTTTCTCACTAATGTGTTTTTCACGAGGCAAAATGCTTTACAGTTTTTTTGTTTTAAAGCTTTCATTAAAAATGTTTTTGATCCAAATATATTTTACGTTTTTTGGCATTCATAACCTAGATTAATTCAAGAAGATATATAATTCAGGTAATTATAATATGGATACAGTAATTGAAATAATAAGTAATACAATGTAGATAATTTCAAGCCTTGAAACTAAATCAACTTTTAATTAAAATAAGTAATAAATTACGTCTAAAGCAGTTACTTGCCATAGAAGTCTGACAAGAGCTTAAAAGTTTAATAAGCACAGAGAACACCTTTTTGGAAGGCTTTTAGAAGGATAATGACAACACAAAAATATCCATACCTATCAGAGGCTCGTACCCTGGTATAACCAAATGTTCTCACAGGTTCCATGTTCTCACAGGAATCAAGTGCAGTAGCCACTCAGTCACTGGGATGGTTGTTGGCCTGGGGGAAATTATAAGGATATTATTAACCGAGGCACTAAACCCACGCAGCTCATCATTGTATTTTTATACATACTGTTTCCCAGTTTTATTCCACTCTTAGATAAATCTGTTATCTTAGATAGGTCTGTAAGTGGTAGTTAGGTAGTCACTAAATGGAGAGCTAAGCACAATTCCCTGTGATAATGCATAGAACCGCCCAAGCCTAGTATTTTAAGTCCGGTCGCGCCTTCTCGTATTGCAGACCATTAGTACTTTCAAAAGAGATACTCTCTTGTGGGGGGGGGGATGGCTCAGTCGGTAGCGCGCCAGGCTCGTAATCTGTAGTTCCCAGGTTCGAGTCCCATCTGGGTCAGCGTTGAGATTTATCTCCGCAAAATTCCCCGCCCTGCCCACGGTCAGTAGGGGACACCGATGGGCTTGGAAAGGCCGCCGTCCGTCGGATGGGACGTTAAGCCGTGGCCCCGTGTGCGGGAGAGCCATACCCTGTGCACGTTAAAGAAGACGCTGGATGGCCTTGACGGGAGGCTACCATCTGTCTCCCAACAGATGTTCCAGTGGGTCCCCTCCCCCAACCTTCTCTGAGCCTTCGGGGTCCATGTGACCTGGCCATTTAGCCCATGGTGTGCAAAAAAGTGCCGCTCAGAGGTAAAACAACCCAACCCAACTCTCTTGTGGAAGGGAACGGGATGGGAAGACTGCCATATCATTGTGGCATACTGATCTGGACTACTACGACCAACTTGTTTTCTACCCTACTAAGGGGTGGTCATCCACAGAGTTCTGGTGCTGACCATATATACCAACCAGAAAGGAATAATAATGGCTCTGAGCCTGAATATAGATCCTGAATTTGCTGCACTTGTGGGCTTCTGTGGAGGGAAAATCTTTCTCTGTGTTTTATGTTTGTTTGTGGAATGACAGCCCCAATGAATAGATTCACAGGATATGTTTATCAGCTGGTGGATAATCCTGTTCAGAGACCATCGCAGGTACCTGAACTCTTGCTTCTATGGGCATCGTTAAAGTCTATATTGGAGGAAATCTCCCAGTGTAGATGGCTTCAGCATTTAGTAGTGGAAGACGGGTCTTTGCCCATGCCTGAGTTTAGGGGGCTTTTTTGATACTGACGCATTCCCTTTCTCAATAAACATAGTTTCTTTAAACATCCCACTAACCATTTTCTCTCCATAGATAGCTAGAATATGAGGACTCTGCATAGAGATTATTCTCTTGATGTCCTTACACAAGAATTCCACCGTTGTAAACTTGATATTCTAGGCTTGCAAGAGACCACATGGACAGATTAAGATCAGATTCGAAAAATAATTTTAAATTTCTCTTTCCAGTGAGGGAAGATAAGAGGCATCTCCAAGGCGTAGGTTGGCTTCTAGCAGACCCGGTACTGATGCTCTTCTAGGATATGAATGCATTAATGAAAGGTTTCTCACAGCTAAATTTCAGACAAGTATTAAAGACTTGAAAGTTATCTGCTGTGATGCCTCCACTGAAGATGCCAATGAGGATGAGAAAGATAAGTTTTACGGACAACTTCAGGATAGTTTGAATTCTGTCAAGAAAGGAGATATTACCATTGTTCTAAGTCACTTCAGTATTAAAGTTGGTACTAACTCTGTCCTTTGGGTCAGAGTCAGTACCAACTTTAAGTGGGAGTTAAACTTTTTGGAGAGGAGTGATAGGTCCTGAAGTGGCTTAGAAATAAGCCACTTCAGGACCTATCACCCCTACCAAAAAAGAGGAGGGGTGACAGGTCCTGAAGTCCTTTGGACCCATCATCCCTCCCCAAAATGAACTTTGGGGAAGGGTGATAAGTCCCTTAGGTATTGGTAGCTGCAATGGTAATGGGCAACGTCTCCTACAGACGAGTAAACTTAATGGTTTTAGAATAACTAACACTTATTACAAATACCGCGACATACGTAAGTACATATGGCTTTCACCAGATGTGCTGCATAAGAATATGAATAATTATATATTAATTAACAGCAAATGGGATAGTTCTATTAGGAATAATAGGTCATATAGGGTAGCTAAAATTGGATCTGACCACTGACTTGTTAAAAGTGTTTTGCAACTTAAACTTAAAAAATGTTGTGCTAAGCTTAAAAAAGTTAACATTAACACTGAAGATCCATTTATAGCTAAAGCTTACTATGATAGCTTACTTAGTCATTATGACAGTCACGGATTGCTTACTACTGAAATCGAGGAAGAATGGGACCATTTTAAATAGGCTTTTCTTGAAACTAACAATACTCTTTTGGCTAAAAAGCAGCACAGGAGAAAAAAATTATTTGAATGGTAAGGCACTGGAGCTTATTTTAGAAAGGGTGAACTACAGGAATGTTCTTAATCGATACCCTACTAGTCCTAACAGAAAGTGATACAAAGAGCTTAATAAACGTGAAAAGAATCAGTTAGCAGCTGATATGAAGCTTAGCTTGATGGCTTAGCTGACAAAGCTCACGAAGCATCAAGACAGCATAACAGCAGATAATTGTACCAGATAGTCAACGTTCTGTGTGGGAAGAAAAGAACAGGTATACAGGGATTGAAGGATAGACACGGTAAGGCTATTGATGTTGAGGATTCTGTCATGGCTAGGTGGGATGAACATTTCAGTGATATTCTAAACAATGTTGTTAGTTCTACTCCCATTATTTGTAATGATGATGGATGCATTACTGGCTTTAACGTTGGCTCTATGGCACAGACTGAAGTTATTTTGGCTGTTTCTGAACTTAAACTTCATAAATCCTCAGGGGTAGATGAAATTACTACGGAAATGCTTCGAGCTGGGAATGTTTCGTTACCAAATGGATGACTGAAATTATGAACATCTTTTATGATAAAGGCATGGTTACTAAGGATTTAACCAGAGCTATTATTATCCCTATTTTTAAAAAAACGTGATCGCAGTTCTTGTGATAACTATAGGACATCAGCCAACTTTCTGTTTCAGATAAAGTTCTTTGCATGATTGTGCTTAATGGAATTAAGAATCTGGTTGACATGCAATTACGTGATGAGCAGTGTGGATTAAGAAGTGGTAGGGGATGTGTAGATCAGATATTTTCACTCAAGCAGATTCTTGAGAAATGTTTAGAATTTCAGAAACATTTGGTTACTAGCTTTGTAAAATAAAAAAAAAAATTACATATAAAATAAAAACAAATTAAAAATGCCCATCTCTCTATAGGGTCCTAAAAAGCAGAAAATAAACCCAAAGCATATCGATGGTGCAACCCGTCACTGACTTCGTATTCGCTTCAAAGGAAGATAGGGCGCGGGCAATCTCGTCGAGTAAGTAAATCGGCGTCCTATCTTCCTTCAAAGCAAATACGAAGTGACTGATTGCATTGTCGATATGTTTTAGGTTTATTTTCTACTTTTTAAGTCCCTATAGGAAGATAGGTATTTTCTTAAATTTTCAATTTATATAATTTTTTGTTGTCATTAAAAACACCTACCTGCAAAAACTTTCATTTGATATACGACTCATAAACATCGAGTACATTTACTCCCCCCCCCCCTTTTTGGAGTCATATTTGAGGATAGTCCACGACATAAGAGACGTCACAAGCTTTAATTTGAGATACAATTCGTTAAAGTGGAACCCCGCGAAAATCTACTCCCAATTTTATCAGGGCATAATAGTGGAGACATAATTCGAAATAGTATACGATCGTCATTGTATGAGCTTTCATTTGACACCTAACTCATAACTCTATGTTCTCGTGTTCGAAAGATAAGAGAACGATTTTCACATTTTCCGTTTTTCAGAGGGGAAGAACCCCTTCTTCCCCCCTAAGAAATGGAAAACGGGAAGAGGGTCAAATTTTCATAACCTACGACACTCCACGCGTAACAAACTTTCATTCGACACATAGCTGGTTACTTCATACATTCGCTTTCTGAAGATATTAGGGAACAATCATTTTCACATTTCCCCTATTTTTAGGGGGGAGAGAAAGCATGGGGGTCAATTTTTCGTAGCCTACGAGATTCCCATAGTCAGAAGCTTTCATTCGACGTAAAGGTTGCTACTTTCGGCAATCGCGTTCAGGAGATATAGCTTAAGAACTGTTTTCACATTTCCCCTTTTTTAGGAGGGAAGAAAACACTGGGTGGGGTCATATTTTATAGTCTATGACGCTCCCCGCGTTAAAAGCTTTTGTTTGAAACAAATCATTAAGCTTCTCCATCGCGTTCGAAAGATATGATGGAACAACGTTTTGTCAAATCCACCAACCGAACAACAGCCATATGTCAAAACCAAAAGTAATAGGAAGATAGGTGGAACGGGAAAATACTTTTAGGGATGCGTATACAAAAGTAAGTTGCATTCAGCGCTATCTGTCGTCGTAGTAAGGGGACAACATTTGTGTTTGGGAGGGATGCATAATGTAGTACAACCCTCCGACCAGGGTATCTGCAACACGCCAATGCGCATAGTGAACTTCTATAATTCGGGAATCATGGCGCATCAACTCTCTTACTGCTAATTAGAAGTCCGCCGAACCGGTCGTTTTTTGTGGACAAAAAGTTATACTGAAAGCCATTGAGAAATATCGGCCATATATGGAGAGAATACGATGTCTTGTCCCTCTATCGTTAAGTGGTGACCATAATTATGAAAACGCTGTACAGATGTTATAGAAAAATACCACAGTGGTAGATCATCAATGTCCATCTCTCTGGATCACATTCCGCGCGTTAATGGGATGATTTGGGATAACTGTTGAATTAAAATTAAGGAAATAGCGACTACCATTTGTTCTGTAAATTGAAAGAGTATCAGAGAGGACAGAAACTTTCGTCAAAGAAGCGGTTTTGATCCCATTGGTGAACACTGAAGCAGATTTGAATGCTCAGAAAATGGACAAATTAATCATAATTTCGGATAAGTACGTACGTAACCTTATGCGACTATGTGGAGAAGTAAATTCAGGTTTATCTTCACCCTAATATAATTCCCGTTCTCATACACTTTGTGGTTTGTTTTATATTCACGAGCTCGACTTACTTTTAGATACGACTTCGTACTTTGTCGTAGTTAATAGACATTCAACGTTTTGTGTTTGAAGATTAATTAAAAATTTTCCTCGGGTTGATTAGGATTGTTGAAATATACGATTCATGTTTTCACAATCTTCCAATAAATTTAATAACGCCATCCAAAGGTGGAAGTTTTTGAAAAATTCCAAAATGTTTAGCGAATATTCCCAAATGATCTATTAATGCAAGAAATGTGAAATGTTGGTGGTGGATTGTAAGTGTGTCAAGAGGCGTACAGTGACAGCACAATTTTGTCCTCTTAATCCTAAAACAGGGGGACGCAGCTATTTTGCTTTCAGAAATAGGGGCAGGGGTCGAGCAGGCGGTAGCTCGCCACGCTCATAATATGCAGTTCCCAGATTCGAATCCCACTTGTGTCAGCGTTGCACTTATCTTTGTTAACCCCGCCCCCCCGCCCCCCCGCCCCCCCGCCCCCCCGCCCCCCCGCCCCCCCGCCCCCCCGCCCCAATTCTGCTCGGTCGGAAAGTGAACACCGACAGGCTTAGAAAAGCCACCATCCTTCGTAACGGACGTAAAGTCATGGACTTGTGTGCGGGAGAGCCATACTTTGTGTACTTTAAAGAACGTGCTGGCGAGCCTTGACGGGTGGTAATTTTGTCGCTTAACAGATGTGCACTGGGTCACCTTTCCCCAACCTTCTCTGAACTCTTGGGGTCTTTGTGACCTGGCCATTAAGACGAACATTAGCAAAGAGCTGCTTCTCAATGGTTAAACAATCCAACCCAAATCTCATATTCGCCAGAGGCAATGTGTTATTCTTCTAGTTCCCAAATATAGCCCTCAGGTCAAACTAATTGGGTATCCAAGACTTGGCGAAAAAGAGCTCGAGATTTCTCAGTTATTTGCTCTCAAGAATCAAATCTAAGCGACAAAGATTCGAGTTCCAATTCTTGCAAATGTTGTGATTGTCTTCCCTCGTCTGCCTCCCTGCTCTTAGAAAATAAGGGACTGCTCCTTTGAGGATTGATGTTTAGAAAACTCTGGCATGAGAGAGTTAAAAACACGCTGGATGATCCACCTAACCCCAAAAAATTTGTCCAAGTGTTCTCATCTAAATCTTTCCCTGAGATTTGGTATCCGTGATCTGGCCTTAAAGATGAAGTGATACTCATGGACAGTTCTACAACTCTTTTCCTTTACAAAGTAAATTATGATTCAAATCCAATAATTTTAATGAATTTTTTAAGATATTAATTAATTTTACTACATTCATAATGTTGTACATCACGGTTCTTCAAACTGAAAAATATAAAAGTTTTTGAATTTAAATTTGCTTTGATCATATTAAAGCAAAGATATATTTTGATATTGATTTTTTGCTCTTATGCACTCATTGAATTCATGTATGTTTTTAAAATAATTTTTTAAATAATAAATTGAATCGAAAAAAATAAAATATGAAACAACTTAGAAGAGCTATTACAACAAAACTAGGAACAATAGCCAAAAAAATAAAAAAAATATATAACAACGAAAACCAAGATTTTATAAACCCAACAAAATAAAACCATCGTAGCAAAAATTAAAATTCTATGGAGCTAACACATTGAAACAGCTCTAACAATGAAACCAAAATCCATAATACATTCCATAATCGCAACAAAGAAAACACTATATGAATATAAAACCGCAACAACCTAACAATGAAGCAAAAAATCTATTAACGCACCGCGTAGGACAAGTAATAGAAACAAACAATATAAAAAAATAATAATAATAACAATATAAAAAGTAATAGAAACAAACAATACAAGATACGAAATAACTGTAGCAATAAAAGCTAAAGTAGAATAGATTTTTTCTCCTTTTTTTAATGTCGTAAATATAACACATACAATTGCAACAATGAAAAAACAAATGTAAAACGTAACATGCGAAACAACCATAACAATCAAAAACTAAAGTTCTGCAAACACTAACGCATGCAATAACCGTGATAATGAAATGCAAAATCAATAAACGGAAGCATAAAAAAAGTTCTAACAATGAAAGTTAAAAGTACGGACCAAACAACAGTTACAACAAAAACAAAGGTTACATATAAATCCAACGTCTACAATAACATTAAACACGGAAATCAAGTAGAATAATAACATATCACCTCTGGCGAATAATGGTTGAGAATTATGAAAGATAATAATTAGTTTTTATTCCCTTACTTTTGAAACAACTATTTCTTTTATAACAATGCAAATTTGAATAATGGATAATTGGACAAATGCAAAGATAATATTTTATTCATAAATTCAGGAGGTAAAAAATTATCTAGAGAATCTTGCTTCAAATATTTGTTCATTCAAGCAATTTCTTCAATTATCCTTCTGTTTTTTTTTCTCAAACTATTATGATTTTTTAACAACTTTATTTTTATTATCCTAGCTCTTTTATTTAAAGTGGGGGCAGCGTCCTAAAAAACGTATTTTTTTACCATTAAAACAAAAAAAGTTTATGTTTTAATGCTTTCCCATCCCCTGGATATAAAGTGGGGGGAGGGATCATTGCTGTCAATGCAAAGCCAATGCCTTCACGTTCGATCCCCAACATTTTAATTTTCTTGCATATAAAGAGATCGTTTACAATAACTGTTTAAATTTTTGACATTGCCCACCTTTTCCGCCTTTAAAGGACGCTATCAAAGCTTATTGATTTGAAAAATGCGAATCATAATGTTTAATCAATACCTATCCAGCCAAAAGAGAATTTTTAAATTGTTTCTATAAACAAAAAACCGTGAACGTCTGCAGACCACAAAGTGAAACCATTAGCGTGTTTTCCTTTCTTCTTTTTTTGGAAAATGAAAAAAAACAGAATGGAACAACAAATTTATCATATTTTTCTCTTTCTTTTTAAACTATTGCAATTCATTTTAATAATTTACCTGCATTCCATATAAGCACTCTCTATAACACCCGTTATGATGCTCTCCCTGCTTTAACACTACTTCAGGTAAAACGAAATTGTAATGTCCCCCTCCCCTTTTCTTTACCTGCTTCGTAAAACGGTTACAGAAAGATTAAAATGGTAAATGGAGTGGCGAAGCAAATCCCTGAGTGTAAAAGGATTTGCTAGTTTCGCTTCTCTTCTAGAATCTGCCGTAAAGAGACACAATTAGGTGTTATTGAATTAGCAAAGGTTTGAATAAAACCCGTCATCCCCCATTCATTTGTATTCAGTTGTCTTGTTAGTCTTCGTTATTTACATTTGCACTTGGCAGATGAAGAGAAAATTTCGCCCCCTTCTGTTCTTCGCGGAAAAGTTAATCTCCGCCGCATTTAAAATTGTAATTAAGGCAGTTATGAGTCGCGAGTGCCCGCCACTTCACTTGTAAGCTGTCCCTCCGCTTTTCGGTCAACAGGGAAATCATGGACTTGGGCTGAAATCCAAGAGTTCCAAGACATTTACGAACATTTGCTTTGAAGTGAAACACTCGTGAAAGTAATTATGCACGTCAAAGCTATAACAAGAACGGAGTTTGTATTTCCTGAGTTTGTCTTAATTAATTATAACCTAAAATCTGCAAGGCTCATCTTTGTACACCGATAACTCCATTGACGTTAGTTCGTCGGCTTCTATCTTTTATTGCCTAATTTCGGTTATGGAAAGATGAATGCTTACGTGAAGATGCACGAGAGCTTTGTGAGATATTATGGTTATTATCTCTCTCTCGCCCTTTCACGGACACGTCAGAGTTTGAGTTTCGTTATAACGAATAGTAGAATAGATGTATCTTTCGATCTAATGGATAGTTGCTTTCCTTAGCCCTTTAACAGCCCAAAACGGCTGAAATTTTGAAATGAACTCGTCGAAATAGTGTTATTCCTTTGTCTTTAATACTCTCTAGCCTTTTCTGAAATTTTCCGGGCGTTAAAGGGTTAAACAAATAATATATGATTTAAATAAATTTCTTAAACATTCAAAATTCTACAAATGTTTCAAAAAATCGAGATTTAGATATATTTTACTGAGAACTTTATCTCTTGTGACATTTTCTCTAAAGAAAAGTATTTTAGAAGTTTTAGCCCTCTGGTTTTAGAAGTTTTAACATTGGGATATCAGTAGAAATCCATGAAGCATTAGAAATTCAGTTATTTTCACTTTTAGTCCCATCATTAAATCGATTCTCCGTAATTTTCATTCATGATGTTACCCAATCGTGAATCCATTCAGATGGTAACTCTCAAGTGCTTGATAAGCTGTAATAAAGAAAGAGTTATTTAATTTAATTATTAAAATATCCATATTTGCAATTCAGCATTTCACATTAAAATATTAAATGACAACGATTGTCACAATAAAATCGTGAGATACCAAATTGGAAAATCTGAAACTTCCAAAAGTAATTAATCCTCTAACCAAAAAAAATTTTATACAGAATAACAAAAATGTTTCCATTTAAATGTGCATTATTAATGACCAAACGAACAAAAATATGTAAAAAAATATTTTAACAACAGTGAAATTCAGCCTATAATTTATAACGTTGAAACCGTTCCAAAAGTTTCAAAGTTCTAAAATCTCAGAATACAGTAAAAAGGAGCCTAAAAGAAAAAAAAAATATGATTTTTACATGCACTTTGTCATGATTAACACATCAAATGAATGATAACACCTGTAAAATGTAGGAAAACAGTTCCTATGTTTCCTGTGAAAGATTAAATTTTCATATATCTTATTTTAAATACCATTGTTGCTGTTGGGGCGGGTTTTTTCAGTCGTAGCGTGTTGGGTCAAGGTGGCCGGATCCGAAATGTGTATGAGTCAGAGATGTGCCAGAGTTGAGTTTTATTTTCCCTAAACTCTTGCTCGCAGTCAGAAAGGGAACAGCGATGGCTTAGAAAGGGCGCCGTCCATCGGATAGCAGGTTAAGCAGTGGTCTCGTGCTCAGGGGAATCATACCCTTTACACGTTAAAGAACACGCTAGGTGGCCTTGATGGGAGACTTTCCATTGGATCTCCTAACACCTGCCCAATGGATTCCTTCCCCAACCATCTCTGAGACCTTCGGGTCCTCGTGATCTGATGATTTAGCCCCTTATGTGAAAAAAAGTGTTTTTTGATTTTATCTAATATTACTTAAATTTTCAGATATCCTATTTTAAATGTATCTGACAAGGACTACAATGGCTCAGAGAAGGTGGGAGAAGAGAACCCACTGGACAGCTGCTAGAAGACAGATGGTATTCTTTATGACTTTCTTTAACCTGCACAGGGTATGGTTATCCCGCACACGGAGCCACGCCTTTACGTCACATTCGACGGAAGGCTTCCTTTCCAATCTCATCGGTATTCCCTACTGATCGAGCGCAGGGAGTTTTGGGAACATAATAACAGTTAGGACACGAATCTGGCTACTACAAATTACGAGCTTGGACCTCTACTTACTGAACAACACCCTAAGCTTCATCGGGGTTCTTATGACCTGGCCATTTAGCCCATTGTGTGCAAAAAAATGTCGCTCAGATGCAAAACAACCCAACTCGATGATTCATTACTTCTCGTACAGGGCTATTCCTTATAATGTAGAAGTCATGTTCTAAGAACTCAAATAAAGCATACCGGCTGGAACAGTTGCTAGATCGTTAGCTACTCTCTCAATTAAGTCTTTTACGTTCTTCCTTTAAAAATAGAAACACGTTATAAAGGATTTTTCATTGTAATGGCAACTCGTACATCTCCATAACAGCTGATATTGTTAAACTAGCTTGGTGGAACTAAACGAGAGCCAGAGATGTCCTCTAACAAATCTTCGTAATAATAACGCAATTCGTCAACAACAATGGCAACTGTTGAGAAAGGCCGATATTAGCAAAAACACGATAAAAAATATAGCAGCAACAGCGAAGGAGATAAACAGGATTTTTTTTTTATTTTTCCCTGTCGAACCGTCGTTTGCACAGAACATAACTCCAAGATTAAAATTTTCAAATTTATAATTTTTTGTCAGAGTCATGTTACTCGTACGACGGACAAGACTTCAATACATCAGATACAACAGATGCATTCTTTGCAGTTGATATTTGTAGTAGTATTTCTTAAAAATAATCAAGAATGTAACATGATGACTGCCTAATTTGCACTACGACGAATTCATATTTTTTCGAGACATCTTAAAAATTGTTAACGTATACATTAGATTATTTTTCGCTCTGCAATGTGATAAATGTTTGGCGGAATACTCATAAATAAAAGCAAATGTTATTAAATACAAACTTTGCTTTGTGTATTCAGTAGAGAAAAAAGCACGATTCTAAACAAAAAAAAATATTTTACCACGTAAATATTAGTTATCATAGCTAGAAACCAAAAACTTTAATTTGTATAATATTTTGTTAAAAGTCTGCAGTTATTTATGTAGCTGTCGTGGCTGTTGCCTAATCATGTTTCATAAATGCACGAAAGGAGCATAAACCCTCGTTAAATACCGAAAGGAGCCGAAATCTTCGTTAAATATACGAAAAAAGCAGAAACCCTCGTTAAATACCGAAATGAGTCGAAATCTTCGTTAAATATAGGAAAGGAGCATAAACCCTCGTTAAATACAGAAAGGAGCCGAAATCTTCGTTAAATATACGAAAGAAGACACGGAATTGAATACACGGAATAAGCAGAACCCTGGCTACCATACTTGGAGATAGATTGGGTTACCATCTTAGAAAGATCGACTTTTGCAACAACATTTATAAAAATATCGAAATTATTAAAAAAAAAAAATAAATACCCCCTCAAGCTGCTACTTGACACAGAGGTCTGACAGGAGCCTGTCAGTTTACATGCTACAGTAGAAGGTCTGAGAGGATGGCAGGATCTCAGCAGAAAAACGACACATACATCCATGACTTATCCGGGGCTCGAACCCAGGTCCCTTTGATCAGTAGCCAAGCACGTTAACCACTCGGCCATGGGACGGCTTCCTATCAAAATTTAATTTTCGACGGGACATTTCGAGGGAAAGTTTGGCGAAGCTTGCCGAACACCTGCTGAAATGCAGTGTTCGTCGAAATAAAAGTATGCAAAGTGAAATTACAGGATGATGCAAATTAGTTGGGATGTTTTACCTCTGAGTGGCACTTTTATGCACACAATCGGTTAAAATGACTAGGTCACAAGGACCTCAGATATAGGTAGATGACCTACTTGACAACCAGCCTCCTGTCAATATTATCGTGTTTTTAAACGTCATATAATGTGTGGCTCTCCTACACACGGGACCATGGCCTAACGTCATCCAATGAACGACAGCCTTTCGAAGCCCACCGGTGTCCCCATTTCAGACCGAGGATAGGGTGAGGGTTTACCGGAGATAAATCTCAACGATGGCATATATGAAACTCCTACCTAAGATCTGAAGATTACGAGGCTGGAGTGTTTTACCCACTGAGCCAACCCAGGAACGCTGCAGCTTAACTCTAATTAACAGTAAAAACAAAAGTCTGATATTAGTAAGACAAAAAATTTAGTTAAGTAACTCCAAGAAGCGACGTTTACCAACTCACAAAGATAAAAAAAAATCAACATCGTAGAATTTTCACCACTAAAATTCAAAGTCCAACTTTCTCTTGACTTAGATTGTTGAATTTAATTTGAGTGGCCTCACAATTTTTACTGCTGTTCATTTTCTATATCTTTGTTTCTCCATTATGAGAAACTCTTGTACATACACCCAGCCCCGACTAACACGAATTCTACCAACACCATTTTAGTTTAATCCGATTTTTAAAGTACAGTTGATTTTCAATTAAAATGCTTGGTCGTTCCATTTAACAGGTTTCTCCACTACTTTTCTACAATCGTTTATATTATTGTGTGTTGGAACAGCTATATCAAGCAACTGCTGAGGTTCCGCCATCCTCTCAGAACTTCTACTGTGGGGTATAATTAAGGGCTGTGTGCGTATAATTAATGGTAATTAAAGTTCCTGTCAGACTTCTATATCAAGTAGCTGCTTGAGGGGTAGTTACCTTTTTTTTATATTTGAAAACAATAAAGATTACTTGAGGCTGACGGACAAAATCCAAATGCAAATTCATCCTGATTGGCATACAAATTCAACTTGATTGGTATACAAATTCATCATGATTGCTATATAAATTAATTCCGATTGGCATAGAAATTCAACTTGATTGGTATACAAATTCATCATGATTGATATATAAATTAATTCCGATTGGCATAGAAATTCAACTTGATTGGTATACAAATTCATCATGATTGATATATAAATTAATTCCGATTGGCATAGAAATTCAACTTGATTGGTATACAAATTCATCATGATTGATATATAAATTAATTCCGATTGGCATAGAAATTCAACTTGATTGGTATACAAATTCATCATGATTGATAAATAAATTAATTCCGATTGGCATAGAAATTCAACTTGATTGGTATACAAATTCATCATGATTGATATATAAATTAATTCCGATTGGCATAGAAATTCAACTTGATTGGTATACAAATTCATCATGATTGATATATAAATTAATTCCGATTGGCATAGAAATTCAACTTGATTGGTATACAAATTCATCATGATTGATATATAAATTAATTCCGATTGGCATAGAAATTCAACTTGATTGGTATACAAATTCATCATGATTGATATATAAATTAATTCCGATTGGCATAGAAATTCAACTTGATTGGTATACAAATTCATCATGATTGATATATAAATTAATTCTGATTGGCATAGAAATTCAACTTGATTGGTATACAAATTCATCATGATTGATATATAAATTAATTCCGATTGGCATAGAAATTCAACTTGATTGGTATACAAATTCATCATGATTGATAAATAAATTAATTCCGATTGGCATAGAAATTCAACTTGATTGGTATACAAATTCATCATGATTGATATATAAATTAATTCCGATTGGCATAGAAATTCAACTTGATTGGTATACAAATTCATCATGATTGATATATAAATTAATTCTGATTGGCATACAAATTCAACCTAATCGCTACACAAATTCATCCTGATTGATAACAAATTCATCCTAGTTGACATAAATTCAATCTAATTGGTATAGGGGATCATCACGATTGGTATAGAAATTCATACTGATTGGCATATTAGTTTATCCAAATTAGTATACAATTTGATGTTGTTGGCATGCAATTCATCCTAATTGTCATACAAAATCATCCTGATTAGTATACAAATTCATCTTGATTAGTTGAAACTCTTGTAAGCATACATAGTCATAGACAACAATTTTTACAAGGGAGTATGTTTCTCATTTTCAATTTTCATTACTCGACAATCATTTTTACTCGTCTTGCATATCAAAATAAAAATTTAGTTGTTTTTAGTTTCTACTTTTATATATTTTTTTCATTTTCTGTTAAAATGTATTACATAATGAAACATTCATAAATAAATAAAAACACAAAGCATTAATCAAAGTGTATTCATAATAAAACAAAAGATACGAAAATTCAGTTAGTATTCTGGAACCCATCCCAGCTATTTTCATTATTTCGTATCATAAATTCGTGTCCACTAACACACGATTTCACTTTATGTAAATTTTTTGAAGAACGCACAGCCCACCCTGTTAGGGATTGAATGTATTAGATTATTTAAAGAATGACTGAGCTTAAAAGTGATTTAAAATTTGACAAATTCGTTTACTGAAACTTTCCTAGACGCGAAGAACAAAATAGCAACGTAAGGAAAAGTTCGTAAAAAAAAAGGTACTGGAAAATAGTGAGGAGTAGCAAATGTAAGTTCCGCAGAAAATAAAGACGAAGCCTTGCTGCTTATTTAAAGTTCAACGAAACTTTTTCAACAATTTCATGCAATGTGCTCCTTGAACTGATCTAGCTCAATGAGCCATATTTCAAATGATTAGTTTTCTTCGTGGTTAGATTTTTCCGTTTCCAAATTTCTTTATTTGGGAAACAAAAATTAGAAAACTCTTATATAACACAAAGATAAAAAAAAATCCTACAACATGAGAAATAGACGTCGTTTGTCTTTACCACTAAATAAAGTTTTTTATTTCTTAAATCAGTTTGTTGTACTTGCTTTTTATACTCGCAGACTTTCCAGAGACGTTTCTTTAACGTTTCCTCCTACCGATCATTACCTTTGCATAAAAAGGAAATTTGCTGGTAAAGTTCAGAGTTAATGTACCATTTCCAATCTTGTGATTACTTTCTGTAAGCTTGGAACCAGCGATTCTGTAAACATAACTATAGAACCCCAGACGGAGCCTGGATTGTTCTATTAATGTGTAAAAAAATAGAACAGTACGATTTACTATTTATCATACATCGTATTTTTTATATATATAAATATGTAAAACTATCATCAGTTTGCCCAGTGGTTTATTTCATTATTATACCTAATAGATTTAGGAAACATTTAGGAGAAATATCATTTGAATAAAAAAACAAATATTCGACTGAGAGATATCACTGCTGTAAAATTAACTCTTTCAATCCAGGATTAATTCCGTCTGTAAAATAATTAGTATTGTTAAAATACAGTAAGTTGCCAAAAAATAAAAATAAAACAGTTACGGTTTTAATCATAGAAATTTCTCTTTCGCATGTGAAAAAATATTGTGTAAAATGTTACTTAATGCTTTTAAACTGAGAAAACAATAATCCTACTCCATGATGTCATTAAGGACAATGATAGTCTCTATGAAAATAAGGGTCCCACCATAAGTATCTCGATGGATGGAACATGGTCTCTTTATATGAATCACTTGTCATATTGTCTCGATGATGGTCTCTTTGTATGAAGCTCTCTTCATATGATCTTAATGGATGGACTATGCTGTGTTTACAAAAATCTCTCCTCCTGTAGTCTTTTTAATATGCATCTCTCGTATTATGATTTTGAAGGATGAACTTTGGTCTCTTTGCATGAATTTCTCTTTATATGAATCTCTCAGACTATAGTCTCAATGGATGAACCGTGATCTCTTTGTACGAATATCTCCTCCTATGTTATCTTTTTATGAATCTCTCGTCCTCTTGTATTGATGGATGGACAATGATCTTTTTTGCATAAATTTGTCATCATATACAAATTCGTCATGACTATGACTGGCAATCAAATTCATCTTGATTGGCATACAAATTAATTCTAATTGGCAACACTCCAATCGACAGCTATTAGTAGCGTAGAAATTGTGTAAGTGAAGAAACCTAAATCAAACGACCAAGCGCGTTACTTGAAAATCAACTGCTCTTTAAAAATCGTGTTGGTAGAATTCGTGTTAGTCGGGACTGGGTGTACGTACGAGTATTTCTCCTAATGGAGAAACAAAGATATAAATATGAACAGCAGTAAAAAATTGCGAGGTCATCAAGAGCTGGTCGAATGGAGTGTTCAACAAATTCATCCCGGTTGGTATAGAATCTCTTTATATTTTTTTGTAATGGATCTTGGTCTTTTTGTACGAATCTGTTATCCTATGGTCTCTTTATACGAATCTCTCATTATATGGTCTCGATGGATGGGCCATGGTCTCTTTGTATGAGTCTCTTGTCACATGGTCTCGATGGATTGACCATGATTTCTTTCTAAGAATCTTCCCTCCTATTTTCTCTTTGTACGAATCTCTCGTTATATGATTTCAATGGATGGACATGGTCTCTCTCTTTACGAATCTTTCGTCATATGGTCTGTTTGATAGTGGATTACTCATAATTTCTTTAGATGACTCTCTCGCAGTGGTCTCATTCAATATACTCAGTGTTCTAATTGGATGAACTGGTGGTCCACCTTAAATAGTCGTATCTCAAAGCTTGCAACGTCTCCTATGTCGTGGTCTCCTCAAACAAGATAAAGTAAGATAGTGCGCCGATTTTGCTACTCAACAAGATTGCCGGCACTTTATCTTTTTTGAAGTGAATAAGAATTCAATGACTGATTGCACTATCGTTATGTTTTAGGTTTATTTGCTGCTTTTTAGGGCGCACATAAAAATTAAATATTTTTTATCTTTTTTTTTTTATTAATTTTTTTCTTTGTCACTAAAAACACCTAATTTCAGAAACTTTCATTTCATATAGAACTCATAAACATCGACAACAGTTTTTTCTCCCCACCCTTTTTTTTTTAGTCGTGTTTGAGGAGACCTCGATATTGGAGACATTTCAATTTTAACTTGAGATATGACTATTTAAAGTGGACCACCACTAAATTCCCATCCCTTTTGGAGAGAGAGGAAAGTGATAGGGGGCATAAATCGAAATAGTCTATGTTGGTCCTAATATAAGATTTCGTTTGACACCTACCTCTTAACTGTAGGTCCTCGCATTCGGAAGATATATGTAGAAGAACGACTTTCGCAATTCCCCTTTTTAAGGGGAGAAGAAATCAAGAAGGTTTATTTTATTTCTCCGCAACATTCCCCACTTCACAAGTTTTCGTTTGGCATATGACTTGTTACGTTCGGCCCTAGCATTCCTAAAATACACCAGAACAATCATTTTCATATTTTTTCCTTTTTTAGAGTTGTGGGGGGGGGGGGAGAAGGAGGAGGGACAGTTATATAACCTGCGACACTCACCATGTCATTCCATGTCGAGCTTTTGATCTTTGAGTTCCGAAGATATAGGGAACAATCGTTTTTACATTTCCCCTTTTTAGCGGAAAAGAAAGCATGGGGGTCAATTTTTTATAGCTTATGTCACTCCCCGAATCAGAAGCTTTTTTTTTTACATGGCTTGCTACTTTCGATCCTTTCGTTCCGAGGAAATAGGGATCAATCGTTGTCATATTTCCCCTTTTTAGGGGAAAAGTGAATATGGAGGGTCTATTCTTTTATACTTTATGGCAATCCGCGCATCATAAGCATTCATTTGATATAGAAATCATCAACGTTTTCCGTCGCGTTCGAAAGATATAATGAAACAACTGTTTGACAAATGCACAAACCGAGAAACTGACAAACAACAAACCGACAAAAGACGAGCGAAAATTAATAGGAAGATAGGTAATAAAAAAAGTCATTCTGGAACAGGTTTACTGATCGAACCACCTATCGGCCTCTACGTTAAAAAAGGTCAGGCTGATTGGCAACCCTTGTTAATAGTTATTATATGATCATAATTGATAACTCCATAACGTTTGGAACGTGGCATGATTGTAGCGGAAAGTTATTATTACAAGTTAACATATGAACCTAATGATTTATACTACGAATACTGTTTTGTTGAATGTGGAAATGTGTATTTTCGAATAATCACAATATCATAATATTCTGACAATCGTTGTATATTGTATCGTGGTAGGACTGAATCCAAAAGAAACTAAGTTCAAATCTTATTTCAGGCACGGAATCTGTTCTTTCTGCATTTTCTGGAGTCTCACCCTTTTTAAAGGATCTTATCTCATCAAGTATACGAATTATTTTCGGGTAATAACAGGTCCGAAATTTCTCCACAACTTTATAACCTAGAAATTAAATGTTTCGGTTTCTAATTATATCCTATACATGGGCTCGTAACATAATTCTTATGGTAATCTTTTCAAGCTGTTGGGTATGACCTATTTTCTTATAGCAAGGCCAGAGCGAGAACAATCTGAAGGAAATTTCAACTCTCAAAGAGCTCTGGATCGACCTTTAAAATTTTATGCAATCCACTGATTCAGTTGTATACTCCAGGAACTAAAACCAAAAAGGTAGGGTAACGTTCTGTAAAGATGTGAAATTAATAATTTGATAGTACTGAATGCACTAGTTCATGAGTTTGAGAAAGGAACTAAGTGAAACAATTTGTTAAAGGGGCGTGCACACTCGTTGAAGGAACCATAACTATATAAATAAGTCAATTTATATAGTTATGGAACTCGTTGAAGGAACTATAACTATATAAATAATCACTATGTGGTAGAGGTGACTTTGTAGTCACCTCTACCACATAGTGACTTTCTAGTCACCAGTAAAGTAAAAATAATGATGCAGAGGTTGTAACCTCTCCCCGGGCCCATTCACTCCCCATTTGTTTTGGCCTTTTTATCAGTCTCTATACCATTTCGGAAAATTGTATATTTTTGCAATTTTCAAAAATTTTTCCAAATTTTTCAATTTTTATTGCTTTTTTGTCTAACTGACTTATAATTCTGTCTTTAGACAAATTCAATGTTGTAGTAGTTTCAGTAGGATTTCTACTAATTATAAGATCAGCGACATAATTACCATAGAGCAAATGGAAGCCTCTGTCTAGAACCTAAGCCTCTAAAGGGTTAAACTCATCTCTATAATATATATACTGATTTGATGATTATATTTTACATTTGCATGTTTCATGATATATTGATATATTTATATAGTTATGGTTTCTTATAGAGTTAATGAGTTGCGCGTGCGTGAGGTGGGGTTATTACAATTATAGTTGTAATCTAATCTCATGATGGTATTACAATTTCAGTTTTACGTACAGTATTGAACTGACGTACTATGTTATTGCTTTCTGTAGAGGTAAGCTTAAGGAAATCCCTTCCCTGAACTGCCTTGAGACAGGAAAAAAAGTTCGGAATCGTAAAAAGATTCCTGTAATAACGAAAGCCGAAATAAAATGGACATTATTTCCCTAAAACCAAAGCTTTGCGAACTCTAAACAATATTTTACAATTAGCCGACATCTTTCTTTCTGTACACATTAGTTCCGTTTTTGTTGACCTCCATGACAACGTTTCATCAATGCCATTCCCAGAGGATCATTGCTCTGTTCATCTGGGCCATTAACCTCCATCGCTATCGACGCAGATGAAGAAACGTTGCTGTCCTTAGATACGGATTTCACCGTACGCGAGAGGAGGATAAGCCCCTTCCTCAAGAATGATAAGGTCGTGTACTTGACACTGGGCCTAATGGGTTCGAGACGCGAGAGAGCTCCCAGTACATTAGGTCCGTCTCTTTACCTGGGTTATTTGTTCTTGGCGTGGTGATTTCTCTACCCTGCTCTTCTTTAATTAGCTGTTGGAGAAGAGGCTGAGAGAAGACACGGAGGATGGAGAGAGAAAAGACTAGTTTAGTGGTCGATTTGTATCTTTCAGCTTTCTATTTCATAAGTGAGTGTTGCTCAGTCGGTAGTGCTCCCAAATCGAAAGGGGCGGGGGTGGCTCAGTCGGTAACGCGCCAGGCTCGTAATCTGTAGTTCCCAGGTTCGAGTCCCAGCTAGGTCAGCTTTGAGATTTATCTCCGTAAAATTCTCCCCCCTGCCCTCGGTCAGTAGGGGACACGATGGGCTTGGAAAGGACGCCGTCTGTCGGATGTGACGTTAAGCCGTGGTCCCGTGTACGGGAGAGAGCCAGACCCTGTGCACGTTAAAGAACACGCTGGATGGCCTTGACGGGAGGCTACCATCTGTCTCCCAACAACTGTTCCAGTTGGTCCCCTTCCCCAACCTTCTCTGAGCCTTCGGGGTCCATTTGACCTGACCATTTAGCCCATGGTGTGCAAAAATGTACTGCTCAGAGGTAAAACAATCCAACCCAAATCAAAATCTGATGATCCCAGGTTCGAGCTGAGATTTTTTTGCACGAACCATCGCTTTGCTCTCAGTAAGAAATTAGACTCCGATGGGCTTTGAAAGTCCGTCGTCCATCATATGGTACTTTAAGCCGTGGCCCCTTCTTTTTACTAAATTATATTTTCGAAAACAATGTAGTTTACAGTTCAAATATCTGTAGCAATATATATATTTAATTTACTTAGAACTGATTTTATTTTATTAAAGTAGTGCGACATTCCGATTGGTTACTCTGCATTAACAGTAAACTGCAAATATGTTATTCTACCATTTTAATACGTTTCCTTGGATGGGGGAGAGAGGAACAGGAAAGAAGTTGATCCCACAACTCCTCTGAAAGAAGTTGTGGGCTACCATTGCAAAAAACAGTAATTCCATGCCATCTGATTAGTCAACACAATAACAAAACAGTTGCAGTTTAAATTTTAATGAACACTTTGGGAGGTTTTCCGAGACCAGTTGCTTTGAATTATGTTACGGATTTTAAAAAAATGGATTTCTATTTGTAGATATTTTTTCCGTTAAATCTATCTGAGGCAGTGACTTCGGTCTTCGTAGAGTATGAAGAAACCTGTAGAAACTAGGTTTAGTTTCTAGATTTAGTTCTACTCTGTCCTAAATGATGCTCATTGAATGTACCTGGGTTCGAATCTCGAATAAGACGTCGATATGTCTTTCCTGATGTCGTTCTACTGAGATCTCATTTTCTTACGGAAGATTTTTTGCCTCAGTCGGTAGCGCGCCAGGCTCGCAAATATGATGATCCTACTTCGAGTTCTATGTCTGCCTTCCGATGTTTTCTGCTTGTCCCACCATATTCTAGGTAAGAAAGGGGAACATCGATGGCCTTGTGAAGACCGCCCTTTATAGGATGGGACCAGGAGTTGTAGTCGTGGCCCGAGTGCAAGAGAGTCGTATCCCGTCCACATTAAAAATACACTTTAGGGCCTTGATAGGAACTTTTCATCTGTCTACTATACCTTAACCCAGTTCACAGTCCTTGGTTGCTTTCTGTTGTAGCCAATCAGCTCATTATGTGCAAAAATATTCACCTCAGAGATAAAACAAATCAAGGTTTGTTTTCCTCACAAATCCTCCTCTCCCCAGCATATTAAACTAACAAGCTTCTCATCAAACCTGACTTAGCTATTGCGATGCTAGAAAAGTAATTATTTTTATTTTAAAACATATTCTGGTAGTCATTTCCTTTATTAAAAACTACTTTTCGTTTCCTAAAGAAGGAACAATGAGATGTTTGAAGCTCGTGTGGTATCTTTTTGAAGCTAACGTGTGAAAATTTAACTTTGCGAATGACTTCTTTCGACACTGTTATTTCAGAAACGAAGAAATAATTTGCGAATCTCGCTTGACTAAAAAAATACCGAAAGCACAAAAATATGTTATTTTTATGTGGGATAAAAAAATTCTTTGTTTGAAGTTGTCGCCCAGATTTTAAAAGAGAATTTAAACCACCATGACAATAAGAACTGGAGTAATAAAAAGAATCGCAGACTGCTTCAAAAGCTCGGTAATAATTCAATGCTTTGTTCTACATTTTTGCCGAGTTGGGAGTGTCTTTTTCGTAACTACAGAAAATTTGGTTAAAGCTTGTTATTTGAAGAAAATAACTTTTCTCTCTCTGAAAACAAAGACAGTAAAGACTCTTATTCTGAGGCAGAGAGAAGTTTCGAGTCGCGTTCAGAAATGCAAATAAAAAATATACTTTTGCTTCTTTAAACAATTTACGTTGGTTGCATTTGCTGCAGAACAAAGGAAAGTCTCCAGACTTGGTGAATAATGGTTTCTATTTGTACAAAACACTCCAAACCATTCGTTTTCAGGCGTTTTCTACGATCACTTTCCTTAGTTGCTCTTATTTTATTAAAATAGCAGCTAGATCACGTTACGTGTTTGCTGCTTTCAAGCAAAACAATGGTTTTCTTCTTTTCTGCATATCGTATGTCATTTTGTTTTAAAAGTTGAATTTTAATAGTTGAATTTATATACTGTTGTTCCGAACCATTTTTGCTCGGCGAATTCGGAGAATCGTTCAGTAATTTAATTGGAGTCTGTAGTCAGTGAAATTAAATTCATTCAGATAAAGGTTTTCAAGGTGTTTTATTCTCAAAATCGACTGATTCAGACAGCTGTGATCGGATTTCGCCACCATTTTAATTTTCGTTACATTGTTCAATCAGGGAATACAATAAAGTATCCCAACAGACAACGAAAAATGAAAATAATAAATATTCCCCAAGTAGCTTTCCTTACTACAGAGCCTGTCATCGAAAAAGATATGAAAGTAGTCTATCACCCTAAAAGATCTTATATTAGTCAGTCATCCTAGAATACCAGAAAGTAGTCTATCATCCTAAAAGATCTTATAGTAGTCAGTCATCCTAGAATACCAGAGAGTAGTCTATCATCCTAAAAGATCTGAGAGTAACTCTGTAATCGTAAAAGAGTAGTTTGTTAATCTAAAAGGTCAGAGAGTAGTCTGTTATCCTAAAAGGTCCGAAAGAGTCTATCACTAAACATATCTTTGTGTAGCTTGTCATTCTAAAAGATTTCATAGTAGTCTATCACCCTATATGTCTTAGGGTAGCTTATTCTAAAGGATGTCTCCGCGAAATTCCCCGCCCTGACCTTGGTCAGTAGGGAACACCGATGATTTTGCAAAAGGCACCATCCGCGTGAAACGGGGCTCTGTGTTCGGGAGGGCCATACTCTGTGCACATCAAAGAACATATTGGATGGCCTTGACGGGAGGCTACCATCTGTCTCCTAACAGCTATTCAGTGGGTTCCGTTTCTCCAACCTTCTCTGAGCCCTCGGGTCCTTGTGACCTGGCCATTTTAGCCCATTGTGGGCAAAAAAGTGCCACTCAGAGGAAAAACAACCCAACCCATCCCAAAAAAGCTGAGAGTAGTCTGTCATCTTAAAAGAACTTGAGTATTTTGTTAGTCTAAAAGGTCCGAGAGTAGTCTCCCATCTTAAAAAAGATCGAGCAGTCTATAATCTTAAAATGCCTGAGAGAATCTATCAACCTAAAATATTGAAATAGTTTATCATTCTAAAATGTTTGAGAGTAGTCCCCCATCCTAAAAGCTCTGATAGTAGTCTATCATCCTAAATATCGTAGAGTAGTTTGTCATCCTAAGAGACCTGTGAGTAGTATATCTTCCTAAATGGTCTGACAGCAATCCATCATCCTATATGGTCTAAGAATTAGTCTATCAAACAAAAAGGTATGAGAGCAGAATGTCATCCTAAAAAGTCTGAGAATAGTCTGTCATCCTAAATTGCAGATTATTTTCGAGGTAAAAAAACTGATTTTTGCTAACTTCTTACGAGAACAAAACTGCTGCTTTGAAATATTGCATCTACCATAACCCTTTTAAATACTAATCGAATATTGCTAGAAATTGAGGCTGAGAAATACGAATGTAAATATATGTCAATCATCTAAAAGTAGTAGTAGTAGTCATTAACCTTATTTTTTTCACAAAAACGTATTCTTTTTTTCTTAAAAATACTTTATGTTTGAATTTGTGTCTTTACAGTCACGAACATTTTTTTCTTCTTTGCACAGGTTGTATTATATATGACGACTACTCATTATAAAAATTAGGAATACCTTTATTTCTAAGCTTGTAATCAGATGTCCTAATTCAATTTGCGGTGATTCTAAAAATATACTTCAATGCATTTTAGGATATTTCTGACTTCTGCTAAGCCTGGATCCTTAAAATCGCTTCTCAGCAAGATCATGGACGTTTCCCCCAATGCTTTCGGAACAATAGCTGCAAAATTGCGATCGATAATCGCTCCGTTGGTTCCTTCACTCCACTAAACGATAAAAAAGCCCCAAGAGGTTAGATCTTGGATCCACGGAGGATAGGAACATATTCAAATAGTCTTTTGGGTGGAAATAAATGGTCTGCGATGCAGTAACATGAGTGGAAGTGGTGCACTAACTATTTCTTGAGTAGCAGAAATATTTTTTACTTTTTTCGTTGCATTCGGAGAAATTTCTATTTCTCTATTTGTTTTTTTATCCCAACAAAGTTTTAAACTTTTGCTATTTGTTTTTACACTTTTGAGGTTGAAATGAATATATGAAAAAGAACAGATAATTTTAATTCGCGCACGCAGTCAGTTGTCACTAGTGGACCTCATTCGGTTGTAGAATAGACCTCGTTAGGTTTAGTTTAATACTGTAAATGGAGTAATTTTAAGGAGCTCTATTTGGATTAGGTTGCAGTCCTAGAGTTTCGTAACCCTGAGTTGTGTTGTTTTTACATCTAATTTATTTGTTATTTACTGATTTAGTGATCTCTTTCGAGGGGGGGAGGCTAGTCCGCCACGTTCGTAATCTTCAGTTACCAGGTTCGAATCCCTCCTGGGAAAGGTTCGAATCCACGCCTTATTCTCGGTCATTAGGGGACACCAATGGGCTGAGAAAGGTCACCGTCTGTTGGATGGGACATTAAGCCATGATTCCTTGTACTGAAGCCTATGTCCTGTGCAAGTTAAAGAACAAGCTGGATGGTCTTGACGGGAGACTGCCATCTGTCCCCTAACAGTTGTCTGGTGAGTGCCCTCCCCCCCACTTCTCTCAGCTCTCCTGGTTTTGTGACCTGGCCATTTAACTCAGTGTGTGACAAAAAGACTGATCTCTTTTTTGACACAATGGGCTAAATGGCCAAGTCGCAATGATCCCAAAGGTTCAGATAAAGTTGGGGAGGGGGATTCACTGGACAGATTTTAGGAGACTGTTGGTAACCTCCCATCAAGACCATCTGGTGTGTTCTTTAAACCCCACAGGGTATAGCTCTCTTGTACACGGAGCCTCGGCTTAACGTCCCATCAGAAGGACGGCGGCCTTTCCAAGCCAGCTTGGTGACCCCTTTCTCATTCAGGGAAGGGTAGGAAATATTCTTTAAAATTTTTGTATTTTCCAACTTTTTCCTCTGCTAGAGGGACCTTATTGAATATTTTTAATTTCCGCCTATAGCACCCTCTGAATGCGAAAATTCGAACTAATAGGTGATTGGGGAAATGAAAATAGTAACATTTGTACTGCTCCTGTACAAAATGTATCCTGTATAGTTTTCATTTATTTTTTAAAACTGAAGCTTTTTTTTTATTTCACCCACTTCCAGCGAATAAGATGTCAAATAATTACATCCAATATAAAGTTTTGACCATCACCCTCTGCCAACAAACATTTAAAATTTGTCGCATAAATAGATCGTTTGCAATTTCGTTTAACAGTTTCGAATTTTTCAACTCTTCCTCACGTCTAGAGGTCGCCATTAAAAGTATTTTGAGTTTAGGAAAAATGAGAATCGTAATATTGCATCAATACCAACCAATCTAACCAGAAAAAAGAATTTTTAATTTATCTCTAAAAACCAAGAAAAAAAAAGTTCAATGTCTACAAACGAACAGATCAGAAAATGAAAATATTAGCTCATTAAAAGAAAATCACACCGAATCAAAAAGAGAGATTTTCTGACTGGATCTTCACCTGAAGAACGGCGATCACGTCTCGTAACTGGCAGACTGTATAAATTAGCGAAAAATGATGTGCACATTGGCAGAACAAATTCTCTCGTCTGTGATGCTATATTGGTAACCGGTGGAGACACATCCGGTAACTGTAACCTACTTTTATCTTTGGTATCTGCCAACATGGCAGATTCCGCAGCAGTATATCCATTACTCTTTAGTTGAAGCCAGCGTATATATTGCATACGTTGTCAGCTGGTTTGCACACCCTTGATTCCGGTCCTTTATCATCGTCATCGTTTAGGAGAATCATGTACAATTAAAATTAATGAGGCACTTGGAAACGAAGTTGTGGCCTCGTGTCGGGCCAAAGGAAAAGTTAACGTCACAAAGTCAGAGCTAAACCCTTGGGGAGAGATGCAGAAAGCGACGAACAGGTGTTTCATTTTACCAATAATAGACGTTATTTATACATTCAGCACAATTCATGTGAGCACCGTGTGTTTGTACAGGGGATCCAAGTTTTATTTCAGAATAAAAATACATTTCTCTAAAATACATTCTGCAATTTGGGCAGGTTGGGTTGTTTTATTTCTGAATGGTAATTATTTTGAAGTGAATGGGTCAAATTGCTAGGTCACAAGGATTCCAAGGTCTCAGCATTTGGTAAGATATTTGAACGGCTGTTAGCGACAGATGGGGATTTCCCGTCAAGGCCATCCAGCTATTCTTTAATGCTCACTAAATATGCCTTCCATTACGAGGTTAACGCTTAATGTCCCATCCGACCGCTAACTGTTTACCAAGCTCATCGAAGTCCCCTTTCTCACGGAGGATGGGCTGGGATGAGCGGAGATAAATATCAATGTCATTGGGACTCGAACCTGGGAATTACAGATCACGAGCTTGATACACCACCGGCTGAGTCAATCCCGACCCAATTTGTTCTAGCACGCCAGGCTCGTAATCTGAAGTTCCCAGGTTCGAGTCTCCCCTGGACCAGCGTTGAGATTTATCTCCGAAACCTCCCTACCCTGCCTTGGTCAGTAGGACACCGATGGGCTTGGAAAGGCCTCCGTCCTTCCGTTGGGACTTAAGTCGTCTTGGTAGCCGTATTGGTAGCCAGTGGAGACACATCCAGTAACTGACGTCTCTCGCGCACATGGGGGAGCGAGAGACATACCCTATACACGTTAAAGAACACACTGGATGGCACTGACGGGAGACTACCATATGTCTTCTAACAGCTGTCCAGTGGGTCCCTTTCACCAATCTTCTCTGAAACCTCGGGCTTCATGTGATCTGGCTATTTAGTCCCCTAGTGAGCAAAAAAGTGCTGCTCAGAGGTAAAACAACCCAATTCAGTAGTCTCGCCCTTTACTCTGAATTTTTGACGTTTTACGCTGTTTACAACAAATTAAATTTTTCACACAATTTAATCTATTTGCATACCACTTAAGATCTCGTTTGATACACACTAACGGTAATTGCTAATACGCCATAAAAAAATCCAACCCAAACACAAAGTCAACCAACCATTAAGAAGTACCTCACATGTTTCCGAAACTACTAATCTCTCACAAGTTCGACAGTTCTGACAACCAATTAATAAAAGCAAAACTAAAAAGTGACAACAAAGAATGTTCTCCATCATTTTTGCTAAGAAAAAACTACTTGTTAGCACCATGTGATCATTGTTCCATTGTTGCCATTGTTGTTCGTCGTTTCCTGGACAACGCATCTGTTACTGTGGAAACGTCGTTGACCTCCGCTGTCCGATGCAGCTTGATGCATGTTACTCCGTGCGTTGTAAGAAAGAGGTGTCATGCTGTTCGAGACGAGCACAAATGACTCTTCATCATTGTCAGGGAAAAGTGCCCGTAGAAAAATTGATTTTTTTCGCTTCCGCCCTCCCCTCTGCCTGCCATAGCACTTTCAGCACAGAGTAATAGAAATTGATCGTTTGGGCTTGGAAAGGGATTTGTTTGGCGGAAACTTGGACGTCGACCATGACATCGTTACTACTGGCGAATGCCCTACTTCTCTTACTGGCGAAGCTGTTGAAGGATCTTCCCAGTCTCCATCGGCGTGAGAGCCGCTTTCATTATGTTAATACCTAAAACACGAGAGTCTTTTGGGGGAAGTAAGTTTGCTTGGCTGGATATCTCATCATTACGGAAGAAATGGGATTCGTAGGAAAGCTTCATATGGTTGGTTATTGCGATATTGGGAGACGTGATGACTTAATGACAGGCAATGTGTAGATTGCTGATGCATTTGTTTTTCCCTCGCGCTTAAGAAAATTGCACTTGCTAAAATAAGGTGCCTTGTGATTATCAGAAGAGTGCATAAATATATGTATGCATGTAATGTAAAGTGTTGAAATATATTTAGTTGTTTCGAAATTTGTTTCAAATTTGAAAGTAAGGAATCTCACCTGTGCTCTGTATTATTATCGTATTATTGGGGAAGGTTCGGTTCAGTCGGTAGCACGACAGACTCGTAATCGGCAGTTCCCAGGTTCGAGTCCTACCTGTGTCAGCCTTGAGATTTATTTCCGCTAAACCCCCACCTTGCCCTAGATCAGAAAGGTAGACAACGACGGACCATGCGTCGGATGGGGCGTTAAGCCGTGGTCACATGTGCGAGAGAGCCATACCCTGTGCGCATTGAAGAACACGTTGGATGGTCTTGACGGGAAGCTTCCATCTCTATGGTAACAGCTATCCAGTGGGTCGCCTTCCCGCAACTTTCTCTGAGCCCTTTGGGTTCTTGTGACCTAGCCAATTAGCCCAAAGTGGGCAAAAAATGTCGCTCAAAAATAAAACCATCTAACCGAAGTGCACGATTATTTCTTTATCTTGTTATTTGTTTCAGATAAAAATAGTAATCGACATTATACCGTTGATCCTTCTTTAAAAAACATATGAAGTAATGTTTTTTCAGAAAAAAAATCAGTTAAGATACCTAAATTGTAAACATATTCCAAATTTGAGTAGTAGTGAATCAACAGTTAAAAGCATTAAATACTACGAAAAATTTTGTTGTGAAATGTATTGCATTATACGAGTACTAAATACAACAGTAAAAAAATTACTTATCGCTACAAGCACATAAACAAAATTCCGCTTTCAATTCTACTTGTCATTCGATTCTTAATAACTCATTTTTCACTGAGCAAAACTAATTTTAAATATTTTAAAATCAGTCAATACTTTGCCTTTGATTCTTTTTTCGACTTACAAGAAAAAAAAAAGAGATTTTCCATGTTTATGCTTGTAGGAAGTTAACATTCAATATTCTGTAATTTCTAAAACATGATATTTTTATGGTAACATCTTACTGAAAATAAATTTAATATGTATATTAAGTCTGTATAAACCTGAATTTCAGAGATATTCATTCGGCATTTAAAAAGTGATGCAATCTGGAATATTTAACAGCATCAGTTCCAGTCGTAAGAAACTTATTGCGCAGTGGACGAATATTAAAAGAGTTACTCATCCAATTCCAAAACTCCCCGCCCTGTCAATGGTCAGTTGGAACTTCGAATGGATTGCAAAGGACACCGTCCGTAGGATGGGAGGTAAAGCCGTGGCACTGTGTGCGGGATAGCCATACCCTGTGTACGTTAAACAACACGCTGGAAGGCATTGACGGGAGTCTACCACATGTTTTCCAAAAGTTGTCCAGTGGGTTCCCTCACCCTAATCCTTTCTGAGCCCTCGGAGTGTTTGTGACTTGTCCATTTAACCAATTGTGTGCAAAAAAAGCGCCCGCTCAGAGGTAAAACAACCCACTCATTCCAATTCCTATAATAAGTAGTTATATTATTAAATGATTTGAAATATACGTCTTTGAATTATAATTGGTCAAATTCTTAAGACTGGCCCTGATCAGGCGAGGATCTAGGATCTAGCAAAAAATCGGGGATTGGGGAAGAAACACAATGAACCCGGAAAAATGAATGGTGGGGCCAAAGAACTGAATTTCAAATGAAGTATAACAATTCCTCCTCGATTTTACAGGTTTTTAAAAACATTTCTTCAAAAAGATATTAAATATGAAATAATTCTACCTCTATTACCCTTACTAGCATTCTGATACAATTCTGAAAAAAAAAGGTGGGGGAGGCACGGTCCACATTCCCTTTCTAGATCCGGCCCTAGCCCTGATGTTGTTAAAAATTCAGACTCTTTAAATACTTAACGTATACTATTAAGAAGAGAAATTATGATAAATTGTTCCTCTGTGAGAAAAGAAACAGCTTTGGGTTTAGGTTTCAAAAGCCTTTGCCGAGTGTCCATTAGAGTAAACGATAAAGGACATGCTGGATGGAACTGGGGTTAGGATTTTTATCTATTTCCTAACAGCTGTTCAATGGATCCTCTTTTCCTAACCAGCTCTGATTTCTTGGGGTGTTTGTGACCTAACCATTTAGTTTATTGCATGCCACCCAAACTATGCCTAACTATTGATTATAGGCTACTTTCTTTTACCTCTAAGCAGCACTTTTTGTCCAAAATGGTCTAAATTGTCAGGTCAAAAGGACCCCGAAATCTCGGAGAAGGTTGGGGGGGGGAGTCCCATCAAGGTCATCTAGAGTGTTCTTTCACGTGCAAGGAGTATAGCCATTGCTTAACGTCCCATTCGACGGATGTCGGCCTTTCCAAGCCCATCACTGTCTCCTGATGACCGAGGATAGGATGAGGGTTTTGCGGCGATAAATCTCAACGTTGGTACAGTCGCTCAAAAAAGTATCCGAACACCATGGTTGATTACAGAATTCATAAAAGATATCTGGCAACGATTTTTTTTAGAAATTAGTGATCTGGCTACCTTCGTGTACAGTAACACAAAGGTTGCCAGATCATTAATTTCTAAAAAAATCGTTGCCATAATTTTTTTCTGAATTCTTTAATCAACCATGGTGTTCGGATACTTTTTTGAGCGACTGTACACGTAGGACTCTAACCTGGGAAGTGCAAATTAGGACCCTAGCGCATTATAGATTGAGCCATCCCCGCTCCGGCCTTCATTGTATAGAGGTATCAGATTATCCCCCATTCCGTCGCAGGAAAGTTCTCTTAAATGCAAACCTATCACTGCAGAAAATAGTGCTCCTCATTACACGCTTCCAACTTTTGTGTCCAAGACATCCTCTGCTTTTCCTTTATCAATAACATCTTTTCAACTCTGCATCTTCTTAGCTCATCTTTAAGCAGCTCGTAGCTCTCCGTTAGTGGCTTAACATTGACAGAACATATTCCATCCACGATTCAACTCTGAAAAGGAAATAGGCAATGTTGCGAAGTGATATACAGCGCAGGATCCTGTGGTCACGTCCGGTCGTTTTTCCTGAACTGCCAATCCATTTCCTATCGTACGCGGAGCCAATTTCTCTGCAGCGAGCAATTGTTGTTACAGGTCTAGAATGGGTGCATACTATTCAGTAGACCATTTTCTGCCTCGTGAGGTCTTCCTGCATCCTTTCGGATCCTTGTTCACGAAAAACGTGCTTTTCGGTAATTGAACATCCCATCAGCAGTTGATGTTCAAACGATCGCTCAGACATGCCAAAGGAAATGCTATCTAAATAGAAAAAAATAATGTTTACGTCTTCAGAAAGTGGAGTCACAAAATTACTTGAAAATAAATATTTTGCTGAATACACGCATACCTCGTTAATCTGAGGATGAATTCCTGAAATCCCGGGGCGGGGATGTCTCAGTCGGTAGCGCGCCAGGCTCGTAATCTGTAGTTCTCTGGTTCGAGTCCCAGCTGGGTCAGCGTTGAGATTTATTATCGCAAAACTCCCTGCCTACGGTCAGTAGGAGACACCGATGGGCTTAGAAAGTCCTTCGGATGGGACGTTAAGCTGTGGCCCCGTGTGCTGGAAAGCCATACCGTGTGCACTTTAAAGAACACGTTGGATGACCTTCACGGGAGGCTATCTTGTCTCCCAACAACTGTTCCAGTGGGTCCCCTCCCCCAACCTTCTCTGAGCCTTCGGGGTCCATGTAACCTGGCCATTCAGCCCATGTTGTGCAAAAAAAAAGTGCCGTTCATAGGTAAAACAACCCGAAATCCGAGAGTTAAATGAAACAGCATTAAACGAGGCTTCATGTACACTATATAGTATTCCGAGGAAATATTTTCCATAGATATATATGATGTGTTAATTTTAAAACACAGTCTGAAAATAAAACGTTATTAAATTGGTATCATTACGCATATTTAATCAGTTTACTTTTTATTATTTAGTATTATTTAATTCTAATTTGTTACTTAATCAGTTCACTTTTATATTTGTATTCAAAATAAAATTCAGATATAAGAAAATTTAATAAAATTTAAAAGTTTCAAAAGAATATGTGACAAGTTACTGACCGGAGATCTTTAAAATTATCTAAATTTGAATGTTTTACGCTTTTCTGTTTCTCTTTTAGCAATTCGGTGTAAAGTGATAAAGCATTTAAAACTCAATGCTTTACACAAGGAGATCTTTCGAAATCAGGATCGTTCTCACTCAAATTTGAATTGCATCTTGTATTATCTTCATAAAAATTTATTTCTGTTTTGTTTAAGTAGTATGGCGAATTTATTGTTTTAAATAATATTAACAGATATAAACTATTCTGAAAATGGTAAACTCATAAAAATTGAAACAAATAACTTGAAAAAACAGCGCTATATCGAAACAGTGTTAATTGAGGTAGCGCTAATAGACGGTTGCCTGTCTTTTCTAAACGAAATCATTTCTTCGGTAAAAACCATGATCTGCAACCTTTTTTGCACAAGTGGTCAGCATTATACTGTCAGATAAATGAAGATGTCGAACCACGAAATAGTCAAGTGAATAAATCGATTTATTATTCTAATGGAGTGAATTTGAAAGTGGCAAAAATGTTGCCATTAAATACAAGATTTTAAATTCGTATATTTCTGATGCCGCACTTCACCAGCATTTGTCGCATTGCTCCCAAGATAATTAAACTGGGACACCTGCTCAAGATTGCAACCATTCAGATTAACTGAATCACAGCCTGCATGACCAATTTTCATTATTTTAGTTTTCTCTCTGTTTATATCCAAACCTACTCTAATACTGTACTAGTTTCATCAACAGCTCGAATGAAAGAGTTCATCTCATCAACATCATTTGCCAAAAGGGCTAAATCATCAGCATAGAGCATGAGATTAACAGACGGATAGGGATTGCTGCCGGGACTTTTAAGAATCTATGGAGAGTGTGGAGAAATAGGCGTATACACCTAAAGACTAAAATTAGACTGTATAATAGTTTGGTTCTTTCTAGGGTTAGTTATGGTAGTGAAACTTGGACGCTGTGTAAACAAGATAACAGGAAACTAGATGCTTTTGATTCCAGATGCTTACGCAGTATCTTGGGCATTAGGTGGTTCAACTTCGTAACTAATGATGAGGTTAGGCAAAGGAGTTTGCAACCTCCTTTAAGCAGCTTATTATTATATTAGAGAGACCCTGTTGGTTTGGCCATGTTGCCCGTATGGATAATTATAGATTGACGAATAGGGTTATGAACAGTGTGCCTAAAGGCTTCAGAAAGAGGGGCAGACCTAGGATGCAGTGGGCAGACAATGTCAAACAGGACCTTATTAGAATTGGTGTGCAATGGTCAGATGCAGCACATGTAGCTTAGGACAGACTTGCTTGGAAAATTAAATTGCACGGTCTGGTTGGACCTCCGTACCCCATGGTTGCTTGAGGAGGAGGATGATGATGATATTTCTGATAGGTATCACTCAAATTTCGTTGCGTATCACTCATAAAATCTGATACTCATTTTGACAATTAATAAAAATTTAATAATGTCGGTTTAGCATCACAAAACACGATGGGGAATAAAATATTGTGAGAGTTATTAACGTATTTTTAGATAACTTTTTTTCATCATAATATTATTTATGGGAGTAGGCGAGTGCGCAGCCAGCGGGTTGTAGAGATGCCGAGAAGAAGTAATTACCAGGGCAAAGATCTAAGAGGGGGGGGGATACGAAAGCCGAGTCATGCTTCCCACCCCGATTCTTTAGATCTGGGTTTGGTACTGACCCCTGAGCAAATAATCTAGTCGAATACCTCCTTCAACATTTTAAACATCGTAATACATGTTAAGAACAATGTTAGCAAAGTGCTAAATAGCTGTAGACTCATTGATGATAAGTAAATAATGTTTTTGTTATTTATGAATGAAATATTCATGTACAGCAACATAAGAATGTTACTTCCTTTGTAAAATAAAAATAAATTATCTTTAAACGAAACTGTTTCCGGGTCAGAACCTATGCTTAATCGCATTCCATCTCTCCAGAGCATGCGTGCATTTAATTGTTAAAATACTTATTGGTATTGTTGCGAATTTTAAAATGGATAGGCACTGAGCGTGAGTATTAATAACCATATTTTAAAACCAATTATAATACAATGCAAATTGTTACAAAAATATGGATGAAGTATTTTAGAAACAAATTAACTACTATCATATATAGTAAGTCATTAACCTTTTTGTACAGAGTATACAATATCAGCTCTGTCTGTTCTACTAAAATACTACCTCTTCACTTTGTTTACCATGTCGCTTGAATACCTTCAGACGTAAACAAACTCTCTTCCTGTGCTAGTTCACAAAACTTTTATTACTAACAACAGAAAACAAACATCAGCGCGCACACTAATAAATATACTAATAATTTTCACTTAACGCGCACTGACTCATACTATCTGAACGTCCTTTCAGATCTCACAACTTTAACACACTGCACTGCTATCTTTTTCATTCTTCCGAATCGTTCTAAGTTCCAATTCCTTGGCGAAATTGAATTTCACGTAGAAGCACACACGAGTGTTCAAGTCACGTTAAGTCATGAAGTCACTGTTGCTCGTTCATCTGTCGTAACAGTATATATGTCAAAGAAAATTTTTAAAATGAAGTAAATATATATAACTACCATGACTCTTTTATTATTGTTAAATGATTGCAATGTTATGTATTCTGAAAGAAGAAAGCTGAATCCGGACACCTTTGCGAAGTATGGGTCTGAGATATGGCTACCCTTATTATCCCTCAACCCACCACCCTTATCGGTCGTACCATGCCAAGGTGAATATCCCTTCACTACGATATTCGTTCTTAGAAATTGTTTTCGACTTGACAAAAGACACAAATTTAAAAGATGCAGATTAGACATATATCTACCTTTACAACAAATGTTGAAAGTTATTTCCTGCAACCTGCATGCAGGTTCGTACCCGTTTATTACATTTGCAGCCACCTTTCGTAATGTTTGTTTTTTTATGTTTAAAATCTCTTTTTCAATGTTAGCTTTCAAGTCTTCAAGTGTGTGAGGATTGTTTTGAAACACTAACACATTTGAGATATCCCCAAAGGAAAATATCTTTAGAAGTAGGATTTGCGGTTCTTGGGGGCCACAAAAATGTTTTGAAATCAAATGATCACCAAAATATTCCTGCAACATGACCATTGTGTCACTTGCAGTATGGGCGATCGCGCCATCTTGTCGAAACCAACACTCTCGTTCATTTACATCCAATAGTGCAATAAACTGTTGGATGAGGTCACGATAAACTTCAAGAGTTACAATTGAGTCAAAAAATAAAAGCCCTATCACAAGACGAAGGGAAATTGCACACCAAACAAATTTTCCGTGCGTGTAATGGTCGTTCGTGAAAACTGTGAGAATTTTTACTGTTCCGTATTCGACTGTTTTGACTATTCACTTACCCATCCTATATACATATTCGACTGTTTTGACTATTCACATACCCATTCTATATACATATTCAAAATCGTAACATAATACACATACAATGGGTACCAGCACACATCGGATTAAAATATAATGAACAGGCGGATTCTTTAGTAAAACAAGCAAAAAATTTACAAGAATCAATAGATTCTCCATTTCTTTTATACCTACATTAAAACAAAAATAATAAAAAAAATTTCCAAGAGACCAAGGACTGGTACATTGAACATGCAGCTTATAGTGATAGATTTAATATATCTAATAAAACAAATAAATTTAATAATTTTGGATTATGCAAAAAAAAAAACATAAACTTGATTTTAAAAATAAAAATAAATGCGGCTATTACCCCTACAACTTCATTCAAAATGAAAAAATTCTCCTGACTGTGAACAATGCAATGCACCTGACTCTGTAAAACACATAATTTTTCACTGTAAAAATACATAAAATAAAGAGAAAGTAGGTAGAAAGGTCAGTAGGTCATACTGAACTGGCAGAGCTCCACTTCAGTTCCCTTCCATCTCTTTTGGAAGAGAAGGCGAGGTTGAAACATTAGTTGTTAGACCTGGACCACGAGAAGACGAGGTCGCACATTAGGTGTTAGACCTGGCCGGTTCTGTGCATCATCACTGGGGATTGGTAGACAGCTCTCCTTCCAGTTTATGCCTAGCTACCATTTACAGACCTTTTAATTTTACGCGTATTAATATTTATTTCATCAAGTTATACCACAAATGATTTAAAGTGTAAAGTTGTAATTTTAAGAATCGATAAAAAAATTGTTTGTAATATTAATTTTCCTTTACCTTCTGTCTAAAATAGATAAAACGTATTTCGTTTGTCCTGAACTTAACAAAAGTTTCTTTTAGTAAAAAAGATCTAAATGCTTATTTTATCAGAACTTTTGTTATCAAATATTACAATCTTTTTGTTATTACAATATTATTTATGTACAGTATTATTATTACAATAGTATTTTAACCTAGTACAAAATTCCACAGTCAAAAGAAACACTATTTTTTACAAGTCAGTTTCAAGTCACCATAGTCGTTTATAAAAATCGCTACGATATAATTATTATCTCCTATATGTTATATATTTTGGAGAATTTGTTTCTCTGTCTATCTGATGGAAATTTTATCCTAATTTTCAAAATTTTTTTTCCTACCCCACCTCTCGAAAGAAACCAACTAAAAATTAATGAGCTAGGACCAACGAAATTTTTGGTCCTATCTCCCTAATCAGACACAAAGTACCCTTCTCATCCCCTCCCCCGAAAAATATGAGAAGTGTAGAACTTTACCTAAATGGTAATAGGTAACCACAAAATATGGTTTACAACATCCTTTGTTTCATAGCTTGAAAAATGTAACGGTTTGGCTCTCAAGCTTTCTTTCCTGTCAGCAAAAAATGCTCCTTTCCCACCTCCATCTCAAAATGTGAAAAATGTCTTAACTTTTCTATACTGTAAAAACTAGGACCACGAAATATCTTCACCACACAATGTTACAAATATCGCCCATTTTTCATAAAAATAAAGTTAAACTCCCAAATGTTCTTCCTCACCAACAAAAGTGTTCCCCTCCTCCTAAAAAAAAGGTAGAATATTTTTATATTGTGAAAAAGGAGTTGTGAAAGTTAGGATCATCAAGTTAGAGACCCCAGAAACACAGTGTAAATATAATAGTAATAAATGAAAAGAACCTAGAACAGATCCTTGAGGTTCAACATGTCTCCGTTTGTCGGCAGAAACAAAATTTATTTATGTAAACTATGTTTTAGTTATCGTATCGTAGATATCATAGTACAACGACGATGATTAGTGTGCTAACACATCATTCCTTTCCACAAGTAAATCAATATGTAATTTAACCCACTAAAAATTAAACCATCGAGAGCCATTTCAAATACTGCAGAAAAGGTAAGAATACAACAAAAACTTAATCTGTTGAATCTTCCTTTCGTAGATGCGTTTTCGTCTGAAGCCCAAGTACAGCAAACAGAGAATGTAAATAAGTAAAAAGCATAAGTTAATTAACTGTGAGAACTCCTCGACTCAGTGCCATTCAATAACTAAAGGATAAAACTGTTTTAATCAACTTATCACAGACATACACACACACATATTGCAAAGCAATCATTACAGTCTCAATGCCCAGAAGGATCTCCTGCGGATACAGAGTTAATTTAATTTCCATTGGTCTTGACATCCCCGATACCGCAGACTGTATGGCTGTCTTATTGGCGACTCTAAAATGGGTGATATGAAAGCATTCTCCAACGTCGTGTAAGGAATTCGTTGCTCACAGTATTTGGGCTCCGATCTTATTTAGGATGAAGAGCATTTGGTGAGAATTATATTGTATGGGAGTACGAATTCTGTCATCCAGAGGTGGAGGGGGGATTAGTGGAGAGAATACATCTCAGATGTCAAGAATAGGGGATAAAAGCAAAATCATTCGGTGGTGTTCAGATTCTACGCTTAGGGTAGGATATAGTTGTTGGAAAGGGATGCTTAATTAAGAATGCGAAAGAAACAAGGTAGTATTGATGGAGAAAATAAAGGAATAGTGACATTAGATGTGATAAATCAAAGAGATATTAATGTGAGGCATGAATGAATATGCACAGAAATCACACCCTCAGCGTTGATGCAAAGAATTACCTCTCGATGTTTTGGCTTAATGTGTCGAAAATGTTAATTGGGATGCTTTTAGGCTTTTACAACTACGGGTACTCGCAGAAATCGAAACAGTTGCATGTTATCTCAATAAAAAATTACATTCAGAGATCAATAACTTCTTATATGATATTTAATGAAAAATATGTCTAAGGATAAATTAAATATCTCAATCAATTTCTATTTAAATCTCGATTTTAAATAATATTTGTTCAGTATCGAGTTCAAAATCAAGATTTAGGTAGATTTGATTGCAAACAGAACAATTTTATTTATCGTTAGACATATTTTTCATTAAAAATAATATAAGACGTTACTGAACTCTGAATGTGATTTTCTAGGGATATAACCTGGAACTGGTTCAATTTTTTGTGCAGTACCTATACGTTTGATAATATGTTGCGTATCGTCATAATCCATTTAATTTAAGTTTACTTTATATTAGTAAATGACTTTTTGAAACCACTTCTGAACCGTGGATGTTTGAAATTTTTTATAATTTAAAAGGACCTAATTTATTAAATACATAGAGGGGTGATCTTTAAAGTGAGGAACGTGATTTCTTGCTGTGGGGATGGACACAAGTTGTTTAAAGGGAGATCCCTTACTGTAGGGATGGCGCGACTAGTTGGTTAGGGGAAAGAGATATTCCATTGACATTTATGGTAAAATTAAATTGATCACAATTATCAAAATATATCGATTGTTCCGTTTCTTGCATTGCCTTAAAAAGCACAACCCTTGCACCTACAAAAATGATCCTTTCAATTGAAGGCTATCTTCAGTCATTGCATCTCTTGCATGATTTGAAGTTTAACTTCACAAACATCAGCTGTTGGTGTTGACAGTTGGAAGCACTGTCATGTGTGGAGGGACTTGACTAAGTCTGTAGAAGGCCAGGCTTGACATCTGGAGTTCCCAGGTTTGAGTTTCAACTTCTTACAGTGTGAAGATTTATCTCTGCTAACCCGTAATTTGTTATCAGTGAGAAAAGAGGCATCGATAGGTTTGGAAAGATATCCATTTGATTTTATGTTAATCCGGGACCCTTTTTTCAGGAAAGCCATACCCTGTGCATGTTAATGAACACGCTGGATAGCTTTGACGGGAGATGGTCCATCTGTTTCCTAACAGCTGCACAGAAGGTCCTATTCCCCCAATCTTTTCTGAACTTTTGGAATCCTTGTGACCTGACTATTTATCTCATTGCAAAACGTGACACTTAGAGGTAAAGCAATCAACCAACACTATCGCTGCATCTTAAATTTCTTTGTCTGTCCCTATGTGTCCTCTGAGCAGCACCTTTTTGCACAAAATGTGGTAAATGACCAGGTCAAAAGGGCCCCCGAGAGCTCAGAGAAGGTTGGGGGAGGGACCCATTGAGCAGTTGTTAGGAAACAGAAGGCAACCTCCAATCGAGGCCATCCATTGTTTTCTTTAACGTGCCTGGCATTAGTCTCCTGCACACTAGGATTGCCTTTACGTCCCATCCAACTGCCTTTCAGAGCTCATCGATGTCCCCTATTGATCGAGGTAAGAGTGAGGGGTTTGCGGAGATAAATCTCAACTCTGGCCAAGGTGAGACTCGAACATAGGAATTTCAGATTACGAGCCTGGCTCGCTACCGACTGAGCAGCCCCTACGCTTAGGAAGGAAGGGCGATGACACCGAAGGGAGAGGCCATGAATTTTTTTAAGCTGAAGGGGCACCATAATGCAAAGTTTGGAAACCACTTCCTTAGAGTAATCAATCCATTCAATTCATTCACAAAAAAAAATAAAATATTTTTCTTTTTCTTCTCAAATCTGAAAATGAAAATATTTTAGTTGATGTGTCATTTTGATCGCATTGTCTATCATAAGATTTCCATAAATAAGAGTCATGGCATAAGTGGCAACTGGTGAGACTACGAGACTACACAGTTGATGCTTTGAAAGAATCATTTATCTTATCTACTAAACTATCGAAATATTAACGCCCATAATAGTAATCTCTCCATACTCTCCCAGTCTCCTCTCACTTTATATAGTGAACAATTTCAGAAGATCGATGATTCTTTATTATGTATAAGGAATCCGTTGCATCAGGCTGATTAATGTTGTAAAGTTTTTGTGTAATGTATAATTCTGATAAAGAATAAAATTCTGCTTTTTTCTTTCTTGTTTGAAGAATTCATATTCTGAGTAATTAATATTAGTTTATTTGAATTAAACTAATTTTAAGACTTATTAAGTCAATTTGAATATTTGAGTGCAAATAATAAGTTAAAATGTCTTACGATTCAATAAGAATTTTACATAATTAATTAAAGACATTGACAAAAAAATTCGTTGATTTTTGAAAAAGAATCTGATTGATTACAATGCACTGTTTCTTCCATAAATTTCCTCATTTTTTTTCATTTGGATCAAAGTGGAAAAATGAGCTCTGTATAAGAGAAAAAATGGTCCTAAAACCTAACCCTGAGGAATTTTACTTTATTGACAAAGTAATTATTAGTAGAAATATTAATTTTTTGCTTTCTAATTAAATTTTAATCTGTAGTAAAGGCTTTGCTTTTAATAGGATTACTTTATTCATTTTCGCATCAGTGTGCTGTGCAGAACAGAATCGAATAAGCGAATTTTGTTTAAAAAGTAAAAGTTTTAAATTTTCATTTTTGCACTCTCTCGAGGCAGGTCTTACACTTTTTCCCAAGAAACCGTGACTGATATTGAATATTTGCAATTTTGCATCATTTTTGCTGGAAAAAAAGATTTCTCAAATCTAATGACTAGTCTAAATTTAACTATAGAAAACAATTCTTACAGAAAAACTTTCACTTTGATAATTACTAATATGTGTGTATGTGTCTGTGTAAACAGGCTGCTTTTTCTTTAGATTTTATGGCAAAATTTTCTTTTGCCTTATTTTGAGAAATATATATTTCAAGTGCAGAAAACGTAACTCACTTGTTTGATTGTGAATTCAAACATAAGCATATGTATATCAAATGCAAAATGAAAGTTTGTGTTTGATAGTTTGATATCATTTTCTATGTCTTTTAGCCTTGTATTTTAACTTTTTTGATATATATATTTGGTTTCTAAACAAGGTTTCCTGGTTGTATCTTTCTGAGGTTGATGTAGTTTCTGATATATCCGGGTTTCCTGTTTGAAAACACTGCTTTCGTTATTTAAATATAGTGATGAATGAATATAAATACCCCCTCAAGCAGCTGCATGTCACAGAGGTCTGACAGGAAGGAGCCTTGTCAGTTAATACGCCACAGTAGAAGCTCTGTGAAGATGGCGGGACCTCAGCAGGAAAAACGATATAAACATCCATGTCTTATCCGGGGCTTGAACCCAAGTCCTTTAGATCAATGGCCAAGCGTGCAAACCACTCATCCACGGTTTGGCTTAAACAGGGTGTCCCTGAATTCATGGCCCAAACGTGAGGAGATGGTAGTACACATGGAACCCACCAATATTCGTCATAGAATATGCGGCAGCAAACGCAGCCCAGTGCCGGTAGGGGGCGCATTTCAGCATGGACGTGCGTCAGCATCTTCATACCACATTTGGGAACTGATGTATTGGGCGCGGTGGTCCCATCCCATGGCCTCCCAGGGCGCCCGATTTTTCTTGTATCAATTTCTTTCTGTGGGGACATTTGAAGAGTGTCGTGTACGAGATGCCCGTGCAGTCTGCGGAGGATCTGGTAGCCCGACTGTCTGTCGCAGCCGCCGATGGGACTACAAGCCCGGTGTTTACGAGCAGGTATGCCGATCACTACTCCGCCGTTGCGCCCCCTGTATCAACGTTGGTGGCATTTGTTTTAATGATCTCCAATAAATGTCACTCTGGAAACCTCTGTGTCTCTCCTTTATTTCTGACTCCTCACTGCGTTTGCGGCCGCATATTCTATGACGAATATTGGTGGATTCGGTGTGTACTACCATCCTCTCACGTTTGGGCCATGAATTCAGGAACACCCTGTATAGTACTCCGCAATTGTATAACGAATGCAGTAGTGATAAGCAGAGATATAAGTATGCAAATATGAAAAAACATAATTAATATATATTGGGTTGGGCTGGATGGATTAACCTCTGAGCAGCACTTTTTATGCACACAGTGGATTAAATGAATACAAAGAACAACAAAGACTCAGAAAAGGTTGAGGAAGGGGATCCACTGGACAGCTGTTAGGAGAGAGATGGACACTTCTTATCAAGACTATACAGAGTATTAATATAACGTGCACGACGTATAGTTCTCCTGAACATGGGCCCAAGGCTTAAAACGCCATCTGATAGACAATGACCTTTCCAACCCGTCGGTGCTCCTTTCCACATCGATAACAAATTAGGAATTAACAGAGATAAATCTTGAAACTGAAAGAGTTGAGATTCAAACCTGGGAACTTCATTAACTTCATATTATGAGCCTGATGTTCTATAGACTTAGCCAACCCTAGAACCGGTTCGTATGTAATGGGTCAATGTAAAGATATTCAGTAATCTCTAACTTTGCAAACAAAAGTCGTCATAGTCTATGGCCTTGTAAGAAAACGGATTCTTAACTGGAATTCCGCAAGCATGGTATAGATCAATAATCGCATACATGGCCAAATCTAGGGATGGGGATAAAGAGGGTTTCCTTTCAGAATGCCAATAATGGTAAAAAAGGAAAAAAATTACGAAACATATTTATATTTTATGCATTCTCAATCGTTTTTTAAAAACCTGTACATCGTAGGGGGATATGTTATACTACATTGGATATTTTCGGATCGATTGTTTTCCTAAAGCGATCCCCTCCTGTTTGATTTTTTTTCTATATCCTGGCCTGATCACACATATGGTAAAAAGTATAAATATAAATCAGTAAATTATTATTGTTACGACAGACAGATAAACGTGCTACAATGAACTTGTGCTGTGATGTGTCGTCTTGATGCTCGCATGAACTACAGCGTGAGATTTACATCTCCAACTACTTCGGACGAACTCAACGTAAGAAAAATAAGGAAGAAGTTGTTGTAATTAAGGGGAATTTGAGTGAACTACAAGAAAATGAAGGATGCTTAGGACATTTAAAAATGTGACTGAAGAGGTCATATGTTAGTCGAACAAACAGAACTGATTTCAACTTTTCTGTAGGAAGACTTCATTATTTGATGCATAATTATATTTAGTTGTTTAGGAATTGATAAGGTTATTCTCGATAGTTTGCAGGTTTATTCACAAATATGATTGTGCCATTTATCGACTGGTGTAAAAGCCTTATATTATACCTTGTGTGTAGATAGTAAGAATAGTAGCAAGGTGTTAAGTTCTTTTCAAGATTTATTTTATACTGATATAGATTTATGTTGTTGAGTTGAATTTATATAAATGCTTTCATTCAAACTTTTGTAATAAATTACATTATTTTAGAATTATGATAGTTAAATACAATTTTTAACTCACGCTCAGTTCCCATCCGTTTAATTCACAACATTATATTTCGATAACAGTTCGATTCGTTACAGTCAATGTTATATTTCGATAGTTTTCGTGGATAAGATGAATGATACTTTCGAAGTATCAACTGCGCAGTCTTTTAGTCACACTAGTTGCCACTCATGACATCACTCTGACATATGGAGTAAAATCTATATAAATGAAGAAATTGCATCTGTAGATTTTATTATAAACTAAACGGATTATTCTCTTTTGTCCACTGCTAGCGTTTCGTCTAGTTAACTTTCCTTTTTTTATCTGAGTAAAAGATGATGCGCTATAATAAAGGACTGGGTATTGTTGACAGAGATTAAGTTGACTCAGAGATAATAACTTCCATGTTTACTCATATGTGGCGGCATTATTGCTTTTCTTATTTTCATACTCCGTTAATTTGTTGTCATCTGTCATGAGAAGGCAATCGAGGTACTTTTCTGTTTCTCAGAAGAATATTCACTTCCTTGTTGATTTTTACTTGAGCCATATCAAACTGCATTAACTGAAAAATGTTGTGTAAAAGTATAGATTTCTTATGATGAAGCCGATGAGGCCCTGAGAGATTATGTCCGTAATGTTTATGAAGATAGCATTTTGTTGCAGGGAAACTGACGCAAGATCGTTGAGGTCAGCTGACAAGCATGTTAACTTGTTCGTTTTTTATTTAATTCCGAAAACTTTATCAATTACCGTAAAGGACGTTAAAGCAGTATAAGCGCTGTTATTGCTTAAAATGAAGAAATAAAAATAAACGCAGCAGACTGATGATAGTTTTTACCACATGTGGGAAAAACCCGCCAAAATAATTTTGCATTAGCATCGTCATTTGCAATATGTACCTTTAGGAAATACATGATATTTTCTTTGATACTTTACTACTAAATGTACTTTTGTATTGTTTTGCAATTGGATTAATTGCATTATGCGCCTTTTGCGATTATTCAGTTTTACACTGGATCAAGTTGTACAAATCACTATGAGTTGAAACATAACCAAGGTTTTTGATGTTATGAATTTTGGATACTAATGCAAACTAATTTGGACCTGTAGAAGTTTAATCAAAATTTGAAATTTGAGAATACATATTTTTGCACTTATTTTGAAATCTGTAATTTTAATGAATTATATCATGCAATAAACAGATATTTAAATTTTTTTAATTATAGAATTATTTGGTATTCTCACAGCCTTTGGTACTATTACAGAATATGATCGTTCTGATCCCAGTTAATGGAATTTTGTGGAAATCCTTTAATGCAATTATTGCCAATAAACCAAAGGATTTATCTTATTTCATGACAGGAATCGATTCTCGTGAAGAATGAGTCGTGAATTTCATGATAAGACTACATTTTGTCATATATCTGATCTAAGATTGAGGTTTTCATTTTTATGATAAATATAAATATTTATGGCAGCATCTCTGAAAATATAAGTATAACACGCAGTTTCTGAGGTTTGTTGAACATTCTGCTAGATATTTAAAAATAAAAATAAAATCATTTTGATAATTAAACATATACATTTTGGATATAAAATGCAAAGAATATCTCCCAAACCATTTTGCAATATTTCGTTTTACTAAGCAATGAAAAACTAAGTTAAAATAAGTATGATAGTTAGACCTAGTCTCCATCCTTAGCAAAAGTCAGATATTCGGCGTTAACGATAAGTCCAACGACATTAATTTGTTGTTTTGACATTCATGATCTTTATATTACAAAAACTGTTTCTTTAAACGTATCTTCACTATCGATCGTTTTATTGCACAGAGTGATTCGAAATTCATGCAACCCATATTAGAAAAAGTTCATTTATTCTTAGTTTACGCTTAAAAATTGTTAACAATAGGTGACTACTGCAAACGTTGATTAATGTCCTCAAGTTTTTCATCACTTAATAGAGAAGGCCGACCAGTATGTTTTTGTCATGTACGCTTCCAGTCTCGAGGAATCGTGCAATTAAACGTAATATTGTAGATTTCTTGGGTATCGGAGAATCAGGAAACTGTTCATTGAAGTCAGCTTGAACAGTTAAAAATGATTAGGCTGTTAAATAACGTTCGACTATGTATACACGTACGACCTGGGAAAATTTCATTAGGGCAACTACTACAATACACGTTCACCGACAAAAAATTCTTAGCGTGAGAACTAAACTGAACAATGTGACATATGCAAGTGACTGCAGAGTTGTGCAGTCACTTGCATATGTCACACTGTTCAGTTTAGTTACGTCAGTTCAAATACGTTAGAATCGGTAATTAATTCCGTTCAGTTGGCGCGAAAAAATAGGTATATTCATTTCGGATAGCGCGAATTTTGAATCACTCTGTAAGAATTGAAGCGGCCATTATTTAAACATAAAGATCATAAATTAAAGGAAACAGAGCATTGATATATAGATATAAAACTCAACGAAACAAAGCTAAAATTGGTTTTCTTCACGTCTATTCAAAGTGGGGCGGGGGTTGGCTCAGCCATTAAGCTGCAGTTCCCAGGTTCGAGTCACACCTGGGCAAACGTTGAGATTTATTCCGAAAACCTCCACTCTGCCCTCGGTCAGTAGGGGACACCGATGGGCTTGGAAAGAGCCCATCCGTCTGATTGGACGATAAAATATGGTCCCTTGTGAGGGAGATCCATACCCTGTGCACGTTAAAGAACACGCGGATGGCGTGTGGAAAGGCTACTATCTATCTCCTAACAGCTGTCCAGTCGTCCCGTTCCCACAACCTTCTCTGAGCCCTTGGAGACCTTGTGATCTGAAAATGTAGCTCAATGTGTGCAAAAAAAGTGCGCTCAGAAATGAAACAAAACAACCCTAATAAAAGCCGATTGTAAAACAGCAGGGGGCATTTTTAGCAAAACCAAGAATTTGCATTAGTAGAACAAATAACTCATCTATGATTACTGATGGTTTACTGCGGACCAAGGGAAAAAAAATAAGGAAATCGCTGAAGAAATGTGTTTTATTGTTTAATCTTTTTTACACCCAACGACATAAATAAGATTGAGATGTACATTTGAACTATTCTTACATCTCATATCTGGGAAAACGTGCATTGCTTTTATTCTATTTGAAGATTTAAAAAATTCTGTTTAAGACTTTATTATAAGTTTCATTGCATGTCAAGTTGTTTGAAGAATATTCTTAAGATTTTATTGAAGTTTTTTCAAATCTGAATTTTGCTTTCTCTGACCCCTGAAGTGTAACAACAGCAATGAAAGCTTAGTTAAGAATTCTGAAGTTAAGAAAAGAAGATGCTACGTGGAAAAGTAACATGTGTTTAAATCACATAAAAATAGTTTTATGTTAAGTTAATGTATTGGATACAACCTATCTTTTCTCATTACTTATTAATGAAGCAGTTTTGCGAGTAACAGTAAATTGGATAAATTCCGGCTCTGCAGAAGTGCTGAGACAGATAGGTTATGATCATTACCTAATGTAATTAACTCATATAAATAGACATCATTAACTGCAAAACTTGAGTTAAGCTTAACAAAGAAATGTTAATGCTTACCCTTAGCTTTGGAATGTGATAGATTTTAAAAACCTGATGTGCTTAAAACTTATTATGAGTTCATTAATTTTGATTGAAAAGGACATTTCCTTGGTGAAGATAATTGAAACTACTTTAAAAGTAAGAAATTTATTGTTCTCTTTTTATGTTACCAACAGCGAGTATGATTAATTGACACCAATGCAGTAATTTTTCAAACAGAAGAGAAAGCAGGAGTAGATTTGACAAACAGCCAATTAGAGCAACAGAGTCATACTGCAGTACATAGCTGTTGTAAAATGCATCACTTAACTGACGGACAGATGAAGCCAAAAACTGAGAGCGCCTTTAGAATTTACAATACTTGTCTCTTATATTTCTAGGGTAAAAGTGGTGCAGACATCGAACGGAAAGATAATAAGATAATGGATGGTGAAGACGCTGTTATGGACAGATCGGCCGAGAACTTCCACAACGTTCTTGATAAGGTTGGTGGTAGTGGTCATTTAGTTGTAAATTCTACGAATTCCATCCTCGCATGCCATATTGAACAAGTGATAATATAGATTACACTGCATGTATTGCATGTACAATTGAAAATATTGCAGATACAAGTGATCTGGAGAAAACTCTCACCACACAAAGGACGTGAAATACGAAATAAAACATTTAAAAGATCCTTAGATTTTTCTATTTCTTGGGATCATTTGTTTTCTACTAGAAGTGAAAGATGCATTTTATTATTTCGTGGAACAGCAGTGGAGATGTAGCTGCATTAGCTGTCCACATCTGTCAAAACCCTTCTACAGAGTTCTCCACTCCACGTTATGAAACTTGTTCTTCCACACCTGTTCTACGTAATGTGTTGGAATTAGGCACTCCGTATGTAGGAACTACAGAATATCCTGTAATTATCACTCCACTCCTGTCATAGAAAATTTGATAGAATTAACCATTTCAACATCTCTGCTGCAGAAGAGTTGGATTTGACTCCTCATCATATGCTCTGCAGAATAAGTTACATTTATCGCTCCACGTAGGTTTTACTGAATACATTGGGATTAACCATTATGTGCTATTACTACAGAATATTTTAGAATTATTCACTCTGCAGCTGCCCTACAGAATATAATGCATTTAGTCATTCTACTAAACGTGATGGAATTAACCAGAATGGACCTTTTCCACAATATGTTAAGATGGCCACTCTGCTTCTGATAGTGGATAGTCTTCATTGCTTTTGTAACAAGGCTGATATGAGAATGTTTTGGTGATGAGACTTCATTAATGCCAACTGGATTGTGGTATTTTCCGATTTTATGCGTATCTACTCGTCGTGTTCACTTGTAACTCATAAGCGACGCCTTTCAATGAACTAAAATGATGCTCGATGAAAGTGAGAATGCACCTTAAATATTAAACTTACACATTGTTAACTCGTTAAGTCAGGTAAGTCCGTCCTTCAATGAGATGAGTGCTATTTGTATCCAAATTGAAATGCGTCGTTCACTAAGAAAAATATTTTATTTTAGTAGCTTTCTATTTCATTAAATGAAGAGGATTAAAATCAAGGAAAGACGGAATGTTTTGAACTTCAACAACAAGTGCCCAGGTTGCCATAAATAGAAATGAAGAATGTTGGGAAATTGTATAGCAATGAAGCAATTATTTCTTCAACTTGATTGCTCCCAATCCCAAATCACAGCATTCCTAATAACACAATTTATTTTTGAAATTATTAATGTAAAGGACAACTAAAAATACAGTTTTTAATATCTTAATATTATTAAGAAATTTTGTAATATTAATAGTATTGTAAAAGTTTGTTCACTTGGATGACGATGTAAATATTTATATTTTTACATAAATATGCATTTATAAAATTTAAAAATTTTTAGTTATTAGATTATATTTCAGAAATATTTTATTATATGTTAATATTTATTTTAAAAATTTAGCAAAAGTACTGAACAAAAGAATGATATTTTCATTTAAAAATGAAACACTGAAAATGAACTTATTATTTATGAGATGGAATTTCAACATGTCTTATTAAAGATTCATTCATTAAAATTTAAAATTACAAGTTTATTAAATATTTAAGAACTTTTAGACTGTTAATAACACTGTTCAAGCTTTCTGGTGTAAGTAATTCTTAATATTTATGTCCACAATGTAAAAATATTTGTATAGTTGTTTAAGCATAATTTATAAACTTCGTGTTTTCAGGTCTATTGTTTCAACTTTTTGAAAACAGCGCAGTTTTGGAATCTAAAGAATTTGATTTAAAAACTGGTTCTGGAAAACTTGACATTTTCTTAAAGTGTTATTTTACAGGGAAGGATTACATATAAAATTTCGTTCGAATTCCAAGAAACGTTATAGGGATGACAGCGATGTTTTTGCGATGAAAAGAAAGACGGAATGTTTTGAACAGGTATTGAAGGACTACTTAGCGCTAAAATCGAACGAGATGGAACAACATATTCAGTTTTCCTTAAAGAAAGTAAAAAAATATAAGTTCCAGGGAGGGGGGGTAGATACACTAATGTTAATGTTTATCATTGAATCTACTACTTTATTATTGGTCTTAATAAAAAAGAGCAATGATAAATATTTATGCTTTATAATTTGGAGGAATATTTCGGAAGCCATTATGTAATAACTAATGACATGATCTTTCAACTCACTTAATTCAAACTAATAAAATGATGAAACATTTGTTTATTAAAGAAATGGAACCTATAAAGGTCGCTAAAGGAAAAATAGACAACCTCTTTTCTGGTTAATGGATCAAATTCAAAATTCTATTCTGAGTAATGGACTGAGTGAACTTTGTTGCCTCACACAGGGAAACTAGTATTCATAGAAGGAACTCGTCGACACAGAATCAATGGTAAGATCGGCTTAAACGTCATGGACGTTGTGGTGAATTCCAGTCAAACACTATAATAATATCATAAGTGACAGTTCTGACACAATGTTAAAGTATAGGGAATTCTAGATTAGCCTTTAACATAGATATATGCACTTTAACATTGTGCCATAACTGTCATTCATGCTACTCCTGGTGTATCCAAAGTTGAACAATGTGCTGCATGCTCAAGTTTTAATTTGGCTATCAGGATTCGCTGTTGTTTGAGTTTCTAGATCTGACCTGAGCACACTTTGTAGCTGAAGGCCCTTCGGCTAAAAGATTTGCCAGAGTAATCAGTATAGAAAGCTGAAATGAAAGGACGGGTCGCCAAAGAAATTTATAATCAATAACGTATGTATAAATAACGCAAAAAAAAGTGAAATAAACCCAATTCTGTTTTTACACGGTAGATAAGTTCCCCAAAAAAACATGCAAAAAAAACCCGTGTAAAAAATACAGTCGATACGAAAAATAGAAGATTGGTTCCAGACGCGAAAACCCAGTACAAATAATAAGTTGTTTTCGAACAAATCGTATCAAAATCTTTAATTAAATCTTTATTTGATTTTTTTTCATTTAAGCACATTTTTTATTTTATAAACTTATAAAGATAATTGTATGCACATATATAAAGTAAATTATCCTTCATAAAGAAGATAATATGGCACTAATTCAAGAATACAAAAGTGCAAAAAAATATGACTTACGTATGCTTATTGACTAGATTTTATTCGTTGTCACTTTCTGACAATAGACGCATTCGTTTGCGTAAGACTGGAATTAATTCACTTTCATCGCTTGAAACATTTTGGCCGTCGTGTTCATACTCCAATGGTGAAATGCTCTCTGTGGCAAGGGGAACCAAATTATCACTTGTTTGCAGTGATTCTGAAGTTTGATTAGTTTTGACAACGAACTCTGTAATCAATCATTGAGATCCTGCTTAGATTAGATCTTTGTATAATTCTTGATAACGCGCCATACATGACTTCAGTTCACGTTTAAACTGCTCAGCTCGTTCGACAATGGGATCATGTGTAAGAAAATGACTTTCCGATTTAGTAGCCATTTAAAGCCCTTCTTTAATTAAACCTGCAGAGAATGGAACCTCTTCATCACCGTCATTTTTTTCTTTTTCTTCGGGAGTATCAAGGACAACTTCTATTATTTCATCTTCGCTAAGAGCTTTGTCAACCAGCAATTCATCAATATCTGCAAATGATAAATCATCGAATCCTACTCCATCAACTGCATGTGCTAAAGTGATGATATTCAGTTGCATTTGGTGTTGAGTTGTTTTACCTCTCAGCGGCACTTTTTTTGCATTATCTGGGCTAAATGGCCAGGTCACAAGGACCCCGAAGGCTTAGAGAAGGTTGGGGGAGGGAGCCCACTGGCACAGCTGTTGGGAGACAAATGGTAGCTTCTTGTCAAGGCCATCCAGTGTGTTCTTTAACGTGCACAGGGTAAGGCTCTCCCGCACAACGTCCAATCCGATGGACGGCGGCCTTTTCAAGCCCATCAGTGTCCCCTACTGACCTTGGCAGGGCGGAGAATTTTGCGGAGATAAGTCTCAACGCTTACCCAGATGGGTGTCGAACCTGGGAACTGCAGATTATGAGCCTGGCGAGCTACCGACTGAGCCACCACCGCCCCTCGTATTTAGGGATACAGGATCTTTGCTTTTTTACACATTCTTACCAAATAGCTTTTCAGCATGCGTTTAAAGTTGACGGTTTTAATTCTGATAACGTCAATCCAGCATGTCTGATACAATCTAAAACAGAAAATTTATTACACACATCAATAACTGTTGGTGTTTTATCCTTATCTAGTTTATCCAAAATGTATTGGAATGTTTGTCTTACGTAGTAAGTTTTAAATGTTGCAATTATACCCTGTTCTAGTGGTTGTACAGTATTAAGAATGTCGTATTACAAAATGTCAGAAAACAAAATTGCATATTTCGGTGTTCCAAAACAGGATGACCAGATAAGGCGCATTGTCTATTATCAATGGAACTTTAAATTCGAGGTTTTTTTCCTTCAGATAGTGTTGAAGAAAATCCTGCAAGCCAACTTCGAAGAAATCTTGCAAGCCAACTTTGAAGAAATCTTGCAAGCCAACCTGTACTTACACATAATTCAAAATTTTTGTTTAACTGAGCTGACGTGGTTGGATTCATTTCTTGTATCTGCTTATATATTCGCAATGCCATCGGTTTGATGGGATTTCCGTCTAGCGGTATTCTTTTTTGCGCGTTATCTTCTATCCACATTACTACTGCCTTTTCCATCTTCACTTTTACAATAGCTCTCGTGTACGATGACGACTTAGCGATCAATTTTGTTCCAGAAAGCACAGATTTTCTAATAGCATCTTCATTTTTCTTGATGGTTCTTACGGTAGCTTCGCTCAAACCAAAATATTTACCTATGGATGTTGAACCTTCTCCAGTTGCAAGACGATCTAAAATTTGGATCTTAGTATCCAAAGAGATAACTTTCCTTTTCTGTTTTTGTATAGTTGAATTATGCATCGTGGTAAGGCTAATGAAAAATATTTCAATTGTAGTTAATAAATCAAATGACGAAAAATTGTAAATTACCTATTAGCAAAATTTAATAAATTTAATTACGCACACAAACTTCAAAAAACTTCAAAAAACTTCAAATAATAAAACAAAACTTTTTCGATTTCTTCTGTTAAACATCTAAACACTTCTAAATTTAAACACGAAATGAGAGACCAAGACTAACGTATGTATTGAAGATAAAATTGAGGGGAATTCCCGGAACTCCATGTTGCTACTTTTTTCCGAATGAAGTAGGTTTTGTACAATTTTTCCATAAAATAGAGAATAAAATAGAGAAAACTTGTTGTGCAGTTATGTTAGCGTAGTTTTCATTTTGGGAATTTTAGTGCACAAAATGTGTATCTATAGTATATTTTCAAAGTTAAAACTACTTCGAAAAATGTGACCATAAAAGCGGCATCTTTGTTATAAATGTAAATTCTAAGAAATTTTTCTTGAATAGGAATATTTTTTTCAGAATTAAATTCAAATGGAGATTTTTGAAAATGGGCCGTTTGAACCGTGTTAGATCAAAATAAATCGTCTGAAAAGAGAATTGGATTTTTTTTTCTAAACTGTGTTAAATCAAAATCGTGTAAAAAATTCCGTGTAAAAACAGAATTGGGTGTATAAACAATATTGTTTTATAAAAATTAATTATTTTAATTATATAAGTTCACTTGCTTTTTACCTTCTATGATTTTCTTCATTGTACTTCTTGTTCTCTATACATTCTTTTTTATGTTTTGCAAATTTCATTTATTTGTTAGCAGTAGCTCGCGGGGTGCACAAAACAGAGGTGACGGATCGCATGCTGCCCGCGAGATGCAGTTCTCACTGATTTGTTCTAGACCGTGGTGGCACTAACAGTTAGCAACGAAATTGAGGAAATATGATAATTAGAAGTCAGGAAATAGAGTCGAAACTCTCAGGACTTTTGAGTAAAACGGTTGCTTTGTTATATGACAACGTCCTCTCCCATACTATTCAAGTAATTGTAACAAAGTTGAACAGGCACGTATGCAAATGCCTGGAACCTTTTCCTTGTAGTTTTAATAAACCTATTAGAATTTCACATTCTGAACCTCTGAAAACGCAATGAATAGTAGCAAGTTGAAGCCGGGAGAAACGATGTTCTGCAGTGTCACGGACTTCCTCGTGCAATAGCCAAAGTCGTTTTACCTTTCTAATTTTATCGTGTTGAAAATGATATCTATTTAATATCATGTTGGTACAAATATCTCAGTAGGCATGGTGAATTTGAACGGATCAAGAAATGATTTAAGCTTTTTCAGATTTGTCCATTCCATTGACACTTATAGAAATCTTCGTTAGATCTTACGATAGCACCTGGTTTAAAGAAACACCCATTCGTTAACATATAGTGCCTATGCATTCGATAAAACTTGAAGTAGGTCGTCTCAATTAAATATGCAGTTTTTGGATTACTGGCTCTCAAACGTTAGGTCATCCTTAAATGGAGAATTTTGCAAAACAGTGCATAAAAGATGGGAACATTTTAACTACACTGCTCACAAAATTTAGGAGATATTTTATCGCTTCATATTCATTTTGAAATATCCTCTAATTTTTGTGAGCAGTATATATTAGTGTTAATATATCTGCTTACGTATACTGTAGCTGCACTGCAATTTCTTGCTGGTTTATCACATAGTTTGCTCTTTTGTATATGTTACGAATAAATAGCTCTTAAAATAAATAACTGCGGATTTTCTAAGAAATCAACAGAAACATTTCATTCAACGAAACAATAAACTGAAATTGCAATTTTTAAACACTTGACCCTTAAATTTAATTACTTAAATTCATTATTGATCGAGTTCTTCATTTGAACAGATATTTTATTCAGCTATAGAGCAAATGTACAGTGCTCTACCAAAATATTAAAGCATTTGCATGTTATGTCAATGAGAATCTCAGAAATATTAAAATTTAAAAAATAAGTATTATTTCAAAATTAATTAATAAAAAATGTACATTTTAGACGTTTGCGTAATTATTATTTCACTATTAGACATTTTGATGAGCGATTTTTTATAAAACAAGACAATTCGTTGTTCAAGATCCAGCTACCATATCTTTTTAAATACGGAGCGAATATTGTTGAAAATGAAAATTTAAATATATTTCATTATGATCGTTAATATGTCTTCCGTCACACATTTCTATTGAATGCATGTTTTAGAATTTATAGTGCTGGCCCGTTCAACTTGTGGCTCATTTCGAAAGAAATTGGGATTCATAAAACAAATAATCAATATACTGAATCTGGCTCATATCGTCCAGTTTTGACCTAACCTACTTAGGTGCGTAGATAAACAGTTTTGTCAATTTATAGTGCTAATTAAAAGTGCATATTTTACCTTTTTAATCAAGATATTTTCTTTAAAAGAAAGGTTTCTTTCCAACTCATTGAAATGTATATTTTCATTTTGAAAGAGATAATATTTCCTGCGGCTTGTTAAGAATACAATAATCACTCTGTTTATGAGCTATAATACATAAATATATAAAAATAAAATAATAATAATAATATAAAAATTATAATATATAAAATATAAAAAAATATAATATATAAAATATGAATATATAACGCAAATACTTATTACATGTTAAAAAGAGAAATTCATGCAAGACTAGTCAGTTTTCCCCAAGTTTAATTTTCACTTATACGAGCTCCTTCCTCTCGCAAACCATTGTCTCACAAAAAAAAAGGTTCGAAAAAGCTCGTATATGCTAAAATAGGCTCGTAACAAATATTAATTTGTGCATCTGGTATAAGCGAAAATTTGTAAACCGATTTCTGCTATTGAGAGGGATCACTGTATATTTTTTTATCCTACTGTGTCTTCACTAAGGTTTGGTTGGATGGTCCTATTATAGGGCTTAGAATTTAGATTCCATTAATATAACATGAACTTGAACTTTAACTTCTTGGTTCAGTTTAATACGCCATAGTAAAAGTTCTGAGAGGATGGCAGGACTTCAGCAGAAAAACAACACGAACATCCATGCCCGGGACTCAAACCCAGGTCCCTTAGATCAGTAGCCAAGTGCACTAAACCACTCGGCCACGGGACGGCTTATTGGATGTATGTGAAAAAAATAATATAAAACACCCCCAAAATAATAAGAGGTAAAACATATTTCTTTTCTTTTTTTGCTTCAGATAGTCTTTCTGAAAAAGAAAGAAAATCACTAGGTTCACGCGCAACTCTAGTTTCGAACAGTTGATTGTTTGGATTGGTGTTTTTTGACAATCATTTTCAGCTCTAATGAAACAATGGAGGCTGTTGCAGTTTTTACGGTGAATTCTCGTGACGCGAATGACGCAGGTGCATCGGACAGTGTTCAGTTGAAGTACTGCAAATTGGATTTTTGATTAATTACGCGATTTAATGTGCCCTGTGATTAATTGCTTTGTCTTCGATGCTTAATGGGGAATATGGATGAAACGGCGAATCGAGAGGGTCCACTGAGAGAAGAGCTGGATGGGAGATCTGGATGGAAGGAAGATTTTCAGAGCTTGGAAGCATAAACAACTCACAGCATAAGCCTAGCTATTCACAAGAAATTACCCAAATGATGCAACAATGTCATGCTCTTTTTTTAGCTGTCAATAGTTGAGAAATGCGTAATAATGGCGTAAAAAGCCATGTAAACAGACAAGTGAAGATGGATAGCGTGAATAATGGACTGTTTAGTAGATCTTGTTTGCCTTTGCAAATGAGGGCGAATTAAAAATTCGATTGCAGCAAATTTAAATGTAATAGGAAGTCTCGTAGATGAGCTGAGTAAAGAAAAAATTAATTATTCATCGGATAGCGTAGAGCTGTCAAAATATTTGCCAAGGCGAGGTAAAATAATAATCGAAAAAAACTTCCTTGACACATGTTGAAAGTCACAGAAACAATGTGAGTTAATTAATAATAAAATATACGGAATAGGAAAAAATTCTTTTCATTTGTGATAGTGTGTATTGCAATAATACTAAAAATTATTCTTTACAGCAGGCCTGTCAAACACAAACTTATTGAAGAGCCACTAGGAAAATTTTTATATTCTTAAAGAGTCGCAGAAGAAAAAATTACGCACATAAAGGGCCGCAGGGGGAAAAAACATTTGTAATGAACCAAAAGAAAAAATATATGTTCTTAATGAGCCGCAAAAAATATATTTTTAAAAAGTTGCAAAAAATTATATTCTTTAAGAGCCACCGAAAAAATATTTTTAAAAAACCGTGAAAAGAATTATGTTCTTAAACAATGCAAGAAAAAAATATTCCTAAATAGCGCAAAAAATAAAGAGCCACGAGGAAAAATATATTGTTAAAGAGTAGCAGGAAAAATATAATTTCAAAAAGGTGCAAGAAAAAAATTTTATTCTTAAAGAGCCAAAGAAATAATTATACTTTTAAAAAGGTGAAAGAAAAAAAATAAAGATCCAAAAGAGAAAAAATTATATTCTTAAAGTGTCGCAGGGAAAAAAAAAATCACATTCTTAAATAGCCTCAGAAAGAAAATTATATTCTTAAAGAGCCACAGAAAAAAATATTATTCCTCAGGAGCTAAAAGGAAAAAATTATATTCGTAAAGAACTGCAAAAAACTATATTCTTAAAAGCCCTAAAAATTATATTAATAAAGAGTCGCAGGAAGAAAATTATATTTTTAAATAGCTACTAGAAAAAAATTATACTCTTAGAAAGCCACAAGAAAAAAATTCACATTCTTAAAAACCACAGGAAAATATTATTTTTCTAAAGAATCACAAGAAAAAATATATATTCTTAAATAGTCTCAGGGGAAAAAATTATGTTCATGAATAGTCGCAGGAAAAAAATTATGTTTATAAATAGTCGCAGGAAAAAAATATGTTCTTAAAGAGACGCAGTTATACGAACCGCAATTTTTTTTTCCAATGAGTCCCAAGTTTGACAAGGCTGTTTTAAAGTAGCTTTAATTATAATAATATATAATGGATAGCCGAATGGTTAACGCACTTGGTTACTGATCAAAGGGACCCGAGCCCCGGGTAAGGCATGGACGTTTGTGTTGTTTTTTTTCTGCTGAGGTCCTGCCATCCTCACAGACGTTCTACTTTGGCATATAAACTGATAGGCTCCTGTCAGACATCTGTGGCAAGCAGCTGCTTGAGGAGGTATTTACTTTATTTATTATTATTGCAGGAATAAAATAGCTATAAATCTTCTCCCGGAAAAGTAACTCGTATACGATTTTTGAAGCAGTCTTTTTTTTATGCACTCTGAAATCGCAAAAATATTCCAATATTTTCGTATTTGGGCGGATTAGTGAAAATCGTGAATTACAAACTACAATATTGGCGATTTTTCTAATCAGTTGCATTCTTCATGCGTATTTCAGTGTAAATGGCTCTTGGGTATACTTTAACGAAATCGTAATTAACAAAGAAGTCTGGCCAAACAAATAATGCATTACTATTACTTTGTATCTTGAACTGTTTCGACTAGTTGCATAACGTGCTTTGTTAGATAACAATGATCAGACATCTATGACGATATAACAGTTATGATATTAAGCAATTTCAGTGGCGGATTGAAGTGAATGAAAGCTCCAGGCGCAAAAGATCCTGAACGGAAATCAGTTTGCAAAAAATGTTATAACTTACGACTGGAAAAATAAAATGTATGGAGTAGGTTAAGCAAATTGAATTACAGAAATGCATAAATGGAAAACATAATATTCATTTGATAAACCTACGCATATTGAAAAATGAACAAAAAAAATATAAGCAAAATAAATATTGAAATAATAAGAAATCACAGGAATAAAATAATAGAGAGGAAAAAATTCCATTATCCCCGGTGGGATCTGAACCCACGTCCTCCTCACAACATGTCAGGTGCTCTGACCACTGAACTACCAGCCGCCGAACAACGACCGAATACGCTGCAAAGAGAGGATATCTTTCTAATTATCGGTTGCAGCATTCACTTCCATACTATTATTGCCGTATATAAAACGATTTTTAATAAAAAATCGCATTATATACGGCATTAAGTTAGGTAAATGTACAATATGTGCATTAAGTAGTAGATTATATTGATAATGCAGTATTTTACTAAATAAAATGTTTGAAAAAAATCTAGTTTTTACTGTTTTGACGACGTTCCCTCTTGTATGTCGAGACCCCAAGCGAGCGCCTCATGACCCTGTGCAGTCACTGCGCACCCATGATCAGTCACTGCGCAAAATTTACTTCTGGTTGACTAGTTAACTTGGAAATATAACCTTTGGAAAATGACACTGTAAAACTATAATTATTACCAAAGAACAAGGCGAATATGTAGCTAATAGCAGGCCAGGATCTAAAAATAATTAAAGAGGGGAGGGGGGATAAAAACTCAATCGAACAACGAAACAAAAAAAAAGGGGGATTCCAAAAAAATTGAATTTCCATTGCAGTATAACATTCCCTTCCTCCCCCCCTCCGTCAGTTTTACAAATCTTTAAAATATTTCTTGAAAAATGCATGAAATATACATACGTTTAAGAATTTCAAAGATGGCAGTTTCAAAGTTGGGGAGGGGCATGCATGACCCCCTTAATCCGGTCCTTGGATAATAATATGCCAGTGACTGCTGAAACCGAAAATTACTATTATTATGAGATAAACAGAATTATTAGTTTGGAATCTATCTTTTGGCAAACAATTCGTAAATTTATGAATTTTACCTAAAAAACAATTGCTTGTTTCTCACGATCACGCTACTTTGCTATTCTTTACCGCAACCAAAACTGTTAAGGGTACACGAATATACTTCAGTACAGTTTACTATGTGCATTATATACAAATCAATGCCGCTATCTTTTTTTCATTTTAAAACGAGCAATTTTGTCAACTTAAGAGCATAACAACAAGAAACAATATTTATTTAGCTATCACAGAATGAAAAAGAGCAACTTTTCTTTGTCTAAATAATAGTAGCAAATAAAATGAACCTCTTCGTGTGAAGAATATAAAAGAGAAGCGAAGACAATATATCCCAAGAGAGATAATAAAATATTGTTGTGTAATACATGGTGATATTTACTAGCATTGTTTAGCGGATTTTGTTTGCCATTGCTAATAAATGTGAATTACACAATAGTTTTTCATGGTTCTTTCGAGCAAATAAAAAAATAAATTAATTGAATCAAAGAATATAAAACACTCAGATAAAAAACAATTCACGCTTAATCAGGAGTTAGGCAAGAGTTCAAAATTTCTATATGTTGGAGACTCTATTTTCCAAAAAAAAAAAACGCTTTTTAGCAAACTAATTTCCAGAACCATGGATTCGTTATGTGATTCTGCCGCGTAGAAAATGGACTTGTTCAAATCGCCAATACTTAAAGTTTTAATATTATTATTTCCTTCCTATTTACACGAAATTCTTCGATGGAATGTTAGCTTCCAGTATAGAGCACTAGATCACCTCGTTACATAGCGATTACACAGTTTCTAAAACTTGGCACAATTGTCTAACAAAAGATAATTTAAATTAGGTCGAAATCCTTACTTAATCCCATGTGTTTAAATAGATTATACCGATAATGCAATATTTTACTAAATAAAATATTGAAGAAAAAAATCGATATTCTACTGTTTCGAATCTTCCACGAATATTGAGATTTCAGACGGGCAACTCATGCACCTGTGCGGTAATCAGAACAGAGAAAAAGGTGAACTTTGAACGTTTTTCTGAAGAACGAGATAACCTGTTAAATGGTCCATTTTCCATAACTCTTTAAATATTGAAAGCATATTGTTGGAAATCAAGAATTAAATAGATTTGATCGAGATCTTTAAATTATCTCCAGTCACATACTTTCGTAAAAAGCTTATAAAAGAAGCCAATGAGTTCTCTATCTGAGTACCACTCAGATAACACGGAACAGTACATAATAATAATAATTGTGTATATTTACTTTATATAGATTTTAAACAAATATATTGAGAGTTTCATTACTTTTCTTTCATCTTCTCAGCCATCTTTAAATGAATTGTTTGGAATGTTTGACCTCTGAGCTTCATTTTTTTGCACACAATGGGTTAAATGACCAGGTCACAAGGACCCTGAGGGCTCAGAGAAGGGTTGGGAGGGGAGGAAACCCACTGGACAGCTGTTGGGAGACAGTTCGTAGCCTCACGCGAAAGCTATCCAGCGTGTTCTTTAATGTGCACAGAGTATGGCTCTCCCAGACACGGGCCCACAGCTTAACGTCCCCTCGGAGGACGGCGGTCTTTCCAAGCCCATCGGTGTGCCCTATTGGCCGAGGATATGGCGAGGAGTTTAGTGGGAATATATCTCAACGCTGGGCCAAGCAGGACGCGAACTTGTGAACTGCAGATTAAGAGCCTGCTGAGCAACCACTCTCATCCCTCTCTAAATGAAGGTAACGTTATCCTCAGTGGTTTCTTAGAAATTCAACTGAATAAGAAATGCGGATTTTCCGTTTGTTCTTGACTTAAAACTGCCCTTAATATATCGAAGTAAAATGAAAAAAGGGTATAGTAGGAATAGAGACACGAGATTCTCAGCCTCTGGATTCAGGTTTGCACGAGCATTCGTAATTCTGTGAAGTTACTGACACACTGACGTGCACACATGCCACTGTGAGGTTAGATATTAATGTTTGGGACAAACCCAAACGATATCTGTCAAAAAAATTGCTTTGGAAGAGTCTTTTTAATAAAGACTCTCAAGAGAAAATTCGACTGGCAACTATGCATACTGAAAACTCTCTGAACTGCAAAAAAACACTGCGAAAACAACAGTTGATTTTTCTAGGAAAAAGTTAAATTTGTATATCTTTTTTTTGCCTTCAATTTATTAATAACATCGTACAACAACACAGAAAATGTTTCGGAAATGAAAACAGCCGTTTTCTATTAATTTCGAGCTCGCTACAAATGATGAAGTAAATAATAAATAAATACCCCCTCAAGCAGCTGCTTGAATGATTATGACATAAAAAAAATTGGTGATTGGCTCTTGTTTAGAAAACACAAAAAGCTTCATCCATAAAAGTGTGTAATGATTAAATCTCCCGCACGCTGGTGAAGCGCCGAGGTGACACAATATCAAGGAGCTATTGCATCCTTCGAGGGAACGCAATACCCGGAAGCTTTTGCATCATTCGTGAGTTACCCTGCCTCAGTTATCGTCCGTTCATGATTGTATGCGGGTGCTGTACGTGAGCTATATGCTTCATTCTTGTGTGAACAATACAGACCATTCTTGTGTGAACAATACAGACCATTCTTGTGTGAACAATACAGACCATTCTTGTTACTCTTTAGGCGAAGTTACGCTTGCGTCACAGAAGCGTGAAATAACGCTTATCATCAACAAGGCCTATTACCACCTTTACTTTGGGTGTAAGATTGGAGATCAACAGTAGAGCTGCACTCCGTATATAAAGTGTAATAGTTGTACAACACATCTTTGCAGCTGGCGAAATGGCAAGAAGCAGTCGATGCCATTTGCCATTCCTATGATACGGTGGGAATCGTCCGACCATGTGAGTGACTGGTACTTTTTTATGACACCTCCGCTGGGAAGTGGTCATGGGAGTCAGCAGAGGGGGGCAAACGGGGCACTCCCCCCTGGGATCGAGTAAAAAATTCCACAAATTATAATCATAACAATCTAAACTAATTAATTTATATTCATTATGTATGTGTTTCTGTATTGATGCAAAACTGTATTCTATAATCTAATAAAAAAAAATACCCCCTCAAGCAGCTGCTTGCCACAGAGGTCTGACAGGAGCCTGTCAGTTTTACGCCATAGTAGAAGGATCTGAGAGGATGGCAGGCCCTCAGCAGGAAAATGACACAAACATCCATGCCTTACCCGGGGCTCGAACCCAGGTCCCTTAGATCAGTAGGCAAGCGTGCTAACCACTCGGCCATGGGACGGCTATTCTATAATATACTTGTGAGAAAAAAACCCTAAAAAATTAAATAATTAAATAAAAATTTATTGATGTAATTATTTGTCTCCAAGCTTTGCCCCCCCCATTGGAAAATTTTCTGCCGACGCCCATGGAAGTGGTATTACTAAAAAGAAAACACAGACAATAAACTACCCCCACCATACCATCTGCCAACCGCCCAGTGCCACATGGGGAAAACCTGCCCGTCCCGGAGCCACTAGAACATTTAATGTGGACTTAGAGGAGGAAGAGGAAGAGAAGGAAGAAACAGAAACACTGGAAATAGCATCTGTAGATCACAACTTCACACCTACAACATTGGATTCCCACAAAAGATCACGAAGAACGAGTTGAATGATCTCTAAAGAGAGTTAGAGATAATTTATTTCAGATCTCTAACTCTAGTTAGAGATCCGGAACTGTCAGAGAGCAAGGAGGAACTCCTAGTATCCAGACTGTAGCAGCAGTGGAATCCCCTTGATAGAAATGTTGTAGATAGATGGTAGGTAACCTGGTTGCTTCCAAAGATGTTGAAGGTTTATTCGCATCGCTCCAGATGACAAATACCCCAGAATGGAGATTATTTACAGATTCTTCGAAATTAAGTATGAAAGCCGTTATTCTACGCAATGGTGACGTGTTGACTTCTGTTCCAGTAGGCCATGCTCTAAATATGAAGACATCTTTTGACAATGTGAAACATTACTTCAATACACAAATTATGACAAATGCAAGTAGCATATTAGTGAGGTCTTAAATGTTCCTTTGAGAATGGAATGTTCCTTTTATAAATTCCTTTCAGAATGGTATAGCAGAGACCAAGCATCTCATTACGTGAAGAGAATTTGTCCTTCTCGATAATCACTGGAGCCGGGGAAGAAATATGTACAGCATCATCGGCTGGTACAATCCGCGAAGATTTTGTTGCCACCTTTACGCATAAAAATGAGGACCTGATGAAGAATTTGTCAAGAATATGGATCAGATCCAAACCGCCATTCTGTACCTATGACAGAAATTTCCTAGATTTAGTGATGCAAAGATAATAGAAGGTATTTTTACCAGTCGAAATATTCGCTCACTGCTACATGATGAGGTATTTGATCGTATCATCATTGGGATGAATGGTGAGACAAAGACCTTGTGGAAGAACTGCTGTTTTCATATCACAAACTGGGATGCAGTATGTCTTTAAAGATACATTTGGATTTCATTTCAGTTCTCATTTGGATTTCCTCCTGGAAAACTGTGGTGCTTTGAGTGATGAGCACGGGGAACATTTTCATCAGGGAATTGCTATAATGGAAAAGAGATATCGACGGACACGAAGCCCTTCAATGTCATCATATTGCTGCTGAAATGTGACGCGATATTCTCAAGATTTGGTATGTAAGCGGAAAAGAGGCGGCCGTTGCTGTAAACCGATATGCAACCTTCAGCGAATGACATAATGCAGGCAAGTGACTCTGTCTCGGAAAAGATAGCGAATCAAACAATTTTGTTTTCATTTTTGTGTTTAGCACCTGAATTTACATAAGAAATGGCTGTTTGCACTTCCGAAATACACCAACGGTCAAAATTTGTTTTGTCCAGTGCAATATGTCTTTGCTGTAGATATTTCCTTTAATGAATTTATTTAGTAATGGTGAATTAATTTATGGTATTAATCACATTACATTTACATCATATTTAAAACAATGAAATAATACATACATAATTATGATCCTATGAAGCCAAGGGCTTACCTTTAGGAAATTTTTCTCTGTATGATCAGTTCAATTGTATACAATGAAATACATGCCTTTCAATTATTTACCTTTCATTTGTACTACTTGGAGAAACTGGCGACACCTTTCCAAACCGGACGCTTTATTCCTTTTTATTAATTAATTAAACAATAAATAAATAAATCAAATAACTGATAAATAATATTATCAATTAACAATTAAGCATTAATATTAATAAATAATTAATAATAATTAATAATTAATATTGATTATCGATATTAATTAATTTATAATATATATATATATATTAATTAAGTTATAATATTAAATATTAATATTACTTCATTTAAAATATTAACTTTTAGTTTTAATTAATAATCAATAAAATTAATTATTATTTTTCGGGCATTGTTTTGGACTTCCCCTTCCTCCTGAATATTCTGACGTTTTATACTAAATCGTTTTAACTTTTCTATCTCCTTTGAAATCCAAAATAGTTGTCTTCGCATAATTTTATTTCAGCCCCATAATTTTATGTCCGACACTAATAATAGATTAGAAGAAAAACAACTGTAAAATCTCATTCCGTATGGAATATCTTTTTAAACTTTCCTATTCGGTGAAATATTTTAGATTTTTGGAAACGTACTCGCGCAAAATTCTGGGACCACTTTAACTTCCCCCTCCCCCGAAACTAAATCCTGGATACTGCTTGTGCTCTAGGATTATCTATCACCGAACCAGTCTCCTTCAGTCTCTCCAGAATATTACTGTCAGTCATGTGACATGGCTTTGACTTGTCTAGATGTAGCTTGTGAAATTCGTCGCATGCTCCTCCCTGACTTTTTACATCAACATGACAAAGTACCAATTCCACTTTCTCCTGGGTTATGAGACGATACATCATTACTCTGTCATTCACCAACGTGTCGACTCATCTGAAACAACAAAGGAGAATACTTTAGAGTTATGTTTACTTGTGAACATGTGTAAAAACTTATGGGGCACCCGTGCCTATATATAAAGACTTATGGGGCACCCGTGCCTATATATAAAGACTTATTATTATGGGCCATCATGTTTGTAAACAGGGTGGTCCATAAACTAAGAGATATTAATATTTACAAAAGCTTTCCCTTCATATATAAATTTAATTTATAATTTAACATGGGCACTAATATTAATTTATTTTCCATTATTATTTACATCAATGAAATATTATTAGTATTGTAATTTTGTTATAATATCTCAAAAATCCTTCACTGCTTCATTTTTGGTCGAGGACAATTTATCGTAAAATCATTTGATTCGATCAAGAAAGAGAAAAAAAGCTTTAACTGAAAATTGGAAATAATATGAAAAGTATCTCCATTAATATAATCTCTCGCCCTTAAAAAATTCAAAATAAATATCCCACAACTTCACATTGGAGGCGCGAGAATTAGCTCAATCTGTACAGCATCGGTTTCGAGGCCCCAGTGTGCCTGCGCTTAGATTTTGCTATCCACGGCAATCGCTTCCTCTATCTAGCTCTGAGCTATCGGGGTCCTTGTAACCTTGCTATTTATCTAATTTATTGGGGGGAAAATATGTTCATAGGTAAAACAAAACAATTTCCCGTTGGATAGAGGAGAGGAGGTGGTGTCTCAGTGGGTAGCATATCAGGCTCGTAATCTGTAGTTCCTAGGTTCGAGTCTCAAAAATGCCAGCGTTCAGATTTATCTCCGTTAATCCTCATCCTGCCCGGTATCTAGTGAACCCCTTTTCTCAATCTTTCCTGAGCCCTTGGGAGTTCTTGTGACCTGATCTTTTAGCCCATTGTGAGGAAACAAAGGCCGCACATTCCCTACCCATGTAATAAAAGCCATTTTCATAAGCAGTAGCTGCCAGATCTACTGTTAACAGTTTTTGCGCATGCCATTTAACAGGGAACTCCCTTCACTCAACCTTCTCTGAGACCTTGGGGGTTCTTGTGACCTTGCCTTTTAGCCCATTGTGAGCAAAATGGACCGCTCATTCCTACCCAGTAATAAAAGCCATTTTCTTAAGCAGCAGCTGCCAACTCTAAGGCTAACAGTTTTTATGTGTGCCATTTAACAGCATTTGAGGGCAAAGAGGTATAAAAGCGGTTCTCAGGATTAGAAGATTCGAGCGCTTGAGGGTGACTCTGCATCTGCATAATATTAAAGAATCTCCGCATTCATTAATTCCATTTCCCAATGTTTGAAAGCACCTGTTGAATAGACATCTATGCAGAATCAAACAAAACAGTCCTTTGCGGATCAATAGGAAATTTTTCGTGTTTTGCTGTTTTAAATAAAAGCTGTATTTTGTTCCCCTCTCCTTCCCTTCCTAAGAAACGATGACCTAGAAGAAGAAGAAGAAGCGAATTTCTTATTCGAAAGTCTCGTATTGAATTCTTAGCGGAAGTTGCCATGTATTATTCATGAATAGGACAGCTCATACACAATAAGGAACACACTGAGAACAGTCTCGTCAAATAGCTGAGAGTTAGCGAGAAAATACAAGGCACCCTTAAGCAGTTCGACCCCCTCCCCCCCCCCCCCTCCCACCCCTTTCCTCCTGAGTAGAGTGCGTTAATTTGCTTTCGTATTCCGTCCACTAGAATCGGTCTTCTTCATTAAAAAGGCGAGAGAGGGTTGCGCTTACAGACAATTTGAGAGACTTGAATTATTCATTATATCGTCAGGAACAATTTTCCTAGGAGGCGAAAAAAAATGGCGGCATGGGTAGGGGTTGCACACGCGGTAGCTTGGAGCTAATTTAAAATTTACTATGTTCGAGAAACTAAAGAATTATAAAAAGAGGAAAAGATTTAGCATCACTGGAAATATATGGAGTCGGTGACTATGTGAAAAATACGTATGAACTGTATTTTATTAAGCTCTCGGGGATGGTTAAAATGGGTTATATACTGAAGACACATGTGACCTGCACGTTGGTGCTTTATCTAGGAAAAATGTGACTAAAAGCAGAATTTATTTGGTTAAATATAGATAAAAGGAAAATATGGGGATACTTTTAACACAAAATTAAATGTTTTGAGATTTGTTTTTCCAATTCTGTTGCTGTGTCTGACAGTTTGCTGATGAATATTATTGTAAACAGTGACCATAAATGAAGATATGGCGATGTTAGTGATGGTGATTAATGTAATTACAGTTTGGTTGAGTTGTTTTACCTCTTTACTTTTTTCCGCAAAATAGGCTAAATGTCAAGGTCACAAGTACCCCAAAGGATCTGATAAGATAGGAGGAAGGGGATGCACTTTACAACTATTAGTAGTCCGATGGGAGCCTCCCGTCAAGGCATCCAGTGTGTTCTTTAAGGCATCCAGTGTGTTCTTTAAGGCATCCAGCATGTTCTTTAAGGTTTGTAGGTCCAGCATGTTCTTTAAGGTTGTGTGCCACTTCTGCGCAGTGGTCACGGCTTAACATCCCATTCGACGCACGAAAGCATTTCAGTGATGATGGCGATTGTAGATTTTTTTCTTTTTCTTTTTGGTGATGCGATTGTTGGTGTTGACGACCAACAGGTAATGGTAGTAAAAAAAATCTGCTGTGGCTGTGATGGTAACGGAGAATTGGTTGCGAAAACGAGCACAACTGTTGTTGTGGTGATTCTGATGAAGTCAGTTTTTTGTGGTAATTTTGATGGCGAACAAAATGGTGTTATTGCAGCAGAGGTAATGACGAAAAATGTGGTTGTGATGATTGTGAAAACGCAGTGATTGAAACAAGTATGGTGGTGATGTTGATTACAATAATGCTGGTTGAAAAGATTATAATGATAATTGCGAAGAGGTAAGGATGATGAAAACAAGTTTGGTGGCATCGACATCATCATCATCATGTATCATCACCAAATGTTTATTGTGTATTGTGAGGACGTTGATTGTGAGATTGTGAGGAGCTGGTCATGATGATGACGACAATGTCATTCACGATGGTGTTCACAAAGATGATAACTTTAGTGATCGTGATGATGATGATGATGATGACTAAGATAAATATGGCAATGATTATGACGTTGACGGTAAAAACAATACTTTTGGTAGTGTATAATCGATGATGGGAATAGCAGTTCTGGTGATGATGGCGATGACCACACAAGATGAGTGATGACAACGGCGGAACAAAGGCAATACGATATAGGTAACAGCGGTGTACTGTTACACTTACGTTGCAACTTCTGTTATTTCATAAAGGGGAATTTTCGTAAACCATTTATTCTTTTCCAAAGAAAACTACATTGGAATCAAACGTAAGAGAAAAATTTTTCCCACTCACCTTAATTCTTAACCCCTAAAGGAATGAGAATAAAGTCGAGAGAGGTTATTTATTCTTCTGCAGTTCATGTCGTTTTGGCAGTAGAATTCCTTCACTTAAAAACAGAAAGATGATGAAATTGCACTCTTTCCTTGCTCGGGCTAAGAATGTTCTCATTTCTGTCAAAGCACGTGAAGCTATTTCTTTTCTATGGGATGTTATAATCCCATCTGACGACTTGAAACGTATAAAACGAACTACAGTCTGAAACATTTGAGGAATTGAAAGTAGTTTATCCTTAGGCTTAAACCTCCATAAAAGGAAAACTTTCAGTAATATAATTTAAGCCATGGGGTCATAAAATATATAAGCATAAGACTTCTAAGTGTATTTGGTCGTCGAAGTTTTATGGATATAACTTGTGTTGTTTGGCCCAAATCTAGGGAAACTTAGTTGACAGTTCTTTGGCATTCCTATTACTGACTCTGTTTACAGTTCTGCATTCGAATATTGGTTTCTGGATAAATATTTTAGTTTTACTTTTGGAGAAAGAATCTGGTTTATTGATGGCAGTAAAAAAATAGCCAACATTGTAGCATTTGATACTTGATAGTGCAGATGCAAAATATTTTAAGGATATTACGATAATTTTAGCAACTTGTTTTAGGGAAGAGTGAATGTTTCTTTTCCACGTGATTTGAACGGAATGAAAAGTCAAAAGTAACATTTATAGTTTGGAACAAGAGAAATAAAATTGTTAAGAATTGGATAGGGTTGTTTTACTTCTGAGTAGCACTCTTTTTTGCACACAGTAGGCTAAATGGCCAGGTCACAAGGATGTTTTACCTCTGAGTGGTACTTTTTTGCACATAATGAGCTAAATGGCCAGGTCACAAGGATGTTTTACCTCTGAGTGGTATTTTTTTGCATACAATGAGCTAAATGGCCAGGTAACAAAGTTGTTTTACCTCTGAGTAGTACTTTTTTGCACACAATGAGCTAAATGGCCAGGTCACAAAGTTGTTTTTCCTCTGAGTGGTACTTTTTTTGCACACAATGAGCTAAATGGCCAGGTCACAAAGTTGTTTTACCTCTGAGTGGTACTTTTTTGCACATAATGAGCTAAATGACCAGGTCCCAAGGATGCTTTGATTGATGGCAATGATGATGACGTTGACGGTAAAAACAATAATGCACACATTGAGCTAAATGGTTTACCTCTGAATGCCACTTTTCTGGACAGATTGGACTAATATCCAATTTGTCCAAAATTGTCAAAAATTTAAATATTGTCAAAAATTGTCAAAATGTTTAATGTGTCAAAAAACAACGACACTGAGGGCTCAGAGAAAGTTGGGAGAAGGGGACCCACTGGACAGTTGTTAAGAGACATATGGTAGACTCACGTTAAGGCAATCCAGTATGTTCTTTAATATCCACAGGATATGGCTCTTTCGCATACGGAGTCACTGCTTAATGGCCCATGCGATGGACGGTGGCCTTTCTAAGTCCATCGGTATCCATTTTCTGACCCAGGGTAAGGTGTCGGTTTATCTGGCATAAATCTCAAAGCTGGCACAGGTGGGACTCGAACCTAGGAACTGTAGATTACGAGTCTGGCGCACTACCGATTGAGTCAACTTCCGCCCACATTGCCATCAAACATCTAAATGACCAGATCACAAAACTTCAATGGTCAGAATAAGGTCCAGGAGCGCTCTTTTCCTAGATATTATCAGAAAATGGTGGCCTCTCGTCAAAGCCACCTAGCGCTTTTAAGTGCGAACAGAATAGGTTCTTCTTCCTAGAAAAATACCACAACTCAACCTACTTTTACGAATGGCTCCTTTCTTACTGCAGGAGGAGTGGAGTATTGCGAAAGAAAGAAGAGCAGCACAGAAGAAAACATCTGCGTTGGCTTGGTGACAAAGCAACTGAAAAAAATGTGACGAATAAAACTCCGTGTCAGATTCCATTGTAAAAAGGAACGCCAAGCATGAATTGTAGAAATGGAAAAATCTGATCTTCCATTTGAAAGAAGTATACTTTCATCTCTATTTTACTTTCTATTTTGTCCAACGTTTTTCCTAATGTACTCGTCGTAGTTTCACAACGAATCACACAAAAAACAACAACACGAAAACTCCATATCGTTTTTTTTTTCTCTTCAAACCTTTCCACTACGCGTAGATTTTGTATTCATGGTTGAAATGGCATGCTTCTTTATTTCGTAGTGCCATAAATAAAATTCCTTCTATAGAGTTAGCGGTGCTTTCACATATTTACGATTTCCGTCTGAAGGGGTGTTAGTTTTCTCTCATATGCAAATACAAATAACCATCATTCACATACACCTAAGAAAGTAACCATAGAAATATAGAAAAACAAATTGCCTTTTCAAATTGTTTTTTTTTCTGAAGCATTTGATATAGCTTTTACATAAAGGCTTTCAGAAAATTTGTATATTCAACATTTTGTATCTGTTCTTGTAACGAAAAATCCATACAGAAGAAATATAGTAATGAAATAACTCCATCCATCGTTTTATAAAAATAGTTGGATGAAGCAAACTTTAGTGATGTAGTGCAGACTTCTGTGAAATTTTTGTAGAATATAAAAAATCTCAACGTCCACAGTGGTTCCACTACTTTAAAAACAACAGGCCACTTTCATATTATCTAAATTGAAAGCCATATTCAAATCACTCTAAATTCGAAAATAAACTTTTATCTCAAAAATGTCGCTAGAGAGAAATAGAAAATTTTACTGAAATCTCTCTGAATCCCAATCTTCAAAAATATTGAATTAATATTTAGAGAGTTATTAGAGCTGGAACATTTAATAGTAGACGTCGCTGTCACGCACTTCCAAAGCATTGTTTTCAGAAACGGATAAAAACTGAACAAATGTCACAAAAATTCAAATATAACATTTATGTTAGTGAACGATTTGCTATATAACAGTTGTGTTTTATCTTTTGAAGCAAATGTCATGAGTAGCGAAAATTTCAGTTAAATGTTTTATCTTCCATAATTCTTTAAATAATAAACGAATATTACGAAAAAAAGAGATTTAGGAAAAACTGACTGAGAACTTCAGTTTGTCTTCAGTACCATTTTTTCAGGAAACATTTACTCTCATAGTTAGGGAGCTTTGAATGTGGCTTTCCATTTACACAACATGGAAATGTCCAATTACGTTTTGTGATATAATGTATTGTCCAGCAAGTAAAATATGCGTGTTGTTTTAGTTCCAACTGATGCAGTGGTCAGCAGTCACTTCAGCCTTATAGAGCAAGTCCCTATAGGATAAGACCTCTACAAACTAGGAACAGTTTCGAGGATACTACTCTATCCTATATTTTTTCAAAATATAAATAAGATTTTGCAACAAAAACATGATTGAAAAATCCGCTTTTGTAATGGTCTGATTCATCTGTGCTTTTTAGCTTCGCAAACAAATAAATATTTATTCCTCAGAGAGCCAACTTGGTAGGAAAGTCTTACAGGAATCTGTTCATAAAATACACAATAGAGAAGATCAGTGAGCAAAGTGAGCCATCAGTAAAAAAAAAACATCAGCGTTTTGTCGGAGACCGAAATCCTGATCCCACTGCTACGAAGCCAAGCCGCTGAAAGCTCGGTTACTGAGATAACCATGACTTAAATGATAGATTTGTAAAGATTTTTATGATTCAAACAACGTCGGAAAAATGAATTGTAGATACAAAGAAATATATAAACGAAAAACCGTTGAAGACCGAAAAAAAAAATCTCCCCCTTGAAGTATATCTGCGAATGTTACTATACTAACTTCAAAAGGTAAAAACGCCGATTGTTCTAAGATGTGGAGAATTTTATTTTTTTTTTAAATCCATCTCTCCTGACATGCTGAACAGGACCGAAGTTGTAGTCTTTGCAGTCCACTCCATATGTTCAATATCCCCGAGTTTTGGTTCCCCAAGTGAATTCCACGTAAGCGAGCTTTAAAGCCAATTAATTGAAATACGGTAGCGCTTTAGCAAATATGCTTTTGGATTTAAATTTATCGACAAGTTTTCATCAGCAAATCTGAATTCTTATAATGTTGTTTGCAAAAAATAAAATTGATCATGCATTACTAATATCTTTATTGTTATCATAGATAAGGTCGTCATCACGTGTTTAACATTCACTAATGTTATTATAATAATAGTGATATCGCCGTAGTCATTATGATATCGTTTGTATCATCACAATGATATCATTCATGTCGTCGTCTTCATCGCTTAGCACTGAATCGTTGTTGTCATCATTATAAATATCATTGTAAGCTTGATATATCAATGATATCAAGATTATCATCGTGGTAATCATCGTTATACCATAGAATCGTCAGTATGGTATAATCGACATCAATGATATCATGATGAATTTCGGTATCGGACAAGACATTGATATCATCAATGATTTCACGTTTAACTTTTATTATCGTTATCGTCATTACGAAACCATATACATCGCTGTCACCGTGATATCATTGATACGATTGTTGCCATCGTTATATCAATAACATCTTCACCTCCTGCACATATAATGTTGATGCGACATCAACGATATTATTGCAACATTATAATATATATTACATCATTTATTTTATTTTCTTATGAATTCAAACAGATGAAAACTTAGCGTGAGTTCCAAAATAGTACATATGTATACCAAACTGAAATATGAATGAAGTAATTTATTAAAAATTCACAAAAATTATGTAAATTAAACAATCCATTCTAAACACAAATATTTCTATTCCTCTTAGTATAAAGTCAAACCATAAAAAGAACGATTTACTATGTTTAACTAATTCTCAATGTTTAAACCACAAATGCTGTCACTATTCAGTTCCGATGACAAAACAGAACCTATTACTTTGTAACATCCGAGAAACAAACCAATTTATATTGAATTTTATTTGTGTTAGAAGATTACCTTAATAATGCTTTATACCTTATAGATGCGAAACATCTAATATTGATCCCTCCTGATAGAGGACCCAAAAATAACTTTACTGTAGATTCCCTTTCACCACCGGAACCAGGCTCATCTTGACTCAAATAATAACAGTCTTCTTACGTAGTATCACATAACACTAATGTAATAAAATATATCCTTAATTCTTCACTACATGTTTTTTTTTTGTTTTTCCTTCACGAATCTTATTATTCAAAGCATATCGTTCTAAACAGTTGATAAACATAATTTTCGCGCAGAAGCATACGCGAGTGTTGTTCATGACACTTTATCATAAATTCATTGTACGTTCATCTGTCGTAACAATATATAAGCAAAATAGCGTCGTCATCAAATATTGTGATCTTGTGGTAATAATCGATATTTTGTATATATATTGGATTTGATATTTGTGATCTTGTGGTCAATAACTGATATTTTCATGGTTAGGATATCGTTGATATCATGGTCGCCATCAAAATATGATTGTTATCGATATCGATAAGATATCTATATCAAGATATAGATGTCTTCGATGTCACGATGAAATTGACGTCGTGATCATTTTGATATCATTCATATCGTGGCTGTGTTAATTAAATACCAATGATATTGTTGTTGCAGGCTTTTTTGTGTGTGATATCGTTGCTATAATTTTTCGTGATATCGTCACTTGCAAAGATATAGTTCATCATAATCATTTGTCATATCATTTATGCCAATGTAATATTCATTAATGCTTATCTCATTTGTCATGTTATCGTTTACATCATTGCCATTTGTCGTTATATAATTTAATAGTTGTTTTCATTTGGCGTGATGTAGAGGTAGTAGTTTTATTTCTTATGATGTTTAACAGTATACAAAAGGCATTGAGATATGACAAGAGTGGACTCGTTTGTAAAACGAAACACAGAAACAATTTAAAATGAAAATATCAGTCGTCACATTGGAGGACACACAAACAAAAAAAGGAAAACAACTAAGGAGCAAATAATGTGAAAGAAATTCTATTACTCCAGAAAGTAACATTTATTATCTATGTTGTATTATAAACAGTTCTAGTAAGATAATGCAAAAACGTTTCCACATCATCAAGTTTCAAAATATAATTAAAAAATAGTATAAATGATAATTTGTAATATTTTTCATGCTGTTTGGGAAAGAGGAAAGGAAATTTGGGACTAAGTACAAATTTTAGTACCTAACAATTTCCTTGTGTAATGCAGTAATTTCATAATTTATGTTTTTATCCGGTCTTAATTGTATCAGTTTTAATACTTCATTTCTAAAGTAAAAATATTTCATTTAGTAGTTGTCATTTGTTGTGACATCATTTACAGTATTGTTGTCATATGTCGTGACATCATTTACAGTATTGTTGTCATATGTCGTGACATCATTTACAGTATTGTTGTCATATGTCGTGACATCATTTACAGTATTGTTGTCATATGTCGTGACATCATTTACAGTATTGTTGTCATATGTCGTGACATCATTTACACTGTTGTTGCCATTTGTCGCTTACATTTTTCATATTGCATGTCGCGATATCATTTGCATCCTTTTATCATTGTAGTGATATCACTTATTGTTGTTGTTAAAATTTGTTGCCATCATTTGCCACGTTTTCGTCATTTGTGGCAACATTATTTACAATATTGTCGTTATTTGTCGCGGCATTATTTACGATATATTGTAGCTCATCTGTCGCGATATCACTTATATTCCCCATGTTTTATGTCACGATATTATTGCATCTTTTTGGTCATTGTAGTGATGTTGCTTATATCGTTAAATGAATTTGTTGTTGACATCATTTGCATCGTTTTTGTCATTTGTCGCGACATTATTTACAGTGTTGTCGTCATTTGTGGCAATATCATTTATATCCTTGCGGTCATTTGATACTATATAATAGATATTGCTATCGTCGGTTTGTGGTGATATCACTTGCATTACTTTCGTCATTTTTTCGTGATATTTACATAATTGTCATCATTTGTCTTGATATCATTTATATCTTGTTCATCCTCATGATATCGTTGATATATTGTCATCGTCATAATAAATGCTTTCTTGTGATCATCATTTATTTCATACAAAAGTAAAAGAGAAAAAAATCCGCATGAGAAACGTTAATTTGCAAAGGAATTTTTCCACAAACATCTTTACCAACGATAACAAGAACGTAATTAAAAAAAGTCATAAGAAACAACATGAAAAAGATTCCTTAAAAACAAAAACCGAACTCAAGCGAATCACTCCTAACATATTTTTCGGTCTTAATCGAATAGAAGTTATTTATTAGTGTCAGTCGCAGCCATAAACTTTTGTTTTTTGGTTAGCCGTTGTCTGACTGCTCTCATCTTTATAGCTGTCGCATCCAGATGATGCATCACCGTCTCCGGATTCCTTTCTCCTTCAGTATTCACTCATCTGATGATCTTCGCTATCTTTTCTTTTAGGCACAACAGAGCTCCTCTGATATTTGATACTTTGACGCTTTGTAGGATGGAATCGATCACTTCCGCCATCTTCAATTAACAGGTGATAGCTGCTCTCAGATGATTCGTGGTTTGTGTCAGCTCCGTGTTTCTGTCAGGTAATAAAATATTCACCTTCATGGTGTGTGGATTCCGATCATATGCGTTGCTCCTTAACCAAAATAATGATGGTGTCAGCAAATGTATGATTCGGGATTTCGTCGTCATCATCGTGATTAGCCTAGAGATATGTAACAAAATACGTAACAAAAGCATCTTTTTTTAAGTGAGGAGTTTAATTTTTTTTGGTCTCTGAGTATTTTTGCACTTAAATTGGGCAAAATATCTAGGTTATAAGAATAAGCTTACAGTTTTGTAAGAAACGTGCTATCCACTGGAAACTGCTAGGAGAAATATTGATTAATTAAATTGCTCTCTAGACTAATTTAGACTAGGTTGCTTAACCTGTAAGCGGCATTTCTGGCAAAAGAAATAGCTTAATGTCCAGGTCCCTCAGATCTATAAAGGGGAAAGAAGATCCACTGCCACAGTTAGGAAATATCTAAAAAGAATAGAGTAGCAATATGACTTCAAGAAATAAAGAAACAAGAGAATACCAGCAAGACTTCAAGTAATAAAGAAAGAAAAGAGTGCGAACAAGACTTTACTAATAAAGAAAAGGTACCAAAAGACTTCAATTAAAAAAAGAATAGAGGAAACGAGAACAGACTTCAACTGTTGAAAACGATTACCAACAAGACTTCAACTAATAAAGAAATAAAAAGAGAGAGTACCAATAAGACTTCAACTAATAAAGAATGAAAGAGAACAAGATAACAAGACTTCAACTGATAAAGAAAAGAGTAGCAACAAGACTTCAATTAGTAAAGAAAAAAAATAGAGTATTGATTATGAAATTATCTCGTCATCCAGTTTGCTCTTTAGTCTTGTTTTGAAACTGATTGTTTTACCCCTGAGAGAGTTTTGCTCAAACAATGGGCCACAAGGATCGCAACGTCTCAGAGATGACTAGAAGAAGGGGATCTACTAGACGAGGAGTGTCAGCCTCAAAACATATAGGGGTCAAATGGTGCTGTGTATTTCATTTCCAACAATCGTATAGAGATCAAATGGTGCTGTGCATTTCATTTCCAACAATCGTATAGAGATCAAATCGGTTATTTCTCAAAATATGGCGGACTGCATTCTATTTTAAGTAATAATAATAACAAAATATAATTTTATCTTTGCAGTATTATTTAAATATTACCTATATTTAACACCAAAACCTGAATCTAAATTTCGTTTTTAATGTCTTCATCTTTCGTTGAACGCGATCATATTCTCCATACTTGCGTAAGATCGTCGTATCCTATCCAAGCTAGTATACCTCAGTTCCTAACAAGGTTATGATAGAACTAATTGCTAGTGGGCTCGCAAATTGTCTTCGAGGATCGCGTGTAAAACTACTGCACTAGAAACGGGTTAGTGACAGCGTTACTCAAACTGTCGGTCGCGACTACCTTAGATGAGGATTGCAACTGGATACGGTTGAATGTGTAGTGCATAAAAATACTACTTCATTCATTGTAAAGTTCAGTATGTTATAAAACACTCGTTTCAGTAACTAAATCACAAGACGTTTTTCCCGGGCTCTTTACTATTCTGTGACGGTTGTTCGACGAGAGAGACCAACGGTAACACCTACTATACTACGCGACACGAAAATGACCTTCTCTACTCCCCTCACCCTGCGTGTACCCAGATAACTCTAATCCACAAACATCTTTCTGTCCCTCGGTTCTTCACTAAGTCGCTCCAGGCGGCTTAGTTTACGAATTTTTTCTGGTGCTGCATCTTATACTGTTGTCTGGAGTATTCCGTTGTGAGAATATTCTAATTTGAAGTTACTTTCGTCAATGATAGAGGAATATATGGGGCAAATTCTGTTAATGATAAGCTTGGTAAAGGGTAATGGTAAGAGTAAGGGGTGACAAATATCATTATTGGAAAAGGGGTTCGGGGAAAATTCCATCAATGGTAAAGGGGTTGCGAAATATTCTGTCAACTGTAAAGGGGTGTTGCGACTGGAGAAGTTTGGAAACCCCTGGGTTAGGAGACAAGTGGAAGTCTCCTGTTAAAGAATCCAGTGTATTATTTACTAGCACAATGTCTGATACTGCTGCGCGTGGGGCTATGTTATAAAGTTACATCAGAAGGAGGCGGCTTTTTCAAGCATAACTGATGAACTTTTTGATATAGGAAACAGAGAAAAATTAATCGAGAAAATCTCAAAGCATGGGAGATATGAGGGATTGATCCTTCGCATAAAACTCCGATGTTTGAAATAGATCCATAACACCTTGAATACATCAAAATTATTTCATAAAGAAACAATTCAATTGTGGTTAACGAGAATGATCGATGGAACTATTCAACCATTCATGATGAAACCATTCTTGAGTTATTGGAAAAAACAAACAATTCTGCTAATAAACAAACGCATGCGAAATAACAAGTTGAGAAGAGCTTGTGACTTCTACTACGTCTTCTACTACATACTAAATTTGAATTTGGGTAGTAAACAGACTGTTACATAGGAACGATTCGGGTTGGGTTGGGCTGTTTTACCTCTGAGCGGCACTTTTTTGCACAACAAGGGCTAAATGGCCAGGTCAGAAGGACCCCGAAGGCTCAGCGAAGGTTAGGGGAGGGGACCCACTGAAACAGCTGTTAGGAGACAGATGGTAGCCTACCGTCAAGGCCATCCAGCGTGTTCTTTAACGTGAATAAGGTATGGCTCTCCCGCACACGGGGCAACTGCTTAACGTCCGATCCGACGGACGACGGCCTTTCCAAGCCCATCGCTGTAGGAACGATTCGGCAAATTTTGGTTAGTAAGATAAATGAGAATAAAGAATTTAAAGAAAAGTAGAGTTAAATTTTTATTAATACTTTTCTAAAACAAAAGCCAATTAGTGATTGATACGTGACATGAAATGCAAGAGCAGAAAATATATTAACTGCAGAAGCTTGGAGAGAGTAAAGATAGATGTACCCCCGGGGCATGCCAAAAGCATGCCAAATGCATGCCAAAAGATAAATGTACCCCCCGGGGGGAGTGGTCCGGATCCCCTCCTCTCCGGGGCAGGGGTGGCTTAGTCGGTAGCGCGTCTGGCTCGTAATCTGTAGTTCCCAGGTTCGAGTCCCAGCTGGGTCAGCGTTGATATTTATCTCCTCAAAATTCCCGCCTTGCCCACGGTCAGTAGGGGACACCGATGGGCTTGGAAAGGCCGCCGTCCGTCGGATGGGACGTTAAGCCGTTGCCCCGTGTGCGGGAGAGCCATACCTTATTCACGTTAAAGAACACGCTGGATGGCCTTGACGGGAGGCTACCATCTGTCTTCTAACAGCTGTTCCAGTGGGTCCCCTCCCCTAACCTTCGCTGAGCCTTCGGGGTCCTTCTGACCTGGCCATTTAGCCCTTGGTACGTTAAAGAACACGCTGGATTGCCTTTACGGGAGGCTACCATCTGTCTCCCAACAGCTGTTCCAGTGGGTCCCCTCCCCCAACCTTCTCTGAGCCTTCGGGGTCCATGTGACCTGGCCATTTAGCCCATTGTGTGCAAAAAAGTGCCGCTCAGAGGTTAAAACAACCCAACCCAACCCCTCCTCTCCCAAAAAACCGGTCGTCTTGTACTAAATCTCAAACTTGTATAATAATAATAATAATAATAATAATAATAATAATAATAATAATAATAATAATAAATACCCCCTCAAGCCGCTGCTTGCCACAGAGGTCTGACAGGAGTCTGTCAGTTTATATGCCACAGTAGACGGTCTGAGAGAAAAACGACACATACATCCATGCCTTAAATCCAAATCAGTTGTTTTTGTATAGTTTTATTTTAGCCCCATATTTTATGTCCGGCATTAAAAATGGATTTAAAAAAATCAGCAACTATAAATTCTTATTCTATATAGAATATCATTTTACTGTTACTTTCCTGTTGGGTGGAATATTTTCAAAACTTGGGAAACCCTAATCTAGTCTTATTTTCAGGAATTTCCCACGCCCGAAAATAAATTCTAGGAAATTCCTCGAAACTGAATTCTTTGTTCTCGCCGCCCCAACCCCTCGAAACTAAACCCTGGATAACATTTTTTACGTCTTGATATATAATACCAAATTTTATTAAAATGAAATCTTTAAAAATATTTTTTGCTAAGTTTCGAACTAATGAGAAGACAGCTTCATCCTTAGAGTGTTTTTTTTTCATCTGTGAATCCATATTTCAGCGATTAGGCCTTTTTTGACCACCTGTCTCGGGCTGAGTTTTGATGAAAAAATTACATCTTGCTGTATAGAACGTATAACTTTTCTTCTGATTTCAGTATATATACATATATTTTGCGACCAAGTGGCCCTTACAATAAATTTATTTAGTTTGAATTTGAGATTTCGTGGAAATTCGAGTATTTTTGTCTTCTTTTACCGTTCGTTGCATGAAATTAGAAATAATTTTAAAAAATCGTAATTTTTATCAGTGTGATGGAAAAAAAATGTCGAATCCGTTAATGAATTACTAAGTTTGGCAGTTCACTTAGCATTGTCCTTTTCCTATTTACACTAATCGGCCAAATTATTATGAACACTGATTGCAACGTGAGAGAATTGCAAGGAGACATGTCAATGCATGCAAAATTTCTTACTGACGTAAGTATTCTACGTCACTATGACATCCTATAAAAGTCGTTAAGGAACGGTGGGAAGCAAATTCAAATGCGACATGGGTAAAAAGGCTGATCTGACTGACTTCGAATAGATGCTCATCGTTGGAACGAGATAGGCAGGATCATCCTTAACGGAGGTGATGGAATTCAGTGGAAAAACACGGGGCACAATATTCCAAATGTATGGAGAATGGAAACGGTCTCCAAAAAAAAAAAATCCGTCAGTCGTGGCAAATGAGGAAGTAAATAAAGATTCCGACAAACAGGGGCAGGTATTTGTTGACACGAACTGTATAGCAAAAATTAACTCATTTCGACGAGAACTATGAATTTGAAAACTATGGAATTTGAAAATTGTACCACCATACTGTATATACGATCAGACTACAGATCTTATAAACCAATATCAAAGAGATCATAAATTAAACGTGATTACTAAATGATTTTTTTTTGTCCCAGTGTGCTATATTTCAGATTTACTGGAACATGCGTTCAACAAATCAATAATCGTCGAAATACATAATTAAGTCAGAGCTAGGAATTTAATTTTCAAGCAAAGTGAATGTGATACATTTGCTCCTTCTGATGCTGCGCTTATTTTGTTTTATATACACAAAATTTAGATCAGAATCTTAATCACGGAAGAATCAATGGTATTTCTAACCAGTTAGTTGAAATTCCATCTTTATGCGCATGAACACTCGCTGCCCAAACAACTGATATTTCATCTCGTTTAATTACATTTTTGACAACAAAACCCAAGATGGTACATAAACTCTCTCCCATCTTTCGAAACTTTCATCCCCCATCCCCAAAGGTATGAAAAAACAATTTTTTACCCCTCCTCTAAAAAAACAACAACAAGCAACTTTTCTGGTTGCAACTTCTAATAGCACCTTGAAGCAGTTATAAGAAAGAGCTCTTCCACAGCTCAAGTCCCTTTAACTTCCCTTCGAATTTCACCGTGACAAATTCACACATTACTGGTTTGCCATTGGCTGGTGGAATATGAAGAGTGACGTCACACTTCTCTCCCTCCCCCCATCATAGGCGCTCCACTACCGCAGAAGATAACTTATGGTCCTCGGTCTGTTGTATTTCACCGAGGCGGCCAGAAATACGTCTGGGTCCGGTCAGTCAGGTATCAAGGAGTGGCCAGTCTCTCCGGTTATCGAATCCCTCGGGACTTCTCGTCTCCTCGCCACGAGTCCCTGGGGAACCATCTTCCAAAGTAACTTGATCGGGCGCTGGATCGCAAGAAGAACTTCACCGCTTGAAGCCACAACCAGCGACGGATGGTTTATGCGGGTTAGAAACTTCCTTTTTTTTCTTCGTGTTTTATCTTTTGTTCTCGTTTCAAAGGAAAAAAATAGCAGAAAAGTCTTCCTGGGGAATCCTTATAACCATCGAAGTATACACTCTGAGAGTCTTGTGAGAAGCGTGATTGGCTCGAGCTTTTCGAACGAGGAGAGAAACCCACTCCTCCATTACTTTGAATGAGAGTCTTTTCTAATCATTTTTTGCTGTCTGCACAGGATTCAGCCAAATGTGGGTTACAAAGGCGGATCGAATCAGTTCAATACCGAACTCTTATCTCTCTGATGTTCTCTAAAGTATTTTATTTCTTATATTACGCCATTTCTTTATTGTGGTCTGGTTAGAATCTATCAATGTTGCAATTTATTTCGTTCGAATTAGAATACGTTTTGGCTTTTAAAGCGATTTCATTATTAAATATAATATTTTATCACTGAAATGTAATGGAGTTAAAATATGCATTCCCCTATCAAAATATTAGATTAATCCATGTTATGTAAATGAAAATGAAACCTAAAAGCTGTATTAGGTATATATATATGTATTTAATGGTAAAATGTTACTAAAGATAAAGATCATAATCATAATCATTTCGATTTCAAATAATATTCGTTCAGTAATTACAGACTTGTGGAAGCTAGAATATTTAACAATAAATGATCGTTTTATGAAAATATTTCATAATTGTCTGATATTGAAATAATCATTGCGCAAACTTTAAAATACTTGTATGTAGTTATTTTGTTAAATGGTTTGAAACGATACTTATTATTTAAATTATAATTAATTTCTGAAGTACATTCTTGTGGTGCATTGCTATTGGGAAGTATTCTAGCTACCACTACGTTTTAAATACTAAATGAATGTTATTGAAAAATCGAGATTTAAATAGATTAGATTCTCAAATGTCTATATAGTCTTAAGAGTAAGCACAGGTAATTTTTTTCAACTAATTATTTCAATTGTTTCTTGTATACAGGACGTTTTTCTGTGATATTTCATTACAGAATTACTGATATAACGCTGTCAGCGTGAGTGAGAAATATTACTGTCATCACTCAATACTTTTGCACTGTTTTAGAAAGTGTCCTTTGTGTTCTTTAGTAGCCTAAATTTAATTTACGACGACATTTCCAACAAGGCAAGACAGACTTTGTGAAATAGGGGCAGATCAGGTTTCTCAATGAACTGTTCAGTTCCTGATTAAAAGTCTCAGCTCTCACTCAAACAAACACTGCATTAGAAAATGTTCTAATTACGACAGTTATCTTATTATTAGACAACATAGAAGAGAAACATTTGAGAAACTTATGGCTGCATTAAACACACAAAACATTTTATTTACCCAAAGGTCTCAAGACTCCGATGCTATTGTGCGTGCAGGTATCGTTAATAGTATAGATGATATTCAAAATTTCAGTCATCCATGTGGTAACCGAAAATTCCCAGCTCTAAGCATTTCCATAGTAATTTCATCTACCCTTGAAGATTTATGTAGTTTAAGTTTAGAAACAGCCAAAATCACTTCGGACTGTATTATAATGCCAGCAATAAAGCCAATAATGCATCTATCATCATTACAAACAAGGGAGTAAAACTAACCACATTTTTAGAACATCACTGAAAACCTCAGCCCACTAGCCATGACAGAATACTCACCTTCTATAATCTTACCATTTTCCCATTTTTCTACCACACAAAACATTAACTATCTTGTACAGCTCTTTATTCTTTTGCTGTCTAATTGCTTTCTCGGCTTTGTCAGCCAAGCCATCAAGCCAAAGATTCTTTTCAGCAACTAACTGATCATTGACACGTTTCTTAATCTCTCTACAGTTCTTTCTATTAAGACTAGTAGGGTATTGATTAAATACATTCTTGCACTTCTTTCTGTCCAAAATAAGCTCGAGTGCCTTATAACTCAAATAATTATGCCTCCTCTGCTCCTTTTTTCTTAAAAGAGTACTGTCAGTTTCCAAAAAAAAGCCTGTTGTAATGGTAACATTCTTTCTCAACTTCAATAGTAAACAAACCATGACTATCATAATGACTAAGTATCCTATCATGGTAAGCTTCAGCTGCAACTGGATCTTCAGAATTAAAGCTTCAGAATTAAAGCTTCAGAATTAAGAGCTTCAGAATTAAAGTTAATTTTTTAACCATAAAACAACACTTTTTAAGTTTAAGTTGCAAGACACTCTTAACAAGGTAATGGTCAGAACCAATTTCTGCTCCCCTATATGACCTGATATTCCTAACAGAACTAGACCAAATGCTGTTAATTTGCTGTTAATTAATGTATAATTAATCATATTCTTATGCAACCCATCTGGTGAAATCCATATGTACTTATGTATGTTGCGGTGTTTGTAATAAGTGTTAGTTATTCTGAAACCATTGAGTTTTCTTACCTGTAGGAGAATTTTGCCCATTGCCATTGCAGCTACCAATACCAAAATGGTCTATCACCCATCCCCAAAGATCAGAGTCAATACCAATTTTGGAATTGAAGTCACCTAGAACAAGGCTAATATCTCCTTCCTTGACAGAATTCAAAATATCCTGAAGTTGTCCGTAAAAACCTATCCTTCTGATCCTCATCGGCATCTTCAGTGGAGGCATCACAGCAGATGACATTCAAGTCTTTAATGCTTGTCTGATGTTTTGCTGTAAGAAACCTTTCATTAATACACTCATTCTAGAAGAGCATCACTAGCGTGTCTGCTGAGGAGCAGACCAACACCTTGGAGATACTTATTATCTTCCCTCGAGAGTTAATGGGATGTTTAAAGAAACTATGTTTATTGAGGAAGGGAATGCCGATAATATCAAACAACCCTATAATCGCAGGCATGGGGCAAAGACCCGTTCCCCCACTACTAAAGGCTAAAGCCATATACAATAGAAGACTTCTTCCAATATAGAATTTGACGATGCACGTAAAAGCAAGAGTTCAGGTGCCTGCGATGACCTCTGCTCAGGGTTATCCACCAGCTGATAAAACATATCCTTTGAATCTATTCACTTGGAGCTGTCAATCCACAAATAAACAGAAAAGACATGGGAAGATTTTCCCTCCACAGAAGCCCACCAGTGCAGCAAATTCAGGATCCATAATCAAACTCAGAGCCTTAATTCAGTCCAGTCCAGTGGGTTTATATGGTCAGCACCAGGTCCCTGTGTGGTTGACCACTCCTCAGCAGGGTAGAAAAAAAGAAAAGTAGCCAGAGTGTTCCAGATCAGTAGGCCACATTCTGGCAGCCCTCCACTTCAGTTCACTTCCACAAGAGAGTCTCTCTTTTGAAAGGTACTAACGGTCTGCACCACGAGAAGGCGTGGTCGGACATTAGGTACTATGCCTGGCGGGCTGTATGCATCATCACAGGTTCGTTTCTATGCATCATCATTGGAAGGAACGTAGCTCTCCTTCCAATGACTACCTAGCTACATTTACAGACTGAGTCAATGTTAATTTCCATTAAAATGCGTTTCATTTTTATCCCTTTATGTTCAGCTTCTTGTAATCCCATTTTAATTTTAATTAAAATTATAAAAAGATATGTTCCTTTGTGAAATAAATAGGTAAACGCGAAAATTTAATTGTTTCCTCATATTGTCTACTCAGAACATTGAAACTACTTGACAGATTTCTAGACTTCTGTGGAAGAGTTAGGTTTAGTGTGTTTGACACTATAATTAAGGATCTGGCACGCGGCAGTCTCAAAAATCCTCATTTGGCTCGCCAATGAGAAAAGGTTGTCCACTCCTGATTTACACTTAGTAGCCATTCAACCCCATTTTTGATCAATAGGAAGTTTATTTCTGAGATCTATAACTTCTAAAATAAGCTTTTCTTGTGAAGATGTGACTGAGTAATTTAAAGATTTCAATGAAATCTATCCAAATATAGATTTTCAACAATATTATTTTAATATTTAAACAGGTATTTAAATGCCATACATGTTTAAATACTTAAACAACAATTTTTAAAATCGATATTTAGATAGATTTTATTGCAATCTTCAAATCATTCTCAGCGGCACCAGAGCAGCAAATGTGTTCTAAAAACATTTATCAAAAAATCAAACTTATTATCAAACTTATTATGTTGTTGAAGGAATTATTTACATAAACTTTTAAAACATGTAGTTATTTATGAAATGGTTTGAAATAATCTTCTTTTTCTGTTTCAATTAACTTCAAAGGTAACTTCCTTTGATTATTGTTAAATGTTCAAACTTCCAAATATTTTTAAGTACTGAAGGAATAGTGTTGGCATAGATATTTAGATAGAATTTACGGAGATCTTTATTTTACCATTAGTCACATTTTGACATAAATCCATTATTTTATAAGTTATAAAGCTTCGAAGTTAACGTCCCATTGATATAAAATGAGGTTAGTCATTATTTAATGATCACTCACTGTGGATTTCAACTTAACTGGGGTATATTTGGTAAATCTGTTTCGACACACAAATAAACATCAATATATTTAAAATTAGGTGTTTCGATATTATGTTTATATGAATATTTATATTAAACAAAGTATAAGTTCTGTCAAATGCATTTTATTCATGAATCAAGTAACAGCTTAATAAATAACCTATATAGGTAGGTCTTGGAATATCTCCTGCATATGAATTTTAACGAAACGAGAATTTGTATTATTTAGTTTCAGTTTACCCTTGGATACATGCTGGCGGCAGATGGATATTGTTTCCTGTGTCTGACGGCTTTAAATCTGTATTTAATGGAAAACATTAATCTACAGAGTGTATAATAATATTCAACTTTGTATCCCAACACTAAAATCAATAGTAAGCTGCTCTTTGGTTGTACGTATCTGGAGTCCGATAAATTCATCTTATAATAAAATAACAATGAACAATGTTTAGTTTTATTAGCTAAAGTAGCAAAATGATTATTAATAATAGCTAATATTTAAATTAATATCTAAAATTACCTGTACAGTCGCACAAATAAGTATCCGAACACTATGGTTGATTACAGAATTCAGAAAAAATATCTGGCAACGATTTTTTTTTAGAAATTAGTGATCTGGCAAACTTCGTGTCACGTGACAAGAAGGTTGCCAGATCATTAATTTCTAAAAAAATCGTTGCCAGATATTTTTTTTTGAATTCTGTAATCGACCATAGTGTTCGGATACTTCTTTGAGCGACTGTACCTTGGCTTTACTGTAATCCACTGCATGGAATGAATTATTATTATTGTTATCAGTATAATAATTCGAATAAAAAAACCTTTAAAATATTTTCAAACGATTTTGATATTATTTATCTTTGCGCTTAACCTAAAATAATTTGAACATGTCAAAAATAGGTCTGATGTCACAGATGAAATCTCGTTGCTTAGGCTAATATAGCTATTTAACATTTTAGAGATTAATAATCGGCAAACTTCAAACAGCAGACAACCAGATTGCCATAAATCAATGAAACGCTAACCAGATTAACTTAAAAAATCTACATTTAAACAAAACTGATTGATATCTTTAATTTTTCTCTATCACATTTTCTTATAAAACAGGGACGGGGTTAGGTTTAGTCTGTAGAGCTCGCGAGACCGTAAGGTGCATTTCTCAGATTCGAGTCCCAATTTTGTTAGCTTTGATATTTATCTCCGTTAACCCACACCCTTCCTTTGTCATGAAAGGGACATTGATGGGCTTGGAAAGGTCTCCGTCCGTCGGATGACACGTTAAGCCGTGGCTCCGCGTGCGGGAGAGCCATACCCTGTGGATGTTAAAAACATGCTAAATGGCTTTGACGGGAGGCTACCATCTGTCTCCCAAGAGTTGTTCAATGGTCTCCTTCCCAACCCCAAATTTTCTCTGGGCCCTTGGGATTCTTGTAACCTGGTCATTTAGCCCATTGCGTCATAAAAAGAGCCACTTAGAAATAAAACAACCCAACCCAAAAAAACTTATTTTTTACGATTGCGAGCCAAATCGATGTTGGGTGACGATATCGATAGTCGAATTGACGTAAGGTAATAAACTAGGAAGACTGAATTACACAGCGTGACTAGTCGTATTTGGATGTGAGAAAGTGTGAGCCATAAATGATATGGATTTATAGTTATTTACTCGTTGGTATTCTCTCCATTCTTTATTAGTTTAAGTATTGTTGATACGGAAAGCGTTTAAAAAGTTCTTGACACTTGTATGTAGATTTGCACTTGTTCCTCCGAAGTTAACGAGCTACGACTGTTTGAAAGCTTGTCTAAACTTGTCAGTACGTGTTAAAACAAAGTCCGTATAATTATTTCTCTCTTCGTTCGTGGCGCGTAAAGTTGAGTCTGCGAAATTTGTGCGTTGTTGCTATGCAGCCTACTAAAGACAAGGAAAATATTTTACCTTTTCACAAGGATGCAGCTTGGGGACGACTCGAAAAAAAAATCATGCCGATTTATCACAAGAATATGGGAATCATGCCTGTTCATTTGGCACTATTAAGGAATGGATGAGCAAATTCGGAGACTACGCAGATTTTCGAAGACCTCCCTCGTGCATGAAAATCTAAGAAGGTCGTGAACAAGAGAACCATCGCTGCTGTTCGTGATTTCATTAAGGAAAATCCTCACATCACCGTTCAGGTAATAAGTTTAGATGTCAGTGAATCGATTGGCAGTGTGGTCACAATTATTCATCAACATTTAAAGTTCCGAACGATCTGTGCCAAATGGGTACTCCACAAATTGACACAGCAGCAAAAAATGGCTAGTGTAGACTACTGCAAGGAGATGTTGGCAATGTTTGAACCTAGTGGCCCCAAATGAACCTAGTGGTCAGGAGATCGACAACTATGATCTCTCAGAGAGATCGACAACTATGTTTGGGCTGCGAATGATGAACCACTCCTCAAATCCTCCGACACGACTTTCGCTCAAGAAGAGGAAGTATACATTTTTTTTTCAATTCCCAAGAAATGGTAGCAGAAGCACCTTACCTGAAAGAAATGACTATAAATGTCCAATACCACACACATTGTTTTACCCAAAATAGTTAAGAAGATGTCAAGAGTCAACAGGCATGTCAAGAGTCAACAGGCATGTCAAGAGTTCTCCTTCTTCATGACAATGCCAGTACTCACAAAACCCAGCACAAACCCTATCTGGAGCAAGTAAAAATCAACAGCTACTCTATCCTGAATATTCACCTGATCTTGCACCAAGCGAATTTTTAGTTGTTTCGAAATATTAAAAAGAACATGCTCGGAAGTTTTTTTCAAAGGTGAAAGGCCTTGCAAAATGCTTTCATTCAGAATTGCGGAGTATATTCTAACAGGAGTACTACCAAGCGTTCCAAAATTGGGGGAAGCTTCTGCAACTCTGCACAGATGCTGGAAGGAAGTACTTTGAATGACAGCAAAGGTTTTGTTAAGTGCAATGGTTTTTATCCTGCAGATTCATGTCAAGAACTTTTTGAACGCTCCTCGTACTCTCTTATTTCTTTATTAATTGGAATCTTGTTGGTATTCTCTTCTTCTTTCTCTACTATTTTCTTTCTTTATTAGTCGAGGTTGTTTTGATATTTATTTCTATTAATTGAAAACTGGTTGGTATTCTATTCTTCCTTTATTAATTGACGTCTTGTTGGTACTCTCCTTTTTCTTTATTAGTTACGTCTTGTTGGCACCATCTTCTTTAGTTATTCGTTTAAGTCTCTTTTCTACTTTCTTTATTAGTTGAAGTCTTATTGCTATTCTTTCATTCTTTGTTAGTTGAAGCCTTGTTTGTACTGTCTTGTTTCTTTATTGAAGTCTTGTTGACACTATATTTTATTAGTTGAAATCTTGTTCGTACAGTCACTCAAAAAAGTTTTAAAAAGACACGAAGGTTGTCAGATGACTAATTTCTAAAAATATCGTTGCCAGATATGAAATTCTGTAATCAATCATAGCGTTCGGATGCTTTTTTGAGCGACTGTACTCTCTTCTTCCTTCATCAGTTGAAATATTGTTGCTACTTTCTTCTTCCTTTATTAGTTGAAGTATTGGTACTACTCTTTTCTTTATTAGTTTAAATCTTGTTGGAACTCTTTACTTCCTTTATTTGTCAAGTCTCGTTGATACTTTCTTTATTAGTTGAAATCTTGTTGGCACTCGTTTCTTTCTTTATTATTTGAAGTCTTGTTGGTACTCTCTTCTTCTTTATTATTTATTAGTTGAAGTTTTGTTGGTTGTCCTTTCAATTAGTTGAAATCTTGTTGGTACTCTTTTCTTTCTGTATTAGTTGAAGTTGGCACTCTCTATTTATTAGTTCAACACTTCCTCGGGTGACGATCCGAGGAAGTATCAGTCCTGTTAGACTAATAAATTACATTACAAATGTCCCGCAAAGCTATGAGGAGTTAACAAGTAAGTAGAATTATTTCTTAAGTTTTACCTATTTTGAATTTAAACACTCTATTTAATTCTTATATCCTCTGAAAATTCGTCTGTTAATTCGACTAACATGAATTTCGGCCTATGTTATGAAAAGTTAATAAAACTCATAACTCTGTAAAACTCATTTCTTCTCTATTCGAAATAAGCATGAAACTGCGGTAGTAAAAATGGAAATTTCTTCGTGTTTCCTATTCGTTTCATGAAATTTATAACTTTTTCTTATCAGATTTATCGAAAGGCAAATGAAATGTCTTCATGGGTTTTGTGGTGCACGTCACTCGTAGACAAGTAATGCCTACCTCAAAGTGTTTGTTATCCTTCTTAGAACCTGGACACAATCAGGTATAACCTTGCAAACAATCAATGTAGGAAATAAAATTATGTAAAAGTAACCTTCAAAAGCTAAAGCAGCTGGAAAAATCTTAGAAAAGGAAAAACAAAATTATTTTATTTTAAGTTCGTTTACATTTGACTTCTAAAAATAATAGCTAAAGAAATTTAAAATATTGTTTTCCTTGCAACCACTTTAAAATTGTCCCTCAGTAAAAACGAATTATTATAATTTGGATGTTATCGCTGAAGAGCAATACATTTGCATATTGAGAATACAACTATGTACATTTCCATATATAAATATATTTTCAAAACTATATTTTTTTGAATAAAGGTTTCCTGACTTAATTCAGTTTTGGCTACAATGTCAATAGAAGATACTGAAAGTAAATAACATAAAAAATGCAAGTAAACTTCAAATGGGAGAATGAGGGTAAAATAAAAATAGTTATTGTATTTTATTCCTCCTCCAGCAATTTTATTTTCCTGAATTTCCATCACAATGCATTTATTTTCTATCTGGAAAACAAAATGGATTGTTCCATCAGATGGGACGTAAAGCCGTCCGCGGAGAGCCATACCTTGGGGGAGAGCCAATGTGCACGTTAAAGAGCACATTGGATGGCCTTGACTGGAGGCTACCATCTCTCTCATAACAGCTGTCCAGTGGGTTGCCTCTCCCCTACCTTTGAACACTCGAGATCCTTGTGCTCTGGTCATTTAGCCCATTGTGTGCAAAATCAGAATTCCAAATCGGTAATTGGCCATTGTGTGCAATTTCCAGAATTCCAAAGAGGTAAAATAACCCAAATCATACGAAAAACAGCGGCATTTCCAAAATCTTCAGTGTTCGATTTCTCACCAACGGTAGAGATTGGTTTAGAAGGAAAAAATCTTAATTCTGGCACGAGTGACACTTGAACCTGGGAAAATCGGGTAATGAGTCTGTAGCGTTACCGACTGAACCAACCCGCATGTGAGCGAAGCGACCCTTTAACAAAACGTTTTTTTGGGAAAAGGCAGCTCCCGTTTTCTACAATTTAAGCCTAAGTCCCTTTGAATGGCAGTTACACATACTGGGCAACTTAAACATCAGGCGAAACTATTTTAGAAAATGGAATTGGATTTGCAATAATTATACAGCAAAGCACACTATGTTACCAAAAGTCATTGGACAATTCTATGTTATGAGTTGAGTTGTTTTATCTCTGTGTAATATTTGTTTTACACAAAAAGGGTTAATGACCATGTCAATAGGACCCCGAGAGCTCATAGAAAGTTAGGGGAGGGGATACACTGGACAGCTGTTAGGAGACAGATGGTAGCCTCCCGTCAAGGCCATCCAGCGTGTCTTTTAACGTACACAGGGTATGGTTCTCCCAACAAAGACCACAGGTTAACGTCCCATCCGATGGATGGCAGCATTTCCAAGCCCATCGGTGTTCCCTTTCTGACCGTCCTGACCGGGGCGGGGAGTTTTTGGAGATAAATGTCAACGCTGAACCAAGTGGGACTCGAATCTGTGAATTGTAGATTACGCCCCCATTTGAATGGGGAGCACCATTCAAAGAGTTGTAACTTTAAAAAATAAGCTTTTTACGGAAAAATGTCGCTGAAGAGAATTTGAAACTTCCGACACTGTTTATTATTTAGAGAATTACGGAATCTGAGGCATTAAACAAGAGTGTTACTAGTTATAAAAAAATTGCCTCAATGGTTAATTAAAATGCTAATAATAACTGTTAAAACAAATCATTTACTAAAAACAAATATAAATTGGGAAGTTTCTGTAATGGTGTCCTACATTTCGGTCCATTTTGAAGATAATTGTTTCAAGACAATAGTGACAAGAACATTTGATGTTAAATGCTCTATATTTGATAACTGGAATATTAAACAAAATGCTCAAACTCCCTGCCCTTCTCTCGGTCTATAGCGGGATGCAGTGGGCTTGAAGAGGCTGCCGCCCGTCGAATGGGACGTTAAGCAGTGGAAGCCCTTACGGGAGAGCCATACCCTGTGAATGTTAAAGAACACTCTAGATGGCCTTTATGGGAGACTGTCCAGCAGGTCTCCTTCCCCCAACCTTCTCTGAGCCTCGGGGTCCTTGTGACCTGGCCATTAAGTGCCAGGTGTGCGGCCATTAAGTGCCAGGTTTTCGCTATTGTGTGCGAAATAGTGCTGCTCAGAGGTAAAACAATCCAATCTAACTCCATTCAAATAGCATCATAGTGTACAGTGACTTTCGATAACATAGTGTACATTACTGTGAATCAGTCATAAGGATGTTTGAAGCATTTAAACAACAGCGGATATTCGGATATTTCGATGTGAGAGATTATTTAGCAATATACTGCAAACACAACGCGTCTTGACCTGTAAACATTTCTTCCATCCAATTATTGCTGGTTACTGCTACTCAGATAGGAATAATATATCTCGTTATAATGTCTAAGCTATATGCGAGCAAATACCACCGATAAGTTACACGTGTTGAAATCATTGAAGTACAGAAATTTAGCTTCACGATGTCAATGATTTTCCAACGATGATTTAGGTCATCCAGTGAATAAAAGTTTCGACCCAAAGGCTTAAATCAAATTCTTTCACTGATAAGATCAAATAATTCAATGCCTAAATCACCTCCCAGGCAAGACTTAAAATTTCCTTTAGTTTCCCCTTGGGGAGTTTGGTTTGCTGCATGAAAGTGCATAAATTAATTTTCAGGCAGGGTTCATTCGAGCAGGGAACGCTCACTAATTGCTCGAGCTTACAGTGTCTCCTTGGACTCAAATTCAGTGATGCAGTTCCTATTATGCATATTAATTTAGCTGACTTGGTGTTGCTACTTTACCTGAATCCTGTTGCACAGATTAATATTATTCCACCTGGTGATCGTCAGAATTCAGAGCATATGGAAACCAAATAAGTAAACGAAATGTACGTAAAAATAGTCAAATATTTCAAGTTTCTGATTTTTTTTTAAATTTACGTCGTGGTTTGTTCGAAAAAGAATTTATAAAATAAATCGCTAGATTAGTGTTTTCCAGCCTAAGGGTCATAACGTGTTTTTAACAAATCTTATTCAAATAATCATAATGCCACTAATTCGTTTAGGACTTGTGGGTTGGATGTTTTACCTCTGAGAAGCACTTTTTTTCACACAATGGGCTAAATGGCTAAGCCACAAAGACCCCGAGGGTTCTTAGAAGGTTAGGGGAAGACGACCGACTGGACTGTTGTTAGAAGACAGATGATAATCTCCCGTTAAAGCCATCCCGGGTGTTATTTAACGTGCGCAGGTTACAGCTTTCCCGCACATAGGACCACGGTTTAACGTCCCATCCGAAGGATGGCGGCCTTTCCAAGCACATGGTTGTTCTCTGCTGATCGAGAGTAGAGTAGAAAGTTTTGAGGAGATAAATCTCAACGCTGGACACAGGGGGTACTCGAACGTGGAAAATGCAGATTACGAACCTGGTGCGCTACCGACTGAGCCACCCCCGCCCTTTAGAGAGACTAGTGAACAGTTAAACTGGAATCTTGTATGCAGTAGAAATGCCATGTATTTAAATAATCTGCGAGCTTTCTTGTATCTTTAACTTATTCAAACAATCATAATGCAAATAAATCCTTTAGAGCTACTGTACTGGAGAGCAGTAAAGCTCTTAAAATTAGGTTTGACGGGCCTATTTTAAAAGAATCACACTGAATTATACAACTTACCAACGGCAAAAATAGGAACTTAATAATAAGACTCGTATCAAGGATCAATTAACTGTGAATTTTTTTAGGAAGGTGAGCTTAAAATTACAGCTTATTTGTTTTTATTAATAAAATTAGAGAATGATATACTTATGCAATTTGTAAGTCTACTTATATCTTTAATATATTTTAAACTTATCGATGATCTTTGTGGAAGTTAGGTGGGAAATTACTATATGCCTCATTTGTTTTAGTTGATCTTAAATTTTTTTTGAATGATCTAAAACCAAGAGTGAACAAATCCTCTTATCCATACTTTTCCATTATTTTTAAGAATATCATGATACAACGTATTAAATGTATCCACAGGTCCAAAAACATTGCATAGATTTAAAGCCGAATAAATAATATTGAAATGACTTGTTCACGCATAAAAATTGAAAGCGTGGTTATTGTATTACGATATATGGCACGCGCTGTGAAAATACGTCACATTTGGAATAGAAAGAAAAAACTGTTAAATTTGAAAAGAATTTTAGAGAAGTAGAGTTGGGTTGTTTTAGCTCTGAGCGGCACTTTTTTTGTACACCATGGGCTAAATGACCAGATCACATGGCCCCCGAAGTTTCAGAGAAGGTTCGGGAGGGGACCCACTGGAACAGGTGTTGGGAGACAGATGGTAATCTCCCGTCATGGCCAGCCAGCGTGTTCTTTAACGTGCACAGGGTACGGCATTCCCGCACACGGGACCACGGCTTAACATTCCGTCCGACGGACGGTGGTCTTTCCAAGCTCATCATTATCCCCTACTGACCGTTGGCAGGGCGGGGAAATTTGCGGAGATAAATCTCAACGCTGATCCAGCTGGGACTCGAACCTAGGAACTACAGATTGCAAGCCTGGCTGGCTATCGACTGTGCCCACCCCCCCCCGGCCCCAGTGTTAAGAATAGGAGGGATTTCGTTTCTTTAAAAGGAATATTGTCCTTATTAAAAATATTATGTAATAAATAAGAAACATTTTTGGTAAGAGTCGTTGCTATAATTTATTAGGTAGAAAATATAATTCAACTTTCGTATGTTATTTTATTCTTTTAGTATTTGACATAAAATGATAATAGTAATTAACCATTAGTTTAGTTAACCTATTTGTATATAAAATGATAAAAATCTCAAGTTTTTGCTTATTTCTTGGACATCCAAAGCTTTATTTCTTGAATAAATTATTTTTTTATGGTTATTTAGAACTCAAGGAAACGTGTTGTAAAACAAATGTAGTTAAAAACCTGTAACAGCATCGATAATTTCTATTAGTATTAAAATTGCATTTGTTTTTTAAATCAGTTTTGGTTTTAATAATCATCTCAGATTTCTTTTTAAGTACAGAATAGCGTATGCATTTTTTTTCAAATATTTTTGCTCATTCCTGGTAAAATCGCTATTGACTAATGACTATGAATAACAATTTTTCTCTTCTTTATTTTTTTTTAACTGAAGAGTATAATTCTATGAGAATTATTCTTGTTAGTATAATTCAATTAATTTTTTAATATCTATCATATTAGCTAGCATTTAGAAACATTCATCTTCAAACATGAAAATGTGCTCATCTTCAAACATTCCCAATGTGTCAAACTTCAATCTTCAAACAGCAATGGGTAACGGAAATCAAAACAGACCGTGCAATTTAGTTCTCCAAGTATATCTGTCCTGAGCTACATCTGCTGCATCTAGCCACTGCACACCAATTCTAACAAGGTCCTGTTTGACATTGTCTGCCCACCGCATCCTAGGTCTCCTTTCTGAGGCCTTTAGGCACACTGTTCATAAACCTATTCGATAATCTATAATTATCCATACGGGCAAGATGGCCAAACAACGGAGTCTCTCTCTGCACAATATGCTGCTTAAAGGAGGTTGCCGACTCCTTTGCCTAACCTCATCATTAGTTACAAAGTTAAACCATCTAATACCCAAGATACTGCGTAAGCATCTAGAATCAAAAGAATCTGGAATCAAAAGCATCTAGTTTCTTGTTATCTTGTTTACAAAACGTCCAAGTTTCACTACCATAACTAACTCTAGAAAGAACAAACTACACATTATACACTCTAATTTTATCCTTTACGTGTATGTAAAATTTAACTGAGAAAAAAAAATAATATTAGATATCATTAGAATACTGCGTATATTTCTCCATACTTTCCATAGATTCTTCGAAGTCCCGACATCAGTCCTTTTCGTCTGTTAATCTCATGTCGCACATCACCAGTATCTGTTACATAGCTCGGTAAAATAATTAAACTGAGACACCTGCCTAAGACTGGAACTATTTAGATTAACCACAAAGTGCCTATTATCATATCCAGTGATTTATTTTCGTTTGAAGCTTTAATTATATTCGCAATTTCAACTCTTTCCATTTTAAATTCTATTTCAAATGAATAGAGTACATGCTATGGAAGTTTCGAAAAAAAATTGTCTATTTCACATGGGTGACTGATTATCCGAGACTGCCTCTATTCATTCTACGTAATCGAAAGGCTACTGTATTTAGCGCCAGGTGGAGGCCTGTGATGTTCAATGGATTTTGAATTTACACAAGTGAGAAACTCTTTCATGCTCACAATGGACTAAGGATCCAATCCCAAGGAATCAGAAAGAGTAGAGAAGAAGACCCAGAGGACAATTAGAAACAACTGGAAGCCTTCCATCAAAGACATAAAGGTATATTTAATGTCAGCTGCTTAAAACCAGGATATTGGGGAAAATACTCTAATAGTTTCTTGCGTGCCTTAAAGAATAAAAAATAGAATTATAAGAATATTGACTCTCTTCAAATTGTTTTCCTGATGGGGCATTAACAGGTTACCTCTTGTTCAGGAGACAAAGAGAACTCATGCATGCTAAACGCGACATTAGACAAGATGCTTCTACTCTGAAGTGCCATTGAATTAGGGATAGGAGACGTTATCCAAATTCAGTACCGCAAGTCCCGCATTTGCGCACATGCGTGGCTGAAACTCTGGTCATATGTAGCTGTGGCTTCTCCACGCATTGGTCGTGAGAAGCGTAATGGGAAATGCGCGGGATTTAGATGCATTTGAAAGAGGGCAGATCGTAGGTCCCCGACGGATGGGACACTCGATCTCCGAAATTGTCAACGAACTTGGATTTTCTCGTATGACAATTTCAACAGTGTTTCGCAAATATGAAAATTCCGGAAAAACAACGAGCACCCGGACAAACTGCAAAGAACAACCAGGTTTGAATGATCGTGGGCTTCGCCATCTGATCCGCATCTCACGAACCGATAGGGGCCAGACATTATCTGAAATAACCTCTCATCTTAACGTCAGCAGGGAAGTCAGAGCATGGATCGTGCAACGCTCATTTCATCGTCTCGGCTTCGGGAGCAGCCGACCTACAAGAGTCCCACTTCTAATGGCACGACACCTGGCTCAACGCCTTGCTGGGGCTAAAGAACATCTTAACTGAATAATCGAAAAATGAAACGGATAGCCTGGAGTGATGAATCCCGATTTACACTTCATCACGCCGATGGGAGACTGAGGGTATGGCGCCAATCCCATGAAGCCATGGATCTTGCATGTCAGGTCGGAATAGTACAAGCTGGTGGTGCCTCAGTGATAGCCTGGGATGTCTTCAGTTGGACGTCTGTGGGACCTTTGGTGACGACTCTCAATGCATCCCATTACGTAGAACTCATGGCTGACCATTTACATCCATTCATGGGAATCATGCATCGCAATGGAGATGGCGTCTACTAGTAAGACAACTGTTCATCACACAGGTCCAGGTTGGCTACTGCATGGTTGCAGGAACATTCTGTTGACTTTGAAATAATGAATTGGCCACCAAGAAGTCCAGATTTCAATCCTATCGAAAATCTTTCGGATAACGTCGAGCAGAATGTTCGAGCCCGTGTCCCGTCAACGACGACCTTGAGTGAATTGTGGACAGCTCTGGAGAATACATGGGTCGCCATACCTGTGGAACATTTACACAAGCTTGTGGAGTCCTTGCCTTGTCGTGTGGTGGCCAGGGCCAAAGGGGGTCCAACACGTTACTAGGTTGCTATCCCTAATTTAATGGCACTTCAGTGTATATCTCTCCACAAAGAGTTGTCTTCAATTTTTGAAACAATGCTTTAATTTGGTTTCGAATATACCTTCAAAATAGCCACAAAACATTTCCTTTTTGAAAATTCTAAAAATTCTTCCGTTTCATAAAAATTAAAAATCCAAGTGCTCCGAAACTTCATCCATCTTCTCCATCGTTTGCCGTATTAGTTATTTTCTAACAGATTTACCCGATGTTGCTTCGGTCTGAATCTCTATAAAGCGTATAGTAGTTGGAACACCCCACGTCGGAATTTTTTATTTGGCATAAAGCCCATTACATTTGTTTCATTCCTCGCTACCCCCAACTTCTCGATAAAAAAAATTCATGCCCCTCTTCTAAGGGAGATCTGATACTTTCTAACGAATATATTTAAAATATAAATCCGCACTTCGCAAGCTTCATTTGACATAAAATTCATTACAATCTCTACCCCCCCCCCCCCACACTCTCAGTAAAATATTTCTCCTCCTCATTAAGGGAAGTCTGGAACTCTCTAAATTTATAGCAAATGGCACTTACCACGTGATTTTAAAAAACTGCTAATGCTAAGTCTATGCATAAGTCTATAATACCTGATTTAATGCATAAGCTAATGCTGATGCATAAGTCTGTGTTAACCTGATCTTATGTCTATGGGGATTTCTAGAAATTCAAACCTCCACTCCCGTTTTGATTGATCCCAGCGAGTGCGCATATAGCATATACATTTCACCTGTATGAAGGAAAGTTCATGCAAAGTTTGGTAGCTCTAGCTATCGGCGAGATGAGTGCATTAGCAAACAGACGCACACACAAACACACAAACTTTCTTCTTTATATAGCTGTGAATTTTTAAAATGGATAAGCACTGAGCGTAAGTATTAATAATTATATTTTCAAACCAACTATAATACAATGCAAATTGTTACAAAAATATGGATGAAGCATCTTATAAAAAAATTAACTACTAACATACATAAGTCATTGACCTTTTTGTACAGAGCATACAATATCAGCTCTGTCTGTTCTACTAAAATACTACTTCTTCACTTTGTTTACCATGTCACTTGAATACCCTCAGACGTAAACAAACTCTCGTTCAGTACTAGTTCACTAAACTTTTGTTACTAACAACAGAAAACAAACACCTGCGCACACACTAATAAATATACTTCTTATTTTCACTTATCGCGCACTGATTCAGACCATCTGAACGTCCTTTCAGATCTCTACAACTTTAATACACTAAAAGCGTATATACTCAGATGAACTTCTTCATCTTTCACCATACCACACTACTGCATTACATTTCTTCCATTTTCATTCTTTCGAACTGTTCTAAGTTCTAATTCGTTGGCTAAAAATGAATCTCACGCAGGAGCACACACGAGCGTTGTCACGTCTTGTCATGAAGTCACTGCTGCTCGTTCATCTGTCGTAACAATATATTGAATTATTAATTACCGGTAGTATGAAAGGAAGAGAAATCTTAATAGACTAGTCTTAAGTGACTGAGCCGAGAATTGCTCAATCAACCCTTGAGTAAAGCACAGCCATTATCTCCGCTGCCATGTGCGGCTTTTTTTTAATTGTAGTTTGTGCCTTATTTCTGTGTTTACTGGTGAATTAGTTACTTAAGAACATTTCAAATATTCTACATTCTGATAATCGGTTTTCGCATAATCAGTGCTGAACTTTATGGACATTTTCTTGTTTTCAGATAAGGCATAATCATTCCACGTGGTTTTATCAAATTTTATACTGATAAACGGCATCCTTCATCCGCTTTAAGTTAAATAGCCAATTTCAAGGATATACCAGGTTTCGACGAAGCTTATTAACACAATGGCCCATTCAGGTCAGCACAAGATGGCGCTAAAAACAGAATCTGACACAAAACCAAAACTAAATAGATATCATTAGAGTACTGTGTAACTGAGATAAAGCAATTTAACATTAACAACAAAAAAAATAATTTTAATGTAATATGCTAAATTCTGAATTAAAATTCAAAATAAAGCATTGTTTTACTAGATTAAATTAAAAATATTTTTCTAATAAATTAAATTAAATCTAATTATTGTTTTTTAAAGTTAGATTAAAGCAAAATAGGTTTCTCCAAATTAAATTAAAACAATTGTTTTGCTCTTTTTTTTTTTCCAAATTAAATTTATACCAAATATTGTTTTTCTTGATTAAACAACAGTTTTGTAAAGCCTAAGAATTGGTTTATCGAAATAAAAAACCTGTACTTCGAAGACATTAAGAGTGCATGAAGAAAGGGAACATTGCAATTTTCCTCATAATATCACTCCGCCGTTTTAAACATATAGTTTGTATTGGTAAATAAATATTTAGACTAGAACAGTGGTCTTGTACAGTCGGTTAAAAAAATATCCGAACACTATGTTGATTACAGAATTCAGAAAAAATATCTGGCAGCGATTTTTTTAGAAGTCTTGTACTTGATTAGAAATAGAAAAGAACTGGATGATACTGACTTAAATGAATGGTCCTGCTCCCGACCAGCAGAAGGAAAAAGAGTTGGACCATACTGGCCTAAACCATGATCTTGTTTTCGGCCAACGAAAGGAAAAAGAGTTGGACCATACTGGCCTAAACCATGGCCTTGTTCTCGGCCAGCGGAAGGAAAAAGAGCTAGACCACACTAACGTAAACCATGACCTTGTTCTCGGCCAGCGAAAAGAAAAAGAGTTGGACCATACTGCCCTAAACCATGGCCTTGTTCTCGACCAGCGGAAGGAAAAAGAGTTGGACCATACCAGCCTAAACCATGGCCTTGTTCTCGGCCAGCGAAAGGAAAAAGAGTTGGACCATACTGGACTAAACCATGGCCTTGTTCTCGACCAGCGGAAGGAAAAAGAGTTGGACCATACTAGCCTAAACCATGACCTTGTTCTCGGACAGCGAAAGGAAAAAGAGTTGGACTACACTAACCTAAACCATGACCTTGTTCTCGGCCAGCGAAAGGAAAAAGAGTTGGACCATACTGGCCTAAACCATGGCCTTGTTCTCGGCCATCGGAAGGAAAAAGAGTTGGACCACACTAACCTAAACCATGACCTTGTTTTCGGCCAGCGAAAGGAAAAAGAGTTGGACCATACTAGCCTAAACCATGACCTTGTTCTCGGCCAGCGGAAAGAAAAAGAGTTGGACCACACTAACCTAAACCATGACCTTGTTCACGGCCAGCGAAAGGAAAAAGAGTTGGACCATACTAGCCTAAACCATGACCTTGTTATCGGCCAGCGAAAGGAAAAAGAGTTGGACCATACTGGCCTAAACCATGGCCTTGTTCTCGGCCATCGGAAGGAAAAAGAGTTGGACCACACTAACCTAAACCATGACCTTGTTTTCGGCCAGCGAAAGGAAAAAGAGTTGGACCATACTAGCCTAAACCATGACCTTGTTTTTGGCCAGCGGAAAGAAAAAGAGTTGGACCACACTAACCTAAACCATGACCTTGTTCACGGCCAGCGAAAGGAAAAAGAGTTGGACCATACTAGCCTAAACCATGACCTTGTTCTCGGCCAGCGGAAAGAAAAAGAGTTGGACCACACTAACCTAAACCATGACCTTGTTCTCGGCCAGCGAAAGGAAAAAGAGTTGGACCATACTGGCCTAAACCATGGCCTTGTTCTCGGCCATCGGAAGGAAAAAGAGTTGGACCACACTAACCTAAACCATGACCTTGTTTTCGGCCAGCGAAAGGAAAAAGAGTTGGACCATACTAGCCTAAACCATGACCTTGTTCTCGGCCAGCGGAAAGAAAAAGAGTTGGACCACATTAACCTAAACCATGACCTTGTTCACGGCCAGCGAAAGGAAAAAGAGTTGGACCACACTAACCTAAACCATGACCTTGTTCTCGGCCAGCGAAAGGAAAAAGAGTTGGACCATACTGGCCTAAACCATGGTCTTGTTCTCGAACAGCGAAAGGAAAAAGAGTTGGACCATACTAGCCTAAACCATGACCTTGTTCTCGGCCAGCGAAAGGAAAAAGAGTTGGACCATACTGGCCTAAACCATGACCTTGTTCTCGACCAGCAGAAGGAAAAAGAGTTGGACCATACCAGCCTAAACCATGGCCTTGTTCTCGGCCAGCGAAAGGAAAAAGAGTTGGACCATACTGGCCTAAACCATGGCCTTGTTCTCTACCAGCGGAAGGAAAAAAGAGTTGGACCATACTAGCCTAAACCATGACCTTGTTCTCATCCAGCGAAAGTACAAAGAGTTGGACCATACTGGCCTAAACCATGGCCTTGTTCTCGGCCAGCGGAAGGAAAAGAGTTCGACCACACTAACCTAAACCATGACCTTGTTCTCGGCCAGCGAAAGGAAAAAGAGTTGGACCATACTAACCTAAACCATGACCTTGTTCTCGGCCAGCGAAAGGAAAAAGAGTTGGACCATACTAACCTAAACCATGACCTTGTTCTCGGCCAGCGAAAGGAAAAAGAGTTGTACCATACTAGACTAAACCATGACCTTGTTCTCGGCCAGCGAAAGGAAAAAGAGTTGGACCATACTAACCTAAACCATGACCTTGTTCTCGGCCAGCGAAAGGAAAAAGAGTTGTACCATACTAGACTAAACCATGACCTTGTTCTCGGCCAGCGAAAGGAAAAAGAGTTGGACCATACTAGCCTAAACCATGACCTTGTTCTCGGCCAGCGAAAGGAAAAAGAGTTGTACCATACTAACCTAAACCATGACCTTGTTCTCGGCCAGCGAAAGGAAAAAGAGTTGGACCATACTGGCCTAAACCATGGCCTTGTTCTCTACCAGCGGAAGGAAAAAAGAGTTGGACCATACTAGCCTAAACCATGACCTTGTTCTCATCCAGCGAAAGTACAAAGAGTTGGACCATACTGGCCTAAACCATGGCCTTGTTCTCGGCCAGCGGAAGGAAAAGAGTTCGACCACACTAACCTAAACCATGACCTTGTTCTCGGCCAGCGAAAGGAAAAAGAGTTGGACCATACTAACCTAAACCATGACCTTGTTCTCGGCCAGCGAAAGGAAAAAGAGTTGGACCATACTAACCTAAACCATGACCTTGTTCTCGGCCAGCGAAAGGAAAAAGAGTTGTACCATACTAGACTAAACCATGACCTTGTTCTCGGCCAGCGAAAGGAAAAAGAGTTGGACCATACTAACCTAAACCATGACCTTGTTCTCAGCCAGCGAAAGGAAAAAGAGTTGTACCATACTAGACTAAACCATGACCTTGTTCTCGGCCAGCGAAAGGAAAAAGAGTTGGACCATACTAGCCTAAACCATGACCTTGTTCTCGGCCAGCGAAAGGAAAAAGAGTTGTACCATACTAACCTAAACCATGACCTTGTTCTCGGCCAGCGAAAGGAAAAAGAGTTGGACCATACTAACCTAAACCATGACCTTGTTCTCGGCCAGCGAAAGGAAAAAGAGTTGGACCATACTAGCCTAAACCATGACCTTGTTCTCATCCAGCGAAAGTACAAAGAGTTGGACCATACTGGCCTAAACCATGGCCTTGTTCTCGGCCAGCGGAAGGAAAAGAGTTCGACCACACTAACCTAAACCATGACCTTGTTCTCGGCCAGCGAAAGGAAAAAGAGTTGGACCATACTAACCTAAACCATGACCTTGTTCTCGGCCAGCGAAAGGAAAAAGAGTTGGACCATACTAACCTAAACCATGACCTTGTTCTCGGCCAGCGAAAGGAAAAAGAGTTGTACCATACTAGACTAAACCATGACCTTGTTCTCGGCCAGCGAAAGGAAAAAGAGTTGGACCATACTAACCTAAACCATGACCTTGTTCTCGGCCAGCGAAAGGAAAAAGAGTTGGACCATACTAGCCTAAACCATGACCTTGTTCTCGGCCAGCGAAAGGAAAAAGAGTTGTACCATACTAACCTAAACCATGACCTTGTTCTCGGCCAGCGAAAGGAAAAAGAGTTGGACCATACTAACCTAAACCATGACCTTGTTCTCGGCCAGCGAAAGGAAAAAGAGTTGGACCATACTAGCCTAAACCATGACCTTGTTCTCGGCCAGCGAAAGGAAAAAGAGTTGTACCATACTAACCTAAACCATGACCTTGTTCTCGGCCAGCGAAAGGAAAAAGAGTTGGACCATACTAGCCTAAACCATGACCTTGTTCTCGGCCAGCGAAAGGAAAAAGAGTTGGACCATACTAACCTAAACCATGACCTTGTTCTCGGCCAGCGAAAGGAAAAAGAGTTGGACCATACTAACCTAAACCATGACCTTGTTCTCGGCCAGCGAAAGGAAAAAGAGTTGGACCATACTGGCCTAAACCATGACATTGTTCTCGGCCAGCGAAAGGAAAAAGAGTTGGACCATACTGGCCTAAACCATGACCTTGTTCTCGGCCAGCGGAAGGAAAATGAGTTGGACCATACGGGCCTAAACCATGACCTTGTTCTCGGCCAGCGAAAGGAAAAAGAGTTGGACCATACTGGCCTAAACCATGACATTGTTCTCGGCCAGCGAAAGGAAAAAGAGTTGGACCATACTGGCCTAAGCTAATAGCACGTTCTTCGCCAGGGAGGGAAAAGTGTTGGACTGTAATGCCTAAACCAATGTTTGCCATCCTCTCAGACCTTCTATTATGGCATATAAACTAACAGACTCCTGTCAGACCTCTGTGGCAAGCTTGCTGCTTGAGGGGGTATTTATTTTTTATTGTTAGGTGCAATTTTGAAAAAAGTAATCTTTGTGATTTGGTTCAATACATTTCGAATTTCTCAAATATTCATTTAATGATGTCATTTAGTTTTGCCATTTTCTAATTAAAATTTACGTTCATTATATAATTCATTGCAGGGCAGAATCAAGGGGGTAGGGGACATGGGGTGATAGAACCCCCCCACTTCCTGAATGTTAGTAAGGGTAAAAATGGTAAAAATTATTAAACTTATTTATATTTAATGCATTTTTCGAGAAGTTTTTTTAAAGGCCAGTAAAACGGTGGGGAGAATGTTATATTGCAATGTAAATCCAATCACTTGGCCTCTTTTTTGCATTTTTTTCGGATCGAATACTAATTATAGTTAAAATGTCGTACCTCATTGGTGCTTCTTAACTCATCTAATGCTACTGCTAAATTGTGTGCTTTCTTTTACACCTTTTTTCAGCCATTTACCTCATTTTACCGTTTCCATGGTGACGAGTAAAGGACACTAATATAATTCTCTCGAGGAGAAACGGATTACTTGTAAAAGAGCGTTTGCTATTTTTGCAATGGATATTCTGCATATTGCAGGAAGACCAGCTTATAACATAAAAGAAGTTGCAAATTAGTCTTCAAAGTAAAGTCTTTTTATTCCATTAATATGTTAAATGCTAATCCTTCTATTATGTTAGACAAATTTAATTTTATAAGATTCTATTATTTCTGTTTATTAATCAACAATCGTTTTTGCGTTTAATTTTACCTTACAATTCAAGAAGAGTAGAATTAATATTTGTTTTGCCTTTGCCTTATAAAAGTGTTATGAGAGCTTCATTTCCTTTATGTCGCACCAAAAGCTTTTAATTTTCTCGATTGTAAATTAAGGATGGAAAAAGTGTTTAAAAAAAGTCTAAAGGAATATGTTTTTTAATATTCAGAATTTGGAAGATTACATATAATGCTAGCTAGCATGTATCTTTCTCCCATGCTTTAAGTCATTCCAAGTGTAGCCACTTCCACCAGAAAATGTTCAGTAGTAAATTATTTTGATTTATGGAAGAGCAAATAGTCTATTCCTTGGTTTCAAGAATGGGAAACTATTTTTATTTCCTTTCATTTATGTTTTTATTTGTTTTCTTTATTTTTGTTTATTTGTTTTTAAGTATTTTTTATTCTGTGTGTATAATTTGATGGATGCTGGAATTTTTATTTTTTTTCTTATTTTACTATTTATTATTCAACATTATTATTAATTATTTACGATAAATATTAATATACAAAAGTATTACCGTACTTCTTCTAGTGAATGCTCTTTCTTTGACATCATAATAATAAAAGTTTTTCTCCGGAATCAGCAACAGAAAGTCTGATTTTCCGATGTTCAGAATCGAGCAAACTAAGATAATGATCCATTACGCCATGAATGATAAGCAGTATGCAAGTTTTATTTCAATCATGGGTGATGATTTGCATACGAGACTTTGCTGATTTTTTTTCTACTAAACAGTAATGAGCAGTATGCAAAATTCCTCTGAATCATTGGTAATGAGTATCCTACAATGTTCCTTTGAATTATGGGTAATAAACTTCATAAAATTCTTCTCCCAGCCATAGTTGATGAGTATCAAAGATTCATATTTCCAATAATGGGTGATGAACATATACAAAGAATCTTTGATGAACAGCAAGCAAAGTTCCTCTGAATCATTGTGATGATTAGCACGCAAAGTCGGATGAAAGCTCGGATCTCTACGAGGTCGAAGAAGCCTTTTCGAGTTTTCCTGGCTTATACATTTTCGATGTTTTTTTCCAAAACTCCGATTTCAGAATCGTGCAATGTAGTACTAAATTAGTTCAAGGTATATCGTAAATTAAATATTAACGTTAAAAGGTCCTGACCCTCAAATATAAATCATTTCGGTCTTAGAGTTGCAGTGGGATTGGTTCTGGCTCAGTCTATAGCTCACCAGACTCGTGAGCTACAATTCCCATATTGGAGTTGCATGTATCAGCATTGAGATTTACTTCTGCTTATCCCCTTTCTACATTCACTTAGAAAGGGGACACTAATGAAAAGTCATCCGTCCACGGGATGTGTCGCCATAGTCCCATGTGCAGGAGAGCATACCCTGTGCACGTTAAATGACACACTAGATGGCCTTGAAAGGAGGCTACCATCTATTTTCTAACAGCTGTCCCATGGGTTTCTTTCCCCGACACTTCTCTGATCCCTTGGGATTCTTAGTGACTTGATCATTTAACTCAGTGGATGCAAAAAAAGTGCCGCTCAGAGGTAAGAGACCAACCCAATGATCTCAGAATTAACTGCTTTAAGTTTATCACATTAAACTAAATTCATTAGCTGCTTCTACGCAGTTTTATAATTCTGCAAACTACTAAGGAGTAAGAACAGAATTAAGAATAGTGATAAACTATTCTATTCGCGTAATTTTCAATAGGTGGTTACCATTATTCTGAATAAATTCTTTTCAAGACTTGGAACGCTACATATTACCACTCGAGAGATTCGTTGCCTAGCAACAATTTACAGTGGCATGCTAGTAATCATTTCTTCTTTTAGGGCTTTTGCCTTATAATTATGAGATTCGCCTGAAGTCATGCGTTCTGCCAAACATCACAGGTATTAGCCATTTTCCACATTTTAATTCAGTTACAAAGCATTTAAGAAATAAATCGATTTATTTCCCAGACTTTAAATATACTTCGCTTATTTTATATCTTTCAGAGTTGCTCCTTTTGCATTTATATGAGTCATTTTTCTGCTGATTGGTATTTTTAGTGTTATCTATTACTTTTTGCGTGATTGAAATTACTATTTTCGAAGTTGTTAAATATTGATGGCTGCAAAATTAGTAATTTTCGGTTAAGATTGAAATTGTTTCGAGAATTATAAAGAGGCAGAGACATCATGTAGTTGGAATAGGAAAGATAGTTTAAAGAAATGTTTTTTAGATCTTAAATATGTATATATGTTCGTTATTGATCAAAAGCATCCAAACACCCCTTCTGAGTAGTGGATTCGCTACACACCCCTTCTGACAGTGTACACCCTTCTGACAGTGTACACCCTTCTGACAGTGTACACCCCTTCTGAGTAGTGGATTCGCCCATATACCCTACAACCATGACCCAAACAGGTATAAAAGGATGCACGTTGCCTGGCAAACCTCATAGACACGCATGAACAGGAGAATGCGCCGTACGGCAAACCTCATAGACACGCATGAACAGGATAATGAGCCGTACGGGAGAGCTCAGTGACTTTCAACGTGGCACGGTCATAGGATGCCCCCTTAGCAACAAGTGAGCTGAGGCTATTTCGGCCCTGCTCTAGCTACCCCGATCAACTGTAAATGATGTTATTATGAAGTGGAAACGCCTAGGACCAACAATAGCTCAATCACCAACCGATAGGCCACATGAAATGACAGAGTGGATCCGACAAATGCTGAAACGGATGGTGCGTCAAAATCGCCTGTTCTCGGTTGCAACACTTACCATCGAGTTCCAAAATGCCTCTGGAAGCTGCTCCATGGCCGACCAGCCACATACAGGCCTAACATCAACAAGATCAATGCCAAGCGTCAGTTGTAGTGGTGTAAAGCACGGCGCCACTCTTGAGCAGTGGAACCGCGTTCTCTAGTGTGATGAATCACGCTTCACCATCTGACAGTCCAACGGTCTAGTTTGAGTGTGAAGGATGCCAGGTGAATGCTACCTGTCGGACTGTGTTGTGTCAACTGTGAAGTTTGGTGGAGGAGACATCACACTCTGAGGCGGTTTTTCATGGTTCGGGCTGGACCCGGGACTCTGAACGCCGCGGCCTATAATGACATTCTCGACAATTCTGTGCTCTCAACTTTATGCAACTTTTCGGTGAACATCCTTTCCTGTACCAACATAACAATACCCCCATCCACAAACCTAGAACCGTGAAGGAATGGTTTGATGAGATGGATGTGGAAGAACTTGACTGGTCTGCACAGAGCCCTGTTCACAACCACATGGAATAACTTTGGGATGAATTAGAACGCCGACTGCGAACCAGGCCAAACAGCCAGACATCAATGACCGGCCTGACTAATGCTCTTATGGCAGAATGACAGGCAATTCCCGTAGCAACGTGCCAAAATTTAGTGGAAAGCCTTCCACGCAGAGTGGAAGCTGTGGTAGCAGTAAATGTGGGGGGGGGGGACCAATGCGATATTAATTCCTTTCTTATCACTGGTGATTGTGGATATGCGAGTGTCCGGATACCTTTGATGATATAGTGTATATGCATACTAGGGGCTCTGAGGTCTAGGCAGTCAACCCGTCAAGGGGGCTCCCCCCCTCTAGATCTTCCGACGATGACTCGCTTCACTCGCTCTTTCCAGAGAAGTGACTCATCAGGTCACTTGAACATAATCTCTTGAACGAGCGGGACAGTTAAAGCAATGCTTTAAAATTTCCATTGTTGCACAAAACATTATTAGAGTTAATCTTTTGTCAATTCATTGCAATTTTTTAATTCTGCTGAATAATTAATAATAATAGTAGCTGAGTATCCGATTTCAGACCTGGTTGGGAAAGTAATCTATTGAACAAGTTATTTTGGAAAATATTTCGAAGTACACTACTATCATTCACCCGATTAGAACCATTAGAACGTAATGTGCGAACTATTTACGTGACACTGCAGTCAAGTTGCCATTCAGTGAAAACTAAATCTGGTAATCTTGTAAAGCGCAGTTTTCAATTGCGAATTTTGCCTTATAGGCAATTGATACAGCTATTCCGGTAAAATATTTCACAACGCACTTTTTTCCGTAAAATTTTTCAACGAAATCTAATCTTTTCGTAACTTTGTAAAATACATTTTGACTTATAGTTTCCTTTGACGATCTGGCAACCGGACTGCATTACACAGTTACAAAGTTAGCTTATTATTATAGTAGATATAAGTATATAAACAATCAGCCATTAAATTTTCATCAGATTGCAAGGAATCTCCTGTCAAGCTATCAAGCCCACCTGTCACGTTCTCTAACATGAACAAGGTATGGTTGTCCCAAGGTAAGGCACTCCTAAAGTAAAGGTAGTAATTTGCAACGTGTGGGACATGAACCGTGGTGAGGTGGAGGTGAGAGCTAAGAGTTAATTAGGGGCCGCTGCATTTTCCAGCAAAATTTAACAGTAAAATTGAATTGATTCTAATTCTGCAAATGTCAGAGATAGATGGTTTAATCTCTAGCATTGATTTTATAAACACAATCCTTGCAGCAACAAGATCTTTCCTTTCAATCAAAAGCATTTCTTGAGTCATTGCTTCTCCAGTACGATTTGAGGTTCAACGTAAAACAGTGGCTGTTGGTTCTCGAGATTTTGCAGTATTGTCACTCTCATTTCAAGTTGCTTTATCTGCCAGCTATATAACAGCAATTGACATCATTTTTCACTGAACATTCATTTTGGGAGTCGATGATCTTTGCTAATCTGGGTGGGCGCCAATATAGAAAGCGCCGAAACACGGCTTAACGTCTCATCCGACAGACGAGGCCGTTTCTAACCCACTGGTGTCTCCTTCTCGCAAAGGAAACAGTGGAAGTTAACTGGGAAAATCTCAATGCAAACAGAGTTGGAAATCGAATCATCATCAGAACAATTGACCTTTGCTACGGATTTTAATTAATATATTAGAAATATCGGCGTCTTCCTCTGGTAGATCTAAATTTGACCTTTCACCTAGAAGAACCCTCCGGATATGAAATTTCATATTGTTTCGGAAATCAGCAATCCGAAACCCCCCAGACACCAATTTTCACGCTTTCAATACTCATAGATCATGGGTTGGTTTCTACGTGACCTTCATATAACCTTGAATAATATGTCGGAGGTCAAATTAAAATATTAGATTCGTTTACTATGTTGGCTATTAATATACTGCATTGGCTTTGCAAATGATGAATATGAGTGCTAACCAGTTATGAAAATAGGACGGTGCGCACCTATGCGTTCGGAAAAGTGCGTACCGAAAAGAAATCATTTGCCGGTATGGCGTACCATTAAGACATTTTTCAGTAGTGACACAGTTAACGATTTCTTTTAGACTTTAATGCTCTTTTAACTAAGCATTTGATTAAAAAAAAGGGGATTCTTACTTTTTAAAAAAAATCTTTGATTTTTTAATTATTACAGTTTAATCCTTCATATACCAAGCTGTTTGAAAAACCGCATACTTGAGGGCTTGATGTCCCATTTCTGCCGACAAGAAGTGCCAAGGGGGAGTGCGGAGTGCTTTCTCTCTTTGAACGGTTATCAAGGGTACTGAGTAAATAGATCAGCACTTAGACAGACAAAGACGACCCTAACCAAAGCAGTCTCTTGGGAAATCGTTAAATGTTCATGAACAATGCACGTTCCCATCGGTTATTGCTCTCTGAGTTCGGTCTTAATTACCACCAGAGGCAGGAATGGATTAGTGGTTTTCAAATTCTAATTCTTATTCGATTTCTTGTGAGATGCATCTATATATATTCATGTTTATTGCTTTCGTCTTCTATATCTGTTTTTACAAATTATTTTTCATTCTGCTGAATTGAAAATTCCAAACATTTTTGAGAATTGTGAAAGTCAATTTAATTGGACGATTGAGCACAAACCTCCACAAATTTAAGTGATAAGTTTGAGGGGGGGGGGATTTAAAATTTTCTAATTTTTTATTAATAGAAATTCATGAAAATTGAAAGAAAAATTTACCACTCGACAGAGGAGGAAAAATTATGGTTGTCTGTTAAAGCTACGCGACTCGCAGGAAACAAATTCTTTATTTTCTGACTGGCAATTTTCGTATCTCGCAGACGCGGGAACGCTGCAATTTTGCATTTATTGCCGCTGATATTGTACATATCATGTAATCATTGAATTTTTTAAGAACTAAAATTAGTTTAAAAACATTATACTAGATAACAATCCATTTTTTAACACATATATAATAAGATGTTTTTTCAATAAGGCCGTAATACCCGGATACAGGGAAACCAAGTATTTTATTATATTAATTTCATTTCACATTAAAAAACCCTATATCATTCGCTATTTTTGGAAAACGTAAGGAGAAATGGAAAAGACAGGAGTAATGTGTTTCCGTCACCCATCCAGTGGAGTTTCTCTCTGTGATTGATTTCCCCACATAGCTCTGCCTTGAAGCAGCGTGCTTTTAAGAAATAAAATATACTTTCACCACTGGTGCTAACCTTATACATGGTCAAAGTAATGGTGGAGTTTTGAGAACCAATATTTATACATAGGAAAACAATATACATGTTCAAAAAAGTAATATTTTAATGGACAGCGTAATTTCTATCAACTATTATACAGGGTGAATCTGAAAAAGTGGGCAAAACTTTACGGGATGGTAGAACGCAGCTATACGAGCAATATTCGTCATAGAATGTATGGTCGGAACGCAAGCGGTGAGAAGTTAAAAGGTAGTTTTCCACTGTCACATTTAAAGAATGAACACAAGAAGGAGAGGAGATACTCTGTGCCTCACTTGCATTCCCGTCCGCTGCACCGTACACAAAGTGCATATCCGCCATTTCGTGGTTAGTATAACCAGCCATCCTCTCGGCAATCCACGGTAGAAATGCCGTTGGCTGCGAGGACCGACCCTTTTATACCATTTCCAACGCCACCTAGCGGCTCGCCGTTTGCGTTCCGCCCATACTTTTTATGACGAATATTGCTCGTATAGCTGCGTTCTACCACCCCGTACAGTTTTGCCCACTTTTTCAGATTCACCCTGTATATAGTTACTCAAATAGTAACAAAAACAAAATATGTACCATTATGAACAAAATGTGCACCTTTCGGAACACTGCATATGTTAAATCGTTATTCGATTTGTTGTTGTCATTCATTCTGCAGCATATCTCTTGTTACTTGCTCAGCTGTTTCTGTTATTCTGACTTTTAAATGATCAGGTCTCGAATTTTGTCCATGTAAAGATAATTCTTTTGGAAACCTACAAAAATATCAAGAGGTGTGAAATCAGGGCTCCATGGGGGCCACAGTATTGGACCACCATGCTAATCGATATATCAGGAAATATATATATGGCAAGAAGTGGAATACCGAATGGACATATGCAGCGTCACGAACGGAGTTCTTGTGGAAATTCAGTATTATTTTCTTATTTATTGCTTCTTGAAATTCCACCATTATTTCTCGGACACGTTGAATGAGTACGAACTTTATGAAAAAAATATTTCTTTTAATAATAATAATAACTTTATTATGCCTTAGTATGGTTATATAGGGTGAATCTGAAAAAGTGGGCAAAACTTTACGGGGTGGTAGAACGCAGCTATACGAGCAATATTCGTCATAGAAAGTATGGGCGGAACGCAAACGGCGAGCCGCTAGGTTGCGTTGGAAATGGTATAAAAGGGTCGGTCCTCGCACCCAACGGCATTTCTACCGTGGATTGCCGAGAGGATGGCTGGTTATACTAACCACGAAATGGCGGATATGCACTTGAAAAGCCTAATCTACGAGTGCCCCATTGAAACCGATATGGATCTAGTCGCCAGGATCGCCGTTGTTGCCGGCGATATTCGGGAAATGCCTGGTGTCTTCGCAAATGTGCGTCGGTCCTATCCCGCAGGTGTGAAGCCTGCATTACAGCTGGCGGCAGCTCTTTTGAGCAATTTCTTTGAGCATGTACCTCAATTACATTCCTGTTAATAAAATGTTTTCTGAAGTATCTCCTCTCCTTCTTGTGTTCATTCTTTAAATGTGACAGTGGAAAACTACCTTTTAACTTCTCACCGCTTGCGTTCCGACATAACATTCTATGACGAATATTGTTCGTATAGCTGCGTTCTACCACCCCGTAAAGTTTTGCCCACTTTTTCATATTCACCCTGTATACATAGATTACCCCTCTAAACTTTATGGATTGTAAGCAGGATTCCTTTCAATATCATCACACGTTAATTAAAGACTAAGACATGTGTAATGGAAAATAAACACATAATTATAAACAGAAAATAAAACAACAAAAGCAACAAAAAGAAAAACACGAATTAAAACACAAACATGAGAAATTAAACACCTTTATAAAATAAATCTATAAAATTACGGATTATAGCACACAAAATCATCTGTTTTACAAGTCATCATTTCACATTAATATTGCAGTTGCTTAAAACGATACCAGATACAGGATGCGACTTTTTAACATTACTTTTCAAATATTTACATTTAATAACCATTTCGAAACTTTAGTTTTAATTTCTGAATAAGTGCTCAGGCATAACAGATCTCTCGGTAGAGAAGTAAAAATTTTGGGTATTTGATAAGATATCCAAGCATTACCATAATTATTGTGAAAAACTGGTTCGACAAAATAATTTTCATACTTTCGTCTTGTATTGATCACATGCAAAATTTTCTTGTGTTCATTTTTAAAGGAATTTCTAATGGTAGTTACATAAATATATAACAAGTCAACTGTAAAAATGTTCAGATAATATAAACTATTGCCAAGGTGATCTTCATTAAATACATGTTTATTAAAATTAACAATATTATTTAGAGTACATTTTTGCATTCGTTTAATTTTATTTAAAACAGATTTATATGTGCTTCCATATATACTGATACCATACCTAATGATTGATTCACAGAGAGCTTTATATATCATTGTTATGACATCCAATGGAATAAGTGTATTCAATTTCAACACTTTGTAAGATGAATGTCTTAGTTCATCACTAGTATATTACTATTCATATGGAAGGATTAATTGTGACGTGGTAGAGCTTTAGACCACTAGGACACTTCATAAGACGAGATCAAGATGCAAACGCCAGGTGGTGAAATGGTTATTTGCGCAATTTCAGTCTCAAATGGTTTATGCAAATACATGCAGTAAAACTTTCTTAATCAAGTCTCAACTTCCGAAGCTAAGTAATTAAAAGTGATATCTTCCATTATCTAAAACTGTAAACATACAGAATTTTATCAAAAGTTTAATCTTAGCTCAGTGTCAATGGCTAATGGCCGTGTGATACCCAGTTGTTTAACAGCATTAGAAGGCTGATGTTTCGCTGGATTCCTTCAACTTGGATTATATTAGAACATATTTGCCAATTCTAAGACATTGATATTTAGTTGCACTTCACCAATGTTGGCATCAATGTAAAAACAATCGATACATTTTTAGATTTCTTAAAGTTGCAAGAATGAAATTCAGCCATAGAATTCTGATGTTAACATCAAAGGAAAAAAAAAAACATCAATAGACTGGTAGAGTCTGTTGGGGATCCAAATCAGAATCTAGTCCGATGTTTTAGTATTCTAATGTTGCTTTAAACAGAAAAATTAGCATTTACACCCTGATAGAGTCTGTTGATGTTCTAATTCGAAATTCAATCACAGTACTTCGATATTGGGATCGTAGTGGGAGAAACATCCTCACACTCGCAGAGTCTGTGGGAGATTCAGGATTGAACTTCAGTCACATACTCTGATAAAGAAAATGTCAGAGTCTGTTGAAGATTCAGTACATGGCATGTGATCAGAAGGTGCTGGATTCATGTACCCCTCTCAGGGTTGGGTTGTGTTACCTCTAAGCGGCACTTTTTTTGCACACAATGGAATAAACGGCCAGGTCATACGGACCACGAAGGCTCAGAGAAAGTTGTGGGAGGGGACTCACTGGAACAGCTTTTGGGAGACAGATGGTAGTCTCCCGTCAAGGACATACAGCATATTGTTTAACGTGCACATAGTATGGTTCTCCCGCACACGGGAACACTGCTTTACATTCCATCCGACGGACTGCGGCCTTTCCAAACCCTTCGGTGTCCGCTACTGACTGTGGGCAGGGCGAGGAGTTTCGCGGAGATAAATTTGAACACTGGTCCAGCAGGGACTCGAACCTGGGAACTAGAAATTGCAAGCTTCGCGTGCTGCTGACTAAGCTAGCCTTGCCCCTCACTCGCAGGGAAACTCAATTTGTTGCAGCTAACTAATCAAATATTAACACACTTGCAAAGTTTGTTGAGGACCCAATATCGAAAACAATCAACATCCACTCTCGCAAAGTATGTTTAAGAAACAGGAGAGCAACGATGGCTAGATAACGGCGATACATTACAACTGAAAGTACGACATCAAATGCTGTAGAGCAGTAAAGTGGTGTTCAACCTATTTACCTTTGACAGGAGGCTTACCATCTCCATGGATAGGTACTTTTCTTTTCGTGGTATTCCGGTGTTTTACTAGTATTTTTTATCAAGTGAAAGTAAATTATTGAATTCTTTTCATCGTACTCTTTGACAAAAGCGCAGAATGGTCAAGATACAGTTATATACAATCCACAATGATAAAAGTAATTTCAGGTTAAAAAAATTATTGAACAATTAAATACAACAGATAAAAATTTTTAAATGCATTAAGAATGAAAAAATATTGATAAAAGTTATTAATGTGATACTGCATTTTTTTCATAATTGGGGGTTGTACGTGGAAAGCGCCATTATCAAGCGGTGACGAAACAGAGTAAAGTTAAGCAATTCTGCATTGAAAATACGATTGATCAAAAAATATGCCATGATCAACCGGTAACTCGTGATCGAAAGCTGAACATGTCCGATGTAGAACTATTAACGAGTCTACTGCATCGCTATTGACCACTCAATACAGCTTACTCGATATTGACCATTGCATAGAATATCACATCATAATCGTGCTGAACAATATTATAGTAATTTTTAGTGTTCATATATTTATATTAGTTTGTCTATGCACCAAACACTAGATATCTTTGTTACAATTGTTACAAAGACTGAAAAACCAGGAGAGGAAAATTGTGGTCGGTTGTGTTCAGCGACGAATTATGGTTCTCTTGAGGAAGACATGATATCAAATCTCATGTCTAGTGCCACAGAGAAAACAGCATGATCCAGATTGATCTGTTGTCGAACAATATTCGAGCACAAACTAAGGGTACAATAGTGTAATACGCGATCAGCTATGGTAGCATGTTGTCGCTGGTCATCCTAAATCTGTTTCTGCATAAGCCTATACCGATTGCATTTTGCCCCCCTCTTGCTCTGCAGTTTCTGTTTCTAAGCAGATATGCTCTAACTTGACAATGCTCCTCCGAACACTTAATTCAATACACAATTCCTTAGGAATGTTATATTACTCCTGTAGACACCAGAGCTGTGAGATCTGTTACACATTGAACACGTCTGGGATATAACTATGTGACATCTCGAGGCATATACTCGTCCTGCTTTATCTAAGCGCGAACTCCGTCAACAGGTAGAAATGTCTCATTGCCAACTTTGTTGGTTTATGATTTGATTTGAATTGTTCAAATTGCAAAATTTAAGTGTCATAGTACTTCGATTAATAGCTTTATTTCTCGTTCTGATGGACATGTTTTGTTTTCCTTATGTCTCCTTGGCAATCACTTTATTGCACCTGAATGGGTTTAAGTAGTTTACGAAGAGAGTGAACGTTTTACACTTTCAACATATTATCAGGCGCTTCTCTCTCTCTGTGTGTGTGGGAGGGGTCTGCGCGACAGCATCGTAATCTGCAGTTCCTAGGTTCGGTCCAATTTGTGCCAGCGTTGAGATTTATCTCAGCAATACTCCCTCCTTGTCCTCGGTCGGTAGGGATCACCGATAGGCTTGGAAAAGCCGCTTGAAAGCCACTGCAGCGGCATATTAAATATATAAACGAAGAAAACCTAATACTTAGTAAAAAATATTTTTCTTAGCAGCTACTTCAGTTAACATCATTTTATAATCTGCTATGAACAAGAAAACGTATTCTGCCAATATCCCAATATATTTTTAAAAGTATCAAAGACTTTAATGTTTGCGTAATTCTAAAAAATCGAGATATCTATAAAGCTCTTTTCCTTCTATTTTTGTTTAAAAATACACATCAAAACATTATTTTGGACAATTTCGATAATTTTTATGTATTTGTCAAACGTACCTCCCGAAGATAAAAGCTCATAGGAGAAATAAGGCTAAATCCATGAATTATAAATTATTTTTAGCAAAGATAAGTCAATAAAATTTCTGATACAACGTATTTTTGGGATAAGGGTTATGAAGGTTTTACAAAAACTTTGCGCATGATCCTTTCTGAGTCATTTTCCTGTACGACATAATTCCTAAGTTTATATAATATTCATCTCCCTTGAGAGGCTCACAGTAACATATAAAAATATTATAATCTCTTTCATAACATGTTAATTTCCTTATAAAATATTTTCGTCATTACTCTTTTTAGTCTAATATACATACATTTTTTTAATACTTCATATTAATTTTTTTAATAAACCAATTTCTATCTGTTCCCAAATTATTATTCACTTTGTCTATTAGCGATTCATGCTTCCATGTAAAAACAATTGCTGTATCATCCAGAAAATGTAAAGATTTGCACATTAAAATATGAAGTGCAAAGATCATTTATGTAATTTGAAAACAAAACTGGGTCCAAAACCTTTAGGCACTCCATAATTAAACTTCCTTTCTTCACTTACACCATTGCATATTTTATCTGTGTTCTACCTCAGAGAAAACTTTCAAAACATTTCTTTTTCAACCAGTCTTTTCAATTTATTTAAAAGTATTGCATGAGATATAGTATCGAAGGCCCTTTTGATTTCTAAGAATCAAAATCGTTTCCATCTATTATTTATATTTCAATATTTCTAAAAAAACAAAGCGTTTTGATTAAAAAGCAGTTAGTAGGAAACCAATTCGCTTATTCTATCATTTTGGACATGGGCTATCAATATAAACGAAAGTCTATAGGAGTGTCATAATATGAATGACAACTGGGGAAAGTATGGGGAGCTATGATACTGTGCAGTTGAAGCTTTGACAGTTTTCGTATTTCATAGATTTACTCAGGACCAGATCTAGAAAAAAATTCGAAGAGGATCCAAGAAACACATTCAAGCAGAAAAACGCGAAAAAGGGGGGGATGGGGGAAAAGACTGGATTTTCAATGCAGGATAACATTTCCCCTCCGTTTTATAGGTTTTTAAAATATTCTTGAAAAAATGCATGAAATAAAAATAATAAAAAATAAATACCCACTCAAGCAACTGCTTGCCACAGAGGTCTGACAGGAGCTTTTCAGTTTATATGCCAGAGTAGAAGGTCTGAGAAGATGGCAGGACCTCAGCAGAAAAACGATACAAACAGCCATGCCTTACCCGGGGCTCGAACCCAGGTCCCTTAGATCAGAAATAAGTTTAATAATATTTAGCCTTACTAATAGGTTATTTATAGGTAATTGATCTGTGTGATCAGTGAAATTCTGCAGCCTCCGAATTTTTCCTTAGTCTCCCCAATTTCCACTAAAGCAATGTTCATGGTTTACTATAATAAGCCAAAAGTAAACACAAAAATTAATTCGTAACATAATAAACAGTATTTAAAATAAGAAAATATCTGGGAAGGGAATATATACAGTTTTAACATTATTTAATTTCACAAATGTTGCACCCAAATAAAGGATAGTCCCAAAAAAATTGTTGCGATTTTTTTATATGTAAAGCATATGTTTAAAAGATAAATATTTTGCCTTTTACTGGTAATTTACACTCTATGCTGCATTTATTCATATGATGACAAAGGTATAGATAAAAAGATTGGCCTTAACAGTGTAGGAACTTAGGTGCTCTCCTAGTTGAGCTACCGGAAGCCGAACCATTGTTGTCTATTGTTGATCTTAAACCTTACACCATAGATTCAGTCTCAAGAAGCCGTCTTGGTTGCATTTGGAGGCTCTATACTTAAGAGACATCAGCGCACGTGCACATGAGGGGCACGCTCAGGAACAATCCAAGTAGCATTATTTTTTGAGCAAATCTTAATTCTAATGTTTTTGCACACTACTAGTCATAATGAAGTTATTAATTATATCCACAGTTCATCAGTTTTTACTGGGCAATTTTGCACTATTATGCTGTTTTTATTCATATGATGATAAAGGTATAGGAGAAAAATTTTCTTTTGCCGGGTGGGATCCGAATTTACGATTCGGATTCAAAATCATTAGTTCGGAATATTGAGTCACCGATATAATTAATACTTTGACCTTTATCTTCATGAATTACATTTATATCCTCTATAGATTCCTCTACTGCAGTGATTCTCAACCTTTTATGCTTCACGTACCCCCTGGAAATGTGTATGTAACTGGCGTACCCCTTGTATAGACAAATAACACTATAGTTATAGTATAACAATGGGAATAAAATGAAACATATATATGTAACAAATATCTAGCGACTTTTGAGCTCTCACGGCGTACCTCCAAAACATTTTACCGCGTACCCCACGTTGAGAACCCTTACTCTATTGATTAAATCGATGTTTTACTAGTATAGTAAACTCTCGATTTAATGGACTTCGAATTTATTGGATACAAACTTATTTTAGCCAATAGCACACTTTTATTGAAACAACTGACGAAGGCAATTATTGACGAATCAGATACCGTATCGCTTCATTATAGCAATGAGTTATTGTTAAAAATTAAAGACTACCCCAGATCTAAGTAGTACATTGGCTGTACCACCATACTCACTTATGTGATATGAGTTTCAGTTATTATGTAAACGAAAAAAGTTTTGTAAACTTCTCACCGTATCGTATAAAATCAGTAAATATAACAAAAGAGTACGTATTAACTTTTATTGTGGTTTCATAAAATTCCATTCACTCTTTCTCGGATATTCGGATTTAACGGGCATTCCGATTTAATGAACATCTACCCCCCCCCCCCCTATCAGTCGGTAAAATCGAAGGTTTACTTATCATCATCATCATCATCCTCCAGCAGCCATGGGCTACGGAGGTCCAACCAGACCGTGCAATTTAGTTCTCCAAGCAAGTCTATCCTGAGCTACATCTACTGCATCTGGCCACTGCACACCAATTCTAACAAGGTCCTGTTTGACATTGTCTGCCCACCGCATCCTAGGTCTCCCCTTCTTTCTGAGGCCTTTAGGCACACTGTTCATAACCCTATTCGCCAATCTATAATTATCCATACGGGCAACATGGCCAAACCAACGAAGTCTCTCTCTGCACAATATGCTGCTTAAAGGAGGTTGCAAACTCCTTTGCCTAACCTCATCATTAATTACAGAGTTGAACCACCTAATGCCCAAGATACTGCGTAAGCATCTGGAATTAAAAGCATCTAGTTTCCTGTTATCTTGTTTACAAAGTGTCCAAGTTTCATTACCATAACTAACCCTAGAAACTATTATACAATCTAATTTTAGTCTTTAGGTGTATACGCCTATTTCTCCACACTCCCATAGATTCTTAAAAGTCCCGGCTGAAATCCCTATTCGTCTGTTAATCTCATGCCGCACATCACCATTATCTGTTACATAGCTCCCAAGATAATTAAACTGTGACACCTGCTCAAGACTGCAACCATTCAGATTAATTGAATCACAGCCTTCCTGACCAATTTTCATCACTTTAGTTTTCTCTCTGTTTATAACCAAACCTATTCTACTACCAGTCTCATCAACAGCTCGAATGAAAGAGTTCATCTCATCAACATTCTGTTAAAATGTCGCTAACTTGTGCATATTTATATATGCCTTCAATATTAATGACACGTTGATATACACTGATAAGTGTAATATAGTAACCTATGCTCACTGAATAAATATTGGTTCGTGTTTTGTTTGTTTTTAAATTCAAAATTTTGATTTATTACAAGACTTGACACCAGAACATGAGTCTCAAACAAGCGCCCCTCAACCAATATGAGCTATTATAACCAAGGTAGTTAATTATGGCTTATTAGCTTGACACGACTGAGATAATCCCACGCGAGAGTGGAGAATATGTTCGTCTTCAGATGAAGTCACTGCAAATGAAATACAGGTTTATGTTATGGTATTAAAAGTACACATCATTGAAATGTAAAAAAAAAAAATCTAAGAAATTATATATATGGACTCTCGATGAAGCTAGTGAGAGGTGCACATGTCCAAGATCGGGCTCTTCAGTTTGTAAGTGTTTTCATTTAAGTTGATGAAAGTTTAGTGATTTGGAAAGTTATTAAATCAAACTCCCTTCCAAATGGGTGCGAAGAAAAAACCAACGAACGCGAACAATAAAATGAAGAAAACTAGCGGAATTCCGATTAAAAGTTCGGAAAAGTGCCAGCTAAAAAAAATGGCGAAACACGTGGAAAAAGCACAGATGGCTTCGCTATATACTCCAAACTCCGAAGAAGAAATAAACGAACTTTTAGAAGCGGGTGAAATCAGTGATCAAGAAACTCAAACTAATGATACTACTCCTAATTTGAAGAATGCAACATCTAAAGTCAAGGCAAACGAACTTAACGATATCCATCCACAAGACTCGGAAAGCATCGCGGAGGGATACATCACAGATGCAGATTCTGCCTCCGAGGATGAAATAGTCCGTGCTACAGCTACATCTAAAGCCAAGAAAAATGATCTTGTAATCATCACTTACAGCGAAACCTCAAAATTAAGTGATTTAGATGATGATAAAGTCACAGACTTCTTCTTCAACATACTAAATAAAGACATCAAAGGTAGGTTCACTCGCAAAGGCGATGTGATACTTTTTCCTAAATGTGACTCTGATTTAGAAACTTTAAAAAGTATTAATAATATCTTGGGAGTGGATGTATCGTATCGAATTCCTAATGAGGATAGTTGCATGAGTTTACTCATTAATGTAAACACCAAATACTCGGATGAATACTTACTTCAATGCCTAAAAAGCTATAGCGTCTTTAAAGTCAGACGCATGATGAGATTCCAACCTAACAATTCCAAAGATGGATTTCTCAAAACTCCCACTGAAAATGTAGTTATTTACTGCTCTGATAAAAAGTTACCCAGAGAGGTTACTATAAGTTTTAGCCATTTTTTTGTCAAAGAACATTTCGGATCCCCCATTCTATGCAGCAATTGTTGGCGCTGGGGCCACTCTGCAGTGGGTTGCAGGAGCCGCATTAGATGCAAAAGATTCAGTGACTCCCATTCGCACAAAACTTGCAAAATTTCCGAATTCAAATGCCCAAACTGCAGTATGGACCACCCTGCAACTTATTATGCTTGCCCAATTAAAAAAATCGCCTGCAAGGCTATGCAAATTCAAAGACGCCAACAATGCAGTTGGACAAGCGCTTTTGCGTTAGCGAAGCAGGAGCAAAGCCAAACTCGAGAAAAAAACTTCCTCTCTCAGGTTCGCACAAACTCGAATTTCAATCCGTACGGCTTCAACAACCGATACGTTGATCATCGACAAGATCTCTCTGAAAATGAACCTGATGATGAGAGATCTAGACAAGCTATAAAAAAACTCCCTGTACTTCATGGAATGGATTTATATAATTTAACGCATAAAAATAAACAAATAATTGAAAGAAATAAAATAGCAGAAACTGATGAAAGTGATATTCAAATGTCTAGCCCAAGCACATCAAAAAAACTGTCACCTATCGAAAAACAAATTTTGCAAAGTAACATGCCTAGCAAAACTAGCTACGCAAATATCACAAAAAAAGGACTAAGTACAAAAAGGGTTCAGACGAATAAAACTAAACATATTTTGTCTCCCAACACAATCGCCAGGCAACTAAAAGACGAAAATGTCACTATAAACTTATTGATAGACTTGGTGCTTCATCTTTTGAAATTCATCTGCCCTTCGGAAGAGACCTACATACTAATCATGGACATATTACTACAATTCAAGTCCTAATAAGCTAACCCTCCTACAGTGGAACTGCAGGGGGATCATCTCAAAAAAGGAAGAAATTGTACTAATGGCTAAATATAAGAAGGTAAATATTTTTGCATTACAAGAGATAAAAACTAAAAAGCATATTAACTTTTCTAATTTTATATCCTATTATCATTTTTCTACAAACAGTAATAATGGCATAGGTTTCATCATTAACAAAAATATACACCACAAAATTATCCCAATTAATTACAATATCCCCTTATTAGAACTTTTAGCTGTAAAAATATTAATTAACAATGTGTCATACACCATATTAAATGTATATAATCCTGGTTTGGTTATCAGAGAAGATTTTTATAATGATATTCTAAAACAATTAACAGAACCCATTATTATTCTGGGAGATTTTAACTCCCATCATGCCCTTTGGCATTCCTACACTACCAACCCAGCAGGTATTCAATTGAGTAATTTTATAACAAAATCAAATCTGATCTTACTAAATAGTAAAGAAACTACTCACGAAAACCCAGCCCATAATCAATCAATTATTGATTTAATTTTAATTTCAACTGATCTAATTGACAAATTCAAATGGTCACTGCTCCCAGATACTAGGGGCAGTGACCACCACCCCATACTTTTGACTTCACAACTACAAGTAAAATACCAACAAAAAATTTATTTAAACGATTGGTACTCTTTCGAAAAAATTCTTAACAATACTCCTCCTTCTAACAATCTAAAATATAATGAATTCTTTGACTCAATTAAGGAGCAAACTAAATCAGTATTTAAAACAATTATAAACAAAATTCCAAAATTAAAAAAAAATATATGGTATATGAATAGATTAACAGCTATCAGAAAAAAAGCAGAACAAAAAGCCAAAAGGACCAGAACCTTCCAAGACATTAACAATTTAAAAAAAATTAAAGCATAAGTAAGAAGAAAATTAAAAACTGCATCTCGTGATAATTGGAAAGAATTTACATCAGAATTAACACCTCTACTCCAGGAAAAAACATCTGGAGGATTTTTAAAAGTATTGTCCAAGAAAAGCAACAAACTTTCCCAATAGCCCAATATGCCTTACAACACAACATCACCATTAGCCAAACAGCTGAAAGATTTGCCAAAACTTAAAAATAGTTCAAACTGCACCTACCTTAGACACTAGACAAAAATCATTTTATAACACACAGTTAAATAAATTAAAATCAACCGACACAACAGTTAATTTACCATTTTCCTTATTGGAACTAAATAGAGCAATAAAAAGACTTAATCTTAAATCTGCCCCTGGTGCAGACTTGATTTCTAACAAACTATTTAAAAATCTCCCAGAATCATGGAAAGAAAAATTATTATCTATCTTTAATCATATATGGAACACACTAGACATACCACCAGAGTGGGAAGAAATTTTAATAATTTTTATTCAAAAACCCAATAAAATCCCCACAGAAATAACCTCCTATAGACCAATCTCTTTATTATCAAACTCCTTAAAACTATTTGAAAAAATGCTTCTTATTAGACTAAATTGGCAAATTGAAGAGAAAAAATTATTACCAAAAAACTTCTATGGTTTCAGAAAAAACAGATCTTCTAAAGAATGTATCTCACTACTCTTAAATGATATTTACTCTGCCAATAAAAAGAAAAAAACAGTTTTAGCTGTGTCAATAGACCTATCACAGGCTTTTGACACAGTTTCCATAGAACACTTATTACTCAAACTGTGTAAAGCTAAATTAGATTATAAATTAATAGAATTCCTAGCAAAATTTTTGAGAAACAGAAAATTAAAGGCTAAATTAAACTCAACCTACTCTAATTCTTATAACATCACACAAGGATTATCACAAGGGTCTACCTTATCCCCTGTTCTTGTTAACCTATACTTACATGACATCAAAAAGATCTTCGATAAAAAATTTAACTTTACAAGCTATGCTGATGACCTTACCTTCTGGGTATCAGACAAAAATGAATATACTCTACAAGAAAAAACACAACAACAATTAGACAAACTGATAAATTATTGTAAAAAATGGAATTTAACAATTAACACAGACAAAACCTTTTGTATTTATTTCTATAGACTTAGAAATTATAATCCAAAATTTCTCTTAAAAATTAACTCACAACCTATTAATCAAGTCAACAAATGTAAATTATTAGGCTTTAACTTAGATTCAAAATTGTTATGGAACTCTCATCTGGAGAAAGCATACAATTCTGGCTCAAAACTCCTAAATATTTTTAAATACTTTGCATTCAAAAAAGAAGGTACTGATCAAAAAACTTTAATTACACTCTACTTAAATTTAATCAGATCAAAAATGGAATATGGCTTAGACCTCATAGACAAACCTAATCTAAATAACTTAAAGAAATTAAATGTTATCCAAAACAAATGTTCAAAAATTGCTTGAGGCTTACCAAAATTTTGTCCAACTTTAGCTCTTCTGGCTGAAACAGCCATTCCTCCATTTGAAATTAGGCATTCAATTTTAATCTTAAAGTATTACACAAGACTCCACTATAAATTACCAGACCACCCATTTTATCTCAATTTTAAAAGACTCATATTTTATAAAAAATTAAAGAAAATGTATTATTAAAAGAATTTTTTAATAAACTAACTAAAGATGAACTGCGAGGAGACATTACTGAATCTGTAGCAGTATGGTGTTACAAACTTCCAGTGGTTTACACAGAGATTCCACATTTAAATTCAAAAAATGAAATTTCTAATGATGCTATATATCAAATCTTTATTAATTTTAAAACAGAAAAATTTAACAACTGTTTGGAAATCTACACAGATCGGTCCTACATGAAAGATTCTGGGTCATCCAGTGCTGCTGTATATATTCCATCACAAAACATATCTCTAGCATACAAATTGCCTGATTTTACTCAGATATTGCACGCTGAAATTTATGCAATATTTGCCGCACTTAACTGGATTTTAGAAAATTTAAAAAATCAATCAATAGTTATTTTCATTGATTCTAAAAGTGCTATACACACATTAATACAAGACAACACATACACTACATATCCTTACTACACATACACACTACTAAAACTTTATAATGAAAACCTAAATGAAAAAAATAACCATATTCAACTCTGTTGGATACCAGGACACTCTGGATTTAAAGAAAATGAATATGTAGATAAAATTGCAAAATCAGCACATGATTATGACAATATTTCTCCAACACATAATTTTTATAAACATGTTAAAAAAGATTTAAAAAAATTAGAATTCAAAATTTTAGAAAAATATGTTCAATTATACTCTATTTTTAAACCAAATTTCAGACTTGAACTTTCCAACAAAATTAATACCTTCCTACAATTAGCATTTTCCAGACATGAATCCAAAATCATATTTCGGTTAAGAACAGATACCATTCTTTTAAATAAATCAAAATTCTTACTCAAGTTAAGTACCTCACCAAAATGTACAAAATGCAACATTACTGAAAATTCCTCCCACCTTATATTAAATTGTGCAAAATATGACTCACAACGAGAAAAATTCTTTGAAAAACTTAGAAACATAAACATTAATGAATTTACTCTGAACCTAATTTTAAATCACCCTACAATCTCAATTCAAACAAAAATATTTGCCTTCCTACTGGAATTCCTCAAAGAAACAGAGATATGGAATAAATTGTAAAACAAAACAAAAAAAAAAGAAAAAAAAAATTATTAATAAAAATAAGAAAAAAAAAATATTAAAAAAAAAATATATAATGAAACCAAATAAAAATTATATAAAAAAAAACAAAAAAAAATATATTAAAAAAAAAGAGAAAAGAAAAAAAAATATTAATAAAATATCAAAAAATATATATATATTAAAAAAAAGGGCTATAAAAAAATTTATGAAAACCAAAAAAAAAATAATAATAATAATAAAACAAATGTATATATCAAAAAAAAAAAATTTTAAATTCAATAAATAAATAAAAAAAGAATTAACTCCTACAGTTTAGGCTCAAAATCTAAGAAAAAAAAATAATACTAAACATTAAGAATATTAAAAAAATTATAATTGTAAAAAAAAAAAGGAAAACATAAATTCTATGGGAAAGTCTGTGCAAGGAAATCCCAATTTACGTGAAGTGTAACTAAACTAAACTAAGAAATTATATTTTGCTTATAACTGCTTCAAATAAAATGCAGCTTACCACATATTGAGAACTAACAGATTTGGCCTCTAATTTGAAATTGAGACTCGTGAACTAAAAGAATAACATATCACCTATTACAACTTTTGGAGAAATCAGAAAATAAAAAAATTAGCATTGCAACAATACCTAGGAATAGATTCCAAATATAATTTTTCAAGGAAAAAAAAAAGCTAAAAGTCTACAGAGAGAGAGAGAGAATAAAATTTACAAAATTTTAGAGGCATTTACACAAAAGGGGAATTTGCCTATGAAATATTTATTTTACCTATAAAAAAAATCTCTTAAGCCACAGTTCACTACAATGGTTATAATAAAACATAGTGGTTGAGAGCCGCCCAAAATAACTTACAGAATATATTGATTTAGATCCCCTGTTCTGGTGTAAAGTCTTGTAATGAGACTTAATTTTCCTCAATTTTTGAATTAAAAAACAAAATAAAATCGTTATTTTTTTAAAAAGAACTTAATTGAAGTTATATAATATAGTAATTGGTTTAGTTTAAATTTTAATTAAATATTTCTTAGGATTTCTGTTGATTTCAAAAAAAATTTAATCTTTTTTTGCATAAAAATATTCGTTTTTAGATGCTGCTATGTTTTGGTTTGCTCTCTATTCCCCTATCAAGTAAAGAAAAAACTGATTTTATTATACTTTACACTATTTTTTTTCAACTATTTTGCTTTCTAACATAATTGTTAGAATTAATATGTTTATAATGGGGAATTATTGGGAGGTTTTCTATTTACAAAGAAGCATTGTTTGAACAATTTCATATTTTTTTGTGTAATTAATATAACTTCTGACAAACGCCTAGAAACGTAAGATAGAATTTTTAATTTTTAGTGGTACACCTTCAGCTGCCATTTTACATGGTACAGGTTCATGATATACCAAGAGTAACTCAGATACAGAATTCAGCAACTTCTTAAGTAAGCATTTTTATTAAAAACTGTGATTGAGATAACCGAAAGTTCGTATTAAAATCTGTTTAAATCTTGATTTTTCAACAATATAAATTCAGTATTTAAAAGATTACGTTAGCAGAAATATTTGACAAGTTACGTTGTTCTGTAAGAAAAAAAAAACAATCATTCAAAATTGGACGAAATATAATTATTTTGCGACAGCTGAAAATACTCTTACACGTGTTATTGAAATTTACTCGAACGGTTTTCAGAATAATTATTTCACCATATTATGATGATAGACCAATTGCCGTTTTTTTTCGTAAAAACTCATTTAAGAAGTTATTGCATTCTAATTTGAGCTGCTATTGACAACATGGAAAACTGCACCTAATAAAATGGCCGCTAAGTAACACTTTCAGTGAAGAAATTTAGGAATTAATGAATGTTAAAGAATTAAAGGGTAATAATGAGAACGAGATTTTGCAATAAAAACACTAATGTGTTGGTGACTGATAATAAAATGTTAATCAGAAACACATAAATGGTTTTCCTCAGAATTTACTGATCTATATTGCAACAGCAACACTGTAAATCACAATAGAAAACATGCAGATAATGATGTGTTTTTGTTTCATAGTTTTTTCAAAAAGAAATAACTACGCCATAGAGATGCTTTAACGTTTATTTTCATTAAGTAATATGCCTCGAAAGAATGAAAGCCTGAAATATTCATGTTTCCATATTAAATCTATTCATTTAGATATTAAAATTTTGGAGTCATCTGTTGATACGTTAATATTAGTATTACATACCACATGATCAAATTCCGTTATGTTTTCCGAAATAATAATTATTAATTCCGAAAACTACTTATATTACCAAACAAATATTTAACAGGCATTTTATCACGCATGCTAGAATTCAGTGACAAAATGTTTTTCTTCGAAACTTCTGCTATAACTTCGATTAGTTAAACTGTACACCGAACCTTAACTGGCATAGTGGTTAGGCAGCTAGCGACTGTTCCAGCAAGGCAAACTTTGTGTGTTGTGTTAGCTCTAAGGCAGTGGTCAGCAGTGACTTCGGTCTTAGTAGGGCATGTCTTTGTATGAGAAGGCCTGTATTAAGCTAGGAGTAGCTTCTAGGATTCTTCTCTGTCCTATATGTCGCAAATCAAAACAAAAAGTCTCTCTTTTAAGAAGCAATCTTTATATTCTGTTTTCCATTTGGTTGTGACCACCCCTGACTGTTTTGGGGTGGTTGTTAGGGGCGAACTTATGAAAAATGAGGGGGTGAAACAAGGCGTTGTGTTCTCATCAGGCTGAGCATTCCTCGGAAGATGGACCTGATGCCACAATGTTTGATTTCAGTGACGAAAGTAATGAAGTTACTTTGCACCTGAACCTCAGCGCAGAGACAAATATCTGAATAGTCGCTACAGCACCAAGACATTCCCATTTAAATGCATTTATTTACCAGAAATGGCACGATATTCGTTATTCACCAGGCAGGTACAGGGATTTCTGATGAACCTTTACAAAGGTCTGAAACCAGGAGGCGCTGACATTTATTTCTCTAACTAAAACACAAGGGGTAGACCAGAGCAGAAAAATATGACAGTACCTCGTTTCATGGTGGGGAAGAACACAGTGTAATCTACGCTCCACTCGCCACTGCTGGCTTACTGGGCTCAAACTCCGTCCCTCATCAGGGATGCTGTCCTTCACTTTTTCCAGTCGCACACCAGAGACGTTCAGCACCCACCGCAAACGTTGCAAGAAAATCAAAGGTACTCAGTTCTTTTGTACTCAGCAATTTTTCTCAGTTCACGGGGGCCTGATTATTGGTTCAATCGTATCGGAAGGTATCTGCGTGGTCAGGAGCTTGCCACGTCCTCGACCTTGTTGTTACCTTTGCTGGACATCGATTCCCAGAAGGAGCCCTTAGCTCACACCAATTCCTCGAATCCCGAGCGCTCTTTCCTGCGCGAACATGGGATCGAGAGAAAAAAATAGAAGTGTGTGTATGTGGGTGGTGGGAGACTAAGAACAACATGATAAAAAATATGACGGTTTGGAACTGACCCTATAATTGTCGGCTGGGTTGGTGGGAGAGGGGGGGGGGGGGGGGGGGGCGTGCCCACATTTTTAGAAATGTGGGCACGCCCCCCCCCCCCCCTCTCCCACCAACCCAGCCCTTAGTAGAGATTCAACATATATGTAATGGTATTATTTTGGGTCGGTGCACATGAAATATACGAAATGAACGTGTCACCTACAAACTCTCATAAAAATAGGAACAGTTACCTGCCTAATCAAAGTAGTTCCCCGCGGCATCGACATATTTCTTCCAACGAGTTACGAGGTTGTGGATCCTACGGCAAAAAAAAAACTCTGGAGTCTGTGCGGGAAAAAAAAAAAGAAGGTGTCAATGACTTGACACACAACTCGTTTGTTTGGGAAGGTGTTCTCTTCCAGGAAATGATTCAGATGCCAGAAGAGTTTATAATCCGTGGGAGCAATATCAGGGGAGCATGCAGGGTGCGGCAGTGTTTCGTAGTCCAAATAATGGGTTTGTTGGACGGTCCTTTGGGAGACATGCTGGAGGGCATTGTAATGCAACAGGAGACCTCATGCCTGTTGACCAAAACTAGCTCTTTGGTATGGAGCTTTCCGTGCATCTGCTGCATTTCGGTACAATAGCGGTCGGATTTGATGATCTCACTGGTCGGAGAAAAGAACTATGGATCACGCTGGCAGCATATTCCGTGGGTGTACCAGCATTTTCCATGGGTGTAGGGGTGGTTTTGGGTAATGTTTTCGTGGCTCCATGGTATCCAATCATGTGCTTTTCATCGCAGGTTACAATCCGTTTCAGGATTCTGTCTCGTTTGTTCCGGACAATGAGGGAAATGCACACCTCGAGATGGCGTGTCCTGTTGGCTGCTGTCAATTCGTGTGGCACCCAGACATCCAGCTTATTCACCCTTCCCAGGGCCGCCAGGCACCTGGAATGATGCACATGGACTTTCACTGTGATCTCCTTTAAACTTTGCCGTGGTTTATGCCGTGGTTCAGCTTCCACGATATCCTTCACCTCTTCATCTGTTACAGCTACTGGTGGCTCATTTTTAAGGGACATCTCTCCTGCTTGGAGTTTTGCGAACCATCGGCGTATGGTACATTTATTCGCCGTACCTGCACAATGTTGCATTAAGGTTTCGAGCAGCTATGCCCACGGAATATCCGGTTTGAACTCATACAGAAAATTACGCGCAACTGGCATGTCTCCATGGTTCACTTTGACAGAAGCCGGTGCACTCGTTGTTCAACCTCGTCACGAAATGAGGCACATAAAGCGTACACCATATATAACGACCATGTGACATATGCCATGTGACGTTGCTGGATGACCTATGGAGGGTCGAACCTTCCTCTGGGGGAATCGAACATGTCCACCCACTGAAAGCGGACATTTCATCTGCACCAACCTAATACTAAGAAAAACGATTAAATGCAGTATTGTCAATTCCAAAATATAAAATCACTCCTAAACTTCAGAAAATATCAACAACGATTTGGCAGCGATTGCTGTTTCCTGTTAGAATGGCATATCAAACATTTTTCCTTCTAAAGATCCCCCTTCTGGAATTTCCACTTATTATTGGCCACTTCAACTTGGACAACAACCAAAAACACTCCTCCGTCCGTCGGATGGAACGTTAAGTCGTGGCCCGTGTGTGGCAAAGCCATAACCTGTGCACGTTAAAAACATGCTGGATGGCCTTGACGGGAGATTATAATCTGTCTTCCACCAGTTGTCCAGTGGATCCCATCCCCTTAAACTTTTCTGATCCCTAGAATTTGATCCTGAGATTTCATCCTTGTGACTTGCCCATTTAGCCCATTTTTGCCAAAAAGTACCGCTTAGAGGTAAAACAATGTGAAATTTTGATGTGTCTCGCATGATTTCCCAATCAGTTATGGTTGACAAAAAGCATACACGGATTTCACCTTTTATTATTATAAATTATGCTAATTGCACAATTACATGAAAATTATCATGATATTTGATGGCATGTACCGAAATATTCTAGGCAGTCAGTTTAAAACATGACTTTGTTTAAACGCACTATCTGTAGTTGACACTGAATGCGCAATCACTAAGATAATGCACGTGTTTTTGGGTATCAATGCGCAAAATGTTTCCTCCCTAAAGCGTCCACATTGCGAATTGCGGTTTACATCCTGCCACGGCTTTAATGGTGAGAAAAGTTTCTCTAAACGTTTAAAATCGTTGACTATACATTTATTGGCATTATAAGTAGAAAATGCATTTTTCAGAATGCTTTATATTTGCCACACCCCACCATTTTACGGGTGTTATTAAATTCCTTCATATTTCAGTTTAATAAAAGAACTGCCGTAAAACCACAATTACACCCATCCTTCGATTTACACGATAGATAAGTTCCAGGAAATCACCGTGCAAATCGAAACCAACAAATGGAGAAGAGGGGGATGTGTCACCAGAATATTATTGTTATGAATAAAATACACATTAAAAGTTTTATCAAGGGCATAGCTTTGGGGAGGAAGCCCCAAAGTAAATTGCAGTTGGCAAAATTCTAAGCGACTTTGTAAAATCCAGGTGAGTTTTGAAAATTGGGATATTTTTGTGAAATTAAGGGGAGTTAGCAAAACCCAGGAAACTTGGCAAAATCTAGGGTAGTTTGTCAAAATCGAGGCAACTTGGGAAAATCTATAGGGAAGCGAGAGAACCTGGCAAAATTAGGGAAGCGAGACAACCTGGCAAAATTAGGGAGCGAGACAACCTGGCAAAATCTAGGGAAGCTAGGCAACCTGGCAAAATTCGAATCCATTTGGCAAAATAGAAGCGAGTTGTGAATATTGCGATTGGTTTTGTGAAAGTAAGGAGAGTTGGCAAATCGGGACAACTTGGAAAAATCTTGGGAAGTTGGCAAAATCGGGAAAACTAGGCAAAAATCTTCGGGAATTGGCAAAATTCAAGTGAAGTGTGGTAATTGGGATTTCTTTCTGTAAAATTTGGCGAGTTGCCAAAATCGAGGCAACTTGGCAAAATCTAGGGGAGTTGGGAATAATCGAAGGCCACTTGGTAAAATTCAGGCGAGTTGCGAAAATGCTATTGTTTTTGTACAATTAAACAGAGTTGGCGACATCGAGGAGTGTTGGTCAAATTCGAAATAACTTGGCTTTTTTTTCAGTAAAAATTTTGGGATTGGTTTCGTGAAATTAAGGAGAGTTGGCGAAACCGAGAAAAATTAGCAGTATTGTAGAGTTAGTAAACTTCAAAGTGACTTGGCAAATTCAGAAAAGGTGTAAAAAAGGGATATTTTTCTGTACCATTATGGCGAGGTGGCCAAATTGAAACAACTTGGCAATATCTACGCAAGTTGGTAAAATCGAGGCAACTGGTAAAAACCTAGGGTAGTTGGTAAAATTCGAAGCTGCTTGGTGAAAGAAATATGAGTTGTGAAAATTGGGATTGGTTTTGTGAAATTAAGGGAAGTTGGCGAAATCGAGAAAACTTGGCAAATCATGGATAGTTGGCAAAATTTGAAGTGACTTGGCAAATGCAGAGAATATGTAAAACGAGATTGTTCTGTAAAATTACGGCTAGTTAGCAAAATATAGGGTAGGGCAAATCGAGGCAACTAGATAAAATCTAGGGAAGTTGGCAAAACGTAGGCAACTTGGCAAAATCTAGAGCAATTGGCAAAGTTCAAAGCCATTGGGAAAAATAAGGTGAGTTGTAATAATTGCGAATGGTTTTGCGAAATTATGGAGAGTCGGTAAAATCGGGAAAACTTGTCAAAAACTTTAGGAGTTGACAAAATCTAGAACAGTTAGTAAAATTCGAATTGACTTGATAAAATTAAAGCGAAATTTACAAAAAAAAGATTTTTTGTAAAATCAAGGCGAGCCTGAAAAACCGAGGAATGGGCATCCATCCACCCACCCACTGAACGAAAAACTAGGTATCTCCCGTCAGAAACATAAAAAAATTACTTATAATAGTTATTTTTTCAGTTGGCAAATTTGATTTCCGAGTTGGAAAAATTTACTTTTTCTTCCACCCCAACCATACTCCCTTCGCTACGTCCCTGAGTTTTATTTAAACATATTTATCTCAAATTTCAGTTCAGCAGTAATAATAAGCATTAATGTAACATTATTTTGAACTTTATTTACGCTAATTCAGATAAATATTGGATTAACTTCTCATATATTTCTTTTTTAGTCACCAAAAATACTCATCGTTAATCTAGTATACACTATCAAATTTGACGATGAAATTTGAAAGAAGGATATTTATGAGCTGAATAAAAATTAGAATTCAGCATTTCTAGCAATACGTAGTTCTTTATTTTGTAAATTTAATATTTATAGAAAATATTTTGTGAACCAGTGTACTTACGAATCAGCTGTATTTGGCCTATATAATAGTCTATAAAGTGAAATTTGTTTGCTAAAAATGAGATATAAAAATTCTGAGATTTTATTGGTCTGTAAACTTTAGTCTAGAAAAGTCAGATCCCGTTGCCGATACAAAACAGGCTTCGTTTCATTAAGATGTAGCGATACAAAATTACTGATAGGTCGCGGACCTATTTTTATTTGTAATTTCATTTTTTTTTACTTTTGGGATCTGGCAACAAGACTTCGTCCCACTTGTGTAATAACTGCGGACCTTGTGTTTCCCCCGGAATGGCATCTGATTGGCCCCTAGTGTCGGAGAATTCCCGGGGTTGCCTGAGTTATTGCCTCGCTTCAGCCGGCGAAGGGATTCTGCGCGGGGTGATGGTGCTAATAGACCCGTGTTCGGTCTCCTGTCTTCAAAACGATTGTTTATTATTTCCGATTGCACAATTGTCGTCCAGCGGAACTCCGTTTTCGTTGTGGATAAATCTTCAATCAGGGTATAATCATTTTAATTCATATTAATCTGATTGTTGTCACTTTTCTTTAATATTTTGACTGTCACTTTATAATTGAATTTATCCACCTTTATAAGTTGGAGAAGGAATTATGTTGATTTGAAAATTTAAATAAATTTAAATATTTTTGTTATTGTTTAAACCAAATTTGCATTTGTCTATTATTAAATCCTCTACTCATCACAGCTACAGTTAGGGAGTGCATGACTGTGTATTACTAGCTTGTGGGTTGTTCCTGGTTCGAACTCGAATCTTCAGAGCCACTCTTTTAATTTCAGAAGTATCTGTTAGAAAGTAAATTTTTGTTTGAAGTCAGATCGACAAGTATAGATATGTAGTTCTAGATGTGTTATAATTATGCATGGATAATTATTTTTGATAAACGCGAATATAATTGTAGTTCATGTCGCATGCCTTGAAGAGGAAAAGTTGCGAGTGACATTACATTGCAATGGCAAGAATATAATTTTAGCTAAAGAATATATATACATTGACGCGAATGTGCACATACAACAATGCAAACGTGACTATTTTACTACGAAATACATGAGATATAATATATATAACATAGATTGAATTACGTCATGAAGAAAATAGAGTACACTTAGTTAAAAAAAAGGTAAAAAAATAACCGTGAGAAGGATTTAGTTTTGTACATTTACTATCTGTTTAGTTATCCCGAACTAACAAATTAAAAATCAAATAAAAAATTTATTATCAAATAAAAAAAAAACCTGCATCAATATAAATTGTTACAGATAACGATTTTCTTAACATAGGAATTTACTATTATCTATTCATTCTTAAAAACAATGACATCAATAAAAACTATTTAGTTGATTTTTTTTCATTTGACACTGTACCACTTCTACTTCATAATATGTGTTATATCTGAATTTAAAAATAGTGTAAATCGAATTGGGTGTATTTTCTTGATTGTATAAAAACGAGACTATCACCCGATTGCGTAAAACCGAGTCATATAGTGTAAATAGAAACTGTTTGCATTTTTTGATCTTGTAAAACCGAAACCGTGTAAATCACGGGAAAGGTGCATTAGACTTCTCCGCATGAAATGCAAAGATTTGCGTTTTGATTCAAACTATCTTCTTGGTTTTATACCTATACTAATACCTATAAAACACTTCCCTGAAAGTTAATCATATCGTGTAAATTTCATCCCTTAGAGAACTAAGGATAGGCTATCAGACAATTAGTTTTGGCCAGCAAGCAGCAAGGAGAGGAATTTCTGGTAAGAAAAACAAAGCTGATTTTTCACAGTCTTTTATTAGTACTCGTTCAAAGCGATAGCAAAAATTTCCGGGCTTTTCCTTTAAATGTTTGTGAATCAATTCTCCTCATAAATGTTTCCAAAAAAAAAGAAGTAAATAAAACCCAGAGTCCCTCTCTCCCTTCTAACTTATATGATGTATATGTGAGATAGATATATAAGTTGGAAAAAATTACCGAAACTTCCCCCCTTCCCCACAGCGGGTATTGAGGGCCTTTGATTACGCCCCTGAGCTTTTAGGATAAATAAGTTGACACCAGCTAGATTAATTTTGCTGTGGGTCTAAATGAAGTAGGCAAGCATACAGAGTTATTATAGATGATCTGAAATATTTAAAAAATTATTTTCCAAAATCTAAAATGCACACAGAAATAAAATGTAATTATTTGAAACAATAACTGAATTTTATAAGTACACTGAAGAAGTAATTCTTATAGGTAAATTAATAATATGTAGTTGTCTGCAAATTGTAACTGCTTAGGGGGTAGTCATTTTCTGGACGCTGATTTCATCAGATCTAACCCCTCTTCACTTCTTTCTGTGGAGCTTTGTCAAAAAGTAAGTTTATCTTCCGCCATTGCCTGCAGCTATGAATATTTTAAGATAGAATAAAATTCACTATTGTACCGTCACATGCTGGGAAATGTTTGACAGGAAACTGAATATCGATCTATGTGTCTGCAGAGTAATAAACGTAACATACATTAAACTTCAAAAGGGTCTCAAAAAATATTTTCAGCTTTCTTTCCGGTGGTGTAAGTTTTTTTTTTCCTTTTTGCAGTTTATTTTTTTAAATGAATTTTTGAACCCGTTGAGATCAGTTTTAATCACCCTTTAGAACGGAAAGGATGATTCAATCCCTCATTGTCCCAGAATGTTCAGGGCCTCTTACATTAATAACATTTTAAATCACAGCACTTCGATCAAACAACCTTTTGAACACTATTTTGTTGTAGGTCAACGTGGGCCTAGAGGAAAATGTCGCTTACAATGGTGCAAACCAATAGCATTTCCAACATGACAGGTTTTATATTTTATATCAGGATTTCCTGAAGTTTATAAGTTGGGACTTTTCTTTAGTACTTTTTGCCACCAAAAATATAAATAGATATAAGAAACAACGTAATAAAAACGAGTTTTCTTTCTTTAATCACATAACAATAAATCATTTATTATATGTGCACTTTAATACTTTTAAGGACCTAAGAAGGGAAAACTAAACAGGAATATGAAATAAGCGATAAGAACCAGTTGTAGCTTGCCTCGTTAATGAATATATCGCCATGATAATAGGATCAAGTTATTATTCGTATATTTTTCTAAAGACCAGTGGCGGGTTGTGGACCACACGTTGGTAAATGTTTCTTTATATACAGTGCATATATATATATAAAATTCACTTTCAGATTTTTATGATTTCAATAATGAAATCTCCTTCTTAATTCATGTCAACTTCACTGGAAGAAAAGAAGCCAGTGTTTCTTTTACTCTCGATCGAAAACCGGTTGAAAAAAATTGGCGGCATGTTATATTACTATTAAGTTAATACAAATTGAACAAGAAGTTTCAATTTCGGCGATGTGTTTTACATTTATTTGTTTATTTTTGCTCTTCATGTAGGAAGAAAGTTTTTTTTTTCAATATCTGAATTTATACATTTAATATGCTTTGGTATGATTTGTATTTGACATTATAAATCCGAATTAAATTGTATTTTTATGTTTATAAACGTTTATCTAACGAAATTCGAAAGTGTTTCGAAGGTTAGAAAATTGCATTATCCACTGACCTAAGACGGAAAGCGTTAATTTCGTTCTTCCTTCCCATCTAAAGCGAGAAATGATTTGGTAGTCTTTGAAACGATAAAGGAGCTACTGGGGAAAAAAGATCAAATTCTGAAAGATATTTTTGTTTTTAATACTTGCGGAGATGAAAAGTTTTCGAGCTTCTATTTCAAGGTCCGTGCAGATTGGGACATTACAGGGCTTTCATCCTGTATCGGAAGATATTGAATTTCTATTCATTTCAAAGGTGGTATAAAAAGGAAGGCAAAGAGCGAAAAATGTTTCTTCATTTCTATCCCATTCCCGAAGGTGCAGTTTGGACAGATTGGATTTTTCACCTGAAATAAAAGTAAAATCTTGAAGGAGATTCAATCCTGACATCCAATGTAACCTTTTCGTAAAAGATGAATGATCGAGGAAGAAGATCGATCGAAACTATCTCATTAAAAGAAGTTGCTTTTCACCACAGCAGTTCTGTTTTCCTGAATTCATCGCTGGAACGTAATTATTAATATTTTAATGACTAAAACATATCCCTTGTCATTTCACTTTGACAAGAATATTTCATAACCTTTTTAGACATAATTATTTACAGCTGTTTGAACAAGATTATTTCAGTTTCTAAACCAAGGTTCATATCTAGCTACTGCGATTGGATCAAGTTTGAAATTTGTGGAAGAGAATTGTTCCCTGTTAAAAGAAGCTCGCAATCGTTTCAATAATGATTTAAACGGACTTCACTGGTTTTAACAAATATCAAAAACGATTATTGGCCCTTTTAATGAATATTAAAAACGGTCACTGATTTTTCAATGGTTGGTAAAAAGTTCTTACACTTTCAACAGTTGTTTGAAAGAAATCACTGCAGTTGAAAAGACGTTTGAAATGAATCACAAATTTTTGATTATTAACTGATCACCGTTTGAATGGTTCAGCGTCAGTTAACTTGGAATGGATCGGCTTCAGTTAAGTGAATGTTGTTGGTTGAAAGGGACGGTTGTTGCTTTAACAGTTGTTTAAAGGATTACTCTGCTTGAATGATTATTGAAATTGATGACTGCTCTTTGAGTGATTATTGAAATTGATGATGGCTCTTTGAGTGATTGTTGAAAATTATTACTGCTTTTTAGACGAATGCTGAAAATGATCACTGCTGTGTGAATAACTGCTCAAATGCATCACTGCCATTTGAATAGATGTTGAAAAGGATCACTGCAATTTAATGGATGTTGAAATGAGTCACTGCTGTTTGAATAATTGTTTAAAACAATCATTGCCATTAAAATATTCAAACCTTCTGCTACAGTCAAACTCTTACGAATGATTAGAGATAATTTTCTCTTCACGATTTAATTTTACTCCATTCTTACATATTCTGTTTTCTCTTTTGGTCAATTTCAAAAGTTTCATAAATTCTCATTCAGAAACATATCACACACGTAATGTGTTTGTGAATGATTGTGATTAACAAATCATTTCTTGCGAACAAATAAAGGGCATTATGAATAATAATTTAGGAAACGATATTTTTAACTGTGTTGATTCTACCGATATGTTCATCATGATGAAATGCGTTATTTGTTTTACGTTTCTTTTAAACCAATAACTCAACAGAAGTGTTTAACGATCCCAAAATGGAAAATATCAAAGCACTCCTTTGGTCAACTGCGATTGTCACTGAACATTCTCATATCTCAGAATGTCCAAGATATTTGTTTACACATCGCCTCGTTTCCCAGCGATAACTGTTGTGATATTTTGTCAGAAAAAACGAGTCTGTACATTGATTCGAAGCATGTCGTGGCCGACTTATGCGAGCGTTTGCTTCCAGCTTTCTCCGTTATCGACCCATAACGAGATTCTGCCTCTTTTCCAACCCCTTCCTTGTTCCGTTTTGTTTTACAAGTTTGTCGCTGCATTTTATTCAGGATTTCTTTCATTTTTCTTCTTTTTCTTCCATGCATTCCTCTGCTTTACCTACGCCTAGGTAGACTCTTTTCCCTTCCTGTTGATTTATGGTAATCTTTCCTTTTTCTTTTTCTCTCGCAGTCATTGCTGACTTATCGTGTTCATCTTATTTTTATTCGATTCCTTTTGTTTACCAGAAAGCTTTAAAATTCGCTTTAAAGAAAGGAAGCGAAGTAGCTTTATCTCTCTTCTTTTGGTGTCCATTTTTGACGCTGCGTGCGCATCATTTGCTACGCCAGAAAGTGACCGCACTTCAGTGCTACTTTATGTACTGCACACAGCAAAAGTGTGGTGACCAAATGCATACTGTAAAACATTATTATCCGACGAATCAAGTTGCTATGATTGAATTGTAAAGTTTTACATTTGCTGTTCTTTCGTTTTTTGTTGTTTTTGCCTGTTTGTTCCTTCGCATTTTTTTTCTCCTTTTTTTATATGCTTAAGCGTTGATTATTCTCAAAACTCAATCAGTTCATAATCTCAATTTCGTTTCCAAAAGAAAGAGCTAATTTTCTCACTTTATCATCTGTACGACAGTAGATATTCTTTACTTATTGTTTAGGGCAACAAATAAACATATTTAGTCTTTTTTATGTGGGGACGGAATTCGATAAGTAGTGATAAAATATTACTATTCACGTTTCCTTCATATTTGGCTGATTTCAATTTCCGCCGTTATAGAGGGACTAAAGACGAATATTGCTAAAATTTAAATCAGAGATGCAGAAACGTTTTCGACATCGGGCCAAATAGAACAATGTTGTTTGTTGTGGGCCAATATTTAGGAAAAGAGGGGGAAGTGAAAAAAGAAAAAAAAAGTTTAATTTATTTATTACATTTTATTGTTCATATTATAGCAACAAAATCATAAGAAAAAATATTGATATAAAGTTCATTTTTAGCGACAAAACATAACTGAAGTTGGCTGGTCGCTCAACATTTGGATTCAATGATGTTGTAACTACTTGTACACTGAAGTGCAATTGAATTAGGGATAGGAGACGTTATCCAAATTCAGTAACGCAAATCCCGCATTTGCACGCATGCGTGGCTAAAACTCTGGTCATATACAGCTGTCAGTTTTACTACCCCTAGAATTCGTCGTGAGAAGTGTAATGGGAAATCGTAGGTCCTCCCCATCAGATGGGACACTCGATCTCCGAAATTGTCAAAGAACTTGGATTTTCTTGTATGACAATTTCAAGAGTGTTCCGGGAATATGCAAATTTCGGCAAAAAAACAAGCACCCTGACAAACTGCAAAGGACAATCAGCTTTGAATGATCGTGGCTTCGCCGTCTGAACCGCATCGTACGGACTAATAGGGGTCAAACATTATCTGAAATCACCTCTCATCTGAACTCGGGTTCCAGCCGGGAAGTCAGTGCATGGACTGTGGAACGCTCACTTCATTGTCCCGGCTTCGGGAGACGCCGAAATACGAGAGTCCCACTTCTAACGGCACGACACCAGCCTCAACACCTTTCCTGGACTAAAGAACATCGAAACTGGACCATCGAAATTGGCAACGGATAGCCTGGCGTGATGAATCCCAATTTACACTTCATCACGCCGATGAGTGACTAAGGGTATGGCGCCAACCCCATGAAGCATGGATCCCGCATGTCAGGTCGGAACAGTACAAACTGGTGGTGTCTCAGTGATGGCCTAGGGTGTCTTCAATTGGACGTCTGTGGGACCATTGGTACGTGTACCGACGATTCTCAATGCATCCCGGTACGTAGAACTCATGGTTGACCATTTACATCCATTTATGGCCATCATGCATCGCAATGGATATGGCGTTTGTTTACCAGCAAGACAAATGTTCATCTCACAGGTCCAGGTTGGCTACTTCATGGTTGCAGGAGCATTCTGTTGACTTTGAAATAGTGAATTGGCAACCTAGAAGCCGAGATTTAAATCCTATCGAAAATCTTTATGATATCATCGAGCAGTGTTCGGGCCCGTGTCCCATCAGCGACGACCTTGAGAGAATTGTGGACAGCTCTGGAGGATGCATGGGTCGCCATACCTGTGGAGCATTTTCGCAAGCTTGTGGAGTCTTACCTCGTCGTGTGGCGGCCATCATCATGGCCAGAGAGGGTCCAATATGTTACTAAGCTGCTATCCCTAATTCAGTGGCACTTCAGTATATTACTTTATTCAAATTGTCGTCTCTCGTCTTACTAAATCACCATTCACTTTAGTAGAGCCTGATTAAAAATACTTTATAGCTTCCAATTTTCACTTGAGACAGAAAAAAAATAAAAATTTTCCATAGTTTATGTACTCTTGCTTTATTTGGATGTTTCAAACAATCTGTTACAAGGGTCGAGAAGTTAGCATCCTTCTGTACTCTTCAAAAGGATCTAGTTTTGAAGCCCTTTATAAGACATGACAGATGTTTTCCCCGTGTGCGGGGGAGCCATACCCTGTGCACGTTAAAGAACATGATGGATGACCTTAAAGGGAGGCTACCATCTGTCTCCCAACAGCAATTCCAATGGGTCCCCTTCCCCGACCTTCTCTGAGCCTTCTGAGTCCTTGGGACCTGGCCATGTAGACCATGGTGTGCAAAAAAGTTCCGCTCAGAGGTAAAATAACCCAACCCAACGGCAGATGTTTTTTGTGTAAACAAAAACTGCTCTCTTTCTACTGGGGTGTCGTTTCCATCACAGATCTTATTATGACATGTTGTACTCCTATAAAACCTCGTGGCGGTGGTGGCTCAGTCGGTAGCGCCCCAGGCTCCTAATCTTATGGTTCGTAGGTTCGAGTCTCGCCTGGACCAGTGTTGAGATTTATCTCCTGAAACTTCCCCGCTCTCGGGCAGTAGGAGACACCGATGGGCTTTGAAAGGACTCCTTCCTGGGGATGTGACGTTAAGCCGTGACAGATGTGCAGGAGAGCCATACTCTGTGCATGTTAAAGAATACGCTGGATGGCCTTGATTGGAGACGAAAAACATTGCTTGGAGACTGTCATCTACCTCCTAACAGCTGTCCAGTGAGTCCCATTCCTTCAACCTTATCTGAACTCTCGGTGTCTTTATAACCTGTCTATTGTGTGCAAAAAAAAGGGCCTCTCAAAGGTAAATCAACTCAAACTATAAAACCTCTATGGAAAAAAGCTGCTTGAAGGTTTTTTGATTCATACTACAAATTTCTAACTTAGTAATCTACTAGAAGTTTATGATTTCGCCGTAATGTTTTTTACTTCTCATATCATCAAAAACAACTATAAAACCTATCAGAGTGTGAATTTTTTATTTCTATTTTTCATTTTCTTATTTTTTTATTTACTTTTAATGCATTATTTCTGGAGGTGTTTCAGTAGACCCTAATAAAAACATTATCATTACGGTTCGAATATTTTAGATTTGGACAAGCTTGATCTAAGAATTATTTTATCATTAGCGATATTTTTCCAATAAAAAGCTTTTTTTTAATTAATTAGGATACGGAATTTGATTTCCGTCAGACATAAAATAATAACATACTCTCTTGTTGTATTTATTTGTATATATTCAACTCTGGACTGATGGTATTCCAATTTTTTTTTTTTTGAGATAAGATTTAAAAAAAAAGTTTTGTATGCATTTTTTCTTTTTATATTTCATGTAACATATTTTAAAATAAACATACTCCCGGAGTAAACAATCAAAGTGGATTGCAAATCTACAAGCAGAAACATTTCGAAAAATGCTCTCTAAACTTCCGCCTTTGACATTGATCGTTGTATCTTTAACGTCACAAAATAAAACGAATAAAAAATCTTTCAGCCTTTGTAAACCGATCATAGAATAGGTGTTTCATCCAAAAAAGCACAGAGTAAAACATCACTTCACAACACCACTTCATTTTATCGAAACATGTAACCCTTAAATGTTACATTCCTTACCGCAGATAGGTAAGGATAAAACACTTCAAAAGGAATCTTAAGAGACGAAGATGATCAACAACTCTTATAGAGTCTAGAATTTCCGTAGGGAGAATAAAATGTGGAGAAGAAAAACTACAAAAGAAAAGAACGTAAGACGTTCACTTCAAAGATACAGAATGCTTTTCTAGGTTTTTCTCGATCCATTGGAGTTCCTCTCTGTTTCCAGTAGACACCGGTCCTCGGCCATTATAATGGAACTTTTCTTTGCATCGACGACGCCTGCAGTTTAGTAATGTGTCCCCTTATGATTCCCAAAAGATGAAAAATGTCTCCCTCTTCCTCCCCTTCTCCCCCCTCCCACCGCTTATGTAACAAAGTAAAATATGACAGGCAGGTTGGTTCTGCAATGGTGCATTATGTGAGCAGAGAAGTGCATGCTGCTCGAGATACGAGACTTCAATTTGCGTCACAAATACTAAACTTAGATTGATGAAGATCCTTGGAGATATCCTTTGTTGTTGCCACCGGTTTTTGTGAAAGTTACTCCGAAATCTTTGGAGACGTATTATATTCCTTGTTAGATTCTCATGCTCTCGTTTTTTTATTATTTTAGAAAAATAGCTCTTCGTTCTTTTTTGCTTCTTTAGAGTTTGGATTTTTTTTCCTGACTTCTTTTTTTTGTATCGTTTTTATGATAATATGAGAAATATATGTTTTCTATTTTAGCGTATGATATTTCCTTAATTATGTGCATTTGTTTCGAAAATTTCCTAAAACTCAAGGGATGGAGTTGGTTCAGTCGGTAGCGCGCCTAGCTCATAATCTGTAGTTCCCAGGTTAGAGTCCCAACTGTACCAGCATTTAGATTTACTTTTGTTAATCCCCATCCTGCCCTCGGTGAGAAAGGTTTTCATTTCAACAGACTTTCCGATTCACAGGTGCGCACAATCTACATTTTGTGTAAAGTTTGAAATATATTATGTCAGATCGACTGCAATCAAACTTCTTTTTATGGTGTAATGAAATTTCTATACCAATTCTGTTTTAGATATGGTATGTTTGTATCAGTCCCGTTGCCGAGTGGTTAGCACGCTTGGCTACTGATCTAAGGGACCTGGGTTCGAGCACCGGGGTAAAGCATGGTTGTGTGTGTCGTTTTTCTGCTGAAGTCCTGCCATCCTCTCAGATCTCCTTCTGTGGCATATAAACTGACAGGCTCCTGTTAGACCTCTGTGGCAAGCAAATTGCTTGAGGGGGTATTTATTTTTTTTATATATTTGCAACTTGTCCATTTACCACGTGGTGTAGAATAAATAAACTACTCAGGAAAGAACCTAAACACAACTTAATTTTGGTAAAAATCTAAATATTTCAATTGAAAATTCGGTTACTTTACCTCAGAACGGCACTTTTTCCTCCTTCATACATTGGGCTAAATGGCAGATCACAAGGACCGGGGCGGGGTGGCTCAGTCGGTAGCGCGCCAGGCTCGTAATCTGCAGTTCCCAGGTTCGAGTCCCAGCTGGGTCAGCGTTGAGATTTATCTCCGCCAAATTCCCCGCCCTGCCCACGGTCAGTAGGGGACACCGATGGGCTTGGAAAGGCCGCCGTCCGTCGGATGGGACGTTAAGCCGTGGCCCCGTGTGCGGGAGAGCCATACCCTGTGCACGTTAAAGAACACGCTGGATGGCCTTGACGGGAGGCTACCATCTGTCTCCCAACAGCTGTTCCAGTGGGTCCCCTCCCCCAACCTTCTCTGAGCCTTCGGGGTCCATGTGACCTGGCCATTTAGCCCATGGTGTGCAAAAAAGTGCCGCTCAGAGGTAAAACAACTCACAAGGACCTCAAGGGTTCATAGAAGGTTGGAGGAAGGGGACCCACTGAATATTTCAAACTTTACACAAAATGCAGACAGCGCATTTTAACTTAAATATATAAATCACCTTTTGCTTAGGAAAAAGGATTAATATGAAACTTTAAGGAAAGCGATCTTTAACATCAGACTTAAATTTAGAAGAAATATTCCCTTTAGCCTGGTGTTATACGAATCCATGAACTTCTGATAACATTGTATTCGTAACCCTCTTGGCTTAAGACAATATTTCCTCTAATTTGGGTTTAATATCTTAGAGCAGAGGTTCTCAACGTGGGGTACGCCGTGAGAGCTCAAAAGTCGCTAGATCCAATAACAAAGTCGCTAAGTTGGCATTATTAAACTATAACTATAGATTTATTATCTATATAAGGGGTACGACAGTTACATACACATTTTCAGTGGGTACGTGAGGCATAAAAGGTTGAGAACCACTGTATTGGAATGTTTTCTACGAATTTCAGTTGAACCAATATCATACCTTGGGAATAAGAGTAAATGTAATTCATTTTTATTGTAAAGATTGTCAATGACCTTTTCACCAAGAGTGTAACTCTTGAATATTTCCTTATCGGGGTTCAAAAATAATAATTTGCTTCTTTTCTGAGATGTATCAAATTTTAATGAGTTTGACAGTCTCCATCATCAGATTATTCATCTTGTGTCTCGCTGCATGGGCGTCTTCAGGGTTTTTTTTTCCAGAGTGGAAAAGGCAAAAATGATTCAGAAGGAAACATTAAATTTACAGGTGGAGGCTAAAAATAAATCATAGTTTCAAAATATAATTATTTAGGACGAACTGTTCATTAATGAGTGCAGTTGCTCATACAGCAAACACGCATATATTATACCGTAATACAATTAAGGATGTCCGAATCCAAAATGTAAAAAAAAAATGAAACTTATTATTAAAAATATATGTAAAAATATTTTTCATATAATAAATAAAAATGAACTGTGTTTCCGATAACAATAGGAAAGGTAAAAAAAAATCAAGATTACATTCTGTTAAGGGAAAAAAACTTAATTATTGGAACAATATAAAAAATAAAAACATATTGATTGAATATAAATTCTTTTTTCGAATAATTTTTCAGGAGGGGCAAGGGTCTATCTTACTTAGACTCCTAAGACTTACCCTTAGACTCCTAAGCATTCCTGTCATTCGACTAAATAAATAAACAAACACGCAACTAGCCCAAATACATTTATTTAGATATACTTTGAAGAACAAAAACGTTATGACCACCTGCCTAATATGATGTTGGTCCTCCATATGCCACCAAAACAGATCTTACCCGGCAAGACGTGCACTCTACAAGATTTCTAAAGGTGTCTTGTGGTATCTGGTACCAATACGTTACCAGCAGATCCTTTAAATCTTGTAAGTTACGTGGTTGAGCCGCTGCAGATCGGATATGCTATTCCAGCACAAACCACAGATGCTCAATTGGATTGATGTTTGGGGAATTTGGAGGTCAGGACAACATCTGGAAGTCTTCTTCATGTTCTGCAAACCATTCTCGAACAATCCGGGCAGTGTGACATGGCTCATTACCCTGCTGAAAGAAGGCACTATTAGAGGCGAATAGCGTTGCCACGAAAGTAAATACCTGGTCTGCAATGATGTTTAGGTAGGTGGTAGACGTCATAGTTTCCTGTACATGAATGACTTAACCCAGGGTTTTCCAGAAGAGCACTACCCAAAGCATTTCACTTCCTTCACCAGCTTCTTTCGTCCCACGGTGTATTCTGGTGCCAACACTTCCCCAGGTAAGCGACGCAAGCGTACCCGGCCGTCCACATGACACAACAGGAAATGAGATTCATTAGACCAAACGACCTTCTTGCAATCATTCAAGATCCAGTTTTGATGATCGCGTGCCCATTGTAGGCGCTTTCGAAGGTGAACCGAGGTTAGCATGGGCACTAGGAGCAGCCTGCATCTACGCAACCCCATTTGCAGCAGCGTTCGATGTACTGTGTGTTATGACACATTACTCCCCTCACCAGCATTCAAATTACATGCGAGTTGTGGCACAGTATCCCTTATGTTGGCTCGATACCATACGGGATAGCTTCGCTCACCTCTAGCCTCGATGAGCCGTGGTCACCCCACACCTTGCGGTGGCTCGTGGTTTTTCTCTCCTCGGACCACTTTTTGAATGTACAAACCGCAGCTGACAGTGAGGACCTCACAAGCCTTACTATCTCAGAAATGCTGTGACACAGTCGTCTGGCCATTACAATTTGGCCTTTGTCAAACTCACTTAAGTGCGCTGCCTTTCCCATCTGAAGAACAATAATAATATTAATTAACAGAACTCAGTATCAGGTGTTATTTATACCCATTCATGACCTTCACACTCGCCATCGTTTACCTGCAGTTGTTTTAATTTGCATAAAGACGATCTGGTCATAATGTTTTGGTTCTTCTGTGTAAATTCACTGTAGTAGGATGATTGTAAAACGTATAGAGAACAATCAAATTTGGCAGAAAAAAATTCACTAAAATTCCTAACGTAATGGGTGACGAAACGTTAACATTGTTTTTTTCACAAATTTTTATTTGTCTACCAAATTTGTACACAGGATTTTTTCTTTTCTGCAAAATGTCCCAAAATTTTGGCACCCATTACAAAGATCCAAATTTTATGAAAAATTTTTAACGATCCAAAACCTTAATGAAATAGTAATAGTGACACAAGTTCCATACGCTGCACAGCGCAAAAGGAATATTTTCTATTTATATCTGAAAACCAAAGAGTTGCATTCCCCCGCCCTCTTAGATACAAGGTAAAAACCGTTCTTGTCAAAGCAAACCTCTTAATCATAAAATTCGACCACCAAAATTATAAGTTTCTTACATAAATAGATCGTTTGCAGCAGTCTAAAAGTTTTAACATATTCCAGTTTTTCAGCTTTAGAAGAGCAGCTTTAAATTTATTACGAAATCTAAAAAAAATGTGAATCCCAATATTTCCTTAGTACTTATTCAACCGAAAATAGTTTTAAATTCATCTCTGAAAGCAAAAAAGAAAAAAAAAAGTTAAATGTCTAGTGATGTGAGAATAAAAACAACAGCTCTTTTTTTTCTCATATAATCGAGTTAGTAATGAACTTCTGTTTAGGGTAAACTGACGGATTACAAGGATACCAAAGTTTAGTTCATGAAAAATGTTAAGGACATCTATTGAACAGCAATTAGAAATAAACTCCGAATATAACATTTCCCTTTAAACTCATTAAGAGAGGAATGACGTATGTATTTCTGGTATCGAGATTCAAAAAAAGGATGCCTCAATGTTTAAAACTTAAAACCTTTCGAGATAAAAGGTTAATCACTACAGTGTTTCTGTTTCAAAATTCAATAAAATAGCGTCTGTTGACGTTTTCCATTTTTAGACTCGCAAAAAATGGATCTGGTAACCTAATATTGTTTTGAAACTTAGAAAATTGTATTCACGTTTTTGCAGCTTTGTTTTAACTTGATATAAAGGAGCATCTGCTAAGGTATTTCTGTTTTTGGATTCAGAAAAAGCTCCACCTCGCTAAAAAAAACACACACATCCAAAAACCCTCCGTTAAGCCATCTTCAACTCCTGAATTGTAAAGCTTACTGTACAATGTTTATTTTTATTTCAGAGGGTAACCCTATTTCCTGAGGCATCTATCAAAGCCTTGACTTTCCATCGAAACAAGTAGGGGGAAAAAAGAATTGCAGAGCAAGTGTTTTGGGCTTCTTTTTTAAGGCGCTCGCTCAGCATTCCTCGGCCGTTATATACCCTTTTACTTGCTCCAACGTAAAATAAAAAGTTTGCCACTATAACGCTGAAGAAAATTGAAAGTCACCTCACCTACTACTATCTAGTCAAACCATGCAAGCGGTGAAAAGATTTTATTAAGCCTCATGAATTGAATCAATGTCGACAGTCTTGGCGATGAAGTCTTTGTACCTTTAGCGTAATGGTTTCCAAACTATTAGATGCTTGGACTTAATGTTCGGGAGGGTTTTTTTCTAAGGATTTGGACACAATAAAAATCAGGCGATGTTGATCCAATAATTGCTCTTGTGTAGTTACGACCAAATAAAAATGTAAATTTTACCTCTTTAATTATGCGGCGTTCGATAGTCTAGTCGTTACGATGAAAACCTCGTCACTGGTGGTACACAGATTTGGTCTTTAAGATTTCGTCTTAATTTCACAGTGCAGGGTTTTCGGTGAAAAAGGACAAGGCAGAGAACTTTAAAAACTCTAAATTCCTCAGGTTTTATGTTTCTAAATGGAAGAGAGGCATCCTTTTGAAAAATATCACGCCATTTTGCTGGAAAGCCAGATTATACGTTACATAAATGCTGTGTGAATGAGTTAGAGATAATACTCGACAAAAAAGAGACTAGATTCGGTTGTTTTACCTCTTAGAGGGACTATTTTTTGCCCCACAACAGGCTAAATGAAAGGATTACAAGTACCCTAAGGGCTTACAGAAGGTTGGGGTAGAGGACCCACTGCACATCTGTTAGGAAACAGATTGAAATTCCAATTAAGAGAGTCCAGCGTGATGTTAACGAGTTGTTTTACCTCTGAGCGGCACTTTTCTACACACAATGGGCTAAATGGCCAGATCAAAAGGACTCCGAAGGCTTAGGCAAGTTTGGGGTCCGCACATGGGGCACAGTTAACGGACGTCTGCCTTTCCAAGCACATCGATGTACACTACTGACCGACGGAAGGGCGGGAAGTTTTGAGAAGATAATTCTCAAAGCTGGCCAACTGAAACCCGAATCTGCAGATTATGAGTCTGGCGCGCTTCCGATTGAGCTATTCCCTTCCCCGTATTTTTAAAACGTGAATATGGTATGACTCTCTTGTACACGGGGCCATGATTTAACGATCCATCAGATTATTAACTAGGAAATCTTCTCTCCATCATTAAAGAATACATATCATTGTATGATACGAAAAATGACTGTGCTAGAATCCAGAACACTTTTAATATATTTATTTATTTATTTATACACCTAACAACCATGGTGATGCTAGTGCCCTTCTACACCAACACTTTTAAATCTGAAGGAATACATTTGGGACCAAAAAAAGTTCGATGGATTTTATCGCTGAGCGGCTCGTGATAGCAAAAATATTATTTTTGCTATCACTTAATCACAGGGCTGGCCTGCTAAACGATATTTCCAAATTCGATTTCCTGCTGTGCAAGCGTTTTCATTAATCTTCACTAACCCCAGCTCTAGCTTGAAAAAGTACCTGCATAAAAACTTTAAATATATATATTCTTGTCCTTTGTTCTAAAATATATTTATATATTGTTACAGATTTTAGTTGTTTTTGAATATTTGGCAACCTATTGTGAATTCGTAATATTATAAACAGATGGTAAATGAACTGATTTAATAATTAAGGCAATAAGTTTACATAAATCATAAACAAATTTCAGTACCAATCACACTAAACATCAATAAGCTATAGTAGTAAAGAATCACCGTGTCCTGTAGACATGGAACTCATGAAATACTCAATGAATTTTTTAAACTTATTATTTCATGAGTTCCATGCCTACAGGACACATTCTGTGATTCTTTACTACTGAATTATTGATTTAACTCCATGAGCGTGAGTGACAAACATTAAATTTCATCTCTAAAGTGACAACACAGTTGTCCACTTTCCTGGATAGATGGCGCCACTGTTGCGAATCAAATATATAAAATCCGGAAAGTTTATGAGGTTACACAAGCTGATAAAAGGTTAGCCATTGATGGTGTAGTGGTTAGCATAAATGACATGTTTCTCTAGGAGACGTGGGTTCGAATCCCACTCATGGTATAATTAAATTTTTCCAGCTTATTATTTCATCAATAACGCTATTCATCTGTGCTAAATGATCCTGACTATCATAATTACTAAACTAACTGAAAAATCAATAACATTTCAAAACCGATTCACAAATCAATGGTGGAACATTTACCCGATATCTTACCCTAGTTATATGCATCAGAAACGAAGCTCACTACACTGATATAAATGTACAGTTATTTTTGCTGCCAATTAAAATAACTTTACCTCCATAAATCGACTATTCTCTTATCGTTTTAACGCACGCACCAAGGGAAAAACCTTTCCTTTGCACACTAATTTCAACTTTTTAACTATATTCTTCTGCTTTGAACTCAATCGTGTTCCAATCCATTTATGACTTAATTACACTACGTGTGATATGTCGTGTATCTCGTAGTAAGGATCACATTTTCATTATTGCACTTTCATAACCCGTTTCAATATATCCATACATGCATGGACACCGTCAGAATTTTTTTGAGGGGAGGGGAAACAAATTTGTTTCAGGGAAGAGAGCGATGACTGACACTGAGCTAAATATTCGTAAAATTAAGCTTATGCACGTTTTCCAAATGATATAATGCCACTCTCTTCTGTGTTATGTGCAATGATTTACCCCACAAAAACAGAATCAGATGCAATTATTTTTATTTCGTCGTATTGAAACTAAGGGTGGAATTTAAGACCGAAAATAATGCTCTTTGTGAAATATGCTGATATTCAACAGTGTCATCCAGAAAGGGTAAAATTTTCTGTCTGAAACTTTTGACTAAAACGGGAACAACTGATTCTACTTCTGATGTCACAGATTACGCAAAGTTTCTTTAGACAACAGTTGTCTTTAACAAGTGTTTTAAACGAATTAAATGCTCTGTTGAGAACTGATTATTTTTCTATAAACTGTTATCTGTAAGTCAGTGTTTCTTAAACGTTTTCGAATAGAGGTCTAAAATTCAAATGCATCTTCACCTTACGATCCAAATAATAATAAAATCTGAAGGTTAACTGGCTGGGCCAATTATCCTTTTCCGACTCATTAAAATGTAAAGAAAGTTTAAGGGACAAGAACGAAAACGTAGATTTCACCCTCTTGCGGCAAATTTTACTTGAGGATTAAAAATATCTTGCTTGATAAAATATTTCTTATCATTTGTAGTAAAATATGTTTATATAGACTGTCCCGTGGCCGAGTGGTTAGCGTGTTTGTTTACTGATCCAATGGATCTGGGTTGGAGCCCGGGTTAAGGCATCGGTCAACGTGTTGGCAGAAATTTTCTGCGAAGCGAGCGCCTACTTCAAATGAAAGAGAGACGACTTTCAGGTTAAAAGGCGCCCACTTGCTACAAATTTCACATGAGGGCTCAAACCGTAATCCAAGAAAACCGACTTTCTTTTGATAAAGGGCGCCATCTTGATGTCAATATCCCTTGAGAGTTCAAACAGTAATTCCGGGAAGCCGACTTTCAGGAGCAAGGGTGTCTTTTTGCTGCAATTTTAATTTGAGAGCCAAACAGTAATTTAAGAACGCCGACTTTCAGGCATAGAGGCGTCCTCTTGAAAAGAATTTCATTTGAAGGTTCAAACAGCAATGCATTAAAATTCGACTTTTACGGAGTAGAATGTAGCATTACAACATTAATAATCTCAAAATAATAAACCAGATATTATGTTAGAGTTTGCGTTATTTGGTTATATACTGGTGGTTATCAAATTGTAGAAATATTATTGAGGTAATAAGTATCATGTTTAAGTATACCCTTTTTTTGTCCGCTTTTGCACTCTACCACCAGAAGAGTTAGGTACAACAAATTTGCATGAGGAAGAGTATAGGCTATGTGCAGACCCATTGGTGTCAACCAAAACCGGTATAGACCGGTTTAAATTTCTCGAACTCCCCCATAGACTTATCATCAACGTTGAAAGTTATTAAAAATAACTGTTGGTACCAACAAATGTAAAGGAAAAAAAATGCAAAAATCAATTGCCTTCTTATTTCGCGTGATAAAACCATTGTTTCAAAGTGGATAAAGAGCGCGAGAGTTTCTGTGGAAGCTGAAGTCATTCTATCGAAGCACGAGCAGGACACGAGTGTCTTTATTGAAATGAAGGCTTCGAAAACTAAGAATTCGTATCGGACTTTAAAATAATTAACTTTATTTGAGAAATATGCAAAAGTTAATAAACGTGTATCACAAAAATGTGTTAATTAATATGTGTAATAAATTATACGTAAATAATTTTTTTACATTAAATTCATAGTATGTACACATTTTTGTGCAACTCAGACCATATTTAATTTTCTTTTGTTATAAAGTTTATATATGCCTGGCAAATTGTATCCGAGCAACTGTGCTAGGTACGAAATGCTTTGAAAAGCTGGATTATCTGAGCGAGGTAATACAGTTTTTCGGTTCAGAAATTTATGACGTGGGAGGATCATGGGTACCTCCAAATATGTCCACTTTTCGCCTCCCCGAAAAGAGTGAGAGAATAATATAGCCATCAGTGGTGGAAGGTAGTATCGATCGTAGTGAGTATTATGCCAAATGATAACTTGGGAAATGGGGATTGCAATCTACTCTATATTTCAGACAGTTTCAGACCTCCCCTAAAAGAGGGGAAGGCTTATGACGTGGGGAGTGCGACTTGCTATATACTTTACAGTTTCAGACTGAAGCAACACCGGGTAAATCTGCTAGTAATATACACACTGGTTTCCATAAATTAAGAAACAAACATGTGTTATGATGATAGATAGCTAAAACTCTAACTTCTTAAATAAGTTTTTAAACAAAAGATCTCAATCAAATATATCAATATCTCGATTTTCAACAATATTCGTTCAGTATTTAATGAGTTAAGGAAGTTTGAATATTTAACTACGTTAATGCCAGTCTTAAAAAACTTATACAAAACTGAAGAATATTGAAAGAATTATTTACAGAAACTTCTAAAAATATACACTTATTTCATTAAACACTGATAAAAAAACATACACTTATTACTAAGTTTTAATTAACTTCGGAAGTAAATTTTTGTGATTGGTATTGCTATTGTTAAAAGTCCAAACTTTCATAACTCATTAAATAGCAAACGAATATTGCTGGAAATCGAAATATTGTATATTTGATTGAGATCTTTATCTGCTAACACAGTTTTCAAAAAAGAAAAAAAAAATAGAAGCTACAGAGCTTCGACGTTACCTTCCAATTTACAAAACAGAGAGTTCTTTATTTTTTGGAAACGAGTGTGTATGTATATATTTATACAGAAATCGCAGAAATTAACTCTGTTAAAAATTTTCTTCAATTTAAAAAATAGATATTTATTATACTTTGGAAAGCTAATCTATAGCGATATATTTACATGCAAATTAATAGTGTAGTTGAAAGCAATTAATTCTTCTCCATTTAAAGTAGCGGTTTGCAATCTTTTGGATCCAACGTCCACTTTTGCCAATATTGTTTTCTTAACTAGGATGTTTCCTAACACATTCTTTACGAAAATCAAAACAATGAAAACTAAATCAGTCAGTTCATTATTATAATAATAAGGTTACAAGCAGCATATATTTGTGAAACTATTATTAACCCACGAGCATCTAAGCTCATGCAGATTAGCATACAAATTATTTAAGTATATAATTTTGGCAACATTGACACCCAACTTTATATAAAGAAGAAAAAGATATACAAAAAACAAAGAATTTATAAAAACGAATTATAACTTTTTTACTTTAACACTGAAAGCAGGCAGTCAGCATTAGTAATGCTCATTAGATGTGCAACAGTGATTGCTGATGTGATTAGCAGTGATGACCGAAGTGTCCCTCATTGTGAGTTAAACAGGCCAAGGGCGAACACAAATTTATAATCCCTTCACCCCTGAGGGGTAAAGGGTTATAAAAAATGGGACACTCGCTTTATATACCACTGTTCTAAAGATTAGGATAAAAGCTATCAAAATTCTAAACCGATGGATTTCGTTTGGTCGTATTTACGTGAGACTCCAAACAATGATGCAATGAAACAGACTTTCAGGGACACTCTCTTAATTAAGGTAGCTTAGTTGAATGGTTTTACCTCTGAACAAGACTGTTTTTTTGCACACACTGGGCTAAATGGATAGATCACAAGGGCCCCAAGGCTCAAAGAAGATTAGGAGAATGGGATATATTAGACAACTGTTAGGAGACATATGGTAGCCTCCCAGTAAAGACATTCAACGTGTTATTTAACGTAGACAAGCTATGTCTTGCTTAGACACGAGACTATGGCATAGGTCCCATCCGAAAACGGCGGTATTTCGAGGTCCATCGGTGTCCCTTTCCTTATCGACTACAGAACGGGGGTTTAACGGGGAAAATTCTCAACACTGACACATTGGGGACTCGAGCCTGAGAACTGCAGATTGGGAGCCTGGCGCACTACCGATTGAGCCAACCCACCCCACAGTAGAGGAGACGTTCTACGTTCTCTGCCTTAGAGGACCCTCGCGAACTGAGAAAGGGAATCCTTCCCTAAATGACAACTACGATTGCTCTTCATTCCATTTCTTCGACTTCCTCTTTGCAAACGGATATCTAGATTCTTCTGTGTCTTCTGCCAATATATGAGATTCGTATTCTTTCTTCGGAAACACAAATATCAAAACAAAGCCAGTAAACATAACCCAGAAGCGGAGACTATATGACACAGATTAGTTTTGTACCTAGCTGTGTCCTCAAGCAATGGGAACTTAATTTCTCATTGCAATCGAATTCTGCACCAACTGACATTTATAAAAGTCTCCTCTAACTCTGGGGGTAGAGATAATATCCTCACGCAGCAGTCTTAAATCGAAAACAGAATTCAAATAACTTGTGAAATATCAGTTCGAAAGAGATGAATAAGAAAACAAATAACCTGTAAGTAAAGGAACAGTAAATCTCACGTAATTTAAGTATTCTAATTTTTGTTTATTGTAATGTTATTTAAAATTTTTCAAATTCAAATTTATTTTCAGAAAGTATTTTCAAAAAGTATTATATATAATTATTTTGCATAAACAATATCACTACGCCGAAGCTCATCAGCAGGAATGTATATGGTTTTGAAAGATATGATCTAGATTGCATCAATATCATTACATAAAATGAAGGGGATGAAAGAATAAAGAAGGAAACTAATAAAATGGCAAAAGATTCGGAATAAAAACACACCTTTTCATCAGTCACTTAAAAAATGTTTTCTTTAACTTCACAAATTGCAAACGCCTCTAATAACTTGACCAAACGATATTAAAAACTTTGGGAAGGGGTTGGCTCAGTCAGTAGCAAGCAAGGCTCGTAATCTTCAGTTCACAAGTTCAAACCTGCTTGGCCCAGCGTTGAGATTTATCTCTGCAAAACGCCCTGCCCATGGTCAGTACGAGACACCGATGAATTTGAGAACGCCGTCGGATAGGACGTAAAGACTTCGGTCCGTGTGCAGGGGAGCCATACCCTGGGCACCTTAAGTAATATGCTAGATGGCCTTGACGGGAAGCTACCTTCTGTTTCCCACAACTATCCAGTGGGTCCCCTCCACGCACTCTCTGGGCCCTCGGGCAATTCTGCCAATTATGTGCAAATAAGTTCCGCTCAAAGGTAAAACAACGCAATTAAAAATATAAATTCAGCCCTTATACATAAAATAATAAAATTAAATTGTGAATATTGAATAATGTTTCAAGATTTTAAATTAAAAACGAATAAAATATAATTTTTCTCTGTTTAAATGTTATGTATTTTTACTGCTTTCACGTTATTTGAAACTTATGCGCCAGATGTTAATATATATAATTGTGATTTTTTAATTTGCCATTGTATTTCTTTCCTTAACCAGGTTTCAGTATTTAAGTTACAGAATTTTTTTCTCTTTTCTCTTTATCTCTTTATTATTACGGTAGATATTACTGCGTTTGAAAAACTAGTCACGACCGAAATTTATAGTTAAATCCATATATTGGACATTTGTATTGATTTACTAGGAACAAAATACAATTTTTGGCTTCGGTGTAGTGGTATGTAACATCAGACTGATTAGTGCATAGAACAACCTACATCACAATGTACTCCAAAAAAAGGGGAATTTTTCTGGGTAGTGCTAAGGAACGCTTTTTTTTTTTATTTCTGTACACAGAAATCTCCAATTTCATATTTTTTCATAATTTCTTCAGAAATATCTCCATAAATAAATAAAAATTTTCCTTAAGCAGCGGATTGCTGTAGATGTCTGACTGGAGGTTGTCGGTATAATAAGCGATAGAGAAGCTCTATGGGGAAGGCGATATATCAGCAGAAGGACAATACAAAAAACATCTCTGCCTTATCCGGGATTCGAATCTTGGTCCCTTTTATAAGTAGCCAAAAACGCTAATAAATCATCCGGAACACCAAAGTATAAAAATTCAAAATATTACGCCAACAACTCAGAGGTTAAACTTCAATCAACGTAACTGCTTCGGCAAAATAAATCCATTTAAAGAGACAAAATATAAACAGAAAAAAGAACAGTTTAACTTAAAAACAATACAAACAAGGTAATAATACTTATATATATATTTCTCTCATGTTTGCGGATAATTAAAGAACTTACGCAAGAGTGAAAAGAAGAAGGGCATGTCCCTGAATTCAAGGAAGTGCTGAGGTTCCCCAATTCTTCCGTCAACAGACCGGGAACCGAATCAATTTCCTGATACTTCGGCCCAAATCCGGAGAGGTGGCAACCTTTCGACTCCTTCCTTCCGTCTCCTCATTCAGGAGCTGCAGGAGAAAGAAATCGTCTCATACCAGGACACTCTTCTTCGAGATTCCTTCAGACTTGACCATTGCCTCAGATACTATTTGTTTCTGCTTTATAAAAATCACTGCTCTCTTTAACAATCAGCTGTTCTGCTTACGCTTTGTACTCGGTTTGTTTGTTTAACAATTTCCGTGGTTCAGCGGGTTGGGTTGTTTTACCTCAGATCGCATTTATGTTAGCAAAATGGGCCAAATGGCTAGGTCACAAAGTCAAGGAGGGGGAAAAGAGAGCCTATATGGCTTAGAGAAAGTTGACGGAAGGGAGCTCATTCGACAGCTGTTTACAAATAGTTGAAAACTTCCGTCAAGGCTATTCAACGTATCCTTTGATGTTCATATGTTCATTTTTTTTTCTACTGTCGAAAGCTAGAGAACGCAAAGAGAAGTAAAACTTGGCTTGGGTGTAAGTGGCGCCACTGTCGGGTTTTATCGAACTTTCCAGGAAATATCCGTTTTGCAAGAAACCAACTGTTAGATGCTCCCGGACTATAATAATAATAATACTACTGCGGGGGGGGGGGATTTTATGGCAATATATTTATATATAAACTGACAGCTTCTATTTCGATGTAAAAATCCGTTTATAATTGTATCAGAAGGTACCGTAGAGTTTTTATGTTATTTTTTTCATATCACCAGTGAATTTCTAAAATAATTAGTATATTAAAATGACTTTTAAATTTAGCATTCATGGGTTATATTTATATCCATTAGAAATGAAATTTCCTCTTGCTAACTTACCCCCCCCCCCCGGGGGGGGGGTAAAAATTTCGTAACGTTCCCTGAATCTACAATCCGAAACACCCACAAACATAAATTTTCACTTTTCTTAGCACTCGTAGATCAAGGTTTGATTTCTATGTGATCTCATTTGAGCTTGAAGGACAAGTCGCAGATGAAATTCCGGATTTTTTTCCCGAGATTAACGACCCGGATTACCTCTAGGTGTAAATTTTCAGAGCTCTAGGATTTCTGTTTCATAGTTAGAATAAGCACGATACCCTCTCAGTCAGTTAATCACTCACAATCGTCTATACATCTATATTAAAAAATATAAGAGTGTATTTGCACCGCATAGGTTACTTTCTCGAATAAAAGTGATAAAACTCCTCTTATGTTCGTAAAAAATTTTCATTCATTTATAAATTAAATTTTAAGATAATAGCGGCACTCTATTGACAGATACATTTCTACTACAAATTTGCAGTTTATAATAGAAGGAAAACCAAAAAAAAATTAATTGGACCATAAATGCATGGAAATTCTAAGATATTTTGCATATTTTTTCATTTTAGAAAGAGTTGTGTCTTTTTTTCTTCTTTTCCTTACGGCCAGCGGAAAAAAGCTGAAATTTAGAAAAAGAATTACAAAAGTTTAGCGCCCTTCGAAAGATAATAGAATATGATCAAAAGTATCCGGACACTCGCTCAACCACAATCTCCAGGTAATAAGAAAGGAATTAATATCGCTTTGGCTCACCCTTTGCTGCTATCAGAGTCTCCACTCTGCGGGGAAGGCTTTCCATTAGATTTTGGTGCGTTGCTGTGGGAATTGCCTGCCATTCTGCCACGAGAGCATTAGGGAGGCTGGTCACTGATCTCGGGCGGTTCGGCCTGGCTAGCCGTCGGCGTTTCAGTTCATCCTAAAGGTGTTCCATGGCTTTCAGTTGAAGGCCCTGTTCAGGCCAGTCGAGTTCTTTCACACCCATCTCATCAAATCTTTTTTGCGCTGTTCTCGCTTTGTGGACTGGAGGGATAGTAATGTTGGTAGAGGAAAGGGTCTTTACCGAACTGTTGCCATAAAGTTGGGAGCATGGAATTGTCGAGAATGTCATTATAGGCCACGGCGTTCAGTGTCCCCTTTACTAGAACTAGGGGGTCTAGCCCGAACCATGAAAAACAGCCCCAGAGAATGATGTCTCTCCTCCACCCAACTTCACAGTTGGCACAACACAGTCAGGCAGGAAGCGTTCACCTGACATCCTCCACACCGACTCGTCCGTCGCACTGCCAGTTGGTGAAGCTGATTCATCACTCCAGAGAACGCAGTTCCTCTCCTCAAGAGCCCATTAGCGCTGTTCTATATACCACTCCAAGGGAGCTTGAGTTGATCATGTTGGTGTCAGATTTGTGTTCGGCTGCTCGGCCATGGAAACCCATTTCCTGCAGCTCGCAAAGAACTATTATGGTGCTGGCGTTGACTCCAGAGGCAGTTTGGAACTTGGTGGTGAATATTGCAACCGAGGACAGAGATTTTAGTCGCATCACACGCTTCAGTACTCAGCGGTCCCGCTCTGTCATTTTATGTGGCCTACCAGGTCGCGTTCTGCTGTTGTTGCTCGTAGGCGTTTCCAATTCACAATAACATCATTTATAGTTGATCGAGGCAGCTTCAGCAGAGCCGAAATGTCCCGGACTGACTTATTGCTAACATGGCATCCTATGACCGTGCCACGTTCAAAGTCCCTGAGATCTATCGTACGGCAAATTCTCCTGTTCATGCATATCTATGAGGTTTGCCAGAGCACTTGCGTCCTCTATACCTCTTTGGGCCATGGCTATGGCGTATATGAGCGAATCCACTACTCAGAAGGTGTGTCCGTATACTTTTGATCATGTAGTGTATGATATATCCTAAATATACTTCATAGTTCAATGACCTATCTTGACCTATCAGAACAGTCAAAGCGTCAACAGCAAAGTCACATAGCTTTCCTAGAGGCTTAGCGTGATTTGTCACTGGGATTTCTGTATGCAACTGATAATGACATAGCGTGAGTAGTAACACGCTATGCCACTGACACCTAATTATGCACTCAGTGGCCATTGATTTATGAGCACTCTAGAAGATCTATAACTTATAAAATAAACGTTTTTAGGGGAAAATATGGCTGAGCATAATTTTAAAGCACAGAATAACTTGTTGGCACAAATGGCCGACTCAGTACCACTCAGCGCCATCTTTATCAGCAGGATGGAATTCTCATTTTCCCACTAACTTTCAAAGTGTATGAACTTCTCGATCTGTGGTTCTGTATCTGACTATTATTGCTCTATTCATTGCTTTTTACAAAGAATATGGAACAAGAAAATTTATTTGATAAGATTAAATAAAATATTTAAAATAATCTAAAATTTACTGTTAACTTTTTTAAAAACTCCTACTTCTATAATTTGAAAATTATATTTTATATTATTAGCCGTTCCGTGGCCGAGTGGTTAGCGCGCATGGCTACTGATCTAAGAGACCTGGGTTGGAGCCCCGGATAAGGCATGGATGTGTGTGTTGTTTTTCTGCTGAGGTCCTGCCATCCTCACAGATCTTCTACTATGGCATATAAACTCTCAGACCTCTGTGGGAAGCAGCTGCTTGAGGGGGTATTTATTTTATTTATTAATATTATTTGAAACAAAATTCGTTAAGAATTATTCCCGTGGCCGAGTGGTTAGCACGCTTGGATCTGAGCAGAGGGACTTGGGTTCAAACCTCGGGTAAAACACGAAAGTTTGTGTTGTCTTTCTGCTGAGGTCTCGCCTTCCCCAAGGACTGTGGCGTATAAAATGACAGTCTTCTGTCAGACCTCTGTGGCAAGCAGCTCATTGAGGTAGGATGGGGGGATTTAGTCTTCCCGTGGTGGTTTGGGTTCCAAGTGGTTTGCGCACTTGGTTACTTACTGATCAGAAGAACCTGGGTTCGAGCCCTGTGTTGGGCACGGATATTTATATTGGCTTTTTATTAAGGTCTCGCCTTCCTCCTAGACCTTTTACTATGGCGTATAAACTGAAAGGCACCTGTCAGACCTCTGTTGCAAGTAGTTGCTTGAGGGAATATTTATTTTATTTTCATTCTGCTCGGCCACTTTTGTGGAACAATGGGCATATCCTGAAAGTCGTCTATTTGCGCTAGCTACTTAATCTGTGAATTTAAAGATCGCAATCCAATCTATCTAAATCTCAATTTTCAACAGTATTCAAAAATTTCTTGAGTTTCAACATATTCATAAGTTTCAATAATTATTGAGCTTTAAGCATTTGAGGACACAAATGTGTTCTAATAAATTGATAAAAAATTAGACAATTATTCATGGAATTATTTACACACACTTTTAAACGATGCATTTATTTATGAAATGGTTTAAAATAATACTTTTTCAGTTTCAATTGACTTCAAAGATAAATTCTTTGGTCTAACATCGCTCTTGTTGCTGCGGGACGTACCAATGGTCTAGCATTGCTGTTTTTAAATGTTAAAACTTCTATAAATCTTTAAATACTGAAGAAATATTTTTGAAAATCGATATTTACAGATCGTTTAGTCCCATTTTCTCATAAAACGCCTATTTTAAAAGTTACAGAGCTAGTGTGGTCATAACTTGATGTGTTCATAAATTAAGGATTACCCAGTGTACAAATCAAACTGTTCGAGAGACATTGTTCCCCTGTTTACTATGATATTAAGACCCTAAAGAAAAAAACGTCCTACCCAATATAACTCGATCCTTCATGCCTTCATAAGACAGCCGTTTTGGTAATCCAACTGAATGACCAAAAATAGCAACATTAACTTCAGATCTATATGACCGTAGACTGTTGCAGAGATAACAGAAGCAGCAATATCGTATGTAGTGGCTTACGCACGAGCTTTTAATCCTCCACTAAAATAAAAGGAAGCAAAACCAGCGGAGCAACATGTTAGGGTGCAGAATCAATTAACCTCTGATCGGTGAGTCGCGTTTGAAGAGTGTTCCCGTGGGTGGGTAGGATTACGACAGAGCCCTTACGCCCTCGTGTCGGCTCCGTTGTTTCCTATCAACTTTGTTCAATGGCAAAAGAATGGCTATTCGGAGTATAAGACGAAACAAAGGAAAGACAATGAAAATGAGAAGACTTTATATTGTTTTGCCTTTGGTAGGTGAAAATGGGTACGTTTCTTGTTTATTGTGGGTTGTTTTTGGGAGATATGATGTTAAGAGGTCGATTAAAGGGGATGTCGCGAGGGGTTATGATTCCAAGAAATAGTGGGCTGGGATGTTTTACCTCTTACTGACTTTTTTGGGCACATGGCCTACACGACCAGGTCACAAAGACCCCAAGGGCTCAGAGAACGTTGAGGAAATGGGACCCACACGACTATTAGAAGACATATGAAGGCTTCCTTCAAAGCCCATCCAATGTGTCCTTTAACGTTTAACGTAACATACAGGGTATGTCTCTCTTGCACATGGAGCCACGGCCTTACATTCCATCTGAAGGACAGCGGCCTTTCCAAGAGCATCGGCGTCTTCTATCTGACCGAAGAAAGGGTAGGGATTAGCGGCGATAAATCTCAATGTCGTCCAGTGAGTCCTCTTCCCTCAACTTGCTCTGAACCTGGGGTCTTGTAAACAGGCAATTTCGCCACTATGGAGAAAAAGTGCTGTTTAAGATAAAACAACCCACTCAAGCTGCATTTTATTACTTTTCTGTTTCTCTCATTATCAATTACATCGTGAAGAATTTATTGCAAGGAGGTGACTGGAGTCTTGCAATTTTTACATACATACATACATACAGAATCCTCACGCAGCCATGGGCTACGGAGATCCAACCACACAGTGCAATTTAGTTCTCTAAGCATGTGTGTCCTGAGCACCAGCTGCTGGATTTGGCCCTGTGTTTTTCTCTCCCCTTTTTTCACACTGTTCATAACCCTAACCTATATATATATACATGCAGGCAACATGGTAAAACCAACACAGTCTCTCTCTGCACACAATGAGGCTCAAAGGATGTTGCCAAGACCTTCGTTTAACTGCATTACTTCAAGGTCAAACTACTTAATGTACAAGATACTGCCTAAACATCTAGAATCAAAAGCATCAAATTTCCTATTATCTTGCTTAACCCATTTCTTCTCAGTGTTGCGTGTACGCAACACTTGGGAAGAAATGGGTTAAAACGGGTCCATATTTCGCTATCATAACTAACTTTAGGAAGGGCCAAACTGTTTTATAGCCTAATCTTAGTCCATGCATATACGCCTGTTTTTCCATTTTCCACACCCTTCATAGATTCTTAAAAGTAACAGCAGCAATCCATATTTTTCTATTAATCTCATGCTGTACATCAGAGCGTTACAGAGTGTTACAGAGCTACCGAGATAGTTAAACTGAGACACTTGTTAAGGATTCAGACATTCAAAATAGCTGAAACATATATTTCCTTACCAGTTTCCATCACTTTGGTTTACTCTATGTTTATCACTAAACCTAACTACCAATCTGATTAGCAGCATTAATGATAGAGTTCATTTCACCAATATCATTTGCAAAAAGGGCCAAATCATCATCATAATCTAAATCAGAAATTTTCAAATCTTTAGACCATTTATGGCCAAAATCTTGCTCTTGTGGTTAATTCCGCATAAAATTATCAATAGCCAAAGAGAAAAGGACATAGAATAATAAACCAATTGCTACAAGCCTTACCACTCTCACATACGATTCAGTGTTATTATAGAGAGCTGCCATTATGTTAACTAACTTGTCAGTTATTCCATATGATCTAACGGACAACCACAAATTATGACGATCAAACAGAGTCAAAAGCCGTTTTGAAATCTACAAAGCTAGTAACCACAGGTCTCTGAAACTCGAAGCATTTCTCAAGACTCTGTAAGTGAAAATATTTTGTCTATACATCTTCTACCACGTCTGAATCCAAACTGCTCATCATTTAGTTGTGCATCAAACAAATTCTTAATTTTGTTCGGCATAATTATTCAAAGAACTTTAACTGGAGCAGAAAGTAGGTTGATACCCTATAGTTATCGGAAGAATTGTGATCACTTGTTTTTAAAAAATAGTGATAATAATATCTCTGGTAAAAATCCTTCAAAAAAAACATTTTTATCATAAGATATTCAAATTTTCTGTCAGCCTTGGGACAACAGAAACAGAGTATTATCCTCTAGCTGATATAAGATATGTTGTGTATCTATTCACCCACGGGTGTCAACTCACAAACAAAAAGAAAATACAGTGGAAGCTTTTTCCTCAACAGAAACTCAGCAGTGCACTAGATAGAAACAATATTCTGTCCATGGTGAGTGAAAGTGGGAAACTCATCGAATCACTTCAATTCGTTCACGGTAACGCGACAGTTTTCCTAATAACATGTTTAACTCCCGAAATTTGTTGCGAAGTTACGACTCCGTTAGTCTGGCCGACGTCGAGGAGCATGCTGCAGTAAACACGCTTTTCTTAAACTTCCTCCTCCATTCTACGTGAAAACACGTGTTACTCTACTGCAACTTCGTGCGGCGATTGATTGGAATGGGTTTCACACCCAGCCTAAGAAACTGATGACAGAGAGGTGTTCCTCCTTCATACATGCTTTCAAAGTAGCAGCCATCTTGTTCTGCTCTGCTGACGTCATAAAGCGTCGTTGGCAGATCTACCATACACAGTACGTGCCTCTGACTGACCTCTGTTGATAATTTCTCTGCCTACAGCTGCACACCGTAAGTTCTCGATATTTTCCACTTTTAAAGTTTTGATTTGACTCGCCCGTATATAGACCTGAAACCTTAGATTATATAATACTAGTTTGGTTCCCACTGTAAATAATTACATACGACAAAGAACATTACATACAATTAATTACATACGACACGGAACATTACATACAAATAATTACATGCTGAAACACAGAACGCCAAACTAAAATTCACAAATGAACACATTGCGAACAAAAGAGGAGAAACTGTTCATTGAATTGCTGCGGGAACGACCAGAACGCATTTCCGTTCATTAGGTTTACAGAAAACATTCTCTCTCAGTAATGCAACTTTTTTTTTTGCTTCCATTTACATTTATTTTCTGCAGTTAAAACTCTCCAAAGAAAAGGGGGACATGAACTCCATCGCACATCCACTCAGATTTAAAAACCAAAAATAAAATATATTTGGTCCTTTTAAGAAGGCAGCACCGACCGAGAGAAGAGTTGTCGTTGAGAGAAAAAAAAAATCGTTTTATAAGGGAGAACACGTAGATGGTCTGAGAAAGGCTCCGAGACACAACTCGTCGTGTCCTTCGTTGTTTGGCGTCTGGTGCTTTTAGGTAATGGTCTATCGAGGACGGAACTGAGGGACGCGTAAGAAATTGGAACAGCAAGTAGATTAGTGTCTTTCTGGTGAGCATTGCGCAGGACCGGAAACCCAGGGCTTGTTAGCTTACTGAGAGTTTGCTTCGTCATCGAATCTCTCCCGACGAACGCAATTAAAGGCTTAATAAACGGAATTATTTGTTGACGTTAGCAGAATCAGAGGAGGGGACGATAAAGAGTGAGGACTGTAATGCCGTCGTTTATTTTCTCTCTGAGAGCGTTGGGGAAAGGAAATCTATATCACAAGTTACTTCGGATTGCGCAACAATGCTCCCTTATTGCGCAAAAATGGATCAATCGACGACAATGGAAGTGGGTGCTATGAGAGGTTCTCGAAATCTTTTCACTTCCCGACTACCTTATCGGAACTGAACTGTGTTGTGTGGACAGCCTATACAATCAGCGGCTATTTTATTAGATACAGTTCTATTTTATGTCAATAGTAACACAGATACAGAAGTCAGTAACTTTTTATATAAACCTCTTTTATGAAAAAAGGTGACTGTAAAGGTCTTGAACAAATCTCTTTGAATCTCGATTTTCAGCATTTTACGTTCGGTATTTAAAGACAAGGAAATTGGAATATTTACCAGCAACAATGACAACTGAAACACTTGCTCAGAAAAGTTAATAAAAATAAGTTGAAACGACAGCAATAGCCGTTATATTAATATCATTGGTTCATTTATTGATGATTGATATCATTGCTTCATTAACTGATGATTGGTGTCATTGGCTCATTGACTGATGATTGATGTCATTGGTTCATTTACTGATGATTAATATCATTGATTCATTACTGATGATTGATGTCATTGGTTCATTGACTGATGATTGATGTCATTGGTTCATTAACTGATGATTGATGTCATTGGTTCATTAACTGATGATTGATGTCATTGGTTCATTAACTGATGATTGATGTCATTGGTTCATTAACTGATGATTGATGTCATTGGTTCATTAATTGATGATTGATGTGTTATTGGAGTATGATCTATGACGACTCTCGAAGCGCCAACTGCACAGTCTCATAGTCTCTTCAGATGCTCTCGCGCTGCGTCATTTATCGGTTACTGATATATTTCTCGAAGGCTTTGCTTAAATGTCATTCGTTATATACTTCTATGGAGTGTGTCTGTTTATGTATTTCTCTATTTCTTCGATGTCCTAAAAATCGAATTTTGTCTACAGCTTCATCTCATGGTAACTTAGTGCACTCTAAAGTTTTCAACTCCATAAAATTAAACCCTCCTCCGAAAGTTGGCAGCGAAACGTCTATCCATTGATGAATTTTCTTATCGATAACCTATATTCCTTTCATAGCTTCAAACCATAATTAAATTTCTCTATCCATAATAAAACTTATCCATTCATAAGATAGGCGGCCTCAGCGCCCCCCGAGAGATCAGACAATTGCGGCGAGTTTAATACCGACCCAACGCAGCTAAGAACCCCATCTATAAATCCTACGCAGAAACACAAAAGTGGGTCCACCACACCAGATTCTGGACCTATTTGTCAAGTATCTCCCGAATTACAGGCAGCCGAACACTTCTGTCACCAATGACGTCACCCAAAATGTAAACGAATGTCCTCTCACCCATTCGGAATAAATCCAGAAGCTTGTTACTCTCTGTTTCATTTACTCTAAGTTAGCACTCGGGCAATTCTTCTAGTTTTATATGGGGCGGGGGTGGCTCAGTCGGTAGCGCGCCAGGCTCGTAAACTGGAGTTCCCAGGTTCGCGTCCCAGCTGGGTCAGCGTTGAGATTTATCTCCGCAAAAATTCTCCGCACGGTCAGTAGGGGACACCGATGGACTTGGAAAGGCCGCCGTCCGTCGGATGGGACGTTAAGCCGTGGCCCCGTGTGCGGGAGAGACATACCCTGTGCACGTTAAAGAACACGCTGGATGGCCTTGACGGGAGGCTACCATCTGTCTCCCAACAGCTTTTCCAGTGGGTCCCCTCCCCCAACCTTCTCTGAGCCTTCGGGGTCCATGTGACCTGGTCATTTAGCCCATGGTGTGCAAAAAAGTGCCGCTCAGAGGTAAAACAACCCAACCCATCTAGTTTTATATAATGGTTTAAATATCATTACAATAATAATTTCGAACGGGGGAACGAAAGCATGGGTGCGCGAATCCGTATGTCTCATTCTCAAATTTTACTCGCTAGTTTCCCCTGTATGCTCTTGTGTTGGGTTACGAGGTCGGATTCCTAGCTGTCATGGGTCGGGATTAATCGTTTTGCGAATGTACGAAATCTCTGAGGGGGCTGCAGTCACCTCTGCTATCTTGCAAGTAATGAGTGGAGTAGTAGGTTACTATGGAGATATACGCACCAAATGGACAAGTTACCAATGGAGAGAAGTTTGGCTCCAAACCTTAATCTGAATATTACCAGTACACGTATAATTTTGATCAATATTAAGATGAATAAGTCATTTCAGGGGTAGAATTTTGATAATATTTTTTCTCCGGGAAAAAAGTCGTCAAGGACTTGTAGGACTTTTTTCAGCTGGTTATTTTTTTTTTAATGATAACGTTTTGCCATTTTCACATGTGATAGTTAAAACCAATGCTATTTAGTTTCAATAAAGAATAATTAAAAAAATACAAGGTAAATGAAACATTTTTGTCTAAAAATAAATTTACAAATTGCAAATAAAATAAATATTCAACTAACACTAGAGATATTTACAACAAGGTTCAAAGTATAGGCAGTTATTTGTATTTTTTTCTAGCCTCAACTTGGTCTAATTTGCTGTCTTATCTTACCATTACAAACACAACAGATTTCCAAACACTCTTATCACTCAAAACAAGCAAAAGAATATTACATAAACTGAATACATTTTTCCACAGAAGAATACAATACATATTTTCGGTTTCACATATCCAATTTCGTACATTCGAAACATTTTTCACGGAAATCTTCATTAACCAAAATACTTCATTCTCTTGTGTTTACTAAAATACACGAAATCCGTAACTAATCGCTTAATAACAATTTTGCTTAACACTATCTGCAGTTTCCTTTTTTTTTTAAACATTAACTCCATTAGATTTTTTTTTTGAAATATTTCTACACGGAAAGCTTTATACATTTCTAGATTCAATATCATTATGCATGTCGCTTGTCTACTAGGAAAACGGCGCCTTCCATTGGTGATTTTGTATTAGTTTATTGAAGAATGGTTAAGGTGCTGCATATATAGATGTTCTTGTTCAATGTTCTTATTTAATGCAACTTTAATATTGCTTTACATACAAAAGCAGGCTAATATACAAAACATTACAACTAGGATAGGGCACGAAACAGTAACTACAACTGTTATATAACTCATGATTTATAGATAACTGTTCTTAATTTAAAGGGAAAATTTCTTAACAAAATAGTAAAAAATAAGGGCGACAAGGTTGATGTTGCAATTAACAATACTATTCTGCTTTTAATAGTCATTGTTTTGATATCATTTATATGCATTCAAAACTATTACACAGGCTTAGCTAATTTATTGCAGATTTGGAGCATATAAAAAAAAAGAGTTTATAAAGTCATTTTTAATCAAATGATTCTCAGTTGCTGAAGACCTCAAGCCATAAGAGTATGGCTTTTCTTTAGGAGAAATCAGTAAATTTATTGACAAATATTCCATTTTCCATAACTGTTTAAATAATGTAAAATATTGTTGAATATCGAGATTTAAGTAAATTTTATTATCATCATTATTTTTCTTCCATTATATTTTTGCATTAAATGCATATTTTAGAAGCTATAAAATTTTAAAGTTTTATTCCCATTCTCAACTTAAAAATTCTTTAATATTTTGGTAGGATGATTGGGTTGTTTTACCTCTAACGGCACCTTTTTGCATACAATGTGCTAAAACGGCCAGGTCACAAGGACTCTGAAGCCTCAGAGAAAGTTGGGGGAGGGGGGGCATTGGACAGCTGCTAATGAGACGGATGGTAGCCTCCCGTCAAGGCCATCCAGCGTGTGCTTTAACGTGTGCTTAAGCGTGTGCTTAAGCCCCATCCGACGGACGAGACATTTCCAAGCCCATCAGTGTCCCCTACTGACCGCACGGAATTTAAAATAAACTCTGCGCGGTCAGTAGGAGGACACTGAGGTGAGAATCATACTTTATATTAAAATCAAAATCAATTTTATGCATTTCCAATCATAAAAGCCTCGCTTTGTGAGTGGTTAAAGATGATTTATTAATTTTAAGTCATTTATCGATTTTAATAATTTAATTCCTTTGAACATTATCATATAAAATTACAAAAGAATACATTGAGGGAAATACGAAGAAATCAAAGCAAAGCAAAGAAAAAATATCACATAATGTAGAATCTAGGACTATAAAAACCCGTCCAGATTCCACGTGAAATTTGCCAACAATAATCACAAATGGTAAGCATGCTTTAGGAGGGATCAGACGAGAAACATCATCTAAACAGTGTTTCAAAATTAGTAAGCATAAGAACATAGGTACAGTCGCTCAAAAAAGTATCCGAACGCTATGGTTCACTACAGAATTAAGAAAAAATATCTGGCAAAGATATTTTTAGAAATTAGTGATCTGGCAACCTTCGTGTCACGGCAATCTTCGTGTCTTCGATCTGGCAACCTTCGTGTCACGTGACACGAAGGTTGCCAGATCACTAATTTCTAAAAATATCTTTGCCAGATATTTTTTCTTAATTCTGCAGTCAACCATAGCGTTCGGATACTTTATGGAGTGACTGTACGTATACTAATTTTGAAGATATTTAGATTTTTTCCGTCTCTCAACCCGTGAAAGCAATATTTTAAAACATTTTTGTGAAAGGAACAAAAAGTATCTTGCAAAATATTCTTTCTTGCTAGTGGTCAGGGGCGTAACGAAGGGACTACTGTGGGAGGGAGGGAGAGAACGAAAGTTTTCCAACTCGGAAATCAAATTTTGCCAACTGAGAAAATAAATTCAATTATGTGTCTATCAGGGACGTACCCATTCTCTGACATTAATTCCGGTAGGGGTGAGGGGGACAGCTCCCCAAGATTTTGCCGAGTTCTCTTGATTTTGCCAAATCCAATATATTGTCCAAGTATCTCGGTTTTGCCAACTCGCCATAATTTTACAAAAGAAAAAATAACTCAGTTTTTTAAATCTCACCTGAATTTAACCAAATCACTTCGAACCCCAAGATTTTGCCGGCTCTCCTTAATTTCACAAAACTTAATTACACAAAGTTGTTTACCAACTCAGCAGCATTTTACCACGTCGCTTCGAATTTTGCCAACTCACCAAGATTTTGTTAAATTGCCATGATTTTACTACCTACATTTTGCCAAGTTGCCCGATTTTGCCATCTACCCTAGATTTTACCAATTCGACATAAATTTACAAAAAAGATCCCAATTTTTACATCTCACCTGAATTTTATCAAGTCACTTCGAATTTTGACAATTCCCTAAGATTTTTCTAAGTTGTTTCGATTTTGCCAACACTCCTTAATTTCACAAAAACAATCCCAGTTTTCACAACTCACCTGGATTTTTATCAAGTCGCTTTAGAATTTTGCCTTCGAACTCCCCACATCCTCCCGTATTTAAGGCGCTGCTAGTGGTACATTGTATAAAAGTCCAGTTTGTCTGGTATTAAATTAGTTTTTAAAACAATTTTTGTACATTATATAAAATGATAATTATTTTAAAAATAATAATTTGTCTTAACGTTATGAAAAAAGGATAAAGGACTAATAATATTCAAATAATATATTAAATATCAACTTAACATTTTTTATGTAAATAGAAAATAAATTGCTTAAATTATTGAAATAATCTCCACCTCAACTGCTAATTGCGTATTGTAAATTTGAGTGCACCCAAGCATAATATAACGAGATTAAGAAATTTTTTGCGACAAATTTTCTTAAATAATAAATTTGTACAAAATATGTCGAAATCTTTTACTTAGTTTATCAGAATACACTTTTCCGTTTCAAATTGGGGTCAAATTGCACACCTAAATAGTTAAGTGCATATATTATTTCAATATTTGGGCAATTACAACTTATCAGCACAATTTAAAAAATCATACTTTATATTAAAATAAAAATCAATTTTATGCATTGTAAAAACATAAAAGCTTCCTTTTGCAAGTGTTTAAAGTTAATTTATTAAATATAAGTCATTTATGGATTTTGATTGAATCATTCTCAATGTTTAACTTCATATTAGATGTAGTATCAGAAGAATACACTTTTGCCGCATCATCTGCATAAGAAATCGAAAAACCATTTAACTCTAACTCAAAAAAGGTCATTAATAAAGATTAAGAGCAAAACAGGTCCCAAAACTGTTTTGGGGAGATAAGTCTCAACGCTGGCGCAGCTGGGACTCGAACCTGGAAACTGCAGATTATGAGTCATTCCTGTCCCTGGTAGAACAGAGCACATAGATATAATAAAAAAATTAACTCAGTATTCCATCAAAGCAAGCATCTTCCATTTCACGTTCTCCACCCACTTTTCGTCTGTTTGCAAACTTTCCCATCTGCTAGTCATCCTCTTAACTGTTCCTTCCAATTCCATTTTTGTTGCCATCACTTTGATCAGCTAATGGAGTCAACGGAATCAGCCCTCATTTAGTGAGTGGCCGCATCGTTTCCACCGATAGATTCTCAAACACGCAACCCTTACGCTGCCAGTAGTGAAGGAATCTAGTAATCGCTTTCATTTCACGCGATAGCTATCCGATGGATTTCTTTCTCTCAGTTTTTCTTTTCCCTGAAGAGATTCTCCGGAATTAAACTTCGCTCTTTATCGAGTGATGGTGATGATGGAAGAAAAAAGACGTAAAGATGCTATGAAATATTTCTCAGCATTGGTTCCTAATTAATATCCACATGTATTGAGTTGGAGAGCTCTTTACACGTAACAAACAAGTGGTTTATAGAGTTGGGTCGTTTTACATTTGAGCGATACTTTTTTTTTCCGCACAAAGGACTAAATGGCCAGGTCTCAAGTATCGCAAGTCCTCAGAGAAAGTTGGAAAAGAGAAGCTACTGTATAGCCGTAAGGTGACAGATGATAGCGTCGTCAACGCCATCCAGCTTATTTTTTTTTGCTTTTTTCAATACGTTATTTAAATTCGTATAAATAAATCACTTCTGTTTACAGATGACCTCTAACCTAAGAGCGTTCTTCAGGAGAGAATAATACATTGAATTAATATTTTACACCTTCTTTCTGTCTTCATCCGCTAATCTTAATAGTTACATCTTTATACTATTTCAATTGAAAACGTAACACGTTCTTGTTTCTAATAAGCACGTTCTTTAGCATACACAGGGTATAGCTCTCTGACGTTCACGATACCATATCTTAACATCCCATCTGATGGACGGCGCGGTTTCCAAGTCCATCGGTGGCCCCTTCTCACTGAAGACAGGTTGGGTGTTAGCGGAGAGAAATTTCAACTCTGGAAAAGTTGGGAATCGAACCTGGGAACTGCAGATTGTGAGTCTGGCTTTCTACTAACTGAGACACTCCCGCTCCTAAAAATGGAGTAAATTAGGGACATGGTCAAATATGTTCTTATTTTTAATTGGCCGCAATCGGCTCAGTCGGTAGCACGCAGGCTTGTAGCTGCTGTCTCCAAGTTCGAATCTCCATTATGCCTAGTTTGAGATTTTCTCCAATAACCCTTCCGCTCATCCTTCAGTAAAAATGGGTCACCAATTAGTTTGGAAAAGTCATCGTCTGTCAAGATGGATGGTAAGTCGTGTCCCCGTATACAAGAAAATCATAACTTGTGAATGTTGTAAAAACATTCTGGATATGTTTAACGGAAAGCTTTCATCTATATCCTAAATATTGTGGATCCCTTCCACAAACTGAGCCTTTGATGTTCTTGTGATATTGTCCATTTTAGTCCTCTTGTGTGCAAAAAATGGCCACTCAGCGGTAAATCTCCCCGCCCTGCCCGTGGTCAGTAGGGGACACCGCTGGGCTTGGAAAGGCCGCCGTCCGTCGGATGGGACGTTAAGCCGTGGCCCCGTGTGCGGGAGAGCCATACCCTGTGCACGTTAAAGAACACGCTGGATGGCCTTGACGGGAGGCTACCATCTGTCTCCCAACAGCTCTTCCAGTGGGTCCCCTCCCCCAACCTTCTCTGAGCCTTCGGGGTCCATGTGACCTGGCCATTTAGCCCATGGTGTGCAAAAAAGTGCCGCTCAGAGGTAAAACAACCCAACCCAACCCAGCGGTAAATCCAAATAATCAGATAGTTTAAGTTGGTCGAATACATTTCTTAAGGAATTGTGGGTAAAATCGTTTTTCAATATGTTAAAGTGGTGAGTAGTATGTAGCCGACTCAGGCGAGATCTTTCATCGGAATGGCCATTTCGATTCTCAGTGACGACATTAATTCCCATTTCTTTGCAGACAAATGCAGGTACTATACAGAAAAATGGAAACAGTTCCACGCTATCTTAATACAAAATCACATTCAGAGCTCAATAACTTCTTCAATACGATTTTTTAATTAAAAATATGTCTAAAGATAAATAAACGATCTCAGTAAAATCTCGATTTTAAACAATATTTGTTCAGTATTCAAAGAATTATGAACGTTGGAATATTTAATTGGCTACAAAAAATGATCCAAAATTTAATTCAAACAGGTTAAGGTATCAGAAATCATAGTTTACTCAGCAGAGTAACTCTGATCTCTTTTTGTTATAAACTTTTTTAATGTTTCAATTAAATTTTGGGATCAATTTTTGTAGTCTGTTAAATATTCCAGCGTTCATAATTCTTTGAATACTAAACAAATATTGTTTAAAATCGAGATTTAGATAGATTTGATTAAACTCGTCAATTTATCTTCAGGCATATTTTGCATTAAAAATCGTATTGAAGACGTTATTGAGCTCTGAATGTGATTTTCCATTTAGAGTTGTTGTTGGGATGTTTTGCCGCTGAACGGCACTTTTTTGCACACCATGGGCTAAATGGCCAGGTCACATGGACCCCGAAGGCTCAGAGAAGGTTGGGGTAGGGGACCCACTGGAATAGCTGTTGGGTGACAGATGGTAGCCTCCCGTCAAGGCCATCCAGCGTGTTCTTTAACGTGCACAGGTATGGCTCTCCAGCACACGGGCCACGGCTGAACGTCCCATCCGACGGACTGCGGCCTTTCTCAGATACCGTAGGCAGGGCGGGAGACCGTGGGCAGGGCAAGGAGTTTTGGGAGATAAATCTCAATGCTGACCCAGCTGGGACTGGAACCTGCCATTTTTTTGTCTAGTACCTTTATATAGCTTTATGGGAAAGCTGAAAATCATTTTATAACATTATCACAAGGGAATAAAAATTCAGTTATTTAAAATACATTGTATAATAATTCCAGTTCTTATTTTGTTTAACTGTAGGCAAGATAGCCTGTGCTCGAATCCCTCGAAAGATATGGATTTTTTTTTTATTCGTATGCTTCATTTATACTAAAATCTCGCCTTTCTCTCCAGGTCTTCTGTAGGGTGCATTATACTATCGTAGGTCCAAAGAAAATGGGCTGCCTGAACAATCATTTCATCTGATATGCATAGATTTTGTTTATCGGAATGGTTGATAATCTATTTGCACATTGACAATCATTACATATTTTTTATCCACTAAAAAAAGATACATAACAGGGTCAAGGGGGCGGTATAAAGGGTCAAGGAGGCGAAGGGTCAAGGGATCATTAGAGTGAAGGGAACACGAAACCATGGCTTAATATCCAATCTATAAATACGAATGGCGCCCTTCTTATGTCCATCGGTGTGCCCTTTCTCACTGAGGGGGTTAGCGGAGATATATTTCAACGCCCGCACAGGCATTAAAACAAATTAAATTCTTGTTGAACAAATAGAAATTGTCGCTAGCAGAATGGTGTCATTTCCAAACAGACATTTGCAACCCATACTCAAAATGCAATTGAAAGGTAGCCAGACTAATTATTTCCAAATGATGCACATAACACGATAATCATTCCTCAGTCGCTTAAGTCCCCAATAATTACACAGGCGCACCTAAATCACTAGCGAACTATGTGCAACTCCTGTCGTTAACAACATTATAATTCCACCTAATCAGGATGGTCCGAATCGCACCCCACTCCGGTACTAAACGAAAAAATAATGAGTGCGAAAGCAAAACCGAAACGCTGACTGAAACGCAGATCACAGGGCAAAGTAACATCTGCGAGCAACACGTTCATCATTTTGCATGAAGAATATGAAAAAAAAAAACTCACAGGTGGAATCTAGATTCGTGAAATCCACATGTTCGTAGTATGTACCCGAGTCCAGCGAGGTCCTTTATCGGAATGGCCATTTCACCTCTGACATTGACGACATTAATTCCCGTATCTACAGAGTCCCGGAGGAAAGGAAAAGCTCGCGCTGTGAACTGCACGTGGCATATTGTCATTAATCTTAGTTATGACAAGCTGGCAACAAGTTGTCAACTGAAGCTCTTGAAGGAAGTGGAAGAGTGCTTCGCGGAGACTTGCTGCATCTCGGTATTTCCTCCTCCTCCACCAGAGGAGAGTGTACCATCCCCATCCTCTTTGCTTCTTCTTCACGTTCATTCCTGTCTCAATCGCTCATTTTTCTCCCTCCCCCCCCTCTACTCCCGCCATTTAACCGAGATATGGCACAGTTTACTCGATAGGACAGGTTAACAGCGATAAGCTTGCTATTGATTGCCTAGCTAATGCTTAGGGATCAACTTTCACTTCCGCTTCCGTAATCAGAAGAGCGTCGTATCAAATTTATTTGTTTTGTTTATTTTTATATTATTTATTATTTGTTTTTCTTTACTCCGTGAAAGGGAGTTTCTACGGTGGATTTGGAAGGAAGGAGAGTTGCGATTCGTGTCAGTGAATTTTTTATATTGTTTTCCACTTTACGTGCGAGGATATTCAAAAAGAAGCTTCCGCCATCTTGGTTTTCGTTCCGTTGATGCGGATGATTATAGAATTAGGTCATGCAAGAGATGGATCTTTTCAGATTGCACATTGGGCGCATTCCACGCGCAGTGCACGCAAATGTGACGTCACTTACCTTTTCGACTTGTGGCTCGCATAGTGTTTTCAGGAAGAGCTCAAAAAGGCGTATGATTGGCTGCATTTTTTCTTAATTGCAGAAAATTTTGTGTGATTTGTTTTCTATAGTTTAGTTTTGCATAACAGCAAAGTTGTATTGTTTACCGCTGCGGACTCAGAGAAGGTTGGGGGAAGGTGACCCATTGGACAGCCTGTAGGTGACAGATGGAAGCCGCCCTTTAAAATCATTCAGTATATTTTTTAACGTACACAGGGTATGGCTTTCCTGCATACGGGACCACGACTTTACGTTTCATCCAAGGGACGGCGGTGTTTCCAAACCCATAATTTGTTCCCCCTACTGACTGAAGGCTAATACTGGCCCAGCGGAGACTAGAGTATAATAACTTCAGATTACAAACCTGGCGCGCCACCAACTGAGCCATCCCCGCCTCCATATCGGTGGTACAATCGCTCAAAAAATATCCGAACACTATGGTTGATTACAGAATTCAGAAGAAATATTTGGCAACGATTTTTTTTTAGAAATTAGTGATCTGGCAACGTGACACGAAGGTTACCAGATCACTAATTTATAAAAAAAATCGTTGCCAGATATTTCTTCTGAATTCTGTAATCAACCATAGTGTTCGGCTATTTTTTTGAGCGACAGATATTTCTTCTGAATTTTGTAATCAACCATAGTGTTCGGATATTTTTTTTTGAGCGACAGATATTTTTTTCTGAATTCTGTAATCAACCATAGTGTTCGGATATTTTTATGAGTCACTGTGAGCCATTGATATCTGAACCGTTTTGATACTATTGTTTTGTTGTTGATGTATCAATAAAACGTATTCAAATGCATACATCAATGATGAAGATATGACACTTACCAGAATAAGAATCAGGTCCGGTATAGAAAAAATTTAAGTGAGGGGAGGGGGGCGAGAGCAAAAGTCTGGATTTCCACTGAAGTGTAACATTTCCCCTTCGTTTCAGAGGGCTTTAAAAACCATAAAAAATGCTTGAAATATACCCAAGTTTAATGATTTTGACCTCCTTTCCCCTTATTAGCATTCTCAAAGAGGGGTTATTATTATATCACAAAAGAAACAAATCAGATTGTTTATGCTAGCTATTAATTCATATATTATTGTTCACCATATTAACTTCCCCAGTTCCCAATATTGTCCAGTCTTCGAAATCCCTTTATTGCTCTATTGAACATTTTCCCATATTAGACCTAGCTTACATTAAATCTTCGACATAGTATTCAGATCCAGAATTATCTCTCTCTCTCTATGAATACGAACACCCAGTGGCGTATCAGATGAATTCGAATAAGAACCATTGTTTCGCCACTCCCCTAATAATTAGACGCCGCAGTATTTCGTCTATTGTCACAAATCCAACTATTGCGACACGTCCACCTTTGTTGGCGAACACGCTCAGCATTTGCGGGTCCGTTGTTTGCCGTTACACAAGATTATGTATTGTTGCGTTGGATAATGATTGCATTCTGCATTATTCTTGAGATAATCAAAGTGGGAGGAACAAACCGTTGTTTACCGAGAGCATCATATGTCCTCCTATCTTCTCATCCGCGGTGTGCAAAGCGATCATCCATCCAAGTGCTCCGCATCAGCACACGTGGGAAGTGCCTCCTCATCCTCCGCTGACAATGGCAGTCGCGCCCAAGTCACGTGACACCGCGAGACCTGATGACCTCGCCCCTGCTCCCAGCCGCCAGGAAACAGTAGAGACGCCCGACAGCAATTCGTATTGGTATGGTCTTTCAGTGCGTGAGTGTTCTGTATCGAACGGTAATCCGGAGAACGAAGGCGCAGAAGGTGAAACAGTTGTCTGAGGAATGGCTACGAATAGGAGGAATGACTGCTTATAAAACGGAAATGGTGTTGCCCCGTGTCAGTTGACATATCTAGTAACAAATGGGGTGCTTGTTTTAAATGGCTCTTACATCCTCACAACAGATACAACCATTTGTATAAACATATAAGAGTTTTAATAGAGAGAAATAATATTTTAGTTCTAGTACAGTTTTTATTCAATTCCGGTTGAAGTATTATGTACTATCTACCTGCGCGACTGTCGAAATCCAATTTAAAATATATTTTTGAAGAAAATAAAAGAAACTCATTAAAGGTGTTTGAGAAAGTCAAAAGTCTTTGAATCAAGAATATTTGGGGCTCAAGAATCGTCCATTCGGGGTTTGAATAGCGCTCAGTTGGGTTCGAATATGACTTAACTGATATTTTGACTCGGACACACCTAGGGCTCGAGTACTGCTCAGTTGAGGTTTGAATCGGACGCATTTGGAGCTCGTGTGCGGCTTAGTTGAGGTTTGAATCGGTCGCATTTGGAGCTTGAGTGCGGCTCAGTTGAGGTTTGAATCGATCGCATTTGGAGCTCGAGTGCGGCTTAGTTGAGGTTTGAATCGGACGCATTTGGAGCTCGAGTGCGGCTTAGTTGAGGTTTGAATCGGACGCATTTGGAGCTCGAGTGCGGCTTAGTTGAGATTTGAATCGGACGCATTTGGAGCTCGAGTGCGGCTTAGTTGAGGTTGGAATCTGACACATTTGGAGCTCGAGTGCGGCTTAGTTGAGGTTGGAATCGGACACATTGGAGGATCATCGAATACTGCTCTGGTGTTGTTTGAATCAGGCGTATTTAGGATTCAGTGCCGCTTTGCGGATGGTTTAAATTTGCTACATTTGGAGCTGTAATTTTAAAACCTCAGGCCACCCATCAGCAAAGTCTGCCCCCCCCAAAAAAAAAAAACTTTAATTTTTTTTATCTCTTCGCAAAAAAGACGGGCTGCTTTACAGTTTATTGGATTAAGTTATTAAACTTCGCAAAATTAAGAAAAATGTCTGCCATGCATTGCAAGCAACGGCAAATGGATTCCTTCTAACTGGAATCACACGTCGTAAAGAATTTAAAAATGTTCTCATCTTTATCGATTATCTAATTAGTGTGCTCTTCTGGAACTTTCGTGTCGCGCTAATTTTAATGAATTCTGTTGCGGGGATTTTTCTTGTCTTTGTCTGTGGGGAATCATTGTGGGGAGGAAAGAGATAATTTCGAGGTTTTAATATCAGACAAGCATCTAATATTGTCTTTCTTTTTATAATCGTTTATCAGTTAACAGACAACGCAGTATCACGTGGAATACATTTCGTGTTAATCTTAGAAGACTAACAAGAAATGATTTTTACAAGCTATTATTTTAAAGTACAAGCAATTATTTCTAGTTAGCATTTTGTTTGCAAGAAACTTTTGGCTGTAAATTACGAATACATTTCGTAAAATAATTTATTTTTTCGACAAATTTGCGTGTAAATAATATTTCTCTGTTTTGAAGAAGGCATTGGTACATGGTTGGATTGGGTTGTTTTACCTCTGAAAGGTACTTTTTTTGCACACAATGGACTAAATGACCAGGTCACAAGGACCCCGAGGGCTCAGAGAATATTGGGAGAAAGAGACCCACTGGACAGCTGTTAGGAAACAGATGGTAGTCTCTCTTCAAGGTCATCTAGTGTTTTCTTTAACGTGCACAGAATATGACTCTCCCTCACAAACTCCATGGTTAAAGTCCAATCCAACAGAACACGGCCTTTCCAAGCCCGTTGATGTCCCTTACTGACAGAGGGCACGGTAATGATTTTTTCGGCTTAAATTTCAATGCTCGCCAATGTGGGACTCGAAACTGGACACCGTAGAACACGACCCTGGTGCTCTATCGACTAAGCCATGCTTTAACGCACACAGGCGTATGGCTCTCCTGCACACGGAGCCTGGGAACGGAAGATTATGAGACTGGGGGCTTATTAATGTTTCTTCATTTCTAACATATTTATGAAGGCAGGGGGTCAATACCATCAACTTTGAAACTGAAGTGTTTTGATTCCATAATAAATATCAGATTATCTGTAGGTATAGAATTCAATAAATATTTATGTAGAAAAAACTATTGCGGGATTCGAACCCACAGCTTTCTAGATACATGCCAGAGCGCTCTGCCGTTTAACCAACCATCAGACGATAATTGATTCTTTCATTGAATTCGGCGCATCTTGCGTCATCTATAAACAGGAAAGGTAACTTATTTTCCAATTGTTGTTAATGAATCAGATGCTAAAGTGGAAATCATTCATAATTCAGTGATAAATAATGCAAAAATCCTTCCGTTGTAATTACACTGATTATCTCTAGGTAGAGAATTCATTAAATAATTATTAGAAAAATTATAGACGACGGTGTTGATTATAGATGGCATAAAATCCGCCACATTTAGCGAAAGATATAAAAGTCCCCGTTGTGGAAACAAATTATCGGCTTACGACTGGTTTAACGGTAGATCGCCTTGTCATGCATTTAGAGAGACGTGGATTCGAATGGTGCACCAACGATAATAATTTTTTTTCCACACAAGTATTTATTGGAATGTATTTATTTTGTATTTTTTCGGAAGCATTTCACCGCAGTCATATCAATCTAATCTAAACCATTCAAATAATGAAATGCATTCTTAATAGATGTATGCAATTAATTGAAACACCATGCTTCGAAACGAGATAGTCGTTGTTGGTAGTTTTAGCAAACTTCCAGTGGGATTGCTGTGCGGGTCCCACTTTTAATCTGTGTATTCTGATTTTCACTGTACTAAAGATTAGTTTTCTGAGATTGCCCCCCCCCCCCCCCGATTCGTTAGCACAGAGTCAACAGGAAAATTGCTCTTGCGTTGCTAAGATATATGCTGACATCAGCGAGTCACACTGCGGAAATGAATGACTGAGCCTGTAGTTAGTGTAGTGGTTAGAACACTCTGACTTGTATCTGGAGATAAAACAATTTTATTACATACTGACATGTATCTGGACAGACGGTCCCTGTTATTTGGTGCGCTGTTCCCGAGCTACTTGATCAAACGGTGTCAAATTTATACGAAGGTTATTCCTCTATGTCTCCATATCGGTTTAAAATTAGGTTCCTACATGCAATGGGATACATTAATGGAATAAATACTTTTGGAAAGTGAGGAATCGAGCAACGGCAGCAGATTTAAATGCTGTTACGAGTCTTACTTTCACAGTTCGATTATAATAAGTGGCAACAATAAATCTGGAAGTGACTTCTATTTCCGTACGGATAGTATGGTAAATATGTTTGCATTTAGCAAGCACCCCTTCTGGAATTTCGACTTGAAATTCGTCACTGCAACTCGGTCGACAACCGGAAACATTCTGTGAAATTTTGAAGGGTCTACATGGTTTTCCGATTAGTTATGGTTGCTACAGACACACAGAAACAGACACATAGATACACACAGACTCACAGAAACAGACACATAGATACACACAGACTCACAGAAACAGACACAGATACACACAGACTCACAGAAACAGACACATAGATACACACAGACTCACAGACAGACACATTCTTTTATTTTTATAGATAAAGCAATTTTAGCTTGTTTAAGAAGAAAGATGAACAATCGCTTTATCATATGGTTGTCTGCCTGTTTGTAGACATTATTTTTTAAAGTAAAAACTGCAAAAAAAATTTGGTATAAATAAAATATTAAGATTTGCGTTTTCAGATTCCGCCGTTGGGTGGGAAGTGGTTAGAGTGCTTGGCTGCTGATCAAAGGGACTTGTGTTGGAGCCCAAGATAAGGCATGGATGTTTGCATTGTCTTTCTGCTGAGATCTCGTCTTCCTGACAGACTTTCCCTGTGGCGTATTAAACTGACAGGCTCCTGTCAGACCTCTGTGGCAAGCAGCTGCTCGAGGTGGGGGGAGTACTAATTGCGGAATCCACCAAGAGAGAATTTTCACGGCTCTAAAGTCGGAAACTAGCAAAATGTTAAATTTGAAATGTGACAGTAGAGTCACTCATCGGTGGTCAAGGGGATTCGGTTGAGAATAAAGATTTGACCCTAACCTTTGCCGTGGGGGTAAGGGTCAGGGAAGATATGTGTTCTTATTTAAAAGAAAGGAAAAATACCTTCCAGGGTTGAAATAAAATATTACTCTTCACGGTTTTTGAATCTTCAATTAGTTTTTAATTCGATTAGTTGAATTTCCGCCGTTAGAGGGCGATGATTATGAAAAATGTCAAAACACTATTGAAGATGAATATTACATATTTACCAGGGGTGATTGTAATTTTTCTTTTCGTATGATAGATATACAGCAGCCCAGTGCACGAACAGTTAACAGTGCTATGCTGTAGAACAAACTTGCAACTTCTTTGAAAGTCATGGATGTTTCTTTCTGATATATGACTGTCTTTCTGCTCAGATTTCAACAGTATGGATATTAATGGGGCGGGGTGGGGTAGATTAAATAAAAATACAGTTTATTCCAAAAAAATCATAATTTAAAGGAAAGAATCACTGCAGCTGTTGTTACTAGGGTCGCGACTTTTTTTTTCAATTTGCTTCTAAGTTGGTAATTGATTTTATCATTGCTCCAAGGTCAACTCATGGATATTAATTGTTTCAATAATGAGTCATTGTTTTGACATTGTTTCAGGATTGAACTATGAAATTTACATTGCACCAGACTGATTCACGATTTTTGCATTGTTGTAGGTTTGAATCATGAATTTTACAACACACCAGGAAGAGGCATGACTTTCCCATTGCTCCAGAATCGGGCCGATACATGGGAAAAGGAGGAATGACATTTTTTACCCCTACCAATGACGATTAGTTCAGAGATTTGTAAATATAATGGGATTACTATTCGGAAAATCCAATCACAAAAACGTGTTGATAAATAAAACTGTAGAGTTTCGTTTGTTTCAAAACCATTAAAAGTCATGATGTGATATGTAATGGAACGAGTGTCTGAAGATTCAACTTCTGATGATGCAGGTGAACCATTTCGCGTAGCTTCTGAACACTCCCCCAACGTAAATCCTCAACCACATGACCAGTTTTTTCTGTCCAGTTCATTGGCATGTCGCCACACTAACCAAGCTAAACCTGGCCCAGGTAGTTTTTTTTATGGTCTTGTTTATTCTCAATGCCCGGTAATGGATGCTATCTCTGAGCTTTGATGTCCGTCATTGAAAATGGCGACAGGTTCTTTCTTAGTAGTTGTGGGTGCATGGGAATCTGATCCATACACGATATTTGTAAATAAATATGCAGATAATCTGTAATCTAACCGAACACAATTAAATCATATTTCTTAATGCACATTAAACAATCTAGGGATCTTTCTTTCCAATTCCCTCTTAGTTCTTAACACTTCGGAAGATTTCTCCGGGAAAGAAACAAGCAGAGGGAAAGAGAATGCCCGGAGACAAAAGATAACTGAACGACACTAGGATGCTTGGTTCTGGTATCGATCGAAAATTGCTCATTTAAGCACCCTTACTTTCTTCCTCTCCATCATCCTGCTCTTTATTCCACGTGTCTCCGGTATCCAGGCAACGGAGGCTGAAGCACGCCGGATCTCAGTCACGCCTTCACTCAGAGACATACCCTCTGAATAAGACCCTTCTTGGAACTATTTTTTTCTTTATATATAGACGCGCATTTATTTATTTGTGAGCTATACTTCTCCCGCGATACGAAATGGTGGATATGTCAGGAGAATTTTCCGCCTCGCCTGCTCTTTATTCCTACTTCGCCTTATTGGTGCCATATCGTTGGCACTGACTACACCTCCTCTTAATAAATCTTTCCACCATCCACGTCCTTGGACTCTCTGGGAGTGTAGTTAAAGTTCTGTTTATGTTTCTGCGAAGCCAGCACGCTCTTTCTAGATGTTACTACATGCTAGCTGTGTATCGTCCGAAGGGGATCTTTTTTGTATGTGGGGGAGATGACTCGAGTGTCTCGTTCTGCAGTTATGAAGAGAAAGGGAGATAAAAAAAGATCCTATGAATCGGTTGGGTAGCGTAAAACATTTTGCTCTATAATAATGTGGCAATTCTTGGGAATATATTGGAGTAATAAAGATGGCGGTTTTATTTCAAAGTGCTTTTGTAGTTTTGGGACTGTTACAGAATCAGTACACGACTTGTAATGTTTTGCGCTAGGTGATCATTCACTTTGGAATTATACCTTGTAAACTAAGAGTCTCAAAGTTTCAGGAGTAGTGTCTTGTGAAATAAAAGTTTAAAAGTGATTTTCTGATGTCAAGTAAGTAAATTCTTCATATTCCTGGATACCGGAGACGCGTGGAATAAAGAGCAGAATGATGGAGAGGAAGAAAGTAAGGATGCTTAAATGAGCAATTTTCGATCTATACCAGAACCAATCATCTTAGTGTCGTTTAGTTATCTTTTGTCTCCGGGCATTCTCTTTCTCTCTGCTTTTTTTTTTACCGGTGAAATCTTCCGAAGTATTACGAACTAAGAAGGAAATTGGAAAGGAATATCCAAAGCTTGCTTGCTTTATCTACTAAGCAATATATCAGTAAGGTTTCAGTTTATTTATGATTAGCACAAGAAATTTTAAAGATCGAGTGGGCTAAAATATTTATTTTACAACGAAGAGCCAAAACATTATGACCCCCTGCTTAATATGATGTTGGTCCTCCACGTGCCACCAAAACAGCTCTTACCCGCTGAGGCATGGACGCTACAAGATTTATAAAAGTATCTTGTGGTATCTGGTACCAAAACGTTACCAGCAGATCCTTTAACTCTTGTAAGTTGCGTTTGAGCCGCCGCAGATCGGATATGCTGTTTCAACACAAACCACAGATGCTCAATTGGATTGATGTCTGGGGAATTTGTATGCCAGGGCAACACCTGGAAGTCTTCCTCATGTTCCGCGAACCATTCTCGAACAATCTGGGTAGTGGACCATGGTGCATTATCCTGCTGAAAGAATGTACTACTATATGGGAATACCGTTGCCATGAAAGGATGTACCTGGCTGCAATGATGTTTAGGTAGGTGATAGACGTCATATTTACTGCACATGAATGACTGGACACAGGGTTTTCCAGCATTGCCCAAAGCCCAAAGCATTATAAAAATCCCAAAGCATTGCCCAAAGCCCAAAGCATTATACTTCCTGCAGCATCCCCAACAGCATTGCCCAAAGCCCAAAGCATTATCAAAAGCCCAAAGCATTGCCCAAAGCCCAAAGCATTATACTTCCTCCACCAGCTTGTTTTCGTCCAAGAGTGCATCCTGGTGCCAACCTTTCCCCAGGTAAATGACGCACACGTACCCGGCCGTCCACATGGTGCAACAGGAAACGAGATTCATCAGACCAGACGACCTACTTCCAATCATTCAAGGTCCAGTTTAGATGCTCGGTGCCCATTGCACATACTTTCGACAGTGAACCGAGGTTAGCATGGGCACTCGGAGCGGCCTGCGTCTACCCAGCCCCATTTTCAGCAGGGTTCGATGTAACACATTGTGTTGTGACACATTATTCCCGTCACCAGCATTCAAATTAGGGCGAGTTGCGCCACAGTTCTGTTGGCTCGTACCATATGGGATAGCCTTCGCTCACCTCTAGCATCGATGAGCCGTGGTCGACCCACACCTTGCCGGCGGTTCGTGGTTTTTCCCTCTTCGGACTACTTTTTGAAGGTACTAACCACGGCTGACCATGAGCACCCCACATGCCTTACCGTCTTGGAAATGCTCCGACACAGTTGTCTGGCCATTGCAATTTGGCCTTTGTCAAACTTACTTATGTCCGCTGCCTTTCCCATCTGAAGAACAAGGATAACATTGATTAACGGAGCTCAGTATCAGGTGTTATTTATACCTTTTCATGACTTCACACGCTCGCCATTCTTTTAACTGCAGTTGCTTCGATTTGCATAATGACGTGCTGATCATAACGTTTTGGCTGTTCAGTATTTATATATATATATATACTGTCTGCCAAAAAAATTCAAATATTACCTCAGTTTCATATAAAGCCCTCCATGTACGTTCAGAACAGCTTGGAATTGGGGCAGGTATAACTATTGACCCCAGAAGAATGCAACTTTAAATAAAAAAAATAATAACTTGAATACGAATGATTGGATAAATTCAATAAATATTTGCATAGTGTCTAGTGTTATGTTAAGCCATTTCTGTTGCAATGCAGCGAGTAATTCCTTCAGAGTCAAGGACAATGGAGTGCATACCAGTATTCTGTGTTATACTCTGCAGCACACATTTTCATGGAAATCAAATCAAGCGACTGGGATGGCATAGGTAATAAGAACTTAATTATCTATATTTCCTCACACCTTCACAGACCAATTTCACACGATAGATCGCGCATTTTCTTCCTGAATACATCGTCTAAACATGCTGTGACAATTTGTCGAAACTTAGGCCATATTAGTAATTATTACAATCCATATCATACGAACATTCCCCACAGCATTATTCCCTTCCCAACTTGTACAGTAAATGTGACACATGAGAGATGCATCACCTCATGCTGCTGGTGCCACATTCCATCTGTACTACCTGTATTATAAAGCGCATATCTCGATTCATCTATCTCGATTCATGTAACCTTTTCCACTGTTCTCTAACTCGATTCATGTAACCTTTTCCACTGTTCTCTAACCTCTGAAACCACTCTTTTCGTTTTTCAACAAACACTACAGGTTTACGAATAGGGCACCGACTGCCGATCCTTATATGTGTCTGCTTTGCATTATTCCAGTTGATGTGGATTGATGCATATTTTTGCACTGTGTTAATTTCCCCTCAATTATATTTATACATATTCCACTACAATTTCATTTTACCTTAAGCAGTTTTAATTTCATGCCGTCTGTTTTGCATATTGTTTTATCTCTTCTGTTATGCTGACATACTGTTTCCATAATGGCAGCATTGGGCAATCTCTATGATTTAAATAATACAAAGAAAAACATGAAAAAAGGTTAATTATACATATTTACTAAATCACTGTTGCCAAAAAATAATATTTAATGCAAAAGGCTCATACATTATTACAGTTTGGTATGAAATATTAATATATGGCTTTATTGTATACTATTATAATGATTGGTAAACTACTGATATAATAAATGTTTTTTTATTGCAAGGAATTAGAAAATTACCACTCTTTAATAAATATTATGAACCATTTTTTCATTCAGACTCTCAGAAAAAATGATATAAAATAAAATAAAATAAATAAATCCCTCCTCAAGCAGCTGCTTGCCACAGAGGTATGACATGAGCCTGTCAGTTTATATGCCAGAGTAGAAGGTCTGAGAGGATGGCAGGACCTCAGCAGAAAAACGACACGAACATCCATGCCTTATCCGGGGCTCGAACACAGGTCCCGTAGATCAGTAGCCAAGCGCGCTAACCACTCGGCCTAAATGGACGGCTAAAAAAAAAAAATTGTCAACTACACGGGGTGTTCACCCCTCCCAAGTACTGACCGCGCCGAAAGCTGCTTGACTTAAGGGGGATCAAACGAGAACCGGTGCTTTCAGCTTGGTATACTGCTTAACTTCGTGGATCAGACGAGAACCGGTACTTTCAGCTTGGTATATAGCCAACACTATCTCTCTGCCATTTTACTTGCTCGTAATTTTCCATTTAGCACCCTGTCTCTTACTTTTTTTCCACTTCATATTTCTTTTCGACTTTTCATCTTCATCTCTATTCCCACGTTTTTTCTACCTTCATTTGGAGTCTTTTTCCCCCTCCTGATTAAATTCCGCATTTTTGTCAGAAATGAGAAGTCACGTCATTACTCTCTAAGAAAAGAAATTTTGAAACGTAAAAAGCAAAGAATGATTCTTTTACTTCCTTCTTCCTCAGCTTTGTTTTCCATGCCAACGGTCGCTGCGCGTTCAACTCTTTGTTTACAGAATTCTTTTAAATATTATGATTCAAGCTTCTTAGAATCGCTAATAACATTTCTGAGACGTCATCGCAAATCTCTTAGCATACCCTCACTGACAAAATTTACACTGACGTTTCGCAAACAAAAGTATTTTGGACTTTTGAAAACACACGTCTACGAACTCACTACAAGAGTAGAAGGCATCACCCAAATGAACACACACACCTGTTTAGTCACTTTTTCTAATTCCCAAAATGCGCATGCCAGCAATCAGTTTATTAAGAAGCAGCAAGGTATGGAGAATCTCGGATTTTCTTTTCTAGATGGAGAGTGCCGAAGGCAAATCCCATTTCCGTAATGCTTTTACCAATGAAAACATAAAGACATCTTTCCTTTGAAGTGAAAGAGCAGCAGATTCTCTTAGTTGTAACTACTGAATGCTTTACTTTACTCCATGATGTGCTCTATGTTTAGGTTTTTGACGAAATAGCTTTCACATCTTGGCTTACGTCTTAATTTCTTCTTTGCAGCATCTTTCAGAACGACGTAGGCTCCAATTATCATCTGTTATTAGTTAGGTCTAACGTTTAAACATGTAGCGACAGGAAAAGCCTAGGAAACGGCTTTCAGTGATAATAACAGATATGTAAATGTAAAGGAATAAATGTTTGCTTTTGCCTACAAACTAAATGCTAGTTACGGAGAAGGTGAGATGGACAATTTACTGACTTAATTTTCCTTTGTTTTCCGATAATTTTTGGATTGGTTTCGATATTTTTTAAACAAGTGTTTCATATAGGTCGGCTAACTGACTCGCTAATTTATTGGGGAGAGAAAAATTGTTCCATCAGCATAATTATGTTCTTCCAATGGAGGAACTATGTCGATTGATGCACATAGTCCAAAAATAGAATTCTGGGGTTTTGGAGATTTGCTTCTTCCATAGGAAGAAAGCAGATTGTACAATACTTGTACAATTTCTGTAGTTGAACAAATGCATAGTTTACGAATACCATTGATAAAAGATAGTGTTTGGGTTTGGTTTATAGCATTAGATATGGTTAAATAGGAACTTTAGAGAAGTGACTATTCATATCCAAGGAGAGTTTAGATGTAAGTCTCTTCCATGGTAAAATATAACACACTTCTCCTTTTCATGGAGAGAGAGTAGGTATTACTCTTTTCCAGGAGACTATCGATACTATTCCTTTTCATGGAGGAAAGAATATATTTTTTATCCAATGAGAGCAGATATTACTCCTATCCATGAAGAGTGTCGATGCAACACTTCTTCACAGAAGAAAAATAGAACTTTTCTTTTTTCCATGCAGTGAAAGCAGACAGTTTACGGAAAATGTCGGTAAAACTTTCTTTCGTAAACGAAAAATGGAAACTACCTCTTCTCCATGCAGTAATAGTAAATATTACTTTTCCGTGGATGGAGAGGTAATTATGCTCATATCCATCCTGCAGATGTCCATGCATGAAAATATTTTTTTTCTCAAACTATAATATACAAAATTAATATTACTATATTGAAAATTAAAAAGCGAATAAACTGAATAAATTTCTAGACTTTTTGTTCAAATGTCAAGAAAGGTATCACTCCTACTTTAACGTCGATATCAGTTTTAGAGGAAATATTATCTTGAGCCGAAACATTATCTTGAGTCTTGAGCTGAAGCGTCGATATCACTACCTCCTGATAACATGTTATCAGGAGGAAGTGATATCGACGTGAATAAGAGTGATACCCATCAATAATAAATACAGAGATTACCTGTAGATATAGAAATCAACAATTATAAATCTGAAAAACATTATCGCTGACGCATCGGGATTCGAACCCGCAACACTCTAGATATATGCCAGAGCGCTCTAACCAGTTAAACCACGCATCAGACGACAAATAATTCCAGGATAAGAGAAATAACTGGAAATAAGTTGCCTCCTGAAGTATAGATGGCGCAAGGTCCGCCACTTCAGTGAAAGATTTATAGGTCATATTCTGGAATTATTTGTTATCTGATACCTGGTTTAACTGGTTAGAGCTCTCTGGCATGTATCTAGGTCTCTGGTATGTATCTAAGACTCCAATTTCGGTCCCAACATTTTCTTCTTCATCGATTCTCTGGTATGTATCTAAGACTCCGAGTCCCGCTGCGTCAGCGATAATATTTTTTTACAGATGAATAATGGTTAAGAGTGATACCTTCTTTGACTATTGAACAAAAACGTCGAGACATTTCTTCAATTTATTGTATTGTATACTCGCAACATACTTGCCAACTTCATGACATACTTGTCATCTGCTTCTTTAGGCTGTTTGTGAGCATCTGGGGCGATGCCTTCTTGAGACACAGAAATTTGTTTACTGTACGTAGAAATTTCATAACATCGATTACAGAGATCTTGATTGGTGGCCGGCAGCTCAACGGTCATAGCACCTGATTTGTTATCAGATGATCGTGGGCTCGTATCCTACCCGGTTCAAGACAATTTTTCCTCTAAAACTGATATCGACATTAAACTAAAAGTGACACCTTCCTTGACTATAAAAAGTGAACAAATTAAATTTTTTGTTTCGTTTTTCGCTTTCTGTATTTTAAAAACTATTTACGTGGGTCAAGAGACTTCCTTCTGGGGCCAACTATAGCCAGTGGGATACCATTTGAGTAGTCATGCTCTAATAGAATCAAAGACTTCCTTCCCTGGACAAATATGGCTGGTGGGACCCCATTTCAGAAGTCCTGCCCTCATGTAATCAAAAACTTGTTTCTTTAGCCAATTATGACTGGGAAGGGAATTGTACTCCTCTCCATCCTGCAGATAAGAAAGACAGAAGGAAGATGGGTCCCTTTGCTAAATGGAATTTGCTACCACTGCCTAATGGAATCAAAGACTTTCTCTGGTTAAATATGACCAGTGGCCCCCATTTGAGTATCCCTGCACTAATGTAATCAAAGAATCCCTTCTTTCGCCAAATATGGATGGTGGGCCCCAAATTGGGTAGCCCTGTAATAATAGAATCAAAGATTTCACATAGCATGGTCAACTACACTTTAATGTCTAAAATTGTGATAGTTGAATAAACAGTTTACATGCCAAGGATCACAAACAATATTTTTCTTCTTCTAACAAATAGATCTTTTTATTCCTGAACTAGGCTTAACTGGAGAATTCCAATCGTCGTAAGAGTTTGGAAATGTCAAAGATTACGAATAGTTTTCTTTATTCTGTTAGATCTTTTTTTTTTCTGGAATTAGACTTTACTTATTTCTTACCAACTAGTTTCTCAAGTTAAGAGTAATAAACTGACGAAAAAAAGAGGAACAGAACAGCCCTCCACAATGACGCTGACGACATCATTATCTCTGGTAATGTGTTGTCCCACCTCAGCTAGAGAAGAGATCAAGGCTGTCCTGGAGGACAACGAACCGAAAGTGTTTTATTCCCTCTTTCGTTGTAAGACAAAGTGATGGACCGTTGGTTTATTTGGCCTTGGAATCAAACTGTCTGGGTAAAAAATTGAGTTCAAAATGTCGATTAATCACTAATCGATGAAAGAGCTGTATAGTATTTAGCCGAACTGAGATCTTCATTCCGAAAAGTGCTTAGAAAGTTTTTTTATCATTTAAAAAAACCTGTCACTTAATGGTTTCTTTTCTTTGTTGCTGTTTTGTTTTATTATTGATTGCAACTGAAGCGATTTGTATACATGGCTGTTCGATTTTTTAAAATAAAATCCATGAAGAGAATGTCAGTATAATGATTTGCTTATTTACTTGGTTTTATTTAATGGCAATTTTTTATATTTTTAAAATGGAAGAAAATACTTCCTTACACAAAGGATGGAGATATCCTAGAGATCCATTGGGCTTGTCCAGGTTTCTTTTACAACACATAAGCTCATACATGAACATGACTGCTGATTTAATAGTCACGAAAGCTAACTTTTAGACTACGTATGGGCCAAATTAACAATTGAATGACAAATAACATAATTAAAAATAAATAAATCCGAGAAAGATGTTTATTTTTTCTGTTTGTTTTCTAAAAGTTGCATAATGATTTAAACCGGTGCTGATCAAACGATACACCTTGAATAATTGTAGATAGTCTGTTATTTAGAATTCTAACTGTAACCGAACATCTTGTAAAAATCGGAATTATAACCATAACCGAAACACCTTGAAAAATCAAAATTATAACCGCAAACGAAATACCTTGCGTAATCAAAGATGTAAGCGGAATCGAATCACAAAATTGTAAACATAAACGAAATGATTTATGGAATTTAAATTGTAATCGATACAGATTGCAGAATAAAACCATCTGTATTCCAGGGATGAAAATGAGTTTCCAGAACCAGGTGAACGCTTCAGAATCAGTTGAAAGACCCATAGTTGACATGGTGACGTTAAGCAATACAAAACAAAAAATGTTTGAAAACTCAGGAATTATAATCAAAAATATTATAAAGGAGTGGATATATATTCAGTAGACGTATTTCCTGTCGTTAAATAATGGGATCAAAAACTCTGGAACTAGGGGAACCGCGTTCAATTGCATTCCCTCTCCCCATATCTAGCCCAACCACATTCCTTCCTGTTTAACTTTTCAAAATATTCAAATCCAAGTTCTCTTTCCTTTCGAAAGAATCTCATCCCGTCCCTTCTAAAACATCTGTCTCATTTTGCATAGATGAAAAGTGAAATCAGCCTCAGCAACTAATTTTGAATAGTTCTGTTTCCACGTGGCTTAATTAATTTGAAACAAAATTTGCCAATTTCTAAAGAAGACAAGGAAAACAGGTGAAAATTCTTCACGAACCTTTTTAGAGTTTCCAGTGCTGATCTTGATTATTAATCAGGAGAAATTCGGACTCATATTATTGTGCAGCAGGGCTGGAATGAAAGCTTAATCAGTATTCATTATCTATTCAGAATCTGTGTCTTTCTTACGAACGAATGCCCAATTTATACTACCTTGCTTTCCTCTACATTACTCCTTTATTGCAAGTTTCCTGTCATTAAATACCGTGCGATTGAATAATTAAGACAATTAGAATGCGTAATTGTGGTATCGATTGCTTTCTTGCATTTATCCAAATATCACTCTTCAATCAATGATGATTTATGATATTGTTGGAAGAAAAAAAAAAGCCCCCACCACCACTGGATCCATCCCTGTATGTTTTACCTGTATGTAGGGAGCGCTGGTTGATTTGAAAGTAATTAATAACACAATAATCCAATGACTTATAAGAATCATCGATTTATCAACTGCACATTCTCATTGTGTAAATCAGTGTTTCCCAACTTGTTTTCCGTGACTGCGGTGCTAATAATATAAAATTTTTCATCTGTAATCTAATTCTCAACCACCGCTGCTGACTAATGATCATAGAGAAGAAAATATTGGGACCGAAACCGAAAGGCGAACTGCTGCATGTGTGAGAGTGGGGAGACCAATCTCAACACATCTATCACCAAATGTGATTTAGGAATGTGGTCCTCTGGTGTAAAAAGATTGAGAACCACTGGTCTAAATTACTTCCAGCCACGCTTAACTACTGTTGAGTACTCATTTAAATAATGAACCTAAACAAAAATTCAAAATGCATAACCGATGATCACATCTAAAATATCACTAGACTTTTTTTACACGTATATTTTAATACAATTATCTCATTTTCCATTAAAAAAAGTATGTGTAGCAGAATGCCATGATGCAGATTTTATAGACATTTTCACTTGTCTTTAAAGATACGAATTATTTACTAATGAAATTGATTCGCCACTGACTGAAAAGTACTCATATCATTAGGTTGGGTTGTTTTACTTCTGAGAGGTACTTATTTCGCAAAATGGGCTAAATGGCCAAGTCACAAGAGCACAGAGGAGGTTGGGGAAGTAGATCCACTTGACTGTTCTTAGGAGACAGAGGGAAGAATTCACTCAAGGTCCTTCAGTGCATTTTTTAATGTGCACAAGGTATGGGGTTCCCACACAGGAACCGCTGTTTAACGCCCCATCAGCCATTGTTTATTTCTCACGTACAGCATATGGGCTAGGGGTGATAAGTCTCAACGCTGGTACCCGAACCTGGGGATTGCAGATTATGAGCCTGACGCGCTATCGATTGTCATTTACATTCCCATTAAATATACAGTATACAAAGATTTGTTAGTCAAAAGAAAAAGGATATGGAAAAAAATCCATCATATATACCATTTATGTTAACAAGCATTCCCAATGCCGTTGTTTATCATGACGGAGGAGAAATTACTATGAAAACCGATGTTTTTTTAAATAATGTTATTTGCACAACGTTTAAGATCGTATGAAATAACATCCAAAAACAAGTTTTTTTTAAATACTTTTGAAAAGGTAGCATCTTTTTTTAATTGGGTAATTTTACCAAAGATTCCAAAAAGGAGTAATCGTCACTCTCCTAGCAGTGTCTACACGATATTTGTTTGTTGTTACGTTTTTTCTCGTAAATAAAACCAAAATCCAAAAACTGAAATTTAAGCTTAAAACAATTACACGCATAATTATTTATAAGCAAAATGCATTTCCTTTGTATTAAATTTTATGTTTTTTTAGAATTACCAGAGGAAAAAAATAAAGTCCTGATATAAAATACCTTAATTAATTTCACTGAAGATATCAAAATACGCATCACATATACACTGTTTTTAATAAACTTTTTTTATAATTTTTCTGGCAATTACAAACAAACAAATTTTTATCAAAACGAACCACATTCCCTTTTCTTGATAAATTGAAGAATAACATGCAGATGTTATGGCTCTACCAAACACGAAGATAAGCTTAATCCTCCAATTAGAAGGACAGAAGCTTTTATGAACTAACCGGTGTCCCGTTTTTCCATGGAGGTCAGAATACTAGTGAGCGAAGAATAATACGAAACGGGACTAAACATTGTAGACAGAAAGTACAAGTCTCGTGCTTTCTTGCACTCAGCACCTTGGAGACAGAAAGTACAAGTCTCGTGCTTTCTTGCACTCAGCACCTTGGAGACAGAAAGTACAAGTCTCGTGCTTTCTTGCACTCAGTACCTTGGAGACAGAAAGTACAAGTCTCGTGCTTTCTTGCACTCAGCACCTTGGAGACAGAAAGTACAAGTCTCGTGCTTTCTTGCACTCAGTACCTTGGAGACAGAAAGTACAAGTCTCGTGCTTTCTTGCACTCAGCACCTTGGAGACAGAAAGTACAAGTCTCGTGCTTTCTTGCACTCAGTACCTTGGAGACAGAAAGTACAAGTCTCGTGTTTTCTTGCACTCAGCACCTTGGAGACAGAAAGTACAAGTCTCGTGCTTTCTTGCACTCAGCACCTTGGATCAGGTTTCATCTCATGAACAACTTTCCCAAGACCCATTAGTCTATTCCTTGAAAACAAGGACAGGTTCAGCTGATTCAGTTTATCCCTTAGAGCAGCATTTTGTCGGTAACATAAGCTAAATGGGCAGACTTCCACGTGGAGACTTAATGCTCCGGAATTAGTGGGATGGGACTGGATGCACTTCACTTTGAGAATATGATGCTCTCGAATGAAAGCTATCCATCTTGTTAAAGTGTAGCAGGTTGAACTCTTATGAAACGCTGAATTGAATGATGTTGCAATAAACTTACTGTACGTATTGGCGATGTCGTGCTGAATTGCTGAAATTTTTGCCAGGTGAGCAAAGCGATTCTTACTGGCTAAGCGTTGTCTCCATTGCTTGAAGGTGGACAAAGTGATTCTTATTGGCTAGGAACTGTTTCCACCCAACGGATGGCAGATAAGCATCCCCCCATTCGTCATAGAAAGTGATAGTTTAATTTTAAACTAGAGCTGTTCGTCTTGGTACAGATTTAATTGTATTACAATGACAGCAAATCATAAGTTGAATGAATTGTCATTACTTAATAAAGAAGAAATTATCACAGCTGTTGAAAGCAGCGGAAAAAAAAACATTGCCAAAGAATTCGGAATTCTTAAGAAATTCCGAATTGCTTGAAGGTGGACAAAGTGATTCTTATTGTCTAGGACTCTGTCAATCGTTTTAAAGAACAAATATATGGCATTGAAAAAGCTGGATTGCAATAAAAGGAAAAGAAAAAGAATGAGGCATGCAGAATTTCCTGGTGTTGACGAATAAAGTGGCTTACTCAATGTAGAAATGGCAAGTAAAGTTAATAAAATGAGTCACACTCAACGTAGGAATAAAACCATTCCAGTAAGTGAGAATCTATTGCGGGTTCTGTAACTAGTTTTTAAAATTTTTATGGGTATTTTCAGTTCAGATTCGATAGATACCTGCAGTTATGCAAAATGCAGAGAATCATGCACAAAAAGATCACGAATTCATTTGTTTTTCAATAATTATGAATGATGTTCCGCCATACGGGGAAAGCTGTCATCTAAGAGTTAAGTTTGAAGTATCGGCCATAAAATTTAAAATTTCAAATCCTTGTATTTTTAGTATTTTGATAAAAAAAGTAGTATTACCGAAAATAAAAACAACCCCAGCGCTATGTGATTTTGAACAACTTGGCATTCTGACAAGCAATGGGGCGACAAGTTAGGAAAAAACTGTGTCTTTAATGTTGTTCGTTGTTTGCCAGGATAACAAACGTTTGAGTATTTTTCATACCAGGAAACGTACCTAGGATTTTGTTTCGGGAAAAGGAAAGGGGAGGGGAACTGAGATTTTAGTTATTTAGTTTCAGGGAGATTCGAGGGTTTTGAGGGAAGGGGGAACTGCGAATAAGGCTGGAGTAGAGTTTCCCAATTACTAAATATTCCACCTAACAGGAAAAGGTGCAAATGATGTTCTATATGGAATAAAATTTATTAGATGTTTTTAAATCTAATTTTAGTATTGGACACATGAAATGGGGCTAAAATAAAATCATACAAATACAACTGTTTTGGATTTCAAAGCAGGATAATTTAATTAAATTCAATTTTAATTTCAAATTTGAGATTTCATATACGAACCGATGTTTAGGGGGGGATGTCAGGATCCACTGGTCCCCCTCCTAGGTACGTCCCTGTCTCATATGCATTTGGAAATACAGAAGACACAGTGCATCACATCATACTATTAAAGGCCATCCCATTTTTTGTTAACTTTGCGTAAAATATTACTAAGATACTTGAATGAAGGAGCCCTAAAACTAACATTAGTATCTGCACAATCTAAATGCATATATCTTAAACCAGGGGCTGAAAACAAATTTAATATTAGCATCAGAATCCTAAAAGGTAAAAAAGGAATATTAGCATCTTGGCTTTCAAATGCTGATCCTGCAGCAACATTCAAAAATTGCTTTTTAAGCATAGCCTTCCCTTATGTCAAAGTACAGTAATCAAAATCTCCACCACCAATGTCGCACTTTATTTACATATAATAACTGTACGACTTGTCAGTTCAAGATGTATTTTCTACTGTATGTGGAGAAAAATATTCACGTTCGTCTTACGCCATTTTGTGTTGTAGTAAACATATTGGAAAACACAATGCGCAATAGAAGATGTGTGAAAAGAACATTCTGCATTAAGCGAAATATACTGCTTGGCTTTTCATGAATATTTATCGTGTTTGTTAACTAGTGTTTGGGTAGAGTCTCCCTGCAAAAGTTGACGCAACCAACCTTCCTAACCCCACAGACCAAAGTTACTTACACACACAACACACATAAGAACACACATTCACACACACACATAAGGACACACACTCACACACCACACCATCGAAACTCTCACGTTTCATGAATATCGGAGAAATTGGAACGTGCTTTTGGGTTGAAGATGCTCTTCCGATAAAGATAAATGATTTATGAATTATTTATACCGGAAACGCTAATGAAACAAAAGAAATAAGTCATATATTTGCATGCCGTATTTTGTCACGCGTCATGAAAGGCGTGAAAAAAAAAGCCAAAAGCAAAAACTGTAGAAGAAAAATATTAAAGAGAAAAAAGAAAAAAACTTTGAACAGGGCTAACACTTTTTGGTAAAATTGAGGGATCGATGGTAGAAAAGGAAAAATATCAAAGAATCGATCGAAATATTTTCTATATAACGGTAAAGGAAGAAATCTTTTCGTTTCGGTTTTCAATTTAATGACGAGGTGATTTAAATAAAGGAAAAATAATAATGGAAGAATATTGGTTACTAAAGAGCAGTATTAATATTCATTAGATTTTTTTTTCGGAATTAGGTATTATGGGGGTTGGTTGTTTTAGCTCTGAGCAGCGTTTTTGTTTTAATGGAGCCCAATAGCTAGGTCATAAAGATGCCAAACATTCAGAGGTGATAGGGGAAAGAAGCTCAGAGTTGATAGGAGTAAGGGGCTCAGGGTTGATAGGGGACAAGGTTCAGAATTGATATTAATAGGGGAAAGAGACTCAGAGTTGATATTGATAAGGGAAAGAAGCTCAGGGTTGATATTGATAGAGAAAAGAGACTTTAGTGTTGACAGGGGAATATTATAAGTTGGTTGGAGAAAGGGGCTTAGAGTTCGTATGGAAAAGAAGATCAGAGTTAGTAAGGGAATGGGGTTCAGACTTGATAGAAGAAAGGAACTCATAGTTGATAGGGGTTGTTGGGTTGTTTTATTTCCGAGAGGCACTTTTTTGCACACAATGGGCTAAATGGCCAGGTCACAAGGACCCCGAAGGCTCAGAGAAGGTTGGGGGAGGGTACCCACCGGTCCCCCTCCGCCAACCCTCTGGAACAGCCTTCTGAAACTGGGAAAGCTTTTGGGAGACAGATGGTAGCCTCCCGTCAAGGCCATTTAGCGTGTTCTTAACGTGCACAGGGTATGACTCCCGCATACGGGGCCAAAGCTTAACGTCCCATCCGACCGATGGCGGCCTTTACAAGTCCATCGGTGTACCCTACTGACCGTGGGCAGGGCAGGGAGTTTTTACGGAGATAAATCTGAACTCTGACCCAGCTGGAACTCGAACCTGGGAACTGCAGATTACGAGACTGGCGTGCTGCAAAAGACGGTTAGGAGCCTATCAGTATATTATAACACAAGAGAAGGTGTGTGAAGGAGGCGAGATCTTAGCAAAGTGACAATATAAAACACATCTGTGACTTAACGGTAGAGACTGTCCCAAGAACCATAATTGATTTTTGTCATTTTATTTACTTATTTATTTGTGGGGGAGCAAATTTCAAAAACGGAACTCAATGGCTTAATAGAACTGTGCAACGGTTCTCTTTGACTCTTTCTCTTTTGGGGTGGGTGGGATCTCTTTACTTCCATCCCCATCCTTGGGAGGTTCTTACCTTGGACTTGAACCTTGATCTCTATTCGGCCAAGCGTGCTAACCTTTTGGATATCGGGAAGGAGAAGCCGATGTAACGTAGATTATAATCTTAATGATTACTTGTTCCTAAGATTTTTTTTTGTTTTTCATGCGAAAGTCCCTGATTCAATTTGACATCTTAGGGTTGAATCTGTGTTGTGAAAAAAAAATTGAAGGACTGCGTAATTAATGTAAGACTAATTGATTGATTAGGGGCTGGTATTAGTTCAGTCGGTGGGTATAAATCTATACTAATTGGTTTATGATAGAAGTATGAACACCCATCCCTCGATTTACACGGTAGATAAGTTTCTGGGAGTCACCGTGCAAAACGAAGCTGCGCAAATCAAAATCAACAACTTATGGGAAAATGGTGTATGGGCTCCGAAAAAATCGTTGTTATGAATAAAACTTCCATTATTTTTTTTTTATTTATGTATATTTATCTGTAATTGCTGTCCCCGTGGCCGAGTGGTTATCGCCTTTGGTTACTGATCAAAGGGAGCTGGGTCATGCCCTGGTTAGCATTGATTTTCTGCTGAGGTTCTGCCATTCTCACAGACCTTCTATTGTGCCAGGCTCTTGTCAGACCTCTGTGGCAAGCAGCTGCTTGAGAAGGTATTTATTTCTTTTTTATCTACAATTTCAGCTCAGCGGTAAAAATAAGAAATAATGTACTTTATTTACACTAATTCTGATAAGCTTAATTTTCATAACATAGGAATTTACTCTTATCTATTTTTTTTTAAATAAATGATATCAATTTAAACCATTTAGTTGATTTTTACTTTGGGATGACGGACTAATAATGCTATACCACAGGTACTTCGTAATACATATTATATTTACATACACATAAAATAAATCTCAATCCGCACTGTGTAAAACCGAGTCTATAATCGTGTAAATCGAAACTAGTTGCATTTTTGACCGTGCAAATCGAGGGATGTGTGTATATATATATATATTGTCAACAATATGTGGCGAGCGAAGTTATTTACCTTTTAAATGTAAACTGCAGGTAAAACAAATTATAAACCTCTTGTTTATACTGCTGAACTGTCGTGACTTAAGAACGGGTGGGAAATTCTGTGTTATAAGACGTAAGCATCAACTCCATTCTAGTCATCACAACTCCAACCAGTGATTAAGTAATAATAGCTCTCCAAAATCCTCAAAGGTAATGGGTTGACACTGATTGATCCAATTGAGTTAGACTTATTTGTTCACAATATACTAGCTATACTCTGATAGTGATTAACCTACTAACACAAGCTATTTGTGATCAGTGCGTGCTAATAGTAATTAACCAATTGTTCAGAATATTTATCTGCCAACAGCGGTAAACAGATCAACATCCTCGCTGAATTTCATCTATTTATTATCGTATATGCAATATAATTCTGAGACTTTTGAACCTCTGCTATTGCTTTACTAACCGAGCTTTCGAAGAGCATTTAAGAAAAATGATTTCTGAATATCATCTGCTGAACAATACTATAAAGATATAGTTGTTGTGCAAAATTTCCTTGTTGACTAGCTTATGTTTGTTGTGCGTTGTTACTATTTTAGTTACGAATGAATCTTTGGGATGTGGTATGCATACGCTATAATTTTGCTTCCCATCAGTTATTAACTTTTCAAAGATTTGTACCGTATTTAAATTCCACATGCATTTGTTGTCGTCGTATGCAATAGAGCAATACCCTCTGCACGTTAAAGAATAAACTGGTTGGCTTTGACGGGAGGATGCTACCATTCTGTCTCCTAACAACTGTCCAAAAGATACCCTTCTATCTACATGAGAACATGAGTCCTCGTGACCTGTAGCATTTAGCCCACTGCTTGCAAAAAAGGCACCACTCCTTGGTAAAACAATCCAACTCAACCGAGAAAATGATAAAATGATTAACTCTGTGGTAAATTCAACAATTACATTTATAATCATTGAAAGGTAAAACAATTTCGCTTATGTTTTCTTAAAAAGGCGAAATTTTTTACACTTCATTTCTCGTACAGTTTTTGGACAATTATTTTCTGTTTTTTCATTTAAAATATTTCTTTTCCTTTTATGCATCAGTATAATTATATGATTTTTTTCTAAATATGTATATATATATATTTACCTCTGATCTTTTTTTTTAATCCAAATCTCAACTAATATAAATATTTGGGTTGGGTTGTTTTACCTCTGAGCGGCACACTAATATATACATATCGAAGATTAGTTTCTTCATATTTAATACACAATGAAGTTTTTTTTCACTAGAATAAACCTAATTTCCTTGTGTAAAACGGTAAATGATATTTCATAGTAAACCAAAACAACATTTTTTGGTTTGTTGAATTGTTTTACCTCTGAGCGGCATTTGTTTGTCCACGTTCGGCAAGGGTTCAGAGAAGGTTGGGAAAGAGAACCCACTGGACAGCTGTTAGAAGATAGATGGGGACATCGTGCCAAAGCCATGCATATTGTTATTTAACCTGCACAAGGTGAGACTTTCCAGCACACGGAGCCACGGCTTAATGGCGATTCTGCGGACAGCGGACTTTCTACGCCCATCGGTTTCCCTTGATATTATTACCTAAAGAAGACTTACTAACTCTATGGTCAATCGTAAACCTACCTATTGGAGCATATCTAAGTTGTTAACAAATTTTGGGTGTAATTTCTTAGAATACATAAATCCTTACATAAATATTCTTTTTTTTTTATCTGATATAAAGCAGCTTTCATCTCTGGTAACAAATACTCACCATTAGCAATTCCCATTGCGTTTTAATCTGCAAAGTGATCTCTCTTCTGCTATTCAGGGGTTTTTGTTCGCAGGTAATCGGACAGTTACTGGCTTCTGTTTTCAGCCAAGTGGACAGTTTTGGCTTCTGTTTTCAGTTCGATTGGACAGTTACTGGTTTCTCTTTTCAGCTCGATTGGAAAGTTACTGGTTTCTGGTTTCAGTTTGAGAGGACAGTTATTTGTTTCTGCTTATCTTTATTCCGATTTGGAACGCGATGTAAAATTTAAAGTTTTATGCTTCTCTTTATTAGTAAAACACGGATTGCCAAAATAGAAATATAAAACACTTTTGGAAATAAATGAAAGTTTTTTAATGTACCTAGAAAATATAATGTGCAATTTGCAAAAGTCAGCACGTAAAGCATGTATAATGCCATAAAACATGTAAAACAGGTATTCTATAAAGGAATATTTTCCTAGGAGCTCGATCCATTCAAATGAAACTCTACATTATGTAATCATATGTATTAGGTATTCATATCTCAAAAAAAGGTTTATAGAGCACAGAAGATGGAGAGTCGTAGGAAAGTTGGAGGCAGATCGAGCATTCACGGATAATGCGATAGTCTTTTGTACCATTCTGTTATTCAAGGGTATGTCAGCAATTTCAAACAACCCAATTAGTTATAATTGGCCTCGTTTAGTCAGTAGCGTGCCAAACTCGTATTCCGAAGTTCCCAGGTTCAAGTCCCACCTGAGTCAGCGTCGAGATTTATCTCCGCAAAACTCTCCACCCTGACCTCGATCAGTAAGGGGCACCGATAGACTTGGAAAGGTCGTCTTCCATTGGATGGATCCATACCCTATGCATATTAAAGAACACGCTGGATGGCCTTGACGGAAGGCTACCATTTGTCTCTTAACAGCTGACTGTGGATCCTCTTCAATCAACCTTCTCTGATCCCTCAGAGGCCTTGTGACCAAGTCATTTAGCCATTGTGTGTAAAAAATGCCACTCAGAGGTTAAACAACCCAACTTTTAAAGAGCTTCCTAAGATTACAACTCCTCAAGATGGTCATTATATTAAAATCTGATCAGGCGGAACAGGAGAGCATCGACATTACCTCTGCCTTCGGACCTTATTTCAACTACAGAAAGGCAGGTATCTGCCATAACTGCGATCAGAATACTTCACAAAACTGGTCCCTATAACCGTCGATCCACTGTATGCGCCCCATTAATCTCCAGACACAGACAGGGTCGCTTGAAATATAATCACAATCATGCAGCCTGGAGTCGAGAACAACGAAGTCCTATCCTGTTCATGGACGGATCAAAATTTTCTCTTCAATCGGGCAGCAGACGCATACTGATATATTGAGAAGTGAGAACGGGCAACCAATCCCATAATATCGCGAGAGAAATGCATTTGATGGTGGAGGTCTGACAGTGCGGGTCTGGATTTCATTGGGTGTCCGTAACGACCTCCACGTTTTGATGGAGGTTCTCTGAATGTTCTGAGACATCGATGAGATTATTGATTCCTATGTCAAGCCCTGTACTGGTGCAGTAGATGGCGATTTACTCCTAATGGACGATAATGCCCCTCCACACACAGCAAGCATCTTGAGAAAGATGGTATCGAACAAATGGAGTGGCTGCATCTTTTTCCACATCTCAATCCTACAGAAACAACTATGGAACATCCTGAGAAAGCGTAGTCTTTCAATCTCCTCTCCAGACTCTCCAGAACTTCAGGAGTGCTCTCATTGATCAATGGACTTTATTGTTTTCCCATTATCTCTATTATCTTATTGAGAAAATGAATCGAAGTTGTCAGACCTATTTTAATGTTAGAGGAAACTACTCACCTATTAACCATAAAATTTGTATTCATTGTACTTTTCATACACTTTCCACATCATATATTGACTATACAATTCATTGTACTTTTCACCTACTTTCCACCTCACCTATTGACTATACAATTTGTATTCAACGTACTTTTCGCGTACTTTCCGCATCCGCTATTGACTATATAATTTGTAATCGATGTACTTTTCACGTATTTTCAGCATCACCTATTGACTATACAATGTATTCCATATACTTTTTACATACTTTCCACATCACCTATTGATTATACAATTTGTTTCAATGTACTTTTCGCGTCTTTCCGCATTACCTATTTGCTATATAATTTGAATTCAACGTACTTTTCTCGTCTTTCCACATCACCTATTCACTACACAATTTGTATTCAATGCCTTTTTTTTCACATACTTTAATTTATTCGTTCGTAGGAATATATACTACAGGAAATATAAAATGCAACACTTGCAAGAAGTTATGCAAATGTGAAATTTAGGGAGGCGGTAGTATATGGAAATGTATGGAAATCATTAGGTTTGCAGGACGATCGAAACGATTGGACAGTCGCGAGCTGACGTCATAGATGCAGAGCAGTCAAACATAGATAAAGGATAGATGCAGAGCAATCAAACACAGATAAACACACCCAAGCTCCCTGGTTGAAAAAACGTTGTGGAAATTGTTGTAAACCTCTAACGATGCCCTTAAGCAGACGTCTACAGCAGTTCCAACAGTTAACAGACTTTGAGCGTGAAAGAATCATCGGCCCTAGAGAAGATGGTTTGTCTTACAGAGATGTGGCCAAACTTGTTGGCCGCAATCCCACAACCATCGTAAACATATGACGCCAGTGAGTTCAAGAAGGATCTAGTACACGCCGACAAGGATCAGAAAGACAGCGTATGACCACGAGCGACAGGATCGCCATTTGCGACTCATGGCATTGCGTGATAGATTTGCGACTACAACGCAACTACAAAGGGACTGGCAACAGGTAACACACAGGTAACACACCTGGCAGACGATAAACAACAGGCTTTTACAGTTTTCATCGCGAGCCTATCATCAGGCACTGCGTTTTCCCCTCACATCTGCCCTCCCATTGATTCAAGCACGTCTTCAGTGGTGTTGCTTCACACAGAACTGGAGCGGGTTGGGTTGTTTTACCTCTGAGCGGCACTTTTTTGCACACCATGGGCTAAATGGCCAGGTCACATGGATCCCGAAGGCTCAGAGAAGGTTGGGGGACGGACCCACTGAAACAGCTGTTGGGAGACAGATGGTAGCCTCCCGTCAAGGCCATCCAGCGTGTTCTTTAACGTGCACAGGGTATGGCTCTCCCGCCCACGGGGTCACGGCTTAACGTCCCATCCGACGGACGGCGGCCTTTCCAAGCCCATCGGTGTCCCCTACTGACCGTGAGCAGGGCGGGGAATTTTGCGGAGATAAATTTCAACGCTGGCCCAGCTGAGACTCGAACCTGGGAACTACAGATTACGAGCCTGGCGCGCTACCGACTGAGCCACCCCCGTCCCAGAGAACTGGAGCGAAGAAGAGCGGAGTACCGTGGTGTTCAGTGACGAATCTCGTTTTTGGTCAGCACGACGGTAGACTCGTCATCATCCAGGGGAAAGGAAAGTCACACGGCTCCAGCACCTGGTGTCTTGGTGTGGGGTGCCATTAGTCGAAACATCTCGGTCAGAACTGGTCATCATAAGGGGATCTCTAACTACCCAACGATACTAACATTTTGCAGCTAGTGGCTGTCCCATTTGTTCAGCAGCACAGAACCTTTTACCAGCAAAATAACCTTTCCCACATAACCGTCATTAGTCTGCAGTAATACACAAGCAAAGCATTCAGGTAGTGCCATGGCCAGCACGCTCGCTGGACCTTTCACCTATTGAACACGTCTGGGACATGACGGGCCGACAGCTCCAACAACACCGAATAGGTGAGCCAACCACTGTCGCTGAAATGGAACAGCAACTTCTCGCTCTTTGGCGTTCTATTCCTCAGGAGGACATTAAAGAGATGCACGACAGCCTTTCCCGCAGTATTCATGAATGCTTTGCTGCACGGGGAGGTTCAACATCATACTCATTATACAAATTTACCAGGTAGATAAAGTGGTAATGTTCCATATGTTTTTTTTTGATAATGTAATGAATCGCACATCTCAGTGTATGCTAACAGCTGACTGCGTTTCAATAAAATGGCATTAATCCTTCCAAGTGTTGCAATGTTTTTCCCTGTAGTGTATATAAATCACTTTCATCCAAATTTTTATGACCTTATCACCTCATTATCTTTGCACCTTCTTGTGAATTTGTTCAAATACATTTCGAGATCTGCACTTTTTTTCATCCGTACTTAACTTTTGATGAACAACATTTTTAGAGCTTCGCATTTTTACGCGCGATTTTAGAAATTTTATCTCTTAAAGTTTGCATCAACTCACATATTTTAATATTACCTGATATACTGTCATTTTCAGTTGAAGGGTCATTGGCTCAGTCGGTAGTGCGCCAGTCTAGTAATCTGCAGTTTCCAGGTTAGATTCCCAACTGTACAAACGTTGAGATTTATCTCCCCTAAACCTTCACGCTGCGCTCGGTCAGTAGGGGACACCGATAGGCTGAGAAGGCAGCCTACGTCAGTTGGGACGTTAAGTAGAGACCCCATGTGCAGGAGAGCCATACCTTGTACACGTTATAGATCATGCTGCATGGCCTGTACCGAACGTCACTATCTGTCTCTTAACAACTGTTCAGTGGGTCGCCTTCCATTTAGCTCATTGTGTGCAAAACAAAATGCATCTCAGAGGCAAAACAACCTAACTTCACCTATTGTTTTAATATCACACACTTCATTCTTTTTTTGGGGGGTAGCGCGCTCAGTCGGTAGCGCGCCAGGCTCGTAATCTTAGTTTGCAGGTTCCAGTCCCAGCTGGGTAAGCGTTCAGATTTATCTCCGCAAAATTCCCCGCCCTGCCCACGGTCAGTAGGGGACACCGATGGGCTTGGAAAGGCCGCCGCCCGTCGGATGGGACGTTAAGCCGTGATCCCGTGTGCGGGAGAGCCATACCCTGTGCACGTTAAAGAACACGCTGGATAGCCTTGACGGGAGCTACTATCTGTCTCCCAACAGCTGTTCCAGTGGGTCCCTTCCCCCAACCTTCTCTGAGCCTTCGGGATCCATTGTGTGCAAAAAAAAGTGCCGTTCAGAGGTAAAACAACCCAATCCAACTTTATTCTTTTTCTGCTAGCTATTTGTTTTTAACTTATCTTTTTATTCCCTTATTTCCTTTGATGTTCTCAGAATGTTTTCTGATAAATTCATCCATTTTATTCTAATTAAATTCAACATTGAGTGTAAAATCTTTATTTACACCACTTGCTCTTTCAATTTTCGCACTGACACTTTCTATTAACTCCCTCGGTAACTTCAATATTTCTTCTTGTGTTAATTGCACAACATTAAATCCTTCAAAGCAGCTGTCAGGATTTCAATTCTGCGATATGCGCCATTCGTGATTGTTTAAGTGATTTGTTTCACCATAACGACATTCTGCGGTTCAAAAGACTCTAATGACGTCAAACTGTTTCCATCCCAAAATTACGTTATCCTTTGATGGCATATTATCTCTCCCTGTTGCGTTAACTTCTGCCGTTTGCTGTAGTTGCTAGTTTGCTAAGCTTAAGATAGCCACAAGCAATATTGATAACGTTGATCATGCGCAATTCTTTGTTTTCTTGAGTCATATTCTTCACAACATTTCACAGAAGCAATGCAATGTAATCCATTACAATAGTTGTTCTTAACCTATACACGACTGGAGGAGACTTTAGGCGGAGACAAGAAATATGGTGAACCTTTTTAGTAGGCATGGTGAACCCCGTTTTCTAGTCGGTTAATGAAGCAGACCACAAAGCGTATTGATGTATTTAAGATTCGATACCCATAAACAGTGCACGATTGAACAGTGTTCCTAGAGGCCTCAGAAGGAGGGGGAGACCTAGGATGCGGTGGGCAGACAATGTCAAACAGGACCTTGTTAGAATTGGTGTGCAGTGGCCGGATGCAGCAGATGTAGCTCAGGACAGATATGCTTGGAGAATTAAACTGCGTGGTCTGGTTGGACCTCCGTAGCCCAAGGCTGCTTGATGATGATGATGATGATGATGATGATGACAATACATAGGGCTTACAAACAATTCTTAGTTGATTCAAATTTTTAAAAAGGAAACTGTTTAATTAAACTTCGCAAATTGTTTGATTGAATTGCTGAAAAACTGCTTCGTTTTTCACTGTACATGTTATATTTTACAAGTACAAGTATATTTAATTTTTTGGTCAACAAAAAACACACAAGGTGAAATGTCTTAAGTAAAGTTACATTAAACATTAATTTTGCTGCTCTTTTTGTTAACAAAATAACTAATTTCTTCTTAAAGTCTCATTTTTTTGCAAAAGCATACTTTTAAGTTAAAGTACACTGGTTTCCATAAATTAAGGAAAATCCACATGTTAAGTCAATGGGAAGCTAACGTCAAAGCTCTATAACTTCTAAAATAAGTATTTTTGTTTTGCAAAATGTAACTGCAGATAAAGATCTCAATTCAATAAATCAATATCTCTATTTTCAACAATATTCATTCAGTATTTAATGAGTTATGGCAGTTTGAATATTTAACAACAGCAATGCGTCTTAAGTAACTTATAGAAAACTGAAGAATAGTGAAAAAAGTCTTTACCCAAAGTTCTAAAATACAAACTTATTTTATTAAACACTTTGATACAATATTTATTACCAAGTTTTAATTAACTTCTGAAGTCAATTTTTGTGGCTGGCATTGTTATCGCTAAATATTCAAACTTCCATAACTCATATTGTTGAAACTCGAGATATTGATTTATTTGATTAAGATCTTTATCTGCAATCGCATTTTACAACACAAAAAAACTTATTTTAGAAGTCATAGAGCTTTCACGTTAGCTTCCCATTGACTTAACATATGGATTTTCCTTAACTTATGCAAACCAGTGTAAAGTAGTAATTTTTGTTCCGTGGTTGAACGGCAAACAGTTCTTCTTGCTTTCCAATTTTAGGAAAAAGCTCTCCGTTTCACATTTTTTTTCGAAGTTGGCGAGATACATTACTATACCAGAAGCCGGACATTGGACACGGTCTCCACGGTTATAAAAGTGCCTAAGAGTCTACGATTATACGAGGTGCCTAAGGATCTACGATTATAAGATTGCCTAAGGATCTAAGATTAAAAAAGTGCCTAAGGATATAAGATTATAAGATTGCCTAAGGATATAAGATTATAAGTGTCTAAAGGTTTATGATTAGAAACTATTTTAAGAGTTCCTAAAGGCCTACGATTATAAAATTGCCTAAGGATCTAAGATTAAAAAAGTGCCTAAGGATATAAGAATATAAGATTGCCTAAGGATATAAGATTATAAGTGTCTAAAGGTTTATGATTAGAAACTATTTTAAGAGTTCCTAAAGGCCTACGATTATAAGATTGCCTAAGGATCTAAGATTAAAAACGTGCCTAAGGATAAAAGATTATAAGATTGCCTAAGGATATAAGATTATAAGTGTCTAAAGGTTTATGATTAGAAACTATTTTAAGAGTTCCTAAAGGCCTACGATTATAAGATTGCCTAAGGCTCTAAGATTTAAAAAGTGCCTAAGGATATAAGATTATAAGTGTCTAAAGGTTTATGATTAGAAGCTATTTTAAGAGTTCCTAAAGGCCTACGATTTTAAGAGTGACTAAGGATCAACGATAAGAAGTGTGTATGGATCTACTATTAAAAAAAGTGCCTAAGGATGTCTATTCGAAAAGTGCCTAAGGATCTAACATTATAAGAGTATCTAGGGATTCCAAAGACCTAATTTGGACCTGCCCTTAAGCATTTCGATATTGCTTAACGAATCACCTATTAATTACCTGTTAATTACCGAATCTCACCTCCCCCAAAAAAATTAACATCGAAATGCACTGTATTGCGGGAATTCGCAGAACTCCAGGGATATGTAGACAGTGGCTAAAGAACGTTGTGTTACAAAAACCTTTGCAAAATAACAATTAACAAATATCAGCAGAACACGATAAACCCGCACGCTTGATCGCCATCTTGACAATCAGATGCAATAACGTCCATGGGGTGCTGTTATTGTCTAACCATTGAACTGGAAATATTCCGTAACAATGAAGGCGAAACGGGCACAGAATACGCAGAAATGTCCAAACGTGATTGCAGTTCGAATGCGGCATTTCCGTCCTGTTGATGTTTCGTGTTCAGCAGCATAGCGAAATACTGCAAGCTAATGAAATAAGTACAAGTGAAAGAAATACACAATGCAACTGGATAATTCCGTGTTATGTGAATGGAAAGCAATATTCAAAGCTCCCTAACTTTGAACAAAAGTTATTTTCATAAAAAAAATATTTCTGGAGATAAATTGAAAATCACACTCAAATCTTTCTAAATCTCTATTTTACCGCAGTATTCGTTTATTGTAAAAGAATTATGGAAACTGAAACAATTAACAGTAACTGTGAATGAATATTTACTTCAAAAGATAAAGTAAAACTGTTTTCAACGAAACGTTCACTAACGTAAATGCCATATTTGAAGTTTCTATATCGATTTTTTTCCAGTGTTTCAACAGTTTATGGTAAAAAATATTTAGGAAGAGTATGACAGTGGCGTATTTTGTTAAAACTATAGTTTCGATAACTCTTTAAATATTAAGCAAATATTGCTGAAAACAGATTTAAATAGATTTGAGTTAGACCTTCAATCTAACTCTAGTGACATTTTTCCGTAAAAAACTTATTTCTTACAATACATACGGTTACATACGATTACGAGATTTGAATGTCGTTCCCTTTACATAACATGTAAGTGTCTAGTTACTTTTTGCAATATAGTGTATGTTATAACACTGTAACGATATATGTTATGAAACATCTTTATTGGTTTTACGTTGTAGAGACACATTAATATAACACATTTTATTATGTTTATTTAATATTGATGAAATGATTATTATTAATATTATTATTATTATTGTATTTTTTTTTGCTGGTGTAGTTGATCTCCCAATTCAAATCTGCTTTAGCGCAGAAAACAATTATGTACCTCAAATCGAAATGATCTAACTATCCTTCTGTCACTTCTTACGAAACAAATAAAGACAAAACCGTGCCTGCAAAATAAATGCTTAAATATAGAAAATAATTTCTGTGCGTCGCTTTTCTTGTCTGCTAAATCACTAATTGAAAGCCATTAATTACAGCGGCACTTTATTTGCACACATTGGGCTAAATGACCATCTCACAAGCCCCTTAGGGCTAAAAAAAAGTTGGGAGAAGGGACCCACTGGACAGCTGTTGAGAGACAAATGGTAGCCTCCGATCAAGGCCATCCAACATGTTCTTTAACGTGCACAGGGTATGGCTCTCTCGCACACGAGGACACGGCTTAACGTCCCATCCGACGGACGGTGGTCCTTCCAAGCCATCGGGTCCCCTACTGACCGAGGTCAGGAAGTGGAGTTTTGCGAAGATAAATCTCAACACTGAACCAGTTGGGACTCGAATCTGGGTTTAGTTTGGTTTGGTTTGTTTTACCTCTTATCGGCACTTTTTTGCACACAATGGGCTAAATGGCCAGGTCACAAAGACTCCGAAAACTCAGAGAAGTTTGGGAGAGAGGACCTACTGGAACAGTTGTTGGGAGACAAATGGTAGCCTCCCGTCAAGGCCATCCAGTGTGTTCTTTAACGTACACAGGTATGACATTCCCACACTCGGAGCCACGGCTTAACGTCTCATCCGACTGACGGCGGCCTTTCCAAGCCCATCGGTGCTCGAACCTGGTAACTGCAGATGACTCTCCCGACACATTAATAACAGTGAAAGCATATCAAGAGGGCTGTGAGATTCTTAAGGAATTTCTACAAATCTACAATTGTCGCTGCGTCGCAAAATATTCATTGAAGTTGAAAGAAGGACCGGATCTATAAAACAAAATCAAATGAAGGGAGGTGGGGGACTCTAACGACCCGGAAACAGTTGGGTTGTTTTACCTCTGAGCGGCACTTTTTTGCGCACCATGTGCTAAATGGCCAGGTCACATGGACCCCGAAGGCTCAGAGAAGGTTGGGGGAGGGGACCCACTGGAACAACTGTTGGGAGACAGATGGTAGCCTCCCGTCAAGGCCATCCAGCGTGTTCTTTAACGTGCACAGGGTATGGCTCTCCCACACACGGGGACACGGCTTAACGTCCCATCCGACGGACGGCGGCCTTTCCAAGCCCATCGGTGTCCCCTACTGACCGTGGGCAGGGCGGGAAATTTTGCGGAGATAAATCTCAACGCTGACCCACCTGGGACTCGAACCTGGGAACTACAGATTACGAGCCTGGCGCGCTACCGACTGAGCCACCCCCGCCCCTGCCGGAAACAGTGAAAAGGGGGATGACAAGAGACAGGAAGTCCATTACAGTATAATGTTTTGCCCTCCGTTATAGAGGTATTTAAAAATATTCTTCAAAAATGCATGAAATATACACAAATGTAATATTTTTGCTTTAATTATCCTTATTAACATTCTGAAGTTGGGGAACGCAAGTCTCCATTTTCCCTCACCTTAGATCCGTCCCTGGCAAGTAATCTGGTTTCCAATAAAATAAGTTATAACCTTATATGCGAAATTAAATTTCAGCATATAATTATAAATCATAGTTTTTAATAATTGGCATTTTTTTTAATTTGACTAAGACACCGAATGATGTAGGTTATGGAGCACAGAGCCTGGGGGAGATGAGATGGAGGTCATCCAACCCACTCGGAAAGCTACATGAACATAATATATTTAATAATACACCTTAAAAATAAGATTTTCTATCGTTTATTAGAAGAAATTTCATATGAATAAAACTATTTATAGTGTTTTAATATTTAAACATTATTTACATTCGTTTGACCTATATTTTGAGGGGGATGGTGGTGGTGGCTTAGTCGGTGGCGCGTCAGGCTGGTAATCTGCAGCTCCCAGATTCGATCCCCGCCTGGGCGAATGATGAGATTTATCTCGTCAAATCTTCCGCCCTGCCCTCGGTCAGTAGGTTAAACCGATAGACTTGGAAAGGCTGCTGTCCGTCCTTCGGATAGAACATTAAGTCGTAGCACTGTGTGCGTGTGTTTTCAATAAACATAATAAAATGTGTTACATTAATGTGTCTCCATATCCTGTGCACGTTAAATAACACAGCTACCATTTGTCTCTTAACAGCTGTTCAGTGGGCCCAATCCCTCCAACTTTTTTTGAATTTTCAGTGGTCCTTGTGACCTGACCATTGAGCCCATTGTGTGCAAAAAAGTGCCGCTCAGAGCTCAACCATATAATTTGACAATGAGGTATATTTTGACCTCCCCGGTCAGTGACCTGCTGAGCCCTCCCCCTCTATCTTGCTAGGTGGAGGATATCGTTTTTTGACTACAATTCTGAATGCATTGAATTTAACTGCCGACACCGAATTTGAAAAAAAAAGTCCCAAAAAGGTTTGTTCTTTGTAGTACTCGAATTTGATAAAACCAGCTTTCAGAAAAGTCCACTTTTTTCCCCCCAATTCTAATGCACCGTTAACAAGGGTATTTAATAGACTGAAATGTTTTTTTAAGGGACAGCAATGTTCATTAACAGAAAATAACGAACTTCCGTATTTAACTGACCCTTGTGTCAATGAATTTCTATTAAGAAACTTACGTAATTGGATGTTCATAAGCATCCACACGCTACGTGTCCGTACAGTAATAGAAAGCAGAGAACACTCTTAATTTGATTTCTAGTTATGTTATTATTGCATTTCGGAAAACTGAGGTAAACGAGTTCAAAACCTTTAGCTTCATTTACTCGTTACCATCTCATTAAATTACTTTTCTCTCCTCTCAGAACAGCGTGGGGAAAACGCAATTAAACTAACAAGCATGCACCTTTTATTTGCATTAGAGGTAATATTACAAATGCTTCTTTAAGAAGGCATCATCCTTTCCTCCCTTGCAAAATCCCCATCTCTATTGTTCACCTCTCATTTACAGTATTTATCTCCCCCCTCCTCTTTGAGAAAATGCCTCCATTCCTCTCTGCCTCCCATCCCGCATCGGGATGATCATCAGCGTGGAAACTAAAACCAACTAATTACAAGTAATTTATTATGCTTCCTTTAGTACTAATTGCATTCATCTTCAAAACAATTTTCGTCGTCATCTGTTCATCTGCACCGATTCTCCGAAAGTTTTGCTTTCTCCCTCGTCTCATCCTAAGTGGGTGAGGGGGGAAGGGAATGAAGGAAGGCTCTTCGTCTTTTTCGAGAAGAGTAAACTGATACCGATGGTGCCTTATCTGCTCAGTCCCTTCTTTTGTAGTGTGAAGATAGAAAAGTGAGTGAAGGAGAGATTTCCCATCGATCCTTGTCTCTTTTTTTCTCTCTCTGTTCGAGTGACGAACTGAAAGTGCTCTCCGAGAGGGAAAGATTGAAAGCAAAATATAAAAAGGGTGAGCGAGAAATAGCATATCGAGCAGGAGGAGGGGAAGAACAAGACAGGTAGCTTTACTTCTCTCAGAAAAGGAGAAACAGCGGACTCCATGCATTAACTAAAGTACAAGTGGAAATATGGAGACTATCCAATCGCAAAACTAACTGGGAAATAGATTCCTCTTTTCACTCTACTTAATATAACTCTTCGTAAATGCATCTGTTTTGGGGAAGAGTTGTTTTTTTATGTTAACTCAGACGTCGTTTATCAATAAGTCCATTTGGGATTTTTTTTTATTTTTTTTCCCCTTTTGAATCAGCCGATGTGTCTGTGAGTGAAATCGGAGATTTTGCATTTCATGCGGAGAGATTTCGACGTGGAATCTTTTTCTTTCTTACTTACCTTTTGTTAGATCAAAGGTTATTTTGTATGTTTTTACTTTACCTCTGAGCTGCACTTTTTTGTGCCACAATAGGCTAAATGGCTAGGTCACAGGGACCCCAAAGGCTCAGAGAAGATTGGAGGAAGCAGACCACTGTACAGCTGTTAGGAGACAGTTGGTAAACTCCAGTCAAGGTCATCCAGCTCATTACTTAACATGGATAGAGAATGTATCTCGTGCATACGGAACAACTCTTTAACGTCCTATCCGACGGACGGCAGTTCTTCTAAGCCCATTGATGTTCCCTTTCTTACCGAAGGTATGCTGGGGGTTAAGCGGAGATAAACTCAACGATGTAACAGTTGGGACTCCAACCTGGGAACTGCAGGTTGCGAGCCTGGAGCACTACCGACTGAGCCATCCACACTTACAGATCAAAGATAGAGGACGAAATGTGTTGGCATAGAATGATTCATCGAGTTCGGATAGAATAAAAATTTTTACTTTAAAAAATATGTTGTTGACTGAATAAAATAATGTTAGAAATTTCGTGTAGAAATTACAATATAGAAGCGTTTCGATTTATTGGAAAAAGACAGATTACACGAAATGATCACACGGAAATAATAACCAATATGGTACGTGAGAAGTGTAATCAAATTCCTGACGTATAATCTGGAAACACTCTGCGATGTTTTTGGTTTCCTTGATCAACCAAAACACATATGGAATGAACACATTTCTTTCGTTGTTATAATATCTGTATAAGGCCCATGTAATATGGGTGGCGGGGTTGATTCAGTCTGTAGCGAATCAAGCTCGCCCGTCAGCAATTTCCAATTTCGAGTCCCAAATGTACCAGCGTTGAGATTCTGGCCCTTACCCAGAATTACGTATCGGGGGGGGGGGGGGGGGAGCTGATCTGAAAATTTAGCTTCGGGAGGCTCCGAAAATTTAGTTTCTGGCGGCGGAGGGGGCGTCTGAGAATTAGACTTGAGTAGGATTTCCCAATTACTAAAATATTCAACCTGACAGGAAAGGTTAAAATCATATTCTGTATGGAATAAGATTTCATAGTTTTTTTTAAATCTATTTTTAGTGTCGTATATAAAATATGGGTCTAAAATAAAATTGTAGAAATACAACTATTTTGGATTTCAAAGCAGGTAGGCAATTTTGAAATTTCATAAAGACAACGGATTTTCGGGGGAGGGTGATCCCCCCCCCCCCGTCTCCGACCTTCTCCCTCCTTGCTCTCTTCCAGAACATACCGATTACTTGAAAATGCCTCCGCCACTGTGGTATGAAGAGTTTTGTTTTTTCTCTGAGCGGCACTTTTATGCAAACAATAGGCTAAATGTCCAGATCACAATGGCTAAGAGAAAGTTGGGGAAGTGAACCCACTGGACAGTGTTCGGAGACAGATACAAGCTTCTCGTCAAGGCCATCCAGAAGGTTCTTCAGTATGCACAGGAGTATGGCTCTCATGCACACGGAACTACAGCTTAACCTCCCAGCAACAGAGGGCTACTGTTCCAAGCTCAACGGATCCCCATTCTCGTCGAGGAAAGAAGAGGAGAAGGGGTTAGCAGAGAAAATTCTCAATGCAGGCCCAGCTGGGACCAGAACCAGGGAACTGCAGATTACGAGTCTGGTGATCTATCAAGTAAGTCATCCCCAGCCCAGATCTGTCTAATACGCCTTATAAAAGTTTTGTGAGAAAGGCCAAACCTCAGCAGCAAGAGAGCAGAAGAAATATCATGTCATTTCCAGTGATCGAACCTAAGTCCATAAGGTCACTAGCCAATCACGACAATCACTAGCTCACAGAGCTAATATATCAATATCGATCCTGATCTCTGAATACCAATGCACACAACGGAAACTAGAACTGCTCTGCAGAAAAAAATTCTGAATTACGGGGTGAATAAGAAATTTTAGGCCAGTCACACTTACAAAAATTAATCATTAATAAGAATCATCATCGTCATCATCCTCAAGGAGGTCCAACCGGATTGTGCACTTTAATTCTCCAAACATATCTGTCCTGAACTACATCTGCTTAATCTGGTCACTGTAGACCAATTTTAACAAGGTCCTGTTTGACATTTTCTGCCCACCGCATCCTAGGTCTCCCACGGTTTCTGAGGCTTTAGGCACACTGTTCATAATCCTATTCGCTAATCTATAGTTATGCATACGGGCAACATGGCCAAATCAATGCAGTATCTCTGCACAATACAACAGAAAAAATAATAATAACAGATTACTGGACAGATTTCTGGAACTACAGATTACGAGCCAGGCTCGTAATCTGTAGTTCCCAGGTTAGAATCCCAGCTGGGTCAGCGTTGAGAATTATCTCCGCAAAATCCCCCGCCTTGCCACCGTCAGTAGGGAACACCGATGGGTTTGAAGAGGCCGCCGTTCGTCGGATGAGACGTTGAGCCGTGGCCCCGTGTGCGGTAGAGCCATACCCTGTGCACGTTAAAGAACACGCTAGATGGCCTTGACGGGAGGCTACCATCTCCTCCCAACAGCTGTTCCATTGGGTACCCTCCCCAACCCTCTCTGAGCCTTCGGGGTCCATGTGACCTGGTCGTTTAGCCCATGGTGTGCAAAAAAGTGCCGCTCAGAGGTAAAACAACTCAACCTGAGCCTCAAGTGGGTCAAATGCGCCACTATAATTATCTTTATATATATATACTGATTTGACGATTACATTTACATGTTTGGTGATACTTCAATTCATTACGTTACATGGCGCTAATTTCATATTTAAATGTACCTCGCTGAAGCGAAACCCACGGTGAATTAATTGTGTATGTGGATCAATAGTCATATGCTTACCTGTTTGGAAGCACGAAAGGTGGATCAACAAGTTTTCAGAAGGGATTAAATTAAATTGCACGGTAGTCATTTTTTCTCCATGGTGGTCTCTCATCGTTGCCCTTTAAGATGCCCAGTATTACGAATCACAAATTTTAAAAATCTACAAAGGCAGAGGATTTAGAGTTACTCGAAAGGGCATCTATGTGGTGAAGCCGTGCATAAAAAACGAACCCCGGAAGTGGTTTTCAAATGAGTCAGAAAAAGGTTAGCGCACCTAGCGGCACACCAGATGTTATCAAAAAGGTTAGCATAATGGTCGATGGATACTAACCTGAAACCCAGGGAATGGTCGCCAAAATCACAGTGGTGTCCCATTCGACTATTTGCAATATCACCCGAGAGAATCTTCGCTTACAGCGCACGTGTAAGTCCCGTGTCTATACGTTGCTGCCTCGTCAAGTAACGGAACAGCGTAGCAATTACCGCAAGCTATTTGAGTGATACCTGACGAGTGACCACTAAAAAATGCGGCCACATTGGAAGAGGTATAAGCCTACCTTGGCAACTGCAATAAGTTTCAGTGAATATAGTATCGATTAATCAACTCAACAACCTATAACAAATGATAGAGAAAATTGTGCCGAAAGTTTTTTCAAAGATTTCATGGTCATTTACGGGTACAGATATATAAGAAAGTTTTAAATCAGTAGGGTGGAAAAGAACACCACAATGAACTCCCTCTGCTATCAGATAAACGTGCAGGCATACATATATATATGTATGCCTGCCTTGTATGATACGGTGGTCAATACCATAATGGTTTCATTAAGACAAAGTTCAAGTTATACTTGCAAAATAGTACTTCGAATTATACTTGCAAAGTAGTACTACGAATTATACTTGCAAAGTAGTATTTCGAATTATACTTGAAAAGTAGTACTTGGAATTATACTTGCAAAATAGTACTTCGAGTTATACTTGCAAAATAGTACTTCGAGTTATACTTGCAAAATAGTACTTCGAATTATACTTGCAAAGTAGTACTACGAATTATGCTTGCAAAGTAGTAATTCGAATTATACTTGCAAAGCAGTACTTGGAATTATACTTGCAAAATAGTACTTCGAGTTATACTTGCAAAGTAGTGCTTCGAGTTATAGTGCAAAGTAGTACTTTGAGTTATGCTTGCAAAGTAGTACTTCGAGTACCTTGTCTTCAAAGGATGGCAGTGGACACCTTGAATCCGCACTATAGCATTTGAGGGGGTTGGTTGGGTTGCTTTACCTCTGTGCGACACTTTTTTGCACACAATGCGCCAAATGGGCAGGTCATAAGGACCCCGAAGGCTCAGAGAATGTTGTGGGAGGGGACCCACTGGAACAGCTGTTGGAAAATAGAAGGTAGCCTCTCGTTAAGGCCATCCAGTGTGTTCTTTAACGTGCACAGGGTGTAGCTCTCTTACACCCAGTGCCACAGCTTAACGTTCCATTCGATGGACGGCGGCCTTTTCAAGCCCATCGGTGTCCCCTGCAGGGCGGGAGTTTTGCGGAGATAGCATTCGAGGACATTCCTGTTAAGTAACTAGACGCTTCGCCCATTACTTTTGTGCATTTGGACTCTTGAAACAGACTCGGGGTAAATTTCGACCTCGGACTGTTGATGGATTATGGAAATCTTGTAAAGAGGAATGGGGCCATTTAGATATGACTGTGTTTCGCAGAAGTCTACTACAATGGGAGGTGCACTGTAGGGCAATTATTGCACTATTGGGCAATTGTTGTACAATAGGGACACTAGATCGAGCATGATCAATGGTGGTGTAAAGTTGCGTGATATTTTACGGGCCTATGAAAACAGCTTCATGTACCCTAATCAACCTCAGTATATTAATATATATCCTTCCTCATTCAATAGGGGGTTATGAGTTGCTCATGTGATATAATGATAGGAAGTTAGAAATAATATTTGAAAATTTGGTGTTTAACAGGCGTTCATCGTCGTGTGGGACCTCTTACTAACTTTCTCATGGGACCTTACAAACGTGGGGGCTCAGTCGCTAGTGCGCCAGGCACATAATCTGCAGTTCCCACGTTCGAGTCCCAGCTAGGTTAAGATCGTCATTTATCTTCACAAAATTCCCTGCCCTATCCACAGTCAGTAGGTTACACCTATCGGCTTGGAAAGGCCGCCGTTCGTCGAATGTGCCGTGACTCCGTGTGACGGAGAGCCATACCCTGTGCATGTTAAAGAACAAGGTGGATAGCCTTGAGGGGAGACTGCCATCTATCTCTCAACGTCTGTTCTAGTGGGTACCTTCCTCCAACCTTCTCTGAGCCTTTGGGGTCCTTGTGGCTTGGCCATTTTGCAAAAACGTACCGCTCAGAGGTAACCCAACTCTTACAAAGATTGTTGCACCTCCGTGTTTGAAAGCGTAGCAAATATTTTTATAACATTATTATTGGAAGATATTTTCTGTTATTCTATTAAAGATAATTTTTAATATGCTATTTTTTTTTTTGAAAACACTTGCATCGATAAACTCTTATTAAACACTCGTTTTTCGAATATTATTTCTAATCTTCCTACCAATAAAAAAAATTAGAATGCTTTTACCGTTATCGTTTGCAACAGTTTTATCAAATGATCTACGAAAGGAGTCGGTCAATAGTACACCGAGCTTGTAATCTGATGTTCCCTGGTTCCAGCCTTAACTATGTCTGCATCGAATATTTTCTCCAATAATCACCTTTTAGCCCTCGGGGAGCTACCCTCTTGGACTTACAAGCCAGCCGTCCATCGTGCAGCACGTTAAACCATGTTATTCATGTAGTCCGTTGGGAATGGGCAGGCCCCCACCCTGCCCTCGGTCAGAAAGGGATACTAATGGAATTGGAAATGCAGCCGCACGTCATATGGGACGTTAAGCCATGGTTCTGTGTGCGGGAGGCTATACCCTATGCACGCTAAAGAACACACAAGGTGGTCTTGATGGAGGATATCATCTGTCCACTTACCTATGCACGCTAAAGAACACACAAGGTGATCTTGATGGAGGATATTATTATCCAGTTACAGCTGATCTGTGAGCCCATTGTGTGCCAAAAACAGTCGCTCATAGGTAAAACAACCACTCAAATGACTTGTTTTAAAAAAGTTAGGCCTAGTATAATTATTTCTGAATTTTATGTTTACGTGGTAAGTCAAACACATCCAAACGTGCCTTACATTTTAAGCAGAGCTGAATTATTTAACTATATATGCTTCCCACAAAGTTTTCAAATCAAGCACACACTGTAATCTGAAAGAAATGAGTAAATCTTTCAAACCTAAAATGATTCGAGAAATTAAATGTATTTATACGTACCCAAGTATTTCAAGTTTATACGTATCCCAAGTTGATTGAATTGCTGAAAGCAAAAAAAAGTTTCCAATGGATGAAATGGATTTTATACGTTCTTTGAAAGCGTTTAGAACAAGATAAACAGAAAACCTTTTTTTTAGTCTATTTGAAAATGTCTGAATTTTATCTTTTGAAAGTTTAAAAAAGAACAGGAAGAATGTGAAAGCGCAGAGAGAGACAAAATGGAATATAAAGAAGAAAATACATAGTTTTAAAGAAATGGATTATTCTTGGAATAGCATCGAATTTTACGGACATAAAAATTTAATCTCTACTTGTATAGTTTTATCATTTTCTATGAGAAAGATAAACATAAAGATTGTACTCATAGAACTCTCTCGCTTATAGAAATAGTTCAGCATTTTTTCCAGTTTAGGTTTATGCATCTTAAAGTATACAAACATAAATATACGAACTCTGCACAATGGGCAAATAGTGCAGTAAAAATTTAACGAAAGAGGTAAACATTGTGAAAGATATGATTTTGTTTTTTTTATGACTATCATTTTTTCACTTAAATTTTTTAATAATATTTTAATAATTCGAATTAAAGTTATGAAAGTTAAAAGTCAGATTGTTTCATTTCTCAGTGTCACTTTTGTGCAAACAATAAGGTAAGTGGCCAGGTCACAAGGACCCAATGGCTCAGGGCTGATGACAGGGAGGTAACGAAAGGATATGGGTGGGGGAGTAAACATATTGCGTATACAATACTTATGTGGAAACACATCATATACAATACTTATGTGAAAAAAATTATTAGTAAAAATTTAAAAAAGTTGCCTTTCCTGATTACAGATGGCGCACTCTCCACCAGATTCAGCAAAAGATATAACGGTCACAATTGCGGAAACAAATTATCGTCTGATGGCATATATCTAGAGTAGGTGTTCTCAACGTGGGGTATGCGGTAAAATTCTTTGGGTACGCCGTGAGAGCTCAAAAGTCGCTAGATAAATGTTATATATTAATATGTTTTGTTTTATTGCCATTGTTATACTATAACTATAGTTTTATATATCTATACAAGGGGTACGCCAGTTACATACACATTTTCAGGGGGTACGTGAAGCATAAAAGGTTGAGAACCACTGAACTAGAGACTCGTGGGTTCGAATTCGGCACCGTCAGCAAATAATGTTTTTCCACACAAGTATTTAATCTTTTTCGATTGTTTTTACCTATGGGTAGCATATATTTGCACACAATGGGCAGGTCACAAGGACCCCCATTGGCTCAGAGAAGGTTAGGGGACTCATTGGACAGCTGTTAAGAAGAGATGAGAGTTTTTCATCTAGGGCATTCATCACGTTCTTTAACGTGCACTAGGTCTGCTGCATACGGAGAACCACGGTTTAAAGTCCCATCTGACGGACGTCGGCCTTTCCAAGCCCATCGGTATCCCTTTCTCACAGACAGGAGTTATCGGAGAAAATGATCAAAGCAAACACAGTTGAGATTCGAACTCGGCAACAGCAGATTAAAATTGAGCCAACCGCCCCGTCGCAATATTTTTGTTCAAAGAAGATATAAATGTGAATTTGCTCTCTTTGTATTTTCTTCCACGATTATCTAATGACCATAAGAACTACACAAGAAGCGCATATTTTCAAAGATACAATAAGTTTTAAGTTAAGTTGCCACCACAAGTTGTGCGTTATTGTCATACATTTGTTACTGTAAAAATAAATTCCGTACTAGTGTCAGATTTCGAATATAATATTCAAATAACACAATCATTGCAATTTGTATTTTGCAACAGTACCAAACACCAGTGTCGTGAGAGTCATAAACAAAATAGCATTACGGCGCGTTCGTACCAATTTACTATTGAGCTAGAAGTATTAGATGAATAGTGATATCTATTACTATCTACACTGTATACCAAGGGCGGGGGTGGCTCAGTCGGTTGCGCGCCAGGTTCGTAATCTGTAGGTTCCAGGTTCGAGTCCCAGCTGGGTCAACGTTGAGATTTATCTCCGCAAAATTTCCCGCCCTGCTCACGGTCAGTAGGGTACACCGATGGGCTTGGAAAGGCCGCCGTCCGTCGGATGGGACGTTAAGCCGTGGCTCCGTGTGAGGGAGAGCCATACTCTGTGCACATTAAAGAACACGCTGGATGGCTTTGACGGGAGGCTACCATCTGTCTCTCAACAGCTGTTCCAGTGGGTCCCCTCCCCCAAACTTCTCTGAGCCTTCGGGGTCTTTGTGACCTGGCCATTTAGCCCATGTTGTGCAAAAAGTGCCGCTCAGAGGTAAAACAACCCAATTGTCGAACCAAAATGTTAAGTCCATGGGAATCTAACTGCAAAGCGCTCTAATTTCTAAAATATGCATTTGATGGGAAAATATGAACAGAAGATAAAGATGATAATCTATTTAAATCTCAGTTTTTTTTAACGATATTTGTTCAATATTTAAAGAGTTATGGAATGCATAATATTTTACAATAAATTTTCTCGTTTTGTAAAAATAATTCATAATATTCTAATATTGAAATAAATTATATGCATATTTTTAAAATGTATATTTATTTTGTTAAATGGTTTGAAATAATGATATAATTTAAAAACGATCTTTGAAAAACCTGTCCTCAGCTAGATAGTTTCTTTCTCAAAAAAAAAACCTGTTTCCCAAAAAATTATTTAGCAGGGGACCGGCTTTTTTCAGTACCTATTTTTACTGGACAAAAATATAAACTCACATAAAAAGCTAAGAGCGAATCAATGTTCATTTTTTTATTAAATCCTATAACAATAAGTCATTTTTTACGTGTGCACTTTATAGCTTTTAAATAACTAAGAAGGAAATTCGAAATTTGCTGTGCGAACCAGTTGTATCCTTCAGCGATTATGAATGTTTCATGAAGTTTATTTCAATAATACGATAATAACAGGATCATGCGATTATTTGTATTATTTAATTATTAGTATATTTTCTAAGGACCGGTACCAAGCAGCGCATCATACTTTGGGAAACGATGGCCTACAATATAACTTTTGCCATCAGTAATAGTTACGTATCGTTGAGATACAGTAATTGAAACGAGCAGAGATCGGAATACACGCATTATTGATGCAGTTTCAAGAAAACATTTCACGCTACTGAACTTTTGATATGTATGTGCGTATAGAACTTAGAACTAGGCTTCTTCTTTTTCTGCGCAACTGTCAACCAGGAGACATTTAAAAGGCTCAAAAAGCCAACCAAAATACGCTCCACTTCTCTTATTTTCTGTGACAAGATCCTGAACTACAAGCACCAGAAGAAAAAAAGACGAAGCCAAGAGATAAGATATCTGCCCTTCGGAGACAGATCCGATATCAGAGAAGAGTTGAACTTTAAAAGAAGAAGCTCTGATTACAAAGAGTACAAAGACAGGAGGTCAGTATGAGAAGGAAACAATACCAACATATTGGCTTCCCAAGACCAGAAAATGCTCCAGGTAGTAAAGGAAGTGAGAGGACACGTTTGGCAATAACCTTCTGACACAAACATCTGGCGCTGCAGACCATACGCTGTCAGAAAATAACAGAAACAATTCTGAGCCGTCAAGAAGTAAGGGAGAGAATGGAATGAAACAAGATGCAGCTTATAAAACTTTGTTTAGTTCTAAAAATATCAACTCTATTGATAAAGGTACACTACATAGGTAAACGGAATGATAGACGAATGGATAGGATAATACTGAGAAAATTCACTTCGAAAGTATACATCTGAACGTTCAGTCATGAGAACAATTGATATTTTTTTGCTTTTATGAAATGTTGTTTTTAATCTTGAGAAATTTCCTTCTTTTTATGCAATATCTTTCTTATTTTTTTTCTAATGTTATGTCTTGTTTGTTATTTTTGTTTCTAATGGTAGCTAAATTTTTCGGTTTAAGGTAAATTTTTATTTTTTTCCTTAAAAATGCTTCATTTTTATGAAATATTACACTATTCTTCTAAATAAATATTATCCTTTTTTGTGAAGTAAACAACGTTTAGCATGAAACATTGCATTTAAAAATATTTTTCTTTGTGATGAAAATTTTGTTTCTACTGGAATATTTTTCTTCGTTTGAAGGTTATTTTACAAGATTACTTTGATGCAGGCTCGCTTAATCACTTGTTATTGTTTTCAACCTAGTTTCAATGGAAATGGTTTTTTAAATGTCAATGGAGTATTTTATGAAAACAATTAAATATTTATACCTGCAATTAATCATTCATTTCTATCGATTCGGAAAAATAGTTATATTTTTCATGGTTATCTCTAAAACTATATAGTTCACTGAAATTAAAACCCAAAACTGAAATTTGAAATATTGTACTATGTGAGCTAAATACAATTAAATTTCAATATTAAGCATGAACTGACGGGGGTTGTTCAAAAATTAAGAATTTAGTTTTATAAGTATAGTAATAAGCCTTTAGTTTCCAGTCAGAGCAAGTTTTTTGCTGTTTTCCTCTGAGCGCACCCAATGGGTTAAATGGCCAGGTCATAAGGACTCCAAGTGTTCAGAGAATATTGAGGGAGAGGACACACTGGACAGTTGTTAGGAGACAGATAGAATCCTCTATTTAAGGCCATCCAGCGTGTCCTTTAACGGGTGTGGTTCTCCCCGCATATGAGGCCATTACTTAACATCCCATCCGACAGACAGTCATCAGTATCCCCTATTGACTGAAGGCAGGTCGGTGAGTTTTGTGGAGAGAAATCTAAAAGCTGGCACAAGTGAGCTTCGACCTGGGAACTACAGATTACAAGACTGTACAGTACACGAAGGTTGTCAGAACACTAATTTCTAACAAAATCGTTGCCAGATATTTTTTCTGAATTCTGTAATCAACCAGAGTGTTCGGATATTTTTTGAGCGACTGTACATCTGCTGCATCTGGCCACTGCACACTAATTCTAACAAGGTCTTGTTTGATATTGTCTGCTCACCGCATGCTAGGTGTTCCTCTCTTTCTGAGGCCTTTAGACACACTGTTCATAAACCTATTCGCCAATCTATAATTATCCATACGGGCAACATGGCCAAACCAACTGAGTCTCTATCTGAACAATATGCTGTTTAAAGGAGGTTGCCGACTCCTTTGCCTAACCTCATCATTAGTTACAAAGTTGAACCACCTAATACCCAAGATACTGCGTAAGCATCTAGAATCAAAAGCATCTAGTTTCCTGTTATCTTGTTTACACAGTGTCCAGGTTTCACTACCATAACTAACCCTAGAAAGAACCAAACTACTATACAGTCCACTTTTAGTCTTTAGGTGTATAAGCCTATTTCTCCACACTCTCCATAGATTCTTAAAAGTCCCGGCAGCAATCCCTATTCCCATTCGTGGAGAGTAAAATAATTATAATTTTATTAGCTGGAACTCCAATATTCTACACTGACCAATGTGTTATTATAATATAACCCCCAAAGAATATTACTTGACTATTACTGTCTGTGTGTATTTCGCCTAAGAATGATTATTTCTGGTTGACAAAAGGAGTCTGAGAGCAAAACGTACTCGTACGCGAAGACTTTTTCCGCAAACCACCAAATGTGACTGAAAATTGTCTTGTTTCTTAAACTTTGATGGTGTGTATATAAAAGGATATTTTACCAAATACCAGTCCTCTTTAAAAATGAAAACTGATCAGTAGCAAAAACTGGTAGGAAACAATTTAGACAATGAGACTGCGCAGTTCTCATAAAGTCATTGGCTGCTTTTAGCTATGTTACTCGTCAATCAATCAACGATGCCTTACATTAAAGATCATTAGATGATGAGGTCTGTAAATGGTAGCTAGGTAGTCACTGGAAGGAGAGCTATACACCAATCCCCTGTGATGATGCATAGAACCGGCCAGGCCTAGCACGTTATGTTCGACCTCGCCTTCTCGTGGTGCAGACCTTAGTAACTTTCAAAAGAGATGCTCTCTTGTGGAAGTTTTATCCCTATTTTCAAAAAAGGTGGTCGCAGTTCTTGTGATAACTATAGGGGTATAAGGGTTGGGTTGGGTTGTTTTACCTCTGAGCGGCACTATTTTGCACACCATGGGCTAAATGGCCAGGTCACATGGACCTCGAAGTAGGGGTATCAGCCTACTCTCTCTGTTCCAGGTAAAGTTCTTTCCATGATTGTGCTTAACAGAATTAAGAATCCGGTTGACAGCCAATTGCCTGATGAGCAATGTGGATTTAGAAGTGGTAGAGGATGTGTGGATCAGATATTTTCACTTAGGCAGATTCTTGAGAAATGTTTTTCACAAACCTTTGGTTGCTAGCTTTGTTGATTTCAAAAAGGCTTTCGACTCTGTTGATCGTCATAATTTGTGGTTGATTATGAGATCATATGGTATACCTGACAAGTTAGTTAACATAATGAAAACTCTCTATAATAACACTGAGTCGTGTGTGAGAGTTGGTAAGTCTTTCAGCAATTGGTTTAGCATTACTTCTGGTGTTCGACAAGGGTGCATTTTGTCTCCTTTTCTCTTTAGTTTGATTAATTGATTATGTTATGCGAAATTCACTTCAAGGGAAAGCTTTTGGCCTTAAATGGGCTGGAGATACGAAAATTTCTGATTTAGATTATGCTGATGATTTAGCCCTTTTGGCAAATGATGTTGATGAGATGAACTCTTTCATTCGAGCTGTTGATGAAACTGGTACTAGAGTAGGTTTGGTTATAAACAGAGAGAAAACTAAAGTGATGAAAATTGGTCAGGCAGGCTGTGATTCAGTTAATCTGAATGGTTGCAGTCTTGAGCAGGTGTCACAGTTTAATTATCTTGGGAGCTATGTAACAGATAATGGTGACGTGCGGCATGAGATTAACAGACGGATAGGGATTGCTGCCGGGACTTTTAAGAATCTATGGAGAGTGTGGAGAAATAGACGTATATACCTAAAGACTAAAATTAGACTGTATAATAGTTTGGTTTTTCTAGGATTAGTTATGGTAGTGAAACCTGGACACTTTAAACAAGATAACAGGAAACTAGATGCTTTTGATTCCAGATGCTTACGCAGTATCTTAGGCATTAGGTGATTCAACTTTGTAACTAATGATGCGGTTAGGCAAAGGAGTTTGCAACCTCCTTTAAGCAGCATATTATGCAGAGAGAGACTCAGTTGGTTTGGCCATGTTGCCCGTATGAATAATTTTAGATTGGCGAATAGGGTTATTAACAGTGTACCTAAAGGCCTCAGAAAGAAGGGGAGACCTAGGATGCGGTGGGCAGACAATGTCAAACAGGACCTTATTAGAATTGGTGTGCAGTGGCCAGATGCAGTAGATGTAGCTCAGGACAGACTTGCTTGAAGAACTAAATTGCACGGTCTGGTTGGACCTCCGTAGCCCATGGCTGCTTGAAGACGACGACGACGACGACGACGATGATGATGATGATGATGATGATGATGATGATGATGATGATGATGATGATGATGATTAGCAACTAATTCATAGCTTAATTCACCAATGAATTATAAGAATGTTTGATGAGTTAATTGAGCAGTCTGAATGATTCATATCATCCACGCTTCCCCACTACAAGTGATGCAATGTTGATTCTAATAACTAAAAATATGATTCCATTAAAAGACGAAAATATAATTCATTTTTATTATTTGAATCCGTCCTCTGAAATTTTATTCTGCAAAGTAGTTGATTCTAATAACCAGTGATTACAATAACCAGCGCCCACTCTCTATACAATTGCAATTTTCCATATTGCATGATTTTCCGCAACTTAAGAATAGCACATAAATTAGATTCTTCCTCACCATTTACTCCTGTTTTAAAAATCTTCATCTATTAAATTTCTTTGCTCCATTGGTTTCCTTTAATCCCCAGATTTCTTTGTCCAACTCGATTTTAAATTGAATTAATTTTTTTGAAATAATTCTTTGACCACCTCAATTATAATTTCGTAATTCCTTTGTACATCTCAATTTTAATTTAGGATTCTTTGGGCCATCTGAATTTTAAATCCCGGATTTCTTTGGCCTTTCTCTTACTCTTATTCCTTTAGGATTCCATTCTAGAATCATTTAAGTATTCTTCTTTCCCCTGTATATTTAACATGTCCATACCATCACAATTATTTCTTCTCTATCATTTCCGTAATATTCCTTCCATCTTCCATTAAAGCTCTAATGTCTTCATGTTTAAAGCCTTTCCAATTTTGATTTTATTGCCGATTTACCTCAAAAGTCAATAACTACAGAAATTAATTTATTTGTTGTCGTTTTTCACTTCCTGTGTCTAAGCTCCATAGGGCACAATGTTCTGCACAGTTTGATAAGAAATGGGTTCATGTGTTTGTTTTATGTTTTTGCTCCATGGGATTGTGTTGCGCATTCTTACTGCTCCCTTTACTTTTATGATTTCTTCTATATATTTCTTCACCTGATAATCCATCAATTTTGCACAATCGACGCCAGATATTTAGACTCGTTTATCATTTTAAATTTAGAGTTTTCTGTCCCAATCTTCACAGCTTTGCTTGTATTGGTTAACTCTGTTCCTTTGTAATTAATATTCAAATCCCACTGATTGCATTCCTTTAACAATTCCAAAAGGGAACATTAGCATCCTCGCAGTCCTTAGAAATTAACATATGGTCATAAGCAAACAACAGATAACGTATGTATGGATATTTTTTTTATGAATCTGCAAATCCATGAACATGCATTTTATATACCAGTTACCATGGCTACTTCAGTGAAGATCTTAAATAACGTTGGTGACATATTTGTACAGGACCTTTGATTTGTGGAAAAGTCTTTAGACTATATTTATTCACTTGCACTTACTGAAAGTATTACTGACTGATTTAGAAAGAAAAATTGCTTGCTGCCGAGTAACTAAGAACACTGATAAAGGATATGATTGAAATAATTTGAAACACTTAAATTACTCTTATGAAGTAAGTATAATATTTAAAAAATGCACTTCGAGAATAACTAAGTTTATAATGTGAAAGGATGCTAATTTACAAAACAATATCTCTACAATGATGAAATCAAGTTTTAATATGACTGGGAGAATGAACTAATCTAAAACTAAACATTTTGAAGGTATCTTCCTTTGATGTACTTTAACTGCCTCTATATTGGTTTAAAAACATTTTCGATTAACATGGAGAGGTAATTCCATTTACGTACCTTAAATAATTTTAATAGTTTTATTAGTTAAGTTGAAATGTATATAACTCCTTTTACATTTTGGCATGATTCTAATATCTTTAAAGTAACATCAGCAGCTTAAAAGTCGTTCTGAAAGTTGCGCGATTTTAGTGTAAAGAAACTAAATTTTTTTACACTGAAATGTTTTCCCATTCTGACCTCATTATAGTGTATTGCAATGAAAAATAGTAACTCCAAATTCAATAGTAGTTTATGTGGAAAACATGAGTTTGCGAATTCGAGGGAAAGCAAATTGGCTAACTCATTTTTCCACAAAAGCTATTTATTGATTTCTGTGTCAACAGTAAACTCTGCACTTACTATTGGTTAACTGCGAATTCGTTCACATTATAGAAGGATTCCGGCGGGCTAGAAATAAATATTGCAATTTGCAATTCTTTCACGCTGCAACGCCATTGTAGTGTGTTACAACCAACAAAAGTAGCTTTGACTTCTTTCATACTATAGTGTAATTCTACTTTGCTAAAAATAGCAATGATTAGACGAATACACATGACTCTGGAGAATATGGAATCTCGTTTTCAAAGAGAATGAAGTTTTTCGTTTACCTACTTTTTCACTTTTAAAAGTTTTTTTTCCAGTTGATGGGCGATTAAGAAAATGCAAATAGCAGTATTATATTATGAGTTATACAACAAAAAACATCTGTCTTTAATTCCTGAAATTTAAAAAGTTGATATTTCTCATACCTCTTTGAGAAAAGGGGGAAGATTGTTGCTGTCAGTAAAATTAAAAACTTCTACCATAAATACATCACTTTGCAATATTTTTAACGGTTTCGCCATTTCCGTATTTAGTGCCCTCTAACGATATAAATTAAAACGACCTAAAGATTTGAATAATGGCAATTATAATATTTCATTAGTACAGTCGCTCAAAAAAGTATCAGAACAATATGGTTGACTACAGAATTCAGAAAAAATATCTGGCAACGATTTTTTCAGAAATTAGTGATCTGGCAACCTTCGTGTCACGTGACACGAAGGTTGCCAGATCACTAAATTCATGGAATGTGAAGAGAACAAAAGACGTTTCCGTTCACTAGGGCGCATTTTTTTTTGCCTTTAACGATATCACGTGCCAAATCGAATTCTATAAAAAATAAAGAGATGTGAGGGGAAGCATGCGGTACAATCGAGATGAAGTAGTTAGGGTCTAATAGACTGGATTTCTATTGCAGTATAACAGTTTCCATCCGATTTAGTGGTCTTCAAAAAAACTTGAAAGATGTGTGAAATATGCTGAAGTTTAATAGTTTTGCCTCCGTTATCTTTACTAGTGTTCTCAAAGGGGGGATGGTCTCCTTGCTCCTCTCCTCTCTTTAAATACAGTAATATTTGTTAATAATAACCCAATGTACTCTATGGTTATTGATGTGAAAATACTGGTATGTAAGCAATGCAAATTGTTTGGTCAGAACAAACACTCCTGAAAACTCATAGGAAATTTTATCTGATACAGTTTGAAACTTGTTGCAAGCTTAATATTATTGAATAAAGCATAACATTACACTATTGATGTTCATATATGTAATGAAAACATTGAAGTTGAAGAGTCGTGTGCAAAATTTCTGATTTAAAGTGACTGCACCTTCCTTAAAATATTCTCTTTCCACCAATGCAAATTAAAGAAATATTTAACAATGGTCACACTTCCCCAAAGTTTTACGATTTTAAACAATTCCAGACTTTTCGTAAATCATAGTCATTGTGTCATCAATCATCATTGTTATTGTCTTTGTTGTTATCACCATCACAGCAATCATCGTCATCTTCGCCATTCTCCCCAAAATCTTTGTTATTTTCTTCCTCATCATTATAAAGAACAAGATTGATTCCTCATTTGAAAAATAATTTCTTAACTTTAATGTCTTTATATAATCCATAAGCAACCTGATCTGTAAACAGTTTTTCTGCGCGATTCTGCACTAAGAAATTAGAGTGCGTTTTTATTTGCCTCTATTTTCAAATCGCCTTTGTTCCTTTGGTTCGTTTTGGTTGAGAAGAACTCTTTTAGATTGGTGCGAAAATTCTACGAGCAATCAATTATAGTTGATCGTCGTCGTAGTAAAGAAACGACGTCAACACCTTACGTCGCATAATGAGATAAGCTTTTTTCTACAGACGAAGCAGGCTTTAAAGATTTATTTATTTCAAACTGAGAAGAGATACAAAAGATATCGAATTTACTGAAAAGGTTTAGTGCAAAGATGGATCAAATTTAGTGGAAGGGATGTCAAACTGAGCAGAAAGTTGATGAAACGTAAAGGAAAACAATATTAGAGGAGGGGATCAAATTTAGCAAAAACTAAATCATACTGGAAAGGAGGATTGGACTTTATGGATGGTTATAAAGCTTAGTGAGAGGACGATCAAAGTTGAAGGGGAACCATTTTTAATGGAATGGAATTAAACTTTCCGAAAGAGTAAAATTTAATGGAAAAAAATACAATTTATTGAACGAGAATTAAAGATTAGTGACGGCGAGGATCACACTGTGAGAGGGAATTAAAATTACTGCTGTAAAGGTTAGGACAAGAGGATTAAATTAAAGGGAAAAGGTATCAATTTAGTGGAGGGAGTTGGACCTATGAGCAGCACTTTTGTGCCGTCAGTGGGCTAAATGGCCAGGTCACAAGGACCCATACGATGGGGATTAGAGGAGGTAAATCCCAGTGATGACAAAATTGGAACTCGAACTTGAGAACTACAGATTACGAGCCTAGCGCGCTATATACTACACTAATCTCCACCATTCATATATATTTTAAGAAATGAGATGTGTTAATAAAAACACGGAGCCCAACTCGTTTGAAATATGTTTATAAACGATAGGTACATTTTTTAACAATTTTTAAGCAACCCTAGTAGATTAATAAACCAAAGTTTAAAAACGAAAACTCGCCTAAAAGTCATAAAACATGAAATAAAAAACTTCCCCTAAAAATTCCAATCTCATCCTTGCGTTTCAAAAACATAAGTGAAAAAAAGGAGTGGCAAGGCTTAGGTAATATTGATCCATTATCAACGCTATGTGACATAAACACTTCGGTCGATATACGTTGATGAAATGAACAAGTAAGTATGCTTCAAGTAAGAGAAAATAAAAAAAAAAACACTGTTGGAAGAAAAAAGATATCACCCTCTTTTGAGTGTCATATAACTTTGCACATATCACATTCCCTCTGAAAACAACAAAACAAATTTTAAATCACTTCTTTTCTTTTTCATTTATTCATCTTTTCATCTTTTATTCCTTCATTTTATATTACTACGATCCATATTCAGAAGAAGAACTATCTGCAATCAGTCGACGTCAAAACTTCCAACTTCTGCGCATCCCCAAGAGCCTCCGAGCTATTTCCCTCTTCCTACCTAATGCTTTTAATCTCACGGCTTGCATCCCATTCCTTCCGACGCTATGCTTCTCTTGAATGTTGGAAATGAACCAGGACATCTCCCGGATTATTAAATGTCAGAAGGAGCCATTGTCGTGGACACGTGTTGACGACGGAAAGTCATCAAGAGAGGGGGACGCCTGCTCCTCCTCGTGGCAGGTGCCTCAGCAGATCGCGTGACCCTCATGCACCAGCAGATTACCAGAAAGTACTGAATGATCCCAGCGGTATTCTTCCGTGCCACTGGACTTGTTGACTTCGCTTCGCTTTCATTGTTACGTGGAGCCTTATCTGTCATCCGGCTTCCATTATTGCTTCAGGAAGTCAATCCGCAATGACCATCCCACTAGGGAGTATGGCCGGACATTACTTCTTTCGCTTTTTTTTTCTAATTTTTTATTTATACTTTCCCTTTTTTTCGCTCCCTCTTTTCTTTATTTTTTATTCTCCTGAAAATGAACATTGACCGACGTTAAGGCTATAGTATTTGTCGCGGAGATATTGGATTTATAGTGTTTGTTTCCGACTAAGTATATTCTTAATGTAGCCTTTACTTAGCTGATAATGTGCCGAAGAAGAAAATGTGTTATCAAAGGTTGATCTGGAATTCTAGACCCTTTCAATCTCTATGTCCCGGCGAGGGTTTAGCTCAGTCGATAGCACTCCAGACTCTAGACTCTTGTTCCCAGGGTGGATAGATTTCTATATATCCAGGTTAGATAATTTCTATATAATATCGACTTGGAAAAGTCGATATTATATAGAAATTCTTACATCGATTCTGATTGTCCTTTGATATGCTTGACACCCGTTGGAATTTTGTTTGATTTCCTCCATGTAAATAATAATAATAGCTTTCCTTAAGTCTATAAAATGATGTATTCTTTAGCGAAATATTCGATTTCACAACGTTGGGGGTTAAACCCACGCAAGATGGGGCGGGGGTGGCTCAGTCGGTAGCGCTCCAGGCTCGTAATCTGTAGTTTCCAGGTTCGAGTCCCAGCAGGGTCAGAGTTGAGATTTATCTCTGCAAAATTCCCCGCCCTGTCCACGGTCAGTAGGGAACAGCGACGGGCTTGGAAAGGCCGCCGTCCGTCGGATGGGACGTTAAACCGTGGATCCATTGCTCTGGAGAGCAATACCCTGTCCACGTTAAAGAACACGCTGGATGGCCTTGACGGGAGGCTACCATATGTCTCGCAACAGCTGTTCCAGTGTGTCCCCTCTCCAAATCTTCTCTGAGACTTCGGGGTCCATGTGACCTGTCCATTTAGCCCACGCTGTGCAAAAAGCAACCCAACCCACGCAAGATATAATGAATGAAAGCTATTTTAACTTAAATATTTATTTCGGACATGCAGAAATCATACTCTTTCACATATGCGCAAATTAGTAAGTTCTTTAATCAATTCCAGTGTTAACACTTGGAATAATTTAATATGTATTCTAAGTGTGGTAATAATTTGTTATTCAAATGTATTGCTGATTATTTGCATAACAAATTGGAAGAACTAGGAACATTTAACAGATCCACGAATTTCCACGCTTATAGTAGCTTTACAGCTTCACTGCGATTCCCATGGAAAACTGAGCATTTCAAAAGGATTTCCATAATTATTCCTTAAAAATATCGCTTCGAATCATATTTCCGCTTAAACCGAACAAAAGCTACCATTTCAAGTAACAAATCACTGCCGCAGAATTACGAAGCGAATGTAGAATTATTTCCATGGACTACAATAATATTTACTTCATTTTGTCATTAGCACTTGTTTACAAACAATAACCAATACATAAATCACTGAATTAGATTGCGTATACAATAATTGCAACTCTAATTTCTCACCATTGTTATTGCGTAAACTTCTATAACTTTAATAATATATTACTGCAACAATAAAGTGCGCGAAATCTCCTCTACAAAGGAGTATTAAACAATACTCAGCTTTCAGCGATCATATTTATTCCATCCAGGTTACAGAGGAGAGAAATACGAAAAAATAAAACAGAGTCGGCATCAAATCAGTTTCCAGAGATTCACAATCTTTGAAGTTTCATCATAATTAAGTTTTCGACTGTCGTTTAAACTTTCTTCAAACTCTATCGTTTTGTTTACTTATTGAATCTTTTGTTCCTCGCGAGACTAATTGATTGAACCTTTTTACTGGCAATTTATAATTTTTTTTCATTTGACGAAGTTTTAGGTTACACGATTATTCCATTCTTGCATTTCTTGCATTCCATTCTTACTTAAACGTTTTTTTTATAAATACCTTCTTTGAAAGTTTTCTTTATTAATTTTTGCATCGTATTACTTTTGCTCGTTTATTACATATTTCTTTTATTTAAGACAAATTTATTCTTCACGAATTTAATTTTCTTTTGTTGTGCGCAAATTTTCACGTTTTTTAAGTGTTACTTTTTAAACTTTTTCTGGTTTCCATATTTTATGTTGGCATTTCATTTCAAAGATTTAATTTTGCGTGTTTTTGTTTATTATACGCATGTTTCGCTTACGGTTTTTAATGTATTGTTCTCAACGCAATAATGCATAATTGGATGAGCCTTTTTATTTAGAAATTCATTTTTATGACCTCTTTATATTTACAAATTCATCATGTTTTACTACGATTCGATTTTTCAAAGGTTTCGTTGCATCCACTCTTATTACTATCACTTCAAGTTTCATTTCTTTAATAGCTCTCTTATTTTTAAATGGTGTTCGTTTTATTTCTTTCCAATCCACCTAACCTTTGCTAATTGCGCATTTTCTTTCTTGTCAATATTACACCAGTAAAATATTGCTCTTTGCATTCTGTTGCCGATGCTATTCCTTTCAAATCATGTTCATTGTGCCTTGTTTCTTTATTACCATAGTTACCCCTTTCAAATTATGTTCATTGCTTTTTTCGTTTTCTTTGTTGCTAATGTTACGCCTTTAAAATCATGTTCATTGTGCAACGTCTCATCTGTTGTCATATTTATATATTTCAAATTTTCTTCATTTGCGTATTGTCTCCTTTGTTGCCAATGTTATTCTTTTCATATCCCGTTCGTTGAGTATTGTTGCCTTTTTTTTCCGGCTTTACTTCTTCCAAATCCTATTCGATGCGCTTTGATTTTTTTTGGTTTCCAATATTACTCCTTTTAAATCACGTTGATGCACTTTGGTGCAAATGTTGTGTCTTTCGAATCCTGTTGGTGCACTTTGGTGCAAATGTTGAGCCTTTCAAATCTTGTTGGTGCACTTTGTTTTCGATGTTATGCCTTTCAAATTATGTTCGTTGAATAATTTTACCGTTTGCTAATGTTACTCCTTTCAAATCTTATTCATTGCGCCTTGTTCCATTTTCGGACACTTAAAACCTCTTAGTCGAATTGCCGTAAAAAGTAGCATTTTCAGAATATTTTTCGAAATATTTCTTTACGTTTGTGTGTTTTCTAAACGATATCTTCCAGAATTCTTCTTGGGATCGTAAGTGGCATCTCCAGAGTTATGCACACCATGGTTAATATTAAAGCTATAACGGATTTTGACCTTTTGTATTGTACATACAAAATCCTCATGCAGCCATGGGCTAAGGAGGGTAACCAGAGTGTGTAAATTTCCTCTCAAGACCTGTCTTTTCTGAGCTACAACTGCTGCATTTGGCCACTCTAGAGCCAATTATAGCAAGGTCTTGTTTCACATTGTCTGCCCATCGCTTCCTGGGTCTCCCCCTTTTTCTGAATCCTTTAGTCACACTGTTCATAATCCTGTTTGCTAATCTGTAGCTATCATACGGGAAACATGTCCAAACCAACGCAGTCTTTCTATGCACAAAATGTTGCTCAAAGGAAGTTGATGACTCCTTCTAACTTCATCATTATTTACAAAGTCGAACCACCCAATGCCCAAGATACTGGGTAAGCATCTATAATCAAAGGCATGAAGTTTCTTGTTATCCTACTTACAAAGGTTCCATGTTTCGCTACCATAACTACCTTAGAAAAAACCAAATTATTATACAGCATAATTTTAGTCTTTAGGTATACACGCCTATTTTTCACATTCTCCATAGATTCTTAAAAGTCTAAGAGGCAATCACTATTGTTCCATTTATCTCATGCCGCATATCACCAGTATCTGTTACATAGCTCCCAATATAATTAAACTGAAACACTTGCTCAAAAGTGCAGCCATTCAAAGCAACTAAAGCACCATCTGCCTGACCAATTTTCATCGCTTTAGTTTGTTTTCTCTGTTTATCATCAAACCTACTCTATTACTAGTCTCATCAACAGCCCAATGAAAGACTTCATCTCATCAATGTCAACAGAACCGAAATCAAGCCAACAGAACCAAATCATCTGCATAATCTAAATCAGAAATTTTGAAACTCTAGATCATTCAATTTAAGGCCAAATTCCTTCCCTTGCAAATAATTTTGCATAACATAATCAATAACCAAACTAAACAGAAATGGAGACAAAATACAACCTTGTCTAACTCCACTAGCAATGCTAAACCAATCACTGCAAAATGCACCAACTCTCACACACGACTAAGTGTTATTATTGAGAGTTTTCATTACATTAAATAACTTATCAAGTATTCCATATGATATAACAATCAACCACAAATTATGTGGATCAACAGAGTAAAAAGCCTTTTTGAAATTTATAAAGCTAGTGACCACAGATTTCTGAAACTCTAAAAATTTCTCAAGAATTTGCCTAAGTGAAACTATTTGATCAATTCATCCTCTACCACTTCTGAATCCACGCTGTTCACCACGCACTTGTCCATCAACCAAATTCTTAATTCTATTAAGTATAATGATGCAAAGAGCTTTACCTGGAATAGAAAGTAAACTAATTTCCACATTATTATTGTAAGGTTTAAAAATTAAAGGATCAATGAATATTGGATATGGTATCATCATATCGGGGTACGATATTATGAATATATTACCTATCAGTCAACTATATAAATATAAATTAATACTTAGGTATTATTTTTATAACACATATAAATTCAAGATAAAATATAATAAAAAATACTATATATAAATCTAAAGGTAAATACAAATTACCACATTTTAAAAATAATTTGTGGAAAATTGTAGAAATTATGAAATTTTCGCTGTGTTCAACAGCATCCTTGAGGAGGTATTTAATTAAAAAAAATAATGATGTTAAAAATTTTCAAGACACGGGGTCTGAAAAATATTTCAAAACTTTCTCTGTGGCCTCATTTAAATGTAAATATTGAGTTTATTTTTATAATGTTATAACTGTTTATCGCATATTGTATTTGGATTCCTGGGGACAAGCTTTTAGCTTCGTGGGACTTTATTTTGTGCTACAAAGATTATGGAAAGTCAATAAAAACTTTAAAAAAATCATTACCTGACTGGATCACCGCACAGGTGGTTCTAGGGTTAAGAACTGTCCTTACATATTGCTAGTATATTTCGAAATGGTCTATGCATTTAAAATATCTTCTTATTTTTAAAATGCTGGAATATTTCTCAGAACATATTATAACTGTTTATGTTTTGTCTTTAAAAGATAACTAAAATTCATAACCTGTCCTCTTATATCAATAAAGTAGCTTTTTACTGGATAATTCATTTTTTTTAGCTGTGGTAAAAAAAAATCCCAGCATTCTTTGAATGATTGGCAGTTCAAGAATTCGAATTGCATCAAAATGGTAGAAGAAATTTTAACGTCTTAAATCTTTATTCTTTTTCTGAAGCAACACTGTTAATTTTTCCATGCAGTAATAAATATTTAAGCATTCACACGTTCCTTATATTATCAGCCTAACTCATAAGAAAGTGTTTGGTCGACAGAGAAATGTACAAGATTTCTGCAATTGTAGGATTGAATATTTTTAATAGTTTCGTCGACGATAATTGATGGACTAATTATTTTTGACAAGAAATCGTCAAGGTCATGGTGTGCTTTGGGGGGGGGGGGGTTCAGAATCAAAACTCCCATTCCCTATTCGCCATTTCTACGGTACTGATTATAATTTACATTCTTTGGAACCAAAAATGTAGTTTAATAGATACACCAACTTATCCGTTTTATTTTTTGCTAACTTGCAAGACAGAAATACTTTAAAAAAATAAATGTTGAAGACGTGATGCATCGAGACTACAAGCGGCGCAATAGATATCGAGATACACTTTGTAACTTGTCGTATTCGGGTTCGAGTCCCAGCTATGACTTCTTTGGTATTTTATAGGTTAATCCACACTCTACACTAGGAGACAAAAGGGAACGCCGATAGGATTAGAAATACCGCCGACCCTTTAATGGTATGTTACGCCGTGACTCAGCGAAGGGATTTCCACATTGTGCAGAGAAGCTACACACTGTGGATGGTAAGGAACACGCTGTATGCCCTTTACTAGATTCAGATCTTGAAAAAAAAAATAAAGGTGGGGGAGGGCAAATGATGCAATCGAGCAGGAAAAAAAGTGAAAAAATGGAAATCCAGTCAAGAGATTGGATTTTCAGTATAGTGTAAGATTTCCCCCACTGTTTCGGAGATCTTTAAAAATATTTTGAAATATGAGTGAATTATGTACAAGTTTAACAATTTTTTGTTACTATTACCCTTATTAATATTCTCAAGGAGGGGGGGTCCCTTGCCCCCTCTCCCCAAATTCGTCTCTGCCCTTGACTGTAGACTCATATATCTCCAAACAGTTGCCCAGTGGATCCTCATCCCCAACTTTCTATGAGACTTTGATCCTTTTGACCTGGGGGCGGGAGTGGCTCAGTCGGTAGCGCGCCAGGCTCGTAATCTGCAGTTCCCAGGTTCGAGTCCCAGCTGGGTCAGCGTTGAGATTTATCTCCGCGAAATTCCCCGCCCTGCCCACGTCAGTAGGGGACACCGATGGGCTTGGAAAGGCCGCCGTCCGTCGGATGGGACGTTAAGCCGTGGCCCCGTGTGCGGGAGAGCCATACCCTGTGCACGTTAAAGAACACGCTGGATGGCCTTGACGGGAGGCTACCATCTGTCTCCCAACAGCTGTTCCAGTGGGTCCCCTCCCCCAACCTTCTCTGAGCCTTCGGGGTCCATGTGACCTGGCCATTTAGCCCATGGTGTGCAAAAAAGTGCCGCTCAGACCCAACCCAAATCCTTGTGACCTGGCCATTTAGCTCATTATGTGGTAAAAAAAGTTCCATTCGTAGACAAAACAACTCAACCCAGCACATGACAATCATTATATCAGAAAGGCACTTGCGCTAAATAGAGAGAATAGTGTGAAGAAGACGGCACCAACAATTCAAAATGCACCAACCATCCATTTGTCAAAGATAAGTCGCAATAGGGTATAATTTGCTAATACATAATACATTACAATGCAAAATACATATACAGTACAAATACAATAAAAAATAACATAAAAAAGAGGAAACCAGAATTTTGGTCATAAATATTTCGAGCCAAAGAGTTTTACACCACATCCAGGTTCAAAAGACTTGCATAATTGAACAGCACTAGCAACAAATGATTGGCTAGCGCTATTTTAAAATCAAAATATAATATGCTAAGTTGTACAAATTATAGAATTCCAAGCTAATTGGATCTCAGAAAAATTTCGTTTTCAATGGTTAACAAAAAATCTTTAATTTTCTGCCTAAAACTTCGCAAATTAATTTCGTCTTTTTTATGCTATTTTAAAAAAAAATTATAAATCCTTGATGCAAAAAAAATGAAATGTTTTTTCAAAAACCATTTCGTTTTTCTTGCGCCAATTAAACGTATAGTTTACGGTAATTTGATCCTGCAAATGTTAATATAAATTGCCTGCTGTTTATCAAAATGACAGTCGCTTAAAAATGCACATGGATAAAAGAAAAACTGAATTCTCAAGAATTTATTTTTGATGATCCCACTGATGATAATCGACTTTTTTTCATACTTCGTGTGAAGACTAAAAGCAGGCTTTGAAAGGAATACATTATTGCCTAACGTAAGAATATTTATTTAACAACTTCAATGAATTATTTTTAAGCACTTCTTGTGTGACGACTGAGAAACTTCTGCACTGTTTCGAATGATATCCGCTTTATGAAGGATTAACTTGTGGAATTTGGGATTAAGGTTGAATTAGTAGGCTCTGAGTCAGTAAATCAAGATTCTACGACGTGAGGCTGTTTTTTTTTCACTACAACATCGTCCTGAGAGATTAATACCCCTGATGCAACGAAAGGATTATCTTTGCTATATTTCAGATTTCGAAACTAAAATTTAAGGACTACGCGTATTTTATATCTTATTTACTGCATGTCTGAAACATCTAATTAAGAAGTAATAAGTGAAGTGTAAAATGTGTATTAACGTTACGCAATGCCGCTGAAAGATAATGAGACAAAAGTTCTAAAACAAATGCAAATGTTCTGAAAAAGAATTTATTGCGAAAATGCACTGTGTAATATATACATAAAAGTGAAAATTGTAGGAAAAAATGAGTGAAATTATTATTGATAACAATTATTATCATTTTAAAGAGAGTTAGTATAGTTTGTTTTTTGATAAATATAAATCTATAATATGCTACAATGAAGCTTAGTTACAAGGTTAATTAAGAAACGTTACTTATGTAAAATCTTTCTTACTTGTGATTTTAGTTTTACTATAATATAATATATGTTATTTATATTAATGAATCTGTCACAGTAAAATTGATCTTATTCATTTTGCTATTACAAAATCTCTCTAACATTATATCCTACAAACAAAATGAAACAGAGTCATTACTCACCATAAGATAATGCATATTATATGAAAATATTTATTCCACAGTAAACTAACGATAGTGGGGCGGGAGTGGCTCAGTCGGTAGCGCGCCAGGCTCGTAATCTATAGTTCCCAGGTTCGAGTCCCAGCTGGGTCAGTGTTGAGATTTATCTCCGCAAAATTCCCCGCCCTGCCCACGGTCAGTAGGGGACACCGATGGGCTTGGAAAGGCCGCCGTCCGTCGGATGGGACGTTAACAGTGGCCCCGTGTGCGGGAAAGCCATACCCTGTGCACGATAAAGAACACGCTGGATGGCCTTGACGGGAGGCTACCATCTGTCTCCCAATGGCTGTTCCAGTGGGTCCCCTCCCCCAACCTTCTCTGAGCCTTCGGGGTCCATGTGACCTGGCCATTTAGCCCATGGTGTGCAAAAAAGTGCCGCTCAGAGGTAAAACAACCCAACCCAACTAACGATAGTTTGTAAAGTTTAAGGCTAAAGCATTATCATTTTAAACCAAAACAAGATCCCCATTTAAAGTAAAGTTCGAGTTAAGTGCAGGTTTGAAAGAAAAGAAAAAAAGTCTATAAAAAACTTTGCTAAAAGTATTATAACAACTAAACAATGCAAATTAGGCTGTAACAGTAGGGTTAAGCAATTAAACACTAAAAGCAATTTTTTAAGTAAAAAAAAAGTAATAATAACTAAAACAAAATCTAAAATATATAAACTAGGCAATTTAATTTTTAAAAACAGAATATTTCTAAATGTCCTTGATTTAAAACACCATTCTAATCTATGTATCTCTACAGTAGTATCAGTCTACCTTTCTGAGTCTACAAAAAGCGAAAAAAAATTCTGAACAAAATTATAGTCGGAATTTTTAAAAACAGTGGTAGCATAATTTCATTAAAGATCATTATTTGCAATTTGTCAAGAGATTTTGCCAAACAGAAATATAGAGAACGCCATGTATTTGAGCTTGTTTACACACCCTCAAATCAGTTAATGACAATATAATTTTGAATAAACTGTTTATAATTCTTATTCTAAACTAAGCAAAAAGGGCAAATATAACAATATACAAAAGACAAGCAAACAAGCAACACATCTATCTTTTTGCCGTTGTCAAGGAATTTGTTATTTTACAGCAGTCAGGGAATTGCAAAATGGAGCGATTAGAGTTTAACTCTGTACACATTTTGCATTTCTAGGAGTTTAAAAGACAGGTACATAGACACCAAAAAATAGTTCATGTGGCAACTGCATGGATGATGTTGCTTACACATCTCGCGAAGGATGGTTAGGAATATTTTATGAGAAGAGAAACTGTCTTTCTAGAACACCATGGAAATCGTCTCTTTACAATGTTGAAGTTTGCTGTTGGAACGAAACTAAATCAGATGATGGAAACAACGAAATAAAAGTGTTGGTCATGTTTCAACGAACTGTAATATTTCATATATTATGAAAGAGTGTTGTATATCCCATAGGATTGAACAGAGCCATAATCACTATACGACATAACAAAATATATGTGGAACATTCAGGAGTGTGTAATTGGTGAAGATATAGTAGAAGCTGATACTACTCATGAAGCCTTCTACGCATAGTAGAAGCTGATACAATGTATTACATTGCATTACAATAGTGACACTAAATACTTTAGCATAATTATATTTTTTGAATTGGTTCCACTAGGTTTATAAATTTCTAGATGTTCCATAAGGAATTAAATTTCTCTCTAGAAAACAATTTTGATCTTCATTATTTTTTATTTTAGGAATTGTTTACTTTGAAACTAACTACATCCTAGTTGCAAAAAAAAAATACTCTTTCCTAAACCGTAAAGCATCCCTTTAAAAAAATGAACGAGACAACTGATCCGATCGGAATGTAGTTGGAACAAGGATTTGATCACCTAATACACTGGTTTTCATAAATTAAGGAAAACTCAGAAAAATTATGATAAAAAAAGCTATATCAATGATTTTAATAAAATTTGATATAAACATGAATTACAATGCTAGTTTCAGAATGGCATAAAACATTTTATGCTAGAAATATTTTTCTTCAAAAAATAACACTTACAGGAACTTGTCCAAAAATAAGGTGTCAGAATAAAATGGTAAAATTCTTTAATAAGGAGTGTGATTACCTTTTACAGCAATGCAGGCACAACAGCGATGTTCTATGCTGTTTATGATGTTGGAAACAGCTCAATAGGGAGTAACGACCATTGTTCCTTTAAAGCAGTAATACGCTCCCCCTTTGTTTCAGGTGGCGGGTTTGGGGCAGCACACGTCTCCCTAGAGAATCCCACACAATATCAATCGGATTTAGGTCGGGAGACCGCGCTGGCCACTCCATGCGCATAATGGTCTCCGCTTGAAAGTATTGTTCCACTAGTCGAGCTGAGTGTGGACGAGTGTTATCGTCTTGTAAGAAGAATGTTTCACTTATTGCACCAGCATAAGGACGTATATAAAGGTCCAGGTTGTTATCTCTATACCTTTGAGCATTAAGTTTCCCATTCGTCAACACATAAAGGTCTGTGAGTCTACCTAAGAAAATGCCACCCCAAACACACACGCTACCTCCGCCGTAACTGTTTCTTCGACGGATGTTACTGGGATGATAGCGGGTACCTCTTTCTCTCCATATCAAACAATGTCCGGAATCACTCTTCTAGCAATATCTGGACTCATCTGTGAAGTGTACAAACTTCCATTGCTCTTCAATACAGTTAACAGGCGTATGTGCCCAATTCAACTGCTCTCTCCTGTGAGCCTTCTACTCATGAAGCCTTCTACGCATAGTAGAAGCTGATACAACCCTCCCAGTGGCTGCTACAAGAGAGAATCGTAGCTGAGAGGGAGTAGACGTCCTGCTCTTTCGTGCTGTTAATCGCAGATATGGTTTTGTACAGCGGTCGTAACTCTAACCCTTCCTCGGCTAAACCTCCAAGACGCGGAATCCGTGCTGAGAAATTGATTCCACAGTCTATGGCCCGCAGAAGGACTCAGATTCAGCCATCGTGCCACATCCGACTGATTTTTGCCTGTTTCGAGCCGGCCAATACCTCTCCACCGCACTTCATTTGTCAAATGATGTCTCGAAGTCATTTCTACAAAATGGCCATTTCGAATTTCTTTACTCACATTTAGAACACAAAATTATCCACTCCAAAACACCTTTTTATGCCGCTATCCGATTACGCAAATTGACGCAACCTAGACTAATTTGCGCACGATATGCTCACTCGGCATTACTCTACTGGTTACGTGAACAAGTTTGGTGAGGATCGCACAATTTGTTGGGGAATTATCGCGATTTTTCTCAGTTTTTATTTTATGGAAATCGGTGTAGTTGGATGACCAATACTGAAACGAACCAATAGCATGAAAATAATCGGTGCATTAATATACATCACTGTGCCCCAAAGCATGCATTCATACATGTATACATGCACACATACATACTTACATACATACCTACATATGGCGCAAGCAAGATTTTCTTATGGGAGAAGGGGGTAAAATTTAGAGAGTACGTTAAGAATTTAAAAACAATATTAAAAGGAAGGGTTAATATATCAGGCAGTAAAACTGGGTTAATGTAAGCAATCGAAAGCATTAATCGTTTAAATTTTGAAGTTCTTTTTATACATTATTTACCTTACTTAAAAACGCAAACTTTATATTAAGGGAGGAGGTGCACACCCCATGAACCTTCCTCCCTGTCTATGCCTATGCCACTGATATATATTTGGTATCTCTAATTCTCAATGATTAGGTAGTATCTTTGTCCTAAAATCGATTCATTAAGTAAGTAATGATGAGGTCAGGAGAAACAGCAATAATCTCTTATGCGCAGTATCTTGAGTGGGAGGAGACCTCTTGATTTGTCCACGTTATTCCAGTGCTGTACTACCAATTAGCGAGTAGAGTTATGAACATAAGTCTAAAGGACTCAGGATGAAGGTAAGATCTAGGTTACAGAGGGAAAACAATGCCAAAACAGAACATATCAGAGATTTTCTGTAGTTACTAAATGCAGCATCGATAGCTCAGGATAGATGCATTTGAAGATCGGAACAACATAATGTGGTTGAACCTTCGTAAACCATCTGTCTATCTGTCTGTATGTATGTATGTACGTACATATAATGAATGGAAGCGCCAAGGTTTGCGGAAAGTTTTCCATTTATGTTAAACAGCGGCATACCAAATCTCAGAGCAGATTGAGTGTCATTAAAAAGCAACATTAGTTGTTTAAACATTCCTTTCGAAAGGAACCTATCACATTGATCGTTTTTATTTTTATACAATCAACACTTTCCAAAAATATTTTCTAATAATATCCTTCAGACTGCGAATCAAAACACTAACCGAATCAAGATATCTGAAAGGAAACCCATCACTAAAACCGTTGCACCTTTGCTTCTAGTGAAAACATCGTTAAATAACGTTAGCTAAAACTCCACCGAATTCCTCGTGTTCCTCATGATTGCCAGCTAGCTAGCCACAGAGCTTTTTCTCTAAAGCTGGTAATAGTTTACGCATTCCTCCTCTAACCCCAGTTTGCCAAGGAACGGATGTCCTTTCGCCAAGGGTTATTAAACGTCAGCTCACGTCACGAACTAGCGCCGGTGTCACGCGCTCAGAGCGGAAAGTCATCGCAGGCGACTTCTTCTTGGTCCTGCATAGCTCTGGAGACTGTAAGGCAAGGAGGGAACAGGCTGGTAGAGCACGGTTCGTCAGGTCTTGGGTCTGCAGGGGTCTGGCTGAAGAGACAGAGAGGGGAGGGAGGGAAGGAGGGAGGGGAAGCACGAGAAAGGCAAGGGGACATTCGTAACCAATCGTTCTGCTTCTTGACTTTTCTTCTTTCTAACCTGGTCACTAGATCTTCCAACTGCCTTTACTGCATGACATGGGATGGTTTAAAGTCCGTAAAACCACTGAAGCTGACAGCGGCCATCAAAGGCGACATCCAGTTAGTATTAGTTTGCTTTTCTTTCTGTCGTATAACTTCTTTTTTTCCTTCCATATTCTTTCTTCTTTTTTTCCCTCCCATATTCTTCCTTTTTTATTTAAGGAAAAAAATTTTCATTTTTTGTAGCATTCACTTAATGATTAGAAAACTTTATCGTTTAAATCACTAATAGCCAAACTTTTTTTTTTCAATGTACCACAATGTCTGTTTGAAAAACTCTCCTATACCTCATTGTTTTTTTGCCACTTAACTAGTTTTTTTAGTCGTTTGGGGATAAGAAACGGTTGGGTTGTTTACCTCTGAGTGACGCTTTTTTTTATAATGGGCTAAATGAACAGACCACAAAAACCCTGAGAGTTTATAGAACGTTTGGGGAGGGGCTCACTGAACAGCTGTTAGGAGACAGAGAGTAGCCTTCCGTCAAGGCTATCTAGCATATTTTTTAAAATGCACAACGTATCGCTCTCCCATACACGAGGCCACAGCTTTACATCCCATCAATGGACGGCTGCCTTACTAAGCCCATTGGTGTCCCATATTGACCTAGAACAGGGCGAGAAGTTTTGCGGAGATAAATCTCAATACTGTCCCAAAATTACAAGTCTAGAGCGCATATGACAGAATACGAGTATTACTATTTTACATTTCATTCAATGCTATGTTTACAATTTAATATAATTATCCAACCATTAATAATAGAAAGGTTACCGAGGAATCAATCAATCGTTATTCCCATAGCTATTAGCACTTGCTACGCAGTTATATCTAGTATACTCTATACACACGGAAGAGCCAAAACATTATGACCAGATCGTCTTTATGCAAATTAAAACAACTGCAGGTAAACGACGGCGCCTGTGAAGGTCATGAAACGATATAAATAACAACTGATACTGAGCTCTGTTAATCAGTGTTATTCTTGTTCTTCAGATGGGAAAGGCAGCGGACTTACGTAAGTTTGACAAAGACCAAATTATAATGGCCAAAAGACTGGGTCAGAGCATTTTCGAGACGGCAAGGTTAGTACCTTCAAAAAGTGGTCCGAGGAGGGAAAAAACCACAAACCACCCACAAGGTGTGGGCCGATCACGGCTCATCGATGCTAGAGGTGAGCGAAGGCTATTCCATATGGTACGAACCAACAGAAGGGATAGTGGCGCAACTCGCCCGTAATTTGAGTGCTGGTGACGGGGGTAATGTGTCACAGCACACAGTACATCGAACCCTAATTAAAATGGGGCTATGTAGCCACAGGCCGCTTCGAGTGCCCATGCTAACCTTGGTTCACCATCAAAAGCACCTAAATGAGACACGTAAGTGTCAAAACTGGACCTTGAACGATTGGAAGAAGGTCGTCTGGTTCGATGAATCTAGTTTCCTATTGCACCATATGGACAGCCCGGTACATGTGCGTCGTTTACTTAGGGAAGTGTTGGAACCAGGATGCACTGTGGGACAAAAACCAGCAAATGGAGGAAGTGTAATGCTTTGGTCAATGTTCTTTTGGGAAACCCTGGGTCTAGTCATTCATGTGCAGGAAACTATGACGTCTACCACCTAACTAAACATCATTGCAGACCAGGTACATCCTTTCATGGAAACGGTATATCCCTCTAGTAGTGCCTTCTTTCAGCAGGATAATGCGCCATGTCACACTACCCGGATGATTCGCAGAACATAAGGAAGACTTCCAGATATTGTCCTGGCTTCCAAATTCCAAAGATATCAATCCAATTGGATTGGATTGGATTGTTTTACCTCAGAGCGGCACTTTTTTGCACACCATGGGCTAAATGGCCAGGTCACATGGACCCCGAAGGCTCAGAGAAGGTTGGGGGAGGGGACCCACTGGAACAGCTGTTGGGAGACAGATGGTAGCCTCCCGTCAAGGCCATCCAGCGTATTCTTTAACGTGCACAGGGTATGGCTCTCCCGCACAGGGGACCACGGCTTAACGTCCCATCCGACGGACGGCGGCCTTTTCAAGCCCATCGGTGTCCCCTACTGACCGTGGGCAGGGCGGGGAATTTTGCGGAGATAAATCTCAACGCTGACCCAGCTGGGACTCGAACCTGGGAACTACAGATTACGAGCTTGACTCGCTACCGACTGAGCCACCCCCGCCCCTATCAATCCAATCGAGCATCTGTGGTTTGTATTGGAACAGCATATACGATCTGTGGCGGCTCAACAACATAACCTATAAGAGTTAAAGGATCTGCTTGTTATGTTGGTACCAGATACCACAAGACACCTTTAGAAATATTGTAGCGTCCATGCCTCGCCAGATAAGAGCTGTTTTGGCGACAAGTGGAGGACCAACATTATATTAGACAGGTCATAATGTTTTGGCTCTTAGGTGTGTGTATATATATATAGCTGATTGTGGCTGATTGAATAAGGTAGTGTGGGAGTGAGAGAGTGTACATAACGCTACTTCTAACTAAGATGCAGAAATGGTAGCGCTCTGAAAATTTGGAACTTGGGAAATGTGAGGGGTACATATCAGGAAAGGTAGGAAATTTGAGATCATATATGATTTTCGTAGACAAATAGAAATCAAATATTTATCAAAAAGTATAATTTGGAACAAATTCGGTTTTCTTATCTCAGTAAAGAAAAAAAAATGTGCGGCTTTCATGGTCAAATAAAGGTCAGGATGACTGTTGAGAAATCAAGAAGTACCGAAAGCGACGATTGTTGGTCTTTATATATATATAATATGCGTAATTTATATTTATATAATATGCGTAATTTATATTTTTATATAATATGCGTAATTTGTATGTATAATAATATGCGTAGTTTTCTATTTAGAAGGATAACTACTCCGTATACAGTTGAGTTACGACACTCTGCTACTTTATTCTCCTATCTGTATCATAAAAGTTTTAAAAAGTATGTTTTTAAGGCTAAATGTTAGGTAAAACATTTAGCTTTGACGAAACGTAATGTTCATTCCATTGAAGAATTGATTTACTGACAAGAGATGACTTCAGTGAATCTTCTTAATGTGAAATTATGATCAACTGACAAAATCAAAGAGTAATAAAACAAATGGTAATAAAAATTAACGAAAAAACGAAGGGTGCAATTTGTTGGTTTTTTCCCCTTGATGCAACAGGGTAAAGGAACAGTAACATCTCAAAAAATAATTTTGTGGAAAAAACGATTCGCCGATGAGTGTGATCTGAACGGGTAGCCAGGTGCGATAACCACTAGGTTATTAGATATCAGCTATTATTGATCCATTTAGTTGTGACTTTTAAATCTTGCTGATCTTGTCCTCCATGGCGCCATCTGTGATCAGGAAAAGCATCTAATCCAATATTACTCAATATATAGATGCTAATAAGGAGGTCCCTCACGCTAAAACGTTATTAACGCAAAACTTAAAGAATAATAAATTCACTTCTCCATAAAATTATTTCTTGAATTATATGTCAACAGGTAATTTGTGAATTTATTATACAGTAACATATTATTTAATTTTTTTTTGTTATGTAATAAATTAAAATGATAATAGTAACCTTACTCGAATTCAATTTTTTTTTCTCCCTGATGAAACGTAATGGATGGGTAACAATAATCACTCCAATTTTGCTTTTACCAGAAGATATTGAAATCTAAGGGCACTATTCACGCAATTTAAGTACTTCCGTAGCATATGTAGTTAAGTTTATGCAATGCGTTACAGAGAAAACAGAAATATTGTAATTAAACGTCTTAGTGTTGTGTCAAGTACATTTGATATAAAATTTCAATGATTTCCACACAGAGATGTATTTCATTTTGTGAAAGCCTGAATGTTTTAATTATCAAATCCATTAAACGAATGCAATAAAATATGTTCAAAACAATGATTAAAAGACATATCTATGCATACAGCTGTAAGCATTGAAATCATCGCAGATCGCTGTAGTTTGAGCAATTAGCGAACGAAACAGAAGTCATCAGAGAAGAATGCTGGATAATCATAATTAATTCTGAAATATTTCATTTTAATTACGGCACATTTTGCAAGTAAAGGCTCCTCTATGTGTTTATGTTTTTTTGCTTGTTTGTTCGCTTTTTAATTTCATTCAATGCAGATGTTGGTAGGCTTTCATTAAACTTTGTGATTACACTGGAATGAAAACAGTTGATGTAGGAGTCTTTAAAATGCGCTTTCCGACTCGCAATTAATCATATTACTTAATGTTTTGAAATGGCACACTCGCATAAAGCTACCGGCGTTTTCACAATTAAGGGCAACAATAAATGGTTCTGCAGAGAACGGAATCAATTCTAAATACGATTAAAATGATTTTGCGATCACAGTTGTGGCGAATCCAGAAAGAGATTGCCCGGATTTTGAGAGTAAAAAGAGCACCTCTCTCAAAAGTCACTAGTTTCAAATTAACCTTGAATCAGACGTTCGATTCAACTTCTACAGAGTTTTATTTAGATCGGATATTAGTCGGTTGATTAAAGCAAAGAAAAACACTAAGAGACTGATGTCTACTTAGGTAACGTTAGCACTTGCAGGATCGGATTTAATATGCAAGGAGGCATCGGCGAAAATGCATTAAGTATCTTTGTCGGACGCTTTACAGAGCTGTGAAACTTTCAAACGAAAAATTTTCTTTTTCGATTGCTAATATCGAACGCGTTTTTAAAGTACACAGACTTTTTGCAAGTGAATACAACATTCTGTTTCCTTTGTTAGTGTACAAAACGCTCTTAGATGTGAGATTCGTTTTATTTCTTGAGTAGAACAACGTCTTTAGCCTGCGTTCTTAAGACTTTTGATTTAGAATAGGCCCGTCCAATCCGTAGCTTATTGCAGAAGAATTTGGGTTTCATAAAACAAATGATAAATGTAGTGATTCTAATAGTCAATCAGCTCCTTTTGATTTTAAGGTGCATACCTAAACGATTTTATGAATTCACAGTACGCATTAAAATGTATATTTCTGCTCGTTAATCAACATATTTTCTTCATTCCTTAAAAATATAGTTTTTTTAATTTATTCAGTAATTAAAAATGCACGTTCTAGTTTGTTTTTAAAATTTTATTTTGACAGAAATTCACATTATTACAATGTAAATAACCTATGTAAAATATTACGATGTAAATAACCAATGTACAATATTGCGAAGTAAATAACCAATACATATTTTTGCGAAGTAAATGACCAATGTACATTATTATAATGCAAATACCTAATGAACATTTTTAACTTCATCCCCAATACCACAACAATCTCTCGTTGCAAAAGATTACACAGTATTTGTTTCGAGAGAGACATAATGAATGTTAGAAAAAATAAGGGTTAAAATGTTTTAAAATGACCTTGGTATACTTCGAAAATATTACTTTATTACCGGTTAACGTTACCCATAATGGATGGCCTTGACGGGAGGTTAACATCTATCTCCTAACAGCTGTCCAGCGGGCCCAATTCTCCTAATCTTCTCTGAGTCCTCAGAGTCCTTGTAGCTGGCCATTGTGTGCAGTGAAGTGCCGCTCAGAGTTAAAACAACTCAACCAATGCCAAAAAATATACAGATGGGCTTGGAAAGGTTACAGTCTATCGGATAACACCTTAGTCCTGAAGTCCTTCAACATAAATAAATAAATAAATAAATACCCCCTCAAGCAACTGCTTGCCACAGAGATCTGTCAGGAGCCTGTCAGTTTATATGCCATAGTAGAAGGTCTGTGAGGATGGCAGGACCTCAGCAGAAAAACGACACATGCATCCATGCCTTACACGGGGCTCGAACCCAGGTCCCTTAGATCAGTAGCCAAGCGTGCTAATCACTCGACCATCTGGTCAAAAACACGTTGAATATCTTTTACGGGAATGCTTTCTTTTGTAAAAACTGTTTAATGGGCCCTTTTCTCCTAATTAATTCCGAACACTTGCCGTCCTTGTGACCTGACCATTTAGACCCATTACATGCACACAAAAATGCTCTCAGATGCAAAAAACGCCAACGACAAAAATCATTTGCTTCGAAATTGATTTGGCTCTGCCTGGACTGATTTTATATTTCTATGGAGAGAACAGTCTCTCACAGCACAAAGAAAACGTGAAACTTTAAATATTTACAAACATCTACTCCACCCAAATTAGGATAACGAAACTTTTTTTATGAATGAAATGTTTTGTTAGATGCATATCTGCTCCCCATTCCTCTCTTCAACCCACCCCACCCAAGGTAAGACTTTGGTTAATCTACTTCGCGAAGTTTTCATTTGTGATGCTCCATTTACCTTCCTTGGCTCCATTTTATCCGCATTATGAAGAGAAATAGTTTTCGACATGCTATGTCCTCATCTGCCATAATGTTTCTGTTTTTTTCCCCTTTTCTCAACTGCATCAGTGCACCCATAAAATCGATGAAACTCATATGTCTCTTCTCTCTGCCGTAGCTTTCTGTTCCTGAACTTTGTTTATTTAGGAATATCAAGAGATTAAGCAAGATTGATTAGAGACATTACACTCGAAAAATTAATTAAGTCTCATTAAATTAGAATATTGTTAGGAATTCTATAATCTCGTCTGACAGGATGGATAATGCAGGGTCAAAACTTTAAAAATATATGTAGTAAACATCGTCATTTTAAAGTGTATGAGTTAATGCGCGGTAATTGTTTACATTGGTTTTGAAAGTTAATCAAGAGTTTTAATTTTTGCGTCACAAAATGAAAAGCATAGCATAAAGGTTTTTAAAGAAAATTTACCTGCATTTTAATTTGTGTATAAAAAAGAAGTTTGTTTCTACTAATAATTTAGTTCTTACATTACAAGAAAGTGTGAACTTTTCATTCCATACCTTTTTTTAGAAACTTAAAATAGTGAGAATGTTTTTTTTTTCGCTTTAAATTTGCATATTGCCTAAAATGGGGTACATTTGAAATTTCTTATATTTGTGAATATAATTTAAAAGCATTTCGTTTTCTTCTGTTCTGGATTATTTTAAGTTGCAACCTCCCCCTCTTTATATATTCCATTAAATCACCAAGGAAGATAAAAAAAAATATTATGTATTTTCTTCGAAATTAATTACACTATAATTTTTAAAGTTTTGTCTGGTTTCTAATTGGCAGATGAGGACTCACCTTCCTTCCAGAATCTTTCTATCGTGTATTAAACTGAAAAGATCCTCTCAAACCCAGAGGCAAGCAATTGATTTAAGGATGAATTCATTTATTTATTTTATCGTTTTGCGGTCATTGAAAGCATAGGATCAAGAAATGGTGATACGAGCTCTGACAAGACAACAATTGATTTCGTGTCATTTTGTAAAGTTTGGACGAACTTCCTAATTAAAAATAAGATTGAATTTTCTAAAAAAATGTTTAAGTCATTTCTATTATATACTAATTTAGGCCATTCAATCAAACAATTGCCAAAAATATCGATAAAAAATGAAACAAAGAGTGGTCCCCGTCCTTTGATAAGGAAATTAAGTCTGCAATGTAATAGTTAAGAGGAATGCTACTCTTAGGAGCATGTCACACTTGTACTCAAGACGGAAACCGGCAAAAGGATGGTCTCTTATAAAGTTGTAACCACCCCTGAGTATTTAGAGGCCATGCAACATTAATGGCCAACTTCCTTCCCTGCAGCCTGTCTGAGGCTAGTTCGCAAAACAAACATTAGAATGATACGCATATACAGATATTTAAACCAAGAGCAGTTACATATAAATATCAACATTTATTTAACATACTTTTTCAATCAAAGCAACACACTTGATTAACGTACTTTCGATACCTTTCTTTACAGGCGCCCTTGGCGTGGTCCCTTTCTTTTGAGGGAAACTTAGTGAGTGGCATGCGATAGCCAGTTTCAAACTCGTATATACGAGAAAACGCTCGAGAGGCTGGTGGAAGCTTTTTTTTTGAGCTACATGTTCCTACATGATCTGGTTTCTCAGCTCATTTAGGAACAGCGTGGCGGCGACAATTTGCACTAATCTCACGTGGAAAAACCAGATCAGAATAAATTTGACCCTTATCTCGTTCAACTCAGGTGGGCCAAGAGAAGATGCATGGTGGTTGGCTATGCTGCTGTCGTCAGCTCGTGCACTGCAGGTTGCTGGGTGTCCTTGCTGCTCAGTCCTCAGCTACACCTCACATACATGCTCTCCTCTGGCTCCGCTCTTTTTACTCGAAAGAAAAACTTGCCACACCCCCTCCTCTTCGCAGTTCAGAGACGAAATTGAAAATTTTGCGCGCCTTTTCCTCCTCACCTTCTCTCGACTCTGGGCAGAAAGGTCACCCACCGGCTATGTGTGGACGCTGTTCATTGTCTCACGTGGGTACAGCAACAGGCCTTCTGCCATCTGGGCCCACTGGACCATGCTGCAGAGTCTCTGTGCAGGTGGCGCTGTTCTTTCTCGGGGCTGGACTGGATACCAAAAATGGAGGTAATGAACAAGGCACCAGTGGCTGAAGATAATGGTTGCCGAGGCATTTCGCGCAAAACCATCGTGTCCATATTTTGAAACAAATGTGGGCACGACAATAATATTAAAACTAAAAGTTTGCGATGAAATAATTTCTCATAAGGGCGCAACTTGTTTGAAGCCGTGGTCAATTAAGTCACAAATTTCTAATTGAAACCGTTGTCAGTTTATGCATTCTGACTGAACAATTGCTGTTGTCTATTTTTCTAGCTGAAGGATTGGTCAGTTTAATGATAATTCTATCTGTGGAATTATTATGCGTTATGGGTTATCAACAGTACAATTTATGTAGTGGTTAGTTGTTAGTTGAATGCTATCTCTAACCAAAACAATGGTCAATTTTGCATTAGTTATAACTCAAGCAATCATCAGTTTTCTGTCAACTCTAAATGAAAGAGTGCCATTTGCATTTTACTTGTGGCTAAAGTTGCGGTTATGGAACTCGAATACTATATCAGTAATCATGCCCTACCAAGAGCTCGTGTCCAGAATAGCTATACCCTGAGCACGTTAGAGAACACACTAAATGCCTTGATGGAAAACTTCTATCTGCCTCCTACCAGCTGTTCAATGCATCTCCCATCCTTTACACAATTCTGCGCATTTGGAGCTTTTGTGACCTGAGATTTAGTCCATTGTACGCAAACAAAGGTGCTTATCATAAGTAAACAACTCAGTCCGTCATTTGTAGGAGAAAACTTGTAGAAACCAACTGGGTTAATTTGGTTTATCTCTGAGCGGGTAGGCTAAAGGCCAGGTTACAAGAACCCCAAGAATTCAGAGAAGACTGAGGAAGGTTATCCACTGGACAGCTCATAGGGGACATAAAAAAGCCTATCGTCAAGGCCATCCAGCATGTTCTTTAACGTGCATGGGGCGGAGTGGCTCAGTCGGTAGCGCGCCAGGCCCATAATCTGCAATTCCCAGGTTCGAGTCCCACCTGGGTCAACGGTGAGGTTTATCTCCGTAAAACTCCCAGCCCTGCCGACGGTTAGTAGGAGACACCGTTCGGTTGGAAAGGCCGCCGTCCGTCGGATGGGACGTAAGCCGTGGCCCCGTGTGCGGGAGAGTCATACCCTGTGCACGTTAAAGAACACGCTGGATGGCCTTAACGGGAGGCTACCATCTGTATCCTAACAGCTGTTCCAGTGGTCCCCTCCCCCAACCTTCTTTGAGCCTTCGGGGTTTCTTGCGACCTGGTCATTTAGTCCATGATGTGCAAAAAAGTGCCGCTCAGAGGTAAAACAACCCTACCCAACACTTTAACGTGCACAGGGTATGACTTTCCCGCACACGAAGCCATGGCTTGCATCCTTTCAAATGGACAGCGTTTTTTCCAAGCCCATAAGTATTCCCTTTCTGATTGAGGACAGGTTAGGAGTTAACGGAGATAAATCTCGATGCTGGCACAAGTGGGACTCGAACCTGGGAACTGCAGATTACGAGTCTGGGCGATATCGACTGACCCCCTGTACAAATCAAGAAATCGGAAGTAGATTCTAGATTCTGCATGCAGCAAACCAGAAATGAAAGAGTGACAAATCATCGTTTAAATGTTGGAAGACTGATTAGAATCTATAAATCGGTGACTGGGTTCGATTCCGATTTGTCTAAATGGCGTCTCCTTTACTTGCACTGATTAAGAAAACGTGCTCTTCGGAATATTTTTAAAAAACAAGGATGCCTCTCTTGATTAAAGAACATATGCTCTTATATTCCACTGCGCAAACAAACAAAATTTTAATCATCCATCTAATTCAAAAACATGAAAAATAAAAAAGTTGTTGTTTATTAAGATTATATAATAATGAAGGGGAAAAGATGAAAATCGGAGAGTTCGTTTATTTATCGTGGGAATAATTCCGCAAACTTCGCAAATTAAATTATTTATTTATTTCTAACAAACTACTAGTTTTTTCCCCTATGATTCCCGTTAATTAACTATTCATTCTGAATGGTAGTTGAGTTAAAATTAAATCTTTTAGATTTGCATTTATTGCTTAGATTCCTATGTTGCTGAGCAAACAGCATTCGTGCCAAAATTTGAATTTTAGGGTGGTTTAAGTAATGTTTTGTTCTTTCAAAGTCTTCTAAACTTAATGTACTTTTGTTTGTAATGGAGTTTTAGCACGTGAGCGATTTTTTTACAGTCATAGGTATTAAAATCCCCTAATTATGTATTCTGCTCCTCTCTTTTTTATTTAATTTTAATATCACAATATGTCTTAAAAGATTTATTGGCGAACTCCGGCATTTCAAATCTGAACGATAATAAGAATTTGAAAAAAAAAACAAAAAAATATTTCATATTCTGTTTAATATCAAATGAATAAAAAATAATATAAATAAATACCCCCTCAAGCAGCTGCTTGCCAGAGAGGTCTGACAGGAGCCTGTCAGTTTATATGCCACAGTAGGAGATCTGAGAGGATGGCAGGACCTCAGCAGAAAAACAACACATACAACCATGCCTTATACCGGGGCTCGAACCCAGGTCCCTTAGATCAGTAGCCAAGCGTGCTAACCACTCGGTCACGGGACGGCTCAAGTGAATAAGAATGATGTAATTTCCGGGTTGGTTGGAAATATCAAGCAGTTGCAAAATGCAAAATTATTTAGAATAAATAGAACAAAATATCCCTCAAACAGATTCTTGAAACAGAGGTGTAACAGGAACACATAAGTATATAATATTACGCTGGTTTCATAAATTAAAGAACAATCCTGTTATGTCAATGGGAAGCTAAAGTCGGAGCTCTATAGCTTCTAAAATAACATTTTTTATCTTGAAAAATGTGATAGCAGATAAAGATCTCAATCAAATAAATCAATATCTTGATTTTCAACAATATTCGTTCAGTATTTAATCTTTACATAAGTTTGAATGTTTATTAATAACAATGCCAGTCACAAAAATGACTTCAGAAGTTAATTAAAACTTAGTAACAAATATTGTATCAAAATGTTTTATAAAGCAAGTGTGTATTTTAGAAGTTTCTGCAGAGAATTCTTTCACTATTCATCAGTTTTGTATAAGTTTGTTAAGACTGACATTGAGATGTTTATCTGCTATGGCATTGTTTTCAAAACGAAAAAGATTATTTTAAAAAGTTATAGAGCGTTTGTATTAGCTTTCCATTGTCATAGCAGTTGCATAATTTATGAAAACCAGTGCACATAGAGAAGGTGTGTAAAAAAGTCGACAGTAGAAAGACAAGACGACCCCCCCCCCCTCCAAACAAAAAAAAAAAAAAAACATCTATCATCACCGTGGTTCTTGAACCGAAGTTCCTTTGATCAGTAGTCAAGCACGCTAACCACTCAATCACAAAATAAGAAGCTAATAACGAAAAACCTTAAAAATTAGTGAGTGCATAAAACACTACCCTCATACGAAAGTAACCCTTGATTTTTTGTTAAATAATAAAACTGTCACAAACAGCGCAAGAAACCGACATGGAATTACAGTTATGGTGCGATGAATCACGTGATGAGGCTTAAGGAAAATCACGGATCGTTAAGCGGAGGTGAAACGAGCACCGAGGGTTGAAAATAATCGATTCGAATTATAAATAAATGTTGGGTTGGATTGTTTTATCTCTGTCTGCACTTTTACGCATACAATGGGCGAAATGGCCTGACCACAAATACTTCATCTCTTTAAATAAAACACACATAAATGCAAATTGGGATTGCAAGTAATCAATCCAGTTTGTTAATTTTCCCTTACTCCGTTATCCTGTTTATCCTGTTACAAATTATACTTTGAGTCATTTATGTAGTCTTGCCAAGTGTCATCCATGACACAACAAAAATTTTGAGTTCCATTAAATGGATGAAGTAAGATGAATGAGATTAAGGGTTGGATAAACCCGATACTCAGTTCTATCACATCACAATATATAATGGAATTACACTTTAGTTAGCAAATTATCAGAGTGTTTGCTCTTGAACAATACATTCTACCACCAGAGTTTTAATTTCTAGATAAATTTTTCAATTTGCAATTCACTTCAAAGTTTAACATATTAACAATATAAATTAAAGAATTTTGTATGGTTTAAAAATGGTACATCACCATATTTCGTTAGTACCTATTCAACGAAAAAATAATTTTTCATTACACTCTTAAAACTAAAGTCTCGTTTCCTACCCCCTGAAGGTGAAGGAATAAATTGTTGCTGCCAACGTAAATTCCACGATCATCACACTCCATCGATAAAACATTCAAATTTGTATCCCAAATATATAGTTTGCAATACTCGTTAAAATTTGAAATTTTTAAACTTTTCCACCATCAGAGAGCACGATTGAAACTTTTTAGATATTCGAAAGTGTGAATCATAACAGTTTACTAATACCTATCCAATCCAAAAAGAATTTCTAACTTATCTCTAAAAACAAACAATTTTTTTTTTCTTAAAGCAAAACAAAAAAGTGTGTTTTTCCACCCCCTGGGTTAAAACGGAAAAATATCGTGAGCAATGGAAACTTCGTGGCGTTCACATTTCACTTCTAAAATTTAACATTTCTAACCTAATTACATAGCTTTCAATATTCGTTTAAAATTGTACCACTTCCAAACGTTTACACCACTCAAGTGTAGAAAGAAGAAGTTGGATGGCTCAATCATAGCTATTGGGAAATTCCGGAAGTGTGAATCGTAATGTTTCAACGACTATCGGATCAAAAAATAATTTTGAAATTTATTCTGAGAGCATAGAAGTTGAATATCTACAGACAGATAAAGAACAAAATTAAAATAGAAAAAAAAGATAAAAAAAAAAGAAATTATCCAGTAAATAAGGTGTTTTATATCTATCAAGGCCCATTTTCAATTTTATGTCAGTGGGAAAAATCAACTTCAACTTTCGTCTCTACGGAATGATCGATAGATAGTCGGCATTCCTCGTGTTTTGTTGGTATAGTGCCTACTTTTCAGAATTGGTTTACTCGTTCTTCTTTTGTGTATTAAGTTTATTCGGTCTAATCTTTCATATCCTTAAATCTCCTCAATTACTTTCTTGAGTTTAAATGAATATTAAAACCTTGTACTAACTATTATAATTTTCTGTATGCACCAATTTCTCGTGAAAATGTGTGTAGTGTATCACAAGGTGTTCTACGTGCTGTGAAGAATACGTCATATCTTTGCAATTGAAGTGACAGTTGGAATTGTGAACAGAGTGAGTAGGGTTGTTTGAGTGTGTATACGAATAGTATGAGACGTGTTTCCTCATGGAGAATAATACATATTTCAAGTGTCCTTTTTAGTAGGATGTTCGAGATTTAGTACAGTTGCTCAAAAAGGTATCCGAACACTATGGTTGACTACAGAATTCAGAAAAAATATCAGGCAACGATTTTTTCAGAAATTAGTGATCTGGCAACCTTCGTGTCACGTGACACGAAACTGGCAACCTGGCAACCTTCGTGTCACGTGACACGAAAGTTGCCAGATCACTAATTTCTGAAAAAATCGTTGCCTGATATTTTTTCTGAATTCTGTAGTCAACCATAGTGTTCGGATACTTTTTTGAGCGACTGTACCTTCTTGTGTGTGTTGAAGAGGATATCTTTCCCAGTAAACATAATGCTTTAATAAATTGTAGAGTGTTAGGATGAAACCCATTTATACAAATTGTGTAACAGTAGATTAAAAGACACTAATGATATTGATAGTTCTCAAAATTGTGTTATACTAAATGAAAAAGTATTTTGTACGCTTACAAGTAATACATAGTTAATTATAAGAATTAACTTGTAAAATCCTGTTATTGTATATTTAATGACACGATAAGCGTCAATTAAGGTGTTTTTCGACACTTAAAGCTTCTTGATCCGAATATTATGTAAAGGAAAGTTCGAAAGCTTTATTTTGTTCGCATTTGCTACTAAAAGATAATTAGATTTAATTAGCCATGGATGTAATTAGTCCATTTTTTATTAAGTGGATTATTCAAGTTTGATTATTTCTTGCAAAATACTCGTTTTATCTATTAAATAAGTTCATTTTTTATCAGTTTGGTTAATTAGAACTGATTGCACGGTATTATCAAATAAACAGTACTTGAACTTCGTAGCAATATTTTCATTAGTTTACATTTAAACCTAATACATTAAAAAAAAGCAAGCAGATATTTTCTGCTAATTTTTAGATAAGACTTGAAACTACATTGAATACTCGAATGAAAATCACAAATAACTCGTACGACAACATCCAATTTCTAAATACAAGACAAAACTGTTTCTAAATACAAGACGAAATTAAAAGCTGCATCTTATCGATGAAAGTTTTCTTTATCTCTCTGTTACACTCTCCTTCCAACAATGAATGAACTTGGCAACAGAGATAGGATTTATTGTTTTACGTCTCATGTTTCCAGCGTCTAGTGTTTCAATTTTAATTAAGATTAGGAAGACGTGGTTTGACATTGCATTGACAATCCGTGCCGTCTTTAAGGTAGGGAAATAAGGGCAGCCCTCCCCCCCAACCACCACGCCTCCTTCCCTTCAGCAGCAACGGGACTTTGAATTTGAAAATGAGTCTGCGAAACTAAAAAAATATATTTCTATTCAGCGCTGCTTGAATTTGTTTCCCAATACAAAACTCGATTATGTGATCCAGTACAAATCTCGAGTTTGTGATCCAATACATATCTCGAATTTTTGATCCAATGCAAATCTCGAGGTTTTGATCCAATGCAAATCTCTAGATTTTGATCCAATACAAATCTCGAGTTTTTGATCCAATGCAAACTCGAGTTCGCGATCAACACAAATCTTGAGCGTGTTTCCGAATGCAAATCTCTAGTACGTGATCCGATACAAATTTCGAGTTTTTGATCCAATGCAAATCTCGAGATTTTGATCCAATACAAATCTCGAGTTTTTGATCCAATGCAAACTCGAGTTCGCGATCAACACAAATCTTGAGCGTGTTTCCGAATGCAAATCTCTAGTACGTGATCCGATACAAATTTCGAGTTTTTGATCAAATGCAAATATAGAGTTTTGATCAACACAGATCTGAAGTTTCTGATCCAATACAACTATTGAGTTTGTGATCCATTGTTCAAATGGTATTATCAGTACAGCTTATTTTACCTTTAAGCACGGTTTTTTCCCACATTTACAATGACTAGGTCACAAGTACCCTAATGTCTGAGAGAAGATCGGATAAGAGGATCCACTGGACATATGTTAGGAGACAGATGGAATCTCCGGTCAAGGTCATCCAACGTGTTCTTTTAGTGTGCACAGGACATGAATTTCCTGCATGGAACCACCGATTAAAGAAATACGGCTGCCTTTCCAAACCCATCGATACTTTATTTCTTACGGTGATGCAGACCGAGAGCTAGATGAGATAAATCCCAAGGCTAGAACAGTTTGGACTTGAACCTGGGAAATGCAGATTAGGAGCCTGGTGCTTTACTGATTGAGAGAACCTCCGCTTCCTACTTGTACTACAAAATTTGAACATTCTTTACCTCTATCTCGCAAATTCCCGGTAGCGTGCTTCATATTTGAAGATATCGTACTTTGAATGTGAAATCGCAAATCACTCAAAGAGTGGCAGAGATAGAATCATTAAAAAATCTAACATATATACATATAAAGAAGAGTGTGTGTGTGTCTATCTGTCTGCCCGCTTAGGCACTCAGTCCCCAAAAGAGCAACGGCGCCAAACTATGCATGACCTTTCCCTTCATACGGAGAAAGGGATGGGTTCTTTCACCTCTGAGCGGCACTTTTTTGCACGCAATGGATTAAATGGCCAAGTCACAAGGAGCCCGAGGGTTCAAAGAAGGTTGGGCTAAGGGGACACTCTGGACAACTATTAAGAGACATATGGTAGCCTCCCGTCAATGCCATCCAGCTTGTTCTTTAACGTGCACAGGGTATGGCTCTGCTGCGCACCGCTTTACATCCCATCCGACGAACGGTGGCCTTTCCAAGCCCATCGGTGTCTCCTAGTGACCGAAGACAGGTTTGCGGATGTAAATCTCAACCATATCCCAGGAAAAACTCGAACCTGGGAACTGCAGAATACGAGCCTGGAGTGCTATATTCTGAGCAATCCCCCACCCCCAAGGGAGATTATACCATATGTGCGAACTCGCTGGGTTCAAACGAAACTATTATATAATACTGAATTCCACGAAATTCCCATAGACTTAACGTTAGATATTATTGAAATCAATTTTTAACAACAATAAATTTAAAAGAAGAATAGCTGAATTAATTTCTTTCTGTTTTCGACTATTAAAGTCAGAAATCAATAAATAAACATATTGTAAGTCAAGGGCGAAAAGGAAGGAAGAGAAGCACGAGCTTAGCTTGGTGTGTGTGTGTGTCGAAAACCGGAACAAAGCAGTGTAAATCTGCTACAATGTTTTATTCAAAGAATCGTTACAAACGGGTATAGATGGTCAGCGAAGATGTTCACATACCTTATGCTGGTGACAGAGGTCTCGGGGGTACGAAGGGTCCAAAGGAATTCCATGTAAGCGTACCCCAAACTGTTACCACCTGCATGTATGCCCCCAACTTGGCAAACTGGGTCCATCGCTTTATGTTGTGTATGTCACAAAGGTACCCTCCAATCGGCGTGATAGAGTTGAAAGCGTGATTCGTCAGAGCAGATGACCTGTCTCCAGTCCTCTGCACACCAGTTGCGATAGGCCTTTGCAAACTGCAGCCTAATCTTCCTGTGCCTTGCAGTCAACAAAGGACGCGATTTTGAACGTCGACTTCCATAGCCTATTTTTCCATGCTACGACAGATAGCCTTTGTGCGTAAGCTTGTGGAAGCACACTCATTCAACTCCAACATTATCTGCTCCACGGTAGCCGTGTGATTACTTGTAACGATGCGGGACAGTCTGCCTCACCTCGAGAGTCAATTGCACGTTTATGCCCACATTTCTCCCGCTAGTTGGAAGTTTTGTCTTATTTCACGTAGTCTTGGCATAGATGTGACACAAGTTGACGTGGAAATCCCAACAGTTCAGCAGTTGCGGTGATTGAACAACCGGCCTTCCTCGCACCTACTATCTGGCCACGGTCAAACTCACTTACGTCGCTGCCTTTACCCGTGATTACTTCTCCATGTCCAATGCGTAGATACCTATTCTGTTTATAGGCATTGCCAGTTTCAGAGTTCCACGTGACTGTACGCGAAACTTCTGTTTTGCATCTTGTTATCGGGTGTATTGTCCATTCAGTGACTGATGGCTGACTGACTGACTTACTGACATGGGATCACACTAACTCTAACTATGATGCAGAAATAGTAGAACTCTGAAAATTTGCACCTATGGGTAATCCGGGCGATGGATCACGGGAAAATTTCAAAATTTGACCTTCGAGGTCTCCTACAGGGTCAAATGGAGGTCACGTGGATATGAAACCATGATCTATGAATATGTACTAAAAACGTGAAAAATTTGTGTCTAAGAGTGTTTCTGGTTTAGATCTCGAAAACGTTACGAAATCTGAGGGTCTATGAGGTCAAAGGTCAAATTAAGATCTATCGGTGGTAAAGAGCTAAAAATTGGTTCCTGGGTGTATTCTGAGTCGTAGATATCGGAAATGTTGCGAGTTCGGATTCGACGGATCCTTCAAGGTCAAAGGTCAAATTTAATTTATCAGTGCTGGAGAGCTAAAAATTGGTGAAGAGGGATATTTCGGGGAGGGAAACTCAGAATTGAGAAGAATTTTCGGATCCGGTGTCGCGTTTCAGATAAAATAGGGATCCGATTGACCGACTAGAAATTAAGAGGAGCCAAAGACACCGATTGGTTTCTAGTTACATATACTTTCAGAAAGTTCGATTGATGCTAGATGATACGTATTTTTTTTTATAGAGTTAGCGCCATGTGTCAGTTGACACCTTGTACTAGGTATAAATATTTTAATTACACATTTGCAATTATTTCATTATATTATTTTGCGTTGTTCTAGATGCACATTGCTTAATATTACCAAACAAACGAAATGCCCCATTGGGCAACAGCTGCACTTGGTGATATGTCTAACTGTAAAATATAAAAACCTAATTAACCTTCGAAGAAATTGTTGGAAAAAACTGAATTTCGGCAAGGGTAGAATTCGAACCCATTACTTTCTAAAAACTTGTCAGATCCTCTAAACCAGTGTTTCTCAGCATTGTTAACTCCACAGTTTGGCAAATTCTCGGTATTGCCTCCGGGGCCGAGTAGCAGTCCGGTAATGGTATGCTCAATGGGGGAGGCATGGCACCCTTTCCCCCTTATAGATCCTGTCCTATATGGCGTCACTGTTACCATCTCCGATAAATGGCGTAGAGCATATTTTGTTTTTTCGAATAAATGTGTGTATTTTTTCTGATATTTTATCGTACTTGTACTATCGTGCTCAAAGCTGTTGGTGTATCCTAGACTCAAACATTTCTTAACTTCCTAACAACTTAATCTGATTCAGCATTAGTGATTTCTGCAAACGACGTCAATAGCGCAATATCGGATGCAATGATTGTTCCAGCGCAACAACTTTTTAATCAACTTGCTCAATGACGTTTACTGCACAAAATAGAGAACGAAGACAAATCGACACCACAAATACAGCACATTTGTGTGCTAAAAAAGTGCTCAATTCATATTTAAAGTTTATATTTATATAAACAACTGCCCAGTTTATCTTAAATAGACTCCAGAGATATATATATATGCAAACACCTTGAAATATATATACATATGCATAGTGTAAATCAATAGATAAGTACTCGCATACCTCGTTACTCTTATTTAAGAGTTCATATCGTCTAACACAAATGTCATACCCTAATTGCAACATTTAAGCTTGCGGCTACGAAGCGACAGGGCGCAGTCAATCGACTTTGACAGACCGGAGTTAGCTTATCACTTTGGGACAGCAGAGATTTCCAAACCTCCCTTTCCTCGCTACTGTGTCGATTACAGCTGAAACGGGCGGTTGCAGATAACTGAAACTCACCTCTACAGCACTTCGCCCCTCCATTTAACCCTCTCACCGCCCTCCCTCCCGTCATTTCCCACCTCCTACCGCGATTCTTTGCCCCCTTTAGAGCATTTCGATGTGCAACTGAAACAGTGTCATGGTTGCCATCTCTCTCTTCGCATCCCTCCCTCCTCTTCCTCTTCCTCCTCCTCTTCAAAACTTCCCACCTTCTCTCTCCATTTCGACCGCGTAATGAAGTGTCGTTCTCGGTTGTAATTATCCCTAACGAGAGAAATTAGCTACGACGCTACATGGGGTGATGCATTAATTTGGCACCTCCCATCCTTATCACTGACGAACTTCAACTCGATAGTTGTAAAGCGCGCTTTCCCTCATAGTTCTGCATGCTGCGGTGAAGACATTCCTACAGGTGATGCTGTATTTGCCTAGCTTTAAAGAATGACGAATAATTCCGCTCGGAAGCTTCACAACAACGCTTTTGCTAGTTCTTGTTTCCTAGTATTGTTTATTGTTTCGCTCTTTGTTGCAATGAGTTATTCTTAATAATTCCTTCGATTGTAACTGATGTTGTTGCTGTTGTTGGAACTTTTCGTGTTTAATGTTTCTATTTGCTAATATGTGTAGTATTCTTAATGTTAACTATTTTTTTTGTGCTCTTTATATCTGGTTTTCAGAAAAAAACTAGTGATGTTTACACTTTGTCATCTGTCTGTCCTTCTCTATACATGGAACTTTTTTTGTTTCTAGAGATAAGTTAAAATTATTTTTGGGCTCATAAGCATTCATTAAATATAACTATCCTTTTTTGGGCATCTTCAAATAGCTATAATTGCGCCCTCAATGATGGAAAAATTTAAAAATGGCAAAATTTTAAATGGATAAGATAAGCGATGCAATCATTTTAAAAATTTGAAAATTTTGTAGTAAAATATGATGGTAAAAAGTTTGCATTGAATACAATCATTTTCCCTCTTACCTCCAGGGGGTTAATGCATTTTATGTTTTAACAGACAATTATTCGTATTTAGAGAAAAATTAAAAATTCTTTTTCGGTTATAGGAGGTATTGTTAAAATAAATTATTCAGATTGGTACGTTTCAAAAATTTTTCTCAAAACATTTTATTGTATCCTCTGATGGCGGAAAATTTTGAAAGATTCTAAATTTATTGTTGGAATATTGGTTGAAAATTTAAAAAAATCAAAACAATAATGCAAATGATATGTATGGGCTACAAATTTGATATTTTGGTGGCGGAGAATGAGGATTGAGGGATATACTTAAGCAATAAAAATTTATCTCTAAACCCCCAGGTATTGGTGGGAAAATGAAATTTATTTGTTTTAAGATGCTAATGAAAAATTCTTTTGAGTTGAATAGAGAGAAATGAGTTATTTTGAGATTTCTAATGTTTTACAATTTCATTCGTTTCCCATATTAAGCTGCATTTCGTAATATCTGTTGGGTAAAAATATAGGTTTCTTTGTCTTGAAATGCGTGAGAAACGATTAAACAAAAGTCCATTAATCACAATGCAGTCACATTTAATAAGGTCTCTTTCTTTTTACCATACAAAAGAACATTGAACTCCGCCTTGGGGAAATGCTTTTTTAATATTTCCAGAACTGCATCAAGAACTAATATCCATCATTCGGATTTATCTCAGCCATCATCAAATGAATGTTAATGTTTAATATATATTTATATACGTGTGTGGATGATTGTGATTGAGTGAGGTTGTTGACGGGGGGATAGGAAGGGTGGGGATAATTCTAATATCTCATTATGATGCAGCTGTGGTAGAACTTTGAAAATTTCCACCTAGGGATTATTTTGGGTCGTAGATCTTTTGACCTTTTGATCGATGATTTTGGATCGTAGATCTCTTGATTGATTACTTGGTCGTAGATATAGATGTTTAGGAGCAAGATCGGATGTATAGGTGGCAAGGGGGGGTGGGGGTATGCCTCTTCCTTTGAAAATGTTGGTAAGGGTAGTGGAGGTCAAAAATGATTAAACTTGAGCATATTTTGCGCCTGTTTTCATGAAAATGTTTAAAAACCTCTTTAACGAAGGGAAAATGCTACACTCAATGGGAATCCAGTCTCTTGCCTTTACCTTTTTTTCTTTTTCACCCAGTCTCAGCTATTTACCTTTATTCTGTTCAATTGCGTCGTTTGATCTCCTTTCCCCATTTATTCTTTTCTAGATCCGAGGCGATCTAAGAGTAATAGTTCGGGTAGCAGATATAAAAAATTTAAAAATTTGATATCCATAATGTCCTTTAGGGCCAGGTAGAATACAAATTTCGTTCTATCCACGATAACTATAATGTATGTGTGCCACAAAATGGTAATTGGTGTCTAGGGGTAATATGAGAGCAGAGCTCAGAAACAAATGCGAATTTTTGGGATCCGATTTGATGTTCGAGGTCCAATACGATCAGAGTGACATTCGAGGTCAAATATCGATCAGAATGGCGGTCGAGAAATCTAGAGGTGGCGTTTGATTTTTCACATCTACACACACTCATTGATTAATGAATTATGACCACTCTATCCCACGATCTGTCAACGGGGAATTTATTTCGAATATCTATGGCTTGTAAAATAAGCGTTTTATGGAAGATGTGTCTGAGAAAAATTTAAATATTTTAATCAAATCTATCTAAATTTCGATATTTCTACAATATCCTTTCAGTATTTAAATGGATGGGGAGTTTTAAATATATTAGAATGTCAATGTGTTCTAGGAACTTTATCCAAAATAAAACGAGTTTGGAAGAAAATAACTTACAAACACTTTTAAAATATGCAGTTATTTAATGAAATGGCTTTAAATAACACTTATTTACTTTTCAATTTACTTCAAAGATACTTTTTTGTATACCATTGTCGTTGTTAAATGTTAAAATTTCCATAACTATTTATATGCTGAAGAAATATTGGTTAAAATTGTATTTTGATAAAATTGATTGAGATTATCAATTTACCTTTGATCATATTTTCCCATAAAATACTTATTTAAAAAGTTGTAATGATGAGGTTAGGCAAAGGAGTCGGCAACCTCCTTTGAGCAGCATATTGTGCAAAGAGAGACTATGTTGGTTTGGCCATATTTCTCCTATGGATAATTATAGATTAGCGAAAAGGATTATGAACAGAATACCTAAAAGTCTCAGAAAGAGAGTTAGACCTAGGATGCGGTGGGCAGACAATGTCAAAAAGGACCTTGTTAGAATTGGTGTGCAGTGACCGATATAGCTCAGGACAGATATGCTTCGAGAACTAAATTGCATGGTATGGTTGGACCTCCTTAGCTTATGGCTGCTTGATGTTGGTGATGATGACGACGACAACGGTGGTGGGGGTGATGATGATAATGATAGAGCTTAGAAATTAGCTTCCCATTAATAATAAATTTAGTGAGGTAGTTATAATTCAATGATCACTCAGTGTATAATATCGTTTGATAGTTTTTGATTTGTCAGGAATATGACTTAATTAAAAACGAAACTTTTCTCTATTTCATAAATTTACGTTTTAAGAATTGTAAGAACAGGTTAAAGAGATCAGTATTAGGTGCAATATACCCGTACTATACTAGAGTCAACTACGATCTCTGATCGCTTAACCTGCTTTAAAATTTCAATTAAATTTTGAGGTCAATTTTTTGAAACTAGTTAAATATTCCAGCATTCTAACAAGGTCTCTTTGTTATTGTTGTATTTGTTAAACAAGTATTGTTTAAAATCGAGATTTAAATAGATTTTACTGAGATCTTTATTTTAACTTCAGACATATGTTTCATTAAAAATCGTATTGAAGACATTATTTAGCTCTGAATGCGATTTTCTATTGAGATAACATGGATCTGTTTCCATTTTTCAGTCCAGTACTTGTATATAAAATAGAAGAAAAAAATAAAATATAGTCCTTGATATGAATATAATAAGTTATTTATAACATTATAAACTCATGCTAAATAAATTTAAAAAATTCTAATTCGTTATACACTATTTCAGATTAAAATAAAAAGATACCAATTAATCATAAAAAACAAAAAGAAGTAAACAAAATGCTGGCAGAAATATAAATTGCATTTTTTCCTCCATCCAACCTAATCGATGGATTTCTTTTTTCCCTTACGATCTGATTGAACATCTTAATCTTTTGAGCAAGTCCGACACCGAAAACGTATGCAACATTCCTGTCTGTCAGCCGTAATCTCCAGTTGAGAGAAATTGCCACCTGTACATGCTAAAGATCCATCTTGATGCCTCTAGCTTCACCTTTCGTTCATGGAACGGGAACGATTTTCTTCTTGTCCCTCCTATTTTTATCCAGTCTGCGTGCCATTTTTTTCTTCATTTTTTAAGGTGCTATATATCACACTCCCCGTTTTTTTAGATATTGCGAGTGCCTATCGTAGTAACCTACCGTGGTATCTATTACGGACCTTACGTCTAGTATCTGGCTAATGAAAAACATTTTCGTTTGTTTCTTAATATATCCAGTTTCCGACTAGCACGATTTTTAAGGTGCGGATGATAAGTCCAATTAAGAAACACAACTTATCGTTCGATCTAACACGATTTCTACACTACCTCTATATGTTCAATTATATTATTGTATTAAAAAAAGAAAAAAGATTGTAACTTGTTAAGTGTAGAGCAAAAACGCTTATAAGCATAGAATTAGTCATCTTCGTTACTCGACAATTATTTTTTTACAACAATCAATTTCTCATTTTCAATCTTCATTGCTTAACAATCATCTAATAACTTCTTTTAAAATGAAAAATGCATTTATCTATCCCTTGTTTCTACCTTTAACATTGGGACGGGGAATGACTAAATCGTAATCTACAGTTCCCAGGTTCGAGTACCACTTAAGCCAGCGTTGAGAGTTATATCCAGCTCTCAGTCAGAAAGGATACATCCATTGTCTTGACAAGTCAGTCGGATGGGATGTAAAGCTGTGGTCCCATGTGTGGGAGAGCCGTACCTTGTTCACTTAAAGAACAACCTAGATGGCTTTGTCTCCTAAGAGCTCTCCAGTCGGTGCCCTTCTCCCAGTCTTCTCTGAGATCTTGGTGACCTGGACATTTAGTCCATTGTGTACAAAAAAGTACCGTTCAGAGGTAAAACAACCCAACCTTTAACATTCTTTCTTTTCCATAAAAACGAGTTACATGTATGAAATGAACGTAACAAATAAAAAACGTATATCATTAACCAAGTATAGTCATAACAAAGGAATAAATTTTAACAATGAGGTTATTATTCTGGAACGCATTCCTCCCCTATTTCCATTATTTCTTATAAGAAAAAAAAAACTATCTCACGCGAATATGGAGAATAAAACCCTTTCAGCCGAAGATGAAGCCACTAAAAATGTAATTTCAGCTTATGTTTTTGTATTCAAAGTATGAGGCATTTAAATACTAAAACAACAATATATGGGGTTATATTTTGATGATTATTGTTTAAGATAAAATGCGACACACAATATATACAGAGGTCTGATTTGGCCCTTTACGATTTGAGTTTGAGACACCCTGTACTGTACGAACCTAAGCAAGTGTTTGCTTTTAGTCTTTTGGGTTGTTTACATGTATATTAAATTTTTTGTCGAATTTCTAATGATAAAACATTTGTACTGAGTGATTCCATTATAACTACTACAGGTTCTTTATTTATTTTTATCCTCATTCGTTTATTTGTTTTTAATATTTCTGCTTCAGAAAAATTAAAAAAATTTCCTCAAGTAGCTTCTGCCACCACACTATTCTGACAGAAGACTGACAGGAGCTTGTCACACCATAGTAGAAGGTCTGAAAGAATGGTAGGACATCAGCAGAAAGACAACACGAGCATCCATGCCTTACTCGGAGCTCGAACCCAGATCCCTTTGATCAGTATCTAAGCGCGCTTAAAAAGCAAGTGCTTTTTTTTAACGTTAGTATTTTTTCTTGCATTTACCCGGACCAGAAAAGTTCTTTCGTGAGTTATCATTTCAGTAACCCTGGTCTTATTTATGAATGCACTAGTAGTATAAGTTACCATTTCATATATGATATTGTTTATATCATATATATTTCTGATATTGTTTATGAATGCACTAGTAGTATAAGTTACCATTTCATATATGATATTGTTTATATCATATATATTTCTGATATTGTTTATGAATGCACTAGTAGTATAAGTTACCATTTCATATATGATATTGTTTATATCATATATATTTCTGATATTGTTTATGAATGCACTAGTAGTATAAGTTACCATTTCATATATGATATTGTTTATATCATATATATTTCTGATATTGTTTATGAATGCACTAGTAGTATAAGTTATTATTTCATATATGATATTGTTTATATCATATATATTTCTGATATTGTTTATGAATGCACTAGTAGTATAAGTTATCATTTCATATATGATATTGTTTATATCATATATATTTCTGATATTGTGTTTGAATGCACTAGTAGTATAAGTTATCATTTTATATATGATATTGTTTATATCATATATATTTCTGATATTGTTTATGAATGCACTACTAGAATGAGTAGTCATTCCAGTAACCCTAGTCTTGTTTATTAACGCACTATTGGTATGTATCATCATTTCAGCAATCACGGTCTTGTTTATTAATACACTATTAGTATGAATCATCATTTTAGTAACCCTGGTCTTGTTTATGAATTTACTAGTAATATGAGTCATTTTTACAGTAAGCCTGGTCTTATTTATTATTGCACTACTAATATGAGTCATTATTTCAGTAAGTCAGTCTTGTTTATTAATACACTAGTAGTACGAGTCATTATTCCAGTAACCTTAAGTCTATTTATTAATTCACTAGTATTATAATTTCATGAGCCTTCCAATACACATATAATCTTGGGTTCTTTATGATACATAGCTTTGTAAATAAATAAAAAATAAACACCCCCTCAAACAGTTGCTTGCCAGAGAGGTCTGATAGGAGCCTATCAGTTTATATGCCATAGTAGAAGGTCTGTGAGGATGGCAGGACCTCAGCAGAAAGACAACACAAACATCCATGCCTTTACCGGGGCTCGAACCCAGGCTCCTTAGATCAGTAGCCAAGCCAAGATCACTCGACCATGGGACGACAATAGCTTTGCACAGCAGAAATATTTTAACTGTTTTATAAAAATCTAATCACAATTGCTCTATAATTCTTGAAATCAATTAATCGTGCTTGAGTTAACGTTGTCTCGCTCTACCTCTAACTACATGATCTGGATTCAGTGAGGAAAGGGAACATCCATGGGCTGGAAAGGTTACCATTCGTTGGGTGGGACTTTAAACCTGGCTCCCTAAGCAGGAGAGCCATATCCTGTGCAGATTAAATAACACTACGTATGGCTACCATTTCTGTTCAAATAGATCTTTAGTAATGAATACTCTTCCCAACCTTTTCTGATTTCTTGGGATCCTTGTGATATCCACATTTAACCTATAGTATACAAAACTTTGCATCTGAAAGGCAAAACACCCAAATCCAGAAGCAACCTATTGTTCATACGTTTAATTCTCAATCTTTTGATGAGTAAACAGTTTAAATTTTAATAATATTTTAACATATTTAAAACAATAAAATCACATTTAAATTCCTTAAATTGCAACTGATTTCAAATAATTAAAAATCCAATCAGAAATCCATTGTAAACAGCTTTATGTAACAGATGATGCAGAAAAACAACATATACTATTCATCAGTTTAAATCTAGGTGTTCAATTGGAAAACATTTCTTCATGTAATTCCGTTTAAAAATTCAATTACGTTTCAGAAAAATGAAAGCATAAAACGGAGACATCGAGTACTTCTCAAAATGAAACATTATGGCAAAAAAATGGTTTCTTTGCAATGCTAACAATTTTAATAGAAATACGAAAATATTTGCTAAATTTCTCTAGGGATCAATGCGGTGATATAATTAGGATGAAAGTGTTATTCTTGTGAACCAACAAAGACTGAAATAATGAGGTTCGTAATGAGAACCACTGTTGTTATTGTGTGAATAAAGAAAATGTAAATATGCGTTGTTTCGTAGGCCGTAGTTATTGCAAAGCGTAATTATCTTCTTCAATCAGAGGAAACGTTCCAAAAAATTCTTAACTAATTAATACTTCGAATAGACTTGCCACCTTAAGATTCAGTTTAGTAACCATTCGCAAAATGTTTTTTGAGAAACAGTAAATATCTCTGGAGGAATTCATTATAAACAATTTTATATGCAAAATATTCTAGTTCGTATTCAAATCCCATTAAAAATATGAATGTGATTTACCTGTAGTATCGCAAAATAATGCCAATAACATTTTCTCGTCAAATATTTAAAACAATTGATAATTGAACTGGAAACAACTGATAAGAGTAAGGAGAGCAATTGATAAGAGCAATTGATAGAGCATCGCTTAAAATTACTAATAATCATACTTTCATTCAGTTGATCGAATGAACTCATCTTACTGGCTACATCCATCCCAAATGACTTAAGCTCAACTCTCTACTTTTTTTTTTGCTTTTGTACTGTTGAGTGGCATTTTTGTGTAAGATGAGTTAAATGGTCAGGTTACAAACACTGAAGACCCAAGGGCTGAAAGCTGGGTAGGGAATCGATTGAAAAACTGTTAGGAGACAGATGAAACCTCTCTACAAGGGTTGGGTTGTATTACCTCTAAGAGGCACTTCCTTCACATAATAAGCTAACTGACAAGATCGCAAGGACTCCCAGAGCTCAGAGAAGGGGACCAATTGAACAGTTATAGAAGATAGATGGTAGTTTCCTGTTAAGACCAACCAATGTGTTCTTTAATGTGAACAGGGTATGGCTTTACGTCTCAAGGACTACGACTTTACGTTGCATGCGACGGACGGCAGCCTTTCCAAGCCCATCAGTGTCCCCTATTGAACCAGGGCAAAGTGTGGGCTTAGCGGAGATAAATCTCAACGTTGGCTGAGACAGAACTCGAATATCGGAACCGCTTATTATGAGCCTGGGACGCTACCGACTGAGAAAACCTCCACCTCATCTCTTCAAGACCATCCTACGTGCTCTTTAACGTGCACAAGGTATAGTTTCCTCTCCTGCACATGCGATCTTTACAATCCATCGGTCTCCCCATTTAAATCGAGAGTACAGGAGAGGTCGGGGAAATAAATTCTCAACTCCGGAACTGTTAGAACTCAAAACTCGAAACATCAAATTACCAGTCTGCCGCGTCTAAAAACAATCTGTGAATACAAAATACCATAGAGATATTCTGCAAGGTAAGCGAGACCTCAGAAGAAAGATAACAGCATAAAAAATGCCTTATCCTGAACTCGACCCCATATTGCTTCTAATTCTAAGCATACTAACCACACGACCACTGCGAATTGCAAGTGTCATTTAAATTCATAACCTAAGTTATACGAACCAAAGCTTGCGTGCTAAGGTCACACGAAACTGAAATTAGTTTTCAAGCAATTTACATCGATCGAAATTCTTTACAAATTTGGATATTCAATATCGCTAATCATTGCAATTACAGACATTTCTATATTCGCTCATTCAAGAAGACGTAAGCAAGAAGGCTTAAACGCGGTTTTGGAAAATATATAAAATTTCCTTTGAATCAAATTCAGCCTCAGATTGTAAGTTATCGAATATGGTTTTAAATCTAAATATGTAATGATTTATGAATCACAAAGTGTTTGTAACTTCTAAAGTAGACTGTAACTTTTCGGCGGCACAGGCGTTCGTGATTAATTATCCCTCAAACGAGTAATTCGTAAACCTCTGATTAATTATCTGTTATGAAACTTGTTACAATTTCGAAGAGTTAAAAGACAAAAGGTATTTGACGAGATAGTTGTGGATTTAGATGAATGCTTCAAGAGGGCCAAATAATCATCCATGATGATTAAAGGAAAATTATCGAGAAAGATAAGCGTCAAATAAGTCTACAAATCATTGAAATATTCACTTTAAATTCATTGTACGATACTAATTTTATAGAAGTGTTTTCAAGCTGTTAAAAGGATGTTTATATCACTGATAAAAAAAAAACAAACTATCCTTTAATCTTGTGGAATCTGTTTCGCATTTACATTTGTTTTTGTGTTTCTTTCTTAGTGGATTTTTCATTTGTTGTTTTGCATTAACTGATGAGCGACTGTTTCTATAATGATAGATAGGGATTCGTAGACGATTTATATATAAATATATTGAAACCCCGTATGAGCGTGCAACACATTTTCATCACAACGCGTGCGTATTGTACCACGAGATACTATGAATGCTGTGATGAATACGTCATAAGAGTTGAGACGAAATTGAAAAGTAAAATTTTAGTGTAGAATTCCTGGGTTCTTCAGGAGTTTCAGTATAGAATTCGTGGTCATTTGTTATTAACGACCGTGTAATTTATTAATGTGTCTTTCTACGGAGGTGTTTTTTTTTAATATGTTCCAAGTGTGTATTTTTAGAAAGATGAAGCTTAAAATTACTACTCAGACAATTTAGTTTATTCTTTAATTGACTAAATTTAGTCAATTTAGTTAATTAGGTTTGTTGAATATTAAGAATAGTTCTCGTATACTTATGCGTAGTTTGATTGTTTCTTTATTTAAGCAAATTACTGATATTACGATATTTCTTGCAAATTAATTGCCTTAGCTATAAAATAAGTTCATTTCTTATCTGTTTCATCATTTAGAACCCACTGCAATGCTATCTAATAATTATTGCTGAAATTTCTGTAACAATACATATATATATATAAAGGTTCAAAGACGAACTATTAGTTCCGTCAGAAAATAGTGTAGGCTGAAGTGGTATGAAGTTATGTATTATAATATATAGGAAAAATAACCATCTGTTTTCAAAAGATTTTTTGTTTGAATCACAATTGTTCAAACGTTCAGAAATTTCTCCCTTAACATTTATCTTGTCCTTGGTAAGAAAGGGAACACTATGGGCCGTCCATTGGATGTGGCGTTAAGCCGTGCCACCATGTGCCGAAAAGTATATCCCAGTGATGTTAAACTAAACAACACGTTGGATGGCTTTGATGATAGGCTTCCATCTGTCTTCTAGCAGCTGTTCAGTGAATCCATTTCCCTTTCTTCCCTGAGCCATTGGGGTACTTGTGACCTGACCATTTAATCCATTACATGAAAAAAAGTGTCTGTCAGTGGTGAATCAACTCAACAACCCAAACTTTTCCATCAGAAGGAAAGAAAGAAATCATCCCGGGTGAGAGAGTAAAAATCATATTCTACTTTCTGCTACTCAGATTTCTTTCCATCTTTGAAACATAAATCTCAAATGGCTAACAGTTAAGCCAAACTCTGTGAGACCCTAAAGAAAGCAGAGCGATTTCGTCCGACGAATAAATGCAATTTAATGTATTGATCACGGGAGGAACGAACAAGTATAAATTGATGCTCTAGATACGAAGCGATCAGAGAATGATTGGAGAATACCGAGACACAAATTCTCATAAATACGAAACTCCTAAATGTTTGAGAGATATTCAGAACTTCCATTCGGCAGAAATATTTCAGTTAAACATTCTTGTGTTTCCTGTTTGTTTTTTTTTTTACAGATGCAAATTTTTTTTGCAAATTTTGTTTGACAGATGCAAATGTTTCGTGGATTCTGATATTAAATGCGCAGTCATGCTCATTTAATATTACGTAGAAACGGGAGAAAACAATTTAAATTTCCTTTTCGTTGAGAACAAACTTTCGCGGTTATTTGAGAAGATCTAAATAGTTGTGTTCAAAATAACATCGCGAAACGTCCTGTAGAAATATTCCCATATTTTTGCCTGTTTTTAGCTGAAAGCTCTTTGTTGCTTATACGGGATTTCTGATGCAAATACACGTTAAAAAGGGGTTGCTGCCACCGATAAGGATTTGAACCAGAACACTGGTTCCCTATGCCACCATTCTTAATTTAAATCGAGGTACAGTTATCGTACACGATAACTGTACCTCGATAATCGTGTACGTACACGAAGGTTGCCAGATCAGTAATTTCTAAAAAAATCGTTGCGAGATATTTTTTCTGAATTCTGTAATCAACCATAGTGTTCGGATATTTATTTGAGCGACTGTACCAGCTTTTATACCATCACTCGGAATTTTAACCTTAACTCACCGCTCCACTATAACTCAGAATTTGAGCAAAGATACGGATGCTATGCTGTTGTTCTTGATTTGAATCTGGTTCTGGATGCATTCTACTACTCAGAATCTGAATCTAGACTTAGCTATTATGTCACCACTAACGATCGTATTCGGGACTCAGCTGAATGCTTTACGATTCAACTGAATTTCCACCACTAGCATCTAATTTGAACTCAGATGTTTTGTCAACGCTAGGATATGATCCTGGACTCATCTGCTATGGTACTATTCGGAATTAGAATCTGGATTCGGATGAATTTTCAAAAATTCAGGATCTAAAACTGATGCCATCACTCAGAATTTTAATCGGGACTCAGTTATTATGCCACGACTCAGGAGCTGAATCTGGATTCGGATGAATTTTCAAAAATTCAGGATCTAAAACTGATGCCATCACTCAGAATTTTAATCGGGACTCAGTTATTATGCCACGACTCAGGAGCTGAATCTGGACTCAGCTGTTATGCCACCATTCAAGATCTGAATTTGAAGTCAGCTGTTACGCCGCCATTCAAGTTCAGAATTTGGTCTCAGCTGTTACGCCACCATTCAAGACCTGAATTTGGATTCAGCTATTACGCCACCATTCGAGATCTTAATTTGGACTCAACTGTTACGCCACCATTCAAGATCTGAATTTGGACTCAACTGTTACGCCACCATTCAAGATCTGAATTTGGACTCAACTGTTACGCCACCATTCAAGATCTGAATTTGGACTCAACTGTTACGCCACCATTCAAGATCTGAATTTGGACTCAACTGTTACGCCACCATTCAAGATCTGAATTTGGACTCAACTGTTACGCCACCATTCAAGATCTGAATTTGGAATCAACTGTTACGCCACCATTCAAGATCTGAATTTGGACTCAACTGTTACGCCACCATTCAAGATCTGAATTTGGAATCAACTGTTACGCCACCATTCAAGATCTGAATTTGGACTCAACTGTTACGCCACCATTCAAGATCTGAATTTGGAATCAACTGTTACGCCACCATTCAAGATCTGAATTTGGAATCAACTGTTACGCCACCATTCAAGATCTGAATTTGGAATCAACTGTTACGCCACCATTCAAGATCTGAATTTGGAATCAGCTGTTACGCTACCATTCAAGATCTGCATTTAGACCCAACCGTTATGCCACCATTCAAGATTGAATTTGGGCTCAGTTACGTCGCCACTCTTGTGAATCTCAGAATCTGAATCTGGACTTCACTGCTATACCACCACTCACTCAGGATTTGAACATGGACCTTTTCACTATGTGTACTCAAGATCTTTAACCAGGACGCAGCTTCTATGTAACATTCAGAATTTGAACCTTTATCTTGTCGCTATAGCAACATATTAAATGCAATATCACTATGACAAATAAACTGTCCAAAAGAAACGGGAATATATTAATGGGATTAATAAGTAGCGTATGTTCATATCTAAAGGATCATTTTTTGAAATGAAAAAAAAATATATTATTGAACTTTTCCCACAGGATTTAAAACAAGAATAATATTATCGTTCCAGGAGTAAAAAAATGTATATTTAAATGATACTTTGTAAAATGACCCTGGCTCTCACTTTGGATTTCTGAATTAGAATATTTTGTTCTGCGCTTATTTATTGACACATATTTGCATTTTTTAATTTATGCAGAATGCCACAATAATCTGGTTATACCATTAGTTTATAACCTATAATGATTCCTTTGTTATCAGTATATATATATAGTACACTAATATTATAAAATAACGATATGCCGAAAATGATGCTATAACTTAAAAGACATGTTTGCTTTCCATCGTTCCTTTATGGCTTTTGCAGGACTACGCAGTTACGTAAAATACTTATGTCAGTAAAGATATTTTGCATACATTGACATGTTTCCTGAACTTAGCTCACGATGCTTTTCGTTTCGTAGCAATTTAGCCAGGCACGGTATACTTCTTGAAATATGTGTCATGAATAATTGATTTTAATGTATTTAACATACAACAGACTTGATACATACAATAGATTAAACGATACAACAGACTTGAGAAAGATTACGTCGAATGGAAATATTTACAATGTAAGCATTCCTTGTCTTTTATTGATGAATTATTAATAAAACTCTTTCATAATGACATTGCTCAGGAATTTTAAGTTTTACGAGTAATTTCTCTTTTCATTCAAAATAACATTAAGGTTTTACTTTTATGGCTAGAAATTTAGTTTGAGGTTCGTAAGAGCCTATAATGAGAAGAATTAAAAACAAAGGCTTTGCGGTATTTCTTTTCTGTACAGAGATTTTAAGATGTGTTAGAAAACGTTTTTTCTTCTAACCGGTAGTAAGTAGTTATCAAAATAGTACTAGCCCTGGTTAATTGCTGGTTAGGGCTCTAAAATTTCAATTTAAGCTCAGATCAGACAATCAGATCAATCAGAGATTTTAAGATGTGTTAGAAAACGTTTTTTCTTCTAACCGGTAGTAAGTAGTTATCAAAATAGTACTAGCCCTGGTTAATTGCTGGTTAGGGCTCTAAAATTTCAATTTAAGCTCAGATCAGACAATCAGATCAATCAGACATTTCAGATCAAAGACATCAGATCAATCAATCAGACAGAGAAACATTGACTCTAAATTAATTTAGGATAGTGGTTCCAAAGCTTTTTGGGCCTGATTTTTAACACCCCACTCTACTTCCCTTCCCCCATATACACACACACTTAATAGAAGGATGTGTTAATCTATTTACGCAGAAAAAAACTCCCTAAACATTTCTCAAACACCTCCGTTCTAAACAGCTGAATTGCAACAACAGAAATATTTCTATAATGCCTAGTTATGATCTTGAAATCATCAAAAAGTATTTTCTTTGATGCAGTTGCGAAAAAGAAAAAAAATGTTAAACGAAAACTAAGAAAGGGAACTTTGATGAGTTTTAAATTTCAGTCATTCTAGCTTTGATGCTACCCAATAAATTTCTTGATTTTTTTTTTATTACTATGTATCACGACTTGTGATGATTGCAAGACTAGGCAAGACATTTTGCACATTTCGTAAGAAAATTTTAACAAACTTGAAATTTAGTCCTAAGCAATTTTGTTGTTGAGTTCTTTTAGTTCTTTGACCATTAGTAATTCACTTTGTTTCTTGTGTAGTTATGTTCGAAGGTATTAACAAGTTCAAGCAAATATGCTTTGCAAAATGATCCTGAGTATTATGATGTAAATGGAGATGATGAATTCTCATTTACAATAAAACATATTTCTTCTGGGAAATCTTTCCTGTGATGCCGTTTATATTCGTTCTTCATATTAGAATATGAAAGTAGGGTAACTTGAAATACATAAACATAAAGAAAAACAACTTTCTAATCCAGTTTTTTTTACAACCCAACTGTTTTTTGCATTTATTTTTAAGATAAAAGTTACGAAACTTATAGCTGGTATCGAGATATGTAAAATGAATCAAAAATCAGCAAAACAGATTTTAAAAAAAGAAAGCTTCTTAATAAAACTTCGAGGGAGCAAATCAGGGACGTGAAAGGTATTTATTCTGAATGGAGATCAGAGGAGGTAAAAGGGCCCCAATGCATAATCCTACACATGTTTTCAGTGTCGTTATATAATAAGGTGATGCACTTAAGCAAAATAGAGAGACTTTCAACATCATAAGCGTTTCTTCTAGCTATTTTTACTACTGCACTGCTGTTGCTTGCTCTTACTGAACCAAATCTTAAAAGCACTTTGTAGAAATATCTGGGGCTCCAACAGTTTGTTACTTTTCGTTTTTATTTAGTTTTTTTGTCTGTCGTTTTCTTTTCTTTCATACCTTATCTTTCCCGCGGCGGAGAAACGATCAAAGTGTTTCAAATCAATATCAGAAACGTATCGCCTTCTTCTTCACGCCAGGGAAAACAAAACGAACAACTCAAGGGAAGACGAAGCGAATAAAAAAGACAAGGGAGGAAAATACAAAAAAAGAGTCAAAGTAGAAGGAAAAAGATGAGCAGAAAGAAGAAGCAAGACAAGGGAAGTATTGACTAAAAGACTTTCTTACAATGAGAAAAGATGATCAACTTGCTGAAATCGATATCCGAAATGCGTGCAGAGAAAAAAGGGATTCTTTAGGGGGGAGGGAAATGAAAAAAAAAAGATGTGATAAAAGAGGAAATATTGACAAAAAGGAAATGAAAAAAAAAAGATAGGGGAAGACAAGAGGGAAGAAAAAACAAAGTCGAAAAATGAGTTCTACATTTGAGTAGTTTGGGGAGCGAGCGATAGCAGCAGTTTATCGTGGACCTCGAATTAAAAAGCCTTAGCCACTAAGGACAAAACAAAGAGTGGAACTTCTTCGAGTACAGAGGAAATCTATAACTCTGTATCGATTCCGGTAAGATCGTTTCGATTTTTACACGAGTTGACTTTTTTTGTTATTTTATTCCGTTGGTGATAATGAACGTATTGGTTTTTAAATGTACGTCTTTGTGGGAGGATGCTGTTTGTAAGAATTTTAAAAGTGGCATTATCTCTTATTCTGTACGTCAACAGGCTAATTTTTCTTTTTTCTGAATGGGGATAATAGAGTGTATTTGTAACGTTTTGGGTCTTAGTGAGGAAATATCGGCCTCATATGAGTTAAACTGACATTACAACTAATAGTTTTAACCGGGAATTGTAAACGAGAAAAACTGCTATTTTTTTCTGTGTTTCGTAGGGTAAATTATACATTCCTGTTTGTTTTTTACTCTGACTTTTTAGGTTCTTTTGCCTCTCAGCGACACTTTTCTCACACAATGGACTAAATGTTCAGGTTACTAAAACCCCAAGGACTCAGTAAAGATTGGGAAAGAGGACCCATTGAACAGTTATTAAGAGACAGAAGCCTCTCATAAAGCCATCCAGAGTTTTCTCTAGCATGCACAGAGAATGGTTGTCCTGAACACGGAAGCATACTATTCAAGGTTTAACGTCGCATCTGACGGACGGTGACTTTTCCAAGCCTATCGGTGATCCATTTCTCACTAAGGGCAGTGTTGGGGTTAACAGAGATAAACCTCAACGAAATTCAAACTTGAGAACTACAGATTACTAGCCTGGCTGGCAGTAACGAGCCAATTAAACCCTTTACATAGCATGCATCTCCATTTTGGAAAAAAAAACCTAATTATTTTAAGAAATACTCACCACTCGATCAGCCGACCAACCTTGGACATCAAACAGGAACATGTCTATATGATACGCCGAAGAGCTACTTGTGAGTAAAACAGGACATCAGCAGAAATACAGCATACGTACCTTAATCTGAATTTGACCTAGGTTCCTTGCAGTCGCAGTCAAACACGCTTACTTCTACGTCACTGAGATGGTAATTTATTCTCTTAAAAAAGTATTAAGTAACACTATAAATCAATCTTATCATCTTAACTATGGACATCAGAGAAAAAGAAACCAATTACTGTTTTGCTTTCAGGTATAAAAGAAACAGTAAACAACCAAATCTTCGAAAATACAGGACGTAGCACTTAGAAACTGTTTCATAAAAAATTAACACTTTTAGACAAAAGCGGTTCATTTCTGCAGCAGATACAATCCAAGAGTCAATAGCTAATATAACGGCATCTTTCAACCGTAAATACAATATGTAGAGAATTATAAAACCTGTATCTGACCCCATTTGACTTTTATTAGAAATACGATGTCAAATCGTCATCACCGGCAGACTAAAGTTTTAGTCTGCCGGTGATGACGGTTAATTTAACGATGATGACGATGATGAATTAACGGTGATGACGGACATTTAACCGGTTGAAATAGCCACAGATTTCTCCCAACTTTCCACAACAGAAATATTTAAACCAGTAATTTTCGAAGTACTATCAGAGGGCAATCGAACTGCATCGTTCCACCACTGCTCAACTGTGGCCCTGTGATTAACTATCGGAAATCAGTGGGTCAACTCGTACGTCAAACGCTCTACACGTTGATCTCGAATTAACATACTGATGCCAGCGGACCAACGGTTGCCTAGAAGCAATATCCTGTTGCGGCTGCCTAGAAGCAATATCCTGTTGTATTGGGCAACTGTTGCGTTAGAATTAACATTATGTGGCTATTGCACCAGCTGTTGTCCTAAAGCCAACGTTGTGAGAGAAAGAGATCGACTCTTGTCTTAAAGACAGCATCGTAAGATAAAGGGATCAACTGTTGTCCTAAAGACAACATCGTAATATAAAGGGATCAACTGTTGTCCTAAAACCAACATCGTGCAGCCATCAGAATAATTATTGCGTTAGATTTAACATCATGTGGCTAGTGGGTCAACTGTTGCTCTTGAATTAACCTTGTGTGGCCATTGAGCCAGATGTTTTCTGAAACCAACATCGTAAGAACAACGGATCAACCGTTGTCCTAGAACCAACATTGTATAATCATCGACCAACTATTGCCCTACAGGGTGATTCAGAATTCATCATCAATATTTGGTGGGGAGGTAGGTAATAAGAAACGAAGGAGATTTCACATAGGAAAGCATGGGCGCATATGCCATGTAGTAGGGCAAAATGACCCCAGTTCAATGATGGAAAGAACACATAAGAAGGAAGTGGTAAGGAAAAAACATTTATTATCTTACATGTAACATTTCTTTGCATTGGTTGTACAGACTTACAAGAGGTGTTCGAACTGCCGACCATGTGCTAGAATGCATGACTCACAACGGCGTTGCATGGACAGCCGGACCCTGTGGAAGATGCCTGGCATTTCCCGGATGTTTGAGGCAGCAACTGATATGCGTGCTACAAGATCCATAGCACTATCAACAGGGGTCTCGTACACCATGTTTTTCATAGCACCCCATACAAAGAAATCGATTGGAGATAAATCCGGAGATAAATTCTGAACGTGGTGGCCAAGAAACCGGTCCACCGCGGCCAATCCATTGACCACCAAACTGTCTGCGTAGGTAAGCACGCACAGCATTTGCGAAATGTGCAGGAGCGCCGTCATGCTGGAACCACATTCGCCGGAGACTACCATCAGGAACCTCGTTCAGAAGATCCGGTAACACAGTCTGAAGAAATGTTAGGTACTTGGCACCGCCCAAACGGGATGGTAGTAAATACGGGCCCAACAAACAGTCACCGACAATCCCAGTCCACACATTGACAGCAAAACGTTGTTGCGCAGCTCCAGGTCTTGTACCGTGTGGGTTCTGATGAGCCCACACATGCCAATTGTGTGTGTTGAAGACACCCTCTCGAGTGAACAACGCCTCATCGGTGAAAAGAACATACGTTGGGAAATTGGGATCAACGGCTATTCTCTGCATGAACCACTGACAAAAAATAACACGCTTGGGATGGTCGTCTGTTGCCAATAATTGCACTCTTTGCAGATGAAACGGATGTAACCCTTCATCGTGTAATATCCGCCACGCTGTTGCTTGCGAAATTCCAAACTGCCTAGCCATATCTCGTGTGCTAGCACCAGGTTGTTCCTCGATTTCCTGTAGGACAGCTTCCTCTACTGCTACTGGCCGTGCCGATCTGCGCCTCCCTTGATTAACATTACTAGCAGCAAACGATCCTGTTTCACGCAGTTGGCGATGAATACGTGAAAACATTTGATGCTGTGGCACACGGCGGTTTGGGAAGCGCACTGTATACAATTGCCTGGCTCGAAGACATCATTCTTCTGCCGCACCGTAAGTTACATGCATATCTGCACATTCATTCCACGTATACCGGTTCATGTTACTTCTGCAAATTCACCTTGTCGAATGACAACTGACTGCACGCATCAAACAGCTGTGCTTCTGTATGAGAGGTGTGTACACACAGCGCCCTCTACACCACCATGCGTTCGTCTGCCCCCATACTTTCCTATGTGAAATCTCTTTCTTTTCTTATTCCCTTCCTCCCCACTAAATATTGATGATGAATTCTGAATCACCCTGTAGAACTAACATCGTATAATCATCGACCAACTATTGCCCTAGAATCTACAAGTGTGGTCAGTGGACCCAACTATTTCCCTAACACCAATCTCATGAGGCAAAAGAAAAACTATTGTCCTAGACCCAACATCGTGAGAAAAACCGATCAACTGTTGTCCTCGAACCAACATTGTGCACATTGGGCTAACAATTGGCCTATGACTAAAATATTGTGTCCAGCGGGCCAAATGTTGTGCTAAAGCTAACATCGTGAGGGCAACGGACAACTATTGTCCTAGAACCAACATCGTGCAGCTGAACGATCAACTCTTGTCCTATAACACTGGTCTGCATGAAAATCCTCCCTCGGAAAAAAAAATGGCTCTACGTTATACATTTGAGGATGCTGAATCCGAATCTGGCATCCAAATGTTTATAAAGGGCACTAGTTTCGTGGAACGCTTTTTTTGTGAAAATTACTTTTTTTTTAATTTCTTACATTCACACCTGATTTTTTTTTCACAATTGATGGGCGCTGTCTCAGATGATCATGGAGAAAGGTTCCATCAAGACATATCCGAAATGGAAAAAAAAGATATAGCGGCAAATGGAACGAGAGTATGTTGGCGAACTACTGTTCGGCCATGCAGCGAGCGACTCCACAGATAAAATATAAGATATAGAAGAGAAAAAAATAATTTTCTGTGCAAATATTTACATGTATTAGGATTTATTAGTGTAAGCTTTAACTTTTTATAATGTAAATAAATATTTGGTAATATATAATATATATTTATATCTTCTCTCAGTAAAATATTTTTTTAATTAAACCCATATCTGTAGAACACTGTAGGTGACAGAAAAAGTCGGTTGTCAGATTCGGATTCAGCACCCTCAAAAACGTAAAAATCAGATAAAATTTTGGAAGGAAGAAAAAAAAAGTTTTTTTGTAGACCAGTGTAATCACATCGTGTAGCTGAAAGATCAACTCTTGTCCTAATCAGGATCATGCAGCTGAAAGATCAACTCTTGTCCTAATCAGGATCATGCAGCTGAAAGATCAACTCTTATCCTATAATCATCATCGTGCAGCTGAAAGATCAACTCTTATTCTATAGTCATCATCGTGCAGCTGAAAATCAACTCTTATCCTATAATCATCATCGTGCAGCAGAAAGATCAACTCCTATCCTATAGTCATCATCGTGCAGCTGAAAGATCAACTCTTATCCTATAGTCATCATCGTGCAGCTGAAAGATCAACTCTTATCCTATAATCATCATCGTGCAACTGAAGGATCAACTCTTATCCTATAGTCATCATCGTGCAGCAGAAAGATCAACTCCTATCCTATAGTCATCATCGTGCAGCTGAAAGATCAACTCTTATCCTATAGTCATCATCGTGCAGCTGAAAGATCAACTCCTATCCTATAGTCATCATCGTGCAGCTGAAAGATCAACTCTTATCCTATAGTCATCTTCGTGCAGCTGAAAGATCAACTCCTATCCTAGAGTCATCATCGTGCAGCTGAAAGTTCAACTCCTATCCTAGAGTCATCATCGTGCAGCTGAAAGATCAACTCTTGTCTTTTGAATCAACATCATTGTTGTCAGTGGACCAACTGTTCTCCCAGAACCAATATCGTGCTGCCAGCGGACCAACCATTTCTCTATACTAGGGGTGGTGAACTTTTTATTCTTGTAGCTAAATATGGCTAAAGCAATATTTAATTTGTTTTTTCATGTTCCACATCGATGGTCGTTTTGTCGCATACATAGTATTTAAAATTGTTTGATAGTATATATGTGCTTTTCTCTTATATAAACACATTTAATTTCCGATATAATAAAACAAATCTAAATTTGGTTTACAAATTTCGAAAAGTGATAGCAATTCATCGTAAAACTGGATAAAGTCAGACCTCTCTGGCAAGCAGCTGCTTGAGGGGTATCATGGGCGACAATTTTTGTTTTTATATATATGACTTACATTTCATTGCTATGAAAGCAGCACTGATCTCAATGATTAATCACTTCTTATATCTGAATTTATGAAGTTCACTAGAAGAACCCGTATCGCATCTGGCGTATATGGTAATCTCGTTTTCAAAGAAAATGAAGTTTGTCGTTTTCTGTACTCTTTTAAAAGTTTTAATTCGAACAAATGGATGATTGTGAAAATGCAAATAGTACTATTTCATTTGTACTTTTAACACAAAAAAAAACATTTTCTTCCATTATTTAAATTTAAAATGTTTCTTATCTCACATCACTCTAAGAAAAGGTAGCAGATTTTTTGCTATCAGTTGAATATATCTTAATACTCTATCACCGAAGTTTCAGATTGATACCATAAATAAATCCTTGCAATATTTGTCAAACGTTTCATCTATTTTATATTTAATGCCCTCTGGCAGGATCGCATCTAAGAGGCCATGTCCACCCCTTAAGAATACTAGTGAGGGTAGTTGGAGGCCTAAAATTATTAGACTTGTGCATATTTTGCATATTTTTCAATAATCCTCTTGGATTCTTGTAAAACGAAGGGAAAAATGTTACACGCAATGGAATTCCGGTCTCTCCCCCACCTCTCCCTTCATTTTCTCTGGCTCGATTGCGTCGCTTGCCCACGACCCTATTTTTTTCTACATCCGGCCTCCCTTCTAGCGATGTAATTAAACCCACTTATGTACTTTAAAAATGAAAATTATAATATTGCATTTGTACCAATCCAACTGAATGTAATTTTCTAGTAATCTCTTAAAACAGTTGCGTTTCCCACCTCCTGGGAGTAAGGGGTTACTTATTGTCACAAATGCAAACCTCATGACCTTCACATTATATCATCAAAATTTCAAATTTCTAGCATAAATACATCGCTTGCAACATTCTTTTAAATTTTGAAATTTTTCAACTTTTCCGCCGTTAGAGCTTTTAAGAGATTCGAAAATTGCAAATCGTCATATTTCATCCATACCTATCCGACCAAAGAAAAGTTAAATTTATTTGTAAGCACACACAAAAAAGTTCGATATCTGCAGATAGACAGACTAAAATATACATATTATCTCGTTTTGTTATTTTTTTGAAAACTTCATAAAAAGTAACACAATTTTCTGTTAAATGCAGAGACGAACATCCAGCTCTGTCGAAAAAACGGAGAAACTGACCAGGTTTTGTTGGTAGAAGTGTGGCGCCAGTGTCCCACAAGCAGTTGTTTATCCAAAATAGATGCTGGGTTTCCCGAATGTTGGATTGAACGAGGAGGTCCCATTGAACAGCTCCTAGATACTCGGATTTAACCCCTCTTCATTTCTTTCTTTGGAATACATTAAAGCTACTGTTCACCAAACTCCATTCAGTAACGGATTTGTTTGGCTTGCGTCACAGGATCACCTAGGCTTGTGCAACATCTCTTGCGAGAAGTGGAATGCAGTTTAGATATCTGTCGTTCCACTAAGGACACTCAGATAGAAATTACTTGAAGTTCACAAAATCTTGGTCTATCACCCTGTCTTTTACCGCTAACTGCATGTTTATCGCTGCATTGCTCAGTGAATTGTGTTACTTTTTTATTGGCAGACACCCTGACACCCTGTATAGTCCTATATTACCCTGACACCCTGTATAGTCCTAGAGAATTTTAGTTGTACTTAGATGTTTGACAATTGAGCGTGAATTTGTGATATATAAACATTGTAAATGAACTGATTTAATAACTAAGACGGTAAGTTTACATGAAATATATACAAATTTTCGTACCAGTCAATCGCAACACCATATGCGATTCATCTCTGATAAATGATCCTGACAATCATAAATATTAAACTAACCGAAAAAAAACAATAAAAACATTAGAAAGTTGATTCACAAATCAAAGATAGTACTCTCTACACTGATGAAGATGCACAGTTATTTTTGCTACCAAACAAAACTACTTTACCACCATAAATCGATAATATTTTAACATCGTGCACAAATCAAAGGAAACCCTTCCTTTATATAATTTTTCAACTTTCTACTATTCTCATGCTGTCTTTCAATCGTGTTCCAATTTATAACGTAATTTACCCTATGTGCGATATTCCGTGCATCTCGTAGTAAGCGATCACGCTTTCATTGTAGCAGCTTAATAGTCCTCTTTTATATATATATATAGTACAGTTCCTTTTGCTGAGTACAGTCGCTCAAATAAATATCCGAACACTATAGTTGATTACAGAATTCAGAAAACATATCTGTCAACGATTGTTTTTAGAAATTAATGATCTGGCAACCTTCGTGTAAGTTCTACGATACGACTTTTTTGTTAACGAGTATTGTACACGAAGGTTGCCAGATCACTAATTTCTAAAAATCGTTGCCAGATATTTTTTCTGAATTCTGTAATCAACCATAGTTTTCGGAAATTTTTTTGAGCGACTGGGTGATAAGAAAAACTGTTTCGAGTACCATTTGGGCACACGTGCCACTGGTTCGCCACCCCTGTCCTAGACCAAATATTGTGCAGAAAATTGGTCAGCTGTTGACTCCGGATTATCATCAGGCAACTTTTTTCACATTTTTCAGAGATATTAATTTGGTGAAATCTGTTTTGGAATTACAGATTAATCTGAGTAGATTGTTTTTCAAATAATTGTTCATTCGGAAAGATACAGAATCGGCAAATGAGGGTAGCAACTCATTAGATAATTGATTTAGGTTAATGAAATCATTTTAAAATTTTATTATTTTGTAATGTGATGTATTTTAGTCGTTTCTCATGAACACAACCTGATAAAAAATGCGGTTTATTTCTGGAAAAAAATAAACTATTTCCTTAAAAAATTATTCATCCAGTATCTATTTGTCATACAAATCTGAAGAGATCCTGTTTATACCAATGCGAGAAATAAGTTCTGTGGGGAAAGCGAAACCTCAGAGGAAGAAAAAAAACATAACTAAAAGAAATACACGTTTTTTCTAAGGCTCAAACAGGTCCTTTAATGCCGAATCGGTCATCAGAACGTTAAAAAAGAGCTTTAAGGAACATCTAATATAAATAACAAAACAGAAAAAAAATATTTAATTTGTTGATTTGTGTTGTAAGCGGTTTTCTATTGCCATTTTTGTGGGACAAGGGCTATAGATGAATCATTAAAGAAGTAAAAAAAACAAAACAAATGCATATCTCTTCTAAAGAGAAGAAATTGTCCTTCCCCAGGTTACCATAGAAATACTGTTGAGCAGCGATGCATCAAATAAAATCATGACTCTCAGATAAAAAGAAAATTTAGGTTTTCTAGGAAATTGCGGACATATTCAATTTTCTAGTAACTGTGCTCAAGTGTGTGTTTTTGTTATTATCGCTCGAAAGGAAGGTTCTGATAATATTTGACTTTCGGCAGTTTAAAAAGATGAAAGCTACTGTGATAATAAAAATGTTTCAACCAATGTGATTAATGTTTAGAGAATAAATTTAAGTATGAAATTTAGGGAACCACGAGGAGAAGGAAATATGTTTTAAGAATTATGTACACAAGTTTGTATTGCTTCATGAGGGACTTGGGCACAAAATGGATTAACACTAAAGTCTCAAGGACTCAGAACTGACTTGAGGAAGATTTAATAAAAGGCTGTTAGGAGACAGAAGCAATTCTCTCCTCAAGGTTCTTTTTAAAGTTGCTATTTTTTTATAATTATGATCATAACTGCAACTGCTAATAACTTATCTGCAGGTTATGACAAAACAAGCGACCATGCCCTCTCGAGACTCGAACTCTGACCCCAACAATTACAGTGTCACCGAGAATCTAAGGGTTGGGTTGAGTTGTTTTACCTCTGAGCGGCACTTTTTGCACACCAAGGGCTAAATGGCAAGGTCACATGGACCCCGAAGGCTCAGAGAAGGTTCGGAGAGGGAACCCACTGAAACAACTGTTTGGAGACAGATGGACGCGCTACCGACAGAGCCCCCCCCCGCCCCCCGAGAATCTAAGGAATACAGCTTCGCCACCAAGGGCCACCTTTGGACCACCGAGTGGCTCCTGCATCCGAGTACAAGGCTTGATGTTCCAACCGATGAACAACTGCCTCTCGAACCCCATCGATGTCCTGTTTCTTACCGATGTCCATTTTTTTTTTTAAAAAAGGGCTAAGTTGGGGTTAGAACAGAATTTCTGAACTTAGGTACAGTTGAGATTCAACCAAGCAATACCATGATTATGAGAGTAGTGAACGAACTGAGGAAACCCTCTTTCTGAGGAGGAAGTGTCATAATTAAGTTGGTAAAATTGTGTAGAATTTAGTATGTGGAATTAAGAAGAACCAAATGCATATCTTTTTATTTGGTTAGGAAGGAAATATCATTGAATATATAAAAATTTTAAATCATGATTTAAGTATTTTTGAACACAGCAATGCAAAAATTTAATCCTAAAAATGGTACATGGGAGGAACAAAGGACTCATGCATCATCGTTTTCTTTTTTGGAATCACAGGTAAGGAAATTTCAGAGAACTATCATGATAAAAATTCGAAGAACCATCGTAAAAATTCTCAGCTTTTTCTATGATAAATTTTCGCAATAAAAAACATAAAAAAACTCTGAAGCAAATATGATCAAAAGCTAGCTGCAAAAGTTAAATAGTGAGAAATATTTATGCAACACAGTTGCTAAATCCGTTATGTCAAAAAATAATGCCCCTGATGAATATGTGATGCTGTTTTTCAAAGAGAATGGATTTTTTTCCTACCTTCTTGCCCTAAGACCAATGGATCAACTTTTGTCCTGGAGTCAGCATCGTGCCCCCATCGGGCTAAATATTTGTCTAGAACAAGCACTATGCAGCTAAAGTACCAATTGTTGTCCTAGAACCAATCTACTGAGAACAGCGGATCAACTGCTGCACTAGAACCATCATCATGAAGCCAAAGAACCAACATCGTGAGACCAACACTAAATATTTCTGTAGAACCAGCATTATGCAGTCAAAGTACCAATTGTTGTCCTAGAACCAACCAGATGAAAAATGCGGCTTATTTCTGGAAAAGAATGAAATATATCTTTAAAAAATTGTTCATCAAGTATCTATTTGTCATGCAAATCTGAAGAGATCCTGTTTATACTAATGCGAGAAATAGGTTCTGTGGGGAAAGCGAAACCTCAGAGGAAGAAAAAAACATAAGAATAAGAAATACACATTTTTTCTGAGGCTCAAACAGGTCCTTTAATGCTGAATCGGTCATCAGAACGTAAAAAAAGAGCTTTAAGGAACATCTAATTTAAATAACAAAAGAGAAAAAGAATATTTAATTTGTTGATTGGTGTTGTAAGCGGTTTTCTATTGTCATTTTTGTGGGACAAGGGCTATAGATGGATCATCAAAGAAGTAAAAAAAAAACAAATGCATAGCTCTTCTAAAGAGAAGAAATTGTCCTTCCCCAGGTTACCATAGAAATACTGTTGAGCAGCGATGCATCAAATAAAATCATGACTCTCAGATAAAAAGAAAATTTAGGTTTTCTAGGAAATTGCGGACATATTCAATTTTCTAGTAACTGTGCTCAAGTGTGTGTTTTTGTTATTATCGCTCGAAAGGAAGGTTCTGATAATATTTGACTTTCGGCAGTTTAAAAAGATGAAAGCTACTGTGATAATAAAAATGTTTCAACCAATGTGATTAATGTTTAGAGAATAAATTTAAGTATGAAATTTAGGGAACCACGAGGAGAAGGAAATATGTTTTAAGAATTATGTACACAAGTTTGTATTGCTTCATGAGGGACTTGGGCACAAAATGGATTAACACTAAAGTCTCAAGGACTCAGAACTGACTTGAGGAAGATTTAATAAAAGGCTTTTAGGAGACAGAAGCAATTCTCCCCTCAAGGTTCTTTAAAGTTGCTATTTTTTTCATTATTATGATCATAACTGCAACTGCTAATAACTTATCTGCAGGTTATGACAAAACAAGCGACCATGCCATCTCGAGACTCGAACTCTGACCCCAACAATTGCAGTGTCACCGAGAATCTAAGGGTTGGGTTGAGTTGTTGTACCTCTGAGCGACACTTTTTTGCACACCATGGGCTAAATGGCAAGGTCACATGGACCCCGAAGGCTCAGAGAAGGTTCAGAGAGGGAACCCACTGGAACAACTGTTGGGAGACAGATGGTAGCCTCCCGTCAACGCCATCCAGCGTGTTCTTTAATGTTAACAGGGTATGATTCTCCGCACACGGAGCCACGGCTTAACGTCCTATCCGACGGCCGGTGGCCTTTCCAAGCGCATCGGTGTCCCCTACTGTTCGTGGGCAGTGCGGGGAAATTTGCGGAGATAAATCTCAACGCTGACACAGCTGGGACTCGAACCAGGGAACTAGCAGATTACGAGCCCGGCGCGCTACCGACTGAGCCCCCCCCCGCCCCCCGAGAATCTAAGGGATACCGCTTCGCCACCAAGGGCCACCTTTGGACCACCGAGTGGCTCCTGCATCCGAGTACAAGGCTTGATGTTCCAACCGATGAACAACTGCCTCTCGAACCCCATCGATGTCCTGTTTCTTACCGATGTCCATTTTTTTTTTTAAAAAAGGGCTAAGTTGGGGTTAGAACAGAATTTCTGAACTTAGGTACAGTTGAGATTCAACCAAGCAATACCATGATTATGAGAGTAGTGAACGAACTGAGGAAACCCTCTTTCTGAGGAGGAAGTGTCATAATTAAGTTGGTAAAATTGTGTAGAATTTAGTATGTGGAATTAAGAAGAACCAAATGCATATCTTTTTATTTGGTTAGGAAGGAAATATCATTGAATATATAAAAATTTTAAATCATGATTTAAGTATTTTTGAACACAGCAATGCAAAAATTTAATCCTAAAAAATGGTACATGGGAGGAACAAAGGACTCATGCATCATCGCTTTCTTTTTTGGAATCACAGGTAAGGAAATTTCAGAGAACTATCATGATAAAAATTCGAAGAGCCATCGTAAAAATTCTCAGCTTTTTCTATGATAAATTTCGGAATAAAAAACATAAAAACTCTGAAGCAAATATGATCACAAGCTAGCTGCAAAAGTTGAATAGTGAGAAATATTTATGCGACACATTTGCTAAATCCGTTATGTCAATCAGCATCCTGCCCCCATCGGGCTAAATATTTCTCTAGAACCAGCATTATGCAGCTAAAGTACCAATTGATGTCCTAGAACCAATCTAGTGAGAACAGCGGATCAACTGCTGCCCTAGAACCAGCATCATGCAGCCAAAGAACCAACATCATCATGAAGCCAAAGAACCAACATCGTGAGACCAACGCTAAATATTTCTCTAGAACCAGCATTATGCAGCCAAAGTACCAACTGATGTCCTAGAACCAATCTAGTGAGAACAGCGGATCAACTGTTGCCCCAGAACCAATCTAGTGAGAACAGCGGATTAACTGTTGCCCCAGAACCAATCTAGTGAGAACAGCGGATCAACTGTTGCCCCAGAACCAGCATCATGCAGCCAAAGAACCAACATCGTGAGAACAACGCTAAATATTTCTCTAGAACCAGCATTATGCAACCAAAGTACCAATTGATGTCCTAGAACCAATCTAGTGAGAACAGCGGATCAACTGGTGCCACAGAACCAATCTAGTGAGAACAGCGGATCAACTGTTGCACCAGAACCAATCTAGTGAGAACAGCGGATCAACTGTTGCCCCAGAACCAGCATCATGCAGCCAAAGAACCAACATCGTGAGAACAACGCTAAATATTTCTCTAGAACCAGCGTTATGCAGCCAAAGTACCAATTGATGTCCTAGAACCAATCTAGGGAGAACAGCGGATCAACTGTTGCTCCAGAACCAGCATCATGAAGCCAAAGAACCAACATCGTGAGACCAACGCTAAATATTTCTCTAGAACCAGCATTATGCAACTAAATGACCAATTGTTGTCCTAGAACCAATCTAGTGAGGACAGCGATCAACTGCTGCTCTCGAACCAGCATCATGCATCCAATGAACCAACATCGTGAGACCAACGTATCAACTGTTGTCCTCGAAGCAACATTATGTGGCCATGCGGCCAATTGTTGTCTAAAGCAAAAGTTACTTAAAAATTACAGAACAAAAGAAAAAATTACATCGTGAGGATATAGGACAACTATTATCCTAGAAGAGATCCATCGTGAGATCAATTGTTGACTTAGAACCAACAACATGCAAATAACAAAACGTAATGACTAACCCCCTCTAACTGTGGACATTCAAACTAATAGGTATTTGAGAAAGCGAAAAATAGCAATATTTTATTTTAAAACAATTATGTTACATTTATCTTTTAAAATTAAAATATTACATTGTCCCTCCTCGATAGTTAAGGAGGTACACCACTGCGGTCATTAGAAAACTCGACCCTACACTCTACCAACAAAAATTCAAAATGCACTCTAAGAGATCGTTTATGATATTCATTGAACGTTTGGTTATTTCTCCCGCTTTTCCAACCATTAGAAGAAGTTGTTAAAATCATTTTGAGATTCAAAAAGTGTGAATTCGATTATCTTACCAATATCATATTGTCTTCCAAGTTTGTATCTGTGCAACCCAGAGAGAATTTTTCTTTTAAAACGCAGAATGTTTGAAGGCGAAGAGAAGGCCCAGAAAGTAACAGATGAACGAAAACAATAGTTCGTTGTTTTTTAAATAAGCTAAAAATAATTTCTAACTTTTTTCTCTTTAAATAGTAAATTCAATTACAACATTCGTCATGTTCTTCACTCAAACTGTCACGTTCTTGATTCAAACAGTTACAAACTCGTCTTCTTCTTCACTCAAAGGGCGACAAACCCGCCATGTTCTTCACTGAAAGTGAAGAACATACGGGTTACATACGAGTTGTAACCCTGCTGAGGAGTGGTCAACTTCACAGGGTCCTGGTGCTGACCATTTATACCTACTAGACTGGACTTGTTTATGGATTTGAGCTTGATTATGGATCCTGGACTTGCTCAACTGGTGGGCCTCTGTTGAGGGAGAGTCTGCCGCTGTGTTTTCTGTTTGCTTCTGGGTTGCCAGCTCTAAGTGAACAGAGGCATGGGATACCTTATATCAGCTGGTGGATAATCCTAATCAGAGGCCATCGCAGGTACCTGAACCTTACTTAGCTAGTTGGGCATCGTCAAGCCTAAACTGGAGTAATGTGTCTCAGGCAGGCCATATGGTTCTTGAAAAAGTCCACTTGAAAAGGTGGTGCCTGAAGTTCCTACCAGCATCGGTGACTTCAGCCTTTAGCGGAGGAGGAACAGGTCTTTGCCCCATGCCTGCGATCAGGGGGCTGTTTGATATTGTTGGCCCTATCAATCTCAATAAACCTAATTTCTTTAAAAATCCTACTAATCATTTTCTCTCTGCAGGAACGTGGAACGTGAGGACATTACATAGAGATTATTCTCTTGATGTCCTCATGCAGGAATTCCGGCGCTGTAACCTGGATATTCTGGGCTTGCAAGAGACCAGATGGACAGGTAAAGGTGAGATACTTAAAAATAACTTTAAATTTCTCTTTACAGGGAGGGAGGATGGAAAGCATCACCAAGGCGTGGGTCTGCTGCTCAGCAGACATGCTAATGATGCTCTTCTAGGATATGAGTGCATTAATGAAAGGTTTCTTACAGCAAAATTTCAGACAAGCATTAAAGACTTGAATGTTATCTGCTGTTATGCCCCCACTGAGGATTCTGATGAGGATGAGAAGGATAGGTTTTACAGACAACTTCAGGATATTTTGAATTCTGTCAAGAAAGGAGATATTACCCTTGTTCTAGGTGACTTCAATGCCAAAGTTGGTACCGACTCTGACCTTTGGGGAGCAGTAATAGGCCCTTTTGGTATTGGTAGCTGCAATGGCAATGGGCAACGTCTCCTACAGGTAAGTAAACTAAATGGTTTCAGAATAACTAACACATATTACGAACACCGCGACATAGATAAACACACATGGGTTTCACCTGATGGGCTGCATAAGAATATGATTGATTATATATTAATTAACAGCAAATGGGCTAGTTCTGTTAGAAATACCAGGGCATATAGGGGAGCTGAAATTGGATCTGACCATTACCTTGTTAAAAGTGTCTTGCAACTTAAACTTAAAAAGTGTTGTGCTAGGGTTAAAAAATTTACCTTTAATACTGAAGCTCTGAAAGACCCAGTTATAGCTAAAACTTACCATGATAGGTTACTTAGTATTATGACAGCCATGGTTTGCTTAATACTGAAGTTGAGGAAGAATGGGGCCATTTTAAACAGGCTTTTTTGGAAACTAACAGTACTCTTTTAGGGAAAAAGGAACAGAGGAGGCAGAATTATTTAAGTGATAAGGCACTTGAGCTTATTTCAGAAAGAAGGAACTGCAGGAATGTCTTTAATCAGTACCCTACTAGTCCTAATAGAGAGCATTACAAAGAACTTAATAAACGTGTGAAGGGTCAGTTAGCTACTGATAAGAATCTTTGGCTTGATGGCCTTGCTGACAAAGCTGAGGTAGCAGTTAGACAGCACAACAGCAGAGAGCTGTACCAGATAGTTAACGTTCTGTGTGGTAGAAAACGAACAGGTATACAGGGATTGAAGGATAAACAAGGCAAGGTTATAGAAGGTGAGGATTCTGTCATGGCTAGGTGGGCTGAGCATTTCAGTGATGTTCTAAACAATGTGGTTAGTTCTACTCCCATTGTTTGCAATGATGATAGATGCATTGTTGGCTTTAATGTTGGCCCTATAACACAATCTGAAGTTAGTTTGGCTATTTCTAAACTTAAACTTCATAAATCCCCAGGGGTAGATGAAATTACTACAGAAATGCTCAGAGCTGGGAATGTTTTGGTTATCACTTGGATGACTGAAATTTTGAATAACTTTTATGATAAAGGCATGGTTCCTAAAGATTTTACCAGAGCTATTATTATCCCTATTTTCAAAAAAGGTGATCGCAGTTCTTGTGATAACTATAGGGGTATCAGCCTACTCTCCGTTTCAGGTAAAGCTCTTTCCATGATTGTGCTTAATAGAATTAAGAATCTGGTTGACAGGCAATTGCGTGATGAGCAATGTGGATTCAGAAGTGGTAGGGGATGTGTAGATCAGATATTTTCATTTAGGCAGATTCTTGAGAAATGTTTAGAGTTTCAGAAACCTTTGGTTGCTAGCTTTGTTGATTTCAAAAAGGCTTTCGACTCTGTTGATCGTCATAATTTGTGGTTGATTGTGAGATCATATGGTATACCTTGCTATAACTCGTCCTATTCTTCACTCAAATTGTGACAAACTCATTATATCCACTCCATGAAAATACCACTGCAAAAATAACTGCATCCAATCCTAACTGTTCAAGTAATTGCGACTCCTGCTGCATATTTCGCTACATCTAAAAATAAGATTTTATTTCGTTTTGTGCCATATTCCCTTATTATTCATGTTATAGAAAGCAATTGTTCAATAATTTTGTATTATTAAATTGCAAGTACCAAGTTGTCATTCGATTCGCTCATAATAGACAGTTTGTTTTTGTGTCATTTTTGTTTGAAACTCTGTAAGAGGTAAAAACCGGAAGATTATCTTTAGATTTCACAGAGTTTTGCATAATTTCTTTATTTATTTAGTTTAAACGTAAGAGTTACATTAAAGCCATCACAACGTTGGATGAGAACAGAACTTACCTACAATGGCAAGGGCTTGATCTCCTATAGCATAACAAATAACATGGATAAAAATAAATATATATTATACAATGCATTTATTATAATAGAGAAGAGTATTCTGCAATAGCTTGAGTCTTATCTCTCTGACAAGTCTGGGCGGGGGTGGCTCAGTTGGTAGCGCGCCAGGCTCGTAATCTGTAGTTCCCAAGTTCGACTCCCAGCTATGTCAGCGTTGAGATTTATCTCCTCAAAACTCACCGCCCTGCCCACGGTCAGTAGGGGACAGCGATGGGCTTGGAAAGGCCCCGTCCGTCAGATGGGACGTTAAGCCGTGGCCCCATGTGCGGGAGAGCCATACCCTGTGCACGTTATAAGAACGCACTGGATGGCTTTGACGGGAGGCTACCATCTGTCCCCTAACTGCTGTTCCCGTGGGTCCCCTCTCCCAACCTTCTCTGAGCCTTCGGGGTCCTTGTGACCTGGCCATTTAGCTCATGGTGTGCAAAAAAGTGCCGCTCAGAGGTAAAAACAACCCAAACAACAAATCTGATAAGCCATAAAGTATAAAAAAATAAATAAATACCCATAAAGTAGGTATGTAATATTAATTTTAATTTACAGCACTCAAGAAATTAATAATCGCAAGATCTAAAACAGCAGGTGTTTTCGATGTCATTGATGGAATTCATTGTAAATTCATCTCTAGTCAACCCAACGGAATTTGTAAAAGAATTTGCACTGAGTTAAAAATCTTTCATAAATTTCAATGGAATCACTGTTAAAGGTGGACGGATAAAATGACTTAAAAAGTTTCCTAAACAAGCACTTTGGCAGAGAATTGAGAATAGTAGAAAGAATTTTCTTCCCTGAAACCTTTTATGCTTGTAAAACAGCAGCACCACCAAGAACAAATGTATAAGTTTCTGATTTTGGGCTATTCCAGAAGAACCATCTGTTTTTATTTCTTTACGAGTACGCACTGAATAAATTCACAAATTCTAACTTCCTATTTCTTATCAATCAAAAATAAAATTTGCTTTCTAGACGAAAAACTCATTTATATTTCTGGTTTTTAAAATAGGTTATTACGTCTTGACTCTTTCTCCAGTTGCAAAGCCTATTATGTTCAACTATACTGGTCACCATTTGGGTTGGCTTACCTCTGAGCGGCACTTTTCTGCACACCATGGGCTAAATGACCAGGACACCGAAGGCTCAGAGAAGGTTGGGGACCCACTGGAACAGCTGTTGGGAAACAGATGGTAGCCTCCCGTCAAGGCCATCCAGTGTGTTCTTTAACGTGCACAGGGTATGGCTCTCCCTCTCCGTGTACGGGAGTTAACGTCGCATCCGACGGAAGGCGGCATTTCCAAGCAAATAGGTGTCCCCTACTGACCATGGGCAAGGCGGGGAGTTTTGCGGAGATAAATCTCAACGCTGACCCAGCTGGGACTCGAACTTTGGAACTACAGATTACGAGCCTGGGGCGCTACCGACTGGGCCATCCCCGCCTCCACTGGTTACCATAAATAAAGAACAACTCTATGGTATGTCAATGGGAAGCTAACGTCAAAGCTCTATAACTTCTAAAATAAGCTTTATCGTTTTCAAAAATGTGATAGCAGGTAAATATCTGAATGAAATATATCAATATGTGAATTTTCGACAATATTCGTTCAGTATTTAATGAGTTATGAAAGTTTCAATATTTGACACAATGCCAGTCACAAATATTGACTTCAGAAGTTAATACAAACTTAGTAATAAGTATTATATCAAAGAGTTTAATAAAATAAGTGTGTATTTCAGGAGTTTTTGTAAAGAATTATTTCACTATTCATCCGTTTTCTATAAGTTTCTTAAGACTGTCTTTGTTGTTGTTAAATGTTCAAACTTCTATAACTCAATAAGTAATGAACGAATATTGTAATTTTTGTAGTTGTGCGTCATGAGTTTTGCATCTGAAGCAGGCATTGAAAACCTTGGAAACTGTAATTAAAGAAAAAGAAGGCAGCCCATGTTAGAGATGTCAGTAACGAATGAAAGATGTTTGCGATCCCTATAAAAATAGTTAGAAAAGAGTCTGAGAAAAAAGTTGAAAACTAGCAGAGTGTGAACCATCCGTAACAATTCTGGGAACTACCAGAAGAAAACTTTGTAAAGAAAACTACGGAATAATATTGCAACTACAGTGAAGATGGTTGGTATCTGCGGAAACTCTAAAGTTTCGAATGAAAAGCCGTTAAGAACGATTGTGAAAAAATTCTTGTGAGTCATGCGAAACGGTAAGGGATTACCACGAAACGTGCTAAGAATTCCTGATAAAAATTGCTGCAACCGTTTCGAAAGAAAAGTTAGGAATAATGCGTAGAAATTGACACCTTCTGTGGTACTAAACGGAATTTTCGAACATCTTATTCTATGTTTTTTTTTGAGAATTCAGTAGATGTTTCCTCATATTGACCTTCCATGTAGCATGTTATTAGTCATTATATACAAACCATGCAGGTCGAATCCAGAAATATATCCAGGGGGGGGGGGGCAAGAAACCTAGTCGAGCCCATAAAATGTGAAAAGCGCGGGAGACTGGGTTTCTAAAGTTTCCCCTCCTTGTAACAGGTCTTTAAAAATTTCTTGAAAAATACATGAAATATAAATAAGTTAAACAATATTTGGCTTCTATTACCCTTATTAGCATTCTGAAAGGTGGGAGTGTAGCACCCTTGACACCCCTGTAGATCAGGCCCTGAAACTACATATGATGTATATGTATGATTATGAATCTGCATTAATGGTATTTATTGTTTGCATTGACATTTCTGTTTTTTAACTCGTTTTCAAAGAAAACGAGATAATAGTTTCGCTTTGTTGTCTCTCGTCTCTCCGTCTGCAGACATCAAACTTTTTTTGTTTACAGAGATAAATTAAAAATTCTTTTAGTGTTGGATAGGTATTGCTGAAATATTACGATATACACTTTCCGCATCTATCTAAAGCTATTATTACGTGGAAAAGTTAAAAATTCCAAAGGAATATTGAAAACGATGTATTTATGCTAGAAATTTTACATTTCAGTGGTGGAATGTAAAGCTCACGAAATTATCACTGACAAAATGAATTGGCGGTGTAGGCCTAGAGTGGGTGGAAAAATGCAGCTTCTTTGTTTTAGCAGATAATTGTTTGTTTTTAGAGATAAATGAAAAATTTTTTTTTTCAGATTAAATAGGAATTTATAAAATATTATAAGTCACTCTTTCGGATTCTTCTGAAAATTATAATTGCGTCCTTTAACGGTGGAAAAAAGTTTCAAATTCCAAAATTTAAAATCAATATTGCAAACTATGTATTTATGCTAGAAATTTAAGATTTTTTTGTTGTAATGTGAAGATCACGGAATTTTTATTACCAAAAATGAGTTGGCGCCTTGGACCCAGGGGGGTGGGAAAACACTTTTTTTTTTGTTTTAGCAGATAATTGTTTCTATTTAGAGACAAATGAAAAATTATTTTTTTTGGATTAGATAGGAATTTATAAAATATTTTGATTTGCACTTTCGGAATCTTTCAAACACTATAATTGCGCCCTCTAACGGTGAAATGTTTGAAAATTCCAAAATTTCAAAAGACTATTGCAACCATGTATTAATGACATTTATTCGGAATTTTGGTGGTAGAATGTGAGCGTCATGAAGTTTCCAATGGGAACAATGAAAGTGATAATTAGAAAAGTTTATTTTAGTTGGATTGGTACTAATGAAATATTGTAATCCGCATTTTTCAAATTATATTAGTTATTCCCCAGTAATCTGTCAAGTCTCTTACTTCTTCTATGTTTGACTTCCAAGGACTTAACGAATTTTACATTACCGAGGAACAAACACAATATCCAATTTTTTTCTGAAAATAAATAAAATAAAAACCCTTTACCATCCGTCTTTCTGTTTGTCTGTACATATATTTAGATTCTTATCGTTTATAGATAAATAAAAAAAAATCCCCTTTTCCGTTGAATGGACGCTAAAACGATATTATAATTCACCTTCCCGAATTTTCTAATAGTTTTAATTTCCACCATAAGAGGTCGCTAAAGTTTAACATGACAAAGCTTCATTTAATCTATAGGTTTTGGAATTTTGAAATAGGTTGGTAAAATGAGATGGTCAAGGGGTTCACAGTGTCAGTCGCAATTTACCCTGAAACCCCCCCCTCCCCGGAGAATTGGGGAAATAACAACATTTGGGTTTTAACAGAAAAATTAAAAAATGTTTCTGAAATGGAGATAAGAACTAATAAAATATTACTCTTTGTGTTCTCCGAATCCCCCATTACATTTCCACTGTTAGATGGTGATAAATTTAGAAAATGGCGAAGTCTTTTTGAGATAGGGCATTCCATATTCACCAGAAGCGATTGAACTTCCTGGTTGACTTATTACCATTCAAGAAAAGAAGTGAATTTCTGCGGAGAGAAAATAAAAAGATTGTTGCAACTTTCCTCTTTTCGAGTCTTTCTTGGTGACTGAAAACTTAGAGAAACAACTTGGGATATGAATTACGTTTCTCGTCTCTCGACGCTCCTCTTTTGGTTTTGGGATCCCTGTTCATTTGATTTTCGTCCGCGACGATGCCTCGAGTTGGAGGAAGTTAACAGCCAGACATCAGCAAGAGCTGTCGCCCTTGGCAACCACTTTGTGATTGATGAGCCGAAATGCCACTTTTCGATCCGTAACAAGATGCAAAATGCTTTTAGTGAAGCCTTTGAAGTTTTAGCCCCAAAGTAGAGATTGGAGAAAGGAGACTTTGCACAATAAAATTAAATTACTGTAACGTAATTACATAGTCTGAAGAAGTATTATATATATATATGAGACTTGTTCGCAATTTCTGTACAAGCAAAACTTGTTAAAACTCACCGATTTATTTGAAGATATTTTGGGAACACTTAAACTTTAAGTGGTCGATGCTATTTCCATCCTCCGATGTGATTAGATGGGAAATAAGTAAATTAAAAATCCATTTATTGTCATTTTTGGGCATCATCTGAATCAAGATTTTTCATCATTATCAGCAATGCTTTTTTAATGTTAGGATGATGGCATTAAATAATAAGTGTTGCAGTTAATTGAATCATTGAAAGATAAAATACTTGTATGGGAGACAGAAGCAAAAAGTTATAGGCAAAGTTATGACAAGTTAATAAATAATTCTTTGATGGTAGCTCATACTAATGCGTTAAAAACTGTGAAGAATTTCCTACAACTAGCAAAAAAAAGATATTATTTATTAAAACAACGATGTTTTATTTCATATTTCAATTGGTATTCTTTTACTTAAAGTATTTCGGCAAACCAGTTGGTAACCACTGAAACAAAACGTTAAAATGCAAAGATAAATCATTAAAACCAGGGAGGTTCGTCCATTAGGTCATGCGCTGATATGCAATAACGATGAACGCAGGAGGTGGGTCATCATTTTATAGTGACTCGTAGAACTTGATTGGCTGATTCTACCAAAGCAACCAATAGTCGAAGATCTCATTACTTAGCGAAAAGTTTCATCTGACTCTTCCAGTCTCAACAGACCTAAACTTTTTGTCAACATGTGTCTGAACTGGGACAGGTCACTTTTAAATTGCCAACCTTTTAATTTGTTAACGAATGATATTTATGCAGAATAGTTTAGGAGGAACATGAAATATGCAAATACAAAATGTGATGAGAATTTGGTCTTCATTGCAATACTAATAATATAACCACATCAGATAAAAAAAAGTAGACGTCTCCGTAATTTTTCACCTAATACTGTGTAACACCTCCCTTCCCTTGAATTACAGCAGCAATACTGTTTGGTATGGAATCCACTAATCATTGGATATACTTTGCATCAGTTCTAGTCCATCCCTCCAGCAATAGCACTCATAGTTCTGCTACATTATGTGGATGCCTAATTTGGTGTTTCACCCTCTGTTTCAGATAATCCCAAAAGTTTTCAATAAGATTTGCATCAGATGACTTTGCGGGCCAGTGGAAGTGACTCAATGTTTCCTCATGCTCCTCGTGCCAGTCACAAACAGTTTCGGCCCTGTGCACCCTGCATCGTGAAACACAGAAATGTCTATATTCTCTTCGTCCTTCACATGAAGCACAAAAAGCAACATTGGTCGCCCAGAATCTGTGTATAGCCTTCCTGATTTAAACGGGTCATACTTCATGGTAACTAACAACTAACTAACGGGCCTACCCAATGGTAGGTAAATCATTCCCAACCTCAACTAACGGCCTACCCCATTACCTCTCACAACCACCTACAGCTTGAATAACACCTTGGACACAGTCTGGATGGAAGGCTTCGTTACTGCTGCTATGCACTCTTTGCTTTGCATCGTTGGAATACCGATATGTGACCCATCTGATCAGATAATGATTTTTCAGTCGTCTGCAGTCTATAGCTGTCTATAGCGGCTAGTTATACCGGGCTACTTTATGTGTGGCTGTTAGCATGGGTCTATTCAGAGGTACTCTGATCCAAATACCTATGGAATGTAATTCACTTCGCAATATCTTTCTGCAATTGGTTGATGTGGTCCTCCATTTACAGGCACTCCATTGGCTCTGTACTACAGAAGTGACAACACTACTATTGAATATTTTCACCTACCGCATTATCTACCTCACTGCTATTGAAAATTTTCACCTATCGCATTATCTACCTAACTGTTATTGAAAACTTTGACCTACAGTATTATCTACGTCACTAATTTTTTAATTTTTTTTACCTACCTCACTGCTATCAAATATTTTCACCTACCGTATTATCTTCCTCACTGCTATTGAAATTTTTCACCTATCGCATTATCTACCTCACTGCTATTGAAAATTTACACCTACAGTATTATCTAGGTCATTGCTTTTGAATTTTTTTGCTATCACATTACCTACCTCACTACTATTGAATATTTTCACCTACCTCATTATCTACCTCACTGCTATTGAAAAGTTTCACCTATCGCATTATCTACCTCACTGTTATTAAAACTTTATACCTACAGTATTATCTACGTCACTGCTTTTGAAATTTTTAACCTATCACATTACCTACCTCACTACTATTGAATATTTTCACTTACCGCATTATCTACCTCACTGTTATTGAACATTTTCACCTACAGTATTATCTACGTCACTGCTATTGAATATTTTTATCTATCACATTATCTACCTCACTGCTATTGAATATTTTCAGCTATAGCATTATCTGCCTCATTCCCATTGAATATTTTTACCTATCGCATTATCTACCTCACTACTATTGAAAATCTTCACTGCTTCAGTCAGTATCTATGGGAAAACACTCTTTCATCTGCTAAAAATATTCAAAATCCGGTCATTTTGACAAAACTTTGTCTGTTTCTTCTCAAACATAAGCTACATGTGCCACGAGTTAATTTTTAATGTATTCATTAATTTCTTTACAAGTAAAAGTATTTTAAAGCATAATCAAATTTATAGTTGTAGTGGAAAAAAATTCGTGGATTGTTTTTGAATATCATGAGCCAAGATCGCTTACTTACAAATTCCTTACCAGACACGCGAAATTTTCCAAATGATATTCGTTCCAGCTTCAAAGAAGCCATTAGTTCATCGTTCAGAAGTCTGAGGATTAAGAACTATTTTGTCTCTCCTGAATATTTCTAAGGATACAAAATAAATTTTTCAGCTTCAAATACGTACGCTTTGTAACATGCTAATAATCATCTTACCAACTGCTGGGGTCGTGGCTACCTTGAGTTATTTTAATGACTGAAAACGAAACGATCCATGTGGGAAATTAATTATTCAAAAGAAAAATGAATCGAAATTTTTAAATTACGAAGCATAAACCTTATATTTAGGGAAAATTGTTTTGCATCATGAAGTATATTCTTCTTTTGTTCTTAGGAACTGTCTGAAGTCTGTCAGTGCATTTATTACTCACTGTGACGAGAACAGCATTACGAATGCAAATGAATAAGAGACGTCGGATTATTTTGAAAATAAGACTCAACTGGGATTTAATTTCTTACTAAAAATGCAGTTGAATCATCAAAAAAGAAAAGAGATGAAAAAACAGGAAATGATTTTTTCCCAACGTAATGATATGTTCAATTTGCTTATTAAAACTAAATGATAGAATTTTGTTTTGATTTTATTCTTTCACTAGAGAGATGATAGCCGATTATATTTCCTATATAAAGTCTTGATACAAACATACATGCGTAATCCCGAAGCAGACATGGTCTACGGACGTTCAATTGTATTATGTAATTTATTTCTCCAAGCATATCTATCCCGAACTGAATCTATCCCCTGCTGAATCTGGTTTTATTTAAACCCCAATAAATTCCTGTTTGACATTGACCAGTTACTTTGTATCTCAACTCCTTCACTTTGTTTTAGGTATTTAGGCCCACTCTTCACACTCTATTCGTTAATCCATTCATGTACCTCTACTCTCTAATTATGCTCGCAACTTTACCAAAACAACTTAGTCTCTCCCTGCATAGGATGATCTTTATTCTGGCTTCAATATTATTATTATCATCATCATCATCGTCGTCATCAATGCAATCAAACAACCATTTGCCCAAAATAATACATCTACTTACTTTATCATGATTTATTATGTTAAATATAAATGTATTTATTTCTTAATATGAAACATGTTAAGTAAGTTTCTAAAATCACAGGCACCAAGCTTACTGTTATCGTGCTTGCAAAGAATGCAATCTGCATCATTATAATAAATGTGTATATGTCTCTCCTTGCATTTGCACACTCTCCACAGATTCGTAAAAGTCCCAACAGAAATGCATATTTTCCTGCTTACCTCACGGACACATTTCCAGTATACGTCGTACAACTCCCAAAATAGCCAAACTGAAAAATTTTCTCAGCAACACGAACATATAAAAGAAAATAGCTGAGTATATTCCATCTCGCATGTTTTCATCACTTTTTTTATTTCTATTATTCAGCTCTTCAAAAATATATTGTTTTTCTATTCACTCTTCACTAAGCTCCCCTACCACTAAGTACCACCTTACAATTCCCATCTTCATTAAGTACCACCTTACAATTCCCATCTACATTAAGTACCACCTTACAAATTCCATCGACAGGCCCGAAAATTGGAGTTTATTAGGAGAACATTATTTGTCAACAGAGCTAAATCATCAGCCTAATCAGTCATTTTCAGATCTATAGATCATCTAAGAACTTCAATGTCTCCCTTTCAAAGTTTTCCTCATAATGCAATCGATCATCAAATTATATCAGAAAGGTGACAAAACACAGTGTTTTCTATAAAAGCAATATTAACACCAACGCCTGTGAATGAAGTATCTCGGCAAATTTGTGATCGCTTTAAAGGTAGATGCCGGAAGTCTGGTATAAAAGAAAGGGACCAAGTCTGGGGAAGCCGTCTGATAATCATTATAATGATATATACGATGTCATGATCACTAATACTACTATGCCAGTTTCAGCAGCAAAGTGGGTCGCGTGCTTCGCTAAGACATAAAGTCTTTGATGTTTGTTTTCCCTTTTGTGTGCTCTCTTGGTGCTGAAGTCTTCCCTCTGTTTAGCTAGTTTTTAGAAAACTCGAACTAATGTTTGCATTTGTCGTCTGTAAATTCATTTTTAGAGATATATTAGTAGATTGGTTGCCTTGTTTTGCCTCTGAACGGTACTTTTTTTTGCATACAAGGGGTTAAATGGCCAGGTCACAAAGGCTACCAAACGGTTGGGGGAAGGGAACCCACTTCGCAGCTTTAGGAGACAAATGAAAACCTCCTGTCAAGTCCACCTTGCGTATTCTTTAACGTGAACAGGGTATGGCTCACATGCCTCCAGCCAGACACACGGCGTAACGTCTCATCTGATGGACGGTGGCCTTTCCAAGCACATAGATGTCCACTTTTTGATTGGTAAGAGGATTTAGCGGATATAAATCATTTCAACGAATAACCAAGGTGGAATTGAACCTGGCGCGCTACTGACTGAATCCTAAATCATTAGCCCCCCTATATTAAAAGTTGTTTTTTACCCGATAGGTATCGATGAAACATTACAATTTGCATTTTAGGAATATCCCAATAGCTTTAATTGAGTTCTCTAAAGTTGTAAAAAGAAAAAGGAAAGCAATTTTGATCCCTATTGCAAACGATCTAGTTATGCTAGAAATTTTGTTTATAGAGTGTCATAGCCAAAATTCATGATATTGGCAGCAAAGATTCCCCTTACCTTCAAAGGAGTGTGTGAAAATGCACCTTATTTTCAGAAATAAATGGAAAAAATTACTCGAGTGTTTTACCAATAAAAACATTACTATTTCTATTTTCTCAATCGTCTGTTAGTTCCAATTTCCACTCTTAGAGTTTGCTAAACATGGAAAATAAACAATCTAATCCTCTCTGAAGGACTGGCATCCCATATTCGTCAGAGGCGATAGCGATGTTTCGTTCTCATATTTTTCTCTTTGGCACATCATATTGAACACTGTCAGAATCCAACGGAAAGCAATGATAGAGGAGAAACCTAAAAGTTATTACTAGCTTACATAAGGCTTCCCATACAAAGGCATATCCCACTAATGCTGAACACAGTTTCTCGGACCATTCGTTTACTAGGAGCTAAAGAAACAAAATGTACCTACAGCAATATTATTCAGCATCCACATCCCAATTAAGATTAGCTTTTATTAATTTAATAAGTCCCATTATCACTAACAGATATATAATAATTTCATTTACTAATGGTACAATATCTAGAAAAGAACCCCATACATTTTGGATAATAGGTTCAACAGAAATGACGAGTTTGTCACATAGCCAGATCAATTAAACATACATATTGTCTGACAAATATTATATCCTTTTAAAGGAGACACGTTCAACCCTAACTTAATGAAAGGCAACTTGTAAGAAAAACATATTCTCAAAATACGTTTTATATTCTTAACTCTTTCAGTATCAGGACACGATTAATCGGTTTTCAAAAATCGCTACAAATGAAATTGCAATGTGCTTTTTATGCTTTCCTGCAATTTTTTTCCCTTTTAATTATTATACCTTTTGTCCAGAACTAAATGCTCTTTCTCTTAGTACGTAATGTGAACTGTTTCATTCATTAGCTGTTTCATAATAAGGCTTGGAATTGAGTTGCATTTTTAGAGAAGAAAAAACCCTGGTAGTGTAACGGTTATAGAGCAACAGGAAAAATTCTCTACCTAAACACTAAGACATACATTTCTAATGAGTAATATTGGAAAACAAAAACAAAACATTTTTAATAAATTCTATGAATTGGCAAAATCGTTTAGATTTGCACTTAAAAATGTTTGATCGAAATTATTAAAAGAAATGAGCCACATTCAATATATTCATTAGAAGGAATCAACATCATAGGTCATTTTGCAATAACTTGATAAGCGTGAAAAAAATTTACCCGCTGATATTTGATTGATCATTTGTTTCATGAGGAGCAAGTTCTTCTTCAATGAGCCGCGAATTGTTTTAAAGAATAGTCTATAAGATACGTAACTTCTTTCAGCAGAATTTAGCTCCCTCTACCTTATGTAACGAAACATAACATTTGATCGCACCCCAACTCACTCCCCCTTAGCAACACCTTTTTTGTGTGTAAGGAACTTCATCTTTTATTTTTACCTAATTCAGATTTCAAGTGAGTGTTATGGTAATAGCAGTCATTTATAAGTTCTAACACAAGAAATAACGATTTCTATCATCAGAATGCGAGAAAAAAAAAGGTTAATTACGGAAATAAGTACAACATTTTAATGTTAGTTAGCAACCGTCCCAACACGTCTCAAGCTGCTACGTATTTAGTGAATGACCACTATTTCAAATACGCCATTTGTAAAGATTATTACTTTCACATCTCTTCAATATTTCATTCTTCGTGTGTATTAGAAGGACTACACACTAAACGAATGGAATCCATTCTTCATTAAACGAATGGAATCGTTCCATAGTAAACACATGGATTACCTGTAGAGATAGACTTCAAACATTAGTTTAATTATTCTGAAAAAAATTCATCGCCGATACGGCGGGAATCGAACCCGCATCTCTCCAGATTCATGCCAGAGCGCACTACCATTACACCACGCCTCGGACTACGAAATCTTTCAGAATACGACCTTACAATTCTTCACTATTTTCAACTATTTTGATATAACGAATTTGGAGAGATGAGGGTTCGATTCCCGCCGTGTTGGCGATGAATTTTTTTCAGAATAATTTAATTATTCTGAATAACTTATTCTAAACAAACAACACTATTTCATCCAATCAAATTGAATACACCCTTCTAAAAAGAATATACAGATACTTCTCGATTTTTAATTTCGCGAATTTGTATTTACACGATTTATTAATTTATCATGTTCTCAGTTGTGCGTCCAAAAATTTACATTTACGTGACTCGAAACGAACCCTCAAAGTACGAAGCGAGATATCCTGGCAACTCTATTGATAAAACACCCACTTTGTTAAAAAAGTAGCAGAGGCTCACAACTCGTTCCCAACTGCATACAATTGCAAGAAACTCGTCTCTTGAGTCGATTCCCACTGGGAACGGTCCACTGTTGCCAGACATCTCGACTTGTGCTGGACTGTCCCGTTTTGCATAATAAAATCCCAAGTCCCGCATTGACAGTCAAATATCCAGCAGACCAAAGACTAAGCAGCAATTGCAATTTCGTTTTTGATTTCTTAGTAAGGACTTCTTTTATCCAAAGTAGATTTTATTTGGACTGATAAGTACGAAAGCAAAACCCTGGGTTTCCCGGAGTAAAATTTATTTAGAGCTAAATAAAAAAAAACTAATATAAAAAAAAACTACACCTAAGAAACATCTAGGAATCCAATTAACGCTCTGAAGAAAATTTTAGAGAATGCCAATAAAATCTAAAATATTCGCAATTAAGTATATTTTAATTACTTTAATTAATGTACTTGTACTTTTATGAGCATTTTATATCAGAAGCTGGGTAGGGTTGGGTTACTTTATCTCTCAGCAGCACTTTTTTCACACAATAGGTTAACTAGCCAGGTCACAAGGTTGAGTTGGGTTGTTTTACCTCTGAGCGGCACTTTTTTGCACACCATGGACTAAATGGCCAGTTAACAAGAACCCCGAAGGCTCAGAGAAGGTTGGGGGAGGGGACCCGCTGGAACAGCTGTTGGTAGACAGATGGTAGCATCCCGTCAAGGCCATCCAGCGTGTTCTTTAACGTGCACAGGGTAGGCTCTTACACACACGGAGCCACGGCTTAACGTCCCATCCGATGGACGGCGGCCTTTCCAAGCCCATCGGTGTCCCCTACTGACCGTGGGCAGGACGGGGAATTTTACGGAGATAAATCTCAACGCTGACCCAGCTGCAGGTCACAAGGACCCCAAGAACTGAGAGAAGGTTGGGGTAAAGTGATCCACTATACAGCTCTTAGGAGACAGATGGTCCTCCCGTTAAAGTCACCCAGTGAGTTCTTTAACATATACAAGGTATAGATCTCCTATACATGGGGTCAGGCATTACGTCACATCCGGCGGATAATGGCCTTTCCAAGCCTATCGGTGTCTCCTTTCTGACTGAGGTACTGCGGAGATAAATCGCAGCGCTCACCCAGGAAGGAGTCGAACCTAGAAACTGCAGATTATGATCCTTAGCCTCTCCCCCAGAAAATGAAAGTTAAAGGAAATTTAGTTATAAATTACTTAATCAATTTTTACACATTCATAATTTTGCTAAAGGTAAGAAATATTTTGCATTTTAGTAATTTTACCTATCTCAAAATATCCGGGCCTCCACTACCTTAGAGAGAAAAACAATTCAACCTGGCCATTCCAATTATTCTCTTGAAAAGCAACTGAAACCAGTTCTTAAAATAACAAAAGCAATGCACGAGAATTTCTCCTGAACTGCAAATCCAATTTCATTTCTTTAAATGCACCACGAGGCAGGAACACGAGCTCATCTTCTCGCGAGTACTAAAACGTTAATGCTTGTTCCTTTCGAATACTCTTGCCTCGCGGAACGAGCGCTATAGTCACATCCCCCGGATGATAAACAACGAGGACGAACTGTTATGACGGAGAGACTTTCCTCGGAAAAGGCACCGAGGGAACTACAGAGTTCGTAACTTGTGTCAGATTTGATAGTAAGGGTATGTCCCTAATTGGTAAGTAAATTTCTTAATAAACTTTTCCCAAGTAAATCACGCAAATGTCAGACAGTAAGCAGACCCAAGACGGGCATGAAACGTTGAAATGGTGAAGTCACTGCAAGAGTTGGAGAATAAAGACTGGGTTGGGTTTCCTTTCGTGAGTTTGTTTAGATATAAAGGGGTTTCGTTTCGTGAGTTTGTTTAGATATAAAGGGGTTTCGTTTCGTGAGTTTGTTTAGGTATAAAGGGTTTCAGTTTATATGTGTTAGTCAACCAAGTTGAAGTCTCCGATTTTAGTGCACTATTTTTTAAGCTTCGTCTTTGTTGTCCTGCAAGGACTTACGAACTGTTTGAGTGGTCCTTTTTTTATATTTGATATCGTGATTGGGGATCAAATAATTCTTCTTTCTTACAATAGCAATCGTAGTGACAGTCTCCGATCTGCAAATAATAATTAGTTACTAATCAGTAAACAAAATGTGTTATATTAAATAAAAACAAAGTAACAAGTCTGCTACATAAAACAAAGTCTTTGTAAGTTTAATAGATTGTTTTGTTGTTGTGTTTCCTACATATTTTGCTCAGCAATCACATTTTAATTGCCGCAAAGATTTCCTCATCTTGTATAAAACAATTCTTAATCCTACGTACAGGATTTACTTTAATTGTTTACAAATTTAAAAATTTCCTTCCTTATAAACAATAACACGATTTCTCTCCTAATTACATAATTTTCCTGTTATTGCTTATTGCATAAAATTATCCGATTTTCCGCATAATCATACAATTTTACCCTAATTTCGCAATTTCCTATCATTGCATAAAATTACGCGATTTGCCTCGTAATCATACAACTTTATTCCTAATTGCATAATTTTACTCTTATTACATACAACTACACAGTCCTCCTGTTGTACCCAATTATGTGCTTTTTGTTCATTATCCCTGATGCATTCGGTTATGTGATTTTCCTCTTGTTGCACTGAAATGCACGATTTCTCTCCAGTTGATTTCAACGCAGTTTCCTAGTGCTGCATAAAATTATACAACGGTTTTCCTATTACATAGAGTTACACTACTTTCCTCCTGTTGTATTCAATTACACGATTTCTCTCCTCCTGCATACAATTACAAAGTTTCGTCCTATTGTATACGATTGCATACATCGCTTCTGTTGCATACAATTACACAACTCTCCTCCTATTGCATACAATTGCGCAATTTTCTGAAAGTGTTGCATATAGAAGAAAAAGAAATATTACGTATGAGAGAACGAAACAAATCAATTATCATCATCCTTTCATATACGACTGAAATTTTCCTTCTCTCATAAGCAAGATTTCTTTTTCTTCTGTAGAAATATCCACATTTGGTAATCTGCTTCAAGATTTTCTCCTCTTCTTTTTTTGATGATGATATTGGATGTACTAAAGGAAGAAATCTCAAACAAAGCCACACCCGAATCCGTTAAGCTTAGGTTACGAACAACTTTCATATTGTTTTAAATCTGTTATATGATAAATGTTAGAAGAAGGAGTCAATAATCTTTTTTGAGCAGCATATTGTTCAAAGAGAGGTTGATTGGTTCACTGGTTTGGACATGTTGCACGTATTGCCAGATGCATCAGATGTAGCTCAGGACAGACACGTCTGGAGAATTAAACGGCACAGTCTGGTTGGACTTACGTAGACCATGGGCGCATGAGAATTTTGTATACATCTTTTTGTATGTATGTATGCATGTACAGATACTGGACAGAAAAATGGAAACAGTTCCATGTTATCTCAATAGAAATTCACATTCAGACCCCAATAACGTCTTCAATATAGCTTTGAATGAAAACTATATCTAAAGGAAAATTAAAGTACTCAGTTATATCTATCTAAATCTCGATTTAAAACAATATTTGTTCAGTATTAAAAGAACGTTGGAATATTTAACAGGCTGCAAAAACATTGATCCCAAAAGTTAATTAAGATATTAAGGGATTAGAGACCATAGTTGATCTACTTGAGACTACTAGAGCCAACTGTGATCTCTAATAACTTATCTTGTTTAAATATTTTAATAAATTTTTTTGGGTAAATTTTTTGTATCCTGTTTAATATTCCAGCGTTCATAATTCTTTGAACACTGAACAAATAGGAATGATAGCGCACCAGCACGTATTCTGCAGTTTTCAGGTTCGAGTCTCAGCTAGGGCAGGTTCATATTCATCCCCACAAAAAACTTCGCCTTACCCTCGATTGGTAGGGGACACTATAAGACCGCCGTCAGTCGGATGGGACGTTAAGCCGTGGTTCATGTGCGAAAGAGACACACCCTGTGCGCGTTAAAGAACACCCTGGATGGCCTTGACGTGACATCTGTCTCCCAACAGCTGTTCCTGTGGGTCCCCTTCCCCAACTTTCTCTGAGCCATCGGGGTCCTTGTGACCTGGCTATTTAGCCTATTGTAAACGCATTAGGAAAAAATGTGCCGCTTAGAGGTAAAACAATCCAACTGAACAAATGCTGTTTAAAATCGGGATTTAGATAGATTTGATGGAAATCGTTAATCTATCTTTAGACATATTTTTCGTTAAAAATCATATTGAAAAAGTTATTGAGCTCAGAAAGCTCTGAATATGATTTTTTTTATTGAGATAACGTGGAAATATTTATTTTTCTGTTCAGTACCTGCGTGTATGCATCATTTTTTTTCGCTGTCTCGAGTAAGTAGAATACCAGACAATCACAGTACTTCAATTCCGTGTCGCAATTTAATATTTTATCGTGATTTCTAGCAGATCAGGATCTAGAAGTGGTGGGAGGAGCCATGGCTCTCCTTCTTTCCGAATGCTAATAGTGGTAATAGAGGCAAAAAAAATTTTAACTTATTTCTATTTCTTGCATTTTTCAAGGCACTTTTTGAAGATATGTAAAATGGAGCGGAAAATGTTACGCTGGAGTGGAAATCCAGTCTCTAAACTCTACCCCTTTACATTTTCCCTCCTAGTTTTCATCTTTTACCCCCCACCCTCGAATTTTTCTAGATCCAGGCCTGAATTTTCTAGTATTTCTTTTACCGCATTTGTTTGTTAAAGATAAACCCACTCTCTAACTTGTATTGCTAAATAATTCGTCAGATCTTCCGTCTTCACTACATATTTTATTCCTTTTCTTAGCAACATCGAATTTCTTCAACCTTGCCACGTTACTTATTACATTTCAGAATCTCGCCACGAACCAGTCATATTTCGAAAACTTCGAAGAATATTCATGCGAAAAAAATAAGAAACCGACATAAAGATGTCGAATAAGTATTCTTCTCGCGAGTGTAAACGCAAAAAGAAAGAACGACTTTATATGTTATGCCTTTTTATTTTTAGCAACTATTCCTTTGGGATATACATGTCACTCTGACAAAATCGTCTTCAGTGGTGTTGCGGAGACTTTCGAATCGTTTCTTTTCAATGACGTACTCCCATATCAAAATGCGACTAACCAATCGCCAATAGTTGGTCAGTGCGAACATCTAGTGCGATAGATGCGCCAATCTCGTAACTCGAGATTTACTAGCTCCTTCCTTGTTTTTATTTCAGTGATTTTACAGACCACAGACGTTAGTATTATTCACGTGTTTGTTACGTAACGCCTGCGTCATGTATGTTAAGAGACATACTCTGAATAAGGTAAGTTTGTATCCTTAATTCGAGATGCGCAAATAAAATTTTATTGTTACTTTCCATGTAGTTATTACGTGAACTTTAGCGCCTTTCATGGGTTTATTTGCTCAGACCTTGAAACGTCATGTTTCCGGGTTCGAATTCCAACTGTGACTGAGAAGGGGCGAATTCCAACTGAGACTGAGCTCGTTATCTAACAGTTCGTTATGCAGTTTCTAGGTTCGAGTTTCATCTGTGCTAGCTTTCAGATTTATCTCCACTAAACCTCCTGCTCTCCGCGAGTAGGTCTCACCGATGGGCTTGAAAAGACCGCCTTCCGTCGGATGGGACGTTAAGCCGTGGACCCGTCCGCGGGAGAGCTATACCCTGTGAACGCTAAAGAACTCGCTGGATGACCTTAACGGGAGTCTATCATCTGTCTCCAAACAGCTGTTCAGTAGATACCTTCCCCCCAACCTTCTCTGAGCCTTCGGAGTTCTTGTGACCTGACCATTTAGCCTATTGTAAGCAGAAAAAGTACCGCTCAGAAGTAAAACAATATAGCAGTGTATTGGTTGGGATTTTTTCCATTAAACCTCATATACCTTTAGTTCAGTTTAATCGAGTTTCATTCGAGAACAATCTGTTAACCACACATTCTTTATATGTAGCTACTGATTCCTCTGTTTTATAAACAGTAAACATTAATACATTATTTGTGAGATTGAGGATTATTAACACAATGAATATATTATTTATATGGTGAGTATTTATTACTTTCTTTCTATTTTTCTTACTTTTCCTGTTTCGAATTGAGCGATCTCAATGCTTTCAAGGGAATAATTTTTTTTTTACCCAGACTTTTTTTTTTGACCAGACTTTTTGACCCAGACTTTTTCGAAAGTATCCAATTTAATTTCCACTCTTGTTTTGATATTTGGAATATCGAGTAGTTTATATTTTTCCTTCCTGGATTAAGAATAATTTTTCTTATTGTTAAACATAATGCAGGGAAAGAAAAGAATATTACTCCATGGGGTCTTTTTTTTGTTCACCACGCCACGGAGAAACAGATCCATTATGTGTTTTCAAAGTGTTCCATTGGTTTTACATGTCCATTCAAGGTGCATCACGTTCGTTTTATGTGTTATCATGGTGCATCACGTTCAATTTAATGAGTTATCAAGGTGCACTGCGTCCATTTTATGAGATACCATGGTGCGTCACGTTCATTTTATGTGTGATTATGGAGTGTCATGTCCGTTTTATGCGTTACCAGGGTGAATCATATCCGTTCTGTGCGTTACCAGGGTGAATCATATCCGTTCTATGCGTTACCAAGGTGAATCATGTCCGTTTTATGCTTTACCAGGATGCTTCACTTTCAGTTTATGCATTCCTTGGTTCATCACATTTATTTTACATATTTCTTTGGTGCATCACATTCATTTTGCATATCTCTATGGTGCATCACAGTCATTTTGCATATTTTTATGGTGCATCATGTTCCTTTTATGTGTTATCATGGTGTATTATGCCCATTTTATGCCTTACCATAATGCATTTTAAGAGTTTCGACGGTTAATCACACCCGTTTTCTTCGTTACTATGGTGTATCTTTTCCTTTTTATGCGTTACTACAGTGCGTCACGCCTATTGTATGAGTTACCATGGTGCATTTCTTTCGTTTTATGCATTACAATGGTACATCCGTTTTATTTTATGTATTACAAGGATATGTTCCTTTTATTTTATGGATCGCAAGGGAGCATCTCTTTTGCTTTATGCATTTAAATGTACATCCCTCGTCCCTTTCATTTTGTGCATTACAATATCATCCCTTTCAACATCCTTTTCATTTTCCCATTTAATTTCTTTTTTTTCAATCAACATCCCTTTCTTTTATGCATTATAATGTACATCCCTTTCTTTTATGCATTATAATGTACAACCCTTTCTTTTATGCATTATAATGTACACCCCTTTTACTTTATGTATTACGATGGCACATCTCTTTCATTTTATGAATACAATGGTACATACCTTCAATTTTATGCGTTACAATGACCCCATTCCTTTCATTTTATCCATTGCAATGGCATATCCCTTTTATTATATGTATTACAATGGAACATCCCTTTTATCTTATACATTATGATGTCACATCCATTTCATTTTATGCATTAGAATGGCGCATCTCGTCCGTTTTATGTGTTAGCATAGGGTATATTTCAATGCACATAGGCATTTGAAATGGACTGGATGCACTGTACATCCAGTCCATTTCAAATAATATTTTTCTTACTAAAAATGTAAAGCGTTCATTGTTCACTTGGAGAATTATTCTCGAATATCACACAGACAAATAAATAAACACGCTCGTGTGAACGAAATGTTTCGCAAAATCAGAGACCTTAAAAATGTTTCACTAATTTTTCATAAATTCTGTAAACACATTAGGCAAACAATCCACGTAATAAGCAACTTCCCATTCTTGCGCCTTGTTCACAAATAATATACCAATTTGTTACGGAGTTAGGACGCAACACTGAAAAGCAGCGATGAATAAATTTAAATAAGATATTGTTAATAAATATTCTTGTCAGAAATCTCATTATATGCATCCTTATTTGAAAAAAGTGTTGTTTCGTAATAAGAATGTTCTGCGTCTCTTTTGTGATGAAGTGATCGAAATCGTTAAAAGGACTTTTTAATTCTTCTCTACTGAACATTCCCTGTTTAAAATTGCTCTTTTCACCAAAAGCAGAACGGAGACTAAGCTAAATATTTCGCATTCTGAAACGATTTGTTGTTACTTCAATTTGTAATGCGGATATTTTACGACAAAAGCTTTATGGTGAAAGAAACTACAAAGAGTGGAACATGAATTAATTCTTGCACAGTCAACACCAGTGGCTATTTGTTATGCAGTCGAGCCACCCTGTAAAGAAAAAGATGAAACCAGAAAAGTGCAGCACTTAGTACCTAACTTGTCCTACGGAGCTTCTCAGTCAGAAGCAATCATTTCGAAAGCCTGTTGCCCTGGGCGACAGGTTTATGTAAATACACCACAGGATCTCAGATCATCTAGTGTTATAAGATCATAAACCAAACTTTTTTTTGTCTACGATTTAGGATGTAAGCAGATTGTTCAGACTAGGAATTTCTTTGGATTGTTTTTTTTTTAACTTCACCTGTAAGGCGTTTATTTTTAGAGATCGTAAAAAGTTTGATAAACAACTATTTGACTTCAGATTTGTTGTCATTACTGTTAAACGCAGGTGAGAAGATTTGAAATTTTGAATTGTTTGTCATCTCTAAAGTTTTGAAATGATGTGAATTAATGTTTTTTAACTCGATATAATCAATCTTTGCTCTTTCGTATTTGCTTCCTTTATTTCTTTGATTTATCACATCATAGAAATTTTCTTCTCTGAAGAATTTTTTTTCTCAGCCTAAAGACATGTTGGCATTGTTCCAGGATGGTTACTACAGTAACAGTGCTCTTTGTTGATGCTGTTGACCTTGCTGTGAATGCCTTCAACTTGTCAGAAAAATTAATATTACTGTCACTTGCTTTGTCTTTAAAACAAAAGTGTGTTGAAAATTTAAGGAAGTTTTTCTTGAAAGTAATAATCAGAAATCTTATAGTACTGAAACGAATGTATAAACAGAAGTAAAAATAGTTGAAGAGTAACAAAAGATGTTTTCCACACTTCATCTGTTGACATGAGTGATTAGATTACATTGATTTATTTTCCAGGATACAGGGCCACACGTAAGAAGGTCCAGAAATTGTTTTTTTTTACCCCTGAGTTTTTTTTTGGGTCTGTAAATGGTAGCTAGGTAGTCACTGAAAGGAGAGCTATGCACCAATCCCCTGCGATGATGCATAGAACCGGCCAGGCCTAGCACCTAATGTCCGACCCCGCCTTCTCGTGGTGCGGACCGTTAGTAACTTTCAAAAGAGATACTCTCTTGTGGAAGTGAACGGAAGGGGAGGGCTGCCAGATTAGTGTGGCCTACTGATCTGGACAACTATGGCTACTTTTCTTTTTTCTCTACCCTGCTGAGGAGTGGTCAACCACACAGGGTCCTGGTGCTGACCATATAAACCTACTGGACTGGACAGATATATGGCTCTGAGATTGATTATGGATCCTGATTTTGCTGCACTGGTGGGCTGCTGTGGAGGGAAAATCTTCTGCTGTGTTTTCTGTTTGTTTGTGGGTTGACAGCCCCAAGTGAATAGATTCACAGGATATGTTTATCAGCTGGTGGATAATCCTGAGCAGAAGTCATCGCAGGCACCTGAACTCTTTGCTACTATTGGCATCGTCAAATTCTACATTAGAGGAAGTCTTCCAGTGTAGATGGCTTCAGCCTTTAGTAGTGGGGGAACGGGTCTTTGCCCCATGTCTGCGATTAGGGGGCTGTTTGATATTGTCGGCATTCCCTCTCTCAATAAACATAGTTTCTTTAAACATCACACTAACCATTTTCTCTCCATAGGTAGTTGGAATCTGAGGACTCTGCACAGAGCTTTTTCTCTTGATGTCCTCGCACAAGAATTCCACCGTTATAATTTAGATATTGTCGGCTTGCAAGAGACCAGATGGACAGATAAAGGTCAGATTCTTAAAAATAATCTTAAATTTCTTTTTTCAGGGAGGGACGACAATAAGCATCACCAAGGCGTGGGTCTGCTTCTCAGCAGACACGCTAGCGATGCTCTTCTAGGATATGAGTGCATTAATGAAAGGTTTCTTATAGCAAAATTTCAGACAAGCGTTAAAGACTTGAATGTTATCTGCTGTTATGCCCCCACTGAGGATGCCGATGAGGATGAGAAGGATAGGTTTTATGAACAACTTCAGGATATTTTGAATTCTGTCAAGAAAGGAGATATTACCCTTGTTCTTGGTGACTTCAATGCCAAAGTTGGTACTGACTCTGACCTTTGGGGAGGAGTAATAGGCCCTTTTGGTATTGGTAGCTGCAATGGCATTGGGCAACGTCTCCTACAGGTAAGTAAACTCAATGGATTCAGAATAACTAACACTTATTACAAACACCGCGACATACATAAGTACACATGGGTTTCACCTGATGGGCTGCATAAGAATATGATTGATTATATATTAATTAACAGCAAATGGGCTAGTTCTGTTATTAATACCAGGGCATATAGGGGAGCTGAAATAAGATCTGACCAT